>OY728127.1:894118653-904118653 GCA_963277665.1 Viscum album
ATACTGTGTGTTTGGTGGAATAGTGGTTCATATTCTTTATTTTCAATTTCGATCTAGGGTTTCTCTATGGCATGAAACTGTCTTTTCCCCATAATTGTGATCCCAAATTTAAGTGAAGTAAACCTACCTATACTAAAATGTATGGATTATTCATGAACAAAGTAATTCTATTTGTCTTTCTTGATCATATTATTCTTCATAATTTTATTTATAATTTCATTATTTGAAAAGATATTTTTATTTTTGACATCGGTGTTTCTGAAACAGTTTGATCTAAAGCGTAGACAATTATGTTAACTGAACTGACTAAATAAAGAGATTCCGGTTATAGTGTAGATACCATTGAATGGATCACGAATCATTATTCTACTCACATGTGTTTGATATTTTTATACCTTGTGATAGGTTAAAACCTCAAAATATTAGATATTATTAGTTAATTAATTTTAATCATTAAATATTATAGGTTTAGAAGCTATAATATTTTGATTCTTTTTTAGGAATTCATCCAAGTCAATGTCCTTTTAATATTCACTATATTTATGATAAAAAACATTCTAGAAGATCTATGAGGTTTGGAGTGTCATGACGATGTCACATAGAGGAGGAATCTATAATGGATTTTGTATAAGTGTCTAGTATAGTTAGAGGGGTCTATTTAAAATAAGTTCATAGAAGATTAGATGGAGGTAGTTGGGATAGAATTTAGTTTAATTCATTCTCTGATGGAGCACTGGTATTCATTTGTTGTGATAGTTATTCATGGAGAAGCAAGGTAGTAGTGGTTCCAAATCCTATGGATTGGAAGGATGTGTTAGTCTCATGGGAGATTATAAGACCAATTTTGAATGGAGAATCATTCATTGAAAATGATGGGGGATAGCCAAGAGGAGCATATTACCCTTTGACATTGGAGATCTAGTGCATGAGTGTTAATGAATCATTTCAAGGTCATTCGACGACATACTTCAGACCTGTTGACTGATGATTTTGTTATTGAATGGAAGTTAGATGAGTCTTTATATACATATCTATAGAACAAGTTACACCATTGATGTTGAATTTTTGTCTAGAGGATATGGAGAGTGAAGATGTTATTGAGGTGACACTTTCTAGATCTGGATCATCATGATGTGGAAGCCATTAGGATTTCTCATGAAGATGAGATGTGGTATGGTTTTCCCAGTTTCCTTGACAGAAGTGTTTTTAGATAGTAGGAGGTGGGTATCTACACTACTAATCTCATTTCTCTCAAGGAAGTAGATCTACATCCTATCAGAAGGTATCATATGTGTGTTCATGTTATCGAGGATGTAGTTTTCCAAATTAATAGTTCCTACAATTTTTGATCAAATAGTGTGCACTAATATATTGAGGAATCTTCAACCATGATAGAATCAGTAGGTTTTTTCAATATGGAATCAACAAAGAGGAGAATAGGAGGTCAAATGGAATCCCATATACTCTCCTCATACTAATAGGGTATACTGAGTCTATGTAGGTGTTCATGAGTATCACTACCGTTAAAGCAATTGGTTGTGGTCATCATAATGCATTAGAATTTCTATCACAAGGTGATATAGAGATACTTCAAATTCCACATTTCTTGTTTTCATCACGGGTGAATTCCTTTTTTGATGGGGAGAAAAAAATATTTTATGTTGAATATACTAATTGGTGAATTTGGATTTGAGTTAGCGAGGATTACAGTACCATTGGAATTGTATATTTTAGTTGGAGGTTGAGAGGAATTGTATGATATATGTAGAGACTTTGTTCCAATGATAGGGAAGCATTTATCCGAGTGAAACAACCTATTTTTATGAATAAATCATTATGTCGTCATTCAAAAAATGAAATATTTATGTTTGGTATAGGCTAATGTGGATTTATATAAAATTTAGGTTTCTTATATGTTACCATTGTAGAGTCAATGGTGATTATTTTATATTGATAACCATGGAATGGTTATATTCATGTTCCATCCATATCATATTTGATGGTCGGTCTGATGTTGAGTTCAATGTAATTTCATGAGTCAATGTTTCCCTTGGTCACATAAAAGTACAATTATATATTAACATAAGATATTGTAGAGTTACCCCCTCAATTGTAAAACTATATTTGGATGGTGGTATAGGTATTTTTATATCCTATAACAATGTATCCATAGTTTATTCTCCCTTTTTGTTTGTGAGAGTTGCGAGTAAATCTCGGCAATCTTGTGCATTGAGTATTTTTTTCTTAAAGTGTGTCACCTTCAGGTGAACCAAATTTTTTTATGAAATTTTTTTATGGAGGTCTGACAATTTTTATCTATTTTATTCTCCTTAAAAAATGGCAGTGAAGAACTTATATCCTTTTCTGTGGATTGATTATTTTTTCAATAATCTAAATTGTGATTGTTTTTTTACTAAAAATTTAATTTCATTCATGATATCCTCAAATGCATGTGGAGGATAAGGATATCCCAAAGTCTCATTATTTACATTCATCATGGGAACTATTATTTTATTGTGATGCCATTTCATGTGATGAATGGTAAATCCATGATCATGTTGTGGATGAATGAAATGTATATAGTTCTTGGATATGTTCATGGTTGTTCATCAAGGACATGCTTGTGTACTCTGAGTCTGAGGAGGAGCATATAGAGCATCTGTGTGGAATTTTGGGAGTATATTGTCATGAAGATCAGTTTAGTATGTTTTGGTAATGTGTGAAATAAGATCATGAATTATTTTTCATTGTGAATGTTGTGTCCTAGTATGTTTTAGTAGTGGATCCTTCAGATATACAGGTGGTTGTTCCACAGGAAGCCCCCTTGATATTGGAAGAGGTGTGGAGTTCCAATGTCCATTTATTATATTATAGGAATTTAATATAATGTTCCACTATAGTATAAACTCTTATAATAACTTTGAAATGATAGGATCATGATCTCTTATGGGGTTACCATTTTTTAGATTCTTAGGAAATCTAAAAGTAGAATATGGACAATTCTCTAGTCATTTGTTTAATATTAGATGTAATACAATTTTAGGTTTTGTAGGATAATTTTTGTCTTGGGATTGGATGTGGTAAAACATTAGTTGTTTATTATGGGCCTCAAAAGATACTTCCATATGAGAAAATCTATTCCACCAATGATAATGAGTTGGAAAAGTTTTTGCTTAATTTTATTTTATTAAAATAATACCCCCTTGGGAAGAATATTTTTGGGGTTTACTTACTATATGAGAAATAATGTATTTCTTCTCCAAATGGAATAATAACTTCTATTATCACATGTTGGTGGAATTATAATTCGATTATGAGTAAAGACTTCATTTACAGGATGAAATTGAAATTTATAGCTTATCTTCTATATAGGAAGTCACATAGTTATTCAATGTGCGAATCGAGAGATTCTCAGAGAGCAATGAAAGATCTCTTCGTATTGATTCTAGAGATGAGAGAGGTTAAAGGAAGAGGTTATATTTTTTAGATGAATGTTTTGTAATATATAGTTTTTATGGTGGAAGATTCCACATTGGGAGATTATGAGAGGGATACCTAGAGAGAATGAGTTTTCATCGGTGATTCGCCTAGTAGTTTGTTTGGGGATAGAGTGGTCCAGGTTTTGTTCCAGTGAACTTTTTTTTATTCGTACAATGTGTTAGATGATTTTATTTTAGATACATAAATCTCCATTAGTGTTAAATCCTTGTGTGACAAAGAAGTACCATGATATAATATTTCTATTCTAGTTTCATGGGTTGAAACATGTACTTTTAGAGATTGTCTCTCGATGTTTGGCTTTTTAGAAGGTGACTGCCAACCACCATGTTCATAGTGGTGTTGCGAATCTAATTGATGATCACCTGTGGAAGAGATAGTACATATAGATGGAAATTATTATTGGTTTACATCTATCTCATGGTGTATGTATTTTTATATCTTTGATAGTGAATCATTTGATGAAATCGTCCATCTATATAGTAATCAAGGAAATAATCATAGTACTGAGAGACAATATCGGTATTGGTTTTGTTGTGGTAGTATGTGGAGGAGGAGGTGAAACTAAATGGAATGATGAGTAAAATAATATCTACTATGTATACCACTTTTACTTATAGGGTGTCTTGTGGTCTCTACCATGCTTTTGGATCTCAATTATGACATAGTCATATTTTTATCAAATGATGGATTGTGAGACTGAGAAGACCATATTTAATGTTAATGAAATGGTTTGATTGTGTGTCCTAGATTATAGATGTTCATGGATAAGACCAATTTCCTTGGGAATGATTGATTACCAAAATTTCATCCTCCCCAAAATTAGTATGTATCAAATTGAAACAATGTATGTAAAGTCAATCTATTCTTTAATTTTACAGACTAAGTTCAACAAGTCATGAATTGTCTAGTTGAAACTGGTGTAGAATACAACATAGATTGTTTAGGTGATTCACTAGAGGATTAAGGATGCATATTATTTTCATAAATAATTTTCCTATCATATGTAGTGATCTCTATATTTCAACATTGTATCTCATGTGTTCATGAATTTGAATCCCCATCTTGGAAAATGAAGGCATTTTGTGGGAGTAACCATTTGCTTTGTTTTTTTTGTCCTTTTGAGCTATTGGAGAATTTTGGAGCAATAGTTTATCATAAGACACATCCAGAAATGATGATAAATATAGAAAACTTTTCTCAGTTATTGTAACACCCTAATCATCAACTGTATGTTTTACTTTGAATAATGCAATTGCTTACGTTGTACGCAACTTCGAGATTCTAACACACCGCGACCAATCAAACAAGATATTATGAATAGTAATAGAAACTTTTTAAAATTTTATATATTTTATGTTTCAAAATGGAAATCATTTTTTTATTCGGAATATCTAAATTAGCTTATGCTGAAATGTTTTTATTTTTCTGGAAACATTCAATTTTTCATGAATAGTGAAAAACACTGTGTTATTTGTTAAAACTAACATTTTATTTAAATAATTAGTTATTTTATTTATATTAGGTAAAAATACATACATAATACCTATATAATTTCAATGTAATTCAATGGGTTTCATTCTATAATATGTTTAGATATATAAATTTTTCTTGAAATGTTTACCGTCATTTACCCAGCTCATAGGAGCATTTCCAAATTTCCATAAAAGATAAGTTTTCTTATTTTGTGAATTGAATTTTAAAAATACCAGAGACACAGTTGATATAAGTATGTAAAATTTAGTTCAACGAGATGAAAATTATTTTTGGTGAATAGTAACTTCTTGATTTTATTTATCGCGGTTAAAAGTAAATTGTGTAATTAAAGGTAAAAATGATATTATTTTTACCCAAACACATGTCCTAATTCTAGTTGATATGTGTTATTAAGACATAAAAACCTTAGTAATAAATTATGATCCTTTAGGTCCACTTGTATTAGATTAGGACATTTATTATTATTTTATTTAAAGAAGAGTTAAAAGTGAAAATTCCTTGTCTAATAACTAATCCATTTTTAATATAGGGTTATACATAAGATAAGTTCGACTATAAAAATTCATTTTAATTATAGAAATATTTCATACATCATTTTATTTTATTTACAATTTTATACTTTAAATAATTAAATTTCTTTATGATGGAATGATTATGTAGTAATTACTATATTAATGAAAGATTAAAATAATTGATATTATAAATATCCAAATAACTATAATTTGAGACTTTTAATGAGTTCCACTAATATTATAGGTTAACATGACATGTTAGGGTGGATTAAATTAAATTTGTTCAAAGTAATAATGCTGTTATGAATTTAACAAAAACAAAATACCAAATAGTGTCCAAATTGACATAAAATAGTTTTTAAAACAAATATTATATTATTAATTAATTTTCTATTTCTAAAAATATAAGGTTCGACCAAAGGGATTAATTAATATTTTATATGTCATTAATGAATCAATTGTGGTTCTCTTAGAAGTTTATTGTTTTTTTATTAACCATATAATATAAAAATCTAAAGAGACATGGTAAATGACAAACTATTTAACTAAGAGTTAAATCTAAATGATAAGGTTAATATGGTGACCTAAACCCATCTAAAACATATTGGTTGAGTGTTTTTCAACCCATCCCCACATTATCCTAGAAATAAATTATTTTTTAGCCTTTGGAAAACGAAAATTATTTTATTATTAAATTAATATTTCAATCTTCCCCTAAGGTGCCCCTCACCCATCTTATAAATGGGTACTTCCCCCTTATCGCAAATTCACACCTACAATGCCATTTGGATCGGCCCAAACATACCCAAATATCCTCCCAACATCCTTCATATGATATTATAGGCCTTCCATTGGTCAGAAATAAATCCTATGGAGCCCTTTTATTCAAATCAAAAGGAAGAACTCGAAGAAGAGGTAAATATTTCATCAACTCTTTCATGTTCATTTCTTCTTCCCCTTCCTCTTCCATTGTTGTTTCCATTGTAAAATAATAACTTCAGTATCTTCTAAATATTGTGATGTTATTGAAAAATTTTTACAAAAATATTAGTTATTCTATCCATCCTATAAAGGACAAAGTCACTATATGTGTGTACGTACGGCTTACCGTCTCCACATCGTGGTGTAGTTTGTCATTCAACACTTCACTATTTGGATTGGTATGATAATGTGTATAAATATTGTAAATAATAAATATAACATTTAAATGATTCTGTATATATGATATAACATCGAATTATATATGATTTTACCGTTAGAAGAATGATATTTCCTCTCATGTGTACGTACAAATTACTGTCTCCAAGAACATGATGAGATTCATTTCCCCATCATAACAACTTAAGAATAATATTCATTTGATCAATAAAAATCTTGATTAAGAACCAAATATAATTTTGGATATGAATCGAATACATCCTATCCTTAACAAAAATGTCTTATGTAACCATATATTTAAAGGAAAAAGAATCAATTAAAACCCGAAATGAAGATAATACTAAAATATTATTAACAAAGAAATATTAAAAGATCATATATGATATCATATTTATGTATATGGTTCTTGTATAACTTAATAAAATAATTTAACTATTATACAAGAGTTTAGTATACCCTCGACCATTGAAATTTACATGGTAATGGTTAATTCCTCAATCTCATTATTATCTGAGATTGTTTATATGTATGTATTTACTAGGATATATTTATCATCCTTGTCCATGTTTCAAAAAAATGGTTTCAAAAGGAATTTTATAAGGATTTTTGAAGTAAATACTTAACTAAAAAATAATATTAAATTTTTTGAAGATTTATTTGTTATAAATCTATTTATATAATGTCCATGTTTTCAAAATGATTTTAAGGATTTTTTTTATAGGCATAATTTTTTTAAATTGTTAATTCCATTCAAAATTTTCGAAGTGGTATGGGACACATTGATTCAAAATTCTATTTTAAATGACTTCCTTTATAAATTGTGAGACTTTTATCTGATTTCATGAAAAGGGGGTATCTCTCTCAAAGAATTGTACTTACCATTTTCAACATTGTCAATATCCTATACTAGATATTATTCATGATTGAAGATGATTTATCATGATATAAATCTTCCATATTGTATTGATGGTTTTGTGATATGTCTTACTGTGGATGTGTTATTTTATACCATTCATGATTATGGATAAATTATTGACATTTCATATGATAGTTTTAATACGAATGTTTGTGTTATGTTTAAAACTTTACATATGAGGAATGCATTGGACATAGTAAGTGATGGGTGGAGCCCGCTATAGCTCCTCGATGCATCAGTAGGTCTCATGAGACAAACTAGTGTCTTGGCACATGGAGTTGACAATATCTTATTTGTAGTCTCGTCACAAGACCTTGAATATATGGTTATGAATTTTGGAATTATGCAAACCATCATTATGAAAGTGGCTATTAATATTTCATGTAATTATTTGACTTGTTGAATATCCTTGTAAATAAGTAAATGGAATCATGTTTTATTAACATTGGCATATTAGGATGAAATTTTTGTATAAATGTCTTATGTTATAGTCTTATACATTGCCTTAATTGTTTTTTCTTATTTATTAAATTTTCCTCTATATTTTTATCCTTACTGAGAATCTGAGCTCACCCCTTTTTATGTTGTATTTTTTCGAAAATGCAATGAAGTATATTATAACTGACCTATAGGGATAGTGTAAGGGATATGATTGTGGCCTATGGAGACAATTTTGATTTAGTTTTTCATTCTATAATGTAATGTAAAACATTTGAATATATCTTGTGCTTCTAAGGCTACTAAACTGATTGGTCTTTCAGGACATTATTTCCTTGTATCTTGCCAATGTTATGTAATAATGCACCGAATCTGGGTAACTGGGTTGGGGAATTACAGTTCTATCAGAAGAAGTTTAGTACAAACCATGGAATCTAGATTTAGTTAATATCTGATAGAGAACATCACCCAAAGACAGACATTGAGGATTTGTATATAAGAATTTACTAGAAATTTGGTAATGTAGAGATTTTGTGTATTTTCCAAGAAATACATCCCTGTCTTGATACGAGTAGGTAGAGAAGGCTATGGCCCAGATTTACATATGGGTAAAATCCGTAAACACAAATTTGAGCAAGAATCAAATGGGAACTAGTGCATGACAATGGGCCTTGCTTCACTCTTTGTTACTACACACCTGGGGGATATGCTTAGGATAATTCATATTTTCGTTACAAAGAATTATGAATTATTTATGAGTATATACATCATCAATGAAAACATTTTTATGATTATGGATTATATCCATAAACTGCTCAATTTATGTTAAGTGTTTTGCAAGTTTAGAATTATGTATTTTGATTGATAAAATAATTTAGTGTATGCCATTGTTTATAAATGGAGCCTAGTTGAAGGAATGGAAACTGTATCGATTCATGTAATCCATGTATAGATTTACCTCCTACCCAAGATAATTATATTGGAGCTAGTGATTCAACTGGTGCTGATCAGCTTATCACTATACCATGAAAACTCCCTCAAGTTATGAATAAAAACCTTACCTATATGGAGCACCCTGATCCACAATGCGGAGGATCAATGTTAGAATTATTCATAAGGAAACATACTCCAATATTAAATGGGACTAAAAATCCATTTTTAGCTGAGCAATAGATATGTTCCATAGAGAAAATATTTCATTCTTTAGGGAGTAGCGAAATGGAAGAAGTTGTCATGGAAGATTACCGCCTCACTAAGATACAGATCAATGGGGGTCATTGATTCAAAACACAAAGGAAGATGAAGAAGTATCATGTATGGAATAGAATGAGTTTAAAGAGATTTTTATAGAAAAATACATTCCTCTGGACCATCGAGCGGATATGGAAAGACAATTTCTGAGTCTGAAGAAAAATAAGGATAAGAATGTTGCAATGTATGAGGCTAACATTACAAGGTTAGAAAGGTATTTTGCAGATTATATATGTAACCCGAGGTGTATGATTTATCATTTCATTGATGGGTTAAAACTGTTTCACCATCAAAAATTAGTCTCAAAATCCTTCTTGTCATACAATGATATTGTCTCATGTGCTGTCAAGATAGAAAAGGATTTCTCTATGTCTTACGACTTTTAAGAAAATACGGGGAAGAAAATATCTGATGAACACTATGGAAATGAAAATAAGGGGAAGAAAGGAAAAATTGAATATCCATCATGCAGTAAATGTGTGAAGAAAACCCCGGGTAATTTCCTGAAGGGAATGTGAGTCTGTTATAAGTATGGGAAAAAAGACACCATGCTCGTGATTGTATGTGGAAGAAAGAGGCTATAAATATTGAATTCTAAAATTATTGAGAAATGTGGGATTATGAAAATGAATATCCTAAGTGCCAAGGAAACATACCTTAGAAAAGGACAAGGGATCAATTCACGCTTATATGACCACTACTGCTGGGTTTGAAGCTCCGAAATATATTGTCTTTAGTAATTTAATGGTTTCATCAAGTTTATCCAATGCATTATTTGATTCTAGATCATCAAATTGTTACATATCTTCCATGATTGCTAAGAAAATTAGATATTTCCAATTTGATTTAACAAGGGAGTTTTCAGTCAAAAATCATTAGGGATGTGTCATTACAATAATGTTTTGTGAATCAGTTCCCATTATGGCATATAAATGTTATTTAACTGTTGATATCATCATCATAACAATGATTGAATATGATAGAATACTATGTATGGATTGGCTTTTAGACCATCATGCCAAAATTTATTTGTTATAAGTAGGAGGTCACAATCATTGATGATGATAAGGAGTGCCTTATTTTTAGAGTAGAAACGTCACCATTTGATTCCTTTCTAGATCCCCCCCAGTAGATCAACTAAATTCCATTATTGGGGTGGAAGAGAATGAATTAAATTTGGGTGAGGAAAAGAATATTTGAATAGAGTATTTATCTATTGTACAAGAATGTGTTGATGTGTTTCCAAATAATTTATCTGGACATCCTCTAGAATGAGAAATTGAGTTTTCCATGGATTTAATTCATGGTTCAAGGCCCATATCAAATACCCCTTATAGAATAGACACTATGGAATTAGTGGAACAAAAGAAACAACTAGAATAATTGAGTAATAAGAGATTTATTCACCCTAGTGTTTCTCCATGGGGAGCCCATGTTCTTTTTGATACGAAGAAATATGGATCAATGGGGTTGCATGTTGACTATAGTGAGATCAATGATATTACAATAAAGTACATGTATCATCTACTTCACATGGATGATTTATTCGACCAACTTCATGGAGGTAAATATTTTTCCAATATTGACCTTCGATCTGGATATCATCAGTTTTGTATAAAAAAGGAAGACATTCCAAAAACGCCATTTTGAACTAGGTACTCGCATTACGAGTTTAAAGTAATGCCTTTTGGGCAGAATAATGCACCCTTTGTTTTCATGGATATATTGAACAGAGTTTTCAAGAAATATCTTGATGACATTAGAGTGGTATTTATTGATGATATCTTGGTATATTAAAAATTCTATGAAAATCATGAAAATCACTTGTGCATTATCCTAAATATTCATAGATGAAATGAATTATATGTGAAGTTTAGAAAGTGTGAATTCTGGTTTCAGGAGATTTCTTTTCATGGCCATATTTTCACTAAGGATGGAATATATTTTGATCATTAAAAAACCAAGGCAATCCAATGATGGCCAGCACCGGTGAATATAACTGATGTACACAGTTTTATTGGTTTAGAAGGTTATTATCAACGTTTCATCCAGAAATTTTCCCGATTGGCTAACCTATTAATGAAGCTCACACGTAAAGGGATTAAATTTCTTTGGGAAAAAGTGTGTGAAGAATGTTTTGAAGAAGTGAAGATAATATTAGTCCATGATTATATCATGACTCCACCATCGAGGAATGATGTGTTTGTTATTTATAATGAATCTAAAAATAATGTACATGGTTGTGTCCTTATGCAGAATCATAGAGTTATTTCTTAGGCATCACATCAGCTAAAAATTCATGAAAAAATCTATCCCACTCATGATCTTGAGTTATCACCTGTAATTGTTTCTTTGATGATATGGAGACACTATCTATATGGTAAAAAAATATGAGATTTATACTTATCACAAGAGTTTGATGTATATTTTCTTAGAAAAAGTACTCAACATGAGGCAAAGGGGATGGATCAAGCTACCCAAGTATTATAATTTCATTGTACACTACCACCTGGGGATGGAAATTCTAGTGGTAGATGATTTGAGCAGAAAGGATCATAGATTTTTGAACAAGATGATAGTTGAAAAGGATCATATATACATGGATCTAGTAAAGATGGATTTACGAATAACTATGTATGGTAAAACATCAATGATTTTTCAAATTTTTTCCAATCCATATTTACCAGAATGAATAAAAAGTTCTTAGGCTGATGATGAGGGGATTCAAAAGAAAATTAATGCTATGAACGATGGGAGATTGATCGAATTCATATATGAAGTTGGGATTTTGAAGTTTGGGAAGATACTTTGTGTTCCAGATATACCTGATATAAAAATGGAATTGTTGGATGATGCCCATAGCTACAATTTCTCTATTCTCCCTTGTAGCACCAAGATGTATAGATATTTGAAGGAACATTTTTGGTGAGACAACATGAAGGGGGAGATTTCTGATTATGTATCACGATGTATAGTTTTTCAATAAGTGAAAGGTTGAGGATAACATCTTAGAGGAGTCATGCAACCTCTTCCCATACCTGAATGGAAATGGGATGATATTCTGATGGACTTTTTCAGGGGGATACCAAAGAGTCTTAAAAGGAACGATAAAATATGGGTCCATATTGATCGTCGTACCAAGTCAGCATATTTTCTTCCTATAAGGGAAGATATACCACTTGAATGTTTAGAATGACTATATATTAATGATGTTGCTAGACTTTATGAGGTACTACTATCGATTGTTTCGGATTTTGACCCCCCCTTTTACATTAAGATTTTAGAAAGGTATTCAGAAGGCCCTGGATACAGAACTTCGTTTCAGCACTACCTACAATCCTCAAACTTATGGGAAATCATAATGGACTATTCAAACCTTAGAATACATGTTGATATCTTTCTCACATGACATTCATGGTATGTTGGATCAATATTTACCTCATGCATAATTTTCCTATAATAATAGCTTCCATTCAAGTATTCAGATAGCACCATATGAAGCATTTTACATAAAGAGATTTTTCACGCCATCTTTTTGGGATGATGTTGGTGAAAGAAAACTCACAGGCCCAGAAATTGTTGAAGAAATAATGGAAAATTTGAAGGTATTCGAAACCCACGTCAAAGTATCTCAAAGTAGGCAAAAGAGGTATGCCGATAACCGAAGGAAGGATTTGGAATTTCAAGTAGGAGATCATGTTTTCATGAAGGTATCTCCATGGAAGGTTGTTATTCGTTTTGGTAAAAATGGTAAATTGAGTCCTAGGTACATCATAACTTTATAAATTCAAGAAATAATTGGGGATATAACTTACTATTTCACAATGCCGCCAAGTCTATCCAAAGTTCATGATGTGTTCCACGTATCACATTTGAGAAAATACATGTTTGACCCAACCGAGGTACTCACCTATAAAGAAATAGAACTCGAACCCGATCTGTCTTATTATGGAGAGCCTATCAAAATTCTTGATACCATAGGAAAAGTGTTGAGAAACTGAACGACACACCTGGTTAAAGTTCTATCGAGAAACCATAAGATGGAAGCAGTGACATGGGAACCTGAGGAACTTATGATGACAAACCACCCGAATCTTTTTGTATGATAATATTCTTGAAATTAAGAGGATGAAATTATTTGAAGCAGGGTATAATGTAACACCCCAAGATTCAATGGAACATTTCCCTTTGAATAATGCAATAGCTTGTACTGTTCGCAACTTCGAGATTCTAACACACCACGTCAAATTAAACAAGTTGTTATGAATAGTAATATAGACTTTTTAATTTATTTAATTTTCATGTTCCTAAATGGTCTTTATTTTTGGATTAGGAATATTGAAATTATCTTAGGGTGAATTTTTGGTATTTTTCTAAAAACATTCAATTTTTGATTAATAGTGAAAAACACTGTGTTATTGGTTAAAACCGACTTTTTATTTAAATAATTAGTTATTCTATATATATTTGTTATAAATAGATACATAATACCTATATAATTTCAATTTAATTCATTAGAGTCATTTTATAATATGTTTACATATATAAAGTTTTATTGAACTTTTTAACGTCTTGTACCCACCTCTTATGAGCATTTCAACATTGCATAAAACATAATTTTACCACTTCTTTTAATTTAATTTCAAAAATATGAGAGACACGGTTGTTATCAATAAGTAAAATGTGGTTCAATAAGATGAAAATAATTTTTGGTGAATAGTAACTTTTGACTTATTTACCACGGTTAAAAGTAAATAGTGTAATTAAAGGTAAAAATGATATTATTTTTACCCTAACACAAGGCTTAATTATGTTAGATAAGTGTAATTCGACAATAAAAGAACCATAGGAATAAAATATGATACATTATGTGTACTTGGATTAGATTAGGACATTTATTATTATTTTATTTACAAAAGATTCAAAAGTATTAAATTCAATGTTTAATAACTATACAATTTTTAATATAGGGTCATACATAAGATAAATTAGATTATAAAAATTAATTATAAAGATAAATCTATTTCAAAAAAATGGTATTTTATTTAAAAATTTTATACATTAGGTTACTAAATTTATTTATGACACAATGCTGATGTAGTAATTACATTATTAATGAAATATTTAAGTAAATGATATAAAAAATATCCAAATAAATATAATATGAAACTTTTAATGAAATACACTATTTTTATAGGTTTATATGACCTGTTAGGGTTGATTATATTGTTTTTTTCTAAGTAATAATTTTGTTATGAATTTTAAAAAAACAGAATACCAAATAGTGACAAAATTGAAATAAAATAGTTTTTTAAAACAATATTATATTATTAATTGATTTTCTATTCATATAAAACAATTTTTTGGCCAAAGTGCTTAAATAATATTATATATGACACTAATTAACCACTTGGGGTTCTCTTAGTTCTTTATTGTATGTCTATTAACCATATAATATAAAAATATAAAGAGACATGGTAAATGACAATATTTTTAACTAAGAGTTAAATCTTCATGATAAGGTTAATATGGTGACCTAAACTTGTCTAAAACCAATATTTTTAGTGTTTATATACCCATCGTCATCTTATCTTAAAAATAATTCATTTTGGATCCTTTAGAAACTGAAAAATAATTTATTATAATATAATATATCAATATTTTCCTAAGGTTCACCTCACCCCTCTTATAAAAGGGAACTTAACCTTTCTCTCAAATTCACACCTCCAAAGCCATATGTATTGGAAAACCCCTACCACAATATCCTTCCAACATCCCTCACATCATCCTAGAGGCCTACCATTGGTCAGAAAGCCGACCTATGGAGCTCTTTTGATCAAGTCAAATGGAAGAACCTGAAAAAGATGTAAATATTTCATCACCTCATTCATGTTCTTTTATTCTTCCACTTCACATTCATGGTTGTTTCCATTATAATATAATAACTCCATTATCTTATATATACTGTTATTTTATTATAAAAATGGTACAATAATATTCGTTATTCTATCCATCCTATAAATGACAATGTCACCATATGTGCGTACGTTCGGCTTACTGTCTCCCCGTCATGGTGTAGCTTATCATTCAACACTTCACAGTTTGGATGGGTATAATAATGAGTATAAAAAATGTAAATAAAAAATAAAAAATTTAAATTATTAATTATATATTATATACCACCTAATTATATACGATTTCACCATAAAAAGAATGATATTGCTGCCCGTGTGTACGTACGGATTATCGTCTTCACGAATGCAATGCGATTTATTTTCCCATCATAACCATCAAAGAATAGTTTTCATTTGATCACTAAATTTAATTATTAAGAACTTAATATCATTATGGATATTAATAAAATACATTCTATCCATAACAAACATGACTTATGTAACAAAACATATAAAGGAAAACAAATCATTTCACACCCGAAACGACGATAATACTAAAATTTTATTAACAATGAAATATTAAAAGATCATATATGATATCATATTTATGTATTTGGTTCTTGTATAATTTAATAAATATTATTTTACTATTATAAATGAGGTTAATGTACCCTCGACCCTGTAAAATTACAATGTAAGGGTTAATTTCTCAATCTTATTATTATCCGAGATTGTTTATATATTTGTATTCAGTAGGATATATTTATCATCCAGGTCCATGTTTCATAAAACTATTCTCAAAATGAATTTTTTAAGGTTTTTTGGAAGGTAAAATTTTAATAAATCATCATTTTAAATTTTTTGAAGATTTATTTTTCTAAATCTATTTAGTTACTGTCCATGTTTTCAAAATGATTTTCAGGATTTATTTGAATGGTCATAATTATTTTAAATTGTTAATTCCTTTCAAAAAATTCAAAGGGGTATGAGACACTTTGATTAAAAAATCTTTTTTAAATGACATTATTTATAAATTGTGAGACTATTAAACAATTTCATGAAAAAGGGTTATCCCTCTCAAAGCATTTTACTGATCATTTTCAACTATGTCAACATCCTTTACTGGAGATTATTATTGATTGAGGTTTATTTATCATGATACAAAACTTCTATATTTTATTGAAGGTTTTGTGATATGTTTGACTATGTATGTGTTATTTTATACCATTCATGGTTTATGGTTAATTATTGACATTTGGAATGCTTGTTTTAATACGACTTTTTTGTTATGTTTAAACATATTCATATGAGGAATACATTGGACATAGTAAGTGACATGTGGAGCCCTCTATATCTCCTTGATGCATCGATAGGTCTCATGAGACAAAATATTATCTTGGAAGAAATCCTTGACAAAATCATATTTGTAGACATGACACAAGGACTTGACTATGTGGTTATGAAAGTATAGCATTATGCATTCCATCATTATGAAACCGACAATTGATATCACATGTGATTATTTGGCTAGTAGAATATACATGTGAATATGTAAATGGAATTTTTTAATCTATCATTTCAGTATTATGCTAAATTTTATTTTTAAAAAGATTACATTATAGTCTTATACATTCCCTTAAATGTATATACTTATTTATGAATGTTTCTGCTGTATTTTTATCCTTACTGAGCATCTGAGCTCACCCCTTTCTATGTTTTATTTTTTCTAGGATGTGAAGATGAATATTATGAATGACCTACAGGGATAGTCAAAGTGATATGAGTGTGTACTCTAGAGACAATGTTGTAGTTTTTTCTTATTCTATAATGTAATGTAAAACTTTTGAATGTATCTAGTTCTTCCAAAGATACTAAACTGATCGGTCTTCCAGGACATGATTTCCTTGTATCATGACAATGTTAGGTATTAATGCACTGACTCTAGTTAACTAGGGTCAGGGCGTTACATTTATCATATATATATATCTTTAAGTTTATGAGGAATATAATTTCATACAGTTGGGTGAAATCAATGTTAATAATGATGAAAATATTGGGTAGCATCCTATAGAGATCCATGACATTTAGGAGATGGTGTTCCATAGGAATTATATTTTCCTGGTTTGTTTCATATGATAATATGGTGTCATAAAGTAGAGTACCAAGAAACATGATTCAAATATGTGAAATCATTATCTTAATCTATTTTATGTTTAACTATTATATTTTAATGATTTCTGGTTGTGTATTTTGAAATTTATGGTTTATAATATTGGTCTCATGTTCTACATGTTGGTAACCTTTCACTAGATTGAGTGGGATCTCCCCTGGGAGAGTGTTTAGTAGATGTTTGTCTCATTAGTTTAGTTCATTAGTTTTTTTCTCTAATTAGGTGGTTGAGATTCATTGTTAGACAGATCCTTGAGAGGTATCAAACATGTTGGTTGTTCATATGATCCCCATTTAGTTATCTTCCCATTGTTGGTTTTGGATTCATGAGTATGACAATGTTTTGAAAGGTTTTTAATATAATGGACCAAATCAATCATTATTGACCCATATCAATTTTTTAATCTAATTGTTCTCAGAGGACACATTATAATATCTAGTTTTTGTTTAGATTCTAAAATCTAGAAGTAGGAATAGTTTCATGTTATGATTGTGTGGTTCATGGCTTGGGTGAGGCCCCAACGTAGGGTTAGCCAAATCAATCATATGGTGTTATCTGCTATAAGGTTTCATCAGCTAAGTCAAATTCTCTATGTGTATGGATGAATTATTTGTAAGGATGGATAAACAAGGTTATATCATCAATATAGAATAATTTTCTATGTCATTGAAATGGATAGGTGAATCAGCTGTTAGAATCGACTACATGGACCAATACGTAGATCAACTAAGTGTGTGATTGTTGGTGTGATTAGGAAATGTGTGGGGTTTAACTATATTTCTTGATTAGATATATGAATGACTAACTATGTGATTCATAAATTAATTGAAATGGCCTCATGGGGATTTTTTCTACGTAGTGCTTCTGGCTCCTGGAAATCTCCTACATGGATATTTATGAAAGTTTCGATAAAAAAACACATGATAGCCTTTATGTGGCTTAAATAATGGGAGTTAAAATGTTTTTTCATCAATGAAAATTATTTTCAGGATTATATATAATTTATTGTGTTATAAATGCTTCAATAAAATGGTTTTAATGAGATCCACAATAGTTGGAAAGAAATATTTTGAGATCGAGAAAATATGATCATCCTATATATATTAACACGAAAAAATTGTATGTTTCTATATTAAATACTATTTTCTTTCCCTAGAAAATATCTTTTTAGGAACCCTTTCTTATAGTAATGGAACCCTTCTTCTTATGTCTCGAGTTCTCTTGCAGCAATCCAATCTTGTTGGCGACACTTGATTTTGATGTAGTGAGTCACGTGGAGAGTCATTCATCGTGATAAAGGATTAATAGATTATATTTTGTTTATGATAAATTATAATCATATCATATTATATCCCCTTACATATATATTGAAATAAATTATTTAATATTTAAATTAAGTAATTAATAATTTGATTACAATCATTTGAAATTTCATTCTACCATGATATTAGTTTGCCTCCCAATTTTATTGATAATGTTTGATCTATGCTATATATATGTAGTGTGATATTATTATTTCTATTAGAATATTTTTCTTGAAAAAAATTCATAATGAACATAAAAAAAGAATTAATTGATAATTAATTTGTTATAGAATAAAGAGTCGTGTTTAATGAAACCGATGATTTTGTAATTTAATAATGAAAAAATTGATGTGAGCATACAGGTTTAATTGAAATTAGATACTTGGTGTTTATGAAATTCTTTACGTAATGTTAAAAATGCATATTATTTTTTACTAAAATAAGAAATGGAATGTTAATGAACATGACTTCGAGATGATTATTGAAATGAATATGTATCCTTATAAGTATGTTTAAATAAATTCTTTAATTAATTTTTTTTTCTGGTAATATCTCAAATTCATATGTTTTCTATAGTACGAAACTGTTAATAATGCATCGGTTAATTTAAGATATAATAATAACCTATTTTCTGATGATGATAATATATATGTAAATATTTGTTCATCTTCTTCATAAGGATGTGTGTCTTGATTATGGAGTTGTAATCATTTAATTATGAAGGTGGGATTCCATTATTTGGGGCTATGATTTTCCATTTGGGATTTCTTTTGTGTTTCTGGCATCACTTGTTCTGTTCTCATGAATTGAACATCACTATGTGATGTGATATTTGGAGGGGAGGCCAAAATGTGATATGTACCAGGGATAGGTGATCATGAAATGACTGATGTGGTGTTGGATGGGAGGCCTCGATGATGTCGTATTAGTAGATGATTTTGATCATAAGATAAATCAAAATATAAAGATGGATGTCTGGGATGGAACCAGAGATAATAGAATGGGTTGAAGCTTGACATAATTGTTGGTGTGATAAAACTATATTCATTATAGAAATTAATCCTGTTAATAGACTATGACTTGGTTACGTGTTTTATCTACATTACATTCCCCACTGAAAGAGATAGTTGGATGTAATTTTTTTCATGTTTCCTCATTGTGGTAGATTACGATATCATTCCTATAGTACATTGAATTTTGGGATGTAATAATTTTTAATAAATTCTTTATGCATGGTGTTTCTAATGATGAAATTAAAATGAAGTAATGATGTTAATAACTGTAACCTATAGAGTCAGTTTGATTCTACTGTGAGGGCATGGACACTATATTGATGGATATAATAATAAAATTCTGAATAATCTTGTCAGTTATTTAATGGAGGATGAATTTTTTAACATAATTTAAATTTAATTATGATATAAATGATTGAATTTAATGTATCTCTTTAAATTCATATGTGCATATAAAAAATGTAGTTTTAGAATTTTTATATTTTATTTTGATTGAGGATAGATAATATTGAGTATAATACCGTTTTTTCCATTGTGTAGATATAATCTATGTTATATCCTATATATTTTGAGATTTCATACTCTACCCCACCCATGTTATCCAAAGTAACTCCCCTCCAATGGAATATAGGAGGGTGTTTTCCCAAACATCATGGTGGGAGGATGGATAGATGACTAATCTCTTTGGCCCCACTATATTCTCTTAGTAGTTACCTATACTTCAATATATGATGGTTTTTATTCCAATATTTTTGTGTAGACAATAGTGATATAATTTTGTTTTTAAAAAACATGTATACATGGATATAGTATCCCATTGAGTATAACAGTTAATATTTAAATAGGTTGAGATGGTTTGAGGTACTACATCAGGGTAAGGGTTGTGATTGTATAAGGTATAATACCTAATGTATGATACATATTAAACTAGATGTGGTGGATCATAGAAACTACATGGTTAATATATTTGTTAATGTGAAATTTTATGATGTGATGATGTGATGCATGAGGTTCATGTTGTGATTCCATCCACTTGTGTTTTTGGGATGCCTTATTTTGGAGAATGATGTCTTAACATGTCAAACATTATAGATGAGTAGTAAACCAGTTGGTAAGTGGTTGTGGGGTACCCTAGAGGTGTCTTTATTATATTATGTTCACTATTTTATGCTATAAAGGGTGAGAGTTATCCATGGTCAGTTTCAGAATGATGTATACATTTTTAAGTGAGAGTGATTTTCACTGGTGCTAATAGTTCTTTAGAATTATTTCATTATCTATTTCACTAGAGGATCTAGGGAGGATCTTAAATTGAATAATTTTATTCTCAACCTTAATTTATATCATCAATTTTTTCATTTCAACAAGACATGGTTTGAGACTAAGATTGTAACGACCCAATCTTTTTGAGTAGTATATTAACTTACTCTTATTGATTTAATAAGATGTTAATGGTTAATGCAGAAAGAGGAGTCGATGGCTTCATCCAGCAGACTCAACCCTTATGAAGCCCACTTATCAGAGCATGGGAAGGAGGTAGAATCTGTGGGCTTCGCTTTGGACCAAGCCCAAGCCGAACTCCAGCGTGTTAAGCTTGAACGGAAACGCCTACGGAAGAAGTTCAAGTTAGTAGAGATTACTACTAGGGCAATGTTATCTGAGCCTCCCTCAGATTCTCTCACCATAGCACACCTTACACTTAGGTCTTATGCCGGTGTTATAAGGGGCTATGTGACGAGACCCTAGCTTCCTTGTGTAATCCTTTTGGGTGAATAAATTTAGATTTCTTCCTTTAGTGATGTTTGTGAAATTTCAAATGTCTAGATAATTTTAGAATGTATTTTATTGATGAATTTTGAAAAAGGGATATTTTAAAATATTTATGTAAACCCTAAATAACTAATGATGTGTCATGATTTTCAAAAAATGGTCTTCTACAAAAGTGTTCAGTAAGGAATTTGGAGCTTAATAAGATCAACTTAATTTTTGAAGAATAGTAAATTATGAATAGGGATTTTACGCTTAGGATTAGTAATGTGACCAAATGGATTAGTAATTTCACTCAAAGAAAGTTTTAATATAATTCAGACACCTAGATTAAGTAATGTGATTCAATAAAATGGGTAAATAACGATTTCATAAATTATTAGTCAAGTATTAGTTTTTCGGATGAATAGTGTTTTTAATTAAAAATTTAATTAAAAATAATTAGAAAATTATTTTTATAAAAATGACCTTATTTTTGAACTCAGAGTATCAATATTATGTTAAGGTAATTTTTGGGGATTTTTCTGAAAAAAATGAATTTTCGATGAATAGTGTTTTTATTTAAAAATTAAATTAAAAATATTTAGAAAAATATTTTTATAAAATGGATTTCATTTTTGAAATCAGAGCATTGATATTTGGGTAAGGTGAAATTTTGGGATTATTCTGAGAAAGTTGAATTTTCAGTGAATAGTAAAATTACAGTTTTAGGGTTTCAGTATGTTTAATGACATCATAACGGTGTCATGATGATTTCATGAGATCATTTGAGGGTTGGACGGCCATGGGTGATGAATTATTGTTTTGGGGGCCCCATGTGGCCTAACTCCATGATAAATGCCAAGGGAGAGCACATGGGTTTGAGAAAAGCACATGTGAAGTGTCCCTTGGCCATTAATGCCTTGTCCCCTCACTTTCCCTACAAATACCCACCCTTTCCTCCATTAGTTTTCACTCCAAACTCTCCCCCAACGAAGTTCTGGTCTTCTTACCTTCCAAGGAGTCCTCCCAAGGTTCCCCCAAGCCCTCAAGGTCCAAATCAGTTGAGTTTCAAGAGTCACGTTTTAAAGTAAGGGATCTGACCCCTCTCTTTCTTTTCATGTAACCTCTTTTATGTCATTCCTTTTATGCTCCATGTTTTTATGTGAGAGGATGTTATTTTATATTCCTCTTACTGCCCTTTCATGTTTATATGATGATAGATCCCCTCTTACTCTCATCATTTCGTTTTATGAAAGTTTAAGTGACGCCGTTAGGCTGCCGAATGTTTAAGTGATTCTTTCACCCTTCTCATTTTTCAAGTTCGATTTTCATGTTAAATCTTTCAAGTTATTTTTTATTATGTTGGGGTATGATCTCTATATCTATCACAATGATCTCTTATGATCATATGATGAGAGACCCTATTTGATTTGTTCAATTCATTTTTGTTGAAGCTTAAGTGACGCCGTTAGGCTGCCGAATTGTCATAAGAGAAATCAAATTTTTGTCTTCCTTCCATGTTTTTCATTTCAAATGGTATGTCCTTAAAATTGAATCACCATGTCCATATATCCTTCTTATTCTTTCCCTATACTGTTTTATGGGTCAATTATGATTGTTCGACCCATGTTCCCTCTCTTTTCAAAGCTTTCTAAAACCTTGTAACATCGCCGTTATGCTGCAGAATTTTCGTCTCAAAATGCCTCTCTTTTCTCAAAATTATTTTATGTTATAAAATGAATACTCAAAGCTCATATTTCTAAAGGGGTATTCACATATATATAAAAATGTTCTATTTTGAATTCTGGGATTTACATACATGATACCCGCTTTCCCTTTCCGTGGGTTTAAAGTAACGTAAAGATCATGTCTTTAAAGCAGTTTTTAAAATGTTATGATTATGAAATGAAACCCATTTATTTTATGCTATATGGGTTATTTATGAAATGTTTGATGATGATATATGTGGCTCACATGATAATAAAGGCAAATTTAAGGGTGCTCCCTGATAGCGCTCCAATGCATTGGGTAAAGACTTAATTTCTAGAGATGACCATTTTAACGACGCCTTGGGGAATAACCTTGGTAATTTTTAACGACACCTTGGGGATGGACCTTGGTGAAACGAAACGATTGTCAATATTAAATGTTGCAGCCACATCTTCAAGTTATGAAAAATGTTGTTTTTATTATGATGTATCTCATGATTTATTTCCCATGCCTTAAAGTTCTTTTCATGTCCTTGGAGAAGTATCTCAAGTTCACATATAAAATGTTTCTCTTGTTTCCCTTACTGGGCCTTCTGCTCACCCTTTCTTTTGATGTATGTCCCCAGGTTATGAGATGC
Organism: Viscum album; assembly: GCA_963277665.1. Lineage (NCBI taxonomy): Eukaryota > Viridiplantae > Streptophyta > Magnoliopsida > Santalales > Viscaceae > Viscum > Viscum album. The sequence continues at coordinate 894,142,401 of OY728127.1, forward strand.
ATAATGAACACAGGATGAACTAAAGGAGAAGCCTTTCAAGTGTTTAAGAAGAATGTTTTATGTTTTTTTATGTATTATGATCCTTGTTTCCAAGACACTAAACCTTAACAATCCTCAGTTTTGTGTAATGTAATGAAAGTTTATGTTATAAAAAGGCGGGATGCTATAGTTGGTATCAAAGGATGGTTTAGTTATTTGTGGAAATTAGGATATAAAAACTTTAGTAAGAACCCTATAGAAAGGTTTAAATATAGGAAAACTTCCTGGTATTTTTGTAAGTATTGAGTAAGTGGTTTATCAAACAAATACATCCCTGTCTGGATACGAGCAGGTAGAGGCGGCTCTGGCACAGATGTACATAGGGGTAAAACCCGAAAACACCACTTTGATCTAGACTCGAACGGGAACTGGTGCACGGTAACGGGCCTTGCTGCACTCTTGGTTACGAAACTCCCGGGGGATATGGTTGGTTAATCACAAGATTTTTATGAATCATTATGAAGAAATTATAGAAAAGTGTAATTGTCTAAGCATGAAGTCTTAGTTAAAAGATCCATAAATGAAATAAGTTTCTCACTAAGGTTTTATTATTTTAGAAGATGGCGGGCAATAGGAGGAACCGTGCCGATGGTGACCGCAATGCACCATATGCTGACGGCCCTCCGATGGAAGCCGGAATGGAAACATTCATGCGAATGATGAACCAACTGACTCAAGTTATGAGTAATAACTTGAATCAAGCTGACAGGCCGACCTCACCACAAAGGGAACAACACTCTGTTGAGTCCTTCATGCGTCAACGACCGCCATCATTCAGTGGATCTACTGACCCATTGGTTGCAGAACAATGGGAATGTTGATAGATTATTTAGCAGACTACGACCTCATCTGCGGAAGAATCTAGCCAACATGGACTATGATAGCTATGAAGAAATATTTCAAAGTTCTATGAAAGTCGAGCTGGAGTTTGGTGAGACACATTGGTCTCATAATCCAAATGAAAAGAAGAGATCGTTGGAGCCCAGTTTAGGGAAGTCTTTTGATCAGGGAAGAGGTGGAAAGCAAATGCAACTTACAACATGCAATAAATATGGGAAGAATCATCTGGGGAACTGCTTGAACGGAAGTGGCAAGTGCTACAAGTATGGAAGAGGAGGCCATATTGCTCGGAATTGTCATAGTGAGGTGAAGTGTAGAGACTCAGGTTTTTTGGCCCTGTCAGACTTTGGAATATTTCTACGCATAATTCCAGAGCAAGGCGCGATGACGGCGTGCGATTCCGAGGCCCGGTGTGCCCGGAATTAATTTTATAAAAATATTATGTTTTTTTTATACTATGCACGTAGCGGGGGTGTGATATCTCCTAAACGGTAGCTCAGAACGGGAATCTGAGGGCACAGTTGTGTCCGGAACGTGCTGTTTACCCTAGGCGGGGTGTAATCTTTGCGGGCGCGGGCCTGCGGTGAGAAACGCCACCAGGGGCGTTTCCGTAAATATGTGACAAGTTGGTGTGCGAGCGTCGGCTCGAATAACTTATGAACGGAGTCTCGGAAGGAAAATCTGAGACCGCCGTTGCGTTCAGAACGACGCGTTTACCCTAGGGGTGACCTTACTTTTGTTCGCATCGGGCGTCGGGTCCGAGACTGGTTTGCCGCCGGCGGGCGGCTGATATAAATATCAACGCCCCCCCCCCCCTTTTATCGTCCTTCGCCGTTCTTCGTCGTTCTTCGCCACCACTCTGCCAAATCGAGCAAACGGAGCACCCACGAGCTCAGAATTCAACGACGGACGTTCCAGGAGCACGCAGCGGAATCTCGGGAGCGCGGATCTGAGGCAGAACGTCGGCGTTTCGCCCGTGAGGTAGGCGGTTTGAGTTTTACAATCCCGGATCCCGTTTTTGTGTTGTTTTCCTTCAAATTATCATAAGATTTGTATAGTTTGGGTCCTGAGGTTTCCGAAACATGTTTCGGATCTGAATTTGGAGCACCGGGGTGCTCCCGGTGGCTCCCGGAAGTTTTCCGGCGAAAAAACCGGTTTTCCGGCGAGACCCGCGGCGGCCATGGCGGAATCCGGCAAGGCAGGGCGGCGGCGGCGGCGACGGCGCGGTGGAATCCGGCGGCGGCGCGGTGGTTTCCGGCGAGGCTGGCGGTGGTCCGGCCAGGATTTTCCGGGGGTTCTTTAAACCCCCGTAACTCGCAAACCGTAACTCCGATTTGCGAGCCGTTTGCGGCGACGCGCTCCTTGCGTCGAGACGGACCTTTTGAACTTACTTTGAGGGTCTAATGGTTCGGGATCATGGCCCGGAAGCTAGAAACGTCATATAAAATAATATTATTTTATTATTTTACGACTTCGGGCCACTGTAACTTCTACCCAGAGCGTCCGATTGACGTGCCGTCAGTGGCGTTGAGACCCTGATGGTACGGCGGACTTTTTGAGATGGTTTCTGGGTATTGGGACTGAGAACGGGGTGCGGGCCCCATGAGGCCGGGTTTTGGCGTTTGCGGAGAAACGCAGCTTTTGCACCAGGAGTCCGATTTTGGCGGATGAATAGTCGATCCTGTGTGTTTTTCCGAGAGGATCGCAATGGTGCGATCCGTTCGATGAGCTTCGGAATCCAGGCGTGGGCCCCACCCGAGCCGGCCTTCGGTGAATAGTACCTTTTTCACCGGGTGTCCGTTTTGGGCTAGCGAGTAGTCGATTCCGCTTGTTTTTCCGAGGGGATCGTCATGGTGTGATCCGCTCGATGGGTTTCGGGATCGTTGTGTGGGCCCCGCACGAGCTAGCTACGGTGAATAGTGCCTTTTTCACTGGTGCTCCGTTTCGGGCGAGTAAACAGCCTATCCTGCGTGTTTTTCCGCGTGGAACACGATGGTGGCCTCGGTTTTAGCCTAGGAGGTGCGCAGTGTGGTGTTGAGGTGGGTCGCTCGGGTTAGCGACATTTGGACCAGCAGTGGTTGAGGGTTCTCCATTGGTTCGTTCCCACGAGGGTTCGTGTGGCATCACAACCTTCGTATGAGTTTGTGATCCTCTCGATGGGATGTTTAAACTGTTAGAGTTGTGGTATCCCTCCGGTGGGCCGGAGTGGATCCTCTAGCATCTTCACCTAGATCGGGTTCTTGGTATCGATGTGACCGCTTATTTGCGGGCGGTGATCCCCTATCTAGCAGGTTAACCCCGTAGGGTTTGTGGCATCATCGGACATATGATCCCCTACGCGGTGGGTCGTGCACAGTAGGGTTATGGCATCGTCGGGCTTACGATCCCCTACTCAGCATGATGTTTATGGTAGGGTTGCGGTATTGTTGATTATACGATCCCATACTCAGCGCGTGGTTTGGTAGGGTTGCGGCATCGTCGGTTCGATCCCCTACATCGCGAGTTATACCAGATAGGGTTCTGGTATCGTCGTGACCATCTTTATATGGACGATGATCCTCTATCTGAGTGTTGAGCTTCTGTCGAGTGCCAGATCGGGTTGTGGAATCCCCCAGCGGACCCTGGGAGTGATCCCCTATCTGTGAGAACTACATATGCCAGATCGGGTCGTGGTATCCCCCAGCGGACCCTGGGAGTGATCCCCTATCTGTGAGTTACGTATACCGGAGTGGGTCTTGGTATCCCCTAGCGGACCCTAGCGGCGATCCCCTCTCCGAGGAGTTTGGTGGTTATGTTGTTTCAGCGATGTTTCCTCAGTGATGTTATCCGATGAGCGAGGTCTCTCGGGTGAGCGTCTGTGATGTTTGCGAGTATTCCGATGGAGTGTATCTCTTGGATGGGTGTCATCTGGTATGACAGGGTTCGTGGTGTACTCTCCTGGTTGTGGACAGTTGCTGGTGATGAGGTCGGTACCTCTTGTGGCTTTGTGGCGTGAGCTGTGTATATCTGGATTGTTCAAGGTGTATGTATGGGCATACACCTGAGCTGAGCTGAGCTGACTAGTTGTGATTAGCCGAGGATGGTCACGAGATGGAGTTTCTCTCTCGTCTGGGTTCCCTCTGACTGGGTTGATCGGACTGTTACCTTCCAGTTTCTCCCTTGGGTTTCGGGTTTTTGGGGTGATACTGAGTATGTTTATACTCACCCCTGCACGGGCTTTGCCCGCACATGTTTGTGTCTTGTGCAGACCACAAGCCTTTTGTCGGAGTCCCAGGAGGACCCGGAGCAGGCGGAGCTTAGTGAGCGAGTTGACCGGGGTGTTTACCGGAGCTATGCCAAGGGAGCTTTCCGGCGGGTGTTTGTGGCAGCGTTTCCCTTCTTCAGAGCAGGTTGGACGCGCTTTGTAGTTTTCTTTTGGTGGGCCCTATTTTGCCCTTGTACTTTTGCTGTTGCACTCTGGTTTGGGATAGATTGTATGCATGCATTTACTTTCCAGTTTCTATATCTCTGCACTGTTGCATGGAGGTGTTTGTGGGTGCGTGTGTACAGGTACCTTAGGCTAATGCCTCCCATGTGTGTGATAGCCTACTCGGCGCTGGTCGCCAGCCCCTGGCCTATTGGAGGCGGGCTTGTGGAGTCACGGCTCGAGCCCCGTTGGGTCGGGTCGTGACAGAGTGGTATCAGAGGAGGTTCCACCTTTGGGATCTCAGAGCGTAGCTGGTCTAGCTGTGAGTTTGGTTTGGGTTGCATAGCGGCAGTGTTAGGGTGTTTCGAGTTCGGCTTTCAGGCCAGGGACTCCAGTGTTGGTGCGGCGGCCGACGTATCCATACACCAGGACTCTGATAACCTGCCTTTCGACTCGGGACATTCGTACAATGGTCGCAGAGACATAATGGTACATGCATCATATAGGACTGGGTTTTTGGTTTTTCCTTGTCCTTCTTGAGTCAGCTCTCCAGATATACTCTTTGACTGTGGTGTGTCTTGAATGTCTTTCAGGATGTCTCCACGACGATAGCCAGCGAGGGTTCCACAGCAGGATTGTGCTGATGACCCGCCCCGTGTAGTGGCTGTGGAGCAGGGCGCAGGTTCTGAGGTTGCACCTCCAGGTGGTCTTCCAGTTGAGCCACCACCTGTCGAGCAGCTGGTTGTGCCGGCGGTGCAGGATGAGGTTGCACGCAGGTTGAGTGTGTTGCACGAGTTCCAGAGGTAGCGACCTCTGAGGTTTCGGGGTGATCCAGACCCCCAGGCAGCGGGTTGACTGGCTCGAGGCAGTTAATCGAGTTTTCCGCCTAGTGAGGACACCTCCTGATCAGATGGTGGTCCTAGCGGCGAGCCTTCTGCATGGTTCGGCCGGGCGATGGTGGAGTTTGGTGACGCAGTCCCATGACGAGGAGACGCTCACGTGGGCAGAGTTTGAGCAGCTCTTCAGGGAGGAGTTCTATCCGGTGACGCTGAGGTCAGTGCGGATCCAAGACCTTCTACAGCTTCGACAGGAGAGCCTGACTGTGTCGGAGTACTTAGCGAGGTTTACAGACCTTTCGCGCTAGTCCCTGGATATGGTTCGAGACCCGTTCTTTAGGGCTCGGACCTTCGAGCAGGGATTACGCCGGGATATCCGAGCAGGTGTGGTTTCCCTGTGTCTTCCCACCTATGCTGGAGTGCTGGAGCGAGCGCTGGTGGTGGAGAGCTTTCTGGCCGAGCAGATCTCGCCTGTTAGTGCTGGGCACTCGAGAGCGGAGACTTCATCGGTCGGATCGGCATCTGGTAGCCGACGTCAGACTCAAGGGTCTGGACGTGGCCGACGTTTCAGGAGGCGACCCCAGGATGGGGGGGTCTCAGCCTCAGAGCTCACAGGGCTCGCAGGCCAGTTTTGGTCAGCCGCAGGAGAGGCGGTGTTACGCTTGCGATGGTCGGGGACATCTTGCTAGAGATTGTCTGACCCGACGTGCTGCTGAGAGGGAGCCGGTCGATGGACCGCCTTGGCAGAGGCAACGTCTCGAGCAAGGAGGTCCGCAGGGCGTCAGACGTGGCGTCGGAGCTGGTGCAGCGGGAGGCGGTGGTAGAAAGTACCAGTTGCCACCACCCCCACCCCCAGGTGGTCCACGCCAAGCTCAGGGAGCTGGTGGTCGAGGGCGAGGATAGTTGCATGCCCTGAAGGCAGTCGACCCAGAGGCACCACAGATGGATAGAGGTACGCCTTGTGTCTTTTCTACTTACTGCAGTAGTTTTTCAGACACTGTTTAGCGGTACTCTTTCCTTTTGTTGCTTGCTCGAGTTTTGTTCAGGGCGTTGGTAAGACCCTGAGTGGTTGTTGTTGGTGAGCTCGCTGGTGTGTGAGGCCCAGTTGAGAGTCCAGTCGCTTTCCTTGTGCTTAGGGCTTTTCGGGGATGAAAAGTTCTAAGGGGGGGAGGATGTAGAGACTCGGGTTTTTTGGCCCTGTCAGACTTTGGAATATTTCTACGCATAATTCCAGAGCAAGGCGCGAAGACGGCGTGCGATTCCGAGGCCCGGTGTGCCCGGAATTAATTTTATAAAAATATTATGTTTTTTTTATACTATGCACATAGCAGGGGTGTGATATCTCCTAAACGGTAGCTCAGAACGGGAATCTGAGGGCACGGTTGCGTCTGGAACGTGCCGTTTACCCTAGGCGGGGTGTAATCTTTGCGGGCGCGGGCCTGCGGTGAGAAACGCCACCAGGGGCGTTTCCGTAAATATGTGACAAGTTGGTGTGCGAGCGTCGGCTCGAATAACTTATGAACGGAGTCTCGGAAGGAAAATCTGAGACCGCCGTTGCGTTCAGAACGGCACGTTTACCCTAGGGGGGACCTTACTTTTGTTCGCATCGGGCGTCGGGTCCGAGGCTGGTTTGGCGCCGGCGGGCGGCTGATATAAATATCAGCGCCCCCCCCCCCCCCCTTTTATCGTTCTTCGCCGTTCTTCGTCGTTCTTCGCCGCCACTCCGCCAAATCGAGCAAACGGAGCGCCCACGAGCTCAGAATTCGACGACGGACAATCCAGGAGCACGCAGCAGAAGCTCGGGAGCGCGGATCTGAGGCAGAACGTCGGCGTTTCGCCCGCGAGGTAGGCGGTTTGAGTTTTACAATCCCGGATCCCGTTTTTGTGTTGATTTCCTTCAAATTTTCATAAGATTTGTATAGTTTGGGTCCTGAGGTTTCCGAAACATGTTTCGGATCTGAATTTGGAGCACCAGGGTGCTCCCGGTGGCTCCCGGAAGTTTTCCGGCGAAAAAACCTGTTTTCCGGTGAGACCCGCGGCGGCGCGGCGGAATCCGGCGGCGGCGCGGTGGTTTCCGGCAAGGCCGGCGGTGGTTCGGCCAGGATTTTCCGGGGGTTCTTTAAACCCCCGTAACTCGCAAACCGTAACTCCGATTTGCGAGCCGTTTGCGGCGACGCGCTCCTTGCGTCGAGACGGACCTTTTGAACTTACTTTTAGGGCTTAAAGGTTCGGGATCGTGGCCTGGGAGCTAGAAACGTCGTATAAAATAATATTATTTTATTATTTTACGACTTCGGGCCGTTGTAACTTCTACCCAGAGCGTCCGATTGACGTGCCGTCAGTGGCGTTGAGACCCTGATGGTACGGCGGACTTTTTGAGATGGTTTCTGGGTATTGGGACTGAGAACGGGGTGCGGGCCCCATGAGGCCGGGTTTTGGCGTTTGCGGAGAAACGCAGCTTTTGCACTAGGAGTCCGATTTTGGCGTATGAATAGTCGATCCTGTGTGTTTTTCCGAAAGGATCGCAATGGTGTGATCCGTTCGATGAGTTTCAGAATCCAGGCGTGGGCCCCACCCAAGCCGGCCTTCGGTGAATAGTGCTTTTTTCACCGGGTGTCCGTTTTGGGCGAGCGAGTAGTCGATTCCGCTTGTTTTTCCAAGGGGATCGTCGTGGTGTGATCTGCTCGATGGGTTTCGGGATCGTTGTGTGGGCCACGCACGAGCTAGCTACGGTGAATAGTGCCTTTTTCACCGGTGCTCCGTTTCGGGCGAGTAAACAGCCTATCCTGCGTGTTTTTCTGCGTGGAACGCGATGGTGGCCTCGGTTTTGGCCTAGGAGGTGCGCAGTGTGGCGTTGAGGCGGGTCGCTCGGGTTAGCGACGTTTGGACCAGCAGTGGTTGAGGGTTCTCCCTTGGTTCGTTCCCACGAGGGTTCGTGTGGCATCACAACCTTCGTATGAGTTTGTGATCCTCTCGATGGGATGTTTAAACTGTTAGAGTTGTGGTATCCCTCCGGTGGGCCGGAGTGGATCCTCTAGCATCTTCACCTAGATCGGGTTCTTGGTATCGATGTGACCGCTTATTTGCGGGCGGCGATCCCCTATCTAGCAGGTTAACACCGTAGGGTTTGTGGCATCATCGGACATATGATCCCCTACGCGGTGGGTCGTGCACAGTAGGGTTATGGCATCGTCGGGCTTACGATCCCCTACTCAGCATGATGTTTATGGTAGGGTTGCGGTATCGTTGATTATACGATCCCCTACTCAGCGCGTGGTTTCGGTAGGGTTGCGGCATCGTCGGTTCGATCCCCTACATCGCGAGTTATACCAGATAGGGTTCCGGTATCGTCGTGACCATCTTTATATGGACGATGATCCTCTATCTGAGTGTTGAGCTTCTGTCGAGTGCCAGATCGGGTTGTGGAATCCCCCAGCGGACCCTGGGAGTGATCCCCTATCTGTGAGAACTACGTATGCCAGATCGAGTCGTGGTTTCCCCCAGCGGACCCTAGGAGTGATCCCCTATCTGTGAGTTACGTATACCGGAGTGGGTCTTGGTATCCCTTAGCGGACCCTATGGGCGATCCCCTCTCCGAGGAGTTTGGTGGTTATGTTGTTTCAGCGATGTTTCCTCAGTGATGTTATCCGATGAGCGCGGTCTCTCGGGTGAGCGTCTGTGATGTTTGCGAGTATTCCGATGGAGTGTATCTCTCGGATGGGTGTCATCTGATATGACAGGGTTCGTGGTGTACTCTCCTGGTTGTGGACAGTTGCTGGTGATGAGGTCGGTACCTCTTGTGGCTTTGTGGCGTGAGCTGTGTATATCTGGATTGTTCAAGGTGTATGTATGGGCATACACCTGAGCTGAGCTGAGCTGACTAGTTGTGATTAGCCAAGGATGGTCACGAGATGGAGTTTCCCTCTCGTCTGGGTTCCCTCTGGCTGGGTTGAGCGGACTGTTGCCTTTCAGTTGCTCCCTTGGGTTTTGGGTTTTTGGGGTGCCTACTGAGTATGTTTATACTCACCCCTGAACGGGCTTTGCCCGCACATGTTTGTGTCTTGTGCAGACCACAGGCCTTTTGACGGAGTCCCAGGAGGACCCAGAGCAGGCGGAGCTTAGTGAGCGAGTTGACCAGGGTGTTTACCGGAGCTGTGCCGAGGGAGCTTTCCGGTGGGTGTTTGTGGCAGCGTTTCCCTTCTTCAGAGCAGGTTGGACGCGCTTTGTAGTTTTCTTTTGGTGGGCCCTATTTTGCCCTTGTACTTTTGCTGTTGCACTCTGGTTTGGGATAGATTGTATGCATGCATTTACTTTCCAGTTTCTATATCTCTGCACTGTTGCATGGAGGTGTTTGTGGGTGCGTGTGTACAGGTACCTTAGGCTAATGCCTCCCATGTGTGTGATAGCCTACTCGGCGCTGGTCGCCAGCCCCTGGCCTATTGGAGGCGGGCTTGGGGAGTCGCGGCTCGAGCCCCGTTGGGTCAGGTCGTGACATGAAGCCTCAGCTTCCCAACACTAACGACAGAGGAAAGATGGTTCTGGCCCTACCCGAAGTCACATGCTTCAAGTGTGGACAGCTTGGGCACTTTGCTAACCAATGTCCAAATACGAGGGCGGTGGAGGGGAATCACCACCAACCATAGCAGAGGCCAAGAGAGCAAGGTCATGCTTTCGCTATCACAACAGCTGAAGTTGAAGTCCCGAACGATGTGGTAGCAGGTACTCTTGTCGTCCTCTCAAAACTAGCAAGTACTTTATTTGATTCTGGTTCAATGCATTCCTTTATTTCCTCCAAGTTTGCAAGGAATATATAATCAATCCCCGAACTGCTAGAGGTAGTGTTGTCTGTCAAGACTCCAAGTGGTATTATCCTTGCATCAACTGTATTTAGAGACTCTATTGTTTACTTTGGTGAGAACAATCTTATCGCAAATCTAGTAGTCATTCCCATGATGGAATTCGACATTATACTAGGGATGGACTGGATCTCAAAGTATAATGCTAAGATCAAATGCAGAAGTAAGGAAATCTCAGTAGTCTTGAATGAACGACCTATAGTTATCTTCCAAGGAGAGATATCCCGAACTGATCTTTATATAGAAGAACCTCCTATAGCTTTATTTGTTGAGTTAATCAGTGATGATGAAGAAGGAAGAGGGAGAATACAAATAGAAGATGACCTGATTGTTCAGGAATACATGGATGTATTTCCTGAGGAGTTACCTGGACCTCCCCCAGAAAGAGAGGTAGAGTTCTCTATTGAACTCATACCTGGGTCTCAACCGATATCAAAGACTCCGTATAGAATGGAAAATATGGATCTAGAAGAGTTAAAGAAACAACTCCAAGACTTGTTGGAGAAGGGGTTTATCCGACCGAGTGTGTCTCCTTGGGGAGCACCAGTTCTCTTTGTGAAGAAGAAGGATGGATCAATGCGGCTATGCATCGATTAAAGAGAACTGAATGGGATCACAGTGAAGAACAGATATCCTCTTCCAAGAATTGATGATTTATTTGACCAACTTCGTGGGGCTCAATTATTCTCTAAGATTGACCTTCGATCTGGTTATCATCAACTGAGGGTGAAGAAGGAAGATATTCCAAAGACTGCCTTCCGATCAAGATATGGGCATTATGAGTTTACTGTTATGCCCTTCGGCTTGACTAATGCTCCTGCTATTTTCATGGATTTGATGAATAGAGTCTTTAAGGACTACCTTGAAAACTTTGTGGTGGTTTTTATTGATGATATTTTGAAATATTCAAAAAGTCGTGAGGAGCATGAAGATCATATAAGGGTTATATTGAAAACTCTGTGGAAGGAGAGGCTCTTTGGGAAGTTCAGTAAGTGTGAGTTTTGGTTACTACAGGTGGCTTTCTTGGTGCACATCGTAACCAATGAAGGAATCTCGGTTGACCCTGCAAAGACAATGGTTGTGGAGGAGTGGCCTCAACCCACAACAGTAACTGAGATTTGTAGTTTCCTTGGTTTAGCAGGATATTATAGGAGCTTTGTGAAAAACTTTTCATGGCTTTCTAATCCACTAACCAAGTTTACTCGAAAAGGGGTTAAGTTTATCTGGACAAAGGAATGCGAGGAAAGTTTCCAAGAGCTGAAGAAGAGATTGGTTACTGCACCGGTGTTAACACTACCCTCTATCGGAGAAGGATTTGTTATTTTTAGCTATGCATCTCTGAAAGGGCTTGGGTGCGTCCTCATGCAAAATGACAAGGTAATTGCTTATGCATCTCGACAGATGAAGATTCATGAGCAGAATTATCCTACGCATGATCTAGAGCTGGCGGCAGTTGTTTTTGCTCTAAAGATATGAAGGCACTATCATAATGGGGAGAAATGTGATATATACACTGACCACCAAAGTCTAAAGTATATTTTCACACAGAAAGAATTGAACATGAGACAAAGGAGATGGTTGGAGCTTATTAAAGACTGTGATTGTTCAATTCATTATCACCCAGGAAGAGCAAACAAAGTCGCGGATGCATTAAGCAGGAAAGATCCTGTTGTTTTGGAAACAATGAGGATCTTAGGAGATCCCTTGATTAAAGATGTAGTAAACTGGACATGGGAATTATAAGGAAAGGGACATCATCAACCCTATTCCAAATGATTTCTCAACCTTCATTACTAGAGAGGATCAATAAGGCTAAAAAAGAAGATCCTTTGCTGCAGGATAAGTTTGAGGCTGTAAAGGATGGGAAGTTCCCTGATTTCAATATTGATCAAGAAGGTGTATTGAAATTTCGTACCAGACTATGTGTTCCATCTATTCCGAAGATAAAGAAAGAATTGATGGATGAATCTCATAGCTCTACATTCTCTATACACCCGGGAAGCACTAAGATGTATAGAGACCTTCGTGATCATTATTGGTGGGATAACATGAAGAGGGAGATTGCTGATTACACTACAAGGTGCCTAGTGTGTCAGCAAGTAAAGGCAGAAAGACAACTTCCTAAGGGGGTATTACAACCACTACCCATACCAGTATGGAAGTGGGATAATATCACTATGGACTTTGTAACTGGTCTCCCAAAAACATCCAAAGGAAACAATGCGATATGGGTTATTGTGGACCGTCTCACCAAGACAACCCATTTTATCTCTATTCGGGAAGATTTCTCTCTGGATCATCTTGCCAAGATATAGGTGAAGGAAGTGGTAAGGCTGCATGGGGTACCACTATCCATCGTATCTGATCGTGACCCAAGATTCACATCAAAATTCTGGAGAAGTCTTCAACATGCTATGAATACTGAATTGAATTTTAGTACGGCCTATCATCCTCAAACTGACGGCCAATCTGAAAGGACTATTTAGACACTCGAAGACATGTTGAGATTATGCTCAATGGAATTTAAAGGTGGATGGGATCAACACCTCCCATTAGTTGAGTTCTCCTATAACAACAGCTTCCATTCGAGTATTCAGATGGCACCCTATGAAGCTCTATATGGAAAGCGGTGTAGAACTCCTACTTGTTGGGATGAAACTGGTGAGAGGAAGCTTCTTGGGCCTGATCTCGTGCAAGAGACGACGGAACATGTTCATGCCATCCAACAACACATAAAGGCTGCTCAGAGTCGGCAGAAGAGCTATGCTGACAATCGTCGAAGGGACTTGGAGATTGGTGTTGGTGACAAAGTCATCCTTCGAATTTCTCCATGGAAGAGAGTCATGCGGTTTGGGAAGAAAGGGAAGCTCATCCCTAGGTACATTTGCCCCTATGAAATCCTTGATCGCATAGGAGCAGTGGCCTATCGTCTAGCACTTCCTCCAAACCTAGCTCAATTTCATGATGTCTTCCACTTATCTCTCTTGAGGAAGTACATACCCGACCCTTCGCATGTACTGAACCCAGAGGTGGTACAACTGGAACATGACCTCTCTTACGAGGAGCAGCCAGTGGAGATCTTGGACCGTAGATACAAGGTCCTATGAAACAAGACTACCCACCTTGTGAAAGTGTTGTGGAGGAATCATAAGTATTAAGAAGCGACTTGGGAGCCTGAGGAAACGATGAAGCAAAAGTACCCTCACCATTTCGACTAGGCCTCAAGTATAAATTTCGGGGACGAAATTTCTTAAGGGGGGAAGAATGTAACGACCCAATCTTTTTGAGTAGTATATTAACTTACTCTTATTGATTTAATAAGATGTTAATGGTTAATGCAGAAAGAGGAGTCGATGGCTTCATCCAGTAGACTCAACCCTTATGAAGCCCACTTATCAGAGCTTGGGAAGGAGGTAGCATCTGTGGGCTTCACTTTGGACCAAGCCCAAGCCGAACTCCAGCGTGTCAAGCTTGAACAGAAACGCCTACGGGAGAAGTTCAAGTTAGTAGAGATTACTACTAGGGCAATGTTATCTGAGCCTCCCTCAGATTCTCTCACCATATCACACCTTACACTTAGGTCTTATGCCGGTATTATAAGGGGCTATGTGATGAGACCCTAGCTTCCTTGTGTAATCCTTTTGGGTGAATAAATTTAGATTTCTTCCTTTAGTGATGTTTGTGAAATTTCAAATGTCTAGATAATTTTAGAATGTATTTTATTGATGAATTTTTAAAAAGGGATATTTTAAAATATTTATTTAAACCCTAAATAACTAATGATGTGTAATGATTTTCAAAAAATGGTCTTCTACAAACGTGTTCAGTAAGGAATTTGGAGTCTAATAAGATCAACTTAATTTTTGATGAATAGTAAATTATGAATAGTGATTTTACGCTTAGGATTAGTAATGTGACCAAATGGATTAGTAATTTCACTCAAAGAAAGTTTTAATATAATTCAAACACCTAGATTAAGTAATGTGATTCAATAAAATGGGTAAATAACGGTTTCATAAATTATTAGTCAAGTATTAGTTTTTTCCGATGAATAGTGTTTTTTAATTAAAAATTTAATTAAAAATAATTAGAAAATTATTTTAATAAAAAGGAATTTATTTTTGAAGTCAGAGCATCGATATTATGTTAAGGTAATTTTTGGGAATTTTTTTGAAAAAAATGAATTTTCGATGAATAGTGTTTTTATTTAAAAATTAAATTAAAATATTTAGAAAAATATTTTTATAAAATGGATTTCATTTTTGAAATCAGAGCATTGATATTTGGTTAAGGTGAAATTTTGGGATTATTCTGAGAAAGTTGAATTTTCAGTGAATAGTAAAATTACAGTTTTAGGGTTTCGGTATGTTTAATGACATCATAACGGTGTCATGATGATGTCATGAGATCTTTTGAGGGTTGGCCGGCCAAGGGTGATGAATTATTGTTTTGGGGGCCCCATGTGGCCTAACTCCATGATAAATGCCAAGGGAGAGCACATGGGTTTGAGAAAAGCACATGTGAGGTGTCCCTTGGCCATTAATGCCTTGTCCCCTCACTTTCCCGATAAATACCCACCCTTTCCTCCATTAGTTTTCACTCACAACTCTCCCCCAACGAAGTTCTGGTCTTCTTACCTTCCAAGGAGTCCTCCCAAGGTGCCCCCAAGCCCTCATGGTCCAATTCCGTTGAGTTTCAAGAGTCACGTTTTAAGGTAAGGGATCCGACCCCTCTCTTTCTTTTCATGTAACCTCTTTTATGTCATTCCTTTTATGCTCCATGTTTTTATGTGAGAGGATGTTATTTTATATTCCTCTTACTTCCCTTTCATGTTTATATGATGATATATTCCCTCTGACTCTCATCATTTCGTTTTATGAAAGTTTAAGTGACGCCATTAGGCTGCCGAATGTTTAACTGATTCTTTCACCCTTCTCATTTTTCAAGTTCGATTTTCATGTCAAATCTTTCAAGTTCTTTTTTATTATGTTGGGGTATGATCTCTATATCTATCACACTGATCTCTTATGATCATATGATGATATACCCTATTTGATTTGTTCAATTCATTTTTGTTGAAGCTTATGTGACGCCGTTAGGCTGCCGAATTGTCATAAGAGAAATCAAATTTTTGTCTTCCTTCCATGTTTTTCATTTCAAATGGTATGTCCTTAAAATTGCATCACCATGTCCATATATCCTTATTATTCTGTCCCTATACTGTTTTATGGGTCAATTATGATTGTTCGACCCATGTTCCCTCTCTTTTCAAAGTTTTCTAAAACCTTGTAACATAGCCGTTATGCTGCAGAATTTTCGTCTCAAAATGCCTCTCTTTTCTCAAAATTATTTTATGTTATAAAGTGAATACTCAAAGCTCCTATTTCTAAAGGGGTATTCACATATATATAAAAATGTTCTATTTTAAATTCTGGGATTTACATACATGATACCCGCTTTCCCTTTCCGTGGGTTTAAAGTAACGTAAAGATCATGTCTTTAAAGTAGTTTTTAAAACGTTATTATTATGAAATGAAACCCATTTATTTTATGCTATATGGGTTATTTATGAAATGTTTGATGATGATATATTTGGATCACATGATAATAAAGGCAAATTTATGGGTTCTCCCTGATAGCGCTCCAATGCATTGGGTAAAGACTTAATCTCTAGAGATGACCATTTTAACGACGCCTTGGTGAATAACCTTGGTAATTTTTAACGACACCTTGGGGATGGACCTTGGTGAAACGAAACGATTGTCAATATTAAATGTTGCAGCCACATCTTCAAGTTATGAAAAATGTTATTTTTATTATGATGTATTTCATGATTTATTTCTCCTGCCTTAATGTTCTTTTCATGTCCTTGGTGAAGTATCTCAAGTTCACATATAAAATGTTTCTCTTGTTTCCCTTACTAGGACTTCTGCTCACCCTTTCTTTTGATGTATGTCCCCAGGTTATGAGATGCATAATGAACATAGGATGAACTAAAGGATAAGCTTTTCAAGTGTTTAAGAAGAATGTTTTATGTTTTTTTATGTATTATGATCCTTGTTTCCAAGACACTAAACCTTAACGATCCTCAGTTTTGTGTTATGTAATGAAAGTTTATGTTATAAAAAGGCGGGATGATATAGTTGGTATCAAAGGATGGTTTAGTTATTTGTGGAAATTAGGATATAAAAACTTTAGTAAGAACCCTATAGAAAAGTTTAAATATAGGAAAACTTCCTGGTATTTTGGTAAGTATTGAGTAAGTGGTTTATCAAACAAATACATCTCTGTCTGGATACGAGCAGGTAGAGGCGGCTCTGGCACAGATGTAAATAGGGGTAAAACCCGAAAACACCGCTTTGAGCTAGACTCGAACGGGAACTGGTGCACGATAACGGGCCTTGCTGCACTCTTGGTTACGACACTCCCGGGGGATATGTTTGGTTAATCACAAGCTTTTTATGAATCATTATGAAGGAATTATAGAAAAGTGTAATTGTCTAAGCATGAAGTCTTAGTTAAAAGATCCATAAATGAAATAAGTTTCTCACTAAGGTTTTATTCTTTTAGAAGATGGCGGGCAATAGGAGGAACCGTGCCGATGGTGACCGCAATGCACCATGTGTTGACGGCCCTCCGATGGAAGCCGGAATAGAAACATTCATGCGAATGATGAACCAACTGACTCAAGTTATGAGTAATAACTTGAATCAAGCTGAGAGGCCAACCTCACCACGAAGGGAACAACACTCTGTTGAGTCCTTCATGCGTCAACGACCGCCAACATTCAGTGGATCTACTGACCCATTGGTTGCGGAACAATGGATAAGCTCCATTGAAAAGATCTTTTCTGTACTTCATTGTTCGGAACAAAAAAAAGTCACCCTTGCTGTTTACCGCCTAGAGGGAGAAGCTGATCAGTGGTGGTCACTGATCAAAAACATGAAGCCACGAGGAGAGATAGAAGCTATGGAGTGGGAAGAATTTCAGAGAATTTTCCTTAACAAGTATTTCCCTCATTCCCTGAGAACGAGAATGGAGAAAGAGTTTCTCGATCTGAAGCAGAAGGAGAACGAATCTGTCGGAAGCTATGAGATGAACTTCACAAGGCTTTCCCGTTATACCTCAAGCTTTGTCATGGACCCTAATGGGAAGGTTGATAGATTCTTTGGCGGACTACGACCTCATCTGCGGAAGAATCTAGCCAACAGGGACTATGATAGCTATGAAGAAATAGTTCGAAGTGCTATGAAAGTCGAGCTGGAGTTTGGTGAGACACAGTGGTCTCCTAAGCCAAATGAAAAGAAGAGATCGTTGGAGCCCAGTTTAGGGAAGTCTTTTGATCAGGGAAGAGGTGGAAAGCAAATGCAACATACCACATGCAATAAATGTGGGAAGAATCATCTGGGGAACTGCTTGAACGGAAGTGGCAAGTGATACAAGTGTGGAAGAGGAGTCCATATTGCTCGGAATTGTCATAGTGAGGTGAAGCCTCAGCTTCCCAACACTAACGACAGAGGAAAGATGGTTCTGGCCCTACCTGAAGTCACATGCTTCAAGTGTGGACAGCTTGGGCACTTTGCTAACCAATGTCCAAATCCGAGGGCGGTGGAGGGGAATCACCACCAACCTCAGCAGAGGCCAAGAGAGCAAGGTCGTGCTTTCGCTATCACAACAGCTGAAGTTGAAGTCCCGAATGATGTGGTAGCAGGTACTCTTGTCGTCCTCTCAAAACTAGCAAGTACTTTATTTGATTCTGGTTCTACGCATTCCTTTATTTCCTCCAAGTTTACAAGGAATATAGAATCAATCCTCGAACTGGTAGAGGTAGTGTTGTCTATCAAGACTCCAAGTGGGATTATCCTTGCATCAAAAGTATTTAGAGACTCTAGTGTTTACTTTGGTGAGCACAATATTATCTCAAATCTAGTAGTCATTCCCATGATGGAATTCGACATTATACTAGGGATGGACTGGCTCTCAAAGTATAATGCTAAGATCAAATGCAGATGTAAGGAAATCTCAGTAGTCTTGAATGAACGACCTATAGTTATCTTCCAAGGAGAGATATCCCGAACTGATCCTTATCTAGAAGCACCTCCTATAGCTTTCTTTATGGAGTTAATCGATGATGATGAAGAAGGAAAAGGGAGCATACAAATATAAGATGTTCTGATTGTTCAGGAATACATGGATGTATTTCCTGAGGAGTTACCTGGACCTCCCCCAGAAAGAGAGGTAGAGTTCTCCATTGAACTCGTACCTAGGTCTCAACTGATATCAAAGACTCCGTATAGAATGGAAAATATGGAGCTAGAAGAGTTAAAGAAACAACTCCAAGACCTATTGGAGAAGGGGTTTATCCGACCGAGTGTGTCTTCTTGGGGAGCACCAGTTCTCTTTGTGAAGAAGAAGGATGGATCAATGCGGCTATGCATCGATTATAGAGAACTGAACGGGATCACATTGAAGAAAAGATATCCTCTTCCAAGAATTGATGATTTATTTGACCAACTTCGTGGGGCTCAATTCTTCTCTAAGATTGACCATCGATCTGGTTATCATCAACTGAGGGTGAAGAAGGATGATATTCCAAAGACTGCCTTCTGATCATGATATGGGCATTATGCGTTTACGGTTATGCCCTTCGGCTTGACTAATGCTCCTGCTATTTTCATGGATTTGATGAATCGAGTCTTTAAGGACTACCTTGATAACTTTGTGGTAGTTTTTATTGATGATATTTTGATATATTCAAAAAGTCGTGAGGAGCATGAAGATCATCTAAGGGTTATATTGAAAACTCTGCGGAAGGAGAGGATCTTCGAGAAGTCCAGTAAGTGTGAGTTTTGGTTACAATATGTGGCTTTCTTGGGGCACATCGTAACCAATGAAGGAATCTCGGTTGACCCTGCAAAGACAATGGTTGTGGAGGAGTGGCCTTAACCCACAACAGTAACTAAGATTCGTAGTTTCCTTGGTTTAGAAGGATATTATAGGAGGTCTGTGAAAAACTTTTCACGGATTTCTAATCCACTAACCAAGTTGACTCGAAATGGGGTTAAGTTCATCTGGATAAAGGAATGTGAGGAAAGTTTCTAAGAGCTGAAGAAGAGATTGGTTACTGCACCGGTGTTAACACTACCCTCTATCGGAGAAGGATTCTTTATTTTTAGTGATGCATCTCTGAAAGGGCTTGGGTGCGTCCTCATGAAAAATGACCAGGTAATTGCTTATGCATCTCGATAGTTGAAGATTCATGAGCAGAATTATCCTACGCATGATCTAGAGCTGGAAGTAGTTGTTTTTGCTCTAAAGATATGGATGCACTATCTTTATGGGGAGAAATGTGATATATACACTGACCACCAAAGTCTAAAGTATATTTTCACACAGAAAGAATTGAACATGAGACAAAGGGGATGGTTGGAGCTTATTAAAGACTATGACTGTTCAATTCATTATCACCCGGGAAGAGCAAACAAAGTCGCGGATGCATTAAGCCGGAAAGATCCTGTTGTTTTGGCAACAATGAGGATCTTAGGAGATCCCTTGATTAAAGATCTAGTAAAACTGGACATGGGAATTATAAGGAAAGGGACATCATCAACCCTATTCCAAATGATTTATCAACCTTCATTACTAGAGAGGATCAAGAAGGCTCAAAAAGAAGATCCTTTGCTGCAGGAGAAGTTTGAGGCTGTAAAGGATGGGAAGTTCCCTGATTTCAATATTGATCAAGAAGGTGTATTGAAATTTTGTACAAGACTATGTGTTCCATCTATTCCGGAGATAAATAAAGAATTGATGGATGAAGCTCATTGCTCTACATTCTCTATACACCCGGGAAGCACTAAGATGTATAGGGACTTTCGTGATCATTATTGGTGGGATAACATGAAGAGGGAGATTGCTGATTACACTACAAGGTGCCTGGTGTGTCAGCAAGTAAAGGCAGAAAGACAACTTCCTAAGGGGGTATTACAACCACTACCCATACCAGTATGGAAGTGGGATAATATCACTATGGACTTTGTAACTGGTCTCCAAAAAACATCCAAAGGAAACAATGCGATATGGGTTATTGTGGACTGTCTCACCATGACAGCCCATTTTATCTCTATTCAGGAAGATTTCTCTCTGGATCAGCTTGCCAAGATATACGTGAAGAAAGTGGTAAGGCTGCATGGGGTACCACTATCCATCGTATCTGATCGTGACCCAAGATTCACATCAAAATTCTGTAGAAGTCTTCAACATGCTCTGAATACTGAATTGAATTTTAGTACGGCATATCATCCTCAAACTGATGGCCAATCTGAAAGGACTATTCAGACACTCGAAGACATGTTGAGATTATGCTCAATGGAATTTAAAGGTGGATGGGATCAACACCTCCCATTAGTTGAGTTCTCCTATAACAACAGCTTCCATTCGAGTATTCAGATGGCACCCTATAAAGCTCTATATGGAAAGCAGTGTAGAACTCCTACTTGTTGGGATGAAACTGGTGAGAGGAAGCTTCATGGGACTGATCTCATGCAAGAGATGATGGAACAAGTTCATGCCATCCAACAACACATAATGGCTGCTCAGAGTCGGCAGAAGAGCTATGCTGACAATCGTCGAAGGGACTTGGAGTTTGGTGTTGGTGACAAAGTCTTCCTTCGAATTTCTCCATGGAAGAGAGTCATGCGGTTTGGGAAGAAGGGAAGCTCAGCCCTAGGTACATTGGCCCCTATTAAATCCTTGATCTCATAGGAGCTGTGGCCTATCGTCTAACACTTCCACCAAACCTAGCTCAAGTTCATGATGTCTTCCATGTATCTCTCTTGAGGAAGTACATACCCGACCCTTCGCATGTACTGAACCCAGAGGTGGTACAATTGGAACATGACCTCTCTTACGAGGAGCACCCAGTGGAGAACTTGGACCGTAGAGACAAGGTCCTATGAAACAAGACTACCCACCTTGTGAAAGTGTTGCCGAGGAATCATAAGTATGAAGAAGCGACTTGGGAGCCTGAGGAAACGATGAAGCAAAATTACCCTCACCTTTTCGACTAGGCCTCAAGTATAAATTTCAGGGACGAAATTTCTTAAGGGGGGAAGAATGTAACGACCCAATCTTTTTGAGTAGTATATTAACATACTCTTATTGATTTAATAAGATGTTAATGGTTAATGCAGAAAGAGGAGTCGATGGCTTCATCCAGTAGACTCAACCCATATGAAGCCCACTTATCAGAGCTTGGGAAGGAGGTAGCATCTGTGGGTTTCGCTTTGGACCAAGCCCAAGCCGAACTCCAGCGTGTCAAGCTTGAACGGAAATGCCTATGTGAGAAGTTCAAGATAGTAGAGATTACTACTAGGGCAATGTTATCTGAGCCTCCCTCAGATTCTCTCACCATAGCACACCTTACACTTAGGTCTTATGTCGGTGTTATAAGGGGCTATGTGACGAGACCCTAGCTTCCTTGTGTAATCCTTTTGGGTGAATAAATTTAGATTTCTTCCTTTAGTGATGTTTGTGAAATTTCAAATGTCTAGATAATTTTAGAATGTATTTTATTGATGAATTTTGAAAAAGGGCTATTTTAAAATATTTATGTAAACCCTAAATAACTAATGATGTGTAATGATTTTCAAAAAATGGCCTTCTACAAAAGTGTTCAGTAAGGAATGTGGAGTCTAATAAGATCAACTTAATTTTTGATGAATAGTAAATTATGAATAGTGATTTTACGCTTAGGATTAGTAATGTGACCAAATGGATTAGTAATTTCACTCAAAGAAAGTTTTAATATAATTCATACACCTAGATTAAGTAATGTGATTCAATAAAATGGGTAAATAACGGTTTCATAAATTATTAGTCAAGTATTAGTTTTTTCGGATGAATAGTGTTTTTTAATTAAAAATTTAATTAAAAATAATTAGAAAATTATTTTTATAAAAAGGACTTTATTTTTGAACTCAGAGCATCGATATTATGTTAAGGTAATTTTTGGGGATTTTTCTGAAAAAAATGAATTTTCGATGAATAGTGTTTTTATTTAAAAATTAAATTAAAAATAATTAGAAAAATAATTTTATAAAATGGATTTCATTTTTGAAATCAGAGCATTGATATTTGGTTAGGGTGAAATTTTGGGATTATTCTGAGAAAGTTGAATTTTCAGTGAATAGTAAAATTACAGTTTTAGGGTTTCGGTATGTTTAATGACATCATAACGGTGTCATGATGATGTCATGAGATATTTTGAGGGATGGCCGGACAAGGGTGATGAATTATTGTTTTGGGGGCCCCATGTGGCCTAACACCATGATAAATTCCAAGGGAGAGCGCATGCGTTTGAGAAAAGCACATGTGAGGTGTCCCTTGGCCATTAATGCATTGTCCCCTCACTTTCCCTATAAATACCCACCCTTTCCTCCTTTATTTTTCACTCCCAACTCTCCCCCAACGATGTTCTGGTCTTCTTACCTTCCAAGTAGTCCTCCCAAGGTGCGCCCAAGCCCTCAAGGTCCAAATCCGTTGAGTTTCAAGAGTCACGTTTTAAGGTAAGGGATCCGACCCCTCTCTTTCTTTTCATGTAACCTCTTTTATGTCATTCCTTTTATGCTCCATGTTTTTATGTGAGAGGATGTTCTTTTATATTCCTCATACTGCCCTTTCTTGTTTATATGATGAGATATCCCCTCTTACTCTCATCATTTCATTTTATGAAAGTTTAAGTGACGCCGTTAGGCTGCCGAATGTTTAAGTGATTCTTTCACCCTTCTCATTTTTCAAGTTCGATTTTCATGTCAAATCTTTCAAGTTCCTTTTTATTATGCTGGGGTATGATCTCTATATCTATCATAATGATCTCTTATGATCATATGATGAGAGACCCTATTTGATTTGTTCAATTCATTTTTGTTGAAGCTTACGTGACGCCGTTAGGCTGCCGAATTGTCATAAGAGAAATCAAATTTTTTTCTTCCTTCCATGTTTTTCATTTCAAATGGTATGTCATTAAAATTGCATCACCATGTCCATATATCCTTCTTATTCTGTCCCTCTACTGTTTTATGGCTCAATTATGATTGTTTGACCCATGTTCCCTCTCTTTTCAAAGTTTTCTAAAACCTTGTAACATAGCCGTTATGCTGCAGAATTTTCGTCTCAAAATGCCTCTCTTTTCTCAAAATTATTTTATGTTATAAAGTGAATACTCAAAGCTCCTATTTCTAAAGGGGTATTCACATATATATAAAAATGTTCTATTTTAAATTCTGGGATTTACATACATGATACCCGCTTTCCCTTTCAGTGGGTTTAAAGTAACGTAAAGATCATTTCTTCAAAGCAGTTTTTAAAACATTATGATTATGAAATGAAACCCATTTATTTTATGCTATATGGGTTATTTATGAAATGTTTGATGATGATATATGTGGCTCACATGATAATAAAGTCAAATTTAAGGGTGCGCCCTGATAGCGCTCCAATGCATTGGGTAAAGACTTAATCTCTAGAGATGACCATTTTAACGACGCCTTGGTGAATAACCTTGGTAAATTTTAACGACACCTTGGGGATGGACCTTGGTGAAACGAAACGATTGTCAATATTAAATGTTGCAGCCACATCTTAAAGTTATGAAAAATGTTATTTTTATTATGATGTATCTCATGATTTATTTCTCATGCCTTAAAGTTCTTTTCATGTCCTTGGTGAAGTATCTCAAGTTCACATATAAAATGTTTCTCTTGTTTCCCTTACTGGGCCTTCTGCTCACCCTTTCTTTTGATGTATGTTCCCAGGTTATGAGATTCATAATGAACATAGGATGAACTAAAGGAGAAGCCTTTAAAGTGTTTAAGAAGAATGTTTTAAGTTTTTTTTGTGTATTATGATCCTTGTTTCCAAGACACTAAACCTTAACGATCCTCAGTTTTGTGTAATGTAATGAAAGTTTATGTTATAAAAAGGCGGGATTCTATAGTTGGTATCAAAGGATGGTTTAGTTATTTGTGGAAATTAGGATATAAAAACTTTAGTAAGAACCCTATAGAAAAGTTTAAATATAGGAAAACTTCCTGTATTTTGGTAAGTATTGAGTAAGTGGTTTATCAAACAAATACATCCCTGTCTGGATATGAGCAGGTAGAGGCGGCTCTGGCACAGATGTAAATAGGGGTAAAACCCGAAAACACCGCTTTGAGCTAGACTCGAACGGGAACTGGTGCACGATAACGGGCCTTGCTGCACTCTTGGTTACGACACTCCCGGGGGATATGTTTGGTTAATCACAAGCTTTTTATGAATCATTATGAAGGAATTATAGAAAAGTGTAATTGTCTAAGCATGAAGTCTTAGTTAAAAGATCCATAAATGAAATAAGTTTCTCACTAAGGTTTTATTCTTTTAGAAGATGGCGGGCAATAGGAGGAACCGTGCCGATGGTGACCGCAATGCACCATGTGCTGACGGCCCTCCGATGGAAGCCGGAATGGAAACATTCATGCGAATGATGAACCAACTGACTCAAGTTATGAGTAATAACTTGAATCAAGCTGAGAGGCCAACCTCACCACGAAGGGAACAACACTCTGTTGAGTCCTTCATGCGTCAACGACCGCCAACATTCAGTGGAACTACTGACCCATTGGTTGCGGAACAATGGATAAGCTCCATTGAAAAGATCTTTTCTGTACTTCATTGTTCGGAACAAGAAAAAGTCACCCTTGCTGTTTACCGCCTAGTGGGAGAAGCTGATCAGTGGTGGTCACTGATCAAAAACATGAAGCCACGAGGAGAGATAGAAGCTATGGAGTGGGAATAATTTCAGAGAATTTTCCTTAACAAGTATTTCCCTCATTCCATGAGAACGAGATTAGAGAAAGAGTTTCTCGATCTGAAGCAGAAGGAGAACGAATCTGTCGGAAGCTATGAGATGAACTTCACAAGGCTTTCCCGTTATACCTCAAGCTTTGTCATGGACCCTAATGGGAAGGTTGATAGATTCTTTAGCGGACTACGACCTCATCTGCGGAAGAATCTAGCCAACAGGGACTATGATAGCTATGAAGAAATAGTTCGAAGTGCTATGAAAGTCGAGCTGGAGTTTGGTGAGACACAGTGGTCTCATAAGCCAAATGAAAAGAAGAGATCGTTGGAGCCTAGTTTAGGGAAGTATTTTGATCAGGGAAGAGGTGGAAAGCAAATGCAACTTACCACATGCAATAAATGTGGGAAGAATCATCTGGGGAACTGCTTGAACGGAAGTGGCAAGTGATACAAGTGTGGAAGAGGAGTCCATATTGCTCGGAATTGTCATAGTGAGGTGAATCCTCAGCTTCCCAACACTAAAGACAGAGGAAAGATGGTTCTGGCCCTACCTGAAGTCACATGCTTCAAGTGTGGACAGCATGGGCACTTTTCTAACCAATGTCCAAATCCGAGGGCGGTGGAGGGGAATCACCACCAACCTCAGCAGAGGCCAAGAGAGCAAGGTCGTGCTTTCGCTATCACAACAGCTGAAGTTGAAGTCCCGAACGATGTGGTAGCAGGTACTCTTGTCGTCCTCTCAAAACTAGCAAGTACTTTATTTGATTCTGGTTCTACGCATTCCTTTATTTCCTCCAAGTTTGCAAGGAATATATAATCAATCCTCGAACTGCTAGAGGTAGTGTTGTCTATCAAGACTCCAAGTGGGATTATCCTTGCATCAAAAGTATTTAGAGACTCTAGTGTTTACTTTGGTGAGCACAATCTTATCGCAAATCTAGTAGTCATTCCCATGATGGAATTCGACATTATACTAGGGATGGACTGGCTCTCAAAGTATAATGCTATGATCAAATGCAGATGTAAGGAAATATCAGTAGTCTTGAATGAACGACCTATAGTTATCTTCCAAGGAGAGATATCCCGAACTGATCCTTATCTAGAAGCACCTCCTATAGCTTTCTTTATGGAGTTAATCGATGATGATGAAGAAGGAAGAGGGAGCATACAAATAGAAGATGTTCTGATTGTTCAGGAATACATGGATGTATTTCCTGAGGAGTTACCTGGACCTCCCCCAGAAAGAGAGGTAGAGTTCTCCATTGAACTCGTACCTAGGTCTCAACTGATATCAAAGACTCCGTATAGAATGGAAAATATGGAGCTAGAAGAGTTAAAGAAACAACTCCAAGACCTATTGGAGAAGGGGTTTATCCGACCGAGTGTGTCTTCTTGGGGAGCACCAGTTCTCTTTGTGAAGAAGAAGGATGGATCAATGCGGCTATGCATCGATTATAGAGAACTGAACGGGATCACAGTGAAGAACAGATATCCTCTTCCAAGAATTGATGATTTATTTGACCAACTTCATGGGGCTCAATTCTTCTCTAAGATTGACCTTCGATCTGGTTATCATCAACTGAGGGTGAAGAAGGATGATATTCCAAAGACTGCCTTCCGATCATGATATGGGCATTATGAGTTTACTGTTATGCCCTTCGGCTTGACAAATGCTCCTGCTATTTTCATGGATTTGATGAATCGAGTCTTTAAGGACTACCTTGATAACTTTGTGGTAGTTTTTATTGATGATATTTTGATATATTCAAAAAGTCGTGAGGAGCATGAAGATCATCTAAGGGTTATATTGAAAACTCTGCGGAAGGAGAGGCTCTTCGGGAAGTTCAGCAAGTGTGAGTTTTGGTTACAATATGTGGCTTTCTTGGGGCACATCGTAACCAATGAAGGAATCTCGGTTGACCCTGCAAAGACAATGGTTGTGGAGGAGTGGCCTTAACCCACAACAGTAACTAAGATTCGTAGTTTCCTTGGTTTAGAAGGATATTATAGGAGGTCTGTGAAAAACTTTTCATGACTTTCTAATCCACTAACCAAGTTGACTCGAAAAGGGGTTAAGTTCATCTGGATAAAGGAATGTGAGGAAAGTTTCTAAGAGCTGAAGAATAGATTGGTTACTGCACCGGTGTTAACACTACCCTCTATCGGAGAAGGATTCTTTATTTTTAGTGATGCATCTCTGAAAGGGCTTGGGTGCGTCCTCATGAAAAATGACAAGGTAATTGCTTATGCATCTCGACAGTTGAAGATTCATGAGCAGAATTATCCTACGGATGATCTAGAGCTGGCAGTAGTTGTTTTTGCTCTAAAGATATGGATGCACTATCTTTATGGGGAGAAATGTGATATATACACTGACCACCAAAGTCTAAAGTATATTTTCACACAGAAAGAATTGAACATGAGACAAAGGGGATGGTTGGAGCTTATTAAAGACTATGACTGTTCAATTCATTATCACCCGGGAAGAGCAAACAAAGTCGCAGATGCATTAAGCCGGAAAGATCCTGTTGTTTTGGCAACAATGAGGATCTTAGGAGATCCCTTGATTAAAGATCTAGTAAAACTGGACATGGGAATTATAAGGAAAGGGACATCATCAACCCTATTCCAAATGATTTCTCAACCTTCATTACTAGAGAGGATCAAGAAGGCTCAAAAAGAAGATCCTTTGCTGCAGGAGAAGTTTGAGGCTGTAAAGGATGGGAAGTTCCCTGATTTCAATATTGATCAAGAAGGTGTATTGAAATTTTGTACAAGACTATGTGTTCCATCTATTCCGGAGATAAAGAAAGAATTGATGGATGAAGCTCATAGCTCTACATTCTCTATACACCCGGGAAGCACTAAGATGTATAGAGACTTTCGTGATCATTATTGGTGGGATAACATGAAGAGGGAGATTGCTGATTACACTACAAGGTGCCTGGTGTGTCAGCAAGTAAAGGCAGAAAGACAACTTCCTAAGGGGGTATTACAACCACTACCCATACCAGTATGGAAGTGGGATAATATCACTATGGACTTTGTAACTGGTCTCCAAAAAACATCCAAAGGAAACAATGCGATATGGGTTATTGTGGACCGTCTCACCATGACAGCCCATTTTATCTCTATTCGGGAAGATTTCTCTCTGGATCAGCTTGCCAAGATATACGTGAAGAAAGTGGTAAGGATGCATGGGGTACCACTATCCATCGTATCTGATCGTGACCCAAGATTCACATCAAAATTCTGTAGAAGTCTTCAACATGCTCTGAATACTGAATTGAATTTTAGTACGGCATATCATCCTCAAACTGATGGCCAATCTGAAAGGACTATTCAGACACTCGAAGACATGTTGAGATTATACTCAATGGAATTTAAAGGCGGATGGGATCAACACCTCCCATTAGTTGAGTTCTCCTATAACAACAGCTTCCATTCGAGTATTCAGATGGCACCCTATAAAGCTCTATATGGAAAGCAGTGTAGAACTCCTACTTGTTGGGATGAAACTGGTGAGAGGAAGCTTCATGGGACTGATCTCGTGCAAGAGATGACGGAATAGGTTCATGCCATCCAACAACACATAATGGCTGCTCAGAGTCGGCAGAAGATCTATGCTGACAATCGTCGAAGGGACTTGGAGTTTGGTGTTGGTGACAAAGTCTTCCTTCGAATTTCTCCATGGAAGAGAGTCATGCGGTTTGGGAAGAAGGGAAGCTCAGCCCTAGGTACATTGGCCCCTATTAAATCCTTGATCGCATAGGAGCTGTGGCCTATCGTCTAAAACTTCCACCGAACCTAGCTCAAGTTCATGATGTCTTCCATGTATCTCTCTTGAGGAAGTACATACCCGACCCTTCGCATGTACTGAACCCAGAGGTGGTACAACTGGAACATGACCTCTCTTACGAGGAGCACCCAGTGGAGAACTTGGACCGTAGAGACAAGGTCCTACGAAACAAGACTACCCACCTTGTGAAAGTGTTGTGGAGGAATCATAAGTATGAAGAAGCGACTTGGGAGCCTGAGGAAACGATGAAGCAAAATTACCCTCACCTTTTCGACTAGGCCTCAAGTATAAATTTCAGGGACGAAATTTCTTAAGGGGGGATGAATGTAACGACCCAATCTTTTTGAGTAGTATATTAACTTACTCTTATTGATTTAATAAGATGTTAATGGTTAATGCAGAAAGAGGAGTCGATGGCTTCATCCAGTAGACTCAACCCATATGAAGCCCACTTATCAGAGCTTGGGAAGGAGGTAGCATCTGTGGGTTTCGCTTTGGACCAAGCCCAAGCCGAACTCCAGCGTGTCAAGCTTGAACGGAAATGCCTATGTGAGAAGTTCAAGATAGTAGAGATTACTACTAGGGCAATGTTATCTGAGCCTCCCTCAGATTCTCTCACCATAGCACACCTTACACTTAGGTCTTATGTCGGTGTTATAAGGGGCTATGTGACGAGACCCTAGCTTCCTTGTGTAATCCTTTTGGGTGAATAAATTTATATTTCTTCCTTTAGTGATGTTTGTGAAATTTCAAATGTCTAGATAATTTTAGAATGTATTTTATTGATGAATTTTGAAAAAGGGCTATTTTAAAATATTTATGTAAACCCTAAATAACTAATGATGTGTAATGATTTTCAAAAAATGGCCTTCTACAAAAGTGTTCAGTAAGGAATGTGGAGTCTAATAAGATCAACTTAATTTTTGATGAATAGTAAATTATGAATAGTGATTTTACGCTTAGGGTTAGTAATGTGACCAAATGGATTAGTAATTTCACTCAAAGAAAGTTTTAATATAATTCATACACCTAGATTAAGTAATGTGATTCAATAAAAAGGGTAAATAACGGTTTCATAAATTATTAGTCAAGTATTAGTTTTTTCGGATGAATAGTGTTTTTTAATTAAAAATTTAATTAAAAATAATTAGAAAATTATTTTTATAAAAAGGACTTTATTTCTGAACTCAGAGCATCGATATTATGTTAAGGTAATTTTTGGGGATTTTTCTGAAAAAAATGAATTTTCGATGAATAGTGTTTTTATTTAAAAATTAAATTAAAAATAATTAGAAAAATAATTTTATAAAATGGATTTAATTTTTGAAATCAGATCATTGATATTTGGTTAGGGTAAAATTTTGGGATTATTCTGAGAAAGTTGAATTTTCAGTGAATAGTAAAATTACAGTTTTAGGGTTTCGGTATGTTTAATGACATCATAACGGTGTCATGATGATGTCATGAGATCTTTTGAGGGTTGGCCGTCCAAGGGTGATGAACTATTGTTTTGGGGGCCCCATGTGGCCTAACACCATGATAAATTCCAAGGAAGAGCGCATGGGTTTGAGAAAAGCACATGTGAGGTGTCCCTTGACCATTAATGCCTTGTCCCCTCACTTTCCCTATAAATACCCACCCTTTCCTCCTTTATTTTTCACTCCCAACTCTCCCCCAACGATGTTCTGGTCTTCTTACCTTCCAAGTAGTCCTCCCAAGGTTCCCCCAAGCCCTCAAGGTCCAAATCCATTGAGTTTCAAGAGTCACGTTTTAAGGTAAGGGATCCGACCCCTCTCTTTCTTTTCATGTAACCTCTTTTATGTCATTCCTTTTATGCTCCATGTTTTTATGTGAGAGGATGTTATTTTATATTCCTCATACTGCCCTTTCTTGTTTATATGATGAGATATCCCCTCTTACTCTCATCATTTCGTTTTATGAAAGTTTAAGTGACGACGTTAGGCTGCCGAATGTTTAAGTGATTCTTTCACCCTTCTCATTTTTCAAGTTCGATTTTCATGTCAAATCTTTCAAGTTCCTTTTTATTATGCTGGGGTATGATCTCTATATCTATCATAATGATCTCTTATGATCATATGATGAGAGACCCTATTTGATTTGTTCAATTCATTTTTGTTGAAGCTTAAGTGACGCTGTTAGGCTTCCGAATTGTCATAAGAGAAATCAAAATTTTGTCTTCCTTCCATGTTTTTCATTTCAAATGGTATGTCATTAAAATTGCATCACCATGTCCATATATCCTTCTTATTCTGTCCCTCTACTGTTTTATGGCTCAATTATGATTGTTTGACCCATGTTCCCTCTCTTTTCAAAGTTTTCTAAAACCTTGTAACATAGCCGTTATGCTGCAGAATTTTCGTCTCAAAATGCCTCTCTTTTCTCAAAATTATTTTATGTTATAAAGTGAATACTCAAAGCTCCTATTTCTAAAGGGGTATTCACATATATATAAAAATGTTCTATTTTAAATTCTGGGATTTACATACATGATACCCGCTTTCCCTTTCAGTGGGTTTAAAGTAACGTAAAGATCATGTCTTTAAAGCAGTTTTTAAAACATTATGATTATGAAATGAAACCCATTTATTTTATGCTATATGGGTTATTTATGAAATGTTTGATGATGATATATGTGGATCACATGATAATAAAGGCAAATTTAAGGGTGCGCCCTGATAGCGCTCCAATGCATTGGGTAAAGACTTAATCTCTAGAGATGACCATTTTAACGACGCCTTGGTGAATAACCTTGGTAAATTTTAACGACACCTTGGGGATGGACCTTGGTGAAACGAAACGATTGTCAATATTAAATGTTGCAGCCACATCTTAAAGTTATGAAAAATGTTTTTTTTATTATGATGTATCTCATGATTTATTTCTCATGCCTTAACGTTCTTTTCATGTCCTTGGTGAAGTATCTCAAGTTCACATATAAAATGTTTCTCTTGTTTCCCTTACTGGGCCTTCTGCTCACCCTTTCTTTTGATGTATGTTCCCAGGTTATGAGATTCATAATGAACATAGGATGAACTAAAGGAGAAGCCTTTAAAGTGTTTAAGAAGAATGTTTTAAGTTTTTTTTGTGTATTATGATCCTTGTTTCCAAGACACTAAACCTTAACGATCCTCAGTTTTGTGTAATGTAATGAAAGTTTATGTTATAAAAAGGCGGGATGCTATAAAGATGGATATTTCTAGATCATTGATTTTAAATATATTTTTGGGCGTTCTAGTCAATGTTATCTTTCACCTTTTATATCATATAATTATTTTTAGTTGATTTAGAAATATTTTAAATTTAATTTTCTCTCAAGGGGTTTAGTTTATATATATATATATTGGAGAAGGTCTTGATTTATGTATTATTTTATCACTCTCTTATAAATTTTATCAAAGGAAGTAATCTATCCCATATGTTTGGTTTTCATACCATAAAAAATATTTACCAACATAGGGCCTACTTGAAACAATAATCTACTAGACATAATCTCCCTTTACTCATTGTCATCCTTGGAGGGGTAAATTATGGGAGAAGGGGGTAATGAAAAGTGAATCTATGGGTGTATTCACAACCTTGAATAAACATGCATCCCATAGTGGAATCCTAGGCTCATCCTTAGAATTATACCCCAATACCATACCTATGTAATCCAAGGAATTAATCTATTGAAATCCATACTATCACCTATTTCCATATATTTAGAACAATTCAATACTTTATAATGTGAGAAATTAATATTTCTGATAATCAATCAATATTTATCTTCGGCCTAAAATCATAGTTCTAATCAATCCATCCATATAAAAAAAAATTAATCTGTCCTAATACCTATCTAATGAATCCCACATTTAACTTGATAATATATAAAACAAAATGATTCCCCAAAAACCATATTAATTATCTAGAAAAAAATTATTTTTTCAAAACATACTAATTTGTAGTCTCAAATAGGGTATAACAAACCCCAATTAATTTTTAATGTCTAATGATTCATTAATGTTATCAAAAAACAAAGAAAATTAATTATGAAATTTTTTAGTTCATGATCCTTATGATACATCACAATAATATTACCAATAGAGGGAATATGATAGAATGAAATTGATAGAAAAAAACAATACCACCAGCTATAGGCTAAGAGAGTTCTACATTTTATGTTTTGGCATAATATGAGATAAAAAACTGAACTTCAAAAATTAAACAATTCCATAAAAATATGTCATTTATGATAGTCATGGAGGTATTGATTTGAAATTATTTTAATGGTATGATATAAATATAAATAACAAATAGAAATAACATAAGCCTTTACCATGGCACAAAAAAGATATAATGGAGAGAAATTATAGGAGAGG
The DNA here is from genome assembly GCA_963277665.1 of Viscum album. Classification (NCBI taxonomy): domain Eukaryota; kingdom Viridiplantae; phylum Streptophyta; class Magnoliopsida; order Santalales; family Viscaceae; genus Viscum; species Viscum album. The sequence goes on from OY728127.1 coordinate 894,175,394, forward strand.
CACTAAGATTCATGGAGGATATGTGAAGGTCTCATATCTACAATAAATGGCCTAAAATTTGACATAGAACCTATTTAACTATAAAATGGTTGGATGAACCTTCATAAACCATAAAAAATCACGATTTTTATGTCAAGAATTCATATTTATAGATTTAATGAGCTTTTCCAATTTGAGTTTTAGTTAGATAGTTCACAACCCTTATTTAAATAAATTAACATCACTATATAAACACTTCAACAATGTATCCCTTATTCACAAAAAACAAAACATTTATGACGTAATTTCTTTATTTTAGGGAATATCATCATTATTTTCACCTTTTCTGCATTATTGACTAAAGTCTTCATTTATTTTTTTAATCATTACAAAACATGGAATGAGTCCAAAAATATTAGTAAGGTATCATGAAATATAGGGAATCTTAATGTATGATTCAATGTTATACAATGACTACATAAAAGATAAGTCTTTTGAGTAATCACAAGGGTGAACATATTAAATAAAATTAGATCATAATACCATGTAAACATAGAATAAATGGTCGAAATATAAATAATTAAATAAGTATATGTAAACAATAAATACTAAAACAACATCACCTAGTAGATGGAGTCCCATCCTGGATTTGGATAACACCCCAATCCCATGTCTAATGTCTAAAAAAAATATCAAATGTGTTGGATGTCACAACCCGTCCTCGGGGCCCGTGCCGTGACTACCCCAAGCCCGCCTTCCATAGGCTAGGTGCTGGCGACTAGCACCAAGGTGTAAAACCCGGTAAAAAAGGGAAGGAATTTCCTTTGTAACGTAAAAAAACACCATAGAGCAAGCAAGAAGTAGAAGTATAAACTAAGTAAAAGCTGATAGAAAAGTTAGTGTGGAAAATTAAGTGGGCCAGAATAAAAACCCAAACTGAATGTAAAGTAAAACTAGAAATAAAAAATAGAAACTGAAAGTAAAGCCTCAACGTCGAGCCGTCCACTGGAATTCCCACATGAAGGGTGAGTACAGATGGCCTCCACAGCTCCTAGGGTCCAGCCGTCCTTTCCGAGTACGTCCTGCCCAGTGGTCCACCTCCAAGTACCGTCCTACTCCGCTAGCCTCAACCACGATCAGCGCTGTCCGTCATCTACAACCAACAAAACATAGTGTAGGCATAGCCCGTGCAGGGGTGAGTATAAGCTACTTAGTAGGGACCCTGAGACCCCCGATAGTCTCCCGGAATCCACAAAGGATAATCCACAAAGGAAAGATACAATCATGAAGTAACATTCGACACTGCTTAGGTATATGCACATACATATACCTAAGTCATCAATTCCAGTATGCTCCAACTTTCGAGCCCATGTAAAACCCAGTCCACACAGGAAAGAAAAACGTATATCCACATAGGATAACACAACACAATCCACATAGGAAAGAAAAATTGGATTCAGCTCACACAGGTATACTTCTTCGTAAGACGATAGAGTTGATAAAATATTGCCACTGATTCATCGAAGCCGTCAGACCCACAAAGGATCGATAGGTACTAACCCCCGCAATGACCCACAAAGGATTTGACCCACAAAGGATCGATAGGTAACTAACCCACGCAATGACCCACAAAGGGTCTGACCCACAAAGGATCGATAGGTAACTAACCCCCGCAATGACCCACAAAGGATCTGACCCACAAAGGATCGAAAGGTAACTAACCCCCACGAAAACCCACACAGGATCGGACCCACACAGGATCTGTAGGCGCTGGCCCCCACAGGACCGTTGAGCGCTGACCCACACAGGATCAAACCCACACAGGATCGGTAGCACTGATTCATGTAGGATCGCTGAGTGTTGTAGTCATCGCCGTCGAATCCACTGAGGATCTCTGTACAGTCATCGTTGTAGTCACAGCAAGCTCTAGGGTTCCCGCACACAACAAGCTTGTTCAGGAGGGTCCGCTCCACGAGCCGAGAGGCTGATACATCAACTGACACATAGTCCAGAGTTGATGTATCCAAAAGTTCCGTATCGTCAACAGGAACTCAATGTCATAGACAGCGCGTCAATCGGACACCGGGTCTGAGAGTTATTGGCTTTTTCGTCCTAGGGGCCCGGTTGGTTTTTCTGTCAAAACAAACCCGAACGTACCTCAACTGCATCCAAACCTCGAGCGGAGTAATCCAAAAGTTCCGTCTCACTAAGAGGAATCCAAAAAAGTCAATGGCACATCATTCAGACGTTCGGAATACAAGTTATGAGTGTTTCCACTCCGAGGGCCCGATTGGTTTCGTGTATGAACCAACCTGGTCGAACCCAGAGTATTATGAAACCTTGCGTGCGATATACCAAAACAACCGTCTCAATCCAAGGATCTCATTGCAATTGACGGTGAGTCGTTCGAAAGCCCATAGCTCATGTTATGGGCAAAAGACCAAAAAAGGTTCGGTAATAGGGGGTTCGGGCCCGGTCCGACCCGGCCCGATACACCCAGGGTTGGCCCGGCACGATCGGTGCGGCTTGGCCCGGCCTGGGCGCGGCCCAGCCCGGCGGCTCGGCAAGCCCCGACAGCTTGGCCGTTATGGCCGAGTGCTGCTGGCGGGGGGCGAGCGGCTCCCACGTGAGTAAACTGAAGCCCCTTAATGGGGCCACTCACGTCCGGCCAGCCGGGGGTCTCGGACCCCTGGTTCTTCCATGGTCCGGCCGGACCTCTCCATCCAGCCAGAATCTGCCGCCACGGGACCGGCAACACCGGTCCCCTGGCTTCGACACCACCGGCCCAGTACCTACCGTCGATTTCCCTGCATCCCGGCGGCCCGGAACGGGCCACGACCTTGCTTCGTCCAGCGCCGCACGACGGCGCCGCGCCCTTCCGCCACGGCCCCACTCTGGCCGCGGTGCTTCTGAGGTCCTCCGGCGCAGCAGAACTGCCCCACATCCTTTGTTCATCTTCCACGACGTGGCGCGACGGCGCCGTGGATTTATTGCTTCCAACGGCGCGGTGCGATGACTCCACGCTTCTCCGCTCTCCCTTTTTACAAAGCTCATGCGGTGCTTCGGCACCGCGTTTCCTTACTCGCCGCATCAAAAATCAACAACCAAAAAGGGGAGGACTGTCGGCCGTGTTCATGCGGTCCGACCTCCTCCCGTTATCATGATAAAAGGCGGTTCAAGGAAGGGAAGATAACGACGGAAGAAAACACAAAAGAGAAACACATAAAACCCCTACCTCAACGTTGTCGTCGAATGAGCGTTCGTCATGTAATTAACCATCGTGGAAGAAGAGGGTCGTCGTAGAAGAAGAGGATCGCCACGGAAGGAATGTCGCTGGCGTTAGGTGATCTCCGAGGAAGGCGTCTCTCGCCGACGGAGGTAGGCGTTCTTCGGTGGTGGTAGAGTGTTCTTCGCGTTCTTTGTTGAAGAACGAAGAATCCTCTCTTTTTTTTCTCCCAATGCTTTAACACAACACAACCCAACCAACGAAGAAAAATAAGTTCAACACATATTTTATTATCGACCTATGCTTTTGAAATTCAAAAGATAAGAAACGAACAATGAATTCAAGGAATTAATTGTAACGATTTAACCACTCAATTTAATGAGGCGTTTCATAACTAGAAAAACGTAAGGTTTGACATTCATTCAAAAGGGGGGTTTCGGGTGTGTTACATTGGAGGGAAGAAACGATGGGGATCATGCGGGACCCACCTCATAAATATCCGGCAAAGTGGGTAGGATATTGTGGGTTCCACTTTATCCACTTAACTTAGCTTAAGTGGCTTCAAGTGAAATAAAAATAAAGTGTCCCAAGACTTTTATTTTATTTCTTAACTTAACCCCAAAAAAATAAAAACCACACCCAAGAAAACGAAACTTCGTAAATGATGTTTCTAAGCAAATATCGGCGCTGTGATTCCACCTGTTCCCTCAGAATTAGATTCCGAGCACCGGTTCAAAAGTTAGAAAACCCCGCTTGTTTGTTCACTGAACGTACCCGAGTTAATCTTCGGAAAATGATTCCGGGCACACAGGGCCTCAGAATCAGGTGCCGTCAGAAACTGCGTTCATGTAAAATTTCAAAGAAAAATAAGAAAAAAAATTTCCTTGATTTTTACAGGTCTTTACATCACTCCCACCTCAAGGCTTTACGTCCCCGTAAAGATACATCATAAACTAGGGAAACAAATGTGGGTACTGAGCACGCATCTGAGCCTCCCGCTCCCAAGTGCTCTTCTAGAGGTTCCCGGGCTGCCATATGATGTGCACTAGAGGAATCAACCGTCCACATAGGACCTGCTTCTATTGATCCTCAATCTCCACCGGGACCTCCGCAAAAGTCACCCAATCATCAACGTCCAGCTCCCCATGGTCAATGATATTCGTCAGGTCGTGCACGTATCTCTTCAGCTGAGATACGTGGAAGACGTCGTGCACCTGGTGCAACTGAGGTGGTAGAGCCAAGAGATATGCCACCTCGCCAATCCAACTAAGGTCTTGGAATGGTCCAATGAAGCGTGGAGACAACTTTCCGCCTCGCACAAATCTCCGTAATCGACATCGAGGTGAGACACGTAAGAAGACGTGGTCGGCATCCTCGAAATATAGTGGCCTCTGCCTCCTGTCAGCATAAGACTTCTACCGGCTCTGAGCTTTCCTCATCCTCTCCTGGATGTCCTAGACCTTCTCTGTAATGGCCTGGACCATCTCCAGTGCCACATGTGCTGACTCCCCAGGGTTTATCCAGCACAAAGGTGATCTGCAAGGTCCACCATACAACGCCTCGTATGGTGCCATCCCGATGGTGGAATGGAAGCTATTGTTGTACTCAAACTCCACCAAGGGTAGGTGGTCCTCCCAGCTATGACCAAAGTCGAGGACACATGTGCAGAGCATGTCCTCGATAGTATATATGGTCGTCTCCATCTGACCATCTGTCTGAGGGTGAAAGGCGGTGCTCAGACGTAGCTGCGTCCCGAATGCCTCCTGCAACACCTTCCAAAGTCGGGAAGTAAAGCGAGAATCTCGATCGGAGACGATAGATGATGACACATCGTGAAGCCAAAAAATCTCCTGAATGTAGAAACGTCCCAAGCTCTCTACAGAGCCCTGCTCTCTGATGGGTAAGAAGTGAGCTGACTTGGTGAGTCAGTCGACAATCACCCAAATAGAGTCGTGACCTCTGGAAGTGCGTGGAAGTCTTGTCATGATGTCCATAGATATCCCGTCCCACTTCCACTACGGGACCTCCAAGGGCTGCACCAAGCCTGCTGGTACCTGATGCTATGCCTTCACTTGCTGGCAAGTGAGGCATCGAGAAATGAACTCTGCCACAACCTTCTTCATGACCGGCCACCAGTGTTGTTGTCTGAGGTCCTGGTACATCTTCGCCACTCCAGGATGTATGGCCAAGGGAGAAGTGTGAAACTCTCTCATCACCTCCTCCCATAATGCAACTGGTACCCTGGTACATCCTCTGAAAAGGACATCTTGCTCTACTCTAAAGGAGAAACCATCAGGTGCCTGTCCTGAGGGTATCTGTGCACGCCGCGTCTCACAGTCAACATCCCCACGCTGTGCCTCTCTGTCCCGCTGCAGTAGTGGAGGGGTGGCTGTGAGAGAATTAAGGAAGGATGCTCTATCTCTATCCACGAAAGATATCTACAAAGAGAAAAGCTACTCTGTCACCTCCTCAAGTAGCTGAATGCCCGTCCTCCTGCTGAGAGCATCAGCTACTACGTTCCCCTTCCCATGATTATAGACAATATCAAATTCATAGTCCTGGAGAAACTCGAGCCATCACCTCTGTCTCAGGTTCTAGTCCTTCTAAGAGATGATGTACCTGAGACTCTGATGGTCAGAAAAGACTGTAAAGTGCTCGCCCATCAGGTACTGCCGCCATGACTTCAGAGCGAAGACCACTACTGCTAACTTCAAGTCATTAGTAGCGTAGTTCTGCTCATGTGGCCTCAACTGACGTGATCCATAGGCGATCACCCCCCGATCCTACATCAGGACACATCCGAGTCTGGTCCCTGATGCATCACAGTAGACTACGTACCCTACTCCCTCCTCTGGAAGCCTCAAGATAGAGGCACTGGTAAATCTCGGTCTCAGCTCCTGGAATCTCTTCTGACATCTGTCTGACCACAAAAAGGGTTTCCCCTTCTTCATCAAATCTGAGAGTGGTGACGCAAATCTAGAAATGTCTGGAACAAATCTCTGTTAGTATCCATCTAGTCCAAAGAAACTCCACACCTCCGTCATGCTCCTGGGTGGCTCCCAAGCTAGCACTACCTCGATCTTCGCAGGATCCACCGCAACTCCCGCCTCAGAGATGACGTGTCCCATGAAGTGGACCTCACGTCTCCAGAACTAACACGTAGAGATCTTGCCATAAATCTGGTGCTCTTGGAGTGTGTCTAGTACAACCCGAAAGTGGTAGGCGTGCTCCTCCTCAGTCGTCGAGTATATCAAAATGTCGTCGATGAAGACCATGTCAAATCGATCGAGGTATGGCTGAAATATCCTGTTCATGAGGCCCATGAACACTGTTGGAGCATTAGTTACGCAGAATGGCATAACCAAGAACTCATAGTGGCCATACCAACATCTGAAGGCTGTCTTCTGCACGTCCTCGTCCCGAACTATGAGTTGATGATAGCCTGACCTGAGGTCTATCTTTGAGAACCACCGTGCTTCATTGAGCTAATCGAAGAGGTCATCAATCCTCGGTAGCGGATACTTGTTCCTCATTTTCACTTGTTTCAGGTGACGATATTTGAAACAATGTCGCAAGCACCCGTCCGCCTTCTTGGCGAACAATATCGGGGAAGCCCAGGGTGAAACACTGGGTCGGATGAATCACTTACCCTGGAAGTCCTCCAACTGTACCTGTAGCTCTCGAAGCTCAGTGGGAGCCATCAAATACGCTGGGGTGGATATTGGGGTTGTCCTGGGGTATAGGTCAATATAAAAGTCTACCTCTCTGCGAGGAGGTAGTCCTGGAACGTCATCGGGAAAAACATTCGCATACTGATCCACCACTGCAGGAAAACTAGGACTCCGCATGTCAACTGCTCCTAGGATGAGGCTATCCAACTGATGAGTGTTGGGTTGTCCTCTCCTCTACGGAAGTCCATCCTGTGCTGCGAAGGATCCCTTCTCACCGGTGAAGGTGAACCTGCTCCCGTCGGTGCGTACACATCGCACCTTGCACCTAATACAGTCAACCTCTGCATGGACTGTAGATAACCAATCAATGCCCATGATGACGTTGTAAGGCCTCGATGCCACTACAAGAATATCCCAGCTGAAGCTCTCGCCTCCTAGAGTAAGATCACACTGCCAGCACTAGTCGTAATCGTCGAGTATGCACCTGTATGAGTCTCTAGCCGTAAGGATCGAGCCAACAACTCTTTTGAAATCTCTGAGCTCCGAACAAGGGAAGCGGCTATGAAAGAGTGACTTTCTCCTGTGTCTATAAGAACTATAGCAAGGGTGGAAGAGACATATATAATACCTCAAATCATCTCGGCCGTGCCGTGGTCGTCGGACTCTGCTGCCTGGAGCTATGCATGTCTCTGCCCGCCAGCTCCCTGTGGTCGGGGTGGACCTCCTGGTGGTGGTGGTGGTAGAGCCACAAAGTGTCGCCCACTACCTGCTACTCGGCCAGCTCCTCTGCCTCGTCCGCCTGCTCCCTGTAGACCACCATGGTCGACTGTTTGCCTCTGCCTGGGTGGCCCCTCAACCGTCTGCTGGTCCTCGGCATGGAGGGTCGGGAAGTCATGAGCCATGTCGCCCTGCCCGCCTCATGTGTAGCACTTCCTGCCTCTCGAAAGACTGGCTTCGTGATGTGTACCCCGCACTGCTGAGCCAGTGTCCTGAGGTCGTCTGCCTGAGGGTCTGGTCTGCCTAGACCCGTGAGTCATCCGTCGAATGCCAGCTGCAGAAGACTCTGATACGTGCCGCCCCGCGGTAGGTCTCGCTGGTGAAGAAGGCTCAGCAAGAAAGCTCTCGATCAAAAGGGCTCGCTCCAGTACTAATGCATGGGTCGGAATGCTGAGGCAGATCAGCGATGCCCTGATCTCATGCCTCAATCACTGCTCAAAGGTCCAGGCCCGGAAGAATGGGCCTCGTACCATGTCTGTCAAGTAGCACGAGGGATCGGTAAATCTCGCCGAGTACTGGGCGACCGTCAAGCAGCCCTGCCGCAGCTGAAGAAGCTCCTGGATGCGCACCGCACAGAGGGTGGATGGGAAGAACTCTGAGCGGAAGAGGCTCTCAAAGTCTGTACAGCGAAGAGATTCCTAATCGTTCACCTGGAGCATCAAGCTCCACCATCGGCCCGGTACCGTGTGAAGTAGGCTCGCTACGAGGATCACCATGAGGTCTACTAGTATCCTCACTAACTTGAAAACTCGTACCACTGCCTCCAACCAATCCTCGGCTGTCTGGGGGTCCGTCTCCCCGTGGAACCTGGGTAGTCGCTGGCACTGAAACTCGTGCAGTGCACTAAGGCGATGTGCATCGTCAGCGGCTGGGGCTGGAAGCATCGGTGGCTCGGAGGGTAAAGGTACTGCCGGTACCTCAGCTGTCAAAGGGCCCTGTACCGAGGCCTCGTCGCTTGGTGGGATGTCTTCACACACAACTCTCAGAACCCTAGCTGTCTACCTTCGTGGGGACATTCTGATAAGAAACATTTGCGCCACGATCAAATAGTATACATGGTGAGCTGACATAATGTAATCACAAAGAAAAATTAAAACACACATGCAATCAATGTTTTCACGCATTAAGTCAAAATTCAGAAGTCAGGGTCCTGGTGTACGGATACGTCGGCCGCCGCACCAAAACTGGACTCCCTGGACTGATTACCACACCCAACACGCTTAACACTATTGCTTCACATAGAAAAAGATCAGAGTCCAATGTTCTGCTGTATAACCGAACTCCTCTGATACCAAATTCGTCACAACCCTTCCTCGGGGCCCATGCCGTGACTACCCCTAGCCCGCCTTCAATAGGCCAGGGGCTGGCGACTAGCACCAAGGCGTAAAACCCGGTAAAATAAAAGGAAAGGCATTGCCTTTGTAATGAAAACAAACACCACAGAGCAAGCAAGCAGTAGAAGTATACACTAAGTAAAAGCTGATACAATAGTAAGTGCGGAAAAGTAAGTGGGCCAGAATACAAACCCAAACTAAAAGTAAATTACAACTGGAATGGAAAAATAGCAACTGAATGTAAAGCCGCAACGTCGAGCTGTCCACTGGAAGTCCCACCTAACGGGTGAGTACATATGGCCTCCACAGCTCCTAGGGTCCAGTCGTCCGCTCCATGTACATCCCGCCTAGTGGTCCACATCTAGGTACCGTCCTGCTCTGCTAGCCTCAACCACGATCAACACTGTCCGTCATCTGCAACCAACACAACGTAGTGCAGGAATATCTCATGCAGGGGTGAGTATAAGCTACATAGTAGGGACCCCGAGACCCCTGAAGGTCTCCCAGAATCCACAAAGGATAATCCACAAAGGAAATATACAATCACAAAGTAACATTCGACACTGCTTAGGTATATGCCCATACATATATCTATGTCATCAATTCCAGTACGCTCCAACTTCCGAGCCCATGTAAAACCCAGTCCACACAGGAACGAAAAACGTAAATCCACACGGGATAGTACAACACAATCCACATAGGAAATAAAAACATGAATCAGCTCCCATAGGTATACTTCTTCGTAAGAAAATAGACATGATCAGATATTGCCTCTGATTCATCTAAGCAGTCGGACCCACAAAGGATCGATAGGTACTAACCCCCACAATGACCCAAAAATGATCTGACCCACAAAGGATCGATAGGTAACTAACCCCTGTAATGACCCACAAAGGATCTGACCCACAAAGGATCGATAGGTAACTAACCCCCGCAATGACCCACAGAGGATCTGACCCACAAAGGACCGAAAGGTAACTAACCCCCGCAAAGACCCACAAAGAATCGGACCCACACAGAATCTGTAGGCGCTGGCCCACACAGGACCGCTGAGTGCTATCCCACACAGGATCGGACCCACATAGGATTGGTATCACTGATCCACGTAGGATCACTGAGTTCTCTATTCGTCTCCATCGAATCCACTGAGGATCTCTGTACAGTTGTCGTCGTAGTCACAACCAGCTCTAGGGTTCCCGCACATAGCAAGCTCATTTGGGAGGGTCCGCTCCACGATCCGAGAGGCTGGTACATCAACTGACACATCATCTAGAGTTGATGTATCCAAATATTCTGTATCGTCAACAAGAACTCAACTTCACAGACGGCGTGTCAATCGGATGCCCGGTCTGAGAGTTATTGGTTTTTTTTGTCCTAGGGGCACGGTTGGTTTTTAAGACAAAACCAACCCGACCGTACTCCCACTGCGTCCAAACCTCGAGTGGAGTAAGCCAAAAGTTCCGTCTCACTATGAGTAGTCCAACAAAGTCGACGACACATCATTCAGATGTCCGGAACTCATGTTATGAGTGTTTCTGCTCCGAGGGCCCGGTTGGTTTCGTGTACGAACCAACCCAGCAAAACCCGAAGTATTCAAAAACCTTAAGTGCAATATTCCAAAACGACCACCTCGACCCAAGGATCTCATTGTAATTGACAGTGTGTTGATCAGAGGCCCATAGCACATGTTATAGGAAACATACCAAAAAAGGTTCGGTAATAGGGGGTTCGGGCCCGGTCCGACCCGACCCGATACCCCCAGGGTCGGTCCGAACCGGGTCGACCCGAACTGGGTCCGGGTCTGCCCTGCTTGGGCGTGGCTCGGCCCGGTCGGTGCAGCCTAGCCCGGCCTGGGCACGGCCCGACCCAGTGTGCTGGGCGCGCCGGCGCTGGCCGGGTGGCCAGGTGCCCGGCCCAGCCGTTATGGCCCAGCGCTGCTGGTGGGTGGCGCGCTGCCCCCACGTGAGGAAACAGGGGTCCCTTAATGCGGCCGCTCACGTCCGGCCAGCCGGGGGTCTCGTACCCCTGGTTCTTCCACATTCCAGTCGGCCCACTCCTGCCGACCGGCTTCTGCCGCCACAGGACCAGCAAGGCCGGTCCCCTTACTCCGACACCCGCGGCCCGGTACCGGCCGCCAGTTCCCCTGCATCGCCGCGGCCCGGCACTGGCCGCAGCCTTGGTTTGTCCAGCGCGGTGCGGCAGCACCGTGCCCTTCCACAGTGGCCCCACTCTAACCGCGGTGCTTCTGAGGTCCTCCGGCGCAGCACGACGACGCCGCGTCCTTTTTTCATCTTCTACGGCGCGGCGCGACGGCGCCGCGAATTTATTTCTTCCAACGGCACGGTGCGATGGTGCCGCGCTTCTCTGCTCTCCATTTTTACAAAGTCCGCGTGGTGCTTCGGCACCGCGTTGCCTGGCTCGCCGCATCAAAAATCAACAACCAAAAAGGGGAGGAGTGCCGGACGTGTTCGTGCGGTCCAACCTCCTCCCGTTATCACGATAACAGGCGGTTCATGGAAGGGAAGATAACGACTGTAGAAAACACAAAAGAGAAACGCATAGAACCACTACCTCAACGTTGTCGTCGAACGATCATTCGTCGCAGAATTAACCGTCGTGGAGGAAGAGGGTCGTCACGGAAGAAGAGGATCGTCGGGGAAGGAACGTCGCTGGCGTTAGGTGATCTCTGAGCAAGGCGTCTCTCGCCGACGGAGGTTGTCATTCTTCGTTGGCGGTAGAGCGTTCTTCACGTTCTTCGTCGAAGAACGAAGAATCCTGTCTTTTTTTCCCAATTCTTTAATAAAACACAAACCAACCAACGAATTAAAATAAGTTCAAAACTTATTTTATTATCGACCTTAAATTTTGAAATTCAAAAGATAAGAAACGAACAATTAATTTAAAGAATTAATTGTAACGATTTAACCGCTCAATTTAATGAGGAGTTTCTTAACCAAAAAAACGTAAGGTTTGACATTCATTAAAAATGGGGGTTGCGGGTGCATTACATAGGAGATAAGAAACGGTGGGGCTCATGCGGGCCCCACCTCACAAATATACTACCAAGTGGGTAGGATATTGTGGGTTCAACCTTATCCTCTAAACATAGCATAAGTGGCTTTAAGTGAAATAAAAATAAAGTGTCGCACCACTTTTATTTTATTTCTTAACTTAACCCAAAAAATTTAAAAACCACACCTGAGCGAACGCAACTTCGAAAGAAGTATTTCTAAGCAAATATCAACACTGCGATTCCACCGGTGCCCTCAGAATTCGATCCAAGCAACGATTTAAAATTTAGAAAACCCCGCTCATTCGTTCACTGAACGTACCCGAGCTAAACTTCAGAAATTGATTCCGGGAACACCGGGTCTCAGAATCAGGTGCCGTCAGAAACTGCATTCTTGTAAAATTTCAACGAAAATTAAGAAAAAAAATATTTCCTTGAATTTTATGGGTCTTTACATAGGAAGTCTATCTAGGTGCACCCATCATAACATGTTCATAATTAATTTTTCCTTAAAAATTAAATCAATCATAAGGCAAAAAAGGTAATAATTATAGATGCAATGAATAGGCTTATATAATATTTCCTCATATGATAATCAAAGTAAAAAAACTTTAAAAAATTTGGATCTAATCATATATAAGTAAGTAATAATCGGTCTAAAAATAGGGATCCCTTTTGTGAATAATAACATCAAATTAACATTATATAAATGGATTAAGGAATGGAAATGTTTCCCCTATTTAGGATTGATTAAAAAATACATTTTTAAATCAATATATGTCATTTATTTCCCCATAAATGGAAAATACTTGTTTTCTTTGATGATAACATGAAATGATGAAATGGAAAAAAATAAAAATAAAAATATTTTTTAATGTGATAATCCATTGATTTCGTATATTTTAAAATGTAACATTCATTTTCATATTTATAAACAAAATGAAAACATTACCTAAATGATAAATTTAAAATCCATTGAAATAATGAGAATTATATTTACTTTAAATATAATTACATATATAAAATTATTTTTAATTTTATTTAAAATAAATGAAATGGAATAAAACAAAGATGAAAATAAATCATTTAAATAACTACGATTTTGTTTTTAATATAAATATTCCATTACGAAGAGTTTGACTCATTACATACATTATTTATTTTAAAAAATATTACTATAATGTTAATTTTATATATTATTATGACTATTTATCATGTTTGTTATTATATTTTGTATCTACTACCCAATAATATTTAATTAAATTTTCATTTATCTTCACATCATAAATTATGATTATACATTGATTGTAGGACCATAAAGACACAGATACGATGAATATGGTAAAAATTTGCATAATATTATCATAACCAGAATAAAAATCAAGATGTAATTATTATTTAAATACATTAATTATTCATTAAAATCAGATAATAAATTATGATTTTGATGAATGAATTATTTTAAAATCAAGGAGACGGTATCCTATACAAATCCATAAGTAACATTTCCATTTTTCAAAATTATTTATGTATAAAAGGTATGTATAATTTTATCATTAGGAATTAAAAATTAATGAAAATAACATTTCATATCATTAAATAAACTTATAAATATCATCCCTTAAATGTAGTAGAGAACAAATCTCATCGTTTCCTGAAATTTGTAATCCACAGTTTTCTAGGAATAAAATTGTTAGTATTTAATGAATAGAAATTCAATTACAATGATGATATATTAATTTTCCAGAATTATAGATATTTTCATGAATATTTTATTTATACCTTAAATCCATCATCATAAATATCCGTGAGGGGAAGTGATGGAAGAAAAATAAAACTTCTTGTGAGGTGGTTTCCCACTATGCAAATGAAAAATGGTTTTATATCTCATTTAATGGATAAAGATATTGATATAGTTAATTAAATTAATATAATTATATATATATATATATATATATATATATGAAAATCAATTGTTTTGATATCATTATGGTTAAATATGTTTTAAAGGATATTGATGTTGAAATAAACCATAATAATTCAAATAAAGGTTACAAATATTCGTTGGAAAATATCCTTTTTGTTACAACTTATTCACTTTACGTATTGAATTATTCAAAAATAAATAAATCAAGAATTTGTGAAGGGGTCTTATTAATGAATCAACGTAGGTATTTGATATGATACCGTATGGAGGTGTGGTGCTCGTTGGCGAAAGTGTGGAAACGCAAGTGATGAAAGTGGGAGAAATGCAAATAAAATGAAGTGCGGAAGAACTAAAAGGGGAAGGGGGGGTGATCAATTAGGACCCCAAGGAGACTTGCCCCTTAAAACCCTAATTATAAAAAGCACCACAAAGGTTGATCACTCCTTTGATAAGCCTTACTTGCATTCATCCAAGAACACAAGAAACACAAGCATAATAATGCTAGAAAATACTCAAATTCGTGATTAACCCTCAAGGGGTACAAGGGGGTGGCTATTTATAGCCAAATGAGAGGGATACAAGTCAAAATACCTATCTCACAAAAGTCTAAAGGCTAAAAACGATTTTTGACTTTCTTTACACATGCCCATGGCTTTAGGGGACAAGATATCCACCAAGAAGACTTTTTAGCACCACCCCCAAAGACTTTGAAGATTCCCACCATGACTTTGTAGACAAGGGCCCCACCACTTTTGAATTTGAAGATGCAAGTGGCTTTAAATTCGTGGGATCAAATGGGTGGGCCATTTAGGTTCACTTTTGGGCTTTAATAAGTGTAATTAAAGGCCCATTTGATCCTCCCATGCATGCATGTTGGGCCTGCCCTTGTAATTTCAAAATGAGGCCATGTAAGGCCTCTTTCATCCTCCTCATCCTTCCTCTTGTCATTGGGCCTCCAATACCATGCAATGGGTCTTGTGCATTTATGCTCCATCCACCATTCATGTCAGGATCACTCTCGACTCCTCGCTGCATATGCACACCTTGATTCTCATCAGTATTGGTTAAAATAAAGGGGTTTCATAAGTTTTAATAAATGTCGATAGAATGTACCATTTAATAAATATTGGGGACGGGAACTCTATGAATTTAATAAATTATAATAATAAAATTATTTATATCTCAAGAAAAAATAACTCCAAATTAATATATTTCATATTATTTATGATAATGGGTTGAAATCAACTCTTAAAATAAAATAGTTAAACTTTTATACTATATTATACAATTATTTTTTAACCCTCTATTATCATTTCAAACAATAAGATTGATAAAATATTTTGGTGATTCATTAGGGGTTATGATAGTTTCAATAAAATGATCATTGGAAAATAAATTGAAAAAGGGTAATATTTCAACCAATATAAAATTGTTTTTAACATGATTTGTTTTTGAGGAATTTTATTTTAATTATAAAAATATCATTTAATTCAAAATATCACTAAATTAATTATAAGAACAATTAATTGTATATTCCTTTGGAATGATCATGGAAAAAATGGAATTCATATACAGTAATTATCCCACACCCATAATTTGTTATATTTATCTAGAAAATACATTGAACAAAATAATTTATTATAAATTTATGACAAAAAATATATTAATATTCATTAATTTATTTTTTATTTTAATTAATTAATTAATATTTCAAATTTGAATAAAAATTAAAGGTTTTTATGTAGTCACATAAAATAAAAAATAAATTACAATGATAAATAAAATTCATTTATCACAAAATATTCATATTTTTTAATTTAACAAACATACAATGACATGAACATTAAAATTAAAAAATCATGATTTTATAGTAAAGAAATAATTTTCATAAATTCCTGATGATATTTTAATTTTAATGTTTTAGATAATTTGGCCCATACTCATACATACTAATTTAATTTATTATAATGTGGGATGTTTTTATCAGTATAAATTATTTCTACAGTGTTTTTCTTTGTATAAAAAACATGATTTCTTTATGAGAAATATCATAATGACGTTCCAATTGACATATTAATTTTCATTTCCTATACTTAAATATCTATGAAAAAATAAGCGTCTTATGAGAACTAAAAGATCAATATGGAATATAAAACAAAATATATTAATTGATTTTTGTGAACACTTATGAAAATTGTCCTTTAAAAAAAATTTAATTGCCTTAAAAAATGATTTTATTATATATGCAATACACTTCAATAGTTGAAAATTAACATTTAACAACACCTAATATATTTTTTAGTAAAAAATAATGCACATTAGGTTTTTTTAAATCATCAATAACACATGAATAATTTTTAAAAAATACACACCTCTCGACCTAATAAGTACCGTATTCAATTCTGATTTTAACATTAATCTATTTTCTTACAATTTATAAATCCTAATATCTCGAGAAATAAACCTATTAAGAAATGAAAAATATAATAGGTTAGTTGAGTCTTTATTTTCATATCATTATGACATATGGGTTAAAATAATAGTTATAGATAGAAACAACATTCATGGTTCACATAAAAAATCTTCACAACTATACTTTTAGTAACAATAAAATTTATACCTGAAATAACCACCATGTTTATACTTGTAATATCCCTCACATTCAAAATCCCCAACATAAATCTTTCACAATAAGTTGGAGGGATAAAACAGACCCACCCTTCAATGATTTATAATGGGACAACGAAACATCATTAAAAATTACTTATAATTATAATGTATTCCAAAAAAGTAAATAATTTTAATTATTAATATATTATCTTCACCTATATTAAAACAAATATAGATACTCTTATATCAATTTTAATGTAAATAAAATTATCAAAACCAAAATTCATAGAATAAAAGGAATATGGTTTTCATTAAATTAAACATATAATTTTATGAATTAAGTGAAATATTAAATACTGATTATAGTGGGGAGAAATGTCATTTTTGGCATATATGTTAAATTAAAAAATTACTATCATATTTTATATTGAATTTTAAATGTTTGGTATAAAATATTTAAAATAAACAACATTTCAATAAAAATTACTATCATATAATATTATGAATTAGAAATGCAGTAATATAGCTGGTACTTTAGTAGGTACTGTAGCGAGAACTGTGGCAGGAAATGTTTGGCACTGTAGCAGCCGGTAATATGCCCCTGTTTGGGCCTTCGGGTCACTAATTTGGTCCCTAAGTCCTGTAAGGCCTTCGCGCCACCCAGGCCTTCGGGTCAGTAAGGCCTTTGTGCCACCTCAAGTCCTTAGGGCCCCCTTCAGTGGAGATTCAAACCAGAAAACTTACAAGGGACAAGCTCTACAAGGAGGATGAGAAAAGGGGCATTCAACACAGTAGGAGTTAAACAGATTTCATGAATGAGAGGGTATGGCACATGACATCGGGACAAGCCTGTGCATGCATGAGAATTCCTTGCCGAACAACCATGCGAAGGTGGAGAGCTGATTTCACGATGAAGATTCTATGGAGGAGCAGTTCCAAGTAGTTAGTCTGGGTTGTATGTAATATTTGAATCATATGGGAAATGAATTCCTCTATGGCCTACAGGCCATATAATACTTATTCCTAAGGGCCTTATAAGGGTTCCACCACACCCCTTGAAAGTAGGATTATCGAAATCAATAAAAAAATCAAGGCCTTTAGGACATTGTAAGGAAGGAAATTGCATTTCAATAAATTTTAAATAATGAATAATGAGGCATACAATTCAATTTTTAATTCATTTATTTCAGGAAATCCATAAAATGAATTTTAAAATATCTATATAGAAGAAAAACCGTTCGAACTAAAATATTAAAAGTGTATTTTTTTTAAAAAATCCCCTCACCCCATGTCTAACACATCAACTGATTTCATGATATTCCTGAATAATAATATCATTTTAATTAATTAAATGTTTAAAAAAATTAATCAATTTCATACATAGTTTTATATTATAAAATGTAAAATACCATTACATAGTCATTTATGACAACATCTGATGTTATAAAGGTATTCGACTCATATGTCAAACACGGATTTCTTGTGTTGACTTTTTTCAAAGTGGTACATATTTAATCATATCTAGAATTATAATCAAAAAACAATAATTATATATATATATATATTAATCTATTGAAACCAATCATGAATGATTGTGAATAAAATTAAAATACGTTCAAATCATGTTTTTGGTTGGGAATACATAATATTGTGTTGCATTAACATTTTTTAATAATAATTTTTGAAAGGAGGTTTGAATTTAATAATAATTAATTAATGATAATAATAAAATTAATCGAATAATATCTCATATGTATATTTAAATTTGTTATCATTGTGATATGACAATGAAAAAAAATCACCATACTTTCTGGGGGTGGTAGTCCACATGTACACCCAGAAGACGTTATCATTTTTAAATACCATAAAATCTTAGAAAATATGATATATATAAAAAATTAATTAATGATAAATATTTCACGAATATATATATATATTAAATAAAAATTATTACCATCCATTATAGTGGGTGGTGGAAAATAAATTGCCTCAGCTTGCAAGGTAGTAGTCCTCCACACACAAGAATAATGGGTTCCTTTTCCATTTGATATATGTTAGAGACTGATATTAGTTATAAAAAATAATAATAAATACTATGTATAATAAATATATAAGTGTTTTTATATAATCATGAATGAATAAGATTTGATTTATGCAGAAGAAGAAATAAATCGAAAACTTTCACTTTTACTTTGTACCTCTTATTCAGAAAATATACTTTGCATTACACAATAAGTCCTCTTAGGATAATATTCCCCAAAAAATATGACATCTGTTATGTGGGTAGATATTTTAGGAAGTCATTTTTTATAGTTTTGGGTAGGTCAAAAGGATTTTGAATTTTTAAGAAAGGAGGAGATGATGTGCTCTTTTATAATATAGGGGTGGGGAATTGTAGGAATTTCATAAAATATTAATATTATATAAAATAATTTCTATATTTAAAATTTTATAAATTAATAAAAAAAGATATGAATAGTATTATATTAAATACTCTCTTAAAATAAATTTTGTACATGTTAGGAAATGTTTTTACCCCCACCATTTAACCCTCTTTTACCCATTGGATTATTAACGTGATTATTATGTTTTTTACACTTTAGGGACCAATATAATTACAATGAAATGAAAAATATCAAATTAAATATTCCATGAATGATGTTCTCAACTAAATCCAAATCACATTCTTCCATAAAATCAATTACTTGAAACTTGAGGAGGTTAATTTTATCAAAGGGTATTCCCTCAGCCATCATTATTTTATACCCCATCAGCCCTGGTTTTCTCCATGCTTAATTTTACCACATTTACCCCTATAAAATATGATATTTTCTGGAAAGTGGAATGAAAATATAATTATTTCAAAATACTTTAATATTTCATATTTACATAAAAAATGAATAAAATTAATTAAATAAAATCGCATTATATTTAAAATTTTTATAAACAATTATTTTATTTTATTACCAATTAAATTAATATTGTATGAACATTTCCTAAAACTTTATGGTAATTACATTATTACTAAATAAAAAAATAAATTTCCATGGTAGAAAAATTATTTATATTTAAAATGAATAGTTATTCCTAGGAATATCCTCCATTTATACCAATTTCAAATATTTAGATTTATTAAAATGAGGCAAATGATATTTATTACATTGCATTATATGATAGAATAAATTTTTAAAAATAATGGATATTATTAGAAAACATTTATATATTTGAACTTTTGATGATTATGATTGAGATACACTCTTGCTGTAAAATTTAATAACATGTAAATGAAATTTTATTGCAATTGTCATATAATTTTTAAACTTCATTACTCGGTTTACCATTTTCCTTCATAAAAAAATAAAATATTATTGTTCACAATATATAAAAATCAATGTGGATTATTTAACAAAATATTACATATTGTCTGAAAACATGGAATCCCATTTTATTAAATAATCACATAAAAAATTCATAATTTAACATAAAATTTAATCATGGAAAATTAATGAATAGAATGTTTTTAGAAGGAAAATTATAATTTTATATAAAATTATTTCATATTAAATAAATTTATAATATACCATTAAAACTATATAATATAATTATTTTAAATAAATTTAAACTATTTATATTTTAAAAATAATCTGAAATAAATTTTTAAATTATAAATAGTATTAAAAAAGATAGAGGTTACAATAAAAATCAATATTTTTTATAATTCTCAAAATAATCATAATTTTTTTAAAATTCCTAAAAATTTAAAAATAATTAAATATTAATATACTGATTTTAATAATTTTGTTTATTTAATTAAATAATAATAATTATATTTTCTCACAAATATGAATAAAAATATTTTTTTTAAAACTTATTTTGGAAGCATAAAAGTACCTCTCTAGACATTAAGTCCACATTTATAAATATTTTATTAATAAATTTTTATATATTTGAACCATCAAATAAATTTCATTATGAATTTGATAATATTTTTAGTCCTAAATTAAATATATTTTTTATAACAATCATATTTAAATAATAATATTTAACGGTTAATAAAGGCCTTGCGTTTCATGTCATACAAATAAAAAAACATAATATCATTTATTTAGCCTTCTAGTATTTCATTATTCTATTTAAAAATTTCATCATTACAATGTGAACATGATCATGGATATAAATATTTTTTATTATAAAGTACATTTTTATATCTCACAATTAAAAAAAGGTTAATATAATCTCATATTGAATTGAGGGAAAAAGGTAAATATGATGGTCATATGGAATAAAACATAACTATGTTTCCAAATAGGTTAAAATTAATGTGGAGATAATACATTATATGAAGAAGATACGTAATTCCCAAATAATGACAGATATTGATAGATATAATTGATAATAAAAAAGTGAATGATCATGGGAAAATTGAAAAATATAAGATCATATAATCATTAGAATGAAGGTAATATGACTACATTATTTTCTTTATCCTTTTCCATGTTTTATTGAATTACATTTCCAATTTGATGAATTATATAAAGAAATTTACTATCATGATAAGTATAATTTCATTATTTTATCAATTTCACAAGTATATAATCATTTTCACTATTAAATGAGAATTTATGATGAAATCATTTTACACAATGCACTAATATTTACATTCATTGAATTATTTACATCCAAAAAAGATATAAAAGTGAATTATCCTTTTTGTGGATATTAAAAAACAAAAATTTATTGAAAATAGTTATACAATTTCCTAACTAGAAGAACTATTATATGATGAAACATTATATTAATCTACAGACATCATCAGTAATAAAAAATGTTAAAACTAAACCATTCTATAACCGTCTATTAATAACGTTCATCAATATATCCCTAACTAATATTGAAACCCACAAATTAAAATGATATGATAACACCACCTTCCAAAATTTACCTATAGTTAACATTAATCATGCATAAATTATCATAAAAACTTTCATATTAATTTATAATATAATCTCAAAACATTTCTAATTAATTTTATAAATAAGTTTTTCACTATAAATGGACATTACAATCCTATATGATTCCAAAAGATAATACATCATTTAATGCAAAAACATTATTCCTATCATATTATTTTTCAATAATTATTTTATCTTCCCAATTATAAATATATAATCATGTGAATATCACTTAATAACTAGGTCACATTTCATTCCAATGGTAATACACACAATAAAACATATCTTTTGAAAATAAACTCAAAATTAAATGTTATCTTCCTAAGAACTAGGAAATAAAGTATGTTTATGGTTTAATGAGATCCCATTTCAACCTTCATTTGTGTGTTCAATAACCAAGACATTTATAGATATGAAACATTATCCTTTTTATAATATCAACAACATTCACAAAAATATTATGAACATCATGAAATATATAATTATTCAACAAATTAAAACTAAACCTCAATAGTTTTCTATTGAGATATTTTTTTTAAAAAATTAAATAAACATTACTAAAGATCATCTTGAACAAATTAATAGAGTGCTTTATATATCAATTTATCATAGGCCCTTAAATGATTCCCTCAAAAATTTGTCACGTTTTCACAAAACCACCTTTGAATATTTATCGATTCCATCTAAAATATGTTTTATAAATTTGAAAAAAATATCTAATATTGAATGAAAAATAATGTTGATATTATATAGAATATTTGATAATATAATAGGTATCGATATCCTTCATTCAATATCATTCTTAAATACAAAACCACGGTTTTTAATATTATTTAATTATATGAAAAATGCCATTTTGTATCGTCAATATCAACTGAATCATGATTCATTGTTACAAAATATGAAAATAATTTATATATTAAATATATACACAATAGTCATCCATTATATAGTAAATATATACTTTATTTAAAAAATGATATCTCTATGTCCAAAATAGAAATTTTTAGTACCTTGGAGGTATTTCCCTTTTCAAATGAGATGATTATGTTTAGGTTTAAAAATAATAAAAATACTCTGATCTTGAGATATTTTTATGAAATTAAAAGTTTATGGATAGATAAAATATTTTCTTATAATATAATTCGATAATCTAAAATTATTCAATATAATTTGAGAAACAATGTTAAATAATTATTAAGATAAAATCATTTTTAATTTAAAATAAGTTTCTATGTGATCATTTTCATTTCATACTGATAAATGATTATTAATACATAGATGACTACATCATTATAATTTGAATAAATTATTTCACATCAATGTTAAATTGGTTCTTGTAATGAAAATTCCTATAACAATTTCACAATACATTTACCACGAAAACCCCAGGAATATCCTTACTAACATCAACATTGTAGAATGTTTCCACATCGAAGAATATCTCATTCTATTCCACATACATACCTATAATATCTAACATCATTCATTGGAAATAATACTTCATGTTAATGTTGAGGGTTTAATACAATTCAACCTAATAAAAAATCTCACAAAATCTCATTTACGAAATTATAAAACCGCCACATCAAAACTAAAATGTTGTTTTTATAAAATAGAACATTTGATAAATATTAAACTGATAAACCCATGATGGTGTAAATAACTATAAATATTATCTCTCCTAAAAACATCCAAATATTCAATGTTGTCCAAACCCACATTTAATACCAACTATAAAGACCCAACATTAAACATTACATAACCACCAGTCATTACTAATGAATTCATAATCATTTATTCCCGAGGATGATTTTTTTTTCAGTGTTTTGAAGAATTCGGTCATAAATATTACATAAAAATCCAATATGTTAAAATTAGGTCACTTATATTCAGTATCCATTTTTCACATTATATAAATATTTTATAATTAAACATGATTTTTTCATGATAAATCATGATTTATTCAACATGGATTCTTCTATTATCATACCCATCATTAATCCATTTAATTTTTTTAAAATGTTTTCTTAACAAAAAATTGTCACAAAGGGACATACAAATAAAAGAAAAATTATTCCATTAATACACATATAAAATTGTAAATTTAATAATAATAAAATTGTTCAAGATAATTGTTTCCATACCCAATAAATCAGAATCCTTATCTAAATCATTTCATTAACAATTTTATAAAAGAATTAAAGGGAAAATAAATATTCTAACAGATTCATTGAAACCTTGATATATAAATAAATATTTTTTTTAAAATCCTTACATTTCCCATTAAGAAGAATCATATACATTACATGTTTATAAATAAGCCCAGTGATAACCTTTTTGGGGACCTAATATTTCCATAAAAACTAATTTAATGTATTGAAACAATGTATATGTAATGTATGAATAATTTTCATATCACTGTTAAATATAGAATAAATAATGAAGTTATATATATATAATTAGATTTCACAATGAATGAATATCACAGTTAAACATTGTATAGTATTCACAATTAAACATGATAAAACAACACCATTTAACATTGAATAACCGTCACTCTCATCTTCAAAACATTTATCATACCCAAGACATGGGAGTTTTGTCATGGACCCACCCTTCTTAGTTTATATAAAAAACACCCATCCCCATATATAATTACCACAAAAAATTACCTAACTATAAAATATAATTAAATGTACTCTTCAATATAGAAATTTCTTCCATGAGAAGATATTTTTTTGATCTTCATATATCAACTTCCATTTAAACATATTTTTTTTGAAAAAACAATTGGTTGAATAAATTGTTTATTGATTTTAATTGATGAAAAGAGGGAAAATTTAAAGGATTTACAATATCATATAATTTTTGTGGGCGTGAGAATATTCATTTTCATCATATGTGTTGAAATAGAACATTAATTTATGCATTTATAAATAATTTTAAACCTTCCATATAAAATAATTAAAAAAATTTCATGTTGAATAAATTTTAAAAATATAAAAAATTAGACAAAATATTTTCTTTTAGGATTAGTTTATTTCATAAAATATATATATATTTTAAAAAAATATATTAAAATTATATATAATGAATTTCTATACAACCTTTAAACAAGTATTTTTAAAAGAATGTTCCTTATCACTATTCAAATAGAGAACGTTATTTTCTTATCATATTGATTAATAAATAAATATTAAGTAGTACCTTTATTGAGAACACTTTTCATGTTCTATATATAGGATATTTTCATTCAATAAAATGTTATTTTAAAGATCTTAAAAAATGTTGTTCACATCATATTTTTTGATAGTATTTGGTTAATATGTCCAAAATGACATTCGTAGCATGGAATTGTGTAAAAGGACATTATTACATCATCCCAAGAACAATAATAATAGAATAATTCTTATTTTTATGCATTAATTAGACTTATAAATCTAATCATGAATGATTTTCCTTAAAAACGACCTGTGACATAATTACGATAACAAAAAAATTTACAATCCCTTGTGTAATGTGTCCATATTTCAACATCATTATGGAATTTAAGTAATTATTATGTTATAATTAATAATGATTATAATATCAAAATATCCATAATAATTCTTCAAATAAACCTTTATATATATCATCTTATTGATGTGGTGATGAAAAAAATAACAATGCTTCGAGAAACATAAAAAAAGAGATATTATCATTTCATAGTGTATTAAATGAAAAGAAATTAGGTGGTAAATTATTTTTTAATAATGATTAATATTCCAGTAAAATCATATATAGTTTTAGAGAAATAATTTTAACTCACCATGATAGGTGGTGATGGAGTATTAATTATATCGATCTATGCGATGTCACTCCACCATATATATAAACGATGGATTCCATTTCCATTTGATGTTAGTTAGTGATTGATAAAAACCATAAAATTAACATAATGACATCTCACAATATCATAGGTACTTATGTTTTTATATAATATTTTTTGAAAAGTATTTTAATGATGCAGAATAAGAAAGTATATTAAAACATTTGGTTAAACTATATATTTATTCTTCGATGCTTCTCATTTTCCATACACATTTAGACCACTAATGTTTGTATTAATGAAACAATAATAACTTTAGAATAAAGGGATGGGGTTTTTTAGAATATATTTGTTTAGGGATTGTATGATCGGAAAGAAATATTCTATGTAATGAAATGGGGTTAGTAGGTTCCCATTTATAAGAGAGAGGTGGGAAACTCTTGGAATTTCTAATATTGTTAAATTAATATGAATTATTTTTCAAAAATAGATTCACCAAATAGATATGATTATAGTATAATATTATAAGGAGATGAAATACATTGATCCATTGACATTTGGACACATTTTGAAAATGGATTTACCCTTATCTTTTCTATTATAACAATGATTAATTTTTTTTGACAATTACAGTGTTAACGAAGATTTTACTATATATGGGTAAATATTGTAACTATCACGACCCGTCCTCAGGACTCGTGCTGTGACTACCCCAAGCCCGCCTTCCATAGGCCAGGGGCTGGCGACTAGCACCAAAGGTGTAAATCCCGATATAAGGGAAATCATTTCCTTTATGTGAGCAAAAAACACCACAGTGTATGCAAGCTGTTGTAATCACTAAGTAAACTGAGTACAAAAGTAAGTACTGGAAAGTTAATGGGCCAGAATACAAGCCCAACTAAATGTATAGTACAACCGAAAAGAGAGTACAACGACAGAAAAGTAAAGCAGCAATACTGAGTCGTCCTCTGAAAATCCCACCTGAAGGGAGGGTACATATAGTCTCCTCCGCTCCTTGGATCCAGCCGTCCGCTCTGTGTATGTCTCGTCCAGTGATCTACCTCCAGGTACAGTCCTGCTCCACGTGCTTCTACCTCGATCAGTGATGTCCGTCGTCTACATCCAACACAACGTAGTGCGGGAATAACACATGCAGGGGTGAGTATACGCTACTCAGTAAGGACCCCGAGACCCCCGAAGGTCTCCCAAAATCCAAGAAGGATAAATCACAAAGGAAAGATACAATCATGAAGTAACAACCAACTCTACTTAGGTATATTCCCATACATATACCTAAGTCATCAATTCCAGTTCGGCTCCAACTCGAGAGCCCGAGTTAGATGTAGTCAACACAGGAAGATACAACCCAATCCACATAGGAAAACACAACCCAATCTACATAGGAAAGAAAGTCAATCATATCGATGATAATGATTAAAAGTCAAGACTTAGCTCACATAGGTATACTTCTTCGTAAGGTGATAGAGATGATTATATGTAGCAATGGATTTATCTAAGCCGTCTAACCCACATAGGATACAAGACCAGCTAAGCTATCGGACCCACAAAGGATACAAGACCATCTACACTATCGGAAACACATAGGATACAATTACAGAGTCAAATAATGCCGGACCAACAAAATATAGCAAAATAGTAGTCAATTACTTCCGGAACCACATAGGATACAAGAAAAGTAGTCAATTACTACCAGACACACATAGGATACAAGAATAGTAGTCATCGACTTCGAACCCATGGAGGATTCTAATACGGTCGTCGTCACTGCCGAACCCACAGAGGATCCCAGTACAGCTGTCATCGTCGTCGCGATCGTAGCCAGCTCTAGGGTTCCAGCACACAACATGCTCGTTTCCATGAGGGTTCGCTCCACAAGCCAAGGGGTCGATACATCAACTATTGCAAATTCCATAATTGATGTATTACAATGTTCCACCTCATTGAAAGGAACTCAACGCAATAGACGGCGCGTCAATTAGATGACTGGTCTAAGAGTTATTGGCTTTTTCATCCCAGAGGCCCGGTGGGGTTTTAAAAAAAATCCAACACGACCGTACTCCAACTGCGTCCAAACCTCAAGAGGAGTAATCCAAAAGAACCGTCTCACTATGAGGAATCCAAAAATGTCTACTGAATGTCAATCGGACGTCCGAAGCTCATGTTATAAGTATTTCCGCTCTGAGGGCCCAGTTGGTTCCGTGTTCGAACCAACCTGTCCATACCCAAAGTTCTTCGAAACCTTGAGTGTAATGTACCGAAACTACCGCTCGATCCAAGGATCACTACGCAACTGATGGTGCATAGATCATAGGTATGTATCCCAATATATGGGCGTTTGAACGGATTTTTCTGAAAATAGGGAGATTGGGCCCGGTCCGACCCAGCCCAATACCAAATGGGTCGTCATGAACCTGGTCCGGGTCCGGCCCAGTTTGGCGTGGCCTGGCCCAACTAGCATAGCCTAGCCCAGACGGCACACCCCGCCATGTAGTGGGGGTCCGGCCTCGCGTGGGCGGCCCGGCCCGCTGTGGGAGGTCAGGCTCGGCGCGGGCGGTCCAGCCCGGCGCGGCCGGTTCGGCCCGGTGTGGGCACCCGCATGCTGAGCGGATGTAGAAGGGGGGGGGGGGGGGCGACCACCCTTTCTTTGAAATGGAGGCCCCCCATGTGGTGGGGCCCTCCCTTTCCAGCTGTCGAGGGTTTCAACTCCCAGACTTTTTGAATCCGTCCGGCCGTAATGGCTGGCCGGTGAGCCGTCGCAGGACATGCTGGTCCCGCCTCCTAGAGTGCCAGCGGCCGGTGGAGTCCAACCATCCTCCATTGCACCGCCGCGGCCTTAGGCCGCGACCCTTGTAAGACCGGCGCCACGCAACGGTGTTGCGCCCCTCCGCCACAACCCGCCCAGGACGCGGCTTCCTTCAGCTTCACCGGCGTGGCGCGACGGCGCCGTGCTCCTTCACTCGGCCTTCTATGGACGTGGTTCTCTTATTCTTGTGCAGTGCAACATCACCACATCGCCTCCATTTTATCGACAATATAGATCCACAAAAAAGGGGAGGAGGATCGGTCGTGTTTGTGCGGTCCGGCCTCCTCTCGTTATTTCGATATCAAGAAGCTAATTATTTAACAACGAAATTCGTTAATTAAAACTCGAATGTTGAAAAAAACCATACCACGATTCACGAAGGATGATCGCTTGATGATGAAAAGGAAGCTCTGCTATTCCATAGGCGTTTCCGCGGAATGACGACGTCGTTTCATCAATCGTCAAGAAAAAGGAAGCCAAAATTGGCGCCGGCATTCTTCGCGTTCTTCAACAAGGAAGATGAAGTTATTTAAAGTAAAGAACTCTCCCTCTCTCAAATATCCACAAAATGAAAATAACCAAAATAAAATAAGGCCCCATGCCTTGTTATATTTACTTTTCCAACAATTCAAAACTTAAAATATTCAAAAAATAATTCACTTTATTTAATTAATCTTCTGTTGTCATAATAAATGAAGTGCTAAGTTGGCATCATTAATATGGAAGAGGAGTTAAGGGAATTCGAAGGGGTGGGGCTCGTGTGGGCCCCTCCTTACTAATATCCTACCAAGAGGATTTAGGATTTTATTGGGTCCAACCCCAACTCCTACACATGGGGTTTAACCACTTGGAAGTGAAAAAAAAATTGTAACACATTTTTTTTCACTTAATACTTAATCCAATTTTTTTAATCAACACTTCCCGGGAAAACGCAACTCCTGAAAAGGACTTCTTATGAAATTATCGGAGCTGCAGTTTCATCAGTGCCCTAAGAATTCAATTCCGAGCACCAGATCAAAAGATAGAAAAACCCTCATGTTCGATCACTGAAAGTACCTTAGCTAATCTTCCGAAATTGATTCAGGGCACACCGGGCCTTGGAATAAGGTGTCATCTGAAACTACGTACTCATAAAATCAAAAAGAGTTAATGAAAAAAAATCCCTTGAAATTTATGTATCTTTACATTACTCCCACCTCAGGTCTTTACATCCCCTAAAGATACAACATAATCTAGGGAAACAAATGGGGGTACTGGGCATGCATATGAGCATATCGCTCCCAGGTGCTCTCCTAGAGGTTCTCATGCTGCCTCTAGATACACATTAGAGGAATCAACTGCCCACGTAGACTCGCTATTATCGATCCTTGATCTCCACCGGATCCTCTGCAAAAGTTACCCTGTCATGAATGCCCAGCTCTCGATGGTCGATGATATGAATCGGGTCATGTACGTATCTCCTCAGATGAGATACATGGAAGACATCGTGCACCCGGTGCAATAGGGGTGGTAGAGCCAGGCGATAAGCCATCTCGCCTATCCTACTGAGAACCTGGAATGGTCCGATGAAGCAATGAGATAACTTGATGCCCCGACCCAATCTCCATAATCCACGTCGATGTGAGACCCATAAGAAAAAGTGGTCGCCATCGTCGAACTTTAGTGGTCTCCACCTCCTGTCAGCATAATACTTCTGTCGGCTCTGAGCTATCCTCATCTACTCATGGATGACTTGAACCTTCTCTATCGTGGCCTGGACCATCTCTGGTTTCACAAGTGCTGACTCCCCATGGTCTGTCCAGCATAGAGGTGATCTGAAAGGTCGGTCATACAATGCCTCATATGGTACCATCCCGATGGTGGAGTGGTAGCTGTTATTGTACGCAAACTCCACCAAAGGTAGGTGGTCCTCCCAGATGCGACCAATGTCGAGGAAACATACACTAATAATTTCCTCAAGAGTCTGAATGGTACTCTCTGTCTGACAATCCATATGAGGGTGAAAGGCGGTGCTCAGACGTAGCTGCATCCCGAATGCCTCCTGCAACCCCTTCCAAAGCCAGGAAGTAAAACAAGCATCTTGATCCGAGAGGATAGATGATGGTACACCATGAAGTCGTATGATCTATTGAATGTAGAGGCATCCCAAGCTCTCCACTGATCCCTTCTCTCTAATGGGTAGGAAGTGGGACGACGTGGTAAGTCGGTCGATGATCACCCTAATGGAGTCGTGTCCTCTAAACTTATATGGATGTCCAGTCACGAAATCCATAGATATCCCATCCCACCTCCACTCCGGGACCTCCATGGGATGTACTAAGCCTGCTGGTACCTGGTGCTCTGCCTTCACCTGCTGCCAGGTGAGGCACCGAGAAATGAACTCTTCTATATCCTTCATCATACCTAGCCACCAGTGGTGTCGTCTGAGATCCTGGAACATCTTTGCTACCCATATATTTACCGCCAAAGGGGATGTGTGAAACTCTCTCAGCACCTCCACTTGTAATGCAGCTGGTACCATTGTACATCCTCTGAAAAGGATGACGTGCTCTACTCCTATAGAAAAATCATCTTGTACCTGTCTTTGGAAATCTGTGCATGTCACATCTCATAGTCAATTTCCCCACGCTATGCCTCTTTGACCCGCTGAAGAAGTGAAGGTGTGACTTTGAGTGACTGAAGGAAGATTGCCCCATATCTATCCACAAAGGATATCTACAAAGTGGTTAACTTCTTTGTCGCCTCCCCAAGAAGCTGAATGCCCGTCCTCGTTCTGAGAGCATCAGCTACAATGTTCCCCTTCCCATGACTATAGACCATCTCAATGTAATAGTCCTGGAGGAACTCAAGCCATAGTCCCTGTTTCAGGTTCAAGTCCTTCTGAGAGAAGATGTACCTGAGAGTCTGGTTGCTAGAGTAGACTATAAATCCCTCACCCAATAGATAGTGTAGCCACATCTTCAGAGCAAAGAAAATTGCTGCTAACTCCAGGTCATGGGTAGCATAGTTCCGATCATGCTGCCTCAACTGACGTGATCCTTAAGCGATCATTGTTCACTCCTTCATTAGGACACACTCGAGTCTCGTCCCTGATGCATCGCAGTAAACTATGTACCCCACTCCCTCCTATGGTAGCCTCATGATGGGTGCACTGGTCAATCTCTGTCTCAGCTCCTGGAAGATCTAATGAAATCTATCTAACCAGAAAAAGGGACTCCCCTTCATCATCAAAGCTGTATGTGGTGTACATCTTTGGAGAAGTCAGGCACAAATCATCGGTAGTATTCAACCAAACCTAGGAAACAGTGCACCTCCATCATGCTCCTGGGTGGCTCCCAATATAGCACTACCTCATTCATCGCAGGAACCACGGTAACTCCCGCCTCAGAGATGACATGTCCCAAAAAGTGGACCTCATGTATCCAGAAATGACTCTTCGAGAGCATACCATAAAGTTGGTGATCTCAGAGTGTGTCCAGTTCAACCTGCAAATGGTATGCGTTCTCCTCCTCAGTGGTCGATTATCTCAATATGTCGTCAATGGAGACTACGAAAAATCGATCGATGTAAGGCTGGAAGATCCCATTCATGAGACTCATGAACACATCTGGAGCATTGGTTACACCGAAAGGCCTATCTAGGAACTCATTGCAGGCATACCGACATCTGAAGGCCGTCCTCTGCACATCCTTGTCTCGAACACTGAGCTGATGATAGCCTGACCTAAGGTCAATCTTTGAGAACCATTGTGCTCCCTTGAGCTGATCTAAGAGGTCGTCAATCCTTGGAAGTAGATACTTGTTCTTCACAGTCACCTGGTTTAGGCGATAGTAATCGACACACAGTCTCAAGAACCCATCTTCCATCTTGGAGAACAATATCGGGGAAGCCCAGGGTGAAACACTGGGTCCAATTAATCCCTTACCCTACAAGTCCTCCAGCTGTACCCGTAGCTCATGAAGCTCAGTGGGGGCCATCCGATATGCTGGAGTAGATATCATCGATTTCTCGAGGTACAAGTCTATGTAGAAGTTTACCTCTCTGCGAGGAGGTAGTCTTGGTACATCATCAGGAAAACGTACACATACTGATCCACCACAACTGGGAAACTCAGACTCCACATGTCCACTACTCCAAGGATTATGCTAGACAACTGATGGGTGATCAATTGTCCTCTGCTCTATGTGAGTCAATCCTATGTTGCGAAGTCTCCCTTCTAGCCGGTGAAGGTGAACCTACTCCCATCGGTGCGGACACACAACACCTTGCACCTAATATAATCGATCTGAGCATGGAATGTAGATAACCAATCCATGCCCAAGATGATGTCGAAAGTCCTCGACGCCGCTACAAGAAGATCTCAGCTGAAGCTCTCACCTCCTAGAGTAATCTCACAATGTCAGAACCCATGTGAAATTGTCGAGTCTGCTCTTGTAGAAGTCTCTAGACATATGGATCGAGCCAATGGCTCCGTCAAAATCTCCAAGCTTCGAACAAGGGCAGTGGAAATGAATGAATGACTCACTCTTGAATCTATAAAAACTACAGAAGGGGTGGAGTAGACATAGATATTACCTCAAACCATCTCTGGTGTGTCGTGGGCATAGGCCTCCACTACCTGAAGTTGATCCTACCTCTGTCCTTCACCTCCCTTTGGTCGGGGTGGACCTCCTGGTGGTAGTGGTAGAGCCTCAAAACGTCATCCACCACCTGTCGTTTGGCCAGATCCTCTACCTCGTCTGCCTACTCCCTGCGGACCGCCTGGGTCAATCCTCTGCCTCTGCCTGGGTGGTCCCTCAACCATCTGCTGCTCCTCTATATGGCGAGTCAGGAAATCACGAGTCATGTGGCCCTACCAGCTGCATGCATGGCACTGTCTGCTCCTCGTAAGGATGGATCTGCACCATGTGCCCCACACCTCTTAGCCAGTATCCTGAGGTTGTCCGCCTGATGGTCTGGTCTGCTTGGACCCCTGTGAAATCTGTCGATTTCCACCTATAGAAGTCTCTACAATGTGCCACCCTGAGGTAGGTCTCGCTACTAGTGTAGGCTCAATAATAAAGCTCTCTACAAGAAGGGCTTGCTCTAGTACTCCTGCCTACGTTGGTATGCTGAGAGAGATCATCGATGCCCTGATCTCATCCATCAGTCCCTGCTCGAAGGTCCAGGCCTGGAAGAATAGGTCATATACCATGTCCGTGGAATAATGCGAGAGATCAGTAAATCTCATAGAGTACTGGGCTATTGTCATGCTGCCCTACCGTAGATGTAGTAGCTCTTGGATGCGCACCGCACAGAGGGTGGCTGGAATGAACTCCTAGAGGAAGAAGCTATCGAAGTACGTCCAAAGAAGAGATGCCTTGTCATGCACTTGGAGCATAAGGATCCACCATCTACCTGCTTCCGCGTGTAGGAGACTCGCTGCAAGGATCACCATGAGATCTGATGGTGTCCCTACTAATCTGAAAACTCAAACAACAGCCTCCAGCCAATCCTCGGCTGCCTGAGGGTCAGTCTCCCCATGGAACCTGGGCGGTCTCTGATGCTGAATATTGTGTAGTGCACTCAAGCGACGTGCACTCTTAGCTGCTGGGGCTGGTGGCATCAGTGGCTCGGTGGGTAGAGGTATTGTCGGTGCCTCCGTTGTAATGGGGCCCTGCACCAAGGCCTCGTCACTCGGTGGGTTGTCGTCTCGCACAAAGCTCATAACCCTAGATGGATGCCGTCGTGGGTCCATCCTGAAAAGAAAAAGTTGCGCCACGGTCAATATAGTATACCTGTTGAGCTAACATAAGTAATCACAAAGAAAACCTTGAAACACACATGCAATCAATGTTTTTGTGCACTGAGTCAGAAATCAAAAGTCAGGGTCCTGGTGTAGGGATACATTGGCTGCCGCACCAACACTATACTCCCTAAACTGATAACCATACTCAATACACTTACCACTATTGCTTCACATAGAAGAAAGATCAGAGTCTTGAGATCTGGAGTAGAACTGAACTCCTCTGATACCAATTTGTATTGACCTGTCCTCAGGACCCGTGTCGTGACTACTCCAAGCCCGCCTTTCATAGGCCAGGAGCTGGCAACTAGCACCAAAGGCTTAAATCCCAATAAAAGGGAAGGCGTTGCCTTTATGTATGAAAAAAAACACCACAGTGTATGCAAGCTAAAGTAAAAACTATGTAAACTGAGTACAAAAGTATGTTCTGGAAAGTAAATGGGTCAGAATAGAAACCCACCTGAAAGTAATGTACAACTCAAAAAAAGAGTACAACAGCAGAAAAGTAAAGTAGCAACAATGAGCCGTCCTCTGGAAATCCCACCTGAAGGGTGGTTACAGATAGTCTCCACCGCTTCTCAGCTCTAGCCGTCCGCTCCGTGTACGTCTCGTCCTGGGATCCACCTCCAGGTACCATCCAGCTCCACGATCTCCTATCTTGTTCAGCGTTGTCCGTCGTCTGTATCCAACACAACCTAGTGTGGTCATAGCCCATGCAGGGGTGAGAATACGCTACTCAGTAGGGACCCCGAGACCCCAGAAGGTCTCCTAGAATCCACGAAGGACAAACCACAAAATAAAGATACAATCACGAAGTCACAACCAACTCTACTTAGGTATATGCCAATGCATATACCTAAGTCATCAATTCCAGTTCAGCTCCAACATCTGAGCCCAAGTTCGATCTTGTCCACACAGGAAGGTTCAGCCCAATCCACACAAGAAAGCACAACCCAATCCACATAGGAAAGCATGTCAATCATATTGATGATAATGATTGAAAGTCAAGACTCATCTCACACAGGTATACTTCTTCGTAAGGGGATAGAGATGATCAGATGTAGCCACTGATTCATCTATGTTGTCGGACCCAAAAAAGATACAAGGCCAGCTAAGCTGTCAGACCCAAAAAGGATACAAGACCAGCTACTCAGCCGAACCCACATAGGATACAAGTACAGTGTCAAATACTACCAGACCCACATAGGATACTAGAATAGTAGACAATTATTGCCGGACCATCATAGGATATAAGAACAGTAGTCAATTAATGGTAGACCCACATAGGATACAAGAACAGTAGTCATTTCCGTTGAACCCACGTAGGATTCTTGTACTGTCTTCGTCACGGCCAAACCCACGGATTATCCCAGTACATTCGTCATCATTGTCGCGATCGCAGCCAGCTCTACGGTTCCCGCACACTGCATGCTCATTTCCAGGAGGGACCAATCCAAGAGGCAAGGGTTTGATACATCAACAGTCACAAAGTCCAGTGATTATGTATCAAAAAGTTATGCCTCGTCGGAAGGAACTCAATGCAACATATGGCACGTCAATCTGACGCCTGGTCTGAGAGTTGTTGGCTTTTTCGTCCTAGGGGCCCGGTTGGTTTTTAAGCCAAAACCAAGAGGAACATACTACAACTTCGTCCAAACCACGAGAAGAGTAACCCAAAAGAACCATCTCACTAAAATGAATCCAACAAAGTCAATGGAATGTCAATCAGACGTCCAAAAATCATGTTATAAGTGTTTCCGCTCCGAGGGCCCGGTTGGTTTTGTGTTCGAATGAACCCGACCATACCCAAAGTTCTCATAAACCATGAGTGTAATAAACCAAAATGACCGTCTCGATCCAAAAATCACTACGCAATAGATTGTGCATCAATCGGAAGTCCGTAGCCAATGATATGGGTGTTTGAACGGATCTGTCTGAAAACAGGGGGTTTGGGCGCGGTTCGACCCGACCCAATACCCCCTGGGTCGGCCCGAACTGGGTCCAGCCCAGTTGGGCATTGCCTGGACTAGCAAGCCCGGTGCGGGGGTCTAGCCCAGCACGGGCGGCCCGACCCGGCGCGGGCAGTCCTGCCCAGCGAGGGCGGTCCAGCCCTGCGTTGTGCGGCCCACCATTCCCAGCTGCCGAGGGGTTTCAACCCCAAGACATTCTGAATCCGGCCGGCCGTAATGGCCGGCCAGTGAGAAACCGCGGGACCTGCTGGTCCCACCTCTTGGAGAGCTGGAGGATGGCGGATTTCGTCCTCCCTCCTCTGCACCGCTGCAACCCTTGTACGACCGGCGGGGTGCGACGGCACCGCGCCCCTCCACTGTGGCCCGCCGTTGGCCGCTGCATCACCGGCGTGGTGCGACGGCGCCATGCTCCTTCATCGCGGCCCGCTCCGGCTGCAGTTCTCTCGTCCCCGCGCGGTGCGACGACACCACGTCGCATCCATTTTAGCGACAATAATGATCCACAACAAAGGGGAGGAGGATCAGCCGTGTTTGTGCGGTTCGGCCTCCTCCCATTATTTGGATGTCAAGCGGCTAATTATTTAACAACAAAATTCATTAAATAGAACTCGAACGATGAAACAAACCCTACCTTGATTTAAAAAGGTTGTTCTCTTGATGGAGAAATGGAAAGCTCCGTTGTTCCGTAGACGTTGTCACGGAATGATGGCATCACTTCGTCAATTGTCAGGAAAATGGTAGCCGGAATTGGCATCAACGTTCTTCACGTTCTTCAA
The DNA here is from genome assembly GCA_963277665.1 of Viscum album. Taxonomy (NCBI): domain Eukaryota; kingdom Viridiplantae; phylum Streptophyta; class Magnoliopsida; order Santalales; family Viscaceae; genus Viscum; species Viscum album. The sequence continues at coordinate 894,212,046 of OY728127.1, forward strand.
CGAGGCAGATGAAGTTCCTCAAAGTAAAGAAATATCCCTCTCTCAAATCTCCACACAACGAAAACAACCAAAATAAAATAAGGCCCTTGCCTTATTGTATTTACATTTCCACAAATTCAAAACTTCAAAGATTCAAAATTGATTTCACATTATTTAAATAATCTTATGTTGTAATAATAAATGATGTGCTAAGTTGGCATCATTAATGTGGAAGAGGAGTTAAGGGAATTTGAAGGGGTGGGGCTCCTGTGGGCCCCACATCACTAATATCCTACCAACAAGAGTTAGGATTTTGGTGGGTCCCACCCCAACTCCCACACAAGGGGTTTAAACACTTGGAAGTGACATAGAATTGTAACACAATATTACTTCACTTAATACTTAACCCACTTTTTTTTAAACAACTCTTCCCGAGCAAACGCAACTTCAGAAAGGGTCTTCTTAAGCAATTACTGGCGCTTGGATTTCATCGGTGCCCTCAGATTTCGATTCCAAGCACCAGTTCAACAGTTAGAAAAACCTACTCATTCGTTCACTGAACATACCCGAGATAATCTTCGAAAATTGATTCTGGGCACACCGGGGCTTGGAATCAGGTGCCGTCAAAAACTGCGTACTCGTAAAATCCCAATGAATTTAAGGAAAAAAATTTCCTTGAAATTTACAGGTCTTTACTATAACTATAAAAGGTATATTGGAAATAAAATGGATCATCATTGATATTTTAAACATTAACCTAATAAATAGGATAATGGTATGATTTTTTGGAAATTTATATAATTTAATAAAATATTATGTCTTATAAAATATTCTTTATGTCAATTTTAAAACAATATATTTACATTGTCTTGAAGGAGCTACATGTCATCAATGAATTTTGAATATAATTAATTAAAATATCTATAATATTTAAATATTATTTACATAATCATGAAGAACATTGATTCACTCAAATAATTTTATGTTGACCATTTTATTATTATTTATTTTTTTTGTACAAATTAAAAAAAAGTTATGTTAGCATTGTGATTGAATTTAAGGTAATTCATTCATCAAAAAAAAATTCAAATAAATTACGAATTGACTATAATGTCTTTATTTTATCTCTACATAAAATAAATAGATATAAAAAACAAAAGGGAATTAAAATTTTTACCATTTTTGATATAGAATAATACAAAGGGAATAATCATGAAAATATGGAAATAGAAGGTCATATTTGAAACATTATATTATTATGGATGATATATAGTAATAAAATATAATTATTTCAACTGTTTGAGTAATTTTTTAGTCATTATTATATTATATTGAAAATAATTACCCAATTTACACTTTATTTTATTAATAATTATTATTCTAGTAAATATTAAAATTGTTTGAAAATAAATTTGATCTATTTACCAATTAATGGAATAAATATTAACATTATGGAATAGATTTTTATAATTCATTTACTATAAGGGAAATTTTTTTATTTTAAAATAACTTATAAAAGTGAAATGGAAAATCTTGTTTTAGAATGATTCTATTTTTAAGTATATAATGTTTCTATAATAACTATAAATAAATTATCCACTTAATATTTATAAGTTTACTATTTTAATGCAATAGGGACTAATGAAATTATATTTATTAACAAAAAAAATTAATTTTTCTTTATATGTATATAAAATAAAAATACTCTTTTCATTAAAAATCAATAGTTTTCACTATTCACTGACAATTCTATCATTTCATAAAATTATAAAAATTTCAAAATTTTCTAATTTGGGTAATCTAATTTGAAAAACTAATTCAATTTTTAAAATATATTTTGTAAATTTTACAAAAATTAATTATAATATTTTAGAAATAAAATAAATAAAAATAATTTTTTAATAATTTTTTTTATGAATCATTGACATCTCTAAAATTTTATTCTTATTTTCATAAACATTAATAAAATAATTTCTATTGATTATAACCATTATATTTATATTTAATTATTTGGGTAGTCATATTCATACCCAATAATTCAATGTCTGTTATAATGGTCATATTTTAATGAAGATATTTCATTTTAATATTGATGCTTAGTGTTGCATGCCATACATGATATCATACAGAATTTCATTTTCAATTAAAATAACAAGGTTTAATAGTTCTTACTTTTTATCCATATTTAAAAATTTAAATGAAAAAACAATGGTATTACATTATTTTAGTTTTCATTATACAAGATAATATAACGGTAAAAATTCTTAACATAGGGATAAAGTGAAAATATTTTAGGGTAGAATTATTAATGATGAAACATAATCATCCAATTAAATTTAAAAAATCATTTGAGTTGCATTATATTATTTATAACATTATTCATAAACATAATTATATTATTTTACCTTTATAATGGAGATAAAATATTATATGATTTGTATTCATAATGATAAGCGTAAATGGAAAATACTTACCAAATTTCAACCTCATGATTCAAAGTATAAAATCAACATTTAGATAACTGTAACATATATTTGGATGAATTTAGTGTTATATTAATCCAACAGAATAAAACAATAATTTTTTTTAAGAAAATAATGATCTGTGTTAAATATTTTTATAAACATTTCATGTATAAAATGAATTATAAAAACAATAATTAGATTATATTTAATAAAAAGGTACGTATGAAAATTTGAAACTATTTTAAAATAAAATATTACACTATAAACACTTTAAAATATAATTTTATTATAAAAATATTCAATATTATCATTATAGAATTAAAAATAAATCATTTTAATAAATATATGATATTCAAAGTAAGATAATTTTTATTTAGTAATTTCAAAAATAATATTATTTTATTCGAATGGAATATTTCAACTTCTGAGAGTTTATTTATTATATTTCCTCACCAACATATATAAATAAAATGTATGAAAATTTAATTTTATCAAAATTCTAATGACAATACGGAAAACATATCACACATTTTATAGAATTTATGAAAAATATGATATTGGATAGGAAATTTTTATATATTTCATAAATCAGTTAATTCTATTCATAAAAAAAAATTAATGAATATATTATAACTATAAATTTCAAAAACATTATTATTTTGAGGTTATTTTAGGTTATGTTTTTCATTACATATATCCTATCCAACATAATAATATTTATTTAAAATTAATGGGTGTAAAATTCCACCCTTGAAAAATTTCCAACCTATCAATTTGATTTTGAAATTGAAAATCACAAGTTTAACATTTCAAAATAATTTTCCCAAAATTCGACATTGTAAAGAAGATTATAAAATTATCCTCTTGAAAAGTGATGATGGATGGTATGAATTTAACGTGAAATAACACATGATAGGTTTCCAAATATGAAAATAGAATTTGCAGGTGAAAATATGTTCATGTAAGATAATCACAATGTCCAAATATTAATGTATAGTGATAAAGAACATTGATCATATGAGTGAGAATGATACTAAGAAATTTAATAACAAAAAACCCATAAAAAATAGTTATCAAATAAAACCATCGACAAATAAGAAAAAATTTAAATAACCTAAATTTTTAATTTGACGATCGTTTTTCAAATCTTTCAAGAATTTATTTACTCTAATTATTATAAATATATTCCCGTATACATACTTGTGATACAAGATTTCATCATTTCATAAATTTAATCCAAAACATCATCATTTTCAACAAATGATATGTATTTAAGATTAATTATTCATTGATAAAGAAAAAAATGATCAACATAATACATTAATTGTTATCACTATATTACACATAGATTAAAATATTTAACATAAATAAATATTAAGAACATGTTGAGATATTTTAATAAAATATATAGATCATTATATAATGAAATAATACATTTTACAGCAAAATATCATCATTAATAAAAAATGATATAATTAGATCATTGAATATATATTCATACATCTAATCTAATTATAATAACATCAACATTAAAGAATATATTATCATTTATGGTTCTCTCATACCATTCCTATAACATTTGAAGAAAATTAATTCCATTCTTCTCAAATTGTATTTAATAATTCATTAAATGTTAAACATAAATGTCTCATATATCCCCACCCAATGAATCATCTCTCAATATATCATTAATAAAAACAATAACTCACTATATAATCATATAATATAGTGTACACCTCCAAATAAATATGAATTTATTTTAGAAGCTAACCTGAATTGTTGTAGTTAACTTGACAGAAAATATCCCTAAACATTTATCTGAATGAATGAATCGCTTTTTAACCATCAATATTGTCTATATCACACTATACATTTAAGAATAAATAAAATCATACCATATCCTAGAGGATTATTTGATCCTCAATATATTAATCTTCCTAAAACATGATAAATGTACAAAAGAACATTTAGAGCATGCCACTATAGATCATAATAAAGGAATATGTGAATATGAACATATGTGCAATTTTATATTTTTATTCAAATTATGGTATCTCTGAATATTATTTTAACCTCACATGAAGACATGTATGTATCCAAAAAATAACTCAATAATTATTAATAAAAAAAATTTGGATATATTTTATAAATAAAATGTTTTATTAAACATCATATAAGATTTCTTAAATCTATTTATCATCAAATGTTATGAACATTTCAATGTTTCCAATAATAAACCTTCTATTTAATCAATTACAATCTTCTCTTTCTCCCAACTAAACATTATTATCTAAAAATAGGCATATATAAAGGATTAATGTTCACTTAATCATGTAATTTTTCAAAAATATATTTTTTTTATTAAAGAAATTTTCTTGGATATCATTATCATTCATCATACGTTTTCAATTAAGTGATGGAAAAGTATTGTCTTAGAAACCTATATTTTTAATGATTAATATATTTAAAATACCATTGATAAAAATACAGTTGTAATGTAATTTTATAATTCCAAGATTTATATAATTTAATAATATCACTATAATTATGCAAAGAAAATATATTATTTTTACCTAGTATATTCCCATTACTATATTTCATTTACTCATATAATTCACTTGTTCCATAAAATTTAGACGACAAAATATAATAGGATTTTATGATGAATTTTTTTTTATCTCCACTGAAATCATTATTTTTTCTAATTAATAAGTTTCTCTATTATATTATTTTCAACATTTAAATCATTTAAATCTATGAAAGAGACATTGACCACAGTTTTTCCATGAAAATTTTCGACATTAATGAAATTTATCATTCATTCATTCAAGGCCTCCACTGATAAATATTGATGCAGACATTGTCCATATCCTGTTCGGCGAGTCTAAAAGTTGGTGGTGGTATAAGTTGCCAATAATATATCATCATCACTGATTAGAAATAATTATAAGATTTTTACCTTCAACCATCACCCCATTTAGTTTCATTGAAAGAATTCATTCTCCATCACATTCATCATTAAAGTCATTCCTAAAGGTTCCGAAAATTAAATAAAACTCATATTCTTGATTTATTAAACTATAATCGTAAAAAAGAAAAATATATTATAAGATGTATTATTAATGAAAAAATATCTTTCATATATTTAAAAATAAAATTGCAATAGATCATCAATTATTATAATCTATTCACGTCATTCATGTTGGTTCATATAGAAAATATGTGTTATCCTAATAATACCCCTAAAGAGTGTGATACCACGTTTTTGATGAGGGAATAATCACCATGAACCATAATGATAGTTGATAAATACTCAACCAACTCTTATTAGGTTTTATACCACTATATGCATCTATCCCAAAACAACGTCTAATTTTAGTTTATATATATGGCTTTATTTCACATAAAACCACATTATTTATATCATTCCAACCTATTACAATGTTGTCATATTATTAAGTTTAATCCCCAGGGTTTATACCATAATTCTCTAATCCGAATATAAAATGTTATATAATAATTTCCTCTAGTACCAACTATACATACCGAACCTTAATCTACTCAAAATCACTATTTTTAAGTCAAGAAGATATTTTCATACATTTCATTAGCATTAAGGTTTACAGTTTTATAGAATTATAATATCATCATTATATAAATATTTATCACCTCAAAAAGTAGAAACATGATCCTAGAATCAAATTTTATATGAAATATTTTTTAATGGAGTATGATATTTTACATTTAGGATAAATCATCATAATTTTCATATTACAACATAAATTAACAAACGCTCTCATAAATTCCTATGAATAATATTTTAAAATATGGGACAAGTGGAAAATGATAAATAATTGAATATAAATTTTATTGAATAATTATGTGTGATTAAAATAAACAATATGATATCATAAAGGATAATGATCATGGATTATCCTTTGGGAGAATAAATTAATGAAAATTATATAAATGGAATGGGAAATAAAAGGGAATTTGGAACACAAAAAAATATGTCACCATCATAAGACAAGGATAAAATCCAAGACAACATCTCATGGTGAATAGAGTCTAATCGTATACTAGGTTTACTATTAAATCATATACACAATTTTGTTTGGGGAAGAATAATTGCATAATGAATTAGAGGGATAGTTGGGTGCACCCACAAAGATATTTTGAATATTATGTGATCTATAAAAAGACAATCAATAAAAAATAATAATCATAAAATAAAATTCAGGTAACACAATAATTTATTCAAATTATATTACTTTTATTATCTTAAAAATCTTTACATTTATATTAAATTTGATTAAATTAGTACAACATTGTCATTTTGTATGCAAATAATGTAGATATTTCATCCCAAAAAATAGAGATAAATTATCATTATAAATAAAAACCATTTATCTTTTATATGTATATTTATAACCAATCATATCCATCATTTATCCCTATAGAAAAGTATAATGACAATAAAGCTAATATAATGACATTGTTTAGTTTTTTTACATAGATCATTATGACCTGAAAAATAATGGAAAAATAGACAAAAAGTAATTTATCAGAAATTTGGATGATAAAGGATGAAATATAATTCTCAGAAAAAAATTTCAAGTGTTCAAGTTAAATTTTTCCCTTTATCACATTTTATTTACCATTAATTAACCCATTTTACTATTACTGTGGTAATAAAATTTTTGGATAAATATTAATGTTGAATAAAAAATAGTGTAATATTAAACAAATATGGAACTATTAATTCTTAATATTGTTTCATTTTTTAGTTAATAAATATTAGTTTATGAATAAACTTTAAAACTTAATCGATATAAGGTGGGGAAAAACATGTTTTCAGGAAAATGCCTTTTTATGTATAAAAATATTTTCGACACAGTTAGGTATAAAATTAATTAAATTTATTTTAAATTAATTATTTTTAATATTAATGAGGTAATTAAAATATAAAAATATACAATAATACAATATCAAATTTTAAATTCATTAAATGTAAAAAAAATATTTTAAATAAAAATCTATATTTGCCATGATTCGTGGAATACAAAATTTATTCAAAAACTTATCAAAATTTCACCTTATGATAATTATTATTTTATGATTTCATAAATTATACTATGTTTACCAAATAAATTTATAAAATACCAAGAAACTGTCAATATTATTTTCCCAAAAAAATAAATAATTTTTTAGGAAAAAATATTTTTCAAATAAAATAATTAACATTTGAGGGATTTATTACTATCTTTTTTAGAATGAATTTATTTTTATTAGGAAGATTATATATATTCGACAATGAATTTAATTTTATTCATTACAAATATTTTAGATTCTAGGTTTTATAGTGTATCTTGAAATAATATTAATATTTCAATTTTGGTTTATGCTTGTGTGTCCTATATGCTATGAACAAAATCATTTTATTTTTATATTTATGAGGTGTTAAAAATATCATGTAATGATAAAAATTAAACATCATATTATTTATTATGATTATTTATTGGTTATATAACTGTAATAACTTCACACCAATCCAATTAATTCTACTATTAGGAAACACCACACATTGAATGGTTTGTAATACAATAAGACAATCAATGATAAATTTATTCAAAAAAGATATAATACATACTTCAATCCTTTCCCGGATTCCTTGTAACCTGATTTGGGTTTAATAAGTTATTCTACTCATTTATTAACTACATAGTTGGGGTGTATTGTAATCACATAAGCAATACATACTATAGGTCATATTTTGATTCCCCAAAATTTGATCATTTCCTCATCACACCTTCATAACACATCCAATTCTTCTCTATTGTATAAAAAACATTAAATATACACAACAAATGAAAAAACATGTGCATTGTGAACAATTTAGTAAGAATATATCTTATTAAATGGATGATTTCAAAAAGTCTTCACACCCAATAACTGATCATTCCCAATCTAGTCTCTTGATCATTATCAATCCACATAGTTGAATATCCCAAAACACTAATCTCACATGTTAAACTTTCTCTACAAAATTTCCTCTTAAATGTGTATGTTTTTTATATGTCACACACCAAAGGAAAAAAATTCAGAAAGAATATTTTTATTTTTCTCCAAAATTTGATATTAATACTCCTCAATAGATGTATTGACCACATAGTCAACATCCCCACCACCAACAATGTGTGATACATTTCTAAATTACCTAAAAATAATTCGGTATATGTAATATTCCATGAAATTAGTTGAATTTCAAGGAAGTGGTTGTTATTATGCCATGTGGTTGACTCTCTCTATAATCTAAAATGACACAATGTACATGTTTTCAACATTATATTCCTATAAATATTATTTTTTTGCAATATAGATGAAAAAACCCCTCCTTATCCCAAATCTCCAATAAATGATTTATATTAATTTGATCCCTTTTTCCAATAAGTTATATTATCCATTATCTTTTCAAAAATACAAGAATTTCTTAGATATATCTTTAATAATTCTCATACCGTCAAATAAAAACTCACCTACATATATCCAACATAAGGGAGAACCACATGGCCACCAATATTAATATCCATAAGGTTCCATGTATATCATATACTATAATGTATTATTATACGAAAATTCCAATTACATTATATTGTTCTCCAACGAACAACAAATATATTTGACACACACCATAAATATTTCCCCTTTTACTATAATAATCAAGTTGATTCATTCTTTTTTATGTTTGTAGAAGGATATACTGAAAAGAACCTAGGTGAAAAATTTATTCTATAAAAACCTTTGAATTCATTATAAGAACATTGTGAACCATTTAAAAAATAATGTAATGTTGAATCCCATGACGTTTTATGTTCACTCAGACATATATCCTTCTGAGCTCATCAACTATAATGGTCTATTAGGCCTGTATAAAATTTCAACCATCATTTGTAAATCCATCATAACCCATGAAAAATATTTCTATAAGGTTATCGTTGGTAATCCCATAAAAATTCTCAATGTAATATTTTCTTCCACTCTATAATTGTATCTGACTAATAGAGAGGAGTGGGCTATTGATACTTGGACATGACATGCTACTGTGAGGAGAATCATGTAAAGAACCCCTGATCTCTTTATTTATTCATGTACACCAATATAATGGAAAAATTTCATTATAAAATTCATTAAACTAGGGTTTACATCACACATAGATGTTTGAGACTCCATCATATCCGCATATATCATTCAATTATGCACCATAAAACTCCTATGAAACTAGATGATACATTGTTATTATTTAGACCATCGTGGAGGTAGTTCCCCAGAAAGAAATTCATCCCTCAGGTAGAAGAACTCTATATCTAAATAAATACACCTATTTATTCAAAATATATGAAATTGAACCACATATGAGGATTTTAGAACTTCCCATCCCCAGTCCGTAGAATATTAGAATGCATTTTAGTAAATTCTTTCATCAATTTGCACATGGAAATTTTCTATAGTAAATAATAATTATGTGTCCTATATGTACACCATGATTGAATGTTGATGCATCAAAATATATTGTGTACCCCTTTAATATATCTATAATTATCAATGTTTACTGTATAATCAGACTTTTCTTCATCATTTGAATTGAATTTATTCAGAATTATGAAAAGAACCGTTACAATCATTTTAGACAGCACATTCATTGGAACATCCAAAAAGGAATGCTCTTGTATTAACAATCGATAGTTTCATTCCAATACTTGATGTAGAAAAAAATTATAATTTTTTGGATAAATATAATTAATTAATAGCCCCCACACTCATAAAGTTGACCAAGACACTAGCTTATGATATTATAGTCCCAGTAGAGTGTACCTTGTCTATCCAAAAAGTATATTTCATTGTATTATCATATTACATAGGCTAATATACAACAAATAAAGCTACCTCCAAGTGTTTTTCATTGTCCTCATTCATCTAGTAATATTTTAGTATTAAATCTAACAAAATTAATATATAAAACGTTTTTGTATAGATGGATACCTAATTTTAATGATTCCATAAATAGTACATGTACTTTTCTAATGTAGAATAAAATCCCGAAAAACTCATTAAGGATGTAACTAAATTGGATATTATTACATAATATATATGAAGGTATCATTCTATACTATTGATAAAGAGACATACTAATGATCTATTATAATATTCATGAACCACTATATTGACTATAAATATCTTTGATATATGGCTTTGGATATTAGTGTTTAATAGTCACCTAATTAAATCATTGGTATTCCCCACATGGTTGTAATGTACAGTAATCTATCTTATAAAAAATGATTGGATAATAACCATGATATATAATAGGTTACATATACCCAATGGCCATTAAATTTACTAGTGAGTTCATCAATACATGCTGAACTATTACATCCATAAATTATAGTGGGAAAGAAAAATTCTCATTCCCCAACACAGGCTCAATTGAGAACCCTATCCCCCACTCAAGTGGAGATCCAATGATGTATTCAAGGAAATTATCCAATTAATAGTCTCCAATATGTTGTTGGATTACAATATTTCCTCCAATATCATCCAACAAAAGGGTTAAAACCCCAAATTAATACCCACCCATCTTCTTCTGAATAGGTCCTTCCTGAATAGCATGAATGTCAATCTAAAACATGTGAAAATAACTAGATCGATCATGAAAAATTTAGGAATCCAATAATTTTTGGAAATTTATATGATCAAGGAATGTATATAATAATTCCATTACATAATTTCTATGAAAGATAATAATAAAATAAAAAATCCTATTGAAACTAGAAATCGTTATCAATAAGACAACACTCCAATACATGAAAACTCATTCAGATCATTATTTCAAATGGTTGTTTATAGACATCACTTCAGATATATACATTATATCTACAACCTAAACATCCATGAACAATATAAGAAATACAATGAGTGAATACCATATCGTCAAAAATTATGTATATAATGACAATGCAATGCGAATATCACCACTCATGGTAGAAAGTCCCACATCCTGATATATGTGGAGGAGAATGTACTACCTATATCATTCCGAATTTTGTATCTAGTATCTTATCTTAACCCCCAAATTTTATAAAAAACATCTTTATAGACTGACTCTAAATCCATGTACCCACGTAACCATCTCAAAACATGAGACCTATTTACTTTTATATACCTAACTACCATAGAGTAGATGATATAACTCAATGGGATTAAACTTCCCCAGGTTATCTAACATTTGGTTCCTGTGATTCCATCCTAAAAAACACATGATATATGTCATCCAACCATATTATTTAAACATGAATAATGTCCCCTCATAGTGGAAAAGGTAGGGGACCACCCTACTACCTAGATGACATATGATCACGTGACCTCCATATATGATCTACCCCCATTACATTATCGACACTAATAAAAGTGGATATTATTTCAACAAGATGATTTAGGGAAAATTTCTCCTTCCTTCCCAATTTTTTGATAATATATCATATTAAACATTGTAATCATGGCTTAATTTAATATCTATTAGACTATTTTCGGGTTAAGGGAATTAACACATGCCTTATCACTTATGTAAGGACATCCTATAATAATCCAACCCTATCAAACACATAACTGTCCATATATTTGAGAACCACTATAAGTTAGTAAATCATTGAGTATTGTCTAAGATAGGTAATCTACACAACTCAAAGTAGGAAAACTCCACACATATGTTACAATATATAGTCATGAGGGTATGATTGTTGATGATTATCATATTTACATCCACCAATACTATTCTCAGATGATAATTATCCCAGATAACAACATAACACAACCAATACGCCTAACCTCAAATCATATATGAGTGATGATTCTCCAAATACTCATGGGAAATAACAACAAGATCAAATATTGAGTTCATATCATCATGGATGAATGGGATTTATTTGGTTCAACATTAATAGATTTTTTACATGAATTATACAATTGATCCTCAAGTGGATTTCTCAGGAATCGTCTTTGTAGCTTGAGGTTTATCACTATTCATAATCTGCATCTTGAGATTTATCATCTTCCTATGATGATGTCATATTCCATAGTATTGGTCCTTAGGTGTGTTGGGCCTTTAAAAATTAGAGGTAAGATCCCAACATCAATATGGGAACAAAAATTATGGCTGGAGAGTAGTCTATTATCTAAAATTCCAATATAATAACTCATAATAACATTCTAACATCATTCTTAATATCACAATTTATTGGACGATTTAATGATATCTGAATCCAAAACTCGTCAATTAGGCATTATTACAGGCCCCACCTTCCAATTCTAGGGTTATGTTAGACATTTTTGGGAACCAAATAGTGCACGTTTTTGTTAAAAGAGATTATTTTCACAAGCTTTGAGAAAAAACATGATAAGTTTATTTCATTCATTTTAATAAACCCCAAATTCCATTAATGATTTTAGATCAAATATATTATACTCATTTATATCACTATCATTTTTTAATTACATAATAAACTTAGTAAATATCACCTTGGTTCCCCACTATGAAATTTCAAACATATGTTTTAAAACAAAAAACTCTTTATGTTGTTCATGGGACACTATTTAACTATAAACAATTTATATTATAATTAATATGAGAAAATATCAATAATATATCCCTTAAATCATTTATCATATTTCATTCAAATATTATATAATATTGGACAAAATTTCATTCGTTAATATTGACACATTAAGAACCCAATCGATGTCACATTAATGAAAAAATGTAGTCAAGGTATGTAATCAAATAACTCAATGAATTGGTTTTTAAATAAATATATTCACAAACTAATTCATGATTCACATCCACATTCAATATCATCCCCTAAGGGAAATTCCCATAAACCATAGGACCATAATAATGTCATCAATCATGGTGAAATAGATAGATTATAAGAAAAAAATTGTGAATAATAATTTCATCTATTGCAAACAAGGTTATAAACACAAACATGGGATAATTACTCATATGAACATGGTTATTACAAATTTTGATATAATCTCACCATCATATCGAACAATAACACATATTTATTCAAATTAAAATCCTTTTATTCAATTTTGTATCATCATGCCCTAAAATTCCATTGTACTGGAGTGACAAGCCAGTGCACCAGATTGACTCCAAACCACCACATTGAAGGATAGAAGATATTGATAAATGGCGATTGTTCGTATAAGTAATGGCTAATAAAATAATACATATTGTTGTATCATTAGATGTAACTTTAACCTCATGCATCATAATTATTATGTTCAGTGGTTTATAAAAAACATCATAACTCTTACATATAAATTCAATACAGTATAAGGTGGAATAATACACTCAATGTGTATTTACCTCAAAATTAATTTTGTTAAATATATTTTATTTTCATGAAAAACCAACACAAATTTCACCATCATATAATCCTTATTCCTAATCAACCTTAAAACCATGTAATTTGTTTTATAACATTGGATTCCCACAAAATCATAGTACATGGCATATAATATGAATCTTTGAACCATATTATTCTATTAATATAAAACATCCAAATAATTTCCAATTTTTATAATAAACAATACGATCAGAATAATATAAATTTCCTAGCCAATATTCAAACTTCACTACCTAGATAATTTAATGAAAGGGTGTTTAGTAATATTAATGGAAAAATAAAATAAAAAATGGCTTCTCCATAATTATGAAACCATGTTCACATTGTTATATCTATCTCCCTTATGAATTATCATAAAATTTCCCATATATATAAGACCATTAACATACCTTCCTAAATAATAATAATTTTAATAAAAACTCACATAAGGAATAGAAAAATATTATATGTATCTTGGTATATCATTTTTTATAACCTATACATAAATACCACATATGGAATAAATTACCTAATAATTTACAATAATATCTCATTACAAAAATATAACCAAATAAAATCATTCCATTACATAATTATTTAAAGATATGGATCACGATCGACTATTATTATGTTTTATATCATGCTCAATCATCATAACAGAAATTTTACTAGAGAAATGACATAATCTAGAAACATGAAATCATTCAATTCCTTATTCATACATTAAATAATATTATTTCAACCCATGTGGAAATCATTTCTTGTTTTCAAAATATATATTACATTAATCCCTTTATGAAATTACATTGAATAAAAGGAATGTATGTTTTTTATTTGAAGAAAACATGATTTCATGTAATGAAATCCAAATATAAAATAATGTTTATGGAGGATGAACCACATTTTGGCAACATATATGTTATAAATGAACATTTTTTTGTCCTTTTTCTCAAATAAATTCATAAAAAATGCATAAAAGGAATCCTTTTCAACATCCATTGAATAAAATTACAAAATAAATAAATATTGTTTTATAATTTATTAATTTCCATATATATTCATATAGATATTAATTTTTATACTATATTCATTGATGAAAAAATACATATAAATTAATTCATAAAATCATTTAATATAATGTTTTTACATTAAAGAGTCTTATACCTTGAGTCTTACTTGTCATATATGTTCATTATCATTATAAATAAAAAAATATGTCTTTTATTTTACATCCCATATATCCTTTTACTATTTAAATGATCTTTTTATTTGAAATATATCCATGTAACACATAATTAAATAATTGATCATCTTTAAATCAATTGATGGGAGGATGATAGGTTTAGATACCGAAAATGACATCTTTTGGTTATCATTAGATAAATGGATAATGAAAATATTATTTCATAATTATCTATAATCATATAATTTACTTTTTATATATTAATTATTCTTTTAAAACCGGCCAAGATTCGTGGTTATAAAATCCAATTTTATTATAATCAGTGAGACTACATGCCATACATACACATTAGTGCGAATAAAATTTTGATTAATAATTAGGAAATAAATGAAGTAAAATTATTTCATTCCATAATGATTAATATTTAATTAATAATATTTTATAAATTTATATAAACATATATATCCAATACATGTGATGTGTTGATCAAAAAAATAACATCACTTCATGTTGATGGTTTTCAACATGTACACACGATAGACATCAGAATGTTTAAATGCATGTAAGGGTAATAAATATATATTATTTAATATCATTACAATATTTTAAATATTTTTTAATATCAAATAAATATATTAAATCTATTTTTATACCTATTTATTTAATAAAGTTATGGAAGATGTAGAACAATGATTCAAAATGTGGTAGTATACTATACAATAAATTGATTGTTTCAATCACCATAAAAAGGATATTTATATGGATTAATGACAACATATAAACATAAATACATATAATCATATAATATATAATAATAATATTATATCACATTGGTTATAATAATTTTTAATGTTTTATTAGTATAAAAAGTAAAAGATTTGGTAATAAGCTGTACAAAATCATCAGAAACACACAGTTTCATTACATATTAATCCTAATAAAGATGTTACTAATTTAAGAACTTGATAAATTATAACGGGTCAAAATCCTGACCCTGTTTGAAATTTTGACTTGTTTTTGAGAAAAATAGAAAATATGGGATGTTCTTGTAATTTCCAAACTACATGCCGTGTACCATAATGTTCATGTCGTGTATAGGATAAGCGAGTACCAGCAATGTGCTTTTCGAGTAAAAGCCATGTGATGACCCTGTAAAAATTTCCTACTACACGGCATGTATTGATTCTCAACACGCCGTGTATTCTCCTTTCCGTGTACCATCAGTGTGCTTGCAGAGTACATGTCGTGTGATGAAAGTGTAGAAGTTTCCAACTACATTGCATATAGTATTACTCAACACGCAGTTTATCCACTTTTATGCATACCAGCTATGTTCTAGCCATGTGTCATCCCGTGTGGTGCATCCCAGACATGTGTATACCTCTGTTTAAGTCGGAGTACAGAAAAGGCCACTACATGGAATGTAGTCCTGAAATTCACAGTATGTACTTTTATTTTTATTCGCTTAAATGAAAGAGAGTCACGTCTTATTTCGGAAAACACCTTCTTCTTCCCCAACTTCAGAGCAGTTCTGCTCCGAAAACTGAAGAACATCCCTTTCCAAAGAATGATCATCCATATTCTATTCTTCAATCCGTTGGTGGCTATGGCATCATAATAGTGTGGCTAAACCCATGCACCCAATTCTATTCTTGATCCTTTTCCTCAAGCGTCAAAGTTTCCATCTGAGTGGAATTACCTGGATTTGAAAAAAATGTAATTCCATGAAGATATACATTGAATTGGCGCTCGATTGAGACGTTCCTACATCTACGAGTATCATGTAGGTGGTGCATACCTTCTTTTGTGTTTTTGTAGACATTTTGGTGGTGCTGTTTAAAGCGCGTATTTGGGTAATTTACGTGAGACCCTAATTTTATCTTATATTGCATATTAAGATGCTTATAGACCCATGGGACACCTTTTGGTATTCCCTTTTTCTGTTTCCATTGAATAGGGTCAGGTGACATGTCCTTGATCATATGGGTAATTTTGGAATGGGATTCCAAAAATTGTTATACCTGCATTGTATTAGTTTAAAACTGTTATGTTTAGATTAAAAAACCCTATTATGAATTTTTAGAGGCGTTCACGGTCTAAATTATGGTACGGAACAACACCTGGTTAGTTCTATTGAACTGTCTAGTATGTTTTCCTTATTTAAATTATTTCTCTTGATTATGTGTATATATGTGATTTATGAAATTGTATATGTTGGAACCTTACGGTTCTGTTGCACATGGTCTAGATATTCATGACTGATGATGATCACAGGTTGGGTATGATCCAGGTTACCATGGGGGGTTCTGACCATGGGATTGGGCATCATGGACATCGGCATGACGTAGGATGAATGTCAGTATGGTCATGGCCCATGTTACATGGATGGCGAGTCCATCTGACTTGAGCGACATGGTCGCAAGGACACGATGTGTCATAGATGTTGTGTCTCGGGTACTATTTCTATTATTACCGCTCACTTGGAAACTATGAGTAGTTTTCACACAGAGAGACTCCGTGATGAGGTGGTTTTGACCACTTGTGTGGGTATAGGCCCCTGCTAGTTGCAGTTTAGGTACAATTGGTTGGGGGTGCTTTCTGTAAGAAGCCACGTGGAAGATGATGAGCCTTCTTTGGATAACATTGAGGCTATCGAGTTAGGGGAAGTGGCTCGCCATTATTTTATGGAAGACATTGTTTTCCCTCCAGTTACCTTATTTTTGGGAAAACATCATTGTCCCTTCGGTTACATTGTTTGAGGGCATACATCGTTGTCCCTCCAGTAACATTGTTTGAAGGAAGACATCATTGTCCCTACGGCTATTTATTTGAGGACTGACATCACTGTTTATTTGAGTTTCTATTTCTGGGGAGTTCCTTCGAGACATTGGAACATGAGAAACACCGTGTTAGGGGTCATGTGGTGTCGGGAAAGATGAAAAAGAATCCGGCATTGGCCAAAGCAGGTGACACTCCATGGTGGCTGCTGAGCATTAGTGGAGTTTGTATTTTGTTATGTGCATCATATTGTTTACTATTTCCATATAAATTCATTTCTATTTAAACACTAATATTTGGTACACACCATTGGGTTGTATCCTAATCAGATTCGTCTCACACCCTTCATGGGCCCAACGGGACGTGTGTAGGCTTTATGGATTTACGTGCAGGAAAGTGCATAGCTTCAGGAGTTGGACTGCATTAGCTATTTCATGCTGATGCTATGGACCCTGTGGTCTTACCTAGCTAGAGTTTACCTTGTTCTTCTATATTTATGGTATCAGTATAAATACTTGTTATTTAGCTAATGTTGGTTATAAATTGGCATATTTATATATATGGACATGTATGACCTGATTTGGATGCATGTTTTTTTGTTTGTTTAGTAGTTAAAAGTAGTGTTCAACATGCTATTTTTTTTACTTTCTACTATGGTTGTTTATATTTATTTCTTCCGCTGTTTATCGATATTAAATGTGCTTCTACTATGCGGGTTTAGTTCGAGTCTGCTGAGTCATTTATTCTACTGCATATTTATTATTACATTCGGGCTACTACCATTATTATCCACTGAGAGGGTATAGCCTACCCACTATACTTAAAAGTCCCTTGATGTTAGTCTGTAGCCTTTGGCCAATAGGGATGTGTGCCTAAGGTAGTAACATCCGTTCTATTTGGCACTGTTCGGATGGTTTTTTAGGTCTGGGTCATTACAAAGTGGTATTAGAGGAGTTCCTGATAGAGATTTATTAGTAGTGTTTTGCTGACAACTAATGAGTTTGACACTTCTCTCTTTACTTATGTTGGTTTTACAATTTGGGATATGCTAGACTGTAGATAGGTTGTTACATGAACTGGGTTTCTAGAAAGTTATTGGGTGCCTGTAGCCCCAGGTATGAAGGATTAACCAAGTTTCCATTGGTGGGAATTGCTGTTTTCTTTTTCTTAGATTATAGTTTATATGATTTCCACCTCAGTCGCTCAGTTTTTGTGTGATGTTGTTGATTGTGATGTGTAAACCTTGGACCAGAATGGCAATGCATGGGTTTTTGGCTTTTGAGAGGACCATTTTAGGGTATTTCAATTTCATAACTTCACATATGCTTTGTTAAGTGATAATTCCTTGTGAATTATTCTAATTTCCATGATTTTTATTCTTTTGATATGTAAATAAGTGAAATTCCAGATTGAATTTATTTTTTATTGAAATGTGATATTCCATGATTTATATATTAATATAATTGTATGTGACAGGGTATTTGAGTTTGGCTCTTGTACGAGCAGGCATGTAATATGCGTGAGGTGATTTGGATCACCAGGATTGGGTGACTCGATCATCAGTTTGAGGAAACATTATATGTTAGGATGGGCAATTCCTGAGGTACTTTTGGTACTCGGCTCTATTTGGGGCGGGTAAGGAGGCCATAATGTCGGGATACCATGGGCATGGGTTGAGATAGGGGAGTGTAAGGGTTTTTTTATGCGGCCTCTTTACTGAATTCTTTATCTACGTTTAAAATATATTGTTATATATATATATATGGGATGTATGGTCATTTATGGTATTTAGCGTGTTATTTTAGTCGAATCAGATGGAGAATCAGAAAGGAGGTGGTACAGTGCCGTAAGAGCAGGATCAGGTTCAGGATGTGGTGCAGGCAGTGCATGAGCTGCATTTACAGGCTTAGGGAAAGGATCAGGTCTTGGATCCAGTACAGGCATGAAAGCAGCCGAGTTTGGCAGTGTTTGGACCACTGCTCGATGATAGCTCGGAGCACTCCTGGTACGTGTCTTGCAGGGAATCAACGGATGTGTGCAGGGCAAAGAGCCATCTATGGAATATCTCATGTGCAAGTTCCAATCGTAGCACCCGTTGATTTTCTAGGGTGAGGGTGGTCCACAGGAAGCTGAAAACTAGATAGAGATCCTGTATATGATCTTTGAGCAGCTCGAGATACCTCCAGAGTGGAGGTTCATGATGGTGACCTACATGCTTCATGGACCAGCGAATCGTTGGTGGGATGTGTAGGTTCAGGATTGCCGGTATGAGGGACTAGTATGGAAAGTCATTACGGACAGGTTCTTTGAGCACTTTTACCCAATGACACTGAGGATATAGAGAGCTTAGGAGTTCTTGAGCCTTTAGTAGAGTGACATGTCCATCATGGACTATGAAGCTACTTTCACTGATCTGTCTTTCTTTTCACCTGGAATGGTAAGCGATGATGCGAAAAGGGTAAGGCACATCAAGGAAGGCTTACGAAATTCCAATTGGATCTAGGTGAATATCATCTGGCTAGGTTCATTCTCATTGGCGGTTGATCATGAAATCATAGTGGAGGGAAATCAGTGGGATTTCCCTAGGTTAGCCAGGTGGCAACTTCAGGTGGTGGTTCAGATAATATTAAGCGAAGATGGGATGAGCTTCAGAAGGTCAGTTAGGCCAACGAGTCAGCTATACCACCTCGCTGGAGTTCAACATTGGTATTCTTTCATGGTGGGCATCCAAGACATGTTCGGACTCATTGTAATAGGCCTCTAATGGAGTGTCGGGCATGAGGATAGGTCAGACATCTAGAGATGTTCTACAGGCATCCACCTACGACATCTAGCACACAACGAACGATACAAACTTTGACTTCTCGAGTTGGTTAAGGTTCAGAACCAAGAGAGGGTTGTCGAGGTTCAGCTGCATGGGGATGACGTGAAAGAGACAGTGGGACCTAGCCTAGGGGTTTGTGTTTGGTGACTAGAGAAGCTACGCAGGGAGGTCAGGCATTAGGTAGCCATACATTAGGCCAAGTGGACGTCGTGGAACTACCAATGGCTGAGTAGGCTGGTGAATCGACGACGATTAGAGGTATTCCATGAGTGTGTCCATGATTTCCATATTCTATTGTTTTCATGACAAATAGAGGCATGCCCGTTTTGAGTGCATGTGATGCACCGAATTCATATGGACTGACTAGATGATGGTCAGTGGGATTGGCACCATATCAAGTTCGTGATATATATATATATATATATATATATATATATATATATGAGATGCGTATCATAAGGAGCATCGAGGAAGTTGGTTACTTGAGGTGCCTTGGGAATCGAGGTGTCGAGGATGCAGGTTACTTGATGATCCATGGGCATTGGGGAATCGGGGATGTGGGTTACATATGGTTCTCGGAACCTGGTTCATTTTGAGCATCCATTGGATGTAGGTCCCCATGGAGGTAGACACAGATGTGGTGTGGCATACATTGGGTGTTAGAAGAAACCCGGGAGCATTAATGAGGCACAAGAGTGAAAATGTGCCACAAGAGGACCATGATTCTGGTAATAAGTTAGTGAACACTTAATTAGTTTTGTTTTATATGGTTGAGACCAAGTTAGAAAAATCCTATGTTGGGGATCCCCATGAGGTCTTTATCTAGAACCACTACGATCGGGAGAGTCCAGGATACATTGATCATGGTGGTATGTTTGGTGCCATCTTTGGGTTTCGTTTCATAGCCCCAGGATGAGCTATATTAAGGTGGGGAGATTGTAAGAACCCTGGTTTTTAGAACGGTACAAAATCCTGACCTTGTTTGAAATTTTGACTTGTTTTTGTGAAAACTGGGATAATCTAGGATGTTCGGCAAATTCATGGATTACACGTCGTGTAGCCAAATGTACACATTGTGTACGAGTTAATTGAGCACCGGTCGTGTGCTCATCGAATAAATGTCGTGTGATGACATTGTAGGAATTTCTGACTACATGGCGTGTAGTGTTTCTCAACACACCGTGTATTCTCCATTTCATGTACCAATCATGTTCTCACTGAGTACATTCCTTGTGATGACCGTGTAGAATGTTCCTACTACATGGCATGTAGTGTTACTCAACATGCCATGTATCCTCTTTTTTGCGTACCAGCTGAGTTCTTTTGTGTGTCAACATGTGTGGCACATCCAAGCCATGTGTCAATCATCGCTTATGTTGGAGTATGTAAAAGGCCACTACACGGAATGTAGTCATGAAATACAAACCATGTACTATTATTTTTATTCTCTTAAATGAAAAAGCACCACGTCTTATTTTGGAAAAACCTTCTTCTTCTCCAACTTCAAAGCAGTTCCGCTCTGAAAATCGAAGAATGTCCCATGCCCTATAATCTTCATCCGGAGACCGTTCTTTATTCCTTCGGTGGCGGTGGGATCGCAATAGTGAGGTTAATCACATGCACCATGTTACATTTTTGATCATTTTCCTCACACGTCGCAGTTTCCATCCGAGTGTAATTTTTGGGATTTGAAGAAAACGTAAATCCATGAAGATTGACTTCAAATTAGAGCTCGATATCAGATGTTCCTATGTCTATGAGTCTTAGGTGGGTGGTGCATAACTAATTTTGTGTTTCTTCAGACCTTTTGGTGGAACTTCATAAAGCACATATTTGGGTATTTTTAGAGAGACCCTAATTTTTTCTTCTATTGAATATTAAGTTGCTTATAGACCCATGGGATACCATTGGGTATACCCTTTTTCCTGTTTTCATTTAGCAGGTTCGGGTGAGAGGTCATTGCTCATATGGGGAATTTTGGTTGGGGTAGCCAAAATGGTTATACTTGAATTGTATTGGTTTAAAATGTATAGTTTAGTTTATTAAAACTTGTTATGAACTGATAGAGGGTGTCATGATCTTAGTGTTGGTATGGGATAACACTTGGTGAGTGCAATTCAAATGTCTATTATGTTTTTCATTTTAAATTTATTTCTACTTATTATGTGTATATATGTGATTTGTGATATTTCATATGCCGGAAACTTGTAGTGGTGTTGGGTGTGGCCCAGATATTCTTGAGTGATATAGATCACAATTTGGGATTGACCTGGGTTACCTTGGGTGGTTTTGACAATGGGACTGGGCGTCATGGATGTTGTCTTGAGCAGGATGACATTCAGGTTGGGCCTGGCCCAGGTTACATAAATGGCGAGGCCATCAGACTTGAGCAGTATGGTCACAGGGACACGAGGTGTCAGAGGTGTTGTGTCTTGGGTACTATTTTGGTGATTTCCTCTCACCCAGAAACTATGAGTAGTGTGCACAAATAGATACTCCGTGATGAGGTGGTTTTGACCACTCGTGTGGGTAGAGTTACTCATTAGATGAAGTTTCGGTACAATTGGTTTGGGGGGGGGGGTGCTGCCGTAGGAAGCCACATGGAAGGTGATGAGACTTCAGGGGTTAGCATTGAGGCTATCAGGTTGGGGGAAGTGGCTTTCCGTTATTTTTGGGCGGACACCTTTGTCCCACTGGTTACTTTATTTGAGGGTAGACATCATTATCTCTCTAGTTAATTTTTTTGAGGCCAAACATCGTAATCCATGTTACATTATTTGAGTGTAGACATTACTCTCCCTCTGGATAATTATTTGAGCATAGGCATCGCTGTTCCTTTAAGTTACTATTTCTTTTTCATGCCTTCAAGACGTCTGTACTTGAGACACACGGTGTTAGGGGGCATGTGGTGCTAGCCGACATGATAGAGATTCCTGTGTTGGACGAAGCAGGTGACACTCCATGGTGGATGCTAAGAACCAGTGGAGTTTGTGATTGGTAGTGTTTATCATAATGTTTACTGTTTCCTTATAAATGGATGCCTTTTTAAACACTCATATTAGTTAAGCACCATTGGGTGGTATCCTACTGATATTCATATCACACCCTACAGAGGCCCTATGGGATGCATGTAGACTTTATGAATTTACGTTCAGGAAATTGGTCAGCTTCAGGAGATTGAGTGCATTAGCTATTTCATGGAGATGGTATGGACCCTGAGGTCTTGCCTGGCTGGAGTTTACCATTTTTTTATTTCTTGTATCAACATTCTTACTTATTATGTAGCTATAGTTGGTTTAACATTGGAGATTTTATATATATGGACATGTATGACCTATTTTGGATGCATGTTTTGTTGATTGTTTAGTAGTTACAGTGGGTGTTCAACATGCTGTAATGTTTACCTTCGATAGCTTTTGTTTATATTTATTGCATCCACTGTTTATCGATATTGAATGTGCCTCCGCTCTGTGGGTCGGGTTTGAGTCTGTTGATTTGTTTATTCTGCTTGATATTTATTATCACATTCGGACCAGTAACATTATTTTCTTTCTAGAGTGTATATCCTCACCGCTATTCTTATTAGACCCTCGCTGCTAGTTGGCAACCTTTGGTGTTCAGGGAGGTGCACCTCTAGTAGAAAAACCTGTTTTGTTTAACACTTTTCATGAGGCCTTTCGAGTCCGTGTTGTTACAATTAATATGAAAACAATAACTATAAGACATGGGGCCTTATGTTTGGAAATTTAATTTACAATTTATGAGAAAAAAATGAATTTAATGTGTGTATTGAATAGAATATGGGTTTCCTTTAATAAGAGGTGGAGGTGACACACATGGATATTTTCAAAAGAATAAAATATATTAATGACATTTAAAATAAAAATTGTTTCCAAATGGCTCATTTAATTTATTTAGATGACATGTTATTTAAATAGAGCTACAAAATATGAATTATGGATTGTATTAGTTTTTTAGCACTATCATCTTAGATAAACCCCGAGTAAATGCTTTCATAGATTAACAGTTGTACAAAATTATTAAAATAATTATTATTCATTATAAAAATAAATTTACATTATAATATTAGTCATTGATAAATATTTATATATAAATATTGAATATTTATTATAAAAAAATTACTAAAACTGGTATATTTTATGTTACAATTTAAAATAAAAATAATGAAAAGCGATATTGTGAAAATAATGCCTTCATAAGATTAAAATATTTCCACTCTAAAAGGAACAATAATATAGATTATAAAATCCATAATCTAATTTTCAATAATAAAAATGAGTTAATTTTATTTTCAATCCATTATCAAACTGAATTGATCATTGTAAATTATTGAATCAAATAGGAAATTTTCTATAAAGGAGGAATTGTTCACTATTAAATAAAAAAATAATACATTTCAAAAAATATTTTTTAATTCAATAAAAGGTAATTATGATAATATAAAATAATGAATGATATAATTTTTTTTTCTAATTAAGCTTATAATATTATTAAATAATATTATTATTTGAATTTTTATAATGCATGAAATCAATATTTTTCCAGAAATAAATATTTTCATTTTTACATGAACATTACATAATATTATTATAATGAATGAAAATATATAAAATATAATTGATTTTTAATAACATGGTATTAAAAATATTTATTATAACGTTATTTTGGATGTAAAATTCTCCCCACTTTGTAAATTGTTTCCATGGATTTTTAAAAATAAATAAATAAATGGGGGTATATTGTCCTAAAAGAATTTTCATATTCTCATGATACATATTAATTCATATGGTTATTACAAAAAAATATATAATGTAAATTCGCATTATTCTAAAAAACTAGTCTCTCAATAATCAATAATCTTAATTTTTTCCCATATATGAAATGTTGTCTTCAAACTGAACAAATTTAAGTCAAAATAATTTGATGCATCCAACAAATATTTTAATAAAAAAATATATAAAAACCATGATTTACATGAGATAAACATGGAGGAAATTAATATAGAACTATGGAAACACAAAATTATATTATGGAATTTTAGATTAATATTTATCACATTACAAAAACACATGCCCAAGGACCATAATAGTTTGTGGTCTTTCGTAAATTTGAAAAAAAAATTCTAACATCGTGAATGATATTAAAAGTTTCACAAAAAGGTATTTCCCTTTAGATATTCTACTTAAAACCTTTCTTCATTACCTAGTTCAGGGAATCATAAGAAATATGTGATATCTCATTCTCAATAGGTGTAAAAAATTTTCATACATATGAATTATATGTTCATAAGAGTGTGAAAAGATGATCATAACAATAGATAATTATACCCTTCATACCAAATATCACATACATGAAACATGAAATAAATATTGGTAGTTAATAATACATGAAATATAAAGGGATTAAGATCATTCACCATAAAAGCATAACATTGGAATGATATATATAATTTGTGATAGACACATATCAAAATAAAATTATTTCCATAGTAGTCAAGTGATCACATCCATAGTCATCATAGTAGTATGAGTACACTCCCCATATAATCATGGTATTCATGGTTAACTCTCATGACTGTCAATGCAGTTGAGGTTCTATATAAAGACTCTCCATGTGGAATAATTCCTTTACTGAATCGAGTTCACTCCCCATTCAATAAATTTCTACCTCATGACAATTTAACCATTACCCATTTCATTTTAAAGAGATTGAGGTCCCACCCATCTCCTAATGAAATAATTCATTCATGTTCCACAAGATCACAATCAATAATTATATCATAACCCATAAAATGAAATTGGTATCAGAGACATGGAATCAAGTTATAACCTATGTAAAAGATAAAAGTTTCTTAATTATTTAATAAAATCAAAAATTTTGAAAGAATATTTTTTCTAGAATAATATAACCCATGAATGGTAATTGGGTTTCATTAACATAAAACCTGCAAAAGATATAGAGGTTTCATAAAAATTATTTTATCATTTCATAAACCATTCAAGGAATGAAAATTAATGGAACCATGAGATTATTAATCTAAAAATGTACGAGGGATATAAACGAATTATGATATATGTGGGAAATAATTTAATAATGATATTTTAAAAATATTTTTTGAAGAAATTATTCATTCATTATTTAAATTTATATTTTTTAAAAAATAAATCCTTTTGAAAAACATCACTAGGATAATAAAAATGAATAAATATAAAGGAATATTTAAATAAATATTTAATTACTTTTTCTTAGAATACATATAAATAATTATTGGAAATTTTTTGAAAAAAATGTTCTATGAAAATAAATAATAGAATATTGAAAAGGTATTAGAATCCACATCATTGAAAATACATTGAAAACATATAGTGAAATCATGAAAAAAGTTAAAACAAAATTCATTGGAAATAATTTGAAAACATTTAAATAAATATTGAATTTTTTTTAAAACAAATTTCCTAAAAAAATATTAAATAATCATGTAAACAATTTTAGAGCCATTTCTTTGAAAACCTTTTTACTTGATAATTATCCTTAAATACAAATTTAAAATAATATTTTATTATCAATATAGAAAGAATTATTTGGGACATACCTATATTTCATCCTAAAATGATTAATGATATTTGATTTTTTTAGAATAATTATCATAATTATATGAATTACTATTGAATGGGAAAACAGTCCAAATACATGAAGATATCTTGGATGAACAGATGTAAAAAATCATGATATTTTTTGGGATATGGATAATAAAATTTAATCATTAAAGGCACAATCATAACAAATACTGATAAATGAATAGATTTTATAAATAATCTCTCACCACATAGTGAAAATGAATTATGCAACCCATTGAAGAAAATGAAAGTACATGAAGTGTAATATATCATTAAAATATGTAAGATCATGATATAATATGTAAAATTATAGTACATGCACCTAATAAATTAATGTAGGTGAATTACAAGGCATGTGTCTCACAGAAGGAAAATTCAGACAAAATTACTATACTGGTTTGGTATCATTTAAATCATAAATCACACAAATGAAATATATTAAAATGGATATATTAATACCAATATATTTATGTATATGTATCATAGAGTACATACATGCACATTAATCACACAAAATATAAGAAATAGGTGGTGAACATGGCATTCATCTCACATAAAATAAAAAGTGTGAATAAAAAACACTTTCTACATATGTGAATTTAGTATCCAGGTCCCCATGAAATTATAACATCAATTAAATCATTTAATTACATAAAATAATGTATTTTATTGATTTAACTTGTAATAGGGATGTATAGACACCATACAAATGAATAAAGTGGTGAATATGACATATATCACACTTAAATAAAAAAGTGAGATGAAATCACCTTAGGTTGATTATGACTAATAACTTGTGTCATTATAATCCTGCATAATAAAATTACATAAATTATTTATATGATTCAGAACAACATTCATGATTATTATTTATTTTACTTTATACATTACATTATTTTATACAACTACTTAAACCACTATGTTTACATCGGGTGTTTTGACTAAATTCGGTTCATTTGTTTAAAATGAAATTGCTAGGAAAATGATGGTCATAAAGATCATTATTTAAACATTTATAAAAACATATTAATGGAATATTTATCATATTCATATATAATTTATATTTTAAAAACAATTCATTAAATGTTGTTTCTCAAAATTACCCGACATACAATCAGGGTGACAGTTGTCCTTACATAAACATGTGTAACATTCTTATTTATGAGTGATCATTATAGAAAGAAGGTATATAACATTTTATACATCCCGAATTATAATAATAACATAAATAAGATTATATTTATTAATATATACATATAAATAATTATTTTAATGTTAGAGGAATTTCATATTGCTAAGGAGGTGGTACACCACATGTCTACAAACAATATAATAACTTTTTAGTATTTGAAAACCCATAATAATGAAAATGATATACTGTACATCCAAAAATATTATTCAATACTGAATATCATATAGATTTTTCATATATCATTTATTTCTAATTTAACAAATACTTAAGATATTCATTATATTTTGGGAACATATCACATCAGTTAGAGGAGGCAATAGTTTACACATCAAAAAAGAATGTTATTGTATTTACAAAAAATGGAATTAATGAAGGATTGAATTATATTATATTTTTAGAGGAATATATAAATTATAATTATTATGTATATGATATAAAAATTATTTTCAAACACAATCAATTTCCTTAATATGTGGTAAAGTAAAAATGAACAACATCATATCGTGAGGTGATCGTTCATCATACAAAATAACAATCTTTTCATTACCCATTAGAAAGATGTGTGAATAAGTGTATGTGTATCCCTAAGAGTAAAAAAATATAATTAAATTGAGGATACTTATTTTATTATACAATCATGGAATAATATGTTTTACTTCAGTGGATAATGAAAATAAAACAAAGGTGTTTGAGGAAGGATGTAACCTCTTCTTTGGGTACCTCATAATTGATTGAAGGAATGGGTTTCCTTTTTTGAATTTCATCCCAAAGAAAGTCTTATAAATGAATTTAGGGATGTAGGGAAATTATTTGTTTGTGTATTTTATAAATCACAATGAATTTACATCAATAAATTTGAAGGAGGATAGGAGGCATTTTATAAGTAGAAAAAATGACACATTTGGTATTTAGGAAATGATTTGATTGAACCCCACCTTTTAATTGTCAACCTATGGTTTAAAATAGATCATTTAGGATGGTGGAAAGGCCGAAAAATGTCCATAAAAAAATTTATTGACATGTGTTGGGTAATTTTTACAAATTATTTTCTATATTTATTTGATAATTAAACTCGTTTTATCCCTAATTAGTTTTGATAATTAAAATTACATTCACAAATATTATTGGTAAACAATGAGTTCACCTTATTAAAAATAAAAATTTATGATTAAGAAAAATATAAAATCCATTTGAAAATTTAGAATCTAAGAAGTTTCATAAATTTATTTAATATTAATACCATAAATGTATCATGACAACAAGTTTTCAACCATAAATGTCTAAATGATTGAAAATATTTCATATCCAATTTCAAATTGAAATTGGTTCCAATTACATAAATTAGATCAATTAATATAAAATTATTTAAATTACACTTTTAAATAATATCAAAACACATTTTAACTATACAAATAAATTATATGGAAAAGTATTTTTGAATTAAAATTTCTTATTTTTGACTATTCATTAAAAAAAATTCAAAAAAAATCCAAAATTGTCACTAAAATATAATTCTCACATTATTAATTCAATATTTTTATCAAATAAAATTAAATAATTTGTCTAAAATAAATATTATAATTTTTAATAGTAGGAAATAAAAACATTTCTTTGAGAAAATAGTATTTTTAATCATATAACTACTGCAAAAAATAATAATTGGTTTTATTAAAAAAATTTATTATTTGTATAAAACTATTATAAATAATTATTACAATTTAGTTTTTACTGTTAAAATTAATACTTCTAATTTTAAGGTTATAAATATCTTTTTTAAATAATTATTATATTAAATAATTCTTTGAACAAAAACATGTGTTCCGTGAAATGAAAAATATCAAAAAGATTAAATTAATTCAAAAAAAAATCAAAATATATTTGGGTGTTTCATTCAACCCCAATAAACTGAATATTGAGATCTAACTTTTTTTGGTTATTAATAGTGTAATACATTAATGTTCCATTCATGGAAACTCATAAAAACAAAAATAATACTAAAACATCATTTAAAAAGAAAATTTTGAAACTGTGATGGTTCCCAATGTAACTCATAACATGGTTTCCATGTAGTATAACATAGGTGGAATGGTAAAACATGGAAGTGGAAAAACATCTAACCATCAAATTCTAATAGAGAGGGATACAAACCATGGTTAGGGGAATGTTAACAATCAGAAAGTCAAAACCCAAATGGATTTAAAAAGGTAATTGATATCATTAAATGTGATGATAACATGAAATTTTTTTATTAGTAGACATATTTTACTAATGATAAGTAATTTTCAGGAAAGTGTATACTTATATAATTTCACGAAAACTATACCCTTTTTGTTCGTTGATTAATATCCACATCATCTCTTATTCCCATAATTAAATGTGAATTTAAAAATCCGAAATCATTAGATGATCACGAGTTCCATAAAATATAATGATAATTAAAAACATTTTACATTAGTTAGTATCATAGAAAATGGCTAGCATAGGTTATCAAATATGTATTATTCCCAATATGGTGAGACAATAATTAATGTGAAGTTTAACTTAAACCATTCCATAAAGGGATAGCCTTGTAACCCTTGTAATTGCTGAAACCCCAATACATTAGAATAAATGGAACCGATTCAACCTCATATTGATTCCACATATATCCAAAAATATATATTAGATGTCACATTCTGAACATGTTAATATCGTTATCATATATTCTAAAAAATATGGTAATAACCTAAATTATATAAATCATATCCAAATATATGTTTGATTCCTCATTCTAATGATTAATTGAAATATTCCATAAATCCATGAAGTTGTAAACATCATCCGTGATAAAATAGACAACTTTTCAAAAAATATATTATCAATTAGGATGTCATTAATACAGTTAATATTAGTTTATCCACATCATCACGTATTTATACATATAAAATGTTATTTTCTCATACTCATGAAAATGTTAAGGGTTAACATACCTAAATGTAACCATTCAATTAAATAAATATTCTTTTGAATTTGTATCATTTAACATATTCACGAAAATATATATAGAAAACCTCTAGAAACAATCCCTATACACTACATGATTCATATACAAGAATCATTGAATTCATAAGCAAATACACTTCAATAATATGACTTTATTATTTAAGCATTACTTAGGGGTCATCAAATTATTATTTAATACAACATTCCTAGAATGTGATGTTAGAATCATGCTTGAAGGTTCCTCCACCTCAATCTAATATTTCTTCTGACTTTTAACATCAATAATATTAGATTCACAACCAATACCATTCATGTGTCATTTTCAATCTCATTATCTTCAGTAGTATAACCGATACTTAGGGACATTCCTAATTCTCATCATTATATTTCCATTTATGAAATTTATTTTGATACAAACCCTAATTACCATGAAGGAAATATTCAATGTTATCCCAATTTATTTCTAGATCATGTTATTGACTAATACTAGAAATCATATGGTGAGAAACACTTTTCAAAGCAGAAGACCACATAGTAATAAAAAAATTACTTATACAAATGATTAAATAAGGAGGAATACATATTTCATCCATGAAACAATAGGTTTATTATATATTATTCATAATTATTTGTTATTTATGTCCTTCACCATGATTCATCTAGAGTTTTTGAATACCTATAACATATCTCTGAGGAGAGTCAAACCAGGTGTGATGCCTGCCTCATTGTCATGTAAAAGTTCAGAATCATGTCTAGCTCAATATATTTTCTTTATGGGTTTTTAACCCTATATAAAACTATTTGAGTGCCACATCCATGTGTAGTATCAAGATACAGATTCATTTCTAATTAACCTCTCCATTTATACATTATTGAGATTCCAAGACAATATTTTTTAATATAAATCATCATTAAACATATCCTGATATAAATCTCTATAAATATCTTTAGAAATATCTATATGGATCTTATTAATGTTTTTTCAGCTTATTTTCTTATGGTAGACTAAACCATTCATTTTAAACAAACTATAGAGAACTATTCTTAACATACATTGATATTATATCATTTTAGATTAATATTCAAAAATTTATAAAAATACCCACCTAAGGACCATAATATTTTTCTATCATTTGAAAAATGTAAAACATAAATATCTCATGGTGTATTATATTCATTGTTTCAAATAAATATTACCCCCTTTGATACTTATACTTGAATCATTTATTCATAATAAGTGGAATGGAAATATAATAAAGGGGTGATCTAAAATGATTAGTAAGGGTTAAAAAGTAGATACATAAGCATAAGGTCAATAAAATAATATTATAACATTATAATATCATACCCTCCATATCAATTATAATAAACATGAATCATAGCATAAATATTCAAGGGTAATAATACATGAATTATAAAGGGATTAAGATCACATGTCATGAATGCTTAAATATTAATAAGCCATATAATATATGGAAGAAACCTAAGAATGTAAAATGACATATATAGTACTCATAGAATTTCTACCTAGTACATATTAGTAGTATGACATCACTCCCCATTCCATTTTGATAGTCATGATTCAATCCCACTACAATCTTTATTGTCATGGTTTACCCACAAGGCCATCATAGCAGAAAATGTCCATTACTGAAATGTGTTCACTCAATGATATACCCATAAATATCTCATGACATATAATTCATTAAAAAAATTATTAGTGGAATAAATAGGTTTCGCCTATCTAATAATTAAATCACGCATATGTGTGCCAATATATCCTAAATATTCCTCATATCAGAACACCTGGGAAGAAATTTTTATCATAAACATTTAAAAATATCATAAAACATGGAAAATAGAATGGTTTAATAATCATTTCATCCAATCATAACACATGAAAAGAATAATCTTTCGTAAGTATATAAGCATTTAATGGGAAGTGGGTTTTAGAAACATATAACTCATAAAATTGAAACAGGTTTCATAAACATTTTGTTTCAATACATATATCATTAATATAATGCATTTGAATTGAACATTTGGATAATTTACTTATAAACCAATGAGAAATAGCAACTTATTCCATCCTATATGGGAAATTATTTTGAAATTTATTTCTCAAACATTTCCTAAAGAAATTATCATTTCTTATTTGAAATTTTTTTATAAAATAAATATTTTTCTAAACAACTTTCCGTAAAATAATATTAAAAACAAACAATTGAATCATTGAAAAAAATTTTAAAACAACTTATTCTTTGTAAAAATGTGGTGAAATGTTTAAAAAAAATTTAATACATTTTTCCTTGGAATCATAGAAAAGTGTTCGAATTTTTTTAAACCAATAATTTTAAAATAATATAAAAACATATATAGAATGTTGGGAAACCTTTTGAAAACCATTTACCAAAAAAATAAACATTATATTGAATGATCAAATTTTTTTTGGAAATCATTATCCTTGATAACTTGTAAATTTAGCTTGAAAACGTTTTGAAATATATTTTATGGAAAATACAATGAAAAAATATAAAAATATATTGAAATCACATTGAAAACATTTTACGTAGAAATAAATTGATAAAGTTTGGTGTATGATTTGAAAGGCATAAAAGATCACCAAAATCTTTTTTCGTTTAAAATTATATTTCAAGTCCATTATAAAAAAATTTATGATTATTTTACTTTAAATATGGTTTTTTAACAAATTGATTTCAGACAGAAAAGAGAAATGGGATATGATTTTATGAAAAACTTTTTCTTAATTATATCAAGTACCGAAGTGTTTAAATATGGTACAAATAAATGAAGATATCTATAATGAACATAGGGTAATAAAATTAATTAATTTTCAAGAGATATGGATCATAAGATCAAATCAATGGAAGAATAATAACAATGAATCTCGATAAATGATGAGATTGTTTCAATTAACTCTTACCACATGGTAAATTTTAATTATACACCTCATGTTAAAAAATTAAATTACATGAATCACATAATATCATTAAAATAAGGAGTATGAATATATAATATTTTAAATAATATAATATGCACCTGGTAAAAGAATATATGTGAACAACAAGACATACATCTCAGAGAAGGAAAACTAGGATACAATTACATTAGCAATTTGGGTTTTTTATACATAGTTCCCCAAAAAGAAATAGCATAAAAGACATATGTAAATATACATAAAGTTTTTCATATGAATCCTATAATACATATATGTTCATAAAACCCAACATATATATGAAATAGGTTGTGGTCATGGGTTGCGTCTCATTGAAAATAAAATTGATATGAATAACACTTACTACTAGAGTAACCTTAGGACCATGATCCCCATAAAATAATAACGTCATCTATATATTTGAATGTAACAAAATAATGGAAATTAATTTTATTAAATTTTATTGGGAAATATATAAACTATCAAAACAACGTGAGTAGTGAGTATAGAATATATTTCATGAAAATAAAAATAAAAATTAAATTCCCTTACATTGGTTGTTTTTATCAAGTTCGGTTCATGTGTTAAAAACATATTTGGTAGGTAAAATATTGTAAAAGAAATCATTATTTAAATATATATTTTTATTTTTTATAAAATTTTAATCATATTTTAAAAAAATTATACTTTTAAAATCAATCAATAAATATGGTTAAGAATTACCCAATGTTTCAATGATGGAGATGGTAGGTTGTAGGTACGTATGTGTAAGGTTCCAACTTTTCGATGATCATTATGGAATGTAGGTATGTGGCATTATATACAAGAATAATTACCATTATATCATAACTAAAATGTTATATAATCATATATACATATATATAGAATTGTTGTGATGTGAAAGGAATCACATCACATTGATGTTATAGTAGTCCAAACGTCCAAAAAGGACATTATCACCTTATATTGTGTGAAAAAGTAATAATGAATAATATAAATTATATTTAGATAAATTTAATTATGAAATTAAAATTATATATATGTTTTTAGGTCATATTTTTTAAAATTAAACCCTTCCTTAATACATTCAATGTAATGTTTGATCGTATCACATCTGTATGAGATGGCGGTAGTCCATGTGTCCATAAAAATGTTTTCATATTAGAACAAGATAGAAATCATGATTTAATGTTTTATATAATAATTAAATAAGAAAAAATATATTATATATGTCATATATATCATATATAAACATATATTCCATCATAATTCCCACCCATGAGAGTTGGTAATGGAAAAATTGATAACATTGTTTCGTGTGGCTGCAGTTCCTTGTACAAAATATTAGTATATTCATTACCAATTAGATGGACTAGTGTTTAAGTGTATGATTAAACATTATAATAAAAACATATCATTATATTGACTATAATTAGTTAAATATATAATCATGTCATATAAGTAGTTGAGGTGGTGGAGAATGTGAATGAATCAAAGGAGCTTCATGAAGGATGTTACCTCTTCATTGGGAAACATCACTTGGTTTTCACCAAAGGGAATACATGATTAAAATAATCCCAATTTTAGGATTCTATAATTATGATAGGAATGTTGGGAGACCATTTGTGATGTTTTTAATGGTCTAAAATGGAATGAAATGGATAATGATGGTCGAGGATAGGATGTCTTTTATAAGAGGGGAAAAAGACTCATTGGGCATCTATTAAAGGATTTGAGTGTCACCATGTTTTAATTCTTCCCCAAGGGTAAAAATTGGATAATTACTTATCCTTATATGTGTATTGTCTTAATATTTCTAGAAAATAATTTGTATACTAGTGATGGGTAATTTGAAAAAAATATTTTCATTTTTTAGTCATTAATTAAGTATATTTTTACCATAATCACTATAATTTATTTTTAAATAAATTCACTAATATTATTGGTAAAAAAAATGATTAAATTATTAGAAATTATAGATTACGTTGATTCAAAATATTTAATCCAATTTTCGAATTTTAAAAAAATATATGGTGGAAATTAATTTAAAATAAATCCTACAAACATGCCATGAAAGCGGGGTTTTAAGAGAAAATATCTTAAAGATTGAAAGGATTTCCAATCTAATTTAAATGTGAAATTGGTTCCAATGACCTATATTATATTAATATATATTTTTATTTTTTATATTATTACACTTTAAAATAAATTTTAAATTTAATTCAACTATATAAATAAATTAGATGAAAGAGAAACTTTGAATTAATATTATGTATTTTTCACTGTTCATCCAGAGATGATGTTTTTCATAAACACCCCAAAAATTCACCCTAAGCTAATTTTTATGTTCTCAATTCAAAATTTTAAATTTTTTTATCATGTAAATATTCAAAATGCGCCTCAAATTTTTTTTATTATTGTTTAGAGAATAAAAAAATAACAATCTATTTTAAAAAATAGCATTTTCTATCATATAAAGTCATTATAAAAAATTATATGTCGTATCATTATAAAAAAATTATGATTAATATTATAGAAGTTTTTATTACTATTAGTATTAATAATTTTAATTAATGTGTTATACATATCTTGTTTAAATTATTTTAATAATAAAAAGATGTTTTAATAAAACTAATTGTTGTAAAGAATGAAAAATACCAAAAATAAAATATTAATTTAAAAAAACCCAAAAATATTAGGATGTTAGAAAATTCCACTAACCAAGATTGTGATATAATATTCTCATGAATTTTATTTGGTCCAATGAACTAATGTATTAACTTTACAATTAGTTCCATAACATAGAACACTTTTCACTTGCCATACATTATGAAAAACACGATCACCTACCTCAATTGAACGTTCATTCCACGGATTATCAATTTCGCATATTTTATGAAATTGATCTAAAATCTAATTATATTGACAAATTTTTACCTTATCAAACTTATATTCTACCAATTCACCTCCCTACCCCATTCATTCCCAAATATCCTCCCAATAATCTTGTGTGTGACATAATTTTCCATATAAATGACCAAAAGTTTTAATATATTTACTAAAATGAATACAATTGTTAAAATAAAAATATATCAATTTCATATTTTGGTTATAAAATCCTTTATAATCTATATATATTTTATGAACATACACAAAATTATTAATAATTTTCTTTGATTTTCAAACAAATCGATTTTACAAAGATGAAATGAATTTTAAATATTACAGAATTATATTTTTTGTAACATGTAGAAATTATAATTGACTATATATTGGTGATGTGATGTAATAGAAAACCTTATTCTATGTAATATATTTATCCCATTAAACTAAATTGAATAATTTTGATCCAAGTTCATATTATCTAGATTGGGAAGAAAATGAATTTATTTAGTTATTTAATAAACACTTACAAAAATCACATTATTAACTCTTGATCTATTTGGTAATACCACAAAATCTTCCCTAGATACATTTTCCGATTAACAATGTGTCATTTGTAGTGGAAGAATCATCACATTAAATATTTTTTTACATACATCCTATTATTGAAAATTTAACATTTCATAGTAAAATAACTCATATATTTAATCATTACATCCAAAAAATGATCTTAAACATTAATTATCATTTTTATGCAACCATGATGAATCAATTATAATGATCTCACTCAATTGGTTTTTATTAAAAATTTGTTAACATGAAAAAATATCCATATTTTCTAACATTAAACTTTAGATACATACCATTCATGTATGATTCTATGTTTTCTAATAAAACATGTTAGTTATTCTACGGTTGATAACATCTATCTATATATTATTTTTCTATCTAATAAAACAGAAATTGGGTAGCCGTTTTCTCTATAATTTTATATTCCCAAATTCATCCAATCATTATTTAAATTTTTATGTTCAAAAAATAAGAGTCTTACTATAATGGTAACATTCTGAATCTAATGAATATATAAACTTATTTCTTTATAAGGGTTGTATTTAATTCTGCAGACGTAATATATTATCAACTCTAACTATATCCTCTATAACATAACAAAATCATATTCGAGTAATATATATTTATGTTTTATGATACATATTTATGCCACAATCTGTATTATATAGACGATCTTTCCAAATGATATAGTATGCACTACTAAACCCAGTTCATGGTAAATAATATGATAAATTTGATCTTTGGGGTTTAATTAATGGGATTCATAATGAAATATATATATTCATTAATTTTTATCAAACCAAATTTCTATTTAATGATTCATTTATGTACATAACAAGGACATAATTTATGGATGTAGGAAAAAAATGAATCTTTCACTACCCATTAATTCAACTACTATAAACATTTCCCATAGAACATTTACAGCTTAACATAACTAATTTTTCAATTTAAAAGGTTACTAGTCCCTATAACCAAGGAAATTTTCCCAGAAACAACTTTTTGTAGTCTACTAATATAAAAATAATATGGTTCTTATTAATAATTATTGTTCTAATAAATTCATAAACCCCATTAATTTTGTAATGATAAATAGCTTTTCCTTCTTTCATTACGTTATTTCCATTGAATGAAATATGGTTGAACCAAAATTTAAATTTTCTAAAATTTCCACATACTTTATTTAAATTTATAGTTTCCAAATCAAGTAATATATTTATATTATTATCCATTTAAATTAAAAAAAAATAAAAAGTACAATCAATAAATACAACCCCTACTTTATCCAAATATTCATGGAATCGACTATTAATAATAATAATGAATACAACTAGAGAATTTAAAACCCCAAATGGAAAACCAAAATAAATCATAATTCTCATACCATGTAAGAAACTCTATGTTAGGTATGTTATCCCTATTCAACTAATAATTATTTTAGGTATACCACATATCGAACTTCTAATTATACTAATGTTCATGGATATGATCAAATGTGTTATCAATATGAGACAATAAATACATATTATTGAACATAATTATTGTGTGATCTATAATCAATAAAACGTTTCATGTGACCACAATTATTTTTTAAAAATAAAATATTAGCACATCATAGGGAATTTAAAAGATTAATGGAAACTTTTTCAATAATTTTAATATACTCTTCTTAAATTCCAAAACATTTACATGATCAATTTGATAAAGGGGAATTCAAATTATATGTTCAATGAGAACTGGGTAAATAAAATATTCAAACTCCAAATCATATATTATTATAGTAAACTCATCAGAAAATACACCTACATATTCATTTACTATCCACATACCATTAATAAGATCATTTTCCTTATATTTGGAAATATGACTAAGATAACATTTATTTTTATCATTTAATAGCTTATCAACTCTTATTAGGTTTTAAAATATAAAAATTCATTATTATTGTAACAATCAGGGCCCCTTTAATAGCACAAACACCCTACCATAAAATGGCCATCGGGTCCTGGCCTGCCTGGTATCACCAGTTGCCCCGCATACACGTGGTCCCCAACCTGGGGCCCACCCACATGCCTGAACTGGTCAACGATCTAATGATTATCTCCAAAATCCAACACATGTCCTTTCCAATGTGCTTTTTCCTCACTCACACAAACCCTATGAA
Organism: Viscum album; assembly: GCA_963277665.1. Taxonomy (NCBI): domain Eukaryota; kingdom Viridiplantae; phylum Streptophyta; class Magnoliopsida; order Santalales; family Viscaceae; genus Viscum; species Viscum album. Next base: position 894,252,107 of record OY728127.1, read on the forward strand.
ACATCCAAGAGGGTCACCCATCCAGATCTCTACATTAATCAGAGCATTATTAACTGTCACCTTCTAATCTGGTAAGCTCCTGAAAATGATGGGGAACATTGTTGACATGAATCATATTATTTAGTCACTTACACCCTTTATCATTTGGGGGTGTTACATTCTCCCCCCATTTAGATCACAATGTCCTCATTATGGGCCCTACATGTCAGCCAAAACTGTGCCTTGCACATATGGTTGGGTTCCTCCTCTAATACAAAATATAAAAACTAGGGCCCCACTGACAGCACAGACACCCTACCTTAACATGGTTGTTGGGTCCTGGCTCGCCAGGTACCACCAGTTTCCACGCAGACACGTGGTCCCCACCATGGGTCCCACCCAAATTCTTGAAAGAATCATCTGACTCATGACTATTCCCAGAGAGAAACACTTGTCTTATCCATTGTGTTTTTTCCTCACACACACAAACCTTGGGAGAATTTCCCAAAGGATAGTCAACATAATTACTATATCAAGCCAAACACGCGTAACTATGAAGTTCTAATCAGATAGGCTCCCAAGAAAGAAGGTTCTCCTAATTGACATGAGTCGGATAATTTAGTCATTTTACCCATTATCAATTGTGGGTGTTAAAATTATATAAAATGTCAAAATCATTTTTGAAAATATATTCTTTATTTCTAGAATCAAAGTTAGAATAAAACATAAAGACATTCTATACCTAGCATAACATCACATTATACAATTGGAAAGAAAAAATAGTTGGATGGTAAAACCATTCTACGACTAATAAGTGGACAAACATTGTAATTTTTTATAAACATATTATTATACAAAAATGATTTTACGAAATATCGAGATGTTATTTCTTCAGGTGAAATTTTAATTTTGATATAAAATATTACATAAATTAAAGATTTTTTTGTACCTTAATCAAAAATGACATTACCATAATGTGAAAACATAAGTAATGTACTGATTATAACTTGATTCAATGGCCCAACATCCCAATAACTAGTTGAAACATATTAAAAAACACCTTCTATTTATAGTTTTTTGTATTCCCATCATTCATTCTCTTCAAAAAAACACACACTATCACAATGATAGAACTTGTTACATTTAAAATAGAATACTGATTTCTAATCAACATTAGTCATACGACTACACAAAATATCTTCCAGAAAATCATGATCCATATTCAAAAGTCTTCCACAAAAGATGTACTTAGCATATTTCAAAAGACATTCCTGATATTATTTTTTAACACACATATCAAAAAATAGATAAATAATGTTCTTACCATTATATTTAATCAATGTATTATTTTCAATACACAACCACATGGACCACTTTTTCACTTTGTTTTTGTGGAATTCATGGTCCACAATGATCTCCATTTCATCATCTTAATTGTAATGAAAATTTTCATCATAACTATAAATGTTTTAAAAGACCAATATCCATATCGATCGTGTATTTAATCCACAGTAAGAATTATTAATTTTTTCATCAAATTATAGAAAATAATTTATTTTTTACCTTTACAATAAGGGGATGTTTTCTCATACCTGAGCACTAAATATTTATCATTCTCCCTCAATTCAATTATTATTTTTTCTATACACTTTCATGAACACATTGGAAAATAATTCGATAAAAATGATATTTAAATATATCATATTCCATGTCTTAAACCAATTCTATTTCATTAGTATTCAATACTATTTACAACTATTAATCAGATTCATCATTGAAATGGTAAAAAGTAATAGTTTTATATTTATTTATCTAATAAAAAATTATTGAAAATAACCTTTGATGATCATTAATATATCCCTTTGTTACCACCTATAATGAAAATCTTTAAATTCTAGAGCGTTCTAACTCATAATGTGATTGACTATCAATATGTATCTTTGTGGTATTTATGAATTAACTCTATCATGAATTCCGAATAAAATTCGATCCACCATGACCTGATTCATCACCACAAAAATAAACTCATTTACAATTCCATTAACTCTAGTTTGTTGATATATCATCCTCTTGGGGCCCCCCATATCATCTTTATTGTTTCCACTTCAAAAAAATCAATATAAAAAGATATAATTTAGATTAATCAATATTATAAGCATCAATATCTATATGGTGATTAAAATAAATTATATTCTCTTATGGTTAATTTTATACATTTTAAAAACCTCTAAACATAATTAAATCTTCCACCTAATACTACAAATAATGATCAAATAAAAATATTAAATAATATTATATATTTGGATTATAATTTCCTTTCCTACATCCCAAAGACCATATAGTTTTAGGGTTACATTGAAATAAGTCACAAATATTAAATAACAAATCCAAACACTGCATGTAGTTCACATCCACTCATTATCCATTTTTTTAAAAAATATATTAACGTTAAAAAGAAAAAACAATTTATTTTCCTGAAAATCATCATATTTCTCATCTAGAAATCATAAATGTCTATAGTCATCCTTAATAACCTTTTAAAAATATATTAAAATGTTGGACGATTATAAAATCACATTATTTGAGTAAAAAGTATCAGAGAAATGATTTTTAATATAATATTCATTAATAAAAAGTTCAATTTAAAAAAATGTTTTTGTATGGAAAAAAAAATTCATACCTAATAAGTCAACATCACTACCACTGATAATCATTATACATTAAATGATAACTGATAATGTTAAATTATAATTATAAGAGATTTTTTTACAATCATGAAAGACCCATGATACCATTTCCACCATGTTATATTTTTCACCCTAATGACATAGAATAATCATTCAATTAAAGATCACATAATTACCTTACCTTATGTAACCATATGATTTTATTAAAAAATAATTGAAATTAAATTTAAATCCTAAATTTATAATGTGAAATCGTATTCATATCACTCATACAATCAATGTTATAATTTTAATAACCTATATGGAATATTTTAATAATCACATTGGAGAAACATAAAACTGGTTAACATTTTCAATTTACCAATTACATTTGGGAGATATATGAGGCTTCCATTTCATCATAAACCATTGTCCAATAACCACAACTATCATGAACCCATCCCTCCAATGATACCCATTGTGGGCTACCAATGAAAAATGAGAGATAGCGTCCCCCTATGTCTTGCCACTAGTAGGCCTCGAGATGGCGACTAGAACCAAGGGTGTACAGATCTCTCAATGTTGGAGGCATTATGCCTTATATGAATCAAGATCACGAGATAAAATGAATCATCGCAAAAAACTCCAAGGAATAATGTAAAATGGAAATCCAAAAACCAACCCACATGAATGAATAAAATAGAACTAATACAAATAAAATTATGTCTCCAATGTAATTTCCCAAAAGTATAGCTAATGTAGTGAGAAAACAGATGTCCCATGGTCTGTGCTGGTGACATCCAACACAGTCCATTTAGTGCACCTAGAAACACAAAAATAGTTTTATATACATATTTTGAGCATACAAGTATACATAGTTGGAATACCAAAGCATCTCTGGCACATTGGAAGCAAAAAACTAATGCTCCAATGAGAAAATAGAAAAACCAAAAAACCCCTAAACATGTATACTTTCCATCCGAAAATCACCTAGGAACTCTCACAAAATAATTCATGAAATTTAATATTACATTATATAAATCACAACAATTTTAGGGTAACCCACACAACTTTCCCACAAGTATTATGCTAGCTCCCAACATCGTACATCCTGGTACTCCCATCCCTTCAGCATAAAATTTCAAATCCCACCTACACACAGCTATGACTAGAAAAATATCTTGACCACATACACTTGGTCACCACAACACATCTATCCTTCCCGCATCTAGGCCTCATATAACATCCCTCCAATAGAATCCAGGGACTTACAACACATCTTATCCCAAAGACACTTAGGAAAGCACATCAAATCTCTTCCTGATGAAACTATAGAAACATATCACATAACAAAACATCTAAAATACACATAGTATACACCATCAAATCCACCATATAATGAACTACCATAACTCTATCCATTATATCATGTGAAATACCTAACATTCCTGGAAGAGAGAGCAGAAAAGAGTGTGTACCATTCTACACATACTCATCACTGGATGATTGGTAAATACAACAACCCCATTGATGTTGGGGGTGTTTGGCTCATAGTGTTATACTACAGTGGTTTCAGTATTTAATTCACAAGAAAAAATATAAATTTAAATGTATAATACAATACACTCAATCCCAACCAATGGATCTATCATATATCTTTAACCATTTCACCACATTTACAATGAAAATTTTCAACACTAAAAGCACCAATCCACACCAAATAACACAACCCATGTTCTTTTTTAGTCAATAAATTTCACTTAACCATTCTATAGATTTTTCCATTTGGACAAAACACATTAATATTTATTAATTTAACTATACATATTATTTGGGATGGCATCAATCACAACATATATCATGCAGCATAGTAAATGTTTTTTAGGAATATAAATAAGCCTTATAAAATAACGTAAATTGACATTACCTATACATTCAATGACCACACATGATATATAACACACCATCAATTATAAATGTAGTGAATCATTTTTCATTATATTAATGGATAAATATATGGTCAAAATATTTATTTCATTTCTATCAATATTTATTAGTTTTTTATTCCAACACAACTCAACCATCTTTCACAAAGAAACCACATTTCAGAAAAAGCTCAACATATCACAACCATGCCACACCAAAAGCTTGACCAAACTAGCCATCATCCCCATATTCCCTAACCCCAAATCACCATCCAATGGAAACAAAAAAATCATACCTCCCCACACCCCATTGTCTATTTCACACATTATATTTCATGAAGAACCGTTTACGGATTTATAATGGGGATTTTACCATTTTCAACATTATTTTCAGGACGTTATCACATAAATCAAATCCTATGGATACCAATTTTATTAACCCGGTATATGAGATTAGACAATTTATATTTTAGGGTGATAAAAAACAATTATAACCAAAAAACAGCTATAATCGGCATATCAATTTCTAGAAAATCCACTAACGGCGAAATTTTTTTGTATGGAATTAATCTTGAAAAATCCTCAATATCACAATAATTTCAAATCTATATACACAAATAGATAAAAATCCATTTACCCTTTAAATTCAATTAATGGATTTATTATCTTTGATTTAATCCATCAGAACAAGGAACCAACGATATTCCAATACCTCATCCGGATACCTTCAATCAAATAATAACAGATACCCAATACCCAAGAAACACCACCACATTGGATCCCTAAGAGAATAATGGATGAAAATAAACAATGAATGTGGGAGAAAATTGCATGGATCACTGAAAAACAACAACCAGGGTCTACATATTGAAGGGGGATAAATAATAGCATGATAGACACAACATGGAATCTTCGGTGTTCACAAAATTGGAAGAAATAAGGTGAATAGCTAAATAAACGATTTTTTGTCAAAATGAATATTTATACTTACACTTGATTGGGGTATTAAATAAAGTGTAACCCCCATTCATGTAGTGAAATACCCGATGTTGATTTTCCACTAAAAAATCTATCGACTCATCATTTCATTATTTAATTATACCCAAAAAGCCTCAAGTCATGAACAGGACATGGACAAGTTTGGAAATGAACATTCCCATCTTGTAATCCAATTACACGATGTCAAATTTCTACATCACCTATAATGCACATCAAACTTCACCCAAGAACACCTAAAACATCCACTAAACACATACATCAAAAAAACTAAACATGTAACATAATGATAGGAAATGAATTTTAAATGAGATACATTTGAAAACATTCTCTCCCTAAAGAATATAGATCCCATTCTCGATGAAATATGGTCTGAACAACCACCATGTGGGATACCTCTTCAGGTTCTCATCACACCTCAAACAATACCATCTAAAAATTCCAAACAAAATGGAAATATTACACATTGCACAAACACAATACACATCCTCTCACACATCCATAATGGCAAAAATCCATTGAAAAACTATCTCAACCAACATGAATATGAAACCAACATCCAATACAACCAAAGAACGTCACTATACTAATCACATGAATTAGAGAATTCTATCCTCAATGTAAATATACTATCATCTTTGGGTGCCACTGAATCACCTCCATGGGATTGACTGCATCAAAATTAATGCGTCTAGATTAGGAGTCAAGTCATCTCCTTTTTACATGTCACAATATTATCACGCATCACACCACACAAATCATAAACCAAGACGAAAAGGCATATCTCAATATACAAAAAGTATCCAAATAATACATCACATTATAGAGAAAAAATGTACAAGATAATACTAAAAACAACTCATGTTATAGGGAAAACATTTGTGTTTCTCACTCCCATGTAATTCTCTCCTAGCCACCTTGCCTCCAAAACAACCATACAATAGGAATGTCCCATCCATGCAGTGCGTTCCCTTGATAATATTGGATCTCTACTAGCTGTTCCATAAACATCACATCATCCCCTATATCTTAATATACCTATTAAATGACCAGGGACTCATCATTATGTTACCTAAGAATATGAGATACTTGAATAACATCATAGATCCTTCCCAAAAAAGTGCAAATAAATACCGATAAGCCACATTGGAAACTCGCCCCAACACCTCAAAGGGTCCATTGATCCTAGAATAAAGCTTAATCCCATTGAAAAACCTCTAATTCCCAAGTCAAAGTAAAACCATAAAGAACACTAGGTCCCCAACCATAAATTCATGGGGAATCCTCCTATTAATAAAATATGACTTCTTATGGTCCTTTGTAACATTCACACTATAATGAACAAGTTATACCTTATCTCTCGTGCATTTCACCACATCGGGAAAATGATTGTCCAATTCAAAAAGCATGTTTCAATCCCCTAAAGATAAATGAGGTAAAAAAATTCCACTCCATATTATGAACCTATGAACTGTATAAAACCACACCACATCATCCATGTACCTCTTAGCCAACGAATCCACTACACCCAACTCTTCGGTCGCCATGAATTGATCCAATATGGTTAATCGATCCAAGAAAACCTAGATAGTATCATAACCATAATAATCATTGAGTAACCCTATTAGAATCTCCATTGATATGTCATCCCATTTCTACTCATCAATACCCAAATCTTTCAACTCAATTATATGAACAAGATACTAAGACATTGCTTAATAGAAACCAAATCATTTCACCACAAACTCTGCCATCTCTCGTTTCATCTCGGGCCACCAAAAAAACATTCTCAAGCATTGGAAAATCATAAATTCATTTGTGTAACCAAAATGGTGATGTATTAATCTCATGAAGGCCTACATCATGCATCACCATCGAAAAAAATAATTTCCCCTGAAATAACATCTAGTTCTGACCATCCAACGACAATCCCTATAGAGCATCACCATAGTGAACAAGATCTAACACCACCTCTACATTGGAGTATCTCCACTATGAATACTCCAAATGATGCATTATAAAAGGCCTCACTGTCCTTTATAATAGACTACCTTTACCACCATACACATTTTCACATAAATGAGAAGGATTCCAACATCTCTATCTCTCTCTAAGCATCCACAGATTCCTAGAGAAAATTATTCTGTGACATTATGCTCAAGGAATCAGCCACAATATTAACTTGTACTTCGGTGTAGGAGATATAAAATCATAGTCTTGATGAAACCCCATCAAACTTGGATGTCGAAAAATCAAATTGTTCTTGGAAATATTGTAACTTAATCAAGTATGATTTATGAAGACAAAAAAACACTCCCAAATAAAGAAATTCTACAAAACATTTTGTAGAAAACCGAAATTTTCAACTTCCTAATCATTGGTGGAATTATTATGCACGTGATTCGTATCTTCCTAGACCCATAATAGTTCACTATGCTCTACTTTGTAAGAACACATCCCATTCCTAGACGAGAAGCCTCACAAAACACCTTAATCGTCTCCTTTTCCTTGGAAACAAACATAATGGATCATTAACCAACATCTCTTTTTTGAAACTAAATGCTGCCTGGAACTAGTAACTCTTTGAAAATGTGAGGCCCTTCATAATCAATACAATCAATATGGCTAAAACTATAGTGAAATAGCGTACAAACCTCTGATAGTATACTATGATACTAAGGAATCTACGAACCAATTCCACATTCTCCGATGTTTCCAATGAAAAATCTTCTTCATACAATAAAAATTATACTACAAAAACCTACAACGACACCACATAACTGATGAAATGGATCTATCGTTTCAAAAATTTATACTTGGATATCATTCCATAGAGCTAATGGCATTGATGAACATGCAGGATAGATCTTAGATTCTCAATGTGATCATACTCTGACACTGATTACATTAAGATATCATCGATGAATATGATGATTAACCAATCCATGTACACATGGAAGATAGGGTTCACAATCCCCATGATCACATATGGTGAGATCGTATCACTGAATGGCATGACTACAGACTCGATGTTCTCATACCTTGATATGAATGAAATCTTTAGGAAATCACCATCCTTCGTCATCAATTGGTGAAATCCAAACCATATATTGATCATAGAAATACAACTCACACATCTATATGGGTCGAAAATATCATCTATCTTTAGATTAGGGTTATGGTTTATGACCATAACCTGATTCAAACTTAGGTAGTCCATATACATCCTTAGATCATTGTATTACTTCTTTGGAAACAACACGGGAGAATACCATAGTGACACACTAGGATGGATAACACCCTTATACATCAGATCACCTATATGATTTCTCAGATCCCACAACTCAAAATGACCTATATGATAATGAGCCATCAAAATTGGAGAAGCACTAGTCTACAAGTCTATCCCGAACTCAATATCACGTCGAGGGGGTATCATTTATAAACATGAGATTAAATATGGTAAAAATATTTCTATAAAATATGTTTTATGCTAGTTTATGTATCTTTAAACCATATCACATTATTTTAAACACCATTAAACCTGTTTTATAGTTAACCATGTGAATTGATTTTTATTTCCATAAAATTTTATTTGAAACAAAAATTATGTTAAAATTACTAAATAAAATTAAATATAATGTTTCCAAATATTTAATCATTTTTAACAATTCAATTCATTTATTTTCAATAATTAAATTTAAAATTAAATACAAAACATTTGCGGGAATCTAATTTCACATAAAAAATATATCCCTAATTATATATGTTTTTAAACCACAATGAAGTGTAAAATTGATTCAAAATAACATAATAATATTCTATTAATACAAATAAACTATTTTTACTTTTCAATAATTAAAATCTAAAATTTTAATTGGTAATTTATTTATTTGAAGAGAAATTTTCAATAAATATCATTATTTTCCAAAATTCATTTTGCAAATCAATGTAATGAAAAAATATAAAATATTGATCTTTTGATTGTTTTAAAATTATAAATTAAAAAATAATATCCATGTTTCATATTCAAATTAAAATATTAATATACATAAATTTTCATAAAAACATAAGAATAGTGACAACTTTTCTTGGTTAGAAATACATCCTTAGTCCTTTTGATTAAAAATTACATAATATTAATAAATTGAATTTGTTTCTACAAAATGCAATTAATCAATATTAAAAAGTCATGATAAGGATTTATTTTAACATCACATGGGTTTTCATAGTCCATAAGTTGTATGGTGGGTAGACTATATCCTCAATTGAGTGTGAAATACAACAGAAATAAATGAAACAACATAGGCATCATATCTAAATAAAATAATCATGTTCTAAAATACAAGTTTTAAACCAATTAAATAAAATATTTTAAAAAAATATACCATATACGTGAATATAAATAATTCAATTATAACAATCCAAAAAAAAGAGAAGAATATAGTAAAAATTCAGATGTCCGATACTCTTGACAAGATTATAGATCCATACTCCAGCACATTTCATATCATAAACATTATCTACAGGGCACATAACCTCTTTCTAGATATGTATTCATGATGTATTTTTATTTACCAAATAACTATCAGCTTTGGTGGTCCATACATCTAAGTAGTTGACCACCAATGGGTTTCCATGAAAACCCAATTTATATATATAATTCAAAATGGTGTGAAATAAATAAGTACATTACTGAGAATTATATTTTTTAAAAATAAAATTAATAAAATTGTGCCTCAAGTCTTAGAGAGAAAACATTTTCCAACAATAAATTCATATTCCAGAAAGACTATTAACATGGATTTGGTATAATATTTTATTCACATTCGAATGAACATGACCTTGGAATCAATAATAATATAACATGATGGAATCTACCATTATATATAAGGAAATCTCCTTTAAAAATTACCAATGACGTCCATTAGTCTGGTCAAAATTATATATTCTTCCATTGAAAACTAGAGGGATGGATTAATTAGAGTTGAATGATCACCCAAAAGGAATTCCAAATCATTAAAAATAATTCGTTATTATCGGTGCTCATCGGAGGGAATTTAGTAAGGGCACCTCTCAAGAATCCATGACATTAATATATATAATTCAATATCGGAAAAAATTACATGAATATATGGATGATGATTCCAATTTCATATGTTCTAATGAATATAAGGATAATCCAATGGTTCAATCAATGTAATATATAACATTAGAACTCATTGATTTTTAATGTTGCCTTTACACTCTTTCATTAACATTTATCATGTAGTGGAATTCAATGCCCTATCGTTTCATTCCACACCTAAACCATACCTGAGTAATAAATGGATTTATAATATGAAATTAAAAAATAATATCAATTTCAAATGAATTAAAACCACTAACCATTCAATATTTCAACCTATAAAAAATCTATATTTCAATACAAGTTCCCAATTTCGAACAAAAGAAATATAATTTTATCAATCCAAATCCATAAACAGTAAGGGATCCCACGATTCATCCTATTAATCACACATTCCATAGTTAATCATTTTATAAATTTTGAAAGCTCCAAAATATCACATTAATTCACCCAAAATAAAAGAATAGGTAAATAATTACCACATAATTGTCTAAAACGGTTCTAACCATCCCAACAGTATTTAATATTTCCATATAAGAGTCTAATTTATGAAGAATGTATCAAAACTAATTACTTTAATACTGGCTCATTTTTAAATAATCTACAATACTGGACAAGAAAAATATGAAATAAAGAGGTGTCCGTTTGAGGGAAAATCTCAAAACCACCTACCATAGGATAGAAGTGCTATACATTAAATTTATTGGGACATGATTTGAGAAAAATGAACGATATTGGGAACAATAATTAATAATTAGAAAGTGGGGTTTTATATTATATCACATGGAGTGATTTAGAAAGAACATAAAATTGATATTAGTAGATGGATCAATGATAGATTCATTGTGAGTCTTATAAATTGATAAATATATATGACAAATAAAATGGAATGGTGGAAAAGAATATTTATTCAATATGAATATAGGGATTCATAAACATTACTAACAATGGAATAAAATGTGGCCAAAATTCAAGTTAATTGGAAAAAGGGGTCTACGTAGGAATATGTTATTCAATAAATTGTTTATTGGGTGCACAGTTTGGATACACAATTTATCAAAATATGCAAAAAAAAATTTGGAAACTAATTTGTGGAAATAGATCACATAACATGGTTAGGAACATAGTTATACATTCCATTTGAAAAATTAATATATCCGAACTTTATTAAACTGCATAAATCTAACAATTTCCTTAAACCTTATTATGGTTTAATAGACCATTATCCAACCATTCCAACCAAATTATTGGGGTTCAAAAATAACACAAATTGTGTTCTAACATTGAACCATGTTCAATATCACCAAAGCAAGAAATTGCATGCCTCATTTTCTCCAAATTATAGCATCTCCTATCCATCATGCGAAATCATATTGATCATAAAAAACTAAAAATAAGAATGAATAGTGAAACATCATAATTCTAACTCATTTAGTTTTTGGGGTTTGACATGAACCGAGAATAATGTTGATTATAAATCCTTAGATATTTATACATAAACTCTTCTATCTTCTAAGAACAACTATCTCATGTTCTTATCCTTTAGAATTTTTATGACATCCCTTTAATGTTATAATAAATCATTCAAGAATATCTACATTAAACTAACCTTTTCTATAAATTCCAATATATAGATAACATATATGACATGACCTTACAATGAATTTACACGCATAGTGATATTAAAATTCTTTTAATGTGGATAATTTATCCATGTAGATTTTTTAGAATATGTAATGTAACTATTATCATCATCTTACAATTTTTTAGGTATTCCAAATCTCATTTTTTTCAAATCATTGGATGGGTTTTGATTGGGCCTAATTCAGGTTGATGGTTTAAATGTTTTGAATTTTTAGGGCTAGGGATGAATTGGCACACAGTTTTCCCATCAATGGACCCAATCAGAGAAAATCATGCAACCCACGTTAGTGGGTTTTGAATGGTTGGTGCTCGGTTAGTGAAGTTGTGCTCCCTGTTAAAATAAATCATTCGAGCCAATTATAACAAAAATTTGATATGCCCATAGTTTTTCTAAACCGTGTACCTATCCACAGGTAACCATACATATGGGAATATATGTGGTCCAATACATTATTAAAATTTCATGAACCCTACTCTTAGGACCATGATGGACCAGTAAGATGTAAAACTAGTTTCTACATTTTTAAGGATCCTAAAATGGATTATTGGCCTATCATTCCCCTCTTGGATGAGATCTAAAGTATGGATAACGTCGGTCAATTCCCTTTTGGTTAGTTTTATCTTCCCATTTTTGATCTCCCATGATCTTTTTGTGCCTCTATAGGGGTTTTTGGATCCTTATGTTTATATTTAGATCTATTTACCTCTGTTTTGGTGTTATAATCCAAGGTTTTATTTTCTTTTTCCTAAAACCTATGTTTATTTTTCTTAATCGACAAATACAAATTAGGTTTGGACAGTTGAAGATCTGGTGATTCTGAGGTATGTTGTTTTGTTATGATGAACAATTTATCTGAATGCAAAATTTCAGAGTTTAATTTCAATTTTACAAGATAAAATAAACTGGTCACCTTTTAAAATTGTTTTTGATGGTATTATAAAAAACCCAATTACATTGAATTTGGATTTTTGAAAAAAATAGGTTTTTTGGCATGAAAATGGAAAAAACCCCCAATTCCACTGAATTAGAGTATGTTTACGGAAATTTGTGAAATTAAAATGGTTGAATTAAAATTATAGATTTTGTTGAAATTTATTTGATAAAAATTGGGAATATAATTTTTCTAGTGGATAATATGGTAAATTGTGAAAAACCTCAGTTCCATAGAAATGTGGATTGTTATGAAATTTTTGTAATGTGTTTGAAAAAATAAATTGTTGAATTTTATTTTTGAATGTGGATTAGAAAATTTCATGATTTGGTTTCAAATAATTATTTGTTAAAAATGTATTCATAATTGTATGATGATAACCTTAGATATTCATCTATCTAATATTAATTTTTTATTAAAATATTATATATTGTTTATAAATAAAATTAGAATATATGACATGAATAATGGGATTAATTGTATTTTAAGATGTCTTGAATTAAATTCAATAACATTTTTGTAACAGAGGACATGCAAGCATTAGGTGGTTGCTGAGTAATTTTGGGTTGTAATTTAAAACATACAATGTTCAAAAACATCATATTAGCATGTCAGATTCTTTAAGGGATGGAGATTAGTCCCCTTTTCCATAGGCCCAAAGGGGCATATGTACATATTTGTTATTTCATTGTTGTGGTCCAAATAGTCTATGACTATCGTAAATATTTTTCATATGACCAATTTTACCTCTTATTTATGTTTCAAATATATATATTCCATTTTTTTAACTCTATTATGTGCCTTGTGAGTTTTTATAAATAGTTTTAAATTAAAGTCTTTATTTAGTCCACTTTTTTTATGTTCCAATTTTTATATTCACCCTTTAATTAAAGGTAAATTACATCCTTTGAAATTTAATTTATTAATTTTAAATATAGAGAATGATTTTCTAATGTGCTTAAATCTTTTGAATTGTATATGAAAATATGATTAAATATACTCTATAAATTCCATCATTTTTATTTAAAATTTTATAGAACATTTTTTTAATTTTATCATGTCATCTTGTTATGGAATCATCAGTGAAATACCACTTGGATTTTCACACAACCAACTTGTGCCTTTGAGTGTTTTTATAGTATCTTCTTCTAGGATTAAGAAATGGAATGTTATCAAGTGGTGGTTGTTCTATATGTGGATATATGGTATTAGAGAGTGTATTCATTTGGGATATGGGATGTTTTCCTATTATATGGTACTTGGTTTTAGTACATGGTTTGTTATAACTATTTAACATCTAGTACAATAATATCATTGGATATTCTTTTGATATTCATACTATATTGTTTATTTTACTTCTATAATTCTTTTGGAATAACCATTCCCACTTTCATATTTTACAATGTATGGTTATAGTTTCCATCTTAGGGGGATCATTTATGCCCATTAGTGTATTAAAGGGATGGAATGGTTATCGGGATACCAGGGCTCCTACGCTTGTTCAGAAAAAGTGTTATTTGATCTCTTTGTATTTCTTTTGTGTTGATGTCAGTATGAATTTTTGAAATCATAACATGAAATAGGATGTAGTTGTAGCTTACTTTCAAGGAATATCAAACTGTAAAAAACATTATATCCCCATGGGTGAAAATGGAAAGGCTTATTGTGGATTAGTTATAGTATTTTACATATTTTGATTTGGATAGGTTGAAATTTTAATCATGTTTGAAATATTTTACTAGTATTGATTTCCCATATTTTTATATTTGAGTGTATCCATATATCCTTCATTTCATTTGTGGATGTTTTGTAGTATCATGCCTCTTAGATGATGTGAAATCAGATCCTAGAGTAAGCATCTGATGCACCATAGTGAATTAATTCCATTATAGATGCAAATTTTGTTTAGGTGATTGTGTGCACTATCTAATCCATGGAACATGCACCTTATCCAATTCCTATTCAGGCTCTAACTATGGATCCTATCAAGGACATTCTAAACATTTGTTATAAATAATTTCTTCACCAGAAGGAAACATCATTCAAAGGCTCAAATGATCCTCAAGAGGTATAGGAATTGTTGAGAATGATGGAGTGCTGGTTTGGGTTCTAGGACACACCAAGAAAGATCGATGTTAAGAGTTCCACCTTAGTTCAGGAAGGTCCAAGAACATGTTGGTGGGAAAGTATTATAATAATGAATAATAATGAAAGTATTGAGTGGAAAAATCAATGTTATTTTCCCTGAATTGTTTTTTCCAGAGATACTGATGTTGGGATATGATAAATAGTTTTTCATACTTGAGAAGGATGAAAGGACCATCACAGATTAGGAAATCCTTTTTTTAGCTCATGGATTTCACTCCTATTATTCTATTGAATGAGAAGATGAAGACTTGAATGATCGAGTTGGGACATCTTTAGGATATTATTTCACTTCTTTTCTTAATATAACTTCTTTATTATACTGATTTACTGGATAGAAAACTTATGGCTGAGAAGGGAATGGATGGAAATTCTGGGTTATCGAGAGTTTCATTATCCCCTAGGGGACACATGACTTCCATGTAGGTAAAGTGGATGAGTGATTATTCTCAAGGTAGTTCCCAATTATAGTGACCTTCTAGTCCTCCTGTAGTGCTAGAAACAGGTCCTTTAATTTTCTGGTAGTGTGGAAATCCAGTAAATTGCACAAGGGGTTTCACTGAGTCCCATAAGAGTTGTGGATCATGCATATTCTTGGGGAACATAATGAGATTTGTCCATATTTGTTTACTCTATGTTGTGGAACAATATCATCAGATCTTCCAAAAAATGTTGAGAAATAAGATGCATCATGTATAAAAGGGTTCTATCCATCTGAATCACAAATGAAACTACTTCACAAAGGGGAAGAGTAATTATAGTAAGAAGATATGAGTCTAAAAATAGTGGTATATACCACAACTAGATGTTTATTATTAGTGACTACCCTATTTGACATTGTTGCATCTTATTCTGTTATTTATGCCCATATTGTTGATCTAAAAAATCTTCTTATGGTGATTTCATCTTTTTCACTGATTATTACTGCACCGAACAGTATAAAGATGGAATAGGATCTTCATAGTCCTAATTCGGTTTTATCATTATCTGATATTGAACTTTCTTGGAGCATTCTAGTTATCAAAATTAATCCTCATGATGTCATATTTGTGATGGATTAGATCATTTCCAATAAATATTGGATTACCTGTTTTTTTCAACAAGTATTTTCTAGTAAACCTATTGGTGCCTCTCATGTCTTTTAAGGAGAATGTGACCCAAGGTCAAGTTGAATTGGACTATCCTATCTAGAGTTAGGGAAATTAATATCGGTGTATTCATTGGTTCCAAAGCATGAATAATTGAGTGGTGATCTCCCTCTAGTTGTCACCACGTTTCATATCGTGTTTTCTTATAACAACTATAGTTTTACATATGTAAGGGAGGTTGAGTTGTTTATTGACTTAGTGTAATGAACCCAACTAATCTATATTCCCTCTTCCTCCATGGAACCAACTAAACTAAATTATTTGACTTCCTAGTTTGACGTTCTTCTTGAGAATGTGTTTTTATTCCCATGTTTGTCACACTGGGAATTGCCGGTTCTCTATTTCAAGAATAATAAATTTCCACTTAGCCTATTTGTTTTGTACCAAATGATCAATTAAGTGATGGTAAAGAACTAATATCTATTTCCACGAATTAATGATCTATTTGATCATTTGAAAGGGGAAAATTGGTTCTCAATGTTTGTCCTTTTCACTGGTTACCATCTATATTGAATAAATTAATCTAAAATTTAGAAAACAACCTTTAAGAGCATGTACGATTATTATGAATACCTTGTAATTCCATTTAGTCAAACCAATGCTCATGTAAATTCCATGGAATTATTTAATTGGATAATCCATGAGTATCTGGATTCTTTTTTGGAGATCATCAGGGATGACATCCTCATTTAAATTACGTCAAGGGAGGATCATGTGCATCATTTAAGAATAGTTTGGGGTTTACTGAGATATCACCGAAATTATTTAATTCATTCTGAATATGACTTCTAGATTTAGTATGTGAAAATATTATGAAACATGTGTTAGGAGATGGTATTTTAGTTGATCATGAAAAGGTAAAATCATTTATTATGATGGAAAAACCAATAAATTTTTCTATGATTCAAATATAATTGGGTATAGATGGTTATTATCATCAGTTTGTAAAGGACTTCTCAATTTGGGATTCTCATATGAATTCATTAACACATAATTGAGTAGAGTTTACTAGGAATGAAAAATGTTATGATTATTTTCTTAAGCAGAAAGATCTTCTTACTAATACCTCAATGTTGACTCTCCCAGAGGCCAGGCTGGGCTATGGAGTCTTCAATGACGTATCAGGTTCTGCCTTGGGGTGAGATGTAATGAAAAATCATCATGTTGTTTTCAATGTATCTCTTTTTATTAGGACTCTATATAAGTATTTTTTGACTTCATACCTTGAACTTGTATCTACTATGGACACTCTTAAGAGTTGGAAAAATTATCTTTTTCAAGAAAGGATACTATGTTTTCAGACCATATGAGCATGAGTTAAATCCTTACTCCAAAATACATAAAACTTTACTAGAGGTTTTGGGCGGAATACATGAAATTTTTAACATTGAAATCGCATATTCTGTATGGATGATGATTTTTTTACAAATTTATTGAGTAGGAAACATCATACACATGTCGTTAAAGAATCATCAAAAAGTGGAATTTGATGTCCCTCTATTACAAAATTTCATACTGGAGTTTAAGAGAAAGGGATCGAGGATTCATTGGATAGTATATACATTACATATATTCATATCAAATCGATTTTATAAGATTATATTCTTGATGATGACATACATGGAATTAGTGACTATTTAAATTCTTGAGAGGACATGATCGAGTGGTTATTCTATAAAGAGGGAATTCTATGCAATTAAAATCATCTTGTGGAACCCTCATCAGAAAAGAATTATGTGATGGGGGATTTCTATAATTCCTAGTAGGTTATGAACCCAGGAACCATGCATATAATCTATGATATGTGATGGCAGTTCCAGTGGCTAGGTATGACACATGAACTTCTTGAGTTTTTCCCTTATTTCTAAATGTTCCAACTGGTTAAGGACGAGAACACAAAACCCTTGTGTAAGCTTCAACCACTTTCTATCCCAACTTGGATGTTGGATGGAATCTCTATGGACTTTCTATTAGAGTTGTAGTATACATAGCCAAAGAACAGTGGGATGTGGGATGTGATAGATCTAATGACTAAACCTACTAACATTTTACAAATTCATGTTATATAGAATGTTGATGTGTTGGGAAATATAAATATCAAAGATATTTTTTTATTTAATGGATTTTCATATGCAATTGTCTCAGATAGGGATCCTCGGTTCACTTATAACTTTTTGAGAGGCCTTGAAGAAGTGATGGACTATCAACTATTTTTTAAGAAGGCATATCATCTAATGACAGATGGCCAGATAGAGAGTTTTATATAGATTCTTGAGGGTATCCTTCTTGATTGTGTTCTCAACAATGGTGGGGCTCTGCATTATCATTTAGGGAAAGATGATTGTTCTTATAAAAATAGTTACAAATCCACGATTAAGATGTCTCATATTGATGAATTTTATGGATAGTCATCTAAATCATTGTCATGTTGGTAAAAGATTAGTTAATGTTAATTCATTGGACCATGGTCTGTGTAATAGATTATCACAATGATCCAGTTGATTCACTAGAGAATGTCGATGACATAGAGGTGGTATATATCTTATTTTTATCATCATCAAAGACCTTTGTTGTTTTTAGATGGTGAACATGTATTATTGAATGTTAATAGATTTGAAATAAAGGGAATATTTATAGTAGTTTTTGGGGACCAGTTGAGGTTATTAATAGTTGGTAATGTTTTATACCATTTAACTCATCCACCATAGCTGACGTCGATACATAACATCTTCCATGTATCTCCACTATGACTGTATATATATGATCCATATCATTTTATGAGTTGGCATCATATAGAAATTGATCTACATATATCTGTGACTGAATAGAAGGTCTACATAGTTGATTCTAAAACCAAGGTAATTTGTTAGTGGATGATAAAGTTTCTACCAGTTTCATGGAATCTTGGTTCTTATAATCATTACATATGGGAGAGGAAGGAAATAACGAGAGAGAATTTGCTTTATATTTTGGCCTGGAAGCATCATCATAGGATTTATAGGGATAAGAAGCTTCAATGGAGGGGTGGTTGTATAATCATACTACTGTTTATCAAGTAATCTTACTCTCCACTTTTTACCATGATTTTTGTGGGTTTTTTGAGGTTTCATTAGGGATTAAAATTTAGTTGTTATGATTTTCCTATCCTAGTTTATGGTTGGTACATGATTTTCCCATCCATACACCCTATTAGAGAATATCTTGCAACCTAAGGTAGTGGTAATTTTCATGGATATCATATTGTTATTCAATCCATCAACCCTCTCATTAGAAATAATGCAATCAAATTATGACAGGATCAAGGCCTATACATAGGATTTCAAAACTCAATACCTTTTCCCATAAACCCATGATGATGGGATTTTATGTCATCTGAATTTTTATCAAAATTTCTCAAACAATAATTTTCATCCCCCAACCTAATGATATGTCCTAAAAATAATTTTTCCCATCTTTAGAGATACCAAGAAGGATTATTTTCACCCCATACCCCTCCATGAGTTTTTCCAATGTGAGGTGAACGTTGGTCGATCTTCTTCCAGTTAGTTTACTCATGTTCTTGATATTCTGTGATCTATCTCTTCATCCATTGGGTTTCATGGATCCTTTTTTAGATATATGGATATAACACCATCTAATTTTTTGTAATAAAAATTGGGATGGTCATTGTATTCTTAGATCATGTTATTATTTTTATTTCTTGGAAAATCCGTATTGGGGATTGATGATTCAAGATATAGAGACTCTGAGCTATGTGGTTCTATTACGAGGCCAAATTTATATTAATACAAAATTTATTTGTTTCATTTCAAATGATGGAATTAAATATTTTTTTAATTATATTTCATTTAATGGTTAGAATAAAAAATCAATTCTATTGAAATGGATTTCTGAGAAAAAAATATCTTTTTGGATTGAAACTGGAAAAAACCCCGATTCCATTGAATTGGGTTATGTTTATGAAAAATTTTGAAATCTAAATTTTTAACAATTTTTTTTGGATTTGATGGAAACTGATTCAATGAAAATATTTAATTAAACTATGAATTTTTATTAGATGGAAAATTGGGAAAACACACAATTTCATTGAATTGGGGTTTATCAATGAAATTGTTGAAATTTATGGGAGAACATAAATGTTTGAATTAAACTTGTGAATGTTGACTATGAAATTGCTTGAATTGGTTTCTAATAATCAAACTTGAAAATAGATTAAAAATGGATTTATGGTAACTATAGGGTTACATCATTGTTAAAAGGAATGTTTTTATTGAAATCCAATTATGTTTTTCAAATGTAAAATTGAAATATTTGAAATGCTAAATGGGATTAATATTATTGTGAGCAATGTAGAAATAAATTTTCCATCATTTTTTCACTAGGAAACATGCATTTCATAGGTAGTTAGTGAGTTATTTTGGGTATCTATTTATGAATTATAATTTAAAAAATCATATAAACACCTAACATCCCTTATTTAATCATGATGAGTCCCCTTTTATATTGACCTAAAAGTGAATATATACATATTTTCCATTTCACCCTTTCGGCCCACTATAGGCTAGATGTATCATACCATTTTAGAACAAGGAAATTCTGTACACTAGTTTCTATTTCAAATTTATATATTCCATTTCTATAAACTATTTTACCTTTCATTATAATTTATTGAAAAAAATTATATAAAAGTGTTTATTTAATCTTCTTGGAATCTTCTAATATAATCTCTAGTGAAATCATATTGGGATTTTGCTCAAACCCGAATTGTGCCTTCTGGTGTTTCTTGATTTTCTTCTTTCATAATCAAGAAAGGGAAAATGATCACATGGAAGAGGTTCTAGCTATTTATTTAATGACAGTGTGAGGTGCACAATTAGGGACATTGGATGATTTCCTATTTTCTAGTACATGGTTATTATACATGGATTTTTATATATGTTCTACATATTTTAAATTACTCCAAGTGGAGTTTCTTTTGATTTGAATAATGTATTTTTTTATTAACTTATGAAATATTTGTTAAATCATTCCCACATTCATTTTTTATGATGATACGTGCTAGTATCTTACCCATGTGGATTGAGAACACACTTTGAGCTATGTCATGGTCATCTCTATTATTATGTTACCAGGGTACCCCCAGCTGGTTCATATCATGTCTAATAAACTAGATTTTATTAAAACAGATATTAATCATCTCTTATATATGATAGAGAATATATATATAGATAGAGAACATATATTTTGACGATAAAAATATATTAAATAAGGAAACTATAACCTAATCTCATGATACCAATGCCACCATTCATTCACTAAGACCTAAAAATGACTATGGATAATTAGTTTATCTAAATTTTCTAATAAAAATAAGGATCTAATTTATATTTCATGAAAATATCATAATACATTTTTTTCATAACATATATCCAGTCCCCTATCCAATAATCAATTATAATTCCCTCAAATAGTTCTAAGATCTAACACTAAAAAACAAAAAATAGACTTTCGTACATACTCCTCCACCTCCACTAAGACCACCCTCTACTAATCAACTAGATCATTTTTCAACAACTCACCATCCTAACCCATATATAGATTATGATAAAATAATTTCTACAGAAAATAGTGGAATATACTAAATACTGAATCATGAAATTTCATTAATGATAATTTAGATGAATTAAATTAGTAATTTTATAATTACACTAGTTCAAACATATGTACAATAAAATGATGCTTGAAAAACTATGGGGTATCTACCACACATATAAAATCATCATACCAATAAAAATTGTTAATCTAAATGTCAGTGAGTTAAATATAAGGGGTCACTATAAGTTGTGTACTCGTTAATCTGTATTTTTTAGATAACATGATTTTTTTTGTTTGATACCAATATTGATCCAATTCTATGCATTTCTCAAATGTTTATAACTATGATATATATCATATAACTCAATTATTTCTCTAATTATAAACATTCACAACCTAATCGCAGTAATAACTATCTCATATTATTGATAATGTTGATAGTGACCCTCAAAAATGAGTTTATAAAAGTGTATTTATCATCATTTTATTATGATCAATTAAAAGAATCATAATTAGAAGAGAACGTTTTTGTAGATATTTTAATTAATTTTTTACTCACATTAAGTACCCTATTTCAAATGTATTATTAAAAAAAACATGAAAATTCCAAAAAATTAAATTATCAACGCATATTCCACATTGGTTATAAGATATCACACCTAAAAATTTGTTTTTATATAATTTATTCTATATAATTTATCTATAATTTTATACACCATATAAATGTTTTTAAAACTGAAATGGATTCTTCTTCTTCAATTTGTTATGAAATTAACATATGTATAAAAATAATTTTTTCAAAATAGTTTTTATTAAATATTCTATAAAAAAAATTTGTGGAATAAATGACTACAACACACCAAACATTTTCTCAAGTAAAATGATAAATAATTTTATGAAATTAAAATTTATATCACATGATAGTTGTAATGAAAGTGATTTAAAATATTATAGTTAAAAAGTTTAGTATATAAATCAATATAAAATGAATAATAAAAATCAATTAATTTTTAAAAATAATCATCCCAAAAATTATTTAAATAAATTTGATTAATCCCATCATTATGAGGGTGTCATCAAAATGATAATTATCGAAAAAATATTATTAACCATTCATAAAAATTATATATATTAGAAAAATAAAAGGAAATTTTATATTAAAACATATCCTTATTTAACATAGAAATTGTCCATTTTTTAATTATCTCATTAATAAACACCATCGCATAAATATAATTAATATAAGATTACATTAGGGACATAAAAATTAAAATTAAAAATATGTTACTGATGTGAAATAATATTTTAGTAATATTAATACTATAATATATATATAATGTCGCCATATCAAATAAAATATAGATTATTTTCCCTTCATATTGTTGTAATGTGAAAATAATTCAATTATCTATTAAAATTTAAAATAAACTATGAATTAAAATAAATTTATATTATAACACAAATAAATATTAAATCAAATCTCACTTATGAAATAATAATTTAATTTCTCCCTCACATAACTTGTATAAACTATTTTCTCCTTGAACAAATCAAATTACATATATAAAATATATATTTATAAAATTATTATATCATTAATTATTTTAAATAAGAGACATTGTTCCATATAATGATACATATGATTCATTCCTCTAATGACTTGGATGAAATCAATATTGAACACCTTTTTGATGAATTCATTGAGAAACATGTTTTGTTATTTCTATATCATTAATTTTATTCCTAACTGGAGAAATATATTATGTGTAGATGAACGTATACAATGTTTTTGTGTCGTATTCAATATAAGGTGATTGAATTAATAAAATTGAAATATAATAGGTAATAAGATACAAAAAAAAATTGATCGAGTTGAAATAAATATTAATTTCCATATATTGAAATGACATGAATCACTAGGAGGTCTAACATATCCCTAACTATGATACCCAAGATATATTTCCAAAATATTATAAGTGTAATTCACTCCCATAGATTTTAGAATTCATTATAGGCTTTAAAAAATAATAGAACCAAAATTAAAACAAATATATTTAAGAGTATCCAATAAAACAAATAGTACTCCAAGATAAAGTGTCCTCACAATGTTGTTTCATTTATATTATTTATAATTATGTTACAAATTCTTTATAAATATATATAAAGAAGTAAATTTTAAAAAATATTTTATAAATGATATAATCTAATCACACACAATTGTGTAGTTTTAATAAATGTCTAGAGGACCAATTATAGAATTTGTAACACTATGTCAGACTATTGCCTCCTCATATATAGAGGAAATCACTAAAAATGATACAAAAATTTAAATAATGTTTCTTTACACTATGAATATTTATCTCTTTTTTTATTACTTAATGTTTCTCCATTTTAAATTATAACAATATGTGCTAAAAATAGGATTTTGGATCCCAAATATAAAACTCATAGCAGATGTTAGATGACGAGGTGTAATGAGATATGAATGATGACACTATCATTTCATAACTATTTTTACTACATTGATTATCTAATATTAACATATATAATATAACATATATCCTGATGAATTTCTTATATTATTTCTATTTATCTTAAATATACTTCCTCCCTCAAATATGTTTCAATACAATTGAATATTTTAGTTATTAGTAAACTAGTTGAATACCATCATATAAATCCTAATTATTTAATCATTGTAATATAGTAGAAAAATATCCTTCCAATAATTGGGAATGATTTTATCATGAGTGATATACTACTCAATGAATTTATATATGGAATATTTGAAAAATATCTTAGTGTTATAAAATATAAATAGATGTGAAATAAAATCAATTTATTATTATAATAATATAAGCTATAATAACACACAATTATATAATATTTTTCTGTTTTTTCATTAGAAAAGTTATTCATATTTCCTATCTAGTTGACAGGGACGTAGGGGAAATCTATATGGTGACATTGTAGAAACCATAATTTTTTAAAATTTTCATTTTACATCATTTATTATTTGATAAATACAAACCATACAAGAGATGATGTAGGAGGATATATATTCTTTCTATAGATCTATCGATGATATATCATCTATAAATATTAAATAAAATCAATACAATAATTAATAAAACAAATCTTATAGAATATTAAAAATTACTTGAAAAACATTATGTTCACCTGATCAAAAGTTTTCTAGTTATCTACAAACCAAATACCAAATCAATGTTTCGCCCATTGAAAATCCATATATTTTGTGGTGTTTTTTAGAAATCTAAATAATAAGTTATTATGGATATTAAATCAATATATGTCCCTGCATAAATTTATTAATCATCCTCTCATGGAACCCATAATTTCAAGTAAATTATTACATCTCAAAAACCACATAACTTAATATAGTGATAGAATCATAATCCTGATATTTTGGATTTGATATTAATATTTTTGACATTTTTTACCATTAAAACCATTCAATAAAAAAATGAAATAGTCTATTACACCTATCCCCAATGGAAATTTCTATTTATAGATTTTGAGATCTATTATAAACACATTTAAATTGGAATCCCCATAAAATTATTAATTTTTTCTAAAATTTATTAAATTTATACTAACAAACTGCATTTGATTAAGTTAAATTACATATATATATATATATAATTCAAGTTATTACAATTTATATCAATATTTATGTATTCTGTAAATAATTAAAAAACATTAGATTAAAATAAAATGCTCAATAAGTGTCATATTAAAATGAAATATAGATGCATATATTCTTATTTAAATACCAAGAGACCATTAAAGAGTGTTTCTATTTATCATAAAAAAAATTGGGAAAAAATATTCATTTAATTTATCATGAAATTGTATTTCCTCGAAAAATATATTTGCAACTACATTATACAGAACAAAATGAGAAATCAT
The DNA here is from genome assembly GCA_963277665.1 of Viscum album. Classification (NCBI taxonomy): domain Eukaryota; kingdom Viridiplantae; phylum Streptophyta; class Magnoliopsida; order Santalales; family Viscaceae; genus Viscum; species Viscum album. Next base: position 894,278,195 of record OY728127.1, read on the forward strand.
TTCCCTTATGGATTATTTTTAAAACAGGATAATACATTATAAATGTTTGTTCATAGCATGTAATTTTATCCTATATGTGAATAGTCAATAAATTAAAATAAACAATCTATATAAAAAATATAATATTAATTGATTTAGAAATTTACTTATCTGAATTATTATAAATGTTATGTAGGTGCCTTTGGATATCATATCCATATAACCATTAAAAATTTAATAATGAATACAGTAAACATTCAATAAATTTCATTATTGAAAATATGCATTAATTTATTTGTTAGTGAGCTATATCGGGTTAACACATAATCACAAGTAATATTTGTCTCACCCATCATGATAAAAAATTTCTAATGTTCAAAACATGAAGGAGATGATAAATTATTTCATTTCTATAATATAATTAATAAAAATAATCTTTTGAACCCATAAGTAAAAATGTTTTCGTATAATGATATATACATCTACATTAAAACACAATTTTGAAGAATATAATCCCAAGAAAAGAGAATGATTGAATGATGATAATTGTATAATAAATTTATTTATATAAAGTATTATAAATAATATTTTTTTTGGTGTTGTGAATTTCAATTGATGTTGTAAATGTTAAAATAGAACATTCATATTTTTTCAATTATATAGAATGTAATAACACTGTGTATTAAATTTATAAAATGATTCTGTAAAAAAAAATTAAAAATAACGTTGAAAGGGAAATAAAATTCAATTAATAATTCATTCATTCAAATATAAATAAATGATGAAAATATTATCTAGAGAATATATATTAATGAAAATTAGTTTTAAAATAAATCATTAAAGCATTTAAAATCAGGGTTTATTGTAATGTGTCACATACATTGTGTTTGTCTCACCACCTACTTTGTTACAATCCAAAATCATAATATTCTGAATTTTATTTATTTAATTATTAAAGAATTTCATGTTTATTATTCATTTTATAATTCTTTATTGCAATTTCTTATAGAGTTACAAAATCAATTATGTTCATGATGGATGTTTTGAAGATATTGGTCTGAAAATATAAAAATGGCATTGGTAGGTTTACTATGGGAAAAGAGATCATGAAATCATCATTTTATAAAATAATATTGTAATAATTATAATATTAATAAATAAATTATAAATTTTAAACCAACCATTAATGACGATTATGAAAAATGATATACGTTCCAACAATCGAGAAACTAGGTCATAAATATGAATGAGTGATGATTCCATGTTTCAATAATAATTTTGGAAACATCTATTTATTATTTTATCATTATAAATAGGTTAATGAATAATATATAAAATATTAAAAAAATTTGTATACTTATATATACCTTCCATGTGATTTTGTGATGAAAGATGAGTCACATATCTTTATAGATGTATTAATCCACATGTACAAATGAACTCCAATATCTTTTTTTAATTGGAATGAATGGTAAAACAATTTATATAATATATAATACATCTTAAATGAATAATATTTCATTAGATTAATTTATATGAATTAAATATATAATTATGACTACCAGTGAGAGGCAGTGATAGGAAACAATTACATTGGTTTTCAAAGCAGTAGTCATCTTTACATTTGAATGATGGTTCAATTTACATTAAATCAAACAATCATACATATATATTATTAAATTAACATTAAAAAACTCAATGTATCTAAGATAAGTTTTTAATAATTTCATTATGTCTAATGAAGACTTTATGATGGCCTAAGAAGAAAATAACATGATGTTATCCAGAAATGACATATAACCTCTCCTTTGATAACATATTTGCATTAAAAAATAGTCATTATATGTATGTACACATGGGGTGACCGTGAAATCTACGATGTGGGTGGTATATTTCAGAGAGATTTAATAATGTATTGATGATCTACATTGATCAAAATGTGCAAGGAAAAGGTGATACAGTTCACTATATAAGTGAAGGGAGTGCCACTCTTTTAATTACATAACATATTAAATTAATATATGTTGATATTCACATTCATGTGGATCCAAATTAAAATAATTATATTATATGATGATTATTAATATGTATCCTCTCATAAAATATATTTTTGAAAATTTTAAATTATTCATCGAAACATTTATCTTTTTAATCACTTGGGAACCTTTTTACAATTATAGAAAGATCAATGATATTTTATACTTATATTTCAATATAATTATTTAAATATGGAAAATTACACATAAATGATCCCTGGATTATATCATCATTAAAAAATAGAATTAAATTACCATGATAGAACACATTATCAATGATACATTTATTTTAAATTTATACATCCTATGTTTGTAACCATGAAAAATATTTTATTGAAATTTAATTGATTGAGAGTGACATTTATTCGTTTTCATTGCCTTCAATAATATAAATGACAATATCAATGCTAAAATGAAAAAAATGATCATATTTTAAAATTTATGATTATTATGGATGAAACATTCCTTGTTATTGATATAATAGAAAGTATTTGAATTAATATTATTCTATATCACATTATTTATAATACAAAATAACCCATTTTTCAATTCTCTTGGAAACAAAATTTACACTTGTTACTGTTCATATTGAAAAAAATTAACATTAATATATTATGAAATAATTATAATATTGAGTCAGAATTATGATTTTGGAATTTTAATTACTTTATTATATATCACAACATATTTCTTTAATACTTGATCAAATACTTATTTCATTTCCAAAGTGTTTCAGTTGTTTTTTTGTGGAATAAAAATTTTCTAGCACACATAGTATTAGTTTTAAAGTATTAATGAATTCAAATCTACTCAATCAATTAAAAAATCATAATATGTATAGATGTGATCATGATCAAACATAAAATTATGAAATCATATTTGAAGACTTTCTATTTTGTTTTCATACTATCAAACTTTTAGATGGATTCTATAATGGGACCGGTATCATCGAATTCATAATCATAAAAATAATCGAATGAAATACTATAAGGAAATACCTTGAATTGACTAAAGTTAAAATTATAAATATCAAAAAACATATTTTATTGTAATTGAATATAGTTCACTTTCTAAATGATGTAAATTATAATTATTTCATGTATTCTGTTAATAAATATATTTAAAAAAATGTTTTTTTATTCAGTTATAATATGACTTTTGGGGTACCAGGTGTCCCAGTACTTGCATAAATCTCATAGAAAATATTATAGTTTGAGATCAAGATGAATTTTTGGTGCATTTCCTATAAATACCATTAATTTGGTTATTTTTTAACAAGTTGTAGAATACATATATAGTGACACTCATCAGAATTTAATATTGTGTGAGAGCTCTGTTATTTACCAGAGTAAACACCTGGTTCCATTTTTTTGTAACCAATTTGAGTTCGGTATTATATTTGATTCATTCGATTCTGATTTTTGTGACTATGATCACCAGATTTCGGGTATAAAAAGAATGCGGATCCAATCACCTTATTAATATTGGGATTTTAAGGATAACACGACAGAGTAAATATGATCTTCCTATCGGGGGTGGTTGTGGATAGGCAGACCAAAGATCCAATATTTTTATAAAGGGATCATGGGGATATTGAGGCAAACCAATCAATGTTCAAGGGACTTCCTTGGTAAGAGAAACCCTTCCTCCTTGCTTTAATTTAATTTTATTTAATTTTATTACATGTTTTGTTAAATGTTTTTCATTTCTACTAAATTAATAAAAAGTGATGCTTGTATAATTTACCCTTCTATATATATTACATTAATTTTTATATACTTGATTATGATACAACTGCTTTATGGTAAATATTATTATATATGCTTTAAAAAATACTCATTATATTTTTTATAATACTATGATAAATCATATTCATTTATTAATATGATGAAATTGTGATTAGAATTACAACAATTAATGAATACAACTTTATTCAATAGAATAAATTAATCTTTATGAATTGTGTATTATATACCAAAATTGGCTAGATTATGATATTCTTATCATCAGATCCAAGGGCCTAGTACGATTACTGAATAAATTCATTGATTGTTTTTGAATATTATTTGACTAATTTTGACAAAAAAGGTTATTTTATGGTTAAAATTTTTTTTATTCAAAACATACAATTCACCCTTCTTCATTATTTAGCAATATATATATATATATATTACAATCCTTCAATTGGTAACAAATCCTAAACTATATAATACTAATATGCATAATTTATACTATAACCATGTCTTTATATTATAGAGACTATCATTTAGTATGAAAGTTGTAATGACCTGAAATTTAGAATAATACGTGTTTCCTAACTTTGTGTGTTATATTTTTTGTACTGAACAAAACTAAATCCATTAATTAATGAAGTGTGTATAAATAAAATGATATCGTTGGGTTTTGACTGTTATATGACCTTTGATCAATATAACCATGGGAAAATATACTCTTAATATTATGATTATTGTTTATAAATACAAATGATCATGTGAATAATATCTTCACTTAAGAAAGTATAAATATAATTTAGGCATCTTTAAGTGATATAATAGAAATAGAAAATAACTGTTTTGGAAATTATTAGTTAAGTATTAGTATTTTTTTGGTAAATAGTGTTTTCTCTTAAAAATTTAATATCTCATAATTATAAAATTATTTTCAAAAAGGGAGTCCATTTTTGAATTCAGAATATCGATATTAGTTTAGTGAAATTTATGAGTTTTTTTATAAAATGTTTTGTTTTTCAGTGAATAGTAAAAATACAGTTTTGAGTATTGGTGTGTTTAATGACATCATTAATGATGTAATCCTTATATAATAATTCTGGTCTACTTTTTTATAGTAATATATGTTATGAGGTTTCCCATGTGCCCAATACTTTGGGTAAATACAATGGGCAATCCCATGGTTTGGAAAATACCACTAATAAGGTGTCCCTTCGAAATTAATTAAATATTCCCTCAATTTTACTATAAATTACTACCCATTACTTCATTAAATTCATTCATAATTAATTCTCAACGAATATCTGGTTTTTTTACCTCCTAATTATTACTCCTAAGGTTCCCTCTATCCCCCAAGGTCCCATCCATCGATCTTTCAATGTTACACTACAAGGTAAGGGAACCTTTAACCCTCCTCTTTTAAGTCGTGGATTTTTTTTTTCTGTTGTGTCTTCTAGTTTTCATATTAATATATTGTGGTATGTCCTTATATTCTCTTATATCTTTTCATTTTATGTCCAAATTATTAGATACCCTTTCCACTCTCATCAATGGATTATCTGAATTTTTAAGTGATGTCGTTAGGCTTCGCATTGTCGTAAAGGAAATCATTACTTCTCTTTTCTTTCCAGTAACCTTTTCATTTGGTATTCCATTAAAAAAACCATACCATGTTCTTATTATGTTTTTATTAGGACCCTATACAATATTATTATTTATTTATGAGTGGGTTACCCTTTTCCCCTATCTTTTTAATGTTTTCTAAAACCATGTAATATAGTCGTTATGCTGCTGAAATTTCCACTCAAAATCTCTCACTCATTTCCTAAAAAAATCAACTTATTTTATTTATAAAAACACTCAAACTGATTTCCAGTATATGGGTATTCATAAATATAGAAAAATGATATATTTTATACTTTAATTTATATACAGGAAACCTTCATTCCCTTTCTATGGGGTTTAAATGACATAACGATCATGTTTTTACGCACTTTTAAAACGTCCGGATTTTGAAATTAAACCCATTTATTTTATTCAATTTGGGTTATTTGTAAAAAATTTATTTATGATATATGTGGATCGCATGAAAATAAAGAAATATTCTGGGTGAACAATAATATCTCCCCAATTCATTGGGTAGAGAATTTAATCTCTAGATATTACAAGTTTATGATACCTTGGTGAATAATCATGACAATTTTTATGACACCTTGGTGTTAGAATTTGGTGATATGTTCTTTAATGTCTAAATTAAATGTTGTATCCCCATTTCCACGTTATTATTGAAGTCATTATTTCTATTATATTCCTCTTTATCATTCCTTTATGATATCCTTCATGTTCTTATTGATATCGCTCAAGATCACATTTAAACTATTTTACTTGTTTTCCTTACTGGGCCTTCTTCTCACCCTTTCCTTTGATGTATGTCTTTATGTTATTAGATTCAATAATTTTTTATAGGATGAACCTGTTATATAAATGTAAAATTTTAATATAAGAATGTTTTTTCTAATCATTTTTTATGTTTCTGATTTCAATGAAATAAGACTTCCATGACCCTCTGTTTGTATAATGTAATGAAAAATTATGTGATAAAAAGGTTGGATGTTATAGTTTGTAGCAAAAGACAGTTTAGTTATTTATGGAAATTAGGATAAGAATACACTAGGAAGAACCCAATAGAATATTTTAAATACAAGAATTTTTTTTGCAATTTTGGTGAAATATTAAATAAGTAGTTTTCGAAAAACAATAAATCCATATCTAGATATGAACAAGTGGATGTGGCTCTGGAATAGATTTACCATGGAGTTATATCTCTGACAAGGAGTTTCAGACATTACTTGAGGTATCCTAGTACAAGAAAATGGGCCTTTATGAACACCTGGTTTGACACTCCTAGGGGATAATTTATGTTAATCATAATCATTTTATGAATCATTATGAAGTATTTATAGAGAAATGTAATTGTATAAGAATAATGTTTTTAGAAATAAAATCCTTTATTATTAAAATATTCATAAATGAAATAATCTTATCACAAAGTATTTACTCTTTTAGAAAATTTTGTGTAATATGAGGATCCTTAAAAATGGTAACTACAATGGACCATACACTGGCGACCCACTCATGGAATCTGGAATGGAAACTTTCATGAGAATGATGAAACAAAAGACTCATGTTATGGGAAATAACATAAATTAAGATAAGAGAGCAATCTCACTGAGAAGGGATAAACATTCATTTGAGACATTTATGTTATAATGACCACAAACCATTAGTGGATCTACAGACCCATTGATTTCTGGATAGTGGATCATCTCTATCAAGATGATCTTTTTTGTGATCCATTTTCTGAACAAGAGATGGTAACCCTAGATATTTACCGCATAGAGGGAGAAGATGATTAGTGGTGGGAACATATTAATAACATCAATCCAAATGTGTAAGTTAATTCTATAGAGTGGGATGAGTTTAGAGGGATCTTCTTCAGTAAGTATTTACCTCATTCCATGAGAACTAAAATGGAGAATGAGTTTCTCGAGCTGAAGTAGAAGGAGAATGAATCAATGGGAAGTTAGGAGATGAACATCACATGGTTTTCATATTACACATCTATCTTTTCCATGTATCCAAATTTTATGGTTGATAGATTCATTTATTTATTATGACCTCATCTACAGAAGAATCTAACCAACCGAGACTATGACAGCTATGGGGAGATCGTGTGGAGTGCAATGAAATTCAAAATAGAGTTTGGTGAGATGGGGTAATCTCATAAATATAATGACAAGAAAAGATCAATATATCCATGAATAGAGAGGATATATGATCATGGAAGAGTATGCAAGAATGTACAACATCCAACATGTAATAAATTTTGGAAGAAGCATTCACAGAACTACCTGCTTAGGAGTTGGAAGTGATACAAGTGTGGAAAAGCGTTCCATATCTCGCGTAATTTTCGTACTGAGGTGAAGCCTCAACATACCATCACTAAAGACAAGGGGAAGTTGGTGCATGACCTACCTGATGTCCAATTATATATGTTTTGAGAACTTGGGTACTTTTCAAAATACATTAAATATCTGAGGGCAATGCAGGGGAATCACCATTAGCCTCAGCAATGGCGAAGGGAACAAGGTCATTCTTTTTAAATCACTATGGATAAATTTGAAGGGCCATATGATGAGGTGGTAGGTACTCTTATTGTTATTTCAAAGCTATTATGTACATTGTTTGAATCTGGTTCTATGCATTCCATTCCTCGATGTTTTCAAATAATTTTGAATCAACCCCTAAATGTCTAAAAGCAGAGTTATCAGTCAAGACTCATGGCGTGATTATCCAGTCATCATCAGTGTTTAAAATATTTATTATTTACATTAGTTTGTGAAATATAATCTCCAATCTAGTAGTCATTCCAGTTCTATAATTTGACATTATACTAGGGATGAACTGGCTCTCAATGTTTAATTATAAGATCAAATGTAGTAGCATTGAAATATCAGTAATCTTGAATGGAAAACCTACAGTTATTTACCAAGGAGAGGTATCTCAACCAGATAATTGTCTAAAAGAACCACCTATATTAATTTTTTTGGTTATGTTCAGTTTTTAAGAATAAGGAAATGAGAGTATAATGATAGAAAATGTCCCCATCATCCAAGAGTACATTGACGTATTTTATGAGGTGTTACCTGGACCTACCCTAGAATGAGAGCTAGAGTTCGCAATTGAACTCTTACCTGGATATCATCTGATATCAATGAAACCATATAGGATAGAAAATGTGGATCAAGAGGAATTAAATAAACATCTCTAATATCTTTTGGATAAGGGGATTATTCGACCGAGTGAGTCTTATTGTGGATAACCTTTTTTCTTTGTGAAGAATAAGGATGGATCAATGTGACTATGTACAGGTTATAGAAAACTGAATGGGATCGACGTGAATAAAAAATACCCTATTCCTATAATTGATGAATATTTGACTAAATTTGTGGGTCTCAATTCTTCTCTAAGATTGATCTTCGTTCTGGATATCATCAATTGAGGGTTAAAAAGAAGATATTCGAAAAACTGTCTTCTAATCAAGATATGGCATTATCAGTTTGTTGTTATGACTTTTGAACTGACTAATTCATCTGCTATTTCTTTGGATTTGATTAATAGAGTATTTAATGACTACCATGATAACTTTGTGGTAATTTTTTTGATAATATTCTGATATATTCCAAAATTCTTGAGGAGAATGAGGATCAGATAAAGGTTATTTGGAAAAATATACAAAAGGATAGGATTTTTGGAATGTGTATAAAAGGTGAATTTTGTTACAACATGATTCCTTCTTGGGGTACATTGTTACCAATGAAGGAATCGTAGTTGACCCTACAAAGAAATAAGTTGTAAATGAGTGGCCTCACCCTACAAAAATAACTGAGATTCATAGTTTCCTTGGATTAGAGGGATATTATAGGAAGGTTGTGAATAAATAGTTGGGACATTATAATCCATTAACAATGTTAACTCTAAAATTGGTTATCTTCATTTGGACAAATGGGTGTGAGGAATGTTTCCAAGAGCTGACGATGTGATTGGTTACATCACCCATCTTAACTCTACCCTCATGTGGATAACACTTATTTATTTTTAGCGATGCATCTTTGAATGGTCTTGGGTGCATCCTCATGGAAAATGAAAAAGTCATTGCTTATGCATCTTGACAATTGAAGAATCGTGAGAAGAACTATCCTATGAATGATCTAGAGTTGTCTTGACTCATTTTTCTCTGAATATATGGAGGCACTATCTTTATGGGGAAAAATTTGATATATATAACGAATATCAATGTTTGAAGTATATTTTCCCAAAAAATTAATTGAATATGAGACAAAGTAGAGGGTTAGACATTCATAAAGACTATGATTATTCAATAAATTATAATTCTAGAATAGAAAACAAAGTAGATGATACATTAAGTAGGAAATACCCAGTTTTTCTTTGCATGATGGGGATTCTAGGAGATACATTGATCAATGAACTAGTAATGCTATAAATGGAAATTATAAGGGAAGGGACCTCATTAAATCTATCCAAAATGATTTATCAAGCTTCATTAATAGAGAAGATAAACAATTCTCTGAATGAAGTTCATTTGTTACAAAATAAGATTGTGGTGGTGAAGGATGGAATATTTCCTTAGTTCAATATTGTTCAAGAAGGTGTACAGAAATTTAATACAAGACTATGTGTTGCATATCTCTTGGAAATAAGGAATGAACTGATGGATGAAGATCCTAGCTCTATATTCTGTATACATCGTGGAAGTAAAAAAATGTATAGAGACCTTCATTATCATTATTTTTGGGATAATATGAAAATAGATATTGATGACTGCAATTACAATTACATGGTATGACAACAAGTGGAGGCAGAGCGACATCTTTTTAAAGGGGTATTACTACCACTAACCATACCAATATGGAGGTGGGAAAATATCACTATGGGCTTCATCACTAGTATCCAGAGAAAATACAAAGGAAATAATTGAATGTGGGTTATTGTGGACCATCACACTATGATTTCTCATTTTATCATCATTCTGGATGATTTCTCTATTGATCAACATTCCATTATTTATGAGATGGAAGTGGTAAGCATTCATGGAGTTCAACTTTCTATCATATCAGTTCGCGATATGAGGTTCACATCAAAATTATGGATATGTCTTCAACATGCTCAGAGTAATGAATTGAATTTTATTATAGCCTACCACATCCAAACTAATTTCCCATCTGAAAAGACTATTGAAACACTCAAGGGAAAGATGATATCATACTCAATGAAATTTAAAGGTTGATGGGATCAACATCTCCCATTAGTTGAGTTCTCTTACAACAACACCTTCCACTCAAGTGTTCAAATGGGAACCTATGAAGCTCTATATAGGATGCGATGTAGAAATCATATTTTTTGGGATGAAGCTGGTGAGAGAAATCTTCGTGGGCCAAATCTTGTGTATGAAATGATAGAAAAAGTCCATGCCATCCAACAACACATTAAGGCTACTCAGAGTCAGAAATAAAGTTATGCCGACAACTGTTGAAGGTAATTAGAGTTTAATGTTGGTGACAAGATCTTTCATAAAATTTAACCTTGGAATAAATTCACGAGGTTTGGGAAGAAATGGTAGCTCGACCCTATGTACATTGGTCCCTATGAAATATTTAACCACATGGGAGCAATAGCCCATCATCTTGCACTTCCTCCAAATCTAGCACATGTTTATGATGTCTTTAATATCTACCTATATAGTAAGTACAAACCTAACCCTTCACATGTAATAAATACAGAGGTTGTACAACTGGAACATGACTTCGTTATGTGGAGCTACCGGTGGAGATCTTGGATCATAGGGATAAGGTTCTACGCAACATGACTACCAAGCTTGTTAAGGTGTTTTGGAGAAACCAAAAATGTGAAGAATCCACGTGGGAACCAGAGGAGTATATAAGGAAGATGTACCCACACCATTTCTCTTATAAGGGTAGAAGTTAAAATTCTAGGGACAAAATTTCTTGAGGGGGGAAGAATGTTACCAGCCAAAATTTTGAATAATATTAGTTTCTTATTTTTGTTTGTTATTTTTTTTACTCAACAAATCTATATCCTTTAGTTAATGAAGAGAGTATAATTAAAATGATACCATTTTGTTTTACTATTTTTAGGAATTCTGGTCAATAGTAACATTGGAATATATACTCTTAACATTATGATTGTTGTTTATAAATAAAAATGATCATAGATAATTAATTCAGAAATAAGAGTTGGGGGACTCATCAAGTAGACTCGGGCTATACGAAGCCCATTTTTCAGACATTGGGAAGGAGGTTGCATCACTAGGCTTTTCTCTAGACAAAGCCCAAGATGAGTTTCAACATGTGAAGATTGAATGAAATCGCATAACAGAGAAGTTCAAGCTAATAGAAATCACCACATGGTAAATTTGTTCTGAGCCGCCCCAAAATTCTATCACCATAGCACACCTTACTATTATACTCTATTTAGGTGTTATAATGGGCTATGTAATGATTTATTTGTTACTTTTTGTAATCCTTTTGTAAAAATAAAATTGATATTTTTTTCTTATGGTAAACATTGTGAATTTCAAATATCTGGGTAAATATAGGATGAATTTATAGAAGTTACATATTTTGGATTAATTTTGGAAAAAGGGTAATTTAAAATATTTTTTTATATTTTAAATAATTATTAATGTGAAATGATTTTCAATAAATGGCCTTCCATAGTTGTGATATTTATAAAATTTAGAGTCTAATAATATCAACATAATTTTTAGTGAATATTAACGTATGAATAATAATATTACCCTTATGAATAGTAATGTGAGCAAAGAAATATTAACCTCCCTTATAAATGTATCAATATAATTTATGAATCCTGGATGATGAAGTTATATAATTGCATAAGTAAATAACTATTTTAGAAATTATTAGTTAAGTATTAGTATTTTTTAGGGTAAATAGTGTTTTATATTGAAATATAATATCTTATAATTAGAAATATATTTTCATAAAATAGATTTCATTTTTGAATTCAAATAATTTATATTAGGTTAGGATGTATTTTTTAAATATTTATACAAGTTTTAGTTTTTCAGTGAATAGTAAAAATACAGTTTTGAGCTTCGGTGTATTTAATGACATAATTCAGGATGTAATCTTGATGTAATAATTATGGGGGAATTTTGAATATTAAGATATTTTATGAGGTGTCACAATTGGCCAATACCATTGGAAAATAACATTGTAATGCCCATGGTTTTGCAAATACCACTGATGAGGTGTCCCTTGGAAATTAATTAAATATTTCCTCAATTTTTCTATAAATACCAACCCATTCATTCATTAATTTTTTTTCCAAATTCCTACTCAAAGATGTTATGTTATTCTTAACTCCCAATGATTCCTTAAAATGTTTCCTCATCCCCCCCCCCACGGTCCCAACCATTGAGAATTCAATGTAACACTTCAAGGTAAGAGAACCTTTCACCCTCTTTTAAATCATGACATCCTTTATGTTGTGTCTTCTTGTTTCCATATTATTATATTGGGGTATGTTAGTTTATTTCTTTATTGCTATTAATTTTATTTCTAAATTATGATAAATTCTTTCCACTCTCACCAACTAATTTTTGGAATTTTCAGGTGACGTCGTTAGGCTTCCAAATTTTCATAAAAGAAATTGCATCTTCACTTTTCGTTCAAGTTTTCTTTTCATGTGTTATGTCATTAAAACATCAATAACATGATCTTATTTAAATGTTATTGATTACCTATACTATATTATGAGTTATTTATTAGTTGGTAACCCAATTCCCCACTCTTATTAACTTCTTCTAAAAACATGTTATATAGCCGTTATGCTATAGAAATTTCGTCTCAAAGTCTCTCTCTCTATTTCTCAAATAATTATTTTATTATATTTATATGAATACCAAATACTATTTCGTTTATATGGGTAATAATAAAGGAATAAAAATTATTTTTTTGATTCACATACATGAAACCCTCATTCCATTTCCATGGGATATAAATCACATAACGATCAATATTTTATGCCCTTTTAAATATTAACTATTTGAAATGAAACCCATTTCCTTTATTCTTTTTTTTGGTTATTTAGAAAAATTTTATTTTTCATTTATGTAGATAAAATGAAAATAAATACATATTAAGGGTGCTCTCTGATAGTGGTCTAGTGCATTTGGTAATTAATTTAAGATCTAGAGATGAAAATTTTACAATACCTTGCAAATATCCTTGGTAATGTTTAAGACGCCACTGGGTTGATCCTTTATGATATGTTCATTAGTGTCTAAATGAAATGTTTTATACACATTTTAATGTTATTATTCATGTTATTATTTCTATGATATGCCACTTTAGCATTCCTTAATGATATCCTTCATGTTCTTATTGATATCGGTCAAGATCACTTGTAAACTATTTTACATTATTTACTTACTGGACTTTCAGCTCACCCTTTCCTTTGATTTATATATCCAAGTTATTAGACAATGTAATTTTACATAGGATGAACCAATTATTAAGACTTATAAGTGGATTAGAATAAATTTTTTCTTTTTTTATGTTTTATGCGTCTGATTTTCAAGAAACTAGAATTTAATGATCCTTTGTTTGAAAAATGTACCGAAAAGTAAGGCAATAAACATTTAGGATGAAATAAAAGGATATTTACCCTTCCCAATTTCATATTATGTATTTTAGATTCTTTAACTTTTCTACTTAGTCATAATTTTTTTTATAAATTTATTTAATACTTTTTTCATTAACATGTAATATAGAAGAAGTAAGTTTTGTATTATTTTAAAAATGATAGGACTTAATGTCAGATCAACTGAAAATATCAATCAAACTAGACAAACAAATTTTGATGATAACTATTATTAATATTAGAGAGTTAGAATGAAGACATTTCTAATCATCCCTGGATTTGTTAATTCTGTAAATCTTATTGAATATTATAAAATTCCTGTTGATGTAGTGAGAACCTATTCTAATCAAGAAAAGAATGTATATAAATCAAATTATAATATATGGAATACTTTTGTGTGTTCTATAAAAAGAAATATATATTTAATTTTATTTCTTATTGTGAAGATGCTAATAGTATTTAAAATAATTTTCAGATTAAAAATTTTGGAACATTTAAAGATGTTTAGACTAGATGAGATATGCCTAGAGATGAATTTCAAGAATTTTAATTTCCTTATGGTGAACCTATTATAGTTATAAAAAAATGGGTTATGTCAATTGTGAGCAGATTACAAGATATGGTATATAATTGATTGGAAGATTAAATCCTTATTGACAATATTATTGATATTTTCCCAAAGAGTTGGAATTTAAGAGAATAGTAGTTGAGGAATATTTAAAGATTACATATTTCAGTATTAATGAATTCTTTATAAAAAATTTACAATATTTAATAGATGTAAATGATATACTGAGAACGTAAAAAATAATATTGGTAGGTATTATTTTACTTCTGTATCAAATCTGATAAAATATCAGTATCCTAGTAAGGTCATTATGAAATCAATGAAAAAGATCATTGTTCAATCCCATTAAAGTGATTCTGATCATTGTGAGAATGAATAAGCCAATCATTATCAAATAATGAATTTTTTTTATAAATAGTATTTTCAGTATCTATACAATAAAAATAACATTAAAAAGAATAAAAATAAGGATTATGATGTTACTTATTATGAATGCATAAAGATGTACATAATTGCATTGACTGTCCCAAGTTGAAGACGAATTTTAGAAAGAAAAGAGGTTCTGATAAGAATAAAAATATGTTTTATAAGTCAAAATTCAAGAGTTTTAATAAAGATAAAACCACATGGAGTGCGAGTTGAGGGGATTATTATGACAATTGTTTTGATAATGAATGTTCATATTAGTTAAAAATTAGTCTTCTCTCTATAGTACCAATAAAAAGTCTGTGTTTTATTGACACGGTACACACATCTTATTAATTAACAAATATGTAATTAAATGAAAATTATCCTAATGAGAAAAGTATTTTATTTTTTTTATAATTAATCCTACTCAGATAGTTAAAATAATACATTACCTTCTTATAAATATATTTCTAGATTATTAAAAAATCTTGAAAATGAGAATTGCAATGTTAGAAAAAACATGAGAAGGGAAATATTTTGATAATTGTTTTTAAAAAAGAAGTATTAGATCATTATAAATATCTTGATAAGAAATCCTTTTAAATTGAATATATTTCTAAAATCCTTGAAAATTATAATTTTATGAATGATAAGATTTTTATGAATTTTGAAAATTCTATTTCATAGATAAATATTTGAGAAACAAAAATGACTTATGAAACTAACAATTGTGAGGATAAGAATATAGTTATCAAACTAAAATCTATAATTTTAATTGTAAAGTAAACTCTTATGAAGTTTACCATAGGTAATGAAAATATTTATAAGATGAATCAACAACATTTTATTTATTGTACATGTTTAGGAATGGGTTACTCACATTCCATACCGATTTTTAGTAAAAATAATTTTGTTCAATAAGTGTTACTTTTTTTATAATTCACATTGTGGTGGTTGCTATAATAAAAAGTGTTAACTTTATAAAATTTAATATATATGGTTACAAACATCCAAATTTTCAAACAAAAAACAAGTAGTTTCCAAAAAGATTATTTTCTAAAATTTCCAGACCCAAGAATGTTTGTGGTATGAACACATAATTATTTTTATTTCAATGAAAAAAGTAAATTCCAAAAATAATATTATTTTTTACATATATAGTGGTTTTTTTGGTATATGAGTATTAAAGTAATTTCATTAAAATTATTTTCAAAATCAATGTCGAAATAGTTACCATTGGAGATATATCTCAATGAAAAATTATTGTTATAGGTAATACTGTTATTCTTGTTATAACCTTTATTTCAATTTTTTTTAGGTTAATGGTCTTAAGAACAACATTATAATCAAGAATCAATTATGTGTTAAAGGATAGATTGTCAATTTTAGGAATGATAAATTTTATGTACACAATTCCAAGGATGAATTCATTCTTACTACCCATAATCATGAGAATGTATTCACACTAAACATAGATGACCTTAGGATCCAAGAATTACCTTTCATTATTGCAATGGTAGATCAATATTTATAATTTAATGGAAGGTTAGAACACGGTAACCTAAAAAATTACTTAAATTTACTAAGAAAAATATTTTTAAGAATCTACTAGAGTATTGATTTGACTCTTCAATTTTTTTGGCCATCGTCAGTACAATATGAAACCTAATTGTAGAAATAAATATTTTAATGGTGTTTTAGATTCTGATCCATTACAGTTAGTTCAGATGGATTTATTTTGACCTACCCAAGCTGGAAGTATTGGTTGAATGTACATTGTAATTTTTTTTTGATTATTACACAAGATATACATTGGTTTATTTTAAATATAAAAAATCTAAAGAGATTTATTAATTTAAAACATTTATAGCTGAACAAAAAAAAATAAAATCATCCCCTTGATAACTAATAAATGTTATCATTGGGGATAAGTTGTAAATTTTAATGTAAAAACATATTATAGTATGAAATGTGTTAAACAAAACATTTCACCACCAAGAACACCACAAAAAAACGGTTTTTTTGAAAGAAGAAATCACATTCATCATGAAATGAAAATAACCTTTTTGATTGAATATTCAATTGCTAAATATTTTTGGGCTGAAAAAGAAGTAATGATTTTTATACTATATATTTAGTTTGAATTCAACCATTTATTAATAAAACACTTTATGTGTTGAGGAAAGACCATAAACCAATATTATCCTACTTCAATGTATTTGGATGCAAAGTATTCATCTTGAATACAAAAGATAACGTTCAAAAATTCTCACCCAAATAAAATTATGTTTTATTATTATGTGATTAAACTAATTTTAACTCATATTTTTTTTAATAAAAAATAATTTACAATTGATGAATCATTACATGTTAAATTTGGTGAAACCGACCATTTTTTTCAGGCGACCCCAACTAAATTCCTCAGATGTGCTTTCTTAAACTAATTTTATGCTTTTGATAGAGAACAATTTTATTAAGAAAAATAATCCTTAAATTGTTTTTGAAGTATTTAATGAAGATTATTTTCTACCTTTTCCTGAAAAAAATGTTTTACAAAACCCAAATATGTTATTTCATAGGATTGAACATGGTGATAATATGATTTGTGGTGTAAATCAACAAGTAATGACTAGAACCACCTTGAGAAATGAAGTAGAACATTTTGAATTCCATTCCAAATTCAATCCGATAAATCATGAGGAATCTATAGGTGATGAGGATTAGACTAAATCCATGAAAGATTGACTAAATGAATTCGACTGGAAAAATTTCTAGATCGTACTTGAATGGCCTATTGAAACCTCTATAATTGTTGTAAAATGGTGTTTGAGAAACATGTGTGATGAAAATTGGATAATCATTAGAAATAAAGAAAGGCATTTTTTTAATGATCAAAATCATTTTAGGGGTAATAGTCTATAAACAATCATATTCTACCATAGCTAGACATGAATCTCTTCATATTCTATTTTCATGTGTAGAATTTTTAACATTCAAAATTTTCCAAATGGATATGATGTGTGATATCCTAAATGGTTATGTATAAGAGGATGCTTTTGTTGAACATGATCCAAGTTTTGATGATTCAAAAACCCCAAATATGTTTATAATATTACAAAAGAATTATATGTTTATAAATAGTCCTCTAGAGAATTGTATGATAGATTATTATGATTTTTATTAGAAACAAAATATGATAATGAAAATGATGATCCATATCCATTTTTAAATAATTATAAAAAAACGTATAAATTGTTATAATTTATAAATATTTAATTATCTTTGGATAAACTAAAAAATATTTATTATATTCCATTAAGAATATTATTAAATAAGTGTTTGACATGGGTATTATAGGTGAGTTATAATTTTTTATCAGTTTTCAAATTTATCATAAACCTATGGTACTTATTTATCTCAATATAAATATGAAAATTACTTTTTTAATAATTATGGATATAACAATATGAAACATATTATTACCCCAATAACAACTAGAAATACACTTGATCATAATGAATCTGGGATCCTGTTGATCAAAAATAATTTTGTGGAAAGATAGGAAGTTTATAATACATAATAAATAGCCACCAAGACATAATGTATTTATTATTATTTTGTGCATGGTTACATGTAAATCCAAATGAATTCAATTTAAAATATTTAAAATAATTATTTCACTTTTAAATGGGAACAATGGATTTATGACTTCTCTACTAATATGGAATCCATTTTAAACATAAAAGTTTATCAGATGAAGACTTTGGTTGTTATAGCACGGATTATAAAATGGTATCAAGAGCATTTCATTTATTTGGAGATACATTTATGTATTAGTCTTGTAAAAAACAACACCTAGTAGAAAATACCACTACTGAATCCGATTTTGTAGGGCTCAAGTGTTTTGGATGCACCACACCCTCACATACCATCGATTGAATTAAAAAATAAATAAAAACTATGTGATACCGCTATTTATATTTCATAAAGTAAGAATAATACAAATCACTATCTTAAAGAACATGTGGGTATTAGGCATCAATTTTATTTGGACCACACATTTAAAGGAGATATTACTTTACCATTAATGGAAATGCAAGAAATACATACTGAAATTTTTACAAAAACCATTACCTTATAATAGATTTGAATACATTAAATAAATGTTACTA
This sequence comes from Viscum album, assembly GCA_963277665.1. Taxonomy (NCBI): domain Eukaryota; kingdom Viridiplantae; phylum Streptophyta; class Magnoliopsida; order Santalales; family Viscaceae; genus Viscum; species Viscum album. The sequence goes on from OY728127.1 coordinate 894,297,351, forward strand.
ATGATCACTATAATATAATAATTCATATCTATTTCTTGTTATAATCATGTTTTTTATATTAATTGACATCTTTTCATTGGGAGAGGACATATGATTTCTTTTTACAGTACTATAACTTTATCAAAAGAAAACATACGATTTAGAAAATTTTAACATTTTTTTCATATTATGAAATTTTCATATTTGAAGGATTTTTGTATTTGAATTTCAATCATATTCGTAAATATAATTGGACTCAAATATCTAATCAGATTTAAATATTTTTTCTCATGTTTTCCTTCTAAATTATTATCACCATTAGATTCATTAATTCTAAAAATTATATTATTAAACTATAGTATTATACTCAGATTTTGACCTTATACTATCATAATCCAATAAAAATAAAAATAAAACAATTTGTTAGATAACTACCTCCACTATAAATGGTATTATTCTTTATTTTATACTTTAACTGTTTTTCATTTTGATTAGTTTCAAACTAGTATGTGATTTTTATTAAATTGTTGTTGTTTTTTTATACAAAATCATTTTAATATTATTCATCCAATTAAAAAAATACCTTTTGAAATTAATTTTATTCACCCAAAATGATAAAATTTTATAAAACCTCAAGAGTCAACATTTTTCAAGATATTTTTTCTTTTGAAAATATCAAAACCATTAAGTTAGAGGGATCCAATCTTCACTAATATATCTATTTGGAATATGAAACATCGAATTTCATCACCTATATAAAGGGGAACCCTCAGGTCACACATCATATATTTTATATTTTCACCATGAAGCATTATTCCCCATAAATATACAATTGTGATTTTTTCTTCATTTCTTAAACATCCATACCGAGCCAAAATACGATGAATCCATTGAATGATTACAAAATTGGATCGTATTCCATGAAATCTAGTTTCCATATCCTTGTATGTGAAATAAGATACATATTTGGTAAGAATGACAAAGTTTCAAAGAAGGGAATCATTGTGTGTTGAATAGTCAAATAAAAATGATGATTTTTTTATTTGGATTTAGTTATATATTTTTATGATTATATAAGACTCAATATTGAATATAAAAAGGAAATGTTTTCTTTTCACTTTTATGAGATATCATATAAGGTTACTCTATGTGTTTCCACTAATTTTTAGGGTATTTTGGAAAAATTGGATTCATTGTGTTCCTCTCATAAATTACTAGATTCAAATTTTAAATATTTTAAATATAGAGTAAAAATTTTATTGTTCATGAATCCACCAGATAGAAATCTACGAAAAATCAATAATTTAATTCTAGATAATAGAGCTTTAACAACTTCAATGACATGATTTATCAATTTGGGAAAGGGAGATAGTGATACACTCAATGTATGTGATGTTTTAAATTTGGATTACCATGTTAACATAAGAAATATCATTCATGTTGGATATATTCTTTTAACTATAAAAACATTTAATTACACATCGATTGTAAACAAAATTATAAATTTTCTTATATAAATTATTAATAAGATTGAATGGAGAATGTGACATTTAAATTTTATATTTAAATTCAAACCTGTCAGGAAAAAGATAATATTTATCAGTGACGATAATATTAGTTGAATATCATATGTTTCTGATATGGAAACAAAATATTTCTTCGAAATAAATTAGGTTTCATCATAGATGGAAGAATGTTCTTCAATAAAGAAAACTATGAATGTTTCTAAGAAGACAAATGCTGATTATATTTATTCAACAGAAGAGAAGAAAAATAAAAAATTTTTTTTAATTAATGGAGGAGGAAGAAGGAAAAAATAAAAGAAGAAGGGAATCAAATATGACCTGACCCTACTGAGGCCCTCGCAGCAAGATTACATGCTGAAGAATTTATTGAAATTGAGATAAAACAATATGTTAAAGATGAAATAACCATATGAATCATTATATAAAGAGATGAAGATAAGTGTTGAGAGTGCATCAATGAAAATTGTTCTCTCACATGATACTAATGTGGAAATAGATGAATTAAAATTTCTAAATATGGACATTCACTATAATATAGATAAGGTATAATATATTCTGTTTTATAAGAAATTAATTCATCTTAGAGAAGGTGATCATAGATCGGAGTTAGATTTTCATGATTTGTTTCACAAAGAGACAGAAGAAAGGAACGTAGTATTATATTACCTTTCTAAATCCATAGAAGGAAACAAGATGACGTTTTTTTTCAATAAAATAAAAGAATATATGGATGGTGAAGATGGATTAGAAGGAGAAGGTGATGTCTATGAAGAAGAAAAGTTGAATAATAAAAAGATGGTGACAACCTCCAAGAGAATGAAATTTAAAAAGATAATGAACATGATTATCAATATGATATGCTATCTATACAAACTTCTCAAGACTCATTGAAACATCTAACTTATTTGGGAAATCAAAAAAAATTTAAATTATATAGGAAAAACAAGTGTCTATAACTTGTCACGAAATTGTGTCTTCATCCAAGTGGAATGATATATATCAACACGATAATGAATAACTTAGGAAAAAATGAGATTGTTTAATAAAATGATATCTTATACGGGAACATAAAATATATTTAAATAAATAAATAAAAGTCATCATCTCAATAAGTAATCATACTAATAAAATGAACCATTCAATTAGTATTATAATCATTGAATTCATTCAAAACTTAATTTCATGATTACATTTATCACAGTTTAAGACGATTTGAGAAAACTATTCCATACATTCCAAGGTTGGAAAAAGGATGATTTAGTTGTTGAGAATCAATATAGATATTCAAATTCCGATAAATATTTTTTAATAGTTTGATATGATTAGAGGTATATTTAAATTTAATTAAAGAAAATGATAAATCTCATAGGAAGGGTTGTAATTTTTTTTCAAATGGTATCATGATACTGATGAAGCCATCAAGACTCATGATGAAAATCATTTATAATTTCTTAAAAAAATGGATGTGACTAATGTTACATTTAATAGACCTACAATGGAGAGTCCAGCGAGGTTAAATATGATGAAACATTCTGATGAACTTCCAAAAAAACTGATGATACCTCAAATTGTTAAATTAGTATAATGTTTCTACTAAAATAGATTTCAAGAATCAAAGTCTATAGAGAATAAATTATTACATTTAATAATTCTAGTTATTCTTTCACTAAAATGATCAATCCCTAGGAAGAGGAAAATAATCATTTTTGTGAGAACTTCCAGACTCTAGATGAAAAGGTTGAGGAACAGGGTTAAATAGTTCTAATTTAGGAGGAATGGATTCAGGAGGATGAATAAAAACAAATATATCTATAGTAATTTATGGAAGAGGTTGAATTGGAATGAAAATAGTTAATGATCCTGAATATAGTTATAAGATCATTAACTCTGAAGAAATATTTAATATCCTAAAATCATTTTTTAATTTTCTCTTATCAGAATTTAAATGAATTACTTTTTCATCTACATATATATTTTGTAAATGTCTTATAATTATTTTGTATAGATGTTCTTTCAGTTACATTATATTATCAGGTCCTATATTTCTTTTTGTTATAGATCTTTATCAATTTGTTTTTAGGTCTTTCAATACTTTCCTTATTCATTTTTTAAAATCACAAAGGGGTAGAACAATATAAATTTGGGGTGGATTATACAGTAAGTGGGATATGCATTATCTAAGAGGATGAAAATATATTATTTAAGTGAATATTCTCCATAAAGAAATTATTATCCTATGGGGTATTTATTCATATTCACTATTCCATTTAGATTAGTTATAAACATTAGGGGAGATAAGTATTTTTCTAATCCTAAATATGATTTTTCTTAATAAAATAATGTACTCATGTTTTTTCAACGTTATATTCAATTTTAGTATTATGTTTTGGGATTTCCAAAATGGTGGAGATATTTGTATCAAAATAATCTTTTTTAATTATCTATTACTTTTTTAGAAATAACAAATTCTTTTATAAAGAATTAATAATCTAATTATTAAATTTATAAAGAGTTATAATTTGTTTTGGTAAAAAAATAGTTTTCTACAATCCATAGAACTCATTTTAATGTATTCATGAATTCTAATATAATCAATTAATTAAAACTACCATAATGGGAATAGATTCAGTCATGATCATACTCATCCTTATCCAATAATATTTTATGGAAATGTATTTTGTATTCATACTATCATATGTTCAATCAAATTTGACATCAAAACTTGTATCATCAGATACATACTCATAAAAATAACCATAATGAAATACTGTAAGTAAATTTCGTAGATTGACTAAAGGATAAATTTGGTATAGGGAAAAACTTATTATAATAGTGAGGAATTTAGATCAATCTCTAAATGATATAAATAAAAATGATTTCATGCACACTGTTACAATATGTTTAGAAAAACAATGTAATGAATTTAGTAATAACATGACCATTGGGGTTTCAGGTGTCTAGCTCCTTTTTAAAATCATAGTGAAAATATGAACATTGGAGATCATTATGACAAAGGTCTTTTGAGGAGAGGAAGGAAGAGGAGAAAATCACCTTATTTATTAAAGCCTTTCAGGGATATAAATGGAGATAAAATCTTATCAACATATAAATGGTTGTCAATGGAAAGAATAGAACAAATCTGATCAATATATCGAAGGATTGTGGGGATAGAGAGGTAAACTGATCATCGTATCGAGGGATTTCTCTTAGTAAGAAAAAGATATACATTCATGTAAGTATAAATCAAGGGGCCTTTTGTAACAACCCGAGATTTTATGAAAAATATTCTTTTAATTTCATTGATGTCTTATGTTGTAAGCTACAACAAGATTATCTTGTACTATACGCAACACCGTATTAGCTTGCAGTATACGCAACATTATTCTTAGATTATGTTACACACAATTTCATGTTTGATTGATAATAGTGATTCTACGCAACATTGAGTGTATATATATATATATTCAATGTATAAATGAAAAATGGATGGATTATGTTATATGAAACAACAAAGGAGTCTTTCACAACACGCAACCCTAACTTGGCTTGCATAACATGCAATCGCGACCTTCCTCGATAGAGTGCGTTGTACGCAATACCGTGTTTAACTAAACAATGATATATTATTATAATAATATTATGAACTAGCCGTTATTAATAGTATTAACTAAGTTTTAAATTTTATAACATTATTATTCATCATACACATTTTCTAGAACATGATATAAGAACAAAATAAATTTTTCATGTAAAATATGTATTTTTAAAAAAATGCAGTTTTGCCGCCTTTTGATGGAGCACCCACATTAAATCTATTTTTTGACATGTTTATAAGTTCAATTTGACAAAATAAAATTCTTATTTTGAATTAAGATATAAAAATTTACATTGGATAAAGTTTTGATATTTTTCTGATAACTTTCATATTTTAATGAATAGTAAAAACACGCTATATTTTAATTAAAAACAACTTTTTTCATCGTAATTATTTATATGGGTAAATTATAATATTGAACGGGTTTAAAGTATAAATATAATATACTTTTACCATTTAATATAATTTATGCCATTATCATTGACTTTACCTTGAATTCGTAGGTTAAATCAATTCAATCTTTTGCAATGTTTTAAACAAAAACCCGTTTTCTTTCATCAACAGGATTAATTTTAATTTAATTTCTGCAACTTATGTGTATTTAATTTCAAAAAATGGATTCCATATTTCGAATCAGTGGGTCCAAATTATGTTAATAGGCTACTTTTTATTTTTGGAAATTATGAATAGTAACTATGGTAAATTTTATTTACCATAGTTAAAGGTAAATCATGTAATTACGAGTAAATATAATTTTATAAAATTACAATAACACATGGAAAAATTCTATTGGATGACTAAAAGTCGACCCATATTACCTAAGGGTCGAATAAGATTCATTTAATTGAATTTTGTCCATGAAAATAATTTAATTATTATTAAAACCAAAGAAAGTGACAACATGTCACTCTCTTAAATCTTATAAGTATAATAATTTTAATTTAATGATAAACTTCATGAAACATCGAACATTATTAATCACCAGAAAGATAATAAAATTATCTACATCATATGATTTTTTTTAATAATTTTTAGGGATTATATAATAATCATTAATTATGACACAATAGTGATGCAGAAATTGGTTATCTAGTGAAAAATAAAGAATATAGTTTTTATTAAACTAATAGTGACCATAAAATGCACAAAACCCTGATCAACATATTGGTCATGTAAATGTAAACCATAATCATCCAAATTTATAATATTTTACAATTTTGAGCCTTATAAAAGCGATTATGACACATATATTATTTTATTTTATATGATGCCAAAGTTGTCACCTTCATAATTTAATAAATATAACAATTTAAATATTGTGATTTTAAGATGATAAATTCGAGTAAAAGTATTATTGTGAAATATAATAGATTTATATTCATCATAGGATTTTATTTTTAATTTTTATTAAAAAATAAGTATATTAAATAATTATACAAAAATGTTGTAGTATTTATTTTATTAAGAGATAAACCAAATAAATGGTTTTAAAAATAATAAAATAAATATTATATGAACTATTTGATGGGCTACACGAATTTTATAGATAAATATGACCTTTTATGAATCTATTAAATATTTTATTTCGAATATATCCTCTGTTTAGATTTTATTTAAATTCATATAAATTAATAGTGTCAAAATTGAATCTATTGTTATTTTATAAAAATAACATATTATTAAATTATTTAAAAATCAAAAAAAAATATATAAAAATTTTAAAATAAAATTTATATAGTCTCAAATGTCATAACGTATCCAATTATTTAATATTAACAACACATAAGTGATTATTTATAACCATTTAAAATTTACAATTTTATTACCATAAATAAACTTAAATATATTAAATAAGGATAAATCAAAATGATAATGTTTAAAATAAGATCAAAACATGTCTAAATTTCATTTTTTGTTGAGATTACAATACTATATCATCTAATAATCGAATATGAGTCATTTTTGGAGGTTTTTATGTGGGTGAGATTTATTATAAATTAATATTTTTTGAGAATTCCAAAGGTGCCCCTCTCCTCCCTTATAAAAGGACACCTCCTCCCTCTCTTCCTCACACCACTTTGAGCCTTCAATCTCGTCCAAACCCTGCCCAATTCTCTTCTAAACTTCCCTATAAACATCCTAGAGGTCCTGGTCTTCTTCAAAGGCCAATTTTAGTGCCCTAAGAGGAGGTCTCGAAGAGGCGCTTCAAAGAAGAGGTAATGTCTATTACCGATTCTTTCAACTTTATTTATTCTTCCACTACTTCTTCTTAGGTTGTTTCATTATGTATTAATAACATCATTATTACTCATGTACGGATATGTTATTATAAGTATGAAACAACCCTATTTCACCATCTATCCATCCTACAGAAAATTAAATCACTGCGCGTGCGTACGTACGGAATACCGTCTCCACGCCATGGTGTAATCTATTTCCCACCACCACCTTACTTGGATGGGTATAATAGTGTAAATAATAACTATATATGATTATTGTAAAGTGATATTGATTCTGTAATAGTATACATACACTCCAATAAAATTCCACGATCATGTGAACGATATCATCGCTCGTGCGTACGTATGGAATACCGTCTCCACGATGTGATGAAACTCATTCTCAATGATTAACCATTCAGAAATGATTATAAATTATATATAATAAACAATCATGAAATATATGACATTATAATTATACTTGATTTATGTATATATAAATATGTATGTCATCCAATTAATTCCATTCAATTCAATGAGGAAACGAAAACAACATTCATGTGTACGTACGGCCTACCGTCTCCATGAACGGTGTATTTCTTTCCATTTATCGAAATATTATATGTATGTATATTATGAATGTATATTATATATAAATAATGATTTATATTGTGGAATTAAGTAATCATGATCTAAGTAATCATATTAATAATTACATGTCAAAACACGGACGAAAAATGAAATGATTTTACCCAAAGCGCTCTTTAACATGGAATTTACAAAAAAATGGGTAATATAAAGTCATAAGTGAACCATATATGATTCCATAACAATGAATATGATTCATTACTAAGTCAATAACATTATTTAAATCATTATATAGGAGGTTCGAACACTTATGAAACAAATCGGACCTAAGGTATGGGATAATTTTGCAAATATCATTTTTATCCGAGATTGCTTACTCATAAGTATCTAATGGGGTTATTGCTATCATCCATGTCCATGTTTTATAAAAGTGTTTTCATGTATTTTTAAAGTCATTTTTACCCATTTTTACTTTTACTACATGGTATGTATGAAATCTTTCTTTTATGAGGTACTTTTTGACTTTTCCGGCAAAAGTACGAGAATAATGTTTTTTTGAACTTTTACGGCATGAATAGATTTTTACAGTTTTATAATGTCTTATTTTCATGAATATTACTTAAAAATATTTCATGACTATTTTCAAAAAAATCTCTTTCTTTTAAAATTTCTTGACGTTTTGTGAAAAGAAATTGATTTTGAAGAAGAAAGGATATTTTCCTCACAAATTCATTTGAAGTGTTTTATCAAAACCATTTTTCCATCTAAGATGACATTATTTCATAAGTTTATGTTAGAATTATAATGTCTATATGATTTAAATGGTTTCAATTTTCTTATTATGAAATTATATCCATTTATTTTATATGGATTATTTGATAATTCGATTATGTTTATGAAACCCAATTTATTCGTTGGGTTATTATGTATGATGTATGCTTATTGTGTGGAACAAGTAATAATGATTTCATTATGAGATGGGTGGGACATATACCTCCCTCCAATTCATTGGGTAATGATTTATATCTCATTATATAGACATGGATGGAATGGCAAGTCAAACTGGTTCAGTAATACAGGACGGAAACGAGGAGTGAACTCGATTCAGAAAGGGACTTTTTCCACTAATATGGTCCTAGCAGCAATGCCTTGGCTACCATGGAAATACATACATGTGCTTAATGGATGCCACAAAGGAGTCTTGCACAACACGCAACCCTAACTTCTCTTGCATTACATGCAATCATGACCTTCCTCGATAGCGTGTGTTGTACGCAATATCGGGTTTTACTAAACAACGATATATTATTATAATATTATTATAAACTAACCGTTATGAATAGTATTAAATAAATTTTAAATTTTATAACATTATTATTCATCTTACACATTTTCTAGAACTTGATATAAGAACAAAATAAAATTTTCAGGTAAAATAAGTATTTTTCAAAAAATGCAGTTTTGCTGCCTTTTGATGGCGCACCCACATTAAATCAAGTTGTTGAAATGTTTATAAGTTCAATTTGACAAAATAAAATTCTTATTTTGAATCAGGATACATAAATTTACGTTGGATAAAGTTTTGATATTTTTCTGATAACTTTCATATTTTAATGAATAGTAAAACACGCTATATTTTAATTAAAAACAACTTTGTTCATCGTAATAATTTATATGGATAAATTATAATATTGAAAGGTTTTAAAGTATAAATATAACATATTTTTACCATTTAATATAATGTATGTCATTATCATTGATTTTACCATGAATTCGTAGGTTAAATCAATTCAATCTTTTTCAATGTTTTAAACAAAACCAGTTTTCTTTGACAACGGTATTAATTTTAATTTAATTTCTGAAACTGTTGTGTATTGAATTTCGAAAAATGGATTTCATATTTTGAATAAGTGGGTCCAAATTATGTTAATAGGCTACTTTTTATTTTTGGAAATTATGAATAGTAACTACGGTAAATTTTATTTACCATAATTAATGGTAAATCGGGTAATTAATGGTAAATATATTATTAAAAAATTATCCTAACACATGTAAAAATTCTATTGGATGACTAATAGTCGACCCATATCACCTAATGGTTGGATTAGATTCATTTAATGGACTTTTTTCCTTGAAAATAATTTAATTATTATTAAAACCAATGAAAGTGACAACATGTCACTTTCTTAAATCTTATAAGTATAATAATTTTAATTTAGTGATAAAATTCATGAAACATCAAAAATTATTAGTCTCAAGAAATATAATAAAATTATATTCATCATATGAATTTATTTATTGTTTTTAGAGATTAAATAATTATCATTAATTATGACACAATGGTGATGCAGAAATTGTTTATCTAGTGAAAAATCAAGAATATAGTTTTTATTAAACTAATATTGACCATAAAATGCACAAATCCCTGACCAAAACTTATTGGTCATGTAAATGTAAACCATAATAATCTGAGGGTCGAATTTTTTACCATTTGGCGCCTTATAAAAGCTATCATGACACTTATATTATTTTATTATAAATGATGCCAATGTTGTCACCATCATAATTTAATAAATATAACAATTTAAATATTGTTAATTTAAGATGATAAATTTGATTACAAGTATTATTGTGAATGGTAATAGATTTATTTCATCATAGGATATTATTTTTAATTTTTATGCAACAAATAAGTATATTAAATAATTATACAAAAATGATGTAGTATTTATTTTATTAAGAGATAATCCAAATAAATGGTTTTAAAAATAATAAAATAAATATTATATGAACTATTTAATGTGATACACTAATTTTATAGATACATATTACCTTTTATTAATCTATTAATTATTTTATTTTGAATATATCCTCTGTTTAGATTTTATTTAAATTCAAATAAATGAAAAGTGTCAACATTGACACTATTGTTATTTTATAAAAATAACATATTATTAAATTGTTTAAAAATCAAATAAATATTTAAAAATTATAAATTGAAATTTATATAGTCTAAAATGTCATAAAGTATCCAATTATATAAAATTAACAACACATAAGTGATTATTTATAACCATTTAAAATTCAGAATTTTATTACCACAAATAAACTTCAATAGATTAAATAAGGATAAATCAAAATGATAAGGTTTAAACTAAGATCCAAACATGTCTAAATTTGAATGGATGATTGGATTACAATACAATATCATATAATATTATAATATGAGTCATTTTGGGAGGTTTTTATGTGGGGTTAGATTTATTATAAATTATTATTTTTAAGAATTCCAAAGGTGCCCCTCTCTCCCTTATAAAAGGGAACCTCCTCCCACTCTTACTCACACCACATTGAGCCTTCAATCTCGGCCAAACCCTGCCAAATTCTCTTCTACACTTCAATATAAACATCCTAGAGTTTCTGGTCTTCTTCAAAGACCAATTTTAGTGCCCTAAGAGGAGGTCTCAATGAGGCGCTTCAAAGAAGAGGTAATGTCTGTTACCAATTCTTTCATCTTTATTTCTTCTTACACTCATTCTTCTTAGGCTGTTTCATTATGAAGTAATAAAATAAGTATAACAAATATACTGACATGTTATTATAACTATTAATCAACAATATTCCACCATCTATCCATCCTACGGAAAATGAAATCACTGTGCGTGCATACGTACGGAATACCGTCTCCACGCCTTGGTGGAATCTATTATCCAACACCACCTTACATGGATTGGTATAATGGTGTAAATAATAACTATATATGATTATTGTAAAGTGATATTGATTTTTTAATAGTATACATACACTCCAATAAAATTCCACGATCATGGGAACGATATCATCGCTCGTGCGTACGTACGGAATATCATCTCCATGATGCGATGAGATTCATTATCAATGATTAACAATTAATAAATGATTATAAATTATATATAATAATTAATCATGAAATATATGACATAATAATGATACTGTATCTATGTATATATATATATATGTATTTCATCCAATTAATTCCATTCAATTCAATGAAGAATCGAAAACAACGTTCATGCGTACATACGGCCAACCGTCTCCATGAACGGTGTATTTCTTTCCATTTATCGATATATTATATATATGTATATTCTGAATATATATTATATATAAATCATTTTTTTTATTCTAGAATTAAGTAATCAAGATATAAGTAATCATATGAATAATTACAACTCAAAACACGGACGACAAATGAAACGATTTTACCCAAAACGCTATTTAACATGGAATTTACAAAAGAATATATAATATAAAGTCATAAGTGGACCATATATGATATCATAACAATAAATATGATTCTTTAATAAGTCAATAAAATTATTTAAATCATTATACATGAGGTTCGGACACTTACAAAGCAAATCAGACCTAAGGTATGAGATAATTTTGCAAATCACATTTTTATCTGAGATTGCTTATTCATATGTATTTATTGGGGTTGTTGCTATCTTCCATGTACATGTTTTATAAAACTGTTTTCATGTATGTTTGAAGTCATTTTTACCCATTTTTACTTATACTACATGGTATGTTTGGAATCTTTCTTTTACGAGGTACTTTTTTACTTTTCTGGCAAAAGTAAGAGAAGAATGTTTTTTTAACTTATACGACGTGAACAGATTTTTACAGTTTTATAAAGCCTTATTTTCATGAAGCATACATAAAAATATTTCATGACTATTTTCATCAAAATCTCTTTATTTTAAAATTTCATGACGTTTTGTGAAAAGAAATTTATTTTGAAGAAGAAAGGATATTTTCCTCAAAAATTCATTTCTAGTGTTTTATCAAAACCATTTTTCCATCTAAGATGACATTATTTCATATGTGTATGTTTCAATTATAATGTCTCTATGATTTACATGGTTTCAATTTTCTTATTATGAAATGATATTCATTTATTTTATATGGATTATGTGATAATGGGATTATGTTTATGAAACCCATTTTATTCGTTGGGTTAATATGAATGATGTATATTTATTTTGTGGCACAAGTAAGAATGATTTCATTATGAGATAGGTGGAACCTATATCTCCCTCCAATTCATTGGGTAATGATTTATATCTCATGATATAGACATTGCTGGAATGGCATGTTAAACTGGTTCTGTAATACAGTACTGAAACGAGGAGTGAACTCGATTCAGAAAGGGACATTGTCCACTAAGATGGTCTTGGAATCAATGCCTTGGCTACCATGGAAATCATTACATGTGCTTAATGGATGCCACAATTACATGTTTTATTCCCATGCTATTTTATCATGATTTATGTTCTATTATGATCTATTCCTTATGTACTTCCATGTTTTATGTTGTTTCTCACGATTTTTAATGTTCATATTTTTTTAAAGTTCAAATGTATATGGTATGTTTTATTTTATCCATGCTTACCCTTACGAAGCATTTGATCTCACCCTTTTTATGTTTTATTTTCCCCCAGGATTAAAAGAAAGATTTTATGTAAGGAAACAAAAATAGGGATATCTTTATGGGAGATGTTGAAGATCTTTCACCACGATTAAAAGATTACGTTCCAAGTTTCCAAAGACACTAAACTATTACGGTCCTTGTGTGTCTGTTTCTGTTATATACTAAGTATTACACAAAAGTAATGTAATGTCAATGTACGTCAGGCTTCGGGTCTCTACACTTTTTCCATGTTTACTTTACACACATCTCTTTTCAAAAAAATAATTCTATTCAATTTTAATACTTTTTTTATTACATGTTTTTAATTTCCACTTCATTAATAGAATGTGATTCTTTTATATTCCATGTTTATATTAGAATTATATTTATAATAATATCATTGATTATGATACAATTATTTTACTATAAATATAGTATTATATTTTTTAATATATAATACTTATGTTTTTGTTAATAATCTGATAAGTCATTTTCATTTTTGAATACGATTAAATTGTTATTATTATTACACAACTTATTGAATGATATTAGATTCACTGGAATCAATTATACTTTTTCATATGTAGATTAAATATCATAATTAGTCTGGTATATATATTCTTATCATTAGAACTAAGCCCCCAGTCTGATTATTGATTAACTACATAGTAGGTTTTGTGAATTTGATATGGTTAATTCTGTTAAACAATGTTTATTTTAAGGGTAAAAGTGAATAATTTTAAACATTCAATTCACCCACTCTTGTATTTATCCATAAACATAAACATTTCAATATTAAAAATTATTATCATGAAAATATTGTGTCAATTTTATAAAATTTATTTACTATATTTTGTGGACTATAATTCATATCTAAACTCACAAAAATGTGATGAAAATAAATTTTCTTGTAAAATTCCTTATTATGTACAAAAGAGTAATTATTATAAAAATTAAGTATAATTTTGATTCCAAAAACAATAATGTAATTATTTTAAATCAGAAGAAAGTAATTGAAATTTATGATGAATCTATAATATAATTTCCCATTTTATGTATTTGAAAAAAAAAGTTTTACATAATCTTCATTATTTTTTATTATTTATAAAAAATATATTTTCAGGGGAATTTTATAAATTCATTCTATGTAAATTATTATCCATAAATAAATTATATCATTCTTATTAAGTAAAAATACTAATTTTCCATAAACTAATTATAATTTCTCATAAAAAATCAACCATTTTTATGAGATCATATATTTAAAGGATACAACGACAAAACTAAAAATATGTGCACTAATGTATTAATAATTATTTAATAAATTTTACATTAGTATGAATTATAAATATATTTAATTATATGATTAATCCAATTCATACCACCCTGTTTAAAATATAGGTTGTTACAATAACCTTTTAATTTTTATATTTCTTGGTTCTTTAAATATAATTGTCATGTGTTGTATATGCTACTGATCATTAGGTTCATATAAAATATTATTATTTTATATAAATAAAATCTCATATAAAATGTAAAATAAAAAAATTGAAATATAAAACCAAAAAATTGATTATCTATAGAATAATAATGAATTATATTACCATAATGATCTCCCAGAACTAAAATTATATCAAATTTTAATCAATACCTAATAAAAAATAAAAATTAGTTTTTTAGATATCATCGACACACAATTCCTAAATTTATGTCCAATATATAAATTTTGGATATCCATTAACTTAAAGCTCAATTAGATTCCACTACATACTTTTATGAGTATGTGATAATTTATGGAAATGTGTACTACCAATTTTACCAATCCATTAAGCAATTTCCCTATTGCAATTGCTGTTTCTTTTTTTTGTGGGGATGAGAACGATTCATTTGAAAAATTATATCGTTGGATTTTCCTTGAAGATACATATAACATAGATGATTTATATGAAATTTTATTACTAATGAAATAATTAAAATTGTAAAATATTGAACATATACAATTTGTGACATATAAAATTGTACAATTATTGGAAAAAGATAAACATAAAAATAAAAAGCACACAATTTTATAATGTAAGATCCCAAACCCTTTTGGAGATAACATGGAATTTATTTTGGTAATATTTTTTCTTCATTTGATTACTTTTTGACTGAGTTACTACATGGGTGGTGTTATGGGGGAATTATGAGAGAGATGGAAGTGAAAGGGTCATGCACGTTTGCCACAAAGTATTTCCAAACCATGCCCTCTAGCCAAACTAAAAATTAGAACCTAGGGAGAGGGGATTCACATGGTTGGAACACCATTTAGAAAACTATTCCCCCTGAAAAGAGTAACTATTTAACAATAAAATAATAGGCATATGGTCGTCACACATTTATGGAAAACTATTCACCATAGCCCAGCTAACTGTGCACAAGGAATAAAAACTCGTAAAATTTATATCGAAAAATTAATGAACCCCATAATTAACTATGAATTGACTCTAATTCAACCCCAGGTGGTCTTTTATGATTTTGTAACACTATATACGAATACCAATACTTCATAATGTCCTTTTGTTCTGATTTGATGCCAGGATTGAAGAATGTCTCCTCTACTGGTAAGTGAATCCTATCATGGTTCTCTCTTATTATTCCCATTTTCAATCCACAATCATTAAAGAATTTAATCCTATATTATTTATAGTTCATTATCAATTTTGTGAGATCTAGATATATTATTAAATGTCTTCATATATATTAATTGGATAATGATGTCCTCAATTGGGATTTACGGTGTTGAGATAGAGATATATTTCTATGTAGTTTTGCAGCTCAATTTGGGGGATATTCATAGGGAAATCATATTTTAATGAATTGAGTTTGGTGGAATATTATTAAATTTATGTATTCATGATTTGATACATGTATGAAAAATTATTGAATTTCTATATTTTTTAACAATTAATGTTCCTAAGTGAATTAATCAATTTTGATGATTAATTAATTGTGTAATTTTGAAAATATGGGATTTGGGGATAATTAATTATAGAAATTAAATGTATAATTTTTAATTTTTAAAATTAGATAATTAATTGGTGAATTAATTATGGGATCGTGATGTTTTGGTGTCAGATACTTAAATGGTTAATTTATTATGGGATATTGATGTTATGGGATGAGATAATAAACTTGGTAGTTAATAATGATATATTGATGTTATAGTTTGTTAGAATCATTTGTGGAAATAATTATGTGATACTGATGTTATGGTTTGAGATAATTAATTGGGGAATGAATCATGTGGTATTAATTATATGGTTTGAGCTAATTATTTGGGTAATTAATTTTAGGATATTTATTATAGGAATTGAAAAATTATTGGTAAATAAATTATGAGATGATTAATCTGTGTGTTTTAATAATAAATTTTTGAATTAATTATTCAATGATGATATTTTGAAAATATTATGTAATTGTCAAATTAATTAACGAAATTTAATTAAATAATTTAAGAATTATTTAACGGATGTTTTTTTGGTTGTGATTGATTAAAGGTTTGATTTTGTTTAATAATTGATGAAGTTTTAATGATATACATGTGATATTGTGATAACTAATGGTATATATGAATAGTGGAGAATTTGGGTGGATGAAACGATCATCAATGCCAGTGATATATATTAATAGTTTATAAAAGTAGTTCCTGACATGATGATCTACACCAATGATATAAATACATGCATGGATAAAAAAATGGGTTCTATATATTACGATCTATGTCAATGATATACATTAATGATTGTGAATGATGTGCTAGATTTGATGACCTAAACCAATGTTATATATGCATGATTGAGAATTCGTATTCAAAACATGAATTTATATGCCAATGGTATATATACATGATTGATAAACGTGTTAGATGACATATAGTTCTACTCCCAAACACATTGACATTATAATATGGTTCCATGTGGCCGTAATTAAAAAAATATGAATTAAATATATAACATGGTTCAAATTCGATGTAGGCCGAAGTAGGTATTGAGGATCATGTGTCCCCAGGAACCTGTTTGTCTTTGTGCATTAATACAGGTTAATTGACAATGTCATATCTTTTTACTTATGAATTTAAATTATTTCTTTATACAACTTAATACATACTTTATTGACTGGATTAGTATTAAACACCGTTGGTGGTGGTCTACTGAGTTGTACTCACACCCTAAATGGGTTACCTAATCGGTACATGAATGTGTTTCATAGATGTATGAGTTGTTAAGTGAAAGTTCCTCATGATATATGGATGAGTTAGGATACAAATGGTTGAGGCAACTATATGTGGTACATAACCCTTTTGGGTGTTATCGATGTTTTTCTTTTCAGTTGTATTTGATACCCTTGAAATCTACATATTCATTGAATGTTTTATTCCTTTTATGGATATTGTATTTCCTTGATTTCCTATCTCGAGATATTGGCATTTATTATTGTTATATATTCTTCTGATATTTTTCATTTATTTATGTCATTGTATTTCTCTGATAAAAGTTGGTATTGTCTTCCCATTATCGACTTATTGGACCCTAACTATTTGTTAACAACCACTGTAGTAAAGGAAGGCACACTTGAGGTTATGTGACCGAATGGACCAAGGCACCGGTGTGTAGAAAACAGGTTTGTACGTTACATATAATATCAATTATATAAGATATATGATATTTTATAAAAATACCAACAATATTTAATAGTTAAAAATTTATATCGATTAAGTAAAAAAGATGTTATGTGATATTTTTTTCAACAAAAATGTCATTAAATATTAATCCTCATATTTTATTCAACATCATGTAATGGATGAAAATATAAAATATTTTTTGAAATATATATAATAAACATTAGTATTTTAAATAATATATATCAAATATCAATTTGTTTCCAATAAAAATCTTGAATGAAATATATAGTGATTATATTATTAAGAGATTATATAAGAATTTATTTCCCAAATTCCTTCATTATGGTATTTCATTATAGAATGGGATATTTATTTCACTTAGTCACCAACGTCCTATAATAATATATTAATCAATTATGGTACCATATATATGGAATCACCACAATCAAATTTTTACTCAAAATAAATATATTATTTTCTTAAAAAATGATTGAAAATTTAAAATATGATAGATAATGAACATAAAAAATCATGTGTTTCCTTGATATATGTGTCATATATATTTATATATCCTAATATATATATATATATATATATATCAAATTTTCTCATTTTATATTCATCATGCATAACATTATTATTTCTTATTTAACAATTACAAATTAATAATGGAAGTGAAGATTAAATGTAATCAACCTCCAATATATCATCAATATATCAATATTATGAAGATGACATTATGATTGGGTATTTTTAATTTTTTCATTCAAAATGTATTAATTAAAAAACCCTAATACCCTACTATTATGGAAGTAACTTCTTTTACATTGGGTATTTTTATAGAATTGTTACCCATTTAGGTAATACATAGACTATTTTATTACATTAAGACTCAATAATCTATCTATAAATCTCTATGATTCTTATAAATCACATATTCCATGAGAATTATCTTTAAAAAATAAATGAAATATTTTTTTTTCTAATCTAGTGCCAACATATAATTCTTATTTGTTTGGTCTTAATTTTAATGCTTATTATTCAACGTCATATATTCCCATGGATCATTCATTTCATTAATTTATAGACATGGTTGAGGTAACTGGTTGAGGTTTAGAACCCTACTGGTATTCTTCAGGGTCTTTCTTTTCTGTTGTATTTTAGACCCTTAGGACACACATTTTCATGGAATGTTTTCATTCATAGATGGATATTGTATTTAATTCATTTATTATGTTTAAATATTGGTATTTTCTATCATTATATATGATTATAATATTTTTCTTTTATTTTTGATGTTTTATTACTCTGATAAAAGATGGTAGAGTCCTCACATTATCGACTTATCGGACTTTCACTATTAGTCGGAAGCCTTTGGTGTACAGGATGGAATGCATGAGGTTATGTGACCGACTGGCCCACGGAACCATTGTGCGGCACCAAGGTTGAGATTTCACATGTCATATCAATTATAGTAGGTATATGATATTCAATAAAAATACTGACAATATTTACGAGATAAAAAGTGATGTATATTGAGTAAAATAGATGTTATGGAATGTTTTCATGAATAAAAAATTCATTAAAAATTAATCCCCATATTTTATTCAACATTGATTAATGAATGAAAATATATAATATTTTTTGAAATATATCAATCAATCATTAATATTTTAAATAATATATATTCAGCATAAATTTTTTTTCTAACTAGATTCATGAAACCAATATATTGTAATTATATTATTAAGAGATTATATAATAATTATATTCCCAAATTCCGTCATTATGTTATTTCATTATGGAATGGGAAATTTATATGACTTAATCCCTAATATCCATTAATAATATATTTATCAATTATGGTATCATATATATGCCATCACAATCCTCAAATTTTTAGTATCATCCTGTCTTGACTCACTTCTAAGACGATGGCTGGACTAGTTGCCACATGACCTCAAGTGCGCCTCCCCGTACACTAGAGGTTGCCGACTAGTAGTGAGGGTGTAAGGATAGTTAGTCAGTAGACAATACCCTCTTATCAGAGTTAGTCAATGGTATAACAGAGTAAATAACAATCAAAAATAGATGAATTAATGCATAATTGAAAAAGAAGAGGATGATAGATTTCATATGACTGAACAAAAGAGACCAATGCCATTTTTTACAATAAATGAGTGCATGGCATTGTATTGATTCACAAAGGAAATAAGTAAATAGTAAAACATGCATTTTATTACAATTCGATGTAGGAATGAAGTATAGAAAATAAAAAAACCCAAAGGATATCTCCATGAGAATCCTGAGCTCCAGCTCGGTCCTTTTCTCCTACTAAAGGGACAATAAAATGGTAAAAAATAAGGTCCAAGGCTCTGAGAAAGAGAAAAGTCTACTCGGGTACCCAGTGAAATGGCAGCCTGTGTAGGGTGTGAGATATTAATATCAGCAGGCAGGCACTTCTGTTGTATAACCCAATCCCGAAAATATAATATAAATTAAATTGGGTCCATTAATACATAAATATAGTAAGCACTACAATGTATCTAAATACCCAAGTACAGGCTTCAGTCCTCGACTAGTGTCTGAACGTGTAACAAATTCCTTAATTGAATTTTAAAATTTTATTTAAAAGTCACATGACAGAAGTTGCGTACCGAGCCATGGAGTTTCCTCCTCTATAAAATGGGGTTATGAAATGATAGGTCCCGATGGACTTTAACCATGGTACCTACATGTTAAAGCTGAACCCTAGGAGTGTATCCATGGAATCCTATTATGGTATTTATTAATAAGGTCACAAGGTAACAACCATGGAAAAAACCTTGTGATAGTATAATAATGAATGTTCCATGACATAACAAGGAAACCTGACAAAGATATCATGTGAGGGAGTTCTAGGTTAAAAACCAAGTTAGATTAGACTCGTGTAAAGCTAAATCAGTAGTATCTTAGTCTTGATAAGTGGTAAGAGTTTAATCCATGTAGCATAATTCAAGTCATTCCACAATAAAGTGCCTACTATGCCAGAGGAGTTAATCTGAGGTAAAATGGGGCTATGTAAGGACTACATGCAAGGAGTATATCCAAGGCACCTACGTGTCAATGATGGATCCAAGGATTGTATCCAAGGTATCCTGTAAGAAGAAGGGACCCAATGGTAGTATACTAATCATCCATGGAATAGAAAAGAACTTGATTCTAGGTGGGAATATACCCATGAAAACTATATCCATGAATCCGAATGGGGTTCTTGAGACCCAATGTATTCTCCTCTCAAAATCCAAGGAATGATCGAGTCAATCCATTCCTATTTGACAGAGATGTTATGTAATGATTTATCTGGTCCAAGACCTTCCTTCCATTAGTTTGGATATGTCATATAAAGGTGAAACCATTATTTATTGGTTAATCCTTTCCTTCCATTAGTGTGGAAATGTCAAGTAGAATTGAAACCATTTATTGATTGGTTCAAGCCTTGACTTCTATTAGTTTGGAATTGTCATGTAGCATTGCAACCATTTAGTAAAAACCAATAAAAGATTTTCAAAGTGGAAGGTCCACACTTATACCTTCACATAGCATGGTATGGGTTTCCATAAATGTGGAACCAATCCTTGTCCCATGAACTTGTGTCCATCCATGGAATTACTACATGGGAATCCAGGTATCTCACAAGGTTAGAGCATGAAAACCCATTCAGTCCATCCTAGAATTCCTACTTCAGAACCCACTTGCCACCGAAGGTTTTATTAGTATTCACAACATTTTATAACAATTTGGTAACATTTTTTGAGAGTCAATAATTAGGAGTTATCCATTCATTTAACATTACTAATTCTATTTATAAATAACTTCTCAATTTCATTTATAGGGTTCCATGTATCCATAAAAAGGGAAATTGCGTACTTGAGTAATTCCAAACAAAACTAGACTAAACACTTAGACAATGCTTCGGCCCTTTAATCATTTTAAAAAGGGAATCTTAGTTTCTATAATATCTTAATTTCGATGTCTGAATCATGTTGTATCTCAACATAACATCTAACCGTAAAAATTATAAACATGAAAGGTCAAGAATGAAATATATATCAACTACTTCTTAGCTTCAAGTAAGCACCCCTCCATTGGAGGGTTTTAATTATAAAAACATGATAAGGCTTATCAGAAAGATAATTTATTTCCTTTAGCATTTTAAATATAATACATGGTAATCTGAATTTAAGATCATTATATATAGAAACTTCACTAAATGAATTAAAATTATAACTAATGTGTAGTAAGTAAATAATTAATGAAATTACAAAATTAGGGGACATGGAAAGAGACCCTGCCTCGGGGTGGAAACAAGCCATGTACATCAACTACAAACTAAAATAAAGTGAAACCACAAAAAAAACTCAATGCCCTACCGATTTAATGAAAGGGCGTCAATGACACCTAAATATATTCATTCAAGAGGTGTGAATCTAAGGATAAGGTATAATCCTTACCCAGAGATGTTATTGGTGGACCAAGACCATATGTACTGCTTCGCCTTCGATGGAGGTTGCTGGAACACACACCCTCGGGTCATAAGAGACAATCCGCACCAACATAGACCAAAATTAAAACTGAAAATAAGACCACACCCAAAGCCCTTGGGTTCACCCAAAAAATGTGGGTAGAATAAGTGGACAAACTAGATAAGAAATGTAAAGAAACATGGGAAGAATACAATTGATTGATGTTTCGAGGAAGAATCATAATTAAATCAGACGAAAACGGATGACGAAGGAGTAATTGGGAGGGGTCTGAGTGCAAGGAGAAGGGGATAAACCACTTGTGTGGCAAGATTGAGAGACGGTGAGGAGGAGGGTTTAGATTCATTTAATTTTAATTTTAATTTACAATAAATAAATTAAAACCAATCAAAATCTAAAAATTGGGTGTCACAAAAGGTTTGATCAACAAGGTTTGACAAACTATGAACAAATCATGTGGAGTCCACTACCTCCAAGACACACCCTATATGGGCTAGGCACAAAATTTAGGAAAGCATGTGTAGGTCGTGCGCAAGCCACTGTCCCATGTAATGTAGGGTTTCACGGTTAACTGTAGTGGGCTGCAAGGTTTAATAGGTTGTTCGAAAACTGTGCACAAACTTCTATCATTTAGAAATTGTTGTTTTTTTGGTTCCAACACTCCTAAAACATCCCAATCCACATGGGAGACTTATCAGGACTTCTCCCATGCCAAAAAACATCACTTAAGAGTGATTATTAGGTTCCGAACCTTGGTTTTAAAAATGAAAGGGTCAGTAAAATAAATAGTTCCAAAACTTCTGTACTATTTTCCGGTTAAAAAACATGGGATTATACATTCTACCCACCATAAAAAAACTTATCATCCCCAATAATCCTTCTTGTAAAATGTAAACGTCACATAACCTACAAGGTTCATGAAGTTTTGCTCAAATGGCTTGATTGGGTTACCGACACCCAATGCGCATTATACATTTCTTATGCATCATGCATTTCAACCATTACAACCTAATCCAAAACTCAAAGATCAACATAAACACTAAAATGGAGCTTAAAAGAGCAATCTTAAATAGAAACAATATCACATAGATGTCTTGATAACATTTGACCAAAGGTGCTTCCCACCATCGGTCTTAAATTAAGCAGGGGGAAATTCTAAGCCACGGTACAACCACCATTGGAATTGTTTTACAAATCACAATTCTGAGTGTTATTAAAACACTCCTGATATGATTTCATTAAAAATAAAATGGTCTAATTCTGATTGACCTATCATAACTGGTCGATCGTGTTTTTTCCGAAGACACTGTTGGCCATGAGACCACACTTACCTTTACATGGAAACATGCTTTAAAAAAGTTCTTTTAAACCATAAACATCAACTGGAATGAAGTGAAACAATCAATCCATTTGGATGACGTATGTCAATGAATTTTGGCATAGGAGGTCAAAGCAATTCAAAATAAATGGCTAGACTCCATGATTCTAAACAAGTAATTACTACTTGGTAATCCAGGAACCACTCGGAACTTTTCTAGCCTCGAAGAGAACCTCACTTTGCATGAAACACTGATAAAGATCACCCAACATTCTCAACAGATTCTAATGATTTAGCGCGGTGTAATACTGAAACTCTCTTAGTGCTTCTAGGATGACCTCAAGAGAGGGGATATGGTCGTCTCTTAAAAAAATTACACTAAGAGGATTTAATAAAAGGTTTCCTTTCAAACACACCCATGCACTAGAAGGTAAAACTGTCGAACCAAAACAATGTTGTGCTGCCAAGCAAGCACTGACACAAAACAACTCCAGTAAGCCTCAAATGCCTTCATGATAACCAAACCATTTCCCAATGGCCCCCTTAGGTTGTGTAAGTTCTATATAGAAGAACACATTTATCATGTTCAGCACAACAATACCCATCTTAAGAGGTTTCTAGACATAAAGGAAGGAAAACTAATCACTCAAATGCGCGATAGATTATAAAAACGAGACCAGAATTTCAAAACACCCGGGTCATTCAAAATCCATTTGTGTATTGGAATGGAACTGGTTCATTAATTCTCATTCCACTCTTCATGGAGATGACCCAATACCATTATCAATAGTAAGATATGATTTATTACGGATTCATATTGCATTATAAGATCATTATCCTAGACAACACCATACCAAGTCATCCATTCATAAGAAGAAGAAGAGGATCAAACAACCTATGAAGTGGCTAACCATGCTCGTGGCATGTCTAACCAGATGAAAATGATCATTACTCAATGATCAATCCCATATCAAGGTCATGAAAAACTGGACCACCCATCTAAACAGGGGTGTCATTAGAAAACTGAAAGTCCTAATTTGGAAAACCTCACCCAAATGACACCAAGAGTGAGAAAATTCATTACTCTGGCAATGAATTTAATTTCTGAGGGCTTACCTATCGTGGTGTAGCCCCTTAAGAAGAACGAGTGTCATCTGTAACACTAGGTCACATCTGAAAGAATTCACTAGGCTCAAAACCAGATCATAAATCCATTTCTATGAAAAAGAGCTCCTACGGAATGTACTCATGCTTCATTTTGAAGAAAACTTAATGATAAATTAGAACTAGTCTTACATGTGGTTTTTACAGCATGGACCCCAATATAGTTTCCATTTATAATCCTCAGATATTTAATAACTTTTTATCTTTAATCATGAAAATATTTAATCAAAACATAGAGGTACCATTATAAAAACAAATAATAAGGCACTATATTTTAACCAACATCCCAAGGAAAAAATATGCATGTTTTATAAAAGTCACTTTTTAAAACATTTTCTGTTTGTTGACATCACATCATATTCAAAAAAATATATCAAAATAAATTCATTTTAAGAAGATATGTCCACCTATTTGGGTCCTATTTTAACCAACATGTGTTTTCTATAATGTAACCCAATACAAAATGCACAATTAATA
Source organism: Viscum album (assembly GCA_963277665.1). Lineage (NCBI taxonomy): Eukaryota > Viridiplantae > Streptophyta > Magnoliopsida > Santalales > Viscaceae > Viscum > Viscum album. The sequence continues at coordinate 894,322,855 of OY728127.1, forward strand.
AAATTTTAAACACGCTAATGGATAATATCATAAAATTTTTCCTCAACTGACCTACGTGGGGCCATTTGAAATTTGAAATATATCCATTTTATTTCGGAACATTAAACATCTTTAACACTTATAACATTTTAAAATGCATAAATCCATTTCATTGAATATGGGATACCATTACCCAATTCATGAAGTGCCAATACAGTTCGTGGATTGAGATTCAGCTTCTGTTAATTGCCTCAAATGTCAATTTATAATTTAACATGGTCAAACATAATGGCCCAAATTAAATTGGTGGCCATCTATCAATCTTTAAAGTGACCAGACACATTATAGTTTGGCATTTGGCTCCCTTTATTCTAAACAAACTTCACATTATAATTGAATTTAGCAGCCTTGTCGCAATGGTTCGATTACCTGAGTTACCTTTTCCCACCTATATGGCGCACATACACCTTACAACTAAAAACTGGCTCATTTCATTACAGCAACCAATATCTGATCCCATGAAACAATTTATATATATCAAAAATAGCTAGAATTTCAAGTCATAGCAAGGAACTAACACAATTCCACAAACATAAATCATAGAAGCATGTTATTTTAATCAAATGAACTTGATATAAAAATATGTTAGCATAGAAGGCATGCTTGTGTATTACCTAAACTGGTATACATCTAAAAATGGGATATTAATAAAGAACTAAATCCTAAATAGCAGGAAACCCACTAATGCAACTACATGGCATGGAATATATGCATAACATGTTAATTTCTAAGTGCCTAATATGATGCATGAAATGCAAATGCCTTGGCATATCAGGCCAAATAATTTTTCCCAAATTCCAAAAATCATATGCAGCAGAATGTACACTAGTCACTCTAGGTGAAATCATATCAGTTTTAATAGGGAACAACATAAACAACAATCCCAACCCTAGCCACGCGGTCATTTCCCATACATGGAGTGACCAGTCCCTAGAACAACTATTGACCAAGCGTCGACACATTCCAAATATCATGTCTACCGACCCCAAACAGTAAGACAAAAGGATTAACCACTTTTGATACAACTTTGTAATGCCCAGAACCAGTTCACCACTAATATAATGGCTGGATCGGGCGTCACATGACCTCAAGCACACCTCCTTGTATGCCAAAGGCTACAGACTAGCTGTGAGGGTGTAAGGATTGTCAGTGGGGAGACTATACCCTCTTATCAGTGTTGCATAGTAGCATGAAAATGTAAATAATGATCAATAATGGATGGAGTAATTCATAATTGTAGAAGCATCTAAAGACACATTTCATATGACTGAACAAAAGTGGCCAACTGCAATTTATACAACAAATGAATGCATGAAATGGTATTGATACACTACGGAAACCAGTAAATAGTACAACATGATTTTCAATACAATACAATATAGTACTCATGTATGGAAATGAATGAAAATCCCAAAGGTGATCTCTAGGAGCATCCTGTGCCCCATCTTAGTCATTTTCTCCTACTATTGGTACAAGAAAACAACAACAAAAGGTCCTAGGCCCTGCGAATAGGAAAAGACTACATGGGTACCCTAGTGCAATGGTAGCCAGTGTAGGGTGTGAGATACAAATATGAGAAGTCAAGCATCACCTATGTCAAACCTAATCCCAACAGTATAATATAAATTAAATAGGGTGAAAAAATTCATAAATAAAGTAAGCAGTACAATGATACTAGATACCCACATACCTTCTTTAGACCTTGACTAATGTCTGAACATATAACCAGTTCATTAATTTATTGTTTCTAATTTATTTATAATTCACATGTGATAAGATGCCTACCATTTCCATGGAGCTTCCTCCAAGGTAAAATGGGTCTAAGCACTGACCGGGCCTAATGGGATTTATCCATTGAACCTAATTGTCAACGATGGACCCAAGGAGTGTATCCAATGCATTATATGATGGAATTTAGTAATAAGGTTTCAAGATAAAAACCACGGAAAAAACCTCATGATAGTATAATAGTGATGGTTTCATAACGTAACAAGGAAACCTGATAAAGATAAAAGGTGAGGTAGTTATAGGGTAGAAAGCAAGGTAACATAGACTCACAGAAAGAAAACTCAGTAGCATCTGAGTCTCGATAAGTGTTAATAGTGAAATCCAAGGATTGTAATTCACGTAATTCCAAAATAAGGTGCCTATGGTGTCCAAGGAGTGCATCCAGGGTAAAATGGGGAAAATAGAGGATAGGGTCTAAGGAATGTATCCAAGGAACCTACTTGTCAGTGTCGGATCCAATTAGTGTGTATCCAAGTCATCTGGTTAGAAGAGGGGAACCAATTGCGGTATACAAAACATCCAAGGAATAGAAAAGAACCAGAGTCATGGTGGGTATCAACCTAACATAATTGTATACTTGAATCAGAATGGGTTTCTCGAGACACAACATATTATCCTCTCAAAATCCATGGTGAGATAGAGCCAGTCCAATCCTATTTGTTAGAGAAGTCATGTAAAGATTCATCTAGTTCAGTTCATTAATTCCATTAGTGTGCATAAGTCATGAATATTTGAAACCATTATTTATTGGTTAAAGAAATTCCTTCCATTAGAGAGGAATTATCAAGTAGTATTCCAACCATTTATTTATTTATTCAACCATTTCATTCCATTCGTTTGGGATGGCCAAGTAGCATAGAATCCATTTAGTAAAAACCATTAAGTCATTTTCAAAGGTCAAGGTCCACACCACTACCATCCATTTTCATTATAAGGGTTTCCACAGATGTGTAACCAATCATTGTATCATGATCCCAGGTCCGTCCATGGAATTCATACATGGGAATCCATGTATCTCCCAATGTATGATCATGAAAAACCATTGAGACTATCATGGAATTCCAACATGGGGACCAACATGTCTCCCAAGGTTATATTAGATTTCAAAACATTTTAATACAATTTGGTAAATTGTTTTGAGATTTAGTCATTAATTATTAATCATACATTTAACTCAAATCATTCCCTTTATAAAAAACATTTCAATTGAATTTATAGGGATCCATGTATCTGTAAAATGGAAATTACGAACATGGGAAATTCCAATCCAATACTGGACCAAACACATAGACGGTGTTTCAGTCATTTAATCATTTTAAAAAGGGAATTGTAGTGTCTCTAATATCTTTAAGGACAATCCCTAAGCATGTCGTATCTCAACATAACATAAAATCATAATAATTGTAAATATGAAAAGTCAAGAAAGCAAGGTCTAACCACAACATTTTATCTTGAAGGTCGCACACCTCCTTTGGAGGGGTATTATTATAAAAACATGATATAACTTATTGCACTAATCATTTATCACCTTTATCTTTTTAAATATGAAACATTATAAAATGCATTTAAGAGTAGTAAATATGGATACTTCACTACATGAATTTAAATTCTAACTAAAGTGCAGTAAGTAATTAATTGATCAATTTATAGAATTTTAGGACTTGGAAAGGGACACAACCTCGGTGTGGAACCATGTTGTGTACTTCAGTAAAGAACCAAAACGAAGTGAAACCACCCGGAACAACTCAATGCCCTGCTGATTTAATAAATGGGAATCGAGGACACATAAAAAAATTAATTCAATAGGTTAGAAAAAAATGGGTAGTTATAAAACATATCTTGATATGTTTTCAGAAGACTGAGACCATCTGTACCACTTCTCATTCAGTGGTGGTTTCTAGAACACGCACACTTGGGTCCCAAGATACCTTCCGCACCTACCTAGACCAAAATAAAACTGAAAATTAGATCACCCCCAAAGCCTTAGTGTTTGGCCAATACATGTGGTTCAAAGAACAGGCCAAAACCAGTAGAGAGAAGTATGGAAACTGGGGCAAAAGACTGTACCATGATGAGTTAAGGAAGAATCATGAAGAAATCGGATGGAAACGAAGGTTGAAGGAGGAGTCGAGAGGGGTTCCGAGTGCAAGGTGAAGGGGATCACCCCATTGTGTGTTGAGTTTGAGAGAGGGTGAGGACGAGGGTTCAATTTTTTATTTTGAGTTCAATTTAATTTTATTAAATTAAATCAAATAAAAATATAAAATTTGGGTGTTGTGCATGGTTTGACCTGCACGATTCCCCAATATGCATCCCATAGGGATAGGAAAACCGTTTAGGAAACCGTGCATAGGACGTGCACACACAAAAATCCTCTTTAATGTAGGACCACATTTTTACCTATAGTGGGCTGAATAGTTTAGCATTCCATGTGCAAACCGTGTTCCCTCTGCATCATTTAAAACATTATGTTTTTTGGGTCTGACCCTCTCGAAATATCTTGAGCCACATGGGAGACATCTCTGGCCTTCACCCTTGCCCAAAACAATCACTTAGTAATGATCCAACTTTAAAAATTATGTTTCGAAACTCAGTTTAAAAAAATAAAAATTTAGTAATCAAGAAATATAAAAAAATATTTATACTTTTAAACGGTTCAGAAACACAGGATTCAACATTTTTTGTCATAATAAAATTTTATTCCTTAATAAATAACTAATATTTTAAAATGTGATCAATCATGAAAATAAAAAAATCATGTTTTTCTTGATATATATGTCATATATATATATATTTAAATTTCCCAATCTATATAATTCAACTTATATCATTCTATATTCATCATGTATAATATTATTATATCCAATTTAGAAATTATAGATAAATAATTGAAGAAACGATTTATTGTAATCATCCTCCAATATGTCATCAGTAGCTCAGTATTATGAACATGAAATGATGATTGGTTATTTTTCATTTTTTTCATTGAAAATGTTTTAATTAAAAAACAGTCATACACTACTATTCTGCATGGAACATATTTTACCTTGGATATTCATATATAATTGATACCTGGTTAGGTTATATAGAATCTTATTTATTACATTTAAACTCAATCATCTATCTAAAAGTCAATATGATTTTTATACATCACATATACTATGAGAAGTCTATTTAAACATTAAATGGAATATATTTTTTCTCATGTAGTACAAAGATATCATTCTTTATTGAATGATTTAAATTTAACAAGTTAATATTTAATGTAATATATGCCAATGGATCATTCAGGTCATTAAAGTATTTTAAATGGTAATTTATTATATTATCATATATCTATGATATTTTGTTTCAATCCGTGGATCCCCAATATATAAATCAATAATCATTGGTGGGGGGTTTAAACCTAAGTAACCCACTTTAAAAAATAGTTTATAAGAAACTAATCCACCTCCATTAAAATATAATTATAAATATTGAACGAACTGGTTGTTATATAATCATGAAAATCTCATTTAATGTATTATTATTCTGATCAAATGAACACATCCAAGATAGGTTTATGTGTAAAAATATGTTTCATTTCCACATAATAATAACCCACTAATTATAGCATCATATAATAAAAATATAGTGGAATTTAAATTTCGATTTGACATTGTCTATTTATTTTGTTCTTTATTATAATTGATAAATTAATTCAGATTTATAATATTATAAAAACCTAAATTGAAATTATAACATAGATTGATGACAGTGAATATGACATGGATGGGTAGTATTCCATGTAATGAAACTCTTATGATTTTCTTCATCATTATAATATAGTCTTCAAATTTTATGGATATTATATTCAAATAATTTAAAAATAATTTTTTTTCACTTTGGATGAATAAGATTGAAGAAACATGATACAATTAGGATAATGACCAAAACTAATTCTCTCTATATTGGATAATGTGTGAAATATCAAAGGAATGTAATCAAAATATATATTAGTTAAGGGAGATAACTCCAAATGTATACATTTAAATAGTTATTCTGATAATGTGTTCAATACATCCTTATAAATTCAATTTTATTCGAAAAAATATCCAATCAGATTGTCATATATATTCACATAAATATGAATAACAAAAATGATTTGTTTTTCCCCTTGATATTTCAACATGGAATGTCGTATCCCCCGGATTAGGGTATGTGACCATTATTTTTTTATTTTTTATGTTTAAATTGTTTTGGTAGAGTATGGGAGTGTTTAGAAGGGTTTTGAGAATGTTTTGGAGGATTTTAAAGGAACCCAGTTTCATCATAGTTAGGTGAAACTGTGCAATAAGGCCTGGTAACCATGAAACATGGGACAGTGGGCCTTTTCATGGTTTTGACATGGTTTTTCTAGTCATGTGAGGAGGTTTTGTGGGGTTCCCATTGATGTAGTAACATTCCCATGGTTAGCATACTGCATTCCTGAGAGTGCAGGCTAACCATGTCAGACAATAAAAATTGGGGTTTTAAATCGGGGCTTGGTTGGGATATTCACTAAACCCTATATTCTTCCTCCAACTCGAGCATCACTCTGGGGTTTTTGTTCTCAATGGGTTATATATGATCTTCCACTAAATCTAGAAATTATTTGAAGGGTATTTGAGGTGGGGTGGGGGTGATTCTTTTTTGGAAAGTCTCTACATGTGGTTCCCACTAAATTTTACTTCTATCTAGCTCTCCCCCTCTCATATTTTTCTAGATATAAACTAGTTTCATGTATATCTAGGGTTTTATGATGCCTAAAGTGTTTTGAAATTGGATTTTTTAGGATAGAAAAGGTGATATATAACGGTTACATGGAGTTTTCACCTAGATTCATTGTGTGGTTGTGCAGTGGGTCAATCTCTCCAAAATACTATGATAGGTGTCTTCTATTATGACTCCATTGTGATAGAACATGAATCAACTTTTTCAATAAATGGATTTTTAATGATATTAATTTTGGATATGATTTTAAAACTTTGTTTGAAATTCATTTTTTAAAGATTTTGGGAATTTTGGCGAAAATGGGATATTATAGTGATTTGTTCTTATTTTTGGATTTTAAAATAGAATATTAAAAACCATTTTCTTGGGCTTATTTATGAAAAGGGTTTTTGAATACATTCATCAATAAAAAGGGACTATTTATTGATGACAGTGTTTCATGGATGATTTCATTAGGGATCTATCAATTTGGAATTATTTTTTACATTATGTTATGACATTGGTGTGTTATATGTTTTGTTTTGGTTAAGTATATGTGCATGTGATTGACATGGAAGTGAAGTGGGTTGAAATTATCACTATAAAAAGTGGATAGAAAGTGGACGAACGGGCCACCATCGAGGGTAAGTAGTTGGAAAGTACCACTAAATTTGAAAAGTGGTAAAATGTATTGGACCGGAAGTTCCACCATGATTTTGACACCATGTTGTGTGTGGGAATATTTATAGATATGTTTTGATCATCATTGTCCCTAGTAAGAATGGAATTACTATTATAATGTGTTATAATGAAAGGGATTGTGGATTTCATATTGGAATTCCCTTGTGTTTTATAGATTTTGGAGGAAATTTCTTAGTAAGGGTGTTTTAGGCTTGTTGGAAATTACTGCACAATTTAATGTTTTGTTAAACCTATTTCATATAAATGTGCTAATGGTATTATTGTTGAGGAATTTGTAGGGATGTAATTTATGGAAAACCTACTGAGTATTTTTACTAACCACCTTCTTTGGAACATTGGGGCTCTTGCAGATATCATTTTCTAGGGCACGTGTAAGAGTAACACATCTCATTTTTATAGTGGGTTATCTTGATGCTTGGATGCTTTTGTGGTGCTTCGAGCATGGATCTTGGCTTGGAGTTGTGCAATTGTTTCATAACATCTGGGGTTCTGGATTTTTAGTCTTCCTCTTAGTACTCTAATTTTGGATTTTTGTGGCTTTGTTGAATTGATATTTTGGTTTGTTGATTTGTAAACATTTTTGACATGAATCATGATGTATGGTTTGTTATGACTCATTAGGATGGTTGATTTCATTCCAAGGGAAAATTGTTCCTAACTATTTTTTGAAGCTCTGGAATTAATTTCAGTCCATGTTTTCCATGGGAATATCACTTTAGGAAAAGTAGCATCTCACCACCTCTCAAAAAAATGATGAAGGGGTGACCGATTTCCAGTGGTATCAGTTTGTTCAATTCATGACATCAATGTCTGTTGGGTTCCTTGGTATTGGTTTTCACACTCAGAGTTCACATTCATTCTTGGTCTATTTCAAGAGTTTGGTTATTAGTAAGGCATAGGATTTTCTGAACATGAAATGTGTAGCACAATAGGACATAGATAAACCCATTATGATGAAATTAAAATAATGAAGGAGTTGATAACAAATGTTTTTTGGAGATACTTATAGGGATTGTAAATATCATTATCGTGGGTGTAGAAAATGGTATGGGCATGACATGTATGGTAAAAATGAATTCGCACTAGGTTGAATATTACATTGGGTATAATTATTTATATTGTGTAATGATTATGTTGATTTGTGAAAAAATTGGAAATTATTTTCAAATGTGTAGATTTGAAATTGGGATAGATCAGTATTTTGAAAGTGGGTCAATTTTCAAAATCATGGTGGATTTTTTAAAATTCGTGCAACATGGGAAAAGTGAAATTGATGAAAGGAGGATAGTGATAGTTGCAATGTAATTGAATTTGTAATTACAATCCTTTTCTTTCCATGGTAGTGAGACTTGTGGTTGTTTTTGTATTTAATGAAATGGATCAAGGAAGGTGTCATAGCTACCAACAGGAGAAGGCTGTTAAAAATGTTGATGCTCTTAATCCATAGGTCAACTAGTAGCTAGTGCATAGTATAGTGCATGATTTCCAAGATGTGGAAATTGGGAATAAAGTAGATGACCCAAAGCATGTGGATCATTTGGTATAGTTTCAAATGTATAATCCTCCCATATTTAGGGGTGATCCAGAGCTGAAAATAGTAAAATTGTGGTTTAATAGAATGAATAGTATATTTAAATTCCTAGGAACACTGGTGGAGCTGAATATGAAGCTAGAAACATACATGTTGGAATATATTTCCTTTTAGGGGTTGGATTTGGCAGTCCAAGCTATAATAGTACATGAGTTGACATCAGAGGGTTTTAAGAAATTTTTTATCAAAAAATTATACCCTCATATGTTCAGAATTCAGTGCACAATAGATTTATTTAGCTTTAAGAAAGATAAATTCTTAGTAATGGAATATGTGGCTATTTTTATGAACATAGTGCGGTTTGAACCCAAGGTGGAGTGTAGTACATCATTGAAGGCACATATTTTCATTGCTTGGATTTGGTCAGATATTCATTATAAAATATCGGTACTATGTATATGTGATTATACATAAATTGAACATAGAGAAGCACTGGATAAACATAATATCTAGGGGCTATAGTTAGGTGAGGTATGCTGGTTCCCATAAGAAGTGTTGGGAACTCTAACACTTGATTAAATCATAATAAGGATACTTATTTCTTGGGTGGGAGAGGGAAACATATTTCTCGGGTTAGAGTATGGCTTAGAATCCAAAAAAATGATATGTGAATCTTCCTATAAATCATCCAAGTAATCCGAGATGTTTTCAATGTGGATCTATATTCCAAATCAAGTGATATTGTACACCACAACCTTGAGCATTCAATATTTATAATTAGATGGATAATCATTTGCGTTTTTTTAAATTTTACAAGGTCGAGTGTTCATGACACTACTTAGGGGTTGCATGAGTCTTATTCCAGGATATGAGATGGTCAAAAACAAACCCCCATCAGTAGAACAAACATAGTCATGGTTATTCTAGGAATACCACAACTCCTCAGTTGGGAAATAATGTGCATAGTGTGGCGAGAAAGCAGCTGAAAAAGTGTTGAGAAGGTTTTGATGGATAAGAAGTCTGGACCATCCATGGTGCGAGGTAAATTTCATTTAAATTCTACTTTGATGCAATCATTGTTTTATATGGGTGCTTCACATTCTTTTATTGATTCCAATGCTGTATGTTTTTTGTGTTTAACTGTAGAAATGATGCATTCAGTTTTTAAAACTCAAAATCTACTAGGTCAAATATATTATTGAGCCTTTTTGTGTAGAACACGTGGAATAGTTGTGGGTGGGGTAGATTTTATTGGAATTCTCAGGGAATGGGATTACTTCTTTTGATATAATCATGTGAATGGATTTGTCTGAAATTTTTATTTCCCACAATGATAGTTATGCATGAATGGCGAGTTTCACCATGTAGGATGGAATAAAAAATATCTTTAGAGAAGAGAATATTTAATGGTTGGCCACAATAGGCTTGTTTGAACCAGCTGTTGGAACAGTTTCATATCATTTGGTGACGTTGTCCTTAGAATCAATGGAAGGATTTTTGTAGAGATGTTTTCTAGTAGTTGTTGATCAATTTATGGATGTCTTTCAATAAAAATATTAAGTATTTCCACCCCAGATAGAAGTGGAGTTTACGATTGATCTCATTATAAGGACATATATTATCACACTTCTGTCATATCGGATGGAACCAAAAGAACTAAGGGAATTGAATTTTTAGTTTGTAGAGTTATAAAACTATGGGTTCATCCATCCAAGCACATCTCCATTGGCAGCACAAGTTTTGTTAGTACAAGTCGTAGATGGAACTCTTCGGTTGTGTGTTGATTATCATAAACTTAACCATATTATGATAAGAACCAATATCCACTTCCATGCATTACTGATTTTTTAGCAGTATAGGGGATCTTAAAAGTTATCAATGATTGACTTGTGGTTTGGATATCATAATAACTAGTGAGGAAGGAGGATATTCAAAAAATAACCATCAGATGTAGATATGACTATTATGAGTATGTGGTTCTTCCCTTTGGTTTTACGAATTAACCAGTGGTGTTCATGGAATTGATGAATCAAATATTTCAAATTTATCTGGATTATTTTGTTGTGGTATTTTTTGATGACATATTGTTGTATTCAAATACAATGGAATAACATGAGATGCACATGGCGATAGTGTTGGGGATCATGAGAGATAATCAGTTGTATTCCAAACTATTGAAATGTGACTTTTGGATATATGATATTTTTTTTCATGGCCATGAGATTTATGAGATGGTTGTTTTAGATGTTCTAGAAAAGATAGAGTTGGTTATTTTCTGGAAATATCTAAAGAATGTATTTGAAATGTGGTTCTTCGTTGGTCTTATTGGGTATTATCATATTTTTTTCAAGTTTTTCACAATTGGCCCCACCAATGAATGATTTTCAAGGAATAATATTCTATATCAATGGAATGGGTAGTGTAAAAAAATCATTTTAAGAGATTATGGATAAGGCCCCCGCCATAAATATTACTTAATCTTGGGTTATTTCAAGAATTCACATTGATGATCTTTACATGTTTAGAGTTTTAGAGAATCAGATGATAAATCATGCATTACATTCCAAATTTAAAAAAGGTGGTTACATCAAATTCAATATTCATTTTTTTCCACCAAAGGAAACATATTTAAAATTAAACATGGTTTTTTCTTGACACATCCTCGACACTATCATCACATCATGTACTATTCCCTTGACTTGTGATAAACATTTCAAAAACATGGGATGCGCATCAAATTATCACTAAGGGATATAAAAACACGGAAAGAAAACATTAGTCAATGTATACATAAGAATCAATGAAATCATACATTACTCATAAAACATAAGAACATTAACATACCTCATGAAATCATAAGATTTATGAATAACTCATAGAAATCATCAGACATAAATGTAAGTAGAGGAATTCATAACATTCTTACGTAGGGAGTAACCCTCATGGTTTCGTTTGGAATATTTGTCAATGTATATTCCATAAATCTCTTTGGAGAAACCTTATAGTTTAAATCCTTCACATTACCCAATGCATTGAAAGGAAATATTAGGCTCACCCACCCTTAGTTTATCATAGAACCCCCCGACTTCATAAACAATTCCCATGAAACATAACATAAACGTATCAGATAAAACATGCATAACGGAAACAAAACATTTCTACATTTCAATCACAGGGTATCAATACAACACCTTGATATAATCAAAACATTATCAAACCCATTTTAAAAACCAAAATAACATAAAATTAAAACATGGTAATTATTTTTTATTTAAAAAATTTTATGGCTTGTAGAGGAAGCTGAAACGCAAATAATGGTTATGGCAGCGGAGAAGTCGTGGTTGCCGCATACGTAAGACAAAAAAATTCATTTTTTCATTTAGTAAAATGCTTCGTGTAAAAATATTACTTTTGAAGGAAATAAAAATTTAAAATGGTCTATTATAAAACTAATAAAATAATGTCATACATAAATTGAAGTATGCCTCAATGAAAGGATATTGAGACGAAGTCCCTTACCTCAAGTATGACTTGTTCTCGTTCGTTCTTTATATTCCTAAATAATAAAAATAGGTCAATTTATAATATCCTAAGAACTTAATTTAATGTTTATTATTCAATTAATGTCACATATTTTCATGTTATAAAAATTAGTTGATTATGTGAGTTCATATCACACGTTTTGTCGTTGTTCAGTACATGAGTCAAAAATTAACTTGTTTGAAATGAATTTCCCATGTAGTTATAATTACATCATCTCCAGAATGGTATTAATAATTTTAAATATCATATATATACAGTGTATATTCATTTTATACTATTTCATAACATTTAGAGTAAAAAATTAAATTCACCATTCATGGAGACAATAGGTCGTACGTACGCATGAATGCTACTTTAATTTCTTTGTCATATTTAAGGAAATAAAACAAAATGAGAATTATAAATAATATAATTCCAGTAAAATATATATGTTATATAGGTAACATAAGTTCATTAATTACATCTTTATAAATTCCATGTATGTAATGAATGAGTCACATCACTTGAGGGGTGGTAGTCCACACTTCTTGAGATGAATCTATCACATTTTCTCATCATGAAAATCATAATGTAATGTTTTAAATATAAATTAAAGAAGAATATAGGGAACATAAATATAATATATATCATATTAAAATATATTTCCATAATAATTTCCACCATGAAAGGTGTTAAAAGAAGATTTAACAATCATCATTTCGTGACGTAGTAATTCGCCACCCACAGAAATAGTATGTTCTATAACAATTAGACGGAGGTGTGTTTAAGAGTAGGTAGGATCCTTATCATAACAAAATTCTAGTATATTGAGGATACTCATGTTATTATGGGATCATATAATAAGAAGATATTGGTGAGTGAAGAAGGAAAATAATTGGAAGAATCTCTAGAGAAGACATTACCTCTAAATCGGGTAACTCTTTTTGATTTGAGACAAAGGATTCCTAGGAAAGACTTATCCCCAAAGTGAGGATTCAAGGAGTAAGAGAGGGATGTCGAGAGATAATATGAGCAGAGGATGGACGATCCAGGGGCTTTAGAGGTGTGGGTAAGGGGTAGAGGTGGGGGGCTTTTATAAGATGTGGGAGGGTCACTTTTGGAATGTCTTGAAATGTTTCTTTATTATAAAATGATTTTCGGATTTTAATGTTCCCACAATGATATATTTGGAGTATAAGATGATAAGGGTTCTATATACACCCATAAAATAGGTTTTATACAAGTGTTAGTCTTAGATATTACCTTATCTTTTCATTTTATTTAAATCTTTGATTAATGAGGTAATCTTTGCATCATCATTGTGGCATAAATAATTTTTTTTTATTTAATGTCTAAATATAATAAATAAAATACCATGATGTAGGATATATTTTTATATATAAAATGACTATTTATAGTCTAAGATATCATTTATTTAAATAATGTTAAATTATTTTTACTTAGTATATACAAACCTTTGTTATATTTCTCTTATTTTTAAAAATAATGTAATAAATGTCACTTTCACACCCATGTGACTCCATGAGACCTCAGGTTCGGTAAAAATTCTCCCATGGTCGTCCATGACTCAAACAAGAGGATTATGACACATTTTGTCATCATTTTATATTATTATGATATTATTTTATAACACGTAACTACGCGATTACTAATTTATCACGATAATTAAAGATAATTATCGTCGTTACTATTCATAATGTCCAAAAACAAGAGTCTTAATTACATAATTTAGACCTCAAGATTCCATATAATGAATCCATTTTACCAAATTCAAAAAACATTAATTTCAGTAATTAATTTAAAAATAACTCCCATCGTCCAAATAAATACCGTGTTCTTAAGAATCAAAATCTATTAAAAGATTGGCAATTGATTATGTCCAATTTCAAAGTGAAATTAGTTATAATTACCACCGTTGGACTAAATGGTAAAAATATATTCTAATTACACTTTAAAACTAATTAAAAAGATAATCTACCCATATAATTAAATTAGATGACAAAGCAGTTTTGAAGTAAAATGCTGTATTTATCACTATTCATTAATAATTGATCATTGTCAAAGAAATACCAAAAATTTATCCAATGTAAATTTCAATATCCCAATTATAAAAAATAAGATTATTTTGACAAATAGAGATTATAAAATTTTCAAATGATAGATTTAAAAATGTTTTTCCATCAAAAGGCGGTAAAACAATCTTTTTAACAAATATTAGAGTATTATATGCTTATGATTGCATTTATTCTCATTTTATGCCTCGAAAAAAAATTTAATTCATAAATAGACATAGATATGAAAATATACTATTATTCACTTACTTGGGATTTTACATCCTTCCCCTCTTTAGGAAATTCTGTCCCCACGATTTATTTACTTATCGAATAAGTGGGGGTATTTATCCCTCATTGCATTTTCAGATTCCCATGATGCATCATCAATCAAGTGGTTTTTCCACAAAACCTTTACTTGAAGAATCACCTTATTCTGAAAAATTTTCTCTATGTGGTTAATAATCTGGACTGGTTGATCCTCATAAGTTAGATTCTCTTCCAACTGAACTACCTCTGGACTCAAAACATGAGATGGATCTGGCATGTACTCTATTAACATTGAAACATCAAAAACACTATGTAACTGAGATAAGATCATAGGTAAAGCTACTCGATATGCAACTGATACAAATCTCTCCAGAATATCATATGGTCCAATGAACTTTGGACTCATCTTTCATTTATTACATAAACACATCACACTTTTCCATGGTGAAGCTTTGAGGAAGACATGTCACCTACCCCAAAAGAGAGATCCTTCCTCATATTATCCGCATAACTTTTCTGCCTGCTCTAAGTTGTTCTTATGTGTTTCTGTATCAGCTAATTTTTTTCTACCATCTCTTTTACCAATTATGGTCCCATCAACTTCCTTTAACCAACTTCATCCCAATATGATGGAGTTCAACCCTGCTTCCCATATAATGCCTGAAATGGTGCAATCTGTATACTGCAATGAAAACTATTATTATAATAAAACTCAAAAAATGAATGATGATGGTTTCAACATCCTTGTTAATCCATCAAAAAAGCATGTAGCATATCCTAAAAGGTCTTAATTGTTCATTCTGACTGCCCATCTGAATGAGGATGAAAATCTATACTAAAATTTAATTCAGTACCCAACGACTTCTGAAGGTCTTTATAAAAGTTATAATTGAACCTTGTATCACAATCAGATACAATTGAAAGGGGAAATCTATGTAACCTGAATATCTCTTTATGATAAAATCGAGAATGTTTCTCTAGAGAAAAAGTATCTCGTATAGAAAATAAATGAGAAGATTTAGTTAAGTGATCAACAATAACCCAGATTGTATTATTACCTCGAGGCGACTTTGGTAATCCCACAAATAAGTCCATGGATATATTATCCCAATTCCACTCTGGAACTGATAATGGCTGAAGCATACCTTTTGTTATCTTCCGCTCTGATTTAACCTATTGACAAGTAGAACACTTCACAGTAAAATCAGAAATATATCTTTTCATTCCATCCCACCTATAATAATTCCGGAGATCTCTATACATCTTAGTACTGCCTTGATGAATTGAAAATGGAGAACTATGAGCTACACAGAACAACACTCTCTTCAACTATGAATCAAAAGGCACCCACAATCTCTTCTTAAATCTCAAAATACAACCATTATCAATATTGAATTCAGGTAAAATACCCTTCTGAACCATCTCTACATTTTTCTGAAACTCACTGTCTTGCTTCTGTGCTTTCTTAATT
Organism: Viscum album; assembly: GCA_963277665.1. Taxonomy (NCBI): domain Eukaryota; kingdom Viridiplantae; phylum Streptophyta; class Magnoliopsida; order Santalales; family Viscaceae; genus Viscum; species Viscum album. Next base: position 894,338,981 of record OY728127.1, read on the forward strand.
CTGTCTGATAGAGAAGATTTCACTGATACCAAAAACAAAATAGAAGAATTCCCCATACCAACCAAGTCTATGCCAAAATTCATCATATCCTTAAACAAAGGATCACGTTACAAACATAAAATGGTTAATGAAGCATTACTTTTTCGACTCACAGCATCAGCCACATTATTCGGTTTTCTCAGATTGGCATTAATTGTACAATCATAATCGTTGATTTATTCTAGCCATCTCCTCTGTTTTATGTTCAGTTATTTCTGATTGAATATATACTTTAATCGTTTTTTATCAGTATATTATTCACACTTTAAACCATACAAATGATTCCTACAACTTTTTAATGCCAAAAAATAGTAGCTAATTCTAAATCAAGTGTTGGGTAATTTATCTCAATTTGTTTTCAACTGACATGAAGAATAAGAAATTATATGATCATTCTTCACTAGGACAAAACCAGGTCCATTCAATGAAGCATAAATGTAGATAACAAACTAACCATTCCTGGAATGTAGTGCCAATAATAGAGCATTCACTAATCTTCTTTTCAATTCTTGAAAACAATCATCACATTCTTTTTCCCAGTTAAACTTATCACCCTTCCGAGTTATCATAATCAATTGGATGAAAAATCGTGCAAAATTTTTAACAAACCATCGGTAATAACCTTTCAAAGGAAGAAAACAACGATTCTCAGTTACATTTGTTGGTCATGGCCATTCTTCAATAACCTTTGTTTTTGTAGGATCATCAGTCATTCCATCTTTAGAAATAATGTGACCAAGGAATGAATTTTTTTGCAACCAAAACTCACACTTACTGAATTTCCCATACAATTTTTTTAAGGTTTGCAAAATAATCCTTGAATGAGTTTCATGATTCTATTTACTTTTAGAAAAACCCAAAATATCATCAATGAAATCAAACAAAATCTTATCCAAGAAATCATTGAAAATTCTATTCATAAGGTCCAGGAATATAGCAGGTTCATTGGATAACCTTGAAGGCATAACTAAAAATTCATAATGGCCATATATTTTATGAAACACAGTCTTCAAAATATCTTTTTTCCTTTAACTTCAAATGTTGGTACCTCGATATCAAGTCAATCATTGAAAAATACTAATCTCCCTGGAGTTGATCAAACAAATAATAAATTTGGGGCAAAGGATATTTGTTCTTAATAGAGATCTTATTCAAGGATCTATAATCAATGCAATGTCTCATTGAACCATCTTTCTTTTGAACAAATAAGATAGGAGCACCCCATGGTGATGTGCTAGGTCAAATGAAACCTTTATCTAATAAATATTGAAATTGCTCCTTTAACTCTAAAAGATCAATTTGATCCATTTGATAAGGTTGTTTTGAAATTGTCATAGCATCAGGAACTATGTCAACAGTAAATTCAACATTCTGATCTTTTATTATTCCAGGAAACTCATCCGAAAAAACACATGGATACACATTTACCACTAGAACATCATTAATCTAAATGGTTCATTTGTTTTCAACAAAGTGTGCAAGGTAATATTTATTTCTATATTTTAAATGCTTCTTAGTCTCTTGATATTTTATCAACAGTAAGGGTTCATTCTTGTACTCAAACTGAATGTCTTGGTGAAAATAATATTCTTTAGCTCGACATTCAATCATAGCATGGTAAACAGAGATCCAATCCATACCCAAGATAGAGACAAACTCTACTAGAGGTAAAATGATAAGGTTTGTAAGTAGGTTCTTTCCACAGATAAGAATAAGAAGATTTATATAAATTCTTTTTTCCTTAACATTTCCCCCGTGTGTTTTTACCACATGTTCGGGAGTAATTTCTTGAGATGTAATTCCCAATTTACTAGAAATTTTTTAGAGATGAAAGAATGTGTAGACCCTGAATCAAACAACACATTTGCATAATCTGAAATAACAAACAAATTACCTAATACCACTACATTGGATGGCCCAACATCTGCAGAAGTGGTAGAAAAGGATTTCCCCACACCTTTCATCTTGTAGTCTAACTTATTCACAACAATCGAGCTCTTTGTCAGACACTCATTTTCATAATGACGCATCTCATTGCACTTGAATCATTTCACTATCTATAAATAAAATTTGGTCTTATCATTACCCTGATCTTTTCCAGTACAATCACGATCCTTATATCCCATCTTACCACATCATATGCATTATCTAGAATTTTAAAGACATTCCCCAACAAGATTTTTACAACATTTATCACAAACTACAAACTTAGTTTTCTTACCATGAAACATTTTTGAAGGATTATGACCTTTCTCCTTCTACCTAGGTATCTTCATATGTTGGTTGTCATAGAACACCTGCTCATCGGAAAACTCCATTTCCACCTTCTCTACTCATTGAACAAGATTTTCATAACTTTTGAACTCACGAGAAGATAATTCCCTTCAATATTTTCACTTTAATCATGAGTAATAATGATTTATTTTACTATAAAGGCCACAGATAAAATTTGGAGCATACCATGCCAATCGAGTGATGTTTTCTTCATAAGCAGCCATTGAGTGTTCCTCTTGCCTCAATTCCAAGAATTGTTTTTCCATCCTATGACGAAAAGCCTTAGTAAAATATTTCTCAAGAAACATATCATTGAATTCATCCTAGTCAAGAGCATCAATCACATTAGCATCCTTGATATTTTTAACAATTGACCACCACAGATCTGCTTCACCCTCCAAATGGTAAAAAACAAGACTAACATTTTGATTTTCTGAACACTCCTTGACATCAAAAATATTCTCCAGTGATTTAATCCACCCTTCAGATATCATAGGGTCAGATGATCCTTTGAATTATGGGGGATGTTGCCTCATGAAATGTTCCACCACTGACTTGTTTCTCTATTGTTGATCTGGATGATCTTGTGCCTGGATACCACCACCATTTATCGCTTGAGTCAACTGCACCATTACTACAACAAACTGTTCAGTTCCAAGTTCGACCATCTCAGGATGCGGATTTGGAAGGTCATTTCCTTCTGTATGCCTTCCTAGCACTGCTTCCCTATTTCCACTGTGGAAAACCATTCTGATCAAACACTTCTCAGATGAAGCAATATGGTAATCTTCAAATGCTATATCATTTCATTTTGACCATAATGTGTAAAAATATATTTTCATATATTTGTTTAATAGAATTATAAATCATAATGTTATCTAAACCGACCTTTGATACCAAATAAAAGGCCTGATATTTTAACATTACTTAATATTTGGTTATTTCTAGAATTCACATTGAGGATCTTTTCAGGTTTATAGTTTTAGATAATTAAATCATAAATCTTGCATTACATTCCACATTTAAACATGGTGGTCACATCAAAGGCAGTATTGATTTTCTTCCACCAAAGGAAACATATTTAAAATCAAACATGGTTTCATTCTTGACACTACCTCTACACTATCATCACATGGTGTAATTTTCCCTTTACCTATGAAAAACATTTCAAAAAAATGGGATGAGAATAAAAATATCTATAAGGGATATAAAAATACAAAATGAAAACATTAGTCCATGTATACATAAGAATCAATGAAATCATACTTTACTCATAAAATATAAGCACTTTAACATACCTCATGAAATCATAATATTTATGAATAACTCATAGAAATAATAATACATAAAGGTAACTAGAGGAATTCATAACATTCTTACATATGGAGTAACCCTCATGGTTACATTTGAAATACCCATCACAATATATTCCATAAATCTCTTTAGAGAAACCTTAGCGTTTAACTCCATCGTGTTACCCAATGCATTGGAGAGCTATCTCGGGATCACCTGCCCTTAGAATATTACGGAACCACCCGACTTCATAAACAATTCCCAAGAACCATAACATAATCGTATCACATAAAACATGAATAAATGAAACAAAAAATTTACACATTTCAAACACAAGATATCAATAAAACACATTGATATAATCAAAAAATTATCAAAACCATATTAAATACAAAAATAAAATAAAAGTAAAACATGGTCTTTATTTTTCATTTAAGAAATTTTATGGCTTGTAGAGGAAGACGAAAGTCAAATAATGGTCACGACGACAGATAAGTCATTGTAATCTCATACGTAAGACAAAAACATTCCATATGTAATTTAGTAACACTCTTTAAGTAAAAATATTACTTGTGAATGAAATTAAAAGTCAAAATGGTCTATTATACAACTAATAAAAGAAGGTTGTACATAAATTGAAATATGCGTCAACGAATGGAGATTGTGATGAAGTCTCATACCTCATGTCCGACTTGTTCTTGTTCGTTCATTATATTCCTGATGAACAAACATAGGTAAATTTATGATTTCTTAATGAATTAATTTGAATTTTCATATTCAATTCTTATTATATATTGTCATTTTATAATAATTAGTTAATTATGTGAGTTCATATCATACGTTTTGTCGATGTTCGGAACATGAGTCAAAAATGAACTTGTATGAAAAGAATTGCCCATGTAGTTATAAGTAAATCATCTCCAGAATGGTATTAATGAGTTAAATATCATATGTATCCAGTATATATTCACTTTATACTTTTCCATAACATTTGGAGATAAAAAATTAAATGCATCGTCTATGGAGACGGTAGGTCGTACGTACGCATGAACGCTACTTTAATTTCATTGTATTATTAATGGAATTAAAACTAAATGAGACATATATATATTAATATTCCAGTATAATATATATGTTATATAGGTAAAATAAGTTCCTTAATTACATTATTTATAAATTCCATGTTTTTTTTGAATGAGTCACATCACATGAGTGGGCGGTAGTCCACACTTCTTCAGATGAAATTATCGCATTTTCACAACATGCAACACATAAATGTATGTTTTAAATATAAAATAATGAAACAAAGAGGGGAAATAAATATAATATATATCATATAAAAATATATATCTGTCATAATGGACTCCATGAAAGTTGTTAATAGATAATTGAACAATGATCGTTTCGTGAGGCAGTAATTCACCACCCACAAAAACAGAATGTTCTTTAACCATTAGACGGAGGTGTGTGTAATTGTTGGTAGAATCATTATCATAACAACATCCTAGTATATTTAGGATACTGAGTGTAACAGCCCAAGATTTTATAAAAAAATATTCTTTTTAATTTTATTAATGTCTTGTGTTGTACGCTACACCAAAAGGAGCTTGCACAACAGGCATCCTTGTCTTGCCTTGCATTACACGCAATCACGACCTTCCTCGATAGCGTGTGTAATACACAATACCGAGTTTCACTAAACAACGATGTGCTATTAAAATATTATTAAAACTAGCCGTTATGAATAGTAATAACCACTTTTTAAAATTCTGTAAATCTTATTTTTCAAAATCAACTTCATTCTTGGATTCGGAGTATCGAATTTAGCCTAAGGTGAAATTTTGGTACTTTTCGGATAACTTTCATATTCTGATGAATAGTGAAAATTACTAAATTATAATTAAAAACAAATTTTTTAATCGAAATAATTAATAGTGATAAATTATTAATTTGAGTGTTTTTAAAGTATATTTAGAATATATTTTTACAATTTAATACAATGTTGGTCATTGGTTGTAATTTCACATTTAAACCAGACATAATCAAGTGTCAGTCTTTTGATATATATTGTTTCCTAAAAACACGCTATTTATTTTAACATCAGGATTTAATTATAAAATTAATTAATGAAACTTCTATGTTATGAATTTGGTAAAATAGATTTCATTTTTGAATTCGGAATATGAAATATAGCTTAGGATGAAAGTTTGGCATTGTTCTGAAAAACATCAATTTTTGATGAATAGTGAAACTACTAAGTGGTAGTTAAAAAAACTGAATTTTTCATAAAACTTAATTTTGCCGCTTCTGTGAATGTAATTTTGAAAATCCGAGAGACACGGTGAATATCAAGGACTAAAATGTGGTTCAATGAGATGAAAATAATTTTTTGGTGAATAGTAACTTTTTACTTTTTTTACCGCGGTTAATAGTAAATAGGGTAACTAAGGGTAAATATGATATTACTATTACCCTAACACATGTCCTAATTCTATTGGACAAGTGTAATTCGACCAAAAACAAACTTAGGAATAAAATATGACCATTTAGGCCCACTTGGATTAGATTAGGACATTTATTATTAATTTATTTAAAGAAAGGTTAAAATAGTTAAAATCAAAGTTTAATAAGTAAATCATTTTTAATATGGGGTTATTCATAAGATAAATTCGATTGTAAATATTAATTAGGAAGCTAAAAAGATTTCCTACATGATGGTATTTTATTTGTAATTTTTAGACATAAAATAATTTAATTTATTTATGACACAACGATGATGCAGTAATTATCTTATTAATGAAATATTGACATAATTGATGTCATAAACACGAAAATAAATGTAATTTGAGATTTTTTATGAATTCCACTAATTTTCTAGGTTACTATGATATATTAATGTTGATTTAATCAACTTGTTTCGAACATTTAATTCTTTTATGACTTTCACAAAAATCATATATCAAATAGTGTCAAAATTGACACAAAATAGTTTTTAAATAAAATATTATATTATTAATTGTTATTTTATTCCTAAAAATCTAAGGTTCGGCCAAATGACTTAGATAAGGATATATATATTAATAATAAACAATTTGGGGTTCGTTTGGCATGTTATAGTAAGTTTATTAACCATATAGTGAAAGAAAACAAAAAGACATGGTAAAAGTTAAATTATTTAACTTAGAGTTAAATCTAATTGATAAGGTTAAAATAATATCCTAAACTTGTCTAAATTCTATTGGTTGATAGGATTTCGACCCATCCCCACTTTAGCTTCGAAATAAGACCCTTTGGAACCATTATAAACCTATTTTGACTTTAATATAAAATAATATTTTGAGATATTCCTAAGGTGCACCTCTCCTCCCCTATAAAAGGACACCTCCTCCCCCTCCTCCTCACACCAATTTGAGCACTCAAGCTCGTCCAACCCCTGCCAAAATCTCTTCTCCACTTCCCTAGCAACATCCCAGAGGTTCTGGTCTTCCTCAAAGACCAATTCTAGTGCCCTAAGAGGAGGTCTCAAAGAGGCATTTCAAAGAAGAGGTAATTACCATTACCAATTCTTTCATCTTTATTTCTTCTTCCACTTCTTCTTCTTAGGTTGTTTCATTATGAAGTAATAACATCAGTATCACTCATATACTGATATTTTATTATAAGTATGAAACAACCCTATTTCACCATCTATCCATCCTACGGAAAAAGAAATCACCGCGCGTGCGTACGTACGGAATACCGTCTCCACGCCGTGGTGTAATCTATTTTCCACCACCACCGTACATGGATGGGTATAATGGTGTAAAGAATAACTATACATAGTTATTACAACATCATATTGATTCTGATATATTGTATAATCCACTCCAATTCAATTCAATATTTATAGAAATGATATCATCGCTCGTGCGTACGTACGGACTACCCTCTCCACGACGCGATGAGATTCATTCTCCATGTTAACCATTTAAGAATTATTATAAAGTATATATAAGAAATAATAATGAAATATATGACATTATAAAGCTACTGGATTTATTTATATATATACATATGTATGTCATCTACTTACTTCCATTTCAAGACAATAAGGAAAGGAAAACAGCGTTCATGCGTACGTACGGACTACCGTCTCCATGAACGGTGTTTTTCATTTTATTTATCTACCTATTATATATATATATATACTGAATATATATGATATATAAATCATATTTTATATTCTGGAAGTAAGTAAATCATGATATAAGTAATAATGATGTCAAGAACAACAAGTCAAAACACCTACGATAAATGAAACGATTTTACCCAAAATGCTTCTTTATCATGGAATTTACAAAAGAACGGGTAATATAATGTCATAAGTGAACCATATATGATATCATAACAATGAATATGATTCTGGAATAAGTCAATAACATGATTTAAATTATTATACAGGAGGTTCGGACACTTACAAAGCAAGTCGGACATAAGGTAAGGGAAATATCACAATCTCATTTTTATCCGAGATTGTTTATTCGTAAGTATTTACTGGGGTGTATTTTATCATCCACATCCATGTTTCATCAATATGTAATATTATTTCCATCCACCTACAATTGTTTAAATCCATTTTTTACCCTTCGGTGAGTCTTTAGTAAAATGTATGAATGGAATCTTTTGTCGTTTTTCGTACGAGGTACTTTTTGACTTTTCCGACAAAAGTACGAAGAATGTTTTTTTTAAACTTATACGGCATGAATGGATTTTTAAAAAATTATTTCCAAGAAGATTCCTTTACAAGTTTTCAAGTTTATTTTTAATCAACTTCTTTTATTTTAAAGTTTTATGACATGTTATGAAATGAAAAATGTTTTTGATATTTTTCTCAAGAATGAAGTTCAAGTGTTTTATCAAAATTATTTTCCATCTAAGATAATAAAGGGTTCTGTTTTTATCCCTTTAATTACATTGATTTGATTATGTTGTGAGGGGATTATTTTTATGAAGTCATTTGCCTTATAAGATTTATTTTATGATGTCATGATGTTTCAAGAATCCCATTTTTGTTACATGTGTTATGCGATGATGTATGATTTATGATAATGTGGCACACATAAGAAAGGATTCATTATAAGATGGGTGGGACCTATATCTCCCTCCAATGCATTGGGTAAAGATTTTATATCTCATGAGATAGACATGGCTGGAATGGTAGGTTATATCGGTTCAGTGAAACAGGACTGAAACGAGGGTTACTCGATTCAGAAAGGGACTTTGTCCACTAAGATAGTCTTGGCAATGAGTCATGACTAACAAGAAATGATTTTCCATGATTATGTGTGCATGCCACAAAGTTTCAAGTTTCATGTTATGATTATGGTGATCTCATTTTCACTTCTATGATTTATTCCATGTTAAGATATTATGATCTCTTTTGCAGGTTTTGATTTTCAAAAAAACATGATATGATTTTTATTTCCTTTATTTACCCTTACTGAGCATTTGAGCTCACCCTTTTATGTTTTCTTTTCCCCAGGATATAAAGAAAGGTTTTAGGTAAAAAAAATAGAAGATCTTTATGGGAGATGTTGAAGATCTTTCACCACGATTAGAAGATTTTATTCCGAGTTTCCAAAGACACTAAACTATTACGATCCTTGTGTGTGCGTTTTTGTTATGTACTAAGTATTCTGCAAATGTAATGTAATGTCCATGTACGTCAGGCTTCGGGTCTCTACAGTTGGTATCAGAGGAAACGTTTAGTCAACCTTTGGAAACTAGGATGCGAAAACGTTAGTGAGATCCCTAGAGATATTTCTAAGGTATGTCTAGGGATGTCTCTAAGGTTAAGTATACGTATAGGTTATAGTCCTAGAATTGCGCTAACGATCTTCGAATTTAACCTAAGATGTTAGATATTGAGGGTACTACCCCTTTATTATGTTGTTTTCCCTAGCATGATTTTTGCCTCTCATACTATTCTTTTGGGGTTTTAGACGATGGCTGGAACCCGAAGGAACCGTGTTAATGCGGAATGTGATGGGAAATGCAATGATTGTCCCCCTGAGCAACCAAACGATATGGGAGCTGGAATGCAAAATCTTGTAGCCATGCTCACACAACTTTCTCAAGCTATGAATCATGCAGGACTTCCAAACGAGCAAAGGAAGGAGCAACATTCTGTTGAATCCTTCATGAGGCAGCGTCCACCTTCTTTCAGTGGGTCTACTGATCCATTAGTTGCTGAACAATGGATTAGTACTACTGAAAAGATATTTTCAGTTCTTCAATGTTCTGAACATGATAAAGTCATCCTAGCAGTGTATCGTTTGGAAGGAGATGCTGATCAATGGTGGAATCTTATTAAGAATACGAGGCAAAGGGATGAAATTGAGTCTATGGAATGGGACGAGTTCAAGAACTTATTTTTCAATAAGTACTTCCCTCGTATTCTCCGAACAAAGATGGAGAAAGAGTTTCTTGAACTGAAGCAAAGGGATGATGAATCTGTTGGTACCTATGAAGCAAATTTTACAAGACTTGCAAGGTATGCTTCTGGTATTATCACCCAACCTGAAAGTAAAGTTGATCGATTTTTCAGTGGCTTAAAACCAAGTCTTCGAAGGGCATTAGCTATAAGAGACTTCAGTAGCTATGAAGAAATTGTGCGTTGTGCTATCAAGGTAGAAATGGAAGTTGGTGTTACATATCCATCTCATGGTTTTGACATGAAACAAAAGATGGAGTTCAAGGAGAAATCTCATAATAATGGTGAAAAGAAGATGAATGTTTCCTTATGCACAAAGTGTGGAAAGAAGCATGGTGGAGATTGTCTTAAAGGAACTAGAAAATGTTTTAAGTGTGGAAAAGAAGGTCATCAAGCAGCTGAGTGTCGAAGTAATGGAAAAAGGGATTCTAATGAAGTAAATAAATCAAACACTATAGAGAACGTACAACCAACACTTCAATGCTTCAAGTGCAAGGAAATGGGGCATTATGCTAATAAATTCTCTAATCCAAGGGTTAGTGATGATCAACATGAGCAACCACTGAAGGCAAAGGACAAAGGGAAGTCACATGCGATCACTATTGGAAATATTGAATATGACAACGATGTGGTGGTATGATTAAGTGTTTATGTAATGGGATTCCAAAATAATGTTGTATCATTGAGTATTGCAATATTTATTGATGTGGTATTCAAAGTGATTGAGATATTTTTTTTTGGAAATAAGATGATATGCGCATAATGAAGACGAGAAAATGAAATGTTTAATAGTATTCATGAGCTCATGATTGATATAAGGACTAAGTGATATCATGGTTTGAGTATAAATAATTTTGAGGATTTTGGTATGTGTAAAGTGTTAACTTTTAACTGCATTCAAGTTTTCACTAAGGTTTAATGGGTATTCAAGAGTATACATGATTAAGGACTTTGAATGTTTGGAATGTGACCAACAAAACATATCTTATGATATATGGGGATCAACGATGATATTAAATCTCTGGTAATTGTTTTCACTATGTTATGAGAGTGGACTGCAGTATTATGGATAAGCCTAAAGATTGGAATGGATTGTGTTGGACGTAATTTAGTATTGTTTAAGGATAGAAATTTTTTCCGATATTATTGATGGGATGTTATAGTAAAATAGTTTTGGAAAAAGGACAACCTGCAGGACGGGCGACAGCCCATCGCTTCGGACAAGGCTGTGGGAATCGAACCCACAACCGAAGTGCGACTGGCCTTTATTGCCTACCACTGGCCTACAGGAAGTCCCTGTTTAGTAGAAACTAGTTTTATTATATTAAGCAGTATGATATATGAAGTATAAGTCCATTTTAGGAACCATATATGATTAATCTCACTATAGATCTATTTATGCATATAATTTTTGCTAACCTTTTGTTTGAGACAGATGGAATGACCCGTCATTCTATCACATGATCTGCTAACACTTCACGAATAACAAATTCAACTTCATTTATTTAAGAGATGAAGTGGAAATTGTTCAAGGCACGAACAACAGTGAGATTGTACCAAAATAAAGTAAGTATTTATTAAAATTCAAATTTTCAACTTTAGGGGAAATGATCTTGAAAACCAAAAATGTTGTCCTAGTGATCTTATACCTGATGAATCAGATGGTACCTTATATCATCACAAATCTATGGATTTGTGATTACTGGCTTTTCCATAGCCATGTTCTCTACCACTCTCCATCAGAACATGATGGTTAGATTTCTCTTCCATATCCATATTTTCACCTATGTGGAAACCCAATGATTAGTTTATTTGGGTAACCGTTACGTTTCATACTTTTGTTTTTAAAGATTGGTTTTGATATTCTTTTTTACGATGTGGGTTTCTGTTAAAGAAACTTTCGAATAGTAAACCATTTATAACCCCGACGAATTTCGAGGGCGAAATTCATTTTAAGGGGGGTAGAATGTAACAGCCCAAGATTTTATAAAAAAATATTCTTTTTAATTTTATTAATGTCTTGTGTTGTACTCTACACCAAAAGGAGCTTGCACAACACACATCCTTGTCTTGCCTTGCATTACACGCAATCACGACCTTCCTCGATAGCGTGTGTAATACGCAATACCGAGTTTCACTAAACAACGATGTGCTATTAAAATATTATTAAAACTAGCCGTTATGAATAGTAATAACCACTTTTTAAAATTCTGTAAATCTTATTTTTCAAAATGAACTTCATTCTTGGATTCGGAGTATCGAATTTAGCCTAAGGTGAAATTTTGGTACTTTTCGGATAACTTTCATATTCTGATTAATAGTGAAAATTACTAAATTATAATTTAAAAAAACTTTTTTAATCAAAATAATTAATAGTGATAAATTATTATTTTGAGTGTTTTTAAAGTATATTTAGAATATATTTTTACAATTTAATACAATGTTGGTCATTGGTTGTAATTTCACATTTAAACCAGACATAATCAAGTGTCAGTCTTTTGATATATATTGTTTCCTAAAAACATGCTATTTATTTTAACAGCAGGATTTAATTATAAAATTAATTAATGCAACTTCTATGTTATGAATTTGGTAAAATAGATTTCATTTTTGAATTCGGAATATGAAATATAGCTTAGGATGAAATTTTGGCATTGTTCTGAAAAACATCAATTTTTGATGAATAGTGAAACTACTAAGTGGTAGTTAAAAAAACTGAATTTTTCATAAAACTTAATTTTTCCGCTTCTGTGAATGGAATTTTGAAAATCCGAGAGACACGGTTAATATCAAGGACTAAAATTTGGTTCAATGAGATGAAAATAATTTTTTGGTGAATAGTAACTTTTTACTTTTTTTACCGCGGTTAATAGTTAATAGGGTAACTAAGGGTAAATATGATATTACTATTACCCTAACAAATGTCCTAATTCTATTGGACAAGTGTAATTCGACCAAAAACAAACTTAGGAATAAAATATGACCATTTAGGCCCACTTGGATTAGATTAGGACATTTATTATTAATTTATTTAAAGAAAGGTTAAAATAGTTAAAATCAAAGTTTAATAAGTAAATCATTTTTAATATGGGGTTATACATAAGATAAATTCGATTGTAAATATTCATTAGGAAGCTAAAAATATTTCCTACATGATGGTATTTTATTTGTATTTTTTAGACATAAAATAATTTAATTTATTTATGACACAACGATGATGCAGTAATTATCTTATTAATGAAATATTGACATAAGTGATGTTATAAACACCCAAATAAATGTAATTTGAGATTTTTTATGAATTACACTAATTTTCTAGGATACTATGATATATTAATGTTGATTTAATCAACTTGGTTCGAACATTTAATTCTGTTATGACTTTCACAAAAATCATATATCAAATAGTGTCAAAATTGACACAAAATAGTTTTTAAATCAAATATTATATTATTAATTGTTATTGTATTCCTAAAAATCTAAGGTTCGGCAAAATGACTTAGATAAGGATATAAATATTAATAATAAACAATTTGGGGTTCGTTTGGCATGTTATAGTAAGTTTATTAACCATATAGTGAAAGAAAACAAAAAGACATGGTAAAAGTTAAATTATTTAACTTAGAGTTAAATCAAATTGATAAGGTTAAAATAATATCCTAAACTTGTCTAAATTCTATTGGTTGATAGTATTTCGACCCATCCCCACTTTAGCTTCGAAATAAGACCCTTTGGAACCATTATAAACTGATTTTGACTTTAATATAAAATAATATTTTGAGATATTCCTAAGGTGCCCCTCTCCTCCCCTATAAAAGGACACCTCCTCCCCCTCCTCCTCACACCAATTTGAGCACTCAAGCTCGGCCAACCCCTGCCAAAATCTCTTCTCCACTTCCCTAGCAACATCCTAGAGGTTCTGGTCTTCCTCAAAGACCAATTCTAGTGCCCTAAGAGGAGGTCTCAAAGAGGCACTTCAAAGAAGAGGTAATTACCATTACCAATTCTTTCATCTTTATTTCTTCTTCCACTTCTTCTTCTTAGGTTGTTTCATTATGAAGTAATAACATCAGTATCACTCATATACTGATATGTTATTATAAGTATGAAACAACCCTATTTCACCATCTATCCATCCTACGGAAAAAGAAATCACCGCGCGTGCGTACGTACGGAATACCGTCTCCACGCCGTGGTGTAATCTATTTTCCACCACCACCTTACATGGATGGGTATAATGGTGTAAAGAATAACTATACATAGTTATTACAACATAATATTGATTCTTATATATTGTATAATCCACTACAATTCAATTCAATATTTATAGAAATGATATCATCGCTCGTGCGTACGTACGGACTACCGTCTCCACGACGCGATGAGATTCATTCTCCATGTTAACCATTTAAGAATGATTATAAAGTATATATAAGAAATAATAATGAAATAAATGACATTATAAAGCTACTGGATTTATGTATATATATACATATGTATGTCATCTACTTACTTCCATTTCAAGACAATAAGGAAATGAAAACAGCGTTCATGCGTACGTACGGACTACCGTCTCCATGAACGGTGTTTTTCATTTTATTTATCTACCTATTATATATATATATATATACTGAATATATATGATATATAAATCATATTTTATATTCTGGAAGTAAGTAAATCATGATATAAGTAATAATGATGTCAAGAACAACAAGTCAAAACACCTACGATAAATGAAACGATTTTACCCAAAATGCTTCTTTAACATGGAATTTACAAAAGAACGGGTAATATAATATCATAAGTGAACCATATATGATATCATAACAATGAATATGATTCTGGAATAAGTCAATAACATGATTTAAATCATTATACAGGAGGTTCGGACACTTACAAAGCAAGTCGGACATAAGGTAAGGGAAATATCACAATCTCATTTTTATCCGAGATTGTTTATTCGTAAGTATTTACTGGGGTGTATTTTATCATCGACATCCATGTTTCATCAATATGTAATATTATTTCCATCCACCTACAATTGTTTAAATCCATTTTTTACCCTTCGGTGAGTCTTTAGTAAAATGTATGAAAGGAATCTTTTGTCGTTTTTCGTACGAGGTACTTTTTGACTTTTCCGACAAAAGTACGAAGAATGTTTTTTTTAAACTTATACGGCATGAATGGAATTTTAAAAAATTATTTCCAAGAAGATTCCTTTACAAGTTTTCAAGTTTATTTTTAATCAACTTCTTCTATTTTAAAGTTTTATGACATGTTATGAAAGGAAAAATGTTTTTGATATTTTCCTCAAGAATGAAGTTCAAGTGTTTTATCAAAATTATTTTCCATCTAAGATAATAAAGGGTTCTGTTTTTATCCCTTTAATTACATTGATTTGATTATGTTGTGAGGGGATTATTTTTATGAAGTCATTTGCCTTATAAGATTTATTTTATGATGTCATGATGTTTCAAGAATCCCATTTTTGTTACATGTGTTATGCGATGATGTATGATTTATGATAATGTGGCACACATAAGAAAGGATTCATTATAAGATGGGTGGGACCTATATCTCCCTCCAATTCATTGGGTAAAGATTTTATATCTCATGAGATAGACATGGCTGGAATGGTAGGTTATACCGGTTCAGTGAAACAGGACTGAAACGAGGGTTACTCGATTCAGAAAGGGACTTTGTCCACTAAGATAGTCTTGGCAATGAGTCATGACTAACAAGAAATGATTTTCCATGATTATGTGTGCATGCCACAAAGTTTCAAGTTTCATGTTATGATTATGGTGATCTCATTTTCACTTCTATGATTTATTCCATGTTAAGATATTATGATCTCTTTTGCAGGTTTTGATTTTCAAAAAAACATGATATGATTTTTATTTTCTTTATTTACCCTTACTGAGCATTTGAGCTCACCCTTTTATGTTTTCTTTTCCCCAGGATAAAAAGAAAGGTTTTAGGTAAAAAAAATGGAAGATCTTTATGGGAGATGTTGAAGATCTTTCACCACGATTAGAAGATTTTATTCCGAGTTTCCAAAGACACTAAACTATTACGATCCTTGTGTGTGCGTTTTTGTTATGTACTAAGTATTCCGCAAATGTAATGTAATGTCCATGTACGTCAGGCTTCGGGTCTCTACACTGAGATTATTATGTGATCAAATAATAATAATATAGTGGTGAGTGAAGAAGTAAAATAAATTAAAAAAACTGAAGAGAAGACATTACCTCCAAATCGGGTAACTCTTTTTGATTTGAGCCAAAGGGTTCCTTGGAAATAATTTTGCCCAAATTGGGGCATATAGGAGTAATAGATGGATTTTTAGAGATAATATGAGCATTGGTTGGCCAAGACAAGGGCTTGAGAGATGTGGGTATGGTAGTAGAGGTGGGGGCCTTTTATAAGACGGAGGAGGGTCACTTTAGGAATGTATTGAAATGTTACTTTATTATAATTTTTTTTATTTTTTTAAAGGTCCCACAATGATATATTTTGAGGATAAATTAATAAGGGTTCATAATACACCCATACAATAGGTTTTAGACAAGTGTATGTCTTATATTTTACCTTATCATTTCATTTTATTAAAATCGTTCATTAATGAGGTAATCACGGCATCATCATAGTGTCATAAATAACATTTTTTATTTAATGTCTAAAAATGATAAAAAATACCATGATGTAGGAAATATTTTTAGATTTCCAATGAATATTTATAGTATAAGATATTATTTATTAAAAAAAATTAAAATAGTTTTACTTAGGATATAAAAACCGTTGTTATATTTATCTTTTTTTTAAAAACATTGTCATAAATTTCACTACCCACCCATGTGACTCCATGGGCCCTCATGGTAGGTAAAAGGCATCCCATGGTCGGCCATGACTCATGAAATTGTATTTGGAAACATTTTGGGGTCATTTAATATTATTATGATATTATTTAATTACCCTTTACTACCCGATTAATAATTAATCACGATAATTAAAGATAATTATCATTATTACTATTCATAATGTTCAAAAACAAAAATTCATAATTAAATAATTTGGACCGTATGATTCCAAATATGGAATCCATTTTACCAAATTCCATACACAGAAATAGCAGTAATTAATTAAAAAAATTCATGTCGTCGAAACAAATAGAGTGTTTTTAAGCAACAATATCTATCAAAAGATTGATAATTATTTATGTCCAATTTCAAAGTGAAATAAATTATAATGACCACCATTGGATTAAAAGTTAAAAATATATTCTAATTACACTTAGAAAATAGTTAAAAAAGAAATCTAACAATATAATTACTGGAGATGAAAAATCAGTTTTTAAGTAAAATGCAGTATTTTTCACTATTCATTAAAAAATTAACATTGTCAGAAAAATACGAAAATTTTATCAAAAGTACATTTCAATGTCCAATTTCTAATGAAGATGTTAATTTTGAAAAATATAGGTTATAAAATGGTCCAAAGTAAGATTTAAAAATGGTTTTCCATCAAAAGGCGGTAAAAGAATCTTTTTAAAAAATATTAGAGTATTCTATGCTTATGATTGGATTTATTCTCAATTTAACTCTCTAAAACACTATCTAGTTCATAAATAGACATAGATATGAAAATTTATTATTCTTTAGTTACTTGGGATGTTACATTAAGGGTTATATTACATCAGAACCAATCGTATTTTTTTTCAGAACTATTAAAATTCTACGAGGAGTATTATGACGCATCGGGGTCATGGTTGGTATGTGTTCTCATGTAATGGGATCATTTGGTGGCATATAGATCTTGTTTTTTGAGGCTGTGTGAGAAAAACTGACAAACAAATGATTTTTATTTGGCAGTGATGGTTTATGTTTTGAAAATGTGGTCTAATTAAATCTTTGGTGATAAATTGATGGTTTTTACTTATCATATGAGTCTCAATCATATTTTCTCACAATGATATGTTAACATGTGGAAATGGAGATTTATGGAGTATCATGAGATGTTTTATTTTGAATTGATGTATATACTGGGTAAGGGACTTCTGGGGGAAGATACATTAATTAGGATGTCATATGCTTAGGTTGTGAAAAAAGCATCATAACAGTGGCAATTGATGTCAGTTCTTGCTGATATGCAGTTGAAATGTGAGGAACATGGTTATAGAGAGGTTTTATTTTTGGTCCATTTATTTCTTGATTTAGTTGGGTTGGTTAAAGAGGCCCATGCATCCAATTCCGAGTGGATGAAATGAGGTCAAAACTCATTGGTGGGAAAACCATTGAGTATTGGGGGCTAAATGGTCATTCAGTTTTGTGTTTTCGGAAATGGTTAGTTGCAAAAGTTTATTTTTTGAGGATATTAGCAGGCCTTATCATTATTTCATATGGGTTTATATTTTATAATTCATAAAATGTTTAAGATGTTGAAATCCTGAATATGGTGGCATGGTATGAAATGGAATGTGGTGGATTTTTTTCACGATTCATCACTTGTCAGCATGTCAAGATAGTGTATCAGTAACAGAAATGTATGTTATAATAATTATCAATCCCTATATTTATGTGGGAAATATATAGATGTATTATGTTATAAGTATCTCATGAACGGTTTGGAGACACGAGGCCATATGGGTGATAATGGATCATCTTACAATGATGGCTCATTTCAGCCCTTTTTGTGAATCTAATATGGTGGTGGAACTATCCATAATCTATATCTATGAAGTGAAAATGATGCATGGTGTTCTAGTTTTGATAGTCCCAGATAGATATCCAAGAATCACATCTGATTTTTGGAATTCCTTATAGCAAACCCTTGGGAATCAGTTGGCGATGAGTACATCATACCATTCTCAGAAAAATGGGAAGTCCAATTGAACAATCCAATAATTGGATTTTATGTTATGGGAATGCATGAGTGATTTTGGTGACTCATGGGGGGACTACTATTCATGTGTGGTGTTCATGTATAATAATAGATATAATTACATAATACATATGGCTCCATTTTACACATTATATGGGTGTCTATGTTGTTCCCCACCTTGTAGGGTAGAAACTAGTGAAATATCATTGGTTGGGAAAATCCTTGTCCAAGAGACAATGGAGAAAATCATGTTAATCATAAAAAGAATGGGGATGATGTATATTCTCTAGAAATCATAGGTGGAGAATCATCAACGATTTTTGTAGTTCGATGAGGGTGATCGTATGTTTAAAAGAATCTCTCTTAGGCTTCTACATAGTCGGGTTGGGATGTTGGTAATGTTTTATACATGGTATATTTAGCCTTTTAAGATACATCAGTGATATTAAGAGATGGAATATAGGTTTTTTCCACCACTATTTAGTGTAGTGCACAATGTGATCCATGATTCTTAGGGAAAAAAGTATCATGTAGATCGTGACCATGTGATTCTGTTATATCATGTAGAGCTAGATCCGGATGCTTATTTATTGAACGTGCCAGTTTCAGATGTTGATAGGTAAGAGAAATTATTGAATGGTAAATGTGTCTAAATAGTTCGGGTTTTGTAGCATCACGTGTATGATCAAGAGGAGACTTGAGATCATCAGAAATAGATGGTCGAGAAATGGCCCGACCACTTTCGGAAAATTGGTTGTTCTATACATTCAGAGGAAGGTAAGTCTAATGGTGTGGAGAATTTTTCAGCCCCAGTTTTTTGTATGTTACTTTTATTTATGTCTTTTATGTTTTTAATATTTTTGGGTAGGGATTGGTAGAGTTTGGAAGTGTGTTGAGGGGGCTTGAGAATGTTTGGGATGCTTTTTGAAGGAGCATGGTTAAGAGAAACTATGTAGCAAACCCAGGTAACCGTGAAACATGAGACATTGGTCCTTTGAATGGTTTGTTGACATTTTTTATATTCATGCATGTATGATGTGTGGAATTCCCATCAAGGTAGTATCATGTGAACAAATAGTAAATGGATTTCCTAATCATGATTGTCAATAAAATGAGGGTTATAAAATCCAATCTTGGTTGAGATTTTCGCTAATCCCTATATTATGCATTCCACTCGATACTCACATTGGATACTTGGTTACCAAGGGTTATAGGAGCTATCCCCTCATTCTATAATCTAATTGGATGGTTATGAATTTGTGGTGATGGTGATTTTCTACCGATAGGTCTCCATTCTTGGTTCCCTCTTGTTTTTTCTTAGATCTATCTCTCCCTCTCTCCCAATTTTATAGATGTAAACCTATTGAATATAGATATAGGGTTTTTGGACTATTGTTTTACTATTTGGGATTTTTTATATTATTAATTGGGACCTAAGGTGGTATGATGGAGTTTTCACATAGATTCTTTGTGCGGTTATGCGGTTGGTTGATTACACTAGAACCCTATGGTTGGTGGATTCTCACTCAACTCCATTTTTATAGAACAAGAAATCTTGTTTTAAAAAAATGGATTTTTCGTGAAATTAATTTTGATTATGATGTGTAATGTTTTTTGGAAAATCATTTTGTGAAGATTTGTGGAATTTTGGGGAAATTGGGATATTGCTGTTATTTGTTCTTGTTGTTGAATTTCAAAATGAATATTTTAAAATGGGTTTCATGGGTAGATTTATGAAAAGGGTTGGTGAAAATAGTTTTCAACTAAAGTAGATCATTTTATTGATTGTAATGTTTCATGGATAATTTACCAAGGTATTGTTTGGATTGTAATTGGTTGTAGGAATCATGTTTTGGTCTTGGTGAGTTATACGATCAATGTTTGTTTAGTGTTTGTGCATGTGATTGACATTGATGTGATGTGGGTGGGAATTCTCACTATAAAAATAGGATGGATGGTGGACAGAATGTCCACCATCAAGGGAAAGTGGTTAGGAAGTACCACTAAATTTGGAAAGTAGTAAATATTCTTGGATGGGATCTTCCACCGTGATTTTTACAATGTGTTGTGTTTGTGAAACAATATAGTTATCATTTCATCATGATTATTTCTAGTAAAAATTAAATTATTGGGCTAATTTGTGATGGTAAAATGGATTATGCAATGCTTGTTGGCTTTCCCTAGTGTTGTATGGATTTTGATGGAAATGGATTGGTGAGGGTGTCTTTGGCTTGTTTTAAATTGATTCACAATTTAATTTGTTTTATAAACTGTTATATATAATTATTATTATAGTTTTATCATAGTGGTGTATGTTAGGAATTATGTTGGTGAATACCATTTGATTATTTTTAATCACCCCCTACTTTGGCACATTGGTTATTTTTCATATGTCATTTATTGGGACAAATGTAAGGGTAAAGCACCTCCTTTTAAAAGTAGTTCATCGTGATTCTTGTATGGTTTTATGGTTCATTGAGCATAAATAATGTATTTTAGTTTTGGAATTATGTCATAGATTCCATGGGGTTTTTTGTATTCTTCCTCTTGGTACTCAGATTATGAATCTTCTGGCTTAGTTCTATTGGTATTTTTGTTTGTTGGGTTGTATGCTTTGTTGACATTCGTCATGTAGTTTGTTTGGTTATGACTCGTTAGGTTGGATTCTATCATTCTTAGTGAAAATTATTCCCCATTTGTTCTTCAATCCCACATCATTAATTTCCCGCATTTGGCACCTTGGGAATATCACTTAAGACCATGTAGCATCTCACAACCTTATCAAACTAATGAGGAAGGGGCGAGACATTACAAGGAAGCTCTAATAATTATAATTATTTCATCCATATATGTTTATCATTACTATATTTTTATCTATATTTGACAAAAAAATTAGCTAATAAAATCTATTTATAGGTTGATGAACGATTAATAGTGTTTTCAAATTAATAATAGTATTAGAAAATCATTTTTATTCTGTAATAGGAATGATCCATATACAAAAACCATTGATGAAACATGAAAACTATTTTTGATCAATTTATTATTAGATATCAAGAATCCCATTTATAGAATGCATGATTACAATTATTACCCATGTGATTATGTCTAAAAAATATCCACATAATGGAATTCCATTGATTTTGAACATAATCATTAACTTATATTTGATTTACTAATTTTTATATGAATCAAAAATTATAATTAAATCTATCCATAAGATTCAATCATGATAAATTAATATGGGAAAGTAAACATAATTATCGTTTTACAATTGGTTGGGTCTAGATATGATTATACCCAATATAATATATTCCAAATTCATAAAACAATTATGTAATAATTTATAAATTAAAAAAAATTGGAAATGAATTTTATTTAACCCTATGAATATGATATGGATTAATTCTAGGAATTCATTGTATATATATGAAATACTTACCTTTATAATGAAAATAGTACTCATCTGTGCGTTCACACAATGCTATGAAATATATTATGATTTAAATGGTAGAATATTATAAGAAAAAGATGATAATGAAGACAATATAGAATTTATTTTTCCAACAAATAAATGGTATATATTATTGGAATATAAGTGGATAAACAATTAATATATCATCAATATAGTAGAAAATATTAAGGATAAATCTGAATGAATGGAATGTTATTTTGAGGATTGAGAAATAACATTAAAAAAAATATTGATTTTTATAGTGAAATAAAAATTGATGACAGGTAAATGTTAAGAGAGTGGTTTTAATAATTTATAAGCAAAAAGGTAAAAAGATAAATTTTAATAGACACTGATAAAAAATCAATCAATAAATCAAGGAATTTTTTTGATGCCTCTATTATTATCATACATTGAATGTCGTTTGATGTTTATGATTGAAAAAATGATTTTGTTTCCATGTACTGAATCTTGAACGCCAAAATATTCCACCACATTTTCGTACATACGAAATAAATTTTATTAAAATGAAAAATTATTAATAAATATTGAAATATGAAAATGAAAATTTTGAATATTAACAAAAAGGAGTTTGATCAAAACCAATAGATGATAATATAATTTTTATCAATATTTCATTTTTAGTATAATGTTAAAAAACTTAAACAATGTATTCTTGAAAAATATTTTAGAAATTGAACATTTATGCATAGGAAAAACCCAAAACAACTCAAACTAAGTAGGGAAGTATCTTTTTTGTGTAGAGTCTATATCGTATAGTACTGAAGCTTGAGGTTTAGGTCATTACACAACTAAATATCGGTCAAATTATGGTTATCAAAATTCAAATAAGATTTGATTTATAAATTGAACAATTTAAACCCACCCACTTAATCACTTATTAACTAGTTAAAATAAAAAAAATACCTTATTAAAAGACATTATAAATATTTTAAAATAATAAATATAGTTTAAATATAATTTATATATTAAAATATCAATTTGTTGATTAATATAACTAACTATTATATTAATTCTAAATGTTATATCTAAACATATATTAATTTATTCCAAATGTTTTAATCATCTCAAATAATAAAAAAATATTAAAAATCATTAACTTCTCAAAAAAATATTCTATATATTTTTTCATTAAATTTTATTCTTTTAAATATATATGTGTACAACATCATCCAAGGGGAAATAGATAATCAAACCTAGAGCTTAAACAACAAGGGGAAATCTACATGGGGAACCACTAAAGGGATCCTGGAAACCGTCAAGCCCCTGATGTTCAACTAGTAGGGATTTTGATAAGATAAACATGTTCAATATCTGAGGGATTCCATCTGAGAACTCACAAACAACATGATCATACATTGCACTGATGGCACATGTCGACCAAAACCATGTATAAAAAGTCACTAAAAACAAACATCAATGAAAAACCACTACTCTAAAATATGGATACATCATGGACATAGTAGAAATCATTATGTATGAAGACATACTAAATCTGACTCATAGATGAAAAAAATAAACTAAAACATTATCCAATTCTCCAAAAGATATTATTAACTAGAATAAAATAGAATAAAATGATCCACTAATCCAAAAAAATGTCATATAATATTTAGTGGAACTAATATAACTATCTAATGGTCTATAATACATGGTCTTCTCCTCTAAAATACATGACCCATTGCTCTAAAAATTGATCTATTGATCAAATGAAACACATGATCGACTACTTAATAAAATCACAATGTCAACTTCCCAGAACAATGAATGTCTACATGTAAAATATAAAGCATGTTCCACTACTCTAATTAATTTTCTAGTTCTAAAATAATATACATGTAAAAATGATCCCCTGTATTAAAACATGTCATGTAATATATAGTATAAGTAAAAGTAAAAACTGAAATTTGTATGTTAAATGGTTGAGGAACAATATAAAAATATTTTAATAGAATAATTCAATTGTCGTACATGTATATTTTGTTTTCAGAATTAGTTATAGTGGTGGAATAAGTGGTAATAATTCATGAGCTGAGAACCTTCATATTCATCCAACATGTTTACCTTCAGATTAAATAGTGTCTAAAAATAATAAAACATATTAATAAATATTTCATTAGACCTATTAAGTAGTAAGAACTCATATCCTACAAGTATTCACTGAGTACATACTATTTAAAAATTGGTAAGTATCCCTATCAACCTACTATAGTGATCATAAGCAGTCTAGAAACACTTTTATAAGCAATATGGAAACAGTTATGCATTAGAAATACATAATTGAATCTCGTCTCCCACCATATTGAGACAAGGGTTTTTTTAAGATTACCAATTCCATATTAAGTATTTTGGAGTAGTCCTAAGAGAGATAGTGTAAAGATACATCCATGTTAGTAAAATCCCTCCAGTAGTTGTGTGAGTAATTTCTGCAATGGAGCCCATATCATGGATGACGGTTTGATGTTGTTCTTGAAATTTTACATAGAAAATATAGGTGAGAAAAAATACTATGAAATATATTGTACATATTAATATAGTATTATAAAATCTCCATCATTACATCATCATCTGAATCAAATTATCTACCATGAAAACCATCATCATCTAAAGGAGTGTATTTTAGTAAAAATGAAAATTAATTGATACATTTGTAGACATGAACTGTGATTTTTTTAGATTTTGAGTGAAGGAGGGTAAGAGGGAGAGACAATATTATCTATTGTATTTTAATGATATTTCTCTAGTGTTTCAAGGTATAAACCATATCTCATGAATTGGTATCTAGAGGAAAAAGAGAAAATAAATCCAAAAACAAACATAGCCTTTAACAAATCTACACAAAATCATATCAAAATAAAAGATATCAAGTAGAAGGACACATGAGTGCAATAATTGGTTTCAACATGATTAAAATGTTAAAAAAATTTATATGTGTTATTTATATTAGTTGGATTATTTTTGTGTTAGCATGAATTCACATTAGAGAGAGTGAAAATTGTATCTTTACTACAATTTGCCTCGTACCTCTATTTTTTTTGAACAATCAGCATGTTAGTACTGTTAGTCAACAAAAATAATCATTATAACATCTTCACCAAAACATATGAAATCAAATATAATAAATTATAATTCCTAAAGATCAATAATTGTTAATTTAAATGTTTTTATTAAATCATGATTTATCATGGACACCTAATAATTTAACCTTCGATTGAGTTCATACTCTATACATTACCTTGATAGAAATCCCTTATTTTAAACCCTTGACCATAGTATCATACCTATAATGGGTTAATAAAAAAAGGTTGAACTGAATTCAAAAAACTTTAACAATGAAAATAAGAGCATATTTCTTCAAAAATGCAATGGAAACATAAATAAATAAATAGGAATGGAGAAGAAATAATATTTACCACAAACTAAATACATTATGTTCTGGAATGAGTTGATCTTATGGTGATGCTAAAGAAAGTGTTTACTAGAATGAGTTCTTGAAAAAATTATTCATCTTACTAATCTTCCAGAAGCTACATTCTACCAATAAAATAATATTTAAAATGATGATTAAATAGTAATGAATATTTAAATCTAAAAATAAAATCTACCAATGACATAGTGAATGCTTAAAAATTCGGCCATGTCATTGATCAAAATAGAAAACCACAATGCACAAGATGGATTCGTCTATAACAACATGATTTTGGTCATTTAACATATGTAAAATATGATTGTCTAATGATATATAATTTTTTTATTAACAAAAAAACTAAATAAATATTATCGTGATCACATAAGGAATTAAGCTAGTAGATTTTCTTTTAGAATAATATTACCAAATAAATGAATAATTGAGTAAATAAACAGGAAGCATTTAAAAAACTATTTTATAGGAAAAAATAATATTCATAACTAATTAATAATCCATATAAAAAATTATATTTATTCAGTTATTTAAAAATTGCAACATACTTGTACTATGTGACATAGTGATTAACGTAGATGGGTGTTGGTAGAGTTTGGGGATCATACATAACAAAATGGAATATGATTCAAAATAATAATTGAATAAACAATTAAATCAATGTTTTAGAACACTATTTAAAAATAAAATGAATTAGGAAAAGTAAATGGATAGGTAGGGACTGATGTGTCCACCTTATTCTCAATCACATAACTCAATCTATTGTCAAGACACTTCTCTAGCTACTTCATGCTGAAATTATCATTACCAAAGACCCCCCACCCCCATCATTTTCATATTTTCTCTTCTTCGAAGAAATCATCATGGAAAAATCTAGTATGATCATAGTAAGATTTAATGCTATAATATTGGTAGATAGATATTACTACCACAATACTTTTTAAAATAACACATAGTTTTATAGGTTTATATGTTTCTAAAAAATGGAGTAGTACACCTACCTGATTACATGCTACTAAAGTGTGGGTTATTCCAGTTAGTCAAGTTTCATTGATCACAAAGTATTAAGCAGTCACAAAACCGATAAAAGAATGTCTTTTTCTATATCAACCCACACCTCTAATAAAAGATTCAACACAAAATTAGACAAATTCCCCATACAAGAAAAAATATCCAAAAAACTATTCATCAAAGTAAAAATGTGAATAAAGAGACTATAAATATTCTCAAGGAGCAACCTGTATTGACACATGTAAAGAAGACTGAGAAAGAAACCATCAAGGAGTAATAAATTCAAAATTATAATTACCAATGTCATTATTCTACAAAAATACTCAACTAGATCTACCATGAGTCACATCAGTGAACATAAAATGAATATCAAAATCATAGATACACAAATAACATCTCTAAGAAAATGATCTAGTGAAAAAATAAAGTGTTTCATATAGTATTAAATTTTATATGTGTAATGGAATTCACCCGCGATGAATTCAAATGTCCCACATTAAAATTTTAAAATCCAATTGATTCCACGGTTTATTGCAGAAAATAAATCCAGAATATGTGCTTGATAAATATAACAAGAATCACAAATTTGAGATCAGTGAGAATATAATTATCCACTTCTCTTGAGAATGATATTTTACTGAGACCTCACTGTTGATACTTCCTCGACTCGATGCGCAAATAAATAGAATTACCATGAGTATTACACCCATTATTTCTCTAATAAGAAATGTACAAAAGGTTATCAAATACATTTAATGGTTTAATATTATTTTTTCTTGAGGGAATTGAAACCCTAGGTGGAGTGGAGGATCCTAATGTGGATGACCTGAAGGTGCAATTGTCAGTTGTGGTGGAGCCAAAGGTGGAGGAGTAGAAGGTGGGGCATGAAGAGGCGGAGCACACGGTGGTAGAGTATGTGGCTGG
The DNA here is from genome assembly GCA_963277665.1 of Viscum album. NCBI lineage: Eukaryota > Viridiplantae > Streptophyta > Magnoliopsida > Santalales > Viscaceae > Viscum > Viscum album. The sequence goes on from OY728127.1 coordinate 894,366,773, forward strand.
AGAGGATATTTGGGAATGGTATAAGGATAGGGGAGTCAGGGAGGAGATTGAGAACCCTAGGATTCCTAAGTTAAATCCCTATAGGGTGCGCGATATGGTGATTTTTTATAGTTTTAATGGAGATGTTGATGTTTTTGGTGATGTAGAAGTGTAGGAAGGTGACACATATGCAAGAAACATGCCATCTTCAGTATATATATAGATAAATAAAATTATTGATCAATTTTATTCCACAACATAAATTATTTGGATGATCTTATTTTCTATAAGATATGTGATCCTCATGCAATGCATAGTATTAATCTTCATAAAGAATCCAATTATATTATTATATGTTTCCATTCTTTAAAATTCAATTGTGTCACTAAAATATCATTATAGAAATAAACAACACATAAAACTATGATATGACGCATATGTTGATTGAAATCAGTAATACATAGGTGAACACACTTTTGGAAATGATACACATGGAGTTGGAGTTTGAATCGTAAAATTGTATAAAATCAATTATATTTAGTTCATTTTAATTTACAGCTCGTAAATAATTATTACATTGCCAAATTACTCTTGTTCATATCATAAATGATACTTCAAAAATTAAATGAGGATTACAACATATAAAATCAATACTTCTAGTGCTTCATTATTCATAAAAATGTTGGACAATAAAAATATATATCATAAAATGACTCATTATTTCGTTGTGAATTACTGTTATATATTGTCCATATGATTAGAATTGCCTCATTTAGAGTCACCAAATGACATATATGTGTAAATAAATTTTCACATAACTAAGAAATATGATTATAAATAATCAATATAATGATATTCGTAGGACATATATAATTTATACAATGTTACTAAATATCTAGACATCGCTCGATTACTATATACACCTTAAATCTCACTATATGTTATATTCACATCCATTTTAAAAACTATTAGAGGAAATTAATTATCACCTACTAACTCATGTAATTATTTGCCTTGTAGGTCATGAATAGATTCTATCTAGTCAAATAAAATTTATTATATGCAATGAATATCATTTAAATATTTTTTTGAGGATCTCCCATGAATGAGAATATGAAACTGTGATAGAATTGAAACAACGATTTGAATTAAATGTACTGCGCAATATAAATTTTTGATAATTAACAATATTTTCATCACCTTGACATGGTTTTATAATCATATTTGTGGAAATAAAAATTAAATCTAATTAATTTAGTGTATTCATGTTTTATGTGAATCATCTGATGTTTTTATAGAATCTATTCTATCTCCATGTTTTTTTCATCATATACAAAGTAGAATAATGAATATATCATATTATAATGTGTAATTTCAGTGTATCCTAATTCATTTCAACACCCTCACATATATTATATATGGATTTTAATAAATACACAAAAAAATTAATTAGGATGATTCACTATTTTTGAATTATTAAAACAAAAGTGTACATTATTAGAAAAAAATAATTAATCAAAAAATGATTGATGGATTCATGATCTGTTTCCTACTATGTAATGGATCCTTAATTATAACCTATATAAAACCCTCACATGAATGAAATATAATTTTCATTCATTATCCAAGTAATGGTCAGTTGTGTATTATAAGAAGAAAAAAATACACAAACATACAAAAATAATCATCTGTAAAATGAAATAACATGTGAATGACTTATATATATCAACAACATTATGTCAAATAATCGATTAATAACCCACATGTAAAAATTCCTAAAAAAATAGTCCTATTTTATTATAAATTTAACATGTATTTAATCAATTTAAAACATATTAAAAAATTATATGAAAAAATTTTGAAACACTATTTCAATGATATAATATATATCACCATGTGTCAGATCAATTTGAAAATATATTGAATAAAATCAAAAACACATTCATATTTAATTTATGAATAATCTATTGTAACATAAAATGTAAAACTCATTCCCCATTGGGTAAACCATAATGTGTGACACCAAGAGCCTATTTAGTGTAGGGAAGAAATTTTAATTTTTATATAAATAAATTTATAGATTTATTGGTCACTAGAAATGGTTCAATGTTCTCAGTATTATTAATATATCTTTAGATATATATATTGATCACATAAATCTGTAGATCTATTTCTATCAGTTTCCATCAGTTGAAAAAAAAATTCTCATATTTTTTCATTTTGAAACACCTTGATTGACCTTGGTAGAGAATGTATTTTAATTTGATACAATCTAAAAAATTATTATTAATTAAAATGAATTGGATGAATAATTTTGGGAATAAATTAAATGTCATGAACCATTATGGATTTTTACATAACATTTACCTTATCAGGATAAGTATATAATGTCTTCATAACTATTCAAACATCAATAGTATATCCCAATCAAGGGACATTATGTAAAACTCTGTATCTGAGAGGAAAAATCTCATACTGGCTATGCTCTAACTGAAGACCTAATCACCAAAATTCCCACCAATAATTGTATTAGCTAAGTTAATATGTATAGTTTCATAAAGTATGATATTAGTCTATAATGGTTATCATGTTAGGTATATAAACCTAATAAAATATTTAGAAGTAAAATATTTACCATGAACTCCTTTTATACTAATTTTATCAGTATGACACTCCATGTTGTATATCGTGTGTGTCTTCTATAGAACATGTTGATTTTTATTCATTATGTTATTCATCATGAGAATAATCTATATCTCTATACAATAACCCTTATAATGAAATACTTATCATTTTTTATTAAAAATAATTCATAGTGATGAATATTTGTTAGGGATAACATAAATTAGAACTATGATAGGTAAATTAACATTAAACTTCATATGATTTTTATATATATAGATAGTAATACAAGTAATATTAATGAACGATAAAATGTATATGGACATTAAAATAAGATACATTTATTAACATAAAATAATATATATCAGACAAATTATAAACACTAGCTTCCAATATAAAATACGATAACATGCCAAATCAATCTTTTTTTTGTTATATAGTCTTGGTTTTTAGGTAATTAAATAATATTTTATTCCAATGAAAAAATTTTCTAAAAATTTAATAAAACATTCTGGAAAGAATATTTTACTGTGTAGAATCTATGATAATAACACGTTAGAAAAATATAGAATTTCATGATTTATACTCATAACTGTTCATCATTTGGAACATAGTAAACAAATTAAAACATCGGGACATCATTATTACATTTTTAACCTCTATTTTTTGAACACTTTAATGGTTCATCATCATCAACATTAAAACCACATTCCATTAATTTTTTTCATTTAAATGATGTATCTACATACATCATCATTTATCTATATTAAATATAATCATTTAGTAAAAAGATATATCAATATCATTTGAAAATTAATGTCATTGTCTTCAATTCTTATTATATTCATATACCCTAAACTCTATAAGATATTAAGTAAGAAATATCAAAATATTTATACTACTATAAATATTTTGGAAAATTTTGATATCCAAATTTTATGATCAATAAATGTATCACATTAAATTTTTCATTAAAATATTTAATCCCAACCTCTTCATCATACTAAGTGGATATAAATTTAAAAGAAGATAGGATTAATCCTTTATTTGTTACCATTGATCAAATATATTTTATACAGACACCTACAAGAATCATAGATACTATATTCAATTTTAAATATCATTATATGATACCCAAACATCATTGTTTTGTAATAAATAACATATATTTCAACATTAGAGATATAATATATCAAATTATCTATCATTTATATTATATATTTGAAATTATGGATCTCTAAGAGATTCCATTTCAGAAATAATATTTTGTTAAAATGTACCACAAATTGATGGTGGGTTTGAATTTCATCATGTTTTAAAAAACATAAGGACAAATCAATTATCCTTATATTTTTTTTATTTTATAATATATTTCATAATATATTATATAATGAGATTATTTAAAAAAATGTATAAAAATTTATTAATTTCAATTTGTGTATAATAACTATTTGTAATCAAGAAAATCCCCATATCATGGAGTGTTTAATCAATATTTGTCAAAACTATGTATTTCAATGGCCCAACATGACACATGATGATAAAATATTTAATTCTATAACAAAAGTTTCATTTTATGATTGGATTTCTTACAATAATTTTCTACATATACAATATTAAAACATAAAAATCATAAACATAGTTTTAATATATTTAATAAATTATTAATATTGATTAATTGTTTTTTAATTTAATAATATTGTGTTATAATTTTTATAGATGACAATATGTTGAATTCCTTTACATGAAAAAGACATTTTACACTCACTTATAACAAGATATATAGTAGATAAAATCATAATATATGTGTATTATAAAGCCTAAATAATATCATTTAAAAGAAAATTTAACATTATCTACATTATAGAATATTTTTCAAAAGAAACGTCTTGTGTCGCAATCAACCAATATTAATGTTTTTTCATCATTATACTAAATCATTTTCTATTCTATATTTAATGATATAAATAATTAATTATATTCGTATCATATGTCATCCAATTTTCTTATTTTTTTTAAAACATAATCTTGATATCATATATGTATTAGAATAATAGAAATGAACTCTATAACATTTATTTTGAATATTCAGTATGCTACTTCAAACTCCTCAGGTTATCAATACACATAGATCATTTGGATTTATAGATCCTTTAATCAATGAAAATTTACATCTAGGTTTCATTGAACATGGATTGTTTCATATTCTATAATTATTTATACTATATCTAACTCTTAATATTTTATTTTAAACATTTACCCATGTATAAAATCTAAATTTTAATGGATCCAAGACATCATATACCAAGTTTATCTATAATCAAGACATAGAAAATATTAATTAAATATTTCCAAATTTTTTATCCAATTAAAAAAATTCCATTGAATACAATTATTTTAATTCATTTACTGTAATTTGATTTTTGGAAAACTCTGGATTCCCAATTTCATAGATATTACCATTGAAATAAAAAATCTAATAGGATACAAACTTTTCATTTTTAATTAAAATTTAACAAAGTTGCATACCTTAAATCAATCATACTTTGTTTCCTACATATATATTTATTGCGTGATTTTTTTTAAACATGGATACTCTTGATTGAATATTTATAAAACATAAAATATCTCTTCATGAACACTTTTTATATCTCATATCATATGAGTATATTACATTATTTTTCGCCAATCCAGGAATTATTCCCAGCCGTTAGCATGATAATTCATGATATATTATCTATTATAAAATATTTTATTAGATTCATTTCATGTTTAAATATTTAAAATAGGAAATTTAGTAAATTGGATCCATTAAAATGATTTCCCCTTTATATAAAATAATATCAATAAATGGGACCATATATATCAGTATAAATATTAATAGTTTCTTCAGATAAAAACATAATTTATTTTTCTTTAGGGAATCATCCCAGACATAGTATTTGGGAATCCTACTTTTTTTAGTGGATAAATATTTATCCATTCCATTATATTTTTATAATAAAATCCATTCATCAATTAATTTAATAGTGCCCCTCAAATGGATTAACATAAAGTAAGTTTCATGAATAATATATCATATAATAATCCCGGTGAACACATCTTGTGATCCAAAATACAAAAAACATAAAATCATGAGTTACATTATTCATTATCTCCATAAATATTTTAATCTATGGGTTGTTGTGATGTTCTTAAAAATATGAAATTTAGTGATCAAGTTAGTCAAATGTTGTACAATGGAATGAATATGAATCTTAGTATTTGATATTTATTTAATATCACAATCATATCTCATGTTATTGCCAATATATATTGGTCTATTATGTGATTTAGTTTGGAATAATATTCCCTCAAACTAATAAATAAGTTCAAACCAAATTGATTTCTAACTCTTTACACAACCCACAAGTTTGTGTTACTCTAAAAAAACTTATATATAGTTTGTTCACAGATATCAAAATTCATTGATTTCAAGAGGTATAGGAAAAATTTATGTAACAAAATAAATTTATATGAAACTGAATATCAACAAATGGGTATGAAGGATTTCACATAGAGGAATCTTATTCAACTATATAGTATAAACCAAAACCTATAGAATGTTAGGTTTTCTGACCCAAATTCCATCGAAACTACGAGACTTTACTCAATAGGGAATTAAATTCATCATTACTCAAAACACACATTGGGTAAAATATATTCATAAAAAATTGAAATTTAAAAAATCCATTATAAATATAGATAATGGTAGACAGAAAAAAATTAAATATATTACCTAGAATATAATGAATGTTTATATTTCCAAGAAGATGTATGTTATTTAAACAAATGTGAAAACTTTTTGTATCATGAAAATTTTAAAAGTAATAAAAATATAGGGAATTACCATAAAATAAATAAATAACAAAAATATTAAAACAGTAGAAAATAATTTCTTATCAATTCCTAAAAATAATAAATACAAGTATTATATATGTTATCTTCGACATTATAAACATTATTTAATAATTATTACGGAGTCATTGTAACAACCCAAACATTTATTAATAAAAATTCCCCATAATTTAGTTAAATGTCTTATTATATGAAATGTCTATATAACATATACATTTCATTGGTTTTATGTAATATATTTTTATCTTTGGATTACCATTGATGTGTTAACCCTATATTTCCTTTTATTCAATACAATTTCAATTAATAGGATGACTTGGGCTAACAACCATGCGAAGATCAATGTTATGACTATTCTAAATAGATTCCCAATCCAATGGGAGTAGGAATCGTGAACATTGTCACAATACTATTTCAGTTAAATCTATATTTGAATAGAAACAAGGGTCAAGTAGAACATTCTACCCCACTGAGAATGAACATGATGAAATTGGGAGTATCATGATACAGCGGCCTCCTACATTTAATGGATCATGTGTTACCTCAATTTTCGATCAATTGGTCATGTCCATTAAAAATATCTTCTATATCCTTCAATGTTACAAACAAGAGAATGTTCATATGGCTTCTTATCATATGGAGGGTGAAGTTGATCACTGGTGGAAATTGATCAAAAATAAAAATCCTAAGGAGGATATTGAGGCATTTGGAGTGGTTGGATATCCGAAAAATGTTTTATGATAAATATTTTCCGCACACCCTCAAATTTAAGCTGGAAATGGACTTTCCTACCCCCATGAAAAAATAAGATGAATCTATCAAAGCGTACGAGGAATATATGACAAGGCTGGCATGATATGCCTCTGTAATTGTCATTACCCCCAAATGTAAGGTCGACCACTTCATTGGTGGGCTGATACCTAGCCTACAGAAATCCATGGAGAACCATGACATCGATAGAAATGAAGAAATTCCCCAATGTTCCCTCAATGTTGGAATGGATTTCAGTCAATACCAAGGGTATCATGGAGATAATAAGCATAAGGGGGAAATCAGTTATGGTGGTCCGATTTATAATTCCAACAGTGCTACAAAAATCAAGCACCCCACTTACCAAAGGTATAGAAAGAAGCAACCCTAAAATTTATTAAAGGGGATGAAGAAATTCATTAGGTGTGGAAGAGAAGGGAAGCTAGTTGTTAACTGTCAACAAGAAAAACCCAAAGATTCGAAAGAGGAGAGGAATGCTTCATTCGACCCTCAATGCATTGTTCATTTCTTAAACTAAAAATAACCAAGGAAACATACAAACATGTGCCTGATGTAAAGGGTTTTCATAAGAAACCAATAACCTCTAATGTAGAAAGGGTGAGTTTTTTACATCACTGCCATTGTAGTGAACCTCAACAACGAATTGGTGACACATAAGTTAGTTATTAATTAAATAACACCAAAATTAATTTTTTATTATAGTTACACGCATTCTATATTATCTCTAATTTTTAGTAGAACAATCCCAACACCACCAAAAATCATGGAAATAAAGATGTCGGTGAGTAAGGAAAATGGTGAAATCATTGAAACTATTTAATATAACTCCATCCCTATCAATATTTGTGGGTTGAAAATCCTGGAGAACCTATTCATACTCACTCAAGTGTAATTTCATGTAATTATTATCTTGGATTAGCTTTCCTTATATAGAGACAAAATAAATTGTCTTGATAGGGAAATCACTATCCTTTTGAAGAATCGAACCCCGATTCTATAAGAGTGCAAGGGGGAATCTGAATCTTCTTTATCACTATCATATCAATCATGGATATTAGTGCCCTATGAGCACATGTATCTGGCTTGATGATTGAGTATAAGGAAGAAACCCCCCTTGAAGACATGCCAATTGTGAGGGAATTCGCTGAAGTGGTTCTTGAGGAATTCATTGGTCTTCCTCCTAATATAGATGTTGAATTCACAATTGACCTTATACCTAGGGAATTGCCAATATCCAAGACTCCATATGGAATTGATGTTGTGGCGTTTGAGGAGATGAATAAAAAACTACATGGTAATCTAGACAATGGGTTTATACGCCCATGTGCTTCACCATGGGGTGCAACAGTCCTTTTCGTCAAAAATAATGATGGGTCAATGTGAATTTTCATTGATTATTGTGAGATAAAAAAAATAAATGTAAATAAAAGAATCCTCTAGCACGAATTGATGACATGTTCAACCAGAAGCGTGGAGCACTATACTTCTCCATGTTGGATTTGCGGTTAGGATATTACCAACTAAGGGTGATGAAGGAGGATATCCCCAAGACTGCATTTCGTATAAGATACGATCATTATGAATTCATATTAATTCCTTTCACTCTCACATATTCTCAAAAAATATTCATGGAAAAGATGAATAGAGTCTTTAAATATTACCATGAAAAATCTATGGTAGTCTTTGTAGATGATATTAATATATACTCCAAAACCACAGAGGAGCATGAGGAGCATCAAATTATTATACTAGAGACTTTGAGAAAGATGAATCTATATGAAAAGTATAGAAAGGGTGACTTCTTGTTGATGGATTTCTCATTGTTGTTTCATATCGTCAGAAGCAATAGAATATTTTTGGATCCCTCTAAGACAGCTGCAATTGAAGGATGGCCGAGTCTAACATTGGTAACAGATATATGTATCTTCCTAGGGTCAGTAGGATATTATTTCCAAGTTGTGAGAAATATATCATGATTATCCAACACTTATACCATGCTAACTCAGAAGGGATTAAATATTTTTCGGATTGATGAATGTTAAGTGATCTTTAAGGAGTTTAATGGGAGGCTTATAACTGCACCTGTACTCACACTACCCACAAGTGTAGAAATATTTGTGGTATTCAGTGACGTTTTGAATAATGGCTTGGGGGATGTGTTGATTCAAAATGACAAAGTAATATCCTATGATTCAATGCAATTGAATGTTGGAAAATCTATCCAACAGATGACATGGAGTGGGTTGTAGTGATCTTATCTTGGAAAATTTGGTGGCATTATCTCTTTCTGGAGAAGTTTGAAATATTCACAGATCAAAAATGACTCAAGTATATATTCACATAGAAAGAGTTGAATCTTCAGCAACAAATATTGTTAGAGCTAATCAAATAATATGACTACTCAAACCATTACAACCCAAGTAAAGATAACGAGGTGGATGATGATCTATGTAGAAAGGACCTATAATTTTATCATTGATGAGAATTGAAAAGGATCCAATCTTCTCATATTTGATAAAGATGGTCATGGGAATCATAAATAAGGGAAAATAAAAAATCCTTTCAAAAATTATTCCCCAAACAAATCATTTATAAATGTTAGTGTATTCTCAAAAGGATGATGTGGGAATTCTGATGTAATAGGAAACTATCATAAAAGGGAAATCCTCAAATTTTAATGTTAATGAATAAGGAATTGTCATATTTGGTAAAATTATATTGGTTCCATCATGTCTGGAGATGAAGAAGGAACTTTTGGATGATTCACATAGTTTGAATTTCTCCATTCACCTCGGTAACACAAAGGTGCATCGAGAAAATCGAGAGAATAATTGGTTGGATAACATGAAAAGGGAGATCGATGAATATTCATCAATGTGCCTAGTGTGTTAGCAAGTGATTTGTGAGAAGCATAAGCCTGAGGGGATGATGCAACTGTTACCCATACCATCATGGAAATTGGAGAACATCACCATGGACATTGACAGTGGAATTACAAAGATATAAAAATGATACAATTCTTTCTTGGTTGTTGAGGATCATCTTTCAAAGGTTGCACACTTCATTTCTATTAGAGAGGCGTTTTCATTGGATCAATTTGCATGAATAAACACCAGAGATGTGATAAATCTTCATAGTTTACCACTATCTATTGTATTCGATCAAGATCCATCATTCACATCTAATATTTGGCAGAGTCTTCAACATGCTCTTGATACTAAGATGAAATTCAGTTCGACTTTTCATCCTCAAAATGATGGAAAATCTTAGTGGATGGTCCAAACACTTGAGGAAATGTTGAGAATGTGCTAATTGTACTTCAAAGGAGGATGAGCGCAACATATTCCTCTGGATGAGTTCTATTACAATAACTATTTCCACAAAAGAATCTTAATGTCTCCCGATGAGTCCATGTATGGGAAGAGGTGTATAACATAGGCATGAGGGGATGATGTTGGGGAGTGAAAACTCCTATGTTAATAAATGGTTGAAGAAATGGTGGAGAAGGTTATTACTATCCAGCAACACATTAAAGCATCCCAAAGTTGAAAATAGAGCAATCCTGATAATCATGGATGAGACATAGAATTTTATGTCAGAGACATGGTATTCCTATGCATATCACCATGGATGTGAGTTATGAGATTTCGGAAAAAGGGAAAGCATATTATAAGGTACATTGGCCATTTTGAGATCCTTTATCGCATTGGAGTAGTGCCGTATTGACTAGCACTCCCACCAAACCTATCTCAAGTACATGCTGTAATCCATGTATCACTCTCGAGGAAGTAAATAACTTACCCATCAAATGTACTCAATCCAGATTTGGTACCTTAGGATAATGATAACTTCTATGAAGAGAAGTCGATGAAGATCATAGATCGTAGAGGAAATGATCTACGAAATAAGACAATGCCCCTTGACAAAGTGTTATGGCGATACCAAATGTATGAAGAAGTGACATGCGAATTGGAGAAAGTGATGAGGCATATTTACCCACATCTGGTTTATTTTGGGAAAAGGAAATTTCGAGGGTGGAATTTCTTACGGTGGGAAGATTTTAATGACCCAAACTTTTATTATGGAATATTATTCTTAATCTAATTAAATGTCTTATTCTTTGAAATGGTTTTATGTTCTATACACTTATTTTGTTTTATATATTTGGATTTTAAAATACCATTATGAATTATGACCATTTCTAATATAGATGTCGAACAGTGATCACATGATTTGTATAAATATACGGCTGGAACAAATCCATTTTAATAAGACAATGGTAGTGATGGCCTCATCCAGTAGAATTTCTCTATATAAATCCTATTAGTTAGAGCTCTAAATAGATGTGGCATCATTGGGATTATGTCTTGACCAAGCCCAAGTCGAGCTTTGACTGGTTTAGCTAGAATGGAACCACCTACGGGGGAACTGGAAGGTGATAGAGATTACCACTCGAGTGATGTTATCCAAGCCACCACATGAGCCTGTCACCATCGCACACCTTACCCTTCGGTCATATGCGGCTATTATTATGGTTTAAGTAATGAGACCCTAGTAATATAATTATATACATTATTTTTTTATGGATAATATACATTAATTTTATTATTGTCACTTTGTAAATAGTTTTTAAATAAAAAATATCATTTTTAGTTAATTAAAAAATCAATTTTGATGAATTAATGGATTTTTGAATTAAAAAACATTAATTTAATAATATTTCTAAATTATTTTTTATATAGTATATTTGACCGTATAATGTTTTTGAATATGAGTGTGTTTTTTATTATGGTTTTGGAGCTATTTTTGTCAAACCCCATGAATTTTTAGAAAATGGCAGTTTTTATTTTAAAATTAAAAAATTCACATATTTATTAAATTATTATGATAAAATGAATATTATTTTTGGAATCAGGACATTGAAATTATACAATGGTGAATTTTTCATAATTTTCTGAGACATTCAAATTTTTGGGTGAAAATTAAATATCGTTTAAATATATAATGTGTTTTATGATATCATAATGACCTGATAGTGATGTAATAAAAAACTATATAACTTTAGTTCATACAATATATACTTTAAAATTAAATGAATTTTATTTTAGGTTTGTTTGATTTATTTTACAAAGCCTTAGTGGACCATCCAAAACTTATAAAAGATTTTAACTTCTAAAATTGATTGCATTAAGAGTGTGACTCACCTCCACAAAAGAAACCTTGTTATTTTAAAAATATAGGACATTGGTCATATAAAATAATTTTTTCCACTCCCCTTGGGAAAAAACTATGGGAAAAATCCATGGGTTGGTCTATGGTTATGATTAGTTTAATGTGTGGTGTCCCAAACCTAAATAATAATGAATTCCCTCTCTTTTCATATATAAAACAATAAAATATCCAAACTTCTCTTCACTAAAATCATTTGTAGTTCATCCAACCACTTACCTCCTCCCTCTAGAATCCTCCCAGGTTACCTTAATCTCAAAACAAGAATCACTCAGGCCCCTCCCAAGCCTTTTTATTACACTTCCAAGTAAGGGATTACTTCCTTTATCAATTTTTTTTCCAAATTTCGTTAAAATGTTATACCATTTTATTTTCAACTAAAAACATTTTGGTATGATTTATCACCTCCCCCATAAATCCCTTTTTATATTTAATAATGATATACCCTTTTATTTGAAATTAATTCCTCCCATTAACACCTGTTACCATGCCCAAATTCTATAAGGAATTTCTCTCTCATCATTTACATTAAAACAATTCATTTTTATTATGAATCGAAATTACATTAAAATTGTTGGGACATATATATATATGATCCCATTAATTTCAATTTAATTATAATATGATGAGTGAGCACTTTATCCCTCATCAACCATTTTTATGAAATTTTATTTCACGTTGTTATGCAGTCGAAATTGCACCACGATTTTCCAAACAAAAGTCATTGTGTAGTGAAAACCATTCAGATTTCTCTATCAAGGGTATTCAACATTATTTGTATTTACTTATTATTTAAAGAGTATAATATATGTATTATTCATTCCTTTATCATGGAATAAATGATGATTTTGAATGATTCCATATTGTATGATCCATGTCGCACACTTATGAAAGAAATGCAATGTTTAAGAAGGGCGCACCGAGATAGCGCTCAAATGCATTGGGTAATGATTAGTATCATGATACATCATGTGAAATGATATTTTACTAATGTTAATTAAATTTCAATGAGGTATTATCCATTCTCCATGTGCAATGGTACTTGACTCATGCTAATACAATGTTAAGTGTTGTCGCCACATTTCCATGTTATGATAATCATTCTATATCATGCCTTTATGTTCATGATTCAGTTATGCTCCATTGATATGCCTATTTTCTGACATGTATTTTATTAATCATGTTATACATTGTTTACTCACTTACTAGGATTGATATCTCATCCATTTCTTATTCATGTTCTCAAGTTACCCCATTTAATGCTAATTACTAGGTTATATAGTGGTTATGTAATGGAAATTTTCAATAAAGATGTTGTGTTTCATGTTTTAAGTCATTATGTATTGTTCCTAATCCCCGAAGAAACTATAACTCTTTATTATCAATTTTGTATGAAGTGAATATTTTATATAAAAAATCATGTTTACGTTTGTAATATAGGGCATGGTCGTCATACTCATTATATTAATTATAATTTGGAATCGTTCATGTTATTCGTTATAAGGAATTTTATTTTAAAACTATTATATTATATGGGGAATATAAAATTATTGATCCATGATCTATTACATAATCTTTCAACATAATGTAAATATCATACACAAAAACATTTTATAAACCATTATCAAATCAATCATCAAAAAATATTTTCTTTTTTGAAAATGAATTCTAAATACATACCTTTTACTTAATGAATTTTAAGTCAAAATATTCTTCATAATTTTTAATTTATAATATAATAAACAATATAATATCACCACATATATTAAATATATTAATTTTTTAAAAATTATTCAAATGATTTCAAATAAAGACAGCAATTTCTTCATTATTTGAAACGATATATAATATTATAAAAGGTATTTTAAATATTAAAATTAAATCATTGGAATATTTTATAGATATAAATTTCATACCCATGTATATATAATATATCATAAATTAATTATAGTTAATTAATTTAAATAAGTTTTCATATGTTAAAATATTTCCCAATTGTAGTTAATTGTGATTTATAAATAATTTAAAATTCCTATGTTAAATTAAGAATATATATATTATAAAATATTTTCTATTTTAATAAATTCATAATATGTAGAATTTAGAGTGGTAAATCCCATTACCTTTAGATGGACCAGTTACATAAATTAATATGGTGATTACCCTTACATAGATTTATATTTGTAAGGGTATGAATTAATGACCCTTAAATAGACCACACAATGTAATTTTTAGTAATGATAGCTCTTATCTACAGTTATATGTATACAGTTATGGAAATATGACCCCTATGTTGGCTAGTACCATCAAAAAATATTCAAGACTACCCTTATAAACATGATTATATGTTTGGGTAATCCATTGGTTACCTTTATGTATATATACAATTTAAATGAAAAATGTATTATTTAGAATTTTGAAAAAATATAAAATATGATTCATTATAAATCATGTTTTCCCTATAAAATTATTGATTTGATAAAACAAATTTAATGGTCCACTATGATTCCTATAATGGTATTAAAATGTTTAATAAAAATAATTATATGTTGAGGATACGAGTTAAATCCCTCACCCAAGGATCCCCATTGTATAATAATATATAACTATAATAAAACTACTATAAATAACTTCAACGAATTTGGATCAGCCAATACACCATAGAGTATTTGAAACATATTCATAATCATTGAATAGTTTGATAAATATCCTCAAGGTATTCCAATTGATATCCCCTCCCCAAATTTTATCAACATATTTAGTGAATAATCTATGAATCATATCAAATCCAGTAAATATATTGGGAATCTACTTCTTCAAATGTAGTTGAGAAATATTTAATAGATCTTATGGGGATGGAGAGTAATATAATTACATGTAATGTAAAAACACCCTCTCTTCCATCACATTTTTCTGGTTTAAAATATCAAAAAAAATTGACCCCTATGATGGATCATTTATCCGTGATTTTATAAAGCATGAGAAAACACAACCTTGGTGAATCATGATCAAATTTATCAATAATAAACCCTTCATCCATGAAATATTTTTCCAAAAATAAATAATTAAACAATATATTGATGTATCACATGAATTATTTCTAGTTATCAATCAATTGTGAAAGAATGGTCATGTGTAAAACATAAACAATCATAAAAATATATTCCCATAAAAAATTTTCATCAAAAATTATAAGACATTATTAAATTTATAAAAAGGATTCAATGATATATATTTGTCAGTTCAGCACATAAATCATAATATTTAATAATGAAAATACTAGTTTCAATTATTTAATGAACATAAACCGACTACCTTGATTTTTAAATATCCTTCTATGATATCATCATATCATTATTCAACAAATATCTTTTATTTATTTATACATAATACTAATGGATACAATTCAATCTCATTCATTTTTTCACATAAATAATGACTCCTATATTAAAAATAAATTTAATGAAGAAAAGTGTGGCTTTTACTATCATTAGGAACAATATATGAATTGATTCATATTATATTTTTGAAATTTTAATTGTCTACTTTAATTTTTTTATATCCAAGGAAATAATAATTTTCCCAATAAATTGTTTTGGGTTAGATAACAGTACACCTGTGTGTGATAAACTATAATAGAAGACAAATATGATTTAACCAATGAAGTAAATTCTACCCACTATCATACCATCAAGTGATATAATTTTATAATTATATAAATTTATAATTTAAATAATTCCATAATAAAAAATTGTATTGTACTATACATACAACACTAAAATCAAGAAACAAATAAAAAATAACAATTTCTATTATAGAACTACCCATTTTTATTTTATTCATCAACCAATATACCACTTAAAAAGAGTCTTTCATGATGTTAAATTAAATGATGTATGTGTGATTATAATTTATAATTTTACAATTTCTATAAGTCATTATTGTAATTCATGATTCAATGCATGTTGATAATTTAATTTCTCCAACTTATATTTTCTCTCAAAAAAAGGTTGTAGACATATTCTCTTCCACATATATGTTATAATACACCATGAGTAACAATTTCAATGTTTTATACAGCATAAAAAACTGGCTAGATTCCCATTCTAATATCTCTATCAATTCCATGAATTTTTATATTTAAATTTATAAAAAGTTAATATTGATGTTATTAAATATTTTCCTTTTAAAAATTATGGCTATGATTTTTCCATCAACCAATAGTACTCATTGCTTCTGATCTCATCAGGGAATATTTGTGGATGTATATTTTTTATGATATTCCATAAAATTTTCCATGATATTTTTTATTATTTCTCTTTAGTGTATATAGATTATCATATATTCCTTAATATTATATACCATATTTATGTATCATTCAGTTAGATTTGATTATAAAATATCAAAACCTTTTAATGTGCCTTAATAAAATCTTATGAAACTACATTCATTCCATTAGATGTTCAATTTCTTCAATTATCCATTATTTAGAAATTTACAACTACTCTATCAAATATAATAGGTACTTCATCTTATTATAATGAATTCCAAGGGACATATCACATGATTTCATTTCTTTTAATCATATAATTTATTATCTTCCCATTTTATATTAATATTCAATGATTTAAAAATTTTTGAAGCTTCATTGAATTTCTTATACATACACTCCTTATCCATATGATATTATTGACCACATCTGCTACATATTTGACATATAAATCCAAAATAATTTAATGTTTGTATTATTGATTGTGTTCTGGTCGCAGATTTGTTTTACAGAAACTTTTTCTTCATATATGATCTATGTTTCCCCAATTTTTAATTCCACTTCAATTTAAATGTATAATTATTCTATTCATTATATGTTTCTATAAATACCTTTTATATCACCGTAAAAAACACCATAATCATGAACCTTGATATTCATAATAAAGAAACAATAACATTTTTGTTACAGTATTCATGAAAATGGGGTAGATATATCCTTTGGGTTCATATTCTTTAGGACATATTCATTTTTTATGAAAATTTGGTGAGTGTATCCTACATGACTTCTTGGACAAACAAGGATTATGAATATTGTTATGACTAGTACTATCATAAATAACATGGTCACAATATTAATGGTTAGGTGAATATTCAACAGTCTATTTCATTACTCTGTGTCTTACATAATTGTGATGATTATATTATAAGATCATCATCCTTATTGAATACAATCCAAATCATTATCTACTATTAATTGGATACATAACTTCTTGATTATTTTTCAACTATATATTCATGTTTCCCATCAAATTTTAATTCCTAACCTCTAAACATCTTCTCTCTCTTATACATACCGAATTTATATTTCATAATCTCATCGATGCATGTCACTTCATTCTTGACATAATACATACATTATAGGGAATTATTATTATGATTTTTTATAAAAATCTTCTTTCAAAACATAAATTTTGATTTATCAACATTACTGGGTTACAAATATTATTTCATCATGTATTCCAATTCATTAAATACATAGCCATGACCAATTCATAGGGAATATAAAATCACACATAATTGGAAAAATTGTTGACCTCATTATTTGAGTTATTATTTCATGATGAGTAATATTATTTATTCACCTTAAATAAATTATTATTCTATTGTAAGAATACATTTTCTTACATTAAAGTTTTTTCATCTATAATTTATCATCTTCCTCATATGATTCATTTTATGTATCCCATTTTGAGATGAAATTTATCGAAATATTTCTACATCCATTGTAGATGCCTCACCATGGTTTTTTAAATTCCCCATAATTTTTAAATTTATTTTTTAAAACATTATGAAACAATGGAAATAATATTTTTTATGTCTAAATTAGCTTCCACATCATTATAATATGTTAATTTTACATCATAATTATATATAATTTTATTTTTTCCCTTATCCGTAATTCCAATCTAATATTTTTTATTCCTCTAGTAATATAAAAATATTATCACTTTATATTAAATTAGATTATTATATATCTCATTAATTTAATGTTCTTCTATATCATCTAATGATAAATTTTTTTAGTCAAACAAAATCTCCAATTGTTCTCTTCATTATTTTAATATTGATAGAGTCATCCATCTTCTCACAAAACACCAATATATTTTTCATAACATCATTGAATAATTTAATTTAGTGTTATAATAATAGACCATTTTGATCAATTCATTCCATAACCTCAAATAATTTAGTTTGATTCCCTAGATTATACATTTCTATCATATATACTTTTTAATTATTCCAAAAAATCATTAATAGTGTGAAGACCCATAACATTTAAAGTGAATTTAAGAAATAGGTAAATCAAGATTCAATTTTAAAACATACCATCATACTATATATGTATATTTTATATGAACAAATTGTATAAATTTTATAAATTTGAAGAAATATAACTATTAAAACATATTAATAACCCTGCCAAGCAATAGATGATGAATCAACTTCATATTCTTCATATTGAAGTCATTCATTCAATCAAAAGTCGTCATGAAGCTACTATTCATAGTTTTTTCACTCCATACTCATCTACCACTTGAATAATTAATACAAAACCTGAATTATCATATTACCACATTTAGGACCCAGGTTTGCTGATGATCGGGGTGATTCAGTGGCACAAATTTTATATATTCATTCTTCTAATAAATCTAGTATGACAAGTTAATTGTCCAAACTACAAAATATGATCTTCTACCCACAAATAAAAAATAATAATTATAAATAACAAACCTCACATGAAAATTTAATAATTTTGGCCCTAAAATCCAACACATTTATTTGATTATTTACTTGTCCTAATCAAAATATCTCTACTATATACCTCTGTTGTTATGATGTGGTCATTCCCATTCCAATAAATAAAGTGTACCACTATGATCATCCACATTATTCCCACTAATTAATATAACATCTCACAAACTAATATAATTTATTATAAAAAACATGATTTTAAAACTTCTTTATTATTTCTCCTCTAAAAAACATGATATACATCTCCTATAAAAATAAATGACCCAATTTAGCTACTCATGTACACATTCAATAAATCATCAAATTTTTATAGAAATGAATGAATATTATTTCCTCAAAATGTCACATAAAATCATTAATGATCTAGACCATCATATATTATTGAATAATCTAGAACCATAGGTTTACCCTCCAATAAATTGATCCAAAATATATTCCCATATTATCTTTGGGATACTCTACAATATTGGTTTTTTAATATCATCTTTCTCAATAATTATGTCCCAAATGCATAAATATGAAATTTTCATTACGTTTATATTTAAATTGAAAAGGTTAATCTTATTTACATAATTATAATTAAAAAAATTGATAATTCTCATTATTGAAGATTTCATGTGATGTAAATTGATGAAAAAAATATTGACATATCTCCTCATTATAACATAATTATATATTTGTTAGGAACCCAATTAAATAATGTAATCGCAGATTTTTGTTCTACACATGATAAAAACAATATGAATACATTAATATATGATATAACCCACACTGTATAAATTCAAATGTAATTTTATCCAGATTTGTATGTAATTTCATGGTAGAATAATTTCATCTATATTTGCACTATTCTCTTAAAAAAATCATTGAATATAATCCAGATTGATTGATCTAGCTAATTGAATTTTTGAAGAAAAACTTGATAATTAATAATTATATGTTTTATATTATATAAAACATTCATGTTACATGATTCACATATCATACCTATTTTTAACCTCTAATGTGAACCTATAGTTTTATGAGATTTTTTCATCTATCAAATTACATTTTAAAATATGAACATTTTGTAGAAAATAACGACACAAATGGCGGTGTAATGAGTCATATGCAGATTCCGATTAAAAATATATAGGACATGATTCATTATTTTAACCACTCATATAGATTTATTTCATTACTCATACATATGTGTTCAATTAAATGTTCAAAAATAAATTAATTACATATATATATGGGGATTATTATATATTCATATGATACTATTATGTATGTGAAATAAGTAATGTGTCGTTTGATGATTCTTGAATCACATTTAAATGGTAAATACGTAGTTCACCATTATATTGATTAGATGAAACATAAATAATTCCTAAAATACAATTTTGGATAGTCCAAAACATCTAATACAAAATTTTCAATTACTATGAACTTGCTACTGTATAGTCACAAAATTTCAATTATTTATATGTTCCTTTTCAAAATAAAAATAAATATTCAATTATAAAAAATTACTCATATATACATCTCAACTCTAATATAAATTATTACATTAGTACCTAACAATTGGATATCCATATACAATTATTATATCCTCCTATATTATTATCCTCTTACTACTAATTCAATACAACTTCTATTGTAGGAATCACTTTCTCGTCCAAAAAACAATATCATGATTCTATAGAAGATCATTATTCCAATAATAACATTTATAAGTTCTCTTAAATTAATATAAATAAATTAAAATAATCATGTTTCAACCCCTAATTATACATTAACATTAATTATGGTAAACTATTATTTTTCAACTATATATTTTTATATTCCATCTACAATGATTTTTTTTGGGAAAATAAATCCCATTCTTTTCGTCACTTCAAGAACAGTAGGAATATAAAATATATTCCTTTTTATGTAGTAGGGCATCATTTATACTTTATTTATCCCGCTATGATTTATATATATCATATATCATGAATATGTAAACATTTTAATTTGTAAATATGTATATTATTTAGAATCTTATAAAATATTCGATGACTAAAAAATCATTTTAATATCAAAGATTTTTAATACACCATAGTAATGGCCTATAATAATCTTCATGGATGATTAAAAAAATTTAAATTAATCAATATATATGATCAATTTTTTAATATATATCTAATAAAATTAATCAATAATTAAGCATAATGAAATAAATAATATTTCAAACAAAATATTTTTTTTATAAAAAATTAATAACTCTAAATGTAGTAGAGAACATTTCATTTGTAATATAAAATTAATGAATCTTATTTCAAATAAACAATATGAATAAATTATATAATTATTTTAAAAAATATAAATTAAAAAATAATTAAGAATTACAAATAGTGAAAACATAATTTACATTCCATGAAAACATATGTTCTTCGTTAAAATGTTTCCATTTTATAAAATAAAAATATAATATTGGGGAAATTATTGATTCGTAAAATATATATTTGGGATTAAAAAAAATATGAAATGGAAAATAATATTTATATAAAATATTTCATAATTCTAAAAAATTATATATATTTATTTAAAAATATGTAAATAAATTCACTTCAACAAAAATAACTTAATGTTAATTGTTGTTTAGAAAAAAAAAATGTTATTTCAGTAAATTTACACAATGAATGTAATCATACTTATAAATATAAAACATAATATTATGACGTAAAATATATCATATTATTATAATTTAGAATAATTTTTCAAAATTTTATGATACATTTAATTAATTATGTAGTGTATATAATAAAAAAATATACAACACATAATTGAATCATTGAATATTCATAAGAAAAAATTTAAAATACCCAATAGTCTACCGATGGAATCATGTGAACAATGAAGTAAAATATAATTTTTATTAAATTGTGAATATATCTTATATTTAATTGATGAATACTTTATAATCCAAAAGTAAAAATATAAATTTTCCATCAGTATCTTGGTGAGAATATCAAATGACATGGAAGAAGAAATTGGAAGATAGAGCATTAAAAAAGTATATAATGAATATAAAATTAGGTTCGATGAAGGTAAATAAAGGATAAGAATTATATTAAGGGCATAAAAAATTTGTTATATGTTTGTACAAGGGAAAAGGGAGAGAGAAATAATTATGGTGCAGATATTGATATTAATTAAAATCTGTACATGAAATTGTAATTTTTATTATGTTTGCACTGTTTTTTATATGATAACCAACAAAAAAGAGGTAATTTTTCTTCACTTATTCAATAAATAAACATAATAAAATGATATCTATGTTATGTTATGATTATCTATTGCAAAAATTATTGAATTAGGTTTATTAAAGTAGATTTTTTAATTGGGAGGAAACCCATTTATTACATTAGCGATATATCTTCAGTGTAATAAGAGTGTCATTTTAAATATATTTTTTCATAGTGAATTCATAAGTATATATGTTTATGGTTTTATAACATGCACCACGAATATAAAATTTCAAATATGAGGGTTATTACCCATACAATTTCATGACCACGTTCTATGTCCACTAATCAACTCAATAAAAAATTAAATTAGACCAATATCCCTCAAAAGAATATAACTTCATACATATAACTAATTATAAAATATCAAGGGGGAACTAATGGAAATAACCCAAAAAACTCATCCATGAACATTATGAGCCATTATTGTCCAACCCAATCACATATTTAATCGTGAATATCTGTGAATAATTATATATATATAAATATATATATTTGGTAAACAATATATATATAATCTATTGTATCATCCAAAAAAATATGATTCCAATTAGGAATAACAATACAAATTCATTAGTGAAAATAGCGTAAATAACATTCAATTAATGTTAGGTCCACTACCAAACCTCCTCAAAAAAGATAACTCGCTATGTTTAGATAAAAATATTTTATCATAGTTGAAATGGAATATATCTGATGGATTTACCATGAATCCTCCTCTCTAATAATTTGGATTCCCATAGGCTAAAATAAAAATTGTCCTTTCCTTTGATCTCTTATATATATATACCTCCAGAGAAAATTACAACATCATGTCTATAACAATATATCAATATAATATACTACATTATAACCAGACATAATATCCTTTACATAGTATGATAATGTGAATATAAAAGATGTCATCCTAATGTTTTCCTCTTACCTTGAAGGTTTGACAACATGTATCCATTTCATGAAAAACAATGTATTGAAGAATATATATCTTTTATAAAATCATTATAATATTAAATTTATGTATATAAATCTATCACATAACCATTAATTGAAATTCAATGTCAAATATGGTAGAGTGGAATGGGGAAATTAAGGCATCCATTCATTTGATAACCTTTATATAAGAAAAACCCATGAACCATTCTTCTTATATGGGAAATAATATAGATTCTAGACTAGATTGTTTTTATATATGATAAAAAATTTAAATTAAAATTATATAATAAGAGTCACATGCCCAAATTACGGGTCAATACAAAACTATAATTCCGTAAACACTAAAATTAATTGATTTTAGTTCATCATAGAAATGAATAATAGTTTTTTTCCAAACTACTAATGAAATAGTTCTACCAAACCACATCCCAATACAACCACATAAACACATAAAATTGTTAATTAATCATGTCATATTTATATTTCAGGTTTACTATTCATAGGCACTTTATTCTTACATGTCCATATTTAATTTCATTCCTTTCATTTAGACATATTTTAATTGAATCAAATCATAATTCAATAATCATATTTATTTAAAAATAAAAATATTTTATTCAAATATCCTATATAAAAATTCATATATCCATTCATTAAATAATATGAAATTATACTTATTAAAAAACATCAAAATTTTATCTCATTTATTTGTTCATTGTTCATTAATTTATATATCAAAAAAATTTATAGCAACACAAGATAAGAATATACACCATCCTCAGATAATTTCACACATCCATTATACATCCATATTGACATCCACCAAAATATATGATTTCCATCGTAATACCCACAACCAAATACTTTCCAAAAAACTATCCAAGTCACTACTACAATAATCAAAAATTATGTTATCAATAAATATTTGTAACACAAAAACAAAATTCAATCTATCAATTCACCAAAAAACTATTAATAACATTATAATATCAATATATACTACATAATATTTAGAGAAAAATTTAGAATGTTTTTGTAATTCAAATTAAACGACCACTTATTTATTATAAATCATGGTTTTTTACAAATTATATATATAAACCTAATTTTATCCATTTAATATTTTAAAAAAATAATATATTACATTATTTATATAATTAAAATTCATATACATTGATAAACCGTACTAGATGATATGAAAAAATAAAAATAGTTATTCATATAAAAAAATACAAATAATACAAATAATAAAATATAATATTTCTATCCCATATGAATAATAATTTCTTCATTGAATTATTATATTTTGATTTATTATCATATTGATATCAGTTTATATATCTCACCGATGAGGAAACTGATTAATTCACATTGATTTAAATTATAATATGGTAAATGTTGAATCCCATATGATAAAGAATTCATCAATAAATTCTCTATGAAATGATGTTGAATGTATGATTAGAAACCTCCCAAAACCTAGGGATCATCTTTAAAACATGTGTTAAATGTTTATTAAAAATATATGTCCAAAAAAATTAAAATTTAATAAAAACCACTTCCCTAACCTTGATATTAATATCTGATGTAAATATCATATGATTAAGGTGATAGAAAATAACATTGAATAATAGGATATGAACTATTAGTGTAGAGAACTAATATATGTAAAAAACCATATATTATGCAATACAAAGGAATTAAGGTTTTATTCAAGAAAAATACATTTGTTAGAATTCATGAGGATGGCTTGTTTTTTTGTAAATATAGAGTTTAATGAAATATTTGGTGTGAACACACTAAAATGTTGGCGATATCCAAGAAACAAAAAATCAAATGCCCCTAAACCTTATGCTTATAAATAATTAAAATCAATTTAATTATGGAATCTCATAGACCAAAATTGGTTCCCATTCCATAATGATTAAAACAAGAGAATGAAAATAAATGTTCTGACCAAACCATGATAAAAATTTATCTCCAACAATCCTCATGTTATATTCATCAACACCATGAACCAATGATGCTGAAAAAATCATAATAATGATATTAAATAAAAAAGAACTCTATATCATAGTTCCTAAATCAATGAATATTTAATAACATTCTAAAGTTCCTACCTTCCCAATCAATGACATCCTGGTCAGGTTCATATGATAATAGTATCCAAGCCCGAGGGACATAATTCCTCATTCATGACTCCATATCCTCTATAGGGTGTTAACTAGTAGCAAGTTCCTACAATGATACATTGAGGAAACTATAGCCTCTTGTGTCGGAGTATTACAACCATATACTAGAATATATAATCTGTGGAGTTATAATAATAAGGATGAAATAGAATAGAAAAGGTTAAAAATCAAATCAAATACACTATTATCAGATTCCAAGAAATTTGATACATAAAATAAGATTTCATGTCTGTATGCCATTAAAAATGTAAAATTAGAATACAAAGTAGCTATAGAATATAACATGTTATTCTAAAAATTCAAAAAATGTCTGAAAAAAATATCTCTGGGAATCACTATCTCTTACTGTGTCATCTTATATTGTACTTTATCCTCATACAATGAATCATGATATGGAGGCTGGGTGCTATTACCTATCCCTACTTATTTTCATAATGTCATTCCCGGGACCAATCAAGAGGACTATCATCATTTAAGATATTAAATGTAGGAAACAAACATTGATGTCTAAAACTATCCATCATGATCATACAATATGATCAGTGTGAAATTATTTTATTGAATACATAGGAATAGAATCTTTAATGGTTGTACTAATGGTCATGAAGGGAACCCTTAAGAAACTTCATTCTTCAGATCATTCCGGGAAACCTTGAAAATCTATTACCAATATCATATACGTTTAATTATATATATACATTAATTTCAATATATACATAGACAATATACATAATGAAATTTATATCCATTTATATAGATATACAGTTCATTCTAGGACTTGTGGAATAACTCATGAATCCATTTGTAGCCACTATAGTCTCATAATATATTATGTGATTCCATTACTGAGTAAAAAGAATCATTAGGGTATCAATGACAATTTATTCCACGTATATGGGAATCTAGGCTCAAGTAACACTTGTATATGTGATGTTGTGCTAATGTATAATATTATGAGGGATTCCATGTCTTTGTATCAGTACAATTCATGATTCTATGCCCTGGTATCAAAATTTTATAAATACTCAATGCCCGAGTATCATAAGAAATCATATGAAAAATATTCCTTAGTATAATCCAACACATGGTTTATAATTCACTAAAGTTCAATGTAAAAAATCGTGTAATAATTGCTTATGTAAAATCACATGATGAAATAATAACACTATATCTAAATATAATTTATTAATTTCATTTCATCTGAATTCAACGAAAAATCAATTGAGTTTGTGAAATTTTAAAAATGAATTTATATTATCATGGTAAAATTATTTATGACCCACTAATGGGTTGGAATTGTTTGATAAATACTTATTAAAAATATAAAAAGGATGAATATTATAACTAACCTGATTTTTGTACACACTTAGTCATGATTTATTACATAAACTCATCAATTGATGCAACATGGAAGATCGAGAGGCCTAGTGTATTTTGGGATTGGTAACATTACATAAATACTTAAAACATAAAACGAAATATATTACTAAAAACAACCTTTAAATGACTACTACATTCCCTCTTACTTAGCATTGCGTGGGACAACCTAAGGACAAACATAAGAAATGGGTGAGCTATAAATCCCAGTAAGGGAATAAAAAAGGAATGACATGAAGAATGAAATACATTATAGACCATAGTTATATCAATGGATAAAAATAGAAACATGAACATAAAGGCATGATAAATCATGATTATCATTACACGAATATGTGGAAACAACATTTAACATGATATTAGCATGAGCCAAGGCTAATTTCACAATGATCATGATTAAATCCTCATTGCACATGAAGCACTAGTAAACACTCATTTCACTTGAGTTATCATGATTCAACACTCATTTCACATGAAGTATCATGATACTGTACATTACCAAATGCATTAGAGCACTATTAGGGAACACCCTACTAAAACATTTCATTTCATTCATATGTGTGCCACATGGATCATATAACATGGAATCAATCAACATCATAAGTTATTAAAATAAAAAGGAATGTGTAATCAATACATGAAATTGCCATTCAATATGTATTTTTCAATAAAAGTGAATACCCTTGATAGAGACATGGTTATGGTATTCACTACATTATGATCATCGCTTGGAAAAAACGCTGTGAAATTTTGGCAGCATAACACTATGACATAATATTTAATAAAAATGGATGATGAGAGTGAAATAGGTGTATCATCAATGTATATGAAATGGAAAGTAAGGGGGTCATATACGTACAGGTCCCAACAAAATTAATGGAATTTAGAAATTAAATAAAAAATAATTGCTTCATTGTAAATGTGGAGTGAAAAATTCCTTAGATATTTTCAGCATGGTAACAGGTGTACATGGGGGCATTAATGAGAGCGAAAGGGGATCTCTAATTATAAAAACACGAAGATGGATGTTTAGGGGAGGTGAGAAATCATACCCCAACATTTATAATTGAAAATAAAAGGGCATAACAATATTAATAAACTTGCCTAAAATGAGAAAGAATGGAATCCCTTATTTGGAAGTGTGATCCCAAATGTTTGGATGAGGATGAGAGAGGCTTCCTAGGAGATTTGGGCCCCTCGGAAGGATTCTAGAGATAAGAGAGAAGAGTATGGACGAACACCATAGTATTTTAGTGAAGAGGGAGTGGTGCCCTGGATGGGTTTATATAGGAAAGTAGAGGGAATTCATTATTTTTTAGGTTTGGGACACCACACATTAAACTATTCAAAAGCACAAACCAGCCCATGATTATAGCCTGTGGTTTTTTAAAATGGGTAGTGGAAAAGAATATTTTATAAGGATAGTGTCCAAACTTCTTAAAATTATATGGTTGCTTATGTGGAAGATATTTACACTCTCAATGAAAACAGTTTAAAAAGCTAAAATGTTTTATAGGTCTTGGAGGGTCCACTAAAGCTTTGTAAAATAAATAGAACAAACCCAAAATCAAATTATTTTATGGTAAAAACCTTATTTTCATAACAAAATTTTCATTGAATTTTATTACAGCACTATTGGGTCATCATGATGTCATAAAGCACATTATATATTTAAATAGTACATATTTTTACCCAAAAATTCAACTGTCTTAGAAAATTAGGAAAAATTCACGGTTGGATAATATCGCTGTATTGATTTGCAAAATAATATACATTTTATCTAAATAGATTTATAAATATATGATTATTCACTTTTAAAATAAAAAACATAAATTTATAGAAAATTCACGAGATTTGTAAAAAACAGCTCTCAAACAATAATTAAAATTACAATTGTATTCATAAAAATTATACAATCATTTATATTTAATAAAAATTAAATTAATAATAATAATTTTTTTAAAATATTTTTTAATTCAAAAATCCATTGATTCATCTAAATATATTACATTGTTGACTATTAAAAACAAATTCCATTTGTTGTTTAAAAAAATTTATAAAGTAACAATAATAAAATGAATGTATATTCTCTATTCAAGAATAATATAGATAATCATAGTACTAGTTTTTTGTTACATAACCCCTTATAAAACCTACATAATACTGAAGGATACAGTGTGCGATGGTGATAGTCTTTTGGGTGGCTCAGATAACATTGCTCCAGTGGTAATCTCTATTAACTTCCACTTCTCCCGTAGTCAGTGCTGCTCATGCGTAACATGATCAAGATTGGCTTTGTCATAGTCAACAGTGAATCCCAATTTCATGAACTCCATTCCATGCTCTGACAAATGGTCTTCATACAAGGAAATTCTACTTGATCAGGCCATCGATTCCTTTGTCTGAGTAAATTCGATTTGTTAAAGCCCTATATTTTTACTAATCATGTGATCACTATTCAACGACTATATTAGCAACGGTCACAATTCGTAACAATATTTTAAAATAAAACACATATAACCAAATATGTGCATTTGTTTTTCATAAACATAAGAAGACATTTAAATCTACTAAGAGGAATTTTCAATAATGAATTTGTGGTTTGTTTCAATCTTACCCAATTAAGAAATATCTCTCTCGATATTTCTTTTTCCTAGACTAAAACTGATGTGGGTATCTCTACTTCATCACTTATTCTGATTCCCATGTCGCTTCATGAAACTTGTGGTTTCTCCACAACACCTTGATGTAGGGAATTGTCTTATTTCATAGAAACTTCTCTCTATGATCTAATATCTTCACTAGATTATCCTCATAAAAAAGATCATCCTCTAGTTGTACTAACTCTGAAAGGAGTACATGTGAAGGGTCGGGTATGTACTTCCTTAATATGTATACATGAAATACATCATGAACCTTTTCCATGGTAGGTAAAAGTTCTAGTCGATATGCCACAACCACAGCACGGTCATGATCAATGAAGGGGTTGATGTAACTAGGACCTAACTTACCCTTCTTTCCAATCCTCATGATCTTCTTCCATAGAGAAATGCGTACAAATACCATGTATCAAACCTTAAATTCAATCTCTGGCTGATGATTATCGGCATAACTCTTCTGTTGACTCTAGGCTTCATTGATATGTTATTTAATTTTTTTCAACTTATACGCCATTCCTTCTACCATTTTTGGTCCTATAAGCTTATGCTCACTGACTTCATCACAACATTCCGATATTCGGAAACTCTTAATATACATGGCTTCATAAGGTTCCATTCAGATGCTTGAGTGGAAACTGTTATTATAAGAGAACTCAACCAGAAGAAGATGTTCATCCCATCTTCCTTTGAAGTCCATTTAGCACACTCAAAACATGTCCTCTCTTGTTTGGATATTCTACTCGGATCGTCCATCAATTAGAGGATGATAGGTTGTACTGTAGTTCAGTTTAGTAACCATGGACTATTGGATACTCTTCCACAACTTAGAGGTGACTCTTGGATATCCATCAGTTACAATAGATATTGGCACTCCATGCATCCTTACCACTTCCTTGATTTATATCTGTGCCAGTTTATCTAATGAAAAATCTTCCTTAATTTCAATGAAGTGTGAAGAAATTGTAAAACGATCAACAACAACCCAAACTACATCGATTCCTTTGGATTTCATAAGAAGTCCAGTGACAAAGTCCATGGTTAGGTTATCCCATTTCCATACTGGAATGGGCAATGCTTGCATCATCCTGTTAGACTTATACATCTCTTCTTTCACTTGCTGACACACAAGGCACATTGATTTCTACTCAGCGATCTCTTTCTTCATATTATACCACAAATATCTCTCTCTGAGTTCTTGCAATATCATTGTGTTTCCATGGGGAATAGAGAAATTTTAACTATGTGCATCATCCAAATGTTCATTCTTCATCTTCGTACATGACGAAAAACATATTCTTTTCCCAAATCTCACAATTACATCATCATTAACATTGAATTCTTAGTATTTCCATTTTATGATATCTTCCCCTTTCTTCTATAATTCCCACATAATCCTTTTGAGCATCATTTATCTTTTCCAAAATTCACGGTTGAGAAATAATTTGTGAAAGGATCTTTGATGTTCCCTTCTTTATGATTCCCATTTCTGTCTTTATAAAATATATGATGATTGGATCCTTCTCAATTGTCATAAATGAAAGGATCATTGGGACCTTTCTATATAGAGCATCTGCCACCTTGTTCGCTTTCCCAGGGTGGTAATGGATTGAGCAGTCATAGCCTTTGATCATCTCTAACCATCTTCATTGGCGCATGTTCAACTCTTTCTGTGTGAATATATATTTGAGGCTTTTTCGGTCCATATATATTTTATACTTATCCCCAAAGATACAATGCCACATAATTTTTAAAGCGAAGATCACTGCATCCAACTCCAGATCATGTGTTGGATAATTCATCACATGAACATTCAATTTCTATTAGGCATAGGCAATGAATTTTTCATTTTTCATCAACACAGAACACATTCCCTTCTTTTAAGCATCAATAAATACCACAAAAGGTTCTCCACTTGTTGGAAATGTGATAACAAGCACAGTGATAAGCCTCCTTTTCAATTCCATGAATCATTCTCTGAATTCATCACTCCAAGAAAACATTACTCCTTTCAAAGATAGCTTTGTAAGTGGGTTGTACAATCATGAGAAATTTCATACAAATCGTGGATAATATCCAGCTAACCCCAATAATCTATGGATATCTGTTATCCATGTTGGCCTCGGCCATCCCTCTATTGATGATTTCTTGGAGGGTTCCACATATATCACATTTTGTGTGGTGATATGTCCCAAGAATGAGACCTCCTTCAACCAGAACTCACATCTTCTATAACTTTCATAGAGCATCTCCTTTCGCAAGGTCTCTAATACTATTATAAGATTCTCCTCATGCTCCTCCTTAGTTTTGGAGTATATTAGAATACCATCTATAAAGACAAACACATATTTTTCTTAGTAATCTCTAAAGACTATATTCATCAATACCATGAATATTGATGTAGCATTAGTGAGTCCAAAATGAATTACTATGAATTCCTAGATCCTGTATCGTGTATGAAATGCCATCTTGGGGAGAACTTCAGTTTTCACCCTTACATGATTATATCCTGACCACAAATCGACCATAGAAGTGTATTGTGATCCACACAGATGATCGAAAAAGTCATCAATTCATGGGATAATATAAATGTTCTTTATCTTGATTTTGTCGATCTCACGATAATCAATGAAAAGGCACATTGACCCATACTTTTTCTTGATGAAGAAAACTAGAGCACCCCATAGTGAAGCACTTGGGTGCATAAACCCTTTATCCAGATTCTCCTTTAGTTTTTTTTTCAGCTCGTGAATCTCCACAATGTCCATTATATACCGAGTCTTGGATATTTCAACACCCCAGGTATAAGATCAATTGATAATTCAATATCCCTTATAGGAGGAAGACCAGGAAATTCTTCAAGAATCATTTCAGCGAATTCCCTCAAAATAGGCATGTATTCAAGGATGGTTTCCTCCTTGGACTAAATCACCTTATCTAGAAATGCATTCCCATAGGGTATTAATATTCACTATAGAGATGATGGAGCTAATGAATATTCATCTTCCTCCTTGCACTAGTACAAAATCGGGGTCAATTCTCCACATGGAAAATGATTTCCCTATCACAAAAATTTATGTTTTCTCTTTATAGGGAAATCCATTCCAAGACAAGAATCACATAAAATTCTACCAGAGGGAGTCTTACAAGGTTTCTTGGGAAGTTCAATCCAACAATTATAATTGGGGAGGATTTATATTCATGTGATGCAATGATTGACCCATTTTCCATACTCATCGACATATTTACATCAATGATTTGGGGTGGTGTTGGTATTGTTCTACTAACATTCAAGATATAAAATAATGTGTGGAACAAGAACCAAAATGTATGTTCCCTATTCATGAAGGAATTTCTAGCATACTTTCCCCCCCTTCGTTGTTAGGTTTCACATTAGTGGTAGTGATAGACAAATCTCACCCTTAATGCCTTGGAGGTTGTCGGTGGCCTCTGAAAACCATTGGCATAGGGAACTAATTTTCATGGTTCACTGGTTCTTTGCATTTGAAACAATGAACAACATGTTGAGGTTCAAATAGAGTGTTTTTTCCCACTCTTGTGGCCACATGATTTTCTATTTGTCAGTTAATGGCTAGGTTCCCCTCTATTACATACCTAAATAATTTTCTCGTCCCCTTCAATCAATTTACGGGGTTCTTCTTTATGCACCATTGGGAAGTGGGGTGTTAGAGTTTTTCAGCACTGTTGGATTTATCCATAGGTTTTCACAAATTGAAGTCCATCTAATGATTAATATCCCAATGATACCCCTGATATTCTTCAACCTCCATTTCGGTCTTAAGGGCACATTGGACAATTTCCTCATAGCTATCGAAGTCAGAGATGGTCAGGGATTTCCGCAGTCAAGGTTTCATCCCACCAAAGAAGCGGTGAACCTTGAATTCATGGGTAATGACAATGTCGAAGGCATATTATGAAAGCCTTGTGATGTTTTAATCATATGCTCCATTGGATTATTCATCTTTTTTTCTTGATGTCAAGGACATCCCTTTCCTTCTTATGTGAGATGGTGCGCAGAAATTATTTATCAAAAAACATCTTTTTGAGATCATTCCATTCCAACTCCTCGATCTCTTCTGGAGGCTTCATATTTTTTTACCAATTTCCACCATTGATCAGCTTCAACATCTACACAATAAGCATCCTAGATAATGTTAGAGTTATCCTATTACTGGCCATTGGCTGAAATAAATGGGATGTTAGGGGTAACACATAAAGAGTAATCCAAGGAAAAAATGTATGACTTATTAATATCTTTTATTTAATTAACTTATGAATCAATAGTCTTCAATATAGGTTATATATGATTTAATTTATAACATATATTCTTAGAGGGCTATTTTAATTCCCATAATAAGGTTTCATACTATGATTGTGAATTTACCAATGCATATCCCCCCAGAGTGTAGTAACCAACAGTGCAACATGGCCTATTTTCGTGTATTAAGATACCCCAGGTCAAGCCCGAAACTCCTTGTCGGAGTTTTCACCCCTAGGTACATATGTTCCAGAGCCGCCTCTACCTGCTCGTATTGAGATATGGATGTATTTGTTTGATAAAACACTTACTAAATACACACCAAAACATAGGGTTGTTTTTATTATACATATTCTTGTCTCTAAGGCTTCACTAGGGATTTCTAATCCTAATCCCAAAAATAACTAAACCTACCCTCTGATACCATCTATAACAACCCTTCTTTTATTACACACTTAAACACGATTTATTATATAAACTCTTTATTTGATACAACATTTAATATTGAAAGGTGTAGTTAATTTATGGATTATGAACATTTCATGATAGCTTAAAACATAAAACACAACATATTATTGTAAACATTCTCTAAATGACCACTATATTCCCTCGTACATAGCATTGAATGGGATAACCTGAGGACATACATAAAAAGGGGTGAGCTATAATGCCATGCAAGGGAATAAACATGGAATAACACGAGGAATGCAATACATGTTAGACAATAGGCATATTAATGGAGAACCAGAGAAACATGAAAATAAAGGCATGATAAATCCTAATAATCATAACATGGTGATTTGGCCACAACATTTAACATGATATTATCATGAGCCAATGCTCATTGCACATGGAGCATGAGTAAACCCTCATTGCACATGAGGAAAGAGTAAAAATTAGTTTCACATGAATTATAATGAGTCAACACTCATTGAAGATGATATATCATGATACTATACGTTACACAATTCATTAGAGTGCTATTAGGGCTCACCCTTCTTAAACAATTTATTTCATTCATAAGTGTTCTACGTAGATCATATAACATGGAATCAATCAACATCATAATTTTTTACACTATTTAGTAATGTTTAATAAATAAATAAAATTAACATTAAATATGTATGTGTTTATAAGGGTGATTACCCATAGTAGAGACATGGGTATGGTATTCACTACATTACGATCATGGCTTGAAAAAAAGCGCGGTGCAATTTCGACAGCATAATGGCATGACATAAGAATTCACAAAAATGGTTTATGAGAGAGAGATGTGTGTCTCGTCATATGTAAATTAAATATTCATTATTTGGGTCATATAGATGCATGTCCCAAAAAAATTTAATGAAATTTAGATAGGTAATAAAAATATGCTTTAATGTAAATAAGCAGAGAGAAATTCCTTACAGAATTTCGGCATTGTAATGGGTGTACATGGGAGGAATTAATGAGTGAGAAATGGGATATTTCATTATTCAAACATTAATAGGGATGTATGGGGGAGGTGTGAAATAATACCCCAACATTTATAATTGAAACTAAAACTACATAACAATAATAAGAAACTTTCCTAAAATGAGAAAGGAAGGAATCCCTTACTTTGAAGTGTGATCCAAAAGGCGTGGGGGAGGATAGAGAGATGATTATTGGGAGAATGGGGCACCTAGGGAGGATTATAGAGAGATGAGGGAAGATGTTGGAAGAATTATAAAGGCTTTGAGTGAAGAGGAATTGGGATCCTGGGTGGGTTTATATAGGAAAGGAGTGGGAATTCATTATTATGTAGGTTTGGGACACGTCACATTAAACTAATCAAAAGCACAATCCATCCCATGGTTTTTCGCATGGTTTTTTCCAAAGGGGAGTTTAAAACAATATTTTATAGGGAAAATAGTGGAACTTCTTAAAATAACAGGGTTTCTTATGTGGAGGTGATTGATACTCTCAAGGAAAACAATTTAAAAAGATATAATGTTTTATTAGTCATGGAGGGTCCACTGAAGATTTGTAAAATAAACCAACAAAACAAAAATCACATTATATTAATGTTAAAATATATTCAAAGATTATTATGTTAATAGTATTTTATTACATTAATATTGGAACATTATGATGTCAGAAAACACATTATATATTTCAACATTATTTAATTTTTACCCAAAAATTCAACTCTCATTAAATTTTGAAAAATTCACCATTGTATAATTTGGACTTACTTATTCCAAAAATTATATTATTTTTATATAAATAATTTTTTAAATAATTTATATTACTATTTTTAAAATAAAAACCATCATTTATTGAAAATTAATGGGTTTTGAAAAAAAACATCTTTTAAAACATATTAAAAATTACAATTGTATTCATAAAAATTCTACAAATAATTTATATTTAATAAGAAGAATTTTATTAAGTATAATATTTTATTAAAATATTATTTAATTCAAAAATCATTCAATTCATCAATATAGATTATATAGTTTAATATTAACTAAAAATATAGTGCTTTTAAAACAATTTACAAAGTAACAACAATAAAATGAATGTATATTCTCTATAACAGAATAATGTACATAATCATAGTACCAAAGTATTGTATAATAAACCCTAATAACACTTGTATAATACCGAAGGGTAAGGTGTGAAATGGTGACAGACTCTTGGGGTGGCACAGATAACATCGCTCGGGTGGTAATCTCTCTTAACGTCCACTTCTCCCGTAGTCGGTTCCGCTGAAGCATGACGTGTTAAAGCTAGGCATGGGCATGGTCAAGAGAGAATCCCAATGAAACCAACTACATTATAAACTCCGAAAATGGGCTTCTTATGACGAAATTCTACTGGATGAGGCCATCACGTCCTTTTCTGAGTAAATATGAATCGTTAAATCCCTATATTTATACTAATCAAGTTATCATTGTTCAATGTCTATATCGCCAATTGTCACAATTCATAAATGTATTTTAAAATTGAAAACATAGAACCAAGTAAGTGAATATGTATTACATGACCATAAGAATACATTTAATATTCCAAGAGATGTTTTCATTAATTAATTTTTTGTTCGTTAAAAACATATTAATTGCAATCAATTCTCTCAAAATAAATATTGGATAATATAATTGTAATGTAAATTCTCAGAGAATACGGTGTGTCACATAAAAATTCAAAATATTATAAAATATCTATGATTGATAATTATTAGACTACCTATTTTATGTTTGTAGTAGATTCCACATCTACTATCAACCACTTGATTCATTATTGAATTAGATAAATGGGTGAAATAGAAAAATTCCTTGATAATTTTATATAGTATCTCACACACATGGAATGATTAATATTCAAAGATAATCTAAAAAAGGATTTTATAGGATTGATGATCTTATCTGGTGGAATTTAAAGAGACAAATAGTTGTTTAAACAGAGTATAGATGAGGGAGAACCAAAAGAACCATCTTCATGAGGATAGGATCTCTCCATGCATAGATGTCATATAGAAGACTGAAGGTTTTCCTAACTAAATGGTGTTCTAACCTTTTTTTAAATATTTACTAATGGTATTCATAACATTAATATGATTATTTTAATGAATAAATTATGGTGTTAAACCAAAGGTGAAAACAAATTCATTTCCTTAATGGGTTCTCATATAACCAATTCACATCAAGAATTGTATTTGTTTCCATGATCCAACACCCTAATACTATCTTCACAAAAACTATCTAATGTGCCTACAAACGTGATTAATGGTGTTTTGATATAAATAAATACATAAGGATGATTTATATGAATTTAAAATATCTCTAATTCATATGAAAATATAGGATCTTATAGTATTCCCCTCATAAAAAATCTCTTCATAAAGATTCAATTTTATTGGAGGAAAATATTTTTCTATATTCATCTCTAGATATAGTGTAAACATTGTGTACCTCTCTCCATCCTATGTATCTTCCTATACACATAAATTTTACCATATATACCATTAAATAGGGACATATCTACCTCAATGTTGAATTTTTATATAATCAACACTGAAAATAGGGTACTACAGAAATGAATAATCATCCATTAATTCATCATCCTCATGATAAAAACGATTAATGGGTTAAAATGATATTATTGAATTTGTGATATATGGAGGAAATAATTCATTGATTAGTTCTTCTGAGAGATAATTATTTGATAGAATACTAGTCAAACTCTCTCAAATATCTCTAATGTCCAAAAATAATGGGGAGATATCTATCTCTATCTATGAGCCCATCTATTTTTTATTATATAAGAAAAAAGTATCAATACAACATAACATAAAATAAATTATATATTTCATCGATGATGATCATAATAATATTTTTTTTCAATACTATATTTTAATCATATGATTCCTAATAACTTTTAATTGCTTCGATGTCTCTTATACAAGATGTGGTTCTAATATCATTGTATTCCCCACCACTATCATTCATAGAGAAGATCAAAATGACCAACCTTATATTTCATCATAAAGATCCATATGTATGTTATATTGATTTTTATTGTTGTAGGGGGACTCTAAAAGAGAAGAATTACTGTCCTGATATCCTACATACTCAAGAACACATTCTTGAATCATGCCCTTTATCACCAGTACTATCCTTTCATATTGGCCATCAGTCTGTGGGTCGCAAACCCTACTCAAAAGTAACTATTTAACTAGTGAATTTAAAAACAATTTTATATCCTTTACGTGAAATGATCATCACATACATAATCGATAATATTTGGCTATAAATATAGTTTTATAATCACAATATTATAATTTCCCCAAAGATCATCCACTATGACGGTCTCCAAATAGGAATAAAATTGGATTCATTTTCTTTCCTCTCGATTACTACCCAAACTGTGTCACTATCTAAATACCATCATATGAATGCTTCCACAAAATCAATATACACATAATACCATATCCATTTTATTACCAGAGATTCCTATAATAACATAAAATGTAGATACTGACCTACTATCATATACTAATAGCTGGATCACCCAGTGAAAAATCTCATGACCGTATCTTTCATCACAGGACACCAATAATAGTTTTAAATGTGTCGATACAAATGATAAATACCTGGGTTTATTGCCCCTTGTGAACTATTGGACTATCATAAAACTACCCCTCATAAGTCTGTAGGCTCCCAAACATTCACATGAATAAGAAGGATTGCATCCCACTAATAGATCAACACAATGACTTATCCCCACCAGAAATGAACTACATTTGGACTCTCCATCTAGATCATAGAATGACCTCCTCCTCAATATATCTAGATGTGTTGAGGAAAACACTATGGACACATGAATAGGCCTATCATTATACACCAAATATTCAGTTTCACATCAGAAAAATGGTCATCATCGTTCTTTCATCAATAGAATCCAGATGATCTTTGGTATGATTATTTAGGTCAAGAGCATCAACAACCTCATTTCCCTTAATAATACTATATTTAATTTAATGGTCATTGGACAAATTTTACCAAAACCAAATTCTCTAAATGGGATTTATATTACATTTTTAATCATTTATTTAATACTATCTTGTTTTTTAAAAACCCCAATTTCCACAATATTAGAATGAAATGCATCCAAAATTGTAGTGCATGAATGAAAAATATGATAACAATATCATATATATGCTTAGTATTCTATTGTGGCCAAAAAAATTATGTCCTATATCAAATTACATGAAACTCATTCATCTGAACTATTCCAACCTTAATTCCAAAATGACAAAAAAACATCATATATCATTTACACAACTCGCAAATAATCTTTTTTTACACTAATGGAAAACATCCTCTCATATTTTTAATGGCCTTATTTTATGTTTAAATCCACATGAACATTACACCCACTTCATTCATTATGGTATGAGGTCTTTAGATGCATTAAAATTACATTATAATATTATTATAAAATCTATATATCAGTAAGAAACATCATATGTCAAAGATGTTATTATTCCACTACCAATAGAAAAGAGCATTAAACTTATTTTCATCAACTGATATTCATATATCTAGGATAATGTGACCGAAATAGTGAAAAATAACAATCCCTAAATGGAATTTACATACCGAACCATATAGAAGGTGATGATTTTTTTTATTTTATATGATTTTAAGGTGTTTATCATTGTCATATCTAGTATATAAATACAAAAAATATCTCCAATGAATAATGCCACAAATGAATCTAGATATTGGTGGAGAGAATGACTCATTAAGGCCATGAAGTATAAATGTGAATTCATGATACCATTCAAAATGAAAAATTATTCATTAAAATTATACAAAAATCATAAATTTACATAGGTATATTAGAAGGCTGTACTCATACCTAGTGGTAGAAAGACCTAAAATAGATCATGGATAGAATATAAGGACCTGACCTTAATCATTACATAATATTTAATTAAATGAATAAATCACATTGACGATATTTTCAGGTTTAGTGGTTTAGATAATTATTACATATTTATTACATCTCAAAATATTACAAAGTAAACACTTCTAAATAGTTTCAATTTTCTTTCATAAAATAACAACTCTTTAAAAAAAAGAGTCATGACTAGTTACATGTTTTAGTAGCATGACTTTTTCATTGATCACATCCTTGACCCTATTCATCTTTATGTCCTGTGAAAACATTTCAAAACATGGGATGAGCAGAAATAGTTCAGTAACAGTTACAAAACAATGAAAGAATAATTTGTTCAGAAATACATACAAAACATGATCACTTTACATACCTCATGATATCATAAGATTTTATGAATAACACCTTGAAATCATAAATCATAAAGGTAACTTGTGAAATCCATAACATACTTTTATTGTAGCTATCACAACTACACAAAGAGTTACTTGGGAATACCCATCATAGTATATTACGTAAATATAATAAGAGAAACTATCGTGTTTACCTCCATCACATTACCCAATGCATCAGAGATCTGTCACAGTCTCACCTGCCCTAGGTTTATCACAGAACCACCAGTATACATAAGCAATGCCCAAGAACCATAAATAAATCATAACACATAACATAATCATAGAGGACAAATAAAATTCCCACATTGTAGTAACAATATATCATTTATATATATTGACATAACATATCCATTACCAAAACAATTTTCTATACCAAAATACGTAAAAATAGTATATGGTATTTATGTTCTTTTTTAAAAATATTCCATCTTGTTATGGAAGAAAAAAGATCAAATAATACCCGTGGCGGCGGAATGGTCATTGTCACCGTGTACGCTAAAAAGAATCATTTTTTTATCGTTTAGTAAAACTCTTCATAGAGAAAATATTCCTTTTGAATAAAAGTAAAAGGCAATATTTTTTATACAAATCATAAAATAAAATCGTGTATTAAAACAATATATGCCTCAATGAAAGGAGATTGAGTCAAAGTCCCTTACCTTATGTCCGACATGACTCGATCATTCTTTAATCTCCTAAATAATAAACAAAAGTTAATTCCTACTTACTTAAAAACCTTTTTCAATATTATTATTCATTTTATTTCACTTATTACCATGTTATAAAAAATATGTAATCATTTATGTTAATAATGATCTTTTTCTCGATAATTGAAACATGAGTAAAAATTGAACACCTTATATTTACAATTTGTCAATGTGTTCAATAGTCTATTATATCCTGAATGACATTCATTATTTAGATATCATATATATCATATATACCCAGTATATATATATATATATATATATTTATAACAGTACATATCATTTGGAGGTATGAAATGAAATGCA
Organism: Viscum album; assembly: GCA_963277665.1. Lineage (NCBI taxonomy): Eukaryota > Viridiplantae > Streptophyta > Magnoliopsida > Santalales > Viscaceae > Viscum > Viscum album. Next base: position 894,408,619 of record OY728127.1, read on the forward strand.
CCATTCATTGAGATGGTAAGTCGTACATACGCATAAACGCTACATTCATTTCTATTTGTTATTTTAATTGAATTAACACATAATGATTCATATGTAAATTATAATTCAAGTATAATATCATATATAATATAACTATCTCCATCTTATATACGTCCCACATTTACAATTACAGATTCATGTAATTTGAGGGGGCAGTAGTCTGCACTTCCTCAATTGAAATTATTAGTTTACCCATAATGGAAACCATAAAGTCTTGATATAAATAAAAAGTACATAATCATAAAGAAAAAAAACATAATATATGTCATATATAAATGCAGTGCCATCATAAGGGCCACCATAAGAGGCAGTATGTGGTAATTGAACAGTCATCGTTTTGTGAGGCATTAGTTTGCCATCAACAAAAGCATTATGATCTTCACACATTAAATGGATGTGTGTGTAAGTGTAGTTCGAATCATTATCATAAAATCATCCTAGTATATGGAGGATATTGGTGCTGTAATAAAATAATATAATAAAAAGAGTTTAGGGGTTGGTGAAAAAATAAAATAAAATATTTTAAAAGAAATTGTTACCTTTAATTTGGTTAACTTCTCTTGGTTTGAACAAAAAGTAATTCTTGATGTGCCTTCTGTAACTCCCCAACCCCAATTACCCAGAGTCGGAACATCTTGTCTTCATATCAACTCATAATATCCCTGCAGGTCACTCATAAAATACTTCTTCACATCCTCAGAAAGCATAAAACATTGAAATTGGTGATCTCATATGATCAGTAAGGATAACAATATAGTTGAAACTTCTAAAAATTAACATAAATATTTAAAGAAATGTATAACTAAAACAAAAGCCTTTTAAACTTTAACTTCAGCATAATATGGAAAAGATAAAATGAAATAATGTCATTTACATATTCAAATGGATATTATACTGGTCAAATTATCAAATGCAACATCAATAACCACTTTCATAATGATGGAATGCATAATGCCAGACTATCATAAACACATAGTCAAGGCATTGTGCCAAGACTACAAATAAGATTTTGTCAAGGACTTGTGCCAAGAAAATAGTATTTCTCATGAGACCTACCTATGCATCGAGAAGATATAGAGGTCTCCACCCGTCACTTACTAAGTCCAATTAATTCCTCATATGAAATGGTTTAAACATAACATAAACATTCATATTAAAACTAGCATAGGAAATGTCAATATTTTATCCACAAACCATGAATGTCATAGAAATAGCATATCCACAGTCAAACATAACTCATTTAATACAATATGGAAGATTGTATTGTAATAGATTAACCTCAATTGACAATAATGAAGGATATTGACATAGATGAAAATAATCATCAAAACTATTTGAGAGAAATATCCCCTTTTTCTTGAATACATTTAAAAGTCACACTATTTGTCAACAAGCCATTTAAGAATATATATTTTAATCAACATGTCCCATACCACATAGAATCTTTTAAAAGGAATTATAATTTTAAAACATTAATGTCCATATAAATAAATCTTTAAATCATTTTAAATTGATATTTTAGTTAGAGTTACTAACAAAGAGAGACACTTGAATACAAATAATTGAGGTAATCAAAACATTTTAATATCATGAGAATAAAGGGATTCATGTTGTTCTATGTCAAAGTACATTATATACACTATATAAAAGTTATTTGGTGTATAACAGCAATGAAGTATCAATGGAATGTAAATTGAGGTTAAATCTCTAATAAAGACAGTATCCTTAGGTTAAGGACAAATCAAAACAATAATTATGCGTGAAAAATATAAATACAAACAATATGATTTGATATTCATTGTAAATCCATTAGAGGACATTCCCACATAATCTTGTGAAAACAACACCAATAGATTCAATGTTTAACTCAACGAATGAAGATTGAGTTAAAATTACTCTTATCAAGTTCATATTGATGACTTGAAAATATATAAATGGATTGATTATGTATATCAAGAGTATATCCACAGAATGTGGAGTGGAAATTATGAAATTATCAAATTAATTGTCATTCTACACATATTCTTGGAGTAAAATAATCAATGATGTATGTGTAAAGCCGAATGAATGGAAATAGAAAATTTCAAATTCCCTTAGCGATTTGGTAACATAAAAAACATACACCTATGAAAGAAGGATCATACACTGATGATTTAAATATCCATAAATTAAGTTATGTTAAAAAATGAATACAATCATGGGTAGTACACACACCACATTTAATAAATAAGTGGTGAACAATGGAAATCTCATGGAATTAAATGTGGGATAAGTAACCCCTTTTTAATTTTTCCTTGGTCGAGGGTAGGATAACCTCCTGTATAATGGTGAATTAATTTTTTTTGAATTTTAAAAGAATCATATACATTAATATGATATCATATATGATCTTTTAACATCGATTTGTTAATAATATCTTAGTATTATCGTCGTTTCAGGAGTTAACGAATACATTTTCCATTGTATTCTTTGTTTTGTGAGCCATATTTTTTTATGGATGGGATGTATCTTGTTCATATACAGAATAATATAATATCTCTAATAATTTTTTTTAATCATAAAAAGAAATTTTTTCTTGAATGTATATGATGTGGAATGAATCTCATCGCATTAGTGAAGATGATAGTCCTTATGTTCGCACGAGCCAAAATATCAATCTTTTGATATTAAAAATATATATAATTGGATTTTGAATTATATATACTGAATAATTATCATGTTATATTAATTATTTACAGGAATTACACTTCATTATTATACACATACAAATAATAATGTATTGAATAACAATTACACCATGACATGGAGACGGTAAGCCGTACGTACGCACGTATGGTGACATGTCATTCAAAGGATAGAGTAATTACTGATATGGTTGAACCATATTTATAATAAAATAACAGTATATAGAAGATACTGGAGTTATTCTTTTATAATGTAAATAACGAAGAATGAAGAAGTGGAAGAAGAAAGGAATATGAAAGAGTGTGGTGAGAACATTAACTCTTCTTCATGTTATTCCTTTTGATTTGATCAAAATGCTCCTTAAGATGGAATTATGACTAATGGAAGGCTTCTAGGACGAATTGAGGGAAGTTGAGAGGATTATTGTGCAGGGTTTGGCAGAGAAAAATGGCTTTGAAGGTGTTAATTAGAGAGAATGGGGAGTTCCCTTTTATAAGAGGGTTGAGGGGCACCTTAGGAAAAACATAAAATATTATTTTACAATTAATTAATATTCAGTTTTAATGGATCCAAAGTGGATTATTTAAAGTATAAGGTTGAATAAAAACTCATCAAGTAGGTTTTAGACAGATTTGGGTCACTTTATTAACCATATATTTTAGTTTTAACTCTTAGTTAATTAGTTTTACATTTACCATGTCACATTGTATTTTTATAATATATGGTTAATAAACATACTATATACCACCAAGAGACCCCCAATTGGTCCATTAATGATAAAAATATAATGATAAAAGTATTTTTTCTGAACTGTAGAATTTTAGGAATAGAATATCAATTAAAAACATAATATTTGTTTTAAAAACTCTTTTATGTCAATTTTGACACTATTTAATATTTGATTTTTGTTAAACTCTTATAAATATTACTAAATAGAATAAAATTCATTTAAGAAATCCTAACATGTCATATTAACCAATAAAATTTGTGGATGTCATCAAAACATTCAGATAATATTTATTTTAACATTTATAATATCAATTATTTGATTCTTTCATTAATAAGGAAAATACTCCATCATTATTGTGTCATAAATAAATTTAATTATTCAATATATAAAAATTATAAATAAAATACCATTATGTTTGAAATCGTTTTATCTTTCCAATGAATATTTATAGTTGAATAAATATCATATATATCTCTATGTAAAAATTGTTTTTCTAAAAGATATATGCTTATGTCATTTTTGTATTTACTTTATCTTAATTAATATAATGTGTCCCCATCACTTACAAGTGGATCCATGGGGTCCCAAAATAGACCCAAAGACACCCACTATTGGAAATTTATTAACCAATAGGTTTAGGATACGTTTTAGGGTAAATTAATATTATTATAATATTATTGTTTTACCCTTTTTACCAGATTTACCCTTTAACCATGTTAAATAAAATATTTACCGAACTAATTATTCAAAATGTCTAAAAAAATACTTAACAATTTACAAAATTTGGACATCATGATTCCAAATATGGAATCCATTTTTCCATATTCAAAACACCGTTGTGGGAGAAAATAATTTAAAATTAATTCTTGTTGTCAAAACAAAAGATCGTGTTTTTAAGAAATAATAACTATCAAAAGATTGGCACATCCTTATATCCTGTATAAATGTGAAATTGTGTCCAATGACCAAAATTAGATTAAATGGTAAAAATATAATCTAATTATTCCTTAAAATAACTCAAATTCATAATTTATCACTATTAATTATTTCCATTAAAAAAGTTGTTTTTAATTAAAATTTAGAAATTTTTACTATTCATCAAATTATGAATGTTATCCGAAAAGTACAAAAATTTCAGCCTAAGCTAATTTTGATATTCCGAATTGAAAAATAAAGACCATTTTGAATGTTAAAATTTATAAAATTTCAAAAAATGTTTATTACTATTCCTAACGGTTAGTTTGATTGGTTGTGGTGTGTTAGAACTCGAAGTTGCGTACAACACATGCTACTATATTATTTAAAGAGAAGCGTACCGTGGAATCTTGGGGTGTCACATTCTCCCCTCTTTCAAAAAATTGAATCCTTCCAATTTTTAAAATTGGTCTTTGGAATATAATCGATATAATGCCCCAGCCTTAAACCTTACTTAATCTTGAGTTATTACAAGATTTCACATTGAGGATCTTTTTAGGTTTAGAGTTTTAGATAATTAGATCATAAAACAAGAATTACATTCCACATTTAAACATAGTGGTTACATAAAAGATAGTATTTATTTTTCCCATCAACGGAATTATATTTAATATAAAACATGAATTCTTTCTTGACACTTTCTTGATAGTATCATCATATCATGTACCTTTCCCTTGACCTGTGAAAAACATTTCAAAAACTTGGGATGGGCATAAAAAGCTCAATAAGGGATATAAAAGTATGAAATGAAAACATTACTCCATGTATGAAATCATACTTCACTCATAAAACGTATGAATTTTAACATACCTCATCAAACCATGAATAAATAATAGAAATCATAAGACATAATGGTAACTTGAGGCATTCCTAACATTCTTACGTAGGGAGTAACCCTATTGGTTACATTTGGAATACTTGTCACAGTATATTCCTTAAATATCTTTAGATAAACCTTAACGTTTAACTCCTTCTCATTACTCAATACATTGGAGAACTATATCGAGCTCACCCTCCATTAGTTTATCACGGAACCACCCATCTTCATAACAATGCCCAAGAACCATAACATAATCATATTAGGAAAAACATGCATAAAGGAAACATAACATTTCCAAATTTCTATCACAAGATATCAATACAACACATTGATATAATAAAAACATTATGAAAACCATTTTCAATACAAAAATAAAGAAAATCAATACATGGTATTTAATTTTCAAAATTAAAATTAGGTTATGGCTTATAGAGGAAGTCAAAACTCAAATAAAGGTTACGGTGGAGGAGAATTCATTGTCGCCACATACGTATGACAAAAAAACATTCCCTTTTGTCGTTTAGTAAGAGCTTAGTATAAAAATATTCCTTTTGAATAATTGTAAAATTCAAAGGGGTTTATACACCGTATAAAAAAAATTTGTATATAAAATAAAATATGCCTTAATGAAAGGATATTGAGACAGATTCCCTTACCTCGGGTCCGACTTGACTCGATCATTCTTTAATGTCCGGAATAATAAACTTGAGTTAATTTCAACTATCTTAAGAAACTTTTTCAAGTTCATTATTCCTTTTATATCACTTATTACCATGTTATGAACATTATGTAATCATTTAAGTTAATAACGGTCGTTTTGTCGATATTTGGTACTTGAGTCAAAAGTGAACTTCTTATATTTACAAGTTGTTCACGTAGTCAAATATACATTATCTCAAGAATTATATTCATTATTCAGATGCCATATAAATCATATATATCCAGAATATACATGCATTTATAAAATTACATAATCATTTTGAGGTAAGAAATGAATTGCACCATTCATGGAGACGGTAAGTTGTACGTACGCATGAACACTACTTCCATTTCTATTTAATATTTAATGGAATTAAAACATAATGATACATAATAGTATTATAATTCCAATATGGTATCACATATAATATCATTAAATCTATCCTTCATATGTACCACATATGGTATTAACAAATCAAATCACTTTGAGGGGGCGGTAGTCCGCACTTCCTAAAATGAAGATATCGCGTTTACACATAATGGAAACCATAATGGTATTCCATAAATGAAATATTCCTAATCTTAAGGAAGTAATAAACATATTATATATCATATATAAATATAGTGACATCTTAATGGCCACCTTTTAAGGTGTTAATAGAATATTGAACAATCATCATTTCATGAGGCAGAAATTCCCCATCCACGGAAACATTATGTTCTTTAAACATTAGATGTAGGTGTGTGTAATTGTAGCTAGAATACTTCTTATAAAAACATCTTAGTATATTTAAGAAACTGGATTTGTTACAATTGAAATGATTAAAAAGAGTTTAGGGGGTTGGAGAAGCAAAATAAAACAAAAGAACACAAGTGAAGACTTTACATTAAAATAGGGCAACTCCCTTTGGATTTAACCAAAAGGGTTTCTTGATGAGCTTCCTGCCTATGGTAAGGCTTCTAGTAGTAAGAGAGGGATTTTAGGAGACAAAATGAGAAGGGTTTGCCCGAGAAAAATGCTTGAGAGGTGTGGGTAAGGTGGTAGAGGTGGGGTCCTTTTATAAGAGGAGAGGAGGGGCACTCATGGAATGGTATAAAATGTTACTTTATTTTCAAATGAGTTTCGGATTTTAAATGTCCCACATTGATTTATTTTGAGGATAAGGTGATAAGGGTTCGAAATATACTCATAAAATAGGTTTTTGACAAGTTTAGAACTTAGATTTTATATTATCCTTTCATTTTATTTAAATCGTTAAATAATGAGGTAATCGCTGCATCATCATGATGTCATAAATAATTTAATTTATTTAATGTCTTAAAATTACAAAAAAATACTATGATCTAGGAAAAATTTTTATATTTACAACGACTATTTATAGTCCAATAGATCATTTATGTAGACAAAATTAAATTTTTTTACTCAGGTGATACATTCTTTGTTATATTTAACATTCTTTAAAAATAAAAAGATAAAAAGTCACTTTCACACAAAAGTGATTCCATGGTGTCCCCATGTTTTGAAAACGGAATCCCAGGGTCGGTCATGAGACAACCAGTATCATTAAGAAATATTTTGGGTCATTTATTATTATTATGATATTATTTTATTATCCTTAACTACCTGATTACTCATTAATCATGATAATTAAAGATAATTACTGTCGTTACTATTCATAATGTCCAAAAACAAGAGTCTTAATTACATTTTTTGGACCTTTTGATTCAAAATATGGAATCCATTTTTCCAAATTACATACATATAAATTTCAATAGTTAATTTTAAAATAATTCTCGTTGTCAAAACAAATAGCGGGTTTTTTTGAAACAATATCTATGAAAAGATTGGCACTTGTCTATGCCCAATTCCAAAGTGAAATTAATCCAAATGACCACCATTGGATTACATGGAAATAATATATTCTATTTACACTTTAAAACCAATTACAAAGATAATCTATCCATATAATGAAATTAGATGAGAAGGCATTTTTGATGTAAAATGCAGTATTTTTTCACTATTCATTAAACAAATGAACATTGTTAGAAAAATACCAAAAAATTATCCAATGTAAATTTCAATATCCCATTCATAAATAATAAGTTTATTTTGAAAAATATAGATTATAAAATTGTAAAAATTTTTATATTAAAAAATCGGTTGCCATCAAAAGGCAGTAAATCAATCTTTTAAAAATATTAGTGTATTCCATGATTATGATTGGATTTATTCTCATTTTATGCCTCTATAACACTATCTAAATCATAAATAGACATATATCAGAATATCTATTATTCAATACTTACATGGGATGTTACATCCTTCCCCCTTTAGAAAATTGTGTCCCTGCAATTTATTTACTTATTAAATAAGTGGAGGTATTTAGCCCTCATTGCATTTTCAGATTCCCATGTTGCCTCTTAAATCATGTGGTTTTTCCACAAAACCTTTACCTGATAAATCTCCTTATTCTATAACACATGCTCTCTGTGGTCAAGAATCTGGACCGGTTGTTCCTCATAAGATAGGTTTTCTTCCAGCTGAACTACCTCTCGACTCAAAACATGAGATGGATCTGGCATGTACTTCCATAACATTGAAACATGAAAAAAAGTGTGTACCTAAGATAAACTCAGAGGTAAAGCAACTCAGTAAGAAACTGATATGACTCTCTCCATAATTTCTTATGGTCCAATGAACCTTAGACTCAGCTTTCCATTCTTAACAAATCACATCACACTTTTCCATTGTGAGACTTTGAGAAAAACATGATCACCTACCTCAAAAGAGTGATCCTTCCTCCTATTGTCTGCATAACTCATCTGCCTGCTCTGAGATGTTCTCATGTGTTTATGTATCAGCTGAACTTTTTCTTCCAACTCTTCTACAAATTCTTGTCCCATCATCTTCCTTTCACCCACTTCATCCCAGAAGGTTAGATTTCGACACTGCTTCCCATATAACGCCTCAAATGGTGCCATCTCTATATTGGAATGAAAACTGTTATTATAAGAAAACTCACCCAAAGAAAGATGATGGTCCCAGCATCCCAGAAAATCCATCGAACAAGCACGTAGAATATCTTCAAATGTCTAAATAGTTCGTTCTGACTGCCCATCTGATTGAGGATGAAAAGCTGTACTAAAATTTAATTCAGTACCCAATGACTTCTGAAGGCCTTTCTAAAATTTAGAAGTAAACCTGAGATCAAGATCAGATACAATGGAGAGGGGAACACCATGTAACCTGACTATCGCTTTAAGATACAAGAAAGAAAGATTATCTAGGGAAAAATATCTCGTATAGAAAGGAAAAGAGCACATTTAGTCAAGCGATTAACAATAACCCAGATTGCATTATTACACCGATGTGTCTTCGGAAATCCCACAAACAAGTCCATGGATATATTTTCCCATTTCCACTCTGGCACTGGTAAAGGCTGAAGCATCCCTTTCGGTAACTGCTGATCTGCTTTAACCTGCTGACAATTCAAACAGTTCACAGTAAAATCAGTAATATTCCTTTTCATACCGTCCCACCAGTAATACTCTTGATGATCACTATACATCTTAGTACTGCCAGGATGAACTGAAAACGGAGAACTATGAGCTTCACATAACAAATCTATCTTCAACTGTGAATCACACGGCACTCACAAAATCTTCCCAAATCTCAAAACACAATCATTATCAATTTTGAATTCAGGAAACGTACCCTTCTAAACCAGCTCTACCTTTTTCTGCAACTCACAATCTTGGTTATATGTCTTCTTGATTCTATTTGATAGAGAAGATTTCACTGATACATGAAACAAAAAAGAAGGACATCCTACACCAAAAACATCTATTCCAATGTTAATCAAATCCTTAACCAAAGAATCATGTTCCAAACACAACATTGTTAATGAAGCATTACATTTTCGACTCAAAGCATCATCCACTTTATTTTCTTTTCCCGGATGGTAATGAATTATACAATAATAATCCTTGATTAATTTTAGCCATCTCCTCTCTCTAATGTTCAATTATTTCTAAGTGAAGATATACTTTAAACATTTGTGATCGGTATATATTTCACACTTTACTCCATACAAATGATGCCTCCAAATGTTTAAAGCAAAAACAACAGCAGCTAATTCCAAATCCTGTGTAGGGTAATTTACCTCATGATTTTTCAACTGTCGAAAAGAATAAGCAATTACCTGATCATTCTGCATTTGGATGCAACCAAGTCCTTTCAATGAAGCATCACTGTAGATAACAAACTCACCATTCCTGGAAGGAAGTGACAAAACTGGAGCATTCACCAATCTTCTTTTCAACTCCTGAAAAAAATCATCACATTATTTTGTCTAGATAAACTTAACACCCTTCCATGTTAGCTTAGTCATTGGACTAGATAACCATGAAACATTTCTAAAAAACCTTCAGTAATAGCCTGCCAAACCAAGGAATCTATGAATCTCAGTTACATTTTTGGGTCTTGGCCATTATTCAACAACCTTTGTTTTTTCAGGATCAACAGTTGTCCCATCTTTAGAAATGTCACGACCCGTCATCGGGGCCCGTGCCGTGACTACCCCAAGCTCACATTCTATAGGCCAGGGGCTGGAGACTAGCACCAAAGGCATAAAATCCCGATAACTGGGAAGGCATTTCCTTTATAAAAGAAAACAAGCACCACAGAGTACAAGCGGAAGCAAAAAACTAAGTAAAAAAGAAAAGATGAAACGTAAATGGGCCAGAATACAAACCCAAAAGAAAGTACAACTACAACTGATCAAGGTACGACAGCTAAAAGACAAACAGCTGGAAGAAGGAAGCAGCTCTTGGGTCGTCCTCCTCGGATCCTACCTGAAGGGTAGGTACAAATAGCGCAGCTCCTGGTCGTCCACCACGGATCCTACCTGAAGGGTAGGTACAGATAGCTTCCTCCACGCTCTCATCCGTCAACCTCCTCTGTGAGTCGTCACGTCGTGTAGTCCATCTCCGGGTACCGTCTAGTCCTCGAACACTCAACCTCCGTCAGCACAGCTCGTCGTCTGCAAACAACACAACGAGGTGCGGGCATAGCCCGTGTAGGGGTGAGAATAACGATACTCAGTAGGGACCCTCAGATCCTCAAGGTCTCACTAAACCAACAAGGATAACCACATAGAAGATCTCAACAGATAACCTCTACATAGGTATATGCCCATACATATACCTAAGTTATCAAGTAACCCATCTCAATCATGAGGAAACACAAGGATTGTGAAATCAACGGATAACCACTACCCAGATATATGCCCATACATATACCTAAGTTAGGAAGTGACCCTTATCAATCATGAGGTAAACACAAGGTCAGAAGTCTCAGCTCAAACCAGGATTTTCATAATCGAAACCGTAACTGCTGAAGAGCTCCGTCTCTAGAGTGTACAGTGGTCCTGTCACGACTCTGAGGTACTGCTCACTAACCTATGACTGATGTGGTATTCCTCCTGTCGAGTACCGCGGGCCTGCCACCTCACACAGTAGTGCTTCCTGCCCGGGTCTGCCACCCAACACAGTAGTGCTCCCCCCTCATAGCCTACAGAGGTACTTCTCCTGTCGAGTACCACGGGTCTGCCACCTCACATAGTAGTGATCCTCCGCTATGGGTCTGCCACCTCACAAAGTAGTGCTCCCCATTGGGCTACATAAGTCACTCCGAATCGAATCGGACAAGCAGTCTTCAGGTCTCGGCCGGCTACACGGTCTCCGTACTCCGTACGCTCGTCTCTGGGAGGGTCCGATCCACGAGCTACAAGTCGTTACTCCAAGTATCTCAAATTCCCACGAAGAAGTATCACAAAGGACCGCCTCGTCATAGGGGTCTCAACGCAACAGACGGCGCGTCAATCGGATGCCCGGTCTGTGAGTTATTAGCCTTTTCTTCCCAGGGGCCCGGTTGGTTTCGTAAGAGAACCAACCCGGCCGTATCTCAACTATAACCCGAACTCCCGTAGGGTATACTCATAGGGACCATTTCTCAACGAGATCACCAACGCCGCTGGCGGTTCGTCAAACGGACGTTCTGTTAGAAAGGTATCAGCTTTTCCATTCTAGGGGCCCGGTTGGATTTCTGTGCGATCCAACCCAGCCACTATCCATCTGCATCCAAATCTCGGGCGGAGAATGCCAAAAGTTCCGTATCGTCAATAGGAACTCAACGCAATAGACGACGCGTCAATCGGACGCCCGGTCTGAGAGTTATTGGCTTTTTCGTTCCGGGGGCCCGGTTGGTTTTTAAGACAAAACCAACCCGAACATACTCCAACTGCGTCCAAACCTTGGGCGGAGTATGCCAAAAGATCCGTCTCATCAAGAGGAATTCAAAGAAACAGACGACGCGTAAATCGGACGCCCGGTCTGTTAGTTATTGGCCTTTCCGTCTCACACCCACCCTGGAAAAAACTTCACAGGATGTCACCCATCCTGATCACTACTCTAGGGCAAGCACGCTTAACTATGGAGTTTTAACCACGTAGTCTCCCAAAAAAAGAAGGTGCACCTTGAGTATAGTATACCGAAACGACCGCCTTGATCCAAGGATCGCATTGCCGCTGACGGCGAGTCGTTTGGAGGCTCGTAGCCCAAGATACAGGCATTTGACCAAAAGTGGTCCGAAACTGGGGGTCTGGGCCTGGGCCGACCTGGCCCGACCCCCCCAATGGGTCGGCCAAACCGGGTCGACCCGGCCCGGGCGGGGACCCGGCCCGACGACCCTGCCCGGCTCGGAAAATCCCGGCCCGGAAGGTGGCGCCGCGGCGCGGTCCGGCGCGGTGGCGCAGACCAGCACGACGGCGCGGCCTGGGCACCGTTCGGGTGCCGCGCGTGGGGGGGGGGGGGGGGGGGGCAAAGCACCCCCTCCCTTTGAGAACCACGACCCCTTAATTGGGGCCGCTTTTGAGACCCGACCGGGGGAAATTAATCCCCCCGATCTCCACTGCCCGCCGGCCCGCACTGGCCGGCCGGGTTCGCCAGCAAGGACCGTTGACGGCCAGTCCTTCCTTCGCCGACACCGGCAGCCCGGTGCCGGCCGCCGGTCATCTTGCTCCGCCGCGGCCCGGAACCGGCCGCGGCCTATGCCGTTCGGCACGATGCAACGACATCGCTTCCCTCCGCCGCGGTCCCGCTCCGGCCGCGGCGCCTTTGACTTTCTTCGACGCGATGCGACGGCGTCGCGTTCTCGGATTTCATTCCACAGCGCGGTGCCTTTCCACGGCGTGGCGCGACGGCGCCACAAGTATCTTCCGCAATAAATCGCGTGGTGCGACGACACCACGTTTTCTCGTATCATCCTCATGAAATCATCACGAAAAACAAAGGAGGAGGGTCGGCCGTGTTTGTGCGGTCCGACCCCCTCGCGTTATTCGATAACAAAAAGGGTTTTAATCCACGATCATCACCATGTTTGTATTCACGAACTATTAAATAAATTAAAACCCTCAATCATCAACCGCTTGATCGGACGATCTGCGGATCAACCCAGTATTGGTTGGTCCGCGCTCGTCATTTTTTTTTCTCAAAAGATAAGAGAATTCCAAAATAAATTCCCCTACCTCGGCTTCAAAAACGGAGTTCTTCAACGACCCGCGGAAGACAAGCGTCGCGGAGGTCGGGCGTCGTTCCGTCTAGGTTGGTGGGAGAAGAGCTCGGTGAAGTTGATCTGAGACGTCACCCTCTGTATACTTTGTAGGCGGCGGTGCTTCCCTTCCCTACTCCGGTTGATGATGGTCGGAGGTGTTGCTTCACGTTCTTCGGAAACGTGGAACGTTCTTCCTCGAGAGGTTGGTGATCTTCCAAGAGTTCTTCTCCTCTCCTTAGTTCTCCCCACAAGGTTTATGCCAACCCAAAAAGAAGAATATAATCTCTCTTTTTAATGATGGAAAAATGAATTCAAAAGAATTCAAACACTCAAAATAATTAATTAAGTTGGTTTAATTAATTAATTGCAAAGTGTTGGCAAGAATTTCAAAAGATTGAAATTCAAATAAACCATACTTAACTCACCTCATTAATTAATCAAGTTGTCAAATATTAATGAATTTGAGTTAATGGGGAGTTGGAATGTGAGGGGTTAAGAGGGTTAGGGAGTTTAATGAATTTGAAAAGGTGGGGGGGTCGTGTGGGCCCCACCCTTTCAAATATCCACACATGGGAAGTTGGATAGATGTGGGCCCACCACCAACTTCCCATGGGAGAAGTTAACCACTTAACATTGATAAAATTTTCTTTAACAAATTTATTCACTTTTTTTAATTAAACCCCAAAAATTAACATCTCCTCCCGCACAAACGCAACTACGGTAAAGGTTCTCTTAAGCGATTACTGGCGTTGCGAGTTCATCGGTGCAATCAGATTTCAATTCCGAGCACCGGTTCAAAATATACAAATTCCCGCTCGCTCGTTCACTGAACGTACCCGAGCCAAACTTCGGAAATAAATTCTGGGCACACTGGGCCTCAGAATCAGGCGCCGTCAGAAACTGCGTTCTTGTAAAATTCCAATGAAAATTAAGAAAAAAATTTCCTTGAAATTTCTGGGTCTTTACATTACTCTCACCTCAGGGATTTACATCCCTGTAAAGCTTCAACACAAACTAGGGTCACAAAAGCGGTACAGAGCACACATCTGAGACTTCCGCTCCCATGTGCTTACCTAGAGGTTCCGTACTTCCAAAGAAAGTGCACCCGAGGAATCGATCGTCCTCGTAGGATCTGCTCCTGTCGATCCTCGATCCCCACTGAAACCTCCGTGAAAGACACCCCATCACCATCGTCCAGCTCCTCATGGTCGATGGTATGTGAAGGGTCGAGCACATATCTCCTCAGTTGAGATACATGGATGTCTTCGTGCACCTAGTGTAACTGCGGTGAATGGGTCAAGCGGTAAACCACCCCGCCTACCCAGCTAGGGACCTAAGAATGTCCGCTGAACCTTGGAGATAACATTCTTCCTTGGCCACATCTCTGTAAACCTCGTCGAGGTGAGACCCGTATAAGAACGTGGTCGTCATCCTCAAACTCCAGAGGTTTCCAATTCCTGTTATAACTGGAACCCAAACGACTGCTGCCACGAGGGTAAGGTTGGCCGATTCAAGAGTGATCAGTCACACCCTCCCGTGAAAGAGTTTATCCCGTGCTTCCTGGGGTTTCCTTTTCGCCGACCAAGGAAAACCCATCCCGACGTTTGCCTAAAACTGTCAATTTGAGTATGAACAGTTATTCCCCATTCCATACTCAAACTAATGTCGTAAGGCCTCGACGCTGTCACCAAGAGATTCCAACCGAAACTCTCACCTCGAGGGTCTGACCACACCGTCGGCGTAAGTGTGATTATCGAGTCTCCTCCCAAGGTATCTCCATACGTGAGGGTCAAGTCCACGGCTTACTGGAAACTCTAGGTCTGGAACAACACTGGACTCCCTGAACTGAAATCCACACTCGGTACTCTTAACAGTATTGCTTCACAGAAAGAAAAAGTCAGAGTCATAAGTTCTGTGGTAGAATAGAACTCCTTTGATACCGATTTGTCACGACCCGTCATCGGGGCCCGTGTCGTGACTACCCCAAGCCCGCCTTCCATAGGCCAGGGGCTGGCGACTAGCACCAAAGGCATAAAATCCCGATAACTGGGAAGGCATTACCTTTATAAAAGAAAACAAGCACCGCATAGTACAAGCGGAAGCAAAACACTAAGTACAAAAGAAAAGATGAAAAGTAAATGGTCCAGAATACAAACCCAAAAGAAAGTACAACTACAACTGAACAAGGTACAACAGCTAAAAGACAAACAGCTGGAAGAAGGAAGCAGCTCCTGGGTCGTCCTCCTCGGATCCTACCTGAAGGGTTGGTACATATAGCACGGCTCCGGGTCATCCACCACGGATCCTACCTGATGGGTAGGTACAGATAGATTCCTCCAGGCTCTCATCTGTCAACCTCCTCTGTGAGTCGTCACGTCGTTTAGTCCACCTCCGGGTACCGTCCAGTCCTCGAACACTCGGCCTCCGTCAGCACTGCCCTTCGTCTGCAACCAACACAACGAGGTGCGGGCATAGCCCGTGTAGGGGTGAGTATAACGATACTCAGTAGGGACCCCGAGACCCTCAAGGTCTCACTAAACCAACAAACATAACTAGAAAGAAGATCTCAAAATATAACCTCTAATTAGGTATATGCCCATACATATACCTAAGTTATCAAGTAACCCATCTCAATCATGAGGAAACACAAGGATTGTGAAACTAACAGATAACCACTACCCAAGTATATGACCATACATATACCTAAGTTAGGAAGTGACGCATCTCAATCATGAGGTAAACACAAGGTCAAAAGTCTCCGCTCAAACCAGGATTTTCATTATCGAAACTGTAACTGCTGAAGAGATCCGTCTCTAGAGTGTACAGTGGTCCTGTCATGACTCCGAGGTACTTCTCACTAACCTAAGACTGCTGAGGTACTCCTCCTGTCGAGTACCGCAGGCCTACCAACTCAAACAGTAGTGCTTCCCGCCGGGGTCTGCCACCCAACACAGTAGTGCTCCCCCCTCAT
The DNA here is from genome assembly GCA_963277665.1 of Viscum album. Lineage (NCBI taxonomy): Eukaryota > Viridiplantae > Streptophyta > Magnoliopsida > Santalales > Viscaceae > Viscum > Viscum album. The sequence goes on from OY728127.1 coordinate 894,425,150, forward strand.
AGCCTACAGTGGTACTCCTCCTGTCGAGTACCACGGGTCTGCAACCTCACATAGTAGTTCTCCTCCGCTATGGGTCTTCCACCTCACAAATTAGTTCTCCCCACTGGGCTACGTATGTAACTCCGAATCGAATTGGACAAGCAGTCTTCAGGTCTCGGACGGCTACACGGTCTCCGTACTCCATACGCTCGTATCTGGGAGGGTCCGCTCCACGAGCTACAAGTCGATACTCCAAGTATCTCAAAGTCCCACGAAGAAGTATCCCAATGTACCGCCTCTTCATAGGGGTCTCAACACAATAGACGACACGTCAATCGGACGCACGGTCTGTGAGTTTTTAGCCTTTTCGTCCCAGGGGCCCAGTTGGTTTCGTAAGAGAACCAACCCGACCATATCTCAACTATACCCCAAACTCCCATAGGGTATGCTCATAGGGACCGTTTCTCTACGAGATCACCAACGCCGCTGACGGTTCGTCAAACAGATGTTCTGTCAGAAAGGTATCAGCTTTTCCGTTCCAGGGGCCCGATTGGATTTCTGTGCAATCCAACCCGGCCACTATCCATCTGCATCCAAATCTCGGGCGGAGAATGCCAAAAGTTCTGTATCGTCAACAGGAACTCAACACAACATACGGCGCGTCAATCAGACGCCCGGTCTGAGAGTGATTGGCCTTTTCTCTCTAGGGGCCCAGTTGGTTTTTAAGGCAAAACCAACTCGACCATACTACACCTGCTTCCAAACCTCAGGCGAAGTATGCCAAAAGATCCGTCTCATCAAGAGGAATTCAACGAAACAGACAGCGCGTATATCGGATGCCTGGTCTGTTAGTTATTGTCATTTCCGTCTCACACCCACCCTGGGAAAACTTCCCAGGAGGTCACCCTTCATGATCACTACTCTAGGCCAAGCACGCTTAACTATGGAGTTATAACTACGTAGGCTCCCAAAAAGGAAGGTGCGCCTTGAGTATAATATACCGAAACGACCGTCTCGATCCAAGGATCGCGTTGCCGCTGACGGCGAGTTGTTTGGAGGCCCGTAGCCCATGATACAGGTATTTGACCAAAAGTTGTCTGAAACTGGTGGTCTGGGCCCGGGCCGACTCGGCCCGACCCCCCCCCAATGGGTCGGCCAAACCGGGTCGACCCGGCCCGTGCGGCGACCCGACCCGACGACCCGGCCCTGCTCGGAAAATCCTGGCCCGGTCGGCGGCGCGGCGGCGCGGTCCGGCGCGGACTGGCACGACGGTGCGGCCGAGCCGCTGTTCGGGTGCAGCGCGCGGGGGGCAAAGCCCCCCCCCCCTTTGAGAACCGTGACCCCTTAATTGGGGCCGCTTTTGAGTCCCGGCCGAGGGAAATTAATTCCCCCGCTCTCCACTGCCCGCCCGGCCTGCACTGGCCGGCCGGTTTCGCCAGCAAGGACCGGTGATGGCCGGTCCTTCCTTCGCCGACACCGGAGGCCCGGTGCCGGCCGCTGGTCATCATGCTCCGCCGCGGCCCGGAACCGGCCGCTGCCTCTGCCGTTCGGCGCGATGCGACGACATCGCTTCCCTCTGCCGCGGCCCCGCTTCGGTCGCAGCGCCTTTGACTTTCTTCGACACGACGCGACATCGTCGCGTTCTTGGATTTCTTTCCACAGCGCGGCGCCTTTCCACGGCGCGGTGCGACGGCGCCGCGCGTATCTTCCATAATAAATCTTGTCGTGCGACGGCACCACATTTTCTCGTATCATCCTCAAGAAATCATCATGAAAAACAAAGCAGGAGGGTCGGCCGTGTTTGTAGGGTCCGACCCCCTCACGTTATTCGATAACAAAAAGGGTTTTAATCCACGATCATCACCAAGTTTGTATTCACGAACAATTAAATAAATAAAAACCCTCAATCATAAACCGCTTGATCGGACGATCCGCGGATCAACCCGGTATTGGTTGGTCTGCGCTCGTCGTTTTTTTTCTCAAAAGATAAGAGAATTCCAAAATAAATTCCCCTACCTCGGCTTCAAGAACGGAGTTCTTCAACGACCCGCAGAAGACAAACGTCACCGAGGTCAGGCATTGTTTCGTCTAGGTTGGTGGGAGAAGAGCTCGGTGAAGTCGAGCCGAGACGTCACCCTCTGTATACTTTGTAGGCGGCGGTGATTCCCTTCCTTACCCCGGTTGAAGATGGTCGGAGGTGTTGCTTCACGTTCTTCGGAAACGTGGAACATTCTTCCTCGAGAGGTTGGTGATCTTCCGAGAGTTCTTCTCCTCTCCTTAGTTCTCCCCACAAGGTTTATGCCAACCCAAAAAGAAGAATATAATATCTCTTTTTAATGTTGGAAAAATGAATTCAAAAGAATTCAAACACTCTAAATAATTAATTAAGTTGGTTTAATTAATTAATTGCAAAGTGTTGGCAAGAATTTCAAAAGATTGAAATTCAAATAAACCATACTTAACTCACCTCATTAATTAATCAAGTTGTCAAATATTAATGAATGTGAGTTAATGGGGAGTTGGAATGTGAGGGGTTAAGAGGGTTAGGGAGTTTAAGGAATTTGAAAAGGTGGTGGGGGGGGGGGGTTCATGTGGGACCCACCCTTTCAAATATCCACACATGGGAAGTTGGATAGATGTGGGCCCACCACCAACTTCCCGTGGGATAAGTTAACCACTTAACATTGATAAAATTTGATTTAACAATTTTATTCACTTTTTTTTAATTAAACCCCAAAAATTAACTTCTCCTCCCTCACAAACGGAACTACGGTAAATGTTCTCTTAAGCGATTACCGGCGTTGCGAGTTCATCAGTGCAATCGGATTTCAATTCCGAGCACCGGTTCAAAAGATAGGAATTCATGCTCGCTCGTTCACTGAACGTACCTGAGCCAAAATTCGGAAATAAATTCCTGGCACACCGGGCCTCGGAATCAGGCGCCGTCAGAAACTGCGTTCTTGTAAAATTCCAAAGAAAATTAAGAAAAAATTTTCATTGAAATTTCCGGGTCTTTACAAGAAACAATGTGACCATGGAAAGAATTTTTTTGCAACCAAAACTCACACTTTCTAAATTTCCCATACAATTTCATTTCTTTAAAGGTTTCTTAAATAACCCTTAAATCTCTTTAATGCACCTCTTTACTTTTAGAAAACACCAAAATATCATCAATGAAAACCACCACAAACATATCCAAGAACTCATGGAAAATTATATTCATTAATTCCTTGAATACAAAAGGTGCATTGGTTAGCCCAAAAGGAGTTACTAAAAATTCATAATGGCCATATCTTGTATGAAAAACGGTCTTCATAACATCATCATCCTTTACCTTCAGCTGATGGTTCCCCGATCTCAGGTCAATCTTTCAAAAATACTCAGATCCCTGGAGCTGATCAAACAAATCATCTATATGAGCCAAAGGATATTTGTTCTTAACAGTGATGTTATTCAGGGCTCTATAATCAATGAAAAGTCTCATAGATCCATCTTCCTTTTTAACAAATAAAATAGGAGCACCCCATGGTGATGTGCTAGGTAAAATGAAACCTTTCTCTAATAAATCTTTCAATATCTCCTTCAACTCTAAAAGGTAAATTTGAGCCATTAGATAAGGGGGTTTTGAAATTGGCTTAGCATGAGGAACTAAGACAACAGTTAACTCAACTTCCCGATCTGGTATTATTCCAGACAACTCATCAGGAAAAACATCAAGATACTCATTTACCACCAACATGTCATTAATCTGAACTGTTCCTTTGTTTTCAACAATATTTTCAAGGTAAAATTCATTTCCATATTTTACAAGTTTTTAGGACTCTTGATATGTTATCAACAGTAAGGGTTCATTCTTGTACACAAACTGAAATTATTTCTAAAAAGAAACTTGTTTAGCTATACAGTCAATCTTAGCATGGTAAATAGAGAGCCAATCCATACCCAGGATAACATCAAACTCTACTAGAGGTAAAACAATAAGGTTCGCAAGTAGCTTCTTTCCACGGATAAGGATTGGAAGATTCTTGTAAATTATTTTTTCCTCAACATTTCCCCCAGGTGTTTTTACCACATTTCAGAAGTCATTACGTGAGATGGTATTACTATTTTACTAGAAATGTTTTCAGAGATGAAAGAATGTGTAGACCCCAAATCAAACAGCACACTGGAATAATCTGAAAAAACAAACAAAGTACCTGATACAACTTCATTTGATGGCCCGACATCTACGGAAGTAGTTGCAAAGGATTTCACCACCCCTTTCTGTTTGTAGTCAACGGCTTCCCATCACTCAAGCTGTTTGTTGGACACTCATTTGCATAGTGACTAATCTCATTGCACTTAAAACATTTCACTAACTGTAAAATAAATTTGTCGTTACCATCCCCTTGATCTTTTTCAGTGCAATCACGAGCCTTATGTGCCATCTTACCACATCAGTAGCACTTTCTTGAATTAATAAGACATTCCCCAACATGCCTTTTACCACATTTATCACAAACTGGACACTTAGTTTTCTTAAAATCAGACCTTTTGAAGAATTCTTCCCTTTCTCCTGCCACCTCGGTCTCTTCTTCTATTGGTTGTTATAGAACACTTGATCATTGGAAAACTCCATTTCTACCTTCTCAGCACATCGAACAAGCTTTTAATAACTTTTGACCTCACGATATGCTAATGCACTTTGATATTTTGGCATTAATCCTGAGTAAAAACGATTGATTTTACTATCAAGGTCTCGGATAAAATTTGGAGCATACCATTCCAATCGAGTGAACCTTTCTTCATAGGCATCCACTGATTCTTCCTCTTACCTCAATTCCAGGAATTGTTTTTTTATCCTATGTCGAACAGCCTTTGGAAAATACTTCTCAAAAACATACATTTGAATTCATCCCAGTCGAGAGCATCAATCTCATCAACGTCCCTGATATTTTTAACCATCGACCACCACTGATCTACACCACCCTCCAAACGGTAAATACCAAGACTAATATTTTGATTGTCTGAACACCCCATGACATCAAAAATCGTATCCAGTGCTTTAATCCACCCTTCAACTAGCATTGGGTCAGATGATCCTCTGAATGGTGGGGGATGTTGCCTCATGAAATATTCCACCACTAACATGTTCCTCTGTAGAAAACCATTTTGAACAAACATGTCTTAGATGAAGCAACATGGGAATCTTCAAATTCTATATCATTTCAATTTGACCATAAAAAAATATTTTTGGATAATCATTTAATATAATTCTAACTCCTAAAGTTATCTAAACTAACCTCTGATACCAACTATAAAGCCCCAGCCTTAAACCTTACTTAATCTTGAGTTATTACAAGATTACACATTGAGGATCTTTTCAGGTTTAGAGTTTTAGAGAATTAGATCATAAAACATGAATTACATTCCACATTTAAACAAAGTGGTTATATAAAAGAAAGTATTCATTTTTCCCATCAATAGAAACATATTTAAAATAAAATGTGGATTCTTTCTTGACAGTTCCTTAAAACTATCATCATATAATGTAACTTTCCCTTGACCTGTGGAAAACATTTCAAAAACATGGGATGAGCATAAAAAGCTCAGTAAGGTATATAAAAGTACGAAATGAAAAAATTAGTCGATGTATGAAATCATACTTCACTCATAAAACATAAGCATTCTAAAATACCTCATCAAATCAGGAATAAATCATAGAAATCAGAAGACGTAAAAGTAACTTGAGGCATTCATAACATTATTACATAGGGAGTAACCCTCTTGGTTACATTTGGAATACCCATCACAGTATATTCCCTAAATATATTTGGAGAAACCTTAACGTTTAACTCCTTCACGTTACCCAATGGATTGAAGAGCTATATCGGGTTCACCAGCCCATTGATTATCATGGAACCACCCATCTTCATAATAAATCCAAATAACCATAACATCATCGTATCACATAAAACATGAATAAAGGAAACATAACATTTCCACATTTCAATCACAAGATATCAATAGAACACATTGATATAATAAAAAAATTATGAAAACCATTTTCAATACCAAAATAAATGAAAAGTAATACATGGTATTTATTTTTCAAAAAAAGGTTATGGCTTGTTGAGAAGGCTGAAACTCAAATAATGGTCACGGTGGCGGAGAATTCGTTGTCGCCGCATACGTATGACAAACAAAACATTCGTTTTGTCGTTTAGTAAATGCATCATATAAAAATATTCCTTTTGAATAATAATAAAAGTAAAAGGGGTTTATACACCGTATAAAAGAAAGTTGTATATAAAACAAAATATGCCTCAATGAAAGGAGATTGAGACAGATTCCCTTACCTCGGGTCCGACTTGACTCGATAGTTATTTAATGTCCTTAATAATAAACTTGAGTTAATTTATACTTGCTTAAGAAACTTTTTCAAGTTAATTATTCCTTTTATATCACTTATTACCATATTATGAACATTATGTAATCATTTATGTTAATAACAGTCGTTTTTTCGATATTTGGTACTTGAGTCAAAAGTGAACTTCTTATATTTACAAGTTGTTTACGTAGTCAAAAATCCATTATCTCAATATTGATATTCATGATGTATATTCCATATATATCATATATATCCAGTATATACATGAATTTATAATATTACATAATCATTTAGAGGTAAGAAATGAAATGCACCGTTTATTTAGACGGTAAGCCATACGTACGCATGAACGCTACTTCCATTTATATTTCATATTTAATGGAATTAAAACATAATGATACATAACAGTATTATAATTACAATATGTTATAACATATAATATCATTAAATATATCCTTTAAACGTACCACATATGGTATTAACGAATCAAATCACTTTGAGGGGGCGGTAGTCCGCACTTCCTAAAATGAAGATATCGCATTTACCCATAATGGAAACCATAAAGGTATTACATAAATGAAAAATATATAAGATTAAGGAATAAATAAACATATTATATATCATATATAAATATAGTGTCATCTTAATGTCCACCTTTGAAGGTGTTAGAATAATATTGAACAATCATCGTTTCGTGAGGCAGAAATTCACCATCCACAGAAACAGTATGTTCTTTAACCATTAGATGTAGGTGTGTGTATGTGTAGCTCAAATACTTATTATAACAACATCCTAGTATATTTAATATAGTGGAGTTGTTACAAAAAATATGAATAAAAAGAGTTTATGGGGTCTATAAGCAAAATAAAACAAAAGAACACAAGTGAAGACATTACATTAAAATCGGGTAACTCCCTTTGGTTTGAACCAAACGGGTTTCTTGAAGAGCTTCCTGCCTTAGGTAAGGATTCTAGGAGTAATATAGGGATACAGAGACACAAAATGATCATGGTTTGGCCAAGACAAAGGCTTCAGAGGTTTGGGTAAGATGGTAGAGGTGGGGGCCTTTTATAAGAGGAGAGGAGGGGAACTTTTGGAATGGTATAAAATGTGACTTTATTTTCAAATGATTTTCAGATTTTAAAGGTCCCACATTGATGTATTTTGAATATAAGGTGATAATGGTTCGAAATATTCTCATCCAATAGGTTTTTGACATGTGTAGGTCATAGATTTTATATTATAGTTTCATTTTATTTAAATCATTAAATAATGTGGTAATCGCTGCATCATCATGATGTCATAAATAATTTAATTTATTTAATGTCTAAAAATTACAAAACAAATACTATGACATAGGAAATATTTTTATATTTTCATGTAATATTTATAGTCTAATATATCATTTATGTAGAAAAAATTAAAAATGTTTTACTCAGGTGATACATTCTTTGTTATATTTAACGTTCTTAAAAAAGATAAAAAGTCACTTTCACACAAAAGTGATTCCATGGGGTCCCCAAGTTTTACACAAGGCATACCCTGGTCGTAAATGAGACAAAACGTAGCATTAGGACACATTTTGGGGTCATTTTTTATTATTAAGATATTATTTTATTATCCTTAACGACCCGATTACACGTTAATCAAGATAATTAAAGATAATTACCGTCGTTACTATTCATAATGTCAAAAAACAATACAGTCTTAAAAACATATTTTGGACCTTATGATTCCAAATATGGAATTCAATTTACCTAATTCCAAACATATAAATTTCAGAAGTTAATTTAAAAATATTTCCCATTGTCAAAACAAATAGCGGGTTTTTTTGAAACAATATCTATGAAAAGTTTGGCACTTGTTTCTGCCTAATTCCAAAGTGAAATTAATCCCAATAACCACCACTGGATTACATGGTAAAAATATATTCTATTTACACTTTAAAACCAATTATAAAGATAATCTATCCATATAATTAAATTAGATGAAAAACCAGTTTTGATGTAAAATGCAGAATTTTTTCCCTAATCATTAAAAAATGAACATTGTCAGAAATATACCAAACAATTATCCAATGTAAATTTCAATGTCCCAATCATAAATAATAAGTTTTTTTTGACAAATATATCTTATAAAATTATCAAAATATTTATTTAAAAAATTGGTTTTCTATAAAAAAAGGCAGTAAAACAATCTTTTAAAAGTATTAGTGTATTTCATGCTTAAGATTAGATTTATTCTCGTTTTAAGAATCTAAAACACCATATAATTAATAAATAGACATATATAAGAATATATATTATTCATTACTTACTTGGGATGTTACATTTGAAAGTCCCACATTGGAAAAAGAGTCAATAAAACTATCACTTTAAAAGAAAGAAAGAGAAGTACAAAGGTCACCTGAGATAACCTATACTAGGATTCCATATAGAAAAACATGGATATTAATGACAAAATAAGTGTCAAGTTCTGATGGAGAGGGATTGAAAACCTGATCAGGAAATATTTAACAACAAAAAAACCACAATATTTTGATGGGACAAATGGTCATTAGTTTCCCAGTAGGAAAAGTAAACAGACAACATTTATATTTTTTTGTTTTTATGTTACATTACATAAAGTGGAAGTATTCATTTCTGAGATTGAATAAGAACATAAATGTATATGAATAATTTTTATGTAAAGTTTCATTCATTAATAAATTTATAATTCCAACTCATTTGTAAACAATGAGTATTCTAGAAGACTTGGTCACACTAGAAATGCTATAATAAACTTCTTATAGAATCACATGATCTAAAAAGGATAATCTATATATTTAACTTGTATTTAGAGATTAATCAAAACCAAAAAGGTTAGTATATGATCTGAAAATCCCCCAAAAGGTTATTCCAAAACAGAAAGAAACACTAATCTTAATTTATAATATTAAACCAAAAATACCCCAAAGTTAAATAAATAGCATTCAATAACTGATTGTCCTTAATATCCTTCAATATAATCCAAAATAATATTGAAACCCACAACTTAGAAGAATTTGGTATGTAGTCATCCACGTTAAATGGTATCTCAAATGCCATCATCTACTACTGAAGTCACATACATAAAAGTTATTAACCTAATCACATATTCTCTATTACAGGTTAATGATTTCCTTAAATAGCCCAAATCCATATAAATCCACAATAAAAACATAGATAAAAATACACCATTACTCCTCAAATGAAGTAAAATTGTATTCCATTTTCCTTGGGCATATAGTGTTCCCAAGAAAGCGAACATCATCCTAAATAACATTTATCACTTAATCACCAAATCATTTTCCTATAATAAGGGTATTCAATTGATAAGACAAAATATACCAAATCTACATATTATTGATCAATAAAATCATTTAACTAAAAATAATTAGTCACAATAACTAGGGACATCACGTAGTCTAGTGGCATGCAATAAATCCCAATCGTACATTAGTTGTGGGTTCGATTCCCACAGCTTTGTCTGACGGGACAGGTTGCCACACGGTTTTCATGGTGTCCATTATTCAAAAACTATATTTTATAAAATTACCAAAATGAGATATATTACTTAAAATAACCATAAAATAATTTTACCACAAATGTTATCTCATACCTTTCATTTTCATCAAAAAATATAAAAACTTTAAATTTCCTAAATCCCAATGATCATATAAAACCAAATGGTTATTTATAACTATATCCACAAGAGAAAAGATAAGTCTTATTCAAACTTCATTCTCACATAAAAAACATGTAGGGTTAAAAATACAAGAGAAAATTATTCCAATGTAATCCCAACAACAAGGAGCACTAATACTTTTAGACATTCCTCCAAACATTTATTTCCACATAGCTTCTTCATTGAGAAAGAAAATATCCTATGGAATTGGACATTTACTTTTGTAATGGCCAGGTCCCCTACATTTACGGAAAATGACTATAAAAGGATTCTTGGGACCTTTTTTATTTTCTTCCATAGTACTCTTTATTTTTCCTGAACATTTTTTCAATTTATGTCTTTCTTTCCCGCACGTAAAGCATTTCTTTGTTCCACTGAGACACATTCTAGGGTGTCTCCTTCCACATTTCCTGCATGATGGAAATTGAGGATTCATTTTTGCATTGTCTCCACTGCTGGAGATCTTATCATTAATCACATTTTTCATCATTGTTGAGTCCGGGAGATGGTTATTATATATTTTGTTTATCATTTTTTTTGTAAAATTGATTTTTCATGAACACGATATCTTTAATTACATTCAACATTCCATTTTTTTGATTTCCACCATCATTCATACCTTCTACATCATTCTAAATGTTACTATGACTTCTTTGGAATCCATCCATTGACTAAAACCAGAAGGCATTGTGTAAGTAAAAGTAGTCATATAATCATTTAGAGAATATCATGTCACCATATTCGTAATTTGAAACATATTAGTATTAACAATGGTCATTTACTCTCATATTATATTAAAATACCTCAAATCGATTTGTAATGAAAATGTAAATTATCCTAAGAAAATCCCTCAGGATTGTCATAACCAAGAGTGCAGCAAGGCCCGTTTTTTTGCACCAGTTCCCCTTAGAGACTAGCTCAAAGAAGTTTTTTTGGGTTTTACAACTAGGTAAATCTATGCCAGTTCCGCCTCTATTTTCTCATATCGAGACATTGATTTATTGCTTGGAAAACTCACAAAATCTCTACAATACCAAAATTTTAGAAATTTATTCTATACTAATCCTCAAATTCCATCTTATACCTATGTGCTCTAATAAGAGTTAATATAAATCTAGATTCCAAGTTTTGTACTAAAATTTCTTTGATACCAACTGTAATGCCCCGACCCCAATTACCCAGAGTCGGTACACTATTACATAACATTGGAATGATCATAAAACATCATTTCACGAAAGACCGATTAGTTTAGTAGCCTTGGATACACTAGATATATTAATAAGTCTTACATTACATCATAAAGTGAAAAAACTAAAACAACATCTTGTATTCATATCCACTCATACTATCCCTACATGTCATTCATAAAATATTTCTTCACATCCAGGGAAAAATTAAATCATTGAAAGGGGTGAGCTCAGATGCTCAGTAAGGATAACAATATAGCGTAAACATTCAAAAATAAACGTAAACATTTAAGGCAATGTATAACTAAAACAAATTCCTTTTAAACTTGAACATCCACATAATATGGAAAAGATAAAATGAAACAATTCCATTTACTCATTCACTTGGATATTCTACTAGTCTAATAATCACATGCTATATCAATAACCACTTTTATAATGATGGAATTCATAATACCAGACTATCATAACCACATAGTCAAGGCGTTGTGCCAAGACACTAGTTTGTCTCATGAGACCTACCGATGCATCGTGGATCTAGAGAAGGCTCCACCCATCACTTAATAAGACCAATGCATTCCTCATACAAAAAATTTTAAACATTACATAAACATTCGTATTAAAATATGCATACAAAATTTCAATACTTTATACACAAACCATGACTGGTATAAAAATTCCACATCCAAAATCAAACACAACTCATTCAATACAATATGGAAGATTTTATTGTAATAGATTAACATCAATCGAGAATAGAGAAGGATATTGACATAGATGATAATAATCATCAAAACCATTTGATATAAATATCCCATTTTTCTTGAATACATTTAAAAGTCACACTATTTTTCAAGAAGCCATTAAAAAATAGGTTTTTTAATCAACGTTTCCCATACCACTTTGAATCATTTAAAAGAAATTATAATTTTAAAACATTACTGTCCATATAAATAAATCCTTAAAACCATTTTTAAAACATGGACATTAATGAGAACAATTTATAATAATAAATCTTTAAAACTTTTTAAAATGATATTTTTGTTAGAGTTCCAATCCAAAAGAGAGGCACTTGAATTAAAATAATTGAGGTAATCAAAAAGTTTCCATATCTTCATAATAAAGGAATTAATGTCATTTTTGGTCAGAGTACATTATATACACCATAGAAAAGTGATTTGGTGTATAACTATAAAGAAGTCTCAATGGAATATAAATTGAGGGGAAATATCTTATAAAGAATGTATCCTTCGGTTAAGGATAAATCAACAACATAATTATGTGTGAAAAATATAAATACACTCAATATGATTGGATATTCAGTGTAAATCAATCAAATGAAATTCACACATATTCTTGAAAAAACAACACCAATAAATTTTATGTTTAAATCATCAAATGGAGATTGAGTTAAAATTTCACTTATCATGTTCATATTGATGACATGAGAATTTATCAATGGATTTATTATGTGTATCAAGAGTATATCCACAGAACATGGAGTGGAAAATATGACATAATAAAATGAATAGTTATTCCTCACATAATCTTGGATTATAATAATCAAAGAAGTATGCGTAAAGACGAATGAGTGGAAATTGAAATTTCAAATTCCCTTATCGATTTGGTAAATTACGAAACAAACACCTATAAAAGAAGGATCATACAATTATGATTTAAATATCCATAAATTAAGGTATATTACACAATTAATACAATCATGGGAAATACCCACACCACATGCAATAAATAAGTGGTGAACAATGGAAATCTCACGGAATTAAAAGTGAGATAAGAAACCCCTTTGTAATTTTTCCTTTGTTAAGGGTAGGTTAAACTCCTGTATAATGGTGGAATTTTTTTTATTGAATTAAACAGGAATCATATACATTAATATGATATCATATATGATCTTTTAACATATTTTTGTTAATAATATCTTACTATTATCGTTGATTCGGGAGTTAACGAATTCATTTTCCATTATATTATTTGTTATGTGATCCATATTTTTTAATGATAGGATGTAAATTATCAATATACAGCATGATATCATGTCTCTAAACAATATTTTTAATCATCAAAGGAAATTTAGGTTTGAATGTATATGATGGGGACAGAATCTCATCGGGTTCGTGGAGACGTTTGACTATACGTACGCACAAGCAACAAAATCATTCTTTTGATATTAATATAATATATAATAGGATGGTGTATCATATATACAGAATCATTATCATGTAATATTAATTATTTAAATGAATTAAACTACATTATTTTACCAATCCAAATAATAATGTACTGGATAACAAATACACCACGATGTGGAGATGGTAAGTCGTACAAACGCATGGATGGTGACATTTAATTCAAAGGATGGATAGAATAATGAATATGGTTGTACAATATTTATAATAACATAGAAGAATATAGAAGATACTAGAATTATTATTTTATAATGGAAATAACAAAGAAATAATAAGTGTAAGAAGAAAGGAACATGAAAGAGGGTGGGGAAAACATTACCTCTTCTTCGAGTTCTTCCTTTTTATTTGATCAAAGAGCTCCTTAAGTTGGCATTATGACTTACAGAAGGACTCTAGGATGAATTGACGAAAACATAGAGGATAATTGGGTAGGGGTTTTCATAGAAAAAGGGTTTTTATGGAGTGAATTAGAGAGAAGAGGGAGTGCCCTTTTATAAGAGGGGTGAGAGGCACCTTAGGAAAAACATAAATTATTATTTTATAATAAATTCATATTCGGATTATAATGGCTCCAAAGTGTATTATTTAAAGTCTATTGTTGTGATATGTATAGAAAAACTAAAACAATAGGTTTTAGACTAGTTTGGATCACTTTATTAAACATATCCGTTAGTTTTTACTCTTAGTTAATTAGTTTGACATTTACCATGTCACTTTGTATTTTTATAATATATGGTTAATGAACATACTATATACCACCAAGAGACACCCATGTGGACCATTAATGATAAACCTATCATAATATATGTCCTTTGTCGAATCCTAGGATTTTTAGGAATTGAATATCAATTAATAATATAATATTTTTTCTAAAATCTCTTTTATGTCAATTTTGACACTATTTAATAACAGATTTTTGTTAAAGTAATAAAAACATTATTAATTAGAATAACATTAATTTAATAAATACTAAAATGTCATATTAACCAATAAAATTCGTGGATCACATAAAAACTTTCAAAATATATTTATTTTAACATTTATAATATCAATTATTTGATTCTTTCATTAATAAGGAAAATACTGGATCATTATTTTGTCTTAAATAAATTTATTTATTGGATGTATAAAAATAATAAATAAAATACCATTATGTAAGATGTATTTTTAGATTTATAATTAATATTTATAGTCTATTTTATTGAATATATAACCTTATGTAAAAATTGATTTTCTATAACATATATTTTTATGTCATTTTTGTATTTACTTTAACATAATCAATATAAAGTGTCCCTATCACTTACAAGTGGCTCCATGGGGTCCCAAAGTCTACCCAAAGATGAACATGGTCGGAAATGTATCAACCAATAGGGTTAGGATACGTTTTAGGGTAAATTAATATTATTATATTATTATATTATTACCCTTATTTACTGTATTTACCTTTTAACCATGGTAAATAAAATATTTACCGAAGTAATTATTCAAAATTTATAAAAATAAGAGTTTCCTATTTAAAAAATTTGGACATACTGATTCCAAATATGGAATACATTTTTTGAAATTCAAAACATAGAAGTGGCAGAAAATAATTTAAAATTAATTCCCGTTGTCAAAACAAAAATTGTGTTTTTAAGAAATAACAATCAAAAGATTGGCACTAGCTTATATGCAGTTTAAATGTGAAATTATGTCCAATGACCAACATTGTATTGTATGAAAAAAATATAATCTATTTATAATTTAAAATCACTCAAATTCAAAATTTATCACTACTAATTATTTGTATTAAAAAAAAATTTTAAATAAAATTTAGTAATTCTCACTATTCAACAGAATATGAAAGTTATCTGAAAAGTACCAAAATTTCACCCTAAGATAATTTAGATATTCAGAATCCAAAAATAAAATCCATTTTAAAATATAAAATTAACAAAATATCAAAAATTTGGTATTATTATTCTTAACAGCTAGTTTGATTGGTTGTGGTGTGTTAGAACTCAATCTTGCGTACAACACATGCTATTGTATTATTCAAATAGAATCATACCGTGGAATCTTGGGGTGTCACACCTAATACCTAAGGTAAGGATTCTAAGAGTAGGAGAGGGATGTAGGAAGCTTAATTGGCCAGAGTTTGGATGGGACAAAAGGCATGAGAGCTGTGAGGAATTGGTTAGAAGTGGTTTTCTTTTATAAGGGGGAGGGGCTCTTTTAATTATATAATGGTATTCGGTTTTTAATTGTCCAAAAATCACTGTAGTATAATATTTGATGACACATGGTCAAAATAAATCAACCAATAAGAATTTGATAGGTTTTGGATGTTATTTTAATATTTATAATCTTATTTTTTAAAATGATTTATTAATGAGGTAAATACTACATCATTATAGTGTGACAAATAAAATAATTTATTTTATGGAAAAAAATTATAAAACAAATACCATGATTTATTAAATTATATTATCTTCCCCAATATAATATTTATATTCAAAAACATAACTTATATAACACCATGTAAAAAGTGATTTACAAAAAATACACTTATTTTTGTCATTTTTCTTTTACTTTATGTTAGTTAATCTAAAATGTCATCAGCACTAATAAGTGGCTTCATGGGGTCCCAAAATCGACCCAAGGATTACCATTGTCAGACATTACTTATCCCATAATGTTAGGACAAGTGTTAATGTTATTTTGAATTATTATAATATTATTTTTACCTTGAATTACCCTATTTACCTTTAACCGCGGTAAATAAAAGTAAAACGTTCCTATTCACTAAAAATTATTCTCATCTTTTTGAACCAAATTTTACTTACTAATAACAACCATGTTTGTTGGATTTTCAAAATTCAATTTATAGAAGTGCGAAAATTTTATTTAAATTAAAAATTCGGTTATTTAACTACTACTATGTGGTTTCACTATTCATAAAAAATGAAGTTTTTTAGAAAAATACAAAAACATCATCCTAAGCTATATTTGAAATTCAAAATTAAAAAATGATTTCTAATTTACCAAATTATAATCATATAATTTGCATTAATTAATTTTAAAATTATTTCCTGTTGTTTAAACAAATAGCGTGTTTTTAAGAGACAATAACTATCAAAAGATTGTTACATGTTTATGTCAAATTTTAAAGCGAAATTAATTTCAATGATGAACAATGGATTAAATGGTAAAAATATATTTTAATTACATGTTAAAACCAATTAAAAAAATAATCTAACCATTTAAATAAATTAGGTTAAAACACAGTTTTGAATTGAAATACAATATTTTTCAATATTCATTAAACAATGAACTTTATCGAAAAATTTCCAAATATTCACACAAAGAGAATTTTGATGTTGCCATTATAAATAAGGATTGTATTTGTTCAAATATAATATATTAATGTGACCAAGACAATATTTAAATATGGTTTTCCATTAAAAGGAAATAAATCTACATGTTAGTGAATATTAGAGTTTTTATGCTTAAAATTAGATTCATTCAGATTTTAAGGCTATATATTTTATTGGATAAAAGTAAAAAATTTAACAAACATGTATAATAATTAATGAAGTTAGTTTTGTTCATTCCCACCAAGACAATAGCTAGGAGTTGACTACCATTTAAAATAATGATATTATATCATTAGTGTGCTACGTAAGATTTCAAAGAAACTCGTTGTGGCGTATCTAGTATGCTCTCGAACATAGAAACCAATTTAAAGTAAAAATTAATTTTCTATTCAAAAATATTTATAATTATGAAATATGTATTATTATTTATTTACCTGGAACATTACATCATTCCCCCATTTTAGTAGTTGCGTCCTCGCATTTTTACTTATCAAAATAAGTGGAGGTATTTATCGCTCATAGCATTTTTAGATTTCCATGTTGCTTATTAAACCATATGGTTTTTCCACAAAACCTTTAACTAGTGAAATACCTTATTCCACAACACTATATCTCTTCGGTTAATAATTTGGACTAGTTGTTCCTCATAAGAGGGATTCTCTTCCAACCGAACAACATCTTAGATCAAAACATGAGATGGATCTTTCATATACTTTCTCAAAATTGAATCATGAAAAACATTTTGTACCTCGGATAAAATTGGAGGTAAATCCAGTCTATATTCAACTGGTCCAACTCCCTCTAAAATTTTATAAGGTCCAATAAACCTCAAACTCATATTTCCCTTCTTACAAAAACGCATCACACTTTTTCATGCAGAAACATTGAGAAATACATGATCACCTACCTCAAAAGAATGATCTTTACTCCAGTTTTCTACATAACTTTTCTTTCTTCTCTAAGCTATTCTAATGTGCTTCTGAATCAATTGAACTTTCTCTACCATCTCTTCTACCAATTCCGATCCCACTAGCTTCCTTTCACATACTTAATCAAAAAAAGCTGGAGTTCGACAACACTTTCATTATAATGCCTCAAATGGATCCATCTGTATACTGGAATGATAACTTTTATTATAAGAAAATTCATCCAAAGAAATATGTTAGTACCAAATTCCCTGGTAATCCATCAATAAAGAGTGTAACATATCCTCCAATGTCTGAATTGGTCATTCTAATTGTCCATCTGATTGAGGATAAAAAGTTGTACTAAAATTTAATTCAGTACCCAACGTCTTCTGAAGGAATTTCCAAAACATATAAGTAATCCTGGGATAACGATCAGATACAATGGATAAGGGAACTCTATGTAACCTGAATTTATCTTTGACAAACAACCGAGATATTTGATCTAGAGACAATGTATCTCAAATATGAAGGAAATGAGTAGATTTAGACAATCAATCAATAATAACCCAGATTCTATTATTATCTCAAGATGTCTTCGGTAATCCCAAAAAGAAGACCACATATATATTTTCCCATTTCCACTATGGAATTGGTCACAACTGAAGCATCCCTTTTGGTAACTGCAGATCTTATTTAACCCTCTAACAAGTCAAACACTTCACAGTAAAATCAACAATATCTCTATTCATTCCATCCAACTAGTAATACTCTTGATGATCTTTGTACATCTTAGTACTTCCAGTATAAACTGAAAATGGAGAACTATGAGCTTCACATAACAATCATTCTAAAACTATGAATAACAAGGAACACATAATCTCTTCCCAAACCTCAAAAAACAATCATTTTCAATGTTTAATTAAGGAAAATTATCCTTCTGAACAAACTCCACCTTTTTATGTAACTCATTGTCTTCCTTTTGTGCTTGCTTAATTCTGTCTGATAGAGATGATCTCACTAACACCTGATACAAAATAAAATAATTTTCTCCACCAGAAACTTCTATGACAATGTTTATCAATTTAAAAACGAAAGGATCTTGTTCGAAACATAACATGGTTAATGAAGCATTACATTTTTGACTCAAATCATTAGGAACATTATTATCTTTTCTCGGATGGTAATGGATCATGCAATCATAATAATTGATTAATTACAGCCATATCCTCTGTCTCATGTTCAATTATTTATTATTGAATATATACTTTAAACATTTGTGATCAGTATATATTTCACATTTTACTCCATACAAATGATGCCTCAAAATTTTTAAAGAAAAAACAACAATAGATACTTCCAAATCACGTGTAGGGTAATTTAACTCATTTAGTTTCAACTAACATGAAGCATAAGAAATTACATGATCATTCTGCATTAAGACACAACCATGTCCTATCAATGAAGAATTGCTGTAGATAACAAATTCACCATTCTTTGATTGTAATGCAAAAACTAGAGAAATCCCCAATCTTCTTTTCAATTCCTTAAAATAGTCATCACATTCATTTGTCCAAATGAACATAACCCCTTTTCGAGTAAACATAGTCATTGAACTAGATATACATGAAAAATATCCATGAATCCTCCTTCAATAACCTACCAAAACAAGAAAACTATGAATCTCAGAATATTTGTGGGTCTTGGGCATTCTTCAACAACTGTTTTTAGCAGGATCAACTGTTTTAGCATTTATTGAAACAATGTGACCAAGGAAAGAAATGCGTTGAAACCAAAACTCACACTTTCAGAATTTCCCATACAGTTTCATTTATATTAAGGTTTTAAAGGAAACCCATAAATGAATTTCATGGCCTTATTTACTTTTGGAATAAACCAAAATATAATCAATGAACACAGCCAAAAACTTATCCAAGAACTAACGAAAAATTCTATTCATATGATCCATTAATACAACAAGTGAATTGGTTAAACCAAAAGACATTACTACACATTCATAATGGCCATATGTAGTACAAAATGTGGTGTTCGGAATGTATGCATCCTTTAATTTCAACTAATGGTACCCAGATCTCAAGTCAATATTTGAAAAATACTGAGCTCCCTGGACTTTATCAAACAAATCATCGATATGAGGCAAAGGATACTTGTTCTTAATAATAATGTTAATCAATGCTCTATAATCAATGGAATGTCTCATTGAAATGTATTTCTTTTTAACATACAAGACAAGATCATCCCATGGTGATGTGCTAGGTCAAATGAAACCTTTATCTATTAACTCTTGTAATTGCTTCTTTAACTATAAAAGTTCAATTTGAGCCATTCGATAAGGGGGTTTTGAAATTGTCTTAGCATCAGGAAATATGTCAACAGTAAATTCAACATCCCAATTAGGTATAATACTAGGTAACTCATTTGAAAAAATAGCAAGATACTCATTTACCACTGGCACGTCATTAATATGACCAGTTCATTTATTTTCAAAAATATGTGAAAGGTAACATTCATTTCCATCTTTTACTAGTTTATCAGCTTCCGGATATGTTATCAAAATAAAAGTTTCATTTTTGGACAAAAAATGTAAATCATTCTAAAAATAAAACTCTTTAGCTCTGCAGTAAATATTAGTATGATAAATATAAATCCAATACATACCCAAAAACATCAAACTCTACTAGAGGCAAAACAATAAGGTTTGCAGGTAGATTCTATCTGCACACAAGGTCAGGAATGTTCTTATGTTTTCTTTTTGTATCAACATTTCCACTAGGTATTTTTACCGTATGTTATGTATTCATATCTTGAGATGGAATTCCCAATTTACTCGAAAACTAATCAGAAATAAAATATTTTTTTGACACTGAATCAAACAACACATTGGCATAATCCTAACAAATAAACAATGTACCAGATACTGCTTCATTTGATCGCCCAAAATCTGCTGAATTAGTTTCAAAGGATTTCACCACCCCTTTCTACATGTAGTCTGGAAGCTTTCCCTCGGGTGAGTTCTTTTTTGGACACTCATTTTCATAATGACCAATTTCATTATAATTAAAACATTTTACTGACTATAAATCATATTTTGTCTTACTACTACACTGACCTTTTTTAGTACAATTATAAGCCTTATGCCCCATTTTACCACATCAGTTGCATTTACCAGAATTCAAAATACATTCCCCAACATTCCTTTTACAACAATTTTCACAAACTGTATACTTACGTTTCAAACCATCAGACATTTTTTAAGAGTTCATCCATTTCACCTGCAACCTCGACCTCTTATGATGTTGTTTTTCAAAAAAAAATCTTGATCATCAGCAGAATCCATTTCCACCTTCTCCATACAAAAAACACGTTTTTTATAACTTTTGATCTCATGAGAAGATAAATCACTTTGATACATTGGATTTAATCCTAATTAAACATGATTGATTTTACTATCAAGATCTCGTATGAAATTTGGAGAATACATTGTCAGTCGAGTGAATTTTTCTTCATAAGCAGCAAATGAGTCATCCTCCTGCCTCAATTCCAGGAATTGTTTTTCCATTCTAAGACAAACCACCTTAGGAAAATACATCACAAGAAACATACCTTTGAATTGATCTCCATCGAGGGCATCAATCTCCTCACTGTCCCTGATATTTTTCACCATCGACCACCACTGATCAGCTTCACCTTCAAAATGGCTAACAGCGAGACTATCCTTTTGATGTTCTGAACTACCCATGACATCAAAAATATTCTCTAGTGCTTTAGTTGACCCTTATTCTAGAACATGGTTAGATGATTCTCTGAATGATGGGGTATGTTGCCTCATGAAATGCTCCACTACTAACATTTTATTCTGCGGTTGAGCTGGCCGATCTTGTGCATGGATACCACCACCATTAATAGCCTGAGTCAACTGTGCCATTACTGCAAAAAACTATCCAGTTCCGATTATAACCATCTCGAGTTGCTGATTTGGAAGGTTGTATTCCTCTTGATGTCGTCCAAACATAACTGCCCAGTTTCCTCTACCGAAAACCATTATGAACACCGAAATATCTTAGCCAAAGAAACATGGTATTCTGTAAATTATATAGTATTTCAATATTAACATAAATTACCAAAAGGATATTAATTTAACAATACCCTAACTCCAAAAGTTATCTAAACTGAGAAATAATTAAAACTATAAGCACTCAGCTTTAAACATTACCTAATATTGAATTAAATTAATAATTCACATTGAGGATCTTTTCAGGTTTCGAGTTCTAGAGAATTAGGACCTAACTATTACATCTCAAAAGATTACAAATTAGACACTTCTACACAGTTTCCATTTTTTTCATAGAATAAAAAATCTTGAAAAAAGATTCATCTCTAGTTCCATGTTTTAGATAGCATGACTTTTCCTTGATCCCATCCTTGACCGTATTCATCTTTATGTCTTCAGAAAACATTTCAACATTTGGGATGATCATAAAAATATCAGTACGGGTTATAAAAGAATGAAAGAAACATTTGTTCATAAATATATACAAAACATGAACTCTTTTACTTACCTCGTGAAATCATAAGATTCTATGAATAACACATAAAAATAATAAATCGTAAAGCAATCTTGTAGAATCCATAACAAATATACATTGTAGATATCATAGCTACATAGGGAGTTATATTGGAATACCCATCACAATATATTCCCTAAATCTCTTAGGATAAATAATCATGTTTACCTCTGTCATGTTAACCAATGCATTAGAGAGCTATCTTGGTCTCACCTGCCATAGGTTAATCACGAAACCACCTATATACGTAATCAATTCCCAAGAACCATAACATAATCATAACACATAACATAAGCATAAAACAAAGATAAAATTCCCACATTGCAATAAAAATAAATCATTTAAATATATTGACATAAAAAATCGATTATCAAAATCATTTTTAATGCCAAAATATGTAAAAAGAGTATAGGGTATTTATTGTCCTTTTTAAAACATTACATCTGGTTGAGGAAGCCAAAAGATCAATTAGTACTTGCGGTGGCGAAAAGGTCATTGTCCCCACGTACACTAGAAGAAATATTATTTTATGTCATTTACTAAATAAATTCATAGAGAAAATATTCCTTTTGGATAAAATTAAAAGTCAAATGTTTTTATACAACGTATAAAATAAAATCATGTATTAAGAGAAAATATTCCTCATTGAAAGGATATTGAGATGAAGTCCCTTACCTCATGTCCGACTTGACTCAATCGTTCATTAATCTACTAAATAATAATCTAAAGTTAATATATTATTTCTTAATAACATTTTTCAATTTTATTTTTCCATTTATATAACTTATTACCATGTTATAAACATTATATAATCATTTATGTTAATAACTTTCATTTTGTCGATAATTGATACTTCAGTAAAAAATGAACTCCTTATATTTACAAGTTTTATATGTGGTCAATATTGCATTATATCTAGAATGAAATTAATTGTTTAGATATCATATATGTCATATATATCCAGTATATATAAATATTTGTGACAGTACATATCATTTGGATGTATGAAATGAAATGCACCATTTATGGAGACGGTAAGTCATACGTACGCATGAACGCTGCATTAATATCTATTTCTTATTTTAATGAAATTAAAACATAATGTTACATAGTTATATTATAATTATAATATAATATCTTACATAATATCACTATATTTATCCTTTATACGTCCCACATAAGACATTAATGAATTATATCACTTTTAGGGTGTGGTAGTCCTCACTTCCTCAAATGAAATTATCAGTTTACCCATAATGGAAACAATAAAGGTATGATATAAAAGGAAAATAAATAAGAATAAAAAACATAGACATAATATATATCATATATAAATACAATGTCATCATAATGTCCATCATGAGAGGCAGTAGAAGGTAATTGAACAATCATTATTTCATGAGGCGTCAGTTTTCCATCCACAGAAACATTATCTTCTTCACCCAGTAGAAGTAGATTTGTATAATTTTAGTTTGAATAATTATCATTACAACATCCTAGTTTATTGAGGATACATTGTTTTTTATAAAATAAAATAATAAAATTAGTTTAGGTGTTGGAGAAGTAAAATAAAAAAGAAAGAAGTTAAGAGAAATCGTTACCTTTAATTTGGGTAACTTTCTATGGTTTGAACCAAAATAATTTATTTCAGTGCCTTCTTCCTAAGGTAAAGCTTCTAAGAGGAGGAGAGGGATGTTGGGAGCTTAATTGAAAAGCTTTTGGACGAGCCAATTGTCTTGAGAGGTGTGATGAATCGGATAGAAGTGGTCTACTTTTATAAGGGGGAGAGTGGCTCTTTAGGAAAGTGTGAAAATATTATTTTATTATATAATGGTATTTGGATTAAAAATGTAAAATATCATTAGAGTCGAAGGTAAGATGACTCCTGGCCGAAATAAAATCATTCAATAAGAATTGGACAGGTTTTGGATATTAGTTTAATATTTATAATGTTATTTATTTAAATGATTTATTAATGAGGTAAATAGTGCATTATTATTGTGTCATATATAATTTTATTTATTTGACGTATAAAAAATATAAAAAAACTACCATGAAGTAGGAACATTTTTTATCTTTCCAAAGAATATTTATAGTCGAAAATATAACTTATATGGCTCCATGTAAAAATTAATTTTCTAAAAGATATTTGTTTTGGTCATTTTTGCCTTTAATTTATGTTAATTAAACTAAAATTTTGTTATCAATCATAAGTGGCTCCATTGGGCCCCGAAATCGACCAAAGGATGCCCATAGTCGGCCATTACTCATATAATAAGGTTACTCTAAGTTTAATGGTAATTTTGAATTATTATAATATAATTTTCACCTTGAATTACCCTATTTATCTTTAACTACGGTAAATAAAATTCAAAAGTTACTATTCAGCAAAAAAAATCATCTTATGGAACCAAATATTACATAATAGTAACAAACATTTTTTTCATATTTTCTAAATTCAATTCACATAAGTGGTTAATTTTTATTTAAATGAAAAATTCAGTTTTTAACTACTACTAAGTGGTTTCACTATTCATCAAAAATTTATGTTTTTCAGAAATCTAATAAAATTCAGCCTAAAATATATTTGATATTCCAAATTAAAATATGATGTCTAATTTACCAAATTATAAACATATAATTTGTGTTAATTAATTTTAAAATAATTTTCTGTTCTTGAAACAAATAGCGTGTTTTTAAGAAATAATAACTATCAAAAGATTGATACTTGTTTATGTCCAATTTCAAAGTGAAATTAATTCCAATAACCAAAATTGGATTTAATGGTACAAATATTTTATAATTACACATTAAAACCAATTTAAAAGATAATCTATCCATATAAATAAATTAGGTTAGAATTAAATTTTGAATTAAAATAAAATATTTTTCACTATTCATTAAAAAAAATTAACTTTATCTAAAAAATTCCAAAAAAATACACAATGTAAATTTTGATGTCCCCATTATGAAGAAGGATTTTATTTGGTCAAATAGAATATATTAATTTTACCCAACTATATTTAATGAGGTTTCTCCATTAAAAGGGGATAAATCGCCTTTTAGTGAATATTAAAGTATTTATGTCTAATATTAGATTCATTCACATTTAAAGCCACTAACATTTATTGGATAAATGTAACAGCATTTAACAAACGTCGATAATAATATTGTAGTATTTTTTTTCATTCCCTCCAAGACAACGACTAGGAGTTAACTACCATTTAAAATAATAATATTATATTATTAGTGTGCAACGTAATATTTCAATGAAACTTGTTGTGGAGTATCAGGTACATTGTCGAAAGTAGCAACCCCAATAAAGTAAAAATTATTATTTATTTCATATATATTAATAAATATTAAATATTTCTTATTCTTTATTTACCTAGGATGTTACAGAGAAGCCTCTCTTCTTAATTCTTGTTGAAGTGGTTGATGATATGATGTAGTGGATACTTTTTATTAACTATAATATAGTTGAAATTATTATTGTCCTTAAATATTATGATGTTACCATCCATACTTTTGGGGATAATTAAAGGTTAACACCATTTTTAAGTGATGTATTGTAAAAACTCTAATACTTCAAATCATATATCATCCGCTTGAACTCCTATAACATAGTGTTATCAATTATATTATGAATAATGGATAATAGAATAGAAATTAAATTTACCACTATTGAAATATCAATAACACTCTCATGAGGTAGTATATAAAATTATTCCAAAATGATGTATCTATTTTGATCAACTATCGATCGGAAAATAGCTTTACATACTCCCTAATTATCTTTTTAACTTATATTCAAAAAAGGATAGAAATATGATCAATCCCTCCACTCATTCCAAGAATATTCTTCTATGATTAGTTCTACTGGACATAACCGTCACCCTCATGTGTATAACTATCTCCCTATGGTGATGAAATGTATGCCATAGAGAAATATAAATCCATATAGGGACGGAATGAAATAGAAATGTACATACATAGTATGATTTGGAATCTTGAAATCTTATGGAAGAATATGTTCCATAGGAGATGATGGATGCTTACCTCAAGGGGGAACTACTTACATTTCAATACATAGTTTTATGCTATACACAATACATTTTTCAATTTCCTCACCCCACCAAAGCCGAAAATTTCAAATATAATATTTCAAAATATTCAATAGATATGAACATATTTGAATCACTAGAGTTAATTTGAGAGAAGATAATGTAGAGTATAATAGATCATTTTCTCAATTTATATAAGGTATAGTTCTATAAACCTCTTGAAAAGTATGCATAACATAGATATATCCAGATATTGTTTCCTAATATATAGCATTACTGCCTAATGAATGTCTTCCCTACTAGTATGGTACTTTAAAATCTAGGTGACCCCAGCCACTACCAGCTCCAATGTATGAATAGATGGTAGTAATCCAGCTACCTATATAGAAATTTTTATTTTCCCTATACAAGGATTACCTACTCCTGTGAACAGTTAAATTAAAAAAATTTAAAATGTACTAATATCTTTTCTACCATCCTAACATAATGTGGAAAATAAAATAAGCCATTAATTCCAATTTTTTTTGTATCGACCCATATCACATGGTAACAATAGCTTAATGGGTGGGCCACATGGATTCAATGAATCCCCCTTATATTACAAAACTACCTAATAGTAGCCAATATATATGAAGATTGATTAGAGAGACTATATCCTCTTGTGTTAGGGTAGCGCAATGGTAAAATAGATGACATGTATAGTAGATTCATAATCATAATGGAAAAAATAAAATTGTTAAACAACCTCATAATATAATCAATGGGTAAAATGATAATAAGTTTTATATACAAACTGCTATAATGTATGCATGATATAAAAATGGGAAAAAGGAATACATATTTATAGGATCAGACATAATTTTATACTAATAATTTAAAATGACAAAAAAATATATCTAATTGAAACAATAGATTTTTCTCAGTGTGATTCCCCAGTACTCCTTCCTAATATTGAGAATTAAGCATCACATGTTGGGAGCATTCCCATGTTCCTATTTTCCATCATGAGGTCTTTTTAGTACTAATCAATTTCACAAACTACATATGAGATATACATAGTTGACTACAATTAATGGTGTCTACAAATATACATCCAGTTCATATATTATAATATCTATAAAAATAATGTAATGAATAATTATAAATGTACAATGTAATGGGATAGCTATTATTCTTAATGGGAACCATGCTGATACTAGCTTCTTTGACCCAAGTAAGTACACCTATGAATAGATGTCACCCTGAATGTATATATAAATATGTGTATGTATTTTTATATATATATACTATACACAGAATGGAATTTATAACAATTTATATTGGTACAGAGTGCTACACATAACTCGGGAATTACTCATCAATTCATGTCTAGTCACTATATCCTCATAATATTGTTGGGGAATTCCTTTACCAAGTACAATAAATCTTATGGGTCACTATTCCCAAGTACCATAGGTATATTAGATGTCATGCGCAATAATCATTTTTATATTGGACACAATGTCCAAGTATTATATATAAATATGGATTCTAATCAAAAGTTTCATAGTATATATGATTCCATGCATGAGTATTATATAAATAGGTTCTCTGTGGCTAAGTATCATTAGTAATATATAGAAATATGTGATTTTTTATGACAAAAAAATAGCTAATAGTTAATTAGTGTTCTAAATTATCATAATCATGCACATTTATTTGTTAAAATTTCAGGATGTGGTCACACCTATCACATTCCATTGAATGTTTTATAATCAGTTCATCTAAAATTAAAGAAAAAACAACTTAGGACGAGGTTTCATAACCTAAATTCTTATATTTTATTGGGGAAATTCTTTAAGCCCGCCTAGGGGTAGAATTAATCGATAAGGTCTTATTAAAACCTGAAAAAGTAGAAATATGGTCATTTCTATCATGGATAAAAATTAATTAATGTAATAGAGTATTTTTATGGAAACAGATGAGAAATAAAGCATGTGTCATAATGACACTTAATAAAAGGAAACATGACTTAAGGGATAATTTTTATACCACCTACCATATTCCTATATTAGACTTATCATCTGGTATTGAACAATATATCATCAAGGGACAAGGGCTAACAATGTAATAGAGAAATTTCATAAGAGTGTGTAATATTAGCTTCCATTAAAATAATGAATATGGGTGTGGGTTAAACATAGAAAATAGGGAAACAGATTGAATAACTTACATGGAGGAATCTAATTAGAAAATTGGTAGATATATTAGATTATGGATAAGGGATAATCAATGGAATATAGGTGAGGAGGATATGAGATCTCTATTAACCAGTTATTTGTAGAGTAATAATGGTTCTCATAAATGTATTTGGTTTATTCCTTTTGGAATTAAGGGCTAAAAAATATTCATGACTTAAAAAATATTCTGGTCATTAAAAAATTAGGTGTTCCCTCTTTATGAAAAACCATCCAAAATCTTGAACAATGCATGGCCATACCAATTCACATCATGACATGTTCTAAATGTAAGGGTCTAGCACCCTTCTAACTATTTGAAAAAACATGTATACCCTAAAGGATCAATTTCTAGTTCTAAGAAAAAAATTTAAAAAATAATAATTGATTTTAGAAGATTAATGGATCTATAACTCAACAACAAAATTCATGATCTCAGAAAAAATTAATTCAACACTATAACATAACTACTCAAACCGTATTGATAAATTCATTGAACCTATGGACTTATCCTCTCACTATAACTCCATTCTCATGTAAAAAGTGAACCTACCATGGTGAAACATAACCATCAATAATAGATCATACACTCTTATTAATACGAAATTGACACTACACATGTAGTAAAAAAATTATTGACCTTCTTGATTTCAAATTATGTATGGCTCCCCTTCACTCCAACATGAACACCTCTCAATTACTTCAAAAACTATGAACCCAATTTAATGGTATTGAAAGGAAAAAAAACATAATGAAAAATTTAACCATATGATAGGCTTGTGAATTTCAATGCTTGATATCACGGGGAATCTTAATGGATTCGTCAGTAGCACCAATATTGATTTTAATGGTTTAGATATATCTAGACCATTTTCACAATTGAATACAACTAATAAATCATTCACTAGTAATTATTAGCCAATGATTTTTCATCACATAAATGATTAATTTGTTGAATTTAAAAACCCAAAAACTCTTGGACATGATCCATGACATCTAACCATATGGGTCTTTTATAATTCCATAGTTTACATCCTTTAATGCCACATGAAATTACCAACTAAGACCATATAATAGAATATTGACTATACCAATAATAAAACTCATTTTCTACCAGTACACCTTTACCTAAACTAGACACACCTTGGGGAACATTATAGAAGGTGATCTACCATAAATCTACTATGGGATAAGAATTCATAAAATTGGAATTTTCAGCATATAGGATCTATGAAAGGGTGGTCATCCTTATTTACATATGAGGTATGATATTGTCTTTCAATTCTCGTTTTTCTCAGCGTGTTACAAATTACCTCCTTTATTGTTTAACACCAAATTTATGGACTGCACTCATCAAAACAATTATGTTCCTTGGAATTTGAGGTTTTTATTAGCATTAATATAATATTTTGGACCAGAACTCAGCACTTCAAGAACCATGAAATCTAAACCAATGGGTCTGTTTTAATACCTTTGGATTCCTATTAAAACACAAAATGCTATTAAGTATTGGTCTAACATATCTGACTATGAATGTCACCCACAGAAAAACATATAATATTTTATTATTCATCTACATCACTTCGACAGACCCTAGGGTAATCCTAATATTTCACCTATCCCAACACAAAATTACGAGAAAAATTCATAAAAATAATGTTTTAATTAGATTGGATTTCAGAAAAATGGTTTCTCAATTTTGACATGAGATGTACCTTTTAGTCTTTTATGGATATGTTTTTTCAGATTATAAAGTAATTTATTATTTATTTCCATTTTCTATATTATAATAATAAGTCTTTCACCACTAATTATTATGTTATAATTAGTTGACCATTTTCATCGATAGTCTAGAATAATGATTGATGGTTCCCCATCAACCATAACAGTTATGTGGGTTGTATATCGTCAAAACAGCTCCATATAAATGGTTCATTTCAAACCCTTGATGTTTTTGGCTCGTGTATTATAAAAAAATAATTTTATATAGTTTTATTCATCCACCTAGGATGGTAATTTAATAGTTTACTAACCACCTACAGGACCAAGATTATCATAGATCATTGAATATCATATTATTTAATATTTATGTCTCATTCATTGATATTTCTATCTTTTCACACTATAATTATGATGGTGAAAAATCATTCACTATAAATATTTTGGGTGGTGAATTTTACACAATGAAAATATAGTGGCTAATCCTCAATCATCTATATGATACAATTATGATTTTATATCTACCATGAATGATGAGGATGTTAATAACTCATTTGATAGCCTATTAAACCCCAATATCTATTCATTTGATTATTTTATCAACCCAAGCTAGAACATTTTGTAGAAGTTGTAGTCTCACATGGTTTGGATATATAGTATTCCCTGGGAGTGAAGGATTATAAATTTAAATCCACTAATTGGATTTGATTTCAACTTGTTAATTTAATTACATGATTTTCTTAGAATCATAGTTGTTAATGTGGGTATGAGTTTTAATAATAACATGATCACCTCCCCCATTAAATAAAAAATTTCTTATTTTTAATTATACATATGATTTGGAAGCCTATAAATGAGGGACTCTTTAGGTGGATAATGTATAGAGGTGGGAGTTAGGTTCTAATTTAGATGCAGTCACTTGTTTCTTTCTCCTAAGAGGAATATTAGATAGTATTGACATGATTCATCCAACTTATTGATGTATAATGTATAAAATTATTGAATATTATTCCTTTTAATACATGATCAAATATTTACCCATGGTTGGACCTTAAATATAATGTCCAATAATGCTAATTATTGTTATTAATATTATTGTAGAAACATCTTCATGGGTATACAGATATTTATACATGATGGTATAGCCCCATAACATATTTCATGTCAACCTTCAAGATTATACACTACCTTATTATATAGAAATATTTTTCAAATGATTTTTGAAACAACTTGGTTCATTCATAATAAACGTTACCAAGTCCAGAGTCATTCAAAAATGTAAAGGAATCTATTTTTCTTTTGTATTACTGCATTGAATACAATAAAATAGAGATTGAATGTCATAATATTTTTTAACTAATATTATCCTTGGTATCAGATAAATAAATTATTAGGGAAGATCAATATACATTGTGTTTGATTAGTAATAATTTTTCTAGAGAATTTCATTTTCATTTTAAATGGAAATGGTTATATATTTTTTGTTTATTGCTTCCACTCTTATCATGGTTGTGATTTATTTTTAATATTTAGTGGCTAAATAATTATCTTCAATGATTACTCAACAATAATGCTATTAAAATAATTGAAACCAATAAAATAAATGATAATAAAAAATAATTTTAGATATTTATGTTGATCTAAAATTTAAATAGATGACCATGAGATGGTGAGGATAAAATAAAATAGTTAATTTAAATTTGAAATATTGTTTTAATGGTTTTAAATTAAATTTAATGAATAGTATCAAAATTCATACTAATGTTATTTCATTAATATAAAATTATATAAAATTATATTCAAATCATAATAATATTTTATAAATTCCTAGGGGAAATATATGGAATATAATGTCACTCCTAATGAATGCATAGTACATTTGGAATCATTTTCCTCTATAATTGTTTTTTTATATTCTATTATATTGAGAAAATAAATGCTCTTTTACCCTTTTAAATACAACCCCTTCCACCCATCCTACTCAAACAATCCAGGAATTATGCTTTCCAAGTCACAATTGAAAATTCTCCATTAAAAATTTACCATGTTAAAGTGATCATTTTTAACCAAAAATACCAATGAATCTTTTCGTAAGGGATCCTTCAATGTGAATAAATTCAAGAGGTAACATTCATAATCTATCAATCTTAATTTATTTTCAATTCATATATTCTACTAACCTTATTAATAAATAAAATAGTAATAATTCTTGTATCATGTATATATAGAAATTTCAAAATTTTAATTTAATATTTTCAACAAATACCTTTTCTGAACTCCTATTTTTATAAGAAATGAGAATATTTCCCAAATATTATCTTTAATTGTATTTATAAATATTATGTTTTTGTTTTCCATTACTTCTTTTATGGACATTAAAAAAACTATATTTATTGTTAAATTATATTAAAATAAGTACATAATATTATTTTTAATGATTTAAGACTAATATATTTATATAATAATAAATAAAAGAAAAATAATTTGTGGTGGATAAAAAACCTCGAAAATAAACTATACATTTATCATTAATGTTTAATCAAATGACTTGTTATCGTGTTAGGAAAAAATGACATATGAGACAATTTAAATTTTTTATGTTCATAAATACCGTATAATTTTACATCTAGAGAACTATTCACATTTTAGTGGAACATCCATAAATATATATAGGTAAACCAACCATCAAATGATGAAACAAACAGTCAAAAACTGATAAAATTGAACCTTAGAAATCCTTGAAATAGACATAAATTAATTTAACAAATTATAATAAATATAATAAATGTGTAAGATGATATGAATTTAGAAATAAATAAATTAAATTTATTATATAAAACAGTAAGTGTAGTTTTTAATAAACCAAGAAATACTTTTAAAATGTTTTTATTCTAGAATACAATTATTAACAATAAATTTAATATGTGTATTTGAAGAATACAACCACATTATGAAATATTATTAATGATGCTTAGGAAATAAAGTCTTAATTTTATCTAATGTACTTTTATTCATGAAAAAATTATTTCTTAAAGAATTGATTTAATTACATTATATTTTGGAATAAATATAAATATTTTTTGTAATTTATAAAATTTATTTCAAAATATAAATTTCATTTTTAATTTCAACTTGTCACAATTATCTTAGGAAAAATTAATTGGTGTTTCCTAAATAATGTAAATTTATGATGAATATAAAAAAAATATTTTTTTAAATACGGTATTATTTTTGATTTCATCAAGACATAATTAAGATATAATTATTTATAAAACATGTCTAATGACTTATGTATTATATTTTAATATAAATTAAATGTAGAAAAAATTCATAACATGTAAATATTTATTTATTTCCAAATAAATATGAAATATATTCTTAGTTTTCACATAGTGCATGTAGAACACTAGAAAAGTAAAATTCAGGTTTTATAAAAAATAATTGTGGGGAAGAGTATATATAAAAATACTATAAAAAATATAATCTGTTAATGAATATTTATAGTGATAATTTAAATTTATGAGAAATATAACATGAATCTTATCGAAATGATTTAGGAGTGCTCATGCAAGGCATGAATGGTAAATTTAGGAAATTAAATATATCATACTCATATGAATATGTGATAATATAAATAATAAATTAATATAAAATATTATATTGAAAATAATTAATTTGTTATGATAACAATTTAATTTTAATTTTTATAAATTAAATATTTACCTTTATTTCATATGCAATGATGACGTAGTTCTTGTTAATGAAGAAGAAAAATCAATAATATGATTTGAATTGAAATTATAAGAACCATTCAATGACCCTAATAATTTACACCATTCAATTATATGATTATTTTTAAACCATAAAAATCAACAGGTCTAATTTATGACCTTTTAATCCATTTGGTTTACATTATGTCATTTATATTATTATTTTTACTCAAAAGGAAAAAATTACACATTATTGTTTTTAAAAAGTATATCATTTAAAATATGTGGTGATTCAGAAGTTATTTTCACCCATGAATAGTCATTTAAAATATGATATATTTATCTTTTTAATGGCAATTTTATTTTAATTATTAGGGAATAAATATTTACAGTATATTCTTATATAATGATTTTCAAATTATATTAATGGTAAAATGAAATTATTCATATTAAAAAACAAAAAATATATATTTTGAGGTATTTAATGTGATTCCAGAATTCAAAATATGACTATATCTTGTTTAAGATTTCATATATAAGTTGGTTTTAATTTTACTTATTTTTGGTTGTTTTTAATGTCACTGTAAAGAAAAATTTTCATAATTGATAATTATGGTATTTCAGGAATAAAATATTTTGATTAATTATATATAAATAATAAAATTATTTTATAATCTCAAATAGGATAATATATGTTCATAAAATTCATCCCAGATTCATTTATATTCCTTAATCCTATTTAAGTACTCTATTTTTTCCTTAAAACTATGTATCAGTGGAACATCACTAGGTTATTAGTTCCACACATTTTTCAATTTTAAATTTAGATCGAAATAATTTTTCATGATATATTCTTAATTTTACTTTAAAAATGATTAATTATTAATTTATTTCATTTATATCATCGTTAAAATTGTTATAATCCGTTCCGTCATTCCTTATAAAAAGGTTACGACACATATATCCATAAATTAGTATACCTAATGTTTATTCCTTATGTTTTATTCTTTTTATGGTACACCTATGTATGAAAATGTTATGATTGGTGTGACCAGATAACCCTCAAGTGTATTGAGTAATTTTTTAGTATCATGATACTTTACGTATGGGTGTAGGGTGTAAACCTAATCAACTATTGTAGTTAGTTCACATATTATATGGTCTTGGAAGATTGCGACGACTTATATTTATGTAATGTTATATATTTCTTAAACTTTCCGATGTTGGATTGATCATATAATTACATGTTCTGTATGTTATTATTCCATATGTTATTCATCAGCCTTGCATTTTATGAAATCATGTTATTCCTTCTAACTCATGTTCTATTCTTTAGTCGCATGTTTATTCATTTAATGTGATTTTAAGTCATCTATTTTATCTATACAGTCACCGGGCTATCCTATTTAGTTGTATGTTTTCAAAATCATCAAGGATTTTTTATGTGGACTAATGTAATGTTATTTTTTTATTGTTTTATTTTTTATCAATATGATGTTGGTCTTCAAAGTAAACATTAATTTTCAATCCATATACAGTATGTGATGGAAAACATGACTAAATCATGTAATAGTATGTTTAAAAGGAATGGCTCATAATAGTTATGGTAATGAATACACTATACATTTATGGGGTTATATTTGAGTGGATAAAGTTTTGTGAGTGTTACTTTTAGGATCCAAAAAGTAAGTTGAAATTTGTATATATCATCATAATATATATTCTCTTTAAGAATTATAAATTGAATTTTGATTGATCATATGATATTAATTTTTAAATTTTATTTCTTTTTTCCCATGTATTCAGTTATGGTGCCTGAAATATAAGGCCACAGGTATAAGAAACCAGACACATGATCTATAGTGTAACATTGTTTTTATGAGAACATAATTCTTTTAAAAAAACCTACATGTTGAGAGGAACATAGTGTATACTACCAATAAATACTCTAGTTAGGTCATATCACAAATTTATTGAATAATTTGTTGAGAGAGTTATTCATGTACCTATACATTATTATTTAATTATTAAATATAACATTGTGAAATTGTATTTCATGGCCCATACGTAGAGTAGGAAAACACATTAATATTCTAAACAAGATCCTAGTAGAGAGTTATATGTAATGTTTCAATTAATTAAGGTTCACCACAATAGCCATGGGTATCCTGGAAGTGAAACACTACCAAATTTCACTGACACCAACTCTATAGATATTTTGTTGAATGATATCTAGTTATTTAATATAAATTGTCTATTGATAAGGGAATAAATATATTTGAAGGTTGGATATAACCAGAGTGGCCACAAAATTTCAGTGATAGAGAAATTTTATGAGGTCATATTTTTGACTTTGTGAAAAATAAATGAGAGATAGTATGGGACATAATTTCATCATGACATGTTATTTAGACCCTCTTCAAAATGGTATATAATTATTGTTGGGGATGGTGTGTTGGATTGACATTAATATGGACATAGAGGGTTAAAAATAATAATTAATCACTTATAAATGTGTGTTATTTTATAATATAAAATCCATATTTCTTATCAATCCATTAAACATTATTGTGGGGATGTCTCATGACGTGATGTTAGACAACATGATGAGATTTTTAATTTCACATCACAATAGTGAAAAAAAATTATTTATCAAAGACTAGATAATGAATTTATTATATTTACATACTATTATAGAGTGTGTTATACCCTATAGGTACCATTTAATATCCTAGGATTCGGGGATAATTATGATGTCAATTCATTTTTATCTTTATTAAAAAGGATATTTTCTATGTAGAAGAAGGGAATCATAAAATCTGTTTCATAATAACAATTTCATATAAAATAGAAGATATGAATCAATCATGTATTTTAAATTGTTCTCAAATAAAAGTATACCCAATAGTAGAAAATATAAATGATGTATTGGAAAAAAAATTCACATACATGAATATTATGTGAATAGAGTCTTTAAGACAATATCAAGTCTCAAACAAGCTCTAGGACCAATTCCTATTATCCATGAACTACATTTACGAGGGTTGATAGATCTACTTTAAATTCACGTTAGACATAAACTAATTATCAAATTGTTGACATCCCCTAACATCATCGGTGTTCTATATTTATCTATATCTTCCACATTGTTGACCTTAAATTTTTTGTAAATAATTTTTTTTAGCAGTCTTGACATTTAATGAAATTTAATCAAAAATCATTCCAATCAATACCCAAAATACTCTATTTTATTTTACTTTTTTACCTCTATTCATCAAAATATTGAGATTTTATTGTATTTTTTTGTGTTATAAATTCCTATGATATAGATAATCCAACAATAACTTTATATATATAAATTAGAAAATTGAAATTCGAACAACCATAGACATACAATATCCTTTATAACAAATCTGCCATGTGGATAATTTCTTATATGAACTCATAAATTTAATTTTAACATGTTGTTATTAATTCCTTAATTATATAGTCATTCATTAATATAATGATACACCAATATTATTTTATGAATGACTTAGAATTTTCCTAACTCTTATTAATATATACTTTTGAGGAGTGACATGTTTGATTCTTTGTAATTTCCCAAAACTCTCATGTTAGGCAGGGTGAAACATAAATATCTAAATTATTAATTTCTATTGCCCGTGATAGGCTATATATCAACGAACCTTCATATTTTTTTTGTTCAACATACTTCCTATACAGTGAAATTTTAAAATCAATACCATCATGTTGTGACATAATGTTCGTAGAGAAACTCTCAAGAAGATAAAACCACATAAATGTGTTCATATTTATTTTATGACATGAAATTACTACCACAAATGTATCACATAAACTATAGAAAAGAAATGAATGTTCTTTTAATTATTATTTTACAGTATTTTCATCTCTCATAACATCCATATAATATCTATAAACACTGTAGTAATCACATATCCCTCACATAATGACATGTTTTTCTACGATGAGTTTAAAATTTATGATAATATCTAAGGAAAAAAATAATGTTGCTAATAAAATTGTGACACCTAAATCAAAAAATGATGACCCATATTTTTCTATCATCATAACTAATTGTGGATTCTATACTCATTAAAATCACTTTAATTCTATATATAATTTCAAATAAATCATCAAAAAATTGTCAAACTATATAATACTCCACATGAAACAATATTCCAATTTACAAATTTTTCATAACCATCAAAATTTCTAATATAACTTAAAAAATAATAACAATATTTTATTAGATACCAAAATATGATACCATATACCCCTATTATATTGATGTGATTTATACCTATATATTTATGATTACTAATAATATCTCACTTTACCCATAATAGTTGTTCTACATTATTTATATTCAATAGTATTACTCTACATATTATATCCCCTTTATTAGTTTCTAGAACACCAAAAAAATCAAATATTTTTTTACATTAGTTTAACCAATTATATAGAATAAAAACATCAACATTTTAAATCATAATAATGTGATTTAAATTAATCTATATTCCAATATGAGACAAAACATGGTTTTGGAAAAAATAGAAGTTTTCAAATAAAAAAAATATTGACCAAAAATAAATTTATGATTCACTTCTTCCGAGACAAAAGTTGTAGTATTTCCCCACATCATCATTATTTTGATAAAATATATAATAATATTAACACCATAATGTTCTAAATACTAAAATATGCACATTTTAAATAATTTAATATTCATACCTTTATATGGTGAGGAGAATGGTTGAACTCGAAAATCCAATTTATCCCCTAAAGAACATGTACCATTTACAGTTTTATGAATATATCATTAAAAAAACCATGTGTTAAAAAATATTGGATTTATAATGTTAATGATTGATATTTTTTTCTTTTGATTTTGATTTACTATATTATATATTATAATGGAAGAACATTTATATATAAACGGATTTAACTTTTTGTTTCACCACTTAACCCATCTATTCTAATGAGTTCCCTTCATATAAATACGATGTTTTAATGAATTATGTACTGATATATTTTCTTCCATTAGTGCTCAAAAGAATAAAAAATCATTTTTATAATATATCCAATAAAAAAATCCATCCATTTAAATATTTTGTTTCATATTTAGATTTTAAATTCACAGTACCAATATCCCAATCTCCATTGAAATAGGCCTATAAGTTTAAATACATTCTACACTCGAATAGAGATATAAAATTTGTTTTGGATTTATATCTCATTTCTCATATCACACAATATTTTTTCTTTTGTTATTATATAAATATAAGAATTTGATGTGAATCATTTAAAATATAAGTTATTTGTCCATGTGCACACCCGATTTGTTTTTCTTTTCATGACATGGTTTTGATATGGTACACTGAACAGCCTGACCTTTTTCATGGGTGTTTGGAGAGATTAATTTTGATTTTTGAACTACCATATATGTTTGATATCCCTAATTTGGGATCCACATTTCATGTTTAGGAGTTTATTGAGAGAGGGTGGTTACTTCATTATTTGGGCCAACCATGTGGCCATTTTAAATTTTAAAATCCAAATTTGTTTCTTTTATAAATCCTTGTTTTTTTAACATTTCCCTCACATTTAACTTAATAATTATCCTCTAATAACATATTAAAACTACCATCTCCTTTGGGACCCCTTAATAATTCATAATCTTGGTGAATTTGTGTTACTTATTTAGGTATTGGGCCTCACCGTGGGCTCATATTCATTTTTAAAACAATAATTTATTTCTTTTATATATTTTTCATTTTTTAATATTATTCAGTGATTCCACCTCCCACTCGAATCCAAAATATATATCCTCACCCCCATTATCTATTTTACCTCATTGGATCTAACTGGAATCCAATAATAGGGTGAAAGTGCTCAGGTTTTCCCAAATCATCCAGAATTGAGAAGGTAAATTGTTTCATACAAAAATCATTCAGTTCATAATTTTTTACCGACAAATATTCTTTCCCCAGTTCATCCAGACCTTAGGAGACTCTCCTTGATTTTACAAGACTCTCCCTTTTCAGGTTGGTTGCATACCTAATGGATGACGAAGAGTTTTCTAGTTGAAAAGGTGAGATTATGTCTTCATTATCCCCCCACTTCTTCCTCCATTCATTATTTCATGGTTTAATAATATACAATAGTCAAGATAGAGCTAGGGTTATGTTATAATATGAATTATGATTGGGTTTTTTTATCATTTGGGTTTTTTCATCCTAGGTTTAGGGTTTGTAATCCCTCTGATGGTGATATTGGTTGTGCGTTTCCATTACACCAAGGATTTAAGGTACGATATCCAATAAACCTGACTTTATCATTTATTTTTCATCATGTTATTATTTTCACATCAAATATATAGGTTTATTATTGTTATTCCTCCTTTGGATAATTTTCTTGGTGTGAAAAATGGGTTTTTCAGCCTGTTTTGTGAAATGTAGTGTGGGTTTTCATAAAAGTACACACCTAGTGTTTGTTTAAATGATTTTCTATCATTCACTATTGTTTTGTGTTGTATAAAACTTGGAATATGGAATTTTGAACATGTTATTGTATCTAGAATAAAATATGGCTTGCAATTAGGGTTTCATTCATTGAAAATTTCTTCAAATAAATATTTTGGTTTAATAGGGGCCAGTCATGTGTTCGGTAAATTGTCTGGTTGGATTTTATGTGTTTTGTGTGATTTTAAAAATTATTTTTTTGGATTTATAAATGAATTAGAATACTGATAAATGGATTTTTGGGCCCTTATATGTCTTACCAATTTTTATTTGGTTTTACAAACAAATGGTTTTTGTTTTACATCAAATTTTGGCCCGAGTTGTCGGAAAATGGACCATTTCACATCATTAAGAAAATGGTTGTGTTTTGAATATGTAACCTGAGTGTTTTAAGGGATTTATGAATGTGGTTTGCTTCAGTAAATGGTGTGTATACACCTCCATAAAAAAATTGTAATGAATACCTTGGTCAAATGTTAGTTTTGAGAAAGGCTAAAAGGCCCATTTGACATTTTTTTGAATAAACGGTTTTCATTTCAACTTCATGTTCTATCTTTTGGGGACATATTATGGTTCTTGACATTGATTTATTAATTGGTTTTGGGCCTTCTGAATCTGGTTTGTTATGTTATTGATGGGTTTGTGGCCTTAAAAGATCATTTTTAATGGATTTTATGTGCAAGGCCTTGTTATACAGATTGAAATTTTTTACGAATCTTTTTAGTGGTTTATAGATTCATGAAAGAAATGTGAATCATGTTTTTGTGATGTTTGTGTGTTTATGGTTTTGTAATGGAATTTTGATGTGAAAATTTTCTTTCATAATATGTGTAACATTATTGATCACTAAAGGGAATCCCGGGTATCTAGGTGGGTGGATGTGTACTAGTATGCAAGTGATCTTGTGGGGTTTTCCCCGGTTTCATGTAGCATGATTGAGGATGACAATAGTAACTGGTCTATAATGATGATGTTGTTGGCGGACCACAAATATATGTGTATTATTCCAACTAGGGGGTCGTGTGCATGAGAACAAATATTTATTATTGTTACTTTCACCGAGATATGAGTTACCTCGGTCTCACGACTAACTATTTCCTAAGGGTGTTCATGTGAGTTGTGCTCATTGGCTATTTTATAATCACCTTCGGCATACTGTTTGTTTGGTTGATGAATTTATTAGTGAGTCTGATTTATTAAAAAGTGTAAATTATTTTAATCAACCCTCTTGAAAACTATTTTTATTTTGATGTTTCACCACGTCGAAAATTGTTACTAGACTTCTTGTTTATAAAACATGCATGTTTTTCCCTGGTAAATTTTTTATACCTTGGGACCTCATTTGGAAAACATAAATTTATATTTTTAAAAAAAAATTGAAATTTATGTTTATTTTATTTTTGAAGGATGTGAATTGGTAATAGAATATCATGCTATGTTACTGAGTTTTAATACTCACGCCCATAGTCTTCATCTATTTTTAGCCCTTGTGCATGTTTTAGCATGAGTTCAATCGCCTTAGGCAACATCTGATCATTGTGTTGGAGAGTGAAAAGTGGTGTCACATTGAGTTAGTTGGATATCAGGTTTGTTCAGTTGAGTTGTTGGTTTATTGTACATTTAGTTTCTTTTACAGATAATGTCCAGTTCAATTTTTATATAAATGTATTTCGGGTTGTCCATTTCTATTCACTTTTAGTTTGATTGTTTATATATAGTAAAATTTAATCTTTTTTATACTATATTAATTCCCTTGGTTCTAGTATCCATACAGGGATGATCGGGAACTCCTCTTGGTACTTGTCATATGTAACATCCCAGTTTTGTATGCCACCCAGAGGCACCCCTTACCTGATTCATCACATGGTCTCAAGCGCTTTTTCAAAAATTCCAGAGGCTATCAACTAGAAGTGAGGGCCTTGGGTGGGATAGAAGGGAAACTATTCCCACATTGGAAGAGTAACCCAATGGAAATAAAAATATGGTAATAGCGGAAGCAATAAACATACATACAACAATAAACAGTGGAAGGTTAGAAGAAATTACAAATGGAGGATATATGTATATAAATGATGCGTGATACATATGTCTAGGAATGAATCTAAATAAGTTGCAATGCTGAAATATAGTAATAAACCAAATTACAAAAGAATGAAAATAAACTCCTCAGCATCTCATGCCTCGGCTTGGTCTCATGCTATCCATATACACATCACTCATGTTCCTGAAGTTGAAGGGCGCCTTCCCTTATCTATACCTATAGAAATATATTCAGTTTGGTTCCAAAAGCATGACCCAAACAGGGTGTGAGACTAAATCCCAGTAGGAAACCACCAAAAGGTCTATGCCTAACAGTCAGTGTGTATATGGTAGGTAATACGTAAAAGGAAGTAGTAAACAATTAAGTACTCAGCAGTCACAATCCATAGTTTCAAAACATTCAATTCATATATAAATCAAGCATCTAATCAAATCATGTAACCCTCTAGGAGTACTCACACCCTACCCCTCTGGTTCAACCAAACATAAACAAGAAACCCTATAGAAAGCACACACAATTTCACCCCTATGGTTCAGATTATGTATAGACTCTCTATGGAAGTACCCATCCTAAATTATCCATATAGTCTCGAATCGGTACTAAAGGCCCTCTTGGGATGCACTCAACATCTCATTCCTCATGTGACCTGTGTCGAGGAACTACAGACACTCTGAGTAAGAACTCAACCTCAATTCCCCCTATGGTATCACATCGTATAATTACAATGACACTTTGCAGAATCCCTTATGTCCATTCTCCCTATGGTCTACTACACTAGGTTCTCAAGTCCCCTTGTATGTCAAAAAGTATCAAAAAAAGTATCAGCCAAAGTAACATTAACAACTACTTGTATAACAGTAACTACTGGAAATTCGGGCTATAGCCACGGTTCTAAACCGTGGCTATAGGCCCACAAACCGTGGCTATAGGTCATAACCACGGTTTGAGGAACCGTGGCTAAGTTTGGCGTGGCTATATGCCTAGTCCTAAATCCACAGTTCCAAACCGTGGATATATACCTAAAGCCACTGTTCAAACTGTGGCAGTATACATAATGCCACTGTTTCAACCGTGGCTATATAAGGGGCCTGACAGGCTTTATAGCCACGGTTGGAAAACGTG
Organism: Viscum album; assembly: GCA_963277665.1. Classification (NCBI taxonomy): domain Eukaryota; kingdom Viridiplantae; phylum Streptophyta; class Magnoliopsida; order Santalales; family Viscaceae; genus Viscum; species Viscum album. The sequence continues at coordinate 894,468,865 of OY728127.1, forward strand.
GAGTCAGGTCTATAGCCACGGTTAAAAACCGTGGCAACACACAAATAGCCATGGTTTAAAACTGTGGATATAGGGTGTTCGCATACATAAACAAACCCCCCAACCCCCTGGACACCCCCTGGACACCCCCTAGACACCCCTGGACACCCCCTGGACACCCCCTGAAGACCCCACTGGACACCCCCTGGACACCCCCCTAACACCCCCTAGAAACCCCCTGGACACACCCCTGGACACCCCCTGGACACACCCCTGAACACCTCCTACACCCCTCCTCTAAGCCGTGCAGACACCCCCCTGCCCTCCTCCCCACTGCCTTGCAAACACCCCCCGCACCAGTCCCCCCCCTGCACCAGCACACCCCCTACCCCCCCACCTGCACACCCCCTCCCTGCACCCCCACCTGCAATGCATTTCAAATTTTATCTCAGCTCACAAGAAAAAACAAATAAAAAAAATATGCAGAAAGAATATGAAAAAAAAACATATTAAAGTAGCATGTTCACCCATCACAATAAATTCATAGATTCTAAAACCTTTCTGAAGCTGCACATCACAACTATAAGCAACTCCAAGACAAAGCATCCATTGTCAAACTCATGCCCTAGTGAATCCACTTCAATATTTTTCTTCAATGATCATCATTTAAATACTTTCATTTCCACAACCATAAAATAAAAAAATTACAAAATAAAAGAAATTATGAATGGAATGAATATATGCATGATGTGACAGTACTCCAATAGATGAAAATAGATCATAATCTAATAAATCAATATGTAACATAGCCATATTGAGTCACCTAAAACCACACAAAATTTAAATCAGTTTGCATGCATTCAAAACAAATGAAACCTACTAAATTAACTGTAAAAGTAGTTTAATTCATAAATTTTTCTTATGCACAATTCATGATTTCAATAAATCATTATTTTTATAGTAATCCAACTAAAATAAACATATTGTTTTTAACTGCTAAATATTCAGTTCATGAGGAAATATGAACTCATAATTATACTACATGATATAGAACTAAAATTTAAGATTGATATGTAAGTAAGTTAGTCTAAACCCCAAGACACCCCTCCCCCTCCCCCCCACCTGCACACACCCCTTGGACACCCCCAGGACACCCCCCTGGACCCCACCCCTGGACAGACCCCCCCAGACCCTGGACATCCATGCCAGTCCTGCCAGTCCCCCCTACCAGTCCCCCCTGCCCCCTGCTAGTCCCCCCTGCCCCCTGCCACCCCCTGCCAGCCCCCCTGTTTTCCCCCCTTCCAGCCCACCCCCATGCCCCCTGCCAGTCCCCCCTGCCCCCTGCCACACCCCCTGCTAGTCCCCCCTGCCCCCTGCCACCCACCTTCTTGTCCCCCTGCTTGTCCCCCTGCCCGCCCCCTGCCCCCTTCTAGTCCCCCCTGCCCCTACTAGTCCCCCCTGCCACCCCCCTGCCAGCCCCCTGCCCCCTCCCCACTTCTAGTCCCCCCTGCCACCCCATGCCTCCTGCCCCCTGCCACAGCCCTGCCAGCACCCCTGCTTGTCCCCCTGCCTGCCCACCCCCTGCCCCCTGCCAGTCCCTCCCTTCCCCTACCACACCCCCTGCTAGTCCCCCCTGCCACCACTGCCAGTCCCCCCTGCCCCGTGCCACCCAGCTGCTTGTCCCCCTGCCAGCCCCCCTGCCCCTTGCTAGTCCCCCCCCCACTGCCCCTGCTAGTCCCCCCTGCCAGCCCCCTGCCAGCCCCCTTCCCCCTACCCCCTGCTAGTCCCCCCTGCCACCCCCTTCTTGTCCCCCTGCCAACCCCCCCACCCCCTTCCAGTCCCCCCTACCACTTGCCACCCCTGGTAATCCCCCTGTCCGCTGCTAGTCCCCCCTTTCCACCCCCTGCCAGTCCCCCTGCTAGTCCCCCTGCCAGCCCCCCTACCCCCTGCCAGCCCCCTGGACACCCTTGGACACCACAACTGGACACCACCTGGACACCCTAAACCCCGGGACACCCCCGGGACACCACCCCTGGACCCCCTCCCCCTGCTGGACAGCCCCCCTGCTGGACAGCCCCGCCTGCTAGACAGCCCTCCCTGCTAGACAGCCCCCCTGTTGGTCCAATGAAATTTACTCATTATTTTCATAGCAGAATAGAGTTGTAGCATAGGGTGTAAGGTTACCTTCAGTTAAAACCTACTCATTAAGTTTCCATAATGGACCAGCTAATGATGGCGGTATCAGAACTGGGTAAAAGTGAGAGCTTATCCTTGTCAGGCTTATGGTGAGTTGGGAATTAGTTTTTGGGCAATGTGGATGTAAACAAACCATTAGGGACGGTTCAAGAACTGTTCTAAATTTTGTGTGCTTTGAGGACATGAAACTCGACTTGAAAGCTGTTCTGTTCGACTCCTTGGGCTGGGTAACCTATGTGTTAGTGGAGTGGCAATGGTTTTCTTGGCTGCGTCAAACTATTTGTGCAAACTCCCTGAAATTCATCAAGTATTCCACCTCGAGAACACGGTGAATGTTCAAGAAGGCAGAATGAATAGGAATGTGGGGCTGCATGTTACTGACTGTTGTCGTGTGGTTGGAGAGGAGCTTGAGAGGAGCTGTTGAGGTGAGGCTGGAAGTCTTCTTCCAGGGCTGTGAAGGGTCCTGGTATGCACCTGCATTAGGGGTCCTGGTGCTGGGTGCTGTTGGGTTAGGGTATGTAAAGGGGTGTGTCTAAAAAACTACTAGGGGCAGTATGGTAAATTGTGTTAAATAGTTGTTAGCTGTCAGGGTTGTTAGGCGGTGTTAAGCGGTGGGTGGGGTTATTAAATGGAGGGGATACTGTTGGTTGGGGGATACGAAATGTTTAGTATTTCTTTCAACTATAGGAGCAGAATTGGATAAGGTTTCTATTAAATGTATGACAACAACGGGGTCAATGATTAGTTACTAATTAAAAGATTAGTCTACTCAAATAACTTCTTTAGGGGGATCATTTTGGCTCGAAGGTGGTCATGGTTTTATTTAGAGTTCGTTGGTCAATTTTTAGGGGTAATACAATACAAGAGACTGTATCATTTCGTGTCTTTGGATTCCAAAAATACCATTTAAATCCATGCAATCAAACCCACACACGTGCCATTGTGTTCTTGTGGGTGTCTCGATTAATGGAAAAATCCAATTCAGAGATCCTATGAAATCCCAGATTCGAGGTTGTTCAATAATCAAGAACTAATTTTTCACCTCAGCATGACAGAGCTGCTTTTGGATTGAGCCTGAATCAGAAATTTCTTCCAAGACGTTGTAATCAAGAACATGCAATGTAACATAGAGGTTTATTACACATTGGATCAAATATCTCAAGAATATCACTCGACTCAATCTAGTTATTTCACCTAAAGAGGTGAATTTCACAATCATTCTCAACTTTAGGAATCAAAGTGATAAATTGGGGATTGAAACCATGGGGATGAACCCCTAAGGTGAAGAATGAAGAGACCATATTACAAACTTCAACTTTAATCTCCTCCCAATACTTTAAATAAAAAGAATTTCCAAATCCATCCAGACTAGGGGCACTACCAGCATTGAGACTGAAGACCGCATCCTTAATCTCAAATTCATGGGGGGTGCTTGTGAGAAAAAGATTATCCTCATCAGAAACCATCGAAGGAATAATACCATCCATTAAGGTCCCCTCTATTCCAGGTCCATTGAAAAGCTTAGTGAAATAGTCAACAACATGTTCAGCGATTGCTTCCTTGTTATGCAAGATGCATTATCCAATTCTAAGAAAAGATAAAGGCCAGTTGGCCCTACGAATTCGTTGAAGAGTGTTGAAGAATTTTGTGTTCCTGTCCCCATCCTGTATCCATTTGATTCTGAAGGTTTCCTTTTGAACGCCTTCCCTCTTTGTAATAAGAGAGTTCAGCCTGGATATGACACCCAATTTTATTGAAATGTACTGACTAAAATAAGAATTAGTAGCATCATCTTGAATATGTTGCAGAGTCGACTCGAGAGTGCGGGTCTCTTTATCCAACCCACTCTAATTGGCATTTCTCCAAATTCTCAGTTGGGACATTAGTAATCTCAACTTGTAAGAGAAGGCCTATTCACCACAGCTATAATTCATGCTGAACCAGAATCTTTTAATAAGATTGTCCCATTCAGTCTAAAAAGACCAAGAATTATTGAATCAAAAAGGAAGAGGAAATTGTTGCTCTTTACTTTTGAAACTAACCAGAATTGGATGGTGATCTGAAGCAAATTTAGGAAGAGAAACGCTGGAAATTGAATCACATACATTCAGGAGATAATCTGCTCATCAATGGCAATAACTTCAACCTTTCCGAATGAATCATGAGAAAAAAACCCAAAAAATATCCCCTTAACTAGTGGAACCACTACCAGTAACCAAATTAAAACCAAATTTATTAAGTCCAACAAAGCCTAATGAAAAAGAAGCTTTAGGTTCAGAAATTCCAAGAATCTTGGGCTTGTGAACCTGAATGTGCCTGTGCAAAGCATTGACTATCACATGAATTCCTCACATTCATATTTTTTATTTTCTCTCTTGTTGTGCCAGTCCCCGCACTCTCCCCAGCCCCCCTGCACCAGCCCCCCCAGCCACCTTCTACCCCCAGCCCAGATGCACCAGTCCCCCCCCCCCCCCCCCCGCAACCCACCTGCACCAGCCCCAACCCCAACCCCTAGCTACATCATCCCCCCCAGCCCTCTCCTACCCCCAGCCCAGCTGCACCAGCCCCCTGCCACCCCCAGCCCACCTACAACAGCCCCCAACCCTAGCCCCCAGCCCCTATCTGCACTAGTCCACCCCTAGCCCAGCTGCACCAGTCTCCCCCACCCTCCCCAGCCCCTGCACCAGCCCCCCAGCCACCTGCTACCCCCAGCCCCCCAGCCACCCCCAGCCCACCTCCACCCCCCTCGCAGCCAACCTGAACCAGCCCCTGACCCCAACCCCTAGCTGCACCATCCCCCCCCAGCCCCCTACCACCCACCAGGCCCCAGCTGCACCAACACCCCCAGCCCCTGCTACTCCAGCCCATCTGCACCAGTCCCCCCTCCCCAGCACCCCTGCACTGGCCCAAGGATCCTACATTGTTTCACCAAGGGGATACATGGTTTAGACTTGTCTATGCGCAACTCATGCTAAAATATTGTGTTCAATTCAAAATGAACATAAAATTATCCTCACGAAGGGAGGTCATACTAGAATTAAGATGAAACATCCTATCAACATGGGGTACCAACAACCAACATACATGAATCAAGAAATAGAAAATAGAGAGTTCCCAACATTCTTTACACAACCAGAACATGTCTAGGAGCATCATTACAGACCTCACCCCATATGTTACACATGAAATATACTAATAGGTCTGCCCCTCCCCCTGCTTGGACACCCTTCCCCCCTGCCTGGACACCCCTCCCCCCTGCTGGACACCCCTCCCCCCTGCTGGACAGCACTCCCCCCTGCTGGACAACCCTCCCCCCGTGCTGGATAGCCCTCCCCCCTGCGGGACAGCCCTCCCCCTGCCGGATATCCCCCCCTGCCGGACACCCCTCCCCCCTGTCGGAGACCACTCCCCCTGCAGGACACCCCTCCCCCTGCCGGACACCCCACCCCCCTGAATGGAAATATTTCGATAACAAGTTGAAATGAATTAAATGTATACAAATTAAACTGATTTATAAATGAGATAAATAAGTAATAAAACCTGAATTAAAAATGATAGGTTCAATAATTAAAAAAAAGAAAAGGCCATAGTAAGATAAAGAGGCTCTGCTAGTCCCCCTTCCCCCTGCAAGTCCCCCCTGCCAGTCCCCCCCTACACCCTGCCAAGCACCCTCCCAGTCCCCTGCTAGTCCCCCAACCCCTGGACACCACGTGGACCCCCTAATAGAGTTAGTTCCCAAATGAAGGGTAAGTGGTAGATTTCTAATCTACACATGGATTTTCCATTCATTGATCCCCCTATAGGGAACATAGAATACCTCTTGATTTAGGAGGCATTAACACATGATAATGTAGAGTTTACCTCTACTCCAATTGAAGCCCCTTCCACCATTATAGCCTCCAAAACTACGATGCCAACTAATTAAATGGTAATAAAATAGTAATTGTGATAAAAATTTAGATGAAATCTATTTTAGAGACTCTTAAATATGTTTCCATCCCAAACGAGATACTTAGATCATCATTAAATATGTCTTATTTCAATGTTACCAGCCCACTTGAATACATACACCCATATTTTTGGGGGATAGCCAGGACTAGTTCTTGTGTTGGAGGATCCAATATCATCATCTTCATAACTAAAATCTCTAAGAATGTTTGGATTTAGATAATAAAAAGAATATGATGTATTCAAAACCATTTAAACCTAAACAGATTCATTGTAAAATCACACTGTTAAAGAATATGATGCATTCCAAATCATTATTTTGTGGTACAAATGTGGATACTACTTAAATTATTTGTGGTTTGGTTGATGCTAACTATACAGGTTAGTAGTCATTCTCATTCCCAATAAGATATGGTAAATATTAATGATATTGAGCAAAAAAGCAATGTAATCGGATGCATGGAACTCATCATACATTACCAATCCAAAAATACAATTTACATAAAAAGTGTGTCTCAATATTAGTATCATCAGAATCATGATAACCCTCATCCACACCTCATACAGAAACACCATCACCACCTCTCACACCACCAACATCATCATCGGCATCGGCATCTGCATCCGAACCGACACTAGCACCGAGTCCAGCACTAGGTCCGGCTCCGGCTCCAATAGAGGAATCTACATTAGAAGAATGCATCGACATCAAAAATGCATCAACCGTTGCAGGTTCTTCTGGTGTAAGTGTAGAAGAAAGGGCAGACATAAACATCATCATAGTTGCTGTTATCGCCTGTTCTGATTTTTGACTTGCTTCTTTGATTGAGGCGTTCATTTGTTCCACTATGAAAAAACCAGAACCGATACTCGATGAAACGTTAGTAGACCAGTATCGAGATGGTACAATCATCTTCCCAAGTCGACAACGCACTCTACCCTGATGCTCATCTCCTAATACCTGATGTAGATGATCGTTTGGGCCCAAATTGTCAGGTTCTTTTTCTGCCAATGTCTCTAAAGCATTCTGTTGATTGATATATAACATAAATTAAAATTATAAAATAATATAAGGAATTAAATTCAGTAAAAATCAAATAAATTGAAATATACTTACAATCGCCTTCTCGGTGTCGGGATTTGGCACAGTACCATCTTCCTTTTTCCAGCTTGTACAAAACAAATTAGAGTGAGGAACGCAACCCTCAATATTCGAAGCCTTTTTCTGAAAAAAAAACAAAGAAATAAATAAAAATTGGATGTAAAAAAAATTACACAAAACAAAGCTAAATATTTTAAATGTTAAATTACCTGCGTCTGCTCATGATCTGGTAATGAAGTGTGTCCGCGAGTATAAATGTGTTTCATTTCACTTTTGTTTTTTATTTATATTTGATTTCTCCTATAAAAAAATAATTATATCAATTCATTAACATAAATAAAACAAGTAATTTAAAATCGTTTTTAAATAAATAAATGAATATATATGTAATTTTAATAAACACTGTAAATGTTGAACTCTTACAATAGTTGATCATCTCTTTATATTGTGATATTGGGAAATATTGAATCATCGGTACTTCTTCAAGCTCTGTACCAACTCGTATTTTCCACCCAAGATAGAAATCATACTTGTAGGCTCGCCACATTTCACCTAAATCCATTATCCTTGCAGCCTTTGCATTTTGTCCATCAGGAAAATTATATTGAAGCTGCAATGGACAAAATATTTGTTAAGAAAATATTATAAATTTATATATATATATATAATGTGATTAACATTAATTACCCAAATCCATGCTCGACTTTGTCCTTTATTTTTTGTCCAACTGCATTCCAACTTGTCGGTTAAACCGGAATGATATTGCTATATCATGGCAGTCTTCCCTTAAAGCTTTTACATTTCGTGCCATTTTTATTAATTATAGAATTTCCCTCATTGTAATCAACTATGATTTGCGTGTTCTGATTCCAATCCTCATGAATTTTTGTGCGGCCTCGTCATCTGGTAGAGGCTGGAGCTAATCATGAAACCAAAATAAAAGAAAATAATATATATGAATTTATCATTAATCAGTAACAGTAATGTTTAAACAAATACCAATAGATGGGGGATATGATGACCCCTGAAGTGCTGCGTCTAGAGGGGGGGCAGCCTCCATGGTAGTTGAGATATCTACAAGAGTACTATGTATAGTAGATGAAAAGTGTACTGATGGAGGAAGAAAACCTGATGGATAACCCTGTACAGATGAGGGTGGATTTGGATATGGATATGGCGGTGGGATATATGGGGGCACAGTACCCTGTACAGTTGATGGTGGGTTGGGAAACTGAGGGATGAGAGCCTGAGAACTACCATCCGATGTGGGTGCAGGGAAAAAGGGATATGGAAAATGTTGGTATGGATAATATGGAGGTGGCATAATGGGAGGATGGCCTCCTGGTGTCTCAAGCGGCATAGTAGTAGGCTGACTTGTAGAATCAGTACCCCCGCCACAATATCATCCACAGTGGTATAATCCAAGCGTCTCCTCAATGATGCAGTCTAAAATAACATTGATGATAAAATAAAACGAACGATAACAAGATAAATAATATGAAAGACCATAATATTCAAACATAATTTGTACTTACATTGTTTCTAGGAGGAGACCTACGTTGTTCATTTCTCAGTATTCTTATACTCCTTCTAGTATCATCATAATCAGACATTTTGACCAGTAAATTTTAAAAAAATATTCTCAAATAAATAGAAATAATGAAAAATGATAAATAATACAATTGTATCAAAAAAAATGAGATACATTTCCATGTGTGATATTTATTTTGATAAAATATCAAGACTTTTCTATGTTCAAGATTTACTAGAGAAGTGGTTAAATATAATTTGGTGAGGCTATTAATAGTTTTATATTCGATAATGGTGTAAAATATACTAGTTATTTTGATACCATGTATGAAAGTTAAAAAAACACATACAATATTGCGATAATATCAGGTAAATACTTACAAATGTGTCAACGCTATGTGGGGTATGTGACAATTTTTGGTTCACAATCTGTTCTAACAATTGCATCATCTGTATCATCAAATGCAACATTAGAATAAATACCAACAGGTTCATCCACAACATTATTGTCATCCATGCCTTCATCAAAAATATGTCTAGGAATAACATCAACATTAACACCAAATTGTGGTTGTAACGGGTCACTTACATAAAACTCCTGTTTAGCTTGTGACACAAGAATATAAGGTTCATCAGTACGAAGCTGGCGGTTCATATCAATCACTCTAAATCCACAGTTATGAATATGCATTCCTTGTTGTGTCATTGAATCAAACCACTTTCATTTCATCATTGCGACACGACCATGTACATAGTAATCTAATAAAATGATTTATTCAACAACACCATAATATGATATATTTTCTGATCGAGGTTGCCTGTCCGATGCACTCGCATGACAATCTGTTTTGGTGCTTATCGTGACACCGTCATGCTGTGTTGCCATTTTTTTCCCAAATATTTATGACAAATTTATATCCATTGACAACCATTGACTTACAATCACGCACCACATCTGTTGGACCAAAGGGAAATTCTTTTATTTCATCTGATACTTCAATAATTGGTAGAGTTTAAACCTAAAAGATACCAACATAGAATATTAAATAGAGACATGTGATTATGATATGAGAAGAAGAAAAAGAAATCTATTACCTTTGACTTTAACCAGACAGCAAATTCATTGTTGTGCAACTGTTCCTTCCTCTTAATAGATAGAGAGCGATGACTCTTTTTTATAATTTCAAAATGTTATCTACAGATATGAAAGCATTAAAATGTCACAAGATATAAAGAAATCACACAATGAAAAAATACATATTTATTAGTTTACTTACTTCATATAATCATCAAGCACACCACAGTTGAATAATTCTGTGCAATGTGCCATTTCCCACTCTTCCCTGCTTAAAGTACACAACGAGTACGATCCAGATATCCCCCCTATTTGGGGCATTAAAGGTAATGCAGGCTCAATGGGATCATATTTCTCATCTTCAGTTCTCATTAGTCGATTAGACCTCGTAGTGACGTTAGCTAGGTACGATAAACAGAAATCCATGCATTCTTGTGCTAAATATAATTTCACAATAGAGCCTTCAGGATGATATTTATTTCTCACATAAGATTTCAATGTAATCATCATTCTTTCGGTAGGATACATATACTGACTCGAAACAGGACCACCAAAGAGAAATTCCATGGGATGATGCACAGTCAAATGTAACATAATTGTGAAAAAAGACGGTGGGAAAATTTTCTCCAAGTCACAAACAATAATCGGTGCATCTCTCTGCGATTTCTGAACAACACTTCTTCTCAGTCTTTTGGCACAAAGATCTCGATAAAATTGACATAACTTAATCACCGCAACTCTAACATTATGTGAATGTAAATGAAGAATGGAAATGGGAATCAACTCATGTAACAAGACATGGTAATCATGGGTTTTAAGAGATTTGAGTTTCACATCTTGTGTATTCACCCTTTTCGAAATATTACTTGAATAACCATCCGGAACCTTCAAAAATTCCATGACTTGAAGAAATTGTTTTTTTCTCCACATTTTTCATCGAATAACAGGAAACAGGGACTTTCCACTTATTTTGACCAATTAACTCTGGATGAAGTCTTGCTCTTATAACCCAATCCATCAAATCACGACGACACTACAAATCGTCTTTTCTTTTTTCCTTTGACATTTAAAATAGTAGCAAGTAATATCTCACAAATGTTTTTCTCGATATTCATTAAATCCAAACAATGAAGTAATAAATTTGATGACCAATATGACAACTCAAAGAATATGATTTTCTTTCACCAATTGCTGTTGGAATTCGAATTAGCACGCTTTCGCTTTCTGATATTTGATTGACTTTTCCCAAGAACATAATTCAAATCAACATGTTCTTTAACAATATTAGTCCCTGACATTCGTTGAGGTGTCTCATCTGTCTTGATGGCATTATCGAACTATCTCCAATTTTTCCTATATAGATGATCCATTGGTAGAAAACGTCGTGCCCTATGAAGCTGAAAGTTCGTCGAAACTTTAATCTTCAGAAACGTGTATTTTTCATACAAATATGACAGGATAATTCCCCTTTAGTACTCCAACCATACATCATTCTGTAGGCAGGGAAATCATTTATCGTCCATAATAAAGCTGCACGAAACATAAAGTACTCCTTTCTGAATGCATCATATGCTTGTGCACCAACAATCCAAAGATCATTTAACACCTCTATTAATGGACGCAAGTATATATCAATATCATTTCCAGGATCACTGGGTCCAGATATCAATATACTCCGGATAGTGCACGGCTTCATCATACACATCCATGAAGGAAAGTTATAAATGTGAATGAAAACAGGCGAAGTACTGTGTGCAGTATGCATTTGGTGAAATGGGTTGAAACCATCATAGGATACTCCCAATCTAACATTTCGTGGGTCGGATGAAAAATACGGATGTATCCTATCAAATTTATTTCAAGCCAACCCATCTTCAGGATGCACTATTTCATCGTTATCCTTATTTCTTTCATCTGCATGCCATCTCATATTCTTTGCCATTTTTTCTAACATATTTTTTTTTGAATCCTGGGAATTATAGGGAAGTGCCACATCACTTTATGTGGTATGTGAGATTGAGATCCGTCTTTATTAGTCTTCCACCTTGATGTGCCACACTGTTTTCATTGACTCAAGTCTGCATTCACCTTCCATAACAAACAATAGTCTTTGAGACAAGAATCAATCTTACTAGATGAAAATCCAAATTAGTCAACCAACTTTGATGCCATGTAATCATTTTCTGGAATACATGCATCATCAGGCAGTAAATCCTTAATAAATTTAAGGAGATAGTTGACCGCAGTATTACTAAATCCATACATTGTTTTCCCATGATATAATCGCATTAAAAACTCATGATTTCTCATTTTTACACATGCTTGATATACTGGGGTAATTGCATCTTCCATTAGCATTCTAACACTCTCAACGTCATCATCCTGATTAATAGATGAGAGCTGTGTTCTAGTATTCATTTCCTCTTGCACTGGTCTACATGAGGAGCTAGCTTCAGAAACAAAAGGAAACCGATCAGAAATCAAATTTTTCATACCAATCATTTCCGCTGAATAGATGGCATTCAACACTTGAGCTTTTTCTCTATTGTGATACCACACATGATAATTTTTTTTGGAAACCACTTTTAGTGATATGGTAACTCACTTCATCACGAGTTAACCAAGGTCTTCCAACACAATCAAAACACGGGCATCGAATCAACCCTCCATCTGAATCATTAGTGAATGCAAATTTCAACAAATATTGCATCTCCTTCTGAAATTCATCAGTGATCCGATCAATGTTGTACATCCAGTATCTATCCATCCTGAGGTAGATAAACATACATTAGATAAATAATCTAGAAAATGACTTAACATTATATGTATTGTTTCAAAAGATATTAAGTAATCATCAATATTGACTTTTTATAACTCAACCATCATTATCTAAAGTATTGTTTTTCCCTTCCAATGAAAAAGCTATTAATCAATGCTATAACAGGGCTCCAGGCCCTATCTTTTATGGATGGATACTCCAGGTATAATTAGACATGGATGGCCCCCAATGATGTAGAGTCTCCAATAATTATGGTTCCATAGGGGAATTTCTACTTTTAATTGATTCTCATGGGATAGAATAAGGCATAATCCACTTATCAATTGTCCATGCACCACATCTTCAAGCCAATTATCATGAAATTTGTGTAATGCTAGTAGGATTATTTGGTGGAAAATCCTACCATATTTGGACCATCTCAAGGATCTTGAGAAATTGTTTATATTCCTATATTTCATACACTTTAAGATAAAATCCCTGAAGTTCACATTCAGGGTTACCTCTATTAGGTTTCTCCAATTTACTACAAGATATATGGTCATCAAGATTGACCCAGAGATGATCATGTCCATCAATCAGATTCCCCCCCCCCCCATGGAATCTCTAAGAGTTGTGGGGCCTCCAAGGTCTATTCACCTATATAAACTGATTTAATGTGAATCTAGTTAGATAGTGTACGATCCTCTAGTGTCCAATGAATAGAGTACCTATTAAAAAATTGGATGAGGAGTTCCATATCGATTATTGATAACATTATGCATTATCTTTTACTACTGTTAGTTTTGATTTCCTCCATTTTAGGAAAGACATTTCTCATTTATGGGACTTCCTTGGAATGATCCCTTGTAACCCATCTAACCCAAATAAACAAAGAGGTAATAAAAAATTGTTTACAATATCATAGTCGGATGCTCCTCAATATATATAATAGATACTCCCCTATAGATAGGAGTTTCCTCGCAATAGTTTTTACAGTGTAGAAGTTGTGATATTATATATAGAATCATGAGGCACAATTGGTGGCACAAGTAAAAATCCTAAAGTATATCTTCAATTACCCTATGTTTATTGGATGAATGTTGTTTTGGGAGGTGATCCTCTAGTATTTGAACATTAGGTTCATCCCATATATGGTTTTCAAATTCTAGGCAATAGAAGACTTCATGGACACACATCCACCCCTGAAGAACTACCTCTGAATGTTTTTTCCCCTAATGAGGCTACCCTCTTAGTGGATCATGTCAAAGAGTATTAGAAATCATATTTTGATGGTGATTTACAATGATCGACTAAAATAATGCTTAACAATTCCAATCTTAATTGATTAGGCCAGGTGGTTGTCTTTATCACACACACACAAGACATCCAATCATTATTTTTCCTATTTTTATAAGGTTTCATTGATGATGAGGCAAATTATTAGGCTCTCATTACTGGTCATAAGTTATCAGATGATATTTTTTTCTCCCAAATGGCTATGAAGGGAGAATCCAAGGTAGCCCTCAAATATATTAATGGTGACCGCATTGTTATAATGAAAGAACTCATGTCCCTACTGGATCATACCCACCAACTAATGGTACAATTCCCTTCTATGATGGAGGTGAATAAAATTCCCATGTTATAGAATAGTTGAGCTGAACACTTGAAAATCTTAGCCACATTCTTATATGATCCTGAAAATGATGATTTGATCATCCATCTGGCCTATCCAAGGGTCATTGTCCCCATTCCATTTGAGATGATGATAACAAGAACCTAAACCAACTTTCCTTTAGTGATTATATTCTATGACCCTAAAGTCACCACATAGTAGAGGAAATAAACTATTAGATCCCTCCCTATATCGAGTATCCCTAGCATGGTACTCTCCATCGCGACTGAGCTGAGCATAAGTGAATCCACCGGGAAGCCTTGTTGTTTACACTACAGAGTATGAATAAATTAATGCCACCCTCAAAAGATCTAGTTTTAATGAAATTATCGTATATTAAAACCAAATATATGGTATACCTCAGGTTATTTTGGAGGTCAATGTTGGGTCCAAATTCACCCATCATGTGGGACTGATGCACTCTCAACAGGTACTATTATTGGGATACATTTAGCCCTCCATGCTCCATAACTACACCATTTTTTCTCAGAGTTTTCATGGGTGTTAGAGACATTCAATTATTTTCCATCAACCATTATAGATCCTCCACACCACCATGTAATATTTTCCTTTTTCACTATGGGGTATCATATCATAGGTCCATACCCACTAGCAAAATATATCATGTTACAGTTTATTCTAACCGAAACGGTATTCTTCTACAAGTGGGAAGAAGTAGTTATCGTCAATGATGTTAAATATATGTTTGTGATCATGTTTTTGATCTACCACACCATATATCAATTTGTATTTCTTCATTCCATTCTCAAATAATAAGGCACTAACTTTTAGGATTAGGATTTAATGAAATTTTACACGAAGTACAAAATATGGTCCAACGTTACTACTTACTATAATTCATAGGAAAATGTGTAGATTGAAGAATGAAATAAGAAACAATCTATTATCATATAGAAAACAATGGGTTATAAAAAATAATAGTTGGCCAGATAATCTCTTGAATTTCCTCTATACCTATTGGATGATGACTCTTAATTCCACCCGAGTGACCACATATCCCTAGCATGTGAAACCAAGTAAGTCATTCCCATCGAGGATTAGATACCATAGATCTAAATAGATTTATACAACAAAAATAGTCTAGAAAGAATGAAATAAGATCACTTGGATGATTTGGAATCCCTCATAGAGAAAAACTTCCAAGCATTTCCCATTCTAGAGAGAAACCAAAACTAGATGAAAATATAAATCAAAAATATGGTTTCTTCTGCTCCATACAATAAAGTGACATGGTACTGGATCTCAGAACAAGGATGATACCCAAATAAGTAAACTGAAGTTGGTTCCCAAGTGGTAATTACCTTAACTAATTTATAAGGTCTATTCCAACGGGGTATACTCTTTGATCACCATATATAGAGATCATATCACACCTCCCACCACTGTGATGTTTCTGAAGTAGTACTTCACATGAGTATACCCATGGTCCAAGAAAGAAAACCTAAAAATATTTTCACGGTTCCAAGAATTATGAATATAAAATATTCACAAATGTTCCAAGATTTATGACCCTAAACTACCAGAAACCCCATGGTCGAGCTAGTATGACCTTAAAATATTCATAACTGGTCAAAGCAACAAGACCTTAAAAATATCCTTAATCTAAAATCTTTGAACATAAACAAGGAGTAATATTCCATGAATTATGAAAATAACTATTTTCTACCAATACTGTTTGATTTTAATTACATTAAACTATAGATATTGACATCCTACATACACAAAATGAAATAATGATCTTACTCGATATAAAATTAAGATGACTCATATGATAACTATGGGATGATATGAAAGGTCTTACAATTTTTATAACCATGGTGCCTCGTAATATATGTATGATATTGTATAAAAAATCACCCCACTTGGAATCAATATGAATCATATGATATGAGACGAACTAAACTATCATCCATATAACACAATGCTAAACTCTAGCATTACCCATGTCATAAATTTTGGATTCCCTCACGAGAGAGGATTTCCCCCAATTTTGGAATTGAAATCCTACTATTACAAAATTTCGAACCATGTATGGATTGACTACCATTTTCATGGGATACATTGTAATTCCTATACCTTTAATTTATAGGTCTAGATAAATATAATTCAACCCTACATCCCCTTAGTCCCATTTACACACACAACATTATGACTTCAACTTGTGTGTAGTCCATCTCAAGGTGTGAACATGGTATATAAGACTATTTGGGTCCATTTACAGTAGGTTTTACCACTTCTGTGACACATATATTACTGTGAAACCTAATTACACATATTCCAAGCATCATGAATTTAAAATATCATCTACATTAATCTCGGTCTGATCAATATAACATTATACGATATGGAATTTTTTTCTGAGGTATTTGTGTGGTGCGTGGGATGTCCTGCCCTCAATTCAAATCAAATTCAACCTCATTCATGAATTGAATTTTTTTCAAAATATACCTGTTTCAGTAGCCAATGAATCATGAATGTAAATTGTTTTCTGTCATCTAAAAGGTATGACATTAAACATTGATCAAGCATCTTCAGGATCACTTCATTTGTTATAGGACATCCTGGTATCCCTTCACATGGGTTTTAAGCATTTTTCACATCATTATCGTCCTTAAAGATCCTCTGTATACTGAAATCATCAAGAATATAAACTATTTTCATTTTCACTAATCTCCATGAACTCAATCAAGAAGACTAGATCAATGCATTGTGAACCTAACCTATATGCATGCACCCATTATTCACATGGTTTTCTCCATCTCTGATATTGCATAAATATAACAGATCTACCATACAAAACTATATAAGGCTTTATTCCTATACTTATCAGATGTGAAATGATGGATAGACCATCTATCTCTAGGAACAACCATATATTAATTGTAAAATCATATGTTACATATGGTTATATCACCATGATGTTCTCATATTTTCCTCCTTTTTTGGAATAAGCCCCATTAATTTCTATTGAACAACTAGAAATCTACTATTCCCTCAAAAATAGATATATATGGTAAAAAATAATTGGAAGATGAAAGCATATCCTACTCTAATGTTCCTAGTTCTTGATGTTAATCTAAAGTATTACCCTATACAAAACTACAATGCCTCATACGATATTTAAGGGATGGAAATCAAACCAAAATCCCTGGAACACAATTCTAAAATGTTGACATACCCTATATAATACTTGGATGCCTCAGATTCGAAAATGGTATGATTTAGTATCCTTATTCATGAGGATCGACCTGAGAAGCAGAAATATCTTACATAAAAGAGTGGAAGTATTCTTGAGAAGGATCTAATTACTACTGATATGGATTTTTAAAAAACTATTGTTAAAGATAAAGATACTAAAAATGATAAAAAAATAGAATGATAAAGATACCGACAATGAGGTCGTCCGGAGGAGGTCGTCGGGAGGAGGAGAGTTCGTGGGAGGAGGAGATTCTGTCGGGAGCAGGGGTGTTATGGTCTTCCGGAGGAGGGGTGTCCGTTGGGAGGAGGGGAGTCCCTCAGGGGAGGAGGGGAGTCCTTCGGGGGAGGAGGGGAGTTCGTCGGGGTCGTCCGGAGGAGGGGAGTCCGTCGGGGGGGGGGGGGGGGGTCGTCCGGGGTGGAGAGGTTGTCGGGAGGAGGGGAGTGCGTCGGGGGAGGAGGGGAGTCTGTAGGCGTCGGGGTAGGCGCTGTCGTCTGGGGAGGGGGGAGGTGCGGTCGTCCGGGGAGGGGAGTGCGTCGGGGAAGGGGAGTGAGTCTGGGAGGGTTTCGTAGGAGGAGCCCGAGATAATATTGGCCAAATCACACATATTTCCACAGATGAATTTTCATCCGTTGGTATAACCATGCTATAGCTACGGACTTATAAAACTGTGGCAATAGGTCCATGGCTATATCTTCATTTTGTAGTAGTGAGTCTAAAGTATATCAACATGTTAGAAGAACAAATCACTACTTCCTATCAGGACTAGGAATGGAAAACTGGAAATAGCTGAACATGCCAATCTAGACCAAACGGTCATAAATAGTACCTACATGGGAAAAAAATCCATATAAAAGAATATAACCCTATTCTAATTGTATTTACCTGTACTCAAGAATACAAGCATAGCATGGAAACAACAGGGCTAAAATAGTAAACACGTAATACCCGGTCAAGGCTATTGGAAAAAATGTTCACATATAACTCAAGACATTGAACAGAAAGGCACAAACCACCTACCTCGGTGTAGAGAGATCAATATACTTGACTATCAGGTCTTCAATCTCTTTAGAACAGTAAATATCTATGAAAACTTCTAAAACATTTAACAGAGTTAACTTGAGATATAATAGGAATCATGAAACGAATCTCAAGAAGAATATAGATCTTACCGAGGATATCCCAATGCAATTGACAGCGGTTGAATCAGAGTTTGAAAGCTCGGTCGGGGGCTCAGAGGAAGATCATGGCCATAAGGGATCTCTCGGACGAACGAAACAAAGAAGAATACATTTTTACCATTTAGACACGACCCTAGTACGTTTAATGAAGAAAAAAAATTCAAGGTGTGTAATTTCCATTTTTGCACTCCTCTTTAGACAGCCTCCAAATCACCCCACACGGCCGTGTGCATGGCTGCTACATGGCCAGCACACGACTACCCATGTTAACTGAGTACATGGCATGTACTCTTAAAGTTTTAGATGTGTACTTAGGAAATTTCTGGAAACTCATATTTTTCCTCAAAATCACTCAAAATGAAAAACATACCTAAAAATATGGTCTAGGTTCTTACATCGCAGGCTAGCCTGGGTGACCTGTTCAGGATCGACTCAGGCTGGTTCATGAAAAAATGGAATCAAAGGGGGCAGGCCCTTTTGCATTCTTGTCTTTTTAGATTTCCATAGTTATATGGTGGATGACAAGGAAGATGTAGTAGGATCGTTGGGACTTGAGGGGTATGTGTGGGAAGAGATTCCTGAACTATTGCTCATTATTATCCTCAATTTTCCATACGATGTTTGGTTTTATTAGTATCCATTGTTCTTATTGTTTTTTTGGTGTTGGGATATGAAAAACGGAGTCTAACTATTGGCCTTTATGATCACGCAGCGCCTAGCAAGCCATGTTGAGCCAGGGCATAGTCCTAATAAATATGATTGTATTGGTGTTATGATTGAATTATTTCTTCCAACCATATAGTCAAATCACCAACCGACACTAGTTCCTTTTTTGGGTCTCTTGGACCTCTCTTGATTTTTGAAATTGTTTTCTAAAAATCCCTCTGTGAGGGATTTGGAAATGGGTTTTAAAGGAATAATGGGATTTTGAAAAGTGGAAAAAGGGTTTTTAAAAAATTAAATAAAAGAATGGTTTTGGAAGGTTGTGTTTTTGGGGAAAAAATTAGGGGGAAGTGGAAATGATTAAATGCGATTGGATTATCCATAATCTAAACATGTGGTTAGTTGGGATTTTTTTTTGAATGTGTGATTGATTTTATGGTGATTCTGAATCTTTGTATTAAATGGATTGATTTGGGATTATGAAAAGTGTTTATATTCAATAAATTAGTTTTGGAAATTGGTTTTTAGCCTTTGGTGTTTTCCAATAAAGGGTATTGGTCTAAATGGACATTATAATATCAAAATATACTTGGTTTAATTTTAGAAAATGGTATGTGGTTTTTTGGAGTAGCATGGTTGTTTCAAAAGATGATAAAAATCAAAAAGGGTATATTTTTTTACAGAAAATGTTTCCTGTTAGTGTGTGGTTTGTTTTGTGAAATATGAAAAGGGTTTTTGACATGGTGGTTTGTGTTCCATTGGAAGATACATGGTTTTTTTGGAATGACGTTGTTTTGTTTTTTTTCCTTTGGTGTTGTCATGGGTTCTCACATGCATGGTTTTATTTAAATTAAGAAGTATGGCCTATATGGAACTGTGATTGGGTGCTTGGGTGGCATGGAAATGTGCATATGGGTGATGCTTGAAGAAACACCATTGGTTAATATAGAAACATTCCAAATCAGTTTGTTTTTCAAATGTTTATTGAGATGAAAAATTAGGGCCTTTTTTTATAAACCAATGGTTATGTGGATAGTTTATTCTTTGTCTTAGAATAGTTTTTTTTATTCAGTAAGCTTCTCTGTGATCTATAATTCATACTCTTGGTGTATCTTGAGATGAGATCTTGTTAGTGGATCAGTTTGGGACTAATATTCAGTGGGTTTCTAAAGATGTATTGGATGCTGTGATGTGGCCACATATAGTTCTATATTTGAAAGATTTACAATTGATAAACCTATGGATTTTTCCCATGCTTCTAAAGATAGATCCAATTCCTCAAATAATTCCTCATCCTGTTAGTTTAAATATATAGCTTTTTGGGACTGATTTAAAGTTCTTCCAGGTTGTGATAATTCTTTTGGACATAGCAATTGCTTTTGGTGATGTTGATGTGTTTCTATGTATTCCTTGTCCATTATTATACTCGTTCAATGTGAGATAGAAAATTAATATGTATCTATGAGTTCCTATTTATATGAAGGAGTTTTGTTTTTTGAGAAAGTGAGTTTTTTTAGTGTTGTTATCCTTAGAACCTGACTGCAGTGCCACAGATGGCTCATGATTCAAGCCTCCATCCATACACCTCGAAGTGAAGCTTTTCACGTAGTCATGATATCTATATAGGTGTGGGGAGCTTGACCAGGCACCTGCCTCCACCTTTTTAGTAGGGTAGTTTCTATGTATCTATTTTTGTTCCTGATTACTGTGAATTTCCCATTGTCACAACAAATATGGTCAACATACCCATCACACAGTGTCTATGGTTCTTTTTTCATGGATGTGTGTTTTCGATCTACATCCCTGTGTGGACTAACTATGACTATACGGTGTGGTCTTGGTGTTACTTATTCATCGTAGGAGAGCATTTATTAGTTCCTTTGTTTCTTTTATGGTTTCGTTGGCCTAATTATTGGGTCCCCTTCCATACCATACCCTAGTTTTGGGGGTCTAGATCCATGCTGAATGTGTTGGCCCAGTTCATATACCCTCCATTCGGGAGAGGTTGAATTAGATGTTTATGTTGTGACCCTATTAACATGGGTTTGTAGGTGGTTGTGGGAGAGTTATTATGGTCCTTTGCAGGTGACACCAAAATCTAGTTCATTTTGAAATCTTTTTTTTTCATTTCTAGTTCATCTTTAATGTTGGGGAAACCCACTACGGGTCTTGAAGATCTTTCCTTTAGGATTTTTCGGCTGCTAGTTTTGATTTAATGGTGGGGAGACCATTCCAGCCTCCACCAAATGTAATTGTATTTTTTAGTGAACTATGGTTTGGGTGATCATTCGGTTCATTGATAGAAGGCCCAACAATCTTGTTCTTTCATTGGTTGTGGATGTGGTGGCTTGATCATTCCTTTGAATCTCTGGAAGTGGTTGTGAGCTGGTGTTTTATTTGGGAATGATTATTAAGTTACATTGTTCGTAAATGATATTTCCTTAACATTAGAGGCTGGTTTACATTGATAAGTAATCCTTAGGTGTTGTTATGTTAGTTGAAAATCATTATTGCTTTCTTGGGTAGAAAATCAATAATTGTGGGGAGAATTTTCACATCCAGTTTTTTTTCTTTTCATGTCATGGTTTTGATCCGGTTCATTGAAAATAAAGACCTTATTTTTAGGTTTTGAGTGAGATAAATTTTGAGTTATTAACGACCATATATTTCTAATCACCCTAATATGGGTTACCTATTGTTTGTTTAAGAGTTTTTGGAGAGTGGGTGGTAACTTCATGATTTTGGACAACTGTGAGCCCATTTGAGGTTTTGAATACCAAATTTCATTCTTTTATAACACCTTTTTTTCAAAAAATTTCACCCATTCCTTTACATACATTTCCTCCAATGACATATTAAAACCACAATATCCTTTTTTATCCCGTAATAATTCATAATCATGGTGAATTTGGGTTACTTATTTTGGTATTGGGTCAACCCTTGACTCATTTCCAGTTTTAAAATAGTAATTTGGTTATTTTTATATCTTTTTCATTTTTTAATATTTTTCATTGATTACACCTTCAAATGGAATACCAAATACCTAAAATCACCCCCATTATTTATTTTACCTCTTTAGAGATCATTGTATCTAATATTAGGGAAAAAGTTCTCAGGTTTCATCAAATCATCTGTAATTGAGATGGTAAATTGTTTCATTCAAAAATCATTAAATTCATACACATTTTCCCTAAAATCAACATTCACTGGTTATTAATAACCTTAGGAGACTCTCCAAGAAGTTCAAATCTAATACCTTTTCTATAAAGTTGTATATCTAATGGAAGATGAAGTTTTTTCTAGTTGAAAAGTGGGATTCCTTCTCCTTTATCCACCCTCTTCTCCCTCCTTTGTTTATTTCTTGGTTTTATAATCTCCCCATGTCATGATAGACCAAGGGTTCATTTATACCATGATTTTTTATGAGGTTTTTGTTCATTTGGGTCTGGAAATCATAAGTTTAGGGTTTATAAACCCTCAGATGGTGATATTGTGTGTGGGTTTCCATTACGCTAAGGATTTGACATAGGATATCCAATTAACATGACAATATCATTTCAGTATCATCATATTCTTATTTTTCACACATGATCTATATGTTTATTATTTTTTAAGCCTTTCTAAAATTTTCTTGGAGTGAAAAATGGTTGTTTAATCATGTTTTGTGAAAGGTAGTGTGGTTTTATCATAAAAGTGCACAAGAAGTGTTTGTTTAATTGATGCAATATATTTTGGAACAATTTTATGATGTTTAGAACCGATTTTATGGTATTTTAAACATATTATAGTATCTAGAATAAAATATGTCTTCAAATTGGTTTTTAACACCTTGACACGTTCTTCAAATAAATGGTTTTGTTTAAAAGTGCATGTCATGTGTTCACTAAATTGTATGGTAGAATTTTATGTGTTATGTGTGATTTAAAAATTATTTTTATGGATTTACAAATGAATTGTAATAATGATAAATGTTATTTTTTTGGTCCTTATATCTCTTTAAAATATGGATTTGGTTTTAAAATCAAACGAGTTTTGGTTTATAACATGTTTTTTCCCGAGATGTCGGAAAATGGCCCATTTCAAATAATTATGAAATGGTTGTTTTTTGAATATTTAACCTGAGTGTATTAAAGGATTTATGAATGTGTTGTTCTACTGTAAATGGTGTGTATACACCTCTTTAATAAAATTAAAATGCATACCTTGGTCAAATGATTGTTTTGAGAATGGCTAAATGACCCTTTGGAAAATTTCTTTTGTAAAAATGGATTTCATTTGTATTTCTTATTCTATCTTTTAGGGACGTTTTATAGTCCAGGAAATTTATTTATTTGATGGTTTTGGGGTTGAAAAATCTGGGATGTTATGTTATTGATGCTTTTTAGCCTTAAAATATAATGTTTTAATGGATTTTATGTGAAAGGGCTCATTATACTCCTTGAAAATTTTTACGTAACTTTTTAGTGGTTTATTGATTCGTGAATGAAATGAGAAGAATTTTTTCTAGATGATTGTGTGTTTATGGGTTTTTAATGTAATTTTCATATGAAATGTGTATTTGATAATATGTGTAACGTTATTGAGCACTAAAGGGATTCCGGGGTATCCATGTGGGCGTATGTGTACTAGTATGCTAGTTATCCCATGGGGTTTTGTCCCTGTTTCACATAGCAAGATTGAAGATGACAACACTAACTAAAATATGATGATGATGTTGTTGTGGGACCAAAGTTTTATGGGTATTCTCCCTACTAGTGGATTGCGTACATGAGAAAAAATATTTATTATAGTTACTTTTTCTGAGAAATGAGGTACCTAGGGCTCACAACTAACTAGTTCCTAGGGGTGTTCCCGTGAGTTGTTCTAATTGAATATTTCGTAATCACCATCGGCATAAGGTGTTCTTGGTTTATGAATTCAGAAGTGTTTGTTAATTTCATAAAACTATAAATTCTTTAATTCAGCCCTCTTGAAAACTATTTTCATTTTGATGTTTCACCTATTTGAAAATTATTATTAGAATTCTTGTTTATAAAACATGATAGTTTTTTTCTGGAAATTTTTTTATATTATGGAACCTAATTTGGAAAACATACCATTATATTTTAATTTCAAACATGAAAATGATGTTTATATTATTTTAAAGGATGTGCATTGGTAATAGAATATTGGACTAACCTATTGAGTTTTAATACTCACGCGTATAGTCTTCTTCTATTTTTATCCCTTGTGTAGGTTTTAGCATGAGGTCGATCACCTTGGGAGACATGTAATCATTGTGTCGGAGAGTGACCAGCAGAGTCAAATAGAATTAGTTGGTTATCGGTTTTGGCCAGATGAGTTGATGGTTTAGTTTTTCATTTAGCTTCTTTTATAAATAATGTTTAGTTCAATTTTTATATATATGTATTTTGGGCTGTTAATTTCATTCCACTATTTGTTTGATTTTTCATATATGGGTAATCTCATTCCCATGTGTACTCTATTTATTCCGTTTTTTCTTGTCTCTATCCCAAGATTATCAGGAATGCATATCAAGACTTGTCACGGGCTGGCATGGGTGACCGGTTCACAGTCGACTCGAGCTAGTTCAGGACACATTGTCATAATAAGAGTGGGTAAGCCTCCTATAACTATTCTTTATAAATTTAACTATATGAAGTGTTTCTCATTATGATATAAATGTTTTATTCATATTTATCTCTCATTTTAAACATTCTTTCAATCTTAAACTATAAATATCGCTATTTATATTTTTCCTTCACCACCATTTTGATATATGAATTCACAAAATTATGATGAAATTTTAGCTACAGAGAATATTTGAATAATTTCATCATTAACATTTACTTCTAAAAATATAATTTTTAAAATGTTTTAGAATAAAATAAAATATACCCATGTAATACGATGTCTTATACCAAAAAAATACCATGAACCACTCGACATATACATTATTTACATAGTGTTTTTGAAAAACCACTCATCTCTTTAAATCATTCTTTCTTGAGAAATAATCCATTCTTGTATAAATAGATCCAGGTTCTATAATAATTCTATACAATGAGTTTATCAATATGGATAATTTAAATAGATATTTTCAAATTAAACACAATCTATTTTTTTAAATATATTCCTATTCACTATAGATTAAAATTAATAATTATATTTTCCTATCAATTTATAAAATAATTTATATTTTTTAATATCCACTTCATAGAAAATGATAATACCCTACATTATTTTTATCAATGAATATTTATCATTTATATTGAATAATTTGATATATTTATATCACTTATAAAGAATCATTTATGTATTTTGGGAGACTATTACAATTATATCCATCTCTCATTTGAATAACCATTTCAAACCAATTAAAATTTGATCTTTTTCCATTACATTGGTTTCCTTTTTTTATTTTATCCAATTTTACTAATTCCATCATTCGTGGACTTTACACATGAATCTTATGATTATTATTTATACGATATGGGTTATATTATATATAATAGAGTCTTTTTCCCATTTATCACCATCCATCATGTATGAATTGGAGTAGACTTGTCTTCATTAATATTTCATAGATAAATGTGACTATTTTTAATACATGATTGACTCATTAGGTAACTCACTTATTCACCATGTTCATCAACAATTTATATCTTATTATAATTATTATTCATTAAATTTTGAAAATATACCAAATTTTTATCAATTGATTCATATACATAAAACACATATTCTGATGTAGATATATGAATATATACTTTAGCATTACTCTCAAGAACATATAAAAACATCCAAAAAATAATATTATTGAATCTACTATTTTAATCATTATAGGTCATACTCTTTGAGGTGTAACCTCAGAGAATATATTCACAACCATATTTCATCATTTTCCAATATATAATTATTAATTTTCAATGAATAATTTTATCCTATATCATAATATTATTATATAATATTTCCTTCCACTAAAAATTTTATATGGAATCCTTGCTTCCCCTAGACTCCGTTATAATGTATTCTAAGTATAGAAAACAATTTTAATGACTTATTTCCCAAACTGATATGAGATCCCCCTATCTATCAAATATTTATTTTCAAAATTGGTATCCAGGAAAATTATTCTATAAAAATCTAATTCAATTGAGTTATTCTTAATTAATATGTTTGATGATTTTTCCCCTATATTAATACCATGACATAAATTTATATTATTTCATATATATAATGGCCTGTTATCCATCCTACTACGTAGATATTTAGTTGGAGCACCTCCAGGTGATTCATAGTAGGAAATGTGATTAATGAGGAAATATGAAATCGTAATTTTGGGATGTCAATTTCCTTTTTGGAAAACATAAAACCCATGTGAAATTTTTTATCCTCTGATATTTGTTTCTTTAAAATTTGAAATGTAAAATTTAATTTCTAGATGTTTTATATGCCATTATGATAGAAAGATTCCATCAACAATGAAAACATGACTTGGTGGATGTTATTTTACTATTGGTAAGTCTTTGTAATGGATGAAACAAATATTAATTAAAAATATCTCTTTAATTAAGATATTTTTGGTCTATTAAATGTTTTTATCATACTAAGGCTTGATTAATACTATTTTCAATCATTTTTCTCTAATCGAATAACATGTATTTCTATCATATTTTGATATTGGTCATTTTCTGATTTAATTGACATTAAGATCAATTTAATGCTATAATTATCATTTAATACCTCCTCATTAATTTACTAGTTAAATCATGAATTTATTTTCATTGTTATATAGCCTCAGTTCATCCTCCATTTGCTGCAATTCCGGACTAGGGAGATTTTATGATGAAATCTGGTTTGTATTATTAATATTTACTAATATAATCTATAAATTCTTCTTCAATCATCTCTATGGATTTATAACATTGAATTGGGTTATTTTTAAAGTTAAATTATGTGATTACTGATTTATTAATGTAATAAAAAAATTTGAGTGTCTTTTACATTCAATTAATCATTACGTATTTTTACTTGGAGGATTTCTTGTAATTACCCAAACTTTTATTATAGAAAATTCCTCTTGATCTAATTAAATGTCTTATTATATAAAATGGATATATAAAATATGAACTTTCTTGGTTTTAGGTCTTTTGGTTTATAAAATACCGTTAATAATTGTGATTATAGCTAAAAGAGGCATTGATTGGTGATCACAATATTAGTATAAATATGTGGAATTGGAAAATCCAATTACTCAGACAAAGGAAGCGATGACCTCGTCTAGTAGAATTTCTCCAAGTATATAATTGAAAATTTTGGATCCTTTTAGTATGTGAGATCCATTAGTTTAATTTTTGCATTCCAACAATTCATTACTAGTTCTCTCACCCACATATAAAATGGTACACCATCATATATCCTTATCAGGCATCAAAAGCCATTATAGTTTGGTAAATCTCTCCAGAATGTTTTTCATTATATCCTTCCCCACAAAATAGAGGAATCGTAATGATTCTAAAGATAATCTTGGAAGGATTGAGGTATAATCCTATAGAGATTTCCCTAAAAAGAGGTAAATTTATTAACCATAAATTTTCAGTTTTATTATTATTATAACTCTTTAAAATTAGCTAAAATATAATAAAATAATAACTCCAGTATCACCCATATAAAAAAAATTCAATTTTGGTAATGTAATTAATTTTACCCATCTCTTTATTAATCAATGTGAAAAAAACTGGTGATCTGGTTTATGACAAACTAAAACATCACAAATTGACGTATTTCATTTTTCATCAAAGAATGTATAAATGGAATAATGTTCTATTTACCATATTTATATGATATTTATTACATCAATAAACTTTTAAAATTATAATATCACATTTAATTCTTACCTCACAACCAGTATGAAATTAGCAATGCCCCTCACGAATATGTTTGGACTACCACCTCCTCCACATACCGAGA
This sequence comes from Viscum album, assembly GCA_963277665.1. NCBI lineage: Eukaryota > Viridiplantae > Streptophyta > Magnoliopsida > Santalales > Viscaceae > Viscum > Viscum album. Next base: position 894,497,162 of record OY728127.1, read on the forward strand.
TGAGATGATTTTCATTTATTTTTACATAGATAGTAATGTGGATATATTTATTTTAATATGAGATATTTTATTTTTAATAATAGTGTTTTTAAATTTGAAATATTATTTCCCATTATTATGTTCCATCCTCTAAAATAATAGAAACAACGTTCATGCGTATGCACGATAAAATATCTCTAATAACGGTGTGACTCATTTTCCTCATATATGAATTTAATGAACTATAATAAATACATATATAGTTATTATATATGATATATATATATATATATAATTTTTTATATTATTCTGATTATGTAAAAATTATCAATGCAAAAGGACTATAATTACTGAACAAACAAATACATAATAAGATAGCAATTATCAAATGATGTATTGATAATAACAATTAATTCTAAATAAACAAGGAAAAAAACTATAATTAAAAATAATTCATTATAAATGTTAATATTAATCTACATTATATTTATAATATATATATATATATATATTAATAGAGTAACATACACATATAGTGGAAAAATGGACCCGGGGTAAGGGGTTACATAAATCAATTTCTGTTTTTTTTGTTATTAATTTAAAAAAATATGATGCCAATGGCAATTATTTATTTTGAATTAAAATACCTATTTTAAATCTAGGTAAAGGGTGGGCCATTACAAGGCTTAATGGCCTATGGTCAGTTGTCCAATTAATATTAACCAAAGTCCTAGTGCAGTGGCAATCGATGATCATCCTGCATGCATCACCAGGCCAGTGTCTTGCCTGCATTTCCACCATCATAAAATATAAATCCCTAAGGGGTATTTATGATTTTATCCTTGGCCTCTTGGATTTAATATTATTGGTTTTACCCATAACATTCCACCAAAACAACATTCATTGTGTAATATTACATCATCGTTTTCTGTAATATTTTAGATTTTTTTTGTTTTTATTTTCGATTATATTATGATTTAAAACCAAAATGTTTTTGAATATTTAAATTTTGTAAAAATTATCCCATCATTTATTAATAATAACACAAATTTTTTTTCAGTTGTAGGGGTTCTCACCACAATTTTATTTAAGAGGGATATATTATATATTCATCGATTTTTTCTTTTTTAGGGGCTTATATTCTAATCCTTTGGATGATTATGTCATAAATATCTTTATCTTCATAGTATTTAATGTTTCATTTGATGTTATTTCATTATTAAGGATTATTATTTATAAGTAACCATAGTTGTAGTGGTGTCTCTTAAGATCTCATTGGTTATTGGGATAGTTTTTTGTTATGTATTTAATGATGAAACAATAGGATATACCATAATATGAACTCAAGAACATTCTTAACATATAGTAGCTAATAATTTTTTCAGGTAATTGTACAATGTCTTCAATATGGTATTCAAAATTAATAATATTATATTCTTATGAAAATTAAATTATTTCCCACTTCAGGGGAGAATCATTTTTCTTAAAAACAATTTTTCACAAAAAATATTTCACAATTTTTTTATCATTTTTATATTGATTTATTAACAAAATATTAAAAAATTAATATATTTTATAGAATTTTATTAAAAGGAATATTTCATGAATTTTATAAAAATTGTAGTTTTTGAATTTTTTGTGAATTTTTAAAAGGAATCCTTATTTTAACATATATTGCATGAATAAAATTTCCCACTCTCATCACCACTTAGTCTTTTAAAATAAACTATTTTATTTTTCAACATTCATTTAATAAACAATTAAAATCTCACTATTTTTTCAACATTTTGATTTAAAAATGTTATTTTCAAATTTGAATGGATGTATTTTTTAATAATTTATTTAATTATCTCTTTATTTAATTCCAATTAATTAACCTAATCAACCCTTGTTCTACTTATTCACCCTAAGTTACATGATTTGATGATTCCATCAATTTTATTTTTCTTGTAGAATTATGATCAGTTTTAATGAGGATTTTCTATGATTATTATATTCATAATACTCTATATTGTTCATGATTATGTTTACTGATTGGGGTAATGATAAAAAATTAGTTTTTGAATTTCAAAATAATTTTTTTTATTTAGGTTTCACCCCATCATATGATGTATGAATTGTAATTTGTATGTGATGGTTTGGTCCCACAATTTACCCTCATTGAATTTGTTGGTCTCATGAGAGAATCCATCTTGGGTATTTGGATGAGGCCATAAAAATTGATGTCATATTTCCATAAACTAGGCCTTAATGACATGTTTATGATGTTAGTCATTATGATGTTCCAAATTATGAGATTATATATTGATTTCCATGTGATAATTCGATTATTCAGAATACCCAAAGTTATTTCTCAAGCTCATGAGATTATCTATATGACATTTTCATTTATTCTTTAAATGTTTTTTCTTCATGCACATTTTATTGAATATGTCACATGAATTTTAGTTAATTACTATTACTTATTGATTAATCTATATTTATTAATGATATATTACACTTTACACATAACCATACAAAGGATTATGGAAAAAATGTTTCATATTATTACATTCCATAGGATTATAGGAAGTGTATAATTATTGATAAGAAGTGATATAATAAAATAATTTATGGTGTACTCAACAAATTGTGATTTTTTATATATTGTTTTAAAATGTAATGTAATATTCATATATGTTACTATTTTTCCAAGACTACTAATTTATTATTCCCTATATAATTTTATTTTTTGTAAGTATTACTAGTTTAATAATATAAAAAATTACTCATGGTTACTAGGGTTTGTTAACTATTGTTTTTATTACTAAAAATTTAGTTGAAAACTTGGGATATAGATATAGGATAACATATATTAGGGAATATAACCATATTATATTAATTTGTGATATGTATAGGAAAATATCCTAATTTTTGTAGAGGTACATATTATGTGGTTTTTTATTGAAATATATCCACATATACATACTACAAGTGGAAATGATTATATAAATGTTTTAGATAGTCATAATAACTCAAACAATGGTGTACATGTATTTTACATTATTTTCACCACGTTCACAACAGTGGTCTACACTATTCACTTTGATTGTTACTCTTATTTTATATGAATAAGATATTTCATAATTTAATTAAAACAATTAAGAAGTATTTTAATAAAAAATTATTTGAAATTATTCCCAATGAAACCATGTTTATGTTTAGGAGATTAACTATGCCTAAATTTCACAATATATGTTTTGTAGTTTAGATTATTTTTAATATAAATTTTGTTTCATAATGTAATAATAATATTTAGTGTTAAAAACTATTTTGAAATTGATCCAACTAGATGGAATGGAAAATGTTCCAATATATGTACTCCGAGTTTTTATTCTATTTCGAAGAAAGAATATGCAGTTGGAGATATAGATTAAAGATGAAGAGATAAAATTATAACAATATTAGGAAATAGGAATCAGATTATGTGGGATAACTATGCCAATTTTAGTAGTTAACTGATCCACCACATGTTGAAATAATGTTCTAACATATCATGAATGATCAAATTACAAAATTAAATTGTTCTAAAAATCATTTTTGTAGTTGATCTCTAAAGGAAATCCTTTGATTAGAAATATTTTACTATTTGGGTTAATTTAAAGAAAAGTTTATCATTTCATTTTATCATCTATCAAAAGTATAAGATCAATAATTTCTACTGTTGCAAAAATCAAAGGAAGAAAATTATATATCAACCATGGAGTGAAATGAATTTTGGAAAATATATATTCAATAATATTTCCCTCGGGTTATAGAACATTATAAGAATGTACACTTTTTTATTTAATGAATAATTGAAATAGAAAATGTTTCAACATATGATCCTAAGTTTACAGGGTTAAAAATTAATTCTGTAGCCCATGTAGATTATTCAAAGAGTAAAATTGATGGTTTTATTATGTTCTTTCGATTGTAATTGAAGTGAATTGTTTCCCAATCCATATAATTAGAGAAGGAAATTTTATCATGTGATATCAAGATATGTAATTAATTATAAAACTCTTATGGATTAGAAGGGAAACAATATAAGTAGGGAAAAATATAGTAATCAAATGGATATGAAGAATAAGGGACTGAATGATGTTCCTTCATGTGATAATTGTGCACTAAAAAACAAATATATTCACTAAAAGGGAATGTGTTTTTAATTAGTTTTGGATATAAATTCCATCAGTTTTGTGATTTCTAGTTTATATGAAAACTATTATATTGTTTTATGCTTCATTTATTTGGAGATATGTAAAAATTAAAATGGTTACCCATTACTCAAGTGAATATACCTGTAAATAATATATGGGATCAAGGTTAATTGTATTCTATTAATAAAGAAAATTTGGAATTGTGCTATTTATTTTATATTTTTATTATTGATTTATTTTATAAATTTTTTTACCAATGGTATTTTTGTCGTAATAATATTTACAGACCAAAGTATTGTGTAAACTTATGTATCATATATATCATCATGAATGATTTACATAATAGTGGGTTATACCTTCACTAGTTTATGTGCTTAATGATCATCATAATTTGTATTTCTAAGATACCACATTTTGAGGTTTTATGTGATGGGAGTTTATCCTGATTATGGATTTCTTTTGATTAATTCATGGTATTGATGGTATTTTCTTTAATATATGTTTTAGTGAAACATTTAACTAATGATGAATGAAATTACATTTTTTATAAATAATTTTATTTATATTATCAGCCTTTATCGATATTACTATATTTTTTGTTGATCTGATTTTGGGTTTTTAAACACTTCAAAAATATAATATGAATTATTCTAATAATGTTTTAGAAAATTGAAATCCCACATGTTGGTTGATAAACTATTCCATCCAGTGAGGTCATAGGGCCGAAACCTTGTGAGTTATAATTTAGGTGTTAAGGATAATATTATAACTAGTGCTGCCCATTTCGGTTTTTGAAAATATTTAGAGGTAGATGAAAATAATTGAAATTTAATTTTTTTAATATGATATATTAAAATTGGATTTTGGTTCATCTTGAATAATTATTAATTTTTTATCAATTTATTAGAGTATGAAATGATATGGTAATTGATCAATGCAATATAAAAGGATGGCCTAATAAGTATATTTTATGTTGTTTTCAATCGTGATATTTAAATAAATCATCATCTCGAGGAAAATGATATTCAATCAAAAATGTTATACAATTATATTTATCTCTATGAAAATGATTTTATTTTCCCTCTATAAAAAGTTATGGTATTTTGGTTGGTAATATTCTCACAATCATTTACATTCTAATAGTCAATGATCTATATCACCATCCAACAATACTTTTGTGTTAATATTTTATTCCATATATATATTCTCACTTCCATACAATTATCTCCTTATGAGAAACCTTGTTTTCTATTATTCTAAATAATTATTGATTTCTCATTCCCTCTCATAATAAATATATTTTTTAACCATTCATACTATGTCATAATTCATGAAGGGGCCCTCTAAATGTCTCACCCTTGATCCTAGAGTGCATATTAGACTTGTGAGGACACAATTTATTGATGGTTGGTTGAATGTAACACATCAATATTCTGAAATAATAACATATTTTTTGATATTGGATGCAATACAGAACATCAATCTAAAATGACCTAAGAAATATATTTCCTCAAATGTAATCGTTATGATAGTTTGTGTTACATGAAACCCAGTGTCTAAATTTAATTTAATATATTTTGAAATTAAATCATTATGGATAAATTTGTGGATATTATTATGACTAACTAAAGTATGGGTATAATATGGATTAATCTAGGGTAAATTATATACACTGGTTAGTTATTAATTATAAAAAAAATATTATTCATTTGAAATTAAAATATTTTTTTTAAACAAAAATTTTCTAAAAGGATGATTCATTATTCATTCCAAACAAACATTCACAATTATATTTACAACTCTTTGAAATTATATTTTACCTTATTAAATTATTTTTTAAATAAGAATTCCAAAATTATATACCACTGTTATTTAAAAATTATAATGAACAAATAATGTGTTTTTTGGAATATTAATATAAACTTGTTCTTCGTGAAAACTCCAATTTCATTTATAGGATTTAAATGATCAATTTTTTTATTAAATTTTAATAAAATTAACATTTTTCCAATTATAATATCATTAATATAATTAATTCATTTATAATAAACATTTTATTCAATGTTGATATTATGATTTTATACATTTAAGGAACATTTTCATCGTAAAAATCCATTTTTTATCACAATTGAGGGATTAAAATTAAATTAATTTATACAAATTATCCTAATTAAATTTGTAAAAACTGAATAAATATTTTGATATAATCATTTATGAAATTATATTATGGGTTTAACATAATTATTTTCCATATTTAATAGTAAAAACCGAAACAAATTATCTACTGTGGTTAAGTATGAAATGGGTTTACAATGGGTTAAATTAAGAAGATTGTAACACCTCAAGATTTTATGAAAAATATTCTTTTTAATTTCATTAATGTTTTGTGTTGTACGCTACACCAAAAGAAGATTGCACAACACGTATCCTTGACTTGACTTACATTACACGCAATCACGACCTTCCTCGATAGCGTGTTTAGTACGCAATACCGAGTTTCACTAAAAAATGATATGATATTAAAATATTATTAAAATTAGCCGTTATGAATAGTAATAACCACTTTTTAAAATTTTGAAAATTTTATTTTCAAAATGGAATTCATTTTTGGATTCTGAATATTGAAATAGCTTAGGGTGAAATTTTGGTACTTTTCGGATAACTTTCATATTTTGATGAGTAGTGAAAATTACTATATTGTAATTAAAACCAAATTTTTCAATTGAAATAAATAGTAGTGATAAATTATTAATTTTAGTGGTTTTAAAATATATTTAGAATATATTTTTACAATTTAATTCAATTTTGGTCATTGGATGTAATTTCACTTTTAAACCAGACGTAAACAAGTGTTAATATTTTGATAGTTATTTTCTCTTAAAAACACACTATTTGTTTCGACGACAAGATTTAATTTTTAAATTAATTAATGAAACTGATATGTTTTGAATTTGGTAAAATAGACATAATTTTTGAATTCATAATATCAAATATATCTTAGGCCTAATTTTTGGTATTTTTCTAGAAACTATCAATTTTTTTGATGAATAGTGAAACAACTAAGTGGTAGTTAAAAAAATGAATTTTTCATAAAACATAATTTTACCACTTCTGTTAGTGGAATTTCAAAAATCCAAGAGACACGGTTGATTTCAGTAAGTAAAATGTGGTTCAATGATATTAAATAATAATTTTTGGTGAATAGTAACTTTTTACTTTTTTTACCACGGTTAAAAGTAAATAGGGTAATTAAGGGTAAAAATGATATTATTATTACCCTAACACATGTCCTAATTATATTGGACAATTGTAATTCGACCGAAAACAACCTTAGGAATAAAATATGACCATTTAGGCCCACTTGGAATAGATTAGGACAATTAATATTAATTTATTTAAAGAAGGGTTAAAATAGTTAAAATCGAAGTTTAATAAGTAAATCATTTTTAATATAGAGAAATATGTAAGATAAATTCAATTATAAATATTCATTAGAAAGATAAAAATATTTCCTACATAATTGTATTTTATTTGTAATTTTTAGACATTAAATAATTTAATTTATATATGACAAAAAGATGATGAAGTAATTATCTTATTAATGAAATATTGACATAATTGATGTTATAAATACCCAAATAAATGTCATTTGAGACTTTTTATGAATTCAAATAATGTTCTAGGTTAATATGACATGTTATTATTGATTTAATTAACTTTTTTCGAAATAATAATCCTGTCATGAGTTTCACAAAAATCAATTACAAATTAATGTCAAAATTGACATAAAATAGTTTTTAAAACAAATATTATATTATTAATTGTTATTTTATTCCTAAAAATCAATGGTTCGGAAAAATGACTTAGATAAGGTTATATATATTAATAATAAACAACTTGGGGTTTGTTTTGCTTCTTATATTATGTTTATTAACCTTATAGTGTAAGAACACAAAAAGACACGGTAAAAGTAAAATTATCCATCTTAATGTTAAATCTAAATGATAAGGTTAAAATAGGAACCTAAACTTGTATAAATTATATTGGATGAGAGTAGTTCGACCCATCCCCACCTTAGCTTCGATAGAACTCAATTTTGAGATATTTAAAACCGAATTTGGATTTATAATAAAATAATATTTTTAGATTTTCCAAAGGAGCCCCTCTCCTCCCTTATAAAAGGGCACCTCCTCCCTCTCTTCTTCACACCACTTTGAGCCTTCAAGCTCGGAAACCCACTACAAAATTCTCATCTCCACTTCTCTAGAAACATCCTAGAGGTTCTGGTCTTCTTCAAAGACCAATTTTAGTGCCCTAAAAGGAGATCTCAAAGAGGCGCTTCAAAGAAGAGGTAATGTCCGTTACCGATTTTTTCAACTTTATTTGTTCTTCCACTTATTCTTTTTAGGTTGTTTCATTATGAAGTAATAACATAAGTATCACTAATATAATGATATGTTATTATAAGTATGAGACAACCATATTTCTCCATCTATCCATCCTACGGAAAACGAAATCACCGCGCGTGTGTACGTACGGAATACCGTTTCCACGCCGTGGTGTAATCTATTTTCCACCACCACCTTACATGGATGGGTATAATGGTGTAAATAATTACTATATATGATTATTGTAAAGTGATATTGATTCTGAAATAGTATAAATACACTCCAATACAATTCCACGATCATTAGAATGATATCATCGCTCATGTGTACGTATGGACTACCGTCTCCATGACGCGATGAGATTCATTCACCACGTTAACCATTCATGAATGATTATAAAGTATATATAATAAGTAATCATGAAATATATGACATAATAATGATACTTGATGTATGTGTATATATATGTATGTCATCTACTTAATTCCATCCAACTAAATAACGAAACGAAATCAGCGTTCATGCGTACGTACGGCCTACCGTCTCCAGGAACGGTGTATTTCTTTCCATTTACTGATCTATTATATATATGTATATTATGAATATATATTATATATAAATCATGTTTTATATTCTGGAATTATGTAATCATGATCTAAGTAATCATATGAATAATTAGAAGTCAAAACACGGACGACAAATTAAACGATTTTACCCAAAACGCTCTTTAACATGGAATTTACAAAAGAACGGGTAAAAGAAAGTCATAAGTAAACCATATATGAGTATGATTCTGGAATAAGTCAATGACATTATTTAAATCATTATACAGGAGTTTCGGACACTTACGTAGCAAATCAGACCTAATGTTAGGGAAATATCACAATCTCATTTTTATTCGAGATTGTTTATGCTTTGGTATTTATTTGGGTGTATTTTATCATCCACATCCATGTTTCCTCAATATGTAATATTATTTCCATTCACATAAAATTATTTAAATCCAATTTTACCCTTAGGTGAGTTTTGAGTAAAAGATATGAAATGAATCTTTTTTCGTTTTTTGTAAGAGGTACCCTTTTGACTTTTCCGACAAAAGTACGAGAATAATGTTTTTTTATCTTATACGGCATGAACGGATTTTGACGGTTTTATAAAGCCTTATTTCCATGATGCTTACTATAAAAGATTTCATGACTATTTTCAACAAAATCCTTTTCTTTTAAAATTGAATGACATTTTGTGAAAAGAGGATGATTTTGAAGAAGAAAGGATATTTTTCTCAAGAATTCATTTCAAGTGTTTTATCAAAACCATTTTTTATCTAAGGTGACATTATTTCATATGTGTATATTTCAAGTATCATGTCTCTAGGATTTAAATTGTTTCACATTTTTTATTATGAAATGATATCCATATCTTTTATATGGATTCTGTGATGATGGGATGATGTTTATGAAACCCATTTTATTTATTGGGTTATTATGAATGATGTATCTTTATTTTGTTTTACACATAATAATGGTATCATTATGAGATGGATGGGACCTATATCTCCCTTTAATGCATTGGTTAAAAGATTTATATCTCAGGAGATAGACATGGCTAGAACGGTAGGTTAATCCAGTTTAGTGAAACAGGACTGAAACGAGGAGTGAACTCGGTTTAGAAATGGACTTTGTCCGCTAAGATAGTCTTGGCTATGAGTCTTGACTACTAAGAAATTATTCTCTATGATTATGTGTGTATGCCACAAAGTTTCATGTTTTATGTTATGATTATTGGGATTACATTTCACTACTATGACTTATCCCGTGTTATGATATTATGATCTCTTTTGCAGGTTAAGATTTCCAAAATGTTATTTTCTTATGAATATGATGTGATTGATATTTATTTTGTTTACCCTTAATGAGAATTTGAGCTCACCCTTTTATGTTTTCTTTTCCTTAGGATATAAAGAATGATTTTAGGAAAAAAGGGGAAGATCTTTATGGGAGATGTTGAAGATCATTCACCATGATTAGAAGATTATATTCCCAGTTTCCAAAGACACTAAACTATTACGGTCCTTGTGTGTGTGTGTTTCTGTTATTTACTACGTATTCCGCAAAAGTAATGTAATGTCCATGTACGTTAAGTTTCGGGTCTCTACAGTTGGTATCAGAGGAATGGTTTAGTCAACCTTTGGAAACTAGGATGTGAGAACTTTAGTGAGATCCCTAGAGATATTTCTAAGGTATGTCTTGGGATTTACCTGAGGTTAAGTATAAGTATAGGTTATAGTACTAGAATTACGGTAACCCAAGATGTTAGATATTGAAGGTACTCCCCATTTATTATATTGTTTTCCCTAACATGTTTTTTGCCTCTCACACTATTCTTTTTGGGTTTTAGAAAATGGCTAGAAATAAGATGATTCACGATGATGGAGGATATGATGGACAATGGAATGATATTCTTAATGAGAAACCAAATAAAATGGGATTTGGATGTCCAAACATCATTATTATGCCGAATCAGCAATATCATATTATGATCAATAATATCAACTTTGGTAAGTATCCCGACTCAGATAATAAGAGAAAGATGGAGTTTCATGATGATCATAGAGGAAAGAAAGTTCAATTTCCCTCATGTAAATCATGTGAGAAGAGGCATTGATGAGATTGTTTCAAGGGAACTAGAAGATGCTTTTGGTGTGGAAAAGAAGGACACAAAGACATTAAGTGCAAAGGAATGTTTCAGTTAACACCATGGACGAGGAAAATGGTTTTTCTACTACATCAACAATGGTTAAATGTTTTATATGTGGAATGTACAGTCATTATGAAAACCAATGCCCTAAGGTAAAGTCTCATGAAGAAAATCAGTATGGTCGTATGGGTAGTATTTATGTTGATGATAGTGAAGAGACTACAAATGATATATGAGATGAATGAATTGATGAAGCTCGTTCAATGGTTTGAGAAGGTAGTGGAATGATTATATGTTTATCAAATGTAATGTTGTATAAGTAATCTCATGGTACTACGGAATAAAGAGACATATAAGGATTGTAACACTGTTGTCTTTCCTTAAGTTTTGAAAGTGTGCGATGAATGGTACCAGTATTTTTGGAATGTAGATGATATGCACATAATGAAGGGATAAGAATATAATGAGATGTTTGATTGTATTCATGAGCTCATGACTGATATAAGTACTAAGTGATATTATGGTTTGATTATATAGAAGTTTTGGGATTTTGGTATGTGGAAAGAGTTAACTTTTAACAACATTCATGTTTTCACTAAGGTTAAATGGGTATTCATTTTTCAAGAGAATACATGATTATGTTATTCACATGTTTGTAATTTGACAAAAATGATATATCTTATGATATATGGGGAATAAATGAAGGAATCCACGTGATTGTTATGTGACATTTCAATTAATCGTTTTCATTATACTATGAGCTTGGACCGAATTATTTTAGATAAGACTAAAGATTGGAATGGATTATGTTGGAAATATGCTAGTATTATTTAAGGATATAAGGTTTTTTGATATTATTGATGGAATGTTATAGTAAATTAGTTTTAGAAAAAGGAAAACCTGCAGGACGGGTGATAGCCCATCGCGTCGGACAAGGCTGTGAGAATCGAACCCACAACCGAAGGGCGACATGCCTTTATTTCCTACCACTGGCCTACATGAAGTCCCTGGTTAGTATAAAATAGTTTTATTTTATTATGCGGTATGATATATGAGGTATAAGTTCATTTTTGGAATCATATATGATTAACCTCACCATAGATGGACTTATGTATATTTGATAACTTTCACTAACCGTTAGTTTGAAACAGATGGAATGACCCGTCATTTTATCACATGATCTGTTAACACTTCAGGAATAACAAATTCATCTTAATTTATTTACGAGATGAAGTGTAAATTGTTCAAATCATGAACAACAGTGATATTGTACCAAAATCAAGCAATTATTTCTTCAAATTCAAAATTTTCAACTTTAGAGAAATGATATTGAAAACCAAAAATGTTGTCCTAGTACTCTTATATCTGGTGAATCAGATGGTACCTTAGATCATCACAAATTTATGGCTTTGTGATTGTTGGCTTTTCTATAGACATGTTCTCTACCACTCTCCATCATAACATGATTGTTAGATTTCTCTTCCACATCCATATTTTCACCTATGTGGAAACCCAGTGATTAGTTTATTTGGGTAACCATTACATTTCATACATTTGTTTATAAAGATTGGGTTTTGTATTCCTTTAGGATGTGTGTTTCTATGAAAGAAACTTTCGAGTAGTAAACCATTTATAACCCCGAAGAATTTCGAGGGCGAAATTCATTTTAAGGGGGGTAGAATGTAACACTCTGAGATTTTATGAAAAATATTATTTTTAATTTCATTAATGTCTTGTGTTGTACTCTACACCAAAATAATCTTGCACAACAAGCATTCTTGACTTGCCTTTCATTACACGCAATCGCGACCTTCCTCGATAGCGTGTGTAGTACGCAATACCGAGTTTCACAAAACAATGATATGCTATTAAAATATTATTAAAACTAGCTGTTATGAATAGTAATAACCACTCATTGAAATTTTGTAAATTTTATTTTCAAAATGGGATTCATTTTTGGATTCGGAATATCGAAATTAGCTTAGGGGGAAATTTTGGTACTTTTCAGATAACTTTCATATTTTGATGAATAGTGAAAATTACTATATTGTAATTAAAAAAACATTTTCAATCGAAATAATTAATAGTGATAAATTATTAATTTTAGTGGTTTTAAAATATATTTAGAATATATTTTTACAATTTAATACAATGTTAGTCATTTGATGTAATTTCACATTTAAACCAGACATAAACAAGTGTCAATCTTTTGATAGTTATTATCTCTTAAAAACACGCAATTTGTTTTGACGACGAGATTTAACTTTTATATTAATTAATGCAAATGATATGTTTTGAATTTGGTAAAATAGACATCATTTTTGAATTCATAATATCAAATATAGCTTAGGCCTAATTTTTGGTATTTTTCTGGAAACTTTCATTTTTTGATGAATAGTGAAACCACTAAGTGGTAGTTAAAAAATGATTTTTTCATAAAATATAATTTTACCACTTCTGTGAGTGGAATTTAAAAAAACCCAAGAGACACGTTTGATGTCAGTAAGTAAAATGTGGTTCAATGAGATGAAAATAATTTTTGGTGAATAGTAACTTTTTACTTTCTTTTCCACGGTTAAAAGTAAATAGGGTAATTAAGGGTAAAATTGATATTATTATTACCGTAACACATGTCATAATTCTATTGGATAAGTGTAATTCGACCCAAAACAACCTTTTTAATAAAATATGACCATTTAGGCCCACTTTGATTAGAATAGGACATTTATTATTAATTTATTTAAAGAAGGGTTAAAATAGATAAAATCAATGTTTAATAAGTAAATAATTTTTAATATAGGGTTATACATAAGATAAATTCTACTATAAAAATTAATTAGAAAGATAAAAATATTTCCTATATAATTATATTTTATTTGTAATTTTTAGACATTAAATAATTGAATTTATTTATGACACTAAGATGATGTAGTAATTATCTTATTAATGAAATATTGACATAATTGATGTTATAAATAGCCAAATAAATGTTATTTGAGACTTTTTATAAATTCAACTAATTTTATAGGTTAATATGAATAGTTATTATTGATTTAATTAACTTTTTTAAAACTAATCATTATGTTATAATTTTCAGAAAAATCAATTACAAAATAGTGTCAAAATTGACATAAAATAGTTTTAAAAAAATTATTATATTATTAATTTTTATTTTATTCCTAAATATCTAAGGTTCGGCCAAATGACTTAGATAAGGTTATATATATTAATAATAAACAACTTGGGGTTCGTTTGTCTTCTTATAGTATGTTTATTAACATTATAGTGTAAGAACACAAAAAGACTCGGTAAAAGTAAAATTATCTAACTTAATGTTAAATATATATGATAAAGTTAAAATAGGAACCTAAACTTGTCTAAATTCTATTGGATGAGGGGATTTCGACCCATCCCCACCTTAGCGTCTAAATAACTCAATTTGGAGCTATTTAAAAAAGAAATTGGATTTATAATAAAATAATATTTTTTGTTTTTCCAAAGGAGCCCCTCTCCTCCCTTATAAAAGGGCACCTCCTCCCTCTCTTCCTCACACTACATTGAGCCTTCATGCTCGGAAAACCGCAGCCAAATTTACTTCTACACTTCCCTAGAAACATTCTAGAGGTTCTGGTCTTCTTAAAAGACCAATTTTAGTTCCCTAAAAAGAGATCTCAAAGAGGCGCTTCAAAGAAGAGGTAATGTTCATTACCGATTCATTCAACATTATTTCTTATTCCTATTCTTCTTCGTAGGTTGTTTCATTATGAAGTAATAACATCAGTATCACTCATATACTTACATGTTATTATATGTATGAAATAACCCTATTTCACCGTCTATCCATCATACGGAAAACAAAATCACCGCGCGTGCATACGTACGAAATACCGTCTCCACATCGTGGTCTAATCTATTTTCCACCACCACCTTACATGGATGGGTATAATGGTGTACATAATACCTATATATGGTTATTGTAAAGTGATATTGATTCTGAAATAGTATACATACACTCCAATACAATTCCACGATCATGAGAACCATATCATCGCTTGTGCGTACGTACGGACTACCGTCTCCACAACGCGATGAGATTCATTCTCCACGTTAACCATTCATGAATGATTATAAATTATATATAATAATTAATCATGAAATATATGACATAATAATGATACTGGATTTATGTGTATATATATGTATTTCATCTACTTAATTCTATTCAACACAATAAGGAAACGAAAACAGCGTTGATGCGTACGTACGGCCTACCGTCTCCATGAACGGTGTATTTCTTTCCATTTACTAATCTATTTTATATATGTATATTCTGAATATATATTATATATAAATCGTGTTTAATATTCTGGAATTAATTAATCATGATCTAAGTAATCATATGAATAATTACAAGTCAAAACACTGAGGACAAATAAAACGATTTTACCCAAAACTCTCTTTAACATGGAATTTACAAAAGAACGGGTAAAATAAAGACATAAGTGAACCATATATGAGTATGATTCTGGAATAAGTGAATGAAATTATTTAAATCATTATACATGAGGTTCAGACACTTACAAAGCAAATCAGACCTAAGGTAAGGGAAATATCACAATCTCATTTTTATCCGAGATTGTTTATGCTTTTGTATTTACTGGTGTGTATTTTATCATCCACATCCATGTTTCCTCAATATGTAATATTATTTCCATCCACCTACAATAGTTTAAATCCAATTTTACCATTAGGTGAGATTTTAATAAAAGATATTAAAGGAATCTTTTGTCCTTTTTTGTACGAGGTACCCTTTTGACTTTTCCAACAAAAGTACGAGAATAATGTTTTTTTAACTTATACGGCGTGAACGGATTTTTACGGTTTTATAAAGCCTTATTTCCATGAAGCTTACTCCAATATATTTCATGACTATTTTCAACAAAATCCATTTATTTTAAAATTGAATGACATTTTGTGAAAAGAGGATGATTTTGAAGAAGAAATGATATTTTTCTCAAGAATTCATTTCAAGTGTTTTATCAAAACCATTTTTCATCTAAGATGACATTATTTCATATGTGTATATTTCAAGTATCATGTCTCTATGATTTACATGGTTTCAATTTTCTTATTATGAAATGATATCTATTTCTTTTATATGGATTATATGATGATGGGATGATGGTTAGGAAACCCATTTTATTTATTAGGTTATTATGAATGATGTATGTTTATTTTGTGCCACACATAAGAATGGTATCATTATGAGATGTGTGGGACCTATATCTCCCTCCAATACATTGGGTAAAGATTTTTTATCTCATGAGATATACATTGCTGGAACGGTAGGTTAATACGGTTCAGGGAAATAGGACTGAAACGAGGTGTGAACTCGGTTCAGAAATGGGCTTTGTCCACTAAGATAGTCTTGGAAATGAGTCTTGACTAATAAAAAATGATTCTCTATGATTATGTGTGAATGACACAAATTTTCATCTTTTATGTTATGATTATTCGGATTAAATTTCACTACTATGACTTATCCCATGTTATGATATTATGATCTCCTTTGCAGGTTAAGATTTCAAAAATGTTATGTTCTTATGAATATGATGTGATTGATATTTCTTTTGTTTACCCTTACTGAGCATTTCAGCTCACCCTTTTATGTTTTCTTTTCCTCAGGATATAAAGAAAGATTTTAGGTAAAAAAAGGGAAGATCTTTATGGGAGATATTTAAGATCATTCACCATGATTAGAAGATTATATTCCATGTTTCCAAAGACACAAAACTATTACAGTCCTTGAGTGTGTGTTTCTGTTATGAACTAAGTATTCCGCAAAAGTAATGTAATGTCCATGTACGTTAAGATTCGGGTCTCTACAAATATTGTATTTAAAATTACATACACCATGTTATAATTCCTATTTTATTTGAAAAATAAAAATATTTATATACCACCTTTTGGTGAATAAATTTTGTTTATCCTTTTGGGATGTAAAAAACATGGGAATCAGTTTTACTTTTCAATATTTCCATGGGTGTCTTATCGTCACCTTTTAAAAGGTCAACACTATCTACTCCAAGAGACAATCCAATAACCATTATTCTGAGGAAATCCTAACATAAATATCACAAATAAATATATCTCCACATTGGGTAAGTGATTGATTTATTATAAATCCCTTCTAGGAAGGATTTATTTATTATCCTCAAGAGGTTGTCTGAAGAAGTGGTACTGTTCACAACTGTGTGTTTTAATATTTATTAATATAATTAATCTTAAAATATTATAAATATATGATAAAATAATAAAAATATTATTTTATATATAAGGATATGTAATTTTTTTTATATGATAACCTATATCCACCTCTTCTATTATCAAATGGGATACGACTCCATCGATCTTGTACAGAGTGAATTAATGTATTATAAACCGATAGAATTCATTTTCCATCACTACATATATAATATATATATCCAATATTTTATTTAATATAATCATATTTCCTTTATGAAATTATTATACTAATTAAATTATAATATCATATATATAATTCTATATTCCATCCCTTTGGAAATGAACAATGTTGCTTTTTCATACGGGTTAGATTCCCACTCCAGATAGCGATGTGAAATGATTTTAATTTTATTTTTAAATGGATTCTAGTAAGTATATATTAATGTAATAAATATTATTTATTATAAATAATAATAGTTTTTATATGTTGAATTAGAATTTACCATACATATGTTCCATATTTTTGAAAAACTGATACAACGATCATGCGTACGTTTGACCTACCATCTCCTTGAATAATATAACCAATTTTCACAATAAATATCATTTTTGGAATGTTATAAATGAATATATAAATATTAAATATTATATTTAATAAAATTTTAACATTATTTAGTTGATGGATCGAATATTATTGTAAAAGGGGGAAAATATGGAACAAAATAATAAATCAAAAATGAAGTAGTTATCACTAGATGAAGTGATTTTATCCATGAATTGTTAATAAATAGGTCATATAATACATTAATTAAATAATATTGTGTATGGAAAACATAGTTTTAGTTCAATATTATATTAATGACATATATATATTTACTATATAGGATACACATACACGTGCGATGGAAAATCAGGCATTATGTGTTGGATTACAAAACATATTTTCCTTTCATTAGGTTATTTTACTTTTTAATAGTTATTGATATTCATTGATAATGTGTGTAATAAAATATAATTATATTTTTTTTACAATTATAATATGTTTAATTAAATTGGTTATAAATATCAATCTCACTGATAAATTATTACTAAAATGTTATGATAAATATAAGGGTATCTCGTATCGCATTTAATTCTATCAGGGATATTAAATATCCACAAATTATTTATTTTTTGGGTCTTATATAATATTCTCTTATAATATTATATATTAAACCCCTTTGACATCACATTATTAAATATTTCATTTGAATTCATGTCATTCTCGGGGATTATTTTTCCAATTTTGACCAACTTGTAATGTTCTATTCTAGAATGTCATTTTTTGTCCAGATTATATACAATAATGTTTTAAATGGTGAAACCATGTGATATACCTGTCCAAAAACTCATGAATTTTATTACCTAAATTCTGATAATGAATTGGTTATGTAATTATAAAATTTTAAACTTCTTTACATAAATTTATTGAGAAATAGTTTTGATGAAATGATAAATTTTTTTATCCCTTTAATAATGATTTCTTTTTAATATAAATTTATTTACTCTAAAAATATCTTACATAATGATTTTTAAAATATCAACATGGTTTCTTAATGTTATTTTTACAAATGACTTATTTTTTATCAAATTTATTTAGAAGGAATCATTATATTGTTTTCCTTAAAGTTGAATTATTCAATTTAATTATAGAAACGTGAATGAAATAATTGTTTTAATGTGTACGACATAAATGGAATTTATCATTCCCATAACTAATTAGTGTTTTTATGTTTCATTTTTAAGCTAGGAAAAGTTATTTTTAATTTGAAATATTTTTAAAATATTTATTTAGCACTAAATTAAGAAATTGTGTTTTTTAAGGTGGAAATGATATTTTCCACAAGAATGGTCTTAATTATCTCTTTATGTAATATAATATTCATATATGTTGATGAACCTTATTATATATATGATTAACTATAAGTATTTGGTAATAATAAAATCCATTTTTTTCATCATATGTTATAGGGTGATTTTTTACAAAGGATGTACAATGTTGACAACATTAATATTTATCTGGTTGGTTTATTATTTTATTTAATGATTAGGTTAATTATTAACATCTCGTATATTATTTTATCAATACGGATGTATATTTTCATTATGATCCCCCAAATTCATATAAGAATTTAATAATAATTATTTAGTAGGGTGATTTCCCATGTATAGACCACAGTTGGTAACTTATGTTTGCTAAGGAAAACTAATGTGGATATTTGGCTGAGCACATACCCAATTATGTCAAATTTCATGTTAATAGGCCTTGATGGAATTTTTATGTTGTCCAAAATTATCTATTCTCTTTTTATATGATTTTTCATTGATTTCCATATAATAATAAAATTAGTTAAAATATCCAAAGATATGTTTCATGTACATGTGATTATTTTATTGAATTTTCATTTATTCATTCTATATTTTACATCCTGTTCAGATTATTTTTTAAATTTAATTTGATTATATTTTTTGCCATACCATATTGAATATATATCACTTATTTATGTATATACCATTGTACAAATACCCTTACAGAGCGTTATAGATCACCCCTTTCCAGAGATTCCATTCTACTGCATGATTAGAAATGTTTTAATATTTATATTAATGTAATGTTAATGAAATTAATGTTGGAAACATTGAAAATTATGTGTTTAATTTTATGCTATCAATTGTACTGTTACATTCAATTTTGTATCAGCCTTAACAAAACAACTAAACTATTCATTCATCCATATTGAAATTTATTTTATCAAGTTCCAATAGAAAACAGTAACAATTACTTATTTCCTACTAGGGTAGGGGAATTGCAATATTATTTGTGTCTATTTCTATGATTTTATGGCCAGAAATCATGTTCTAGTTTTTTTGTTATTTTGTTTATGGATTATAAATACTTGACTAAACATGATGTTTTCATAGAAAACATTTTTTTATGATTTTCCATAGGATTTTATTCCCCTTTATACTATTATTCCCTTAGTTTCATAAATTGAAGGAATTTCGTACTGAACAAGGTTATAATGGCCAAGAAAATTGAGTCTCGAATCGATTAAAAAATTCCTAAACACTACATTTTCTAATTTGATACCAAATAATGTGAACCAAAATTTTCCAATTTAACAGATATGATAAAAAATAAATACATGATAATATACATACCCTTGTACCTTATTGGTTTACATTTTTATAGACCCTAGACAATCTCTTACAAAAACAACTATAATGTCTTTAAAGGAGAATTTTACCCATTTAACCCAGATCTCATATATTATATTACGACTCCAACATCATCCTTGTGAAACCAATTATATTCAAAATTTATTCACCATTATTAATTATAACTTGGTGAATAGGGAACATGTATAGGGTGAGATCAAATTCTCAAAAAGTGTTGAGAAATGAAATTGTAATTGAATGTAATCAATGAAAATAAGAAATTCAAAAGGGTATGATTAAGTAACAAAATTTCAGGTGTAAATAATAAATTTACTCATACACTAGAACACCTAGATCATAAAATATCAAAAAATGGAAGAGGAAAGAGTCATTAAAATCTATAATGGTGCCACATGTAATTTTGATATTGACCATAAAAAACATTATGACCAAATACTAATAAATTAAAAACCTTTTTAGTATTATAAAGTATCATATTCCGAAAACCCTTTCAAAATAGTTTTCATTTGATTAATAATTTGACCAATATTGAGTATATTCATTACCCAATTTATTGGAGCACTATCTTGGTGCATCCATCAGTTATTCTATAATGAGTTTACTCAGTTCTATTTAGGAAACCACAATATAAGTTGTAATGGGATTACTCAGTGCAATCTAGTCCAAACAAATTTAAGGTATTATGGGATTACATAACTCAATCAAATCCACCCCATCATATGCATTAACTCTCTTACCTGGAAATATATGGTCAACATAATTTTATGATGTAACATGCTTACCTAGTGTTATCTAGTCCACAAAATGTTTGTGTAATAATGTAAAGAACCAAAACATGAATAATGTACATAGATATTTAAATTCTTCATAAAAATCATAGAAGGAATAATTATTCATTATATTAATTTTAACCATTGGAAATGAAATGGTTTCCAATTAATATATTTGAAACACGATAAACTTGGGGAAAATATATCGGTTTTGTACCATCTCTTTGATAAAAAATTTTTCTATCCAGAGAAATAATGGTTATGGAATCAATGTAGAATATTACTAGTGGACTATATGTACTAAATATTTTTTTGAAATTGATGAATTTTAATACAATTAAAATATAATTAAAATTATTCCTAAGTATAATATTATTTTCATCTTGAAAATAACTTCATAAAACATAAAACATTATGAAACTCATTTTCATTGAATTCATCCTTATAACTATATTAAGGAATTTATAAATATATATTAAAAACTATATTTATGAAAATTTAATTTCTAATTTGGTAATCATATTTTTAAATTTATTTTAAAGCATTTGTATAAATCATGGTTGTGTGTGAAAAAACTATTCGTCTGAAGATAGAAATGAAATAACATTTTCTTAAAAAAATTATCTCATCCATATAAAGTACCAATGAGTAGGATAATGGTAATATCATGGGATTATATTATTAATCAATTGATTATAATAGATTTCATGAGATTTATAATATCCCAACATTTGAGACTTATTCCCGTACAATCCCAATAAATAATGTTTCCATAAAAAGAATCTTACAACAAATATTACATTGACTCACAATAACAATGAAATAATATCATTTTGAATATCATAAAGAATATGTCTCATTATAGAACATTTAGAATTGTAATAATATAAACCTCATAAATTAAGTTAGGTGTATAACATAACATCAATCTCAAAGATGTAAAATTCAGACAAAAATATCTTAATGAATTGTTTACTTAGAAATCATAACTGTACGAGATAGAGATCATAAAATGGATATTAATATCTCTATATATATAATGATAAGGTTCATAAAATAAATTTATGTAAATCATATTGATAACAAAAAAATGGTCAGTAATGAATACATCTCACAAAAAAAAATTAAGACAAGAAACAACCCTTACGTGGAGTCTAATTCCTCATGCTTATTCTTTATCATTCTATTATTTTGGTATCCACATTAATAATGCACTAAAACCTTGAATTTGTTTCATTCATATACATATAATTCTTCTACTATTAGGTTATATTCATTTTGAGGTGATTGGAGAAGCATTTAGATTATCATTAATATAAGTAGTTTTCTAACCAATGTAAGTACTTTTCTAACCAATGTAAGTAGTTTTTTAACCAATGTAAGTATTTTTCTTATACATTGTGTTACATTAATCATATGTTTCAGTATTTTTACAATTTTAATTACCATTAATATATGTAGTTTTCTAACCTATGTAATTCAGAATATAATAATAATATAAAGCGATACTTATTAGTAAATTTTTACTCTCTAGTTTTTTATATGAAATCGATGTTATAAAATAAAAAACATATGTGTGTTGGGAATTAAATTTATTTGAAGTGCATATAACATGAAAAAACAAAACATTAACCCCAGTCGTGGTAACACTGTTTTTACTATTTATGGGTCAATATTTTCATTATAAAAGAAATTTTTTCCATGAATTGACCATACTTTGTATTTTTATTAATCAGAAGTATCTTTATAGATGATTTAATTTTTATTAATTTTGAATCGTTTAAAAAATATAATTTTGTATAAAATAATATTAATCAATTTTAAAATAATTTAATTAAATGGTATATAAAAAAATACAGTAAAAAGTGTAATTAAAATTTATTTATTTAGAATATTTTTTTAATGTTATATTAAACTAACAAATAAAGCAACAAAAAAATGTAGTCTATTTATAACAATTATAAATGTTTTGATATATTTTCTTTTTATTTGACAATTAATTAAATAATCGATGTGTTGGTGTTTCATAATATCCAATGTAATTATATTACCCCTAAAAACCAATCAAAAATTATTAAAATAAATGAATATATTTTAAATTTAATAACAACATTAATTATTTAACCAATGATGTTTTTCCATATCTAAAGCATTATTGAAATTAAAATGAATAATTGTACATTTTTTTCTTTTTCTTTTCATAACATATTATATCAATCAATTGCAAGGAATAGTGTCCAAAAACATAATGATTTTGATCCGAATGTAAATGTGTCTACATATGTCCATAATATTTTTTTGGGCCATGATTGGGGTCATGTGTACATCTTATATTCTATTTTTATCCACGAAGTAAACTCGTATTTACCTTAATCATTGTAATTAATTTTAATTGGTTTCACAAATCAATTTGGTCCAAAAATATTTTTACCATATTAGATTAAAAAAAAATTATTTGAAATATTATTTCCATTCTCCCAAAAACCATCCAAATCTGATGAATAAATTTACATAAAATTAATCTCACAGACGTGACGGGAAAGCATGTTTTATATGTGATGAAATTTAAAAGATAAAAATGATATCATTTTAAAGTATAAATTAATAATTATTCAGATGAACTATATCGAATTATTATATTTATAAATGAACTAATGTGTGTTTAGAAAAATAATAATAAAATTTATCATTGTAAATAATTTAGATGATCAAAAAGTTTTCATTTATCATTCAGTAATTGTCACTATTCATTAAATATTTAAAGCTATAATAAAAATAAAAAAATTCACCCTATGATGATTAAGGTATTATTCCTCAAATATTTTTTATTATTTATTCAAAATTAATAAAAATAATTTTAAAAAATATTGTTTAAATTTGTGTTCCATAAAAGGCAACGAAATTTCTTTTTAGAAAAAATATTATTTTAAACCGTAAAACATGATTTGTTTTACTCAATTGTTTGAAAACAATTTTTCTAAATGTAAAACATTAAATATAATATATTTGATATATTTTTAGTTAATATATCCCAACATAATTTATTTGATTATTTTTCTAGAATAAACCACACGTGTCCCCATTAAAATAATATTTCAAAAAAAATCCATTGTATTTACAATAGGGTTTTGTATTTAATTTGTAAATAATTATCCAATAAGGAATTAAATATATATACATGTGTAAACCATATTTTTTCAATTCATTTAATCATGTTCACACCAACAATTTCTATCTCTTGGTTATAACCTTAATATATTTCATGGGTCGTTTATGTTTTGTGTGGCAAGAGGAATATTCCATCAAACAATAATATATAGAAGTTGTGTGTAACAAAAGATAAAATTAGCCATTATTGTAAATAAATATAAATTCAATGTTTTGTGTAAATTTTTATATCTTATATAATTTTCCTCTTTAAAAACATTTTAGTGTCACATCCTCCCCCCTTTAAGTAATTAGGTCATCACAATTTTCACATTATCCCAGTAATCAATGGATAGAAATTTGGACGTAATTTTTTTGTAAACCATCACCCCAAAAAGGGTGATAAAAATTTTTCTAATGAAATATAATTATACTTTTAAAGGATCATTTATCCATAAATGGGATAATAATATATTAGACCTATCTTTTTAACTAAAACAAAACCCCAAATGGTTAGAACATGGTAAGAGTGTAACGACCTGAAATTTTGAATAAATCTACATTCCTAATTTTGTGTGTTGTTTTATTTTAATTTTATATGCAACAAAAATGTTTCATTTGTTAACATGAGACCGTTGAGTTTTGACTGTTATATGACCATTGGTCAATATGACCGCTGTAAACTAAACATTTCGATTATTGTCTCTAAATACAAGTAATCTAGGTTAATTAATATAGAAAGAAGATTCGATGGCCTCACCCAGTAGTCTTGGACTGATCGAAGCCCATCTAACAGAACTTGGGAAGGAGGTAGCACCACTGGGCTTTGCTGTGGACCAAACCCAAGCCGAACTTCATCACGTGAAGCTAGAACGGAATCGCCTATGCGAGAAGTTCAAACTGATAGAAATTACAACTCGTGCGATGTTGGTCGAGCCTCCCTCGGATTCACTCACCATAGCACACCTTACACTTTGGTCCTATGCTGGTGTGATAAGGGGCTTTGTAAGGAGACCGTAACTGCCTTGTGTAATCCTTTGTTTTAAATAAAAATTGGGATTTCTTCTTATGATGAATTTTATGATTTTTAAAATGTCCGGATAAATATAGTATGCATATTTTTGGTGAATTTTAGAGAAAGGATATTTTAAAATAATGTTTATGTAAACGATAAATAATTAAAAATGTGTAATGATTTTAAAAAAATGGTCTTCTACAATTATGTCCAAAACGAAATATATAGTCTAATAAGATCAACATGATTTATGATGAATAGTAAAGTATGGATAGTGATTTTATGATTAGGATTAGTAATGTGTCCAAATGGATTATTAATTTCACTTAAAGAAGTATTAATATAATCTAGGCACCTTGATTAAGTAATGTGATTCAATAAAATGGTTAAATAACGGTTTCATAAATTATTATTCAAGTGTTAGTTTTTTCAGGTGAATAGTGTTTTTTAATTAAAAATTAAATTTAAAATATTGAGAAAATTATTTTTATAAAATGGATTTCATTTTTGAACTCAAAGCATCGATATTATGTTAAGGTAATTTTTTGGAATTTTTATGAAAAACATGGATTCTCGATGAATAGTGTATTTATTTAAAAATAGAAATAAAAAATGTTTAGAAAAATATTTTTTTTAAAATGGAGTTCATTTTTTAAATCAGAGCATTGATATTTGGTTATGGTGAAATTTTGGGATTTTTCTAAGAATGATGAATTTTCAGTGAATAGTAAAAATAATGTTTTAGGGTTTCGGTATGTTTAATGACATCATAATTATGTCATGATGATGTCATGAGATATTTTATGGGTTCACCGACCAAAGGTGATGAATTATTGTATTGGGGGCCCAATGTGGCCTAACATCATGGGAAATATCATGGGAGAGCACATGGTTTTGAGAAAACCACTTTTGAGGTGTCCTTTGGCCATCAATGCCTTATCCCCTCACTTTCCCTATAAATACCAAGACCTCCTCTCATCCATTCGACTCCAAAACCATACTCAACAAATATCTTGTCTCCTTACCTCCCAAGGAGTCCTCCCGTGGTTCCCCCAAGCCCTCAAGGTCCAAAACTTTGAGTTTTAAGAGTTACATTTTAAGGTAAGGGATCCGACCTCTCTTTTTCTTTTCAAGAAATCTCTTTTATGTAATTTCTTTTATGCTCCATGTTCTTATGTTAAAGGATGCTCTTTTATACTCCTCTTAATACCTTCTTCGTGTTCATATAATGAGATATCCTCTCTTACTCTCATTAGTTCATTTTATGAAGTTTTATGTGGCGCCATTAGGCTGCCGAAATTTTTGTAACAGATTCTTTGTCCCTTCTCATTTTTCAAGATCTATTTTCATGTAAAGTAGTTCAAGTTCCTTTTTATTATGTTGGGGTATGATCTCTAAATTTATCATACTGATCTTTTATGATCATATAATGAGAGACCCCATTTGATCTCTTCAATTCAGTATTTTGATGTTTTATGTGGCGCCTTTAGGCTGCCGAATTTTTAAGTGGTTCTTTCACCTTTCTCCTTTTTCAAAGTTCTAGCTCCATGTCAAGTCTTGTAAGTTCCTTTTTATTATATTAGGGTATTATCTATAAATCTATAATACTGATTTTTTATGTTCATATGATGAGAGACCCTATTTGATCTCATCAATTCATTTTTGTTTAAGTTTAAGTGACGTCGTTATGCTGCCGAATTTCTTAGGGGTTCTTTCACCCTTCTCGTTTTCAAGATCTACTTTCATGTCAAGTCTTTCAAGTTCCTTTTTCTTATGTTGGGGTATTATCTCTATATCTATCATACTTATCATTTATGTTCATATGATGAGAGACCCTATTTGATCTCTTCAATCCACTTTTGGAAGTTTTAAGTGACACCGTTATGCTGCCGAAATCTCATAAGAGAAATCTTATTTTTGTCTTCCATTCATGTTCTTCATTTCAGATGGTATATCATAAAAATTTCATTACCATGTTCTAAAATCCTTTATATTATGTCCCCCGACTGTTTTATGGATCATTTATGAATGTTTGACCCATGTGCCCTCTCATTTCAATGTTTTCTAAAACCTCGTAACATAGCCTTTACGCTACAGAATGTTGGTTTCAAAATATCTCCATCTTTTTCTAAAGTTCATTTATTTTATTAAGTGAATAATCAAATTTATTTCTTCTAAAGGGGTATTCACATATGTATCAAAATTTTCTATTTTAAATTCTGGTATTTACATGCATGAAACCCGCTTTTCCTTTTCTGTGGGTTTAAAGTGACATAAAGATCATGTCTTTAAAGCAGTTTTAAAACGTTATTATTATGAAATGAAACCCATTTCATTTATTCTATATGGGTTGTTTATGAAATGATTGATGATGATATATGTGGCTCAATGATAATAAATACATGTCATTGGTACGCCCAGATAGCGCTCCAATGCATTGGGTAAAGACTTAATCTCTAGAGATGACCTTTTAGACTGATACCTTGGGGAATAACCTTGGTAATTTTTATTGACACCTTGGGGATGGACCTTGGTGAAACGAAATGATTTTCAATATTAAATGTTGTATCCACATCTTCAAGTTATAAAAAATTTTATTTTTATTATGATATGCCTCATGATTTCATTCTCATGCCTTAAAATTCTTTTCATGAATTTGTTGATGTATCTCAAAGTTCATATGTAAAATGTTTCCATTGTTTCCCTTACTGGGCCTTCTTCTCACCCTTTCTTTTGATGTATGTCCCCAGGTTATGAGATTCCATAATGAACCTAGGATGAACATAAGGATAAGACTTTAAAGTGTTTAAGATGAATGTTTTTTTTTGTTTCAAGTATTATGTTCCTGGATTCCAAGACACTAAACCATAAAGATCCTCAGTTTTGTATAATGTAGTGAAAGTTTATGTGACAAAAAATGCGGGATGCTATAGTTGGTATCAAAGGATGGTTTAGATATTTGTGGAAATTATGATATGAAAACATTAGGAATAACCCTATAGAAAATTATAAAAATAGGAAATATTCCTGGTATTTTGGTGAGTATTGAGTAAGGGGTTGCCAAGCAAATACATCTCTGTCTGGATACGAGCAGGTAGAGGTGGCTCTGGCACAGATGTACATTGGGGTAAAACTCAAGAATAACGCTTTGAGCTAGACTCGAATTGGAACTGGTACACGACAATGGGACTTACTGCACTCTTGGTTATGACACACCCAGGGGATATTCTTTGATAAATTCATAAGCTTAGTATGAACCATTGTTAAAGGAACAAACGTAAAATAAAATAAAGATTCACATAAGAATATATGATAATGTATAACCTATATGGGATCCTAGGGGATCACAAGTTATGGTATACTTTTCTTCTATAAGTTATCCTTATATGCTTTACGTTCCTTTTCATAATTATTGGCTATGTATTTAAGGCCCTAATTACACTTTCTCTTCTTAGTTAATGGTGGGAAATGGAAGAACATGCCCCAACAACCAATGTGATAGGAAATTCGACGATTTCCGTATTAATATGACAGAGATGATTAGGGGATTAAAAGATTATTATTATTTTGGAAGACGTTCACTATTTTAGGGACCCTATATGTTCGAGGTAAATAGATTACTACGGTATTTTCATTGAGGAGTAATTTTGACTTATATTTTGAAGAATCAATGAATTTAAGGTGGACGTATAGTAATTTAGGTTATTTATGGGAATGATTAACCTATATTGGTTAAAATATTTTTAGGTTAGATACTTTTGTTATAAGATGTTAGGAGTGGTTGATGTTGTTTGAAGATGAACAATGAAGTTTATTTTGGAATACTATGTTATCAAATCCTTCTTGTATTTGGGTTTCAATATTAGTTTGTTTTATTTTGAGGAATTTTAATGAATATTATTTAAGGAATGGTATATGATGAACTTTGGGTAGTACCATGGAAATTTGATGATTTAAAACTTGTTACCATTCCTATGGGATTATTTCATTTTGAAGAGTTGTTTTACCTTACCATTTCTGTTTTTGGAATAATGTTTAAATATAGGAGAAATAGATAGTAAATCTTTTGTGTGGTATGTTATTATCTAGAAGATGATTCTTGTGTTTTGATGAGACCAAATAGTTTTTAATGCTCATCGTTTGGATAAAAGATTTGTTTTGGTAGAAACATATTAGAGGATGAAACTCTACTTGAAGGTTGGTATATTTCCTTATGTTTTTGTTCTATGTAGTAAATGAATTCCTCAAAATTATGAAAAGAAACGTAAAAAAATGTTGTTGGTTTACATTTCCTACTAGGTAATAAAATACCATTTACACACATCATAATTTTGGGATTTTCTCTTGGTCAACTTTCTCCTAATCATGATTTCTATCACTCTCCCCCAGAACTTGACCCTTTGTTTTTTCTTCCATGTCCATATTTTACTACATGGGATCCTAGTATGGGTTAACTCGGGTGACCTTTTTACTTCCATTTATTTCTTTTAAAGTAATAATTTTACTGACTCCTTTTCTGATGTGGGACTTTCAATTAAATTTCAAAACCCAATTTTAAAAATTGCAAGGACGCAATTTCTTAATGGGGGAAGATTGTAACGACCCGAAATTTTGAATAAGTCTTCTTTCCTAATTTTGTGTGTCGTTTTATTTTATTTTTATACTCAACAAAAATGATTCATTTTTTAACATGAGACCGTTGGGTTTTGACTATTATATGACCATTGGTCAATATGACCGCTTTAAACTAAACATTTCGATTATTGTCTCTAAATACAAGTAATATTGGTTAATTAATATAGAAAGATGATTCGATGGCCTCACCAGTAGTCTTGGACCGATCGAAGCCCATTTAACAGAACATGGGAAGGAGGTAGCACCACTGGGCTTTGCTCTGGACCTAACCCAAGCCGAACTTCATCGTGTGAAGCTAGAACGGAATTTCCGTTGCGAGAAGTTCAAACTGATATAAATTACTACTCGTGTGATGTTGGTCGAGCCTCCCTCGGATTCCCTCACCATACCACACCTTACACTTAGGTCCTATGCTGGTGCGATAAGGGGCTATGTAAGGAGACCGTAACTGCCTTGTGTAATCCTTCGTTTTAAATAAAAATTGGGATTTCTTCTTATGATGAAGTTTATGAATTTTCAAATGTCGGGATAAATATAGTATGCATATTTTTGGTGAATTTTAGAGAAAGGATATTTTAAAAAAATGTTTATGTAAACCTTAAATAATTAAAAATGTGTAATGATTTTCAAAAAAATGATCTTCTACAATTATGTCAAGTACGAAATTTAGAGTCTAATATGATAAACTTGGTTTTTGATGAATTGTAAATTATGAATAGTGATTTTATGATTAGGATTAGTAATGTTTCCAAATGGATTAGTAATTTCATTTAAATAAAGTATTAATATAATCTAGGCACCTTGATTAAGTAATGTGATTCAATAAAATGGTTAAATAATGTTTTCATAAATTATTATTCAAGTATTATTTTTTAGGGTGAATAGTTTTTTTAATTAAAAATTGAATTAAAAATATTTAGAAAAATATTTTTATAAAATGGATTTCATTTTTGAACTCAGAGCATCGATATTATGTTAAGGTAATGTTTTGGGAATTTTTCTGAAAAAATGGATTTTCTGTGAATAATGTATTTATTTAAAAAAATAAATTAAAAATATTTTAAAAAATAATTTTTATAAAATGGTGTTCATTTTTTAAATCAGTTTATTGATTTTTGGTTAAGGTGAAATTTTGGGATTTTTCTGAGAAAGTTGAATTTGCAGTGAATAGTAAAAATACAGTTTTAGGGTGTCAGTATGTTTAATGACATCATAATTGTGTCATGATGATTTCATGAGATATTTTATGGGTTCTTCGACCAAAGGTGATGAATTATTGTATTGGGGGCCCCATGTGGCCTAAATTCATGGGAAATATCATGGGAGAGCACATGGTTTTGAGAAAACCACTTTTGAGGTGTCCTTTGGCCATTAATGCCTTGTCCCCTCACTTTCCCTATAAATACCAAGCCGTCCTCTCATCTATTATGCTGAAAAACCATCCTCAAAGATGTTCTGGTATCCTTACCTTCCATGGAGTCCTCTAAAGGTTCCCCCAAGCCCTCAATGTCCAAACCATTGAGTTTTAAGAGTTACATTTTAATGTAAGGGATCTGACCTCTCTCTTTCTTTTCCCGAAATGTATTTTATGTAATTTCTTTTATTTTCCATGTTCTTATGTTAAAGGATGTTCTTTTATACTCTTCTTACATCCCTATTCATTTTCATATAATGATTGATCCCCTCTTACTCTTATTATTTCGTTTTATGAACTTTTAAGTGGCGTCGTTAGGCTGCCGAAAGTTTTGTAACAGATTCTTTCTCCCTTCTCATTTTTCAAGATCTATTTTCATGTAAAGTATTTAAAGTTTCTTTTTATTATGTTGGGGTATTATCTCTAAATTTATCATACTGATCATTTATTATCATATGATTAGAGGGCCCATTTTATCTCTTCAATTTAGTATTTTGAAGTTTTTAGTGGCGCCATTAGGCTGCCGAATTTTTAAGTGGTTTTTTCACCTTTCTCCTTTTTCAATGCTCTAATTCTATTTCAAGTCTTGAAAGTTACTTTTTAATATGTTGGGGTATGATATCTAAATCTATCATACTTATCTTTTATGTTCATATGATGAGAGACCCTATTTTATCTCATCAATTCATTTTTTTGAAGTTTAAGTGACGTCGTTAGGCTGCCGAATTTCTAAGGGGTTCTTTCACTCTTCTTGTTTTCAAGATCAACTTTCATGTCAAGACCTTCATTTTCATTTTTATTATGTTGGTGTATGATATCTATATCTATCAAACTGATCATTTATTTTCATATTATCATAGATCTTATTTGATCTCATCAATACATTTTTTGAAGTTTTATGTGACACCGTTAGGCTGCCGAATTCTCATAAGAGAAATCTTATTTTTGTCTTCCCTTCATGTTCTACATTTCATATGGTATATTTATCGAATTTCATTACCATGTTCTCAAATCCTTTATATTCTGTCCCCCTCCTAGTTTACGGATCATTTATGAATGTTTGACCCATGTCCCCTCTCTTTTCAATTTTTTCAAAAACCTCGTAACATAGCCTTTATGCTACAGAATTTCCGTTTCAAAATATCTCCATATTTTTCTAAAGTTCGTTTATTTTATTAAGTGAATAATAAAATCTCTTTCTTCTAAAGGGGTATTCACATATGTATCAAAATTTTCTATTTTAAATTCTGGGATTTACATACATGAAACCCACTTTCACTTTTCTGTGGGTTTAAAGTGACATAAAGATCATGTCTTTAAAGCAGTTTTAAAAGGTCATGATTATGAAATGAAACCCATTTCTTTTATGCTATATGGGTTGTTTATGAAATGATTGATGATTATATATGTGACTCACATGATAATAAATACATGTCAAGGGTGCACCCAGATAGTGATCCAAAGCATTGGATAAAGTCTTAATCTCCAGAGATGACCTTTTAGACTGATACGTTGGTGAATAACCTTGGAAATTTTTAATGACACCTTGTGGATGGACCTTGGTGAAATGAAATTATTTTCAATATTAAATGTTGTAGCCACATATTCAAGTTATGAAAAATGTTATTTTTATTATGATATGCCTCATGATTTCATTCTCATGCCTTAAAATTCTTTTCATGAATTTATTGATGTATCTCAAAGTTCATATTTAAAATGTTTTGCTTGTTTCCCTTACTGTGCCTTCTGCTCACCCTTTCTTTTGATGTATGTCCCCAGGTTATGAGATGCAGTAATGAACCTAGGATGAACATAAGGAGAAGCCTTTCAAGTGTTTAAGAATAATGTTTTTTTTTGTTTCATGTAATATGTTCCTGGTTTCCAAGACACTAAACCTTAATGATCCTCAGTTTTGTATAATGTAGTGAAAGTTTATGTGACAAAAAAGGTGGGATGATATAAAGAGAATTACCTAAGTGAATAAATATATCATATGATACACTGACATTAAAAATTCAATTGTAATAAGAAATGTTTTAAATAAATTATTCCATAAATAACTATCTTTGAAATTATTCAAACATTTCCTAACCAAGATAGAAAATGAATCATTTGAAGCACTTGAGAATATATCATTCCTAGGTAAATAAATTGTCATTCCTCATATAAATTACCATTTGGTTACGATACAAACATAATCATCACAAGAAAAATTGCATACTAACCCAGATATCACATAGGGTTGAGTTAGTCATGTATCCCTAATTATCCTTCAATCATGGTATCAAGAACCACTGATATTTTAGCTGTGACAGGTTGTCTCTCAACATACAAGTTTTCAAATTCCCTGTTCATTATATAAGAAAAATAATTTATACCTAAATTAAAAATCATGTTGAACATAGATGTTATAAATACCTCAACCTAAAAAAATAGCTCAAAAAAGATAATTTATCACTTTATTTTTTCATTTAATAAATCATTAATCATTTATCTATGAGATTGAAATTACGATAATCAATATATTTATTATCCTATGATAGAATATATAAATAATAAGATAATATCACTTGAAAAAAATTCTTAATCTCCATATTTATCTAAACATTTCGTTGATAAAAACTATAAAATCCCAGAAACATCACTCTCATATCCTATTTTAAATTAACATACTTGACATCATAACATTTGGTATGGAAGAAGGTGAAAAAAATTTTTCCAGTCAAAACATAAAACATTAAAATGAAATATTGGATCACATACATACACATCTTCCATATATGTTTATATAAAAAATACATAGAAATTTAATTTTAATTTCACAAATTTTTTCTAGTTTTCTTTATTAACATTAGGACATCAACAAGGTCATTGTGACATCCCTTATAGAAATAACTCCTTAAAACACATTATTTATATAATGGGGAAATGGGAACAGAAGAAGGTGTGGAAAATTATTAGTAATGATATATAAAAGACATTGTAAAATAATTTAATCAATGAGAATATGAATTGATCAAGGATATGGTGACATATTAATAGTTATTGAGAAAATTATCAAGGTACATATACCAATCAGTAAACATACCATTATATATGAATAATTGGGAAATGAAATAGTCCTCAGAGTCAATATTAAAGTTCCATGTGGTATTAATATTAATAACAAGATACATTATATATCCATAAAAATAAAGTAAATACATGTCTATATAAGAGAGCATCGTTTTCATAAAACCTATTCAAATCCAATAAATTGGAATAACCATAAGGCTAACATCCAGAATATTAATTTCTCATTGCATTGGAGCACTATCCGGGTGCACCCATCATTTAACATCAAAAAAATCCCCTAACTCAACATGGGACACCTCATCTTAATCAGTAACGGGCATACCCATTACTATATGGGACACCATAGGATAAATTGTGACAGGAATACCGTAAATTATCATGCCAACAGAATTTTAAGATCTAATATGCTCACAAGGCCATATCTAGTCCACCCCATGATAAGCTGTCATGGGTTTACCTTTCTTTTTCTAATCCACCCCATGTTTAATATATACTCAAAATAAACCATAATTTTAATAAAGTAGACCAACATTTTAAAACAAAATAAAAATCTTAGAAAATAGAATAATTCATTTATAACCTAAAAGTCTCTTGGAAAATATAAAATATTCATTTCAATATGATGGAAATATGATTGTTTTTTTGATAAAGAAATAGGATTCATCAACACATCCTTAAAACAAACATTATACATCCCGAGAGAGAATAAGGGTGGTCCCGATGAAAAATATCAAAAGTGGAGGAGAAGTAATAACAAGTATTATTGGCATTGATCAATTGAAATAAAATAAAAATATCATTAAAAATATAAGAACATTAAACATACTTTGCATTTTGAAAATGATGGAGCGTTGGTTACGCCAAATGGCATAAACAAGAACTCGTAGTGGTTGTACCGACATTAGAAGGTCGTCTTCTGCACATCCTCATCTCGAACTCTGAGCTGATGATAGCCTGATCTAAGGTCTATCTTCGGGAACCACCGTTCTCCTTTTAACTAATCAAATAAGTCGTCAATCCTCAGAAGTGGGTACTTGATCATCATGGTAACCTGTTTCAGGAAACGGTAGTCGACACAATGACTCAAGCTTCCATCCGCCATACTGGCAAACAGAATCAGGGCTGCCTCGGGAGAAACACTAGGTTAAATGAATCACTTCCCCTGCAAGTCCTCTAGCTATACCTGATTCTCATGAAGCTCCGTGGGAGCCATCCAATATGCTGGTGTAGATATCGGTGTCACCCCAGGGTAGAAGTCAAGGTAGAATTACACCTCTCTACGGGTAGGTAGTCCTAGAACATCATCATAGAAAACATCTTCATACTTGTACACTACTACAGGATAAGTCGGACTCTCCACTTCAACTAATCCGAGGGTATGGAAACCTAACTGATGAGTGATCAGCTGTAATCTCTTCCAGGAAAGTCCATAGTGCACTGCAATGTCTCCCTTCTTTCCGGTGAAGGTGATCATAGCCCCATCCGTGCAGAGACACCACACTTTGCACCAAATACATTCAATCTGAGCCTGGACTATAGATAACTAGTCCATACACAAGATGACGTCCTAGGGCCTCGACACCGATACGAGGAGATCCCAGCCGAAGCTAGAGCGTAATCTTCGAGTCTGCTCGTGTTTGAGTCTCTAGCCGTAAGGATCAAGCCAACAGCTCTGTCAGAATCTCCATGCTCTGAATGAGGGTAGTGGAAATGAAAGGGTGACGGGAACCTGTGTCCATAAGAACTACAAATACAGAGGAGTAGACTCAGATCGTACCTCAAATCCTCTCCAGAGCACCATTATCAAAACCTTAGCTGCCTGAAGCTGATCTCTCTCTTATCCACCTAATCCAGGGGGTTGGGGTAGACCTTCAGGTGGGGGTGGCCTTATCACCTCAAAATTTTACCCACCACCTACTGCTCGACCAGCTCCCATGCCACATCTGCCTGCGCCCTGCGAACCGCCTCGATCGAATCTTTGTCCATGTTTGGGCGGTCCATCGACCATCATCTGATCATCGGAATGACGGGTTGGATAGTCATGAGCCACAAGACCCTTCCCTCTTCATGAGAAACAATGACTGCTATTGGAATGTATTTCTCTACCCTGAGTTCCCCACACAACTAATCTTGAGTCATGCGGTCATGCACCGGTGGGTATGGTTCTCTTAGACTTCTGGAACATCTGTCTACTACCAGCTGAAGAAGACTAAGCTGCATGTCGAATATTAGTGGCTCTCGTTGTAGGAGACTACTCTACATGGAAATTCTCCACTATGAAGGCTCGCTCCAACACCCTTGCCTTCCAGGTTAGCTGAACTGGTTGAGATGACTTAATGAAAACATTTTAAAACAAACACACAATCAGTGATTTCATGTAGTGATTTGGAAATCAATAGTCAGGGTCCTTGTGTATGGATACTTCATCCGTCGTACCAACATTGGACTCCCTGAACTGAACACCACACTCAGTTCCCTTTAACACTATTTCTTCATAGAAAAGATCATATTCCTATGTTATGTGGTAGAACGGACTCCTTTGACACCATTTTGTCACGACCCATCATCTGGGAGCTGTGTTGTGACCACCCCAAGACCATCTTCCATAGGTCAGGGGTTGGCAACTTGATCCAAAGGCGTAAATCCCAAAACTGGGAAGTCATTGTATTTATATGCTTAAAATGAACACAAAAGAGTACAATCTAAAAGCAAAACACTAAGTAAAACTTTATACAAAAGAGTGCTAAAAAGTAAAAGGGGCCAGAAATACAACCCCTACTATAAAGTACAAGTACTACAAAAAGGGAAAACAACTCATGTATTTTCCACCTATAAATCCTACCTAAAGGGTAGGTACAGATAGCCTCCACCAGAATCCACATCCGTTGATCTCCTACATGCACCATTACACCGTGTGGTCCACCTCTGAGTACCGTCCAGTCCCGATGCTCTCTGCCTCGGTCAATGCTGTCTGTCATCTGCATCCAATACAATGATGTGACGGCATAGCCCTTGCAGGGGTGAGTATAAAGATACTTAGTAGGGACCCCAAGATCATTAAGGTCTCACAAAATACAACAAGAATAAACAAAAAAGTATGAATTCAACAGATAACCTCACTTAGGTATATATCAATACATATACCTCAGTTATCAAGTAATCCATATCAGTCATGAGGTAAACAAAAATTTACTAACTTATCTGAAACCAGGATTTTATTTTAGAGGTAGCCTCAAGTAACATCCCCAGTCACACTGCCGAAACCTCGGATGGTGGATAACTCCTCTTTTATCAAGTACAGTGGGCCTGCCGTGACACCAAGGCGCTTCCCACTAACCTTGGAGTGCTGATTTACTCCTCCTGTCAGGTATTGTGAGTCTGCTACCTCACCAAAGAGCTTCCCACCGTGGGTCTTCCGCGT
Organism: Viscum album; assembly: GCA_963277665.1. NCBI lineage: Eukaryota > Viridiplantae > Streptophyta > Magnoliopsida > Santalales > Viscaceae > Viscum > Viscum album. The sequence goes on from OY728127.1 coordinate 894,535,349, forward strand.
CACCAAGGCGCTCCCCCTCGTAGCCTACTGAGTTACTCCTCTTCTCATGTACCGTGGGTTTTCCGCAACACTAAGGCTCCCCCCACTGTGGGTCTTCTGCAACACCAAGGCACTCTGCACTGGGCTAGTCGTGTCCATATGTGTCGATTCATTCTGTAGACGTCATGTCTCAACCAGCTACTAGGTCTCTACAATATGCTCGCTTGTCTCTAGGAGGATCCTCCACACAAGCTACTAGTCGATACACCAACAATCACGAAGTCCTATGAAAAATTATCCAAAAGGCCCGTCACATCATATGGGTATCAATGCCACAGACGGTGCGTCAATCGGACTCCCGATCTGTGTGTTATTAGCATTTTATTACGGGGGGGCCAGTTTTATTTGTGCACGATCCAAACTGATTGCATCTCAAATATACCCAAAACTGTGGTGGGGTATAGACAAAGGGACCATCGTGCTCTATGAATACCAGTGTCACTGATGGTTTGTCAAATGGGCATCTGATGCCAATGATATGACCAAAGAAAGTAAAGGGTCGGTAGTGAGCCTAGGCCCGGTCCGACACTATCGGACCGAACTCGTCTAAACTAGTCTTGGCCGATCCAGTCTGGCTTGACCCATTCAGACCAGTTGGGACTTTCCTTGCCCAATGGATGTGCATTCCTGTTAGGTTCAGCCTGACCCACTCGGCCCAGCCCAGCAGGCCGCGTGGGTGGTTCGGCCTAGGCTCGGAGTGCCATGAGGGTGCGGACCGACATGGCTCGGCCTCGAGGGCGTAGCCGGGCCAGTTCGGCAAGGGCGCCACAAGGAGGGCAGGGGACTAGCTCGAGAGGCTAGTGCTGCCAGAGCACCGGTTCGGTCAGGTGGCGGCTTGGGTGGCCGAGTGTCGGGAGGAGGTAGGGCATGACTGTTGGCGAGCTAGTGGGCTGCAGTGAGGCAGCCCGGCAGGGTGCGACCAGGCTGGAAGGCGGCCAGGTAGGGCACCGTGTGGGCTGACAGGTGGCCAGGTAGACAAGTAGGGCACGACCGGGAAGGACGGGCGTGGTGTGGATTGGGCCGGTGGGTGGCGCAGCCAGCGTCTGCATGGTTCGGCCCATTAGGCAGCGAAGCCGGTTCTGCTGGAGCATCGCGTCGGCGGCACGGGTTATGGAGGCCACGGGTTGCACGACCATTGTCTTCACCACCTTCACTTCCTTCATTGCCTCGTTGCTTCGTCACCATGCCGAATATCAACACAACAAGAACAACGAAGGGGTCGGGCCATGTTGGAATCGCCCGCACCCTCCGCGTTTTGGGTGGTAGAATATGGCACGTCAAGTAAGAAGAAAGATGAAATTCTATTTTTACAACAACCACAATGATTCCTTTTCAACCAAAGTAGATAAAAGGGAAATTATTATTCCTCAAATTATCCTTCTACCTTGATCATTTGTCAATGATGAAGTCGTAGAAAGAAGACGGAGGAGATCCTCATTCGTCGTTTCTAGCACACACTTCCATTATCGAGCTCGCACATCAGTTTTGGAAGATTTTCCACATTGGTAGGTGTCTGGGGAAGATGTACGAAGAAGATCGTTGCTGGCGTTCTTGATTGGAAGAATGCATTCATCGTTCCTCATAGGAAGATGAGGTTCTTCATTGGAGAAATCCTATTTTCCCAAGCCATCCTATCCCAAAAAATGAATAGATGTTCCAAATAATAGATTAAAAAATATATTATTTCATCAGAATGATTTCAAAAAGAAAAAAAAACATTTGTTGGAACATTCAAATTAAATAGAGGATTTGTCCGTATTAATTGGGTGTGTTGGAAAATTTAATGTCGAGGAAGATCAAGAGGCTCCTCCACATTAAAGAGGAGGTTAAGAGTTTTTCCTGTCATCCCATTTAATAGGGGTCTAGTGGTCCATGCCCCTAATATTCAAATTGGGAGGTTATGTGGCCTCGGGGGGTCCCCACCACATTAACCATGAAGAAGAGGTTGATGCGTGGTGGTCCCCAGCACCAAACTTCACAAGGAGGTTATATATCCAGTTGGACCCACCTCCAAACACCCACATGGTGGTTCAAATAAAAAGAAAGGGAAGCTCAAATTATTTTATTATTTTTCAACGAGTACCCAAAAACTAACTTTTATTCTTGACCCACTGTCGTTGATGTGAAAGTCTCTTTCAGCGAATATCGGTGCTGCAAGTTCAATAGTGCCTTCAGATCTCAATTCTGAGCACCAGTTCAAAAGTTATAAAAAAATGCTCGTATGATTACTAAACATACCCAAAAACAATTTCATAAATTGATTTCGGGCACACCGGGCCTCAGAATCATGTGGCGTCAGTTTTCACAAATTCATAAAATTTCCATGTATTTATGAAAAAACATTTCCTTAGAATTTCTCTATATTTTCAAAAAATTAAGGATAATAGATAGTTTTAAATTACAATTTATTATTATGAAGTATTCATTTAATAGTTAATAATTTTAAAAAAAATAAAAAAAAATCATCCTAGGAAAATTTTAGTTCTCCAATTTCAGAAATTAATATTGTTTTTCAAATAACAATTATAAAAATCAATTTTTTTAAATGATGACACCATAAAATTCCATGAAACTATTTTTTAGAAAAACGGGTTTTTATTCATAAAATTATATTTATTTTTAGATATTATATAAGAAAAAATAAAATAAATGTAAATTATATGATTTAATATATTACTTGTAAATTTCATTAATATATTCCAATAATCGTGATTTTTTTATTTCTATAAAATATAGTTTTGTGAATGAATATAATTTCCTTAAAAGATTACATTTTATTTTCAAATGGTTTTTAATTTAATTTTTAATTGAAATGTCACCATATAAAACATTATATATATATATATATATTGAATATATTTTCATTATTCAGTTAACAATGATCATACATACAATTCCAATTATTCTGTAATAATGGTAATAAATGTAATGGGTCGTTTATGTTTGGTGTTGATGGTTGAATTCGCCATTAAACATAAAAATATCAGAGTTTCATGTAACACCGTATAGAATGAGCATTCTTTGGAATAAAATATAACCATATTGTTGGGTATCAAATATAATATTCTTCTTTTAAAATCACTGGGTGTTACAATTAATGTTGGTGTAAGCTTTTTGGTGTGTGTGTGTATGGCAAATCAAACCCATATTTTTTTCATTGACATTATTATTACTATATTGGGTTTTTATAATAATGGATATTGATCACATGATTTTATATATTACTACAATGATCTATTGAATAGGTGATATGATTTTCTATATTATGATCTTCTTTATTGAGTGTATACGAACCATTCCATGGTTGTGTTGTCTATATACATGGGACAAATGGATCATTGGGGTATGAGTTTCCATTTGAGAGGGAGTGTGCATGACATTTATAGAAAATTATGGTCGTAATAAACAATGGTTATGGGAGTGAAAGCATTGCAGATTTGTGTAAAAAAGGTATTTAGGATGATGAGTAATATGGTCGAACATGATTCCATGTGGATACAATGAAAAATATTCATTCGAGTCCTTTTGGATTCTATATAACATGTCACAAACCTTATAGTTATTTCATCATAATTTTGGAAAATAACTGATTTTACTCCATGGAAGGAGGCAAAGAAGGTACATCATAGGAATTTTGTGTCTTCGTAGCACTCATTTTCTCATCAAATGATTATGAATAAATTCATATAGAATAATTTTAATTTGGAATACAACTTTTTTACATTTTCATAGTTGTGAATGTCTATTTTATTATGTTTTATTTGTTTTAATATTCATATTCCACACATGAATCTATATGTTCTTGAAAAAATTATGATTAGGGATATAATAATTGGAAAGGGGTCCATAGAAGTTGATGGATCTAGGGAATATGGAACTAGTTACTAATAAAGGATGAGCATTTGACGATATCTACAATGTTTTTATTTTTTTACCTAATTTTACATTATACTCTAGATTGGATAACCACATTGGGATATTGGGTATTTATTTTTTTAACTTGTGTGAAATCTCGTATTAAATTTTAGTTTATAGAATTCCACATATTATTCTAATTATTAATTTTTTTTTATTTTTTTATTTGGGTTTGAATATGATGTTGAAATATAGTCATTCAAATGACTGTATTCAGTCCCTCATTAAAAGACGAAAGCCTCTTGCATATGGGGGAGGCATTCATGAGATCTAATAGATCCCAAACATAGTCATAATGGTATTTTTTGGTGTGTTACTATTAATGTTAATTTTCAACCACCTAGGAAGTAATCTCCATTCCATTAGCTGTTATTATAATTTTATGGGTTCCTTATGAATTAAATTTAATTAATATTCTAAAAAATTTAATAAAGACCATCAATTTTATAGTGGATTATATTAACATTGAATATCTTGTCAATAAATAATAATGAAAACAAAAGATTAAAAATATTCCTATAGGTTCAAACATGTCCAATTTGAATAAAAAATTTGTTTGAACCACAGTTAGTTTGCATGAGGATGTTCTCTTATTCAGATAATATGGATTTGAAAACATTTTTTTCCCATAAATATTCATAATTCTTATCATATTCTCACTTCACTCTATGAATATCATCAACTATATAGAATATTATCCTATATTTTTTTTTTGATTAAAATGGGTAAGAATATTATGTCACTATATTATTTCTTTATCCATGGTATAAAATGTGATTTTTTATGTTTTCTACCAAATAAATATTTCCATTTGTCTGAAAAAAATTCAATAAATAATATCTGGAAATTCCGTTGTTGTTTCATAAATAAAATATAATTGTGACTTTTTATACTTAGTAATAATGTTGACAAATGCTCAACATAATATTACGATGTTCATCAATATAATCATCATTGTTTTCTTTATTCATCACTAAAAATAATAGATAGTCAACATCCATTTATATCTAAATATCTATTGTACTCAAACATGTTAATCCATAAACTCCACAATAAATATTCTCCAATAGGGTTTTATTACATATTATATTAGATGAAAAACTACTATTAATAATATTTGTGTATATATTTATTGATTTTTCAAGGAAATATCGTTACATTTATACTTCAATGTCTTCCCACATTTCAATCAATATTATCCTAAATGAGATTTGAATTATTTTTTCCTCTTCACATTATTTTAATAACCTATCTTTAGATAAATGTATTCTTCATAATGTGGATAAAACATGTACCCTTATTCTATTTTCCTATATTTCTTTATTACCACATTCCATTGCCTACAGTATGATGATATATCTCTATAATCTATACAATATTTTTTTGTACACCAATAAATTATAAAATAAAATAACTTCCAAGGAAAATAATTTTCTCTCCCATATGATGTTTACCCCACAATTCCATTTGATTTAATTTTATTAGATACTCCTCTGGTATATTTTTTTACTTCACCAAATAATGATCATTTATGACTAAGATAAACTTAAAATAGATATTTTATTATAGTAAATGTAAATTTACAATCACCTTTCAACATATCTCCATCATTTTTGTAGTTCTAATGATATTTATATTTTTGGGGGGTAGAATATTTTTTCGTGAACTGATTCCACATTCATTTTAATGATAATTTCCTTACGTACTATCGTTCTCCATAAAGAATAGATTTACACTTTCAACATGGTTATTTAAAATAAAAAATTCCCTCAAAAAATCATACACCACATCCTTCTCTCTCTTTCAAAACTTCATCTGAAATACTTCCAATCTTTATATGCTTATATGAATCTTTGGTTATGATTTAGTTCCTCTTTATTTCAAAATTAAAACAACATTTAATTTGAAACATTAAATACACATGATTTTATTACTGAAATATATGTTAGTATCGTCTATTATTACATCATATTCTACAATCATCAATCTATAACTAATAAAATATATATATATATATATATCTTTGTGTGTGTGTGTGTGTATGCATTTTAGAAATCTACATATTCATCCACAACACTATTATGGTGATCACTATCATCTTCATGTTCATCTACCAAACATTTTTTGAAATTCAATTACCCAAAAAATTACCTTTTCATCATTCTTTAAAAATAGTTATATTTAAGATCACCTCTCATTTCCATTAGATGGTCAAAAAACTAATTGTATTCATAATTTTACTCTAAATTATTTTTTGAAATCTCAAAATAATCATTCATTAAATCATCTACATAGGAGTAAAATATTAAATACCATTAGTTTCATCATACTCAACATGAACATCAAAATTTCTAAGAAAATAATTAAACAAAAAGAACATTTATCATGAATTTTTATTTGATGATATACCCTATAGAATAAAACTATTCTAAATTTTTTTCAATATTTAATTCTCATCGTCACTTTAACCAATCCTTTTTAACAACTAGAAATGGTGCGCAATCATTCCGATAGTAGAAAATTATAATTTTAAATTATGTTAATAAATTAAAATGAATATTTTAAAAAATATGTTAAAAATATTTAATAAATTATCATATTCATCACTAAAATTTTAAAAATACTAAAAAACAACATCTATTATACATTTAATGACATCTATTCAGAAGAATGATTTTAATATATATCTTGATTCATATATTAATCATATGGAAATAAATATTTGTACTAGTGATCAATAGATAACAATGCAAGGTGTCTATAATTATGAATAAAACCATTTTACTATTCAATAGAAGTAAAATTGGTGTATTTATTTTCCTAATTTTAGAGAAATTGGTCTAATAACAATGTACTTCATCTTTTTTAATTAAATTCAATGTGAAAATGATCTAATCTATTAAAATTTTATATTGGATTCATTTTTAGTACAATATACCTATAATTAATGATTTTTATCATTCAACCATTTCATTTTCTAAAAAATTCATAGGTGTTAAAATAATTATCCAAAACACCTTTTTTTGTGAATTTTGGTAATTAAAATATATAATTTACTACATATAACTCACCATAAGATACTTTCAACCTCAATATAATCAGAAAAAATCTTTCTATAAACTTAAATAATACATTTTTTAGTATAATTTATTAAATGTTTCCCTGGTATTAGTGTTGTGTAAATATCCCACCTAATAAATCTAATATTTTATATCATCATATTGATTTATTTTTTATGGATCACCCAGAAAATCATTCTTCTCCCTTTGAATTAGAAGTGTTATTCATTTCAAACATACCTATTAAAATGATTCACAATATAATAGATGGCACTAATAAAAGTTTTCTTACACGAGTTGTCTTTATAAATACCTAAAAAGGTGGGGATGAAATAGTTTTTTTTTGAAATTTCATAATTTATAAAAAATAATTAGTTCTTTCTTACCTAGGAAAACGTACCATTAATATGTTTAATAATCATTATCAAATAGAAAATAGAAAATAGTATGTATATAATATTTTTACATAGATCATTAATAAAAGGATTCTTCCAAGTATCATTTATGAATTATTTTTTTATATTCACATTTTACATACCACATGAGTATTTTATTACACGATGTAGAATAATATTACAACTCAACTAAGATTCATGACCTCTTCCTCTATTACATTCAAAACATTCAAGATGGTTACACTTTGTAATCAAGACATAGTTTTCTTGTAAAAAAATTCTAGAAATTTAAATCAACACTAATAAAATTGGTTGATAAATTTTATTATTTTATCATCAAAATTCCAAACAATATAATATATTAAAAAAATACATCCTTTTAATCCATGTCATCAATATATATTTTTTAGACAAAGCTGAAATTAAACTTATTGATATATAATGCCCTTATATTATAGGTCATATGTCTCATAAGATATTCAGATTTTTTTTGACATAAATTTGTATTTCAATATTATTATTTACAATAAATCATCTAATAATACATGGTGACTAAATTTAAAATTATTAATTCAAAAAACCATATACATAACTTTTCAATTAAATCAAATACATCCATTAAATCTCCACTCATAATAACACTACATTTAAACTTGAATATGTAATAATTATATTCCAAAGTAATTACCCATCCTTTAAGAGAATGATAAAACATTATTTTTGTTTTACTATTGTATTTTTCACAGGACACGGCATGAAAAGTACATTGTCACATCTCAGCTCATCGAGACCCTATAGGGGAAAAATGAAAAATGAGTGTGACACCCCATGACATCCTAAAGTAGGCTATGGGATGGAGACTGAAAATGAGTAGACATATCAAACATAGTAGGAAATAGACTATTTAATCATTAAAAATAACATATCCAAGCACATAAAAACATTATTGGACAAATAAAACAGTATTGACCTAAGAGAAAACAATGCATATGATAATCTCAATAAATTACCAACCAAATTTAATATTTATTTATCATAGGTATAAAAAGTAATAATACAATTTCAACCATAAGTTAAGTGTGTCCCAAAATAAAATTAGTTGATGAGAAATCCCCTCTCATAAATAATAAAATTGGCCATATCCTCATTCATCAGCTCTCATTACCATTAATCACCAATACTATCCTCCTTTCCAAGACACAAATTATTATCATGTTATATTCCTAATACATGAACCATGTGGGAAACTCCATTGTAGGTGTTATCATATACATACATTGTTAGATTACCCAAATGTCCATAATGGAGAAACAATAAAAATAGTCAACTCAACCCATAATATAATGTAGTGAAAGGAACCCCAATATAAGATATGCACATAACTGTTACCAAATTATGTGATAGGGATGTTCCCAATCATTATATCTACCTAAGGTTAATTAGTATGTCTACACCTCAATGATTTAGTGATTTCCTTATGCAAGTATTCTAATGTATTTTTTACTTGATTGGCTACATGGGACCAACGCCATGATCGTGGAACATTACTGAAGAGGTAGTGATGACCCCAGAAGGGTGAGGGACCCTTCCTCAGTTTACCTCAATGATGAGGGGTTCCACTCTATATATTTATTTCTCACACCATAAGGTGTGTATGATGGGGGGTCAATACTACTTGTACCAAGTAAATGGGTAACCATTTACCTACCATTTTGTTCTTAAAAGGGGGTTCTAATGAATTCAATTACACATAAATCACTCTTTATTATCAAACACATCAATTGCTATAGGGATTTTTGGTTTACTCATGAATCATCACACAAAATAGTGAATAATGAAATAAAGGGCCCATCACATCAATAAGAAAATTAATCATAGGGGAAACTATCCTTGGATCTAATTCTAGCACAAAATTATGGATTAATGGGAGGTGAAATATTTAATGTTTAGTTCAAAATGTGTGTACTTTTGTAATCATGGTGTTGTCCATTGTTTTCAACTTGATGAGCCTAATATTTGACATGTTATATCAAAATCCATTTACAATATGTGTCTCTTAGGAAACACAATGTGTAGTAAAACCTGGATTGTTAGTCATGTACTCCTTATACGTGGTTAATTTAGCTAGCTATGGTTATATATTTTGTGCCCCGCTAAAGATCCATTATTTATTTAAATATGACAAAATATATAACCACCAAAAAACCAAACTACATGTCTTTAGTTCTACTGATGTTGCCCCCATATAGTTAGGAATTTCATATTTTATAAATTTTTCTTCAAATATCAAAAAAATATAATAGTTCTTCCATAATACACAACCTATTATTTGTAAAAGGATGAAAAATAAAATGTGATATCTTTGAAATTTTTCTTCAAAATATATTGGTTGTGAAAAACAATTTCAATATTATTCATGATTTCATTCATGTCCATCATTCCACTTCCATTATCGATGTTTTTTCCCTACATCATTCATAAAAAAATCCACCACCTATAATAATCCCTTCTATAAATTTATATCTCTATTTACATTCATATTCATAAACATGAATATGATGTTCGATATAATTTTATACTGAACTAACATTAAATGAACTAATCCACCACAGAATAATTTTGAACACATGATGAAAATAGGTATGAAAGGGACTAAAATTAAATGACATAATTGATATTAGTAGCAAACATGGAAATTGAACCTAATAACTTAATCCCAAGATATATGAATATGAAATTCATAGAAATGAAATATAATTATTTTGAAAAGAATGTTTCGATGTTTTCAGGTTCTATATTGAAAAATGTATAATAAGAATTCAAAAATAGAAAATATATACTTTATTAGAAGATAAAATATGATAGAATTTAACTATAAATATCAAATAAATATCTCATTGATAGATTTTTCATCAGTGATGAAAAATTTTCAGATTATTTTTTTGTAACTATCACATGATTTTTACATTTATTATAAGCATTAATTATTTTAATAAATGATAATCAAATACTCCGACAATTCATCAATGATCCTCCCAAATAGTGTTCTCATATCCTCAAAAAAATATCATGGTATAGTTGATAATGATGAATATTTCACATTATATATATTAAATGATACAAAAATTAGTTTTTCACATTAATTATAACGATTAAAATAAATTAATTATTATCTAATTTCAACCACAAATACCCTACATAAACGTTGCATTATCCAGATTCCAATGTGAATTCACCTTATGTGATACCCTGGGGTCACATTAAAGATAATAATATGGTCTCATATATTTAATATGATCCTAAAATAAATATGTTATCATTTAGTTTCAAATAATCGTTTTAGGTGGTCTAAATAATTTAATAGATCGATTTTGGTGTCCCATGACACCCGTGAAACCAAAAAAATTTCACGGAATACCCATTAATATTACTAATAAATAACTAAAGGTTTAAAATATGAAAATTATAGTTGTCTCATTATCCCGACCACAAGTTAGTTTCATCTAAAAAATAAATCCCTACATAGATTGGTGAATTTAAGGAGATCAAAAATAGAAGTCATAATCCTTGGAGCTCTTCTAGAGGTCCCCATGCTAGAAGGGAAATAACAATAATTGGATGTCTCACCCATGATGGTTTGTCTCATATAAATAATAATAAATTGAGGCATTACATGGATGGTAACTAATATGAGTGTGATACACATATCCCTCCTCATATTGGACATGGGAATAATAATAAAATCATTTTTTAGTTCCATAGACCCACACTCCTATGTCATATTCTAAAAATATAATTTCTTAAAGGATGATATCATAACAATTTAAAATTCCACATTAAGAAATTTTATTTTTAAAAAATATTTATATGTTAATGATTAAATCTCAAAAAAATATCCTCATCCCATGAAATGTTGGATTTTCATATTTTATGGTCAGATGTATATTAAATATAATATTTTATAAATTTTAATATTTATCAATAATTGAGACACACTAGCCTCCATTTTAATATTAACATATGTTATATTTATCTTCATATCCCAATGAATGAAAATATAAGAAATTTCATAGATATAATTATATGTAAGAAAAATCATGTAATCATATCATAATGGGATTGATAATATGAATATTAAAAATGATATATAAAGGAAAATAAATAATTAATGAAAATTTAATAATAAGTGCTTTTTATACGTCATGATAATAGTGCATGTAATCTTAAAAGAACCAAAATATTCCCTGACATTCAAGTGTGAGATATCCACTAAAATATAGAATAAGAGAGTAAAAATATAGATTCATCGGATAATAAATATGTAGAAACATCAATAAACCTGACATTTTTATCATAATTTGAGGTTCATCCAAATGACATCAAAACACATCGTTATTTGGGTAAATTATCATGCACTATAGATGATTTATCATGAGATTAAAACGATACCTAATGAATTGGATCTCTCTCAGGGTGCACCATTTATATTCATTTCATTTACATTCATATGTGTTCCATAAGGGGTTAAGCCATACATAATCCATAAACATGATTAAAACCATGAAATGAATATGGATTTAATAATAGTATTTCAAATAATTACCAAAGGCCACATCATAATGATTCACATTGGAAAATATAATTTATTACATTTGGATGATCATATTTTAGTAATTAAAGATAGTATTGAAATGTGTCATGCTTTATTCAAGGTGAAATCAGATTTTTTTATGATGGAAATAGTAAAATATATATTGTTAATCAATAAATGAACTAGGACTATTTGACATAAAATAAAGTGTTATTTTCATAAACAATTAATTACTTATAACATTTTATTCGGTTTCTATATGACATGAAATAAGAAATTGGTATGTTCTCATAAATCATGTATACATAAAAGAGAGAATCATGAAGTGATTTTAAATGGTATTATTATCAATAAAATATATATGTAAAGTAAAAAATTTATATATAAGAGGCACATATTAAGATAAAATGGTTTAAATACAAGATATAAGAACATTGAAAAGGGGGAATATGATTGGAAATGAATAATCCAAAATAAAAAGGTTTGATGGGAAGATCCCTTTTATGTTTGAAAATACATTTTTTGAAATCCCACATTGTATAAATCCTTAATTTTTCTTCAAAATGTGAAGATTTTTAATATAATTTTATCATAAAAGAAACATCTTTTGATTCCAAATTCAATTTAAACCCTTTGTAAGAATAACTTAATGTGGAATTTTTAGGGATTATTTTATCAAAATGATAAGAAATATTATTAACAATGATATAATCTTTGAGAAAAAAATTCATTATCAAAAAACAATTAAAAACCCTATTAGATAAATAAAAATTTATATAGAAATTAATCAAAAGTGGAATCAAATATTAATAGAAGTATTCTATTTAATATGAAACATAATATCTATATGATAGGGGGTATAGGTTAAGAAAACCATTATAGTGATTTAAAAATTCTAATTTAAAATAAATTTAATTAATAAGAGAAAATAATTATTAATATACCCATTATTTAAGAAATTCTGTCAAATAAATAAATGAATTTCCAATATTTGGGGAAAAAATGTTGATAATATTAATTTTATATAAATTAAATTAAATTCAAATTCAAATTCCATTATCATGGTTTTAAAATTATTCTACTTGGCATCTGAATATCCTAAAAAACAAAATTAATATTAATTAGAAAATTAATATGAATTTTTTAAATATATATTTCATTTTCCACAGTTCATTAATTATCATTCATTACACATTTAATAAATAGTCTTCCCTTATGTCAGTTACTTAAGAATGTTAACTATATTTTTTAGATGTAACTATGATATGTTGATAATAATCAAAGAGTTTCAAAATGTATTTTTATAATCCATTATTATAGAATTATTAATATATATTTTTCCATTACAACGAAATTTAAATTATTTAATAGGATTCCTAAAATGAGAATCAAAATAATATTGGTGTTTCTATTTGTTCATTTTTGTCAGGTGAATTTATCGGAACTTTTATTGTAATTATTACTAATTGTATATCAATTTTTTCTTTATATATTATTAATAGTTTTCTAAACATAACTTTGTAATATAAAATACATTTTTATATCATACATGTATGTTATTGAGAAAAATTTAACACATCATTCATATATGTGATTGTCCACAGACATGAGTGACAATATCATCATTTTTTTGAATGGTTTCGGAGGTGGTAGATAATTGAAATTCCCATATTATTATTAAATTTATAAATCATTAAAATATTGTTTTTATCATTTTCTTATTGATGAATTATGTTATTGAGAGTAGAAGATGGAATAAATTACAAGAATATGGAGGTTAACATTACCTCTCTGATTGGATGTTCTCAATTGGATTACATCTTAGGCCTCTATATATTGGTATTTTGTAATGAAAAAGTATTCTAAGATATGTGAAGAGGGTTTTTGAAAGACTAGGGATGAGTTTTTCTAGAGAAATTTAATTTTAAATTGATGATTAATGTGCCGGATATGATACCATATTATATGTGACAAAAATCTATCGTGGGGTAGATATCCATTTATTTTTCAAGGATTTAATGACAATATAAAACAGAAAATGGATATGAAAATTTTAAGTAATTATTTATAGTATGATATAAGGTCAAAAACCCTCTACAATTCATTTAAAACCATGGTCTAAACACTTTTTAGGTATCATAACATGAAATTTGTTTCCATTTAGGATTTTAACATTTTAATTATTTTTTTCCCAAACTGTTTACATATAATTGAAAATGAAATGTAATCCATGTAACTATATCATTATATTATAATAAAACATTTAATTTCCATATAATATAATTCAAATTATTTAAATTATTAAATTAACATTTAAATGAAAAATTTAATTTAGAGATAAATATATTTTATAGAAATGTTGTTTCTATCATTAAATATTATTATCCATATTTTTTATTGATTACCAAATGAATGAGATTAAAATTATTTTTAAGTATTGTTAAATAAAAAATATTATATTTTTTATTGTATAATAATATATTTTGTTATATAAAAATAACATAATATTAAAAAAATAATTACAAGAAAATAATAATTTCAATATTTTAATGGAAATCAACATTGACCATAGTTGGCTCATTTAATATTAATATAAATGAAATTTGACATGTTATATAATTTGAAAATTTTATTTAGAAATTTTAAATCTATTATTTAGATATAATTGTAAAAAGTGATGGATAATTAATTTAATTATAAGGGAATTATATATTTTACATACAGAAATATTAAATAATATTTCAATGTGATATGAGTTTTATCTATATATTCAACAATTTAATTTTAATGATACGCTTTAGAACATAATAAATATTTTTAATGTATAAAATATTTAAGAAAAAATAATTTAATTATTCTTTTATTATAATTGAATTATAGATATAGTTTTTTAAATTTTTTTATTATTTCTCATAAAAAATGAATTAATTTAGAAAAATGTAGTAAATTCACATTAATCTAATTTTTATATCATGATAATAAAAAATAATTTAATTTTTTAATATGATTTTTTAAAATATTAAAATTATCCATTCAAGATCAGAAATAAAATTAAAAACATATTTTATTGACAAATGACCATTTTCAACATTATGATATCAAATCTAATATTTATTTCATTTATAAATTAGTATAATATTTTTATTTACTATTGGATATATTTTTCTCATTTTTTATAATAATATTAATATAATATATCATGCATCATTTTTCTTAACTGTTTTACATGAAAAAAGATACAAAACACAGTATTTTTTAATGGAAAATATAATTTTGAATATTAGTGTGTAAAAAATATTGGAATATCAAACATGGGAGGTTATAAGGGAAGGAACCTGCATATACACACACCTCCATGAACATCACGATAACGTGGGACAAAAAAATATTATTCTTAGTGGACATAATTTCTCTGATAATATATAAGAACAACCATATTGAATCCATATAGAATAATCTAGATAAGAAGGCGAAAATATATTCCCAACTAGAAAATATTAGAGGCCTAACCATATAACATATGAGGACAAAGAGTGTAAAGACCCGAAAATTCCATGTATTTTTTTTAATTAAATGGAAATATTATGAGTTTGCTAAAATTGACGGCACGTGATTCTGATGCATGGAGTGCCTGGAATGATTTTATGAACTTTTTTTCAAGTACGTTTAGTAAACGTGTGAGTGAGTATTCCAAAAATATGAACTGGTGCTGGGAATTGAAATCTGATGGCAAAGTATAACTCGCAGTGCCGGTAGTCACATAAGGAGACCTTCACCTCAACCTCAGTAGGTCGAGGGTGGATGTTAGTCTTTCACTTATTTGTGAAAAAATAAAATAAAATAAAATTATGTCACATTTTATTTTATTTGGAAACTCCCATGTGGATGTATCACAGGTGGGGACCACCTGAACTAAAACCTCTCATAGGTTATTGTTTTGGGGACCACCCGAGACTAAAACCCCCATGAACACCCTGTGAAATGTGGGGAAGCCTCTTAACCCCCCCCCCCCCTTTAATGGCACCACCCCCATTGATTAATTATACTAACTCAATTTATTAATTAAGCCTATTTGAAATTATGCCATCAAACTAAATATAAAACATATTCAATTATTTTGGTTATTTCATTTTTGTGTGGAATTTGGGGAAGGATTTTGGAAAAGGATATGGGCAGAGCTTTTTGGAGGATTACCCTTCTACAATGAAGACCTTCTTCCACAATGAATTCTCCTCCAATGAAGAATGCAGACACATGACATCGACTTCTTTCTCAGGACATCCTCCAACGTTGGACATCTTCAATCGACGACCACCCTTTCCACCTCACCGACGTCAACAGAAAAAATGTGGTAGGGGTGTGTTTTAAATTGATCAATATTAAATTTCCTCTCACATTGAATCATTCCTCTTGAACCTCTTGCTACCTTCCTAACAAAAATGGTATGGGACAAACCAACGTGGGCCGACACCTCCGCAAACCTTATGGTTATTTTTTGTGTTCTTCACGAGGGTGACGGAGACCGGTGTCGGTGTTTGGAACCTGTGGAACACGAGAACCATGGCCGACACCATGGCTGGCCACAACGATGGTGAAAAACTGAGGGCGGCCGGTCAAGCCAGCCACCGGTGAAGGCACAACAAATGACATCATCGCACGACCACCCACGACGGACTACCGCCCCGCGGCCTCTGCCATCCCGCAGATTAATTGTCCTTGCGGCCTCACTACCCCATCAACCTCAACACCACCATGTGTCCCTCCACTGCCCCGCGGCCTCACATGCCCCATGGACTTTGCCGCCCTGCGGCCATGCGGCCCATGGGGCCCTCTACACCACCCCGCGACCCTCCGCCGCCTCACAGCCTCGCGACTCTGGCGGCCTCTATCACCCCACAGCCTAACGTCTTCACGACCTTCGTGACCTCGTGCCGTTGCATGGTTTTCGTGGCCTTCGTAGCCCCCGCACCGCAACCCAGGCTAGGCTGCCTTGAGGCCTGGTCCATCCTAGTGGGCCAGGCCGCCCAGTGGGCCGGGCGGATCCAAAGGGTCGGCCGAGGTTTTCCCATCTGGTCGGGCCGGGTCGACCCGTGCCAGGTCGGCCCAGGCTGGGCCGGGTTAGGTCGGTTCACACCCGGACTCGTTTTGACCCTACACACTCAGTTGGCCATGACATTGGCACCAGGCGTCCGATTGAAAAATCTTCTACCACACCAATAACCTCTGAGCGAGAAATTCATTTTGGTATACCCCTCTTGGATTTTGGATAAAGTTGGTGCACGATTGGGTTGGATCAAGCATGAATCAAACAGGGCCCTCATGACAAAAAGGATAATAACATACTGTCCGGACGTCTGATTGACGCACCTTCTGTTTCGCTGAAACCCCAATGACGTGGCGGTACATTGAGATACTTTTTCATAAGACTTCGTGGAAGTTGACTATCGACTAGTGGCTTGAGGAGCAGACCCTCCCAGAGACGAGCAGGCTTAGTACGGGAACTTAGTAGTGGATATGACATGATGAATGAATAGAGATCTATGTGGGTCATCACTGAGTGATCATTTGTGAGACAACACCTAGCGATCCTATGTGCGTTAGCACCGAGAAATCCACTTTGGGTCAGTACCATGTGATCTTGTGTGGGTCATCAACGAGAGATCCTCTGTGGGTCAGCATCTAGAGATCCTATGTGGTTCCGATTATGATTTAGGATCCTTTGTGTTTCTGCCTCATAACAAAGTAATATGATTCATTAGTTACATATAATCATCTCTACTACTTTACCAAAGTTATTCCTTTATGGTAATACCTTGGTGGTATTCTTCTCTGTGGCAAACCTATGTGGTACTTAACTTCGTGGTACTCTTTCCTTGGTGAAATAGTTGAGCTTTTTGATTTTGAGTTGGACTCTCTGTTTTCATCATTATTGAAATGGGATTACTTTATAACTTAGGTATATGTATGGGAATATACATATGTATGGTTTTCAGTAGATTCCATGATGTGTGGTTTATCCAAGGTAGATGTTGTGAGACACTGCTGGAAAAATGGCCTATACCCGCAGTTCAAAAACGTGGGTACAGCTCCCAAAACCGTGGGTATTGGCTATACCCACGGTTTTGGGACCCGTGGGCTGGAACTATGTCGGTATAGGTCCGCAGCCTATAACCATGGTTTTCCAAAACTGTTGGTATATTCGTTCTTCCACCATGTCAACAAAAAATTCCCAATTGCCACGGTGTCAATGGCTTTTACCCACGGTTTCAAAACCGTGGGTATAGATCCTAAAATAATGTCGTAGGCCGGTTTCGATCCCGCGACCTCTTCGCTGCAAAGAACCATGTCTAACCACTACCTTACCATCAATTATGTGTATATATATCTACATTTAGTTAAATATAGTTATATAAACCATTGTTATAGAGGGATGAACCGTGGGTATAGGACTCCTGCCAAAAAAATTTTCATCCCGTGGAAAAAAAAAGTTCCCGCGCAGACATGGGAAACCAATACCCACAGTTTTGAAAAACCGTGGGTATAGGTTTCTTATCCCAGACTTATCCCCATGGTTTTCCCCAAAACTGTGGGGATAGGTACCCCTATACCCACGGTTTTTGAAAACCATGGGTATAGGTCAATATTCAAGACCTATCCCCACGGTTTTGGAAAACTGTGGGGATAGACCCCCCTATACTCACGGTGTTAGAAAACCGTGGGTATAGGTCTTCAAAATTGACCTATACCCACTGTTTTCCAAAACCATGGGTATAAGGGGTACCTATCCCCATGGTTTTGGGGAAAACCATGGGGATAGGTCCATTTTCCTATAGTGAGACTTTGAGGGTCTCGTGGTCCCTACTGAGTATCGTTATACTCTCCATTGTATGGGTATGCCCACACCCTGTTGTGTTTGGTGGAGACGACAGATAGCACTGGATGAGAATGAGAGTACCAGGACTAGACGGTGCTCGAAGGTGGACTATATGGTCTGTCGGTATGAATAGGATATGGGAGGATGTGGAGTGATGAAGAGGCAATTTGTACCTACCGTTCTGGTAGGAACCTTGGAGGACGACCCAGTTGCTGCCTTTCCCTCTCTTTAGTTGTACTTGTACCCTTACTGTAGGGCATTTCTTCCAGACCCTCTTACATTTAGCACTATTTTTTCTATATAGTTTACTTGTGTTTGTATCTTGTAATGCGTTTGGTTGAGTGTGCTTACTGGTTAGAAAGTCAATTCCTTCCCGGTTTTAGTGAATACGCCTTTCGTTTCTAGTCGGTAGCCCCTGAACTATGGAAGGCGGGTTTGGGGTAGTCACGGCATGGGCCCCAGGGGATGGGTCATGAATAATTGGTATCAGAGGAGTCAGTTCTACCATAGAACACATGACTCTGATATTTTTAACAGAAATAGTGTTAAGTGTAGTGAGTGTGGTTATTAGTTTAGGGAATCCAGTGATGGTGCGGCGACTGACATATCCATACACCAGGACCCTAACAACTGATTTCTGACTCAATACATGAAAATAATGATTGCATGTGGGTTTTCAATAGATTCTTTGTGATCTGTTTGTGTTATCTAACCATGTAAAACTTATTTACTATGGTGAACCTATTTCTTTTCCAGATTCGTCCATGCAGATAGTCATATAGGGTTCTGAGAGTAATACACACTGATATCCCACCGAGTGATGAGGCCTCGGTGCAGGACGCTCATCAATGAGGTGGCACTAGCGGAGGCTCCAGCGATACATTTACCCACTGGATCATGGATGCCACCAGCCCCATGAGTAGAGGGTGCACGCTACTTGGGAATTTTTCAGGAGTTCCAATTTCAGAGGCCACCCTGGTTCAGTGGAGAGACAAACCCACATGCGGATGAGGATTGGATAGAGGCTTTAGTGGGAGTCTTTCGATTGGTAGGGACACCACCTGATCTCATGGTGATCCTTGTCTCTAATCTTATACAAGAATCAGCAGGTATATGGTGTATATTTATGCTCCAGGTTCAAGGTGAGGTGAAGCTTTTCTGGGAAGACTTTGAGAGCCTGTTTCACGTAGAGTTTTTTCATGCAACTCTTTAAGTTGTGCGCATACAAGAGATTCTTCATCTGCAGCAGGGAAACATGACTGTGGCTGAGTACTCAGCGAGGTTCACCGAACTCTCACGCTACTCCAATGATATGGTGCGGGACCCATTCTTCAGGCACTGGAACATCAAGCAGGGACTCAGGTGGGAGAATAAGGATTCGATGATCTCACTCAGCATCATGACGCAGGCGGGGGTGTTATAGAGAGCCCTCTAAGGGGAGAGTTTTCTCACTGAGCAGTCACTAGCAACAAGACCCACCACTTGACATCACATAGAGGATTCCTCTGTAGCTTGCAGCAGACAGATGTCACAGAGGTCTAAGAGGACCAGTCCTATATGTGGACGACTGTAGGATTTGGGGTCAGTTGTGTGGGGCAACTGATGCAGAGCCAGCAATGCCAGTAGTGGGTAGTGTTACGCATGTGGTGGGTAGGGTCACATGGATCGTGACTATTCGAACCTTCATAAATATGATCATTAGACAGTCGAAGGACCCCCCAGGTATAGACAATGGTTCGGGTGAGGTGGTCCATAGTGAGCAGGTGGACGTGGCAGAGGATCTAGCCGTGCAGCTGGTGGTGGGCAATGATTCGAGATGTTTCCACCACCACCAGGTGGCCACCCCGACTAGAGTAGCAGGTGGATATGGGCGATTGCAGATCTAGGCAGCTGATGCCTATGACCATGGTGCTCAAGGGATGATACGTGGGACGGTCTGTGTCTACTCCACCTCAGTTGCAGTACTTATAGGCATAGGTGTCAGTGATTCTTATATGTCCACTACACTCGTTCGGAGCTCGGAGATTCTGGTGGAGCCTTTGGCTCGATCCTTACAGCTACAGAATCTCACAAGAGCAGATTCGATGATTAAGCACTGGTGCATGCAGTGTGATCATACACTAGGAGGGGAGAGCTTCGACTGGGATCTCCTAGTAGTGGCGTCAACGCCTTACGATGACATCGTGGGTGTCGACTGGTTATCTTCAGTCAATTCTCATATTGACTGTATTTGGCGCAAAGTGTAGCGTGTCTGCATGAATGTGTCTAGGATTTCATTTAACAGTTATAAGGGATCCTTTGATCCACAGTATGGACTTACCCAGAGGAAATTGCAGCCGATCACTAATTAGTTGGTTACCCTTACCCTCGAAGCGGTTGATGTGGAGAGTCTGATCTGTCCTGTAATGGTGTAGCAGTAGGCGGATGTCTTCACTAAGGATGTTCTGAGTCTACTTCTTTGCAAAGAGGGGGACTTTTACATTTACTTTTACCTCGGTATGACACCGATATCTAGACCAGCGTATCGGATGGCTCCTGTGGAGATTCATGAGCTGCGGGTATATCTAGAGGACTTACAGGGGAAGAGATTCATCTTGCCTTGGGTTTCACCTCAGTCAGCCCCGATTTTGTTTTTAAATAAGGCATATGGGATCTTGAGATAGTTTTTTTACTATAGGAACCTGAACCATGTGACCATGAAAAACAAGTACCCACTCATGAGGATTGATGACCTCTTTGATCAGCTGAATGGAGCACGATGGTTATCGAAGATAGACCATAGATCAGTCTATCACCAGCTCAAAGTACGAGACAAGGACGTGAAAAAGATGACTTTTAGATTTGGTATGGCCATTATGAGTTTTTGGTCTTGCTGTTTGGTGTGACCAATGCTCCAGCAATGTTCATGGGACTCATGAACTGGATCTTTCAGCCATACCTTGATCACATTTTCGTAGTCTTTATCAACAAAATTCAGATCTACTCGACTACCAAGGGGGGGCATGCCTATCATTTTCAGGTAGTACTGGAAACACTCTGAGAGAAACAAATTTATGATAAGCTCTCGAAGTACAAGTTCTGGATCCTAGAGGTTCACTTTCTTGGACGTGTCATATCAGATGATGGAGTTGTAGTGGATCCAATGACGATTGTGGTGGTACTTTCTTGGGATCCACCCAGGAGTGTGAGAGAGATACAAAGTTTCCTAGGTTTTTCTGGATACTACCGGAGATTTGATCCAGATTTCTAAAGAGTTGCAGCACCACTATAAGAATTGAAGAAGAAGGAGCGACCCATAATGTGGTTGGAGAGATTTCAGTGGAGGTTTTAGGAGTTGAGGTAGAGGATGAGTAGTGCCCCCATCATGAGGTTAACAGAGGAGGGTGTAGGGTACATAGTCTACTGAGATGCATCAGGGACCAGGCTCGGATGTGTCATGATTCAGGAGCGAGTAGTGATCACATATGGTTATTGAAATATATGATAGAATGATCAGAACTGAGCTACCCATGACATGGATTTAGTAGCAGTGATCACCTTGAATATGTGGTGACATTATCTGATTGGATAATTCTTTACAGTCTACTCGGATCACACGAGTCTCAGTTAAACATCTGTAAAAAAGACATAAACCTGAGACAACGGTGTTGGCTTGAGTCCCTCCAGGACTATGACTTCGAGAAAGTCTATACTCATGGGAATTGTAACATTATTGCAGATTCACGTAAAGGAGATATGGTATACAACCGCTAGGCGAGGCGACAGAGCATCTGGACACTTTGTAGAGATACTTTGTGGATCAGGATGGATTATATTTTCTTTAGTCTCTTATAGTCACTCTCCCACTTTTTCAGCGAGCCAGGGAGGCACGGTGTGGGAACACTGACTGTGAGGCTCGACATGCTCAGATATTTATAGGGCATGTAACTGATGGATTGTCTGAAGGTGGGGAGCACATCATTCCTCTTTAAAGGATATACTATGGTACCAGTGTCGCTTTAGGGGTATTTGATGATGGATTTCCACATATCCCCTCTACGGATCCATTTAAGAGTGGAGAAAATGTACTAGGACCTCCGACGACAGCATTGGTGGTCGGGAATAAAGAAAATTGTTGCAGAGGTTCTCTCTCAGTTCCTCACTTCTCATCTAGTGAAGGAAGAGCATCAGGTACTAAAAATCTTGGTTTAAGATTTGGAGATCCCAATGTTGATGTGGTATGAGATATACATGGACATCATGACAGAACATACGTGTACATTCAGAGGACATGACTTGATTTAGGTGATCGTCGACTGACTCATCAAGGTGGCCCACCTCCTACTGATTAGATATCAAGGTTCAGTAGCGAGCATGGGAAGCCACTATGTGAAGGAGATTCTACGGATAAATAGATTACCCTCGATGATAGTCTCTGATCATGATGCACGTTTTACTTTCCATCTATTGAAGGGGTTGTAGGAGGCTTTTGGGATGCAGCTTCGTTTGAGCACAACCTTCCATTCGCAGATAGATTTCCATACTGAGCATACCATTCAGACCCTTGAGGACATGCTATATGCTTGCATCATCAACATTGGTCACAGCTAGGAGGATCTCTTTCCTTTGGCGATGTTTTCATACCACAACATCTGTCACTCCACTATTTGGATGTCACCTTTTGAGGAATTGTATGAGCAACCATGCAGATCATCTTTGTGCTGGACTGACCCAAGGGGGTCAGCACTCGTGGGACCAGAGATGTTTTGGGATACCATAGATAAGGTGCATATCATACAAGAGCAGATGAATACTACAGAGAGTAGGCAGAAGACATATTCCGATAGGAGACGTAGACCTCTAGATTTTGAGGATGAAGACCACATCTTATTATGGGTCTCACCATCATGAGGTTTTCAGTGATTTGGTCTAGGTTTCATGTTATCTCTAAGGTTCATCATACCCTTCTAGGTCCTCAGTAGAGTTTGTGAGGTGACTTACCACTTAGCTCTTCCACCTCAGTTTCACTAGGTTCACGACGTCTTCCATGTATCCCAGCATAGGAGATACGTGCACAACCCTTCCCACATAATTGACCATGGAGAGATGGAAATCAACGATGGGGAAACTTTTGTGGTCTTTTCAGTTGATATTGAGGATAAAAAAGAGTGGCTCCTTTATGTGAGTTCGATACCTATGGTGCAGGTTTGTTTGCAACATAGGAACCTCCCTGAGAACACATGGGAGCGGGATGCTCCTATTCGTGCTTAGTACCCCACCTTGATTCCCTAGATTTGAGTTTTAACTTATGAGGATGTAAATCCCTGAGGTGGGGAGAATTTAAAGATGCATAAATTCGATGTTAATTTTGTTTAAATTAATAGGGAATTTCATGAGTCTGTGCAAATTAATTGTTTTTGATTCTGAGGCCCAATGTGCCCGGAATGAATTTCTGAACTTTTTTTCAGTTATGTTCAGTAAACGTGCGAGCGGGTTTTTATAAATTTTGAATCAGAGCATGGAATTGAAATCTAAGGGCACCTTTGAACTTGCAGCACATATAGTAGCTTAAGGATACCCTCACCTCGACCACTGTAGGTCGAAGGTGTAAGTTAGATTTTCACTTATTCGAGAAAGAATAAAATAAATGAAAATTGTGTAACATTTTATTTTCTTTTGAAACTCCCATGTGGATGTTTCATAGTTAGGGACCACCTGAACTAAAGCTTCTAATAGTTTATGTTGGTGGGGACCACCCGATACTAAAACCCCAATGAACACCCTCTTAAATGTGTGGAAGCCTCTTAAACTTCCAACACATTAATGTTTCTACCCCCTTTGATTAATTATACCAACTCAATTAATTAATTATGCCAATTTTAAATTATGAAAAAAAAATAGATATCATGGTTTATTATGTTGGTTATTTCATTTTTGGGTGGAATTGGGGGATTTTTTTTTTTGGAAAAGGAGAAGGGGAGAGATTTTGGGAGGATTACACTTCTCCAATGAATAACTTCTTCCATGAAAAAAGCTCCTCCAACAAGGAATGTCGACCCATGACTTCAAATTCTTCCTTGAGACATCTTCCAAAATTGGACGTCTTCAATCGATGACCATCCTCCCCTCCTCGTTGACATCAACAAAAAAAACAATGTAGGGGTGTGTTTTTAATTGATTAATGTCAAACTTACACTCACATTGAATCATTACTCTTGAGCCGCTTTCTACCTCCCTAACGCTGAGTGTACAGTCGAGACAACCATGTATCGACCCCTCCATTAACCATGTGGTTATTTTGTGTGTTCTTCAAAATGGTGACGGTTACCAGTGCCAATGTTTGGGAAAGGTGGACCATGAGAACAATAGTCGGCACCATGGCCGGCTGTGACAAAGGCGACAAACAGAGTGCGGCCAGTCAATCTGGTCACCGGTGAAGGAAAGAAACATGACCACATTGCATGACCAGCTGAGATGGCTCTACCCCGCAGTCTCCACCGTCAAGGGGCCTCGTGCGGCCCTTTGTGCCGCCAAGCGGCCCTCCGCAGCCATGCAGACTTACGACCCCCACAGCCTCCACCGCCCAGCGGCCTCGCGGCCCTCAAGGCCTTCACAGCCCCATGGCCTTGTGGCCTTTGTGGCCCCTGCGGACCTCTGCACCACCCTACGGCCTAGACATCCCACAAACCTCCTTGCCGTCCTATAGCCTCACGGCCCATGACCTACGCACCACCCCGCGACCCCGACGCCTCGCAGACCCACCACCCTGTAGAGGCGCGTGGGCTGTGGCGGGGTGGCCTGGCCTGGGTAGTAGTACGGGGCAGCTTGGCCTGGGTAGTAGGGCGGTGTGTACTGGGTAGCGGCACAGGGCGACGCGGGCCTGGCCTGGGTAGAGGCACAGGGTGGGCCTGGCATGGGATGCGGTTTCGGGCCTGGACTGGGTAGCGGCGCGGGGTGGTCTGGCCTGGGCGTGGGGCGACCTGGCCTGGGTAGCGGTGTGGGGTTTCCGCATGGCATCGCGGCACTAGTGGCCTCCTCTGACCTGTGGCCCCACAGCCGCCATGGCCTTGCGCCACTCCACGGCCCCCGCACCGCTACCCAGGCCAGGACGCCCAACACCTTCCGGGCTGAGTCAGACCGGTCCCCAAACAGTTTTGATCATACACTCTGATTTTCCCCAAACATTGGCACCAAGAATCCGTTTGAATAACCTTCTGCAGCCCCGAAAACCATTGAGAGAGACGTTCCCCTTGGTATACCCCACTATGGTTTTGGATAATGTTGGGGTACATTCGGGTTGGATCGAGTGCAAATCCAACCAGTCCATTGGGACTAAAAAGCTAATAACATACAGATCGGTCGTCGGTTTGACGAACCGTCTATTTCGTTGAGTCCACTATGACATGGAGATAATTTTAGATAATTATTAGTGGGAAATTGTGTTATTTTTGGTATCGAATAGTGTCATGAGGTGAGGACCTTCCCGAAGAAGTGAAAGCTTAGTGTGAGAACCTAGTAACTGGTTGTGACGTGAATAATGGATAACAATCATGTGTCGGTTAGCACCAAGCAATCATGTGTGTGTCCGCACCATGCGATCATGTGTGGGTCAGCACCGAGCGATCCTGTGTGGGTCAACACCAAAAGTTCATGTGTGGGTCAGCACTGAGCGATCCTATGTGGGTAAGCACCGAGCGATCCCGTGTGGGTCAGCACCTAGAGATCCTGTGTGGGTATGATAATTATTTAGGATCCTTCATTTGTATGGATCTTAATATAGTGTAATGATTCAATAGTTACAACTAATCATCTCTACTACTGTACCTAAGTTATACCCGGTGTCAGTTGAGTCCATACCTGCGTAGTAAATTACTTCATAGTAATACCTTGGTGGTTTTTTTCTGTGTGGCGTACTTGTGTGATACTTACCTTTGTGGTATTCATTCCTTTGTGGACCAATCAATCTTTGGGATTTTGTGTTGAACTCTTTGTTTTCCTCATGATTGAGATGAGTTTACTTGATAACTTAGGTATATGTATTGGAATAAACCTATGTAGAGTTTTCAGTTGATTCAATGTTGTTTGGTTTATCCGTGGTCGATTTTGTGAGTCCTTAGGGGTCCTGGGGTCCCTACTGAGTATCATTATACTCACCCCTACATGGGCTATTCCCGCACCATTTTGTGTTCAGTGTATAAAAAAGACATTGCTGACTAAGGATGAGGGTACCAAAACTAGACGGTGCCCAGAGATAGACCATAATGCATGTCTGTACACAGAGGAGGCGGGCGAACGTGGAGTGCCGAATAGGTGACATGTACCTACCATTCAGGTAGGAACCTCATAGGACAACCCAGTGGTTGCCTTTATCTTTCATTAGTTGAATTGTATTTCAGTGGTACTTGTACCTTTTCAATTGGGCTTTATTCCGACCACTCTTACATTCAAAACTATTTTTGCTATACAGTTTACTTGAGTTTGTATCTTGTTGTATGCTTGGTTGAGTGTGTTTACATGTTATAAAGACAAATCATTCCAGTTTTTAGGGAATACGCCTTTCGGTACTAGTGGCCATTCCCTGGCCTATGGGAAGTAGGCTTGGGGTAGTCACGGCACAGGCCCCGGGGGACAGGTCGTGACAAAGAGTCCCCCTTACATACTCTGAAATTAATCGTCGAAAGAGACCAGCTTCACATAGGATTATTATCCTCCACGATTACTCAACCCTCGATGATAACTATATAACTACATGAAATTCATATAAGACAATACATGCCATAAAAATCCCATCTGTGTGTTAGAATATACATACCATGTTAGATTACCTAAATAAAATTGTCAAATGTAGTAAAATTAAATTGCAATATCAACTAGTTTGAAAAGGGTGAAATGGAATCCCAAAAATCGATATTATTATATAGAAAACTGAACATGTAGATAATGGAAACCATTTATCTTCATAGCCAGTTAAAGATGATGAGACTATCCATAACACCATTGGTCAATGTTATCCCAATGATTGTAGTATAATATAATCCCCACTATAAATAATTATGGGATCCAATACTATAAGATGGTTAGTCCCGTCCATGGGGGAGTGACCCAAAAATAATGGAGGATCAAAGCCCGCATGTGATCATTGATATGGGATTTTTACACTATAGATGAAATTCTAACACTCAGGAATGTGTAAAAGGGGGTTTCCATTATTTCATATATAATGGAAATGAAAGACCGATTCCCCTACCTACATGTTTAATCATGGGTGTTTCCAACACCATTTTCTATCTGAAAATCAATATCTAGTCTTATTATTATACATCTGTGCGACAATAAGTGATCTACTCACTCAACTATTCATGATATAGATGATGTCAAAACAATGATAACCATTACATCCAATATAAAATTCAACTAATAAAGGAAATGTTGGGGGTAAAATTTTAATTCATGACAAAGAAGGTATATTATGTATAATATTAATGTAAATTAATCTATGGTTCCCATGTGGTACGTTGGGTAACTCCAAATATTTCTCCTAACCATATCTAGCTTCTCAACAAGGAATATAAAAGTCCATATATAGTGCTTGTCTCCGGGGGAACATGACATGTGGGATGAGATAGGATCCCATTAATGTATTCCATGTACACATCTCATCAATATATATAGAGTCATAATATATGTGGGCCAGCCACATGGTCATGTAATATTTAAATCATTTGGATACCCTAAAATCATTAAAAATTAGACTACAGTGATTAAATTTCTAAAAAACCTAGAATGTACACAGGAATCTCAAAACCCATAATTTCTTCATCTTTAAAATGAAATTGAAGATCATCATCTCATTTCTTTATGTGGTTGAAAAATGGATTTCCATCTAATTGTGTGATTGATATCATGGCATTGATTCCTCAGTCTTAGTCTCAGGGTTCTCCCCTTTATTATTCATCCATAACCAACCATTTATCATCATCAAATACTTAATTAATAATCTCCACCATCAATCTCATAATAAATTATGAATTTGGGGATTGATCATTCCTAAAACAATAATGGTCCATGAATCTCTATAAAAAAGAAATCCAATGATGAAAATTAAACAAAATTAAGGAAAAGGTATTGATAAATTATGTGTAATTAGTGATGTCCATGTGGAGCTTGTCTAGTTATAATAATTTTCGACACCGAAGAATTAACTATATGAATGACAACACTACATATTTTATTAGAGATAGGAAAAAAACATATTAAATGGAATATTACTTAAGATCATTGAAGTATAATTGAAATTTTGATAGATAATTCATACTTCAAACATCATACAAAATAAGGAATCCATGAACAACACCTCCCTACTTCAGTGTAGGATTTTTTTTAAAATTTTTAAGAACTTTATTTATGATTTAATTGTTGATCTACATTATTTTATAAATAATGTAATTACATGAATAGTATAATCGATAATCCCTACATCCATATTCAAATATCCTCCCAATGAGGGAATTATAAATCCTAAAATAATATCCCTTAATTATATAGTAAACCAAGAAGATTATTTATAATAGTGTATAAATAATCAATTAATTCTCTCATCAAATTAATTTGAATAAACAAAAAAACTAAATTAATATATTATTTCATTCAATAGTACCTACTAGTTACTATTAATAATTCCAACATTAAATTCTAGTAGACCATATGTCATGCCCAGATAATCAACTGCATTATTGATTCAACTATAGTATCATATTTCCAATTCCAGACATATAAAAATTAGAATTATATTATTTTCATATTGATGTATCTTTGTGGTATAATATATTTAATTTATATAAAATATTAATTCCATGATTCCATAAAACTCCTATCATCATCATAACTACAAAATAAAATATAGAATAATATATAGAGATATCTTTTTTTTCTATACATGAAAATCGATGGTGATACATTCTAGTAATAATAATTTATTTATTCCTCGAATGAAAAATAGTGAATTAATGCGTTCTATAATGGAAACATGAATTTTTACACCAAAATTACCTTTATGGGTTCATGTATTTTAGATAACATTCACCCATGGAATAAGTTTCCCTCAAAGGGACTTATCTCAGGACAAAACCCAAAATTTCACACCATTAACTATGGTATGAATTGTGTTACACCCCATTCTATCAATACATAGGCTATAGGTTGGTGAATTTTTCCAAGTAGGCATATCAAAAATTTGTAGAATTATTATAATTATCTTTTATACATACGTACCATAGATTATATCATATATATGTACGATAAATAAAATAGTATTATCCCATGATTGAAGAGTGAATGAAAAAATCATTATAAAAAAAATTCTAAAAATTATAATGAAAAATATTATAAGTGCAAAATTAACAATAATCAAAAGGGGGTTTCAAACTAAATAAAATGATAATGAGAAAGATTATCTATCACAAAAATTTAATGTGACCACCTCAGGAGATCACTATCACCGAACACCACTAAACTCCAAAACAAATTTCCATTCAATGTCACCATTTAATTGTTTTTCATTAGCATATGGGATGAATAAATGAGGAAGATGAAATATTGGGGTGAATATAAACATTAAAAATAGGTCGAACCAAATTACCGTAAGTAATGAAAAAGAATTAAATATTTATCTAATCCCATATGATAATGGGGGAAAAGGAAACCAATCAATAGATATATTCAAAGAGTTAAACTAATGAAGAGATAGGGGATCCTTTTTATAATTATATAAATATAATAATGTTTAATTAGTATGATTCTGAAAGAATTACTGTCTTCACTACTATTTTATTCTAATTTAATTACCAATTGATCTACTAAGGGGAACCCCTACCTCACTGATGGAAAATCATGGTCCTAGGGATTCTATCAAAAAACGGTCGAGTATACATTCCACATATTCAATTGATGGTGACTATTATATAATCCAAACATGTAATACTAATACACAAGTTTGTTTATTGTGGGTTTCAAATCCTACAAGTTCTATTGAAATGGTAGAAACACTCCCTCGCCTTCATATATCCTTAGAGTATTTTCCAATCCACTTATCACTCCATAGATCACTCTTGAGTATAAAAATTATCCATCATTATTGGGATGTTGGATCTTCTCAATAAACAATGTATTGTAGAATTGATATCTAAAAAAATTCCCCATCATGTAATATGCGTAATTCATCATAGTATGGACTACTCATAGGTAAGCTTATGAGTCAAGAATAATGTTCCATAGGAGTTTGAAAATTCATTATTATTTTCAAGGCCATTTCTCTACATTACAGTTTTTCTACTCACATGTCCACTCTTTCACATCGCATGTTGGATGATACGGAATGTGAAAATCCATATACATGTTTCATTTGTTAAGGAAAACAATATGTGGGACTACCACATGTCCTAGGCTTATACTCACAATACATGAATCAGTTGTCCCAGTAAGATCACGAAACATGTGGGACCTCTAAATGACCTTATTATATTCAACACATCATGAAAAAATAGTTTCTATATATATAAGACTATATAGAAGGTATTATTATTGAAAAAACATTATATAGTCATGAATTTCATTAATGGTAATGTCTTTCATTTATCTACATCAATCCAGTTATCAAAGAAAAAAACCCCAAAGATCATTCCCCAGATTCAATCTCAATACTATCAAATTTATGAATTTATTTATTTCCCCTAGTGAAAAGATAACATGAATTTGATTATCCTTTAGGATGTGCGTCATTCCTTCCATGAACCTACCACTACCTCATGGTTTATACCTCTTTTATTAGTCAATATAAAACAATAGATCATCATCATTTTTAAAACTGATTTATTGTTCATAAATACATAAAACCAGCATTAATTGAGGGTTTTATTTCTCCTACAAAACAATTGGTGAATGAATTATGGTTTTTCAATTGGCCATTAAAAAAATGAAGATCTAAGGGTGAATTGAGAAAATAAATCATGGAAATATATAAATTTCCATAAGAAAATAGAAATTGATCATTATCAGGGAAATATCATATATATGTAGTTGATATCTATCTTAAATTTGTTTTTTCATGATGAAATTATAATAATTAAATTCATATGAATTTCCCTTAACAATGTATATGAATAATTAAAATTATTAAAAATATTCCATGATGTAAACCTTTGAATCATGGGAAGGAATCAAAAAATAAAATATCCTTACCCCATTGGGGTATAAATTATTATTGATGAATTGATATGTGATGATGTCCATAGTGGAATATAAAAATTATCTTCCTGATAATGGGACATCTAGAATCGATTTATGATCTAAAAATATCCCCATCCATCTGTAATGATCTTCCTAATGATAGTGATCTATCACCTATATAAATATCATAGGGTAATATGGATAACCCTATGGATTTTATATAGTAGGGAATAAATAATTATGGAAATTGTTAATCTCTTTAATTATATTGAAAAAATAAAAAAATTATTAACTTATATCATCATTCTTTACACTCAATAGAATATGCATTATCCTATTTTATAGTAGAATTCAAACTTGTATTACACCATATGTGATCCCAATATTTGGATCCATCCATGGACTTATATTTCCCATCAAAGACATTTATCAAATGAAATTCTATTATTTTCAATTGGATGTACACACATGGTTAAATATATTTAATGTATTTATCATTTCAATTTTACTATCCTATGACACTGGTAACACCATGTTATCTTCAATGAAAAACCTACTATAATATATAAAAATATAAAATGGTTAAAATGATAATAGTTAACTCCCTACATACCTCAAGATGTCATGGGTAACATTATATAAAACATCCCACAACTGATTAATATATCATTATTGGAACTAATCCATTTTTTAGTGAATTACTATTGTCCATGACAAGATGGTGTGATACTAAAATTCATGTCATGGTTCTCCATGGATGAAATTATGTAATTAAATTTTCCAAGAAACCATTAATATATTTACCACATGTTAAAAAATAGACATTTCAAAAAAAAAAATACCACTGATTTCTACTCATATATTTTCATGAAATGGTATTTTTAAAATGGTTTGATAAATTAAAATCCACATTATAAATGAAAACAACTAAAATTATTTACAATGTAATTTTGTTTAATGTAGTGACACCTGATCCTCTTTATAAACAAATTGATTATTACATAGCATTCATTATGGGACTTACGATGTTTATGCTTGTCAAAATATTCAGATGTCACGAATGACACAACAGGAGGATTGTAATTGTGACATGATTCATGGTACATGACATGAAAACACATTTATTAGTTATTTTATGAAATTTTTCTAGAAATTTAAAACTCATGTTCCACACATCGAAACTAAATCTTATTGAAAATAGATAACATTTATTAAAATTGAATGATTACAACCCTTATTTGTGACATAGATTAATTTTATCAATAAGTTTGTTCGATAATAATTCCATTGGATATTGAATAGCGATAAAATTTAAAAGATTATTAATTTTATAATAGATTATGGAAACACATATTATTAATGGTAGGCCCTTCCAAGGGATCATTAACTGTAGATTCATATGAAATAAAATAGAAACTATTAGACAAACGTATTGTATATGTATTCTTTCAATGGTATTTGAGGACAAATTGTGAGAATAAATAAATGATCTAGGTGGTTCATGGGAGAAACATAAAAAAATTGTGTTGTTCACATATATTAGTATTTATCATAAATTGATTCATACTCAATAATTTGAGTCCATGTATGGTTGTGGTTTTTGATAAACCATGTTCTCGATGAACGATATATATTAATCAATTATCCAGATAAGAATCATATATGGGTCATTAAACGAAACTCAATATTTTAGGAATATATTAATTTTGAAATAGAGAATGCATGGATCCTATGTTGAAGTTTATTGTGGTTCTCTAGAGTTCATGGGTTGTTTATATATTCACGAGTTAATTCTTTTTGATATGGAACATTTATATTCAAGGATTAGAAAATTTGAATCCCATGAATGTGGGTTTTAATGATGATTTCATAATGATGAAAATATCTGGTATTCATGAGATAAGTCATGTATCTCAACTTGATAGATTTCATCCTCACTATTATAACATAATTTATATATATAATGTAAACATATAGTATAACTCTATGATTTATGAACATAAGTAGGTATAATAATTCATAAAAAGATGGTCTTATATGGGAACCTAATTCATTATGTTCATATAAAATAAAAATATAATTTATCTGGGATAACACAATGGAATGAGTAGCTAGTATTTTGGAATAGTGATCATAGTTATTCACCATTGAGGATAAGGAAGGAATATTGGAAGGAATCTCAATATTACATGGATTTTATAACATCTATACCATTTTTGTATATGAATTTTATTTACATAATCTCAATCCTCGTGTATTTTTACATTCCATGGAGACTAGATGAGTCAATTGATACTAGTTGTCATATTGTGATTAATTATTCTACAACTGGAAATCATCTAATGAGAATATCAACAACTACATCATTGGTTGTGGCCATCGAGAGATAATATAGACAATTCATATTATTCAAACTCAATATCCAGGGGTAGGATGGGAAGTATCAATACCCTAGAAATAATGTAGAGGTATTATTAATGACTTTATGATATCTAGTGGGGCCCCATATAGTTTTCAAAAATTATTCCCAAATTTATATTATTATACATGTAATTTTTTTTAAATAAATTATCTTCACTTTTTATCCCATTTGAGGTAGTTTTATTACCGTAACACATTTTTGATAATCTCTGTATCTTTAGAAGAATAATTATTTCAATTCACATCATGATTAAAGAGAGAATCATCTCATGGTAACACGATAGGCTAATTTTACCATTCGTTTCCATCTACACAATTTTTACAACTCTACGGTTATCTTACACTATTATGACCTTATTTTTGGTTGAATCTAATTTTTATATCCTAAAACATTTGATCATGTTTTGAATTATTAAATTACATGACAATATATCCAATTTGAAATGGTAGGAGTTCAATAACATTCTGGTATCTTTTTAATTGTGTGTAAATTGTTGTATGAAATGATAGAAACACTATATTCATTTCATGAACATTAACTATATTATAATTAATTAATTCAAATAATATTTTGAAAAATATAGATTATAGAGCTTTTTTTTACTTTTAGTGTTTTATATAGTCACAATGGTCACATATAACCTTTTCATTATTTAATTTTGTTTGGAATATAGATCTATATCCCATGAATAATGTCCTATCATATTTAACGAGGTCAGAGAAAATTAAAGGCATATAGTAGTGAAATGTTGCAAGGTATGTTCGAACAATTTATTATTCAACTTCCCATTTATTATTGAGTTGATCCATGACTGGGTTAGATTCTTTTAGAGAATAACCTTTCTTATAACAATCATTAATGAATACATTGGTAATCAAATATATGTCATTATTTGTGATAAATTAATCTCTATACTATTTTCTTATTAATGTTTCATTATATAAATTAAATTATTATTCATGTGTTATAAATATTTACTAAATATACCTCATAATAACCCTTTCACCAAAGATTATTAATTAGTAATGAGTATAAATCATAGATTAGAGGCCTTGAATTATCATGAAACGATCATTATCCAACATCATTGTTATTTTTGTATATTATTTGCAATGTTGAGTTTGAATTGTGGTAAATCATCTAATATAGTTTTCATTTGCAGAAATATCCCCCAACCATGATTTCATTGGTGGTTATTCATCCTCAATAAAATACGACATATTTGTCTTGAATTCACAATGATGACTTGATTTGGAGATATATCAATCATCCATGTGTGTCATAGATTTTAAAATTTATTCATGAGGAAATAATTCATTAATATTTTTTCTTCTAATGGTGATACATTGATCACAAATAGTTTATGGATGTGGTAAATAATCAAATATGACTATATTATATTGACTCTTCATTCATTAGTGAGATACAATGATGTTTTATTATAATCCCATATAATATGTAAAAATTGATAACACCTTTGGGAATCATTATGAGATTGGTGTTGTCTAAAGGTTTACTCCTAATAATTGTTCACATCATGGCTTTATCATCCCATTTTGGAACATTATATAGTATTTATATTAATATAGGGAACATTTTCTATTACTTATAAAATGGGATGTCTAATATTGTTAATTCCATTTATTAATATATATATACATATAGACTTTGATTAATAATTTAATTTAAATTCATAGGTACCCATTAGTGGTTTCCTACATAGTTTTATTCATTACTAACTCTAGTACCCTAGAATCCAATAAAACAACGTAGTTAGTGGAATT
The DNA here is from genome assembly GCA_963277665.1 of Viscum album. Lineage (NCBI taxonomy): Eukaryota > Viridiplantae > Streptophyta > Magnoliopsida > Santalales > Viscaceae > Viscum > Viscum album. The sequence continues at coordinate 894,571,631 of OY728127.1, forward strand.
GAAAGATGATATAGTTTTTGTATTATTTTTATGGGTAAATTTTTTCACATATATTAATATTTCAATTTAATCTATTTAATTTATATTGTTTCCCTTTATATTTTACTTCATGTGATCCCACATGAAAATGTATTTCTATGTTACATTATAGTATATTCAATTTTTTTAAATTAGGTTTCATTATTTCCCCATTGATTGATGATGATGTATATTCCCATGTTTGCTAAATAGATTCATTAGTAACATACTTCATGAACTGACCCGTGCCAGCGATCCAACCCTAATACCCCAAGCCCGCATCAATTGTATTGGGGGTGGCAACAAGTGATGATGGAAAAAAAATCAGGGAGGCCTTTTCCAAAGTACCTGTACACACACACACATCCATCATGATTAAAATTGTAGAGGTAAAGAAGTTAATTATGCAACCTATAATAAAATAAACCATGCATTCCAAGACAACTAGATATTATGCATATTGTATAGTAAACAAAAAATAAAAAATTGTAGGAATAAATGGACAACTAAAAAGTGTCTCATCCTGGAAGGAAACTGAGAAAAGTAATGCTAGAAAGGAATCCTAACTACTGAATGCCCAGTTGTGATAACTGAATGTGGTCCTAGATTTAGTATCCCTAATCGCCAACGGAGTCACAATCAAACTTCTATGACATCTTCAAAATTAACAACATGTGTCGGAAAATCTCATTTAGGGGTGAGTATAAACATACATAGTAGGATTCGCCAAAAATAAGGGAGAGTAATAATAGATACAATTGGAAAATTAGAAAAATATATGGATCAATTTACTGTAAACGAGTGCATCTCAAACCTACAAGAGAATGATGTATGATCATCCTAACAAAGGGGCAAGAAATGGTGAAAAGGAGAACATATCATCCAGTCATTGCTACCTATAGTTGGAGGGTAGACTCATCCAATAATGAGAAGCTAGACAAGGAAATAACATGGAATACCCTATACGTCTTCCCCTCTCCTGGAAGGATAGTAACCAGAACCCATGGGGTTGGTACTGAAATAGGGTGTGTCTCTCTCTCTCTCTATATATATATATATTCTCAATCAAAGGAGACAAAATGAGAAAATAAGGGGATCCCCCTCTCATAGATAATCCCATGAAAATATTCAACATTAGTCCTACAGCTACCTATCATTGACACCCAGCTATCCTCACATCTTCTTTGAACTACAAGTCAATGGGTTTCAAACACCACACCTCGATACAATCATCTTTGGCTGGGTCTATGTCACCCAAACTGTTTTTAATTCACGTCACAATGACCTGTCTTGGAGGGGAATGTTCCCCTCTTACAATTGAGGCCATTAGAAGGACAATTAATGTCTCTCTACAAGTCTCTAATGTTGTATGATGTAAAATCAATGTAGAGGACCCAAACCCTTGTAAATCAATGATATTCCACTATAATAGTTGTCGAAGAACCTCTCTAAATTGTGTTATCTGGATTACACATGGATGTAGATAGTAGAGGACCTTCAGCCACGATGATGAGGGATTACACTCAGGTAGTTATTGATGAGGTCCCACAACCTAATGTGTTAGAGGGTTTATTATTGATCACCGAGGACCGATTCCCTAGTGGGTCGGGGGGATTCCTCTCAGAAGTAGCTAATAGAAGACCAACAACCTGACCGATGAGATATTACACTATGAAAACATGTCAGTAGGATCTTCCACTAATATTCCTTCCATGTTTGCATATTTAATGAGATAAAAAAGAATGCTCTGAAAATTCAAAGGGATCAAACCATTGTGAGCCAAAGAGAAAAAACAGGAGGTATATAACAACTCTCTCCAAATTGTCATCAGATGAAAAAGTTTCACAATGCAACATTACATATGAATGGAATCTCATGGATCCTTTGTCTTGGTCCCAAGACTAATTATATGTATTTCACTATAGTAATCCACTTGAAAAACATGGAATTTACTACTCGATCTTTAAAAGAGGGTAACCATTGGAAAAGTTGCATTTCACCACAAAGTATTGGAACCAGGCCCTATGGGGCCCTCACCACTATATTAGTTTAAAAACCCAAAATTATTCTTGAGATGTTCCCTTGATGAAAAGGATCATGTCACCATTGAAAAGTCATCAAATAGACATCATGTTTATATGATAGGTCTAATGAAAGAACCCAAAATAAAAAAAAATTAGTTTAAAAATTATCATTTTCATTAAATCGAGCAATGATACAAATATATAAAAAAATTAAAAATACCCTAAAAATAACCATCTCGATGTGGGGAATGTGTGGATATAGAAGTTGGGTTAATCAAACACCTTGTTTAGGATAAAATGGAATTTAATGTTGTATCGGTCTAATTTGGGAATGTCTAGCCAAAATTGGCCGAAACCATCCGCTGGGGATGGCCTGACCTGGATGGACTACTCTACTATAGTTGACCAACATCCAAGCCACAGGGCTAGGACCCTGTTCCAATAGACTAACCTATATTCTTGCTGAATTGGATAGAAGGCCAGGTCCCCTTATCACTACGTTGACCCGCGTGGTACAAGTTCTTGTTGTCTGGGGTCGCATGATGAGAACCCACCTCACCAGCAGCCTAGCAACATGGAAGCTCCACCTCACTGATGCTTCCATAAGGCCACAAATGCAAAAGTATCCACTATGTGTCACCACCACAACTCAACACCCTGTTCGGGCCCTGGATCCTCCTCCAGCCAGTGCTACACCTCAGCTCACCAGAGGCCCAACCTACCACCTTCTCTACTTTCCAATCAACCAGCGCCATTTCCACATCAGTTCCCTGCCACCATGCTCCACATTCATTCATCTCCCTATCCATAACCACGAATCTGTATCCCTCATCATTCTACCAGGACCACATTGGTGGTTTGAAATTTGTAATGAGTGTTATTTTGGGATCCTCAGGTCAAGGGATTTATAGAAGTAGCCTCCGCTTGATGACATGACTATGTTTCGACGTATCAATGATTTAGGGAGATGAAAAGAAAATAACATGAACAAAAATAGATTCAAAATGGGGTATCGAGTGATGGCCTTGTTCTTTTGTCCTTCTCCTCAATGCTCAAAATAATTAATCAATGAAAAAATAATGAAAAATCAACAATTGATATTTTGAGTCTAAAAAATCAATAAGAATTCCACCTCATTAGATTCGTTCATCGATGAGGACGCGTTCTATAATGCCTTTGTGATACCTTAGAGTTCCGCCAAGGATTATTAATAGATTTTATGAAGGGTTAATATAGATAAATGGTTTGGTGAACATACATATATATATGTATATATATATATATCCAGGGCTAACACTAATCATAATCCATTATTTTTCTATTTATATAAATATTTCTGAACCCGAAATTGCTCCCAAAATCCCAAATCAATGTGCCCTCTCAGTTTATGTCACTCCTAGGAAAAAAATCACATTTCATACCCAACTATGGTCTCATATTTCCTATCAGAGTCCGTGTATGAATTTTAATTTCTTTAGTGTGTGGTGTAAAATAATTTGGTTTAATTATTTTAATGAAGATTTTAACCCTAGTTGGAATTTTCCATATAATTCCATCACTGATGAATGTTATGCCCCAACTAGGGTAAAAAACACATTCTGGACTCAATAGTGGCCTAATATTTCTGATTTTATCTCCTGTTAAGGAGTTATCCCATTTACTTTAGGTTCATAGTATAAAATATACTTAAAATGTTTAAAATTTTTATTCCGTCCACACCGAGCAACGAAATAGAATGTCATCTAAATTCCAAACACATTAAACATATATCGAAATATTTTAATGTATTTCATTCAGAAAAATGGGTCTCTACATCATTCCATCCATCAAGAATTTCATCACTTAAAAATGAAAAAACTGGGAAAACAACTTGGGATACTGAGACCACATCTTTCTCTCTTCCTCCCATGAACACTCCTAAATGTGTTTGTGGTTCCACAGTACAAAAAAAAATTGGATGGATCATCCACTCAAGGTATGCTCAGGTCAATCCTTGATCACCATGGGGTGTTCTGCAAATGTGGATATATCTTCAATGTCCAGCTCTCCCCATTAGCTGACGTGCATACGATCATGAATACAACTCATCAGTTGTGTCTCATGGAATACGTTGTGAACCTGCTCTAACTATAGGGGTAGGGGAAGGTTGTAGGAAACCTATCCAACCTTTCTCATAATATTGAACAACCTGTTGATCATCAGGGATATCTTCCCTCCCCTTCCAATCCTCTTCATTCTGCATTGCATGATGTCTCTCCGGAAGACATGGTTTCCTTCCTTAACTCCAGTGGCCTAAATAGATTTTGTATATATGATTTTTTTGGGCTCTTGGGTACCATCATATGTTCTCAAATTACCTATAAATTCTTCATCATGGAACACACCAACTCTAGGCCCATGAGGGTTGACTCCACAACATCTATCCTAAATTTAGTAACCTATATGGTCTCTAGTAAAGGGCATCAAAAGGATCCACGATAATGGTAGAATGGTTTCTACTGTTGTATGAAAACTCTTGAAAAGTCATGTGATCCTCCCATATATGGAGGGAATATAGCATGCAAGCCCTATGAATATCATCCTACACGTGGATAGTTCACCTGGTCTAGCCATAAGTTTGGGGGGTGAAGGGCTATACTCATCTACAAATGGGTCCCAAATTCCACCATCATGACTTTACAAAATACTGATGGAATCCTCATGTCATAATCGATGAATATATTTGAGGTACACTGTGAAGGGGAATGATCTCCTACACAATCAACTATCCCAAAATTACCACAAAACTCTTCTTATGAATGCAAATAAGTGTGAAGACTTCATGAGTTGGTCTACTACAACCCAGATATATTCCTCACCCTTTTATATATGTGTAATTTCTCTGAATAAATTTATAGAAATTTATCCCACTTCCACTTTAGGATATCAAGAGGCTTAACTATACTCATCAGAACCTGATTCTTCACCTTCACTTGCTGACAGGTAAGTCATTATGGGATGAACATGGTTATGGTTTGTCTTATCCAGACCACCAAAATTGTCATTGAATATCATTTTACACATTTCCACACTAGAATGTTCATCTATGATAGATGTATGTAACTCCCACACCACGTATTCCTGCATTGCTACTGAAATCACTATTTTCCCATTTAACAACATCTGCTGATTCCATCCTTCTAAATACCCATAATGTGTGTCTCCTATTTTATATTTGGTCACACATAATTTCAAAATTGATTTCTCCTAGCTAGGACTCATTCACACATTCAAGTAGTGGAGGAGTCAATATCATCATTATTAGGAGACATGTACACTCCTACCCCACAATGGTTAGCTGCTGGGAGGCCAACTACTCTAAAGCCTCACACACTATAGAAGCCTTGGATTTCATGATAAGGGAATGTACTAAAAAATTTATCTTACATGGAGTATATACTCTATGGATGATTTTGACTTAAAGGAATGAATACTGTCATTTCTGCCTCAAATTCATATCTCTCAATGTGATGATGTACCTGAGACTCTAGTGGTCTGAGTAAACCACAATTTTCTCCCCCATGAGGTAGTGTCTCGACATCATCATAGTGAATACTACCATAGCATGTACAATGTCATGAGTCACATAGTTCTTCTCATGGGATCTCAACCTTGTCGTCATGTATGAAATGATTTCATAATGTTGCATCAAAACACAAATGAGCCTTGATCATGAGGCATCAATGTAGACTATGAATTCAACACCCAATCTGGTAGACTTAGAACTGGAGCTATTGTTATCCTCCACCGCAATTTCTCAATGGATCTATAGAGCTACTTAGGAAATGTAAACAGATACCCCTTTTACGTCAAGGAGGTCAAAGTGGTTGTAATCTGAGATAACTCTTCTATAAATCTCTAGTAGTGCCCATCCAAACCAAGAAATGTTTTCCCTTATGACGAATTATTAGGTGGATCCCAATAAATCACATTATCAATTTCACATGATCTATGGGTAAATGCTCTTCAAAGATTACATGCACCAAAAAATGAACCTCATGTATCCATAACTAGAACTTCGAGTGAATTCCCTAAAGTTGGTTCTCTCAGAGTAAATCACGGACCATATTCAAGTGATCTGCATGCTCTTCCTCTAATGTGGAGTAAATTAGTATGTCAACTATGAAGACAACAACAAAATGGAAAAATTATGGTAGGAAGACCCGGTTAATAAAGGCGATGAGAATTTCTAGGGATGTTTCAAAATGAAGGGAATAACATGGAACTTTTAATGCCCATAGCGACAACAAATTTCAACCTTCAGAATATTAGTCTCATGAACCCATATGAGGTGTTAGCTAGAACTCAGATTGATCAGGTAGAACCAACTCACACCCAACAAATGGTTAAAGAGGTCATCGAAGCTCGATAATGGTTCATATTCAATAATCATGGTCTGATTCATGTGACAATAATCCATAAAATGCCGCAAAAACCCATCTTCCTTCTTTACGAATAGAACCGGAGCTACCAAGGGGGACATAATGGGTTTGATGAAACTCTAATTGTATAGGTACTCAACATATATAAGATTCTCACAATTATATGTGTGTGAAATATGATAATCTGCATAAGATATCAGGGTATTCTTTAGTTATAAAGCAATGCAAAAAATACAACTACCGGATCGATGGTAGTCCTGTGAAATCTTCAGGGATGACATTGATGTAATCCTCCACAAATGAAGGAACCCAGGTTCCTGATGTAACAACCCGAGATTTTATGAAAAATATTATTTTAATTTCATTAATGTCTTTTGTTGTATGCTACACCAAGATTACTTTGCGCTATACACAACACCGTATCAGCTTGCAGTATACGCCACACTATTCATGGATCGGGTTACACACAATTTTGATAATAGTTATTCTATGCAACATTGAGTGTGTATATATATATTTGTATTCAATGTATAAATGAAATATGATTGGATTCTGTTATATGAAACAACGAAGTATTCTTGCACAACACGCAACCCTGACTTGGCTTGCAATACACGCAATCGCGACCTTCCTCGATAGTGTGTGTTGTAAGCAATACCGGGTTTTACTAAACAACGATATATTATTATAATATTATTTTGAACCATTGTTTATTAATTGTATTAACTAAATTTTGAATTTTATAACATTATTATTCATCTTACACATTTTCTAGAACTTGGTATAAGATCAAAATAAATTTTTTGGGTAAAATAAGTATTTTTCAAAAAATGCAGATTTGCCGCCTTTTGATGGCGCACCCACCTCAAATCTAGTTTTTGACATGTTTATAAGTTCAATTTGAAAAAATAAAATTCTTCTTTGCAATCAAGAAATAAAAATTTACTTTGGATAAATTATTCATTTTATTCTGGTAACTTTCATATTTTGATGACTAGTAAAACACGCTATATTTTAATTAAAAACAAATTTTTTCATCGCAATACTTTTTATGGTTAAATTATAATACTGAATGGTTTTAAAGTATAAATAGAATATATTTTTACCATTTAATATAATTTATGTCATTAGAATTGATTTTACATTAAATTCGTAGGTTAAATCAATTCAATCTTTTGCAATGTTTTAAAGAAAACCCCGTTTTCTTTCGACAAAAGAATTAATTTTAATTTAATTTCTGAAACTTTTGTGTATTGAATTTGGAAAAATGGATTCCATATTTGGAATCAGTGGGTCCAAATTATGTTAATAAGCTACTTTTTATTTTTGGGAATTATGAATAGTTACTACTGTAAATTTTATTTACCATAGTTAAATGTAAATCGGGTAATTAAGGGTAAATATAATATTATAAAATTACCCTATCACATGCCAAAATTATATTGGATTGCTAAAAGTAGACCCAAATAACCTAGGGGTCGGATTAGATTCATTTTATGGACTTTTTACCATGAAAATAACTTAATTATTTTTAAAACCAAGGAATGTGACAACATGTCATTCTCTTAAATCATATAAGTATAATAATTTTAATTTAGTGATAAACATTATAAAACATAGAACATGAATAGTCTCCAGAAAGCTAATAGAATTATATACATCATGATAATTTATTTATAATTTTTAGGGATTAAATAATTTTCATTAATGGTGGTACATTAATGATACAGAAATTATTTATTAAGTGGGAAATAAGTAATATAGTTTTTATTGAAATAATAATACCCATTAAAAGACCCAAAAAACTGACCAAAACTTATTGGTAGTTTATATCTACACCTTAATCATCCAATGACCTAATATTGTGATTTTAAGATGATAAATTCTAGTAAAAGTATTATTGTGAAAGCTAATAGACTTAACTTAATCAAAGGATTTTATTTTTAATTTTCATTAAACAAATCAGTATATTAAATTATTATACAAAAATGTTGTAGTAATTATATTATTAAGAGATAAACCAAATAAATGGTTTTAAAAATAATAAAATAAATATTATATGAACTATTTAATGTGATACACTAATTTTATAGACACATATGACCTTATATGAATCTATTAATGCTTTTTGTTTGAAGATATCTTCTGTATATATTTTATTTAAATTCAAAAAAATGAATAGTGTCAAAATTGACACTATTGTTATTTAATAAAAATAACATATTATAAAATTGATTAAATATCACAAAAATATTTAAAAATTATAAATTTAAATTTAAATGGTATATAATGTTTTAAATTAAACAATTATGTAAAATTGACAACAAATAAGTAATTATTTGTTATAATTTAAAATTTAGAATTTTATTACCACAAATAAACTTAAATAGATTAAATAAGGATAAATAAAAATGATAAGGTTTAAAATAAGATCCAAACATGTCTAAATTTGATTGGTTGATGATATTACAACCCTATATCATCAAATATTCGAATATGAGTCATTTTTGGAGGTTTTTAAGTGGGGTTAGATTTCTTATAAATTAATATTTTTAATAATTCAAAAGGTGCCCCTCTCCTCCCTTATAAAATGGAACCTCCTCCCTCTCTACCACACACCATTTTGAGCCTTCAAGCTCGGCCAAACCCTACCCAATTCTCTTATCCACTTCCCTAGAAACATCTTAGATGTCCTGGTCTTCTTCAAAGACCAATTTTAGTGCCCTAAGAGGAGGTCTCAATGAGGTGCTTCAAAGAAGAGTATGTTCGGACAATTACAAAGCAAATCGGACCTAAGGTAAGGGAAATATCACAATCTCATTTTTATCCGAGATTGTTTATACTTTGGTATTTACTGGGGTGTAGTTTATCATACACATCCATGTTTCCTCAATATGTAATATTATTTCCATACACCTACAATTTTTTAAATCCATTTTTACCCTTTGGTGAGTTTATAGTAAAAGATATGAAATGAATCTTTTCTCATTTTACGTTACGAGGTACTTTTTTGACTTTTCCGACAAAAGTATGAGGAGAATGCTATTTTTTACTTATACAGCCTGAACGGATTTTTACAGTATCATAATGCCTCATTTTCATGAAGCTTACTCTACATGATATTATGAATAGTTTCAACAAAATAATTTTATTTTAAAAGTGCATGGAATTTTTTGAAAAGAAAATGATTTTGACGAAGAAAGGATATTTTCCTCAAGAATTCATTTCAAATGTTTTATCAAAACTATTTTCCATCTAAGATGATATTATTTGATATGTGTATGTTTCAAGTTTAATGTCTCTATGATTTACATGTTTCACATTTCTTATGATGAAATGTCTCTTTGTTTTATATGGATTATGAAATGAAGGGATGATGTTTATGAAACCCATTTAATTCTTTGGGTTATGAAGAATGTTTTATGTTTATTTTGTGGCACAAGTAAGAATGATTTCATTATGAGATGGTTGGGACCTATATCTCCCTCCAATGCATTGGGTAATGATTTATATCTCATGAGATAGACATGGCTGGAATGGAAAGTTAAACTGGTTCAGTAATACAGGACTGGAACGAGGAGTGAACTCGATTCAGAAAGGGACATTGTCCACTAATATGGTCTTGGCAGCAATGCCTTGTCAACTATGGAAATAATATCATGTGCTTAATTTTTTCCACAATTACATGTTTTATTCCCATGCTATTTTATCATTCTTAATGTTTCTTTATGATCTATGCCTTACGTACTTCCATGTTTTATGTCATTGCTAAAGCTTTTGATTTTTAAACATTATGTTCATGTTTTTGAGATCAAATGTATATAGTATGTTTTATTTTATCCATGATTACCTTTACTGAGAATATGAGCTCACCCTTTTTATGTTTTATTTTCCCCAGGATATAAAGAAAGGATTTAAGTAAGAAAAAAAGGGGAAGATCTTTATGGGAGATGTTGACGATATTTCACCACGATGAGAAGATTTCATTTCGAGTTTCCAAAGACACTAAACTATTACGGTCATTGTGTGCGTGTTTTTGTTATGTACTGAGTATTCTGCAAAAGTAATGTAATGTTCATGTACGTCAAGATTTGGGTCTCTACAGTTGGTATCAGAGGAAATGTTTAGTCATCCTTTGGAAACTAGGATGCGAAAACGTTAGTGAGATCCCTAGAGATATTTCTAAGGATTGTCATGTGATGACCATAAGTATAAGTATATGTATAGAATATAGTCCTAGAACTATGGTAAGGAACTTATAATTTAACCTAAGATGTTATATATTGAGGGTGATTCCCCTTTAATATGTTGTTTTTCCCTAGCATGATTTTTGCCTCTCTCACTATTCTTTTTGGGTTTTAGAAAATGTCCGAAAACAGGAAGATTCACGATAATGGAGGATATGATAGACAATGGAATGATTTTATTCATGAGAAACCAAATGAACAGGATCTGGAAGTCCAAACATTGTTATTATGCCTAATCAGTAATCTCATAATATGATCAATAATCTCAAATTTGGTAAGTTTCCCAACTCATATAATAAAAGAAAGATGGAGTTTCATGATGATCATAGAGGAAAGAAAGTTCAATTTCCCTCATGTAAATCATGTGGGAAGAGACATCAGGGAGTTTGTTTCAAACAAATTGGAAGATGCTTTGGGTGTGGAAAGGAAGGACACAAAGTCAGTAAGTGCAAAGGAAAAGGTTCAGTTAACACCCTGGACAAGGATAATGGTATTTCTACGACATCAACAATGATTAGATGTTTTAAAGGTGGAATGTACGGGCATTATGAAAACCAATTCCCTAATGGAAAATCTCATGAAGAGAATCAACATGGTCATATGGGTAGTATTTATGTGGATGATGATGAGGAGACTACAAATGATATATGAGCTGAAAGAAGTGTTGAAGCTCAGTCAGTTGTTTTAGAAGGTAGTGGAATTATTGTATGTTTATAGAGAGTTATGTTATATAGTTAATGGTACTATGGAATAAATAATCATCTAAGGATTGTAACACTATTGTTTTTTCCTAAAAGTATTTGAATATATATGTTGAATGGTACCAGTAACCATGGAAGGTTATTCAGATATTTTTGTAAAGAAGATGATATGCGCATAATGAAGGAATAAGAAGATAATGAGATGTTTTATTGTATTCATGAGGTGATTATTGATATAAGGACTAAGTGATATCATTGTTTGAGTATATAGAATTTTGAGGATTTTGGTATGTGGTAAGTGTTAACTTTTAACTCCATTCATGTTTTCTCTAAGGTTCAATGAGTATTCATTTTTCAAGAGAATACATGATTAAGACCTTCGAATGTTTGGAATGTGACCAACAAGAAATATCATATGATATATGGGGATCAATGATGGTATTAAATCTCGGGTAATCTTTTTCACCATATTATGAGAGTGGACTGCAGTATTATGGATAAGCATAAAGATTGGAATGGATTATGTTATACATAAGTTAGTTTTGTTTAAGGATAGATGTTTTTTTCGATATTATTGATGGGATGTTATTGTAACATAGATTTAGAAAAAGGACAACCTGCAGGACGGGTGACAGCCCATCGTGTCAGACAAGGCTGTGGGAATCGAACCCACTACCGAAGTGCGAATGGACTTTATCGCCTACCACTGGCCTATAGGAAGTCCCTGGTTAGTAGAAACTAGTTTCATTTTATTAAACAGTATGATATATGAAGTATAAGTTCATTTTTGGAACCATATGCGATTAATATAACCATAAGATGGACTTATAACTTTTGATAACCTTTTGTTTGAAAGAGATGGAATGACCCATCATTCTATCACATGATCTGATAACAAATCATGAATAACAAATTCAACTTTATTTCTTTAAGGGATGAAGTGGAAATTGATCAATTCACGAACAACAGTGAGATTGTACCAAAATCATGCAAGTATTTCTTTTAATTCATCAACATTAGGGAAATTATCTTTAAAACCAAAAATTTTGTCCTATTTCCCTTATATCCGATGAATCATATGGTACCATAGATCATCACAAATCAATAGCTTTGTGATTGTTGCCTTTTTTATAGCGATGTTCTCTACCACTCTCCATCAGAACTTAAAGGTTAGATTTTTCTTCCATATCCATATTTTCACCTATGTTCTCCTATGTGGAAACCCAGTGATGAGTTAATTTGGTAACTGTTACATTTCATAATTTAGTTTTTAAAGCCATGTTTTGGTATTCCTTTTTACGATGTCGGTTTCTATTAAACAAACTTTCGAGTAGGAAACCATTTATAACCCCGACGAATTTCGAGGGAGAAATTAATTATAAGGGGGCAGAATGTAACATCCCGAGATTTTATGAAAAATATTCCTTTAATTTCATTAATGTATTGTGTTGTATGCTACACCAAGATTAACTTGCGCTATACGCAACACCTTATTAGCTTGCAGTATACGTCACACTATTCTTGGATCGTGTTACACACAATTTTGATAATAGTTATTCTACGCAACATTTGAGTATATATATATATATATTCACTGTATAAATAAAATATGGTTGGATTCTATTATACGAAACAATGAAGGATTCTTGCACAACACGCAACCCTGACTTGTCTTGCATTACATTCAATCGTGACCTTCCTCGATAGCGTGTGTTGTACGCAATACCGGGTTTTACTAAACAACGATATATTATTATAATATTATTATGAACTAGCTGTTATGAATAGTATTAACTAAATTTTTAATTTCATAACATTATTATTCATCTTACACATTTTCTAGAACATGGTATAAGAACCAAATAAAATTTTCGGGTAAAAAATGTATTTTTCGAAAAATGCAGTTTTGCCGCCATTTGATGGCGCACCCACATTAAATATAGTTTTTGACATGTTTATAAGTTAAATTTGACAAAATAAAACTCTTCTTTGCAATCATGAAATAAAAATTTACTTTGGATAAATTTTTCATAGATATCTGGTAACTTTCATATTTTGATGAATAGTAAAAAACACGCTATATTTTAATTAAAAACAACTTTTTTCATCGCAATATTTTATATGGTAAAATTATAATATTGAATGGTTTTAATGTATAAATAGAATATATTATTACCATTTAAAATAATTTATGTCATTAGAATTGATTTTACATTAAATTCGTAGGTTAAATCAATTCAATCTTTTGCAATGTTTTAAAGAAAAACCTGTTTTCTTTTGACAACATAATTTATTTTAAATTAATTTCTACAACTTTTATGTATTGAATTTGGAAAAATGAATTCCATATTTGGAATCAGTGGGTCCAAATTATGTTAATAAGCTACTTTTTATTTTTGGGAATTATGAATAGAAACTACGGTAAATTTTATTTACCATAGTTAAAGGTAAATCAGGTAATTAAGGGTAAATATAATATTATAAAATTACACTAACACATGACAAAATTCTATTTTATGGCATAAAGTATTCCCATATAACCTAAGGGTCGGATTAGATTCATTTTATGGACTTTTTACCATGAAAATAATTTAATTATTATTAAAACCAAAGAAAGTGACAACATGTCACTCCCTTAAATCTTATAAATATAATAATTTTAATTTAGCGATAAACATCATAAAACATCGAACATGAATATTCTACAAAAAGCTAATAAAATTATCTAAATCATGATAATTTATTTATAATTTTTAGGGATTAAATAATTGTCATTAATGGTGATACATTAATGATACAGAAATTATTTATTAAGTAGGAAATAAGTAATATAGTTTTTATTGAAAAAATAATACCCATTAAAAGGCCCACAAACCTGACCAAAACGTATTGGTAGTGTATAACTACAGCTTAATAATCCAATTTAATAATATATAACCGTTTGGAGCCTTATAAAAGTGATAATGACACTTATATTAATTTATTTTAAATGTTTCCAAAGTTGTCACCTTCATAATTTAATAAATATAACAATTTAAATATTATAATTTTAAGATGATAAATTCTAGTAATAGTATTATTGTGAAAGGTAATAGAGTTATATTTATCATATTATTTTATTTTTAATTTTATGCAACAAATCAATATACTAAAAAATTATACAAAAATGTTGTAGTAATTATTTTATTTAGAGATAAACCAAATAAATTGTTTAAAAAATAATAAAATAAATATTATATGAACTATTTAATGTGATCCACTAATTTTATAGATACATATGACCTTTTATGAATATATTAATGCTTTTATTTTGAATATATCTTTTGTATATATTTTATTTAAATTCAAATTAATGAATTTTGTTAAAATTAACACTATTGTTATTGTATAAAAATAACATATTATAAAATTGTTTAAAAATCTCAAAAATATTTAATAATTATAAATTTAAATTTATATGGTCTATAATGTTATAAAGTAAACAATTCTAGAAAATTCACAAAAAATAAGTAATTATTTGTTATAATTTAAAATTTAGAAAATTATTACCACAAATAAACTTAAATAGATTAAATAAGTATAAATCAAAATGTTATGGTTTAAAATAAAATCCAAACATGTCTAAATTTGGTTGGTTGATGATATTACAACCCTATCTCATCTAATATTCTAATATGAGTCATTTTTGGAGGGTTTTAAGAGGGGTTATATTTATTATAAATTAAAATTTTTAAGAATTCCAAAGGTGCCCCTCACCTCCCTTATAAAAGGGAACCTCCTCCCTCTATTCCACACACCACTTTGAGCCTTCAATCTCGGCCAACCCCTTCCCAATTCTCTTCTCCACTTCCCTAGAAACATCGTAGTGTTCTTGGTCTTCTTCAATGAACAATTTTATTTCCCTAAGAGGAGGTCTCAAAGAGGCGCTTCAAAGAAGAGGAGGTTTGAACACTTACGAAGCAAATCAGACCTAACGTATGGGAAATATCACAATATAATTTTTATCCGAGATTTTTTATACTTTGGTATTTACTGGGGTGTATTTTATCATCCACATCCATGTTTCCTCAATATGTAATATTATTTCCATCCACCTACAATTTTTTAAATCCATTTTTACCCTTTGGGAGTTTATAGTAAAAGATATGAAAGGAATCTTTTGTCATTTTACGTTACGAGGTACATTTTTGAATTTTCTGACAAAAGTACGAAGAGAATGCTATTTTTATCTTATACGGCCTGAATGGGTTTTTACGGTTTCATAACGCCTCATTTTCATGAAGATTACTCTACATGATATTATGAATATTTTCAACAAAATACTTTTATTTTAAAAGTGAATGGCGTTTTTTGAAAAGAAAATGATTTTGATGAAGAAAGGATATTTTCCTCAAGAATTCATTTCAAATGTTTTATCAAAACCATTTTCCATCTAAGATGAAATTATTTGATATGTGTATGTTTCAAGTTTAATGTCTCTATGATTTACATGTTTCACTTTTCTTATGATGAAATGTCCATTAGTTTTATATGGATTATGAAATGATGGGATGATGTTTATGAAACCCATTTTATTCTTTGGGTTATGATGAATGTTTTAAGTTTATTTTGTGGCACAAGTAAGAATTATTTAATTATGATATGGGTGCGACCTATATCTCCCTCCAATGCAATGGGTAATGATTTTTATCTCATGAGATAGAGATGGCTGGAATGTCAAGTTAAACTGGTTCAGTAATATGGGCTGAAACGAGAAGTGAACATGATTTAGAAAGTGACTTTGTCCACTAAGATGGTCTTGGAAGCAATGCCTTGGCTACTATGGAAATTATATCATGTGCTTAATGGTTGCCACAATTACATGATTTATTCCCATGCTATTTTATTATTCTTAATGTTTCTTTATGATCTATGCCTTACGTACATCCATGTTTTATGTCATTTCTCAAGCATTTTATGTTTAATCATTATGTTCATGTTTTTAAGTTCAAATATATATAGTTTGTTTTATTTTATCCATGCTTACCCTTACTGAGAATTTGAGCTCACCCTTTTTATGTTTTCGTTTCCCAAGGATATAATGAAAGGTTTTAGGTAAGAAAAAAAGGGGAAGATCTTTATGGGAGATGTTGATGATATTTCACCTATTTAGAAGATTTTATTCCAAGTTTCCAAAGACACTAAACTATTATGGTCCTTGTGTGTGTGTTTTTGTTATGTACTAAGTATTTCGCAAAAGTAATGTAATGTTCATGTACATCAAGCTTTGGGTCTCTACACCTGAAGTGTCTATTGCACCAAGGTTCATGCTCAAAAGATGATGGGAAAAAGGGCATAGTCCCTTTCTAACATCACTCGCTTTCCCTTCTACAAGGTCACTTCACCAAGAATGGTGAACCCCATCCCATCAGTGTGTAGAAATATAACTAGCCTGCATCGACAGTTAATCGGGTCTTGAACCATGTAAGGAAAATCCATTCCCAATATGATGTCGTAATGCACCATCGTGATTACCAGTAGATCCCACATGAACATCTCCCCTCCAAACAAAAGCACACACTGTCGACAGATAAAAGATACAGAAGAGGATCATCCCATCAGAACCTTAATAAAAAGACGATTTTATAGTGCCGCTACTTGGAGATCCAACTAAAATACTTGGTGTAATGGGAAATAATATTAAATATCTCATGTGTTTAATAATACTAACTCATGAGTTGAATAAACATAGAGGGTATGTTTGACCATCCCGTGCACTGGAGTATCATGAACATCGAAGGAATTTAACTACATGCAGCCCCGACCACCAACTCCCTGATCCAGACAATGCCCACCCGATTGTGTTGGTAGGAGGATCTCATTGAATCATCCCCCAACCACTGGTCATCCTACTCATCCTAATCCTCTTCCAGCATAACCTCCCTAGGGACCATGCTGATCATGGTGTTGCATCTGCTGTGGTGGTTGAGCAATTGCATACTCAACATTATCAGCTCACCTGGTTGGGTAGTCTCATTCCATGTGAAACTACTCATCTCAAGTGTAGCACCACCCCTCTCCAGGATGACTAGGAGAAATTTTTGGCCTAGTTATTTCCTGATCACGTGCCTAATCCCAATCATGGGGAGTCCTCTTGTGTCGCAGCCCATGATCTTGACGTCCGTCAGCTATCGTGGACATCTCTTCTCCAAAGAGACCACGCCCAGGCCTAGCTAACTTGTGGACATCTGATAAGAATATCTCCATCACAACCACCAAATCCAGCACCCCATCAAAAGTAGGAATGTATATCGGAACTATGCTCAAACGAATCTCTCAGCGGAGACCCTACCCGAACCGTTCAGCAAAAACATGTTTTGAATTTTAAATCAATCATTTTTTTGGAAATCACAATTAAAACATATCATAATCACACATATTTTTTTTAATGTATGTTTTTTTAGTAGATTTAATCACTCAATTTTTATTTCATGTTTGATGTATCCTTGTTAATTTCATGTTGGTTGTTCATTCACACTGTTTTATATGTTGTTTCAAAATTTTAACCAGATTTTTCATTGCATCATAGTCTAGAATCATAACCTGATTGTGTGTTGCATTACAATCAGAAACCATAAACTTGTTTTGTTCTACATCGAAACCATGTATCCTAATCAAGATAAGTATAGTTTATCGATCTCATGAATCATGTATCATAAATAGGTTATGTACTAAATGATAATCATGTATCATAATCAAGATATCATAACTAGGTTATGCATCCTCTTTATATTATATATTATATCCATCTGTCATAACAAGATTGAATATCATGCATCGTAATCAAGTTAAAAATCATAATCAGGTTATAATTTTTAATCGATATTAATTGTTATTATGAGGAGCATAGAAAAAAAGTTATGCATTTCACTTATAAAATTCATTACACACTTATCATAACATTAATACTCATTGCATGTTTCTCATACACTTTGTTTCATATATTTGTACCGACTTAGTTCTAACTAAAATGATGTCGGTGAAATGGTTATTTAAATATCAAATTGATGTCATGTATTTATTTTTTTACCGTTGTAATGCTTGGTTTCCATTTCCCTCCAATTTTTTGGGGGAAATATGACCTTTGGAGAAAATATGATTGTTAGAACCTGAATCCTATAAATAGGAGGTAATTCAAACTAGAATACGTAGCTTTTTCTTCTATCAGGTTCTAGAGATAGATTTTTTTACTTCTCTTTTTCTTCATGTGAATGAAATGTGGATATATGAAGTGAACATCTTGTTCTGTGTTATTTTATTTCAATAAGTGAATTTTTTTTTGTTTTGTGTGTCCTATCAGTGTGATAACAATATATGTCTTCCGGGGATAGGAAAACATTCTTCTGATCATCATATAATGGTACTTCAATTTCTTAAAGGAAAGAGGTTCTGATTACCTTCTTAATTAAGGACTTCCGGGGATAGGAAGACGTGCTTCCAATCATCGTGTTGAGGGCCTTAAATTGGTTGAAGGACATAGGATCTGATTAACATCTTAATTGAGGACTTTAGAGGATAGGATGCCGATTGTACCAATCAGCATATTGAGGTCATACCAAGGTGGTGGTAAGACATACCTTCAATCCTTGGTGAATGTATATCGTTTCTCTTTGGGGTAAAATAATTGCAACACTTATACATTTCCACACTATTTTTATTTGAACGATAATTCGATTTCCCCCCTTTCTTTTCATATTCAGTTAAATTTTAATTTTTTCAATTTTGATTCACATTGTATTAATATTTTCTACATGCTATTTAGTATAATCATTAACATTTGTATAAATCTGATAATTGTATTCATTTCAGATACAATTGTTTTACAAAACTTGTGGTATTACATATTAGTTTTTCCATTTGATCCAAGACCTATATGTTCTATAGTATTTTTTGTGGATTGTATTAGTTTATTATCACCTAAACTATGTCCCTTATTATGTGTTTAAATATTTAGTTTTTTAAAAATACAACCCCCCTTGTATTGTGCCACATAATATCAATATACATTTATATGATGATCCAACAAGAACGTCCACACTCAGAAGTTAATATCATTGATCTTATACATGGAGTTGTTTGTGTGGTCAGTAAACCTTTTCCTAAATATAGAATATTCAATGAATTTTTTATTCCTCTTTTGAATCTACAGAGTTATAGTAGAAAACAAGCGTGAGGGGATGTACTTATCACAAAACCATTGTTGAATCTCATCCCATGAGATCATTGTCTCATCATGTATTTGGGTAACATAACACAACCAGTTCCTAGTCGACCCGAAAAAAAATAATAGCTTGATAATCCAACATCAGGCCAGTTAGTCCATAGTAGCCTCGAAATGTGGACCTGGACTACAACCTATCCTCTTCTTTCAGGGGATCTATCTTACCATGAAACCATAACGGACTCTACTGTGGAAACTCATGAAGCATGATCAACCTTTACTCTTACTCATCATATTATACCAGTACTATGTGGTTCCCCATAAGTGGAGTTTCCACCACTGGACCACATGGAGGAATGGGATTTCATGATGGGCCATGTATTGAGGCCTCAATGCTCATGAGATCCTCCTCAGAAACATGGATGGGAATCCTGGTTGGCCGCCCTCACGGAGGCATCTAGAGTGTTATAAAGGATTTTCATGGTTAGATGATCATATATATATATATATATCAAAAAATAGAAATGGGGAGTTGTCTCAACCAGAAATATCAAAAAATCAATCATATATGATGCATGTACCATTGTTCCCTACAATAAGTGTCTCAATAGGAATAATCGACTGGTGGGTATTCCGGGTCCTAGTGAATGGCTATGTTGGTCACCACACCATCACTGGACTCCATGGAATGAGATATTCTCTCAAGAAATGTCGTCATTTATTCCCCACACACATCCAATCCTTTTATGTTTAAACATACGAACATCTTCCAAAGGAATGAACTTATCTTTATACCACTATGTTAAGACTGAACCCATGCTAGGGCTCGAGCTGTAACTAACCCAATCCCACTTCCATAGGTCATGGGGTAGAAACAAGTGTCGAATGCATGACAACATGGTGTGTCCATTGACTATGTACTTGTACACACACACACACAACCATGTCGATACATTATATTAATGGAAACAAGTAAAGGATGAAAACTACTATAAAAAAAATCACACCTTCATGGACCACCAAACATTATAAATATAGTGAAGTAAAATAATGTAAAAAAGGAAAAAATACTCACCCAACTAAAAAGTGTCCAAACGTGAAAGGAAACTGATAAAGTTAAATCTAGAAAATAATACCTGATCCATAATCCCTAGTTCCGACCACCTCATTTGGTCCAAGATCCTATAACTCTGAGCTCATCTGGTGTCTCAATTAATCTTGTGTGTCATCTGAATAATGAATGATACATCTAGGAAAAGCCCACGCAATGGTGAGGACAAAAATACTTAATAGGACACGCAAAAAATAATATGGAGTAGTAAGAGATGCAAGTAAAGATAAGTAAAAAAAATGGAAGAATGTAAAATAATCAAGTGTAGCTCAACCCAACAGGAGACTGAAGTGAGATCATCCATACACAGGGATATAGAAATGGTGTGATGGTGAAAATCTATTTTAGATTTTCTATCTATAGTAGGGGAGTGGACTCTTCCAACTAAGAGAAGATAGACATGGAATGCATGAGGAATAACCTGTTCTTCCTCCTCTATTATGGAAGGAGAGTAACCATAACCCAAGGAATTGGTACTACAATAGGTTGTGTGTGTATATATATATATATATTCCTAGTCAATGGAGCCCAAGTAGGAGAATAAGGGGCTCTACATCTTATAGATCAGAATAGGAAAAGATTCTCTAATGGACCAAAAAAGTAACCATCATTGATAGCCAACATTCCACGCGTTTGTCCTAAACTACACGTTAGTGGGACTCAAGCCCCGCAACTCGATTCTATCAACATTGGATGTGTATATATCGGCATCACTATTTTTAGGTCACTCCATAGGGATGCGTCTCAATGGGGAAATTGATCCTCCTACTCTTGGTCCTAAGGTAACATCAATTTATGTATTTCCATGGGTCTACAATGTCAGATGATGAAACCTAGAAGTAGAGGACCCATACCCCAGTATGGCAGGGGGATTCCTCTATAATAGTCCTTGAGGACCTACTCAATTGTGTGTTAGGGGAATTCCAATCGAAAGTAGTTGGTATAAGACTGGTGCCCATGCCAATGGGGGATTCCACTCAAACAGTCACTATAGAGGACCCATTCCCTATTGTGTTAGGGGATTCCACTCATGTAAATAGAGGACCCACACCCTATTTTGTTAGGGAGAATCCACATTGAAGTAGCATATAGAGGACCCACACCTAGTCGATGGGGGATTCCACTCATCAAACATTTCAAAAAAAATAGTCCACCGATATTCATTTATTTTTTCCACACTTAATCATAAAATTAATTGGGATACACACATTCAAATGGATCACACCATTTTGATCCTTGAGGAAAAAGCTGTGAGATTGTCTATCAACTTCCTCCAAGCTGATTACCAGATAAAAACGTTACACAACACTGAATTACAATGTAATGTTGCCTAATGGAACTCATGTATTGGTCCTAAAATTTATTTTTTAGATCAAACCATTTTGATCCTTTTAGAATCACTAACAAAATTGACTACTTGATCATCCAAAATTCTTAACCGGTGAAAAATTTACATTTCACTGCCAAGCTTGTGAACTAGGAACGATGTGGCATGCACCTCAAAATTACTTCAAAAACCCTAAATTCATCTTGAAAAGCTCCCAAGGAATAGAAACATTCATACACTAAAATAAAAACAAATGGATGTCCAATTTAGATGATAGGTCTAATACAAGAACCCTGAATAATAATAAATATTTTATTATTTTTATAAATTGAAAATAATTGAAATTGAGAAACGAAACTGACATTTAATTGTATAAATCGTCAAAAAATAACTATCTTGATTAGATGGATGATTTTCCACATACGTACCATCTATTAGATCCCCATTATAGGGGAAATGGTTGATTAATGTTGTATCAGTCCAATTTGTGCTACTTCTACCCAAACTAGATGGTCCGATCTACCTGGGTCAGCCCACCATGGCTGGCTAAGTCCACTGCAAAGAGACCATGGCCCAACAATGTGGCCTGGTCCACCCTAATGCTTTCCCAGACTGACCCGTCTGTGCCCAGCATGGCCACCTGAACCAATCCCTTCATCACCGTGGCGACCCACATCGTGTGGGTTGCTACATCCAAAGGTCGTGCTCTGCGACCCTGCCTCTCCTCTATCCTAGATGCCAGGAAGATCCTTCATGCTGAAGCCACCAGAAATCCACTACCCCATCGATATCCTCAATGTGCCACTGCCTCACCTCTACACTTTTGGTCTACCCCCCAGTGCCACCTCCTGCCACCGATCCACCCCAACTCGATGGATTCCCCACTTACCACATGTTGTTCTCTCCAACTGACCGGTTATTCAACCACCTCAGCACCCCGCCACCGTGATCCACATCCATTTTTCATCCATGTTCGAGCCACACCCCCATCTCCCTCTACAGGCCACCGGGGAAACTCCAGTGGTCAAAAATATTGTAAATAGACTTGTTTCAGGTTCCTCGGGTCGAGGGCATTAACTGGCTAGCCCCCACCAGATGATTCGATGATATTATAACATAGTGATGATTTATGGTGAATAATAGAGAAGAATGCGATCAAATGTGGATTCAAACTGGGGGATAGGGTGTTCGTCATGTTCATTTGGCCATATCCTCGTTTCTCAAAAAAAATAGTTGATGATGAAATCAAGAGTAAATAATGAATTTATAATTTGGTGATTCAAAAAAACAATAATAATCCTACATCATTTGATCTGTGATTCATTGATGACATTTGGTACGATGCCATTTTGATTTGATGGAGTTTCATCATCCATTCTACCTCAATCTACTGAAGAAAGAATATGGAGGAAGGGATTTATTGAGAGAGAGAGAGAGAGAATTAGGGACTATCCCTAATATTAATAACTTATTTTCCTATTTATATAAAAATATTAGAACCCACCAATATATGAAAAATTTTAAATCATTGGGGCGTCTCATTTTATATCCCATCATGGAAAAACATCTCATTCAAAACTCAATGGAGGTCTTAGATTCCCAGTCCGTTTATCCATTCATATGTTATTTTCATCTATTTTAGGAGTAAAATAACGATTTTTAATTATTTTAATGTTGATTTTACCTCTAGGTGACTTTCTCCATTGAATTCTTGCACTGATGAATGTTTATCCCTACCTAGGGTAAACTTCATGCTGTGGACTAAAGAGTTGACTCTGATTTCTGATCTATGATACAATTTAAGAGAAATTCCAATTATTTTTCATACAAAGTATAATATATACTTATTACATTTATAATATTAATATCGGGAACATCAATTCTCGAATTTTCACATCGTCTCAATGCTCAATTTTAGAAACATATATAGATATATGTTATAGTATTACAAGTGAAAACCTAGTCTCTACAATATAATTTCAACATTGAAGATGGATTATTGTTATCCACAAATGATCATATAGTTTCTACACCTATTTCATGTCAAATATCATAGTTATCTAGTAGCTTCTATTGTATTGGATTTCATGTTTGAATTATGTAGTGTTTTATTTATGTCATAGATTATTGGAATTTCACCAAGAATGTTATTTAAATTGAATTTATAAATAATAAAGTACCCACAAAAAATTTTCTGGATATTATTCAAAAGGCAGTCGTGGTATCGTTGATATGTGGAATACTTCATATTAAATACATGAGATCATGGTTTCTCTAAAAGTAAATTATTTTTCATGTTATGGGTAATTATTCCAAATAAGTTTCTTATAGATTATTTTAAATACATGTTAAACATAGGAAGTATGGGGATGAAGAAGCATAGGGTTACATAAAAAATACAATAGAATATTATTGAGTGATATAGGATTGTAGGATTACATTGTGGAAAATTTATTTTAGTGTGGATGGTTTCATATAAAGAGATAGTGAAAGAAAGGATGGTTTTATATTGATGAAATTGGGGAAAGGAGTTTGTAATACTATCACATGGAATTGGGTTCACATTTATAATCCTTTCATTTATGTACTAAATATATATGAAACTTGAGAAAACGAAGATAATATAAAAATAAACGTAGATTTTGGAGATTTATCAGTGGATGAGTTGGTATTATTTATAAGAAGTGTCATAGTTTCAATGTTCATTTAAATATTCCAAGAACAAGATACACTCAATTGTTTCATGGTATTTACCACAAACCCTTGTCTTTTTAGTCCCATTTAACATAAAAACTATATGGTATTGTGTGTTTTTAATAACAATGGGTTCATCATTTTCCATATTGATTAAAAAATTTCCACTATATAGGGAGCCACTAACATATACCTCTTATTCACGCCTTCTAATAATCTATTATATTAGTTTCTCTAATACTAAGGAACATAGAACATTCACATTCTAGTTCATATCCTTAGGCCTCTAACGACTACCCTTCACAATTTCAATCAATTGGATGTGGTAAATTATAATGGGATGAGAATAATTTACACTTTTTTCAATATTGATTTTTTATGGAGCCTAAAAAAATATTTATAATTTTTTTCAAGTAAATATTAATCAAGTAATTTGATGTTTAAAGTAATAAATTAAATTTTACACCAATGATAATTTTGATTCAAGTATAATTCAGTTAAACTAAATATTTATCTTCTATATTATATTTTTCAAAATTATTTATTTATAAGAGAAATAACTATAAAAATAATAGAAAATATTCACTTTTCAAACCACTACTATTTAATTACACATTGTCTCATATGAATACCATAATCATATAAATACTAATAAATATTATATTACCATTTTCAATCCTTATTCAATTAATATTAATTGATATGTATTTATATAATTGTAAATATTATTTTTAAATTTATTCTAAAATCATTTTAATTAATACTTCTAAAACTTATACAAAAAATCACAATAATTGAATACTATTTATACAATTGATTTTATAAATTCAGCTTACATTTGTTCATTCATGAAAAAAATTCCCCATCCCAACAAATGGCCTTCTAAAAAAACTTATTTAAAAAATTTATTGGTTTTTAATTCATCAATTTTTATATCACAAATTCATTAGTGTGTATATAAATTATAGAACTACTTCATTACAAATAGTTGGATTCCCATATTGTCATTAAAATTGATAATTGATGCATGGAAGAAATATTTCAAAAAAAATCCACATTTTTTTCGTTACAAATATTTTAAACATTTAATTGTTCACATACACACTACTAATTTGGGAATCTTTATACACTTCTAATTTGATCTGGACAAGTAAAAACCACTATTTTAAATACATTAATGTTATTTGTAATTAAATGAATAATTTTTTAAAATGATTCTTTTTTTACCTTGTATTTTAATCATGCATAATGTTATTGATAATATAACTCCTTAAGAAATTACTACAAATATATCTTCTATTTAATTAAATTTATAAATTTTATTTTCATCAAATATAATCCATATTATAAAAATGATATTTCATCCTAGATAACTTATTAATGAATTCATTCATATTTAAGAAAATCATTGAAAAAATGAACAACATATTCTAAACAAAAATTAATTCCATTATATTTTTTAATCAAGGAGGAATAAAAATATTTTTATAAATGTCTAATGGGATAGATAAAGAAAATATTATAATTCATTTCATGGAAACTTGAGTTATGTTTCAACGTGTTACCTTTACGAACTCGAAATTATAAACTAAAATTTAATATATTGTAAACATAAATTAGAATTAGTATGAGAATAGTGGAGGGTTATGTGGTATGTGATATAAAACATGACATGGTCTATTTACATAGTCTATATAATTATAAGTACCCGACCTTAAAACATTACATAATCATGAATGAAAAAATAATTCACATTCATGATCTTTTCAGGTTTTGGGTTTTTGGAAGTAGACAATAACTATTAAATTACTTATCAAAATTTACAATGTATACGCTTATTCTCAGGTTCTATTTTTTTCATAAAATAAAAAACTATTTGAAAAAAAACAGTCATGTCTAGTTCCATGTTTTAGACAACATGATTTTTCCTTGATCCCATCCTTAACCCTATGCTACTTTATGACATGTGAAAAACATTTCAAAACATGGTATGAGCATAAAAATCTCAGTAAGGGTTATAAAACAAGGAAAGAATACATCAGATCATCAATACATACATAACATAATCTTTTTAATGTACCTCATGAAATCTTAAGATTTATAAGAAAACATAGAAATCATAAATTATAAAGGTAACTTGTGGCATCCATATCATAATTAAATTGTAGCTATCACATCTACATAGGGAGTCACGTTGGAATAACCATTATAGTATATTCCCTAAATCTCATAGGAGAAATATTCACATTTAACTCTGTCATATTACCCATTGCATTGAAGATCTATCTCGGGCTCACCCTCCATAAGATTATCACAGAAACACCTGTATACGTAAACAATGCCCAAGAACCATAATATATTCACAACACATAAAAAACATAGAGAATAGATAACATTTTCACATGTCAATCACAATATATCATTTAAATATATTTAAATGAAAAATATATTATCAAAATCATTTTCAATAGTAAAATATGAAAAAAACGTATACGGTATTTATTTTTCCTTCTAAAAACATTATGGCTTATTATAGAATCCATAGCTTAAATAGTACTTGCAGCGGTGGAAAATGTCATTGTCACCTCTTACGTTAAACAAAACATTCCTTTTTTGTCGTTTAGTAAAACAATTCATAGAGAAAATATTCATTTTTAATAAATTTAAAAGTCAAAAGGGGGTTTACAATTTATAAAATAATGTTGTGTAAAAATTAAAACATGCCTCAATGAAAGGATATTGAGACGAAGTCCCTTACCTTGTGTCTGACTTGACCCATTCATTCTTTAATCCTTTAAATAATAAACTAGAGCTAATTTCTATTTGGTTAAGAACCCGTTTCATGTATATTATTTCTTTTTTATCACCTATTACCATGTTATAAATATTACTTAATTATTTATGTTAATAACGCTCGTTTAGTTGATATTTTGTACTTGAGTGAAAAATAAACATCTTATAATTATAAGTTGTTCATGTTGTAAAAAGATCATTATATCCAGAATAATATTCATGTTGTAGATATCCTATATATAATATATGTCTATTATATACCTATATTTATAATATTACATAACATTTAGAGGTAAGAAATGAAATGCATTGTTCATGAAGACGGTAAGTCGTATGTACGCTTGAACACTCCTCTCATTTATATTTCATATTTAATGGAATGAAAAAATAATTATAAAAATGTATATTATAATTATAGTATAATTTCCAATATAATATCAGTAACTCCATCCTTTATACATCCCACATATGGCATTAACAAGTCATATCACATTTAGGGGGCGGTAGTCCGCACTTCCTCAAATGAAATTATCGCGTTTACCCATAATGGAAACCATACAGATATTCAATAAAAAAATAGATGAATAATGAAATAATAAACATAAAATATAATTTATATATATATAGTTCCATCATAATGGCGACAATGGGAGGTGATAGGAGATATTTGAACAATAATCATTTTGTGAGGCGTTTGTTTAACATCTATAGAAACATTATGTTTTTACCTAATAGATGGAGGTTTGTGTATGTGTAGTTTGAATACATCTCATAACAACAAACATGAATATTTATTATACAGGTTTTTTTTGTAAAATAATGTAATCATAAATGTTTATGTGGTTGGATAAGTAAAATAATAAAAAATAAATCAAAATAATTTAAGAGAAATAGTTACCTTTAATTCAGGTAACTCCCTTTGGTTTCAACCAAAAGGGACTTTTGAAGTGTCTTTTGCCTAATTTAAGGACTCTAGGTGGAAGATATTGATAATGAGAGCTTATTTGGGTAGGGGTTGGATGAGCCAAGGGGCTTGAGATGTGTGTGGAATTGGTTAGATGTGAGGGCATTTTATAAGGGGGAAGAGGGGCTCTTTAGAAAAACATGAAAATAATATTTTAATATAAACTTATCATCAGTTTTGAAAGGTCCAAATTTTATTAGAGTTCAATATAAGATGACTAATTGTGGAAATAAAATCATCAAATAAGAATTGGACAGTTTTTGGATACCATTTTAGTCTTTATAATCTTATTTATTTATATCATTTATTTATGATCTAAACACATCATCATTATTATGTCATAAATAATTTAATTTATTTGATGTCTAAAAATTAAAAAAAATATGATTATATAGGAAATATTTTTATATTTCAAATGAATATTTATATTCTAAATGATAACTTATATACCCCTATGTAAAAAATAATTTATTAAAAGATATTTGTTTATTTCATTTTTCCCTTACATTAATTTAATTAAAATAAAGTGCCATTATAACTCTTAAGTGGTTCCATGGGGTCCCAAAATTAACCCAAGGATTCCCATGGTAGGATATGACTAAACCAATAGGATTAGGATACATGTTTGGTTAATTAAATATAATAATAATAATAAAATTTTCCACCCTTATTTACTAGATTTATCCTTTAACCATGGTAAATAAAATATTTAATGAAGTAAATATTCATAATGTCAACAATTAGAAGTTACCTTTTTAAAAAAATTTGAACTCCTAATTCCAAATATGGAATCTATTTTCCCAAATTCAAAACACACAAGTGGCAGAAATTAATTTAAAATTAATTCCCTCTCTCAAAAAAGGGTGTTTTAATGAAATAATAACTATCAAAATATTGACA
The DNA here is from genome assembly GCA_963277665.1 of Viscum album. Classification (NCBI taxonomy): domain Eukaryota; kingdom Viridiplantae; phylum Streptophyta; class Magnoliopsida; order Santalales; family Viscaceae; genus Viscum; species Viscum album. Next base: position 894,601,031 of record OY728127.1, read on the forward strand.
CTTTTTTATGTCTAACTTCAAATTGAAATTAATTTCAATAACCAAAATTTGACTAAAAGGTTAAAATATAATCTAATTACACCTTAAAACAATTATAAAGAAAATATATCAATATAAATAAAATATATTAAAAGGCATATTTGAATTAAAATACAGTATTTTTCCCTATTAATTAAAAATTGAATTTTATCAGAAAAATACCAAAAATTTAACCAAAGTAAATTTTGATGTCCCGATTCTAAAGGAGAATTTTATTTTGCCAAATAGATCATATAAATGTTCCCAAAACTATATTTATAGATGGTTCTCTTTCAAAAGGCAGTAAATTTACCTTTTAATGAATATTAGAGTTTTTCTTCTTAAAATTGGATTCATTCTCATTTTAAGCCTCTAATATTTATTGGATAAATGTAAAATTTTTAACAAACATGTATAATAAATATTTACTTAGTTCAGTTAATTCCCTAAATTAAAGTGGCTAGGCATTAACTACCTTTTAAAATAATATTATTATATTTTTAGTGTGCAACGTAAAATTTCAATAAAACCCGTAGTTGCCTATCGGGTAAGCCATTCAACATGGCATCCCCTTTAAAGTAAAATTAATATTTAATAGAGAAATATTAATAAATATGAAAATGTAATATTTCTCTATTTATCTGGGATGTTACATCTTTACCCCATTTTTGGAATTACGGCCTCACTATTTTTATTCAGTTATCAAATAAGTGGAGGTATTTATCCCTTATAGCATTTTCATATTCCCACATTGCCTCTTCAACCATATCGTTTTCCACAAAAAAAAATACCTGGTGAATTATCTTATTCAACAACACTTTCTCTCTACAGTCAAGAATCTAGAAAGGTTTTTCCTTATAATAGTGATTATCTTCCACCTGAACTACCTAAGGTCTCAAAACATTTGATGGATCTGGCATATACTTTATCAACATTGAAACATGAAAAACATCATGTACTTGGGATAAACATGGAGGTAATTACACCCTGTATGCAACTGATCCAACATTCTACAGGATTTCATATGGTCTAATTTTCCTCAGACTCAACTTTCCCTTCTTACCAAAATGCATCACACATATCCAGGAAGATACTTTGAGAAAGAAAAGATCACCTACCTCAAAATAATGATCCTTACTCTGGTTATCTACATAACTTTTCTGCCTACTCTAAGTTGTTCTCATGCAATTTTAAATAAACTAAACATTCTCTACCATCTCTTCTAACAATTATGTTCACATCACCTTCCTTTCTCCTACTTCATCCCAAAAAGGTGGAATTTGACAACGCTTCCCATATAATGCCTCAAATAGTTCCCTCTATATAATGGAATTAAAGTTGTTTATATGATAAAATTCAACCAAATAAATATGTTGGTCCCAAAATTCCTAGTAATCAATCAAGCAAGCAGGTACCATAACCTCCAAGGTCTGAATTGTTCATTTTTACTACCAATCTAATATCTGATGAAAAGGTGTACTAAAATTTAATTCACCAACCAACGACATCTGAAGGCCTTTCCAAAAGTTAAATGTAAACTTGGGATCATGATCAGATACAATGGAGAGGAGAACACCATTCAACTTGACTATATATTTAACATAAAACTGAGAAAGATGATCAATAGACAATGTATCTTTTAATAGGAAGGAAATGAGCATATTTAGTCAATCGATCACCAATAACCCATATTGCCTTATTACCACGAGATGTATTTGGTAATCCCACAATGAAGTCCATGGAGATATTTTCCCATTTCCACTCTGGAACTGGTAAAGACTGAAGCATCCCTTTATGTAACTATATCTCTACTTTAACCTATTTACAAGTCAAGAGCCTCAATGTAATGTCAACAATATCTTGTTTCATTCCATCCCACTGGTAAAACATATGAAGATCTCTTTACATCTTAGTACTTTCGGGATGAACCCGAAATGGTTAACTATGAGCTTCAAACAAAAAATGGTTCTTCAACTGTGAATCACAAGGCACACATAATCTCTCCCCATATCACAAAACACAATCATTATCAACGTTAAAATCAGGCAACATACCCTTCTGAACAAACTCCACCTTTGTCTTCAACTCACTGTCTTCCTTCTGTGCTTGCTTAATTAAGTCTTATAGAGATGATCTCACTAACATCTAAAACAATACAGAATAATTCCATTTACCAACAACCTCTATGAAAATGTTCATCAAATGAAAAACAAAAGTATATAATTCAAAACGTATCATGGTTAATGAAGCATTACCGTTTTTAACCAAAGAATCAACAACATTATTTTATTTCCCCAGATGGTAAAGGATCATGTAATCATAACCCTTGATTAATTCCAACCATCTCCTATATATCATGTTCAATTCATTCTGAATGAATATATATACTTTAAATTATTTTGATCAGTATATATTTCACACTATACTCCACAGAAACGAATCCTCCAAATTTTAAAAGAAAATACAATAGCAGCTAATTCCAAATCATGAGTAGCGTAATTTAACCCATGAGGTTTCAACTGACGTGAAGCATAAACATTAAACTGATTATTTGGAATTAGGACACAACCAAGTCCTTTCAATGAAGAATAATTGTAGATAACAAACACACCATTTCTGTAAGGTAGTGGCAAAAATGGTGCATTCGCCAATCTTATATTCAATTCCTGAAAACAATTATCACATTCTTTTGTCCAGATAAACATAACACCTTGTTGAGTTAACTTAGACACTGGAAAAGATAACCATGCAATGTTCCCAACAAACCTCTGGTAATTACCCACCAAACCAAGATTACTACGTATCTCAGTTATATTTTTGGGTCTTGTAAATTCATCAATAACTTTTGTTTTAGTAGGATCAACATTTATGCAATTTTTGAAACAATGTGTCCAAGGAATGAAATTAGTTGTAACCAAAATTCACACTTGATGAATTTTCCAAAACAATTTATTTTTTTAAGGACTGCAAGACAACACATAAAGGACTTTCATGTTCCTATTTACTTTTAGAATAAACCAAAATATCATCAATAAACACAACCACAAACATATCCAAGAACTCACTTGAAGCTAATTCCCATAGATAATTTGGGATTAATACTAAATAAAAATGGTTTATTTTACTATAAAGATCTCGTACAAAATTTGGAGCATACCTTTCTAGTTGAGTGAATTTTTCTTCATAAGCAGCCACTGAGTCATCATCATGCCTCGATTAGAGGAATTTTATTTCCATCCTAAGACGAACCACCTTTGGAAAATATTTCTCGTGGAACGTACCTTTATATTCACCCCAATAGAGAGCATAAATCTCCTCACTATCCCTTATATTTTTTCACCATTTTCCACCATTTATCGGCTTCACTTAAATACAGTAAACTAGAAGACTATCCTGTTGAAGTTCTGAACACCCCATGACATCGAAAATCTTCTCTAGTGATTTAATCTCCCTTTTATGTAGTACAAGGTCAGATGATCCTATGAATGATGAGGGATGTTGCCTCATGAAATGCTCCACTACATAAATTTTACTATGTGGTTTTTTTGAATGATCTCATTCATGGATACCACCACTATTTATAGCCTCATTCAACTGTTCCTTTACTAAAACAAACTATTCAGTTCCATTTCTGACAATCTTAGGTTGCTGATTTGGAAGGATGTCTTCTTTCTTAGGTCTTCCCAACATAACCGCCTTGTTTTCTTTGTGAAAAAACAGTCTTAACACAGAAATATCATAGGTGATACAACATGGTAATCTGTAAATTCTATATCACTTTAATATTAAAAAAAAATTAATTTATGGACTTTAATTTAACAATATTCTAACTCCTAAAGTTACCTAAACCGGCCTCTGATACCAACTATAAGGACACACCCATAAAACATTACATAATCATGAATTAAAAAATAATTAACATTGATGTTCTTTTCATGTTTATAGTTTAATAGAATTAGTCCATAACTATTACATTACATCTCAAAAATTACATAGTATACACTTATTAATAGGTTACATTTTTTTCATAAAATAAAAAACACTTTGATGAAAAGGAGTCATGTATAGTTCCATGTTTTTGATAGCATGGATTTTCCTTGATCCCATCCATGACCCTATTCATCTTTAAGTCATGTGAAAAACATTTCAAAACCTGGGATGGGCATAAAGAAGCTCAGTGAGGGATATAAAACAAAGAAAGAATACATTAGATCATCAATATATACATAACAAAAGCTTTTTAACATACCTCATGAAATCATAACATTTCTGATATACACCTAGAAATCAAAAATCATAATGGTAACTTGTGGAATCCATATCATACTTACATTGCAGCTATCACTTAAACATAGGGAGTTACATTGGAATACCCATCACAATATATTCCCTAAATATCTAATGAGAAACATTCAAATTTACCTTTGTCACATTAACCAATGCATTAGAGAGCTATCATGGGCTCATACGCCTTAGGTTTATCATAGAACCACCTATATATGTAAACAATTCCCACGAACCATGACATATTCACTATAAAAAAAACATAAAGGAAAGAATACATTGCCACATTTCAATCAGAATATATCATTTAAATATATATGACATGAAAAATCATTTATCAAAATCATTTTCAATACCAAAATATGTAAACAGAGTATATGGTAATTATTTTTCTTTTAAATAACATTACGGCTTGTTACAAAAGGTATAGATCAAATAATACTCACGGTGGCGAAAAATGTCATTGTCACCTCTTATGTTAAAAGAAACATTCCTTTATCATCATTTAGTAAAATGCTTCGTATTAAAAAAGATTCCTTTCGAGTAAATGTAAAATTCAAAATGGGTATATATACAGTATAAAAGAAAGTTGTGTATAAATGAAAATATGCCTCAATGATAGGAGATCGAGATGAAGTCCCCTACCTCGTGTCCGACATGACCCGTTCATTCTTTAATATCTTTAATATTAAAAAAGTTACTTTCTAATTTCTTTAGAACCTTTTTCAAGTTTATTATTCCTTTTATATCACCTATTACCAAGTTATAGAGATTATGTAATTTATTATGTTAATAACGGTCATTTTTTCGATATTTGGTACTTGAGTCAAAAATAAAATTCTTCTAACTACAAGTTGTTAATTTGGTCAAAATTTCATTATATCCAGAAGGATATTCATGATGTAGATATCATATATATCATATATATCCAGTATATATATGTTTTTATTATATTACAAATCATTTAGAGTTAATAAATAAAATGCACCATTCATGGAGACGGTAAGCCGTACGTACGCATGAACACTACTTTCATTTATATGTCATATTTAATGGAATAAAAACATAATGATATAAAGGTATATTATAACAAAAGTATAATATCATATATAATGTCATTAACTTCATCCTTTATATGTCCCACATATTTCATTAACAAGTCATATCACTTTGAGGGGGAGGTAGTCCGCACTTTCTCAAATGAAATTATCGCATTTACCCATAATGGAATCCATAAAGATATTCTATAAAAAGAAAAATTCAGAATCATAAAGAAATAATAAATATAATATATATCATATATAAATATAGATCCATCATTTTGGCCACCATGATAGGTGGTTGTAGATATTTGAACAATCATCATTTCGTGAGGTGTTAGTTTTCCATCCACAGAAACATTATGTTATTTACCCATTAGATGGAGGTTTGGGTAAGTGTAGTTAAAATAAATCTCATAAAAACAACCTAATATATTTAGGATACTGTTTTTGTTATTAATTAATGTAATAAAAATCGTTTATGGGGTTGGAGATGTAATATAAAAAAAATAAAACAAAAGAATTTAAGAGAAACCGTTACCTTTAATTCAGGTAACTCCATTTGGTTTGAACCAAAAGGGTTTATTTAAATGCCATATTCATAAGTTAAGGCTTCTAGGTGTAATATAGTGATATTTATAGCTTAATTTCAAAGGGGTTGGATGAGCCATGGGGTTTGAGAGCTATGTGGAATGGGTTAGAGATGAAGGATTTTTATATGGGGAGGAGGGGCTCTTCAGGAAAACTAGAAAAATAATATTTTAATATATACTTGTCTTCGGTTTCAAAAGTCCAAAATTTATTAAATTAGAATATAAGATTACTCAAGGTAGAAATAAAATCATCCAATAATAATTGGATAGGTTTTGGATACCATTTTAATCTTTATAATCTAAATTATTAAAATCATTTATTTATGAGGTAAACACTTCTTCATTATTGTGTCTGAAATAATTTAATATATTTTAGGTCTAAAAATTATAAAAAAATACAATGATTTAGTAAATATTTTTACCATTCAAATTAATATTTACAGTCAAAAATATAACTTATATAATCCCATGTAAAAATTAATTTACTAAAATATATTTGATTATTTCATTTTTCCATTTACTTTAAGTTAATTAAAATAAAGTGTCATTATCACTCTTAAGTGGCTCCATGGGGTCCCAAAATCGACAATAGGATGCCCATGGTCGGTCATGAGTCATCCAATAGTATTAGGACACATTTTAGGGTAATTTATTATTATTATTATAATATTTTTTATGCTTTTTTACCAGATTTATCCTTTAACCATGGTAAATAAAATTTTTACCGAAGTAAATAGTCATAATGTAAAAAAATAAAAGTTACATATTTACACAATTTAGACCTCCTGATTCTAAATATGGAATCCATTTTTTCAAATTCAAAACACAGAAGTGGCATAATTTTTTTTTTAAACTAATTCCCTCTGTCAAATCAAAAAGCAGGTTTTCAAGAAATAATAACTATCAAAAGATTGACATTAGTTTTTGTCCAGTTTCAATGTAAATTTAATTACAATGATCAAAATTGGATTAAATGGTAAACATATAATATATTTATACATTTTAACCAATTAAAAATATAATCTATCCATATAGATAACTTATATTAAAAGGCATATTTGTATTGAAATACAGTATTTTTCAGAATTCATTAAAAATTGAATTTTATCATAAAAATACCCAAAATTTACCCAATGTAAAATTTGATATACTGATTATAAAGAAGAAATTTATTTTGTAGAATAGAACATATAAAAGTGACCAAAACTAGATTTAGTGAGGGTTCTCCCTCAAAAGGTGGTAAATTGACCTTTTAATGACTATTAGAGTATTTATGCTCAACATTGGATTCATTCTATTTTTAAGCCTTTAATATTTATTGGATAAATGTATAACCTTTAATAAACATGTATAATCATTTTTTAGTTAGTTATGTTCATTCTGCCATTATAATGGCTAGGTGTTAACTACATTTTAAAATAATATTATTGTATTATTAGCGTGCACCATAAGATTTCAAAGAAATACGTTGTTGTGTATCTGGTACGCCATCGAACATAGTGTCCCATTTAAAGTAAAATAAATATTTAATTCACAAATATTAATATATATGAAAATGTCATATTTTTCTATTTAACTAGGATGTTACAATAATTGATGATATAATCATCATCACCACTCAGAATTTTCAAAAGAATATATATTGTTTTCTATTACATATTATTTATCATAGGGTCTATATGTAATAATGGAGTTTGAATGACCCAAAAATAATTTATAATGAAATCCATATTATGATAAATAAATAAATGGAAGTTTATTGATGAATTATAAATAAGTATGTGGATATTATTTTGATTTTTATCCTGTTAAATTTAATTTATTATTTAATTTTGAGGTGATATCTGACACACCACTACAACCTTAATCTGGCCATATTAATATAACAAAACAAACGAAATGTTTCTTCCATATAACTGAATCACAGTATTCTCCATGAATGTGTTTTAATTATCATTATTATCATAGGATTTATGCTAAAATAATTAATATAAAACATCAACATGTTATGAGTTATGAAAATTGTAATCAATGATAAAAATAAACCCAAAATAAAAAACTAGTTTACCCACTTCATTATTTTATCTACTGTCATATAATAAAATATAATTTCAATAAGGATATTATGAATTTGGGTGATATGGGATTACCCCATCATCCCCTCATCTCAAAATGTTACCATTGTTTTTTTAATTTAATCCATAGACTATAAAAATATAATTAAATGAAAAATAAAAATTTGGATAGAGTAATTTTTGTATTTATTTTTTCAAATATAAAAAAAATTGAGTCTATAGTATATTCAAATCCATATTTATTTGAGCTTCATGTGCATGTAAATATAATAGGGCCTTTATATGTAGGGTGAATATGGTCAGAGGAATGGTTTTGTATTTTCTCTTCCACTGTATTTATTTATTATCCAGAGAAGATATATAGGTTTAGATTTCATCAGCATCATATTGTTTATATAAGGAAATGTCCTCAAACATTACATAATCTAGTTAATTCAACTATCTTTATCATATTCATACACCGAATAATCTATTTTTTTTAAAGTTTTATAATGCAAGGATATAATTCATACATATCAAACCATAATCATACAATGTGGTTATAATTAAAATAGTATCCACTTCATTCATAATACAAATGTTTTTAATAAAACATGAAATATTTTCATGAAATTTTATGACAACATTCATCATTGATTCTCCATTTCTCATACCCATCCTTAATCCCTGTGAAAAAATTGTAAATCTTGGGACAAGAATAAAAGCTCATTTAGGGATATAAAAAATTACTTAAAGAACATATTAGTCCATTAATACTTATAATCATATGAAGTCATTTTCACAAGGACTTACATCTCACTAATAATGTATCATATACATACTTTGGGAAATAGGATATTACAATAAAAAAACACAAATAAAACCATAATGGTATATTTGAGAATTACATAGATAATATTTTAACACTTGTAGACACCTTATGATTTGTAACCTACATGACTACCTTTTAATGTAACCGTCATGGCTTCCTTATGGTGTAACCATCGCAGTTACACATGGCATAACCATAAGGATGAACTCCAACAGACACATACCCAATGAATTAGAGGGAGATATTTGTCCCACCCTTCATCATAAAAAATTCCCATGAACCAAAACATATTCATAAAAATTTAATTATTTCATTAAAACATTACTTTTTTATGTTTTCAAAATATTATTTGTAAATATGGTTTTTATGAAAATCCACTTACAAATATCACATATTTTTAAATGAGTGTTAATATAACAAAATTAATTTGAGTATACATTGTAAATACACTTAATAAATCATAATATAAACAAAATTCATTCCACAAATAATCGTATTTCCACATAACTAATGAAGTACATAGTTAACCCAATGAATAGAAGTTAGGTTATGAATTCCCTTACCTAGGGGTTGTCTAAGATAAAATGTGTTTAGAACTTATTTATAATAGTTAAAAGAGTTTTAATAACATTTTATAGAAACATACTCATGTTTATAAGAACATATATAATAATTTTATATAATAATTATATCCATTTATTATTAATATTCGGTTATTTCCATTGTTTCAGGTTATATCATTACATGATTTCCATGGTCGGTTTATAAAGGATTTTATTGTCGAATAGAAGTGAAACTCCAGAAGTGGAATCAAATGGTATTAATATTTATCCAAAATATTAAATTACACCATAAATAATATTTGTCACAATTGATGATGAATCTTTAGATAAAAAATTATTGAGATTCATTTAGATCATTTTCCCAGTTATTCTATAATCTCAAACAAGTTCCGTTATATAATATATTATTATACATATAAGTAACTACCAAAAAATAAAATATTTTGTATCATACACATTACAATGTGTTTCAACAATTAATATGGTTTTATATCTATCTATGAAGGATTTAATTAGAGTTTAAGACACATCCTTCACGATGTCAGTATTCAACACATTAGAGATGTTGTTTTTATTTTAAAATAATTGGAAGAGGAGAAAAAGTATGGTGATGGATGATTCCATAAATATTATAAAATTACAATATTTATATGATAAATGATTTTTTATGATAATTGGATAGCAGTAGGTTAATAGAGTAATAAAAAATACATGAAATCAAAACAAAACAAAACATAATATAATTTTACCTCACGATATCATCTCCATGATATCCCGCTTAAGGCCTTTGGTTTTGGCTTTTTGGTGATACCAGAATGTCTTGGACATGGGGAAGAGCCTCAGGAAGAGGACTATTCAGATTTTAGACCATTTTTAAAGCATTATTGGTTTGTGAGAAATTGGGGGTGAGGGTGGTATATATAGTAGGTGAGGGTGGGGTGTTTCCATTATTTTAATCATTATTTAATTATTTTTCTCATGATAATAAATAGTATTCATTATTTGAACTAGAAACCATAAAGACAGAAGGTGAGTTAGAACCAAGGGTGATTATATCTGTCATGATTTTATTAATAGTATATTTAACATATAATGTATACATAAAAAAATTGCTGTATTTTACCATTCATAAAAAATTCATGTATTTTAACAAAATCCCAACAAATACAACCAATTTTTTTTTCAAATTGTTGAATTGAATTATTGAAATCATTTTATAAAAATAATTTTATAAAAATGATATATTTAGTTAAAAAAATCTTAATTTATTCAAAAAATCATAATTTTATAACTATTGAAGATTTTTTGTCACAATAAAAAATAATCATGGTCTCATAAAATTGTCTTATAACAATAAGAAAGTAAAATGAAAATTTATGATTAAATTTTATGATAATAAATTTTATTTTAAATTATTATATGAATTATAAAATTGTAATTAAATATTCATGACTTACAGAAATACACACACTTATACTACAATCATATTTTCAATTATAATATTAATAATTTTTATTTATACATTCAATGTTTAGTTTACTATTCATTTGTTCATTTCACTCATCCTATGGGTCAAATTACAATTCATAAGGGTAAAATCACTATTCATATTGGATAAGAAACTATTCACTGAAATAACGTTGGACCTATCAGAATCTACAAATCGTACTGATCGCAACCATGTAAGTCTTTTTTCAAAATTCAAATAATAGAAGTGGGAATTTTTTTAATGAATATGTTAAAACAATCTTTTTAAAAAATATCATTATGTTGAGAAATATTGTTGCATGCCTTTCAATTTATTTTTAAATTATTGTGGTGTTATATTCTCCCCACAGTCTGGAAATTTCATCCCCATGGTTTTTGTTTAATTATTAATCAATTTAGAGTACCATTACCACATTGATGTTTCAGATTCCCATGTTTCATCTTCAACCATGTTCTTTCTCCAAAAAACCAAAAATTGGTGGATTAATATATTACAAAATACTATACATCTATCATCTAGAATCTGAATAGGGTTCAATTCATAATAATGGTTTTATTCTAGCTAAACTACATCTTCACATAAAACATGTGATGAATCTAGAACATAATATCTCAACATAGAAACACTAAAAGCAATGTGTACTTGAGATAAAATCTGAAGTAATTCTACTAGGATATAAATTGGTCCAATATTCACTAAGATTTAATAAGGTCCACTGAACCCTGGTCTTGGCATTCATTTCTTAATAAAACAAATAAAACAAATCCAAAGTTTGATTCGAATAAAATCATTATCACATACAATGAATGAAATGATTTTCCTTCTATTATCTGAATAAAATTTTTTCCTTCTCTGAGTTGTGTTGATGTTTTGTTTTATCATCATCACATTAAATCCACTTACTCTTCATATTATAGTCCCATCAACTTCCTTTCCCTATGTTAATCCAAAATTCTAGAGTTCTAGACCACATCCTATTAAATACCTCAAAATGTGTCATATGTGTACAGGAATGAAATTTTTTTTATATAAAATCTACTTATGAATGATGATGATACCAACATCCCTGGAAGTCTATTGAACAAGCACTATGAATATCCTCCAATGATTGAATTTTGGTCTTGATTTCTCCATCTTATTGAGAACAAAAAGGATTTTAAAAATGTAATTATATGTTCAACGACTTCTAAAGTCCATTACAATAGTTTGAAGTGAAACTGGGTTCTAAGTTAGATACAATGGAAAGAGGAACTCCATGTTACGTGACTATCCATTTGAGATAAAATCGAGATAAAGGATCCAAAGACATAGTATCTCGAATTGGAAGGAAATGTGAATATTTAGTTAGTTGTTCAGTAATAACCCAAATAGCACACTTACATTGATATATATTTGGTACTCCTTCCACAAATCCCATGGATATATTTTCCAATTTCCCCTTTGGAACTAGAAAAGGCAGAAGAAACTCCTTTGGTAGTTTTTTCTCTACATTAATCTATTGACATGTCATAGAATTCACAGTAAAATAAGAAATATCTCTTTCCATTTCATCCCAATAGTAATACTATCGATGGTGTCTGTACATTATTGTATTTCCAAGATGAACTAAAAATGGAGAACTATGATCTTCAAAAAACAATTTTGTATTTAGTTGAGAGCCAAAATGCAGACATACATTTTTAAAAAATAATAAAACACAATATTTATCATGGTTAAATTCTATAAATATACCCATTTTAACCAATTATAACTTTTCTATAACCCATGGTTTTCCTTCTATTCCTTATTAATACTATTTGATAGATATGAAAACAATGAAACCTATAAAAATAACGAGAAATATCCTACACCAACAACTTCTATGTAAAAATTCATCAAATCATTAATCAAAGGATCTTATTACAAACATATCATGATTAATGGTGCATGATGTTTTCATATCAAGGCATCAACAACATTGTTTTATTTCATAGTATTGTAATTGATCATTCAATCATAATCTTTTATAAGTTCAAGCCATATTCTTGTCCTCATGATTAATTCTTTTTGAGTGATTAACCACTTCATGATTTTAAGGGTAGTACATATTTATCATTTGGCTTTGTATAAAGATGCCTCAAAATTTTAAAAGTGAAAACCAAAACTGGTAGTTCTAAATCATGAGTTGGATTATTCCAATAATAATGTTTTAGTTTTCCTGAATTATAAGAAGATACATCATCATTCTCCATCAAATCACAACAACTTCCATTCAATAAAGCATCACTATAGAAGAAAAACTCATCATTTTTTCACGATTGGGAAAAAAACAAGAGCATTCCCCAATAAATTTTTTTAGTTTCTAAAAACATCATATTCTTCTATCAAAATAAATTTATCCCCTTAATTTTAACATTGTTAGTGGGATAGATAACTTTGAAAAATATTTATCAAACCATTAGTAATAAACTATTAATCCAAAAAAACTATTATTCTATATAAAAATTGAATGACATATCCATTAGTCAACCACACTTTTTGCTGGATAAACTATTATTCAATTTATATATACAATGTTCCCTAGAAAATAAATCTTTTAGAACAAAAAATATCATTTGAAAAACATTCCATATTACTTCATTTCATTCAGTGTTTATAGGAAAATTATTAAATGTTTTTCATTATCCTCATATATTTTTAAAAAGAAAAAATATGTAAAAAAATAAAAACAACAAAAAACACATTAAAATATACAGCAAATATTCTATTTATAAGATCCATGAATACAAAAATGGTCTTTTCTAACCAAATCTCAAAAAAAATCATTATTATAATATCTATTACGAAATGATGTTTTTAAAATGTCATCCTACTTCACCTTTAATTGATGATATCACGATCTCATGTCCATATTAGAAATATGCTATACTCCATAGAGCTAATCAAAAAAGTGATAAATATGAGGTGAATGATACTTTTTTGGAAACAATGATATTATTAAATGCTCTATAATCTAAGAAACATATCAATAACAATTATATCTTATTTATAAATAAAAAGTAAGAACATCCTCATGAAGTGCCAGGTTGAATGATGCCATTATCAAGAAATTCATACATCTAATTTTTCATTTCAAGAATTTCAATTTTATCCATTCGATTAGGGGGTTTTAAAATTGGATTTGAATTAGGAACTAAGAAAATTATAAATTAAACATCCCAATAATGTATAATTTCAATTTACTAATCAAGAAAAAAATCAGGTTATTCATTTACTAGAGAAACATTATTAATCTAAGAAGTTCCCTTAGTTTAAACAATATGTCGATGTTAACTGTAATTTCCATCATTTAAAAGATTCTCCGCTTCCTGAAATTTTATCAATTGAAAAGGTTCGTTATTGAATAGAAACTATAACTATTTCCGAAAAATTAACTTCTCAAACATTACAATCAATAATTGAATAATAAACAAAAACCCAATCTATTCCCAGAATAACATCAAACTCTACTAAGGTTTAAACAACATGGTTTGTAAGAAATTTTATTCCACAAAACACAATAGAATGATTTATATAATTCCCTTTTTCTATAATATTTCCCCATAGTGACTTAGCCATTAGTTATTGCCACATTTATTGAGGAGAAATTTCAAATTTAAAATAATATTTATCAGAAATAAAGGAATGTGTATACCCAATATCAAATTATAAATTCGAAAAATATGAGTAAAAAACAATGTACTTGATGCCACTTCACTGGATTTCCAGATATCTGCTAACGTAGTCACTAAGGATCTCGCTGCATCTTTCTATTTATAATATGTATTCTTTCCACCATTTAGATCATTCTTTGGGTAGTTATTTTCATATTTACCCACCTGACCACATTAAAAATACTTTATTTTTTTCTATCCGAAATAATATTAGGGTCATTTTCATTATAATATCGGATAATATGTCCCAAAATACCGCATAAAAACACTTCCCATTCATTGAAAGACGTTCCTTAGGGTGATGATTACCACCCTTAGAGAAAATAGAATCTGAACATTCATACCTTTAGATTTGTATGATTGATTCTTACCCATTTATTTCCATTTTTACTTCTTCTTATACATATTGTCAAAGTGCATGTGATCATCATAAAACTCTATTTGTACCCACGAATCCTATCAAACATGTTTCTCGTAACTTTTCAACTCAATGGAATCCAATTCCCTTCGAAATCATGGCTTCAATCTAGAGTAAAGAATATTATATTTTAATATCATAATCTGAAAAAAGATTAAGATCATACCTTTCTAATATGGTGAATTTTTTAACATAAATTGACACCGAATCATAATCCTTTTGCTTCAATTCATGGAATTTATTTTCCATAAAATGCGGAACCACCTATGGAAAATATTTCTCAAGGAATATATTTTAAAATTGAACCCATTCTCAGGCATTAATCCCATCACCATCGCAGATATTTTTTACCATTTATCACCAGATGATATCTTCACCATCAAAATGAAATGTGCAATGACTAACATTTTGATTATCCGAACATCCCATGATATTGAATATCTTTTAATGTGATTTTATCAATCATTAAACCTATACATGTTCAAAAATAATCTAAAAGGAGGAGGTCTATGCCTCATAAAATGATCCACTATCGAGATGATCATTTTTAGTTGCTCTAGTTATTCTCCTACTCTGTATCTACCATAATTTATATCCTGCATCAACTGATCCATTAATGTAACAAATAGTTTGGTTCTGATCACCACTATTACTGGTTGCGGATTCAGAATGATATCAGCCTCAAGGTTCATTCCAATATTAGCTTCGATGATTCTTCTTTAGAAAACCATTCTGAAAATAAATATAATATATTAAAAAACATGGTAATCCTTAAATTCTAAATCATTTCAACATATACATTGTGTAAAAATAAGTTATGTTTTTCAATTAACTTTATTATAACCCTTAAATATATATAAACATTGCTTTGATACCAACTATAAGGAAAAAGCCTTTAATATTTCATAATCTAGTTAATTCAACTAAATTTCAAATATTTAAATGCGAAAATATATTTTATCTTAATATTATTAGAATGTTAGGAAATAATTCTTACATATCAACTCACGATCATATAATGATGTTACAATTAAAACAGTCTCCACTTCATTCCTAATATAAAAGATTTTAATATCACATTAAAATTTAAAAATAAATGTATTCACAACATTCATCTTGGCTTCTATTTTTCTCATACCCATCCTTATTCTTTATGAAAAACATTTTCAAATTTTTATGAGAAAAAATGTTCAATAAGGGATATAAAAAATAAGTAATAAAAACATTAGTCCATGAATACTTATAAACATATGAAATCCTTTTCACAAAGACATACATCTCACTCATGAAGTATCATATACATATTATGTGAAAAAAGAGATTCCCATTACCATATAAATAAAAAATAAACCTAAAAGATATCTTGATTTATTATATACAAAATATTTTAACGCTTGAGGGTACATTATGATTTACAATCCTCATGACTACATTACAATGTAACCCATACGTCAACCATGTATTTTCCATTACAGTTACACTTGAAGTAAGCATACCAAAGATCTCTAACATACAAAAAAACCAATGCATTTGAGTGAGATATATTTCCTAGAATTCATTATAAACAATTCCCAATAACAATATCATAATCATAAAACATGAATAACTTCATACAGTAGTTTCTTTTGAATTTTTCAAAATTGAATTTTGAATGGTTATTTTAAAAAAATCCCTTTTGAAATATCATATGATTGACATGAGAATTATTACAAAAAAATGAATATGTGTATATACTCTAAATACACATATTAAAACCTAATATGAACAAAACTCACTGCAAAAATAATCTTTGTAGCAAAAAATTATTATGTATAGTGTTAACCCAATGAATTTAAATTGGTTTAAATATTCCCTTACCTCGGGTTCGCCTTAAAAAGATTTGTGTCTAAACATAGTTTATAATGGTTAAAATAATGTCAGTAATATTTTATAGAAACATATTCATATTTATAACACCATATATGATCATATAATAAAATCAATCCATCAATTTATTAATAATATTTTGTTCTTTCAATTTGTTTTGGGAGCATTCTTTACATGATTTCCATTGTCGGATCGTAAAGCATTTTGTTGTTGAATGGAGGAAAGACTCCAGAAGTGGATTAAAATGGTATTAATATTTTTCCATAATATTAAATAAAACCATAAATAATTTTTTTTATATATGTTGATGAATCATTAGATAAACCATTAATGATATTCATTTAGATCATTTTAGAGGTTCTTCGATAATCGTGAAATAGTTTCATTATATAACTTAATATTATGAATAAATTTTAATTAATAAATATAAAATTGGTGTTACCATAAAATATATAATTTTTCCTATAATTAAAATGGTTTTGTAACTATATTTACTAGATCAAATGGGAATTGAAATCGCTTCATCCATGATGTTGGTAATTTCACACATCAAAAACGATGATGTTATTTTAGAATAAGATGGATGGGGAAGGAGTATGATGGTGTATTTTTCAATATACTATATAACATATAGTATATATATGACCTTGGATCTATCATGCCTCTTGGATAAGGGGAGGTGAAAAGAGTATAAAAAAAATTTTCAATGAAAATAAAAGAAAATAAAAAAGGATATTTGCCTCTTGATATCCGCCACAAGTCATTTGGTTTTGGAATTTTGGTGAGACTAGAATGGAATGGACGTGGTAAAGATCCTTGGTAAGATATATTTGAATAAATTAGACAATTATTAATGCTTTAAAGGTGTGTGAGGAAGATAGAGTGACAGTGGTATTTATTGTGGGGGAGAGGAGGGTTTTCCATTATTTTAATCATTATTTTATTATTTTGATAAAGACAAGAAATAATATTAGGTTTTGTGAGTTAAAATTTTAAAGAGAGTATGTCAGGTCGAACCAAGGTTTCTTACATAATCCATGATGTTAGAAATAATGTAATTAACATCTAATGTATGTATATGGTAAATTACTGTATTTCACTGTTCATCAAAAAATCATGTATTTCAAAAAATCCCAGAAATTCACCTCACCCATTTCTCAACCTATATAATTATTAAATTAACTCCATTTTATAAAAAAATTCTAGATTTGATAAATTAATTTTTTACATAATATGATAATTTATTCAAATTTTTTTTTAAAATCTATAACTGATTTTAAAAAACAATAAATAATAATCAAGGACTCATAAAATTATCATATAACAAAACAATAATAAAATAATAAATTATGATTACATTTAATGAAAATAAATTTTCATTTAAATTATGAAATTAATTATAATATAATAATTAATTACATGAAACATAAAAATATACAAAAACTTATACAATGATCATATTTTCAAATAGAAGATGCATAAATTTTATTTAGAAATTCCTGGGTGAGGTCACCATTAATTTTACAATTTTACTATTAATAGGGGTCACATTACAATTCCTAATGGTAAAATTACTATTCTTAAGGTTCCAGTTACTATTCAAAAAATTTTTTAGTCCTTTTAGACTCTAAATATCTTACTAATTGAAACCATGTTTGTCTATATTTCAAAAATCAAATCATTGAAGCCACAAAATAATGTTTAACAACTATGTTCTAACTATCTCTTTAAAACCAATGGTCATTACATAGAGACTCAATGTTGCATGGATTTAAATTTATTTGTAAATCGTTGGGGTGTTATGGTTGTCCTTCAGTATAACTGACTTACTATAGGGGAATATTTACCACTTCTATCATTTCATTTAGACCAACTATCGCATATTTTCCTATTTGTATGTGTCCAATGATGTGATTAGAACCTTTTTTGGGATTTCATCAACCGTGTTGCACAAGGTAATATTATTTATATTATATTTTTTAATGGTTTAGTATATTTTCTATTAAAATCACTTTTGTAAAAAAATGGTTTTCTTTTCCATCGTATATTTCTTATTGGATCCAATGGGAGCATTGAATTATATTAATCATTTTTTCATAAATGAATATCTAAACATAATGGTATGTTCATTCACAATCATTAACTAGTTAAATTTATTCGTTTGTCTCTAAAATTAACCTAAATATTATAAATACAAAATTTTCTTGATAAATTATATATATTGTAAATAATATATTTTTTATAGAAAAATTTAGGAAATATAAATTATTTAAAAAATGGAAAATGAAATAGGAAATAATTTATTCTGTTCTCTTATAATAACACCAAATTAACATATGTATTTTAACTTTTTTATCACATTAATATAATTTTATTTTACTCTAAAAATGTATCTAATTTTTTGACATGGACCATTTCTCGAAGTTCCAAACCAATCACATATTGTTCTTTACTTATTACATTTTTTAAAAACTGATAAATTAAAAAATAAAAATATTTAACCTTGTGATATGGAATATAATTAGAGAAAATAAAATAAACAAAAAATATGAATTTAATTATTAATGTGAATGAATGTGAACCAGTTTTATTCAATGAAATCCAATAAAATCCATTTATAAATTATATTAAATTTCAACCATTATCCAATTTATATCTCATGTTGAATAATGATCTTTTATATAATTTATTTAAATTAATACACAATGGAATATTATTTATTTTAATTGATCCCATTTCCCCATACACTAAAATAGTTATCATACCTTGGTCAAAATAACATAAATTATAAGACACTAATTCAATGAATAAACATAATAGTAAAACTAATAAAAATAATTTTTTTCTATGTTGGGCCCTTTTTACTTATGAACCATTAGTATACAATCAATTTTATTCCCATTGATATATATAAAATGATATATACAATAACATAATATTTAACAAGTCTACCCATATTTTGATTTTTCCCAATTATAAAAACCAATTCATTATCTAGTTATGATGTTTTAGTAGTACATTTTAAATGATATTAGAATTAAAAAATTATATAAAACCTACAAAGTATTATTTGAAATTCATAACTAGTGCCACCTATACTTGAGATTTATAAATTATCCGTCAATGACATGAAAAATATTTAATAGTTTAAATGCAAATTTGTATTATATGTCAATTAAAATATATATTTCAACTAATAAAATCATAATATTACCATGTAACACAAAAGATATGATATAGAGAAACATATAAAAATGAGTGTCACAACCCTCCTTCATCAAGATGGAGAATGAGAGGGAATGTGCCACAACCTTCTTTCTTCATGATAAAAGAGAGACAAGGACCCCAAGAGTCCAGCCTCCAGTAGGCCCAGGGGTGGTTACTAGAACCATGGGTATGTATATATTCTCGCAATATAGGAGGAATTACCATTTTTATGAATAACATATTGGGATATAAGTTGAACCATCCCAAAAAAACTCTTAGGACTAAATATATAAATAAACCAAAATACAACCCACATGAATTTCAATATAGATTATTAAAAATACAATAAAAACTCCAATGTATGTAACAAATAAAGATATTCAGCAAAAGAGATATTATTCCATCATCCAAAATAGTAAGACACATCATAGTCCATGTAATCCTCCTAGAAACCAGAAAACAATTTTTTATACATTGGGTGAGCACACAAGTATACTATTTATGAAAAAATAATTCTCACATGCACAAGTGGAAGAGGCATACTAATGCCCCTATTAGAGAACAACATATCTCAAAATCACCTAAAAAGTTATACTATCTATCCTAACCACACCAAGGAACACTCACTAGGTAACACAATTCACAGAAACTAATATATTAATAATATCAATGATTTGGTTATCCAACAACACATCTAAATGTTTTAGATGATCATTCCTAATGGAAAAAGTCCATGTGCTCCCATCTATTCTGAATATACCATGTCAAAACCCACCTTGGCTTATCTTGTCCCCATTACTAATCATGTCACATGGGAAAACGAAGCACATCACATCCCGCATTACACACACATGGGCCTCACAGCAAATCCCATCACCTGGAAAAACAATGACCATCACAACCCTCCCGCACACACCTGGCCCCCATGGCCACATCACATCCCACCCATAGACACTAGGGTAATAACCACAACCACATCACATGCCACCCATATGCACCTGGACAACTACTAAAACCGAATCAAATCCCTCCCGTAGACACCTGGTCCACAAACATACCTCATCCTGAAGGAACTTTGGAAATCACAATAGATCCCATCTAAAATTATCCTGGGAAAGGACAAAACAGTACAAGGAGAACATAATCAACATGTCCCATTACAATTTTATTCCACATTTATCTTCTTAATAGTTTTCACATATATTGAATAATATCATATTAACAACAAATTGGTTTATAAAATTCTTACATGTTACCATTCATTAATTTTCAATTCACATTTCACCATCCATTTCAAAGAAACTATGTTTCTAGATTATTTCGAAGAACATATGATCCACAATAGTTAGGTACTTATGAATAAACTACAATTAATTCACACAACATAAAAACACAACAGACAGAAAAGGACACTGCAAAAAAAACTCATTTCTCACTTACCAAAAATCGAACATCTCAACAAATTTACCACCACATCTATTTTTGTTTCTTTGCTCCACATCCACACGCAATCCATTATACATACCCAAATTATAGCCATACCGTTAATAACTAGACTATATGGCCATATTTTCCATTAAAGAAATCACAACCATACTGCATAAAACATCTCATCAACTACACCAAAATAACAAAAAATAGTCATATTGTCATCATCATATCATCAGAGCCAACCCATAGCACACATTTGTGTCCAAAACAAGATACACAAAAAAATAGTGAAATGAATTATTCCAGACTATGCTTGGAACCCCTTAGTCAATTAAACATCTTTTATGTTGTTATCACATAAGCAATTTAATCATGGGATGTTAATTTATTGAAAACTAATTTATGTGGGTAATAGATTCCATTAGTTTTTTTAATGAGAAGTGAAAAACATGACATCATAAAAATTTTGTGATCAACCCAGGACCCCCAACAACCACAATTTTCGGCAGTCATAAAGCCCAGACATTCACAATGTCAACAAATAACAAATAATAACATAATATTTTTCTCGAATAATATATTGGTCCTAAAACAATTAAATTATCTTTATTGAGTTGGAATTCTGTTATCCATAAAAAAAGATACATTCATACAACCACCCTGCATGATTCACAAATAATATAGACAAAGGATAACCTACATAGAAGAAGAATCAATAAGCAAATCATGGTATCACCAAAATAGGCGGTGCGCAAGAAGTTGGAAAAATCCTCCAAGGTAAC
This sequence comes from Viscum album, assembly GCA_963277665.1. Taxonomy (NCBI): domain Eukaryota; kingdom Viridiplantae; phylum Streptophyta; class Magnoliopsida; order Santalales; family Viscaceae; genus Viscum; species Viscum album. The sequence goes on from OY728127.1 coordinate 894,623,300, forward strand.
GTGACCCAAAGGCCATCAAACAAACACATGACTCCTTTATGAAGAATGGTTTTAGGAATCCCATAATAAGGGAAAATGAGAAGGAAGAACAAGTGGAATGGATGTCTTGGCCTCTGAACGATCTCCAAAGAGCATCCATTTTTAGGTGTTTTAGATTTTCTACTAAAGGCTGATCTGGACAAGATAACATGTTCTGACCAAGTAAAATCCCATGAATCTATGGAATATAAGATATGATTTATAGTCTTTGAATTGGCCTCAAAATATTTTATATTTGGAATCAAACTCATTTTACGTCGATGAAGAAATCAAAGTGAAAAAATAGGAACTAAAAACAATATCCAACAGACACCTCTAGATGAGGCACTTTTAGAAGAGGCACCACCAAAAGGACACCAAAGGAAAATGCACCAATAACGATCCATCACCAGTCGAGACATTTATCAATGAGGCCCTACTAGAAATACACTGCTAGTGATCGAACGCTAGTTAGAGACTGTCAGGGTGAGCTACCTCCAATGGGAGACCTCTAGGGTGATCTACCATAGTAGAGTGATGGACTTGCTGAGACCACCTGGGAGACACCTATAGTAGTGATTCCTCTAGGGTCACACCAATTCAAGGTGAATCTTCCGTGGTGGAATCTAATCTAGGTGACTATTCTTGAGGAACCACTAGTGGTGATGCTGCTAGGGTGACACTGCTGCCTAGGTGACACTACCACCAGGTGAAAGCGTTGGTGAGGCACTATTGTAAGAGTACATAAATCTAGAAATTTTCACAAAAAGAATGAAATGAGTCACCTTGATATTCAATAACACACCATGAAGTATATTTTCACAATGTAATGGACTTGGGTGGTCTAGGGGATTACAACATATAACTGTCAAACTATTCTCAACCTCGAGAATTCAAAAACAAACAGGAAGAAAAGAGGGGAAGGGTCTGAATAACCATACCATGATATAACTCTCATGATTCCCTGTATATTTAAAGAACAACAGACATTAAGGAATGAAGTTCAATTCTACACAATACATTAAACACAACATCCCATGGGATATACCTCTTAGACAATTGAATGAATTCATTGATAGGTATATCCAGTTCAGTATGAAAAACATAACAATCAAAAAACCCCAAAAACACCACATTAGGAATCCCATTAAATTAAATTTTATCCATATTATTTCATAATAAAGTTATTTTTTAGATCAATTAAAACAATTTTATAGTTTTTAAATCAACAGCTTTCCTAATACATTCTATTGTATTATAATCGATAAATGATTTTTTTTCTTCATTTCATATTCTATAATATATCAATTCAAAATATTTAAAAAATTACATTCCTAAATAATAATGATGTAATAGATTACCATGCTCAGGTTAAAATTTATTAAAAACATAGACAATCTATTTATGACACTTTATTAAACCGTTTTGGTGGACTTTAACAGATAAGAATTATTATTTTTCAAATGTTATATTACATTACAGACATGTATCTTAACATTTTATTTTGAATTATTTTAATTTTGAAAACATGCCTATTTAATCATTTCCCTAAAAATATAAAACAAATTTAATAGGCTAAGAAAACCACATTGAACAAAACCCATTTTATGAATCCTTTTTATAAAATATAACTTGTTAAATAATCTTTGTTAAAACACATTCAAAAAATTTAGTAAAATGATTTTTTACAATATTTATTCAATGAACACTTAGAAAAATAGGAATGTATCATGAATCCACAAACTTATCCAATTCTACTGACAAAATCCCTTCCTTCCCCTTACCATGATAATATCATCACAGATAAGCGTCAAATTTTAGGAACACAAATTCACATATGGAATTAATCAAAAATCATAAGATTCTAATATCATTAATTTACCAACACAAAAACATATATTATTTTAGAAATATCTATAACATGATTATGAAACCAAAAAAACTCATACAAAACACCCTGATATTTTCTGCTTTATGTGGAATTTAATTTCCCAGACAATTATAAAATGTGTCATAATATAATGTGTCATGATGTGGGAAATAATTTTCGTTTCGTCACATGTTTGACATTATAACACATATCATCAAAAGAAAACCAAACACAACAATCTCAACCAATAAGGTAGTTTTCAAAAATTTCCATCAACTCCATTATAAAAATATTTATTCATGGGAGAGAGGCACATATTAATTAGTTACATGATTTCAAAAATGATCATATAATTTTATTACCACATTTATGTGATTATTCATTTTTATGAGAGGGAGGGATTTCTTTCAAAAAACATATAACAACACAACCGGTGACATAATATGACAACAACTACACATACCATCTACCACACATCCCTACCACCATAAATCAAAACCACCACACATCACAACCATTGGCCAAACATCCCATCGAAGATAAGATTATTAGACATTTCACACAACCACAACACAACACAAATTTACCATCCATATGAAAATACCCTTTTCACACAACCACCTTCACCATATCTCCATCTCCAATGTACCAACTAAATTTCACAATTGTCATCAATCATGAGACCCCATGTATACAAATAGAGGAACCTCATCTCTTGTGTCAAGATATTATTTGCTCGGGGTGGCACTTACTCTCCCCCATGGTTTTAATATTGTAAAGGTATAATGTGTCTTAGTTGGGGGTTTATTTTTCCCTTTCAGTGTACATGGTGTCTTAAACCACATGTCTCATAATGAAATTAATGAAATAACAATCAAACATAGCTTCTTCTATAAAAAACCATTGTATTATATTACATTATTTAATTATTTAGTATGGGTATGTTCACACAATTTTAAATATCCCATGGGGAATCATATCATTAGAAACATTAAGTGAATATACTTTTAATTCATGGTGATTTTAAATAAGAACACATATCAATTGTTTCATTATCTAAAATAATCATTTCAAGACAAGGATATCAACAACTATTATTTTTAGCGATGCATATCAACACAGCAAGTTAATGATAACAATACAACCAAAAAAACACTCAACATTACCCTATTATTTCTAGAGAAATATTATTCCTTGAATTTTAAATATTCATAACATGTGTCAAAGTTAAAGACCAAATTGATACATGATATACCACACACCATGCCTAATTCTATTATACAAGAGATAATAGGTTCCTATTATTATCAATGAAATGCACTTTCAATATTCAATTGAAAGTGTGTACATGTTTGGTTCTCTTGTTCAATTCAATTACCACATTACATAAACAACATTCGATCATAATAATCAATGGAAAACATGATTTCTCATAACAAAAATAAACTAAACCTTATGCATTACAATGTTCCATGCTTTATCCTAATCAATATAAACATTTCTTATTTTTCATTACTTTGATGAATATTCTTACATACTATAATAAGGATAACAGGAGTACAGTTCAATAATTATATACAACATATTAAACAAGATATATGCTGAAATCCATCAAGCTAGAATTTCCCTAATTACCACAAAAATGATTTCAAACATTTAAATTCATCCCAGAACAACCTAAACATTAAATAACTTCTGATATGAGGTCATTTTAGTAGATATAAATTCATATCAGTGAAAAAATAATAGGATTAAACATCTAGGCAGTCCTATGTCTCCATAAGATTCCCCAAGCATGCATATCATTTCCCATATTTTAGAAACAAATTATACATAAATTTTTACCCTAACACTTGAAAAAATATATAGTTCTATAAATTCTGCAGAACTACAATCATGAAAAATAAATTCAATGGTATTCTTTTCAATGATACAAAATCCGAAAGAATTATCAATAATTAAGATAGACATATTAGTGTATTTTGGAATTTAACTATCTAAAGCAATATTTTTCAACAATTTAACAACACAATCTCATTTAAATTACCAATGTAAATCAATGAAAGGAATATTTAATGACATGTTCACTTAAATACATATAATCATGGTTAAAAATTAATAATTTTTTATCTCACTTTTTTTATGTCTACTTCAAGGTAACATGCTACATAATGGTTTAAAAAATTAAATAGTTTTCCATAATAATATTTAGTAAGAATATTTTTATAATAATTTCTTGCATTAGAAAACCTAGAAGGCATGTTATAAATTATTTAAAAAGGATGTAAAATATAATTTGTTATAATTCATGCTATAATAGGAAAATAAAAAAACACATTCAAACATTAGTAAGTTTTCGAACAAATAATTCAAGCCAATTGGCCATAATTTTACACTTTCCATTTAGTTATAAGAATAATTAAACAAACAATTAAAAGAATTTAGAAGCAATAATAGTATTTTGAAGTAATATAAAGACACGTATAATATCATGATTCATTTCATTTCTTTTAACATTAGATAAATCAACCAATTAAAATAAGAACACAAGTCATTATGATTCATGTACCCCTCCTAGGATATTATAATGAAATAATTTCCACCTCACTTGGTTGTTCTATAGGCATAGAGTCCTCACATCAAATCATAAGGGGCATTAAAATAGTGTGTCCATACTGACCTTCCCTAGCCTATGTGATACACCATGTTCAACTGACATTATTACACTTTGAACCCCTGTAATCCTCACTATTCCTAGCACCAAATGCCTTCATATATCTCATCCATCATGTCTGATAAAATTATGTAACGACCCTCAAAATTCAAGATGGAGAAATGGATTCAATGTTCCACGACCATCCTTTTTCAAGATGAATGATATACAGTGACCACTGATTCCCACCACTAGTAGGCCTTAGGGTTGTGAGTATCCCCAAGGGTATGTATAAATTCTCAAGAAGGGTGGAATCAACCTTTTCAAAGAAAACATGATTGGGAGATAAATTTGACCATCCCAAAAACTCCATATTCTATATATATATATATATAAATTACAAAATTCATTCAACATGAATATTTTTATAAATTCTAAAAAATTAATAACTAAAAATTATGTACCAAAAACAATGATATGATATGACATGACAATTGTCCCAATGTTTGAGCTAGAATGTTACATAACGGTCCACATAATCCTTATGGAAACTTGAAAATAGTTTTCTATACATAGGGTGAGAATAAAATTATACTCTGTCAAAAATACCAAAGTCTCTCATGCACAAGTGGATGAGGCACACTAATTCCTCTATGAAAAAAAAAGAACCCAAAAACACCAATCAATGTATACTATCCATCCCAATCTCACCAAATCACACTCATCATGTAACTAAAGTCAAGATAAGTAATATAGTATGCATATTGATAATTTTGGTACAACACACCATATCCTTCTAATTTAGCCACATTTGTGTAATGACAAACATCCTTATGCTTCCATCTATTTCTAAAGAACCACATCACAACCCTCCCACACTCACATGGGCCCCACTACTGGTTCCATTACCTATGCGAACAAAGCACATCACATCCCTCCTACTCGCACCTGGGACTCATAGGCAGTCTAGTATCATGGGAATATAAAGCTCATCATACCCTTACCACAAAAATATTGGAATCACAACCACAGCATAGCCTAACTACAGACATTTAGGCCACAACCACAACCACATCACATCTAACCCACAAACACCTAGGCCACAAAGTCCCCTCATTCTAAAGACACCTTAGAATGCACATTAGATCTCATACTGAAGACACATAGGGATGCATAACACAGTCCAAGCAGAACACAAGACACAACTCACCTTATAAATGTAATCCACATTTATCTACTTAGCAATTTTAACAAATATTAAATAATACCTTATTAAAAACACATTATTTCATTTAATTCCATCATATTACGAATCATTTATATTATTATAACATTTCACGATCTATTTATGATAAACTATTGTTTCCCAAATTATCCCAATAATAGATATGCCACCTTAGATCCCTACTTCCCATTAAACTAAAATTAATTCACACAATATATAAACCAACACATAGATTACATCACCATACAAAAACTCATTTCTCTCTTACCAATAATCCCACATCCCCCAAATTTACAGCAACATCCACTTATTGTATCCTTTATTCACACCCACACCAATATCATCATACCACCCCTCTATATAACCATACTGATATTATCCATATTCTGAAACCTTACCTTCCAATACAATAATAACAACCCCACTATACAAAACATTTCTTTCACCAACCCACATAATACAGCACAATCATATTCTCTTCATCATATATCTGGATCCTATAACACCCCAACCCTAGACACTATAATATTCTATAACTTTTATTATATTGGAATTCTCTGGTTGAGGTTCGGGTTGATTCCCCGGTGAAATTTTAATATTTTAAATCTTTTGGGATTTTTTTTTGTCTTATGCATGGTTGGAACATAGTCAGGAAGACCACACAGCAAGTCCGTGTTACCTTCTTTGTGTCCAAAAATAAGAAAATTAGTTGAAAATAAAATTAAATATTTAAGAATGATTAATAATAATAATAATAATAATATTATTATTATAATTTTTATGATGATGATTATTATTATTACTATTATTTTTAATACTATTCACATTTAATATTAATAATAAAATTATTAAAAATAAAATGAATATTATTATTTTGATCAATAGGTTATTATTATTATTATTAAAATTTTAACTAGTCATATTTTTCTTATTTGTAAACTCTATGCCACTTCTCCCTCATCCCTCATACATAGTTTTCCCCTCCCCCCTACTATCTCAATCTTGCGTAACCACCCCTTACCACCAACTCCACTGTCAGTGCTCCGGCTGGATCACCTCCCTGATGACGATCTCCTAATCATGCCACCCCATTTTTCCACCCCTCCTACTTGCATTGACTCTTCCTAAGATGGATACATCTCACGAAACCCTTCTCATGTGGCTTCTTAAAACCAGCATCCTCTCCGGCACACAATACCTTTTGTGTCTGTCCCTCCTTGCGGTGCAACTGACCTCCCCTCTTACCCCTCCAATAGGAATCCTTTATTTTCAGGTTCTTCTTTATGGATTTTAATATTTGGATGAAGCCTAATACTTAGTAATTGTGTTGGGTTTTCTTCTCTTGGATGATGGGGGTGCATATTGTTCCATGGGGTGTACTCTGTATCCTTCTAGGTTTCGTCTTGTTCGAATGCCACTAAGGTAGGTGAATATGTGTTTTTTCATTGAAAATTAATATTATGAAGATTGAATTGTTTCAATTAATTTTTTATACCTGATTCACATAACCATGATGCTCTTGGATAGTACAATATTGTGTTTCCAAAATAGAAACATTTTGATAAAAATTGGTTTATAGATGATTCTTGGTTTATGATTTCATGTATCAACCCTAAAGGAGTTTGGTGAATTTTCAAATGTTGAGTTGATAATTTATTTATTTTAAAATGATTCAAACCATCATAATGCATTTATTTAGTATTTTGTGGTGTTTTCCTGTTTGTTATAATATGATAAAAATAGGTTTTTGTGCGATATTATGTTTATGTTTGTCTGAATTTACATGAAATGGGTGCGATAATATTTAAATTCTATTTTATTAGAAAGGTAGGGTGTTTTGTTAGATCTTTTACAATTGTGAGATTTTATAAAAACATGTTGGATTGTGGTGTGGATTTTTTCTTGAACCGTAAATTTTTATGGTTTGAATATTTGTAGTGGAAATGCTTTAAAATGGGGTGTTTTTTTCAATCAAATTTGATGGTTGGATTTGGTTTTGACCGTAAATAATGTTCTTTGAAATGGTTTTATGGGTATTTATTGTTGGTTATAATGTTTTATTAGATGTTGGAACATCCATTGGTGCATAATGTGAACACATGGATGTGCCACAAATGATGATGGAACAATAAAATGGAATTTTCCAAAAATAAAAAAATTGTTTTCATTAAGTGTTCATTAGTTTTTATTTGGTATATTGGTTCCTTAAATGGTTTCTGGTTTCTATATTTCGCTGGTTTTGTTGTGTGAATTAAAAAAAAGATTAAAATGATATCAATAACGGTATGCCTGGTTGGAACTTGGAGGGTGTTTTGGTAAAGAATGCGTTTAAGGGTATGATCCACATGTTTTATAAGATTGTGCATTTCCTCATTGTATTGAATGGTTTTTTTAAAAAACTTTAGATTTAGAAATTTAAAGGGATTGTATGGCTTCGATAAAATGGAATCCATATAATCTTGTATTGAAAATGTTTTGAAGCTATTGTGTGATGTTTTGGAATGAACAGTATTTTAGTCCTAGTTGTCCCATTACGTTGTTATAAACGAATTTGGGTTTAAAAGCCTAAAATCCCGGTTTGAATATTTTATTGTTTTGAAGAACATTTTAGAAGAAATGTGACATGACAATACAGTTTAAACCTTTTATGATTATATATATATACATATATAGAAGCTATATATGATGGATATAAATTTATGGGCTATCGTATATGGTTCTAGTGTTTGAGGTATGTGAGTGTGGTGATGGAAGGTATGGTGAGTCGCACATGTTAGGGCCTCCTACTTACATAGATTATGTTTATTTTCCATGGGTTATTCAGTGTCTTTTAGAGGACCAGGTGACAGTTTTTCATCAAACATGATTATATTTTTTGGTACTCTTTAGATTGTAGAATTTGTAGGTGGTACATTTCACTGGTTTGTCTAGTTGAGGGTGTCCAGTTGGTAATAGACTTAATGGCTTCACCATACAACATAAGTTTGTTCTGAACATAGTAAGTCTAGTAGTCTTAAAAGTATGTTTAAGATCACCCATGAATACTGTACTTTTCTTCTTTTTTTCCTTATATTGTTTTTAGTCTTATAATTCACTATTACTTTATACATTTATTTAATTTACCCATTGCCCCATTTTATTTTGATTCGGTATTTGGAAAATATTTTTGAATGAAAATGATAATCTTCTATTAGAATTACAGGTCGAAAGTGTTGGTTTTTAAAATGGGAAAGAATCTATTTTCAAAGTAAAATATGAAAACACTATTTTTGGAAGTATATTTTTTAACTAGTGTTAACAGAATGTTTTCGAGAAAGGGAAATGCAAGGATTATATGGTGTTTGCTTAATGAGTTGTGATGATCACACCTAACTTGTAGCATTTGGTGTCGGTAGAACCAAATTGATTTACTGGTTTAGTTTTCTGATTTGGTTATCTGGATTGAGATGGCTCTTATAGAGGTTCAGTCTTAGGATGATGGTGACCTTGATGTCACATGGAGATTGTTGGTAGTAGTTTAGTTCGTTTTCAATTACCTCTAGTTTTCCATTTATTTTATTCCATGTTTATTTGTTGTAATTGAATCTTCATATTTATATGAATTTGTGGTTATGTTATTGGATATTTTCTATTTTGGTTTATTTATCTTATCCTGGTATTAAATGTATGAAATCATTCTCCTTGTATAGATATCATGCTGAGAACTTGTTGTCATCCCGTGGGTATTGGGAACGCCCATTGGGCTATACTACTGGCTGACTCGGGTGACCATTTTTGGGTCGACCCAGGTTGGTTCATGACTGACCCAACACACATCACAAAATTGTGTCCACGACAATTTATATCACATAATAGAGAAACAAATTCTTCTATATTATTCATGTAATCCATTATTTAATTCTTATTTATTTTGGATGTTATCATATAATCCATAAAATCCTATGGCATCAATTTCATTTATGCGATATATGTGCTTAACATATTCCATGACTTTTTTTGACAATAATCTATAAATCTTTCATTCATAACCATTATTCATGATACATGGACCCCCAACTACTACAGTTTTCAGTAGGCATACATCTTAATTATTCACAAGATCACCAAATAACAAAGAAGAACATATTAATTTTTCTGACACTACGTTTTGATCTAAAAAAATAAATTGACTTTATTAATTTAGTGTTATATATCCTCAAAAAGAATACATTCATACACCCATCCCACATGATACATAAATATGAGAGATGAAGGAAAACCTACCTAGAAGGAGATGCGATCAACACATCATGGTTGCCCCAAAATAGGGGGTGTGGAAGCAGAAGGAAGAAGCCTCATGAGAAAAGTGATCCAAATACCATTCTAGAAATACAAGACTCTTTCAGAAAGAATGGTCTAGGGAATCTCTTACCAAGGGAAAATGAGAAGGATGATGAAGGGGAAATTATGTCTTGACTTTTAAAACATCCAAACAGAGCATCCGTTTAGATATGATCTAGATTTTCCACTGAAGGTGAATTTAGTCATGATAACAAGTTGAGTGTGAGTAAAATCCCCATGAAACCTAGAAATTCATGATAAGATTTATGGTCTATGAATAGGACTAAAAAATTATACTCGCTCAGTAAACATCATTGAAGTCAAAGAAGTAGTCAAAAGGGGAAAACTAGAACTAGAAACACAAATTAGGATACACTAATCGATGATCCACTGTCAAACAAGGCACTATCAATGATCCATTGTCGAGAGAGGCACTACACGCAAGGAACTGGAAGACAAGGTGACACTAGATGAGGCACCATCACTAATGCACCACTGACGAATGAATTCCATTGACACACCTCTTTTTATAAACCACTAGCGCGAGATACCGCTACCGAGAGGCCACAAGGGTGAGCTACCACCAACGAGAGACCATGAGGGATACACAGCATGGGTGACATCTCCCGTGGTGACACCTATATGGTAGAACCACCTGAAAGTGAACATGCTAGGGGGAACCAAATCTAGTTTACCCAGCTAGGGGGCACCACCAAGAGTGATGCCGCTAGGGTGACACTATCCCTAGGGTTACACCGTCGTTAGGTGACACAGTTTCATTTTTAGACTTTATAAATCGAGAAATTCTCTAAAAAAGGCCAAAATGAGTCACCTTGATCTTAAAGAACACTCTAAACACCATATTTTAACAAATTAATGGACTTGGGATGTCCGGGTTCTTATAATGGATTACTAGACACAAGGGAAAAAAATACAAATACTAATTAATAATAATTATCGTAAAATTTGTTAATGAGAAGATTATTTATAATTGATTTCATCAATGAACATAATTATACACAATATATTATTTTATTTATTTTCAACTAATATTTATATAATTTAATGTTTGGTTGAAAAAAGAATTTCATTTTAATTTTTTCCATATAATTCATAACAGGTGTTTATGAAATTTATATTCAATTTTACAATGACTTTCAAACCCAAAAAAAAATCATTATGAATATAAAACTTATTTTCAATTTTTATGTGCACATTAAAAATAATCCCCGTAAATATTGAATTTTCATGTTAATAGAAAAAATAAATTTGAAACTAAATTTTGATTTTAGATCTATTTTAAACTCAATATGTTAATACAGATGTCAATCAATGAAAAATGTGGAATAATTAGTAATATTATTAGATGAAATAAATATATTCATTAATTTTAAAAAATTTAATATAATGAAAAATGGTCTATTTTTCCACATGATAATGAATTATACCAATGATATGGTTGTTAAAGATTCATATAAAATTCAATTATATGGTATTGTGATGTAATTAAATCCATTTCATGATTTTATTTTTTAAATTTCAATATTTTTAATCAAAAGGAATATAGTAGAAATATTAAAGAATTCTCAACACATATTTATATGGAAAAATAATTATCAATAATTTTCTGACATAACCATTTAACATCATCAAATAAAATATTGTTTTAATATATGAAATATGAAATCCTTGAATCATTAACAGATATAAAAGAGAAAAAATAAAGAACAAATGACATTACTAGAACATTTATATAAGGTGTAACAAAAATTTATTTCTTTTAAAATAAATTTCTGCTAATAAACTTAACTTTCTTTACAAATAATTTTATTTATTTAATTTTCTAGACAATTTTAATATTGGTGTAAAAATATTTCTATGCATAACACAGTAAAACTATCACATTGTGTTGAGATAATTTATTGATCCTGACATAGATAACTCACACCATACATTGAAAACCATTCAATTATGTTGTATTATTAAATAAACCATGAATGATATCTATTAAAATATAAAAAAATTATTCACACATAAATTGAAAAAAATTACTCTAAATTAATAATCATTACAAATAAATCATATGTAACATTTATTTTCATAAATTACCAAAATACCCACCTATAAAATATCCCTAATTAAGAATTATGCAATGATTTTAATTTGAAAAAATAGAGAAAAATAAAATTATCATAATAATAAAAATTTACTCAATATCATCAACCATATCCATTCATTATTAGTCAGATAAAGTTTTTTTCACATATACAGTGGTGATTCCAAAATGATCCAGTGGAATTTAAAAGGAAAATATCAACCCCCAATTGAAAAACGAGCGGATATGCGGGACGCATGTATCATCATATTCATGATTCATAATACATGTTAATACGATAAATCTATTAAAGAGTTAATGAATAAGTGAATGAGGTAGAGAGGGTGGATAGTCCATTAGCACCCCTTCCCTCAAACTACAATTTCCTTAAAAAAACGTATTAAGGGATTTCATTCCTTATACTTCATATTACATGTCTGACTATCCTTATCATGTCTTTCAATATATTATAAAATATTAATAACAATAATAACATTAATATTAACATCAATTGTAATGATTATTATAATAATAACAATGAATAAAATAATACCATTACATACAAATATATCATAATCTAAAATACTATAAAATATACTTACCAATAAAATATTCATAAACAGGAATATATATTTATTTATTGACAGAATATAACTACAATATTACAAGTAATAGTTATAATTCAAATGCATATACCCTAAAATTATAAAATTTCAATATAATTACTATAATAATAAAAAAAACTTTTTTATATCATAACAAAATACATGAGATTAACAACATGAACAGTACACAAAAATTTAACAATAGAATGATAAAAAAATAGAATATATATATTTAATTATTAGGTAAATAATACATAAAATTTTCAATTTCCTATAATATCAAAATACATATTCATAATTGAGTTGTTTTATTTACACAAATAATAATAATATATTGTTATTAATTTATAAAATAAAATTGATAATTGTAGTAATGAAAACATGTAACTCCGATTGTATATTTTCTATATGCCTTTTGTAAAATATAATTGTATTTGATATGTTAAATTTTATTTATCACTCCCAGTCATAAATAAAATTAAATACAATGATAGAAAATGATAATAAATTAATTAGTATTTAATTATTCGTTACATAAATATGATAATGACGACGATGTTGATTGTTATAATAATCCTTATACAAAATAATGAAAAAATTTACACTAATCCTTTAAGGAACTCTGTGGTAGCCATCTAGCCCACTGGTTGTATACCCATATAAAATTCCCTATTATTTTTCCCTCCATCATCCTTTTTACATGATTTTAATTTTAGACTGACCAGATATAGTGACAAATGTGTATTTTTTAAAATTGTAAAAAATGATATTTAAAACAAATATTTATTTAACTACCAAATATTTAAAAATTCTATATATCGAAACTTCTATAATATTGTATGTGAGATCTCTTTCTTTATCTGAAATTAAAAATTTACTCCTTATATAGTTCTCACCCTTCCAATTTCACTACCATAAAGACGTCGTTATAATTTATTAATAATAATAGGACGAAATTCAATAAAAACACCAACCATAGTAATTTTGAAATCTAAAAAACCTAAATAATATTCTCAATATTATATACATATTTCAATCCTCAAACCATCAGACATATTTAATGTTTTATCCATTCATAGTTAATATAATTTTAATTTGAAACACCATAAAGAAAGAATTCTCATATATCTCAATAATTAAATAAAATAAAAATTGTACACAAATATACCAATATGTCCACAATATATGAATTTTCATTTTTCAATAAAAATAAATTTGGAAAATATAAATATATAATTTATTTAAATATAAATGTAACAATACAACCAGTATTATATTGTAAGAGTTTAGAAGAATGGATTATAGTGTCTAATTCACTTGATTGGTTATAAATACTATAATAAAACACATAAAAATATAAATCCACTCATTAATCATTCTCTTTTTCTAACGATAAATTAATATTAATATGTAGTACAAATGATAAAGTGTAATTATAAATAATACCATATAAAACTAGATGGAAATGATATAGATGAAAAGAGACTAAAACTAAAGGGTTTATTGGATTGAATAATATGTATTTAGAAGGAAAAACATGACCATTGGTTGGGAAAGATGATTGTTTCAATAGTAACGTGTATATTTTAATAGTATATTGATGTATAATATTTTTACTGAAGTGTAATAAAATTCATAATATCATTTTGGAAAAGTATAGTTACTAAATAAAAATATTTTAAATTAATCAGTGAATGAGAATTTAATAATATATATCATCAAATTAAGTCTATTTATTAAAATACAGTATATAATTTTATTCCACAAATGAATTAATTTAAAATACCTTTAGTGATTATATTAATGAAATCATTTTTTCTTGAATACATATTTTATAAAAACGTGATGAAATTTATAATATACACCTTGAAAATATATTATATTAAATATTTATTAATTTTTTAGATATTAAAATTTTGGAGTGAGGATTTAAATTCTGGATGACAATGTGTGAAGTAATTTTAAATTAGTTATGAAATAAAAGAAAGAATCATTAATCAATACTTTTCTAAATATATGATACTTTTTTAATCATATTCATCCAAAATTTGTCTACTGAATTATTAAACCACTTAATGGTCATACTGGTTTTCAAAAATGAATTTAATTTTTTTTTAAATAATTTCTTTAACATAATTGAGAGTTGTATTTCATAACTTTTACTAATATTGTGAATTTTTTATTTTCATTAATAAGAAATAAAAATATTATTTAACAATATATATAACATGATTTATATATGTATAAATTCCAACTGTATATATTTTTCCACAAATAAATAATTTTTATGAATTCCTGATAAATTAATTTTATATATCGATATATTTTCAATAAATTAAAAATAATTCTCACATACATCTACAAATTAATCAAATTTATTACATTTATCGTATCTCTTTACCTCAAAAGTGTCCTTTTATGAAGTCGTTATATTTCAAGGGATTATTTTTTTTAGAATTTCATATAGAATGTTTGTGGTTTGTAATTTCATCATTTATACTTCTTTTTTATAAATATGTTCATTCAAATTACCATTTAATATAAAATGTTTTTTTATTCCATAGTATAAATATATTATTTTTATATGAATGAGATATCATCATAAAACCTCCTTATAAATTATTTATTAATTGATAAAATGGGAAAAATCGATTATATAATCTGAATTATTGAAATCTTTTCATATTACATGAAACATCTGAACTGCCCACATATTATTAAAAATATGGTAATTTTTTCACAAAATGATTAAAATATTTAAAAAAGATACAACTAAGTCTAAAATCTATTAGAAAATTTTTACGATTAAGATTTCATTTTATATCATCGAATGTTATCTAGTATTGCTCTATATAATTAAATTTTCTTCCAAGATAGAAGAAAATGTCTTTCTCAGATACATCAAATTTATAGAGGTCAATTTTCATTTATTCCATTGTCCTCCCACCAATTAAAATAGTTGAAAGATTTTATTATTCATTATATATATATATATTAATATAGTGATATTGATATATTATATGAATATCATATCATTCATTTGATATGAGTTTATTCCTTTCTACATTAAGTATTCTATAGTTCATTGTATTCGTAAGGGATATTAACATATGCTAATAAATTAATCCATTAACATATGAGGGAATTTTTTTTCAACATATACAGTATTTTAACGTCGAAATAATTTTCATACATGGCCATGATTTTGTATGGGGTCCCAAATGGGAATAATCGAATTTTTAAATTTTAACCAATATTTTAATATGTTGGATATATATGGAATATTATATGATTTTTAGGGATCAAAAATATATAACCCCTTGATGAATTGTTAGATCTCATTACAAAAACAAGAGTCTGGTAATGGTTGAATTCATACCCTATATTTACGTGAGTTTCGTAAATGGCTTCAATAGTATATTTATGATATCTAGAATTATAAATTCAATCCCCATAACAAATTGTAATGATATATATATCATTAATCTTTTACAATTTTATTTCATCGATGGATATGTTTTCCTTATATGATCAATTTTATAGAATATATTGATTATTTATCATTTTAAAATTATTTATTACTGGTTTATGCAATGTTACAATCCAATGAATGTAACGATTCTTTATTTTATAATATATTTCTCATAAAATAAATATAATTTCATTGATATATTAAGATCAAGAGAAAATCTATTCTAAAATTTATATAATGTAGTATACCATTTTGAAAATCCATTAATATGTAGAGTTAATTTAAGTAACATTTTTTAAATATGTATAATAGTTTTGGAGAAATCAAATATATTGATAAATAAGTACTCAATTTTTTTTGTAAATTAAATCTATGGTTTAAAAAAATCCTAAATTATTTATTTGATAGTGTAATATATAAATTTTTACCATATTTATAAAATATATTGAAAATTATCTTCATTTATAAAATCATTGTTAAATGTTTTTCTTATATTGATTTTATAATATTTTAATTAATACAGTGATTATTCGATTATCCACAAAATATATTGATTTTTCTTGAAAATTTTCATTTTATTCATTTCATTTCCCAATTTCTATATTTTGAATATGGAATAATGAGTGATATAAATGTACCTTTTTTATTTTTAATCACATTATTTTCATTTTAATGAATTTTATGTTGTGTTTTGGAATAAAAACATTTTATTTTTTTGATTTTCTTTTTCTATGAAAGTATTTTTCCTTATTTCCATCGAGATTATTTTTCATTTAAATCAATATAATTACGTTAATTCATATTTTTAAAATCGATTTAATATTTTTTTTGTTGATAATAAATAATATGAAATAATAACCATTAAATTTTTGGCTATAATGAATAATAAATATGGTAATAATTTGTAATAAATATTAATATAAATTGAATATTAATTTAGGGTTCAACCAAGTGATAAGTATATGTTATTCAATTAAAGTTTTTTAAATTTTAATGGATGGACAAGTAAATATCTAACCTTATACAAAAATATGAACTATCTCAATTAGGATTAATTTGGTTTGAGTATCACATTATTATATTTTAATATTTCATGATCTTCTAAGTGTGTCCTCTCCACTACTAATAAAAATACACCCTTATATTCTCATATTTAAATTAAATTTTACAATATACCTTGACCAAAACCAAGGAAAATTCAATTCTCAACCTACCTATCATTCAGGTTGAGGAAATATTATTCTTAATATACCATTACAATTATCCTTCTGAAAGATCTAATATAAGACAACTAAAGTAGAGGTAATCATTCTACCTAACCTCTTTCAAATTGTTTCTTCTTATAAGGGTCAATTATATTTTCTTCATCACAAAATTATTACATCAGTATCCCCCATATAATTAAATGTTATTATTATTATAGAACAACAATTATTCTCACTCTTTTCCATAAAATGGAAATTTGTTGTGTCACTTATGCATAAGTGTGTAATATAACCACCACATTAGGATACATTTCATTTTCCATCACATTATTTCATTGATTGTTATTATATATTGTTTAATTATAATATATGTTTTTATGGTATTATTATACTTGTAGAATAATAATATCATAACTACCACTTAACTTCTCAAACATAGGATGATTATAACACCGCTAATGACTAATTATATACTAAAAACCTCATGAATGAGTGTGATTAATTTTTCATTTAAATTTGACAAGGATTATAATAATTATAAATTAATATTATATATATGATATTGATTTTATAACTATGATCTTTTATTGATAAATTAATATTTATTATTTATTTCATTATTTTAATTGGCTTATGAAAATATCATTCATGAATACATACAATGTACAGTCACCTAGAATGGTTAAATCATTATTGGAATTCTATTTATTTTTTTCAAAGAATTTGATCATAATATAATTCCCTTATTTATTTTTAATCACTAAATTATCATTGAAAACTAGCTTGTTTTCTGTTACTATGATTTTGTGCTCATGATTTATTATTCTTTTATTTCCACATTATCTTTAGAATGGATTTGGGTATCACATCCCTTTGAAGTGTGGTAAATGTTATGTAATAAAATAGTGAATATGTAGATCATATATGTACCAATTTCTTATGTACTGTGTTTCTAATGATTTTAAACCATAATGGATCCAGTATTTATCATAATGGTAGATAATATATATTCATCTAAAAAGATGTGATACTTATATATGTAATTTATTAGTCTCTATTTTTGTATTCAAATACTATTTTTAATACCCTTTTAAATAATGTTAAGAACATTAATTAAAATTATTATGATAATACAATGTATTGGGTAATGATCTATGGTTGGTGAATAAAGGAGTTTAGTTTTCCATGATATCATCACTTTCCAGGATACAATATGTATTTGTAGTTTTTTAACTTATGTATCTATGTGTAATAAATAGGAATGGAGTTGGTAGAGTATATCATATCCCCAATTATAATTAATAATTATTGTGATTCCACATAAGAACTACTATGGCACTACTATGGGATACTAATGTGTTAATCCATGTTTTAATTATGAAAAATTGTATCGGATCTGAATAGATAATGATATAGGGTGAAATTTGGTTAAATATATTTAATCATATATGAAATGAATATTACATTAAATTAGACATCACATATATTATTATTTTTAAATATGTGTTATCCCACTATGATTATTTCTTCTCATACTACGTTTTTTGTTGTTGTTAATGATTAAACATGATGCAACTCTGTAAATGCTAGATGTTATGAATAATGTAGTCATTTTACTCATAAGAAATCAAATGTTATAGGAGATAGAGAATGAAATCACATTATATTGCTTAGATGGTATTTTTATTCCATGAATAACCAAAATCTTATTGCTGGTAAAATGGGGGATCAATGCTCTGTTGATTCATTCAAGTGGAAACACCGACATTATTTTAGTTTTTCTTATAATTAAATTTATTCTGAAAAATAGATTTGTACTAATGAAATGATATTTTTCATTCTATAATGTTTAGATGATGGAAATAATATTTTTACAACTATTTGAAGGTCAAATAGATTAATTATTAATGTATATAGTGAAACTAAAATATAAATGATATTAAATCCATGTAGTGGAATGAATTTATGAGAATAATTTTCAATATGTAAATTCGTTGTATTCTAAAAAAATTATAATTAATTCCAAGGGATATTTTAGAAGGACGAAATATCCACTAGTACCAATGAGTACAATTGTACATGTATTTTGTAATATGATATTGGGGTTATCATTAAACAAAAATGTTATTTTCATCCACTCATCCATGAAATAGACCCATTTATATAACGATCATTTTCCATATAGAACATTAGTAGTAATGATGAAACAAATTTTTGTGGTAATATACATGAAATATATATTGGTATAAACACTCAATATCATTGTTTGGATATAAAAAGAATCATGGAATTAAAGGAATTTTTAATAATAAAATCCATATATTGAATAAGATAACCATTTTTTAAACATGACACGTGGAATGAGAAAATGAGGGAAATCTATTAAGGTGAATTTTAAATTTTTTATTTGTTGAAAGTATGTTTATAGGGAAATAGAATTCTGAATTAATGTGAAGTAGATGATAAATAATTTTGGAAAAAAAGAAACCTATAATTTCAAAACCACAATGTAGTGTTTGAGATGAAAATAGTTTCAATTTTATTCTAACTTGTTCTCAAATATGATTTGTAATGGTGATAATTGATATTATAAAACTCTTCATCCGAGTGGAAAGGAAAAAAATCATAGGATTCCTATTTCTAATGAAGAGTAATAAATGATGGGATTAAAGGAAAAATATCACTAAATATATAAAACTAATGTCTTATTTTAATGAATGATCTAACCAATAATTTAAATCTAAATAAATGTTTATGGATATCATAATACCACATAAAATATTATATGTTGAATTATTAGGGAAAAGAAAAATAGAACTATAATTTCGTATCATGTTATAGATTTTTCTATTATATCTATTTTTGGGAATGTGATCCTTACAAATCATATTTTTCTGCCTCTATTTTAATTCTTCATTCATCGAATCATGTACTTAATTTCAATAAACAATTTACACATCAATTTTTTATGAATGTAATTCATGTATAATAATGAAAACACCCCTATGACCATCTATCAGTGAGAAATTAAATATGAAAGTCTAACGGAAATTACATAGATTATATGGGCCATTATTAAAATTCAAAAGGGGTGTTTACCTCCTATTATTTGATATAAAATATACATCTCTGATATGATAATTTTATTAGAGTTTATTATGTTTTTCATATATTTAATTTTATCCTTCCACTAAATTTTGATGTAGTTTTTTTGAAAAGAACTAATACATAGTGATAAACATATGCTAAGGAATCAATATTTGACATAACATATTTACTTTTAGGAATTGAATATATATCTCCACAGTAATGATGATAAGATATTTATTTGACCTACTACATAACCATTGTGTTCTTGTGTAATTCTTTATTAGAACAATGATATATCAATGATACTATGAATTTAATATCATGAACACAACCTACTAAAAACTACATTAATTATCATCCTACTCATATTATTGATTTCTTTATCAACTATAAGGACCACAATATATTTCTATTACTATTCATTGATATATATACCATTTGTTTAAGGTTTAATGGGAAGTAATACACATGAAATAAAATTCATAAATGTTATAGACATAATGAATTTATGGAGATTCCACATGGTCTTAATAATAAACACAATAAATTCATGTATTTAATAAACAATGTCTATAGATGTTACATTTATCTGTTTCTTAGAGTCATTAGCAATAAAAATCTTACAACTGATAAGATTTTAAAATATGATGAATACAAAATAATTATTAAATTTATGACCCTATGGAAGGACGATATCTATGAAAAATTAAAAATGTAGTAATATTTACTAAAAAAAGATTCAATTTTTTTGTTATATAATCTCATTAAAACACATATTAGTGGAACCGTGAATTGTGGGTGTTTTTAAACATTGGACCAATCAAAATAATTCGACATAGAACCCAATTTTTATTGGTGTGGATAAATATTATGGATGATATTGAATAAAATTCCACATGGATATAATTTCTACTCACTCTGGTTATTCAGGTGGGACACATGTTCAATTCAATATTTAAATTTGATGAAATTTTAACGGATAAAAAAAGTATAGTCACTAAACATATAAATACACAAAACATATATGGAGAAGTGTTACTGTTCTATTGTGATGTGTTGAATAATTTACTAGGTTGTGTCATCATGTATATTGACATGTTGATAAATTATTCATCATGAAAACTAATGGTTCACCGGGAAAATAATTTAACTCTTCATTTCGAGTATGAGTCATGGTTATTTGTATTAAATATATTGAGGGAACAAAATTATATAAAATTATTTTATAGAGATATTGATCATATGATTTCAATGTGTATATTCACTCATAACCAGTTAAATATATTCTGGATGAGATGGTTAGAGTAGTTTATTGATTGTGACATATCAACACATTAACACCATGGAAAAGAGAAAAAGGTGGTTTATTCTTTATGATGAAAGTATCATCCAATAATATCTGTGGTAACATTAAAAATATTTATTCTATTTCAATATTTTAAAATTAAGCCTTTGCAACCATGAATGACGGGTGAAAATCAAATTAACCTAAAATGAGTGTTCCATGAAATACCAAACCGATGATTAATGTTGAACAAAACGATGTTTTATAGTTATAAAAGAATTTTAGAAATGTTCCCTATATCCAATTTTATTGTGATCAAATTATAAGGTTCATGAACCACATATATATACCTTCAATAACATACTTTAAAAATTATTTGTTTCATGGAGGCCATACATCAAAATTTTTTGTACATCCTAGAACCATGAAGATATAAAATGATCAAAAAGAGTATTAGTAGTTTAAAATACTATAAATAGGTATCAAAGAGTATGTTTCTAATTTATTGGTTTATCAGAAATTTAATTCCATGAAATATAATTCTCATGGGATTTTATAATCATTACCTATACAAGAATGTAAATTTGAAAACATAACCATTTATTTTTCGTTGGACTCCCCAAAATAGATAAATACCATAATGTTATTTTATTCATAGTATATGTAATGAAAATTTCAACACAATCCATTTCATTTAGAAAATATATTTATCTTGTTCAATTTCCTAGAATATAAATTATAGTAGTGGTAATTCATTTTTTAGTAACACAAGATATTTCATCATCTCAGGATCCAAGGAATAGATTGATGTTTTGGAGAATTCCACATCATGAATTGGATTTCACATGGTGTTTTAGTAATAATTTTCATACCCAAAAAATATTTTGATAGATAGAATCCATTAAATTGTAAAAACTCGGTTCTTATTTTTGAGGTACATGCATCTTCTTTTCTCTTTTCCTTGAGTGTTTTTGGGAAAATAAAGAAAATGGGGGGAAATCATAAGTTTTAGAAGTACACACTGTGTACTTTTCCACATGCTATGTACTTTTGGCCATGTATAATGAGTACACAGGGCATATGGTCATTTCATCGATGAAGACTGTTGGAACCAACTACACACCATGTAGTGGTCCTTTACAGTCGTATAGTCACTCAGCTGGAGAATAGTAAGGCGGTGGCCAGCTGTGGGGAAGCACACGCCGTGTACTCATGAAGACACACAATGTGGTCATGTCGGTAGGTGAACAGTTCCATGCTGGCAGGATGCCGCTAGAGGGACAGTTAAAAAATGGGCACAACACACCGTGTACTTTTTTTTCAATTAAAATGGGCAATAGCCTCCCCTATTCACATGGAAGGCTTAGAACGGGAAGAGGGATCGGTAGAGGAAGGCCGGATCATTGGAGATCCGTCAAGCACATGAAATGAATCTATTTACACCTCGGACAATCTCGTTGGAACCGTACGGGTAAGCTCTCCACTCTTCTTTAATCATTCATGCCAATTATTCCTCTAATGGGTGTTATTTGCATTTAAGAGAGTTTTGTTTCAACCCAGATTAACATCATCTTTGGGAGTTTCTGGAATCGACGTTCACATATATCGTTTTTTGGGGTTAAAGGTAGGTGGCTTGGTGTTTATTTCCAACTGTTGTGCGTTTTGATTTTTTTGAGCTACAACCCCATATTTAGTGTGTTGTTTGGCTGAGGCCATGACTATTTTAAATACCTAGATTTGTATAGGTGATTAAATAAAGTTGTAAATCTGTTGTTTGGGATCAGTGCTTGGATCCAGGACCACCTCGGGGGTGCGTTCCTCTGTTTAGCCATTTGGCAAGGATACCTGAGGGTATGAATTTAAAGTAATTATTTTATAATTAAATTAAGGGTAATTTCTTCTGTAATGGTTATTTACAGGTTAGGAATGACCTGTTTACCTCTTAGCCTGAGGGCAGTGTTGTGATTAGCATGTGGGCACTGTACTACCTAGCCTATGGGCAACTTCTTTTGTGCCTGTGGGTAGTTGATTCTGTGCTTATGGGGGTAACTTCTTATGCCTGTGGGAAATATCTGTATGCATGTGAGCAGATTATTCTGTTTAGATTCCCTTTACATGAGGGTAGGAGTTTACGTGTCTGAGGACATTGGATATTACATAGAAATTCACTGTGGTGTTTTCTTATGATAAATGGATTAAATGAATTATAAAATGGAAATATAATTGGCATCTTAGTTACTTTTGAGTACTGCTTACTTTATTGCATATTAGTTTTGCACACTGTTGTTGCATGTTTACACACAGTTGGGCACGGGCCTTTGGTGGGTGCCTACTGGGATACATATCTCACACCCTATAT
The DNA here is from genome assembly GCA_963277665.1 of Viscum album. Lineage (NCBI taxonomy): Eukaryota > Viridiplantae > Streptophyta > Magnoliopsida > Santalales > Viscaceae > Viscum > Viscum album. The sequence goes on from OY728127.1 coordinate 894,647,497, forward strand.
GGTTCTTGCTTTTCGTCTCAAATAGATTACGTTTCACAAGGGGTAGATAAGTGAAAGGGTCCCCATACAGGTACATTATGGTTGCTGAGGAGTAGGAGGGCATGGGACCGAGCCTAGGCTCGCGATGCCGCTGGCTATTCTGTCATGATTTTCAGTAATTGTACTTTAGTTGTAATATATTGTATTACAGTGTAACATGTTCTGGCTGTTTTATAGAATAGTGACATGCTACATCTTCATATATATATATATGACTGCTAGTTTTCCCTTTTTGTTATCAGTTATATTTTTCAGTGATATATACTGTTGCAGGCTCCGCTATTGTCATATGTTTATATTATATTCTACTATGCTACACTTTGACAAATTATGGCATAGTTTCCCCATTATTAGACATGGGCCCTCACTGCTAATTAGCAGCCTCTAGTTTGGAGAAATGCGCTTGAGGTCATGTGGCGAACTGGGTTCAAGGCACCCATTGAGTGGAACCTAGAACCGGGACGTTAAAAAGTTGTATCAGAGGAGTTTCTTTTCTTTTAAATAATATTTGGAGCCTTATTCAGGGATAGGATGGAATGGTAGTTGGTAATAATTTGTGCCCGGGCGTAGCTAACCCGTGTACAGGGAAAAGCCAGTCTACCTTGTACTTTTTCAATCTTTCTGATTTTTCAAATTTTACAGTTGATTTGTTTTCACCATTGGTTGATGCACTTGAGATTATGATGGTTATATTTTATCATTGGGTTCTATTTTGTTGCTACCCGATGAGATGAGGGTATTCCATCTCATGCATCATATAGGCACATGCTAGAAATCACATGCCAGGCATAGTTCCATGCCATGTAGGTGCATTAGAATTTTGCATATTGTGGTGATAGTTGGTGTGCTATTATATCATGCTATTGTGATAGCTTATTTGATATAATACCTCAAACGTGATATGGTAATTTTATTTGAGCGTATAGATAGAATGGACCCCAAAAATTGGTTTTTGGGGAGTATGGGCCCCCACCGATTGGAATTTGATGGATCATTAGCTGTTTATTAGTTATAACACAGATAAGATGTCAAACGTTGATTTTTGGGGAGTATGGGACCTCACAGATCAGAATTTGACACTTAGGTGTTGTTTTTCGGTATTTTTGGGGTTCCAGGGATGTTTCTGAGGCATACTGTCCAGAAACCTAGTATACACGCCATGTAGTATCTTTCAACACGTCGTGTATGGCCTTCTTTTTAGGAAGAAAAATAAAAATTTTAAGTACAGGTCGCGTACCGAGAGTACACGCTGTGTAGTCTCTTCCCATGTCACAAACCGTGTGGGGGGCGACACAGGGTAGGGAATCTTTGGGGGGAAACACGTCGTGTATCAGATGTACACACTCTTTGGTGTTGACCCAGAGTCTTCCAATGTAACTAAGAACATGGATGAAGAAGACCTTAAGACATACACGCTGTGTCCACTATAGAACACGTCGTGTCATCTGACCTGGGGACCCGACCGTGTAACTAACAACACGGGTTGGTGTGATCCTTTAAGATACACGTCGTGTGTCTATAGAACATGCCGTGTAGTGTGAGCCATGTGTTCAGTCGTGTAACTAAGAGCACGGTTCGATGAAGCACTTATAGTACACGTCATGTAGTCAGTATAAATGCCGTGTAGTCTTGTCCAAGGACAGACCATGTGGACCTGACTATTTGGTGGGGAAATAGGGTGGTGTACACGCCGTTTACGGGTGTAACACGCCATGTAGTTTCAAGCCATGTAGTTGGCCGTGTCACAAGAAAAACAGGCTGTTGGAAATTACACCATACATGCCATGTAGTAATTATACACACCGTGTACTATAGTTCAATGGGAGCCATGTGGCTTAGCCGTGTAGAAGGACCTGAGCAGAGGAAGAGAAGTCAAGTACACACCGTGTAGTCATTGTACATGTCGTGTAGTCTTGTTTTTCAAATCATGAAATGCCTTCTTCCTGTTGTTCCCTTTGTGGTTCCTTCATTTTCAATCTTGATAATCTTGAATATAAGGCATGTTTCTAACCTTGTGGTGTCATTCCGCCTAGAAGACCGCGTGTTGTTTTCCTGGAGAGCAGCAACGACTATACTCCAGAGATGGTGGGCCATGGGCTACTAGTAGATCCTCCAGCAGAGCCAGATGCAGTGCCATCCATTATACCGGACACAGGTGCGGATGGGCAGTTCCGTGATGGCTTTATGCAGTTCATGTAGAACTTTCAGGGGCACCACCGGGTGCCACATCTATGGCTGAGCTAACACGTATATTCCAGGAGTAGTATCCGCCTACATTTTCAGGGGATGGAGGACCACAGGCTGCTGAGTTTTGGCTTGGATCGATGCAGACTATTTTCAAACATTTTGAGACTCCTCCTGGGTGGAGGGTCAAGCTCACGAATTATTTCCCGTGTGATTCCACTAAGAGTTGGTGGGATGTTACCACCCAGTCAGAGCATCATAGGGACTTGGCATGGGAAGAATTTCAGTAAGTCTTCTATGACTTCTTTTTCCAAGATATTCTAAGGGAAGATAGAGTCCGAGAGTTCATGAATCTACAGTGGGGCGCTATGTTGGTGATGGACTATTCTGATCATTTCACTAAGATTCATTGTTTTGCACCAGTGCTGGTGGGTGATGAGATGTTGAGAGCCAGGCTCTTTGAGGATGGTCTCAGATATGACATTCGAGCGCTGGTGAATGTTTTCAGGTTACCATCAGTACACGCCATTATGAACCATGTACTGATTATAGATAGGAACCTGTGGGAATCTACTGGTGTGGGGCAGCGAAGTTCAGCACCAGTTACTGGTACTATTTCTGCTGGCAAGAGGAAGAGAAAGATGGGCTCCTATCTGGGTAGAAGTACCAGTCAGAAGAATGCTTCAGGTTGCCAGGTCATGCGCTACCAGTGTAGTAGAGAGGGGAACAAGAGGCCACAGTGTTCATAAGACCTAGTGGAGTGCTGATCATGTGGCAGGACGGGTCATCTGCAGCGCTTTTGTAGGGAGTTTACACCAGTGGCTAGTGAGAGGGGTTTTGTGCAGACTCCACGTGCAGGAGCAGGACTAGTGGCTTCTTACCAGTCAGGGTACTGGAATACGTCATGGTGTGTAGGTATTGATGGTGTTCATGGTCGTGGTTCCCAGACACCAGGATCTCAGAGACAGTAGGGCGGGACAACTCAGGGTAGCCAAGCTATGTTGCAGTGCCACGACACTGGGCATTCATAAGCAGTGCAACAGACCCAGCTGGAGCAGGATCCCCGACCTTCTACAGTCAGAGGTAATATTATAGTGGCTTTTATCTTGTCTTCAGTACTTTTCAATACAGGTGCTACACCTAGTTTCATATATATGCCTGTTGTGGAGAGACTTGGGCTCTATGTTTCTTATTATTCCGATATCATGATGCTAGACACTCCGTTGGGGACTAGAACGGCTGGTGTGCGTCAGTGCAAGGAGTTCCCCCTTGAGGCCGGTGGGTGTCACTTTCTATGGGACCTCTATGTCTTAGAGATGAAGATCTATGATTTCATTCTCGGGATGGACTAGTTGGTACCCTTTCAAGCCTTTATATACTTCTATCATCGTATGTTGAGTTTCACGTCATTGGAGGGTGGAGAGTTTCTATAGAAGGGAGAATGGGATGTTCAGGCGAGTCGAGCTAGACCAGAGCATCATGGGCGAGGTGGAGTAACAGCCCAGATTGCTAGATTATACCTAGATGATCAGGGGACTTGTCTGAAGGAATTCCCTACAGTGGTTGATCGTTTCAGGGATGTCTACAAATATGAATTTTTACGTCTACCTACAGAGTGATAGGTGTAATTCTATATTGAGCATATGCCAGGGGTAGCACCAATGTCAATTCCTCCTTATTGGATTTCCACACCTAAGTTACAGGAGCTCAAGAGGCAGTTAGAGGAGTTACAGGCGAATGGTTTCATCCGACCCATTACTTCTCCTTGGGGTTCACTTGACCTTTTTTCAAAGAAGGCGGACAGTACCCTCAGACTCTGTGTGGATTATCGGAAGCTGAACCAGTTGATGGTTAAGAACCAATATTCCTTACAGAGGATTGATGATCTTTTGGACCAACTTCATGGAGCATGAGTGTTCTCGAATATTGATTGAGGTCCGGTTATCATCAGTTGTGTGTGAGACCATCAGAGATACCACTTACATATTTTTAGAGCAGATATGGTCTACACGAGTACTTGGTTGTGCCGTTCGGACTCATGAACTCACCAGTAGTTTTCATGGATCTTATGAATCGTGTGTTCCATCTATATCTTGATTCTTTTGTGGTAGTATTCATGGATGATATATTAGTGTTCTCTCACACTCGACACTACCATTCCACCCATCTTGAGATCATATTTAGTACACTGAGAGAGCATCAACTATATGCTAAGCTCTCAAAGTGCCACTTTTAGATAGACCAGATTCACTTCCTGGGTCATATCATCTCATAGGGAGGAGTTTCCGTGGACCCAGAGAAGGTGAGAGCAGTAGTTTCCTGGGAGCATCCTAAGAACGTAATTTAGATACAGAGTTTCTTAGGGATGGATGGTTACTAAAGATGCTTCATACAAGACTTCTCCCACTTAGCATCACCATTGAAGGGTCTGAATAAGAAGGGTGTGAAGTTCCTTTGCATCGAAACTTGTGAGATGGTCATTCAGGACCTGATAGGAAGATTGAAATTTTCACCAATCCTGATACTTCCAGAGTAGGGGAAGAGCTATACAGTTCACTGGGATGCATCCGATTTTGTGCTGGGAGCAGTGTTGATGCAGGGCGATCGAGTTGTTGCGTAAGACTCTCGGTAGTTGAGTCCACATGAGAGGAATTACCCGATGCAGGATCTCGAGTTTTCTCATGTTGTTCATGTGTTACGTTGTTGGAGGAATTTTATATTGGGAGATCATTTTGTGGTTTGCATGGACCACAAAACCCTCAAGTATATCTTTTCCCAGCATGACATGAATCTAAGACAGAGGAGGTGGGTCGAATACCTACAATCATTAAATTTTTAGCTTGCCTATTCACCTTGTAAAGGTAATGCAGTAGCTGATGCACTGAGCAGGAAGACTCTGATACAGGCACTACAAGAGGCTAGTGGTGATTGGAAACATATTTCTTTTTTCTTTAAGATGCATTTGGAGGTGCACGACAATTAGGGGCTGACTTATCTTTCATCTTTAACTGTGACTTCTACCGTCCTAGACAGGGTGAGGATGAGAAAACTATCTGATTCGGAAGGCCTAGTTCTACGGGAGTCAGGGGAAAGTGAGGACCCTCCTCCTGGTTGGATGATAGGAGATTATGAGGTACTGCGTTTCCAGGGATGAGTATGGGTTCCAGGGGATATACACGAGGAGCTGATGCAAGAGTTTCTTTCTTCAGCATCAGAAGTTCATCTCGCGGTTACCAAGATGTACCGTGACTTGATACGTCAGTACTGGTGGTCGGGTATGAAGAAAGATGTAGCTAGTTTTATTATGAGGTGTTCCACCTGTCAGCTGGTGAAGGAGGAGCACCAGAGGCCAGCTGGACTGTTGTACCAGTTACCCATCCCGGAGTGGAAATGGGATGATGTTGTGATGGATTTCGTGACAGGGATTCCGAGGTCACCTCGAGAAATTGATGTTGTGTGGGTTGCTGTCGATAGACTCATGAAAGTAGATCACTTTTTTCTGATCAAGGAGACCTTTGATTTTGACGAGCTTAGAATGTTGTACATATGAGTGATTGTCCGTCTTCATGGGGTCCATGATTCTATCATTTCAGATAGGGAAGCCTGCATTACATCTCGTTTATTGCAGAGTTTTCAGAGGGCACTAGGTACACATGTGCTTCTGATCATAGCTTACCACCCTCAGACTGATAGCCAACTAGAGCGTATGATACAGGTTCTTGAGTACATGTTGCGTGCATGCATCCCAGACATTGGGTTCTCTTTGGAGAAGCACATACACCTAGTCGAGTTTACCTAAAACAAAAGTTTTTAGGTGATTATCGAGATGGAACCTTATGAGTATTTATATGGTTGTCCATGCCGATAACCCTTGTGCTGGATGGATGTAGGTGAGATATCTTTACATGGACCACGCCTCGTGCAGGAGTCTTCTGAGGAGGTCCAATTTATTCAAATGTGGATGGCTACCGCACAGTCTCTTCAGAAGTCTTATGCTGATCGCCGTAGGCGACCATTGTAGTTTGTGGTCGGGGATCAGGTTTTCTTGCATGTTTTGCTGAGGCTGGGACGCTGGCGGATCAGGAGTCAGGGTAGACATTCACCGAGATATGTGGTGCCATTTCAGATTCTGGAGAGAGTCAGGCCGGTTGCCTACCGGTTGCAGTTACCACAGAGGTACCAGTCCATGCACGACGTCTTCCATGTATCTCAGTTGCACTTCTATCATTTAGACCCATCTCACACCCTTCAGCCTGAAGTGGATGATATTCAGATGGATGTGTCCATTGAGGTGCATCTGATTCGTATCATTGACAGGATCCTGAAGGTTCTCCGAGGCCGGTCAGTTCCTCTTGTATGGTTTCTATGACAGTGTCGCCGAGTATAGGATGAAACTTGGGAGCGGGAGATTGATGTACATGCTCATTTTCCAGAGTTGTTCGTGGTTAAATCTTCGCCACCCATAGAAGGGCAGTTTAGGGAAAAATATCATTAAGGGGGGATGTTTGTAATAACTCGGTTCTTATTTTTGATGTACAGGATTCTTCTATTCTCTTTTCCTTGAGTGTTTTTTAGAAAATAATGAAAATGGTGAAAAATATTATGTTTTGGAAGTACACACCATGTAATTTTCTACATGCTGTGTACTTTTGGCTGTGTATAATGAGTACACTGGGCGTGTGGCCATATCGGCGATGAAGGGTGTAGGAACTGACTACCAGCCATGTAGTGGTCCTTTACACGCCGTGTAGTTAATCGGCAGGAGAATAGTAAGGCGGTGACCAACTGTGGGGCAGCACACACCGTGTACTCATGAAGACACATTGTGTTGTCTTTTCTGTAGGTGAACAGTTCCATGCTGGCGGGAATCCGCCAGAGGAACAGTTAAAAAATGGTAAGTACACGCCATGTACTTGGAAATAAACACTGTGTACATTGTTTTTTTTTCTTAATATCAGCAGTATACTACCCTGTTCATAGGGAAGGCTTAGAACGGGAAGAGGGCTCAGGGGAGGAAGGCTAGATCTTTGAAGATCCGGCGAGCGCACGACATGAAACCGTTTCCACCCCAGACGATCTAGTTGGAATCGCACGGGTAAGCCCTACACTCTTGTTTAATCATTCATGCCAATTATTCCCCTAATGGGAGTTATTTGCATTTAATCGAGTTTTCGTTCAACCCAGATCTACATCGTATTTGGGCATTTCTAGAATACACGTTCACATATATCATTCGTTGGTCTTAAAGGTAGGTGGCTAGGTGTTTATTTCAAACTTTCGTGCGTTTTTTGTGTGTTTTGAGCTAAGAACCCATTTTTGGTCAATCATGTAATAGAGTCTATGACTATTTTAAATACCTAGAATTATATATGTGATTAAATAAAGTTTTAAAACTATTTTTTGGGATTAGTTCTTGGATACAAGACCACCCCGGGGGAGCGTTCCTCTATTTAGCCGTTTGGATAGGATACCCAAGGGTATGCCTTTAAATTAATGATTGTAGAATTTCCTTGAGAGTAATTTCTTATGTACTACTTATTTACATGTTGGGAATGGCCCGGTTACCTATTATCCAGAGGGCAGTGTTGTGATTATCCTGTGGGCACTGTACTACCTAGCCTGTGGGAACTTCTTCCGTTCCTGTGGGCAATTGATTCTGTGCCTGTGGGCGACACTTCATACGCTCGTGGGAAATATATGTATGCATGTTGGCAGATTCTTGTGTTTGGATTCTCTTTACCTGAGGGTAGAAGTTTACATTTTTGAGGATATTGGTTATTACATAAAAATTTTCTGTGGTGATTTCTTAAATGAAATTGATTAAATGAATAATAAAATTGCAATATAAAAGGAAACATAGTTTCTTTTTAGTACTTCTTACTTTATTGCATTTTAATTTCTCACAATATTGTTCCATGTTTACACACAGTTGGGCATTGGCCTTTGGTGGGTGCCTACAGGGATTCATTTCTCACACCCTGTTTGGGTCATGCTTTTCGGCCCAAATCGATTACGTTTCTGTAGGGGTAGATAAGGGAATGGGTCCCTATATAGTTTCATGATATTTTCTGAGTAGTAGGAGGGAATGGGACAGAGCCTAGGCTCACTATTCATCTGGTTGTTCTTTTATGATTTTCTGTACTTTTACTTCAATTGTAATGTATTGTATTACAGTGTAACATGTTCTGGATGTTTTACAGAATAGTGACATGCTGCATCTTCATATATATATATATATGACTACTGGTTTTCCCTTTTTGTTATCATTTATCCAGTTCAGTTATACATATAGTTGATGCTTCCGCTATTGTTATATGTTTATATTATATTCCGCTGCACTACACTTTGACAAATGAGGATATATTTTCCCCTCTATCAGACCTGGGCCCTTGCTGCTCGATGGAAGCCTCTGGCATTTGGGGAAATGCGCTTGAGGTCATGTATTGAACTGGGTTCTGGGAACCCATTGAGTGGCACCCAGAACTGGGACGTTACATAAATGCTTGGGTAAATGAGAAGGACATGATCTATGGATTTAAATGGTGGTTCTAATAAACACATATGTACAGTGAGGTATTCATTGAGCATTATCTTTCACTCAATAATTTAGATAGCTGTATATGAATATATATATTGATAGATGTTTAGACATATTATATTCTTCTATAAAATTAGAGAATTAAAAATAATTTGATCTCATCTATATGTGGAAAGGGTATATACTGCAAGAGACATCCCAATAAACCTCAAGGAAAGTCATATTCAATAGAATCTTTATTCAGAAAATATTCAATGAAATATGTAATGTGATGTTTTGAGGAATGTATTTCATCAAACATATAAATGGAAAATTTTGTTGAGTATCATAATGTATGGAAAGCTAAAACCTAATTATATTTTCCCCTTTTATATTGTTCATCATGTAAGGATGGTATCTAAAAGCATTGAACATCCACTAAACCACTCTTGTATTCATGATCTATTCCAAGAATCTCTAATGAGGAATATTATAAATGATCCCTAACATTAACTAAATGATTTGGATGTTTCATGTGAGAATTAACTTCCAATAAGGAATTTACAATTGAAATAAATTATCCAAGAGATATATTTATACATATAAATACCACTCAACTAGTTAATGTTATCTATATGAATCAAAATTTTGATAAAGATACACAGGAATAAGATAATTTGATTAAAGAGATGAATAATTAATTTTTTATTAGTGTGTTGAAATTTGAAGGGAGAAATTAATTTTATTGGGTGTAGAAAAAACCACTCTATGATATCATAGTATATTTATCCTCAAAACATTTAATTTCATTGAAATAATGTGATAAATGAAAAAAAGTCCAAAAGTAGAAGAAAAATTATAACATTATAACATTGTATTAAATAGGTGAAACAAATATGAGGGGGAATATTTAAAAAAATTATATAAATGTTTTAGATAAATAAAAAATAATGATATATAAGTACACAATTTTAATTAAATTTATTATATTCATTAAATGTACTTGATTTATTATAAATTGGTTTTGATGATTTTGTTAGGAAATTATATAATTTATTTTTACAACATGATTTTTTTCAGAAAATGAATATTGATAATGAAATAATCATTTCAAAAATAACTCATCTTGAATTTTTAAGAATTTTTTAAAAGGATAATTTTTTTTAATAAAGAAAAATGCAGTTTATTTTATGATATGTCTTATCATTTAATGAATTTTATAAATTACAATTTTTATAGTGATTAAAAATTAAAAATTAATTTATAAATATTAATAATAGTATATATATTATTACGGGAATAATTTTATGATGGGATATTCTGTAAGTTCTTTTTGAATATAAGAAAACATTTGCTCTTGTAAATAACATTTCATCATGTTTTATGTGTTGTTATTTAATGAATATTTTATCACATCTACGAACAGAATATGATAAAATCGATTCCATTTTTTGAATTAATATAAATAATATTTTATTATATTTTCAATTTAATTATTAGTCTAATTAATATAAATAGAGTAAAAATTTTATCATCGTTATGGTTCAAATATTTTTTCCCTAGGTGGGGTTAAACAAGAGATAAGGGTCAGTACGCCAATTAAAATTTCCTAAATAAAATATTTATCTCATATATAAACTTCATATTCTATGAACATATTATTTATGGTCATTTTTAGGCATTTCACAAGATTATTAATTTATTATGTTTTAATTTCTTATGAAATGAAAATTCTGTCCTCTCCCCCAATAATAAAATGACACCAATCCATTCTTCAATTTATAAAATATAAATCCACTTGGATCAAACTACCCCTACCCAATTCTATTCATGACATCCATATAGTTGAATTATTGGAAATTTTATATTTAAATTAGCAATATATGGGTAATTAAGTGAGGACCGATATAAATCCAATGAAATGGTAGGTAATAAATCTACAAGATTTATGTGAAATTATTTATTCTTCCTCCTCCTGTTAATATGTGATATTCATCATAAAATAAAAAATTAAGAATCCTAAATAAAAATAATTGTAATTATTATTATCTAATATTTATTATTTACATTTTTTAAATCTAATTGGAAATTAATATTTGACTTAAATATACATATGGACTACCTCATCCAACTATTTATATGATTCATTTTCCAACACTTTTGTTCGTTAATATTAATTATGATAATTTTATGTTTTATATAGAATGGGTTTTTATTATTGGATGAATGAAACACTATTCAATTTTCTAGGGTTTGCAAAATATTTTGAATTTTTCTTGTCTTATGAAAATCATATTTTTGGATAATGATGGTAAGTCTCATATATCGCTCTCAAATTCCTATGATATATATTTCTATCTCATGACATAAGGATATTAAGCATTGATGTATTTTATTCTTACAACATGAATAGTGGGTACTTATTTATTCACAACATGATGTGTTTGAAATTTTTTATTCAAAAATATAATCATGGAATTTTTTTCCAAACATGATGAATGGGAATTTATTTCTCATGACATGAAGCATGGAGCTTATGTTTTTTTAACTTTTATAATTTTTATAATTTTTTATATCCTCCAACATTCTTTTATATTATATGACTCAATGTAATTTTATATATAAAATATATATGATTATGATTATGATATGTGGGTAGTTTTTTTGATCTCATATTTATATACTCTTATCTCTTGATATATACTTTCTAGTTTGAGGTTACAAGATTTTAAATCATTTCTAATGGAAAATATTATTCTTACTTGTCTTTAGAATATGATATTTAATATCATATCATGTTTTCATCATTATTAATGACATTAACCATTAGATAAAAATTATAAGTCCTACCTTAATTGGTTTTTAAGCTCAAAACATTAGTATTTTCTCAATACATAGTTTATAAATATTATTATAATCCAGTGGATGTCTATAAGTTGATCTAGTTAGATTAAAATGCAGAGAAATTTTCTGATGTACCTTAAATTCTTTTTAATTTTTATATAATTCTCAAATAAAATAAACCCTTCAATCCCTATTATGGGTCACTATTTCTGATATATATTCCAAAAAATGGAATGATTGTGTTATTTTTGTTTTTTATATTGTGTCATTAAAATTTTTCAAATACAAGGTCTCATTAAAAACTTCAATTTTTTTTTCATTTCATGAATGATTTTTAGTTTTAATTTTAATGTATTATATCACTTTATATCCTCTAAAAAAGAATATGAGGTTTAAATTATTCCTATATGTTGTATCATTGAGGGAATAAATTTGAAAAAAAACCTGGTGAGGTATGAAAAGTAGTTGTAGAGGGGTTATTTTGTGGGTTCTGTGATTTCATCAATAAGGGTAAGGAATATCATGGGAATGAATATAACTGTACAAGGTTTACTTTTTAATGAAATTAAATAATGATACCCTATGATGGGCAGTTAGGATATAAGAAATTATTTATATCCATCAAAGGTTTATGGAAGTATCAATGAAGTATGTTCATGTTATGAAAATGTTTTATGTTTTCTCTAGAATGGATAACTAACGACTAAGATAAATATTCTGAAAATCAACCTCTTATCTCTATTAGTGATTGTGGGAATTTGTGAGTAACAATTAATCACACTAGGTGAGTAAGGGTATGGGTGTACTATTTTACACAAGACATAAGAGAAAACCTGTGTAGTGTCACACATATTGGTTGGTGGGAAATATAATATTATTTTAAATAACTGATGGAAATTATAATCACTCATAAGGTATGTTATTCTGTAAAAATAAGTTCATTGTAAATAGTGTAATTGGGAAAATCAAATAGTGAACCTAGCTATCTTAGGTCATGAAAGCATAGTCAGATTCTTGGTATTTTATAGTAGTTGATTAAAATCTAACATATTATATTCAGAGGTACATTGGTTGTAGTTAGGTATAGTTAACAACTGTGTAATGTTTTATTATTTGATTAATACCCAAGGGTTATCGTTAATTTTAATACTAAAGTGGTTAATTATAGTCTAACAGAAATTATCAAAAGTAGTATAATAAATTAAAACCATAGTTTGAGGATCTCCCATTCTAGATAATTTGAAATTTTTTTAAAACTTAATTGAAGAAGTGTTTTTAAAAAATTATTATACCATAGAGTGGTTAATAAAACTTTTGATCATCATAAGACACAAATATTGATCACATAGTGGAGTATATAATCATCGCACCTCATTCAGTGTACCAGGTATTATCTGAATCAAACTATTTTTTAGCAGGATTGACAAAATGTTAGGATATTCTAGTATCACATAGTGTTGTATTACATCTAGAATGGTTTATTTATATATGAAGTGGTTTGAATATGAATATTAAAATAAAAATATTTTTTCCATTATATATAATTAAACATTATGAATCCCTCTTGGATAATCCCTAATTGTGAAATAATTAATTAATTCCCCTAAACAAATCTGATATTTTTCACCAGTATATGTATCATAAAAATAAATTAAACTCCCAAATGATTAATGTTATGGAATAGATTCTCAAATGATAGAACATGTGATAATATAAATTGTAATTTTTTTTCGTTTTTTCTACAATTACATATTGAATAAAAAAATACCTTCTCATGAAAAAATATAATTCCCAAGAAATATTAGTAGACAAAATATATATAACTATAAATATTAGGATTTAGTGGATATGCACATTAATCATTAAATTACACTAAAACATTAAATTCATTTTCAACTTCAAATTATATTTTATCATATAAAATATCCATTGAAACCATATGAAAATAATTTTTTTCATTCATAAAAATTACATAAAGAAATTAATCACTAACCACTCCAATTGACAAATCATTGGAAATACTATGTTAACAACCATTTAGTAATGTTTACTATTAACTATTATAAAATTTTAAATAACATATCCATTTCTGAACTCAATCCTCATTCATTCCACCGTAATGTATAATCCTACGACCTAATAAATCATTAAAATTAAATATAAAATATTTGACTCATAAATGTAATCAATTAATATCCACTAAAAAATCATCAGTTGAACCTAGGCTAGAAAGTAATCTAGAATAATAACCATCAAACCCACTTATCTATACATATATGTCCAGCTTCTAACATCATATAAAAATAAAAAATCATGTATTTAAAAATTACCTAATACATTGAGTGAGCTATGACATATAGTATCTCAATCCTATATAGTAAACTCAACTATTCACTATTAACTGAGAATATGATAATTTTATTGTTCAATACATCACATATCATTCATCTGTATCTTAATAGTTATTATATATCCCAAATTTAAAATGATATATAATATCATAATGTAACTACACACTACCACAATCAATCTCAATCCACATAATAATTTTCAATAATTATTTTATTGGACTTATCACAACTTTTTTAGGAACCAACTAATGACAAGATCAGAAATACACCCAACTACCCCCAGATTTGTTAGCATTATATGATTACATGCATATGTACTCTATCAATGTATACAGGTTGTGATGATTGGTATCTCTTATATATTTAGATTTGGGGAATCATGTATGATTAATTCACACCATTCATAGAAAATACATCATTATATTACACTCTTTTTGGTAAATATAATAGTTCATGTTGTGGACATAGAGAAAATCTTATTCATTTTTTTCAACCTCATTTGAAATGTTTGTATTTTTATAAAATAATCCACCAAATAAAAACCATAATATTTCAACATAACCTTTAGTACCTCAATGGGAATGTTATTCTGGGAAAATTCAATGTATTACTTTGATAGGAAAATTAACATTAAACAATAATTTTTTTATCTATATATAATTTTTTGTCCATTGTTAAAGAATAATTAAATTGATTCTTCTTATAATATGGTAAATTTTAATATTCTTAAATTCTAACGGATTACAAATATGATTCATGTAAGCATTCATAAACTATATATGACTGTAAAAAAACAACAAAATCATTTTTTTGACATGTAATATATGAAAAACTAAATGATTAACATTATTTTTTCTGTAATATCATTGTTTTGATAACAAATTACATCATATGTAATCTTAATCACACTTTTATGTGACCATGAAATATCTCTATGTGAAACTATGATAAAACCATAGTAATAACTCCTTAATTTGAAACATCTATGATGATTCATAATTTCAATAATTGTCGGACTTTGGATAAATATTCCTAATTATTCAACACTTTCTACATATTTATCCTTTTCACTTCACAAAATGAATTGTTACATTGTAATATTATTGTTCATAAAAAGAAATAATTATATAACTATTTGCATTAACCTCAGAAGCTTATTTGAAAAAAACATTTCTTTGATATAATTGGACTATGCACAATATTGTTTATATGTATTTATAAACCCTTATATGACAATATTTAAATTATATTAATACTATAACTAAAGTTTTCTCTTTATATTTATCTATAGAAATATACCCAAAAAAATAAATGATATTTTGAGAAAACACTGTTAAATTAAGTAATATAACTCTATAATTTATATTTACTCTTATACACTAAACTATATTATGTTATCAACTGTAATTTACATTCCATTATGATAGGTTTAATCCTTCATGAGATATTGTCATTCAATTTTATTGATAGATAAATATTAATATTAATATTTTTCACTATCATCAGGTATACTATAATCTGTTAGGATATTATGTAATAAAATATTATTCTATAACTATTTTAATCCTTTAAAAAATAGTAATATCTATATTTTAAGTGATTTCAAAATATTACTCATTAAATTTTTTTCCACCAAATTTACTAAACATTTTTTTATATTTTGAAGAATAACATTATCATTAAACCAGTTTTATCATATATTAGTAAATTTGAAGAATATCATTTCCCGAACGTAATCCCTGTAACTCCATTGATATAATATTATTTTGATAATATATATCTTTCAAATACTCAATATTTTTTATTGGAAGTAACTTTTATTCCCTTTGAGTAGTAATTTTTTATAATAAAATCTGTTTTTGGTATTACATAATGTATTGTTTATGTATTGATTTTTCTTAATAGAATACATTAATAAAATATACCTCATATTGGTGGAAATATTTTATTCTACATATTTTAATGAATATATATATTAATACATTATTCATGGATAAAATAATTATCCAAATCTTATTCTGAATACATGTTATATAATTTTTTTAATCATAAACCATTTGTATGTAAATTAATATCCAATAATTTTTAACAAGAAATAAAATTATTTTATCAAAAAGGTTAAAAATATATGTGAAATGTGAATAAGATACACATAGTTTACTATGAATCATAGTATCTTTAACCTATCATTTGTTTTATTTGGAAAATATTTTACTCATTAATATATGATAAAATATATATGAATTCATTATTTGATTTTGATTTTTTTTTTAATTTTTAAAAAACCTTTTATAATATATAATCATTAATTTCAAACATTCTAAATAAAATAAATAATTTATAGTAAATTCATTATAGAATTAGAAATTCCTTGGGGTTTAATAAATTTATTATGTTTTATTATAAATAACCCAATAATATTTAATTATTTCAATTCCTTCATTGCGACACTAAAATTTAATGACCATGATTTTATTCTATAAGGGACATTTTTTTAAAATTTGAACATAAGTATATTCATTAGATTTGAACATTTAAAAACTCATAAAATCTATATATTAGAATATTCTACAAATAATATACATATATTATCTATTCTAAATACTTTGAAAATATCATGTAAAACATTGTTAAGTTAATTTAGTATGATTAAATATTTCTATAAATGGAAATAATATGATTTATCTAATAAAAGTCTTTTTAGTCTCCCCATATTTTAAATTTTAGAATATTAAAAATCATAAGTCATTTGAGATAAAAACACTCAAATCATTGAATTTAAACAAAAAAAATTCATTATCTTCATAAGCTAATAATGAGAAAATGCATATCTAATGAAATTTTAATCCAGGATTTATGTATCCATTTTATCAATGGTGAAAATACATTTTTATATTACTTGAAAAAAATATCATATGTAAATTTATTTTCATCATCTGAACTAATTTATATTTATAACTATTTTAATATTATACGGTTGATGTCCCATATCATTCATAATAACAAAAAATTATAGAAAATACTGATTTAATGAAAACATAAGTATCATCAATGAAATTTGGATCTTTAATATTATTAAATTTAATTTAAATCACCAAAATAAATTCAGTATATATGACTATAATTGTTAGTTCATTTAGAATATAACACATATAAACCCTTAAAATAATAACTTTACACTTTTATATCCATCTAGAGTCACTTGATGAAAAACATAAACTCTTATTTAATAAGAAATACATTTTTTTGTAACATTGATGAATATTAAATAACATTTCCTAAATTACTGAAATTTCATAATATCTTTTCCTATATACAATTTTAAGGATTAACAAATATTATGATTCAATTTATCATGGATTGATCGAATATATTAGCCTAATGATGTTGATGATATAATCTACAAAAGAATATTTAATAAGAAGGGTATCATGTATTATATACCATTTAATGAGGAGTTCTATTAAATATGATCTGATTAAAATGAATTCTTATCTAAAATATATCATATCCATTAGTGATATATGTTAATTTTTTGATTAAGAATATGACCTATTTATAGTTTAAAAAATGAAGAATATTTATTTATGTAAGGAATCATCCCAATAATATCATATATGATTCATGTATAGTCAAGGGAACTTCTTTATTACCAATCAATCATATTGAGAAACACAACTCTAATACTATATTATTTCAACTATTTGGGTTTGTCGTAAACTATAACAAAAAAATTATAAAATGTGAAAATAAAAAAGTAAATCATGGTCAATCACTCTGTGGATTGAAACTACCCAAAAATGATATGTAACCACCCAAAATTGTTTATCACTACATAAGATAATTTAGTGGGACCATTGTTTTTTTATTAAACACACCACATGGATGAACAATGGTAAAACCAATTATTCTTTGGATGGAATTCCTCAAATTTAAATCGATAGATACCTAATATTGTAATCATATAAATGGATATTCCATTAATGTGTGCATGTTTATATTATTTTATTATGGATTATTATTTTTTTTCAACCTATAATATATCGTCAAAATATATTTATTTTTAACCCTTTATACATCCCACATGTTTGTGTTATTCTCCCATAAATTTATGCATATAATGTTAATAAAATATGATATGCCTTATATGCTTAAGGTACATGTGATGTTGATGTATAAGAATTGATTTATCCACATTTTTAATTTGAGATAGACATATAAAAATCCCTTTTACCCACCAATGCAGGGAAAAGACACTTAGGTTGGAATGATGTCCAAACTCTACTCGCTCTACCGGTGGATAAATTCCCCAAAATAGAATAAGATTAATAATAAATCTAAAACCATAACTTTACAAAAAAGTATAAAAAACTAAATGAAAATTATTAATTTCAATTAAAAACAATATATTGGTAGATATGAACCAAAATTTATTATGGTTTTATTCCGACAATCAAAATTCAAGGCACATTCACAGAATAAATTTATGATAAATTTTTGATATAAAGATTATTAATAAATTACATATGTAACACTGATTCTATCAATGAATAATTTTTCAATCAATGAATGATTCATATATTTGATGATGTGGTAAAAATATATGAAGTTATTAAAAATAATATAAAATTATAAACTTTATGTGCATTTTTTTATAATTATATTCATTCAATGATCCTGAATATAAATATATATAAATATTTATTCACACCAACATCAATGATTTCATGTTTTTATTTATATAAAATTTCAAAAATATATTATATTTTGTGAATAATAAATAAATTACAATCAATTTCAATTATATAAACATTTTATATACTCAAAATATCATATATATAATTTTTTACAAATCATGGTCATATTAATCATGAAATTTGTTTTTATATGGCCGAGACAATATCTAAAATTTTCTCTATTATTTTGAATAAATTTACCCTAACTAATTTTAAACAATTAAAAAAAATTATTATGTTTTTTACAATTTTTCCTTATTTCAAAATTTTGAAACCAATATAATTTTTAATTGTTTTTTAAATATTTTGTATTAATATTATAAATTATTTAATAATTATTGAATTTTTAGAAATTATTATATCATAAATATCATATAAATTAAAATTTTAAATTAAAAATATAAATTAATATATCCCAAAATACTAGTTAAAATGGATTAGAATAATTTATCATACAACTTATGACATTTTAGTTGTAAAAAATACAACTTTTTTAGTTTACCCTTATGAAGGAACCATATTTTTCATACGATTAAGCCCATTTTATCATTATATTGACTCCTTGGATAAGGTTACATTGGTTCTAGATCCCCTAAGTAACTGCATAAATATGTCACCATTATGAAATACCATTGTATAAATTTTATTAATTTATGTTGCCTTTGGTAACCATTGTGTATTGGTAACAAACTCGAAACCCTGGTACGGTGATAAATAATAATGCTATATGTTTGTAGACCATTATATATTTTTTAATTTGGGACGTTCTTATTAAAATTTACATTAAACCCATACATAATCTCTTGCATAATTGTATATTACCATGCATATATATATCCTTAAGAAAAATCATCATACACATTCACATTACCTTTAAAGAAACAATTTTGGTATGGGTAACTATATATACATCCAATACATGAACAAATCACATAAATATAATCCTTAGGGTCCATTATAAGAAAATATGTAATTATATATGAATCATATATACACTAAACGTTGTAAGGGAATTAAATAATGAAAATTATGATTACCATATTGTATAAGTTTAATGCTAATGTTATCCTTATATATCACTATTGTGTAATGATATGTCTTTGGTTACATTTACATTTCCGAAATCATTATGGTTAAATAAATTATTTTAAATCATATTTCAATTATCCATAAATAATATGATATTTATTATGTTCCTCAATTCAATATATCCATCATCAAATTAAATATGTGTCCCCTTAATAAAATTATAGGGATTCATTATGTTCGACAAATATTTTTTAGAAGCATCACATGAAATTAAAATTATTTTTTCAGGACATCCAATTCAAGATAAAAAGATTCTATGATGAAATTTTCAGGGAAGAAAAACATTAAAAGGAATACAAATCCCCAAACATTATACTTCAACTCCATATCTTCATATAATTTTTATAAAGATCAGGAAATTTCAAACATAGGAATCCCACGTCCATATGTATCCATGGTTTGATCTGAGTCATGAAAAGATCATATAAGATCCACTAATACATATTATATCATAGTATCATGATGTGATACGAAGGAAAGTGAATTATTGATTTAGGTACATGGGGTTTTAGTCAAAATTAAGAATAATCATTCCCTCTTTCCATCAGATAAAAGTAGTATATATAAATCACACAACAATTCCCCATGATTTGGTATGCATTACTAGATCTATTTCAACACCTAAGTTTATTATATTACTAGTATGTCTTTGAAAATCATAAATGAATCATTTAATAATTTTATCTTATGAAAATATATTATAAATTAATAATTTTGTATAATGATAAATTTTAGAATTTATTATTTTTGTATAATCAATTATCATATAAAATTTTATAATATCACATATAAATAATTATTGTTATGACATATATATATATATATATATACAAAATATATATGTAATTATGAAAAATCACACACACATAAAAAATATATGATATGGGGAACTCCTTCACTATGAATAAATTTGGTCTATCATCTATTAAATATATAATTCGACAAGACAGTAAACAATATTTTTCGTTAATTTATATAGGTTCATTGCATTCCCTTAGTTTAGAGAATCTTGTTCCCTCTATGGAATGAAAGTTGAATTATTAACTACAAAATTCAGATGTTATACCCCACTAGGCACCATAAAATTGTTTAAAGGAAAATGTGTATCTTTTCCTCTACTACTTTCTTTATGAGGACATAGTTTTCATCTTATTATTCACAACAAGAACCTATTAGGTATTACTTTTTTGAACAATTGGTTCAACTATAATAATCAATTATTGATCAAATTTACAGAAGGGTATCAATGGAATATCAATATTTATTTTTAAATACTATGCATGTTGATTGATACAATCATGTAAATAAATATGGGCCATATTATAATAAATATTTAATGATCATTAAAAAAATGTCTCGTCTTATCATTTTAGAGATGAAGGATAATGTAATTCATGTTTCACATCATATAGTTGATCTTTTCCATGATGTAATTCTAATTTAATTTTCATGTTTACTTATATATTGAGTGGTGGAGTCCATATCAATCCTTGGTAGGGTACTAAAACATTTACATTATCACCATATCATATAGATCAATCAAAATTGATGGTATTTTAGAAAAATATAGAGTAAGTGGATACTAAATGATCTATTTTGGGTGAGAACATATACATGAGGTTCATTAATTATTTTTCATAATACATCTAATGGAATCCTACATCATTGCATGGACTTTAGGATGCTAAATACGGTTAAAATTATGAACTACTAGCCTTTTTCTTATGATTTATTCTCTCTTAGAATATCTTATTGGGATAGTTATCTTCTCTAAAATTTACATGTCTAAGGTATATAATTAACTCTATGTTCGACATCAATACATTCCATAGACAATCATTCAATGTCATTATTTTTATCATCTATAATTATTCAGTAATTTGGCTTCAACAATGCCCTTGTTTTAATCATATACTGGATGAAAATGATCTTCCATCCCATTATCAATTCATATATTATTCTATTCGTTGATAATATCATGATTAACTATAAATCAATGGATGAACATTAATAGTAGTTCCTCATTTCCATTAACACATTATATGGTCCTTGTTTTTCTCCAATCATATAAAAATTATCATTATACATTAATTATCTTAAATCCCATTGAATTTCAATTTAATAGATGGAATATCATTAGATACATAAATATGGAATCGTGAATATCATGAGATGTCCACTAAAAACATTCTAGATCATACCCTTTCTCAAATTCAGTATGTATTTAAAATAGAATATTTTGGACCATTGAATACATCTTGATAATATAAATACTATATAAATGAATGGGGTTATATTCATGTTGTCTTAACAATTTTATTCACCCTTACAATAAATGTTGAACAGTATTACCTCCACTACTACTATTCTCTAACAAAAACTATTTGAGTGATTTGATTTGAATTATGTTCCCTCCCCAGTTGTCTGAATTCATTTTGCATCTTGGATGATAGGGTACACATTTAATGTTATAGTAACATTTTACTTCATGAAATCAAATATCGTACAAATAATGAATAATAATTTATTACAAGGTATTTTCTAATGTGTTTTATTGATTATCAACTTACTAAGTTCATTTTTATTGTTAAATAAAATATGATCCCGAAATAAATCTTCTAAAAATGGGAATTAATTCATATGTAGTGTATTTGGTTCGAATAACATGAGTTATTTTATTTTTAAACTAAGTATTATCATGCTATAGGTAATGTAAATATTTATTCTCTTAGCCATACTATCTTTTAAAAAATAGATTTATAGCATCTAAATGAATCATTTTTGATGGTGCATATGGTTACAAATCACTAAAATGAGGTGTAAGATTAATTGGGTTTACATCATTAAAAGACAAAAATATAATTATTCAACCTGGATCCATTCATGGATTATTTAATTTCTATTTATTATTCGAGAATGAATTAATAGTGGGGAGATCCAAGATACTTTAATCCCAAACTCTCATTCATTTTTATACATCCAATGGTGTCTTGTGGTTCCCATTTAAATGAATCGGTGGTTATAAAGTGTAAAATTCCCCCAATGAAGGATATGGACCTATGGATTATGATGAAGTAAAATAGAATCTACAAAATTTCATGGGGGAATTTAATTATTAACGATATTATAGACATTATTACTAAATACTCCACCTCTCAGAATGTAAATTCAGATAATCCAATGTTAATTAGGACCATCTAGTCCCTCCCTATTCTCATTATTATTTGGGATAACAATATGTTGATCATTTCAACTAGTCATCTGAGATCATAAAAATGTAATGATATGGTCAGATTAATAATATATCATTTTATGATGAATAATCATTTATTTTGAAACTATATACGAATAAATAGATAAAAAAAATAATGATTCATGTTGTAGAAATACTGGATTATAAACAATTAACTGATAGTATCATATCTGATAAGAACATATTCTTATTTCCATGATATGTAGTGGATAAAAAAATGAATTAGTGTGATATATTAAATTTTATTCTCCCATTGATCATCAAACGTATGGTTATTATGAGTTTTTAAACCCATTCTCTTGTTTATTTTAGTTTATTATGTCCCAACCTCTAAAGACATAAAATTCATATTCAGAAAATAATAATTTAGAATGAACCACATAAAGGAATCATCCATTAGTCCAGAGGATATAAAGTGGCAGCGATTGTATTTTCAAAATTAAATCGAGTTATTACAATAATAATTCATATTAAAAAATAATGGACCACCTCAAATCCAATCAGATTAAATTATTTAAATATATTAATTCACTCGATTAAATAATCATTTCATGGTCATTCATAAAACCAAATAATAACAAATGGGAAAATATCCTTCTTAAACTCCACTATAGTATGATGAATAGTATTATCCATAATAATTTTTGAATCTTCCAATAAGGAAATTAAGAATAATTTTTTTTTGCGAGATAACAAGGAAGATCCATGTAGAATCATATTTCTATAGAATAAAAAATTCATTTCAAATAAATGCACCATGGTATAAATGCATGAGATCAAATACATATATAATAAACATTAAATGAATAGTATATGTAGTTAATAAATAATTAACTGAGGTTAAAAATCCACATTTTCAATTTTATGACCTATAACCACCACATTACATCAATATTCCCTTCTTCTTAATAATAGATGGTGATATCGAATTTTTAGATTCATATATGAGTAATGTTATATTCCAATAATAAAATCACATATCATTCATAGATTATATTTAATCACATATACCATCCACCAAGTATGACCACATTAGCACAATAATACCTGTTTCAACATCAATGAACCATAAAAAAATATCCATTTCAAAGCAACCACTATATAAAATCAACCACAATAATATCTCAATAACCACCACACAACCACATCATTTTCAAATCCTCTGAAAATGTAAAATCATGTAATTATAGAACAATTACATGTTATAACATAAATTCATTACAATATAATGATATGATTGAACATCATCTTGTTGATAAATTAGAGAACATATTTATCTTCCTATGTCGTAACCATGAGACATTATTGGTCATGTATACATTAAAAAAGGATCCCCATTATCATTATCCATTATAGACTATAATATTTATTTATAGGTGATATCATCAACCAATATAGAACAAGTATATATGAAAAATTCATTAAAACATTATAAGCATTTCAATATTACATATAATTACAATATGATACAGACTACATTTATTGTATCATATTTTCATTAATAAATATACAATAAATCTACTAAGAATAATCAATGAAACATCAGAGAGTATCATACATAATGATTTTTAATTCGATATCTATTAAAATAGATACATAAAATTATTGTATATGAATTTATCATATTAGAAAATATATCAAAAAATAACCCTCAAAAATGAATTATTATTTTTCCCAAATTCTATTTATATATCACATTATCAATAATGAAACCAATTTTATTCTTTTCTCCTTTATATGAATGTATTTATAATTTATCTATCTAATATTACACAAATATTTCAACACAATTTGAATTTCAAAAGTTCAGAATTGTATATCAATATCGTAAACAATAAAACAATCACAAAGCATCTTTCCATGAAGGTTTATATTTCCATTCTATCCATTATAATTATATATTTTCATCTTCATTTCACTTTTCAATATACATTTATTTTGAAATGTGATAAAACCTATGTTTTCCACAATACTTATATTTCATAAACATCATGATAATCTATAAAAATTATTCAATCCAAAAGAAAAAAATATTTGAATCAAGAAGAATGTGTTTGAATATTAAATAAAGATTAATATAATACAACTATGAATTCAAATGGTTGAAGTAACAAAAGAAACACCTTCACAATGACTGAAACTAAGCTTATGAAACCAAGATAAGTGGTTCATTTAAGGAATAAATGTAAAAACACAATAACAACATAAAAATATAAATAATATATAACACAAAACCAAAATAATGAAAATGATATAAAATAAAATGATAGTGCAACTATTTATCCCCTTCACACACACCAAAACATATTTAATAAGATCATGGGAGATGTACATACATACCATACATGAATTAAATCTCTAAAAAATGAAAATGGGTAAGCCATTAATGGATTGTGTAGTCAAATTTATGAGATTTTTCATAAGAAATTTTTTGGATGATTTTAAATCAAGTGGATGATGGACAACAAGTAAATGGTTAAAAAGGTCCAAAAAATGTGAATAAATGGATATAGTTTCTGGGTCTAAAAATCAAGAGTCTTATTGAACATTAATGATAAAAAATTAAAACAAATAGTTACGCCAAAATATATATTGAACTTTATGACTGATTATTATCCCAATAATCCCCTACATCAATGGTATTGAAAATATCATTATCATGAGGAATGATACAAAGATCTTCTCAATTCAGTAGAATCTATCAAAACCATATTTCACAATATTCTATATCAAATAGTTATACATAAATTTTTTTTATTACTCATACCTTCCCATTATGATGAAAAATAATAATGAATTATGATTTGTTAAAGTTATATAAACATCACAATTTAATATAAAAAAACTTCAAATCATGTAATTAAAGAATAACAAAAAGTGATAGAAAAAAAAACTCTTGGAATCCCATTCATCTCCAACAATTAAGTAAATTAAATGATTAACAAAACAAACAGTGGTGATATAATAATTTTTTAAAAATATTACTTTTATGGAATCATATTGGGGTGGAATAAGTAATGACACAATAAGAATGGTCAAAATTTCCCTTCTTTGAACACAAAATTTTATAAACCATGTTTGAAACCCATAACACTGCCTTAAATTTAGAATTACCAAGCTATTCCATGGAATAATCATATACATCATCTTCCATCATAAAATTTCTCTATAATAATGCATTGAACCTGGTCATAGATCTCAATACTATGGATTATACAACAATATGATAGAGATATCTATGTACTATTTTTATTAAACGTCAATAATAGAAAATGAAAATTTCTATAACTAGGACTTCATGGGTAAACACTAATCAATACAAATGTAACTTATTTTGGAAATATTTATATTAAATCTTGGAACATTGGGGTAATTAAACTAAATCACTCATAGGTCACACAATAAATAGACATTCAATTCCATATAATAATGACATATGAATGATACACCCAACATATAATGTATGCTTAACCCAAAAACACATGGAGGATCACATCTCCAAATCCCAAATTAAAATGGTGAAACTGATGAATCCCATATTGAATAAAGTACATTTAGATCATATAGCGTATTTTCCACATTCTAACATCTCATTAACCTATGTATTCTTATGTACTATAGTGTAATTTAATATTTAATTAACTTATATAGAATAATATATAAATATACTAAAATCACATGTCCACTTTCATTGAACTAACACCTATACCCATGGATAGAAAATATTTCCATGAAACAATAATGTTTTTGTCTATAAAATATTATTCCGTTATATTATATAACACCCAAATGATCCTTTAAATTAAAAATAAATTCATACTAAGGAGATAATTTGGAACAAAACCTATCTGATGTGTTTTTTAAACTGAAACCATCACAATTATTTCCTCTTAATCATATTTTTTTCATTCATTATTTTAACCAAACCAAAAAAATTATATTCCCAATTAAAATAATACATCACAGAATACCTCTCTAATAAGATGAAATCATGACCAAAACACTCTTATAATGCGTGGGTCTATGACACTAAATCAAATAAAATGAAAAAAAACCAAATATTTCACAACAATGAGATACTCATCAAAAATAAAAACATAAAAATGGGGAAAATATATCATATTTTTAAAGTATAAAACAAACCCCTTTACTTAATGACCTTCCATTATGAATTTACTCATTTAAAATCTCCTAGATTAATTTAAAATAAAATAAACATTTAAAATAATCCAAAATTCATATAAAACCCTAAATTATTCTTGAAATAAACTCAATTTCATGTTTTTATGAATGATTTAAGAAAATATTTTTTTCAATAATTCTTTTTCTTTAATAAAAACTATTAAAGAACATATATATATATATAGGATTTTATATTTTCTAAAAAATACTCTATTGATATATTTAATTAATAAATTACTGTTACCACCCATTGAAACTCCCAATATCACCAACATTAATTAATTACCTTAAATTATTGTTAGACCCACAATATCACATAAAATTCATACCAAGTATTCCCTACCAAAAATAAATTAAAACATTATAGATAACCTACCATATGCCTAAAAATTATCAAAAAATGTTCTCAAAGTGATATAATTATTCCAAACAATTAGTACACACTCTGCTTCCATGGACTATGGGGATCATTATTGAAATAATATATCTCGACCAAAAGACCACTTTTATGATTTTCAAAAAATAATAGTTGTGATAGACGAACTAATATACATTTTATTCATATAGTTAATATTAGAATATTTTTTTGAATCATATAAACTATAAAGATAATTTAATATAATTTAGGGAAATATATACATTAATAAAAAACATATTTCACCATCATCTCATATAGTAAAAAATAAAAAGAAAACTATTATTCTCATCTTGGAATGAACAATAATTATGTTTTTATTTTTTATAATTATTCCATAACAAATAACTTATTTCATTAATAAATATAAATCATTTAGTTAAAAATAGTTCGTTTATATCACATTACATGTTAACATATATAATTCATCACTTATTCCCAATAGGTAAAATTTGTAATATAAATCCATAAAAACATTATATTATTTCATATTTTTTAGGTAATAATAATTCAAAATAATATATATGACATTAAATAAATGAACTTATAATTAAAAATTAAATTTCACTAAAAAACAAAAATTTCATGATTACAAAAATTCATGGAATAATATTTCATACAACTAAATGTTAGAGTCTAAAACATGATTCTTATTTTTGTTATTAAATTTTTTTTATCTTAATACATAATTAATTTTCATTGGAATAATTATTCAATAATTCTTCAATAAAATTTCATTTATTCAATAATGAAATTTTAGACATTATTTATCACCAATAAGAATAATAATTTTAAAACCATGAAAACTAATGTATATTTTTATAATATCATTTAGTGGACATTAAATAATAATTATAGATAGGAAGATTTATATAAGTAATGTCTTTTAACATGTAATTTCATGAATTTTTTAGAGTGAAATTTTAATCGTGATTGAATTTATTACCGTAATTTTGAAGTGTACAAAATATCAATACACATTTGAATTTATAAAAACTCAAAAAAAATAACAAAATTTCTACGTTAATGGAATCCAATAAAAATTATACGAGCACCGTTATTATTTTCACAACCCTATTTTTAGTGAATTTTTATGTTAACTTGTTTAATTAGATATAATGGAACATATTACAGATTAGGGGGTTCAATTATACCAGTATAATATTTTATCTCTCCTACATAGTTACGGTTATATAATTATTTTTCTTGGAACCTATAAATATTATTTCTAGAATGTTCCTTCCAATCATAACAAGTACATTGTGGGTCAATTGACATTATTTTCAAATAAAAATATTGCACTACCAACCTAGGGGAATTATATAATCTATCATATCTCCCAAAATATGTGTCTTATAAAAAAATTTCAACACATTCCCTTACTAAAATCATATATGGGATACAAGTGAAGATGGGCATGAGTAATAATGCATTCCATA
Organism: Viscum album; assembly: GCA_963277665.1. Taxonomy (NCBI): domain Eukaryota; kingdom Viridiplantae; phylum Streptophyta; class Magnoliopsida; order Santalales; family Viscaceae; genus Viscum; species Viscum album. The sequence goes on from OY728127.1 coordinate 894,676,546, forward strand.
ATAGTCCATTTATTGGTGACTATAATTTATTATATAATTCACATGTATTTGAATAATTAATATCTTAATTCCACAGATGGAATAATGGGAATAAAATAATTAGGTCGTTATATATAATAAAATTCTAAATATTCTTATAATTAAACCACAAATAATTTCTAATTCATATTAGAAAACAAATGGAAATTTCTTACTACCCTTCTAAACCTTTAATAAAAATACAAAAAAATGACATCAACAATCAGTATCATATATTTTTAAATAAATAGTGATAATTGTTGAATAGTTAAAATGATATAAAAACTAGCATTCTAATATTTATTATACCACAATAAAATTTAATTATAATAAAATTTTATTCAATAGTAAATGTGACATACCACACTAAGCTTAAATAACCCCAAAAATATATATTTAATTAAATTTAATCCCTTCAATAGCTTTTAGAATAAAAATCCCCAAGTTGAAAGAAAAAATGTTATTGTATACCATTATGAACAATCTATTGAATTAGATGATTTTTAATTTAAAAAAAACATAAATTATTTCTACAAATTATAGATAAAATAATAATCATTTAACAGGAAATTTTTTTCTGATAAACTAGTTTTTTGTCTAAAAAATTGTTTAGTCAACCATTACGTACATAAATTAAAATAAATTAATATTATTTTAAAAAATATATTATAAAATTATATATTTTTTCGAAATTTTAATATTAAAATTATTATAGGTTAAATTTATGATATTTTGTCATGTTTTTTATTTTTTTGAATTGTGAAAAATAATAAATTTTAATTGATAATTACATTTTTGATTAAAATGTTAATAAATTAAATTATATTAATAATTATTTTTAATGTGAAATTATATCAATAAAATATCTATTAGTTTAACATATAACATTTTTATAATCTTGATATTCTATTTTGATATAAAAACCTTGTCAATTGTTGATCATTTTTCATTAAAAAACATCATTCTCATCAAGTGTGTGGGATTAAATTTAAATAAAAAATTTCTAGATAAATTAATGGAATTTGGAAAAATGAAATCCAAATATATAATTGGAATAAATAATATTATATAATAATTTAAGATTAATTTTTTACAATAATTATTATTAAAATTAGTATAAAATATTAACCGAGGTTATTGAAAAATTGTATTTAATATGGGCTAAACTAAAAAGATTATGGTTAAAATGAACTAAAAACATATTTAAAATAAATTAGATAGATATATTTTAACCATATAATTACAATTTATTGATGATAATCTATGATTCACAGGTGTAAATTGAAAAAAATTTGGGTACATAGTTTTCATTTGAAGAATCACAAATAAGCCAATAAAATCACTCATAAAGGCCACCCACTATCCATTCTTCCTAACATAATCAAACCCTTTTTTTAAAATACATAAATAAATAATTTCCAAACATAAATTATATAATAAAATAATCCTTATACTAATAATAATTCCAACCATGGATGGCTATTGTTGTAATCTATGGATGTTACCTGAGGAATATGCAACGTTCTTCATTGAAAATATTAATATTATTTCGTCCACCACCTCCAACAATTAAAATAAAAAATTTATTTCATAATTAAAAAAATATTATCAATATACAAATTTTATTTAATGTTATATTAATTACATAAAAAAAACTCTACTTCCATCAGATTTTTAATAAAATTATCAATCGTGTGTAAGGCAGACAACCACCTAGTGAACAAATGATGTTTGTTTCAATTACCTCTTACCGTTATTGGGTATGATTATGGATTTAAATAATATAATTATATTTATAATATTAATATACCTCTATATTTAATATATCATATAATATGTTTTCTTCTTCCCATTTAATATGAAATGCAATGATGTCGCTCGTGTGTATAGTGGACTACCGCCTCACGAATGGATTTGGCTTGTTTTTCAATTACACATTTCATGGAAGAAAATAATGATAAAGTTGATGAATATATTTGATATATATGGAATAAATATTATATTAGTTAAATATTTATCACTATGGATGGATAATATATAGTTTATCTTCATTCCATTTTCTCCCACTTAAAGTCAATAACTATATTTCTATACTGGAGGATTACTGCTTCCACGATGTGATGTTACTCACTTTTCATCACCATCCTACATGGAGGATATATCTATATATCAATATTTCATGAAATTAATTTTATTATGATTTCATTATCATTATTTAATTACAAAATAATATTTACATCCTCTATAAAATAATTGAAGAAAAATGGAAACGTTACACATGCATTGGTCTGGCCTACCTAATCCTCAGATATAATGTTCATATATTCTCAAAACCGTCAGCCCTGGATGTTCATAAAAGTGTAATTTGGGTATTAATTTTACAATTATATCATTATTTTTTCCCATAATGTTGAAACTAATAAATGTGTGTATGAACAAGAACATTCATAACAAAACATGCATGAGAAAACAAGCCATTAACACCATAAATATTGAAAATAATGAATGGTATTTAACAAATGGAATATAATATTATAAAAAATGGTTATATACGACCTTATAAATATTCATTTGGGTTTTTATATGTTTATAACATGTTTATAACACCATACTAGAGGTTAGATCACATTAAACAAAATGGAACTGTAAGGTATCAAACTTCATCTAAATTTCACTTCCATGAGGTTAATTATAATGTTCTGAGTATAATTTTAATGAGAATCTATTTATACTAACCCTTTAAAAATTAATATCATGACTTATTAAAAATTTGTTATATATTTTGAATAAATTTCAAATGATTCATCCATGGGTTTCATACATACAATTTTAGAAGTGGTAAATAAAAACTACTCAATATCAATTAATTTGGTTATATTACTCCATCATTTTCGTTTATATTATATGATTATGTGTTTAGTATATTTTTAATTTATATTTTTTAATTTAATTTTTATAATTTAAATTTTATTCTAATAAACCATTTTTGGATTAGTTATCTCTTTAACGTCATGATATTTGTATGGGTTTATTTCATAATATCTTTCTAATATGGATTATTTATTATAAAATTTCAATTGAATGAAATACATTGATCATTTTCTAATAAACAAATTTTATTTTAATATATATTTTTATTCATGATATATTCATATAATAGTACTATTTTCTTGACTTTTTGGTATTATTTATATATAATATAATTTTTAATGAAAATTTTACATCATTTTTAAATTATTAAGAACATCATTTATTATAAAACCTCAATTTTCAAATAAATATTTCAAAAATATTTTTGAATCTTTTGAAATTATTTTTTAAATAAAATATAACACTTTGTACTTTTCATAAAATTATTTGAATGTTATCATTATATCATATTCAAAACAAGACTGATTTTGATTTTACTGAAATGTGGAAGCGAAATTTTTTTGAACATACTTAGCATGAAAAATACTTTAAGCCATCATAGTAACACAATTTTTTAAATATTAAACTAAATTATTCTAAAAAATTGATTTTTTTCAATTTTTATGAACTATTCATTTTAAACAATGTTTTTTCTAAATGGAAAGGATCTTTTACCTAGGAATTTTCATAATTAAATTATGAAGAATCATCGGTTAATCGATAAAAATAGACCATTATATATATATTAAAATAGATATTTATTGTATTGACACCATGCATATTCTTCCTCTAGATGATTTATTATTATTTTCACTATGTTTGGATTGATATTCACTTCATTGGTTCATTTCTATATTCATTATCATTTTATTGATGTAGTCACCTACATTTGATCACAATATATAAAATTCACACAAAAAATCCACATTATTTATCATGGATATGATTATTTCATAAATAGTATATTGTGTCTAAATATGGTGTTTTAACTCGAATGTTATATTATTCACTGAGGTTGTATTTATAATTCATACTAATTCATTAATATGGATATTTAATATTATGCAATATTGCTCATGAATTAAATCTGTCATTCAATATGTGAGTAATTCATTATCCATTCAGTGATTTGTGGTTCCTGATATTATTTAGCACTCAATGCATCGGTAGGTCTCATTAGAATAATAAGTAAGCTGAAATTAAATTTGACGTCAAATGATTCTTTATACCATATTGTGATTTTATTAATGGAAGAGGTATCATGTGCCTTTTACCTGACGTCTAATATTTAATAATATTTTTTTCATAATAATTTCAATATAGTTATCTAAGATATTTTCACAATGAAATTATATCTGATTGGATTTCATTCACACATTACTAATTAAATTGATTTTTTTCAGTTATTTACCATTACTTATTGATTATTCCTTATCATATCATGGTCTTCAAGTTATATAAATGGAATTTGTGTTCATTGTCTTAAATTTCCATGTAAATTATGCTTATTATACATGATATATTCGATTTTATGTAACCCTGATGAATTATATTCAATCATAATTTTTTCTGATAAATCATCTGTGTTTACTATGATTTATATTAAATGATTATCTACAAAAAATACTGATATTCGGGGAAAACATTTTTTAATTACTCTTTTAAAATATAATTTGGGAATCATGAATGTCTCTTGACTAACAAGAAAACTAAACTCTTCAGTATATGGGGATGTGATTCATTGTATCATATACCAATTTAAAAATTTAAGGAATCATCATTGGGTTATTGAATATTGGTTAACTATTTTTGGTATTAATGAATGATTTTTAGAAACTATGGGGATTAGATTTATTAAAACAATATCATATAACATAACCATGTGATAAACACTATGTAAAATGATAGAAGAACATCCAAATGTTATGTATGATATATATATATATAATGTTGTTATTATTTTAAATACATCCCTAAATAGATAATTTATGTGGATGTGGATTTGGAACTGAGGCACATAGGGTACTAACTCTAGAAATGGAACATTGGGATTAACCCAAATAATCATGTGGTGCATAAAAACATGACTTATTTTTAACCAGGTGTGATTCTCATGGGGGATATGCATTACATTAATGAAAAAGTTCAATAAAAAACCTTATGAATTTTTTTAATATATAATGACAATGAATTAACAAGGATAAATCTACAATTTAATATATATAAAATAATATGTTATGATTTTAAAATACTATAAGTAATTTTTGGGTTTTCCCACTATGATTATGTTTCCACACAATCTGTTTGTTGATTTTAGTAAATCATTGAGACCCAAAATATAATATTATCATTAGATGTTAATGAAAATGTGATTAATTTGATCAAAATATTGGATGATTACTAGAGTGAAAGATATTACAATTATTCTTTTTTAGTTGTCCTAAAATATGATTAAAAAGTGATACCATAATCAATACCCAGACTCACTAATGAAGAGAATAATGGAGTTCTATAAGATCTTAGGTGATGGTTCCCAAAGAGGAAAGTATGCTCGATTTGCATCATTTGATAAATATGAAATAAAAAACCAGTAATTTTTGTCATTTGAATTTAAAATTTCATTATTTTTGAAAAATATGGGCATAAATAATTGAATTTCATAGGAAAATTGAAGAGTACAATCAAATGGAAGAAATCACATCCTATAAATTCAGTTATAGTTATTTTCACAACTATCAATATCTTGGGACATATATGAGTTGATTGACTATTCTAAATGTTAATACATTAAACATGGAAGGACCTATGATGAAATTGACAGGTTGAAGAATTTATTTGGATTCCATAATTATATTCTATATGTGTTTTTACAAATGTTATTATTGACACAGGAATCATGAAAAAACTATGTATTGTGTATAATTATAGAATTATATATTGCTTCATTAACATATTATTTATGGATACCAACATGGATAATTATATTATAGTTTACAGAATGTCATTTTCTTAAAGAATAATTTTTCTTATGTCATCAGAGTCTGCTAGGCGTATAGATGTTTTTGGAGATATATATGGACATAAAACATATGAGAATCGTATATGTTTTATTAAATATTTTATTTTCAAAATTGTTCATATAAATTGAATATACAGACATATAGACGTATTGATAACTTTTAATGATTGATGTGATCATTAATTACATTTTATTAATAGTCAAATAATATTTTTTGACTATATTTTACGTAGTATTTTATTGAAAACAATTGTAATATTTTTATTCCATGATTAATTTTGTTTCAAGGATGTCAATCATATTTTTTTGGGAATGTTTTATGAAATACATTTTTATAGTATTATTAAAATACAACCCATATGTCGGGTAACAATTCATCACATCTGGAAGGACATCAGTGGTATAACCCTTGATCAAATGATAATAATTGTATAGTTCCAACCACTGACCTATGTGGTTTTATAATTAATATATCATTGTTTATAGTAAATCAATGTGAACAAAATATTATGTTTCATGATGGGGTGTAACTTTATATGATAATGGATTAATGTATTGTACTTGATAATTTTTGAATATGATTCTTGTTTGGATAAAATTTAGATACATATGGAATTTATTTTAATATTTTTGTAGATATAGTGATCTTTTAACAGTGGAATTTTAGTGCACCTCTAATAAAAATTTAATTTTAGGATATTCATGTAACATATAGACATGAAACATGGGGGTTGAGATGGAATTCCGTGTGACCTCATGCACATATCCCCAAACTCAAGAGGATTATAAATTTCATTGAGGGAATAGCTACATCATTAGGGTAACTATACCATCAATATCTTGTCACGTGATCCATAGTAAACATAAATAAATTTATTAAATAATAATTCTAATGAAAAAGAACTATAAACCTGATATACTTATAATAAAAATAAATCACCTCCCTTAAGGGGAGACCCAATGCATAGAAAATAAATCTATTAACGTAAATAATTAAAATGTGGGTCCTTTGAAGTCTGTCTCGGTAAGATACTAACTCCATGTTCAATTTCTCTATTGTCCATCATTGGGATCTTTCCATTTGATGGATTCATCATGATGTCTATATGTGCATTGAAATGCACTAGTAGTGTGTGAGTACAAGACTTAATAGGTCTCCCACAATGCTTCCATTACATTATGTACTGAATTATACTAGTGAATGCAATAATAAAAAAGTGAATAATAATAATTACACACAATAAAAAATAATGTTTCTTATAAATGATGGATTAGCCATGAGGTAAATTAATTTGGATTCTCAACATCATGTGATCATGAATGTCAACATTAATTCTCATCATGAAGATAACTTTCAATGAATATGCCTGACATCTAGAGGTAATAAGCATCCCTTAATCATTGAGTGACATACTATGAATTGAGATATAGTAATCATACCATAGTCGTTGAAGCATATACTAAAGACTGATAGTTTTTAGGAAACCATTTGTTTTCAAGAATCATTATATGGATTTAGAGATAATCATTATCCCCAATTAATTGAACGCATTCTAGGTATTTATATTTATAAGTATCCCTTAGTCATTGAATGTATCATATAGAATATTGAGACATTTTCAAATCATTATCATATGCATGGGTCTCTCGTCGTCATTGTCTCATGTCATGTCCACTCCCCACCAGGGGATAACATTTCAAAATGGTCCACCTATATTTGGTTCCAATAACAACAACACAAGGCAGAAATAATATTTTATAGTACATGTATTGTATCCCTCCTTTTTATAACATAAAAATTCATTACATTACACAAAACTGAGGATCTTTAAGGTTTAGTGTCTTGGAAACCAGGAACATAATACATGAAAACAACATAAAACATTCTTCTTAAACACTTGAAAGGCTTCTCCTTAAGTTCATCCTAGGTTCATTACTTCATCTCATAACCTGGGGACATACATCAAAAGAAGGGGTGAGCAGAAGGCCCAATAAGGGAAACAAGAGATACATTTTACATGTGAACTTGAGATACTTCAATAAGGTCAAGAAAAAAACTTTAAGGCATGAGAAAGGAATCATGATTCATTTCATAATAAAAAAAACATTTTTCATAACTTGAATATGTGGCTACATCATTTAACATAGACAATCATGAACATATCACCATGGTCCATCCCAAAGGTGTCATTTGAAAATTACCACAGTTATTCACTAAGGTATCATGAAAATTGTAATCTCTAGTGGTTACATCATTACCCAATGAATTGGAGCACTATCAGGGAAAACCCTTAAATTTGTATTTATCATCATATGAGCCACATATATCATCATCAAAAATTTCATAAACAACCCATATAGCATAAAAGAAATGGGTTTCATTTCATAATCATAACATTTTAAAAACTGCTTTAAAGACATGATCTTAATGTCACTTTAAACCCACAGAAAGGGAAAGCGGGTTTTATGTATGTAAATACCAGAATTTAAGATAGAACATTTTGGTATATATATGAATACCCCTGTAGAAATAACAGCTTTGAGTATTCACTTTATAACATAATATATCTTTAGAAAAAAGAGAGAGAAATTTTGAGACGAAAATTCTGCAGCACAACGGCTATGTTACAAGGTTTTTAGAAAACATTGAAAAGAGAGGGGACATGAATCAAACATTCATAAATGACCCATAAAATAGTATAGGGACAGAATATATGGGATTTAAGAACATGGTAATGAAATTTGAAAATATACCATATGAAATGAAGAATAAGAAAGGAAGAAAAAAATAAGATTTCTCTTATGAAAATTCGGCAGCCTAACAGCGTTACATAAACATCTACCAAAAAATGAATTGATGTGATCAAATAGGGTCCCTCATCATATGAACAAAAAATATCAGTATGATAGATATATAGATCATACCCCAACATAATAAAAAAGAACATGCAAGACTTGACATGGGATTAGAACTTTGAAAAGGGAGAAAGGTGCAAGGACCACTTAAAAATTTAGCAGCCTAATGATGCAACTTAAACATCATAATACTGAATTGAAGAGATCAAATGGGGTCTCTCATCATATGGTCATAAAAGATCAGTACGATAGATATATATATCATACCCCAACATAACAAAAAGGAACTTGAAATAATTGACATGAAAGTAGAACTTCAAAACGAGAAGGGTGAAGAACCACTTAAAAATTCGCCAGCCTAAAGGCGCCACTTGAAACTTCAAAATACTAAATTGAAGAGATCAATTCGGTTCTCTCATCATATGGTCATAAAATATAAGTATGATAAATTTAGATACCATACCCCAAAATAACAAAAAGGAACTTCAAATACTTTACATGAAAATATATCTTGAAAAATGAAAAGGGAGAAAGAATCTGTTACAAAAATTTCGGTAGCCTAATGGTGCCACTTAAAACATCATAAAACGAAATAATGAGAGTAAGATGGGTATCTCATTATGTGAACATGAAAAGGGCAGTAAGAATAGTATAAAATAACACCCTTTAACAAAAGAACATGGATCATAAAAGAAATTACATAAAAGAGATTTCTTGAAAAGAAAGAGAGATATCAGATCCATTACTTTTAAAACGTAACTCTTAAAACTCAATGGTTGGGAGCTTGAGGGCTTCGGGGCACCTTGGAGGACTCCTTGGGAGGTAAGGAGACCATAAAATCGTTGGGGGAGAGTTGGTAGAGAAAACAAAAGGAGGAAAGGGTGGGTATTTATAGAGAAAGTGAGGGGACAAGGCATTAATGGCCAAGGGACACCTCAAAAGTGCTTTTCTCAAAACCATGTGATCTCCAATGGCATTTACCATGGAGTTAGGACACATGGAGCCCAAAATACAATAATTCATCACCTTTGTCTGGCCAGACCTTAAAATATCCCATGACATCATCATGACACAGTTATGATGTCATTAAACATAACGAAACCCTAAAATTGTATTTTTACTATTCACTAAAAATTCAACATTCTCAGAAAAATTCCAAAATTTCACAATAACCAAATATCGATGCTATAATTAAAAAAATGAACTCCATTGTATAACATAAATTTTCTAAATATTTTTAATTTAATTTTTAAATAAATACACTATTCATCGAAAATTCATTTTTTCAGAAAAATATCCAAAAATTACCATAACATAATATCGATCCTCTGAGTTCAAAAATAAAGTCCATTTTATAAAAATAATTTTATAGTTATTTTTAATTAAATTTTTAATTAAAAAACACTTTTCACCCGAAAAAAACTAATACTTGAATAATAATTTATGAAATAGTTATTTAACCATTTTATTGAATCACATCACTTAATCAAGGTTCCTAGATTATTTTAATACTTTCATTAAGTGAGATTACTAATCCATTTAGACACATTACTAATCCTAATCATAAAATCACTATTCATAATTTACTATTCATGAAAAATAATGTTGATCTTATTAGACTCTAAATTTCACACTGAACATAATTGTAGATGAACATTTTTTGAAAATCATTACACATTATTAATTATTTAGGGTTTTCCTAAACATTTTTAAAATATCCTTTTTCTAAAATTCATCAAAAATATGAATACTATATTTATCCGGACTTTTGAAAATTCATAAACTTCATCATACGGAGAAATAAATTTTTTTATTTAAAACAAAGGATTACACAAGGCAGTTACTGTCTCCTTACGTATCCCCTTATCAAACCAGTATAGGACCTAAGTGTAAGGTGTGCTATGGTGAGAGAATCTGAGGGAGGCTTGACCAACATCGCACGAGTAGTAATTTCTATCAGTTTGATCTTCTCCCAAAGGCGATTTCGTTCTAGCTTCACACGATGAAGTTTGGATTGGGTTTGGTCCAGAGAAAAGCCTAGTGGTGCTACCTCCATCCCATGTTCTGTTAGATGGGCTTCAATCGGTCCAAGACTACTACGTGAGGCCATCGAATCATCTTTCTATATTAATTAACCAATATTACATGTATTTAGATACAATAGTCAAAACGTTTATTTTTGAGTGTACATATTGACCAATGGTCATATAACAGTCAAAACCCAACGGTCTCATTTTAATTATACTCATGTTATCAAATGAAACTTTTTTTTTGAGTATCAAAAATAAAATAACACACAAAATTAGGAAACAAAATTTATTCAAAATTTCGGGTCGTTACAATCTTCCCCCCTTAAGAAATTGCGTCCTCGCAATTTTTTTTAAAATTGGGTTTTGAAATTTCATTGAATGTCCCAAATCGGAAAAAGATTCAGTAACACTATTACTTTAAAATAAAGAAAAGGAAGTACAAAGGTCACCCGAGTTAACCCATACTAGGATTCCATGGAGGAAAACATGGACATGGAAGAAAAAACAAAGTGTCAAGTTCTGGGGGAGAGCGATAGAAAACATGATTAGGAGAAATTTAACCATAAGAAAATCCCAATCATACGATGTCTGTAAACGGTCTTTGATTACCTAGTAGGAAACGTAAGCCAACAACGTTTTTGTTTTACGTTCCATTTCATAATTTTGAGGAATTCATTTACTATATAGAACAAAAACATAAGAAAATATACCTACCTTCAAGTATAGTTTCGTCCTTTAATATGTCTCTACCAAAACTAATATTTTCTCCAAATGATGAGAATTCAAAAACACTTGGTCCCATCAAAATCATAGGTATCATATTTTTGAGAATCACATAATCCACCAAATATTAACTATCTATTTCTTCTATTATCCCAAAAATAGAAAGGGTAAGATAAAACAACTCTTCAAAAAGAAAGAATCCCATAGGAAGGGAAACTTCTTTAAATCTTCAAAATTCCACGGTACTACCCAAAGTTCATCATAGAACATTCCATAAATAATTGTCCTTAAAATTCCTCAAAATAACCCAAAATAAGATCGAAACCCAAATACTTGATAATATAGTCTTCCAAAATAAACTTCATCATTCATCTCCAAACAACATAAACCACTCCTAACATCTTATAACAAAAGTAGCTAACCTAAACATATTTTACTCAAGATAGGTCAATAATTCCCATAAGTAACCTATAATACAATAAGATCACATTAAATTCATCTATTCCTCAAAATATATGTCAACCTTACCCCTCAATGAAAATACCGTAGTAATCTATTTACCTCGATCATATAGGGTCCCCAAAATAGTGAACGTCTTCCAAAATAATAATCATCTTTTAATACCCTAATCATCTCTGTCATATTAATATGGAAATCATCACATTTCCTATCACATTGGTTGTTGGGACATGTTCTTCCATTTCCCGCCATTAACTACGAAAACAATGTACAATTAGGGGCTTGAATACTTAGCCAATAATCATGAAAATCAACTTAAAGAATATAAGGATAACTTGTAGAAGAAAAGTATACCCAAAATTGTGATCCCCTAGGTTCCAATCTAGGTTATCCATGATCGTATATTCTTATGTGAGTCTTTATTTTATTTTATCTTTGTTCATTTAATAATGGTTCATACTAAGCTTATGAATTTACCAAAGCATATCCCATGGGAGTGTCGTAACCAAGAGTGCAGTAGGGCCCGCTGTCGTGTACCAGTTCCCGTTTGAGTCTAGCTCAAAGTGGTGTTTTCGGGTTTTACCCCTATGTACATATGTGCCAGAGCCACCTCTACCTGCTCGTATCCAGACATGAATGTATTTGCTTGGAAACCCCATACTCAATACTCACCAAAATATCTGGAAGATTTCTTATATTTAAAAATTTATATAGGGTTCTTCCTAAAGTTTTCATATCCTAATTTCCAAAAATAACTAAACCATCCTTTGATACCAACTATAGCATTCCGCCTTTTTATTACATAAACTTTCATTACATTACACAAAACTGAGGATCTTTTTGGTATAGTGTCTTGGAAACCAGGACCATAATACATGAAAACAACATAAAACATTCTTCTTAAACACTTGAAATGCTTCTCCTTAAGTTAATCCCAGGTTCATTACTGCATCTCATAACCTGGGGACATACATCAAAAGAAGGGGTGAGAAGAAGGCCCAGTAAGGGAAACAAGAGAAACATTTTACATGTGAACTTGAGATACTTCAATATGGTCAAGAAAATAACTTTAAACCATGAGAATGGAATCATGATGCATTTCATAAGAAAAATAACATTTTCATAACTTGAATATGTGGCTACATCATTTAACATAGTCAATCATGAACATATCACCAAGGTCCATCCCCAAGGTTTCATTTGAAAATTACCAAGGTTATTCACCAAGGTATCGTGAAAATTGTAATCTCTAATGGTTACATCATTACCCAATGCATTGGAGCGCTATCAAGGAACACCCTTAAATTTGTCTTTATCATCATGTGAGCCACATATATCAACATAAAACATTTCATAAACAACCAATATAGCATAAAAGAAATGGGTTTCATTTCATAATTATAACATTTTAAAGACTACTTTAAAGACATGATCTTAATGTCACTTTAAACCCACGGAAAGGGAAAGCGGGTTTCATGTATGTAAATACCAGAAATTAAGATAGAACATTTTGGTATATATGTGTATACCTCTGTAGAAATAAGAGCTTTGAGTATTCACTTTATAACATAAAATATCTTTAGAAAAAAGAGAGAGACATTTTGAGATGGAAATTCTACAGCATAATGACTATCTTACAAGGTTTTTAGAAAACATTGAAAAGAGAGGGGACATGAGTCAATAATTCATAAATGACCCATAAAATAGTATAGGGACAGAATATAAGGGATTTAAGAATATGGTAATGAAATTTGAAAATATACCATATGAAATGAAGGACATGAAAGGAAGACAAAAATAAGATTTCTCTTATGAAAATTCAGCAGCCTAACAACGTTACATAAACTTCAACCAAAAAATGAATTGATTAGATCAAATAGGGTCACTCATCATATGAAAATAAAATATCAGTATAATAGATATAGAGATCATACCCCAACATAATAAAAAGGAACTTTCAATAATTGACATGGAATTAGAACATTGAAAAGGGAGAAAGGTGCAAGGACCACTAAAAAATTTAGCATCCTAACGACGCCACTTAATCTTCAGAATAATGAATTGAAGAGATCAAATAGGGTCTCTCGTAATATGGTCATAAAAGATCAGTATGATAGATATAGATATCATAACCCAACATTACAAAAAGGAACTTGAAATAATTGACATGAAAGTAGAACTTCAAAACGAGAAGGGTGATGAACAACTTAAAAATTCACCAGCCTAACAGCGCCACTTGAAACATCAAATTACTGAATTGAAGAGATCAAATGGGGTCTCTCATCATATGGTCATAAAAAGTAAGTATGATAAATTTAGAGATCATACCCCAACATAACAAAAATGAACTTGAAATACTTTACATGAAAATAGATCTTGAAAAATGATAAGGGAGAAAGAATCCGTTACAAATATTTCGGCAGCCTAACGGCGGCACTTAAAACTTCATAAAACGAAATAATGAGAGAAAGAGGGGATCTCTAATTATGTGAACATGAGAAGGGAAGTAGGTGGAGTAAAAAAGATCACCCTTTAACATATGAACATGGATCATAAAGGAAATTACATAAAAGAGATTTCTTGAAAAGAAAGAGAGAGATCGGATCCCTTACCTTTAAAACGTAATTCTTAAAACTCAATGGTTGGGACCTTGAGGGAATGGGGGCACCTTGGAGGACTCCTTGGGAGGTAAGGAGACCATAAATTCGTTGGGGGAGAGTTGGTAGTGAAAACTAAAGGAGGAATGGGTGGGTATTTATAGGAAATGTGAGGGGACAAGGCATTAATGGCCAAGGGACACCTCAAAAGTGCTTTTCTCAAAACCATGTGCTCTCCCATGGCATTTACCATGGAGTTAGGACGCATGGGGACCAGAATACAAGAATTCATCACCTTTGGCCGGCAAACCCTTAAAATATCCGATGACATCATCATGACATAGTTATGATATCATTAAACATACGGAAACCCTAAAACTGTATTTTTACTATTCACTAAAAATTCAACTTCTCAGAAAAATCCCAAAATTTCACCATAACCAAATATCGATGCTATAATTACAAAAATTAACTCCATTTTATAAAACAAATTTTCAAAATATTTTTAATTTAATTTTTAAATAAATACACTATTCACCGAAAATTCCTTCTTTCAGAAAAATCCCCAAAAATTACCATAATATAATATCGATGCTCTAAGTTCAAAAAAAAGTCCATTTTATAAAAATAATTTTATAATTATTTTTAATTAAATTTTTAATTAAAATTAACTATTCACCTGAAAAAAATAATACTTGAATAATAATTTAGGAAACCGTTATTTAACCATTTTATTGAATCACATTATTTAATCAAGGTTCCTAGATTATTTTAATACTTTCATTAAGTGAGATTACTAATCCATTTGGACACATTACTAATCCAAATCATAAAATCACTATTCATAATTTACTATTCATCAAAAATCAAGTTGATCTTATTAGACACTAAATTTCGCACTAAACATAATTGTAGAAGAACATTTTTTTAAAATCATTAAACATTTTTAAATATTTAAGGTTTACCTAAACATTTTTAAAATATCTTTTTTCTAAAATTCATAAAAAATATGCATACTATACTTATCTGGAAATTTAAAAATTCATAAACTTCATCATAAGAGGAAATCAAAATTTTTATTTAAAAAAAAGGATTACACAAGGTAGTTACGGACTCCTTACATAGCCCCTTATCACACCAGCATAAGACCTAAGTGTACGGTGTGCTAAGGTGAGAGAATATGATGGAGGCTCGACCAACATCGCACGAGTAGTAATTTCTATCAGTTTGAACTTCTCACAAAGGCGATTCCGTTCTAGATTGACACGATGAAGTTCGGCTTGGGTTTGGTCCAGAGAAAAGCCTATTGGTGCTACCTCCTTCCCAAGTTCTGTTAGATGGGATTTGATCGGTCCAAGACTGCTGAGTGAGGCCATCAAATCCTCTTTCTATATTAATTTACCAAGATTACATGTATTTAGAGACAATAGTCAAAACGTTTAGTTTCCAGTGGTCATATTGACCAATGGTCATATAACAGTCAAAACCCAACGGTCTCATTTTAATTATACTCATGTTATGAAATGAAACATTTTTGTTGAGTATCAAAAATAAATAAACACACAAAATTAGGAAGAAAAATTTATTCAAAATTTCGGGTTGTTACAACATGAGAATGCATAAAATATAATTATAACTAAATTATCACACAAATTACATGTAACTAACATCAATCATGAAAAACAATAAGCATTGAACTCATTGAATCAAGTGTGAGATAAAGTTTTCCATGCAACACACACACCCATGCATTCATTTTATATCATGGTAAGAAAAATATGTCTATTAATTACAAAAATTATTTAAATACGAGTAAATGAGTCCAAAATGTATGGAATATCCTTCCTAAAAAGTAATCGATGTAAAGAGGTTGAGATAAAAAAGTCAAGAACCCCTCTTCCCAACCTTATTATCAAAACATCATCACACAAGCTTCCACAAGGGTCCCAAAATAAAAAATGAACTATTTTATTAAATATAGATATATAATATCACATGTGATAATACTATATTTCACCTAGATAGTTTCCAAATTTTCATTTTGGTAATCAAATGTTCTCGCTATATTCTACTCAATGGAAAAAAATTATTTTTGGATAATTTATTTTATATTATCTCTTATAATTATGTGTTCACAATTTTATTAAAAATTATCCATTTGTAATTATATTTGATAATTTTTTCATAAATTCCATTTATAACTATCTTTGAAAAAATAATTATAAATTATCCTTTATATTAATCTTTTGATAATATAAGAAAAATTACCTATCATAATTATTTTTTTTAAAATTCTATTAAAAACTGTACTTTCATAATTATATGAGATTATTTTATACTAAAATATAATTTATAATTATATTTTGATAATGTATCATACATTAACCTATATAATTTTTTTTTGATAATAAATTTTATTATCGTATGTTATTTTTAATAAACATTCCATTTGATAATTATATTCTAATTAAATGTTAAAAAATTTAATAAAATTATATTCACAATTTCCTTCAATTATTCTTTGATAATTCTCTGTAATATTATTTCAATAATTCTCATAATTCATCTCTTGATAATATTTTTTTATAATCTATATTTGAAAATCATTTTGAATAATCATTGATAATACCATTGAATTATCTATTGATTATTATTTATAATGACATTTTGATACTTTGCTGAAATTATAATTTGATAATTTTCATTATAATTTCCTTCCAAAAATCTTTCACAATTATCCTTAGAATTTTTCATAGAGATATCCATTTATAATTTTCACATTGTAAACATTGATCAATCCTTACAATCATTGTTTTATGATTGTTTTATCATTGTCCATTAATAATTACTCTCAAGTAGGTATTCATTGATAACATTATAAATACTAATTTGATAAATCCAATTGATTATCCTTTTTAATATTATCATTGATTAAATTATCCTTTATATTATAAGATTAAAATTTTGTTTAAATACAACTATTTTTATAAAATTTATATAATGATGAATGGAAATAAAACAAATAAATTTAATTAATGAATTAAGAATGTCATAAAAACCCACATCCATGCAAGATATAAAAAAGGAGACCAGTGCATGACATTAATTAGAGAAAAAACATAAAATAGATGTTTCACATATCAGACAAAAATGAGTCTTAGGTTTTCTCAGATTCAATAAAAACCATAATAAAAAATGAGGTGGATCTACCATTTGAGGATCACCTTCCATGTATCATTAATTCCCCAAATGCAATATAAATTTTAAATTCAATATTCAACATTAAATTTAATATTGTTTTATTATTTTTACCAACAAACTCATTATAATAATTATTGGGTCAATATGTGTTGATATCCATGTTTTACAATCATGTGAGCCATTATTTGTGGAGGTATATCTATTTTTTGGATGATTTTGTAATGTAAAATTGCAAAATATTTTACTCAATAAATTATTATCTAATATAAATATTAATGAAATTAATTTAACTAGAAACATTATCAAAATCCCTTTCTGTATAACTTTATAAACTACCTAGTGTAAACCCCCCATTCCGGACCCAATGGTAAAAGAATATTTTTTATATGATGAACATCTTGGGATATATTAATTATTTTCTATTTTAAAAATAGATTAAACAAATAATTAAATTTAAAAATAAATTTCTTGCTAGCGAGGCATCCAAATATCTAATTCTTAAGAATATTATACCTCTAATAGTGTAATCACCATGTTCTGAATATAACAGTGGATTTATATTTAACCTAAATCAAACAATTTTATTAGATATTAATTTTTCATCATAATATAAATAATAAAAATATTAAATAACCTTTTTATGATAGATATTTCCAAAAACATGATACATAAAAATTTTATATCCCAACTAGGGTAAACACCACATGCCAGACCTAATATTGGTCTCATATATCATATAAAACATACCATTAAGGAGTTATTCATTTATTTTTAATAAATCATTCTTGAATAATATAATATATTTATTGTTATATTTTTTCTGTAAAGAGGAATTACGACCCTTGAAATATCAACCTTACTCTATGACTAACTAAAAAAATATTCGATTGAATATTCCAATATGTTAGTTGATATTTTACCATTATGAAAATTCTTTAATACATTTATTATGTTATTTTTCATTGATAATTAATTTTAACATGAAAAGTTATAATGTAATAAAAGGTGGGTTTTTATTATCTATGGAAACTATCAGAATATTACAATTCTCCCCCTGTCTATACTTCCCTTCCACAAGAAGTGTCTCTAGTGAGCTTTTTCGATCAACTCAGTTTACTGATCTCAAACATGAGACTAACATTCCCACATTTTCATAGATTCTCTCTTCCATCTATTATCCTCACTAGATGGTTATCATAATATGCATCAGTCATTGTTTCAACATCCTCAATATTGAAAATATGTGAAAGGTTGTGTATATACCTCCATAGTTCTATAGCATGTCACACATAATTAATACTATGATAGTGATAAAGGAGGTATAGAAGATATTTTGATGTCCCATTCCTCTTGGTGGCCTCAAAGAGTGAAAAATGGTATTCAATAATGACATACATTCTTATACATATATGATCCCAATTGAAGAGTAACTCATAATAAAAGATGATCTTTAAATACGAGATCAGGAGGTCTCCTAGTATGGTGGACATAAGATATATATCTACTCGTGTAGTGATGGAAAACATCACAATAAGATTCCCTCTTTTGGATTCCTCCTGATCCAAACATGGACTAAACTGTAGCCTTACCTATTCCATGCCAATCAGCGGTGATAGACATGTTTTTCTATATAGTGACTAGTAATGTTACACCAGAATTGAATAATGGTAATTCTTATTGATAGTGAACTCATTCATGTCTTGGCGATCATTCCATCCTCCAACAATTCCTTGAACACATGATCCTAGAATATTGTCCAATATAAGTATAGTCTATTGGGATTGTATATCAGTTTGAGTATGGTATTCAATTGATAATCTCATCTGTATCTATAGGGATTTCTATAAGCCCATCCTAAATGGATATGTCATCAATTTATACCAATCAAAAAAATGAACAACAGAACACCATATTGGTTTATGATCTCCCATAGATAGAGCTTCCTAATCTCTTCCTCTGAGTGAGTCTCTCTAATTTGTATGATGTTATAAGTCATAAATAACTAATTAAAAATACCTCAAAATGATATAGGAGTCATTTAGATCATGATTAACTTCATCCTGATCTCCCTCGTGATGTCTTCGCACTGACACATATGGTTTGGGAGTGGCCGTTACAACCCACCAAGATGCTGGATCTCCGACATAGCCCTCTAATAGGTCAGGTATCCGGAGACAAAACCACTAATACTTCTCTTTATACTAGACCACACGAACTATCTACTAAAGTAATGATACATCTAAGTCACTCCCGTATTTAATTCCCATCTAGAGGTATGGTGATCCCTCAATAGCTCAAGACTATTGGAATCATGGACTACCACTCTTCCATGAACCATAACCATTTCTTCGTCCTCCATTGGCCTTCTGAGAATTGATTCATCACCAGATTTTTGTTCCATCACTACAATACACTCTAAGTATAACTTATGTTTATCTACTTATTGGTACTTAAGAGAGGATGTGACTAATGTGGATGAAAAATTCATTTATCCATTTTACTATAAGGCATTCATCCTCCAATCATCCATTAAAAACATCAAACACTACTACTCCTTTGAGAAACTATCTCTATGATCCTTCTTATCCTATGTCTTAAAACTACGAGAATGTTCTATGAAATTTCTTTTCGTAGGGTCATATTTCACTTCAATGTCGAATGTACTATGATACCCAATCTAACACATATTTCTTAGATTCATGTTCCTCTGTATGAAGATATAGAAAATAATCTTTTGTCCTCTATAAAAAATAAATCACTCACTAAATAAAAAGTGTCTCCCACACGTCAGAGCATGAACCATCATGGACAGCTCTATTTCAGGTGAACTGTAGTTATTGACATAGTTTCATAGCTAATGAGACCCATATAAATCTACCTTCTCTAATCACATCTACACTGCTTTGAGAACAATGCTTGATGCATCAACATACACCGTATAACCCATACTAGGCTCATGGTGGGTTGATACTATAGATTTCATCAACATTTTTATTAGCTCTTAGAAATACACTTCACACATATCTGACCACTTTATATTTACTCCCATCTTTTCCACTAATATCTTGGGTTATGAAAATCAGTAGAATTATGGGATAAACCATTAGTAAAATCCTTCCAATCTCAAAAATTTCATAATCAAAGAAACATTTTAGTGCCATGACCAAGACATGAATACCATGACCTTCTCCATGATTATAGATATACCAGTCTCATACAACACATGTCCAATGAACTTCACCACTTTAATCCTAATGTATAATTTTAATAGCTTATTGTAAATTCTATGTTCTCTAAGCATATATAGGAATATCTCTAAGTGCCTGGGATGTTTCTCTAGTGTTGGAGAGTAGATGAGGATAACATAGATAGACAATATAATTAATGAGGTCAATTATTGATGAAATATAATGCCAATGAGGGCCATGAATACAGTTGGTCTATTTTTTAGCCTAAACCTGATCACCATGTACTCATATAGACAATATTTTCTACAAAATACCATCTTCAGAATGTCCTACTCCCTAAATCACAACTGGTGGCAGGATGACCAATGATCAATCATAGAGAAACACCAGGATTCCCATAACTCATATAAATGTTCATCAATCCTAGGAAATAATTATATGTTCCTTCCCATCACCTAACTCTAATTCAAGTAATAAATCCATTTTCGAAGACCACCATCCCCCTTTTTGGTGAAAAAACATGAAATGAACATGATTAAATTTTGGGTTTGATAAATCCATTCATCTCTAGGACTTCTAGTTGTAACATGATATCCTTTTGTGCGGTTGGATCTATAAGATAGGGGATTATCTGTATAGGATTTCCACATTGTGATAAATAAATATCAACTAAATGTGTCAATAATTTATAGACAATAACAGGTTAATTATTCCCAAAAATAAAACAACACATTCTTTAATATCATGAGAACCTCTGATTCCCTAGAAGGATGATGAAAGATGAAGTTCTAAATAATGGAATACTTTATAACAGTTTTGAACTCAAATTTATCTGACAAAAAAAGTGAAAGACTTCTGGTTTATACGTCCCTACTACTTAAACCATAGAGAAAGTGCTTGAGAAGGATCATCTGGATTCTACAACATGTCCAATGGTAATTCTAAATCCCTTTCATTCACATTAGTATTTAGGTATGCTTCCATAGTGTTAGGATAAACATTTCCATGTAAAAATTATTTTTTATTGTGAAGGAAACAAATCGAATATAAAACATAGTAATTATGAAAACCTATAATCATTTTGTGGGAACAATCAAGTTTTCATAAGTGTCTACCATCAATCAAATGTATAACCCCCATAGAACTAACTCATGTCTCCATTCATTCACTTCAGTTACAGATTTCATATATATAATAACAAACCAAAATTCAATGTTCATCTAATTGATGGAAATAATTGTATATCGTACAACATGAAAATATAGACATTACACACATAACAATCTATCCCAAACAGATAGCACAAATCATGGACTTTAATTAATTAACCACTATGAAATATAATGAATGGTTTATATGTGGAATGTGAATCTACATTTCTAGCCATGATAGATGAGAACACACAAAATCTCATAAATCACATATAACATCATGTAAATCACACAATGTGAGTTTAATCAATTGTAATAGATAATCATAAGTACACTTTTTTTGGGAAACATAGAGGTACACTATGTAATACTGGCCAGACACTGACATTGTTCTCTTGAAATATTCACAATGTTTTATTTTATGTCTAACATGTCCCAACCTAAATAAATAAATTAAATCATTAATTATTATATTGATTCTATGATTCCATTTTTAAGCATCCTGACCGGAATCAACGGGTTTGATCCATAATTCCACATGACCTCATGCACGTCTCCCCATATGCAATATTCCTCTATCCTAAATTGATGATCTAAGTACATCAATGGGAATCAATACCCTCAATATGACATCATGTGATGAATAATAAAAAACAATGTAATAAATAATTAGATAAAAATGTAGAATATTAAAGATGCCATATATTTAATTCAAATAAATATTCTCTTGTAATTGGTGAGAATGTCATGAGAAAAAAAATAATAGGGAGTAAATAAATAAATTGTGGACCCCTGAGAGCCCATCCAAGTCTACCACTTGATGCATGTTCCACTACATATTATTCCAACCCAGTCACCTAATGTCATGTGATCTGGGAGCTCGACATTAATTCTCCTCAAGGAGATTATTTTCTCCATGCACACAAGGTATCAAGAGATTATCAGTATCCATTAATCATTGTGTAACATACTAGTGATCGATAGCTAATTATTATCCCTTAGATATCAAATCATGATATAGGTACTGAGATCAAGTCAAAAACCCTTTGTTTTCATTTATCATTCTATGGATCTAGAGATAACTAGAATTCCCCATTCATTGAAATCATAATAATGATTGTGTTTTAGTTAGCATCCCTTATTTATTAATTTCATCGCATGTAATCCTAATATATTTCCACCTCATTACCCTATTCATGGGTCTGTCATCATCATTGTCACATGTCATGTCCACTACGCCTCCAAGGGATTACATGTTATGAAGGTCCACCAATCATCAGTTCAATGAACAATACAAAAATATTTAGATACCATGGTTTGAAATATGAGTATGTATAAAATATCATCATAATTATGGTAGTATACACAATACATTTTATTATCATAAAACATGATTACAAAGATATTATGTATTCATGGAATCAAGTGTAATAAATGGTTTTCCGAGATACACATACACACACCCACATGTGATAATGATCTATCATTGTCAACATAATATGTTTGTGCAGTAAAATATTGATAAAAACATGTGTAAAAGAAACCAAAGAGTTAAGGGAATTCCAACATAAGAAGTCATTGATGTTAAAAAGAAGGAATAAAGCTATCGATAACTACTATTCATGACCTTACTTTAAATACAATAAATTATGAGGTTCAGCCAAGGGTCATTAAAACCAAAACCACATATTTGATTTCATAATGAGATTTAATATGACACCTGATGATAATTTATTTCTCATGGATAGATCCAAATTATCATTTAGATAAACACATGGGATCTCTATATTCTCCTCAAGAAAAAATAATATCTTTAGATAATTTCTTATAAATGATCCCTAATAATAATTTATTTATAGTTTTATTACATATATCCAATTATTACTTTATTTGATATTTTTTAACAAAATTTTTTATTTTTAATTATCCTTTGATAAATTTTTTATAAATAATAATTTATAATCATCTTTTTATATTATAATAAAAATTAACCGTTAAAATTATAATTTGATAAAATTATTAAAAATTAACCTTCTATAATTATAATTCTAATATTTATCCTCAAATATCATTTATAATTATATTTTCATAATGTATTATATGTTACCATTTATATTTATCCTTAGATTATACTAGTAATTATCCAATGATAATTTGATAAAATTTCCATGTGACAATTAGATAATAATTATACATTTCCAAATTGAATAAAATTATCTTGGTAATTTCATGCAATTTTCCTTGATAATTCATTTTATTAATCATTCAATAATTTTAATAACTCAACCTTTAACAAATTTTTTACGTTTTCATTTGAAAATCAAGTGGAAATATCAATGAAAATTCGATGAAATTATCCATTGATAAATATTTATAGTTATATTTTTATAATTTAGTGAAATATTTTTTACATATTTTTTTATACTTAACATCCAATAATCTACCACATTTATCACCACAATATTTCTTGCATACATATTTTAATAATTTTGGGAAACTATCTTTAATTAAAATAATTGAAATCATCATTTGATGATTTTACATCATTATCCATTTATATTTCCTTCTGCATAAGTATTCATTGATAACATAATAAATTTTTATTTTATAAATAAATGTGATTATACTTTATAATATTATCATCATGTAAATTATTGTTGATAATTGATGTTTATAATTGTATTTTAAATCCACATTTTTTCATATTCTATAGATGGAAAAATGAAAAAATGAAAACAAAATAATAATATAATATGAATTAATCTTGAGAAACCAAATATGTGAAGGATATAATGAAGGGGACCAATGAATACTAGGAATCAATTAAATAACAACACTTATAAGTTTCCCCGATCATTCATAAAAGAGACATTGTTATGTTTGGATTCAATGGAAAACATCAATGAGATGAATAGGTGGTTCAACCATTTGATGATCTCCATTAATGTATCCTTAAAGTAAAAAATTCAATAACCATTTGAAATATAAGAATGAACATAATATTTAATGTGGATTTTCTAGTTTTAGCCGAATAAGTAATTATAATGATTTCTGGGTCAAAAATTCATTGTGATCAATGTTTTACATACATGTGGGGTATAAAAAATGGTCGTACATTCAGTTTTGGAAGATGATGAAAATTAAAATATTCCCATATTTAATTTGAAAAATTAAATAACTAATAATAATATTATGTAACTAATTTTAACTATCAACCAGACCAAAACCCTTTTTGTAAATACGGTATAGCCTACATAGGGTAAAACCCCCATTCTGAAAAAAATGTTGGTATTATATTTCTCATAAGACTATCCTTTTGGGGTTATTAATTATTTAATATTTATTAAATGGAATATGTATTAAATTAAATTTATAAATTTTTTTTTTGCGAGTGAGGCATCCAAATGTCCTATTATTTATAGATTTATATCTAACCTTGGGTAAAGACCATATTCTTCACATAACGATGGTCTCAATTTTTTCATTCAATGCACAGTTTTGTTGTTAATAAATATTTTTTAGAAAAATAATATAATAAAAAAATTAAAATAGTTTTTATTGCGAGTGATCCATCCATATGTCGGTTGCATACACATGTTATACCACTCCTTGGGTAAACACTATGGGATTGACCTAATAGTGGTCTCAGATATATCATTTGTTACACCGTTGTTTTGTTTTTATTTATTTTGAATAAATCACACCGATATAATACAATATATTTTATATTTTTATTTTTTCTATACCAATGCATTACAGGTCTCATAATCTCTCTTAAAAGCAGCATCTAGCATTAAAAATATTCAATTAAATATTAAAATGTGTTAAATGATCTTTTACCCTTACTCAAATACCTGGGAACATTTATTGTCATATTTTGTTATTTAAATTATGTTCCCCCGTAAAGAACATATAATTTATAAAAAATCGGTTTATTATTATCTTTAAAAATATTAAGATATTAGAATTCATTTTCTGGTATATGGATTGAATTTGAAATTGATCGATGAATACCTAATAGATGAAAATGATTATATTAAATAAAAATGTATCAATTAAGTATTAATATATGAATTATTAAATAGTAATATAATTCCTCATCTATATTTAGATGATATTTAATCAATAAATCTATCATATAACATATGTAATTGATTTATTAGATGTTACATTAAATCTTTATTAATATATGGTTTATGCTCTATAAAAAACCATTGACGATAAACATTAATTTGGTTAATCTATCGTGTCATTATCTATAACTATTTGTGATTTTTTCCATGTACATATCTTTATTTTTCACCGATGTTCTCCTATGTTGAATCCTTAAAATATATTATTCAAGATGAACTTGTTATTTTATTATTTGTTTATTAAGATAATTTTTTATTAACAATTTTTATGTTTTGTTGTTTTTTAAAAATATTTTTCAAATATCCATGAATTTATTTCTTTTATCATGACTAAATCGTGATGAAACAATTTATTTATGCTATGATGAATCGAACACCCCCAAATTCTAAATCCATTATTGAAGATCCTATCATTTTATTAGCATAATAATTATCTATTTTAATATATCCTTTTTATTATTTTTGTTATATCATGTTTGGGATTTGATCTGGGGAGTTTTTGTTGGAAATAGTATATTTTGGGAGTTGTTTTGGTATATTCAAGGATAGTGCTCTGTTTTCTCAAACTTTGCACCTATCCCTCTAAAATGATCCAACTCCATGAAGAGGGTTATTTATTAGAGGGAACAAAATTTGGAAAACCATGGTCCCTCTATGTCAATATAGTACAACACCTTATAGGAGGTGCAAATTTAGCTATACAGTAGTGGAAAACCATGTTCCCCATACCGGAAACCGAATTTATAGTAAAATAACTCCTAAAAATTCATCAAAAAGTATTGGAACCCACCCCCCATTCTTATATCCAAAAACACTCCAGATCGACCATAACTCATTTATTATATTTTTAGTCCATCAAATGGATTACAATATATTTAAATCTCTATTTTGGTGAATCAATATTCTAGTTTAATGATCTACACCTCTCCTAGTAAAGGATTTCACACTTTTTTGATTCCTTTCTCTCACGTATCTATTTCCATATGATGAATAATTATTTATTACCCATTCAATTATGTTTAGATATATAATTTTATAGATATCACCTTATTTCATATTGTATTCATTTTTGGGATCTATATCATGTTTATTGATGTGATATTGGCTATTCAACTTCAATTAAGGATTTTTTTGCAAGAGTTCATTGCATATTTTCTTATATGTGCTATATTATTCAATTCCAATAGAATTAATTTCAATTATATATATGTAATTTTGAAAATTCTATTTCATTCTTATAAAATAAATATTGAATTGCGGTATCTAAATTGTATAAATAATTATTGAATTATAAATTTAATTTATTATTGTGTAAATGAAATTATCCAATTAATGGGAAGATGTAATTGGTCAATTGATAGAATTGGGGAATTATTTGAATAATATAATGTTTAATTTATTGATTAATTTGAATTAAGTGATGTTTATATTTCCTTGAAAGGTCAATGAATTGTTTGATTAAACATTATAAATGGGGTTATTGTTGAACTATTTATATTTTTCCTTGTGATTGAAATAATGAAACATAATTGTTTTCATAAATTGAAAGTTAAATTTTAAGGATAACTTTTGATATTAATTATAATCATTTATGTAACACCCCACACTTCCAGGGTATGTTTCCTTTTGAATAATTCCATAGTTTTCATTGTATGCAACTTCGAGATTTTAACACACCATGACGAATCAAACTATCAGTTATGAATAATAATACCCACTTTTTGAAATTTTATAAATTCTATCATTCAAAATAAACATCATTTTTGGATTTGGAATATCGAAATTATCTTAGGATAAATTATTGGTATTTTTTTGAAAACATTCATATTTCGATGAATAGTGAAAATACAAAATTTTAATTAAAAACAACTTTTTAAATATAAATAATTAATAGTGTTAAATTATACATTTGAGTGGTTTTAATATTTGATAAGATTTTATTTTTATCATTTAATATAATTTAGGTCAATATATATATTTTCACATTTAAACTGGACATAAACATGTGTCAATCTTTTGATAGTTATTATTTCATAAAAACACGCTTTTTGTTTTGACAACAATTATTAATTTGAGATTAATTCCTGCTACTTGTGAGTTTGAAATTTAGAAAAATGAATTCCTTATTTGGAATCAAGTAGTCCATATTTTTTAAATAGGTATCTTTTATTTTAAGTCATTTTTAATAATTACATCGGTAAATATTTTATTTACCATTGTTAAATGGGTAATCCGGTAAATAATGGTAAAAAAATAATATTATAATAATTCTAAATTACCCTAAAACGTGTCAAATTTCTATTGGTTGATACATGTCCGACCATGGTAGTCATTGGATCTATTTTGGGACCCCATGGAGGAAATTGTAAGTGATAATTACACTTTATATTAATTAATTTAATTTAAAGACAAAATTGACATAATCATATATCTTTTAGTAAAAATATTTTACAAGGTGTTATATATGTTATCAATTCGATTATAAATATTCATTAGAAATAAAAGAATATTTCCCACATCAGGACTATTTATTTATAATTTTTAGACATACAATAAATATATTCATCTATGACACAATAATGATGTAGTATTTTCCTTACTAATGAAAGAATAAAATAAATGATAATATAAATATTAAGATAAATATAATTTGAATGTTTTTATGCCATAAAAGTATTTTATTGGTGAATATGACATGTTATAGTTAATTTAATAAACTTAGTTCGACGTAATCATTAATTTATGACTTTAACAAAATCAAAATAACAAATAGTGTCGAAATTTCTATAAATAATTATAAAAAAAAATATTATATTATTAAATGATATTATATTCCTAAAAATTAATGGTTTAGCCAAAAGACATAGATAAGTTTTTATATATCAATATGGAACCACATGGGGTTCGTATAGATGTTTATATTGAGTTTATTAACCATATAAGATAAAAATAAAAAGAGACATGGTAAATGTCAAACTAATTAACTAGGAGTTAAATCTAAAAGTTAAGGTTAATACGGTGATCTAAACCTATCTAAAGCCTACTCGTTCAGAGGATTTTGACACATACCTTCTGTAGCCTTGAAATTAATCATTTTGGAGCCATTATAAACTGAAGATAAATTTATTATAAAATAATATTTCAAACTTTTCCTAAGGTTCCCTCACCCCTCTTATAATAGGGCACTCCCCCTTCTCTCAAATTCACACCATCAAAGCCATTTGGCCCGGTCAACCCCTCCCCAAATATCCTCCAAAATTCCCTCACTTCATTCAAGAGGCCTTCCATTAGTTAGAAATCCAACCTAAAGATACATTTTGATAAAATCAAAAGGATGAACCTGATTAAATGGAGGTTAACATACCCTCTACCAAAGAAAAGTACAAGGTAAGGGTTAATTCTTCAATATTTTCATTATCCGAGTATGTTTACAGGTTATTATCTACTGAGACCACTTTATCATCCGCATAATTGTTTTCTTAAAAATGTACCTCAAACCTTTTTTAATATTTACTAGACTGTCTGTTAAAAACATTTATACCCTTATTTGATCTTAAAAGTTTTGAAAGGAAACTTTCCATCATTTTCCAAACAAGGTACTTTATAAACCATTCGACAAAATTATGTTAAGAATGTTTTTTATCTTATACGGCGGGTCGGGCTATTTTACGCCGTTATAACATTATCAATGCATTCTTTACAATCTTATGAAAATATATTCAAAATAATTTTTTTCTATTATAATTATGTGACTTTAAATGATTTCAAAAAAAAGAAAGCGATATTTCTCTCAAATAGTTTCTATTTCATCTATGTCAATAAATGTTAATTGATTTTACACTTGTTTCATGTTTATTCATATTGATACAAATCTTCCATATTTTATTGAAGGTTTTGTGATATGTTTGTCTGTAGATGTGTTATTTTTTTACCATTCATGGTTTATGGATAATGTATTGACATTTCATATAATAGTTTTAATACGAATTTTTATGTTATGTTTAAATCTTTTCATATGAGTAATACACTGGACTTAGTAATTGACAAGGTGGAGCCCGCTATAGCTCCTCTATGCATCGGTAGGTTTCGTGAGACAATCTAGTGTCCTAGGACAAGGCCCTGACAAAATCTTATTTGTAGTCTTGGCACACGGCCTTGACTATGTGGTTACGAAAGTTTGGCATTTTGCATTCCATCATTTTGAAAGTGGATATTGATATTTCATGTGATTATTAGACAATTAGAATATCCACGTGAATAAATAAATGGAATTATATGACTTTAACTTTGCCATATTATGCTAATGTTCTTGTTTAAAAGGCGTTTGTTTTAGTCTTATACATTGAATTAAATGTTTATGATTATTTTTAAAAGCATACACTATATTTTTATCTTTACTGAGCATATGAGATCACCCCTATCAATGTTTTATTTTTCCAAGGATGAGAAGAAGTATTTTATGACTGGCATATAAGGATAGTCTATGGTATATGAATGTGGGTAAAGAAGCCAATGTTGTTGTTTTTGTTTTTATCTCACGATGAAATTTAAAACATATGAATGTATCTAGTTTTTTCAATGCTACTAAACTGATTGGTCGTCCGAGAGTTGATCCCTTGTGATCATGCCAATGTTATGTAATAATTCACCGACTATGGGTAACTGGGGTCGGGGCATTACATTTGGTATTAAAGGATGTTTTTTACATACCTTTTAAACTAGATATAGGTAAACTATTATGAGATCACATTACCCTAAGCTAGACTTTGAGGATTAGTATATAAGAACATCCTAGAATTCTTGTATTGTAGGGATTTTGTGAGTTTTCCAAGAAATACATCCCTGTCTGGATACGAGCAGCTTGAGGCGGCTCTGGCATAGATATACCGAGGAGTAAAACCTGAAAACACCACTTTGAGCTAGACTCAAACGTAAACGTGTGCACGACAACGGGCCTTGATGCACTCTTGGTTACGACACTCCCAGGGGATATTCTTATGATAATTATAATATTTCTTACAAACCATTATGAAATGTTTATGTGTATATACATTCTAAAAGAAAACATTATTATTATTAAGGGTGATATCCAGAAACTGTTCAATTTTTTATAAGTGTTTTACATGTTTGGAATTATGTAATGTGATTGATAAACTAATCTAGTGTATGTCATTGTTTAGAAATGGTGCCTAATTGAAAATGAAAATTGTGTCGATGCAAGTAATCCATGTAGGGATTTCCCTCCTACTCAAGATAATTATAGTGGTGTTGGTGATGCAACTGGTGTTGATCAGCTTATCACCATACTGGGACAACTCACACATTTTTAAAATAATATCCTTACCTGAATAGAGCACCATGATCCACAACACGGAGGATCAATGTTATAATGCTTCATGAGTAAACAACCACCAAAATTTATTTGGAATAAAAATACATTGGTAGCTGAGAAATGGATAAATTCCATAGATAAAATATTTCATGCTTTGGAAATAGCGATAGGAAAAAGCCTTTCATTGAAGTTTATCGGCTCACGGGAGATGTAGATCAATTGTGGTCATTAATAAAAAACACAAAGGATGATGAATAAGAATCATGTATGCAATTAATGGAGTTTAAAGAGATTTGTTTTGGAAAAATACATTCCTCGTGACCATCGAGCGGATAAGGAAAAAGCGTTTTCGAGTCTAAGGAAAATAGAGGATGAGAATGTCTCAAATTATAAGGCTAACTTTACAATGTTATCAAGGCATTCCGTAGATTATATACATAACACAAGAAGTAAGAATGATATATTATTTGATGTGTTAAAACCATTTATCTATCATGAATTATTCTCAAAATATTTCTCAACGTACAATGATATAGTCTTGTGTGATATCAAGACATAAAAGTAATTATTTAAATCTTATGATAATAAAGTAAAGTAAGAGAAGAAGAGAATGGTGGGGCAAGAGATAGGTAAACAGAAAAAGGGAATGAAATATTTCCCATTATGTGATAATTTTGGGAAGGAACACCCTAGTACATGCCAAACACGAATGGGAGTCTATTAAAAATGTGGAGAAACAGGTCACCAGGCTCGTGATTGCAAGGGAAAGAAAGAGGCTTTCAATGTTGAATGATACAATTGTAGGTAAAAGGTGAATTATGAAAATGCATGTCCTATGCACCAGGGAAACATACCTCAGAAAAGGCCAAGGGAGCAAGGTCATGCTTATGCTGTTACTGTAGTTGAAGTTGAATAATTAATGTATCTGTGATTTGGGATTCAAGAATTGTATTCTAGTTATAAGAATAATGTGATATATATGGGGATTGTACTTCATTATTTGTTATTTTCATTAAGGTTTTATGATGATGAAGGTGATCATATTTTCATTTTCTGACAATAATGGAAACTCTAAATTGTTTATGGAATCTGATGTTACAATTGATTTTTTAATTTAGAGACCTTTTAGGGACAGTATGGACAGAGGTATTTTGGATAACTATAATGGTAAGAATGGATTATGTTGAACTTTTTATAGTATTGTTTAAGTTAAAAACATTTCGTATTATTATTTTTGGAATATTAAAATAATATTGTTTTAGAAAAAGGACAACCTGGAGGTCGGGCAATAACCCATCGCGTCGGACAATGCTGCAGGAATCGAACCCACCACCAAAGTGTGACAAGGCTTTATTACCTACCACAAGCCTACAAGAAGTACCTAGTTATTAAAAAATATGTTTCTTCTTTTTAATGGAATATTTTAATATTTTTAAACTTATAAGATTAGGATAAATAGAATATTTTTGAATTCTAATAATTTTTTGAGTGAAAGATGATTTTGTGGTTGAAATTAGTTGAAGGATGAAACTCTACTTTTTTAGTATATATATATATATCTTATTAAATTAATAAATTAATTATTCATCTTTAGTGAAGTGATATTAAATCCAATATTTTTATATCCTAATACCTTATGTTTGGTTGAACTGATGATATTTTAAATCTTCATAGATTGACGGCTTTGAGGCCATCAATTTTACTCTTGCTTGTGATTGATGTCCTCAAAAACTCCCTATAAATATTAACATTTTTACTCTAATTATGTGTCAATAATTGGAAACAATGTCATCCTATCCGAAGCCTTAATTTGGTATTGACATTCTCTTTTCTCTTTCCCTCTTATTAAAAGTAAATTTTATTAACCATATTATTGATGTGGGTTTTCTATAAAGGTATTTTATATTTTCATCAATTTATTTTTGAAGAACAATATCATATTTCAAGGATGAAATAATTTAAAGTAGAGGAGAATTTAACACCCCTATCTTCAACATTAATTTTCCCTTTTAATAATTCAATAAATTGCATTGTACGTAACTTCTATATTCTAAAACACCACAACCAATCAAACTAGCTGTTATGAATAGTAATACCATATTTTTGTTATTTTATAAATTTTATACTTAAAAATAGACTTCAGTTTTGGATTAGGAATATCTAAATTATCTTAGGAGAATTTTTTGGTAATTTTCGGATAAATTACATATTTTCATGAATAGTGAAAATATAAAATTTTTATTAAAAAACATTTTTAATAGAATACATTTATAGTGGTAAATTATAAATTTCAGTGGTTTTAATATTTAACTAGATTATATATTTATCATTTAATATAATTTAGGTCATTAGATATAATTTCACATTTAAACTGCACAAAAACTAGTGTCAATCTTTTGATAGTTATTATTTCTAAAAAACACGCTTTTTGTTTTGACAATAGAAAATAAATTTAATATAATTTCAGCCACATATGTGTTTGGAATTTAGAAAAATTGATTCCATATTTGGAATTAGGTGGTCCAAATAGTGACAAATAGGTATCTTTTATTTTTAGACATTTTGTATAATTATTTTGGTAAATATTTTATTTACTATGGTTAAAGTGGTAAATCTGGTAAATAATGTTAACAAAATAATATTATAACAATACTAAACTACCCTAAAATGTGTCTTATTCCAATTGTATGATACATGTCCGACCATAGTCATCCTTGGGTTGATTTTGGGATCCCATGGAGCCACTTGTAAGTGATAATGACACTTTATATTAATTAATTTAATGAAATGAAAAAATTGACATAAACATATAACTTTTAGTAAAACAAAATTTACAATGTGTTATATAAGATTTATATTCGATTATAAATATTCATTATAAATATAAAAATATTTCCTTCATCATGATTATTAATTTATAATTTTTAGATATAAAATAAATTTATTTATCTATGACCCAATAATTACGTAATATTTTCCTAATTAATGTAAGAATAAAATAAATTTTATTATAAACATTAAGGCAAATATAATAAGAATGTTTTGATGCCAAACACAGATTTTATTGGTGAATATGACATGTTTTTTTATTCAAATATTTTATTTCCAAGTCATCATGCGGTTATGACTTTAACAAAATCAAAATACCGAATAGTGTCAAAATTGGAAGAAATTTTTTTTAAAACAAACATTATATTATTAATTGATATTATATTCCAAAAAATCAAGTGTTTGGCCATAGGACATAGATATGTTTATATATAACTATAATGAACCACTTGAGGTTTTCTTTGAAGTTTATATTATGTTAATTAACCATATAATATAATTATATAAAAATACATGGTAAATGTCAATCTAATTAACTATGATTTAAATCTAAATGATAAGGTTAATATGGTGACCTAAACCTATCTAAAACCTATTGGTTAATATGATTTCGACCCATTACCACTTTATCATTGAAATAAATCATTTTGGAGCCATTATAAATTGAATATGCATTTATTATAAAATAATATTTCAATCATTTCATAATGTGCCCTTACCCCTCTTATAAAAGGGAACTCCCCCTTCCCTCAAATTCACACATTCAAATCCATTTGGATCGGCCAAACCCTACCCAAATATCCTCCCAACATCCCTCACTTGATTGTAGAGGCCTTTCGTTGGTCAGAATGCCAACCTAAGGTGTCATTTAAATCAAATAAAAAGGAGAAGCCTAAAGAAGAGGAGGTTAATGTACCCTCGACAATGGAAAAGTACAAGGTAAGGGTTAATTTTACAATTGCTCCATTATCCAAGGTTGTTTATATATAATCATATACTAGGAATTCTCTATTATCCACATCCATTTAATCTTAAAAATGTACCTCAAACCATTTTTAATATTTACTAGACTATGGGTAAATGTCATTTAAACCCTTATTTGACCTTATATATTTTGAAAGGAATCTTTCTGTCGTTTTCCCAACAAGGTACTTTATGACTTTTTAGACAAAATTAATCTAAGAATGTTTTATAACATATACAGTGGGTACAGCTATTTTATGCCATTATAACATCGTCAAATAATCCCTTACAATATTATATGAATATTTTTAAAATAAAGGGTTTCTTTAATAATTATGTAACAGTAAATGATTTCAGAAAAAGAAAGTGATATTTCTCTCAAATAGTTTTGATTTCATCTATGTCGGCATCCATTGAGGGATTTTACACCAATTTCATATTGATTCTTTATGATACAAATCTTATATATTGTATTGAGTGTTTTCTTGATATGTATTACTGTGGATGTATTAGTTTTATAATATTCGTGGTTCATGGATAAAGTATTGACATTTTGAATGCTAGTTTTAATATGAATGTTTATGTTATGTTTAATAATTTTCATATAAGGAATGAATTGGACTTAGTATGTGGTGGGTGAATCTCGCTATAGCTCCTCGATTAATCGGTAGGTCTAATGAGACAATCTAGTGTCTTCTCAAATGGCCTTGAAAAAATATTATTTGTAGTCTTGGCACAAGGCCTTGACTATGTGGTTATATAATTCTAGAATTATGGATTGCATCTTTATGAAAGTGTATATTGATATTTCATGTGATTATTCAACTAGTAGATTATCCACGTGAATAAGTAAATGGAATTATTTGGTATTAACTTTTCCATATTATACTTAAATTCAGGTTTAAAAGGAATTTGTTTTTGTCTTATACATTGCCTTAAATGTTTAGGATTATTTATTAATGTTTTTGCTATATTTTTATCCTTATTTAGCATCTAATCTCACCACATTCTATGTTTTATTTTATCCAGGATGAGAATAAGTAAATTAGGATGGACCTATATGGATATCCTAAGGGATATGAATGTGGTTAATGAACACAATGTTGTTGTTGTTTTTATTTCATGATGTTTTGTAAAACTCATGAATGTATCTAGTGTTTCCAAGGCTACTAAATTGATCAGTTTTTCTAGATTTAATCCCTTGTAATCATGGAAATGATATGTAATAATGTAACGACTCTGGGTAACTGGGTTCAGGGCGTTATAATGTAGAACAATGGTGTATATTAAATTGTAATTATTTAATGTTGTGATAATTGAGATATATGAGATGTTGAGGTCTGGGATTGGGAATGAGGCTCCAAATAAACATATGTGTTATTGAGTGTGGGATAGGGTATGAAGATCCAAATACCCATATGTGATGTTTAGGTGAGGTTCCTAGATTGATACTCCAAATAACTATTGGTGATATTGAGTTAGGGACACGGATTGAGGCTCCAAAAACCCCTATGACATTGACGTGATGGATAGTGACAGGTGCTATAAATTACTATGGGGTCTTAGACATGACGTTCATTGACAATGAGATTAAAATTGCACTGTTATAATGAACATGGTATTTATATAATAATACATTGTCATATCTATTAATATTTATGAATAATATATTAATTTTAATTTAAATAGGTCACTTTTTCTATTAGTGTACTCAACACGAAAAAATAGGTTTTTCTTGAATTCTTACGTTGCACACAACTTTGAGTTATATAAAAGAATAATATTATATTATAATTATTTTAAATGATTGTCAATTCATATCAGTTTTATTGGAGGGAATGAACAGAACTAACTACAATATGATCATTAAATTTCTTCAGGCTTATCCAATAAATTTTATAGGCTTAAAATACGAATGAATATGATTTTATGCATAGAAAATATAAATTTTATTGGGATTCAAACATAGTTGGGATTATTTTCTATTATTTTAAGGAAATTTTTTAATTGAATGGACTTTGTTGATATTTGGGTATTGTTTGTTAAATTTTGTAGATTAAGATTAGTACTTCGTTTTTTATAAAAGATTATCCTTTAGGGGATTATCTGATCTTGTACAAACCTTTATGGTATTTTTAATGTGTTAAGATATGGGAAATATATTATTAATCTTTTTTGGATCATGTTATTATCTATATGTTGATTCTAGAACTTTAGATGTGACCAAATCATCAGGATTACTCATCATTTGGAGAAAATATAATTTTTTGGTATAACCTTATTAAAGGATGAAACTCTACGTGAAAAGTAATTATATTTCCTTATGTTATTAGTCAATATAATAAATAAATTATAAAAATTATGGAATGAAATCTAAAAAATGTTCTCTATTTTCTTTTCCCAATTGGGAATCATATACTGTTTAACCTATCATATGTTATTGGTTTTCTGGTGGTTAACTTTCTCATGATCAAGTTTTCTATCACTCTCTATTAGAACACGACACTTAGATTCTCCTCCATATCCATGTTTTCTTGGAATACTAGTATTTTTGACCTTGAGTGAGCTTTATAATTCACTAATATTCTTTTAAAGTGATAGTTTTATGGACTATTATTTCTGATGTGGGACTTTCAATGAGTTACCAAACCAAATATTAAAATTGCGAGGACGCAATTTCCAAAAGGTGGGAGGATGTAACAACCCATGTATTTATAGAATAATAAATTTTAATATATATAAATATTAAAAAATAAGATATTAATTTTATTTTAAATAGGTAACTTTGTTATATATCATACTCAACCCACAACAATAGGTTTCTTTGAAATCTTACATTACACTGAACATTGAGTTATACAAAAATAATAATATAATATTATTATTATTTTAAATGATAGTTAATGCCTAGCCATTGAATTAGTTGAATGAAAACATCTAAATACCATGTAATTATAAAATGTCTTTACTCTTATCCAATAAATTTTAGTGGCTTGAAATAAAAATAAATCTCATTTTAATCATAAAAATGACTAATATTTTTAAATGGTCGTTTTATAGTCATTTTATGGAGAACCTTTTTAAAACTAATTGTTTTTCAATTTTATAAGTAATATTTGACAAAATAACATTATACATTAGAAGCGGGAAAAAATATTATATCTGAATAAATTTTTAATTTTTTTTATAAAATTCATTTTTAGATAATGAAAAATACTGAATATTAATTCAAAACTACCTTTTAATATAATTTATTTATAATGATAGAATGTACTTATAATTTATTTTAAAGTGTAATGGGATTGTATTTTAATCATTTAATATAATTTTGGTCATTAAATGTAATTACTCCTTGAAATTGGACATAAACGCTTGTCAATCGTTTGGGAGTTATTACATCTTAAAAACACACTATTTGGTTTTGACAATGGAAATTAATTTTAAATTAATTTTGGGAAATTATTTGTTTGGAATTTGGAAAAATGGATTCTATATTTAGAATCATGGTGTCCAAATTTTTGTGTTAGGTAACATTTATTTATTTAAATTATGAATAATAACATTTTTAAATATTTTATTTACCATGTTTAAAGGTTAAATCAGGTAAATAACGGTAAAAATAATAATATAAAAATAATAAATTATGTTAAAACATGTCCAAACCCTATTGGATGAGATATGTACTATAATGTACATACATGGGTATATTTTAGGACCCCATGGAGACAATTTTGTGTGAAAATTATATTTAATTACTTCCAATTTAAAGTTGAGGAAAATATATCCTAAACATATATCTTTTAGTAAAATAATTTTTATATGGGGTTATATAAGTTATATCTTCATTTATAAATATTTATTTGGATGATGAAAAATTCCCTACATAATTTTAGTTTATTTATAATATTTAGAAATCTAATATATAAATTTATTTATGACACAATGATGATGTAGTGAATGCTTCATTAATAAAATATTCAAATAAATTATATTATAAATCGTAAAATAAATGTAATTTTTTTTTATTTTGATGTCATAAATTAATTTTTTGGATTATATATTCTTGTTATATTTAAATTAAAGATGTTTTTCGGAAGTAATCAAGTAGATATGGATTTGTATAAAAGTCATGATCAAAATAGTGTCAAAATTGACATATTTAATATTTTAAAATAAAAAATATTTTACTAGATATTATAAAATTCAAAAAAATAAATTATTCATCCAAAAATTTATAAAAAGTATAAAATTTTATTATTGATTCTTTAATTGGATATTTTTAATGTAAAGGTAACTATTTTGATTCACAAAGTGTTAAATGCTTGATAAAATCTTAAGAAAAAAAATTGTTAAATAATACAATATATAGATTAAAAAATTTACCAAACCTATCTAATTCATTGTTAGATGATTAAATTATATTTCAAGACATTCCTTAAGTGCCCCTCCTCCCTCTTATGAAAGGCCGCCACCTTTAACCCTTACTCACACCTCTCATTCCCCCTAGATCATCCACCATCTTCCAAAAAAAGCTCCCAAAAATATGTATCTTACTCCTAGAATACATAACTTGGTAAGAAAGAAATTCAATATGTCCTTGTATCTTAAATCAAAAGGATTTACTCGATTTAATGTAATGTCTTCTCTCAAGCTTCTTCGATTTATTTTCCTTCTCCAAACCCCCAAACACTATTTATTCCATTATTCTATAACGAAAAAAGTATCCTAAATATACTAGAATGTTTTTATGAGAATTATTATAACTAAAAATCAACACACATACAACTACTGGAAACGGAAATATTGTTTTTGTGGATGGAAAACTACTGCCTCATGAAACGATGATTGTTCAATTATCTCCTACCACCTCTCAAGGTGGCCATAATGATGGCACTGAAATTACATATGATATATATCATATTTATTTTAACACTATTCATATATAATTATCATTGATAATAAACCATTATTCTTATCATGTTTTTTAAATATGATAATTTCAATTGAGGAAGATCGGTCAACCTCCCACTCAAAGTGTTATGAATCGTTCATTCTATACATGGAACATATAAAAGATAGAATTAAGGAAATTATGTAACATATATAACATATAAATTATACTGGAATTATAATATACCTATATATCATTTATTTTTCATTTAATTAAAAATGAAAATGAAAATGAAATAAGCGTTCATGTGTACGTACGACTTACCATCTGCATGAATGGTGCATTTTATTTTATTATATCCAAATGCTATGGAATATTATAAAATACATATATACTGGATCTAAATACATTTATACTTGATATATATGATATTTAAATTATGAATAAAATTCGGGATATAATGGACTTTTGACCACTTTGACAATTTGATATTATAAGAAGTTCATTTCTAACTCATGTACCGAACATTGACAAAAAGAAGAATACGAAAATGAATAATTATATGAGTGTTATTTCACTATAATAAATGATATAAATGTAATAATAAAAAAAGGTAATTAATAATGAATAATTATCATATTTTTATTATTCAAGGTGACAATGAAAAAACATGAAAAGTTGGACATAATGTAAGGAAAAAAATTACACACCTCCTGTAGTCAATGACTTCTTTTATTCTATGTCTTTCAATTTCCATTTTCAAATGTTTGGATAAGTTCTTCTAGATCATTATTATTATAAATTCTATTTCCATGTGATGAGAGACCCTTTTAACTCTCATGAACATATTTTATGATTTTTTACGTGACATTTTTAGGCTGGAATGTTTTTGTAATTAAATTTGTATACTCAATATCCTTTCATTGGGTTTTACACATACTTTTTTGATTATATATTCCAATATTAGGTGTAGACTCACTTTTTATTTATTAATTTTATTATTTCCACTTCCATTTGTGTGGATATAGTTTTGGAACACATAATCATCCCTTTGATAAATTCTTATGTCATATATAAGAACATTGTAAGGAAATTTTAACAAAATATAATTTCATTTGAGTTAAATATCCATGTCATTGGTTTTGTTTTTTCAAGAATATGTGTGATAAATATATTATTTTATTACACTTTATATCCATTTATCATGGATGTATTTATATTTTTCACACATAACTATTTCATTTATTCATCCTTTCTCTAAGGATATGATCTTTTCATAGGATTTTGTCTCGATTTAACTAAATCATTGGTTTAAATGTTTTAATGATTTATTATTCATAATCCATCTCCTTAATTTCAATGTTTTCAAAATGGTTTTAACATAATATTTATATGGAACTTAATGTTTTAAAATGTTTGTTCCTTTATAATATTCATTGTTCTATCAGAATAATTGATTCAATAATATATTTAGTAAATGTTTTAAATGGTTTGGAAAATTAATTGAATATCTTCAGTAGATTTCTTGTGATTGATGAGTGAAATTTTGTTAATTTCAATCCATTATGTGTTATGATTATTTAATGTTACTTGGAAATATTATGGGTTGTTACATGATAAACCAAATATGGGTGGTTTCGTGATAAACCTATTGTGGGTGATCCCATGACATCTCTCTAATGCATTGGGTAAAATGGTGGACGTAAATGTTAATGTTTCTTCTAATATATTTAAAAAATATACCATTATGGATATTCCATACATTACTTACTATGTAGCTATGAAATATATTATGTATGTATGTTATGGATGCAACTAGTTACAATTATGATTTATGATTTCTATGTTTTATTTATAAATCTTATGATTTCAAGAAGTAAGTTAAAGAGATAATGTTTTATCACTGAAATGTATGATTTCATTGATTTTTATGTATTTATGGTATAAAGTTTTATTTCCTTAATTTATATCCCTTACTAAGATTTTTATTCTAATCCCATGTTTTTGAAAAAAAAACACATGGTATAGTGAAGAGTAAGTGAAAGGAAGAATTAATGAAGATTTATATCGAGAAAAGAATTCTTGTTTATTTAAGGAGTTTTATTTTTGTGAAAAAAATTCTATGGAGTAGAAGATTATACTCTTAAATAATAAAGTTATTATGTATATGTTATAGCCAAATTCCCTAAAGATCTAAACCTGAAAATATCCCCGATGTGAATTATTAACTTAATTCAAGATTATACAATGTTTATGGTAGGGGCCTTATAACTATGTTTACTATTATACATTATATGATTTAAAATGAAATTATAAATGGTAAACATGGAATTGTGATATTTGAGATCCATTATTAATAGTAT
This sequence comes from Viscum album, assembly GCA_963277665.1. Lineage (NCBI taxonomy): Eukaryota > Viridiplantae > Streptophyta > Magnoliopsida > Santalales > Viscaceae > Viscum > Viscum album. The sequence goes on from OY728127.1 coordinate 894,719,209, forward strand.
ATACATTACCATGATTCAAAGAAGTTATTAATGGTTTGGGTGTCATTGTGATCCTAGGGAATTATGTGGTTTATGAAAGAATAATAATTTTTTTACCTATTTACTCATGAATTGTATATATTTATTTTTAAAATTTCATTAACTATTATTGACTGGATATTATTTTAGTGACAATTGTTATCGTTTACTGGGATTTACTCACAAGATACTCATGATTTATGTTTCGTAGCTACATAGATGTCATGTTAATAGGATATAATATTTGAAATACCACAATGTTAGATGGATGAGATGGGATGTGGTATATATAATAGAATATGACTTGGTGTCAAGGCCTAATTGGGGGTGTTATTGTATTATATTTTTATTTAATTTTGACATATGAATAATTTTTTGTAATGAAATATGTACAATTTAGTTATGTATATTGATTTCTATTTTGGTTATTAATTTGAAACTTTTTATAGGTATTTTATTTATCTATTTGTTGTTTATTTTCGTTGATTATTTTTGGATATTTCCTCCATTGTGGTGTCTTGCTAAAGAGGGTATATTACTCACATGATATATATATTTGAAATTTTTTTCTAATCTACATCCTATGGTATATATGGGGTGAACTTGTGGTCAAAAAAAATTCCCTGTTGTGGAACTAGTATGTTTCACATAGCTCGAGACACTTCAATGTACAATTATATGAATTTTTTATTTTATTTTCCTTTTCATGTTATTTTTGGTATGTATAAAGGTGACTATGAAGAGTCAAGCCTTGTAAATTTGATCGTTAATGGTATTAGCTAACCCATATGTAGGGAAACCCAAAGTAACCCAGGTGGGGTAGTTATTATTAATTTGAAATATTATAGTTTTATGATATTTCACATCCTGTGATGCACATTTCGGGTGATGTTACTATTATTTTAGATGTTTTATAATAATTCAATCATGTTTTGGTATTTCATTACAGTTGAGTATGTATGCATTAATCTCGACACTAAGGAATTATGTTGATGTGCTTCATTTTTAGGCACACACGGAAGATTTTGTTTTTTGTATGATATTTAAATTAAAATATTTTAACATTCTATTGAAACTCAGATGAAAATAATGATTAATAAGAAATATATAGTTTTAAAAAGATGAAAAATTTAAATAATTGGTTGTATAATGAAAAACAGGATTATGAAAATGTTTTTACCCTCATTAACAATGACCTGGATGTATAATGGTTAATGGTAGTGATAGTTCTTCTATTTTTCCCATGTTTTTAAATAGTGTGGGATGACATATTATTTAATTCTATGAAACTTCCTTTTTATATGTTATAATTTCTTAAAATTCTCCATATGGTGTGTTTTTATAATAGTATAGATAAGCATCCATGATGAATTTTATTTATCGGATGATAAGAGGATACTACCAGATATGATCCTCCAGCAGTGGAACAGGAGGCATCAATTTTTATGGGTGAAAGATTCATAGAGTAGTTTAGTGTGAACATTTCTCACATAATACAGTTTCTAGAGAGGTAACCAATGTTTTTCATAAAGATTGTGTCCATAATGACTCCTGGGTTTCAATTACAACACCCTTCGAAATTCATTAGAGATGGTGGACCTGTGGTATATATGTTCTAGATTGAGTCTATCTAGGAAATACATTACCATTTAGAGACTCTTGTTGAGGAGTGGGTCAATTTATATTCTTATATGTAATGAGTATTAGTGAAGTGCTGGTGGGATATTTAGACTCAGATATGGTAGGCTTATTTAATATTATGGGAGAAATTTATAGAGATGTTACTAGATAAGATTTATCCAGAGACACTAAGAGATGACAATGAAGAAAAGTTCATGTGGTTGACCTAGGGGAGTATGTATGTGATTGAATATGATGGTCACATTTCTGAAATAAAATTATATCCTCCAGAACATAAAATTGATGCAATAGATACATAAAGATGTTTCATGGATGTAATTAAATGTGAAATTATATAAAATGTTGAAATCATAAGGATAATGAATATTTCATAGGTGGTGGATTAATATCTCATATGTGAGAGGATCATAAAAGAGTATTCCAGTGGAGGAATGGTTGATTATTCTAGATGATCAATATATACATCCTTTCATGGTATGAATTTTTATTATGAGAATTTTTACATTATCATTGGAAGAAAGTGTTGATAGGTGAAATGGTCAGTTACAGAAGATATTACTTGAGTTCTCCTCCACTGGTGAGGTTGGATGACTGAAATTCGTAGGAATTTAAAAAGAACCAACAGTTGTGTGCTAAGCTCATGGATGGACTTGACATATACAATGGAAATTATAGAACCCATCAAAGATTGGTAGTAATGTATTATCTAGACAAAAATAGTGGGTTGGAAGCGGGACATCGACCCCATATTAGTATGTCAGTTATAGTTAATCTAGACATATAGGTTAAGACAGTGGAAGTGGTTGTTCTGGGAAAGAGAACCACAATAATTAATGTGTTTCATCTCATGAGACTCAGAATTAATCATATGGATATGGGTCATGATAATTGAATGAATTTCAGCGTATAATTACTGAAAAAGTATTTGTCCAGTAGGATGTTATATATATTTCTTGTTTCTTACACACCTGATAGTGCCTTATAAGATAATGTTACCTCTCATTTATTTATATATACATAACATGTGAATGTGTTGAGTTTTTAGTGGACTTTTTATGGTAGTTATGGTGATAGATACACAATTGGGAGTACATTCTAGAGACATCTATTTTGACATGGGGTCTTTTCTCGAGGTTATAGATTATTATTTTATATGGTATCATTACATACATCAAATATTATGGAATGATCTAATTATTAGAATTGAAATTTTTGTGGTTTAGTGATCCAATATATATTTTAACCACATGAGAGTGACTTTTATGTCTCATAAGGGTGAACATTATATTCATCATGGAATGTTTGATATCTAGGTTGTCATGTAGGGAAAGTTCATCATCGAATTTTGGTGCTCGCCACCTAGTTTTATTGTCTTTTACTAGATGGTGGGGGTGTAATGAAGGTTATATTTCATCCAATACTTGATGGGTTATAGTACATGTTTGATGGGGACTTCTCAAGGATGCCATCAGAGATAGATTATTAATTTATAATTGAGTACATATCAGGGACTAAGAAAGTTTTCATTCCACTTAACTATTGATGTAATATAGCCACATGATCATAATACACATATAGAATTGATAATGGATATTTATTTATATGTTTGAGTATTTCACCATGGGGTTACCCAGTCTTTTTTTCAAAGACGGATGATGGGACATTATGGGAAATTTTTAGGTTTTTAGAGAATTTGGATAGTGGCGTATGGATTCACTCATCCAAATATGTATATATCAATGGATGAAATTTTTCATTTGTCAAAAATATATTAGTAACACCCCAACTATTATCAAGTTATCAATGTAAAGGATTTTGAGATTTAGACCGATGAGTCCTTTTACGAGCATATGATATGTGTTGTTCATTATTGTGAGAAACTTTTTGGGTAGAAAGAGGATGTAGATAGATCATGTATTATTGAAACATATGCGTGTTCAGGAAGAAACCATGTATATTTTAGTTGATATTTGGTCTCAATGGATTACTATTTTATCATTATAATCTTAGAGATTATATAGAGTAACGATTGGGGATGAGTTGTTATAATGTAGGGAGATTATACAATACCATCCTCATTTGGAGGTGAATCATGTTTTTTTCATCTAAAAATTATTCCTAGTTTTAAATATATATTTTTCTGGTTTTCCGCTATGGGCTATTCCAATGAATATTTATATAATTTGATTAGTCTATAGGAAGTTAACTGTTGGTGCACCATTTTCCAAAACGGTGTTCAATACCCAAGTAAATAGTAGAACCCAATGTATATGGGGACTGCATGGTAGATATATGGTTTGGAAAACTATGAAACCCATATGTAATGACAATCATATCCCTATGTATAGGAATATGGGTAGGCACATTGGTAGGGAAAACGATACCCCATATACAAGAAACTGTGTGTGCAGACAAATAACGCATTGAAAATTTGATTAAAATTCCATGACCCCCGTCTTTTATTCCACAACAAGCCAGCTTTAAAAAAACTCATTTATCTCATTTTTTAAGGCTCCAAAAGCATTCTATTTTATTACTAACTCTATTCATATAGAATTTATGTTTTATTTGATAGATCTTCACCAATCCCACTAAGTGATTTCTTCATGTTTGGATTTCTCTCTCTCCATTCACTCTCTGTATAAGAATAAGAATATTATATTATCTATTTGAGTTGGTGTATATCTAGCTCTCTATAAGTAAAACTGAATTTGATCATGGATCAATGTATTGGATCTTGGTATCCTTATTCATCAAGATCTTGGTTATTCCAATTCAGTTGTGGATTTTCATTAATGAGTGGCATCATCTATGTTTTCGTATGGGGTCTATTATTTAATTCCCAAAGGTTTCATTTTATTATGTTTTTTTAATTGGAAATTTTTTAATTATCATTTCTCAATTGGATATTTAATAGAAATAATTTAATCAATTAAATAATTAATGGTATTTATAATATATTTATTAAAGGAGAATCAAAATTGGACAATTAATGGGAACGTGTAATTGGTTGAATGATGGGTTTATGGAATTAATTTATTAATAGAATATCAAATTGACTAATTTTTGGGAATTAAGGGATTTTCATCTTAAATAAGAAGGTTCAATGATTTATTTGATTAAATATTGTTAATGTTTTTAATGAATAATTGTTCATATCTTTCACCTTGAATGAAATAAAGAATTATAATTTTTCTTATAAATTGAAACTGTACACTTTAATATGATTATTTTATTAAAGGTGTTTGTGGAACAAACATGATATATATGAATTTGTGATTTGTGTGATATTTTGATTTTTTTGATATATGCTCTGTTCAGGTGTGCCTATTTTTGAGGTTCCAAATACCAATTTCTGATTGTGGGTGTGGGATAGGAAATGAGGCACAAAATACTGATATGTAACATTGAGGTGTGGGATATAGACTATGGTTCCTAATAACCATTTTTGACAGTGAGTGTAAGGAAATATCATCTCACTTATTATATCTATGAGATTCATGTCGTATACACAAGTTCGTTCATTTTTAGGGGGGTATATAATCTCCATATGATGTAATATATAATTAATTTACCTTATTTAATTATATAAAATGATTTTATTTATCTTTATATTTCACGGAGATCATGATTATAAGGTTACCCATGTAGGAAGGGCTTTCTCATCTAAAAATTATTTTCTTTAAAACACAAGACTTGTTGGAAAACTATTTCATATACATTTTGTGATTAATGAGAATTCATGTATTATATTATTCATAAAACTAAATTTATGGGTACCTACATATCCAATTTGTTATATTTATTTGATGTGGATTACATTTCAAATGTTACAAAATTAGTAAATTAATTTTGACTTCATTTTCCTTCTTTTGGAACCATGACATGTCATGCACCAATATTTCTCTATGAGGTGTATATAATTCCCTTTTTCATGATATATCATGAATTGAATTATTTTAATAATATCATAACCATCATATAATTTCGTTATCTCACATGGGCCATATAATTCAAATCTACTATGCGGTAAGAGTTTATTGAAATAGTCTCATCATTTATCAGGATTGATTACGATTACAATTAATCGTGGAAATCAGAAGATACTTGTCTCAATACCACTCTTGAAATTTATTATCCTCTAGATATTCAATAAATATACATGTACTGGTAAAAATTATACACACTATAGTAGATAACATAATTAAGAATTTGTTATTGAGAATGACTAACATTAACTCTCTCTTTAGTCAGAAATCATTGTTCCATCAAAACCATATTTTCTAAAAATATTTTTTAAAATGAAACCTAATCATTCAAATTATTATCAAGATAATTTTTTTAAATTATTATTCCAATAATTATATATAATATTTAAATGAAGATTCATTAAAAAAATTCACACTTTTTTCATGACTTTTAATTTGTTTTCTAAGTATTTTAAATGAAATGGTGTTAAAAAGTTTAAAAATATTACTTAAATTTATTCAAAAAAAATTCTTTCATAATTGTTTCATGATTTAGATTTCTATTTCCAAATTTTTATCAATTGATAACATTTTCAATATATTTTCACAATTTTTTTATTTAATCTACGTATGTTCAAATAAATGGATTTCAGAATGATTTTATGATTTTTTTATATTTTTTTAATTTATATTCAAAGAAATAGTTTTTAAAAATTTTTAAAGATTATTTGTAACTCATCAATTAATATATATTTCCAAACATTTTCATATTTTATTTATAATTTTTCCTAAAACGGTATTCAAAGAGTATTGAATGATTGTTTTATAATATTTCATGTTTCTTTTCAAGAAAATGGATTTCAATAGTTTTTATTTTTTCAAAATAAATCTTCAATAAAAAAATAGATAACATCCTCATGAAATTTTTTTAAATGTTCATTCCAAAATATGTTACATTTATTATGACAATCATTGGTGTTTATCATGATATTCATGGGAAAATATCCAATGTTTCCATTAGTATTATTTCTCTAAATGCACAATGTATTGATGGGATGATTTATATAAAACCCATTTCTCATTCACAATTTATATACTTATAAAACCCGATTCTATAAATGGGTTTTGATTTGATGAAATTATTATGAAACATTCCTCTTTTCCATGTGTTATAAAGTGATTAAATGTTTATGATACCATTTTCATTTCATGGTTCATGAAATGATTAATGTTTATGATCTTCTGGAACACATATATTTTATTTCATTATGATATTAGTGGGACCTATATATCCCTAAAATGAAATGGGATATGATATATATCTCTTGAGATCTACATGGATGGAAAGGAGATGGAACACAGTTCAATAATGGTCATTTTCCACTAAAACAATTATGGGAGTGAAATATTTCTACAAATATGGTCATGGGAGTGATCCATGACTACCAATATTGTGTGGATAGTAAACCCATAAAAGTAATAAGGCCTTGGAATTCATGACATGGCCACTATGGAACTAATTTTACATGCTTATGTGTTGTCAACAAATTCTATGTTATTTTCCTATTTTTTTCTTTCATGAAAATTGATATTAATTACCTTATGATTTATAATATATAATCCACAAATAATTATACCATGACTCATTTTTTGATAATTTTAAGAATTTTATGATCTTATGATGTCATTATCCCATTCACATAAACTTATTCTCATATATATGCTAATATATCTTCTTTTTTACACTTACTGGGCATCCCAGGTCACCCAATTCTTATGTTTCCTTTCCATGGATTATAAACAATGGTTTTAAGAAGAAATAAAAATGTGAAAGAACTTTGTGGTATGACTTGATGATATTTTAAAAAGATTGAATACTTTTATCCATGATTCCATATACAGTAAACATTTATAGTCCCCATGCGTGTATTTCTGTAACGTACTCAATATTCATCTAAAATAATTTAATATACATGTATGTTAATCATGTGTCGCTATAGATATTATGCATATATATATATGATATTTTTAACATAATCATACATATTGATTCAATATAGCATATATTTATTTCCAATATTCAACTCATTAGAGGATACAACAATGTTGCTCATGTGTAAAGAGGACTGCCGTCTTACAAAGCGATGTGAATCATTTTTGACTATCACATTACATGGATGGTAATATGGACTAATATAATGACTATATGTGATATAAATGGAATAATTATGGTATATAAATCATATTTATCATTCATTAATGATTAAATATTAATTTTTTATTTCCATTTACAATCATTTCAGGATGATAAAATAATTTATGTACGTGTGGACTACCACGCTGATGAAGTGATGTGATTATCCTTTCATAACCACATCACATTTGTGATATATATATATATATATATATAATTATATTTAAATAATAAATAACATATTTATTATATTATTATCATATTTTAATGATAAAATATGACAAAAATCCATTCAATAATGATCTTAAAAAATTTGAATTGATTCCCATGGGTATATACAACCCACCATGACCATGATTGTAACGTTCTTCATTTATGAAATCCATATATTGTGATTTAAATCAATAAAAAATATATATATAGTAATTATTTAATTTTTATTATTATTAAGATGATAAAATTATATAATTTTTGTAATAAATAGATCTTTTAAAAAAACATGCATGAGAAAATAAGGCATTAAAACAAGAAACAATGAAAATAATGAATGATAATGATGTAATGGGAGAAATTTTTTTAAAAAGGTTTTTATCTGAAAATATTAATATTAATATGTTTGGTATAATATAAAATAAAATGTTTAAAATCATTGTATAGGATATTTAATCATGTTCAACCGAAACTAATAATGAGGTAAGGGACGTCATTCTCCATTTTCCACCATTTAGAAAAATTGTAATTTTATGCATTGAATTTCTCTTATATGGTGTATAAACATCCCAATTAAAATGTAAATTAATGTTTCCTTAATAATATATGTTATTTTTTTTCAATTTGAATTATTTCACATATGGGGGTTTTGAATTATATGTTACCCTGTGGTAATTAATTTTATAACTCAATTTAGGTTTATTGGGATACATTACAAACATTTTGTCATTGATATTTTAATATTATCATTATAATGATTATTAAATATAAATTATTTTTTAAAAATTTTCATGTTGATTTAAATATGATACACGTTTGATATTAATTTTTTAATTCTCAATTAAACATTATTATTATTGTAAGGGTTTATTTCAATATCTCATTATAATCGAGATGATTTATTCTAGGATTTTAGTTGGTGGAAATTATTTATATATTTTTAATTAAACCAATTTATCTTTTATAACAATATTTTATTCTATCTATATTCATGTAATATTAATATTTTTCTACTATTTTGTTATTATTATAATTGATAATATCTTTTTATGATAATATTACTTAAATTATGTCTTCGACTATATATATATTTTCTATAAAAATGATATATTATAAAAAATTTACAATTTTTTTAACCACCAAAAAAATATATAATATAAAAAATCTATCACTTTTGTCGTTCATAAAAATTAATTGATTAAAAATTTCAATTTCAAAATAAGTTTTCTTTGTATATTATAGAAAATGAGAAAGTAATATCTTCTTAATGTACATGAAATGTATGGAATTACCATCCATTGTGACCACTCAATGCTTTAAATGTTTTTTTATATGATTCATATAATATTATTAAAAAAATTATTACAATATGTTTTAGGAAACAATATTTTTATAAATTTATTTCTAAATGAAAATGTTATTTTCCTAATGATTTTTTATGATTTTTTTATTTAATATACATATTTTAATGAAATCAACCCATTCTCAACATATACTAATATTGGGATATGTTGTGTTGATACAATAATTTTTCTTTATATTAGTTCTTTTTTATTTGTTTGTTTAAGGATATTATTGAAATTAACTACCATGAATAATTTTTATATTCATTACCTTTTATATGAAATTTTCACTCTCCTATGACCACTGGACATTGAATTTCCCCTATATTTTGATATTTTATATCATGGATATTCATATTTCATAAACCTTTTATCATTTATAAACATGGTGTTTTACATTGAAATGTTATTATATAGAAGTATGTTGTGTTTATAATTCATAATGTTTCTATATTATTAATAATTAATGGATAGAAAGTTTAATTCATTAATTAAATCGATCATTAAATATGCGATTAATTCATTTGAACTACAATGATGGGTGCATCCTGGTATTATATTTCTCATCGATGCATCAGCTGGTCTCCTACTGAAATTTATTGTGGTAGAATTAATATGGGTTTTCCAACAGTTTGAAACATTCCTATGAATTGTCTTGATGGTAGATAGATCATGTTTCTGAGACATGAAAACCCATAAATTATCATTTCTTTCATTAATTGTTTAGTTGCTATTATTGATGATTATTTCACAACAATTTTATCTTCATAATCATTTCAATCATGGTTTATTTATTAAATGTAATTTTTATCAATTACTTACCTTTCTCTAATTATTATGTTTATATTATCATGGTAGTAATGTTATTGAAATGGAATGTGTGTTACGATATTAATCATTCCATGTTTATTATTATTATTTTTATGAAAGCATCTGAGGAACATAATCCATTTTGGCCATTTGACCAATCATTTATTTATTTTAATTTTACAAATAATAAATTATATTTACAATGAATGATTTGAAAATATGTTCTTGATTGAATAATATTTTTCTTGAAAAAAATGATGTTGTAATTTATCTTCTCAAATGTAATATGGGAATAATGTGTGTATATAGATTATGATGACTAGTAAAATTTTTGGCCTATTGGGATGTGATTCCTTATATCTAATGAAATGTAATAAAGACAGAAACTGGATCAGGGTTAATATATTATGGGATGCTACATTTCTATTCAATTCAACATTCATATGAAATAAATATTCTTGGATAGTAATATGTGGGATTAAATATATAATAAAAAAATAAGGAATTGTTTTTATTAATAAACAATAAACCATAACTAAAGGTAAACATAATTATTACAATCAATTACACCACTTCAAACCACCTCGTCACTTAAATTAACAAATATGAAAAATAAATGAGGGTCATATTACTTTCTTAAGAATTTGAAAATAAATTTTAATACATTTTGATAAATCCCCACCCTTCCACCAATCAATTTTTATCCACCATATAATAAACCTAGACAAATCATTTCATTGGAATTGTTTGCCGAAAGCATCAAAATATATCCACAACCATTTCCACAACATAAAAAAATAGTATCACCTCACCCCCAACCACATCACAACCACCGCCATTTCACCAAATAATCACCACGTTGAGTTGTGTTATAAAAATTGGACATCATGTAATATGTAAATGACAAATCTATTATCCATTACAACATGAGGATATGTGTATATGTCATAACTATCAGAATGATTAACCAATATATATAAGAACATTTTGTACACAATAGCTATATCATGGAATGAATATATATAATCCTGATATAAAATTAATTCATCACAACCATTATATATAATAGAATATAATAAATATAATCCATTATAGACGATGTATATAATGATATTACTTATGGAATAATAGTCCATGGATGTTATAAGTAAATTGATTCCAATAATGTGAGAATTTATAGAATTATATAAGAAAAAAAACATATAATATATAATATATCCTAAATAATGACTTTTAATTGAAACTCAATGATAGCTTAAAAATAATTTATAAAATAAATAATAATATAAATACACCGATTTATATTAAAATAAGTATAATTTTGGAATATATATTTGAAAAAATCTATAACACCATATAATTTCCTTTTTACAGCTATTAGTTATTTATTTTCCAATCATTAACTCAATAATTTGTATCAAAATCTCATTCCTAAAAAATATTCATATTTTAAGCATTATTCAATTAGTGTAATTAGTTAATTAATTAATTAATTAACTCTTTCAAAATCATATAATCATTACAACATTTTATAAGGAAAAATTTTATATAACATAGTTGATCATGAATGCTCATGTTGGGGGGGGGGGTTGGATTAGTTACAATCATATTATACTTTGTTTGCCCTTCTCACGAAATTATTACCTCATATGTATCTATACTTCTATAATAATTATGAGATTTGGATATTTCATTCCCATTCAATATATAACATAGTTTTCAACAAAAAATAGAACTGTATAGAAACAAATGATTTTTTACATTGTTCGAATACCCTCAATAAACTACAAATTATCATTTTCATAATTGGAATGTACTTATATTTTCTAATTACATTATTTTCTACTAATTTTTAAATCATTTTATTAAATATAAAATAGTTATTAAGGAATAAAAACTTCCATTTGGTTGTCTTAGACTGGTCATTCTTCCAAACATAATGATGGAATTCTATATACTAATATAAACAGTTCCACAAGGGTCCTATATTAAACTAGATTTTATGTATTCAATTTCTAAGATATTTTCATTAATAGATAAAATAATTTCATATCATTATTCAACACAATCAAATTAAGACTTTTGATCATAGCGGATTCTCAATCATTAATTATATCATTGAAAATAATAATTGGGAAAACAAAAATTACTCTCTTTATCTAAAATATTCTCTCATTTTAATGAGATTGAAAATTAAAATATGTCAATCTACTCTATCATTAATAACCATCAATGTTTTAGGTTAACGTGGATCCAGGTTCTCCTTCTAAAATTTATCAAAATATTCTATGATTTAGATTATTCATCGATCGTTTCTAAATATACATATAATTATTTATATCAGATAAATGTGTGAATATATATATTCAAAAATAAAATGTAATTAAAATCAAGAATTTTTTTTTCACAAATCTCAATCATTAATTCTCAAAAATATGTTTAATTGATTTATCTGAAATGAAACTAGATAATAATATCATGTATAAATTAGTTAGTAAATGAATGCTTTATATTTTCATTATAAAAAAGATTTAATTTCATTACTTTTAAATGAATTAAAGGGACCTAATATAAGATTTGCTAATACCATTTCACTAACAATAAATAATACACAATTCCACATGGGCTATATTATTTATCCCCATATTCAAGAATTTGCTGACCTGTAGTGAGGGACTATGGTGTATGGTGGAGTGACTATTCTCTCTTTATCAAAGTGTGCCATTTTGGTAACTATTATTAGTTTTTTGGAAATAATTATAAGGAAGTGTATACAGAGAATCCTGAATATGATGATAAACCATATGGTAGTTTACCATTTTATAAATTGATTTTGTTTATAATATAAAAAATAAAGTAAGATTACATAGTAACATACTTATATGTTATATATGTATAAAAAAGGACATAAATAACTCCCTACATGAGTATCTAGAGCACTAGAGAAGTAATTTTCTCTCTATCTCCCATTTAATGAGAAATCAAGCATCCATAACAGAGAACATGCATATTTCCTCGGTTGTATCCATGATGATTTGACAAGTAAAAAATTGTGTCCTGTATAAAGTTTGAGTAAAACTCACCAAGCCACCACCAGTAATTTTTAATAATAATAATGTTGGTGAATATGAAATGTAACTATTTGTTGGTATAATAAATATAATTTATTTACATAATATATAGTATTTCAAAATCAGTATCCTCATGGGGTACCTAGTCAAACCTACCTAATTTGGCCTATACTATATTTCTCAAATCATAAGACCATTATTTAGTTATGGACCTAATTATTGTAGAAAATTTGTCTAGTAAAATTAAATAGATTGAATCCTAGGTGACCTAATGGTAAGTAAGACCATTAAAGGCTGATACAACTAACATTGATGAACATTTATTTTAGTCGAGGGAGTATGAGTTTAATCAAAATAAAGAATAGTTAGTACTTCATCATTGATGTTTATAAATAATCTTGGGGAATTGTTTAATTTAATCATGAGAGAATACTAAAATGGAGTTCAATGAGATAATATAGGGTACTCATTATCAAGGATACCAAAATTATTCTATGGTTATGACTTACATACTTTTCATTTCTCAAAAATTATGAGAATCATCAGAGTCAACGTGAGGTATTCACAATATATAAAATTGACTGAGCCTTAGTTTAGAGTCTCTCTTGGAGGTTAGATTAATGTGTCAAATCATATTATTTAAAGTCACCCAGGGCATTACAAGTTGATTTGAAAAGTATTACTCAATTCCAGAACGAGATTTAATTTTTTCATTATGGACCATTATCATAAGAATATAATATATATAAGTGATCAAGGGGAAATTGATGCAACTATAAAATATTAGAATTACATTGGATCCATTACTCATATATCTTAAAAGATACATAAATTTAAAAATGATTTATAACATTCATTTTATGTTTCATTTCATTCATATGATTGATTGGACATAAATTTTTTTTTATAATCACATCATACTCCTTTTATTTCTCATCAAATCCTATATGATATCAAGAAATTTTGTCAGACACAACATATTGGTCCAGTTCTACTCAAGGTCATCATACCAAAATGATGGAAAAACGTCTCATGTACATAATGATCATGTACTAGAATACTATTTAAATGAATTAGGTATTTTATTAGATACACATGGTTTATCCCTAAGAATTTTTACGATAATACTATGACCGAAATCTTTCATAACATACATTATAGAGAAATAAGTAAATTTTGATTTATAATAAAAATATTTATATTAAAATATGACCTTAATAACCAGGGAATTTTATTAACAAGATTTAATAGGATTAAAATCATTAAGAAATATATATAATGGTAATAATCAAAAAATTTATTAATTAATAATTATGAAATAAGGACCCTTCTTTGTACTTGCATTTTATTCATTAAAAAATAATATTTCATCATGAATGTGTTTTATTTATATTTATGAAAGTTTTTTAACTGTATTACTGAAATTTTAGAAATATTATTTTATGAAATGGAAATAATTTTTTTAATTCATCTTATAAAAGATATATTAATGTGAAAATTTTCTATTTTCCTTAAAAGATTTCATTTTCTATGAATTGGGGTAAATTTTTTTTGTTCAAATATGTATATTCATTTAAAATATATAAAATGTAATATTATATTTTGGAATTTGTATAAAATAAAATTAGTCATTTTTAATTACAATTTATACATTTATAATAATTTCGAAAAAAGTATACTTGAATATGTTTTATTTTTTTAATACACTAAAAGGTATTGTATAGAAAAACAATATTTTCATTTTTTTAAATTTCTAATATTAAATTAAATCATTCCAAATTTGAAATTTGAATAATGGAAAGTGGATTTAACATTTGAAATTCATAGGTCCATCTTGGGAAAATAGGTTTATCTAATATTTTTTTATATATGAATAGAATCCATAGTAATTTCTTCCCCATAGTTAAGTTTAATAAGGTAATTATGGTTGAAAATAAATATTTTCACCAATGAAACGAAACATGAACATAAATTTATCCTATTGGAGGAGTTATATTAACAATTTCCTTCAAATATTCATTGATACTCCAACATGGATTCATATTTCCTTTCTTTTTGGATTTAATATTATTGTATGTAGTGAATGTTATTAATTTGTGTATAATTATTTATTATTAATAAATTATAAAAAAGGTGATAAAAAAAGGATATGTCATGTTATAAATAGTTAAATAAAATATAAATTATTTTTTAATTATTTTATTTAATTTATATTTTTTAGTGATGAAATAATGACTTAATATGATTAGGAAATTCCAATATAATATTTATTCCGTTAATAGAAATTTATATAAAAGATTTTATGAATGTGAAATGTAATATTATATGAATGAGTTATTTTTCACCCAGATTATTTAGATAAAAATTACATATTAGAGTTGTATTGATGGATTATATTTGACATCCATTATTTTATGTTTTTTTCTGTCAAATCAAATCAATAGTTTGAAAATTTACATTAATGATATTATATAATAAAAAATTTGTTATTGATTTTTAATTTATAAAAATCTATCATCAGGAATGTGATTTTTAGGTTTCTATTAATATAAATTATGTCTTATTTGATTTCCTATTTTCCATTTATAGTACAAATATTTTCCACTACAAATAAATTTTTTTCATGGTAATTTTTAAAAAGGGTTAATGAAGGTTAAAATAAATATATAATTATAGATACATAATATTATAATTTCAATATGTTATTAAATAATTTCCTATCATCCCATAATCATTCAATATTTTAAATATTTCATCATGGAATCTTTTTATTTTGAAATAATTTTTTTATTTTATTTTATTTAGGAAATTCCATTATTGTACATCCCCTCACATGTAAAAGAGAAACTCTTCACATAATTTCTACACAAATAATGAACTATTTGGTTCAGTGAATCCCTACCAAAAAACTATTATCCAAACCCTTCCCTATTTTTGTAGTCTTGATTTACGATTATTTCAAACCAAAGAGTTCCAAAGCATGGAAGAAAATGATGATTTCTGAAGAAGAAGTAAAGTATTTAACTTTATGATGTAATTTTATTAATTTATCGTCATCCTTCAAATCAATATTCATTGATTTTGAAATAAAAAAAATCTACAATATTAATATATGATATTATGTTATTATAATAATTTAAATATGTCCCCTCTTCCATTAAATGGTAAATTAAATTTTTTTTTGTAAGGATGACTACAACTTCATGAACTGACAAAATTCATATTCCTTCACAGACACTCATTGAAATTTATAATAAATGGTTTAATAAATAATTACATTACATATTAAATTATTAAAACAATCTAATATTGTATTATTCAGTATATTTCAATCTATCCATCCATCCTAAATAGATTAGTCATTCATGTGTATGTACATCCTACTGCTTTTATGAAGAGATTAATTCATTTTTTATCTCTACCAATTACATACGACAATATATATAAATATATAATAAGTAATAATTAAATTAGTATCATGGTAAAATATATCGGTGTATTGTATCCATTTATAAAGATGAATTCCATCAAACCAAAACATTCATGAAACATAACTCAATTATCACTCAAAATGGTGATACAAATAAATAATTATTAATAAAAATGTGGTAAGATGTTAAAAATGCATATATCATATAAAATTAAGGATTATTGTTGTGGGATAAATTTATAACAAATCTATATCTATTAAAAATGGATTTTTAATGAGTACTAATAAAAGAAATTCCATAAGGAAGGGATCTCTATGTAGAACCATATATCTATATTTCATGCCATTTCCCTCTATAACTCGCATTCTATCTCAATTTAATTTTATTGAATGCCTCTAAATTATTTATATATTTTTGAAACATATATATTCCTAGATTACTCAACCCACTTTTATGGGCTAATTCATTTTATTCTGTTCATTTGAAAATTTATTCTTAATAAAACCCACATTGATAATTACATGGGGAATGATTATTAAATCCATTTACTTTTATATGTAAATATTACTATTATGAATTATGATAGATTTAGTTTTTGGATAAAATAATATAGAACATTTTATGAAGGGTGAACCCAGATATATCTTCAATCCATTGTGTATGGTTTTATTCTCATGACATGTTATGAATGAGGTTATAGTGTAAACCTAATCCACAATGGTCCTATGTCCCTCATGTGATATTCTTCATGGATGATATGCTTACCTTATGAATGTTTCATGATTTATATTTGTTCTATATTTCTTATGTTTTTATGATATTGTAATAATATGGACTTTATGTTATTATCCAATGTGATTAATCTTGTTCATTCTATTTTATTATATCATGTAATACATTTGACAGACATCTTATTCTTCCCTATCATGTTTATCTTGTTACTCTAATTTTAGATTACCACATTATTCAATGTCTTTCGCAGGATATTCAAAGAAACTATAGGATATCAAAAAGATTTACTATGTCATTATAGAGATTAAAATAATTTTCTTTTATATTAGTTTGAAATTCATGTTTTAGGATTATAGTATTCAAAATACACTATGATTTTCAATCGTTTGGTTGAGTTTAATGGAAATTTATTTTAGAAATAGAATAATAATATGGTTAAATTTCATGGTTATCTATAGATGATATAAATGAATGTTATATTTTTTATATGATTTTGACAATGATACATTTGCGAGAATCAATAATATAAGTCTATGTATAGGAAGATGTCATGAAATTTTAGTGATGTTTATAGTGAGAGGATTTTAGGAAATTATATCTAGGGCTTGATTATACTTGTTGATATGGCTCTAAAATAGTATTACCCATGGGTAATATAATAGAAAAGCGTATATTGGGAATTGACATGATTGTCACACGATGCATAACAATTTTGATTTTCAACTCATCTAGTTTAACTCTCCAGGGTATGTTCTTTGTAAAAAACATTATAAACCATTATAATATGTTTAAAAGAATAGTTCAATTTTAAAACATATATTAAAAAATATAATATATTTTCTATATTGAATCCATGATAATCTAATATTGAGAATTATTCATAACTTATATATATTAATTCTATGATTATGATTTTCCATTTTTTATGTTTACTAGTAAAATTATTTTATTCTTGTTTTTTATTTTATAATTAAAGTATAAAAATTAAATAAAATATTCTAAAAACTAATTTTATAGGTAGATAAATGATTTCCCTAATTATATAACTATCTTTATAGGAGAATAATATAATAATTCATGGTAGTAATGTCATTCTTAAGTGATGCTCTAAATAAATAAATTAATTTTGTAGAACACCATCCCCTAAAAACAATGCTTATTACATTTGAGTTTTATTATATGAATGTGGAATCCTTGATTTAGTGTATCATATAATCCAATCATTGTGTAATAATTTATTAACTCTATTTAATATATCTTATATTACTTCCAATTATAAAAATTAGGTAATGATATGTTGGTCATTTATCACATGGAGGGGGATGACGATTAGTAATGGACACTGTATAAGAACATGATGCATAACAGGGGCTTTTGTTCCTTGAAATTTGAATAATTATAGAAAATAATATTAAATTAATATTTTTTCATAAACTCTCAATCATAAAATATAGAGGGAGTTTCACTGAATAAATATAATTGAATATTAGTCGTTCATATCATATGTTGAATACATGGAAATTCATGAATGAAATTATTCAATATTTATCAAAAAAACTGAGTGAAATATTTCCCACTTATTTATTATGTAAAATATTTTCTAGTAAATCCTATTATATTTCAATACATTTATGGATGTAATGTTACTTTCCATTTTTTATAGATGTTTGAGTGGGATATTTGTGACTCATAGTGGAATCATGGGGACATAGATGAAATTATTTCAATAGAATTCAATTCTAAAGTTTCAATAAAAAAATATAATGGTGAAAAGAATACCAAACATCCCAAATTTTAATAAATGTATGATGAATCAACACAAAAACAATATCATCTCACCCAATTGAATCATATATTTTGGAAAACTGGGTAATTGAGATACTCAATTCCATGGTTAGATAATGAATCCCACTAATGTGAGGGTTTAAAATATAGTTTATATCAAAACTCAGACTATGGTTCAATTGTTAAATTGAAAGTAACACTGGAATTATGATAACCAATACCCCAAATCAGTAGTTATTATATACAATTGAGGAAAACAACCGTCAAATCCAATTGATCATGGAATGGTATATGCAATAAATTTTATTTATAATGATCCTATCAATGATGTTGTTACAGGTATGATAATAATTAATTTATGAATAATTAAAATAATTTTATATTATTTTCATATACAGTATGACTTATCATTTATGATTTGTAGAAATATACACACACCCCATTAAAATATGGGGGGTTGAACTATCACTAAGAAAACAAAACACATCCATTATTGGACCTAAATTTTTTAACACATCCAGATTCAATTATTGTGGATTGAATATCCTTGATGACGTCTTATTATATATATATTTTCAGTTTATTAAATTTTGGGAATGGATTGGTAGTCCATATATAGAGAAAAAATAAAATGTCCAGAGAGGGAGATCACTCATGACATCCAAAGTCAACCTCTGATTCGGTAAAAGTGTAAGGAGAATGATTAATCTCCCATGTTATATTCCTCCCGTGCATCAATAATATTTTCTTATGTGAAATAATATATAGATGAAATGGGTGAGATAATAAAGATAATAATACTAGTAGACATTCCAAATTTGGGGGATTTTAATTATTTATTTTCTGAAGAGTTACCAAGTCATCCTACAAAATGATAGTGGATTTAAAAAAAATCTTATTCTTAGATCTATTTTGATAACCAACACTTTATTCCATATAGTGATCGTTGAGTAGGATATTCTAATAATATAGTTTTGATGTAATCTTTATGTTCACTATATATGCTCTATTTCATCAGTGTGGGGTTCATCGATCTATATCATTATAAAGAATGATGGGTCAACATTACTCTTTATTGATTACTATAAACATTAAAAAAGCATGATGAATAACACATGTCTACTTCCATTAATAGAAGACATGTTCAATAAATTACATCAGACCCCTTATTTCTAAAATGTGTACCATCTATAAACATATCACCAATTAAATATGGTCAAATATGATATTACAAAAAACTCCCGTCAAATAATGCATGGACATTATTAATTCATATGAATTCCCTGTGATCTTACTAATGATCTAGGAATCATTATGGACTTAATTAATAATTTAATTAATGATTTCCTTTTAAATTGATGGTAGTTAGTATTGATGAAAATATTATATTCTCCAAAATCATTGAGGATTGTTGGAAGTAACTTATTGAAATGTTAAAAGAATATTTGGGAGTAGACATTTAGAAAATTATAGTAATTGTGGATTTTTGATTAAGGAAGTATCATTCATATTGAATTTTCATAAAAACATTGAGATATCTATAGTCCATTTTATGATAAGGTAAACATATAAAATCCCAACACAATAAAATGAAACAAAGATGTATTTTTTCATTGGACTATCTGGATATTATCATTTTTTTGAGACATTTATCTAGGTTTTTAAACCCACAAAAAAAAAGATAACATGTAAGGAAGTATGTTTTTATCGACTAGTTATTATGGATATATTATAATGGAATTGTAAACGAGTATTATAAACAAATTAGAACATTCACTAACAACAAGTGGATAAATGTTTTTGGAATATAGAAAAGATTATGTGAAAGGTTTGGTCCATGTAATAAGAATAAAAATTTGATATCTTACACCACCTAAAAAATGAATTTTCAAGAGTGTAATTAGTAAAAACATGTTCTGTAGTTTGCTGTAATAATATTTAAATTGAAACTATGGAAGTAATCTCTCTATGAGGAGAAGTGTGATATATAAATATAATAATAGACTCAAATAATATATTCACACAGATGTAGTATAAAATTCACTAATGAAGATGGTTAGAGAAGATCAAGGATAATTAATAATAAATCTATAACATACTAGGGGAAGGAAAACAATGTGGTACATTCTATAAGGAGAAATATTCATGAAACATTATCAATGATGGGATTTGAGAAGGAATCAGACTTTTGAAAGATGAAATCATTAGACATGGGAAATATAAATAGATTATAATAATAATACCATAATCCAATTAATGATAAAAATCCGTTTTGAAGATGATAAATGATGCATAAAGAGATGATGTAGAAATTAAAAATATGACAGAAACTATATGAATCATGTAATACATAGAGTTAAAAATTTATTAATATTGAGTTATAATATTTAAGCAATGACTTTTTGAACTCTAAAATCTATAGACAATGATTGATCAGTATAATGATACCTATATCTATTCCTTTTAAAATAACATGGGGTTTACAATAGTGTATAGAGATCATTGTTAAACTATTGGTTCAACAATAAGAAAGAGGATTTGGAAAATACATCAGGTCATTTATTTTATAAGAAACTAAATGAATAATGAAAAATGTATAAGTAAATGGTTAAACCATTACCTATACAAACATGGAAATAGAAAAAAACCCATATACATTATCATTAGTCTTTAAAAAGCTCTATGGCTGAATAATGTTATATGGGTTTTGGTGGATCACTCTTCAAATATTAATCAATTCATTATATTTCATGTTTAAATCCCACTTGGTTATATTTTGATGTTATACATCATATAGGTGGCATGGTTTCATTGAACATCATTACAAATTTTATAATAATGATTTATAATATTAACCCCCATTTTATAAAATATGCCCCAATGTTATCTAAATACTTAGATGAACATTATTACATCTTATCACTAGATAATTGATTTTCAACTTGATGGGACAATTAATACAGTTTAATACATGTTGAAATCATGATAAATGTAATTTAATGGAGGATGTGATCACCATATCCCCCTAGTTATGTTTACATACAATTATATCATAAATTCAACCAACCATGTTGATCCTTATGAATCAGTTTATGGAATGACATTTTGAATATGAACATTTATTGATAATGTTGGTGAAAAAAAGTTATTTGGACATTAAATTTTTTCTATAATGGTATAATATTTCAATGTTATTAAAAAATACTTCCAGACATCACATAACTAGTAGAAGTGATATATTATTAATCTTTAATGAGACCTTGAGTTTGATGTGACAGATGATGTGTGTCTCCACATATCTCCATATAGGAGACTCATAAAATTTTATTTTAAGGGTATGATATTCATTATATAGAATGTCCCATGTATTATTTTTTATTAGATTTTATTTGTCATATCGAATATAACTCCCTCTAATCTTTTACCATTCACCTGTTTCATTTAATGAATCCCTCAGGTGGATGTACATACTATATCACATGCATGTTTTGAATTTATATGTGGTAATGATAGAAAATAAGATATATTATATAGAATAATTGGTGATGTTTTTTGATTTTATATAAAAATCATTATGTAATATGATAACTCACAATGTCCATGTACTATGGTGAAACAATAAAAACAATAAAGGAACATGAAAACTAGAGAAAACCATGAACCTGATGTAAAGACAAATATTTACACCTTAGAATTTTATATCAATATTTGGAGGAGAAGTTTCATAAAAGGGGATGAAAAATACTCCAACTTGTTTTTAAAATAATTATGTTCTTGATAATTTTCCTAACACGCAACTTTGAGCATTGTACGAATTAGAGTATAAAAAAAATATTTAATGTGACAATTCTAAACTAGCCATTAAATTGGGGGGATAAAATATGGTTAATCTTATTAAGATATATATATATATATATCATATACTATACAAATGTATTGTGTAATAAATTACTAAAAATCACAAAATTTAAAGGCAATTCATTTTATTCATAAAAAATGATTCATCAATAATCAGTTTTCTTCAATTGTTTCAGAAAATAGTAAAATTAATTTTGTGATATTATAGAAATATTATTTCATAAAAATATATTTTTTTTATAATCATAATATCAAAATTAAATTATGATGAAATATTATGATTTTTCAGAAAATATTTATTTTCAATGAATAGTGAAAAATATTCAATATTTATTATTCAATTAATATTCAGTTAAAACATTTAAATTTTAACATTAAATTTTTTATTAGTTATAAAATTTCATCCATTATTTTTGAATAAAAATAATATTATTATTTTCATTGGAATAAATTTTATTAATTAATTCGGTATAAAAATTATTAAATTCTTAAAATTGAATTTTTAAATTTTTATTTATCGTTGTTTTTATTTTTATTCATAAATTAATTTATTCATTTTCAATAAATTTAATTATGAAAAATAAATTTCATAATTATCATTAGTATCTCCACATTTGGTAAATACATCCCTTTTATCTTCATTATGAATAGTAACATTACTAATTTTTTGTCACCATGGTAAGGGTAAATTCAGTAATTAATGTAACTAATAATTTCACACCGAATAAAACAATAAAAAAATCCATTATCCTATTAGGGAGTTTATTCTACCTATTTCTGTCCATGTTTAAATAATATATCTAATTGGTAACATAATTCAATTATTTTTAAATTCATATTATATTATGTAAAAACATGTCAAAACTCTTAATCTCTAAGTTTTAGTATCTCAAAATTTTTAACATTGGAATGAACTAATGATATATTATATTAAAAGTAAATACATGAAAGATAAATTATTAACTTTCATGATATTTAATTTAAGATATCCAGTGATGTTATAACAACATTAAAATCATACAGAATTACAATAGAGAATATATATAATTAATAGAACAATTAAATATATTATTTTGAAATATTTAATTTTGTTAAAATAAATTATTAGATTATAATCTCTCACATAATTTATATATAAAACAAATATAATCAGGTGGATTATTGGGATACATTATAATTGAATTTCTGTCTTGTGGTTTTAATATTCAAATAAAAAAAATAGTCACAAAAATGGAATTAATGTTTTTATAACAATTGATTACTTATTTAATGATTTAAAATTCATAAAAATATTATCCTATGATGTTTTTTGGTATATGTTTTTAAATACCAACTATTTCATATTTGTGTACAAATTTTTAATTTATAGTACCTATATTCACCCCTATAAAGTAGAATCATCGTTATCACGGATATTGTAAAAAATTGTTAATGTGGGTTAAAGCAACAATATAAGTAAAACAAATAATCGAAGCATGTTCAGGTTTTATTAGGTAATAGTATTTCAAACCATAATCATCCTAAATTCAAAAAAATGTATTCTTTTTTATCATGAAATCTAATTTTCAATAATTTATTTATTTAAGAAATTCCCAGAATGTATCCAACCTCACTCCAAATGAGACCCTAAACTTATAATTTCTTCACAATATGTTGAACCGTTAATTCTATAAACTAACATCTATTTCTTTTATAATGGGACAGAGATAGAGTGTGACATGACCTTATGCAGGCCCCCATACAAAAAGGTTGTTTACTAGTAGTTAGGGTTACATGATGAAACATGGGGAGACTATAATGTATATTATAGAGTAGAGGAAAAATTAATTACCCCACATAAAAATAAATATAATACAATAATAAAGTAGTGTAAATATGTATGTTTGGGATTACAAACGTGGTTCATAAATATGATCTTTTAATGATGATGTTCCATAGAGTTATGAAATCTATTAATAAATAAAATAACTATGTGTTCATTCATTGTATATCTGGGTCAACTCCATATTTGTGCTCCACATACATTTTCATCTACCATGGGTCTTTTACACTTCATGATATCTCATATAATACCCAGTAGAACATCAAAACAGCAAATTGTTATGTGATTGGACTACATAGTTGGACACCACTAATGAATCTTTACCAATTTTGGGAATTTATATCCAATGTATTCCATAATAATAATAACTCTACAAAGTTTAAAATACATTCTAAATATGAGCGGTAGTGTGCTAACCATGAATCCACCAAACCCCCAATCATACCATCTTCCTCACTATGTTATAATATGTAAATTTATTTGTACGAGATCATAACTAGCCACGTGGCTCTGACCAACATTTTTCTCTGTCGGTGGAAATCCACAAGGCATCAAGTGACTAATATACTAGAAATCCATGTGGCATCTGGTAATAATAATAAATCTATATGTCATTGAATATATCTATCCTAATTGGAATCCATAAAGAATAAATTAACAATAGTATGTACACAAGATATCGACTGTCAACGTCTACTTGGAAATCCATAAGGAATACAATAGAGGCATGGTAACATTCCTATCATGCACTACCATCATCATTTCCACATCTCCATGAAAATCACCTATAAGGAGTATTCACACATTCAATATCACATATCATGGATACATATACCATTCCTCAAAATAGGAAACATGAATATTAATATAATGCTAAAATATATAGAACACATAATGTGAAATAAATTTTAATCTTATACAGCAACATTTAAATCATAAATAAATATGTAATCTTGATATAACAACAATATCATCGAATCAAATCAAAACATATCAATGTATACAATCACACGTCCATGTGTGTTCTGATGTTAGGCATGAATGTTAATATTCATACATATAAAATATAATAAGGTAACATCTATAAAAGGATCCCAACTAGACACATCAAGGATTCCATGTCGTCTTATTCACACATATGTGATCATTCCTCAACCATAAGTGTCTTGACAACAATTGAACACACAAGGTCCAATATGGACCAATAAATCCTTTTAATTTATAACACATCAATTATAAAGTTAATTATGTATCAATGGTCAACAATTAATAATAAATAATTATTATTCATGACCCAACATGAACTAGACATCGTTCACCCAATGCAGGGAACCTCATATCTCATTCCAATAAACATTTTTAAAAACAAATGTGTAGAGAACAAGAGAAAGCATTCACAAACACGTACATTCATAATCATATGTTGATATCAATAATTATAACACATAAAATATTACATTAAAACATTTATAAATAAGAGTGTATGAGTTAATGTATTCCCAACCCCAATGTTGTTAATTTCATCAGTAATTTATGTTGATGTTGTCCTCAACCAAATCATGTTATTTATATAAACAAGAATATGATAATGTACCAAGTAATCCTAAAATAAAATTTGACTGTCTTATTTTCTGAATAAATAAAATATTATATGTGATGATACATTATCTCTAAAGGATAACATATAAATTTTCAATTCAGAACAACACAAACAGTCACAAATCCCCCTAATATTTATAAAAAATTAATTATTCTTTGATAAAATAAGTATTATAAATCTATATATTAAAAAAAGTATATTTTATAATTATCATATGATAATTTCATAAAAATATCCTATTATATGTGGTTTTGTTATCATTTTTTAATATTTTATAGATTATACATTGATAATTTTGAACATTTACCTCTTCATTTATTTGATAATATTCATTCTCTAATACAAATAATTTTACACTGATAATTATGATATTATGTTTCACATGATAATTGGAGCACCATAATATTATAAAATAATACCATTTTATTTGATATCATATTCATCATTCAACAATGAGAATAAAAACCACAAAAACAATTTCTTTACAATTAAAACTATTTGATATCATGTGGAACCCGAAACATCGGTCTAAAAAGAAACACAATATAGTACACCATAATAAATCTATTGTTAATTTTTAGTGTATAAATTTTAATAACTAAATTATAAAATTAATTTTTTCTATTGATTATAAATTAAAAATGAAACATTTAAAATAAATAGGCGAGTTTTCTGAAAACAAGTACTTTTGTAAAATTATTTTTTATGAGTGTTTTGGAAACTAAATTTAAATAATATTTTAAACAATTTGAAAATTTTATTACATATATTTAAATCCATTTATGAAATTATGATATCCAATTATTATTATGGTGAATTATTGGGTGTTTTTAGAAATATTTCATTTTTTTCACATTGAATTGTAATGAATTTTAATTGAATATTTCCTTTTGTCTAAATTATTTATATAGATAATTTATAGTTTTATTTTAAATTGTATAATTAGTGAAATTATATTAATTTTAATAAAATTTATTTCATTTGAATAATTTTGTAATTCAATTTTGATATAAATTCATTTTTAACTTTTGATAATTTTCCCTTTGGAAATGAATATCTTTTCATGTCTATAGGACTAATTTTAAAATAAATATACCTAATTATATATTCAGATTATATAAAAATAAATTTCCCATTTGGAATATTCATTAATTATAATATCTAATAATTTCATATATATTTTTTCAATAAGTTATATTTTAAAAAGTTAATTTTATTTACATGAGTAAAGGTAAAAATTATTTTATAGAGGGAAAGTAAAAATACCACGGTTAATTTGACCAAAAAACATTTTTAAAATATATTTTATGTCCATATATAATCCTTATAATGTTTCATTATTTATAATACACAATTTTTACCTTTTTATCATCTGCAAAACATGTGTACACCATTATATTTTCGAAAATCAAAAGTGTGCCACTCACCCCAATTTTATAATTCCCACACATCACATCGTTCATCACACATTCATACCCTTTGGATACTAAAATACCTACAAAAATAACTTAAAAATTTATTTTCATTGATCCTATAAACCTCATTTCGGACAGAAATAAATCCATGGAATACTTTGGCGCATTCCTATGGAGGGTACCCAAATGAGATGCAATGTTCCTCAAAAAGATTTTTTAATTTATTTTTCTTACACATAAAAAAATTTGTATTAAAATAGGATGATATAATAAAAACAATACAATTGATATATTTATTTGTTTTTTGATACTTAAATGACCTGTAGCTATCTCTACATGTAGTAAAAGGGTTACACCAATATCATTTGTGCGTATAACAGACTACCGCCTCACAAACCAATGTCATTCATATTTCCATTACCACCTATCTTAGATGGTTATGATGGTGGTTATAAATTATATATATAATATTTTTTAAAAACATATTCAATTTTGATTCATTATATCATCCATACATTCTTACATTCCATTTCATATGGGATACGACAAAGTCACTTCTATTTATGGAAGACAACTGCTTCATGAGGTGATGTGTTTTTTCCACAAATTCTTTAAATGGAATGTAATATGGAGAAAAGTGAATTTATATTATATAAATTGAATAATTATTATATTACTAACATATTTATCAATATAAAATGATAATATATCATTTTATCTTTTTAGATTGGAAAATGATAACATTGTTTCTTTAGATGTGGTCAACCGCCTCTATGAAGAGATGAGACATTATTTTCCAAACTACACTAAATAGATGATATATATATATATCTTAAGAAATGATATGTTATATATAATATATTATCATTATATAAAGGTAAAATACTACATAGTTCCATCAATTATAATTATGGAAAATTTTAAATGTTACTCATGCATATCTTGGACTGACAGTCTCCATGATCATAAAATAAATCACTTCTCAAAACCATTATAAAAGATTGGTATTGAATGTATATTTATATTTATAAATATTATAACTATTTTCTTATCTTATTTTAAGATATAATAGATTTATATAATATTCAAATGAAACGAAACATTTCAAATAAAGTACAAATGAGTAAACAAGTTAATTAACAAAAAAAAGATAATAAAGAATTATTATTAAAACTAGGTCATAATGTGATATTTCATAAAGTATTTTAAATATAACTAAGGTTATTGAATATGTTATTATCATTTTTAAAAAAACTATACAGTATGTTAATGAATTTTCAACCAAAACAAATGGTGTGTTAAGGGACATCAACAAAATTCACTATCATTGAGAAGTGTGGTATATTCATGCAATTCATTTATCTTATATGGTTTATATAATGAAACTATTAAATGTAATGTCATGATTAATTAATATTTAAGTGTATTCTATGTAAATCTTTTTAATATTTTAGCTATGCGTGTTTTTACTTTGATGATACCATGAGAAACATATCTTTAGAAATTAAGTTTTTTTACGTTATATTTTTCTTTATTATCTATGTTATTATAATATATTGTGTGTACTGTATTTTTACTATCTATTTTTCTATTTAATATTTTTTTTAATATTCATTATCTATTAATTATTTAATTATCAATTTAGTTTCATGATTATTGTAAGGGTTATTTCAGAATCTCATTCTAATCATGATTGTTCATTCTTGATTTAAATGTTAAATAAACTATTTGACCTTTTTATAGTAAGCATATTTAATTTTTCTATAATCTTGTAATAAAGGATATTTTCATTTAACTGTACTATTTTTTCCACTATTTGTTACATTATATAATTATGAAAATTATTTTTTGAAAATCTGACTTCATTTCACACTTCGGTAGGAAATATGTTTTAATCTAAAATCTATTTTTCCAAAAAACATTAATAAATGTTTTCAAAAAAAATTCCCAATGATTTATTAAATATTTTTTTACCGATTATTACATTTTACATAATTCATTTCTGTAAAACATCATTTCATTTTAAAAATAGAGCCTGTTTGGAATTTACCAAATAACTGAATGAAATCATTGTATTAATGTACTCTTCATGTATTGAATTGTGTGCAATCATCAACAGTCATGGCTTTATTTTTTCCTTTATATGTATTAAAAACTATATAAAGTGAGAATTATTTTAAATATGTTTTAAACTATATATATAATATTATATTTTCAAAATGAAAATGAGGTTTCCCCAAGAATATTTATAATGACCATTTTATTGTATTTCTAATCCTAACGAATAATAACTCGTTATTTTTTGTATACTTATATGGGGATATGGTATTCTAATAACGTCCTTATTCCTACATTATATTAATTAGGATTACTTTATCCATTGATGGAATTAACATTCACTTAAATGATTCAAGTTAATTTACTGACATCACTGCTATATTGTCTGTTAGGTGGGGGGAGATGAAATTTCTTCCCATTATTATCAAGATATTATTCCCATTGGATACTCAGTTACTCATTAAAAATTTGGGATTTTATTTATTATGGAAACGATTCCACTATATTTTTAATTGGTTTTGTAACATCCCACCCCAAATCATTGGTTTTAGGGGGTGGTGAGACCTTACCTGGCCTTAAGTGAAATCCCAAAGATGAAAAAGGCTACAAATAATTGTCAAAGGGATTCATATACACATTGGGGGATGATATTCCATTTGAATAATAGATATCAATCTACAATACATAAACAAATAAAACACTAAATTATACATTATTAAATGAAAAACGACTAAAACATATCATTTATATCAAAACTAGACAAATAGTACCCCATCAGAAGAAAAACTAACCTCAATATAATCAGTGGAAAAAAATCTGTCAAAACAGAAAGACAACTGAAAGACTCCAATGATTGGCATGATTCAAGCTCTTAAAACTCCAAACCAACCATGTATCACAATTTAATGCTAAATATTCACGATACATTACCTTTTCTCATATTATGATAGATAATACTACTAAAATAACCATATTTCTAATGAGGGGGTGAGTACTAAAACTCAATAAGATTTCCCCAATGACTTTGCAACACATGCCACTAGGAATGAACATGATAAAAAAATTATTTAAAACCAATTTATTTATAATAATTTCTAAAATACTTTATATCCAAATATAATAAATGTCCATTGTAAATAGTTTTTCTAGAAAAATAAATTAATAAATATTTTGCTTTTTATTTTGGTATATCCATACCTTATTTCAAAACACACCCACACAAGTATTCCTACTAACAGTTCCAAACTCATGAGTGGCGTCTCAACCAATGGACTTGTGTCCCACTTACACATTCCCCTAATCTAAGGTCATATATCTAGTACCTGACTAGCACAAATCCCTTATTCAGGGTTCATCAAACATGAACCCACACAAAAATCCATGTAATCCAAATCCATTTCAAACATACCATTTAAATCTATTTCAATAAAACATTAAATTTATTGAAAATCATTCCAACGGGAAATTTAGAATTCTAGAAAAGATTTATTTTAGGATAAAAATTTGAAATTCATGAAACTCAAGCACTATTGGAGACCAATTACCACATTTTCTCAATTTTATCAAAAAACTATAATTTATCACTAAGGAGGATTTAAAAACAGATTAGAACAAAAATACAATAATAAATATCATAGAATGGGAAAAAATTAAATCTTTGAAATCATGTTCCAAATAGGGTAGTTGAGTGTGATTCCACCTACCTCATGTTTAATGGTGAAAATGACGAATGACATGAAGAAAATTACGAAAAATATGATGAATCTCCATGAACCCTCCTTAGATATCCTCCCTTATCAAAAAAATTTCAAATATAGATAGTTATGGAATCTACATCCTTATATCTACATAAAAAAATGTAGATCAACGAAATTTAGAGGAAGGTTGAAGAACATCTAATAAAATGCATAAAGAACAGTGAATAATGAATCCTTACCATGAGAAATATGATCCTAATCACCAGGTTTTGGCTCCAGATCTCTTATGAATCTCATGGGAGTGGTTCTCCAACCATTGAGAGACAAAAAAACATGGGATAGGTCCTTTTGAGGGTAAAAAATAAATATGTAGTGTCAAAAAATGTTCGATACAAAATAAGAGGATCTAAATTTATACCCAAGTACGGTTTAGTCGAACAGTTAGGTAAAATGTGATCTAACCATCTCATGATTCTATCTCAATAATAAAATCTCACTATTAGCTCACCAGGTTTCCAAAAAATGCACAGATAGTTCCAAATATCTCTATCTATCCTTAGCAACATGCTCTATGGTTTCTCCTATCGTTCTTTATGGTTAATAAAATTTTGTGTCACACATGATACACCCCTTAATCCAATGTCAAAGTGATCATGGTTTCCTAATTGTTATGAAAAATTTTGATAAGTCATGCACCACACGTGAACCTATAAGAAATACCCCAAAAATGTTAAAATGTTATCCAAACACTCCCAACATTCACCCTTATGCATTATATAATTAAAAATCATAAATAAAATGTTACATAACATAAAATTGGGGTTCTAAATTCTCCAAACCATTGGTCTTTCCATCCTTGGAATGGAAAAATAAATCACCTCCTTGAAAGAGTTTCATCCATTTATCTTTCATTTAATTGTTGTATTCCATCATCTCTTCTTGAATATCACTATTATGAAACATAACCTACATTAGACGGATACTTATTCTACATAATTCATTATATTTCCTCTCCAAAAATTAAATAGGGATGTATACCAATGAAGAATCCATATCTATGTAAATATGATCCCCTCAGATCACAAGGTCAGGGTCAGGTTGGTACATTTTCAACTAAGATTCATGTAATACATTTTAAACCGTACTGAACCATGGTAGAAATGACATCTTCTATTCCACCCCTCCAAACTATTATGGTATCTCAAAATGACATATATATGGAGTTTATAACATTACGTAATTACCTAAATGATGATGTTCGTGCCTTGGATAAATCCCTATGAAAATATGATCACCCACTTCAAAGTAAAATGGCCATTGAAGAAGATCCAAGTACGATTTAGGAAGACCTTGATCCATCTCAATCCATTTTTTATCTACTAAAACATCTTTGTTGTTTCATGGTCATGGATCAGACCAACTAGTGATGTGTCACCTGTTTCAACCCAATAAAGTGGATATAGATAAGGAAAGCTTTACAAAAATTTAAATAGAGGCAAATTTATCGAGGCTTGATAGGTCTTGTTGTATGATAAATTCACTATGGGTTTGTTCTCCTCCCTTGAACCATGATGATCCATTACACAAGCCCCAAATAGGTCTTACAATTTATTTAACATTTGTTAATATTGGTCGTCTATATGAGGACCATAAATCATTTTTAGAGTCAACATAGTCCTATGGGATTTCTTTAAGGATGTAGAAAAATGACGTATAAATCTTGTACCTATGTTTGATAAGATCGAAACTAGAATTACATTTCTCTTCAAAAAATCTCAGATATATATCTTGAACCGATAATCCAAAGTATGAGTTTCTTGAATAAGGATGAAATGGTCTGACAATGTGAGATGAACCATAATCACAAATATAGCATTATTTTTGTTAATTTCTTTTTGAGACCTGTTATAAAATCAATATCTATCTTCTCCCACTTCCAAATTAGAATTAGTAATAACATAATCATAGAATTCAGTCACTAACGATCTTCCTAAACATGAATAAAATATAAGAAGATAGAAACATACTCCCCCACATTCCTTTTCATATAATTCCATGAGAACTATAATTTAAAATCCATAAACATCATATGAATTTTTGGTTGAACAGACCATCTCAATTTGGTTGAAAGCATGAAGAAGTTTCTCCTGAAAATCTACAGGTACAACAATCCAACTCATGATCGACAACATGAAACTCTCATCCTGATTCAATCCCTTAATGGTCTCCCCATCATTGTGTTTTGTTCTCATAGCAACACATTATATTATTTTTCTATAAAATAAAGGTGGATTTTTCTATAGTTTGTTTTAAATAATTATACTTATGTCATTTCAACATATGGAATTTTACTTTCAATGTTATTTGATTGATTAGTGAAATATCGTTAATATTATTTAGTATTCATTATAGATAAATATGGGAATTTCATATTTACTATAGAAGTAAATTGATCATCTGATATGTGATTAATTTTTTGGAACTACAGTGGCATGTGGTTCTTGATATTATATATCCACTTGATGTATTAATAGGTTTAATGTGAAAATCAGTAATTCAGAATTACTTTTTTTACATATAGTTTTAATGAATCCAATGATATTTCATAATGGTAGAAAAATAATGTTCCTCAGACACGATGTCTAATATAATGATTTCTATAATTATGAATTTTTTTAATTTCATCCATGATATTATCATAATGATTTTATCTCTAGATACATTCTCATTTTCATTTTTCTGATTCATTGTCTTGTTTTTTAAGTTATCTATCATTCCATATTGATTATGCATTATCTAATTATGATTTTAATGAAATTTAAATAGAATTTTTATTATTATAATTAATTTTATCTGGTGGTTGGGAATATTATTAATGATATATTCCACTATTTGTAAGCCATAATCAGTATTTGAGCTCACCCTCTAATCCATTCATTGGGACTCCATGAAGTTTAATATGAGGAAATATAAGGACAATATATAATGAATATCTTTATTCTTAAAAAAATATTTTGCAATTATTTGTTTTATATGAAAAATGGGAATAATCTGTTTATCTATTTTTCTGAGTCTAAAACACAAATTGGTTTATCGAGATGAAATTCCTTGTATCATATACTAATTTTGTAAAGTTAAACCCAAAATCAGTGTTACTGGAGAAGGGGACAGTACCCCATATCATATGATGTTTAAAAGAATATGTTGGAACTATAAAAATGAAAACATATTTTAATGAACATAACCATAGGGTAAAAATTGATTATAAGTATTAAATAACATCTTAAATTTTTTTATTGTACATATTATCTTCTTTTTCTTTATAATATATCCATTTCAAGATAATACATGTGAATGTGGTTCTAAAATAGTTGATCATATGTGTATTTACTATCAAAAGAGCACATTGTGTCAGTCTTGATCATCTCCCACTTCATGAAAATAGGCCTTACTACGAATTTTTTTTGACATTTTTGAGATTTATTCATAGGAAAATTCATATTATAATTATAATACATTGTGAAGGATCTGTACACACTATGACAATGAAATACCTATGTCAAACCAATGTTGTATTTGATTAATCTTTTTTTTTTCCTAATTTAGATATACTAAAAATTATTATATGGTTTTCCCACAATGATTTTTTACCAATTTACTTTTGGGTTCTATTTAATTGATAGAAACAAAAATAATCATGTTAACATTTAATGTTATTTATAAGTTGGGATTTATGAGAAACCGTATAGGACTATGAGAGGAGTGGGTCTTATCATGACTATTCCTAATCAATTATCTTGACATATTATTAACAACTTATATGTTAACTAAATTCGATACACAAAAAGAAGTGAATAATGGATTTTTCTAAGTACTCCAGTTGTAGAGACCATCGTGTAAATATTGGTTCATTTCATGAACTCTAGAAATGAGGAATGAGTCACCCAAAATATTATATAAATGCAATAGTAAAAATCATTATATGTGGGATATATGGGATTTGGTGAAGAAATTGATGATTAAAAATGAAGAGTATGGTGGAAGGAAACAAATTAGATCCTAGGGATACATTTATAGTTCTATGTATTAAATTTGGATAACATTTAAAATTATCTGAGTCAATTCGCTATTATAAATGGTTACTCCAACATAATTAAAGGACCTATGTGGTAATAAAATTGATGATGTTTTTTTGTATTGGGGTTCATGAATTAAATTGTAGAATTATTCTTAACCATTGTATTTTGTTTATAAGATTTATGTATCAGGTTTATATTATGTTATATTTTGGAAGAATATATTTCATCATTAAGTTAATAGTTAAGGATAACATCTGGGGTTTATGAATTTAAAGGCTATCATAAGTTTCATGTCTTTAACACATATTTTTCACATTTTTGTAGTACAAATATAACTTGATCACTGATATTTATCAAATATATATGGGTTCACAAAAATTTAGTTTTTTAATATGAAAAGATATTTAAGGAATAATGAACATAACTTTTATCAACCTAAGATTAATTTTATAGATACAGTGAAGGTTTATCATATAATTTATGTTCTACTAATTAAGGGTCATCACATTTTTGGAATATTAATGGAATTTTATTAATAATGTTTTATAAAAACGATAGCATACACCTCAAGTGACATCCAATCATCTCTGATAATATTATTGCACTAAAAGACATAGTTAATGTATCATAAAGGTATAATTCCTATCATAGACCTACATAATATTCTGGATAATATATCTTTTTTTGATTTACATTTTTTACAAAAAAATACAAATTATGAATGAGTGGTCTATCTTTTGAGGTTTTGAGATTAATATATTATATTTAATAAATTATGATAACCATATTGGATTTGTAAAAGATTTAGATATATAAGGAATGAATATTCAGTCTTTCAAGGAACTTATGTCAGGTTAAAAGTAAATATTATCACTTCAATAATAAAATATTGATTATTTATTTATATTAATTTTTTTGAGTAAGGGGTGAATTGTATGTCGATCAAGGAATAACCAAATGATATAATTTTTCTTATAAAATAGAACATATAAAGTAATTAAATTTCAATATATTCATATATAGTAAAATAATTTTTCAAAAATAGGAAAGGAATCTTAGAAAACAATTTCTTATAAAATTCAATACTATGAATCATTTTTTTATAATTATCAGAGATTCTTCTTTCTCAGGCCCTTAACCCGCCATTGATTATTCAAATCATGAGATCAATTTCCTCTATAGTTCATGATAATTATTTTATTTTTTATTCCATGTTAATATATTATCCTTCCTCTAATGATCCCCTATATTTATACCTAGCCATGTGATATTCTATAGGTTATTTGAATTTCTATTTTACTCATTTTTGGATGGTGTTTTATAAAATATTTTAAAATCTGAATTATAACTAAATTATTTTCAAATATAAAACCCTTGATTCTCATTATCATGTTTAAATTGAGAGGAAAAAATTTATTTATTGTGGGGAGAAGGTTTCACCCAAAAAACATAAATTAATATAATAGAATTCAAAGTGTTTATGGTATGAAGCAATGATCTTAAAAACCCATGAAATATTATCCATTAAATTTAATATCTTTAATAGCTTTTGGAACATGTTGCCACTAGTTTAAATGAACCATAATATAGTATAATAAAATTAAATAACCTACAATTTAATGTCCTGAAATTTTGGTATTACTTTTTTCTAATTATATTGAATTATCTCGAGACCGCTAACTCTGAAGGCACATGATTCTGAGGCACAGAGTTCCTGAAATGATCTATGAAGATTTGTTAAGATTTAATTAGCACCTATAAGATGTTTTCCTGAAAAGGTGGAACAAGTATTAAACAGTTAACCAGATCAAAAATCTAAGCATACAGTTGCGATCAGGATGGCGATTTTACCCTTGGTGCGACTTATGTTTAGTCAGCACAAGCCTACAGGGAGAAAACCCAAAAATGGAATAACTGTAAATAA
Source organism: Viscum album (assembly GCA_963277665.1). Taxonomy (NCBI): domain Eukaryota; kingdom Viridiplantae; phylum Streptophyta; class Magnoliopsida; order Santalales; family Viscaceae; genus Viscum; species Viscum album. The sequence goes on from OY728127.1 coordinate 894,756,865, forward strand.
AATAATTAAATTATGATATTTTATATTTCAAATGCATATGACTCACGAACAGTAACTCAAATTAAAAATCTTGAGACCACCGCCGAACTGGTGAGGGTATGCTTTCTTCAGGAAAATACAAACATTGGCCAGTGAAGGCCCCAGTAAAAATTAGTTTTTGGCCATAAATAAAATTATTAAGTGACAATTTTTTAATAGTAACATACATAACTTCTAAATTTCAACTCTTATTGGAGATTCAAGAGAACCGTTGGGTTATTTGGGGTGTGTTTCACATAGGCAGAGCCTAACATCAACTAGCGCGGGTCGAGGGTGATTGTTAATAATTTTCTAAAAATTATTCCGGGTATGTTCAGAAAACGTGTGAGCAGTGTATTTTAAGTTTTGAAATGGTTCTAAAATTAAAAATATGAAGTCACAGTTGACTCTTCTATGTTGGTATTCTCTTAGGGGGTACATTCCTTTGACCGTAGTAGGTCTGGAGGAGAAATTATGTTTTGCGAATTTTAAAATAAAATAAAATAAGATAATATTATTATTTTATTTTCATTCATATCCTCCAACAAACAAGGGGTGTTCCAGGTCAGAGATGTGTCAAGACATTAAAGGGCTTTACCTTCCAACCAGAAGTAATTACGATGTTGTGGAAATTTGGTTTCTTCATAATTAATGAGACCCATTATTTTCCCACACCATTACATACCCTCCCCCTCTCCTATATATATGGAGCTAGGGAATGGGTATCAGAAAGATTCACTAAGCAGAGAAGTGTTGAGGTAACCCCACGATGGGACACCCTTAGAATATGAAGCCAAACCAACATGAGTTGATAGACGTCACCGAACCAATGGGAAATGTACGAGTGGCGTCTATGTGAATCAATTGAGGGAATAAAGAACCCCAAACCACCTTCAAGAGCATGCATTTAGCTAACAATTTGAGGTAGTGGTTTTATTCATTTTTTCTTTCAAAATTATTTTCTTCTTCCCCATTCTTGAGTAAAAAGAAGAAAGTTGGTCAACTGAAAAATGGGTTGATCCGCAATTCATTCGTCTTTGCGGGAGGTGGTAGTAGGGAATACTGTTTGGTTTATCTAATTGTTTAATTCAATTGAAATTAAAACCTTATCCCCTTTTATGTTACCAGCTAACGTGGTGGGTGCGGGTATAATGAACATGGACTGAACCATCTACTATATTTCTTACATCCTTGTGCCTCCATGGAAGACTGACAACTTGACGATACCAAATAACTATGTATTGGATAGCTCGTTGATGCATGCCGTAAGAGGAGGGCTGCAACTCAATAGTCGTGGTGAATAGAGGTGGGGGTCGGCATGACTGTCATCCATGGGAAGGGAGGTGGTGTGAAAGTTGCGCCTCTGACGAATGGATATCGTGACCGAAGCTACGGTGGAGGCCGAAGCCACCTCCGACGTGTTCCGCAGTGACCTACAATGGCTCACATGGCGCCGCCACCTCGCAAACCTAATGACCTCCATGATATTCAAGAATCCTAGTGACCAAGGGGTTAGACCCCCCCCCCCCCCCATGTTCGACTGAATTGGGCCACCACCCTCGAAACAGGACACCGCCCTTGAACCTAGACACCGCCCTTGGACCGAGCCACCACCCTCGGACCGGTCCACCGCCCTTAGAGCGAGCCACCGCCCCACATAGGCTTCCCATTGTACTGGCTAGACTGGACATTGGCCCAGCGGGCCGAGTTCATCTCAGCCCTGCCCAGACCGGGTCGAGCTGGGTTGGACTCGACCAAGGCCCAACCTGGCCCAGAAACAGTCAAAGGACCTTATCTTGAGAATTAGACACCTGTTTGATGAACTGTTTTCGGTGTTGGGACCCTTGGGGAGAGATGGTCCTCTTTCCTTACTCCATTAGAGTTTTCGAGAAACATGGAGTATGGACTGGTTGGATCGGTCCCAAATCATTATGACATGGAAGATCATTGGGTTACATCCAATGAGACTTGTTTGTTTTTGAAATTTGAATAATTGGTTAGGGAACAGTTCTCCCAAGTGCACTACGTACAGAATGCTGATACTGACTGAGACATGAAAACTGCTTACTTTTTTACTCAAAGTGACTCGACGACCATGGTACGCGATGGGGAGGAGTACCTCAGTAGGCCACAGTGGGGAGCAGTCATGGTACACGATGGGGAGGAGTACCTTAGCATACCATGGTTGGGTAGGGAGGCTCTGTGTGACCCTGTAGTCCCACGGTACGCGATGGGGTGGAGTACCTCAATAGTTCATGGATAGAGGGAAGCACCTCTGTGTGACGCGGTGGACCCACTATACTCGATAGAGGAGTAGTTATCTAGTATCCAAGGAGTTGAACATTGTGACTGGGGATGTTCCTTATTACTACCCCTAGAATAAATCATGGTGTGAGATAGCTTTACATTGGGATGATGATTGAGGTTATGTTATGGGGTACATTACATCTGTGGTACTTTACCATCGGGGTGTTACCCTTTGGTATACTTCCCTCATGTATGAGATGAGTATATCTTGATAACCTTGGTATAATTATGTGCATATACCTAGGTAGAGTTGATGTCTTGGTTTGTGGTTTTTCTATTTTCGAACATTAGGTGATCTACGGGGTCTTAGAGACCCTACTGAGTATCGTTATACTCCCCCCCTGCATGGGCTTCACCCGCACCTTGTTATGTCTTGTGAAGATGACGTACAAAAATGATCTAAGCTGAGGGATCCAGGACTTGATGGTTCTCGGAGGGGGACCATTTCTCATGACATGATGTAAGGACTACTCTTCGTGAGCTCTGCCTACCCTTTAGGTAAGATCCTTATAGGACGACACATGAGTTGTTTTCCCTTTTTCTGTTGTATTGTACTTTTTAGTTGTACTTTTACCTTTCCAGTTGGGCCTGTATTCCATCCCCCTTAACTTTCATAACACTTTACTATATCGGTTGACATTGTGTTGCATATTTTTTTCATTCTAATCTGTGTGTTTGTAAAGGTTTAATGGAAATGCATTACCATTTTAGGGACATGTATTTCTCGTGCTAGTTGTCAGCCCCAGAGCTATGGAAGGTGGGTTTGGGGTAGTCACAAAACGGGCCCTGGGGGACGGGTCAAGGAAAATTGGTATCAGAAGAGTCGGTTAAACTAAAGAAATATGACTCTGATATTTTCAATATAGCAATTTTGTTAAGTGTTATGGCATTGGTTTTCAGTTTACAGAGTCCATTATTGGTGCGGCAGTTGACGTATCCATACACCAGGACCCTGAATTCTGATTTCCAACATGGTACATGGAGACACTAATTGCGTGAGTATTTTAAAAAAATCTTATGATTTATTTGATTCATCTACCAGGTATAAATTAATGACCATTGTACACATGCTTCATATCAGGATGCCTCTGATCAGACAGCCACCTATGATTCCTAAGAGAGTACCCGAAAAATGCCCACCGAGTGATGATGCTCTTGTGTGGGGCCCTCTTACTATGTTGTCACCTTCAGGTGGTGTACTAGCAACCCGACCACCAATTAGTAAGTAGTTACCACCGGCCCCACCAGTAGAGGATGCATGTCGACTGAGAGTGTTTCACGTGTTTCAACGGAAGAGGCCTCAAATGATCCAAGGCAAGAAGGATCTACATGCGGCTAATTACTAGTTGGAGGATATATCTAGAGTTTTATGCCTAGTTGAGACACCAGTAGAGTAGATGGTGATCATAGCAACAAGTCTTTTACAATGTGTGACCATGAGGATGGGCCATCGGGTGAGGAAGCTTTGGTACATGGATCATTGCCCAAGATTGTACCTTCGAGTAGTGTACCAGATATATTAGTACCCATTCATCAGCAGTTACTATCAGCGACACTGGTAGACAACACATGTAGGCTTAGTTCCTTACACGTGTTTCTGCATCAGATACCCCTTAGGATCTGAGGAAAGCTTGACTCACTGGTAACTAAGGACTGGCACGAGGAGGTGGTTGAGTTTCCACCTATCTAGGGAACCATTGGATCAGATGGCAGTCCTTGTACAGAGCATTCTACGTGGATCATCATGGCAATGATAGGGTTTATGAAACCCTGATCTTGTGAAGAGGTGAATTTTCTATGGGAAATCTTTTGAACCTTCTTCATAGAAGGTGATATCATTCCATAAAGAGCAAAGGGATGAGAGTTCCCTAGAGCTTATATAGCCTAGGCATGTTGACATATAAGTAGATGAGTATTCATCAATGCATACCGGCCATTCCTGGCACATGATGAATACAGTACGGTTAGTGCTTCAGGACTCGGACCTCTGAGAAAGGTTTGATTAAGGAAATATGAGCCCGCACTATTCATCTATGCATTCATACTTATGATAGGGTGCCATATAGAACCATGGTGGATTATTTTTCTTTGGATGAGAAGATGCAGCATGTGAATTTTAACATTGTAAAAGTAGGAAACTGGTGCCGGTCTCAGTGACTTAGTCATGTAAAATGTTTCGGGAAGATGAAGTGTTAAGGATAGGTGAAATTTAAGGAAGCACATGCTGAAGTGGAGTGGGGGGAGTGGCATTCGGTTGTATAAATTTTGATATGTTACTACCACCACCCCGATGTGGTCCCCACCAGGCTCAGGGAGCTGAGGGACAGGGCAAGAGAGTAGCTACATTGGGTCACAAAGTATGACGGAAGGTTTCCAGAAATGATTCGAGGTGCGGTATGTGTCCACTACTAGCTGCTGTATTAATAGACATAGGTACTAATCATTACTTCTTTACACAAATCATGTTGAAGACCTAGAGATTCCGGTAAAGATTTTGATATTACACTCATATCTGGAAATACCTTTGGGATGAGAATCGATTATCACACTTACACTGAAAGTATGATGTGACCGTTGACGCGATATTTTTGGTTGGAACAACTTAGTGGTAGTGTCTAGGCCTTACGATGTTAGTTTGGGTATGGACATGACATCCACAATTCATACTCAAATTGAATATATTAAAAAAATGGATGTAGTATATCTAAAACATTGGAATGGGGTTTTCTTTGGTTGGTGAATGTGGAATCCCAGGCAGCACTGGATCAGCTAATGCATAGGATGGTTTAGATAATCACTCTTTATTTTTCCATCCTTGCCCTCATGGCAGCAGAAGATTTCTGTTTTCTATTCCCAATAGTAGTGGCAGAGTGTGGGGACATATTTTCAACAGATTTTTAAAAGATTACCTCCATAAAGGGAGAGAGACTTCTGCTTTGGTTGGGTAGTACAGATTTGGGTACCTGACTTCTCTAGGGTAGCGGCACCCCTGTCAACACTGATGAAGAAGGGGGGGGGAATTAATGTGGACATATATGTGTTAACATATAATTCAATAAATGAGACAACGACGGTAGCTATAGTTCCATTGGGACTATTACATTGAGATAGTCTATACTCCTGAGAAGGGGGCGTGGTAACAGATGCACTCACCATGAGGTCTGGTCTACAATTGTTGAGTGAGGCATCAAAGCATCTATTCACACTGCATATATCCTTTGTGGATAACGATTGACCAGATTACCTCTAGTACATGGTTGTCACTCCCCCAATTCATCATCATATTCGGGGGTCACAGCTTGAGACATTGACTGCGAAGCCAAACGTGTTAAAATATCCTCTGGACGGTCTCCTAAAGGATTTTCTAAGGTGGGGAGCATGTCATTCGTTTCAGATGATGAACCATGGTACCAATTATGCTTCGGGAGGAGGTGTTTAAGGAGATCCATACATCCCCGCTAACTATACATCCTAGAGTGGTGAAGATATACCAGGACCTCTAGCGTAAGTACTGATGGTCAGGGATGAAGGAAGAAATGGTAGATTTTGTATCACGATGCCTCAGTTATTATTATGTGAATTCTATATAGATCTGGTAGAAGTCTTATGCCAATAAGTATAGGGAGACTATGTCATCCTATGGGTCTCATCTCGATGAGGTTTGTGGAGAATTGGCCATAGTGGCAAGTAATCTCCATGGTTCTCGCAAATTTCTAATTCTCATCAGAGATGGTGAGGAGGCGTACCATCAATCTATTTCCCCACATATGCACTGGGTGAATAATGTTTTCCATGTGTCATAGCTGAAGAGATGCATGCATGATTCATCACACATTTTCAAATAGGGCAAGTTGAACATTGATGATGTGGTGGATTATACAGACTTCCTAGTGGAGATAGAGGATCGGCAGAAGAGAATCCTTCTTCGATGGTCAACCCCTCTGATTTGAGTTCGGTGGCAGCATGAGAACTTCCAAGAGAGCACATAAGAGTGGGAGTCTTAAATTCATGTTCAGTACCCTCATTGGTTTTGTTTTCCTTTGTTTTGGATTTTGGGGATGTAAATCCTTAAGGTGGGGAGAATGTAATGTCCTGGAATTACTGTATTTTTTTAATTATATTGAATTATTTTGAGACTGTGAACTCTAACGGTGCGTGATTATGAGGCCTAGAGTGCCTAGAATGATCCTTCAAACTTTTTTTATACTTTAATTAGCACGTGTAAGTAGTTTTATTGAAAAAGTGGAATAACTTTTGAAAATTTATATAGATCAGAAAATGGTATAACCTTAAAAAAATAATTAAATAATGTTACATTATTTTTCAAATGCTTATAACTCACAAACGATAACATGGATTAAAAATCTGAGACCACCACTAAACATTTGAGGTTGTGATTTCTTTAGGAAGATAAAATCATTGGCCGGGGCAGTCCACCAGTGAAAGTTAGTTTTTTCTGTAAATATAATAAATAACAGACAATTATGTTATTGTAAAATCCATAACATTTAAATTGTAACTTGGATTAGAAATCCAAGAGAACCGTTGGGTTCTTTGGGGGCATGTTTCACTTCTTCAGAGCTTAACATCATCCGGCATAGGTCAAGGTGACTATTATTAACTTTTTGATCTTTTTTCGGTTACATTCAATAAACGTGCACGATCCATTTTCTATCATTTGGACTGGTTCATAGATTAAAAATCTGAGGACACCGTTTAATTCGCATCGCCGATATTCTCTTAAGGTCAACATTATATTACATGTAGTAGTTACAAGGAAAAAGATAAGATTTGTGAATATTTAAATCAATTAAAATAAATTTATTTTATTATTTTATTTTCCTTCATATCCTATAATGGACAAGAGGTGTGTCAGGTTAGTAATTTTTCAAGCAATTAAATGGATTGACCTACCAACATAAAGTAACAATTACATTGGGGAAATTATGAAGCTTCCTAATTAATGAGCCCCATTATTTCTTCATGCTGTTACTTACCCTCCCCCTCTCTTTTATATATTGTGATAGAGAAGGGGTATGAGAGAGCTTCACCATGAAGTGAAGTGCTGAAGGAACACCATGACGCCAGACCCATAGACGATGAAGCCGACCCAGCAGGAGGTGACGTATGACAACGAACCAAAGGGCGACGTGCGAGTGGTGTCTTTGGGAACCTTTTGTAGGAACAAAGAACCCCAACCAACCTTCAAGAGTAGGCATTTCTCCGACTATTCATGGTAGGAGTTTTATTCATATATGTTTTCTAAATAATTTTCCTCTTCCCCGTTATTGATTAACATGAAGAATGTGGGTCAACCGACTAACGGGTTAACACGTGATTCATTCCTCTCTGCGGGAGGTTGTTACGGGGAATCATGTGGGGTTTATATTGTTTAATCCAATTGTTATTAACCCAATAACCCAATAATGTTATGAGTCAACATTGATAGCACGAGCCTAATGAACCAGACATGAACCCTCAGCTATATTTTTTATATCCATGTGCCTCCAGGGATGACCGATAACGCAATGTCACCGATCGAATACATGGTGGATAGTGCGTCGACGCATTCCACAAAAAGAGTGTTTTAGCTTGTCAGTCACATCGAATGGAGGAGGTAGCAGGCACGATGACCAGCCACCAGAAGGGAGGAAGAGGGACCGTTACACCACCAGAAAACAAATTCCAATACTAAAGATGTGGTGGTGGCCAAACCAATGTTTGGCGTGTTCTATGGAGCCCATGTGGTGCCATCACCTCACAATATGAATGGCCTCTAGAATGTTTGGGATTATGGGAGACCAGGGGTTACACCCCCCCCCCCCCACCCCCTTGTCAGACCACGCTTGGTAAACCACCTCGGAGAGGGCCGCCCCCGTCGGACGGGGTCGCCGCCCTCGGAGCAGGCTGCCACCATCGAGTCAGGCTGCTCCGCTCAGACAGGGCAGCCCCCCTCGCAGTGGGTTGCCTCTCTCAGAGCAGGCCACCTCCATCAGATAAGGCCACCGCCCTCGAACAGGGCACCTTCCCTCAAGTCGGGAAGCCTCCCTCAGAGCAGGCCGCCTCCCTCAGAGAAAGACGCCACCCCCGGGCTAGGCCGCCTCCCCCACGGGCCGGGACACCCTATCTTGGTTGGGACGCCCCTATTGAGGGCCATACCAGACATCAGCTGGGCAAACCGAGTTCACCTCGGCCCAACCAAGATCGTATCGGGCCGGGTAGGTCCAACCAGGTCGGAACAGACTCGGTACTAGAAATAGTCAATGGACCTTATCTTGTGAACCGGAAGCCTGTTGGACGAACCATCTACACCATTGGGACCCTCAAGTGAGAAGACCCTTTTTCCTTACTCCAATATAGTTTTGGAGATACATGGAGTATGGCAGGGTTGGATCACACACGAATCCAATAGTGCCCTCGGCACTGAAATGCTAGTAAGGCACATATCATGCATCTGATTGACGCACCAACTATTGAGTTAGAACCCCTATGACATGGAGGATAATCAGTTTAATTCTTTTGAAACTTTGTTCTATTTAAAATATGACTAATGTCTTGGGGAGTGGTTCTCTAAAACACACTATGTACAGAACCCTATGACTGGATGAGAACTGACAACTGCTGACTTTTCGACTCGAAGTGACTCGACGGCCACAGTACACTCATGGAGAGGATTACCTCAGCAGGCCATGGTGGGGAGCATCCACATTACGTGAATGGAAGGAGTAACGTAATTGACCATGTTGGGGGAGGGTAGCTCTATGATACCTGGTAGACCCATGGTACGTGATTGGGATGAGTACCTCAGTAGTTCAATTTTAGTGGGAAGTGCCACTGTGTGACGCGGCAAGCCCACTGTACTCGATAGAGGTGGAGTTCACCAGTAGCTGAGGCATTCAACATTGTGACTGTGTATGTTACTTGTTACTACCCATAGAATAAATCATTGTTTGAGTTGTCTTTGCTTTGTGTTTGTGATTGAGGTTATGCTATGTGGTACTTTACCTGTGTGGTGTATTACCTTCAGGGTGTTACCCTTGTGGTATACATACCTCATTTATGAGACGAGTATATCTTGATAACCTAGGTATATATTTGGGCATATACCTAGGTATAGTTGATTTCTATCTTTGTGGTTTTCCCTTTGTTGAACTTTAGGAGACATACAAGGTCACTGGTTCTCTACAGAGTATTGTTATACTCATCCCTGCATGGGCTTTGCCTCCACCTTATTGTGTCTTTTGTTGATGGCATACAACATTGATCGAGGTTGAGGGAGCTAGGACTAGACGGTGCTTGGAGGTTGACCATTTTCGGTGATGTGACATAGAGACTACTGTTTGTGAGATGTACCTACCCTTCTGGTAGGATCCTCAGTGGATGACCCATATGTTGTTTTCCCTTTTTCAATTGTATTGTACTTTTTAGTTGTACTTTTACTTTTATAGTTGAGATTGCATTCCGATCCCCTTCAATTTCAACACACATTTACTACAGGAGTTTAGATTGTGTTTCTTATTGTTGCATTCTACTCTGTGTGTTTGTACAGGTTTAAGGGAAATGTCTTCCCATTTTAAGGATACACCTTTCCGGTGCTAGTCGCCAGCCCCTTGCCTATGGAAGGTGGGTTTGGGTTAGTCACGACATGGGCCTCGGGGGATGGGTCGTGACAATTAATTTGGTTTGAAATAATACCACTAACTAAATTATTAAATTATATTTATGTAGAGAATAAAAATAATATGATATAAAATAAATAATTTTTTTTTCAAAATAATTATAATTTTTCTAAAATACAATTTCACTAGGTTTTGTCAACATAATTTATAATAAAATCTTACTATTCTGAGAAAATTTATAATATAAATTTAATATTATTTTTGAAATAATAATATGAAAATAATCTTAGGTATAATTTTTGGTATTTTCCTAAAAAAAATTAATTTCTCAATGAATGTTACAGTGTACATAATTTTTTTTGGATTCTTTATTTTCCTTTAAATTATTTATGAAGATATATTACATTTTTATTTATTTTTAAATTAAAAATTGTTAATTTTTATATTTATTAATTCAATTTAGGTCATACAAATTATCTTTATGTGGAACACTAATAAAAAAATTATAAACATATGAAATTATAATCATTAATAACCATCTTTCTCATCACTTCATAGAATAATTTATATAATATAATAAGGGTAACTTAATTTTTAAAAGAAATAATTTTTATAATAGTTAACATTATTTTCCATGGTTAAGGTAATTTTTTTAAGTGCATGTTAAAGCTAAAACAATAATGGGTAATTTTTTATAAAAATATTACTAAATAAAATTTAGTGGTAATTTTTGGAAATTAAAATTTATAATTCTTCATTAATCCTCACATTTTTCCGTTATATAATTGAAATTTTTTTTTCACCATTTTCCATTCCAAAAAATTATGCCCCTCATTTTACTTATAAAGGTCCACCAACTTTCTATTCTTCTTCACACTAGAACAAATTTTTTTCCTTATAGTACCTCCTCAAATCACTTAAAAAATTCCTCAACACTTTCTAGACTCCTTATTTTTGGATGAAATATATCCATTTAAGGCTTTGGATCCTACATAATGAGTTTACCTAAAAATATGTTTTGTTCTTAAATGAGGATTTTTATTTTATTTCATCTTCCACATAATTCAGTTCTTATTAAAAATGATGACATAATAAACTCAAAATATTTATTGTATTTTTTTGTTATATTAATTTTATTAGAAAAACCATATCCACCTCCATCAAATGGGTTGAGAAATAATTATTCAGTCATATTACATGTTATCCTCTCACAAAATGATGTAATTATTTTTTTTGTTTACCACCTCTCTTAGAAAGGTTTGTTGATCGATATAATATATATTAATGATATTTGTTTCCTAAAAATTCCCATTGTGTAATTTTATAATTTGAACAATTTTAAAATCCATTTCAATGTTGATACGATATTGTCTTCTGTGTATACTAAATATTTTCTCCTCATGGAGTGATACAAATTATTTTTCTTTACTTCATTTCAGGGAATTTAATAAGGATGATAATTAATATTATATTTAATATAAATATCATAATTATAATATTCCAAAAATATTAATAATCATGATATTAAATTATTCATTTTAATTTTTTATATTGAAAAATGACAAAACAGTTCTTGTACTTTTGATGTACAACATTCACCAAGCGATATGAGTGTATTTTCATCCCCAAACGACATCGAAGATATATAAAATTTTATTTAATGAAATAATATTTTATAAATGATATTTTTATGAATCTATATAGTTGAAATATTACATAACACTTTTTTATAATGACTAATGAAAAATGGAATTTTACTTATGCATATGTACAACCTACCATATTTATGATTGTAACATACTTTATTTATCAAAAAAATAATTCAAGATTTGTCTTAACATAATAATTTACTTACAATAATGATAATTATTTCATTATTATTATCCTATAGATGATGGAACTATATAATATTAAATATAATAGGAACATTCCTAACAATGAAAGAATGAGAGATAAAATGCAATTAACATCCAAAATAATGAAAACAATGAATGATTATTAATGAATAACTAATAAAATGTTAACATATATGATGTTAATAATATCAATACTATATTTCAAAAAATTAATAAGAAGATTAAAACCATTGTATAGGTGGATACAAAACATTCATCCAAAATGATGCATGATGTAAAGGACTTCGTCTCAATTTTCCATCCATTAGCCATATTGTAATGGTAAGCAACTAAGATCTCATATTTGGTGTATATACTAACTTTTTGACATTTGATTTCATTAATAATTTTAAATTTGCATCATTTGATAATTCAATTTCATATATTTTATCTAAGGTTATTTTGATATAAATAATACCAAGTGGTAAAGAATTTCATCCCTAGATTGTATTTCATTGGGTTATATTACATTTATGTATTGTTTGATATTAAAAAATTATTCAAGTAATTTAATTTGACTATATATTTTTTTATTTAATTTTTTTTATTTACATATGAGGCAAAGAATTTATTCATAGATTAATTATTTCTTCAACGTTTTGATCATTCTATGTTTTTATTTCACAATATCATTCTAATCAAGATTTTTTATTCATGAATTTATCTTTAAATAAATTATATAATAATTATCAAATAGTCTTATTTTATTTTCAACCCCATCAGTAAATGCATGTTTTTTATGTAAATGATAAATTATTCCATTACTACATAATATATTTAAAAGTGAAAAAGTTTATTTGAAAAAAAGACTATATTTCTCTCTTCATACATTAATATATTTTCTACAAAAACCCTTATTTATAAATGAAATATCAAATAATTATTTAACCATTCTCAAATAATTTATTAATACTTTTTTTCATGTTATGTTATATTTAATAAAATAAATTGAATATTGTGACAGAAATGGTGTCACAGAAATGGTGTGACAGAAATAGTGTCACAGAAATGGTGATACAGAAACGGTGTCACCAAAATGGCGTGACAGCTCATAAATAGTGTTTCCAAAACTATCTCATATTTCCTTTTCCAAAATTCTCTTTTTTCCCAGTTTTTCTAATTTAACATTTTCTTTTACGTACAACGTATTTAACACCTTGTATTGAGGGATTTAAGGTTGATTCAATGCCCATAACTCCTATATTAATTTCCTAACGGTTCGAGATGTTTTTACTTAGTCAATCCATGTGTTTTAATGTGATCATCTTTTAATGTAAAATCCAGCATTTTATAAATTACTACACCGTTAAATATTCTAAAGTGTATGAGATATATTCCTCCTTTACTCATCCTCCTTGTTTTCTATAGTGAGACACTTTAACCCTTCATTCCATAAAATAAGAGTTGTGATATCAAAATTTTCCACGTGGATTGGTTTCCCTTGACATTCTTCTTGCAACAAGTGCACCCCAATTTTGGAGAAACCAAGAAGTATCTATCAATCATCGATATAAGCTTTGATTGATCATCACTATTTTGGGTTCATCATTTTATATTTCTCCTTTCATATTATGTCATGAGTTCTCCGTGCTTCTAAGGGTGTTTCTTGGGTTTCGGTTGGTGTGTTTGTGCCACGACATCCTTGGGTGGATATAGTTGACATGAGACGAGGTGATCGTGATCTTTTTAGTTGATTGTTCTTGTATAAAGATCATTAAGACTCTTTTCAGGTAGGGGATTCGTTTATCCTCTTTTCTTTTACGTGCAACTATATAGTTAGCATGTTTTATCCCAATGGATTGTAATTGAATTGACATAATAAATATTTGATCCAGAGAAATACATTAATATCACTCTTATGTTATTGCCTCTTGTTTTTCTAGATAGTGTGATATCTATACTTTTTGTGTTTAATATTTCATTCTTGATAGAAATTGGTAATGAAATTACTGCCGGAATTAATAAATAATTGTTTGGATAATGATAAAGAGGCATGAAAATGAATCTGGTTCTTCATTTTGTTATTTTATGTTAATCTAATTGGTGCAGTACACATTTTTAATTATTTGTGATGTCTTACTTTTTAGGTTTCCTGAATTTGGAACATACAAATAATAAAATAGATTAATCTAAGATGGATTAAAGAACTGGTTGTTTGATAAAAGATAATTCCTTGTAGGTTTCTGAGTTACCCTCTTGCTTGTTTAAGGGCTAAGATCCCAGTTGATATGATTGTATTTTTCATGATTATTGTTTTGTGATGTGATCCTGGAAGGATTTTCTGAAATGAGGGGACAGGGAGGCCTACTGGTTATTGCAGCAGTTGACGCCTAGAGTGGGAGATGCATCAGATTATGCATCTAGATGTCGGGGAGGACATCGGGGATGATGGAATGGGTTGGTTGTGTTTGTTTTTATGATTATTGATTTCATTGGTTGATTATCTTCTTTTCCTTCCCCACTGATCATGTCATCTTGTCTTTCATACCCTTCTTTTGAAAAGGGAGAAGACGTGTGGGGTAGGTCACATTCTTTCTATGTCTAGCTTCACAAGGGAGGATGGGTCTACACTCTTATTATAAATGGAATAGACTCGATAGGTAGTAAAATTACTCACAGTGTTGATAACTTATGTATTGTAGCATAGAAGTTTTTTCAAGAGTGCCTGAGAATATGGGAAAGTAATGCTGTAAATAAATAATTGAATAAATGATGTTAACCAATGGGGTTGGTGATTGCTGGGACATAATGATGAGGACAACAGACAATGGGTGTGATGCTAATGGAATTTTAATCTGGAATTGTTAATGGTTAATTAATGGTTAAATAATTAATTAATGTAAAGTGAAACCAAATATAAGATAATGATTTATTGTAATAAAGCACTTTAAATGGATTTTTTCTTAAAGGATACATTGTCTTAGAAGTGGCAGTTAGGAGTCTGATAGACATTAACTAGAGTTGAGTCTAAGAATAGGTTATGCCCATACTTTGGTTTTGATCTATAGTATATTCTGATCTTTTTGTGATTCTATACGCTACTCCACACTGTCAGTTAGGGAAACTAACCCCCCGGGGAATCTGATCCCTATGGGTGTTTTCCCCAACATTCCTATGAGAGGATGGATAGCTGACTACCCCCATTGGTCCCACTCTGTTCTCTTGGTAGTTACTTGTGATGGTTGGAACATAGGTTACTTTTCTCCATATATGTGTGTAGAGGACTGTAATGGATTGTTGATATTCACACATATATATTCTATATATTGTTTTCTATGGACTAATATAGGTGTAACGTGTATAGGATGTGGTGGCTTGATGATCATTACTCGGTTTATGGGCACTAATGGCTTGAGGTATGATAACTGACATATGATACACAGTGTATGAGCTGTGGTGGCACCTAGAAACTACCTTGTTACTTTGCTTACGTGGATGTGGTGGTTTTGTTGCATGAGGTTCATGTTGTGGTTCTTCACCCAGGTGTCTGCGTGAATGCCTTTTTGGGGAGTGATTCTTTGGACGTGCGACGTTGGGGCATAGCGAAAAACCATTAGGGATGTAGTAGCAGGTTAACCATGATATTCATTCTTATATTATATACTCTGGAATTTATTACATTGTGAGAGTATCCATGGTGAGGATGGGAACATATTATACCATTTTAGGTGATGAGTTAGTTTCACTTGTTGTTCATTGTGCGTTAGCATGATTTCTTTACATTTACATGACATGATTTAGGGTGGATCCTACTGATTATAGTATTATACTCACCCTATGTATATATAAAATGTTTTTTAGGTCGCTTGGAGCTAGTTGGAGATCATGCTGGTTTCTATGAGCTTGAAGTTTCAAGAGTTGTTCAGGCTTGTGGTTACTGATATTTTTACATTATTTTATGTACTTGCAGTTTTTCTAATTTCAATATTAGTAGTTTTTTAGGACATTAAAAATGTTCACATGGGTTTTATTTTATATTTATATCTAAGATGGAATTTCTGGGTGTCTATCTTATCTCTCTCTTCTTCATTTGTTCTCTTAGAGGGTAATGCCTCCCATTTTTGTGTTTATTATTCCCTCAGTGCTAGTCGCCAACCAGGGGCCTACTGGAGGTGGGACTCGGGGTCATCATCTCTCTTCTCACACTATCGGCCCAAGAGCGGTACACTCTGTGGGGAGGGGTTCATGAAAGACTGGTATCAGAGGTTTGGATGCCGGATAGGATGTAGTTTGGTGTTAGGAAAAGGAGTGATTGCATGGGTTGGTAGGGCATCAATGTTAGTCAAGTTTATAAAGTTATGTAAACAAAGGAGACCGGCTGAGACATATGTGTTTAGGTCCCCCTATGACCTAATTTATGGACCATTTTATTTGAAATGGCCACAAAATGTGGTGATAAACGTTACACGGTAGAAACCTATGAACGTATCATGCATGATTCCCCTCTATTCCAGTGTTTGAATGAGTAGTCCTTTTGTTAAGTTAACCTAAAATGAATAAAATAAATCCGTTAATTGATTCATGAAGAGTCTTATATTTTCCAGGTTTAGGAGTCCAAACTATTTGTTATTTTTCAGGTATGGCTCCAGGTCGAAGTCCTCGTCATGATCACATAGAAGATATCTAGCAGCCTGTGCCAGCAGATCGTTGCATTGATGAGGTTGAAGACGAAGACACTTGAAGGAGGAAAAACTGAGAGTTTCAGCACCAGAGTATAAAGAATAATGAGGCCTCTATTTCAGAATTAATCAAAGATGACTGGTTGGAGGATGTCGAGATAGGATTCAGTTGGGTCTATGCTCAGAGGGATCACAAGGTGTCCTTGGTTGTGAAGATGTTGCGTGGAGTAGTGAGGCATGGGTGGTTCATGTTCTTTGAGGAACAGGAGGTGTTAGCGATCACATGAGAGGAGTTCCGAGACATGTTTAGTGCCGAGTTTCTTTCTTCGACTACAAAGGCGTCTAGTCTCTAGGAGCTTCAAACCCTTCGATAGGGGATCTATAGTGTGTGAGTGTTTGTAATCTATTTCAGGAATATTTTATGATATGCTTAGGAGATATTTCTATATAAGGAAGCCCAAGTGAGGCATTTCGAGGAGGCTTTGTGTCTAGAGATCCAACGCTAGGTCACCCCATTTTTCTAAATACATATCATGTGGTTTTGTAAAGCGCAGAGGTCGTCGAGAGGACATTGGCCAAAACCGGATCATCACCAGAGGGGAGTCATCATGATTATTCAAGAAGAAGATCTGTGGTCCGAGGTTCTTGGTTTTTAGTTAAGAAGAGTTTTCTTTCTCCAGGGGGTAGGTCGCATCCCTCCGCATCTCGTTTCATTATGGGAATCTTCTCTTAGGAATGTGCCAAGGGATTAGGTTCTTTTTTTCTTGTAGTGGTCGAGGTAATCAGTAGCGAGAGTGCCCAACCATTCCGAGCAGTCAATGTGGACCATGTTTTCCATTCCAAGTTCCTCCATTGTTGTAGTTCCAGCCAAGGCATCAACAACAGGTTTCACTAGCTCTTGATCATTAGAGGGTAGATGAGGCAGGTAGAGGACATCCCTCTGAAGCTCCCAGTCCCTAGAGAGCAGAGCACGGCCTGGGTGGTGGTCATCATCTGGGTCAGAGAGGCCGTGTAAGAGGTCATGGTCATCTTCATGCTTTAGCATTGCCATCTCCAGGCGAGCCAGAAGTCATTTGAGGTACTTTTTTCCTGTTATCTACCTTCATGTTTGCATTTTTTTTATTTAGGAGTGACACAATCCTTCATATCACCTACCATTTTCCATGCTTTGGGACATGAGGTAGAATGGCATCCAGTGACCTTGGCGTTGACCACACCAGTTGGAGGTTGAGCTGACTTGTTTGAAGTACATAGAGACTGTGAGAAAGTGATGGGGCAACACCGCTCTTGGGGAATTTTCCTAGGATTACAGATAAAACCATATGATGACATCCTCATCATGGATTGTTTGTATTCAGTGATGGATATAGTTGATTGATTCAGGATGAATGAGGTGTTCTTCAATGAGGACGGAGATCCAACGGTGTTTGTTGGAGAGCGAGACACTTGGATGGGTCTGAGGAATTTTCCACCCTTATCATCCTTGATGGCTGAGCTAATGCTGAGTTCATCAGAGGGTCAACAGTTGGAGTTTCCTAGGGTCGTAGAATAGTACCCTAATTTCCTTCCAGAAGTGGTTGTAGCATTACCCCCTTGACGATTGATCCAGATTGGGATTAAGCTCCAATCGGGAGCATCTACTATCTCTATGTATCCATATAGGATGGCCCCTTATGAGTTAAGAGGGCTATGTGTAAAACTTGACGGTCTGTTACAGTGCGGTTTTGTTCGACCAAGTGTGTCACCATAGGGTGAACCAGTTTTCTTTGTGATGAATGCTGACAGAAGATTTCTGTTGTGTGTCTATTATCATTGCTTGATCAAAGTGATAGAGACAAATTACTATCCTATTTCATGTATTGATGATTTATTCTATCAACTAAAGGGTGCATATTGGTTCTAAAAGATCGACTTGCAACCTGGATATCATCAGATGCATGTGAAGGATGAGGATATCCTGATGAATTCTTTCCATTGTCGACATGTGAATTATGAGTTCATTGTAATATCGTTCGGTGTGATGAATTATCTAGTTTTGTTCATGGGATTGATGAAAGCTATGTTCCTTGATTTCCTGTACTTGTTCATGGTGGTTTTCTTCAATTAATTATATGTGTACTCTACATCTGAAGAGGAGCATGTAGAGCATCTACACACTGTTTTGGGAGTTCTTCGTTAACATCAGTTGTTTGGGAAGTAGTTGAATTGTGAGTTTGGGGCTCAAGATGTCTGTTTCATGGGAAATTTTGTGTTCCTCTATGAAGTAGTTGGGGATCCATCAAATATAGAAGTAGTTGTGTCTTGGGAAACCCCCAAGACAGTGTCAGAGGTCTGAAGTTTCCTTGGTCTTGTAGGCTACTATAGGTGGTTCGTAGCCGATTTCTCTCGAGTTGTGACTCCTCTGATAGCTTTGACCCGGAAGGATCAGGTGTTCATATGGATATATTAGTGTCAGGAAGCATTCGAGTATATAAAGGAGATGTTATTAGTTGCTATACTTCATTTTCTTCCTGCTGAGGGAGTTTAGTTTGATGTTTTCTACGATGCTTCATATCTGGGGTTGGTTAGTTTTCTAATGCAGCCATGATCAGTTATTTCTTATGGGTATTGGCATTCCCTTCCTCATGAATGTAACTATTCCACCCATGATCATGATTTGGCATCTGTGGGTTCTGCACTGAAATTTTGGATACATTACCTCATTGGTGAGCACTTGGTTGTTTTCACCAGTCATAAGATCCTGAGGTATGTTTTCTCCCAGTGTGACTTCAACTTATGAATGTGTCTGTGGGTGGAGTTCATATAGGAATACGACGTCAAAATATTGTATAGGCCTATTAAGGGAAATGTTGCAGTTGATGCACTGAGTAGAAAGTCACAGTGTGATGTAGTGTTTGAATCTGGTGACTCCTGGAGAGTAATGGATGAAGTTTCAACATTAAATCTTGATATGAATGGAGTTGGGAGATAAGGATGTCTTTTGTAGATGATGGTGTAGTCATCTAGGGTGTAGAAGGTGGTAGAGTCCTAGTTGGGGGATCATGAGGTGGAGGTCTGGAGACACTACGTTGTTTGTGGCATGGCCCCTAATGGTAAGACTGAGGATGAACAACACCGAGTGTCATATCACAGAAGGATTTTTTTAAAAAATTTGACAATTCATGAGGAAGTTCTTATACAGTTCCATATTTATCCTTTACCAGTACATACTGTTGTGAAAAAGATGTACCGAGCCTTTTGGAGCCTGTTTTGGTGTCCTAGGTAGAAGCATTCAGTTTCAGAGTTTCCATCTCGATGTCTGGTATGCTAGAAGGTGAAGGTTGAACACTGTGTTCCTGGTGGTCTCCTCCAACCGTTTGATCTTCCTCAGTGGGAGTGGGAAGACATCTCAATGTACATTGTTACTAGTTTACCTCATGCTCTGAGAGGACATGATTATATTTGGGGGTAGTGGACCATTTAACAAAATCATCCCACATTATATCAATTAGGTAGTCGAGCTTAGTGGATGTTTTTTTTGATGCAGTATCTAGAGGAGGTGGTCATACTTCATGGAGTCCCTAGGGTGACCATTTCTTATTGAGATCCTCTTTTTACCTCTAGGTTGTGGATAGGTCTCCAACATGCTTTTGGATCATAGAAATTCCTTATCACTGCTATTAATCATCTAATAGATGGTCTTACAGAACGAACAATCTCGAATCGTGAAGACATGTTACGCTCTTGTGGCCTAGATTTTGGAGGTTCATGGAAGAGGCACACAAACATGGTGGAGTTATCTTACAATAATAATATTCACTCAACCATTAGTATGGCGCCATTTGAAGCTATGTATGGACAACCATTTTGTTCTCCATTGTGCTGGATTTGGGTTGGAGAGTCAGTAATTTTTGGACTAGAACTGTAGAAGAATACAACAATGATGGGTTAGGTGATTCAGGAGATGTTGAAGATAGCACAAAATCTTCAGAAATCTTCTGCCAATCAATGGAGGAGACACTTATAGTTTTATGTTGGGGATCACATGTTTTATTAGGTGACTCCCCATCGTGGGTAGCGAATTTTTGGTCATAGGAGTAATCTTTATCCCCGATTTCTTGGGCATTATTATGTGTTATCTCATTTTGGAGCTGTGGCATATCGAGTAGCTCTTCCCCCGTAGATGAGTCGGATAAATGATGTTTTCCATGAATCACAGCTCCGTCATTATTTTCATGATGTCTCTCACGTTATCGATTTGGGATATATTGATGTTGATGACAATGTGACCTTCAAAGAGGGGCTGTTAGAGATCCAAGACAAAAATGGGAAGGAGTTTTGTGGGCATTCTATTCCCTCGATTCATGTCATGTGGTGACACGGTGGCATGGAAGAGAGTACCTGTGAATGCGAGTCATAGCTATATGATCAGTACCCATAGTTGTTTGATGTTTAACCCTTTTCATGTAACGACGTCCGGTTTGGGGTTATAGACCTTCCGTGTTTATAAGTTGAATTTAGTCTGTTTCTTATTATTGTTTGCTCTCTTTTGAGAGGTATCTTGAGGAGTGGTTGTTCAGACACCTTTTCAGTTTTCATTTTTGTAGATTTTGGATTCTCAAGGATGATATTGTTTTTCGAGGTATCTGATGTAATGGTTCGAACATCTCTGGTCCATTCCTTTGCTGAAACCTGGTGTTTTAGGTTTTCTAGGAGCTCATGGTGACTCATCCCTAACACTTTTCAAAATCTCTAGTTCTGTGAATAGTGTCACTATGTGATGGAAACTGTTTCACAGAAACGATTTGATAGAAATAGGGTCAATGAAACTGTGAGAAAGAAATGGTTTAACAAAAATTGTGTGACAGAATCGGTGTCACGAAAATAGTGCGATAGAAATGCTGTTACAAAAACTATGAGACAGGAATAGTGTCATAGAAATTGTGAGACATAAATAGTGTCATAGAAACAGTGAGACATAAATGGTGTCACAGAAAGGGGTGATAGAAATGGTGTCAGAGAAACATGGTGATCGAAACGGTGTCACAGAAATGGTGTGACATAAATGGTGTCACAGAAATGGTGTGATAGAAACGGTGTCACATAAATGGTGTGACAGAAATAGTGTCACAGAAATGGTGTGACAAAAATGGTGTCACAGAAACGGTGAGACATAAATGATGTGACAGCTCATCAACTGTGTTTCAAATTTTTTTTCATATTTCCTTTTCCAAATTTCCATATTTTTTTCCAGGTTTTGTTAATTTAACATTTTATTTGATTTAAAATGTATTCAAAGCCCGGTTCTGAGGGATTTAAGGCTGATTGAAATCCCATAACTCCAATATTAATATCCCAATGGCACAAGATGTGTCTACTTTGACAAATTGTGTGGTTTAATTTGTTCTGCTTTTAATGGAAAATCCAAGGTACCTTAAACCACAACTCCGTTAAATATTATAAAGGGGATGAGATATCTTCCTCTCTAGTATTTCCTCCTTGTTCTCGGGTGTGAGATGGTTTAACCTTTCATAACATCCCAAAGGATTCGTGAGATCAACATTTTCCCTGTGTATTGGTTTCACTTGAAATTCTTCTTGCTGCAAGTGCCCCCCTATTTTGGTGCAACCATGCAATATTCATCAATCTTCATTATAAGGTTTAATTAATCATCATTAGTTTTGGTACATCTTCTCCTGTTTCTCCTTGAAATATTATTTCATGTGATATCCTTGTTTTTAATGGTGTTTCTTGGGTTTCGGTTGGTGCAGTCGTTCAGCGACATCCTCGGGTGGATGCAGTTGTCATGATTGGAGGTGATCGTGATCCGCTGAGTGGATCATTCTCCTATAAAGAACGTTAAGAACCATTTGAGGTATGGGATTCGTTGCTTCTCTTTTCTTTTATGTGAAACTGTATAGTTAGCATGTTTTATCCCACTTAATTGAAATGGAATTGACATAATAAATATATGAACTAGATAAATGAATTGATATCACTCGTATGTTATTGCCTCTTATTTTACTAGAAAGTGTGATATCTATGCTTGATGTGTATAAAATTTCTTTCCTGATGGAAATTGGAATAGTTCATAAAGTCTTAATTAATAAATAATTTTTTGGATAATGATAAAGAGGCATGTAAAATAATATAGTTCTTCATGTGGTAATTTGATGTTAATAAAATTGGTGCAGTAAGCATGGTTAATTATTTATGATATCTTACTGTTTATGTATACCAAATTTTGAACCTACGAATTAAAAAATTGGTTAATCCAAGATGGATTAATGAACTGGTTGATTGATAAAATATAATTCCATGTAGGGTTCTGAGTTACCCTATTACTTGTTTATGGGCCAAGAGACCAGTTGATATGATGGTTGTTTTCCTACTGCATGTGTTGTGATGTGATCCTAGAAGGCTGTTGTGATATGTGGGGGAAGGGAGGCATGTCGTTTGTGGCACCAGTTGTTGCCCAGAGTGTCAAGATGAATCAGTTTATGCACGTGGGTTTTGGGGAGGACACCGTGAATGATGGAATGGGTTTGCTGTGAATGTTTGGATGATTGTTGATCTCATTTGATGATTATCTTCTTTACCTTCCACACCACTCAAGGCATCTGTTCTTGCTTACCCTTCTTCCGAAAGGGGAGAAGATGTATATGGTATTCCACATGCTTTATGTGTCTAGCTTCTCAATGGAAGATGGGTCTATTCTCTAAATGTAGGTGGAAAAGGCTCGAATGGTAATTGACCAACTCACTGTGTTGAGCCCCTGTTTTTAGATGCGTAGATTTTTTTTCTAGAATTACTAGAATTATGGGAAAGTAATGTTGTAAATAAATAATTGAATAAATGATTTTAACCCATGGGATTGGAGCTTGCTGGGATGTAATGCAGAGGATAGTTGACTCTTGATGTGAAGCTAATGAAATTTAAATGTGGAATTGTTACGAGTTAATTAATGTTTAAATAATTAATTAACGTAAAGTGAAACTTATAATATGGGAATGAATTGATGTAATAATGATCTTTAAATGGTTGTGTTCTTATAGGATATCTAGTTTTAGATGTGGCATCCGGGAGTCCGAGAGGTGTTATCTGCAGTTGAGTATAAGAGTAGGTTATGCCCATAGTGTGGTTGTGAACTATAATATATTATGTACTTTTTTTGTTTCTTTATGCTACTCCACCCAGTCAGTTAGGGAATTTGACACCCTAGGGATTCAAAGACCTGGGGATTTTTCCCCAACATTCTGGTGGGACGAATTATGGATGACTACCCACTTTGGCCCCACTCACTTTTCTTTTTATTTACTTTTGCTGGTGGATAAAATGGTTAGTTTTCCCCATATATGTGTGAAGAGGGTTGTAATGATTGTGGTTATTCACACACATATATTCTGATATTGTTTCATATGGACTACTATAGGTGTGATGTGTATAGGTTGTGGTGGCTTAAGGATCCATACTCTATGTATAGGCGGTAATGGCATGTGGTAGAATACGCAACGTATGATACACGTTATACGGGATATTGTGGCTCCCAGAAACTACCTGGTTACTTTGATTTCATGGATGTGGTGGTTTTGTTGCACGAGGTGAATGTTGTGGTGCTTCGCTTAGGTGTCTACGGGCAATCATTTTTGGAGAAATATTTTTAGGATGTGCGACATTGGGGTAAAGCAGAAAACCAGTGGGGAAGTAGAAGCGAGGTAGACTTGATATTAATTGTTATATTATATAATATTGTATTCATTAATTGGTTTAGAGTTTCCATGGTGAGGTTTTGAAGATAGTATACCTTTTAAGGTTATGAGTTTTTTTCCCTTGTGGTTCAATGTGCGTTAGCATTAGTTCTTTGCTTTTGCAGGAGAGGGTTCAGGGAGGATCCTACATATTATACTGCTATACTCACTCTATGTATATATAAACTGTCTTTTAGGTCACATGGAGAAGGTTGGAGATCATGCTTGTTTATACTTTCTTGGGGTTGTAGGAGCTGTTTAGGAATGTGGTTGTTGTTGTTTTTTACGTTCATTTGGGTACTTTCAGTTTTTTTCCTTTTAGTTGTAGTAGTTTTTCATGACATTACATATGTGCACATGGGTTTTATTTTATATTTTATCTGAGTTGAAGTTGTTTTGTGTCTAGATTATCTCACTCTTCAACATTTGTTCTCTTACAGGGTAATTCCTTCCATTTGTGTGTTTACTATACCCTCTTTGCTAGTATCTAACCCAGGGCCAACTAGAGGCATGAATCGGAGGTTCTAATCTCCCTTCTCAAATTACCATCCCAATAGGGGTACACATTGTGGGGAGGGGTTCATGTCATATATTAATATCGTTTCACCACAAGGATCATTTTGATTTTACAAAAAATGTTTATGTTGTTATTGTTTTGACATACTCGACATGTAAGGAATTTCTACTTGTGATGACCAATTATTTTTAAAATATTCGTTTATATGTTTCAAAAATTATTTTAAATGAAAATTCTTTAAAAAAATTATGTTAGTGTTTTATTTTAAACATATTTTATGAATATGAAAGTATAATTTTACTAAATATTTTTTAAGTATTTTTTTGGCATTTGTATTTATCAATGATAACACCACATTATTTTATATATAATGCATTGTGGATATATTTTACTCACACTATGTTTATTTTTCCTCAATATAGTTTAGGATTATTTTTAACAAGGATTGTATAGAAAATCAATTCCTTGATTCAGTATTGTAGTCATTATGATTCCACTAAAATATCCACTTTTCGATAATAATTGGATAATAAATTTATCTTAAAAAACATATTATATATCATGGATATATTTATTTCATGTAAATTTTATCATTTATACATAAAATTTATTTCTCTAAATGTTATATAACAGACTGTGCAGGTATTGTTAATCTTTATACATTATTCAATATAAAATACCTAATGGTAAGTCATATTGATTAATGAATTAAATAGAATCATTAGATATGGGAGGAACGATTTATAATAGAAGTGATAGTTTGGTACTGGTTTTATATATACAATAGATTCGTTGAAATGAATCATTATTCAAATTAGTATGCTTTGATTAATCTAGTATTTACCCATAGTTTAAACCATCTTCTGAGAAATCATGACTATAGAGGTGTCTCATTCCTTAGACATGATGTAAAAAAATTATGTGTTTCCATCATTAAGAATTCAAATATGAATATACAATATATTTTTTAAGGATATTCTCTCATGATGCATTTTCATTATATTTTTATAGAATAAATTATATTAGTTTTAATTAATTTACCTGACAATATTTATTAGGTGTTGCCATATCATGATTGTCAGGATATATAAATGGTATTTATGGTTGGTTAGTTACCTTCCCATAATGATTATACTTATTTATTCAAGATATATTAATCTATATATAACCATTACTTGTCATTTAAAGTCACCTAGTTTACTTTTATATAGGATTCAAAAGTGTGTACTATGATTTATAAGAAAGGATATTCTAGTGGAAATAATGTCTTTCTATAAATAATATTATATCTTAATTTGTGTATACCAATGTAATATTAGAATCACATATTTATATTCTTCCTTAATATGATTATGAAAATCAGCCCTTTATTATGAGACTCAATGTATCATATGCCAATGTAATAATGTAAGTCACCTTCCATGAGTTACTAAATTTGAGTACTCTACAATAATTGCCTTATTATTATCCTTTCATAAATATTATAATTATCATTAGATAATCTCATGTATTGGTCCTTTTTTATTTCATTGTAATTATCTCATGATAATTTTTTTCCAAAAATATTTGATATGTAAATTTTGGAAAATGATGGATTATATTAAATATGAAAAACAGACATTGCCACCATTAGAAATAGTATATGGATTATATTTATTCCTGCTAAGATGAACTAAGTGGAACTGACGACTTGTCAATCTGATCAATTATAGAGATTCAATTGAAGATATAAGTTTGAGGAATAATAAAATAAAATTAATATATGTAAATATATATGAGTGAGAGAGAGTGGGCATAGTGAGATTTGGAACATTCCCTATGAGAACCACAATAAATCCCACTTTAATTTAATTTTTTTTTAACTTCCATTATGAACTATTTCATAATCTTGTTAAATTATTTATTCATTCCTTCTGGTAAAATATAATGCACCATAGAAAATAATTTTCAGCCCCCTCAAGTAAATATTATATAATCTATTAAAAATTCTTAAATCTATCCATATACATATACATCCCCACGTATATATATTTGATACCTATATATATATATATGAATATTTTAAACCCATATATATTAATGTTATATATATATATATATGTGTGCGTACAAATCCATATAGACATCTATTCATCAAAAAATATATAAATATATAAATATATATTTTTATATATATTTAAACCATATATATATCTATGTGTGTGAGTTATATATATATTTACACAACATGATGGACAGATATACACCCGTAAATATATATATACACACATATACTTAACCTATAAATATATACACATTTTCACCTTCCAAGTATAAATAATATTGTTTTTTCAAATATAATAATAATAATAATAATTTATATTATTATTATATACCTCACATCATTTCCACCAATAAAAATTTAGTTTTCTTATTTATTAAATACATATAATATTTTAATTATTTTTAACAAACATTTTCATATATTCAGTACCCTGTAATAATATCATTATTTCATCACAACCACATAATAAATGATCATCCATGGAGAGATATCACTCTTTAATTAAGAGAGTCAATTTATAAAAGAAATTATGATTTTTCCAACACAAATAATAACAATAACAACATAATTATAAATAGCCATATGAGTGTTGTACCCAAAAGCCCACCAATAATAAAACATATGTAATGACTATAGAATAACTCACTATACGAACCTTACAATAGACTCTTATTTCTCGTATTATGGACTATTTGGGAGAAATTCATTTTTTATAATCATTTATAATTAAAATATTAAATAAATTATTCTCTTGTGCGATATAAGAAAACATGTTTTGTGAAAAAATGTTATTTCGCATCGAGGGTAATCCAAACATCATATATTTAACATTAGTATCATATATCCTATAAGAAACATTGATTGGGAGATATTTCAAATATTATATATACATTTTAATATTTTTCTAAAACCAAATCAAGATTCTATGGGGCTCTAAATTTCATGATAACTTAATACCAAAATATGAAAACATTAAACAGAAAATTAAAAAGTGATAGAAATGGTTTTATGCTTACATATGGAATTTAATAATATATTATATGATTTTTAATAAAAATATACATAATAATACTCATAAACTAATTACTAATATTTTTTTATTGTTGTTATAAATTTGAGGATGTTATAATTATACCCCTCTTTAAAATTATCGTTCACAGAAGTTATCTCTAGAAGTCTTTTTTGTTTAATTATTACCACCAAGTGTAAACATCAGACTCCAACTGTTATGCCTCAATGGAATAATTTATCAAAAATAGACAATATTTGGAACACAATATAGCCTTATCCAATCTATGAGTCACACGTGTTTCTACTAAGATTATATTTTTTCAGAAAAAGTTATCCTTGGAGCCTACCATTGATCCAAGGTATAACCCCCATTGTGCAAACCACTCTTTTGGTCCCTACATGTTATTTATATTCATCATATATATAATAATACAACATCAAAATTAGTTAAACAAATTAATGCATATAAATATATATCAGAACATCATGAGTCATATATATATTACATAGAGAGAAATATACTAAACAGATAGAAAAAAATTAAGTAATTTAATTAAGTAACTACTATGTCAGAGAACAATAAGTATATATAAATATAGACAGAAAAACTATATTACTAATTATGATTCATGAATGCCCTTGAAATCTGATAAATCACATGTAAAAATATTTTTCATCACCTATGTTTAATTTAATCAATGGTAATAACAAATATTAATTTCCCTAATTTATGTAAAACATATAGGATCACTATATAATGCTAGAAATACAATGTCATAGTTCCTATTCCAAATTCAAAATCATCATTTATCTTATATGACATATCCCATATAAAAGAAGAAATAAAAAATCATATTTGAGTGTCCTTCTTATGATTAAATTTTGTAACATCCAAAACTAAACCAATGGGTCAACACCTGAATTATACATGACATCTTGCATGCTTACCCAAATAAACGAGGTCACTAACTAGAGGTAAGGGCCTTAAATCAATCAATGGAGTGAAAATACCCTCCATAAGATTTCAATGGGAAAAAAATAAAACAAATATTTAATAAGAAGATAAATTATTTTAATTATAGAAACTGAAGATAGAATACATAATATATAAATAATAGATCCTAATATGGAATGTTGTCCCAATTAACTAAAGTGGATAATAATTAAATGAACATTAGTGTCCTCATGTGTGTATCTAAAACTACTCCAGCCTCATGCTCTAGCCGTTTACCCATCCACCATTGGGAACATTCCATTCACTACATCTCTCATGAATTATTAAAGCACCTCAAAATGAAAATTTGGTTCTGAGTAAAGGACTATGGAGGACACCACCAATTCATCCATTATTGGTTGTATCATGTATAAAAATTGTATGAAATAAGAATATTAAATAATGAAATCATAAACACACAATCCAAAATAGATTTGTAGTGTGCTAAAAAATCTACCACCGAACCCCCGGCCTTACCTACTTCAGTTTCATGTTGTAATGTGTATATGGTTTGGAAAATATATCATTACTATTAAAAATTCTCCCCAAAAAAATATTTTGGTGTGTCATTCATAAATCCACAATGCATTGGGTGAAAATCCTACCTTGAATCCACATAGAATTGGGTACTACATGGAAATCCACAAGTCATCGACTATCTGCAACCTTTATAGAATCCACAAGTAATCATAAAACACTAAAAATTCCAAAAGTAATTGATTCTCGTCATCTTCCCAAAAATCTACATCGAATCATGTAATGTACAGGTTACAAGGATATGATTCACTACAATAATCATCTCTACAAATCAATGTGCATACCCCACTAGGAGTAATTGAACCATATTGGACAGCATTCAGTGATACAAATACCAAAACTAAAAAAAGAGAAATGACATATAATGTCATTATTACAACTATAGATAATATCATGAAAAAAATATATTCATAATATAAATAAAAATTTGAATCATAAATAATAATGAAATATTCCAATCACATCAATCTCATGGAATCAAATCAAACCATATCAGGGAAAAAATATACCCATGAACACCCAGATAAGATCACAAATCTAGAATTAATATAAATTTCCTTACATAAAAAATGAATCATAGTAACATGTGTTAAAATATACCAACAAAAATGCTCATGATTACTATTAAGTTGAACACCGTTATGTGTAATCATGTCTTGACCATTAGATGAAAGACAATAGAAATTACACAAAGTACAACATGGCCCTTAACACCATGTAAATTTATTCATAATTGTTAATTTAATAAATAATAAAAAACAATTTATTCAATTTATATTCATTATTATTCAGAAGAAAACATGAAATAATGGTTATTCAACCAAAGTGGATAATGTCATTAATCATCCTAAAAAGAGTGCATAAAATGCAAAGGATAAAGAACATGAAACTACCAATAAGAAGTTATATGTGATCACAATGGCATGGAATATTTGATGTTTAACCACCAAAAGTACCATCACACACAAACTATAATATGATCACAATCCATATAATCCGAAAATCTAAACCACCTTTTTTTCCTAGATGAAATAAAATTTCAAATGTTATGATATTTTTTCTATAATATAGATTTTCAGAATTGTATCTTATATCAAAATAAAGTGTCACATTATACTGTCTAGAATAATACTAAACCAAATTGTTATTCATTGATAATGTAACTAATTATTCTTTTATAAACCTAAATTTTTATCCTTTTAAAATTATATTATTATATATTCTATCAGATTATTATTTGATAAATGGTTATTTTATCTTTTGATAATTGTTTGACGCATTATCATACCATAATTTACCATAACATCTACATAACAAAGAGTTTTTATGATTTTTTCTAATTAATTACGACTAATTGATGGATTGTGATGAACACAACATCAATTAAACCTTTTTCTATATAACAAAATTTGTTATACATTTAATACATTAATATTTATGTTTATCATTTTGTACATGAAACACTAATTTTTCTAATGCTGGACACAATAACTAGTTTCTTTGATTGGATGGTTTACATGAAAGATCATGTTTTACCAAACTCCAATATACTAATAAAATTATTATGTAATATTATTGTTGTCATAGATTCATTGGAATGGAATTTGTGAATAAGGATAACTAATTTATCAAAATTCAATTTTCATGATTTTATATAAAAATTAATATATGTTTGATAAATTTAAAATAAAAATTGATCCTTTTTCGAAATTAAAGAAAACCATTCATTGAAAACACTGTTTTATATGCACAAGTATGTTTTATATAAAAAATAGCAAAATCCAATTTTTTTATTATTTAAATATATTTAGGATATAATATATTCAAAAAATGTTTAACATTCATCTTGTATGTTTTACAAATAGAATATAAGAATAACTCAAATTGTACACGTATAAACTGTAATTCCTCATCAAACAGTTTTATAACCTTTTAATGGAAAGTTATTTTTAACATTAATTTTTTATGCATAGTGGAAAATAATTAAATTTTATATTAAAAATATCCATTTTTGGATACCAATTATAGAGATATTTCTTTTATAAAATTTGTATTAAATTATAATTAGATCAAATATTCTTAGAATATTTGAATTTAGGTCAATTGAATCATCATATTAATGAAATTTCATGTAAAAACACTGTACACTTATGAGGATTTTCAATTTAAGAACCTTTTTTATCATCGCATTAGAGGAATTCATTTTAAATTTAATTATTCCAAGTATTTTAATGGATTTAAAAGAAATTTAAACCATATTTATAATAGGAGTAATTTATATTACATAATATGGAAAACAGAATTTATTACCATAATGATTTTTGAAAATAGATAAAATTAATTAACACAATTAACATTAAAATAGGTTTCTTCACATAATATGTGTATGTATTAAAAATAATTTTACATTCATAAGGAATTTTAATTTAATGACTGTTCAATAATATTTTAAATCAGTGGATTGTAATAATATTAAAAATATATTTTTAAATATAACCATAGTGGATAGAATACATAGGTACATTAATAGATTCATGTTATCTTGGTAAAAGCAATATAGATAATATTTTGTAACTATAATGAATAAGAAATAAAATGAATAAAATTGTATTATATTTGTGTGGAAGAGGTATGACTAATAAAATTATTCACTCACCTCCATTATTGATATATTCACATTTATTAATGGAGAAATCTAAAAAGTTAATACATTTGGGTATTTACATATAGGGAATTCCTCCCTCATTATAAAGGTGCATTCACTCTGCTCCATTATTGGCACTTTGAAATATATTTTTGATGAAAAAACAATTTAAATCGTTTCAAAAAATTAATAACCACATCTTCTAAGAATTAATTGTTTTTAAAATGCATCCTAGTAATGGATTGTGTAAAGAAAAAAATGAGATCCCCAAAGAAGAGGTAATGTTCATTAAAATGATTTTTTGTTTTAATTCATCATCATCCCCCTTATATTAATTTTCAATGATGAATAAATAATGAATAAAATATACTAAAAAGTGGTATATGATTTTATTTAAATGGTAAAACCTACAACCAAACAGACATCCATCATATGAGTTACAAAATCATCGTACATATTTACAGGGGACTACCACCTCGGGAACCGATGTCATTCATTTTTCAGTTACAAACATTTAGGGATGGAAATAATGATGGATATTATATTTATATATGAAATTTATGAAATTTATCATTATATTATGAGTAGTTATTATTTTTTATAACAAGTTTCGTCTTGATTTCCATTTCATCGGAATTAGGTAATGGAATACATCTGTACGTTGGTCCACCATCTCAACTATGATTTGTGGATTCTTTACACAGACTATATTAATGATAGTTTTTTAATAATATTATATATATATATGATATCATAGTTAGGCTATAATGATAATATATATATATATATCATTTACAGTTTATTCATTAAATATAATAGGAAAATGGAAATATTGTTAATGCATACAGATGACATATCTTTTCTATGACTGGTACCATTTATTTCCTAAGACTATATTTTGTGGATTAGTCTAAATAAATATTACTAGATATATCATATATTGGAATATTCTCTTAAATTCTGAAAATGAATAAATTTTGATCAATGTAATATGACCTATCATATTAATTCATAACATGTATGAAAAACGAAGCTGCTATTACCCAAAATAATAAATTAACATAATTTTTTTAACAAATCGTTAATAAATTTGGATAATAATTAATATATGGTATGGTTTATATGAATATGATTCTTTATTATATATATATAATAATATTTTATTTATTATACAATGGTTTTGAGTAAATACATGTAAATTCCAAAAGTATGGTTAGGCATTTCTGTCTCACTTTATTACTTATTTGAGACATATGTGTTATTCAACAAATATTTATTATATGTTGTGTACATAATTTCAACTAATTTATCTTATTAATATTTTCCATAATTTTATATATGTTAAAATAATTTCTTGTGGAAAAACACTTCAAGGGGGATTACAGTTCAAAATTTAATAATCAGTAAAGGATTTGTGTCTCAATTTTCCTTCTTTGAAATATATGTCATGATTTGCAGCTATATTCCTTCATGATTAGAATATACATCCCATATGACATTTAGTATAATAAAATATTCTATCCTTATTATATTATATTTTATTCCTTAATATTTCATATAATTCAAGGGTATAATATTATTAATTATTTTACGATACAATCGAATCATTTATCAGTATTGTTTATAAATATACTTCCAATGATAAAATATTTTGTTCTATCTCCCCAAATTATCAATATTCTTTTTATAAATATTACATTAATGATATATTTCTGAAATAGTAATAATTTTTTACTATTTTTTTAATTAAAATAATTATGAAAATGTTTATAGAAAATCAATCATTATTTCTCTCTTTATTTGGAAATCTATTTTCATCCAAATTTATGTTTTCTAAAAGACATCGTTGTTGATTTAACATGATATCCTCTTTTCATAGATAAATTATTTGTTTCAAAAATAATTTATTTTTATAAATTGTCTTAAATGATATTAAAAAAATTTATTTCCTTCAATGATGTATTCTAATAAAAGGTTTTCAAAATATTCTCCTCTGAAACTATTTTAATTAATTTTTAAAAATTATATTATATATTTTCAAAGTGGTTCAGAAATAAAAGTATTTTGCTAATTATTTTTGTTTTTAAATTTTATTTTCATGGAATGGATATATTCCTTAAGAAATGATTAAATTGATCATTAAAATTCCATCTCCTCCTAAGATGAATTCTATTATTATTGATTATTAATTAAAAGGTATATGATCCAATAAACAATTATAATTCATTATCTGAATGTTGTATTTGTAATTTTAATTTTTTTATATAAATAATTTCCATTCTATATGTAATACCATGGTAAAATACTTATAATACACATTTATTTTCACGAGTCATTCAACGATGAAACAAATATAAAATGATTCACTTTTCCTTAGGTTATGATATAATGAAATGTTTATGATGCTCATTTAATTTCATGAGTTATGATATGATGAATTTTTTTGATCAGATGGCACACATTTGTATGATTTCCTTATGTTATGGGTGGGACCTATATCTCCCTAAATTATATTTGGTAAATATTTTTTAATCTCATGAGACAAACATTGATAGAACAGGATGTGAACCTATTATAGTAAGATATGGAATGCAATGGGGGTGGTGTTTTATCCCACAATGGAGTTGTAGCGACCTTTGATGAAACTTGTTACATATACAAAATGTTTTTTGAGATTATAATTACATGTTCACAATTTTTTGTGAATCATATTACTTGTTCAAAATATATCATGTGATCGAGATAACATGTTTAAAATGTTATTTTTAAAAAATAATGCATGTTCAAAATGTTATTTGGGAACCCGATTACATAGTCAATGTGTAATGATTTGAATTTCCATTCTTGTATATAATGTTATTATTGGACTTAAATGCATTTCCATATGTTATTGTTATGGCCTGATTTCATGTCCCTAACATAATAAGTTAACCTATATCTATTAACACATATTCACGGTGTTAAAAACTGATTGGTATTCCACAAATAAATATTTTTTTTTTCAATTTTATGATCTTATGAGTTATAGTTTAATTTCCTTTTGAATCATGTCTTATGAACTCCCATTCCTAATTCTATTTTATATGTTTGTGATATTTGATATTCAGGGTATGAAATCCCATTGTTTTGATGATTTTCTCAAAACTTTATTCTAATGTCTTTCTTATGTACCTTCCTATATTACCCTTAATATGCATTTAATCTCACTATTTTTATTTCTCATTTCCCCTAGTTATTAATAATTTATTAATTAGGGAATTATTTCAAAAAGAAAAAATGGGTTTTATATTTATAGGGGATACTAATGATCCTTAATATAGTCATAAGAGTATGTTCAAATGTTTCCAAAGGATATAATCTATTACATTTTTTTAAAATGTGTTTGTGTAATGAATTTAATATTCACAAAAATGATTTGATATAAATTTATATAATGTTTTTGAAACTATATTTTCAATAAAAGGATATTTTTAGTCACCCTTTGGATACAAGGATTTGAAAAATCCAATGTTATCCAAATGGAAATTTCTAAGGATATATCTAGGTATCTCTCTATGTATGATTATAAGGATGATTTAAATTTTTTTATAATTTAGTAGGATTTTTTAAATTATATAGTGAGTTGTTTCCTAGAAACACATCCATTTTTTGATACTACAAGATGATGTTGAATCTAAATAGATGCTCAAAGGGTTAACAACCTTGGAAACATTGTATTAATCTATACATGATCCGAAATTGGTGAATGAAAATTGGCCATGTAGAAAACTTGGTATAAAACTCCCTTGGGATATGTTATGTAAATTCATAACATCTTTATGAACCATCATAAAGAATTTAAATAAAAGTAGAGTATAAATAACAATGGGTAAACCTAGGATTTAATTGATAAAATATGAAGGTTTCGTGATTTATAAATCCTATATGTGATTTTATTTGTGATTATATGATTCCCTAATTTGATTACTGTTTCTAAAAATAAGTTTTTATTTTTCTTCATTAGATGTAACAAGAAGTAATAATATTAATCAGTAAGTTAATAGATAAAGAAGTGATTTTCCTCCTGATAAACTGATTATTATGGGATATGGAATGTATAAACAGGTTATTATGGTCCCAAAAGTTTGGAAATATATATTTATAATGAAATTCCAAATGAGAGAAGAAGGGACGAATGTTCTGATGAGTCCTTATTGATGTAACACCAAATTTCATTCATTGGATCTGATTACTAGTTCTTTTTGGAGAAATATATCATTTCAATTGATATGTTATATTTCATTCACAGTGTTTATAGCATGAAAGTGTCAGTGTGGCTATCCACCATATCAATGATGATGTTGATCAATGAGTAAATCTTATTAAGAATACAATGAAATTGGGATTAATGGACTCCAAGAAGTGGGATCATTTTAGATTGATATTTTCTGATAACTATATTCCACATATTATTCATAAAAAATTGAAAATGAATTCCAATAGCATATAAAGTAGTATGATGAATCACTTGATTCCTTTTAATAAAATTTTAAAAGAAAT
This sequence comes from Viscum album, assembly GCA_963277665.1. Taxonomy (NCBI): domain Eukaryota; kingdom Viridiplantae; phylum Streptophyta; class Magnoliopsida; order Santalales; family Viscaceae; genus Viscum; species Viscum album. Next base: position 894,793,336 of record OY728127.1, read on the forward strand.
GAAAGGTACACATCTGATATGATAATTAATCAAAGTTTTTTTTGTTGGACAATTCATTAGTGCCTTGGAAACAAAAATTTGAATGGAATTATCCATATTAGACGTTAGCTTCTAAGAATATATATTTTTATGTGAAAACAATTTATAAACTGAAGATAGAAATAGTCTACATTATAGATATAAGAAGAGGAAAATGGGGTTCCATGGAAAATACATTGATATGTCATGTGTAGGTAAGAAAATGAATCAAACTCCTACATGAAAAATGTGTGGAAAATAAAAAATGCTATTGCTTGAATGGAAAAAGAAATTGTTTCAATTATTTAGTGCCTTCCAATAATTTAAGAACATGTTCAATGAATGTGAAGAGGTCAATCAAGGAAATGACTGGTGATAAAATTCAACAGAATTCAATACATAGAATTATTTGTTTCATGTGAATTTTTTTTAATAAATATGTAAATAAATTACTCACTACATGGTAAAATATGGATGACAATGAACAAAATCCTTTGAATGAAAATGATATGGATAAATACTATGTGATCATAATGGATAAAGTGATTCATGATAATTAGGGATCACATATCCTCCCCTCCTTATATGGGAATTTAATGTTTGACTATTTTTATTAATAATATATATGAAAGCCTTATTATTCTTCAATCTTTAAAATTTTATTTGATTAACAGTCATGATTCGGGAATAATTAAATCTTTTATGCTATTGGTACAAGGAAGAACACAAGTATTAATTGATTTTTTTATAATATATGGGATTATATATGATGTGAAGAAGCATGGATTTTTTCAATATGGTTTTCAGGTCATTTATATTGTCACTATGATTCATGAGAATACATGATAAAGGTATTAAAATGTTTTGTATTTGATAGTCATGATATACTTAGTGATATATGGTCGATCAATGATAATATAATTTTAAAAAATTTAGTGAACATCTTTCTATTGTTATTTATTTCAATCTATAGGAAGTCTTAAATTGTTAACCATTTACCAAATATTTTATGTTGAACATTGAATTTGATTTAAGATATAAATGTACAATTTCATCAAATGAATACTTACGTATATTGGATAAAATATTTTATCCATTCTACTATGATGATAACTAAATATATACAAACTGAATTATCACTCTATTTTTTGATCTTATAATCCATTAGTGATCCCGACATAAAAATTTCAACATCACTTCTTAGAGTAAGAAAGGTAGTGGAAATTTATCAAGGGACTGCCATGGGGTTATATTGTTCATATAAAATGGAAGGAAATAAGGTATGTGTATCTTTAGGAGACATTTAATAATATTTATGAAAATGATATTTAAACAAAAAATGTATTCATAAAACCTTAATTTTCAATGAATCAAATTCTACCTTAGATCCTGGATATTTTTTTATTTTATGATCAATAAATTTCACAGGAGCACCAAAATTCTTATGATTATTGATAAATATCACTCTCTATAATTATTTTCAATTTAAATAATTGTTTAAATATTCACATTTAACCTAATTTCTCCCATGCAGAACCCTATTTTTTAGTTTCATTACGTTTCAGTTTAGTTTCCATGTTTATTTTATAGTAGATGTCTTAGTATCCATATCTTTGATGTGGGTTCCATTGTATGAATCATTAATGTATAACATATTTGAATCCCTATATGACCTTTATTTATATATTCAATTTAATGGTTATAGAATGTAACACACCTAGTTTTCATGATTTTTGTGAACAATCTAAAAACATTTCTGGCATGTGTAGTTTTTTACAAAAATTGGGGATTTCATTATATGAAACAGAAATATAATATTTCACTATATGAAACATGATGTTTATATTTAGGTAAACAGAACTATTAATTTGTCTTTTGTTATAAAAAAATACTGACGTCCATTTCTAGATTATGTTTCTGGTAAGATCTTGTTTTACAAAACAACAATATACTGTGTATATTATTATTTAATATTGTAGTTTTCAGCTAGCAATTGGAATTGATGTTATGAATAATAAAATCATGGAAATGAAAATATTTTTTAAATATGATTATATAATGAATTTTATTACCACTTGTTAAAATATATATAGAGGAAGGGGTGAATAAGTCTATGGAAGATTAAAACTAAAACCCCATTAGATCATGTTTTATTGTTATAAAAAATAACTCTTCTCTCTTCCTCCACTAGAGATATATGGATAGAAATTATGTTTTTCAGGGGACATTGTTATTTTACATGGTTCACCATAAATGGGATACCTACAAGGATCATAAAACAGTAATATGTTGATATACCAAATCCACAAAAAGGACACTATTTATTATAATATTCAGGGTAGACTCATTATTCCTCTTATTTTACTACCAATAAAAATTTAATATTTCACTACTCTCTCAACTGTAATGTGTTCACTACATCCTCAAAAAATCATCCTTTGATTTCATGAGTCAAAATGATTTACACCTTTTTTATTTTATCATTGTCTTTCACTTTAATCCAACAGATGAATAAACCTTTACCATATAACTACTCAGGGACTACAATATCTAGCAAAACCATTTGGGTGTATTGCACACAACATTAATGGATTGTGTGGAACAATTATCTTATTTTTCGGAAAACCTCTTTGGTGAAAATTATTTTCATACAAGAAACTCCTTTAATATACACAACCCCCTTTCTTACGCGCAACTACATTTTTTTACGTGGAACTTCCTTTCTTACGAGATTCATAGCTTCATAATTCTCTAAGAGTTGATCTTATAAAATAAGTGGGTAGCCACTTCTTTATCAGTATCACCGATCCTAAAAGCTATATTTCACCCACAGAATTCTGTGCACTCAAAATTTCCCTAAGAAAGGAAAACACTATTTTACATAAAATTGGGAATGTAAGTCACTTTCATGCAACCTAATTTTGAACATAAAATCCAAATCTTTCACTTCATGCCTTTAAAATATTTTGAGGTGTTGATCCTAAAAAATTCCATGCATGCAGCACTCCAAGCCACCCTCAATCATGCACAAAACATCCATTTCAAAAAACATATTTCTCCATTTTCCAAATTTTGATGCCCTAAATTTTGGAAAATAATACGAAATTATGCCACCTTGTACACAATCATTTTTTAACACCTCCAGATTTTCCATTCATTTTTCATTGGTCTTTTTGAACATTTCTTGCCAATAATCACTCTTGATCTCCCCAAATGATCGTCGAAACCTGATTTTTCATCAAACACAATCTACGAAAAAATTATGCAAAGTGTCATTGAGGGATATATTCCCAATAATGAATTATTTGGTGACAAATTAATTAGAGATTTATATAAAACCTATTTCAAAATAAAAGGAATCCTTTCTATGAAATACTATTTTACATGAACAACTATTTTTTACAATATAAAAAATATCCTAATAAATTTTACTAAAAAAATTTATGGATATTTAAATATAACATATTCAATAAATTGTTTGACATTTAACTTATATATTATCTAGACATGTTATAAGTATAAATCCAATTTTATTGTTAATAACTTATTTTTCAAAAAAGATGTTTTAGAGCCTTTTAATTGTGAATTTTTTTTAAAAAATAGTTTTAAAATTAATTTAATTTATATTGGATATATTACAACCAATTTTATCAATTTTCACTAAAAAAGTATCTTATTATGGTTTTTTTAATTCTTCAGAAATGATTCATTTTTATGAATAGTGAAAAATATTGATGTTTTATACTATTTTTTGTTTGACTCATTTATAAAGTTAAATTATATTTAAAACTTATATTAAAGAGTAATGAGATAATTTTTATATATATTATTGCAATTTAGTTAATTGGAATAAATTTCATATTGAAAATTGGAAGGAAAACAATTGAAACTCATGAAGACTTTCACTTTAAAAAACATGTATTCTCATGGCTTTTCTGTGATTAATTGAAATTTATTTTTTTCACTAATCTGAATATAATTTAAAAAATTGGATTCCCTATTTAGAATATGAAAAATATGTATTATTTAATTTAATAATCATATTTTCTATCCATAATTATTGGTGAAAACATTTAATGAAATTAATTCTTTTACCGTTAAAACATAGTTTTGTGCATAACATTAATTTGTATTAATATTAATTTTACAAAAAAATAGAATTATTATTTAATGACTATGAATTGATATTTAGAATATTTCAGGAAATATTAATAATGAAATTAATTTTTAATTATTTCCATGATGGATAAAATACCTAGGTAAATAAAAACATAAATTTTACCTTTTCAAAAACTATAAAGATATAATTGAGTATACTTACGGCTGATTTAATAACATGATAAATGATGTTTTCTTCTTGGAGGTATGTATCAGACAATTAACCCCAAAAAACATTTTTTTTATATTTTGGTTCCATTTGAGGTAATGGATACCTCCCAATAGTTAATACTTTTGGTTATTTATAAGAATTCCACTACTACTCAATTATAAAATGACCTTCTATATCACTCGTACCTCACACCTCTCAAGAGAAATGGCTTGAAAAAACCATGAAGAAATAACTTCATAACTTCCCTTACTCAACTTATAATCCATTCATTGTTTAGAAATACATCCTAGGAAGGCCATTGCTGAAAAACAATAGGAGATACCTGAAGAAGATATAATGTTCACCAAAGAACGTTTTTGTTCTATTTCTTTATCAAAAAATATAAATTTTTTTTATATTATGATTTTAAAATATCCTAAGTATCATTAATATTCTAATATTTTTTTATGTATGGTTTATGACATAAAAAATAACATTGTTTCAACAAAGGTGTTATCATATCTTCATTCATTTGTATGGCATACTACAAGCTTGTGAACCTATATCATTTGTTTTTTCATTAACACTATTCAGTGTTGGGATAAATGATGGAATATATATATATATATTATTTTTAGGATATTTGTGATTATATTAGGATTATATAATTCATATATCACACATAACATCATCCATTACATTTTGGCATAATATGATAATGTCGTTTGGGTGTACGGTAGACTACCACCTCGTGAAGTGATGTGATGCGTTCAGGCTTTACTTAAATTTTTTTATTGATTGGTTATTATAAATAATTTACAGAAATCAAATATAAATATAGAATTAATTATATAAAAAACATATTTAATTATATATGAATTATCTTTTTTCAATATGACATGAAAATATAAATAGTGTTTATGTGTACGTATGACCTACTATCTTTTTGAATGGTGTACATAGTTTTATATCATTAAAAATAATGGATTACAATCAATACACATAAAAAATATATATACGATATTTATATCGAAAATTTAATTTTATCAATTTTTAAATATTTTTCAATTTTATACAATAAAAGTTGATATGTCAAAACATGTACGAAAAGAAATGCAGTTATTTCTCGAAATTGGACGTTAACAGGAAAATGTTTATAAAAGAGTAATAAAATGTATTAAAAATCATATATGGTATTATTTCAACGAATATGATGCTATAATTAATTTATTGAAAACATATATGTTTTATTTCGGAGGTTTGAACTTGTACTATTGTTGTGAAGATTTATGGTTGGGGATTTCTGTCTAGAATTTTTCTTTTGTGAGACATGTTCTATACTCAAGTCATACTTCCTCTATGTTTTGAATAAAATAGAAAATAATATATATTAAAATGATTATACTAAAAATTATTTTTATTTTTATATTAATTTTAATGTCTCTAATTTATGGTTTTTAATGATAAAAAACAACTGAATTGTTAAAGGAGTTTTGTTTAAATTTTCCAACCCCGAGACGTATGTTGTGACATGAAACAATATTCTATCATGAATCGTAAATACCAACTCATTGAATTGTACTATCATAAATTTACCAATACTCATGATATTTTTTGTTCTATTTTATTCTATTACTTCATGGGGCTTATAATTCAATGTATTAATGTGGAAATGATATTTTTTACAATCTCATAGTTTATTGGATTTGTATATGTTAATGCTTGAACTGATAATCTATTATTTTAAACCTATCAATAACTTCAATGAACATTTTTATACTATTTATAATGATGATATAATATTAAATTGGTAAAATTTCCACTCATTGGTACTAAAAATAATTAAGATAATGTTTTTAAGAAAATTTGAAATTAATTCCCTCTTCAATTGAAAATATATTTTCCACCAAAACCATATTTTCTAAAAATGTATTCCAAAATTTTTAAGATCTTATATTAAAATATTTTTTAATGAAAAGGATTTATGATATTTTTCATTATTTGAAATACTTTTAAATGATTATAAAATATTCTTGTGTGATATTTTAATATTATTTTCAATGAAAAATGTTTTTAAAATGTTTTATGTTTTAAAATTTATTTTTTCAAAGGGAAAATATATTTTCCTAAATAAAGGATATAAGTTATTTTAAATAATTAATTTATATGTTTCAGTGTTATTTTCTATGGAATGGATTTTGAAAATGCATTATGTTTTAAAAATCATATTTTCAAATAACCATTATTTTTGATAAGAAATGTTTAGTCAAATATCTCAAATCCATATATGATGAAATCCTTTATTATAGTTCAGTAATTAAATTGAATACAATCCATGGAAACATTATTATTATTACTATTAATGTTTTATGATAATGAATTAATGATATTTACGAAACAATATTATATTCTATGGGATATCCCAGGATAAAAAGATTTCAAAACCCCAACTCAATTATCTGATTTTCAGATCCTAAAATGATTGCCAAAACTGTATCATGTCCCCCTGTTATTATATAAATAAATTATTTTAATTACTATTTAATTTCATGGTATAAGATATGGTTAGAGTTTATGATATTTTTTCACATGTATTCATTGTTTCATTAATTTTCAGGTGGGACATGTGTTTCAATAAAATTCCTCAGTTAATGATTTACAAATATAATTAGTTAGATATGGATGAATGAGGAGTGAAACATGTAAGTCAAGGCTTCCTTAGGCAATGGTTTTATCTCCCATGTATGAGGTCTATCTACATATGTCTGTACCGAATTCCATGTTTACACTGTTATGCATGAACCTAATTATATTTTGACAATGTTATGTGTGAACCTTATTACGTGTTCACAATGTGATTCATGAATCTAAATAGACGTTGAGAATATTATTGAAGAAGTTCATAACAGGTCTAAAATTTTATGCAAGAACATGGATATATGTTCTTAATGTTATGCATCATGACCATAATGATATTAATTTCTATGGTAGCTTGTCCATTATTTTATGTGAGGGCATGATTTCATGTCATGAATAAAATGGGTGAAAATGCTTCTATTTAAACATATTCAAGGGTTATAAGATAATTTTTATTAAAGAAGTATATGTATTATGAAAATATTATACTATAATTAATCCTATAAAATCCCCAACCTAGAAGCTACAAAATATGTTCGTCGAGTCGGGTCACTCAATGACCTAAGGTTAACCTCCCCACATGCAAGGTGTCGCAAACTAGCAACGATAATATAGTAAAACATGTGGGGAGAATATACCCCATTTATAAGTGTAATCCATTTATGATAAGGTATTATTTAATGGAGTAAATAAAAAATAACTAATAGAAATTTATTACCCTGAATTTTCCAATAACTTGTTACAACCCCACAACCAAATAAAAAATATGTTATTTCATTTCAGACAATGTAAACGGTTTGAGAAACAAAATAAAGATGACTCATGAATCCTGAAAATATGTCATTAATCCAATCCTATATCCTTAATATATGCACACTTCATGGTCTAATTAAACATATATAATTTGGAATTTCCGTTCCTGTACCTACAGCTATGAAATCTGCCCTAGTACATAATGGATGCCCACAAAATCTGTGAGTAAAACACATTAGGCCACCACCAAATTTTTTGAAAAAATATAAATTCTAAATAGGTGGTGTATATTGGTACATAATTAATAATAATATAAATAGAAGATAACAATATTACATTAGTAATCCATTTTCAATTTAAGGATTCATCATTGATTATAGGGGTTGTGTATTTCATTTTTTTCAAAACAGCCTATGCTTATCAAAAAGTATGCATAAGGGAATAAGCCAAGTACCATATATCTCTAGGGAAAATAGTTCAAAAAAAATTATATCACACATAACATCAAACCTAAATCCAGGTAGTCTCATCAAATGAAGTATTTATGTATATAGAGCCTCAGTAAAACCCGACCCATTGTCATAGTACCTAAAATCAATAACCCACATACCAATACTTGGAAAAAAACCATTCAATGTGTTTGGAACCATTGGTACAAAATGAAAACCATTCGTAGATTATATACCAAAGGTTTTGAGGGATTCTATCTATTATGGTGTTAGTATATACCTAAAACAATATTTTTGGGTAAACCATTTGAATAGACAGATACTAATGGTTATGTAAAATCATTGGTATATGTCCTAGGAAAAACTAATACAAATGGTGTTTCAAAACCTTTTTTATAAATAATTTAAAAAATATAGAGAATCCCTTTTTTATCTATAACACTCACATTTTTATTCCACCAACCTAATCACAATGTTTAGATAATTTTTTTGAACATAATTTGATAAGTACATTTATGCATATTTACATTTATATTATCTTCTCATGTATTTAATGTAATTTAACAACAGAAAACGTAAAAAGTGTGGGTAACTATACAAACTACTCTAAAAATAGTCAGTATAGAATAAAACCATCTATTTTTGGAACTTTTTGTATAGTTACCATGTATTTATACATATACCAATGGTTTTTGAAAAACCGTTTCTATAGGGTCTATTCAACGGAACAATTCAAATTGTGTTTTCCAAAACTATAGGTATCTGATATCTCTATGGTACCTAGGCCAACGATTTTTTTAAAACCATCAGTATAAGATATCTACAAGGTTACTATACATAAGTTTTTTAGAAAACCGTTGTCATTGAATTTCTATAAGGTACATATGTAAACACCTTTTTCCAAACTCTTATTATAGGTGGGATGGTATATATCGAATATTGAGAAGCTTACCACCCAGATATGTCGGTATTATTATTTAACAATAATACCTTTAGCAACACAAACCATAAACATTCATCACATTTAACATTTATAATCATTATAAATTCAACACATTTTGCATCATCACACCTTTACCAATTAGCTGATCTTCCCTTTCATAACCTAACCGATTTAAAACATTCTTCATTATCATGCCTTAGTTTATATTCACATTTCCATTAAAACCCATTATTCATTTAACAAATTCACATTATTTCATTTAATCCATTTACATTATTCCATACAGCCCCTTATTTCATGACAGTGACTAGAAACAACAAAAATTTGTCCTATTTCATATTTCTTACTAACACATCAAAATATTTCTCTTGAGATGTATTCTATAATAATTCAATTACATGATTATCATTAAAATATTCATTTTTACAATGGTGTAACTCAATAGGGTTTTCCCTTGAACCAGTCAAATTAACATCAATTCATCCAGGAAAAATCATGAGCAGTTTAATCCATTAATTTAAAAATAAAACATCAATTCTACCTTGGAAATGTTATCAAATAGCACAACTGTACCAAATCACAACCACATACACATTTACAAATATAAAAGAGTATACAACATAACGTGTCAAACATCTAACTCAATTATGAAGAATAAATCTCTCTTAACCATAGCCCCTGTTTCATATTATATAACCCTTCAAATACCCAAACTAGGAAAAAATTGGAAAAGTTATAATTTAAGGAGTTTGAAGGAGATGAAAAATTTAAAAAATCCTAATCTGAAAATGGTGAAAAGAGGATAAAATACCCGCCATCCTCTGGTGTAAAATCCATATGTTATTGGAAATTTATTTCCCACATCTATAACAACATATCAATTGACAAAATGCTGCAAATATTCTCCACTCATAGGCCCAAAAAACTCAAAAATTAAAAGATATAATATAATATAAGTCTTTACTATCAATGACATAACTATCATGATGGAAGCTACAAGAATCCTACCTCGAACTATCGATGGCCTGAAATCATCACCACCGGGTGCATGTGAAACTATATGGAGCTAACATACTCCCACTACCTAGGATCTAGTATGAGTTTGAAAAATTGTATCATCATATATATAAGGATTCCCTTACATTGAGAATGACATCTTCCACCCCAACCAGTGAGGCCAGTAGTGCTCATTGTACCTGATCCGAGGTATCTGACCCACTACCTGTACTCTAAACCATCCATGATCCCCCAATAATTTTCATCAGTTTATGTATCCTTGAAAACCTATAAACATTAATCATTATGTCAAACACTAGGAACACAATTTGTGTTTGGGGACGCTGACCTCTTATGTGACCCGATAAACCACACGGATAGCTCAAAACATGATCACTACTCTAAGTGGTTGGTTCTATTCTCTTACTAATTTTTTCACTACCACCCTAGTGGGAACTCATGAGGAAGTTATTAATTCCACTATATGTTTCACCATTGGAGCACCAAATCAGAACCACATATCCATAACTAAATGCCTATTTGTGGTTTCTATTGGAAATAAGGACAGTTTCCACCACCTTAGTGAACCTCTATAAGAGGAAGATAATCTCCTGGGATATGATCTAAAGTCCATGTCCATCCTAGAAACTCCTCATTATAGATGTCTCGCCCATTCCAATTCTAGAAAAAGTAATTTAATGTTAGTGAAGTGGCCACCATAATCCATCACTCTCATAGTTCCCTAATTCAAACTAAAAAATTATTCATCCTTCTACTGTATCCAGGTCATTGTATAGGAATTTTCTAGAAAAATTTAATATATAAACGTCCATAAAAAACCCTTGATTTTCTTAGTCAGAACCATGGTATCCTACTAGTTCTTTACCTATACCTACAACATGTATGCCTCCAACATAAATGTACTATTTGGAGGATTCTCTATGAGATAAATAATCATCTAGATGGACTCTATCAAGAACATGGAAACTTATGTTCCACCATCTCAAATAAAATATATAGGGTTTCACAACAGAATAATTGTAGAAATCTCAAACAAAATCAACAGAATTCATGCTGGGTCTCATTGAATCATGTTCATAAAATATGAAATTCTCTTATTTAACTGATCATCCAATATGTTACCTTGTATGTACAGGGTTTCCTACTCCAAATATATAAGATAATTTTTTGGGATATTCTCATGTCTTTCAATTTACACACATTCTTGGGGTGGAATTTTTATATAATATAAAACCCTCATCTCATAACACATAACATAAAACATCAAAAATTTTCAAAAATAAATTCTCTCCAATATCCATAAAAACCATTTCACATACACTCTACCAAAAAAATATAGTTGTATATATTTCACCACTATAAAACATTCCTACCACCTACCATGATCATCTTGGGTAAAACAAATTTCATATTAACAACTAACCAATATACACCCAACATAACCACTTCAATATTCACAACAAAAGTAATTATCTATTAAGAACCATTCCATATTCACACCATATTAACACTCTATTTAAACCCATTTATAACTCTTAATTAGGAATTATTCATTATCCAATCACTCACAACCACACAATATATGCATATTAATCATCTTTATTAGGATTTATTTCCTTCCAATTTCAAACGAAGATTAGTGCATTCTATCCATTACATCACATAATTATTCTCCATGTGTGAATACTATGATGTATTCCACTTATATCCCTCATTGCAAAATATGATACATGAATGGAAATCCTTGTAATATTTCAACCTCAAGGAAAATATATTAATGTATTCATATCACACAAAAAATGAATCTCCCAATGAGGAAATATTAGTCTACTATAACAACACAAATTCGTACTAAAAATAACACCTAGGTTACTTGTGCTTTCATTCATTCAGGGGTTGGGTACTACTTATAATGACATCATTTACAAGGATCGAAAAATCTTATCCTTCTATCTACAATTCCTATATTGTAAGGGAATATAAAATAAAATCTTCTATAGTATCACATTGTTATGTCTCTAACCAAGATACCACTAAACTAATTCCTCGAACCAGGTCCCCACATGTCTTTATCAATGCCTCCACGTATGCTATGGGCTACTTAGTAGTTTCTATGGTCAAATTGAACATGTGGAGATATTATACCTTCTTAATCATATTAATCCACAACAAATGACATATTAAATAAGGAATAAATAAATAATAATTAATAAATGACAATTAGAAAACATTTTCCCATTACTAGGAACAAGCCCACAACCAAAAAGTAAATATGTTATGTCATGTCAGATAGTGATAAGTTTATGAAATATAAAATAATGTGAACAAAATAACTCCCCAAAATCATGTCTCGACTGCATGTCTAAATCCACCATCAAGGGACATCCCATTCCCCAATCTACAATCTGGAATAGGGAATTTCCAATTGTCCTCACATGTGTCAATGAAATATGCTAGGGTACACAATGGCTTCCTAAGAAATGTGTGAGTACAAATTATTATTCCACTATAACAGCCCAAGCTTCCACAGTACACTTCTCTTTGAATAATATAGTATCATGTGTTGTACGCAACTTCGAGTTCTAACACACATGACAACCAATCAAACTAGCCGTTATGAATAACAATACAAACTTTTTGAAATTTTATAAATATTATCTTTCAAAATGGAATTCATTTTTGTATTGGGAATATCAAAATTAGCTTAGGGAAAATTTCTGGAACTTTTTTGATAACTTTCATATTTTGATGAATAGTTAATATTATTAATTTTTATTAAAAACAACTTTTTTAATCAAAATAATTAATAGTGATAAATTAATAATTTTTGTGGTTTTAAAGTATATTTATAATATATTTTTACCATTTAATACAATTTTGTTCATTGGACATAATTTCACATTTAAACTGGACATAATCAAATGACAATCTTTTGATAGTTATTATTTCTTAAAAACACGCTTTTTGTTTTGACAGCAGAAATAAATAGTAAATTAATTTCTGCGACTTTTGTGTTTTGAATTTTTAAAAATGGATTCCATATTTGGAATCAGTATGTCTAAATTGTGTAAATAGGAAACACTTTTTTTTTAATTTGGAATAATTACATCGGTAAATATTTTATTTACGATGGTTAAAAGGGATATCTGGTAAATAATGGTAAACATAATATTATAATAATATTAATTTACCCTAAAACATGTCCTAACCCTAATGGCTGAAACATGTCTGAACATGGGCATCTTTGGGTTGATTTTGGTACCCCATGGAGCCACTTGTATGTGATTGGGGCACTTTATATTAATTAAGTTCAAGAAAATAGAAAAATGACATAAGCATATATCTTTTAGAAAAACAATTTTTACATAGGGTTATATATATTTTATATTTTAGACTATAAAAATTCATTAGAAAGATAAAATTATTTCCAACATAATGGAATTTTATTTATAATTTTTAGACATTTAATAATTAAATTTATTTACGACACAATAATGATGCAATATTTTCTTAATTAATGACTGAATCAAATAATTGGTATTATAAATGTTAAAATATACATAATTTAAATGTTTTGATGACATAAACGAATTTTATTGGTTAATATGACATGTTAATATTGATTAAATGTATTTTTTTTGAATTAATAATGTTGTTAAGACTTTAACAAAAATTAAATATTGAATAGTGTCAAAATTGACACAAATGAGTTTTTAAAACAAATATTATCTTATTAATTGATATTATATTCCTAAAAATCTATGTTTTAGAAAATGTACTTATATAATGATAAGTGTATCATTAATGGACAACTTGGGGGTCTCTTGGAATTATATAGTAAGTTAATTAACCGTATAATAGAAAAATAAAAAGTGACATGGTAAATGGCAAACTAATTAACAGAGTTAAAATTAAAATCTAAGGTTAATAATGTGACCCTAACCGGAATAAAACCTATTTGTTGAGTTTTTTTCGACATATACGCACCTTATAAGTTAAATAATACACTTTGGATCCATTAGAAATTAAAAATAATTTATTTATAAAATAATATTTTTTGCTTTTCCTAAGGTGCCCCTCACCCCTTATAAAAGGGAACTCCCCTTCTCTCAAATTCATACCCTCATAATCTTTTGGGTCAGCCAAAACCTACCCAAATATTCTATAAACTCCCCTCACTTAAACGTAGACACCTTAGTTTCATCAGAAATCCAAGCTAAGGATCCCTTTTGATCAAAACAAAAGGTAGAACCTGAAAAAGAGATAATGTTTTCACCACCCTCTTTCAAGTTCCATTCTTCTTCAACTTCTTCTTTCTTTGCTATTTCCATTATAAATTAATAACTCACTACTGAAAAATCATGATTTAGGGGTGGTTTTTTTCGTTTCGTGGTGGTTTAAACCGCTGCTAAATAGATTGGCGGTGGTTCTGAAAAACCACCGTGAAATCGTGCGTCGGGAAACTATTCCCGGCGGTTTTTAAAACCGTCGTAGAACATTGTGCGGCGGTTTTTAAAACTGTCGCAGAACATTTCGCCGCAGTTTTTAGCGGCGGTTTAAACTGCCTCTAAATGATTTAGCTGCCTTTTTTTATTTTTTTAATTTTTTTTAATTTTTTTTTAATATTTTTTTAATATTTTTTAATTTTTTTAATGTTTAATTTTAAATTTAATTTTTATATGTTATTTATTTATTTTATTTATTTTATTTATTTTATTTGTTTTATTTATTTTATTTATTTCGTATTTATTTTATTTATTTTATTTATTTTATTTATTTCCTATTTATTTTAATTATTTTAATTATTTTATTTATTTTATTTATTTGGTGAGATTTGAACCCCTAACCTCTTGCATATTTTCCAAAGACTTTACCACTACAGCAAGCTCGTCATATGGTTAATAAACAGAATTTAATATACATATATATATTAATTGAAAAAACAAATAATACATAAATAATAGATATAAACTTGATAATAATAAATAATATATAATGAATAACAAATAATAATAAATAAATAATAAATAATAAATATTAAATATTAAATAATAAATAAATATATATAATAAATAATAAATATATATATATAATAAATAATAAATAAATATAAATAATTAATAAATATAAATAATAAATAAAAAATAAAAAATAATAAATAATAAATAATAAATAATAAAAAATAAAAAATAAAAAATAAATAATAAATAATAAATGATAAATAATAAATAATAGATAATAAATAATAAATAATAAATAATAAATAACAAATAAATATAAATAATAAACAATAAACAATAAATAATAAATAATAAATATAAAAAAATAAAAAAAAAATAAAAAATTAAATAATAAAATAATAAATAGTAAATAATAAATAAAATAAATAAATAAATACAAATAATAAATAATAAATAGACAATAAATATAAATAATTAATAAATATAAATAATTAATAATTAAAAAATATAAATAATAAATAATAAATAATAAATTATAAATAATAATTAATAAATTTATTTAAATAATAATTAATAAATAAATATAAATAATAAATAATAAATAATAAATAAATTGAAATAATTAATAAATATAAATAATAAATAATAAATAATAAATAACAAATTATAAATAATAGATAATAAATAATAAATAATAAATAATAAATAAATATAAATAATAAAATAATATAAATAATAAATAATAAATAATAAATAAATAGATAATAAATAAATAAATAATAAAAATAAATATTAAAAATAAATATTAAATATTAAACATTGAATATTAAATATTAAATATTAAATAGTAAATAATAAATAATAAATACTAAATAAATATAAATAATAAATAATACATAATAAATAATAAATAATAAGTAATAAATAATAAATAATAAATAAATATAAATAATAAATAATAAATAAATATAAATAATAAATAATAAATAATAAATAACATATAATAAATATAAATAATAAATAATAAAAAATTAATAATTTATAATTAATAATTAATAATTAATAATAAATAATAAATAATAAATAATAAATAATAAATAATAAATAACAAATTACCAGTAATAAATATTAATAATAATACTAATCTTTTATTATTAGTTCTAATAAATAATTAAAAATAAATAATAAATAATAAGTAAATATAAATAATAATTAAATAATAAATAATAAATAATAAAGGTAACAAATGAAAAAGTATGAAAAGACGTGGTAAGGTATGAAAATCATCAAAACACATGAAAACGGATGGAGAAGCATATAAAAAATGAGGCAATCGAAAGAATGAGAACGCATGAAAACTGATGAAAACTCTGGAAAACCCCTTAATAATTCTACATAATCATCATAATAACCCACAAAAACCATTGATAAAGATAACAAGTCATGGAAACCCAAATATACAGTAATAAATGGAGCAACCGTTAAAACCCGTCAAAATGGTCATAAAGAGACAAAAACACTGGACTCACATTAACTGAGATAACTTATGATCCAAGAGTCCGTTTTTGATCAAAGACCTGTCAAATCAAATATCCTAAAATGATCTTCGACCTCATAGGTTAAAGAGTCCGAATGGACAGTCGGATCGGAAGTTATGACCATTTTAAAAAAAGCTGATGGGGAACGGGTGCGATAAACGAGGCATCAGAAAAACATAACAAACCCGATACCCACTAAAAAGTCCATAACATATGATCTAAGAATGC
Source organism: Viscum album (assembly GCA_963277665.1). Taxonomy (NCBI): domain Eukaryota; kingdom Viridiplantae; phylum Streptophyta; class Magnoliopsida; order Santalales; family Viscaceae; genus Viscum; species Viscum album. The sequence goes on from OY728127.1 coordinate 894,810,189, forward strand.
ATGTGGGTGTCGCGACCAGTCAAACCGAAGCCCATGGAACGAGCTATGATCTGGCAGGTGGAGGTGTCCAAACTGACACGTGGATCGAAAGTTAGGTCCGTTTGAACACAAGTTCGACGGGACGACGGTGACGGAAATGGGGTTTCAGAGGCCTTAAATGGGGTTTTTGGGGTTGAAAACATGAAAAAGGCATGCTTGTGCCTATTTGCTGTGTATCTCTCTTTGCTGGCTTTGATTTGATATGTGGTAGAGCCCAAACAGACACCTGGAGCGAATGTTATGACTGTTTGAAGTTGGAGAACTTTTTTCAACATTATTATAACTCAAATATCTTATGCACCTTAGACCGTCACATGGTATTGATTATATGGGCTTCTTGATATTTTACTGAGCTTTGATTTGACTGGTCGTGGCGCTTTGACGGATGCTCGGATCAAAAGTTATGGTCGTTTAAGTGATTTCAGGGTTTCTCGTGTTTTTTTTCCATTCATTTCGCGACGGTTTTACCGAAACCGTCGCTATTTCACGGCGGTTTTTTTAAAAAACCACCAATAATCCTCGATTAAAATTTAAAAAAATAAAAAAATAAAAAAATAAAAAATTATGGCCTTTCGCGGCGGTTTAAAAACTGCCACGAAACGACGACCCGAAACGCGTTTAGCGGCGGTTTTTAAAACCTCCTTGAAAACACCACCGCTAAATGACAGTTTTCATGTAGTGACACTAGTATCTTCTATATACTGTGATGTTATTATATATATGGTACAACCATATTCAGTATTCTATCCATCCTTTGAATGATATGTCACTATACGTGCGTACGTATGGCTTACCGTCTCCACGTCGGGGTGTAATTGTAATTCAAAACATTATTATTTCGATTGGTATGATAATGATTTGTAATTAATGTAAATAATAAATATAAAATGATAATGATTCTGTATATATTATTTACCATCCAATTATATATTATTTTAACATCAAAAGAATGGTATTGTCGCTCATGCATATGTACGGAGTACCGTCTCCACGAACACCATAAGATTCATTCCCCATCGTATCCATTCAAGTCTAATTCTCATTTGATGATTAAAAATAATTTTTGATGAATTAATATCATTCTGGGTATGAATAATATAAAACTGATCCATAACAAACACAGGTTATGTAACAAAAAATATAGAAGAAAACGAGTAAATTAACACCCAGAACGACAATAATACTTAGATTTTATTAACAAAGCAATGTTAAAAGATGATATATGATATCATATAAATATATATGATTCTGGTATAATAGATTAACAATTATTTCACCATTATACAGGAGGTTAACCTACCCTCAACCAAGTAAAAGTACAAGGTAAGGGTTTACTTGACAATCTCTTCATTATCTATGGTTGTTTATACGTAATTATCAACCAGGACCTATTGATCATCCACATCCATGTTTCAAAAAAATGCATTTCAAACCATTTTTACTATTTTACAGAATATGGGTTAAATTCATTTATTCCATTTTTTTACTTTTTATAAGATATTTGTAAATTAATCATTCTATCATTTTCAAAACAAGGTCCTTTTTAACCTTTTCGACAGAATTAAGGTAAGAATGTCTTTTTTCAACTTATACAGTGGGTACGGAAATTTTCCACCTTTCTAAAATCTTCGAAGATTACCTTACAAGATTATAAGAATATTTTCAAATTAAATGTTTGATTTTATAATTATGTGACTTTAAATGATTTAAAAATAAATTTTTCAATAATTTGTGCAAGGTAATCTTTATCAAGATCAAAATTTGAAATGTTTTGATGATTTATCCTTATAAATATTTTTAATTAATGTTAATGTTTTCAAAATGATTTTATGAATTAATTTATATGGATATTAATGTTTTGAAATGATATTTATTTTCAAAAGATCCTAATTGGTATGGGACAATTTGATTCAAAAATCTCTTTTAAATTACTTCCTTTAAAAATGTGTGACTTTTCAAAGATTTCAGAAAAAGAGATATTCCCCTCAAATAGTTTTTATTTCATCTTTGTCAACATCTATTGATGGATTTTAAGCAAATTTCAAGCTGATTTATTATGACACAAATCATCCAGATAGTGTTGAAGGTTCTGTGATATGTTTGATTATTGATGTGTTATTTTTATACCATTCTTGGTTTATAGATAATGAATTGACATTTTGTATGTTAGTTTTAATGAGAATGTTTATGTTATGTTTAAACCTGATCATATGACGAATGCATTGGACAAAGTATGTGATGGGTGGAGCCCGCTATAGATTCTCGATGCATCGGTAGGTCTCGTGAGACAATCTAGTGTTTTGGAATAAGGCGTTGACCAAATATTATTTGTAGTCTTGGAACAACGCCTTGAATATGTGGTTATGATAGTCTGGCATTATGCATTCCATCATTATTAAAAGTGGTTATTGATATTTCATATCATTATTTGACTAGTAGAATATCCATGTGAATAATTAAATGGAATTATTTCATTTTATCTTTTCCATATTATGCTGATGTTCATGTTTAAAAGTCTTTTTTTTAGTTATACATTGCCTTAAATGTTCATGTTTATGTATGAATGTTTACGCTATATTGTTATATTTACCGAGCATCTGAGCTCACCCCTTTATATGTTTTATTCTTCCAAGGATGCGAAGAAGTATTTAAGGACTGACCAGTAGGGGTAGTCTGAGGGGATATGAGTGTGTACTATGGAGACTATGTTGTTTTAGTTTTTCACATTATGATGTAATGTAAGACATACGAATGTATCTAGTGTTTCCGAGGATACTAAACTAATCGGTATTTCAATACTTGATCTATTGTGATCATGTCAATGTTATGTAATAATGCACCCACTCTAGGTAACTAGGGCCAGAGCGTTACTGTTGGTGTCATAGGATGTTTAGTACAAACCATGGAAGCTAAATTTAGATAAACTCTGATTAGAGCACGTAGCCCTAAGATACACATTGAAGATTAGTATATAAGAACATCCTAGAATTCTTTTATTGTAGAGATTTTGTGAGTTTTCTAACCAATACATCCCTGTCAGGATACAAGTAGGTAAAGGCGGATCTGGCATAGATGTACCTAGGGGTAAAACCCGAAAACACCATTTTGAGTTAACATGAACAAGAATGGTTGCAAAAAAATGGTACTTGTTTAACTCTTGGATATGACACTCTCGAGGGATATTCTTAGGATAATTATCATTTTCATCACAAACCATTATGAAGGATTAATGAGTATATACTTCCTCAAAGAAAACAATTTTATTATTATGGATTATGTCCATAAAATTTTCATTTTACATTAGGTATTGTACATGTTTGGAATTATACATTGCAATTCATAAACTGACCAAGTGTATTCCATTGTATAGAAATGGTGCCCAGTATAAAGAATGTGAACTCCCGCAATAAATATGATCCAAATAGTAAGAAGGATCATTTCTTCCATGGTATTAATCCAACAATTATAAGGGAAATAGTCTCTCATGTTTTCTCAACATATGAAGAAATAGTATCATGTGTTAATAATAAATGTAAATAATTATCTACGTCCTGTTTTTTTGATGGTAGGAAAGAGAAGAAAATAATTGAAGAGAGAAAAATGGATAAAGGGAAGAGGGAAAAGAATAATGTTCCCATATGTGATTACTGGGGGAAGAAACACCCTGGAACTTGACTGAAGTGAATGCGAGTTTTTTATAAGGGTGGATAAAAAGGACACCAAGAACATGACTAAAAGGGTAAGAAAAAGGATTCAAATATACAATGCTTCATCTATATGGAGTTGGGAAACTACGCGAACCAATGTCCAAATCATCAGAGTATGCCCCAAATGATGATATTGGATAATAATCAAGTTATGATACTACCTCATATGAAGAAGAATGTCTAGTGTTCATATGTTTTTATTATAGGATTTTTAAATTTGAGTGTTGTATCAACAATATACTTGTTATATGAATTATGGAGATAAATAAGGATTGTAATGTATTACTATTTTATTGAGGATTTGATATTATATGGTTCTAAGATAAGTGACATTAAAGTGATATACACTTTTGGTAAAATACAGGGTTGAAGGAAGGTTAAACCTTAATATGATCTTGATAATGATGTAGTAATTTTGTAATAAGGGATGGTTTACTTGAACAAATTATATTTGATATTCTTGACTACCTTGAAACTAATTAATGATATTTATATTCTGTCATTGTTGGAGTTTACAATATTTCTGGATGGATTAAGTATATCCAATATTCTAGAAGTTATAAGGGACAATGAATGTAATCAATAAGGTTTTATTGTAATTCAGTGTATTACCATGTTTTAAAAAATACATGATGATGGTGTTCACATGTCATTACATGGAAAAAATGATCTTCATGGTGTTTAACTTACTTATAAATTTTGGACTGTGAGTATTGGTAGAAGTATTTGGGATATGTCTAAAGGTTGGAATGGATTATGTTTGAAGGGTTATTTTGGATTTTTTATAAAAGGACAACACGTAAACCATGTGACAACCCATCGCGTCGGACAAAGCTGTGGGAATTGAAACCACAACCATAGTGCGATTGAGATTTATCGCCTACCACTGGACTACATGAAGTCCCTGGATTTTATAATGTAGTTTCTTATTTTAAATGTTTGATATGTGAATTATAAATTCATTATTATTGGTACCCGATACAATTACGATAAATATAATTTTTTTTTGAAATATTTCGGAGTGTAATATGCGGTTGTTGTAGGAAATATTAGATAGATCAAACTCTACTTGTCAAGTATATATATATATATATATATAATTTTGTTCCCAATTATTCTGTGGGTAAATTAATTCTTGAACTTTAGGGAAGGGATCTTAAAACAAAAAATGTGGTATTCTAATACCTTATGTTTTATTGAATCAATAGTATTTCAAATCACCATAGATTGATAGACTTAAAACCCTCAATTTTACACTTTTTGGTGATTGATTACCTCAATCAATCCCTATTAATATTTATGTTTTTCCTCCAATTATTTGTCTCAAATTACCACCAATGTTCTCCAAATCAAGATCATAATTTGGTTGTGACCCTTTCATTTCTCTTTTCCTCCAATTAAGACTAAATTTTATTAACCCTATTTCTGATGTGGGTTTTCCCACAATGATATATTTGATTTTAAACCTTTTATTTTTAAAGAAAAATTTCAAATTTCTAGGAAACAATTTATTGGAGGGGATAATGTAATACCCCATGCATCCACAGTACGCATCTCTTTGAATAATACAGTAGCTTGTGTTGTATGCAATATCGAGATCTAACACACACCACAACCAATTAATCAAGCCTCTATGAATAGTAATACCCAATTTTTAAAATTTTCTAAATTTTATCATTCAAAATTTAATTTATTTTTGGATTCAAAATATCAAAATTAGCATACTGTGAATTTTTGGTACTTTTCTAATGACATTCATATTTTTATGAATAGTGAAAATTACTAAATTTTAATTAAAAACAAATTTTTAAATTGAAATAAATAATAGTGATAAATTATGAATTTGAGTGGTTGAAAATTATATTTTGTTTTGACAACGGGAAATAATTTTAAATTTATTTCTACCACTTCTGGGTTTTGAATTTGGAAAAATGGATTCAATATTTGGAATCAGGATGTCCAAATTGTGTAAATAGGTAACTCTTATATTTAGACATTATGAATAATTACATTGGTAAATATTTTATTTCTCATGGTTAAAGGGTAATCCGGTAAATAAGGGTAAAAAATTAATTTTAAAATAATATTAATTTACCCTAAAACGTGTCCTAACCCTATTGGTTGATACATGTCCGACCATGGGCATATTTGGGTCGATTTGGGGACCCCATGGAGCCACTTTTAATTTATAGGGACACTTTATATTAATTATGTTAAAGTAAATACAAAAATGACATAAGCATACATCTTTTAGAAAAACAATTTTTATATAGGGCTATATATGTTATATTTTCGACTATAAATTTTAATTAGAAATATAAAACAATTTTCTACATAATGGTATTTTATTTATTATTTTTAGACATTTAATAATTAGATTTATTTATGACACAATAATGATGCAATATTTTCCTTATTAATGAAAGAATTAAATAATTCGAATTATAAATGTTAAAATATATATCATTTATCCTTTCAAAAATATATATGTATATATATATAATTTGAATATTTTGATGACATACACTAATTTTATTGGTTAATATGACATTTTAGGATATCTTAAATGAATTTGTTTCGAATTAATAAAGTTGTTAAGACTTTAAAAAAATTATTATTGAATAGTGTCAAAATTGACACAAATTAGTTTTTTTTAAATATTATATTATTAATTGATATTCTATTTCTAAAAAACAAAGGTTCGGAAAAAGGACTTATATAATGATAAGTGTATCATTAATGGGCTACTTGGTGTTCCGTTGGATGTATATAGTAAATTTATTAACCATATAATATAAAAATACAAAGTGACATGGTAAATGTCAAACTTATTAACTAAGAGTTAAAACTAAAAGATAAGATTATTAATGTGACCCAAACCAGTCTAAAACCTATTGGTTGAGTTTATTTCCTATTTCCACCCTAGAAATTAGCTAATACAGTTTTCGAAATTAGAAACTGAAAATAATTTTATTATAAAATAATATTTCTAGTTTTCCCTAAGGTGCCCCTCACCCCTCTTATAAAAGGGAACTCTCCATTCTCTCAAATTCATACCCTCAATGCCTTTTGGATCGGCCACCCCCTACCTAAATATATTTTCAACAGTCCTCTCTTTAACTTAGAGGCCTTATTTTGATCATAAATACAACCTATGGTGCCCTTTGGATCATATCAAAATGAAGAACTTGAAGAAGAGGTAATGTTTTCACTACCCTATTTCAAATTCCTTTCTTCTTCAACTTCTTCTTTATTTTTTATTTACATTATAAATTAAAAACTCTAGTATCTTCTATATACTGTTATGTTATTATAAATATGGTACAAAAATATTCAGTATTCTATTAATCCTTTGATTGATATTTCACTATATGTGCGTACGTATGAGTTACCATCTCCACATCGTAGTGTAATTGTTATTCAAAACATTATTATTTGTATGTGTATGATAATGATTTGTAATTAATGTAAATAATAAATATAACATGTTGGTGTTTATTTATATATATATGATATACCATCTAATTATATATTATTTTAACATCAAAAGAATGATATTGTTGCTCGTGTGTACGTGCGAACTACTGTCTCGATGAACACGATGAGATTCATTCCCCATCATATCGATTCAAGTATAATTCTCATTTGATGATTAAAAATAATTTATAAGGACTTGATATCATTCTGGATATGAATATGATACAAACTATCCATTCAAGTATAATTCTCATATATGATGTTTTAACATTTCATATCCAGAATTATAAAAAATCCTTATAAATTATTTTTAATCATCAAATGAGAATTATACTTGAATGGATACGATGGGGAATGAATCTCATCGTGTTCATCGAGACAGTAGTTCGTACGTACACATGAGCGAAAATATCATTCTTTTGATGTAAAAATAATATATAATTAGATGGTATATCATATATATATATAAATAATCATAAACATGTTATATTTATTATTTACATGAATTACAAATCATTATCATACACATACAAATAATAATGTTTTGAATATCAATTACACCACGATGTGGAGATGGTAACCCGTACGTATGCACGTATAGTGAAATATCATTCAAAGGATTAATAGAATACTGAATATGGTTGTACCATATTTATAATAACATAACAGTATATAGAAGATACTAGAGTTTTTAATTTATAATGTAAATAACAAATAAAGAAGAAGTTGAAGAAGAAAGGAATTTTAAAGAGGGTAGTGAAAACATTACCTCTTCTTCAAGTTCTTCCTTTTGATTTGATCAAAAGGGCTCCATAGGTTAGATTTCTGATCAAAATAAGGCCTCTAAGTTGAAGAGAGGAATGTAGAAAAAATATTTAGTTAGGGGGTGGCTGATCCAAAAGGCATTGAGGGTATTAATTTGAGAGAAGGGAGAGTTCCCTTTTATAAGAGGGGTGGGGGGCACCTTAGGGAAAGCTAAAAATATTATTTTATAATAAAATTATTTTCAGTTTCTAATTTCGAAAAGTGTATTAGTCAATTTCTTGGGTGGAAATAGGGAAAAAATCAACCAATAGGTTTTAGACTGGTTTGGGTCACATTAATAATCTTATCTTTTTGTTTTAACACTTAGTTAATAAGTTTGACATTTACCATGTCACATTGTATTTCTATATTATATGGTTAACAAATTTACTATATACTTCCAACAGACCACCTAGTGGACCATTAATGATACACTTATCATTATATAAGTCCTTTTTCCAAACCTTTGATTTTTAGAAATAGAATATCAATTAATAATAAAATATTGTTTTAAAAAACTAATTTGTGTAAATTTTGACACTATTCAATATTATTTTTTTTAAAAATCTTAACAACTTTATTAATTCGAAACAAATTCATTTAAGATATCCTAAAATGTCATATTAACCAATAAAATTAGTTTATGTCATCAAAACATTAAAATTATATATATATATACATATATATTTTTGAAAGGATAAATGATATATATTTTAACATTTATAATTCGAATTATTTAATTCTTTCATTAATTAGGAAAATATAGCATCATTATTGTGTCATAAATAAATTTAATTACTAAATGTCTAAAAATAATAAATAAAATACCATCATGTAGATAATTGTTTTATATTTCTAATTAAAAATTATAGTATAAAATATAACATATATAGTCCTATATAAAAATTGTTTTTCTAAAAGATGTATGCTTATGTCATTTTTGTATTTACATTAACATAATTAATATAAAGTGTCCCTATCAATTACAAGTGGCTCCATGGGGTCCCCAAATCGACCCAAATATGCCCATGGTCGGACATGTATCAACCAATAGGGTTAGGAGACGTTTTAGGGTAAATTAATATTATTTTAAAATTAATTTTTTACCCTTATTTACCGGATTTACCCTCTAACCATGAAAAATAAAATATTTACCAATGTAATTATTCAAAATTTCTAAATATAACAGTTACCTATTTACACAATTTGGATATCCTGATTACAAATATTGAATCCATTTTTCAAAATTCAAAACACAAAAGTGGTAGAAATAAATTTAAAATTAATTCTTGTTGTCAAAACAAAATATAATTTAAAACCACTCCAAATAATGATACATTTTCCATAACCTTAGGGAGTAAACATCAAATATGATGGGTCATTTTCCACCTTTTGACTTTATCTTATAGATTAGCCTTTAATTATGATTATATCATGTTTTTTATTTCATCCACATTTCATAATTTTATTGGATTGTTGGATAAAATATTATTCATGGTATACTCCCATGTGATAACACATGATACTTCACTTATATGATATCATTTTATACCATTGACTCACAAACTATGCTTATTTATCATGTCTAATCACTTACTATGAATTTTAGTTCACATATTTAGACTATGTACTCCCCATGTTAAAACAAGAAGTTCTTTAGCACAATATTATTAATGATATCATAATTAATAAAAATATAACTTTCATTTATTTTAGTTTCATCATTATGTATGATGAACCCATCATACCAAATGAACTAGAATTTCTATTTTTTTAGTAGTTCTTTTCTAAATATTTATGTTTGAAATAGTGTAATAATATTTTTAATGGTATTGGACCCCTATATGTTGATTTTTAAAAAATGTACAAAATAAAAGATTTCATAAAAATATAGATCAGGATGGAAATATAATATTTTACATATGTCATACATGTAAAATAAAAATCATCTACTAATGGCAATTGATTTGGGATGGAATGATGAAAATACAAACCAAAAAAATAACCTCATAATATGAAATATAATTCAAAACATATATTAAACTAGAGATAGTGAAATGAAATGATTAATTGGGAAACATAATACTTATAATATACATCGAGGATTAAAAAGGATCAATTATGATAAAAATAGAATCCATATGATAAAGATACTTCATGTCCTAGAAATGAGTAGAAGGGAGAGATCTCATATGATGTTTTATGTGAAAAAATTGTGAGTAAGAGATTGGGAATTAATAATATGGGTTGGAAGAAATATTTTCAAATTTGGATTTTAAAACTGATTCATGGTTTTGAGACACGTTTTTAAAAAATGTTCTAAACATGAGATATTATCTTCTTGAGACTGTTTATTTCACCATAACTGGGTTCATAGTCAGAAAAAACCTATGTATATCATGCTTGATTATTATAAAAGGGTACACTAACAGATTGGTTCATGGACATGTTCATAAAAAATTAATAAAATGAATTCATTATGCCAATAAAATAAAAAGTTTCATTGTCATATTCATGAGGCCGTAGTCACACAGATGGAGTTATAGTGCTCCTCCCATTTTGTGGCTTCATGTTTGATCTTTATAACATCCCATTATTTTAATATATTAATATTAAAAATAAAAATACACAGAAGAATTATATGGTTTTACTGTCTTTGGAATCATGGAATCATAAACAACAGTTTCTTAAAATAGTTACATTATCACTTGGTAATTCATTTATAAAAATAAATTTTTTGACATGTTAATAATCATACATTCCTTAATATCCTAGTTAAAAACATAAGAAAATGGTGATATAATATTCTCAACAAGTTTATAAAAATAATAAATCAATCGTAATATTATCAAAAGTTAATAATACCATGAGAAAAACATTTGAAAATAATACATTTCATATCAAAGATCATAATATCGAGTCATGAAATAAATCATAAATGTATGTATGACATGAATCCTTATATTACATGATATGTAAAAGGATAATATGATCATAAGACATAAAAATGTTACATGCACATATGCATAATAAATCAATGCCATAATATTATTGTATTAATGTTTTAGGAATACAGGAAAACACTATCATTATCTATAAGTTTAAAAAACAGAACTTCTTTATTTATGTCGTAAAAGTCAATAATAAACAATTATTTGAAAATTATTGGATGAATAATTTTGATAAATTTCAAATTATTAAAAAAATTAAAAATGTCATTAAAAATTCATGATATAATAAGAATAAAAATTTGAAGCAATTTCAGAAAATACAGAAATGGTATAAAAGGATTGTCTAAAGGGAATCATTAAAAATATTTGTTAATAACAATTTTCATTATTAATGTCATATCATTAAAGTGAGAATTAATAAAATTACTACATTATGTGTATTCTATAAAAATCCACTTAAAGAAGGTGGACAATAATTTCTTGTGAAAATAAAATAATTTCACAGATAATCATGGCATTCCATAATCAATCAAGTAAAACAATGAACTAATGAATAAAAACTGTAATAAGTATTCCCCTTAAACATTATAATTGATTAAACAATATGCCCCATAAATTTAATAATTTTAAAATGAAACACTAAATAACTTTAAGATACATAGATTCATTATATTATATATCAAATGGATATATAAACACAACACACAAAAAAAGGGGCAAATACAACATATATCTCATAGAAGTAAAAGTGACACAAAAACCATTAAGTCATAGTTCCCTTTAGATATTCATACCTTAAAATCATGTATACAGGTTTAAATAAGGTTATTAATTCATTTATTATATATAATAAAATTTATAATACCTTATTTGATACTTTTATAAAATCTTACCTCCATTCATTTATAATATTTTATTGTGTTTATTGTTTTGTGTGAATTGGATTCATTGTTAAATATTTCGTATATTTATCTATATTTATGAATATTATTTTCAAATCAATATTAGACACCATAATTGAAATGAAATGGTATTAATTAACTTAAATATTTTTAAATGTTCCAATATTTTTTTCCTAAAAGTCACTGGAATATTTATAAAGCCTAAGCCTCAAACGTCCCATAACTTTGAGTTAAGCCAAGATTTCAAAATGAGAATATTTTCATTTTTATATATTTATATAATTAAGACAAATCTAATACATTACAACTTTAATATTAAAACTAGGAACATCTAATCACTATCCTTTTTTTCATAAAACAAAAATTTTTAAAAACAAACATGGTTTTATTTCATGTTTAAACAACATAAATTTTCTTTATCCCATCCATGACTCTATTCTTCTATAAGTCTTATGAAAAACATTGCAGAACATGGGATGAAAATAAAAATCTCAATAAGTGTTACACAAATAAGGGAATCTATTAGTCTTGGGAAAACATGTAAACCATGAATACTTTATCATAAAGTAGTACTTTTCACCATTAAAATGTAGTAATTACACTTCCCTGAATATATACACATTTATTATAGTTTTTGTAACAAAAAGATTACCATAAAACCCATATAATGAAAAATATAATATATAAGGGTAACATGGGACATAAACATACATAAATGGAATAACCATATGGTTAACTTCCACACATATCACTAAATAGAAAAGACATACAGTTTACTTCAATACCCAATCTTTTGGAGGTTTTAACGCAACCACCAGTCCTTGGCTAATCATAGAACCACCTATAATTGGTTTAACATGTAACCACAAATCTTTTTTTATCATGTACTTACCTGTCAATTGTTCAATTAAAATTTTATAATCATAACTCATACATGATTTCTATTATCATCATTTCAATCCTAAAATTTCATTCGAAATCAAGAGAAATAATTTCAAGATGTTGACATGATATATCCATTTTAAAACCATTTTCAATACCAAAATAACTAAAAATTTGAATATGGTTTTTATTTTTCATGTAATTTTTTTTCTTGTAGAGGAATCCAAATACCAAAATGGACACGGTGGCTGAAAAGTTGTTGTAACCACATACATTAAAAAATATTCATTTTGTGGATTATTAAAACGAATCATATAAATAAGATTAATTTTAAAAACCATTGAATGAAATTAAAAATAGATTGAAAAATCATTTTATAATTGTTTTATATACACTTAAAATAAATATTTAAATTATTATCATGAAGAAACCAATTTGATAATTAAATCATTTAATGTTCATTGTGCCCCATAGAACATTGATCATTTGAATCATAATCCTCATAAATTAATACATTTACTAAAATAATAAATGAAATTAATATAGATAAAAATTTCGATATTAAATGTTATAGTGGTTGTAAGTACATTTTATAAAAGAATAAAGCTGTATAATAACAAGAAATTCCTCAATCAATAGAGATTGAGACGAAATCCCTTACCCAGATCATATCATTAGATTATAGATAAATAATTGAAATAATTATGTATCAAAAATATTAATACACACAATATAATCAGGTATTCAGTGTAAAAAAATAATTGGTAACTTATACGTATTCATGGACAAAAAACCAATGGATTGGAAATTTTACTCAATTATTGGAAATTGAGTTTGATTTTCTTTACCTTGAGTCTAAATTATCTCATACATTATTTATATTCAAAAATAATAAAAATATGTTAATTTATACATGAATTAGAAATTTTTTGAAGTTTATTATTCTTTTTATATCACTTATTACCATGTTATTAATATTACATAACTATATATGTTCATATTAGATGTTTTGTCAATATTCAATACATGAGTCAAAAATGAACATGTTTTGATGTAAATTCTTCATGTGGTAAGAATTGTATCATCTGAAGAATAGTATTAATAATTTTAATATCTTTTATATCCAGTATAAATGTATCTATAACAATCAATAATATTTGGAGGTAAGAAATTAAATGTGTCGTTCATGATGGCAGTAGGTCGTACAAACGCATGAAATCTACCTTAATTTCATTATATAATAATTAAAATAAGAATATTGTAATAAAAGTATTATATTAATTTCTTATATGTCACATAGGATTAAAAAAAATTTTTATAAGTTACATATATAGCAGAAATGATTCATATCTCTTTGAGGAGGTGGTAGTCCACACTTTATCAAATGAAATTGTCATATTTACACAACTTGGAATGTATAAATGTATGTTCTATTATCAAGTACATGTTCTTAATTAAAGGTACATATATTTAATATCGTGTTTCCCTAACATACCCCATATACCCCCTAATCCCCCAAAAATTTTGGTGTATTTTGAAGATACTTTGAGGGGAGAAACGGGGGTGCCCGTTTTAGGTACACGTTTTGCCAAACCATGCAGACAAACCATGCATCTATGTCCATGTCATTAAAATGTGTTTTTAAATCACCATCTTTCCCTCCCGTTATTTATCCTAACTCTTACCGTTATTCCCCCATTTGACCCTTACAACCATTTCACCCTCTCAAGCACCAAAAAACATCCTTATATCTTCATTATGAAGGGGGATTTGGTGGAGGAACTACACAGAACCTCAAGTAACTATCTCTCCCTCTATGTTCCTCCATTTTCAATGAGGTTTCATCCATTGTTTCTTGAATTAATAAATGAAAAAATGTTGTGGTTTCTAACCTATGGTTTTACCTTGGGTTTTCATGGTCTAATCATCTGTTTTTAGGCTTGAACTACCCTCCTTGAGGTTAAGCGGTGGTGCGAATGAGTTTTCCCAAAATGGATTCAAGTTTTTAACAAATATGGTAGGTGATTCCACAATGTATAAAGTTTATATGACTAGATTACTGTTTTTATGGTATTTTCATGTTTATTTAATTTTTTTATAGGTGAAAAAATTGGTTTTAGAGGTTTTGTAATGAAAAATGAAATGTTAGTGCAATTTTTATGTGAAATTGGGGGGGGGGGGGTTAAAAGAAATAATCTATTGTTTCTTTTAGGTATACCCTATAATTACTTATATTATATTATTGAAACGTATTAGGTCTAAAAAAACTGTATTTAATGTTTATCACCATTGGTTGTTGCTGAGAAATTATGTTTTAAGGGTGTTTGGGAAGCATATGAACTTTTAGTGCCATTTTTGTGTGAAAATGAATTTTTTACAACTATATCACTTATTAAATAATAGGGAATTCCCTAAAACTTATTTTTTCGTGTCAATGAATTTTTATGGGCTTCAAATTATATTTTTCAAACTTGTAACTGTGAACACGATGCATAAAGTTAGGTTTTAAAGGTGTTTTGGGTGAAATACAACCTCGACTTTTGGGAAGTTGTTTTATAGAAAATAAAAATGTTTTGTTGTGTCTGTTAAGTGGAATAATGTTTTTATAGATACTATATTGGGTTAATGTGACATGTAGTGGTGTTTTTATATTAAAATGGATGTATTTATAATACTGAAATTGTTTATGCACAAGGTGGGAACCCAGGTACCTTGGAGGGCAGATATGTAGTAGTACAGCTACTGATCCAGATGGGTATTGTCCATGTTTCACTTAGAATATATAATACAAAAAATATAACTAAAAAATATGGAAAATTTTTGGTGATCAATAGGTTATGGGTATGTTCCCTACTAGTGGATCATGGATGGAAAAGTATTTTTTTACATGGTTACTTTACACCGTGCTATGAGGTATATAATGCCTTAGAATATCTAGTTGCATAGGGGTTTCACTGGTTATGGGGATCATTTTATTTGTGGTATTTAACCGTGTATTAGTGTGTATTTAGATGTACATTATAGTATATACCATGCTTTATTTAATTGTTTTATCATTCTAAAAGTCTTAGTTTGAAAACTGTTTTCAATTTAATGTTACACTACTTCGAATATTTCATCATTTTACTCTACATAGAAAATCTACAGGCATTTCACTTCATATTTCATACCCATTGGAATATTTTGGTGGTATCCTACTAGGATTAGGATCAAACCCTACTTAATCTTCTTTGGAATATGTAGACCTGGTTATGTTTGACTTAGGTAAAGTCAAAGCCTCGAGTAAAGGAGGTTCGGGTTGTTAGTCCCCTCAAGAATATATGGCTCATGGGTAATGACCTGTTGTCATATGGGGACAATTATGACTACATGATGATGTATTTATTTTTATTTGGACCTATTGTAGTTTTTTGAAACCATGAATTCATATCTAAATTTTTATTACGTATTTTATGGCATGAAAATTTCAGATTCTTATTATTCATTGTTTTCAATTTTTTATGATTTCAAACAGCGGTAAATCATTCCCAATCAAAATTTATTGATACATGGGAACTTGTGCCAGCCCATGGAAATAGGGAAAGACCTTCAAGAATTATCATGGGCTAGATTTAGTGTCGATATTAGTGGCGACCAGATTGGGTTTCTGACAAAATGGTATCAGGGGAGGCCAATGATTTTGTCATATTACTATTTCTGGATGAGTAGGGATAATCATGAGCTATGACTATCAGAGATAGGGGTTATTCTCATGTGTAGGGTTTCAAGACCGCATCTCTCGTGGATGACCTTGAATCACCAGGGGACTTTGGAATTGACTGATTCACTACACTTACATGTGAGATGTGTGGGCTGCAGACCACACGTGGGCGTCATGCGGGGGTGGAGTAGCTGTTTATTTAATTATTTTAATGTGTTTAGATAATATATTTGATTTATTTGATAAATGTTTACATAATTTTTTTTATTGAATATTGTTTTATGACTGTTCAGTTTTTTAGCAACATGCCTCCATAGAAAGCACCTATGCGCCCATGGGAGGAATCCGAAGATAGTTCTCCCACACCAATTTATCAGAGGCTTGTCGATTATATGGTCCGGGATATCCAAACTCTAAGATAGGAAATAACACATATTCCATCTTTTTTTAGAGTGGATGAGATTGTTCCTAGAATGTTAAAGGCCTAAGAGTTCAAGAAAAATAATCCACCCACCTTCTGAGGTAGCATAGAACGCTAGGAAGCAGAGGAATGGCATGAGAAGATGGAGCACATGTTCGAGTTCATGGATACAATAGATGATCTCAAGGTGAAATATACCTCCTTTCTGTTGAGGGGTCCTAGCCATTGGTGATGGGAAGTAGTACATTAGACTAGAAAAAATGAGCAGATGTGCTCAGGCGATTTTAAGGCTGTCTTGAATGAGAAGAACTACCCCGAGGACATGGAATATTCTAGGTCCCGAGAGAACATGGATATTGTTTGTGGGAATCTATCTATGAATAAGTATTCCAACCATTGCAATATGTTGGTTTTTTATTCTCTTGAAATCATCTTCAATGTGAATGTGAAGGCCCAGTGGTTTGAGAAAGTCTTGTGACCCGAAATATACTCCTATATGTTCTTGTTTAAGTTGAGGACCTTTGCTAAAGTGGTTGATCGGGAATGCATTGTGGAGATTTACCAGAAACGCAAGGCCAGTTTCTTTGGTTCAGCATTAGTACGGGGTGGTGGAAGATCTTCAGAAATGGAATGGAAGCAGGAGGAATATGTGAAAAAGAGAGGCGGTTGTTTAGGCAACTCTTCCAGTCCATTTTTTTTCTGTGGCTTCAGATGCTAGATCAGTTGTATTCCACCACTGTGTAAAGTCAGGGAACATCTGAATAACATTACCGCTTCCCCGTATCCTTTTTTACCAATTGGGAGTTATGGTTCATTTGCATCGCTTCTATGATGTGGCACGTCCAACTCCTAGTGGGGTAGAGTCAATGGCTTCAAGAGGAGTGCCAGCATAGTCTGAGCCGTCGAGGAATGGGTGATCTCGATTTTTTTTGGTGGTGGTAGGGATTGGTCAACTTCTAGACAAATCCAGTTTAGAGAACAACCACAAAATGTAGTTCGTCCTCAGACAGAGATCAGACATCTTCATGTGGTGGTTTAAGAACTGGCATGGTCAAAGGTGGGACTTTGGATAGTTTGAGGAACCTTTTTTATCACATCTTCTATACGTTCTTCTATTCATTATATTGGTTCATTTTTTCATTAAATTCTTCCCATTTTGTGGGAACACTGAATTTTCCAATTGAGTTTCTGTCTTTTGCGATTAAGTTGGTGATGCTGCTGGGAAATAATAATTAGAAGGGTCTTTGGGGCTCATCGTGTACGCTCTCTATGTCCGAGATTGAGACTGACTTGTTACTCTTGGTCTTATATATGGATAATTTTGATGTGATACTTGGCATGGATTGGCTGGTACACATTGATTGCTACAGTTGGTGTGAATGTTTCATGGAACATGATGGGAGACATTAGGTTTTTTGTGGAGAATGAGATCCTTAGTTGGGTTACGCAGGACCTCCACTCCTCGAGTTGGGAAGTCTTATCATTCATTTAAGGTCACTCAGCCTATAGAAAAATATTCATTACCCTAAATGTGGACTAGATCTTTAACTGAATTAGTTTTCAGAGTTATTCCAATAAGATTTTTCAGGTTCTCTCCTAGAGCGGGATGTGAAGTTCCCGATTGAATATGAACTGGGAACACAACCTATATATCTTCCCTCTTATTGCATATACCCTTGCGAGTTGAGCTAGTTAAAGATACAACTGGATGAATTTGAATCTAATGGATTAATTTTCTCAAGCATCTCTCCTTGGCCCGCTCCTGTGTTGTTCGCAAAAAAGGCTGACATATCCATCCAGGTTTAATTGACTACTGGAAGCTGAATAAGGTATCAATAAAGAACAAATACCAATTTCCCTGAATAGATGATTTGTTCGATCAGTTTAATGGGAAATATTAAGCCTAAATATATATACGTACGTTTGGGCTACCATAAACTAATGGTGAAAGAGGAAGACATCCCAAATACATCGTTCTGAATTAGGTATGACCACTCTCAGTGTTTGGTCATCCTCCTTGGATTGACCAAAGATCTAGTTGTCTTTATGGAACTCATGACTAGTTTCTTCCATCAGTATCAAGATTCCTTCATTGTGCTATTCGTGGATGACATTATGGTATAATGTGGCTCTATGGAGGAAGAAAAACAACACTTGACGATCATCTTGGGAACTTTACGGGATCACCGCCTCTATGAAAACATGTAAATGAGAATGTTCTGGATCATGCAGGTAAAATTTAGGGGGCATCTAATCTTTGTGAAGGGGGTTTCAGTGGACCTTGAGATGATCAACATAGTGATTTTAGGGGATCCATTGAAGAATGTGTTAGAGATCAATAGTGTCCTTGGAATGGATGATTATTACAAGCGATTTGTTCAAGATTTATCTCGGCTTTCTTCACAAATAACCGTGCTCACCCGGAAATGGGTGATGTTTTTATGGGGTTGAGAATCTCAAGCATCCTTCGAGGTGATGAAGCGGAGGATTACTACTGCCCCCATATTTATTTTTCTAGAGGCTGGAAAGGGGTATACAATCTATTACAACACCTCAGGTATGGGTATAGGGTGCATTCTTATGCATAATAATCAATTGGTGGTGTATGGCTCTCTCCAACTCACCCCACATGAAAAGAATAACCTTACCCAAAACATGGAGTTTGCAGTGGTTATGAATGCTTTAATGAATTGGCGTCACTATATATTTGGGGAGAATAATGTGGTCTACTTTGATCACAAAATCTTGGCTTGTATCTTCTCGTAGAAGGACCTCAACATTAGGTAGCGTCGTTGGATTGTATACTTGTATGTGTTTAAATTTGAAATTATCTATACCCCAAGATAGGGTAATGTGTGGGACGATGCATTGGGAATTAGAGTTCTAGTGCAGGCAATGAGGAAGTCCAGTGATGAGTGGATGTTTATGGGACTCTTTTCTCAGATGCATGTGGAGACTATGAAGCACCGTCGAGGTTCTTTCTTGGAGTGTTGTTAGTTAACTCCTTCTATCATAGAGTCGGTTTTGTAGGAACAACCTAGTGATAATATTTTTCAGCAATAGAGGTAGTTTCTTCATGGCGGGGAGATGTCCTCTAATGTGATGTCATCTCCTAAGGACATCTTTTGCTTCAAGAGCCGTTTAGTAGTGTCGTTATCTCTACAGAAGGTGGTGATGCAGGATAGCCACCAATCTTAGTGGGTCGTCTATCTAGGATCCACCATGATGTTTTGTGATGTTCAAGGATAGTTTTGGTGGCTTGATATTCGACGAGACATAGCATATTTTGTGTCGAGATGCTACACATGCTAACATGTGAAAGTAGAGAATTAGAGGCCCTCCGGTTTGCACCGTCCATTACCCACTCCTACCTAGAAGTGGAATGAGGTTTCCATTTACAAAAATGTTGTCTTAACTCATACATCATGGGGTAAGAATACCATTTGAGTGGTGATTCATCGTCTGACCAAATACTCCCACTTCATTATGAATAATGATTTAGAAAAAGTGGTTGAGTTGGGTCGTTTGTATCTTCAAGAGGTGGTAAGGCTCCATGGTGTTCCATCAGCTGTTGTCCTAGATAAGAACCCATGAATCACTTATCTATTTTGGTAAGGCCTTTAGAAGGCCTTGGAGTCTCAGATTAAGATGAGTACTGTATACCATCCTCAAACAGAATGTCAGACAGAGCGGGTGAATTAGATTTTGGAGGACAGGCTTCGTGCATGTGTTCTAGACTTTGGAGGTTCTTGGGATAGCCATTTTGGGTAGGATGAGATTTCATACAAAAATAGTTACCAATTATTTCTTTGAATGTCTCTTTTTGAGTCTCTCTATGGTCGACATTGTCTGTCCCCCCCCCCCCTCTATTGGGATAAGGTAGGTGAGACCTCACTTCTGGGGCCGAGTCTGGAGCAGGAAACGTCTAAGAATGTCATGTGGATCAGGCAGTGCTTATTGATAGCTCAAATTCTCCATGAATCATCTGTTAAAAGAGGCATTGGGACATATAGTTTTCTGTGGGTGACAATGTATTCATCAAAGTGTCCCTTGACTGGGCCATTGTAGATTGGGAAAGCAAGGCAAGCTGACATTGTGGTATGTCAGACGTTTTGAAATCCATGAGCGTATTGCCAAGATGGCATATAGGATGGATATTCCTTCTCAGTTAACATCCATCCATGAGGTCTTCATCATCTCCCAGTTAATGAAATAAAACCCATATCCATCCCAAATGCAGAGTTGGTAATAAATGGCGATAGATCCTGACTTTTTAGTTTTTTGCGGCTAGTGCAAATAGTGGACTCACAAGAGAAGGTTCATCAAGAGAAGTCCATTACGCTGGTCCATGTTAATTGGTAGAATGGTAGTGATATACATGAAACCTGGTAACGAATGTTATGGGTTGAGGATGTGTACCTATTCCGGTTTTCCGATCATGTCCCTATTCGACATTACTGGTCGGAAAGTTGTCATGTTTGGCAGAATTGTCACACCCAAGTATATATTTAATGTACTTATATTTTATGTATTTTATGTCCTAACATCCCCCCCATAGTCCTACCTAAAACATCACAATTTTTGGTGGATTTTGAAGATGACTTTAGGGGATAAATAATAGGGAATATTTTACATGCATGGTTTTCCAAATAGTTCACATGAACCATGCGCCAATGTCCCGATCATTAAAATGTGAGTTAAAATTTAAAATTTTTATTCCCATGATTTATTGTAACTCATCCCTTTATTCCCCCATTCTACCCACACATCCATTTCATCCTCCCAAAAACCTAAATGCTTCCTCGGATCTTCACTTGGAAGGGGGATTTTGTGGATGAACTCCACAAAACCTCAATAATTATATCTCCCTCTTAGTTCCTCCCCTTTCCATGAAGTGTATTCAATTTTTTTAATCAAGTCCTAAATAACCAGATGTTATTATTTCGATCCTAGGGTTTACCCATATGTTTTAATAGTAAAATATTCTATTTTTAGGATTGGTCTACCCTCCTAGAGGTGTGGCGGTCTTGTGATTGAGTTTTCACACAATGGATTCAAGGTTTTAAGAAATTTGGTAGGTGATCCCATTGTATATGCAATCTACATGACTATCATTCTATTTTTATGGTAAATTAATGTTTATTTCATTTTATTATTTTTTAAAAAATTGGTTTTAGTGGTGTTTTAATGAAAAATGAAATTTTAGTGCCATTATTTTGTGAAATTGAGGGTTTTTGAAAGAAATATTCTATTGATTCATTTGGGGGTACCCTGTAATTTCATAGATGATTTTATAGAAATGTATCAGGGATAAAATTACTATTTTTAATGTTTATCTCCTTTGGTTGTTGAAGTGAAAATCTTTTTTAGTGGTGTTTAGGATGCATATGAACATCAGGCTCCATGTTTGTGTGAAAATGCAGGTTTGACAACGATATAACTTTTTTAAATCATATGGGTTTACCCTAAAACTGATTTTTTAGTTTCATTGAAATGTTTTGAGCTTCCATTATTGTTTTAGGGACTTATAAGTGTGAACATGATGTGAAATGTGTGGTTTTGAAGGTGTTTTGGGTTCAAACCAATGTGAGATTTTGTGATGTTATTTTATAGAAAATCATAATGTTTTATTGTGTGTGTTAAGTGGTATAAAGTATGTATATCTACTGTATTGGTTATATTTTATCATTACTGGTGTTTTTATATGTAAATTGATGTTTGTAGCATTCTAAATTTTTTTGACCACAAATGAGGGTGCCCAAGTACCAAGGTGGGCATATATGTACTTGTATGTCTAGTGATCCAGATGGGCATTGTCCCTATTTTACTGCGAAAATGGATAACGAAAACTCTAACAAAACTATATGGAAGATGTTTTGGGACCACTTGGTTATTGGTATGTTTTTTAGTAGTGTATTTTTCACTTCAATGGATTGGTGATATATTTACTTTACACCAAGGTACGAGGTACATAGGGCCCGTGACTATCTAGTTTCCTAGGTGTGTTCATGATTTTGGTGCTCATTTTATTTGTGGTATATACCATTATATTAGGGTATGTTTTAATGTACTCTAAAGTATCTAATATTTATTATTCAAATTTTTAACATTCTAAAAGATTTGTTTTGAATATTGTTTATAATTTAATGATCCACTACTTGGAATTTATCGTTGATTTTCTTTACAAAGTAAAACTACATTATTATCAATATATATCGCCTACACATTGAAATATTTGGGTGGTAACTTACTGGGATTAGGATAACATCCTAATTAATCCTCTTGGGTGTTAGTATACTTTGTTATGGTTTACTCATGTAAATGAAATGTCTCGGGTGAAGAGGGTTCGGGTTGTCAGTCCCCTCCTGTGGTGTGGTGTTGTGGAGACGGCTTGGGGGTGACGACCCCTTCTTGTGTGGCGTTTTTTTGGATGACATACTGCTGTCATTATTTAAATTTGGACCTCTTGTAATTTATTAAAACCATGTATTCTGTTCTGGATTATGCTTATGTCTTATTTGGCATGAATATTTTGTATTCTTATTATTGTTTGTTTTCAATGCTTTATGCTTTCAAACACAGGTAAATCATTCCCAAACCAAATTTATTGATACTCGGGCACATGTGCCTGCCCGTGGAGAAAGGTGACGCCATTCATGCCTAGTCATGGGCTAGATTTGGTACTAGTATTAGCGGAGACTATTTCCGTTTATTGAAATCTATATTAAAATGAAATAATCATTATTAATATATAAATATCATATATATCATATGTAGAAAATACTTTCCATTTAAATGGACACCATGAGAGGTTGTAGGGGAAAAATAAACAATCATCATTTCCAAAGGAAGTTGTTTTCCATACACAGAAAATGTATGATCATTACCCATTAAATGGAGGTTTGTGTATGTGTGGATTGAAACCACATAAAAAAACATCTTAGTATATTTAGGATACTATTTATCTTATTTATTCCATGAATTAAAATTTTTTGGGGAGCGGATAAAGTAAATGAAACTAAAAAACACGAGAGAAGGCCTTACCTCTTAATCATGAAACTACTTTTGGTTTAATCCAATGGGATTCCTTTGGGGGCTTTCATCTATAAGGGAAGATTCTTGGATGAGGGTACTAATTTTAAGAAATTGTTTTGTATGAATCATCCAATCCAATGGTTTTTTGATGTGTGAGTATTAGAAATGAGAGGGTACATTTTTACAAGAGAGGGATGGGGAATCCTTGGAAACTCTCTAATTGATAAACTAATATAAATTAATTATTTTTTTAAATAAAATCCCTCCAACATGAGATATTTTGAAGATAAGATGATTATATTTCTAAATCCTGTCATCAAATAATTTTCAACATTTATTGATAATATTTTAAACATTATCTTTTCGGTTTACCCTTTTTTATTTTTTTATTTTAAATGTTGTTACAATATTTTAATTATAAAGATCCTATTATTTTTTCTTATATTGGGTAATTTCCTCTAAATTGGACACTTAATAAACTTATTGACCTTATTATTTTCAATTTATTATTGCAAAAGATTTTATCTAATTCTAAAATAATTTAATATTATAATATTTTTTATAAAAAATAAATTATGTCAATTTTTTAGTACTCATTTTATTGAAATTAACGAAAATCTAAACTTAGAGATAACTCTTAACTAAGGCATTTAATAGTCTTATAACATGTCATATTCACCTATTAAAGTCATTAATGACATAAATTATGTCATAAAATATTTATTTTACTATTTATAATACCATTTATTTCGTTGCTTCATTAATACAGTAACCACTACAACACCTTTTTGTCAGGATTAAATTTAGTTAATTATTGTCTAACTATTATAAATAAAATACCAGGGTGTGTGAAAAATATTTATATTTCTGTTGAATATTTATTTTTTAATATTTCACATTTATAATCCAATATTAAATTAGTTTTTGTAATAATATATATTTTTATAACATATTTTTACTAACTTTAAATTAAAAGTTATAAGTGTCATAATCACACCCAAGTGGCATCCAGATGAAACAATTTCATCCCAAGGGATTTCTTGGTCATCCATTTCTCATACAATAGTATTATGACAATTTTTAGGGTAGGTTTTCAATGTTGTAATATTATATTTACCATTATTTACCTAATTCACCCTTTAAATATGGTAAATAAAAATAATTATTAAAAGTACTATTCATCATGTCCAAAAATAAAACGGACATATTTAAATAATTTCGTCCTTCGGATTCAAAATATGAAATCAATTTTTCAAAATTACAAACTTATAAGTTGTGGTAATTAACATAAAATTATTTCCCATTGTCAAATCCAGATAACATTATTTCAAAGTAAAAACTATCAAAATATTGACATGCGGTTATATGAAATTTCAATGTGAAATTACTACCAATGATCAAAATTGGATTAAATGATAAAACAATCCAATGTCACATTAATACCAATTAAATTTAAAATATTATTATATAAATAAATTAAATGGAATGGCGGTTTTGAATTAAAATGTAGTATTTTTCACTATTTATTAAAATTTTAATTTTATTTGAAAAATAATAGAATTTCCTAAAAAGAAAATTTGGTTGTACCTCAACCAATGAATAAGTTTATTTCTCCAAATAGAAATTATCAAATTTTTAAAACCAATATTTTAAAATTCTTCACTATCAAAAGGCAGTAATACTACATTTTAAAAATATTAGAGTATTTTATGCATAATATTAGATTTATTATAATTTTAACCGTCAAATATTTATTGGGTGAAAGTAAAATCATTTAATAAACTCTTGTAAACATAATATAGGTATTTATTTTCATTAATTTCAATACAAAATCTAGGTGTTAACTACCATTTAATATAATAATATTAATATCGTATTATTTCTCAGTATAAACAAGTCCTGTGTGTAACTTAACATTTTGGAGAAACCCATTGTTGTGTTTCAGGTATTATATCACACATATTTCCCCATTTAGACTATAATTAATATCTAATTCATAATTACTAATAGTTTTGAAAATTTATTATTCTATAATTACATGGGATGTAAAATTCTCCCCCATTTTTGGAAATTGTTTCCTCTAAATTTTAATTTGGGGTATGTAAATAGGGTATGACTTTTCAAAAAATATATAATTGCAATCCCATATCATAAATAGGGTTAATAAAAATACCAATTTAAACGAAAGAAAAAGAATTACAATGGACCCCCATGTTAACGAAAACTAGTATTCCATGTTTGAGAACATGGATATGGAAAAAAACTAACAAACATGTTCTGATGGTGAGTGATAGAAAACATGATCATGAGAATGTTAAAAGACACAAAACCACAACATTGTGATAGTTAAATGTCTTTAATATTTTAGTATGAAATGTAAATGAATCCATTTTTCTATAAGATCATTTTAATGAATTTGAGGAATTTATTTCTATTTTTTACTAATAACACACAGAAACATACTTACATGACATGTTAGGATGGATACCTTAAAACATTTACCCCCCAAACCCATATTTTTATTCAAATGATGAGTATTTATGAGGAATTTTTCATCCATAAAGCACAAGAAGAAACTTATATATAATCACATAAAACATAAATAATGATATATATATTTCCCATATATTTATAAATTGACAAAACCAACAGATGTAGTACAAGATCAAATAATTCCCCCAACAAGAAAAATCCTTTATAAGGAGGAGTAGTGTTAATTTCTGAAATTCAATATTAATACCCATGTTATACATAGACCATTAAAAAATAAAATCTCCTTAAAATTCTATAAAATAATCCAAAATATGATTTAAACACAATGTTAAGAAGGATTTGATCACATAGACTTATTGGATTAGATTTATCCTTTATCTCAATAAATCACTCTTAAATTATAATACAAAAATTTAATTTCCTAATCTTATATTCTCACTGATAGGTTAATCATTACCATAAATTCGTAAATTCATCCAAAAAATAATTCATCCATTACTCTTCTGTTAATATCCCATAATATTCTGTTTAACTTGATCATATACAGTTACCAAATTGGTGAACATCTTCCAAAATAAAATTAATCACATAATATCAAAATCATTTCAATAATCATTGGTTATTTATTCTATATAATATATGTCTCCAAAATCAACTAATTCTTAATCCATAAAATTATTTTACTAAAAATAAAATTCTCTTATTGGCCAGGGAATCATGATGGCTAGTTGTAGATGACAATGTGCTATCACACTTCTATTGTGGGTTCGATTCTCATGGGCTTTTCCAACTTAATTTGTTATCAACATTCATGTGGGTTTCCATTTTTTTGAAAAATATATTATTCTGAAAACATTTACCAAAATGAAATAAAATGTTAAAAAGTATCATAACATGATTTAACCTCATTGTTTATCTAATATCATTCATTTTGAAACAAAAAATGTAATTACCTCAAAATCAAATATCATATAAACCCTAATGGTTATCCATACCATTGTAATTATGTCTACATAAGAAGATATAATTCTTCATCAAATAATATTTCCGCATAAAACACATTAGGGTTATATATACTAGAAAAAATTATTCTAATGTAATCTTGTCATCCAAAGAGAATTAACACTTTTAAATATGTCCTCATCCAACATTCTACTTAAGTCATGAGTCCTTTATATGTACAATATTTAATCATGTATCATTCGTCATGATACATTAACTATTATTTTCCATATTATTCCTTAATACTTCTTTCCTACAAAAAAGACATGAATCATGTCCTAAGATTAAAAAATTTCAAAACATGAGACTATAAATAACCCATAAATTTCATAGGTCTTTT
The DNA here is from genome assembly GCA_963277665.1 of Viscum album. Classification (NCBI taxonomy): domain Eukaryota; kingdom Viridiplantae; phylum Streptophyta; class Magnoliopsida; order Santalales; family Viscaceae; genus Viscum; species Viscum album. Next base: position 894,837,942 of record OY728127.1, read on the forward strand.
TTAGTTTCATAATGTTAAATAGGAATATCATTAGGAATTTCTAAACATATATTTGTAAGGACCTATTGACATCAATACATAACCATCTTTATAGGACACTGATTTTCTTATTTACCAAAACATTTTCCTAGGTGTTTCCTTCCTCGTCTCAGACACATATATTGATGAATATTCTTACCATTTTGATCATTTCATGAACATCAATAGGGATTCATTCCTCTCAAATATGATGAAAGAAAAAAACTCAACAAGGTTACAATGGTTAATCATGAATCCTAATATTTGGATTATGGTAACCAAGATAGTTCTCATTATAGATCTAATTTCATTTGGATTCATATTCATTGAGTGAAAACATTTTCCTTCACGTCCATTACTATATTGGCACCTCCTAGAAAAAATAATTTTGTAAGAAAAAAATTGTTTGTGGGAGTATACGAATAAAATCATCATATACTAACATATGTAGAAGAAAAACACTAATACATAATTCATCATGTTATCTAAAATTCATTAAAATTTTGAAAAATAACTATGAAACATTCTAATATTCTAACCATTATGGGAAAATATAATTTTTAACATATGCATAAATATCACCCTAGACTCTAATGTTTTCTATATCTTCCACTAATACCAACTATAATTCCCCAACCATACATATTAAATAATATTGACTGTTTCCATATTTCACATTGAGGATATTTTCTGGTTTCGATATTTAGATATTTATTTCAAAACTAATACATAAAAACTTAAATATTACAAGTAGACACTTCTATACACTATGCATTTTTTCGGAAAACAAAAACTTTTAAAAGGAAACATGTTTTCATTTCATGTTAAAACAACATAACCATTCCTTGATCATGCCTTTGAATCTATTCTTCATTAATTAACATGAAAAACATTTAAATACTTGGGATGTGAATAAAATTCTCAGTAAAGGGTACATAATGATGGAAAAAAATTCATATTGAAAAAATGTAAACCAAAAATACATAATGGTAATGTAATACATTTCACCTTTAAGAAGTGGTAATTACAGTTCACAAAATATATGCTCATTTCATATGATTTTTATATCTCGACTATTTCCATAAAATCCATATATATCAACATATAACATATACAAGTAACTTGGGACATAAACATACTTTAATGAAATAACCATATGGTCGACTTCCACACATTCCACATAATGGAATAACTTTACGGAAAAATTCAATACCCAATGCATTAGAGGATATAAAATAATTTCCCATCCTGTGATTATCACGAATTTTTTTATCATGTAACCAACCATATATGGATTATAATGTTACCACCCTTCATATTTCTATGTTCCATTATATAATCATAACACATAAAAGATTCCAATTATCAATGTTTCAATTATAATATTTCATTTTCAATCCCAAGAAATAATTTCAAGATATTCAGCTAGTCAATCTATTTTCAAAACCATTTTGAATACAAAAATACCAAAAAATTGAATGTGTTATTTATTTTTCTATTAAAATAATTTTTTATTTTATAGGAAGCCAAACACCAAAAATGGCATGGGTGGAAAAAAAATCGTTGTCGCCACATAAATTAAATAAACATTCCATTTTTTGTTTAGTAAAACTATTCATATAAATATATTAGTTTAGAAAACTATTGAATGATTTTGAAAATAGACGTAAAATTTCCGGTATAATCATTTATATCCACATAAATGAATATGTAAATTAATATCATGAAGAATCAAATTTGATAATGATATCTTGAAACTTTCAATTTTTCTCATACAATTTTGAACATTTAAATAATCATCACAATGAATAATTATATTTAATAAAATAATAAATGAAATTATTATTGATAGAAATATGGATATTAAATTTCATATTGTTTGTATATATGCTTTAAAAAAGAATAAAGATTCATATTAATACAAAATGACTTAATGAATGGAGATTGAGACGAAATCCCTTACCAATATCATAACATAAGAATATGGATAAATCAATGACAAAATATTGTGTGAAAAATATAAATACACAAAATATAAGAGGATATTTATTATAAAACAATCATAGGTCACTCTCAATTTTCTAAGAAAAAATCCAATGACATGAATATTTAACCCAATGAATGAAAATTGAGTTCGGATTTCTCTTTCCTTGAGTATGACTAGTCTCGTATATTTTTTTCATGAATGATAAAAATAGGTTAAATTATAATAAATATTTACCTTTTTGAATTTTATTATTCTTTCTTTATCACATATTACAATATTATATAAATTACATACTATTTATGATCAAATCGAATGTTATGTCGATATTCGTCACATGAGTCAAAAATGAACTTGATTTGATGTAAGTTGTCCTTGTGGTCAAAATTTCATCATCACTAGAATCGTATACATGATTAAAATATCATATATACCCTGTATATATGGAATTACAATAATCCATAATATATTTAGGTAATAAAAGAATGCACAATTAATGAAGATGGTAGGACGTACTTATTCATGAGCACTGCTTTCATTTAATTGTATAATAATTTAATGTTCTATAATATAATACCGATATTTTTTTAATTTCATATATTTCTCATTGGATAAATAAAAAAATATGTTATACTTTCTATGTATAACATAAATCAGTCACATTGCTTTGAGGGGTGGTAGTCCATACTTCCTCAAACGAAATTATTGTATTTACACAACATGGAATGCATACTTATATTTTTTAATGAAAAATAGAAGAAGCATAGGGAAAATATAAATATAATATATATAATATGTTGGAAATAGTTCCCATTATAATGGAAACTATGAGAGGTGGTAAGGGAAATCGAAAAATCAAAATTTCATGAGGTAGTAGTTCATTGTACATAGAAATAATATGTTTGTTACCCATTAAATGGATGTGTGTGAGTAAGTGTAGATAAAAACCAAAGAATAAAAACATCATAGTTTATTTAGGATACTATTGTTTATGTAAATATAGGAAAAAAAGATTATAGGGAGTGGATAAATGAAATGAAACTAAAATGCGTGAGAGAATATGTCACCTCTTTATTAGGATACTTCTTTAGTTTTAAAAAAATGATTCCATGGGAGGATTTCTACCCTAATGGTGGATTTTAAGATGAGTAAATGGATGATGGTAATATTATTGGGCAGGTCTTGGGAAAACCAAATGGTTATTGATTTGTGAGTAATAGAGAAGATAAGGTAACTTTGTAGATGATATGGAAGGGGCACCCTTGGAAACTCTAAAATTATTAAATTAATATAAATTTATTTTTTAATTTAAAATTTTCCATCATGGTATATGTCAAATATAATGTGTTTATAGTTATAAATCTTTTTATCCAATAATTTTAAGACATCAAATGATATTAATTAAATCCTTATCTTTTCGGTATACCGTTCATGTTTCTCTTGTTATTCTAATTATGTTAAGAACCTTTTATTTATTATGAGGCTATTAATTTTACTTTTATAAGGTAAAAATCCCATAATTGGACCCTTAATGAACATTTAGACTTATCATAATCACTTTTTAATTTTAAATGTATCATAGGATGTAAAAATAATTTAATACATTACGATTTTAAGAAAACCTAAAATATTCTAGTTTATACTATTCTTTTTATTGAATTTAAATAAAAACTAAACATGGAGATAACATTGAAAAAAACCATTTAATAGTCTTATAAAATTTCATATTCCTCATTAGAAAACGTGGATGACATAAATTATGTAAGATAATATTAATTTTACTATTTATAATATCATTTATTTGATTCCTTCTTTAATAAATCAATCACTTCATCAACATTGTGTCATAATTAAAATTTATTAATTAATGTATAAAAATTATAAAAAAATACCATGATGTATGAAATGTTTTTATAAATCTAATTATTATTTATATTAGAATAAATCTCGTATATAAACACATGTTAAAATTGTTGTAGTATGAAAATATATTTTTATAACATATTTTTCGTTATTTTTAATTTCAAGTTATAAGTGTCATAATCACACCCATGTGTCTTCCAAAGGAAAATTGATCTCCCCATGATTTTCTAGGTCAGAATAATATCATACCAAAGGAATATGGAATGTGTTAGGTTATTTTTATATTATTATAATAATATTTTTCCCTTATTTACCTGATTTAATTTTTATGCATGGTAAATATAAATATTTACTAAAGTTACAACTCATCATGTCCCAAAATAAAAGGGACCTATTTACATAATTTGAAGCATATGATCCCAAATATGGAATACAGTTTTCCAAAAATTAAAAACACATAAGTTTTAGTAATTAATTGAGAATTAACTCTCACTTTCAAAATGAGAAAACATGTTTCAAAAATTAATACCCATTGAATGATTCACATGTGTTTTTATCATATTTCAATGTGAAATTACCTCCAATGATAAAAATTGAATAAAATGATAACAAATAACCAAGTTATAATTTTAAACATAATCATAGGAAAATGTCAATATATAAATCTATTATCCAAAAAGGATGTGTTGAATTGAAATAATGACTTTTCAATATTCATTAAATTATGAATTTTATCTAAAAAATAACAATATTCCTCCAAAATAAGATTTTGATGTAATTATTCAAAATAATAAGTTAATTTTTTCAAATATAACTTATCAAATTTACAAAATCTATATTTAAAATGGTTCACCATCAAAATGTCGTAAAACAACCTTTAAAAATTATTAGAGTACTTGATGCATAAATTTGGATTTATTCTCATTTTAAGCCTCAATCATTTATTGGATGAAAGTAATAAAATTTAATAAACATGTGTAAAAATAATATATTTAGTTATTTTCATTAATTCTTATAAAATGGATAGGATTTAACTACCAGTTGAAATAATAATATCAACATGTGAATATTTTTCAGTATAACTCAGTCTTGTGTACAATATAAGACTTCGGAGAAACCCATTATTGCCTATTATGTACACTATCGCACATAGAAACCAATTTGATCTAATATTAATGTATAATTAATTAATATTGAAGTTAATGAAAAGGTATTATTCAATAATTACCTTGGATGTTATATCATTTGATAAAATGTTAATGGATATTTTTTTTGTTTATTTTTGGTGAGTATTCAGACCATCACAAACTAGTTATGTTTTATTTATTAATAAGTATAAATAATTGTTATAGATAATTAAATATTTTATTATATTCATTTTACAATCTTATTTGATCATAATAATTATTTTATGATAATCATTGATGTGGGTTATTTAAAATAGAAAAGCATTACTCACATAGGTGGTTAAACACCACAATTTGGACAACTGTTATGTTTTACCTTGAATAAGATAAGGTAAAAATGGGATGGATAAAATATATTACAATAGAAATTTAAAATTAAATATTTTAAATGATTATTGAGTTATTATTCCTTGATTTATTAATGATTTTAGCAGATGTCGGTAGTAGAAAATAATATAAGACATGTTGTTTTGTAAAATTACCACATGAATGTCACCTCTAGGAATGGTCCCTTATAGTCATTGAAAATAGTATTTTGGATAGACTGATAGCACATTGACAAGGTGATAGTGAGTATGATAGGGGTTTAAAGATATTTTTGAAGAGAAAATACTTTTTAGAACCATGGGAGGGTGATGAGTGGTATATATATTTTAGGAGGGGTGGTTTTAGGAAATTAAAGAATGGTTATTTTATATTTAAACCCAACCACATATTGGTGGATTAAAAATAATAATTATATTGATAGTTAATGTTATAAATTATATTTATGGCCTTTCAAAAAATCAACAACCAATTTAAATATCTATTTTTATATATAATAATTCTTTACATTGTAACATTAACAAGTGCAATTATTTTACATATATTTTGGTAAATAATTATTTCCATCGTAATTTTTTCCCATAAAATTGAAAATAGAATAAAAAACATATTTTATAATTGTCATTATAAATATGGAATCCAAAATAAAAAATTCACTTGAAAAATTGGAAAACATAGATTTAAATAAACTTGTCGTTTAGATCCAAAAGCATGTTTTCACGAAGTGTATTTTTTTTGGAAAAAAGATTTTATATTTACTCTATGAAAAATAATAATCATTTTAAGAAAAAATTAGTATTTAATGATATATATTCTATAAATTTAATTTTAATCTCTCAATGTTATATATTGTTTTAATTAATTTAAATGTTAATATCTCATCTTTTTTTCTGGTATGCCTCCTACTAATTGTTTGTCATTAACTTTTTGAATTTAATTACTGGCAGGAATTAATTCAAAACCCTGAAAAACTAAGCAACATATAAATGTTTTCAATATATTTCCATATGACATGAATTCATATTACACACCCATTAACTAGTTTTTTTATGTGGTGACACATCATGAAACCAAATTACACCACGTGTAATATTTAATTATTGTTTTTTAAATGCTTTGAGGGAATTTTGTATCGAACCAATCTTTTATTAATTTAAATTCCCCAGGATATAATTAAATGTATTATTATGTAAAATGGTTATGTAAAATATTCACTTCCTTGGTTTTATGTTTTTGGATTTTATAATATAGATAAGAATTGTGAACGATTATTATTTACCCATTGGACGATGATCACACGATAAGTATAAATATTTGGCTTTAACAAACCTAGTTTACTCAGACAATGGATGCAATGGCCTCATCTAGTAGAATTTCTCTATTTGAACCCCATTTGTCGGAGCTCAGAAAGTAGGTGGCGTCATTGGTCTTCGCTTATGACCAAGCCTAAGACTAGATTCCACATCTTAAGGTTGAATAGAACCACCTACAAGAGAAGTGGAAGTTGATATAGATTACCACCCTGAGCGATGTCATCTAAGTCATCCTAAGTGTCTTTCACCATCACACACCTTACCCTTATGTCATTTTTAGGTGTTATAAGGTTTTATGTAACCAAACATTAGAACTATGATTATTTTCATTATTTTTGTATATAATAAATAATTTACATTCATTTTATTATTGTTACCTTGTAAATGTTTTCTTGAAGAACAAATAGTATTTTTAATTAATATCCAATTAAGAAATATATTTTATGAATTAATGGATTATTTAATTAAATAAAATTCGAATAAAATTTTATTATTAAATTATTTTTTATTAAATATAAATGATTATATAATGTTTTGGAAGACAGATGTAATTTATATTAATGTTTGAACACCGTTTTTCTCAAACCCAATGCATTTTTGATAAATGTCAATTTCTATTTTAAAAGTAAAAATTCACATATTTATAAAATTATATAGATAAAATGAATATTACTTTTGGAATCCGGATGTCAAAAATATCCAATGATGATTTTTTCATAATTTTCTAAGACAATCGAATATTTGGGTAAAAATAAAATACCATTTAAATATATATTGTGATTTATGACATCATAATGACCCAATGTTTAAGTAATAAAATACTATAAATGGGTTGTTTGGCTAATATAGATTTTAGCATTGAAATTTTGTTGTTTTAGGTATGTTTTATTTATTTGTAATGCTTCCGTGGACCCTCCAAGACGTATATTCATTTTAACTTTTAAAAATGATTTCCATGAGAGTGGGACTCACCCCCAAATAATCATGACTAATATATAATAAGTTAGTACATTGGCCTTATAATTTTTTTTCCAATCCCCTTTTGAAAAAACCATGGGAATAAATATGGGTTTTTTATGGGTTGGATTAGTTTAATGTATGGTGTCCAAAACCTAAATATTAAATAATTCCCCATCTTTTCATATATAAACACTCCCATGATCTCATTTATTCTTCTCCCAAAGCCTTGTGAGATCAACCAAACCCTGACCTCCTCTCTCTAAAACCCTCTCCAAGGCACCCTATGCTCCAATGAAGCCTCTCTCAGGCCTCTCCCATTCCTTTGAGATCACACTTCCAAGTAAGGGATTTCTGCATTTCTCATTTTTGTCCTCGTATCTTTCTGTCACTATGAAATTGCATTTTAAATTAAAAATATTGGGGTAGGGTTTAAAAACTCCCATATACTTCCCTCCTTATGTTTGAAATATTAGAGGCCCTTTTTCTTTCTCATCAATGCCTCCCATTTACACTCGTTACCATTCCCAGATTCCCTAAGGTATTTCTTCTATTCTCAATTTTGTCCAAGTTTCATTATGTTTCAATTCCATTGTATATTCAATTAAAAATGTTGGGGTAAGATTTATAACAACATATATACTTCCATCCTTATGTTTTAAAAATTACATACCCCTTTTCCTATCATTAATTTGTCCCATGTACACCTATTATGATGCATAAATTCTATAAGGGATTTCCTCCATTCTCATTTATGTCCACGTTTATTTAGGTTTCAATTCCTCTGTATTATCAACTAAAAATGTTTGGGTATGATTTAGAACCTCCCATAAACGATGATCCTTATTTTTTAAGGATTATATTCCCTTGTCTCTCTCATTAATGCCTCCTATGCACACTTGTTACCATGCTGAAATTCCATAAGGGATTTCATCCATTCTTGTTTTTTCTGAATTTTTTCATGTTGTTATACCATTTAATTTTAATTTAAAAATTATGGTGTATGATTTCTCACCTCTCTCATACTTCCCTCATTAGGATTGAATGATTAGATACCCATTTATATCTGATTAATGCCATCTATGTACACCTGTTATCATGCTGAAATCCCATAAGGGATTTATATATCCACATTTATATCCGAGTAATTCATTTGTTATATGAATATAAACTACATTAACTATTTTGGGACATGTATAAATATGACCCCATTTTTGTCCACTTAATTTAAATATGATGATACAACCTTCCCATTCTGATCAATGATTTTTATGAATTCTTATGTCACATTGTTAAATTGGTGAAATTGCACCGCGGTTTTCCAAGCCAATGTATTTTTGTAGTGAATACCATTTCCATTTCATTATTAAGGGTATTCAGAGTTATTAATATTTAATTATTTATTATTGGTTTTCCTATATTATTTCCTCATTAATCTATTGTGGAATAAATGATAATATTTAATAAATCCATGTTAGACGATCCATGCGGCACAATTATGCATGAAATGAAATGATTAAGAAGGGTGTGCCCTTGTAGCACTCCAATGAATTGGTTAAAGATTTGTATCAGGATATGTCAACTGAAATTATATTTACACATGTTAATTCAAGTGCAGTGAGGTTTTAATCATTCTACATGTTCAATGATCCTTGGATCCTACTAATATCATGTTAATTTTTTTCCCACATTTCTGTGTTATGATAATAATGCTATATCATACCTTCATGTTCATTTTTCTCTTATTCTCTATTGATATGCATATTTCCTAAAAGTACTATATTATTCACGTTATTCCTTTATTACACCCTTAATAGGCTCTATAGATCACCCTTTTCTTATGCATGTCCTCAGATTATCACAATCAATGCTAAGTGCGAAGGAATGTTGTGGTCATGTAAAAGTTGTTTTCAATAATGATACTGAGTTTCAGGATCTATGATGTTTTGTAATGTACTGAATCCCCAAATACACTAGACCTCATGATCTTATATATTGTATCATGTGAATATTTTATGAAATAATATATGTTTAATTGTGGAATAAAGAGAAGGTTTGTTATAGTTGATATCAGAGAATAGGTTTAGTTAATTTTGGGTTTAGGATTAGAAAACCCTAGTGAAATACTTTGGGATAAGACAAAGTATATTAAAAATATACACAATTTTTATGAGTATTTGGTAAGTGGTTTATAAAAAAATACATCATTTCCTAAATTCGAGTAGGCAGAGGCAGCTCTTCAATAGATGTATCAAGTAGTAAATCCTGAAAACACCACTTTGAGTTAGACATGAACAGGAACTGGTGCACGACAATGGGCCTTGATGAACTCTTGGTTACAACAATTCCATGGGATATGCATTAGTAAATTCATAGGCTTTATATGAACCATTGTTAAAGGAATAAAAAATCTCCTAAGAATATATATTGGGAAGTAGATCATGTATAACAAAGACTGAATCCTATAAATTCATATGTTAATGAAATAAGTGTAAATAATAATTTATAAAATCTATTATTTAGATTCCCATTTTGTGTGTTACCCCTAAAATTCATTTTATTCCAACCAATAAAAATTAATCGGAGGACTCATGCTAACAACCAATGCGACGATAAATGTGATAATTTTTCTAATGAGAAGACCAATCTGATTAGAGAAGGAATCAAGAACATTATCACAATACTATGTCTATTAACTCATGTTTTGTATAGAATCTTGGGTCAATATAAATATTCACCCCCTAAGAAATAAGAATTTATAATCAAGTGCTTCATGAGAGAAAATACTCTTACATTTAATATATCTTCTAATCCCTCAATTTCCGAACAATTGATAAACTCCTTTGAAATGATATTGACAATCCTTAAATCTCCAAAATTAGAGAAGGTTATTTTGGATTCTTATTGTCTTGAGAGTGAAGCTGATCAATGGTGGACATCAATCAAAAATATAAAGCCTTAGGAGGAGATCATGTCATTGTAATGGAATATTTCAAGAAAATGTTTATTGATAAATATTTTCCTTGAACCCTTCGACATATGATGGAATGGGACTTCCATTACCATAAGAAAAAATGATGTCGAATCTGTCGAAGCATATAAGGAAAACATCAAAATTATTTCATGATTTGCCTTCGACTTTGTTGTAACCCCCGAATATAAGGTTGACCACATCTTTGGTGGGATAAAACCTAGGAGATGGAAAGCCTTGGTGATCTGTGACTTCGATAGGTATAGGGAAATTGTTCAATGTTCCCTCAATGTCAAAATGGTGATTGGATAATCTCAGTGGTATCATGGGGATAAGAAGTGAAATGTGACGTTAATTCTAGTGGTCTGATTGATAAATCCAGCGGTGCTAAAAAATCCATAATCGCTCCTACCAATGGTGTGGAAAGAACAACCCCAAAAATTTCCTGAAGGGTATAAGGAAATGCTTTAGGTGTGGAAGATAAGGGAACCTAGCTATTAACTGTCAAAAAAACATGCAGTTTTGAATGATGAGAGGAATGATCCAATCAACCCTCAATGAGTTATTCATTGCTTCAACTACAAATAACATTGGTACTTTTCAAACTAGTTCCCTATGAAACGAGTTTTCGGAGGCATCCAACAACCTCTATGGAATCATGGGAATGCATTTTTCCTTCACTATTGTTGAAGTGGACCTTGAAAATGAAGTGGTGAAACGTACTCTAGTTATTCATTCAACAATAGATAAACATACTTTTTTATTATGGTTCTATGGATTATTTTATATCCTGAATGTTTAGTAAAACAATCCTAACACCACCAAAAATCATGGAAATAAAGATGTCGGGGAGAATGGAAAGTGGGGAAATCATTTCATCCCATGATTATAAATCCCCTCTATCACAATTTTTTAATTGAACATCCCAGCAAACGTCGTCATACTCCCTCTAGGGAAATTTGATGAAATTATTGGCATGGATTGGATTTCAATATATAGAGAAAATATAAGTTCCCATATGTGGGAATCACCCTCCATATAGAGAATTTACCCCACGATTCTATACAAGTGGAAGGGGGAGGATGAGTCTTATTTAGTAATATCATCTCAAGCGTGGATATTAATCCATATGATAACATATATCTTTGTCAGATGATTATGAAAAAGGAAGAAATAATCTGTAAAGTCATGCCTATAGTGAGAGAATTCACAAAAGTGTTTCCTGAGGAATTTTCTGGTCTTTCTCCTTGAAGATATGTTGGATTATCAATTGATCTTATACCCAGGGAGTTGCTAATATCTAATAATCCGTATAGAATTGTTTTTGTGGAGCGTGAGGAGATGAAAAAAACTACTACATGAGAAACTGGATAAAGAGTTTATACACCCAAGTGCTTCACATTGGGGTGCACCAGTCCTCATTGTCAAGAAAAATGATGGGTCAATACCTAATTGCATTGATTATCCTGAGATCGGCTAAACCGAAATAAATAAAAATTATCCTCTTCCTTGATGTGATGACATTTCCAATCAGCTATGTGGTTCACAATAATTCCCCAAGGTAGATCCATGGTCGGGAAATTATAAAGTAAGTGTGAAGAAGGAGGATATACTGATGACTACATTTCGTACAAGGTATGGGAACATTGAAATCATGGTAGTGCCTTTCAGATGGACTAATTTTCCAAAAATATTCATGGACTTAATCTACATAGTCTTTATAGATTACCTCAGAAAATTTTTGGTAGTCTTTATTGACAATATTCTAATATACTCCAAAACCATGGTGGAGGATGAGGAGCATCTTTTCACTGTACTAGATACATTCATAAAAGGGAAGCTCTATGAAAAGTTTAGAAAGTGTGAGTTCTGGTTGAAGGTGGTCTCATTCTAGGGTCATATAATCACAATCAATAGGATATCTATAGATACCTTCATGATAGCAACAATTGAGGGATGGCTTAGGACAATATCAATAACGGATATCCATAGCGTCCTGGGGATAGTTTGATATTATCTCCAATTTGTGAGAAATATCTCATGATTGTCAAACCCTAATACCAAGATAACTCAGAAGGTAGCAATTTTTTTGGATTGATGAATGCAAAGAGAGCTTCAAGTAGTTGAAAATGAGGATTATCATTATTCTCATGATCATTGTTGCCACACGTGGAGAAGTTTCTTTTGTTATTTAAAGATGCATTGAAGAAGGTTATGGGCCGTGTGTTGATCAAAATTGAAAAATTCATTGCCTATACTTCCAGGAAATTAAATGTTCATGAGAAAACTTATCCAATGCATGATCTTGAGTTGGCTATAATAATAATCTCTTAAAAAATTTGGGGACATGACCACTTTGGGGGAATTCGTGAAATATATACAGACCAAAAAAGTCTCAAGTATATATTCAAATTGAAAGAGTTGAATATGAGCCAATGAAGATGGTTGGATCTAATAAAATACAATGACATCTCAATAAATTTACACCTATGGAAATAAAACATGGTGGAATATGATCTAAGGAGAGTGGACCCAATGATTATATAATTGATGAGAATTTAAACGGATACAATCTTCTTAGATTCGACAAATATGGACATTGGAATCACAATGAAGGGAACATCATCAACCCTTTAACAAATTATTTTTCAAATGTCTCTTTTATAATGATTAAAGGATTCTCAAAAGGATAATGTGGGAATTCTGAAGAAATTGGAAACTATTAGATAAAGGGAAATCCTTGGAATTCACTGTTAATAATGAAGGAATTTTGAGATTTTGGTCAAGACATTGTGTTCCATCAAATCCTGAGTTACAGAAAGATCATTCAGATCTTCCACATAGTTTGAATTTTTCCATTTACCGAAGAAAAAAAAAGGTGTATTGAAATCTCCAAGAAAATTATTAGTGGGGTAACATGAAGAAATAAATGACTGAGTATACAACAACGTGCCTGGTATGTCATAAATTGAAGGTTGAGAGGAATAAGTCTAAGTGTATAATGAAATCATTACACATACCAGCATGTAAGGGGGAGAAAATGACAATAGACATTGTCAATGGACTTCTGAATACATCCAAGGTAAAAAATTCTAGTTGGGTTGTTGTGGAACTTCTTACAAAGACATCACAATTCATTACAATTTTGCAGGATTTCCAATTGGTTCAATTGGTACGGATATACATCAGAGATGTGGTAAGGCATTATGGTGTACCACAATTGATTGTATCTAATCAAGATCCACGATTCACCACTATGTTTTGGAAGATCTATAAACATTATCTGAATACTAAGATGAAATTCAGTACGGATTATCATCCTCAAACTAATGTCCAATCATAGTGGACTATCCAAACACTTCAGAAAATGTTGAGAGAATTCTCAATGCACATCAAAGGATGATAGAAACTACATATTCCTATGTTTGAGTTATCTTATAATAATAGTTTCCACTCAACCATCCAAATTCCTCCTTATGAATCCATTTATGGGATGAGATACAAGACACCAACATGTTTTGATGATGTTGAAAAGTGAAAACTCTTATGTCCAGAAATGGTCGATGAAATGTTGGAGAAAGATAAGACAATCCAGCAACACATTAATGTTGCTCTGTCATGACCCATCCCATGGGGCCCGAATGTGAAAACATCAAGCCCACCTACAATAGGCCATGTGTTAGTGATTTGCACATAATGTCTTTTTCCTGAACTGGGAAGGCATTGCCTTAGAGATCTGAACACACTAAAAAGGTGAAAGTTAAGTAAAAAGCCATCAAAAGTAAGGTACAACCATGAGTACAATTATACACAGAAATTAAAAGGGGGCCAGAATACAAGCCCAACTGAAAAGTACAATTACAACTGAAAAGAGCAAACAACTTTGGGATTATCCTCAAAGGATCATATCTGAAGGGTAAGTACAACACATCTCTACTAAACACCCCACTGGCCTTTCTCCCCTGTGTACCACCTGGTCCTGGTTCCCTCAAGTATCAACCCAGCTGCTTATTATCTTCACAAGACACAACAAGGTTTGGGTAAAGCCAGTGCATGTGTGAGTATAAAAATACCCATTTGGGGACCCCGACTCTCATGAAGATCTCTCAGTAATTCCACATATGAAAAAATACCAAGATATACCTCAAAGGTAATATAATAATAATGATCTAAATCATGGAGCAGAAAGTAAAGAGACAGCTCACACTTATAGTAACTTCAATGTTACTCGGATAGAGACGACTAGACATATAGCCATATCATCCAAATTGTAGTAACTCTGGTGTAGACTAGTATTGGTCATTGGTGCTGACCCGTATTGGTCGCTGGTGCAAACCCGTATTGGTCACTGGTGCCAACCCGTATTGGTTACTGGTGGAGACCTATATTGGTCCCTGGTGCTGACCTGTATTGGTCATTGTTACATACCTGTATTGATTTCTCTTCTTCTTCATGTCACATCCAACAGCATGATTCCCGCTTGTAGACCGTGTGATTCTTGGAGAACCTCTTCTCTAGCCATCAGTCCTATTTAAACTGGTACGAAGTCCCTCAAAATTTATACCCAAGGTATCGCCCAATCATAGGTGTCCCAACGTGATAGAAGACTTGTCGATCTGATATCCGGCCTGTATGATATGGGAACTTTTTTAAAAAGGCCCTTGTTGGATTCAAGTCTGATCCAACCCAAGTCGCATGTCAAACACTGTTAAAACTCACGTAGTGTTTTCCATATGACCACCATGAATCAAATTTCTTTATGCCATATATGGTGTGTCGATCAAACTCATGGTCTTTTAGTTACAACCCTTTCCGTGAAATAGGGGTGATCGCACATCGGTATGGACCGGCTTGGTCAGGCTCGCCAGAATATACCAAAGGGACTGCTTTCCAAAAGGGGTCGAAACACCACTGAAGATATGTCCAACAGTCACCTGGTTCATCAGTTATGGGTGTTTATTTATTTTTTTACTACTTGTGTCTGGGCCCGGTCCGACACGTTCAGACCGGCCCAATGCAACAGGTCCCAGGGCCTAACTAACCATACATGGGTCCATCCCACTAGGCAGTTTTACTGGGTCATTGGGTTCTGCCCGTCGGGGATAGCCTGACTTTATTGTGGGATCGGGCAGTAGTTTTCCCGGCCCATTGGGTGGGGCTCGGCGCACCCACACTGGCTCGTTGGGCCGCGGGTCCTTCTCGCTGGGACGTGGGTCCTTCCAGCCCACGTCCATCTCGGTCCACCCGAAGGCAGACAGTTGAGTAATGCCGGCCCTGTGGTTGTGGGTCCATTTCGTCTATCTTGTAGGGTGATGCCCCACTGCGATTCAATGGTCGGCGGTTTGACCGACTGTCTTCCACCGACGCGACGTAGTGTGGGGTCGCGCCACCCATTTATACTGTGCGCCCGACTCGGGCCGACCGTCTTCTCCCACTGAAGCGTGCCATCATGAAACGCATTCCACCACCTGCAGCCAGTTGACACAGGTCTCCTCCAGCCCTCTCTGGCTGCCACCGACATGGCGTGCTACAGGTTTTCTTTGTCGGGCCACCAAACGTACACTGGTGTTCCCCTTGTGGTGCAATCGGCGCCTACGGCTCTCCCGAGGTGCCCTCATCAAAACATGACCCACCAATTCATGTTGTTATCAAAATGAAGAAACCATCCCCAAATAATGTAATATGAGTGACGTGATAGAGGGTCCGGGCCTTGATTTCTTGGCCTGTGCACTCCGTGTTAACTTTATTGCGGGCGAGAGAAAAAATTCATCAATGATGAACATCCATACAAACCCCATACCTCGATAAGATGTCCTCTGACTATGATCGATAGAACCTCCCTCATCATTTTCATTGGTATGCGATTCAGTGGTGGTCATCACCGCTCACTGAATCTGGCCTCGTCCTCTAGTTGGTTAGCATCACGATACTTTTCCATAGCTTCGTCGCATGGGGAAGCAATGGAAACACCCCTCTCTGAGCGCCATATAAATTGGATAGTATAATGAGTGTGTCCCACACGAAGAATTAATGAGGTTCATTTAATTAATGAACCTCCCAAATTCCCAATGGTGTGGCTAAAAGTAAATAAGATTCAAGCCATTTAATGGCTTGACATGTCATTGTTCCTGCCACCTCTATTCCTCTAATGGAGAATGTGAAAAGAAAATAAAATAAAAAAATCTTCGTTATTTTATTATTTCATTAAAATACGAAATGACATAAATTTTCACCCAACCTACTACATTTGATGTGATGCATCCCTTATGTGATTCTCAGAACTGTGGATTCAACGGTGCCCTCATATTTTTAATTCGAGCACTGGTTCAAAAGTTAGAAAATGTCGTACATGCTTTTACTGAACGTACCATTAAAAAATTTAATCAAATTATTATCATTCACCCACGACACACATTGGTCGAGGTTAGGCTATACCTATGGGAAACATGTCCCAACAAAGTCAACGGTACTCTCAGATTATCAATTTGAGTTACCATTTAGATGTTATGGATTTTAACAGTAAAATAAATGTTAGTTAACTATTTTTTACATAAAAAAACTAACTTCAATAGATGGAATGTGTCGGCCAATGTTATTATCTTCCTAAAGAGAGAATAACCTCACACGCTCAGTAGTGGTCTCATATTTTAAATCGGATTCACCATTCGTGAGTTATAATCATTTGAAAATTAAAATAACCTCATTTAACAATTTTATTTACAGTTATTCCATTTTAATGTTTTTTCACCGGAGGGCTACACCGACTAAACACAAGTTTCTCTTAGGGTAAACCTACTATCCTGAATGCAACGGTGCCCTCAGATTTCTGATCTGGGTACCCATCTAAACGTTCTCCCAATTTTTTGGAGATCCACTAATGAACCCTATTTTAAACTTAATATATTTTGAAGGATCATTATGGAAAATCCAGGCCTCAGAATCATGCGTCAACATATTATTTGGTCTCAAAATAATTCCATATTATTTTGAAATAAATATACAAAAATTCCTAGAGGTTCACGTGCTTCCAATTCACTCACACCAGAGGGATCGACCAACCACGAAGGAATCGGTGCTGTCGATCCTCTATCACAATAGGGAAGTCCATAAAATTCACCTCATCCTCAAAGACCCACTCTTCCTAGTCGATAACATGTGATGTATCATGACCACATCTTCTATCCATTGACACATGGAAAATATTATGCACCTAGAGCATCTGTGGAGGAAGATATTGACGGTACTCCACCTCACCCATTCTATAGAGAATCTGGAAAGGTATGATGAACCACATAGATTGCATTCCACCCCATCAAAACCTCTACAATCCTCATTAGGATGATACCTATAGGAATACATGGTCTCCCCCTTTAACTCTTAGTGTCTCCATCTCATGATGGCTGGCTCTATGTAGTCATCACTTTCTAACAAGTGAGGAATCATGATACAAACTCTACCACTACTTCCTTCATCCCTAGCTACCATTACTGATGTCGCAGGTCCTAGTACATCTTCACCACTGAAAGATGTTCTATTAAAGGGGATGTATGGAGCTCCCTCAAAACCTACTCCCAAATCATCACTGGATCCATTTTGAGTCGTTTAAAGCGAACGATGTGCTCCCAGCCTTTGGAAAAACCTTCAAGAGACCATCATGATGATATCTAGGCACGTCAGGCCTCACATTCAACGTCCCCAAGCTATGCCTATAGAACATGTTGAAAAATTTGTGTAGTGATAGTCAGAGAATAGAGGTAATATTTTCCATCTTTACCCATGAAGGATTTCTGAAGCATGACTAGCTGTGATGACGCCTCACATAGTAACTATAGATGAGACCTCCGGATGAGTGCATCTGCTACCAGGTTCCCCATCCCAGATGTATAGAATTTCTCAATTTCATATTCTTAGAGGAACTATAGGGATTGTTGTTTTCCCAGGTTCAAGTCTTTCTGGGAAAAGATATACCTGAGACTTTTTTTATCAGAGTAAACTATAAATTGTTTATCCATCTTGTTGTGCTTCCACATCTTTAAAAAAAAGAACATTTCTTATATCTCTAGGTCTTGGGTAGCAAATTTATTCTTGTGATGTCTAAACTAATGTGAGTTGTAGGAGATCACTACCTTATCTTATATTAGGAATAAACCTAGTCTAGTCCCTAATGCATCGTAGTAGATTGGATACCCAATTCCCTCTCCTGGATGCATCAAGATGGGGGCACTCGTCAGTCTCTATCTCAGCTCCTGAATACTCTACTGACACTTATCCATCCATAGGAAAGGATCCCCTTTCTTAATCAAAGATGAAAAGGGTGCCTCTAAATTAGAAATGTCATGTACAAATCTCTGGTAGTACACATCCAAGGAAGATGTCCCTCTCCCTTTGGGGATGTAATCCTGGAAACATCTATTGAATAGATGTCCCCAGACTCGGCCACTACTGTTGGGCACTGAAAACTCAAAACTCATACTAACATGGGGGTAATGCTAGCCAACACAAGGGTGATCGGTTCACTCTCCTGTGCATGATTTTATCCTGTGCTACATGGGTTTCCTTTTTGGCTGACAAAGGAAAACCCCATTCCAAATCTGTAGATATACTACATCCTTTCTGCCTAAATCAGACAATACGAGTATGAACTGTTGATGTCCAGTCCATCCACAAACTATAGTTATAAGCCCTTGACGCATCCACAAAGATTTCCCAACCAAAACTCTCACCTAAAGGGTTAGATCACACTACCGATAGAAGTTTGATTATCGAGTTTCCTCCCAAATGTACGTCCAGACATAAGGGTCAAGTCATCGGTTTAACCAGAAACTCTAGGTCTTGAACATGATTCATGTAAAAAATGGAATTAGTGGTACCTATATATATTAATATGGATTCTATTAGTGGAAAAAGATCGTACCTCGAATAATTCCTGGATCCCTTGGGTCAGACACCTTAACCACATGCAGCTACTCCCATCCCCTCTCCTCCAGCTCCCTAAGCCTAGTGGGCACCATATTGTAGTGGTGGGGGTAACATGTTGAAATGTATACCACCTCATATTGCTGCCCTTGCTCCACTTCCACATCTGTTTCCCTGAATATTAATCTATCCCTATCACTTCCTCTTCCCAAAACATTTTACACACCTATGTCATTGAGACTAGCATCAGTTTTCTGCTTTCCCACTACTAAAATTCACTGGCTATAACCATTCATCCAAAGAACATTCAACCTAAAAGGTTCTCTACAACACCCTAACATAAGTAGGTATTCATTGAGGAATAGTGCCAGCTCAGAAGTCCCTAAAAAATCTCGATCAGAGGTCTGTGCCCTGAATCACTGACTGTACAATATTCATCAAGTACCTTGGAGGGTTGGTACTCCTCGAGGAATACCCAGCTACCGACATGCCATCCTGCTGAAGCTGTAGAAGCTCTAGGGAACACTCACACTATTTCTTTTAATGTCACGATACCACCTTCTCCGAGGAAGGTTCCCAATCATGTCCACAGAAAAGTCACCTCTTCACAAGATCAGTGTAATATGAACCCTATCATCATCCTGTTGAGCCTCGTAGAAGGCTATCTACCAAGAAAACATTATAATCGAATGGTTCCACAGCTATAAGGAAACTAATCCACCTCCTCCAGCCAGTACATAGCTACCTATGAGTCGGGATCTACTTGGAATCTGAGGGGTATCGGATGATGAAAAATGTTTAAGGCACTATGCCTACAGGTATCCTCTACCAGTACCACTGGTAGTAACTACTGACCAACGAGCAGTGATATTTTTGGGAAACTAACTGAAGGTACCATCTCGGGCAACGATCCATGTAACGAATTCTCATCACCATGCATAACATCTTCATGGACACCCACAGATAAATACTAGCATCTAATATCACCATATGATGTACTCGTGTCCCAAATAGGTGCAAAAATCTAGCCACATCCCCCCTCCAGTCCTCACCTTCCAAGGGATCTGACTCTCTTTGAATCCTCAGTGGCCTCTACCGCTGGAACTCATGCAACGCACTAAGTCAACGTGGATGGTCCATTTGTAGCATCTATTACTAATTCCCACATGATCGCTCGATGATGATCCATACAAGATCAGTATGTACTAACCCCCATATGACCCACTCATGATCATACCCAAACAGGATTGATATGTCGTTGATCCACGATGGGGCTCTCTATGTCCAAACCTCACCGGGTCATGCACGGTTGATCCACACATGGTGACTAGAATGCAAATCCAAAAAGGGTTTCTAGAATGATGATCCACACCTAGATTATAGAATTTTGATCCACACAGGGTCACTAGAATGATGATCCAAACAGGGTCTCTAGAATGCTGATCCACATAGGGTCACTAGAATTCTAATCCACACAAGATCGCTCGATGGGCCGTCATTGTGTACTCTCTCGAGAATACTAATTGGATTCCTACAAGGAAAAATCATGATAAGGTTCAGGTGCACCATGGTCATTAGGTAAAACCTTGTGATCTAACTCTAATGAATCCAATGGATAGAAATTCCAAAACACACACAATTATTTTTTTCATGCTCCGAGTTGGATATCAGAATTCAGGGTCCTGGTGTATGGATACATTGGCCTCCACACCAAAAATGAAATCCCCGAACAGAAAAAGACACTCAAAACACATAACACTATTTCTCTATTGAAAATATCAGAGTCATTGTTCTTGGGTAGAACCAACTCCTCTGATTCCACTTTGTCACGACCCGTCCCATGGGGCCCAGATGTGACTAACCCAAGCCCGCCATCCATATTCTAGGTGTTATTACTAGAATCTAAAATATGTTCACCAAACTTTGAAGGCATTTCCATAGATATTTGAACAAACTAAAAATGGGGGAAATGAAGTAAACAACCAATAAAATAATGGTACAACAACGAGAAAAACTATAGGCTGAAAGTAAAAGGGGCTTGGAATACAAGCCCAACTGAAAAGTAAAAGTACAAGTGAAAATAGAAAATAGATCCTTGATCATCCACCGAGGATTCTACTTCAAGTGTAGGTACAACTCATATCCATAGAACTCCACATCATCCATTCCCCTCCATGTACTTCCGGGTCAACGTTCCCTCAAGTCTCATCCCATCTGTTCGTCGTCTTCACAAGACACAACAAGGTGCGGGCCAATCCCATGAAGGGGTGAGTATTACAACACCCAGTAGAGGTCCCCGAAACTACTGAAGGTCTCTCAATAATTCCACAAATGAAAATATCCCACGATTTACCACAAAGTAAAAATAACAAACATGATCTAAATCATGAAGCACGTGGAAAAGGAGAAAAACATACTCTAACACTAACTTCAAGGTTACTGGGATAGTGATGACTAGTCGTACAACCCTATCATCCTACCCGTAGTAATTCTGGTGCAGACCTGGATTGGTCACAGGTGCAGACCTATATTGGCAGCCGGTGCAGATCTGTATTGGTCACTGGTGCGGACCTGTATTGGTCTCTAGTGCAGACCTGTATTGTTCACTTCTCTTCTTCATGTCACAGCCATATGATGGATTCTATCTCATATCCCTCTTGATTCTAGGAGAACCGCACCTCAAGACATCAGTCATATTTCAAAACATTAAAAAGTCCCACAAAAATCATACCTAAGGGACCTCCCCATCATAGGGGTCCCAACGTGATAGAAGGCACGTTGATCGGTCGCTCGGTCTGTGAGATATATGAACATTTGTAAAAAGGACCCGTTTGGATTCATGAATGATCCATCCTAGATCGCACATCAAACTTCGAGAACACACTCGTAGAGTATCTCAGTAGCATCTCACTGTCACAAGCGTCCTTATGCAATAAAAGGCGTGTCGATCGGATGACTGGTCTGTTAGTTACACACCATTCCATGAAATGGGGGTGATCGCACCTCAGTAAATCCCGACTTGGTTTGGAATGATGGAATATGACAAAGGAACTATTTCCTGGTCTCAAAATGCTACTGACGATGTGTTAAATGGACCCCTGATTTGTCAGTTACGAGAGTTTCATTATTCGGGTACCCGTTGGTTTTGGGCACAGTCCGACTCGGTCAGACAAGCCTGACACAATGAGGCCCAGGGTCTACCAGTCCATGCTTGTGTCGGGCACACTAGGGGGTTGGCTTGGTTCACTAGGTCTGGCTCGTCGGGGTCAGACCGGGCCATGGTTGGCCCTACCCGTCTGGGGGGGGGGGGCTTGGCCCACCCGCACTGTCATGTTGGGCTGCAGGTCCGGCCCACTCGGTCATGGGTCCTCCTGGACTGTTGTGCTGGTCTAGCCTGCTCAGCTGGCCCGTGTATGTCATGGTCCACCCAAAGGGGACCATTGAGTCCCACTGGACCTACAGTTTCCAGGCAGGTTTGACCAGCCGGTGGGGCGCTATCCCACCACGATTCAACGGCCAGCCTTTTGGCTGACTGACTTCCGCAAACATGGTGCGGCACGGGGCAACACTACCCCTTCCTGCCACAGCTCACTGGTCATGGATGCTCTACACCGCCCTCCTTTTGTCACGTCCCACTGGCCGCGCCACCGGTGGGCGCCGCCCTTTTGTCTGGCACAGTCGGCTTGGGCCAGCCACCTTCATCTGCCGTGGTGCACCGTTGCGCACCGCCTTCCACCGCCCAGGGCCTATTGTTGTGGGTCTCCTATAGCAACCTCAGGCCACTGCTTGCCGCTGAGGACATGGTACGCCTGAAAGTTTCTTCCTCGGGCCCCCAACGTGCTCTGATAGTCTATTCAGTGTGTCATATATGCCTATGGCTCTCCCGGGGTGCGATTTTCAAATTTTGACAAGAAAACTCTAATTCTTGTCAACATGATGAAATTGTCCACAAGAAATGCATCATGAGAGAAGCTGCATAGGTTTGGTGCCTTGTTTTCCTATCATGTGCCCTCCACATTAACTTGATAGCAGGTGGGAGGAATAAAATCTTCAAATATGGACATTAAAACAAACCCCTACCTGGATAAGACGTCGGATGACGATGGTTGATTGAACCTTCATTGTGGTTCTAGTTGGTTCTCAATTCGGTGGTGCTCATCACCACTCACTGAATATGGCCTCATCCTCTAGGTGGATTGCATCATGGTACTTCTCTAGAGCATTGTCGCTTGTTGAATTCATGGCAACACCCCTCCCTGAGCTCTATATAAATAGGATATGATAAAGAGTGTGTCCCAGACGAATAGTTTATGAGGTTAATTTAATTAATGATCCACTCAAATTCCCAATGTTCTATCCACTAGTTATGAAGATTCAAGCCATTAAATGGATCGATATATCTTCGGCCCGCCACCGCTGCCCGTCCATTGGTCAAAGAGAAAAGAAAATGAAATAACAAATTCTATGTTATTTTATTATTTCTTTAATAGCCACAAAAACTAACTTTTTCACTCGACTTATAATGGTCGAAGTGAATACTCCCATTAGAAAATCCTGGTGTTGTGGAGTCAATGGTTCCTTTTATTTTTAATCCATCAACCAGATCAAAAGTTAGAAAAAAGCCATCCACGTTTTTACTGAATGTACATTTAAAAATTTTTCAATTAATTATTATCATTCAACCTTGAACCATGTGAATCATGGTTAGGATATGCTTATTTGAAAAATATCCCAATGAACTCAACGATACTCTTGGATTTTCAGTCTGATATACTCTTTAGATGTTCTGAATTTTAACAATTAAATAATTGTTACTTAATTATTTTATTTATATCCAAAAACTAACTTCTATCGTTAGCCTGCACCTTCCATTGATAGAATTTCCTTGAGAAAACGTACCCTCACAAGCTCAGCGGTGGTCCTGGATTCTTAATCTGAGTCACTGTTCGTGATTTATAAGAATGTGAAAAATAAAATTAATTTATTTAACTATATTATTGATGGATATTCCATTTTCGGGTTTCCCACTAGAGGCTTAATCCAGCTACACTTAAGTCGTGCCTAGGGTAAAACAGCTATCCTGAATGCAACAGTGCATTCATATTTCTAATCGAGGCATATGTTAAAGAGTTATTCAACTTTTTCAAGAAAAACACAAACGCAACCTATTTTAAACATAACATTTTTTGATGGATCACTCTGCACACTCCAGGCCTTGGAATCACGCACCATCATATTTTGCGGTCTCAAAATAATTCCATATAATAAAAATATTATACATAAAATTCATGACATTACATGCTCAGAGTCGTCAAAAGATCTATTTTGATAATCACCGATTAGACTTAGAGTTTGATGTCGGAGACATAGTATTTTTCCACATAACACCGTGGAAGAGATTTACGAGATTTGGGATGAAGGTAAAGATTAGTCGAAGGTATATACAAACTTTTGAGATCCATGATCACATTAGAGGTGGGGCCTATTGACTAGAACTCCTACTTAACCTATCTCATGTACATGATGTATTCCATGAATCAATTTTGATTTGGGACATACCTGACCCATCAGATATACTAAATCTAGAGGTGGTACCATTGGAGAATGGCCTCTCCTATAACTATAAGTCAGTGATGATCTTAGATTGTATGGAAAAAGTTATATGATATAAGACAATGCCCCTCCTCAAGGTGTTGTGGCGCAACCACGAGTTTGAAGAAGCAACGTGGGAGCCAGAGGAAGTGAGGAAGCATATTTACCCGCATATTTTTTACTATGTGAAAGGGAAATTTTAACGGAGAAATTTTTTTAGTGGGGAAGATTGTAACAACCCAAAATTTTATTAATGAGAATTCATCTTGATCTAATTAATTGTATTATTATGTAAAATGGTTATATGAATTATGAAAATCCTTGATTTTTTGTTTTTGGATTTTAAAATATAGTTATGAATTGTGAACACTACTAATATAACCATTGAACAGTGATCATACGTTTAGTATAAATATAGGGCTTTAATAAATCCAATTTACTCAGACAAATGAAGTGATTGCCTCATCTAGTAGAATTTCTCCATAATAAGGCCATTTTTTGGAGCTCAAAAAGGAGGTGGCATCATTAGGCTTCTCACTTGACCAAAACCAGGATGGGCTTCCACACGTTATGCTTGAACAAAACCACCTATAGGAGAAGTGGCTGATTATAGAGATTACAACCCGAATGATGTTTTCTGAGTCACCCCAAGAGGTTGTCACCATCGCACACATTACCCTTCGGTCATATGTGGGTGTTGTATTGTGTTATGAAATAATACATTATCTCTATGATTATGTGAATTTTTTTATATAATTAACAATATACATTCATTTTTTTTACTGTTACCTTGTAAATTTTTTTTAAACAACATATTGTATTTTAAATTAATATACAATTAAGAAATCTAATTTTCAGAAATATTCGATTTTTGAATTATATAATATTTTAACCAAATATTATTACTAAAATTAATTTTTATTAAATATAAATGATCGTATAAT
Organism: Viscum album; assembly: GCA_963277665.1. Taxonomy (NCBI): domain Eukaryota; kingdom Viridiplantae; phylum Streptophyta; class Magnoliopsida; order Santalales; family Viscaceae; genus Viscum; species Viscum album. Next base: position 894,864,011 of record OY728127.1, read on the forward strand.
TTTTAGGAATTAAATTTTAATTTTTATTAAGGCTTGAAATCAGTTTTTGTCAAAACCCGTGAATTTTCGAAGAATGTTGGGTTTTATTATATAAGTAAAAATTAAAATGTTTAGAAAATTATTTACATAAAATGAGTATTATTTTTGGAATCAGGAGGTCAAAATTATCCAACGGTGAATTTTGCATAATTTCCTATGACATTTGAATTTTTGGGTAAAAATTAAATACTGTTTAAATATATAATGTATTTTATGAAATCATAATGACCCAATAGTTATTTTATAAATTACCATAATTGGGTTTTTTGGAAAATATAAATATTACCATTAATATGATGTTATTTTAGGTATGTTTTATTTATTTTACCAAGCATTAGTGAACCCTCAAAGACATATAAAATATTTTAACATTTCAAAATGAATTTCAAGAGATTGTGACTCACTTCCACATAAGAAAGAGTGATATTTTAAGAATATAGGCCAAATTCAATATAAAATAATTAATTCCACATCCAATTGGAATAAACATGGGAAAACAATGATTTGGTTTTTGGTTTTAATTAGTTTAATGTGTGGTGTACAAAACCAAAATAATAAGGAATACCGTCTCTTTTACTATATAATTCCACCCATGATCCCAGTTCCTCTTCACTCAAAGCCTTTGGAGCTCAACCAAACCTTGTAATCCTCTCTCTAAAATCATCCCAAGGTGTTCCAAGCTCCCAAGAATCATCTCTCAAGCCTCTCTAATTCTATTTGGATCACACATCCAAGTAAGGGATTTCTTCTTTTCTCATTTTTCCAAGATTCTTTATGTTTCAATACCTTCTTATTTTCAAACAAATGTCGGGGTATGATTTCAAACCTCCACTATATTTACCTCCTTATATTATAATTATTAGATAACCCGTTAACACTCAATAATACCTCCCATGTACACGTGTTACCATGACGAAATTACATATGAGATTTCATCCCTTATCATTTTTTTCCATGTTTCACTATTTTACTATACATTGGAATATTAAAATAAAATGTTGGGGTATAATTTTTCACCTCCCATATACGTCCCTAATTATGTTTTAATGTTGGGATACCCATTTATCTCCCATTAATTCTTCCCATGTACAACCATTACCATGCCGAAATTCTATAAGGGGTTTCTTCCATTCTCATTTTTTCCCAGTTTTTTATGTTTCTATCCCTTTCTATTTTATATTATAAATGTTTGGGTATGATTTTAATCCACTACTATTCATCCCAACTTATGTTTGAATGATGAGAGACCCATTTCACTCTCATCAATGTCTCCAATGTACTCCCGTTTCCATGTGGAAATTCTGTATTGGATTTCTTCCATTCTCATTTTTCCAAGTTTCATTATGTTTCCATAACATTTTATATTCAATTAAAAATGTTGGAGAATAATTTATAACCTCCCCTATAATTACCTCCATATTTTTTATTCATTATAGACCCCTTAATCTATGATTAATTCCTCAAATTTACACCCATTACCATGCCGAAATTCCGTAAGGGATTTATTTCTTTATAAATTTTTTTAATGTTTCTTTTTGTTTCAATAACATTTAATTTTCAATTAAAAATTTTTGAGTATGATTCAATACATCTACTATACTTCATTTCTTATGTTTTAATGATTATATATCCCTTTATCTCTCATTAATTCCTCTTATGCACACTCATTAGCATGCCACAATTCCGTAATGGATTTCTTCCTTTCTCATTTTTGTCCGAGATTCTTTGTGTTGTTATACCTTTGTATTTACAATTACAAATTTTGGGGTATGATTTTTAACCTCCCCTATACTTCCCTACTTATTTTAATGATGATATTCCACTTTATCTCTCATTATGGACTCTCATTTACACCCGTTACCATGCAAAAATTTTGTAGGGTATTTCTTCCTTTCTCATTATTGTCTATATTTCGTAATATTGTTATAAACTATTAATTTAAATTAAAAATTTTCAGTTATGATTTCAAACCTCCCAAATAACTATCTACATATTTTTTAATGGTGAGATACCACTTTCTATCTCATTAATTCCTTCCATTTACACCTGTTACCATACTGAAATTCCATAAGGGGTTTATCTCTCCTCATTTACATCTAAGAAATTATTTAGTTTTATGAATCTATGTTTATTACATATGTCGGGACAAGTATCCATATAAAAAAAATATGGTCCATTTCATGTACATATGATAAGACACACTTTCCACTCTCATCAACTATTTTTATAAATTCTTATTCCACACTATTACATTGACCAAATTATAGAGCGATTTTCCAATACAAAGTAATTGTGTAGTGAATAACATGACCAATTTTTATCATGATTATTAACCATTATTCAAATTTAATTATTGATTATAGTGTTTCATGTATGATTTCCACATTACTTTATGATGGAATAAATTATTAGGATTAATGAATCTAGGTTAAATGATCCATGTGGAACAATTAATCAAGATATGAATTGATTAAGAAGGGTGGGCCCTGATAGGGATCCAATGCATATGGAAAATATTAATATAATGATACATCAATAGAAATGATAGTTTACTAATTTTAATTCATGTGAAATTATGGATTACTCATTCTCCATGATCAATGATCATAGGATTTTTCTAATATCATGTTAAATGTTGTTTCCACATTTCCATGTTACGATAATCATGCTATATCGTGCCTTTATGTTCATGTTTCTATTATTCTCTATTGATATGCCTATTGGCTAAAATATACTATATTCATCATGTTATTCCTTGTTTACTCCATTACCGGTCATTATATCTCACTCTATTATTATGTATGATCTCTGGTTGTCCCATTCAATGCTACGTACAAAGGAATGTTGTGGTCATGTAAAATAATTTTCGAAAAACAAATCTCCAGCACTGTGTAACCCTCCAATCCCCCTTTTCATTTCCACATACACTCTGCACACCACAATTTTGGATAGAAAATTCTCCACACACATCTTTGTTTGACCGAATCACCTCCATGCGTTGCAATACATGATAGGAGACCCCATGCACACCACCCTTCTTACTATGAATCTTCATTAATTAATTTACAGTAGTCCGCTTCAGTATGGAAGTTATCTTATGATGGATAAAGGTTATATAGACTTTTATTTTTATGGTATACCACCTAGTTATTAGTTTTCACCTAGATTTTTTGCTAATAGATTATGTAGTTCACATTGAGAGGAATCGTGAAGGCTTTATCTATCCCATACATAATGTTTTTTCTCTGCATTCACTACATTAAATGTTTCAGATATAAATCATGTTCTTCAATGATTTTTTGATTAATTACGCCCAATTAGTGTATTTTTTCTAGTGAGAATTTTCTTCACTGATCAAGAGTTAGAGGTTTTAAAATTCAATTTCCATATTAATAATTTTGATTACGTATAAATATGTTATAGATTTATAGATTTTTAAGAAATTTATTTCTTAAATTGAATTAATTAATGTGTAATGTTGATTAAATAATATTTTTTTGATATTGAGAGATTTTGGGATTGATGAAATTGATAATTGATTGAAAATATAATAATTGGATCTTGGGAATTGATGATTTGGTATAATTAATTGATGAATTAATTTTCAATGCATGAATTGCGAAATTGCTGTTTTGATTGAATTTTTGGAGTTATGGATTTAGGATAACTAATTGACAAGTAAATTATCGAACAATGAATTTTAATTATATAATAATTAATTTGTGATTTGATAATTAGAAGTGGAGTATTCTAATAGATAACTAATTATTGATTTTGTTAAGGTTAAAACTCATGTGATTAATTAATTTATTGTTGAATTAATTAATGGGCATGTATTAATTAATTTATCAATTAATTAATGATTATAAAGGATTCAGGGGTAGAAATGATGGACAAGAGTGATTATGATATACATTTATTGTTGTCGAATGAGGGAGAGACATGGTGTTCTAGCCTGTGATATATCTATCAGGGTATTGAATTAATAGGGTGAAAGACCTAATGATCTACAATAGTGATATGTGTTAAAATATGTGAATTGGGTTCTAGTAATTACAATCTATACTAGTTGTAAATATTCATGTAGAGATTTGGGAGGATAGAAATAACACTCTTTTCCAATAATGATTTCGTAAATGAAAAACAATAATAATGGAACTATGAGATATAACCTCCCATGAAAATACTTTGAACACCATCATGACTCGATTCAGCTACTAAGTTATCATATCACCTTTGAATTCATCAACCTCTAGCATGAGTCAATGAAGGTATTAAGAAATGAAATCACATAGAGAATTCTTCGATCTCTAGAATGTGTTGGAGCTATTATTGAGGTACGGGTGTCCCTAAGGACCCTAGAGTTAATATTAATAAATATAGAATAAAAGATAATGTTATAATTATTTATTTATTCATTGTAATTATTTATTTATATAATTTCATAAAATATAATTTTATTGGTCTAATTTTTGACACCGTTGGTGGTGGCCTACTATGTTTCACTCACACCCTATTAAAAATTCCTTATCTGTATCAGAATAGAAACTATTTTTATGGAAATAGTCAATGAAAAAGTCAATGGGTAATATTTCTTATTAGATATAGAGATTAGATTAGGGATATAGGAAAAGTGTTGTACATTTTTGGGAGTTTTTAGTGTATTTACATTATTTTTCCTTTTAGAAACATTGAAACAATCATCAAAATAGAATTTTTATCCTTTCAGTTAAATATTGTGTTAGCTGTGTTGGTTATATTGAGACATTGGTATTGTTCTAATTATATATGCTCCATCTTTTGTTTATTTATTTATATTAGAGTTTTACTTTAATAAAATTGGGTATATTCACCCTTTGATGATATTACTATACCCTTGATGAAAATTGAAATCCTCTAGTATATGGTAAGGCACACTTGAGTTCTTGGGATCAACCAGATCGGGGCACTGGGGTGCGGCACTTTGGATAGGACGTCACAAAGTGGTATCATATCCTTTTTTTCATTCTTCTAATTTTGTATTATTCTTTGCTGAATGTTATAGATGAGACTATGAAGATTAAGGGATTGGTAATGAGAACCTATATGGGAGTTGAAAGGCCATGTTTGGGGGAAAAATAGTTTACTTTGGGTGGGTTTGTTCTTATTTTTGTTTTCTATAACAGTTGAATATTATTTCCCAAAGGGTGAGGCACGTTTTTTACTAAGTCATAATTTATTTTGATATTTTTTGAGTATTGATTCATGCCCCAAAAAATATATTAAATAGATTCTGCATGAATAATTGTAGGAGTTATGGATTATTATGACAGGTATCAATTTATGCTCGCATGGATAAATGAGTTGTTGGGTATGTTGTTGAACCTAAACTTCTTTCCCTAGTTGGGAAATTCAAATTTAATGATGCCTACCATTAATTTTTTAATTTTTTTCAAGATGATAATAATAGGGTGTCTAAATGAAAAACATGAATGTAAAAATATGTATAAACCTGTTAACCAAGAGCTAGGTGTAGGATGGCTATGTGTAGTGATTGCACCTTGAGTTTGACCACATTTGGATATTTGGGAAACTACTTATTGTCACATGTCTTGATTTTTCATCAAACATAAATATGTGATAACATGTGTTACAAATCCTTTTTCTAAGGTACATTTCTATAATTGATGATATAAGACTCCACAATGCTTATAAAAGGGGAAAACCATGGGGCATGGCTAGGAATGGTTCTCCAATGAAGGAACCCGAGGAACTAATAAGAATGGGTGAGGAATCAAGGTAGATGTTCCTATAAATATTCAGTGGCTTCATTAACGTCAGAGAAAGGGACCTCGTGAGGGTTTTGAAAATATTTTCCAACATGAAAGGTGAGTTTCAATTGATTCACCCTCCAAGAATTACTGGAGATGTTGGACTGGAGGAAGTTGAGTTTTTGGTTGAGTTATTCGAGACGATACTTGATAATTTGTACACTCTTACTGAGTAGCGGTTCATATTGGATTCTAACATGTTGTGAGGATCAGTTAAGCATTGATCCAACATCCATGGTTAGACCTCATAGATTAATGTTATGTTATGGACGGACATGATAGAGATGTTATTTAAACACTTCTACCTAGACACGATGAGGTAGGAATGAGCTATCGAGTTTATGATATTTACTCTAGAGAACATGTCTATGATTGATTATGATTGAAAAAATATATTTTAAAAGAATATTGATCTTATGTTTGTGGAAGATGAGTATAATTCATGAAAATTATTTCAGGAATGACATTGGTGTGATGTTATTTACATGTTGAATATCATCAGGCTAAAGAATCTCCCCGAAGTGGTGAATCATGCTCTTATTTAGGAGGGGAAACTAAAGGATGATTCTAGTGGTGGATAGGTGGTTTATACTAGAAACATAGCTGGTGTGACTTCTGAGAGTAGGAAGCATCATTCCATGAACTTTTTTCATGAATGTGTAAATCAAGGTTGTAAGTCAAAAGGATCAGATGCTCAAGATATTACTGAAGTGATTTTTCACTATTTTGGTAAGACGGTACACTATCACAACCATTTTCCTAGACAACCAATGTTGTGTCGATATTTTAGAATGTTTGTAAATCTAAATAGTTTATATTGTATGTCAAGATAGATGTTCAGTGATGGAGAAGCTAGACACTGACATAGTATGGTAATAAGATATTCTACACCTTATCACTCTCAAAGATAGAGTTATACTATATGAGGAAGATGTGGTAGTAGAATTGGTTCTTCTGGGAAATAGTACCCATATTAGCAGATTGGTTCTACTCAGGGGAGTTATACAACATGAAAATAAAGAGGTCCTATGAAACAACATGCGGTGTGTCCTACTGTTGTGGACAAAAATTATGGGAAACTGATAGTTTGAGGGACGATTCTAGTAGATCCTACATTACCCAGTGCCTTGTATGATAATGCTTCCTCACATTCCATTAAATTAGAAAAACCTCTAAACAGTTTGTGATTTGAAATTCAGATTGTAAGTGCAATAATTACCATCGATACACCATTGGGAGTATGATCTTGAGTCATATGTCTATGCAAGGGGTATTCACTATAGATCTAGGAGTATCATTTTCTTTAATATCATTATGTTAATGATATTATAGGCTTCAACCAAATAATGGAATGGATAGTCTAGTCTCAAATTGAGCCCTTATTTTCTATTACCTTTTGAGACTAATGTTTATGTCTCATAAGGGTTACAATTATATTAACCTTGGTGAGTGGAATATCCCTATAGGCCAAGATGGTCTAATTACTCAGTAACTAGGAGAGTTCATAGCACCGGTTTCTATTACTATATTCAACTAAGGTGGTGTTAATCATGATGAATCTCCACCATTGGTTGAAATGATTCACAAAGTCTTTCTTGAAGACTTCCCACAGCTACACATGAGAGACATGTAGAAGTCAACATCGATCTCATGTTTTTTGCAGATCCAGTATCAATTCAACCATAAAAATTGTCACCAATTTATCTTCAAGAGCTCACAACTGAATTAGAGACATCAGAGCATAAGGGATTTATCCATCGAAGTATGATACCTTGGGGATCACCTGTTTTTTAATGAAGGATGACAGGAGATTAGGATTGTGCATCAATTGATGGATTATCATTAAAATGAATATGAAGAATTGATATCATATTCACTGTATTGATGATGTTCTAGAAAAGATTAAGTGTGTTTTTTTCTTAAATCTCAAATGGATATCGGGGTATCATCAATTTTTTTTAGATTTCGGATATACTAAGGCTTTATTTCTGGATCATGTATGGTCTTAATGATTTTGTCATAATTACATATGGGTTGAAAAATGCACTTGTATTGTTTATCGACTTGATGGACATGATATTTCATCTGTATCTCAATCATTTTGTGGTGGTGTGTTGGAAGATATCATGGTGTACTCTTAGACTCAGTACGATCATTCCAAACATCTAGAAAATGTTATGAGTACACATAGAGATAACAAGTTATTTTACATGATATTGAGGTTTCATTTTTGTATTGACCATGTACACTTCTTAGGGAACATCATCTCATAAGAAGGTGTGTTAGTGGACCCCATGAATGTACATGTAGCAGTATACTGGGATCATCCAACGAATGTTTTTGATATCCGATGGTTTCTAGGATTTGGCGGATATTAAACGATACTCATTTAGAACTTTTACCATTGGGAAGTGACACTTTTGGGATTCAACATAAATGGTTTTATGATCGAATGTTTGGAGGATTGTGAGAAGGCATTCGAGAAGTTGGACATTAATTTGACATTGGCACCAATTTCTATCATATCCAAGGTAGGTGAAGAGTACATGGTGTATTGGGACACTTCTAGGATCAACCTCAGATGTGTTTTGATTCAATGGGATAATGTTGTGGAATATGTGTCTTGTTAGTTAAGGCCACATGAATGGAATTTCCATATGCATGACCTTTTTTTGAATGTTAGGGTTTATGATTAGACGTGTTGGTGAAACTTTATCTTGAGTGTGATGTTTACTATATTTATCGATGAAAAGTGTTTGGGATACATTTTCCCACAAAGGGATTTGAATCTTTGGAAGCAGATACGGCTTGATTATATGTAGTATAATGATTTTGAGCATGTATATAAACCTTGGAAGGGAAAAAATATAGGTGAAACTCTGATTAAGAAAACTCATAATCACACAGTTTAAAAATCTAGTCTTGATTGGAAGATTATGGAATTTATGGAAGAGATGCCCATTGTGTTTTAGGAGTATCAAGATCAGATGAATCTCGTATCATTGTCAGTTGATTTGAAACTTTTGAGATGGATTCAAGAGAGAAAGTTTGAGGATATGGAGTTCTTGGCATTATGGGAATTATGATATGGCTTGGAGACACCTTCAGACTAGTTGATAGATGAGGGTGAGATCAACTACATGAATAATCGAGTTATTGTGACTATGAGTTTGCGAGAGGACATCACACGAGTATTTCATCCATCAAAGTTGGTATTACATCATGGTGAAACCAAAATGTTCCATGACATGCGATGATATTTTAGGTGGCCTAGAATGAAAAATGGGATAATAGGCTTCTTGGAAAGATTCTTTAACTATCTATCGGTGAAGTTATGGAATCATCGATCTAGAGTATTACTACATCTATTTCTCATTCTACAATGGATGTAGGATGACATGAAAATTGATTTTTTGGTAGGTCTTCTGAATATTCATTGCAAGTATGACAATATTTTTATCATATTGGATTTACTGAAGAAGGTGTAGAATTTCATCCCAACAAGGAATCTGTCATAGTAAATCATTTTGAAGAGGTGTTTGTTAAGTAGATATTACATAAGTGTGGGGGTCACATACCATTTTTTCAAATCATGATTCACTCCTTCCATCACAAACCTGTAAGGTCTTGTAGAAGGCACATGGTACATATGTTTTATTGAGTACAAATTTCCACCCACAAACAGATGGGTAGTCCAATCATACTATAGTAGTGCTTGGGAATATGTTGTGGGCATGTGTGATTGACATCAGTGTGTCATAGAAGAAGCATATAAATTTTATGGAGTGATCCTCTAACAATTCATATCAAGAAATTTCACAGATCGATCCATTTGGGTCTCTTTATATATGGCCATTTAGATCACCGTTATGCAAGATAGAGGTCAGTGAGTCAGAGTGGATGAGTTGGAGTCTTTTGTAGCAGACACTAGAATAGGTGCAGTTAATTGTAAAATGTATTTTTATGGCTCAGATTAGAACGAAGTCGAATGAAAATAGATTTTGATAACACCTATAGTTTAAACAAAATGATCGTTTATTCTATAGGGTGTAACATTGGTTTGGTCACATTAGGATACAGAGACATGGAATCTGGGAACCTAGGTTCAATGGACCATTTGATTTAGTGGAGCAAATCAGGACATTCGAATACCAATTGGTTCTTCCACAGAAATATAGTACTATGCCGTATGGTTTCCATGTATCACAACATTGATAGTATCATCCAGACCATTCTAAAATGATTGATGTGGTTGATTTTGAGCTTTGGATAGATTCATACATTGACGATAATCTGATACATGTGTTGGAGAAAAGTGAGAAATTTGTTAGGGGAATGATTGATCCAAAAATTATAGTTTTTTGGAAACCTAGAAGAGTTCTTGAAGTGACATGGGAAAGGGCAGCAAGTATATGAGATCAGTGGAAATAACTTTTTGAATATGAATCATGTAGATTCACGGGAGTGTAGCTTGAGGACGTGCTATTATAATTTTGGGATATTATAAGATCTCATATATTTTTTCTGGTACATCTCCTTTAAATTATTTGTGGTAGACAATGTGATCTTTATTAATGGATTAAATAAATTCCAAACTTTTAAAAATTAAACACGTAGAAAATGTTTTTCACCATGTGTCATCATGTCATGAAACCATATTACACACCCTATAACTAGTTTTCATGACATATTACCATTTCCTAAAACCATATTAGACCTCATTTAATATTTAATTATTTTTTAATGGTTTTGTGGAATTTTATTTGTGGAAAAGAGAAATATATTACTACATTAAAATGATGTAAAATGGGAATTCATGTCGTGTAATTATGGTGTGAGTGTTTTTCAATACTCCTCTTCATCACATGGTAACCCCCCAAATCACCTTTTCATTGTTGCCGATGCTCCGTGATCCACCATTTTGGACTAAAACATCTCCATGAACCACATCCTTAGACTAAAAATCCTCCATACATTATAATTTTCTACCTAAGATCTTCTTCGCACATCCCTCATTGTTGTGGTTATTCTGATATTTATTTTTGAGAGTCCACTTTAGTGCGGAAGTTATACGCAACAGATCATTGATATCTCAAACTTGATTTTTAATGTAGGACTACTAGTTATTTATCTACTTCAATATTAAATGATAATGAATTTTATAGTTCTTGTTGCGAGGAATCCAGAAGCTGATTGCTATCACAAACGTTTGGTTTCTTCATCTATTATTTCACTTTTAAGGATCTGGATCTAAATTATGTTCCTTTATGAGTTATTGATTTATTATGATCATTTTTTGGATAATATTTGTTGTGTATTATTCATCACCGATCTTGAGTTAGGTGGGATAAAAATAAATTCCCATAATAGTAAATTTGATTATGATAATATAGGTTTTAAAATATCATGATATGTCTAGAAATTGAATTATTAATATGTTTTAATTAATTAATAAAATCGCATAATGATGATTGTTGTTACGTTAAGAGATTTTAGGATCTATGATCATGTTAATTGATTGGGAACTTAATAATGAGATTTTTTTGGCTAAAAATTTCAGGTATTTAGGTGATGAATTAATTATCAATGCATGGTCTGAGAAATTGGAGTTTTGATTGATTGTTTGGAATTTTGGGTTTAGGATAATTAATTGAAATGTTAATTAGAGAATGATGAGTTTATACTGGATAATAATTAATTGGTGAATAAATTATAAGAATTGGTGTATGTGAATGGATAATTAATTTTTTATTTGGTTAAGGGAGAAACTGATGTGATTAAATAATTAATATATGAATTAATTAATTTACATGGAATATTTATTTTATTCATTAATAAAGTATTTAAAATATTGTGTGCTAGAAAACATGTTCTACGATGATGATCATGTACATGAATAGTTTTTTAATGATGGAATGACATGATGATCTAGCCATTGATAGATATATCTGGGTATTTATGGAATTGGGTTATAGACATAATGATCTACCCTAGTGAGAATGTGTGGACAATTGAGATTTAGATGATAGGAATGATGATCTAAACCAATGTTATGTATGCATGTCGAGATTTGGGATGTTAGACATGATGTTCTATGATTATAATGTTTTGTTGATTGAGAAATTGTAATAATGGTACTCTGAGATATATAATCACATGAGAATACTTTAAAATATAGCATGATTCGAATCCGCTGCAGAGATGTCATATAACCTTTGAATGCTTTGACAACCGGAACAAGTCAATGTAGGTTTTATGAGATGATATTACCAAGAAAACAATCCAGGATCCGGCCAGAGCCGATGCATGTATTAAGGTACAAGTACCCTCTGAAACCACGCAGTTATTATGATTAACTATAAAACAATTGATAAAATCATTACTTATTATTTTTCATTGTATTTGTTTCCTTATATACTTTCATAGACTATATTTTGACGAAAATTGTTTTAGAAACCATTGGCAGTGGCCAACTAAGTTGTAATCACACCCTATTTGTGATTCCTAATCAAAAACACAAATTGATGTTAATTTTTTAGGACATGTTAATGTTAAAGGCCATGGGATAGATTTTTAATTTTGGATGGTGCTTTAATGAGGGAACCAGATGTGGTTTATGAACCACTAGGGAGTTGTTAGTTTCTCTATATTTAGTTGCATATTAGAAACTTTGAAACATAAAATTTCATAGAATGTTTCACCATTCAATTAAATATTTGATTTTCTATTATTCTTATCTCGAGATATTATTATTTTTACAGTTATGTACTCTTCCAATTTTGATTATTTATTTCCACATATGTTTTACTCTAATAAAAGTTAGTATAATATCCTCATTATAGAATTACCCGACGCCCACTATTAGTCGGTAGCCTCTAGAATTCGTGGGGGCATTCTTGTGGTCAATATATCCGCAAGATCAGGGAACTGTCGTTTAGAACCTTGGTTGAGATTTCACAGAATAGTTGTTATATTATGTACAATAAAATAGTTTTCAAAAAAACAAAAATTTTAAACCAAAAAATAAATATATTGTAAAATAAAATATGTTGTTCACTGTATTGAATTCAAGAGCATGAAATATAAATAAATAGAACTTCTATTACATGAACCCATATTCCAAACATATTGTGTCTTTTAAATTGTTTAATTTAAATAATGTAATTTTCATTTTAAAAAAATCATTATTTTCACTATTCACTAAAAAATTAATCTTTTCCGAAGATTTTTTTTAAAATTCATAGTTAGATAACTTTTACATGATGAATAAAAAATTTATTTTCATATTATTTAATAAAATTTAAAATATTTCCAAAAATAATTTTTATTTAAATTATCGTAGAATTCTATATATATCTCTCTTTGAAAAAAATATTTTAGGAAAAAATGAATTTTCTAAATTATTTTGTTTATTTCAAAATTAAAATACTAATATATAAAAAATTAGTCGGGAATTTATATATTTCATATTGTGATTATAAAAAAATAATTAAATAAATTTAATTTCATTGTTATAATAGTAATATTAACATAATTATATTTTTTTTTCATGTTCATTTATACTGATGGATCAGTGCAACGTGAAATATCGAAGAGATGGAATTAATTTTTAAATTATACATATCATAAAATCTTGGGGTGTCACATTCTGAACCTCATAATATGAATTTCACCAACTAAATTTATTACATTGATATAAATATACCAAGATACCTATTCATCTTCAAATCCTCATGTTCAAATTTAGCTTATTCAAATTGGTGGTTTCAGCACAAAACAGTAACCATATGAGTGGTCTTATCTGATAGAACATAAACTATATAATTAAGAATCTATACCATTTCTTTTTCAAAAGAATGATATTTCTCTATATTTATTACCTCTCTGTTTGTTACATTTTAAGGATTAGGCACATAAATTCTCCAGAGAGATACATGGAACACATCCTTAATATGAGAGAGATTCAATAGAGGCTCAAATCAATAAGATACCATATAGATGTGATAATGAATTTTAAAAAAGATATGTCTTTGCAATTTGAAAATGCACTAGGAAAATCTATTGTGGATATTTGAATAATGTGTTGCCATAAAAACACATCGTAATAATATTAAATAAAAATTCCACCTAAGAAGGTGGAATGAAAATTTTTAAGATCAGAAAAAAAACTAGTATTACAATTAGGTGAAAATTATTTTAATTTGAATATATGGACACATTAGATATTCCTACCTATAATTTTTATGATATATGATAATATATAACATGATTATTAAAAGGATAAGGACCACAAAATCATTGACCATGTATGTCTGAAATTGATCATTAATATCATCATAAATAATTGTCATAAGATGATGTATTATTTTAAATTTATTTGAAATGACATTCTTACATAATTTCACATGATAAGTATAATATCAATATTTTTTTGTCCCTTGATCAACATATGTTTTGTTTCATACTCCAAGAAACAAAGTATAAATTGTAATAATACAGAAATAGAGGATCATATGTTGAATAATGTAATGAAAATTTATTCCACTAATAGTATTTATCAAAATAAATGTCTTTAATTGAGTATTGTATAAGAATAAATATACATATTGTTATGTGTTAAATTAATTTAAGAAACATCATCCAATGTTTAAGGAAAGAAGGTTTATAATTTTTTTCTTCTAAACCATCCAAAAAGTCAAATAAAAAACATTGGAATGAGGGTAAAAAAATTTTAAAAATTAACTTGTTATTAATCAACCAAAAAAAATATATCTCATAATTGGAAAACACCAAACACATGAAGATCATTATCATGATTTCTGTTGAACACGAATATAATATTATTAATGATAACTAATTTGGGAAAATGTGCCAAACATGAAAAATTAACTCTTTCCTCGTATAAAAAATAAAAAATTCTATAAGCTGAAACTATATACAACCATATCATCATATTAATAATCAGTTCCATGGTCATCAACATTATCCAATTTACTTTACATAAACATACATCTCATTATCTCATTATTATCGTACTATCATGCACATTTGAAGCATTATCATTCCCTTAATCCTGTGATCACTAAAATATCAACATACCACCACATCATCCATGATCATTACCATAATTATAGTATTGAAACCTATAAATATATTTTTCCTTAGGTATCTTACATAATGTTTTCTCATCAAAGTTTCCAGAGGATGACTAATTCGTTAAATTATTAAAACAATAATGACCCATTATTTACATACATTGATATTGCATATAATTATATTAAAATTCATAATACTACCAAACCATGCTATAATCATATTGGTTTATTGTCTTTTTTAATATAGAATCATAAAAAACTTTTTTTTAATACATTTATATCATTTCATGCATAATCCATCATGAAGATAATTTTTTTTGACAATTCATATGTAATACCCACAGAGATATGCTGAGGAAAAATGATAAGAAATATATAAGATCATATTATTAGTTTCTATAAACAATGGATATATCAATCACAACATAATCATTAAACCGAAAGAACATGTTCGTAAAATTTTAAAATTAAAACCATGATATCAAAGCTCATAATATTGAAGAATTTATTAAATCAATGATTTTAATTATAAATGATCCATAACAAACCTAATCCATGATATGATGTTATTATTATAGTTCATTGAATTTTGGCATACACAAAAGAATATAAAATCATTTCCTTAGTATTCATGGCTCTTTCCCAAGACAATCATCGGGGGATAAATTGATTCTCCATACAATCATAGTATTCAATGTACTCTCACAAGAATATCATAACATAAAATGTCCTTAAATGAAATAGTTTCACAACAAATTTCAGTCCAGTATTACTGAACTATGTTAAATCCCCATTATAGACCTTTCATAATAAAATGTGTTCTCTCTTCAATATAGTCTTTCTTCACTCATTTGATATAAATCATTACCCAATATATTGGAGTGGGATATATGCCCCACCATTTGTTGGTTATAATTTAACCACCATAATTAGTTATATAATGACAACTATCACATAATTAAAACCATACTTATCAGTTCCACACGAACAGAAGTAATTCATCGTATCAGAACCCATGTAAATAAATGAGTTTCATAAAAATGTTATCATAAAATTACTTAGAGAAAATGATATATTTTCCTAAATATCATACCACCGTAAACATAAATGAAACATTAAAATAATAAGGATTGTATCCATGATAATATATTTAATAAATCATATGTAACATAATGTAATTTTATCATTGAAGTATGTTATTTGTTAATTATCACTTGAAACAAATATTGATAATTATGATTTCTATTATCATATAATTTCTTTTTAAAGAGTCGTGGAATTATAAAGGATACATTTTTCAATGAAAATAACCTTTTAACCATATACATGTGACTCCAAATTATAAATTAGTAATAAAGAAGAATATAAATTCCACTCATGATGCACATGTTAATAAACCATGGATTATTATTTATGTAGGAAAATTCACAAATATACCTCATTTAGAAAAATAAAAAAATAAATCCTTCTATATATTTAATAATAATTGAACCATGAGAATAAATTAATGGAAAAAATATTAATTGAATAATAAAAAAAATTGGAAAAAATTTAGAAAATAAGATCATGTAATAAAAAGAGTGTTTCAATGAAAACATTACAAAAATAATTATTAAAAGTCTCCTATAAATATAAAATCATTGAAGTGAGATTTAATAAAATTAATATATTTTCTGTATTAATATTAAATTCATATAAAAATGTGTAATAAAATAATAAGATAATAATATTTATTTCCACATATAATATATTCATGAAAAAATCAATATAATAAATGTTTATCCCAATGAATGTAAATTTGGTTAAGAATTAACATTCTACTTTGAAATCAGTCAAATAATATGCCCTGTAAATGATTTAATTACCAAATGGGATTTTTAATATAATTATAATAATATGGATCATTTAATTATATATCAAAGGGTATTTCATACACCACACACAATAAATATGATTCACATATGAAATATGTCTCACAATAATGTTTGTGTGATGAGAAACCCTTACCTCATGCTTCCATTTATTTTTTCATATTGTAACATCTTGTTCAATTTTTCAAAGAATGTTATAAATTAATTACTTAAATGTAATGATTTTTATAATAACTCTTCCTATTATTTTATAACATCTTACCACCCATTCATTGATAACATTTCAACTTTTTCATGATTTCAGGTGCATTCCATTCATGGTTTCATCATTGGTTCATTTGTGTATAATTATTGATTTCATTATTAAATGGAAATAAAAATCAATAAGTGAAATTAAATGGAATTAATTAAGATAAATACATTTAAATTTTATCATATATCATTATTATTTTCTAGATGAGGCTGATTTATTTGATAAAATGTTAATTATAAATGTCTAGTTCATATTTTATGGTTTTTCTGACCATCACAAACTACATTAATTTTTGTAATAATATATATATATATATATTATATCTTAAGAATAAATAGGCTACAATATATCTACTCAATATTTTATGTAACCAAAATAGTACATTTATGACCATCCGCAAATGGGGTAATGGAAAGTGAAAAATAATTATTCATGGAGATAGTTAACATCCATATTTTTAAAAAGGGATTCATTTAATTTAATAAGTGGAGGTAATAAAAGTGATGGAAATAAAATATTACATTACAAACATTTCAGGCTAGTGTTTATATGATTTTTGATAAATTATACATTGATGGATGGAGGAAGTTAAGGGAAGGTAGAAGAAAAAATGAAAATAAGAGAGGTGGTTTGAGAAAATATTATCTTTAACATCGACACATCGAAGGATCCTATTATGACATTGGAATTTGAATCTTAGGGAGACCAGAAGAAAATTTCAATGGATTTAGTGAGGATGATATGTTTTTTTATATATTTTTGGAGCATAATGTCTGGTGAGGAGAAGTTTTGGTAGTGAGGAGTTGTATTTATACATCAGGAGGTGTGGTTTTAAGAGATTAAATAATGATTATTTTATGTTTAAGAACAACCAAATTTTTGAGGAATTAATTACATATAATTAAAATTAAAATTATATTTTAATCGTAATTTATGGTTGATGAATGCATAAAAAACCAGTTTAATTTTTCATTTTTTTGTATTTATGATTTTACCTTTTAACAATAACTAGTTACAATATTTATCCTATAATAAGGAAAATCTTTATTTACCACAGCAACCATTTTCGGCCTAAAAATGAAAATGAGAATAACAAAAAAAATTGGACCTATATTTATAAAAATTTAATCTATTCTAAAAAATTAAATTAATTTTATAGGAAAAAATATATTTAAAACAAAACCAACAAAAGCGATGAAAAACATGTAGTTCGAGAAGTTTTTTTAATGAAAATTTTGATTCTATATTAAGGATATGAATAATAATTTTCCCATTATGAAACTAATTTAATATTTAATTATATATAATTTGTAAAATTCCATTTGAAAAAATCTCTATTATGGATTACTGTAATTAATTAAAAAGGGGAAAGCTTATGTAAAATAAGAGTTTTTAGATAAATCACTTTTTTAAAACCCAAAATAAAAATATATTAAATTGAATTATAATCCTAATTAAAAAAATTTAAGTTGATAAAATCTTACAAAATAATACTTATGTTTCTCCAAAATGTATTCAAAACAAAATGGGTTTTTTATATTGTGTACGTTTTCTAATTGAAATAATATTTTAAAAAATAAGTGATATGTTTTACTATTAACGAAAAAACTTTTTTAATAGATTCTTAAATTTTTCCCTATTATAATTTTGATGCGATTAATCAAAAAATGTTTTATATTTTAAGAAATAAAATTTTGAAATTATAATGATAATCACTTATATATAAATTCTCATAGAAAGTAGTAAATATTACTTCTTGATGGAACATTAATTTTGAGAACAGAATGACTTCACTAAGAATTGTTTTACTTACGAATAATAAATTAATATTTTATAAATGATTTGGAAAATTAAATATTTTTAAATGGAATTAATTCTATTCTGTCCTCCCATTTTATTGTCTATGAAATAATGGTTGAGTTAAAATAATTATATTTTATTTGGATTTTGTTTAAAATTGTTGTTTTGTTCAATGTAAGATATCGAAGAGATGATTTTTTTTATAAAAAATACTTATTGTAAAATAATGGGGTGTTCCACGAATCATGTTAAATAAACAATGTGCCTCACCCCATTTTAAAAAATAATTCTATGTGGCCCAAACTAAAAATAAAAAATTATGAAACCACTACCAAACCCTTGGAATATTCCATTTAATTAAAACGATATATTTGAATAAAAATGAACTAATATGCACCACTAAAAAATATAATGTGGTAACCTATCCACCCTAATACATCTCATCCTTGAGTTTACCATACATGGGTGTTCATATATCATCCATGAATAAATCCTACCACTAAGCATGTATATCATACTTAGGTTCATGAGTTCCGTCCGTTATACGGTTGTGTTCTCATTACAGCCAAACAAGAGGAACCATCTTACCTCCAATTGGATTCATACTATTGTTGAATTTTCTAATCATATTCTCTTTAATTGAAAAATTACACACAACCCCCTCAGGACCAAATAAATATAGATGTCTGAATAATAGTGGAAGAGTTATGAAACATGGGAAATGTAATGAAAAGATAGATACCACTATAGAATATCTAGATGATATTTCACTAGATTATCCACTATATAATCTCAAATGGTCTAGTGAAACTTTTAGTAAACCATCTTTTCTAATGAAACTATCAGTGAATCAATATTGGAAATACATGAAAAAAGTCCTGATATCTTACCTTAAACACCCATGGTGGGTAATGCTGATATGCATAAGCCATCTACCTTGAATGAGACATTTGTATACATTTCCTAAATTCTTGTACCTATACCACTATCACATGGATAATATGAGGTACTAGTAAAACGGATAATCTATCCTCTTACAATAATAGTGGTGAATGAAACAACCTACCATAGAGTTCCTTGTGCAGAGCAATGTGGATTGTCCCTTGAATACTGTTATTATAAAAAAACTTAGAAAGATACATGTTATTCTCCACAAGAACACCAAAATAATGGAAAATAGTTTGTATCGTGACCTATTAAAACTACATAGTTTTAGTATAATAAATATTTAGATAGGGGTGGTATGATTTACTCAAATCACTTGTAATACAAGAGGCTTTTGTAACTCCTTGAATCGAGAAGTGAAATAAGTTTACCTGTATGATAAAATATTCAGTGAAATCCAGTGATGAATTATTATATCTGAGTCATAATTCGCTCATGATCATTAATAGATAAGGTATCATAGATAAGAAATAAATGGAGACCCTCATCATCCTTTCCATAATAACCCAAACAATATCATAACCTCTAGGTGTATTTAGAAACTCCATGAAAAATCCACAGATAAGTCATTCCATATTCTCATTGATAGGGGTAAATGATATTTGTTTTCATAAGGGTAATCATGTTTCATATTAACTATCTAATTGGTATAAAATCAATTAAAAAATTACTTGTATCTCCATTTTGATGATCTACTACCAATATTAAATGTGTAAGTCCAGTTAAATCATATTGATTATAGTATTGAAATCAAACAAATAGGAATGAGATTATCACATAAATTAATATCACTTGTCTATAGGAACTGATAAACATCAATGAATATTCATTACCTCATCCTTTTCGATGATCGAAATTGGTTGTGGGTCGTTAGCTAATGAAATTTCTCATGGTTCAATGGCTTTATTTTTACAGTATATCCATCATGTATCTCAATAGATATGTGATAAATTTGAAATAAAGAGAAAATATATTCTATTAATGATTCTCAATGAAAACCATATTTATTCTACAGTATGAGCTATCAATAACCTTACATCCCCATATTATTTAAAATCATGAGTCTGATTCCTCTACCCAAGAGTGTTAGAAAATTCATCTCCCAAACCTTCCATGTAAAAAATATCAATTTCGAATGACATAAATTATTCAACACTTAATTTTTATTAAATGACCGATTCATTAATATTTAATATGTATCTAATATTTTTATGGTTCATGTATACAAGAAACACTATCCAAGTAAATAATGTCTCCAAAAATGAAATGCATGGATAACAACATCTAACCAGCGGACATGTCCTATGTAAGAATTCTCATGAGGACTCAATGAACAAGAAACATATATTATGGATCATTAATCATGAATGAAAACATCTCCACTCCTAATTCACAATGTATTAGAGTAATATTTATTACCTTAGTATTGATCCGGAATTATATGGATTGATGCTATCATCTGACTTCCATTCTTGTCCTGAACGACCATTTCATGTTCTTTCGAACATGTAAACTGAAGTCTATTTTTAAAAAAATACTATAATAGAGTATTTAAGATGTTAACAAATATTAATAAAATTAAAATAATAGCCTGAAACCCTATGAAGCACTACATATCAAAAATTTTCTGGTGACACTTAAAGGAAATAGTAGCTCTCAGTATCTTTGGAACCATAGTTACCACTACTTCAGATATAATTTGACTAAAAAAATTTACATTATATATACATAAATTTATTTTGTGAAAATTATATAGATTATATGATCATTTATTATAGTCAAGACTATTTTAATGTATTTGGAATGATCATGTATTGTTTTAGGATACACTATGATATTATTCAATAAAGGGACCACAAAGGCATCCTAATATGCATGGTAAACATGATTCATCAAGAAAATGATAAAAATAACTTAATATGGTTATACTAAATGACTTGAAACTATTTTCATATAGTTCATACCTTCATTAGAATGTATTATTTGTTATATTAGAAGGAATGAATAACAAATGTTGATATAAATATCTTAATTGAACAGTAGATAAGTTCCTAGGACATCACATATTTTCGATGTGATATTATATATAATTTTGTTTGTAATTTTTTATAACAATAATATCAATAAAATATTTTTTACATACACACCGTATGGGTACTATCCATCTTCATGGAAATATTTTAGGGTGAAACCCGTTGAAGTTGTAATTTTTCATATAATTCATATGTATTATATGTCCACCAACAATCACTTAGAGTTCCAAAATAATGCTATGAGACATCTTTTAAACAGGAATATAAACTACTTCTACTATTGGATCAACTCAATTTTGAAATCTACGTCTCTCTCTAGAGCTAAACTAGAAATGTTTTGAGGAATTTAATCAATTATTCAGTCCACCAATGAATAAAATAAAATATTTCTAAGTCCATGGGCATCAAAACCAGATATACCAATATGGTCCAACACTCTTCCAAGCCCATGGTGCATAGTTTTAGATCAAATTGTTTCTCAATTACACTCTACATTGTTAACTATTTTAACATTCATCAGGTGATGTGAGTGATACCCTCTAGTAATAAATATGAATATATGATTGAAAAGACACCATGAAGTCCATCATGATAATTATTTCATAAAGTTCCATCATCATGATTAAAATGTTTCATAATAGATGGTTTTTTTTCATAAGGGTCATTCATTACTTAAGTGTACACAATCTGACCATAGGTGCATTAATGAATCATGAGGTATTACCCCACAAAATCATTCAATAATGTGAATGTGAATTTCTATTATAGTCTTATATTCTATAATGTTTAAAGAAAATATGTATTGAATGTAGATAATAGAGTTGAAGATACCTGGATCGTAACTCATAGTGTCGATGCCCCAACACTTAATTCACATGTTATAGGGAAAATACAATACACTTTTCTACAAGTTGGCCACCCCATGTTTCTCAAATCAGCATGTACTTCACATCGTGTTATTTAAATCAATTACCTTATCTACATCCTTAGAATGAAGAAAGGGTAAAAATATAAAAATGGAATGGAATGGTGTAAATTCTAACATAATAGAGTTTAGAGTTGGTGTTGATCCTCTCCAACAATAACCAAATGTAATGGAAATTGAAAATATCTCAAGAAGTACCATTCTACATTTGGATTATAAATATTCTTGGTTTATAAAAACCTATGGTTCTATGGGACCAATTACCACACAATGATGGAATATAATGTAATAGATACTGTGAATACATTAATAAACACAACTCTATAAAAAATCACAAGTCAATGGTTCATGTACAATACTTTTCACATAACTGCCAAGGGGTTGAAAACCCATTCACTACTTCATCTGATACCCTCATTATCTTATCATATGTAGTGTTTTGTTAACCATTTTAGTATTGGTGTATAGTAATAATATATTACCCAAATATCGAATACTATAACTTCGACTATGATAATAGAGCCTTACTCTGGACAGCTCATCACTAGCAAGAGTGTGTGTCAGGTAATGGAACATAGTGAAGCAAGATCAAAACTCCATTATATATATTGTACCATTTTCTATGTGAATGTATTCCAAATTGTGAGGGGCTCCTAAAGTCTCAAGGAAAACGTAGTCATAAACGACATTTTTTAAATCCCCTATACAATTACCTGAAAAATATCATCATGCTTATGAATATCCATTTAATTCATTGAATACCCATAAATCATATGTATTAGAGGAATAACTCTCTATCAAGAAGTATTTCAATAGTTTCATAGAGTGAATGAATAGTATAATTCATAAAATAAGAAGCCTATAGAACACATTACCATAAAAATAATGTGGTTGAAATGGTATAAGTTCTATTGTAAACTCTTTAATTGTCAAGAAAGGTCATCATGATTCACCGATAGGATCAAGTACCCATAAGAGTAACTCCCTCATTAGAACATCATATCCCATCCCATATGAAATAGGTGGAATATTTGGATGTGTCACTTGTGGTACAATGGCTAGGTTATGTCTATCCACATCAAGATCATAGTCACCACAACCTTCCTAGATATTGATCTATTACCTTCATGGTGGTATATATATAAATTACAAGAACACGCCGCAAAAAATAATAGGAAGATAAAATTTGTACACCACATAACTGTAAAAAGACTTTTTCATCCAAGAATAGGATATATCATGTCCATATATGATATTTCAAATATATCGATTTATATTCCTAATTTATAGAGTGATAAATATTTAAATTAAAATTGATATCCATTTAATATAAACCATGAAATATTATTCCTCTAGTAACTCATGTTATGTTGACGAATCGTGTCAACATGGATTTTTATGGTGACATCAACATCTTATATATGAAAACACCACCAAGGTTGATACACACAATTTACGTAACATACTATATTTAATTCTTCCATATTTACTACATGAAATTACTGAAAAAACATATATAATAATTGATACACACATAATAGTCAACATTTTATAATAAAATTAGATATTATTGGAATTAAATATATAGAACTATTTGTATATATTGATGAATGGTAAAATTACACATACTGATACTCTCATATTGGTATAAAATCTAAAAACTTACAACACCCTAAAGAATGGGATTCACATATTGGTGGAATCAATTATAAATATAACATGATAATACCAAAAAAACGAGACTCATCCCAAGTGACTTGGTTTTCCCCATAATATGTTTCAGTTTCTCACAAACATTATATGGGAATTAATTCATTAAAATCCCATTCATATGTATACAACCCATAATAGAAAGGAAATGGAAAATTTAACCCACTAAAAGAACATTGTTATGTCATAGTCCTGGTTCACCCATATGTAACTAAACTATTGGCCCATATGGATTAATGAACCTTTCCATGTATTCTATATAATACTTACTAGTAGAAAGGCTCAATTGTATAATATGGTAGTTTATACCCATTTTATTTATATACAAAATAATAGCGAATAGTAATAACGATGAATATATATTAATGAGAATGTGGAATTAAATCATCTAAAATATTATAAATAGACATAAGGTAGTAGGAAATATGATATAATGTTATTGTCATGTCAGGAAAAAATAATACATGCAACATTATTTAATACATTTCTCAAATATATATATCAATATATAATAAATATTATACCAAAGTCAACTACCTACATGATTATCCAAATCATTGGCCCTTTCATCATTGACCAAAAAATCAATTTATGTGAAATAAAGTTCCAAAAAATGGTCTCTACTATAATTAGTACATAAATCATTGAATTATTCCCAGGTACCAAATGACATCCAAAACATGGTGTGCAAAAAAAAATCCACCACCAAAAGTGACTAATAAAAATCCATTATCACTATGATAGATTATTAAAAATATATATTTTATAATATATTCTATATTTTTTATAGCTTCTGATAAACACAACAATGAGTTGAAACGAACCACAATATACTTTGAAAATAAAATTATTTATAATGAATGTTTTCACCAATCCATTGGAGTAGAATGGTTAAATAAGACTTAAAAAATTAATAAAAGTGTTTTGTTACATATGTATAAAATTAATTCATTGGTTATCAATTGGATACAAACAACAATAAAAATCATTTCATTGAAAAATAAATATGTTTTTTTGAAAGAATGTATTTATGCTCAAATTGTATTTTTATAAATTAAAATGATCTCTATAGGTGTATAAATTCAACAAAATATATACAGAATATAGTCGAAAATATTTATTCATATTCATTTAATAATTCATTTTAGGATAAGAATAATATAAATTTTATGGTTGAATAAAGATTCAATAATATGGGATTTTTCATGTGTTGAAAACATATTTTAATATAACTTTCATGAAATTTATTTAGATTTAATTTTATTAATTAGATTCCATTTTTTTAATAATGTTGTTGAAATTTAGTAAATGGGTCTTTTATTTATGAAAAAATTGAATATTAATAATGGTAAAATATATCACCACAATAATGAAAACAATTGGTATATCGAGGTTAATTGTAATTGATATGGAATTAATTATTAATAAAATTTATATTTGGATGAAGAAAAGCCAATAAGTATCAACATAGGCTCAAAAATGTTTCAATTTAATCATTTCCATGAAAGAAAAATTAATAATATCTAAAAAATGATGGATACAAACTGTCACTCTCTTCATTTTAAATATATATTTTATAATCAAATAGGGAGAAAAACTACCCATTAACGAATCTTTATAATCAATATGAGCATATGAAAATAATTTTCATAATATAAATTTGTTTCTAATTTTGAGTCATTATATAGAGACTTCAAATTCTTATAAAACAATGATGCAATATTCCTCTAATGAATAAAAATTATAATAAATTATTTCTAAAATGAATTGAAAAAGTAATATAAATTGAGTAAGATAAAAATTTTCATGAATTTTTTATAATAAAATGACATTTTACCCTATATTTTATATAATAATATTATAATTATATATTTAAAATTACACCTTTCATGTTTAATTAAATGAATAGTTAAAAATCACGAGTTAATGATATTTTATCATGTTTATATTTTATTAAATTTATTAATTAATTTCAGAAAATATTACTAGATAATAATACGATAACATTTGTTCAAAAATGACATCCCAATCTATTTATAGGTTATTTGGGATATTTTCTTCATAAAGAAATTATTTTAATTTAATCTATTATAAATTTTGATGTCTTTCCTCCCCGTCAATTATATAACATCACTGCTACATTCTTTTCTTTACAAAACCATATGCTTTCTAGAAAAACCAATATCAAACAGTTTGCCTTCTCACCTTACATAGACACATTTTTTCGTGGAGGTATTATCAAAAATCAAACCATATAGGTCATCGTAGGAGATCTAAAGGTGTCTATTCATGGAAGAGGCAATCATCTAAATTGATCACCTACATTTTAATTAATACTTCATATCCTTTTATTATTTATTATTATTAAAAAAATAAAATTATTGTCATAAATATAAAGAGATGTTATTATGATAATGAAATCACATTTATTCACCTTCCTTCCACAAAATGTGATGTTGTCGTATTGCCCATGTGTATATACAATGTTCCACTTCCACGTAATGATATAGT
This sequence comes from Viscum album, assembly GCA_963277665.1. NCBI lineage: Eukaryota > Viridiplantae > Streptophyta > Magnoliopsida > Santalales > Viscaceae > Viscum > Viscum album. Next base: position 894,891,003 of record OY728127.1, read on the forward strand.
TGATTTCATATGAAAATATTTTAGATATTTCTATAAGGATGGATATAATTTATATATATGATAAATGTGATATTATAATACCTCTAAAATTATAAAAATATATCACCCCTCTAAAAATCCATACTGTTAGAAAATAATAATGGAATTCATTTATACGTGTGAAATACCACCACCATGAAGCGATATGATTCATTTTTCATTTACACAATACATGGATTGTAATATGGATAAAATTAATTATTATATATTATATAATATGATTCTATAATGGTTATTTATTAATAAATATTTTTCTTTTCAATTGGACAAAAAATGAAAACAAATTTCATGTATACATACTGCCTACCATCTTCATGAATTGTCCAATTCATTTTTTATGTAAACTATTATAAATAAATCCAAATATATGAATATAATGAATATATATGATAAATATTAATTTATATGATTGTATAATATAACTATAAAAATTATATGATTATTATATGGTTGGTGAGAACACATTCAATGTAAGTGTAACTCATGGTAAGATAACTTCTTCTCACATTTATTTATTAGGGACACATGCCATATATACCACTTATTTCTATTGATATCTATATATACTATAGATGATTTAATTTCTGATGTTATAATCATTTTTTTCATTTATATAACTTTATATTGTTAATTCATTTTAGGGGATTAATATTAGTATGATTCAAATAAAATATGCATTTTTAGTTACAATATTGATATTTAATGGAATTATATAATATTTTATATCCAATGAAAAAAATATTATATAACATTAAATAAAATCATTAATTTTAATTTATTATTTTTATTTAATTGATATATATTCTTTTATTTTAGATTTTAGCCAATATATAGTAAATAAATAGATAATATTTTTTAATTCAATAAACATATTTTATCAATTTGGTCGAATATCCAATTTATAAAAAACCATATATTGTAAAAAATTAAATAATTTTTTTTCCTTTTATAATATTTTTGATTAAAATAAACTTTTATTTTTTTAAGAAATATTTTGAGTGGATTATTTTTTTCCCAAATATATAACTTTAGAATTTTCTTATAATATTATTGAAGAGATATTTTTAACCTATAAGTTATGAATAAAATTCCCTACTTTCATTTTTACATAATATTTTGAATATTTATTTACATTTTAAAATAATATTTTCCTAGAAAATCATTTTAATATTTTTTGGAAATATATATATTTTAAATGATTGATTTCAAAAATGAATGGTTATTTTTGTCCAAAATATTTTAGTGATATATTGATTCATAAATTCTAAAATCCAATATAGGTTATTATTTATTTTGTGGTGTGTGATCCAAGGATTCTGTATCCACACATCCTATTGAAGGATAATGATATAATTTTTTTCATTAATTATTTACATTTTCTATGAAATCTGGTATGATGATGTGATGAAATTCTCCACAAACCCATTTAATTTAATGGGTTCTTATGTGATAGAAATTTTAGGATCTTGTGGAACACATGTGTTTGATTTTAATAGTGTAGGGGGAGTGGCCTATATCTAAATGTAATTAATTCTCTAATAATTAATTTTCATTGTGATCAAAGGGTAAATGAGAGGATTTAACATCCCTAAAAGAGTATACATTGTAGGTTATCCCAAGCCCGAAGTTGGTATATAGGTCGTTAGAAAAAGCATAAAATTTTATTAATTTCATGGAGGGTATCATTGAAATTAGGATTCCTCAAAATATTTTAATACCAAATCTCCATTCATTATACCATATCAATAATCTCATGGAACATATTCTATGATTATATTATGAATCATGTCTTATGGTCATCCATGGTTTATACCATTACTCCGGGTTATGATCTATTATCTGAAGTGAAGGGTTTATAATTGATATTCTCTTATTATAAAACCATAATTTTTTCATTTATTTTTAAATAATATATATATATATATATTGTTCATAACACTATTGGGTATTATACATCACCATTTATTATGTTTTCTTTTACCGTGTTATGAATAATGGTATTTTGTATAATATGTCCAAGAAGGATTATTGATATGATGAAATAAGTGTAAGATGATTATGTTAATTTGTGAATCAGTAATTTATGTACACATTTTTATAAACCATGTATAATTATTTGATTATTTTTTGGTTCATCTTGTTATGTCAATAATATTCATCTAATAACATTTGATATAAATGTATGAAATCATTGTGATGTTATAGTGTATATTAATGAAATGATTAGTTTACCATTGGAGTCTTGGAAGTGATATCAATAGTGAGAAAACTAGTGAAGGCTTTAATTATAAGATAAAATCCAGATTATTTGGTTATGATCATTAATGAACTATGTAAATACTTTGCTTTCATAGAATTAATTTTCATGATTATGTGGTTTCTCCCCATCATTAATATTTTTTAACACAATTTTGTTATTATATAGTGGATGGATTGAACATTATATAATTATATTAGGGTTGTGTAAAATGGAATAAAGAAATGATATTCCTCATGAGTAAAAAATTTAAGGGAGATGGATTGAAAAATCACATTTCAATACTAACACAACATTATCCAGCTATAGATCATGATATGCCTCCAAACCGGAAGTTTAAGGAAAAAAATTCTATTCAGTCACTGATGAGGAATAAATTTTTTTTTTTAGGTCCATTTATCTAGAATATATTAAATAATTGATCAATACTGTTAAAATGATATTTAACAAATATTAGTTTTTAAAACAAGAGAATGTTATTTTGTAAATTAATCATTAAAATGGAAAGGTATATAAATTGTGGATCTTATAATGAACATATGGGAACACAATTTGATTGAAATAATAAATTGGTACAGTTTAATGAACATATATCTCAACAAGTGTTTTGCTCATATTCATTAAATAGAAATGGAGATTAAATTCATATATCTCAAAAAGAAGGATGATAAATTTTTTAGTACCTATGAGGGAAATTTTAAAATACATGTATTGATTGATTCATGTATTATCATTGAAACAACATATAAATTGCAAAATTTTACCTTTAATTTTAGTATTTTAATCCCATGAAAATTTAATTTATGGGATATTCTCACATTTAATGATTTTAGTGGTATTTTTAGCTCAATCGATAAAATGTCATAATTTAAATTTTAACTAATTAAAATTAATTTTCTCTTTAGGCCATAAAATATTCCATAATTATCAAAATAAAGAATTTTATTCTTTTTTGTATTATATACAACCTCATATTCATTTAATTTTATTGGACCCATAGTTAAATACTCAATTTATAACACAAAACTAGATCACAAGATTGGCCATAAAAATTGTTCATATATCTACTGATTTATGATGGTGGTACCAAATCACTTGAGTTGATTGCCCAAATGAGTAGATACTCAGAATGGAGAGATGAATTAAATTTATTAACTACGTTCATGAAGGCAGGAACATGTTAATTTTCCATTTTAGGCCCATTAATTCATGGGAAACAAAAGGCATAGAATATAGAGAGTCTGTGGGGGGAGAATAAATTCTTGAAGGTAAATGACCATAACTCTCTATAAAAATTACCAAATATGATAAAATATGGTGTATAAACATGAATTAAATTACTTTACAACTTTGATAAAGGATTTCATGTGTTAATAATCAATTTATTGTGTAAAATACCAGAAACCCTACATTGGTCAAATTATAGAAAAAATAATATTCCGGCAAACCTATTAATGGAAGTAAAACCCTCCATTATAAACCATACTGAGAACCAATGAGTAGATATACACTATAGGAGGCTGGATACTACATCCTTCTTCCACAGTTTTTTCTTCTTCAACATTTTTCTTATTTTTAGTTTTAAATTGTAAATTAATTTTATAAAAAATTCATTTAGTATTAACATTGTCCCAAAATATTATAATTACTCTATTCTTTATTATTCTCTAATTATAATAGTAACAATATTAATTAAATTTAAATTTAAAATTATTTATAAATTAAATATTTTTATCCATTTCTTCTTTTCATTTATTTTCATTTATTTTCTCTCTCTTCTTATTCTATTAATTATAATCATAACACTATAACCTCATACCCCAAAAATTATGGGTTATTCAAAGGCTAGATCCAATGGATGAAAATTGTAATTAAATTATTTATATTTTTAATATATTATTTTTTAATAAGTTTTTGTTTGGGAATATTAATTGTGTACATATGTGGCAATAGTCAATCACAACACTAAACTCATTATAATTATTATTCACTATTATATATTTTATCTCCCTTCTAAATGATTCAATATCTTCATATGAGGGATTTGATCCACATATTAGATGAAATGTCATATGATGGAACTAGGTATTATAGGATGTCTCAATCTCAATCGAAGTGTAACGTAAATCTTGATTATAGGAGGAGGTGGAATTAATATTTCAAATTTCATTTGATATTTCACACCACTAAATAAAATAATTGTAATAAATGAATGATATCACAGAATTTAATTATCAAAATGAATTTAAACCCCAACAACGATAATTATTTGACCAAAAAACCAAACCAAAAAAGGCTTTGTTTATTCTTCACTATTGAAATTTTGTCATTTCATGTTACTTTTATCAATTATTTATTTTTAATTCCATTACATTCATGGATTAAATAATAATAACTGAAATGAAGTACATCAGATTATTTAGACTATATTATATAACAAATGACAAAGATCCTCAAGTAATATGACCCTGGTTAACCTATGTGCTTCATTAAGAAAAATTAGGATTTCTTTTGACCATAACCTAAGACAGGCATGCGTGAATCATCCAACCTTAATGACTGGTTGATCGACTATCCAAGGCATTAAAACCATGTATGTGAAGGGATTTTTCTATAAGGTACTTCTATATCATTGATGAAATTATGTTAAGAACTATCAAGGTGGACTTGGATATTTCAGTTATCCATAAATCACATGGTTTCGAGAATTAATCAATGATGGAGTGTTGAAGGAATTCTAAAAACAATAGTGACTCAAATGTGATACCTCCCTTAATCTTGATGTTCAGAAGTAAATCCTGGAGAAATTTTACTATGGGGTCTAGAAAATTATTAATGTGTTTAATTATATACCATCGAATGATTGATCATAGAATTTAAATGATGAATTTTTAAAAAATGTAAATAAATTGGAATCTCCTATGAATTCAACACCCACAGTCTAGTATTTAAAATTATAAAAGTATGATAGTTATGGTAACTAGTTGCCAAATCAAAAGTTTAATGAATATAATCGTCAATAAGATCCTATCTTGCTCATAGTTAACAGGAAATATCATGAAATGAATATTTCTAATGATGGTTGTGATAATTATGTAATCAAAGGTATACTTACAATCTCCTATAGAATAGCTAATATCATATATGATTCAGGATCTACCAACACTTTTATTTCTATGGAATTTTATTATAATATAATAATTCCAAATCAATGATTATATTATGAAATTGTATTGAAAAACGATATTGGGACAATGACTGTGTATCAAGTCTAATTGTCATATCTTGTTGAATATTGTGGTAATGTTAATCGTAGAAATCATGTTATTGTTCCACCATAAGACTCCCATGTTAGTTTTGGAATGGATTTGTTTTTTCTACATAAGGGCCACAAAAAATTATGAGGATGGTAAGTAATGTTTTATATTCTGAACCAGCATATAATCATCTATCAGTGTGATAATAAGTATGAACATTTGAGGGAAATGATGTATATCATATTGGTGTGGATTACTATTTAGAATGGGACATTATCTGAATTGGTAGGGGAGAAACTAAAATTTAATTATATTTCTATAATGTTGTATTTTATTGATATATATACATATTAATTTCATATTATTACATTGAATCTCAATTTTTATTTCATAATAGATGTACAAACTGATTCGTCACATATTTCAATGAATCTATATTTATTACACTATTTTGAGAGGTATAAACAACTGAATAACATCAATGTGATTTTGGTAATGGATTCATTTATACTAGTGTTTCAAATTAAGGTTCACTTGTTCATTTTTTAAGAATTAATGTGATCAATCTGACACTGGATTATTTTTATAAAATTTATCATGATTAATATCTTTTAAATGTGTTACCCTCCCATTTTGATGTCTGGTTTAATCAACAACATAAAGATAAATACTTTTATAATATTCATGTTCGATCTTTTTATAATCATTTTTGTATCATGAATGTGTATATAACCATGATGTAATTACATATAACATATAGAAAATTAATATTAATAGTGATTCCCTTTGACCTTACTAATACCCTTGTTATCATAATGGATTTAATGAAAATAGTTTTTAGATGTTACCTTGAACTGTATTGGATATTATATATATGTGATATTCTTTCATTATCAATGATGATGCAAGATCATGATTATTATTTTAGAAATTTCTTCAATACCATAAGGATGAAGATGTTATTTTGATTAAATACAATTCTAGAATTTCGTTTTTGGATTATTTCAATCTTAAGCAATAGAATCTAATGAAAATTTATAACAGTAGATCCATAAAAGATGGAATATATTGAATCCCACTTTAGACCAAAAACTATGACTTAGATTTATAGTATAATATATTTTTAAGGATACAATTAGTACATATTGGTGAATTCCTTGAGGCTTTCTTATCTACTAACAATTATAACTCAAAATGGATGTATTTTTCTTCAAGGAGATGGGTTTTATGAAAATTTCAAATAATTCAAAAGTAGTTTTTTAGTGTAGTTATGATTATAGTACCCTGAGATGGAGAGTGTATTGAAATATATATTTTTGAATCAATTATGTTATTTAGATGTTTTCTCCTAGATCACTATACGGTTATAGAATATTCCTTACAAAAATTGATGATCCATGAGTAAAATTACCCAAGAAAATATTTGTAGTTACCTACGATATTTTTTCCATTTAGGATATGGATGTATTATATTTATAGAAAATGTTGTCATGGATATACAGATCATAAAATAAAAAATCTAATATTCAATGTGATAGTGTTTAATATGTTCTGGAGAAAATGGTTGGAGATTATTAATTCTAATGATTTTTTAGTACATTATTACTCGAGCTAAGAGAACTAGGTGGATGATTCTCTATGTTGAATGGATAATAACAGTTTATCATTTGTAAGGATAACATTTGAAACCTAATATATATATATATTATCATTGGATAGATATAAAATTTTTAAAGGAAGGGGTGGATTCTTATCATTTTCAAATGAATGTTCAGGTGTATATCCAATGGAAGATTAAATGGGCTCGGATGGTTGATAAATAAATGTAGAAGAAAGTTAGGAATCATCCTTGTTTTAACAATTATTATGATGGGATTATAATCATTACGAATATTTTATGTGTCACATCTATACCGAATATGAAAAAATAGTTTTCTGATGAAGATCAATGTACATCATCCTCTATTCATCATGGATGTAGAATGATACAAATAGATCTGAAAGAGTATTTCTAGTTGGATTGTATAGGGGAGATATTTTTGAGTTGGTAAAACATTACAAGGTATTCCATAATGATAAGGGTGAGAGGAAATTTCTAATTTTATGTAATAACACATTACAAAAAAAAATCAAAATGGGATATAACAACATGGATTTTATCATCAAACTCCAAAAAACATCTAATGATGATAATACTATATGGGGTATATTTGATAATCGAATGATTTTTTAACACATCACCACTATAAATATTGATTTATATTTTCATCATATTGTCAAAATATAAATTACATATGTCTCATCATAGCATGGAGTAACCTTCTCTATTATATAGGATCAGGTTCCAATGTTTAATTTTATTATTTGATGAAGTCCCAAGATAGATAATGATATATATTTCAGTTCTAACATAAAATTTGATAATCAAAATTTTTTTTAAAAAATTATAAGAACAAATATCCCTTGAGATTTGTTTGGGACTTATTCTATGGATTTTAAAGGCTGTTTGGATCAATAAAATCCTATAGATGTGTTTATATATATGAAAATAATTTACTGAAGCATTTAGATGGATCCTAATAAATCCCAATATGGAAAACATTATATAAATAAAACATTATATGATGAAATTAGTGAATTAATTCTACTTGGTCCTGCGAAAGGTGACTAAATGGCCGAGAATGTCAAATCTATTCATATGAACATTAATGCAACATTGTGTTTTTAAAAATTATATACTAGAAATTGTCAATATATCGTGGAATTTAATTATGGTGGGGAGAATTTTTCTAAAAAAATTACATGAAGATGTTTATGAGAATTAGAATTACGGAAAAATGTGATATGTGTTATTTCATTATTTGATACTCCTGATTGAGTATGAACACTAGATTATCTAATATCACATCCGCTCAACCTCTCCTAAGATTTTTTCCTTGTATCTATAATAATGGATTATATACCTAGTCTATCATATGAATTAAATAAGGAGGTTATACCACTATAAAATAATAATTCACATGAAGTATAAACAGAAATGTTATGGGATCATATAGATAATTTACTATTAAATAATCCAACTCTGTTGGTGAATTTTCTGTGGAGAAATAAGAAATTCCAAGAATCTAAATCAAAAGAAAATGATCTAATGTAAGAATTATATCAGTATTTATTGTTTTCAATTTAAAATTTTCAATGAGAAATTAATTTTAATGGGTGCTGAATTTAACCCCATGATATATTTAAAAAAAAATTAATAGATTTTTTTATTCGACACAAAGTGTTTGATGCAAAACCATGTTGAATCAAACTGTGATAGACTACTATTATATTATTATTATTAATGGTTTTCAAAAACAATTTCCTACATTTTTTATTATGAATAATAATAACCAGTTTAAGAAAATTTTATGCTTTTGTATGATTTAAATTAATTAATTGGTTACCAATTGATTGTAATTTTTAATAAATATCATTCAAAAAAATTTATAATTTTTTTTCTATAAAATTATTTAATTGGAAAATTGTATTACAATAAATTAAATTAATCAATATAGGTGAAATATTTTAGTGAAACTATAAATTATTTAAAAAATACAATTTGTAATATTAATTTAATAATTTTTTTCCAAAGCGTCAAAAAATCATAAAAAATCATTTATACTTGACAACAACATTTTTTTTACAAAAATACTTCTTTTGATAAATGTTTCATGTTTATTTTAGAGTTAGTTTCATACAAAGTTAGAAATTTTATTTCATTAAATGGTTTCCCTATTTAGAATTTTCAGGTTCAATTTTGGAATATATAACATTATTTTTTGTCAAAATGAATAGTAACTTGGTTAAAGTTTTTCATATCAATCGTGTCCATATAGGTAAAAAATTAGAATAATGCCATAATTTTTCTTCCAAGTACATATTGGGAAAATTGAATAAGGACCATGTCACCATATGATTCAAAATGATTTGTATAAAGGTATCGTTTCTATGAAATTGATATTTTTAAAATATAAAACATGAAATGTTAACTATTGTCACTCCATTAGTATTAATTTTATTTTATGTATTAAAATTATGTAAAGAGTCTAGTTATGAACAAATAAATATACTAATATTGAGATTAATGAAAAATATTTTAATTATGTGATTTTATTTCTATTTATAGTTGTTATATAATGACATTAATTTATTATGGAACAACGATGCAGTAATTTTCCACTAATAAGAAATTTAATAACTAATTTTTTTAAAAAATTAATGTACCATAATTTGAAAAATGAAATTTGTTTAATAATTTCTTATGTGAATAAGAAATACTTTAATTATTTTCTAGAAATAAATTTTAATTCAAACAATTCGTTTATGGAATAAAATTCCAATTATTTTAATATCTCAAAAAATATTATTACTAGAACATCATATTAAGGTTTTAATGTAATATTTAACACCAATTTTTTAATTCATTAGTTGGATATATATTAGGGATGATTTACAAGAAAATATAGAAACTTTTCAATTCTAATTGGCTATATATGGTTTGTGTACTGTTTTTCCAAACTGTTCACCGTATTAGTGAAAAATATGAAAACTGACGCAATGAGAGTTTGAATAGTTTTTGAATAGATTTGACAAACCATGCACCCACTGAAGAGAAACCATGAATCCCTATATGTCGTGGAACATGTCTAGGGACAACGGTTTGTCTAACAACGTGCCTTAAATAACTAACCATGCACATGGCTTTTAATTAATATGAAAAATAAATAAAAATTTTATGAACCCCATTTTCGATCCCATATCATGTAGAACTCAATAAATGAAAATTTACTAGGCCATTGGAGCTCTCAAGAGCCAATATTGACTCTACCAAACCCCTTCTAATGCTCATCAAATCCATGAGAACATAATTTAGTCCATTCTTGGTCAATTTTCCCTCCCTAATATCTATCTCAGTCTCTAATCATATCATTTTATTATGGTTTCTTAGTTCTCCATATTGTTTGAGGATCTAACCTATGTTTTTTTATCGAGATTATAATTTTGATTCATAGATCAAAATTTTAATTATTCATCATTGGAGTTTCCCACATAGGGATTTTTGATTCTTGATCAATGGGTTTGTGGTAGGTGGTTCTGTTTTTGTATGGAAATTTTATTTAAACCTATATTTATTGACTTGAATTAAAATAATATTTAATTTGTTGTGGAACCTAATTTTTTGAATATTGGGGATTTGTAATTGATTTTCCTTGAATTTTGGAACACCATATATTCTAATGAATTTTGTTTTTTTTTGAATTTTTTGGAATGATGTGAGGTATCATTTGTTAAATTTAACTTCAAAAACGAATTGGAGAATTCCATTATCAAATTTTTAATTAAGAAATTTTTCTTTAATTGTTTTTCATAATAGTAGTTATCCTTCTATGATGAGAATGGCTCTATTTGAGGAGTTTTATGGCTGACCTTATGAATCTTTGTTGTGTTGGTTAGAGATTGGTGAATTTTCCAAGTGTGTAAAGAGTAAGGTTGAAGAGAAGAAATCAGTTATTCAGTTTCATTTTTATATAATTATGATGGAATAGTGATGGTATAACTCTTATGTTAATCATTATCGTGGACCATCATATGTTTCAATTGGTGAGAAGGTTTTCTTCAAGGATTCAGCCTATTTGTGTCATCATCCTCACTGGATGTAAGGGAAGATTGCTCCATGTTTTGTTGGACCATTTTTTGATTTTGGAGAAGGTAGATAAATTGGAAAATAATATATCACTCCCATGCCATTAGGCATTCTAAATTTTTTTTATATATTAGGCTCAAAAATATTCTTTCTAATACATCTCATAATCTGAGTTGGATGTATATTATAATTGATCTTTATTTTTCACTAATGAAGTATCTAATCAGGATCGGTGATTCTAAAAAAAAATTAAATTTTTGGATGATGATAACTTTGGTTCTATGGCTAAAATGTCATGTTTTTAATTCTAATGAGTCATGTGGGAGAGAGGAACCAATGACAGTTCAGTGGACTCATCTTTTTCATATGGAATATTCTTAACAGGTTTTTTTATAACATAATTATTCAATTTTGGGGAGGTTGTAACATCATGTTTCTAATTTTAGGTACACATTTACCCATCTATTGATCATTAATTTTTGGGGTTTGGTTAGGGATTATTTGGGGGCAAATATGAAAAATTTTGGATGTTATTGGTTGTTTCACGACTAGTGCATGGTTTTCCAAAACCATGCCCTTTACAAGTTAAGACTGTGAAAATATTAGAAGTGAGGGTTTTCAATGTTTTTGAATTATTTGGAAAACCATGCATCCACTATGGATAAACTATAGGTCCCTGGCATCTTGGGTGCACAAATAGGGAGAAAAGTTTTTCTAAACTTACAGCCCGGCACAACAATCCATTTGAGTAGATTTTAATTAATCTGAAAAATGATAAAAAAGTTTTCTATCCCTATATTAGAAAATCTCCTAACACTAAATCGACCTCGAATATGTTCTTAGGTCATTGGATCTCTGAAAGACTGATTTTTTCTCCTCCAAAGACATTCATAGGTGGTTCATTTCTTGTTAGTAATCATTTGATCCTTTCCCAATATGTTTTATGTCCCCATTCCCTATCTACCAAATTGTACCTCTCTCTTCTTTAGGTTTTCAATTATCTTTGTGTTATTTCTGATCTGATATATTTTTTTAGATCATGATTTGAATTTTTTTATAGAATCTACATTTCCAATGTTCTTTGATGGAGTTTCCGACATGGGGTTTTTTTTGATTCGTGATCTAGTTATCTACATGAGGATGTTCTGTTTAAGAGTGCACAATTGATCTAACCCCAAATTGCATTAATTAAATTAAATTGAATTCATTTTTACTTTAAAAACCTAATTTGAAGTAAATTTGTGATTTTGGTTGGCATTGGAATGTAATTGACATGACATCAAATTCCGATGAATTGGGTTATGTTTGCATAATATGGTGGAAAGTAGTTAGATTGGATATGTTGATTTTAAATTTTGTAATTTCTTTTTTCAATTTATTTCAAATTTGTAATTGGTGAAAATTTTATTAAATTGTTTTGGTATAAATCCAGTGGTTTTATCATAAAAAATACAATATTTTATTAAAACCTCATTTTTGTTTCATAATCGATGTTGTCGTATTGAAAAGAAAAATTTTATGAATGGAATTTCAATAATTTTTTATATAAATTAACCATTAAGTTTTGTTAAATCACATTAAAGACAAGGTAGTTAGTGTCTTATTTGGTATATCACCATATTGATGCTTTATAACCTTATGGAGTATGGAACAAGTCACATCCTTGATCGTATGAGGATGATTACTCTTCTACATATATTGGAGGGATGTGTGTACTAATATATTCATGATCACCTTAGAGTGTTTGAGGATCACATAACCTGACACTATTGTACCTCTAGAAGATGTCCATGTTTCTCATTTTTATATATTATATATATAACATTGTTTGTAAACATTTTTACAAGTTCCTTTTTTATTTATAAATACTATTTTATAAACAATTATTTTGTGGATGTTTTTTGAAATATGTTCACCTTTGTAAATGAAAATCAAGATAATTTTTTAAATATGATTTTGAAATTCCATTCCTATTTATTTAAAAATGATTTCATTATATTGTTAATCAATTATTCCATATTATGTTAAAATTATTAGTAGGACCCTACTCTGATTATAGATAACACACAACATGTTCCTTCAGGAGTGTGTAGATTTCATCTTTCCATGTTTGATAATGGAAAGAAAACACCATCGATTTTGCACTCATTTTTTTCATCTAGGATTTCAGCTTCTCTATCCAATGGTAATTGGGATTTTTAGGAAGTATTATGGTAGTTTCATGATGAAATTTTGGTTTCTTAATCGTGTTTTACTTCTTCTACAATTCTCCATGTGGTTTTTTTCTTGTATCCATTGTGACTTGTATCTCTTTCTTCTATTGTGTTTCTGGAAAATTTGTTTTCACATTCATTTTTATTCCACGTTCATATATCCAACTCATGGGTATTGAGATCACCCCTCATGCCATGAAAGTGTCATCTTAGTTATTTTGGAACTAGGGTATCCAGGCTGACTCAAACAATTATTTATTGTTTTCAATAAATTATATTTTAATAAATTAATAAAACATTATAAAAATAATTAAATATGACGAATGTGATATTATAAGGTCTCAAATTTCAACTTGTATCCATTTATTGTCCATTTTGAACCATTTTCCCAAGAATATAATTTTTTTTATAATTTAATCATTTAGGAATTTCCAACAGCGTCCCCACCCTCCCTTACAAAAGGGAATGCATCCTTTCTAATCTACTCACCACCATTACACTTTTAGCTCAAAAAAACTACCATAATGACATAACCAATTCCTAATGAACATTTTAGAATTTATGATCTTCAAAAATGAATATACCAAGAGCCCTTATGAGTAGATCTAAAAGAGTTGTTTCAAAGAAGTGGTCATTTCATTATCTGATAACTTAATTTTTATATTACTATTTTTCCTTCAAACGAATCATATTTTCTATATATTATTTTTGGATCATATATGGATTATTTTTGAGACTAGGCACTGATATGACATGTTATTCAAAGGATTAATGTGCCTAGAATAAATGTTTAAAAAATATTAAAAAATTAAATAGCATGTTCATGTAGTTTGCATGAAAAAGTTGAATAACATCTAAATTATTTCCTAGATTTTATATATAATGGAACATATTAGTTTAGAATAGAGGTTTTACCCTAGGAATTAAATAACGTTTTTCTTCACAGGATGTTTTCACAAAATATTTTATTGGATTTAAAAGTAATATTATTATATAGTTAAAATATTTTTATGTATCTTATTGACATAACTAGAGTTTTTTCATTAAATAGATGACTATATCAAAATCCAGAGGATATCCCATTACCCTGGAGACACTAGAGAACTGCTAAAGGGAAGCATGGAGAATCCTCTTAGGTGAATGAACAGAGATTCTGGAACGATATATAGATTGGAAATCTGATTCAACTGATCAATACAAAGATGATGATACATGTTCATTCATCATCATTTATCGATCCATATTGTGGTATCGCATTTGATTCAATATGTTATCCCACATTATTGATTCCCATTACAAGTGTAGAATAATACATGAATAGATTATCAAATAGATGGATTGTGTTTGGGGGATGGGTAACTTATATGGTATTATTGAGAGTTGATTCTTAGGTTTTTTGAATTTCATTTACCTTTATAATAATGACAAACCAATATCATCATAAACATTGATCGATGATTATTCCATATAATTTTATTATGTTTTCTTCCCCCTATTATTCACATTCTTCCCTATTGGAATCCCATGGTTCATATCATGACGTTTTTGGGTTGTTTTGAAATCAATCAGGACCTTATATTTTCGATGAATTGAAAACCAAGGACATATCTGTGTAGATTGGGACCCAAAGAGTTTAGATCTAAGACCGTTTCTATTTTTTTCATTGAAGAAGGTATGGTGGTCTCTGGATGGTATTGAAGGTATGGCGGAGACGAACGGAGTCTAGTTGCGATGTGTAACAACACAACATGTGTGTGTGGTGAATCCATGGGTGGACAAGAATAGTGGTGGTAGATTCAGCCATAGTGGCTAACGCAGAGTCCCAATAGAGGATGTGGAGCGACAGTATAGATACAGAGTGGGCCGAGAAACGTGGGTCAGGTTAGGTTGTTTGGCCTCCTAGGGAAAGGTGGAGCCAGTGCAGATCTGGGTGTATCCTGAGTTGCATCATGGAAAACTATGAATGAACTCAGTTGTGGTTTACCATGATGATTGATTGAGGCAGTCAAACATGCAGTGTGGAAGACCAGGTGGTGTGGTTGACTTTGGGGTGGAGTGGTATGTGGACTTACCACGATGGAAAATCCATGCACATTCAGTCCTCATGGTTGGGTGACAAACCACGGTTGTCGACCATGGTTGTAGGTGGACCTACATTGATGGGTTGTCCGTTGGCCCCAATAGGTCTATGGGCCTCTTCATTCAAAATGAGTATAACTCCAAAACAGAGCGTCCAATCAACAAGCCATATGTGGTGTTGATACCCTATCACTAATACGGTCATTTTGGGATAAATTTTTGTTTTTTATTTATCGTAATATCAGTTTAGAACATTCCCTAGGATCTGTCATCGAGGGTTCAGTGCAACATTACATCCATAACCTTGGACTGTAATCTCATCTAGAGGCGGAGACTCAAATAAGGTTGTAGTATTCCTCCCTGAGACTGGAGTGAAATCCTATGTTTCCCTAGTAGTGTTATTGGTATTAGATTATGCTTCAGGAGTATGGAGTTGATCCTCCATCTATTGGGACACATAGTTAAGGTTTGTGGAATCATGTTCATATGATCCAATCTATGGAAGGTTGATCCATATTCAGTGCATGGAATCCACTGGTGGTTCTTTTTGTGATCCTCTCTCTCTATTTCATAGTCTTCTGTATCCAATATTTTCCCTTTTGGTGGGGACCAAATGATATATACATCATCATTTATTGTCTTCTATGATATCAATTCTTGAGGAGTATGTTCTCTAGGAATGAGTGTTCATGGAGCTAAATATGGTAGCATGCAGTTTGTAAAGATCTCCTAATGGAGTGGTGTCTCTCTTGAGTATATCTGGACAACCTTTTTATATAATATATAGACATATACATCTGGAGATCTGAATTAATTTCAATTTCTTTATTGTTTTGTGGTTTCAGGGTGACATATTGTGTATTTTTATACTCACACATGCATGGGATTTTCCCACATGTGTCTTCTATTATGTAGAATATCTACCTATTGATGGAGACCTATGGGGAGTAAGACCAAATGGTGGTTAGTGAGACCTAACATCCGAATGTATGCTCATATGGATTTCAAAATTAATTCCATATACCATTATATACATGTTGTACTTGTGTTACATAATTTTTTGGTGATCTTTAATTTGGAACTATTTACATTTACTTTACTTCCTGTATAACTCTGCTTGTGGGATATTTTGGTATTCATGCATTGTTTACATAGTGGTTTTTTTTACATTTCGTCATTTAATGGCATAGATATGTTTGTGTGTGTGACTGTGTTTTATGTTAATGCCTCCTATTTTTGGATATTACTACTCATTCGTAGTCACCATCAACTGTGTAGTTAGAGGTTTTATTTTGGTTGTCCCAGAATAAGACCATCCTGGGCGGGTCACGAAAAAGTGGTATCAGAGCTAGGTAGGTTCTTTGAGACTAAGAGTCTATGAAGATGGTTTTGGGAAATAATGTTAAATGTTTGGAGATTTTTGTTCAGGAATGAGACCCAACATTTATTTTTGGTGTCCGATGTATCCATACAGAGAGAATCTAATTACATGATTTTCAACTCAGTACATAAAACACCGGATGCAAGGAAAACAGTGGTACATGAATCTTATACCAATTTTTTTCTACTATGTCCTTTGTGTGTAATATCTTAGTTATACTCTATTGGTCATGGCACATATTGTTTAATTTTAGGATAGCTCCAAGTATATTTCAAGTCGGATTCTACTACCTCATAACGATGATGATCCACCTAGTGATAATGTATTTGTATATGCGCATGTAATAGAGATATCTCCTCTATATG
Source organism: Viscum album (assembly GCA_963277665.1). Taxonomy (NCBI): domain Eukaryota; kingdom Viridiplantae; phylum Streptophyta; class Magnoliopsida; order Santalales; family Viscaceae; genus Viscum; species Viscum album. The sequence continues at coordinate 894,908,280 of OY728127.1, forward strand.
GTACCACCACCTATTGAGAGTAACTACTACCAACACTATAGGCTGAGTATGTACATTGTCTAAGTCCATTTCCCGGGTTTTAAACGTAGTGAGCTGCTATGTTCTTTGGAGAGCCAGACCCCTTGATGACTATGTATTGGGTAAAGGTAATCGCCCATGTTCTCTGCCTTTTGGGGACATATTCCAATCAAATGGATGTCCATTAAATGCATCTTCATTATGTATATGTGGGGTGATGGTTGACCATGGTGACTCAGTAAAATTATGAGACATCTATCTCTCCTAGATAGACATAAAAAATCTATTTATATAGGAGTTCTATCCAGACACATTGTGACTGGTATGCATACATGACCTCCTACATTTGTAGTATGGAAGTATGACCATGAGAGAATATTCATAAATGTTTAGATATATGTCCCTCTATATCTTGGAAAATGCATGATACCAGTTCGTCAAGCCTCATACAATTGAGATGGTAATACATTGGTACATTGTGGAATTTGTGGTCTCCCTTATAACTTTTACATATTATTGGGTACTTGAGAGATCCCTATAGGGGGAGAGTCTTCATGAAGACCAGACACTGGTAGTGGGAGAAATCAGTGGAAATTGGGGAGCTAAGACCCTATAAAAATGTATCTAATGGCAGTCACATGATCCAAGTAGGTCAGCCACTTTAGGGTTGATCATATCACTCAAGGTATACGGTGCATGGCTACCAGGTTGTGTCAAATTTTCCAAGTGGTAGATAGTGTTACTCTTGTAGTGACCAAGGACATCATTCATGACATTTCATAAACCATCATCTAACTGAACTGGAGATGGTCAAGGGACCACTATAGAAGATATAGAGACATGATCACTGTGGTTCATAGGGTAGAAAATTTTGTTGAGGGGAATGGATGGTAGTAGTAGATGGAAATATTTCTGATCTATTACCCCCCACTACCTCCATGTGTATAATTCCCCGACCCTTTTTACTCAGAGTCAGTGCATTATTACATAACATTGGCATAATAATAAGAGATCAAGTCCCGAAATAACGATTAGTTTAGTTGACTTGAAAGTACTAGATACACACATATGTTTTACATTATATTATGAAATTAAAAAAAACAACATTGTGTCTCCTTTGGAAAAATTATTATTCCGTATCCAATCCCTGAAAGTCAATCATAATATAATTCTTCACATCATAATAAAAATAAACCATAAGAAAGGTTTGTGCTCAGATGCTCAGTAAGGGTAAGAACATAGTAGAAACTATCATAAATAAGTATAAATATTTAAGGCAATGTATAAGACTAGAACACATGCCATTTAAAAAGGAAACTCATCGTAATATTGAAAAGATAAATTAAATAATTACATTTAATTATTCAAATGGACATTCTTCTAGTCGAATAATCCCATTTAATATCAATAGCTGATTTCATAATGATGGAATTCATAATTCTAGAAACCATAACAACATATTCAAGGCCTTTTGCCAAGACTACGAATAAAAATATTGTCAATTCCTTATGCCAAGACACTAGTTTGTCTTATTAGTCCTACTGATGCATCGAGGAATATAGAGGGCCCCTCCTGTCACTTACTACATCCAATTATTTCAACATATGAAATGGGGTTAAACATAACATAAACATTCGTATTAATCTAGCATACGAAATGTTAATTATCTAACCATAAATAGTGAATAAAAGAGAATAGGAAATCCAAAGTCAATGATATAATAAAACAATCAATACAATATAGAATATTGTATCATAATAAATCATCATCAATTATGCATAAAATCTAAAAATAGACATTGACATAGATGCAATCAATCTGAAAACTAATGGAGAGAAATATCTCTTCCTACATCAAAATCATTTAAAATTCGCATAATTTTAAAAGAAACATTTATTTGGAAAATAATCATAAAATCTTAAAAGAGATGCTTCAAAGATGTTATAACAGCAGAAAATAGCTGCACCCACCGTATAATTTTAAAAACAATACTTCCCAAATTTCTCAAAAAGCTCATAAATGACCTCGTTTGGAAAATGATAGAATGATTCCATTCAAAACGTTTTATAAAAATTCAATTAAGGGTATAACTAACTTTTATACATAGTTTAGGAAAAAGTAAAAATGGTTTGAAGTTCATTTTTATGAAACATTGATGTGGATGATAAAGAAGCCCCAGTAAATACATATGTATAAACAACCTTGAATAATAAATAGATTGTAAAATTAAACCATACCTTTTACATTTCCTTATTCAATGGAAGGTTAACCTCCTATATAATAGTTAAATAATTAACATTAAATCATACATGATCCGTATACATAAATATGATATCATATATGATCTCCTAATATTTCATTTTTAATAATATTTTAGTAGTATCATTGTTTCGGGTGTTAATGATTCGTTTTTCTTTATTTGTTTTATTATTTAAGTAATGTTTTTAATGGATTGTAAGTATTTGAATCATATCCAGAATGATATATTGTTCTAAGAAATTAATTTTAAATCAACAAATGAATATTATTCTAGAATGGTTACGATTGGGAATGAAATCTCATCGCGTCGTGTAGACGGTAATCCGTACATATAGATGGGAGACAATATCATTCTATTGATGGTGAAATAATATGTAATTGGATCGTATATTATATATACAGAATCATTAATATGTTATATTTATTATTTACATAAATTATACTCAATATTATAACCATCTAAATAATGATTTGTTGAATAACAAACTACACCACGACGTGGAGATGCTAAGACGTATGTATTCACATATGGTGACTTGGTCATTCATTGGATGGATAGAATAACGAATATGGATGAACCATATTTATAATAAAATCATAGAATTTATAAGGTACTTGATTTATTATTTTAGTATGGAATCATCAATGAAAGGGGAAGTGGAATAATAAATGAACTTTGAAAGAGGTGATGAAATAATTACTTCTTTTTCAGATTCATCCTTTTGATTTGATTAAAAGGGCCCCATAGGATTGATTTTCGATATAACTAAGGTGTCTGGGTTGAGGTGAGGGTAGTTGGGACGATTTGTGTTTATGTTTTTTCCAAAAAAATGGATTTGGATGTTTGAATTTTAGAGAAGTGGAAGTGCACATTTATAAGAGTGATGAGGAGCACTTTAGAAAGAGTTTGAAATATTAATTTATTATAAAATCATATCTGGTTTGTAATAGCTAAAAGGTGATTTATTTCGTGGAAAATGTATTGATGGGATAATATATTCTCAACCAATATGTTTTATACAAGTTTAGATTTCCATATTAACTGTATCATTTAGATTTAACTCTTAGTTAAATAGTTTAACATTTAACATGTCTTCTTGTATTTTTATATTACATGGTTAATAAACCTACTATAAAATTCCAAGAGAACATAAATTGGTTAATTAATGATGTATCTAATCTTATCTATGTCTTTTGGATGAATCATATATTTTTTGGTTGTTATATCATTTAATAAATTAGTATTTGTTTTGAAAAATCATTTTTTTCAATGTTGAAATTATTTAGTTTTTGGTTTTTGTGCAAGTCATAACAACATGATTACATTGAAAAAATATATTGAATCAACCCTAACATGTCATATAAAGATTGTAAATTCTTGGATGGAATCAACATTTTCAATTTACATTTATTTTTACATTTACAACATAAATTATCTTATTCATTCATTAATTAGGTAATTAATGCATCATCATTGTTTCAAAAATAAATTTATTATTTAATATATTAAAATTATAAATAAAATACAATGAAGTAGGAAATATTATTACCTTTATAATGAATATTTATAGTCGAATTTATCATTAGTATATCCCTATATTAAAAAATATTTTGTTATTAAAATTTGAATTTAAAATTTTTAACACTTCTTTAAATAAAATAAATCAAATTTTCATATATAACCCAAATCAATCAAAGAGGATCTTATTTAGGTCCTAAGGATGATTTTGGTCAAAAATAACTTTACCATTAGAATTTGGACATGTGTTGAGGTAATTATAACATTAATTTTACCATTAATTACCCTAGTAACGTTTAACTGTGGTAAATAAAACTCCAACGTTACTATTCAAAAAAATTGCATTCATCTTATTGAACAAAATTTTACTTACAGGTGTCAACTTTTTCTCTCAGATTTTTGAAATTCAATATATTGAAGAGGTAAAATTATCTTTTATATTGATTTTCATATGTGCTTAGAAGGTGGGTGAAAGATGTTAAAATTTCAATAAAATTTTATATATCATTATTATAAAACGACTCCAATGAATTAAATTGGACTAATATACGTATTATGTATCTATTTTTACTTTAATGTAAATTAAAATTTAAAATTAATTATTTATATAAAAAGTTTGTTTTTAACAACAATGCAGTGTTTTTAACAATTTATAAAAAATTGAATTTTTTTAGAAACTACCAAAAAATCACCAAAAGCTAATTTTGATATTCTGAATAAAAAAATCCAATTTTTAATTATTAAATTTATTAGATTTCAAAAAGTGGGTATTACTGTACCTAACAAATTTTTAAATTTCTAGTTTGATTGGTCGGGATGTGCTTGAACTCGGAGCTGTGTACATTGCAATCTATTGTGTTATTCACAGAGAAGCGTACTGTGTAATCATGGGGTGTTACATTCTTCACTCCTTCAAATAATTTCATCCTCTAAATTTTTACAATGTTACTTAATAAAATATATGGGTGGTTCTTCATCATATGTTCCTCTAATCCCACATTACCTCTTCGATCTTATTGTTTCTCCAAACAATGTTTAACAGCTAAGTCATCCAGTTTCTCAACACTTGTTCTCTAGTATCAAGAATTCTGATAGGATCTTCACAATAAGATAGATCAGGTTTTAGATCTATTTCATCATATTTTACTACAAACGTTGGGTCATGCATGTTTTTTCTCAACAATGTTATGTGGAACACATCATGGACATTGAAGAGACTTTCCATCATTTCAAAATGGAATGCTACAACACCAATTTGTTCTAGAATATTGAATGGTCCAATGTAACTAGGACTTAATTTAACCTTCTTATAGAATCGTCAAACACCCATTCATGGATATACCATTTAGAAAACATGATCCCCTAATTGAAATTATAAATCCTTTATTAGTTTATCTGTGAATCTCTCATTCCTACATTTTGCATCATTGATGCGGGTTTGGATAATCATCACCTTTTCATTTTTTCCTCAACATGTTCTGGGCCTATGAGATCTTCTTCCCCAACTAGAAGAAGCGTTATTTTTCATTCGGTGGCAGGATCGCCCTAATCAATAGAGTTCTCCTGAAAACCCCAGTCTATGCACTCTCCGCTCTCAAGGTTCCTAAGGTGGTCATTCGGTGCTTGGAACGAATCTTTGCAGGGTTCATTTGGGATCCTCAGTCTGAGGGAAGGAGGCATTGGGCCTCCTGGGGGAAGCTCACACGACCTATCAACGATGGTGGTATCAAGGTATGAAGAATCAAATATACAATGGCATGCATGAACGCGAAACTGGATTGGGAGGTTCTGGAAAAACTCACTATTGTGGGAAAAATAATGAGCACCTGTTGCGACAAGGTTGGGGCTAACAAGATCTATCATGCCTCCCCCTTCTGGCATGAGCTCTCTCCAATCACAATAATGCTTAAGAAACACTCTTGCTAGATTGTAGTAAGAGGGGAGATATCTTTCTGGCATGAAAACTGGTGCGGGGGGGACTATCAGATACACATACTGCCTAGCCATGAGCATCTCCTTCAAGAAGGCCAGATGCAATCTTCCCTTCATCAACGCAGTCCTTAATAATGGCCAACTGGAAGTGTTTCATCTCATCGAGATGTCTCCTCAACTAGACCGTTGTGCCTTCACCCCGCACCCCTATGGATCCTTCTCGGATAAGGATTATCGTCGCATCACCAACATGTAGGGGGAGGAGGACCAATGGAATGATGTTTTGTGGGATCGTGCCATTCCGACCAAGCTCAACTTCCTCACGTGGAAGATACGACATAGAGCCCTCCCCATAGACGAAAACATCAGGCATTTTGGCATTTATATGGCCTCTCATTGTGTCTATTGTATAAAGCACAAGGAGGAGGGGATGAACCACCTTTTCATAGAAAGTGATTGGGAAAAAGACCTCCAGTATATATTTTGAGATTTCACTGGTTTCTCAGATACTAGTCAAAGAGGGGAACCCTTCCTTGTTTGCTGGTTCTAGGGATCAAGGCCCCAAGGGTTAGAGAGGAAATCTCGTGCACTGGTCCTCCAAGCAGGATGTTGGTGCATTTGGAAGTCAAGAAACCATAGTCTTCATGATGGGGTGCCCACCTCTGGCCGTGCTCTTGTGATTAGAACCAAAAACCTTCTCCTCGACATGGTTAGAGCGGTGAACATCAGAAGGGATTCCCCCACCATGAAACAATTCTCCCACAAACCTCACGGACAAGCTCTCAATAACTCTGATGGTAGATGGGTTAGCTGGCACCCCCTGTCACAGGGTCTCTAGATCAACAACGATGGGTCTTGTGTTGCGAAGATCATGCGCGGAGGAGGGCTGATTCATGACACCAATGGTTCAGTCATTCTGGCCTTCTCCATATGCTTGGGCAGAAGTTTGTCGCTCATTATAGAGGAAAACACAATGCTGGAGGGCCTCTTGGTTAGCAAGTAGAAGCGGATCACCCTTGCGGAGGCTGAAACAGACTCTCTCATAATCCATAATTCCCTCAAGGGCATGGGTGGCACCCCGTGGGCTATAAAGTATACTATGCAGAAATGCTATGATCTCCTTGACAAAAACATCAAAATCTCCCACACCTTGTGGGAGGGAAACAAGGCGGCAGACTTCATGGCCTCCTACGATGTTCATGGAATGGAGAGCCTCTTCATTCACAACATTCATAGCCTGACTCCAACAGGTATGGACATCATCCGAGGGGATTCCCTTGGTCTTCACCATTTTCGACCCCCGTAGCCTCCCCCCCTCTAAATTGTTGGCTCTTTCTCCTAATAAAAATATAGTTCATTATGACGATGATATAATGCTTCATATGGGGCCATCTGAATACATGAATGGAAGCTATTGTTATAATAAAATTCTACCTTACGTAAATACTTGTCCCACATACCTTGAATGTCATGTCAGCAGGATCTAAACAATTCTTCAAACGTTTGAATAGTCTGTCATGATTGTCCATCAGTTTGTGGGTGGAAGGTAATGCTCAAAAGATGTTTAGTACCTAGGTATTTCAAAATAATTTTCTTGAATATTTATTTAAAATGGTTATCACCATAAAAAAATTCATCGGTGGATAATATGATGTATTAAAACCTTATTAATATAATGTCTTTAAAAATGTTCAAGTGGAAAATCTTATCTTATAGCACAAAAATGTGTTGACATGGTAAGACATTCAACAAAGGACCTTATTGCATGATTCCTTCTATGAGTCTTTGGTAGCACTATTGCATGGTCCATCAGAATATCATCCCATTTATACTTATGAATGGGAAAGATTGGAATGACTCCTCTAGGATGTTTTCTTCCAATATTCACCTGTTTACAAACCGTATATCTTGAAACTAAATCAGAAATCTCCCTATTCGTGTAGTCCCACCAAAAATGTTCCTTCAATTCTCTATACATATTAGTGCTACTAGGTTTCATAGTGAAATTAGAGCAATTATAATCATCCAAAAATTCCCTTTTTAGATTAGGTATATGATGAACACAAAGCATCATCCCAAATTACAAAATTCCTTCTCAATATGCACAGTCTATCAATCTACAATCATCACAACATTGATTTTATATTCAAACTCCTCATCATCAGTTGGAATTGTTTTATCCTATTTAGCAAAAATGGTTTGGAATCCATTTGAAAAATTATTGATGTTTCAACTTCCATGATTATTGAAATATCCATCTTAACTATATCCATGAACATAGGATACCATTCAACTCTCATCTTGTTTATAACTCCATGATCTTTTTTTATCAAAGCATGTTCCACCTTATATGCCTTCCCCATGCGGTAGTTTATAGTGAAATCATAATCCTTGAGTAGTTAAAACCATCACCTTTTCCTCATGATGATTTATTTCTGTGAGAAAATATACTTCAAACTCTTTTGATCTGTATATATCACAGATTTATCACCATATAGATAGTCTCTCCATATCTTTTGAGAAAATATTACAACTGCAAACTCAAGATCATGAGTAGGATATTTCTTTCCTGAAATTTTAGATTCCATGACCCATTGGAAATTACTCTATCATTTTTTATAAGGACACAACCATGTCATTTCATTGATGAATCACTATAAATAACAAACCCTTCATTCCCCAACAATAGAGTCTATAATGGAGCATTAACTAATTTTCTCTTCAATTCTTCAACACATTATTCACTCTTTTTTCCAAACAAATGTATCAACATTATGTATGAGATTTGTTAATGGGATATCCAAACAGGTGAAATTATTAATGTAATGCAAATAGAAACCCTCTAAACTAATAAAATTGGGTACCTCAGTTATACTTTTCGGTGTTGGACATTCATATATTTCCATTGTATTAGAAGTATGACAAGAGATTCCATCCTTATAGATAATATGTCCAAGAAATGAAATTTCGTGAAGCTATAATTCACACTTTCTAAACTTCCCATATAATTCATTTTGTTTAACTATCTTTAAAATAGATCGCAATTGATTTTTATGATCTTCATAGCATTTTTTGTATACCACGATATCATCAATAAATTCATCCAAAGATTCATCATGGTATTTCTTGAAAACTCTATTCACTAGATCTATGATAATAGAGGGTTCATTATTTAGTCCAATAGGAATTACTATAAACTCGTTATTCCAATACCTGGATCGAAATTCTATCATTGAATATGTTTTCATTCTTCACTCACAAATGATGATATCAAAATTTAAGGTAAATATTTGAAACATGTTGATCTCCATGAAGTTGATCAAATAAATCATCAATATAGGGTAAGGGATAGTGATTCATTATTTTTATAGAATTGATCTCCCTGTATTCAATGAAAAACCTCATATATCCATCATTATTCTTAAAAAATAGAAAGGGTCCCCATAGAGAAAACTAGGGAGAATAAATCCTTTATTACTTAATTAATCTATTTGTCTCATTAGTTCCACTAATTTAAAATTGGAAATTCAATAAGTGGTCTTATATATGGGCCTTGAACTATAAATTATGTCAATGGAAAAATCAATTTCTCATTCTAGAGGATTTCTAGGTATATCCTCTTGAAACAACTAAACATATTCTTTCACAATAGGTGCATCCTCTATTTGAAAATTCCATTCCTCACCCACAGTTATGTCACTCCCTTCCTCCCCAATAATTGAATTTAGTATAGCTATTGGTGGTGGATCTAGATGAGAATCAGATGGTGATGCTTCTATTCAAAAGATAAGGGATTACTCACTAACATTTAAAATTATAACCTCCTTCTTATTATAATAAATATTTTCATCGTGGTCCAAAAGCCAATCCATACTAAGTATTATATCAAATTCAATAATGGTTATTAAAATAAGATCAGCAGATGATGTATGTCTATATTCCATGATGGTAACTGGTTGACAAAACATAATTGTAATCATACATCCATTAGGATTTATGAGTGGAAACTCCCTTAATAATTAAAATTGGAAGTATATAATTTTACATGAGAACTGGGAAGATATGAATGAATGTGATGATCCAAAATCAAATAAAGCATTGGCGAATTTTGAGGAAATGATTAATGTACCTGCCACCATGTGATTTGGAGCTTCAACCTCACCAGTTTTGATTGAATAATCTTTACCTTTATCTCTTACCCTTTTATGAGGAATTTTTTCATTGATGTTTAGGACATTCATTTTTATAATGCCCCATTACATTAAAATTGTAGCATTGAACATTGACATCCTCTTTCTTCCCCTCGAAATCACGAGTTTAGTGGCCTTTTTCAATACACTTGTAACAAACTCCAATCCCCTTTAGGCATGCATTATGGTGTTTCTTCCGCCAATTACTGCAGGTTAATATTTCCTCTTTTCCATTCATCACTATATTTCCTTTTCTATAGTGTTCATTAGATCTCTTCTTATCTTGATTCACTTTAATGTCATAAGACATTGATAATTCTTTTTTGTCTTTATTGCACATGAGACTATAATATCTTACAATGAGAATGATTGTGATACTAATTCATGACGGAAATTTTTTTAACCCATAAAATAATAAATAAATATTACTTACTGGGTTACATATTTAATCTAAATAATGCGTTGAAAACCTTTTAATGTTCACCCCTTACTTTGTGACATTTTTGTCTACCTTTTTCCTCAGAATCAGTAATTCCCTATCCATATCAACTCAATGTTCATGAGGAAAGTATTTTTCTCATAAAATCTATTTAAACTCCCTCCATTCCATATTTTATACTTATTCATCATCCTTTTTGTTTTGAATTAATTACTATCATTGATCTGCATCTCCTGAGAGGATATAAGTTTCCATGAAAACCTTTTCCCATTCTCTACTTCCCAAAGCATGAAATATTTTATCTATTGATCATATCCATTTATAAACTAAAAATTGATCTGTAGTCCAATTGAATTTTGGTGGATGTTTCCTCATGAATCAGTCTAACATGGATCCTTTGCATTGTAGATCAGGGTGCCCCATACTGGTAAGGTTATTATTCATAACCAGAGTGAGTTTCCCTAGTGTGGTTATAAGCTGATCAACACCAGTAGCATCACCAACTCCACTATAATTATCTTGATTAAGAGGGAAATCTCTATGTTGATTAAATTCATTGAAACTGTTTCTATTCCTTCCATTATGCGCCATTTCAAATCAATTTCATACACTAGGATAGTTTATGAATCACAAGTCATAATTTGAAACACGCACAACACTTATCATAAATTTAAATGATTATGCATATAATCCATAATCATAAAAAATTATTTCATTTGGGATGTATTTACTAATAAATACTTCATATTGGTTTTCAATGAATATGTCAATTATCCTAAGAATATCTCCCAGGAGTGTCAAACCAGGTGCGCAGTAAGACCCATTGTTGTGTATCAGCATTCCCCAGGTCAAGCCTGAAACTACTTGTTAGAGTTTTCACTTATATGTACATCTGTTCTAGAACCATGACTACCTGTAGAATCCAGACATTGTTGTATTTCATTGAAAACATAAATAATAGTTATATTACCAAGTTTTTTTGATGTTCTTCTATACTATCACTCAATGTCTATCATATGTAATGTTATCTATTTAGAGTTTTTCTAAATCTATTTTCCATGGTTTTTACTAAAATTCCTATGATACCAATTGTAACACCCTAACCATAGTTACCCAGATTCATTTCATTGTTACATAACATTGGCATTATCATAAGAGATCATGACCCGAAATATTGATCAATTTAGTATCCTTGGAAGTACTAGAAACGTACATAAGTTATACATTACATTATGAAATTAAAAAACAACATTGTGTCTCCTTTGGACACACTCATATTCCATAGCATATCCCTGTAGGTCAATAATAATATAATTCTTCACATCCTTGGAAAAATAAAACAACATAAAGGGGTGAGATCAAAGTCATAGTAATGATGACAACATAGCGGAAACTATCATAAAAAAATATAAATTTAATGAAATGTATAAGACTAAAACAAGAGCCTTTTAAACCTAAAATTCCATATAATATAGAGAAGATAAATCTAATAATCCCATTTACTTATTACATGGATATTCTACTAGTAAAATAATCACATTTAATATCAATAGCTAATTTCATAATGATGGAATTCATAATGCCTGACATCATAGTCGCATAGTCAAGGCATCGTGCGAATAGTATAAATAAAATTACTTTCATGGTTTCGTGTGAAGACTCTAGTTTGTCTCATGAGACCTAGCGATGCATCGAGGGTCTATAGCAGGCCCCACCTATCACTTTCTATGTCTAATTCATTCATCATAAGAAAAGAGGAGAAATATAACATAAACATTCATATTAAACTATCATAGTAAATGTAAATACTTTAATCATAAATCATGAATGACATAAAAATATCCCATCCACAATAAAATATATCAAAAACTATCAAAAAATATAGAATTTTGTATCATAATAAGTCCACATCAATTAAAAATAAAATTCAACAATACATGTTGACATCGATGAAATAAATCTAAAAACAATATGAGAGAAATATCTCTTTCTATATAGAAATCATTTAAAAGTTGCATAATTTTAAAAGAAAACATTTATTTTGAAAATTTTATTTTAATATTGTAACAGATTCTTTAATGTTGTTATAATAATGGAAAATAGTTATACCTACCATATAAGGTAAAAAAACATTTTCCCTAATTTTTCAAAAAGGTCATAAAGGACCTTATTTGGAAAATGTAGGAAATATTCCATTCAAAATATTTTATAAAAAGTCAAAAAAGGTATAAATGACTTTTGCCCATAGTCTAGGAACTAGTAAAAATGTTTTGAAATAAATATTTATGAAACATTGATGTGGATGACAAAGAAGCCTCATTAGATACATACTTATAAACAACCTCAGATGATTAAGAGTTTTTAAAATTAACCCTTACCTTGTACTTTACCATAGTCGAGGGTACGTTATCCTACGATAGAATAGTAAATAATTATTATTAAATTATAAAAGAACCACATACATAAATATGATATCATATATGATCCAATAATATTGATTTGGTAATAAAATTTCAGATGTATGATTGATTCGGGTGTTACTGATTCGTTTTACTTTATATATTTGGTTACAAAAGTCATGTTTGTTATGGGTAGCACATATTTTATTCATGTCTATAATTATATTACATTCTTGAAAATTATTTTTTTAATTATAAAATGAATATTATTATTGAATGGTGACTACGGGGAATGATATCTCATCACGTCATTGAGATGATAATCCGTATGTACACACGAGTGACAATATCATTCTTTTGATGGTGAAATAATAGGTAATTGGATGGTATATTATATATAATGAATAATTAACATGTTATATTTATTATTTGAAAAAATTAAAATCATTATTATTCCCATCCAATAAATTATGTGTTAAATAACAAACTACACCACAATGTGGAGACGGTAAGTCGTACGTACACACATATGGTTACTTTGTCATTCATTGGATGGATAGAATAATGAATATGGTTATACAGTATTTATAATAAAATATAAAAATTTATAAGGTACATTAGTTATTATTTTAGTATGGAGAAAAAAAATATTGAGGATGTGGTAGAAGAAAAGAAATTAGAAAGAGGTGATGAAACAATTACCTATTCTTAGAGTGCCTCAAATTTGATTGAAAAAAGGATAATTAGGTTGAATTTATGATCTAATTAAGGCCTTTAGGTTGATGTGAGGGTATTTGGGAGGATATTTGAGAAGGGTTTGGTGGAGGAAATGGCCTTGGAAGTGGTAATTTTAGATAAGGGGATGTAACATTTTATAAGAGATGTGAGGGGTACTTTAAGAAGATCATTAAATATTAATTTATTTTAATAAAATTTTCTTTTTATAATAGCTCCAAATTGATTGATTTTGAGGATATATAGGTGAGGGTTTGAAATCTTCTCAACCTATAGGTTTTAGACAAGTGTAGGTCACCAAATTAACCTTATGATTAGATTTAACTCTTAGTTAAATAGTTTAACATTTACCATGTCTTCTTTTATGTTTATATGACATGGCCAATAAAATTAAACTTAAATTTAAAGGGAACCTAATGTAGTTAATTAATGACTTATATAATCATATCTTAGTCCTTTGGATGATTCATATATTTTTAGGTTATTGTGTCATTAAATAAAATAGAATTTGTTTTAAAAACTCATTTATGTAAATTTTGACATTATTTTGTATTTAGTTTTTTTGAAAGTCATAAAAACATGATTAGATCGAAAAAAATACCTTGAATCACTGATAAAATGTCATATTCACCTATAAAAATCTTGAATGTCATCAATAGTTTCAATTTTCATTTATTTTATTATTTATAACATCAATTATTTTAATTATCCTTAATAATGTAATTAATGCATCATCATTGTGTCATAAATAAATTTCACTATTTAATGTGTAATAATTATAAATTAAATACAACGATGTAGGAGTCTTTTTATATTTATAATGTATATTTTAGTCGAATTTATCATAAGTATAACCCAATATTAAAAAAAATTAGTTATTAAAATTTTAATTTAAAACTATTAACTATTCTTTAAATAAAATATAATAAATGTCATAATCTAACCCAAATGGATCACAAATGATCTTATTTTTGTCCTAAGGTTTATTTTGGTCGAAAAAAACTTATCCAATTGAATTAGGACATGTGTAGTGGTAATTATAACATTAATTGTTCCTTTTATTAACCTATTTTCTTTTAACTATGGTAAATAATATTCCAAAGTTACTACTCAACCAAAATAATTTCCATCATATTGAACCACATTTTACAAACCGAGGTCAATCGTGTGTCTTGGAATTTTTTAATTCAATTCACGGAAGAAATAACAATACATTTTATGTAGATTTGAAAATGTTCCTAGAAGGTGGGTAAAAGGCGTTAAAATGTTCGATAAAATTTTATTTATCTAATGTTATTATAAAATGACTGCACTGAATTAAAATGGACTAATATAAGAATTATGTATCTATTTTTACTTAAAAATAAATTTTAATTTACAAATAATTAATTAAATAAATAATTGGTTTGAAATAATAATGCAGTGTTTTTCACTATTAATCAAAATTTGAATGTTTTCAGAAAAATACCAAAAATTCACCCTAAGATAATTTTGAAATTCTACATCCAAAAAACGATGTCCATTTAGAAAAATAAAATTTAAAAAATTTAATAAAAGTGGGTATTTATCTTCATAAACACTTTATAAATGGCTAGTTTGAATGGTCGTGATGTGCTAAAACTCAGAGGTGTGTATAATGAAAGATATTGTATTATTCAAAGATAAGTGTACCATGGATGAATATGGTGTTACATGGTGGCAGACGCTTGGCTCAGAGAGCTGGTGGACAGAGAATGTGCCATTTTCATGTGAAGGAGGCTGAATACCCCATGGCACCATGGATGATACGACCTACAATCTATATATTTTCTAACTTAGCTACAGTTTTGATAGACAAAAATTCTAGTCATTCCTTTCTTTTCATGAATCATTTTCGAGACTCATAGATTTTGGTTAAACTACCGACTTGACCCTTATACATGGAGACAACTCATGGAGGAGACTCGATGATCACACACTGGTAATGATAGTGTGAATTGACTCTTAGAGGAGAGAGTTTCATTTGGGGTATCATGGTAGCGACCTCAAGGCCTTATGATTCCATTCATAGTATGGACTATTTATCAATTGTTTCTGACTAGCATGACTATATTTTGAATTGAGTGCAGTGTTTTGGTAGTTATGGAAGAAAATTTTAAATTTTTTGTGAAAAGGAAATAAAACCGGCATAGGATGGACTCACATAATGGAGGGTGCAACCGATTAATCATTAGTTGGCTAGCCTGAACCATAGTGAGGTGGATGATATAAGTCCTTAGATTCCTTAAGTGGTGGTGGAGTATGAGGAAATATGTACTAATGGTGATCCATGTTTACCTTCCAACGTGGATATGGTCTTATTCCTGATTTACACCTCGGGATGGAACCCATATCTACAGTAACATATTGGATGGCTCCAGTGGAGTTTCATTAGTTGAGGATAAATCTAGAAGACTTGTAGAGGAAGGGCATCCAGACACCCCGTTCTTCACCTTAGTATTCCACAGTTTTTTTTCCAAAAGGGAGAATGGATCTTGTTTTTATCTCTGGATTATCGATGGTTAAACCAGGAAAACATTAAGAAAAACTATCTACTACAAAGGATTTCAGACCGATTTAATTTGTTGGAAATGTATTGATGTTTCACGATGTTTTACATCAGATTACACTTTCAACAACTATGAGTAATGGATAACGATATACTGAATAAGTCCTTCAAATTTCCTTTAAATCGATATGATTAATTGTTGTTGTCATTTGGCATTAAATTCACCCCAGTAGTGTTCGTGGGACCAATGAACTAATACTTTTAGCCTTACATATGCCAGTTCATGGTGGTCTTCATTGCTGACATCCTAGTGTATTCATAATCCATGGAGGAGCACCTGGGACCCTTGTGGATGGTCCTGGACACACTCTATGTGAACTAACTATATAGGATTCTCTAGATTATCATGTTATGGATTCAATAGGTCCATTTTTTGGGATACACTATATTATAGGCAATATTTTTTTGTTGATCTAATTAAGGACGAGCATGTGCTTTCTGGAGAGCCATCTAATAATGTTATTAAATTGAGGTGATTCCTTGGATTATCAGGGTACCAACAGATGTTTGTCTAAAAATTATCCCAAGTGGTAGCCACCTATAACAATTTGACATGAATGCAGTAGAATTTTTTATGGGCCAAAAATTTCAATTACTGCAAACTATAACTGAGGTAGAGGATCATGACAGCTACCGTCTAGAATTTACTAGAGTAATGCATTGACTACATGGTGTTCTAAAATTCATTAGGGACAAGCATGGTTGTGACAGAATGTAGTGGAATCTAGTGATTGCATATGGTTCAAAAAAATTAAGATCACTTGAGTATAACTACATGACCCATGATATTTTGTTTTTTGTAGTGGAATTTTCATTTATGATGTTGTGTAACTACCTTGTTGGTGAGTAGTTTATCAACTACATTCATCACAATATTCTCATGTATGTCTTCTATTATAAGTATCTAAACCTGAGAAATAGGCGATAAACAGAGTTCCTAATTGACTATAACATTGTGATTTTCTATACTCCAGGGATGGGAATGTGGTGGAAGATTCTCTTAGTAGAAGATCTAGTTCACAATTTCTAAAACATGATTCTGAGTAGTTTTCATTGATATAGTTATCATTTATGGATAGAGAGAAGCAGATTACCACCAGTAGATTTTTTTTAGTCCTCCACTCATTTAGAGAGTTATGTGTCCATAGCATGGGGATACCAATTGTTATACCAGACATGCTTAGTAATCCAAAGAGAACTCTTATGATAGACACACAAAATGTGGAGAGAATGTCATTATTACTATATGAATAGTAGTATGAGTGAAGTTGCGGGAGGAAGATTTGTGGGAGATTTGTACATCCATTTTAGAAGAACATCTAGATGTAGGAAAGATGTACCATGAACTATAATGTATGTTTTAGTGGATAGGGATGAAGGTAATATTTGTAGAGTTTTTTTCTTGACGCTTTACTTGTTATCATGTCAAAACTTAACACAAGGATTTAGTGGGTTTTGCTCAACCCCATGATGTGATAGAATTGAAGTGGGATGGCATAACAATTGACTTCATGATGGGATTTCCACATGTGTATAGGGGACCAAATTCCATCTGGGTGATCATTGACTAACTCACCATGTTGTCCCACATACTAGATATCTTAAATTTTAGTTTAGTAGTGATATTGGGACCACACTACATGAATGATATAGTTTGACTCCATACGTTCTAATTCATGATTGTTTCTAATCATAGTGTTTGCATTAAATTTTTGGTATGGAAGGGATTAGATGATGAGTTTGGGACTTAATTATGATTGTGAATTTCAGTTCAATAATATATTTAAGGACAAACTGAGTGTACAATTCATGTTCTCAAGTACATGTTGCGTGCATGGATGTTAGACATTATCTGTAGTTCGTAGGAGCACATAACACTAATGAAATTTTTGTACAACAACAGCTATATTCTAAGATTGGTATGACAACATTCAAGTCTTTTTATGTTAATCCCTATAGGTTATCTTATTCGTAGACTGACCCATGGGAGTTATCACCCATGTTCCTAGAGTTGTGGATAGCTACTACAAAAAAGGTGAAGATCATCTAAGAGGGGGTAAAGACTACATAGATTCATCCAATGTATAATAGTGATAGGAAATGAAGGGCTTTGGATTTCAAGAAGGAAGAACATGTGTTCCTTTGGGTTTCACCATGACAGGGATTACAGAGATTTGATTGGTGTTGAAAGCTATCTCTAAGGTTTATAGACCATTTTATATACTATGTAGAGATGTTATTGGGGCTTACTGTACTGAACTATCATCGCAGTATGATCAGGTTGAAAAAATATTCTATGTGTTTCAGTTGAAGAGTTATGTGCATGACCCATCACATTTCATAAAATGGGGAGTGATGGAAAAGGTGTATGGAGTTACTTTTCCAATATAATCGGTGGTGACTAGGGATAGGAAGGATAAAATACATAAGGGATGATTGCTTAATTTTGTGTGTGTGTAGTGGTATCATTGGAATATTTAGGATAGAAAATGTGAGAGGGATGATAAGATTCATGATCAGTACCCTCATATGATTGGGAAGCCCTTGTTTTGCCTTTTTGGGGATGTAAATTCCCAAGATGGGGATAATGTAATTTCTTGGGTTTTTTTATTTACTTTTGGATATTATATTGATTATTTTCGACATAAGGCAATGATATGGTGTGAAATTCTAAAGCCCAATTTTCTCAGCTAATGTCATGACCTTTCCCCTAGGGCCTATGCTCTAACTACCCCAAACGCACCTCCTAAATAGAAGGGGTTGGTGACTTCTTCCAAAGGTGTCAACCTGAAAGTGGGAGGTATATTCTTTAGTTCCTATATGCACACACCCACCCAACCACATCCCAACTCACTGGATAGTGGAAACAAGTATAATACTAAAAAATTTTGAGTGCAAGTACATTGAATGTAAGTGGGATAGGATAAAAACACAACAACGAATTGAAATGAACAATGTACAAAAAGGAAACTCTGATGGACAGCCATGGAAAATAACCCCACCTGGCCATGAGAGCAGTGAAGCTACTGGAAGTCAAATTATTCTATTATATTTGCATAGTCCTACTAGGCCTTGCCTTGTCCAAGGCCACCAAGTCAACCTTCGTAGTGTCCATTGGTTCCGACTCCCTGAGAACCTCTGTCAAAATGTTGATCATCTTCACCCTACCAAACACGTGTGGGCGAAGCCTGTGTTGGAGGTGAGTAACAAAATACTCAGTAGGGATCCCCAAAACACAATGGAAAGACCATAAAGCAATCCTAAAATAAAATCACAAAGCATAACCATTAATCACAATAAATCTCACATCAGGTATATTTTAGGGTAGTGTTGGTTGCATCATCAGTCATATCATCGATATCCTCTGTAGGTGGAAAAGTCCTCCTCTATCGAGTACAGTGGGTCTGTGGGGTCACCTAGAGTCGCTTCCCAAAATCCTTGGACTACTTTGGTTCACATCCCTAATGTATACCGTGGGTATGCTGGGTCACACAATTCTGCTCCCCACCATGGCCGAACTATGTCACACAGAGCCACTTCACCCCATGTCATAATGTAGGAACTCCTCCTATCGAGTACCATGGGTTTGTCATGTCACATTGGGACTCTTCTCATCGTGGGATTTCTGGGTTACACCGAGCCGCTTCCCAATAGGCCATCGTTGAGAAGTCAGCAGGTGTCTGTCGAACACAGGGTTCCGTATGTAGCGAGCTTTGGAGAACCTATCCTCAAGAAATTTGTTTCATATCTATGTCCATGAAAGTAATCACAAAGAATCCCAAAATCTCCATGTCATGAGGAGGGTCTCAAATAAGAAAACTGATCGTCAATTAGATGCATGGTTTTCAAAATATGAACATTTAATAAATAGGGGACCAATTGCGACGGGGCCCGATCCGACCTAGTCAAACCGATCCAACCATCCTGGACTAGGGGTAACACATACCCCAGTTTTATTAGATGGACCCAACCTGGCCTAGTTTGGGTAGGGTCCATTATGGTCCGACATTTCCTCTGGGCTATGCCTAATAGGCCTTGTTGGATCGAGCTCAGTTTGGCTGTGGGACCAGCTTGCCAGGTCGCCCCGCAACCCGGTCTAGACTACCTTGCCCAGCCAATGCGGGTCAGGCCCACTGGCAAGGATCTGGATGACTGTCCTGGGTCCGTCCCGTTGGGTGCAAGACTGACCCACCAGCCAAGGACTGGCCGTTAGAGCAGCTAGTGGATCGCCACCCAGCTGGGACACAGAAATCAGCCGTCTCTAGCCCCTTCTACCCCGCGGGATGCCACATGGCCTCCAACTCTAGCCGTGGTCAAAGGACCATGTCTCACCCATCTAGTTGGGTGGCCCTGACGTGGGCCACATCACTTCATGTAGCGTATTCTTGGCGCCATGTTTCATGCCCTCCCCCTCACCTGTTGGTCACCACTCCATGCCGCTACAATGCTCCGACGGGCACGCCTCGGCCCCCGCCTATGGCAGGCACCACGATCCACCACTACCGCTTGCGTACCTAAAGGATGTTCAGAGGACTATCGTACAAGCTCCATCAGTACATTCTTCACACCATCTGCTCTAACAGACTTCAATGGTCTCTTTCTAGACCACGATGGTATCATTTCCACCATTCCATTGATTCAGACGACTCGTTCAAAAGAGAACACTTTTGGAGGGTATGAGACATTGTTCATGTTGTACCTCACACTCAGTGTTAGATGTTTTAAAAAGGGGGAGGGCTCATGGATGTTTTTTAATCATATCAAGTGATAAAATTAATCCTGGATGATAAATCCCAAATAAGAGTCACCTTCCCACATTATTGAATGTACCAAAGATCAACCTATTAGTTAGTTGATTTGTATTTTTCATTTCTAGAAAAATAATGAAGGGGAAGAACATTGAAATAAAAATAAAACCCCTACATATTTTAAATTTGATGTTGTAGAGTTTGTCCTTGCGAATTCGAGGCGTCGACGTCGCTCCTCAAATCTGATCTTCAAGGGGAATCCAAGATGTTAGCATTTTTGGGCATTCATTCATTGTTGGAGAGAAAGAACTGATGGTGGTGCATTAGAGGATTCCTGTCAATAAATATTAAGACGTATCCAGCACCAAACAATTAAAAGGAATCGTGTCACATCATTTCAGTTACGCTGCGTCATCATGTCGTCACACTATTTCATTTATGAAATTTTATATCTATTACCCTTCCATTATTAAATCGTTACACTATGTTTAATGGTCCATTAATGAGCCTCATTAATTCTCCCCAATGAAGCATAGTCGCTGCACCACAAAATTGTCTAGTTGCCACTCGTCAGATAAAAATGAAAATAAAATATATTTTTAATGTTATTTTATTGTTTTCTGAAAATAACAAAAATAAACATTTTTCTTCTACCCATTCCACTCAATGTTAAGTCCCTTCTACGAGAATCCTATCATTGGAACTACAATAGTAACCTCTGATTTTAAATCCATTACCGAGTTAAAAATATTGTAAAATCCCACTAACACGTTTCTTGAAGGCACCTAAAAAATTTCTAAAATTCTTTCCAGGCACTCCAAGCCTCGGAATCAGGTGCCATCGAATTTCACGGCTATAAATAATTCCATATAATCCAAAAAAATTACACTGAATTTTTGTGACATTACATTCTCCCCACCTTATGTATTTATGTCACCAATAGCCAAAACACAAACTAAACAAACATTTGGGGTTCTAAGCACAAATTTGGACCTCTAGCTCCCTTGTGATCTTTTTGAGGTTCTCGTGCTACCATTGAACTCACACTGAATGAATAGACCACCCATGTAGGAGCCGCTCCTATGGATCAACGATCTCCACTGGGAACTCCACAAATTTCTCCCCATCTTCAGTGCCTAGATTGCCCCAATCGATGAGGTGCGATGAATCATGCACGTTTCTCCTCAATTGCAACACGTGGAAACAATTTCCCCCCCGTGAATCTATGGGGGAATAACTAGGTCGTGATCCACCTTACCGACTATTCTCATGATCTGAAAAGATTCAATGAACATCGAATATATCTTTCCACCCCATCGAAATATCTGTAATCCTCATCGGGGTGAGACTCGAAGGAAGAAAATGATCTCCCTCCTCAAACACCAAGGGTCTCCTAATACTATTAATATAAGACATCTTCTTGCCCTATGAAATCCTTATTCACTCTTGGATGATCTAGAACCGCTCTTTGGATGCCCGAACCAACTTTGGACACTTGATTTCCAACTCTCCGGAGTCTGTCTAGCATATGGGTGATCTGAAAGGTCGCCCGTACATGGCCCCAACCGGTGCCTTTACAATGGTGGAGTGAATGTTTTTGTTGTATGAAAACTCCACCAAAGGCATGTGGTCCTCCCAAATATGAAAAAATCAAATTACACAAGCATTAAGCCTATCCTCCAATGTCTGTATGGTGTTCTCTGTCTGACCATATGTCTGGGGATGAAAATTTGTGCTCAAATGCTATTGCATCCTAAACTCCCCCTTTAATCCCATCCAAAAATTTGATGTAAATTAGGAATCATGACATTATATGATCATCTATGGAACAACATGAAGCCGCACTATCTATTGGACATCAAGGTGTCCCAAGCCCTCCATCGGTCCATCCTATTAGATGGGGAGGAATTGAGCTGACGTAATGAGTCGGTCAGTGATCACCAAATAAAATCATAGCCTCTGGACATACGTGGTATCCCCATCATAAAATGCATTGAGATACCATCATAATTTCTGTCTGTAACCTCAAGTGGTTGGTTCAATCCTACTTGATCATGATTCTCATCCTTCATTTGCTGACAAGAGAGGAATTGTGAAATGAACTTGGCCACATCCCTCTTCATCACTGGCCACTAGTTATGACGTTGGAGGTCCTAGTACGTATTCTCCACTCCGGGATGTACCACCAATGGGGAATATGGAACTCCCTCTACACCAACCCCACAATTTCACTAGTACTATGGTTCTCCCTATAAAAATTATGGTGTGATCCCCAGCTATCAAAAATCTGTTAGGAGCCCATCATTATTATAGCTGACCATGTCAAGAATTACAGTCAACATCCACCAACAATTACTCCCTTAATCAATGTATGTGTAGGGGAGTAATAGTCATTGACTGATGGTATGCTTCTCCATCTTCATCCAATAAGGATATATTCATTGCGGATAACTGCTCGATCAACTCAATCAATAGGTGCAATATAGTCATCCTTCTGAGTATGCCTTACACCACATTCCCCTTTCTTGGTGTATAGACAATCTCAAAGTAATTGTCTATGAGGAACTCTATACATCACTGTTTTATCAGGTTTTTTAATTTTGGGAGATGATATACTTGACACTCTTATGGTTGGAGTAAACAATAAACTTCTCTCCCATCAGGTAGAGTTTCCACATTTTAAGGAAAAGACCAATGATGTTAACTCCATGTCGTGGGTCGCGTTGTTTTGATCATGCTGACTCAACTTCTATGAGACATATGTGATCATCTCACTCTCCTAATTTAGGTCACAACCCAGTCTTTACCCTAATGTGTTGCAGTAAACTACATTCATAATGCCATCCACTAGTAGACTCATGGTAGAGGCACTAGTCAGTCTCTACCTCAAGTACTAGAAACCCAACTGCCATTTTTTCATCCAAATGAAGGGTTTTCCTTTCAATGTCTTTTATGATAAGGGTGTTACAACTCTGGAAAATTCATTTATTAAACTCTTATAGTAACCATCAAACCCAAGAAGTATTTCACATCATCCACAATCTGGGGTGTCTCCCAAGAAGGAAATGCCACTATCTTTACTGGATATATTGTGGAAACATCCTATGAGATGACGTTTCTAAGAAAGTGCACCTCCTGAATCCAAAAATGACACTTTTAGATCTTACCATAATTTTGGTGCTCTTTTAGTATATCTAACACTAATAGAATGTTTGTAGCATGTTCCTCCTCTGACGCTGAGTACACCGGGATTTCATCGATGAAGGAAATGACGAAACGATTATGATAAGGTTGGAAGATCGTATTCAAGAGGTCCATGAACACTGATGGACCATTGGTCATTCTGAAAGGAATCACTACGAACTCATTGTGGTCGTTCCATTACCAAATGTATGTCTTCAATACATCCTCATCTCGTACCCGAAGATTGTGATTTCCTGATATGAGGTCTTTCGATGAGAACCACTTCTATCCCTCTACTAGTCGAAGATGTCATCAATTCATGGTTTTGGATACTTGTTCTTAACGGTCACCTGGTTCAGGCATCAGAAGTCCACACACCTCCTCAAACTCCCATTTGCCTTCATGGAAAAAAGCATTGGCATTGCCCATGGTGAAATGATGTTGCTTAAAAACCCCTTTGCTTGCAATTACTCTAGTCGTACCCTCAAATCATGACACTCTGTAGGAGCCATACAATATGCCGGTGTGGATATCATTGACTTCCAGGGGTATAGGTTGATGAAAAATTCTTCCTCCCTATGAGGAGCTTGTCCCGGAACATCCTCAAGAAAAACATCATCATACTCATCCAGCACTACAGGGAATCTTGGGCTTATCTCTTTCACTACACCGAGGTTTAGGCTAGAAAACTAGTGAGTAATCAACAGAACCCCCCTCCAAGAGCATCTATCCTCCATAACATGGGTTTCCTTCTTTCCGGTGAAGGAAAATATGGTCCCATCTCCACGGATGCACCAGACTATATTCCTAAAATTGTGGATCTGAGAATGGACTATTGATAGCTATTCCATACACAATATGACGTTTTAAGGCATTAAATCCACTACTAGGAGATCCAATCCAAATATCTCACCTCCTAGAGTAAGCTAACACTATTGGAATTAGTGTGTAATCATTTAATCTACTCTTGTAGGAGTCTCTACTAGTAAGGATCGAGCCAACGACTCCACCGGAATTTCCAAGCTCCAAAAAAGAGTCTTGGAATGGAAGGAGTGTCTAGAACTCATGTCTATAAGAACAAAATCTATGATGTTGAATACACAGATCATACCTCAGATAATTTCTGGAGCACTATTGTCAGAAGTCTATGCTACTAAGAGCCAAACTCGCCCCTTTCTGCATGCTCTCTAAGGTTGGGGTGGACCACCTGGGGTGATGGCGGTGACACCTGACATAGTTGCCCACCGAATGCTGCTTTGATAGCTTCCCTACCACATCTGCCACCCTATAGTCCTCCTCGATAAACAATTTCCACTGCCTTGGCAGCCCCTTGACAGTATGCTAAACATTTATATGGTGGGTTGGGAATTCATGTGCCTTATGTCCTTACCCACAGCACACGAATCCTTTCCTAGATCCCTACTGGACCCACTGGATATTTGAGCCCCGCAATAGTAACAATGTGTCTTGGGGTTGGCCTATAATAGACCAAGCATGCTTGTCCCACATTTCTGCTTTCTACTACCTATTGAAGACTCTACTGCTTGGGGTCTTCTTGTGACTCTCGCTGTCAGTGCCTGTTCTTCTAAGAAGCACTCCACTATAAGGGCTATCTCAAGAATTTCTTCCTAGATAGAGATGCTAGAAGGAATCATTGATACCATGACCTCCCACATAAGTTCCTTCTTAATGGATCCATCCCTAAATAATGGGTATCACTCCATGCCTTTGGAGTTTTGAGATAGCTCAGTGAACCGCCACGAGTACTAAGCTACTATCATGCTGCCCCATTGATGTTGAAGAAGATCCTGAAAGTCCAATGAGTACATGGTAGTGGGGAAAAACTCATACCACAGAAGCCGATTTAAGGATATCCAAGTGAGGGTCGCCTCATCATGTGTTTGGGTAGTAAAAATCCACCATCTCCCTATATATACTTTTAGAAGTCTCACTTCCATGATTTCCATCTTGTTAGGCAATGTCCTTACTAGGCAGACGACCCATGTCAAGACCTCCATCTAGTCCTCAGGAACCTGAGGATACATCTCTACCATGATCCTAGGAGATCTCTATTTATAAAACTAATGTAGGAAACTTAGCCTATGAACATCCTATGCCGGAACCGATAGTAGTTGATCCTGACCATCAGGTGGTGGTAGCTATGGTACACCACCCGGGGGGACCATCTCTAGAACTGGTCCATGATTAGATGCCTTATTTCTAGGCGGTCTATCCCCAGGACATTGTATCGGGATCCTGATAGGTCTTCCACATAGAGTAATCCTAAAATAGATCATGATGTACCAAGGTTAGAATGTTATTCATGGTGGGACAACATTTATTCAAAATTACATATGGATATACTTATGCAACCAATCATTTCACGAATTGAGCCGAAAAGTAGAATTCAAGGTCCCTGTATAGGGATACGTTAGCTACTGCACCAACATTGGCCTCCCCAAAAATGAATGTCGGACATGCAACACCTAACAATGTTTCCCCAAAACATATAATAGACTCCCAATATTTGAGGGGGGGAAATGAGTTACCTTTGATATCACATTGTCCCGACCTATACCCTAGGGTTTGTGTCATGACTACCCCATGCCCACCTCCCGAAGGCCAGGGGCTGGCGACTAGAGCTGAAGGCATCAACCAGGAAATAGGAGGTATTTTCATTAGTACCTGTATGCACACACACACCCAAGAACATCCCAACTCACTAAAATGGGGAAACAATTATACCACTAAAAATCTTAGTGAAAGTGAATGTTATAATATATGTTCTAGGATATAATCCTAATAAGGAACTCAAAATAGCATCGTACAAAAGGACACTCTAATGGCCATCTGCAAGTAAAATCCCCCACCTGATTGTGAGAGTATTGAAGCTACTATTTTCCATAGTATTATTTCACGTCTTCCTGGTCCTATAGGGCCCCACCTGGTCCTAGGACAATATTTCCACCATCATAGCATCATTCAGTACCATATCCATAAGTACCTCGGTCGAAACATCGATCAAATTCATTAGACATAACATGTTCGGGGAAGCCCGTGCAGGGGGTGAGTAAAACAATACTCAGTAGGGGACCCTGAAACCCAAAGGAAAGACCAAAATGAAATCCTTAATGCATGGATTGACGCACCAGACAGCTCACAATAGGTATATTCAAGGGTAGTGGTACTAGAATCATAAGTCATATCATCAAACTCATTATCTTCTAGAGAAATAATCCTCTATCAAGTATAGTGGGTCAGCCGGGTCACAGAGAGATGCTTCCCACTAACCTGGGACTTATGTGGCACTTATCCCTAATGTGTACCATCAATATGTTGGGTCACATAGATCCTCTCCCCACCATGTTCCAACTAGGTCAGACAAAGACGCTTCCCACTAACCATGGAATGTTGTGGTACTAATCACTAATGAGTACCATGGGTATTGTTGGTCACACATAGCCACTCCCCATTATGGGCCTCCAAGTTCATACAGAGCCACTTCCAAACATGACTGAACTGAGGTACACATCTTGTTGAGTACAGTGGGTCAATCGGTTCCCAAAAGGCTATCCCTGCCATTCCCCTACCTGGTCACAAAGAGCCACTTCCCACTACGTTGTCATCGAGCAGTCATCAGGTCTCATCAAACCGTAGAGTTCTCTATGTAACGTGTTGGGGAGTACTGCTCCTCAGGCCATTCGTCGAATCTCGATGTTAATGAAAGTCACCAAAAACAATTTCAAAATATCTTCCATATCAATAGTGTCCCAATGCTAGAAATAGTTAGTCAATAAGACATGTAGTTAGAATGATATATATGTTTATGTAAATAGGTGTCCAGTTGCGACGACACTCGGTCCGACCCAGTCAGACTGACACAAGCAACCCGGCCCGGGGATCACACACACCCCTGATTAATTAGACGGATTCGACCAGATATGGTTTTGGTCTGGGAAGGTCTGATCTGGCTTGGCGAGTGGGCCAGGCCTAATAGCCCCCATTAGACCCGTCCTATTTTGCCTGAGGCCCAAGACCGCCGGGTCGCCCAGCGACCCGGTCTAGTTCGGCTCGACCTGAAGGGTGAGGGTCCATCCCACTAGGTGTGGGTCTGACCCACCGGAGCAGAACTGGACCACCTGTATATTTCTGGTGCACCGGGCACTGGAATGGCCCGCTGGACATAGAATCATCCTAACCTACTAAGGGCTAGGCCCGCTAGCTGAGGACGAGCCGCTGGAGCGGCCAGTGGTGCGCTGCCCGGTCAGGATGTGGCACCCAGCCACCTCAAGTCCACTCTACCCCACAGAACACTATAGGTCCTCCACCTCCATCAGTGGTCGGAAAAACGTGGCACATCCACCCAGCGGGGTGTCTAGGACATGGTCCACATCCCTTCACGTGGTGCCCACCTAGCGCAATGTTCATTTCCACCCCAACCATTTCATCGTAGCTCCCTTCTGTCGCAGTGCACCAATGGGCACACCTCCTCCACCACCAATGGTTGCCACGAGTGCACTGACCAGATATTCAATGGACCAATGAACACACTCCATTGGTCTATTCTTAACATAATCTATACTGACGGTCCTCTCGTGTCTCATTCTTCACCGCGAAGGGCCAATTTCTGACCTGTCGTCGATTTGGATGGTCCGTTCATAAGAGAACACATGCGGAGGGGTCTTGGGCTTTGTTCGTGTTGGCCTACACCATTAACATTATAGATTTTTAAATTGGGGATGGCATAGGGATGTGTGTTCAATAATATCAATTTATAAACATAATACAGGATAATAAATCCCCAAGAAAAGTCATCCTCCCTCATAATGACACAAACCGAAGATCAAAATTCCCATTGGTTTATCGATGTTCGTCATTTCTAGGAAGAGGATAACAAGGAATAACATTGAAATAATACTCAAATCCATGCCTCATTGATGTTCGATGCCGTAGAGTTCATCATTGAGAATTCACGACAACAACCTCGCACCCCGACTACGATCATAGACAGCTATCAAAGATGTTGGTGTGCGTTGGCATTCATTCTTCATTGGAGAGCTAGAACCGATGGAGGTTTGTCAGCGGATTCCTGAAAATTTATTCTTCATCATCTCTAATGCCAATCCATTAAGAGGAATCATGCTATAGTGTTTCAGTTATGGTGCGATGTCTTGTCATTATGGTATTGGATTTATGAAACAACATTACAGTTACGGTTCCATTATTGCATCATTATACTACATGATATGTGACGTTAATGAGACTCATTAATACGCCCCATCGATGCCTCATCGTTGCACTACAACGTATCCATGTCACCACTCATCAGATGACAAAAGAAAATAAAATAAAAATTTAATGTTAATTTGTTATATTCTGAAATGTTTGAAAATAAACATATCAGTTCAGCCATTTCCATCCAAATTTACATACATTCTAGGTGTATCCTGACGATGCAAGATTAATGGTTCCCTTGGAATTTTAATCTAGGTAACGTTTCAAAATAATCAAAAACCTGCTCTCATGTTTTTCAGAACGTACCATTAAAAAATTCAAAAATTAGTTCTGGGCTCTTCGGGCCACAGAATCATGTGCTGTAGAATTTCGCAACCTCAAAATAATTCCATATACAAAAAAATACATATAATATCCGATAAACTACTACCTAAATTTTTGAAAAATATTAATGTATGTAATATCACATAGACACAATTTTATTAAAAATGTTGAATAACTTATAAAAAAGTGGCCAGATCAGAAATTTTATTCCACTATTGAGTTAAAAATGGTCGTTTGACCGTAGGTGCAACATACCATTTTTTAGCATGATCCATTTGAGTAAATATTAATTCGGGCGTTAAAACAATTAAAATTATTTAATGAAATTATTTTAATGTATTTTGTTGAAAATGTGAATATTTATTCCTTAAATAGATTATTACACTGAAATAAAAGGGATAGCTACGTAACCCTTGTGTTGCAGGAGGATTTCTTGTGAAATATTTTGAGAATCTTATGAGGAGAACAATGAGAAATCATGGAACGATCAATCGACACAACTTCAGATTTGATGGATCTCACCAATGAAGATAACACTACTTAATTCTATATGAATGATAGATCTTACTTGACATATGAGTTTTTATACAATTTTTCTTTCCCGATTCATAATTATTATGATGAATGTAGACTAATCCACCAATAGAATAACTCAGTGATCGACTGAGTTTGGAGTATGGGTTACTTTTTCTAGATTATTGAGAGTTTATTGAGAGTTTATTCTTGGGTTATTGATTTCATTTAATGTTATAATGAGGATGAACCATGATAAAAAACATTTATCGAGGTCCATCCCTTTTAATTTGATTGTGCTTTCCTAACTCTGTTCATTGCTGTTGGAACCCTGCAGTTCCTGGCACGATGATGTCGGATGGTTCTGAACTTCATCAGACCCCCAAATTCAAGGATAATTGCAACAAGATGTCATATTTATGAATTTTATGAACCAAGGTTCTCTGATCATGGACCTCTTTTATATTTGGGCTTTACAGGAGGCACGATGGTTCGTGGAAGGGCCACCAGCATGGCTATGGTGACCAACATCTGGTGGTGGCGCATGGAAGGGGAGTGCTTTTGGGATGTGGAGTTGCATGTTTCTAGGAATGGAAGTAATGATGGTGGATGTAGACATGGTAGTGGAATAATCAGTGACGGAGGAGTGGCCCTCGACACAGATTGTCTACGACGAACAAAGAGTAGGCCTGGCTAGGTGGGCTGGGTCAGAACGGTGGGGCGATTCGGACTGGTGGGTTATGCCATGGAAGGTGGAGCAAGGTTAGATCATGTTGGGGACTAGTTCAGATCTGGGGAATCAGGGTAGAGTCTGGGTTTGGTTGACTATAAATAATGATTTCATATGTTGACTATGGTGGTCGACCATTTTGTGCAGTCAACCATATAGGGGGATCAACCAAGAGGATGATTGGATAGTGGACTGAACGTGATATTCATCCCATATATGGTAAGTGACTTATAGCTGCGGTCAAGCATGGTGGTAGGTGGACCTACCACAAAGGTAGTTCTGGAGTCCTCAATATGTCTCTGAGCCCCTTCAATCACATGATTATCATTATTAAACCGGGAATCCAATCACTGATCCATATATTGAATTGGGACACTATCATTGAGATGGAAATTTTGTAATAAAATGGTGGATTTTTTGTTTGGAATCGAATATTTTGAGATCATTCCCTTTGTACATTCCCGAAGGTTTCATTGTGGCATTACATCCACACCAATGGATTTTAATATACTCTACAGGTCATGTCCCATAGAGAGTTTTAGTATCAATCCCCAAGACTATAGTGTGATCCTCTATCACTAGAAGTAGATTTTATGGAGATGGTGTAACTTTCGTGAGTTACGAATTGATCCTCAATCTAGTAGACCACATCAGTTTTATATGAAGAATCATTATAATTTGACCCCCTACATGATGGGTTGATCAACATTGGGTGTGTGGTATCCCCCAATGGTTCTGTTCATTATCCCATCATCATGGATCATATCCTTCCTCACTAATTCATTCTATTTGGGTTGGGCCAGAATGAGCTAGTACTCTGTTTTTAGTGTCTCTAATGAAATTATGGATTTAGGAGTGAGTTATCATGGAAGGAGAATTCTTTTAGTGGATTCATGTGTCAGTTAGTCAGTTATGGACACCTGATAGTGTGGTGCCACTCATGATTATATCTGGATGTTTCTATTATATGTGCTCTAGACATATACATGTATAGATAAGAATATGTGTTCCATTCTTCATAAATCTTTTTTGTTTCAGGGTGTTCTTCTGGTTATTCTTATACTCACCCATACATGAGATATTCCCTCACAAGTCTTCTCTTGTGTAGACGATCAATCTATTGACATATTCATAGGATAAAAAGGACTATACGATGCTTAGTGAGACCAGAGATATGGAGTTGTGTTCCTCCATATTTCAGATATTAGTCACAATAACTGTACATCCATGTTGGAATTATGTTTTAGAACCATTATTGTGTTCATATATTTTTCCATGATTACTTTTCTTTTATTTCTTATTATACCCTGGTTTTGGGATATAGTGGTATGCATGCATTGATTACATAGTAGTTTTTTAAATTTCTCATTTAGTTTCATGGAGATGTGGGATAGTTTATAGGTTCATTATCATAATTCCTCTTTTTTTTGGGATACGAAAACAGGGTTCTAGTTGATAGACCGTAGCATATTAGAGTTAGCCTTGGGGTAGTCATGGTATTGGCCCCTCTTGGAAGGGTTGTGACATCCCTCTTACAAATATGTAGTATTATCTATAAAATAATAAATTTTCCATCCTTGAAAAACATAAATATTATTATTATTATTATTAATTATCATTTATTCTATCACATTTCATTATATGAATGTGACAGTTTCGCTCATCTGTATGTACTGCTTACACCCCCATGTAGAAATACAATTCATTTCTCATTATAAAAATTTATGTATATGTATATTCAATTATTATATTCTTATATATGATATTATGGAAGTTTTTATTCCCCCATAATGATAATATTTTATCTACCTTATATCCTTTTAAACCATTTCAAAATAGTAACATTGTTCGTGTATATATTTGGACTACCACCATGACAATGCGCTGTGAATTCTTTTTCATTTACAATTATAATGGTTTTTAACAAGGATTTAATTAATTAATATATATTTATATATATGATACAATAAACATTACATGATGGTTAATTCTTATTTATCATTATCCATTCAAACTTTTAAAAAATGAAAACCATGTTCATTTTCATAGATGACCTTCCATCTATATGAACTATACGATTCATTTTATTTTTCAAACTATATTAAGTAAAATAAATAAAATTTTATAATTAATATAAATCATATAATAATTATTTATATTATTAAAATATTTAGGTATAATTTATTTAATTTTATTATATAAGATGTTAAAATGATTTCAATGTTAGTGGAACTCAATGTAAGTGATTTTCAACTCAAATTAATTTTTGTTTAACATATTTCATAAATAACATTTTTATCCTTAATGGGATATATATACAACCAATGAATGTATGTTATTATTTTCCCATTAATTTTTTGGTATTTCCATATCCATCTATGATTATTTCTTTCATGGGGATTACGAATCTAATGATACTAAAGCAGTGATGGTTTTATGTTAAAATCTAATTGTTTATCGGTATTTTATTATTATTAAGTTCCAACCGATGAAAACATAATATAATCATTTACATAATCTCTTTAATTTTATTCTCCAAATATTATTTCATTAAAATATGTGTTTCCATTAATTTTTCTCACCTTATGTAATAAGGTTACTAGATATATGTATTTACTCAAAATAGACTTCATTATTACCATCAGCCAAAAAATTATTTATTTAATATCATTGATTTATAAAATTTCGTTAATGATTCTATTTAATGCATTATTCTAAAAATTTATTTTCAATTTTAACCTTCATCAAAAAAAATATTGATTTTAGTCTTCATGTATCTTTCCAAATGAATTATTGTGGGAAATTTCTAACAAATGTGTGGATGGATTGTTTTTACATTTTTGACATTGAAAAAATTTCCTTTCGGAATGATATCTTAATGGTTTGAAGATAAATTTAAATGATCCATTATATTTTTAAAAATAAATGTTTTCTGTAATGGTTTGGATAATTTTCTATTTTAAATAATTGATTTATGAATTTAATTATAATAGTCCTCATTATAGTTTCATTGGTATTTTTATTCCTCTTCAATGGTAATATTTATTGTTTCTTATCATTTAGTGGGAATATAATACATTTACGCAATACATTCACTTCCTCAATGTGGTTTATAGTGACATTGTTTTTATGAAACAAGTTCCTTTTATAGTGGTTATCCTAGGATGAAATTATTAGGTGATTATGAAACCCTATTCTTTTCCTGGCCTTTGATATGATTAATATTTTGTGATCATAAGGAACAAAAATGAATTATTTTCATTATTTTATGAGTAATACCTATATCTTTCTCCGTTCAATTTTTTATTGATTAATGTTCTATGTTCTCAATGGTTACATGAGTGGTTATATCATGACATAATTATAGTATAAAAGAGGTAATCAAATGTCCTATATAGGTACATGGGTTGTTATTCCAAGCCTAATAGGTTTTGACTATGTTAGTGGGATGCCTTAAAATATGAATGAATGTGCTAATCTGTATACCACAAATCAATGTCTTCTATAATTTTTATTCTCTCAAGGAACACATTATTCAATTAATATAGGATAAAAATACTATTGTTTTCCATGTATTATTCCATGACACTACAATATTTTCTGTTATTTGAAGGATATGGTTTTCGAATGTTATGACCATGTTCTGAGACACTTATTATCATGTTTTTCATTGTTATCATAGATTTGTCAATTTTTACACTTTTTGATAGACAAAAATCCACATTCTTATTTTTTCATTTAATAGTTTATTGTGAAATGTATTGTGTATAGAATTTATAATTTGTTTGATTATAATGAATAAGTACTTTAAATATGATTTTGTTTATTTATGGATTAGTTAATTATGTAACTTAGTTTTTAAATAAACATGACCTATACAATTATAGATTTATTCGTCATGCAATCTAAATAATATAAATCTATTCTGATTTTATATTTATGTATTAAACATATGGATTTCTATTAATTTTTTCATTTAAAATTATGTAAAATATTGTGAATTTATAATAATTAAAAATTAGAAAAATATTATAGATATGTTGAGAATAGGTTCCTTATGTGGAAATTGGTTGAGCAAACCGGCTTTGGCCAAATCCTAAAGACTCTAATAATTTGAAAATAAATTCCGTATGTACCCAAGTAAAATGGCCATGTCATATAATAAAATAGTCATAGGGATCTATTGGTGATCCCATGCATCAATGACCATAGAATGTGAATCCCACCCACAAGGAACAACTAAGATGTTGAATGTGGGTATGATTGTTATCCAAGGCATGAAACCTTATCCTTCCACACTGTAGGATTATTTCTAATTGAAAGGAAATTTATACTTTATTCTCATGGTAGATATAATTAGAGACAAAGTAGATAATTCAATGTGGTCGATATATGATGAAATTATGAATAATACAAGGGGTGGATTCTTCTCATTTGACTGTTTAGAAAAGTGGCCCAATCCTCAATGTCAATAAGTTTCATTCACAAAATAAACCAATAACTATACCCAATATCTGACATTGTGAGTACAATATAGAATTTCTTAGAACCCCTTGAATTTACCCAAGGTATTATAGGATGTAAATCTATGTCTTACTCAATGATGGAAACACCATTAATACATTCATGAAGCTCAATGATATTAATAATGAAATATGTAATATTTATCAATGTACAAGTGATAATCCATTATAATTTATAATTTCATAGAATACCATTCTTTATTTTAGAAATAAGTGATAAATATGAGAATTTTAAGTATACATTTCATATTGCAGTTTCGTTTTTTGAATATAGAAATTCAATTTTATATGTAAAAAGTAAAACACACCATATAGAAGTCTTGGTAGTAAGAAAGGTAATGGTTCTCAAAACATTTCGTCACACACAACAAATGGGGTATCATGTCATTTAAATCAACCACCAGTGGCCTAAAATTCTTTTATGGGAATCAATTTCATAGTCTAGGAGAATAAAGATAGGATTTACACATTTAATAGTCAATATGCATAATATCTGGCATACACCACCATATGGAATTTTATAAACTTCCTGAGCATTATAGATATGTAATATTTATCTAATTTTTATTGGTATAAGATTGGTTATTATTATTATTCTTTTATTTGAGAAATATTGAGAATATATGGATAGATATAAAACAACATTACAAATAGGACATAAATTCTATCATAGATATAGAACAAATTAAAGATAGATAAATTCTGAAATATAGAAAGTGGATTCACAGAAATTTCATGGATGATTTAAATAAGTGAATATTATTTATAAAAATTTCTAGATAAGGGAGATACAAAAATTCCCTGTATATGAAATAATTGATTTATTGAACATGGGTTCACTAGGAAATTAATGGGGTGATAAAGAATAATAAATTTCAGTGAAGGATTAGAAAATAGTAAAAAATAAATTTTATTCAGGAAATTGTTTTGGATACATAGTTGAGAAAACCATGTGCCATCCAAGTGATCTCCACTACTGGGTATCTGCCACATCAAATGAACTCACCTTATGTTTATAAAAACTAACTGAACTTCATTTTTTCATGTAGTTAGAGGAAAAAATCCAACATGGTTTATGTTTTGGGTCACAAAAACCATGAACACACCATGTGTGGTTCTACTTAAATAAAATAATGGATTCCACAATTCATGGGCCTCTATCAGTAATTATTCTCTACCCATAATCATCTACATTATATGTTTCACATTTGAGACACATAGTTAAATAAAAAAAGTGAAAACATTATCCGCCAACCTTTACCTCCAAAAAACTGATACCCCCTAATCCTTCAATGAACCAAAAATGATTCTAATAATATATACTATTCATTGAGAAAATACATTTAATAGAAATATATATTTTACCATATTTATAAGAATATATATATCGTTAAAAATATATAACATTTATAGTCATCTTGATAACTCATGTTTCCATTACGTTTTTTCTTGCATCTGAATGTATCATGTAGATACAAGACATCACAAACATCATGGATCATCGAATACTAAACATAGGTCATTATGCCGTGGTGAAGGAATTTTAAACAGGTTACAAAAATATGCCATGGATAGTTTTTTTCATTTTTTGATTCCCATAACATTACTAAATAAAATACTATAATTTCATCTTCATTGAAACTCAATTTTTCATAAATTAAGACTCAAATGAGCATATTTATTCCCCAAAAAGGTTAACCTCACCTAAAATGCTATTCAATTACACATATACATGCTATTATTTCTCATAAGTGAATGTCACTCAAAAAATGGGAATAAGAATTTCATAGTTGGAATTTTTATTATATTTATAATTAATTATCAGAACACCCCACTCATTTTATTATCTAGGATAACCAAAACTCCCACTAAAAAATATTAATCGTGTTTTATTCATAACACAGTCTTTCTATAGAGAAAATGTCATGAATATTGTCATTACCACATATATCTTCATCATTTTAGAGTATTTCAGAATCTAAAAAACACTTATAAAGGAAATAAAAAATAAAAAACATTATCATAATCATTTTGGAGTGATTATTATTTATAAATTAATATTAACATTAGAAAAAGATAAATCAAGAAATATAAATTTTTGATTATTCAAAATATTAATTTTGAATTTCACATACGTATCCCTTAAAAGACATATTAAAATTTTTGTTAGTCTTATGTGTCATATTTATTTCATTTTAATATTTCATGATTTTAATTGTGATGTTTAAATTAGTCTTTAAGACCATTGGATGAAACTTTTGGGATTAATTGATACCAAACATGGATTTGTGTTTTCCAATGTATGGTCAATGTAGTCCGGGAATAACATTCTCTTAGACAATTAAATTTATAGATGTACCCAACATAGGTAGTGTAATTTTAAAATGAAACTATTTAATATTCATGATATCTTTCTTTAGATATATGATAACAGTGTTACCGAAGTATATGATGGATTAATAAATAGTGTAAAATAAAAATACATTTACATTGTAATAATAATTCCTAGTATTTCCATTACTTAATATAAAATATATCATAATACCTTCAAATTAGTTTATGAGTGACCTTGATGCATTTGAATTATGATCATGATCATGGAAAAATGGTGAATTCATATTGTGAAAATTCAAATAATCCCATAAAATTCATTCAACCAACTAAATTACCAATTATCGAGACACGTTCAAAATGATATCTAGACATCCTCAAACCAACATTAGTGGTTATAAATCATATAAAAAATCACCAAGGGTTATTCATCATAATATAAGTATACTTAAATATAAACACAACCTGAATACTTTTTAAATGGTTTCATATCCTACTTCTTTCCATTATCCATCTTCAATCATCATAAATAACAGAATATGAAATTTCTCCCCAAGATCTAATAGTTCAGCAATATTTTGGAAGACTATGATGTGAAATCGAGCAACACTTTTCATATATCCGTGAATTATTATTAAAAAAATCATCACATGTAATTTTTTATTGAATCTATATTCACAAGACCATAAACCATTAACTCCTAATTTTCTATTCCTAATTTTCATATATGGAAGAAAAAATTCATCATTAATTACCCTATTCATAAGAACATAATGAAAACATCGTATCATCTTGATAGACTTCATTATTTACAATAAATCATATATAATAAATTGGAAAAATATTCAGAATTTTTTTTCTTATATTAAATAACAATAATCATACATGGTCGTCTATATTTATTTTCTTATCCCTGTTATTGATAATAAATTCATGAAATATAACAGATGCAACACAATCATAATTTCCTTGTAACTTTTAATAAAATGGTATTTAACTCAATTTCTAAACCCAAATGTTCTTAAATATTAACTAATTCACTTTTTAGAGATACATAGAGCTACAAAAAACCAAAAAAATAGCTTTTATTAAATCTATTTTAATTCGACATGTGATAACCTGATGTATTAAATAAGGCTGACACCCCCAAAACATAACTATAATCAATTAAATCTAATGCATGCATTACAATTCCGAGTATCTCATCTTTGGAGTCTTTTGAATTGAATTATCATGAAATCAATATTCTTTGCATAATGTATTAAATTGAACAATCAATTTCATGTAAAATTTAATTTACTACCCCTTTCTCTTTTCATGGAGATAATCTAACATCACCATATTTAAAGCATTTTAATAATATTAAATTGATGAAGACTGTAATTTAAATACCATAACTGTTAACATGTCCTTTTATATTTATATTCAAAAAGCCAATACATATTTATTTTTTCCAACTCCTCACTATAGGTTTTTCGATACCTTGGGTTATGAAATAACTTCTTATATGTCATGGTAGTTAAAAGAGTACATGATTATTGTCTTCATTTTTCTATATATAATAATGAATCTTATTCCCAACACCAATATTGTGATCTATCATTTCGATACATATTAATTCACATAAATTGAATGGGAATATGTAGGGTTATCCAAAAATCTCTATAACATGAGAAATTGGGATAAATAAACTCTCTCAACTAAGTAACTCTTTTTATATTAATGTTTTATTTTTCTTGACAAATTCACCAATGAATTAGCTTTGGATTTATAATTCTAAATATTAAATAGAAGTATATACCTTATTTTTATTTAATATTTTTCCATATTTGATAGAGGATTAAAAAATATATCAACTAGATCTATCTTCTTATATTCACTGTGAAAAATTCTCATTTACTCCTCAAATTGTTTAAGAAATATAATAAAAAAATAATTAGGATTATTAATTTATTTTGTTCAATGGACATAATCTCTTGTTTTAGTTTCCTCCTTATTGGGTAATTTTTTAATAGGTGATTTTCCATTATTCTTTAATTATATAGATAAAACAGTCCATCTATTTAAATATAAAATTATGTTTCTCCATCGCCTTCAATACATATCATTTTTATAATACAAGATAAAATATTTCTTTTTCTAATAAACATCATCATATAGAGTGTCCAAAAAAATTCCAAGCCAAGTATCTCACACTCATATTGACTCATTAAATAATAAATTTTACATTATACATTTTCAATGGACATAAAATAATACCTTTTAATTGTCCATGATATAGAAAAAGACTCTCTAGTAAAATAATTTATTCCATTTTGGTTGAAGATGAAAATATTAATTCTTCACTAGAATTTTTTTTAAACCATATTCTAATATTCATTTTAGTTTTTTCTCACATAAATATTTCTTATTTTAA
Source organism: Viscum album (assembly GCA_963277665.1). Lineage (NCBI taxonomy): Eukaryota > Viridiplantae > Streptophyta > Magnoliopsida > Santalales > Viscaceae > Viscum > Viscum album. Next base: position 894,948,361 of record OY728127.1, read on the forward strand.
TTTGTATACTAAAAAGTCTATTGTAATTTTTTTGATAATTTTATTCCATTATAATTTTGGTTTTAGTTGAAAAAATTATTCATAACAATGAGAATATATAATAAGTAAATCACATGGGTTAAAAAATCAATAAAATCATTTATCAGTGGATTGTTTTTCAATTTCTATTTGGGTATTATTATTTGGAAAATTTTTATATCATTATATAGCTTTTCTCCACCTTTAATTTGGATTAAAAAAATCTATAGATGTTATAATGTTGTGCTGATAGGAAATACCTCTTTTCTTATATATCCAATATAATTTGTATCATTGAAAATATCATGTTCTATTACATGATCATTAAAATTAAAAATATTTTATTATATTATATTTGAGGGATGAAATAGTAATATTTTGTGATTTATTTAAATGAATCACTTCATGGACTTTATCACATAACATAATTAATTTTTTTTAGGTTTTCTTGCTTTTAAAATTTGAAACATCTATAAAAAATTTAATTATTTCTTTTAATTATTTGGAAAAATTAATATCAACGAATTTAACATGACATAGATTAAAAATAATCCATATAATGGATGTGGTTTGTACCATATACATTATATTCCCCATTACACATTCATTTTGAGCCTCATTTTATATTATAAACCCTTTATATGATGGTGTCAAATCAGAAAAAAATACAACATTTAGTGTAGTTCCATATTGTGTTTCTCATAGATTTCTCATTCATGCCTAAGTATAATGTCATTAAATTTTTTGGGAGTAATTGACATTCTCAAAATATCTCATTATTTATTACCCATAATAAATATTATTCTTTATTTAATTATTATTACTTATAGTTGTTTCTTATAAGGATATATCAATCTATTTTACTCTTCTTTCCTTCACCTCCAATTGTCTTTCATTAAAATATGTGGTGATATTATAAAATTTATTAATGAGTGGATAACATATTCATGAATAATAAATATTTATTCATTGTAACATCCTAATCATTATATCTTTGTCATGATCAAATAGATATATTGAAATCAATATGAAAAATAATAGTCCTTAGTATCCTCATGGTCTATGAGAACGATCCATCATCTTAATTTTCATTTGAAATCATCTTCACATTCTTCAAAATATTTTTCTTGTTGTGATTTATCCATATGATAAAAATATAAAATCCATAATTATCTCTGACTAATTAAGTTGGAAAAATATTCACATTAACTTAAAATTTCGACTATAATTTTAAAAAATATTAATTATGTTCATCCACTTCATAGTCTGCATATTGTGATCTAATTTCATCAAAAGGGTAAATTCCAATAGCTTTAGTAGAAGAAAAAATATCACCATGATCAACTACATGTAGTGATTGATCTTTATTTTCATTTTCATTATTTTTTTAAATTCATTTCCTCTTTTTCATTCTACTATTTAGACTTTTAGGTGAAACTACTAAGTCATATTTAGGATTTATGGTTTATGCGTACTCAAATGGTGCAACATCATAACTGGAACCAAACTTACACTACATTAATTTTGATAAAAAATAATTTTATTAATATTATATCCATTCATTTGAGACCATTAATTTTCATTGATGCCCCATATAGTACTTATTAGATCATACATGACCACCAATATTGGTAGGAGTGGTGAATCAATGACAAAAAAAAGTAACACATTTTACAGTAAATTGAAATTAACCCTTCCCTTTTAGTTTAAAACATCTCATGAATATGATATATATATATCTTTTATGCATACTATAATATTTAATCATCATAATATAAATAAAAGGAATAAGTAAAAATCATGAGGTTTCTGCAATTTTCAACTACTCCCAACAAAAAAATTACTTTACATGTTCAACATTTTTAGGTATATGTATATTGTTATTATTTTGACTTAACGTGACAATAATTTTAAGGTATATAATCCCAAATTTTTGCACTTGTATATTCCAATTCTCTATTCTTATAATTACCAATTCAACCCTCCAGACTAGATGATAGAATTATTTATACTAGTCATGAAGGTCCTAAAATAGTCCCCCATCAATAAATAAAATATATATTATTTTTTCATGATATGTTCAGGAATTTTTTTATACATTTCCCTCATCATTATTCTCAATCAAAAAGTGAATAATTATTATAGTTTCATATAAATCTATCAAAGTCATTATGATGATGATATGATAAAACATTATTATTTTCTTGTTTATCTGTAAATATATTCAATATATAAGAACATGAACTCAGGAAGAAATTGAAAATCTATTTCATTGATAAACAAGAAATTTTTTCAATAATAATTATAAATTTATAATTATATAACTAGATATAATATCATCATAAAATTTTTTGGTGAAATTACATCTATGTATCCATATATATTTTCCGATTTTTTATTGATTAATATATATACACAAAGAAAATATTATTTATATATATCAAATAATAAATTCATAATATTCCAATACTAATTATAATAAATTATCTAAAAGAGATGTTTCTCAATGAAAAATAATTAATAATAAACCATTTGAATTGATTAATCTTTGATTCAACTATATTGTCAATTAGGGTTGGATTAAAATTTTCTTGTTTTAAATGAATATATTTTTCTAAATGCTCCCAAAAATTTATTCTTCATTTTCTTAGGTTGTATGTATTTATTAATCATACAGAAACACGATAACACATGAAATGTGGATCACCCAATTCATAAACCTGAATAATAATAATTGGTGAAGGTATGTAAAATAGGTTACCTAAAATAAACAATTACATGGTACTTTATATTATACATTCCCATTCAATCACCATGATATTAACTATGGTGAATTCATCACACTCCAACAACATTTAAAATATGATGTCACCAAGGACTCATCTTATTACTCATCATGAAGAAACCAATATGAAATTCTTATCACAGAAAAAATAAATAAGATACCATTTCCCACATGTTAATTGCTTAAACAACATACTCATTATTATGGTGTGGTGGTAATTATCCTCTTCTTTCATTATATGTTTCAGATGAAATGGTCATTTTTTTCATGGAATCAAAAATGAAAATTATAAATTCTCCATGTCATGATCATTGTATCATTCTCATACTACAGTGACCATGAATTGAATAATGGAATTAAAACATCTATATTCCACTGTGTGAAGAATATATGAGTATTTTTATAGTGTCAACGATAACTTTATTTTCAGAAATATGAATAATATTATTTTCCATGTTAATACAGTTTTTAATTTGTTATCACAAAGGCCATTTAATAATTTTACATAATGAAATATTTATTTTTTACGAATATTAATTTAGAATATCTCAGATATTACCATTATGAAACAACATTAGATATAGATTACTCCTGAACTCCTTGATATTTATAATTATAAATTTCCTTTTTCATTATTGTGAACAATATATATTTTTCTATGACCCATGTGTACAATATAGTATGTTAACCAAATAATGCTATTGGATTTTTATTGTTACATCTATATATTATGGGGATAATATTTCTATAGCCATTGGAATTTTTCAATGACCCTTAAATATTTTTTCTAATTACATGATGAATGTGATTCAATTATATTCATTCCTTTCATTGATTTTACACTTCACCATTAATCAAATGCAGGTTAGAGTCAAGTATTAGTGAAAAAAATACTATTATGATGTGGTGAACTATCTTGTTTTTATCTCTATATGACATCACATAGCTCATCTATCCTATACATATGTGGCTGAATGAACCTAATGTTGAAGTCATGTTATTTTTATCAATAAAATTTATTAAATTCAAAAGGTGTAATTTCATAATAACCCACCAATAGAAAACATTTTTTTAAAATAAAAAAACATCCAATCATGTTTGAAATTTCATCTGATCATATTTATATAAACTTAAATGATTCTATAGATCATAAAAAAATAGTCAATGTTATAAGTACATTATATTAATTATAAAAAAGATTCAGAAATTCAATTATTTATTTTAAATTTCATCAAATACTTCTTGAAACATTCAGATATCATGAAACACCCTGAATAATAACATGTACAACTATGTCATAACTACAAATAGATATCCACGATGATTGTAGATAGTGAACCCAATAAAATTTATGAATTTCACTTAATAATGATGATATTCACAAATTAATTTATAGTGTAAAAGATTTTTTAATATAATTCACATGTTTATCATGTTGTTTCTCAAACATATGTTGTTATCTATTACACATTTGGTGCACAAACTCATATTTACTTCCACTCATCAGCAACAGTAATTGAAAACATCATATTATCACTGAATAAAATTTATTGACAAAAATTAAAATTAAACAAATGGGAAAACCCCATCATATCCATTTAAGATTCAACATGGAAAAAATATAATCAAATTCAACCAAAAGAAAACTTAAATTCAAACATAATAAAAATAAATAATAATTAAAACATTACAAATGATATAAATCAAAAAAAATTCATTCACCATGTTGAATTTTATAGAAATATATTTATTATTAATCCATATAATTCTAGTAGATCATATAATTAGTTGCATATAAATTTATATTTTGTACAAACATAGATGAAATAAAAATCTACCATTATTTATCCAAAAATCACAATAATACTAATAAATTATCCAAACAATAATAGAATACAATAAACCTAAAATCCATAAATATATTTAAATACATAATAATTAAACATATTAATTTTCCATCTCATCAGAACTATTAAATCCTATCAATTCAAACACTATGAATAAACCCTATATCCCACAAATCATCTAAATACCATACACACCCATTCAAAATAAGTTTTAGCTATAATTAAATGAATACCATTTACCTAATATTTATAATCTAAATTCTCACTCCAATTACCAGTATATAAATAAAAAATCAATTTGTACTTTTTTCATCAAAAAATCACTATAAACCAATTAAACTACCTCCTCTCCCTCTACAAAACAAAAACCTTTTTTAGTAACTCTAAATAAAATGATGTTACAATAGTAGGGGAAAGTTAAAAAATTATATAAGAGTAAAATAAATCAGTTCAACTAAAATTGTAACCCAGATAATTAACATCCATTGATTACCCTCACAATTACACATATATTTCCATCCAAAAATAAATATCAAAATATAGAGCATATGTTTCTATCAGAACATTTATAACCTCACATTTCAATAATATATTAATAATTATTTTTTATTTCTTTGTTCATTTTTTTATTTTTGGATTTCCACATTACATTTTTATTCCAAATACATACACCTCTCTTGTGATACATTATAAATTTACCATCTATATATATATTAAAATAATAATCTCTACATGGAATAATAATGGATTTATAAATTATAATGTATATCCCATATTAAAATGAACTATAGAAAATAAATCAATAAAAAATTTATATATTAATGAATACATATAAAATAAAAAAAACATAAAATATCCTAATTTTGTTGAGAAATATTTTCATAACCATGCCCGACATATGTTGTTAATACATGTCAGAGTATGAATAATAGTTGAAAAGTATATTATAAGAGAAAAAATACAAATAACAGTCATCTTTGCTAAAACCAAAACATGATCTCTAAGCCTAACGAAAAAGTATATACTTATAATATTATAGAGGGATATAAGAATATTTACAAAGGTTTGGTTATTTCTCAATATGGTATATATACATTAATATGAATGAATTTTGAAAATGAATTCATTGAATATGAGATGAGTTCTGTATTTCAATTATTGTTTTGTTCTTTTGGATGAAAGGACATGCGGTGGAATATGATGGAATTCACGATAATTTAAAAATAAGAGAGATTGTATAGGGTCACATCATTGTGATACCCAACAAAAGAAATGATTATTTATCGAGTAATTTTTATGGATGTAAATAAGAACAATAGATCCATGAAATTAAGGATTCCCACAATGATTGATGATCTCTCACATAGCATTATAAGGATGGGGTTCTAGATCATTTCAATAAATTATTTGTTATTTATATCTTGAATTTTGTTTCCAAATTATATAAATTTCATGTCATTCCTTTTAAATTCAATTTTTTTTAATAAATCATTAGTACCATGAAATTGATTCCATTTAAACCAAAATTATTTCATCTAATGGTCTCTAACAAAGCTCATAAGACCCTATGAAATAAAAAGATTAAATTTTTTTGAACTCAATAAACTGTTGATATATTTACAAACCATTGTATATATTGAATTGGACCTTATAATTGATTATTTTAAATTTATTTTAATGGACTATCATGAAACCTTTTCTTATGTCACATATCCTGGAAGACAAATTAATCCACCTTCTATAGTTTTTCTTTATTCCATAACATTTAGGAAGATAAATGATTTATATGAATAGAGAATGTTATGAATATTTCACCTAACCATTATATAATTATGTTGTGAGAAAATGGATATCATTATGATGTGGGAGAATTGATAAATTTATAAACCATTCTTGACAATGGTCAAAGTATTTCAACTGATTATATAGTGCATCATGTTGTGATTGGTAAAAGTATTCACAAATTAGGACCTACATATATGGATTATTCTTATTATAAGTTATTCATTTATATTTCTTCGAAGTGAAATGTCACATAAATATTCTATCACTATCTATTATTCTGAATTACATGGCATGCCATTGAGGGGCCACCTAATTTTCTTGAAATTAAATTGAATCCTAATATGATTATATATGAACTAATATTGATATATTTGGCTATGATGGATCAATATGTGGTCTCAATTAAAGTTTAACATTGATTTTTCCATAGAAAAAATTATATGTCTTCGTTATAAATCCTCTTAATGGTTAAGTTCTAGGTGTAAACACCTCAGGATTTAAACTGCCTATAAAAACATTAATTTTAAAAGAAATATGGATCCTACATGATTATTAGTACATATGGATATCTTGGTTTTATGATTCAAATAAAAATCATATAAATACATATCGGTAATTTAATGTACTTAGAGATTTTTTTCCTTAAGCTAAAGAAAGTAGTATAATATGTTTATCCCATGAGATACATGAATGGGCATGTTTTTTAAACCACATATTTATTATTCCTCAATAGTGTCTAATATTTATTGCATGGATAGTGATAGACAATGTTGGTGGTGTTCCTATGAGTTTTACTCAAACCTTGTCTGGGGATATTATTGGCACCCAAACAGATATCATGGTGTTGGTTGGGACAATAGGATGCACCATAGATTGGATGCATGGAAATCTATAATTTCATTGGGTATGGTTGATAAGGATCGATCTTGTTCTAATGTATATATTTGATATAGTCTTCGGTTTTTATATTTTTTTAATATACCATGTACTATGTTTTTATACCTACTACATGTTCTCTGTTTTCATCATTTTTTAGCATCACAACAACATCTTTTGTATATGACACTTTTTATTGATATTGGATATTTATTCCAATATGAATGATTATTTAAACTTCCATGTTATATTATTGTATTCATTTCATTCAACATGCAGTTATTTTCTATGAATATATCTTTTATGATACACTATGATAATGTGGTTATAGTATCCCCATCATACCATTATAGACCGTAATTAATATTTGAAATATTATGTTGTATAGTGAGGCATGCTTGAGACCACGTGTCAAACAAGGTCATGTCACTTATGGGTGTACAAGGTTTGTGAAATGAAATAGTGGTATTAGAGAACATTATTTTCATTTCCTTAGTATTTTCATAGTATAATGAACACTATGACAAAATATAATTTTTTAATTACAATTTCAATGATTTTAGAAATCATAGACATCAGAAAATTCCACTAATGTTAGAGAGATTACTAATTATTATTTTTTTATTATATTATAGTTTTTCTAATTTCAATGTTGGTTATGGAACACGAATTGTAGTGATTTTTATCATTATGGATTCTCATATACCCATTAAATTGTTTATAAAATTAATATTATCATAGGCATCACTATAGGAACCTAAGGATTAATATGTCATGCATATTCTCTACAAGGCTTATTTTATAGTGGGCATTGGCCACATTATTTTTTATGTTCCCCAGAAAATATATTTTAATATAAATAATATTTAATCTAATAAAAATGATAAATAATTGATTAATTAAATTTTTTGAATCAAAATAAATTATTTTATTACATATATAGTTATCATATCACCTTGACTAACCAATAATGACATGATTTTTTTACAATGTTCCCACAATAGGAAATTTCAATTGATTGAAAATAAATTGATTCTAATTATAATTTATATTGTTTAACAATTATATGATTTTTAATAGTGATTTTTATATATCAATAAACATTTCTAATTTATTACATCTTGACACCAGATGCAATGGACATTCTATTGTTATATGGAGTACCAATTCTATCATTCAACGAAGACTAATAGTAATCTTTGGAATGGTAAGTCAGAAAAATGGACCATGATAAAAATATATATACACATTTGAAATTGGTAATTTTGAGGAAATTTAAGGATATTTCAATCATTAAATTCGTAAGTGAATTAAATTAATTTTTTTTACCTTTATAGTAATCAATTGACACTATATATAACATAAAATATATTATGAGATAGGAAACCATGAACTATGATCGTGAAAAATATTTATAGTTAGATGATGGGAGTTTATTCGATGTCCCTTAAAAATTTTGGATGTTACCAATACCTAGGATTAGGAGATGGATGATGTGTATTGTATATTGTATATGACTGATTTTTAGATGTCACATTTGTTAATTGACATATTTTTTAATATTTAAAATTATTTTGTTTAGTTTATTAGACACTAGAGATATATTCCTCTGTGAATGCCTCAGGTTGAATTAAACCGAGGAAATGTACATGTGATTGAAGTGGATGGAATAGAACCAATGATATTACCCCATGCAGTCTTGTTGAGGGAACCTATAGTCATAGATGATCTAATAAAAAAAATTAATTTTATAGAGGGATTATTTTATTTATTTTCGTCCAAATAAGGAGGCCAATGGTCTTCAACTATGAAGGGTGAGTTTAATAGAGATTTATTTCTACATAAAACTTGTACTATTTTTGTTGAAGTCATTCCCCAAGCTATTTGGTCATGTTTAGAAGATTGTTTTTTCAATTACCAATAATTTTGAGATCTATTCGGAAAATATAGTCGATCATAAATTGTACAGGCTCTATGAGTCTGCCAATCAATATTTGATTTTTTTTCATAGGTATATTAGCACTCGAGTATTTTCTATAGTTATTTATAGATTATATTCTATGAATTCATCTTCCGGAAAATGAAATGATTTGGTTTGGTTAGATATTTTACACATATATAGTATTGTACCTTATATATGAGGGACATAACAATGAGTTTCATAGATCTAATGCATTTTCATTATACTCTTCTTGGTGAATAGATATCCAGAGCATGGTAGTTTTAGAAAATACATGAATACCATATGTTCACTAGTGAACATATTATATTTAATGAATATTTCAGATATATTAAACAATTCCCTCATCTCCAAGTCTATGTTGAGGGAGGATGATGGTGATTGGTATGAAACCTCTGTTCCTAGACATGGAAGTAGATCACCATGTAGTATGATGAATTTTGATGACTATTCTCTTCATGAAACAACTGTCATATTTTCTTCCAATTTAGTTGTGTTGTATGTAATTATTGCAGTGGGATATAAAAAATAAGGCCCCACTACGGTAAAGACCGAGTCAAATACAAGGAATCCGACAAAATGCATCATATTTAGAAGTTTGTAAATTCCTTGCATCCATTTAGTAGTGATTGGATGTTTGAACCATCTCAAAATTATAGAGAACAATGAATTCATATATTCTAGGAAGGGAGATGGAGTATAAAATGTTATTCAATCCATATAAGTGGAAAATTTCATGGATTCCCAAATTCTTCTATTTAGTGACAAGAAAGAAGACATTCTTTGGGTAGTCATTTTATATCTTAGTGTCATAGATCAGGATAACTACAAGGACTAAAAACAATACATACATATTATAGTGATATTCCATCCATAGATTGATTTATAATTTTATTATAATCTCCTATATTATATGTCTAATTAACTACTAGTTCCACACAACCTTTCATATGTGTTGCTATTATATAATGTAATGTCCATATTATTAAAATCAGTTGTGGATTAATGACTGTCAATACTATTTTGGGAGTTCCATTGGAATGTTTGTTCCTATTTAATGAGTTATGCCAATAGAATATTTTATTGATTCATATATATTATTTTTATCCTCAAGAAGATAGGTTTTTACATCATTCTCAAGATAGACAAGTAGGTGACCTTTTTTCTCATACCAATCTTTATCATCGATGGTGGACCATATATTCACTTAAGAGAGTAGAAATTTTTTCCACAAAGAATATTATATATAGAAAAGTCTTGATTGACCTAAAAATCATTTGAAATATGAAGAAATAGCCTATATTTATAGTTTATTTTTATAAGATAAGTAATCAAATATGACAGAATTCCATCCAATGGTGGATCGGTTCATAGATGACTTCCTAGATGGCATTATTTGGGGTACCACTATAAGAGAGGTAAAGATCACTATTGATATTGTAATAAGAGAATCACCAAAATCAATTATTAGATATAGAATAAATTAAATTATTCCTTAGAAACAAATAATATTGATATAAGAGATGAACTAAAAATGGTTTATAATAATGAGTAACCCTCCTTTGGATTCACTTGGACTATTTTGCAAAATGACAGTTAGGGAAAATTATCCCTGTGTGGATTATCAAAAGATGAATTTTCAAATTGTAATGAACTATTGTAAATTACTTTTAATATATTATGAAGAATCCCACCCCTCCTCATTGTTTTGAGAAGGAGATGACATGCTACTTGGACATAGGGAACATTCCCAAGGAACTAATGGATGGAAATAAATATTTAGGGCTTCAATAACAATTGGGAACAATTTTTCATTAGAATAAAACCAACCAAAAAATAAAGGTGTAACTGATCAAAAATTCACAATGCATGTAAACAATTTAAACCCATACATTAAATTATTTAGAATGAACCATGTTATCTAACCAATTCCATTACAACTCCCTTTGACCAATGATACTCAACCAATATGTTCCATTATCATAGTACCAAGAGAAGATTAAAAAAACCCAAAAATCTAGGATATAACACCATAGATCCATGCCCAAATCCATGCTCAATGTACTACAAAACCATAAAAGCATCATGATGAACCACTAAGAAAATGATATTCTTTAGCTTTACATGTGTCCAGGATAACCACATCTGCAAAAGCACCAAAGTGCCAAAGAGAGGGGTGGATAGTAATACTCAGTAAGTTTTCCCTAAATTACATCGACACACATGACACTATGAAAGAACCATTACCACATTTGTATACATATGATTATATAAAACATCAAATAGTGAAACAATTTCCATCACGACAAACACACGAATACCATGCCACTTTTACCCCAAATACGAAAAATATAAGAGAATACCATCAATCAATCCATAATAAATTTTACCATTACATATGACCACAAAAATTTCATCATGGTTTTCCCCATGCATAAGAAACATGTAGGTATACAGTTTCACACATTCAATCGTGTGTAACAATATTGGGGGGACTTCCTGTCAATTCCATTTTATACCTTTCCAATCTAGTGGTACTTCCCACCCACATTTCTTTGATTATGGCCCTTCCATCCACTATTCAACCTCTTAATTAGTGGAACTCCTTTCACGATTCACATCTATTTCAATCACATGCATCAATATATAACCAACAAACAAGCATATAACACACCAAAGCCACAACATTATGCAAACAACCATTTCCATCCCAAAAAATCCCATATAACATTACCCATGAAAAAATTCATTCTAATAAAACAAATAATTTTTATTGATAACCATTTTGAGAAAAAATTTCACAAATCTTCCTATTACACCGAATTTAAAATCTAAATTTTAAATATCCATCATCAAGAAGACTTCACCGCAATACCCCATTTTTGTCAAAATCCACAAATCATCACAAAATGATTTTCAGAGAAACATTAGACATCATAAACACAATTAATTTCGGGAAAACCCATTCAATTTAAATCAAGGCATATATTTTTGAAAAAATTTAGCATATAGAGAATCCACCTATAATAAGGTTTTGCAAAAATAAACCAACTCACCATCACACCAAAAATCCGGGTAAAATATCCACCAAAATATCCTTAGATTCATTTTCCTAATTCCAAAAGGCCCCAATATCATCATGTTATGAAACAAGAACACTATATCTAGATGGAACGTATATAGATCAAGAAATATAAGAGAGTGGGAGAACTCGACCAAAGGAAATACAAGAATGATCCATGAGAGGAGACATACTAGAGATTAATTACCAAGGGAGAACATTGAAACCCCATAAAATCACTTCCAAAATGATTGTAAGATCCCATGTAACCCTTGAGAATAAAAAATATAGAGTTTGGTTCAAGTTGGAAAAGAAATGATAGGTTTATGAAAATCTTGAGAGAGGCCGAATTTAAAAAAAATACCATTTTTAATGACATGCAATGTTATATCACACGATCGGACAACCCATGCACTAAATCTGCTCCCGTTACTAACCCGAAGAGAACCACACATGGTATCCTATCATGGTTAGAAAAAATGTGCACAAAATGTGTGATTTCCAGTTTCTCAATCTACACATTGTCCTTGATGTTCTACATGATATCCCATAATTGTGCCCAAACTGTGCTCCATTTGGAAAGCCCAAAAAACATTATCATGCCTTCCCAAACTCTCCGAAACATTACCCAACAACATTAAACTCCTTAAAACTCACATGAAAGGTTTACATACATCAAACCGGGTGTACTAAATTCTCCCCAACATTGAATATTCTATCCTTGGAATGTACAGAACCTCCATTTTATCGAAAGTTCCTGGGCCATTTCTCGACAATCTCATTCTCTTACTACCAAATCGCCTCCTAAATCTGAACATGATTCCAAAAAACCTGATATAGACCAATGAATTTATCATTCATGAATTTGTCTTACGTATCCACAATATGCAATGGGACATACTCCAATTAAGCATCTAGTTATATCTCAACGTGATCACATTGAATCACATTGTCAGGATCCGGTTGATAATTCTTCATATGGGAGATATGGAACAACATGTGCACTATGTGAACTATGGTAGAAAATTCAACTGATAATACATCTATCCATCCCACTCAAGTATATCAAATGTCCCACCATTCTGTGGAGAAAACATACCCTACATTCTAAACTAGTGATGTACATGTCTTTGAAAGATTCTCAAGAACACATGATAACCCTCCTCGAATGATAATGACAATCAATGATGGTCCACATACAATTTTTGATCGATCTGAGCTATCTCCATTCTCGTCATGATAAACTTTATAATCTTTGCATTATCATGGAAAAGTCATTGCCAATCCATTGACGTCACCCCTATTTTCACCAAACAATGTAGAAAACGACAAAAATTCCCATAGAATGCTTCAAATTGATCCATATGTATGAAGGCATGATAAATTTTCTCATATGAGAAATCATCCAAAAAAATGTGCTCCTCCCAGGAGCAACAAAAATCCATCACACAAGACAACAACATATCATAAAACATTTTTATCATCCTCTCAGATTTCCCATATGTATAAGGATGGTATGCCTTGCTCATCATCAACAAAGTCCCAAGGGCTTGTTTCATGGATTTATAGAAATGTAACTTGAAACATGGATCTAAATATCATATAATCAAAATTGAATTACCATTAATTTTACAACGTCACTTATATATATTTTTTATAGATCCTATACCATATGAGATTCACGAATAGGGATGAATTGAGCTGACGTTGTGAGCTGGTCCACTGTCACCCATATAGAATCTTGTTTCCAAAAAATTCTTCAGAGAACCGTAACCAAACCCACATCAATCTGGTCATAATTTTATAATGGAATAGGTAAATACTGCAACATACCTACCAACCGCTGATGCTCTTCAATGAAATTCTAACAAGTCAAGTATCTCGATAAAAATTCTCCCACATTCCCTTTCATACCATCACACCAAAAATGCATGTTCAACACCTTATACATTTTATAAATTCAAGGATGCACATCCCATCTAGAATGATTATAATAACTATGAAATTCATCATAATAATCCACCAGTACAACCATCTGATTTTGAAAAAAACAAACTGAATTCCCATTCAGTTCTCACCCCTCAATGGTCTCCCCACCATTGAGTTTCGACCACGTCAACACACACTCGGAATCTGACACCTGTTATTATTTAACAAAAATATCCAAGTCATTAATCAACTAGAAAAATAAGAATACTACATTATCACCCCATTCCACACATTCCATCTACATTTTAGTAATAACTGACAACAACTACCACTGATCTGATGCTAATTTCACTAAATGAGTATATGATTTCTAAATTAATGCATTCAAAACCAAATTTCCCATACCCAGTGTGTACATCATGTCAAAATAAAATTTTTGTAGACAATACATCCATATCCTCTACCTCAAGTCCAAATATATCAATAAAAAATATACATCATGATCTTTTGATCGGTATACACTGTAACGCCCCGACCCCAGCTGCCCAGAGTCGGTGCATTACTTCGTAACATTGGCATGATCACAAGAAAGATCAAATCTCGAAAGACCGATTGGTTTAGTAGCCTTGGAAACACTAGATATATTTATAAGGTTTACATTACATCATTAAACGAAAAACTACTACAACAACATATTGTCTCCATAATCCACACTCATATCCCCACATAAGATCCCTGCAGGTCATTCATAATTTACTTCTTCACTTCCTGGGAAAAATAAAACATAGAAAAGGGGTGAGCTCAAATGCCCAGTAAGGATAACAATATAGCGGAAACTTTCATAAATAAGAATAAACATTTAAGGCAATGCATTACTAAAACAAAAGCCTTTTAAACTTTAACTTCAACATAGTATGGCAAAAGTAAAATGAAATAATGCCATTTAATTATTCACATGGATATTCTACTAATCGAATAATCACATGCAAAAATCAATAACCACTTTCATAATGTTGGAATGCATAATGCTAAACATTAATTACTTTTCAAGGCCTCGTCCCAAGACCTTGGGGCTAACTGTAACCGGAACCCAACCCGGAGTGCCTCTAATAACCGGACACCAACCAGGAGTGCCTCTAATAACCGGACACCAACCCGGAGTGCCTCTAATAACCGGACACCAACCCGGAGTGCCTCTAATAACCGGACACCAACCCGGAGGGCTTACTTTTACCAGTCCCTAACCTGGAGGGCTTACTTTAACCAGTCCCCAACCTGGAGGGCTTACTTTTACCGGTCCCCAACCCGGAACATACTTGTTTAGCACATTCATCTGAAGAAATGTTTGAAATATAACATAAACATTCGGATTAAAACTAGCTTCTGAAATGTCAACACTTTAAACATAAACCATGAGTGATATAAAAATAGCACATCCACAGTCAAACATATCACAAAACCTTCAAAACAATATAGAAGTTTTGTATCATAATAAATCAACTTCAAATAATCTTAAAACCCATCAAAGGATGTTGACATAGATGAAATCAAAATTCTTTTTAAAGAAATATCTCCTTTTATTTTGAAATCATTTAAGATCCATATAAAATCAAACATTTTCTTTGAAAATAATCTTATAAGATTTTAAGGAAAGCTTTGAAGATTTTATAACGGCGTAAAATAACCACACCCACCGTATAAGTTAAAAAAAACATTCTTACCTCAATTCTGTCGAAAAGGTTAAAAAGGACCTTGTTTTGAAAACGACGGAAAGATTCCTTTATAAACCTCTTATAAAAAGTCAAACAAGGGTATAAATGACTTTAACCCATATTCTTGTAAATTGTAAAAATGTTTTGAAATACATTTTTAAGAAACATGGATGTGGATGATAAAGATATCCCAGTAGATTATTACGTATAAACAACCTCGGATAATGAAGAGATTGTGAAATAACCCTTACCTGTTTGGTAACTTATGAAACATACAACCCATGAAAGAGGTATCATACAATGAATATGTAAGTACACATAAATTAGAGTGTATTACACAAAGAATATAATTATGGGCAGTACATACACCACACAAAAGGTAATGGTGGCAATATGGCATGAATCTCACGGGAATAAGGAGTGAGATGAAAACCCCTTACCACGTTAATCAACTGAGTCGTATGGCCAAAAGTTAATAACCACCAAATTATTTACAGAATAACATGAATATGATAATATATATCAAATTCCAGTACACAATACACCACTTTCAATAATTTAGTGGCGAATAATGGAAATCTCACGGAATTGAATGTGAGATAAGAAAAATCCCTTACCTTGTACTTTTCCTTGGTTGGGGTAGGTTAACCTCCTGTATAATGGTGAAATAGTTGTTATTAAATTATACAAGAATCATATATAATAATATGATATCATATATGATCTTTTAACATTGATTTGTTAATAATATCTTAGAATTATCGTCGTTTCGGGAGTTAACTTACTTGTTTTCTTTTGTATGTTTTGTTACGTAAGACATGTATGTAAAGGATAGGTTGTATATTATTCATATACAGAATGATATCAAGTCCTTAAACATCATTTTTTAAATCATCAAATGATAATTATACTTGAATGGATACGATGGAGAATGAATCTCATCGCGTTCGTGGAGACGGTAGTCCGTACGTATGCACGAGCGACAATATCATTCTTTTGATATTAAAATAATATATAAATGGATCGTATATCATATATACATAATCATTAACATGTTATTTATATTATTTACATGAGTTACACATCATTATTATACCCATCCAAATAATATTATATTGAATAACAATTACACCACGACGTGGAGACGGTAAGCCGTACGTACGCACGTATGGTGACATGTTATTCAAAGGGTGGATAGAATACTGAATATGGTTGTAACATATTTATAATAACATCACAGTATATGTAAGATACTGGAGTTATTATTTTAGAATGGTAATAACAAAGAAAGAGGAAGTGGAAGAAGAAATGAACTTGGAGAAGGGTGGTGAAATCATTACCTCTTCTTCGGGTTCTTCCTTTTGATTTGATCAAAAGGGCTCCTTAGGTTGGCTTTCTGATCAAACTAAGGCCTCTAGGTTGTAGTGAGGGATGTTGGGAGAGTATTTGGGCAGAGTTTGGCCGAGCCAAAAGGCTTTGAAGGTGTGAAGAAATGAGAAGGAGGAGTGCCCTTTTATAAGAGGGGTGAGGGGCACCTTTGGAAAAGCTAGAAATATTAATTTATAATAAATTCATATTCGGTTTCTAATGGCTCCAAAGCTTATTATTCAACGGTTAAGGTGGGTATAGGTCGAAAACCACTCAACCAATAGAATTTAGACAGGTTTGGGTACTTATATTAACCTTATCTTTAAGTATTAACTCTAAGTTAATTAGTTTCACTTTTACAATGTCTCTTTGTATTTTTATATAATATGGTTAATAAAATTACTATATACATCCAAGAGACCCCCAAGTGGTACATTAATGATGAACCTATCATGATATAAGTCTCTTGGCCGAACCTTAGATTTTTAGGAATTTAATATCAATTAATAATATAATATTTGTTTTAAGAACTCTTTTATGTCAATTTTGACACTATTCAATAGTTGATTTTTGTGAAACTCATAACAGATTGATTACTTCGAAAAAAGTCAATTAAATCAATCCTAATATATCATATTATCCTAGAAAATTAGTTTAATTCATTAAAAGTTTCATATTATATTTATTTGGGTATTTATAATATCAATTATTTTAATTTTTCACTATTATAGTAATTACTACATCATCATTGTGTCATAAATAAAATAAATTATTTAATGTCTAAAAATTATAAATAAAATATCATTATGTAGTAAATCTTTTTAGATTTCTAATGAATATTTATAATCTAAAATCCAACATATATAACCCTATGTAACAATTGTTTTTCTAAAAGATATATGCTTGTGTCATTTTTGTATTCATTTTAACTTAATTAAAATAAAGTGTCATTATCACTTACAAGTGGATCCATGGGGTCCCAAAATTGACACAAAGATGCCCATGGTCGACCAGGTATCAACCAATAGGGTTAAGACACGTTTTAGGGTAATTTAGTATTATTATAATATTATTTTTTAACCCTTATTTACCGGATTTACCCTTAACCATGGTAAATAAAATATTTACCGCAGTAATTATTCAAAATGTCTAAAAATAAAAGTTACCTATTTACACAATTTGAACATCCTGATTCCAAATATGGAATCCATTTTCCTAATTTCAAAACAAAGAAGTGGCAGAAATTAATTTAAAATTAATTCCCGCTGTCAAAACAAAAAGCGTGTTTTTAAGAGATAATAACTATCAAAAGATTGACACTTGTTTATGTTCGGTTTAATTGTAAAATTATGTCCAATGACCAAAATTATATTAAATATTAAAAATATATTCTAAATATACTTTAAAACCACTCAAATTCATAATTTATCACTATTAATTATTTTGATTAAAAAAGTTGTTTTTAATTAAAATTTAGTAATTTTCACTATTCATCAAAATATGAAAGTTATCCGAAAAGTACCAAAATTTCACCTTAGGCTAAATTTTATATTCCGAATCCAAAAATGAAGTCCATTTTAAAATATAAAATATATATAACTTCAAAAAGTAGGTATTACTATTCATAACAGCTAGTTTGATTGGTTACGGTGTGTTAGAACTCGAAGTTGCGTACAACACACGCTACTGTTTTATTCAAAGGAAAGCGTACCGTGGAAGCTTGGGATGTTTCATTTTAAATTTTTTGATGTCTCCATTTAGTCAAAAAGTTTAAAATATTGTATTTAAAAAGGTTTCACTATCAAAAGTTGATAAAAGTGCAATACTGAAAATGAATATGTTCTTGCATTATGACTAAGAAACTCATAATATGGATTCTAAAATTATAAGGATTATATAAAGTTTAAAATTTAGTTAATACTATTCATGACCTCTTTTAATGGATTTTTTTTTGGTAAGTCATGGTGCAATTGAACTCAGTGTTGCGTGTAGTTCAAGTTATTGAATTATTTTGTAGAAATAACACACTATGAAATCTTGGGGTGTTACATTCTCTCCTCCTTCAATAAATTGCGTCCTCGCAATTTGAAATTGTTCTTCAAAAATAAAAGGTTGAAAGTAGAAAATATATTTGTGGGAAAACCCACATCGGAAATTGGGTTACTAAAATTTAGTCTTAATATGAGGAAAAGAGAAATCAAAGGGTCACCACCAAATTATGATCTCGATTAGGAGAACATTGGTGGAAATTAGAGACATATAATCGGAGGAAAAACGTAAATATTTATAGGTAGTGATTGAGGTCATCAATCACAAACAAGTGTATAATTGAGGTCCTTAAATTCATCAATCTATGATGATTTGAAATACCATCGGTTCAACAAAACATAGGGTATTAGGATAACACATTTTTGACGTTTCAAAATATCTTAGTTGAAATCCCACATCGAAAAATGAATTAATGAGGCCTCTATTTAAAATAAAGAGTGGAAAGTATGAAGATTAACGAAAATAACACATACTAGGGTTCCATGTAGGAAAATATGGATATGGAAGAGAAATCTAACCATCAATTATCTGATGGAGAGTGGTAGAGAACATGGCTATGAAAAGGCCAACAATCCCAAAGCCATAAATTAGTGATGATTTAAGGTACCATCTAGGACAACATTTTTGTTCTAAGTTGCTTTTCTTAATATTGAGGAACTTATTTATGAGATTGGCTAAGATCATAAGGAGATATACTTACTTTATAATTAGAGTTTTGTCCATTAATAAATTTCTACCATAAACTCATCTTTCACTCGTAAAAAAAATTATATTTATACTATTCGTACAGGGTTCCAAAATAAACGAATTTATAATTCATCTACCAGATCTTTTAAAAAAACTACATTATTTAATCCAGGACATCTCTTGGGCCAGTGGTAAGTGATACACCCTTGTCGCCCTTCGGTTGCGGGTTCAAGTCTCGCAGCCTTGCCGGACGCGACGGGTTGCCGCCCGACCTCCGGGTTGTCCTTTTATGGAAATCCAAAATAATCCAAACTAGAACTATCCAAAATACTTCTGTCCAAACTCACAGTCCAACATTTATAAGGAAGGTAAACATAATATAGATCCTTTTTACCCTGTAATAGCATATGAATACCTTCATCATGTACTACCATATTCCTTATTGATTACATTCATGTTCCCTTATTCCATATAGAATGCTGGATATACTTCATTAATCCAAAAATGTTTTAAACCCCAACAATGATGGAATAGACAAATCATTAATCAGCTTCAAGGTAGTCAATAATATCCAATATAATTTATCCAAAATAATCACATATTATTCCAAAATCACTACCTCAGTATCAGAACTATATTATGATTTATCATTCTCTCAACCATATATTTTCCAAAAATTTAACCTTCTATTGAGTCACTTTTCTTTGTTCCACACAATCTCAAGTCCTTAATGAAATAGTACTGCAGTACAATCCTTATATACTCCATAATTATTATAACAAGTACATTGTTGATACAACACTCAATTGAAATAATCTACATAAGAACTCTAATCATTCCTCTTCATCTGTGGTAGTATCATAACTTGATTATTATCCAATAGCATCATTTGCGGCATAGTCCGATGACTGGGACATAGGTTCACGTAGTGTCCAAACTCCTTGCAAATGAAGCATTGTACATTTAAAACCATTTTCTTACCCTTGCAGTCACGTACTTTGTGCCCTTTTCCTCCACACTTATAACAAACTCCCATTCCTTTCAGGCAAGTTCTAGGGTGTTTCTTTCCACAGTTACCACATATGGGAAAATTCTTCTTTTCCCTCTTACTTTTATCCATCTTTCTCTCTTCCATCCTTTTCTTCTATTGCTTCCCTTCAAAGCCATAGGACTCAGTAAACTCTTTACATATCTTATCAACACATGATATTATTTCTTCATATGATGATAATACATGGGAGACTATTTCTCTTATAAATTCTAGCTTAAGACCATGAATGATATGATCCTTCCTTCTCTTTGGATCATGTGCATTTCTGGAGTTCTCATTCCTTCTACTGGGCGCCATTTCTAAACAATGGCATAAACTAGATCAGTTTATGAATCAAAATACATAATCCCATACTTATAAAACACTTAACATAAATTGAACTATTTATGGATATAATCCATAATCATAAAAATGTTTTCTTTGAGGAAGTATATACTCATAAACCCTTCATAATGATTTGTAAAGATAGTGAGAGTTATCCTAAGCATATCCCCCGGGAGTGTCGTAACCAAGAGTGCAGCAAGGCCCGTTGTCGTGCACCAGTTCCCGTTCGAGTCTAGCTCAAAGCAGTGTTTTCGGGTTTTACCCCTAGGTACATCTGTGCCAGAGCCGCCTCTACCTGCTCGTATCCAGACAGGGATGTATTGCTCGGAAAACTCACAAAATCTCTACAATACCAAAATTTTAGGAAGTTCTTCTATACTAATCCTCAAAGTTCATCTTAGGTCTACGTGCTCTAATCAGAGTTTATCTAAATCTAGCTTCCAAGGTTTATACTAAACTTCCTCTGATACCAACTGTAACGCCCCGACCCCAGCTGCCCAGAGTCGGTGCATTACTTCGTAACATTGGCATGATCACAAGAAAGATCAAATCTCGAAAGACCGATTGGTTTAGTAGCCTTGGAAACACTAGATATATTTATAAGGTTTACATTACATCATTAAACGAAAAACTACTACAACAACATATTGTCTCCATAATCCACACTCATATCCCCACATAATATCCCTGCAGGTCATTCATAATTTACTTCTTCACTTCCTGGGAAAAATAAAACATAGAAAAGGGGTGAGCTCAAATGCCCAGTAAGGATAACAATATAGCGGAAACTTTCATAAATAAGAATAAACATTTAAGGCAATGCATTACTAAAACAAAAGCCTTTTAAACTTTAACTTCAACATAGTATGGCAAAAGTAAAATGAAATAATGCCATTTAATTATTCACATGGATATTCTACTAATCGAATAATCACATGCAAAAATCAATAACCACTTTCATAATGTTGGAATGCATAATGCTAAACTTTAATTACTTTTCAAGGCCTCGTCCCAAGACCTTGGGGCTAACTGTAACCGGAACCCAACCCGGAGTGCCTCTAATAACCGGACACCAACCCGGAGTGCCTCTAATAACCGGACACCAACCCGGAGTGCCTCTAATAACCGGACACCAACCCGGAGGGCTTACCTTTACCAGTCCCTAACCTGGAGGGCTTACTTTAACCAGTCCCCAACCTGGAGGGCTTACTTTTACCGGTCCCCAACCCGGAACATACTTGTTTAGCACATTCATCTGACGAAAAGTTTGAAATATAACATAAACATTCGGATTAAAACTAGCTTCTGAAATGTCAACACTTTAAACATAAACCATGAGTGATATAAAAATAGCACATCCACAGTCAAACATATCACAAAACCTTCAAAACAATATAGAAGTTTTGTATCATAATAAATCAACTTCAAATAATCTTAAAACCCATCAAAGGATGTTGACATAGATGAAATCAAAATTCTTTTTAAAGAAATATCTCCTTTTATTTTGAAATCATTTAAGATCCATATAAAATCAAACATTTTCTTTGAAAATAATCTTATAAGATTTTAAGGAAAGCTTTGAAGATTTTATAACGGCGTAAAATAACCACACCCGCCGTATAAGTTAAAAAAAACATTCTTACCTCAATTCTGTCGAAAAGGTTAAAAAGGACCTTGTTTTGAAAACGACGGAAAGATTCCTTTATAAACCTCTTATAAAAAGTCAAAAAAGGGTATAAATGACTTTAACCCATATTCTTGTAAATAGTAAAAATGTTTTGAAATACATTTTTAAGAAACATGGATGTGGATGATAAAGATATCCCAGTAGATTATTACGTATAAACAACCTCGGATAATGAAGAGATTGTGAAATAACCCTTACCTGTTTGGTAACTTATGAAACATACAACCCATGAAAGAGGTATCATACAATGAATATGTAAGTACACATAAATTAGAGTGTATTACACAAAGAATATAATTATGGGCAGTACATACACCACACAAAAGGTAATGGTGGCAATATGGCATGAATCTCACGGGAATAAGGAGTGAGATGAAAACCCCTTACCACGTTAATCAACTGAGTCGTATGGCCAAATGTTAATAACCACCAAATTATTTAAAGAATAACATGAATATGATAATATATATCAAATTCCAGTACACAATACACCACTTTCAATAATTTAGTGGCGAATAATGGAAATCTCACGGAATTGAATGTGAGATAAGAAAAATCCCTTACCTTGTACTTTTCCTTGGTTGGGGTAGGTTAACCTCCTGTATAATGGTGAAATAGTTGTTATTAAATTATACAAGAATCATATATAATAATATGATATCATATATGATCTTTTAACATTGATTTGTTAATAATATCTTAGAATTATCGTCGTTTCGGGAGTTAACTTACTTGTTTTCTTTTGTATGTTTTGTTACGTAAGACATGTATGTAAAGGATAGGTTGTATATTATTCATATACAGAATGATATCAAGTCCTTAAACATCATTTTTTAAATCATCAAATGATAATTATACTTGAATGGATACGATGGAGAATGAATCTCATCGTGTTCGTGGAGACGGTAGTCCGTACGTATGCACGAGCGACAATATCATTCTTTTGATATTAAAATAATATATAAATGGATGGTATATCATATATACATAATCATTAACATGTTATTTTTATTATTTACATGAGTTACACATCATTATTATACCCATCCAAATAATATTATATTGAATAACAATTACACCACGACGTGGAGACGGTAAGCCGTACGTACGCACGTATGGTGACATGTTATTCAAAGGGTGGATAGAATACTGAATATGGTTGTAACATATTTATAATAACATCACAGTATATGTAAGATACTGGAGTTATTATTTTAGAATGGTAATAACAAAGAAAGAGGAAGTGGAAGAAGAAATGAACTTGGAGAAGGGTGGTGAAATCATTACCTTTTCTTCGGGTTCTTCCTTTTGATTTGATCAAAAGGGCTCCTTAGGTTGGCTTTCTGATCAAACTAAGGCCTCTAGGTTGTAGTGAGGGATGTTGGGAGAGTATTTGGGCAGAGTTTGGCCGAGCCAAAAGGCTTTGAAGGTGTGAAGAAATGAGAAGGAGGAGTGCCCTTTTATAAGAGGGGTGAGGGGCACCTTTGGAAAAGCTAGAAATATTAATTTATAATAAATTCATATTCGGTTTCTAATGGCTCCAAAGCTTATTATTCAAAGGTTAAGGTGGGTATAGGTAGAAAACCACTCAACCAATAGAATTTAGACAGGTTTGGGTACTTATATTAACCTTATCTTTAAGTATTAACTCTAAGTTAATTAGTTTCACTTTTACAATGTCTCTTTGTATTTTTATATAATATGGTTAATAAAATTACTATATACATCCAAGAGACCCCCAAGTGGTACATTAATGATGAACCTATCATGATATAAGTCTCTTGGCCGAACCTTAGATTTTTAGGAATTTAATATCAATTAATAATATAATATTTGTTTTAAGAACTCTTTTATGTCAATTTTGACACTATTCAATAGTTGATTTTTGTGAAACTCATAACAGATTGATTACTTCGAAAAAAGTCAATTAAATCAATCCTAATATATCATATTATCCTAGAAAATTAGTTTAATTCATTAAAAGTTTCATATTATATTTATTTGGGTATTTATAATATCAATTATTTTAATTTTTCACTATTATAGTAATTACTACATCATCATTGTGTCATAAATAAAATAAATTATTTAATGTCTAAAAATTATAAATAAAATATCATTATGTAGTAAATCTTTTTAGATTTCTAATGAATATTTATAATCTAAAATCCAACATATATAACCCTATGTAACAATTGTTTTTCTAAAAGATATATGCTTGTGTCATTTTTGTATTCATTTTAACTTAATTAAAATAAAGTGTCATTATCACTTACAAGTGGATCCATGGGGTCCCAAAATTGACACAAAGATGCCCATGGTCGACCAGGTATCAACCAATAGGGTTAAGACACGTTTTAGGGTAATTTAGTATTATTATAATATTATTTTTTAACCCTTATTTACCGGATTTACCCTTAACCATGGTAAATAAAATATTTACCGCAGTAATTATTCAAAATGTCTAAAAATAAAAGTTACCTATTTACACAATTTGAACATCCTGATTCCAAATATGGAATCCATTTTCCTAATTTCAAAACACAGAAGTGGCAGAAATTAATTTAAAATTAATTCCCGCTGTCAAAACAAAAAGCGTGTTTTTAAGAGATAATAACTATCAAAAGATTGACACTTGTTTATGTTCGGTTTAATTGTAAAATTATGTCCAATGACCAAAATTATATTAAATATTAAAAATATATTCTAAATATACTTTAAAACCACTCAAATTCATAATTTATCACTATTAATTATTTTGATTAAAAAAGTTGTTTTTAATTAAAATTTAGTAATTTTCACTATTCATCAAAATATGAAAGTTATCCGAAAAGTACCAAAATTTCACCTTAGGCTAAATTTTATATTCCGAATCCAAAAATGAAGTCCATTTTAAAATATAAAATATATATAACTTCAAAAGGTAGGTATTACTATTCATAACAGCTAGTTTGATTGGTTACGGTGTGTTAGAACTCGAAGTTGCGTACAACACACGCAACTGTTTTATTCAAAGGAAAGCGTACCGTGGAAGCTTGGGATGTTTCATTTTAAATTTTTTGATGTCTCCATTTAGTCAAAAAGTTTAAAATATTGTATTTAAAAAGGTTTCACTATCAAAAGTTGATAAAAGTGCAATACTGAAAATGAATCTGTTCTTGCATTATGACTAAGAAACTCATAATATGGATTCTAAAATTATAAGGATTATATAAAGTTTAAAATTTAGTTAATACTATTCATGACCTCTTTTAATGGATTTTTTTTTTGGTAATTCATGGTGCAATTGAACTCAGTGTTGCGTGTAGTTCAAGTTATTGAATTATTTTGTAGAAATAACACACTATGAAATCTTGGGGTGTTACATACACTATGAATTTCTCAATGATGAGATAATGATGCACATTTTCAATCCATGAACCACTACCATCAACCCCAAATCATGTGTTGGGTACTTATTATCATGAAACCTAAACTCCCATGAGCCATAAAAAATCAAATAACCCCCTTTCATGATAACACACTCCATACCTAATCCATATGCCCCATAATACACCATGAACAATTTCATGGGTTCTAGAAAAACCAAGATTGGTGATGATGTATGGTGACACTTATGTTCTCCCAATGATTTCTAATACTGCTCATTCCATTGAAATTGAACATTATACCTTCTCCAAGAAATAATATTTTAGGACAATCATATGAAATCAAGAACAAAATGTCATTAATATTCAACTAGAAAAAGTAATCTTCATATCATGGAAACATTAATTAATGGTTACAAGGATATTTCAAACTCTATATTTTCTAGATCGATATAAACTCATTTCTAGGAAATTACATGGACAAGGAAATTAACCTCCTTTATCCCAAAAACTCAATTAAAAAATTTAGAATATAACCGATTTTCTCTTACGACTTGGAACACTATCGCCTAGTGTTGGTCATGCTCCATACTTGTTCTAGAATACATCAATGTATCGTTCACATATACCACCCCAAACGAATCATGGTATATCTAAAATATCTGATTCATCACTTCCATGAATTCTTCTGGTGGACCTGTTATAAAAAAGGGCATAACCACATATACATAATGGCCATATCTACATATGAAATATGTTTTGGGAATATCCTTATTCTGCATAAGTAGTTGATAATATCCTACCAGCAAGTCAATCATAGAGAACCATTGATCTCCCCCCCAACTTATCGAACAAGAATCAATGTGTGGAAGTGGATATGATTTATTTATCACAAGCTGATTAAGCCTGTGATATTAAACACATAGTTGTGGATTTCTATCATCCTTTTCAACAAACAAAAATCACTACCCACTGAGATGTTCTAAGATAGATGAACCCTATTTTTTCTTAATCTTCCTACTACATTTTCAATTCCCTAAATTATGATAGTTTCATTCAGTAACATAGAAGTTATATAGGACTAGTCCTTAGAAAGAGATCAATCATAAAATCAATATCTCTTACGGGTGGAAACCCTGATAATTCTATAGGAAATTCCTCCATAAACTAATCAGCCACTCCTGAAAAACTGTATCACTCATCCTATTCAATTTATTTGAAAAAAAATTCTAGAAACTGATATGATATAATGAAAACACCATGTGAAGACAAGCATGTTGCACCCATAATTTCATTTTCTCTCATCTAATGAGATAATCGACACTATTACCAATTATAAAACTATCTATTGACGATTAAGAGTCATTGTGGTCCTGAAACATATTTAAACAATCCATTCAATGGATTTTATCATAAGAATCCATCTCATTCATTGTGAAATCCCACATCAACTCAAACCCATCCACAGATATATAGAAGGCTCTGCACAGAAGGCTCGACACTCCATTTGACCCAAAACAATTTGAAGATGTAAAATGGAAGGAATAATTTCCACACTTGAACCTAAAAAAAGTTGAATGTGAAGAAATAAAAGATTGTAAATCAATCATATAAAATAGTTCTTGTGACATGGTAGAATTTAAAATAATAGTACCTTCCAATGTTGATGGTACAAAATTATTATCCATCACAACCTATTCATGTTCAACCAAATTCTTACTTTCCACACTCTTCTCTTTATTGATATGATATGGAGTCATCGTGTTCCTTGAATCACCATGAATAAAATTACTATATGGATGTGGGGTAAGGTTCATCCCATGTACTGTTGAGAAATATGATGCCAACGACCAATGAGGAGTGTTACAAACACCCGAACATAGAGAATTATGACAATAATGCTGATGATACCCCATCTTCTTACAGTTATGAAATGTTGAAGTCTATTTCAGAAAATCCCTCTTGATGTGTCATGGAGAACCACAATGAAAACACCCAGGTTTACTTTTATGCTTTCGAAGTATATTCACTGATCATACCATTAGATACTAATCCATACCCCCACCCTTTAAATACATGTCTCTCTTCCACATGATCTTAGTGTTTGTGATCCCACCATTTACAATGGTTACAAGCCTTCTTCCCTCGCATGTAGCTTCCAAAATATACCATTTATCTATTGTTTCTATCACGACTCGTCCCTTGGGGCCCGTGCCGTGACTACCCCAAGCCTGCCTTCCATATGCTAGGGGATAGAGACTAGCACCAAAGCCATATTCTCTAAAACTGGGATGACATTGCCCTTATAACCTATAAACACATGCAACCAAACTCACTGCAATATACGAACGCAAGTCAACTGTATAATAAACAAGTGATTATAGTATGTAAAAAGGATCCAGATAAAAAATCCCATCTAGAAAGTACATGTACAACTGAGTTGCAATATAATTGAAGAAAAGGAAAAAATAGCCACCGTCTCATCCTACAAGGGTCCTACCTGAATGGTAGGTACATATCGCCTCCTCAGCACTCGACGTCCGTCTATCTCCTTTGTGTGCTGACATGTCGTACGGTCCACCTTTCGGTATCGTCTAGTCCTGGTACACTTAGCCTCAATCAGTGCTATTCATCATCTGTATCCAATAGAAAATGGTGCGGGCATATCCCATGCAGGGATGGGGACAAAGATACTTAGTAGGAACCCTGAGACCCTCAAGGTCTCACAAAATCCACCAAGGGTGAAAAACAAAGTATGAAATCAATAGATAACCATTACATTGGTATATTCACATACATATAACTATGTTATCATGTAACCAGTCTCAATCAAGAGGAAAGCACAAAGATAATAACCCAACTCAATCCAGGATTTATTCTAGGGGTAGTACCAAGTAACATCCCCAGTCACATCATCAAACATCATAGCTTCTGGAGAACTCCTCCTCCATCGTGTACAGTGGGCCTGCCATGTCACACATAGATGCTTCCCACAATCCTCGGATTGGTGACATACTACTCCTATAAATTACAATGGGTCTTTTCGCTTCACCAAGGTGATCCCCCTCTGTGCACTTTGAGGTAATCCTCCTGTTGAGAACCATGGGTCAACCACATCCCCAAGGTGCTCCCCACTAGGCATGTCATGTCATGTCATACAGAGGTACTCCTCCTATCGAGTATTGTGGGTCTGCCGCATCATACAGAAGGTGCTCCCTCTCATTGCATTCTGAGGTACTCCTCCTATATCGAGTACCAGTGGTCTGCTAAGTCAGACATAGGTGCTCCCCACTCTGGGTCTGCCACGACACTAATTCTCTCCCCACTTGGCTAGTAAAGTCACTCTGAGTCAAAACGGTCAGCAGTCGCCAGTTCTCAGTTATTCGCAGGGTTTCATACATGTCATGCTTTGGGAAACCACATCCAAAGAAACAAGTCAACACTCCAAAAATCACAAATAACCATGAAGATGTTTTTCAGAGGTCCTCCACATCATATCTGTCTCAACGTAATAGACAGTGCTTCAATCAGACACCCAGTCTATTAGTTATTAGTCATTTAGTCCTGGGGGCCTGGTTGGAATCTTGAATAATCCAACGTGACTAAATCTCAACAATACCCCAAAAACTAGTGGGGTAATCTCAAAGTGACAGACACGCTCCATGATTTACAGTACTGTTGACGGTTCACCAAACGGGCATCCAGTGCCAAAGTTATGTCCAATGAATGTAAAAGGATCGTAGTGGGAACGAGTCCGGTCCGAGCAAGTTTAGCCAGTGGGTGGCGTGACTAGCCGGCGGCGCAGCCGGTGGGGCTCACCTTGCAGGTGGCACAAGCAGGGGTGCAGATCCAGCTAGGCCTGGGGTGGTGCAGCATGGCAAGGCACGTGCTGCCTGTTTGGCTGGGAGGTCAGAGCATCGTGGGGGCAGCGCAGGTCATGGTGTCTGTGGGGGGGAGATGATGATTCCTTTTTCACCTTTGTCTTCTTCCTCAATTCCAATGAACAACACAAAGAATAATGGAGGAGGGGTCAGGCCATGTTAGTTTTTCCCGCACCATCTGCATTTAGAGAGGTAGGAAACACTTCACATAAAACAAATCATAAATGATAAGCGTCAAATAATAATCTTCCTCAATGTATGTTCCCTACCCAAACAATGAAATGATGGGGAGAACATGTGATGTGATAAAAAATATCATTAAAAACCTACCTCGGTTTGTTCATCAACGGAGTTTGTGAGGGAGAAGATGATGTCGGTTTGTCCTAGGTGATGATGTCCCACGTCGGAAGAAGTCCTATGGATGAAGCATGAAGGAGGTCAGATTTCAATGTTGATGAAGAGTTCTTCATTTGAGAGCGTAAAACTCAATGTTTTGGGCATCATGTCACCTTACCAGTGCTTCGTCTCTAGGAGAATCCATCCCAGATACACCTCCCATGATAAATATATATAGGAGAGGGGAGAAGGTATATAACAATCGTGGAATTTATGACGGTTCATTTATTAGAACCTTCCTAAATTCCAATGATGCTATTAATTAATTTAAGAGGGGGAAAGCCAATTAATGGTTTGGTAATTGGCACATTATATGTGGAAGAAGTCAAGAGGGTCTTCCATATAAAAGGGGGGAGATAGTTTTTGGCCTCGGGTGGTCCCTACAACCATAAACTCTCATGGGAGGTTAAGGTGTGGTTTTCTCCACCACCATAACCACTCATGGGAGGTTAAGGTCTTGTGGTCCCCACATCCAACATCCACAGGGAGGTTTAGCTCTGGTGGGACCCACCTCCCAACACCCACATGTGTATTTGAAAATAAAAATAAAAGGTCAGAAACTTTTATTTTTATTTAAGTGTTTCACTTAAAACCCAAAAACAAACATTCACTGTCGACCCATTATCATTGGGGTGAAGCTCTCTTTAAAAGAATATTGGCACTATGAGATCAATGGTGCCCTCAGATTTCTATTCTGGGCATCAGTTCAAAAATTAGAAAAACATAATCACATGTTTATTGAATGTACCCGTAGAAATGTTCAGAAATTTATTTCGGGCACTACGGGCCTCAGAATCACGTGCCGTCCATTTTCACAAAATCGTAAAATTCCCATATATTAAAAAAAATCATGGAAATTCGGGTTCATTAATTCTCCCCACCTCAGTTCTCTACATCCCATAATCCACAACTCAAATCTAAGAAATCGTATAAGGGTACTGAGCACGAAGCTGAGCCTCCCACTCCAATGTTCTCTCCCAATGGCTCCCATGCTGCCAGAAAATGCGCACCATATGTATGGGCTATCCACAAAGGACCAGATTCTGTCGATACTCAACATCTACTAGAACCTCCGTAAAAGTATCCCCATTTTCGACATCCATCTCCTCATGAACGATGATGTGAAAAGGGCCGTGCACGTATCTCCTTAGCTGGGATATGTGGAAGACGACATGCACTCGGTGCAACTAAGGAATAAGAGCCAAGCATTATGACACCTTGTCAACTCTGATGAGGACCTAGAAGGGTCCGATTAATCTCGGAGATAACTTGCTACCTCGGCCAAATCATCACAAACCACTTCATGGTGAGACTCGTAGAAAGAGGTGGTTTCCATCCTCTAACTCTAGAGGTCTCCGTCTCTTGTTAGAATCAGACTTCATCCTGCTCTATGTAGACTTCATCCACGTTGGATGATCTGCACCTTCTCTGTGGTAGCCCGTACCATCTCTGGTCCCACTATAGCTGACTCTCTATGGTCAGTCAAGCACAAGGGTGATCTTCAAGGTCTCCCATACAATGCCTCAAAAGGAGACAACCAACTGGTGGAGTGATAGATGTTGTTGAATGCAAACTCCACCAAAGGCAAGGGATTCCCCCAACTATGACCTAATTCGAGGACACAAGCACATATCATGTTCTCGAGGGTCAGAATGGTCCACTCAGTTATAACATCCATCTGAGGATGTAAGGCAGTGCTAAAATGAAGCTACATCCTGAAAGCCTCCTTCAACCCCTTCCATAGATGGGAAGTAAATCGGGCATCACGATTGGATAAAATCATCAAGTGTGCTCCATGTAGCCGCACAATCTTTTGCACATAGAGGTATCCCAATCTCTCTACGTAACCCTGGACTCTGATCGGTTGGATGTGGATCGACTTGGTGAGTCGGTCAAAAATCAACCAAATCGAGTCATGACCCATGGATTTATGTGTAAGTCCTATCACAAAATCCATGGATATCCAACCCACTTCCACTCGAATACCTCTAATGTCTGAACCAAGAATTTTGTTTCCTGATGCTCTGCTTTCACTTACTACAAGTGAGGCATCGAGAGACAATATCTACTACTTATTTCTTTATTCCTGGCAACCAATGAAGCAGTTGGAGATCATGGCACATATTCGCCACTCCTGGATGTATCGGATGATGGAATGTGAGGAACTCCCTCAACACGTCCTCTTGATGTTACTCTGGTACCAAAGTATGTCCTATAAAGAGGATGGCATGCTTCCCATCATCAGAAAATCCATCAGGTGCTTATCATGTGGATATCGGTGCGTGTTGTGTCTCGCAGTCAGTGTCCCCATGGTATTCATCCCTGACTCGCTGAAGAAATGTGGGAGTGACTATAAGAGACTGAAGAAAAGTTGTTCCATCTCAATCTACAAAGGATATCTACAAAGCAGCGAGCTGATCTGTCGCCTTTCCTTGAAGTTCTATACCAGATCTCCTGCTGAGTGTATCTGCTACAACGTTACTGTTACCAGGATTATAGACTATTTTTAATTCATGGTCCTAGAAGAACTCTAGCCAACGTCATTGTGTCAGGTTCAAGTCCTTCCGAGAGAAGATATACTTTAAACTCTTCTGATCAGAAAACATGGTAAAACTTTTATCCATAAGGTAGTGCCTCCACGTCTTCAAGGTGAAGACCACTACTACTAACTCAAGGTCATTTGTTTCATAGTTCCACTCATGTTTTCCCATATTTTGAGAACCATATGTGATCAATTCTCTCTCCTGCATCAGGACACATCTGAGTCTGGTCCTTGATGTGTCACGGTAGACTACGTACCCTACACACTCCTTTGGAAGCCTCAATATGGAGGCACTATTTGGCCTCTCCCTCAACTCCTGAAAGCTCTACTGGCATCTCTCTAACCACATGAAGGGTTTCCGATTTTATTCATGGATTATAGTTTTCCTGCTACTCTAGAGAAAACTGGATCCAGTCTCTAGTAGTATCCGTCCAAACATAGGAATCTACATACCTCTGATATACTCCAGGGCGGCTCACAAGAAAGTAATTCCCTGATCTTCACTGGATCCACATCAACTACATCCTCCAAGAAGAAATGTCCCAGAAATTGAACCTCACGGATCAAGAATTGGATCTTAGAGAGCTAACCATAATGATGGTTCTCTCAGAGTGTATCCAGTACTACTCGCAAATGGTAGGCATGATCCTCCTTAGATGTTATTTATATCAGAATGTAGTCGATGAAGACTACGATAAAGCGATCAAGGATCGGCTAAAAGATCATGTTCATTAGTCCCATGAAGTCTTCTGGAGCATTAGATACGCCTAATGGCATAACCATGAACTCGTAGTTGTCGTACTGACATCTGAATGTTTCCTTCTACACATTCTTATCTCTCACTCTGAGATGGTGATAGCCTGATCTTATGTCTATCTTTGATAAAAATTGTCCTCCATTCAGCAGATCAAAGATGTCTTCAATCCTCTGGAGTGGTTACTAGTTTTTCACGGTAACCTGTTTAAGGTGCTGATAGTCAACAAAAATCCTCAAGCTCACATCTGCCTTCTTGGCGAATAGAATGGGGACTACCCAGGGAGAAACATTGGGCTAGATGAATCCATTCCCCTACAAGTCCTATAGTTGTACCCACAGCTCACGAAGATCATTGGAATCCATCAGATATGCTGCTGTAGATATTATTGTCGTCCTAGGGTACAAGTTAATGTAAATGTCGACCTCTTTGTGAGGTGGTAGACAAATAACATCATTAGGGAAAACATTTGAATACTGTTCCACCACTACAGGACTTCACTGACTCTCCACATCAACCACTCTAAGTGTAAGGCTGGCCAACTAATGGGTAATCGGCTACACCCTCTTCCGGGTAAGTCCATCCTTTGTGGAAAAGGCTTCCTCCTGACCGGTGAAGGTAAAACTAGTACCATCCGTGTGAAAAAAAACTCTTTATGCTTAATATAATAAATTTGTTCAAGGACTATAGAAAACCAGTCACTACCCAAGATGACGTCTTAAGGCCTCGACGCCACTACTAGGAGATCTCAGTTGAAGCTCTAATCTCCTAGTGTAAGCTCGCACTGTCGGCACCAGTGCGTAATCATCGAATCAGCTCCATTAGAAGTCTCTATCCTTAATGATTGAACCAAAGGATCCGTAGGAATCTCTGAGCTCCGAATGAGGGTAGTGGAAATGAAATAATGACTAAAACCTTAGTCTATAATTATTGTAGCTAAGGTAGAAAAGACAGATATCGTACCTAGAATCATCTCCGGAGTGCCTTTATTGTAGGATTCAGCTTCATGGAGCCGAGCTCTTCCATGTCCACCTGCTCTCTACGGTCGGGGTGGACCTCCTAGTGGTGGTGATGTTAAAATCTTGAATCATCACCAATTTCCACCTACATGACCAGCTCCTATGCCACATCCACCTGCTCCCTGCGGACCGCATTGATCGAACCTCTATCTTTTGCCTGGGCGGTCCTTTGACTATCTACTGATCATCTGCAAAGTGGGTAAGATAGTAATGAGCCATGTGACCCTGCCCACCACATGCGTGACACTTCCCACTCCTGGCATGTATCGCTCTATCTCATGTGCCCCACACAACTGACCCTGAGTCATGAGGTTGTCCACTCGTAGGTTTGGTCCTCTTGGACATCTATGATGACTGTCTGCTGCCAGCTGCAGAAGTCTCCGCTACGTGATGATTGGTAGTGGGTCTCGCTGCTGGTGCCTGCTCATAAAGGAAACTATCCATCAAGGGGACACTCTCTAGAACCCCCGCCTGCATTGGGATGCTGTGTGTGATCACCGAATCCCTGATCTCGCACATGAGTCCGTGCTCGAAGTTTTTGGTCCTGAAGAATGGGTCGTGCACCATATCAGTAGAGTAACGTGTATGGTTAGTAAACCTCACTGAGTACTGAGCTACTATCATGGTACCCTGCTGAAGATGAAGCAGCTCCTATATGCCCACTGCACAAAGAGTCGATGGGACAGACTCCGCCTGAAATAGGCTCTCAATGTCTTCCCAGAGAAGCGGCACATCATTGTGGACTTGGAGAAACAATCTCCACTATCTGCCTAATGCGTCCTGTAGAAGGTTGGTAGCAAGGATCACCATGTGGTCTGATGGTGTCGGCACAAGTCAAAAGACTCTCACTACTGTCTCTATCCAATCCTCAGCCACCTGTGGGTCCGTATCTCCCCTATATCGGGGTGGCCTCTGGCACTGGAACTCGTGAAATGCGCTTAAGCGGTGTGCACTCTCTACTGTTGGGGCTGGTGGAATCGGTGGCCCAACGGGGAGAGGTACCACTGGTGCCTCAACTGGTTCCTCTACTAGAAAAGGGCCTTGCACTGAGGTCTTGTTGCTTGGTGGGATATCAGTGCATACAACTCTCAGAACTCTAGCCGGCTATCTGCGTGGAAGCATCCTGAAAAGGAACAGTTGCGACATGATCAAAAGTTATACCAGGTGAGATAACCTGGTGAGCTGACATAATGAAAACTTTGGAAAAAACACATGTAATCAGGTTTTTTGTGCACTGAGTCCGAAATTAGAAGTCTGGGTCTTAGTGTATGGATACATCGGCCTCCACACCAACACTGGACTGCCTGAACATAAAACCGCACTCACTACACATAACACTATTACATCACAGAAATTATCTGAGTCCTATGTTATGATGTAGAACCTACTCCTATGATACCAATTTGTCACGACTAGCCTCTCGGGGCCTGTATCATTACTACACCATGCTTACCTTCCATAGAATATGGGACGACGACTGGAACCAAAGTCGTATTCCCTAATACTGGGAAGGAATTGCCTTTTTAACCTGTAAACACACAAAACCAAACACATAGAAAGATATGAATGTACATCAACTATATATTAAACAAGTGAGTATAATAACTAAAAAGGGTCCAGAATAAAAGCCCAATTGGAATGTACATTTAGCACTGATATGCAATATAATTGAAAAAAAGGAAAAACAACCACTGGTTCATCCTCCAAGTTTCCTACCTAAATGGTAGGTACAGATCACCTCCTTAGTACTCCACGTCCATCTGTCTCCTTTACGTACTGACGCACTATCTGGTCCACCTCTGAGTACCTTCCATTCCTAGAACACTCAGCCGCAGTCAGCGTTGTCCGTCATCTGCATCCAACACAACACGATGCTAGAATATCCGGTCAAGGGGTGAGTATAACGATACCCAGTAGTGACCATGATACCCACAAGGTCTCACAAAATTCACCAAGGATAATCCAAAAAGTATTAAATCAACATATAACCATAACTTATGTATATTCTTATACATATACCAAATATATCATGTAACCCATCTCAATCACGAGGAAAACACAATGATACGGACTCAACTCAAACTAAGATTTATTCTAGGGGTAGTATCAAGTCACATCCCCAGTCACATCGTCAAACATAACAGCTGCTGGAGAAATCATCCTCTATCAAGTACAGTGGGCCTACCACATCACACAGAGGTGCTTCCCACTAACCTTAGACTGCTGACGCACTTCTCTTGTCGAGTATCGTGGGTCTGCCCCATCACCAAGGCGCTCCCCCTCGGGGCCTATTGAGGTACTCCCCCTATAGAGTATCGTGGGTCTACCGGGTAACCAAGGCGCTCCCCATAGTGGGTATGCTGTATCACCAAGGAACTCCCCACTAGGCCTGTCATGTCGTGACCTGCTAAGGTACTCCTCCTGTCAAGTACAGTGGGTCTATCGCGTCACATAGAAGGTGCTCCCCCTCATAGCCTACTATGGCAATCCTCTTATATCAAGTATTTTGGGTATTTCACTTCACATAGAGGTCTTCCCCACTGTGGGTCTGCGGCGACAGCAAGGAACTCCCCACAGGGCTAGTAGAGTCACTCCGTGTTAAAACGATTGTCAATTGTCAGGTCTCAGCAAGTCGCAGGGTTCTGTATGTATCATGCTTGGGGAATATTCTTCCCAATCCATAGGTCAACACTCCAACCATCACGATGTCCCACGAATAGGTATAAAAAAGGTCCACCATGTCATAGGGGTCTCAACTTAATAGACGACGTGTCAATCAGATGCCTGATATGTTAGTTTTTATCGATTTAGTCTTGGGGTCCCGGTTGGATTAGTGCACGATCCAACCTGATCATATCGCAACATTAACCCAAACTCATTGGGGGAATACTCAAGGGGACCGACAAACTCCACGATTTCCAGTTCCATATACAGTTCATCAAAAAGACGTTTGGTGCCAATGTTAAGGCTAAAAGAAGGTAAAAGGGTCATCGTGGGCCTGGGTCTGGTCCGACATGGTCGGTCCGACATGGCCTACCCCGACCCACCACGGCATGGCCCGACCATGTTTGGGTTGACCCGGCCTGACCCGTTGGGCCCGGACTAGACCGTTGGGCCCAGCCCCGAAGGCTACAAGAGACGTTCGACCCGGAGGAAGCTGCATGGGCGGCTCGGACCAGGGGTCGCTGAGAGGGTGGATCAGCCCTGAGGAAGGGGTGGTTCAGCTCGGAGGGCCATGAGGGTCTGGATCGGGGTGGCTTGGCCTAGAGGTGCTGGGCCATATTGGCCCAATGGGTGCCGCGAGGCTGGCACGGCTCGGGAGGCTTGAAGGGCTGCGTTGAGGCCAGTTCAGCCAGGACGCGAGGCCTGTTTGGTTGGGGTGCAATGAGGGGTGCTTGTGGATGGGGTGCCATGAGGGACACAGGTGGCTCGGGAGGCCAGCAGGCGGCATGAGCCGGTTCGGTAGGTGGGTGGCAC
Source organism: Viscum album (assembly GCA_963277665.1). NCBI lineage: Eukaryota > Viridiplantae > Streptophyta > Magnoliopsida > Santalales > Viscaceae > Viscum > Viscum album. Next base: position 894,986,937 of record OY728127.1, read on the forward strand.
GACCGGTGGGCGGCGCATCCGGTAGGAATCAGCTCGTATGTGGCGCGGGCAGGGGCATGGAGTCGGCTCGTCCAGGGGCAACGCAGTGTGGATGGGCGCCTGGTGAGGCTGGGAGGCCGGAGCGGAGATGGGGCGGCGGGGGTTGCGGGTCCTTGGGCGGTGGCTTCATTTCCTTCTTTTCCTTTGTCGTCTTCCTCCATTCCAAAGAACAACACATAGAATAACAATGAAGGGGTCCGTCCATGTTAGTTTGGACTGCACCCACCACGTTTAGAGTGGTAGTAAATAGTTCCAATAGTATGAATCATAAATGATGAACATCAAACCATAATCTTCTACAATGTTTGTTCCCATCCCGCACAAGAAAAAGTAGGGGTGAACATGGGAAGTGATAAAGAAATAACACTAAACCCCTAACTCAGGTTGTTCGTTGAAAGAGTCTACATGGGAGAAGATGATGTCGTTGGGAAAAGATGGACGTCGATTCACCGTAGGTGATGATGTCCCATGTCAGAAGAAGTCATGAGGAAGAAGCCCAAAGGAGGTTGATGTTCTTCTTTGGAGAAGCGTTCTTTGTTGGTGAGCGTTAGCCTCCGATTGTTGGGAATCACATCACATTACCAGTGCTTCATCGCTTGGAGAAGCTACCCCAAATCATCCTCCCAAGCTCCATATATAGAGGATCATGGAGAAGGTATGTAACGATCGTTGAATTTATGAAGGATCATTTATTACGAACCATCCTAAATTCCAAAAATGTTGATACTTAATTTAATACGGGGTAATCCAATTAATAGTTGGTGCGTTTTCATAATTAATGTGGAGGAATTCAAAAGGCTCCTCCACATTAAATGAGGTTGGATGAGAGTTTTTGGCCTCAGGTGGTCCCTACCACCATAACTTCTCATGAGAGGTTAAGGTGTGGTGTTCCCCTCCACCGTAACCTCTCATGGGAGGTAAAGTTATGGTGGTCCCCACTTCCTACATCCACATGGAGGTTTTAGCTCTAGTGGGCCCCTTCTCCCAACTCCCACATGGGTGTTTGAAAATAAAAATAAAAAGACACTCTTTTATTTTTCATTAATTCTTTCACATAAAACCCAAAAACTAACTTTCACTCTCGACCCACTGCCATCGGGTTGAATGTCTCCTTAACAGAATACCGGCGCTACGAGTTCAACAGTGCACTTAGAATTAAATTCCGAGCACCGGTTGAAAATTTAGAAAAAATCACTTGCACGTTTACTGAACATACCTGATGAAATGTTCAGAAATTGATTTCAAGAACTCTGGGCCTCAGAATCATGTGCCTTCATTTTTCATGGTCTCGTAGAATTATCATATATTTTAAAAAAACATGGAAGTTCTAGGTCTTTACAGTTTCTATATTCAAAATTTCTATATAATCATTAATACATAGAACCACTATTTTAGAACGAACTTATTTCCTAAACCCAGCTTCAAAAAGATGTGCCTTCAATGATGTTGTACCTACCCAATTATGTGAAAACTGCACTAAATTCATAAATATATATGCAAATTTTGTTACCGAGTGGTTATATTGCATTAAACGAAGGAAATCCATTATGTACTGAATTACGAATATATGAGGGTAGAATATTTTTTATAGAACTTCTTAATACCCTCACATGTCATAACATGGTCCATTACAATGTTGATTTCCAACTCCCATAAATGATACCTAGACCTTCCAACATACATGTGACTAACTTCGCATTCATATCAATTGATGTTTCCAAGAATTTGAATATACTATTTACTATTTTCAACAATGAAATATCCTTTTCTGGATCTAAATCACCAATAATGGTGGCTGGATTATGTTTTTTAAAACTGAACCATAGGATCCATAAGCTTTGGGTCATTCTCATTATTCCCATTTTCCATAGCTTGTAATTCGTGCTCTATACTCTGCACTAGATAATGGTTCACTTGGGGATCAAGAGTATCCACATTTCAGCAGCCTCCTCTGGTTGGTCTCTATGATGCCGACATAGTACAATTTATTTAATTTCAATAACCATAATATGTCTCACTCCCTTAGTAATAAAAGGCTAACAATTTCAAATTAAATTACAAATAAATTATTTCAACTATGCTTTGCACAAGTTCAAATTTCCCATGTTACACCATTTTACTAAAATCCACCCAAATTTGAAAATCCTACCATTTTTAAAAATCCAAGACCATCTCTGTTTCCAATCAGCACATTTGAAAATAATTCCTAGAGTTTTGACATATAAATACATTCAAATAACAAAATAAATCAATGTAAAAAATGAAATATTTATCATAGTGGGTTGTCATTTCAACCTTGAATGTCAGGATCATCCCATAGGTCACACCTAAGAAAATTATATTTTCAATGACTATATGTGCCTTTAAAACTCTTTTGTACCCATATCCAGGGTAGTCTGATGTTCAACATAAAAGGGTTATCTATATCCATTTCTTCTATATGTTTCAAGTTCGTACAATCCAACTCTTTACTACAATCCCAACTTAAGGAATTAACCCAGAACGAATGTCAACAGAAAGACTGAATGCTAATGTCAAGACCAAAAAAATTGACTTTACCTGTATTTCACGGACCAAACAAGATGATACAACATTTAATATCGCTCCCCTTCCTCATTATCATGAGAATGAGGTCCGAATATACCTGTCTTTAGGTGACGTTCCGAAGGTGGAAAAGGCTGGAAATAAATTCCAAGGGATTCCTAAATAACTGGGGAATGACTTTCACTTCGAATAAAACCAACCAACCAAACAAGAAACAACCAACCAATATTCTATTATGCATGTAAACAATGTAAAACATACAATACATTACTAATTATGAACCCTTAAATCTATCCAATTCTATAAAATGTACCATTAAAAACACAACACCACCACCACGATCCATTATCAGATTTCCATGTATAACAATACAATACAAATCCCAAGAATCTATGTTAAAACTCCACTGATCAATGCCAAAATCCAACTTCCAAGCACCAAAAAACCATCCAATAATCCTGTAGAAGAAATGTGGAAATGAGATTCTTTACCTATACTACTGTCCCAAAATACATCATTTGGAAATGAACCAAACTGTTAAAGTAGGTGGTGATTAATAATATTTAGTAGGTCTTCCCCAAATGATTTTCCTACACACTCCACCAGGATAGAACTCTTAGAGCGTTTATATAATGTATTTTATATAAAAATTCAAATAATGAATCAATTTCATCTAGCCAAACACACACATACCATTTCCCATTTACCCCATATCCAAAAAATACAAGGGAAATCCAAAAAACAAGACATAATCCATTTTACCGTCACATATTAGCACACAAATTTGACTTTTCATATCCACATGCATAATCAACACATAGCCATAATATTACCCACACCTAATATGGTGTAACAATTATTGTGGAACATCCCATCCATGCTCGTATACTACTTTTCCAATCTATAGGTACATCCCACCCACTTATCTTGATGGTGGTCCATTTGTCTATTATATATCCCCTTCTAACAGTGGTACTCCCAAAACAATTCACATCAATTTCAATCACATGTATAAATACATAACCAACAAAAAAGAATATAGCACACCAATGCCACAAAATTATGCAAACAACCATTTACAACCCACCAAATCCCTTAGGACAATATCCATGCCACAAAACCTTCCAATAAAACAACCCCTTTTATTTAAAACCATTTTCTCAAACAATTTTCATAAATGAACCCCTAAAACCTATTTCAAAAATCAATATTTCCAATACCCAACATGTAGAACATTTCACTGAAATACCCCATTTTCCCCAAAATCCAAAATCATCACAAAATGAACATCCAATAATATTCACACATCATAATCATAATTAATTTCAATAAAAATAAATTAATTCAGAAAATATTCTCATTCTATAAAATTCATTTGAGATAGAAGCCACCTACCATAGGGTTTCAGTGAAATAAACCAAACCACCACTACAACAAAAATATGAGTGAAATATTCACAAAAATACTTAAATCCCTTTTCCTAACATAAAAATGTCCCAATATCATCATTTTTTGGAATGAAAAACCTATATGTACATGAAATCGGTGTGGATCTAGAAAACTAAGAGAGTGAGAGAATCAGTTCATATGAAAACAAAGAAAGATCCAATAGAGGAGACTTCCTAGAGATGAATCTCCTTCACCACCCCTTGAAAATGCATGGAATTGATTAAAAAATGACTGTGAGAGAACCTATAACCCATGAGAACCAAAATAACTACGAGGTCATGTTGGGGATGAATAGTGAGGTTTAGGGAAAATCTCGAGTGAGCTCGGATATAAAAATACCATTTTTAATGTCATCCATGATTAGCTCGCATGCATAAACACAATGTGTGCTGAATGTTATCCTACTAATAACTATAAGGGCACCCCCAAATAGTTTCCTAAGATTATTAGAAAAACTATCCCCAATCCTTTTGAAGCATTATGTCTCATGCAACATGGTTACCTGAATGTTTTTCATGATTTCCCTAAAAGTTTCTAAAACATATCTCCTTTTTAAAATTGCCAAAACCATTCGAAATCCTTCCCAAAATATCATACAAATTAGATAAAAACCATAAACACATAAAAATTCATAAAAAAGTGGTACATACCTCAAACTGTGGGTACTAACCCTAACCTATTTGACAATATCTATATAGATCATATTTTATGAATGAATGATTTGATGTTTGGAAATTATACTTTTTGAGTTATACACTCTAGTATACTTCATACAACATTATGTTATAGATCTAGAATTTATTATTATGTTGTAAATCCATTAGGACTAAATAAAAATCCATTAGTATTTATTCAATTGATGAATAGATTTTTTCATGTATTTATAGATTCTATTGTGGTAGTTTTGGTGAATGATATCTTCTTGTGATCTTAAAATACATAAAATTATTCCAATATAATTAATTCATTATAAAGTAAATTGATTGAGAATAATTTTTATGACAATATCAAAAAATCCTATATATATATCTAATAATATCACTTACATGGCCACATCATATGAGAATCCTAGGTATATTTATATTTACAAAAAGTGAGAGGTATTAAATCCCTAGTGTAGATCGCGAATGTAGTTGATATTGGTAGCTTCCTTTGGATGGATGGATATTATAGTCAATTTTATTTATAATTATCCATTAATTGAATCACAGATTACATGTTTGACTAAGAAACATGTTAAATTAGTATGGTTAAAAGACATTGATAAGGAAATTCTTGATCCATAATGATGGTTGCGCTAAATATTATTCATTATTTCACCAGACACTGGAAGTAGAAAAAAGATTACTGGGAATTTTCAAGTATCATGTTAGGAGATGATTTGATATTACTAGATTCACTCATCTTGTATTATAATCACCATAAATAATTCTTACTTTGTAGTAGTTTTCAATGAAACATGTTCCTAGATACATTACCTACACCGAAAATGGATATTAGTATACAAGGACCGTAAGTGACTCAAGTTCATATTAACTTTACATGATTTAAACCAAATTAAAGGAAGAAGGATTAAATACCTAAATTCTATAGAATTTCAGTTTTCTTATATTCCTAATAAATTTAATGTAGTAGAAGGATTCTTTGAGATAGAAGACTAATAAAAAAGCTATCTTGGTTCCATATATTGTGTGGGAGTTGATGGATCTTCATTCTGGGATGCATCTAGAGGTTATGGATTGTCAAAAGTAGAATTTTATATTATATTTGGTTTTCAATTCATATCATGTGGATAATGTTATGTTGATATAGATTTTAGAGCCAAAATTCATAGTTCTAAGGGGGGGAATATTTTTTCTGAGGACCTCCAGCATTGTTGGGTCATTGATGAGGATGATATATTGTTTGTTCATCTGTGTTTCCTGTATGTACATGCATAGCAGTGGAGATGATATGGTAATATCAATATTCCAAATGTTAATTATATCTTAGAATCACCGTAATATACTGTTAAATATGTATTTAGCATTGGTGGCTAGGGATAATGATTCATTTATTAGGTAGTGCTACAATGGTGTTCCACCTCTTGGTATGTGATGGTAGTGATCTACTGAACCACTATAACTTCATAGTCCGTAAACATTCTGGTGTGGAAATGGGATGATGTTATTATGCATTTTTATGGGCATAATGAAATTCCATAATGGAAGTGATGTTGTATATATTATCTATTAAATGCTAATGAACAATGCTAACCTGTTGACTAAAAAATATAATTTTCAGTTGATGAATAATGTATACAGTATGCCCTTGTGATTTAACACCATTATGGGGCACCATGAACTATCTTATCATATTGTAATTATGGTTTTAAAAAGTTGTTCTATATGGGGAAACTGAAATTCCGTGATTCACATGTGATTTTGAGCACAACCAACCACTCTCAAATAGATAGTTAGTCAGTGTATACTATATAGTTCATAGAGGATATACTTAAATAAATTATCTATGATTTTGGTTCTTATTCAGAAAATAATTCCATATTTCAATGTAACATAAAATAATAGTTTTGAAGATTCTATTGAGATGGGACTGTACATGGAACATTATTATAGACTATTTTCATGAACCTTTTTTTGACAAGAGGCAATGTATGAAGTGCTACTTGGAACCTATTTCATTTAGTATACAAAATTGAAGGTATATATTATTAGATGGTTCATATCTATAAACCAATATAAGATGAAGTATTCTATCGATCATTGAGGCCAAGCTCTAGTTCTTGAGGTGGTTGATTATGTTTTCTTATATGTTTTTTATATAATAGATCATTGATAAATTCTATGACAATGGATGCTCATTCCAAGGTTCAGTGGAACTTTTGAGATAGTCGGAGAATTTGATGGTATTATATTGAATATATCATCCTTAGAGTTATGAGGAAATGCATGACATCTTTAATGTTTCCTATAAACACTATTATCATTTTGAACCATATGATGCTTTTGACCCTAACGATCATTAATTGTATTTTGATGCTTTTTGTGATGAGTATCCTATTCATATCATTTACCATAGAAGAATAAATCTTCAAGTTAGGTTATTTTTTGTAATTCCGATATAACATAAGAGAGACCATATACATGATGAGAAATGATAGTAATAGGTTGATTTTTATTATTAGGGGATAGAATTATTCATCAAAGTAGAACAACAACACATAGAGACATTCAAGGATGTTTTTAAAGAATGGGAGTTTGTAATATCCATGTATTTCAGGGAGGTATAGATTCCATTCAATAATATTTTATCATCTTATATTATGAAATTTAATTTTCCAACATCATTAAATAATTTTTTTTCAAGAATTATTTCTTATTTACATCATGGAGATTAATTTTAGGATAATAATGTAGTATAACCCAGGAAAAATGATGAAATAACTATTTTATCCTTATATACACAAATCCCATCAAGCATATTTTCTTCCATCAAACACATAGTTACTCTAATAACATGAGAGATATACCTCCACCTCTTCGATAAATTTTTTATCCATGATTTATATTTGGAATTAATGCTCAAACTAGATCGAAAAAATTAAATTTAAATAATTACCCACTACTATATTCTGACAGTTGTACCCATGGAAATATTAGACATCTAAACTATCAAAAGGGCCTTTATAAATGAAATTTAATTGTTCAATTCCCACTAAAAAACAACACATACAACACTACATGATCCCAATTTCTCGTAAGCCTTCGTTGTAATTCAAAATAACATTGATAAGCATAGAATATATGTGATTCTCTCTCAACATACTCAGGACAATGTCATTATTTTAGGAATGATCATATCTCTACTAAGAGCATGCTATCTCTTCATTGACCTATAAAAATAAAAACATCTACAAATTTACATCATTAAATGTGAGGGTATTTATATCCAATTAAAATTCCTCATTACTCACTACACCCATGTCTATTATAAGACCCACATTGATTCTTATCCTATTAATAACACCCTTCTCAACTGAAACACCTCTGGCTTATATTCTTATTGTTTTCAATCCACAAGAAAAATGAAATTGTATATTAAAATATATTTTTTTACAATGATCGAAGTAACAATTAACTATTACACTTTTTTGGGTATACCATCCAGAAATACATTTGTATGACTCTAGTGAGTCACATATATTGAAGAATTAGAACACAATCCCATTCTACTAACCATGTGTCACCTACATTTTGAATTCACATGATATAGAGCACCCTTAGTGTTTTCCCAAATGAAGATGAATCAACAATATAAAACCTCATGATTGACCACAAAAAACATGATATACATTAAAAATGAAAAATCCACAGGTAAAAAACCATTGAATCTGACTGCTCCTACTATCAAAATCTACATATTCAACCGATTAAAATACACACCAATTTCTTTTTTCTCATGTGGACCTAACATCTGCAACTACCTCTCAATAGAACATACATGTTTTACATAATTGGTAACACATAACCATTAAACTTATCCATCATATACAGATATAACCCATGATAGAAACCTGAATGTGTTTTCCCCTCTAAAAACAAACCACATGCATGGTGAGTATTCTAATAATTTATCCTTCTACTTAAAATTGTATCCAATGAAACTAAAACTCGAAATGGATTCTCTCATAATGGAACATTTTACAGATCCCAAAGACATCCACCCTTTTATCACTAACATGAAGTAACACACAACATGATCCACCAGGTCTGAAGGACCCCAAATTTCAGGATAGAATCCTTTTATTTCTGGTTTGAATTTGTAAAGTATATTGAATATTTTTAGGAGAATTTGAAGAACTTTCAGTGAGTTTTATGGGTCTATTCTATAGATTTATGGTTTGTTAATGGTTGGAAAAAACATGTTGCACCAATAAGAAGTCATGTACAATGAGACAAGGGAAAATTCGAAGGGCTCAGATGGTGCACATTTTGTCCAAATCATGTAGAAGACTATAATAATACATAAAACATGAGATAATGGGATTTGAAATATCAGGATCATTTTTTATGTCATTTCAGATAACCGTCTGAGGATTAATCTTGTGAATGATGCTGGCACACTGTTTTCTTAACTGTGCAACTAACCGTGAACAAGTCAAAAGTGATAACCTAAAATTTTGGATCCCACTAATTTTGGCCAATAAACGCATATTTATTCCCATTATGTGGACCTAATTCAATATTCGTTATTCCTATTTTGTAAGAATATTTCTTTCATCGATATAGAGGTGATTTGAAGGCTTCCCATAATGATTGGAATCCGTATCCTTGTAGTAAGTGAATGTTCTTGGTATTTCATCATGCTTTTTCATAGATATAAATCCCTTTATATATCAGTTCCATAGATCTACATCCATTGTTGATATATATTTATATATGATAATGGATTCCATATCTGATTATATTTTCCTCATTTGATTTGGTTTATAAAGTGGGTTCATTGAGATTCCACCTGGTTTCATGGACATTTTGGGTCATTTATTTTCTTTCAATATCTAAAGGTGTATGTATTTACTATCTCATCCTCTATAAATTAAATGATGGAATATTTCCAATTGATTATTTTTGGTTAAATTTATTTAGAATTTTTTCATTAATGATTGTTGAAAACCCTCTTGAGTGACAGTTTGTCAAAACATGGAAATTGTGTATTTTTGTCGAAAGTGCATGGTTCTTGATTTTAAAATGTTGATTTTGAAGAGGGGATATTTTTGGAATTGTCATAAATGGATTATAAAATTATTTTTAAATAAAATTTATGGTTTTATTTTTAATGAATTTCAATGGTTTATTTAAATTGTTTTAGTCTAATAATTTCAATAAAAAAATTGTATTATTGAAATGACTGAAATGGTTGTTTTCACATTGTCTTTTCATAATGGTCATGTCAGTTCATTTGATTTTGGAATGGATAAGGTTATTTAATATCCCCCATAATTAGTGGTTTGGATATGGGTCTGGAATCCCCCCCCCCCATCAAAATTAGTCACTAGGTGATGGATTAGATAAAGGATGACTCACTCCTCACATGTATAGGGTGGTCCAAATTTTCATGAACGGTTGTATGCGTAGATAAGTGAAATAAAAAGGTTCATTTATAATTGATTTATGAAATTATTTTAGAGAATAATTTTCTTTATTTCCTTAGAACATGATGTTGTTTTGTGAAAATGGTTTCATTTTCAGTCATTTTTTTATAAATTATTATTGAAATTTATTTATATAATATGTTTTATACAAATGTTTCTAGCATTTTTTATCCTAGTGGTGTTAGTAGGGGCGTCATTGGGGGAATATCTACAAAGTTTTAGTACTTAACCCTTCTTTGGAAAATTATTTCTATAACATATATCATTTACAAAGACACAAGAAAAGTTATTGTATCACACATCTTATGTAATACGTCAAGATACTTTGGATATTTGGTGATGTTAGAGTAGGTTGCTTGTTTAGAAATAGAGTTATGTGTCTTGTTGAGTATTTTTCGTCTTTTAGTCTTCAAATGTTTACATTGATATTATAGACTAATATTTGAGAACTTGGTTTTAGTTTTCTGTTGCTATAAATGAATTTTATTTGTTTTTCTTTTATTGTTACATGAATCTAAAAGAATTTATTTGGTTATGTAATGTTTTGTATGTTGTTTTATTTGTAAAGGGAAAATTATCCCCCACTTTTATTGAAGCCCATTTTCATTTATTTCCATCCTTTGGAATCATGGAGATGTCCCTTATGGCTTTGTAATGCTCTTCCAACTTCCTAGTTCACTGATCAGTATAATGTCAGTTTGGGAAAAATAATATTTCTCAATAATTGATGGGTCATGAAAGTGGTATTTTCTTGTTTAGTCCTATACGAACTATTGGGAATTATATTTTCATTCTTGTATTTGATAGTAATTCATGTATATTCAATGATGGGATAATATAAATGAGTTGGATAACCAGGACATGAAATTTATGGAATAAAAATATGTATCTTTCCTTTGTATACTGAACGTGATGATTCCTCAGATATGGGAATTTATGTTTTTTGGGGGACACTCATAGGATTTGGAATCTCATTTTCATGGATTTATATAATTATATGACCATGACATGAATTAGAGGAATTATTTCCCACTAGGATTTAATATCTCATTTTTATTAATGATTAAGTATTTGGTGAAAATTTGTTTAGTTTTGAAATTTTTTACATTGTTTTAAAATGTTAGAATTTTTGAAGGGCATGGTTTGGTATTTTGAAAATGGTTTGACCTTGAAATAATGTTGATAATTTTAAAAAATGGTTGATCATGGAGTATTTATCATTTAGAAAGAATTGATGTGACTATATGATGTGTTATATTTTGAAATTCTAATCCATCAGTTGATAAAGATGGAGACTCATTTAATGTTGTTGTGTTGTATATAAATTGACACCATATAGGATATGTATATGACTACTAGAAGAAGATACAAATATTGTGGTTTATCCTGAGAAACATGTGAACAAATAACTAGTTCAGAGTATCATCCATGAATTTTAATCTATGGACAACAAGAACAATATGGTTGAGCCAAGGGAAGTGGATCACTTGGTCTAATAACAGAAGAATAATCCACCAATAATTCTAGGTGATTCTGAACTAGAGACGGTAGAGGTGTGGTGGAATATGATAAATTGTATCTTCAATATCATCATCACACAAGCAGAGCTAAATCTCAAGCTGGCGACGTATATGATCGATCATTTTTAATGTCGGTCTTAGGATTTAGTTGCACAAGATAAAGTGGACAAAGGACATAGATTGAAGGATTTTGACGAATTTTCCAACAAAAAATTCTATCCTCACACATTAAATTTTCATTAAACAATGGAAATCATTATTCTATGTTAGAAAAATATCCATGTCATTGATTATGTAGATAAATATTTGAATTTTGTGCACTTTGAACCCAAATATGTTGTTAGTGCATCCTTGAAGGAATGAATCATTGGATCAAGGTTGAGACAACAATCTAACATGATGTTTTCATTTCTATGGGTTTAGGATTATACAAAGATGGTCAATAGAGATAATATGGATAAAAGGGACATCTCAAGAACCATGGTAGGGGGAATTTTATTCATACCCATAGGAAATGGTGGGAACTCTAACGATGGAGTAATGAGGATGAGGTAAACATATTCCCATTGTGGGATTAGGAATCATAATAAAACTACTAGATCAATGAATATTCATCCAAAATGAAGGATCCAACCATGTTTTTTTCTATTTAGTATGATGGACTATAGCAAGAGATTGTGTATGATCCCACCTATAGTTTTTTGAACTATAATAAGATGGGGAATCTTCGTCACTACTATCGTAGTGCTCTAAGGTCAGATGTTTGAGACACTTCTCAACTATCATATGTGATGTATTCTTCATCTAGATGAGGGTAGAATAATACCACTCGCCGATATAATTGAACTAGCCATGGTGATTCCACTAATACCATGTCTCTTAGTATAGGTAAATATCAATAGTTCAACAATGAACCATGTGTAGCAATGAAGAAACTATATAGATTTGAGTAGGTGGTTGTGGTCGATCAAGATAGACCATATATAGTGATAGAATTGATTATTTTGAATTATAACCTTATAAAAGTGTTTTTTTCAATAATGCCTAATATTTCTTTATTTCCACTAATTATTTAGATTTAAACAAAATATAAAATTTATGACGATTCTTTATATCTTATCTAATAACTGGATAGCATAATTGATATAGCTTATCATAATAAATCTTTTTTACTATAGGGTGCACACTATATTGGGAATAATGAAAATCCCCCGTCAAAGAATTTATCATGGATAATGGAACAAAAACAATTCTAAATAAATAGAATAACCCCAATGGAGAATCATCACTCCACAAAGATCTTCCCACAATAAAAAGTTTCTTAATTCTACAGAATTTATCATCAAGATATTTTTCGTGATGAATCATCTCATGAAGAGAATAGGAAAACTGATAATTATCCACAACACCATTGACCCCTATTTCCAAAAATAAAAAATGTAATTTACCAAAAATATTTTTCTAGTTTCACTCTAATGCTGATTCATTAATATACTATATCAGATGATTACTGCACAATAAAAAAACCACATCTTTATATTCCTATGGGTTAAAGGTGATGTCAATATCATATGACTCCAGGTAATCCACCCATAGCATCTATAAGAGATTCAATTTATTTGTTAGATGAAATAACTCATGATCTTGTGGTTTTAATACATGTTAAACCATTATTTTAAAAATTAATTTCAGCTATATTTAAGAATATGCATCATGGATATGACTTCATGGTCATGTGTCAGATAATTCTTCTCATGTATCCAAAGCGGCAGTGATCACCAAACAATGATGTGATCACCTATTATATCAATATATTCAAAAACTGAGCAGGATGCATCATGAAACACCACATAACAATGCACAACCTCTAGAAGAGTAAATACCGGTGTAGAATAAAAAATATATTTCTATTAATAAAAAGACCTCTAATTCTTCAATCCCATGAAAACCACACTCCATTACAAGTGATAGTAGATATATTACAAGCCAACTTTGAAAAATAATTTATAAACTACAAAAAAAATCCAACTAAACCTTATAATATTTGAATCTTAAAAACATTTCATGGTTGGTACAATGTCATAAACTCTTTGAACAACCCATGATGAATTGAATTACCTTTTTTATAGACCATATCTCACAAGTACACCACATCTAGAATCCAAAAATTGTATTTTGATATATTTACCTAATCTTGATTACTAACCAACAATTCTAGAAATTGGAAAAATTAATTCACATTATCCCCTTAAAATTTAGAGTAATCTCATATGTAATCCACAATGACCATGATGAATATATGAAGATACACATAATGTCAAGGATCCGGTTGAAGCTGTTCCTAATAAAATATTATAAAAAGTAATAATCGGAGAAATTCATTATAAGGGTTTATTAGAAATACATGTATGATGTTTACCACACATATCAAAATAGACAATTACAATACTCTAGTCAAAAATATTAAAGGACCACATCATTTTTATCTACATGATTGCCTTTTATGACATAAAATCATCTTATTGATTTTTCTCATGATATCAATTTGAGATAATAAAATTAATACAACTGAAAATATTATAGAAATGAAAATAATGAGGGTGTATATTCTAAGTCACATTCCATATTCATTCTTACAAGCCATTGATAGAAATTTCAGAATCCAAATAAATCCCTATGGACTTCCATTTATATTTTATAGAATTCTAAACATCATAAACTATACCCCATTATTAGGTTATATAGGCCAATTCAATTCTAGTGTAATGATAAAATAACCCTTTGAAAAATCCAGGACGTGTTTGAAAAACACCACCAAACCCATAGAGTCCTGAAATTTCCATACCCAAACCATTAATGTTAACCATGAGCCATAGTTTGATTGGATGGATCCATCATATATACATGAGCATCCTTGGTTTCCTCGGTCCTCCAGTAACAAACAACAAATTGAGAATGGTCAGATCAATTATACAATTATACATTCACCATGTTTGCATCATTGATACAATGTAATATTCATTAGGTAGTCAAATAATTCCAATGTATGTGGGGGGATATTTTTCATCAAATAGAATTGAATTTCAAGGATTCCAATTAGTTAAAAAATCAATGCCAGTATTTACATAGGGATTTACTAAACACAGTTACTAAAACCATTATTGGTTATTTTCTTTCTGAGATTAGACACCTGAACCTGAGTACCCATCACCATCCAAAACATGTATCATGTATAATCCCATAGATTCTGGCCAAAACATCATGCTAGAAATAGGTTTTTACACCCTCCACTTCCATCAAACATGGGTGACATGAGGAGAAAATTTATTTTCCCACCCTTTTTAGTTGATCAAGTGCAGGAAGTATGTTTTTTCATATTATATATGAATAATATATATGAGATGTTGAAATAATATTCAAACAAATTTCATCAACCATGTTGGTGGTCTCTATGATCCCATAAATTCCAATTTGTAGGATTCATAAATTTTAAATTTCCTTGTCATGTTGTGATTCTCTATAAGATTGTCAACATCCACAATTGTGTAATTTTTAATTTCCAGAAAATATTGAGTATTAAAAAAATATTTTAATTTTGATTCTCTTTAAATATATTAGTAATATACATTTGTAATAACTCAAGTGGTAAACCCACTGTGTTTTGTAATGGACTACACACCCAAGTTGTGATCCAATAGTTAACAGTAGTGCTCTTTCATACCATCCACAATGTATCATGAATCATTCCATTGATGTAATTCTTGAGAGATGCATAAACATAGGATACAAGATGTTATTTTTTCCATATTAAAAAATCTCCATATAATTACGTTGTATAAAATCATTGGAATCATCATTAGATGTCAAATTTAATGTTTAATTTCCAATGAAGGAAAAATTAATAAAATTGAGTTCTCTAATTCAAATTCATCTCATTTAATGGTCTTAACACATTCCTTCCAAGAAACAATGATCATCCTCTTTTCATATACTAACCATGTACATATGAAATTTAATAAAATTCTATAAAGGTCTTTAATGAGACCTCTAGTCAATCTATAAATAGTGAATGAATAGAAAAACTATAATGTGATAATGGAATTTACATGGCACACACTTCAAGAAAAGTATATGGAATTTCTTTTCTATATAAAAATTTGATTGATAATTATGGAGAAAATTTCCTCCAGATATTGTATCCACACCTTCCTCAAAAATAAGTGTCATCATTGTAGTAGAAAGGATGATATCCTCCTTTTTACTCCACGAATTTTAGTTATCATGTTTTTTTTGTCAACCAATATTCCATCAACAAAAAAAGTAGACAATTTTTCCCAACTTATGGCTTGCCTAACCAAATATTTATAATGTACAATGGGATATTTAATGGAGGATATGGTCATATTTTAATCATTCTCATAATGAAGGATTTCATTATAGTAAAAAATATACGATAGAGGAAACTCCTTCTTTACATCTGTCATTCTTTTATAAATAAAATTCAGTATGGTAATTGATACAGAAAGTCCTGAAATCATTCTAAATTGAAAATAAGAGTCCTAAATGTGCATCACTTTATCTAACACCCCTTTCACATTGAATGAATCCTATGTGGACCCCATTTATATGAATGGGAAGCCGTACAGATTCAAGGATCATGTTAATAATATTGATAAACTCATTTGAGAATCCATATCACTAGAAAAAATTTAAAAGAAAACACCATTCTAGTTTAAAAAAATCTTTAAGGATGTTAATTTTGAGAGAAAAGTTTCCTTTTTTTCACTTCATAAGACTATCACATTCTGAGTTTTTGAATTTAAAATTCTAAATTTTCATCATGGGGCCAAAGGAAAATTAATTTGGAATTATATGATGCATAAAATAATCCCCATCATGTTTATAATGATCCTGCTAAGAATTATGGGAATTGTGTTCACAAGGGAAACAAACAAGAAGTCCTTTATATCAATTGCCTTCACAATATTGGGTATCAATTTAAAAAATATTGAGTTTATCCCAAATGAAATTGAGGATTGATTAAATAATTCATTGATCACATGTGTTAAATCATCATTCAAAATGACACAATAAAAAATAATAATTTTTTAAATTTAATCCATCAGGTCTATGAAAACGATTAATATTAATATAGAAGAGAGCTAATATTATTTCCTACTTGAGTTGG
Source organism: Viscum album (assembly GCA_963277665.1). Taxonomy (NCBI): domain Eukaryota; kingdom Viridiplantae; phylum Streptophyta; class Magnoliopsida; order Santalales; family Viscaceae; genus Viscum; species Viscum album. Next base: position 895,003,828 of record OY728127.1, read on the forward strand.
AACATGATATGAGTTTTTTTATGATTTGAAATCTAGGGATCTATGTTTTAAACCATGATATGTGTGTTTCCCATCATTTTTTAGAATACATTCCTTTGAAATGATCCACATATACTAGAAATATCTCATTCTCAAAAGTCTGTAGGAATATATTTCAAAAAATGGGCTTGTTCACAATATCTTCTCTCGTCCATTTGTGTAATATTTGAATTAACTATGAATTACAATCTCAGTATTTTAGTCATTTTACATGACGCTAATTTTTAGGAATATTCATTATCATTAAAGGATCATTCATCCTTTTTTGAGCATATATTTATTCTATAGATTTTGTTTTTTTAAACTACTTTTTAATTTAGACACATGAAAGAGAATATTCATTTGATGGAATTTATAAGTAATGTTTTTAAAATGATTTCCAACAACATGTCAATTCCAATCACTTGTATGAAATTCCACATTAATGAATAAAATTATCCAGCTCTTCTCGGCCAGAGGTCATATTCTCTGAGATTGATATGGAACACCTAATCAGGTGTAATAAATGACAATTGTCAAAGATAGAAATATATTCATGACATGTTAGTAATGAGAACGTCAATATTGAAAATGACATCAACAGTTTTATTTCAAGAAAATAGATTTCATAAGAATTTTCTATCAAAGATAAAATGAAGAAACAAGATGGGAAATGGAGGACATGTACACTGTTCATTATGAGGGGCATGAATTTTCTCACCAAATAAGATTAATGATTCATGGTATGATTTAGAAGATTCAGAATATGAGTCTATTTAAAAAATTATAAGAAAAAATATCAGATAATGTATTTACTAATGGTGAAGAAATAATGCTGCAACATATCCATGTCATTAGACCAATATCTTCCTCCTATAGAGAATATTACATTGCATTATAAAGCATCATTTTGGATTCATGTTAATGGAAACCTATTTTCTTTCTGAATCACATGATTGAACCATATAAATTATTGGTTATAATGAGTCCATTATAATATGTGTTTGAAAAAAAATATAACATAAAGCTTCCCCTCTCATGAACCTCCACAAGAGATATATATCTTGGTTACCTCAGTTGACACCTAATTCCAATTCTAAAAAATGACACACCAGAATACCTTAGACACTATACTAGGAATATGAGGAGGTCATAAAGAAACATGTTTTCAGGAATCATCACGAGACACATCATTGTTTTTATTTCGCATATATGATCTCACTCAAAAGCCACTGGAAAATGTAACATTGTTCATCCCATAATTACCAATAAGGTCAAACTCCAATATCAACATCTGATTCGGCATGTCAGTGTTAAATGTGGGAATGTATATGGGAACCTATGAACAAATATCATATATAAGACCCATATTGAACCATCTATTCATCAACTTCTCGTTCGATAAAATATTTGGTGGAAAATTCACAATTAGGGTGAATCACTTCACTTATTCTTCCAGTGTCTTATTTGTTATTTTGAATACGAAAAAATAGATATATTTTTCTAGCACCATATTCTTATGATATAACCAATTAGTATGATATACTCTATTATCATTCCGCTCAAGACCTACAAACTTCTTCACCATCACCATAGAGTTCTACCATATCCTCTTTTTTCATTCTATCTTGAATGTGTAACATTTCTACTAAATTGAATAAGGCATTTCCTATAACACAAAAACAAGATTTATCATTGAAAAAAAATCCCCAAAATATAAAGTATCATTTAACACTATGAAAAAATGTGGTCATTGGTGATGGAATGTTTGGGAATTATTCTGGGATTCATCCCTCTAAGGTTCCACAACAAGAGATTGAAAAAGAATCGGTGCAGATTCCAGTCCCATAGAATGGACGGTACACATGATGATATCAATTAGATTATGTTTTTGGGGTCAATTTTATCAATTTTTTCTCACCATCATATTCTTCATAGAGCCTATTCACAAATCTTTTCATAGGAACGATGCTACACAACATCAATAAAAAATGAATATATTATAGTATTACTTAGATCCACAACTCAATCAAGATAAACTAAAATATCAAACACATAAGATATGAAATTAATATTTGGATTTCAACATATCCAAATAAAAATAATTGGAAATTCTAGAATTAGGTCCAATTACTCTTTAATAATCCTTTCTCTAACTACCTACAGTAGCTGAAGGATCATTACAATGTGAGCTATATTGGAGGCCACTCATAACTAATCTTAATTATGAACAAGATATCTCAAAAACATACTATTATTAGGAAGATATTATGAACATACACAATTGATAAAAGATTTACATGAACCAGATGAGGTAACCTAGTACACTTCTAACTGTGTGAGCACTTACATGGCACAATGTTTGTTCATGATCCCCATGAGTTTGGTGATTTTCACCGAACATTATACAAGACTAAAGAGAGAGAAAATTCCACATAACAATTTAATATAAATAAACAACACAACTTTCTAAATTATCTAAAATTGTAATATACTGGGAACCTTATAGTTATATCCAAAACAATGACTGTAAATATGAAAACCCTTATATTTTTTACACATTAACTAATTATTTATTAAATATTATTACAAATAATACAACCCAGAAGTTCATGACGTGTAGTGTCTTCTAGAATTAGGTACATTACAAACAAATATAAAATAATAAATAAATAATCTATATTGAAGATATAATTATCATGATCATACATAAGATGTTGTCGGATTACTTGTAGACAAACATAAGAAATTCGTGAGCTATAGAGCCTAGTAAGGGAATAAACATGACCTAACAAGAAGAATGTAATAAATATTAGAGAATAAGAATATCAATAGAGAATAAATTGATTTGTAATAATAAAAATTTATAATGAGTCATGATATATAATGATAATCATAATATAAACATGATATATATGGGAATAAGATAAAAAAAATCATAATAATTGGTCAATGATAACATACAAGTAATGAAAATGGAAAATGTACCATGAGGGATTAGGATTCGTACAAAATCCCATTCATGGAATATCAAGAGAATAAAACAATACCCAGTTCGTAGGAGAGATATGTAATTCTGGGTTCAAATATCACCGTCATTTAATTCTCTGGATTATGTGTGCCACATATAACATACAACATGGAACTATTAATAATAATATTTTTTTAAATGTTCATGGAGTCTGAAATACATACACATTGTTACGGGTGTACATAAATATCCATGGGAGGATTCAATGATATTGAAAGTGGTCTCTTTTTATTTAGAAATAAAATATTAATAATGGGTGATATGGAATAATATATCCCATAATTATTAAAATATGTTAAAAGATATATGATATAGAAGATACTTGATTGAATAAGAGATTGAAAAAAACCCTTAATAAATTTTAGCATTGTAAGTGGCTTTTATTATTTTTATATAGTTGGATTAATGAGCATGGATGTTTAATATCATAATCCATAAATAACATGGGATGTAATGATGATATTTAATTACATATCCCATCAATTTCAATTAGAATCTAGTGACATAGGATGAAGAGGATGCCAGAATTGAAAAGAGGTGGGAGAGTTCCCATAACATGTGTGTGTGACTCCAAATTCATGGGAGGAGATAATAGAGAGACAATGGGAACCATTGGAGGTCCCTTGAGAGGGTATGGTATAATATGGACGTACTATTTTGATTTTGAGTTTAGATAAATTGGTTGTTGTGTGTGTTTATATGAATTGGTTTAGGAATTAATTATTAATTCCCAAAAATAGGTTCTGAAATCAATAAAATAAAATAACTACAACCATAATACATCGTATTGTTTTATTATTGTTTTCCCAAAATAGGATTTTTTAATTATTTTATTCTGTTAGTGGCTGATATTATTGAAAAATTTCACTACCTTAACCATAATTGATTCATGTCATTATTAAATGATTTCAAAATCGTAAAATATAGTATATATTTTGGTGGAACCAAAAAGGATTAATATAAATAATCAAAAATACATAATCTTAAATTATATTATAGTTTAAACCTATGTTTGGTCATAGATACACTTTATATTATTTATAACATCATTTTTGGGTCATTATGATATCATAATATACACTATAAATTTATATATTTTTTAATTTTTTACTCATAAATTCATTTATCTCTAAAATTTATAGAAAACTAACTGTTGGATAATTTTGATGTTTTGATTCCAACGATTATATTAATTTTATCAAAATTATTTTCTAAATATATTAATTTTCATTTTTCATATAGAATTTTCATTTATTGAGAAATTCGATTTTAGTGATGTTGAAATTTTTCAAAACCATAAAAAAATTACATTTTACTTCATTAATCATTATTTGATCATATTTAATTAAACATAATTTTTTACTAATAATTTTTTATTAAAAATTCATTTCTATAAAATATTCTATAAATAGAAGATATGGAATGTCATAATTGAAATTGTATATTACTTTAAAATACAATGAGTATAATCATATCAACATATAATTGTTATCAAACTCATTACTAAATAGTTAATAAACTAAAAACAATAAGGAATATATATAATCATAATTTGAATGAAAATTAAATATATATGAAAAATATTAATGTTACTTTTTTCTATTCTTTGGGAAATAAATTTTATCATTAATTAACCTATTCTTTTTTACATGGTAGTATATGTTTACAAATTTTACTATTCATACTACTTATATAATAATTCGTTCTCATTACATAATAATAATTATGATGACTTCAAGTTTCTAAACGTATTTATCAGAATAAATTTATTTTTTGGAATGATTTATCTTATTATCACACATACAAGCATGATTGGAATAAGATTTCTAAATAATATATTTTTAAAATTAAGGGTAATGTTACATTAACTCTATAACTAGTAATCATAATTATATGAATTTTGATTAGAAAATATAAAATTATAATATATAATTTACATTTAAATAATTTACCATTAGTGGTTATTTTAATTTATTAAAATTTATATACAATATGCACTTTCAAATAGTATTTCAAGAACTGTGTTTTTAATATGAAAAATAATCTTATACTTCAATCAATTATAATGAAAATTAATATGTAATTAATTTAATTAAATTTATATTAACAATACATATATTACCCAAAAATAAAAATTAAAATAATATTTCTACATTTATATAACATAAATTATCAAAATAATGACAATTATACTTCAAATGTTATTTTTTAGTCTTACCTGAATCATCTATAATTTCTAAAAATTTCTAAAATTTCAACCTCAGATCAATTTGATATGCTGATATAAAAAATGGATTACATTTTAACAAATACATTTTCTAAATGTTATAGAAAATAATAGTAATATTTTTTCATAAAATCAATCATAAATAAATTTTTATTAAATCTGATTATGGAGAAAACATGTCTTTTCCAACAATTGATTGGTTATTTACTAATAATTACCAATATATTTGTATATATATATATATATCAGAAATTATTTAATAAAAATTATAACAAAAAAATTTACAATTGTTTAAATGGACATTTTTAAATAATTATTTTTTTCGGTTTGGTGTTGTGTATCGTATGTGCTATTGAACATTGATTTGTCTTTTAAAAACATGGTGAAATAAATTGTTCACATATTTAATAAATTAAATTCTCATAATTTGAACATGAACTCAGTCCCAATCATTTCAATACATTTTCTACAATAATTTGTAGAGTAGGGATGAGGACTATATACAATTAAACATAAATATAAGAAACAAATAACATTAAATGGATAACATATAAATTAAATTTATTCATTAAAATATGAATTCAAAGGATTCAATCTATGTTATCCATGATATATTTCCTAACATATAATCTTATGGAAATTGTTTTTCAATTTAATATTGTTCTGAATGTGCTTATGAATTTACCAATGAATATAACTCAGTATTGTCAAACAAGGTGTAGGACAAGGCACATTGTAACACACCACTTCCCAGTTGAGTCTAAATCAATATAGTGACTATAGGTTTTACAACTAAGTAATTCTATTCTAGATCCACATCTATTTGTAGTATCCATATATGGATTTTTTTAAAATGGAAGCCGTAGAATTGATAATTTACCAAAATTTAGTGATTTATTCCTGTGTTTATACATATCCCTATGGAATTATCCTGAGTTTTATAATTTTAATCACAAAAATAACTAAAAATTTACATTGATACAAACTATGACAACCCTTATATTTATTAAACATTAATTTAGGATTTATTAAACAATGTTATATAAAATAAAGCCTAAAAATCAAGAATCCTTTTGTATTTTGGAATTTGGTAAATCACATAACAACATAGAAAAGTAAAAATATCATAATTATTAAAAAAATCCATAATAATATAGTGCATAAAATTTCATGAGGCAACCAGTGGGAATACATATGAAAGGTGTTAACTATAAAGACCAATAAGGGAAAATGGAATTATATTAATAATGTAATACATGTTAGAGTATAGGCTTATAAATGGATAGTAAAATAAATTATAATCATAAACATTAATAATGAGGAAAGATATAACATGATATTCCAAATAGAAACAATGGGAAATTTGGCAATAATATAAAACACTACATCATAATCATTGGTCAAGGATAACTTCCAATACATCATGGTAGAAAAGGGTCTATGATGGATTATGTTCACTCCCTAATACATTACATGTAATATCATGATAATAAAATGTTACACAATTCACTGGAGACCTATACATTTGGGCACACCCGTTACATTCATTCCATTCTAAGGCAAAATAGTCCCACTTATATCATAAAACATTAGATCATTAATCATAATATTTTATTCTATTATAAGGTAGTGTGAAATAAAAACAATTAATTATCTAAAAACATATTATATGTTCATAATAGTGAACACCCATGAGACAAAATGTGTATTGGTATTCACTACATATTTTTTTTCCAAAAAAACATGGTTAATTTTCAGAAAAATAACGACAACACATACAGATTAATAAAATTGGTTGATTATAGATAAATGAGTATATCACAATTTGGACATCAACTAAAAAGTGGGTGTGATATGGAAAAAATACCATAATATGGAATCATAAATTGTAGATAGAATAAAATATAAAAACATTAATATTGTAGAGAAAGAAAAGAGCACTTGCTAAAGATAGGAAAGGAAATGGATGTACCTAAAGTATCATGGGAGGGATAAAGGGATATATTATAATTTAAAAATCAAAATGATAGTAAGGGGATATTAAAGAACATATATCAACAATATAATATTTAGACAAAATACCATAGATAAATATGATACATGAATAGAGAGGATAAGGATAATAACCCTTAATAAATTTCAGCATGGTAACGAGTGTACATAAAGAATCATGGTGGGATTAATGAGAGTGAAAGGGGAATCTTATCAACCATAAATCATATGTTATCAAAATAGGGAATGTATTAACATGTCATAACATTATAAATTGGAAACAAAAGTCAAAATATAAAGAATATTCTTTAATTAAAAAGTTGGGGGAGGGGTCCTTTACCTTGTCTACATGACTCCAAATGATTGAGATGATATTTTTTAATATTGGGGGGATCTTGGGAGGACTACATAGAGTAGATGGAAATGTTAGGGCGTTGTCAATGGATATTTAGTGAAGATAAATGAGAGGTTTTTTGGGGTTATTTAGGAAATGTGTGGGAAAATATTTATTATTTCCCAAACATATGTTTTGGACTATATATAATAAAATAATAAAAACCACAGTCCACCCAAGGTTTTTCCCACAATTTCAGATAATGAGGTATTCTATTAATTTTTTTATAAATTTGGTACCAATAATTTTTTAATATATTCATTTTTGATGTGGAAGTGTGGAATGTCTTTATTGATGTGATGTTACAACCTAAAAATATATTATTTTTTTGGGGGGATTAATGAAATCATAATATAAGTAATAAAATAATCTTAATATTACACTAATCTAATGGGGAAATAGATATTTAGTCATTGATTCCAATTATACTATTTATTACAACATTTTTGGGTCATTATGAATTCATTATATATACATTATATTTATATCGTATTTAAATTTTACCATCAAATATGACTGTATAAGAGAATTATGAAAAATTCACCATTAAATTGTTTAAAAATTCTGATTAGAAAAATAATATTAATTTCAATAAATTAAATTTCTATATATATGTATTCTCAATTTTAATATATAATCAACAATTATTGAGAAATGTTTTGTTTTTTGACAATAACATTTTTTAAACTCTAGTAGAAATAACATATGACATTAGAAAGAATATATAATCATTTATATATAATGTTTTTTAATAATAAAATTTCAATAAGATATCAAAAATTTAAATTATCTATTAATTCATGAAAAATAATTCATAATTTAAATTTCATATTATATAAAAATAAAATTTGAGCTTTATCAAATCAAAATATAATTCATATCAAACTGATTAAATTAAAATTTAAAATCTAAAAAAATATGGAATAAATATAATCCTCATAGCAATGAAAAGGAAATATTAATACTCATACTATTATTGTTACTTTTTTGTAGTATTTGTTTTAGAAAACATACCCTTAATTGACCTATTTTCCTTTTATCATGAAAATGAATATTTATTACAATTACTATTCATATTGTTCAAAAAAGAATATTACATTATTACCTAATATAAATTAATAAGATTATAGATATGGAATCAATTTTATCAAATTAAATTAATATATGTGGAATAATTTAATTTATTACCAAACCTAAAAGCATGACGGAAAAGATGTCTTTCAAAAAATACATTTTCTATGAAAAAGATGATTTTACATTAACTTTATAAGTAGTAGTCATAATTATATGAATATTGATTCATGAAGATATATATATATATCATCATGAAAATTCATTTATATCAATTGTTTGGAGTAGTTTTTATTAATTAAAATGAAGAAACAATATGAAATTTAAAATAGTTTTTTTAAACAAATTCATCCGAAAATAAACATATTCATAAATCCAATATAATATGATTTATATGTAATTAATTTAATTTAATATAACTGAATAATACCTATTTTAACTAAAAAAAATTATAAAATATTTGGACAATAATATAATATAATTTATCAAATGAAATGAAAATTTTATTGAAAAATTGTATTTTTGAATATTTATAGGAAAATATATATTTTTTAAAAAATCCAAAAAACATTCCCTAAGGTAATTTTGATATAATAATATAAAAAATGTTATTTGTTTATAAAATACATTTTATAATTCGATATAATATAAAAACAAAATTCTTTAAAAAATCATGTCTGAGGATATCATATATTTGAGAAAAAAAAGTCATTTCTAAAAATAGATTGTTTATTTAATAATTATTTATATATATATTTAAGTGAAATAAATATATATTTTATAGTGTCATTAATTTTATCTATATCTGAAAAATTAATGGAATTGTTAAAATGTACATATTTAAATAATCATTGTTTGTTTGAGTTTCATCTTTCATATTGAATATTCTATCTAACATAGATTTCTCTTTTAGAAACTGAAGGATCTAGATTAAATCATCAATGTACTCAATAACTGAGAAGAATGTATCAAAATATCAAAGTAAATTTTAGTCCATACAAAAGGTTCAAGAAGATCGACTTCACCCAAAAGGTGTTTTCTGTTCGCTTGGACAAGGTCGAATAAAATCAAAAAACACCCAATTGAAAAGGTAGGTTGTGAGCTAAAAAACCACAGAGGGTCTCCCCAAGTGTTACATAAAAATATTCCATAATAATAATAAAAATAATTATTTAAATATTATGAAAAAATTCATGGAATCACATTTTTTTATTTAAAACAAAACATTCATTAATTTGAAAATGATGAAAAATATTTCAGGCACTCATTATTTAATGATTTTTAAGAAAAACATTAAAAATATAAAGTGACATGATTAAAAATGATCTATACTCAAATTAAAATATTAAAAAAATTCAAACTATTATCCATGGTCATCTCCACTGATGTATGATAGTTTCTCTTTATTGAATCCTCACACACATCATATCAGTGAATATATAAATATGTACACAAAAATCCCTTAGGCTCAGGCTGACTATGAATCATCAATATCTCATCTAGGAGAAGGTATCCATAACTGGGTTTTCTTTAGTTTACATCATCAAAAAGTTCTATGGGATTATCATCCTAGAATTATTTTCCCAATAAACCCAATAAATACCCATTCTCTATTTTTCTCAATCATACCATATAAAATTGGAAAATAATTTCCATTCAAATCCATCAAAATTAACAAAACAATTAACTAATTTTTAGTTTTAATATTCCACTTTATTTAAAAAATAATATTTTATATAAATTTTTCCATTTTTAAAAAAATCAGAGGTTATTATTATTTAATTTTAATAAATATTTTAAATTTAATTGTCACATAAATTCATCAATTCCATAAATTAAATTAAACACACATAATTTTAATTTCATTACAATTGGGGGGTTTTCCCTAAATCCATAACTAATAAAATAACAATTCTAATTCCAATGAAATTGGTTTTTAAGAAATCAAGTTATATCAATTTTAAAATACGAGAAATAATTGTCTGATCAAATAGACAATCTCAAATGTAACCACATACCATTAATCGTAGAACATAATCTCAATATCTATAATGGGATACACCCATGGAGATTGGAAATGACCGAGATCATGATATAAAACCTAGACTCAAAATCATATTAAACGGAGTCTACAATTATCAACAACTTTATGATATGACACTCATATAGGAGGATAAAGATTGAGTGGGAGGAAACACATGATATGAGAATCACATAGCTGATGTAGATTGAATGATATCAACCAAACTTTGATCTGTCAATGAAAGGTATTGGAGGGGCCAATATTTTTTTTAGATCCTCCAAATCCAATGAAAAATTGTCTTTTATAACGAGGGTTGAAAGTGGGTGATACCATGGGAATCTTGAAGTAAAAAAATAATAATACAAATTAATGAGACTTGAATTCATTGTTAGCAGGGAATGGGCATATAGTTAGAATAATTATTTCCCATAATAATAATCCCCTCTATAGGGTGTATGATTTCTAACAGTTTGTGGAAATGTTTATCAAACAATGAATCCACCATTAAATCCATCATTATTGATGGATGAATGGTTTTCACAAAGGGGGCGCAAAGTCTGGGAATATCAGACACCAACCGTGAAAGGCCCATAATAGTTTGAAAATTTTCCGATTCCGCCCCACACAACCCTATACAGAATCCAACTAAATGTGAAATCATCATTGGTGATAAAATATATCAAATCCATTAACAAGTTTTCATAGAATAGTTTGTTCAATATATCATTCTAAATAGATTATTTTATTTATATTTTGATAAAATTAATTGTATGATTTATATGGCATTTCTCAAACAAAAAAAATATTTATTAGTTATGTTGGGTGTTGAAATCCATTAATATTGAGTTAATTACATTTTTAAAATATCCTAAATAAGATAATAAATTACTATTATAATGTTACTATGAATGGATCATGAACAAAAATAATTATTTATATATATATATATATAAAGGGATAAATTACACACATTACCTAAGGGATTTCTCTTGTTCCCATATCATTTTGATAAACTAGATAATCTTTAATAAACAACAATGGTGATCCAATAATATGTGTAGTAATCTTATTATCAATGAATAAAATGTAATGTTTCATTATTAAAGTCTTTAAATACATGTATTGTATTGTTCATGAAACATTAATATGTTCATAAATTGCCACTTCTTTCCATCAACTATATATATAATTTTCATTTTATTTGAATCCTTATTTTCATATTCAATATTAGAAAAGACTATCTCTCAAAGGATCCTTGGTATATGTGGTCGGTAATAATTGATATTGAACTATATTTTTATAATAATATTTCCCTAAGATACTCTATGTATTTTCTTTCATTCCATGTTTTATGGAATGATGCATACTAATATATCAAGAAAATAAATCCAAATGAATTAGAATATATATATATTCATTTCATCCATTTTATCCATAAAATTATCTCTTAAATTGTAGAATAATGACATTTATTAAGGAATAATGCCTATTTAATCATATATATTGTGAATCCCTATATTATAATAACTTGGAAAACCACATCATGGTGAATAATATTTATTTATGGTATTATAGAAACCCAAATTGTTATTATATGATAATTGGATAATTGTAATGATAAAAAGAATAATATAAATATATTAAAATATTCAATGGTTTAGTATATTGCTACATATATACTCATACATGAAACACACATAATAAAAAAGAAACCTTATTTAAAACATTCTTCTCCAAACTCTTAAAATCTCTCAAATTCCCCTTATAACATGTAATAAAATGAAGATATAAATCAACAAAAGGTGATATCTAAGACATTTTTAATGGGATAGAAAATTTATATGGAATAAGATACATGGAGGAATAGAGCATTGTTGAGAATAATTATCTTAATAATATTACAATGACAAGTTCATCATCATAATCATAAGTGAAATATCCAAATAGGTCATCGAATGTGGAATATTCATAACCATGAAAAATCATTACATAATGGTGAAATTTAAAACATAGTTTTGAACAACACAATAAACTTGTTCACACATAACATAAGTGAATAAATATTATCCTAAAAATTGCTAAAAATTATTGAATCATTTTGAAATATAGTACTCATATTCTCATTAGATATATCAATGAACATATTTAATTTGAGGGAAATATTATTCTATTCCCACACATCAAAATATTAACATTCTAATGGCCATTCATGCCTCATGGAATGAAGATATATTTCAATGATAGTTATATAATAAACACATGGATTAGAATGTGTGTCGTAAAGGTTTTGTAAACCATAAACTCATGATGAACTATTAAGGTAGAGAAATATACATGGGAAGTTATATATTTTTATAATCATTGAAATTAATGAGTGTAGAAATAACAACTCAAGATGATATAATGTTTTGTTTTGGAAATTAATGACTCTCTGAAAAAACCACTATAAGTGGATTAAAAAAGAGCTCAAAAGTGAAGAAACATGCATATTAGTGTGTATAAGTAGGATTTAATATTGGAAAGATATTATAATGAAATTATTGGAATATCTATAATGAAAATGATGTGGAAGAGGCTATTATCCAAAATGGGGTGGGGGAGTTTGGGTCCGGAATCCCCTTATTGTATATCAAACATTATATCATTGATTTTGTAACACAATAATATTATACAAATTAGTATTAATACATTTAAATTATAGTGAATTATATTTATTTTTGTGACTATTGATCAGTTAAAATCATTATATTGTATTCATTAATTTCAACAGTGTATTGTGAGCTATTTTGATATCACACTTTGCATAAAATATCCCATTGAGATCCAGTTATTGAAATACCCTTATTATAAATTATACATTAATTTGTTTTAATCATTAGGAATATATATAAATATATTTACATATTAATATGTTATATATTATTATTTTTAATTTTCCATAATAGTTTTGTTAATTACAGTGGTGGAAATGTCATTGGTTTAGTAACCCAACCATTGACTAGAGATTATGGAATGAGGTGGAATTTGAGGTATGAAAAATAAGAAAATGATATATATAAATACTAAAAAAGTTTAAAATATTCAATATAATGTTAACATACTGCTCAATTAATTTTATATTATTTCGGTTTGAAATAGATAATTAAAAAGTGGATGATAAGAAGAATATGATCAAAAGTGTTTTAAAAAAATACATTATTCTCAATGTTATTTCTTTAATTTGATAGTACATTAATTTTGTGAATGATGTGGTTTATTATAGAAAATTAATTTCGCTTTTATGTTTATTTAGAGATGTTATTTTAGAAGAACAGTATATTTTGTATGCATATTTTAGGTTGTTTTCCATGTAGAGACAGAGAGGAGTTATTTACATTTTATGTGTGGTAGTTCTCTGTTTTAATATTGAATTAAATATTATACAAATGGTGAATCTTTCAATAGTAGTTGTTTTTACATCATGATATACAATTGAATTTAATAACAATGTTTCATAACCCTCAAATACATACTAATGAGAGTTTATTGTTGTAGTCAAATGGAATGGAGAAAAGGGAGTAAAGGATTTTTTAATGGGATACATAGAATTTTAGATACTATAAGGAACACTTTTAGGTCTTGAATGTATTCTTATACTATATAAATGACAGATTTATATTATTTTGTTGTCTTTGGGATTATGTAATCAATATTTTAATTATTAAATAATTATTACAACGTAATGTGTTTTGAAAAAATCCCAATTTTTATAAAATTTGTATGTATAAAAATCTCATAAAAATTTACGTTTCTTAGAAAACATTCGAGACTCACCCTTGGGAAATATTTACAAGTAGAATCTAAAAATAAAATTCATTTTATTTGAATTATTTTTAACATCGGGAATGTGATTTCATAAAATATATTTTATTATTATTATTTTTTAAAATATAAAATATCATTTATTCAAGAAGTACATCTATTTTATTTGAATTATTATAGCTGTTAATAACATCATGTGATTGAATTAATTTTATTATATTAATTTACTGAGTATAAATACTATTTATCTAAAATTTTAATTATTTGAGGTTTATTTTCTATTCAACCGGTCCTATTAATATACGAAATGGTATTTTTATAATTATTAAAAGTCACATTTTTATTCCAACAGTATTAAAAATGTTTCAATTATCATATTACCTCATATTACTATCTCTTCATTCTGTTATACATTATACACCATGATGATTACAAGGGTTCTATATTCTTATTTTATTATCATTTAGAATCTATTATTTATATTTTTTAGTGTTTTTGTCAGAGAAATTAATGTAGTGGATCAGTAAGATATATGTTTTTACATTTTATTTTTCCTATATTTTATTTTTATTTCCCGTGAAATTATTTGGAATTTTCATGGGTTTAGGTTTTATTTAATGTATTAATTTCAAATAATTAAAAAAATTTCTATTCTATTTTCATTGAGATCTTATGTATAAGGTTATATTATATAACATAACCTATATTTATTTAGAATTAAATATCCTTCAAAATGTTCAGGTCATTTCATTATTCCCCCTGTAAAAATACCATCCCTGAAATTTCAAATCATGTTATTTATTTTGAATATAAGATGGTTAAAGAATTTCATTTCTTCCATAGGTTACAATGATGAATCTTAAAATTTGTATTTTTCTATTGGACATTGTGTAGGATAATTGTGTTCTTGAGTAGATAATTTTCATTATATTGTAATATAATCAAATCATGATCCAATGAATGGAATTAATTATCCAATTATTCAACATCATGATTAAATAAATGTTATGGATTATATATATATTTATTAATTGTAGAAATTTTTAGAACACATAATTAAAAAAATTTATGTTCTAGTTGATGTTTCACTACCACATTGCGATCATGAATCTAAAATATTATAATGTTCAAAGGGAAATTATTTCCATTCATTCCCAAAAACATTACTCTCTTACATTGTGATATATTAATGAAATTTTTTTATATAGTGTAGAAAACTATTCACCATCAATAATTGTTAGCATTTATTTTATTACAACTATAATAATCGTTTAAATTCTTTGGGATGGCTTGAACTTTCTCTATCAATTCTTCCACATGACTATGTCAAAACTAACATTGATCACTAACTTCACCAAAAAATGAATGAGTTTTAAATATCTTAAAAAATATTTCTTAATATGGATCCATATCAATAATTAAGATTATGTTTTTATTATAGAAAAAAAACCAACGGGAAATTTTAAATAAATATTCCATTAAATTAATTGTGAAATATATGAGTATTCCCTCAAGACACATAATGGTCCAATCAAATTTCCTATTATTTTGAGGGTGATAGGTTGTACTAGTGATAAATTTAGTATTCAGAGAGTGTTTAATAGTTCTCTATAATTTAGATATAACCATTAGATATTCGTTATTTATGATTGAATGTGGTTCCACATACATCCTCAATAATTCCATTGTAATTAACAAACACATAATACCATCTAAACGAACATCCAATTAAATTATACAATAAACTAAGGAGATTTACCTATCTCCATGGGAATTTAATAAAAACATGGATATCAATAATTAATGTTTAGGAATTATATCATTCTTAAGAGAAAACAGTAATTATAGAACACTTCAGAAAAAATATAATTAATAAATTCAACACATAAATCAAAGGGTATTATGATAGATCGCAAAAATTGAGAGTGAATCATAATAACCAAAATAGGTCTCATGGATGTCCACTAATACCCATAATCTCAATTTTTCACTTCCCATTTTCAATATAGAAAGAACCCTCAATGAAATATTAGAGAATGGGAACCATAAATAAGATCATTATGGATAAAAACACCAAATGGTACAACAAAGGTCAGAAATCTAGATCCTATCATGATTCCTCTAAATATTATTATGATTTTCTTCATATGGTAATTAACATTTCCTAAAAGAGTATTAAAATAATGACATTACTAGGAATTGTTTAGAAAAAGACGTGTTTTAAAAATTTCAAAATCATTTATCAAACAAAACATATTTAACATTCTATTTCACTATATAAAAAATAAAGATATTCCTAAAAATCGATGACACCCATTTCACAATATGGATTCATATGAGATAATCAAATATGGACATGGAAGGATAATCAATTTTTGTATAGGAGTCAATATAATAGTGTATAGTTTCATTAGATAAAAAAATATCAATCACAATTAGGATAAAATATATCAATATTTCTTTGGTTCCATTTAGAGACAATAAACACATTCGTTTATTCAGTATCATTTATGTGGAAGTTATGGATATAAACTAGATATGAAATTTTTTCCATCATATTCATGCTATGGAGAATACATCATGACTTTTAACCAAGCTTATTTCATTTCAAATGGGTCTCAAGAAAACCAATTCTATGCACACCCATTTTCCAAGTGGAACATAAATAACCAGAACCGATCATGTTTACTACGGATCCACAAGAATATGTTAGATTCCTCTAGTGATACATCTGTCTCGGTAATCTCATCAATCTACCAGGGTTCCCCATACATGTCAAAATATGTGAATGATATAATCATTTTTTGAGGATCTCGACGGGGATCCTTATCAATGTCCATCATTGTGTAATCGGCCAAATATATCAATCATGGTAAGATGCTACAAAATCATATCGAACACTCAAAACAAGGTATCCCTATAATTAAATACCCCAATTTGAACACCCGTTAGTGGGATGTAAATTAATCAATTATGTTACATTAATGTATCATTACCATATAGGATCGTCATAATTTCTAAACTGACCATCAAACATCATAAATTTAGCATATAAATTTTCTTAATTAACACATTTAAAATTTGAAAACAAACTCACTTCTATTAAAAACAATCATCATAATTCAAAAAGGGACAATTAAACAATAATTCCATTCGAAATTGTTCAAAACAATTTGTGGAGGATTCCTAATAAAAAATCTTTATGGTCATTTGAAATAATGGGTTTCACCAACATTTAGTGAGAATGAATAATCCATCTAAAATATCGAAAAAACATTCATTTAAATACTAAGATATCATCATTAAATGATGGTTCTTGTTTATTTCATAAATTAATGAATTTAAAACTCTTTAGAGAATTTAAAATAGTTCTACTCATTTCATTCAAGTCCAAAAAAAAAGTTTTTAGGAATAAACACATTGGTCAAAGACCTCAACATCCCCAACAAAACATTTATAATTCATAAGATATTAAATCAAAAAATAATATAATTAAATAATCTACCTTATCTTGAGAGAGATAGAAGTTATATCCACTCAGTTTATGACATGTTCAATACATGTTAAAGAGGGTCAATAAAGTATTCATAATGAATTTCATAAAAATAATTCATTGAAAATATGTTATAAATTAAGGAAAAAATATCTATGAATTATTAAGATACATAAAATTGGAAAATCAAGGAAATTAATAGAAAGATATATATTGATTTTAGGAAATCCAAATATAATGGATCCCTAATTTGTTTCCAGTTAAGGGAGTCACCAAATATGGAGAGATGGATCTCAATAGATCAGAGAATAATTCCTTGATTGAAAATTACACATTAGTCATCCATGGGACAATGTATCATTAGGAAATAATTTCATCAATTATAAAGGAATCAGACTAGAAGGATACATTAAATCCTAATAATAAATGAACTCATCATAATAGGATCACCACTTCGATCGTCACATTGATCCACCAAGAGAAGATGTTGGTAGAGCCAACACACCTATATCGGAATCCTTGAGCCAAAGGATATGTTTTCATTTGAAAATATTAGTGTTATTTATAGTTTTTATTGATTTTAATTATCATTTTATGTGAAATAAATCCCATCTACATGGATTCTTGGATTAGAATCCATTATTGGTTCTAATCATGTATCAAACTGTGCTCCCCAAATAGAGGAACTAGGATAGATACATCATTAGTATGTGTGAATTTTTTAAGTTTTTTCCAACCATATCTCCCTTTCTATTATTGATTAATGGATTTTTCTACACGGTTTCCCAAACTAGGAGCTAACTATGTACTCTCAAATAGGATAATATAATGTTTTCACTATTTGGATGCATGGATTTTCAAAATATT
This sequence comes from Viscum album, assembly GCA_963277665.1. Lineage (NCBI taxonomy): Eukaryota > Viridiplantae > Streptophyta > Magnoliopsida > Santalales > Viscaceae > Viscum > Viscum album. Next base: position 895,022,745 of record OY728127.1, read on the forward strand.
CCCCAACTATTCATTGGATTAGAATATGTTTCAAAATTCCATGAGTAACTGAAAAACTTGTCAAACTTATCTAAAAAAATTATTCTCAAATAAATTGATCAAAACACCGAAAATTAATTAATTTCATGATATAAAATTCACCCAATTTCACATTTTGTCCCCATATGTCTTCCAGTTTGATATATAAAACTAGATGACACTAGAAGAACTACCTCACTCATCTTTTGAGGTGGAGAATATGTTTTCTAGAATACGATATTATCCATTGGATAAAGACACATACAAAACGCTATTATCAAAAAAAGTTTTTAAATTGGATAAATTTTAGTAACCTACATTACTCTCCACATAGTTTAATAATTCATAAAAATGTTGTTACCTATGAAAAGAAAGACCCTTCAATCAAAATAGGATACTTAAGATACTTCGAAGAGGGATGATAGAAAAAATAAAAATGGAAATGAACTTCCAAAAAATATATGATTTATAAAATTAAAAAATAATCTCATGGTGAATATATGATCACATTTCCACAAAAAATGATAAAATTGTAAAATATTTATATCTTAGGTAAGTATGTTAAGATAACCAAGGATATTAATCACCTTCCATCACCCAATGATAAGCTCATCTAATTAAATTATAGAAAATCTTCGTGCTTGGTACATCATGAAATCACATCTTTGTACTAACCTGAGGAGCTTCCCAAGGGCGGTCCAATTCAATATTTAAATAGCACAAACATTAATTTTAGTCTACAATAGGGAGCTACACTATCTCAAAGTTTATCATACAACATATCAATTTTGAGCCAAAAACATCAAGGGAAAAAAGATAATTTTAAATAATATTAAATAAATTGAACAATTCCAATAATTTTTTTTATTAAACTTATGCACAGAAAAATAATGGAATTTAGAGATTAAAAAACCCAAAAATCTCATTGATTCTCAATATAAAAATTAATATCCAATACGAGGAACAATAATAATGTCAAGGAACTACATTCATTCGATTAGAAAGATATGTATTCAATAGTGAACATTAAAAATTTAACTATTTAGTGAACTATAAACCCATTATCTCATCATTTTTTGAAAGATACATTACCATCTCATTTAAATTATTCTATTTTTACCAAAATAGTAATCCCATTTTATAATTTACAATACCTTTCAAATTTTAAAGCCATTTCGAATAGAAATTTATTCTTAAATCAATATTTATCACATCAATAAACATTATTTGAATGTAATTTTTTCCTAATGATATTATTCATAAAAACACACCATATTGGTAATTGAAAAAATATTTCAATTAACACAAAAAAAAATATTTTAAGACATAAAATTAATTTTCATAACTAACTTATAATAAAAAATTGGATTAATGTTGAAACCAAAAAATAAGAGTAAGAAACAAACAAACTCAATAATGTTTCATACTTACCTCACACATGTGATGTCATTTTGAAGAATATAAAGGTGTTAAAATATCTATTCATTGTATAACAATGCATGGATTGGTAACATGGGTTGTTAAGACACACACCACCCACACAACAGTTCCATGATTAACATCTAGATTTGTTACACTAATTCCTCATAGTTTACAAAATAGTGATGACATAATGAGACATTAGTGGTGATTACATTCAAACACAAAATATCTTATCCAACTAAACAAAATCAAAGATATATTCATAATGAATATATATATAATTCTTCATTAGGAAACAAATAATTCAATAGAAAGAATCATGTCCCCACATCCCTAGTATCTCATGGTTCTTTATGATGATTTGGTGATCAAGTACCCTCTCATGAACTACTTATTGAGTCCTGAAACATTGCAAATCTTTTTTCTACCATTAATGACTCAAAATATACAAAAATATCTGAACTAAAAGTCATTTTTTTGGAGATAAGACGTCCAATGATTGTATTTTTAATGAACCATCTTAAAATTCAACCTAAACTGACATCTGAGTCAATTCTCCACTAACATAGAGAGTATTCCCAATCTCCATAGGACGATTAAAAAACATAGGAATCCCTATTTAATGTTCGGTAATGATTTTAAAAAAATAAATAAAAATGAATAAATGATAAAAACTATGGAAATAATGTAATAATTTCAAATCAATAGATACAAATTATAGTATAAAGAGATTCAATAAAAATAAAATGGGGAACATAACCTCCAAAACATGTCTCCTGGTGGTCCATAACCTAACAAAATGTCAGATATCTCCCACAAATGGTCATCCTAGAAGGAACCCACAATGGATGTTGAGAGAACAAAACATGTGTTCAGACCATGAAGCCTGAGAATACATAATAGAAATGAATAGTGTGAGCAATTCATCCCAGTAGGATTCCTCCAAATATTCCATCTAGTTCATTTTTAAGGTAATTCGAACATGCTAAAAGAGTAGTTTGATAATGACAATATGTCTTATTAGTTAAAAATTTATTATTAAATACTAGAAAATTAATTTTCCTAACTATCATTTAAAACATTCCATTGCAAAAATTGAAAAATAAAAAATTTATTAAAATCCATTAAAAAATCATTTCCGAATATATATTCATATTAGAAAGTATAAGTATGTATAGTAAACTAATATTATGATCATTATAAGAGAAAAAAATATATTCATCGGGTAACAAATTAATTGAAAGATAGATCATGGACCTGAATTGATCATTAAAGGACACACGGGTGACATGTAAGGTAGATGAAAATTATCCTGAATTGGGAATACTACATGTGGATGGAATGGTTACATCATAGATTCTTTAGTAAGTACACCATAGTCATGATAACAAAAATAAACCATGATTGATCATCGAGTTTAACTATTGTGTCAAAGGTCCTGGTAAAACAAATTCCATTCGCACCATCTTTCCTAGATGCATGCCCTTATCCTATACCATTAATATTATTAATGGATCCACTACATGGAGTGTGATTCCTCTAGTAATATATATATATATATATATATCTTATAATTTTAAATGTTCCCACCTTTAAATAAAAGTGGTGATTCATATTATCATCTAACAAGGATTCCAATGTGTATACTTATCAATATAAATCATTACCTCACGAAGTCAACATTACCATGATAGGAACATTCCAAAAATTTATATATCTATCTCACCCTTTGAAATCCCTTGAAATAAATAATCCATTTTTCAATACATATCTCTTTGAAGTAAAAGAAACATGTAATTTATGATAAGGGTTTATTGGAAGAGAAAATAAACTTAATGTTACAAATGTAATATCAAATGTCCTTATTTGAATTCAAAAAATTAATATTTATAACCATAATGTGGTTATTCACATCAGATTCCATTCACCACCATTATCAAAATGAATAATGGGACATTAAAAAATTCAATAAAAACAGATCAATGTAATTAAAGGATGTTTCAGAAATTAAGAATGTATAAGATAATTTCTACAAACTTTATACACCCTATTACCATGACAATAAGTCACTCCTTTAAAATAAACAATTAATTTCAATTTTATAGAAATTATAAAATATTTCAACAATGGTTCTGGGTCATTAAAAAACATGTTCAGTGGATACTCTTTTTAGTGAATTAAATAGTTGAACTCATTTCATTCAAATAAAGTAATTTACTTTTAGGAATATAAAACTAAGAAAAATATATAATATCTTAAAATATAGAGTCTCAAATCCATTACTCAAAACATTATGATTACATTATGGTCTTTGTTACTAATGATCGTGATGAAATTTGTTACAAAAAAAACCATTTAACATCAAATATAATATATTAATCAATTAAATTCTCAAGGAAGATATAGGTTTATATTTTAATAGAATTAGGAAAAACATTTAAATAAATTTATTTGATGTCTTTAAATGATAATTTCTCCCAATTAACCCATATTTTATTTATTAACATTTTTCTAGCATCAACATCTATATGAAACCCTTCTACACATAATGAATTCAACTAAAATATTTATAACCTAGTGAAAACCAAAAAAAAATGTTTGATATCAAATATTATGTAAGGGTAGAAAAAATAATTAATAATTAAATTTCATCAATGATCATAAGAGCTTCATAAGGGTAATATAGAAAACTAAAGTTCCAGTGAGAATCATAAAATAATTAATAACTGTCGTTACAAGAATTATAAATCGTAAGACCTTTCATAAAGAGTTAAGAATGTAATGTTTCATAAGAATCAATTATCGTGGGCACTGTCACTCCAATCTCGACTAATGGAAACATTCTCATTCGATGTAAAATATAAATAAAATTCATTTTTTATAGAAAATTAGGATTATTAACAACTTACAAAATAGAACAGCTAAAAATGGAAGAACAATAGGTTTGACATCAAAATTAATTATCAAGATATCTTAGTCATTACAAAATGCATTAGATTTCTATCTATGAATACCCATCATATAACTAATATTAGGCTCAATCGGTGCAATATGGGACCACCCGTCATATAATAAATTCATATGAACCAAAAGAAGAATAAAATTCATAGTGGAAATATTTATTCATACATCATATGAAAATAATCTTTTTTCCCTACATTATTTGGTTAACCTGTAGAAATGTAATGGGTTCCATGATAGTTTCTTTGAATTGTGATTAACCAATGAAAATTATGTCAGTTCCATAAAACTCCCATTGCAACTTGATTAACCCATAGAATTGAAATTGCTTCCAAAAAAAATCTAATTGAATTATTCTTAATACTTCCAGAGAAATAATGATTATGGTATGATGAAAAAATATCACAATTGGAGTCTATGTATAAACAAGGACTACTAACATTGATTATAAAAAATAAAATTAAAAGATAGTAATTACATTTTTAAGAATATAAACCTTTAATATTACCTATAACTTTTGAAAAAAATAAAAAAATCACAATATATTTGAAAAATATTTTTTTTGAAAAAAACATTTTAAACCTATTAATAAACCTTGAATATTAATTAAATATCATCTTGAGGAAAACGTCATATTAATTTTGAAAACAGCTATTTAAAAAGAATAAATTTTCAAAATAAATTTATTTGAAAATAACCTTTAAATATATAATAGAAGAATCAATGAAAATAATGGTGGAAATTTTATTAATGACATACACAACAGAACAATGATTCTTTTATAATTATTAGTAAAATAAAAATGGGAATTGATTAAAAAACAACATGAATATTAAATTATACTATTAACAAATCATTAAAAGGATAAATATCCCCCAAAATATAATGTTTCAAAATTATAAAATAATAAATATTGTTTTTGGAGGAAAAAAAGAGTTTTGAACCGTAGAGTGAAATAATGAAGGATTCCATAAAATTGTTATATCACTTATTTTAGGTAAAAATGATTCGAATGATTATACAATTATATAAAAAATGATTAATAACCATATGAGAAGAAATATAATGAGATGCCTAGATAGATAGATTATTATATTTCATCATTTGATACATTAATAATAAAACGTATCCTTAAAAGATGATATTGAAACATAAAAATCATACTACATATTTTACATTGAATTTTAATGATAATTATAGATTAAAAAAATTAAACAAAAATTATTATATGAAAACCTAAATCCATTATATTACATGTCAATGTGGTTTTATATGCACCTCATAAATGAATATTGGATCATAACATTATATATGTCTCAAATAAGGAAAATTGATACTAAAATCACTTATAATGATCATATCATTATTGTTGGGTATAATCAATAAATTAATTATTATAATATGTTTTAAATAACAATATAAAATTGTAAATACAATATAAAATTGTGAATTTTCATTCAAAAAATAATCTCTTCCAAACATAATTAGTTATCTAGATGTATATCCCAAAAAAAGAGAAATTGAATTATGAAATCCCATACCAAATGCTTTTATTTTCTTGGATATGTTTTAATATCATTTTTAGTGGTTTCTGAAAAGTTATTAATTTAATATCGAACCATGTAAATATTTTTAAAATAATATATAACAATTTTATAACATTTCATCTCCCATTCGTCAATAATCAAAAAATATTTTCGTTGTTTTACCTGTAAATTACCTTGTTATGTAATTTGTGAAATTGTTAGGAGAGATCAGGTTATTGTAAATAAGATAATTTTATGTAATATCAATAGTAAAAATCATGTAATAATTTTCATATATATACCTAACTAGTACTTTAATTAACAATTATTTTTAAATGTATTTTAAAATTGAAGTACATTACATCCAAGGATACAGTGTGTCGTACATATGCATGACTAGCGTTTCTGTTTTTCAATGATTATTATTGAAATGAGGCAAGTAATATTTGACCATTAGATGGTAATAATAATATAAAAAAAATCATATTATTTCTTCATATATATGTATATATATCCTCAAAGTGTTTTGGTTATGAAAATAAAGTTTCACATCGCTTCATGAAGGTTGTAGTACACACGTACACGAACAATATTATGATCTATCAGTGAGTGAAATATTAAGAATGAAATTTATATATTTAAATTATTATATTGAAAAATATATCATCATATCATAATTATTTAATGTATCTTATATATTTTAAGTTTTTTTCCTTATTATTTTTCATGTAAAGTATTAATAAAAAAATAATATCGCTTCACGGGATGGTAGTCCACCATACAGATGAACGACATTATCATATCTCATATGAAATGGAATGTATAAATGTTATATATGTTATAATGAATTGATAGTTATTATTAAGTTATAGTTAGTAAATATTTATATAATTTATATCAATCATCATACCCATCCATGAGAGGTGGTAATTGAGAATTGAACGACATCGGTTTATGAGGAGGTAGTCATCCGTACGACTGAGCAATGACTTCAGAAGACCAATTTGTAGATGTGGAGAAGTATTTATGTCATGAATAAAACATAATAACATGTTGTTATATAGTAGATATGGATATATTATTACAAATTATTGTAATATTAATTTAATAATGTGTGGGAGGAAATAAAATTAAACTTATTGTTTAAAAATGTTACCTCTTCTTCAAATAATCTCTATAGGTTTTCACTAAAATAATTCTTTTATTTCAATTATACCTAGAATATGGGTTTGTAAGATTATAGGTATTTATTTTTATTTTTATTTGTTCAGGTTAAGTTTACAAAATCATTTTGACGGTGTGAAGTGGGGAGGAGAGGTGGTGGCCTTTTTTAATTGAGGTGAGTTAACAGTTGAAATTTTTTAAATAATAAAATCAATACACGTTTTTTTCCAATAAATGAAAATTATAAATAATATAATATATATGTTCGAGATATTTCTGTAAAATAGATTTTAGACAACTATTAGGTAATTTTTACCAATATCATTTTAGTTCAACCCCCAATATATCCATTATTACATTCTCTACAGAAAATATTTTTTATTAATTCACAATTAATTTTGGTAAAAAAATAAATTTGATCTAATTATAAAATATAATTATAAAGATTTTATATATATAGTATATTATTGTATATTATATTTAAATTAGAGTGATATTTTATTTAAAAAATAATCATACATATGAGAAGAGAATGTATGTTTTTAATTAGAAAAAGGTTCACATGATTATAATGCTTTATAACGAGTTTAAATAATAAATTCAATAAAATAAAATAAATAGACTTATATGTATATAATTTAACCAATTTCACTTTAGAAATAATTTAAAATATAATTTATATTTCTAAATAAATTAAGTGATAATTCATTTTCAATTATAATTATGAATTTATCATCATTCTTAAAAATTACCCTTCTAATAAAATTATCCAAAATTCACAATAATGTTTTCCTTTTTTATAAAAAAGTAAGTGATTATGTTTAAAAAAATAAAAATTTGTAAAAAAAATATGATTAAAAGTACCCAGACATGATGAACTATCAGGTTTTTGAGAAGTGTATTTTTTTCAAGAACCAATTTTTTTATATTAACTCAATATATAATAATAAAATATTTTGAATCTAAATTAGAAATTAAAGATATATATTCTATAATTTAAATAAAAAAATTCCCTTATAAATTATTTTGTTTATTTAAAATATACAAACCTCATGCACTATAATACTCTTTTTATAAATAAATCGTTTGAAACACAAAACAAAATAGATTGAAAAAAAAATTAATTATTATTGAGAAAAAATGAATTGAATCATATATAACTAACTAATAAATATGTCACATTAAATCATATAAAAAACAAAATGATTATTTTACATTAAATAATTTATTGAAAGGATATAGAAATTTTACAAAAAAAATATTCTTTTTACTACCCTCACAAAGAAAATATATTTGAAAAAATTATAAATAATCATTAAAATTAATTGTGTATTTTATTAATAAAAAAATAAATTTATTTTTATCATATGAATTTCCTAAATGTTGAAAAAAATAAATATAATTTTCTTTTCTTGAATAAAATTCATTTCATTAGAAAACAGATTATCGATGAAAAACATTTCATTAATAAAAATTGATTGATTCATTGTCAATCATTTAAAAATAATTTATATTGAGTGTTAAATATAAATAAATATATAATTATATCAAGATGTAATTAATAGTATTAATAACATCAAATTTAACAACTAGGTTTTAATAGTAACCTATATCATGGTTCATTCAATATTAGTATTAAATGTTGAATACATTATGAATGCTAAAAAATATCAGTGTTTCATGTACACAAATATATTGATGTGATTAAATGTATTTAAAATAATATATATTTTAATCTATCGTAGGCTTATAATCTATTATGTGATCAGTTTTTTATTCTATATACTCAATCAAACCTAATTATATTCTCATATAATCTTTTGTGGTTACATCCACCCCCTACCCATAATAATATACATCTTCGAAATATGACCATTATCTCATAAATAAAATGGTGAGAAAATTTAAAATAATTGTTCTTTAAATGAAAATTTTAAAAAGGGTTTAAAAAATAATTTACAATAAATTGAATGGGATTTACCATGGTTGTTTGTAATATAATATTCTAGGTTTCCAATGAGAGAATATATTTGAGAAGTGAATATTTTCACATGGGATAAAAGTGTAAATATTCCAAGACAATGATTGGTGTCAGTGATCATAGATAAATTAATTGTCATTATAATGTTACATGCATCAAAAAAATAAATTTTTCATAATTTAAAACACCATATGAGTTCTTCAGATTTGAACATCATTTGATAGTATTTTTTTCAAAATTATTTTCATAATGTTGAAGAATTCATTCTCTATATTGGATAAAATCTTTGTTAAATATACATAAATTTCAAGTATAATTACTTCCTCTACCGAATATCCTCCATGTTCTTACTATTTATTCAAAATGATGAGTATTAAAGATGAATTTTTCATACTTGAATAACTAAAAAATCAACATTAAGTGGATCATATAATCATTAAATGGAAAAATATATTCCTCCAATATTTGACATTAAACAAAACCAAAATTTTCAGTACTTGGTATGATAATTTCCAAAAAAATTAACCATCATATGATGAATTAATAAATTAATCCCCATAATTAAATATTAATACCCAATGTTAAAAATAAATACATATAAAACGACAAATCCTATAACATCCCATTACCATTATCTCAGGTACGCCCATAACCATTTTGTGGTTTTCCTTTTAAAATTGTCTGAATATGTCTATGAAAGAATTGGGAGGATACCAATAATGGTGAAGTAATATATATTTTGTAGATTCTTCATTAACTATCATTTTCTACAAACCGAATGAGGATTACATGCTGTGTAATAGGGTTATAGAATACCTAATGGATGTTCGGTGCATGTTAGGAAGGGGGTTTCACAGTTAATGTTTACACACTATGAATGTCAATATAATGTCATTTATACAATAAATAATGGATTTTTAATTTTAGGAGATGGGTATTTTGTTTTATATAAATAATGTGGATCTCATGATGTGTAATATAATTACATGTTGTGAAATTCCCTAAGTAGGGATGTTTTAGGGAGATTCATAGGTTTTTGTTTCCCATTCGATCATCTATACACCTTACGTTCAAACCAAATCTCATTACATGATATTTTTAGAGACAACATTCATTATGGATCGATCCACTTGGCCTTGCATATTTGTTGAGGTTTTGGGGAGTCTCTCAATATATATTGTCAGATTTCATTCCTAAGGTTTTTCCTCTGAGGGTTGTGGTATGATGGGTTTTCAATGGCATGTTATGTAATATTTCAACTCCTCTTCCAACCCTCTTTCTCAATTGAATAAATCCTAACATGTGTGGATCAAATTATAGGGACATCATTGATGTCATCATGTTTTAATGGTTATTATAACCCTTTGGAGAAATGCGCAACTAGCGTTTTGGGGTATGTGGTACTTTCTCTAGCCTGTGTTTGATGAACTCTGTTGTTCCATTATTAAATTTTTTTTTCAAACAAATTAGTATGAAATTGGGAGAATTGATTTTTTATGTTGGAAATAGATTTTGAATATATGTAGTTTTCCTTAGTTTTTAATAAATAGATATAAAATTTATATTTTCAATTCCTTGAAAATGGTTTTCTGAAATGGGTTTAAAATGATTTTTGAAACAGTGAATTGGTTCTTAAAATGAGAAAACTGGTTACCTTGGGTACTAGGTGGATGTTTTAACTTGACACCATAGACCATTTTGGGGGGTCCACAATCTAGGGTATTCCTATAGTCCAATAGTGTATATTATTGGCTATATTAATGTATTTGATTTTGGGGTTTAACATTCTAGGATGTCTCTCTAGTCTAGCAAACAATATTATTGGATTCAAGTAATGAAGTTAAATGTTTCGTAGATTGATGTGTATGAGTAGTCGGCGGCCTGAACTGTTGTATTCTTTGGTATTGTGATGCTTGTTATACTACTATTGTTTTTTTATTTCTTGAATTGGAGCTATTTTAGCCTTGCTATGCATGTTCATTCTTGTGATAGATAATACGGAAAATGTTCATTCAAATTGATATACATGGTTTTTTTATAAATATGAAAAAATGGGAAGTTTATACATTTTTTTATACATCATCATTAAAACATATAATATCATGTTTTTTAAAATTGATCATACATGAATATTCTTACAGAGGATTGTTACGGAACACCAGTGTGGGATCTTATTGAGCTTGTTATCTCACACCATGTGCACCTATTTGATGGTGTGTAGACATTTTTATGTCTTATTTTTCAATGAATGTTAAGGTGTCGTAGTGGGGTGATGTGGTTTCATGTCAGATGGGTTATGTAGATGGAGGTGAGATGATGGAAGTTTGTATGTGCTATCATTTGTAGTGGCTATTTAGTTTTGGTCCCTTGAAGTTGGTCTTCTCCCATAGAGTTTGGCTACCATTGTAATTTTTTGTTTCAAATGACTTTTTATAGTTGTGTAATATAGTCATCATCCTTCTGATGTTTCTTTTATTTATTTGTGTGTATAAATATTCCTTGTGTTCATTATAGTTTTTCTAAACATCCCCTCTTGTTTTTTCAATGTCTAGGTTCCATTCCCATCCCATGAGGATTGGGAAAACCCTTCTTGTTTGTGTTTTAATGGGTCGAGTGCTTGGTTTGGGGGTAACAAGGGTTGGTTAATTAAAATTTGGTATCAGAGGAGCACTATCATCCAGATTCTTTGTCTGGTGACATTTGTTAGACTAGATATAATATTTTCGACTCTTGAGAGGAATGTTGTGATGAATGTCTTGCATGTTATTTTTATGGCAGTACTAACTATTCCATGGAATGTTTTGATATGTTTATCTATAGTGGGGTTTGGTTATAAATATAAGTTTTTTATTATGGTTTTTATGTATTCAACTATGATTTTTTATGTTGTCTGATAATCATTATGTTTCAGTATGCAGCAGTATGCCTCTAAGACGTATGGCGTATGTTCTACAGGAATTTGTAACTGAATCACCATAAAGGGAATTTTACTATATATTGTAATATCATCGATACTATCATACAATCAGAAGGTTCTACCGATCAGGATGTACCATGAGTTTAAAATGTAGTTGTTGAGGAAAATTCAGGAGATAGAGGAGAGATAGATCGATTGAAGTAGTTATTACGTGAAAAGCCACCATCATCTAAAGTTATGATTAAACCTGAAGAGGTGGAGGACATGCTGGATAGGATCACCGAATGATTTAACATCATGGTGCCAAATTAATATATTAAGGAAATTACTTCAGCATTCAAATTCGAGGGTTCCAGCAATTAATGGTGGTATTCTATGGTCTAGGAGGACAATAAAGATGACCTAGAGTGGAAGGGTTTCAAAACCCTATTCATTTAGAGATTTTTTCATGAGTCACGAATTAGAGAAGAGTATAAGGATTTCTTTTAATTATAGAATGAATAGTGTTTGGGGTAGGTATATTCAAACCGATTTTTGGTGATTTTCTGTTTTTCCATATACGTGGTGGGGAATTACAAACTAAAGGATAAGAAGTACCTCCATTGTAATTCAATGACTATGGTTATCCAGAGTCGGTGCATTATTACATAATATTGGCATGATCACAATGGATCAAATCCCTAAAGGATGATTAGTTTAGTCTCCTTGGAAATACTAGATATATTCATAAGTTTTATATTGCATTATAAAATGAAAATCAACAACAAAATTTTCTACATAGGCCACACTCATATCCATTTGACTATCCCTGTATGTCAATCATAATATACTTCTTCACATATTGAAAAAAATAAAACACATAAAGGGGTGGGCTTAGATGCTCAGTAAGGATAATAATATAGTAGAAACTTTCATAAGTAAGCATAAACATTTAAGGCAATGTATAAGACTAAAACAAAATCATTTTAAACATGAACAACAGAATAATATGGAAAAGATGAAATTAAATAATACCATTTACTTATTCACATGCATATTATTCTAGTTGAATAATCACATTCAATGTCAATAGACACTTTCATATTGATGGAATGCTTAATGCCAGACTTCATAACCACATAGTAAAGAGACTGTGCCACCAATACTTCTAATATAACATGTCAAGGATTTGTGCCAAGACACTAGTTTTTCACATGATACCTACTGATTCATCGGGGAGATATACTGGCCACCACCAGTCACTTACTAAGTCAAATGCATTCCTCATATAAAAAGGTTTAAACAAAACATAAACATTCATTTTAAAACCAGCATAATAAATGTCAATAATTTTTCCATTAACCATGAATGGTATAAAAATAACACATCCATAGTCAAACATATCACAAATCCATCAATACAATATGGAATATTTTTATCATTATAAATAAACATCAAATGAGTCTAAAATCCAACAAAGGATGTTTACATAGATGAAATCAAAACTATTTGGTAGAAATATCTGTTTTATTTTTTTGAAATCCTTTAAAATCAGACAATTATAAAAGAAAATATTTATTTTGAAAATATTTTTATAATAATGTAAGGTAATATTAAATGGTGTAATAATGGCAGATAATATTTGCACCTACCGTATATTTTAAAAAAACACTCTTACCTTAATTTTGATGAAAAGGTCATAAAGTACCTTGTTTGGGAAACTACAAAAAGATTCATTTCAAAAACATATAAGGTCAAATAAGGGAATAAATAACTTTAACCCATTCTATATTAAATTTTAAAAATGTTTTGAAAAAAAATTTTATGAAACACATATATGGATGATAAAGATATACCAGTAGATATTCACGTATAAAACAACCTCAGATAATAATGAGATTATGAAATTATCAATTTTCTTTTACTTTTACTTGGTCAAGGGTAGGTTTAACTCGTGTATAATGGTGAAATAATTGTTATTTAATTATACAAGTACCATATTCATTAATATGATATCATATATAATCTTCTAATATAGCTTTGTTAATGATATTTTAGAAGTATAATAATTTCAGGAGTAAACTGATTCTTTTTCCATCATAAGATTTGTTACGTAAGTAATGTTTATTATGGATATGGTGTATAATAATCATATAAAGTATTATATTAAGTCTTTAAACATTATTTTTAATCATCAAATGAAAATTAGTCTTGAATGGATGCGATGGGGTATGTATCTCGTCGCGTTCGTGGATACAGTAATCCGTACGTACACACGAGCGATAATATCATTATTTTGATATTAAAATAGTATATAATTGGATGGTATATCATATATACAGACACATTATCTTGTTATATTTAATATTTAGATTATTTATTCTCATTATTATACCCATCCAAATCAGCAATTGGTTGAAAAACAAATTACACCATGATGTGGAGATGGTAAGCTGTACGTTTGAACATATGGTGACTTTGTCATTTATAGAGTAAATAGAATGAAAAATATTGTTGTGACATTTTTATAGTAACTTCACAGTATATATATGTTATAGGAGTTGTTATTTTATAATGGAAACAATAAAGAAATATGAAGTGGAAAATGAAAAGAACATGAAAGAGGTGATGAAATATTTACCTATTTTTCGGGTTCTTCTTATAGATTTGATAAAAAGGGATCCATAGATTATATTTATAACTAAATGAAGGACTCTAGGATAAATTGAGGACAGTTGAGAGGATATTTGGGCAGGGGATGTCCATGAAAAATTATTTTTATGGTGTGAATTTGAGAGAAGGGGAAGTGCCCTTTTATAAGAGGGGTGAGGGTCACATTAGGAAAAGATTGAAATATTATTTAAAAATATAATTATTTTTTTGTTTATAATGGATCCAAAATAATTTATTTTGAGGTCATGGTGGGGATGGGTCGATAAATACTCAAAAAATATGTTTTAGACAGGTTTGGGTCACTCTATTAACCTTATCATTTAGGATTAACTCTTACTAAAATAGTTTGACATTTACCATGTCTATTTGTATTTTAATATTATATGGTCAATAACCATACTCTAATCTTCCAAGAGAACCTCCAGTGGTTCATTAATGATATATATACTGTTTTAAGCCCTTTTTCCAAACCTTAGATATTTAGGAATAGAATATCAATTAAAAATATTATATTTGTTTTAAAAACACTTTTATGTCAATTTTGACACAATTTGGTATTTGGTTTTTGTTAAATTCATAACAGCATTATTACTTTGAAAAAAATTATTTTATCAACCATAATATGTCATGTTATCCTAGAAAAATAGTTTAATTCATTAAAAGTCTAAAATTATATTTATTAAGATATTTATAATATCAATTATTTTAATCTTTCATTAATAAGGTAATTAATGCATCATGATTGTTTCAAAAATAAATTTAATTTTATAACGTCTAGATATTATAAATAAATTATAATTAGGTAGGAAATCTTTTTATCATTGTAATTAATATTTATAGTCGAATTTATCTTATCTATAACCCTATATTGAGAATTATTTAGTTATTAAACATAGAATTTAGCACTTTTAACTCTTATTTAAATAAAATAATAATAAATGTCCTAATCTAATCCATGTTGATCTAAAAGGTCATATTTTAGTCCTATGGTTGTTTTTGGACAAAATACACTTATCCAATAGAATTAGGAATTGTTTTAGTGTAATAATAATTTCATTTTTTCCTTTAATTACCCTATTTACTTTTAACCATTGTAAATAAAATTCAAAACTTACAGTCAACCAAAAATTATTTTTATCTTATTGAACAGCATTTTACTTACTGATATCAACTGGGTCTCTCAGATTTCTGATACTCAACTCATAATATTGGTAATATTATGTTTTATATAAATTCGCAAATGCCCTTAGGATGTATGTAAAAGGTGGTAAAAAGTTCAATAAACTTTTATATATCTAATTTTTTTTATAAAAATGACTCCAATGAATTAAATTGAACTAATATTGGTATTATTTATCTATTTTGACTTAAAATATATATATATAAATTAAAAAATTATTTAAATAAAAAGCCAGTTTTAACCAATAACACAATGTTTGTCACTATTCCTTAAAAATTGAATGTTTTCGGAAAAATACCAAAAATTCACCCTAAGATAATTTTGAAATTCCAAATACAAAAATAATGTCCATTTTGATAGTTAAAATTTATAAAATTTTCAAAAGTGGGTATTAATTTTCATAACGAAAATATTGATTGGTCATGGTGTGATAGAATCTCGAAGTTGCGTACAATGCAAGATATTTCATTATTCAAAGGGAAATGTTCTGTGGAAGCTTGGGGTGTTACATTCTATCCTCCAAATAATTTCAACCTCGAAATTTCTAGAATATTACTGCATAAAAAGATTCAGTTGGTTTTTCATCATAAGTTCCTCAGGTTCCCACATTGCCTATTTAATCTTATTCTTTCTCCATAAAAATTTTACTAGACGAGTCATCTGGTTTCTCAACACTTGTTCTCTTATATCAAGAATCTTGAAAGGATCTTCATAATAATACATATCAGGTTCCAGTTCTAATTCCTCATAGGTGAGTACATGCATTGGATCATGAATTTATTTTCTGAACAGTGATACGTGGAACACATCATGAACTTTGGAGAGACTTGGAGGCATTTCCATACAGTAAGCTACAGCCCCAATTCGTTCAAGAATTTCGAAAGGTCTGATGTACTTGTGACTCAATTTACACTTCTTACTGAATCATAAAATTACCTTACATGATGATACCATCATGAAAACATGATCTCATACCTAAAATTCCAAATCCTTCTTTCAATTATTGACATAGCTCCTCTGCCTACTTTGAACTAATTTGATGTGGGTTTTGATTATCTTTAACTTTTCCATCATTTCCTTATCATGTTCGTGGCCAAAAAGTTTTCTTTAACTAGCATCATCCCAAAAATGTTGGTGTGCGACATCTCTTTCCATAAAACGCTTCATATGGTGCCATCTGAATACTTGAATGGAAGCTATTGTAATATTAAAATTATACCAGATGATAACCTTGATCCCACATACCTTGAATGTCAAGTGAGAAAGATCTCAAAATTTCTTCTATGGTTTGAATAGTCCATTATGATAGTCCATCAGTTTGAGGGTGGAAGGCAGTACTCAAGCAAAGCTCAGTATCCTAGGCCTTCTAATGACCTTTCTAGAATCCTGATGTAAAATAGGGATCACAATCAGAAACAATCGATACAGGTACTGCCTGAAGTCTTACAACATTACTAATATATAAAATTGCTAGATGTTCAAGTGGTAAATCATATCTTATTGTAAGAAAATGTGCTGACTTAGTAAGACAGTCAACAATGAACCATATTTCATCATTTCTTCTAAGAGTCTCTCATAGTCCTATGAAAATGTCCATCATAATATCATCCCATTTCCACTCAGGTATGGGATGATGTTGCATGGATCCTCTAGGATGTTCTCTCCTAGATTTCACTTGTTCTAAAACCATAAATCATGATACATAATTAGAAATCTCACACTTTATATTGTCCAACCAAAAATGATCATTCAAATCTCTCTACATCATGGTGCTACCAGGGTGTATAGTGAAATTGGATCTATGGGCATCATCTAACAGTTTTCTTTTCAGATCAGGTATACCGAGACCAAAAATTCTCTTCACAAATTTTAAAATCCCATCTTCATATACGATGTCAATCAATCTCCCATTATACACCTTATTAATTTTATTTTGAAAGTCCTCATCATCATCCTAAGAACGTTTTATCTTTTCTATTAAAGATGGTTAGGCAACCATTTGAAAAAGAATTTATGTATCACCTTCCATGGTTATTCCCTTATCCATCTTTACTAGATAGATGTATATAAGATCCTCTTCAACTCTCATCTAGTTCAAAAAACCAGGATCCATTCTACTCAAATAATCTTCCACCTAATTTTCCTTCCTTGGGTGGTACTGTATAGTGCAATCATAATCCTTGATTAGTTTGATCCATCACCTTTGACTCATGTTGAGTTATTTCTATGAGAAATATATTTCAATATCTTTTGTTCAGTATATATCTCACATTTTTTACCATAGAGATAGTGTCTCAAAATATTGAAAGAAAATATTGCAGCTTCTAACTCAAGATCATGAGTTAGATAATTTTTTTCATGAATTATTAGCTACCATGATCCATAGGAAATAACTCTATCATTCTGCATAAGGACACAACCAAGCCCATTATTTGATGCACCACTATAAATAACAAACCCATCGTTACACGATGGAAGATTCAAGATAAAATAATTGACAAATCTTCTCTTAATTTCATCAAAACATTCTTCACACACTTTTTTCCAAATAAATTTATCCCCTTTACATGTGAGCCTGGTTAATGTGTTATCCAATCGGGAAAAATTATAGATGACATGTAAATAATAACCTACTAAACCAATAAAACTATGTACCTATGTTATACTTGTTGGTGCTGCCCATTCATGTATTACCTCGATTTTTGAAGGGTCAACATAGATTCCATCATTAGGGAAGATATGGCCAAGAAATGAAATCTAATGAATCTAGAATTCACACTTTCTAAACTTCCAATATAGTTCATTTCATTTAATAGTCCATAGAATAATGTGCAAGTGATTTTCTTGATCTTAGAAGATTTTGAATTATACCAATATATCGTCAATAAATAAAACTACAAAGTCATCAAGATATGGTTTGAAAAATTCTTTGATTATATCAATGAAAACAGAAGGTGCATTAGTGATCCCAAAAGGCATTACATTAAACTCGTAAAGCTCGTACCAGGATCGAAATGTTGTATATGGACTGTATTCCTTCTTCACACACAACTTGTGATATATAGTTCATTGTTAAATCTTTAAAAAATATTGATATCCATGAATTTGGTAGAATAAATCATCAATGTGAGGTAGGGGATACTTGTTCTTTATTGTTATAGCATTGATCTCCCTATAGTCAATGCACAACATCATAGATCCATCTTTATTCATGATAAAAAGAACAGGGTAACCCCATGGAGAAACACATGGTAGAATAAATCCCTTATTACATTACTCCTCTAGTTTTTTCTTTAGTTTCACTAATTCTATCATGGACATTATATAAGGTGTCTTCAATATGGGCCTTGAACTATGAATTAAATCAATGGAAAACTCAATTCCTCGTTCTAGAGGATGTCCAGGTAAATCTTCTGGAAACACATCAACATGTTCTTTCACAGTAGGTACATCTTATATTTTATCATTCCTTTCCTCACCCAGATTTATTTCATTCTCGTCCTCCCCAATAACTAAATATAGTTGTGCTATGTTCAGTGGATCTAGGGAAGAACCAGATGGTGAAGATTCTGCTTTATGATAAGGTGTTATTTATCATCATCGAAAATTGTAATCTCCTTCTTCTGACAATAAATTTTCATATCATCATCCGAAAGAGAATATATACCAAGGATTATATCAAATTTAATCATGGTTATGATGATGAGATCAATAGATACATAACGTTTGTATGCCATAGTGGGTACTGAATCACAAAACATTGTTGCAATGATACTTCCGTTAGGAGTTTTGACTGAAAAATCCCTTGTTAAATCAAATTGGAAATATCTAATGTTCATAGAAAACTGGGGAGATATGAAAAAATGTGAGGATCCAAAATAAAATTATACCTCGGCTAATCTTGAGGAAACCATTAAATTACCTGCCAACACATCATTCAGAGCCTCAACCTTAGTAGTAGTGATCGCGTAACCTTGTCCTTGATCCCATGGCCTTTTCTGAGGTATGTTTCCTTATATATTTGGTCATTAATTTTCATAATACCCCCTTTCTCTACATTTGTATCATTAAACAATGACAGCCTCTTTCTTCCCCTTACAATCACGATCTTGATGGCCTTTTTCACCACACTTGCAACAGACTACAATACTATTCAAGAAAGTACACGAGTGTTTCTTCCAACATTTAATGCATTATGGATATTCAAAATTTTCTTTCATACCCTTATTTTAATTTCTAGAGTGTTCAATAGATAGATTCTTCTCTTGCATTGCTTTAATGTTGTAAGACGTAAAGAATTACTTTTCTATCTTCATAGCACATGAGACAATTTCTTCATATGATGAGAAGGATAGTTAGACTAATTCCTGGAAGAGAAAAGGATTTATCCCATCAATGAAATGTCCAATATTAATCCTGTTGTTACCTATATAATCTAATGCATGCCTTCCTATCCTTATAAAGTTATCCTAACACTCTATGAAATTCTCATCCTCTTTTTTCCTGAGACTCAGAAATTGACATTCCATATCCGCTTCATGTTCAAGAGGAAAGTATTTTTCTATGAAAAGATCACAAAACACCCTGTATTCAAAATTTGATACTTCTTCATCTTCCTTTTTTATTTTAATTAATTTCCACCATAGATCTGAATATCTTGTGAGGCGATAAACTGCCATGAAAAATTTTTCCCTTTCGCTACTCCCGATATCATGAAATGTTTTTTCTAAGGAACTTATCCATTTCTCAGCTACCAATAGATTTTTAGTCCCATTAATTTTCTGTGGTTGTTGAGTCATGAAGCAGTCTAAAAATGATCCTCTATATTGTGGACCAGGGTGCTCCATATGGGTAAGGTTATTATTCATTACCTGAGTGAGTTATCCTAGTATTGTGATTAGTTCATCAGCACCAGTAGCATCACCAACTCCATTATAATTATATTGAGTTGGAGGTATATACCAACATGGATTACATGTGTTGATACAGTTTCCATTACTTCCACAAGGATCAATTTCTAAACAATGGCATAAAATAGATTATATTATGAATCGCAATACATAATCCCAAACCTGTAATACAAATAGCATAAATTGAACAGTTTATGGATATAATCCATAATCATAAAAATGTTTTCTTTGAGGAAGCATATACACAAAAATCCTTCATAATGGATTGTAAGTAGAATTTCAATTACCCTAATCATATCCCCCAGGTGTTTTATAACCAAGAGTTCAACAAGGCCCGTTGTCGTGCACCAGTTCTCATTTGAGTCTAGAGAAAAGCGTTGTTTTTGAGTTTTACCACTAGGTACATCTGTTCCAGAGCTACCTCTATCCACTCTTATCCAGAAAGGGATGTGTTTCTTGGAAGACTCACAAAATCACTATATTACCAAAGTTTTAGGATGTTCTTCGATACTAATCCTCAAAGTATATCTTAGGGTAATGTGCTCTAATCAGAGATTATATAAATATAGTTTCCACAGTTTTTTCTAAACTTCCTTTGATTCCAACTATAATGCTCCGACCCCAGTTACCCAGATTCGGTGCATTATTACATAATATTAGCATGATCACAAAGGATAAAATCCCGTAAGATTGATCAGTTTAGTACCCTTTGAAATACTAGATACATTTATATGTTTTATATTACATTATAAAATGAAAAACAATAACTAAAGTTTCTCTGTAGGCCACACTCATATCCCTTAGATGATCCCTCTAGGTTTTCCATTATATACATCTTCGAATCCTAGGAAAAATAAAACATAGAAATAAGTGAGCACAGATTCTTAATAAGGATAACAATATCATAGAAACATTCAAAAATAATAATAAACATTCAAGGAAATGTATAAGACTAAAACAAATGTCCTTTATACATGATCTTTAGCATAATGTGGAAAAGGTAAAATTACATGTTTCTATTTACTTATTGACATGGATACTCTACTAGTCGAATATTCAGATGCAATATCATTAGCCACTTTCATAATGATGGTTTTCATAATTCTAGACGTCATAACCACATAGTCAAGGCCTTGTTCCAATACAAAAAATAATATATTATCATGGTCTTGTTCCAAGACACTAGTTTTTCTCATGAGAAATACTGATGCATCGAGAAGTTATAGTGGGATCCACCCATCACATAATAAGTCCAATGCATTCCTCGTATGAAAAGGATTAAACATAACATAACCATTCATATTAAAAATAACATATGAAATGTCAATAATTTATCTATAAACAATTAATGGAAGAAAAATAACACATTAAAATTAAAACATATATAAAAAAATAAATACAATATGTATGATTTGTATCATAATGAATAATCTACAAAAAAGTTCAAAATAAATCATAGGATGTTTACATAGATGAAAAAAATTATTATTTGAGAGAGATATCTCTTTATTTATTTTGTTGAAATTCTTTAAAGTCGCATAATTATAAAAGAAAAAATTTATTTTAAAAATTTTTGTATAATCATTTAAGGGAAGATTCAAAGTTTTAATAATGGAAAAAATACCTTCACCCTCCTTATATGTTAAAAAATCATTCTTACCTTAATTTTGTTGAAAAAGGTCATAAAGTACTTTGTTTGGAAAATGACAGAAAGATTCATTTTAAAAACATTTAAGGTCAAATAAGGGTATATATGACTTAAAACATTATCTATTAAATAGTAAAAAATATTTAAATAAAATTTTTAAGAAACAAAGATATGGATGTTAAAGAGGTCCTGGTAGATACTCACGTATAAATCAACCTCGGATAATAAAGAGATTGTGAAATTAACCCTTAACTTGTAATTTTACTTAGTCGAGGGTAAGTTAATATCCTATATAATGGTGAAATAATTGTTATAAAATAATATAATAACCATATAAAATAATATTATATCATATATGATCTTCTAATATTTCTTTGTTAATGATATTTTAGTAGTATCATTGTTTTGGGTGTTTACTGATTCATTTTCCATTATATGCTTTATTACGTAAGTAATGTTCTTTATATATAGGATGAATCATATTCATATTCCAAATGATATTATGTATTTTAACATTATATTTAATAATTAATTGAAAATTATCCTTGAATGGATATGATGGGTAATGAATCTCATCGCGTTCGTGGAGACCGTAATTCGTACATACGCACAAGCGACATTTTCATTATTTTGATATGAGAATATTATATAAATGGATGGAATATCATATATAAATAATCATTATCATGTAATATTTATTAATTACAACATTTATTCTCATTTTTATACCCATCAAAATCATGATGTTTTTGAATAACAAACTACACAATGATGTGGAGACGGTAAGTCGTACGTACACACGTATGGTGACTTGGTCATTTATGATATGGATAGAATAAAGAATATTATTGTGATATTTTTATAATAACATCTTAGTATATAGAAGATACTGGTGTTATTATTTTATAATGTAAAAAAAATAAAGAGGATGTGGAAAAATAAAAGAACTTGAAAGAGGTGGTGAAATATTTACCGTTACTTCGGGTTCTTCTTTTTGATTTGATCAAAAGGGATTCTCAGGGTGGATTTATGACTAATCGAAGGCCTCTAGGATTAAGGGAGTACAGTTAATAAGAAATTTGGGCCAGGTTTGGCCTAGAAAAATGTCTTTGATGTTGTGAAATTGATAGAAGGAGAAGTTCCCTTTTATATGAGGGGTTATGGTCACCTTAGGAAAAGATTCAATATTATTTTATAATAAATTCATTTTCAGTTTATAATTTATCCAAAATGATTTATTTTGAGGATAAGGTGGATATGGGTCGATAAACACTCAAACAATAGGTTTTAGACATGTTTGGGTCACTATATTAACCTTATCATTTAGGTTTATCTCTTAGTTAAATGGTTTGACATTTACCATGTCTCTTTGTATTTTTACATTTTATGGTTAAAAAACGTACTATAAACTTCCAAAAGAACCTCAAGTGGTTATATACTTACATAAATAATGCTATTTAAGACCTTTTGAAGAACCATAGATTTTTATTAATACAATATGAATTAATAATATAATATTTGTTTTAAAAACACTTTTATGTCAATTTTGACACAATTTGGTATTTGGTTTTTGTTAAATTTATAACAGCATTATTACCTCAAAAACAATTAATTTAATCAACCATAACATTTCATATTAACATATAATGTTAGTGTAATTCAATAGAAGTATCAATTATTTTTATTTTTATTTTTATAATATGAATTATTTTAATCATTCATTAATAAGGTAATTTCTACATAATCATTGTGTCATCAATAAATTTAATTACATAATGTCTAAAAATTATAAATAAAATATCACTACGTAGGAAATCATATTATATTTCTAATGAAAATTTATAGTATAATTTTTATTATGTATAATACTATATAAAAAATGGATTAGTTTTTAAACATAGAATTTAACAATTTTAACTCTTCTTTAAATAAAATAGTAATAAATGTCCAAATCTAATCCAAGTGGACCTAAAGGATCATATTTTATTCCTAAGTTTATTTTTGGTCGAAATAAGCTTATACAATAGAATTAGGACATGTGTTAGGGTAATAATAGTATCATTTTTACATTTAATTGCCCCATTTACTTTTAATAGTTGTAAATAAAAGTCAAATGTTACTATTCACCAAAAACTATTTTCAAATTATTGAACGAATTTTAACTTACTGATACCAATAGTGTCTCTTGGATTTTTAAAATTCAACTCACAGAAGCAGTAAAATTATGTTTTACGCAAATTTGAAAATGCTCCAAGGAAGTGTGTAAAAGACGGTAAAAAGTCCAGTAAAATTTTTTATATCTAATTTTATTATAAAAATTACTACAATGTATTAATTTTAATTAATATTTGTATATTTTATCTATTTTTAATGAAAAATTAATATAAATAAATTAAATAATTATTTAAATTAAAAGTTGGTTTAACAAAAAACGCAGTGTTTTTCACTATTCAAAAAAATTGATCATTTTCAAAAAAATACAAAAATTTCACCCTAAGATAATTTTTATATTCTAAGTCAAATAATAAAGTCCATTTTGAATGATAAAATTTTTAAAATTTCAAAAATTGGGTATTACTATCCATAATGGCTAGTTTGATTAGTCACGGTGTGTTAGAATCATGATTTTGTGTAAAATGCAAGCTATTGTATTATTAAAAGGAAACGAAATGGGGAAGCTTAAGGTGTAACATCCATTGGTTATGACCAGATATCATATAACATTTTTTCATTTTGAAAACATGAACAAATGCGGTGACAGCTGACAAAGCTATAGTGTATGATATCAATATAGTAATCATGGTTGATTTTTTAAACACTACTCTTCCATATAATGGTAGTTTTAGTAGTGTGAATAGGAATACAAGGATGTGTCTAAATCAATACAAGTTTGGTTGTGGTGTGTCACAGTAGTGAGAATCCCTTACACCATCTACTATCACTATTAGTGTACCTATGACTTGTTATCACTATGGAAAAGTCAGACACACCAAACGTTTTTGACCTATGCTTGGGAATATGTGAAACAGTTGTGGACATGTGGGTCATTTAAAGAGTCTCTCTCAGGATATGACTATGCCACATTATGGTAAGGGTTCATCTGCTCTAAAGGACACTATGGTGTAGTTAGAATCTTCATGGACTACAACGCCCAACCCCAGGCCTTGAAACAGATGCATCATCATGTAGTTGATGAGTGTCTATAGGAATTCGATGCAGGTCCAGCTATATTGAGTGGTATTATCCTGATTAAAACATAAATATAATTTTATTTATTTGATATCAGTTCCTCCCACTCATTTATATATACAAGTTTATTTAACCTTCTTAAAATTCAAATGGAAATTATTTCCCTTATATTGGTGTTGCTGAAAAATCTAAGTAATAGAATAGAGTTGGGGTTTAGATGTCCTTATTGTTCATTAATGATTACTGATACTATGATGGTTTGGGATTTTCTCATTCATGATCTAGATATGTTTGACAAAATTATCTTTATGGATTGGATATTCACTCATCGAGCTGAATTTAATTGTCATCATCAGCTTATCTCCTTTCATATGGTCGATGGGAGATCTTGTGTGTTTCAAGGGGTGTGGGACCCAAGGTCTGGTCATGGAGGATCTTCCCACCCAGAGCCTAGGATTTTGTTGTTTACTATTTTTTTGAGCCCAATAATATCTCTTCTGTCATTAATATTCCCATTTTTTTCATGATATTCTTGATGTTTTCCAAGATGACTTCTACAGTATTACTCTTGATAGAGTGGTAGTGTTTTCGGTTTTTCTATTTCCATGTATGCACCTAATAATGATACCTTCATAACATATGGATCCAGCTATGATGAAAGAGATAATGATTTTATTGCATGACCTATTGGAAAAGTTTTTTGTTCTCCCAAAAAATTTTCCATGGGTAACCCATGTGAAATTTTTAAATAATTTAGATAGTTCACATCAATTATGTGTAGAGTATAAATTTTTGAACTAGGTGATGGCTAAGAAAAAAATAACTTTTTCCTCATGTGGATGAACTATTTGATCATTTAAAGTGGTTTTTGAAGATTGATCCTCATTTGGGTTATCATCATCTATGAGTTCGAATGTCTAATATAATGAGGACAATATTTAGGAGCATGTGTGGACATTTTGAATATCATGTGATGACGTATGGTATAACTGAAACTCCTTCAGTTCCTGTGGATTTGATGAATTAGATAATACATCAATATCATTACACTTTTTTAGTGACTTTAGATGATATTCTGGTGTATTCAATATCCACGTTTGAGCTCGAGCACTATCTGAGATTGGTTCTAGAAATTATGATAAATCACCATTTTTATGGAAATCTACCAAAAATTATTTTTTGCATTCATGAATTGAACATCCTAGGGTACTCGATTTGTGAACATTGATTACCTGTTGATCAATAGAAGGTAAATGGTATTTATTCATTGAAGATAATTCAAAAATTCTTTGAAATCCATATCATCCTTAATCTTGATAGATAATTACTATAGTTTTTGATGGATTTCTACAAGATAAAAGCACCATTAACCTCTCTTATGAGGAAAGTGGTAAAATTCATATGGAATGAAAAGTGTTAGACTTCTATCGATGAACAGAGATGATATCTAACATCATAACCTATTCTAATCTTAGTAGATACTGGTAAGGGGTACATGGAGTTTTGTGATGCCTCTGGTGATGGTATGGGATGCGTTCTTCTGTAGTATAACTATATTGTAGATTACATTCCTCTTTAGTGAGGATCATATGAGAAGAATTACACAACTCAAGATTTAAATCATGCTGCAGTTTTTCATGCACCAATGATTTAGAGTTTGAGTTTCAACTTTTCTCTTATGTACATTAATCATAGACATAGATTATTGGTTTAATAACTTTAGATATTTTTATTAAATATCTCAGACAACTCGAGAAAGAGAAATGTAGTTTTGAAATATCTTACCATGAATGTACCCTCACATGTTTTTTTAGAATTGATGGATGAGTATAACCTTATGGTACATTTAACTCAGTTTCACCTGAATTCTCAGGAGGGGGGTTTTAGGTATGGTTATATCCAGGGTTCAGTTATCATCATCTCTATTGGATTCCATTTTTCAAATTCATTAGAAGGATGATGTGTTTAGTAATGTTCAATAATGTCGTTATAGTGGGGAGACTGTTTTGGGTTGGTGTCTTTCGTAAGATATTATGATAAAATTTGAGAAGTGGGTTGTTGTCACAAAATCTATAAGAATTCTAGTCATGTTTTATTGTTACAAATCTTCCTGTGTTTTCCAACTTGGTACTATAAATTTGTATTATAAAATGAGGAGATTATTCTGGTGGATGAGTGTGAAGCATGACATTGCAGAGTTTGTGTCCCACTGTCACGCATTCCAACAGATAATGGCAATTCACATAAAACCTTCTAGTTTAGTTTATCCTCTGGCATTACAGATTTGGAAATTGGATGAGATATTCATGGATTTTTTTATTAGATTACAGTGAACTCCCAAAGGGAGGAATGACACATGGGTTATTGTTGATCAGTTGAAGAGGTTGGGTTATTTCATTCCACTCAAAGACACCACTAATGTTTATGATCTGGGTAAGCTATTTGTTCAAGGGATTGTGAAGATACATGGAAGTACATCGTCTTTTTTTATATGTAGGGATACTAGGATTACCTCAAGGTTATGAAGGATTCATAAATAGTTAATGGGGACTCATGTAATGTTGAGAATGTCTTACCATCCACATAAAGAAGGTCAGACAGAGAATGTGATTCAGATCCTGGAAGATATGCTTAGTGAATGTACCTCTGACATCGAAGGATCACAGGATAGCCATCTGGGAATAGTTGAGTTTTTTTATAACAACAGTTATCAGTCATCAATCATAATGGATCGTATGAAGTCTTCATATGGTCTCCCATGAAAGTCAACTATTAATTGGGTACTGTTGGGTGAGGTGGCTTTGGTTGGGTCATATTGGTTTAGGAGACGTCTATGATAATTCTGGATGTATGTCAACATCAAATAATATCCCATAGTTGACAAAAATTTTATGTGGATCGATGAAATATATCATTGTATCTTTTAGTATGTGACTGAATTTTCTTGAATATTTATCTTTTGTTGGGTCACAGTCGACATATAAAATTGGAAAAGTTATCTCTGAGATATTTTGGATTTTTTTCATTCACTAAGGAACTCAGTCTAGATGTTTATTTGTTTTAGTTTGGAGTTAAAATAAATGTTATTCGTGATTTTTTTCTACATGTAACATCTCAATATGTATCCCCCTGATCCTACTCTTGTCATGATATGGGATAAAATAGAGTTAGAGAAAGATGTTTCTATTCTGGAGAAACCAGTTGAGATTGTTGACTTTCATGTTAATGTCTTCCATGGGAATTTGATTCAGTGGGTCTGTGTTCTATGGAATCATATATCAGATTCACATGATATTGGGAATTTGACTCAATGATCAGGGAGAAATGGAATTAATTTTTTCAAGGATTAAATATTCCACATGACTTTATAGGGATGTAATGTCATTATGGTGGCGGGTATGTAACATCACATTACCGATCATTAAGGTACACCTAATTCCTTGTTTTGGTTTTCCATTTTTCATTGTATAAATATAGAAAAGAAGGAATTTGAGAGGATACCAATTAATGTGATGTTAGAGATTTTTTTTGACTTTATAATTTAAGTATATTTTTATATAGGACCAAGGATTATTACATGTCGTGTCACTGGGTTACATGAAGTGTAATGTTCAATGGGTGCATGTCATGAAGGGGACATGAAATGAAAGGTTAGAAGTCATGTATTCTTCAAATAACAGATTATTAATCTGAGGTGATGGGTTTTTTAGAATAAATAAATAGCTTGGATATCACGATGTGTAATGGAATTACCAGTCATGTAATTCCCAATATAGGGACGTTTTAGGGTGTTGATCAGGTTTTTGGTGCCCATTTGGTCATCCATTTTCCATTTCTCTCAAACCAATGCTCATAAACTATGCTTTTGTTAGACATAATTATTTCCAGATCGATCCGATTGGAATTCCATATCATTATAGTTGGAGGCCATCTCTCTGTATCCATTATGTATTGTCATTCTAAAGGACATTCCTTTGTGGGTTTTGGTGTAGCAGGTGTTCATTGTCGAGGTGTATGATATTTCCTCTCCTCTAATAACCCAATTTCTAAATTTAATCAATCTTAATATGTGTGGATCCGATTCTAGGTCATTAGTTGGCATCTTCAGGTTTTCATTTTTGGTGGATCCCATTGAGAGAATGTGAAACCATAGTTTTGAGGTAGGATGTTCCATCTCTAGCCTTTGTTTGATAAACTATATTGTTTCATTCATATATTTTGGTTTATAAAATAATTTGTATGAAATTATAATGATTTTTTGTTTTTTTGGAAATCCATTTATATTTATAATGGTTTTCCTTAGATTTTGATAAATGAAAATAAAATCGGTATTTTCCAATAAATGAATATCATTTTTTCAAATTTTTTTGAAATTATTTTTTAATCAATGAATATTATATTCAAAATGAGAACAGTTATTACTTAGGGTACTAGGCAGATGGTTATGCTTGTGACCACAACCTGTTGTGGGGGTTCACATTCTGGTGTGTCACTATTGTCCCATAATGTAGATTATTGTCCATAAAAACATATTTCATATTGGTGTTTCACATTCCGGGGTGTCACTCTGTTGTAGATCATTTTCATCAGGTACGGTAGTGTAATGTTTCATAGAAGAATGGGTATGTGTAGTCTATGTACTAACCTAAAGTATTCCATGGTATTATTGTGCCTGTACTGGTATTTTCAATTTTTTATTTCATGTCATTGGAATATTTTATCCCTGAAATGCATATTGATTATTATGATAGATAATGTGGAAAATGTGTTTTAAAATTGATATACAAGCTTTTTTTAGAAATGTGATAAAAAAGGAAATGGATACCTAGTTTTTTATAAAATTTAATTAATTATTTTCCAACAATTTTTTATTTAAATTGAGCATACATGAATTTTTATACATAGGTTTGTTATAGAACATCTGGTTGGGATCCAATTGAGCATGTTTTCTCACACCTTTCACACCTCTTCGTTGTTGCATAGGCCTTTTTATGTCTTCTGTTTCATGTAAAGGAAAGGCACTGTAGTGACGTGTTAAGGTTTCATTTATGTTGGGTTGTGTAGCTAGAGGTAAAATTGTGGGAATTCATCCACACCATCATTTGGAGTAAATGTTTAGTTCTGGTTCCACATAGTAGGAATTGTCTCTAAGAATTTGGATACCTTTGAGGAAGTTTTGTTTCTGATGTATATTTTTGGGATATGGAATATATTAATCAGTCTTATGTTATTTATTTTTTCCTCGTGTATATATATGTGCCTTCTGTTCCTTTATGTTGGGTAAAATCGTTCCCTCTGGTCGGTTGTCCTATTCTCAGGTTCTTGTTTCTAGCCAATGGGTTTCGGGAACACTGTTAGGGTTTGTGACAGAATGGGTCATGTGTCACATTTGAGGGTAACATGGGTTGGCACAATATAATTTCATGGTAATCCCACATCGGAAGATAAGGAGCATGAAATACCCATTTATATGGTGTTGTGGATACCTCTCCCAAAATGAAACCTTTTTATATGGAAGGAATGATGGCCAGAGGCTGGGGAAGGAAACATCGTGATGGCTAGGAGAAAAGCGGACAATATCATGATCATGGGTTGGATTAGGATATTAAAATTGGAATCAAACCCTATGACCATTTTATGTGACATTAAGGATGTTGGTCCCTTATAGGGGAGAATTATGGAATACTAACATCAAAGTTAGAGGAGAAGAAAGCACCCATCTAAGTGATGGTGTGGATGCCTCTCCCATCATGGGGAATTTTCCAGGGGAATGCGTAAGGTATAGAGGCCAGATATATTTAAAAAATTGGGATAGGCCTAATGTGAATTATATAATTATTTTGGTATATACTAGGCCATTGAAAATGGTATCCGAGCTTCTGAAAATTTGATATCCCATTGTTGATGTTGGTCCCTTCTAGGGGTGGATCTTGGAAATGACACATAAAGGAGAAGGATCATGAAGAACCTATTAATAAGTTGGTATTCATAACTCTCCCTTATTGGGTCATTTTATTATGGAATTACTGACGGATAGAGGCCAAGGAAAGAAGAACTGTGTGGGATAGGGCCAAATCGGATAATATCATGATTGTGGGCTAGACTGGGCCATTATAAAGTCAACAGGTGTTTTGAACTAAATGTTAACTCATTACTAATTACATTTGATACCAAAAAATTGTAATATATTTTTTGATATAAAATGTATAACATAGTAACTCAACAACACTTCAATCTCTGGTTTATCTCTATGATGAACTTTTTTTCCCAAATTTGACTCAATTTTTATGATCAGGTAAACTGTAAATGTTTTTAGTACATTAAATATTAATTCCAAAAAAATTAAATGCCTAATTCATGTTTTACACAATCATTACATATACAATAACATAATAATGAACCTCATAATTTTTCATTAGTATATTTATGACCAGATGTATTTTAACAACAAATGGGGTGTCTAAAACATTAAATATATGATCGTAATTAGTTATATAGACCATATATGGTTTCCACAACTCTTATGATTACCCCATAATATAATATCCAAATCCTTAACTTTATTTAAACCTACCTTTTACTCCATAAATTATATCCCAATACCCATACTCCAGATCATGTGCTAAAATAATAAACATTACATTTCTGGATCTGATTCAATTGAAGGTGACATAATTTTTACAATCCAATCCATTCATCATCAAACTGAATATTTGGAACACATAAATTCTCAAGGACCATTTTGGATTATATATTTAGATAATTTGGAAAAACATCTGTGTAAGTAGTAAAAATATATTTACATGAGAATTTTTCCCACTTAATGCAAATCTTCTTATTTCCAACAAGCCATCATCACATCCATATGAAACCCTTCTAGAGATAATTGTTTCAACATAACTATTGATCACTTGGGGAAAATAAAACTTGTGAATATTGCACTCAAATTCTTAGTAAGTATAAAAATAAATATTATAAATTAAATATCATCAATTAGAATTTGGGGTACATAAGTGTATGAAGAGAAAATTAGAGTTAATGAGTGGATTATAGAAGAACACAAACTGTTTAATAAATGAATCATAAATCAAGAATCATTGAACAAGGAATTAGAAATGGAAAGTTTCAAAAGAATTCATAATCATTGTCCATGTAAAATCAATCTTGGTCAAAAAAAACATAATAATCCCATGGAATTCACAAATAAAATGTATTGGAATCAATGATTTTTATCTTCAGAGAAAACTTATAGAACCCTTAAATAGCCATACTAATTGGAATAACCATACAGTTGGAATTAAATTTAATTCTCTAGAAAACATAATAATTATAAAATGCACTAGATCACTATTAGGGCAAAGACATCATATAATTCAAATATGGATTACACAGTGCTATCTGGTTTTCTACATCATATACCAATGGTCAATGCTTCACAACATGAATATATTACATATAGAATTAATTTCATCTAAACAATAACAAAATCAATCATGGATAATTTCATAACATATTTAACCAATGAAAAGGAAATAAGTTCCATCTCAATATATTCGAAACATGATTAAACCATGGAAAAGAAACAGGTTCAATAACAATCTCATTACAACATGATCTGCCTATGGAATGAAAAATGGTTCTATAACATTCATTTGGAAATAATAATAATCCATCTGTGGGAATAATGAGGATTGTATCAATACAAAATATCCACATTATATCATAAGTAACAATAAGTGGTATCAAAATTGATGAATAGAATGACCGTCAAATGTTCATTACGTGAATTTTCAGAAAAATAATGATTTCAAAATGAATGTATCATTTTTTTAAAAAGTTAAAATTCACATGATATTTAAAATTTCATTTTCTTTTATAACATACTTATATATAAATAATTGTTTCTTAAAAATCCATTGTAACTTATTTTTGGAGGAAAATATTGTTTTCATATTTATAAAAATATTTTAAAACCAAAATTTTACTAAACCTAATTTTTTTCTAATCGTGAAAAAAATAATTTCATCATCCAATAAATTTATTGTGGAAAATTGAATTCATGTTATATAATATAAAATAGAGATTCCATTAACATTTTCATTAATAGTAAAATTGAAATTGTTTTAAAAATTAACTGACCATTGAATTTAAATAATTCATTAATATTCAAACATGGGTAAAAATAAAATTTTTAAATATTTTTTTTAATTAAAATATATTTATTTAAATCCTATTAATAAATTTTTTTTGTGAGAAAAGTGGTTTTCTTCTAAAGAGATACATACATATGAATTTCAAAAAAAACATCTCAATTATTTTTAGTAAGAAAGTGTGGGAAAATAATACTATTAAATTGTAATTCTAAAAATAAATAGATTATATTTTAAAATGATATTACATGAGTGGTAGATAATATAATTTTAATGTTGGAGTCAGAATTACTGATAGTCCATATTAAAATCATACTGTAACATAATAATCTTACCACTTTGGTAACATTGAATCCTATGCCCCATAAATGGAAAAAATCCAATTAATCCTATAGTATTAGGCGAATATATATATTTATGATACTAAATTTAATATGTGATTTATATTCACCTCATAAATTAATATTAGTTAATAACAATATATATGTCTAAATGATGGAATATAATGGCCAAAATACCATACAATGATCGTACAATTAATGTAGGGATAAATTAATGAATGAATATGTGTATCAATTATAATACCACATAAATTTTATTTAATTCAAATATAAATATTTTGTATTTATTACAAACCTAATTATAGTAATACATAATCAGTGAAGTAGTAGATTCTCCCATTTAATAGAAATTTAGTTAAGAAATCCGTAACCTCTATCTTATATTTGGTTGAACATTATTTAACAAATTATATAGTTTTTTCCAAAAATAGAATAATATATAAAATACGAATATTATTATTATAATTTCATATGTGATCATTTTATAATAGTAAATCAATAGTTCAATAATAATCTATCATTATATAGTTTTTTCAGGCATTAATTTCCATGGTTTCTAAATTGTTCTTTTTTTTCATAGAACTTGTTCGCGTGATTATAATATTTTTATATCATAAAATTAATAATAATAATAATTAAATAATTTTAAAATTTATACATAAATTATACCGTTAATATATATTATATGATAATGGAGAAGGTAGGTCATGTGTACACATGAGTAAGGTTTCAATTTTTAAATGATCTATATGGAAATGAGAATTTAATGTTTTATCTTATGATAACGAAAATAATATAACTACTAAAATATTAATCAAATAAATATACATATATAATCAATAAATGTGTAGTGGTTATAAGAATAGAGTTTCACGTAGCCTTGTTAAGGTAGTAGTCCACATGTACATCAATGACAATATCATTTTTACAAAGTGAAATGAAAAAAATGATACATTATATTTTTCAGAATGAAAAATATTTCATCAATATTATAAATATATAATTTAAATAATATATATTTTCTAACTTTAACCTTATGGATTTATAGGTAATGTTTTAGTGAAAATGAATCACATCGCTCTGTATGGACCTTGTCTATTGAACAAAAGATCAACATTATTGAATCCCATGTGTAATGGAAATTAATTAGGAAAATATGATATAATAAAAATTGAGGTATATTTTCCTTATAAAAATTATATATATTTAAATATATATAATTTAGATCCATCATCATAACCCACTATGATATGTGGTAATGTATAAACAAATTACATCAGTTCATGGGGAAGTACTCTTACAGACACATGAATGATTATTTCATAACCCAATTTTTGGATATGTAGAAGGATTTATTTAATGAATTTAAAAAATCATAATATTGATTATATATAGGATATTATTATATCATGTTTCGCGACCTTCCTTCACCAAGATGAGGGAGGGACAACAGATTGACATACCCATCCTTCTCCAAGTTTATGAAGAGATAATGGTCAGAGGGACCCACCTTTAATTGGTCACGGAGTGGCGACTAGCACCAAAGGTATAGAATCACACTCAAGTTGGAAGGCATTAACCTTTTTATTTTGTAGGAACGGGAGATAAGATATTAAATACCAACAATTACAAAAATGGAGCTAAAAGTAATGCCAAAAGAAAAACATTCCCATATGCATGTACGAAACTAGATGCTACAAATGTACAAGAAAACCCCAAAGCATAATACCATGAAAAGAAAAACCGCAACAACTACTATCCCAAGGTGCGAACAAGTACGGTCCTGTATGATCCTCTACGTCCTCCT
Organism: Viscum album; assembly: GCA_963277665.1. Taxonomy (NCBI): domain Eukaryota; kingdom Viridiplantae; phylum Streptophyta; class Magnoliopsida; order Santalales; family Viscaceae; genus Viscum; species Viscum album. Next base: position 895,058,611 of record OY728127.1, read on the forward strand.
AGAAACCTAAAAAAAATTTATATTCATAGGGTGAGAATAGAGGTTTACTCAGTAGGGAAAACCAAAAGCTCTCGTGCACAGGTGAGGAGGAATTCTAATGCCCCATGAGAAAAAGAGAAAACAGAAGCACCTAGAAAGGATTCTATCCACCAAACCTCACCAAGGAACACTCCCAAAATAATGCAAGTCAAGTAATGTAATAGTAATACCACATCGATATTTGGGTACCTCGCACCACTTTCCCACTGGTTATTGAAGACATCCTAGCGTCAATCCTCTCCCTCCATTATCACCGCAGTCCCACTGCCATCCCCCCAGCACACACATAGGCTACCACAACCACAAATCTCGCCCACCAAAACATGGGTTATCACTACCACACATCCCACCCACAAACACCTGGGCCACAACAACCACATGTAATGAAAACCACAAAAACATGGGCTAGAACAACTACTGCCACTCCCGAAGAAACCATGGACTCATCCCGAAGACGCTTGGGAAACAACCTGCCCGCACGCACCTGGGTCATCGACCACAACTACCCTGACTGAAAAATCATGGGCTATAATGGAACTCAGGCCATCACAGCCTATCCGATGGATCTTTTGCTACTCGGGAAAGGGAGTAGAAAATGATATAATAACCATCCACTCATAGGAGTGTTTGTAAAAACACCCTCCCCATGAATGGGGGTGTTCATAACAAAGTGCTGAGCATTGGTGGGGCACGAATAAGAAACATAAGAACTAAATTATACATATAGTTAAAAAATCACTCATCCAAACCTAAGGGTTCCAAATCCAGCACAACCCTAAACACCCTCATTATTATTCATTCATAAGAAGTTTCACAATCAAAACCATGTCGTGACTCATTCCCGAAACCAATTCCCCATTGATCCCATTAATACTCTCATAATCAAGTGATTCCATTTAAATTAATTATTCTCTACTGGGAAAATAATAGTAATAGCTACAAGCAGAGGAAAGGGAAAAATCCAAACATCATTTTAAGCATTCACACCTAGTTTGATGGTAAATTCACAACAAAAAATGGATCTGTGAGATCCCTCAATGTACTCGAACTAATCCTAGCCTCAAGATACAACCCCACACTGCCTTAGATCCATAATCCAACAACCATACGATAATAATGGATTCTATCCCCATCCATGTCACTTTCCATGTAATAACAGTAAACATCACAAAAACCGAGTAAATGAATTTTCCAATCTGAATATGACATTCATTTAGTTATGTCTTTCATTTTGGTTAACCGGGGTGATCACACAATTATTCTTATTCATTGAGAAACCATTTAATCAAATGATTTTATGTGATTAACCAGTTTCCATGTAAAATCCATTAATTCACAAAAGACATGGGTTTATTAGTGCACAAGAAAAGACCACTAATGACCATGATTTTCAGCGGACATAAGCCCGTAAAATCCACAACAAAAAAATGAAGATAAAAGAGAACAATGTCGTCATCAAACATACACCATCATTCATTAAAAGTTATTTTATTATCATCATTAATGTTCTGTCTCATACATCCACACATAAACAATAGCATACTGACTTTTCATGATACATAGTAATTAGAGACGAAGGAAGATCCCTAATTCGATGTTCAATGATTGACATTTTTCTCTGAGCACCAAGAACTGTGTTGCTGCATCATGTAGGGGAGGAACTCTGAGGAATCCAAGGAGGAGAAGGAAGGGCTACACCACAGGCTCACCACTCAACGTCGGGAAGGGGAACTCCAAACGCACCAAGGGGGAACAAGGAACCCAACCATGAAAAAGAAGAAAATAATTATAGTGCGATATAAAGATGATATATAAAGGTTAAAGGATATAATGATATGGACCAGAATTAATGGAGGATTATGGTTTAACCACATGGTTGGGTGGTTATACATTATAGGAGTAATTTTTATTTAAGAATTTTCATTAGGGAGGTGGCCATAACAGGTGTGAGTTTAATGATTTTTTTTAAACAATGGAAAACATGTTACACGGACACACAGTTTATGTCTGTTGAGGGTCTCCCCATGCATAGGAATTTAAAAAATTCTTTATGGGGCTAAAAATGGCCTTGAACCACTTTTAAAAGGAAATGAAGACATAAAATTGGTGTTATTGGAAAATCTGGGGAAGAAAAACCCAGTGGCACTGATCGGTGTCACATATGGTTGACACCACAATGATGACCTGATGTGACTAATGCCAAAATTTTGGAAAAGAGAAGGACCAAGAGGGTCTGGGGCTTTACATTTGATACCTCTCGAACTATTCTCATCCACGAGAATCAAAACTAGGCCTGAAGAGAAGAGAGGGGTCCAAACAACCACCGCGCAAGATACCTCTCAGGGACAAACCACCCTAAACATTTGTACCAATCCCAAGGATTACATTTTTTTCAACACATGGATCTGGGAGTTACTTCCTCCATGTCAAGATTCTATCTGCTTTGGGTGGCACTGACTCGCCCGCACGAGTTTAATCATATCTACCTTAATGCATCTTGATTAGGGATCAGGACCTCCCTTCCCCGCATAATTTTAATTCTCATTATAATTTACAAGGTAATGAAAACAAACATCTCATAAACCAAAATGTTTAGAATTAAATCACAAAAAATTATGAAAAAAACAAAACAAAACTCAAAATAGCTCGGGGTACTGGGTGTGCATATGTTCCTCTTGTTCCCAGGTACTCTCTTCAAGGCCACCATGCCTCTAAAACACATGAACCAAAGGGATGGTTTGTCCATGAAGAACATTCTCCTTCTCATCATCGATCCTCACTAGTCTATCCTCAAATGTATAATCATTCCCTATATCCAACACTCCCCAGTCAATGACATGGGAGTCATCATGAAGATATTGACGAAGATGGGAGATGAGGATAACGTCGTGGATCTTTTCTAACTAAGGGGGCAATGACAACTGATATTCCACTTCAACAACTCTCTATAACACTTAGAAAGGTATGATGAACCTAGGAGAGAGATTTCCCCCCTTGTCGAACCTTCGCTGCCCACATCAAGGGAAAACCATCAAGAACACATGGAATCCAGCCTCGAACTACAGGGGCCTCCTCCTATGATTTTCATACGAATTCTGCCTATCCTAGGATGACTTCATATTCTCAAACACAAGCTTAACATTCTTCATTGTTCTCTTCACTAGCTATGGGATCAGAACACCAGCCTCCCCCACCACAGTGCAACACACAGGAGAAAGACATTGCCTTCACTACGAGGCTTCAAATGGTTCCATGCCAATATTAGAGTGATATCTATTTTTTAGGAAAACTCCACTAATGTAAAATGTCGTTCCCATGATCCACCGAGGTCTAAAACACTCGCTCGTAGAATATCCTCCAATGTCTTGAAGGCTCCCTCTGTCTAGCCATCGATCTGGGGGTGGAAAGTTGTGCTAAGATGTAGATGGGTTCCAAAAGCATGTTTCAGTCCTTTCCAGACTCATGAGGTAAACCATGCATCCCAATCTGAGACTGGACCTAGGAACTCCATGAAACCACACCACCTCATCTACGTATCTCGCTGCCAAGGCATTAATCGCACTTGATTCCTTGATCGCCGGAATGTTAGCTGATTTCCTCAACCAGCCTTCCACTACCCAGATTCCATCATATCCACCTTGAACCATGTGTAGTCCTATGAAGAAGTCCATATACAAGTCATCCCACTTCCACTCAGGGACATATAAAGGCTATAACAAACCTCCTAGGACATGGTGTTCAATCATCACCTGCTAACACACTAGGCACCTTGCCAAGAATTCTGCCGCTGCCCGTTTGACCCTGGGCCACCAAAACTATTCTCTTGGGCCTCATTACATCTTGAAAACTCCAGGTTGTACCGCTTCAAGTCAGTTATGGAACTCACATATTACTCCTTTATGCATCCCCTCTAGGACAAACTACATCCTTAAGAAAAGCATCAGATTTTGACTATCCTCCGACCACCCTTCTGTATCATTACCTTGTTTAACCCAGTCACACAACACATCACTCTCTATGTCTCCCAAATTGACACTCCTCCACATGACGTAATAGATAGGGATGCACTGTCATCTAAAATAGATATCCTCTACCACCATCCACCCCTTCATATAGATGTAGGGAAGCTAACTCTTCAATTGCCTTCTATGAATCCACAGATACCTGAACAGCTTCCCTCTGTGAATTCCTACTCAAAGCATCAGATACAACGTTCCCCTTACCTTTAGTATAAGAGATATCAATGATTTAGTCCGGAAAAACTCCACCATCTTTTGTTGTCACAAGTTTAGGTCCCACTGGGTAAAAAAATTCCTCAAACTCGTTTGACCTGTGAAGACCAAAAATTTATTCCTGATGAGGTAATGCCTCAACAACCTTAAGGAGAACACTACTGTTTCATGATCTAGGTCATTTCTGGAATAGTTATGCCCATGGGAATGTAACTACCTAGACCCATACGATATCACCCCCGATTCTACATCATCAAACACCCCAGGCCAAGTCCAAAAGCATCACAAAACACCTCAAACAACAGTCCTTTTTCTCGTAACCATAGCACTACGGAACTAACCAACTTCCCGTTTAGATGACTACTAGATTCCTGTCACTACTCACTCCACACGAAGTCATGGTCCTTTCTTGTCAACACTGTCAAAGGAGCTACATCTCAAGAGAAGTTAGGTACAAACCCGCGATAATAGCCCTCCATACCAATAAAACAGCCAACCTACTTCACATTATTATGTGCTTCCCAAGAAAAAATCGCTTCAACCTTTGATAAATCAACTGCTACCCCTTCCTGAGACACCACGTGTCCAAGTAAATTAACATCTCATATGATGAACTTACACATGGACAATTTTGAATAGAGCTGGTGGTGTCGAAGGATTTCCAAGACTGTCCTGAGGTGCTTAGTATGTTTCTCTTTTCATATTGATTAGATCAAAATGACATCGATGAAGACAATGATGCACCCATCCAGAAACTTCCAAAAAACTGATTTCATGAGTTCCATGAACACAGCAGGTGCGTTCGTAACACTGAACAACATGACTACAAACTCAAAGTTCCCATACCAGCACCTGAAAGCAGTCATCATGATATCACTTCCCTTCACCCATAACTTGTGATACCTAAACTGCATACCGATCTTAGAGAACCAACCAGCTCCATTTATATTTTCAAAGTGACTGTCTATCCTCGAGAGAGGTTAAAGGTTCTTGACCATTACCTGATTAAGTCTCTGATAGTCTATGCACAGCTTAAGACCCCCATCAACCTTTTTCGCGAACAATCCCAGAGCACCCCATGATGATACACTGGGTTGGACAAAACCCTTCTTCATCAGATCATCAGTCTGAATCTGCAACTCACATAACTCGGAAGCTGTCATCCGATATGGATCCTTTGGAATTGGATGGGAATGGGGTTGTAAGTCTATCCCGTAATCAACGTCCCTTTGAGGGGGTAGAGTCAAAACATCCTTAGGAAAAACGTCCAAGAACTCACTAACAACTCTCGGAACATCCATCATCACAGAATGCAGGGATTCTATAGAAAGATCGGCCATCATTGAAAAAATAGGCTCCACACGCCATCTCCCCACTTAAAAACTATATTCAACAATAAAATACACACGCTGACCATCCTCATTGGAGAACATGAACCTTCTTCTAAAATAGTTGATAACAACATGCATAGGAAATAGATATTTGATGCCTAAGATGACATCATATCATTGTATCTGCAATAGTAGAGGATATCTTCTAGAGTGATGTGGCCCTAACATCAGTGTACACCATCAGAAAACATAAAATAGGTCAGTCTGACCTCTGATTGCTGTACTGAAAACCATTGGCACTGGATGTCTCTCAGTGTCTAAAACCAAAGCATGGGTCAGAATCAGTGAAATGAAGGAGTGTGAAGCTTTTTTATCAATCAAGTCATAGACAAGAGTACTAAACAGGATAATTGTACATCGAATGACTTTCATCCCTATAGGAAGTGCTCCCTCTATGGAGTGAACTGCCCACGCCCAGCTTCTCAGCCACTCTGATGTCGTCCGCCTTCCTGACCATGCCCAAGTCGAGGTCCCTGAGGAGCACCCAGAGGCCATCCTCCTCCTATTACATCATCCCTTGGCGGAGTGAGAGCATACTGTCCCTACTGCTTCTGCTGCCGTTGAAAGGGACTGGCTGGAAGATATTGGTGGGGAGGGCACTAAACGTTCCCAACCCCACTATAAGACGATCGGTGTAGAAACTGGTTTCGAACGTTCCCGCGGCTACCACAGATTCATCACCTCAGTCCTGGGCCCGTAGGGAATGGGCGAGGACTGGGAGATCAAAATTGGAATTGTTGGGGTCCGATCACCGCTAGTCGAAACCTAGAAGGCACTGACGCTGGAGGACTACAGCTGACGGCCTTCTTGTATGAAGATCCCAACTTTACTCCCTCTCGCGGCACACCTCCTAGTGTGTGAATCCTCTCCACCACATCAACCTTATTTTAATACTCTATGTATGTAGTAAGGATGAAAGGAGTTATAACATTCTGAAGAGAAGGTTGGAGTGCATCCTCTAAATGTATTGCCCGACTCTCCTCATCCTGAAAGTGGACCAGAGCAAAGCGAAGGATATCCTTAAACATGGTCCCCAACTCCCTTACTGACATGCTCCCCATCTAGAGGGAGAACATCTCTTTTCTCTTTTTAGCCTTCATCGTGGTAGAGAAGAATTCCACCTGGAACACCATCTCGAATTCTATCCACACAACGTTAGCATCCCTCTTCTCCGAAAGATAGATATTCCACCACTAACGTGCTGCTCCCCGAATCTGGATTATAACCAGAGGAACCTAGTACTCTTTTGGGGCCCGAATCAAGCTGAAAGCTATCACTAGCTCCTCGAGCCAACACTCTGTTTCCATGTCTGAGGTGCTACCCTGATATAACTCGATAGTTTTCCACTGAAAGGCACGAAGAATCCTTTACCACTGATCATCCTCTTCCTCTCGGTCATTCCTCTTCCGATAATCCATGTCAACCTCCTAACCCTCGATCACCCGCACTACTCGTGGTCATCATCCATGTGTCATAGCAGTAAGGTAAACATGGAATGCCTAAGACCGAGTAGTGTATATGATCGATTTTTTGTTTACATGGATTTATTATTCAATTTAAATCCCCAAAATACCCCAGACACAAAAGAAAACAAGTCCTTATGATGTATGTACCTTTCCTAGTGTCTCTACCATGTAATCATTGTAGTCTACAATGGTCTTACGGTAGGTCCAAAGTCCTTGCATCGGATCATGGGGGGCCCTAAAAACCCATTTCCTAGCCAGTATTCCCTGACCTATTTCTCACACTAAGATGTCCTAACATTGTTTCCCAACCATTCCATGCAATCGTCATTGTGACTAATCCCGAGCTCCTTCCTATCTCACAACCTCTGCCACTGATACCATTCTATCACGACCCTCCTTCACCAAGATGAGGGAAGGGACATCAGATTAACATACCCTTCCTTCTTCAAGTTGAATAAGAGATAATGACCACCGTGACCGGCCTTCAATATGTCCCGAAGTGGTGACTAGCACCAAGGGAATAGAATCACACACAAGATGGGAGGCAAAACCCTTTTTATTTTTTCGGATTAGGAGATAGGATATTAAATCCCAAAAATACCAAAATTAGAGGTAAAAGTAATGCCAAATGAAAACCATTCCCATATGAATTTCCTAATGTAGATGTAACAAATGTACAAGAAACCCCTAAAGGAATATACAACGAAATGAAAAACAACACTACCTACCTTCCCATGGTGAAAACTAGTATGGTCTATCATGATCCTTGAAGACCCCCTGGAAACCTGAAAATATTTTATATACATAGGGCATATATACATGTATAATCAGTAAGGAAAACCAAAAGCTCTCATGCATATTAGGGGTGGAATTCTATTGCCCTGTGAGAAAAGGAGAAAACATAAGCACCGAGTAAGGATTTAATCCACCCAACCTCTCAATGGCACACCCAATAAATAACAAAATTCATGTAAAGTAATAGTTATATCACATCAATATTTGGGCACCCCTCGCCACTTTCCCACTGGTTATTGAAGACATCCTACACATCAAACCTCTCCCGCCATTCTCGTCGCAGTCCCACTAGCATCCCCCTCCCACACACTTCTAGGATACAACAACAACACATCCTGCCCACAAACACTAGGGCTAACACTACCACACATCCCACCCAAAACGACCTGGGCCACAACAACCACACGTAAACACGCCCACAAACACAAGGGCCAGAACAAGAACTGCCACGCCCTAAGACACCAGGGCCTCATCCCGAGGACACTTGGGAAACAACCTTCCCGCAAACACCTGGGCCAACCAACATAACTACCCCTCCAGAAGATTCATGTGCTATAATGGACCTCAGGCCATCACAGCCTTCCCGAAGGATCTTGGGATGCTCTGGAAAGAGAGCATAAAATGATCTAATAACCATCCACTCATAGAAGTGTTGGAAAAAATACCTTCCCCCATGAATGGGTGTGTTCTTTATAAAGTGATCCTCTTTGGTGGGGTGAGAATAATAAACATAAGAACTAAATTACACATATAGGTAAAAAAGAACTCATCCCAACCTAGGGGATCCTAAACTATCCCAACCACAAAAACCCTCATTGTAAGAACCTGGTTCTTATTTTAGAGGTACGAGCTTCTTCTTTCCCTTTTCCATAAGTGTTTTTGAGAAAATATGGAAAATGGAAAAGGATGATAATTTTGAAACTACACGCCGTGTATTTTTTTTCCACACACCGTGTACTTTTGGCCTTGTTGGGAAAAGTACATAGGGCGTGTAGCCTCGCCGATGAAAAAGGGTGTAGGAACCAACTACACACCATGTAGTGGTCCTTTACACGCCATGTAGTCAGTCGGCATGGTAAAAAGTAAGGCGGTGGAGTCGCCGCCAGCTGGGTGGTAGTACACACCGTGTACTTGGGAGTACATACAGTGTACTCTTGTCGGCAGGAGAACAGTGTGGCGGTGCCGCCAAATGAACAATTAAATGAAAGGATCACACATTGTGTACTATAAAGTATATGTCGTGTAATTTGTTTTTCCGGAATAAAACATGTAGTGGCCCCCTCATTTGGCAGAGGAGGCACTTGAGCCATTTTGGAGCCAAAGGAGGAGGCCTGACATTTGAAGATCAGCCAGGAGTTCGTCTGGAATCTGATTCGGCTTTGGAAGATCTCGTTGGAACCGCACGGGTAAGCCCTTCTTCCTCCTGGTACCGTACATACCAATTCTTCTCCCAACGTAAGTTATTTGCATTTGAATGGGTTTTTTTCTTCGTCAAATCTATGATGTTCTTGGGCGTTTCTGGAGTCGGCATTCATGTATAGTGTTCGTTGGCGTATAAGGTAGGTGGATTGGTGTTTATTTTCCAACTTTCGTGCGTTTTTATGCGTTTTCGTGCCACGAACCCATGTTGGGATGTCGTGTGGCTGAGGCCGTTACTATATTTAATGCCTAGAATTTCATAGGTGATTAAATTTTGATAATAAAATGCGGTTTGGGATCGTTTCTTGGATCCAGGACCATCCTGAGGGGTGTGTTCCTCTTTTTATACGCTTGGCCAGGATCCCCGAGGGTATGCCTTAAATGTAGTAACTGTAGAATTTACTTGAGAAGAGTTGCTTGTTTACTTCATTTTGATATGTTGGGCATGGCCCGGTTACCTGTTTAGCCTGAGGGTATTGTTGTGATTAGCCTGAGGGCGTGGCTGTTTTAGCCCAAGGGCTGTCGTTATTCCGCATGAGTGAATCCTTTCGTGCCTGGGGGCTGACTTCTGTTCCTGAGGGCGAAACTTCATATGCCTGAGGGCGAGAATTCTATTACAAATGCCCTAGGGCGAGATTATGGATGGCGTGAGAGAAAGCTTGAGGGCGTGGTTCACTATATTAGCATGAGGGCGAGATACTGGTTGGCCTGAGGGCTTGGTGCTGTTATGCACAAGGTGATACTAAATTAAATGGACTAAATGAATAATAAAATGACAATTTAATTGTTACGGTAGTTACTTTTGAGTACTGCATACTTTATTGCATTTTACTATTGCACACTATTGTTGCATGCTTACACGAAGTTGGGAACGTGCCTTTGGTTGGTGCCTGCTGAGACACATTTCTCACACCCTATTTGGGTCATGCTTTTCGGCCCAAACAGATTATGTTTCTGCAGGTGCAGATAGGGGAAAGAGTCCCTATACAGGTACTTGACTATTCTTGTGGAGTAAAAGGGCATGGGACCGAGCCTAGGCTCGCGATGCCGCTGCTAGCTGTTTTTCTTGCTTTGTTGTACTCTGTTTTCTGCTATACTGTATTAATGTATAACATATTCTGGATGTTTTCATAGAACTTGAAACATGTAGCATCATGACTTATGTACTGTTGGTTATATCCACTGCTGTAGTTATTTCAGTTTATTATGTTTACTACTTCCTCTGTTATTGAATGTTTATTTTGGTATTCTACTATGCTACACTTTGACAAATGAGGGCATAGTTTCCCCACTATTAGACCTAGGCCCTCACTGCAAGTTGGCAGCCTCTGGTGTTTGGGGAAATGCGCTTGAGGACATGTGGCGAACCGGTCTCAGGGCACCCGTTGCGTGGCACCCGGGTCCGGGACGTTACAAAGTGGTATCAAAGAAGTTTCTTTTCTTTAACATACTATTCGGAGACGTAGTTAGGGATATGACGAAAGGTAGTCGGTAATAAGCTGTGCCCGAGCGTAGCTAACCCGTGTATAAGAAAAATCCAGTCTGCCACTTATTTTGAAATTCAACTAAGTTTGCAATTTTACGGTTGTTATGTTTTCACTGTTGGGTGACACACATGGATTGTGCCATTTATATTTTATCTGCGGGTTCTAATTAATTTCAACCTGATGAGATGAGGGTATTCTGTCTCATGCATCATATAGGCACATGCTAGATATCAAATTCCATGCATAGTTTCCATGCCATGTAGGTGGATTAGAAATTGCTTGTTGTTGTGATAGTTGCTATGCTAGAAAGGCATGCTGTTGTGATAGCTGCACTGATAAAAATACTTACTATTTGATAGGGTAATTTTTATGTGAACTGGATATATAATGGATGCCAAACATTGTTTTTTGGGGAGTATGGGCCCCCATTGACCGGAATTTGGTTGATCATTGACTGTTTATGTTGTTATAACACAGATATGCTGTCAAACTTTGATTCGTGGGAAGTATGGGCCCCCACGGGTCGGAATTTGACACTTAGGTGTTGTTTTTAGTATTTTCTGGGTTCCAGAGAAGTTTCTGAGGTATATTGTCTGGAAAACCCAGAATACACGCTATGTAGGACCTCATACACGCCGTGTGTGTTCTTCTGTCCAGGAAGAAAAATGAACTTTTTGAGTAAACGCCGTGTACCAGGAGTACATGCCGTGTAGTCTCTTCTCGTGTCACAAACCGTGTGGGCACCGACACGGGGTAAGGAAGCCCTTGGGGAAAAACACGCCATGTAAATTTTGTACACGCCGTGTCGTGTGACCTGGGGACTCAACCATGTATCTAACAACACGGGCCAATGTCACCTCTTCCAGAACACGCCGTGTACCATTAGGACACACTGTGTAGTATTGTCCGAGGACAGACTGTGTGGTGAATAGCCATGTGGCTGGGAAACAGGACGGTGTACACGACGTGTGTGGGTGTAAATGCCGTGTAGAGTAAAGCCGAGTAGTCGTCCGTGTCATAGACGACACAGGCAGTTGGAAAATAACACCGAACACGCCGTATAGGTATTATACACACCATGTAGCTATGTTGAAACGGAATCCGTGTGGCTTAGCCATGTAGAAGGACCCGGGCAGGGGAAAGGAAGTCAAGTACACGTCGTGTAGCCATTGTACACGCCGTGTAGTCTTGTTTTGCCAATTTTGGATACATACTTCCTCTTGTTCCCTTTGTGGTTCCTTCGCTTTTAGTCTTACTAATCTTGAATCTAAGGCATTCTTTTGACCTTGTAGTGTCATGCCACCCAAACGATTGTGAGTTGTTCGCCAAGATAGCGGTGACGATTATACTCCGGCGATGGTGGGCCATGGGCTACCAGTTGATACACCAACAGAGCCAGATGCGGCACCAGCTATTATACCAGACACGGGTGCAGAGGCGCAGTTCCTTGAAGGTTTATTTTGGTTCATGCAATCCTTTCAGGGAGCACCGCAGGCTACCACATCTATGGCCGAGCTGACGTGTATCATTCAGAAGCAGCATCCGCCTATGTTTTCAGGGGATGGTGGACAACAAGCTGCAGAGTCTTGGCTAGGATCGATGCAGACTATTTCCAAGCATCCTGAGATGCCTCCAGAGAAGTGGGTCAAGCTCGCGACTTGCATGATGTGTGATTCCATCAAGAGGTGTTGGGATGTTACCACCCAGTCTGAGCATCACAGGGACATGGCATGGGAGGATTTTCAGGCATTTTTCTATGAATTCTTCTTTCCTGAGACACTGAGAGCAGATAGAGCTCGAGAGTTCATGAATCTGCAGCAAGGCGCTATGTTGGTGATGGACTACTCTGCTCGTTTTACAGAGCTTCATCGCTTTTCACCCGTGCTGGTGGGTGATGAGACGCTGAGAGCCAGACGATTTGAGGATGTTCTTCGGTATGACATCCGAGTGCTGTTGAATGTTTTCAGGTTACCTATTTTACACAAAATTGTGAACCAAGCGTTGATTACAGAGGGGAACCTGCGAGAATCTGGTGGTGTGGGCCAAGGCGGTTCAGCACCAGTTACTGGTACTATTTCTGCTGGCAAGAGGAAAAGACATATGGACTTCTCTCAGGGTGGCAGTACTAGCCAGACAGCTTCTTCAGGTGGCCCGATCAATTGCTACCAGTGTGGAAGAGAGGGGCACAAAAGATCGTAGTGTCCATGAGACCTAGTGGAGTGCCGAGTTTGCGGCAAGATGGGTCATCTGTAGCGCTTTTTCAGTGTGTATCCACCAGTGTCTAGTGAGAGGGGTTCTGTGAAGACTCTGTATGCTGGAGCAGGACCAGTGGCTTCTTACCAGTCAAGGAACTGGAATACGTCAGGGCTTGCAGGAAGAGATGGTGGTCGTGGCCATGGTAGCCAGACATCAGGATCTCAGCGGCAATAGGGCGGGACAGCTTAGGGTAGACAGGATGTGTCGTAGGGCCACGACACTGGTCGGGCATATGCAGTGCAACAGACCCATCAGGAGCAGGATCCCAGACCTTCGACAGTCATAGGTACTATTCTAGAAGCTTCTGTCTAGTCTTCAGTACTTTTTGATACGGGTGCTACACATAGTTTTATATCTGTACCCGCTGTGGGGAGCCTTGGGCTCGGTGTTTCTACTTCTTCGGATATCTCAACGCTAGAAACTCCGTTGGGGACTAGGACGGTTGGGGTGCGTTAGTGCTAGGAGTACCCCCTTTAGTTTGGTGGGTGTCACATCCTTTGGGACCTCTATGTCCTGGAGATGACGAGCTATGACGTCATTCTGAGGATGGACTGGCTGGTTTCTTTTCAAGCCATTGTAGACTGCTATCGTCGCAGGGTGCGTTTCACGTCACCAGAGGGCGGGGATTTTCTATACCTGGGCGAATGGGATGTTCAGGCGAGTCAAGCTGGACCAGAGCATCATGTGTGAGGTGGAGTCACAACCCAGATTGCGATCTTATTTCTGTATGACCAGGGGACTTTTCAGACGAATTTCCCTCCAGTTGTCGATCGTTTCAAGGATGTCTTTCCGGACAACTTTTTAGGTCTACCTTCGGTGCATGAGGTGGATTTATCTATCGAGCTTGTGCCAGGAGTAGCACCGATGTCCATTCCTCCTTATAGGATGGCCACGCCTGAGTTGCAGGAGCTCAAGAGGAAGTTAGAGGAGCTACAGGAAAAGGGTTTTATCCGACCCAGTAATTCTCCTTAGGGTTCTCTGGTCCTTTTTGCGAAGAAGGCAGATTGTACCCTTAGGATTTGTGTGGATTATCGGAAGTTGAACTAGTTGACGGTTAAGAACCGATATCCCTTACCAAGATAGATGATTTGTTTGATCAGCTTCGTGGAGCACGAGTGTTATCGAAGATTGACTTGAGATCTAGATATCATCAGCTGCGCGTTAGACCATCTGATATACCTCTCGCAGCTTTCAAGAGTAGGTATGGTCTATATGAGTACACGGTTATGCCATTCGGACTCACGAACGCACCGACAGTTTTCATGGCTCTAATGAATCGTGTGTTCCATCCGTATCTTGATTCATTTGTTGTAGTATTTGTGGGAGACATCTTGGTGTACTCTCACACTCGACACGACCATGCTACCCATCTTGAGATCATATTGAATACACTGAGAGAGCATCGCCTATATGATAAGCTCTCGAAGTTCCACTTTTGGATGGACCAGATTAACTTCCTGGGTCATATCATCTCAGAGGCAGGAGTTTTAGTGGACCCAGAGAAGGTGAGAGCAGTAGTTTTCTAGGATCATCCAAAGAACGTGTTTGAGATACGGAGTTTCTTAGGGCTGGCTGGTTACTACAAACTTTTCTTAAAGGACTTATCCCACTTAGCAGTACCGTTGACAGGTCTGACTAAGAAGGGTGTGAAGTTCTTTTGGTCAGAAGCTTACGAGACAGCTTTTTAGGACCTGAAGGGAAGGCTGACATCAGCACCGATCCTGATACTCCCAGAGCTGGGGAAGAGCTATACAATTTACTGTGATGCGTCAGGGATTGGGCTGGGAGCTGTTTTGATGCAGGGCGACTGAGTTGTGGGGTACGAGTCTCGGTAGTTGAGGCCACATGAGAGGAATTACCCGACACACGATCTCGATTTGGATGTAGTTGTGCATGCATTGTGCTGTTGAAGACATTACTTGTTGGGAGAGAATTTTTTAGTTTTCACCGACCATAAAAGCCTCAAGTATATCTTTACTCAGCGTGACCTAAATCTGAGGCAGAGAAGGTGGGTCGAGTACCTACAATCCTTCGATTTTGAGCTTGCCTATACACCTGTTAAAGGTAAGGCAGTAGCCGATGCACTAAGCAGGAAGACTCAGATACAGGCAGTGCAGGATGCCAGTGGTGAATTGAAACTTATGGCATTGTTCTCTGAGATGCATCTGGATGTGCATGACAATCAGGGGAAAACTTATCTTTCCTCGTTAGCTGTGAATTATACCCTCCAGGAAAGAGTGAGGATGTTGCATCTATTTGTTTAAGAAGGCCTAGTTCTACGGGTGTCGGTGGCAAGTGAGGACCCTCCTCCCAGTTGGGTGATAGGCGACGACGAGGTTTTGCGTTTCCATGGACGTGTATGGGTTCCAGGGGATATACGCGAGGAGATGATGAGGTAGTTTCATGTTTCAGCTTGGGCAGTTCATCCCGGGATTACCAAGATGTACTGAGACTTTAGACGTCAGTACTGGTGGCCGGGTATGAAGAGAGAGATAGCTGGTTTTTTTACGAGGTGTTCCACCTGTCAGTAGGTTATGGCAGAGAATCAGAGACCAGCTAGGTTGTTACAGCAGTTGCCTATTCCAGAGTGGAAATGGGATGATGTCGTGATGGATTATGTGACGGGTTTTCCAAGGTCACCTCGAGGCAATGACGCCATATGGGTTGTTTTGGACAGACTTACGAAGGTATCCCACTTCTTTCCAATCAAGGAGACCTTTGGTGTGAACGAGCTCAGAAGGCTGTATACCCGATAGATCGTACGTCTTCATGGGGCCCCTTGTTCTATCGTTTCAGATAGGGACGCCCACTTCATGTCTAGTTTTTGGCAGATTTTTCAGAGGGCGTTGGGTACACGGGTGCTTATGAGCACATCATACCACCCTCAGATAGATGGCCAGTCAGAGGGGGCGATACAGGTGCTTGATGACATGTTGTGCACTTGGGTCCTAGACTTTGGGGGACCATTGGAGAAGCATATACCCTTAGTCGAGTTTTCCTATAACAATAGTTTTCAGAAAACTATTGAAATGGCACCATACGAGGCTTTATATGGTAGGCCATGCTGATCACCTTTGTTCTTGTTAGAGGCAGGTGATGCAGCTTTACTGGGACCACAGCTCGTGCAAGAGACATCTGAGCAGGTCCAGTTAAATCAGAAGTGGATGGCTACTGCAAAGTCTCGTCAGAAGTCTTATGCTTATCACAGCAGATGACCATTGGAGTTCGTGGTCGGGGATCAGGTTTTCTTGCGTGTTTCGCCGAGGCTGGGACACAAACGTATTAGGAGATGGGGTAAGCTTTCGCTGAGGTATGTGGGACCATTTGTGATTCTATAGAGAGTCGGGCTGGTTGCCTATCGGTTGCAGTTACCGAAGTGGTATCGAGCCATGCACGATGTCTTCCACGTGTCTCAGTTGCATCGCTACCATTCAGACCCGTCTCACACCGTTCAGCCTGAGGAGGTTGGGCTTCAGCATGATGCGTCCTTTGAGGATCATCTAATCCGCATTGTTGACAGGAGCACGAAGGTTCTCCGAGGCCGGTCAGTTCCTCTCATACGAGTGCTATGGCAGCATTGCCGAGTGCAGGACGAGACCTGGGAGCGGGAGGCCGATGTACGTGCTCAGTGACCATAGCTGTTCTGAGATTTATCTTCGCCACCCTTGGAAGGGAAATTCGGGGACGAATTGCTATAAGGGGGGAAGTTTTTAAGAACCCGGTTCTTGTTTTAGAGGTACAAGATTCTTCTTTTCCTTTTCCTTATGTGTTTTTGAGAAAATATGGAAAATGGAAAAGGATGATAATTTTGAAACTACACGCCGTGTATTTTTTTCCCACACGCTGTGTAGTTTTGGCCATGTTGAGATAAGTACACAAGGCGTGTAGCCTCGCCGGCGAAAAAGGGTGTAGGAATAGACTACACGCCGTGTAGTGGTCCTTTACACGCCGTGTAGTCAGTCAGAAGGTTAAAAATTAAGGCGGTGGAGTTGCCGCCAGCTGGGCGGCAGTACACGCAGTGTACTTGGGAGTACATGTTGTGTACTCTTGTCGATAGGTGAACAGTGTGGCAGTGCCGCCAAATGAACAGGTAAATGAAAGGATTACACACCGTGTACATTGAAGTACACACCGTGTACTTTGTTTTTCCAGCTTAAAACAGGTAGTAGACTCCTCATTTGGCAGAGGAGGCACTTGAGCAGTTTTGGAGCAAAAGGAGGAGGCCGGACATTTGATGATCCGCCGAGAGTGCGTCTGGAATCCGATTCAGCTTCGGACGATCTCGTTGGAACTGCACGGGTATGCCCTTCCTCCTGCTGGTACTGTTCTTACCAATTCTTCTCCCAACGTATGTTATTTACGTTTGAATGGGTTTTGTTCTTTGTCAGATCTACGCCGTTCTTGGGCGTTTTTGGAGTCGGCGTTCGGGTATAGCGTTCGTTGGCATATAAGGTAGATGGCTTGGTGTTTATTTTCCATCTGTCGTGCGTTTTTGTGCGTTTTCGTGCCACGAACCCATGTTGGGGTGTCATGTGGCTAAGGTCATTGCTATATTTAATGCCTAGAATTGCATATGTGATTAAATTTTGATAATAAAATGCTGTTTGGGATCGTTGCATGGATCCAGGACCATCCTGAGGGATGTGTTCCTCTATTTAGTCATTTGGCCAGGATACCTGAGGGTATTCCTTAAATGTAGTAACTATAGAATTTCCTTGAGAGGAGTTGCATGTTTACTGCATTTTGATATGTTGGGTATGGCCCGGTTACCTGTTTAGCCTGAGGGCGTTGTTGTGATTAGCCTGAGGGCGTGACTGTTTTAGCCCAAGGGTTGTCATTATTCCACCTGAGGGAAACCTTTCGTGCCTGAGGGCTTGACTTCTGTGCCTGAGGGCGAGAATTCTGTTACAAATGCCTAAGGGTGAGATTTTAGATTGCCTGAGGGAAATCCTGAGGGCGTGGTTCACTATATTATCCTGAGGGCGAGATACTGGTTGGCCTGAGGGCTTGGTGTTGTTAAGAACAAGGTGATACTAAATTAAATGGAATAAATTAATAATAAACGACAATTTAATTGTTATGTTAGTTACTTTTGCGTACAGCTTAATTTATTGTATTTTACTATTGCACACTGTTGTTGCATGCTTACACGCAGTTGGGCACATGCCTTTGGTGGGTGCCTATTGAGACACATTTCTCACACCCTGTTTGGATCCCGCTTTTCTCCCCAAACAGATTACGTTGTTGCAGGTGTAGATAGGGGCAAGAGTCCCTATACAGGTACTTGACTTTTTCTGAGGAGGAGCAGGGCATGGGACCGAGCCTAGGCTCACGATGCCACTGCTAGCTGTTTTTGTTGCTTTGTTTTACTCTGTTTTCTACTGTAATGTATTGATGTATAACATGTTATGGTTATTTTCCTAGAACTTGAAACATGTAGCATCATCACTTATATACGTTTGGTTATATCCACTGCTGTAGTTATTTCAGTTGTGTATGTTTACTGCTTCTACTGTTGTTGAATGTTTATTTTGGAATTCCGCTGCGCTACACATTGACAACTGAGGGAATAGTTTCCCCACTATCAGACCTGGGCCCTCGCTGCTAGTTGGCATCCTCTGGTGTTTGGGGAAATGCGCTTGAGGTCATGTGGCGAACCGGGCTCGGGGCACCCGTTGCGTGGCACCCGGGTCCGGGACGTTACACTCATTACTATTCATTCATAAGAAGCATCTCCCCGGCAACCATGTCACGACTCATTCCCGGAACCGATTTCCCATTGATCCATTTCTTAATCTTATAATCAATTGATTCAATTTAACTTAATTTTTCACTACAGGGAAACTAACAGGCATAGACACAAGGAAAGGAAGGGAAAACAACCAATAAAAATTTTAATCATTCACAACCAGTTTTCATGTAAAGTCACAACAACAAAAGGTATTTGTGAGTTACCTCAAATTACTTGAACCAATCCATGCCTCAAGATACATCCCCACACGACCTCATATCCACATACTAACAACTGTACCACCATAGAGGATTCCATCCCTATCCACTTTACTTCCCAAGCATCAATAGTAAACATCACAAGAATAGAGCAATGGAGTTTTCAAATTTGAATATGTCATTCCTTTAGTTCCATATTTTCATTTTATTTACCATGGTGATCAAACAAGTATTATAATTCATTTGGCATCCATTTATTTAATCTAGTTTACATGATTAACTAGTTTATATGTCACAACCATTAAATCACAGAAGATAGGCTTTCATTAGTGGACAACAGAAACGACCAACGACCATGATTTTCAGTGGACATAAGACTGTAAAATCCATAACCAAAACATGAATACAAAAGAGCACAAAATCATCATCGAAAATACATTATCTTCATTAATGTTCGGTCTCATCCATTCCTACAGACACAATAGCATATCTTCCCAGCATGATTAACATTAAAGAGAGACGAAGGAAGATCCCTACTTAAATGATCAAATATCAATGTTTTTCTCCATGTTCCAAGAACTGGGGAGGTGAGACATGAAAGGGATGAACTCTAAGGACTCTAAGAAAGAGCTGGAAGGCCTACACCATAGGCTCACCAGTCACCTCAAGAAGGGGAACACCAAATGCACCAAAGAGGAACAATGAAACCATCCAAGAGATTGAAGAAAATAATTCTTGTGTTATATATATATGAGATCACATGGTTTCATGATATGAAGATCTGGACCAGCTTGAAAGGAGGATCATGGTTTAACCACATGATTAGGTGGTTACACACGATCAGATTAATTGTTATTTAATAATTTTCATTGTGGAGGTCGACGTAACAACTGTGAGTATAATTATTTTATTTAAACAGAGGAAAAAGGGTTACTTGGACACACAGTCTAGGTCTTTTGATAGTCGCCCCATTATTATGAATTTAGAATAATCTTTATGTGGATAAAAATATCCTTGACCAATTTTAATATTTTAGGAAGTCATAAATGTAGCGTTACTAGAAACACCGGGGAAGAAAAACCTCGTGGCAATGATCGTCATCACCCCGATCGGTGACACACCCATTGGGATCACACTGATCGGTGACACACTGATCAGTGTCACTCTGATCGTTGTCACACTGATCGGTGTCACCCTAATCATTGACACACCGATCCGTGAGTCACCAATGGTTGACACCGCGATGACGTCCAGGGCATGCCAATCGCCAAAAATATGGAAAAGGGGATGGACCACGAGGACATGGGCTATTACAACATGTTTTAATAAGAATTAAAGGAGGTGGGGGATGATACATAAACTATAATTGAAATAATTTAACGCTTATTCTAGAAACCTACATAGATTTCCTCAAAAATCATTCCTAGGTTGGATATCTATAAAACAAATTAACGCATCAAGGATGATAGGGGAGTATTTGGGAATAGATTTTTGATGGTATTGTCGGATCCAAAAGGGTTCAATGTTTTTTTAGGAAAGGAGATAAGGTTGTCTTTTTTATGTGAGGTGAGCAGCACCGTTGTAATTTTTGAAAATAAGGATTTAAAACCTTGTTTTGTAAGAATAAATATCCAATATAGTATCATTATCATGTAATTATTTCTTTTGATCAAAATTTTTATAGAAAATAAATTTTATCCATTTTTAGTTCATTTTAAATTTTAAATGTTTAGTTTAACCACTGGTAAATCAATTTTTAGCATTACATTGATAATAAATAATTTATTTTTTCATTATTCACTTTGGTGAAAAATTATGTTGATGTTTATAGAAAATGTAAATAATTATTATTACAAATATGGAATAAATTTTACAAAATACTATTAAAATAAGTATAAAAATTTATTCTAAAAATAATCATGATGATGTGTTATGAAACTTGATTTTGTAGTAGAAAATGCTAGAATGTTTAAGACGTTTTTATATCTAATTTCAACAATAATTTGACTAAAATGAAATAAATTTGATTAATATCACTATCATTGATATAATGTTACATCAATTGCAATTGGAAATATAATATAACTATATAAATAAATTAAACTAAATGTTAATTTTCAATTAAAAACAATATTTTAACTATTGATAAAAAATAAATATTTTTATAAAATTAAAAAAATTAAACATAATATAATTATAAAAAACGATTTTAAAAAAGGATTATTTTTTTCAAATTATTTTTCTAAAAATTGGAAAATTTTAATGTGATACTAAACCCATCGACGCGACAAAAATATCATTTTTTGAAAACTATACTTTCTTCAAGAACAAGACGGTTCTATATTAACTCTATGCCTAAAAATAAGGTGTTTATTAATCCAAATTAAAATTTAATGACAGGTAATATCAAAATTTAATTTATAAAATTTCATTTAATGGATAATATTAATTTAATAAAATGTGGAAACAATATTCTGAATAAAATAGTTTTCTTAAACATCCATTCTGAATCCAAAAACCAACTCATACTAAGAAATAATGTACTGAAGACTAAAATTTAATTAGTTTTGTAAAATAAGAATAAATATTACATATGTTACATGAAATTATATTCAAAACATATTTTTAATTTTTAATTTATTTATTTATTAATGATAAGTAAAATCTGTTAAAAATTATTATTTTTTCAATACACATTGAATAGACATATTTTTTGAAAAATCAAAAAATTTATCCCAAAATAAATATTTATATTCTTAATTGAAATACTAATTTCCTATTATAATGAAAATTTTCATAAACGATTCAAAAAAAATATAATAATTTTTCAAAAAAATATTAAAATTCATTTTTCAGGAAAATAAATATTTGCATATTAAAATTAGATTACTAAAAATTTATTGATTAATTACTGAAAGTTATTATTAATTTATATTGAGTAGGACATATATATATAAATTATTTAATTAACACTATTCATACCCAAAAATATAAAGTCTGGGTAATATCGATTGTATATAACATTGGTGGTTTGAGGTTATTTTTTCATTTCAAAATTTCTACCAAACATTAAAATAAATGGGTTTTGTTTACCTCAATCATTCTATGATATTAATTTTATTTATAATTAAATAAATTCTAAAAAAATAAATAAATATAGTTTTATCTAATCTTAATGTTTCATACATTTTATGATATTAAAAATAATTTTATTCTTTTAAAATAATTGGGTGTTACAAAATACCTCACATTTAGTAAAGAATAATTTTAAAAAAATTGGAAAATAAATCCATCATACATGGAACAGAAAATATGAAAAAAGGATAGGGATGTAAAAATTATAGTCCATAAATTCATTCCATGGTCTATTCAAATATAAAATATTCAATGAATATTTCTGATGGAATTCAAATGTAAACAGAGAAAATCTATTATAAATTATAAAACACCTATATATGAATTATCAATAAACAATAAATTATAAGATGACTGAAAATTATAGGAACTCCTTAATAGAAAATATAGAATTCAACCTCAACTAACCAAACAATAGAGACTTATAATGGTGATCAAAAAATCTAGGAGGATAGATCTATATTTATGTTTAATGTGGCCTTAGATCCAATATTATATATAAATCATCCATGGAAAAATGAAACAAAAAATTCCATATCCCCCAAATATGAATGAATCGAAATATAATGAGAGATTAGTTATGAAGATGAAAAGAAATCACCAAGATAGGATCATCATAATGTTTCATGATTCAATTCACTAAAATATGTTGTTGGGATATCCAAATGCCTCTTATGGGCTATCAAAATCAAATAGATTGTTTTGGTCTCAAATGGGAGGTGCTTAGGTCAAATTTCGATGCTTCATGATTTTAACTAAATTTTTCATGGAATTAAATCATCTTACACATTATTTAATCATTTATAATAAATGATTTGTACAAACTATGTTCCTAATTATGCTCCCTCAGCAGAGCCACTATAAGTGCTACATGGATAGGCTTCCTGGTTTGTTTAATCAGGTCATATATGTGAATGCCTTTTTGTTTAGGTTGTACTATTGGGATATATTGTTTATTTTACCTTACACCCCTGGGATATTGGATATATTTCATGGTTTGGATTTGTGTTTTTCAAACCATATTAAAACCATTAAAATTCCTTGAATACTATTTAAAAACTCCAAAAAACTCTAAATCCCCACATAGATATATTGTAAAACTATTATAAAATCAATGGGTCTGTACAAATAAAAAATTAATAAGAATATACATGAATCATGTTTATAATGGAATTCCTATTAAGATATAATTATTTATGAATAGAGAATAAGTGTGAGGAATTTTGGAGTTGACCCCCAAGAATTTATATCATGTTTCATCATTTGGAGGTATTTAATAGACCAATTAAATATTCCATGAGGAAATTATCTCATTCCATTTGGTTTGGGTAATGGATTAATATTCCACATGGAATCTTATCATATTACATTAACTTATTATCATTCCTTGTATATAGAGGTTCACTCAATAGAATTATTATCAATAATGTCCCAAGAGAGATTCCATTAATGATCATGATACATATTTATTCATCCATTATAAACATAGAATTTTGAGATATGTGAATTATAGAGTAGTTTTTTTATATATTCACTAAAAAATCAACATAATTTCTCAGTACAAATTGAATGAAACGTATTCCTTGATGATGAATTCAGGATTATTCACATCATTAGCCACTTTCACCTTGATTTGATTCTCTAATATCATACCTTTATTCATAATTCATTATCCCTTGATTTGATTATTGGAAAATAATTTGTAAAATGTAATATTTATTCCAAGTTATTATGATTTTCAGATACATAATTTCAATATAAATGAAAAATGAATCATTATCAATAAACATGATTGATATAGTATTATGTTTTTCTTTCAATATTCACTAACACATGTTGATCCATTTCTATGTGAATATTATCATTATCGTATTTTTATTGATATAAGTCACTGATCTCATTCTGTATATACTACCACCCAATCATAACAACAAAGATCACATCTTCCATCTTCTTATATTATATCTACTATTCTTTTTCATTGATCATAAAATATCATTTGTAAAAGTTTATAACATTATCCTTCGATAGGACTACAGTACCTATGATGTTTTTTGATGAATAAATTTATACTACAAATCTATCATACATGATTGTTTTTTATGTATAGGTGCAGTGATTTTCATATTAATGAGATATTTACAAAATTTTTAACAATCCAAATTACAAAAAACACGCAGAACAATTTTTCTATTAAAAAATTTAATGTGGTAGATAATTATGATATTTTATTTAAAAAAAGTGCAGTACCCCACAAACCTGAGAAACAATGAATATTTATGAAAAATGTTGTTCTTATACAATCATAAATTTATATTATAATTTATGGGTCCACATAAATTACCACACATGTGTTCATGTTTCACAAAAATGATACTTTATATCTCAAAAAGTTAATCATTAGGGTCATTGGGTACATTTTCTCATTATTGAATATCAGCAATATAACCCACATATTCTATTCATGGTATTCTATTCACTAGAAGAAAATGCTAATATCGTCAACTAAGATTACATAAATTTTTTCAATATAGTTAGTAAATAATGTAATAAAAAAATATAAGTTTATTTAAAAGGCAATATAGAGTCTAAATGGAATCATAATGAAAAAATAGTGTATGTTCGTGATGTGGAAGGATATCTTTGGGATATAATACCTATTCACATTTGGCTGATGCTATATAGACTGAAGATCCACATTTGTAATGCAATGATGTCCCCAACGATAATCAAAAAAGTTAGTAGTCCTCATAATGGGAGTCATATTCTTTATAGATATCTTGTTGAGCTCCTAGTAATTGAATAATAGTCATTAAGACTCATCATTTTTCATGAGAAAGAAATTTATTTCACCCCAACTTGATTTACTAGGGTGTATGAACTCTTTTTCAACTTGAATTTGGAATGAAGTTTAAACGACTCAAGTTCTATTAGGGCCACCCTGTAATTTATTTTAGATATTAGAGTGCCTCTATGTATAATATCTATTGAATAAACTACCGAATTATATATTGAATGTCTAGGAAAAAAATAGGAAATACATAATAATAATCACATAAATTGAAAATATCCTCAAGGTTGAAACATTCCGTCAACTATACCATTTTTAAAATTCAAGTTAGTAATCTAGGTAGTAATACACATATTGTCAAGGGAAAATTCCCAGGATATTATTGATCCTCCAAGTTTTTTTATGTATTATTGGATTTTTAACGTATATGAAGAGATTCCATTTTCACAATAGCTATTGTGAGCTCTATATAATGATTTCCAATCCATTCCCAATATTATATCAAATTCCACAAAGGGATGTATTATTATATACATTACATGAATGTCACCCAAGAATATAAAAAGAGAGGAGTCCAGCACATGGGATGTGTAGATCATAACTCAATGTATTTCTCTGATAAATCTACATCAAGGTATCTAGGAAGTGATTCAAAATTTCACAATGTCATATTGGGTATAATAAAAATTTATGATAAATAAATAGATAAATTTTTTCCCTTTATTGAATTTAAATAATGTATACCATTAGTGAAGACATTCCCATGCTCTAAATTTTCAATGGTTATGAAAAAATAATTCCCTTTCTCCATTAACATTGGTGGTTTCTTACATTGATTACCATCTATGACCCATGGTTTTGTTCATTTGGATAAATAATACCCTTTCTCACAATATTTTTAGTATTTAATCATTGGTGGTGAATTTGAAGCTTCCATCGATTCCATAATAACATTGGAAGGATCAATTATTTCTCTTTAATGTTAATGATCTTGGTGTCCCTCCCTCATGAACATAAATCACTTTCTTATCCCATAGAAATAATTCTAAATATTTATCTTTTGAAATTTTCTTACATGTGGGTTAATGGATCATCATTTTTCCTTTTTATTTGTATACCCTAGCTTGAAAATCAATCTTTAATTATCATGTTCATAACAAAAGTACACTTTTCCAAATTAAATCTATACTTTCAAAATACATCCGAAATTTTTTACATGAATCCATATTCCATGTATTTATAGAAAATTTTCGATTTTTTGTTGTAAACCACTAAATATCCCATTTATATTGATATTATTATTGATAAAAACAATTATATTAATATTGATTCATTGTCAAACTTTAGTTTTAATACATGAGATATTCACCATCCTTTTCCTTAAACACCTGTAATTTTCTCTCCAATATTGCATGATGAGTTAGAGAGATGTAATTATTATGAAATATCTTCATAAATTATTAAAATACCACTACTCAAATTACATAATATAGAATTGTATTATTTTTAAATTATCATCACTTTCATCCCCTAAATCTAAAATGATTAAATCCAGATTGACCATGTAAATATTAGAATAGTGGGTTATTGAGGGGTTTGACTCCATTATGTTACCAAATTCTTCCTCATGAAGTGTATTAGAAGATATAATAAACACCAGTGGCCATTAAAAAATAATACAATCTATGGATATTTTTTTATTATTACAAATATTTACATGTTCCACAACATTTATGTAATTGTTCATATCATAGGAAATCTATGTATGTTTCAATATGATTGTGTGAACTCTACAACATGTTAAATTGGGAATGTCATTAAGACAATCATTACATTGTTTCGAACATAGATTGTTAATCATAATTGATATAGTTCCCACCATTTTCTGAAATATAAAATAAATTAAAAAACAATTGTAAATAAACCATAAATAAAATACATCAATGTAGAAAATAATTCTTAAATAATCTCTTATAGGAACACCCTGTTTAGAATTTTTCTCAAAAATTTATTCTTTGTTTGTTTACCTTACTCATTATTATATATTAAAAAGGAATTATTATGTAATGATTAATTACAATTAATTTAATAGTGTTGTTCAAAAATAGTGGAATATCCCATGGGAAGATTAATAATTTTTCACAACAAGTCTTATTTATCATACACATGGTGATGAAAATGTTAATAATAAATCCATAAATTTCATAGTCATTACCAAAATGTACAAATATGATAGATCCACATGTACTTGTAGTGTCTCGATAGGGATTTCATTTCACAGAAACCACATGTTCCTATAGAATGTTGATCCAAAACAACCACATCTTGAGTAGACGATACCACATGCATACCATTATAGGTAGGGGTACTAATAAGATCCAAAAGTAATATCCTAAACAAGAGTCCTTTTCTTAATGTACATGTATGCATAGACCGAACCATATCAATACTGATGTGTATATTAAAAAAATAAAATTATTAAATATCTTGAATTTAACCACGCATATGAAAAACATCTTGGTTGTAAATGTGTATGAAAGAGAAGTACTGAATATAATTGGGAAAAATACATGACCAAAAATAAATATTTCCTAGCCTTGAAAATATAGAAAGTAAATGTGTTGAGCAGGCCAACTCATTATCTACACGACATGAACAAAATAAATAGTCCAATTCCACTTGTTTAACTATGATCCTATATAGTCATGACAAAACTATCCTTCATTTATTTAAGAAATGAAACATGCAGGCAGAGCCCATAAAAGGGTGAGTATATATATAACTAATCAGATGCCATAATAGATGAAGGAGGAGAAGTAAGAGACATGATAGAAATAGATATATTGTAGATTTCTCAAATAGAATAAAAAGAGTAAAAAAATCAACCAAGATTTATACAGATATATATATATATATATTTGTGTGTGTGTGTGTGTGTTTGTGTGTGCATAAAAATGGTAACACAACTTAGAGATAATGGGATGTCCGTCTCATAGCACATCCCAGGAAAAAAATTTAATATGTTACATAAGTTCGTCAATATTGACCATAATATTTAGATTCTTTCCAATAGAATATATTCATTTAAATAAACTCCTCACCACTTTTCCACAGAGTAGAGGGGATGAAATATCCCGATCGATGACCCATGATTCGGTATAATATATTTATACCACTCTATAGAGAGGTATAGCACCTATTCCACATCTCAGGAAAAGGGATCCACACTAATGGTCAAGTAACCATTCATTATCTATGTAGGAGGGGTTCCACTCAATAGTCGATAGTGGAAACATTAAAATCCATGAAAGTGGGATCCTATCTAATAATATTTTACCCATACACTATTATAGATGGTGGGTTTCACTCAAACAGTAGGAAGAGTATTCTGTGTAACACCCCAAGATTTCATAGTGTGTTATTTCTTCAAAATAATTCAATAACTTGCACTACACGCAACACTGAGTTCAATTGCACCATGACTTACCAAAAAAAGCCATTAAAAGAGGTCATGAATAGTATTAACTAAATTTTAAACTTTATATAATCCTTATAATTTTAGAATCCATATTATGAGTTTCTTAGTCATAATGCAAGAACAGATTCATTTTCAGTATTGCACTTTTATCAACTTTTGATAGTGAAACCTTTTTAAATACAATATTTTAAACTTTTTGACTAAATGGAGACATCAAAAAATTTAAAATGAAACATCCCAAGCTTCCACGGTACGCTTTCCTTTGAATAAAACAGTAGCGTGTGTTGTACGCAACTTCGAGTTCTAACACACCGTAACCAATCAAACTAGCTGTTATGAATAGTAATACCTACTTTTTGAAGTTATATATATTTTATATTTTAAAATTGACTTCATTTTTGGATTCGGAATATCAAATTTAGCCTAAGGTGAAATTTTGGTACTTTTCGGATAACTTTCATATTTTGATGAATAGTGAAAATTACTAAATTTTAATTAAAAACAACTTTTTTAATCAAAATAATTAATAGTAATAAATTATGAATTTGAGTGGTTTTAAAGTATATTTAGAATATATTTTTACTATTTAATATAATGTTGGTCATTGGACATAATTTTACAATTAAACCGAACATAAACAAGTGTCAATCTTTTGATAGTTATTATCTCTTAAAAACACGCTTTTTGTTTTGACAGCGGGAATTAATTTTAAATTAATTTATGCCACTTCTGTGTTTTGAATTTAGAAAAATGGATTCCATATTTTTAATCAGGATGTTCAAATTGTGTAAATAGGTAACTTTTATTTTTAGACATTTTGAATAATTACTGCGGTAAATATTTTATTTACCATGGTTAAGGGTAAATCCGGTAAATAAGGGTTAACAAATAATATTATAATAATACTAAATTACCTTAAAACGTGTCTTAACCCTATTGGTTGATACATGGTCGACCATGGGCATCTTTTGGTCTATTTTGGGACCCCATGGATCCACTTGTAAGTGATAATGACACATTATATTAATAAAGTTAAAATAAAAATAAAAATGGCATAAGCTTACATCTTTTAGAAGAACAATTTTTACATAGGGTTATACATGTTGGAATTTCGATTATAAATATTCATTAGAAAGATAAAAAGATTTCCTACATAATGATATTTTATTTATAATTTTTAGACATTAAATAATTTATTTTATTTATGACACAATGATGATGCAGTAATTACTATAATAGTGAAAAATTAAAATAATTGATATTATAAATACCCAAATAAATATAATATGAAACTTTTAATGAATTAAACTAATTTTCTAGGCTAATATGATATATTACGATTGATTTAATGGCCCTTGTTCGAAGTAATCAATCTGTTATGAGTTTCACAAAAATCAACTATTGAATAGTGTCAAAATTGACATAAAAGAGTTCTTAAAACAAATATTATATTATTAATTGATATTAAATTCCTAAAAATCTAAGGTTCGGCCAAGAGACTTATATTATGATAGGTTAATCATTAATGGACCACTTGGGGGTCACTTGGATGTATATAGTAAGTTTATTAACCATATTATATAAAAATACAAAGAGACATTGTAAAAGTGAAACTAATTAACTTAGAGTTAATACTTAAAGATAAGGATAATATAAGTACCCAAACCTGTCTAAATTCTATTGGTTGAGTGGTTTTCGACTTATCCCCACCTCATCCTTTGTATAGTCAACTTTGGAGCCTTTAGAAACCGAATATGAATTTATTATAAATTAATATTTCTAGCTTTTCCAAAGGTGCCCCTCACCCCTCTTATAAAAGGGCACTCCTCCTTCTCATTTCTTCACACCTCTAAAGCCTTTTGGTTCGGCCAAACTCTGCCCAAATACTCTCCCAACATCTCTCAATACAACCTAGAGGCCTTAGTTTGATCATAAAGCCAACCTAAGGAGCCCTTTTGATCAAATCAAAAGGAAGAACCCGAAGAAGAGGTAATGATTTCACCACCCTTTTCTAAGTTTCTTTCTTCTTCCACTTCCTCTTTATTTGTTCTTACCATTCTAAAATAATAACTCCAGTATCTTACATATACTGTGATGTTATTATAAATATGGTACAACCATATTCAGTATTATATCCACCCTTTGAATAACATGTCACCATACGTGTGTACGTACGACTTACCGTCTCCACGTCGTGGTGTAATTGTTATTCAATATATTATTATTTGGATGGGTATAATAATGATGTGTAACTCATGTAAATAATAAATATAACATGTTAATGATTCTGTATATATGATATACCATCCATTTATATATTATTTTAATATCAAAAGAATGATATTGTCGCTCGTGCGTACGTACGGACTACCGTCTCCACGAACGCGATGAGATTCATTCTCCATCGTATCCATTCAAGTATAATTATCATTTAATGATTTAAAAATGATGTTTAAGGACTTGATATCATTCTGGATATGAATAAGATACAACAAACATGACTTATGTAACAAAACATATAAAAGAAAATGAGTAAGTTAACACACGAAACGACGATAATACTAAGATATTATCAAATCAATATTAAAAGATCATATATGATATCATATTAATGTATATGATTCTTTTATAATTATTTCACCATTATACAGGAGGTTAACCTACCACAACCAAGGAAAAGTACAAGGTAAGGGTTATTTCACAATCTCTTCATTATCCGAGGTTGTATTATACGTAATAATCTACTGGGATCTCTTTATCATCCACATCCATGTTTCTTCGAAATGTATTTCAAAACATTTTTACTATTTACAAGAATATGGGTTAAAGTCATTTATACCCTTGTTTGACTTTTTATAAGAGGTTTATAAAGGAATCTTTCCGTCGTTTTCAAAACAAGGTCCTTTTTAACCTTTTCGACAGAATTGAGGTAAGAATGTTTTTTTTAACTTATACGGCGGGTGCGGTTATTTTCCGCCGTTATAAAATCGTCGAAGCTTCCCATACAAGCTTATAAGAATATTTTCAAAGAAAATGTTTTATTTTATATGGATCTTAAATGATTTCAAAATAAAAGGAGATATTTCTTTTAAAAGAATTTTGATTTCATCTATGTCAACATCCTTTGATGGATTTTAAGATTATTTGAAGTTGATTTATTATGATACAAAACTTCTATATTGTATTGAAGGTTTTGTGATATGTTTGACTGTGGATGTGCTATTTTATACCATTCATAGTTTATTGTGAAAGTATTGACATTTCGTATGCTAGTTTTAATACGAATGTTTATGTTATGTTTAAACCTTTTCATATGGGAATGCATTGGACTTAATAAGTGACGGGTGGAGCCCGCTATAGCTCCTCGATGCATCGGTAGGTCTCATGAGACAAACTAGTGTCTTGGCACAAGGCCTTGACAAAATCTTATTTGTAGCCTTGGCACGAGGCCTTGGCTATGTGGTTATGATAGTCTGGCATTATGCATTCCAACATTATGAAAGTGGTTATTGATTTTTGCATGTGATTATTCGATTAGTAGAATATCCATGTGAATAAGTAAATGGCATTATTTCATTTTACTTTTGCCATACCATGTTGAAGTTCAATTTTAAAAGGCTTTTGTTTTAGTAATGCATTGCCTTAAATGTTTATTCTTATTTATGAAAGTTTCCGCTATATTGTTATCCTTACTGGGCATTTGAGCTCACCCCTTTTCTATGTTTTATTTTTCCCCAGGATGTGAAGAAGTAAATTATGAATGACCTGCAGGGATATTATGAGGGGATAGTAGTGTGGATTATGGAGACATTATGTTGTTGTAGTAGTTTTTCATTTTATGATGTAATGTAAAACTTATGAATATATCTAGTGTTTCCAAGGCTACTAAACCAATCGGTCTTTCGAGATTTGATCTTTCTTGTGATCATGCCAATGTTACGAAGTAATGCACCGACTCTGGGTAGCTGGGGTCGGGGCGTTACAGTTGGTATCAGAGGAAGTTTAGTACAAACCTTGGAAGCTAGATTTAGATAAACTCTGATTAGAGCACGTAGACCTAAGATGAACTTTGAGGATTAGTATAGAAGAACTTCCTAGAATTTTGGTATTGTAGAGATTTTGTGAGTTTTCCGAGCAATACATCCCTGTCTGGATACGAGCAGGTAGAGGCGGCTCTGGCACAGATGTACCTAGGGGTAAAACCCGAAAACACCGCTTTGAGCTAGACTCGAACGGGAACTGGTGCACGACAACGGGCCTTGCTGCACTCTTGGTTACGACACTCCCGGGGGATATGCTTAGGATAACTCTCATTTTCTTTTAAAAATCATTATGAAGGGTTTATGAGTATATACTTACTCAAAGAAAACATTTTTATGATTATGGATTATATCCATAAATAGTTCAATTTATGTTAAGTGTTTTATAAGTATGGGATTATGTATTTTGACTCATAAACTAATCTAGTTTATGCCATTGTTTAGAAATGACGCCCAGTAGAAGGAATGATAACTCCAGAAATGAACATGATTCAAAGAAAAGGAAGGATCATATCTCTCATGGTCTTAAGCTAGAATTTATAAGAGAAATAGTCTCCCATGTATTATCATCATATGAAGAAATAATATCATGTGTTGATAAGATAAGTAAAGAGTTTACTGAGTCCTATGGCTTTGAAGGGAAGCAAGAGAAGAAAAGGATGGAAGAGAGAATGATGGATAAAGGGAAGATGGAAAAGAAGAATTTTCCCATATGTGGTAACTGTGGAAAGAAACACCCTGGAACTTGCCTGAAAGGAATGGGAGTTTGTTATAAGTGTGGAGGAAAAGGGCACAAAGTACGTGACTGCAAGGGTAAGAAAATGGTTTCAAATGTACAATGCTTCATTTGCAAGGAGTTTGGACACTACGCGAACCTATGTCCCAGTCATCAGACTATGCCGCAAATGATGTTATTGGATAATAATCATGTTATGATACTACCACAGATGAAGAGGGATGATTAGAGTTCTTATGTTGATTATGTCAATTGAGTGTTGTATCAAAAATGTACTTGTTATAATAATTATGGAGTATATAAGGATTGTACTGCAGTACTATTTCATTAAGGACTTGAGATTGTGTGGAACAAAGAAAAGTGACTCAATAGAAGGTTAAATTTTTGGAAAATATATGGTTGAGTGAATGATAAATCATAATATAGTTCTGATACTGAGGTAGTGATTTTGGAATAATATGTGATTATTTTGGATAAATTATTATTGACTACCTTGAAGCTGATTAATGATTTGTATATTCCATCATTGTTGGGGTTTAAAACATTTTTGGATTAATGAAGTATATCCAGCATTCTATATAGAATAAGGGAACATGAATGTAATCAATAAGGAATATGGTAGTACATGATGAAGGTATTCATATGCTATTACAGGGTAAAAAGGATCTATATTATGTTTACCTTCCTTATAAATGTTGGACTATGAGTTTGGACAGAAGTATTTTGGATAGTTCTAGTTTGGATTATTTTGGATTTCCATAAAAGGACAACCCGGAGGTCGGGCGGCAACCCGTCGCGTCCGGCAAGGCTGCGAGACTTGAACCCGCAACCGAAGGGCGACAAGGGTGTATCACCTACCACTGGCCCAAGAGATGTCCTGGATTAAATAATGTAGTTTTTAAAAAAGATCTGGTAGATGAATTATAAATTCGTTTATTTTGGAACCCTGTACGAATAGTATAAATATAATTTTTTTTACGAGTGAAAGATGAGTTTATGGTAGAAATTTATTAATGGACAAAACTCTAATTATAAAGTAAGTATATCTCCTTATAATCTTAGCCAATCTCATAAATAAATTCCTCAATATTATGAAAAGAAACTTAGAACAAAAATGTTGTCCTAGATGGTACCTTAAATCATCACTAATTTATGGCTTTGGGATTGTTGGCCTTTTCATAGCCATGTTCTCTACCACTCTCCATCAGATAATTGATGGTCAGATTTCTCGTCCATATCCATATTTTCCTACATGGAACCCTAGTATGTGTTATTTTCGGTAATCTTCATACTTTCCACTCTTTATTTTAAATAGAGGCCTCATTAATTCATTTTTCGATGTGGGATTTCAACTAAGATATTTTGAAACGTCAAAAATGTGTTATCCTAATACCCTATGTTTTGTTGAACCGATGGTATTTCAAATCATCATAGATTGATGAATTTAAGGACCTCAATTATACACTTGTTTGTGATTGATGACCTCAATCACTACCTATAAATATTTACGTTTTTCCTCCGATTATATGTCTCTAATTTCCACCAATGTTCTCCTAATCGAGATCATAATTTGGTGGTGACCCTTTGATTTCTCTTTTCCTCATATTAAGACTAAATTTTAGTAACCCAATTTCCGATGTGGGTTTTCCCACAAATATATTTTCTACTTTCAACCTTTTATTTTTGAAGAACAATTTCAAATTGCGAGGACGCAATTTATTGAAGGAGGGGAGAATGTAACACCCCAAGATTTCATAGTGTGTTATTTCTTCAAAATAATTCAATAACTTGCACTACACGCAACACTGAGTTCAATTGCACCATGACTTACCAAAAAAAAGCCATTAAAAGAGGTCATGAATAGTATTAACTAAATTTTAAACTTTATATAATCCTTATAATTTTAGAATCCATATTATGAGTCTCTTAGTCATAATGCAAGAACAGATTCATTTTCAGTATTGCACTTTTATCAACTTTTGATAGTGAAACCTTTTTAAATACAATATTTTAAACTTTTTGACTAAATGGAGACATCAAAAAAATTAAAATGAAACATCCCAAGCTTCCACGGTACGCTTTCCTTTGAATAAAACAGTAGCGTGTGTTGTACGCAACTTCGAGTTCTAACACACCGTAACCAATCAAACTAGCTGTTATGAATAGTAATACCTACTTTTTGAAGTTATATATATTTTATATTTTAAAATTGACTTCATTTTTGGATTCGGAATATCAAATTTAGCCTAAGGTGAAATTTTGGTACTTTTCGGATAACTTTCATATTTTGATGAATAGTGAAAATTACTAAATTTTAATTAAAAACAACTTTTTTAATCAAAATAATTAATAGTAATAAATTATTAATTTGAGTGGTTTTAAAGTATATTTAGAATATATTTTTACTATTTAATATAATGTTGGTCATTGGACATAATTTTACAATTAAACTGAACATAAACAAGTGTCAATCTTTTGATAGTTATTATCTCTTAAAAACACGCTTTTTGTTTTGACAGCGGGAATTAATTTTAAATTAATTTCTGCCACTTCTGTGTTTTGAATTTAGAAAAATGGATTCCATATTTGTAATCAGGATGTTCAAATTGTGTAAATAGGTAACTTTTATTTTTAGACATTTTGAATAATTACTGCGGTAAATATTTTATTTACCATGGTTAAGGGTAAATCCGGTAAATAAGGGTTAAAAAATAATATTATAATAATACTAAATTACCCTAAAACGTGTCTTAACCCTATTGGTTGATACATGGTCGACCATGGGCATCTTTTGGTCTATTTTGGGACCCCATGGATCCACTTGTAAGTGATAATGACACATTATATTAATAAAGTTAAAATAAAAATAAAAATGGCATAAGCTTACATCTTTTAGAAGAACAATTTTTACATAGGGTTATACATGTTGGAATTTCGATTATAAATATTAATTAGAAAGATAAAAAGATTTCCTACATAATGATATTTTATTTATAATTTTTAGACATTAAATAATTTATTTTATTTATGACACAATGATGATGCAGTAATTACTATAATAGTGAAAAATTAAAATAATTGATATTATAAATACCCAAATAAATATAATATGAAACTTTTAATGAATTAAACTAATTTTCTAGGCTAATATGATATATTAGGATTGATTTAATGGCCCTTGTTCGAAGTAATCAATCTGTTATGAGTTTCAAAAAAATCAACTATTGAATAGTGTCAAAATTGACATAAAAGAGTTCTTAAAACAAATATTATATTATTAATTGATATTAAATTCCTAAAAATCTAAGGTTCGGCCAAGAGACTTATATTATGATAGGTTAATCATTAATGGACCACTTGGGGGTCTCTTGGATGTATATAGTAAGTTTATTAACCATATTATATAAAAATACAAAGAGACATTGTAAAAGTGAAACTAATTAACTTAGAGTTAATACTTAAAGATAAGGTTAATATAAGTACCCAAACCTGTCTAAATTCTATTGGTTGAGTGGTTTTCGACTTATCCCCACCTCATCCTTTGTATAGTCAACTTTGGAGCCTTTAGAAACCGAATATGAATTTATTATAAATTAATATTTCTAGCTTTTCCAAAGGTGCCCCTCACCCCTCTTATAAAAGGGCACTCCTCCTTCTCATTTCTTCACACCTCTAAAGCCTTTTGGTTCGGCCAAACTCTGCCCAAATACTCTCCCAACATCTCGCAATACAACCTAGAGGCCTTAGTT
Organism: Viscum album; assembly: GCA_963277665.1. Taxonomy (NCBI): domain Eukaryota; kingdom Viridiplantae; phylum Streptophyta; class Magnoliopsida; order Santalales; family Viscaceae; genus Viscum; species Viscum album. Next base: position 895,095,574 of record OY728127.1, read on the forward strand.
TGATCAGAAAGCCAACCTAAGGAGCCCTTTTGATCAAATCAAAAGGAAGAACCCGAAGAAGAGGTAATGATTTCACCACCCTTTTCTAAGTTTCTTTCTTCTTCCACTTCCTCTTTCTTTGTTCTTACCATTCTAAAATAATAACTCCAGTATCTTACATATACTGTGATGTTATTATAAATATGGTACAACCATATTCAGTATTATATCCACCCTTTGAATAACATGTCACCATACGTGTGTACGTACGACTTACCGTCTCCACGTCGTGGTGTAATTGTTATTCAATATATTATTATTTGGATGGGTATAATAATGATGTGTAACTCATGTAAATAATAAATATAACATGTTAATGATTCTGTATATATGATATACCATCCATTTATATATTATTTTAATATCAAAAGAATGATATTGTCGCTCGTGCGTACGTACGGACTACCGTCTCCACGAACGCGATGAGATTCATTCTCCATCGTATCCATTCAAGTATAATTATCATTTAATGATTTAAAAATGATGTTTAAGGACTTGATATCATTCTGGATATGAATAAGATACAACAAACATGACTTATGTAACAAAACATATAAAAGAAAATGAGTAAGTTAACACACGAAACGACGATAATACTAAGATATTATCAAATCAATATTAAAAGATCATATATGATATCATATTAATGTATATGATTCTTTTATAATTATTTCACCATTATACAGGAGGTTAACCTACCACAACCAAGGAAAAGTACAAGGTAAGGGTTATTTCACAATCTCTTCATTATCCGAGGTTGTATTATACGTAATAATCTACTGGGATCTCTTTATCATCCACATCCATGTTTCTTCGAAATGTATTTCAAAACATTTTTACTATTTACAAGAATATGGGTTAAAGTCATTTATACCCTTGTTTGACTTTTTATAAGAGGTTTATAAAGGAATCTTTCCGTCGTTTTCAAAACAAGGTCCTTTTTAACCTTTTCGACAGAATTGAGGTAAGAATGTTTTTTTTAACTTATACGGCGGGTGCGGTTATTTTCCGCCGTTATAAAATCGTCGAAGCTTCCCATACAAGCTTATAAGAATATTTTCAAAGAAAATGTCTTATTTTATATGGATCTTAAATGATTTCAAAATAAAAGGAGATATTTCTTTTAAAAGAATTTTGATTTCATCTATGTCAACATCCTTTGATGGATTTTAAGATTATTTGAAGTTGATTTATTATGATACAAAACTTCTATATTGTATTGAAGGTTTTGTGATATGTTTGACTGTGGATGTGCTATTTTATACCATTCATAGTTTATTGTGAAAGTATTGACATTTCGTATGCTAGTTTTAATACGAATGTTTATGTTATGTTTAAACCTTTTCATATGGGAATGCATTGGACTTAATAAGTGACGGGTGGAGCCCGCTATAGCTCCTCGATGCATCGGTAGGTCTCATGAGACAAACTAGTGTCTTGGCACAAGGCCTTGACAAAATCTTATTTGTAGCCTTGGCACGAGGCCTTGGCTATGTGGTTATGATAGTCTGGCATTATGCATTCCAACATTATGAAAGTGGTTATTGATTTTTGCATGTGATTATTCGATTAGTAGAATATCCATGTGAATAAGTAAATGGCATTATTTCATTTTACTTTTGCCATACCATGTTGAAGTTCAATTTTAAAAGGCTTTTGTTTTAGTAATGCATTGCCTTAAATGTTTATTCTTATTTATGAAAGTTTCCGCTATATTGTTATCCTTACTGGGCATTTGAGCTCACCCCTTTTCTATGTTTTATTTTTCCCCAGGATGTGAAGAAGTAAATTATGAATGACCTGCAGGGATATTATGAGGGGATAGTAGTGTGGATTATGGAGACATTATGTTGTTGTAGTAGTTTTTCATTTTATGATGTAATGTAAAACTTATGAATATATCTAGTGTTTCCAAGGCTACTAAACCAATCGGTCTTTCGAGATTTGATCTTTCTTGTGATCATGCCAATGTTACGAAGTAATGCACCGACTCTGGGTAGCTGGGGTCGGGGCGTTACAGTTGGTATCAGAGGAAGTTTAGTACAAACCTTGGAAGCTAGATTTAGATAAACTCTGATTAGAGCACGTAGACCTAAGATGAACTTTGAGGATTAGTATAGAAGAACTTCCTAGAATTTTGGTATTGTAGAGATTTTGTGAGTTTTCCGAGCAATACATCCCTGTCTGGATACGAGCAGGTAGAGGCGGCTCTGGCACAGATGTACCTAGGGGTAAAACCCGAAAACACCGCTTTGAGCTAGACTCGAACGGGAACTGGTGCACGACAACGGGCCTTGCTGCACTCTTGGTTACGACACTCCCGGGGGATATGCTTAGGATAACTCTCATTTTCTTTTAAAAATCATTATGAAGGGTTTATGAGTATATACTTACTCAAAGAAAACATTTTTATGATTATGGATTATATCCATAAATAGTTCAATTTATGTTAAGTGTTTTATAAGTATGGGATTATGTATTTTGACTCATAAACTAATCTAGTTTATGCCATTGTTTAGAAATGACGCCCAGTAGAAGGAATGATAACTCCAGAAATGAACATGATTCAAAGAAAAGGAAGGATCATATCTCTCATGGTCTTAAGCTAGAATTTATAAGAGAAATAGTCTCCCATGTATTATCATCATATGAAGAAATAATATCATGTGTTGATAAGATAAGTAAAGAGTTTACTGAGTCCTATGGCTTTGAAGGGAAGCAAGAGAAGAAAAGGATGGAAGAGAGAATGATGGATAAAGGGAAGATGGAAAAGAAGAATTTTCCCATATGTGGTAACTGTGGAAAGAAACACCCTGGAACTTGCCTGAAAGGAATGGGAGTTTGTTATAAGTGTGGAGGAAAAGGGCACAAAGTACGTGACTGCAAGGGTAAGAAAATGGTTTCAAATGTACAATGCTTCATTTGCAAGGAGTTTGGACACTACGCGAACCTATGTCCCAGTCATCAGACTATGCCGCAAATGATGTTATTGGATAATAATCATGTTATGATACTACCACAGATGAAGAGGGATGATTAGAGTTCTTATGTTGATTATGTCAATTGAGTGTTGTATCAAAAATGTACTTGTTATAATAATTATGGAGTATATAAGGATTGTACTGCAGTACTATTTCATTAAGGACTTGAGATTGTATGGAACAAAGAAAAGTGACTCAATAGAAGGTTAAATTTTTGGAAAATATATGGTTGAGTGAATGATAAATCATAATATAGTTCTGATACTGAGGTAGTGATTTTGGAATAATATGTGATTATTTTGGATAAATTATTATTGACTACCTTGAAGCTGATTAATGATTTGTATATTCCATCATTGTTGGGGTTTAAAACATTTTTGGATTAATGAAGTATATCCAGCATTCTATATAGAATAAGGGAACATGAATGTAATCAATAAGGAATATGGTAGTACATGATGAAGGTATTCATATGCTATTACAGGGTAAAAAGGATCTATATTATGTTTACCTTCCTTATAAATGTTGGACTATGAGTTTGGACAGAAGTATTTTGGATAGTTCTAGTTTGGATTATTTTGGATTTCCATAAAAGGACAACCCGGAGGTCGGGCGGCAACCCGTCGCGTCCGGCAAGGCTGCGAGACTTGAACCCGCAACCGAAGGGCGACAAGGGTGTATCACCTACCACTGGCCCAAGAGATGTCCTGGATTAAATAATGTAGTTTTTAAAAAAGATCTGGTAGATGAATTATAAATTCGTTTATTTTGGAACCCTGTACGAATAGTATAAATATAATTTTTTTTACGAGTGAAAGATGAGTTTATGGTAGAAATTTATTAATGGACAAAACTCTAATTATAAAGTAAGTATATCTCCTTATAATCTTAGCCAATCTCATAAATAAATTCCTCAATATTATGAAAAGAAACTTAGAACAAAAATGTTGTCCTAGATGGTACCTTAAATCATCACTAATTTATGGCTTTGGGATTGTTGGCCTTTTCATAGCCATGTTCTCTACCACTCTCCATCAGATAATTGATGGTCAGATTTCTCGTCCATATCCATATTTTCCTACATGGAACCCTAGTATGTGTTATTTTCGGTAATCTTCATACTTTCCACTCTTTATTTTAAATAGAGGCCTCATTAATTCATTTTTCGATGTGGGATTTCAACTAAGATATTTTGAAACGTCAAAAATGTGTTATCCTAATACCCTATGTTTTGTTGAACCGATGGTATTTCAAATCATCATAGATTGATGAATTTAAGGACCTCAATTATACACTTGTTTGTGATTGATGACCTCAATCACTACCTATAAATATTTACGTTTTTCCTCCGATTATATGTCTCTAATTTCCACCAATGTTCTCCTAATCGAGATCATAATTTGGTGGTGACCCTTTGATTTCTCTTTTCCTCATATTAAGACTAAATTTTAGTAACCCAATTTCCGATGTGGGTTTTCCCACAAATATATTTTCTACTTTCAACCTTTTATTTTTGAAGAACAATTTCAAATTGCGAGGACGCAATTTATTGAAGGAGGGGAGAATGTAACACCCCAAGATTTCATAGTGTGTTATTTCTTCAAAATAATTCAATAACTTGCACTACACGCAACACTGAGTTCAATTGCACCATGACTTACCAAAAAAAAGCCATTAAAAGAGGTCATGAATAGTATTAACTAAATTTTAAACTTTATATAATCCTTATAATTTTAGAATCCATATTATGAGTCTCTTAGTCATAATGCAAGAACAGATTCATTTTCAGTATTGCACTTTTATCAACTTTTGATAGTGAAACCTTTTTAAATACAATATTTTAAACTTTTTGACTAAATGGAGACATCAAAAAAATTAAAATGAAACATCCCAAGCTTCCACGGTACGCTTTCCTTTGAATAAAACAGTAGCGTGTGTTGTACGCAACTTCGAGTTCTAACACACCGTAACCAATCAAACTAGCTGTTATGAATAGTAATACCTACTTTTTGAAGTTATATATATTTTATATTTTAAAATTGACTTCATTTTTGGATTCGGAATATCAAATTTAGCCTAAGGTGAAATTTTGGTACTTTTCGGATAACTTTCATATTTTGATGAATAGTGAAAATTACTAAATTTTAATTAAAAACAACTTTTTTAATCAAAATAATTAATAGTAATAAATTATTAATTTGAGTGGTTTTAAAGTATATTTAGAATATATTTTTACTATTTAATATAATGTTGGTCATTGGACATAATTTTACAATTAAACTGAACATAAACAAGTGTCAATCTTTTGATAGTTATTATCTCTTAAAAACACGCTTTTTGTTTTGACAGCGGGAATTAATTTTAAATTAATTTCTGCCACTTCTGTGTTTTGAATTTAGAAAAATGGATTCCATATTTGTAATCAGGATGTTCAAATTGTGTAAATAGGTAACTTTTATTTTTAGACATTTTGAATAATTACTGCGGTAAATATTTTATTTACCATGGTTAAGGGTAAATCCGGTAAATAAGGGTTAAAAAATAATATTATAATAATACTAAATTACCCTAAAACGTGTCTTAACCCTATTGGTTGATACATGGTCGACCATGGGCATCTTTTGGTCTATTTTGGGACCCCATGGATCCACTTGTAAGTGATAATGACACATTATATTAATAAAGTTAAAATAAAAATAAAAATGGCATAAGCTTACATCTTTTAGAAGAACAATTTTTACATAGGGTTATACATGTTGGAATTTCGATTATAAATATTAATTAGAAAGATAAAAAGATTTCCTACATAATGATATTTTATTTATAATTTTTAGACATTAAATAATTTATTTTATTTATGACACAATGATGATGCAGTAATTACTATAATAGTGAAAAATTAAAATAATTGATATTATAAATACCCAAATAAATATAATATGAAACTTTTAATGAATTAAACTAATTTTCTAGGCTAATATGATATATTAGGATTGATTTAATGGCCCTTGTTCGAAGTAATCAATCTGTTATGAGTTTCAAAAAAATCAACTATTGAATAGTGTCAAAATTGACATAAAAGAGTTCTTAAAACAAATATTATATTATTAATTGATATTAAATTCCTAAAAATCTAAGGTTCGGCCAAGAGACTTATATTATGATAGGTTAATCATTAATGGACCACTTGGGGGTCGCTTGGATGTATATAGTAAGTTTATTAACCATATTATATAAAAATACAAAGAGACATTGTAAAAGTGAAACTAATTAACTTAGAGTTAATACTTAAAGATAAGGTTAATATAAGTACCCAAACCTGTCTAAATTCTATTGGTTGAGTGGTTTTCGACTTATCCCCACCTCATCCTTTGTATAGTCAACTTTGGAGCCTTTAGAAACCGAATATGAATTTATTATAAATTAATATTTCTAGCTTTTCCAAAGGTGCCCCTCACCCCTCTTATAAAAGGGCACTCCTCCTTCTCATTTCTTCACACCTCTAAAGCCTTTTGGTTCGGCCAAACTCTGCCCAAATACTCTCCCAACATCTCGCAATACAACCTAGAGGCCTTAGTTTGATCAGAAAGCCAACCTAAGGAGCCCTTTTGATCAAATCAAAAGGAAGAACCCGAAGAAGAGGTAATGATTTCACCACCCTTTTCTAAGTTTCTTTCTTCTTCCACTTCCTCTTTCTTTGTTCTTACCATTCTAAAATAATAACTCCAGTATCTTACATATACTGGGATGTTATTATAAATATGGTACAACCATATTCAGTATTATATCCACCCTTTGAATAACATGTCACCATACGTGTGTACGTACGACTTACCGTCTCCACGTCGTGGTGTAATTGTTATTCAATATATTATTATTTGGATGGGTATAATAATGATGTGTAACTCATGTAAATAATAAATATAACATGTTAATGATTCTGTATATATGATATACCATCCATTTATATATTATTTTAATATCAAAAGAATGATATTGTCGCTCGTGCGTACGTACGGACTACCGTCTCCACGAACGCGATGAGATTCATTCTCCATCGTATCCATTCAAGTATAATTATCATTTAATGATTTAAAAATGATGTTTAAGGACTTGATATCATTCTGGATATGAATAAGATACAACAAACATGACTTATGTAACAAAACATATAAAAGAAAATGAGTAAGTTAACACACGAAACGACGATAATACTAAGATATTATCAAATCAATATTAAAAGATCATATATGATATCATATTAATGTATATGATTCTTTTATAATTATTTCACCATTATACAGGAGGTTAACCTACCACAACCAAGGAAAAGTACAAGGTAATGGTTATTTCACAATCTCTTCATTATCCGAGGTTGTATTATACGTAATAATCTACTGGGATCTCTTTATCATCCACATCCATGTTTCTTCGAAATGTATTTCAAAACATTTTTACTATTTACAAGAATATGGGTTAAAGTCATTTATACCCTTGTTTGACTTTTTATAAGAGGTTTATAAAGGAATCTTTCCGTCGTTTTCAAAACAAGGTCCTTTTTAACCTTTTCGACAGAATTGAGGTAAGAATGTTTTTTTTAACTTATACGGCGGGTGCGGTTATTTTCCGCCGTTATAAAATCGTCGAAGCTTCCCATACAAGCTTATAAGAATATTTTCAAAGAAAATGTTTTATTTTATATGGATCTTAAATGATTTCAAAATAAAAGGAGATATTTCTTTTAAAAGAATTTTGATTTCATCTATGTCAACATCCTTTGATGGATTTTAAGATTATTTGAAGTTGATTTATTATGATACAAAACTTCTATATTGTATTGAAGGTTTTGTGATATGTTTGACTGTAGATGTGCTATTTTATACCATTCATAGTTTATTGTGAAAGTATTGAAATTTCGTATGCTAGTTTTAATACGAATGTTTATGTTATGTTTAAACCTTTTCATATGGGAATGCATTGGACTTAATAAGTGACGGGTGGAGCCCGCTATAGCTCCTCGATGCATCGGTAGGTCTCATGAGACAAACTAGTGTCTTGGCACAAGGCCTTGACAAAATCTTATTTGTAGCCTTGGCACGAGGCATTGGCTATGTGGTTATGATAGTCTGGCATTATGCATTCCAACATTATGAAAGTGGTTATTGATTTTTGCATGTGATTATTCGATTAGTAGAATATCCATGTGAATAAGTAAATGGAATTATTTCATTTTACTTTTGCCATACCATGTTGAAGTTCAATTTTAAAAGGCTTTTGTTTTAGTAATGCATTGCCTTAAATGTTTATTCTTATTTATGAAAGTTTCCGCTATATTGTTATCCTTACTGGGCATTTGAGCTCACCCCTTTTCTATGTTTTATTTTTCCCCAGGATGTGAAGAAGTAAATTATGAATGACCTGCAGGGATATTATGAGGGGATAGTAGTGTGGATTATGGAGACATTATGTTGTTGTAGTAGTTTTTCATTTTATGATGTAATGTAAAACTTATGAATACATCTAGTGTTTCCAAGGCTACTAAACCAATTGGTCTTTCGAGATTTGATCTTTCTTGTGATCATGCCAATGTTACGAAGTAATGCACCGACTCTGGGTAGCTGGGGTCGGGGCGTTACAATCTGGCTATTCCCAACAGGTGGGTTCCAATACAATTGTTGTGTGAGGACCAGATCCAAGCCTAAATAAGGGTGGAAGATGATGTGTAGATATATAAATCATGAAAACCCTGGGCGGATGGTGTCACACTATAGATTATAAGAGGTATCATTCCCCATCCCATTTGGATGGTTCCAATCAATATTAAATTCATATTCCCCTATGAACCCTAACCCTAAAATTTATCTCATCTTTAGATCCATCTGAGAGAAGATATACTTGAGAGTCTTGTGATTAGAGTAGATGATAAATTTTTCACCCACCATGTGGTGTCACCACTTCATCAATGTGAAGACTATCACTGCTAACTCAAGATCATGGGTCATATAGTTCTTCTCATCTGGTCTCAACTAGCACGAATGATAGGCAATCACTGCTTGCCTCTGCATTAGGACATAACCATGTCCAGTCCCAGATGCCTCAAAAAACACTATGTACTCAACACCCTCTTCCAGCAATATCAATATCAGATCACTCCTCAAACACTACATCAACACACGAAAGAACTTCTAAAACTTCTATGTCTATACAAAAGGATGCCTCCTTTGTGACTAATGGATGAGCACCGGGTTCTAGTAAGATTAGCTCAAACCATTGAGGTAAAATAATAGAAGAGGTATGGAATATTTATGGACTTCATGAAAGGTTTTCCACATACATCTTGGGTACGTGATTCCATCTGGGTGATGATTAACTGACCCATTAATTTTACTTGCATCCTAAATATTTAGGATTGGAGATTAGTAGATATAATTGGACTCCTATACATTCAAGATATAGTTTAGATTCACAATGTGTGATAGGGAATTTTTTCTAATCATGATAATCATTTAACATCCTGGTTCTAGAAGGGATTTCTATAGTCTTTTATGACTCAGTTATGCTTGAGAATAGCATTTCAACCCATGATGGGTGTCCAGATAGAGAGGAACATTAATGTTCTGTAGGACATCCTATGGGGTTGCATCTTGGAATTCGATCATAGCTGGATGGACCACCTACCACTGTTGGAGTTTTTGTAAAACAATATGTTCCACCCCACAATTGCTATGGAACCAATCAACACTTTTTCATCTGACCCAAAATGTCACCACATTGTTCGACTGTCCTAAGAGACTCGACAATCATGGGACTAGATTAAGTGTAAGCTACTATCGAGAAGGTAAATATCATCTAAGAGATGATGAAGACTGCACATAGCCATTATAAGGCATATACTGATTGGCAACGAAGGCTCACAGAGTTCTTGTAGGGAGAAGACATGTTCCATTGGGTATCACATCGATGGGGAATGCAGATATTTGGCCTTTGTGTAATTAATCTCAAAGGTTCATTTTCCCTTTTGAAATACTTTTTAGAGTTGGATAGTTAACCTAATACTTTGATCTACCCCCATAGTTGGACTGGGTACACAATTTTTTCATTGTGTTGCATTCGAGGAGTTATGTGCATGACCAATGACACATCAACGACTTGGGGTAGATGGACATATAGGATGGAGCAACATTTTTAGAGTACATGGTGGGGATTGTTGATCGGAAGTAGAGGACCCATCATTGATGGTCGATTCGTTGGGTTCAATGTTTGGTGGCTGCTCGAGAATCTCTATGAGGGAACATGGGAGAATGAGGCTCTGATTTATTCAGAGTACCCACATATTTTGGAGCATCCTTGTTTTCTTCATTTTGGTGACATAAATCCCTAAGGCAGTGAGTATATAATGACTCATAATTTCAGAATTTGATTTTTAGAAATTATTAAGGAATATTTGGAGACCAACCGCTAAAGAGACATAAAAATCTGAGTCCTAGTGTTCAGGGAATAATTGTTTGGAAAATTTTTTGTTTTTTATAACACTCACAAATAACTTTTCTGAAAATTTAAATTATATCATTAATGGGTTCCTAGCACAGAAATCTAAGGAAACTGTATATCTCAAAAATGTGACTTTACCCTAGGCACAACATTAATTTAGTATTTGTGGTTCATCTATAGAAAAATTCACTGAGGAAGTAATTGTAAATAACATAATTAAATTAAATTATGTTATTTTAAAATCCTTGTAACTCATGAATGGTGAATTGTATTTGATTTCTAATCCAACCATTGATTTAGTAATTTTTTTTTCTTCAAAGCCTGACTTAACATTAGTGGGCGTGGGTGTTCTATAAAAACCCTTAAAAGGGCATAATCGTCATTAAATAATTTAATGATATATTATTTTATGGATCTAGCAAGAATTTCAATAAAAATTTTCCATATATAGAAATTATGGGGTTACCAACATATACCTTGGAATGATAATGAATTTATATGTAGAGTTTGGATGATTTTTGGTTGGAGAACGATGACCGAATCATGGATTGATTATTCGCGTGTGACAAAATTAGAGGATCTCACCAACGATCACCTTGTAATATCAATATTCATTGGTGACTGAACCGAATGAGGTAAGAATTTTTTATTCGGATATCTCATTCCCCCTTCATAGATTCAATAACTAAACTCGCCCAACCAATGAAAAGTTGATTAGCGGTTTGACCATTTAGCAAGATGGGATTAATTTTGAGTATTTGTATCAGGGTTCATTATTTATAGATTTGATTTGTATTCATGATCATTCTTATAGAATGGATCAAGTATAGAATGAAAAATTCTTGACTTTAATTCCTTATGTTCATTACTGTGATTCCCCCCCAATGTTCTATTCCTACATTACAATCCTCACCGTTAATGAATGAAGGATCATTTCGTCTTGGATTTCACATTCAAAAAATACGAAATGGAAGATCATACCTTATGAAGACCTTGAGGAGGTTCAAAAGTGATGGTGTGGCATGATTCGGCATGGTTGTTGGTGCACGTTGGTGCCAGAGGTGATAGCTATAGAAGGTCCAGGAGAGCGGTTCTGTGGGTTGAGGGGGCCAGTCCAGGTAGACGATGAGGTGGGCGGTGAGCCACCGACAAGGAGACTGGTGGATATAGAACATAGCATGATTGGGGAATGTGGGAGCCTCTTGGTCCATAGGGAGCATACCATTGTAGACGAATAAGTGTGGTGGCCTCCGGGTGTGGCGAGACGACCAAGGACGTGGAGGTGGCACACATCAGGGGGGAAGTGGGTAAGCCCATAGTGGATCATGCCAAATGCAGTAGGCCAGAGAAGTGGGCTAGTATGGAGCAGTCCATGTAGGCTAGTGTGGAGAAAGCTTGGTGTGGTCTAGGTGGGATTGGTGGATCAGCCCATGCGGAACTGGATGGGCCGGGAAAAAGGGCCACGCCTAGCATACTTGTCCAGTGCCAGTGGGCTCGGTTGACCCATCAGGTCGAGTCCGACCCAGTGCAGATCCCGAGTGGTCGAACTGGGCCATGGTCGACCACTATGTCATTCTTCCGTAGTGATTTCGGGTAGTCAGTCTAAGAAACCGATTTAAGCATCCATTTTGGGAAATTGACTCTCACAGTCGACTTCTAGGGTTAGTGGACTAACAATATGGTTGGTCTACACCCCGATGACTCCACTTTTCATGGAAACTTCAAACGACCATAAAATTCAAATGGTTCATCCAATTGATGAGCTATGAATAGTGTTTGGATCCTAATGATGAGATGGTCCCATTGAGGCCAATGGTTGGTTTTAACTTGGATATGTTTTCAGTGACGTTGTCCGTTTATGCGGATAGTTCCCAGGGTCAGGGGACATGGAGAGTGTGACAACTACACATAGTGTACTCCCTTTATACATGGATTTATTCTATTTCCCATCTTTTCATGCATTAATTTTATTGGGTTATTTTCCCATTATTGTTTCTTGATGGTTTGTAGGTATCATTTACTACTCATATGAGTATGATACATTAAGCAGGACTCCAAGATTGACTTGTTGGAATGGCCCTAGATTCCCGGAGCAGATCCACTATTCCTTTCTTCGTGCCCTAGGTAGAGTCATCAGTATTGACATGAACAACATCATTGGGTGTCAATCCTCTACCGAACGAGGTAATCTATATGTAAATTTTGGTATCACTGTACAGAAATTAATGTGATCCTCATCTGATGTATCATAACTCTATCTTCATTAAATTCGTTGTATCTCTCTATCTCTCTCCTGATAGTTTATGATGAGAAGTGCCACTAGAAAAAACATCATTAGAGCTATGGTAGTCATAATTATATTCTCCAGGATAAGTTCTTCATGGAATCATCGGGTTGAATCCCTAGAGTTTGTATAAAATGATTATGAATTACCCTAAACTATGTCATATGGTTTGAGTATATCTTAATATCCTTGTTATATGTACATTATACATATACATGTCTTATGCTGACTGTACCATTTTTCATTGTACTGCATTGTGGGATTTTTAACGAGTCCTACTATGTGTTTTTATACTCACTAGTGCAGTGTCTTTAAACACATGCATCATTTCTTATGCAGACGAGTGACCAACTGATAGAGTCTAAGGAATAATCTGATCAGATAGTGATTTATTAGATCATGTTGGATGATGTGATCCTATAGATTCTGATAGTGATCCCAGTACCGTTTTTTACAGGTTGGAAATTGTAGTTTCTAGACTCTTTTTAGTGGGCTTGTATTCTGGCTTGGTTCAAATTACTGCACATTAATTTCATATCGTACTATGTTGGTTGTGATATGGTGGTATGCATGTATTTATTTCAAAGTGGTTTTTACATTTCAGAATTTGTGGGCTTGGATATGTGTGCATGAATATAGGTATATAGGAAATGATTTATTTGTTAGTGATATTCCTATAATGTTCTAGTCACTATCCCCTGACCTATTGGAGGAAGCCTTGGGGATTCATGACTTGTTCCCCACTAGGTCAGTTTGTGACATGGATTCTATGGACACTTTTGAACCAAATCCAAACAAGATGATTATATGTACACTATTTGTTCATTATACTCTTTAAATAGTATAATTAAACACAATTGTAAGTCATTCCATCATTTCATTACCCCCTAGTTTTTGATAAGGACCTCCCAATAGAGGTGACAACCTAGTTGATTTCTCTTGAGATTCATAGAGGGAAGGATTCTTATGAATATATTATGTATTGATAGTGCAATCTATATCTTGTTAGAGAGAGGTTCGCATGGGAATCTACATTGATCCTTATGTAATCCAAAAAATTTGTCTTGGTTATGTATTGTATTTCTAATATCTTATCCAGGATTGACTGTGATTAGAAATGAGTAATATTACTTTGAAATCAAGGGATGAGATTCTCCTTTGTAGTGGAGTGATATCTCATGGAATGATGAGTGGGTATTGCCAACAAGGGGGTTACATCACATCACCCATCAGATGTGTAGTGTAGCCCATGGTGTAGAGGGATCTCTAGGCTACTGGATTCCTTTAGTTGTAGGGGATTTTATAGAAGTCATCCCAAATAATGTTTCAGGACTAACTCTGAGGTGGGTGATGGTGTTTTTCACTGACATGAATCCAAGAACAATTATCATATCATATGTGGTATATCAATTGGCTCATACCGAGATATAAGAGCTACAGTAATAGTTTGAGTATTTCTAAGATAATTTTGTCATTAGGGATAGTGTGTCCCCCTTTATAGACCAAGTTTTGTTCCTGAAAAAGGAGAAAGAGGGGGCAATAGATTTCTACTGATTAAAATCTCTTGAACTAGGTCATGATAAAGAATATGTACACCTTTCTGGTGATTCCAGACATCATTATTCTATTTTATGCATAAATTGATTCTCAAAGATTGATTTTTGGTATGGATACCAAAAGATGAATGTTCATGAGTTCTATTTTCACGTGATGGAATTATGATGTCTCTACAGTCACTATGAGTTCCTATTTATTACCATTGGTGTGATGATTTTCCCCAACCACTTTTATGTATTTAATGAATTGTATCTTACAACCGTACTTCTACATGTTTGTAGTAGTCTTCATTAATGTCATACTCATACACTATTCATCAGTGGAGGAGCATGTAGATCACTTGTAGATGGTCTTGGACTTTATTTAGGATAACCATCATTATTCTATGATATTTATGTCCATGATATATAGAGATACCCAATCATGAAAAACATATAAATTACATTTTTTTTAATACTTAATACATGAAACAATAATACACCGACAGACTGAATTATTTTGGTGTCTTTGGAAACTCATAACATCATCTTTTAACATGGTGAATGATATCCAACATCTCCCATAGAGATCTTCCCCTTTTATTTTCCTACCTAAAAATTATTTATATATTTTGGAAAAGAAAACGTAAAAATGGTGAGATAAAATTTTCAGTAAGGGTAAAAATAGAGGACATAAAATAATCGATAAACATTTGAACATAAAAACACGACCATAATGTTTAAACATCAAAATTTTGAGCGATTAAATAAATCTTGGCATTATGTAAGGCATGGATCATGAAGGAAAATTAACCATGATAGAATAAAATTTTCATAAACAATCTAATTATGGAAAACTAATAAGCACATAATATGATTTCCATAGTATCCAAGGAGTTGATTCCAAGACCATCATAGTGGAAATAGACCATTACTGAAATGTGATTAATTGTCATTCCAACCGTGTATTACTGAACTGGATTTACAAGTCGTTCCAGCACTATGTTACTGAACCAGAATTACATTCCATTCTATTCATGTATATCTAATGAGATATAAATATTCACCCAATGAATTTGAGGGATATATAGGTCCTACCGAATTCATTATGAAATAATTCATACATTTTCAAAAAAACATAAATCATTCATCGTAGAATAAACCAAGAAATAAGATGGGTTTCTTAAATTTCAGTTTATCATAACATAATACATATATAAGATCATTCCATTATTAATAAAATCAAATCATAGTAATAATAGGGATAAAAATATAACCCTATTTAAGAGATTCATATTATTTTGAAAATAATTTTGATAAATCACTTGAACTTAGTTCATGAGGATAATACATTTTCTTCTTCAAATAAAATTTCTTTTCTCCAAATGTATGAAAATTTTAAAAGAGAATAATTTAGTTGAAAAAAACATGATATAGTGTATAAAAAGTTTCAGGGAAATAAGGCATCATTAAACTATAAAAATTCATTGATGAAATATAAGATAAAATACATTCTTTAAGTTCTTTTGCTGGAAAAGTAAAAGAGTAACATGTATGGTAAACAAAAGAAAGATTCCATCCATACAATGTAGTAAAAGTAAAAAATGAGTAAAAATGACTTTAATAATACACAGAAGAATATTACAAATTTTATGAAATAATTTTTATAAAACATGGACATAAATGATAAATATATCCCTAGTAAATATTTAGGTATAAACTATCTCAGATAAAAATGAGATTGTGAAATTATCCGTTAAATTAGGTCTGATTTCTATCATATGTGTCTAAAACTCTTGTATAGTGGGTCAAAAATATTATTAACCTATAAATGAACCATAATATTATTTATGATATCATATACGATTAACTTACGACTTTATATTACCTATTCATTTATCAATTCAATGTTAAAGCAATGTTTTGGGTAATAATCATTTTATTTATCATACGTTATTTGAATTGATATTCTTGATATTATTACTTATATCAATATTTAATTACATCCATAATTTAATAAATGATTTATATATTATAAATATTCAGTATATAATTATAAATATATAATAGATGGAGAAATAAATTGAATACACCGTTCGTGGAGCTGGTAGGTCCTACGTATGCATGAATGTTGTTTTTGTTTCATTATAAAATAGAATTTAATTAATGAAATGAAAAATATGTACATAAATCCATTCCTATTATTATTTCCTATATTTCATGAAAATTTATTATATATATATTATAATCATTATTGTATGGTTAAAATGGAGACAAAATCTCATCAGGTCTTGGAGACAGTAAGTCGTAAGTACGCACGAGCGACGATATTGTTATCATAATTATTGAATGGTATTAAAGTGGATGTTTTATAATATATCATAATTAGTATCATGTTATAATAATAATATATAGCTATTATTTTCACCAATATAACTGTCCATGTATGGAGGTGATGAAAAATAGATTACAGCAAGGCGTGGAGACATTAATCCTTACGTACACACACATGATGATTTCATTATTTGTAGGATGGATATAGGGTGAAATATTTTGTTTAATATTTATAATAACATGTCAGTATATGAGTGATACTAATTTTATTAATTTATAATGAAACTACTAAAGAATATTAATTATAAGAAGAAATAAATTTTCATGAATCCGTAGAATAGATTACCTGTTACTCGACATGCCTCCTTTAAATTTTCTATTAGGGCACTATAATTGGACTTTTGAGAATACTGAAACCTCTATAATGTAACTAGGGAAGTAGAGAAGTGAAATTGATAGTTTTTGGCCGAGCATGAAGGATCAAAATGGATGGATGTGGAGAGGGAGAAGGTTCCCTTTTATTAGAGAGGAGAGGGTCACTTTTTGACTGTCCTAAAATATTAATTTATTATAAATTCAAATTCAATTTAAAATGTTCCAAAACATAGTTAATTAGATGATAATATGATTTTAGTTCTAATAATAACCATCCAATAATTTTTAGACATGTTTTGAATATTTTATTGTACTTATATTTTTAGTTTCAACTTTATTTTATCCTTTTTAATCTTACCATGATATCATGTTATCAACACATTGTGGGTTAATATAATTACCATATCAGGTAAAACGACCCAAAATAGTGATTTATGACATATTTGGACTTATATTAAATATTTTTATAATCATAGATTTTTATGAATTTAATATAATATAATAATATATTTTATGATTTATATTATGAATAATGTCAATTTTGGACACTATTAATACATGAATTTTTTGAAAATTCATAAAAATATGATTACATCAAACCAAAGTAATTAACTCATCTCTAATATGTCAAAGTATGTCAGATGATTTTTGGATGGAATATAAATGATAAATTAAATTTATATTTATATTTATAAATTCATTTATTTTAGTCTTTCTTTAATGAGGTTATCACTACATCATAATTGTGTCTTAATAAATATTTATATATAAATTTTAAAATTTATAAATAAAACATCAGGATGTAGGAAATCAATTTATATTTCTAATTAATATTTACAGACATATATATCCATTATACTACCATTTATTAATGTCTATTTAGTAAAATTTATAAGTTTAGGTTATAATTATCTTTATTTTAATTTATTTATTATAAAATGTCATTTTCATATCTATGTGATTCCATGGGGTCCCAAAATCAACCCAAGGACTCCAATGTTCATAAAAATATCATCAAATATGATTAGGACATGTGTTAGGATATATTAATATTATTATAATATTATTTATTACCCTTATTTACCAGATGTACCCTTTATCCATGGTAAATAAAATATTTACTGATGTTACTATTGGTAATGTCAAAAAATAAATGGTACATATTTACAAAATTATTTTCATTTGATTCTAAATATTTAATCCATTTTTTCAAATTCAAAACACTTAATATTTAGTAATTAAATTAAATGTAATTCCCTTTAAAAAAAACAGGTTTTTAAGAAGTAATAACTATCAAAAGATTAAAATGTGTTTATGTCCAATTTAAAAGTGAAACTACTTGTAATGAAAAAAACTGTATAAAATGATAAATATAAAATCTAATTATACTTTAAAACCAATAAAAAATATTATCTAACTATATAAATAAATAATATAAAAATGTAGTTTTGAATTAAATTTTTTTATTTTTTACTATTTTTTAAAATATAAATTTTATTAGAATGATATCAAAAATTCAACAGAAGTAATTTTTTCTGTCCTATTCCCAAAAAAGATGTATATTTTTTCTTATTTATCTTATATAAGTGTGAAAAAAAGATTTAAAACAGGTTCTCTATCAAAAGGTGGTAAAGACAATTTAAAAAAATATTTTACCAAAAAAATTGATTTTCTTCTCATATCATGTTCTAGAAAATGAGAAATATGAATGATGATTTGATGTAAAGAAAAGGTGGTTAATACTATTCATAATGGATAATTATATATTATTTTAATGATATATCTTCTATTAGTGAAACACGATATGGCGTACAACACAAACTATTGAGGAAGGTCGCTCAAGCCTGTAATGCAAGCGATGTCAGTGTTGTTTATAGTGAATGTATCCTCTGCTATTGCATATAACTTAATCAAAACATATTTCATTTATACATTGAAAAAAATTAATATACAGTGTTTCATGAAATAAATTCTATCAATAGAAGTTTAAATTGTGTGAAACACAAGACAATAATATTGGTGTGTCTACAGCAAGCTAATATAGTGTTGTGTATAACATAAGCTAATCTGGGTTTAGAGTACAACAGAAGACATGGAATAAGTTAAAAAGAATCCATCTCTTAAATTCTGGGGGTGTTACATTCAACCCCACTTAAAATGAATTTCCCCCTTAAAAATAAATGGGCTAATCAGTGGTTTATTGAATGAAATTTTCATTCAGAGAAACCCACATAATAAAATGGATTACTAATACTTCATTTCAAAAAGGAAAGTTATAAAAATTATAGTTGCCCTTATTAACTATTCACTAGGATTCAAAATAAGATAATGTATGTAGGAAGTAAAAACATATATACGTAAGAGAAATAAAACCATCATGTTCTAATGGATAGTGATAGAGATTAATGTTTGAAGAAAGTTAACTACCAGAAAGAAATAAATATGCTATGATTAAATGGACCATCTGATTAATCAGATAAGAAGGTACTTGGATAACATTTTTTGTTTTCCAAATCCTTTTCATAAAGTTAACTAATTTCTCATGAGAATAAAAAGTTACTTTATTTTGGTACAATCTCACCATTCATTGTGCCCTGAAAAAGTTTCACATCGTCCCATAAGTAAATGAAATTGATTTTTTCATCTGTGAAGTGTTAGAACATCATGATATAGAATGATAAATCATTCTAAATATCTCACAAAAAAAGTATAGAATGGGTGATCGAATAATAATATGTCCATCTATTGAAAGATAATACATAAATATGTCGACCATAAAACTGAAAATAACATATAATATCCATAAATGGATAAAATTACAATCCTTAAAAAATATCGTTGAAAGAGATGAACTAAATCGACATAACATTTTTCTCCCATAAATCATAAGGTAGTTCATTTTTATCACATTCCAAACTTGTGACAACCTTAATCATTTATTCTCTTGAAACATGAATTACCATAGAACCTTGTAGAAAATAAGAATACTATCAAAATTTAACTCTTTCCACATACAAAAACCCCAAAAAAATTATATACTCAAACCATGATATAAATTTTTCCTTATATCACTCATGTGATCATTAATACTATAAAACATCTCATTATATCCTTATCCCATCATTATGAACATATCATGTGCTTTCCAAAAATATCTAAATAACCATTCATGGTTACCGATACCATTAAAAATATACTTTCAAATAATTAAGGAAAAACAATAGTTTAACAATCCTTATATTTTTCATTATTCCATAGTACAATTAAATTATTATACAACATTACTCTTGATAAACATGGAATAATTCTACTACCTTTTTAAACCATTGACCGAGCTTTATAATTTTATTATTTATCACTTATTTCATCTCACATATCATTTTTAGTCTCTTCATCATTAGAAACATAGATACTACCCATACGACCATGCTGATTCTCTTCATGTGATTTTTTCGTTGGGCAACGATTTTCATAATGCCCATACAATCCATAAAAAAACATTTAACCATCGTTGATGTCTTAGCCATACCAATATCATTTCCATTGTGTTAACTGAACCATTTTCATTGCAATTAATTCCTTTGTGTCCTTTTCCCCACTCAATGCATCTTGTAGTTTCTTTGAAACATTCCCCTTGATGCCTCTTCCCACATGATTTAAATGAGGAAAATTTAACATTCCTTACTCTATTATCATCACAAAACACCATATTTATCTTATTAGCTGGGTTAATAAATTTACCAAGGTTGATATTATTGATCATATTACGATATTGATGATTAGGTATAACAATGATGTTTCACCTTCCAAATCTTGTTTAATTTGGCCACTCATAAAGAATTTATTCCATTGTCCATCATATTCTCCATTAACATGAATCTTTCTTTTTTCCATCCAATTTCTAAAACACAAAACAAATAGTGTGAGAGGAAAAAATCATACTCGGAAAACAACATCATCACGGGGGAGTAGATTCAATCACTAATATCTTAGTTTTAATCCTAGGTTATTCATGATTGTTATCATAATTCTAAAACTAAAAAAAATACATATTATTAACATTAGGGACATCCTACATATACAATATCAATATCTCTAGTGATCTCACTAATATTTTCTTATCCTATTTTCCAAAAGTTGACTAAACCTTCAATCAGATACCAACTATAGAGACCCAAGCATGATGTACATGGACATTAAATTTATTCTACAGAATACATAATACAAGAAAAAAAGAGATTTGAAATTATCGTATTTGTTTAGTGTCTTTGTAACTCAGAACATCATCTTCTAACATAGTTAATTATTTTCAACGTCACCCATAAATATCATCCCCTTTTTTCTCCAAACTAAAACCATTCTTTTTATCCTACGAAAAAGAAAACATTAAAATGGTGAGGTCAAATTATCATTAAGGGTAGACATGGAGCACATAAAAAAAGTCATAAATGGTTGAACATGAAAACATGAACATAAATTTTAAACATCAAAATTGTGAGTCATGATATAAATCATTGTCTTATATAAGGAATAGATCATAATGAAACATTAACCATGATAGAATAGAATTTAGATAAAACATGTAATTTTGGAAAACTAATAGAATAATAATATGATTTCCATATTAGCCAATGAATTGTTTCCAAGACCATTATAGTGGATGTAGTCCATTGTAGAACAGGTTTTACTTGACGTTTCACCAATGTATTACCAAACTGGATTTACATATCGTTTTAGCCCAACAATACTAAATCAGATTTAATTTTCATTCTAGTCATGTCTATCTCATGATATATAAATAATTACCTAATTAATTTTATGTAGATATAGGACTTACGCATCTCATAATTAAATTATTCATACTTGTTCCATAAAATATAATTCATTCATCATAGCATTACCCAAAAAATAAAATGTTTTTTGTTAAATATTATTTTATCATAATATAGTTCATATAAAATTTAATTCCATAATTAATGAAATAAAATAATAGAAGTAATTGGGATATAATCAGAATTGTATTTATCTATGTCATCATAGATTGAAAATAATTTTGATAAAACACATGAACTTAGTTCTAGATTAAAATATCTTTTCTTCTTAAAAAATGTTTTATTTTTCAAAATTCTATGAAATTTTAAACGAAAATAATTTAGTTAAAAATAAACATGATATAGTGTAGGGGTAGATTCATGGAAAAAAGGTTCCATGAAACTATAAAAATAAATTACTGATGTATAAGATAAAAAACGTTTTTCCCTTACATTTTCTTGAAATGTCTAAAAGTACCTCGTATAGTATAAAAAAGAAGGATTTCATCCACACCAAGTAGTAAAAATAAAAAATGTTTAAAATGACATTAAACATACAAATAAGAATAGTGTACATTTTATGAAAGCAGTTATAGAATATATGGGCATGAATTATAAATATATTCCTAGTAAATACGTGCATATAAACAAATTCAGATACAAATGAAATTGCAAAATTATCCATTACAGTTGGTCCAATTTTATTCCGTATGTGTATGGAACTCTTATAAAGTGTGTTTAAACAAATTATTAACATGTAAAATAACCCTAATAAAATTTATTATATCATATATTATTCACTTATGAATTTATATTTCGCATTCATTTATCTATTTCATGTAAAAGCAGTGATTTGGGTTATATTTATTTTATTTATCGTACGTGTTTTGAATTGTTATTCTTAGTATTATTAAAAATATCATTATTTAATTAAATAAATAATGTAAAAATTGATTTATATATTATATATGTTCCTTATATAAATAAATATATATGATAGATAGATAAAATAAATGGAATACATCATTCATGGAGACGGTTAGTCGTACGTACACATGAACGCTGTTTTCGTTTCCTTATTAAAATTAATGGAAGTAAATAAATGAAATATATATATATACACACATAAATCCAGTAGTATTATTCTTTCATATATCTCAGGTTGATTTATTATATATTTGTTATAGTCATTCAATAATAGTTAACATGGAGTAGGAGTCTCATCGCGTCTCGAAGTCGGTAATCTGTACATACGCACGAGCGACAATATTGTTCCAATAATTTTTGAATCGTATATAATTTAATGGTGTATAATATCTAATTATTATCATGTTATAATAATAATATATATTTATTATTTCCACTATTATACACATCAAGGTAAGGCGGTGGTGAAAAACATATTACACCACGTCATGGGGATGGTAAGTCGTACGTATGCATACACGGTGATTATTTTCATTTTAGGATGGATATAAAGTGAAATTAATTTTTTTCCTATTTATAATAAAATATAATTATATGAGTAATACTTATGTTATTACATTATAATGAAAAACCTAAATAAGATGAAGTGGAAGAAGAAATAAATTTGAAAGAATCCGTAGAAGATATTACCTCTTAATCAACTTGCCTCTTTCAAATTTCCTCTTAGGGCACTAGAGTTGATCTTTTTAGAAGACCAAAACGTCTAGTATGTTACTAAGGATGTTTAGAAAAGAAATTTTTTTTTGTGTTTTACAGATCATGAAAGCACAAAAAGGAGTGAAGATGAGAGAGAGGATGGGCCTTTTTATAAGAGAGGAGAGGGAAACATTAGGAAAGTCCTAGAATATTAATTTATTATAAATTCAAGTTTGATTTAAAATGGTCAAAAACTTATTTAATTTGATGAGATGTAGTTTTCGGTTCTAATAAGCATAATATAATAATATTTGGACAAGTTTTGAATATTTTTGTATCCTTATCTTTTTTGTTTAACCTATATTTTACCCTTTTTAATATTACTCTGATATCATGTTATTTTTAAATTGTGTGTTAATTTAATTACCATATAATATAAAACGATTGAAAAAAGTTATTTATGACATATTTGGACTTATATTATCCATTTTTAGGAATCATAGATTTTTAATAATTTTAAAAAATTTAATAAACTATTTTATATTTGAAGTTATGAATTAGGTCAATTTGGACACTACTCATATTTGAATTTTATTAAAAATCCATAAAAACATGATTACTTCGAACCAAAGTAATTAAATCATCCCAAATATTTCAATATAATCGATATAATTCGTGGATTAATTAAAAATTTCAAATGAAATTTATTTTAATTTTAATAAATTTATATATTTGAATCATTCATTAATGAGGTTATCACAACAACATAATTGTGTCATAAATAAATATAATTATCTAATTTTTAAATTTTTAAATAAAATACTATAATGAAGTAAATAGTGTTAAATTTCTATTTAATATTTATAGGAATAGATATCAGTTATATAACCCTATATAAAAATCAATTTAGTAAAATATATTCTTTAGGTTATAATTATCATTACTATAAATTAATTATTATATAATGTCATTTTCACATCCTAGTGAATCAATGGGATCCCAAAATCGACCCATGGATTCCCATGGTCGGAAATATCTAATCCAATAGGATTATGAAAGGTGTTAGGGTAGTTTATTATTATTATAATATTTGATTACAATTATTTACTAGATTTACATATAAACCATGGTAAATAAAATACTTGCTGAAGTTACTATTCATAATGCCCAAACATAAAAGATAACTATTTATACAATTTGAACCCTATGATTCCAAATATGGAATACATTTTTCTAAATTAAAAAAAATTAATATTCATTAATTAATTGAAAATTTATTCCTGTTTTCAAAACAAAATAGTGGGGTTTAAAGAATAATAATAACTATCAAAACAAC
The DNA here is from genome assembly GCA_963277665.1 of Viscum album. NCBI lineage: Eukaryota > Viridiplantae > Streptophyta > Magnoliopsida > Santalales > Viscaceae > Viscum > Viscum album. Next base: position 895,120,383 of record OY728127.1, read on the forward strand.
GACATGTTTTTATATAAAATTTAAAAGTGAAATTACATCGAATGAAAAAAATTAGATTAAAATATATAAATATTTTCAAATTACTCTTTAAAAACAATTAAAAATACAATATAACTACGGAATGAAATTAGATAGTATGGATGTTTCCTATTTAAATGCTGTATTTTTTACAATTCAATAAAATTTAAATTTTATAAAAAAAATTATACAACTAAAAAAAATTATTTTTTTAAGTCATGATTTAATTAAAGAATTTATTTTTTCAAATTGAACTTAAAAAAGTGTCAGAATCTAGATTTAAATTGGGTTCTCTATCAAAACATGGTAAAATTACATTTTTTTTAAATACATATTTTATCCGATAAATTGATATTTTTTCTCTTATCATGTTCTATAAAATTTTTAATATGAATTCTAATGTTATATAAAATTAAAAATTTGGTCAATAATATTAATAATGTATACTTATATAATATTCTAATAATATATAGTTTTTTAGTGAAACTCATTATTGCCTACAACACAAGCTATTGAGGAAGGTCGTTCTTGCATGTAACGCAAGACAATTCAGTGTTGCATGTTGTGAAATATTCTATTTTTATTTTTTATAACATAATCCATATATAGTTCATATATACATTGAAAAAAATATATACATAGTGTTGCGTGAAATGAATTAAATCAAAGGAATAAGAAATTGTGTGTAACAAAAGCCCAGAATAGTGTTGTGTATACTGCAAGCTAATACGTTGTTGCGTATAATGCTAGCTAATCTTTTTGTATCATAAAATAGAATACATCAAATAAAATTAAAAATATTCAATCTCATAAATTCTCATGGTTTTAATGTCCAATTATTTGGGGTTCACATTGTGGGGACATAAATTTTTATCATGGTTTGAATATTGACTTTCTAAAGATCGATGTCATGCATTCATGAGATCTACCCATGCTTCTATCATAGGTGTGGATCATTCTTGGATTTACAGGGTATTAAAAGTTTTTTTTTCTGATATGATTATTCAATATTTTTTCACCCTAACCATCCCAAATGTTGATAGGGTACCCTTTTACCAAGATTTAGAAGTTCTATATAACTTTCTAGGATTAGAGGCAGAGGCTAATGAGTTATCGAATGATGAGACAATAAGAGGAATGTGTGCAGTATATATAGTATTGTGATGACTTGGGATATTGTATAGCAAGAATTTTTATGTAACAACTTGAAAAACTAAAATTCATGTTGAGGACGTTGAGTCCCCATGAGTAGAACTACATGACTCATGACCTAGATCTAGAAACGGTGTCCTTTACTAGTAGGATGTGTTGGAAATATTTTCTGGGGAGTGCTTTGTCTTATACTCAGAACACCAAATTGATAGGAATATATTCATAAAAATGGACCTGACCTATAGATAGAGACAATGGTTGGTGTTCCCATGATACTATGACATTTATATTGAATATAAACTGTTTATAGGAAACATGAAAAAACATTCCATTAGTAATAAGTATTATCCTTGACTGGTGTATTAGGATTCTATATAGTTTGATTCCATGCAGTTGTCCCTGGTGGAGCTTGAGGGTGTTTTTATCATCAGTTAATGGTGTTGAAACATCTACTCCTTCTATGTGTGTGAGAGTCCAAGTTTGTATACATTGACTATAAGGCCTTTCATTATCAAATATCCATAGGTGTTTCGAAAGATATATATTATAAAAGAGGTAATCACATGAAACATTTGTTAGGAATGATAATGGTTCTAGTCATGTTTCAAGAGGAGGTGATGTAAGAGTATGATACATCAATCCAATATGTATATCTCGGTTTGAAAAAGATGTATTGTTACCATTAGTGGTTTTTTTGGTGGAAAATCATTGGATATAGTGTGTCTTAGTTCAATTCACAGTGCATTGCCAATCAATAGGTGACTACTATGTACCAGGTTCTGGAAGGTTTGTTGACTCCCCATGAGATACCAACACTGATTTGGGAATTCATATCCACATAATTTGTGAGAGTTATTCCATAATCAATGAAGGGATATAACTCTATCTAGGATTTATTGGACTAACCCACAAAACTGGAACACACGCATAAAATTAGGATGTCATGATCTGTGAATATTTTAGTGAATATGTACATATGACATATTGTTCACCGTCTTGGGGTGTTTTCAGATATTTTCTTCAATAATGATGTCGGGTTTTCACCACTATTATGGAGATCCATATAGGAGGGTTTAAAGACCTAGATGTGGTTGAGTACTTCCTTTTACCCAAAATGGATGGTTAGAATGAGTTCACTATAGTGGTATAGGATGTTATGTAGAGGGATTGCATGTTATACATTGACTGAAGAAGGCATGATCACTTTCCATTACTAGAGTTTACATAGGATATGAACTACCACTCTAATGTTGGAATGACACCTTTTGGGCCTTGTACAAGAGACCCTATAGGTCCCACATGTTCTAGAAAGAGATTGGCGCGGTATCTCAGGTGTGTCTAAGGATGTTGCACGTGACAATAGAGGTGTTATGAGTCATTTGTGAGTGGATAAGGTTTCCCATGATCAGGAATAAATTTTGTTTAGATTGATTTTACAGGAAAATGGATTTCAAGTAAGGGAATACATTTTTATGAAATCCCCCTTAAAATATGGATTGTGGGGGTTCAACAAGGGAGGAAACCTATCCCCAATGTTCATTAGCCTGTTCATGATCTTGAAATGAGATTGTGGGGTTTAATACCACCTCTACCTACCTGCACAATTATATTTGGTGCTCGCCATGTCCCATGTGTCACAGTTGAGGTGATACATGCTCACAAAAAGCATGTTATTGAATGGTTTAACCATAATATTGATTATGAATCGACATTAAACGAGAACATTATTCTAATCAAGGATCAGTAGGAGAGGACCCTGTGTGAATGGAATATCCCCTTGGTTCATGTGTTGTAGCATCATGAGATCATGATGGAGAGCTCCTGGGAGAGGGAGACAAAGATTCAGGAATTATATCCCAATCTTTTAGCATTGTTTTTTGTTTTTAGGGATAAAAATCAAGAATTTGAGAATTATTTTGAGACCAAATTTTTTACTTATAATTTTTTGTAAATATTTTGACATATATTTTCAAATCTAGACGATGAGTTTGAATGTGACCCCTATGCCTGGTGTTCCTGAAATTAGTTTTTTTTAATATTTCATTTTATGCTTTACACGAACACTAATATAAAGAATATTGGATAACTCATTACCATTATTTTGGTTAAAAATCACGAGACCATAGTTGATTGTGGAGTGTAATCATTATGCTAGTCGTGACATAAAATTAATCAATGCGATGTGTTTTTGTAAATTGGCTGATGGATGTGCATTCAAATAGTTAATTATGTAATAAACTTATTTACATAACAAAATAACTTATTTTAGATTTCCATTTAAAATCACCCCTATAATCCATATATAGGGTTAGTTTCATAAAACCCAAGTACAATTGCGATAAACATCCTCCTCATTCAAAAGGTGAATTGAATAATAGAACTTTGATCCTCCAGTTGAAATTAGTTTGAAGAAAAATGATGGAAAAAAACTCTCAAACATTGGTAATCATATTTATCAGGATATAAAATCCATTATCCTTGATAGACTAAACAATTTTTGTTTTCCTCCTCTAATTAAAATTAATGATCATTGTGACTTCTTTATTTTATCTATTGCAATTTTAAGACTTTTCATGTACCCATGTATGGAAATTAAATATGTTATTCAATTTTTAAAAACCCTATATCAATTTTAATTTTAATTTTTTAACAAATCAAATAAATTTATATTCATATCATTTTTTCAATTATTTTCCTTAAAAATTTATTTGTGTTAGTTATCGTTGAAAAAAGGACGTAAATCGACATTTCATTGTAGGACTGACCCCAATTGGGCCCCTATATTCACAACTATTTCATAGGAAATTATGTTATCAGTGATAAAGGAAGGATTTGGTGATGAATAATGGTATAATAGGTGTTTTATTCATGTTTTATACATTTGAGATAAAAAAAATTTATGAGAGACGAACAGAGGTGATGCAGTACGATATTGTTCATGTGACCCTAATAACGAGCGATTTGAGTTTGATTTTTGGCATTAATATTGACAGAAATGTAAAATAGAATAAAGATTCGTCATCTTTTGTAAGTTATGTGGCCATATTCATTGTTGGAATATATGGATCTTGATCTAGGATTCTATTTCCTAATTTAAAGAAAAATCAAGAATACACACTGTATATTCTGAAGAACAAATGACGTGTAGGGACTTGGATATGGTGGGATGAGTTTTAAAGAATTTTAAGTATCACATGATGTTTGGAATCACAACATATTTTGGGACCCAGTGGTGGCAACTCAGTGTTTTTTTGGGGGGGTACATAGGTATGGGCATGTTTTTCCACATGTTATGTTGCAAAGTACATGGACCATGGTTAATCTTTTCAAGACCTAGATGTACCACAAAGGAGGATGTATGGTACTCCATCAAAGCCTCCTCCAATAATGAAAATGGTATAACTATATTCCCTCTTAAAAGAATGACATGGTACCCACCTTTTGAATATCCATCATGGGAATTCCATGTGGAGATTTGATCACATAGTGTCTCACAGTCGGTATTCCCATGTTTTGCCTCCTTGACTAACCATAAGAGTAGAGGGTTGAAAACAGTCTATTAGAGGAAAGATAATCCATCGTCCTTCACAATAGATATCAGTATTGAGGATAACCACTATAACTCCATGTTTTGAAACTGCAATATTTATCTCCTACTGAGAGAATCATACCCCAGGATCCCCTTCACAGGAGTATAGAAAATATTAAATTCATATTCCCCTATGAACCCTAACCCTAAAATTTATCTCATCTTTAGATCCATCTGAGAGAAGATATACTTGAGAGTCTTGTGATTAGAGTAGATGATAAATTTTTCACCCACCATGTGGTGTCACCACTTCATCAATGTGAAGACTATCACTGCTAACTCAAGATCATGGGTCATATAGTTCTTCTCATCTGGTCTCAACTAGCACGAATGATATGCAATCACTGCTTGCCTCTGCATTAGGACATAACCATGTCCAGTCCCAGATGCCTCAAAAAACACTATGTACTCAACACCCTCTTCCAGCAATATCAATATCAGATCACTCCTCAAACACTACATCAACACACGAAAGAACTTCTAAAACTTCTCTGTCTATACAAAAGGATGCCTCCTTTGTGTCAAATCCATCACTATTGCTACCACTCAGGGGAATTTTTGTAATAACCTCTTATAGTAACCATACAAACCATTGAAACTACACACCTTGGATACACTTTTGGGAGGCTAAAAATTATGCAATGCCTCATCCTTTTCTAGATCCACTGAAACTCTTTCACCACTGCAGGAAACATAAGACTCATAACATCCACTACAACAATAATTATGCTAGAAAATTTATGAGTTATCGTTTACACCGTCCTATGTGTGAGTCCATCATTTCATTCCTAAGATTATTTTTCTTCAAATAGTAAAAAAGCATTCCAGTACTTTAGATAGACCACACATTTCTCCTTAATCATTTTATCAATGAATGAACTATGAAGAAAAAATAAATTCCAAGAATTACATTGTAAGGACTCAACCCTGCTACCATGAGATCCCAATCGAAACTCTATCCTCTAGGAGTCAGGACACATTATTGACACCGGTGAGAGATCATTGGGTCTCCTCTAGTAGGACTTTCAAAGTGTGAGGTTCATGTCAACAGTCTAAATATAATCTTTATTTCATGAACATGATTTATGGTAATTAAAGAATGCCAAACACATGTTTTTATCAGAACTGTAGAAAAAAATAGGGAAAAATAGGTAATACCTAAAATCACTCATATACCCCCTAGTTTGTAATCCTCAATCACAAGAAGTTAACCCTTAATCTATCACCCAGATCCATGAGCCTAAAGCATTACACCTTAGGGTATTGTTGGTAAAAAATCAAAACTTCAACCAATTCCTACAACTCTCTTATATCCTATACCACATATGCAGCCCTACTAGTCTACCTTATCTTGCCGTTATCTCTCCTGGAGTTTTCTATCTACTGTATCCCTATTAGCATCACATTAGGTTGAACAATATCAAGAAATATGTCCCATTCAGTCACATGAGTAGCACTACCCCTCCCTAGGCTGACCAAATCCAACCTTTAAACACCGAACTGTAGATTCTCTATCACGAGACCTCCTCTAAAAATGACTCCCATGTGTAGATCCCTCAGTCTATCATTGGATCCTAGTTTTCGAGGTCTCCACACATACCTATATAATACTGACTATCCCCAACTATTTCTATTCATTCAAGAAGCATTCAAAAACCAAATCTATTTCATGAAACCCAGAAAAAGTCAGAATTCTCAGAGGGAAAATGTTGGATCAAATTTCCATACATTGACCACATTCAATGTTTGAAGCCCAGAAGGGCTAGTCGTGTAACATATCCATCGAGTTTCTGGAGAGTTTAGTATACCATGATAAATACTCAGATACTATCTTGTTGTCTAGATGGAGATTTAGAGTCTCATGGATACACATACACGTTATTTTATAAGGTGATAAATCCACTCTAAAAATGTTATCAAACTCAGTTCATGAAATAGTCACCTCATCATAATATCAGAAAATTAAACCCCACCATTGACCTGTTGAGCTAGGAAGAATGATCAAAACGTGGACCACTCTCTAATCTTCTAGAGACATGAATATATGGAAAAATCAATACAACACCTCAATCCATTCCTTAGCCACTTCTGGGTAGCGCATTCCTTAGATCCTAAGGAATCTATGTAGCTGAAATATAAAATACACCATCGGTCTGCGCAACTCATCCATTGGTACTGAGAATACCATTTGCTACTCTAGAGGTGGCGGTATTGTTGGTGCACCCCATGGAGGTACCATTTGGAGTACTAGTCCCTATAAGGAAGCCTTATAACTGATGGGTTCATTCTCATTATTACGTTATTGAAAATAATATGGTATGTTCAACAGAGGAATCTTAGATAAAAACAAGATGTACCTTAGTCGATGAGTATATCTGGATAGTTGACTCATGAATGACATGAAAACCATAACCCATTCATATATGATACACGTTAAATTTTTTCCATGAAACCACTATTCTAATGTCTTAAGTCTAAGATCATGTTGTGAAAGTCCTAGTGTGTGGATACATTTCCCGCCACACCAACACTGGAGGCCCTGGCCTGAAATTAGATCTTGAAACACATAACGCTATTTCCTCATACCAAAATCACTGACTCTCGGTCCAAATTTTAACCGACCACTCTGATTCAACTTTATCATGACTTATCGTAGTGGGGTATGTGTCGTGAGCCTCCAATACCACCTATAATAGGCCAGGGTATGGTGAATAGCACAGAGTAGGAATATCAATAACCTGAGAGGCACTAAAAATGTACCAGTTTAGATGCACAAATCTCCACGACCACAAATGATGAAATTTTAAAACCACTGATAATCAAATCCATGTATGCCACTATATCCCTAAAAAAGAACGAAAGGAATTTAAAGAGCAGTTATGTAAATCAAGAAAAAAATTTGGCCCACCAAATATATGTATAAAAACCATAAGGTCTAATCTCTAAACAAGGGTACTAGGTTTGCTTTATAAATCCATTGGATCACCTAGGCCTATCTCATTTCACAAAGCTCCATTGTTTTCTATTCTTACATATAATTTTTTATAAGGTCCCACATATACATAAGAAACGACCCATAAGGGAAAGGCCCATGCAGGGGTGAGGATTACATTACTTTGTATGACACCCCCAAAACCCACAAAGAAATCCAACGAAGTAATTTAAAGTCATCACTACACATGTATTTTTTTACATAGTATATTACAAGGAAATCCATATATATTAAAACAATACAACAGATTCTGGGTTAAGTCATAAGCACTTCACACCAACACTTGGGATTCGGTCCAAAGATTTCATGAAGTAGTCATCCAGGAGAACACACTTTTTAGTCCGATATAATTTATAATGTATGCCCAAGATATGATGCTCATTGGAAACCATCATGAGAGATAGATACACAAAGTGATATGAAAATAAATATATGATACATTAAATAGGGATCAAATCCAATTCCATTGGGTGGTATGAAAAACACCATGTAGATAAACCCAGTATGTAGAGTAATGATGCCAAGTGAAGTTGGTCGTGTAAATACGAAAGAGTCTACCAAGGGCCTAGAGAAGGAATAAATGATTCGTTCAAGGCCAGTCAGGGGATTCAAATAACTCTATATAGGTAGTCCTGAAAATGGGATCATACTCATATGAGTAGGAAATTATACCCATAAAGAAATTGGTAAATGTTAAAGGGAACGGACCCTTATGAAAATTTTCCATGATATGGAAGTTGTGAGAGTCAATCAATGAATAATGGTAATACACGACATATAGTAGTTACACTGGTTGTGTCCCTTGACCCTAGGTATATCACACATTAACAGACCATGTCACCAAAAACATATACAAGTTAAAACACAACATTGGTCTCTAAAGAAGCATATCATCATTAGGATCCAATGTTGTACATAACATGTCAAATAGAAAAACAATTTTAATGTTATGGGGGATTAAAGATTCAATGAAAAAGGGGGTCAATTTGGTGTGGAATGACTATATTGTTTTCCCATTTACTGTGGTAGTCGACCTCCATGATCGGTTTCCTAGACCAACATCCCTCATCTTCTAAATCCATGTGAAAGCTTGGTCGACCGTGGCCCGGTTCAACCCGACCTACTGGCTCAGCCTGACCCCTTGGTCCAGGCTGGATTGTTAGGGCTTTCCCGAAATCCCGGCTCATCCCATTCCACCTAGGCCTCCACACCTGGCCCGCCTAGCCCTTTCCACACTGGCTCACAGTTTTGACCCATCGTTGAAGGACATCGCCACTCTGTCCTGACCGACTACCACCACCACACTACATGAACCACCTTGGAATCCCCAGCCACCTCGACGCATCCCATAACCATCACATATTGCATAATATAGTGGTCTGCAACTGCCGGCCCCACCAGCTCCTACGTGTCCCTACCATGCCACATTCTAACTCCACTGGGTGCATCACCAGATTCATGGACAGACCCCTTGGACCCACGCAGCCACTCAATTGGACCTACTGGAGTCACTGGCTTTCTCATCAATCCTTGCGCAATTTCATAGCATCATTGCTGTCACATCTATACTAGGTCTTAATGAGTTAATAACTCTAATTTTGGATCATTATAACAATAATATAAGGTGAAAAGATCTTTAATTCATAAACCATGAAGAATGTGAATAATAACCAGAACAGTGGGGGTAAAAAAATACCAATAAAAATCCCAAAAAATGAACCTCATCCATTATTCATTACATCCTCAATTAGTGATGTAAAATGATCAAGAAGAAAAACCAAATTTCTAAAAAATCAATCCCAATAATAAAAAAAGAAATTGATCTCATCTAGAAAAATGGTCGAACCACATATCAACCTATTCGTTGGTTGTTCCATGATCATCATTGAATCTATGAATGAGGAAATAGAAATCCAAATAACAAAATATTACCTCTTTGGGTTCAATAAATGATGAAAAATGAAGTTTCACCATGCTCATTAGTGAGATCCTTTGATTTTTCGGCATGCCGATCATCAATCCATGATCTGATTGTCATTTTCTATGGGAAAATCCAACATTACCCTAGATATTTTTTGGAATTCCTAGGGTTATGCGGAAAACAATGTGATTTCTACATATTTATTCTTTAATGGAAATCCATGATGTGTCAATAAAAGAATTTCCATTAAATTATTTAATGATGATTACATAATTTTCATGTTTTTCGATGGATGACTTGTACTGACTAAAGATAAGTCGCACCTCGGGGAAAACCCACATTATGAATTCAATAGTTGTCCCAAATTTCCAATCTGAGTCACCATTCATGAGTTATAAGAATTTCAAAAACATTATGTTTATTAAATTATATAATTATGGTTACGCCCTCAGTTACTTTTTCTAAAAATGTACCACACCAACCAATGTTATCTCCGGCTTAGGGGAAAGGCAATTCACTAAGCTCAGCGGTGGCATCATATTTCTGATTAGGGGACCTGTTTAAGAGTTATTTCACTTTTTCATACAACTTGCTTGACACTTTTATTAAAAACATATAATTTTTCAAACTATTTTTTCGGGCACTCCATGAAATGGAATTTCCCACCAACTTAGTGCCTAGAATCAAAATTTTCCAAGATAAGTTCTAAGAATAAAATTTTAAAAATCGGAGTCATTACAATCTAGATATCAACATCCATAACCACCAACTCCCTAATAATGACATGGGATACTTTCTAGTATTAGGGGACGACCCTCATTTGATTCACACACTAGCTAGATATCTTCTTAGTTGATCTCCACGTACTTCTCTTCCATCTGTACATCTATAGGAGAATATAGGGGCACCCATGGAGATCCCTTACCACAACAAAACCTCTTATATGTTGGTATTTATTCTATTTTTTCTGCACTCCTCAACATGTCTACTGAGTCAATCATGAACCATGTGACCTTACCCCATTAAATCTAAGAACATACCCTCTATGTACTTCCCTATTCCTCTATGATTTCACTAACCACATGCCTTATCCTTGTCATGGGATGGTCTCCTACACCATTATCCTATCGATTGATGTCTACTAGTTAATACAGACAACTCAACCATGCCAGACCATGTTTCATATCTAACTACATGTAGTCCGTCTCATAGAAAACCCTCCATCATCAAAACCTTATCCAACACCACAACATAATAGGGGATTCAAAATAGTACCAAACATGAATGGATATATCTACGAAGACCATTCTCAAAAATTAGTTCTCAGAACTATCGATACCTGATCATGTCAAGGGAGTACCATGTATGGTCTATGAACCTTGTCATGTACTAATACACAATCATATGTCCTTTATTGTTCACCATAATATTCAGAATATGAATTGTGCACAGACAAGTGGGTTAGTACACCTAAAAAATATGATGGATGATGGTCCATTAGAGTTTCAACTCATCATTCATCTGGGTGATAAGACTCGACAAAATCACATCTGCTCTGTGGAAATGGAATAATTCTATCAAAATCACTAGATCATTCAATTTCTTGATATTCCTGAAAATAGTGACAAACAACAATATCCAATCCAATTATTCATGGGGATATAGATTATCATAGAACATATGCGGCCATATATTTTGGAAATCAAAGGCTATAATAAGCCTAGACACATCATCAAGCTATTTTTTTCTATCTATAAGTCAATATGTGGGGATTCTACTACCTATAAACCTATAAGAAGTACTTCATGGGAAGTATCTTGAACTCTGGCATCATCACTCATCAGATCATTATCAAGATCATGTATTTGTAATATCACGGACAATCATCATAGAGAAATTCTGAACATTTATTCAAGTTGTAAAACAGTAATATTATAATATATATATATATATATATATTACGGGGAGGGTATTGATAATAGATTATCAAAGGATCAATCCAATATTATGAATGTATCTTTGATCCATGAAACCAATTACTAGGAATGAAAATTCGACAGGACGGTATTCATGGCCATGGTGAATTGATACGTTGGAAGCCCGTTCAATAATTGGGTTCCAAAACCTGGGATCCATACTTGATACACATTAAATTTTTTTCCCAAATTCATAACTAAATTCTTGTAAGGTGAATACACCAACCACTATATCATGGAATGAACTCATCCAATTAAAATAAGTCTTTCCCCAAATGAAACTGGTCTCAAGACCCAACTACCCAAAGCCTACCACCATATTCTAGTGGCGGGGACATGTGAAGAAAGGAATATTCTCAATTGAAATCATTTTCCTTATATAACTATATGAAAACAGATGAAAAAAACAATGTCAAATTTTTGAATCATTATATATTTTTTTAAATATGTACAGTATAACAACTCCTTTGAAAAAATACTAGGGTGTAATAGAAACAAGATAATGAAATAATAAAATTAATTTGAATAAATCTTCACCTGAAACAAGTAAAACATGACAAAAATGGAATGTAAATGCACTAAGAATGACTAACCCCTAATCTCTATGCTCCAAAAAATATACAAAATCTAATGAACTATGTATTCCTATGATCTTATGTACTCACCATTGAACAATCCATCATCTACATAAGATGATACATGTGTGTAAAAATTCCATGTCAGGATGTGTATATAGATTCCCAGTGGGATTCCCCAAATGCTAACATGGGAGCAATAAGAGACATGATATTAATATGTAGATATTACACATCTCCACCATATTCAATGGAGTAAAAAAATCCCAAATGGATATATATATATTTATGTTCTCATAAAAGGGAATCAAAATTAGAGAGAAATAGTATCGATATATTATATACTGGGCTTGTAAAAGATTACCATCAATACATGAAGTCTATTATTGATGCACAATAACTTTTTCGTCTGCCCAATAGAAAACATCAATGTCATGCAACTCCACTCCACTATTTTTCATAGATAAGGGAAAAAGTAATAATTTTTAGGACCCATTATATGTTACAAAATGATGATACCACTAAATAGATAGCTAGAGTAACCATGCCATGTCCCGGTAGGAGGGTGCCATAATGAATTTTGTGGACCGATTGCCAGCAATGTAAGATGGTTACATTAAATATTCAATATAGGATTAATTAATATCCTATAATAGGGGTAAAAAATATTATTCATGTTCCATAAAATTATTAAATAAAAGGGTTCCACTCAGATTGATGGTAGAGAACCCATTATCTACACAGTAGGAGGGTCCATCTCCAATAGTAGGTCAAAGAATTATTCCCTGTCGATTATGGGGTTCCACTAAAATAGTAGACAGAGGAACCATTATAATCCCACCCAAAGGGCTTAAATTGAATGATTGGTAGAGGACCGAAACTATATCCTAGTAGGTGTATCCTAATCCACATTCCTCTAGTGGTCATGTTTGATCACTGTCGCCATCGAGTGTCACCTAAACCTGTTTCACATATGGAAAATCTCACATCATATCGTAAAATCCAATATAGAGGAGACATACATGTACAATATGAAAAAATTTCAGTATATGATATTTTTTTGCCAAAATCCATGTACAATAAAGGATATATGAGTGGTTGAAGTTTCTAGAAAAGGAGAAAATGAGTTTGAAGTGAGTGAGGGGACCCACACGACCAATGTGGGGACATGCATGCATTTAGGTCTTGTTATGTCTCCTAGTCATGTCACTAACAATATATGGATAAATAAATATATAGCCAAATTATATGTGTAGTTGATCTTCATGTCATTCCTTAGCCACCCAGGGCCCTACCTATTCTCCCTAATGGGGTTTATGTACTCTTTTAGTGTTAATTTAATTCTATACATAACATGTTACCATTTGTACTTATACTAGTGTACGCCTTGATTACACATTAAGACACAAGGACAGGGACACATGGCTTGTGGAGTTCCCACACAACATTTGTTTCTTATAATTTTATGAAACCCTAGATACTATAGCCAAGCCCCTACTCATAATGTACTTATTGGACAACATGGTGTGTCATCATGATTTTTATACAATATATTACTTGAACACCATGATATTGATATGGCCATTTGAATATTGAATAAGGATTCATATCCTCTTGAAATAAAATTATTTTACCTCTATTTGATAATTACAACCATCCGATGGTCTGAAATCAAACATCCATTTATCCATACGATGGTCACATGAACCACCTCACATCACCGTGCATCTATTAATATGTTGTTAGAATCATTGGTCTCTGGTATCAAAAAAATACAAAGATGCTATAACACATTTTATTAAAATGAAAAACAACGATCATTGATCCATTCAACTTAATTGAAACCATAGAAAACCTAGGGGTTCGATCGTACTCAGTTCTTCCAGACAATTTCAAATCATTTCCTTGTGGAACAAAGATGACTAACATGAATAATTTGAGGGGGGAGGAATTAAAACAATGGTTCAATTTTTTTTGTAAAAAACTCATTGAAAATGAATACAGTTGGGATATATGGTGTTTTATAACAATTTAGTATTCAATTTAATTTCAATGCATGGGAAAATTCAATGATTTAAAAATGGTGTACATCAAAGAAACGAATAATCATGCAGAATCAATTTAATCGAAGAAGATGGAATCAATAATTTGTGTGTCCAACCAAATGATTGTATCATTCTTAATCTAAAACATACTCTATAAGGATTGTTAGGTGTAATTATGTTCATTTTTTGACCTACTTTGATTTTAAGGATTTCCATTATCTATTTCAATTTACCAATTGATAGAATATTAAGAAACGATCAATTATCTCATGATTTATAAAGATGAACATGGATAATTTATATTATAGTGAATCTTTTGGGAAATAAAAATTATGTTAATTTGTAATTAACTAAATTAATTACCCAATTAAAGAACTCAACAAACCAAAATTTTATGTGATATCTGAATGCCAAGCGCTGACCTATTTTAGGTCACACCAAGGGAAAACATTGTGTTTTAGACTCTACCATGGAAATATATTTCTAATCTGAGATTCCTTTTATGTGATATCCCTTTCTAAGTAATAAATGTTTTGAAATTAATATAAAATATATGTAATGTTTTTATTATATTTAGTCATGGCAGAATGGGGTTCAAAATTGATTACCGTCTCATCCAATGGATTAGAAAATTTATGTTCAAATATTTTAATATCATAAAAGTAAAATTAGGGTATCTACATACCCCTTAATAAATCATCAAAATACTTCCTGTAAAACATGAACCTATTCATAGGGTTTTCACATTATTTTTTTAATTTAAAATCACAAATTAACTAAAAACTGATGTGGTACTAGAATCAGAAACTCAAGATTTTCATACATTTCTCTAAAATATTTTTTAGATAAATTAATAAAATAATAAAATAATATATGATCCAGAGGAAAACTATTTTGAGTAAATTATGCCGATACATCACTCATACAAAAATTATAAATAATAATTATTTAAATATTATTTCCTTATCCTAAAAAAAGGTCCACCATTCTCCTTAATACATACAATATCATATGGATATACATCAATTATTGGTTTGAGCTAAATGCACATTAATTCTAGGGATAAATTCTAAGGACGAAGATAGTTGAAACAATACTACAAGTTTGATCAAAATCACAACAATAAATTCTTAAACATAAGATATTAATAAATATCTTAAGGGAATGTTTTTATAATTTCATGGAATGTTGAACATGAATAAAAATTAAACAATAAGACATTGTTTTCAAATACCACTCAAATATTTGATAGAATCTTGTATCATGTTCACACATAACATAAAAACATAAATTGTAACATCAAATTTTGTAATAAATCAACTATAATGTTGACATATAATACAAATAATATCATGAGTTATATCACATTATTAATTTCATTACTGGGATGTGTAATTCCAAGACCTTATGTCAAATCATGAAAATGAGGAAAATCATGCATTTCACATTGGTAGAGAATATAAAAAAATCATACTAAGATAATTTATCCATAGATAGAATTGGGTTTAAATAATATTTAAAAAGCATAAGTTCATTAATAAGAAAGGTTATTTTCTCATTATTAATGAAAATAATTTATTTTCATAAACATAATTTTTTTTTGGCCACTAATAAATAACTGAATTCGAGATAATTTGAGGTTTTGGAAATTAATACCCACTTAAACCATCATCATAAGAGGCAGAGAATATGTTTCTAAATGGTAAAAACATTAATATCCCTATAGAGAAAATGGAAAGAATAGTGGTAGGAAATTTTATAAACATATTATGCTCCATAATATTGAAAATAATGTTAATATTTTGATGACCCACAATAGAGGGACTTGGGTTTGTAGATCCCCTTACTAAAAATATTTTTTTTCTCTGTTGTTTGTCCACCCACATTAGAAATACATAATTTTATTAAAAATTTTAAGAATAAATTAATTATGATTTTTTTGTTTTATTAATCAATTAAAATAGTTTCATATTAATCATTAATTTTATTGGTTAAAGTTGATTCATTTTTATTTCCTAATTTTCATTAAATATG
The DNA here is from genome assembly GCA_963277665.1 of Viscum album. Taxonomy (NCBI): domain Eukaryota; kingdom Viridiplantae; phylum Streptophyta; class Magnoliopsida; order Santalales; family Viscaceae; genus Viscum; species Viscum album. The sequence continues at coordinate 895,136,685 of OY728127.1, forward strand.
TCTTCTTTCTTTAGTTTAATAATCTACCATTTATTGAACATATAAATTATCTGGATTTCCCAGAACCATGAATGTAAAAATATTTATAGATTTATTATGATAAATAATTTATTAAAATAATATTTAATGGATGTCATATATAGAGTGTTATAAATTTCATTGTGGGTTGTTAACTGACCATTAAAGAGACATTTTAAAAAAAGTAGGGATAAGAATTATAAAATAAAAAAAATGACAAATTGACTAATAGTAGTAGTTTGAAATCATTAATAATATTTATTCATAAATCCCAATAAATCATAAAATATTAGTGGTTGACAGAAATGGGGAAAGGTGGAGGAGTGGAGGAAAATGAGAGAAATAGTTAAGGAAAACATACCCTCTTCTCAGTGGTGCTTCATTTCTAGGACCTCAAAATCAATTGATGAATGTATTTTATTTACTATATAACAACCCTAAGTATTGTATGAGTCATAGTTATGGGTTATTTACTATCTATTTGGATATTAAAATTTTAAGGTATGTTTCTTTACAATTAGAGCTAAAGGGTGAATTTTAAATAAGGACTAAGTTTTTTTTTCAAAATATTGAATAAATTATAACACCAAAGGCAAAAAATTATACAGTGATATTCATGATATTAAGAAATATATTTGAGTTAAATATATTTATTTTTAATAAATCATTCACATTTTAATCATAATTTATATTTTTATCAATATTAATGTATTTATAATTAAAAATATATAGTGATATAGAATGTCTAGTCTTTTAGACATTTCAAATCACATTTATCCATTTAAAATTATGTTTATTATTTTTAAATTACCCATTTAAAATAATAATATTTATTAGGATGTGGTAATTAATTTCACATTTTTTAAAATATTAGTATATCATTATTAAGTTCTCAATCAAAATATAATTGAAATATAATATTTTCTTCATTCAAGTAAATATTTAGGCCTCTAAAAAATATAATAAATAAAATATTGTGAAATTCAATCATGAAGATTGTATAAATGATATTAATTTTGAGAAATTATTTTTTTGACATAGTATTTTTTTAATTATTTACATGAAAAATATAATTTTTAATAAATAATGTAAAATAGAACATATGAAAAAATAACATTCAAATAAATTTTTTAGTAATTATTAATTACATATATTTAATGTAATTAAAATATATGAATATATTTAAAATAAAATGTGTATATATTATTTTAATTGAATTATTCTTTGATGAACTGTATTTACTTTTCCAAGGGAAAAGTTTCTATTCTCATTGTTCATGTTACTTCTAATTGCATTAAAAGTACTATTCTAATGGGCACATTATTATTGATATTTTTTACTAACTCTAATAAATACATCTTCATTATATAAAGAAATATTTAAAATCATTCCACACATGGTTTTATATTTAGAATTTATAAAACATTTATTGTCATTTTCATATTTGGTTTCCTTCCAATACTATTTTATTGGGGCTGATGCTTATCGAAAATTGGGATGATCCATATCGTATCATTCTATTTTTTCTCATTTCCATTTTTTCTGATGTATTACGTTATATATTCATGGTTACAATTTTTTACTAATGTATATATTTTTAAAAATTAAATAAAATTTTATTCACATTTATATGTGATCAATGTGCATAATACTGTACAAAATAATATTAACATGCATTTGATATAGAAATGAAAATAACATATAATTTATAGGACATTACGTTCTCCTATTTTTGAAATATCATTCATGAAATTCAACACAAATTCATAGATGGTACAAATATGGGTAATTTTGATTCATTATTTCCTCAAGATCACATTTATCCACAAAATATTTATGGATCAGCCAATTACTATTGATACATTGAGTTATTTTTTTATATAACATTTTCTATAAAATCTACAATCATCCCCATATTCCCTTCTAAGAGATTATATTCTCAAATTGTACTGTCATTAGATTTTGTATATATAGTGTATCAGGTATGCACATTCTCATGTGAGAAACATGTAACAAATTACTATTTTGATCTATGTATAGAGGGTGCACTATATGATCGATCAAAACTCTTACAAAATAAAGCATTTCAACATTGAAAATGTATTTTGGAAAATTATTTCTTTCTGTTCAAAATTATATGATTATTTTCAGTGGTTTTATCTAAAGGGAAATAATTGTCTCCAACTTGAATCTTTAATTATCATGGATGTATGTAAACATAAATCATCTTATAACTCTAAGATGAATTTATGTGACATTGGTTTTCATGAACCATTAATGTATTTTCATTTTAAATCTCAATTGAAATATATTATTTCACCAATATCTTCCCAACATGTAGTTGTTATATATCTCTCTATATTTAGATATATTCATATAGATCAATTTGAAATCAATAATTGATTCCATTATTTTATGAGTACTCAACCAATGGTATTTGTGTATCCCATTATCCATTAAATTTCATTGAGTAATCTCTCAGTATTTCCTTGAGAGTTTGAATGGTCCATTAAATAAGTCCATATCATTGAGAGTGATAGTATATATTAAAATTATAATATGAATTTAGATTTTGACATACCTAATCAGGAATATAGAGTTAAATCTGGAATTAAGATCAGATACGATTAAAATTGGTTCCCCATTCATCCTCATCAAATCATTTACATATATCATGGAATAATCATTAAGGGAGAAATTTACATTATTATGGATGATGTGGGAAGTCTTTGTGAGTCAGTCAATGAAAACACATATCACATTTATTCCATTTGATGTCTCTATGAGACTAGTGGAATCCTCCATGCATATATTTTTTACTATTCCATATTGTTATAATAAATTGTTGAAACATCACCATGAATTTTTTTAACTCTTATATTATTTACTAAAAATTATTTAACATTATCATGTATTAAAAAATATTCAACTCATGTTTTACCTCTTGAAATTCTGCTAAAGGTCATAATACATAATTTTATTTTCTAGATGTATCGAAAATGATATGTTATTTGGGTTATCCAATATGTCATTAATAATCTCATATTAATAAGTCATTAAAAATATAATTCCATTCTAAATTATAAAAATTTACATGATGTTTCACTCACGATTATTCCCATCATTTTCTTCTTTTGCCTTCTTTGGAAGAATAATATCACAATTCTTTCGTTTGGTTATCTTCAATTAGATTTTCGGAAAATAATTTAAGATAGGTAGGATGTAATCCCGTTCATTTTAATTTCCAAATCCATCTATTGTATATCCTTGATGAAAGTGTCATTTTGAATCTATACAATTGATATAAAATGATTTATATTTTTTATAATAGCTTTAGCTTAATTTTAATCCTCTATATGACAATATAGATTAAAGAAATCATAGCCCCTGAATATCACCATGCATCTTCACAGATAAATGTTGATCTATTCCAATTTCAGTATATAAATTTCACTTCTAAACATTATATTTGTTTAAAATATCACCATATATATAGTTCCACTAAATCATCAAAGTAAAAATAATACCTCTCAACTCAAGATCACTTATCAATTTGTTGTATTAATTAATACTCAAAAAACGTGTGGAACTCTCTATCATTTTTTCATACTGCTTTAGTATACAACGAACACATTTCATTAATGAACCATCATATATCAAAACAAATTCTCCACTAGAGTGTTTTCAGAGTTCAATTATAGTGATTATACACATTATGTTCTCCATAATGCGTTCATCGCATTCCTTCAACATGAGATAATCTTCCAATTTTAGTGTTAACATATTTGTTTGGACTGATAATCCAGATAGTGTTATTGTAATGTCCTAGAACATTCTGGTCTATTTCCAATTATGAAATGTAGTGTTTTAGGTGTTCTGGGAGATCTATTTGAATAGTCTCAGACACTTCCAAATTTCAATTTCTATGAACAATGTTTCCAATTTTGTGAACAGTACTGTTAGTTTATGCATGTTCTTTTAAACTATCAGAGTCTATGGGTTATCTTGAATTCTCTTTGTCAATGTGTAATTTTGAAATTTCAGTGTTGGTGTGTTATTTTAAAATCTCGAAATCAACATTTCATTAGGAACTATTAGTGTAAGTGTGTCATTTTCAACAATTGGTGTTAGTGTGTCATTTTGTAATGATAGCGTCGGCGTTTAATTATGAACTGTCAGTGTCAATGTGTAATTCTGTACATGTCATTTTGAACATTTGATGTCGGAATTTTATTTTTAACTATAGGTGCCGGTGTGTCATATTGAACTATCGGCCTCGGTGTGTCATTTGGAACTATCGGTGTCAGTGTGTCATTTTGAACTGTCGGTTTCGACATGTCATTTTGAACTGTTAGTTTTGGAATGTCATTTTGAAGTATCAGTGTCAGTGTGACATTTTGAACTATCACTGTTGACATGCTATTTTCAACTGTCTGTATTGGGATGCCATTTAGAACTTTCAGTGTTAGCATTCCATTTTGAAGAGTTGGTGTCAACAACTCATTTCGAACAATCAATTTCGGTGGGACATTTATGAATTGTGTTTCCAACATCATATAGTTTCAACCCTTTGACGTTTTCATTGATGTAATACTCATTATATGCATTGTATTATGTGATTTAAGACCTACTCAAATCCCATAACTATTATATTAAAATTCCTATGTGTCTGAGTTCCATTACATGGTAAATCGTAGAGTCTTGATGAGAACCAATTTTATTGGAAAATCTAAATGAAATAAAATTTGATGCCCTATGTAGATTTTCAAAGGGCTGAGAAATAATCCTCCAATATTATTCCTTCATGTTCTTCCCTGGTAATATATGCTCATAGTTCATTCCCCCATACGAGTTGGGCGATCGTGCTGCCACCCTCGGATCATTTTCCTTTGAGTTTTTCCTGCTGTGTTTACACCCCTAGATTCGGTGCAAGTACGAAATTGCCGACTTGTCCCTAATATATTATTTTTTCTACCACCATTCATCTTAGTACCTCTCCATTTGTTTATCCATTCCATGTTAGGGAATATTATCTCCATATTACTATTGGATTTTCATCGGTTTTCGTTAGTGTTGTGGTGTCTCTACATCATCGGATGGATTCATTCGTCTAGGAGAGGTGATTGTGATATATTATGTAGGTTCATTATCAGGAAAATAACATCGGAATGCTTTTTAGATGGGGTATTTTTTTCATTTCATTTATTTACAAGAAATTTTAGTTCAAGAATGGTATATCTCACTTGATCATAATGGAATTGAAATAACAAATGTTTGATCTGGATTAAAGAATTGGTATCAATTGCTTCACAATTTTTTACCACATGATTTGATATATAGTGTGATATCTATAACTCAGTTGTTTAGACTTCCATTCATAATAGAAATGGGTAACAAATGTAATATGGGATTAATTATGAATCAATAGGCCAAATATAAAGAGAAATATAAACAAATATGGTTATTTTATTAATTTGATGATGAAGAAATTAATGCACTAAGCATGTTTAATGGGATAGATTGAAAATAAACATGCATTTTGATGATTTTTAATTAGAGGAATGTTATATTTAATTGTTTAATTAATTAAATATTTCTATGATTGTTTTTTTAGTTTTCCCATTGTCGGAACCTACTGACAATAAATTGTTTAATGGAATAAAGATTAAAGAAAAGGTTTTTTGATAAATGATAATGACCAATAGAGTTCCATGATACTCACTTGAATGTGAGGCTATGTTCCTTGTACTTTGGAACAATGATATCTCAATTCTTTTGAGGTGAAAATGCCTTGTTTAGGGCCAAGATCCATGTTTCCTTATTATTTCATGATTCTTGTGATGTGTTGTGATCCTGGATGACTAGTGTGAGATGTGGGAGTAGGGAGGCCTAGTGGTTATGGAAGTAGTTGATTCCTAGTGTTATGAGATCCATAAGTTTATAATTGTGGTTGTAAGGGAGTACCTCAATGGTGATGAGACATGTCGAAGTTTGGCTTACTAGCTACTATTAATGTTGGATTATTGTTGAATTTGTTGTGTGTTTATCTATATTACATTTCCCATTTCTTAAGGAAGTTGATCTTACTTTGCTTGTTTGTAGATGATGCAAATATGCATGTGGTATTCCATGCCCATTCTGCGTTTAGCTTTTCAAGGATGGATATGTATGTGGTCCTTTTATAGGTATAAATGACACGACGTGTATTCCATCAACTCACCAGGTTGAGACCCTTCTGTTTGGTAGTTTAGTTAGGATTTTGATGAAATTCCTAGAATTAACTAAAGAATAAAATTATATAACAAATTATTGAATAAATGAATAAACCCATGGGGTTGGAGATTTCTCGTATGCGATGATGAGGTAATATTTTCTGAGATGCTATAGACTTGGTTTGTTTATTCCTAGATGTTATCGAACAATGGTGTGATGCTAATGAAATGAAAATTTGAGAATGATAATGTTTAATTAATATTTAAATAACTAATTAACATAATGTGAAACTAATAAAAATGGATAATTTATTCCAATGTAGATCTTTAAAAGGATGTGTGCTTACAGGATACCTAGTCTTAGTAGTGGATGGAGAGAGTCTGAGAGACGTTTTCTACAGTTTAGTCTAACACTAGGTTATGTCCATAGTGTTTTTGTAAGCTATATTATATCCTGTACATTTTTTGTTTCTATATTCTACTCTACACTATGAGTTAGGGAAACCTATTCCCCAAGGATTATAATCGATGGGGTTGTTTTCCCCAAGATCCAAATGGGAGGATGGATGAATGACTACCCCATTTGGTCCCACTCTACTATATCTATAGTTACATGTGCTGGTATGCACGACAATTAGTTTTCCCCATATATGTTTGTAGAGGGTTGTAATGGATTGTGGTTATCCACACAAATATATTCTGGATATAGTTTTCTATGGAGTATTATTTGTGTAACATGTATAGGTTGTGATATATTGAGGATCCTTAATCAGAGTATCAGATATAATGGCTTGAGTTATAATACTCTATGTACGATAAATGTTATGACAGATTTTTTGGCTCTATAAAACTACTTGGTTACCGTGGTTACATGTGTGTGGTGGTTTTTTTGCATGAAGTTCATTTTATGAAACTCATCCAGGTGTGTGCAGGGGAGCCATTTTGGAGAGAGGTGGCATCAGACGTGCGATGTTTGGGAAAAGAAACATACCAATGGGGGAGTGGTTGTGGGGGTACCCTTGATATTCATTATTATATTGAATACTCTTGTTTGCGAAACATGGTGAGAGTATATGTGGTGAGGTTGGGAATATAATATACATGTTTAGGTGGCAAGTTAGGTCACATGTTTTTCATATTGATTTAGCATGCTCTCCATACATTTACATGAGAGGCCCATGGGAGGATCCTACTATGTATACTATTAAAATCACCATAAATTATATAAATATTTTTTTACATCACTTGAATCATGATAGATATCTAGATGGTTACTACTAGAATGGGGTTTTATGGAGATTCTTGGGCTTCATGGTCATTGATGTTTTACATTCATTTGTGTACTTGTATTTTCTAATCCGTTTTATTAGTTAATACAGGACAATACTTTTTTGCACTTGGTTTTTATTTTATATTTCAGTCTTAGTTGGATTTTGTTGGTGTCTATCTCATCTCACTATTTTGCATGTGTTATCTTAGAGGGCAATGCCTCCCAATTGTGAGTTTACTATACCCTCAATTCAATTCACCATCATGGGGCCAACTAGAGGTGGGGCTCATGAGTCACTATATCCCTTATCACTTTTCCATCCCAGGATGTGCAATCTTTGTGGGGAGTTGGTTGTGACCGAGTGGAATCAATGTTCATGTGGAGGGACAAGATGGATTTTGGGGTTAGATATAGGTGAGGTTTCATGGGTTGGTAGGGAAAAAATGTTGACAAAGTTTAGAATGTTATGTAAACACTATAGACTACGTATGACATATGTCGTTAGGGCCACATGTGGGTTAATTCATAGTCCCTTAAGTTTATAGTGTCTATTAAACAAGAAGATATATTTTTTAGGGTAGAGACTTAGGAATTAATCATGCATCATTCTTCATTATTCATGTATTTGAATGGGGTTAACTTTGGATAGGATAACCTAAAATGAATAAAATAAAATAATTAATTAATTAATTTATGTTGAGTCTTCTATATTCTAGGGTTTGTAGCTCAATCTATTTGTTAGTTTGTAGGTATGGCTCTAGGTCAACGTCCTCTTTAGGTTCACAATAAAGATGTTCCGTAGACTTTTCGAGAAAATCACATTATATTAGAGGTTGAAAATGAAAAAACGTGGAGGAGGACAATCCAAGATCTTTGAATCCATTGTGTGTATAAGATTGGGGGATCTATTTTAGATGCAGTCACAAAAGACTTGTTGGAAGAGGATGAGATATCATTTTGTTATCTATTTTCAATGAAGGATTATGTATAATGTTTGTTGTAACGATTCAACATGAGGCTATGAATAAGTGGTGGTTTTAGTTCCTTGGGGATCATGAGGATTCTGAAATATACTGGGAGGTGTTAAGAGACAAGTTGAAAGTTGAGTTTCTTTCTACGACCACGAAGGCGTCCTGTCACTTGGAGCTACTTACCCTTTGATAGGAGATCTTCGTTGTGTGAGAGTTTTTAATATATTGGAGGAAAAATTTATGATTTTCTATGGACCTTTTGGAAGATGTGGAGGCCATGGTGAAGTATTTCGAGGAGGCTTTGAATCCATAAATCTAGAGCCATGACACCTTGTTAATGATGAACACATATCTGGTGGTGCTGGTGAGGGAAGAGTTCATTGAAAATATATTATCCATAACGATATCTTCATGAGAGGGGATTCTCCAAGATTTCTCCCGATGTAGAGCTGTGGTCCGGGGTTCCAGATATTAAGGGAAGAAGAGTTTTCAATCAGTCGGGGGTTGGTCTCGATCCTCAGCATCTTGTTTCATCATGGGTTGCAGATCTCAGGCCTATACCAAGGGATTAAGAGATTATGTTTCCTAGGGAGGCTATTGTCATCAGTAGAAACAGTTCCTGATCTTTCAGAGAATTTAACTCGCACATGGGGTACCAATTCAGGTTCCTCTGTTGAGGCTGTTCAAACTAAGGTAGTGGCAGGATGTTGCACCAGATTTGGATTAGTAGAGAGCAGATGGGGAAAGTAGAGGACATAAATGGGATTATTTCCTTCCATAGAGTGTAGAGCGCAAACATGGTGGTGGTTGACATCGGGGTTAGAGAGGTCCTGGAGCAAGTCTTGGTCAGCCTCATACTTTAGCGTTTCTAGTTATTGGTGGTCCAGACATCGTCTGAGGAACCATTTTCATGTTTTCTACGTGGGAGTATGGCTTTTTTGAATCTGGATAAAAACTAACATTCACATCACGTTATCTTTTCCATGTTTTGGGACTTGAGGTAAAGAGTCTTCCAGTACCCTTAACATTTACTATGTTAGTTGGAGGTCAAGCTGACTAGTTTGAAGTATGTAGAGACTATGAGCTACATCATGGGATTCATCACACTTGGGAGAGATTTCCTAGGTTTATAGATACAACCATATGATTTCATCCTTGACATTGATTGGTTGTATTCAATGTAGTATGCAATATATTTCTTCTTGATGCTGGTGGTGGTTTCTGATGCTGAGGGAGATCCATCTGTGTTTATTGTCAAACAAGACCCTCAGATGGGTTAGAGGGATTTTCCTTATTTTTGATCCTTAATTGCTGAGTTGATGTTGAGTTCATTGGATGTTCTATAGTCAATGTTTCCTAGGTACATTATTGATTACCCAGATCATTTTATATAAGAGGTTATAGTGTTACCCCCTTAATGGGAAATTGCGTTTGGAATCAAGCTACAGCGAAGCATGTCCCCTTTCTTGATGTATCTATATTGGATGGTGGATTCTATGTTATAAGAGTTGCATATACAACATTCTGGTATGTTAAAATGATGTTTTCTTTCAGAGAAGTGTGTCCCCGTGGGGAACACTAGTTTTTCTCATGGAGAAGGTTGACAGTAGTTATTGGTTCTGTATCGATTATCATCTCTTGAACCTAGTGACAGCGAAGAATCATTATCCTCTTCCATGGAGTGATTATTTATGCAATCTAATGAAGAGTGAATTTTGTATCTCAATGATCGATTTGTTGTCCGGTTTTCATCAGATGTGATTGAAGGATGAGGATATTCCGAATACGTATTTACATTGTCATCATGGGCATTACGAGTTTTTGGTGATGTCATTTGGTGTGAAAAATGCTCCATTTTTTATCATGGGGTTGATGAACTATTTGTTCTGTGAGTTCCTCGATATGTTTTTCATGGTTTTTGTAGACGAAATCCTTGTATACTCTGCATCTTGGAGAAGTATGAAGAGCATATCCATGCCATTTTAGGAGTCTTCATTGCCAAATCCTATTTGGTAGTTTCTAGATGTGTTATTTTTTTGTCTCGAGAAGTCTATTTCATAGGGCATGTTTTATCCAATCAGAGAGTAGTTGTGGATTCATTGAAGATATGTGTATTTTTTACATGATAATCCCCATAGATAGTATCTGAGGTGTGAATTTTCCTTGGTCTCATAGGCCATCACAGGATGTTCGTAGCCGATTATTTTGTGGTGCGAACCCTATGATATTGTTGACGAAGAAGGGTTAGGTTTTCATGTGTACTGATCAATGTTTGAAATCATTCTAGTATCTGAAGGAGATTTTGCTCAGTTCTCCAATTCATTGCCTGTCAGTAGAGGGAGTAAACCATGATGTTTTCAATGATGCTTTGTGTATGGGGTTAGGTAGTGTTCTCATGTAGAGGAGATATGTCGTCTTTTATCAGTCTCAGAAGTTGTGTCCCCATGAAAATATCTATTCTAGCCATGATATTGAGTTGGAGACATTGGTGTTTTATCTGATTTTTTGAGGATATTACCTCATGGTAGAGTGCATTTTGGTTTTCACTAATCATAAGAGCTTGTGGTATGTATTCTTCCTTCATGACTTGAACTTGTGGTAGTGATAGTGAATGGAGTTCATACAGGGTTATGATTTCAAAATCTCATATGCAACTTGAAAGGGGAATGTTGCAACTGATTCATTGATCGAGAATTCACGAAGTGATGCAGTGCATGAATTAGGTGATTTTTGTAGAGTTATGGAAGATGTATAGTTTTACATCGAGATATGGGATAATGTTGTGGAAGAGTTTGTCTATTCTAGATGATGTTGTTGTCATTTATGGTGTAGTAGGAAGAAATGTCTTAGTTGGTGGATCTTGAGGTAAAGGACTGGAGAGACAGAATTGTTTATATCGAGTACCTTGAAGGTTGTTCTGAGGATGAACAAAACAATTCTTTATATTAGGGAAGTCTATTCATTCCATTAGTGATTCTTGAGATAGATCTCAGGGAGTTCCATATTTCTTCATTAGTGGTGCAACCTATCGTGATGAAGAAGTACCTATCATTAAGGAGTTAGTTTTTTTTTCTTGGTCTGAGGTGTGCTATTGTATAGATTGTGTCTTGATGTTTGGTCTTCCATAAGGTGAAGGCCAGATACTATTTCTCTAGTGGTTTTCTCTAGCCATTAAATTTTCCACGGTAGAAGTGGGAGGACATCCCAGTAGACATTTTCTTCTAGTTTACCATAAGACCATGGAGGATACGATTCTATATTAATGTTAGTAGAATGTTTGAAGAAGTCATACCAGTTTATAGAAATCAAGGAGTCGAGAAAAGTGGAGGTTTGGTTAAGGCATTACCTAGAGATGGTGGAGAGACTACATAGTGTCTTGAGGATGGTCATTTCCAATCCTGATCCTCGTTTGAAATCTAGGGTATGGAGAGGTCTCCAGTATGCTTTAGGTTCTCACCTATTCATTAGAACTACTTTTAAGTTTCATATGGACAATCGGAAATATTTTACCATACAGACTCCTGAAGACATGTTGCAATATTGTGTCCAAGATTTTGGAGGGTCATGGATGAGGCACTTACCCATGGTGTAGTTCTCCTACAACAATATTTTTTACTCCACCATTAGTATGGAACCATTTGAAACCTTTAATTGTCAACCTTACTTATCTACATTGTGCTGGACTGGGGTAATCGAGTTAGCAAATCCCATCTTGAAACTGTAATAGAATACGAAAACTATGGTTCAAGTGATTCACAAGAAGATTATAAAAGTGCATGATCATCATAAGTCCAATGATGATCATTGTAGTAGACCTATCGATTTTGATGTTGGGGGAAAAATGTTTCTGAAGGTGACTCTCCATCATGGGAAGTGATGGTTTGGTTAGGCGATTAAGCTTTCTCTCTATTTCTTTTGTGCCTATCAAGATGTTGTAATGTGTTGGAGTCGTGGAATATTTGGTAGAATGTACCCCACAAATTAGATAGATACACATTGATTTTATTGTGTAAAATTTCTATCATGATATTCAGGAAGAATATTATTTCATCGATCGAAGATAGTTCGACGTCGATGATGATCCGATCATCAAGGAGTGAACTTTTGAAATCTATGATCATAATGAAAAGGAATTTCAGGGGAGTACAATTAACTTGGTTCATGTCTTGAGGTGGAAATGAGGCCTGAGAAGAGTACATGGGAACGTGAGTCATAGATATGTTCCATGTAACCCAAGTTGATAGATGTTTATCTCTTTTCTAGTCATGATGTTCATCTGTGTTTTTAGACCATTCGTTTTCATGAAATATATTTCATCCATTTTTTTGTGTCGTTCTCTCCATGAGAGGTATATCTCCATAGAGTGTGTTTAGGATCTGTTTACGGTTTTCATGTAGTTTAACATGTTCTCTTATTATGCAGTTGACACCTTTGGTGGTGTGAAACTTAAGAGGTATCTCGAGGGGTGGTTATTTGGACCCATTTTTTTGTTTCCTATTTTTTTGGTTCTGAATTCACGAGGATGACAATGTTGTTAGAGTTATCTATTGTAATCAACTAGTTCTCTCTAGTATATTCATATGTCGAAATCATGTGTTTGAGGTGTTTTGGGGGTTCAAAGTGACTTATCCCCAACACTTTTCTGAATTTCTAGTTTTGTGAACTGTGTCTCCAGTTTTGTGAATAGTACTATCAGTGTTGGTGTGTCATTTTAACCTATCAGTTTTGTTCTTTCGTTACGATGTTTCGGTATCAGCATGTCATTTTGAACTGTCCGGGTCAGTGTGTCATTTTCAACTCTAGGTGTTGGCTTTTCATTTTGAATTTCTGATATAGTAATGTCATTTTGAATTGATTGTGTCAGAATTTAATTTTTAACTATTAATGGCATCATGTAATTTTGAACTATGGGTGTCAGCATGCCATTTTGAACTGTCAGTGTTAGACATTCATTTTAAACTGTCGGTCTCAGCATGTCATTTTGAACTATCATTGTTAGAGTATCATTTGGAAATGATGGTGTTTGTATGAGATTTAGAAATTTTGGTTTTAGTGTTTCATATTAAACTATCAGCGTTAGTGTGTCACTTTTAACTATGAGTGTCGGTGTGACTTTTAAGAATAGTGTTTCCAGCTTCCTACATTTTCCCCCTTTGATATTTTCTTTGAATTAAAAATCATTGAAATCCTTTTTAACATTATTTAAGGCTTACTGAATGACCATTACTCATGATATAATATGCCTATGTGTTAGATTTCCTTTACTTGGTCAAACTACATATTCTTGATGAGACCCACTTTTAATAGAAAATCTAAACCAAATCCAAATCGATGCTCTGTTTAGATTTCCAAATGGTCATGATATCTTCCGCCAATGTTCTTATTTTTTGTTCTTTCTTGGTATAAGATAACTAAGGATCCTTCTCCCATAGGAGTTTTGCAATCGAACTGCAATCCTTGTATCATTTCCCATCGATTTTTTCAATCTGTGTGTACACCCTCGGTTTTATTGTATAAAGGAATTGTTGACCTGTCTCTGATATAAGGTATGTTCTACCTCTGTTCTTTTGGGTTCCTCTCCTTATTTTTCTCCTTAAAATGATTTTCAATGTCATCTCTATGTTTCTAATGGATTTTTCTTCATTTTTGGTTAATGAGGAGGTGTCTTTGCATCCTCGAATAGATGCAGTCTTCATAGAGAGGTGATCATGATCTGTTGTGTTGGCCTATTCTTGAGGAAAGAATATCAGAATCCTTTTGAGGTATGTTATTATTTACTTTTCTTTATTACATGGAATTGTAGTTTTTTCATGTTTTATTCCACATGACCACAATATAATTGACACAATAAATATTTGAACTGTATTAAATAAGTTTTATCAATTGGTTCGCGATGTTTTTGCCTCTTGATTTTCAAGATAGTGTGATATCTTGGATTTGGTTTTTTAGCATTTCGTTCATAATAGAAATTGGTAAATAACATAAAATGGGATTATTTATGAATCAAATTTCCAAACATAAAGCGTCATGTAAATGATTCTTCTTATTAGTGTAATTTAATGAAGACCAAATTGATGTTGAAAGCATGTTTAATGGAATAATTGATAATAATTAAACATGTCGATGACTTTTGATTAAAATTATGTTACATTTAGTTTTGAATTTAATTTGTGATAACTATGATAGCTTGTTATTTTCGTTTCCCATAGTTAGAAGTTACTAAAAATGAATTAGTAAATGAATTATTGATTAATTTATTAGTTGTTGGATAGAATATAATGCTTAATAAGGTTCTTGAGTTACCCCATTTCTTGTAGGGATGAGTGCCTTGTACAATGGAGCCATGAGATCTCATTGCTTGTTAAGGTAGAATGCCTTGTTTAAGGCCAAGAAGCCATTTTCATTGTTTTTTCCTACTACTTGTTATGTGTTTTGAGCCTGGATGGATATTGTGAGATTTGGGGATATTGAGGACCATTGGTTGTGGAATAATTTTCTACCTAGATTTGTGAGATGCCTCAGTTAATGGTTGTGGGTTTCAAAGAGAAAACAACTGGTGATGTAACGAGATGAAGTTGGGATTACCCATTGTTGTGAATGATGGATGCTTGATGAATCTATTATGTGTTTATCTGATTTATAATACCAACTTCATAAGGCATCTGTTATTTCATACCATCCTTCCAAAAGAGGTGATGACACATAGGGTATGCCACGTGCTTTATGTGTTTTTCTTCTCAAGGATGGATGGGCCTATGATCCTTCTATATGTGGAAATTACTCGATGGGTTTTACATATACACATTGTATTGATCCCCTTCTTGTTGGTATCTTATTTATTATTTTCTATAATTTTGGGATTTCTGGAATGTAATAATGTTGTTGATAAATTATTGGATAAATGATGTTATCCCATGGGGTTTGAGCTTACTGGGATGCTTTGCTGGGGCAATATTTTCAAAGAAGCTGTGGACAAGGTTTTGTTATACCTAGAGTGCATGGAACATTGGTGTGATGCTAATGAAATAAAATTTTGAAATTATAATGGTGAATTACTCTTTAAATAATTAATTTACGAAATGAGAAACTGATTAAAATGGATAAAGTAATCTAATGTATCAATATATATAGTTGTGTGCTTATAGGATACCTAGTCTTAGAAGTGGAAGTTAGGAGTTTGATAGATGTTAACTACATTTGAGTCTAAGACTCGGTTATGCACATTGTGTGACTGAGAGATATGTTATATCATCTACATTTTGTGTTTCCATGCGCTAAAACAACCTATTGATTAGGGAAAATGAAACCCTGGGGTTTTGGAACATTAGTTGAGGGGGTGTTTTCCCCAACATACAGATGGGAGGACGGATGAATGACTACACATTTGGCCCCGCTATCTTCTCTAGGTAGTTACTTGTTCTATTATTAACAGTGGTTAGTTTTCCACATATACATTTGTAGATGGAAGTAATGGATTTTGATTATCCACCCACATATATTCGGGATATAGGTTCAAATGGAATTATATAGGTGTAATGTGTATAGGTGGTAATGCGTTAAGGATCATTAAATTGTGTATGTCCTATAATGGATTAAGGTATAATAAACAAGGTATCATACATTAAATGAGAGTTTTGGTGGATCATGAAAACATCATACTTTCCTTGGTTACATGGATGTTGTGTCTATGTTGTATGAGGTGCATGTTGTGGAGATTGCCCAAGTGTTTGCGGGAAATTATTTTTGGAGAGAGTGGTCTTAGGAAATGAGACATTAGGGAAAAGTAGAATACCATTGGGAAGTGGTAGTGGGGAACCCTTGATATTAATTATTATATTATATACCCTTTTATGCAATACATGGTCAGAGTATCCATGGTGATATTGGGAATATAGTATACCTATTTAGGTGATGAGTTAGATCACTTTTTTTAATTTCCATTAGTATTATATATTTACTTTTTAATGGGAGGATCTGTGAAGGATCCTAAAGAGTGTAATGTTATACTGACCCTACATTATATAATTTTTTTAATTCACTTGAGGCGGGATAGAGGTTAGGTTTGTTACAATCAGCTTGGGTTTTACAAGATCTATTTTGGCATCATGTTCAATGTCGTTTTACTTTCATTTGGGTACATGTTGTTCTCCATATCAGTTGTATTAGTTATGGCATGACATTATATATGTGTGTTGGGTGTTTTTATTGCAATCCGAGATAGTGTTGCTGGGAATCTATCATATATGTCTTTTTTCATCTGTTCTCTAAGTTGGTAATTCCTTCCATTTGTTTTTTTACTCTGCCCTCAGTGCTAGTCTCCAACAAAGGACCTACTATAGGAGATACAAGGGTGTCATTATCTCCATTATCACATTGTCGGTCCATGAGGTGTACAATTTGTGTGAAGGGTTTCATGAATGTTATCAGAAATCAATTGATATAACATGATATAGCATGGAAAAAATTTATTCCATTCAAACATAATGGTTTGGGCCATTCATCCATTTATTTTATATTTAACGGTTACATATAAATTCCCTAACCTGTTATCATTTCAATATCAAATTGATTTCCTTTTTCTAGAAGCCACACTTCTAGACTGTTGAATAAATCTTATCCATTATATATATTTCTATAGTTATCTATAAATAGCATTTATGTTTCTATAATCAAATTGAGTATATGATACTATCATTAATAAATTGTAAACTTTTTCATTGTATCCTTTAATCGCATTAGTCATTAAATCAATGAATATTAGAGTGGAATTAGTATGTTTAAGGGCATCACTGTGAATTTATAGTCTCTATAACTCAAAAAGAAATCCATATTCTAAATATTATCCTGTCTTACCAACACCTGGTTATATATATAATAAATACCAACAATTTTTAATTTGCTAGGTTCTCAATGATTATTAAAAAATTAATTATTCCTTGGAATGGGATACATGTTCATTTTTATTATTATGATAATCTCACTGTAATTGATTCATTATTATATAGAAACATTAATTCTCATGAAAAATATCACTCTCTCACCCATAGGTGATTAACTAGGGAATATAATCATTTTTTAACATTGTCTTGTAGTTTCATAATTTATTCCTCTATTTGAATTAGGACCATCATATATGTTCATTTAGAGATATGAATGGATCCATGTATAAGATATATTGGGAACACACCCTAACTATCTGGGGAATGTCTAGATAACACATCATTAGATACATTATTATATTCTATCACCATGGTAATTTCTTCAAGGATGATAATTTTCCCCAGCTGAACAATTTGGTTCAAGCATGGTTTTCAATTTTGCATCAATACCCACACTATTGAGGGGTTTTACATTGTATTTTCATGATCTACCATGAATGTTTATAGTATAATGGGATGGTATGGAATATAGAAAAAGATATATTTAACCAAACAATTGATTTGAGATATATATAATCAGATCCAATCCGAACCTATTATACAATTAAATTTCACAATGGTATGTTTTATTTGATTCGTTGGGAGAATTCTCCCACATAATCAAACATTAGAAGAGTCCACCACATGGATTGATCTTATCAAAAAATTAGGTGTTCTTATTGATATTATTACATAATGGTATATTGAATATTATTAAAAAAATTAATATATTTAACCCCTTGAGATTTTATATAAATGAATTGTGTTAGATAGCATACAAGATACACAACACTAGACTTGAACCCATCATGCAATATTATTATTTACATATTTCCATTATATAATAAATTTTAATTGGATGGTATATGTTATATTAACTATATATATACATTTATATATATATATAATAAAAAATATAAATTTAATTAAATATTCTTAAGACTAAATCACTATGTTTATAGAAAATTAATATTATTTTTGAAAAATATGCTTTCTTCCAAAAAGATATGATATTATTCATTATGAGAAAATATTATAATTAATCAATTGATAATTTTAAATATATATTAGATAAAATTATCATCATTTTTTTCAATAAAATTTTCAAAATTTATAAAATTTTAATTTCTGTTTTTTCAATAATATTGAATTTTCAGTTAATAGAGAAAATTACAGATTTTTTGTAATCTAAAAATTTCATTTAAATAAATCTTGTAATTAATATGTAAAATTAATATTCAATTTTTATTTCAATTAAAATGAAATTTTTTTATTCATAATTCATATTAATTATTATAAATTACTAATCATATAAATAATTTTTTTATAATTTTCATTTTTTGTTTAAAAAGTATATTTCAATATACTTTCTAAAGTTCATATTTAATATATATATATATATATATTAATTTCATAAAATAAACCAAAATAATGAATGACATAATTTAAATGTATATATTATCTATCTATATTTATTAATTTAAATTCATTTAATAATTATTATTATTCATAAAATTAATATAAAATCATTGTACTCTTGAAATATAAAATAATTTTGAAACATGTTATTCATTATGTCTGGGGGTTATATTTTAATATAAATTATAACAAATATTGGAAATGATTTATTAAGAAATTTATTCCATATTTTATATAGTCATAATTTTTCTAATATAATATGTTCATCTATATTTTTGGTCTTAATGAACAGGGGAATCATTAAAAATAAATACAATGGTTAAGGTGGAAACAAGTTTACTATGTGCTAAACTAAAATGATAAGGGTTAAGATGAACTAAAAACATTTCAACAGTACATTTAAAGACAAAAATAAAATATATAATATTGGGATAATTGATGGATGTTTTTTATCCATTTTACATAATAAAAATGTTGATATATATTATTTTTTAACAAATGAACACGGTATCCTCCCCTCCATTATAAAAGACAACCAAATGTCCCCTATTCTAAAAATTTTTAAATAAAATTAGTTCATACAATAACATAAAAAAATTAATTAATTACCTCCACATATACTAGAACCCAATTTTTTATTTAAAAAATAATTTCGTAAGTCTTTGGGAAAATTTCTTAATTATTGGTTGGAATAAGATGAATCTTTATTAATGGAGCATTATTTTTTTTATTCTTCCACCAAGAAAAAATTCACCATAATCTATCTATTATAATTGAATTAGTTTCAATAATATAATTATATGTAATTAAATTTATTAAATAACCTTACTTCATCTCCAAAAAATTAAATTAGAGAAAACCATTTTTTATGAATATGATGGACTACCACCTCACGGACTGATGTTATTTTATTCCAACATCACTAATCGAATGAATTTATAATGTCCGATTTAATGTATATATAGGATATATGTAACATTATAATACTTATGGAATTTTGATAACTCATGTAACTTTATACATTCCATATTGTGGTGGATATAATAAAGTTTTAAATGTTTACATTGGACAATCTCATCCGGAAGAGTTGTGAATCATTTTTCACAAATTATTTTCATGGAATTTATAATAATAGAATTATAATGAATATATGAAATATATTTTCACAATTATGATATTAGTTAAACTTTTTCATTCATAAACGATAATATTGAACATTTATTCATAAATTTCATAAATTTATGTTATTCATTCCTACGTGTAGTCCACCTCCTCTATGAAGTGATGCCACTCTTTTTTAATCACCAAATCTATATTATGATATATATAATTATATTTAAGGAATCAATACTTTTTTTGGACATGAATTTATTTTTAAAATGATAAAATATTACTTAAATTCATTCCCAATTTATAATTTAATAATCAAAACATTACTCATGTGTATGCTTGTATTACCTTCTCCGTGATTGTGACATATTACATTTTTTATAACCATATTTCTTGATTGGTTTTAAATGAATCAATTATGACTATCTCATTATTATTATTCTTCATATTATTAAATAATGAACTCTTTGACCAAGGTCAAAAAATGAATCTCTCTTAAAATAATAATCTGAATGTCCTCCAAACACATGATGAGGTAATAATTGATCAAGTATTTAAATATAGTAGGAAAATAAATAAAATAAAACATGTAATTATAAGTTTACAAACATGAAAAAACATTTTATGATATAAAATAATTAATATTCTTTTTTATATAACAGTTAAATGACATGCATGTATTTCATGGACTCGAAAGAGGGGACTTGTCCTCTATTTCTTTTAATTTTTCATATTTTTATGCAATGATCCTATTTTTTATATTTTTTATATAATTTTTCCTTTACATGTAATATAAAGAATCCATATTTATTGTTTTCCTTCAACACTTTAATTTTAATTATTTCACATAAATGGATTTGACATTAAGGTTACCTTAATGTAAAGTATTTTTTAACATAATATCTTTGCATAAGGTAATAATACGTCATAATTTTATTTTATATTATAATATTACTTTTGTAATAATGTTTAAATTGATAATTCTATATTTCTAAAAAAATTGTGGATTTATATTTGATACATATAATGGTGTCACTAATTAATTTTCAGATTCAATAGATTGATCATTCTATGTGTTATTCATCACAAATTCTCTTTCTTTAAAAAAATGTAAATTATATTCACTTATATACATTTTGGTTGTATATAACTACCATTTAAAAATTTATATCATTAATAATATTATTTTCATGAGGTTCATATTTTCATTTGATGTTATTATTTTTTGGCCATATGATTGAAGAGTTAAAAAAGTGCAATATATTTATATTATAATTTGGATTCATTTCCTGATCATTTATAGTGATGGCTCATTTAAAAGAAAATTATAGTATCATATTTTCTAGAACTATATATAATTTCTTATCATATTATTTCAAATTTTATTTACTTGATTAATTTCTATTTACTCCCATAATGATTTTTTATATGTCAAGATGGTTGTTTGTATGCGATACCAATATTTCATTATTCATTAGATCGGGAATCCATTTCATGAAAATATTTTTTTTATAAAAATGGATTTATTTTTTACTAAAAATAACATATTTATGTAACTATTGCTCATTTTTTAATCTTATATAATTGTTTAAAATTAATCTTATAGTAATTGTCATAGTGTTAATTTTTTTACTTTTACCAGCAATTTGAATAGAATATTTTATTTAATATGTAATGCATGAATTACATTTCCCACTATCATGACCACTCAATGTATTAATGTTTAAAATATATAATTTAATAGTTATTTTTATTTGAATAAATTTACAATTTTTTTGAAATAATTTTTCTACAACTGATTTCTAAATTTAAAAGGGGAATTTCCTCTAGACTGTGAATAATATATCATAACTGTTTTTCAATTCATTGACATCTAGATCCCTTAGTTCTAATTTTTCTCACATGGGTTATTTTTTTAGGATATATCTTTAATTATTTATGGGAATTGGTTAGGATTGTTTCAATGAGTCAATCTTGGAATCCATTTCATTAACATAGGATAAAAATTATACGAATGTTATAATTGCGGTTATTATGAACATTTTAATGAAATTCGTGATTTTTTATGTTATTAATGATAAAATTCTTGGACATCTACTATTGTGATTGTTGGTCCTTTTAGAAACCAAATATGGGTGTTCATGTTATAGTAAAATGATTTTTGGTAACATTATTAATCAATGTTATGTGGTTTCATTATAAATTGAGCACATGAGGGAATGATATAGATCATGAATGCATTGAGTTATCCGGATATGGAATTCAACAACATTGGTTTTTCCTTGTTTACAAGTGATATAAGATAAATCACCATTTACAAAAATATTTTTCAATATTTTCTATTAGATTTAATGTTTCATTTGATCTATCTTGAGACCACATGGTTAATGATTATTGAATCTCATAAATCTATTATTTGTTAAATTCATATTTCATGTGTCAATATTGACAAAACATGTAATTATGGGTATGATTTTTCTTATGTAATGATCAAGTATATTTAACATGTCATCGTACGAATATGATAATCTTTGCTCAATAATGATAATAAATTTCTTATGTTTATGTTTAACTGTAATGCCCCGACCCTAGCTACCCAGAGTCGGTGCATTATTACATAACATTGGCATGATCACAAGAAAGATCAAATCCCGAAAGACCGATTGGTTTAGTAGCCTTGGAAACACTAGATATATTCATAAGTTTTACATTACATCATAAAATGAAAAACTACTACAACAACATAATGTTTTCACAGTCCACACTATAATCCCCTCATAATATCCCTGCAGGTCATTCATAACTTACGTCTTCACTTCCTGGGAAAAATAAAACATAGAAAAGGGGTGAGCTCAAATGCCCAGTAAGGATAACAATATAGCGGAAACTTTCATAAATAAGAATAAACATTTAAGGCAATGTATAACTAAAACAAAAGCCTTTAAAACTTGAACTTTAAACATAGTATGGCATAAATGAAATGAAATAATGCCATTTACTTATTCACATGGATATTCTACTAATCGAATAATCACATGCAATATCAATAACCACTTTCATAATGTTGGAATGTATAATGTCAAACGTTAATTTCATTGTCTAGGCCTCATCCCAAGACCTAGGGGTTACTTCTAACCGGAACCCAACCCGGAGTGCCTCTAATAACCGAACACCAACCCGGAGTGCCTCTAATAACCGGACACCAACCCGGAGTACCTCTAATAACCGGAGACCAAACCGGAGGGCTTACTTTTACTAGTCCCTAACCTGGAGGGCTTACTTTAACCAGTCCCCAACCTGGAGGGCTTACTTTAACCAGTCCCCAACCTGGAGGGCTTACTTTTACCGGTCCCCAACCCGGAACATACTTGTTCAGCACATTCATCTGAAGAAAAGTTTGAAATATAACATAAACATTCGGATTAAAAATAACTTCTGAAATGTCAACACTTTAAACATAAACCATGAGTGATATAAAAATAGCACATCCACAGTCAAACATAACTCATTCGATACAATATGGCAGATTGTATTGTATCACATTGACCTCAATCAAGAATAATGAAGGATGTTGACATAGATGAAATCAAAATTCTTTTTAGAGAAATATCTATTCCTATTTTTGAAATCATTTAAGAGACATATAAAATAAAACCTTTTCTTGAAAATATTCTTATAAGCTTGTAAGGGAAGCTTCGACGATTTTATAACGGTGGAAAATAACCGCACCCGCCGTATAAGTTAAAAAAACATTCTTACCTCAATTCTGTCGAAAAGGTTAAAAAGGACATTGTTTTGAAAACGACGGAAAGATTCCTTTATAAACCTCTTATAAAAAGTCAAACAAGGGTATAAATGACTTTAACCCATATTCTTGTAAATAGTAAAAATGTTTTGAAATACATTTTTATGAAAACATGGATGTGGATGATAAAGAGATCCCAGTAGATTATTACATATAAACAACCTCGGATAATGAAGAGATTGTGAAATAACCCTTACCTTGTACTTTTACTTGGTTGGAGTAGGTTAACCTCCTGTATAATGGTGAAATAGTTGTTATTAAATTATACAAGAATCATATATAATAATATGATATCATATATGATCTTTTAACATTGATTTGTTAATAATATCTTAGTATTATCATTATATCGGGTGTTAACTTACTTGTTTTCTTTTATATGTTTTGTTACGTAAGACATGTTTGTAAAGGGTAGGTTGTATATTATTCATATCCAGAATGATATCAAGTCCTTAAACATCATTTTTAAATCATCAAATGATAATTATATTTGAATGGATACGATGGAGAATGAATCTCATCGCGTTCGTGGAGACGGTAGTCCGTACGTACGCACGAGCGACAATATCATTCTTTTGATATTAAAATAATATATAAATGGATGGTATATCATATATACAGAATCATTAACATGGTATATTTATTATTTACATGAGTTACACATCATTATTATACCCATCCAAATAATAATATATTGAATAACAATTACACCACGACGTGGAGACGGTAAGCCGTACGTACGCACGTATGGTGACATGTTATTCAAAGGGTGGATAGAATACTGAATATGGTTGTACCATATTTATAATAACATCACAGTATATGTAAGATACTGGAGTTATTATTTTAGAATGGTAAGAACAAAGAAAGAGGAAGTGGAAGAAGAAAGGAACTTAGAAAAGGGTGGTGAAATCATTACCTCTTCTTCGGGTTCTTCCTTTTGATTTGATCAAAAGGGCTCCTTAGGTTGGCTTTCTGATCAAAATAAGGCCTCTAGGTTGTAGTGAGGGATGTTGGGAGAGTATTTGGGCAGAGTTTGGCCGAACTAAAAGGCTTTAGAGGTGTGAAGAAATGAGAAGGAGGAGTGCCCTTTTATAAGAGGGGTGAGGGGCACCTTTGGAAAAGCTAGAAATATTATTTTATATTAAATTCATATTAGGTTTCTAAAGGCTCCAAAGTTGATTATTCAAAGGTTAAGGTGGGGAGAGGTCGCAAAACACACAACCAATAGAATTTAGACAGGTTTGGGTACTTATATTAACCTTATCTTTAAGTATCAACTCTAAGTTAATTAGTTTCACTTTTACAATGTCTCTTTGTATTTTTATATAATATGGTTAATAAACATACTATATACATCCAAGAGACCCCCAATTGGTCCATTAATGATGAACCTATCATGATATAAGTCTTTTGGCCGAGCCTTAGATTTTTAGGAATTTAATATCAATTAATAATATAATATTTGTTTTAAGAACTCTTTTATGTCAATTTTGACACTATTCAATAGTTGATTTTTGTGAAACTCATAACAGATTGATTACTTCGCAAAAAGTCAATTAAATCAATACTAATATATCATATTATCCTAGAAAATTAGTTTAATTCATTAAAAGTTTCATATTATATTTATTTGGGTATTTATAATATCAATTAGTTTAATTTTTCACTATTATAGTAATTACTGCATCATCATTGTGTCATAAATAAAATAAATTATTTAATGTCTAAAAATTATAAATAAAATATCATTATGTAGGAAATCGTGTTATCTTTCTAATGAATATTTATAATCTAAAATCCAACTTATATAACCCTATGTAACAATTACTTTGCTAAAAGATATATGCATGTGTCATTTTTGTATTCATTTTGACTTAATTAAAATAATGTGTCATTATCACTTACAAGTGGATCCATGGGGTCCCAAAATTGACACAAAGATGCCCATGGTCGACCATGTATCAACCAATAGGGTTAAGACACGTTTTAGGGTAATTTAGTATTATTATAATATTATTTTTTAACCCTTATTTACCGGATTTACCCTTAACCATGGTAAATAAAATATTTACCGCAGTAATTATTCAAAATGTCTAAAAATAAAAGTTACCTATTTACACAATTTGAACATCCTGATTCCAAATATGGAATCCATTTTCCTAAATTCAAAACAAAGAAGTGGCAGAAATTAATTTAAAATTAATTCCCGCTGTCAAAACAAAAAGCGTGTTTTTAAGAGATAATAACTATCAAAAGATTGACACTTGTTTATGTTCGGTTTAATTGTAAAATTATGTCCAATGACCAACATTATATTAAATAGTAAAAATATATTCTAAATATACTTTAAAACCACTCAAATTAACAATTTATCACTATTAATTATTTTGATTAAAAAAGTTGTTTTTAATTAAAATTTAGTAATTTTCACTATTCATCAAAATATGAAAGTTATCCGAAATGTACCAAAATTTCACCCTAGGCTAATTTTGATATTCCGAATCCAAAAATGAAGTCCATTTTCAAATATAAAATATATATAATTTCAAAAAGTAGGTATTACTATTCATAACGGCTAGTTTGATTAGTTATGGTGTGTTAGAACTCGGTGTTGCGTACAACACACGCTAGCGTACCGTGGAAGCTTGGGATGTTTCATTTTAAATTTTTGATGTCCCCATTTAGTCAAAAAGTTTAAAATATAGTATATAAAAAGGGTTCACTATTAAAATTTGGTAAAAGTGCAATACTGAAAATGAATTTGTTCTTACATTATGTCTATGAAACTCATAATATGGATTCTAAAATTATAAGGATTATATAAAGTTTAAAATTTAGTTAACACTATTCATAACCTCTTTTTCATAGCTTGTTTGGTAAGTCATGGTGCGATTGAACTTGGTGTTGCGTGTAGTGAAAGTTATTGAATTATTTTGAAGAAATAACACACTATAAAATCTTGGGGTGTTACATTCTCCCCTCCTTCAATAAATTCCGTCCTCGCAATTTGAAATTGTTCTTCGAAAATAAAAGGTTGAAAATAGAAAATATATTTGTGGGAAAACCCACATCGGAAATTGGGTTACTAAAATTTAGTCTTAATATGAGGAAAAGAGAAATGAAAGGGTCACCACCAAATTATGATCTTTATTAGGAGAACATTGGTGGAAATTAGAGGCATAGAATTGGAGGAAAAACGTAAATATTTATAGGTAGTGATTGAGGTCATCAATCACAAAAAAGTATAAAATTGAGGTCCTTAAACTCATCAATCTTTGATGATTTGAAGTACCATCGGTTCAACAAAATATAGGGTATTGGGATAACACATTTTTGACGTTTCAAAATATCTTAGTTGAAATCCCACATCGAAAAATGAATTAATGAGGCCTCTATTTAAAATAAAGAGTGGAAAGTATGAAGATTACCGAAAATAACACATACTAGGGTTCCATGTAAGAAAATATGGATATGGAGGAGAAATCTAACCATCAATTATCTGATGGAGAGTGGTAGAGAACATGGCTATGAAAAGGCCAACAATCCCAAAGCCATAATTAGTGATGATTTAAGGTACCATCTAGGACAACATTTTTGTTCTAAGTTCCTTTTCTTAATGTTGTGGAATTTATTTATGAGATTGGATAAGATCATAAGGAGATATAATTACTTTATAATTAGAGTTTTATCCATTAATAAATTTCTACCACAAACTCATCTTTCACTCTAAAATATAATAGAATGTAAAAAAAAATTCTATTTACACTATTCGTATAGGGTTCCAAAATAAACGAATTTATAATTCATCTACAAGATCCTTTAATAAAAACTAAATTATTTAATCCAGGACATCTCGTGGGCCAGTGGTAGGTGATACACCCTTGTCGCCCTTCGGTTGCGGGTTCAAGTCTCACAGCCTTGCCGGACGCGACGGGTTGCCGCCCGACTTCCAGGTTGTCCTTTTATGGCAATCCAAAATAATCCAAACTAGAACTATCCAAAATACTTATGTCCAAACTCACAGTCCAACATTTATAAGGAAGGTAAACATAATGTAGATCCTTTTTACCACGTAATAGCATATGAATACCTTCATCATGTATTCTTTTAATACACTGAAACATCCTGAATTACTATATCCCTTATTGATTACATTCATGCTCCCTTATTCCATATAGAATGCTGGATATACCTCATCAATCCAAAAATGTTTTAAACCCCATCAATAATGGAATATACAGATCATTAATCAGTTCCAAGGTAGTCAAGAATATCCAATATAATTTATCCAAAACAATCATGTATTATTCCAAAATCACTAACTCGGTATCAGAACTATATTATGGTTTATCATTCTCTCAACCATATATTTTCCAAAAAAAATTATCCTGCTATTGAGTCACCTTTCTTTGTTTCACACAATCTCAAGTCCTTAATGAAATAGTACTGCAGTACAATCCTTATATACTCCATAATTATTATAACAAGTACATTGTTGATACAACACTCAATTGACATAATCAACATAAGAACTCTAATCATTCCTCTTCATCTGTGGTAGTATCATAACTTGATTATTATCCAATAGCATCATTTGCGGCATAGTATGATGACTGGGACATAGGTTCGCGTAGTGTCCAAACTCCTTGCAAATGAAGCATTGTACATTTGAGACCATTTTCTCACCCTTGCAGTCATGTACTTTGTGCCCTTTTCCTCCATACTTATAACAAACTCCCATTCCTTTCAGGCAAGTTCCAGGGTGTTTCTTTCCACAGTTACCACATATGGGAAAATTCTTCTTTTCCCTCTTCCCTTTTTCCATTATTCTATCTTCCATCCTTTTCTTCTCTTGCTTCCCTTCAAAGCCATAGGACTCAGTAAACTCTTTACTTATCTTATCAACACATGATATTATTTCTTCATATGATGATAATACATGGGAGACTATTTCTCTTATCAATTCTAGCTTAAGACCATGAAAGATATGATCCTTCCTTCTCTTTGGATCATGTGCATTTCTGGAGTTCTCATTCCTTCTATTGGGCGCCATTTCTAAACAATGGCATAAACTAGATCAGTTTATGAATCAAAATACATAATCCCATACTTATAAAACACTTAACATAAATTGAAATATTTATGGATATAATCCATAATCATAAGAATGTTTTCTTTGAGGAAGTATATACTCATAATCCCTTCAAAATGATTTGTAAAGAAAAATGAGAGTTATCCTAAGCATATCCCCCGGGAGTGTCGTAACCAAGAGTACAACAAGGCCCGTTGTCGTGCACCAGTTCCCGTTCGAGTCTAGCTCAAAGCGGTGTTTTCGGGTTTTACCCCTAGGTACATCTGTGCCAGAGCCGCCTCTACCTGCTCGTATCCAGACAAGGATGTATTGTTCGGAAAACTCACAAAATCTCTACAATACCAAAATTCTAGGAAGTTCTTCTATACTAATCCTCAAGGTTCATCTTAGGTCTACGTGCTCTAATCAGAGTTTATCTAAATCTAGCTTTTAAGGTTTGTACTAAACTTCCTCTGATACCAACTGTAACGCCCCGACCCTAGCTACCCAGAGTCGGTGCATTATTACATAACACTGGCATGATCACAAGAAAGATCAAATCCCGAAAGACCGATTGGTTTAGTAGCCTTGGAAACACGAGATATATTCATAAGTTTTACATTACATCATAAAATGAAAAACTACTACAACAACATAATGTTATCACAGTCCACACTATAATCCCCTCATAATATCCCTGCAGGTCATTCATAACTTACGTCTTCACTTCCTGGGAAAAATAAAACATAGAAAAGGGGTGAGCTCAAATGCCCAGTAAGGATAACAATATAGCGGAAACTTTCATAAATAAGAATAAACATTTAAGGCAATGTATAACTAAAACAAAAGCCTTTAAAACTTGAACTTTAAACATAGTATGGCATAAATGAAATGAAATAATGCCATTTACTTATTCACATGGATATTCTACTAATCGAATAATCACATGCAATATCAATAACCACTTTCATAATGTTGGAATGCATAATGTCAAATGTTAATTTCATTGTCTAGGCCTCATCCCAATACCTAGGGGTTACTTCTAACCGGAACCCAACCCGGAGTGCCTCTAATAACCGGACACCAACCCGGAGTGCCTCTAATAACCGGACACCAACCCGGAGTACCTCTAATAACCGGAGACCAAACCGGAGGGCTTACTTTTACCAGTCCCTAACCTGGAGGGCTTACTTTTACCAGTCCCCAACCTGGAGGGCTTACTTTAACCAGTCCCCAACCTGGAGGGCTTACTTTTACCGGTCCCCAACCCGGAACATACTTGTTCAGCACATTCATCTGAAGAAAAGTTTGAAATATAACATAAACATTCGGATTAAAAATAACTTCTGAAATGTCAACACTTTAAACATAAACCATGAGTGATATAAAAATAGCACATCCACAGTAAAACATAACTCATTCGATACAATATGGCAGATTGTATTGTATCACATTGACCTCAATCAAGAATAATGAAGGATGTTGACATAGATGAAATCAAAATTCTTTTTAGAGAAATATCTCTTCCTATTTTTGAAATTATTTAAGAGACATATAAAATAAAACATTTTCTTGAAAATATTCTTATAAGCTTGTAAGGGAAGCTTCGACGATTTTATAACGGCGGAAAATAACCGCACCCGCCGTATAAGTTAAAAAAACATTCTTACCTCAATTCTGTCGAAAAGGTTAAAAAGGACATTGTTTTGAAAACGACGGAAAGATTCCTTTATAAACCTCTTATAAAAAGTCAAACAAGGGTATAAATGACTTTAACACATATTCTTGTAAATAGTAAAAATGTTTTGAAATACATTTTTAAGAAAACATTGATGTGGATGATAAAGAGATCCCAGTAGATTATTACATATAAACAACCCCGGATAATGAAGAGATTGTGAAATAACCCTTACCTTGTACTTTTCCTTGGTTGGAGTAGGTTAACCTCCTGTATAATGGTGAAATAGTTGTTATTAAATTATACAAGAATCATATATAATAATATGATATCATATATGATCTTTTAACATTGATTTGTTAATAATATCTTAGTATTATCATTATATCGGGTGTTAACTTACTTGTTTTCTTTTATATGTTTTGTTACGTAAGACATGTTTGTAAAGGGTAGGTTGTATATTATTCATATCCAGAATGATATCAAGTCCTTAAACATCATTTTTAAATCATCAAATTATAATTATACTTGAATGGATACGATGGAGAATGAATCTCATCGCGTTCGTGGAGACGGTAGTCCGTACGTACGCACGAGCGACAATATCATTCTTTTGATATTAAAATAATATATAAATGGATGGTATATCATATATACAGAATCATTAACATGGTATATTTATTATTTACATGAGTTACACATCATTATTATACCCATCCAAATAATAATATATTGAATAACAATTACACCTAGACGTGGAGACGGTAAGCCGTACGTACGCACGTATGGTGACATGTTATTCAAAGGGTGGATAGAATACTGAATATGGGTGTACCATATTTATAATAACATCATAGTATATGTAAGATACTGGAGTTATTATTTTAGAATGGTAGGAACAAAGAAAGAGGAAGTGGAAGAAGAAAGGAACTTAGAAAAGGGTGGTGAAATCATTACATCTTCTTTGGGTTCTTCCTTTTGATTTGATCAAAAGGGCTCCTTAGGTTGGCTTTATGATCAAACTAAGGCCTCTAGGTTGTAGTGAGGGATGTTGGGAGTGTATTTGGGCAGAGTTTGGCCGAACCAAAAGGCTTTAGAGGTGTGAAGAAATGAGAAGGAGGAGTGCCCTTTTATAAGAGGGGTGAGGGGCACCTTTAGAAAAGCTAGAAATATTAATTTATATTAAATACATATTCGGTTTCTAAAGGCTCCAAAGTTGATTATTCAAAGGTTAAGGTGGGGAGAGGTCGAAAAACACTCAACCAATAGAATTTAGACAGGTTTGGGTACTTATATTAACCTTATCTTTAAGTATCAACTCTAAGTTAATTAGTTTCACTTTTACAATGTCTCTTTGTATTTTTATATAATATGGTTAATAAACTTACTATATACATCCAAGAGACCCCCCAAGTGGTCCATTAATGATGAACCTATCATGATATAAGTCTTTTGACCGAACCTTAGATTTTTAGGAATTTAATATCAATTAATAATATAATATTTGTTTTAAGAACTCTTTTATGTCAATTTTGACACTATTCAATAGTTGATTTTTGTGAAACTCATAACAGATTGCTTACTTCGCAAAAAGTCCATTAAATCAATCCTCATATATCATATTATCCTAGAAAATTAGTTTAATTCAATAAAAGTTTCATATTATATTTATTTGGGTATTTATAATATCAATTAGTTTAATTTTTCACTATTATAATAATTACTGCATCATCATTGTGTCATAAATAAAATATATTATTTAATGTCTAAAAATTATAAATAAAATATCATTATGTAGGAAATAGTTTTATATTTCTAATGAATATTTATAATCTAAAATCCAACTTATATAACCCTATGTAACAATTACTTTGCTAAAAGATATATGCATGTGTCATTTTTGTATTCATTTTGACTTAATTAAAATAATGTGTCATTATCACTTACAAGTGGATCAATGGGGTCCCAAAATTGACACAAAGATGCCCATGGTCGACCATGTATCAACCAATAGGGTTAAGACACGTTTTAGGGTAATTTAGTATTATTATAATATTATTTTTTAACCCTTATTTACCGGATTTACCCTTAACCATGGTAAATAAAATATTTACCGCAGTAATTATTCAAAATGTCTAAAAATAAAAGTTACCTATTTACACAATTTGAACATCCTGATTCCAAATATGGAATCCATTTTCCTAAATTCAAAACACAGAAGTGTCAGAAATTAATTTAAAATTAATTCCCGCTGTCAAAACAAAAAGCGTGTTTTTAAGAGATAATAACTATTAAAAGATTGACAGTTGTTTATGTTCGGTTTAATTGTAAAATTATGTCCAATGACCAACATTATATTAAATAGTAAAAATATATTCTAAATATACTTTAAAACCACTCAAATTAACAATTTATCACTATTAATTATTTTGATTAAAACAGTTGTTTTTAATTAAAATTTAGTAATTTTCACTATTCATCAAAATATGAAAGTTATCCGAAATGTACCAAAATTTCACCCTAGGCTAATTTTGATATTTCGAATCCAAAAATGAAGTCCATTTTCAAATATAAAATATATATAATTTCAAAAAGTAGGTATTACTATTCATAACGGCTAGTTTGATTAGTTATGGTGTGTTAGAACTCGGTGTTGCGTACAACACACGCTAGCGTACCGTGGAAGCTTGGGATGTTTCATTTTAAATTTTTGATGTCCCCATTTAGTCAAAAAGTTTAAAATATAGTATCTAAAAAGGGTTCACTATTAAAATTTGGT
This sequence comes from Viscum album, assembly GCA_963277665.1. Classification (NCBI taxonomy): domain Eukaryota; kingdom Viridiplantae; phylum Streptophyta; class Magnoliopsida; order Santalales; family Viscaceae; genus Viscum; species Viscum album. The sequence continues at coordinate 895,169,939 of OY728127.1, forward strand.
AAAAGTGCAATACTGAAAATGAATTTGTTCTTACATTATGTCTAAGAAACTCATAATATGGATTCTAAAATTATAAGGATTATATAAAGTTTAAAATTTAGTTAACACTATTCATAACCTTTTTTTCATAGCTTGTTTGGTAAGTCATGGTGCGATTGAACTTGGTGTTGCGTGTAGTGAAAGTTATTGAATTATTTTGAAGAAATAACACACTATAAAATCTTGGGGTGTTACATTAACCATATTGACAATTTCAGATCACACATCTAATGTTTCATTTTTCTATAAAAATAATGAAAGATTTTTAATGATTTCTGTTATGATATGATTAAATGTGATTAATGTTGTTTGAGAATTTTAATTATTGAAATCTAATATAAAAATATGGGATTATTCATTTATGGTTCTGGTCTATTTCAATGAGTTTTTATAAATCCATATTGTGATGAATTTTCCATAATTATCTAAAATATTAATCCTAAAAGTTCCATTTTCATGTTAGTTAACAACTATATTACTCTTATAATTATTTCATGTCCATTTTTGAAGGGTCTGTTTCCAATGATGTTTGTTTGTTGAACTATAAACATCCAATGGCTCTCACATCAATGATGAAACATGGTCTAGCCCTCCAAAGATTGGTACTCATTGTAAAATGTGACCAACAATAATTAAAATATTACATTGGTCAAGAGGGTGGGTGTTCATTCTCATCACTCCCTTTAGGGAATAATTATTTCCAATTCAATATACATTATATATTTTATTTAAGGAATTATCATTATTCCTTTATTAAATACCAAATGTACTTGGAATGTCACCCATGGGTGAATAAAAAATTACAATCATGCATCGATTTTATGTAATCTTTATGTAAACAAGATTACACATTAATAAAGATTTTTATATTTATATGAGGCTTCTAATCAATGGTACCCTTTAATGGAATATTTTGAGATTTTTTGTTTAATTGACATTATGATTCTGGATATAAGACACACAGTTGGGAGCATAGAAATTTAATATAATCTAGGGAGAGAAGATTTGTTTTGATGTCAGGATAAGACCTAGATAATAGGATTTCTATATATTCTCATAAAAAAAATAAGAACCTATATACTTCACTACCACTTAACAAGCCAAAAAATAAATTAAAAGGTCATGTGACAATGACCAAACCATGAAGCATAACATTACACAATAAGGTTGCCTCATCAAAGATGTTCTGGAACATATGCCAATGATTTCTAAAATTGTGTGGAAGGGATGTGGTCACCATGGAAGCATTCATGATATTATAGGTAATATATTACAACATTCATTGTGAATAAATTGAACTAGAATTAAATAAGAGGAGTAATTCAGAACACACCAAGATGGCCCATTATAAATAGTGTTTTTTCAACCGTGAAGGGGATCACTCTCTGTAGTTTTTTTCTATGAGGAACTAGGGTTCACTCTATGTAGTCTTTTTTATGGAGTGTATGAGTTCCTTCTACATAGTATTTAACTATTTAGTTCTATGTTATATACATTTTCTTTTTTTGTTCCAGGTGTTTTGTCCCACAAAGAGTTCATACATACATAGTTCACATAATAGTGCATGTAATGTATTTTAGGTATATAGTATTTTGGTTGATTTCCCTTTATAATGTTGCATTATATTTTATATTATCCTATTCAAATTTTATTGGTCCTTCAACTTCCCTTTATTTTATGTCATTTTTCAATTTTTACCACGTTCTCCCATGGGGTTCTTATAGCTGATCATGTTTAACAAACTTTTTTGGACAGTTATTCATCCTCATAAACAATAGCACTTCTTCATTATCAGGAAACCAAAAAGGCCGTCATATGATCAAATGTAATTTTTCATTTTTTGGAGCCAAAAATGACCATCACAGTAAAGAAATGATGTTTCATTTGTGTGAAATATAAAATAGCAACACGACCTCACAAAAAATTTACCATTTTTGTGGAGTCATGTGGTGTGATGGTCTACATGGAAATATGTTATGTGAATAAGATCCCCAATTTTTTAGATTTTTAACCCTTTATAAATTTCCCTTCCTTTTTCTGGGTTGACTATACCATTCATAAAATCCTAGAATCCTTTTCATTTTCCATGGGAAGATTTTAAGACTAAAAGAATGTCGCTTTTTAAATTGTCTCATATCAGAAAAAAGAGGAAGAATTAATGATGAAGAATTTTCCCCATTCGAATCACATTATCATTTTCTTAAGGACCCATAATGGGTACCACAAATATTAAAGTGGGTCTGATATTGTTGGATCAGAATATCCTATAATTATTTATATATATATTAGGGAATTGGTAGCCCTGATTTTGTGATTTATGATTCCAAAGCATGATGTGGGGAAAGTATTTCTAGAGTAACCATTGATCATATTTGAAACGTAGTTTCAAGTATGATGTTTTCGAGGGTTTCAAATTTCAAATTTCCCTCTCTTGAGGAAAAATTTTCCTCTGTTTAATAGATCCTTTTGTGGGTGAATTATGCCTTGATGATCATTGGTTGTATCAATGCAGAGTCAATCAAATGTGTCCACATGAGCCAGAAATTCCATTACTGATGGATAAAAACATAATGTGTATTTTTTATTATCTTATGACTACGAAGAGATTATTTTACTAGGAAGGAATGTAAGAATGAATAGAGAATGTATATTGGCACTTTCCAAGAAAGGGATATTGTTCCTATAGTAATATACTTATGTGAAGGAGTGTACACTTTAATAGATTAATATGATCACAGGGATAACCCCTCCTTGAAAATATGTATTGTAGAATAATATAAATAACTTTTATGTGACATTGACATGGACCCTAATGTTTAACATCTTATGGTAGGGTTATTTTTGTTCATTGATTGAAGGATTACTATATTTGATCGAATGATTAGAAATATTTACTTTTATAATAATCCATCCTGAAATCATCCATAATCATTAGGAATTTATGGTTAATGTTTTAATTTTTATATTGGGTCCTTTGTATATGATTATTGGAATAAGATTAAGTAAATATAGAGATTGAATAGGTCTCTGCAGTGAATGAATGTTCCCATGGATGAAATTCCATTCAATCTGAGAGACATATGCAAAGCCACTTGGGGTGTGTCAATTCAATTTCAAATAAATTTTATAATTACAGATCAAATTTTATATCCTCAAGTAATTGATATAGTTTATGAAGATATGGTTTTCTCTAAAAAAATAGTTTTATTTTTATAATGAATGTGGCTGAATTTGGAAGGATCATTTCATAAAAATTTTATTTATGTATAAGTGGAAATGATTCCCTGGGAATGACTAACCATATGATTCAAAGAGGAAATTTTTTTGTTGAATATCCCTAGACATTGGATATTTGAGTCTCTACATATCTGGTTGAGGTGTGTATCAAGACAAACAATGTTATTGTAAATTTTCACCATAGAAATCAAAATAATGATTGGATAGTTTTTTTCATTATGTATAATGTCTCATGAGTGTGGAAAAAACCCATACTATACCCTCTTATGTATATTTGACTCATACATATGGGAGAGGGGAATATTTGGTATTATAGATTGACCCAAATTTTGGAGCTGGTCATTAACACATATCACATCATGGAGACAATAATTCTATATGTAGTACTTATGCATATGTCATACAATGTACGTTAAACACATACCTAATAATCATGAATAACTTGTTTATGTTTTACCTTTTAGGGAAATTATATCGGCACATGGATAACCATGAAATTAAATAATATTCCTTGATCATGAATGGGATCCTTTACCAAAACCCTAATCCCGTGTGTTCTCTGATTGGTGTGAAAAACATGGAGTAGAAAATGTTTATTCATATAAAAAATAGGTGATAAACAGGAAGGACATGAATTTTTTTTTATTTTCGGGGCTATAACATGTTGTATGATATAGGAATCACCATGTACCTCAAGGGAATGAGATTTTTTCTGTATGTAGTTCTAGGATTTTATCATTGAGTAATAGGGTCTTTAACCCTATATTTTTTCATTACGTTGTCAGAAATATGGTCACCTAATGTGGAAAATAAAGAATGAATCCCTATAAATACTATTCATTAATTTACGAAATTTATTTACATGATGCATGTCTTTTTTTGTGACATGAGGCATCCTTAGCAGGTTTCCTAGGGAATCCTATAAAATATACATTGTGTAACAATACATAATAACATATTGTTCTAAAAAAAATTTCGTATAATTCAACATTATGTTACTTGGAATCCATTGTATCATGAAATTTTAGATCATAATACTATGACCATACATCAGGGAAAAAATGAATGACTAATAGTTTAGAAATCCATGATATTGTAGTTTCCTAAAATATAAATAGATAATTTTTAAAACATGGTCTTAGGGTTTCTCATATCAGAAGAAATGATATAATACAACAAGGAATTGAATCATTGATGTTTGTTTGAAAAGAATTTTCCAAAATGATGAAGGTAGATAATATAGAGATAAAATATATCTCTCTTAATAAAGAATATTGCATAGGGGTATCGGGCCTTTATGTGGGTGACTTATAAAAATCCAACTAGGGTGTATTAAGGAATAGTCAAATAGTAGTGTTACTTATGAATTTAAATACAATTTACAATATTTATGGAGATCTAAATTGTCCAAGAAAAAATGTTCATGATTTATGGAAGGGATGTGTTATAGAACAATGGATGCATTTAGACTGGAATAAGCAATGGAGTGCGAAGATCCCTACACAGATATAGATCATATGTAGGGAAGGGGACATCGTTTTTGGTATACTACCACTAGGATCAGAAAATTAATAGGGGTGGTGCTATGTATCCTATATGTATTGGAATCAAGAGACATAATTTTTTAAAGATGACATGGTGCATGTCTGATGTTTGATATGGGGGAGTCCAGTCATGATAGTGCATAACTAATATCTAATCTATTTTGAGGAATCCAGTATTTATGGAATTATTTATGTCAGTTTTTTATCACCATTTGTTGTGGACATTGTCATTTATTTCCCATATTGTTAATTTCATTATTCATCCATGGTTTTCCATGTGAAAATACATTAATTTATCATCGCATAGGATCGACCATGATGGGGTGTGAATGTACTAAATGGGATGCGTGGTGTGAAATAAGTGATAAACAGATGTGGAAGAATGGAATGAGGGGAACCATATCTGCACAATTTATCAAGACATATTGCACATGGGATACCATTATAATTCAATAGGAAATGAAATTAATAAGGTGTTGATTATTGGTATGGACCTAGGATAAAATACTATACCATCACTATGAGTTACATGAGGATCTAAATAATGGAAAATGTAGTTTAGTATCGTGGAATGATTAAAGTATTATACTGGAGGCGGTTTCCTCTATAATGATGTCATTAAAACATGTTTTCATGGCATGAGGCATCCCATGTTTGTTACATAGGGAAAATATTTAGTTTAACATAGTGGTCAATGTATTTTTACCAGGTATTTTAATATCATGTAAACCAGTCTTTTACCATGATGTTCAGTGTCCATAACATAGTGTGATATGATGTTCCTTTTATGTTCATTCATCTAGGACCATCCTTCATCACATATTAACGTCACACAATATATAATAACGATACCACGTAACTTAAAATGATAAAGTATGGATGATTGTGTCTTCTGATCACATGAAATATTTCCTCAATAACCTGGCTTTGGTGTATTCTTTTGTAAGATGAATTTCCAATGAGATCAAATAATTAGCTCCATTAGTGTAGGAATCATGTATAAAATAATTTCCCTCTAAATTTGGCTCCAATATTGGTGGTTTCATTCCTATAATCATTAGAGTCCAAGGTAAAACCACATCTACACAACAATGAATGATTATAAGTGAACCATTAGGTTAAGGGATCACACAATATCTTTTTCTTAGATATCAAACTGGTTCAAGGAATGAAATACCCTCTCTTCCAGTCACTCCATTTCATCCGGATTCATTGGGAAATCATGTATGGGGGAACATTACCATAGATGGCGGTGTGAAGTAAGGGAAACTGAACCTCGATGGGAAGGACTTCCTCTAACACGTATACCAATGAGTTTTTGGTATCTTATGTTGTAGTGGGGGTTATAGTCTAGAATTCAGAAAATGCATGTAGGATCTTTACTGATAATAAATTTTTACCATTATCTACCATCATTTATATTATATTAGACAAGGTATTTTTGATGAAGAATATTGATCGATTAGTTGCAGCATGATAATGAGAATAATTGTTGGACTTGATGTTATATTACTGATCAACCCAATCCCACACAATTGAGAAATGTTTTGGTTCCATTATATGTAATGATCAAATAAGAAATTCCAAACACAATTATGATATTAGATATCATGATGATTGCAATATTCATTTCCATGATTTCTTTGTGGTGTACAACTTTGGCCTAATTGGAGAAGAATTCGGTTACAATATGATTGTGCATGGCCTATTAGGATGTGGTTATTTGATATGACCCCATGGCATCCCTTCAATAGAGGCAATATTTCATGGAGTATTTTTAGGGTGATGAAACTATAAGGGTTGAGTAACGATGTAGGCATGTAATAAGAAGGAATTGAAATTTCTGGTGAATTCTGTGCAATCAAGAGCCATTGTGGGCCAGTAGTACCTCATCCTCTAGATTTAATGATAATTATGAAACCATGACCGGTGGGAATCACCGTGATCTAGTGTTTACTTATTTCATGGTAGTAGGGGAATCATTCCAATGAATTATATTGACAAGCAATCTATCAGGGCCCCACTTCTAGATGAACTTTTTGTGACTTTTTCCATTAAAAAAATATTATGAGTTTACCATCATCATATTTTCTATTTCCCTACTCTATAAAATGATTTTTTTCCATTTTTAAGATTTTTCAAAATTTGTGTCATATAACAAGCAGCATTACCCTCTGATCCAGGGATGGGAGTAACCTCATTGATCTCTTACATGTTTTTTTGAACAAAATATGCCCATTTTTTATGCTGAAAGATGCTAATGCATATTTCACTCAAGTCTATGTCTTCCAATTCTATAGCAACATTTTATAGACAATCCTCTTGGTAATATTTTGAGCATTTGATGTGAACCAATGTCATCTCTAATTGGAATTCCTCCCTCAATCCATAGACATTTTCTAGTAGTGGATTCAAGTAATATTTTTTATAGAATAATCACTATTTACCATCTTGTAAAAAAATTATGAATCTCCCTTTACTATTAAGGGATTTATTAGTACCTGAAGTGCCAGATCAAGAACTACAATAGAGGCCTTATATTTTATTTAATTATTCATGAAACCTTCTATGAATAAGAATGATTAGTGTATAACTGTTTTTCTAGGAGAATGATCTTGTCTCCCAACCCATAATTATTTGACATTAGGGTCTTCCATCCACTATTTTGTTAGTCTTCTAGATTAGCCATCAAAATTCATATCACGTATCCGTGTGGCCTCTTTAAAAGAGGTTATCTATTCATAGGATTTTTTAATATACAATAACATCATTTTTGCTGATGATTGTTTTGCAACGATTTCATGCAACCCAATGACTTTTAACACTTTTTGAAGCACAAATTAAAAATCAAAAATCTATAGGATAACTTCCCATTGTGACTAATATCTGGTCAACATATTACATATTGTAATGTATTTGATAAAATTATTTAAGTAGACCAAGATGACCATGTGATATGGTAAGTGATGCCACAATTATTAGACTAAAAAATAGCTATAGGCTACCATTTTTGATATCATAATAATGAGTTTCAGTATCAATCATGGTTAGCCTGACCAAATAAATGTTGTTGTCACTCCCGACGTCATATTTTTGACTAAGGAAGGGACCCACAAACCACAATTCATATTTCACATAAAAATTACTTGTCTTCATTAAATATGTGGCATCAAACATAGAAGGAAAAATAGTTATCTATTATGTGTGTTGAATTCTTCATTACAGTCATTGGTCATTTGATATTTAATCCCTTTTTATCATCCATGTGAAGGGATGACAATTTACTACATGGTGGGATATAAATCATATAATTTACTCTAGATTTATTTAAAATACTCTCAACACATTGAGATTTCTAGGAGGTGACTTGTTTTGGATAACCATTTTTTTCATGGTCTAATTGGATTCTATGATTCTATAACACAAAGACATGATATTTCTAGTAGGTAACATTGAATGACTATTTAAAGGGGTTCATTTTCATGTTTTGTTGTTATAATTTACCAATACAAGGTAAATGGTCTTGATGAGGCAATTAATGGAACCCTAATATATAGTAAAAACATTATTAAAAACAAAGGGCATCACACGATACAATTATACGTCATATGTTGAGATAAAACTAATTCCTTCCCCGTCAACAGGGGACATTGAAATATGGATGTATCTTGAATATAATTCCATGAAGGAAATTAATGAATTCCCAAAAATTTCATTAATCAGAAATTTTTTAATTAAAGTTGTGAATCCATCTTTGGAAAATTAAAAACTGAAATATCTAAAGTTGATGAAAACACGTATTTTCCAATTTAATTTTTGACAGGGACTATATTTGTCATGAATATTGGATATCAAACATACTGAATGAAGTTATCTTTGTATGATCTTTTCAATATTAACATTTATTTTTTTCAAGTGAGTATGATGTGTACTTCTGACTGGAGTCATATTTTCATGATTATTTTCTATCAAGCTGATGTGGTTAGTGACCACCTCGGGATGGAGTTTGGAATTTGTATTTATTTAATGATGAACACATCATGGTGTTTCTTTATAAAGGAGGCATGTACATTTTTTTCTTCTAAAAACATGGATACACTATTCAAAGCTGGCCACTGATCTTTTTACAATCCCATATTAATCTATAAGAATTCATAAATGATGGTAAATACATCAACCTCAAGTGTTGTAGGGGCGTCCTTGATTTCCACGTCCTATTAAATTTATTCATATTCATCCATACTCTAAGGGGAATTAGGTAATGCAGCAGGATCTCCAATTTTTGGTGTGGATCCCATGTTCTGAGATCTATATTATGAATATAATTCTTTTAACACATATAACAATTTATGTTCTCTTTAAAAATCAATATGGGATAGAGTGATGGATGGAGAAGAAGTATCTTCATCTTATTTTGGTGACTTGTCAAAATATTCCGACTCAACAGATGAGGTAGGTATTTTAGTAAGATTAATGGTCATATTCAGGAAATTCTGATAATATATTTTATTAATATGTAAATATCATTAACCTATTCAACGAAAATTTTCAAGTTATCATTGTTGATATCACAAAGTCTATTGAATATGTTCTTTAATTTTGGATCTAATACTTGACCTGATTGATGGGTAACACATACTATTCACTAAGATGATTGATTGGTTAGGGTGGTGTAATTTTTAGACAAATTTTGGTGGTGAAGTATGTGACACCATCAACCAGGGTATGTTTCCCATCGATCATATATAATCATGCAACAATAATATTTGACTCAGAGGATTAGAACAAGACCTTATCAGTGTGGAATGCCATGCTATTTTTATTAGTGTATTATTAGAGTCCGTTATGTAATTGTTATGGTATTACAATTTCATGATGTAGTAAAGGGATTGTAATAAAAACATTAAAGGTTTCATACCGCCAAATAATCATATGTTACGAATCGTAAACAAGGACCCCAAACAAAGCCCTGAGATTTCGTTTTCCGTGGGGATTTTCTCAAATTTTTCATAACATACTAGTATCTCATAGGAAGGTTATATGATATCCTTACAATCACCTAGTATATAATGTCTACAACTTGTAATGTGTTGAACTCCCAATACATTTTTCATGGAATCTAGTATGACAGTGATATGATTTATCATGAATACATGTACATCGATCTAATGTGTCCTTGAAAAATACATGCATATCCTTCCCTATTAAGATGATAATTACATGGAATTCAATAGGATTGATCATTTATTGATATAACTCCATTTATAAAACCAATGAATCAACATATTGATGGATTATAAAATCATCTATTTGTAATTCCTTGTGTTCTTTTTATAATATTATGGTATATAGGAACTACAACAAGACCGAAAATAGTCATAATTGCTTTATGATTTCATACATATGGGGAAAATTCAAAAAAGTAATGTCCTTTGATTTATCTTTAACATCTTATTTAGGAGTTTAAATAATTGATATAGTAGGATAAAACACTTAAATAAGAGTTCAATGTTCTCCAACCAATGGTAGGTTAGGCTGAAAATGATTTCCAACCTTTGAAGTGTTATCAGAATCTTGTACCCCCATCAATTGATTATTTAGAATAATTATGTTAGGGAGGATTTTGGACTATTTATGGGTATTTCTGTGATCCAATTTCACTCACTAAAGGGATCTTATGTGAGTTTCTATGGCACTAATAGTCAGAGTTGGGATGTGGCTAGAGTTATGATTTCTATCGCAATTGTATATTCCCATATATGCTTAAATATTTCATCATCAGCCTCATGTTCTCCAATTTGATGTGGAGAACATGGGTACACAAACATTCCTCTATTAAAATAAGGTGTCCATTAATTGGATTATATTAATGGAATAGAATATTAGTTCATCAGTCGTTGAGGATTCTATTTGGCTAAAAATTTCTAATAGTACCTTATTGAGTGGAGGAAATATTTAATTCAAAGATAAAAGACTATTATCTAACGTATTTTAATAATAAAAATTCCATGGAAGAGGTTCATACTCCTATTCATTCACCATGTCATTTGACCAACTATTTTTTTATTTTCTTTTAGAGGTTTGTGGTGCTGAAAATGTCAGATGATCCACTACAAAAGTAGATAGGGTAATATTTGATTGATTTAAATGTGCTCATAGGATACCATTATTTCATATAATTTTCTTTTTATTAAAAAAATATCCATAATTTTCTGTGATCTTTCTTGTAACTATATACCACTCAACACCTTTATTAGGTGTAGTATAAATAATATATTCGTTATTTCAATAGTGGGTTTTCAAAAATTTCTTTCCTAATGTCAACTATTTTATATAGTATTTCTTTCATAATGAAATATTCAAGAATGTTTTTCCCCATCTCCTAGAGAAAGGGGACATAATTTGTAATATCCTTAAGACCATCCTGGTAATACCTCTTGGTTGTTTTCAAGAGGAGTAAATAATTTTCCATAGCTACTATAAGTAGCTACATACTTTCTCTTCTACAAATGAATAAAATTTAATCTTTTACTCCTTGAATTAATTTCAGCATAGACCCCTCAATTTTCATGATGAGGTTAGTGTTTCTATTGATGTTTAGTGTGTTAAGAATGATATCATTCATGGTCTATATCATTAGTTTATGTTGTGGTTATATTAAGTGTGATGGGTGTGGCCTATTCTTTTCCAGTACTCTTCCCTAAGTATTAGTGGATCAATTGAGAAATGAGATAAGTTTCCACTATTGAATCTTCCAATTTTTGACCCACTATGGTGAGATCATGAAACCAAACTATAATGTTACCATTATTTGTGGCACTCAGATGATTCCCATGAGGTTATGTATACAAATTGAAATTAAATTTTCTTTTGGAAATTTCATGTTTAGGGAGTAGGTCTACCCCTTCCAATTTGTAATGAAAAATGATACCATCTTTTTCTCTTATTGTTGGTAGATTGAGATGTCATGGATTCATGTATTTTGATGCATTTTGAGGAATTTATTATGAATCTATCAATGGGGACATTAAAATCATGTGATTGACCGAGATGGAAAACCATTGTACCATACCGTGACCAGCCCATTGAATATTTTCATGAAGCATTCGAGTTTAACTACCCCATGTTGTTAAGGGTTTCCCAGCATGGGGTAACAAATGGGAAGAAAATGTATTAGATTCATTTCAAGGGTGTCCTATTCCACTGAATAATGGAAACTAGTGGATCATATGATTTGTTGTGGGTGGGATAACACTCAACGATTCACGAGAAGGCTTCTATTCTAATTGTAATGGTGTGCACTATTCCTATTCACTTCCAATCGATCAACCAATGAATTGATGATGTTGATAGGACATTGATTAATTTTTAAATGAATAGATTCTTGGATAGAGGTTCCAATAGGATGGTAATTCTACACTATTACCACATAAATCTATGATTTTCACTCTAATTGATGTCATCCTTGATATGATTTCATTGTTAGGAGAGGTAAACAAGTATCCTGGGAATAGGTTTGAGTGTATATGAAGGATCCACTATACTTTTTATCATAATCCCCCATATTTTATGGTTATTATATTTAAGGATAGAATGAGGTTATTATTAAATAACATACCCAAAAGAAATGATTTCTCATATAAGTTCTACATTAATACATTTCAACTCATTCATATATTCCACATTTAGAGAAAATATATCCTCTAGTGTGATGGATTCCTGCTCTTTGAATGGTGTTTGAGTCCCAATTTTATTGTTACCCATTTAATTGGGGGAATCTCCTCGAGTTTTTAGTGTTGGAAAATTTTATGCATCCCCATGTTTTTGGAAATCTTCAAATTTTGGGTGTTCAAACGTTCTTCATTTCCCTCATTATAGACCACTTTTTGAATGGAACAATCCTACCTTTTCTCCTCTATGTTGGTTTCATTCTCAAAATCCTACGCATGAGTTAGAAATATGAGTTTCACAAACATATAATGTGTTTTAGGTGCCTTATTTTCCATAAAATTATATAATGGGTTTTCTTGGCCTTTACTAGACTTCTTCTCTTATTTATGGGGTCCTAGTAGAGCTTCTAAAAAATGAGTGACTTGAATAGAGCCAAAAATCCTTATCATGAATTCCCCATATATGTTATGTGCGTTACAAAATGGGATGAACTAGGAAACCTAATTCCTTAATGCTCCACACATATGGGAAAAAACTAATTTCCATTGTAGGGAATGACAAAGTAAAAGGGACCCTTTCCCTCTATGGTGGGGATTCCACATCCTTGAAAGATGGGGTTGTTCCTGTTCATCAATTTTCAATCCATGGATGAATTGTATTATCATTTGAGAAGAAAATTGTATAGAAAGTTCCAAATCCATGTTGTAAAGGGATTATCCTCGACTATGGTGGACAATTATACTATTTATTCTCTCAGGATCTTGTGCATCCCCATTCAAGCTTGACCTCAATGAAATACATGATCTACATTTGAACCAACTAAATTTTATGGAATAATTAGTTTATGATTATTTTATTCCTTTAATAAGGAATAATCCATAATGTTCTAATTTTCTAGATTCTTGAGTTTTTCAATAACCTTCTATCATCAGCCTTGGAGATTTTGAGACATATTCAGTGTTGATTCATGTTGTGTACACCATCATACTTTATAGGGGGTATTTACTAAAAGATTTTGAGGAGTGATGTAATTAAATGTCATAACCATAGATGTATTTTTTTGAATGGGTGTGATATGAAATGCACTGATCTATGTTCTCCCTATACATGGATATAAATTCCAGGGGGTTCATAAATTTTTAGAAAATATAATTTAATTAGTACATTGAAGATTTCCAGAAAATGATCAACCCACTACTTACCCGATATTGGTCTATATGCAATTAGAAGGGAATATAATATGATTGGATGATGAAGAACCTAAAATAAATTAATATGGATTTCATACCTGTAGTAATCCTAGATATTTGATTCATGGTGGGGTAGATTTTTCCATTGATTCAGACAGATGTTGTGTATGAACTATCCTAATTTTACCTAAGTAATTTTTAACAAAGAAGTTTATGTGTGCCAAAACATGTGGGGAATATAATCCCTATAAATTTTCTTGTACATAGGTATTTTATTTTCATTCTTCTTCCATATATTCCTCTACATGATCATCTAAACATGGGAACTTCCTGATAATTTTTGTGCAAGCATTATGTCTATTATGGGTATTATTATCATGGAAATGTTCCATATGTGATTTAGAGGATGGCTATTTCCATGGGCCATATTCTGATTGGGAAATAATGTTTTCTATAATTTATAGAGTGTTCGGAATGACTAACCCAATAATTCCTTGTTCCCAAGAATATTATATCTTTCTTTTGTTTATCATGGTGAGGGGAAGGACATCATGCTGATAGATCTTAGGTCCATGAGGAGAGATGTTGAATTGAAAACCAAGTGATGGTATTTCAAGGTCAAAAGGACAATTCTCAAAATAAATTCATTCACGGTAATCATGTTGGCAGAAAACATCATGATCTGATGGTAGGAGTGATGTGATGAGGTCCATAATGATTTCTATTCCCACTTCTAAAATTTGTAAATAGATCATCCGGATCCTTTGCTACCATTTAAAAATGTTATAGGGCCTCAATAAGTGTATCATCTAGTACACAATCTTCATAAGACTACCATTAAATTTTGAACTTCCTTGTGTAGGATTTCATTTTAAATTATCTCTCATGAGAATCTTGAAAAATGTTTCCTGAATGGGGATCCCCATGCGAATTAACTGGTTAAGGTGACTCATATGTTCTTGTCATATCATTCTATATGTTTCTGGAATGTCATTATTGATATATTCCCCCACTAGTAAATCCATAAAATGGGATTATAATCCGCCATGGGAACAATGATATACAACCATTCTAGTTTTCCATTTCCCAAAGCTTGTTGTTGACAAGCATCATGGATTTGAGTAAGGATGTTTTTATTCTCTTTTTTGACCCTCATATAATAAAAATAAGTGTCCCTTCATAAAGAGCATGGGTCTTCCTCCCTACTCTTATATATTTCCATTGACATTATTGTGTCATATAAATTTTATAGGATGTCATCAGGAATTTATTTTTGACCATCTATCAATGCTGGGATGTGATGATAAAAAATCAGAGTGGTAATGGGGATATATAACCATTCAGGGTTTGGATATGAAATAATATATAGCACCCCAGTTCATGACATTATATGATTGAACACGGATGTACATCTTCTTGTTGATTTCCACTCCATTTATATTATCATCACAATATGTCTGAGATTTAATTTTCATTATTTCATTGTTATCTTCCATATTTAACTATAGGGATAGATATAAATTATCATATAATTTCATCTTCTCATTGTTTACCATTGTACTTATCTAATATGCTTGATATGTGTGAGGTGAGATTTTTATCTCATCATTTTTAGCTGATGTATTTGACTAGAGGGCTTGAATTGAGTGAGAAGGGATTGGTATATCCTCTTTGTTTTAAGTTTTATTTTACTTTTGTAATGATATACATGAGAATGAGAGATATGATTTATGTCCACTCATATACTACAACCCAATCTGACATCCGAGAAAGATATAATTGCATTAGTATTTTCATATACACGTTGTTGATTTGATATTTTTCTAGAGGGGTTAATTTGTGTTATAAATTAATTGAATCATCTACTTTTTTTCTACCGTATTTGACTGTATAAATTGACAAGCATGTGTAGGGAGTTGTGTCTACTCATAGTTATTCACCACATATGATTATGGAATTTGATGTGCCTGAGGAGGTAATTTTTTCTTCTTCAAGAAAGACTCTATGTTGGACTTGAATGATTCCTTAATAGGGACATGAATTTTGTAATTTCTTTTGTTCTTTGATTTCCACCATATAAGGGAAACCCTGGTGTCCATAGTATACATTATATGGGAAAGAGATTATTGTTTAGTTTTCTATTCATGGTAGAGGATGATACATTGAGTGGTGTTAGCACCATCGACTGATCACTTTATCACAATGGCAGGACCCCTAAGTCACTAAGATAATTTTTTTGGTAGCCATATTATCCACCTCAATATATAAAGGGTGGAATAATTATAATGTTTTATGAATAGTATCCATAATCCGTTTGACACAAAAATTAGTTTCATTTCCTTTGTGACAATTAGTTATTGCAGTGCTCGTGGTTGATGGGGATTCAAGAACTGGAGGAGGTCTATCATCAATCTTTTATATTCGAGAGAGTACCATTTAGTTCCTATTCCGAAATTAGTTAATTTTACACCAAATATTGATGTGTTGGGTAATTTATGACATCCTTATATTGGATGGAGATCCAACATTCATAATGGACAAGGTATACATCTAGTCGAAATTGTTAAAATCCATTTTGATCAAAGGTGGATCTCGTGAAATTACTCTTATAATATGATAAAAAAACCTGAAAACCACTTAAAATAAGAATATTATTAATAATATACATGTGTAAAATATCATTTTCGATCCATGATTATCCCTCCTCTGATTTTAGAGATTTTTATAGCATCCTGACATGTAGGTGAAACCATCATCATGGCCACATCAATTATCCATTTTTTCACATGATTATGATGGGTAAAAATAAAATTTGGGTTTTTAATTGAACATGAAACATCAAATGGACATCATACCTATGAAATCTCATGGAAATACATTCCAATTGATGACACACATTTGGGAACATGCACAACAATACTTAAGAACTCACATTGGTTGAGAGGATTGGAGGATGGGCTAATCACACCAATTTATGGGGGATTATTTCCTACTCCTAGACTCTATTATAAATTTTATTTTATACTTATTAGTGAATCATTTATTAAATCCCATATAAAAAATCACAATTCCCCCTTAGGTTAATAAAATATTATTATAAACCAAGGATTTGGAATCATTTGTATATATGCACGGTTCATTGATAATGTAGATATATCTATGTATCTAACATTTAAAATCAATGATATCCTTTTAATGATGTATTATTCACCATTTGATCATATTTTTATAAAATTAGGGTTTTAGTCCCTATAGTGGGGTTTCCTATAATTTTTTCTCAACAAGGGAGATGAGATTTTTTTTATGTTGTGATCAGGCCCGTATTATGGTTTTCCAATATATCGTTATAAAACGAATCAAAAAACATGTGGTCTAGTTCCAACAAATAGGACACACCATTCCATTTAAGGTAATGTGTCTAGGACCAAACCATTCAGTTTAACATCACGTTTCCTGGATGTATAGGTGAACATTTCATTGTCAATCCTAGTATGAGACATATGCCCAAGTGGATCCAATGAAATTGGAGGAGATGTGGTCACCCTGGTGGGGGCATAATCTTGCTGGGAATATATTAATATAAGTATTGTGATGAAAGTGATCTGTATGGAATATATATTGGAGAGGATATATGACCCTACTATTGATGTATCCCATCCAATATTAGTTTGAATCTTGGTGTTGGTTTTTGATCATATTGTGGCTTCTATAGTATCTAAATTAGTTGGGATGCAAAGCCCATTTAGTTCAAATTGATGGGGATTACAAATTAGAATAATTTCTAAATGTTTAATTATTAGCAATATGGTACATTGATGTATTTTTTCACATGATATATTTTTTATTCAGAGGATGGTCACACGGTTTTGTGGCACACCCCTAGTTTGGAGGCCCATGGGTGAATATGATTAGAGATTATACATAATTAATCTCTGTTATGTTGGCACATTTGGGGTTTATAATTAATTTGAGGCCCAGTTACAAGGGACTATCTGGATGTAATGATCTCTAATCACTTATATTCCCATGTGAGACATTCTTGGTGTCGGAATCAACATGAAGGTGTAGAACTGGGATCCCAAAATTCTCATTCGTCTTCTAGTGGATGATTCTAGAGAGATGGGAGGAAGATATATATATATATATTGAACTATCTACTAAATCTGCCATTATTTTAATAACATTGTATGATGAATAAGTTTTGGGTGTGACCCCCGAACATGGGATTAATCCAAGAGAGATTCCATGCACCCCACTTAAAAGTTGGTGAGAGAAGTTCCCAACATTATCCCGAATTAATGAAAAATGTATATAGTTCTCATCAATCAAAAAAATATGGTGCTCCTAGACTTTACACTATGTTTGGGATGATCATTACTATTGGAATGTATGGTCAAGGCCATTATAAGGACACCCATTTTTTTGGCTATCAATCGAACCCCATTTACTACATGAATCATTGATTGAGTGGTGAAACTGGGGTACCCAATAGACTAATGCTAAATATATGGCAGCATTCTATGTGTCCATTCTCTGATACCACACAATTGGGTCCGTTTTGGATAATTGATCATCACATAAAATATTTTTCTGGATAAGTCCTATTAGATAGATAGTGGAGGGTGTCAAAACCCATCCCTCTAGGCTTGTGTCGTGACTACACCATCCTCGACTTCCATAGGTCAGGGGTTGGAGACTAGCACCGAAATGGAATATCCCTATATTGGGAAGGCACTTCCATTAAACCTTCAAACACAAAAAATATATACAAAACAATTAAAAACCACATAGTATAACTGCTAAATGTAAAAGTGTTAAGTGAAGTAGAATGGGCCAGAATACAAACCCAACTAAATGAAATTCCAAAAAAAGGAAAAACAGATCCTGATGCCATCTGCCAGGGATCCTTCATAAAGGTTAGGTGCAACTCGTCACTGTGGCTCTCCATTTCAACCAGTCACCTCTATGCATCGGTTTTTCCTGGATCACATATCTTGGTCAAAGTTTTCTTTCGTCTGCACAAGACAGAACAAGGTGTGGGTGAAGACCATGTTGGGGTGAGTATAACAATACCTTGTAAAACCCCGAGACATCTGAAGGTCTCCCAAAATTCCAAAAACGAAATCAAAAAATAATGTTCCCAATTACAAATCATATATTAAATGACTCAACTCACACCATGTATTACATAAAGAATAAATAATGATGTTTAGTCATAAAGCTAAATTATCTTTTTCTGAAGAGGTCGTTCGGATGCTGATCCAAAAAGGGTTCTAAGTCACAGATCCACAAAATTCCATAAGTCATCGACCAATATAGGGTTTTAAGTCATTGATCCATGATGGGAAACTCTAAGGATGGTCCTCGTTGGGTCATTCTACTACTGATCCAGACAGAGTCGTAAGTTGTGGATCCACATAGGGTCATAAGTCGTCCATACACACTATGTCATTTATAATCGATCCACATAGGTTCAAAAGTCATCGATCCACACAGGGACATAAGTTTCTGATCCATGATTGTCCTATCTATTTCTAGTCCTCATCAGGTCGTGCTACTGAAGATCCACAATAGGTCATTCTGATGCTGATCAACATAGGGTTGTATGTCACTTGATAGCCAACCACATGATTCTAGCACTTGGTGTGCTTGAGTTCCATAGATTCTTCTCCTCAAGACATCGATTGTAACTCAATTGAAACAATTTCCCATGAAGAAGTAATCTAAAACACTACCATATCATAAGGGTTCCAATGCATGAGACGTCACGTCAATAAGATGAAAAATCTGTAAGTTATATGCATTTTAGTAATGAGGGCCCAGTTGGATTTGAGTATTATCCAACCCTTTTATCCTCCAACATTCTCATATATCCTAGTGGAGTATCTAAAAAGGATCACCTCTTCCTATAGGTTCCAGAACCGTAGATGTTTCCTCAAACAGACGTCCATTTTAGAAGATAGGCATGTTTTAGTGAAATGGGGTCAGTCTGGCCTGGTAGGGGTCCAGCCCGACCGGCCAGCTGGGGCCGCGGGTCCGACCCAAATCACGAGTCTAAACCAATTCCCTGGTCCAGTCAGGTCAATCGGTCTATCATGGCGGGAAGGTTCCACCATGCCAGCTGGTCTGGCCCCGATCGTGGGTACGGCCCTACCCACATGGAAACCCGAACGGATGGCCGGGTGCAGCCTTTGCTCCCCCGAATGGGACGAAGTCCATTCGATTCCTCCAAAAATTGAACCATATTGGATCCACATCACCAGAATGGTCCATGTAGACCATAAATGGTGGGACCCACAAGCCCGCGTTCCCCTACCGCCGTGGCCGGAGTCCCACCGCCTCCTCCACTACAGTCTGATGGCTGCCACCACCTCCTCTGAGGCGCACCGCCCTTCGACTAGCATGCATCCAGAATCATCACGTGATGTCGGTGCTGGAATCCCGATAGGAAGTTCTTCGGACCACCAGATGTGCTTTAGTGGTTCGTTCTTTGTCATGCCCGCACCTACTTGCCTCCCAGGACGCTCTCTTCAATATATGGACCTCAAAAATGCCCTGCTGTCTTGTTCGTTGGTCCACCTTATAGAATTCTCCAAGAACAAGTTTGGTGGAGGGTCTGGGAGTATTTTGATTCGTCTTTCACCCTCTATTTTAGACTTATAACATGGGGTGAAATAATAATCTTTATAAGTTTAAATAAAAACCCCAAAATGAAACCCTTCTTCCCCCTCCCGGAAAAAAGAATGAAACGTGAATAAACTTGTTTGTCGGTTGATCTACGTTCTTCGTATTAATAAGGTATGGGGATGTGGAAAACCATTATAACATGTAAAAATTTAAACACCCTATCTTGAACACATTGGATTCACTGATGAAGAAGTAGGATAATCAGTTGTTTAAAGATTTTCATTGGCATTCATCGATCTCCAGATCGAATCCTCTATATCGTCGTTCATTCATAATTCTTTGTTAGAGTGGTTTTTCTGCCGATTTCTCATCAAGAGTTATCCCACAGGGTCTCAATTTCCAATCCAAATGATTGTTTTATAAAATAAAATCTCCACATGTTGTGTTTAATTATTATGGTTCATTAATGAATCTCAATTAATGAACATATTAAACACACGACATTATGGTTACAGAAAAAGTGGAAATATTCATTTAAGGATCTTCAGTTAATGTTTGACCAACATTTCGGTCCCACCATCATCGCTCAACAGTATTAATTTATGAATAAAATAATTTTTAGTTGTTTTATTATTATTTACTTAAAAGGCCAAAAAATAACTTTTTCACTTGACCCTTGTCGGTAAAAGTTAACGATCGCATAGGCGAATCCCGATGCTATGAATTGAACAGTGACCCCACATTTTTTATCTTAGCACCGATTCAAAATATAAAATTCCCACCCATATATTTGGGGAATGTACCTAAAAAAATGTTCAAAATTCTGTTCCGGGCATTCCAGGCCTTAGAATCACCTGCCTTCAATTTTCACAGTCTTCTAAAAATCCTTATAATTAAAAAAAATACAAAAATTCCGGGTTTTTACATTCTCACCACCTTATCTATTTTCATCCCCAAAATCCAAAAAAAATATTAAGAAAATAAATGGCGGTACGGAGCCCGAATCTGATCATCCCGCTCACATGTGCTCTCCTGGAGGTTCTCGTGCTGCTACTAAATGTGCACTAGAGGAATCGACCATCCACGAAGGACTCTGTCTTGTTGACCGTCTATCTCCACTGGGAACTCTGCAATCATCGCTGCATCATCAATGTTCATCTTTCCCAAATTAATGGCATGAAATATATCACACACATATTTTCCCCACTAGAACACATAGAATATATTACACACCAGGTTCATATCTAGGGTAAGATCTAGGAGGTACACCACCTCTCCATCTCTTCTGAGAATATGAAAAGGTCCAATGATTATCAGAGATAGCTTTTTCCCTAGACTAATCTCGGCAATCCTCATTGAGGTGAGACCTGAAGGAAAACATGAAAACCCTCCTCAGACTCCAAGGGTCTATGTCTCCTATCAACACAATACTTCTACATGCCCTGTACTATCTTCATCCACGCCTGGATAACCTGCACCTTCTCAGTGGTAGCCCATACCAACTCTGGACCCATGAGTGTTGACTCCCCTAGGACTCTCCAGCATAGAGGTGATCATCAAGGTCACCAGTATAAGGCCTCATATGCTTCCATGATGATCATGGAGTAATAGTTTTTGTTGTATGAGAACTCCACCAAGTACAAGTGATCCTCCCAACTCCTACCAAAATCAAAGAAGCAATCACGGAGCATGTCTGCATGCATCTGAATGGTCCTCTCCATCTTACCATCTGTCGGAGGATGAACGGCGGTGCTCAAACATAGTTGATTCCAGAATTCCTCCTACAATCCCTTCCACAACTCAGATGTAAAACTATTGTCACGATATGAGATGATTTTAGATGTAACCCCATAAATTTGTACTATATCATGTATGCAGAGGTGTCCAAATCCCTATACTAACCCCTTCTCTTAGATGGGAAGGATGTGGCCCAACATGGTGATTCGGTCAACGATTTCACATATGGAATCGTGGCCCATGGATGTACAAGGTATCCCTGTTAAGAAGTCCATGGAGATGCCATCCCACTTCCATTCTGGCATCATAAGTGGTTGTGCTAAGCCCGATAGACCCTGATGTTTGGCATTCACTTGTTGATAAGTGAGGCATTATGAAATTAACGGTTCCACTACTTTTTTCATCCTTGGCCACCAGTAATAATGAGGGTGGTCCTGGTACATCTTCGACACACCTCGATGTACCACCAAAGTGGGTGTATGGAACTCACTCAACACCTCATCTCGTAGTGTCAGTAGTTCTATGGTGTGTCCTCTGAAAATGATTTCATGCTCCCCACCGTCAGAATGTACATCAGGAGCATGCCCTAAGAATATCTGAGCACATTGGGTCTCACAGTCAATGTTCCCGTGTTTCTCTTCCCAGACTCACTGAAGGAGTGGGAGAGTGACTGACATAGACATGAGGTGAGCTGCTCCATCACTTTCCATGAAGGATAACTGCAATATAGCTAGCTTCTCTGTCACCTCACTGATCAACTGAAAACTAGACCTCCGACTTAGTGCATCTGACACAACATTTATTTTTCCAGGAGTGTATACTATCTCAAAGTAATAGTGTTGGAGGAACTCATTCCATCATCCATGTCTCATGTTCATGTCCCTCCGTGAGAGGATATACCTGAGACTCTTGTGTTAAGTGTATAAAGCAAAATATTCACCCATTAGGTAGTGCTACCACATATTCTAGGAAACATACACTACTGAAAACTCCAGGTCATGGGTAGCATAGTTCTGCTTGTGTTTTCTCAACTATCGTGAGCAATAGGCGATCAATGCTCAATCCTTAATCATGACACACCATAATCTATTCCTGGATGCATCGCAGTAGACTATATACCAAATACACTCATTTGGCATCCACAAGATAGGGGAACACATTAGTCTCTTCATTAGCTTTGGGAAAATCTACTAGCATCACTCTTTCCACAAGAAAGGTTGTACCTACTTTGTAAAAGCTAAAAAGGGTGCTGCTACTCTGGAAAAGTCATGTATGAATATCTGGTGGTACCTAGACAACCCCATGAAACACCGCACTTTGGTCACATTATTGGGTGGATCGCAAGAATAGACTTCCTCTATCATCGCCAGATCCACTACAACTCAAGCCTCTATTATAACATGTCCCAAAAAGTGGGCCTCCCATATCCAGAACTAGAACATCGGGAGATTACCATAAATCTGGTTCTCTCAAAGTGCGTCTAAAACTATCTACATATGAGAGAAGTGCTCCTACTCCTACACTAAGTACACCAAGATTCCATCAATGAAGACCACCAAGATGCGATTGAGGTAAGGATAGATGATCATGTTCATTAGTCCCGTGAATATTGTTGGGGAATTGGTCACATAGAAAGGAATCACCATGAACTCATAGTGTCTATACTGGCATCTGATAGCCATATTTAGTACATACTCATCTAATAACCTGAGTTGATGATAGACTGATATGCGGTCTATCATCAAAAACCACCGAGCTCCCTTCAACCGATCAATGATATCATCAATCATAAAAAGTCGATACTTTTTCATCATGGTCACCTAGTTTAGGGATCTATAGTCCATGCTAAGTCTCAAACCCGCATCTTCCGTCTTGGTGAACAACATTGCTGCTGCCTGTGGTGAAAAACTGGTCCATATGAACCCCTTTCCCTGAAAGTCTTCCAGGTGTACCCTTAACTCAAGATGCTCCATAGGAGCCATCTAATATGATGGTGTAGATATCAGTGCCATCCTGAGGAACATTTTGATGTAGAATTATAACTCCCTATGAGGATGTGGTTATATAAAAACCTCAGAAAAGACAATAGAATACTCTTCTACCAATACAGGATTGCTCACACTCCTCTCGTCAACTACTCAAAGGTTAAGGATAGCCAACGGATGAGTGATATTCTTCACCCTCCTTTGAGAAATTCCATCCTGAGCTGCAATGGTTCCCTTCATGCTGGTGAATGAAAAACTAGTTGCATCCTCGTAGACACACTACACTACACCTAAAATAGTCAATATGAGCAGGGACCACGGATAACCATTCCATACCCATGATGACATCGTAAGGCCTCAACAATGCTACTAGGAGATCCTAGCCGAATCTCTCTCCTACTTGAGTATACTCACACATCTAGTACGAGTGTGTAATCATTGTATCCTCTCCCATATGAGTCTATAATAGTAAGGATCAAGCCAATGACCCAAATAGAATCTTTGAGCTCTGTACAGAAGCTGTGATTATAAAAGAGTGGATGACACCAATGTCTATAATAACTATAGATATGGTGGAGTAGGAAAAGATCGTTCCTTGAATCATCTCTAGAGTGCTTTGGCTGTAGGACATAGCTTCTTGAAGCTATTCTCGCCCTAGTCCTCCTGCTCCTTGGGGTTGGGTTAGGTGACCTGGGGGTGGTGGAAGTAGTACCACAAATAGCCACCCACAACCTGCTCCATGATTCACTCCTCTCCAATGTTTTCTACCATGCAGTTTTCCCCACATGAATCCATGCCTCTACCTTGGCGGACCCTCGACCGTCTGCGGTTCTTCGGTGTGGCGGGTCGGCATTCACAAGCCATGGGACCCTTCCTACTACACGAGTATCATAGTTTTCTATTCTACGTGCCTCCTCTATACCATGATCTCTACACCTCCAACCCTACCTATTGGGTTCATCCACTAGAAGGTATGGACTTTTTGGACTTGTGGGTCATCTACTTATTTCCTGCTGAAATGACTCAAGTACGTGTAATCCGATGGTGGCTCTCATTGTCGATGTCTTCTTTGCTACGAAGATCTCCAATAGAAGTGAAATATCTATTACTCCAACTTACGTCGGTATATTTGGCGATATAATTGATGCTCTATTCTACCATAATATACCTTACTCAAAGGTTGGGTCCATGAATAAATGGTCTTGTACCATGTCAGTGGTGTAGTGTGAGAGGTCAGTGAATCTAGCCTTGTATTGGGCTTCTATCTGACTGCCCCTCTGTATGTGTAGGAGAACCTGAATATGCATAGGGTGTAGAGTCACTGGAATGAACTACACCCTAAAGAGGACCTCGAAGTCAACCCAGGTGAGGGACACCTCATCGTGGAACTGTAGCATCAGGATCCACCATCTCCCTATTGATCCCTGGAAGAGACTAGAAGCTATGATCACCATCTTGTCTGATAGTGTCCCAACTAGGTTGAAATCTCTATCCATATCCTACAGATAGTCCTCAGATGCCTGAAAATCCATCTCACTTTGAATACTCGGAGGCCTCTGCCCCTAGAACTTGTGCAGTGCTCTTTGTTCATGTGCATTGTCCTCGTGTGGGGATAGTGGAAACTACTTCTCTATGGGTAGTGTTACTACTGGTACACCACCTGAAGGTTCCATCATTGTAAGAAGGCCATGCACCATAGCCTCGTTTTTAGGTGGGATGTTATCATGATATCTCACTGGAAACCTAGCTAGTTGTTTACGCAATGATATCCTTTAATGAAACAGGTGCACCACGGTAAATAAGTTATACCAGGTGAGCTGAATCAAATGAGATCAAAAGAAAAACATTTCAAAAACACATGCAATCAGTGTTTTAGTGTACCATGTCAAAAATCATAATTCAGGGTACTGGTGAATTGATACATTGGCCGCCACACTAACAATGGACTCCCTCAACTAAAAACTATACTCAAAACAATTTAGACTATTTCCCCATTGAAATGATTAGAGTGTTTGTTCTTCTATAGAACTGAATCCTCTTATACTACTTTGTCGCAATCTTTCCTATGCGGCCTATTCCAGGACTACCCCAATACTGCCATCCCCAGGATAGGGGTTGGTGACTAGCACTAGAAAGGATTACCCTTAATATGGGATGTCGTTTACTTTAATCCTAAATGCTCACAGACTAGGTTCAAAACAACTACTAACAACATTGAATAACTACATAAATTAAAAGTGTGAACCAAACTAGAATAGGCAAGAATAAAAACCCAACTAATTGAAAATATAGAAAAATGGAAAAACAGCCCCTGAGGTCATCCTCTAAGGATCCTACATGATGGGTTTGTGCAAATCAACACTACGGCTCTCTATGTCAATCTGTCACCTACGTGCACCATTTTGTCCTAGCTTCCAAATCTTCATAAAAGATGTTTGTTGTCTGTATAGGCCAAAAAAGGGGCAATCAAGGACTATGAATGGGTGAGTATAAAAATACCCAGTAGGGACCCTGAGACCCCCAACGCTCTCCCATAATTCCACAATCGAAAACCAAAATGCATGATCTCAATAACAATACATAAAGTAAAATACACAAATCACAAGGTATAAAATAATGAATAGGAATAAATATGATTAGTCATAAACCTAAATCATCTAATTTCATTGAGATGTTCCACTGCTACACCACAATGAATTCATTTTGATGCCGATACACCACCACCAAAATTACGTTTTTTATTTGAAATAACACCCCACACTTAACAACAACAACAAATGCGGTACCTCCTATGGAGGGCGAAAATAATGTAGCCCAAGTGCGTCTCCCCTAATCAGATTGACTCCCTCAGGTCTAATGGGCAACACATTATCCACCCAAACTATATTAACCCACGGAACCATGATTGAAGCAAAGTAGTCCGCAACTTTTTTCCCTTCCTGCCAGGTATGAGTGACCCTTACATTATTCCCCATGATCGTCTTTCACTACCTAATAGTGTAAGAAATCCTCCATGGTATCGTGCCCTGTTCATGTAACGCGTCATGTATGATTTTTGAGTCAGTCTCTATCTGATCCACCACCAGGCCTTTGTCCAAACACAACGATATCCCTGAAAGAACTTCCAAGGCCTCTGCCTGCACCGAGCTCCCCCTCCCGTAGTGTATCATGAAAGCCAGCAATACACTACCACTGCCATCCCGAAGCAACCCACACAGGGTGCTAAGTCACAGATCCACACAGGGTCATAAGTCATCGATCCACAATGGGCCCTAATTCAGTGATCCAGAACGGGCTACCCTAAGGTTGGTACTCGTTGGGACGAACTATTTATGATCCACATAGGGTCATAATTTGTTCCACACAAGGTCATAATTCGTCGATCCACAATGGTTCGTATGTCATTGATCCACACAGGGTCGTCTGTCATCGATCCACATAATGTCTTAAGTCGCTGATCCACGATGGGCCACTCTAAGGCTAGTCCTTGTTTGTTCGCATTACTAGTGACCACTCAGGTTGGTTCTGATGCTGATCCACAAAGGATTGAATGTCACTCGAAAGCAAGCCACAAGATTCCTACACTTGGTGGACATGAGTTCCATAGATTATTCAACCTAAGACATCCATTGTACCTCAACAGACAGGAAGTCCCATGAATAAGTAACCCAAATAATTTCTATGTCATATTGATTCCAACTCAATAGACGACACGTCAATTAGACACATGATCTATATGTTATAGGTATTTTAGTACTGAGGGCCCAGTTGGATCCGAGTCAGATCCAACACATCCATACTCAATATTTCTCAAAATCCAATGTCGACTGTCTCAAAAGGACCAACTCATCTTAAGGGAACCTGCACCACAGATGGTTCATCAAACGGACATCGAGTTTAGAAGATTCTCATGTTTTAGTGGAACGGGGTTAGTCGGGATCGGTAGGGGTCTGGCCCAGTCGGCCCATTGGGCCTACGGGTCCGGCTATTATGGAAACCTATCTGGCTAGCCGGGTGTGTCCTATTCTCCACAGAATGGACAATGTTAGTTTGGTTCCTCCAATAGCAGCACCAGCAATGAGCCACTTCACATGACCGGTCCGCAAAGACCGGTCAATGGCTGGACCCGTAGGACCGGGTCCGCCTACTACTGCGGCTGGAGCTGTGACTCCTCCTCCACGGTAGCCTGATGGCTGCCACCACCCCCACTACGATGCACCACCACCACATTCCACACTTTGACCATTTCATGGCCAATGTCACCGCTGCCACCACCATCCCGATGGAATGTTTTCCGAAACAATAGATTCACTCTAATGGTCCATTCATTGACATGTTTGTTCCTATAGGCCTCCTAGGACGCCGCATTCACTGTGTCGCCCTCGTAAACACATTCCCACCACGTTTGTTGGTCCAACATAGAGAATGCACCATGAATAAGTTCGTTGGATGGTATTTTCCTTGTTCGGTTAGGACCATGACCACTGCGTTAGACTTATAACATGGGGGGTGAAATAATAATCATTATAAGATTATATAAAATAATTACAAAGACACTCCACTACAACCTCCATCATAAAAAAATGAATCGTGGATCAACCCATTAGTCAGTTGATCTGTGTTCTTCATATTATTCAATAATGAGGAAGTTGAAAACATTTAAATTGTGTAAACAAATAAAACCGCTACATTGAACACATTTGATTCCCAGATGACAAAGGAGGAGCATATATTGTTTGAAGCTATTTGTCAGCGTTCTCCAATCTCCGGATCGAATCCTCAATGGCGTCCTTCATTCCTTGTTCCACATTGGAGTGGGTTTTCTTCTAGCACTTCAGTAATATTTCTCATGTTGTTTCTTAATTCCCTTTCTAATGGTTTTTTGAATAAACGAAAATTTCCCCATGTTGGGTTTAATTACTTTGGATCATTAGTTTATCTCAATTAATGAACCTATTAAACACACAAAATTGTGGTTACACGACAAGTGTAATTGTTCATTTAATGACCTTCACATAATGTATGACAAACTCTACGGTCCCACTACTATCGCTCAATGGTTTTAAAGAATGTATAAAATAAATAATAGTTATTTTAATATTTTATTAAAATTTAATAAATTAACATTTTCATCCATCCCTTTCTGGTTGAATTAAAGCTCAGTCTAAGCGAATCCCGGCTCTACGAATTCAATGGAACCCTCAGATTTTCAATCTGAGCGCTGGTTCAAAAGATAGAAAATCATGTCCATCCGTTTACTGAACATACCATAAAAAGTTCAAAATTATATTCTAGTCTATTCTGGCCTCAAAATTACGTTCCTTCAATTTTCATAGTCTCATAAAAATTCCATATAATTAAAAATATTTATACAGAAATTCTAGGTTTTTACATTATCCCCACCTTAGGTCTTTTTATCCCAGAAATCCACAACAAAGGATATGAAATAAAATGGGGGTACTGAGCAAGAATCTGAGCCTCCCGCTCCCATGTTCTCTCTTGGAGGTTCATCTAATTATGCAGAATGAACACAAGAGGAATCTACAGTCCCCTGAATGACAAGGTTGTTTAAATACTCTATCTCCACTGGGATCTCTGCAAATGTCACCCCATTGTTAATGTCCATCTTTCCTCAGTCGATGACATACGATGGATCATGGATTTATCTCCTCAGCTGAAACACATGGAAAACATTATGCACTTGTTGAATCTATGGTGGATGATATAGGTGGTACGCTACCTCACTATCTTTTCTGAGAATCTGAAATGGTCCGATTAACCTCACAGATAGCTTGAAGCCCCAGACAAATCTCATTATTCCTCATCGAGCTGAGACCTAAAGGAAAATATGACCACCCTCCTAAAATTACAAGGGTCTATATATCCTTTCATCATAAAAGTTATGCCTAATCTGTGTAGTCTTAAATTTCCCTAGATGACTTACACCTTCTCAGTGGTAGCCCTTACCAACTTTGGACCCATGACGGCTGACTCTGATGGGTCGGTCCAGGATAGAGATGATCTAAATGGTCGCTCATACAAAGCCTCAAAAGGTGCCATTCCATTGGTGGAGTGATAGATATTTTTTTGAGAACTCTTCCAAGTGCAAGTGATCCTTCCAACTACAGCCAAAATCAAGGACACAATAATGGGGCATTTCCTCAAGCGTCTGTATGGTCCGATACGATTTACAATCTATTTGAGGATGAAAGGAAGTGCCTAAATGTAGTTGAGTCCCAAACGCGTCCTGCAATCCCTTCCCCAACAAGGATTTAAAATGGGAATCATGATCTAATATGATCGTCGATGGAACCTCATGGAGTTATACTATCTCATATACATATAGTCTTCCCAATACCTCTACTGCCCCTGCTCTTGGATGGGTGGGATGTGGGCTAACTTGGTGAGTTGGTCAACCATTACCCAGATGGAATCATGGCCCTTTGTCATACTTGGATTCCAGTTCATGAAGTCCATGGATATTCCATACCACATCCATTCCAGAACCTCATGTGGATGTGCTAAGAATGATGGAACCTGATGTAAGTTCTTCACTTGGTAACCGGTGAGGCATCGTGAAATGACCTCTACCAATGTATTGTTCATCCCTGTCCAGTAGTACATACACCAAATGTCCTGATACATCTTCTCCACTCTAGGATGTACTACCAATGGGGATGAGTGGAACCCCCTCAACACATCCTCTCATTGTGACACTAGTACAATGGTGTGTCCATTGAAAAAGATGATTTTCTCCCCACATTAAGAAAATAAATCTGGAGTGTGTCCTAAGGATATCTGAGCACATCTGGTATCACAATCCACTTCCCTATGTTGTATCTCCCTGAGTAACTGATGTAGTTGGAGAGTGATTGAAATATACTGGATGTAAGCTACTCCATCACTATCCGTGAAGGATAGATGCAACATTGATAGATTCTCTTTCATCTCACTCAACAACTAAATCCATAAATCCTGCTGAGAGTGTTTGCCACCTCCTTTCCTTTCCCAAGAGTGTAGACTATCTTAATGAAATAGTCTTGTAGGATATCCATCCATCATTAATGTATCTGGTTCATGTCCTTCTATGAGAATATATACCTGTGAATATTGTGAACAGAGTAGATATTAAACCGTTCATCCGTAAAGTAGTGCTGCACATCTTCATGGAAAAGACCACTACTTCTAACTCCGGGTCATGGGTAGTGTAGTTCTTCTCATGTTGTCTCAACTGTCATGAGTAGTAGGAAATCACCATTCGCTACTACATTAGTACATATCCTAGTCTGGTCCCTAATGCATCACAGTAGACTAAACACCCAACTCCCTCTTCTGGAAGCGTCAAAATGGGGGCACTCGTTGGTCTGCAAATTAGCTCCTGGAAACTCTGCTAGGATCTACCTCTCCACAAGAAAAGTTGTCCATTTGTTGTAAAAGCTGACATGGGAGCTGCTACTCTATAAAATCCATTTATGAACCTCTATTAGTACCCATCCAACATTAGGAAAATCCACACCTTCCTAACATTCTGGGGTGTCTCCAAAACAAGAACTAACAATATCACTACTAGATCCACTACAGCTCTAGCCTCCATGATAATGTGTCCCAGATGGACAACCTTCTATATCCAGAACTGGCACTTTGAATGATTA
The DNA here is from genome assembly GCA_963277665.1 of Viscum album. Taxonomy (NCBI): domain Eukaryota; kingdom Viridiplantae; phylum Streptophyta; class Magnoliopsida; order Santalales; family Viscaceae; genus Viscum; species Viscum album. The sequence goes on from OY728127.1 coordinate 895,201,621, forward strand.
CCATAAAGCTAGTTCTCTCAAAGTATATCTAGAACAATCTGCAGATGAGTCACATGATACTTCTCTAACACTGAGTACACCATGATGTTTTCAATGAAGACCACCATGAAGTGATCGAGGTAAGGCCATATTATCCTATTCATGACTCCCATGAATACTAAGGGGGTGGTTTTAATGCTGAAAGGAATCACCACGAACTCATAATGTCCATACCAGCATCTGAAGTCCATCGTCGGTACATCCTTATTTCATACCTTTAGATGATGATAGCCTGATTGGAGGAAGATCATCGAAAAACACTGAACTCCCATTAGTTGATCGAAGTCATCATCAATCCTTGGGAGTGAATACTTGTTCTTCACAGTCACCTGGTTTATGCACTGATAGTCTACGCTAATCCACAAACTCCCATCTGCCTTCTTGGCGAATGAAATCTGCGCTGCCCAAGGAGAAACACTAGGACTTATGAACCCTTCCCCGAGAAGTCCTCCAGTTGTACCCTCAATTCACGAAGCTCTTTATAGACTTCTGATATGCGGTTGTAGATATCAGTGTCATCCTAGGGTATAGGATAATTTATATGTCTACCACCACGTGAAGAGGTAGCCCTTGAAAATCGTGTTAAAAGATATCAGCATACTTGTCCACCACTAATGGATAGCTCAAACACCTCTTGTCAACTGCTCTGAGGAGAAGGCTATCTAACTAATTAGTGATAGGCTACACCCTCTTTTGAGAAAGTCCATATTGAGCTCCAAAATATTCCTATCTCACTTGTGAAGGAAAAACTGGTCCCATCCTTGCTGACTCGGAACACATTGCACCTAAAATAGTCAATATGAGCATGAACCCTGGATAACCAGTCCATACCCAATATGACATTGTAATTCCTCGACGCTGATACTGGGAGATCCCATCTGAATATCTTTTCTCCTCGAGTCAGATCAAACATCTGAAACTAGTGCATAATCATCTAATCCAATCCCATAAGAGTCTCTAATGATAATGATCTAGTGAAAAGCTCCACCAGAATCTCTGAGCTCTAAATGAGAGCCATGGCAATAAATGAGTGGATGGAACATGTTTCTATAAGAAATGTTGATATAGAATAGTAGAAATAGATTGTACCTCGACTCATCTCTAGTGCGTAGTGGTCATAGGACTAATCTAAATTAATATGTTATTTTCCATCTCCACCTCCTCCCTAGGGTTAGGGTGGACCACATGGGGGTGGTGGCGGTTGTACCTAAAATTGTCAGCCACTGCCTACTACAAGGCCAGCTCCTCTTCCATTTCTGCCACAATGCAGACCTCCCCCCCTCGAATCACTTCCGCTTCCTCGACATTCCCTCACCCTTCATCTGATTGTTGGTGAGGCGGGTCAGTCGGTCACGAGCCATGTTACACTACTCACCCCATGAGTAGAATTTTCTGCTCCTCTGCTGACCATCTATATCCCGTGAGCTCCGAATATCTAACCCTACATCCTGGGGTCATGCACCAAAATGTCTGTCCTGGTCAGGAATTTGTGTCATCTTCCTACTACCTACTTATGATTACTTGGATGCATGTCGTCTTGTGGTGTCTCTCGCTAACAGGGCTTGTTCAGCTAGGAATCTCTCCACTATAAGTGCTCTCTCTAGAACTCCATCTTGCGTCGGTATGTTGAGAGATATTATTAATGATCTAATCTCTCATCGGAGACCCTGTAAAAATGTTCAGGACCTTAAGAAATGATCTTGTACCATGTTAGTCGAGTAGAGGGAGAGGTTAGTGAATCTCACCGAGTACTGGGATACTATCTGGTTTCCCGACGGTAAGTGCAGGAGCTCCTGAATATGGACAGAGTGTACATTCACTGGAACAAACTCCACACTGATGTGTCCCTTGAAGTCCAAAAATCTATGAGTCTCATCGTCATGAAACTGTAGAACCATGTTCCAACATCTCCTTGAAATTCCCTTGAAGAGACTAGTAGAAAAGATCACCATCTAGTCTACTGGTGTGAGAACTAGGTGGAAAACTCTAGCTCCAACCTCCACGCAGTCCTCAGCTGCCTGAAGATCCATCTCACGTCGAAACCTCATAGGCCTATGCCGCTAGAACTCATGCAACGTGATATGTTGACATATACTATTTTATTGTGGGGATGATGGGAACTATTTCACTATGGGTAGGGGTGATTCTTATACAGCACCTGAATGTACCATCGCTATAAGGGGGCCCTACATCAATGTGTCATCACTCTGTGGGCCGTCATCATGATCTCTCACAGGAATCATGTCTAGCTGTCATGACATCCTATAAAAAATATGTGTTCCAATATCAATATGTTATACCTGGTGAGCTGATTAATGAGATCAAAAGAAAAAAATTTAAAACACACACACAATCAGTGGTTTAGTATACCGAGTTGGAAATCAGAATTCAGGGTCCTTAAGTGTGGATAAGTAGGCTGCTAGACAAACACTGGACTCCATGAACTAAAAATATTACTCAAAATACTTGAAACTGTTTCCACATTGAAAAGATCAGAGTATTGGTATTTTGTAGAACTTAATCCTTTGATACAACATTGTCACAACCCATCCCCAAGGGCCCATGTCGCGACTACACCAAGCCTACCTCCCCTAAGCTAGGGGTTGGTGACTTTCAGAAAAAAGGGATATCCCTAGAATGGGAAGTAATTGACCTTAAACCAAAAATCACAAAGACCATATACACAATAAGTACAAACCACATAGTATCATTGCTGAAAGTAAAAGTGTGAACTGAAGAAGAATGGGCCAGAATAAAAACCAAACTAAAAGAAAATATAGAAAAATTGAAAAAAGTTCCTGATGTTGCCCTCCACGGATCCTACCTGAATGGAGGGTACAAATCTTAATTATGGCTCTCTATGTCAACCAATCACCTCTATACACCGTTTAATCCGGGCTCCCAAATCTCAGTCAAAGATGATCATCACACGCACAAGACACAATAAGGTTCTTGCAAAGCCCATGAAGGGGTGAGTATAACAATAACTAGTGGGGACCCAAAGACCCTCAATTGTCTCCTATAATTCAACAAAGTAAAACAACAAAGCATGATCTCAATCACAACAAATAATGTAATTTACTATGCTCAGACCAGGTATAACTTATATTACAGTAATAAGGTTGTTTAGTCATAAATCTAAATCTTCTTTTTCCGTTGAGAAGTTCAATTTTAGTGCCACAACGAAGTCGTTCCGATGCCAATCCACATAGGTTCATAAGTCACTGACCCACATTGGGTCATAAGTCATCGATCCACATATAGTCGTAAGTCGTTGATCCAAGACGGGCCTCTCTAAGGCTGGTACTCATTGGGATGCACTATTGATGGTCCACAGAGGGTCATAAATTTTTCCCCACAGGTTCTTAAGTCATCGATCCTCACATGGTCGTAAGTCGTCAATCCAAATAGGGTCGTATGTTATCAATACACACAAGATCATTAGTCACTAATCCACAATGGGCCGCTATAAGACTATCCTCGTTGGGTCACTATACAGTACTACCACACATGTTTGATATAATGGTGATCCATAATGTTTCATACGTCACATTAAAGCAAGACACAATACTCCCTCACATGGTGCAATTGAGTTCTGTAGATTCTTCTCCTCAATAAATCAGTCATACCTAAAAATCCAAAGGGTCCCACTAAGAAGTAACCCAAAGAACCAACATTTCATAAGTGTTCCAACACAATTGAAAATGCGTCAATCATACATCCAGTCTATAAGTTATATTCATCTTAGTATCGATGAACCTATTGGATTCGAGCCCAATCCAACCCTGCCATTCTCCAACATTCTCCAATACACATGTGGAGTACCTAAAAAGTAATGCCAATTCCTAAGGGTTATACATCCGAGGAATGTACATCCAATAGAGGTAAAATTTAGAAGATACTCATGTTTTAGTGAAATGGGGTCGGTTGGGTCGGGCCCGACCCACCCATTGGGCATGAGGGTCTGGCCTAATTCATGGGTCTGACCCAGCTAGTAGGATCGGCCCAACCCATGGGTTTAGCTCGGCTCGCGTTTCTGGCCCAGATCAAGGGTATGGCGTGCCTCGAAACCCGGCTGGCTGGTCGGGTTCATCCAGCATTCCCTTGAAGGGAAGAAGTCCGTTCAGTTCCTCCAACAGTGGAGCTATCATGGAACCATATTACCTGACCGGTATGCATGGACAGGTCAATGGAGGGACCCACATCCCTTGGTCCACCTTCCTCTATGGTTGGATCCATTATGTGCCACCCTCTGACTGACATGCAGCCGACAGCCCGCCAAAATGTTCGACGGACCACCAGATGTGCTTCATGTGTCAAAAAATTTCTCAGTCATTTAAAAATTCCATATAATTAAAATAAATTATACATAAAATATGGGTCATTACAGAGGGTCCATGGTGGGGCCAAACATTTCATTAGAGGATTGAAAATAAAGTGGGATACTATAAAAACCTAATATTCCCCATTTCCCTTTGCATTTTACCATGGAGTTTGGGGTTCATTTTGAATAGAGTTTTCCAATGAGGTATTGTGGTTTGCTCAATGTTGTGTATTTCTACATGGGTTCTGGCTACATCCATGTAGTGATTCCCTATGATGTTCTGATTTCATTTCACCAATACTTTTTATATATAAGCTGATGTCCATGAAATATGTAATCAACAATTTGTTCTTAGAATGGTTACTATTATGGTTTTTTTAGGTATTTGGTTGAGTAATTTCCCAATATAACATATTATTATGTGGTATCATTACATACTAAAATTGTATTTCTCTCACACCATCAAAAACCTCTTTGTATTTTATCATTTGTCTCAGCTCTCCCTAGGGGTTTTGTAGATGCACAAGTGTAATCTACTGTCACGACCCCCTCCCACCAAAGATGACCCTCCTGAGCGGGAAGTGGTGGAAGGGTGATAATGACCCCCGAGTCTCACCTCCAGTTGGCCCTGGGGTGGCGACTAGCACCAAGGGTATGAGTTTTCACAAATATGGGAGGCATTACCCTTTTTATTATTTAGGATCGGGAAGTAGGACAAGTTAACCACCAAAAAGGAAAAGCACAAGTGTATAGAAATAAACCCAAACCAATCCCACATGAATGTTTAAACAATTTTATAACAAGGTGCAAGTACAAGAAAGATCAAAGTACAATACCAAAATAAACAAGTGTACAACAACAGCAACAACTCCAACTGTCCCGCCAGTAGGGTCCCGCAAGACCCTGGTAGTCCTCCTGGAAACCAGAATGTAAACGTAGGGTGAGAATACAAGTATACTCAGTAGGGAAACCTAAAGCTCTCGTGCACAAGTGGGGAGACATCCTAATGTCACATGGGAACAATAGTAGAAACCTAGAAAAGAATTCTATCCACAAAACCTCACCAGACACACTCACCAAAACACAAGCACGACATGTAGTAGTATATAAGAAACAAGAGTATTGGGTACCCCACACAATTTCCCTTTAGATAGCTAATCATCCTAACAGAAAATGTCCAGAGGTTGCTACACTCTCCCCTCCTGCACACACTAGGGCCTCACAACCATGTATCTCTCCCACACACTCCTGGGCCTCACAACCATATATCCCACCCCCACACACCTGGGCCTCACAACTAGGTATCCCGCCCGCACACACCTGGGCCTCACAACCACGTATCCCCCCCGCACACACATAGGCCTCATCCTGATGATTCTTGGGAAACAGTAGAACATTCCCGAAGAGTCTTGGGCTAAATCCACCCCAATCGAAACCTACCCGAGGAGTCTTAGGTGTGAGGTCACCTCAAGCCATCACAGTCTAGGGAAGAAGGAGTAGGAAGGAGCTAGTAACTATGAGAAAAACACCCTCTCCAATGAAATGGTAGTGTTCGGCACTATGTGCTCAACATGGGTGGGGTGCGATAAAAAACAAAAGATACATATATATATATATATTAACCCCATAGCACAACCTATGGCTTCTAAACAGAGAAACTGAGCACGTTCCACGACACTACTACTACGAAGCATGCATACGACAAACAACCTAAACCACATTTAGGTTTTCACATTTCAGCAGAAGTAGTTTATTTAGTTTCTTAACTACTTGGATACTATCCACAACCAACCTCATCAAACGTTCGTAAAACATATCCCTATAATCCAAAAATCAAGTTAGGAAAACACAACCACGTTCTTCTTATCAACCAACCAACCCATTGATTATTAACTATGTTTCATTACCACGCCACACGATTCATTAAATCTTCCACTTTTATTTATTATTCACAACCCACTGTCTGTTTACATTCAAACCCATCCCTGCAGCCCCGCTCCCTACCACAATCACCACAACCGCACCGAAACCCGTATATCATTATCCCTTTAATACCATTTATTTCAGCCACGCTGCCCATCACTAACACAACACTCACACCAACCCACAACCAAGTCAACCACTGCCCCGCTGCTCACCCAATCCACATCAACCGATAGAACACCCCCACCACAAGCCACCAAGACAACACCCACATGATCATTATTACGTTTTGTTCAACTGGGGTGATCACACAAGGGTTCCATATTTTCATTTAATCAGCCAAATTTTCGTGATTAACCAATTTCCACAAAGTCATATCCACAAAAATGAACTAGAACGATAGGGAAAAATTTAATTACGCAAGAAAAGGCCCCCAAATTCCATGATTTTCAGTAGGTAGAAGCTCATTTAATTCACAAAATAATATCGCATGATATAAAGTAACAGAAATAAAAAACTTCCCAACCCTGTTCTTTAACAAGTTATTATCTTTATTTAATGGTTCAACTGTTTCTCATGAAAACAAGAGGATTACTACCCCACATGATTCACAAAAGAGAGAGACAAAGGTAAAATCCCAACATAAATAGGTTCTGATCACAGCGCTCCCCGAGATCAACTTTAGAAGAAGTCCGTTAGCATCCGTCACCTTTGTCGGGTCCCGGAAAAACCTCCTCGGGTGGATTTAGGAAAGGAAAGGCCGAAGGAAAGACAACAGATCCATGCTCGGAAGTTTCGTCTCGTAGTTATGATCCAGTGGCCGCTGACGGATTGTAAATGAAAACTCGGACAAAGAAGTTATGGAAGAAAGATCCTTCGAGTCTCTTTGGAGAACTCTACTCAAAGGGAAATGGGAGGAGATGGGTGAGTTGAAAGGAGGAGGGGTCCACTCCTTTTATAGGCGAGAAAAGGAAAACTACACGACATGTACTTTAGGGTACACGACGTGTACTTGTTTATTTTACAGGGTCTCCACGCAAATTCCAACATGGTTCCGCATATGTTGACTGGTCAACAAACAGTTTGAGGGTAATTCATCTACGGGGAAGGAATTCCACGGCGTATAGTTTAGACGCACGCGGTGTACACATTTATTGCACACGGCAAGGACATGGCTCCAACACGGTACACGGCCGTTGACTGGTAACGCGTACGCGGGGAAGGACTACACGGTGTGTAGAAATGGGAACACGGCGTGCACCCATTATTTCTCCAAGTGAGGAAACAGCCTGCAACACAGGGTATACCCAGAAAGGGGGTACACGGCGTGTACGCATACTACACAGCGTGTAGTTTCAAATTTCTGGAAGGTGTGGGAAATCCCATTTTACCCTCCAAAACACTTCGTGACTTTCTTTTTGAAAAAGGAAAGGGTCGTAGAGGTCCATGCCATTAAACCAGATACCTCTTAAAACATTCTAATCCCCATGAATTCAAAAACCAACCCAGAGGAAACTCAAAAAGATACCCCTTAGGGTTCTCGTTATAACAGGAACCCAACGAACAACCCTAATCATATGTGTTAGGAATTCCATCTCCTATGTCGAGATTTTATCTGCTTTAGGCGGCACTGACTCGCCTGCACGGGTTTAATCGCATCCTCATTAATGCGTCTTGATTTAGAATTGGGTCTTCCCACTTTCATACATTAGGATTCTTCAACTCACACTACCCCCAACACCACACAACCAAAACACTACCTGAACATGTGGTTTGGGGAATCATTCCTTCTCCTATGTCGAGATATTATCCGCTTTGGGGGACACTGACTCACCCGCACGGGTTCAATCGCATCTGCATTAATACGTCTCAATTAAGGATCAGGTTTTCCCTTTCCTGACACATTTGTAAATGTCACACATTACCAGGGAACAAGGAAACAAAAAGGTCTCACAACTGAAAAGCCAAGCATTCCATATATCAAAGGTACAAAGTAAAACATCAACACAAAGCTCATAAGAACAAGGGAATACACATGTCAAAACAACTCTTGGTACTGAGCGTGTATCTAGGTCTCCCTCTCCCAAGTGCTCTCCTCAAAGCCGCCATGCTTCCAAAACACACGAACAAACAGAATGGTTCATCCACGGAGCACCTTCCCTTTACGATCCTCAATCCTGACTGGTCATTCCTCAAAGTTCGCGTCGTCTCCCATATCTAACTCTCCCCAGTCGATAACGTGGGAGTCGTCGTGTAAGTACCGACGAAGCTGAGAGACGTGGAAAACATCATGATCTTTATCCAACTGAGGTGGCAGGGCTAGATGATATTCCACCTCACCGACTTTCCTCAGCACCTCAAAAGGTCCGATGAACCTAGGTGAGAGCTTACTCCATTTCCCAATCCTCCGCTACCCCCGTTGAGGGGAAACCATCAAGAACACATGATCTCCCACCTTGAACTCCAAGGGCCTCCTCCGACGGTTATCATAAGAATTATGTCGGTCCTGAGCCGCTTTAATCCTCTCACGTATAAGATGGACTTTCTCTGTGGTGATCTACACTACCTCTAGCCCAAGATCACCTGTCTCACCAACCTCTGCCCAGCAAATGGGTTAACGACATGGCCTTCCATACAAAGCCTCAAACGGTGACATGCCAATAGTAGATTGGAAGCTGTTGTTGTAGGAAAACTCTACTAATGGCAAGTGTCGTACCCATGATCCTCTGAAATCCAGAACGCATACTCGCAGCATGTCCTCCAATGTCTGGATATTCCGCTTCGTCTGCCCATCGGTCTGGGGGTGGAAAGCAGTGCTAAGGTGTAGCTGGGTGCCAAACGCATGCTGTAATCCCCTCCAGAATCATGATGTAAACTGAGTATCCTGATCTGAGATGATAGTCTTTGGGACTCCATGAAAACGCACCAACTAATCTACGTACCTCTGTGCTAAGGTACTCACTAGGCCTGACTCCTTAATTACTAACAAGTGAGCTGATTTAGTCAGTCGATCCACCACTACCCAGATAAAATCATAACCACCCTGAGCTCTGGGTAATTCTGTGACGAAGTCCATTGAGATGTCATCCCACTTCCACTCAGGGACTTCTAATGGATGCAACAAACCACTAGGAACACGGTTTTCAACCATCACCTGCTGACACACTAGTCATTTAGCCACAAACTCTGCCACTTCCTGTTTCTCCCTGGGCCACCAAACCTGTTCGCTCAGGCCTCAGTACATTTTTGAAACTCCAGGAATTACTGCCAAGGCTGAGCTATGGAACTCACAGAGAACTCCCTCACGCATTGCCTCTGGAACAAACATTCCATGGAAAATCATCCGATTTCGGATGTCCTCTGACCATCCCTCTGGAGGGTTCACCTGATCGACATGATCCCGCATCACTTCCACCGCGGAGTCCCCCCACTGAGACTCTTCCACCTGCTACAGAAAGGTGGACTACACAGTCATCTAAAACAAACAAACTCTAACACCTTCTACCCTGGAATCCACGTGCAAGGCCACCAACTCTCCTATCGCTTTCCAAGCATCAGTGTACTCCTGAACCACTTCCTGATGCGACTTACTGCACAGGGAATTAGACACAACTTTTTCCTTACCTTCAGTTTAAGAGATCTCAAAGTCATAGTTTTGAAGAAACTTGACCCATCTCCACATCCGCATGTTCAGGTCACGTTGGGAGAAGATATAACGCAGACTCTTGTGATCTGAGAAGACCACAATGCGCTCCCCAAAGAGGTAATGTCACCACATCTTCAGTGCGAACACTACTGATGCAACCTCTAGGTCATGGGTGGCATAGTTATGCTCGTGAGGGCATAACTGCCTAGACCCATAACAGATCACACTTTTCTTCTGCATCAGCACGCACCCCATACCAAGGCCAAAAGCATCACAAAACACCTCATACAACAACAATTCCTCTGGAAACCTAAGTACGAGAGCACTGACAAACTTCTCCTTCAGGTAGTCAAATGCCTTCTTGCACTGCTCGCTCCATAGGAAGACCTGGTTCTTCCATGTCAAAGATGTCAAAGGAGAAGCAACTCGAGGGAAGTCCGAAACGAAAATCCGATAGTAACCTGATAACCCCTGGAAACAATGAACATCTGCCACGCTCATGGGCGCTGCCCAAGAAACAACTGCCTCCACATTCGACGGGTCCACTGACACTCCATGCTGAGACACTACGTGCCCAAGGATGTGTACTTCTTGTGTCAAGAACTTACACTTCAACAATTTCCCGTAATGCTGGTGGTGTTGAAGGACTCCCAAGACTGCCCTGAGATAGTCAACGTGCTCCTCCTCTGACCTTGTGTAGATCAGGATGTCATCGATAAAAACATTGATGAACCGGTCCAGAAACTCCTGGAAAACAATGTTCATAAGTCCTATGAACAAAGATGGTGCATTCGTAACTCCAAACGGCATCACCACAAACTCGAAGTGCCCATACCTTCACCTGAAATCCGTCTTTGAGATGTCACTATCTTTTACCCTCAGCTGATGATATCTAGATCGTAGATCAATCTTGGAAAACCAACCTGCTCCCCTTAGTTGGTCAAAGAGGTCATCTATCCTTGGGAGGGGATAGCGGTTCTTGACCATCACCTGGTTCAACCTTAGGTAGTCTATCCATAGCCTGAGACCACCATCTTCCTTCTTCACGAACAAAACGCGAGCACCCCACGGTGATACGCTGGGTCGAACAAGACCTTTCTCCATCTGATCATCAATCTGAATATGCAACTCCTTCAACTCTGAAGGTGCCATCCGATAAGGGGCCATCGAAATCGGACGGGCACCAGGCTGTATGTCTATCCCGAACACAACGTCACGTCAGGGGGGGGGGGGGTAGAGTCACAACCTCCTCTGGAAAAACATCGAGGAACTCCCCAACTACCTCTGAGACATCCATCATCTCTGTATCAACTAGAACCACTAATATACCACCTAACAAGGAATGGAGAGGCTCCACACGCCGGCTTCCCACCTGATATCTCCTCTCACCAACAAAAGCTACACGATGCCCGTCCATGTCGGAGAACACGACCCTTCTCTAGAAGCAGTCGATAATATCACTAACAGAAAACAACCAGTCGATGCCTAAGATGACATCGTATGGCCGCATCTGTAACAGAAGAAGGTCCCCACTAGATCGATGTTTTCCCAAAATCATCCCACACCCCCAGAAAACACAAGATATGCTGGTATGGCCTCCAACTGGTGTACTTAGCACTAGTGGTACGGAAAGTCTCTCTACTTCTAGTCCCAATGCATTGGATAGACCAGGTGAAACAAAGGAGTGCAAAGCTCCCGAATCGAACAAAGCAGAAACAAGATTGTTGAACAAACAAATCATACCTCACACCACCTCTGGTCCTGCTGGAACTATCAACTCTGTTGTGTGCAACTGTCCATGCCCAGCTCCTCCTACTCTATGATGTCGTCCACCTCCCCGACCACGCCCTGGTCGAGGTCCCTGAGGAGCACCCTGCAGTCTGCCTCCTCCCGTAAAGTCTTCCCTTGGAGGAGCATGGTCCTGCTCTTGCTGGAACGGCCTCACCAGCAACTGCTGCAGCTGAGGTGGGCGCTGAACCTGGACACCTCCAGCGTACTGATCTCAGGTCGGGCACCGACTCTGAACGTGCCCGAAACCTCCACAAAGAAAAACACCTAGGTCCAGGGCTCGTGGAAAAGGGACGAGGACCCAAAAATCTGAACAGGAACTTCTTGGGCCTAATCCCCACTGGCAAGAACCTGGACGGTCCCGTCGCAAGAGACCTGCTACTGACTTCCTTCCCCTTCGACGAGCTTGTATGGATCCCCTCTCGGGGTGCACCTCCCAGCGAGTTCATCCTCTCTACAACCTCTACCTTCCTCTGTACTGCCATGTACGTCAGAAGGGTGAAGGGGGTGACAACATACTAGAGGGAAGGATGATGCTCCTCCTCCAAACGTCTCACCTAAGACTCCTCATCCGGAAAGAGATCCAGAGCAAAGCGCAAGAGATCCTTGAACATGATCCCCAACTCTCGTACTGACATACTCCCCTGCTGAAGGGAGAGTAACTCCTGCTGCTTCTCTGCCCTTATCATGGAAGAAACGATTTCCTCTCAGAATTGCTTCTCAAAGTCAGCCCATGGCACCTCTGCATCTATCCTCACTCTGAGGTAGAGTTTCCACCACTGTCGTGCTGCACCTCTCAGCAGACTGACTGCTAGGGGAACCCAGTACTCCCTCGGAGCACAGATCAAGGTAAAAGTGATCCCTAGCTCCTCAAGCCACCCCTCTGTCTCTGTATCCGAAGTACTACCCTCGTACTTCTTGAGGGTCTACCACTGGAAATAATGGAGAGTCTTTTGCCATTGGATATCTTCCTCCTCTTGGTCAATCCTCAGCAGATCAAACGCCTGAATTTTTTGGGCCTCAGCCATCTGAACCACCTGGGGACGACGTCTAGGTGCCATATCTATACGGGAAAAAAGGATCACCTAAGCCCAAGTAGTAATGAAAACTCACGGTTTTATTTTATCATTTCATTTCAATTTCATTCCCAGAACACCTAAATCAAGTAAAACACAATCATGAGGATGCATGTACCTTCCCTAAGGTCTCTACCCTGCAATCAATTTAGTTTCACTTGGTCGTTCGGTAGGCTCAGAGTCCTTGCATCGAACCACGGTGGCCCTAAAATCCCATGTCCTAGCTGGTCTTCCCTAGCCTATGTTATGAACCACGATTTACTAACATTGTCACCCTACCATCCCATGCAATCCTCACTATGCCTAACTCCAGACTCCATCCTATCTATCAACCATAACTTCTGATACCATTCTATCATGACCCCCTCCCACCAAAGATGCCCCTCCTGTGCTGGCAACTGTGGAAGGGAGATAATAACCCCCGAGTCCCGCCTCCAGTAGGCCCCAGGGTGGCAACTAGCACCATGTGTATGAGTTTTCACAAATATGGGAGGAATTAACCTTTTTATTATTTAGGATTGGGAAATAGGACAAGTCAACCACCAAAACAGAAAAGAACACGTGTATAGAAATAAACCCAAACCAAGCCCACATGCATGTTTAAACAATTTTATAACAAGGTGGAAGTACAAGAATGCTCAAAGTACAATACCAAAAGAAACAAGTGTTCATCAACAACAAATACTCCAATTGTCAGACTAGTAGGGTCCTGCATGGCCCTGGTAGTCCTCCTAGAAACCTAAAAGTAAACGTAGGTTGAGAATAAAAGTGTGCATAGTAGGGAAACCTAAATATCTCGTCCACAAGTGGGGAGACATCTTAATGTCCCGTGAGAAAAACAGTGGAAACCAAGAAAGGAATTCTATCGACCCAACCTCACCAGCCACACTCACCAAAACAGAAGCACAACAGGTAGTAGTATATAAGAAACAAGAGTATTGGGTACCCCACACCATTTCCCTTTAGTTAGCTGCTCTTCCTAACAAAATACGTCCTGACATTACCACACTCCCCCCACCCGCACACACCTGGGCCTCACAACAACGTAGCCTGCCGACACACACCTGGGTCTCACAACCATGTATCCCACCCGCACACACATGGGCCACATTTCGATGATTCTTGGGAAACAGTAGAACATTCCTAAAGTGTATTGGGCTAAAGCCACCCCAATCGAAACCTACCCAATGAGTCTTAGGTGTATGGTTGCCTAAATACATCACATCTTAGTGGAGAAGGAGCAGGAAGGAGCTAGTAACTAAGGGAAAAACATCCTCTCCCATGAAATGGGAGTGTTTGGCACTATGTGCTCAACATGGGTGGGGTGCAATAAAACATAAAAGATACAGATATATATATATATATATATACCAACCACACAGCCCAACCTATGGCTTCTAAACATAGAAACTGAGCACGTGCCTCGACACTGCTACTACAAAGTATGCATACAACAAACAACCCCAACCCCATTTAGGTTTTCACGTTTCAGAAGAAGTATTTTCTTTAGTTCCTTAACTACTGGGATACTATCCATAACCAACCACATCAATCATTCGTAAAACATATCCCTGCCATCCCCAAATCAAGTTAGGAAAACACAACCAAGTCCTTCTTATCAACCAACTAACCCATTGATTATTGACTCTGTTTCATTTACATGCCCCACCATTCATTAACTCTTCCGCTTTTATTTATTATTCACAACCCACAGTCTGTTCACATTCAGTCCCATCCTTGAAGCCCCGTTTCCAACCACCATCACCACAACTGCACCGAAACCCGTATATCATTATCCCTTTAATACCATTTATTGCAGCCCCGCTGCCCATCAATAAGACAACACTCACACCAACCCACAACCAAGTCAACCGCAACCTCGATGCTCACCCTATACACAAAAACCCACAAAACACCCCCATCACATGCCACAAAGAAATCACCCACATGATCATTATTCTGTTTTGTTCAACTGGGGTGATCACACAAGGGTTCCAGATTTTCATTTAATCGGCCAACTTTACGTGATTAACTAATTTCCACAAAGTTATATCCACAAAAACGGTCTAGAAAGATAGGGAAAAATTTAATTGCACAAGAAATGTCCCCCAATGACCATGATTTTCAGTAGGTAAAAGCTCATTCAATTCAAAACATAATATCACAGGATATAAAGTAATAGAAATCACAAACTTCCCAACCCTGTTATTTAACCAGTTACTATCTTTATTTAATGGTTCAACACTTTCTAATGAAAACAAGAGGATACCCACCACGAATGATGAACAAATGAGATAGAAAAAGGTATGATCCCTACTTCAATAGGTTATGATCATAGCGCTCCCCTAGATCATCTTTAGAAGAAGTATGTCGGCGTCCGTCACCTCTGTTGGGTCCCGGAAAAACCTCCTCGGGTGGATTTTGGAATGGAAAAGCTGAAGGAAAGACAAAAAATCCAAGCTCGGAAGTTCCTCCTCGTTGTTATGATCCCATGGCCGCTGAAGGATTGTAAATCGGAGCTCGGACGAAGATGTTATGGAAGAAAGAGCCTTCGAGTCTCTTGGGAGAACTCTGCTCTGAGGGAAAGGGGAGGAGATGGGTGAGTTGAAAGGAGGAGGGGTCCCCTCCTTTTATAGGCGAGAAAAGGAAAAGTACACGTCATGTACTTTTGGGTACAAGGCGTGTACTTGGTTATTTTACACGGTCACCACGCGGCTTCCAACACGGCTCTGCAGTCGTTGACTTCTCAACACACGGTTTGAGGGTAACGCATCTGCATGGAAGGACTTGCACGGCGTGTAGTTTAGACACATGGCGTGTACTCATTTATTGCACATGGAAAGGACACGACTCTAACACGGTACGCGGCTGTTGACTGGTAACGCGTATGCCGGGAAGGACTACACGGCGTGTAGAACTGGGAACACAGCGTGCACCCATTATTTCACATAGCGAGGACACAGCCTGCAACACGGGGTATACCCGGAACGGGGGTACACGACATGTACTCAAACTACACGGCGTGTAGTTTCAAAATTCTGGAAGATGTGGGAAAAGTACAATTTACCCTCTATAACACTTCGTGACCTTCTTTTTGACAATGGAAAGGTCCGGAGAGGTCCGGGCCATTACATCTACATCTATGAAAACTTGGGTTTCACATTGAACATGGACATTATTTATGAGTGGGAGTGTGGAAAGGTGGTCACAAACCTAAAAATAATTTTTTTTGGGTATTCTAGTGCTAGAAAACATCACCATGATTGCATAATCTGTTTATTGTTTGTAGAAGCTAGAAAAAATATCACATCACAAATTTTTTTTTATTTGAATGATCATTAGAAAAAGATCATTGAAAAACAAACTATTTTTCATTTTTTGTCTTCCATAGGGAGAAGTGGTCCTCATAGATATTTGGCTTTGCTGAAACGAATCCCTCCTTTCTGATCTATTCCACATTTATAATTTCTCAATACTTATCTCCTTAGATTCTACCCATCCCATTTACATGTTAATCTATCTTTTTTCCATGTGAATCTTTTAGGGACCAAAAATGTTGTCCATTTTTAATTTAAAAATAGGGTAAAATTTATCCATATTAAATCCAAATATTTAACCATTTCTTTTTTAGAAACGGATCTCAGAGTGCATGTTCGAGGCCATTATATATTGTATAAATGGAGGATTTACAAAATGTTGTAGATTTTTATTATTTTCATGAGGATTTATCTTAATAGTTATCAATAAAATCATGAAATTATAATAATAAGGATTATTAAATTCTTAAATTCATGTCACCCATTTTATCGTTTTAGGTAAAGATAGGTTAAGGTTTATAATGAGAGAAGAAGAGAAATTTTTTTATATATGTATGCATTAGATAAATTTTAATTTATCCATTATATATTGTGGGAATAATTTTTAAGTAATTGATATCATTATGTGATTATGTTACCTTCGATATTTTTGTAAATATCAGAGAATTTTTTTATTGCATCAATGTCAATGAGACTAAAAAGTGATATTGTGACAATATGATTAATTTTAATCATGAAGGAGATCCCAATATTTTATGTCTTGTATTTCTAAAGGAATATGATAAACTTTTAGGATAAAAAAATATATAATTTTTATTCTATTGATCATATTTGTGATATAGGGTTATTTTTTTATGGAATGATTTAGATTGTGTATTAATTGGTGAAATTATTGATTAATGCATTATTCCATCATATAAAGGATTACACAATTTGGGAATTATCTTACCATGTGATAAATATTATTGATTGGGTTTATGTGTAATGATAACATGAAAATATTGTTATCCTATTATTGTTTTGTGATTTGTAAAATTTTAGTTTTAATGATTTTGGAATGAAAAGTTCATCATCAATGTTCATCATATAGAGAAAAAGATTATATTATATATAAAACTAATGAAATGATGAAATTGATCATATCAAATTATTATTTTTCTTTATGTTCTTAGTCTAGATAGTATGTAATTCCTAGACATTACTAAAAATAACATTAAATTGGATATTTTATCCTATTATATATGTTTTTGATAAAAATATGCTCTTTTTCAAACCAATATGGTTTATGGTTTTGTTGATGATTAATTTTTCATCACCATTAAATTTCCTGGGTTCTGTAATATATTAAACCATACATTATTATCTTGGAATTACTATTTTCATACAAGTCTATATAATCAAATCCCATTAATTTTTTCTTAATTGGAATCCTAGTAATGTGTTTCTTTAGATGTCATTCTTACCTCACTCTCACACAAAAACACACATACTCTCCCTCTCTTCAGTTGGAAGTTATATTAACCCTTTATATGAAATAGGTTTTGAAAATTTTAATTTAATATTTCATCACATTATTATCAAGAAAATTTTATAATTTTTCTGATTTGTTTTATTAAATGGGGACAATGTGTCACCAAAATATTATAAAAAATAATTCTATGTTATATAACATATGTTATAGAATCAGTGAACTTGAACAAACAAAAAAAATTTATTATGTGAAAACACCCATTAAAACCATGTCATTAAATTGGAAGGAATGAATAGTAGTATCTATTTTTTGAAATATATATATATACTTCATAAATATTATTAATTTATTGGAAAACTATCATTAAAAATTCAATCACTTCATAGTAAAGTAATTTTATTATATGAAAATATTTTTCATTAAAATTATTATTATTTCGT
This sequence comes from Viscum album, assembly GCA_963277665.1. NCBI lineage: Eukaryota > Viridiplantae > Streptophyta > Magnoliopsida > Santalales > Viscaceae > Viscum > Viscum album. The sequence goes on from OY728127.1 coordinate 895,219,645, forward strand.
TATTTTGGAGAATATTAAACCTAATTTTTTGATATTTTTGAAAATGATTTTGTTAAATGGAACATAAATTTTAAAATAAATAGAATAAATTTAAAATATTTTTATGTTTTGGGATTTTATAAAAAATATCGATTGTTCAATTAATTGAGAAAAATATAGTTTTAAAAAATATCATTTATTTTACTAAAATATATATAATTTAATGATCCCATTATAATTTTATTATTTCAGGTTTTGTGAGTATTCAATATATATGTTTTCAAATTTTAATTATATTTGAATCATCCATATAATGAATTGATTATGATGTTATTTTATGGTTTAAATAATCATTTTTTAAAAAAAATTATAAAGGGAATAATGATTCTATTTTTTAAATAAATAAATAAATGATAATGATGAATGCTTTAAGTAAAATATATAGACCACATATCTATAACTATTAATTTAATTTAATATAAAAATAATATCAATTAATCGAGTTATTATATAATCATATTATGCCCACTATATATAAAATTTTTGAAAAACATCTACGTCCTCATGTTTGGGAGATTTATTTGAAACTAAATTCTTCAAATTCTCTGAATCATATTTTAAAAACGTATTTAATATAAGTATGAATTATAAATAATATAGTATAATATGATCATTGTAACTGTTGGTCTTAATTAATATTGAATGAGGTAAAATTATTTTAATGTGGTCAAGATGACAATTGTTTTACCTGGGGGTTAAAAAAATATAACATTTAAAATGACATAAAAACATATATAAATCTTATTTATTGGAATTTTTATTATTTATATCATATAATTGACAATAATAGTACATTTTTTATCCTTGTGTAATGTGGGAAATGATGGGATCCCATCTTCTTTTCTAAAAGTCCTTGTTTGCCATCTCCCACTCGTATAAAAGGCCACCCCTCTCTTATACTCTTCACACACTGAATAAAATTTTATTTGAAAAATAATTCCCTAAATCAATTATTTATTTCCCTCCCAATGAAAAAGTGTTTATGGATTGATCATAATGATAATCTAGGATTTCTTTATGTTTTATCATGAATATGTGGTTTTATGAAGAGGTTTCATCAATAACATAGAATATTTTTCTTCTTTATCATCAATCAAATAATCAAAATTATTATGTTCTGATAACATAAATATTTTCAATATACTTATATGTTATTATCTTAGTTTGAAAACATATATACACATAAATTTCAATAAAATAGGAGTCAAAAAATCATCCATGTATACTATGGACTACCACATCACCGAAAAATGTAATTCATTTTCAATAATCGCATCTCACAGATATTTATAATGATGAATTTAAATTATTTAAATTTTTTTTTGAAAATATAATAACTGTGGGGTTACACTATCCAATATACCGTCTTAATATCCTTTCTATAGGGGGTACGATTATTTCACTTGATTCTATGGAGGATTGTAACCTCATGATGTGATGTGATTTTTCTATCAATAATGATTTTAATTGAAGGAAAAAAGAACAATGTAAACTATTTAAAGTGATATAGATTAGATAATTATGATATTAGTGACATCTTTATCAATATGAAAAATAATATATCATTTTTTTCCTTAAAAAAGAAAAATGATAATGTCATTCATGTGTATGTGTGGACAAACATCTCAAAAATGTGATATGACTCTATTTTCATAACCAATTAACATGATGGTATATATAATAATACTAAAAAAATTATTTTTTTAATGGTATTGTTATAATTATTCATAGATGAAATATTATGTATCTTTTTTCTAAAATGATCATTGGAAAATGGAAATGTTACTCATTGGTACATTCAATCTGCAGTATACATGATTATAACCTAGTTTGTTCTTCCAAAGCATTAGTAAAAACTATTTTAAAATGTATAATTAATTATTAAATATGATAACTCTGATCAGATTATTAACATTAAGTGGATAATACCATGACCCCTTTTACATAACTCAAAACATGAAAGCAGTTTTGATGCAATGAATGAAATGTTGGAAAAAACCCCAACATAGAATTAATTGTTTAATTATATTAATATTCCATTTTTAAAAAATATATTACCTATGGATAATTTATTTTTCTTAAAAATGGTTCCCTAAATTTACATGATTAATATATTTCTAAAATACAGGAATCAAATTACATAAATGTAATGTTTGGACACATGTTAAGGGACTTTGTTGAAATATTCCTTCGTTGATCCATATTTTAATTTCCATAAAATAATTTTTTATGGTGTATATATGTCCCCTCTTACATTTAATATCACGAATCCTTAATAAATTATTTTATTTTTATTCGAAAATTGGTTAATATTATACCACTGTATTTTACATGATGGATTCCAAGTGGTTAATAATTTCAAACCCAAATTTCATTTCATTGTATTCAATACCATATTAATTATATTTGAAATTAAATGATTATATTTTTAATATGTTTTGATAATAATATGTTATTTCGGACACATTCACAATCACGGGATGCATACTCATAGTGATGTGAAATTATTTCCCCTCTATCCTACTTTACAATGGTGGAAATCCATTACAACATAAATGGTCAGGTTAGATCCTTGATCTCAACCCAATAATGTGATTTTAGATCCTCCTTCAACAGACTCCTCCTTAGAATTCATCACCTATTCTGGGTTTCCCTCACTGATTTAAGTTGTGTTTGTGGAACTCATTCCCAATGTCATCTATTTCTGAAATCCAGTTGATTATACTACTTCCATCTTATAGGGAAACAACAATTCCTCAGAGATGATGGTATCATTAGGTGTTTATGTTACTCTCTAGATAATAAGTTTGTTGGTAACCTATATTCTTCCACATGTGAGGGGGTTTCATGTTAGGTATCTTGGTTCTATTATGCAAGGGATCACATCTCGATCATGAGGTATCTAACTTTGAAGGCCTATATATTTTGACAATTTCTTTTCATGAATCCCATGATTCACTTGATTTAGCTGATGTCTAATGAGATATCATTTGAGGCATTCACATAAGGAATCCCATGTTCTAGGTGAGGTATTTATTTGGGAAACTAGATTAACATCTTGGGGAGATGGATTAGAAAATCCCACATAGACATATCATGGAAGAAGTTTAATATCTTATTGAGATGGAGTTCATTTATCAAAACACATCATGGATGAAGATAAATGAGGTTAATCCCTACAAGGGTGCACCATAACAGTTTACCAGTCGACCAAATATGAACACCCTACAGATGTGGACATGGGAGGTCAATCACTTAACGAGAATGTTTCACACCGTGAAGGTTCATTCAAACACCTATAAAGGTGGATCAGAATAGTGCATCCCTGGGAGGGGGGAAACTAGGTTTACCATTGGTTAGGATTAAAACACAGTGGAGGCATCCTATAAACCATATTTAGGAGATAGGTATCATAAATCATTTATTTTTTCATGGTTATGGGCTTACCTATGAATGCTACACGATTTACAATGAAGATAAATGATCTCCTAGATGTGTTTCATGATATTTCCAAGATGTGGAAGGATGGGAGAGATCAAGATGGATACAGAGGTTGTGGGGGGGGGGTTCATGTTTCATGTGATCCAACAATGATGCATAGGGTGAGGCATCTGTATGTAAGATACCTTTCACATGTTGATTTCTCTTGGATGAATGGTGTGATATTACTGATAAAATATTCATATTTGGTAAATAGGGAGACACTTTAAGGTGGATCAATGATGTGAACCATTAATGGGGGCCACCCAGGATTACAATTTTTTGGGATTTAACCTCATCGTAGGTATCCAATTTAAGAAAATTAAATTATATGGATAAAAACTAGAATAGTTCAGAATGGAATGGGGTTTACATGTGAATTTTACCTATTGTACGTAGTAGAGACAATATATTCTAGAGGAGTAGTATTATCCTCCCAATATGTGGAATCCAAGAGAAGATCACGATGGATATGGGTATTAGGTTCTGACCATAGACAGGTTTCTTTTGTATCACAGTTAGTTGTGAATTAATACTCATACTGTTCCAAATGGTTGGAGCTTACGCATTGGAGATACTCATCTGAGGTGACTTGATTCAGGATTACTCATGAGAGAAGACCATTTTAATCATGGTTGGGGATTAAGCATAAGAGAAATCCAATGGGGTTTGTATGGTCTAGGCACACACATAAGAGTTGCCAATTCTTTAATTTGATCAATGAGGATGTGGTTGCGATTTATGAATTGTATCTCCATGAGTTCCATGATGGAGTGGAAATGATGTGAATGGGTCATACATGTGGGAGATGAAGGGGGCATGTATGGTATCACAATGGTGTAAATGGCGGTATACCCATGGAATTATCATGTTCATTCCTCCTCCTATTCGGTAATAGGGTCATCAAATTTGTGTTTCAAGAGGTAAGACCGTAATAAAAAATAATGTGGAAGGACATGTTATTTGGGGATAATGCACTGAGATGACATGGTACCAATATAGAGAGACAATGAAATGAATAGGGTTACCAGGTGGGGGCCTTACAGGTGTAGTTATAGAGGGGAAATGATGTGAAGGGTTCTTATTCCTGGAAGTGTACCTTCCATTACTCATGATGTTAGTCCATGAGGGAATCCCATGTGAATCACCTGAGGTGTGATTGCAGATTAATTTAATGTGAGATGATGGGTTATATTGGTATTATGCAATAAATCATCCCATTTGGTAATCCAAAATGAACATTATGAGGGTATCTCTTGTGAAATTTATTGGGTAAGGTTATAGTTTAACATCATGTGGAAGGATGATGTCTACAGAGATTATGCATTGAGTTTCCATTCATTACATCCTAATGTGAGCTCATGTGTTTTTCCCAATATCATTACATGAGGTGAGTTTATAGTTAAACATCTTGTGGATATAAGAAATTTGGAAGCCTTATGAATTTTTCTTCTATTCCTGTCATCATCATTTTGGGTATTCATGAGATATTTTCATTCATACATAAGGAATCCTATGATTGAATTATAGTTTTGGATATAGTTTTTGTGTTATGTAGTGAGGAATAATGAGTTTAAGATCAATATTTTTTTCTTTTTGGACTTATTCATGATCGGCCCTTTCTGTTCTGACTGGGCATGGGAGTCATGTGAAGTGTTTTGAGGTGTATCATGAGGAATGGCTTGACTGATGGTTCTCATGGAATCCAAGATGAGAGACTCAATTGACAACATGGAAGGGGAAAAAGAGGAAAATGACAACTAAATGTTTTTTAGTGGGTTTAGGGGAGTATTTAGAATCCAGATATTTTAGGGGTAATATTTTGGTTGTATTAGGGAAAAAAGAATTTAATTGACCCTACCAGAAATTTTTCTAAGAAAATCTCCATATTTCATGTGGTTTAGTGATAGTAGATAAGGTACTAGTCCAGAGGAAGATGTTCACATAGGGTAGGTCATTTCCAAGGATGTGGATTCACTATGGATAGAGATTTGTGAAGGATATGTAATCATAGTGGTTGGGGGATCACATAGATCAGGGTTTCGTGATGAGGATTCGGTGAGCCCTGGGTCTCGCGATGTATTGTGTTTTGTGGAGCTCTATGTCTCACAATGAATTGGGATTCATAGAGATCGGGGTCACATTATGTATAGGGATTCACAGAGATTTGGGTCTTAAGAAGGATTTACTAATTCATAGGGTGAGTACTTTGTGAAGCGTTAATGCTACACAAAGGCTTAATTTAAATTGAGGGACTTATTCCTCCACAAATGGAATTGGGCATCAAAAATGTATTATTCAAATGATTTAGTGTCTCTAAAGAACATAAGGAGGGGTTACAATGCATTGGGGATCCACATAAGTTTGTATCAGGAAGTCCATGAGCATTGTGAATTGAGAGCCTGATGTCACTGTCTAGCAACTTATCTACATTTTAATGAAGGAATGTGGGTTGTATTTATTGTAAGGGATTATTCCCATTGTTGGGAAGATGCTTATAAAAGAATTGTGGGCTTCACGAATAGTTTTGTCTCCGTCAGACACATGAAAAATAATATATACCCCTCATAAGGTTATCATGTGGAGCTTCACAAATCAAACTATTGTGAAATGGCTCCACAAATGGGATAAAAAAATGGGATATTTTAATTATTTTGGTAGACTAACATCAAATGACTAAAACATGATATTTTTAAATCCATTTGGTCTCTATGGAAAATCAAATCTAATCCAATGGAATCACCTATTCTCTTAGATTATGTTTGGTAGAATTCAGTGAATTATTTGTACATGATGTTTCCTTATTCCAGAAAAGATCCATTTATATTTTTCTAATTCTATTTACATTTTTTACATATAATATTATATTTTATATTCTCTCAATCTAAATTGTATAATACTTTTAAGGGTTATGCATATCGAATACTCATTTTTTAGACAAAAATTCCTCGTATGTAAAGATATTAACGTTTTCGGTATGTATAAATTCCGTTTGAAGTATCAAATCTTGTATATACTATTGATTATGATATTTATAGATTAATTTTTTTATTCATTCATTGTGATTATGATTGATTAGTTTCAAAAGTGGAAAATTCATTATTTCACAGGAAAATTTCCTTTTAGGAATGATTATGGTGAAGGTGAATTTGGAGGAAATAATATGATCTTATTTAATAAAAACATATTATTTATCATTAAATATTGTCATTAATGTATTTTACAAGTTTAATATTTTTTTATCACTTAATTATTGATGAAATATCAAGAACATTATTTGAATGTTTTGCTGATATTCTTTTTTATTATGATTGAGAATAATTTTATATCATATCATTGTTTTCTAAAAATTTATTCAAATTTTTTATTATAATACAATTATTTTAGGACATATTTACCCATAATTTAAATTAAAAAAAATTAACTGAAATTTTGTTGTCATTGTCCATAGAAGTACTTTTTTACGTTTACATAAAATATGGGAGGAAAACTTTTTAAATTTTTTTTTGTATAAGCCTAGTTTCCTACAAACATGGGCACTAAATTTTTTAATGATTACATTATATTTTTCCATGACTATTTTCAATGGAATGTATGTTAACAATATATTGAGAACATTTGGTTTTAAATGTGATTTATAATGTAAAATGTTATTTTCTAAATAATGTCATTAATTTTATTTTAATGGTATTTTTATTTAGTGATATCAGAAATATTTTTTATTAAATATGGTCCAATGTGAATAAATTATAAATATTTCATCAACATTCTATCATAGGATATAAAATTGAGCATTTTAATGAAATTTAAATAGATCCAATTTGTTTATCACAAGTTAAAAATGTAATCAATGGAATAATGATTGTTTCTATGAACTTTATATTGATATAAAATATATATATTTGTTATTCATGATATAACATTTTAGAATTATTTATATTGACAGGTGGTTCAACTATGATCCATGGATAGGATATCATTTTATAAACCAATGATGGGTGGTCACATTATTAACTATGGATTTGTGGATACATTATAATCCTGGGATAAATGAGTCCATTATAACCTTCTAATGTGTTGGGTTCTATATAGATGGATTTCAACCATATTACTTAATCAATTTGGATGAGTCCTATGAATATTTAATTCCAATATAATACAAAATTATTTTTAATCTATGTATTTTTCTTTTTCCTCTATTTGTGATTAAAAACAAAAGGATAAGTATCATTTAATCTTATGGTAATTGTAATTGTTTAAAATTATTCACCTTTTCATGGTTGAAGACCAATGTGTGTTTTGTTATGATTTATATTATACTATTATCATGATCATTGATTTTTGTATTCATTCATTTATGAGAATAATTTTCTCACTAATGACATTCAATTGTTATTTATTATGTTTACTTTTACTAAGAATTTGACATATCATTTATTATGTATTGTTTTCCACATCATATGATGAATGATGTCAAATTATCTTATTTCTAATATTTTTTATAATGTGATGAATTTTTTGGGTAAGTGCTTAATATTTAATATGGAATAAGAAAATCATGGTTTAGTGGGAGACATTATTGATCTTTATAAACCACTTTTTTATGAAGCTATATTGTTCCATGATAATATGAAATTTTGTAAAAATATAATCTTATATGGTCCATGAGTATTCATGTGGTTAAATATATCCTTTTTATTATGTATGTTTTGGATGGAAAAAATTTGTCCCATTCTTTGGTAACAATTCTAGACAACCATTGTTTATATATATAGAACCTGATCATGGATTGTGGGTTCAAGGCTATTATATAAAAATTAACCAATATAATGGAATTCATTGAAATAGACTAAAATATTATTATTTCTATTATTGAGTAAATATACATTATAGTTTGTAAGAATTCTTTATCATTCATTTCTTTACTAGTGGTGTTATGTTTTTTTTCAGTTACTCAAACCCTTTTTTTGTTACTATTACCAATTACCATCAATTCCTCATGGTCTATAATATTTCCACTCTATTTCATAAATTTCATATTTCATATTTTTATTCCCAATCAACAACCACCATCTATTAGCCTCTCTTACAAAATTTTAAAATATAATCGTTACCATATCCCTTATAGATCAGTGGATCATAGTAATGATTTTTTATATTCATATAACCCACTATTATATAACCATTGGATAAGAAGATCGCAAAAAATTAATTGTTCGTTGTTGAATAAAAGAATCCAAAGAAATTTAATCCTTCTACTGTGATTTTGTAAATTCAACAAGGTCTATGTAATTGTTTATATCCTGATAATTTCATATAATAATGTAAATAATTTTTTCAAATTCACTTCCAATTTCAATGTGAATTCCATTAAAGAAATATTTCCTTTGTATATTTGAAGGGATGATTCATAGAACCAAAAAAAATTCTAAAATATAATAATTATAAAATTATATCTATTAAAAAATGATAAATAATTTCATTCAGTTGAATTTGAATTCTAAATTCGTACCATTTGTGATTTCTATATTTTTACGTTTTCTCAAATTCTTATTTTAGGATCATGTAATTAAATCATTTTAAGTCATCAAATGGATTGATTACTATTTACATATAGTAATTATAATGGTTTTTATAGTTTCTTTGATTACTTTATTAATATCTATTGATTTTATCAAAATAGGTGTGAAATATGGCATGTTTTTCATGTTTTAGTTGAATATTGAGTAAATACACAATAAACCATTTTGGGTTAAATACTCCTAAGTACTTTTATCCTACTCCACACCCAATAATAATATCCTTGTAGGGATTTCATTTATTAGAAACTATAGGCACTAATAATTTATGAAATCAAAATTATAATTACCATAAAACAAAAAAAATTCCCTAAGGATTTAACTATGAGTTGTAACTCCTAATTCCAATTTTTTTACAATGTTCTCTAATAACAACAAAAAGTCCCTAGATTACATAAAAGTATAAAAAATTATTATTAATATAAAAAATAATATTATCATATTAAAGTATCAAATGGTTTATTCTCATTAGAAAATAAGGCCCATACATCACTCATAAATACAAAACATTTAACTTATTTAAATCCTTATTAATTAGAATCATTAAATATTCCATGTTTTCAAAAGTACATATAATCAAAATGGGATATAAATTATTGACATGGGTGAGATAAATTACTAGTTAGGTTATTTATGTCATTTAATGAATATGAGACAACAACCAATAATTTATTTGTGAGAAAAATCATCAAATCCATGTCATAAGAAGAGGATCTTAACAACAATCATAAGGAAAAATATGTAAAATGACTGAAATGTTTAATAAAAATAATAATTAAACATCATACCATTGTCGATAAATACATTTAATATATGTCACCAAATCTAGCATCATCTTCACACATAACATCGGTGAAAAATTAATAAAATAGTAATTGTAAAAAATACATCATCATATTAATATATAATTTAAATAATGTAATGAATTATATCACATTACCTAATGAAATTTATGGAATTATCATTATATCTCCACCCCTCACACACTAGAAATTCTTATAATCAATCTTGAAACCTCGAATGCGAACATAAAAAATATATGGTTATGAAAAAATCAATCGAAGGGAAAGAAATTCATCAATTTTTAGTAAATAGACATTATAAGAAAAAACATTGGGGATATAAAATTAATAAGGCATTCCATATATCCTTATAAACATCAAATTTCTCGTGTGTATACTAAATAACTCTAGAGGAAACAAAGTGTTGTTTTGTAAATTGATGTCTCTTTGAAAAATATTTATAATTTTCTTATAACACTATTATACATTGTAGAAGCATGTTTATACCAAGATGAAAAATGGAATTAATAGTGGAAGGTTAATTATTGGACATAAACGGAACATAATAATTGAAAATAACTTGAATGAGAAGTCAACAAAAAAGATTGTGTGTTTCAATTGAGAATCTCATTACCTTTAATAGTTCTTTACTTCATCGAATTCCCATCACCTAAACCAAAATAATATTATTATTAAAAAATGGAACTAGAAGTGAATTATGTTTATTTTATTTACTATCATTAAATTTAAATTATTGGATTTTATTCCCTAGTATATATTATTGATGGTGAAACATTTTGATGTCACATTGTTTATAATATATCATGTCTTTCTTTTATTTAATGATCTTCCTCTATTAAAACTAATACATTAATGAGACTATCTCTAGAGTCCATTAATTTTTTATACTAATGAATATGTATATTATAAATAATTTTATATAATTATCCAAAATGGTTTTGATAAAAAGTCTGTTGGAGTTCACCTCGAGGGAGGTTAATCGCGAGTTGATGGGAAAATTTCAAAAGGGAATAAAGGGAATACAGAAAAATAAATATGTCATAAATATAATTATTATAGACTATTCAAATCATTAATATAATTTTAACATACATGTCAATTAAAATTTGATGATTTATGTTTGATAAGAAATTATATAAATAGGAATAGAAGTGTAAAATGAGAGAAAGGATAGATGAAAACAAATTAGCTTATTGGTGATATATCTTTCCCATGAAACGAAACTAAACTGCTCTATGGACATGGAATACTAAAGAATAACAATAAAGAATCTATATATCATAATATAGTGGATTCGAAAGATGTATGGTTTTTATAAGTCGATGTTCAATTATTTTTTAATGGAAGGGAGATATGATATTTATAATTTACGAGAGGGATATTTTTAGTTAATGTATTAAATAAAAAATTATGTCCATGGTAAACCATTAAATATTTATATTTTCCCAATTATAAAATATATTTTAATTAAATAACATGATTTTAATATTTTCATATATTTATAATTAAAATTTATAAATTTAATCAATATAATGTGATATTAATGTAAAAATTTATTTAAATGGACACATTATAATTTCTTTTTATATGGAAATAAAATTTGAGTTTTATAAATATGAATTTTAAATTAAACATTTATCATACTAAATTATATTTTCATCGATATAAACAATTTATAATCTATTATGGAATTATTATGTCATTATTATTTCTTAAAACATTTGATATTTGAAAAAACTCTAATTTTACTATCCCCATTGAAATTTAGGTTTCTAAAAAATAATGTAATATTTACATTTATTATATGGTGAAATTATAATTTTAGAAAAACTAACTAACTTATGAATGAAATATTCTTAAATTTGTAATATTTCTTATTAATATAATAGAAATTATTTTTTCAAATAAATTAATGTAATTTATTTTAAAACAATTATTATAAATTCATCAACATTTAAAACACAATATTATTTTTATAACATTAAAATATTTGTATTCTCATTTATTACTCTATAAAAATATTATATATTTTACATTTTTTAAATTTGAAGTCAATTTAGTATTCCAACATGCAGGTTATTATTTCTGAATACTGGGGTACTATTCATAATGGTCACATTACAATTCCATTGGTTATATTACTGCTTATAAATATTAATTAATTTCATTATAAAATATTCACTACTATTATTCTAATGGATATATATTTCCCATTATTAAAATGTCAATTGGTTTTAAAATTGATCCATTTCCATAATATTGATAATGGGATTTTTGATTTTGTGAGATCAGGATGATAATAATTTTAAAATTTTGGTTATTCTATATTGTATTTAATCCAATTGTAATATTTTTCATTTTAGTTTGTTTAGATATTTTCAAATATAATAAATTAGATTACTGGAATAATTTATTTGTCTTTTCTATGAGATTTATGTGTACAATATAATTAAATATAATATTATAAACATATAGATGGGAATTAAATATCATTTTAAAAGGATTTATCATTACATTATTCAAAACATTATAAAATACATCCATTAATTTTCAACTCATAATGTTGTTGGAGGATACATGATGGTACAAATGTTCCAATATTTCATAATGATCCTATTCACCTTATCATATTAATGCTTCTTCCACCAGAATATGAGTCTGTTATCTAACTAGGTATAAAATTGTCATTAAATCATATGGTATTCGTTGGATCCTCCATATGTGAGATGTCATGCTCTAGTGGAACTACATATAGGATTAGTTTTTATGAGTGATAGGGTATATACTTATATTGGAGAATTAAATGGAAAAGATCCTGAACATTCCCCTGGATTGGGGAATTTTTTATCGGCCATTCCACTTCTCTTTTGCAATTAATTATCTCAAAGGGTCTAATTTATATATAAATTATAATTCAATTATTTAAAAAAATACATGAATCTCTTCCATTATGATGTATGAATGAGAGAATTATTTCCAACAAAAAAATCAATATCCATTCAACATTTTTCAACATATATTATTATTCAAATCTACGTAAGTTTTTATGTTTTTTTATGGAATGAATGTCCTTTTTCATTTTCATGATAAGATCAAGTAAAAATTTCATTCATTCAGTAACTATATCCCAATATATTGGTGTTCTACATCATTTCTGATATTGGAAAAAATGTAAAGCATTGTTAATGGAATAGTGGATGTTGTTTTTTATAAGAACTCAGCCAATGGGGGATGATGACCCCATCATCACTTAAATTACATTGAGTATGATATTAGTGTGACCAAAAATGTATGTGAGCCTACTTCAGATTAGAAATCAAATTGATGATGATAGGTTGAACAAAAATTCAATCTATTATTCAAATCATCTTGAGGACTTCTCTAGATCATTGGTGTTAACCATTAATCATTATCAATGATTATTGATTATGGTTCCCCATGGGGAATTCCCTCATCCATTATGTATATCGTGGAATGTTGTTTAAGGTAAAAATCATCAAAAATTGTTATATTGTGGGAAATCATAGTGAGTCTATTTGGAAAACCAAAAATCATTTTAATTACTATTGATGTCTCTAGGAGACCCATGAAAATGTAAATATTTATTTTTCATTATTCCATTATGCTATGAGAAATAATTACATCATATCCTTGTATTTTTATCTCTATTCATTAACAAAATAACATTATAATAACCTAGATTTATAAAAAATAATACCCTTCCTCATGTTTTCCCACTAGATGCGCTCTTCAAAATCGTTGTATATTATTGTACATACAAGATGAATGGTGAATTATGAGTCACATGTATTATCCAGTGCCTCTTTCTTTATCTTGGTGTATGAATGAATACAATGTCTAATTTCAAATATAATGATTATATGGGATGTTTAGGATGAATTTACCAATGTTATGATATATAGTTAACTAATTTATATATCCATAATGATATATAATTTCTAAATATGTACCATTGATGTACTAGATAATTAATTTTTTTCTATGAGAATCAACTAAATTTTATGGATTTATAGGTTGATAGTGAATAGAGCAATCACATTCCTTGAGTTCCACTGTCCATTTTCACCAATTCATGATGATATCTTTCTAGGTGGATATATAATTTTGACTCCAATTAATGGTATATATTTAGTACATTTATCAATAAATCTATTTCCACCAATTCATTCAGGAAATGTTCACATATTCTAACTACAGATCTTGAGTTATGCAGTTCTATTTTGGATTATCAATTCCCATGAGCCATCTTTTATGAATTTAATATTATATAATAGCACAAAATATATGAATTTCATTGAATCGTTGTTTAATATCATAAATGTCATGAACAAACATGGTCTGATGGGGCTGAGGCCAGAACAACACAACAACGCCTCCAATAGACCAGTGGATGGAGACAGACACTAAATGGGAATATAACACAAATGTGAGTCATTTTCCAAATGTACCTGCATGAATGCACCCACAAACATTATGATGAAATAGTGAAGAGATATAAAAATTTGGATAATAAATTTCATGAATAAATCTATCATAAACCAATGTACAAAAAATTACATAGAGCATAAAATGAAAAACACATTCCCACCAAAAGAAAAATATAAATGCATAGAACCTGATCAAAAGGATGGGATCTCTCTCAGATGGAACTGTCCGAAAACACTTTAGGATAGCTCTTAAAAACACATCGCCCTGTCTAAATCACTAAGATCAAATTTCCTCGGGTCCTCTGTGGACTACGTTGAACGGCATGTTGGTTTCCCAACATTGAATACATGGAGTAAAAGCCTGTGCATGGGTGAGTATAAAAATACAAATTAAGAACTCTCAAATACAAAATATGTTTGCAAAAAAAATGGAAATAGTCCTCTCATCATAGCCAGATGGACCCCCAAACAAAAGGGAAACACCATCTCAAATCATCCTCTGATGAACATGGCAGTTAGATTATTCCATAATGGATTTGAACCCTCACAAATGATAACCCTCAAGGGAAAAATGAAAAATACCTAGATATACTCATCCATAATCCATGTATCATGAGGTTCTGACCTCATATCCGTTAATATGGATTCTTCTCGAAGGCCCTAAATGTAATAAAAAATTGGAGAACACACACGACGATCATAGACATACCAGATAGCATATTTATGAGTGAAACAATCCACTAGGAAAAATTTTACCATGTCTAATGGTACATATGAGAGAATGTGGTCCATCAAGAACACACTTTTTGGTTTGGTTCTAATTCCCATCACTAGAGGTCTTATCTTCGCTACCATATTCCTGGAAGAATATTAAACATTCCCAATTGGAGGATTCAATCGCTCAACTCTTCCCACAGTTGAGGTAACACTACCCCAAATTCTGCACCACATGAATCTTTAATAATGATAGAAAAATATTGAGGGAGATAGAGGAGGGTATCAATTCTCTCCTTTTTCATGCAGTCTATTGAGTACTAGCTCCTAACTACCCCAATAAACCTCTATCACTCTTGTATGGAGTATCTTACACCTAAATCTGTCGAGGGAACACATTCTCATAAGTGGGAATCAATCATAATTTTGTAGGGTCCCACTCCCCTAAACAATACTCAAATGACACGGGTGCACAAATCCAATTGGGGAACCACATTCCATTGAAAATTAGATATGGGGGAGTATATCGTTGTAAGTGATGACCCACACCCTTGTATGAGAGGCGAGTACTACTAATAGGATAGAGGAATCACTCCCATGATGTAGGCAGTATCCCCATATGGATAGAGGACTCGCACACTAGAATTAATGTGGATTACTACACTACTAGCATGATTATATGGGGGACCAGAACCATGACACAACATGGGATTACTGGCCTCAAGCTAGATTACCTTATCCCATTAATTATATGGGAGTACCAAATGTTATAGAAGAACATGTATAGAGGTCCCAAACCCTAGAACGACACGGGATTTCAGACTCCAAGGATGGTGGACCTTCTCACTAACCTGAGAGGGGAGTTGACACAATAACTATATGTCACATATGGAGGAAATATTCTCTGGAACGATATAGAAGTATGCATCCATTGATAGAAGAAACACACCCTAGTCCAATCGAGGAGTACCTACTCTATCTGTTCAACGATTATAGTGGTCTGACACCCGAACATGGTAGGGGAGTCCCAACTCATGTTACACAGATGATATGCAGACCATGCACCATAATCCTTTAGGGGAGTAATAACCTTTTATGATCTACCAAAAGTTATAAAAACATCACCCATAACGTTGGGATTCCTTCCTCTACCAAAGAATTCTAGTAAGGGACACATAAACCATATTTTTTAGGGGATTACGAGTACCATTCTATCTCTTACGAACCAAACCCATATCCATCATTTCCCTTACACCACTACACATGAATCGTGCACAAAATATACCCCCTCATATCTCATATTCCTAAATAGAGTCCTACATCATCTTTTATGTATAAAGACCCTAAGAATATACTGGTCACAGTTGAGAATGCATGTTAGAGATGAGGAGATATAGAATTTGGATGATATGAATAAGATCCCTAGGAGTACCCGAAATGCACTTGGGACCACATAACATGTTGGTAGGCCTTAGAACCAACCCTCGTATCCTCTCTACATGGTTTGCCATCCCACATAGTGGTACATGGTGTGAAAAGGTGGTAAATTCCATGTCCCATTTCACACTACACCTAGACATGTTCCACATCCACATGGTCTGGTAATAAATGTCTGTTATACATAGTGTAAACCAAATAACATTGTGTTTTTGGGAAAAACAAAAATCCAACCATGTGGTTTTCCCATTCTCTTATATCGAACCACTTCTCTCTGTACATTATCCATTTGGTTGTACACAAAAATGTGAATTCAAACAACATCCCAAACCTTTTCTCGTGGTTACATACATTTGAGTCACTACTTAGTGTGTAACGTAGGTATAGGGTGTGTTCTCCCTAAATTCCATCTTCCCTGAACAATATGTGATACACGACATGTGTCAACAGACTATGTGCCAAATTGATAGTTATTTGAGTCAGTAATCACCAGAAAAGACATCTAAATCTCCTATGTTTAACACAAAACCCAAATATATACAAGGAAATGATCAATATTAATCGAAATTGGGCCCTAGAATGTTCAGAATAGAGCGCAACAAAGATGATAAAGACTAAAATTAAAAATAACTTATGTTGAGTTTTAAACTCTGATGGTACTGGTGTAGAATGTTGCCTATATCACCCTACTTCTCAGTATGATGACTATCTTCATCTAAAACTATGATTGGCGGAAACTCGTGGCATTGATTCGACATGAATTATTCATCACCAAAGGGAGGTGAGGAGAGAAGGATATGTGTGTCTCTCTTTGTGTGTCATATACCGAACAATTAGGGAGGGGAGCGGGATTCCGTTTAGTTTTTTAATTAAACATTCATTAAATTAATTAATCCACCTCAAAACTCATCGCATACCGACCTCTAAGCAAAACATCTAGTTCATATGTGTTTAGGTAATGCTTGGGTTAAACATGACACTATAGACTTAGTCGCAACATTTGATTTATAATTGGATACTCAACATGGGAGTTATTAAATATTCTCACGGAGAATTTAAACATGTGATATATTATATTTAATGTTTTTTAAAATCACCGTTTTTAGGCTCTTAAGTACACAAATTCCCACATCTACTCATTGCATGGCTACAAAAATATTCGCTGGAATATTAAAATGTAGAATACATAATAACAATTGTCATTTCATTCTCCCCACCTTATGGATTTTCATCCCTAAAAAGTGCATTCCTAAGAACAATGGACAAAACTGAGCTCTCCATTGAAAATTCATTGCCAATGAGCTCTCCAAGAGATCTCGTATTTCATCCATGCACACACCCAGGAGAAACAACAAGGCCAACCCACTATTATTTGCAGATCTTACCTAGTCAACATCATGAAATAAGTGGGAACATGTCTCTATATCCACGATAGGTGTGAATTATCCAAAAATTATGGTACATATATAGTCATATGGTCTAGAAGTACATGACATCTATAACTTGACATAGTTATCAACATAACCCATAAGTTCACATCCACCCCTGGATGGACTGTACTATAACCACCATAATTGTTTTACGCTCACGGTCGATGCTGATCTTGTGGGGTTTCCGAGGAAAGATTCAAGGCTTCCCATGAGTAATCATTAGGTTATACTAGGACCTTCATCCTAAAAACACGAGCTATTAAATTGATCTCCACAATAGAAACCATACCCCACCAAATAGTGGCATCCTAGCTGTGTATGGATGGTAGGAAATCAATCCACTCTGTTCAAACATTGCAGGGTATACCCTTTCCACAATTGATCAATATAAAAAATGATATCCACAAGTAAACGTCACCATGATAATAGAAGTTCGGGGAATGTTTTCACCTAACATTGATTCTATCTTCATTGGGATTCCCTAGAACTTTTAGATGGTTTTGATCTCGTCAAAAAAATGCATATCGGTGGGGAAAGTGTTCGCCTTTTTCAAGAGTCTAATGCTATGAAAAATCTTGTGATGTCATATTTTAGCATCGAGCATTAATATAGGACACCAATATAGTGAGGGTAATAACAAAAAAAAACTCCATCCCACATGCTCAATTGGGTCTTATTGGGCCCTCTATCATAACCACCAAAATGTCACCTGGCCCAAATAATATATGTTACAGAGAATAATCCACCACAACTCAATAGTAACCAAATTGGGTGGAGCGAACTCCCCTAAAAGGTTTTTATTCTTCTCAAAAAATGGGTCTTGTTGTGGAGAAGGACCTCACTTTCCCATCTATATTATTATAAGACAAACAACACCAGAACCGGGTTTCACTAATGCCCCATGTCAAAATGGATAAACTATGAGAATGAATAAGAAATAAAAGAATGCCTACCTAAATTCTCAAAGAGTTGATACTTCATTATTAAAGATGAAATAGGTCATAAAAATATTCAAACATAGAGATTCAAGGTTAAATGCCTCTACGGCCAGCTGATGTCCTAACCTGCATCCTCCAACTCCTTGATCCTAGCATTTACCACCTGGTGGAGGTGCAAGAAACATCTTGAAACACATGTCCTATCATGTTTCTCTACATGATCCTCTACCTCATCCTCCCCCTTGTGGACCTCCCTACTCCAAAAACTGTCTCTACAATGGTGGCCCATCGAACAACACCCTCTCAGTAGTTTGACAACTGAAACAATATCTAACAATATGTACTTGGTCTTTGAAGCGTAACACTGCCTCTCATATGGTTGACCTAAACCTCAATTCTTCTCCTACGCCATAGGACCACATGCCTGAGATAGGGAATAGTTATTCCTCCTACTCCGTGATCATGACTTCAATTATTTTCAAATTACTATAAAATCCTCAGCCTAATGAAAACCATTTAGGGCCGCATCTGCATATCCCTCAACTAGGAAGCTCTCACAGACTACAACTCGCTACAGTACCCCTGTATAAGAGTGAAGGGATAAGGATACTTCACATGTTCTCACTCTCTTTAGAGTTCCTACTCATATTTCTGAGCTCTGAAGAATGGGTCTCGAAACCATATTCAAGGATTATTGCGATAGGTTTTCAATCATATATTTAAACACCACCACAATCATGCAATATTTTCAATGATGTAGAAGCTCCAAGATATAAAATTAATTAAACATGGCTGGGTAAAACTCTTCCCTAATGATTCTGTCGGACTCCTCCCAAATGATCATTTTATTTTCATGGAAATGCATAACTAAAATCCACTATCTTCTATCCAAATCTTGTAAAACCCAATTCTCAATGAATAAAAACTGATCATGAGGTTCCCTTACCTAGTGGATAACATTTGTGACTTCCACGACCCGTTCATCAGATTCATCAGGGGGCTGGATCACCCTAGTACCTCATAGGTCACATCCTCTATAACTAGTGAAATGCACTCATCCTACACACATCTGTGGGTTAAATTTTAGGCACATCCAACTACTCAATGGGTGGTGTCACAACCATAAGACCACCTAGAGAAAATTCCTTCTAACTATCACCCATCATTAAAGCCATGTCATGTGGAATATTTTTATCACTATCATGTTATAGAACCCTGTCTATCTATCTTCATGGTGGAATACTAAAATAGAATCATGCCACACCATAATCAAAAAGAAAATAAGGGGTGACGACTAAAGAAGGACATGAGAAAAAAAACCCAGATCTATATGATTCATGTACCACTTATTTCCCCCAGGACCATTTTCATAATGTACTGAGTCAATAAAAAGGTTATCAGAGTCACAATGAGTGAGTATATCAGCCTCCACACAATCATTTAATCCTATGTCAAGGGAGACGACCTCGATACACCTAAACACTATCAATAGGTGAACAAAACCAGTCTTGCGATAGTAGAACCCATCAATAGAATATAGAAGGTTACAAATCTATCAAGACCTGACCTAACGAGGCCCAAGGCACAACTAACCAATATTGCAACCAATAGTCTAGGGATATGCGAATAGTTCCATGGAGGATAATCCCACAGACATGAGGACATTCTGAAACGTACCTATACACACGCACCCAAAAGACCCTCTATAGAACAGTGCAGAGATATATAATGATGGAAAAATTGCATGCATACATATATCCCAAAGAATATGTACAACATAAGTATTATGATCCAAAAATTTAAAATCAAATGAACACGAAAATAAAAAAAATCCAACCTTCTTAGTAGGAGGGGAACATTATCAGATGAAACTACTGAAATGATCATTAACTGAGATCTGGTAAACACCTTGGTTAGTCAAGATCAATTATCTCCACCTGCCTCAGGTTTATAATGGTCTCCATAGAATGGAATGTTGTATTCCCATGATAAAAAATTCATTGGATAATCCAATGTAGGTATGACTATTAATGTACTCTGTAGGAACCCCAAAAATCAAAAAAGAAAATGGTGAAACATAAGGGAAATAATTTGTATGTACCAGAAAATTGAAACCCCAAACGAGAGAGAAACTACATCTTAAATCTACCTCATGATTACATGAATAGTAATCTCTGTCAACAAGAGGTGTGAACCCTAACATATGACTACATGCAAGAAATCACATAAAAACACCTAGATATACTTGTCTGAGAACCCAAGTCTCAGGAGGTTCTGACTTAATGTCAAGAAATATGGATTTCACTCAAAGGCTCTAATGAAACTTAAAAACTTTGAGAACACACTCCATTAGATCAGCCATCTCAGATGGAAGTCATATGAGGGATACACTCCATTAAGAGAAATACTACCATTCTTAATGGTACAACTAAGAGAACATCCCCTATCTAGATAAATATATAAGGTACATCTCAGGTGCACATTACCTGAGGTCCTACCATCACTAACTTATTCCATGAGAAAGGAAAAAAGGAACTTATGCGGATAGAACCTTCAGTATCCACTGCTCATAGTTGAGGGAATCATGCTCCCGATTAAACACAATGGGAATTCTTTTTATAGAGAGAAAAATACATATTCACATATATATATATATATATATATATATAGTGACAGTCAAAGGAGGGACCCGCACCATGCCACTTCCCTTCATTATAGGGTGTACTAGATCCTAACCACCCTGTGAAACCTCTATCACTCTTTTATGGAGTGCCTCTTACATCAATCCATTGAGGGAACACTTAAAACTAATTAAGAATCACGCGTATTTATTTGAAGGTCATCACCCCGAATCAGTACTCAACAGGCGAGGGAGCGCAACTCTAAAAGGGGACCAACACCCCATTGCTAATCTGATTTGGTGGAGTTCAACTTCAAAAGTGATGACTATGACCTGGTAAAATGGGAGTATAATAATCTATTAACAGTGGTCTCCCAACAACTATGTGGGAAATACCACCCTGTTATTATAGGACCCGCACCCTATAATTACATGTGAGTACTACTGTCATGACCCATCCCAATGGGGACTATGGCATGACTCCCCATACCTACCTCAAATAGTCCATGGGATGGTGATAATCCATAAGAAGTTATATAAATAACATTAGAGGCATTTATTATGTACCTATATGCATGCAGTCATATCAAATCCAAAAAAATATTGAAATTTAAAAAATATACAATGTAACCAATTCATGCAAACAACTATGTCCCACAACCAGAGAATAATAGAAAGTCGTGTTGTAACATCCAAGGTAAATAAATAGTATTACATTCTAATTTTTATCAATATTTGTGAATAAAATGTTAATATTACTTTAAAGGGGATGCTATGCTCGATGGCGTACCTAATAGGCAACCACAAGTTTCTTTGAAATCTTATGTTGAACACTAAACATATAATAATATTATAATAGTTAACTCCTAGCCATTGTAATGAAGAGAATGAACAAAAATTACTAAAAAATGATTAAAAATGATTTTTAAATATTTTTAAAATTATCCAATAAATATTAGAGGCTTAAAATCCAAATGAATATAATTTTAAGAATAAATACTCTAATATTTTTAAAATATTGTTTTACCGCCTTTTGATTGAAAACCTTTTTTAAATCTAACTTTTGACAATTTTATAACCTCTATTTGTAAAAATAAACTTATTATTTATTATTTGGACATTGAAATTTACTTTGGTTAAATTTTTGGTATTTTTCTGACAATGTTTTTTTAATGAATAGTGAAAAATACTGCATTTTACATCAAAACTGCTTCTTCATATAATTTAAATATATGGATAGATTATCTTTTAAATTGGTTTTAACGTGTAATTAAAATATATTTTTATCATTTTATTCGATGGTGTTAAATAGAATTAATTTCACTTCAAAAATGGACATAAAAAAGTGCCAGACCTTTTATAGATATTGGTTCAAAAAACCCACTATTTGTTTTGACAATGGGAATTATTTTTAAATTAATTATTGCAATTTTTGTGATTGGAATTTGGTAAAATGGATTCCATATTTGTAATTATATGGTCAAAATTATTTAATTAAGACCCCTTTTTCGGCATTATGAATAGTAACGATGGTAATTATCTTTAATTATCATGATTAATTTGTAATCGAGTAGTTAATGATAATAAAATAACATCATAATAATAACAAATGACCCCAAAATGTTTCCTAACTCTATTGGTTGTGTCATGGAAGACCATGGGATGCATTCTACCAATCATTGGGACTCCATGGAATCACTTTAGGGTGAATGTGACACATTATCATTTTATTTTTAAAGAAAGAAGAATATCACTAAAGAATGTATCACCCTAGTAAATCATTTTTAGTTTTGTCTGTGTAAATGATATCTTAGACTTTAAATATTAATTGGAAATCTAAACACATTTCCTACATAATAGTATTTTTTTATAATTTTATATAAATTATATAAATTAATTAATTTATGACACCATGGTGATGCAGCGATTTCCTTATTAATAAAAAATTTAAATAAAATGAAAAGATAATGTTAAATATAAGACATAAACATGGAAAAACCCTATTTGATGAGTATATTTCGAACCCTTATCACCTTATCCTCGAAAAATATCAATGCGGGACCTTTAAAATCCGAAACTCGTTTTAAAATAACGTAACATTTCTTGACAGTCCAAGAGTGCCCCTCCTCCCTCTTATAAAAGGCCACCACCTCTACCTCTTTAGCCACACTTCTCAAGAAATTGTATCAGACAAACCCTACACATTTCATATCTATGCATCCCTATAATCATCATTGAATCCCCACCATAGGCAGAAAGCTCTTTAAGAAACCCTTTTGCTTCAAACCAAAAGGAGTTACCTGATTTAATGGTAATGTCTCCTCTTATGTTCTTTTGTTTTTTTGCCTCTCCAACCCCCTAAACCTTTTTTATTCCTTTCTTTTTTAACAAAACCAGTATATTAAATATACTATGATGTTTTTATAAGATGGATTAGAGATACACTGACACACACATCCGTCTAATGGTTAAAGAACATACTGTTTCTGTGGATGGTGAATTACTAGCTCACGAAACGATGATTGTTCAATATTGTTTTAACACATTTAAAGGTGTCCATTCTGATGAAAATATATTTTATATATGATATATATGGTATTTATGTTTTCTATATGCATCTTTATTTTATATTTAAATCATACCTTTATACTTTTCATGTTGTGAAAATGCGATAGTTTAATACGAGGAAGTGTGGACTACCGCCCCCTCAAGTGATGTGACTCGTTCATGAAATAAATGGAATGTATAAATAATTAAATTAATGAACTTAATTGACCAATATGACATATATATTATACTGGAATTATAATATATATATCTCTGAATTATTTTTTATTCCATTAATATGACAAAGAAATGAAAGTAGCGTTTATGCGTACGTACGGCCTACTGTCTCCATGAACGGTGAATTTCATTTATTTTTATCTCAAAATGTTATGGAATAGTATAAAATGAATATGTACTGGATATATAGGATATTTAAGTCATTAATACTATTCTTGAGATGATTTACTTATAACTACACGGACAAATCGTTTCAAACAAGTTCATTTTTGACTAATGTAACAAACATTGACAAAAACATCTGATATGAACTCACATATTTAACTAATTATTATAACATTATAATATGTGATTTGAATTGAAAAATAACCTTTATAGGAGTTCTTTGTGAAATTATAAATTGATAAAAGTTTATTATTCAGGAGTATACAGAAACGAACAAGAAAAGTCGGACGTCAGTTAAGGAATCATACCTCTCTCTTTCTTTTTAAGTACTCTTTTTTTATGTAACTTACTTTAAGCTCCAATTTCTTATGTTGGGGGATTTTTTTTATATTACTCTTACTGTAATATCTATTTTCATATGACAAGAGACCATATTTAATTTCATCAATCCATTTTTTTGGATGTTTTATGTGGCGTCGTTAGGCTGCCGTGTTTTCGTAAGGGATTTTTCATCTCACTTTTATTCCTGTGAGATTTATGCTACATTTTCCAATATTTATTTTGAGTGGTGTATGTACGTCCCATTATTATACTTGTTGTGTAATATAGTTTATTTTATGGGTATTTACATCAATGTTGTACGGTCCTTCTTTCATGGGGTGAACGTTTCGAAAGTTACCCAAATCGGTAAGGGTACCTTTCACCCTCCTCTTTTTAAAAAACTTATTTTGTAATTTCTTTTAATTTATATATTTTTAAGTTAGGATATGTTCTTATATATCCTTATTTATGTAAATTTTATGTCCCAGTGATGAGATACCATTTTCTCTCCCATTCACTAATTTTATGAATTTTATAGTGACGCTGTTGGGCTGTCGAATTTTACCAAGGGAACTTCTTAACCCAATTTCGATTTATTTTTTTTCAACATGTATTTATTGAATATGACATTCTTTGAATATGTGTGACTGACCTTTGATTTTATTACACTTAATATCCACTTTTATTGGGTGTATTTATATTTTTCACACATAATTATGAGGTTTATTTATCCTTAATTTAAGGATACCTTCTTTATAAGGGATTTGATATCATTTTACATATCTATTGAGAATTCATTGTTGTTATGCACCAATTCACACTTATATGGTGTATATACTATCCTATGGAATATTAAATATTTAATCCCTTTATTCTCATGTTATTATAATGTTCTGATTAATTTTTTTACTCAGTTATTGTATTCAAGTGTCTCTAATTTTGTTAAAAACACTTTAACTAAAATATCAATTTAATTGTTTTAATGATTTATTATTATAAATTTTTCTCATTAATATCCATGTATTCAAAATGATTTTAAGGATTTATATATATGGATATTAATGGTTTAATATGTTAAAAGATTCAAAGTGGTATGGGACACTTTGATTCAAAAATCTCTTTATTATATGTTGTAAATGGTTTTGAAAATGGTTTTTAGAATGGATTCATTATTTCAATATCTATAAATGTTATGAATGACTCATGTTACCTTTATGTCTTCTGATTTCTATGATTTATTCATGATTTTATGAGGTATTTTAAAATGCTTATGTTCTATGAGTAAAGTTTGATTTCATACATTGATTAATGTTTTCATTTCGTACTTTTATATCCATTATTAAAATTTCTATGCTCATCCCAAGTTTTTGAAATGTTTTTCACAGGTCAAGAGAATGGTACATGATGTTATGATAGTGTCAAGGAAGTGTCAAGAAAGAATCCATGTTTTATTTTAAATATGTTTTCGTTAATGGAAAAAATGAGTACTATCTTTTATGTAACCACTTTTTTTAAATGTGGAATGTAATGCATGATTTACGATCTAATTCTCTAAAACTCTAAACCTGAAAAGATCCTCAACGTGTATTCTTGAAATAACTCTAGATTAAGTAATGTTTGAGGGTGGGTCCTTATTGTAGGTATTAGAGGTTGGTTTAGATAACATTATAGGTTAGAATGTTGTTTAAGAAAAAGTGAAAAGTTTTGTATAACCACAATGGTTAGTATATTAGATGGAGTCATTGTTTTTTTAAAGTTAGAATGAGTTTGATATAACGTGGAGTAGTACATCTTGGAGTTTATCTTCCTCATTATTATATAATGATTTTACTGATATGCTCACACTGACCTTTTTGGTTTTAGTAAATGGAAGGATCTAGCATGCACCAAAGTAATAGTGGATTTGAAGAAAACTGTGACGGTTTTATGAAAAACAACTGAATGATATGGGATATACAATGAGAACTCTTGTGGTTTTCCTCAAACAACTATCTAGAGTCATGATTAACCAACTGAACCTTAGATATTTTTATAAGGCATCGCATATGCGAGATAAAAATCCCTACGGACGTTCGGGTAATAATCATAAAGGTAAGTATGTTAAAAAACCTATGTGTCATAGATTTGGAACGAAACACATTGGAAAATGTTTCAAAGGGACAGAAAGATTCTATAGATGTGTAAATGAAGGTCAAAAACCAAGAACCTGCCATGGAAAAAGGAAGCATCTAGTTGACTCTAGGAAAGGGAAAGAATTTATTTCTAAAGGATCAATGGAATGTTTCAATTGTGGTGTGCATGGTCATTATTCAAACACATGTCCTAAGAAGAAGTTTCAAGAATGGGGTCACCAATATCTTAAAAATATTAATTTACCAAAACCTAATGCCATTCCGATTTATGATGATGAAACTACCAGTGGTCAATGAACGGTTTGGATTATTTCTTAACATATGTATTCGTATTATTGTAATATTAGGATATGATTCATGATTTTGTTTGTTGGAAAGATTTATTTCAGAATAAGTTGAAATGGAATGGTTAATGGATCATGAATAACGTTGAATGAGTAAGAAGTAATCCTATAAGGGATTCAAGAGTTATGGTAGATTTTAGGATGGTGAAATTCTTAAATGTATTAAGTCTCTTTTGATAATGGGGTTACATTAGAAGACATATTATAGTATATGTAACCCGGATGTTTGATATATTAAAATTTTATTCAAGGAATAATTATCCTTTCTTTTGTGGATATTTTTATAAAGAACCATTTGGGTTTATATGATCCTTGAATTTGAGGCAATTACTGGTTAATAAATTTTGGGTTGCAAAATGAAATTTATTAGATAACATTTGTGGTCAAAATATGTTATGGTTATTTTTGAAGATTTTATCTCTTTTTTGGGAATGTTTTAAGAATTATATAGTTTTGGAAAAAGGATAACACACAGTCCGTGTGGCAACCCGTCGCGTCGGACGAAGCTGCGAGAATCGAACCCACAACCAAAGTGCAAATGGTATTTATCGCCAACCACTGGACTACGTGATGTCCCTGGATAGTTTGACTGATTCTTCTTAGTTAGATGATTTTATGAATAAAGAGTATGTTTATTTTGGGTTATCTATGGAAATGATTATCCTATCATGGAGGATATGTGATTAGGTTAATTACTTTTCAGTATGAGAATTTAAGAGTAACTGATGTTAATTTGGAGAAAAAAGTTAAGATTTATCATAGGAGACTATGTGATTAAATCCTTTAGAGATTTGGGTTTCAATTTTAGTTTGGTTTAATTTGAATTATATTATGGATTAATGTTTATTGAATGGTCTTTTTGAGCTTTGGGTTGTGTTTTCCAAATTTTAGAGATTAGGAGTAGTTTTTGTTTTTGTTAAAAAAATTATCCTTTTTGGGTATTATCTGATCTTATACTAAACGTTTTGGTTTGGTTTTGGTAAAGGTATAAAGACATAGGAAATATATAGTTCTCTTTTTTCTATTAGTAAATTCTCAAGAAGTTGGTTATAGTACTCTTAATGCGAACAATTATTTCCTAAATACTCGTCTTTTGGAGAAAATATGAGTTTGAGTAAGGAATCTAGTAAAAGTTGAAGGTCTACATGACAAGTAAATATGATTCCTTATGATTTAGTTAATCTCAAAAATAAATTCCTCTATAAAAAGTATCTTAAGAAATAAATGTTGTCCATTAACTTTTCCTACTGGGGAATCAAATACCATTTAACCCATCACAAGTTTCTGGTTTTCTTGTGGTTAACACTCTCCTAGACATGTTTACTATCACTATCCATCAGAACATGACCCTTTGTTTTCTCTTCCATATCCATATTTTCCTACTTTCAATCCTATTATGGGTTAACTCGGGTGACCTTTGTACTTCTCTCCCTTTCTTTTAAAGTGGTAGTTATACTGACTCTTGTTCTGATGTGGGACTTTCAATGATGTTTCCAAGCACAATTTTGAAATTGCGAAGACACAATTCCAAAAAGTGGGGAAGGATGTAACATCCTAGGTAAATAAATAATATTACATACTAATGATTATCAATATTTTTGAATGAAATGTTAATATTACTTTAAATGGGATGCTATGCTCGATGGCGTACCCAATACACAATAACGTGTTTCTTTGTAATCTTACGTTGCACACTAATAATATAATAACATTATAATAGTTAATGCCTAGCCATTGTAATGGAGGGAATGAAAAGAAATAACAAAAAAAAATTATTACATATATTTTTTAAATATTTTTACATTTATCCAATAAATGTTAGAGGCCTAAAATCAAAATGAATCCAATTTTAAGAATAAATAATCTAATATTTTTAAAAGATTGTTTTACCACCTTTTGATGGAGAACCTCTTTTAAATATATATTTTAAAAATTTTATAAGTTATATTTGTTAAAATAAACTTATTCTTTATGTTCGAGACATTTAAATTAACTTTGGATTAATTTTTGGTATTTTTCTGACAATGTTATTTTTTAATGAATAATGAAAATTACTGCATTTTACATCCAAACTGCTTTTTCATCTAATTTAAATATATGGTTATATTATCTTATTAATTTTTTTAAAGTGTAATTATAATATATTTTTACCATTTAATTTAATGGTGGTAATTAGAATTAATTTCACTTTGAAAATTGATATAAACATGTGCCAATCTTTTTATAGATATTGCTTCAAAAGAACCCACTATTTGTTTTGCAAATGAGAATTATTTTTAAATTAATTATTGTAATTTATATGATTGGATTTTTGTAAAATGGATTCCATATTTTTAATCAGAAGGTTAAAATTATGTAATTATGAGTCTTATGTTTTTGGACATTATTAATAGTAATGATGGTAATTATCTTTAATTATCGTGATTAATTTGTAATTGGGTAGTTAATCATAATAAAATAATATCATAATAATAAAAAATGACCCCAACATGTGTCCTAAATCTACATGTTATGTCATGGAAGACAATGGGATTCCTTTTTCCAGTCATGGGGACCCCATGTAATCACTTTTGGGTGAAAGTGACACTTTATCATTTTAGTTTTAAAGAAAAGAGAATATCACTAAAGAATGTATCACCCTATTAAATCATTTTTAGTTTAGTCGGTGTAAACTATCTCTTAGACTATAAATTATAATTGAAAATATAAAAATATTTCCTACATCATAGAATATTTTTAAAAAAATTTATACATTAAATAAATTAATTTATTTATGACACCATGATGATGCAATGATTACCTTATTAATGAACAATTTAAATAAAATAAAAAGATAATGTAAAATATAAAACATAAACTAGGAAAAAACCTATTGGATGAGTATATTTGAAACACTTATCACGTTATCATAGAAATATATCAATGTGGGACCTTTAAAATCCAAAACTCATTTTGAAATAAAGTATCATATCATGACTTTCCAAGAGTGCCCCTCCTCCCTCTTATAAAAGGCCCCCAACTCTACTTCCTTACCCAAACATCTCAAGCCACTGGCTAGGCCAACCCTTGACCATTTCATCTCTCCCCATCCCTCTCTTCATCATTGAAGCCTCACCATCAGCAGAAACTTTTCAAGAAACCCTTTTGGTTCAAACCAATGGGAGTTACCAAATTTAAAGGTAATGTCTTCTCTTAGGTTATTTTGTTTTATTTTTCTTCTACAACTCCCTAAACTCTTCTTATTACTTTCTATTGTAACACCACCAGTGTATTAAATATACTATTATTTTGTTATAAGAATGATTCTATCTACACTTACACACACATTCGTCTAATGGTTAAAGAACATACTGTTTCTGTGGATGGTGAATTACTACCTCACGAAATGATGATTGTTAAATATTCTTTTAACACCTGTAATGGTGGCCATTATGATGTCACTATATTTTATTTATTATATATATGGTATTTATGTTTTCTATATTCTTCTTTATTTTATATTTAAAACATACATTTATTATTTGTGTGTTGTGAAAATGCGATAATTTCTTATGAGGAAATGTGGACTACTGCCCCCTCAAGTTATGTGACCCGTTCATGCAATACATGGAATATAGAAAAAATTAAATTAATGAAATTATGTTACCTATATAACATATATATTATACTTGAATTATTATATATATCTCTCTCAATTATTTTTAATTCCATTAATATGACAATGAAATGAAAGTAGCGTTCATGCGTACGTACGTCCTACCATCTCCATGAACGGTGCATTTCATTTCTTTTTATCTCGAAATGTTATGGAATTGTATAAAATGAATATGTACTGGATATATATGATATTTAAATCATTAGTACTATTCTGGAGATTATTTACTTTTAACTACACAGACAATTCTTTTCAAACAAGTTCATTTTTTACTCATGTACCAAACATCAACAAAATCATCTGATATGAACTCACATAATTTACTAATTATTATAACATTATAATATGTGATATGAATTTAATAATAAACTTTAAGGGGTATCCTTAAGAAATTATATATTGAAAAATGTTTATAATTCACGAATATGAAGAAACGAACAAGACAATCAGACTTGAGGTAAAGGATCCCACCTCTCTCTTTCTTTTTAAGTACTCTTTTTTATGTAACTTACTTTAAGATCCTCTTTCATATGTTGGGGGATGTTATTTTATATTCCTATTACAATAAATTATATGTTAATATGATTATAGACCATATTTTATTTCATCAATCCATTTTTTTGGATGTTTTATCTGGCGATGTTTGGCTGTTGTGTTTTCGAAGGGATTTTTCATCTCACTTTTATTCCGGTGATATTTATGCTATATTTTCCAATATTTATTTGGAGTGGTGTATGTACAACCCATTATTCTACTCTTTGTGTAATATATTTTTTTTTGGGTATTTACATCAACTTTGTATGGTCCATCTTTCATGGGGTGAACGTTTCAAAAGTTACCCAAATCGGTAAGGAAACCTTTCACCCTCCACTTTTTAAAAGACTTTTTTGTTATGTATTATAATTTACATATTTTTATGTTGGGATATGTTCTTATATATCCTTATTGATGTAAATTTTATGTTTATGTAATGAGATACAATTTTCTCTCTAATCCACTAATTTTATGAATTTTAAAGTGACGTCATTAGGATGTCTAATTTTACCAAGGTATTTCTTAACCCAATTTCGATTTCATTGGGATCAACTTATAGTAATGGAATATGTCATTATTTGAATATTTGTGAATGAACATTGATTTTTTTACACTTAATATACACTTATATTGGGTGTATTCATTTTTTTCACAACTAATTATGAGATTGATTTATCCTTAATTTAAGGATACCTTCTTTATAAGGGAATTCATCTAATTTTACATTTCTATTGAGACATCTTTTTTGTTATGCACCAATTAATTCTTTTATGGTGCATATACTATAATTTGGAATATTATATCATGAATCCCTTTATTCTCATGATATTATAAAGTTATGATTAAATGTTATTCATCAATTATTGTATTCAAGTGTCTCTCGTTTTGTTAAAAACCCTTTACCTAAAATATTTTTTGAATTTTTTTAATGATTTATTTTCTATAAATATTTCACATTAATATCCATGTTTTCAAAATGATTTTAAGGTTTTATTTATATGTATATTAATGGTTTAAAATGTTAAAATCTTCAAAGTGGTATTGGACACTTTGATTCAAAAATATCTTTATAAAATGTTTTGAATGGTTTTGAAAATGGTTTTGAAAATGGATTAATTATTTCAATATCATAAGATGTTATATTGTTATTTCAATGCGGGAATGCTGTATTTCATTTATTCTATAGTTATGTTCTATGATTATGTTATGTTTCTTGAGCATTTTTTATGATGATGGGTGGTTCCATCATAAACTAAGGGCAGGTGAGCCCGATATAGCTCTTCAATGCATTGGGTAACGTGAAGGGGTTAAACGTTAAGGTTTCTCTGAGGAGATTTAGGGAATATACTGTGATGGGTATTCCAAATGAAACCATGAGGGTTACTCTTTATGTAAAAATGTTATGATTGCCTCATGTTACCTTTATGTCTTCTGATTTCTTTGATTAATTCATTATTTGATGAGGTATGTTAAAATGTTTATGTTATATGAGTAGAGGATGATTTCATACATGGACTAATGTTTTCATTTTGTACTTTTATATACATTAATGTGCTTTTTATGCGCATCTCGTGTTTTTGAAATGTTTTTCACAAGTCAAGGTAATGGTACATGATGTGATGATAGTGTTAAGGAAGTGTCAAGAAAGAATCAATGTTTTATTTGAAATATGCTTTCGTTAATGGAAAAAATGAGTACTATATTTTACGTAACCACATTGTTTAAATGTGGAATGTAATGCATGATTTATGATCTAATTCTATAAAACTCTAAAGCTCAAAAGATCCTCAACGTGTATTCAAGAAATAACTCATGATTACGTAATGTTTAAGGCTGGGGCCTTGTAAGGGTAATGTAAAAAAATGTCAGAATACAGTCGCACTAAAAACAGTCTATAACCACTAGTCTAATCAATATAAAAAGGTTATTGGGGCTACTATCTATAGACCTAGAAATACCCCTTGGCCTACCTGGTCTCACAAAGCACCATCTTGTCCGAGTCCACCTAAGACATCGTCAAAATGTTGATATTATTCCAAAGACAAGGAACATGTGAAAAAATTACATGTAGAGGTGAGTATAATAACACTCAGTATGACATCCCAAACCACAATAGAATACATAAAAATAATTTATAGTCAGCTCTACATAGGTATATCCCTACCGAACATATAAAAACATTATCCATATATACTAAATCCAAGACATGGTGTCTTGAGGTAATCACAGACACAACATACCATACCTAAGAATATATATTGATTATTCCCTGAAACAGTCAACTAGGATAACCCACTACATATTCCAAAAACACTAATGATGTCCATCTGAGAGGTACTCCTTATTGGTTATCACTATGTGAGAGATACACTGATAGATCCAAAGAGTGAGATATAATACATTGATTAGGATCATATCTATATCCATGGGGTGATACAAAAAACACTATCTAGATTAACCAACATAGTTTATGATCGGTTCCCGAGTAGTGTTGTTCACATCGATACCGCAAACTCCCCCTAGGGAATGAAGAATGAATATAGGACTTTTCTATAGGTGTCTGTTGAAATTCTATGAACACTATCCAGCAAGTCTTACTGGTGGGATAATAGTTCTATGTGTAGTAATTTATTAGTACTGTCATTTTGGGAATCAATGAAGGAAAAAACCAGGATGAATCAGGTCTGTGTTATATGGAACTGAGAAATAATTCACATGGAAAGGTGCACACAATGTGTAGTAGGGTCGCACGTTGTATCCCATGACCCCAGGTACTACCCATGAATAATGAACAATTTTTTAAGAAAATTTTATGTAGAAGAGAGGTACATGGTTTGTAGAATGGGTCACATGTTGTGTCCTTGATTGTAGGGTCCACCAGTGTACTGCGCCCCTGTTCCAGGAAATGACGCATGCCAGTGTATCCTTGCATGTGCACTAGCTTATAGGGTAACTCATGTAGCTGGTTGAATACATGTCATGTGGTATATTATACACTATATAGATGAATCACGAGCTCCATCCTAAGATTTTTTACATCACATATACATGTTGAGTAACCCAACGATTAACACACTTCGTGTAGCCGGGACTACATGTCGTCTGTATTGGGATTTTTCTCGAAATCCGAGTTCTTCCTATGCTTGCACTGGTCAATCTCCATAAGTTACACTGTTTCTCAGTTCACCTAGAACCCATAGATCAATGTTTTTTGGTCACTCTAGCACAGAATCAAATGGATTTCAATATTAAAATAGCTCAGAAAAATTGACCATAGAAATTATTCATTCATTCCGAAGAATGAATATTCAGAACCAATCAATATTTGATATTCCACTGGACCCACTACTATTCCACCATCGAGTTTTCTTGAGGGCATATCTCCAGTTTTAGATCATTCCACCAATAATCAATGGTCAAATGATTTATTTTTCAATGATGGGTGAAGAAAAACTTAATACTCACAAATAACGCAATAAATCGGGGGAGACAAATGCAAAAGGAACAGACCCAATGAATGAAACTCAATTGTTTTCCATTCTGAACCCAACCATTTCCTATAATAATAACAAAAAAACAATAGAAAATCTATATAATCATTTCTCCATAAATCCTATAAAATAATCCAATTTCACAAGTACAAAGGATTCATGGGGTAATCTATTTATGGATTAGTCTGCATTCACCATAAGAATAAAATACGGGGATATCAATCAACTTAAGTCATCCTACATAGATTTGAATCCCCAGCTAATAAATAATAGTCTCTATGTCATTGTCATTATAGATTTATTCCATGATCAACGTTTTTTGATTAAGGATCCATTGTTCAGCCGTCATCTCCTCAAGAAAATTCTCCAATGTTTTCTTCCCATCATCTCTAGAGAATAAAAGGGATGTATGACTAACCATGGATCTCTAGAAAATGGTTTACTGAATGATAAACCTAGGAATACATCATTTACATAACAAAATAAAAGTAAAATAAATTTTTATCAGTTGAATTTAGTCTTTTAAAACACCAATGATTACATCCCACAATCA
The DNA here is from genome assembly GCA_963277665.1 of Viscum album. Lineage (NCBI taxonomy): Eukaryota > Viridiplantae > Streptophyta > Magnoliopsida > Santalales > Viscaceae > Viscum > Viscum album. Next base: position 895,255,112 of record OY728127.1, read on the forward strand.
AACATCACCGAACATTGTAAGGATGCACCTAGGGAAAAGATGATGTTCTATATGAAACAATTACCTCCAACTTTAGATCTAGGAAAACATTTATAAATTATTCCACATTTTCAAAAAAATGTGTGCATGAGCAATTTAATATTTTAATATTTTCAAACATTTTTTCATAGGACACAAGGCCTCATAAAAATATTCCATATCAGCTCATGATCTCAAAATCCATCTATAAAATATCTAAAAATAATATGCAAGAAAATATTATTCATTACACTCTCTCCACCATAGGGATTTACGTCACTGGAAATCCAAAACAATGACTACTCAAAAATATCACGGTACTAAGGAAGAATCTAAGCCTCCTACTCACCTGTACTCTACTAGAGACTCTTGTGATATTACTGGTCATGAACCAAATGAAATGATCCCGAATTATGGATTCTCTACTACTAATCTACAATCTCAAATGGGTACTTAGAAAATTTTCATTACATTATCGATGTACTTCTTGCCCCAGTTTATTACATGTGAGGGGTATGCACTTTCCTCCATATCTATGACATATGGAGGATGTCTTGTACCTCGTGTCACGTTAGGGGAAGATCAATACAATATCCCACATCAATAACAATACATAGTATCTAAAATGGGTCAATAACCCTAGTATATAACTTTCCTCGATGAAGACATGTCCATAATCCATGTCAGTGTGAAACCCACAGGGACACATGGGATCCTTCCTCAAACATGAAATGCCTTTATTAACATTCAGTATAAGACATCAGATGGATTTTTGAAGTCTTCATTCGATACTTTATGATCTACACCTTCTAGGAAGTATCTCACACCATATCTAAGCCCATAAGTATTGACTCTCCTAGGTTAGTACTACAAAGTTGTGACTTGAAGAGTCTCATGTAGAATGCCTTGATTAGTGTCATACCATTGGTAGAATGGTATCCTTTTTGTACAAAAAATCCAATAGTGGTAGGTGATCCATCCAAATACAAATGATGTAAAACATTTAAACCTGAAACCATTCCTCCAAAATAGGAAATGCTCGCTTAGTCTGGAATTTCATTTATGGGGGAAATTTTGTTCTTAATTGTCAGATGTTCTGAAATGCCTCATCTAATCCCTTCCACAAATGTTATGTAAAATGTTCATCGTGATCCAAAATTATTATCGATTTATCTCCATGGAGTCTAACTGTCTCCTAAAAATAGAGGCACCCCGTGATGTCTACAAAACTCTTCTATCAGATATCAAAAAAGTGTACCTACGTGGTGAGTGGGTCAATGATCACCTAGATGGAATCATGTCCCCTTGAGGTACATTGAAAACCCTACACTACTTCCATTGATTTCCCATCCTACATCTATTCGGACTTTTCAAGGGGTTGAGTTAAACTTACTAGAACCTAGTCCTCATCCTTCTCATGTTGGAATGTAAATAATTGAGAAATGAACTCTTCAACTCCCTTCTACATTCCTGGCCCCCAAAACTGGTGGAGAAGGTCCCAATACATTTCAACCACCCTGGATATATCGCCAAAGGGGATGTATTATTCTCTCTCATAACCTCCTCCAAAAATTCCACTAGTACTACTATACTTCATCCTAAATGAATTACATGATCGCCACTATTTTAATGTACATCTGGATCCAGCCCTGTGGAAATCTATTCATGTCGGTTCTCAGGGTCTGTATCCCCATGTTGTGTCTCCCTAACTCATAGTAAGAGTGGATGGGAAGAAACAATTTACTAGATTTAGGGAGCTCAATATATATTCACTATGGGTAATAACAATGTGGAAAAAATTCATTGATTACTCATTCAAAAATAGAAAAATAGATATCTTACTGAGAGAATCGTCCACCACATACCCCCAAGAGTATAAAAAATCTAAATGTCATAGTCAAGGATGAAATATAGTAACCACCCCTATCTCATGTTTATATTCTTCTATGATAATAAATACTTGACACTCTTGGGGTCAATGTAAACACTAAATCTCCCTCCCATCAGCTAGTTCCATCACTTTTTAGGAGAATATTACCACTATTAAATCATATCTGTGGTTCATGTAGTTTTTATCATGCGGTATTAATTGGTGTGAATCATAGGCAATGCATACATTCTTCTACATTCGGAAACTACTGTAGAGACCCGGAGCCTGACGTACATTGACATTACATTACATTTGTGGAATACTTAGTACATAACAAAAACACACACACAAGGACCGTAATAGTTTAGTGTCTTTGGAAACTCGGAATATAATCTTCTAATCGTGGTGAAAGATCTTCAAAATCTCCCATAAAGATCTTCTCTTTTTTTTGCCTAAACCATTCTTTATATCCTGGGAAAAAGAAAACATAAAAGGGTGAGCTCAAATGCTCAGTAAGGGTAAACAAAAGAAATATCGATCACATCATATACATAAGCACATAACTTTTGGAAATCTTAACCTGCAAAAGAGATCATAATTTCATAACATGGGGAAAATCATGGCAGTGAAATTTAATCACAATAATCATAAATTAAAACATGAAACTTTTGTGGCATTCACACATAATCAGAGAGAATCATTTCTTGTTAGTCAAGACTCATTGCCAAGACTATCTTAGTGGAAAAGTCCCTTTCTGAATCGAGTAACCCTCCTTTCAGTCCTGTTTCACTGAACCGGTATAACCTACCATTCCAGCCATGTCTATCTCATGAGATATAAAATCTTTACCCAATGCATTGGAGGGAGATATAGGTCCCACCCATCTCATAATGATACAATTCTTATGTGTGCCACAAAATCACAAACCATACATCATTGCATAACCCATGTAATAAAAATGGGATTCTTAAACAACATGACATCATAAAACCATTCATATAAGATAAAGGAATTCATAAACATAATTCCATCACAACATAGTCAAATCAATGTAAAAATATGGATAGAAACAGAACCCTTTATTATCTTAGATGGAAAATAATTTTGATAAAACACTTGAATTGAATTCTTGAGGAAAATATCATTTCTTCTTTAAAATCAATTTCTTTTCACAAAACATCATGCAATTTTAAAAGAAAGAGATTTTATTGAAAATAGTCATGAAATATTTTGGAGGAAGGTTCATGAAAATAAGGCTTTATAAAACGGTAAAAATCCGTTCGTTCCGTATAAGTTAAAATAAAACATTCTTCTCGTACTTTTGTCGAAAAAGTCAAAAAATACCTCGTACGAAAAACGCCAAAATATTCCTTTCATATCTTTTACTAAAATCTCACCGAAGGGTAAAATTTGATATAAACTATTGTAGAAGGATATAAATATTACATATTGGGGAAACATGGATGTGGATGATAAAATACACCCCAGTAAATACTAAAGTATAAACAATCTCGGATAAAAATGAGATTGTAATATTTTCCCTTACCTTAGGTCCGACTTGCTTTGTAAGTGTCTGAATCCTCCTGTATAATGGTTTAAATCATGATATTGACTTATTCCAGAATCATATTCATTGTTATTATATCATATATTGTCCACTTATGACTTTATATTACCCGTTCTTTTGTAAATTCATGTTAAAGTAGCATTTTGAGTAAAATCGTCTCATTTGTCGTTCGTGTTTTTAACATGTAATTATTAATATGATTACTTGGATAATGATTACTTATATCCAGAATTCAAAACATGATTTATATATAATATATATTCAGAATACATATATATATAATATATCGATAAATGGAATGAAATACACCGTTCATGGAGACGGTAGTCCGTACGTACGCATGAACGCTGTTTTCGTTTCCTTATTGAATTGAATGGAATTAAGTAGATGACATACATATAAATATACATAAATCCAGTATCATTATTATTTCATATAGTTAATTAGTACTTATTATATATACTTTATAATCATTCATGAATGGTTAATCATTGATAATGAATCTCATCGCGTCGTGGAGACGGTAGTCCGTACGTACGCACGAGCGATGATATTGTTCCCATGATCGTGGAATTGTATTTATGTGTATTTATACTATTTCAGTATCAATACCACTTTATAATAATCATATATAGTTACTCATTACACCATTATACCCATCCTTGTAAGGTAATGGTGGAAAATAGATTACACCACGGCGTGGAGACGGTATTCCGTACGTACGCACGCGCGGTGATTTCATTTTTCCGTAGGATGGATAGATGGTGAATTAGGGTTGTTTCATATTTATAATAACATATCAGTATGTAAGTAATACTGATGTTATTACTTTATCATGAAACAACTATAGAAGAAGAAGTTGAAGAATAAAGAAATTGAAAAGATCGGTAATGGATATTACCTCTTCTTTGAAACGCCTCTTTGAATCCTCCACTTAGGGAACTAAGATTGGTCTTTGAAGAAGACCAGGACCTCTAGGATTATTCTAGGGAAGTGGAGAAGGACTTTTGGCAGGGGTTGGCCGAGCTTGAGTGCTCAAATTGGTGTGAGGAGGAGGAGGAGGAGGTGTCCTTTTATAAGGGAGGAGAGGGGCACCTTAGGAATATCTCAAAATATTATTTTATATTAAAGTCAAAATCGGTTTATAATGGTTCCAAAGGGTTTTATTTCGGAGCTAAAGTGGGGATGGGTCGAAATCCTATCAACCAATAGGATTTAGACAAGTTTAGGTTATTATTTTAACCTTATCAATTAGATTTAACTCTAAGTTAAATAATTTAACTTTTACTGTGTCTTTTTGTTTTCTTACACTATATGGTTAATACACTTACTATAACATGCCAAACGAACCCCAAATTGTTTATTATTAATATATATATCCTTATCTAAGTGATTTAGCCGAACCTTAGATTTTTAGGAATAAAATAACAATTAATAATATAATATTTGATTTAAAAACTATTTTGTGTCAATTTTGACACTATTTGATATATGATTTTTGTGAAAGTCATAACAGAATTATATGATCAAAACAAGTTGATTAAAGCCACAATAATATATCATAGTAACCTATAAAATTAGTGTAATTCATAAAAAGTCTCAAATTACATTTATTTGGGCATTTATAACATCAATTCTGTCAATATTTCATTAATAAGACAATTACTGCATCATCTTTCTCTCATAATAAATGATAATTATTTAATCCCTAAAAATTCTAAATAAATTCCTATGATGTAGATAATTTCATTAGATTTCTGGATACTATTCATGTTCGAATTTTCATGAAGTTTATCACTAACGTAAAATTAATATACTTATAAGATTTAAGAGAGTGACATGTTGTCACTTTCTTTGGTTTTAATAATAATTAAGTTATTTTCATGGACAAATGTCCATTAAATGATTCTAATCCGACCCTTAGGTGATATGGGTCGTTTTTTAGTTATCCAATATAATTTTTACATTTGTTAGGGTAATTTTAAAATATTATATTTACCCTTAATTACCCGATTTACCTTTAACTATAGTAAATAAAATTTACCGTAGTTACTATTCATAATTCCCAAAAATAAAAAGTAGCTTATTAAAATAATTTGGACCCACTGATTCCAAATATGGAATCCATTTTTCCAAATTCAATACACAAAAGATGCAGAAAGTAAATTAAAATTAATCCCGTTGTCGAAAAAAACGGGTTTTTCTTCAAAACATTGCATAAGATTGAATTGATTTAACCTACAAATTCAAGGTAAAATCAATGCTAATGACATACATAATATTAAATGGTAAAAATATATTCTTTTTATACTTTAAAACCATTCAATATTATAATTTAACCACATAAGATATTACGATGAAAAAAGTTGTTTTTAATTAAAATATAGCGTGTTTTTACTATTCATTAAAATATGAAAGTTATCGGAAAAATATCAAAACTTTATCTAATGTAAATTTTTATATCCTGATTCAAAAGAAGAATATTATTTTGTCAAATTGAACATATAAACATGTCAAAATCTATATTTAGAGTGGGTGCGCCATCAAAAGGCGGTAAAACTGCATTTTTTGAAAAATACTTATTTTACCCGAAAAATTTATTTTGTTCTTATACCATGTTCTAGAAATGTGTAAGATGAATAATAATGTCATAAAATTCAAAATTTAGTTAATACTATTCATAATGGCTAGTTCATGACAATATTATAATAATATAACATTGTTTATTAAAACCCGATATTGCGTACAACACACGCTATCGAGGAAGGTCGCGATTGCGTGTAATGCAAGCCAAGTCAGGGTTGGGTGTTGTGAAAGAATCCTTCGTTGTTTCGTATAACAGAATCCAACCATATTTCATTTATACATTATATATATATATATACTCAATGTTGCATAGAATAACTATTATCAAAATTATGTGTAACACGGTCCAAGAATAGTGTTGCGTATACTGCAAGCTAATACGGTGTTGCGTATAGCGCAAGGTAATCTTGGTGTAGAATACAACATAAGACATTAATGAAATTAAAATAATATTTTTCATAAAATCTCGGGGTGTTACATTCTACCCCCCTTAAAATGAATTTCGCCCTCGAAATTCGTCGGGGTTATAAATGGTTTACTATCCGAAAGTTTCTTTAATAGAAACCCACATCGTAAAAAGGAATACCAAAACTTGGCTTTAAAAACTAAAGTATGAGATGTAACGATTACCCAAAAAACTAATCACTGGGTTTCCACATAGGTGAAAATATGGATATGGAAGAGAAATCTAACCATCATGTTCTGATGGAGAGTGGTAGAGAACATGGCTATGGAAAATCCAGTAATCACAAATCCATAAATTTGTGACGATCTAAGGTACCATCTGATTCATTAGGTATAAGATCACTAGGACAACATTTTTTGTTTTCATGATCATTTCCTTAAAGTTGAAAATTTGAATTATAATAAATACTTACTTTATTTTGGTAAAATCTCACTGTTGTTCGTGCCTTGAACAATTTCCACTTCATCGCTTAAATAAATGAAGTTGAATTTGTTATTCGTGAAGTGTTAGCAGATCATGTGATAGAATGACGGGTCATTCCATCTGTCTCAAACAAAAGGTTAGCAAAAATTATATACATAAGTCGATCTATAGTGAGATTAATCATATATGGTTCCTAAAATAGACTTATAATTAATATATCATATTTCTTAATATAATAAAAATAGTTTCTACTAAATAGGGACTTCCTGTAGGCCAGTGGTAGGCGATAAAGGCTAGTCACACTTCGGTTGTGGGTTCGATTCCCATAGCCTTGTCCGAAGCGATGGGTTGTCGCCCGTCCTGCAGGTTGTCCTTTTTCTAAAACTATATTACTATAACATCCCATCAATAATATAAAAAAACTTCTATCCTTAAACAATACTAACTTATGTCCAACATAATCCATTCCAATCTATAGGCTTATCCATAATACTGCAGTCCACTCTCATAACATAGTGAAAACGATTACCAGAGATTTAATACCATCGTTGAACCCCATATATCATAAGATATGTTTTGTTGGTCACATTTCCAAACATTCAAAGTCCTTAATCATGTATTCTCTTGAATACCCATTGAACCTTAGTGAAAACTGGAATGCAGTTAAAAGTTAACACTTTCCACATACCAAAATCCTTGAAATTCTATATACTCAAACCATGATATCACTTAGTCCTTATATCAATCATGAGCTCATGAATACAATCAAACATCTCATTATCTTCTTATCCTTTCATTATGCACTTATCATCTACTTTCCAAAAGTATCTGAATAACCTTTCATGGTTACTGGTACCATTCATCATACATTTTCAAAACTTAAGGAAAGACAACAGTGTAACAATCCTTAGATGTCTCCTTATTCCATGAGATTACTTATACAACATTACACATGATAAACATGTAATCATTCCACTACATTCTTAGACCATTGACCGAGCTTCAACATTTCTTTCATCTCACATATCATTTGTAGTTTCTTCATCATCATCAACATAAATACTTGCTATACGACCATACTGATTCTCTTCATGAGACTTTCCCTTAGGGCATTGGTTTGCATAATGCCCGTACATTCCACATTTAAAGAATTTAACCATTGTTGATGTCGTAGAAATACCATTATCCTCTTCCATGGTGTTAACTGAACCTTTTCCTTTGCTCTTACTTGCTTTGTGTCCTTCTTTTCCACACCCAAAGCATCTTCCAGTTCCTTTGAAACATTCTCCTTGATGCCTCTTCTCACATGATTTACATAGGGGAAATTGAACTTTCTTTCCTCTATGATCATCATAAAACTCCATCTTTCTCTTATTATCCGAGTCAGGAATCTTACCAAATTTAACTTTATTGATCATATTATGAGATTGCTGATTCGGCATAATAATGATGTTCGGACCTCCAAATCCCATTTCATTTGGTTTCTCATGAAGAATATCATTCCATTGTCCATCATATCCTCCATTATCGTGAATCATCTTGTTTCCAGCTATTTTCTAAAACCTAAAAAGAATAGTGTGAGAGGCAAAAAAAATCATGCTAGGGAAAACAACATAGTAAACGGGAAGTATCCTAAATATTTAACTTCTTAGGTTAAATTCTATGATCGTTACCGTAGTTCTAGAACTGTATCTTATACGTATACTTATCCTTAGGGACATCCCTAGACATACCTTAGAAATATCTCTAGTGATCTCACTAACGTTTTCGCATCATAGTTTCCAAAGGTTGACTAAACCTTTCCTCTGATACCAACTGTAGAGACCCGAAGCCTGACGTACATTGACATTACATTACATTTTCGGAATACTTAGTACATAACAAAAACACACACACAAGGACCGTAATAGTTTAGTGTCTTTGGAAACTCGGAATACAATCTTCTAATCGTGGTGAAAGATCTTCAAAATCACCCATAAAGATCTTCTCTTTTTTTTGCCTAAAACCATTCTTTATATCCTGGGGAAAAGAAAACATAAAAGGGTGAGCTCAAATGCTCAGTAAGGGTAAACAAAAGAAATATTGATCACATCATATACATAAGCACATAACTTTTGGAAATCTTAACCTGCAAAAGAGATCATAATTTCATAACATGGGGTAAATCATGGCAGTGAAATGTAATCACAATAATCATAAATTAAAACATGAAACTTTTGTGGCATTCACACATAATCATAGAGAATCATTTCTTGTTAGTCAAGACTCATTGCCAAGACTATCTTAGTGGACAAAGTCCCTTTCTGAATCGAGTAACCCTCGTTTCAGTCCTGTTTCACTGAACCGGTATAACCTACCATTCCAGCCATGTCTATCTCATGAGATATAAAATCTTTACCCAATGCATTGGAGGGAGATATAGGTCCCACCCATCTCATTATGATACCATTCTTATGTGTGCCACAAAATCATAAACCATACATCATTGCATAACCCATGTAATAAAAATGGGATTCTTAAACAACATGACATCATAAAACCATTCATATAAGATAAAGGAATTCATAAACATAATTCCATCACAACATAGTCAAATCAATGTAAAAATATGGATAGAAACAGAACCCTTTATTATCTTATATGGAAAATAATTTTGATAAAACACTTGAATTGAATTCTTGAGGAAAATATCCTTTCTTCTTTAAAATCAATTTCTTTTCACAAAACATCATGCAATTTTAAAAGAAAGAGATTTTATTGAAAATAGTCATGAAATATTTTGGAGGAAGGTTCATGAAAATAAGGCTTTATAAAACGGTAAAAATCCGTTCGTTCTGTATAAGTTAAAATAAAACATTCTTCTCGTACTTTTGTCGAAAAAGTCAAAAAATACCTCGTACGAAAAACGCCAAAATATTCCTTTCATATCTTTTACTAAAATCTCACCGAAGGGTAAAATTTGATATAAACTATTGTAGAAGGATATAAATATTACATATTGGGGAAACATGGATGTGGATGATAAAATACACCCCAGTAAATACTAAAGTATAAACAATCTCAGATAAAAATGAGATTGTAATATTTTCCCTTACCTTAGGTCCGACTTGCTTTGTAAGTGTCTGAATCCTCCTGTATAATGGTTTAAATCATGTTATTGACTTATTCCAGAATCATATTCATTGTTATTATATCATATATTGTCCACTTATGACTTTATATTACCCGTTCTTTTGTAAATTCTTGTTAAAGTAGCATTTTGAGTAAAATCGTCTCATTTGTCGTTCGTGTTTTTAACATGTAATTATTAATATGATTACTTGGATCATGATTACTTATATCCAGAATGTAAAACATGATTTATATATAATATAAATTCAGAATACATATATATATATAATATATTGATAAATGGAATGAAATACACCGTTCATGGAGACGGTAGTCCGTACGTACGCATGAACGCTGTTTTCGTTTCCTTATTGAATTGAATGGAATTAAGTAGATGACATACATATAAATATACATAAATCCAGTATCATTATTATTTCATATATTTAATTATTACTTATTATATATACTTTATAATCATTCATGAATGGTTAATCATTGAGAATGAATCTCATCGCTTCGTGGAGACGGTAGTCCGTACGTACGCACGAGCGATGATATTGTTCCCATGATCGTGGAACTGTATTTAAGTGTATTTATACTATTTCAGTATCAATACCACTTTATAATAATCATATATAGTTACTCATTACACCATTATACCCATCCTTGTAAGGTAATGGTGGAAAATAGATTACACCACGGCGTGGAGACGGTATTCCGTACGTACGCACGCGCGGTGATTTCATTTTTCCATAGGATGGATAGATGGTGAATTAGGGTTGTTTCATATTTATAATAACATATCAGTATGTAAGTAATACTGATGTTATTACTTTATCATGAAACAACTAAAGAAGAAGAAGTTGAAGAATAAAGAAATTGAAAAGATCGGTAATGGATATTACCTCTTCTTTGAAACGCCTCTTTGAATCCTCCACTTAGGGAACTATGATTGGTCTTTGAAGAAGACCAGGACCTCTAGGATTATTCTAGGGAAGTGGAGAAGGACTTTTGGCAGGGTTTGGCCGAGCTTGAGTGCTCAAATTGGTGTGAGGAGGAGGAGGAGGAGGTGTCCTTTTATAAGGGAGGAGATGGGCACCTTAGGAATATCTCAAAATATTATTTTATATTAAAGTCAAAATCGGTTTATAATGGTTCCAAAGGGTTTTATTTCGGATCTAAAGTGGGGATGGGTCGAAATACTATCAACAAATAGGATTTAGACAAGATTAGGTTATTATTGTAACCTTATCAATTAGATTTAACTCTATGTTAAATAATTTAACTTTTACTGTGTCTTTTTGTTTTCTTACACTATATGGTTAATACACTTACTATAACATGCCAAACGAACCCCAAATTGTTTATTATTAATATATATATCCTTATCTAAGTCATTTATCTGAACCTTAGATTTTTAGGAATAAAATAACAATTAATAATATAATATTTGATTTAAAAACTATTTTGTGTCAATTTTGACACTATTTGATATATGAATTTTGTGAAAGTCATAACAGAAATATATGATCAAAAAAAGTTGATTAAAGACACAATAATATATCATTGTAACCTATAAAATTAGTGTAATTCATAAAAAGTCTCAAATTACATTTATTTGGGCATTTATAACATCAATTCTGTCAATATTTCATTAATAAGACAATTACTGCATCATCTTTCTCTCATAATAAATGATAATTATTTAATCCCTAAAAATTCTAAATAAATTCCTATGATGTAGATAATTTCATTATCTTTCTGGATACTATTCATGTTCGTAGTGTCATGAAGGTTATCACTAAATTAAAATTAATATACTTATAAGATTTAAGAGAGTGACATGTTGTCACTTTCTTTGGTTTTAATAATAATTAAGTTATTTTCATGGACAAATGTCCATTAAATGATTCTAATCCGACCCTTAGGTGATATGGGTCGTTTTTTAGTTATCCAATATAATTTTGACTTTTGTTAGGGTAATTTTAAAATATTATATTTACCCTTAATTACCAGATTTACCTTTAACTATGGTAAATAAAATTTACCGTAGTTACTATTCATAATTCCCAAAAATAAAAAGTAGCTTATTAACATAATTTGGACCCACTGATTCCAAATATGGAATCCATTTTTCCAAATTCAATACACAAAAGATGCAGAAATTAAATTCAAATTAAATCCGTTGTCGAAAAAAAACGGGTTTTTCTTCAAAACATTGAATAAGATTGAATTGATTTAACCTACAAATTCAAGGTAAAATCAATGCTAATGACATACATTATATTAAATGGTAAAAATATATTCTGTTTATACTTTAAAACCATTCAATATTATAATTTAACCACATAAGATATTACGATGAAAAAAGTTGTTTTTAATTAAAATATAGCATGTTTTTACTATTCATTAAAATATGAAAGTTATCGGAAAAATATCAAAACATTATCTAATGTAAATTTTTATATCCTGATTCAAAAGAAGAATATTATTTTGTCAAATTGAACATATAAACATGTCAAAATCTATATTTAATGTGGGTGCGCCATCAAAAGGCGGTAATACTGCATTTTTTTAAAAATAGTTATTTTACCCGAAAAATTTATTTTGTTCTTATACCATGTTCTATAAATGTGTAAGATGAATAATAATGTCATAAAATTCAAAATTTAGTTAATACTATTCGTAACGGCTAGTTCATGACAATATTATAATAATATAACATTGTTTATTAAAACCCGGTATTGCGTACAACACACGCTATCGAGGAAGGTCGCGATTGCGTGTAATGCAAGCCAAGTCAGGGTTGCGTGTTGTGAAAGAATACTTTGTTGTTTCGTATAACAGAATCCAACCATATTTCATTTATACATTATATATATATATACTCAATGTTGGGTAGAATAACTATTATCAAAATTATGTGTAACACGGTCCAAGAATAGTGTTGCGTATACTGCAAGCTAATACGGTGTTGCGTATAGCGCAAGGTAATCTTGGTGTAGAATACAACATAAGACATTAATGAAATTAAAATAATATTTTTCATAAAATCTCGGGGTGTTACAACTACCATGCCTAGTTCATGATATATCATAGAGTAAAACATTCTTGACACCATCCAACAGAAATCCCCAGAATGGTTCTCTTGTCAAACTCTACCTCATACCTTGAGGTAAAACTTCAAGAACCATTGTTCTCCACTCAACTAGTCAATGGGGGTTATATATCCTTAGTATTTGATAATTTTTCATCATAGGCTATTGTTTCAAGTTTTGATATTCCACAAAGAACCTCAAGTTATCATCTGCATTTATGGAAATATACTAGGATACCTAGGGTAAAACACTGGGTCTCATGAAAACCTTCCCCTATATGTCATCCAACTACACCTGCAGCTCATGAATCTCTCCAGGATCCATCTGATATCCAGGGGTAGAGACCAGTTCCATCCAAGGGGTGTAAATCAATGTAGTCTTCAAACTCTTGGTGGGGAGGTAAATATGTAAAATATTCATGAAATACGTCCTTGTACTCCTCCTTTACTACTAGAAACTAAAACTCATAACATCCAATGCACTAAGGCTTATGCTTTCCAAATGATAAGTAATTTTTTATACCTTCCAATTAATGATTCCATCATGTACTTCCTTGTTTTCCTTTTTTCCATCAATGGAAAATATCATTCCATCCTAGTGGACACACCAAACCCTTCACCTAAAACACCCAATCTTACCATGGATTATAGGTAACCAATCAATACCAAGAATTACGTTATAAGGCCTCGATGCTGCTCTGAAGTGGTTCCAACCAAAACTCTCATATTCATGCAACATGTGAAATTATAAACTTGTGTACGTTATCATTGAGTATCATCTAGTTGTTGTATCAAAACATAATGGTTGAGTGAATGGTTAATCCTAAATCTCTATGTCTCGAATAAGATTCATTGGATTAATGGAATTACTAGAACCTGTGTCTATCAATAAAGAAAATAATGTATAAAAGACTAATATTGTATCTCAAATCATTCATAGAGCCTATAGGTCATATTCATCAATCACATGATGTAGTCCCTAACCCTTTCTTCCATCTCCCTGTGGCTGCCATGAACCTCCTAAGGGTGTTGGTTGTAACATGTAGAAATGTTTACTACCTCCTACTACACTCCAAACTACACCACATCTACCTCCTTACAGATCTGTCTTCTCCTATTGATTCCTTTGAAAAAGTGGCCCATCCATAGTATCCCTATCAGCAGTATGACTGGTTGGACAATCTCAGGTGAGATGTCCCCTTCCACTGCATGAGTTGCACCACCTCTCTCTACGATTAATAGACCCACATTTTGAACCTTGAACTACAAATCCCATATTCTAGGTATTCCTCATTAGACATATCCAATGTTCAGGTTTCTGAGACAGACATCGACTTACTGCTAATGAGGTCTCCACTTCTTCTTTCCCACTAATAACAATGACTTGATATATATATTTTTCATTGAAACATTCAACCACCAAATTATTTCTAAAATACAACTACATAAGTAGGATTTATCATAGGGAAAGAACATGATAAGATGTCTCTATAAAGACCTTTCTTGTAGGTCTGACCCCTATAGTAATAATCTTGTATCATTTCCAATGAGTATCTAGAGAGGTTATTATGACATCATGAATACTCAGATCCCAACATGTCATCCTAGAAGAGTGGTATAAGCACTAAGATATGCATATCCCATAGATTATAATATGTGGAATCCTCCCTAAAAAGGTTCGGAATATCTATCCACAGAATTATTTCCTCGTCGTATGATCAGGTAACTAAACCCCAACATCACCTTATTGATCCATGTTGATTGTTGTTACAAGAACCACCATATGATTTGATGGTGAACAAAATAGATGGAAAACACATGGCACCTCTTCAATCCAGTCATAAACTACCAGTGGGTTAGGCACATCTTGTAACCCAATGGGTTTTGGTCACTGAAAATCATGAAGCACTCTTAGCCTATGTTCCTCTTCCATTGGTATTGAGGGCACTACATGTTTCTCTAATGGTGGCACTATAGATGGTGCCAAAACTAGAGGTAACATCGGGGAAATTGGTCCCAGTATTGAATCCTAACAACTAAGGGGTTCGTCCTCATGATAATGATTATAAATCATTGATGGTTTGCTCTATAGAGGAATACTATAAGGAAAGAATACATAACTTGGTCAATGAATATATCTACTAAGGTGAATTCAGAATTACATGGAATCCATAACCCAATCCTATATGATTAATGTATCATTATTTTCCTTGAAACTATTGTAATCATGTAATGAGCAGAAAAAAAGTTATCAGTGTCCTGTTGTATGGATACGTCAGCTGCCACACCAACAATGGAGACCCTAGTCTAAAATCCAAACTAAAAAAATTTAAACTATTGTTCCAAACCAATATCACATACTCCATATCCAAATGATGAACTGATAGCGTTGATTCCACTCTATAATGAACAGTCCAAATGGGGCCTATTCTGTGACTCCTTAAGACCGACTACAATAAGGTAGGGCTTGTGACTAGCATGAGAAGGCATATCATTCACACGAGAGGCATTTAATATATACATGTACACACACACTGATCACTAGGCCTATAAAATGCTGAAATGTCAAAAAACCACTATTTAAAAAATACATGCATACCATTATATCCCAAAACCAATGTTTGAATCTTGTGGGCAAGACATGTGTAGTTGTGATTATAATAATACTCAATAAGAAACCCTGAAACCAATAATAAATTCATCAAAAGATAGTACACTCATCTCCATACAAGTATATTTCTATATAACATACAACAAAAATATATAGATATAATCAATCATAGACATACAAACTGGAGGTAAATAATATTCATTGCATACCAACCCATGTAATTCATATCAGTGATTCCACAAAGAACTCATATTGGAGAACACACTCATGAGTCTAGAAGCAGTAATGACATCTGTCTAAATGTAACTAATTAAAGGGTATTTCCATGAGAGATATAAACATACAGATCTAAAGAGAGAGATATTATACACAAATGAGGGTCACATCTAGGTCCATTGGGTGATTCCAACAACTCAATCCGAGTTAACCCAATAAGTAGATGAATGGTTCCCACATAGTGATGGTCAAATTAATACCACAAAGTCCACCCTGGTCTTGAATAATCAATAGAAGATCCTTCTCTGTGACTCTTAGGGGATTTAGAAAACATAATCTAGGTTTTCCAACACAAGGGATTATAGTTTTATGTGTTGGGAATAATTCATACAATCTTTACGGAAACACGGAGGGTACATTCCTTGATATATCATGTCTATGATGTAGAGGAAATTTGATCTAATCTATGTATATGGGGGTACATGACTTGTAGTGGGGTCACACGCCATGTCCCATGACCCCAAATACTACCCATGTACAACGAATCATGTCTGAAGAATATGTTTAGTAAAATAGGGGTTATAATCTATTGAATTGGTCACCCAATATTATCTTTCACACAAGGTCTGCCCATTTACTCCAACTATGTTCTTGTACATGGATTCATCCCTTATATACTTTCTTATTTACCAGTAGACAATGTAACAGTGTAGCTAGTTCAGGCCATGACGTGTGGTGGAGTACACATTGTGTATGCCACCTGTGTACTCTATCCGACATTCTTCTACATCCAATGTACAATCCGATTAGTCCAATGAGGAATACACGGCTTGTATTTTGGACTACATGCCCGGTTTTAAGGAAAACAAATTGTGTGTATTGGGTATTTTCAAGAAATCTGGTATCTTCCTATACCTGCACTGATCAATTTCCAGATCTCAGTCCTGTTCTCAGTTCTCCTGAAAACTCTAGATCAATGTTGTTCTTGTCAATTGATCACTAAATCAATGGGATTCAATCCATCAAACGGCTTGTAAAACATGGTAATAGGAATTATTCATTGTTACTGAAGAACATAGATTTGGGACCCCTCATCCATCAAACAATCGATGCAGACACCATCGCACCTCTGTCGATTCATCCAGATGATTGATCTCCAGTTTTGGGTTGATGTTCCAAGAACTAAAGGTGTGATGATCGATTTCTCAATGATTGGATAATAATGAATAATTTACACAAATAACAAAAGAAATCGGTGGAGAAAAATTCAAAAGGTAAAAATCCCGAGGGAAAAAAATTTTATGTTCCTTATTCGTGACTTGATCCATTCTCGTAAGAATGATAAACGAATCAAGAAAAAATATCAAGAATAAAATCTAGACAAATCCTCCAATGTCATTCCATACAGCAAGAACGAAAGTTCCATCTACTAATCTATTTGTGGATTATTATGTGTTCATTATAAAAATCATAAAATGGGAAAAATAATCAAACTAACGTATCCTACCTAGATTTGAATCACTCACTGAAGAAGAACCATTGATGCCCCATTAAAGTTGGTGAGGTCTTCCAAGATCCATATTCGTCGATTTCTGACATGATATTCATTCATTATCATCCTGAGAGAATTCTCTTAAGGTTTCTTCCCATCATCTTTTGAACATTCTTGGGTTATGAGACCAAATTTCGATCTTTACCAAATGGGTTATTTAATAATAAATCTTTCACCGTGTCACTCTATTAATGAAATTATAAGAATTTTTTCTATTTATATTATTCATTTAAAATTCCCATGAAAATATTTGACAATCGACCCACACCGACCAATGTTATGTAACACCTAGTTTAAATTCAATATTCTGAATTAAACAGTGCCCTCCGTTATATAATATTGGAACCAGTTAGATCTTTTGAATCATTTTCCAGAAAACGGTGCATGTATTCTATATAAAATGCTAATATTTTTCAAATAGTTATTTTCAAGCACACTATGTAACATAATCTCACACCATCTCATTTTTAGCCACAAAATAAACCCATATAATAAATAAAAATATTTAAACAATCATTTGAGTCATCACAACTACTCTACCATATATATTACTATAGGGGACCCACACCCAAACATGGATGGGGAGTTCCGACCCTTGGATAGAGGACCCACTCCATGGTATGATAGGGGAGTACCACCTACACGGTTAGGGGAAACACCCCCAAGCAAAATAGGGGAGTACCCAATCTACATATATTTGACCTAAAACCTAGTATAAACTAGGAGAACTAACTACAAGGATAGGTGGCCTCCATCCTAGTTCAAAAAGGTAGTACCTACTTTATATTGATAATGAGTGTGGAGGGACCACAACCTTACAAAACAGAGGAGAGAAATTATAAGGCCATAGCCTTAAACAATACATAATATTGTTTTATGTCAATAATATGAATTTAATTGACATTGAGTAAATATTCATATTTAGAGCTTTAGATAATTAGGTCACATATTATACATAACAACTCAAATATTACAAGTAGACACTTCTACTTGCTATAGTTTTTTCATAGAATAATAACTCTTTAAAATGAAACATGACATCGTTTCATGTTTTAAAAGAAAAAATTTTCCATGATCTTATACATGACTCTATTCTTCCCTATTTCCTGTAAAAAACTTTTGGAAACTTAGGATGAACATAAAAATATCAGTGAGGAAAACATACTGAATGAAATCTGTAAATCTCTCAAAAACATGAAAACCATCAAAACATTATCATAAAGTAATAATTTTCACCTTAATGAATTTGAAAAAACACATCAGTTAATATAAGATCATTTCGTACCATGGTTTACCCAATAGATTACAATAAATCCCATAGAAAGCAACATATAGAATGTAGATGTAACACAAAACATAAACATCCATAAATGGAATAACCATACAGTCGACTTCCTCACGTATCACTAAATGGAATAGCCATATGACAGACTTCCATACCCATTTCATTGGAGGTTATAATGTAACCACCCATCCTTGGATTGTAAGGGATCCACCCTTCATCTGGATTATCACGTAACCACCTATAATTGGTTTATCACATATCCACCCATCATTTGGTTCATCCTGTAACCACCCTTCATGGTTTGTCATGTAACCACCTATGAAATGTCAAATTACCATTTAATAATAATATCACATAAAACAATAATAATTGAAAAATATAATTTCCAGTCTATAACCACAAGAGATTATTTTTAGATATAGAAATACTCAACCCATTTCCAATATAATCTAAAACATTTAATAAAGAGACTTTTGAATCAAAGTGTCTCATAAAAAATTGATACCTATTAAAGAATTTGATCTTTTCAATCATTCATGCCTATATAAATAAATTCATAGAAACAATTTCTAAAACATGGACATTAAATATAAGGTTTTAGAAGAATAAATCTTTAAAACATTAAAATTTATTTTTTAGTTAAAAATACCTTTTCCACTTGAGAAACACTTGAATAAAAATAATTATGGATAGGAATTAATGAAAACTCTAAATATCATGATATTATTTTAATTCATGATATAATGAATCAATCGGTTGTATATACACATTATATGATCATAATGGTTCCTAACATCATGATATGTCTCAATGAAAGGAGATTGAGACGAAGTCCTTACAAAGACCATTTTGTAAATAAAATAGATCTATTATGTGTATTAACTATAAGTAAAACTTAGTAATGTATAAATACAAGATATTACATAAAATTTTATTCCATACATAATCATATCACATAAATAATCAAAAAATATAAGATTACCCAATGGATGGAAATTGGGTAAAGAAGTTTACTTATGAAAATTCGGCAGCCTAACAACATAACATAAGCATTTCGAAAGTGTGTGGATGATTGATAAAAGGTTATATCATCACTTTGAAATTAAATGGACTGAAATACATGTATATAATAATATATTACTTTTTTATAACTTATAATCACATTATAAAAATTACATAATTATTTTTGTTCATATTGGATGTTTTTTCGATATTCAGTAAATCAATCAGAAATGAACTTTTTATAACTACAATTTGTCCATTTGGTCAAAAGCCCACTATACCTAGAATATTATCCATGATATAAATATCATATATATACATTATATATCTATTTAAAATATTCCATAACATTTGGAGATAGGAAGTGATATTTACTGTTCATAGAGACAATTAATTGCACGTACGAATGAATACTACTTTCATTTAGTTGTCGTATTATGTTAATGAAAAATAAATGATAAATAGGTATATTATAATTCTACTATAGTATCATATGACAAATATGTTACATAATTTTCTTAAATCCATTCTTTATATGTACCATGTATGGCCTGAGCGAGTCATAACACATTGAGGGGGCGGTAGTTTGCACTTCCTCAAATTAAATTTTCGTATTTACACATCATGAAAAGCATAAAGGTATGTTTGTAAATAAAAATTACAACATCGTAGAGAAAATATAAATATAATATATATCATATATAAATACAGTTCCTTCATAATGGACACCATGGGAGATGTTATGGGAAAATCGAACAATCATAGTTTTGTGAGGCAGTAGTTTGGTGTACACAGAGATTGTATATTTGTATCAAATAGAAAGAGGTGTGTGTTAGTTTAAATCAAATAAATTTTATATAAAAACCTAGTATATTTAAGATAATTTTTATGTTATAACATAATTTAATAAAGAGTGTTTAGGGTGCTGGATAAGGGAAAATAATTGAAATAATCTTGATAGAGGGAATTACCTCATATCTGGTAACTCCATTTGATTTAAGCTAAAAAGATTTCTTGAATAGCCTTATGCAAAATGTAAGGATTATAGGAAGAATATAGAGATATTGGGAGATTATTTGGGTGGAGTTTGGATGATCCAAGGGGTTGAGGGTTGTGATTAAAAGGGTATATTTGATTCCCTTTTATAAGTGGGATAAGGGGCACTTTAGCAATGTTTGAAAGTATTATTTTATTATAAAATGATATTCAATTTCAAAAGAAGTAAAAGTCAATTATTTCAGATATAATATTATTTTGGTTCTAAAACATCTAATCCAGTTGGTTTTATAAAAGTATAGGTCAAAGATTTAACCATATCGTTTAGCATTAACCCATAGTTTATTAATTTCACAATTACCATAACTTCATGTATATTCACAATATATAGTTAATATAGTTACTATAAAATGACAATTGAATGTGAAGTGGTTCATTAATGAAATTTGAACCATTATTTTATTCACTTGGAAAAATATTATATTTTTATAAATATTATACCATTTAATAAGATATATTTGTCTTAGAACTCATTAATGTCAATTTTTATACTATTCATATCATAAATTTTTTAAAATCCATAAAAACATTATAATTTTGAGAAAAATTCATTAATTCAAAAATAAATAGTCATACTCATATCTAAAATTCTTTTATGGAATAAAATGTTTCCAAATAAATTTATTTTAATATTTATAATCTCATTTATTTATATCATTCATCAAAATGGTCATCACTACATCATCATTTTCTCATTAAAAAATAAATTTATATGATATATAAATATTATAAATAAAATACCATGATTTAGGAAATCATATTATCTTTACAATGAATACTTATAGTGGATAATATCAATTATATAACCTCATATACAAATATGATTACTAAAAGATACTAGTTTATGTTACATTTTTCATTACATTAAATTAATTGGTATAAAATGTCATCATCACATCATTGCGGCTCTATGAGGTCCCAAAATTGACCAAAGGATTCCCATTGTCGAAAATATATCATCAAATAATATTAATACACGTTTTAGGGTTATTTTATGTTATTATAATATTATTTTTACCCTTATTTATGTGATTTACCCTCTAACCATTTTAAATAAAATAATTACTGAATTTACTACTCATAATGTCTAATAATAATAGGCACCTATTTAAAAAATTTGAACCTACTGATTCTAAATATGTAATCCATTTCAAAAAAATCTAATCATAGAAGTTACAGAAATTAATTTAAAATTACAACCCATTTTCAAAACCAAAAACCGTGTTTTAACGAACCAAATTCTACAAAACGATTGAAATGTACAATTTCAATTTGAAAATACATACAATGAAAAAAATTAGATTAAGTGATAAAAATATAATAAAAATAAACTTTAAATACAATTAAAAGGAAAATATATTTATATAAATAAATTAGATTAAATGGAAGTTTTCAATTAAAATCCGGTATTTTTTACTATTCATAAAAAATTGAACTTTATCAGAAAATTAGCTAAAATTTGTCCAAGGAAAATTTTGATGTCCCGCTTCAAAAGAAGAAGTTTATTTTTTAAAATAGAAAAAATGAAAGTGAAAAAAACCATATTTTAATAGGGTTCTCCTTCAAAAGGTAAAAAAACAACCTTTAAAGAATATTAGAGTATTTCATGCATAAAATCGAATTCATTCATATTATAAGCCTTTAAATTATTTTGGGTAAATGTAATTTTTTTTGACAAACATGTGTAATAATAATGTAGTTGGTTATGTTTATTCCCAGAAATACAATGACTATGTGTCAACTATCATTTAATATAATAATAATACTATATTATATTTCGGTATAACTCAATGTTGTGTGCAATGTAATATTTCAAAGAAATGTGTTGTGGCATGTCAAGTACACTATTAAGAAAAAGTGACCTATTTAACATATAATTAATATATTATTCATTGATATGAAAAATTATTTGTCTATAAATACTATGGTTGTGACATCATTCTCCCGTATTGGATATTACATCCTCACAATTTTAAAATTGGGCTAGGAAACATCAATGAAAATCCCACATGGGAAAAAGTGTCATTAAAAATAACTCATTAAAAGAATGAATGAGAAGTAAAAAGGTCACCAAATATAATCCATACTAGGATTCCATGTTTGAAAGAATGGATATGGATGAGAGACTAACCATCATGTTCTGATGGAGTGTGATAGATAACATGATTAGGAGAAAGTTGACAATAAGAAAACCACAAACTTGTGATGGGATAAATTTTCATTGAATTCCTAGTAGGAAAAGTAAAAAATGAAAAGTTATTGTTTTATGTTCTTTTCCATAATTTTGAGGAATTATATAAGAGATTCAATAAGAACAAAAAGATATATACTTACTTTTCAATTATAGTTTCATCCTTTAATAAATATCTAACATAAACTCATCTTTTCTCTAAATGATGAGTATTCCAGATGACATAGTCACACCTAAATTACTATAATCAGATATTTAGGAATCATATAATCCAAAAAATATTATATTTATATTTTATCTATCATTAGACATTAACAAAAAACCAAATGGTTACTAAAATATCTTATAATCACTAAAAAGGATAATCCTTTATAAGAGAAATACTACTCATAATCTTCAAAATTCAACAAACAATACCAATCATTCAACAAATACCATTCAATACACAATCGCCCTTAAAATTTTCAAAATAATCCAAACTATGAATGAAACTCAAAACATATAAATTTTTTATCACATAGTCTACCATGATAAATCATAACATTTAACTTCAAATTACATCAACTACTCATAAAGTCTCAAGATGAAAAGTAAAGTACCTAATTGAAAATTATACAATATAGGTTAATCATTTTCATTAATAACCTGAATCACTATAAGTCCAAAAAAACAGATATTCTTCCAATATAAAAATACACGATTACTCCTCAAAATAAATCCAATAGTATTATATTTTCATTAAGAATAATTTGTCCCCAAATGAGACAACATCTTCCAAAATAACATTTATCACGTAATCACAAATTCATTATCCTATACTATGGATATACAATTTATAAATACTAATTTCCAACATCTACTTATTCATGATCCATAAAACTATTTCACTTAATAAAATAAATAAAACTATATAGGGAATTCATACTGGTTATTGGTAAGTGATAAATCCCCGTCACACTTTGGTTGTGGGTTCAATTAATGCAGCTTTGTCTGATACGATAGGTTGTCACATAGTTTATTGTTGTAATTTGTTATAAACCGTATAATTCTAATAACATTAAAAAATGATATAAAAATAATTAAAACTACATAAGCTATTTTATCCAAGATTGTTATTTCGCACCTCTCATATTTCATCCCAAAAACTAATAACCCATAACTGCTTCAAATTCTATGATCATAGAAACCTTAATGGTTCTATATAACTATATCCACAAAAGAAAATATAAATATTCCTCAACTAACATTTTTATAAAACAAACTTAAGGGTTACAAATATTAAAAGCCTTCTAATGTAATTCGTTCATTAATACATTGAAACACATCATCATCCATAAATCCTACATAACTCTTCAATTACTAAAATGTAGAAATCATAATAATTAAACATTCTACATGATCCTTTATCAATGTTTTTCCACATTTATCTTTTATTCTTATTTACTACAAAAAAACTTTCCCGATGTCATTTTTTTCAGTAATGTCAAAAAACATGGTAAGAAATAATCCATACCTTTTATAGGTCATTTTTAGTTTCTTCATCTTCAATTGGAATGGAATTAGGTATTGGTAATAAAATTTTCGTAAGGTCTTTCAGATCCCATTCTCAAACCTTCTTCTTCGGACATCTATTTGAATAATGATCATGCACACAACACATGAAACATTCAATTGATCCATCAGAAATAACTTCTTTCCCATTACTATAGTAAACTGAACGATTCCTTTTTTCAATGAAAAGTTATTAATTTATGACCTTCATTGCAACATCTATAACATCTTCCCATCCCATTGAAACTTTTTCTTGGGTGTTTCTTTCCACATCCTTAACACATAGTTTTTTGAATATACATACCATTATTATTATTACCTGAACATCCATATGGATTCATTTCTATCATATATGATGCCTTTGAGAAATTATCATGGTTCATGTGTTTAATCGTGACTCCAAATAGTTGTATGAGAATAACCACAAGAGTTCTCATTTCTGTCCCCATTTCATTATGTTTATCATTCATAAAACAATCACAGTTTCCTTCAAATCCATTGTTACATTGGTGCATTATAGTTCCTAGAATTTAATAAAACTACAAAAGTCAGTGAGAGCATATCATAAAAATCATCATATAATATATTATAAGTATGGAAAAGACTGATTTATTCATATTGAGGTTATTCTAAACTTGTTCAATTTCTATAAAACTACTATGACTATTTCTAAAAAGAAAACCATTATGGTTATGCCACTTATGCATAAATAGCACTGTAACCTATAATATTATCTAAAAAATCCTTTCATACAAACTATATGGACCCAAAAATAAAACATTAATTAATGTAGGGATACATCAGTAATTTTAATTTAATTCACATTGAGTATCTTTTTAGCTTTAGAGATATAGAAAATTAGGTCATAACTAATACACCAAAAAAATCAATATTACAAGTACACATTGCTACTCACTATCCATTTTTTCTTAAAAGACTCTAAATAACGAAACATGACATTGTTTCATGTTTTAACAATATAAAATTTCCTTGATCCTATCCTTGACATAGTATTTCCTTATGTCCTCTGAAAAACATTTCAATAATTGGTCTAAGCATAAAAAGATTAGTAAGGGATACATACTCAAAGATAATTATTATTCTTGAAAAACCATTTAAACCATGAAAGAATTATCATAATGTAATACTTTTCACCAATAATAAGTAGAAAAACACTTCAATTAATTTAATCGCATTGCTTAAACTTATTGTAACCAAAATATTACCATAAATCCTTTATAAAGAATCATATAGCATATAAAGGTAACTTGGGACATAAACATACTTAAATGGAATAACCGTACGGTCTACTTCCAATGATATCACTAAATTGAATAGCCATATGGATGACTTACATACCCTGTGGATTGGAGATTATAACGTAACCACTTATCCTTGGTTTTTCACAGAACCACCCATCAACTGGTTTATCACATAACCACCCATCAAATTTCCAACTCCCATTTAATAATCATAACACATAAAAAATCATAATGTAAAAATAACATTTCCAAAATATAACCACAAGAGTTTATTTTTAGATATATAGATATTCAACCCATTTCCAAAACCATTTAAAAATTTTAATAAAGAGGCCTTTGAAATAACATGTCAAATACAACATTTGATCATTTTAAATAATTTGAAATTATATAAAATTATTTTCTAAAAAAATAATTTCAAAGAAACCATTTTAAAAACATGGTCATGTAATATAAGTATATAGAAGAATAAATAATTGAAACATTAAAAATGATGTTTTAGTTAAATAGAACTTTTCCACTTGAGAAACACATGAATAAATATAATCAAGGAGTAACATTAATCACCATTATAAATATCATTAGAAGATACTAATTCATGATATAATGAGTCAATTGGTTTTATATACACTTTATATGATAATAAAGGTGCATAACATCAAGATATGCCTCAATGAATGGAGATTGAGATGAAGTCCCTTACAAAGATCATTTTGTAAATTAAATATATCCATTATATGTATTAACTATACATTCACATAAGTAATTTATAAATAAAATACATGAAATTAAATGTTATCTCGTACATAATCATAGTAGGAAATTATAAAAAAGTATAAGATTATCTTAAAAATGGAAATTGGGTTAAGAAGTTCCCTTAAAAAAATCGACAGCCTAACAACATCAAATTTAGATTACTAAAATGAGTTGAAATTATAGAAAATGGAGTCTCATTACCTAGACATAAAATGAACAAAAATAATGGTATAGAAGAACATAGTCCATCATTTAAAAATTTAATTTAAAAGACATAACAAAAATGATGTCTTTGACTAAAAGAAGATAGTGAATGATAACATTAACTTAAGTCTGATTCTTCATGTATATTCCTTGTTCTTACAGAACAATAAACATAATTTGATTTCTACATGCTTCAGAAACATTCTAGGTTTATTATTTCTTTTATACCACTTATTACCACATTATAAAAATTACATAATTATTTATGTTCATATTAGATGTTTTGTCAATATTCGATACTTGAGTAAAAAATAATCTATTTATATTTTAAATTTTTCCATGTGGTAAGATGTCCATTATGTCTAGAATAATATTAATTATTTAAATATCATACATATAAAATATATATGTATTTGTATTCCTCACTCTCTATGGGTGATGGAACAGGCTCAAGTCTCACCAGACTCAGACACTATGCATATTTAGCACAATGAGATTCAATGCCATTACTTAGCTGGGGAATGTGGTGCGGACTTGTTCATGGTCAGGGCCCCATGGTGGGAGTCAGTGTTAGCAACCAAAATTTTAGCACATGAACCTCAGAAAAGTTGGTGAAAACTCCATAAGTGAATACATGAGAGCTGGGATCAAATCCATGTGGAGGAATAATTTATGGGTTACTGTAGCAGGAACTGTACATTGTATGGTTCAGAACTGTAGGTGCCGAGACTATTCCCATGTTTATTCCTTCATACAACCGATTTGGTCCCTGAGTCCATTAAGGCCATCGGGCCACCAAGGAACATGTTTCAGTATGCCCTTAAGGACACCTTAAGGCCTTAGGTCCATCTTGAGGCCATCGGGCCCCCTAAAGTGTAGATTCAAACCAGACAACCAACAAGGAACAAGCTCCAATAGGAGGATGAGCAATGAGTTGTCACCATAACAAAAGCTAACAAATTGCACGAATGAGAGGGTATGGGACCTGCCATCAGGAAAATACTATGCATGCATTGGAAAGACTAGACAAACATCCATGTGAAAGTGAAGAGCTGATTTCATGATGAAGGTGACGGGGAGGAGAATGTTTCAAGTTGTCCATCTATGTTGAATATATATAATGTTTGTAGCATATGGGTAATGAATTCTTATAAGGAATACGTTACATGTAATACCTATGCCTATTTTCATTTTAATGGTTCCACCTCACCACTTGAAAAATGTTTTACGAAAAAATAAATATAAATTGAAGGCATTAGGGCCATTGGATGGATAGATGTATGACATGAATAACTCATATCAATTTGAGATAGTTGTAGTCTGCACTTCTTCAAATGAAATTTTTGTATTTACACATCTTGAAAATCCTAAAGGTATGTTTATAAATAAAAATTAACTATATTAGAAAAAATATAAATATATATCATATATCATATATAATCATAGTCCTATCAAAATGACCACCATGAGAAGTTGTAGGGAAAAATTTAATAATCATCATTTTGTGAAGCAACAGTTCCCCATACACTGAAACATTATATTTGTATCAATTAGATAGAGGTGTTTGTAAGTGTAGTTATAATCCCTATAATAACAACATCCTAGTATATTTAATATTTTTTTTGTCAATATATAATTTAATAAATAGTCTTTAGGATGTTGGATAAGGGAAAATAATTTAATGAAGCATGAGAGAATACATTATCTCAAACCGGGTAACTATATTTGATTGAAGCTAAATGTATTTCTTGATTTTCCTTTTTCCCAATGTAAGGATTCATAGACGAAGATAGGTAAATTGGGGGATTATTTTGGCAGAGGTTGGATGATCCATGTGGCTAGAGAGGTTTGAATAAAAGGGTAGATGTGATTCTCTTTAATACGAGGGAGGAGACACACTTTGGAGAGTTTGAAAGTATTATTTTATTATAAAATATTTTTTGGTTTCAAAAGGTACCAAAGTCATTTATTTCAGATATATTATTTTTTTGGGTCAAAAATCTCTCAACAAATAGGTTTTAGACATGTGTAGGTCACAAATTTAACATTATATTTTAGCATTAACCCTTAGTTAACTAATTCAACACTTACCATGTCATCTTGTATATTCACACTATATAGTTAACATAGAGAATATAAAATTCTAATACAAACTCAAGTGGTTCATTAATTAAACGATCGACATTATTTATTTCAATTGACTGAATTTTATATTTTTAGGACTATTATATTTTTGGATAAAATATATTTTTTTTAAAAACTCATTTTTGTCAATTTTTGTACTATTCATATCCTAATTTTTTTTAAATGATCAACAACATTATTCATTCAATCTAATTTAATTAAAATATAAAAAGTCATACGCATCCCTAAAATAATTGGATGACATAAAGGTTTCAAAATAAATTTATTTTAATATTTATAATCTATTTTATTTAAATCATTCATTATTAAGGTAATCACTACATTGCCATTGTTTCATGGATAAATTTATTTATTTGATGGCTAAAAATTATAAATAAAATTACATGATGTTGAAAATCATTTTAGATTTCTAATGAAAATTTTTAGTTGAAAATATCAATTATATAACCACACATAAAAATTATTTTACTTAAAGATACTAGTTTATGTTACATTTTTTACATTAAATTAATTCTTATTAAATTTCATTTTCACATCAATGTGGCTCCATGGGGTCCAAAATCTACCAATGAGATCCCCATGGTCGAAAATGTATCATCCCATAGGATTTTGACACGTTTAAGGGTATTTTTATATTATTATAATTTTATTTTTACCCATATTTGGGAGATTTACCCTTTATCCATGTTAAATAAAATAATTAGTGAAGTTACTATTCATAATGTATAAAAATAAAATCTATATATTTACACAATTTGGATCTACTGATTATATGTTTGGAATAAATTTCTCCAAATTGAAAACACGTAATTTGAAAAAATTAAGTTAAAATTAATTTTGTTGGTCAAAACCAAAAAGTGTGTTTTTAAGAAGTTAACACTACAAAAAATTTGAAATCTGTTTATTTAAAATTTTAAATTTAAATTAATTCCAATGAAAAAAATTATATTAAATGATAATTATATAATCTAAGTAAACATTAATATAAATTAATGTTGCATTATCAATATATAAATAAATTTTATTTAAAGGATGTTTTGAATTAAAATGTTGTATTTTTTACTATTCATTAACAAACGATCTTTATCAGTAAATTACAAGAAATTTTTCGAAAGTAAATTTTCATGTACTAATTCTATATATGAAGATTATTTTTTCAAATATAAAATATAAATTTTTCAAAAACTACATTTAAATTGGTTTATCCTTCAAAAGTTAGTGAAACAACCGTTAAAAAATATTAGAGTACTTCATGCTTAAAATCATATTCGTTCTTATTTTAACCCTCTAAAATTTATAGGATAAATGTAAAAAAAATAACAACCAAGTGTAACAATAATGTAGTTAGTTATGTTTATTCCATGAAATACAATGACTATCCATTAACTACCATTTAAAATAATAACATTTTTGTATTTTTTCTGTATAACTCAATGTTGTGTGCAACGTTAGATTTTAGAGAAACCAGTTATTGTGTGTCGAGTACGCTATCAGAAAAAATGTCATCTTTAACATAAATTTAATATCTTATCGATAAATATTTATAGATAATAAAATTTATTATTCTATAAATAACTAGGTCATTACATTATTCCCACTTTTGGAAATTTAGTCCCCACCATTTTAAATGTGTTCTTAGAAGCATCATTGAAAATCCCACCTCAGAAAAAGTGTCAATAATAAAATCACTTTAATACAATAAAAAATAAGTGCAAAGGCCACCCAAGGTAACACATAGTTGGATTCAATTAATGAAAACATGAAAATGGAAGAGAAAAAAAACTTATTGTTATGATGTAGAGTGATAGAATGCATGATTAGCAGAAAGTTAACAACACGAAAACCACAAACTTGTCTTTTGTTAAACAGACATTCATTTCATGGTTGGAAAAGTAAATAGAAAACGTTTTTGTTTTAATATCCTTTTCATAATGTGGAGGATTTTATTTATGGGATTGACTAAGAACATAAGAAAATATACTTACTTTCCATGTAAAGTTCCATCATTTAGTAAATATCTATCACAATCTAATATTTTCCCCAAATGTTGTGTATTCAAGATGACTTGGTCACACATGAAGTACTAGAATCGCTTCTATAGAATAATATAATCGAAAAATCTGACCTATATATTTCCAAAAACATTATAATTTAACCAAAACCAAAATGGTTAGTACAAGATCATATAATCCCAAAAATGTTAATCCTTTATAAAAAATACTACTCTTAATCTCCAAAATTCATCATTAAATACCCAAGGATCAAGTAAGACCATTTTGTACACAATTTCCCTTAAAATTTTAAAAATAATTCAATCTACTATTGAAACCTAAGACTCAGGGGAATTTGTTCACATAGACTTCCATGATATGTCTTAAAATTTATCTATAATTAACATAGACTACTATTAAAGTCTCATACTGAAAAGTAATTAACCGAATCACATATTCTCGAATATAAGTTTATCATTTTCATAAATAACATGAATCTCTATAAGTCCAACGTACCAACATTGATTAATCCAATATAAAATTCTTCCATTACTCCTCAAAAAAATTCCAAATTATTAAACTTTCCATAGGCATAACGTGTTACCAAAAGAGACAACATCTTCCAAAATAACATTTATCACATAATCACAAAATCAATTTTATATTATAAGGATATCCATTTTGTAAAACATAAATACAAATATCATCTTATTTATAATCCATAAAACCATTTAGAATATAATAGTAACTCATTCTACCCAGGGACATAATGTTGGTTAGTGGTAGGTGATAAATCCTAGTCATACTTTGGTTTTGGGTTCAATTCAAACAATGATTTCCAATGTGTAGGGTTGTCACATAGTTTGTGTGTTTTCCATTATCATAAGTCCAATAATTCTAATAACATTATAAAAATTAGATAAAATTCCTTAAAAATATCCATAACATGTTTTAACTTGAAAAGTTATTTCATACCTCAAATTTTACATCCCAAAAACTAATAACCCATAATTGACTAAAATTTAGTGATCAATTAAACCCTAATGGTTCTTGATAACTATATCCATAAATGAATGAATTTTTTCCTCAATTATCATTTTTAGATAACAAACATAATGGTTAAAAATACTAGAAGCCTTATATTGTAATTCCATCATTAAAACATTGAAACATATCATCATCCATATATCCAATATTACTCTTCAATTCCTAAAATGTAGAAATATTAATCATCAAACATTCTTCTAGATCTGTTGTCAATGTTTTTCCATCTTATTATTTTATAATTATTTCTTAGAAAAAATCATGCATAATTTCCTAAAATTTCTATAATGTAAAAATATGTGCTATGAAAGAATCCATTCCTTTTATTGGTCATCTTCTGTTTCCTAATATTCAATTAGAATGGAATTAGGTATTGTTAAACATATATTTGTATGGTTATGCTGATCCCATTCCTAAAACTACATTGTTGGACATCTATTTTCCTAAAAATCATGCACAAAAAACAAAAAAAATTCAATTATTCCATCGTACATAACTTCTTTCCCTTTGCTGGAGTTAAATAAACACATCCTTTTCCAAAATAGTTTATTACTTTATGATCATTATTACACATCTATAACATCTTACCATCCATTTGAAACATTATCTTGGGTGTTTCTTTTAAAATATTTGACACAATGGGTTTTGAATATACTTAATTTTATGAATATTACCTGAAAATACATAGGGATTTGTTTCTCAAATATAAGATGCCTTAGAGAAATCACCAATGTTCAACTGGTCAATCATGAAACCAGATATTTTGTTGATAACAACCCCAAGAGTTCTAATTTCAGCCCCCATTTCATTCAGTTTCTCATTCAGAAAACCATCAATGTTTCCTTCACTTCCATTGTAACATTGGTTACTTCTAGATCCATGCATTTACTAAATACAAAAATGTAAGTGTGAGTATATCAGTAAAATCATCATAAAATATATTATGAGGAGGGTAAACAGAAATATATTCTTATTCATGTAATAATAGAATCATTGAATTTATAAAAAAAACTGTGATTTTTATAATATTCTAACCATTATTGTTATGTCACTCGGGCATAAATAACACCCTAACCTATAATGTCATATAAACCAACCTTTCATATCAACTATAAGTCCCAATACTTAAAACAATAATTAATCGTGTGATAAGTCAGTCGTTTTATATTACTTCACATTGAGTATCTTTTTATTTATACAGATTTAGATAATTAGGTCATAACTTATAGATAAAAATTTTAATATTACAAGTAGATAGTTCTACACAATATAAATTTTTTTCATAAAACAAGAACTCTTTAAAATGTAACATGATATCGTTTCATGTTTTAACAACATAAATTTTCCATGATCCCATCCCTAACTCTATTCTTCCTTATGTCCTTTGAAAATCATTTCAAACATTGAGATGAGAATATAAAAGACCAGTAAGGGATACATACTTGTTGAAAACAATTTGTCTTGAAAAATAATTTAAAAAATTAAATTTTTATCTTAAAATTATAGTATTCACCATTATGAAGTATGAAAAAAACTTCCCTAACTATAAGTTCAATGATTACCCTTTTTATAACCTATATATTACAATAAATATGATAGAAAGTAGTGTATTCCATGTAATGTTAACTAGGGACATAAATATACATAAATAGAATAACCATAGAGTCTACATGAACACATATTTGTAAATATAAAAGCCATAAAACTGACTTTCATACCCATTTCATTGACATAACCACCCGTCCTTGGTTTATCAAGGAATCACCTTTCATTTGGTTTATCACGTAACCACACATCTTATTTTATCACATAACCACCTGTAAAATGTCTATTTACCATTTAATCATCATATCATATAAAACATTCATAAAGGAAATGTATGAAACTGGATCTTCATTTCAGGTATGTTTTCCCTTTTTCTGTAGTTTCTGAGAAAAGAGGAGTTTCTGGAAATTTTTGAAGTACACAACCTGTACTTTATAAGTACACGACATGTAATTCGATGCCGCACAAGGTTATGTGCTAGCCATGTCCGGGCCATACACACAGTCATGTGGGATGATGTGGAGGCTGCTTAATGTAGAGTATGAAAAATCCTAGTACACATCATGTACTCTAAATGTACACACCGTGTATTTTCTTTTTTCATTAAATAGACTGGGGTCATGTCTAATCTCCATAAACGTCTTATTCTCCAGCTTAATCGACCGAGAGCATCCCATATGGCAGTCAATCTCCTCCGAACTCTTGAGCCTTACTCTTTTCACCAAATCGACTGCCGTCGATTTCCATGGAACTGCAACTGTAAGCTCTTGCTTCTTCTTGAGAATTTTTTTCCAATTCATCCACCTTTTCAAGATATTGTGTGTTGAATGTTTTGTTCCTTTTCATAGATATATGAATTTATAAGGAGATATAAGCCTTGTGGTTCAAGTATATCGATATCCTTGCATCAAGGTAGGTGGTTTGAGCCTTTCTGATCAAATTCTTTATGTTTTATGTTCAAATTCAACCAATACCCTTGAACAGGGTACTGAATGTTTACTATTTCTTTCTTATTGTTTTCCTTCATTTATTTTATGATTTTGTACGGGTAATTTGGTTATGTATGAGGATAATTTATATTCTTGGTTGTTTTTACCATTCCTTGTTCTGTTTATGACGTTTTTGTCTGGTTCAGCCTTTGACCGTTATACCTGTTTTCCATGCCTGGTGACCATAGGATGGAGTGTTGTTCTATTACTTGCTTTCTGTGTTGTAGACTGTTTACCCAAGTATCTATGTAGGTTTACATTGGCCTTATATCATTATTATTCACTGACTGGCATGAGGCCATGAGAACCTGGTGTTATAGACTATAAGGGGATAGACCGAGTGAGCTTCCGCAGAGAGTCTTGGACATTATAGACTACATGTGATAGAATGAGTGAGCTTAAAAGAGAGTATTGGATATTATATACTATAGGGGATAGACCAAGTGAGCTTCTTCGCGAGTCTTGGATATTATAGACTATAAGAGGAAAGACCATGTGAGCTTCCTTAGAGAGTCTTTGTTTTGTTTGAATTTCCTTAAACCACACCAGGCTATAAAAGGAATTGACCGACCGAGATTTTTCAGAGATTTTGTGATATACCTAAGGCTATATGAGGAATTGACCAAGTGAGCTTCCTTAGAGAGTCTCTAGACCTTGGGGCTATAAGGGGATTTAACTGCGTGATCATCCTCAGAGAGTCCCTGACTACCTCATACTACAAGGGGAATTGACTGAGCGTGCTTCCTCAAAGAGTCTTATAATTTCGTATGACCATACCAGAGGGGTTATGCATAGTGTAAAACCCAGAGGGTTGTTCGTAGATATTATATAAGACCAGATGGGATGGTTGTGAGTACTACCAAGTGGGATTTCTATTTGGGGTAAGATGTTTTTTTCACTACTGCTTGTTGATATGTGGATTTTTTGCTGTTCTGTATCATCCTGTTTATTGGATATTATTTACTTCGTATTGTACCATTACATTACATATGCTCTCTAACTATGAGGCACATATCTTTGGGTGGTTTCCTACTAGGATTTAGTCTCACAACTGGTTTGGGTCATGCTTTTGGACCCAAATAGATTATATTATTGCAGTTATAGACAAAGAAAAGCACAATTCGACTTCATGTACTTGACATGCTTTGGAGCATGAGGACATGGGACCAAGCCGAGGATTGCGATGCTGAGGAGTTTCTTATCTTTTTTCTTTTTTACTTTGTCTTAGTATTATATCCAGCATTATGACTTGTTTGGCTACATTCCTAGACATATGTATCATGAATAATTTTATATAACTGTGTGTGCTCTAATTGTATATTGTTTGGTTTTCCACTGCTTACTTTTACTAGATATTTATTGCTTCCTCTATTGTATGTGTTGTTCACTTCCGATGTGTACTCATAAAATGAGGGAATAGTTTCCCCACTATCAAACCAAAGGCCCTCGCTGCTAGTCGGCAGCCTTGGGCATTTGGGTAAATTCACATGAGGCCATGGAACCAACCGGGTATGGGGCGCCTCTGGGCGGCTTCCAGAACATGGGCGTTACAAAGTGGTATTTGGGTAATTATTTTCAATTGACTTACTATTTAGAGCCTATATTTAGCGATAAGACAGAATAGGTACTTGATAATAAGATGTGACTGGGAGTATCTAACCTGTGTATAGAGAAAATCCATACTACCTCGTTTATTACAGTTTTACTGGTTTGCACTTTTACAATTTATTGATTTCAACGTTGTGTGATTCACATGCTTTGTGCTGTTACCATTGCTTTTATTGTGGTTCTATTTATTTCACAACCCGATGAGATGAGGGTGTTCCATCTCATTCATCATATAGGCAGTTGTTATAAATCACATTCCATGCATTCTTGACATGACATCGAGTATGCATTAGCGATTTCATGTTGTTGTGATAGACGTTGGGTAGATTATGCATGTTGTTGTGATAGATTCTATGATATAATCACTGTTGTTTGATAGAGAATTTGTTGGTATAGTACTTGATTATATGGATTCCAAACATTGTTCATGAGGTGTTGTGGGCCCTCATTGACCCGAATTTAGTGGATCATTGACTGGTTTCCTTGTTATAACTTTTATAAGATTCCAAGATTTGATTCGCAGGGAGTATCGGCCCTCACAGATCTGAATTTAGCAACTTAACTCTTGTTTCTTGTGTTTTCTGGGCTTCGAAGAAGTTTATGAGATACTGCCCAGAAAAACCCAGAATACACGCTGTGTACATTATTAATACACGTTGTGTAGTTTTTAAACAATTTCACTAACAAAGTGGCTAGAAACACGGGGTTGTTAAAAAATTTCAGGAACAAGCCGTGTACAGTAAGTACCCATCGTTTTGTAGTGACAGAGTGCCTACCCGTGTGATTAGCGAAACTGATAGATGAAATTTTGACATTACACGTTGTGTTATGTTTTTATATGTCGTGCATTGTTACATAATTACACAGCTGTTTCATGAACAACACGATTTAGGTAAAACCATCAATTACGCGTCGTGTTCTCATGGAGCATGTCGTATAAGAGTGAACCGTGTAGCCAGAAGATCCACTAACAACACGTGTCGTTGAAACCTTGTCTAGTACATATCATGTCCATCCTGAACATGTCATGTATTCTAGGATTAAGAGGACCATGTGGGTATGACGTGTAAGGAGACACATGTAGGAGAATAGAGTTCAAGTACATGCCATGTTGTTGGGTCGTTACACGAAAAGTTGTGGCAGATGTACACGCCCATGTGAATGGCTTAAAAATATAGGCCGTTTAGTTTTAATACATGTCGCGTAGTCTTGTTTTGTGATAATTGACTGTTTCTTTCTCCTGTTCCCCTTTTGTACTCTTGTGATCTCAGTCTATGATAATCCTAATCTGAGGTGTTCTTTTGACCATTCAGAATTATTGCACTGAGACACCCTCTGGTTGTGTGTCAGCAGATAGACAGTGATCAGACACCGGATATGGCCGATCAGGGACCTCTTGTAGATCCTCCTATTGTTCCAGCCTTGGCACCAGTAGTTATACTTGTTGTAGGAACTAGTGCACAGTTTAAGGAATACTTTCTGGGGATGATTCAGACCTTCAAGGGAGCACCGACTCCTACCCCATCGATGGAATAGTTAACGCGGGTTTTCCAGGAGCAGCATCCTCTTACATTATCAGGGGATGGAGGACCTCAGGGTGTAGAGTTGTGGCAAGATACTGCACAGATAATTTTTGAGAATCAGGTTGTACCTCTAGATAGGAGAGTGCAGCTCACTAACTATATGATCTAAGAGTCTTCCAAGGGGTGGTTATAGGTGATCTCACAATTAGGGCTCTAGCATAGTATGACTTGGGATGAGTTTCAGTGCATCTTCTACGATTAATTCTACCCGGAGACCTTGAGGGATGATTGAGCCTAGGATTTTTTGATTCAGGAGCACGATATTCATTCTGTTATGTAGGACTCTTCTCTCATTACAAAGCTTTAGCGTTTCACACCTATCCCAGGAGGCGATGAGTTGTTCCTTGCGCGGATGTTCGAGGATGGTCTGTGGAACGACATCCAGTAGCTGGTGAACATATTCAGGTTTACTTCGATATCCTCTGTCGTCAACCATATGAATACCAATGATCATTATCTGAGGGATTCTGGAGCATTGAGCTAGGGCAGTTCAATATCCAGAGTTATTGTTCCTCCTACTGATAAAATGAAGTTCTGCATGAAGTCTGCTTGAAGAGATCATAATAGGTGGAATGTACCCTAGGACAGCCAGGTAGTATGCTACCAATGAGGGAGGAGCGTGCATACTAGACCTCAGTTCCAGAGAGACCTGATAGACTGCAGATCTTGGGACAAGATGGGACATCAGTAGTGGTTTTTTATGATCATTTCACCTACAACTAGTGGATGAGGTACTTCTATGACCCCACGTTCAGTGGATGCATCACCAGTTTTTCACCAGTCTTGGAACTGGAGTCCTTCCGGCCATTCAGGCTGAGGTGGAGGTCATGACCGTATTGGTTAGTCACTAGCTTATCAGCGATAGCAAAGTGGATCTACTCAAAGTGATCAGCCATGGTCGTAAGGCCACTGTAAAGGCCAGACTATTGCTGTTGAGAAGACCCATCAGAAGCAGGATCCCAGACCTTACACCATTTGAGGTATGATCTTAGTATCCTCAGTTATATCTTCATCTCTTCTCAATATTGGTTCTTCACATAACATTATCTTTGTTGTTGTTATAGAGAGCCTTAGGCTCTGAATATTTTGCTATGCCGATACTTTGATGCTTGACACACTGTAGGGGACTCTATAAGTTAGTGTACATCAGTTCATATAGTGAACTATTGAGGATACATGGTGTCACTTCTTATGGGACCACTATGTACTAAAGATGACGAGCTATGATGCCATTCTTGGAATGGAATTTTTACTACCCTTCTAGGAATTCATCGATTGTTATCTCCGCATGGTGATTTTTGTGTCACCAGAGGGTGGATCCTTTCTTCATAGAGGCGAGTGAGATGTTCAAGAGAGTCGAACAGGACCTGAGCATCATGGGATATGAGTAGTTACAACCTATATTTCTATTCATTATCTGGATGACCAGGGGACTTCACAGTTAGACTGTCATCCAGTGGTGGATCGTTTTAGAGGTGTCTTTCCATAGGAAATTTTAGGCTTGCCTTTAGAGCATGAAATAGACTTCATGATTGATCTCATTCCAGGAGTGGCACCGATTTCCATTCCTCCTTATAGGATGGCTAAACCAGAGTTATAGGAGCTCAAGAAGTAGTTGGAGGAGTTGCGGGAAAAGGGTTTCATCTGACCCAGTACTTCTCCTTGGGGTTCTCTTATCCTATTTTCGAAGAAGTTAGACCACACCCTCAGGATTTTTGTGGATTATTGGAAACTAAACCAGTTGATAGTCAAGAATAGATATCCCTTTCCGAGGATCGATAATCTCTTTGATCAGCTTCGAGGAGCCTCAGTGTTCTTGAAGATTGACATGAGATCTAGTTATCATCAGTTGTGCATTAGACCATCTAATATACCTCTAACATCCATCAAGAAAAGTTATGGTCTATATGAGTATATTTTTTATGTCGTTCAGTCTCACGAACATGCATACAGTTTTCATGGCACAGATGAACCGAGTATTCCATCCATACATGGACTCATTCTTGGTGGTTTTCATGGATGACATATTGGTGTAATCTCACACTCAACACAACCATGCTACCCATCCTGAGATCATTATTAATACACTGAGATAGCATCAGTTATATCCTATGGTCTTGAAATGCCACTATTGGATGGGTCATTTTCACTTCTTGGTTCAGGTCATCTCAGAGACAGGAGTATCAGTAGACACAGAAAAAGTGAGATCTGTAGTTTCCTGGGAGCAGCTGAAGAATGTCTTTGAGGTGTAGAGTTTTCTAGGGTCTTATAGATACTAAATATGTTCCATACAGGACTTTTCATGCCTAGAATCTACACTAACAGGTCTGACCAAGAAGGGGGAAAAGTTCTTATGGTCAGATTCCTGTGATTCGGCCTTTCATGAGCTGAAATGGAGGTTGACATAAGCATCGATACTATTCTTGCCGGAGCCAGGAAAGAGCTATACAATCTACTGTGAAGCTTCGTGTATCCTGATAGGATCTGTGCTTATGTAGGGATATATAGTCGTTGTGTATGGGTCTCATTAGTTAGGTCCACACGAGAAGAATTACCCGATGCAGGATCTGGAATTGGCAGTTGTTGTTCATGCCTTATGATGTTGGAGAGATTATCTTCTGGGAGATCACTTTGTGCTATTTACCTACCACAAGAGTCTCAAGTACATCCTCACATAGCATGATCTAATTTTGAGACATTAGAGGTGGGTGAATTATCTTCAGTCTTTCAACATTGAGCATTCCTATACACTGGGAAAGGGCAACACAGTGGTCGATGCGTTGAGAAAGAGAACTCAAATACAGGTAGTTCAGGAGGCCAGAAGTGAGTGGAAGAAAATGGATCATTT
The DNA here is from genome assembly GCA_963277665.1 of Viscum album. Lineage (NCBI taxonomy): Eukaryota > Viridiplantae > Streptophyta > Magnoliopsida > Santalales > Viscaceae > Viscum > Viscum album. The sequence goes on from OY728127.1 coordinate 895,295,692, forward strand.
CTCTAAGATGCATTTGGTGGTGCACGACAGACAGGGGATAACTTTTCTATCTTCTATATCTGTTACCTCTACACTTCATGATAGGGTATGGATGATGTAGCTATATGACTCAGAAGGCCTAGTCCTACGGGAGAGTGTGTCAGGAGAGGACCCTCTTTTGGGATGGACATCGGGAAAGGATGTGGTTTTGAGTTTCCAGAGACACATATGGGTGCCATCAGACATACACGAGGAGCTGATGCCAAATTTTCATTCCTCAGTTTGGGCTGTTCATCCTAACATCCCCAAGATGTATCGTGATCTACACCGCCAGTATTTGTGGCCAGGTATGAAGAGAGATGTTGCTCGTTTTTAAATAGTTGTTCCACTTGTCAGTAGGTGAAAGCATAGCATCAGCGACCAACATGTATTTTGCAGCATTTACCTATTCCATCATGGAAGTGGAATGATGTCGCGATGGGCTTCGTGACCAGGTTGTCAAGGTCGCCTCAAGGGAATGATGATGTTTGGGTTGTCATGGATTGGCATAGAATGGTTGCTCACTTCTTTCCAATGAAATATACCTTCAGTGATGATGATCTAGGATAGTTGTAAATATGAGATATTGTACGTCTACATGGATTTCCACGGTCCATTGATTCAGACAGGGATTCTCGTTTTACTTCATGGGTTTGGAAGAGGCTTCAGAAGGCTTTGTGTACACATGTACTTTTGGTTATTTCATACCATCCCCAGAGATATGACCAGTACGAGTGTACGATTCATGTTCTTGAGGATATGCTCCATGATTTCATTCTATAATTTTGAGGTTATTGGGAGAAGAATATAACTCTTATGCAGTTCTCCTACAACAACAGATTTCAGGTGACTATTCAGATGGCTCCATACGAGACTTTGTACGATAGGACATGTCGATCACCTTTATGCTGGATGTAGGTAAGAGAGGTAGCTTTTCCGAGATCTCTTCTTGATTAGGAGATCTCATAGTAGATCAAATTGATTAGGAAGAGGATGACTACGACATAGTCTCGACAGAAGTCTTATTCTGATCATCAGAGATGACCTCTAGAGTTTGAGGTCGGGGATCAGGTTTTCCTCCATGTCACATCGAGGATGGGACACAAGAGTATTCATAGAAAGGGTAAGCATTCACCGTGGTACGTCGGGCCATTTGAGGTGTTGTAGAGTGTTGGGTCAGTTTCCTATCAGTTGCAGTTATCTCAGAGTTAACAAGCCATCCACGACATCTTCCACGTTTCTCAACTCTGACGTTAATTTTAAGACATGTCTTATGTCTTTCAACCTGAGGATGTTGAGCTCGAAGCGGATGAATCATTTGAGGAGAATCCAATCTATATTGTCGATCGCAGTACGATGGTTCTCTTTGGCTAGTCTGTTCCACTGGTACGGGTGCTGTGGCAGCACGGGCGAGTACAGGGCAAGACATGGGAGAGGGAGGCCAGTGTATGATCGCAGTGGCAGGAGCTGTTCAGGGTTTTTTCTCCTACGCCGCGTTAGGGAAATTTGGGGAAGAACTTATTTAATGGGAGAATTTTTTAAGAACCCAGATCTTCTTTACAGGTATGTTTTTCCTTTTTCATGATTTTTTGATAAAAGAGGAATTTTTTTGGATATTTTTGATGTACATGTCGTATACTTTATAAGTGCACACATTGTACTGTGATGATGTGTGAGGCCATGCGTTGGCCGTGTTCAGACCACACACACGGTCGTGTGTGGTGATGTGGAGGCCGCTTTAAGCGGAGTATGGAAAATCCTAGTACACCCAATGTACTCCAAAAGTACACACAATGTACTTTCATTTTATTCATTAAATGGAATGGGGTCACGTCAAGTCTCCATAAATGTCTCCTTCTCTAGCTTCTTCAACCGAGAACATCCCATAAGGAAAAGAATCTCCTCTGAGCCCCCGAGCCTTCGTCTGTTCTCCGAATCTACCGTCGTCGATTGTGTTGGAACTACAACGTTATGCTATTCTTTCATCTAGAGCATCGTTTTCCAATTCCTCCTCATTTTCATGTTATCGTGGGTTTATTGTTTTGTGAATTTTTGTAGATCTACGAAATTCTATGGAGATTCAATCCTCATTGTTCAAGTATATCAATCTACTTGCATCAAGGTAGGTTTTTTGGGCCTTTTCGTTAGAAGTCTTTGAGTTTTATTTGAAAATTCTTTCAATACCCTTAAATGGGGAATTGTGTGTTTACTGTTTTCCCCATGTAGTTTTCCTGCCTTGATTGTATGCCTGTGTAGAGGTTATTTGGATATGTATGAGGATAATTTCTATTTTTGGATGTTTTTCCAATGCCTTGTTCTTTTTACGACCTTTTGGTCTTGTACAGCCTTTGGCCGTTATACCTATTTTCCATACCTTGTGACCATACAATGGAGTGTAGTTCTATGACATTCTTGTTATGCTATAGAATGGTTAGCCAAGTTTCGATGTAGGTTTATTTTTTCCGTATATCATTATTATGTACTGACTGGCACGTGGCCATGAGAACCTAGTTCTATAGACTATAAGGGGATAGACCGAGTGAGCTTCCTCAGAGAGTCTAGGACATTATAGACTATAGGGGATAGACCGAGTGAGATTCCCAGAGAGTCTTGGATATTATAGACTATATGGGATAGACAGAGTGAGCTTCCTAGAGAGTCCTGGATATTGTAGAATAAAGGAGGGTAGACCGAGTGAGCTTCCTTAGAGAGTCTTAATTTTTTTTTGAATTTCCTTAAACCACTCAATGATATATTTAGAATTTACTGAACGAGATTCCTCAGAGAGTCTGTGATAGACCTTAGGATATATGAGGAATTGACCGCATGAGATTCGTCAGAGAGTCTCTAGACCTTGGGGCTATAAGAGAATTTGACTGTGGGAGCCTCCTCAGAGAGTCCCTGACAACCTTAGACTATAAGGGGGATTCAATGAGCGTGCTTCCTCAGAGAGTTTTATTATTCCATATGACCAAACTAGAGGGGTTAGGATAAGTGTAATACCGAGAGGGTTGTTGGTACTTCTTGGATATGCCTAGAGGGGATGGCTGTGAGTACTACCTATAGGGATTCATGTTTGTGGTCAGCTATTTTCTTCAATTCTTCTTGTTGATCTATGGATTGTTTTATGTTGTGTGTCATCATGTTTACTGGTTAATGTTTTCTGCTTACTATACCATTACTTGGTATATGCTCACTAACTATTAGACACAGATCTTCAGGTGGTTTCCTACAAGTATTTTGTCTCACACACTATTTGGGTGATGCTTTTGGGCCCAAACAGATTATATTGTTGTAGGTATAGACAAGGGAAATCTCCCTTGGACTTCAGGTACTTGACTTGCATTGGAGTAGGAGATCATGGGACCAAGCCGAGGCTTGGGATGCTGAGGATTTTCTTATCTATTTCTTTTGTACATTAGCATAATATTGTATTCATCTTTATGACTTGTTTGGATTCTTTTCTAGACATATGTATCATGCATCATTTTATATATATAGTTCTGTGATCTAGTTGTTTATTGTTTAGTCTCCCACTTTTTATTGTTGTTGGATATTTACTTCTTCTGCTATTGTATGTGTCGTCTACTTCCACTATGTACTCTTCCAATGAGGACATAGTTTCCCCACTATCACACCAAAGTCCCTTGCTTCTAGTCGGCAGCTTCTGGCATTTGGGGAAATTCATTTGAGTCCATGTAACCAACCAGGTACAGGGCGCCTCTGGGTGACTTCTGGAACTAGGGAATTATAGGGAAAAAACATTTCCACATTATTACCACAAGTGATTATTTTTTGATATATAAATATTCAACCCATTTTCAAAACCATTTTAAACATTTAACAATGAGAATTTTGAATCAAAGTGTCCCATAAAAGTATTAAACATTTTAATGAATTTTAAATTTCGAAAAATTCGTGTCCATATAAAATAACTCATTGAAACCATTTCAAAAACATGGACATGAAATAGAACGTTTTCAAAAAATAAATCTTTAAAACATTAAAAATGGTTTTTTCATTAAATAATCCTTTTCCACTTGAGAAAAACTTGAATGAAAATAATTTATGAATATCATTAATCAAAACTCTATATATCATGAGAATATAATAATTCATGATATAATGGGTAAATTAGTTTTATATACACATTATAGGATAATAAAGGTTCATAACCTCTAGATATGCCTCAATGACAGTATATTGAGACGAAATCCCTTATTAATATCATTTTGTAAATAAAATCGAACGATTATGTGTATTATATATAAGTATATATTAGTAGTGTATAATTATATGATATGAAATAAACATTTATTTCTTATGTAATTATATCATGACATAATCAAAAAGTAGAATATTAACCAATAAAATAGATATTGGGTTACAAAGTTCCCTTAAGAAAATTGTTCAGTTTAACAGAATCACATTAAAATTTAGAAAATGAGTTGATGGGAGAGAAAAGTGTATCACATCAGTTGGAAATAAAATTGACAAGAATATATTTTATTGAATAACATAGCCTATCATTTGAAAAAAAAATTAAAATTCAAAACTTAAAATAATTTATTGACTAATGGAAGGATGTGAAAGGTTACCTTAACTTGGGTCTGATTCATCATGTATGTTCCTTGTTCATCCTAAATTATATACAAATATATTTTTTACATTCATTAGAAACTTTTAATGTTTATTATTACATTTATATCACATATTAACTCATTATAAAAATTTCATAATTATTTATGTTCATATCTATCATTTTTCGAAATTTGGTACTTGAGTCAAAAATAAACTTGTAATAATTACAATTTTCCCATGTGGTGAAAACTCCATTATCCTTAGAATAGTATAAATGATTTAAATATCATATATATCTAGTAAATATGTTTTTATAATAGTCCATAAAATTTTGAAATATGAAAATGAAATGCACAATTCCAGGAGATGGTAAGTGGTATGTACACATGAACACTACTTTCATTTATATGTCATAATAAGGAAATGAAATATAAATGATACATAGGTATATTATAATTCCATTATAATAACATATGATATATATATTACATAAGCTCATTAATTCCATCCTTTATAAGTTCCATTTATGGAATTAACGTGTCCTATATCTTTGAGGGGGTGGTAGTCCGCACTTCCTCAAATGAAATTATTGTATTTACACATCATGAAAAGAATAATGTTATGATTGAAAATAAAAATTATCGTATAATAGAGGAAAAAAATAAAATATATATCATATAATAATATAGTTCAATTATAATGGACACCATAAGAGGTTGTAGGGGAAAATCGAACAATCATCGTTTCATGAGGCAACAGTTCGCCGTACATAGAAACATTATGTTCATATACATTAGATGGATGTGTGTGTAATTGTAGTTTTAATCCTTATAAAAAAATACTAATATATTTTATTTAATGGGTTTTTATAAAATAATTTAATAAATGGTGTTTTTTAGGCTTGATAAGTGAAAATACATGATATAATCTTGAGAGAAGGCATTACATCAAATCAGGTTACTCCGTTTGATTTAAGAGAAAAGGATTTATTTAATAGATTTATTCTCAAGGTAAGGATTCTAAGACAAATATATTGATATTTTATTCCTATTTAGATGTGTTTCTATGATCCAAGGGGCATTATATTTTTGATTAAAATGGTCTACTTGATGCCCTTTCTTACTAATGATGAGGGGCACTTTAGGAATGAATGAAAGTATTAATTTATTATAAATTGATTTTACGTTTAACAAGGTTGAAAAGTCGTTTATTTCAAAGGTAAAATGTTTCTGTGTCAAAAAACTCTCAACTAATATGATTTATACAAGTATAAGTCTGTAATTTATCCTTATCCTTTAGCTTTAACCCTTAGGCAATTAATTTACCACTTACCATTTCTTCATGTATATTCTCAAAATATAGTTAATATATTTACTAAAAATTCCAATCAAACCTAAAGTGGTTTATTAAATATATTTTCAATATTATTTAATAAATTTGGTTGAATCATTTATTTTTGAGACTATTATATCATTTAATATAATAGTATTTGTTTTAAAAACTAATTTATGTCATTTTTATACTATTCATATCATGACTTTTTTTTAATTCCATAAAAACATTATTGTTTCTAAAAAAATTTATTAATTAAATTAATAAAAGTTTTAATCATCGATAATATTTCTATATGGACTAAAAAGTTTCAAATTAAATTTATTTTAATATTTATAATCTCATTTCATTAAATAATTCATTAATAAGGTAATCACTACATCATCATTGTGTCTGGAATAAATTTATATATTTTATCCCTAAAATTTATAAATAAAATCCCATGATTGCGAAAATATTTTTATCTTTTAAATGAATATTCATATTCTAATATATAATTTATATAACCCCATTTAAAAATTACATTACAGAAAGATACATGTTTATGTATCAATTTTCATTACTTTAAATTAATTCTTATAAAATGTCATTTCCACATCCATGTTTCACCATGGGGTCCAACAATCAACATAAATATTCCAATGGTCGTAAATATATCTAAAAATAGGAGTAGGATACATTTTAGGGTGCTTTTATAGTATTATAATATTATTTTTTAACCTTATGTAGAATATTTACCCTCTAACCATGGTAAATAAAATAATTAATAAGTTACTATTTATAATGTCTAAATATAAAAGATACATATTTAAAAAATTAGGATATCATGATTCAAAACATGGAATCCATTTCTCCAAATTCAAAACATTGATGTCTCAGAAATTAATTAAAAATTAATTCCCACTGTTATAACAAAAAAAGCGTGTTATTAAGAAGTTAAAACTACCAAAAGATTCAAATGTGTTAATGTCAAATTTCAAAATGAAATATCTTCCAATGAAAAAAATTGTATTAAATAATAAAAATATATTCTTCTTACACTTTTAAAAACATAAAAATTACAATCTATCTATATAAATAAATTAGATGAAAATGCGGTTTTGAATTAAAATTCGGTATTTTTCACTATTCATTATAAAATGAACATTATCATAAAATTACCAACCATTAATGAAAAGTAAATTTTGATGTCCCAATTCTATAGAAGAAGATTATTTTTTCATAATGTTCATATAAAGGTGGAAAAAACTATATTTAGAAAGGGTTCTCCTTCAAAAAGAGGTAAAATGTCCTTTTAAAAATATTAGAGTATTCCAAGCTTAAAATCAGATTCATTCATATTTGAAGCCACTAAAATATATAGGATAAATGTCAAAAAATTTAAAAACACGTGTAATCATAATTTAGTTAGATAAGATTATTCCTGGAAATCTGTGGCTCTACATTGACAACCATTTAAAATATTATTAATATATTATTATTTCTCGGTAAAACTCAATGTTGTTGTCAACATAAGTTTTCAATGAAACATGTTGTTGTGTGTCGAGTAAGCTATCAGAAAAAGTGTACTATTTAACATAAAATTAAAATTTTATTGATAAATATTAATATATACAAATATTTATTATTCAAGAAAAACCTAGGTCATTACTGATATATCCATTTAATCATATGTTATCAGGAGCATGTACCATAATTATTTATGTATTACACACAGACTAAGATCCACCCAAATGTATAAGACCCACACACACATTGTGGAGATTCCTGTCTCTACCAAACAAGGAGGTAATGGAAACCTTCTCCATAATGAAACATGGGAGTACTTGTCACAGCGTCTCTCTTATGAACCACACTGATATCTAGTAACGGTAAACCGATTCAACACATGTACCTTTCCTGAAATACAAAACCTCATTTTTCACAAGACAAAATGAAGGAAAATATAACATTATTTGTGGAAAAAACCTCCTTTTAGGCTGGTCACATCCCTGAATTCATGTCCTAAGAAAAGGAGATAGGTAGGGTGGAATTTGTCGAGATGATTCCAAGGTGTGTGCTTCGTTCACTAGGACCACACGACGTGAGGGACTTCCCTAGTACTTGGTCATGTATCATGTATACATGGTTTTCAAACCCATTTAGGGGTACCCAGTTTCTAAAGGAATTAAACACTATGTCCCTCTTTTCACGACTCCTAACTATGTTCATCTTCCTCATGGGTCAAACAACCATGTCCCTTACACATAATTTATCACATACAACATGGCATGTACAGTATGAACTACCAAATGACCATGTGGTTTTGTCATTCCACATACTATACCCATTGTCAGTATACGTTGTCCACATGTTTGTTCACAAACATGTGCTTTCAACCATAATCCCCCGCCATGTCCCACTGTTATGCAGATTAGGGTCACTACATGGTGGGTGACCCATGTACATGGAATGTAGTCCCCAAATTTCTTCTTCCTCAAATAACAAGTTCTACATGACATGTTTCCCTATATTACATGATATGTTGATTGTAATAATAGTTGGTAATCTACTAAAAAATCCCTAAATATCCCCAATTTAACAAAAAACACATTTATCTTCCAAGCAAGGAATTATTGTATTTGAAATTGTTCTCTAAAACGTTATAAAAAAGCATAATGAAGGGTTTTCTAGCAAAAATGAAAAATTTACGTCCTAAAGTGAAAAATGATGATGCATCAGGTGTAAAATGATGACCAAATCAAGATTCTATTTGTTTTGATGATGATCTGCATCAAAAAAATGATCAATTTCACGTCATTTTGTTTATTTGGTGTCAGTTCAACATCTCCAAATCAATGAGAGGGGAAGAGAATGAGTGGTGTGTCTATCCTCTTGTGTTCTCTTACATTACATGAGATATGGGAAGGAGAATAGTATTAGGTTTTTAATTATATTATTTTAATTATTTAATCCATGTTAAAAAAACCAACAAACTTTCCTCTAGCCAAAACCCATGATGTAGATATCTTTTCGTCATGCCTATTGTAAACACAACATTCTGATCTCAACCCTAGCCTTAGGCATCCAATATGTGACACCTCAGGGGAGTTATTTCCCCATGCCAATGAAATTATTTGTGCATAATAAATTATATATAATATTTTTAAAATCGTCGTTCCTAGTCTCTCTTGTCCCCAGATTCCCTCACAGACTCAGCGCTTGATTGTGGACATTTTCTCAAGAATATTCCAACATATTACAGGTCAAAACCTATTTCATTATAATACAACCATATCAAACTAAGTATAGTTTGTGTATATGTATACTAATTACCCAATACATGTTTCCATTAAAAAGAAATCTCCTAGATTTATAACAAATACATTACAGCTTTACATATTAATTTAGTTAGTGTGATTGATAATTTCGAGGAGTTTCTCACTAATCATGTGTAGTACCTTGTGAAACCAAGGAAATTGTGGATTTCTATGACACATAAGGTTGTGAGATATTAATCAATTTCCAATATCTTTTAGGGTTTATCATAAGTTACCACACAAGAGATCATGTTCCCCATCATTGTGAATGATGTTGTCCAAGCATCTGTCTTTCAAAAAATATACTTGAATTAATTATTTTGGAAGTGTTATTAAAACAATCCATATATGATCTTCACGTTCGTCCATTAAATTGGTGTAATTGAAAATATCAGCAATAAAAACATATTAATTTTTAATGTTATTATTGAATCATTTAATTCATAAAAAGCATATATATTATGGTGGAATTAATATGTCTAATCGGAATCTAAATAACAACACACTATCAATTAATCACATGGAAGGATATCATCTAAAAATCATCCATAATTATTATTATAAGGTATTATTTATAATGATTATCCACCATTTATAACTAATATTCACATCAATTTTTATCAAATAAGTTCATCATTCCTTGTAAGTGTATAAATGTACATCTCAGTGATCTTGCTGGACTCTTAGTAAATGGTGCATAACCACATTCCCCAGTAACATATTCCTATGAAATACCATAGGTTAACCTAATGGAGATTCACTAGGTAGTGTGGAACAATTTTATACGTTCTCAAACAAGATTCAACATTAATCCCTATGGTTATAATTGATCCATCAAACAACTGAATTTTTAAATTGGAGTGTCAATGTGTATAATATCAACAGATAACTCTACCTCTATATCTGTTGTTATTATAGGTAAAACATATTGAAATACATCAATATATTCCATCTCGATTTAAAATTTTAATGGACGTTAGATTATTTTGACTAAATCATTTATGAACTAATTTATTTGAATACCCATTCCATCTTGGAATTTTGAAACAAAGATTCAAGAAAATTATCGTATTTGTATTGTAAAATTGGATGGATTTTGATATAGAAATATATGTCCATTCCCTAATTATTGATTTGAGGATTTTATAAAATTATAAAATTCATTCCAAATATAGCATTATATTCCACCTAGTGTACAATTAAGAGAGTCACTAGATAGAGTATCCCCAAATAAAAAAACTGTAGTAGGTTCCCCAAAATTTTTACCATTTATCAACCACTTTGTGTTTCTTTAGATATCAAGACTTCTAGGATTATTTTTTCTATTTAATAGTTCTATAAAATTTATAGTATATAATGGAATGAATAATAATTTAATAACTTAATCCTTTTTAATTATGGGGTTAATTTATTATTTAACATGTATGGAATTATTTTAACGATCTAGTTTTCTATTGGTTGTTGAATAATATTTCCATTTCTCACTTGACATCAGTGCTTTTCGACAAAAATAATCCTCAATGTACCATTTTTAGTCCACTAGAAATTAATGTTCAATTGATCCTTATAGTTGACCTAGAGAAAAATGCTTATTGAATTAGGTGCACCATTCTATTCATGCATCATAATGGATACATCATCATGAATCCTTGTCATTCATGAACATGGTGGACTTATCTGCCATAACTGATCCATTTTAATTTATCTCGGAGGAAATTTCCATTAGTCATATTCTGAAAATTTTAACATGTGGGTGGGTGGATCTTATATCATCCTCTAACATCGATCAAATGGACTTAATATTCACAATTCAGTACATTTCACATTAACCATTGAATCATTATCCAACACCCATATCATATATGGAAGAATATTGAACAACATATTTATAAATACAAATGTCTCATATTTCTATGTCTGTCTTGATAGGTATTTTTAACTAAAATTATTTTATATAAATTATTAAATCCTTATTGATTAAAAAACTAGATACTTAAAATGTGTAACTTGTGAAATTTTCCTAATATGCAATGGTATTTTCAACCTCTCTTTTATTATTCTCAACGAATTATATATTCATCTTTGTTTGAATGTTTAGGCGCAAAGTATTATTAATAAATATGATAAAAATGAAACCCAATTACATTTATTCAAGGTTATCTTTAAACATGGTATTAAATATAATTAAGAATCATTGATCAATATTTTTCTCATTTTTTGACCACCAGAGTATCATTCAACCACATAGAGAAATAGACCATAGAAAATAAATTCTATATTTACATAATCCATTAATTTATAATTATTGGAACAAAATATACACTTATATGTGGTGGTTGTTTCTACATAAAAGACACTATGGGTTGTTTCTCATTCTTGGAAGATGGTGGATAATTCAAATTATTTAATAAATTGGTCATTTTCTTATAAAACTAAGCATGAATCATGATGATGTTTTGGAATCCCACAACCATTATATTGGGAATGTCATTCAGATAGTCATTTCATTTTCCCCTGCATTGGATTTTTGTCTCATTTCTCTTGGTTCCAACCACAATAATAGATAATAGTAGTTTTATGAATAAATTACATAATAAATCATATTTAGTTTATAATAATGTGAAATTTAATTCTAAAGACATATATTTTGGGATCACAATTTCAATAATTTTTCTAAAATTCTTTTTATAGGAACATGTTCATTAAAAAGACAATCATTATAACGAATATTTAGTTTATAAATTTTTCTTTGGTAATTGTTTTAATATATTTTTTTATTTAACAAAACTTATCTTCTGAATGTCTAAAACTACGTGTTCAACAAATCCAATTTATTGTGCACACAATGGAGATGAAGTTAATACAAATTCCAGAGATTAAATGCATATTACCACAATATATATGTGCGATGATGTGATGCCCAATTTTATTTTCATTGTATTGGTTTCATTACATGAATCCAAATACTCTTATAATTTTACAATACATATAGATAATTACCTTAAAAATAAATCATATCCATATGAATTTCACTATTTTTGTTAGTCATTTTTTTAAAATTTAAAAAAACTATGCTCTACTAAAATAATTGGTGAACTATTATTTTCTTAAAGGATTATTAAGTCGTTTTAAGGTAAATATTATAGTAGTGATAAATTAATGTATTAAAAGTATTAGTATCATGATCATATTATGAAAATATATGAAAAAATATATAAAAAATGACATCATTTAAATACATCTTCATTAATCTCATAAAATATCTCAAATTCTAACTAGTATATGTACTCACTGGATGATATACATAAAACTACTATTTGAGATTAAATCATATTGTGGATATGGATAACATAGAATAAATAAGAGGGATGAATCAATAGTGCGTCAGTAAGAATAGTAATCACAATCATGTGATAAGAATTTGATCATCATAATATTCACAAGGGATGCATTTGATGAATTCATGGAATATAGAGTATTAATTATAATAAAACACCATAATTTTTATTTCAAATACAACCCATTATTGTGGGCAAAGATAGATTCTTGTTCACATATATCCTATGGGTTTATGGGGAACCGTTATAATGTTGAAACGATCTAGCTTAATTTTAATGCGTTATACACATATTATCAGATGATATTTCATATAAACCAATATATTTGAGGGAAATATAATTCCAATCTATCCAATTACAAAATAAAAATTATTATAATCATTAATTTCTCATTGAAAAGAGATCTTATAAAATTCATCAACATCAAATAATCCAGTTGAACTGAATTGGATTCACAAATGTTTCATTAATAACAAAAGTTTTCATAGATATTGGAGTTCTCAAATTAATAAAGGAAATAATATATTATTTTACAAATAATTTTTAATTATTAGATAAGAAATAAATCAACTAGACTGAATGTGTGGTTTTTGAAATTATATTATCATTTAATAATTTATTGTATGTGCATTAAAAGAAATCAAATTGTTATCAACATATATAATCCATGGGATAAAAGGGAATAAAATTTTTAGGGAAATTTTATGTATAGAAATGTATGACAGGTAATATAAATAATGTCCTAATGTTTATAACCCCAAAGATAGGTAGTTAGGTACAAGAATCACCTTACCTTAAATCCATATTTTTTACACATCTTTTCCACCTTTTGAAAAATATTCATATTTTTATTAAATCATGGATCGAAAAGGTGACTTCGTTTTATTATATTAAGTATTTATCAGTTACATTTATTGGATTTGATTACATAACTTCAAATGATAAAGTAGAAACGTTTTAGAAATCATATTCTCATTAAAAATTCTTTTCTTTCTTTGAATTAATGATATTACATTATTTTATCTTATACATTATCAATACTGACTCCATAATTTTAGAGATAAATATATTTAATAAATATTATATTATAAATAATTAATTTTAATAGTATATAAATGTTATTAAAATTTTAATGTGGCAAATAAATTCATGGGAAGCAAACTAACCGTTGTTGGGACATTTCCAAAATATGTAGAATGTGAGTATGAAATATAGGTTCTCCAAAAATATAATAAATTTATTAAGTTATAATCACTAAAATATTTTAAATATACTAATAAACTCACTCTATATGTTTTTGGTTTAAACTTAATATGGAAAATATTGAATGGATATATAAATTGAGATAACGGTCTAATGAAAATATATCATATTATCATTTTTTTCTTATTTTATAAGTCAATAAAATCCTTTGAATCTTCGATTTGGTTATCTATATAACATCCTTAAGGTTTACATTTTCATTATGAGTGGGGATTGGGATATGGTGATTATTTTATAGTGGATGATAAGAGGTTTTCCACGTGGAGGGAGTTGAGGTATTTATAATTTTGGATAGTGGCATTTTTTATTTATAATATTAATTCATATATTATATCCATGTTAAAAACATCAATAGTAATATTTGTGGTATTATAAAATATATTTTATTTATATAAAAATATTTTGATACATTCAATAACATTATAATACAACATTATTAGAATAGTCAAAATGATAAAAGAAAAATATAAAATGACTATTTTGAAGGGACACTATATAAATTAATACTTTGGAAATTACATTTTTTTTTAAATTTTGTTCATTATATTAAAATTAATCCTTCAGCATCTAAAATTTTTAATTTCTTGAGTTAATCAATATGACATTTATTGATAAATTATTATATTCTTAACGTGTAAAAAAAACATGGATTTTTTTAGAAATTTCAATTCTTACTATTTAGGTAAATATTGATTTTTGTAAATAAAACAAATATTTACGTATATAGAAATTATTATGTTCTAATTTTTAAATGATATTTTTTTTAGAAAAATAATATGATATAATTATTAATTTTATTTATTAACATTAATGTAATTTGTTTTACATATTATGGTAAAATATAATTTATAAAAAACTATAGTAATTTTTTATATGTTCTTATTTATTATTTTACCTTAATATATTGATATTTTATGAAATTAAAAAATATAGATAATATTTATACATTTTTTATTTTGAAGTCAATTTTCTATTAGAACACTCATGATAGTATTCCAAATATTCAGTTTATTATTACTAATGGTCACATTAATATTTCAATGAAAGCATTACTATACCACTAGAAATATTACCTCATATAATCACCTCATATTTCCTTCAAACATTTTTAGTTGTATTTCATCCCAATATTTTATATGTTGAATTTTTAAAATATGATTAGTTTAATGGAATTTTTTTTCTTCTTGATATGTTTTTTGTGAGAGTGATTTTACTAGTGGTGGATATGATCCATATTTTCCCAATATAGGTTTTATAATTTCAAATTTTTAAACCAATGAAATTTTTGTGATTTTTATAGGTTTACATGTTGTATAATATTACACATTTCTTTGATGAATTAAAATTTTGTTTAATTTTTTATGTATTGTATTTGAAAAATATAATAAATTATAATATAACACAAATTTTATCAGGAAATACATATCATTTAAAATAAGTGGGTCTTTAATAGTAGACAACATTAGAGTGTGATTTCCATTATATCAACAGATAATAATACACTAACATTTCATAGGCTTCACATCAAGAACTAATATATTACCTTTACTCTGGAGGTATAACATAATGTTTATATTACAATTTTCTAAAATGTGATTCATCATAAGAAAATATGTTAATCACCAATAATATATTTTTTTTTAAAAAACTGTTAACTTATGATAATTTCTCAAATAAAATCAACAATAAATTATTCATTTTCGACCAACTTTTGAATCATCTATCCCTTAAATCCATATTGAGATTGATTTTAATGTAATGAAAAAATAAAACTACCTCATTATAGAAGAATAAGTTTCTACTGTAAATAATTAAATATATAACACTCATGTAATTATTATATAAACCCCATAATAAGTGATATAATTGTGATTTATAATGTTATCAAACATATTAATATAATGAGTAAAATAACTAGAATATCCTTCAAATGAGTGAACTCATTGAACATAAATTGTTGATTCACATCATTATAGTGTTGTGAGATCTTATGTATTCGTAAATGTATAATTTTTAGTAACATATAATACATTTATAATTAACATTGTGGTAATATACATAAGAGGAAAACAATCACTAACCATCCACCATGACATTTTATTAAATTTTACTATTCCTTATTATGTAAATGAATATTTAAAAACCTGATTTTGTTTTTTTTGAATTATTTTCCAGAGAAGGGGTTTCAAAAAAATTGAGCTCATCCATTGATAAATTCTAATTTATTTAATTTATGTTATCATTTGATGTGTTCTCCACTAAATGAAGTAAATGATTAAAATACATATCATTTATTTAGTCTTATCAAATTATTTAAAATGATGGAATAATTATACACTACAACCATTGAGTATTATATACATATTCTAGTTAATGTTTCATCATTATTAAGTAGAATCATGAAAAAAACCTATCCCACAATGTATAAACATAATTCTTATGGGAGAGAAATTAATGAAGAAATACATAATTTAATTTAGTGTTACAAAAAAACATGTTGATGAGTAAAGGCCACATACACCCCATATATTCATTCATTGACATGTAAAAATAATTATTGAATTACATATAATTATTCATTCATTATAATTACTACTATCTAAGATAAAAAATATAATGTGTGAAAAACATTAACCTGAACAATAAATAATAATTAAAAATAGAATCTCCTACATTTAGGAAAACCTAAATTATTAATCCACCAATAGAGATAACATAAAATTGTAGATCTGAATATTAATGTTAATCTTTTTTGTATCTCCAATTATAACTATAATATGTCTATACTAGCTAAAACATAATTAAAATGATTTTGTTAGTTATTATTCATTAATATATTTAAATATAGTTACCTATTCCACAAATATTACTTCCTAAAGTTCTTCTAATGTTCAATTTTAATTTTACAATATATGAAAACTTTTAAAATATTCGTCATAATGTGTAAAATTATATTTTAAAACTATTTGACCAACTTCGAGATGAATTTTCCTTCAATTAGCTGACATATGTTTATATGTCATGGAATTCAAATTGAACGTAAAAAACTATAGGATATTAAAAGAAGAAATTATAATGTTAACGTTATAAATATATTTTTTATTTTAGTCTTGTACAGATCAAAATGAATGTCTTATAGTCCAAATAGTGAAACATTATTCAATGGTTCATGTGTGGTCCATCATGACTTCAAATAAATTTAGTCCTATAAAATTTGTAGTTTTTTAAAATAATTTTTCAAATGAAAAAATTTAGATCAACTTCAACATCATCGTCTTTAATATTATTTCATTAAAAATTATAAATATATTTCTTTTTTTATTTTTATAAATATAAAAAATTAAAATATATGCTGTATTTGAAAATAAAAATTAGTTTTGCCTTTGCATCCATGGGATATATTCATAATATTATTTTTCTGATATTTTTTGGATTATAGTTAATTTTTGTAAGAATTCAATAGAATCTTGAATTAGTGCATTTTAATTTGTAAATGTAGAGTCATAAAATATTTAATAAATTTATATCAACTCTTCATGCCTAAAATATTTTCA
Source organism: Viscum album (assembly GCA_963277665.1). Classification (NCBI taxonomy): domain Eukaryota; kingdom Viridiplantae; phylum Streptophyta; class Magnoliopsida; order Santalales; family Viscaceae; genus Viscum; species Viscum album. Next base: position 895,313,077 of record OY728127.1, read on the forward strand.
ATTTGAATGCATCGTTTAGGCAAAAAATAAATTTATTTTACTCCTAGTCTACATGAAAAAAATAAATCTATTTAATTCTCGTGTAATGATGAAATGAATATATTATTTTTTATAATTGAATACATTGTTATATAATAAATATTATTATTATAAAATTTTCATAAATTCATAATAAATATAATTTTTTTTACAAAACCTATTAATCCACAGTGATAGGAAAATTTATATATCTTAAAAAAATTTAACTATAATGAAAATTATTAAGATAATTTATCTAGTTTTTCTTAGAAATATAATTTTTATACTATATATTAAAATACCATTATTTATTGTTATCCGAATATTATTTTTTTCATTAAACATTTTTCCACATAGTCTATATATCACCATATAAATTACTTTAATATGTTATTAACATTTTAAAGATACATCAAAATTCTAAAAAAATATTCATCAAAACATTTAAGGTTCTTTTATGATTTCTTAAAATTTAATTTATTTAAATGAAAATTGATGTTATTTTGTCATTAATCAAAACAGTTTATTTTGTGTCTTACCTATTCGCAGGTTGTAACGATAAAAATTAAAACATCCATCTTGTGGATTTCATTTAGATGAAATACATGGTAAAAATAAATATCACTCAATGAAATATATCTCAATCCACAAACAGAAAAATTATATTACTAATAAAATAATATATATATTTGACTAAAATAAAAAAATAAAATATTTAATAAAATATTTATTTCATCTTCTATATTTTATATTAACTTTTTCCTAGGAAATTTTATATAAAATTGATAGTAATGAATGACAAATCATTCTATTTTCATATGGATTTGGGATATGAGTTATTAAAATAAATAAAATGAAATTTTTATCCTATTTTATATTTTCCAACATATGTACATTATTTCCATCATTAATTTTTTAATTTTCACTTTTATTTTGAAAAATAGGTTACCAATATAAAAAATATCTATAAATGATGAATTATTTTTTCAAGAATAAAATCACTATAATCCTCAATTATTAAACAAATATAAGTGACATATCAAGAGTTTCCCCATGAAAACCAAGTTTTACACACAATTGTGTTGATGCAAAACTATAAAAACTATAATGAGTATAGATAGATGGAAAACATATAATGAAATTTAATTTAACCAATGAAAATATTCAAACATTATAGGAAATTTAGTGAGTATAAAATTGAAATGTATGTCACAATAAAATTAAATATATTTCCCATAAAAACCATAGTTATTTATCAAAACATACATAATGATAAAAAGTTAATAACTGTGAAAACATAAACATTTTTATTTCAAATTAATTCTCATGTAAACTATAAAATGGTGGGAATTATGGAATAATATTAAAATATATATAAAATAAATAGATTCATTTTAATGATGATATTAGAAGTATATCTATTTAATATACATTAACCATTTTTCGGAAATAATTAGAACAATTGATAGCATAAAAATAAAATTTATGAATGTGATATACTCATTTAGATATCATTTTTGAAATAAAATATTCCTCAATAATAACATGATATTAAAAAAATACTTTTATATTAGTTCTTTCTCAAAATTATCACAATTAACACCTAAAAATATTCAAATAAATAATGTTTCATTAGAATAGAAAAAATTCAATTAATCCCATACACCAAACACAATTGTTGGATTATCTATTGCACCACCCAAAAATGATCTAAACATGGAATATTTGAAAAATAGGAATGTAAAATGTAAGGTATGATTGGATGAAAAAACCTAGTATAAATTCAATTGATAATAAAAATAATGATATCGCTTGTTCTAGACACTAGAATACCTATATGGATATCCAAATGTGCCAATATACATATAATTTTTATATTTAAAAAATTATATAAATAATTAAAAGAATAAATTAGTTCCTACCCTAACGCACACCCTATTTCTAATCTCCGACTAAAAAACATTAGTGGACAACCCACATTCTAAATGTAGATATGGCTCCCATAGTTTGGGAGACAAAATATTATCATATTGTATTTTCTTAAAAATAAATTTATTCATTTTTTAACAAAATGTTGAATGAAATAGTATTTACACATAATTATTTTGGACATGTGATTTAAGGAGGGTGTGTAATAACATTTCTCATTCTTTTGGATTTTATGTTAGGATATTCTTTCTTCATTATTTCTCAGGTTTTGTAACTATAAAATATTTCATCCTATAAAAAATAATCAAATGTTTCTATTCTCTATTTGTGATCATGATATTTTACAATATCTTCTCTATCATGGATTTATATCCATGGCCTTATAGAATCATAAATGTAAAAAAATGAAATTACAATAAAATTATAAATTTTAAAGAAAAAATGAATCCATAATGATTTTATACCACATTAATTTTTTATCATGAATCGAATAATTATCAATTAGTACCAATAATGCTAGTTAATATGGCTAGGTAATGGTTAATAATAAATAGTTTAAAAAATAAAATATATGATTATAGGCCATTAGCATAATTTTTTCTGATAATGGTTTTTCTATTGATAATTTTTTCAAAATTTATCAAATTCACATAGAAAACTAAATAGGTTCCTTTTGAATGGTATTCATGTGATGATACTTTAAATAATCCATTAAGTATCCTATTAACATCTCAATTACATCCTCTATATAATTGAACATATAAACCCTTATTCATAATTTTTATGAAATTAATGATTTTCACTTAATATACTAGTTTTTTTGACAATAATTAATAAATTTATATAAAAAATTTAAATTTATTATTTTTTAATAAAAATGAGTCAATCTAAAAAGGATTTAGAGGGGATTATTTTAAATTATGATGTGAGAGGTCATGTGCTCTTAAAAAATGAATTTATAGTGTTTTTAGGAATAATATTAGAGTAGGTCAATGTCATTTCTCAAGGAGGCTTAGAAACAATCATTTTCCATTATGTCACTTATTTCTATTCATCAAATATTTTTATTTTTTTTCATTTAATAAAAAATACATGTAGATGATTTTTTTTTATGAATTATTTGAAAAATATTTAAATTCTGAAATTTTTTTACAGGATCCTTAGACACATTAGATGTAAATAGTTCATAATTTTCATGTTAAGTGTTCACCTATCAATTCATTCAAATAGAGAAATAAAATAAAATAAAATAATGGGAATAAATTTTATAATATTTAATTTTTCCACCTAAAACCCAAATATTATAATTATACTTATTTCTAAATGTATACTTATTATTATACTATGCAAAAAGTAAATTGGTTGAATCCACTCAATAAAAAAAATCTAATAAGAGAAAAAATGATGATGAAATTGTTTCATGTAGATCAATGCATGAAAAATATGATTGGATGCAAAAAAAACTAGACTACTAAATATTACTCATTATGATTTTGTTTAAAATTAATATAGAATGATAACTATTAACTCCATATTCCTATTAATCATGGTCTAATATTAGATATAAAATTTTTTTAAAACATTAATAAGACCATGAATTAATTTTTTTAAAAAAAATTATCATTAAAAATATTTCATATAATTATCACTATATTTGAAGATCAAATATAAAAAATGAATCCAAAGTAACTCTCAGTCTCTAGTACCTCTCCATTCATTTCTATAATTTATCTCCCCCATTTCCACCAAAATACCATTATATTTAATGTTACCCCTCGTTTAATGGATTCACATATAATTATTATTCCAAATATTATTTTATATATATTAAAGTTATTCCAAATTATCCTTGATATTAAGACTAAATTCTCTTGAAAATCCCCAATCACATGAAATTTTTTTGAATGATTAAAAGACATTGAAAATTGATGATTTCTATTTTTTAAACTAGATAACACATTTTCAAGACCAACAATATCTATATAATGTTATATGGATTTCCTTTTAATGAAGGACTATAATTTGAAAAATTATTACTCAATATTATTAGATAAAATCAAAATGTCTTTTATTAAGGGAGACTTGTTATTATTTGAGACTTGTGATGTCCATATTGACATCATTGGAACTTTTTGCAATAAAACATTAAATGGGGATAAAATATATTAACATAATATATAGTCAATATGATCCAAGAAATAATCCTCTATATTATTAATTTTAATTATAAATATTTCCTTCATTTATAATCATTAATGTGAGAAACAAAATATATATTAACCAATACAATATCATGATGATGATTTATGTATAAACAAAATAATTGTAAGAATATTTCTATAATAATGATTCAAAAATTGGAATTAAATTTGATATATCAATATCCAATAAAATAATTATATTTTCATATTTAAATATAATACTATTATACATTTATTAAAATTTTCTATATAAGGTGTGAAAAAAAGTTTCCAATATGAATGATACATTTTGGACTCATAAATATGTATTCAAGACTTCATCTAGTTTACATAAATATTTTTTTATTTCAATGAATACTAATAATTTTTTTTAATTTTTTTTAAAGGTTTGGGCCGAAGCCTCATTTTATTATAAAAGAAAAGTAAAGAGCTCTTTTAACTAGCTAGAGGGAGGCCCATTACATAGCCCGAAGGCCTAGTGGGAATTTATCCCTTTACATAACTTGTAGGTCCAAATTTTTGGCCCAAAGCCCATTCTAGGAATAGTACTAGTATAGTACCCCATACTGCAATAGTACATGCATAGTTCCCACCTATGTCACAGTGCCTTTTAGCTGCTATAGTGTCCTATCACCACTTAATTACTGTCGTTGCTACAATATCATCACTGTTATAGTTCTTCTATAGTAACTGCGCCCAATTGGTTTTGAACCCGCATTTTTCATGTAGTATTTTGGTGTGATTGCTACTAGAAATAGATATTTTTTAAAATACAATGATAAGGAAAATTATATATTAAATTGAATATTTAATTTAAAAAATCAAAATTTCATTATTTTTGTGATATATGACCCTATATACATTTTTGAAAAACATGTTTAGTGGTTAAGATAATAAAATATTACTATTAATTTAGATGACTTTCATAAAATACACACTATAATGGGTCTTCAATCATGCATATGGTATATTATGAAATCATTTAAATCAGTATATTAGATCATCCCTATGAGTCAAATACAATGTCCAAAATCATCCCCATTAAGGAAGTCACTTCATCTATTCTATCTAATGATCATCAACTATAAAATGAAACAAATTTCTCACCCCGTTGGAAAGAATAACAGAAATATTTATTTTATGAGATTTTCAGCTCTCAAATTATTATAACATACTAGAAGGTGTTCATTGAATGTTCAAATTTTTTGATATTTAAACCATATTCCATTCTTGAAAAATATTTTATTGAAATGTCACTGTTTGTACCATTAATATTTTTGATGTGGTTCTTCAATTCAGCATTCACTGTATTTTGATGTTGTATGTTATTCATTTCCTTTTTGATTGCAATTTGATTTCTAATAACAATCTGCATTGTTTTTGAGAAAATCACTACCAGGTCATTGTTCCATGAATTCACTTAATAAATTTATCTATTTCCTTGTATTCTACAATCAACTAATCATTTTATGAGATTTTCCTGAATATATATTTCATTTTTTTCTTATATAAAAAACATCACCCTTATATAAATAAAAATCGTCCAAATTCGATCCACCATTCACCAGCATCTCTAACACATCAGGCATCATCATTTCCATGATTTCAATATGATGTATCATTATCTTAACATAGTCCATAATTGAGTCTTCCATTTAAATGGGAAAATGTTTATTTCAATTCAATATGAGGTGACTAATAAATATTTCGTTGTAATATTGCATACAGAGTTTCCCAAAACATGATATCTCATCACGATGTTATCATATATTTAATGATACAAATATTTTTTTATAACATCTTTTAGTCGAGACTGATACATTAATCATTATTTGAAAATATAGTCTAACTTCAAAAATGATTAATGAAATACCATTATTTTTATAATAAAATATTCACCATTAACTCATGGGTATATATCTATTGAAAGTGTATGATTTAACCCATTAGTTCAATAACATAAAAAATAAAAATAATATCACCTAACCACACATTTAAATCTCTAAATGTTTCCAAATATGTGTGTAAAATTTAACAAATTTTTCTTTCTGGTTTTTAGTAAAAATAATTTCTCCAATATTATGATTTACAATTATGTTGTTTGTGTTAGATTTTTTAAATTGGTTATTATAATGAACAATGTCTTTATTTTTATTTATTTTTTTATGATCACGCATGTTTTAAAATATTGTATAACCACTGGTTACCCTAAGGTTTTTTGTAGCTTCTAGATGATAAACATGGGTGTCCATTCAATAGAATTAATTTATGCAAATAGATGAAATTAAAATATTCCTAGATTGATTTTCTATAAAGGTCCTCACTATTGTGAATTGTCTATTTGAATAATGACCCCAATAAAATTCCATTTTATGTGATTAATAATGTTGGGTCCATCATTGGATGTTCACTATTAAAATATTTATATATTTTTTTGATAGATAATATTTTCATCATTATTTCATGGACTATTTATTCAACATGATAATAACATACCACACCATAAGACGATTTAATGATTCCAAAATAACAATGATCATCACAAAAAAACATAGACCATAATTTTCATATTCCTTCAATGGTGTATAATCACATTAGAACTAAAAGTAATTATTTCTATAAATAATTATAAAAAATAATAAAGCCAGTCATCAAATTGAAATATCAATCCAAAGTTATATTTTTAGGAGATCCAAATAAATAATAGAAATCACCTTTATAACTCTATAACATTAACCGATTATATGATTATTCATCTATTAAGGAAAATATCTCATTAGAAGATGTATTTTTATTCACATTTTTGGGATTAAACAGTATTAAACAATCAATTAAATGGATAATAAATCACTTTTTAGTTAATTTAGAAATTATTTTATGTTTAAATATAAACAAATTATTAAGATATTTTCATATTTTATTGGGTATGAGCATGATTATATAATTTTTAATGACATCATTAAAAAATTAAGAGTTATTATTGAAAACATATAAATAATGAATATAGATACAAAAAAACATTTATAATAATATTACAATGATGGTTAAGAATCAAATACTCAAATTTCCATATCCAACTATAGTATAAATAAAAATTCAATATGGCCTTTGTCCAAAAATTCAACTAATTTCATCAAATTTTTATTGATCAACCGAGGTGTGTTGGAATGTTTTTGAAACATTGAATATATATCATTACCTCTATTACATGCATGATATTCTATCTCCATTGAAGTAGACATGAATAAAATAGAATCTGACTGATTTGTAGCTAATTATATAATAATAAAATTATACTGAAAAATATTTTATTTGGAATAAGATTTAATCGATCAATAAATTGAATATCTATAAGAGAATTCATATTCTTTAATTCTAATAGATATATTATTTTTATATTATTAGGGAATTAGTTAATAACACATACATAGTATAATTATATATTATGGTGTATAATCATCTACATAGAATCTATTCATCCCATAATAATAAATTTAAAAACATGATTTCAATTAATTAAAAATATTCATGAAATAGAATATGTCAACATTTTTTTCATTGTACATAATTTAAAAAAATGAAAACATTTTTAATGATTAGTATGAGAATAAAAATAATCATAAGGGAAAAAAATAAATATTGAAATCATTATTCATTGAACACATTTCAACATTTTCAATATTCAAAACAACCATTTGTTTTAAAAAAAAATTTCTTACTCATCTAATAAATATCAATTAACATTGAATATTATAAACCATCTAATAATAAATATTGAAAGAAAAATAAAAACCATAATGGCTTCATTATTGTAATGATAAAAACATGAAAATATTTTCACAAATCAATATATTTCACCAAAATAAACAATATATACATTAAAATTTAAAAAAAAATAATCTTGAATCATACCTTTCATTAAATATAGTGACTTACCCAAAACAACCCCAATCAATTAGAGAAAAATAATATAGGTAACATGATGAATCCTTTTCAATTCACTAATGCGCATTGAATAACCATCATGATTATTAATGGAGAACCATTTATAGTTTATAGAGAATAACCATCACAATTATATTTAGAATAACTATAAATGTTATATATTGAATAAAAAACATGGTTAAACATTGAAATAATCAATATAAAATTCAAAAAATAAATCATACCCAATATAGAGGAGGGATATATTGGATTTACATGTCCATGATTTATAATGTAATAGAACATCATCATAAAAAATTATGAGTAACCATAAATTAATAAGAAAACACAAAAGCATGTATTTTTCAAAACAATCCAACAAAGCATAAAAAAAAAATTCATATATTAAAATATATATTCTATTTAGAAAATATATTTATAAAATATGAATAATATAGGGAACAAAATTTTTTCATTAAATAAAAATAATGTATTCTCCTTAATGAATTATAAAATCAAATAACTAGTATGGAATTTAAAATACTCATTTCATTTTTATATGTTAAAATAGAACATTCAATTTTTCTTTCATAATTAATGTTATATAGTCTATATGATATAGATAAAAATATAACATCTAAAAACATTTTAAATAAATTAATATATTAAATAATATTACATATATATTTCGTTTATATCTATACAACAATAAAATAATTTTTAAAATATTTACATTTAATAAAAAAGTGTTTGTAGAGGGTCACTAAATGGTGTTTTATTTTATGTTTTTACTTACATCCTGACACATCATGTGATTTAATTATCCACCATAATAACAACAAAATATTATTTATTTATATGATAAATAATCATTTTTGTGTCCATTATAATTATTATTATTTAAAATTATTTTATACATTCGCAAAATCATTTATGTTCAAGTTAGATGTTCTAACAGTATTCCGCACATGTGTCAAAAATAATATTTTAAGATTTAATTTGGTAAAAGTGGATATCATTTAATCATATCATGAATAATAATCATGAATTAAATAATTTTTTTATAAATGAATTATTGTTTTAAAAAAAATATTACTGGTAGTTATATAAACCGAACTACATTACAACTAGGGAAATGATAAGCCAGGCGTACGATTAGTGCAACCCCTTTAGTCTCATTTAATTAAATAAATATGGTGATAAATGAATTTTTGTGGGTTCATAATCTGTATTTTTTTTATAGAGGGTCATTTTTCACCTCCAATATCTCATTATTGAGCAGAAAAGCTGTGGTGACATCCTATGGTCCAATGTTATACCTACTAAAATGATTTTTTTGGTGTAACACATCTAGATTAATTTGATATCTATAAAATATCATGGGAATTTTACATGAATCAACATGGAATACAGTTGACTTTTCATTAGAAACACCTATAAATATTCTTTGTGAAACCAATTCATTTAATGTTATTGGGATCACATGGAATGGAAAACCTTTACAAAGGCCACTACTATATCTCCACATTTTCTTTCTCACGACTCATTTTCTTCCATTACCGGTCCATGTTTGGAATAAATTTTCACCCAATATCAGATGAAGGTCTTGAATTACTTCCACTTGTTTTGGGCGCATTTCGCTTTTAAGAAACAATGTTTGGTATGGGGGTTCATCTTTTTCATTGATGGACTTTGTGTCCAAGGTCAGGTGCATCCTACTTGAACATACTAACCTTACCAAAATATGGTCTAACATGCCTTATCTGTGTAATTTTATCTGTAATCAGGATTTTCATACATCCATCCCACATGAATATTGAGGAGATTGGGTTTGTGGGAGTGATCAAAGGAGGGGCCCCAAACTCAGCACTGGTGGATCATGAAGTATTAGTGTTATGTGGGGTGGTTGGGTCATTTGGGACACAAGGGGAAATCTGGTCCTCAAATTAAAATATGACATAAAAAAGAGATACCCTCTATGATAAGTAGAGGAAAATTATTACAGTCTTGCAGTTATGCATCAAATCCTACATCGACTTGGATTCTGTGGAGATGGACCCAAAGATCATCCAGACCTGCCTACTGAGCCATTGTAATAACCCAAAGATGATTCCATATCCCATTCGAAAGTGATAGAATCTAATAAATGCTCAAATGAATATCTAGAATCATTCGCATGAGGGAAATAGAGTAGACAATTTTTATTCTACTAGTTCCCTACCATGTACATCTATCAAGTTCTTTTCAAATTTGGATTCTTTTCCTTCCATGGGAATAAAAAAAATTATAGAGGATGCCATCAGAATTCTCAATTTTAGAACCCCAACTTCCTCCATTCCCTTTGTTGTTTGTGGCCTTGTAAAATAATTATTTCTAATAATTTGTTTCAATAAATCATAATGTTTTAATTATAAGTGATAAAAAAATTATGACATATTCATGGGTAACATTCCCATTTTTCAACGATCAATGTGAAAATTTTATAATTATTATAGAATCATTGTTCAATTATTTTATTTCATTTATAATTTTTTTTATTTAAATAAATTTATGAATATTATCAATGTGATGTGGGGACTAAAAAAACAATAACTCTTTATAAATGTGGTAATACACAAATATGCATGAATGACATTATCATGATTAAAGGAATATAATGGTAATAAATTAAAATATATAATATCATTTAATAGTGGTTAATATTTCATGAATAATATATATATATATACTAATTCCACCATAACAACCTATCATAAGAGAAGATGATCGAAAAACATTACACTGGTTCACAAAACAGAAGTCCATAGTACCCAAGAATGATGGTTTTCATCCCATTTGATTGATGTAGATATGGACATTGGTTATTATATTAACAAAAAAACATATATTTATAGGGATGATATTGATTTACTAATTTCATAATATCAGAATAATTTTAAAGTTGATGAAGATGAATTAAATGAAAATTTGAAAATAAAAACAATATATCATATTTAAAATACCACTTAATGTTTAAACCAAAGTATTTTATTGACTAGTTTTTTTTGAGACCAAGGGTTCTATGTCATGTGGAAGGATTTATAGATGTTATTTTTTATTCAAATGGGAAAAGTAAATAAATTCTTATATTGTGAATAAATGATATGTAGAAGTTAAATTTTAAATTGGATGTGATGAAGTCTCTTGGAAACTCATTAAATTGTAAATTAAGAGAAATTATTTTTCATTTTCAAGTTGAAACCAATTGATTTAATTTAAGTATTTTATTAGGATGTTACAAAATAAAAAAATATATTATATCAATATGGTTTATATTTTCAACCATATCAAAATCATGAAGATGATATTGATATTTCATAAATTTTTAAAAAATTAATTATTTATTTATTATTATAAAATAGCATTAATGTCAATTTTAAAACATTTATATAATTGTAATATCATACCTATAAGAAAAAATGCAATTAAAATTTACGTCATAAATAATTATCTAACATTTTATCATTTTCTAAAAAAATCCTGGATAAAATTTTTTTTTTCTATCAACATTACATTGAAATTTAAAAATTCATTTACTTAGTTTTATATTAATTGAATAAATATGATATCAGAGATGTGCATCAATTTGACACTGTTATATCAATAAAAAATCAAAAACAATTTATGACAACAGTTGCTAATAATATATCTTTAAAATGAACATTTTTTTAATAAATAGTTGTTTTTCATTTTCATATAAATTTAATGATAATAAATGAATGATAATGACATTTTTTACATTTCGTTCGATAAAATATTAAAACGTTCAAAATCATGGATATATTGAAACATAATATTATGTATTTCTATATTGATTTATTATTGAAGAAATATAGTTTGTACTAAAAATAAATCATGTGGTAAGATTACATTTTAGTCCTTATAGTATTTTTTACCCCAAATTAAACAATTTCACTATACGTTGGATTTTATTAATATATTTACTAATCATAATAACTAAATATTAAAGAGAACTAATTTCAATTTTTGTCTTCCTTATTCATAATAAATATTATATTATTTATGATTCATTTCAATAATGTGGAAAATTTTATTTTCAAACAAATCCAAAAAAATTACTTGAAAACATTATTTTCTATGAAAATAATTTTCACGTAAATAAACATTTTATAATAAATTCGTTACAGAGTCTATAATTGGAATATATTTTATACAATATACTATTTAATTTTTTAAACTAATCCAAATATTATTTTAAATTTTAATTAATTTAAAATAAAATATAATTTTGAATAAAAAACATTCTCTTTCTCTTTTAATTTTAAAATTTATCTTTTGAAAATAAATTAAAAAATGATCTCTAATATATTTATAAATTACTAATTTCAAAAATTATTTCTACTTTTTAAAAAACCATTTCAAAAATTTCAATAACATCATTAACTCCACGACTAATATAAAAAAATAAAAATAAATTTTTATATAATGATGATATTTAGGAATAAAAGGTCATTGTTAAAAATTGAGTGACTATTGAGATTGATTTTGTTGATAAATTTTTACTTAGTAATAGCATTATATATATGTCATAAATTTTTTCTTCCTATTAAAACCCTTTAACATAATTTCTATATTATATGTGCCATACTATGATAGTAATATATATATATTTTTCTATGTTATGTGTTGTGTGTTATATATGTTGTTGAAAAAAGTGTTTTTATTTTAAATCATGGGGTGTTATATTCTCCCCCAAATAATAAAAAATGTTCCCACAATTTGAACATGTCATTGATAATATGTGTTTTTCTATCTAAAAATTACACTTCAGAAATGCAAGATGATGAAACAATTAGTAAATAATAATCATCAGATGTATGAAACATAAATACGGTGATTATCTGGAATAATAAACAACTAGGATTCCAAAAAAGAAAACATTAGTGGAATGTTAAAACTTTTACAAGGTTTAATAAAAATGTTTTGAATCATTTATTTTGAGTTAAACTAATTAGGATTAAAAAAGAGTGAATTATGTGGAGAATATTAATGACCAAAAAACCATAAACCAAAATGGTGTCCAAATTATAATATATATTTTAGAATATAAGATATCCGGGTAAATTTTTTGTTTCAAATATATTATTCATATATTTATTGAATTAATTTACAATATATATGTTGAACATAAAATAATAGATTTAATTGATTATTACAATATCATCATTTTAATGAATATCCACCCTAATATCATCTTTTTCTCTAAATAATTATATAAAAGGTAATTTTTTTATTCCAGGAGAACTAAATTCCTCTTCATACAAATATCATAATTAATAAACTATTTAAAAATATATAAATCATTCCATGTGATATTACTTATAAAAAAATAATAATAACATGGTAAATCAAATACCAAAATTAATAAACCATCTTTTTAAAAAATGCAACATTAATAAAAAAACACATCCACAATACCAAAATTTCAATATATGTAATTTGATAAATAAAAAATCATAAAATTGATCAAAATATTCCAGTCAAATATTGGAACCTAAAAATATTAATTATTTAGTAATGTGTTCTTTTGAGATTAATTTTTCATCTATCCACCATTAACATTAGTCCCAAATATAGTCATACAGAAAAAATTATATTTTATAAAGAGACATTCTCCCAAATATGCTAACAATTTCAATAAATATCATATATCTCTATATGTGAAAATAAAAAATAGATATTATTTTATACTATCATCCTTCCATTATTATAGATATAAATTTTTATCTTTTCCAAAAATCATCCAGTTTACCATAGTTATACTTGATTTAAAAAACAATAAAAATTTAAAAAAAAATATATTTCATGATAAAACCTAAAAAAACATCAATCCCATGGTTATTTAAACAAAAAAACATATCTTGAAAATTTTTAATAACATATAAAGTCCTCAATATCAATGATAATATTAACATTAAATGTTATCAATACCATTAAGCATATTTCCCAAAAATGTCTACGTAGACTAGCAAAAATTACATTTAACATGTTAAACCTATCTGTTAAATATATATAAAACAAGTATAAATACATCATAAATATCTCAGATAGTATTACCCTTGTATAAAGAAAACATGGGTATTTATTCGTTTACACTTATGATAAACCATAATCATAATTTTCACCCATATTTTCCATACCTATTAAGTTAACCTCACATGAAAAAATCATAATCTGTCATGTTTTCTACATAAATCCTCTTATACTAACATTGTTGTAATTTTTATAATCTAATAATATATTGAATCACTATAAGAGAATTCAAATTTTTTTATTCAGGAATATTTAGTAGGTTTATTGTATTATAGAATTAAGTCATAACACTAAAATAAAACCCCAATATAATAGAATGTAATATTTTTCTCAGAATCCATTTTTCTAATTATATAATAATTATAAAAAACCTAATTACATCTCATGAATAATCCTCATGAAAATAAACATTATATATTCATTTATCATGTTTATACTTAAAGCATGAGAAATAAGGTTTAAAACATTGGATGGGAATATTCATATCTGTATTTTCCATAAAAATAAAGATCAAAATCATTACTCCATGAATTCTAAAATCATTATTCCATTTTAAAAATATTCAATGGGATAAAAATAAACATTTTAAAACATTTCAATTCAACATTCATTCCAAAATATATTGATACAACATTTCATAATAATTCGTATATGGAGAAAAACAATTCAAGAGGTTTCTCCCAAATAATGATAAAACATTTGTTTTTTTAAAATACATAATTGTAACTATTATGAATCATTATTTTCATTTCCATTATTAAAAAATTGTCTTTTTTATTAAATTTTTAAAATCCTAGGATTTACATAAAAACCCACATAAATTATTAAAAAATCAAATTCGTAATTTTATGAAATATTTTCACATAATAATTAAATATGAAATAACCATCATTACAGTTAATGGAATAAGAGTCATTGTTCACTTGGAATTACTATCACACCTATACATAGTTCAACCATCATAGGTAGACATGAATTAATCATCAAATTTATACCTCGATTAACCCTAATTATCAAATTCCAAAATTAAATCTCAACCAATGCATTAGATTTCTATCACATACCGACCAATCAATCGTTTATATTGGAACTACCAATATTCATGAACAATATACTATGAACCATATCATAATAATAAAACATAAATTCATGAAACTTCCAAAATAAATTATTTCCCCATATTAGAACATTTCAAAATATTAAAATATTGATTCCATTTTAAAAAACTATTGGAATGTAAACACAATATAGTTTATGATGTGTTTACATTGAACAAAACAAAGAAGCATATAAATGATTTCAGAAATAAAATAAAGGTTGTAATAGTGGGTAAATTCATTCTCATCATAGACATTAAAATATAACAATCATGAACCAATCCGGGTCAACCCTAATCTAGTAACCTATGATAGATCGAGACAAGTCCTGAGAGTCATTTCGGTTCCTCATATGGTGGAAAATAATTCCATAGATCAACATAGTAACCATGAGAATTATTTTTCCCAATATAAATATATTAATAATAATGGAAAAAATAGGTAATCACAATATAAATAAATATGTAAATAAATATCCCAAACTGGTCTTCATTTATAAGAAAATTGAAAAATAAGATGAACTGTACAACACAACCCAACTTAACCTGATGACCCCAACATCCCCATGTGACCTTGATGGTCACTCTTTGATAAGAAAACCACCCATCTCCCATAGTGATAGATGCTAATTTTAATCATTCACCACAAGCTAAAATGAAGATATAAGTATTGGTCTGACTATTAATACTATATAGGATTTCTTGAAAAAATATATTCCCAACACAATTCCTTTAAATAAACGAATCATAAACTTCTAGTTTTAAATACAGTATATAAAACATGGAGTTAACACATTTTACTCTATAAAATAAAACGTGGTTAATTACTCTAACGACATTCATGTCATGGTATTTTATAAGAAGAAAACATTATCATTTTCAGGGTGAATGTTATTGTTTTCGTTTATATTGGGAAAGAATTAGTGAAAAACATTTCAAAACGTTTTCAATAAACATTATAAAAACAACATATATATATTCATAAGAGATACAACATGAAAGGGAGAGACAAATTGATTACATATTATGGGAAATATAATGATGGAAGTAAAGGAAATGAACCAAAAATCATCTCAATCATCCATCAAAGAAAACTATGTTTCAAAATTCATGGGGGGTCCTAGGATCTGAATGAAATAATATCCAACATAAAATACATATTGACTCATCCTATGAAAATTTCTTATTATATGACATCATATTTCACCAAAATTAACAATCTCACCCTATACACTATTACTGAGGTGAACTTTCCTATAGAAAAAAACATTACTCCTTCTATGGGACACTAGCTAGAGTGAAATCAAATGCTAGTGCAACAACATTTCACTGTTGATCTACTAGTTATTCTGGGATCCAATTTCAATATTAATGTGGAGGTGATCCAACAATTCCAACAGAGAATCCAATCACATGAAGATATATCTGGCAAAATAAACGAAAATAATAATTAACCCTTGAGGCATCCCAAGGGACAATAAATTGACATGTAGTCATTTGATCAGAAGGGAGCCTCTCTTCTTGGGCCTCCAATAATAATAAAAACAACCAAGGTAAGAGAATTATTCTATGTGTGGGTTTTAAACTAAATATTTCATATTGTACCAGATGGTTTTGAAACTCCCTTCATGAATACACCATTTTTCAATGTATGGAATCCCACTTTCAGAAAATGTGAAACTACTCCCTTTATAAACATCAAAAACATTTTATAAAATCTCATTTACAATCTCAAACCACATTTTAAAATCAGAAATTCTTTCATCAAAATGACATATACAAAACATCATCACCACATTCCAATATATATTCAATAGAAAAAGTAACACCACATTCAAGTCCAAAACCATTTATCAATACATTAAGGAATCATAAACACAATTTTTAGATGAAAAAACATTTCCAAGGCCTAACAACACATTAAAAGTCACAAATCCCTTAAAATTGACAACTGATCATTTTTTCAAACACTTGGTGCGTATCTCATAACAAAATAATTTTATATGACTCAATAAAACAAAGAAAATTACTATAATGAACATCATAAAATTATTCCTAATATCACATATTACAATTTAAAATACAATGAAGTTGAAAACGTATGGAAACAAAGGTTCATAAGTTTAAATGTAATGATAAAATGGAATCCTACATAAAATAACATGAACATCTATAACACCAAAGCAAAACAACTCCATGAATGTTCTAAGAGTCAAAAATAATCATGGTATCCCATGGTAAGAAAAAACACCCAACATAATCCAAGGGAACATGAATCCATGATCCATAAGGCAATGAGAGAATAAGAACTGAAGATAAAGAGGGAGATTAAGGAAATAGAAGAAGTGAGGGTAATATATTCTTGAGAAATCACTATTTAAACTTGAATAAATCACTAGATCCAAAATTTGGGAGATTAGAGGAGGCTTGAAGAGGAAGGGAGAAGCTCCTTTTGGGTCTCAAGGATAAGGAAAGGTGGTGAACATGTGATTTGTGTTTAAAATAATGGGAGGGTAGAAAAAAATTTACTATTTTATGACATTGGCACTATACATGGTTAGGTCGAATAGTATTCCAATCCGCATGTCAACATTAGACCCTTACTGGTCATGTGGATAACTCACTTAGTTTGGCAAAACGACTGGGTAAAAAATAAGCTCATCATGTGATATGGCTCTTTAAAAAAGGAAGAACCATGAACATTTCATTTTCATAATATACCTAATTGTTTTAGTGATATTTCCCCTAACTAGAGGAATCCTAACCCTCGCATTGTTTCCAAGGGCAGGATTCATAGTTTGAAATAACTGTGCACATAAACCATGAAATTGGAGAATAATAGCCCAAAACACAAGATTTTAACCTAACGCATCCAAAACGTGAGATAAAAACCAATACTATAAAGATATAATATAACTGAGGATGAAAATAATAATTCACATCTTACTTTTCTCCCCATTTTTATTCTTTTTCTCTAAAAAATCCCAAACATCTTCAAATTGGTCGAATAAATAAAATGGATTTCAACAACTGTATGATCCAACCCCTTAGACTAAAAACACCTGAAACACAAATAAAAGGAATTAATAACTATTAATTGAAATAAACAATGAAAAAAATCCAATTCTTGAGAAATAACAGAAATCTCAAACTACACCCCACAAAAAAATCCTTTAAATATACATATGGTTGTGCTCTGAAATACCAACGTCCCCCCAAACAGTGGCGAACTCAAAATTAGTTTACATAAAATGAATCCAACAATTTCCAGAACAATTCTAAAATCTAAACAGGATTAACAACATTAGAGGCCTGAATGGACTATCAACTATTATAAACCATCTAGTGACATGTAATACTAACATAAGCCTAAAAAAATTCATGTTGGGTCATCGCATCATTAAAAACATTCTAGCATAAACTGACAAGAATAGACTGACATGTGAAAATTTCCCCTAGGAAAAACAAGAAATCCCAACAATAACCAAACCCCCCTAACATGTGGGGGGAGGTAGATGAATGGAAATTCATACCAAGTGAAAAAAATAAATTAATATTTCATCATCTTCATGAAACACAACCACCTATATAGCACCACCAACGTAAAATTAGAAATTTTCCAAAAGGTGTAACTATACTAGAAAAAATTATAAGATATTTTCATTCAATATAGGTCAACCATTAGAATTAAAAGATAATTAGACTACCAAGAATTCTCAAACACAAGGGGGTACATTCGATACATAAGAACCTCAATGGTGAAAATGTGGCCTCTATGCTATTTTCAAAAAAACAACACCTTATTTTTAAAATGAAAATGAATTTATTGTATTATTAGTATACATTAGTTTATTGGGATGTTCAAATGAATTTCTGGTTCTCTATTTTCTATTGTGTATAGTTTCATATAATGCAATGTGACGGTGGAATTTTGTGGTATTTTTTATTCCTTGATAATTATGTCATGTTATACACATATGTTCTTTTAATAGGTTAATATAATTCCACATTTACATGTTATACCTTTGATCTACTTATTTTCATGATGTTATATTTTTCACGTATTTCTATCCTTTTAGGGTGATTATTATTCAGCTTGAACGAAATTCTATGTTTCTTTTGTTATAATCCCATTGATTATCAAGACTGTGTACAATCATGTCTATGATGTTGAAATCCTATAATTACTATTAAATATCATATCATGTAGTTATTAAGTATATTATATAATTAATAGTACCATTTTAACACTATTAGGTAATTGTATAATTTGATAAAATGTATTAATTAATTTTTTACTTAATTTCTCCCTTCAGTTAGATATAGTTGTTCGGTGATTTTTTTTGAGAAACTATTTTCCAAATTCTTTTAAATAACATATTAAGATTATTTTAATAGGAAAATAATCATTTTTTTAAAATAAATCTATTTAAATTATCACTAATTCAGCCTTTATATGTATCTATGGATTTTTTCATTAAAATTGAATTTTAAAATTTATTATCATTAAAAATATGTAATAAAGGATATTTCTTAAAAAATGTTTTTTATGGTGTTTTATTTGAATGTGTATTCATAAAAAAAACCCTTATTTTTAGATATCCTCCCATGGGTATATTTTTTATTATACAAACATAATTATTTTTAGGATGGATTAATATTATTTCAAAGATATTTTATTATCCTGTTACCTTTTCATAGTTTACTCATGTTTCACAAATAATCCTATTAAACCAATTTCATTTGAATTGATTAAAATTTATTCAAAGAGAATGTCTGAAAACAGATTTCAATTACATTGGTTATTTCTATTATGAAATGTATAATATTTGTTTCAATTAGTTTATTATTAAATTAAATCATTTATGTGTTATGATCATGTAATGGTACGTGGAAATTTGACATGTGGTTACATTTTAATCCAATAAAAGGTGGATCCAAAATAAATCAATGATTTATTGTTCCAGAATTATCCTACGATAGGTGGGTCTATGATATCCTTCAATTAATTGGGTATTTAATTCTTCAGTATAGTTATTCTACATGTTAGACTGATTTTAAGAGTGATGTGTGAACGATTCTCTAAGTTACGTACATATTTGTTTATGATTTTTTATGTGTTTATATTGATTCTCATGATTGAGATTAATATCACATTACCAATTATTAATGAATCGGGTAACACTTTCCCTTTCCATGTTTTAATATTTTTTGATCCAGTTTTTGATGTGCATGAGTTATTTTATGATTCACTCTTTCACATTTACTATGTTATCATACCCTTATGTTCTATTTGGTCCATTTATGAAATTCAATTGTTAATGTGTATGTTTACCCATAATGAGACACTTTACACAAATTTAGTATTTTTATATTTCCACATGTTATAATGAATCAATATTAATGATATTTTTCTATAATGGATTTTAGAAATATGATGCTGATGACTTAATAAGAAATAAGATAAGCTGGGTAAAATGGGAAAAATGTCCATTTGATGACATGTAAATTGTTTATTTCAGAGTTTTTCCAAATTATAGAAATCTATAACCCCAAAAGTACCATTATAATTAATTTTTTCCATATTTTAGGTTTCATTTTTTAGGTTTGTATGGAATATATTTTGTCAAAAATATCAACATCATAGTATTAAATGTAAATGTCATGTTTTCGCACTCGATTCGGGGTTAAAGGTCCTATTATCTTATATTGTAACTATTATATGTCGAATTTTATTGCAATTCATACACCTAATCTAATTTAATGTTATAATATTTTCTATTTTTATCCAAGATTTATTTTAATAAATTATTTACAATCTTTTCGTTCCACACTATATATGTGTGTCATATGCTTCACATATAAAGGTACACATCATATCCTCTCTAAAAAACATTTCAAATGATATTTAATTCACACAAAACCTTCCAAAATATCTTTCTTACATTCCTATACACATATTATATGACATATTTTTATTTGGAAACCCTTCTGCAAATGATATATGAATAAACGTAAAGAGGTTCTCCAATAAAGATGTAAAATTAGTAATCTTGTGTTTCGGTTTTATTTCATCCAAAATATAAATAAAATACTCATAAAAATTTATAATATAATATAATTATTATATTCCATATACATATATTTCATTATATTAATGGAATCATCATCAACTAGACCATCTACAATCACGTATGAACCAAAATCATCGATCATGTGTAGGTCGGACTACCACCTCATGAACTGATGTAAAAGTTTATCATAAACAACAGTTAAAACGTGATATAATGATTGATTTAATATATTTATATGATATTTTGTATAAAAAATAATAAAAAATAATTATAATATCTCATATAATTTTTTCTATTTAACTTGTTGGGTATATGATAACATCATTTGTGTGTACGGAAGACTACAACCACACAATGTGATGTGAATCATTAATCAATACACTTTACATGGATGGTATTAAGTATAAGATCTATTAAAATATTTTAATTATGTAAAATAAATTTTATGGTTGTTTTAAATATTATATTACTTTAGTTTCATCAACTTTAATGAGTAAAGAATCATTTTTCATGTGTATGTATGGCCTACCATATCCATGAATGGTGTAGTTGGTTTTCAATCTATTACTTTATTGGATTACAATAAATAAAAATAGAATTAATATACCAAATATTTATATAATTTTTAAAACTCAAGTGATTATGAAACCAATATCTATGATAAATTTCCAAAAATTCCAAACCAAAACATGCATGAAATAAAATACAGTTATTAGTTTAAAAGTGATTTTAACATGGAATTGTTAATGAACCAGTAATTAATGTGTGATATTTAAATAATAAATGGTATTAAAAATATTCTTATGGCCATTTACTATATATATAATAATTTTATACTTATTAAATATTATATTCAAATATGTTTTAAGAATGTTGAGACTTACGTCATGGGATTTTCATCTCACAAATATTTCTTTGGGACACATTCATCATAAACTGTTTTTTTATTGGTGTTATTTAAAAAACTACAATGGAAGTATTTTTAGACCCTTATCATGATAATTATGGGATATAAATTTCTATAAAGTGTGATTTCATTTTTTGGTATTATGAATTAATTGATCCCAATGTGGTAGTTGTTAAATATTAAAAACTAAATTTTTATCGGATAATTAATGATAATATTTAAATGATGAGTATTATGATCAGACTTTTATGAATATAATTTGTTTTCTAATTCTATTTTATATGATGAAGATATAATATTTCCTTTAATTTTCCAATATTAATTTTTTTAATGATACCAATCGAATCAATTTATGAATGATCATATTTATTTCTCTCTCTATTATAAACACCATTATCTTTAATATCAATGTTTTTACAATATAATTTAATGAAATATTTTACTAATATCCATTATTTTAAATCAAAATATACCCAATGATTGGATTTATAAAAATATATTTAAAACAAATCTTCCTAATTTTTTTCAAGTATCTCACTTTTTGAATTCCATGAAATATGAATTCAATATTTTTTAACATGTATGGAATGAATTGTATTTTAAACCTTAATGGATGATCACAGATATATTGAATCGTTTATATTTTTATATACATATTTTCCTATTAATTAATAAAGATATTTTTTTTGAAATCATAATCCTAAAAAGTTATATTCAATGTTTAGTTGTTATTTTCTTCAATATAAGATCCAAATTTACATTAAAAGTAATTATACAACGAATATGACATATGTTGATGTTACATATGATTTACTGTGGATATGGTTAAATTTAATCATCCATATTCGTTCTCTATAAGGTTATGATAATTAAAAACATATCTTTATAAGTAATGGTCCATTTCCAATTAATATTCAATGAAAAAACCATTAGATCATTATGAGACCAATATTTTTTCTATGGGTAATGATATGATATAGGTAATATGATACAACATTATATTAATGGGTTTTGAAATGATGAATATTTTTTAATATTTTGTCTTTATTATATTTGATATTTTATTATTTGATGGTGGTCAAGTTTTTACCAAGGATTGATTTAACATTATAAATACGGATGGTGGATATATTATAACTACATATTGTAATCATGTTACAACCAAGGTCTAGTGTTACCTATATATCCATCCAAATTCATTGGGTAAATATTTATATCACATGAGATAATATTGAGAACCGTTTCATCTCTCTTTTTCCATAATGGGAAATAGGCCGATGGGCTTTATCCACAATAGTAAACAGGCAACGAGGAATGATCAAATATATTTGATGGTATTTGTAGATAAAACTAAAAAATGAAACTGCTTTTATTTCAATGTTTGTTTCAAATATTTAGTTATCAATAGGGAACTAGGACAAAAATAAATTAGTGACAAAATTTAGAATATGTCTTAGTATAGGAAAACATAATGTTGTTTTTATATGGAAGATAACTTGTGGTTTTATAGAAATATAACCTTTTCATTATATTGTATGATGAATTGGCTCTTCCAAAAATGTACCTAGGGGTAGTAACTCAAAATTATCCAGGACTAGGTGGCACAGGACAATTCCCTGAGTTGGATCTCCCCATGACCTCAAATTCTCCTCCCCATTTGATAGTGGCTACTAACTAGCATTGATCGACTAATATATGTCATGGTGAGTCTATACACTCTTTTTTAATTATTAGATAAATAAACCTAAAAAAATTATGAAACATGAATTGAATAACATACAACAAGAAATAGAAAATTAGTAGGAACTAAATATGACAACAAGTGGATATACAATATCAGAACATAACATTAAATATGTCAAGATAATGTATGTGCCAAGTGTTAAATAAAAATAAAATGTAAATAAAATAAAGACACCCATGGGGGTCTCGAAATAGGTCTGGTTCCCTCATCCAAACTCCACCTCAAACTGTCATCTGACACATTTCCTTTTCCCTTAACATTTCCTTCTATCATGTAATCTATCTGGGTACCGATAATGTAGCCTGACTAAAGTGTGAATACAAATCAGTAGTCCACCACATATTGTGTCTAAAAAAATAGAATGAATAATTGTTTATGAATTTATATAATGAATAAAATTAATGTAATATAGTAAATATATTACATTTATTCTATTATCCCTTATTTAACAACATAATCCCCTATGTTCCCATGGACAACCATATCTCAAAACCTTCCTCATCTCATTCCAGAATCTTTACAATCCCTAAGGGATATCATATATCTAAATTTAATGTTACTAATCACTACCTCAAATTATATATGATAAAATACAAAAATCATGTAAATCAGTCAATCATGATTAATTTCAACCTATGGCCCTAGAAAAAAGGGTACAATATGAGTAAAACTAAATGAAGCACAATTAATTGTTAAGGAAAAGGGAAATCTCTCGCAGTCTTTTCCAAATCCCAACACTATGTGATCACATGGTCCCGTAGATATCAAAATGGATTCTCTCAGAGTCTTACACCCAACCTGATAACCTATACCTTCTCAATAGGATTATGTGGTCCTTCTTAATAGGGTAACATGGTCCTTCTCAACATACACTAATGGTCATTTTTTGGAGGATCTCATGGTCCTTTCCAAAAGATACTTGGTTAAACCAAGGATATCCCATTTGATACTCCATTCTAATGAAATCACTTCTCATTACATTAATTAATTCATCAATTATTTTATCACATAATTTTCTATCAATTAACTTAATAATTAATTAAATAACATAAATATATTCAATTTACACAATAATTAAATAGAACATATCATCTATTAAGGAAATAAATAATTAATTAACCACATAATATCCATTACGAATTCTACAATTAGTTAATTAGGCCATATGTATCTATTAATACACAATTAATTTATATGAATAATTCTGTTAATTAATTCATCAATTAATTAATATAGATAATGTCATTACTAAATTAAGAAAAAAAATTAACTCAATTCAAATGATTCAATATATCTAAAATTTATTTTTCAGTTAATTATCACCTTTCAAATAGTTCAAAATCTCTATAAGTAATTTGATTGTAAAATATATAAAATCTATAATTCAATATTTTGATAAATAACTCACAAATTAGTTCTACTCTAATCGAAAATCTCGATTTTCATATAAATCATTCACCATTTAAATATTAATTATCTAAAATACAAATATACCAATTTCAAATTTATGTTAATTAATTATATCACCAAATTAAAATAATTAATAATGAATGAAATTTATAGTCATCTAATAAAAAAATAAAAAAATAAATACAAATAATTTTATTTAAGACTGTTGGATTTTTATTTTAGGCAACCTGCATCAAGAATAATGTTGAACACTAAACAATATAACTCCCCAATATGTTGGGAACAATAAATAATGGGACGCTGAACACGATTTTGATCGGAATAAAAAATCCATGATGAAAAGAAACAAGGTATCTTAAATGTATATCTAAATAAAGAAACCCATTACCTAGACTCATAAAATATATATCTATATCCAAAATAATTGTGGACGAAAATTTATTAAATGAGTGGGAGAATAATTGGAGAGAGATGGGAAATTAATCAGTGAATAAAAAATATACCCAAGTATGTGTATATTTAACAATAGGACATTGAATCACTATGAATAGGGGTCAAATTACATGGTAATCCATTCAGAAGTATTTGGATTTCAGAGAAATTACTTTTGGGTTAATTGGTGTCAAATAATGGTTAAAATATGTGTTTTAGGCATTTAATGTATAATTAATGGGTTAATTAAATAAATTTTTTTAATTTTTCAAATGTATATAATTCATGAACTGTGACATGGATTGAAAATAAAATATCATTGTTGAGATCGTAAGGGTATGTTTTCCTTATTAAGAGTCTAACATTGGACGACCTTGGCCAATAGTGGAAGTCGGTTTTTGGCCGTAAATAAAATAACTAGGTAACAAATATATTATTTTCAAATCCTTATTAATCCTAAATGGTAACTAATATTGTAAATTTGGAAGTACCCTTTATCTCATGAGTGTATGATACACTTAAAAGTAACTAAAACATGACTGACATGGGTTAAGGGTGAAAGATATTTTTTGATCATTTTTTAGTGAATTAAAATGACCCACATGTTAGATTTGGAAAACTTCTAAACTGATGGATGGATTGAAAATCTGTGGGCATGGCTGTGTCCAGAATGAAGACATTACCAATTAATGGACCTAACTTTTACCAGTGAGGGTTGACCAAAAGAGTTAGTTTCTGGACATATTAGGAGAAACCTAAAAATAACATAAAAATAATTTTTTTTATTTCCTTAACCATTGAGAGTTGACACATCCACAATGTAGCATGATGATGAAGAGTCACATTGAATGAATCCCTTT
Organism: Viscum album; assembly: GCA_963277665.1. Lineage (NCBI taxonomy): Eukaryota > Viridiplantae > Streptophyta > Magnoliopsida > Santalales > Viscaceae > Viscum > Viscum album. The sequence goes on from OY728127.1 coordinate 895,339,765, forward strand.
AATGTCTGGAAAAAGTGCCACATAAATAATTATTAAAAGATGTTTAAGTGAAATGGTTTTTCATAAATGATACAAAATAACAACGTGATGATGCAGTGTAAGAGAAATGTTGCGACCAATTTCTATTTTAAAGGATTAATGGGGTTGGAGAAAGGGTATCAAGAAGTGGAACCCATTGGACAAATATACGATGATGAATCGTCTACATCGAAGAATGATGAATGCATCCACCATCAACCCTTCAAAGTATCTCTCTCCAACAAAGAACATTAGTGGATTAGAATGTGGGGACAGTGCCATAGAGGAAGGGTCTAGGACCTGAGATTGACGAACACCAACAACGTTGAACAGATCGAAACCAATGATGATCTTTATCCAAACTGGGTTATTTGATTTCTTTATGATTTCTTATTCATGTTCTTCTTTTCAAAATGATGAACGCGGATCAACCCATGAATAGGTTGACCAACCTTTCAATCATTTCTTTAGGTTAGGAAATGATATTGTGGGGAGTTATGGGATTCAAAATCCGTGTCAGAATTATGATGCCCCATTGATATATCTTTGTAAATTATAATACAGAGAGATCGGGACTACACGAATAAGAAATAGATATCTATGCACCACAAATTGTTTTCTTCAAGATAGAATGAACGAATCAACAAAGTAGGGGCCCTAAGGTCATGGAAGTGATGGCGAGGACTCGAGAAGCCCAAGGGCGTAGACAGATCAAACATTGGACCACTGGAGCAGACCTGATGGCCCGCATAACATATCATTTGCGGGGCTGACTATGGTAGTTCCACACTGGGCCCCACATCTAGGATGAAGTGATTGTCCCGTTCAATTCGTGCTGGTCGAGGTGGTTCACTTGGTGCTCACTATGGAGAAGAAGGGTCGTGGTGGATAGATAGACAAGGTTCCATCATGGAACAATGTAGGAGTTCCCCTATCTATAAGGGATGCATGTAGACCAAGGGGTGCAACCAGCAGACCAACCACACGCGCCGCAATGGGATTGGTCGGACCATCAAATTTCTCGACCTAATACACTTTACTAGACTGGGCTGATGGGATAATTCCAAGAAGAGTTGTGTCTGAGGATGAGAAATGATACTAGCCTGGCAGTGCAAGCATAGGTTGAACAATTCAACTCACATAGTGACTGGGTGGACGGGACCCATGACCAACCTCGGCTGGGTCCAGGGAGTCCCAATGGGCTAGCCCAATGGGCAGACAGATTGGATGGGCCATCCAGGCTTTGGGCCATGTTGGTCAGGTTGGTCCTAACCATTCAGGCCAGGCTTGAACAAAACCGGCACTGGTTTAAAAAAAGGGACGTATCTCCCAGACCATGTGTCAAATTGATGCACCATCTGTGGAATTTGGATCCACATGATGGGGCAGTCCCTATAAAATCCTCTTTATAAGATTTCATCGATGTTGAACCAGTGAGGTTTCGTCGCACAGCTACGCAGCAAGGTCCTGTGACTCACCTATCAGCGAGGTTCCACGACTCAGCTACCCCGCAAGCCTCTGTGACTCAGCTATTAGCGAGACTACATGAATCAACTATCACTGAGGGACTATGACTCAGCTACCCAGTGAAGTTGTATGACTCAGCTATCAATGAGGCTCTGTGACTCTAATATCATTGAGGCTCCGTGTCTTAGCTTCGCAGTGAGGCTCTGTGACTAACCTACCAACAGGGAACCATGACTCAACTAACCAATGAGGGTTCCTGAATCAACAACTAAGATAGGATTCCCGACCCAACTATCATCGATGCATCATGTCTCATATTCCTAGTGAGGATTATCGACGGAGCTACTGAGTAGTCCTAGGTGACCTATCAATCCTAAAGGACTCACTGGGGACTTGTTCCTTTGTAGTGATTGATTTTTAGTGTTTGCAACCGTTGATTTTTCTATCATCACTTTATGTTATAGATCTGTGATTTGAGTCTTTATGTACTCAGTGTACTCACCTCAGTGGTGTAACTAGTTTACTCAGTTTGCTCACCTCAGTGGTGTACTTAATGTACTATGTGTACTCAACTTAGTTGTGTACTTAGTGTACTGGGTGTACTCGCATCAGGGGTGTACATAGTGTACATGGTGTACTATCCTCAATGGTGTACTTAGTATACATGGATTACTCTCCTCAGTGGTGTAATTAATGTACTTGGGGGGGTACTCTCCTCAATAGTGTACTGATTGTACATTATTGTGTACTATCCTTTGTGGTAAATCCTTTGGGTTTGGGGTCCTTATAGAGTATTGTGTTACTCACCCTGACACGGGCTTCGCCCGTATGTTTTGTGTCCCAGGAGTTGATCAATGATTCAATGTAGACCTTGGTGGCCCAGGACCAGGTGGTGGTCGGTGAGACATGACTGGAGGATGCTTCGACAGGGACTTTGGTGGTCTGGGAACTGGTGGTTCTCAGGGAAACATGATGGATGGATGTACTTCTACAGCTTTTTAAGCCACTCCATGCCTATATTATAGGTTGTATTCTTCTACGAAGGTCTTGCAAAGATCTTTGGTACATTAAAACATTCATTTTTTCTTTTCATGGGTTTGAATTATGTCACATTTAACTTAGAGCTTGATACTTTACTCAGTGGATGTTTAGTGGCATGCATGTTTTCCATTCAAGCTATTTTTGGACATGGTTGGGTATGTGTGGATGTTTACAAGTAATCCAGAAAATGCCTCCCACTCATGGGATAATTGAGAATGCATGAGCAGAAATATGCAACTAATGACCGTGAGTTGGAAGTGGTATTCTTCACATAGAATATGCGGTGACAATTACTTATGGGAGATTGATAAATAAACAACTCTAACCATAAGAGTCTCAAGATTAAAGTTTCTTAGAAGGATCAAAATCTGAGACAATGACATTTGTTATTGTTCTTTCAAGACTGTGACATCACGATAGTCTATACTACTATGATGTGAAAAAAGGGGGAATATTATATTATAATGAGATTGATTTCACACATATTGAATGTATCCTCTAAGAGGTTATCCTCACATCAGATATTATTTGTGGATTTATATGAGAACACTTATCCTCATTATATTATGGTTTCCCCTCCACTCTTACAGCGAGTCGGGGTGGCACAACTCGGGGATGCCATCTACGAGATCACATGAGCTCGAATGTCTGCAAGGCATTCCCTTGATGGATATTTGAAAGGTGGGAATAACATAACCTTTTTCATAGGATGCACCATAGTACCAATGGGGTTGCATGTTGAGGTTTTAATGGTGTTCCAAACATACCCTTTGGAGGTGCATCCAGGTGAGGTGAAAATGTACCAGGACTTCTGATGTCCGTACTCGATGCGGGGATGAAGAAGGAAGTGGAAATTTTTTTTCCAGATTCCTCAATTGTTTTCTTGTGATGGATGTGTAGTAGATTTTTGCAGGTTTGACAGAAGACCTTGAATAACTGGAGTGGATGTGTGAAGCAATATCTATGGACTTCGTGATAGGTTTACCATGTACATCTTGGAAACAGAGTACCACATGAGTTTTTGTTGACAAACTCACAGATTTAGACCACTTCCTAACTAACTCGGTGTAGATTTTAGTATTGGGGTCAAAATGCCTCTACAATCTATAGAGTTGATGATGTGGACGCTTTTGAAGATTTTATGGTTGAGATCGAGGAAAAATAGGGAAGGATCCTTTCTGGACGGTCGATTCCTCTAGTTCACGTTCGTTGACAACACAAAAATTCTCAGAGAGAACATGGTAGTGAGAGGATCAGATTCATGTTGATTAACCCATGTTTTATGATTATCCATTATTTTGGATTTCAATGGTGTAAATCCCTAAAGGGGGGAGTAATGTAATACCCTTTAATTCAATGAATTTTTCTTTTTAAATTGAATGTGATTATTTCGATACCAGGTGCTGAGGTGGCATGAAATTCTGAGACCTAGAGTGCCCATAATGACCTACCTATAATGGGATGCATTTTATGAAATCATCCTCAACATGCAATAATGAGTCTCCCAAAAAACATACAGTACACACAAAATTGAGTTATACCGAAAAATAATAAATTATTAATATTATTATTTTAAATAGTAGTAAACTCTTAGCGATTTTATTGCTGAGAATGAATTGAAAATTCTGTATTATATTTACACATGTTTGTTACATTTTTTACATATATCAAATAAACATTATAAGCATAAAATGAGAATAAATTCATATTTAAGCATAAAATACTCCAGAATTTTAAAAATGTAGTTTTATACCCTTTTGGTGGAGAATCCTTTATTAATATACTTTTAGTCACTTTTATATGTTATATTTGAAAAAATAAACAACTTCTTGGAAGAGAGACATCAAAATTTTCTTTTTTTGAAATTGTGGAGTTTTATGATAAAATTCATATTTTAAAGAATAGTGATAAATAATTCATTTTAATTCAAAACATCTTTTTCATTTAATTTATTTTTATTGTTAAATTATTATTTTAATTTGTTTTAAAGTATATTTACATTATATTTTTATCATTTAATCCAATTTTTTCTGTGGAAGTATTATTAACTTGAAATTTGATATAAAAACATGTTAATCTTTTTATGGTTTTTTTTTCTTTTTTAAAAAATTCGCATTCCGACAAAAAATTTAATTTTATATTTTTTTTCTTGTTATATGAATTGAATTTTCAAGGAATAAGATACATTATTGTATTTAGTTTTAAAAATTTCATTTAATAATATCAAAATAATTTTTGCTGAAAATAAAATTTAGTATTATATTTACTACGATTAAAGGGTAAATCAGGTTATCAAGGGTAAAATAATTTTATAATATTATAAAACTGCACTAACACATGTATTATTATTTTTGGATGAATTATGACCAACCGAGACATCCCTTCAGATGAAATTTTGTCCTTTGGAATCCATTTGGGTTTGATTATGACATATATAATAGTTAATTTAATGTATGAGAACATTTACCATACACATGACTCTTCATATTTGAAAAAAATTTATGGTGTTATATAAGTGATATATTCATTTATAAATAGTAATTAGAAATATAGAATTATTACCTACCACTTGGTATTTTATTTATAAATTTTAGTCACTAAATAATTAAATATATTTATGAAGCGGGGATGATGTCGTAATTTCATAATTAATAAAATAATCAATTAAATGATATTAGAAATATTATAATAAATAATATTTGACATTATTTATGTCCTATACAAATTTTATAGGAGAATAAAAAATTTCATAATAATATTCAATGGTTTGGTTCTAATTTATCATTCTTCTGTATTTTATTTCAATTATATAAATTGAATAATGTAAAAATTGATATTATTTATATTTTATAAAAATAATAATTTATTATATAAGTTAAAAAACATAATAATATTTTTAAAAAAAAGTTTCTATTATAAGTTCTAAAAGATAATAAAGTATCAATTTATGGGAAATTAACTCTATATAAGTAAAATATATAGACTTTAAATATTTAATACTGGGTTACCATAACTAAAATTAAAGGAGAATAATTAAGGGTAAACCAAAAAGATAAGGATTAAAATAAAAAAATAAAGTATGAAATTTATTGTAAGTGACTATTTAGAACATTCCTCAAATTATATTAGAAATATCTGATGTTGGAATTATTTCGGTTGAAAAACTAAATTATATTAATATAATATCTTAAGAGTTTACAAGGGTGACCCTCCACTCTCCTATAAAAAGGTACCCAATCTTCTCTAATACACTCACTTCAAGAACACTATGTATTGTACAATACCTTCCATAAAACATTCCTACAGTCCCTTTCCAATTTATGTAGACCTTATTTTAGGCAGAACACCATTCATCGAGGTGTTAAGGTGTTCTAAAAAGGTGATCAACTGAAGAAGAGTAATTGTTTTATATAATTATTTCAATGTCATTTCTTATTAAAATTAATTAAAATATTATCCAAACATGATTAGATTATTAATCCAATATAATAGATATACTGAGATGTTATTATCTTAATATAATCACCTAAATCCATTTCCACATCCATTTAATTGGAGGGGATCGAATAGTTTGTGTGTATGTGTGAACTATCTCCTATACAAACCGGTCTAATTCATGTTCCAAATATGTCTCCCATGACTGTTTATTGTAAATTAATTAATGTTAATAAGAGATATTAATGACATATTAATCATTCATTGATAGTAATATTTCTATTTAATTCATACTTTCCATGCGCATAGAAATGATAACATAGTTGATCCGTAAGTGTGAATTATCACCTACACGAGACGATGTAACTCATTTTTATTCATTATTTCACTTGTATAATAGATATAAGTATTTTTTAATAAATAAAATGATATTAATTATTATATAATAATTCTTTAAATATAAAAATTCTTAAATTATTTCTTTACCGATCAATGAAAAATAGAAAGAGTTACTCTGGTATACATAGTGTAAACCATCTCCTTGATAATAACATTGTTCCATTATCAGTACCAGAATTCTTGGTTTGATTTAAAGGTATCATTTTTCTATAATTATTAGAATAATGAAATGAATATTATTTTGGATATAATGGTCTTATGATCACATAGACTAGTGACATGAAATCCATGTTCATGTTCAACTAATGTTCTGAATATCGAAAAAACATCTGATATGAACTTAAATAATTATATATTTTATATAACCTTATAACAAGTTATATGAAGGAAATAATAAACATGAAAAAGGATCTCAACCAGTTAAAAATTAATCTTAGTTTAATATCCAAGAATATAAATGTTGTACGTGATGAGTCGGCCTTGGAGAAATGGACTACATTTCAATTTCTTTTTATTGAAGCATATTTTGATAATCAACACCAGCTTATATTATTCGTTGTATCGTCAAGAATTTATAATTATAATTTCATTCAATAGTTTTCCCAAGAAATTATTATATATGAAGCATTCGCTAAATTAAATAATGAATGTTTTTTTCAAATGTGGCGACAAATACATTGACGCTGTTGTGACCATTATTTGATATTTCAATTCCTCTACATGCCGTATTGATGTTTTTAAAGAAAATTAAATAACATATTAAATTTTTTGGTATTTTGGTATTTAAATTTTTTTGATAATGGATTGATTATATCAATATCTTTAAACAATATCTGATGTTTGCAAAGTGGAAATGTTATTTTCCATTTATTCTTGTTTTATGTGTTATGGTTATGTTATGGTTCATGGGAATTGCTTATGTATGTGTGTGGTTTCGTAATAATAGAGGATAGTGTGAGACCGTGATATCTCTTCTATTAATTGAGTAATGTGACATAGTTAAATGATAAGGGTTCTCCTAATATATTTAGGGAATAAACTGTGATGGTTATTCAAAACGTAGCCATTAATGTTAATCCAAATATTGTTGTGGAAGACATAATGTAAGTATGATATGGATGCCAAAAATTACCTTTCTGACTTATTAATGCTATGATATTTGTCAGGATCTTATAATTACATGGCTTTATATATATTTTGTGAATAAATTCTTTTTTTCCATACTTTATATCTCTTAATGAGGTTTTTGCGATCATACTATATTATTAAAATATTTTCATTTTGTATAAGGATGTGTAAGAGAATAGAAGAAGTAAATAATATATTTATTATGAAAAAGAAATCATATTTACATTTAAATGTTTTATATTGTGGAATAAATGGATATTGTTGTAGATGTAACAAATTTTTGTAAATTTAAGTTTTTATATAATAAATATGTCTTAATTCCCTAAAACACAAAACATGTAAAGATCCTTATTGTGAAATAATGATTTAACTCAATATTATGGAATTTTTAATTCTTGTCCCTTATATATGGATGAAGGTGGTTTGAAAAATTAATAAAAATAAATGAAATTAATAGAGTTACATTGTGAAAAATATCTCTTGAATAACACCTTCTTGAGAGACTCTTGATGACATTGGATTTGGTGCTTTGGAGAAACCATAACTATATCGACGTGGGGAGAGTGAGTAGGATATAATTGGGAATATATTTTAGGAGCTAAAAGGATTTTTGGGTAGAAATATGGTGGTGGAGAGGTGATATTTCTACTTGAGGAGAGGTGGGTTCAAGTGATTAATTAATTGATTATATTATATTAAAAGTCAACCATATAGAGGTGGCGTTAAATTCAATATATTTTTATTATAATTAATGTTTTATAGGTTGGTTAGGGTCTATAAAATACTCAATAAACCTATAAATATTTTTGTATCTAGGTATGATAATATTTTATCATTTAACATCAACCCTTGTTACATTTTTACATATACAACGGTAAATAATATTTTTCCCATGGTAACAATTTTTTACATAAAAAAATTAAACATAAAACCTAATTTTTTCCTTCTGATTCTAAATATGGAATCCATTTTACCAAATTCAACTCATAGAATATGGTTAATGGGATATAAATGTAATTCCAAAAATAAGACAAAAAATTGGTTTTTTAATGTTAAACGTGAAAATTGATTGAAAATTGTTTATATCTATTTAAAGTTTTAAACTCATTAAAATGATCTAAATTGAATTCAATAATAAAAAATTTATAAATATAATTAAAAAAATTAAAATTAAAATCTCTCAATTTAGATAAATTAGATGAATTTTTTTTGAATTATAATGTAGTATTTTTTAGTACTCATGAAAAAATGATTTTTGTTAGGATAATACCAAAAATTTATAGAAAATAAATTTTGATATCCCACTCCCAAATTTGATGTTTATAATTTTCAAATTGATCATATAAAGGTTTCACGAAAATTTAATGCGGGCTCCCCCTCAAAAGGTGGGAAAATGCATTTTTAGAAAAACATTCATTTTATCAGAAAAAATGTATTTGTTATTATGTAACTTCAAGAAAAAATATAAGATAATTGTTGAACATTGGGATTAAATTAATATTTCTTTGATATAATCCGGCATGAGTTATTTTATTGTTTTATAAACTCATTTAATCTCATTTAAATGGATTTTCATAAGAATACATCTTTTAAATTCAATTGGGTTTCAGTTTCATTTCATGTTAATTTGGTAACAAATGAATCATTATATAAACATTTTAAAACCATATTTTCCTAATTTAGATAACACTATTCATTCCCTCCATTCAAATATCTAGGTAATAACTACCATATTAAATAATAATATTACAATATATTATTATTTTGTATATCTTAGTCTTCAGTGCGATGTACGATTTTAGAGAAACCCATTATAACATTTCGAGTATTCTATTGGAAATAACTTCCACATTATGATAACATTTCTATCTAATTCATAAATATGAATAAATATGAAAAATTATTATTTATTATTTACCTAAGTAGTTATATATATAGTTACTAATGAATAATAATATAATGATAAATAATTTAAATATCATGTATAAACTTTAAATTCATTACTATTTAAAACTAAGATATGTGGTATTGAAAAAAATGACCTCTGTTCTTGAGACGGAAATCCACCATTCTCACAAACATGGATTTCAAAAGCAATTAGTTGTAAGTGGAGATATTAGTAGACAAATACCCTAACATAACAATATATAAATATACATAATATTCACATATTGTTATATAATATTTATATAATAAAAATTCAAAGGGGTGGGTGATGAAATAAATAAAAAATGATAATTGATGAACTCTAACACTCCTTTTGGTATCGTCCTTAATATTTTACCAAAATCCATCCTAGTATTGTCATATTAAAAAATTAATTTATATATAGTTTTATATTAGGTATGATGGGATGTTATTATGGACAAGTTTTGTCAATCCAAATGTCTTGAGATGTGTGATGACGTTATAGTAGTGAGATACCTTTTAAAATTTAAGATTAGTGTCATTTTTTATATACCCAATACATTTCACTATAGGGACGCTATTATTAGAAAAATTTTCTACAAAATTGATTAATAATGGAGGGTGGATGAATATGTTGATACAAACCTCCAACCTAGAAAATAAATACATACATTTGTTATGTTATTCCTTATCTATTATGTTTGAACAATTTCGTCATAATATGTTTTACCAAGGTAATTTTTATAATCTTAGTCACCATGTAAATTTAGAATTAAAAGATATGATTAAAAGAAATTTCGTATATAATTTAAAACACCTTATTCTAGACATGACACCTAATTTATTAAAAAAACATATGTCTGTGTGAAATAAATATAAATAGAAATACTTGAAATACGCAAAATAAGGTATTAACATAATTCATAGTTATTAAGGTTAATTATATTCAATAATAAATATGGAAAAAATTTAATTCAAATTATTATATAATATATATATTTATTATTCCAAATTTTAAATATATATTTCAAAAATCAATTAACATAATAGGATGATTTTAAATTAATATTAATCCAACATATGCAATTAGAATGTAGATTTTTACTCAGATTATGATAAAAAAATAATAATGTTTTTAAACAAAATATAAATATAAAATTTCATCCAACGAAAAAATTGAATTAATAGATGTATTATTTTCAAAATGATACTTATAAACCATTTTACATTACAATTTAACATTATAAATATATTCAATGAAATGACCATTCTTAAATAATTTTTTTTCAATATTCAAAAAAATAATAATTCAGAAACAAATACCAAAAAACACCCTTTGATAATTTTGAAATTACAAAATTTAAAATAATGATTAGATTATCATATTTATTTCTTAAATTTGTATAAAATTATTTTTATTATTTTTCACAAAATATCATATAACACAATTGTATTTTGAGAAAATAGTATTTTCAAACCATATAACAACATTACAGAAAATATTGCTTATTTTTATAAATATTTTTCATTTATATAAAACAAATTCAAAAAATATTGAAAAATTAGTTATTACTATTCATTGGGCTATGTTTAATTTCTTTGTTATAATGATCTCATTTAAAAAACTAAATTTATAATATTTCATTGTTTTATTAAAAATCATTTTTGCATGTAACACAAGGTAAGATAGTGATTCATATATAAGTATCATAACATGTATTTTCATGTAGTGACAATATAAATTTGTGTTTCATGAAACACAAATATTCATTAATATTTAATTTAATCTAAAAAAACAAATTCACATATAATTGGGGTTTTACAAATCGTGTGTACAATATACTACCACATCATGAAATGATGTAATTTGTTTTCCATAACCACCACTCAAAGCTGTATATAATGAAGGATTTATAAATTTATATGATATTGATTAAATAATTATATTATTTTAATTATAATATTATGAATAACCTCATACTTATTCTTCAAGGGGAATAAAATAATGTCGATAGCGTCTAAGAAAAATTACCTACTTTAAAAGGGATGTGATTCATTTTTCACATAGGTATTAAATATAAGTACATAATGATATTATTAGGGAATATAAGTTATATATATGACATTAAAATTGTCACAAAACCCACCCAACATGGTGTACCCTTCCTGGAATGGAAATATGAGAAGAGAGATAGTGCCCACCAAGTCCCGCCTCTAGTAGCCCTGAGATGGAGACTTGCACTGGGGATAAAGTTAACACAAAAAATGGGAGGCATTACCCTCTGAGAGAACTCATGAGGAATAGAGAGATAAGTTAGACACCAACCAAATCCAATTTAGGCTACATTATAAAATAAATCCCAATAACACATATGTAAAATCATGCAAAAACAAATACAACTAAAATTGAAAACTAAATGTCGTAAAGGAATGTAAAACAATAGTTACAATGAAGCCCAAACTACTCTTACAACCACAAGCTTCTTTTAACCAGCATGATTTCCAACATAATATATGTGACCTGAAAAAATAGCTTATATATACATAGGGTGAGTATAAAATATACTCAGTAGGATCCTCCCCAGATCCTCTCATATAAAATTATGAAAAGCATTCAAAAGCACAATGAATAACAAGTGAAACAAACTCGTCACCTAAACTGGTTTACTAACATTCCAGGCTCACCATGGTTACTCACTCCAAGTATCACATACAATAGTATATAATATAATTATTAAAATCAAGTATACCTCGCTACAACTTCTCCACTGGTTTTCCACTTTTCCCCAAGGTCACACATCCAAAGCATCTCTCTCAAAAATTCTTTCCCACAAACACATAGGCGTAGCACCACAACAAGAACATCATGAAACACAACCACCACATCATTATAAGAAATTTCACAAGTTAATTATTTGGATCCCCCACAACTCGCATAAAATGTATCATACATTAAGTATTAATCATCCAAACATCATATCCTATACAGTGAATAAGGATCTGTAATCCATCATAGCCAATACATGTTACACCTATAATAGTCAATAGGAAGCTATATCTAGAATATATGTGTGTGTATAAACAAAATCCATTACATACCTCTATAGACATATATGGTAAAAACTAACCATTGTTCCTACTATCACTAGTAACTTCCAAGAGAATAGAGTGTGGCGAAGGGGTGTAGTCATCCATCAATCCACTCTCCATAATGTTGGGAAAAACACCCTACATGGTGTAGAATCCTAAGGGTTTTACTTTCCCTAACTGATGGGGTAGAATATCATTTATAAACCCAAAAGGAAAAAATATACTATAGCTCACTACCAAACTATGGGCATAACCTAGTCTTAGACTCAACTGCAGCTAACGTATCATAAAATCCCGATAGCCACTACTAGGACAAGGTATCCTATAAGAACACAACCATTTAAAGTGATTTATTACATTAATTAATTCCTTATTTATCTATTTCACTTTTCATTAATTAATTCATTAAATATTATTTAACCATTAACAATTACACATTATATTTATGTAGCATCACTCCCAAATTCCAATCTTCCATTAAATTGAAACGTCAGTATTGCATCCCAACAAGCTCAAACCCCATGGTTTTAAATAATTTATTCAATAATGTATTAACATAATTATTTCATTCCAATATTCCCAAGAATTATAGGAAAATATTCCAAGATACCAAACACAAGGTGGCTCAATGCATTGAGTAGATAAACTACTTTTCATGTTTTTTTCACCTGTAGTAGGTGTAGAGACTCATCCTGGCTCTAGAAGCTAGACATAGAAAGTAGGTGGAATACCCTATGAATATTTTCACCTTTTTGGAAGGAGGTTATGCAAGACCCGCTTCTGTGAGTACTAAGTAATTCAAAGTATAAAAAAAAATCCAATGATTTAGAAAGCATCCAAAATTCATATCCAACCCTTTTTGTCACCTCTGGTGTTCTTCTTGACACCCACATTCATAAAAATATTCTTCTCTCCACTCTAGGCTTCAACTGCTGCCACAACCAATAGAAATCCATAACCCCATGTATCACAATAGACATCTAGGATCACTTCCCAAAAAAATAAGCATGAAAAAAAACATCATATCAAATGGACTCTTGGTCCGTAAACAACGAATATAGCCATCAAACACGATGAGCACTTACTACTCCAAGCATAAGGCTCTAGGAATTTATATGAAAGAGGGTAACAAAAAACCCTTATGGATTTTATCTTTCATTATCCAACCATTTATTTAATCCAACATGAATTAGCTGGTTCATTTAAATATGGATCCCTGCATACTTTCGAATATCAACAATTTACGATAACAACAACCAGATTTAAAAATTACCTATTTATCATTATCCAAAAAATTTACAAATTAATCCTAGGATTACGTTCTTTATAAATTTAAATAAATAAGGACATGATAAAAAATCAAGAAAATATATCACACTATATAGAAAAATAAGATTCAATATCATATGATCGATACCAATTTATTTATCAGGTTAAAATATTTATTATGTAAATTCCATTGTGATCCAATGGGATAAACCACTATAACACTAATTATTCATATATATAAAAATGAAAATCCATGAATGCTCTACATCAACGAGCTTATTATGGTCTTTGCATGAGAACATTCCATCAAAAAAGATCATGATCACCTCTCATGGAGGAATGCATCCACCATAGGATACAGAGACACCACCACAATAGCCAACACCGAAGAAAACTACTTATGGAACATGGGGATTGCATTCCATAATAGGAGAATGAGGAACAAAAAGAGAATAACCCAGAAAAACTATGACAGATCATACCTTATATCGGATATTGATCGATAATACATGGATGCACCAAAAGAGGTGTTTCACATGCAGTAGGATGAAACACAAGGAAAGACACTTTCCTAGGATAAAACACCGTGCATGTATCCTACAAGAAGGAATGAAATGTTTTAAAATCTCACACATGGGAACAAGGTGGAAGAATAAGGGTGGAATATATCTCATCTCGTTAGAATATTTAATGGAGCATCAGTTTAAGATACATTAGATATTCTATAAAAATAATAACCCATTAACCCACGTGGTTTGACCATGTAAAGGAATCCTGAGCCTTAGAAATATTAATATAGAAGTTATGGGATTTGAATAGGCCTTAAATTCCATAAAAATGAATTTTAAATACTCTTTCATTAAAGAAGAAATTTAATGGGTTAAACTGGTAAATCTAGATAAATTTGGATATTTGGAAAAGGAAATGAAATAATTTTAGAATCATTGTTCATGACACAGTTTCTGTGCCACTGATTCGATACCACCAATTCTATGAAATAGTTTCTATTCCACTATTTTTTGAAATAGTATTTGTGACACTATTTATAGCCCACTGTTTCAGTTCCCCCATTTATGTGAAACAAAATTTATGCTACCATTGTTACACCATCATTTTTGTTAAACAGTTAATGTGTTACATTTTATATGAAACATATTTGGTGCCACAGTTTCTGTAAAACATTTTTTGTCCCACAATTTTTGTGAAACATTTTCTGTGCCACCATTTCGGTTCAACAATTTTTAAGACACTGTTTCATGAAAATGTTGAATGAAATTGTTTTTAAATTTGTAATAGAATTTGACACACTTTCGTGAAATGGTTTCATGAAATAGTTTGGAAATTTTTCAAAGTGACACAATTTTGTGAAACAGTTTCACAAAGCATTTTGGAAATTTGGAACATTATGTGATATTGTTTTTTGAAATAGTTCCATGAAGCAGTTAGTAAAAGTTTCCAAGGAAGTGACAATGATTCATGATATATTTTAATGAAAATGTTGTCAATTTGGCTATGGAAGTGACAGGGTTTTGTGAAACAGTTTCATGAAATAGTTTTGAAATTTGAAAAAGTGTTGTGGATAAGTCATCATGAACTCCCTAAACACC
This sequence comes from Viscum album, assembly GCA_963277665.1. NCBI lineage: Eukaryota > Viridiplantae > Streptophyta > Magnoliopsida > Santalales > Viscaceae > Viscum > Viscum album. Next base: position 895,355,127 of record OY728127.1, read on the forward strand.
TCAAACACAATATTTTATAAATGGAATAGACTAGAGAGGTTTGAGACATTACATTAAATACCTCTCAAAATATTATTTTCCCTGATTATCCAAAACCAACACATATAGGAACCAGAAAAAGGGGTACAAATAAAAACACATAGAGAGACCTGTCAATGAGATAGTTCAACGAAAATCAACAAAATAAATCTATATCAAAAAAATGAATGTGTTTCAAAAACAAACGAACACCGTTACAAAAAAATAGATAAACATCAATCAAATCAGGGTACTGAGCATGTATCTATGAATCAAGTTCCCATGTACTCTCTTACATTCCATTGTTTCAGAACAATACACGATCCATGGGGATATAATGCTTGTGGAACACCTTCTCCTTATAGTCATGGATCTACATAGGATTCTCCAAAAAGGTCGCATCATCATCAACATTGATCTCGCCCCAAGGGATGATGTGAGATTCATTATGAATATAATGACATATATGGCGACACATTAAAAAAATCATGTAAGCTGATAATCTATGGGGGAGGTGCTACAAGATACGCCACATCTCCAATACGAACCAACACCTCAAAAGGCCCAACTAATTAGGGTGAAAGCTTACTCCCACGACCAAACCTTCACTGCCTACGACAGGTATTCACCATTAGAAACACTTTATCCCCATAATCAAAGTCTATGTTATCCTCCTTTGATCATTATATGATCTCTGATGATCCTCGATGCATTCACCCTCTCAGGAATCACCTAAAGCATCTCTATCATATTTTTCTCTAGTTCTGATATTAGAATTGATGACTCCTCAACTCGAGTCTAGTACAATGGAGAATGGATAGGTCAGCAATAAAATACTTCAATGTCCTATTGATTGTCGAGTGAATACTATTGTTTTAAGTGAACCCCACTAAGGTCAAGTGCCTCATCCACGAACCTACAAAATCCAGGACACAAGAGCACAACATGTTTTCAAGAGTTTTGATGGTCTGATCTTTCTAACCATCTATCTGTGGATGAAAATCATTGTTAAGGAATTTCATAGAACCAAAATCATGCGGGAGACACTCCACATCCTAGATATAAAATGAGGGTCTCAATCAGAAATGATTGTCCTTGGAAATCTATGGAGCCTCACCACCTCTTCAAGAAACATCCCTAATAAAACCTTTATTAATCTCGATTCCATGATTTCTATGAAGAGGGATGATTTCATCAGATGATCCACTAACATACATATAGTGGAATGGACTCCCTGAGATTTAGGTAAACTAGTAACAATGTCCATCGATATATCCTCCAAAATCCAATAATGTACATCTAATGGCTGGAGAAAACCACAAGGGAGATGGTGATCAGCATTTACCTTCTGGAATACAAAACATCGAGGCACAAACACCACAACTACACATTTCAACCCAGACCACCATAACAAACTCTTTAATTCTCGATACATCTTTGACATTCCAATATGCACTACTAAATATGTATTATGTAACTCTCTTATAATCGTCTCACACATATCAAAAGTAATGAATGGCCTTTAACGATAAAACAATCGATGTTGTTCATACTCAGACCACCCATCGGGGTCCTATATACAAATAACTCATTCTCTCTAGACCTCCACCACTAAATCTCTAAATTGTAACTCTTATATATCCTGCACCAGAGATGATTGCACTGTCATCTGAAAAATTAATCCTCTACCCCTAACTTCTCCCATATCAAGATGAAATGCAGGAAGATCTCCCATCTATCTCTAGGAATCTACTTATTCATTCACTCCACCAAAATGTAACTTCATGCTCATCAACTCATCTACAACATTCACCTTTTCAAGATTATATGAGATTCTAATGTCGTATTCATATAAGAACATCATCCACCGATGCTACCGCAAGTTCACATCATGTTGGTAGAAGACATACCTCATGCTAATTTGAATGGTGAAAAACATAAAGGGCATTCCAATGAGGTAATGTATACTAAACCTCATAGAAAAATTAACATACACTAACAAAAGAATATGGTTGGAATAGTTATGATCATGGGGATGCAATTTCAGAGACCCATAAAAATGACCAATATTTTCTGCATCATTACACAACGTCACCCCAGATGCGAAGCAACAGATAAAATATCAAAATACACTCCCTCTGATGGACGAAAATGAACTGGAGGACTTAATAACATCTCCTTTAGATATTGAAAGTCTTCATGACACTAATCAGAACACACGAACGCCTTATCATTCCTAGTTAATGTTTTTAGAGGAGTCTCAACCCAAGAGAAATCAGCTACAATCCTCCTATAGTAGCATGTGATCTAATGGAGGCATCACACCTCTACCATTATATTGGATGATTCCTAGTACACAACCATTTAAATATTCGATAGATCCACAACTACTCCATTTTGTGAAACCAAATTCCCCATGAAAAAAACTGATCGAGCCCAAAAGTAACACTTGATAACTTCCCATTCAACTGTAGTTGACGAAGAACTTCCAAAATGTTGTTATGATTCTCTGCATGCTCCTCCTTAGAGATAGAGTACACAAGGATGTCATTGATGAAAACCATCATGAACATATCCATGAACTCATGGAACACAGAGTTCATCAACCCCACGTACAAAGATGGGGCATTTGTCACACTGAACAACATTACAACAAAATCATAATTCCAATGAAAACAATGAAAATTAGTCTTTAGGATATACTCATCCTTCCTTGCATCTAATGATATATAGACCACAAGTCGATCTTTGAGAACCAACTTTCACCCTTCAGTTGAACGAATAAATCTACAATTCATGGAAGATGGTAGAGATTCTATAATGTCACTCGGTTTAAGCAATGATAATCGATACACAACTGCAAAATTACATCAGACTACTTTATGAACAAAACTAGTGCACCCCATAGGGACACAGTCGACTGATCAAAACTGTACAGTAATATACTATATAACTAAATACGAAGCTCTCGTAACTCTGAAGGGGACATCCTATATGGAGATATAGTGATATGATATGATCTTATATGTAGCTCGATCTAAAAAATGATACCTCATCAATGAATTAATGTTACATACTCTTCTAGAAAGGCATAAAGGAACTCTTCCAAGACCCTGGGAAATGAAAATTGTCCAAGCTCCAAATAACCCAACATCAGGTCAGCCATCATGGATGGTAATGATGGATCATGCCTCTGACCCATCGGAGGGTCTCACTCACCAATAGACAGCATTGGATCTCCATCAGTATAGATAAACATGACCACTCCTAATGCAATCCATGATCTCCTACACCAAATACAACAATTCCATACCAAGGATGAACTCATATGGTTATATCCATAAACACATTAAATATCCCCAAGAGAACTGTTGCCCCAACACAAGCTCACAGTCTCTACATGCATCAAACAAGTAAGTATGACCTCCAATAAGTGTAGCCAATGTGATGGGAACTGGAATCATATCAACCTTAATTACCAAATAATGTAAAATGGATTGTGATATAAAGGATTAATTCACTCTCGAATCGAACAAGGCATACACCCATGTAGAAAAAAAATCCAAGGGTACCTCGAATGATGTTTGGCTCACCTGGCGCTGGAAAAGTTGATGCAAAAAGATTTCCACGACCCTCTCCATGTCCTCTCTGACCCTAATGACAATCTCCACAATGATCACACTCTACACTATAAGAATGGGGAGCATCATGGTGATATCCCAAGCCTGCCCCATCATTACTATACTAATCCAAAGCTGGTGTACCCTACTACTACTGCCTCAGCTAGAACTGCCTCAAAATAAGAACCTAGAGGAGAACACATGGTTCACACTGACCACTTTGAATGTTCGGGAACACTCACTACTGACGGCCTCAAACTTCACAAGAAAAAAAAGCACCTGGTCTATTGGGATAGGCCTAAGAGCGGACTCCTCTAGAGAAATGAGATGTGGAGGGATGGGACCTTCCCTACAAAAATGAGAACGCATTTTACCTAAAAAATTTGGAACACCATACCATATATCTGGTTCATGGAAAATCATGCTGACTCACATATCGTGAAGATTCAGTGTTAGATAACATCCTCTTATGGACCTCTTCCCTGGATAGCACCTCAATATATGTGTTCGCCTATACGGGGTGACCTGGTGTTGGATCTCTGGATGCAATTCCACCTCAAAAGGCCTCACCCTGGCCCCTCATCTTGCAATAAATCGCCAACTCATCATTATAACTGATGATTAAAAACAACCACTGCCTTGCTTCCCCATACTGAATTGTCAATTCCAAAGACCCCCAGTTCTCCATCTGTGCATCGATCGAACTGAAGGTTATCTCAACCACCTCCAACCAGTCTTTTGTGACTATATATCAAACAGATCCCTCGTACCTCTAGAGACTCTAGAACTAAAACTCTCAGAGTGTCCTCCTCCATGTGTCATCATCATAAACCTCTAACCTATGTTAATCATTTGTAACAACATGTTGGACATCCACTATAAAAAACTGACCAGGATGTCAATATGGAGCTATACCTGCAAAATAATAAATAAAAAGAGATCCTAAACCTCAAATTTGTTAGACTCAACATTAAATAAATAATTTTTTTCTCGTAATCATTTTATGTTTATATATCCCAATGTCAACCCATTAAGTCACAGGAACAAAGAAGAATGATGGATGATCTTTTCCTCGGTCTCTACCCTACAACTAGTAACACATTGTTTATTAGCCACTGTAATCCTTAAGGTTCATGCATCATATCATATGGGCCCGAAACTCCTATGTATCAGCCAGTGTCTAGTGTTTACATAACATTCTAAACTTTATTGACATCGTTCCCTACCAACCCATGAAACCTTACATATTCCTCACTAGATACATTGTCATATCCTTCAGAAAAACCACTGATACCACTATCTCACTACCCCATCCCCACAAGGTGTACCACTCATGGGCCAGAAATGTGAGAAGGGATATAGTGACCCAAGTGTGACACCCCTAGTAGAAAACGGGTTGGAAACTAGAACCGATGGTCTAGTAAACACACAAAATCGTAGGTATTCCCATCTAAGGGAACACATGAAGAAGAGAGAGATATTATAGATAGAAACTAACTCCAAATTAGACTATAATATAAATGAAATACCAAGTACACATATGTAATGTCATGGAAAAAAAATAAAAATAAAATGGAAAACTACAAATACCAAAGGATTGTAAAGCAATAGTGACAATGAAGCTCAAACAGATCCTATAACCCCATGCTAGTAGTAACCATCTTGACCTCCTACCTGCTCCATGTTACCTGAAAAAATATTTTATATTTAAGAATTTTATTATAACAGTATATTCATTAGGATCCTCCGTGAAGCCACTCATGATAATTAAAAGAAAGCATACTGAACCACAGTGAACAACAAGTGAAACTAAATCGTCACCTAAATAGGTATACTATGTTCCCAGACACAACATGTGCACTCTCAACAAGTATCACATAAAATAGTATATAGGATACTAAATAACATCATGCGTACCCCACTACAACTTCCCCACTGGTTCGCTGCTTTTCCCCATCGTCGCATCTCCTTAGAATCCCTCTCAAAAAAGGATTACCCTCAATCACCTGGGCGTAGAACTATATGAAGAACATCATGAAACAGTGCCACCATATCCACATAACCAATGTAACCAGGTAGTTTCTACAAGCAACCACAACTTGCATAACGTGTATCTTACATAGGGTATAAAGTCTCATTCCATTATTTCACATATACTAAGTAAGGATCCTCAATCAATTAAAGCCTATACATGTTAAAACTATATTAGTCCATATGAAGATATATGAAGAATATGTGTATGTGAATAATCCCAAGAGATTACACCCCTCTACACACATATATGTGGAAAACTAACCATTATGCCTACTAGGACTAGTAACTACCAAGATAAGAGAGTGGGGCTAGAGGGGTTAGTCAGCCATCCAACCTCCCACCAGAATGTTGGGGAAAACACACGCCTCCCAGGGCTCAGAATACGAAGGCTGTGAGTTTCCCTAATTGATGGGGTGGAGTAGAATATAGAAGCACCAAAGGTACAAAATATACTATAACTCACAACCTCACTATTGGAATAACCTAGAATTAGACACAACTACAGCTAAAATCTCTCAGACTCCTATTTTCCACTGCTATGATGAGGTATCCTATAATTTTAGATCCTTTTAAATGGATTTATTTCATTACTTCTTTCTTTTTTCATCAGTTGAACGTTACGTTAATTAATTCTTTAATAATTAATTACCCATTAACAATTCCACGTTATATTCCATTATCATCACACCCAATGTCCATTGTTCCATTAAATTGAAACCTCAAAATTGTATCCCCAAAAGATCATACCCCATGGGTTAACATCATTTATTCAATCATTTATTAACAACATTATTACATTCCAATATTCTCAGGAATTCTAGGAAAACATTCTATGCTACTAAACATAATAAGGATTAATACGATGAGTAGATGAACTACCCGTCATGTATTTTCCATCTATAATATTAGCTTAGACCTATCCTCCCTAGAGAATCTAGACGCATAAAGCAAGATTCATACCCCACATGTATTTACCCCTTTTCGGAAGGAGGGTAATAAAGACAAACTTTTAAGTGAAATGGTGAACTTAATGAAGATAAAAAACCACAAGATAACGAAACCATCCAACATTTATATACAACTTGTTTCATCACATCGGGTGTGTTCCCCCACACCCAAATGAATAAACTGATGCATCTCTCAACTCTAGGGGTCAATTGCTACCACAACCACTTGGCCTACCTATCACCCACATATCTCAACCACTAACTAGTCTCACATCACAACACATGTAGTAGGAAAAAACATCATATCAATCGGTCTCTTAGCCCTTAAACATGGAATCTAGACTTCACACACAAAGAGCACTCAGGACTACAAGCCTAAGGCTCTTGGAAATTATAAGAATGTAGGTAGCTCAGAACCCTTCCAGGAATTATCTTTTATCAACCAACTGATTATTTAATCGATATTGAATTAGAAGGATCATTTAATTATGCATAACTACATCCATTCAAATGTTAATAGTTTTCCAAAACAACAATTGGATTTAAAACATGCATCATTATCATTATCCAATTAATTTATAATTATTCCCAGATTTATGTCCATTATAAATTTCCATCAAGATTAACATGATCAAAAAAATGAGCTTTGACGTAAAAGTGTCTATAATAACAAGAGGCAATAACAAACGATCGATAAAAATTTATTTATTAGGGAAAAATATTTATTATTTCTATTCAAATGTGATCTAGTAGGCTAAAACATTATAACACTACTGTTTCATGTAAAATAATTTTGAATCATTGAATCCACAACAAAAAATGGTTTATAATGGTCTTTTCCCAAGAACAGTCCAACAAAAAATATTACGATCACCACTCTTGGAGGACTGCATCCACCCAAGGATGCACATACACCACCACATGAGAGAATAGACAATAAATTGACATTAGGAACATGGGGATATCGTTCCATAATAGGGAAATGAGAAACATAAGTAAAGGAACATAGAAAAATGATGATAGATTATACCATATATTGAATATTGATTGATAATACATGGTTGCACAAAAAAATTGGGGGTGAACATGATGTAACAAGAAATTATAGCTAATACATTATCAAAGGCTACAACACTATGCATGAATCCTATAAGAATGATGGAAATCACTGAGTGTGTCACACCATGGAGTATTGAGGAAAAAAATGGGAGGAAGATATCTCGTCCCATTAGAAATTTAATGGAGAAACGGTATAACATACATTGGATTTTCCATTTAATGTGGATCACATTAAACCATGTTGCTTAACCGTGTAATGGTTTCGTGAGCCTTAGGAAAATTAATATCGTAGTTATTTGATTTGAATTGGATTTAAATCAATTAAAACAAGAATTTTAATTTGTTTTTTCTCACGAAAAATGTTAATTGTTTGAAACTGGGATATTTGGGAAAATATGGAAATTTGGAAAAGGAAATGAAATAGATCTAGAAACACTATTCAGGTCAATGTTTTGGTGCCACCATTTTTGAAAAACCATTTATGGGCCACTATTTCTATGAAGGTGTTTCTATTACACCATTTCAGTACCACTGTCGTTGTACCACCGTTTCGGTGAAAACGTTTCTATGCTAAAATATCTATTCCATGTTTTTTGTGAAACATTTTTTGTGCTACCATATCTATGGAATAGTTTTTGTGCGACCATTTCTCTACAAAAGATTATATGCTCCTATTTCTTGGAATCATATTATCTTCCAACGTATCTATGTCACTATTTCTATGACACTTTTTCAGGAAACATTTTGATGAAACTGTATTGAAGTTGGAAAAAGGAAGTAACATAGATTTTTGAAACAATTTTGTTGAATAGTTTGAAACTTTTGCAGAGGAAGTGACACAATTTCGTGAAACAGTTTCATTAAATAGTTTGGAAATATTGAAAAGTAAGTGACACAATTCTTTCAAAAAGTATCATGAAATAGTTTGAAAATTTTTATTGGAAGTGAAATAGATTTCAGAAACTCTTTCATGAAATTGTTAGGAAATTTGGAGAAGGAAGTGACACATTTTCTTGAAACAATTTCATGAACCAATCTGTAAATTGGATAGAGTGTTGTTGATTAGTCACCTTGACCTCCAAAAAACCCCAAACACCATATTTATTCAATGGAATTGACCATAGAGGATTGGTCCATTACAAAAATGTTTCTATAAGAGTAATATATTAGATACATTATATTAATTATTAAATATTGTATAAAATTTATATAATGTTATTGTGTATGTACGACCTTCCATTTCCATGAATGGTGTAATTTATTATACTTTTATACCTTTATGGTATTAATTTAAATCAATATAAAATTTATTTAATATATATTAATATAATGTGTAAAATAATATAATTATGGAACCATTATCATTGAAAAATGACAGAAATAACCGAACCAAACCATATATGAAAAAACCAGTTATTCTTGAAAGAATTATTTTAACTAGAATATAATAATAAATCTTGATTAAATGAAAAACAATTAAATCATATCTGTAATGAAACATAAAAATTGCGGTTATATAAAATATTTTTTCTAAACATATAAATATTATACATAGATTCCATATTATATGAAGGATGTCAATAGTTAATCTATGGTATTTTCATCTCACATTTATATTTATTTGAAAAATTCCTCATAAAAAACATATTTTCTTTTTGTGTTGTGTAAAATACACATGAATTTATTAATTTATTCTTATTAGGATAGTTATGGGATTCTAATAACCTACTATTTTTTAAATTTCATAGGGTATATATTTCAAATGATACAAATATGGAAACTACTTAATGTTAATATTGCATTTGTTAAGGGGATTGTCTATGATTTTCTTCCAATGATACAATATTATGATCATAATCTGTTGAAAAAATGTATTTTATTCTCCTATTGTTATTTCTAAAAAATAATTGGTTTCGTTTTATTTTCCAATCATAATTGATTAAAGGGAAGAATTGAATGTTTTTATGTGAGACAAAATTTATTTCCCACCTCGATTGGAAACACTTTTTCATCCACATACATGTTTTCTAGTAATTTATTAATTAATTTTATTTCTATTTACCTATGATTTTATTATAGGAATTTTTCTCGAAGATTGAATTTTTATTGAGTGTTTTTAAAGATATATGCATGATATATCCCAAAAATGGCTTATTGGGATTTAACAAAAGATTGAATAGATTATTTTATTTAAAATTCAATAGATTAATAGTATTTATCACTATCATAGCTGATAAATGATTTTATGATTCCTTAATATGTTTCATTGGATATTTTCAAATAAATTGACAAAGAAAATTTTATGTTAAACATAAGTTAAAAAATGTGATTTCTAAATTAGAATGGTTATTTTAATCATCAAATTTCCCAAGTGATAATTAAATAACATTTTCAGTTAAATAATCAATTATTTGGTTGTTATTATGATTTACATAGAATATGATCCAAAATCACCATCCTCAATTTTTATCATTTATTTTATGAAAATATTAATGATGTGTTTATGGAATGTTTTCCTTTTCTGTGTGTTATGTTCGGATGAATAGATTATATGATTATGATTTCCTCTTTATTTATAATGGTTATTCTCTAGTATAATGATTATGATATTCTTTAAAATTATTGAATAATTATATGATTAATTTTTTAGGATCATGCAAGAATCTAGTGTATGGTTTTCTTTATGAATTGGTGGTTATGTTATAAATAAGGGTTGCAGAACCTTTATAACCAAGGATGGTGGTTAAATTTTATCCAAGGACAATGGTCATGTTATATAATTTGATCAGTGAGACATATATAACCATAAAATGAATTCATTATGGATTTATATCTCATATAATTACAATGGTAAATAGGTATGTGAGCTTTTTCTAGAATGAAAAATAAAATGATGTGTTCAATACCCAATAAGAAATAGGTGATGTGGCCTAATACACTATATTGGATTGTATAGGCACATAATTTTGAAAAATTAAATGGGTTTCATGCCTTGATTTTTGTCACACATTTATAACATGACCACATTGTTTAAGAATTACAATGTTTTCACACTATTATGGATCATGTCGTTTTTAATTTGAATAATTTATACATCCACTCATGATCAATATCTATGACTTGTGGGGGATGATCATTGAATGTTATGATAATTGTAACTTATTATTATGATTATATTAATATATTGTATGGTAATATAATGATATTTCCCTTGTTTACCACAACTCATCATTTTATCTCTCAATTAATTATGATTCATCTCCCCATGTTATGAATAATACATTTTTGTAGGCCATGTCCATGGAGTGTAAAAATGCGGAAGAACATTATGATATATGTTAATGATATCTTATTAAATTACATTATTAGGTACATATTATATATATACTATAAAAAATATTGTCCTCATATATTTATTTGTAATATATATTGTATATTCATTTAAAAAATCATATTTATGATTGAAAATCATTGGTCATTCTAGATGTTCCAATGTTACTTCCACAAATTTATAATTACTCAAATGAATATTAAACATTTGTGATGTATTTCTCAATATAAATTTATCACAAATATTCAAAATTTCTTGAATCAACTCTTGATAGTAATGAGTATCTTCTCGTTATACATCTTTTGAGTTTAGTACATGTGAATGATCATGTATGTATTTCCTCAAAAGAAATATAAGGAACATATCATGAATATTTGTAATGTTCTATTATAGGTACAATTTATAAGTTTAATTCCATAATCATTCATGAAGATAATATTTTCCAAAAATTCATGGACATATCGTTCATTTCTTTTAGAGTCTCTTAACCTTATTCTATAAATAAATTCACAAGAATACCATATTAGAAACAACAGATTCCCGAACTCACTGATGATTATTAGTATAAATATTATATCACATTTAGGAATCCATGATACTTTTATAAATGGATATGAATTTATCTAAATATTCCTTATCTTGGATAATACCCAATATCATTATTTCATGATCGTCAAAAAAGATAGAGATCATAAATTCATTATGTTCAGGTCATCATAATGATCCATTTGAATGAAATCGTGATATAATTTCATTCAAGATCACATGATTATATCCTAGTGTTTTTCACAAAATCCACTTAAATCTATATAACATTATCTCAATATATCAAATATGGTTTTAATATTCATCTAATACTTAATATTTATTTAAGGAGATTAATTTTTATTCAATAAAAACACTATACATAGAGTCTATTAATGGCATGATAAAAAAGTTGATATGATCATCTAATCCTATTAAAATAAACATAAAATTTGTTTCTAAGTAATATTTCCACATTATTAATGTATATATTTTCAATACTATCAAAAGACAATTCTTCTTTAATTGTATTGAAATTTTCCATCCTCATAATTATTAAATATATTTGAAAAATATAGTAATGTTGATTAGATGTCACTACTGGAAAACTAACCTTTACCAACGGTTTGGAACCGTTGGTATAGGCCTCCAAACCGTTGGTATAGCCTATACCAACGGTTTGAAGAACCGTAGCCAAGTAAGCCGTTGGGATAGGTCTATACCAACGGTTTTCCAAAAACCGTTGGTATAGACCTATACCAATGGTTTCCAAAACCGTTGGTATAGGTAATAAGAAATCTATACCAACGGTAATGGAACCGTTGGTATATAAATTCCAAAAATAAAACATCCGCTGGGATTTGATCCCAGGACCCCTCGTTTATAATCGAACGACTTAACCACTAAGCTAACATCACTTTTGTAAACATAATTTCATAAATATATATAAGTATTATCATAATTATTTAAAATTTTTATTTATATAATGTTCTCGGTTAGTAGGTGTGGAAAAAATTAAAGAACCTATCCCAACGGTTTTCAAAACCGTTGGGAAAGTTTAGAGTGGGTTGGATTGTACTAGGCCGAAGGTTGAATATGTGGGTGACCTTTCCCAACGGTTCTCCCAAACCGTTGGGAAAGGGGGGGTCTTTCCCAACGGTTTGGGAGAACCGTTGGGAAAGGGTTGTTTTGAGGCCCCTTTCCCAACGGTTCTCCCAAACCGTTGGGAAAGACCCCCCTTTCCCAACGGTTCGAGAGAACCGTTGGGAAAGGGTGTATATAAGTGTTGGGAAAGATACGATTTCCAGTAGTGTGTTTCAAGGAATTCAAATAAGAAATAAATTTTGATGTTTTTAAATTTAGATTATAGTACTAGTATTGGTAATAACATTTCCATAGACATTTTTATCTCTTCTATAGCTTTCTGACTTAACAATAATTAAGATACATCCTCTTGATTATCTCCATTCATGATGTCCCACTAGAAATATTCTTATATATATATTTATAAATCCTGATACTTCCAAGAATAATTGAGAAAATAATTATGAAATTCTTCCAATAATAATATATTCACTTATTATGTTTATGTGACACATACTATGATCCTTAACCATATCACTACATCAAAATCATGGATGAAATTTTGATCATTTCTCACATTATTTACCCTATTTAAATCCTCATTGTCTTCCAATATAATACCACATATATATGTTATTTGACACTAATTTAAGAAATATATAATAACTTCTATTCCATAAATATCATACAGTACATCATATTCAAATCAATATAAATAATATATTTTGTTATCCTCCTCACATATAAACATTCATAATTCATTCAACTCGATGATTAGTTCACCTTGTTCACAACCATATGGTTTGAATTTCTTATGATGCTGTAATCATTAATCAACTAAAATCATATTCACCAATTAATATTGACCTTTTTTGGATGAATATATAAAAATAAATTGTTTATTATTAGTATATATGACATATATATCTCCACAATGAAAATTCATATATATCAATAATAAAATGAATACCACTGATAACTTTAAATCATGAGTCATGTATTGTTTATCATTTTTAATAATTTTTTTTCACAAAATATCTCACAATATAATTAATCTTAAGAACAAATATCATATCCTTTTGATTCATCTCCATACTGATAAAAACATTTTACACTATAGGGATTTTTCAACATCGGTTCAGTGAAAACACTTCTCAATATTTTTCTGAATTTTTCTACATAATATAGAGTCCAATGGATAATAATTCTATTATATTTTAAACAATAAGAGTGGATAAGCAATCGATGATAAATATATCACATGTTTTCTATAATACTGAACCATTTCCATAAATCTATGGATCATCGTTATAGAGATTGGTTTCAGCTAATTTTCAACAACAACATCTGTCTTGGATCCAATGACATACACTAGAATGATAATTTATTTTAAAAAATAAAACTCATATATTCAAAATTATCATTTGGTAAGTTATTATTTATTCCATCATTCAATATGATCATCATGAAACACTCATGAGATCTTCGTGATCTTCATTACTATTCAAAAATATACAAATATCTTCTATAATGACTCCAGCTAAATGTCCATGATTATCTATAAATAATCAATTCATTAAATCTATGAAGATATAAGGGGATCTAATATGAAAAACTATAACCAATATAAATTAATATTTTCATTAGCATTAATGTAATGATGAAATGAATGTCTACCCACAATTGACTATATCATGATATTATCATGATCGACGATCAATCATAGAAAACTACTGGGCATTACATTATTGTTTAAAAATATCATTGATCTGGGTATATGACACATATTCATGATTGTGATAAGGTTATTTATAAAATAATCTATGTATAGTTAGATAGATCCTTATTTCATCATTACAAAAATAATGGTTGCACCATATGATGGAATACATGGCCTTATGAATCTATAATAATGAATCTCTAGGAATTTCATCTCAAATTTATGAAACTAATGCATAAAAAATTATATAAATATTGTTAAAATATTATTAATTCCAAGTATGAGTCCTAAATAAAACTAAAAATTATAAATCAAAGGAACACTAAGATTATTTTCCTATAAAAATCAGAAAAAACCTATACAATATCATTAACATTTATTTTGATTATCACCCCAACCATCATATAAAATTACCCATCTGAATAGGGATTAAGGAACATATAATGAATGAAATTTCTATTATATGTTCATATTTGTCTTCTAACCCAATGATGATCACAATTTGGTTCAAAATTTCCAATTTTACTTCTATACCATAGGAACATATATGGACATTAAATAAAGGAGTCCAATCCATTACCAAAATAACATCAAGTTCAAAATACAGGGAGAATAAAGTTATTTTATTTGTGAAAAAATCCTATAATCATTAAATGATGAAGAATCACTGAAATGATATGGATTTATCATATAAAAAATATCGTCACTACAAAGTTAGTATCAATTTAGTGAGGATATGAATTTATAATCATTAAGACATTTCATGATATAGTTTTTTTCAAAAAAAACATACAAAAATATAGAACTTAAATAATGAATAATATATGTCATCATCAATGAATTATCATTCAATTTTCATTTCATTAAATAATATTAAATTTATTTTATAACCTTCTTCATTTTATAATTGGAGGGGTTAATCACGAAATAACTTTTCTATGATCACTAATTCATGATGCCTCCATTTTGGTTTATGTCACTTTAGGTATTCTATTGCTGCAGTCTATTAAAATTTATTATAATTGTTTCCATCAAAATTTGAGTTAATCTTACAATATAACCAAATAGTTTATTTCATGGTCTGAAATAATTATTTCATTCAACATGAATTTGAAATGTTCTAGTTAATAAAAAATCAACCCTCCTAGTGTATTTAGCACCATGTGTATATTGAACACATCTACTTCCACATGTCAATATCCTGAATGGGTTGTATTATTGATGGTAACTACACAAATTTATTTACTACAATATTGGATATTCCCATATATGGGCTCATTTTAAGGGTAATCATTACTATATTCTACAATTTTTTCCTAAAAAGAACAAAACTGTTCTCCGGTAACAATTGAATCATACCTATAATTTTATAGAAAAATATTATGTTATATTAGAAAAATATTCATTAAATATCATTTCAGTCTAGTATTTATCTATAAATGAATAGTGTTGTTGAATACATGAGATGTAGGGAATCTGAAAAAGAAGTTGATAATTGAAAATCAAATTCTGCAATTCAAAGAACATAATCCGGAACTGTGGAAATGAATCATCAAATTTCAAAATACATTTATCGTAAAAGAATAATGTAACATGATCTATGAGTGAAAAAATTGTCATAAGATCGTATAATTATAGAGTGGAAATACTTGTGGCATAATGAAAATCATAGAAATCATATCTAATCGATACCCACCAAGATATTTATCACATTTTATTCTGGGTATAAGCACTAAAGAACCTTCTTTCAGGTTTAGACAACCTATCATATACCAACGATCATGTTTCACTCATTTATTTTTTATCTTTTGTTTATAGGATTACATTTTCATTGGATGTGTAATTCAGAAATGGAATTAAGAGGATAAATATAGTGATGAGTTTATGGATGTATTTTAATTCTCATCTTAAACATATAGTTTTTCTATTCTATAGTTGATTAAAAAATTTCTAATGGTAGCACACACCATGTAATGTCTGTTAGGTAGATGTTGTGACCTAGATACTTGGAATGAAGTGGTTATGTGCTGAGTTATATGTACACATTTTTTTAATGGAGAATCAATTTTTTAATAAAATTGTGATGATTGTTTTGATGTATGTGTTACTAAAGGATTACATGATGTGTAACGTAATTACAAACATTGTAATTATTAAGTATTAATATTATTTTTTTGTGATGGATATATTTTTATTTCATTCATCCTATGTCATATCTCACTAAACACAAAGATTACACTAGGTGATTTGAATAATTAAATATCATTCCTAATAAATTTAATTTGGTTGTTAATTAAATATAATTGAATAGTGGTATAATATTATTTTAATGGATTTGTTTAAAATTTTGTTTGATTTGAAAATGGATTTTCAGGATATGGAAATGGTTTTTAAACTTTTAAGCAGATTAGTTTGGATTTTTCCACATTTTTAATGATGTGGAAATGGTGTTCTACACACTAATGTGGATTGGATTAAATTTGATAATTTTTTATGTAATTATGTGAATGGTTTGAAAATTTTATTTGGAAAATTTCACCTTGGGAAAGATATGTGATTAAGGAAGGAGAAATTGGTAGCCTTAGTGTCTATTTCACCCCTAAGAGGTGTCTTGTTTTGATATTGACTAGTTTTAATTGATATCTTTTGGATCCACAGTATTTAATTTTAGTCATGTGAGTGTCATGTAAGTTTTTTCTCATAGGTAGATCCAAATACGAGGTTGTTTTTCATTTTTCATTTACAGTGATTTAAAACATGATTAATTTTCTCAAAAAATGAATCACAGAGGCTTTTATATGAGGTTGTGTGACAAAAAATTCCATGATTGGCTATTTCAAGGATATGTGTACTTGATGGTGAATGGATATTATTTCTTGTTTTATCACTTATAATTTTCATATTTCTAGATTGAGACTATGAGAGGAATTAATTAATTTCAAAGGTAAAATGATTTTCATCAAAATCATTTTTATGGATTTTCTCTGCAAAAATCTTTTTTATTCTAGAATTGTTGAATTTATTGATACTGTACCATGTATAGAAATTGTGGGGTTATAAAAATGAGATTTTTCTCACAGCCTACTTGTGACATTGGGTATTTTTAGATGTTACATGTTTATATTTTTATAAAGGGAAGGGATTATTATGTCATTATAGATACTATTGGTGCTACTTCATTTAGTTTGGGATGGTTCTGAGGTGACTATTGGTTATGAGGGGTTTTGATATAATTTCTGGTTTAGCATATTTTTCCTATGATTGTACGCCTTTATGGAATTTCATATTTTCCTTCATTATACTCTGGGTCTTTATCATTATTTTAATTATATTCATGTCTGGTTTTTATTATCATGTCTTTTCAATATTACATGATGGGTCTGTTTAGGTGGATTCACTAGTTTACATATTTACGATCATTAAAACATCTTATTAGATTAACATTATCATGATGTGTGTTGGCACTGCACTGGTTTGGTGCAGTTTCATTGGTAGATAAATATAAGTATAGTTTGTATTAGGAAACTCGGTGTGGAAAATTGGCATGACCTACTCAATTCCCTGAAAAAAATGAGTATCCCTGGGTGGTAATAAACATTTTCAATTCATTGGAAGTAGTGTTTAATATCACTACAATGAAATATATTAAAATTTTATTTTAATTGGAATATACTTCTTTAACAAATGTTCTTTATGTAATCTTTAATTTATGAATATTTTAAAACATTTCTATCAATACCTAAATTTATTTCCTTGATTTTGGATTATTCACATGATTGATTGTTTTTTCCTTTTGTTACACATTGTCTCTGAGATGATATATGCCAAATATGAGAGAGAAATATGTGAGAAATGTTTTTTAGGAGAATCCTCTATTGAACCCTATTTTTTTAGAAGTTTTTATATTCACTATTCCAAATCATGGTCATGTGTTTCTATCATGCCTAGGACATGTTCTGGATCATGGAAACAAATTTACTAAGATGCATCCACAAGTAGATTGTTTCAAAAATATAACCATTGGAATGCGAGGGGTGGTTTTAGTAAAAAGAGATGATATTCACTTCCTTAAGACTAATAAAGACTCTATGGTTGTTTTTCCCACATATATTCGAGATTAATCAAGAATGATATTATGGGAATATATTTTTCACGATATGTTTCCTGAGGATATTACCTAAGAGTCCTTCATGAAATTTTTTATGTTGTAGATTTACTATGAGATGTTTCATATGGTGAATACATATGATTTTTTTTTTACCATAGATCAAGGATAGTGTATCATTTTAGATTATTCTACCAATTTTTTAGTTGGTTCGCCTGGGACATGATTGTTTAACTAATGAGTAACAAATGGATCAAACAATTGAGATTGTACAATGTCAAGATATACTATTGATGTCGAAACTCTTTTTCCTTATGTCTTTTTTTGAGATAGTTTAAAAGGATTATATGGATATTGTATACATATATGGGAATACAATTTTTAGTGTAGCATCAATTTTTTACTTTGTTTTCAAAACGGTATCATACTGAGAGAAAATTAAGCATAATATTTGTTAGTTTTCCTCAAAGAATGTTTTCGGTGATTAAATAGTGATGTAATATGTTTTCTACTACAATCATTGGAGGTGAGGTCATACCAAGACAATCTATGTAGTGGGTCCCATAAAATATCATCTTTGAGGAGAGTCTAGCCCTGTATAATGAATTAATGAAAGGATGTCCAAGTGATGTAGTAAAATAGAAACTATTCACAAGGGTGAACAAGTTTCTGTACATGCTTCTAAGTGTGGTTGGTATAATCCTATTTCCATGGGGGATGGTTTTGTGTTTATGATTAACGATATTTATGTAATGGATTATAAACTAGAGGAATATAAATAACATCAATATCCTATTAGAGGTACTAAGGTTATCTCATCTTCAATGGTTCTATTATTTTTTGAATAATGTGTTATTAATTATTTCATATGGAAAATTTTAGTTGAAGTGTTGTATATGTGTTCAATAAATATGTAGTTCTTATTGGATCTTTCAACTCCATTGGAGAATATCTCCAAAAAAGGATTGAAAATTCATCCATATTTTGTAATGATAGACCAATGTGAGGTGGAGGGGGACATTTTAGTGATATATATTGACAAATTCAACCTAATTATCAGAAATTATTGGGTGATTAGTCTTAAGGAACACATAAAATATAATCACTATCAGATACATTTAATATCTCCTAATATTGGCACTCATGTTTTCTTGGGTGAGTGGGACTCTAGATCGAGAATAGAAGGACTTTTTTGTTCATTATTATTGGGTAATATCATGCCAATTTTCCTATCTATTTCATGACTAATTTTATTTTTTAATTGGGGGTTAAAATACAACAATTATGTGTTCATACCTTAAGGTATTTCCGGATTATTTTTATGGATTAACAACCCATAGAGAGGCCATGTTATTGTAGACCTTCCCCCTAGTATGATTCCCAACTCTATGACTTCATATTGTACATCACCATCTATGTTAGTGGAACATATTGTTCAAAATGAGGATATACAGACTGAATTATTATTTCATCCAAGTGTGTCACCATTGGGTTCTCACGGTAAATTTTCTTATAACAAATATTGGAACCTTTGACATTGTGTTGATTATGAAATGATGAATCAGATGACTATTAAGTAAAAACATTTTCTTCTTGGGATTGATGATATTTTTCATCTCCTTATATAGGGTCATTGATTTTATATGATTTACATATGGTCAGGGTAATGGAAATTTAGTTTCCAAGAAGTGGATATACCTTAGAAGTGTTTTAGAAAAAGATATGGTAATTTTTTATTTCTGGTTATTTCATTCGGTCCAACTTATGATCTTGTTTTATTTATGGATTTGATGAACCTAATCATTCAACTGACCATTGATTATTTTGTTTTTTTGTTTTAAAATTAAATATTGGTGTGCACAAAGATAGACGAGGAGAATATAAACCATATTGATATCTATATTTCAACATTAATGGAACATTGTCACTATTTTAATATTTCAACATTTTATTTCTGTATATATTGATTTTTTTTATTTGGGATGTAATATTTGATATCATTTGAAATATAGATCTTGAAATATTACATGTAGATATTTCTTGGGAGAATCCCCATAAATGTGTTTGAGATCTGTAGATTTTTCGGTCTATGCGGTTACTATAGGTCCTTTTTTCATGAAATATCAATGATTGTATTTTCAATGATATATTTAACCTATATTGGCATAATATTTGAACAGAAGGAAAATTTTAAGAGATCAAATTTATATATTAAATTGAGGTTAAATTCAACACCAGTTTTGATTCTTCTAGAATTGGAATCAGGGTATGATATTTTCCACAATGCTTCATGTTTGGGTTTGAAATGTGTTTTGATGTTGGGAAAACATGTTGTGTCTTATAGATCGTGAAATTTAATCCATCATAATTTGAACTACCCTACCCAGTTTCATTATTTGGAAGAGGTTAGGTGTGAAGTCTACATAATGAATCAATATCACATTGGTGGGTGGTGTATATTATATTATGATCAAAAATAGACTATAATATAATTTTAACTAGATGGATCTGAATTTTACATAGAGACACTAGAAATATTACCTTTAGATATAATATTTTCATATTTTTTTAACCCTATGAAATGGAATTTTTTTAACAACCCATTTCATAAAAAATCATCAACACAGGCCATCAAAGAGTCAGTTGAGCCTTGGATTCTGATGATTTGGTTTTTTTAGATGATCATGGGACTTGATGATGTTGGTGGAAATGTGTTTTTGAGTGTGATTAAACCAGATTCTTCTTTCAATTATTGAGTTCATCATGAATTATTTATAGACCTTGAGTGTAGTTATATAGTGAAATCCTTCATGGTTGGGATACCTTTGTTGGGTGTTCTTAGTCTCCTAGTGGTTAGTTTTTTCTTATATGATTAATTGGTTATACAGTTCTCCCTATGGAATACGCTGTTGGATAGTGTAAACTATTCTTTTTGGATTTTGCACCTATATACTATTATGAATTATCGTTTTCTGAGATGTCAGTATTGGTTCTAGGGGATGAGTTGGTTAATTGTAGTTTTTCAATCATTGTGCCATACATTTCATAGAATTAAGGTACAACACCTGAGATCTACATGGTTTTTATATAACATATCCTTTGATTATGTAAGTGGGACGATTTTTTTCAATTATTTCATTATTGTTCTTCCATTTAATGCTTATGGTGAGGATGCGATTTGGGTGATCAATGATTGTCTCATGAAATCAATACAATTCATATGTGTCTATTAGGAATTGAAATTTTAATAACATGGGGACTTATATGTATGATAAATTATGAAGATTGTTAGGGTTCAATATAATATAATATTCGACCTGGACATGAGGTTCACAACTAGGATCAAGATTGGTTTGGAGGAGTTGATGGGTGTCCATATTATTTTGAGATTTACCTTTAATATGAAGATGTGATGATAGATGTATTGGGAAATATGGGTTCTAGTGTATTTGATTTAGGCTTTTGTAATTGGTTTTAGAGAACCAGGGATTTATAATTTTACATTGGTTGAGTTTTCAAATATAATTAGTTATCATGGATTGATAAATGTGGAACCCTATGAGGAATTTTAGGGGTTGTCATGTAGATATCTCTTATGTTTTGTAAAGTTAGTGGAGAGGTCTTCTGTTGGTACACTTGTTTTTCATGAGACAAAAATGGTGGTTTAGTAGATTCAATGGATATAATACATTGGATTGAGTTTTCATAAATCCTTTTTGATATTTTATCATCGACTACTACAACATGAGGATGGTGTTGGTTGTTTTAAATAGAATCAGATATCATAGGATATCATAGGTTGGGTATGTAGTAAATGTTGTCACAATGGTTTGTGGGCCCCTTTGAAGTTCCTGGATGACTAAGGAGGTGAAATATTTGTTGCACATACCATACGGTTTGACATAGATCAATGATTTATTTAATTCGTCCATGTTGATGAGGTATATACTACTCTTGTCCCATTTGATATGATGAGAGGATGCTGATATTGATTCAATACATCTTTTTTCAGCATCTAGTTTAGATTATGGATCTCAAGTATAAGGTGATATATTTTAAAATGACCCCCTACACTATGTACTATGGTCGATAGAACATGATAGAATTGATATGTGGGAGTGGTAGTTGTTGATGAGGCACAAATTGGATTCTCATTTTGAGGATAAGGGTCCTTTAGGGATTTTAATGCCAAAAATCATTTATAGTGGGGTTATTTTTATGCATTTTTTCCGTTATTTCATGCTTGTTTCAACTACTTTTTTTGGTTTCCATTTTCGATAGATGTGTAAGGATAAAATTTATTTTGGATGATATTTTTAATGGAGATTTCGATGATTTATTAGAATTTTCATCTTATAAATTTAATTTTTTTCTATTTATTGGGATATTAGATGAAATGTAATTGGATTACATGCCATATAATTTAAACTAGGCTGAAACTATGAACTAGATATAAATTGTGAAGGAGTTACAAGATACGTAACATGTTCACATTGTTTAATGGAAAATAACAAGTTTATTATAAAAAATGGATATATTTTCAGTATATGTAGGACACAAGGATTAAAATATTATTAATGGGATTATATTCCATGTAAATATCATGTGTTGTGATTTAAATATGGTATCTATGCTTAATTTTTACGTCATTTAACCTTCATCCAATCTCTCTCGAACGAGATATATCCCGAGAAATGTTTTAGACCATTAATCCTTTAAAAATATTTTACTTAGTTATTTAATGTTTTTGTGGTTGTAGTGTGATTCTCATGGTAATTGTCCCTTCTAATTTTTCTTTTGATTTGGTTATGTGTGTGGATTTGGGACCATATGTGATCAGTTAATGTATTTTTCTATCCTTTTCAGTATCATGAATTTTCATTTCTATTGAAGGCCATTCTCTTATATTTATTTCACTATTTTCACAATCATTTATTTATCTAACATATTTTGATAGGTGTTTCTAAACAATGGTTTAAATTGATTAATTACCTATAATTATTGATAAATTATGGTGGTTGTTCATAAAAATGGAAGTGATAAGTTATTTTCAATTAAATCATGGAAATGAAAATATTTTCTAAAAGGAGGTTTTATTTGGATACATATTTTCATGATTTCAAAATTGGATTTCAATCTCCAATAAGGATTGTCAAGGAACTATATACATTATACATGATATATAAATGGTGTTTAAAAATCTAAAGATGGTTGGAATGGTTTTGAAAATGTTATTGAAATTGTATGAATGGAATTGAAAATGTATTTGGATAATTTCACATTGGGAAAATTTGGTCCATCGTGAATGAGATAAGGTAGACTTAGTGTATGTTACACAACTAGGAGGCAACCCTTTATGATATCTACTCTATGGAATCGATATATATATGTTTAACCATTTCCTATTTTTGTTAGTGAGTCTCCAGTACTCATTATACGATAAGATAGAGCCTAATATGATGTAGATTATCATATGTAATTTATTGTTATTTATCACATGAATATTTATATAATGAATTGTTTCTCAATGGTCTATATGTGATTTCTTATGATATGAATTTCAATTATAGGTTATTTCATGGATAGTTTTACCTTTTCATTCATAGATATGATTTCTTATTTTATCACAAATACTTTTCATATTTCAGGTTTGTGAATATGATAGTAATTTATAAAAACCAATGGTAAATGACATAAAAATGGATTTTGTTTTTGAAAATTAGGTTTAAAACTATTTTTATATAAAAGATATTAATATTGGATTCCTAGTATTATACCTTGTTTAGAAACTATGGTGGTATATTACTGGGATTTTTCTCACACAAAACTTTTTTCATTGTATATTTTTATATTTTTAATTATAGGATTCATGTAAATGGATTTTATTATTCTACCATGTGTTCTTATATTGTTAGTAAAATATTCAATTTAGTTTCGTCTGAAGGTGACCGTTGGTCATGTTTTTTTTGATATATTTTAGACAAAAGAATATTTGGGCTTTGATATAATGAATTTTTGGAATCTCTTAAATATATTATTTATACTCTAGTTTTATGACTTGATATTATTATATTCATGGATGGTTTTTGTTATCATTTTATACCTGTTTTACATGATGATCTAGTTTGGGAATCTTATCAAGGTTACTCCAGTTGATTTGTTACATTATGCATGCCCTATTTTGATATTAGGATATTATCCTTTATACCATCGTTGTTTTCGGGATAAAATTGTGTATACCATTATATCCAATAATCATCAATAACTACCTATGAATATATAGGTCTGAAATAAACCCAACCATTACATAATGATAATGGAAATAGTTATATTCCATAATATTTGGAAACAGTTATTATTTGGTAGTATATTGTCCCATGGAAATTAAATTGTGCTTTACAAATTATTCATCATCATAATGAATTACTATCCAAATAATTAATATATACAGTAAAATTGGATCATATCCAATGTGAAGAATAAGATACCCAAATATATATTATTATCTATGAAAATATATTTAATAGTTCACATGAATGTTTCTTTATTAATGTATTGTTTTTATTTTGAAACAATTTATTTAAAATAAAAAATAAAAAGTAATATATATAGAAATTTCATTGGAATGAACCTTGAAAAAATGTAAGGGATGATTAAAATCAAGGATTATTTACAGGGGAGAAAAAATTGATTCATAATGTATACATTAAAATAAATATATCACACCTAGATTTTGTAGAAATTAAAATGTTTCGAAAATAATGTGAAATTTAAATTAAATAATTTTATTATATAGTAAAGAAAAATAAAAAATTATTATATTTAATCTATATTTAATTGAAAAATAATTCATTATAAAATTTTAAAAAAATTGATATGGATGGAAAATGATCCATACTAAAGACAAAAAAAGATATATTTTCCATTAAATAATTTTTTCTGATTTTTTCTAATTGATTAAGATAAAATTTTATGTAAAACATATTATTTAAAAAAAACATAGGGGAATGGAATTCATGTTATATTTGATTAATAGTTCATATAATTTCATTATTGTAAATTCATGTAGAAACAAACTTGATAAGAAGTTTAATTGTAACATAAACCCATTAATATGATGATATAGTTTTTATCATTAATCCCTATATAGAAATAATATAAAAAGTATAATTATTTAATATTTCCATAAAAATGTTTAGGATTTTACATATCCGTGTTGATTTTGATTCACATAATAAATGAGTATATTTGAATAACATAACAAATGTCTAACTGACTGTAATTCGAAAAGGAAACCCCTTTCTACATTGGTAACATTTGGAGAAAAATTCCATGGATGGATTATTTTAAATTTTATGTCTAAATACCATGAACATAGAACTAATAAAGAATGTGTTATTTAAAATGGTATTATATGATACTAATAAATAATAATAGGTTCACAACCTTAATTATTTTTAAAAAAAATATTAAGATGAATATCCCTTACCAAATAATCAAATAGATTCATAGGAACAGTATCTTATTTTTTTTAATTTTTAATTTATTATATATAAATTAAATACCCATTAATTCACTTATAATATAAAATATAATCCATATATATCATTACAAATCCCATTAATTAATAATTCATTATTAAACTGAAGACGGAAAACTTCATTGCTATTCAGGTATATTTCTCACTGGATCAACTGGTATAGATTTACATGAGAGACATGGTAGGGCTGCAAGGATAACAAATATCTATTGTATTTGATCAACATTGAAGATTCAAATCTATTTTTTGGAAGATTATTAAACATGGTCTGGATACTAAGATGAATTTTGGTATGAATTATCATCATCAAACTAATGGCCAATGTTAGCGGAATATCCAATCAAATGAGGACATGTTGAGATCATTCTTAATTAAATTAAAAGGAGGATGGGATCAATATCTTCATTTACAGGAGTTCTCTTATAATAACAGTTTCCACTAAAGAATCCAAATGGATCCTTATGAGGCCCTATATAAGAAGAGGTTATGAACACTGACATGTTGGGATGAAGCTGGGGAGATAAAATTCCTAGGTTCTGAAATGGCCGTTTAAATGGCGGAAAATGATAAGACCATCCAATGACACATTAAATCTGATCAGAGTTGAAAAAATATCTATGCTGATAATCATCGGAGAGACCTAGAGTTTTATGTCAGATAAATATAATTCCTCTACATATCACCGGGGAATAGAGTTAGGAGATTTTGGAATAAGGGAAAGCTTTTTCCAAGGTACATTGGCCCATTTGATATCCTTGATCACATTGGAGTTTTGGCCTATCGACTAGAACTCCCACTGAACCTATATCAAGTACATGATGTATTACATGTATAACTCTTATGTATGTACATATGTGACCCATCACATGTACTCAATCTAGAGGTGGTACCTTTGGATAATGACATCTCCTATGATGATAAACCAGTGATGATCATAGATTGTGGAGAAAAAGTTCTATGAAATAAGACAATTCCCATCATTAAGGTGTTGTGGAGAAAACACAAGTTTGAAGAAGTGACGTGTGAATCAGAGGAAGTGATGAAACAGAGTTACCTGCCTTTATTATAATATGGGAAAAGTAAATTTCTAGGGGGCAGATAGTAATGACCCAAAATTTTATTAATTAAAATTCATGTTGATCTTATTAAATGTTTTATTATGCGAAATGGTTATATAACATATTCACTTACTTTGTTTTATGTTTTTTGATTTCAAAATACCATTATGAATTATAACCATTGCTAATATAACCTTTGAATAGTGATCACATGATTAGTATAATTATGGGTGTTAACAAATCCAATTAACTCAGACAATGGAAGAAATGTCTTCATCTGGTAGAATATACCCAAAAAATATTATTTGTCAAAGCTTGGAAAGGTGTTGGCGTCATTAGGAATTTCACTTAACCAAGCCCAAGTTGAGATTAAACACATTAAGTTCGAACAAAACTGCCTAAGGGATAATTGTATGTTGATAGATATTACCACCCAGGCGATGTTATCCAAGAAACCCCAAGAGTCTATCATCATGGCACACAATACCATTATGTCATATGTGGGTGTTATAAGAGGTTATGTTACAATAACATGCTATTATTATTATGTACATTATTTTTTTATATAGAATATACATTAATTTTATTATTGTTTCTTTATAAATATTTTTGAAATGAAAATAGCATTTTTAGTTAAGTATGAAATCTATTTTGATGAATTAATTGATTTTTGAATTAAATATTATTTTAATTAAATATTATTACCAAATTTCTTTTTATATAATATTATTTACTATATAAATATTATGACTAAAATTTTGATTTTTTATGGATTGGAAGCTATTTTTCTAAAATAACCATTGATTTTTCAATAAATGTTTGTTTTTATTTTAAAAGTAAACATTAACATATTAAGAAAATTATTTATATAAGATGAATATTATTTTTGTAATTTTTTTTTTGAAATTATTCAATGCTGAATTTTTCATAATTTTCTATGAGAGTCGATTTTGTTGGGTCAAAATTAAATACTGTTTAAATATATAAAGCATTTTATGACATAATAATAACCCAATTGTAATGTAATAAAATAATATAAACAACATATTTTTCAATATATGTTTTACCATTAACATAGTGTTATTTTATGTTTGTTTTCATTTTACAGTGCCTTAGTAGACCCTCCAAAACATATAAAACATATAAAACTTTTTAACATTTTAAATTGATTTTTAAAGAGTGTGATTCACCTACCCATAAGAAACCCTATTATTTTAATAATTTTATACAATATCCTTATAAAATATTTTTTTTCAATCCCCTTTGGAAAAACAATGGGACAAAACCAAGGGTTTTTTGGGATTTTGAATAGTTTAATGTGTGGTGTCCCAAACAAAAATAATAAAAAATTCCCTCTATTTTCCTATATAAACCCACCCAAACACCCACTTCTCTTAACTCAATGATTTTGGAGGTCATACAAACTCTGACCTACTCTATATAAAATCCTCCCAATGCTCCCCATGCTCCCAGTAAGCCTCTCTCAAACGTTTCCCAAGCCTTTGGGATCACACTTCCAAGTAAGAGATTTCTTCATTTCCCAGTTTTTTCCAAATTTCATTTCATTGTTATGCCCTTTTATTTTCAATTAAAAATGTTTTTGTATTATTTCAATCCTCTGTCATAATTCCCTATTTATTTTTGAATAATCATAAACCCCATTTCTCTATCATTAATTCCTCCCACGTACACCCGTTATCATGGGGAAATTCGGTAACGAATTTCTCTCTCCTCAGTAACATTGAAGCAATTCATTTGTATCATGAATCTAGATTCCATTAAAATTGTTGGAATATGTATCTATATTATCTCCATAATTTATATTTCATTTACATGTTATGATACATACCTTTTTCTCTCATTAACAATTTTTATATCAGGTCGTTATACTATCGAAATTACACTCTGATTTTCCATGCCAGAGTCATTGAGTAGTGAATACCTTGCCCATTTCTCTATCAAGGGTATTAACCTTTATAAACATATAAATATTGTTTAAAGTGTTAAATATATGTATTCCACATTCATTTATAGTGTAAAAATTATGATGTGGAATGATTCTGTGTTGTATGATCATTGTGTCACACTTATGCATAAAATAAAATGTTTAAGAATGGTGCGCCCAGATAGCGCTCCAATGCATTGGGTAAAGATTTGTATCATGATAAATCAAGTGAAATAAGGGTTTAATCATGATAATTCAAGTGAAATGAGGTTTTACTGAAACTCATTGTGCAATTATCCTTGGATCTTGTTAATACCATGTTAAGTATTGTCTCAACATTTCCATGTTACGACAATAATGTTATATCACACCATTATATTCATGATTCTCTTATGCTCCATAGCTATGCCTATTTTATAACATGTGTAATATTCTTTATTTTATTCTTTGTTTAGTCCCATACAAGGCTTTATAGATATCCATTTTCTTATGAATTTCCTCAGGTTATCCCAAGTAATGATATGTATAGGGAATATAGTGGTCATATAAAGGAAGTTTTCAATACGATTTTTTGTTTCATGTTTTAAGTCATTATGTAATCATCTTAAGCGCCAAATACACTTGACCTGTCTATATTTTATGTTGTATAAAAGGAATATTTTATGTAATAAATCATTTTTAAGTGTTTAATAAAGAGTTTGGTTGTTTTAAAATTTTTTGAATGATTATTAGTAACCTAACTATTTTTTATTTTCACAGTAAATGGTAAATCTGTTAAATTAAGATAGACATAAAATGATAAGAAACATAAAATTACCCATAAAATTACATAAATCATATTTAGTGAGTATATATCATCCAATGATATACTAGAATATATTTAAGAAGATTTTGGGGCCACTAGTATGTGGTAATGACAAATACAGTATTTTATTTAATGAAATGTAAAACATGTCATACTCTTGTTTTTATTAAGTATTATATTTTTTATATGGTATAATCTTGAGGATATTTTAAACTAAAAAATTATATTAAATGATAAAATAATATATTAAACATGGTTATTTTATATTAATTTTTATTAAAAAAATAACATTAAATTCATCCATAACATGTATGGATAAATTTATTAATTTATTGAAAAATAAAATAAATTTTTCTTTAATTATTAAAATAAATATATATTGAGTCACATATTATAAAAAAAATTAAAATTATGAATATGAAATGATATTGGAACAATTAAATATTTATTTTATAAATTTAGTTGCTTTCATGATAATGTTGAAGTTAATTTAATGAATAGTTCTCAAAATTTAAATTAGGAATAATATATAGTAATTAATATTTTATTAAATAATTTAAATTTCCAAAAAATATAAAATTAAGATAATTTATTATGATATCATTTTAAATGTAAAAAATCATAATTTTAGGTGTAATTTTTCATTTTATTTTAACTCTATTGTCCATAAAATAGTAAAAATAAACGTTGTCATAATAATAATTAGGTATGAAACATAGGGGTTAAAATCAAAACATAAAGTCTGAAATATAGTAAAAACATGTCAAATTTTTTTATTAGGGGGTTTATAACAATAATAATATAAAAAAACAACTCACTCTTTTTCCATTTGAAAGTAAATAAAAATTTATAAAAATTTATTATTTCAAGGAATTCCAATAGATCACCTCCGATCTATATTTTTCCCAATAAAATAATAAAATTTTGTTTGGCCATGACTTACCTATGAAAATTTATAGAATACCTACCAAAAATCTATTGCTCTTTTTAGGCATAATGACAATATTTGTGATATTATGTTCATATAAAAGGTTATATCACAATGAGGATGTATAAGATTTATCTTTATTATTTAGATTTCATTCATATTCCACATACCTAAATCCTTCATAAACCAATATAAAATAATTATTATATTCCATCAAATTGTAAAATAATTCATGGTCTATGTGTATCAATTACTACTGCCACTCTAACTGATGTAATTCAATTTCCATGACCGTCTCAAAAGACTTGACATATCGGTGAAATTAATTTTTATATATGACAATAAATAAATTTTTTTCATTATGAAATTATGATATATAAATTACTTTATAAAAAATTCATTGAAATAAAAAGGATAACATCATTCTTCTTTAATTGTGAACTTCCACCGCCAAGAAGCGATGTGAGTCATTTTACTAACCACATCACATGGATGATATATATTAGTAAATTTGAGGAATTAATATTCAATTTAATATATTAAAATCATTTTGTAATTATTAAATAGTTCCTCTCTTCTTGTCAAAATGACTGAAGTAAAATGGAAACGTTACTCATTCAAATGTACACCCAACCGTCTCAATGATTATAACACAAATCATTTTTCATAACCATATTTAATGGTTTGATTAAAAAGTATAATTTATTTAATAAAAATGAATAATTTTTCATGATTTTTATTCTAGATATGATGAAATTTTTCATTGTTTACCACACAAACCTTATGATTTCATCTTAACCATATGAATCGAATATCATCAAAATAGCCTACCTAAACATAAATAATTATGTAATTTCTAAAATTTGGAAAAAAAATGTTATAAAACTGAAAAAATAAGAAAAAGGTTCTCTTAGATGTAAATAATTATCATGGTATTATTATTGAATAATATAATAACATAAATCAAGAGTATACTTAAGGAATGTGAATTTCTTTTAAAAATTATCTTTTTAATATTTCCATTGAAAATAAATTTTTTTCCCATGTCCATGATTCCAAATAATGATTAAAATATAAAAATATTTTCATATTATTAATTAAAAATATTAATTATATGTTATAACTGTTACATACTATGTATATAGTAAGCCTTTATTTTCTTCCCAAATGATGTTATTTGTGTGTATTCTTACAAAAATATGGAAGAAATTTTATTTAAAATTATATAGAATGTGTAGAATCTTTCTCCATCATGAATCCATAATAAACATATTTTTACATTATATATTTTCATCATTATATTTATAGATATTGGTTTCATTTTTATTTACAGAATTTTTAGATATTAATCATCAATTCTGTAAGAGAAACTGTGTCTTTATTTTAGTTTAAATGATTTATTTGAAAAATTTTATAATGAAAAGTTACAAGCATAAACTATGTTTTTATGATATCATACATGATAATTATATGGAAACAATATTATCCCGAGACATCATAAATGATGGGTGCTGACCCATTATATCTCTTTAGTGGCCTCGATAAAAATTATATGAAGTATTGAGCTCCATTAGCGCTCATAAAAAATGGGTGACCTAGTGTAGCTTATATGAAGGGTGAGATTTATTATATATATATATATCCAATTAATTGGTTAATGATGTTTTTTTCGGAGAATTATCTTCTATGTTTTCTATATGTTTATTCAAATTACAAGGTTTTAATGGGGTTTTATGATTATGATTACCTATATTTCCAAAAGGGGTTTCATATGCGTGCTACTGATGTTTAATGATTTTTTAAGAAAAAGTTTTTTTCTTTAATGGGGAAATGTTTATTTAAAACTATAAAATAAAATTTACAATTATCTTAATCATTATATTGGTTATCATATTTCCTCTGTTCTAATAGATATTTTTTATTTTTATGTCCAATACTTGTATTTTTTGGGCTCATCAAACATTTGTAAATTTTTTTAGAAAGAGTATGTGATATTTTCAGGAAAAGGATGAGGTGAAGATGAATATTGAAGATAATTTTCACAAAAATAAATAATTTTTCTTTTTCATTGTATTAATGGTTGGAAATATAATTGTTGTGTATAAGTGTCAAAATTATGATTATAAGTGTCAAATTGTAAGTTAAAATTTTAATATAAAAGACTGTATAATAATATAAATTTTTGGGAGTCAAAATCCAACTAATGAAAAATATAAGTGGAAACATTATACATCAATCAAAATATATTTGAATTTTCAATGTTCCTGAACGTAACATCAGCCATTAATCATAAATAAATTAAAAAATGTATTATATGAAAAATGTTGCAATCCACGAGGGAATTCCACATTAACAATCAGTAGGTTAAATGCATTATACTTTAATGAAATAAAAATAATATAATATTATTAACTATATGAGTTAACTGCAATTTTACAAAAAATAATTTGACTGGGGATACACTAATGTAAATAAAATTTATATAATATAAATAGATAGGTAATAGATTATGACATGTATTACTAGGAAATAATTATTCAGAAATAAATTTGATTATATATATTTATAAAACCATAAATGTAAATAAAAATTTAAAATATGTATCATGTCTCAAAAACATATAATTGATGACAGGAAAACAATATTTTCATTTGTAACACTATTTATCAGTATTTTATGAAAGAGAGGAATCATAATTGAACAAAATATGAAATGATAAAATAGTAATCATTTACATGATATAAAAAATATCTGATATATTATCCAATTAATTGTAAATTTAATTATAATAACAAATTTTTCTGAGGAGATTAAATTAATATGAAAACACTTATATTTTCCATGACTTTTTCTACACAAAAACTAATGGTCTAAGAAAAGTAATTTATGATCATTAAAAACATACTAATGATTATTTTTGAAATCTTTTAACATTTATAATCCAAATTGATAATTATTATTTATATATATATATATAATAGTTTGATTTCCATTATTTCCATCATCAATAAAATGTTATAATTATTACTTGGAATGAGTTCCATAAAAATTATATATGTATATATATAGTTCCAAATTCCTTCAATATAAAATCATTCATATTATAAGAATAGTTTATCAATGAAATTTTATTAAGCATTAATTTCATTTCACAGATTTTTTGGTTTTGATACTTTCTGTTGTAATCATTAATGAGAATGTTATAGGATTTAATTATGAATAAAGATTGATTTGAAATAGTTGTCTATGTTATAAATTAATAGCATTAGTGGTGTAGGTTTTTAAACCAACTAAAATATGAACCTAAAAAGAATAATGTGTGATTATGATGTGGTATTGTTTAAAAAAAATTATACCTAAATCATAATTGCATAATAGGTTTTTAATTTTTGTGATATATTGAACATGGCATGATGTTGAAATTAGTTCTAATTTAATTAAAGTAGAAATGTTGGTAGAAGATAATATTTTTCTCTTCGTTTTCACATTTTAATGGATTAATTTAATAATAATTAATTATTAATCTATCATCTATAGTGTCATTACCAAGCCTTATAAAAAGATGATAATTATATGATACAGAATATTAAAGGGCCAATAGGGTGTTACCAATATCAATGAGATGAAAAAAATCACCCATAAAACCAACAAAAACCATTGCGAATCATTTTACCAATATAAAAACCCAACACTACATAAATAATGATAAATATAAGGAGGATGTAAATTTTCTATAACCAATTAAATATCGGTAGAAATGAAAATAATCTGTTAAAGAAAGAAAGGAACATGACAAAATATCCAAAAAAGGAATACAAAACTACCAATAGATAGACCATTTATATGTGGGTAACACCCCAACACCACACTAATAATAACATATTCCCTAAATAAATGAAATCTCACCAGCTCAATGTTTTTCAATTACCTTTCACACATCAAAACAAGAATATATGGGTTCTTAAATGAATTAATCATACATGTTAATGTCATTATCATATTCGATAGGCTACCAATTCTCATAAATTGAACCTATTGGGTATTTTTTTAGTGTACATGGAGAGTATGATAGGGTATACTATTGTCAGGGATTTTTTTTCCTTTGATGAGGAATACATAAGTAGATGTATATATCAACTCACTCACTTTGGCTTTAATTGACCAACACAGCTGGAAAAAGGGAGATGATGCCTCATATATTCTATATGCTGATGACATCTCCTTATTTTGGAAAAACATAACGAAAACAATATCATTCATCAAATACCCTTTCACTAACAAAGAGTATGTGTCTATAGAATATATAAGTTTGGATAAATCATTAATTGTTTTTTAAGATGGAATTATAGTTTGAAAACAAAAAATAATTGTGACCATGGATTGTGTTAATACATGATATCTTCTGTTGATTTACCATCATATTACTCTATTATAGGTAATGGTAGAGAGAAAATATTTAGGGGAAATAAACTCTAGAATTGTGAATTAAATGGTTCGGTTGATAGGTAAAGACATTTCTATGGTTGGAAGGGTTTTCCTTGTCAACTCTCTAATCACATCCAAGATTGTGTACTCGTTCTCTATATATAGGTTGTTAGGAGGCCCTATCAAAGAACCTCAAGCAATGATTCAGAACATTGTATAAACTAGATCCACATAAGAATGGAAATTAATTAATATTTTATGGAAGGCGGGTGGTAAACCTACTGACATGGGAGGCCTTGGGATGAAAGACCTCAGAATTAGTAATATTGGACTCATTGGTAAATTCACATGGATCCTGATTTCCGATGATGCCATCATTGATTTTCTATACATGATATTATAAGGGAGACTTATAAATGGGTAAAAAAATATATCTACCATCCTATTTTAGGAATGATATTAAGAAATACGTTCATAGAATCATGATTTACACATAGTTGATTGGTAAGTAGATACTCCAAACTTATATACTGGAACTCTAATTGGTTTCACAGCCCATTGTAGGATATTGTTTTCATACCCACTGACTCAGTACTCATAACCCTTTCAATGTTTTTTAACCACATCAATTTCATTATTGTCTATTGGATACCTATACAAATCGTGAGATTCATAATTATGAATAGTGGAACCATCATATGGAAACACAACTACAGTTGGGAGATCAATACTAGGTATCACTATTATCTAGAATGTATTAGCTCCAACAGAGAACCAAAAGGACATATGTACTTCAAATAACCAATCATAAAAATCTCCCGATTTCTTATTCTATAGAGATTATGGGAAAATCATATTCCCACTTAAGATAATAATAAAAATATAGGGAATGGAATATTGTTAACAAAACTATTTTCATGAATGCTGAAGTGGATTTCCATAAATTATTATTGATTTGTGATTTTTCAAAGAAATTATGGGCTTATGCTGGGTATCTATTTGGGATGATCATTGATACTCTCCTGCTTGTACCAAAACTACTTAAGAAGATATGCACTGCAAGCCAAAGTGAACATTTGTAGAACATCCTACTAGATGTAGTGGCATCACTATAATTTTTTTGTTGACTAAAAAGAAAATTATATTTTTTAACAAATAGGATCCATGTGTTAACCTTGAAAAGATTACACTCCACAAGTAATATTAAAACACCTTAGTTGTAAAAATCGTATGTTTACCCAACTAATATGTGGATCTGAAAATAAATCGTCTCTTCGATGTAACTTGTAGGACGAGGAAACAAAAACATATGAAATATGTAAGATGGATCCAAACAATTAATTCATGGACCATAGTAAAAATTTATTGAGCTAAATCTGGCATGCTGGGACCCCTGGGTTTTGGAGGGGTGTTCTGATCCTACAATGTGTTTGTCAAAGGATGTTTTTACCATTACATTTTAATTTGATTAGACAATCAAGCTGAGTTATGAGCCATTGTATATACATTACGGTATTCAATTATATACAATTGAATATATTTATAGATTATGTGTGACTCTAAAATTTATATAATGAATTTTCAAATAATAAAAATGAATATACTAAGGAAAATTCAACCTCATTTGATTGAATTTATATTGAATATCACTATATACAATCACTTCAGATCAAAAGCCTTTAGATAGATAAAAAATTTGATGAAATCATATCAGAGAAAAATATCATGTAAATACCCAGAAATTTCAATGAAATTTTTTTTAAATGCTTTAAAATTTTATGAGTTCACAGTTTCTTATGGTGGTTGATTCCAAGGCCTTGTCTGCCCGTAATCAATTTCTGATGTTTTTTTCAGGTATGTTTAGTAAACGTACGTGCAGGTTATCCAATATTTTAAACTTGTGCTCAGAATTGAAATCTGAGGAAACTGTTGAACTCGTAGCAGCAGAATTCTCTTAAGGAGATGTTTACTGTTATTACGTTTTATGCGGGTTGATAGTTAACTTTAAAAGTTTAATAAAAATGTTAAATAAAATTATTGTGAACAATTTTATTTATGTGTGGTACTTTAATCCTATATGGGGAAGTTATTGGTGTGGCCCACACCCATATAACATTCCATGTGTAGATATTTGTGATGTGGGTCCCACACGATCCCCAACCATTCATCTCACCAAAACTCCCCTCAGACTCCCTTAAACCTCGTGTCTAATTATTAACACATCCCCTTCATTATGGTTAATCCTTTCACCTTCCTCTCTCTCTTTTAATATTCCATCACTTCTAATTATTGAGTTGAGCTCCTTAATTAATTAATTATATGTGGTGTCATGAATTCATTTTGAATTTTCATGGAATAATTATATTTTTAGATAGCATATTATTTCATTTGGGGATGGCTATTATTTTTGTGGATGAAGGCTTGGGAGAATTCACCTTCTCGAACAAAGAACACAAGGAACAACGTCCTCTTCGATGAAGGACGTTGATTCCCCAGAAGAACGATGACACGTCTTCTCCTACCTTCTTCAACTGGGGAAAGAATGAGAGGCGACGCCTCAAGGAACACTGTCAACTTTCCACTTCCTCCGTTTCAAGGGAGAAGACACTACAGTCACTAACGACAATGTCTTTTTCCCCAATGTTGACAGAAAGACATCCAACTTCCGCGATGCCGACTTCTGTGACTTTGAAAACACCCTTGAATAGAGGTAGGGTTTTTTTATTAATTTTTAGAGAAATAAATTTACCTCGTTCTTTGTTGTTTTCTATGGTTCATCATTGGCCAAATGTTCTCCCACAATTCGGATGACGCAGGCCGAACCAACACGGCCCGACGTTCCCCTGTTGCATGTTGGTTTATTTGATGATGGAGGCGGAGTCGGAAGGGTGTGATGTCATCACACCGCACCCGAGAAAGAGACCATGGACATATGGCGGTGAATATTGAAGGTTGCGACTAAGCCGTGTCGCGGCGGAGGAGGACCGACCCCATCGCACCAACCACATGAAGGAAATCACGGCCCGTGGTGTGGGCTGCTCGGACGAAGAAAACCAGTCGGCCGAAGCCAGCTGGGCAGGAGAAACCATGGTGACACCTTGGCATCGCGCTACTGGAAGAAAGAGTCCCACTATGAGGGCCACTTGCTAGACGAGCTGGACGGCTAAAGCCGCCCGATCAGGAGGACCGCAATGAATTGAGGTGTCGCGCTGCGGAGGACCGCCGCCTGAACTAGGTGGGCTGCTTCGGTGGGAGAAACAGCGTGCATGCCATCCGGCCAGACGGAATAAACCATGTCGCCTCTTGGAACAATGTGGGAGATCATCATCCCCCTAGTGCGGGCCACTCGTGCCAGACATAATCGGTCGGCTTCGGCCATGCGACAGGGAGGGGCGGCGGTAGCTGGCGCCGGCAGTTTCAATTATCACCCCCCACTTTGCACCTTTTTTATTCATTCACCCATAATGTAATATACAGACCTCTGATCGACACACTATCAGTTGTTTTGGAATCCCTTGATCGAGACAGTCATTTAAGTATATTACACTCATGGTTTCGGTGATGTTCGGGTACGATCGGGTTGTTTTGAACCCGAAACCAACATGGCCCTCAGAGCAGAAATGCTTATAACATAAGGACCGGACGTCTGATTGACATGAAGTCCATTGAATTTGATTACTTTTGATGAGACTGATCTTTTGTAATACTCCACTTGAGGTATGGATGAAGATGGAGTACGGTCGGGTTGGTTTTAGCTTAAAAACCAACCAGGCCCCTGGAAGAGAAAAACCAATAACTCTCAGACCGGAGGTCCGTCTGAAGAACCGTATACAACGATGGTAATCCCTTTAAGAAATAGTTCCTTTGATTATACCCCATGAGAGTTCAGGTTATAGTTGAGATATGGTTGGGTTGGTTTGTAGACAAAACTAACCGGTCCCTCGGGATAGAAGATTAATTACTCACAAACCGGGAATCCGATTGACGCACCGTCGGTTGCGTTAAGACCCATATGATGTGGAGGTCCATTGTGAAACTTCTACGTGAGACTTAGTGACAAATGTAGTGTCGACCAGTAGCTCATGGAGATGATCCTCTTGGATATGGGCAGACAGAGTATGGAGAGCTAGTAGTTGTAGACCTGACGACTTCTTGACCGATTCGAATCGGAGTGATTCAACTAGCCCAGTGGACGGAGTGCCCTTTTTTTTTTGCAGACACACAGTGGACGGAGAACCTGGTTTAGTAGCAGACCCATAGTACTCGACAGAAGGAATACCTCTGACGGCTATTAGGGGGAGCTCCCGGTTTGGCGGCAAAACCAGAGCAGAGGAGCGCCCGGTTTGGCAGCACACCTACGGTTCTCAACAGGAGGAGTACCTCAGCAGTCTAAGGATAGTGAGTAGTGCATCAGAGACATGATAGAGCCACTGTAATCCAAAGAGGAGGAGTTCTCTAGTAGTTTTGGTTTCGATATTGAAAATCCTGGTTTGAGCTGCGTTAATGACCTTTTTGTTTTCCTCATGATTGAGATGGGTTACTTTCTAACATAGGTATATGTATGGGAATATACCAAAGTAAAGGTTATATATAGAGATCGTTCATTGTGGATTATCTTTGCTGGATTTAGTGAGACCATGGGGGTCATAGGTTCCCTACTGAGTGTCGTTATACTCACCCATTCACTTGCTTTGCCAGCACCTCGTTGTGTTGGATGCAGACAACGGTCATCACTGCCTGAGGTACAGTGTACGTGGACTGGACGGTACCCCGAGGTTGACACTCAACATGACGACAGATGAAGCGGACCAATAAATGTGTAGTGTTGAGGAGAACATCTGAATCTACCCTTCACGTAGGAATCTAGAGGATGATCCAGGAGATTCTTCCATCTTCTAGTTGTTT
Source organism: Viscum album (assembly GCA_963277665.1). NCBI lineage: Eukaryota > Viridiplantae > Streptophyta > Magnoliopsida > Santalales > Viscaceae > Viscum > Viscum album. The sequence continues at coordinate 895,395,175 of OY728127.1, forward strand.
TCCTTTTCAGTTGTACATTCTTTCTGTTATAGATGTACCTTTCTGTTGGGCTTGTATTTCTGGCCCCTTCATTCTTTCAGCTCACTTGTTATTTTGCTTTACTTATAGTTTTCTTCCACTTGTACTCTGGTTTTCTATGTTAACATTTTATAAAGGCAAGGCATTCCCAGATTTTAGGGTGATACGCCGTTGGTTCTAGTCGCCATCCCCTAGCCTATGGATGGCAGGCTAGGGGTACTCATGATATGGGCCCCGTGGGATGGTTCGTGACAGTTCATAGCGATGAATATGATGTGTTCCTTCACAAATCTTGACTACTATGTTCCAATGGTTCGTGTAGATATGTATGGTGTGATACACACCTCATTTTGTAAAAATATATTGAAAAAATTTCTTCTCCTTGAAACATATTAATTAATTTTTTAGGGCCATCTTCCACTAGATAATAATATTTTGGGTAATGAAAAAACAAATAAAAAAATAACTATGGATATAAAATATATTTTATCAATGGTTTAGGATATATCACTCTAAAACATCTCAATAATCTATTAAGTATTTTGTACTAGAAAAATTCCTTATAAAAAATCGGACTATGGTATATTTTACCTCCCATGGATTGGTCCCCCAATGAAGTTAAATAATTATGTCCCACTAAAATTAGGACGTATGACACATTTAAACACTCCATGAGTGAATCCATTATACAAAAAAGGATAATGACCATCATTAATACCCCTATTGGCTACATATGATCCCATGTACAATATATTTGAAAATGATTGAAATGGTTCATGAAATTTCATAAATGAAATTTCAATACAAACTTTTTCTATGAAAAAAATTACTCAAAAAATCCATTAAAATATTCATAATTTTATGAACACCTTATTCATTCACAAAAAATGGGTTAAACCATTTATTCTAAAAATCCACCTACATATTCATAACAATAACATAATATGTAATTCCAATATTCATTAATAAAAAAGATAGAAAATTATATCATATAATTTTATTGATGAAAATTCAAGATATGGAATAATTTATATCACTAATGGGATCTTGCACAAAAATATGATCTATGCACCAGATGGAGGGGAGAACATGAATAATCAATATGAGTCCTAATACATTTATTATTACATCATGGATTTATGTTATCATAATTAAATGGTATGGGGAAGATTATGATATTAAATAAATTCATGAACATCAGATTAACTCTCTACCAATAAAGATTAAGACATTTGGAAAGAAACATGGAAAAAGAATAGATCTTTTGATCCAAATTATCAAAAGAAGAATCTATCCCAAAACCCTTCGAAATTCATCTAACTCAAATCCCATGATCATAAGTGACAATGCAATGATTTCTACAAGAGAACAAAGAAAAATATATTCATTAAATCAGCCACATTAGGTTCTTTGGAGTTTCAACCAATGTGCAAATTTCATTTATAAAAAATTAGAAGCAAAATTTACCAATATTGTTTCCACAATATGAAATAGCATGATATAGTAGAGGTTCTCCATTCCCAGGGTGACCTATACAACACCTCTGTATATGCCAATAATAAGATCCTCAACATATCAAAGACAAGGAATTTGTCAAGCATTGGGCTGGAAAAGGCATCCATAATGAATGTTGTAAGATCGTAATGTTTGAAATTCACAAGGTGTCGACTAATACATTTTTTCTTAGAATACTCCTTTCACTACAAGATGTGGCACTGCCCATGGTTTACAATAGTAACAACGGTGCATCATGATGTCCATTAGGGTTGTGGTGTTACAAATATTGAAGCAAAAGACCAAAACACACGATTTAATTATAAAAAATCATTTTTCATTCATCCAGAACCATGATAGAACATACCATTGTACAAGAAAATTAGAATCCTCATGCCAATATAAAACAACACCCCTCACATTTTTCCGCTTTATGCCATGTATAATATGGATGATAAAAATAGATTTTTCCACTACACAATCATTAGTGGAACATAATCCCACAATTTAGAGAATATAATCCATGATTCCATGAATCATTGACTTATATAATAGATTCCCATTTCGAAACTAAATCAGAGACTCAACACTCACCATAGACTATCCAAAAAAATACATGCTCCTACTCAGCTTCCTCCGAACTAAAAAATGGGAAGGATGAGGATTATACTACATAAGAAGATATATGAGGAAAAAAATCATGGATATTGTGCAACATAGTCGATATCTCGTACCATTATGTTACATATCCCAAAAAACCGTTCATATCGAATGTTCTATAATATCACAAGAAAACATTGATTTTCAAATTTTTTGACAGTTACCCAAAATAGTGGATTTTTTTGTAGACCATGTCATAATTAAGAAAGCTCAAATAGACCACATTAATGATCAAAATCGAAATTATAATAAATATTTGTCTTCTCCAACCATCAATGTATATCATGAATCCATACTTTTGTCTCCTTAATGATACTCTATTCCATGAGGGAGGATTCTCCCACCATAGACCACCATGGAGGTAACCTTCATGGTCAACCATACATGCCTTAAAACAGATCCATTCTTATTGTAAGAAATTATCTATTATTATAATATTTCTCAAATATTACCAAATAGATAGTAATATATTCAATGAATTTGAAGATTCATCAAGTATGTATGTAATATATTTTCTAAGTAGCATGATATATCTGGCTATCTAGCTGTGGATTATAAGACACACTAAACCTAACCCAAAACCCAATAAACTCTTGGAATCCTTCTTATAACTGGGTGGTAAACATTAGATAATGTATTTTGACAATTAATAGGGAACCGTATGTAAACTAATGGTATTAATACATATAGGCTCCCCATTCATTATTCTTTGTTGGTGTCCCTTATTTGAATAAAATGGTTTGACTTCATCAAGTAATCAATCACCACCCAGATTGAATTTTTTCCAGAAGGATTTTGTGGGAGTCAAACTATGAGTTCCATAAATATTTTCACCCATATTTATATTGGATCTTGAAGTCATTAATTAAAACCATAAGGCATCATGTAATATCCAATATTTTTATTGGTATGTATCTCCATGATATTTCCATTTGATCCATGGTTACTGTTTCTATTTTGTAGAAGGATAGCCTTTTTTTTGTAAAATTAATTAATGGACAACAATGTTAGTTTGTTTTTTTAATGGAGTGTAATTAGGTGATCCAAGTGGTACCATGGGTTTTTAACATTTTTTATCCATAATGGGTGTTTGTCCTATTTAATTTGGTAATGGGATGAAAAACCATATGTAGAAAATATACACATCAATTAAATGGAAAAAATGACATCTAATGTTTTGGAGAATTTTAATTTTTTTGGACTGGGACACATGATTTTCATAGTATAGTAATATAAATAATTACATGATTTGTAATTATATTAAAAATCATGTTATTCCAGGAAAATAATTTTTAATGTTTTTTTATGGCAGATTTATCCCTTCATCTCTATGTATCCTTCTCATACCGACCTATGGGCTACCTCTAAGTGATTCTGGAGTGCCATCCTCCCTTCATGATAACTAAATAATGCAGTTGAACCCACACAATTGTGGTTTTCTTAGATATCACTCATCTCCCTTGTTTCTCAAGATGTTTTGAGGTAATCTTCTTGAATGATTCTATTTTTAGTTTGTATATTGATTAGTTTTGATCAAGGATCCTTCTAAAAATAATATTCACCATATTCCTCATGGTTGATTCAATTTGGAGGCTTTTTTGATCTCCATTTAAAAGTTGGTCTTCTAAACAAATATCTAATGATATGATAATTATTATGTATGTGAAATATTTAAATTTCATCAACATAAATTTCACTGAATAAATTTAGATATTGACATTAATAATTTGATGATGTCCCTTTGGATTTAATTGGTCATTATCAAGGTAAATGCATACTATTTGGGTGACAAAACCCTTAATTATAAATGAATTATTTAATAGATCATTTTTTCTAGCATGAATAATATTGTGTGTGATTTCATAATATTGATTTAACTATGATTTTTTTGTTTATTGATATTCGATATGAATGATTGATATATGAGATTTGAAAATGAATGTTAAATTGTAATTTTCTTCGGTATGTACTAATCTATATGATGTGATATTGTGATTTCCATATTGATAAGACTTCTATTATGATAAAATAAAAAAATTATTATATAAGGCTACACCAAGTTACTCATGTTGAATTTCTGATGTATCAGTATTTTCCGCATTTTATATGATGAAATCAAAATATATAAGGTTGGGACCAGTTGATAAAATTATATGATGATATAGTAGAATTTCCTAGATAACATGATGAAATATTTATATAGTGTGGTCGTCCTATAATGAATGATTAAATGATTATATATAGGGATTTACCTTGATTATTGTTAATTATACCCAGTCTATAAATCTATATTTTTTCTGGACGTGAGATAGACTGAGAGAAATTCTAGCATGGTGCTGAGGGAAATTATGGTATACCTTAGTCATAAGATTAAAGTTGTCATATTAGAGATTCATTCATAGAGATTTTCCAAAATCTTGATGAAGTAGATTAATATAGTTTAATGAAATTTGAATAATTAAATAACACTCATATTTAATGCATTTTATCAAACTTTTGTTATCACAATGGTTATATTTAGACAACACGGTGTCGACCTTAAGAGTTTGACTAACACAAAATCCAAAAAACCATATTTTACCAGTGATGATTATACTAATTTATGGTTCAAAATGGAATTCAGACATTGTTGTTGATTATTTTCATTCTATATGTGCTAACGAATGGATAAGGGACCAAAATAGGGTTTGGTTCTTGTGAATTATTAATCAACATTTGAGTTTTCTAATAATTTATTTATAACTTCACAATAATTATGTATAAATACATTCTAGAAAATCATTACATTATTTCATTATATTTATCATATTATTGAGTTTTATTATTTTTTGGTTTATTATTTATCATTTTAATTATATTTCTTCTACACATTGATATCTATGTATATAGTTAGTCATATATTTTAATCTATTTTGTAAATGAATAATTCATGTTGTACAACATCTCCATAATACTTATCACACCCCACTGCTAGTAGGCATCCTCTTGAATATAGGGACATGCCATTGAGGTCTCAAAACAAACTAGATTTAGAGAAATGAGAGAGTTAAGGATTTGGGGACATTAAATAATCCTATCAGAGTGCACCATGTTTCTTTTCAATTTAATTAATTTAATGGAATTTTATAAAGGAGACAAGGATGTTTTGAGGTATTTTAATGATATTTTTCATTGGGTTGGATAAAAAATGGGTGGGGGTATTCCAGTTCAAAGGGGAGGAATGTAGTATTTGTTATTTAATTATTACATGATATGTTATTTCACATTGGGTGATTCACATTTTCTGTGAGGGTATGTTAAATAATGTTATTGGTTTTTCAAATTTATACACATTTCCTATTTTGGATCATGATGATTATTCATGCATAATAAGAGGCACATGGGGATATATTGACATGAATTGTTCATGATAGGGATGTTTAATATTACTGTGATATATAATTTCATGTTGAACAACAATATCTGATATATGATGTATCAAAGAAAGGCAAGACATGAACAATTATTTCATGCTAGGCCACTTGAATTCCATATATCAAGAGCCCATGAGTCAGTTGTTCCCTATTGTCTCCACCTATTGAGGTTAACCATTTTATTAAAGATAGTGTTCTATGGAATGTATTTTCCTCATAATAAACTGACTCCATGTCTTTTAGGAGTTAAGGTTATGGGGACCGGTAATCATGATTCTCCTAATGTGGCTAAACCAGATCTTATTATAGGTTCTAAGGAATAGGAGGATGTTTATCATCTTATAAAATACATGTGGGTTTAGTGATGATTTTATATAGAGACTATTCAGCACACAACTTCTATATCTGAGATTCTTTGAGTGTTTCGACTACATCATCTAACTTTGTTCACTTGTGTAGGTGGACCGCATTTAGCAAATTTCTAAATAAAATCAGTCAAAATAATCTTTTAAAATCCACATACACCCATATATAGGACAGTGAGGCTTGTATTATATATTATTCATAGACTATCCATGTCTTTTTTGTACATTCTGTAGCAGGCATGGTAAGAAGTTGAGTTAACATGGAGTGAATTAGAGATGGAATTCCAAATCAATTTTTATCCTCATACATTGTGGGATGGGAAGTCTCAAAAGATAATGCATATAATATAGGAGGGCATGTTTGTGATCAACTATGTTGAATGTTTCCATTATCTACATCACGTTTTACAATCTATTGATGGTGATGGGATCTCTACTGAAATATAGTTTCAGTATCTTCATAACTACGTGATTTGTACATAGTAAAACATATTTTTTCTAAGTAGATTATCATATTTGATCAACAATTAAGTCATCATAGATGGAAATGTGATAGAGTACCATTGATTATGTAATTTATTATCATTTGGTAAAATAGTGAGCTCTTCTTCTATTGGAATGAATCATCAATATAACTGTTTTTTCTTGGTAAAAGTGAGAAGAGTAGTTAAGGTAGTGAGTAGGTCTCTCAAGATCATGTTCGATTAATGTTCAATCCATGTATACATATGGGTCACCGACTATCGCAGTATTAATACCCTCCATTTTAGAGTCGTTCATGGGAAAATTGGACCACCAATAGAGGTTTTCAGGGCATGTGGTTGCATAATTGTGGTTGGGGAAAATGAATGGTTTTGGAGTCTCGTAAGGAATAACTAATCCTTATATTATTGGTATCTATAGTCCCGTTGGTTGAAGTGGATGAGATATGGGATGTATTAGTTTAATGAATGATTGTATGTACCACAATGATTGTCTATATAATGGGTTTAAGGCTTGCAACCAAGGAAGGGTTGATGGTCAGTTGCAGGTTATGTAGAAATCTTTAGTTATTGTGGATATAAGAACCTTATACTATTAATGTTAAAATTATTGTAGAATATAACCATTATTATTTTTTATTTGATATTGTATAATTATATTCCTTTTTATCCACTCTTTGGTTAATTTATTTGGTGTTGGATATGGAATTCCTTGTTGTTGTTTCATCAATTGACATACCGTTGGGAGTTTGGTCAGAAAATAAAAAACATTTCAATGAATTTTCTCAAGAAATTGGTTCATACTTTTCATTTTGGGAATCTTTTGTGCTGAAAATGATAAGAAAATCATGATTCATGGTATGGATTTATTAGTTATAAACTATTCTCATATATACTTTTAACAAAGAGTGTAACATTTTTATCTTTATAAGGTAGCGACTATTCCCAATATGGTGAGTGGGATATTCATGCTTGTAATCAAGAGACAATTCAATCATATTATATTCTCTCAGTAATGAAATATTCATTATTTTTTAGTTGATGGTGAATTGAATCATCATTGATTACATTCAATGGTAGATATTTTCCATGATGTATTCACCGAAGAGATGTACATCTTATCGCTAGAAGGAGAGATTGATTTAACGATCAAGTTGGTGGTGAGGGTATATCCAGTTTAGAACACATCTTATACAATTGAACCATTTGATATTCATAATTTGAATGTATTTTAGGATGATCTAGAATCTTATTATTTCAGTCATCCATGTAAATCTCTGTAGGGTTCTCCAACATTCTTCACCAAGTAGGATGATGGGTTTTTTCTTATGTGTGGATTATCAGTGATTGAACAGGAAAATAGTCATGAAATGGTATCCTCTTCTTAACATCGAGGATCAATTCTAGTAGATGAGAGTATATAATAACTTAACCAAGATTGAATTCAGAAAATAATTCCTTCAATTGAGGCTGATAGCATCAAACATACATTGGACATGTTTTATGAGCATGTACAACTTGTATGAATTTGTAGTGAATGAATTTGGTTTGATTAATGAACATTTTGAATTTAGGGCATTGATGAATATGTTCTATACTAACATTATAAAACATTTTCGGTGTTTTTTTATGAAATCCTAGTGTAATCCCAATCAACTAACATTCATGAAAAACATAGTGGCATCCTACTGAGTATATTGACAGAGAGTATGATTTAGACCATGTTAACCGAATGTAGTTTTTGGAATGAAAAACATCACATCATAGGACTTGTGATCATAGAGGAATGAAATTTATTGGACCAAGGGAATGATACATCCTTGTTATATTTGGAGCATCCCAGGAATGTCATTGATATTTATAGTGTTCAAGGAATAACCACTTATTATATGTGTTTTATCCCTTATTTCTCCCAATTAAAAACATTTATGTCTGAACTGAACAAGAAAGGGGTAATAATTTTTGGCCCTATTTATTTCAATAGTGTTTTTATGATCTGAATGGATGGATGTCCTCAACACCTATCCTCACTATACAATTTCAAGATAAATTATATACCATGTACAATGACAAATTTAGAGTTGGATTTGGAGAAGTTATGGTATTGGAAGATAGAGTGGTTTTTAGGGATCTAGATAGTTAGGCCACATTATAGGAATTATCCTACTTAGAAAAATGATTTAGATGTATTAGTATATTCCTCAATATTCTGGAGACATTTTCTCATGTATTGGTTGTTTGTGGAATACCCATACCACAAGAGCATTAGTTTCATATTTTCTCCATGGGACATGTACCATCTGCAGATGATGTGGGTCAACTATCAATGATAATTCCAAATAGAGTTAGGCAATATGTCGGGAAAGGGAATCATAATTTTCATTGAATTGATAGAAATGAGACCAGAAGAAATAGTAAAAGGGTATTACGAGGAGTTTGATAAAATGGATCTCTTTATAGAATTTCAAATAGGTGATCCAAAGTCACCATGACAAGTGGATATGACATCAACATCTATTAAAACAATTCTTTTGGACCAGAATATTAATGATTACTTTTTTGATCTTAATTAATTATTTATGAATGATATATTATATTGTGGGGTGATACCATTCAGATGTTCACTTGGATTTCTAAATTATACAATTTTCTGTGGCTCAGTATGGGTTCTTATGGTCCTGTATGGGGAGATAATGTGGCTGTTTCATGATACATTATGGGTGGTTTACCCTAGATTAAAAATGAAATATCATGATCTAGGTAGTAAATAATGTTTTTTAGGATTTAATAAATAAGTAGCAGGCATTTTTTCATGATTTTCAACATGTCAGTAGGTGAGAACCAAGAATATGAAGCTAGATCAGATTTATAAACATTTACCATTCCAATGTTGAAAATTAATGATATAACTAAGGATTTTATAATAGTAATACAGTATAAAACCCATAATAATGATTTTATATGGGTGACGTTGGATATACTAATGAAGGTATCACAATTCTTACATATTAGTAAGACCTACACAATTAATTACCTAGATAGTGTTTACCGGTTTGAGGTAGTTTGGTTCTATGGTGTTATGTGGAGTACCATTTTAGTTAGATATTATTTTTTCAAATAACATTTTTAGAAGGGTATCTAAAAGTATATGGGTTCATATTTTCTATTGTGTTTGACCTATCATCCTCAAACTAATGGTGAATCTAATAGGATTATTCATGTTCTAAATGATCTGTTGTGAGCCAGTGTTTTTTATTCAGTTGGTTCATGGGAGAATCATTTGATACATTGGGAGTAATATATAATAACTATATCTAGGATACTATCCAATGTATCAATTTGGTATTTTTTTTTGTAATGATGATTTTTTCAAATATTTTCTCATTAGAGGTAGTTGAGTTAATGATAGTTGGGTATTGTATCATGTAGACGAAGTCTGAGATGTTTCAATTGATCAAAAATTATTTTTTTAAATAAAAAAGATATAATATTTCTTATACAAACCATCAGTTAGGATATCTGTAGTTCATGGATAGTAATAATTTTTTCTATCGGGTATCATCCAGGTTGGGCAAATGACGTATCATGAAACAGGAAAAGATAGTATCTATGTTTTTCAGTCCGTAAGTGATAGTTGATCAGGTTGGTCTAGTGGCATTTTGGTTAGCCCCTCCATATTTCTATAATTTCATTCATGATATGTTCCATGTTTCATAGGTTTTTAGATATTATCTTGACATTTCTCACATGATTGACGTAGTAGATGTTTAGCATAGTTTGGATGCATCAATTGAGGAAAATTTGTTATAGATTATGGAATGTGGTGAGACATATTTATGGGTAAGATGATACCATTGGTTTGGGAGTAGTAGCTTAATGGGTGAGTTTAGGAGTAGTCCTCAGAGTGGGAGTTTGATATGTGAGTATAGTGGCCAATCATGTTCACTGAGACCCAATTGTAATGTATGGAGTAGATCGTTGGTGAGATTTTTTATAGTGGGAAGGTATTAAGATCACATCATTTTTCAAGTATGACTCACTTTGAGTTTATCACATAGTCCTTGGCAGCCAAATCATTTTTAGATATGGAGATCATTTTTGGAGAATCTCATTTAATAAATTGGGATATATTTTTTTATGAATGAATGGTTTTTTGATAATGATGACAAGAGTTATCAAGGGATCATAGAAATTTGAGAAGCCTAAAAGGATGTTAGGGTTACTAATCAAGAAAATAGGTTGAAAAATCATATATATATTTTTCACATTATGTAAATGGATTACTTTTCATGTAATGTTATGGAAAAATTTAATATTTTCAGTATAGGGGATAGGTATTTCGGTGTATCCCATTAAATAAATTATGATACATGGAACTATATTACCTATAGTGAATGTCCGTTACATAGAGTTATAAAGAATGTATGGTGGGTGATTTTTAAATTCATCTCACTGAATCCTTCGCCCCTCCTCCCTAATAAAACCTCCATGTGATTTCATATTGTCAAACAACCTTCTGAATGTCCAAATAAGACATTTGATCCATCATAAGTGGTACTTGTCCAATTATTCTTTATATCCCATGTTTCTCCTAACATTCAGTGTAATAATATTTACCATGTGCATTATCAGTTTGATTATGATCAGTTTTTTTCTAGGATCCTTCTTATGATCATCTTTAACTTCATCCTCATATGCGGTTATTGTTGGAAGAGTTTCTAAACATCAGTTAATTTTTGGGGTTTTCAACCAGAACCCAACAGTTTGATAATTTTCATACATGTTCAATATTTCCATTTCTATAACATATCATGAACAAATTAAATTTAATGATGTAATTGAATGATTCTGTGGACTCAATTTGGATCCATTTAGTTAATTACTGGGCCTGTGGCTACCATTCGGGTCAGAAAACCCTTGATTATAATTGAATTTTCAAAGGTTAAAAGGGTGTTTTACATGACACGGATTGTCTGTGATTCCATGATATTGTATATACATGGAATTTTTTCATTGATATAAATGGAATGATATTGGATATGAAATATTGATTTAGGACATCATAGGAATAATTTTATATTATTATCTATATAATTAATCATTGATACAGGTGATTTGATATTGTGGTAATATTGTTGTTGTGTCATATGTTTTGATTATACCATTAAACTATTTTATAGGAATAATCTATGTTAGACATGATGAAATGCTGATATAAGAACCTTGGATGAGAGGATATGTTGACATTCTAATATAGAAAGCTAGGCCAAGTTGATATGATGAAATGATGAGGTAATGGGCATGGCCAATGTGACATGCTGAAATGATTATAATTAGGGCTCAACAAAAATTGAATAATGAAATGATTATATAGAGGGATTGACCTAGAGTACTATCATTTTTTAATTTGTTATAAGGTTATGCTTGGAATGGCAATGCGACATGCTTAGAGACATTCACACATGGAACTGATGCATGTTTTGTTATTTTTTTTTATAAAGGTTATGTTTTCCATGGTTATGGGACATTCTCAATGATATTCTAACATAGCGTTGAAGTTGGTTAATTTCCTATTATGTAAATTTTTTAATTATTTAATAATCATGTTTATTTCATTATTTTGGTGACTAATAATCATAATAGTTATACATAGAAATGGTTGTGTTGACCAACTAAGTTATACTAAAAACCTATTTAGGCCACCAGCTAGAGAACGAGTGTATTATATGGATGTAGGATTGGAAAATCGAAGATGACCTTTATTTTTATTTTTTCTCTATATATGGGTTGGAAACTTGAGATGGTGAATACATGGGGTTTAGAACATGGTAAATTTCTATCTTTCTTCAGTATACTTATCTATTATATGTATCATTTATTGAATGGAATTTAGTTACATTATAAAATTATTCCATTGTTATATATTATATTATACATTTGGATTTTTAGTCAGTTTTAGATTTATCATTTTGATTCTATTTCTTCAACACTTTTATACATTTGTAAATAGTTATTTTCTAAATTTATGATGCGTCATATAATATAAATATAGGTGGTATAATATCCTCACTATACTAATCACAACCCTACTATTAGTCTGTAGCATGTCCTATAAGGTGAGGCATTCCTGAGGTATCATATCCAACTATGTTTGGCCATGTTAGACTGTTTCAAATCTGGGGATGTTAAAAATTATGTGCCCTACCATAATTAGTGGGTTTGTGTTATCTTGAGGAAAAATAATATTAAATATCAAACAACATTTTGACTAAAGAGACATAAAACCACATTCCTTAATACATCATCATATTTTTAGTATCAATAACCCCATGAAAACTATGAAAATATTACACAACCGTCATTATAAAAGTAAATGGTTGATGAAGCACATCAAGTTGCAATGAATTACATTAGCTGGGAGTGAGAAACATTGAATGGTATCCTCAATGTATAAGTATTTACTTATTCTTAGGAACCCTTCATACTATAATAGGACCATGAAAATAAATGCAGATAGAGGCGGTAACAAATTAAAACGGGTAAATACTATAAGGGCCCATCATTAATCATTACATAATCATTAGTATTTCCTAGAATTTACTTTCATTAACATTGAGGATATTTTTATTATTAGAGTTTTAGGGAATTGTAAAATCATTAATACATAACATCTTATAATATTACAAGATTATAATAACAAAATAATATCCATTTTTTCCAAAAAAATAAAACATTTAAAATAAAACGTGATTTCTATAAAAGAAAAAAATATTCTTGACTTTTTCCTTTCACTTAAAAATCATTATAAACATTGGAAAATATTTCAAAAACATTTTATGAGAAAAAAAGGCTCAGTAAAGGATAAAAATAAGGAATGAAAATGTTAGTAAATGATTATATTAAACTAAAAAAATATCTTCAAAAAATAATACTTTTCACCGATAAAATTATAATCCATTAAACATACCACATATAATCATAAAATTCCAAAAAACAACTTATAAATAATAAATCATAAATGTGACTTGAGGAATCCATATCATAATTACATTTTTTCTTTCAAAGATATGTAGGGAGTAACCATTAGGTTTACATTTGGAATACCCATCATAGTACATTCCCTACGTCTCATAAGAGGAACCCTAATATTTTGCTGCATCTCATTGCCCAAGACAATCGAGAGCTATCAAAGTATCTCCCACCCTATGTTTATCTTGGAAACACTTGGACATATAAGTAATGTATATTAGAAAAACATAATAACAACACATAAATCATGTATAAAAAAATAGCATTTCCAAACTGCAATAACAAGATATCATTTCAATATTTTAATATAATCAGCCCCTTTTCCAAACCATATTCAATAAAAAATTAAATGAAAAGAATATATGGTATTATTTTACATTTAAAAATTCAATTTATTTTTTAGGTATCCAAATTTCAAATAATAGTTACTATGGAAAAGAATCCATTGTCTTCGTTTACGTTAAGAAACATTTTTTTGTCATATTTGATTGAAATTAAAAAACTCCACATAAAAATATTCCATCACAAAAAATATTAAATTAATTTAAATATATAAATAAAATATAACATATTAAAAATTAATTTCAAACATAAGAGTTTAACGCCATAATCATGAAGATAATGTTTTACCCAAAAATTGGGAATTCGGTTATGAAATTCTGATACATTGAGTCCTACTTATCTCGTACACTCATTATAGTCTATAATAATACAAATACGTTATTATATAATTTACATAGAATGATTTTAAATTTTATAATTCATTTCATGTCACTTCATTACATATTATAACTATTACATAATTATTTATGTTAATGTAAGAAGTTATGTCGATATTTGGTACTAGAGTGGAAAATGAACATTGTTTGATATCAAAAGTCCTTGTGGTCAAAAGTCAATTATCTATATAATATAATTCAAAATATAAATATTTTATATATAAAATAGATAAGTGTTTATAAAAATCATTTTATACAAACTAAAAACACCATTCATGGAGATGGTATGTTGTATGTATGCATGAACAGTAGTTTTTTTTCTAATCTTATTGGAAGAGAAAAATAAAATAAAATGTATGATAATATGTATAAAAATATAATATAATTAATGTATCAATAATAATTCTTTTATATGAAATATTTTTACTAAAACAATCATATTATTTCTGATGTGTAAACGAATCACATCATTTTGAGGAGGCTGTTGGGAACATGTCCCCAAATGAAGTTATCATATAACAATAATATGGAAAGCATGAAAATATGATAAATGTAAAATTTAAAGAATATTAAATTGGTTAGAATATATATATTAAAATATTATTTTACCATAAAAATAGTTTTAGGATCCTCAATGATAAAGGTAATGGAAAAGGTACAAAAACATTATTCAAGGAGCTGATTATAAGGCATAACATGGACACCAATTTTATTTCATTGAATAAGATGAGGTGAGAAATCAAATGGATATGATACATTAAATTAAAAACAAAACACTCTGTTATATAAATTATTTTATATTTATCTTTCATCTATGGATGAATGAGGTGATTGGAATGTAGAAAATGATAGGAAATTAAGAGAGCTACTTTGAGAAACATACCTCTTGAATACCCCATCCTTGAAAGATAGTTGAGGACCTTGGATTTGGTCATGTGTTGTGACCAACATCACTTGGACGTGGGGAGAGTGAGGAGGAGTGATATGGATATATGTTTCATAAGATAAATGTATTTTTAGGTCGAAATAGGGTGGTTGAGAGGTGGTTTATATACATTAGGAGAGGTTGGTTCACATGATCAATTTATTGATTATTTTATATTAAAATCCATCCACATTGAGGTGGCGTTAATTTCAACAAATTATACTTTAAAATAATGTTATGTTATATTTTTAAGGACGATCCACACATAAAAAACATTAAATGTTGCAATATATCAGTTTTTTATGCCTTTCCCTTATTACATTAGCCCTTTTCACAATATTACCTATAAAATTGTAATTAATTATTTTATCATGATTTATTTTTATATAAAAAATAAATTCACCTCACAACATAATTTCAAAACTATGATTACAAATATATAATACATTCTAAATAATTTAATTAAAATAATTATGAAAATTATATTAAAAATTAATTCTACAAAAAATTCTAAAAATATGGTTTTTTAATTAAGAATTAAAAAGTTTGAAATGTTTTTATATATATTTTCAAGATGAAATTCATTTCAATGACCTAAATTGTATTAAATGTTAAAAAAATAATTTAAATATATATTAAAAGAAATTAACAAGATAATATTTGAATTTAAATATATCGGATGAAATTCAATTTTGAATTAAAATGTTCTATTTTTCACTATTCATTAAATTATTAAATTTAACATAATATTACAAATTAATTTAAAACTACATAAATAATTATTTCATAATTCCAATGAAGAAGTTTATTTTTTCAAATAAAAAATATTAAGGTTTCAAAATCTATATTTAATATGGGTTCACTATTAAAAGGTGGTAAAACAAGCTTTTAAAAATATTAGAGATTTTATGTCTAAAATTTGGTTTATTATTATTTTAGGCTGATCAAATATTTTATAAGAATGTAAAAATAATTAATAAAAAATTTAAACATAATTTTGTTAGATCTATTCACTCTATAATATACTATAGCTTGGTAATAACTTCCATTAATTATAATAATATGAATAGGGTTCTATTTTTTGGTATAACTCAATCTGCATTGCAATATATGATTTTGGAGAATACAATTTTGGTTTGTCGGGTTTCATATCAGACATAGTGTCCCCTTATAAATAATAATATATATGAAAATTTATTATTCCATAATTTCATGAGATGTTAAATCCTTCTTCCCTTTTTGATGTTGTGTCCACACTATTTTATTCACATATCAAATCAGTTGGGTTATTTCTCTCTCATACCAATTTTTTTCCCATGTTGTCAATTGAACCATACAAGTTTTCCATAAAACCATATCCTGATGAATCACTTTATTCAGGAAAACATGCTCTATGCGGTCAAGATTTTGGATTTGATTATCTTAATAATAATGATTCTCTTCTAACTGAACTACTTATGGACTCAATACATGAGATGAATCTGGAATATACACTCATGACATTGAAACATGAAAAACATTGTGTACCAGAGATAAACTAGGATGTAAATCCACTTGGTAAGAAACTAATCAATCTTTCTCTAGGATTTTATAGGGTCCAATGAATCATGGACTACTTTTTCACTTATAACCAAAATGCATCACACTTTTCCAAGAGACATCATTTAGAACAACATAGTAAGCTACCTCAAAAGAAAGATCCACCCAAGGGTTATCCACATAAAATTATTACCTTGACTAAGTTATCCACATTTATTCTCAATCAACAAGTATTTTTCTTCCATATCTTCTACCAATTATTGTCCCATAAACTTCATTTCACCTAAATCATCACAAATGTATGGGGTTTGATACTGCTTTCCATATAATGCCTCAAATGGTGCAATCTACATACTTGAATGAAAACTGTTATTATAAGAACACTCAACCAAAAAAGACATTGATCCCAACATCCCTTGAAATCAATTGAACAAGGACATAGCATGTCCCAGAACATTTGAATTTTTGATTATGTCTTCCCATTTGATTGAGGATGAAAATATGTAGTAAAATCTAATCGAGTTCTCATCGACATCTGAGAGCCTTTCAAAATGTTAGACGTGAACCTGAGATCACGGTTAGATGAAATTGAGAGAGGATCTCCATGAAACCAAACTATTTTCTTAATATACAACCTATAATGTTTTTATAGAGACATAGAATTTATAAAATTGGGTAAATTAGATGATTTAGTTACTCAATCAATAATGAACCAAATCACATATTACCTCTACAATTAATCAACAATCCCGCTACGAAATCCATGGATATATTTTTTCATTTCCACTATGGCACCAACAATGGCTGAAGCATTTAATTTGGTAATTTTTAGTCTTCATTAACATTTTTTGATGTAAAAAACATAGAGTTTAATTACAAAAATATATCTTTTCATTTCATACAATAAGAAATAATTCTGATGATTTTTGAACAACTTATTACTTCCTGGATGAACTGAAAATAGATAATTATCAGCTTAACACAACAACTCTTTAGTCATATTCTGATAAAAAGGAATACTCTTCACAAATCATGAAACACATCCACTATCAATGAGAAATTCATGAACCATACAGTTTTGAGAAAAATCAACATTTTTCTGCAACTCACTATCTTTCTTTTTCTATTGTTTAACTCTAATTAAGAGTGATGATTTCACTGAAACCTAGAGCATAATAGATGAATTTTATATTCCAACAACAACAAAGATATAATTCATCAAATAACTAACCAAATATTCACATTCCAAGCATAACATGTTTAATTTAGAATTACCTTTTTGACTCAAATAATCGTCTAGTTTATTTTATTTTCCAGAATTTTAAGGAATCATGTAATAATAATCCTTTATTAATTCCAGACATCTCCCCTATCTCATGTCCTATTATTTTTTAGTAAATATATTATTCAAATTTTTGGTCATTATAGATTTCACATATTACTCCATATAGATGAATCCTCCAAATTTTTATAGATAAAAAAATTGAAAATAATTCAAATTCATTTGAATGTTAATTTAACTTATGATTTTTCCACTGACGTGAATCATGAGAAATTACCATATCATTCTACACTATGAAAAAATAAATTCCATTCAATGAAGCATCATTTCCAAATTTAGATTAACCATTTCTTAATGGAAATTTCAATACTGGATAAATCACTAGTTTTTTTTCAAATCATGAAGAAAATGATCACATTTTTTTCTAGATAAAATTAACACCTTTTCAAAATAACATAGTCAGTGTGCTCGATATATGTGAAATATTTTCCAAAAACTTCTTGCAATAAAATTTTAAACCACAAAAACTATTAATCGTGATTATATTTGTCGGTCTTTGAAATTCTTCAACAACATTGCTTTTAGAAGGATCAATTATAAAGCCAACATTAGAGATAATGTGACCAAGGAATGATATTTTTTGTAACCAAAACACAATGTTTTTTAATTTCCCATACATTTTATTTTAATATAATGCTTGGAAGACAATTATTAAATGAAATTAATGCTCCACTTTATTTCTATTATATATAAAAATCTCATCAATAAACACAAGAAAAAACATATCCATGGACTATTGGAATATTCTATTCATAATTCCCAAGAATACAGCTGCTACATTAATTAACAAAGCTAAAAAAACTAGAAACTCATAATGGACCAATATTCTATGAAATGTGGTCTTAGTAATGTGTGATTCAATTACATTAAATATATGGTTCCCTAAACTCATTTAAAACATTAAAAAATATGTGCCCCTGGAGATAATAAAAAATTCATTTATTTTAAGGAAACGTTATTTTTTATTAACAGTGATGTTATTTAGGTCTCTATGATCTTTGAAAAGTATCGTTGAACCATCTTTTTTTAACCAATAAGAGAGGGGAACCCCATGGTGAAGTGCTAGGTCGAATAAAAACATTATCTTATAACTAATGAAATAGATACTTCAACTCTAAAAGTTCAATTTGAGCCATTTGGTGAGGGGGTCTGAAAATGGATTAGTATTTGGAACTAATTCAACAATACATTTAACATCCCATTTATGTATAATACCATGAAACTCTATAGAAAAAACATCAATATACTCATTTACTACTAACACATCATTAATTTGAACAATTCCTTTGTTTTTTACAATATGTGTAGGATAAAATTTGTTTAAAATTTCTCATAGTTTCTCAATTTCTTGATATGTTATCAGTGGTATGTGTTAATTCTTGTATAGACACTGAAAATTTTTCTGAAAAGTAAATTCCTTAGATAAACATTCAATTAAAGAATGGTAAATAGAATGAAAATAAATTTCCATAATATAATCAATCGTTAAGGGAGGTAAAAATGGTCTTAATGTAAATTATTTCCAAAGATAAGTATATGATGTTTCTTATAATTTCTTTTTCCCTCAAAATTTCCATAGGTGTTTTTACCATGTGGTTTGGATTCATTTCATGATGTATAATTTCAAATTTAATAGAAAATTTCTCAAAAATAACATAATTTATAGAAACTAAATCGAAAAAAACATTGGAATAATTTGATTATAAAAGTGTACATGATACCACTTCATTTGATGGCCCAACATCTACTAATGTAGTTGCAAATAATGTCACCACACCTTTCTACATATAAATTTTCTAATTAAATTTAATCGAGTTCATAATTGAACACTCATTTTCATAATGACCCATCTCATTATACTTGAAAAATTTACATCTTATAAATCACATTTTTTCTTACCACTACCATTATATTATTTTGTTCAGTTATGAGCCTTATTCCCCATTTTACCACATCTTAATAACTTACCAATATTAATAATTCATTCAATAGTGTGTTTTTACCATAATTTTAACAAACTGTAAACATAATTGTCTTACCATCAACATTTTTAACGCATTCCTACCTTTCAATGGCCAACTCGACCACTTATATTTCTATTTTTACAATGAAAACAGGATCATTAGCCAACTCTATTTCAACCTTCTCGGCACATCGAAAAAGTTTTTCTTTACTTTTAATGCCATTAGATGAAAACACCCATCAAGGTAATGGATTTATATCAGATTAAAATTGATTGATTTTACTATCAAGACCCGATATGATATTTGTAGCATAACATTATGATCAAGTGAATTTTTCATCATAATCATCCATCAAGTCATCCTCTTTCCTGAATTCCAATAATTTTTTCTATCCTAATTTGAAATTCCATTGGGAATTATTTCCCAACAATCATATTTTTGACTTCATCCCAATAAAGAGCATCATTCTCCTAACTTTTCATGTTATTATGAACCATTGTCTACAACTGATCGGTTACACATTCCATAAAACAATAATAATGACTAGCTATTTGATTTTCTAAACACCCCATTACATCGGAAATATTTTCTATGATTTTCATCAACCCTTCAGCTGTAATGGGGTCAAATTATCCTATGAATGATGGGGGATTTTGCCTCATGAAATGGTACACTAATTAAATTTTCATCTATGGTTGTTCTGGATGATCTAGTGCATGGATACAACCACCAGTTATTGACAGATTCAACTATGTCATCACTACAACAAACTATTTAGTGCAGATTATGACCATCTCAGGTTACTGATTTTGATTGTTGTTTTCCACTTGAAGTCATACAAGAAAAAATAACATTTTTCCTCTATGTAAAACCATTCTGAAAGGAAATATATTATAATAAGAGACATTATAATCATCAAATTATATTTAAATTTTACCATAAATTAAAAAAAATTTATGGATATCATAGTAACAATATATTAACCCCTAAAGTTTTCAAAACAGACTATTGATACCAAATATAAGGCCCCTACAATAAACATTACATAATCATTAGTTATTCAAGAATTATCATTCGTTAAAATTAAAGATCATTATAGTATTACATTTTTAGAGGATTATTCCATCATTAATACATAACATCGCATTATCATAAAAGAGGATAATAAAAATACAATATCCATTTATTCCAAAATATAAAACATTTAAAATAAAACATGATTTATTTTCGTGATAAAAATCATGATGAATTCATCCTTTATCTTACACATTATTATACCTAATAGAAAACATTTAAAAAATTTGGGATGTGCACAAAAAAATATATAATGGATATAAAATATTGAATTAATGTTTTAGTCCATTAATATTTTACACTCATGAAATCATTTTAAAAAATTCATCCTTTACACCCATAAAAAAGAATCTCTTTTAACATAACAAATGATATCCTAATATTCCTGAAAAAGACAAATATATCATAAATAATAAAGGAAAAATGAGGCACCCACATGATATATAAATTTTATCTTTCACAACTAAACAGGGAGTAACCATCATGGTTACATTTGGAATACTCATCACAATATATTCATTAAATCACATAGGAGAAACCCTACTATTTAACTCCATCTCATTACCCCAAGGAATTTGAGAGATATCATGGACTCATTCACTCTCAATTTATCATGTAACCACCTATACACATAAGAAATTCCCATGATCCAAAATATAACCACAACACATAAATCATGCATAATGAAAAAATAACATTTCGACATTACAATCACAAGATATCATTTCTGGATATCATCATAATAAATACCATATCATACCATGTGAAATCCCAAAATAAAAGAAAATGGATTATTCTATATATTTTTCTTCTAAATATACTATGAATTATTGGGGAAACCAAATATCAAATATGAGTTATGGTGGAAAAGAAGTCGTAGTATCATTATACGTTATAAAACATTGCGTTTTTCATTTTGTATGGAAAGTAAAATAATTCATATAAAAATATTCCATTAAATAAACATTAATTATATTTGTAACAGCCTAATATTTCATAGTATTTTATTTCTTCAGTGTAATTCAATAACATGCACTACACGCAACACCATGTTCAAGCGAACCACGAGTTACCAAACTAGACATTCAAAAGCAGTTATGAATTATATTAACTAAATTTAGAATTTTATATAATCCTTATAATTTTTGAATCCATATTTTGTGTTCCATAGACATAATATAAGAACAAATTCATTTCTTCATATAATATAATTATTTTTCAAAAAAAATTGAAATTTTACCACCTTTTAATAGATGATATTTTTAAAAACTAATATTTTACTCCTTTATATATTCAATTTAATGAAATTAAACTCTTATTTATAAGTGAGACATAAAAGTTTAGTTTTGATAAAATTTTGGTACTTTTCTGATAACTTTCTATTTTTGATGAATAATGAACAATATAAAATTTTAATTGAAAACGATATTTTTAATCAAAATAACTTTAAGAGATAAATTATAAATTTGTGTGGTTTTAATGTATAATTAGATAATATTTTTAACATTTAATCCAAATTTGGTCATTGGAAATTAGTTCACATTGAAATTTTACATAAACAAGTGTCAATCTTTTGATAGTTATTATTTGAAACACGCTTTTTGTTTGGACAACGAGAATTGATTATAAAATAATTTCATCCACTTATATGTTTTAAATTCATAAAAATGGATTCCATATTTGGAATCAGAAGGTCAAAATTATGTTAATAGGTAACTTTTATTTTTATAAATTTTGAATAATTTTTTTGGAAAATATTGTATTTTCTATGGTTAATGGGTAAATCCGGTAAATACGGGTAAAAATAATATTATAATTAGTCTAACACATGTCCAATCCCAATTGGATAGTAAATTTATGAACAGGGGAAAACATTGGTCGATTTTGGGACCCCATGGAGCCACTTGTAGGTGATAATGACACTTTATATTAATTAATTTATAGTTAATACAAAAATGACATTACCATATATATTTTAGTAAAACAATTTTTACATAAGGTCATATAAGTTATAAATTATACTATAAATATTAATTAGAATGATAAAAATATTTCCTAGATCATGATATTTTTTTAATAATTTTTAGACATAAAAATATTATATTTTACACAATAATGATATATTATTTTCATTATTAATCAATGATTCAAATAAATTAGGTTATAAATTTTAAAACAAATATAATTTGTAATTTTTATTCCATAAACTAATTTTATCGGTGAATATGACATGTTATTATTGATTAAATTAATTTTTTTAGAATTATTTATGTTTTGAGGACTATATCAAAAATTAATTACTAAATAGTTTCAAAATTGACATAAAAGAATATTTAAAAGAAATATTATATTATTAATTGATATAGTTTTTCTAAAAATTTACAGTTCAGCCAAAAAACATATATAATGATAGGTATATCATTAATGAACCACTTGGGGTTCTCTTGTTAGTTTATAGTATGTTTATTAACCATATAATATAAAAATAAAACCAGACATGGTAAATGTTAAACTATTTAACAAAGAGTTAAATCTAAAGGATAATGTTAAAATGGTTAACTAAACTTTCCTAAAACCTATTGGATGAGTTTATTTCGACCCATTCCCACCTTAACTTCCAAATAAATTATTTTGGATCCATTATAAACCGAATATAAATTTATTATATAATAATATTTCAATCTTTTCCTATGGTGCCCTCAACCCTCTTATAAAAGGGAACACGCCCTTCCCTCAAATTCACACCTCCAATGCCTTTTGGATTCGAAAATACCTTCCCAAATATCCTATAAAATATTCTACCTTCGTCCTAGAGACATTAATTTTGTCATAAAGGCATCTTATGGATCCCATTCGAACAAATCAAAAGGAAGAACCCGAAGAAGATGAAAATATTTCATCACCGCATTCAAAGATCTCTTCTTCTTCCCCTTCCTCTTTATTAGTTTTTTCCATTATAAAATAATAACTCCAGTATATTATATATACTGTGATGTTATTATAAATATTGCACAACTATATTCATTACCCAATCCATCCTATGGATGATAATGTCACCATGCGTGTGTACTTACGGCTTACCATCTCAATGCCATGGTGTAATTTATTATTCCACTTTGTGTTATTTGGATGGATATAATGATGAGTAATATATATATATATAAATAATGATAATATCATTATAAAGTCTCTATAAAATTAATATACCACCCAATTACACACCTTTTAATCATTAAGGAAATGATATTGTCGTTCGTGCATACGTACAGATTACTGTCTCCAAGACACGATGAGATTCATTTCCTCATTCACCATTTATCGATTATTATGAAAACATATATTATTACTAATTAATTAATATATTAAATAATAATTGTATTAGATATATATATATATATGTACATACATATATCTTATTCACTTACTTTCGTTCAATACGAAATGAAAACAGAAACACCATTTATGCGTACGTATGGCTTACTGTCTCCATAAATGGGATTTCCATTTTATATATATAACTATTATAAATATTTATCTTCTAAACATATATGATATATAAATCATGGATTATATTCTAGATGTATCTAAATCATTATCTAAATGATATGATCAAGAATAAAATGTTAAAACGTGTACGATAAAGAAAGTGATTATTTCACGAAGCGTTAATTTAATATAAAAATAATTATTAATTGGATAGTATAAAGTCATAAATGAATACTTTATGATATAATAAATATGAATATGGTTTCGGTTCTGGTTCTGTTATAATTTAATAACATGTTATGGTCATTATACAAGAGGTTAAACGTACCCTCGACCAAAGGAAAGTTCAATGTAAGGGTTATTTCCTCAATGTCATTATTATCTGAGATTGTTCATGTGTAAGTATTTTTTGGGAAATACTTAATAATGATGCCAATATTTCATAAAAAAGTTTTCAAATGATATATTTTATGGTTTTATGGGAGGGCCTATGTAAGTAGATCATCATTTTAAATGTTTAAGAGATTTATCTTTCTAATCCATTTTAATTAATGTCCATGTTTTCAAAATTATTTTAAGAATTTATATATACGGAAATGAATTTTTTGAAATGATAATTCCCTTAAAAAAGTTTAAAAGTGGAATGGGACACTTTTATTCAAAAATATATTTTAAATTAATCCCATTATAAATTGTGATATTTTTAATGGATTTAATGAAAAGGGGTATTTCCCTCATAGAATTTTACTGATCGTTTTAATCTATGTCAACATCCTTTGATGGATTTTAAACTTCTATGAAGTTTATTTTTTGTTATACAAATAATCTATATTGTATTGATGGTTTTGGGATGTGTTTGACTATAGATATTATATTTTTATCCCATTCATATTTTTTGGATATAGTATTGACATTTCGTATTTTAGTTTTAATGCGAATGTTTTTGTTGTGTTTAAAAATTTTCATATAAGGAATGAATTGGACATAATAAGTGATGGGTGGAGCCAGATATAGCTCGTCTCTACATTGTTAGGTCTGATTAGACAAACTAGTGTCTAGGAACAAGGCCTTGGCATGAAATTTTATTTGTAGTCTTAGAACGAGGCCTTGACTGTGTGATTAGGGAAGTCTAGAATTATGCCTTCCCTCATTATGAAATTAGTTATTACATGTTATTATAAGACTAGTAGAATATCCATGTGCATGTTAATATGGTAATGTTCGATTTTTTACCATATTTATGTCTAAATGGTTGTAGTTTTTATTGCACGTCTTATCATAGAATTTTAAAGCTTCCGCTAATTATTTACCCTTATTGAGCATCTATGTTCAACCATTTCTTATGTTTCATTTTCCCAGGATCCCAAGAATTGTTTCATAATTGGGATCTAGGTTTAAGCTAAGGGAAAAATGGTGTTCTCAAATGATTATTTATGCTATGTTGTGTGTTATAATGTGTAATGTAATGTTAATGTATGTAATCTATTTTCCAAAACTGCTAAACTGATCGGTCCTTCGGGACATGATTCATTGTAATCATGACAATGTATAAAAACAATGCACCGACTCTGGGCAACTATGGTCGGGGCGTTAAAGTTGGTATCAGTGAATTATTAGTACAAACCTTATAAACTAGATTTAGAAAACTCTTATTGGAACAAATTACCCTAATATAGACATTGAGGATTAGTATTGAAGAACTTCCTAGAATTTTGGTATTATTGAGATTCAATTATTTTTCCAAGCAATACATACCTGTTTAGATAAGAGCAGGTAGAGGTAGCTATGGCACAGATGAACCTAGATGTAAAACTAGAAAACACCGCTTTTATCTAGACACTAATGGGAACTAGTGCATGACAACGGGCCTTATTGCACTCTGGGTTACGACAATCCTGGGGGATATGCTTAAGAAAAATCTCATTTTCATTATAAACCATTATGAAGGATTTATGAGTATATACCTTCTCAAATAAAGCATTTTTATGATAATATATTATATCCATAAACTGTTCAATTTATGTTTGGTATTTTACAAGATTGGAATTATGAATTATAATTCATAAACTGACCTTGTATATAGAATTGTTTAGAAATGGCACCCAGTAGAAGGAATGAGAACTCTAGAAATACATATGATCCAAATAGTAAGAAGGATCATATATTTCATGATATTAAGTAAACATTTAGAAGGGAAATAGTCTCCTAGGAATTCTAATCATATGAAGAAATTGTATCATGTTTTAATAAGATACGTAAATAATTATCTGGGTCATATGGCTTTGAAGGAAAGAAAGATAAGAAAAGGATGGAAGAGTTAAAGATAGATAAAGGGAAGAGGGGAAAGAAGTATTTTCCCATATGTGATTACTGTGGAAGGAATCACCATGGTAAATGAATGAAGGGAACAAGAGTTTATTAAAAGTGTGGAGAAAAAGGACACAAAGTACATGACTACATGGGTAGGAAAAACGATTCAAATATACAATTCTTTTTCTGCAATGAGTTAGGACACTATGTGAATCAATGTCCAAATCATCAGAGTATGCCCTAAACGATGATATTTTATAATAATCATGTTATGATACAACAATGATGAATAGAAATGATTAGCGTTCTTATGTGTTTAATAAAGAATGTTTTCATTTCAGTGTTGTATTGATGATGTACCGGTTATATGAATTATAGAAATAAATAAAAATTGTACTTCATTACTATATCATTGAGGATTTCAGATTATATGGTACCATGAAAAGTGACACAATAGCATGTTAAACCATTTTAGAAAAATACCTGGTTGGTGGAAAGATTAAACCATAACATGGTCCTGATACTGAGATAGTAATTTTGGAATAAGAGATGGTTGATTTAGATAAATTATATTCGATATTCTTGAGTACTTTGAAACTAACTAATTCTTTGTTTATTCCATTTTGTTGGAGTATACAACATATTTTGATATAAGGAGTATATCCAGTATTCTATAAGGAATAAGGTGGAATGAATGGAATAAATAAGGTCTTATGGTAACCCAGGGTATTAACATGTTTTAAAAGAAAACATGATGAAGGTATTCAAATGTTATTATGGGAAAAAAGATCTTCCTTGTGTTTACATTCCTTATAAATTTTGGATAGTGAGTTTGGATAGATGTATTTTGGATAAGTCTAAAGATTATAATCAATAATGATTAACATTGGATAATATTATTAATGTTATATAATTTATTGATATTAATTTTGGAATTTCATAAAAAGGATATCCTGGAGGTGGGGCGAAAACCCGTCACGTCCGGCAGGGACGCGATACTTGAACTTACAACTGAAGGGTGACAAGGGTGGATCACCTACCTCTAGCATACATGATTTACTGGTTTTTATAATGTATTTTTTTATAAAATAATCTCACAAATAAATAGAAATTCATTTTTTATCCCTATACGATTAGGATAAAAATAATATTTTTTTATTCTATTTTATTTTGGAGTGAATGATGAGTTTGTGGTTGGAATTGGTTGAATGATGAAACTCTAATTGTAATGTACATGAATATATATACATATCATTATATTCCTCATATTATATGAATAAATTATTTTCTAATCATTAGGGAAGAGATCATAAAACAAAAAAATGTGTTATCCTAATAACTTATGTTTTGTTGAACTGATGATATTTTAAATCATCATATATCGACGGCTTTGAAGCCGTCAATTGATCACTAGTTTTGATTGATGGTCTCAATCACACCCAATAAATATTTATGTTTTCCCTCAAAATATGTTTCTATTATTGCCACTAATTTTCTCTTAATTGAGATCATAATTTGGTAGTGACTTTTTCGTTTCCCTTTCCTTCTTATTAAGAATAAATTTTATTAACCCAATTTTCGATGTGCGTTTTCCACAAAGGCATTTTTTCTACATTATTCCTTTTATTTTTGAAGAAATGTTTCAAATTGTGAGGATTAAATTTATTAAATCAGTGTATAATGTAACACCCCAAGATTTCATAGTATGTTATTTTGTCAAAATAATTCAATAACTAGCACTACACGCAACATCGAGTTCATGCGCACCATGACATACCAAACCAGCCGTTTGAAAGAAATTATGAATAGTATTAACGGATTTTTGAATTTTATAAAATCATCATATTTTTATAATCCGTATTATGTGTTTCTTCGAAATAATATAAGAACAAGTCCATTTAATCATATCGAAGAATTATTTTTCAAAAAAATGCAATTTTACCTCCTTTTAAGGGAGAACCATTTTTAAAACTAATATTTGACTCTTTTATATATTAAATTTACTAAAATTAAATTATTCCTTAGAAATGGGACATAATGATTTAGTTTGGATAAATTTTTGGTACTTTTCTAAAAATATTCAATTTTTTAGGAAAAATGAACAATACTAAATTTTAATTGAAAATAACTTTTTTAGTTGATATAATTTATATTGATAAATTTTACATTTGAGTGGTTTTAATGTATAATTAGGTTATATTTTTTCCATTTAATCAAATTTTTGTCATTTTAAATAATTTTAATTTGAAATTAGACATGAACAAGGGTCAATCTGTTGATAATTAATATTTCATAAAAACACGCTTTTTGTTTTCACAACGGGAATTAATTTTAAATTAATTTGGTCCACTTATGTGTTTTGAATTTAAAAAAATAGATTCCTTATTTTGAATCCGGAGGTCCAAATTGAGAAAATAGGTAACTATTATTTTTATACATTTTGTATAATTACTATGGTAAATATTTTATTTACCATGGTTAAAGGGTAAATAAGGTAAATAAGAGTAACAAATAATATTACAATTACCCTTACACGTGTCAGAAATCTATTGGATAATAAATTTCTGAACATGGGAATCCTTGGGTCTATTTTTTGGACCTCAGGGAGCCACTTGTAAGTAATAATGACAGTTTGTATTAATTAATTTAATGTAAATACAAAAATGACATAAGCATATATATTTTAGTAAAATAATTTTTACATAGGGTTATATAAGTGATAGTTTAGACTATATATATTAATTAAAAAGACAAAATATTTCCTAAATCATGATATTTTATTTATTTTTTTAGACATAAAATAAAAATATTTATATATGGCACAATAATGATGCATTATTTACCTTATTAATGAAAGAATCAAATAAATGATATTATAAATGTTAAAATAAATATAATTTGAATGTTTTGATTCTATCCATGAATTTTATAGGTTAATCTGACATTTTATTATTGATTATGTAATTTTTTTTCTAATTAATAAAATTTTTAGTACTTTAACATAAATCAATTACTAAATATTGTCAACAATGACATAAAAGAGTTTTTAAAAACAAATATTATATTATTAATTGATATAAAATTCCTAAAATTTTAAGGATCGGACAAAGGACTTATATAATGATAGGTATGTCATTAATTAATGACTGAGGGTTCTCTTGGAAGTTTATATATTGTTTATTATCTATATATCATAAAAATACAAAGAGACATAGTAAATGTTAAACTATATAACAAAGAGTTAAATCTAAAAGATAAGGTCAACATGGTAACCTAAGCTTTTCTAAAACCTATTTCTTGAATGTATTTAGACCCATAACTACATTAACCTCCAAATAAATCATTTTGGATCCATTATAAACCGAATATATGTTTATTATAAAATAATATTTCAATCTTTTCCAAAGGTGCCTCTGACCCCTCTTATAATAGGGAACTACCCCATCTCTCAAATTCACACCTCCAAATCCTTTTGGCTCGCTTAAAACCAAACAAAATATCCTCTAAACTATAGTTTCTACATCTTAGTGGCATTAATTGGGTCAAAAAGTCAACCTACGGAGCCCATTCGATCAAATCAAAAAGAAGAACCCGAAGATGATGCAAATATTTTATCACCTCTTTCAAAGTTCTTATATCTTTCCACTTCCACTTTCTTTTTTGTTTCAATTATAAAATAATAAATCCGTTATATTCTATATACTGTGATGTTATTATAAATATAGCATAAATATATTAATTACTCTATCTATCTGACGAATGACAATGTCACCATTCGTGCGTATGTATGGCTTACCATCTCATCGTCGTGGTGTAATTTATTATTCAACACTGTCTTATTTAGATGGATATAATGATGAGTAATATGTATTAAAATAATTAAAATCAAGTTATAATGTCTCTATAAAATTTATATACCACCAAATTTCACACCTTTTAAATATTAAGGAAATGATATTGTCCCTCGTGCGTACGTACGGATTACCGTCACCACGACGCAATTCGATTAATTTCCACGTTCACCATTCATCGATGATTATAAAAACATATATTACTAATAATTATGTAATATATGTCATAATAATTCTACTATATATATATATTAATTCACTTACATCCGTTGAATATGATATGAAAATAGAAAAAGCGTTTATGAGTACTTACAACCTACCGTCTCCATAAAAGGATTTTTTTCATTTCATATATCAAAATATTATAAATTTTTATATTATAAATATATATGATATATAAACCATATTTTGTATTTTAGATATTTTTAAATAATTATTTAAATGATTCGATCAAGAATAACAAGTTAAAACATGTACGATAAAGAAAGCGATTACTACCAAAAACCTATCTTTAATATGAAAATAATTATTAAATAGAAAATATAAAGTCATAAATTAATAATTTATGATATAATAAATATGAATATTTTAATGGTATAATTTAATGACATAGCTTGGTCATTATATTGGAGGCTAAACCTACCCACGACCAAAGGAATATGGAAGGTAAGAGTTGTTTCCTCAATCTCTTTATTATCCGTGATTATTCATGTGTATGTATTTTCTGGGCCATACTCATTATCAATACCCATATTTCATAAAAATATTTTCAAAAAGAATAATTTAATTTTTTTACGGGAGGGCCTCATTTACTAGATCATCATTTTAAATGTTTTAATTATTTATCTTTCTGAACCCTTTTAATTAATGTCCATGTTTTCAAAATGATTTTAAGGATTTATTTATATGGACATGAATGTTTTGAAATGATAATTCTTTTCAAAACATTCAAAGTGGTATGGTACACATTGATTCTGAAAACTCGTTTATATTAAATCCTTTATAAATTGTGAGAATATTAAACGATTTCATGAAAAGGGGGTATTTCTCTCATAGCATTTTACTAATCATTTTCATCAATGTCAACAACCTTTGATGGATAGTATACATCATTGAAGATTTTTTATTATGATAAAAATATTCTATATTGTATTTAAGGTTTTTTGATATGTTTTACTGAGGATGTTTTATTTTTATAACATTCATGGTTTATGGATAAAGTATTGACATTATGTATTCTAGTTTTAATAGAAATGTTACTGTTATGTTTAAACCTTTTAATATGTGGAATGAATTGGACATAGTAAGTGACGGGTGGAGCCTTCTATAGCTACATGATGCTTCGGTAGGTCTCATGAGACAAACTAGTGTCTAGGCATAAGGCCTTGGAAAGATATTTTATTTGTATTCTTGGCACATGGTCTTGACTATGTGGTTATGAATGTCTGGCAGTATGCATTATCTCATTGTGAAATTAGTTATTACATGTGATTATTCGACTAGTAGAAAATCCATGTGCATTTTAATATGGTAAGGTTTGATTTATTTTTTCCATATTATGTTTTTGTTTATGTTTAAAAAGATGTTGTTTTTATTAGACATCTTTCCTTAAAAGTAAATTGCTTCCACAAATTATTTACCCTTACTAAGAATCTTAGATCACCCCTTTCTTATGTTTTATTTTCCTAGGATCCCAAGAAGTGTTTTATGATTTAGATATAGGTTTAAGCTATGGGAACAATGAATTTATCAAGGGATTATTTATGTTGTGTTGTATGTTATAAAGTGTAATGTAACGTTCATGTATGTAATCTATTTTCCAAGACATGTAAACTGATCAGTCCATCAGGACTTCATTCCTTGTAATCATGCCAATTTATTAAAATAATGCACCGACTCTGGGTAAAGGGGTCAGGGAATTATGATTGGTATCATAGAAAGTTTAGTACAATTCCTGGAAACAA
Organism: Viscum album; assembly: GCA_963277665.1. NCBI lineage: Eukaryota > Viridiplantae > Streptophyta > Magnoliopsida > Santalales > Viscaceae > Viscum > Viscum album. The sequence continues at coordinate 895,427,810 of OY728127.1, forward strand.
GATTCAGATAAACTCTGATTAGAGCACATTACCCTAAGATAGACTTTGATGATTATTATATAAGAACTTCCTTGAATTTTGGTTTTATAGTGATTATGTGTGTTTTCCATGAAATTCATCCATGTATGGATACGAGCAGGTAGAGGTGACTATTGCATAGATGTACCAAGGAGAAAAAATAGAAAAAAACACTTTAAGCTAGAGTCAGACAAGAACTGGTGCATGAAAACAGGCATTGCTGCACTCATGGTTATGACAATCCCTTGGGGATATGCTTAGGATTATTATCATAATCATTAGTAACCATTATGAAGGATTTATGAGTATATAACTCCTCAAATTATGCATTTTTATGATTATGGATTATATCTATAAACTGTTCAATTTACATTAGGTATTTTTCATGTTTGGAATTATGAATTGTGATTCATAAATTTACCTATTGTATGACATTGTTTAGAAATGGTGCCGAGTATAAATAATGAGAACACCGGTAAAACATATGATTCAAAGAGTAAGAAGGATCATATATTTCATGGTATTATACCAAAATCTTGAACGGAAATAGTCTCCCAAGCATTATCAACATATGAAGAAAGAGAATCATGTGTTAAAAATATTAGGAATCAATTTTATGAGTCATATGTCTTTTAAGGGAAGAAAGATAAGAAAATCATGGAAAAGAGAAATATAGATAAAGGGAATAGGGGAAAGAAGTATTTTAACATATTTGAAAACCATGGAAAGAATCATTGTGGTAAATAGTTGAATGGAATGGGAGTTTGTTATAATTTTGTAGAAAATATAAACCAAGTACGTGACTTCAAGGGTAAGAAAAATGTTTCAAATGTACAATGCTTCATCTGTAAGGAGTTAGGACACTACGCGAATCAATGTCTAAATCATTAGAGTATGGACCAAATGATTATATTAGATAATAATCATTTTACAATACTACCACTGAGGAAGAGGAATTATTAGTGTCCTTATATTGTTACAAAATAATTATGTCATTTCATTGTTGTATAGATGATGTATGAGTTATATGAATAATGGAAATAAATAAGGATTGTATTGCAGTAACATTTCATTGAGAATTTGAGATTATATGGTACTCAGAAAAGTGGTTAAACAGCAAGTTAAACCTTTTTGGAAAAATACATTGTTGGAGGAATGATAAAACCATAACATGGTCCTGATACTGAGATAGTAATTTTGGAATAATAGATGGTTGATTTGGATAAATTATATTCGATATTCTTGACTACATTGAAACTAATAAATTGTTTTTTTTATTCCATTTTTGTTGGATTATACAATATTTTTGGATATAAGTAGTATTTCCATAATTCTATAAAGATTAATGGAGCATTAATGTAATCAATAAGGGTTTATTGTAATTCAAGGTATTGCGGTGTTTTAAAAGAATACATGATGAAGGTATTCACATGTCATTAGGTGGAAAAAATATCTTTATTATGTTTACATTCCTTATATACTTTGGATTGTGAGTTTGGATAGAAGTATTTTGGATAAGTTAAAAGGTTGGAATCAATTAAGTTTAACATTGGATGCTATTGTTAAGGTTAAATCATTTCTTGAAATTATTTTTGGATTATCATAAAAAAGAACATCCTGGAGGTCAGGTGACAACCCATCGCGTCCAGCAGGGACTCGAGAACTGAACCTGCAACCGAAGGGCGATAAGGGTGGATCACCTACCAATAGTATACGTGATGTCCTGGTTTGTATAATGTATTATTTTATAAAATAGTCTAACAAATGAATATAAATTAATTTTTATAACCCTATATGATTATGATAAATAGAAATGTTTTTAATTATATAATATTTTGTAGTGAAAGATGAGTTTGTGGTAGAAATTGGGTGGAGGATGAAACTCTACTTGTCAAGTATATGTATATATATATATATATTCTTTTCCACTTATTCTATGAAAAAATTAATTCTTAATCATTATAAAGGAGATCTGAAAACCAAATATGTGTTATCCTAATATCTTTTCTTTTGTTGAACTGATGATATTTTAAGTCATCATAGATCGATGGCTTTGAGGCCCTCTGTTGTACAATTGTTTTTTATTGATGGATTAAATCACTAAAATAAGTATTTTTGTTTTTACTCCAAATTTGTTTCTATAATTTCCGCCAATGTTCTCCTAATTGGTTTCATAATTTGGTGGTGACATTTTCGTTTCCTTTACCTCTTATTTAAGAATAAATATTATTAACCCAAATTCAGATGTGGATTTTACACAAAGGTATTTTTTTCTATTTTTAACCTTTTATTTTTGAAGAAAATTTTCAAATTCTAAGGACACAATTTATTGAATGAGGGTAGAATGTAACACCCCATGATTTCATAGTACGTTATTTCTTCAATGTAAAATAATAACTTGAACTACACGCAACACTGAGTTTAAGCACACCACGACTTACCAAACTAGCTGTTCAAAAGAAGTAATGAATAGTATTAACTGGATATTGAATTTTATATAATTTTTATAATTTTATAATACATATTATTATTTTAATAGACATAATATAAAAACAAATTGTTTTCTATAGATAAAAGAATTATTTTTCAAAAAAATGAAATTTTATGGACTTTTAATGGTGAACCCTTTTAGAAACTAATATTTGAAACTTTTATATATTCAATATAATGAAATTAAATTATTCTTTAGAAGCGGGACATAAAAATTTATTTTGGATAAATTTTTGGCAGTTTTCTGATGACATTCAATTTTTAAGGAATACTGAACTATACTAAATTTGAATTGAAAACTAATTTTTTAATAAAATTAATTTATAGTGTTAAATTTTACTTTTAAGTGTTTATAAATTATAATTAGATTATATTTTTACCATTTAATCAAATTTAGGACATTTTAAATAATTTCACTTTGAAATTGGACATAAACATGTATCAATATTTTGATAGTTATTATTTCTTAAAAACACACTTTTTGTTTTGAAAACGAAAATTAATTTTAAATTAATTTCTACCACTTATGAGTTTCGAATTTAGAAAAATTTATTCCTTATTTAGATTCAGGAGGTACAAATTTATCAAATAGATAACTTTTATTTTTAGACATTTTGAATAATTACTAGGTTTAATTTTTTATTTACCATGGTTAAAAGTTAAATCCTGAAAATAATGGTAAACAATAATATTATAATTATCCTCACATGATTCCTAACCCTATTAGATTATAAATTTCCAAACATGGTAATCCTTGGGTCGATTTTGGGTCCCCATTGAGCCACTGGTAAGTGATAATGACACTTTATATTAATTAATTTAATGTAAATACAAAAATTACATAATCATATATATTTATTAAAACAAATTTTACATAGGGTTATATATGTTATCTATTTAATATAAATATTAATTATAATTCTAGAAATATTTCCTACATCATGAAATTTATTTATATTTTTTTGACATCAAATAAAGCCATTTATATATGACACAACAATGATGCATTATTTTCATTATAAATGAAAGATTCAAATAAATGTTATTATAAATGTTAAAATAAATATAATTTTAATGTTTTTTTATATAAAATAATTTTATAGGTTAATATGACATTTTTTTATTGATTAAATGATTTTATTTATAAATAATAACGTTATTAGTAATTTATCAAAAATCAATTACTAAATAGTGTCAAAATTGAGATATAATTGTTTTTAAAACAAATATTGTATTATTAATTGATATAATATTCCTAAAAATATATGGTTCAGAAAAATAACTTATATAATGATATTTATATCATTAATTACCCACATGGGGTTCCATTAGCAGTTTATAGTCTGTTTATTAACCATATAATATAAAAGTATAAAGAGACATGGTAAATGTTAAACTATTTAAGAAAGAGTTAAATCTAAAAGATAAGGTTAAAATGGTAACCTAAATTTGTCTAAAGCCTATTAGTTGAAATTATTTCGACCCATACCCACATGATCCTCCAAATAAATCATTTTGGATTCATTATAAGCTGAATATGAATTTATTATAAAATAAAATTTGAATCTTTTCCTATAGTGCCCCACACCCCTCTTATAAAAGGGCACTCACCCTTCTCTCAAATTCAAACCTCCAAAGCCTTTTGGCTAAGCCAAACCCTACCCAAATATCCTCTATACAATACTACCTTCATCCTAGAGGGATTAATTTGGTCTGAGAGCCAACCAATGGAACCCTATTTATCAAATCAGAAGGAAGAACCTGAAAAAGAGGAAAATATTTCATCACCTCTTTCAATGTTCATTCCCTCTTTATCGTTCCAATTTATTTGATCTTTCAATTATAAAATAATAAATATAGTATATTATATATACTGTGATGTTATTATAAATATTTCAAAACTATATTCATTATTCTATGCATCCGATGAATGATAATGTCACCATGCGTGTGTACGTATGGCTTACCGTCTCCACGCCGTGGTGTAATTTATTATTGAACACCTTATTATTTTGATTGAAATAATGATGAGTAATATGTATATAAATAATGAAAATATAATTCTAATGTCTCTGGAAATTTAATATACCTCCCAATTCCACATATTTTAATCATTATGGAAATGATATTGTTGCTCGTGCATACGTACAGATTACTGTCACCACGATGCGATGTGATTCATTTCCACGTTCATCATTCAATGATGTTTATAAAAACATATATTACTAATATGTATATAATATATGAAAAACAATTATACCACATATATATATATGTACTTAAATATATCTTATTCACTTACTTATGTTCAATACGATATGAAAATAGAAACAACATTTATGCGTACATATGGAATACCTTCTCCATAAACTGCATTTTCCACTTCATATATCTAGCTATTATATATATTTATATTATAAATATATATTATGTATAATTAATGTATTTATTACACAATTATTTAAATCATGATCTAAATAATATGATCAAGAATAACATTTTAAAACATATACGATAAAGAAAGCGATTATTACCTGAAACATTAATTTATTATGAAAATCATTATTAAATGGATATTATAAATTCATAAATGAATCATGTATGATATAATAAATATTAATATGGTTCTATTATAATTTATTAACATGAAATGGTCATTATACATGAGGTTAAATTTACCCTTTACCAAAGGAAAGTGCAAGGTAAGGGTTATTTCCTCAATCTCATTATTATATAAGATTATTCATGTGTAAGTATTTTTAGGGACATACATATTATCGATACACATATTTCATAAAAATGTTTTCAAAAGGAATATAATATAGATTAATGGGAGGGACTATTTTACAATATCGTCATTTTAAATGTTTTAAAGATTTATCTTTCTAAACACATTTTATTAATGTCCATGTTTTCAAAAAGATTTTCATGATTTATTTTTATGGACAAGAATGATTTTAAATGAAAATTATTTTCAAATGATTCAATGTGGATTTGGAAACTTTGATTCAAAAAATCTCTTTTAAATTACATCCTTTATATATTGTGATAGTTTTAAAGGATTTCATGAAAAATGGGTATTTCTCACATAGCATATTTCTGATCATTTTCATCTATGTAAACATCATTTGATGGATTTAAAACTTGTTTGAAGTTGATTTATTATGATAAAAATAATCTATATTTTTTTGAAGGTTTTGTGATATTTTTGACTATGGATGTGTTACTTTTATACCATTCATAGTTTATGAAAAAACTACTGACATTTCTTATGCTAGTTTTAATAAGAATGATTATTTTCTGTTTAAACCATTTAATATGAAGAATGTATTGGACATAGTAAGTGACGGGTGGAGACCAATATAGCTCCTCGATGCATCGGTAGGTCTCATGAGACAAATTAGTGACTTGGAACAATGCCTTGGAAATATTTTCTTTTGTATTATTGGCATGTGTCCTTGACTATGATGTTATGAAAGTCTGGCATTATGAATTCCCTCATTATGAAATTAGTTATTACATATGATTATTCCACTAGTAGAATATCCATGTGCCTGTTAATATGGTAATGTTTGATTTATTTTTTCAATATTAGGTTCATGTTCATGTTTAAGAGAATGTTGTTTTTATTACAAATCTTGCCTTAAATTTTTATAGCTCCCGCTAATTATTTTCTCATGCTAAGCATCTGAGCTCAACCCTTTACTATGTTTTATATCCCAGGATCCCAAGAAATGTTTTATGATTTTGATATCGGTTTAAGATAAGGTAAAATTGGTGTTCTCAACAGATTATTTAAGTTGTGTTGTATTTTAGAATGTTTAATTTAATGTTCATGAATGTAATCTATTTTCCAAGACTGCTAAACTAATCGGTCCTTCGGGACTTGATTCCTGGTAATCATCACAATGTACTATAAAAATGCACCCACTCTGGGTAACTGGGTTAGTGGAGTTACCAAGATCAAGATATAAATAAAATATTTTATATTAAATTTTTTTTTTTGATATAAATAAAATATTTTATATTCAAATTTTTTTTCAAACATAATAGTTGAATGACATAATAAAAAAGTAGATGTTTAAACCTAAAAATGGAAATTGGGGTATGAAATTCCCTTACCTCATGTCTGACCTATCACGTGCATTTTTATCATAATAAATAATAAAATTAGGTTAATTTATATATTACCGGATAACCTTTTTATGTTTATTATTCATTTTATATAACTTATTACCCTATTAGAACAATTTTAATTTTACTTATGTTCATGACATACTTTTTCTCGATATTCGGTACTTGAGTCGAAAATGGACATGGTGTGATGTCAAACGTACATGTGGCCATAAGTACATTATAACTACAATATAAAACAAGATATAAGTATCTTATATATTCATTATATAATTATAAATAATAATAATTTATGAAAATACAAAAAACATTGTTCATGAAGACGGTTGGTCATGCATACACATTAACCCAATTTTTAATTTTCTAATAATATTGAAAAAGATAAATTAAATGAAATATATGTAAATATTTATACATATATAAAATAATTATAGTAGTATTAATAATTAATTTATATCATATATTATTACTAAAACAATCCCTAAAACATCAGATGTTATTTGTGAACAAATCACATCATTTGGAGGAGGCAATTGTCCACACATCCCCAAATGAAGTTATGGAATACTAACAATATGGAAAGCATGAAGGTGTATTTAATATAAAATTTACATAATATTAAATTGGTTGTAATATATAAATAAAAATATTATGTGACAAGAAAAATAGTTTAAATAGTATCCATAAGGGAGGTAATGAAATAGTAATAAGAACATTATTCACGGAGGTGATTAAACGAAATAACATGGACACGAATTTCTTTTCTTTGAATATGGGGAGGTATGAAAAGAACTGGATATGAGATATTACATTATAATCATAAAAAACCAGTATATTCATATTTTTTAGTAATCATGAATTTCCGGATGAAGGAGGTGAGGGGAGAGTAGAAAAATATATGAAATTAAAAGAGGTAAATTGAACGAATTACCTCTGGAATTCCCCTCCTTAAAAGACCATTAATGAACTTTTATTTTGTCTTTTGGTTAGTCCAGATGAAAATGGATGCAGGGAAAGTTGGTAGGAGTTGTTTGGGTAGATATTTGATCAGATAAAATGTCTTTTCTGTCAAAAAAGGTTGGTCTATATTTGGTATTTATACATGAGGAGAGGTTGGTGAAACTGATTAATTTGTTGATTATTTTATATTAAAATAAAACAAAATTAAGGTGGCATTAATTTCAATTAATTATAATTTCAATTAATGTAGTGTAGGATGTTTATGGTCTATCCACACCTCATCTAAACATTAAATGTACCATTTCATAGAAATGTTATTCTTTTACTATTCAACTTTAGTCCTTTGTTATAATTTTACTCATACAACGAAAAATAATTTTTTTACAATGGTATATTTTTATTACAATAAATAAAATAGACCCTAGAGCATAATTTTTTCCTTATAATTAAAAATATTGAATCCACTTTACCTATTTTAATTCACATAATTGGTAAAATTATATTTAATAGTAATTTTTGAGATAAGACTAAAAAGATGTGTTTTAATGTGAAATGTTCAAAGGTTTGAAATGTTGTATATATATTTTTTATTTGAAGTTGTCTAAATGACATAAATTGGATTAAATTATAACAAGATTATCGAAACATTCTTTAAAAGAAATTAAAAGTAATATCTATCAATTTAAATGAATTTTATTAAATAGAATTTTTGAATTGAAATCTAATATTTTTCACTATTAATTAAAATAATAATTATTTGAAAAAAATACCAAAAATTTAATGGAAGTAAATTTTGATCACCCACTTCCAAATAAGAAGTATATTTTTTCAATTTGATCATATTATGGTGTTAAAATCTATACTATTAGTTGGTTCTCCCTCAAATGGTGGTAAAACTACCATTTAAAAATATTCGACCTTTTATGCCTTAAATTGGATTTATTCTTACTTTAGGACCACAAATATTATTGGAATATAATATAAAAAAGTAATAAAAATCTCTTAAAATAATATATTTATTTATGTTCATTTCCTCCAATATGATGGAATGTGAAAACTATAATTTAATATAGTAATATTTATAATGTATTATTTTTCTTGTATAACTCAAACTTATGTGCAACATAAAATTTAAGAGAAACCCATTATTTTGGGTAGGGTACACTATATGATATAGAATCCCTGTATAAATATTAATAGATATGAAATCAACTTATTCAATTAATTCCTGAGATTTTTTAAATACCATTATAGAATAGTCATATTGTTCATCCTAATGAAACTGATCAAAAATACAAATAATGTTTCACACCAAATTCATTTCTATGATGGTCTAGTGATGAAATTTCCCACGTTTAGAATCAATATCATTGTTCCCCTTCCCAAGGATGTAGATGATTTAAATTAAAATGTGTGGGTTACTCCTCCCATCTCCTCTACTATTGGTTCATATTCAAAAGGACAGTGCATAACTGATTTTCAGGGGACAAAATAGACATTGAATCTCTCCCTGAAATGAAAATCTCACCATCATTTATGTGAATTATTAATTTTTTCAATTTATATTTCATTGAAGGGATAATTATTCTCATACATCAATGATGAATTGAATTATACACCACAACATGATATTCCAACATAATAAGACATCCTTGTCCATAACTATAATAATCACAATAAAACAGCTATCGCCTACATGTTTCAAGAAGCATTAGAGAATGAGATTATGTAAAATGTTGTTAATGCACATAAAAATATTATGGAGACATATAATATAAAGAGTTCATCATTATATTACTTATCATAATAGTAATCATTAAAACCTTATTTGATAATGGATTTATGAACTGTTAATAAGACTGATATGGTCCAATGTATTTCAACTTCTCAAAGGAATTCCATTGTTATTCCTAAGAATATAATTTATTTAGCTTTACAAGATAAAATAAGTTTAATTTTTTTGAATCCTCAAACCACAAGAACATAACATATTAGATCTATATATCTAATTTTGATAACATATCATAATGGTGGATGCTCCACAATATTCCTTAACCCAAATTTAGGTAGTATTCATGCTCTAGATCTATTGTTTAATGGAACATGATATAATCAACAAAAACCATAAAATCAGTATAAAGATAATTTTTTTATATCATTTTCCTAAACACATACAAAATAAAGAAGCATTATATAGGATGAATGGAATGAAAAAATAGACATTCTGAAAAAATATACTCATAAATGCATTATTTTAGATATATGAAACATTGACAGTTAGAAAATTATATCACAACATAATATCGATCATTGAAATCCACTTCTCCACAATAATTAGTCAAACATATCATACACATATAGACGAGGATAAATATCCTTAACTATTTCCTAATTCATTATATCATAATATACAGGGATACAAAGAAATTTATCATCCTTCTTCAAAATGCATTTAGGGGCCACCAACATAGAAACTAAAGCAAGACAAAATACATTAAATGACATGAAATACTATAAGATAATATTATTCTTATTCTTATACTATTGAATAAGATAAGAGGGTATAAACATGTGTTTTTTAAAATGTAAAATCATGATAAAAAACTTCACATCTCTTTCTACTTGAATTATAAAGAATTCAACTAGGAAAACAATAAAAAAATGTTGGAAATATAATGGAAGTTCTATATTAGATGAAACATCATATGAATCTCCTGCATCTATACATAATAAATTAAATTTAAATTCATAGAAGGACCATGAACAGAATAACTTGGATCCTTTTCCTTATAATGCACCTAAGATCCCTTATCATAAAGACACAAAAAACACATGGATGAAAAATTTCCTCCATGTTTCTTTGAGAAACCATAAAATCCATCACAATGTTAATTTCAAAAAGGAATACCTGAATAACTATAATTTCCCATAATAACTCAGTATTTAATATCAAAAGTAAAAATGAAGTAAAAAATAAAATGAATGTCACATTCTTGAAGATGTCACCATCCTTATAACATAGGAATGGGGTTCTATCAAATGATTCAAAAAATTAATCAAACGGGTAGATATAAATTTTCATAATGAACTAAAATAAAAAATATAAATTATATAGATGATGAAGAAGATACAATACCACATATAATAGTAGACCCACATCACCTTCTGATACAATATCACCTAATATGTGAAAATTCTTCATCTAGAGGGCTGTAGTTACAGCCGATTTGAATTTAAGGATTCTAACTAAACTATTATTTACATTATATCAAATGATAAAAAATAATTCAAAGATATAAAGGTCCTAAAAATATATATTTAGAAGAACATGATTTCCACATGAACTACAATTAATTGGTTGTATTGGTAATGGCTCTCTAGTGTTCCCAACCATGACCTATTGGTGTTAGGATTGGGGTACATAACATGCCACTAATTATAGAGTATAAATTGACATCTATTATGATCTTCCATTACTATTTTTTTACATATCCACTTCCTATTTTCTCGATTTGTTCTATTCAATTTGTGACAATGATGAAGGGAAAACCATTACAATCCCAAAATTAAAAACAAACAAATTTCGTATATCATTTCAATATTAAAAACTCAAATGTATAGGTTAAATTATAGAAAATATCGGTATTATAGAATATCATGTTGAATTATATGAAGTTATTTATGAGATATTAATTTATCATTCGCCGCCACCACGTTAGTAAAATAATCTAACTCAATAAAATTTTAATTATACATCTTCTCCAAGAGATATTTTTTTGAATAGAAAATATCTCAATAGAAATAAATATAATCATATATTACATATTGATCATATAAATGAAATTGTTCTATAATTCCCTCCTTTCAATGACCACATGTTGATTTCCCTAAACAATGGGGACCCACAACCACTTTCTAGGTCAACAACTCATTAATTTAATGTACTTAAACTTGTGTGAATTATTTTTATCTAAGAAATATATGACCTATAAAATTTATTATACCTTTTACTCTTCCTTGTAATGTTGAGTAATTTCATTAAAAGATAGGGTCTTCTAGTATGTCAATAATTATAGTCAATAATTTTCACCATAAACTCCTAGATCAGACTATTTATCTTATTTGTAATAATATTTTACTCTATGATAATAATAAAAAATCCTACACAATATCCTAGAGGTTAATATGAATTATTAGAGGATTACATTGATGGGTATTTCAAGGTGTATACTAATAAGGATTCATATGAAGTTATCTGAGTTGAAATAATATACATATGGAAAACTAATATTTCTATTAGAAATAATCTATCTTAGTTAATGTAATAATGCATTCCGTCCAGGTCTGATGCATTTTATTTTTATATTTTTGAAGGAGTTCTTTGGTGGTTTTTGGGGTTTTAAAGAGATTTGGAGGTGGAACAGAACTGTAACAGGAAATACATATCTTATAAGTGTATTACATGATGTGAAATTTGGTTTGATGTATTTTCAATGGATTGTTCTAGACCAGTATGTTTTCTTAGAAAATAATATAAAGGTGACACATTTGTTTAGAATTACTAAACTACAAGGATTACATGAAATGAAAGGAGATTATTCATTGAGTAAATCTGTGATGCAATGATGTTTTAGAAGATATTATTGTTTGATTTATATTTCATTAGGTCATTCCATGTTCCTCCTGTAATTTTGGGAGAATACTAGAAACCCCTATGTGTTATTCAAGCCCTCTTCTTATCACACTGATATGTTTTTCCTGGTGGTTTTATGTTTTCAATTTGTGGTTAATCCATGGTAGGTTTTTTTTCCATTTTTGGTTTATCTTATGTTCTTCTCTTAGGGATGTTGATTTATTATTTCTTCATTATTGGTTTATTTTATTGTTTTATTTTGTTATGGTGTAGGTCTATCTATTGTTTCTCAGGGTGCAGTATTGGTTTGAGGGCATTATCCTTCTCCATGTAGTGCACAACTAGTTGGAATACATTTATGTGGTAGGAATTCCCTTGTTTCTCATTATTATGTATCATGTGGTAGGTGTTTAATTTTATTTATCTAAATATTATGGGTTCTCTTGATTAATAAATTATAAAAATTGGTAATACTGATATATAAGTGAAATGTGTTATTATTTTCATGTTTTTATAGAATTTATATGATTATGAAATTGAAGATTCCATGGGCTTGCACCCTGCTGAAAATTGTGATCGTTGGGGGATTTGTTATTCCTGGATAAATGTATTGTGATAGTTTGGATAGTTTTTTTATATCAACATAATTGGAAATTGGTTAATTATATAACTTGGATTATTTAATGGTGTCCCATGATTTTGGTTTCATGATAAAACCCCTACAATAAAGTGTAATTTTATAAAATCATAATTAAAAATATGTAATAATTATATAGATGTGTTTTTATGTGTGTTTGTGATTTTGGGATGGCGATGTGTGGTTTCAATAGGTTCTCGGGTGTTATGTTGATTGTTTTTTCATGCTTCTATGGTGGTGAGAAGGTTGTTGGTTTTTCAATGCTTTTGGTGTGGATAGGTGGTGGTTACATTGTTCAAGATGCTTATGTTCTGACGGAATACATAAATAATTGTTCAATATTGTTTGGAATGGTTGGGGTTGGTTTGTAAATGGAATGGAAATATTATTGATAATTAAATGGTTGGATGTGTGGTTAAAAGTAGCTGACACTAAATAATGATATGAAGGGAAGGAATTAAATTTTTTTTTTTTGGAATTTTGAAATGGAGTTTGTGGAATGTTGTGGGAGGTTATGAATTTAAATGTGTAAGAAAAAAGAGTTGTGTTGTGAGTTTGTTGGTTTTTTTGTGAACCCATATTTTTTCCTCAGGTGTTTGTTAAATTATATTTATACCTGTACATTATTAGGATTTCTATATGCACCGCACCCATATTGATAACTATGTTTTGACAAACAGATAGTCAGTATAGGGTGTTTTCCCATCATTTAGTGACGCGTACAGATGGTTGGGTACCCGCACTTCCCCACTCTCTATCATAGGTGAGGTATGTATTTCACATGGTATGATATCCAGACGTCTGTTTGTGAATTAGATAGAGGTTTTTGTACCCAAGTTTCTTCTAGTGTTTTGTGATGTCCCATGTGTCTTTGGGCAAGATATGAGATCTCACGTGTTTGTGGATGGGATGTGATGGACCTTGTGTTTTCAGGTGGGATGTGTGTGGTCATTCTTATGGGGTGGATATCCCATGAGTCTCTGAGTGAGGTGTGATGTCAACATGATTTTGGGGCGTTGTCGTATAAATAAGATACAGGAGCACTGGGAAATTTGACGTTGGGTGGGAGAGTGACAAACCTATAGGGGAGTGGGGTGGGTTACCCTTCTTAATGTGATTCCTATTATACTATATTACTTTCTTTGAGTTATTTTGTGGGCATGACATGGTGAGGATTGGATGGATAGTATACATTAATAGGTTCTATATTGTTATGTTATTTTCTCATTGGGGTATTAGTATGATTCATTCACATGTGAAATGGAGACTTTTGTTTTCTTACTGAGTATAATTCTATGCTCATCCTATGTATATAAAACAGTTTTTAGGTTTCAAGGAGGACTAAGTTTACTGTTCTTGACATCACCATCTCTGATTAATAACATTTGATGTCTCACTGCTTTTTCATTACATTTATTTATTTTGTTTGTAGTATTTATTTTATATTAATTAGTTCTATTTATACATTCATGTATGATGGTTTTGGAATTTTTTATATTGTTTTATGGAGTCTCTCTTGACATCCCATCTTATCTCTTGATAATATTTGTTTAATAAATAGTTATTCCTCCCTTATATGATATTACTATACCCACTGTGCTAGTCACAATCCTCGAGAAAACACGATGTGGTAGACAAGGGTAATTATGTCTTCCCCATCAGTACAACATATATGGAGGGAGGTGATCATGACAGAGTGTTATAATGGGAGAGATGAGAGATATGATAGATTTTAGACTTACTAACGTTGAGGATTTGATGAGGTGGTATGGAAATAGTTCCACATGACCATGTTTTGTGACATGAGCTAGAGAGGCCTACTAGGACATGATATTTTAAGTCCCCTATTATCATGTTCATGGACTTTTGTCTTGTTGAATGGTCGATTGAGATTGATATACTTGCATTTTAGAGACCCATGAATGGTATATGCATCATAATGACTCTTATTCAAGTTTAAAGTGGGTTGTTATGGGAAGTATTAACAGAATAAAAAATTTAATTAAATGACTTAAAAATGAAATTTTATAAAATTCCTCAATATCATGTTTAGGAAGTTCTTTGTTTACAATTTAGTTTTGGACACCATTCGTCCTTGATGTGTAGTTTAGGAATTTGTGGTTCAACAGGTTGATATGGTTGATCAGCGTGGGTTGATCTTGTTGAGGTGGATGATTAGTTGATGGGTGGTTGAGTGATTTACAGTGTATGTATTTTGGAATTTACAAGGGGAGTGTTCCAGATGCGGAGATAGAGTACTAGTTATAGGATCCCAAGATCCTATTTAGATAGATTGTATCCCCAAAAGTGTACTGGGACCATTTGATAGTCAGTAATATATGGGGATCCACATATTAGTGGATGAAAAAATATTTGGAAGAGTGGAGGGAGGAAGATGTTTTGGTGGTCGACATCCAATACAAGTTTTTGAAATAGCTACATACATCAATTATGAAGGCATTAATTATGGAATACCATATTTCTCTTCATAATGAGAGAATTTCAGTCTAGGAGATGGGAATCCTATTCAAATAATTTCTGCATTTTTCCATTGATATTTTTCCTGATAAGGTGTCTCATGAGATCCATCTTGAGGATGATCTCCATCCTTTTATCTAGTATAAATTAACACATTTTATGTATTCAACATAGTTGGAGGTTCAAAAAAAGGAACAGGTTATCAAGAATATGCACTCATGTGGTGGTTTTTTGTAGAAGGGGAACCATTAGGGTACCTCGACGAGAAAAGATTCTAATGGAATGTCTCCTACACCAGGACATTTGAGGTTTCAAATAGTCGGTGTTTGACCTCAATAGATAACATTCCATCCTTTTGGGTATACTAGTTTCGGTTCTTTTCCTAGGATCATTGTGATAATGTATTTTTGTTGTGGGGTTAATGTCTCTAGCCAAAGCCAATACACATTGGTTCATGAATATCACATTGGTGGAGGTGGTTAGGTTAAACTCTATCCATAGTAAATGATTCTAGTGATTCCATTTCAGATGTAGGAGAATTAGGATTATGCTCCATTGAGGGGAGATGGGGCATGTAGAGGCCTACATCATGATGTTTATAGTGTTCATAACCCACAACCTGAGAATGTCCATAGATGTGGATGTATGTTAAGCAATATAAGGGATGAGTGGGGTTTGTTCCACAAAGTGGAGGCATCTGTTCCATTGGGGATCGAGATTATCATAGGTATGGTTAGTTTTATTAGTACCGATGATTGTTCCTTGATTGACTCTATATCATCACACTCCTTTGATACACCATCTCTTTCCCTAGATCTGAGACTAATCTTAGAGAGTCTATTCATTCTATTGGTGCTGGATTCACTAGATGGAGTCCTAGACAAATTTTTGATGTGTTACATGAGTGTAGACTGATGATCGGGCTTCATCAATTGAAAATGGTTCCTTTCTTTCTATAGATTCATCCATATGATGGCCTCATCAGCATAAAATGATTTTATTCCATATTATCTATTATCGACTTATTTCGAAGGAGAGTCATGTTTTCATATTTGGATGGCCAATGTATAGTCATTGATTTCAAAAGGTGGTGTTAGGTGGGAAATAGACATGTGGATACCCATCATTCATAGTTGGTTAGGTTGTTAGTGGAATAAATCGAGGAAAATATGGTAGAGGTTCCCAAGGTCTTTGGGGAGTTCCTCGTTGTTTTCAATGAGGAGTTTGTGATTCTACACTTGATGTGATTTTGAGTTTGAGATAGAGTTGGATCATTGTGCTTCTTTTATTTTTGGGGCTCCTTATCGAATGTCGCTTTCAAAGTTGTTTGTGTATAGGTTTCAGATAGATGATTTGATGAATAACTGTTCTATCCATCCAATTTTGGAACCGAGGGTGCTTGATTATTATTTTATTTGAAGGTGGATTATATTATGAGGTTTTTTATAGACTACTGGAGGTTTAATCGGGTGATGGTCAACAATTTTTACCCTCCTTTAAAGATAGAAGGACTTTTAAACCACCTAAGAGGGTAGATTTTTCTTTTAATGCTCGATATACAGTTTAGATTCCATATATTGAGGGTGAAAGAGGGTGATATACCAAAGACATTAAGAAGATTTTGGTATGAGATCCTTGAGGTTGTAGTAATTCCATTCAATGCTATGAACACTATATATCTATTCATTGGGATTAGTACCTTGGTGTTTCATGAGATCTGGGGTGGTTATAACATCATATTCATTGAATATATCTTGATCTACTCGAAGTCATATGCGCATCATGTCATGCAACTTTTAACTATCTTGCATGTTATTTTCCCCACATTCTCTAAGGAATGTTTTCCATGTGTATGTTCTAGACATGATTAGAGAATTTCCACGGGAATGTTTTGTCTTAGAATTTTGGGGATGAAGACCCATAGAAGTTTGAAGTAGTTGATTCATATGTTGTACCAAAGAATATAGTATATGTTCATACTTTTCATTATATAATAGGCTATTATTAGAGGATTCTACCTGAGTTTACTTATGTTTCAGCCTATTTGAAATCATAGACTATGAAATTCCATGATTTTGTGTGGCTTTATTAGTGATATAAATCATTTAGTTACATGAAGGCGAAGTTGATTAGATCCCCAGTTCTCTGGTTGCATGAGCATGATGTGATGTTTAAGGGGTTTTGAGACGATTCCAATCATGAAATGAAATGATTGTTGATGTAGCAATGGGATTTGATCTCATATGTGTCTTGTATATTACATCCCCAATTTGAGACTATTCCACCTATGATTAGGAGGTAGAAGTGGTTGGGTTTTGAATGAAGTTATTGCATAATTTCATCATTGGGGAGTGATTTTTGGTATTTATTAAAAATAAGTGATTAACTTCTATCTTTAACCAATGTTATATGAAATTATGGTATTGGATGTTGATGGTTTTTATTCGGGATTATTAGTTTTAGTTCTCATACACCATAGGAAAATTTAATATTGTGGAACATGGTTTGATTATTAATTCATGGAAGAGTTTAATCAGGGAATCTGAGGATGCATTTTGAGCAATATAGGACTTGGAATCCATGATCGTAGTTGAAAGAGTGGATGGTGGTTGAGGATCATGTTTCTAAATGATAGTGAAATATTATCTGATGTAAAAGGTGGTAGATTCATAATGGGTAGAGGCTGAGGTAGAGGTGACGTGCGTTTATGTTGGACATGGTGATGCCCCATAGGCACAGTTGGAGGTTAGCTACAACCAACTGTTGTTTCCGGGTAGGTTTTCTATTATAGTAATAATGTGTGATAGAATCTTTAATGTGTTTCCTAGAACACATAAAGGGGTACACCAATTAAATTCCTAGATGATTAGGGGTGTGAGGATGCAATTTTTGGAGCTCGAGATGAGATGGGCAGTGGAAGAGTATGTGGAAAATTGATTGGGTTTCTAGCAAGTAAAGTCCATGTACCACGTTCCCAGTGATTTTTAACATCACGTCAATGATACCATGTGAAAATGGGATTCCATATTAATGAATTTATTCAAACAGTAACTGAGAAATCAGGGAGTCTGTTATGTTATTTGGGAGGTTTTGATTTTTGATGAAATCAACTCACTTATTAGCGATCAAGGAGTCATGTGTAGTTGATTATTTGGATAAGATGAATGTGGATGAGGTGGTGTGGTTTCATGGTTTTTTGTGATCCATTTTCTCAAATAAGGACAGATGTTTTACCACATGAGTTTGTAGGGGATTGAGACAAGCTATTGGAACTCAGTAATACATCAACACAGCTTCCCACCAACAGACAAATGGGTTGATAGAACAGACTATCCATACAGAATGGGAAATTTTTTGGGCACGCAACTTTTTCTTTGGTAGATGTTGGGTACAACACCTGCCCTTGATAGAGTATTATTAAAATAATATCTATCACTCTTACATTTCCATTTCCCCATTTTAGGATTTATATCGGAGACCATGTCATTCACCTTGGTTCTGGATGGAGGTTGGGGAGATAGACATCAATGGACCTGATGTAGTGAAGATCACAACATAGAAAGTTCAACTTTTTCATGAGAATATAAAAGTGGTTCATGACTGGAAGAAGTATTATAATAATCATAGGATGAGGCCCCTGGTGTTTGTGGATTGGGAACACATTTTATAGATTTTTTTCCAAAATATAGGAAGAGGAGGATTCACATAGGGTGTAATCTTTCTCCCAGGTTTGATGGCCCCTATGGAGTGTTTGGGATAGTTGGTGTGGGGGCATATTGTTTGGAATATCCACCATAGTAAGAAAGAATCCATGAGATATTCCAAATCTCTCAGATTTATTTGTATTTTCATGATGACTCTCATGTCATTAACATGGGATAGTGGGATATCATAGATGAAGAGACATTTGTGGCTCCTCCAGTAGAGATCCATGATCTTCAAGATATAGTTCTAGATGAATTGACCAATTAATTGTTTATTTGGTTGTGGAGTCATGATGCCATGGAGGAGAGATATTGGGAGTGAGAAATTTATATTTGTACCCCTTAATAAGAGTTTTTTGAGTTTTCATTTACTTTGTTTTTATCTTGATGCAATGTTTGGAATCTATTTTTATGGGATGATTTGTTTTCCTTTTTTATGGTATGTGTGGGGTGTTGTCTGATAAAATCATTACATGGTATAAGGGGAGGACTAGATTCAAAATTGACACAAATTAAATGTGCATGATTAATCCCATGTATGTGAGTCATTTCCTCCATGAGAATACGGTATATTTCAATGTTGGGAGAAATTATGTGAATTGTGTTTTTTTGGTGTATTTTGTTGGTTGTAGTGGATTTTTGTATGGGATTTGTAGGGATTCAGAAGGTTAAATAATGTTTGTGTGGAATTTTGGATTGGTTTGGGATGTTTGGATGATATTAAAATTTTATGAATGATGAGATCCTTGAGAGGTATCTCATGGGGTGGTATTTCAGACCCCTTTTCCTTCTCGGATACGTTTTGGATTTTATAGAGTGAGAATAATTTGTAAGGTATCTAATGTAATGTTTTGTTCCATCCTAGTTTATTACATTACATATTTTGGATTTTTGAGAGGTTCATGGGAGGTTCAGGGAGTTGTTGTGGGAGTTTGAGGCATGGAATAACCACTATAAGAAATATATTTCATATATGTGTATTACATAATGTGAATGTTGATATCCTATCGAGTATAAGGTTAGTTTCAAATGTTTAGATTATTAGGGTTCAAAAAATAAATGGAAATTTTTTTCTTGGAAAAAAAGAAATTCAATGATTACATGATGTGAAACGGGATTAGAATTCATGTAAATCCCCGATGTTATAGAGCTGTAAAATTCCTTTCCAAATTTTTAATCAGTTGGTATTGAATTTTTTTCATCTCATTTTGGGAAAACCTTGGGCTCCTCGATGTGTCATTCAATCCCTCTTCATCCCTCATTTATCTATTTCCCCTAGGTTATTTTAATTGAATAATTGTAGTTAATCCATTGTAGGTTCTTCTCCATTTATGGTGGTTTTCTATCACTCATCTCCACGTATATAATGTGGTGATGAATTTTTGGGTTGGGGTGTTTTTGGTTGTGTTGTGTTGTTCTATGGATTCATTGTAGGTTGATCCTTGGTTTCTTATGGCATGCTTTTTGTTTTCAGGAATTATCCTCCTTCATACAGTGCACACCATTTATGAAATATTATTTTTTGTTGGGATTCAATAATTTATATTTTACTGTGTCTCACATGTTAGGGGTTTAATTTTCATTATCTATGGATTAAGGTTATTCTGGTTTAATTAAATATAATTAATTAGTTATATTTAACTTTATTACGTAAGGGTAAGCTTCACATGATTTTACATTCATGATATGATTTTGATATTGCAGATTGAATCGGCATGGTGCCATTCTAAATATTGTGGCCATTGTGGGATTTGTGTGCATTCGATATAATTATTTTTACTATTTTGATTATTTTGATTATTGTGGAATCACCATAAATTGAAATTGGTAAATTATATATACTTGTATAAATAAATGGTTGAACAATGATTTTGGTGGGATGATAACACCCATAAAATAAAGTGGAATGTGAGAAAATCCACATTATAAATATGAAAAAAAAATTATTGATTTGTTGTGATGTGTATTTGGGCATGTGGAATGATGTTGTGTGGTTGAAATGGGGTGTGGGAGTTATTTGGTAGGTTTGGCTGTACCTTTGTGGCAGTCAATTGGTGGGTTTTATTTCCATTGTTTTGGTCCTTTGAGGTGGTGGTTTGTTTAGTCATTATTTTTCATTGGTAAGGTGGTGGTTTCTCTGTGCTATAGGATAGAGTAGTAATGGAATACAAAAATAATTAGAAAATAATGTTTTTAATGGATTCAATTTGTTTGGATAATGAAACAGAAATGGTTAATGGATAATTAAATGGAGTGATGTATGGAAAAATGTGGTCAATACTAAATAATTAAAAGCATTGAATCAATTAAATGAGATTTTTTATAAATGGGAAAATGGGGTTTGCGGCTTGTTATAGGATGTAATGAATTTAGAGATGAAAAAAATTGTAAGTATTTTGAGTTTGATGGTTGGTATGTGAACCCAAAGGATGTGGTTGATTGTTTGATACTATATATATATATACATGTACATTATGGTGATTTCAATATGAATCCCACCCATGTTGAGCAACATGTGACGATAGAAACATAGTCAGGCATGGAGTGTTTTTACAAACATCGTGTGAGGAGAATGGGTGGTTATGACCCAATTATTTCATGCACTCTCTTAAAATACAGGTAGGTATAGAACATTATATGATGGATAGAGGTATGTTTGTTCATTATATGGACATTTTGATAGCCCATTTGTCTTTAGGTATGATTTGATGGCCTTGGTGTCTTCGGGAAAGATGTTATAGGCCATGTGTTTGCGATCTTAATGTTATTTCCCATTTGTTTTTGGGAGAGATGTGTGTGTCAGTATTAGGGGGATGTTGTGACATCCCATGTAAGTAATAAATAATATATTTTCATATCTATGTCTATTTATGAATTATATAGTGTTTTAGAGGATTAAATGAGATTAAATCCAATCATAAGCAGATAATACTATAATAATTTTAAAGGATTTTTTTACCTCCTTTTGAGGGAAACCCATTTTTAAATCTAGATTTTGACAATTATAAATGTTCTATATTTCAAAATAAACATTTTATTTAGAATTTGAAAATTTAAATTTACATTGGATAAATTTTTGGTATTTTTCATGCAAAGTTCATTTTTTAATGAATATTGAAAATTACTGGATTTTACATCAAAACTATTTTTCATCTAATTTAATTATATAGTTAGATTATCTTTTTAACTAGTTTGAAAGTTAAATTAGAATATATGTTTACCATTAAATCCAATTGTGGTCATTGGAATTAATTTCAATTTGAAATTGGACATAAACAATTGTCAATATTTTGATAGATATTGTTTTTTAAAAACACACTATTTGTTTTGACAACGAGAATTATTTTTAAATTAATTACTGCAATTTATGTGTTTGGAATTTGATAAAATGGATTCAATATTTGGAATCATTATTTCCAAATTATGTAATTATTAATCTTTTGTTTTTTTCATTATGAATATTAAGGACAGAAATTGTCTTTAATTATCTTGAGTAATTAGTAATCAGGTAGTTAACGGTAATAAAATAATACCATATAAAAATAAAATGACCCAAACATGTGTCCAAATCCTATTTTTTGAGTCATGGCCGACCATGGTATGCTTTTTACCGAACATGAGGTCCCATAGAGTCACATGGGAGTGATAGATACATTTATGAAATTATTTTTAAAAAGAAGATAAATATAACAAATGTCTGTATATCCTAAGTAAAAAAAATTTAATTTTGTTTACATAAATTATCTCTGAGATAATAAATATTCATTTTTAATATAAAAAAATTTCCTACATCATGGTATTTTATTATAATTTTTCGACATTGTATAAATAAATTTATTTATGACACCATGATGATGATGTGATTACCTCATTAATGAATGATTTAAATAAAATGAAAAGATAAGGGGTAATATAATACATATACTTGTAGAAAACCTATTGGATGGGTGGAATTCGAACCCTTATCACCTTATCCTAAAAAAATATCATTGTGGGACCTTTAAAATCCTAAAATCATTTTATATTAAAGATAATTTTAAAGACATTCCCAAAGTGACCCTCCTCCCTCTTATAAAAGGCCCCAGCCTCTACCCGTTTACCCACACCTCTCAATGCAATTATCTCCAACAACCTCTGCTCATATTATCTCTCCACATCCCTCTCTTACTCCTACAATCCTCACATTAGGCAGAAGTCTTTTCAAGAATGTCATTGACTCAAATCAAAAAGAGTTACCTGATTTAGAGGTAATGTCTTCTCTCGAGTTTCTTCCTTTTATTTTCCTTCATCACTCACCACTATATGTTTATTATTTTTCCCATAATGACACCACTTTCCTCAATATACTAAGATGTTTTTATGATAAGGATTCTACCAAATTGTTTCTATGGTTGGCAAATTACTACCTCACGAAACAAGGATTGTTCAGTCTTCTTTTAACACCATTCATAATGGCCATTATGATGTCACTATATTTATATATGATATATATTATATTTATTCTCTCTCTACGATTCTGTATTTTATATTTAAAACAAAATAGTATGCTTTTCATGTTGTGAAAATGCAATAATTTCATCTGAGGAAGTGTGGAAAACCGCCCCCTCATGTGATGTGACTCGTTCAGGCCAAACATGGAATTAATAAAGAATGTAATTAATGAACTTATGTTACCTATATAACATATATATTATAATATAATTATAACTTCTATATGTTTTATTTATTTTTAATTCCTTTAATATGACAAAGAAATTAATGTAGCATTCATGTGTACGTACGGCCTATAGTATCCCTGAACAGTGCATTTCATTTTTTATCACCAAATGTTATTGAACAGTATAAAATGAATATAAACATGGTATATATGATCTTTAAATCCTTAATACCAATATGGAAATGATGTACTTATAATTACATGGGAAATTCTATTCAAAAAAGTTTATTTTTGGCTCATGTACCGAAGATCGACAGAACGTATAATATGAACTCAATTAATTAACAAATTATTATAACATGATAATATGTGATATGAATTGAACAATAAACCTTAAATTATTTTCTTTAGAAATTATAAATTGACCTAAGTTTATTATTCATGAATATATAGAACGAACCAGAACAAGTCGGACTTGAGGTTAGGGACTTCGTCTCAATCTCCTTTCATTGGGGCATACATCAATTTATATAATTCCTTCTTGTATTAGTTGTATAGCAACCAATTTTTGATTTTAATTTCATTCAAAAGAATATATTTAAAAGAAACATTTTACTAAATGACAAAATGAATATTTTTGTCTTACGTATGCTGTGACAACGACTTCTCTTCCATCATGACCATTATTTGAGTTTCGGCTTCCTCTACAAGCCATAACATTTTTAAAATGAAAAATAAATACCATATTTTAAATTTCCATTATTTTGGAATTGAAAATGGTTTTGATAATGTTTTGATTATATCAATGTGTTGTATTTATATCTTGTGATTGAAATGTGGAAATGTTATGATTCTTTTATGCATGTTTTATGTGATACGATTATGTTATAGTTCTTGGGAATTGTTTATGATTCTTGGTGGTTCCGTGATAAAATAATTGTGGATGAGTCCGAGATAGATCTCCAAATAATTGGATATTGTGAAGAAGTCAAACACTATAGTTTCTCCGAAGAGATTTAGGGAACATACTGTGATGGGTATTCCAAACGTAACCATGAGGGTTACTCCCTACATAAGAATGTTATGAATGCCACAAATTACATTTATTTCTTATGATTTCTATGAGTTATTCATAAATCTTATGACTTCATGAGGTTTGTTAAAGTGCTTATGTTTTATGAGTAAAATATGATTTCGTTGATTCTTATGTATACATGGAGTAATGTTTTCATTCCTTATTTTTATATCCCATACTGATCTTCTTATACTCATCCAATGTTTTTGAAATGTTTTTCACATGTCAATGGAAATTTAATTGATGTGATGATTGTGTCGAGGATATGTCAAGAAAGAACCTGTGTATTATTTTATATATGATTCATTTATTGGAAAAAATGAATATTGTCATTGATGTAACCATGTTGTTTAAATGTGGAATGTAATGGATGATTTATTATAAAATTCTCTAAAACTCTAAACCTGAAAACATCCTCAATGTGATTTTTTGATATAACCAATGATTAAGTAATGTTTAAGGCGAGGGCCTTAGAATTTCTATTAAAGGTCGGTTTATTTATCTTTAGGAGTTAGAATTATATTAAATGATTATCAAAAAAAAGTTTTTACACATTATGGTCAAATTAAAATGATATTGAATTTGAAGATAACCATATTTCTTCATCTAGGACATGTTTGTTCAGAATGGTTTACCAAAGTGGAAATAAGGAAGCAGATCTAGGAAGGAATACATAAGGAAATGTCCTTCAAAATCAACATCCTGATATGGTAGGAATTGGAAATGAACAGTTTGTTACAGTAATGGAACAATTGAGTCAAGCGATAAATAGTGGTGGTATCCATGCACGAGATCAATCAGATCAACCGTAGAGGAACATGTTAGTGCTGGAACATTTCATGAGGCAACATCGCACATCATCCAGAGGATCATCTGACCTTATGCTAGCTGAAGGGTGGATTAAAGCATAGAAGAAGATTTTCAATGTGTTGGGGTGTTCCGACAATCGAAAGGATAGTCTGGTTGTTTTCCATTTGGTGGTGGAAGCAAATCATTGGTGATCGACGGTTAAAAATACCAGTGATGCTATTGAGATTGATTCTATTTACTGGGATGAATTGACTGGAATTTTTATTGAGAAAAAATTTGATAAGGATTTTTGATACCGTATGGAAGAAACATTCTTGTAATTGAGGCAATAATATGACTCAATGGCTTCTTATGAAGAAAATTTCACTCTATTGGAAAGGTATGTTCAAAATTTTATCAGAAACGTTGATAGTAAAATCAGTCATTTTTACTCTGGATTAAATCCAAAATATTGAACGGCATTAGAATCTCGTGAGATAAAAAGATATTAAAAGCTTGTTAGATGTGCTGAGAAAGTAGAAATGTAGTTTTGTAATGAGCAATTGTTCTATGACAACCAACAAATGAAGAGACCGAGTTGGATGGTGAAGGAGAATAATCATTCAAAAAGAATTGATGGTAAGAAAACTATGTTTGCAGTTTGTGATAAATGTGGTAAAAATCATACTGGGGAATGTCA
The DNA here is from genome assembly GCA_963277665.1 of Viscum album. NCBI lineage: Eukaryota > Viridiplantae > Streptophyta > Magnoliopsida > Santalales > Viscaceae > Viscum > Viscum album. Next base: position 895,454,085 of record OY728127.1, read on the forward strand.
ATTGAATTTTGGAAAATGATTCCAATGTGGTAAGAGGGGACATAAGGATCATGAATGTACTGGAAACAATTAGGGTAATGGTAAGACCAAATTTGATTTACAGGTAGTGAAATTTTTCAAGTGCATTGATATGGGTCATTATGCAAACGATTGTTCGACAAAGAGCTCGAATGATGGGAAGAAGTCAGACTACAAGATGAAAGGTGTGGTGAAATCATTTTCAACAACTTTAGCAGATGTTGGTCCATAAAATGAAGTGGTATCAGGTACTTTGTTTGTTTTTTCAGATTATTCCAATGTTTTGTTTGATTCAGGGTCTACACATTTTTTCATATCTGAAACATTTTCTAGTAAATTGGGAATTCCATCTCAAGAAATGTCTCCTAAACATGTGGTAAAAACACCTAGAGGAAATTTTGAGACAAAAAGAATTTATAAGAATCTTCAAATCCTTATCCGTGGAAAGATTCTACTTGCAAACCTTTTTGTTTTACATCTAGTAGAGTTTGATGCTATCCCGGGTATGGTTTGGCTCTCTGTTTACAATGCTAAGATTGACTGTAGAGATAAAGAAGTTTCTTTTCTGAAATTATTTCAGTTTGTGTACAAGAATTATCCATTACTGTTGATAATATATCAAGAATATGAGAATCTTGTGAAAGATAGAAATGAATGATACATTTCACATATTGTTGAAAACAATGGAACCGTTCAGATTAACGATGTGTCATTGGTAAATGAGTATCCAGATGTTTTTCTTGATGAGTTTTCTAGAATAATACTAGATCAGAATGTTGAATATACAGTTGACTAAGATCCTGATGCTAATCCAATTTGAAAACCCACTTATCAAATTACTCTAATTGAACTTTTAGAATTGAAGGAGAAATTGCATGATTTATTAGATAAATGTTCCACTCGACCTTGCAAACCACCATGGGGTGTTCCTGTATTATTTGATAAAAATAAAGATGGTTGAATGAGACTTTTCATTGATTATATAGCCTTGAATTACATCACTGATAAGAAAAAATATCTTTTCCTCATATTGATGATTGTTTGATCAGCTCTAGGGGGCTCAGTATTTTTCAAAGATTGACTTGAGATCGGGGTACCATCAGTTGAAGGTAAATGAAAAAGATATTCTGAAAACTGCGTTTAATACAAGATATATCCATTATGAATTTTTATTTATGCCATTTGGATTAACCAATGCACCTGCTTTAATCATGGCCCTTTTGAATAGAATTTTCCATGAGTTCCCGGATAAGTTTGTGGTTGTTTTCATTGACGATATTTTGGTGTTTTCTAAAAGTAAAGAGGAGAATGAAAGTCATTTAAGGGTTATCTTGAAAAAATTAAAAGAAAATAAACTTTATGGGAAATTCAGCAAGTGTGAGTTTTGATTGAATCAAATTTCATTCCATTGTCACATTGTTTCTAAAGATGAAATAACTGTTTATCCTGCAAAAAAAGGTTGTTGATGAATTTCCAAGAGCCACAAATGTAACTGAGATTCGTATATTTCTTGGTTTTGCATGCTATTACTGAAGGTTTGTTAAAAAAAATTCATGATTGCCCAGTCCATTGACTATGCTAACTCGGAAGGGTGTTATGTTTATCTGGAAAAAAGTATTTGATGATTGTTTTAAGGAATTTAAAAGAAGATTAGTGAATTCTCCAGTATTGGTACTACCTTCTTGGAATGATGAGTTTGTTATCTATAGTGATGCTTCATTGAATGGACTTGGTTGCGTTCTAATGAAGAATGATCAGGTAATTTCTTATTCTTCATGTTAATAGAAAAATCATGAGATAAATTACCCTACACATGATTTGGAATTAACTGTTATTGTTTTATCTTTAAAAATTTGTAGGCATCATTTGTATGTTGTAAAGTGGGAAATATATACTGATCACAAAATTTTAATTTATATATTCACTCAGAAATAATTTAACATGAGATTGAGGAGATGGAAATAATTAATCATGGATTATGATTGCATGATTTACTACCACCCAGGAAAAGCATATAAAGTGGTAGATGCTTTGAGTTAAAAAAGTAATGCTTCATTTACCATGTTATGTTACATGAATTAAACATTGATAATGATTGTGTTTTGAGATTTGGGATGATATTGTGTGTGCCTTGTGATTCACAATATAAAAGAGAGTTGTTATGTAAAGCTCATAGTTCTCCATTTTCTGTTCATCCAGGCGGTATTAAGAAGTATAGAGATCTTCATAAATATTATTGGTGGGATGGAATGAAAAGAGATATTGCTAATTTTACTATGATGTGTTTGAAATGACATCAAATTAAAGAAGAACGGATGTTACCTAATGGGATTCTTCCGCCTGTACCAGTTCCAGAGTTTAAATGGGAGAATATATTCATGGACTTCGTTGTGGGATTACAGAAGACACCTCATGGTAATAATGAAATCTGGGTTATTATTGATCACTTGACTAAATCTTCTCATTTCCTTACAAAACAAGATACTTTTTCTCTAGATCTATATTCTCGATTTTATCTTAATCAGATAGTCTGTTTACATGGTGTTCCCCTCTCCATGGTATCTGACCGTGATCCCATGATAACTTCTTATCTTTTTGAAATGCCTTTAGAAGTCGTTGGGTACTGAATTAAATATTAGTACAGAATTTCATCCTCAATCAGATGGTCTATCTGAATGAACAATTCAGACATTGGAGGATATGCTACGTGATTGTTCAGTGGATTATAAGGGATGTTGGGATCAACATTTTATATTGGGTGAGTTTTCTTATAATAATTTTTTTCATTCCAGTATATAGATGGCACCATTTTAGGAATTATATGGGATGTAGTGTCGAACCCCATATTTTTTGGATAAAGTAGGTGAATGGAAGTTGGTGGGACCTGAATTGGTAGATGAGATGGCATAAAAAGTTCAGTTGATAAAGAAACCCTTTTGAACAGTTCAGATCAGGCAGAAACGTTATATGGACAACATGAGAAATTATCTTTCTTTTGAGGTAGATGATCATGTATTTCTCAAAGTTTCACCACGGAAAAGTGTGATGTGATTTGGTAAGAAAGGAAAGATGAGTCCATGGTTCATTGGACCATAAAAATTTCTAGAGAGTGTTTGATCATTTGTATATGGAGTGGCTTTATCTCGGACTTTATCTCAGGTACATAATTTTTTTCATGTTTCAATGTTAAGGACGTATATGCTAGATCCATCACAAGTTTTGAGTTTGAAGGTAGTTCAGTCGGAAGAGAATCTATCATATGAGGAACAACTGGTCCAGTTTCATCACCACAGGTATAATGTGTTGCGGAATAAGGAAATTCATCAAGTAAAGTTTTTGTGGAAAAACCACATGATTGATGAGGCAACCTGGGAATCTAAAAATGCAATGAGGGATAAATACCTCCACTTATTCAATAAGAAAATAAATTGCGGGGATGCAATTTCATATAGGGGAAGTATGTAACATCCCATGTAAGTTACGAATAATATATTTTCATATCTATGTCTATTTTTGAATTAGTTAGTGATTTAGAGGCTTAAAATGAGAATAAATCCAATCTTAATCATAAAATACTCTAATATTTTTAAAAGATTTTTTTACATCCTTTTGATGGAAAACCATTTATAAATATAACTTTTGACAATTATATAATCTATATTTGTCAAAATAAACTTCATATTTAGAATTGGGACATTTATATTTACTTTGGATAAATTTTTGGTATTTTTCTGGCAATGTTTATTTTTTAATGAATAGTGAAAAATACTGCATTTTACATCAAAACTGCTTTTTCATTTAATTTAATTATATGGTAATATTATCTTTTTAATTGGTTTTAAATTGTAATGAGAATATATTTTTACCATTTGATCCAATTGTGGTCATTACAATTAATTTCACTATGAAATTGGACGTGAACAATATTCAATCTTTTGACAGATATTGTTTTATAAAAACACGCTATTTGTTTTGACAATGATAATTATTTTTAAATTAATTAAAGAAATTTATGGGTTTGGAATATTGTAAAATGGATTCCATATTTGTAATCATAATGTCCAAATTATGTAATCAAGTCTATTTTGTTTTTGGACATTTTGAATAGTAATGGCGGTAATTATCTTTATTTATCTTCATTAATTAGTAATCGGGTACCTATAGGTCACAAAATAATATCATAATAATATAAAATGTCCCCAAATTTTGTCCAAATCCTATTTTTTTAGTCATGGAATACCTTGGGAAGCTTTTTAACGAACTTGAGGGCCCATGGAGTCACATGGGGGTGATAGTGACATTTATGACATTTTTTAAAAAGAAGTGAAATATAACAATGGTTTGTATATCCTAAGTAAATCAATTTTAATTTTGTTTACATAAATTATTTCTTAGACAATAAATATTCATTGTAAATCTAATAATATTTCATACATCATGGTTTTTTTATAATTTTTAGACATTAAATAAAGAAATTTATTTTTGACAACATGGTGATACTGTGATTACCTCATTAATGAACGATTTAAATCAAATGAAAAGTTTATGTATAATATAAGAATTACACTTTTCAAAAACCTATTTTATTGGCGGATTTCTAACCCTAATCACTTTATCCTCAAAATATAACATTGTGGGACCTTTAAAATCAGAAAATCATTATATAACAAAGTAACTTTTCAAGACTTCAAAAGTGACCCTCTTCCCTCTTATAAAAGGCACCCAACTCTATACCCCTTTACCACACCTATAAAGCCCTTGTATCATCCATACTCTTCTGATATTATCTTTACACATCCCTCTCTTACTCCTTGATGCCTCACTTTGGGCAGAATCCTTTCCATGGAATCCTTTGGCTCAAATCAAAAAGAGTTACCCAATTTAGAGGCAATGTATTCTCTCGAGTTTCTTCCTTTTGTTTTCCTTTTTCTCTCAAAACAATGTTCTTATTATTTGATCCCATAATAAAATTAGTATCATCAATATACTAGTATGTTTTTATGATAATTATTCTACCTAAACATACACACACCTCCGTCAAATGGTTAAATAACATACTATTTCTGTGGGTGGTGAATTACTGCCTCATGAAACGATGATTGTTCAATCTTATTTTAACACCTTTCATGGTGTCCATTATGATGTCACTATATTTATATATGATATATTTTTTATATTTATTTTCTCTCTATTATTCTTTATTTTATATTTAAAACATACCTTTATGATTTGAATGTTCTGAAAATGTGATAATTTCATCTGAGGAAGTGTGCACTACCGCCCCCTCAAGTTATATGACTCGTTCATGCCAAACATGGAAGTTATAAAGAATGTAATTAGTGAACATATGATACCTATATAACATATATATTATATTGTAATTAATATATATATATATATATATGTAATATTTATTTTTAATGCATTTAATATGATAAAGAAATGAAATTAGCGTTCTTGCGTACGTACGGCCTACCGTCTTCATGAACGGTGCATTTCATGTTTTATCTCCAAAACTCATGTAATAGTATAAAATGAATATATATTGGATATATATGATATTTTAATCATTAATACCATTCTAGAGATGATTTACATATAACTACATGGGGAGTTCTCTTCAAACAAGTTTATTTTTGACTCATGTACCGAACATCGACAAAACGAATGATATGAACTAACATAATTAACTAATTATTATCTAATGATAATATGTGATATTAATTGAATAATAAAATTTAAGGTAAGTCCTTAAGAAATTATAAATTGACCTATGTTTATTATTCATGAATATAAAGAACGAATGAGAACATGTCACACTTGAGTTAAGGGACTTCATCTCAATCTCCTTTCGTTGAGGCATACTTCAATTTATGCATGACATTATTTTATTAGTTGTATTATAAGCCCTATTGACTTTTAATTTCATTAAAATTTAATATTTTTTCTCGAAAAATTTTACAAAATGACAAAAGGAATGTTTTTGTCTTACGTATGCGTCGACAACGACTTCTCTTCAGCCGTAACCATTATTTGAGTATCAGATTCCTCTACAAGCCATAACATTTTTTAAAATGAAAAATAAATAAAATGTTTTAATTTTATTTTATTTTGGTATTGAAAATGGTTTTGATAATGTTTTTATTATAACAATGTGTTGTATTGATATCTAGTGATTAAAATGTGGAAATGTTTTGTTTCCCTTATGCGTTTTTTATGTGATACGATTATGTTATGATTCATGGGAATTGTTTTTGATGATGTGTGGTTCCACAATAAATTAAATGTGGGTGAGCCCGAGATAGATCTCCAATGCATTAGGTAACATGATGGATTTAAATGATATTGTTTCTCTGAAGATATTTATGGAATATTCAATGATGGGTATTTGAAACATAACCATTAGGGTTACTCCCTATGTAAGAATGTTATGAATTCATTAATTTACCTTTATGTCTTATGATTTCTATGAGTTATTCATTAGTTTTATGACTTGATGAGGTACGTTAATGTGATTATGTTTTATGAGTAAATTCTGATTTCATTGATTATTATGTATACATGGACAAATGTTTTCTTTCCATATCTTTGTATCCCTTAATGATCTTTTTATGCTCATCCCAAGTTTTTGAAATGTTTTTCACTAGTCAAGGGAAAAGTACATGATTCGATGATAGTGCTAAGAACGTGTCAAGAATGAACACATGTTTTATATTAAATATGTTTACTTTGGTGGAAAAATTGAATATTTACTTTGATTTAACCACATTGTTTAAATGTTAAATGTAAGCATGATTTATTACCTAATTATCTATAAATATAAACCTAAAAATATCCTAAATGTGAAGTCTTGTAATAAGCCATGATTAAGTAATGTTTAAGGCTGGGGACTTATAGTGGTGATTCTAGGTTTCTCTATGTGGGGCGTGTTGTGACTGTGCTTGTTGGGATGTGTGGTATGTGGTAGTGATGAGAGCATAAAAACATATTATTTTGGGTTTGAGTGCAGCATACCAGTGGGGATGTAGTGTGGGGTAAACTTATTGATGTAACACATATTATATTATATTACGTGGATTGAATTATTTTGTGATCATACCATGGTCAGGATGGGAATGGATAGTATACCACGAAAGGGGCTATTTGGTTCTTCTATTTTCTCATAGGGGCATTATTATGCTTCTTTCACATGTTCACAGGAGGTGTTTTTTTTCTTACATAGTATACATGTACGATCAAACTATTTATATAAAAATATTTTCAGGTTTCCTCGGGGATGATTTTTACAATGCTTGGCATTACTAGCACATATCCTTGATATTTGGTGTGTTTCTACTTTAGCATTATTTTTGGGTATTTACATTACAAAATTTATTGTATCTATATTAGTTAAATTTATACATGAATGTGCGATGGTCAATAGATTTATTTTTATCAAGTGTTGTAGATTATTGTGGATAATCAATATATATCACAATCCATTTTATATTATAGTGGTTAATGCCACACATATATGATATTGTTATACCCATGGTGCCAATCGCCAACCTAGGGCCTATTCCAGGTGGGAATTGAGGTTCATTATCTCTATCCCATTACTATAGTATAAATAGAGGGAGGTGGTCATGAAAAATTATACCAAAATTATCTAATCAGAAACTAGGCTCTATATCAACCCCATATACAGTATAAACATAACAAAACATCGAATGGTGAGTTAATGATTTTTCCACAAATATAAAGTGATGAACACTATTTAAATATACACATTATGTCATGAAGAGGTTGTACTGTATAATCCAATCATCCTAATGGAAAGAATTATTACGAATTGACCTCATTTAAGAGTAAATGTTCCCAAACTGACCATGAAATATCATTTTACAATTATTTAAACCAAATGATGTCATGAAATGAATTTTATTCTAGATCCCCATAAAATTATGAATAACACCCATTATTTCATCAAATAATAATGGGAATTATGTCTCTAACCTATAAAACCACAATAAAATACTTATAGAGAAATATAATAAGAAAGGGAATAATACATAAAAATCTTGTGGTAGAATTATCCGAGGTACTAAGACAATGACAAGGTATGCATCTAGGATAAAATCTAAATTTAATATGAATCTATGAAAGATATTCCTTGTGATATATGGAAAAGACACTATTATATCACAACCAACAATCAATTACCATATCATACGAATCACCACCATCTCCCCAAAATTACCTACCATTCATAAATAATTAAAATTAATATCAACACACCTCCAAAATAGCTTGTTTTGTATGAGAATAACAAACTTAATAGGATCCAATAGATTTGTCAAATTGTATATCTCCATAAAATAATACAACGAAGCTCAAATATATGAAAATAATGGATGATAAACCAACATTCATATATATTTAAAAAGAGGTATAATAAAATTTATCCTTAATGGAGTTCTAAATAAGATAATAAATAACAAACATAAACATTCATTTTGGATAAAATATATATCCAAGAATGCATCATTTATACAATGACAACAAAATAAAGACAAAAATAAATTTGAGATGGATATCACTACATAGTTGACATAAAATTGGTCAAGACTGACCTCACAAACCATAATAAATTTGTCAGAATATAGATAACTTAAGGATTTCCTTAAAAAATACAACATCAATGTCATAAGAACACCCTTGGGGGGAAATCACTACAATGTTATATAATCATGTCCATAATACACTAGGGACTATGGTCATAAGGAACACAACATTCTATATGTAACTAAACACTTAAATACAGACACTAAAACTAAAACCCCTTCCTACATACAAAAAGATCTCTTTTGTTATGTATATCAAAATATCATTAACATATCGTAAACATTAATATAAAAACATAATGAAAAAAATATTTTAAATCAAAATATTTTCATGAAAAATAATTTCATAAAAAATTTAAAAGTTATTTTAAAGAAAATATTATTGAAAAATTACTAGATGAAAAATCATCTTTAACCAATATCCACATACACACACATATCACGTTGAACACATATCTTTCAAATAATCATAATCAAATAAATTAGAAAATATGATCATATTTTTTCACCAAGATAATAGTATAAATGAACCAACCTACATCACACTTGGAATTATATGGTAAAAACAATGGGATCCAAACACCAAAATGGATGGGAACATGTGAGAAAGTGAGTGGACGAACTACGCATCAATTCCTAGAAACTCAATAGAGATTAAATTAGAATAAATTTGGTATATAAGATTATAGATCACATAAATTTATAAAACATGACATTCACATTGAGAGAAACAATATCCATCCTCAGTGAACCAAACACAATGAAAGAAAATAGTGAAAATATCAATAAAATAAAACGACCCAATGTAGAATGTTTTTGAAATAACTTCAAAAAACCATATAATTAAATATAATAATTCAAAAAAATATGAGAAAGGATTATTAAAGGTGATATAAAACTCATTGATTCATTAAAAACCCCATGTTTCATATCTCCAATGTTTTAACAAATTTTTTTAATTCCATTATTAAAAATGGTAATTTAAAGGATCAATTTGGATTTCCAAATCTGGTGATACCATAGTGTGTATGAGTTTCAAAATTAAAATGTTAACCTATATCACAAATCAAAAGAATACCATCAAACCAATTTGAAAAAACTATTATCAAAATAATGCATCTAATTTTTTTCATTTTCCTTCAAAATTATCATAGTGATTACATCAATGATGGATTATATGTTACACATAATTCACTAAAGTCAAAAATTACTCTTATTATATACATTAATATATTCCCAATGAATCCAAAACCAAGAATGAGACACCTAAAATCCCAAAAAATGAGAAAAATACATCATTACATGATGTTACAAATAGGTTAACCAATTTCTCAAAAAATATTTATTATTTTGTAACAATCACCATATTTATAGTATAATAAACACATCTAGAATATCCATAAAAATTTTTGATGAAATGAACAATGAAAATTTATCATTCCATGCAGGCGGTAGTGTACAAATATATATTTTCTATGATTTAATTTCCATACAATTTGGGATATGTGAAATATGGTATCTTAATTTAGACCCAAAATAATAATATAAAAATAATAACTGTATATTAAATTTCCTTTTTAGATCTTCATTTTACTGTACTGAAAGAAAAAAAACACAGTGTATTATAATCATGGTTTTCCACAAAACATACAAATAACTCATTAAAATTTTATTATATAAATGAGAAAAGGTTATTAAGGATTATTTTAAATGTATAATAACCTTAATTATATATCCAATTATAATTTCATTTCATAAGTATTTATTAATTATAATAGAAAATTTATAATACAAAGGAACTCTGTCTAGTAAAAATGAATACATGTGTTAAGAGAAATGTGTTTTCATTAGAATACCCTTTGGAAATAGAGTCCATAAGATAATATTTTATAATTATAATATAATGTGAGTGTCAATGTATTTAATTTGACAGAATCATGGTTTGTTTTTTGAAATAAACCTAATTTTTAGGGGTTCCGTGATGGGGTGGTGAGTGGCCTATTTTAAGAGTAATGAGAATGTACATTTTTTATTATCTAAACTAATTATATATTTTGAAAAGGATAAAATGTTATGGGGATAAAAAATTTCATTAATGTAATGAGGATGAGATAATTCCAATGCACACTGGATTCACTAAATTATAATCCTATATTTTTCATGTTTCAATCCCTATTCCACTGTATTTATTATTTTTTCAAATTTTCATCTTCTTGTGGTAACTAATATTATCCTAATGTATGTAAATCATTATTAAGAAAATAACTATCAATTTTTTTGAAAATATGCATCCAATGATTCTAAAAATTTAAACCAAATTATTTATTTATTAATTATACTTTGATAAACATTACTAGTAAAACAAAAATTTATAATGTATTAAAAACCTTTTTTAAAAATATATTAATTTGATCTAAAATATCAATTATTGGTTTTGAGATTAAAATCAAAATTTATAAGTATATATTTCACATATTATTTTCCTATTTGATCTTATAAAATGATTTAATGAATTTAAAATTACAACTTATATACTATTCATGTTATATCATTCATGTTTTTTTAAAAAGTGATATTTTTAACTATTCAATTAATAATCATTCTTTTTAGAAATATCCCAAAACTTTGCCACTGAATTTTATTATTAAAATAATGAAAATAAATATTATTATTTTATCAGATTCATTATTTCAATATTGATAATTCATTATTTATGTAAAATCATAAAATATAGTGGATGATTTTTCATAATGGAGATTAGATTCATAAACTATTAATTATTCAATATTATTATTCCCTATAAATTAAAATGTATTTGTAAAAATATATTATTCAAATTATCATTATATATTATTATTATTTAATAATAATATACACTCTTTAATGAAATAAAGCACTAGTTATAGAAAAATATATTTTTATTCATGAAATTATTTTATTAGTTGTTGTAGATTCAATTAATTTATTTATTTCCAATTAAAAGTCAAAATTAATATTTATTATATATATATCATAATTCAGTTATTATTTTTCATTCACACTAATTCAATCTAAAGGTTTTAAAGTGTATAAATAATTTCTATATTTTGATTTGATTATATTGTTATTTTGTTTTAGTGCGTTATTATGACGTACCTTACCCGGATGCCACTAAACAGGTTCCCTGAGCTTCATGAGCGACATGGACTCAAGCAAATCTCCCAGAATTATGGAGGCTTATGACTAGTAGTGAGGGCCTCGGGTGTGTCTGTGGGGAGACTATTACCTCATTTACAATGTGTAGCATAGAGGATGGATGTAAAGATCGGGTAAATAGCGGATTCAATATATGTGAATAGAAGGGACATCCTAAAATAGAGAGACAAAAATAAGAATAAGAGAAACAAATAGAATAAAATTCATGAATAAAATGATATTTAATGTCACTATAAAACTGGAAAACATGGATACAAGACATCATTCATAACATGTTCCACATAGGTATAAAGGAATTAAAATTTTATCCCAGGCATCCTGAGTTCCAGATCGGTCATCTACTATCAAGATAAATTTTAAAGAGAATGAAATAAAGTGTTTTAAGTCATTTAATTCCCTTTATCAACAACTATAATCATGTAATCTACTCCGGGTACCAAATAACACCCAGATAGGTTGTGAGATAAATCTCAGTGGGCCACCACCAACAATATCTATATCATCTGGGCCGTTTAATGGAAATGAAATGGTGTGGAAGCATTCTTATATAATGTAAAGTAGTATAATGTAACTAAATACCCAAGTACCTGCTTCATCCCTCAGTTTGTGTCTAAACATTTCAACAATTTATTATTTGATTACAACCATTTTATAAATAAGTCACATGTTAGCAATTGAAAAGGAACCAAGTGGTAACATGAAAACTAGGAATGATATTTCACAGTGAAATCCCAAGGTTATAACCATGGTGGCATAGTCCTCAAGGGTCACTAATTCAAAAATAACAGTATCCTGGAATGGGGTAAGATTTTAATACAAGGATCATAGTCTAATGAATTATACAATGTAACACCTACCGATTCAATGTTGATCGTCAAAGGTAAAATAGGGCTAAGTAGAGCATGGTCCCTACGTGATGTAACCATGGAACATACTTATCAATGTCGGATCCATGTAGTGTATTCAATGAATCCTATAATTATATAGAAGGAATCACATGGTTTCCTACAAATCATCCTATTAATATACAAGGATATTGATCTAGGTGGATCTCAAACTATGAAGGTTGTATCGTTGAATCGGAATGGGGTTCTCGAGTGATAATGGCATTCTACGATCTGAAAGCAAGGAGAGATAGAGTTAGGCCATTCCTATTTGATTGTGAAGTTATGTAATATTTTATTTAGATCAATCCATTACTTCAATTAGTGTGATATGGAAATGTGTCATGATACTATTGGTTCAAGCCTTCCCTTTATATGGTTTTATAAGGTCAAGTATATTTCAACATTTTGATGATGTCATAATTAATCATTAAATCCATTTGGTTCGAAGCATTACATTCATTAGTTTGAAAATACCAAGTAGCATGAAACAATTCATTAAATCAATTTATATAATATTCAATATTCATGGATAATTCCGATACATTAAATTAATGTGGTAAAGGGAGCAACAGATATGAAACCTAATATTCATATACATTTAATTCCATGTTATATTCTACGTATACATGCCGATTCACATTTCATATTTTGGTGTCAAATTGCAGTAGTTATCAAATGTGGTTCATATGGTAACTATGCACGGTACATTCCATTATCCAATTAACTATATAAATAAATCCATTTAATATAGAAAATACTACTCTTAGAAAGGTCGTCTAATGTCACACCAGAAGGGTGGATCAAACTTGTCAACTACTAAATACCTAATTATAGAATAACCTCATACATTGAAAGGATAGAGTTATGGGTGTAAACACTATGAAATAATAAAATATATGGAAATATAATTAAAACATGGTTCTAATGAGTAAAAGTGTGGAATATAAATTTTAATAATGGAAGCCATTGAAATCGGTGGGCCCCACATGAAAAATCCAAAATCAATGACCTTGAGAGATGAGTTATTGACTACCCACCATATGCATGTAGTACTCTACTCCTCTGATATCAGCCCTTGATTTTTCTTGGATCAGAGTAGATTTATGATAAGAGGAAAACACATCACACCATGATTACACGGTCGAGAGAAATATAGAATAATAAAAGGATTTATCGTACATGAGTACATACCATTGCACATCCAGCATGACGAACCACATCTCAAACATATATCAGATGAAGGAGATCTATTTATTCCTACCTCAGATCCTCAAAAAGATCCAAATTCATAGGAAAATAGATTAATCGACCTAGTTCTTTGATTTGGGAATGAGGCAACTAAGTTGATCATTGAGTGAAATTTAGACATTTTACCTAGAAAAAATTTCATGTTAACGGTTCGTATGGACAATTACCCTGTAATAAAGGAATTATTCATTTATAGTCAACACAGCCATGTGAAAACCATGTTATATGCTTCTACCCAAATCTTTTAATCAATTTGGTTAGCCAAAATATGATCCAATTGTGCGCTAATGGTATGCCATGTCTTATTTCCCCCAAATTATTCGTTCTAGGCTCTGAAAATTCCAAATACACCCATGAGACCTTGTCTAAATCATTTTTCATCCATACTATGTAAAAATTAATGATTTAGACAGAAATTTAATGGATCCACACCTGAGTGAAAAACCGCATTCTTACAGTCTTCCACAAAAAAATTAAAAATCCTCATGATCACTTTCTATGGGTGGAGAACCATTGTATGAGAACAAATCAAGAAATTTGGAATGTACATCGGATTACCAATCCCTTATATTTTCATTTAACTGGATGTGCTATAATATAACCCATACTAGCGGAGAAGAATAGCCTCGTAGAGCCTTTGTTCACCGGATAATGATGCACATTGGACACACCTCAAAGTTAGCATCAACATCTAACTTAGTGTCCTCTGGTTCAAAATTATGATATTAATCAATATGAATTGGTGAAGCTATGAGAAATGGAACACATCGTTCTGGGAACAATAAATCTAGGTTAGTAGAAATTGATAGGATACCGGCCCAAATATTTCTAGAATTTTGAAAGCCCTACCTAATGAGGAGATAACTTTCCTCACTTTTCAAACCTTCTATACCCTAGTCTTGGAAATTCTTGATGAAAAAAATGATCCCTGATCTCAAACTCAAGAGGTCATCGACGACGATCGACATACAATTTTTGTTTAGAATAGGTAGTATTTATTCACTTCCTAATCACATGAACCTGCTATGTTGTCTCCAAAACGACAAGAGGACCTAGTAGGGTTGTCTAACCTGCCTCTAGCTAGAATATGGGTGAACGACATGACCTACCATATAAGGCCCCACACGCAGCCCTCTAGATGGTCTCCAAAAATCTATTACAATAAAAATACTCAACCAGAGGGATATTCTTCTCCCATCAACTAGCATAATAAAGGACACATGCTCGGAGAATATCTTCTAGGACCTGTATTGTATCTTCATAGAGTCTATCGGTCTGAGGGTGAAAATATGTGCTCAGAAGTTCCTGTGTTCCGAGGGACTATTGTGATCCCTTCTGAAATTGTGATCATAAACTAGATTCCCTATCAGAAATGATAGTACATGGGAACCTGTGGATTTGTATAATCTCACGAACATATAGTCTTCCAAACTCATGATCTATTAAATTCTACCGAATAGGAATGAAATGGATTGATTTCGTTAGATGATCAATAACAACCAATATAACATCAGTACCCCTTGATGACCTATGTAAGATTACAATGAAATCAAGGGAAACATTTTCCCATTTCAACTAAAGGAATGTAAGATGTTGTAGCAAGACCACAATAATCCAGTAACGACCCAAACTTTTATTAATGGAAGATTTATTTAAATTTCATATTATGTAAAATTGTTATATAAAATTTGAACTTCATAATTTTATATTTTTGGATTTTAAAATATCTTTTTGAATTGTAACAATTGATAATATAGACATTAAATTGGGATCACATGATTAGTATAAATATAATGCTTTATCAAATCCAATTTACTCAGACAAAGGAAGTGATGGCCTAACCATTTAAAATTTATCCATAAAAAGCCCATTTTGTCAGAGCTCGGAATGGGGTGGAATCATTAGTCTTCTCACTTGAACAAGACCAAGCCAATATTGAACATGTTAAGCTTGAGCGGAACCGACTACGGGTGATGTGGATGTCAATAGAGAGTACCACCCAAGCGATGCTAACCAAGCCTCCCCAAGAGTCTGTCTCCATCACACACCTTACCCTTTTGTATTTTGTGAGTGTTATAAGGGGTTATGTAACAATACCCTAGAACTATGATTATGTAAATTATTATTTTTATAATAAATAATATACTTTCATTGTATTATTTTTACCTTTTATATAGTTTTTAATTCACCTATAGTTTTTTTAGTTAATATTCAAATAAGAAAAATATATTTATAATTTAATGGATTTTTAAATTAATTAATATTTTATTAAAATATAATTATTAAATTACTTTTTGTAAATATAAATGATTTTATTGTTTTTATAATAAAATTGTAGTTTTTATTAAGATTTGATATCGATTTTTGTCAAAAACCAATTAATTGTTTATAAATTCCAGTTATTATTGTAAAACTAAAAAATGAAATAGTTTGAAAATTATTTAGATAAAATTGATATTATTTTTGGAATCAGGAATTCTAAATTATCCAACGATGATGTTTTCATAAATTTCAGTGACAAATATAATTTTTGGGTAAAAGTTTTATACTGTTTAAATATATAATCTGTTTTATGACATAATAATGACCCAATAGTGAAGTAATAAAACACTATAAACACTATGTTTTTCCAATATAGGTTTTATCTTTAAAATAATGTGATTTTCGGTTTCTTTGAATTATTTTACAAAGCATTAGTGGACCCTTCAAGACTTATAAAACATTTTACCTCTTTAAATTGATTTCGTTGAGAGTGTGACTCACCTACACATATGAAACTGAATTATTTTAAGAGGTTAGTCCATTGGCATTATAAAATTTTGGGTTCCACTCCACTTTTCAAAAACCATGGGCAAAATCAATGGGATGGTTTTTGGTGTTGATTAGTTTAATGTGTGGTATCCCAAACCTAAATAAAAAATAATTCCATCTGCTTTCCTATATTATCCCACCCCTGATCCCACATCCTCTTCACTCAATGACTTTTTATTTTGTCAAAAATCTTCCCTCCTCTAATTATTATCCTCAAAAGGTGCCCTTTGGCTCCCATGAATTCTCTTTCATGCCTCTCCCAATCCATTGGGCTCACACTTCCATGTAAGGTATTCTCACTATCTTTATTTATGTCTATATTTCCATATATTTTTATTACCTTTTATTTTCAAATATAAAATTTTGGTTATTATTTATCACCAACCCCATTCTTCCCTCTCCATTTTTCAATAACTATATAGCCCCTTTCTATCTCATTAATGCATCCCATGTACACTCGTTTCCATGACGAGGATCTATAAGAAATTTCTCTCTCCTTATTTACATTCAAGTAATTCTTCTGTATTATGTATCTAAATACCATAAAATTTTTTTTTGGAACAAGTATCTATATTAACCTATAACATTACATTTCATTAAAATATAATTATACACCACATTGTCCCTCATCAACAATTTTTAATAATTTTTATTTCACGCTGATATGCTGCTGAAATTTAACTAAAGTCATTGTGTTGTGAATTCCAAACCCATTTATCCAACAAGGGTATTCAGCATTATTTACATTTACATATTGTATAAAGAGTTTCATTTATATACTCCATATCTCTTTATCTTGGAATAAAGTATGATGTATATTGATTCCATGTTGTATGATCCATGTGTGACACTTATGTATGAAATTAAATTATTAAGAAGGGTGCGCCCTGATAGCACTCCAATGCATTTGATAAGATTATTATCATGATACGTCATGTAAAATTGTTTTTACTCATTATAATCTAAGTGAAATGTGGATTTACTCATGATCCATGTGCAATGAGCCTTTTATCATGCTAATACCATGTCAAGTGTTGTCGCCACATTTCCAGGTTTTGATAATCATGATATGTATTTCCTTTATGAACATATTTCTTTTATTCTACATTGGTAAAAGTATTGTCTAAAAATTATTTATACTTCATTATATGACATTTTTACTCCCTTTCTTGGCTTTATTTCTTACCCTTTTCTTATTAATGTCCTAAGGTTACCCCATGCAATGCTAACTACACGGGATTATAGTGGTCATGTAAAAGAATTTTTCAGTAAAGATGTCTTGTTTCATGTTGTAAGTTGTTCTGTAATATTACTAATCTCCAAAGACACTAGACCTCTTGATAAACTATGATATATCAAGTGAATTTTATGTAATAAATCATATTTAAGTGTGCAATAAAAATATAATGGTTTTTATATTTGGTATCATAGGATTGGTTTAGTTATTTTTGGAATTAGGATTATAAAACCATAATGAAGACTTAGAGACAAGACTATGTATAATAATGACATCCTTAAACTATGGTGACTGTTGAGTAATTTTTTTATCAAGAAAACACCTCCATGTATGGATACTATCTAGTATAGGCCTCTCTGGCACATATATACATTGGAGTGAAAACTCCGAAAATGAGTTTTGAGCTTCACCCAGGGTACCATGGTACACGTCAACACGCCTTGCTACACTCATGGTTATAACACTCCTAAGAGTTATGAATTGTTAAATTTACAAGCATAGTATGAACCATTTTATGGAAGTAAAGAAGTTCCTCTATGAATATATGTTAGAAGGTTGATCATGGTTAAAATAGATTGAATCCTATAGATAAAAAAGTTAAGGAAATTATAGATATTTATATGTCATCCATTTTTCCTTGGATTCTAATTTATGTGTTTGATAGGTTAATGTACTCCTCCAATGCCTATATTAGATATGGTAGAACCAGATTAAAATTTGAAAGGTTGGGTTACCATTCATTTTTCTACACATTCTGTTATATCCGGATCTTTTAGTAGAACAATCCTGACACCACCAAAAATCATGGAATTAAAGATATAGGTGAGTACATAAAGTAGTGAAATAATTGTATACCATGAATATAACTCTTCCCATATAAAAATTAGTGGACTGAACTCCCATTGAATCTCTTTATACTCCTTATAGTATAATTTGATGCAATTATTGGCCTGGATTTGCTTTCACTATATAGAGTAAACATAAATTGTCATGTCAGTGAAATCACTATCCATATGGATAATCGACACCCGATTATATACAAGTGCACGGAGGAGGATTAATCATAATTAGTACCATAATCTAATGCTTGGATATTACTTTCCTATGAGTATGTGTTTCTGGCTTAGATTATTGAGTCTATGGATGAAACCATCCTTGAAGACATGCCTATTGTGAGGGAATTCACTGAAGTGTTTCCCAAGGAATTTTTTAGTGTTCCTCCTAGAAAAAATGTTGAATTATCATATGATTGTATACCTGGGGTGTTTCCAATATCCCAGAATCTATATTGAATGAATTTTTTGAAACATGAGGAGTTGAAGAAACAACTACACGAGAATCTGGGTAAAACGTTTATATGCCCAAGTGCATCAGCATGGGGTGCCAAAGTCCACTTCTTCAAGAAGTACGATGGGTCAATGTGGATTTGCATTGATTATTGTGAGCTCAAAAAATATCAACAATGAACTATTATCCTCTTCCACAAATTGATGACTTGTTCGATCAGCTACGTGGAGCATAATAATTTTCCAAGGTTGATTTTCAGTCGGGATATTACCATGTAAGGGTGAGGAAGGAGGATATCCCCAAGGCTGCTTTTCCTACAAGGTACGAGCAATATGAATTCTTAGTAATTACTTTCATATTCACTAATGATCCTCCAATATTCATCGATTTGATGAATATAATATTTAGAGATTACCTCAAAAAATTTTATATAGTCTTTAAAGATGTTATTCTAATATACTCCAAAACCAAGGAGGAGCATGAGGAGAATCTAAGAACTATACTAGAGACCGTGAAAAAAGATAAGCTCTATGAAAAGTTCAGAAACTATGATTTATGGATGAAGGAGGTCTCATTATTGGGTCATATCATCATAAGTAGTGGGATATCTGTAGATCCCTCCAAGACAGCTGCAATTGAGTGATGGTTGGGGCCAACATTAGTAACAGATATCTGAAGCCTCACAGGGTTATCTAGATATTATTGCCAATTTGTGAGATATTTCTCACGATTATCCTACCCTAATTACAATCTAACCTGAATGGTAGTAATGTTTTCTTGGATAGATGAATGCAAAGAAATGATTAAGTAGTTGAATGGGAGGCTTAACACTGTGACTATGCTCACACTAACCACAAGTGGAGAACTTTTTATGGTATTTAGTGATGGTTCAAAGAAGGTCATGGGTTTTTTGATGATGAAGAGTGATAAATAGATATCCTACAACTCATGTAAGCTACAAATCAATGAGAAAAGATATCCCACACATGATCTGGAGTGGGCGTCTATGATCATTGCATTGAAAATCTGGTAGAATTTTCTCTATGGGAGAAGTTTGAGACATATACTGATCACAAGAGCTTCAAATTTATATTAACATAAAATGAGTTGAATATGAACCAGTGAAGGTGGATATAACTCATCATGTATTATGAATTCTCAATCCATTACCATCCGGGTAAGGAAAACAAGGTGGAGGATGCTCTATTTATAAAGAATAAAGAATCATTATCAATGATGAGAATTGAAAAGGATACAATCTTCATAGATTTGCAAATAATTAATAGGGTAATAATAAAAAAGGGAAAATCAACAATCGTTTCAAAAATTATTTATCAACCATCTCTTTATGAAGTGGTAAAGGATGCACAAAAGGATAATTTGGGAATTCAGAAAAAAGTGGAAATAATGAGAAATGATAAATCCTCAGAGTTCATGATCGAAAAGGATGGGATTTTGAGATTTGAGTTATAATTATGTGTACCATCCAATCCAGGGATAAAGAAGGAGCTTCTGAATTATCCACATAGCCCAACCTTATCTATTCACCCAGGAAACTCAATGATGTATCGAGATCTCTGAGAAATATTTTTGTGGGACAATATGAAAAGGGAGATTGATGAATATATATCACTGTGCCTAGTATGTCAGCATGTGAAGGCTGAGAGGAAAACGTCAAAGGGGATGATGTGGCCACTACCCATACCAACATCGAAGGGGAAAACATTACCATGGACTTTGTCACTGGACATCCAAGGACATCTAGAGGAAACAATGCTATATGGGTCATTGTGGATCGTCATACGAAGATAGCTCACATTATCATGATTCAAGAGGACTTATCATTGGATCAACATGAACAGATTTACATCAAAGAAGTTATATGTCTTCATGGAGTACCAATATCTGTTGAATCCAATCATGATCCAAGATTCTCCTCTAATCTCTGAAAATGTCTCCAACATTCTATAAGAACTGAAATAAAATTCATTGTATCCTACCATCCTTGAACTGATGGTCAATCAGAGTGAAGTTTTCAAACACTGGATGATATGTTAAGCTCTTGTTCTATGTACTTCACAGAAGGATGGGACGAATATCATCCAATTGATTATTTCTCCTACAATAGTGGATTCCACTCGGGCATCCAAAAGGCACCATTTGAATCCCTTTATGGAAAAATATACAGAACACAGGCATGTTGGGATGACGCCGGTGAGTGTAAGCTGCTAGGACCTAAAATGTTAGAAGAAATAGTAGAGAAGGTAAAAACCACAAAACAACATATCAAGGCAGCCAAAAATCCACAGAAGTGTTATGTAGATAAATTTTTAAGAGACTATGAGTTCATAGTAGGAGACATGGTATATGTACGCGTATCTCCGTGGAAGAAGGTCAGGAGGTTTCGAAAGAAAAGGATGTTAATTCCTCGGTACATCATCCCCTTCAAGATTCTTGATTGTGTCATGGTGTGCCCTATCGACTAGCACTTCCACATACCATGGAAAAAGTACATGATGACTTTCATGTATCCCTATTATGGATGTACATACTAGACCCTTCACATTTACTCTCTTTAGAGGTAGTAAAGTTATAGGATGATCTTTTTTATAAGGAGAATCCACTAATGATCATAGGTCATTGAGAAAAAGTTCTATGAAATAAGTCAATGCCCCTTGTCAAGGGGCTGTGGAAAACCCTCAAGCTTGAAGAAGAGATGTGGGAATTAGAGGAAGTGATAATGTAGAGTTACCCACATCTTTTTTATTATGGGAAATGGAAATTTCAAGGGTGAAATTTCTTAAGGGTGGAAGATGGTAAGGACCCAAACTTTTATAAATGTAAATTTCAATTAAATGTCTAATTATGTAAAATGGTTATATAAAATGTGAAATTCCTTGGTTTAATGTTTTTTTGATTTTATAATACCATTATGAATTTTGACGATTGCTAATATTACGGTTGAACTGTTATCAAATGATTTGTATAAATAATGGGCTTTAACAAATCCAATATACTCGGACAAAGGATGTGATGGCCCCAACCTGTTGAATTTCTCTATATGAAGCACATATTTCTAATATCAGAATGAAGTTGGAATCATTGGGAATCACTCTTGACCAAACCCAAGCTGTTCTTGAACATGTTAATCCTGAGTGGAACTGACAATGGGAGAAGTGGAAGTTAATAGAGATTACCATCCATACGATGTTATCCTAGCCACCACAAGAGACTGTCACCATCACCCACATTACACTTCAGTCTAATGCTGGTGTTATAAGGGGATATGTATTAAGAACTAATCACTATTATTATGTAAATTATATTATTATGTAATAAATAATATACTTTCATTTTATTATTGATACCTATTAAATAGTTTTTAAAGCAAAAATAGATTTTTTAATTAATATTCAACTATGAAATATATTTTTATGATTTAATGGAGTTTTGAATTAAATAAAATTTTAATATAATATTATTATTAGATTAATTCTTATTAAAAATAATTGATCGTATAGTTTTTATAATACAAGTTCAGTTTTTATTAAGGTTTCAAATATATTTTTGTCAAAACCCCTAAATTATTTTATAAATCTTCGCTTTTATTTTTAAATTAAAAATTTACATATTTAGAAAATTATTTACATTAAAATGTTATTATTTTTGGAATCAGCTTGTGGAAATTATCCAACATCTAAATTTATGTAATATTCTGAGATAATCAAATTTTTGGTTAAAATTTTAATACCGTTTAAATATATAATTTGTTTTATAACATCATCTTGACCCAATAGTGATTTTTTAAAATACTATAAATATTATGTTCAGGAAATATATTTTTTATCATTCATATAATTCTATTTTAGGTTTATTTTATTTATTTTACAAAGCATTAGGAGAACCTTCAAGACATATAAAACATTTTATCTTTTAAATTTGATTTCCTTTAGTGTGTGACTCACCTCCAAATAAGAAACCCAGTTATTTTATGAAGTTCAGACATTTTCCATATAAAATAATTTTTTCCCACTCCACTTTGAAAAAAAACTATGGGAAAAAATTGGTTTGTTTGTGGTTTTTATTATTGTAATGTGTGGTGTCCCAAACCTAAATAATTATGAATTACGTCTCATTTCCTATATAAATCCACCCATGATTACACATACACTTCACTCAATTCCTTTATAGTTTTTCTAACCTCTTCACGCCTCTCTCTAGAGTCCTCCCAAGGTTCCCTAAGCTCCCAATAAGCCTCTCTCAAGCCTATCCTAATCCTTGGGGATCACACATCCATGTAATGTATTCTCACATTCCTTATTTATATCCAAGTATCCTTATATTTTTATAACCTTTTATTTTTGTTTTATAAATATTGGGGTATGATTTAAATCCTCCCCCACTCTTCCCTATTTTTTTTTGAATAATTAATACCACATTATGTCTCATTAATGCCTCCCATGTACACCCCTTACCATGCTGGAATTCCGTCAGGAATTTATCTCTCCTCATTTACATTCAAGAAATTATTTTTTATTATGTATTAAATTCATTTACATTTGTTGGGAAATGTGTCTATATTACCGGTTACTGTCCATTTCTTGTAAATATTATGAGACACCCCATTCTCTCTCATCATCCATTTTTTGAATTCTTATGTCATGACGTTATGCTGCCGAAATTGCGCCGAAGTCATTATGTAGTGAATACCATACCCATTTCTCCATCAAGGGTATCCAACATTATAAAAATTTACATATTGTTTAAATTTTTTAATATATGTATTACACATTCCATTATCATGCAATAAATGATGATGTTGAATGATTCCATGTTGTATGATCCATGTGGCACACTTGGGCATTAAATTAAATGATTAAGATGTGTGCGACCTGATAGCGTTCCAATGGATTGGTTAAATATTAGTATCATTATACATAAATTGAAATGAGTCTTTATTCATGCTAATTCAATAGTAATGTGGGTTTAGACATGTTCCGTGTGCAATTAGACTTCGCTCATGATAATACCATTTTAAGTGTTGTTGCCACATTTCCAAGTTATGATAATAATGGTAGGTCATTCTTTTATGTTCATGGTTCTTTTATTCTCCATTGGTATGCCTTTTTTCTAACATGTATTGTATTCTTCATGTTATTCCTTGTTTAATCCCTTACTGGGCTTTATATCTCACCCTTTTCTTATGCATGTCCTCAGTTTACCCCATGCAATTCTAGGTACGAGGGATTGTAGTGGTCATGTAAAGCATGTTTTCAAAAGAGATGTCATGTTTCATGTTCTACGTTGTTATGTAATGTTTATATGCCCCAAATACACTAGAAATCTCGATCTTCTATGTTGTATCAATTGAATTCTAGTTAATAAATCATGTTTAACTGTGTAATAAAAAGTGAAGGGATGTAATAACTCTTGTTATCTTCCTTTAAATAGAGATAGGTGGAACACCTACTGATAAGGCCTGTTATGTAACATTTCATCCCAGGCGACCAATACTGGAATCAAATATCTCTATTAATATTTGGGTTTCCTGGGTGAATTTCACACTATAAGGCATAGGACTAATCATCAAATCTTTTTTAATACATATTTGAACACCGATACACCACCATTGGCATAGGGAATCATCTCTATCCATATAACAATATGAATGTGTGTTACCTCCTTATATAATCTCACAGAGAACCAAACCATCATGATCTAAAATATCCCTACCCTTTAAATTCTCAATGGGGGAAGAGGAAACAATCAAATATGAGATATTACATTGCTCGTGACTATCATGAACCTCAATATGCAACACATAATATAGGGATATTAACTTCCATTCGACACTTGTTTCCCATATGACTTGTTCTTGAGTTTTCAGACTAAGTGAATATAAAATTAAATTACCCTTCCTTGACATGTAGGTAACATCAAAATCAAATATTGTAGATATTCGACCCATCCCCACTATTTGAGGTTCAATTCACACTATGAAAAGATATTGTTGAGGCTCTTGGGGTCTGATTACACATCAAATAACTCATCCAATAGATAATGTCTGTATTAAAATAAGTCAAGGAAAACTGCTACTAGATCATAGTCATGCATTTGGTAATTCCTCTCATGAGTGATCATCTTCTAGGGCCCATACATCATGAATTTATCCTCCTACAACAATGATTCTCATATTCTGATTCTCGATGCATCATAGAAGATGGTATAACCTATTCCTGGCTTTAGAAGAGACTGAATAGGTGCTGATACAAGGATCACTTTCATCTTCTGAAAGGATTTATCACATGATTCTAGCCATATGAACATGACACGCTCATTTTTAAGACATTTAAAAGGCGAATCAATGATAGAATAGACCTTCATCAAACGCAAGTAATATCTAGCATGTCCCAAGAAACTCCATATATTAACCAATTTCATGTCAAGCTCCCAAGAAACAACAACACTATCATTTAATGGGTCAATAGTACATCTAGGATCTAGTATTTTATGACCCATGAAGAGGACATTGTAAATCAAGAAGTAGAACATAACATGCTTGGTGTAGAGATGATTCTTTCTCAGTGGACATAGAATGATCTCATATATTTTTCATAGTTTCTATGAGTGTTACAATACTCCAAGATAATGTCCATAAATACCATATAAATTTATACTAGTCATGGTAGAGAAACATATTCATAAGAGCCATGAAAATAGTGGGTGGGTTCATAAGATCTAATGGCATAACAAAGCACACATATAGACCATACCATCTTAGGATGGTTGTATGAGGTATGTATGATCTCCTGAATCATACATGATGATATCCCAATCATAGGATAGTCTTGTTGAAGACATTTTCTCCTCCAAGGTGGTCCAAGAGTTAATTTATTCAAGGTATTAAATATCAGTTTTTGACATTATTCTTGTTCACACTTCTTTAATCCATTGATAAATGTGTGGTTCCATCCACCTTCTAGGAAAAAATAATAGGCAAACCCCAAGTGGACGTTCAAGGACCCATAAAGCATTTGGCCTCTATGTTATCTGTAACAGCCCAAGATTTTATAAAAAAATATTCTTTTTAATTTTATTAAAGTCTTGTGTTGTACGCTACACCAAAAGGAGCTTGCACAACACGCATCCTTGACTTGCCTTGCATTACACGCAATCACGACCTTCCTCGATAGCGTGTGTAATACGCAATACCGAGTTTCACTAAACAACGATATGCTATTAAAATATTATTAAAACTAGCCGTTATGAATAGTAATAACCACTTTTTAAAACTCTGTAAATCTTATTTTTCAAAATGAACTTCATTTTTGGATTCGGAGTATCGAATTTAGCCTAAGGTGAAATTTTGGTACTTTTCGGATAACTTTCATATTCTGATGAATAGTAAAAATTACTAAATTATAATTAAAAACAACTTTTTTAATCGAAATAATTAATAGTGATAAATTATTAATTTGAGTGGTTTTAAAGTATATTTAGAATATATTTTTACAATTTAACACAATTTTGGTCATTGGATGAAATTTCACATTTAAACCAGACATAATCAAGAGTCAATCTTTTGATAGATATTGTTTCTTAAAAACACGCTATTTGTTTTAACAGCGGGGTTTAATTATAAAATTAATTAATGCAATTTCTATGTTATGAATTTGGTAAAATAGACTTCATTTTTGAATTCGCAATATAAAATATAGCTTAGGATGAAATTTTGGCATTGTTCTGAAAAACATCAATTTTTGATGAATAGTGAAACTACTAAGTGGTAGGTTAAAAACTGAATTTTGTATAAAACTTAATTTTACCGCTTCTGTGAATGGAATTTCGAAAATCCGAGAGACACGGTTAATATCAAGGACTAAAATGTGGTTCAATGAGATGAAAATAATTTTTTGGTGAATAGTAACTTTTTACTTTTTTTTACCGTGGTTAATAGTAAATAGGGTAACTAAGGGTAAATATGATATTACTATTACCCTAACACATGTCCTAATTCTATTGGATAAGTGTAATTCGACCAAAAACAAACTTAGGAATAAAAATTGACCATTTAGGCCCACTTGGATTAGATTAGGACATTTATTATTATTTAATTCAAAGAAGAGTTAAAAGAGTTAAAATCAAAGTTTATTTTCTAAAACATTTTTAATATGGGGTTATACATAAGATAAATTAGACTATAAATATTCATTAGAAATCTAAAACGATTTCCTACATAATGATATTTTATTTATAATTTTTAGACTTTAAATAAATTAATTTATTTTTGACACAACGATGATGCAGTAATTACCCTTTTAAGGAAATATTAACATAATTGATGTTATAAATGCTCAAATGAATGTAATTTAAGACTTTTTATGAATTAAACTAATTTTCTAGGTTACTATGATGTATTAGTGTTGATTTAATCAACATGGTTAGAACATATAATTCTGTTATGACTTTCACAAAAATCATATATCAAATAGTGTCAAAATTGACACAAAATAGTTTTTAAATCAAATATTATATTACTAATTGTTATTTTATTCCTAAAAATCTATGGTTAGGCCAAATGACTTAGATAAGGATATATATATTAATAATAAACAATTTGGGGTTCGTTTGGCATGATATAGTAAGTGTATTAACCATATAGTGAAAGAAAACAAAAAGACACGGTAAAAGTTAAATTAATTAACTTAGAGTTAAATCTAATTGATAAGGTTAAAATAATACCCTAAACTTGTCTAAATCCTATTGGATGATAGGATTTCGACCCATCCCCACATTAGCTTCGAAATAAGACCCTTTGGAACCATTATAAACCGGTTTTGACTTTAATATAAAATAATATTTTGAGATATTCCTAAGGTGCCCCTCTCCTCCCTTATAAAAGGACACCTCCTCCCCCTCCTCCTCACACCAATTTGAGCACTCAAGCTCAGCCAACCCCTGCCAAAATCTCTTCTCCAGTTCCCTAGAAACATCCTAGAGGTTCTGGTCTTCCTCAAAGACCAATTTTAGTGCCCTAAGAGGAGGTCTCAAAGAGGCGCTTCAAAGAAGAGGAGGTTTGGACACTTACAAAGCAAGTCGGACATAAGGTAATGGGAAATATCACAATCTCACTTTTATCCGAGATTGTATTTACTTTGGTAATTACTGGGGTGTATTTTATCATCCACATCCATGTTCCCTCAATATGTAATATTATTTCCATCCTTCTACAATAGTTTATATCCAATTTTACCCTTCGGTAAGTTTTTTTGTAAAAGATATGAAAGGAATCTTTTGTCGTTTTTCATACGAGGTACTTTTTGACTTTCCGACAAAAGTACGAAGAATGTTTTTTTTAACTTATACGACATGAATGGATTTTTAAAACATTATTTCCAAGAAGCTTCCTTTACAAGTTCTCAAGTTTATTTTTAATCAACTTCTTTTATTTTAAAGTTGTATGAGATGTTATGAAAGGAAAAATGTTTTTTGAAGAAGAAAGGATATTTTCCTCAAGAACGGAGTTCAAGTGATTTTCAAATTTTTTTTCCATCTAAGATAATAAAGGGTTCTGTTTTTATCCCTATTATTACATTGATTTAATCATGTTGAATTCCTTTATCTTATATGAATTGATTTATGATGTCATGATGTTTCAAGAATCCCATTTTCGTTACATGTGTTATGCGATGATGTATGTTTTATGATTATGTGGCACACATAAGAAAGGATTCATTATAAGATGGGTGGGACCTATATCTCCCTCCAATGCATTGGGTAAAGATTTTATATCTCATTAGATAGACATGGCTGAAATGGTAGGTTATACCGGTTCAGTGAAACAGGACTGAAACGAGGGTTACTCGATTCAGAAAGGGACTTTGTCCACTAAGATAGTCTTGGCAATGAGTCTTGACTAACAAGAAATGATTCTCTATGTTTATGTGTGTATGCCACAAAGTTTCATGTTTTAATTTATGATTATTGGGATTTCATTTCACTACTATGATTTATCCCATGTTATGAAATTATGCTCTCTTTTGCAGGTTAAGATTTTCAAAAGTTATGTTCTTATGAATATGATGTGATTGATTTTTCTTTGGTATACCCTTACTGAGCATTTGAGCTCACCCTTTTATGTTTTCTTTTCCCCAGGATATAAAGAAAGGTTTTAGGTTAAAAAAAAGGAAGATCTTTATGGGAGATATTGAAGATCTTTCACCACGATTAGAAGATTACGTTCCGAGTTTCCAAAGACACTAAACTGTTACGATCCTTGTGTGTGTGTTTTTGTTATGTACTAAGTATTCCGCAAAAGTAATGTAATGTTCATGTACGTCATGCTTCGGGTCTCTACAGTTGGTATCAGAGGAAAGGTTTAGTAAACCTTTGGAAACTAGGATGCGAAAACGTTAGTGAGATCCCTAGAGTTATTTCTAAGGTATGTCTAGGGATGTCCCTAAGGATAAGTATACGTATAGGATACAGTCCTAGAACTACGGTAACGATCATAGAATTTAACCTAAGATGATAGATATTGAGGATACTCCACCTTTATTATGTTGTTTTCCCTAGCATGATTTTTTCCTCTCACGCTATTCTTTTGGGGTTTTAGACGATGGCTGGAACCCGAAGGAACCGTGTTGATCATTGCAATGGACAATGCAATGATTGTCCCCCTGAGCAACCAAACGATATGGGAGCTGGAATGAAAAATCTTGTAGCCATGGTCACACAACTTTCTCAAGCTATGAATCATGCAGGACTTCCAAACGAGCAAAGGAAGGAGCAACATTCTGTTGAATCCTTCATGAGGCAGCGTCCGCCTTCTTTCAGTGGGTCTACTGATCCATTAGTTGCTGAACAGTGGATTAGTACTACTGAAAAGATATTTTCAGTTCTTCAATGTTCTGAACATGATAAAGTCATCTTAGCAGTATATCGTTTGGAAGGTGAAGCTGATCAATGGGGGAATCTTATCAAGAATACGAGGCAAAGAGATGAAATTGATTCCATGGAATGGGATGAGTTCAAGAACTTGTTTTTCAGTAAGTACTTCCCTCGTATTCTTCGAACGAAGATGGAGAAGGAGTTTCTTGAACTAAAGCAAAAGGATGATGAATCTGTTGGTATATACGAAGCGAATTTTACAAGACTTGCAAGGTATGCATCTGGCATTATCATCCAACCTGAAAGTAAAGTTGATCGATTTTTCAGTGGCTTAAAACCAAGTCTTCGAAGGGCATTAGCTATAAGAGACTTCAGTAGCTATGAAGAAATTGTGCGTTGTGCTATCAAGGTAGAAATGGAAGTTTGTGTTACATATCCATCTCCGGGTTTTGACAAGAAACGAAAGATGGAGTTCAAGGAGAAATCTCAGAATAATGGTGAAAAGAAGATGAATGTTTCCTTATGCACAAAGTGTGGAAAGAAGCATGGTGGAGATTGTCTTAAAGGGACTCGAAAATGTTTTAAGTGTGGAAAAGAAGGTCATCGAGTAGCTGAGTGTCAAAGTAATGGAAAAAGGGTTTCTAATGATGTGAACAAAGCAAACACTACAGAGAACGCACCACCAACACTTCAATGTTTCAAGTGCAAGGAGATGGGACATTATGCCAATAAATGCCCTAATCCAAGGGTTAGTGACGATCAATATGAGCAACCACTTAAGACAAAGGACAAAGGGAAGTCACATGCGATCTCTATTGGCAATGTTGAATATGACAATGATGTGGTTGAATGATTAAGTGTTTATGTAATGGGAATCCAAAATAATGTTGTATCATGTAGTATTGGAATATTTATGTATTGGTCTAATGTGGTATTCAAAGTAATTGAGATATTATGCGCATAATGAAGGGAAAACGAGAAAATGAAATGTTTAACAGTATTCATGAGCTCATGATTGATATAAGGACTAAGTGATATCATGGTTTGAGTATATAGAATTTTGAGGGTTTTGGTATGTGGAAAGTGTTAACTTTTAACTGCATTCAAGTTTTCACTAAGGTTCAATGGGTATTCAAGAGAGTAAAAGATTAAGGCCTTTGAATGTTTGGAATGTGTCCAACAAGATATATCTTATGATATATGGGGATTAACGACAGTATTAAATCTCTGGTAATCGTTTTCACTATATTATGAGAGTGGACTGTAGTATTATGGATAAGGCTAAATATTAGAATGGATTATGTTGGACATAAGTTAGTTTAAGGATAGAAGATTTTCGATATTATTGATGGGATGTTATAGTAATGTAGTTTTAGAAAAAGGACAACCTGCAGGATGGGCGACAGCCCATCGCGTCGGACAAGGATGTGGGAATCGAACCCACAACCGAAGTGCGACTGGCCTTTATCGCCTACCACTGACCTACAGGAAGTCCCTGTTTAGTAGAAACTAGTTTTATTATATTAAACAGTATGATATATGAAGTATAAGTCCATTTTAGGAACCATATATCATTAATCTCACTATAGATCGACTTATGTATATAATTTTTGCTAACCTTTTGTTTGAGACAGATGGAATGACCCGTCATTCTATCACATGATCTGCTAACACATCCCGAATAACAAATTCAACTTCATTTCTTTAAGGGATGAAGTGTAAATTGTTCAATTCACGAACAACAGTGAGATTGTACCAAAATCAAGTAAGTATTTCTTCTAATTCAAAATTTTCAACTTTAGGGAAATGATATTGAAAACCAAAAATGTTGTCCTAGTGATATTATACCTGATGAATTAGATGGTACCTTATATCATCACAAATCTATGGATTTGTGATTATTGGCTTTTCCATAGCTATATTCTCTTCCACTCTCCATCAGAACATGACGGTTAGATTTCTCTTCCATGTCCATATTTTCACCTATGTTCTCCTATGTGGATACCTAGTGATTAGTTAACTTCGGTAAACATTACGTTTTATACTTTAGTTTTTTTTAAAGATAAGTTTTGGTATTCCTTTTTATGATGTGGGTTTCTATCAAAGAAACTTTCAAATAGTAAACCATTTATAACCCCGACGAATTTCGAGGGCGAAATTCATTTTAAGGGGGGTAGAATGTAACAGCCCAAGATTTTATAAAAAAATATTCTTTTTAATTTTATTAAAGTCTTGTGTTGTACGCTACACCAAAAGGAGCTTGCACAACACGCATCCTTGACTTTCCTTGCATTACACGCAATCACGGCCTTCCTCGATATCGTGTGTAATACGCAATACCGAGTTTCACTAAACAACGATATGCTATTAAAATATTATTAAAACTAGTCGTTATGAATAGTAATAACCACTTTTTAAAACTCTGTAAATCTTATTTTTCAAAATGAACTTCATTTTTGGATTCGGAGTATCGAATTTAGCCTAAGGTGAAATTTTGGTACTTTTCGGATAACTTTCATATTTTGATGAATAGTGAAAATTAATAAATTATAATTAAAAACAACTTTTTTAATCGAAATAATTAATAGTGATAAATTATTAATTTGAGTGGTTTTAAAGTATATTTAGAATATATTTTTACAATTTAACACAATGTTGGTCATTGGATGAAATTTCACATTTAAACCAGACATAATCATGTGTCAATCTTTTGATAGATATTGTTTCTTAAAAACATGCTATTTGTTTTAACAGCGGGATTTAATTATAAAATTAATTAATGCAATTTCTATGTTATGAATTTGGTAAAATAGACTTCATTTTTGAATTCGCAATATAAAATATAGCTTAGGATGAAATTTTGGCATTGTTCTGAAAAACATCAATTTTTGATGAATAGTGAAACTACTAAGTGGTAGGTTAAAAACTGAATTTTGTATAAAACTTAATTTTACCTCTTCTGTGAATGGAATTTCGAAAATCCGAGAGACACGGTTAATATCAAGGACTAAAATGTGGTTCAATGAGATGAAAATAATTTTTTGGTGAATAGTAACTTTTTACTTTTTTTTACCGTGGTTAATAGTAAATAGGGTAACTAAGGGTAAATATGATATTACTATTACCCTAACACATGTCCTAATTCTATTGGATAAGTGTAATTCGACCAAAAACAAACTTAGGAATAAAAATTGACCATTTAGGCCCACTTGGATTAGATTAGGACATTTATTATTATTTAATTCAAAGAAGAGTTAAAAGAGTTAAAATCAAAGTTTATTTTCTAAAACATTTTTAATATGGGGTTATACATAAGATAAATTACACTATAAATATTCATTATAAAGCTAAAACGATTTCCTACATAATGATATTTTATTTATAATTTTTAGACTTTAAATAAATTAATTTATTTTTGACACAACGATGATGCAGTAATTACCCTTTTAAGGAAATATTAACATAATTGATGTTATAAATGCTCAAATGAATGTAATTTAAGACTTTTTATAAATTAAACTAATTTTCTAGGTTACTATGATGTATTAGTGTTGATTTAATCAACTTGGTTAGAACATATAATTCTGTTATGACTTTCACAAAAATCATATATCAAATAGTGTCCAAATTGTAACAAAATAGTTTTTAAATCAAATATTATATTACTAATTGTTATTTTATTCCTAAAAATCTAAGGTTCGGCCAAATGACTTAGATAAGGATATATATATTAATAATAATCAATTTGGGGTTCGTTTGGCATGATATAGTAAGTGTATTAACCATATAGTGAAATAAAACAAAAAGACACGGTAAAAGTTAAATTAATTAACTTAGAGTTAAATCTAATTGATAAGGTTAAAATAATACCCTAAACTTGTCTAAATCCTATTGGATGATAGGATTTCGACCCATCCCCACATTAGCTTCGAAATAAGACCCTTTGGAACCATTATAAACCGATTTTGACTTTAATATAAAATAATATTTTGAGATATTCCTAAGGTGCCCCTCTCCTCCCTTATAAAAGGACACCTCCTCCCCCTCCTCCTCACACCAATTTGAGCACTCAAGCTCGGCCAAACCCTACCAAAATCTCTTATCCACTTCCCTAGAAACATCCTAGAGGTTCTGGTCTTCCTCAAAAACCAATTTTAGTGCCCTAAGAGGAGGTCTCAAAGAGGTGCTTCAAAAAAGAGGAGGTTTGGACACTTACAAAGCAAGTCGGACATAAGGTAAGGGAAATATCACAATCTCACTTTTATCCGAGATTGTATTTACTTTGGTAATTACTAGGCTGTATTTTATCATCCACATCCATGTTCCCTCAATATGTAATATTATTTCCATCCTTCTACAATAGTTTATATCCAATTTTACCCTTCGGTATGTTTTTTTTGTAAAAGATATGAAAGGAATCTTTTGTCGTTTTTCATACGAGGTACTTTTTGACTTTCCAACAAAAGTACGAAGAATGTTTTTTTTAACTTATACGACATGAATGGATTTTTAAAACATTATTTCCAAGAATCTTCCTTTACAAGTTTTCAAGTTTATTTTTAATCAACTTCTTTTATTTTAAAGTTGTATGACATGTTATGAAAGGAAAAATGTTTTTTGAAGAAGAAAGGATATTTTCCTCAAGAACGGAGTTCAAGTGATTTTAAAAAAAAATTTCCATCTAAGATAATAAAGGGTTCTGTTTTTATCCCTATTATTACATTGATTTAATCATGTTGAATTCCTTTATCTTATATGAATTGATTTATGATGTCATGATGTTTCAAGAATCCCATTTTTGTTACATGTGTTATGCGATGATGTATGTTTTATGATTATGTGGCACACATAAGAAAGGATTCATTATAAGATGGGTGGGACCTATATCTCCCTCCAATGCATTGGGTAAAGATTTTATATCTCATGAAATAGACATGGCTGAAATGGTAGGTTATACCGGTTCAGTGAAACAGGACTGAAACGAGGGTTACTCGATTCAGAAAGGGACTTTGTCCACTAAGATAGTCTTGGCAATGAGTCTTGACTAACAAGAAATGATTCTCTATGTTTATGTGTGTATGTCACAAAGTTTCATGTTTTAAGTTATGATTATTGGGATTTCATTTCACTACTATGATTTATCCCATGTTATGAAATTATGCTCTCTTTTGCAGGTTAAGATTTTCAAAAGTTATGTTCTTATGAATATGATGTGATTGATTTTTCTTTGGTATACCCTTACTGAGCATTTGAGCTCACCCTTTTATGTTTTCTTTTCCCCAGGATATAAAGAAAGGTTTTAGGTTAAAAAAAAGGAAGATCTTTATGGGAGATATTGAAGATCTTTCACCACGATTAGAAGATTACGTTCCGAGTTTCCAAAGACACTAAACTATTACGATCCTTGTGTGTGTGTTTTTGTTATGTACTAAGTATTCCGCAAAAGTAATGTAATGTTCATGTACGTCAAGCTTCGGGTCTCTACATTAACTATCTAATGCTTGATCTCCTGAAACCCTATCAGTGCCTTCCTATATGGAGGAATGGAAACTAGTGATCCTCCTGGAACATTCTCAATTGGGAACTCTACCTCTCCCATAGGTGGTAATCTAGAAAATTCATCAGGAAACACATCCCTGAAATCATGCACTACTCAAGAGAAAATATATTATCATAAACCCCAATCCACACTGAAGTTATTTTCAATTTGGACAGTCACTTCAACAATCCCATGATGCTATAGAATAGCTCTAGCCTCCTAGACATCCAACTCACATTTATATAGATAATTACTAATCTATGGAGGCATAGCATGATTGTGAACCCACCAATCCAACATGAGTTTGATATCGAAACCCGCCATCCCAATAACTTATTTGTTCTGTAAGAATGTGTAACTTCCTACCTCATGGGGATAGTATTTGAATTTGTGTATTCCTTCTATTCAAACACATAATGGTAGGATTGTGGTCATTACACTATAGTAATATTGTATCTCTAGTATATGATATTTCAAAATATATACTGTGATAAATAATTTCAAAAAAACTATGTCAAATAATAAAGATACTATTGTAGATGGTACATGAATAATACCTTGTATTATAGACGGTCCCACATCTTGATCCCCTTTTATAAACTCTGGAGCATTCAACTATTATGATATATGGGCCTATGAAACAAATATACTATCATAGTCATTATTGCTCTATTAGCGCTACTAGTGATCTTGGGTCTGGATACCACAACCATGACTTCCTCCTCATCCATAAATACCAATGTTACTCTAGCTCCCATCTAGACGATATGTAAAATAACCCGCTATTAATGCTGGATCTAGTGTAGTTCTGTTTCCACTCGATGTAGGTAGAAAGGTCATGTATAAGTACTTGACAATCCCAATATGTCCACAAGCCTAGCCCTCCAGTGTGTATCTGTAACACTATGTTTTTAAATGCCCTTTTTTCCACACTAATTGCACATTTTAGATATATTTAAATGGGAACTCTGGTTGACACTACACTGACAAGAGGCCCCAAGAAAATGTTTCATGTCTCTGGATGAACTACTAGTCCGATATGACTCAGATCCATTAAACCTTCTACAATTTCCACCCCTCACATAATGCTCAGTGATAAGATCCATATTTACCATTTCTGAGATTCTAGGATGGAAAAATACATTCACTTTCATAAATATGGAATATTAGATCCCATCCTCAATGTGTCTAGTACACAAAATATCGTCTCCAAATAGAAGCGGTGAAAAGTGCAACAGCTTTGTGAAACATTCTTAATATTCCATAACTGCATAGAATCCTGCTTGATTTTGATAAACTCACTTTTTCTGTCAGCCCTCAGCATTTGATGAAAGAAATTATCAATGAAGGCTATTAAGAAATCAATCCATAACATTCCCTGATGACGATCGGTGTGGGTAATCACATCCTACCAATGCTTGTTCATGTCCCTGAAGCTTGTATATAGAATGATTGACTCACCTCTTTAGAGGAATTTATAGATGCTCGAATATATATATGGTGGATTCTAACCAAAATAAAATAGCATGTGGAATCACATCCTCAGAAAAGGTATGAGCATGTTGTTGTTGAAACTCACGAGTCAGATCAACCATCGTAGGTGAAAACCATGGATCACTATACATGGACTGCGTCATATTTAAGAAACTATCTAGAACATGGGAATCTGTTCTGGAGTCAGTTATATCATTTGGTTCCTCAATTAGAACTCTAGTAGGTATAACTAGTGGATCAGATTCAACCACATATGTATCATGGTCATCACCAACCTCCTGGCATACAATAGGAGGTCATCATGGTGTAATTAGTCTACAATATCGAAGAACATGCCTCAGAACAATAATATAAGTACAATTATAGAATCACTCGTGGAAGTTGAATGTATGTAAACTCATTACCCAAGCCATACTACCCGAAAAAACAATATATATGGGTAGTAATCGATAACTTCTATTGGATATGTTTCTTATCATTTTATATGTAATTACTAGGTTCACTCCATGCAATTTATAAACATGATAATGCGGGATAAGGATGTACAACCAATTCATTTTATATTTCTTGGTTCAATTATTAGTGGATAACCATTTCTGGAGAATCAGTGCCTTTATATCCATCACTGGAAATGAAATACATTTATTTATAACATATTTCTCAATATTATAAATTAACCATCCCAAACCATGAGGGCTCCTAAACCTCATGAATTGAGACATTAAATAACTCAAATTCATCCAAGAGTAATGCAAGCATAAAATAACAATCATAGCGTCACTCAACAATCACACGCATATCATACAATGAAATGTAGTAAAATAAAACTATATATAATGGAAACATGCATGAAATGTGAATTCTATGAGCCTTTAAGGATTAATGTAACAATTATCTTATCCCTCATATAATCGGGACATAAATGAATGAAAATACATAGTATGAGTAATACACAACAACAACACACAACATTTACATCACTCAATTATGAAATAATATCAAATCTAATATAAAAAAGAATAAAATCAATAATAATTTAGGAAAATTGGTTTTTACCCCGAACATGGGTTCAGGACACCCATGAACAACTTATAAACAAGTCTCAATTGTTCACAATCTCTAATATATTATCTCCAAATTTTTAGGAACGAATGAAAACTCTTCTAATAACACTTTGTGATATCCCAAACCCATATGCCACATAACTGGTGCTCTAAGCATATTGGGACACATGGGATAAATCTAATTTCCCAAAATTCCAGTGGCCTCCAACTAGCAGTGAGGGCCGAGGGTGTGTCCATGGAGAGACTATTCCATCACTACAAATGTGTAGCATAGAGAATGGATTTAAAAAATTGGTAAATAGTAGAATAAATATAAGTAAACATAAGGAACATCAAAAAATAGAGATATTATAGTATTAATAATAGATACAACTGGAATATCATTCAAGAATTCGATTATATGTCATCTCAATAGAAAACTAGAAAAGAAGGTTGCAAGACAGTAGGTATAACATGTTCCCCATAAGTATAATGTAAATTAAATACAATCCCAATAATCCCGATCTCCAAAACGGTCATCTATTACTAGTATCTATATTAAATAGCAATAAATGAAGTGTTTGAAGTTGTATGATTTTGTTTTTCAATAACTACTACCATATAATCTTCTCTGGGTACCAAATGACACTTGGAGAGGGTGTGAGATAATTCACCATGGGCCACCAACAATGCAGTCTGAAACGTCCTACATGTGTAATGGTAATGTAATAGGGTGAAAGAATGAATATATTATGTAATGTAATGAAATGTAACAAAATACCCAAGTACATACTTCAGCCATCTACTAGTGTTTGAACATGTCAAAAATTCATTATTTTATTATTACCTATTTAAAAATAAGTCATATATTAGAAATTATAATGTTTTCATGTTGTAATAAGGAATATTGTAATGATATTTCATTGTGATGTCCCAAGGTAATAATAGTGGTGACATGGACCTCCAGGTTCACCAAATAAAAATTAATTGTAGCTTATAATGGGGTAAGAGTGTAATAATAGTTTCATAGTTTGAGGCCTTCCAAATGGAGGGACATAATATGTCCAAGGTGGTTATCCATGGTAAAACATTGATATGTAGAGACAGGGCCATATGGGATGTAACCATGGAAACTATATGTCAATGCTGGATCCAAGGAGTGTATAAAAGGCATCTTGTAATGATATTTAAGGGATCATATGGTGTCATTCTGGGTATCCAATGAATAGAATTGCATCTGGATCAAGGGGGGTCTCAACTTATGTATTCATTATCCTTGAATCAGAATGGGGTTACTAAGTCCTACTGGAATTCTCAGTTCAGAATCCAAGGAGAGCTTGAGTTTGGCCATTCCTATATGATTATGAAGACATGTAATATTTATTTGGGTTCAGTCCTTGCATTTCATTAGTTTGATATGCTCATGTAGTATTCATATTTTAGTTCAATCATTTCCATTCATTACTGTGATGTGGTCGGGTTTCATGAAACCTTCTAATAATGTTATAATTAATCAATAATTCCCTTTGGTTCAAGCCTTTCATTTTATTAGAATGAAAATACCATGATGCATGAAACAATTAATGTAATCCATTTGCAGAATATTACATATTCATGGTTCATTCTACTACCTTCCTTTAATGACGTATGGGAATTTATGGTTATGTTACTTACTATTTATTTACAATTTAAGGCCATTTCATTTCCTTAATATACATTCAAATTCACATTTCATATTAATTTTTCAAATTAAATCACTCACCTTAGGTGGGTCATGTTCTGAGAATACAGGGTACATTCCATTATGAAATTAAAAATATAAATCAATAAATTTAATATATTAAAGATTACCCTTATGTGGGTCATGTTAATTCACACCCGAAGAGTGGCTCAAACATGTCAAATAATAAAAATCCAATTATAAAATTACCACCAACCTATAAAGGATGGAGTTTTAGGTGTAACCACTAAACACTAATCAATTATATGGAAATATCACAACCATGTGGTTCTGATGATTATAAGTGTGGTATATAAATTCTATTAATGACGCCTGATGAAATTAGGGGGCCCCAGACAACCAATCCAATATCAACCAACTTGACGGGTGAGTTATAGAACTCCCACATTAGGCATGTATGAATATCTTTCTCCCATTTTGGCCCATTATTTTTCTAGGATCATAGTAGATCTATGAAAAGGGAAAAATTTCTCACACAAAGATAACTAAGCCGAGAGAAAAAGAGAAGATGAAAGGAATAAGTGGACTCGAGGGCATACAGTTTTGCATTAACATGATGATTAAAAGCTCAAACATATACTAATTGAATGAGATCTATTGATCCCTACCAAAGGTATTAATAAATCAAAAAATTGAGAGGAAAATAGATTAACCCCACTAGTTTTAGGATTAGGTCTGATGCATGGATCTAATTAGATAATAATGTGAAATTTAGAAATTTTACACAAAAATGTCAAGTGCACAGTTTGTCTGAACAGTTTGAAAAACCATGCATAGTTACTAGGGAATAATTGCGTATTTATTGGTTAGGCTGAACAAACTTGTGATAACTTTTATATATGGTTCAGTATGACACATTAAATCTACAGGGTTAGCCAATCGACGCACCAACCGTGTGGTAACCATGCGAGATGTCTTGTTTCAGAAAAATGACTGGTTTTGGGATGTCAACATGCTCCTATACAACCCTAATAACTTTTATAACTCATTATACATCCATAATAGGTCCCATCTAATTAATTTGAGTGAAATTTAAAGGATCCCTATATGAGTGAAAAAATCGGGTTCTTAGAGCTATTTCATGTAGAGGATGATATTGAACAAAATTGGCTACTTATATGGATATTATATATTATGATTCGGTGGTGTTACATTTAGCGTAATTAAATAAATTTTGTCCTCTGAATTTCAATCTTAATATCAAAGTCATTTCAATAGGGATTTCAAAAATAAAAAACACTTCTAGATGGTCATTGGATTATTTTTGTTGTCAATAATCATTTCACTAAATAAATAATATGAAATTTACATTATAATGATTCAAATATATTCCTGATTTAACATAGAATTAAACTTATAGATGAATATCATGAACAATAATGAATAAAATCCAATAAAAATTTAAAATATTTTTTATTATAATCATATATCTAATGGGTTTTAATTAGAAATCAATATCTAGTAGTTGGTCAAGATCAGACATCTAATAGTATAAAAAATTCAAATGTTAAAAGTCAAAATTTTCATTATTAGTAGTGGTTTTGTTAGGTATTCCATGTTCGCATGGTTGATGGTGACAATTCCCCTCGACAAAACCTTTATTGGGACATTTATTTTCATAAAATACTCTCATGATATTGATTTAAATGATTTTTTTAATTTCTCCATATCCCATACACATCCCAGTTTGATGACCGTTATTACCACTCTTGTATCATTTTCCTATCATTTGATTTAAATTTCACAATTATTCTTCCTGCATTTATTGACATTTTGGTAATTAAATCTTTATTCCGTTATCATTTTTTTCAATTTATCATTCATTTGACACTATATTTCATTAATTTTGACTACTAGGAATATTGTTTTTGTTCACATTGTTAACCATATTTTATGAATGATCATTTGGAATAATCAGAGTGTTTGTCACTCCATCAATCCTTATAATATATTCTTCATCGATGTAATTTCTGCATTTTCTATTTCATTCATATTTACTTCTAGTTTAATATATTACCAAAACCAAAAGGGAATATATGATTCAAATAAACAAAAAATAGGGAGGAATTAACACAACAAAAAACATAAAATAGATTAAAAAATAAAGCTTTTACCTATACAATAATGTAAACATATAATTCATTAAGATCAAGAAAAATCCCTCATTATTTATCCTAGGACAAATTATATTTTTTTAAGTAGTAATTCTCAACATAATACTAATTTTATAGATACAAAAAAACCATGATGTTTTTCAAAATAACCGAAATCCAAATATCAACAAAAAAAATTCTCTTAAAATCCAACAGATATATTTTAGATAAAATGACATAAATTTAATTATGTACATTAAAACACGATTCACAACAATTAAATATATGATATCCATATTCATATTCCAATTAGGTTATCTAATATAGAAATATTCAATTCCATTATAATGGATCAAAAATATAATGTTAA
The DNA here is from genome assembly GCA_963277665.1 of Viscum album. Classification (NCBI taxonomy): domain Eukaryota; kingdom Viridiplantae; phylum Streptophyta; class Magnoliopsida; order Santalales; family Viscaceae; genus Viscum; species Viscum album. The sequence goes on from OY728127.1 coordinate 895,496,541, forward strand.
TTAATCAAATCACATCACATAGGAGTGTCATACTGTTGGTCGGAGTGGACACTCAAGAGGGGGGTGAATTGAGTTCCAATTAAAATTTCTGTTAAAAACAATTTCTTTTAAAATCCCCCAATTTCAAAAACAAATTAAACTGTAGTGAATTTATATAGATTATAAAGGTTCAATTAGTTTCTCAAAGATTGATTAATTCTCAGTTAACTTAATCTTATGATTAAATTAACTTTTGAAACTAACTTACTGATTTATAACAAATATAAACACTTGCGAATTTAATTATCAAAGTAGCTTTGAAGATAGATTATATTTCAAAGTAGTAGCAGCGGAATATGAAATAAATATGTATAGTATGGATATAGAGTATAACTATAAGCACAGAAAATTAACCAAGAGGTTCAGTCTCAAGCCGAGACTTAGTCCTCTCAAAATTTTATATAAGAATGATCCACACCCTGGATCGGGGTTAACAACAGTGAACACACTGTCCAGGTCACAAGACCTCTACCACAGTTCTTCGTGGGAAAATAAACAACAGCAGCAAGCTGTCCAGGTCACAAGACCTCTACCACTATCCACAGTGGGAAATGGAGTGCAAAAAGATTTGCTGAGGATTTACAGATCCTCCAGTGAAAGTACAGGAGTCAGTGTGTGTGTTTAATATAGCAGATAACACACACTGCTCAAAAGGTAGAATAAATCACAGAACAAGAGATGTAGAGTTTAGAAGTGGTTCTGGTGATCTCAGTGTAGCTGTGGACTCCTTTGAATTTGATTAGAGGTAAGTCTGAGTCCTCTTCTTGTTTCTGTTGAGAAACAGAGTGTCGTAAGCTCCAGGTTCACAGGTGGTGAGAATGTAGTCGATGAAGTTCTTCTTGTATGCACAGAACATTCCTCGAGTATGCTTGATTGTCTATGAGCTTCTCTGTGTTCCTCTTGTGCTTGTGTCGTTTTTGGTATATTGGATGCACCACACTTTTCTGGTTCACTTCTCGTTGTTTGTATTCTTCACACGTTCGCGCCTCTTATTCTGGTATGTAGTCTTCTCGTATTTATCTCCCATCAGGGGACAGAAAAGATTTCTTTTCAGCAGGTACGAGGTACGGGTTCCTGACATCCGACAACCTTTATCAGATATTTGACAAAACATTAAAATGTATGATATGACCGTTAGAAAAATAAAATAAATTAAATGTAGGAAATAAAGAAATTAAAACAGTGAGTCGAGAATGTATGTCACTGTTGACTTCAACTGTGGTCTTCCAACTGTGGACTTCCAACTGTGGACTTCCATCTGTGGACTTCCAACTGACTGCTGACTTCAACAAAGGGGCTTGCTGTCTGTAGGCTTGTAATGATAGCTTTTACTCCATGTAGCTGTAGCATTTCTAACTGTAGACTTGTAACATCAAATTTGTAGAGCTGTAACCTTTGTCAACTGTAGACTTCGATCATCTGTAGACTTAGTAGACAGAAGCTGTCTAACTGTAACCTCGACTGTAGACTTATGACTGTAGACTAGTTCGTCTGCGAACTTGTTTCAACTGTAGACTTGTTGGACTGTGAACTTGAGCAGAGATAACTTTGAACAGAAGTCTTGTAACTGTGACCTTCGTCTGTGAGCTTTGACAATAGATAGCAGTAGACTTGTAACTGTAAGCTTGTATTAGTCTTTGACTGTAACCTTGTAACTGTGAACTTCGACTGTAACCTTGTAGTGACAGTTAACTGTATCTGTGACTTTGAAAATAAAACTCTGACTGGTAGCTAACAATACCAAACTTATGTAAATACTACTGTAAGCTGTTACAGTAAAGTTATGAGAGTAAGAATATGAACTGTTTAGAATAAAATACGTTTAAGCATAGAATAATAAGATTAATGCAAAGGTTTAATACATCATAATTAATGTTTAAGCATGATTTGGGATTATCAAAACAGGTGATTCCAACAATCTCCCCCTTTTTGATAATCACAAATTATGTCAGTATGAAATATAGAAGTATCAGAGAGAAGTGTGCAAAACACAGTATTGGCAATATGAGCACAAAAATTAGGTATAATCCGCAAGGATTTCTCCTCTCTGTATAGTTTCATTTCTCCCTTGAGTTTCCCTATTTCTCCCCATTTCTCCCCCTATCTAGTTCTCTTTATTTCTCCCCCTTTGTGATTAACAAAAAGAAAGACAGAGAGAGAGAAAAGAAACATTGTATTAATAAGGAGTACAATACATGACCCAAAATGTGAATACATGATCCCTATCAAAAAAAAACATAAACAGACTCAATCCTCTTCATCTGGAGGTAAGGGATCTTTTCCTTTGGAGGAAGAAGATGGAGCAGGAGGTGAAGGATCAACAGGCTAAGGAATGGCAGCAGGAATGTCTGGAGGGGCAGCAACAGAAGCTCCTGAAGGCCGGTAGTGAGTAGCTTGCCGAGGGATCAGTGGTCTAAGGCTTCTGAGGGCTTCAGCAGGAGACATTATGGAAGAACCACTGGGGTTGGAGACAGGTAGGGCAGGAGGAACTATAACAGGTGTGCAATCCACATGAAGAAAAGGTAGGAGCAGATTCCTGAAATCCATGATAATGTTTCCTCCTCTGTCCATGGAAGATAAGAAGTCATCTTTGTTTTCCAAGAATTTATCCAAAGCCAGGGTCAACTCTCGTAGCTTGCTAACTTGTTCTTTGAAGGCTTGAGTTACATGAGGCAGCTTCATAGTTTCTAGCATGAGCTTGAAGTGGTTGGTCAACTGATGCTTGGTGAAAATCCGATCAAAGTAATAATCCACTTTACTTTTGATGGCCTCCTGAGAAGCAGTAGCAGCCTGCAGATGCTCACGAACAAAGCCACTGACTTCTCTTGTAGTAGCAAGGATCTGAAGGTCTGATGTGTCATTTGCACAGGCCTGAGTAAGCTCTTCTCTGAGCAGGCTTCTAAACTGCTCAAGGTCCACAGGAGAGCTAGATGAAGGAAGAGACTTGACTGAGAATTCCACTGTCTCCTTGAAGGACTGAGTCAGATTGCCAATCACTTTCTGAATGACAGCATCCTGATTGCTAAAGTGTTCTTTTACTGATTTCTTGAAAGCCTCAAATACTTCCACAAATTGCTTGACCACTTCTTTGATGTATCGAATTTCACTGGCCACTTGTGTCTGAGAGCTGCTCAGGGCAGTTAAAGAAGCAACTGATTGTCTGAGGGCCACTACTGCTCCAGTCCAGCTTTCAATTTGGGTGTGGCACACTTTCATTTCATCCATCACTTCTTTGATTGGACTTCCCACAACACATCCTAGAGAAAGTTCTAAGGATTGTTCCACATTTTTCAGCTCATCAAAAAGACTGGTTTTCAATTCAGCAACAGTCTGTCTGATGGTCTCCTTCATTTCATTCTTTAAGAATTCAAGGTCTTCCTTGGTGGCCAATCCTTCAGTTTCTAACACTGGAGAGCTGTTAGGTAGGATGACTGGATTTCTTGGTGGTTGGTTTTCCTCATCTGAATCCTCATAATTGAGTCCTAACACCATGTATCCTGGATCTGAGGTCCATCCTTCTATATCATATAGTACAGAGACTGAACCAACACGCTCCCCCTCACTTGGAGGTCCTTCCTGAACACTTTCTACCATCTGCTCAACTCTGGGTAACTCTAAGTGCTCTTCTGTAGCTCTAGCAGGTTCCATATTTGCTTTCTCTGTAGGTTCAGCAGTGAGGTTAGCCTCCTTCTCTGTTGGGTCATCAACCACTTCCATGACAACAGTAGTAGAGACCACTCCTGCTTCCTGGTCAGACACTGACTTGTCTGTATACCCTATCAGAGGGCTCATACTATGTTCTTCTGCAACAGTTTCTTGATTTTCATTTGAAGTTCCAGCCTCTTTTGCTTCAACTGTATCATCCTCGTCAGAGGTGTCCTTGACAAAATACTGAGATGCTTCTTCTTCTTCTTCTGTAGTCTCAGTCTCACTGTCTCTTAGAACAGGTTCTCTACTGGGTAGTTCTTTTGGAGGGCTTGCTGCTCCAAATGTCACTGTCCTGACAGGACTGTGAGTAGTATCAGGATCACTCCCTTCATCAATTGGAGTGTTCTCTCTTGCAGAGTTACCAGCTGCTGCAATCTGTTCATCATCTGAGTATACAGGTTCAGGCTCATCAGGCTTTAAGCCTGGATCTCTCCTATCTCTCGGTCTAGAGGGATGAGTAGAAGGGCTAAACTTCTCATAAATTCTCTCCTCATCATTCACCCATGATTTCTTCCAGGGATTCCAACTGATCTTCATGAATTTGCAGATTACTTTCGAGATACATACACTGTTCTTTGCCACTATCAACTCTTCCTGACTTCCAGCTGGACCTTTCACTTTCAACATAACCGAAATGAGTTTAGCATGAAACAAGGCACTTGATTTTGAGCTTGCCTTTATCATGTCCTCCATCTGAGCCATCAGCAACCTACAATGGTTGACCTTCCTTCCATGCTTTAATAAGTACATCAAGTAAATATCCTGATGCTTCAAAGTTGCAAAATCTCCTCTTCTAGGACTCAGCACATGCTGGATAAACTTAAACAGAAGCCTGTCCTCTCCATTCATTTCAGTAGCAATAATCTTTCTCACTGTGCCATTGCCTGTCAATTCTTCCAGAGCCGTCTCATGATCAAAGATTCTACTATTTGGAGGAGCCGCTCCAGAATAGTAGTTGTAAATACCCTCATGAGGAACTCTTAAACAAGCAGCCCATTCAGCAGATGAAAAACTGACTTCATTGCCGTTTACTCTGGATACTAGTCTATGCAGATCATCTTCTTCCTCGAACTGTAGATATTCATAGAACTCCTTCACCAGCTTCGGGTAGTATGGTCCATTATTGTTTGCGAAGCATTCGGTCCATCCTTGATCATTAAGCACTGCCAGTACTAATGATCTGCTCGATAAAATCCACTCTTCACTTAGCTCCTTCTCAGCAACTATTTCTCTCTTAGTCAGATGTGGATTAACAGGTCTCATCGAGGCGTTTCCGGTGCTACTGGATTCGACTTGAGTCCTCTTCGGCATTGGTGCATCTTCGTTGACAGTCGGGGGTCGCTTTGTTCTGGCCATTGGAACTGAATGAGGTTTCGAGGTTCGGTTGAAGGTTTAGGGTTTAGGACTTGAGAGAGCAAGGGTCGAGATGAGTGGATTGAGATATGTTCGATGTTCTCAATTTTATCATTTAGGGATTTAGAAATAAAAGTATAAAGAAAAGAAACGGTTCGAATTCCCGCAAAAATAAAATAAGATTAAACAGCGAAACAGCCTACAGAGAGATGTAACAGTGAGGTACACCGGTGAGGTCTAACTGTGAGGTTTCAACTGTGAGGTCTAACTGTGAGGTTTCAACTGTGAGGTTTCAACTGTGAGGTTTCAACTGTGAGGTTTCAACTGTGAGGTTTCAACTGTGAGGTTTCAACTGTGAGGTTTCAACTGTGAGGTTTCAACTGTGAGGTTTCAACTGTGAGGTTTCAACTGTGAGGTTTCAACTGTGCTATAATTAATCATACCTAACTCATGTTTGATGTAACTTAATCTCTCAGAATTCAAAGGCTTTGTAAAAATATCAGCTAACTGATGTTCAGTGCCAATGAACTCAAGAGTGATATCACCTTTTTGATAATGATCCCTCAGAAAGTGATGTCTCACATCAATATGTTTTGTCCTAGCATGAGATACTGGATTTTTAGAAATGTTAATAGCACTTGTATTGTCACACCTTATAGAGACATGTTTGAATTGATATCCATAGTCTAGTAGAGTGTGTTTCATCCACAAGATTTGTGCACAACAGCTACCAGCAGCTATATACTCAGCTTCGGCAGTAGATAATGCAACAGAATTCTGCTTCTTACTACACCAAGATACTAGTGACTTGCCTAAAATGTGACATGTTCCAGAGGTGCTCTTTCTATCTAACTTGCAGCCAGCAAAATCAGCATCAGAATAACTTAATAAATCAAATGATTGTCCTTTTGGATAAAATAATCCCAAATTGGGAGTATGTTTTAGATATTTGAAAATCCTTTTAACAGCAGTCAAATGAGACTCTTTTGGATTGGCTTGAAATCGAGCACACATGCATACACTGAACATGATGTCAGGTCTACTGGCAGTAAGGTACAGTAGACTACCTATCATACCTCTGTAATTGGTTTGATCCACTGGTTCACCAGTTTCATCACTGTCCAACTTGCAAGTGGTGCTCATAGGTGTGTCACTGCCTTTGGTGCCATCCAAAGAAAAACGTTTTATAAGATCTTTAATATATTTACTTTGGTTCAAAATAATACCATTTTTATTTTGAAAGATCTGAAATCCAAGGAAAAATTTGAGTTCTCCCATTAAACTCATTTCAAACTCGTTTTGCATTATTTTTGAAAAATCCACACATAAAGAATTTTTAGAAGATCCAAAAATAATATCATCCACATAGATTTGTACTATTAAGACATCTTTAGAAATCCATTTAATAAAAAGAGTAGGATCAGCTATCCCTTTAGTAAATCCTTTTGAAATAAGAAAAGAGCTGAGCCTATCATACCAAGCTCTTGGAGCTTGCTTTAAACCATATAAAGCTTTAGATAGTTTAAAAACATGATTAGAAAAAAGGGGATTTGTAAAACCAGGAGGTTGTTCCACAAATACATCCTCAATTATATATCCATTTAGAAAAGCACTTTTAACATCAATTTGATATAGTTTGAAATTCAGATGAGCAGCATAAGCAAGTAATATCCTAATGGCCTCTAGTCTAGCCACGGGTGCAAAGGTTTCCTCATAGTCTATTCCTTCTTCCTGACTATACCCTTGTGCAACTAGCCTGGCTTTGTTTCTGATTATGTTACCAAACTCATCAACTTTGTTTCTAAACACCCATTTTGTGCCTATGGTAAGAGTGTCTTTAGGTCTTTCCACTAATTCCCAAACTTTGTTTCTTTCAAACTGATTTAGTTCTTCTTGCATAGCCATTACCCAGAATTCATCACTGATAGCATCATTGACATTTTTGGGTTCAAGCTGTGAAAGAAAAGCTTGATGTTCAACCTGATTTCTTAGAGAAGCTCTAGTTTGTGTTCCTCTATCAAGATTACCAACAACAGCATCTAAAGGATGATTCTTTAGAATCCTAGTTGATTTGGTAAAGGTTGGACTAGAGATTTCAGGTTCATTTATAGGTTCGGGATCCACAGAGGAAGATTCTGGAAAAAGTCCAGAACTGGATGTTTTTATTACAGGTTCTTTAGATTTGTCATTTAGGTCCAGAACAGATAAGTCTTCTTCAACATCTTCAAGAGAAGTTTTAGACTCATGTGGATCAGTCTCATCAAACTTGATGTGAACAGATTCTTCCACACATTTGGTTTTCTTATTGAACACTCTATAGGCTTTACTAGACATAGAGTAACCCAGGAAAATTCCTTCATCACTTTTTGGAGCAAATTTATCAAGATTATCTTTAGTATTCAGAATAAAGACTTTGCAACCAAAAACTCTAAAGTAATTAACCTTAGGTTTCCTATTGTTCCACAACTCATAAGGGGTTTTCTTAAGAACCAGTCTGATCAAGACTCTATTAATGACATAACAAGCTGTATTTACAGCTTCAGCCCAAAAGTAAACAGGCAGGTCATATTCATTAAGCATAGTCCTTGCAATTTCTTGCAGGGTTCGGTTTCTTCTTTCCACTACACCATTCTGTTGGGGTGTCCTAGGGGCAGAAAAGTTATGAGAATAGCCATTGAGTGAGCAGTAAGATTCAAAATCTTGATTTTCAAACTCACGACCATGATCACTTCTTAGGGTCTTAATCTTGAGTCCACTAAGATTTTCTACAGACTTAGAGTATTTAACAAAGGAAGAGCAGGCTTCACTTTTGTGAGCTAGAAAGTATACCCAAGTATATCTAGAAAATTCATCTACAAGAACATAGACATAGTGCTTCCCATTTAGACTTGAAATTCTTGATGGTCCAAACAAATCCATGTGAACCAGTTCAAGTGGTTGAGAAGTTGAAACTTCTTTCTTTGGTTTAAAAGAAACTTTGTGTTGTTTTCCCTTTTGACAGGGATTACACACTTTGTCATTTGGGAATTCAAGCTTAGGTAGGTCTCTAACTAGGTGTTTCTTAGAGAGTTTTCTAAGTGAGTGAATGTTGCAGTGTCCTAATCTTTTATGCCACAGCCAAGACTCTTTATGAAAAGCATTTAAGCAAGTAACATTATGTTTAGCTAAAGTGTTTAAGTCAACAGCATAAACATTTTCATTTCTTAAGGCAGAAAATATTAAAGCATTTTTGGAATTATAAACATCACAAGAATTGTTTTCAAACTTGACATTAAAGCCATCATCACACAATTGAGAAATGCTAAGTAAGTTGTACTTAAGTCCATCAACAAATAAAACTTTGGAAATTAATACTGAGTCAGTGTTACCAATCTGGCCTAGGCCGATGATTTTTCCTTTTGAGTTATCACCAAAAGTGACATATCCTCCATCAACCTTTATTAATCTTTTGAAGCAGGAATAGTCCCCAGACATGTGTCTTGAACATCCACTGTCTAAGTACCATACCTTCTTGTAATTTCTTTTCAAACAGATTTCCTACAAAACAGATTAGACAAGAAATGACTTTGGTACCCAGATTTTCTTGGGTCCAGATATGTTAGCAATCAAGGATTTAGGTACCCAGATTTGTTTTATGGGTCCCATACAATTAATAGATGCAACAGATTTAGAGAGATATACTTTATTTGATCTACAACTATTTAAATAACCAGTTGAGGCATACGAGTTTCCAAAACTAGAACTAGCAGGATTTTTTTCAGACTTAATAAATCGGGTTTTAGCAAACTGTCTTTGTCCAGGTTGGTATCCCAAGCCAGTAGCATACTTAGGTGCAACTTGCTTTCCTAGCAGTTGGGTTAGAGTATCTTTTCCATTTGTGAATGTTTCTAAGTCCTTTCTAAGTTGTTCATTAGATAGTTTCAGTTCTGTATTCTCCTTTAATAATTGAACATTTTTCTCTTTTTCTACATCAAGTGCAGACTTGACACTTGCAGTAAGAGCATGTTGTTTCTTTAAAGACTTATATTTATCCTTTAGTTCATTACACGTTTCTTCCAGCATATTACAGTATTCAGTCAATTCATCTTTAGACATATTTTCAGAATCAGAACCAGATTCTGCTTCACCTTCAGAATAATAAGAGTTTAGAGTGGGAGTGTCTAGGGTTACCTCAGATGTGTTTGTCATGAAACACATATTAGCACGATTTCTTTCAGAATCACTGGACTCTGATTCACTTGTGCTGTCTTCTGAAGCACTCCAGGTGGCCTTCATAGCTTTCTTATAATTCTTATCCTTGTACTCATATTTCTTCTTGAATTTTAGCTTAGGACAGTCAGCTTTGATGTGTCCTTTCCTTTTACATTCATAGCAAACTATGTCTTCTTCTTTATCAGTTTTCTTCCAATCTTTCTTCCACTTACCTTGTCTATCATACTTACCCTTGTAGTTTGGTTTTCTGAAGAACTTCTTCTTCCGATAGAACTTCTTGAATCTCCTTGCTATTTGTGCCATCTCGGCATCACTGTCAGAATCTAAGTCCTCACTAGATGAGCTTTCAGTTGGTATATGCACTTTCTCCTTGTCTTTGCTCTTTGATGCAGTAGACTTAAAAGCTACAGATTTTCGTTTTGGTTCCTCATCTTCTTCTTTATTCACCTTTAGCTCTTCTTCGTACATCATCAGCTTACCAATTAACTCCTTGACAGGCAAAGTTCCAATATCACAGGATTCTCTAATTGAAACGGATGTGCCTCTCCATCTGTCAGGCAGACATCTCAATAATCTCATGATTTGCTCCTTTGCTGGAACAATCTTCCCGAGTGAGCTCATTGTGTTGACTATCTCATTAAACCTGAGATACATATCAGAAATAGGTTCATCAGCTTTCATCTTAAAGTTATCATATTTGATAGTATAAGTGTTTAACCGCATTTCCTTGACATTAGTTGTTCCTTCATGAGAAACAGCTAAGGTGTCCCAGATTTCAAAAGCAGTTTTACAAGCAGAAATTCTATTGAACTCCTCATCTCCTAGAGCACAGTAGAGAGCATTCACAGCCTTACAATTATTATTGTAAGCTATCTTAGTAGGTTCATCCCAAGTTATTCTTTCAGTTTCTGGAATCTTGTATTGAGACTCTATAGCAGTCCAAATATCAAAACCCATACTTTCCAAATGAATTTTCATTTTGAGCTTCCATTGGGCATAATTCACACCATTAAAGAAGGGTGGCCTGTTAGTAGCAGCACCTTCTAGTCTATTATCCATAAGGAAATTCTAGAAAATATTTTAAAGAGATAAAATTTAGAACTAACAGAAATTTAAGATCTTTTAGATAAAACCACAATCACAGTGTAAAAACAGAGAGTTAAAATAAAACTTTGAGCAAGTATAACAGAGATAAACACAACCTCTGATACCAAATGTTGGTCGGAGTGGACACTCAAGAGGGGGGTGAATTGAGTTCCAATTAAAATTTCTGTTAAAAACAATTTCTTTTAAAATCTCCCAATTTCAAAAACAAATTAAACTGTAGTGAATTTATATAGATTATAAAGGTTCAATTAGTTTCTCAAAGATTGATTAATTCTCAGTTAACTTAATCTTATGATTAAATTAACTATTGAAACTAACTTACTGATTTATAACAAATATAAACACTTGCGAATTTAATTATCAAAGTAGCTTTGAAGATAGATTATATTTCAAAGTAGTAGCAGCGGAATATGAAATAAATATGTATAGTATGGATATAGAGTATAACTATAAGCACAGAAAATTAACCAAGAGGTTCAGTCTCAAGCCGAGACTTAGTCCTCTCAAAATTTTATATAAGAATGATCCACACCCTGGATCGGGGTTAACAACAGTGAACACACTGTCCAGGTCACAAGACCTCTACCACAGTTCTTCGTGGGAAAATAAACAACAGCAGCAAGCTGTCCAGGTCACAAGACCTCTACCACTATCCACAGTGGGAAATGGAGTGCAAAAAGATTTGCTGAGGATTTACAGATCCTCCAGTGAAAGTACAGGAGTCAGTGTGTGTGTTTAATATAGCAGATAACACACACTGCTCAAAAGGTAGAATAAATCACAGAACAAGAGATGTAGAGTTTAGAAGTGGTTCTGGTGATCTCAGTGTAGCTGTGGACTCCTTTGAATTTGATTAGAGGTAAGTCTGAGTCCTCTTCTTGTTTCAGTTGAGAAACAGAGTGTCGTAAGCTCCAGGTTCACAGGTGGTGAGAATGTAGTCGATGAAGTTCTTCTTGTATGCACAGAACATTCCTCGAGTATGCTTGATTGTCTATGAGCTTCTATGTGTTCCTCTTGTGCTTGTGTCGTTTTTGGTATATTGGATGCACCACACTTTTCTGGTTCATGTCTCGTTGTTTGTATTCTTCACACGTTCGCGCCTCTTATTCTGGTATGTAGTCTTCTCATATTTATCTCCCATCAGGGGACAGAAAAGATTTCTTTTCAGCAGGTACGAGGTACGGGTTCCTGACATCCGACAACCTTTATCAGATATTTGACAAAACATTAAAATGTATGATATGACCGTTAGAAAAATAAAATAAATTAAATGTAGGAAATAAAGAAATTAAAACAGTGAGTCGAGAATGTATGTCACTGTTGACTTCAACTGTGGTCTTCCAACTGTGGACTTCCAACTGTGGACTTCCATCTGTGGACTTCCAACTGACTGCTGACTTCAACAAAGGGGCTTGCTGTCTGTAGGCTTATAATGATAGCTTTTACTCCATGTAGCTGTAGCCTTTCTAACTGTAGACTTGTAACATCAAATTTGTAGAGCTGTAACATTTGTCAACTGTAGACTTCGATCATCTGTAGACTTAGTAGACAGAAGCTGTCTAACTGTAACCTCGACTGTAGACTTATGACTGTAGACTAGTTCGTCTGCGAACTTGTTTCAACTGTAGACTTGTTCGACTGTGAACTTGAGCAGAGATAACTTTGAACAGAAGTCTTGTAACTGTGACCTTCGTCTGTGAGCTTTGACAATAGATAGCAGTAGACTTGTAACTGTAAGCTTGTATTAGTCTTTGACTGTAACCTTGTAACTGTGAACTTCGACTGTAACCTTGTAGTGACAGTTAACTGTATCTGTGACTTTGAAAATAAAACTCTGACTGGTAGCTAGCAATACCAAACTTATGTAAATACTACTGTAAGCTGTTACAGTAAAGTTATGAGAGTAAGAATATGAACTGTTTAGAATAAAATACGTTTAAGCATAGAATAATAAGATTAATGCAAAGGTTTAATACATCATAATTAATGTTTAAGCATGATTTGGGATTATCAAAACAGGTGATTCCAACAATACATACCATGTGGGATGTTATGATTTTTTATTAGGTCATAATCATATTAAAAACAATTACACCTATTTTGGGGTTATTACCCTAATCCACAAATTTAACATATCCTTCAACAACTTTTTATGTAGGAACAATGATTTAATTTCAGAGAAAATCAAGTACTTATTACATTACCAAAACATTATGTCTTAATTATATACATATAACTATTCTTAGGGTTTTTAAAATTTTACATATAATAATAACAAAAATATTCAATTCATCCTAATATAACGTAAATGGTAATATATATCCTAGATATTATGACTAGTCATAGCATTTAAACCCTTAAATGATCCTCATTAATATCTAAAAGCCAAAATGTTAACTAAAAAATTCATTGAATCCAAATGTGATTCCTTGGTCCCTCACCCTTGATTTGGAACTCTTTACAGATAAATAACATAGTAACATCAATACTGAATATAAATTTCTATACATATTTATATCATAAATACATACATAAGGATAATATTTAATTATTTACATTCCAAGGTACATTTGGGTTTATAAATTTTGGGAATTAAGATGAATGTTAAAATTTTAAACACTATGTATTTGAAAAATAATGTATATGTTTTCAAATATATGTAACAAAATACATAATACATTTTTATTATTCAATATATCCCATATATTTTTCACACATGATATACATATAAGAAAACATATGGGACACATTTCTCTATAATGTATAGAATGGATAAAAAGGGTTCTTATCAAATGCATAGTAATGGAAACATTTAAATGAATAAAAGAAAAAACATAGACATCTCATACATAACATAATAGGAAAAAATAATCAGATTAATTTCATAATCAACGAAAAGATTGGGAATTATTCATCGATGAAAATAAATTAGGGCATGGATATCATAAAAATTGATATTATTTTGATGGAATGTATAATGATAAATATTTAAATTTATAATAAAGGCATTGATAAAAAAATAATTCTAATATGGGGAGTGGTATACACAAATACCAATTTTTATTATTATAGGACATATCAATTCATCATGAATGATAAAATGTTGATCAACAAAATTCACCATAATAACACTTATACATTCATCATATGAGTAAATGAGGCATTTCATATCATTCAGTATGGTGACTTTTGATGAATATAAACACGACTAAATATATAAATAATATAATTCAATATCAGTACATAATGAAATTATATAGTCATTCAATAATCAGAATGTTAGATAATACATTCTAAACCAACAAATAAACATTCAATATTCAGGAACATCCTCTAAAATGAATTTTAAAATATTAGGTGTTCATAATGTTTAGTATATTTTTTATATGAAAATATTAATTATCGAATAAAATTGGAATAATAAATTAATAGTGATATGTTTGATTTTGTAAATTGAATATAACTAGAGTATAACAATGCATTCATTGAAAGAGGTTGGAATATATTAAAAACTACATTTCAAAAGAATCCTGTTTAAAATACTATCAATCAATAGAACATTAATTGGATTCATTTTTAATTTAAATTCATTCTATGAAAATATAATAACATATTAAATTACAAATAGTGATTCAAATACATTATCCGGGTGAATACATTTGGAATGGGATGAGAAATAGAAATGAAAACTAAATAATATCATTTTAAAATCATTTTTAATATTGATATAAAATAAATATATGTATGTTACATTCAATTATAACATTTGAAATGCTGACTTGAAATATATTGAATACAATTACATTTATGAAAAATATAAAACACTAGGTCCTTGGATAGACATAATGTTTTTAATGTATAAAACATGAGATGAAGTTGAAATATTGGAATGTGAATAGAAAACCGTTTATGGATATTTTTTTCAATATAAAATTATTATATCATTAGGAAAGTAAAAATTACTTGGATTAAAAGATGTTTTTCCAAAAGAAGAAAGTGAAATAAAAAATAATAACATAAAATAATGGTATAACTCAAGGAAATAAAAAAATATATAATGAATAAAGACAATAAATCAATTAAATGATATTTAATTTATGAATATCACTTATGGGAAACAAACACCATATGTCATGAAATAATGGAAAATCATTACTTTCTAAAAATATAAAAAATTATTGAATAAAATTTGAACAATATATATTCGATGTTGTACCCAATTTATATATAATAAAATATGAAGAATAAACAAAACTCTATGAATTAATATCATGTTACAAAAAACTCTTATGACCATAATAACATTTTATTTAATGTAATATTAACAAAAAGTACGTGATTTGAATACATTTATCACATCAATTAATGTGAAATAAAATATAGAAAATTCCATTAATTGAAAATATACTAAACACTATATAAATGAAACATGGTTCATAAAAGTTAACATATCTCAAAGAATCAAAATTGAGACAAAGAAAAACATTTCACCTTGAGTAGCAATTTTTAATCAAAAAACATTAAAAGGGATATCTTATAAATGAAAATAAAATAATAAAATTGAATTAAAATTTATAATATGAAATATCAAATAGATATAATTCATTAAACATATATTAATTATTTTTATAATACAAAATTTGTCTGATAAGAGGTAATTTGGGATAAGAAAACTTATCTCAGTCCTCATTCACTCTTCCATTATGTTAAAAATCATGATTATTTAAAATATGTTCACTTAACAAATTCCCAAAAATCCATATTCATAAATATAAAATATATTAATCCAATTTCATAATCGTTATATATATATATATATAATAGTGTTTACATTTTTTCTGGACAAGGTGAAAGTGATCGTTACCAGATTAACTTACATTGAATAAATATTTATTTTTATCCATAATTTTTTAAAATTACATCGTTATTATATAATACATGTCGCTTTATTATATTTTTATTGTAATTTTATATATCTATAATCTCATTTCATGTAATGTTTCGCTATGTTACATGTGGTTGAAATTGGTGATGAGTAAGATTTTGTTCATCCTAACGGAAAAAATAGTGTCCTACAAATTACATACATAATTATTCATACAAAATTACTAGATAAATTATATTTAAATAATATATAATATTATTCTTTTTATTGAGTTACCATTTTTATCCATATAATAAATTCATAATATTGTCAAAGAGGTTTTTCAAAAGAAAAATAGATGAAATATGCATGATTAATGGGAATCTATGAGGTTGATTGGTTATAATATAATTATAACAGAAGAATATAATATATATATAGTTTGTATTAGTATTTTATATTTCAATATTAAATATCTATAATGATAATATAATTTCAACTAAGTCATTACATAGAATTAAGAGATCATTTTCACCAATTTTTTTTATATTTTTGAATTAATGAAAACCATGTGTTGATCATATAATTTTGAGTATATATAATTATTTACAAAAATAACTATAATTAAATTATATATAACATCTTAATAAATTACCAAAATCCTTATGACAATCCATTTTGGATGGTGATGAAAAAAATGAAAACTAATCGTCTCAGGGAGGTGGTAGATCACATTAATATGTGGTTGATGACTTTGCCTTCGATAGAATTGATTAAATTATTAATATGGTTTGTTGATTTAAAATCAAAAAATGGTTTAAATATAAAATTATTTATTAAAATCTGTATTTCTAACAGCCTTGTATCATGGTGATGTAAAATGAATCATGTTGCATTATGACCACAGTTATTCAAAAATTGTTGGGATTTTGATATCATTTTTCCTTATATGAATGATAATGTGTCTGTAATGTTTATACACATTTTATAATAATCTTAATTATATTACTAGGTCTTATTTAATTACATATTTATTTGAAATTTATAATTGGCAATAAATTATAGATTAGAAATAAATTATGTTGAAATGATTAGTCAAGTCACACACGTAATGATTTTCTTGGAACATCCCATAGTAAATGGTGGAATAAGATATCTCTTGTGACCCAATGATCAATAAAGTATAATGTATTATTTGGGAACTAATAACGGAATATTTTCTTAATGAAAAAAATATTTATAATATCATTGAGGTGATTGTCAGAGGCCCCATTTAAAAGTACTGATAATGGTTTATATATATATATATATATCTGCATAATATTTAGGGAAAAAATGTTATGAATTATATTTGTCACCAAAATATTTCACTAATGGCATGGGAAGTGTTAATAAGAATCCACACAAAATCCACTAAATTATTGATTTTTTTATCTTATTACTTTCCCATTAACCATTGAATTATTGTATAAATCATTTAGGATTTTACCATGGTTATGAATATTCATATAGGGTAACCTAATCATTATGATTGCGATTAAATTGTTTTATATTATTTAATTTAGACAAAATGTTTCTAATTTTGAAATTAATTTTACATTTTTCAATTTTTAAAAGTGATAATAAATAATTTTATCATAAAACAATATATTATTATAAAGAACTATTTTATAAAATATCTCTTATATTCATAAATATCAAGTATGGAGTTTTTATAAAGAAAAATTTAATTTTTTAAAGTATCATATAAATGATCTATTTTTTATTATTAAATCAAAAAATTTATTTAAACTTCATAATTAAATAATTATAATGACATATAATTCATGATATTTGTAGTAAAGACAATATAAACAATTCAATAAAAATTAATTATTTTTAGAAAATTATAGTAAATTAATTATTGTAGTATATTATTATGATTAATTGAAAAATATATTTAATATTTTATTATTAAATATATATAATATCAAAATTCAATATTTATACAATATCATGTAATATAGAAGAAAATTTTAATATTGTAATATAGAATTTGAAATATAAAAAATTAAATATTCTTATTCTACTTAAATTACAAATTAATTATTTTTTGATCTATTATTAATATAATAAATATAATTTATTTTTATCAAATAAAAATATATTAATTATCTTGAATAAAAAATAATTTGGGAAAAAATTAAAATTATGGATAAAATAATTGTCAACGTTGTTTTAGATTTTCTACTTTAATAACATTCATATAAAATATAGCTTCTATTTTATTTCTATATGCATTTCATAATGAATTATAAATTATAATTCCTAATAAATAAACATCCAATTATTAATGGTTATACATAATATTTATACTATTTTATAATTTATTCATTTTTTAGTTTTAGTTTTTTGTTTCACATGAAGAAATATATCAACAAATATTTTCTCATTTAATATAATCCATATGAAAAAATTTCTAGTTTTTATAGGACATTGATATATTCAGCGTGTTTATCTATTAGGGGATCATAGGAATTAGTTGTTGTGGAGGTATAAAAGAAGGTGGGGTTGTGAATTTCCGATATTTATTATAAAATATATTTTATGGGTCTTCAATGAAATTTTTAAAAAATAAAATAAACTATTATATGATATTAAAATTAAATTAAATAATAATTTATTAAATAAATAAATAATCATTAATCAATATATTTTATAACAATATTTTATTGAGTTGATGAAAAATAATAAATATATTCTTATTATAGTTTTCTAAATTAAGTATATCTAATATAATTTAATTATGTTATGTGGACTTTATATTATTTGGAGAAGTAATAATTTGTGGTCTAAAACCAACTATGATCCTTAAATAAAAATTTGAACTATGATTTTATTAACGATATTGACTACAACTCTCTGTGATCCCCAACCTCCACTATAAATAGTGAATTATGAATAATTATACTACCCCATTAGTAATAGGTGATCAGGTAATCTGTGACCCTTGATTATTATATATTGTTACAATTAACTCATCTACTATATATTTTTATTTTTTGTTGAAATAAAATACACATCCCTTACATACACATTATTATGGACATGTCTATCATTAATTTCCATAGTTTTAGAAATAAATATGATATTTAATCTCATGGGAATAATAATTATGTATCCTTGGAACAATCCCATTACAATTCCACAGGCTTATATCTAAATTGAATTTGTACAATAAATAGTATAGATATACAGGTAATACAGAAGGGGTGGAGAAAATGAGATCAAAAAAATGTATTTTTTGTTTAGATTTTATTTCTCTAAAAGGATTTGATAATGCTCCCTCGATTTGTTATTAACTCATCAACTTTATCCAATATTGATTTTATTTTCAAGCGTCTTTCAATTACAATTAATTATAATTGAATCAATCATCACATATTTATGTCCATAAATGAGTCTACTAAAATTATTTAATCTATGAGATTATTTTACAATAATAAAGCTTATATTACGAGATTTGAGGTTTATCATATTTATTACCATTTTATCCCTTTTTATCAATAATGACTAAAAAGTATACATCATTTTCTAGTGAAAGATACACATAGATCTAGTAATTCATGAAATAATCTACAAGCCATCTTATATGTTCCAATGGATTTTTGGTGGACATGTAGTGCACCTAAAAATTCTAGAGTAATGTTGTACCTTTATTGTTGTTTTCTACTGACTAACTAGTTTACCACCTCGGTGTTATCAATTATATTTTATTATCATCAACATCCTTGAAGCTCTATATGTTGTAACTGATTACTCTAACTAATTTATGAATTTTCCATGGATTTCATACTAACTTAAACTCCTTTGATATAATTATGATATTATTCTCATGAAGCGAACATTCTCATAATGAAAATAATGTTATACCTTAATGTGATCCACTAATATTATGTAATGGATTATAAAACATATTTCTAAGAATAACATAATGAAAATTAAAACAATCATATATTGGTTATTATGATCATTAAAAAGAATATATATGATATAGTGGAACCATAATTCACAATATTTTTACTATCAAATCTACTTATTATTTAAATCATATATCCAGATAATATCATGACTGAATCATATAATTTTTTTAAAAAAATTCTTGATATATTAACTTAAATATATTAATGATATCCAATGAAATTAAGAAATAATAAAATCACCAATTACATTATATATCCCCCTTTTTAAATAATTATTGTTTCCATCCTTATCATTATATATTAGAAACATCTCTCAATTTATAAGATATATTGAATAATTTATCTCCCTTTGATACTTGAAAAACAACAATCCCAATGTATTATCCAAAGGAATTTATTAAGAAATAAATAAAAATAAATTAGAAAATAAATTAAGGAAATATGTTATCAATAGATAAAACTGTAGAGGAATGAATTTGCGGTTTAAAACTATAATTCATATTAATAAACATTTTCATAGAATGTTAGAAATAAAATTTAATTGATAATACTCTTGATAACATCAAAATTAATTACAAAAATATATTAGTATAAAAATATGTAAGCCCAATTTTAAAAAAACGAAAATAAATTTTAAAATATTTGATAATGTTTTTTAATTGATTTTAATGAATTATTTTCTTATAAAATTGAGGAAATTAAAATATATATAATCATGAAATTTTAAAAACTATTTTTATGCATTTTTTAAATAATAAATCAAAATGATGATGTATTTAAGAGATATATAAATTATGTTCAAGATAAAAATGATACATTAAATAATAAAATAACATGCCCCCCACAATAGGGAATTTTTGATACCAGCATTAAAAATGAAATATGTTTTGATACCCCTCAATTGGTTACTTTAAAAAAGAAAATAAACCACCACCAAGAAATAAAATCCTTGGGAAAATAAATATATAATTAAAAATAATATAGGAATTATATATAATATTAATTGTAAAATATTAATTAATAGTATAATATTGTAATGATGTATGTTTATTAATATATTATTGTATGATAAAAAAAGAATTCAAAAATAGGTGAGCATTATTTATTAATGCTCTTAAGAGGTAATGTGATGTAATGATACATTAATCATTTCATTAGTTAAAAAAGGTTTATATATTAATTATTTATTAAATATTCATTGTTAAATAATGTATATGCATTGAATAAATTCAAATGAGATGAATTTAATCCACCAAATGGATACAGTTTAAAAAAGTATAACTACTTATTAAAATATGGATTAAATTATTGTAACATATAAAATAATTATTATAGATCTACAACATTTTAATAAAATAAATAGTAGAAAATTAATATAGATAATTAAATGAAACTATCACCGAATTTCTTTAGCATGAATCATCATCCCCCGTTTTGAAAAATTTACCAAATAATATATTTGAAAATTCCAAATCTCCAACCTAGTACAATATAAAAAAAGCCTTCTACTATCTAACTTATGTTTCTGGAAATTACTGATAAAAATGATTTAAGATCATAAATTTTTTTATTATGATCATTTTTAATTGATTTGTGAGGATAATTATGAATTTTTTTCCCATAATAACTCAAATTTTATCCACTTAATTCATATTTGATATGATGAATTTTTTAAAAATAATAAAAAACATAACTTTCGACCATTATATAATTATATGAATTTATGAATTTTTAAAATTTAATTTGATAACCCAAGTTAAAAAAATACCTTTTTAAAGGCATCTGAAAACAAAAAAATATAAAAATACAGATAAGAAATGGTATATTGATTATGATGTTATTATGCTCATATATTTTATATACTAATTATTAAAAAATGGTCTATCATTTAAATTAAATCATAGTGATTTTTTCATTATAGAAATAAATAATTTCATTAAAATGTTATTTTTTTAATTTATTATTCATTGTAAAAATTTTAATACAAAATTCTTCATGTTCAAATATATATATATATATAATTTTATGTCTTCAAATTATGAATCATTTGAGGAAGAAGATGAAGTTTTTGAAAATGATTATGCATGTGAATTAACCTCACAATTTTCCTTGAGATGATCCATATGGGATTTAAATGTATTCTTTTATTACGATGTTGAGGATATTTATATGAATTTGTTGTAAGTAGAACATTATATTTAATCTATAATAGAACTAAATAAATATTTATTAGTACCATTTTTATAGGTTTCATTATAGCTTGATGTGTCCCTTATTGTTTAACTCATATGTTGTTACTTCCTTACGATTTTTCATTTCAATAATATTATGAAA
Source organism: Viscum album (assembly GCA_963277665.1). Classification (NCBI taxonomy): domain Eukaryota; kingdom Viridiplantae; phylum Streptophyta; class Magnoliopsida; order Santalales; family Viscaceae; genus Viscum; species Viscum album. The sequence goes on from OY728127.1 coordinate 895,518,120, forward strand.
TTGAGATTTCAAAAAGATATCGTGTTAATTATATATCATTATCAAATGTAATATATTATATTTCTTTTTTGATGTGTCCTCAAAATTAATAGAAAAAATATTTATAATGTTCTTGAAATCTTTTACTAAATTTGTTTCTTTATATATTTTACTATCTTGTCTCTTCATTTTATATCTTGTTACATAAGAGATATAATATGTTCTTGGATAGAAATTTTATTTACATCAATTAATTATTGGATTTGGATCACCATATGTTGAATATTTAATATCATTCCCAGAGTATATTTTCACTAATGATTCAATAGAGAAATCACATGTCACGACTCGTCCTCGGGGCCCATGCCGTAACTACTCCAAGCCTGCCATCCATAGCAAGGAGCAAACAACTAGCACCAAAGGAGAAAATCCCGATAACTGGAAATGCTTTGCCTTTATAAAATATAAACAGATCCAACCAGAGTACAAGCGGAAGTAATACACTAAGTACAAAAGAAAGTGTTGAAATGTAAATGGGCCAGAATACAAACCAATTGAAAAGTACAGCTACAACTGAAAGAAAGTACAACCGAAAGGAAAAACAACTAGATGATAGAATTAGCTCTTGGGTCATCCACCTCAGATCCTACCTGAAGGGTAGGTACAATTAGCCTCCTCAATGCTCTCTCCGACCATCCTCCTACGAGTATCGACTCACCGTGAATTCCACCTCCGGGTACTGACTCGTCGTGATGTCCACCATCAGGTACCGTTCAGTCCTCGTACACTCGGTCTCTGTCAGCGTTGTCTGTTGTTTGTATCCAACACAACAAGGTGCGGGCATAGCCCATGAAGGGGTGAGTATAATGATACTCAATAGGGACCGCGAGACCCTCAAGGTCTCATTAAATCCAACAAGGATAACCACAATAAAGGATCTCAATAAAATACCCGTACATAGTTATAATCCCACACTTATTCCTATGTTATCAAGTGACCCATATCAATCATGAGGAAACACAATGGTTATGAAATCAACGGATAACCACTACTTAGGTATATGCTCATACATATACCTATGTTATCATGTGACCCATCTCATTCATTAGGTTAACACTAAGGTCATTGACTCAGCGCAAACCAGGATTTTCATTATCGAAACCACAATTGCTGGAGATCTCCTACTCTGTCGAGTACAGTGGCAATTTCATGACTCCGAGGCGCTACTCACTATCCTTAGACTACTGAGGTACTCCACCTTTCAAGTACCACGGGTCTGTTTCCAAATACCGGGTGCTCCATCCAATGTGGGTCTGTCGCCAAATACTGGGCGCTCCGCCTAATAGCCTATAGATGTACTCCTTCTATCGAGTATCGTGGGTCTATTTCCAACTACCAAGCACTCTGTCCACTATTGGTCTACCGCCAAATATCGGGTGCTTCGTCCACTGGGTTAATCGAATCACTACGAGTCGAATCAGTCATGTAGTCGTTAGGTCTACAACTACTCGGTATCCACACTCCATACACTCGTCTCTAGGAGGGTCTACTCCATGAGCTACTGGTAATTACATCAAAGTTTCACGAAAACACACGTGGAGGTATCTCAGTCAGACACTCGGTCTATGAGTTACTAGCATTTCTGTTCCACGGCACTGGTTGGATTTTGGGTACAATCCAACCCTACCATAATCCAACTGAGTTCAAACCTCAGTTTAAGTATGCTAATAGAACTTCCTCAAAAAGAGGAATCCAACATACTCAACATCACGTCAATCGGACGCATGATCCTTATGTTATAAACGTTTCTGCTCCGTGGGCCTGGTTGGTTTTTAGTTCGTACCAACCGGGCCATACCCAAAATTCTCAAAAAACATTTGTGTAATATACGTAAATGAACATATTGATCCGAGGAATCCTATGAAACTGATGGTGTGTCGATGAGAGGTCCGTAGCTCAAGATATGTCTATTTAAAAAAAAGACGATCTAAAAATATGTAGACTGGGCCCGATCTGACCCGGCCCAATACCCCCTGGGTCTGCCCGAATCGGGTCGACCTGAAACAGGTCTGGGTCCGGCCCAGTTGGGTGTGGCCTGGCCCGGCTGGTGCGGCCCGGAACGGCCGGCGCAGCCCGGCCCACATGACCCACACGATTTGCCGCGTGGCAGGTCGACCAGGCGGGGTGGCGGCACCCGATGGGGCCTGACCTAGTCACCGATTGGGCGGGGGGTGGGGGTTACACCCCCCAGTTTCTCCAGAACAGCCGGCCTTAATGGTCTGCTCTTGGGTGACCGCAGGACCTCCTCAGGTCCCTCCTCTTGGTGGCGCCGGAGGGTGGCACAACCGGCCACCTTTCCAGATCCGCCACAGCCTCAGGCCCCGACTTTGTTCCAACGGCGCCACGCCCCGCCGACACGGCCCGTTGTGGCCGCGGTCCTTGTAGCTCCGGCAACGTGCGACGGTGCCATGCCCATCGGCCACGAACCGCGCCAGCCGCAGCTTCTGTAGCTTCAGCGCGGTGCGACAGCGCCCCCCCCCCCCTCTGCCCATGTCCAGCTCTACTTCGCGTGGCATGACCATGTCATGCCTTAGCGTTGTCCTGACAACCAAGAATTGACAATCCGCTCGTGATCGGCCCGACGACGACCAGTTCTTCGCAGTCCGCCTCCATCGTCATTAATCAACAAACAAATGGGGAAAGTTCGGGCCATGTTCGTGCGGTCCGAGCCGTTCCTCGTCAAGAAGGTATCAAGCGGCCCAACGAAACTCAAGAATTGAAGAACTTTGTTGAATTGTAATAAAATTTGAACAAAAAAACCCCTAACTCAAGGATCATCCTTTGATGATGATATCGTGAGAGGGTGGACGTCTGCTCGTTGACGTCATGGAAAGTTAGTAGATAAAGGCGACGACGATCATTGGTGATTTTTTCATCCGCAAGCCTTTGATCCCGACTCATGTTTCGTTTGTTGGAGATCCGCCGGAAGGAGAACCGTTCTTCGTGGAGGGTTAATGATCTCTTAATTCTCCAATGATTCTCCATATAATATTTTCCCAGCCAAATATTAGAAATGAGATTTTCCCCTATTTTAACAAACATCCAACTCAATTCCAATTAATTCAAACTTATTAATTAATTGAATAGTTTTCAAAAATTAAATGAGAGAGATAGGAACTTGAGAGACTCCACTCCAATAAATGAGTGGAGTTGTAATGTAATTAACAAGGGGTGAGTTATGTGGAATTCAAGGGGGTTATGGGAAGGTGAGGAGTTAGGGTCTCGTGTGGGTCCCACCACACTAAACCCTCCCTTGGGTGGTTTGGTGGTTGTGGGCCCCACATATAACTCCCCCTTTGTAGGATAAAAACCACATTCCTTAAATAAAATTTTTACACAACAAATTTTATTTATTGTTTTCTAAATTCCCAATTATTAAACCTCTTCCCACTCAAAACGCAACTACGAGAAAGGACTCCCTAAGAAATTACCGGTGCTGCGAGAACATTGGGTCCCTCATATTTCAATTCGGAGCACTGGTTCAAAAGATAGAAGAACCTGCTCATTCTATTACTGAACGTACCCGAGCTAAATTTTGTAAACTGATTCCGGGCACACTGGGAATCAGATTCAGGTTCCGTCAGAAACTACAGACTCATAAAATTTCAAATAAATTAGAAAAAAAATTCCATGAAATTTTCGGGTCATTAAATCACCATCAAGAGGATTTCAACTATTTTTATGTTTTTGTAAAAAATGTATCCTTATCATTAAAAAAATAAATTATGTGGAACATAATGTATTAATATTATTATATATATATAATTGTGTCTAATTAACTATATTTTTTCATTATTGTATCAGTTCAACATTCTTCCATATCTCATAGTGGTTTTTTAGCTAGATATTCATTTAATGTAATTTCAGTCAAGACTATGTTGTTTTGAGTTCATGAATTATCAATTAATAACATAAGATAAATTATTAATCTGAGCCAATGGAATTTAAAATTAATCTATCGGTTTATATCAAAGCATAATCAATTCCTAGAAAAGATATAATATTATATTTTGAATGGTATATATTTTATTTTCATATAATATTATTTTTCACAGTAAATCAATAGAGCTCATCACATATATTTTCATTAAAGGGAACACTTGAAAAATGAGGACGATTCCATCAATCATATTCATACAATGAATCTAGTTATGGTTTATAATTAAATAAATTCACTAATACAATGTTTTTTCATAGGTATAATGTAATGTGGTAGGGTATTTCATTAAAAAAATTTAGTAGCAACAAGAAAATCGTAAAAATTAAACATAAAAAAATATAAAATAGAGTACATGCATGGGAAATTATTTTATATAAATAACTATTAAATATAGAAATTAATAATGATTTTTTTAGAAGATAAATTTTTATATCGAGATTATATAGTTGAATTAATATTTGTTTATAAAAATTCAATTATAAATTAATATATAATACATTGTATTTGATTATAATATAATTTAGAGATTATTTGTAATGACTATTCACAACATAAAATAATGAGTGATTCATAAATTTGAATTAGAGAACATTTTTTATAAAGGATTTTAAAAAACTATTATTTTGAGCCCTTTAATTTCCTACACCATTAACATGGTGGGTTTTGAATACTCCCTTGATTTTATTAGTGATCATGAAACCCATTTATCTATATAATATTATCTATTCTGATTAGTAATTAACTCATCCTACCCTTATAGCTATTGTAGTAATAAACCCATCCATTCATATGGTAGCCATATTTTCAAAAATCAACAGAAATTTTTTATGGTTCTAGAAAACATGATATTATATATGAATATGAGAATATGAATATGGTTTTCATGAAACTAAATCCTTAAAATGTATCCCCATTATCTATAAAAAGGAATTATGAAATGTAAAGGATAGTTAGATAAGTAAATAATAAGGGAGAGAACTAATGAGATTAATGAAATAGGATTTTTGATCTATAGTAGATGAATTAATACATCTCCAATAACTATCCATTAATATAATGAAAATTATTCATTTTGAAAAGATATAGATTTGATTACCATGTTTTGTTTGAGTCTTGTAATTTCAAAATTCCCTGATTTCATCTATTTATATCCTCCATAAGATCTAAGAACATTATGTAAATCATATACATCATTAAGAATTTTTAAATTATAATTACGAGGTGTAGGGTACACACAATATTAGAGTTTTAAAATTTTATTGAATGACAACATTTATCCAATATGGAACACATGGTAGGCAATGAATTACTTGTTCATGATTTATTCTACAAATAAACTACTAGAAAACCTCAATGGACTAATAAAATATTGTGAAATTTTTTCATAACACTGCATTTTATATTTATCTACCATCATGATGGTTCTGGTCTAATTGATAATCGATGGACTTTGTAATGATAATCAATTCTAGATGATGACGACCAATTGCAATATTATAATTTACATTATTGGTGGTACTTTTTAATGAAGTAAAACTTTATTGTGGTTCATCATATTACATTTATCACCTTTATATAATCAAGAACTAATCCCGATGATGATATTAGGATCATCAACACATTAATAATACACTTAAATTTTATTCATATAAATCTTATCTTTGGGTCTTAAGTACATAATAAATATGCACAAAAAAATATTTTTACCCACACATTTTAGTGTTTATGATTACTAAATCAAGGCAGAGAGATATTTACAACATGAGATATTTATTTTTGTGACTTTCTAATTGATCATGTTTTATTAAATTATCACAATCATTGTAATATTAATATTTTGAAATCATGGGAAGTATAATGATTAAATTATTTGTGAAACCTCTATTTTTCATGAGTATAGCTAGAGTGAGTCTAGGTTGATGATTTCCCCATAGATGGCTCCTCCTGTTAGTTGTTTTCTCTTACATTATGTTTATTAATCCAGACATGTTAATCCATACAACCAGGATAAATATATTCATCTTATTCAACCTATGAACCAATTTTACATTATTTAATTATAATAAATGATTTCCAATGTTTGATTCCAATGGGTCTTAATATTATATTGGTTGCTGATATTGACAACTCATACATTCAGTATGATTTATTCCCCCATTCAGTTGTATTTCATGTGGAAGACTTCATATTTTGAAATATATTATCTACATTTTTACATTTTTTTACCTTTTAAGGAATAACATATCCTTATGCTTAGTTCATATTAATTGAAATGGGGTTTTAGTCAAAATTTGAAACTATTTTATTTTTAATGGATTTTATAAAGAAATTTCATGTATATTTTAAAATGGTTGTTTTTGTTTCAAAAATGGATTTGGCCAAGGAAGGATATTTAGTTTGATTACATTCAACTATGGAAAATAAAAAATTAATATTTTTAAAAAATAAATTTATTGGTTTACTCTATTCAAACATTATATTATCTTATTCAACATTTAAAATTAAATATATAATTGTAACATAAAATTTACCATGAAATAATACAATACAATGTTCATAGGTTGGAAGTTAAATAATATGTTTTTAATTCCCATGCCAATATTAAAATTATAAATTTAGATTCTATTTAGTTAACAGTCAATCGAAAATTCTTGTGTCGAGTAATTTGGAATGTCTTAACCTTCTATTAATGGGAAATTATTGATATTATGTTGAATGTGTTGGAATTTATTAAAACTGGTTTAAGGATGAACTATATACCACATATTGTCTATGATTCCCCATATTTTTTCATTTTACCATAGGTATTGAGGAATCTCCTCAGGTTAGTGGAAGTGAACATCTAGTTTCAGCCTTGGTGGATACCAATGAATGTTTGTAATAGATTTGTTCTAGACTGTCAATAGCATTGCTATATATAAAAAACCAATGTTTGTTGGGTTTTTCCAAACAGTGATTTTTATAAAAATTTCATCCCTATTAGGTGAGGAAGAGAAAAACATTTTGGGCAACATAGCCTAACCTAATATAATTGTTCATTATTAAATTTTGAATTATAAAACTGAAAATTTATACTATTTATTTTCACACATGGTAGATTAGGTAATTGTTCGTGAAAAAATTGAATAGTTCATTGATATATAAGTATTATTAGAGATTGAAAATTATGCATTTTAAATATAAAAGGAGGATGTAAGAATTAGGATTTTAAGGATAGATTACTGGTATTGATTGGCCTATATAGTCATAGAATGGGATTGAAATCCAATTTCTAACCAGTTATTGAATAACCCCCAATGAATTCCAATTTTGTTATTTTTCCACGATTCCTATTTTAATTCTATTTAATATCAAAAATTAAATAAATTTCCTCCACATAATTTCCAAAATGGAGTACCTACATTAATAATGAAATTTCGAGGAAATTATCCAACATATTTTCATTTATAGCACCATATTATATTTATTTGAAAAAAATTGAATTTTAATTATTTCTCTATTACATATATCCTCAATGTTAATTTTTTTTATAAATGGTTATCTATAAATTTTTATCGTTCCCTAGGGGGGAGTTTTTTGTCAATAATTTTTAGGCCTCATGAAAAAGAAGAAGGTCTTTTATGATTGTATTTTTAAAAAAGAAAATATTTTTATTTGTTTTCATCACTATGGTATGTGTTTATTATTTTCTATTTCATATTATCTCTAATTTATATAACTTAATAAATATATTTTTCTCTTTTTCATATCATTAGAATTTAAAACATCATTACATTTTACAATAGAGGTTAAACCCTCTTCTATATGAAGACCAAATTCTAGATCACTTGGTTTCTTTTCAAAATTTCTATTCATCAACTATTTATAAACCACATCAGTCATTTGTTTTAAATTAATTTTTATTCTTGGTGGTAAAGAATGAACTTCTAATTTCCCTAGAATCTTATTATTTAATTGATAATCATCAGTATTGGATGAATCATTGTACAATTTATCACATAATTTTAACATCATTGTCTCAAACAAAAACTCCATTCGAAAAATATATTTTTCACTTACCAACGTAAGTTAATCTATTACCACAACTTCTTGATTATTATTATTATTCAATATTTTTATGTTGACTAAAATATTGGTGATGAATAATGGAAAAACCTCATATTAATATAATAGTTCTTAATAACATCATTTGACATAAATAAAATTTACTAAATTTAGCATTTTTGTATTCAATGTTAATTCTAAAAAAAGATATCTATAATAATTAGCATATCTCTATCATATTTTCCCAGAATAAGATAAAATTTTATCTATATAGTTAAAACTCCAGAATGATGTTTCAAATTAAATAAATTCTTTATATTCTTAAATTAATTTAATAAAGATGTATTTTTGTCAAACATCTCACAGTTTTAAAGGTTTTTGTGGAAGCATGTGGTTAACTAGATATGACTCTCCTTTACACAGAACTTCTACCAAATCATCTAGTTGATTCAAATTAATCTTTTAACATTAATAAAAATTATGTAATTAAATTACACCAAAAGTATCATAAAAAATAAGAATTAATGAAGAATAAATCTCATTAACTATCATAAGACTATGAAGATAAAAATAATCTTTTCAAAGTAATAACATTTACAATCCGTGAAACATGATTACCTCAATTATAAAAGAAATAATTCTTTTCAAAACAGTTATTTTCAGTCAAAAAATAATTTTCTGATTCAATATTTAATCATTGATATGAAAAATATATTTTTGAATGTCAATTATGCCCCAAACTCAGATGACCAGAGCCAATGAATTACATTATACATTGGAATGATTATGGGGAATCAAACCCATAAGGACTGATCAGTTTAAATTTGCTATTAAATATGATTAAATACATGATTCCCAAAATACATTCATTAATGAATATAAAAACATGATACATAATAAAATTAAACAAATATAAATCTTGAAACTCATTTAAATGTAATATTTTTAATAAATAGTGGATTGGAAAGATAATAAGTGTGGTCTCAAATGCTCAATATTGTTTATTAAAGAAGAAGAATTAATTAATAAATAAAAATAATAACTATGGTATGGTATATAACTGATAACACATGTTAATAAAATTACTAGATAATGAAAATTCAATATGTAATGGTAGAAATATGAAAATCTAACACTAAATCAATTAAATATGAATTAAATACATCTATATATATGTCGAGTCAAAATCTCCTAGATAAAAATGATAACTCAAAGGAAGAAACTACAATAATATTCGACATCATGTATCTGTGACATGTAACATTATATCATGAATATATATTATCATGAAATTTTAAACTATTCTGATTTGTCCAATTATATCATCTCATGAGACTATCGATGCCTTGAGGGGCTATTTATAACCTGGTCCCAATCGTTTCATTGAGTCCAAATCATTCCTCATATAATGAATTATAATATTAATTAATTGAGAATGTGACTTGAAATAAGATAATCATATTTAAATATTGATATTTATTTATCACTATTCTATAGTGGAAAATATATACCAATAATGGTTTTTGATGTTGATGGTTGGAAATACCATCTAAATATAATTAAAACATTCTTGAGGAAAATAATCATCAGAAATTCAAAAGATTCCCATAAACATTGAAAAATTGAAATGATAATCCTCATGAATTATGCAAATTAAAATAAACATATAATATCACTATAATAAGGATATTCATTAAATAACATGTTAATGGGAAGCATATACACCATATAAAATTCCTTTTGTTCATAATAGTAATTATGTCTCTAGGAATATAAATTGAGACCAAATCTCATTCATTTTAGTCTGACTTTCATGTGTGTAGTTATGTTCATGAACAATGAATGTTTATTAATTTTTTACATTAATGAGATCCTATTTAATGTTTATTGTTAATTTTACATCAGTTATTAAAATTTTTTAGACAACTATATAAAAAATTAAATTTACATCGAGTGATTTGGATATATTTGGATTATGTGCCAAAAATGTATTTGTTATTTGAACTATGGTCAAAGGGGTCATTATATAAACATATAATGAATAATAATTAGGAAATAATTATCATATTTATAAATCAATTATTATTATTTAACAAATAATGAATTATTGTTTTTAAAAATTATCCATCATTATAATTATAGAGGCTATAGGTTGTACATATTCATGAGTAATGTTCCCATTTTTAGTGATTTTTATGTAATTAAGGTAACACTATATCCTTATATAATGATCATTTAAACAAAAAAACAATGTTATTTAATAAAATATAATTATTAATATTATTTATTTTATTTAAATGGAATCACATCTTCTCGAGGAGGCGGAAGTCTACAAGTCCTCGACCAATGTTATATCATTTTAGTGAATGAAAAGGGTAATATTGAAAATAATATATTATATTAATCAAATGTGGTTGATTTTATTAATATTAATATTTCATTGATGGTACATATATTTAATTTAATCCTCTATTAATATATTCCATCTATAATTTGATCAAATAACATTTCTTTGAGGATGACAAAGTCCCCACATCCACAAACAACATTATCATATTTATGCCAAATGGAAAGTATAAAGGTATGTGTAATAATAGAATAAAATCATATTAAATACATAATAAAAATAATATATATAATATATTAGCATCATTTCCATCATTATTCCAAGCAATGAGATGTTGTAAAGGAGAAACGAACGACATCTTTTTGTGAGGTTGTAGTTCATAGTACAATTAAATTGTAGGTTTTTACCCATTATATGGATGTGTATGTATTTTTGGTTAAAACCTGTAGAGGCCCGAAACTTGACGTACATGGACATTACATTAGTTTTGCGGAATAATTAGTACATAACAAAAACAGTCACACCAGGACCGTAATAGTTTAGTGTCTTTGAAAACTCATAAAAAAAATAATCTTCTAATCGTGGTGAAAGATTTTCAACATCTCCCATAAAGATCTTCCTTTTGTATTCATACCTAAAACCTTTCTTTATATTATGGGAAAAACATATAAAGGGTGAGCTCAAATTCTCAGTATGGGTATGCAAGGATAAAATAAAAAAAATCATATACATTTTATCTTAAAAACATGAACATAATGTTTATACATCAAAAGCTTCAGCAATGACATAAAACATGGAAGTACGTAATGCCTAGATCATAAAGATACATTAAGCATGATAAAATATAATGGTAGTAAAACATGTAATTTTTGAAACCATTAAGCACATGATATGATTTCCATAGTAGCCAAGGCATTGCTGGCAATACCATCTTAGTCGACAAAGTCCCTTTCTGAATCGAGTTCACTCCTTGTTTCATTCCTGTAACACTGAACCAGATTAAATTACCATTCAATCCATGTCTATCTCATGAGATATAAATCATTACCCAATTAATTGGAGGGAGATATAGGTCCCACAAATCTCATAATGATATCATTCTTACTTGTGCGACAATATAAACATAAACCATTCATCATAACCCAAAGAATAAAAATAGGTTTCATAAACATCATCCCATCCTAACATAATCCATATAAAACAAATGGATATCATATAAACATAAGAAAAGTGAAACCATATAAATAATAGAGATTTTATTCTTGAAAAATACACATAAGAAATAATTTCAACTTAGATAGAAATTGGTTTTTCATAAAACACCTGAAATGAATTCTTGAGGAAAATATCCTTTCTTTTTCAAAATCATTTTTTTTCACGAAATGCCATGAAATTTTAAAAAAGGGTTTTGTTAAAAATCATCATTCAATCTTGTAGAGGAAGCTTCATGAAAATGAGTCATTATGAAACCAAAATAATCGGTTCACGTATAAGCTAAAAATAACATTCTTCTCATACTTTTGTCAGAAAAGTCAAAAAGTACCTCGTATGGTAAAAAAAATGATTCCTTACATAACTTGTGGTAAAAGTAAAAAAGGTTAAAAATGACTTTAAACATACATGTATGAATAGTAAACATTTTATGAAAACATTTTCAGAAAACTAGGACATGGATGATAAACATAACCCCAGTAAATACTTACGAATAAACAATCTCGGATAAGTACGAGATTCGGAATGTTATCCCTTACCTTAGGTCTGATATGATTTGTACGTATCTGAACCTCCTGTATAATGATTTAAATAATTTCATTTACTTATTACAGAATCTTATTCATTGTTATGATATCATATATGGTTCACCTATGACTTTATATTACCTGTTCTTTTGTAAATTCCATGTCAAAGCAGCATTTTGGGTAAAATCGTTACATTTATTGTACGTGTTTCGACTTGTTGTTCTTGATATTATTACTTATATACTGATTTACATAATTCCATAATATAAAATAGGAATTTTATTTAATATATATTCATCATATACATGTATATATAATAGATCGATAAATGGAACGAAATACACCGTTCATGGAGACGGTAGGCCGTATGTACGCATGAACAATGTTTGTGTTTCCTTTTTGAATTTAATGGAATTAAGTAAATGGCATACATATATATATATATATACATAAATCCAGTATCATTATTATGCCATATATTTCATTATTATTCATTATATATACTTTATAATCATTCATTAATGGTTAACATGGAGAATGAATCTCATCGTTTCGTGAAGACGGTAGTCCGTACATACGAACGAGCATTGATATCATTACCATGTAAAATTAAATTTATAATTTTTAGATATTTTTGTGTTTTTTAAAAAATTTCATAATATTTTATTTTTATAAAATAACAATATTGTCAATTTTGACACTATTCATTTATTTGAATTTAAATAAACAATATGCAGAAGATATTTTCGAACTAAAAGATTTAATATATTCATGACATGTCATATGAATCTATAAAATTAGTGGAGCTCATTAAATAGTTCATATAATATTTATTTTAATATTTTTAAAACCATTTATTTGATATTTCTCTTAATATAATAATTTCAACATCACTATTATGTCATCTTTAAGGATAATTATTTAATCCCTAAAAATTCAAAATAAATTTATATGATGTAGATAATTTTATTAGATTTCTGGAGAGTATTTATATCTGATGTTTCATGAAGTTTATCACCAAACTAAAATTATTATACTTATAAGATTTAAGAAAGTGACATGTTGTCACTTTCATTGGTTTTAATAATAAATAAATTATTTTCAGGGAAAAAAGTCGATTAAATGAATTTAATCCGACCCTCAGGTGATATAGGTCAACTTTTAGTCATCCAATAGGATTTTGGCGGGTTTTTGGTTAATTTTATAATCTTATATTTACCCTTAATTACCCGATTTACCTTTAACTATGGTACATAAAATTTACCGTCGTTACTATTCATAATCCAAAAAATAAAAAGTAGAAAATTAACATAGTTTGGGCCACTGATTCCAAATTTGGAATCCATTTTTTGAAATTCAAAACACATAAGTTGTAGTAATTAATTTAAAATTAATCCTGTTGTCGAAAGAAAATGGGTTTTTGTTTAAAACATTGCAAAAGATTGAATTGATTTAACCTACGAATTCAAGGTAAAATCAATGATAATGACATAAATTGTATTAAATTGTAAAAATATATTCTATTTATACTTTAAAACCATTCAATATAATAATTTCAACATATAAAGTATTACGATGAAAAAAGTTGTTTTTAATTAAATTATAGCGTGTTTTTACTATTCATCATAATATGAAAGTTATCAGAATAATATGAAAAATTCATCCAAATTAAATTTTTATATTATGATTCCAAGGAATAATTTTATTTTGTCATATTGAACTTATAAACATGTCAAAAACTTGATTTAATGTGGGTGCACCATCAAAAGGCGGGAAAACATCATTTTTATAAAATACTTATTTTACCCGAAAAATTTATTTTATTCTCATACCATGTTCTAGAATATATGTAAGATGAATAATAATGTTATAATATTCAAAATGTAGTTAATACTATTCATAACGTCTAGTACATAATAATATTATAACAATATATCGTTGTTTAGTGAGACCCAGTATTATGTACTGCACACGCTATTGAGGAAGGTCGCGATTGCGTGTAATGCAAGCCATGTCAGGGTTGCATGTGATGCAAGACTCTTTCGTTGTTTCGTATAACAGAATCCAACCATATTTCATTTATACATTGAATATATATATGTATATACACCCTCAATGTTGCGTAGAATAACTACTATCAAAATTGGGTGTAACATGATCCAAGAATAGTGTGGCGTATACTGCAATCTAATACAGTGTTGCGTATAGCGCAAGGTAATATTTGTGTAGCGTACACCATGAATAAATCAATGAAATTGAAAGAATATTTTTCATAAAATCTTTTGGTGTTACATTCTACCCCCCTTAAAACAAATTTCACCCTCAAAATTCGTCAGGGTTATAAATCGTTTACTATTGATAGAAACCCACATCGTAAAAAGGAATACTAAAACATGATTTTAAAACTTAAAGTATGAAACATAACGATTACTCAATGTAACTCATCACTGGGTTTCCATATAGGAGAACATAGGTGAAAATATGGATATGGTAGAAAAATCTAACCATCATGTCCTGATGGAGAGTGGTAGGGAACATGGCTACGAAAAAGCCAAGAATCAAAAAGCCATAAATACTTACATGATTTTGTTCCCATCTTACTGTTGTTCGTGCCTTTAAAAATTTCCACTTTATATGATAAATAAATGAAGTTGAATTTGTTATTCGTGAAGTGTTATCAGATCATGTGATTGAATGATGGTTCATTCCATCTATTTCAAACAATAGGTTTGCAAAATTTATCAAATATACATAAGTTCTTCTATGGCGAGGTTAATCATATATGAATCCAAAAATGTACTTATACTTCAAATATCATACTACATAATAAATTAAAACTAATTTCTATTAACCAGGGACTTCTTGTAGGCCAGTGGTTGGCGATAAAGGCCTGTCACTCATCAGTTGTGGGATTGATTTTCATAGCCTTGTCCGACGCGATGGGTTGTCTCTTGTCCTGTAGGTTGTCCTTTTTCTAAAACTACACTATTATAACCTTATCGAAATAATTTCGAAAAATTTTATAGCCTTTAAAAATACTATATGATGTTCTACAAAACCCTTTACAATCGTTATACTTATCCAAAATACATCTGTCCAAGCTCATAGTATAAATAAATCAATTACTGGAAAGGCCACATAACAAGCATGTGAATAACATCATTTATCATACGATATGTCTTGTTGGTCACATTCCAAACATGTGAATTCCTTTATCCTTTATTCTATTGAAAAATGAATTACCATAGAACCATAGTTGAAAACATGAATTATGTCAGAAGATGTATCATTCCACATTCTAAAATCCAAAAAATTCTACATACCCAAACCATGATACCACTTAGTCCTTATATTAATCATGAGCTCATGAATACTATCAAACATATTGGTTTCTCTTTATCCCATAATTATGCACATATCATCTACTATCCAATAATATATCAATCACTTTTCATGGTTACCGATGCCATATTCTTATGGAAAACCACAATAGACCAATACATAGATTTTCCAATATACCATTAAAGTAACTCAATAACATTATTCTTGAATACCAATACTTAACCACTTCAAACCATCATCTTCAATGATTACCATGGAATAAGTCCTTCCTTGATTCAGAATTATCCTCTTCGGTTATTTCATTGAGTTGGGTAATTCCCATGTTCTCCACAGATAAGACATTGTACTCCATAACAGTCGGTCACTCTATGACCCTTCTCTCCACACCCATAACATCTTCCCCTCCATTTGAGGTATTCATCAAGGTTCTCCTTCCCTTCTTTAAAAATCTCAATCTTCCTTTCTCTATGCTCCTCACCATGCAAACATTCATAAAATTCCATCTTCTGCTTATTTGATGATTTAGGAATACAACTAAAGTTCATTTTGTTAATTATATATCGAGATGACTGATTTGGCTTAATCACAATATCGTTATCTCTAGGAATTATGAAATTTCTCTACTCATAGTTACCAATTTTTCCATCAGATTCAATGTTAACTAAATTCCTTCTGCTTCCCTCCACGGACTAAAACACAAAAACAATAATGTGAGAGGAAAAAATAATACATGGAATATAACATAATCAAGGGGGAGTACCTTCGATATCTAACATCTTAGGTTTAATTCTAATAACTTTACCATAATTCTAGGTCTATAAATTATACCTATACTAAACCATAAAGAAATCCCTGGACATACCTTAGAAATATCTCTGGGGATCTCACTAAAGTTTTTGCATCCTAGTTTCCAATGGTTAACTAACACATTTCTCTGATACTGACTGTAGAGACCTGAAACTTGACATACATGGACATTACATTACTTTTGAGGAATACTTAGTACATAACAAAAATAGACACACAAGGACGGTAATATTTTACTGTCTTTGGAAACTCGAAAGAAATAATCTTCAAATCATGGTGAAAGATCTTCCACATCTCCCATAATGTTCTTCCTTTTGTTTTATTACCTAAAACCTTTCATTATATCATGGGAAAAAGAAAACACATAAAGGGTGAGCTCAAATGCTCAGTAATGGTAATCATGGATAAAATAAAACAAATCATATACATTTGAACTAAAAAACATGAACATAATGTTTAAACATCAAAATCTTGATCAATGACATAAAACATGGAAGTATGTAAGGCATAGATCATAAAGATACATTAAGAATGATAAAATAGAATGGGAGTAAAACATGTACTTGTGGAAACCATTAAGCACTTGTTATGACTTCTATATTATCCAAGGCATTGCTTCCAAGACCATCTTAGTGGACAAAGTCCCTTTCTGAATCGATTTCACTCCTCGTTTAAGTCCTGTAACACTGAACCAGATTAACTTACTGTTCAATCCATGACTATCTCGTGAGATATAAATATTTACCCAATAAATTGGGGGGAGATATAGGTCCCACCTTTCTCATAATGAAATCACTCTTACTTGTTCCACAACATAAACATAAACCATTCATCGTAACCCAAAGAATAAAAATGGGTTTCATAAACGTCATCACATCACAACATAATCCATATAAAACAAATGTATATCATTTCATCATAAGAAAAGTGAAACCATGTAAATCATAGAGACATTATACATTAAACATACACATATGAAATAATTTCATCTTTTATGGAATATGGTTTTGATAAAACACTTGAAATGAATTCATGAGGAAAATATCCTTTCTTTTTCAAAATCATTTTTTTTTCACAAAATTCCATAAAATTTTAAAATAAAAGGGTATTGTTAAAAATAATAATGGAATATTTTAGAGGAAGCTTCATGAAAATGACGCATTATGAAACTGTAAAAATCGGGTCACGTATAAGTTAAAAATAACTTTCTTCTCATACTTTTGTCGGAAAATTCATAAAGTACCTCGTATGGTAAAAAACGAAAGATTCCTAACATACCATGTGGTGAAAGTCAAATAGGGTAAAAATGAATTTAAACATACATTTAATAATACTAAACATTTTATGAAAACATTTTGATAAATTAGGTCCATGGATGATAAACATAACCACAGTAAATACTTACAAATAAACAATCTCGGATAAGAACGAGATTGGAAAAGTTATCCCTTACCTTAGGTCTGATAGGCTTCGTACTTATACAAAACTCCTGTATATTAATTTAAATAATATCATTTTCTTATTAAAGAATCATATTAATTGTTATGATATAATATATGGTTCACTTTTGACTTTATATTACCCATTCTTTTGTAAATTCCATGTTAAAGCAGCATTTTGGGTAAAATCGTTACATTTATCGTACATGTTTCGACGAATTGTTCTTGATATTATTACTTATATACTGATTTACAAAATTACAGAATGTAAAACATGATTGGTATATAATATATATTCTGTATATACAAGTATATATGATAGATCGATAAATGGAATGAAATACACCAATCATGGAGATGGTAGGCCGTACGTACGCATGAATGTTGTTTCCATTTCTTTTTTGAATAGAATGGAATTAAGTAAATGAAATACATATATATATATATAAATCCAGTATCCTTATTATGTCATATATTTCATTATTATTCATTATATATACTATATAATCATTCATTAATGGTTAACATGGAGAATGAATCTCATCGCGTCATGGAGATGGTAGTCTGTACGTACGCATGAGCGATGAAATCATTCCCATGATCGTGGAATTGTATAGAAGTTTATGTGTAATATTTCAGAATCAATACAACTTTAAAATAATAATATCTAGTTATTTATTTACACACTTTTACCAATCCAAGTATGGTGGTGGTCGAAAATAGATTACACCACGGCGTTGAGACGGTATTCCGTACGTACGCACGCACGATTATTTCATTTTTCGTAGGATGGATAAAAGGAGAAATAAGGTTTTTTAATATTTATAATAACATATAAGTATATTATTTATACTGATGTTATTACTTCATAATTAAACAACTAAAGAATAATAAGTAGAAGAAGAAATAATTTGAAAGAATCTGTTGTGGTTATTACCTCTTCTTCGACACGCCTCTATGAAACCTCCCCTTAGGGCACTAAGATTGGCCTTTGAAGAAGACCAGGAGATCTAGGGTGTTTTTAGGGAGGTGTATAATTGAATTTGGCAGGGTTTGACAGTGTTTGAATGCTCAACGTGGTGTGAGGAAGAGAGGGAGGAGGATCCCTTTTATAAGGGAGGGCAGGGGCACCTTTGGAAATATAAGAAATATTAGTTTACATTCAATCTCATACCAACATAAAAACTTCCAAAATGACTCATATATGAATATTAGATGATATAGGGTTGTAATCGCATCATCCAATAAAATTTAGACATGTTAGGAATTTATATTAAACATTATTAACTTGATTTATCTTTATTTATCAATTTAATTTTATTTGTGGTAATAATATTCTAAATTTTAAATTATTATAAATAATTACATATTGGTTGTGAATTTTCCATTATTTGACGTTTTATGACATTTGAGACAATATAAATATAAATTTATAATTTTTAAATATTATTGTGATTTTTAAACAATTTTATAATATGTTATTTTTATAAAATAACAATAGTGTCAATTTGGACACTATTCATTTATTTGAATTTAAATAAACAATATACAGAAGGAATGTTAAATATAAAAGCTTTAATAGATTCATGACATGTCATATGTATCTAGAAAATTAGTGGTGCACATTAAATAGTTCATATAATATTTATTTTAAAATTTTTAAAACCATTTATTTGATATTTCTCTTAATAATATAATTTCAACATCACTATTATGGCACCTTTAAGGATAATTATTTAATTCATAAAAATTATAAATAAATTAAAATAATGTAGATAATTTTCTTATCTTTCTGGAGACTATTTATATCTGAAGTTTCATGATGTTTATCACTAATCTATAATTATTATACTTATATGATTTAAGAAAGTGACATGATGTCACTTTCATTGGTTTTAATAATAATTAAATTATTCTCATGGAAAAAGTACATTAAATTAATATAATATGAACCTTAGATGATATGGGTCTACTTGTAGTCATATAATAGGATTTTGTCAGCTGTTAGGGTAATTTTATAATATTAAATTTACCCTTAATTACCCGATTTACATTTTAACTATGGTAAATAAAATTTACCGTAGTTACTATTCATAATGCCCAAAAATAAAAAAGTAGCCTATTAATATATTTTGGACCCACTGATTCGAAATATAGAATCCATTTTTTTCAATTCGAAATACATAAGTTTCAGTAATTAATTTAAAATTAATCTCGCTGTCGACGGAAAACGAGTTTTTGTTTAAAACATTGCAATAGATTGAATCGATTTAACCTACGAATTCAAGGTAAAATCAATTCTAATGACATAAATTTCATTAAATGGTAAAAATATATTATATTTAAACTTTAAAACCATTCCATATTATAATTTAACCATATAAATTATTACGATGAAAAGATCTGTCTTTAATTAAAATATAAAGTGTTTTTTCTATTCATCAAAATATGAAAGTTATCAGAATAATATGAAAAATTTATCCAAATTAAATTATTATATCCTGATTCCAAAAAATAATTTTATTTTGTCAAATTGAACTTATAAACAAGTCAAATAATAGATTTAATGTTGGTGCACCATCAAAAGGCGACAAAACTGCATTTTTGGAAAAAATACTTATTTTACCCAAAAAAATTATTTTATTCGCATACAATGTTGTAGAATATATGTAAGATGAATAATTATGTTACAAAATTAAAAATTTAGTAAATAATATTCATAACGGCTAGTCCATAATAATATTATAACAATATATCATTGTTTAGTGAAACCCGGTATTGCGTACTGCACACGCTATCGAGGAAGGTCGCTATTGTGTGTAATGCAAGACAAGTCAGGGTTGTGTGTGATCAAAGACTCATTCATTGTTTCATATAACATAATCCATCCATATTTCATTTATACATTTAATATATATATATATATATATACTCAATGTTGTGTAGAATAACTACTATAAAAATTGTGTGTAACATGATCCAAGAATAGTGTGGCGTATACTGCAAACTAATACGGTGTTGCGTAGTGTAAGGTAATATAGGTGTAGCGTACACCACAAGACATCGATGAAATTGAGAGAATATTTTTCATAAAATCTCGGGTTGTTACATTCTACCCCCCTTAAAATTAATTTTTCCCTCAAAATTCGTCGGGGTTATAAATCGTTTACTATTCATAGAAACCCACATCGTAAAAAAGAATTCTGAAACATGATTTTAAAACCTAAAGTATGAAACATAAAAATTACCCAATGTAACTCATCATGGGGTTTCCATATAGGAGAACATAGGTGAAAATATGGATATGGAAGAAAAATATAACCATCATGTCTTGATGGAGAGTTGTAGAGAACATGGCTATGAAAAAGCCAAGAATCACAATGGCATAAATACTTACATGATTTTGGTAACATCTCACTATTGTTCGTGCCTTTAACAATTTCCACATAATCTCTTAAATAAATGAAGTTGAATTTGTTATTTGTGAAGTGTTAGCATATCATGTGACAGAATGATGGGTCATTCCATCTGTTTCAAAAAAAAGGATAGAAAAAGTTATCAAATATACATAAGTTCATATATGGTGAGGTTAATCGTATATGATTCCAAAAATGTACTTATACTTCAATTATCATACTAGTTAATAAAATAAAAATAATTTCTATTAACCAGGGAAATCTTGTAGGCCAGTGGTAGGAGATAAAGGCTTGTCGCACATCGGTTGTGGGTTTGATTCCCACAGCCATTGTCCGATGCGATGGGTTGTCGCCCGTCCTGCAGGTTTCCATTTTTCTAAAACTACACTATTATAACATTACTGAAATAATTTAGAAAAAATTTCTAGCCTTAAACAATACTATATGATGTTCGACATAACCCTTTACAATCTTTAGACTTATCCAAAATACATATGTCTATGCTCATAGTATAAGTAAAACAATTACTGGAAAGGTCACATAACAAGAACGTGAATAACATCATTTATGATATGATATGTCTTGTTGGTCACATTCCAAAAATGTGAATTCCTTAATCATTTATTATATTGCAACATGAATTACAATAGAACCTTTGTTGAAAACATGAATTCTATTAGAAGTTGTCTCTTTGCACATTCCAAAATACCAAAAATTCTATATACTCAAACCATGATACCACTTAGTCCATATATTAATCATGAGCTCATGAATACTGTCAAACATATTATTTTCTCATTATCCCTTCATTAATCACATATCATCTTCTTTCCAAATATATTTCAGTCACTTTTCATGGTTACTGATTCCATATTCTAATGGAAAACCACAATGGACCAATACATAAATATTCCAATATACCATAAATGTACATCAATAACATTATTCTTTAATACCAATACATAAACATTTCAAACCATCATCTTAAATGATTATCATGGAATAAGTCCTTCTTTGATTTAAAATTAACCTCTTAGGTTAGGGCATTGAGTTGGGTAATGCCCATGTTCTCCACAGATAAGACATTGTACTCCATAATAGTCTGTCACTCTATGACCCTTCTCTCCACACAGATGACATCTTCCCCTCCATTTGAGGTATTCCTCAATGTTCTTCTTCCCTTATTTAGAGATCTCAATCTTCCTTTCTCTATGATCCTCACCATGAGAACATGCATAAAATTCCATCTTCCACTTATTTAATGAATTAGTAATAACACTAATATTAATCATGTTAATCATATATCGAGATGACTAATTTGGAATAATCACAATATCATTCTCTCTAGGCATTATTCAATTTCTCTTCTCATAGTAACAAATTTGTCCATCAGAATCAATGTTAACCGAATTCCTTATGGTTCCCTCCATTAAAAAAACACAAAAAGAATAATGTGAGAGACATAAATCATACAAGGAATATAACATAATCAAGGGGGAGTACCTTCGATATCTAACATCTTAGGTTTAATTCTAATAACATTACCGTAATTCTAGGACTATAACCTATACCTATAATTATCCTTAGAGACATCCGTGGACATACCTTAGAAATATTTCTAGGGATCTCAATAATGTTTTCGCATTCTAGTTTCCAAAGGTTAACTAAACCATTTCTCTGATACCGACTGTAGAGACACAAAACATGACGTACATGGACATTACATTACTTTTCGTAACACTTAGTACAAAACATAAACAAACACACAAGGACCATAATAGTTTACTGTCTTGGGAAACTCGAAAAAAATAATCTTCTAATCGTGGTGAATGATCTTCAACATCTCCCATAAAGATCTTCCATTTGTTGTCTTACTTAAAACCATTCTCTATATCCTGTGAAAAAGAAAACATATAAAGGATGATATCAAATGCTCAGTAATGGTAAGCATGTATAAAATAAAACAAATCATATACATTTGAACTAAAAGACATGAACATAATGTTTAAATATCAAAAGCTTGAGCGATGACATAAAACATGGTAGTATGTAAGGCATAGATAATAAAGAAACATTAAGCATGATAAAATAGCATAGGTTTAAAACATTTAATTGTGGAAACCATTAATCACATGTTATGATTTCCATAGTAGCCAAGGCATTGCTTCCAAGACCATCTTAGTGGACAAAGTCCCTATCTGAATTGATTTCACTCCTCATTTTAGTCCTGTAACACTGAACCGGATTAACTTACCTTTCCAGCCATGTCTATCTCATGAGATATAAATATTTACCCAATGAATTGGAGGGACATATAGGTCCCACCATTCTCATTATGAAATCATTCTTACTTGTGACCCAACATAAACATAAACCATTATTCATAACCTAATGAATAAAAATGGGTTTTATAAACATCATCCCATCATAACATAATCCATATAAAACAAATGTATATCATTTCATCATAAAAAAAGTGAAACCATTTAAATCATAGAGACATTATACTTGAAACATACACATATGAAATAATTTCATGTTATATGGAATATGGTTTTGACATAACTTAATCCATATAAAACAAATGTATATCATTTCATCATAAAAAAAGTGAAACCATTTAAATCATAGAGACATTATACTTGAAACATACACATATGAAATAATTTCATCTTATATGGAATATGGTTTTGATAAAACACTTGAAATGAATTCATGAGGAAAATATCATTTCTTTTTCAAAATCATTTTTTTTTCACGAAATTCAATGAAATATTAAAAGAAAAGGGTTTTGTTAAAAATAATCATGAAATATTTTTGAGGAAGCATCATGAAAATGAGGAATTATGAAACTGTAAAAATCAGTTCACGTATAAGTTAAAAATAACATTCTTCTCATACTTTTTTCGGAAAAGTCAAAAAGTACCTCGTATGGTAAAAAAAGAAAGATTCCTTACATACCTTGGGGTAAAAGTAAAAAAGATTAAAAATGAATTTATGCATACATTTTATAATAGTAAACATTTTATGAAAACATTTTGTCGAAACAGGGACATGGATGATAAACATAACCCGAGTAAATACTTACGAATAAACAATCTCAGATAAGAACGAGATTGGAAAAGTTATCCCTTACCTTAGGTCCGATATGCTTCATACGTATCCCAGACACCTGTATAATAATTTAAATAATATCATTGATTTATTATAGAATCATATTCATTGTTATTATTTCATATATTGTTCACTTATGACTTTATATTACCCATTCTTTTGTAAATTTCATGTTAAAGCAGCATTTTGGGTAAAATCGTTACATTTATCATACATGTTTCGACTTATTGTTATTGATATTATTACTTATATACTGATTTAAATAATTCCAGAATGTAAAACATGATTTGTATATAATATATATTCAGCGTATACATGTATATATGATAGATCGATAAATGGAATGAAATACATTGTTCATGGAGTCGGTAGCTCGTACGTACGCATAAACGTTGTTTTCAATTCCTTTTTGAATTGAATGGAATTAAGTAAATGACATACATATATATACATAAATCCAGTATCATTATTATGTCATATATTTCATTATTATTCATTATATATACTTCATAATCATTCATGAATGGTTAACATGGAGAATGAATCTCATTGCGTCGTGGAGACAGTAGTCTGTACGTACGCACGAGCGATGATATCATTCCCAATATCGTGGAATTGTATAGAAGTGTATGTATAATATTTAAAAATTAATATAAATTTAAAATAATAATATCTAGTAATTTATTTACTCCGTTATACC
Organism: Viscum album; assembly: GCA_963277665.1. Taxonomy (NCBI): domain Eukaryota; kingdom Viridiplantae; phylum Streptophyta; class Magnoliopsida; order Santalales; family Viscaceae; genus Viscum; species Viscum album. Next base: position 895,543,047 of record OY728127.1, read on the forward strand.
CATCCAAGTAAGGTGGTGGTCGAAAATAGATTACACCACAGCGTGGAGACGATATTCTGTACGTACGCACGTGCGATTATTTCATTTTTCGTAGGATGGATAAAAGGTGAAATACGGTTGTTTAATATTTATAAAAAAATATCATTATATTATTTATACTTATTTTATTACTTCATAATGAAACAACCAAAGAAGATGAGGTAGGAGAATAAATAATTTCAAAGAATCGGTTAAGGTTATTACCTATTATTCGACACGCCTCTCTGAAACCTCTTTTTAGGGCACTAATATTGGCCTCTGATGAAGACCAGGACCTCTAGGATGTTCCTAGGGAAGTGGAGAAGAGAATTTGGCAGGGGTTGGAAGAGAATGAAGGCTCAATGTGGTGTGAGGAAGAGAGGGAAGAGGTGCCCTTTTATAAGGGAGGAGAGGGGCATCTTTGTAAATATAAGAAATATTAGTTTATATTAAATCCCAAACCCGCATAAAAACTTCCAAAATGACTCATATCCGAATATTTGATGAGATAGGGTTGTAATATCATCAACCAATAATATTTAGACATGTTAGGAATTTATTTTAAACATTATCAACTTGATTTATCTTTATTTATCAATTTAATTTTATTTGTGGTAATAATATTCTAAATTGTAAATTATTATAAATAATTACATATGTGTTGTGAATTTTCCATAATTTGACACTATTTGAAAGTTTAGACCATATAAATTTAAATTTATAATTTTTTAAATATATTTGTTATTTTTAAACAATTTTATAATATGTTATTTTTATAAAATAACAATAGTGTCAATTTGGACACTATTCATTTATTTGAATTTAAATAAACAATATACAGAAGATATGTTCGATCTAAAAAATTTAATAGATTCATGACATGAAATATTTATATATAAAATTAGTGGAGAACATTAATTAGTTCATATAATATTTATTTTAATATGTTGAAAACCATTTATTTGATATTTCTCTAAATAAAATAATTTCAACATCACTATTATGTCACCTTTAAGGATAATTAGTGTCACACCTGTACATTGCATTGTGGTATATTTATTTACTTTTTATTTTTTTATTTTTTTATTACGTGAGTTTAGTTTAGTTTTTATAATTTTCATTTTGTTGGAAAGTGGGTTGAGCACGAATTTGGTGAGCGCTTCTGCGCGGATAAATGAACGTTGTCTCGACATCACCCAACACACGGGAAAGGCACGGGCAAAGCCGTGTTTCTTGGCCAGTTTATCACGTGGTCAGCCTAGGGTGCAGACGATCAAATAACCAAATAAAAATAGGTTTTGTTATAATTGTAGTTTTTTTTCATTACAATTAGTTTAGGTTAGTTTTTTTTAGGTTTTAATTTATTTTTATTTTTCCCCCATCTCCTTATTATTATTTTATTTTATCCCTCCTTTATTTTTTCTTTTTATTCCCTTATCTTCTTTCATTTTTATTTATTTATTTATTTATTTTATTTATTTATTTTATCCATCCTTTTCTATTTTCTTTCATTTTTTTCTTCCCTCTTTTTCTCTCCCTCTCTACCATGGGTTACTGTTCATCCACCCCTCTGTTGTGTCCCGGGACAAACCCTAGCTGCCCCCTTTCTAGCCGGCTGTAGCCATCTTCCTCGGCTGGAGTCACCTGGTGGTCGCCCCCCTTGTCGATCCAAAGTCCATGCCCCCCCCCTCTTCTCCTGCTATCTCACGCGCACCCCAACCCATCCGGCTCATCCCGACACTGCACCCTTCTCCGTCCAGTTCTGCCCCTCATTGCCATACCAGCTGACTCCTCCACCCTTCTTCCGCTCAACCAGGCCGCGACCCCACCGCTGGATGCCTCCCGCTCAACCCGGCCTTCCCTGCCGCGCCCCGACCTGCCTCGCGCCCTCAACCTCTCTGCCTGCTACTACTCCCGCTCAACCGACCACCCAGCTACCCCCTGCTGCTTTCCCCCTATAGCCGAAGCCGCACCCATCCCTTTCCAAAGAGCCTCCTCTTTTCTTTTGTTTTTTTTTCTGGACAAACCTCCACCAGCTCCTCTAATTTCCAGCACCGACCTCCTTTAATGTCCAACACCGACCTCCTCCGTTACCTCCTTCTTCCTTGAGCTGATAGCCGCACACATCTCCTATTCCATATAGCCTTCCGGCAACCCAAATTCCATTTGCCCAGCATTTCAAAACCATTGCCATAGGTGTGGAGGACATCAACTGTTTTTTTTCTACAGCTTTGGTGTTGTTGCGAATGGTCTTTAGTTTGTGTTTGATTCATTTTTGACGTGTTCATGTTGTGCTTTTTTTAGGGTGTGTTTTGATCTTTTTCGTGGTGTGGTTGGTTTTGCACACCAATTGTTCCAAGCATGCGACACGTCGGTAGGTGATTCCACACTCAATTATCATCTGGCGATCTTTTGTGTGTTGGTTTAATTTTTCAGCACCCTGCTAATTAGTTTCCATATTGACAAATTAGTTTTGATTACTTTTTAAATGTGCATCTAATTTTCCAATGGTATATTTATGTGGTGCAAGTCCATTTTTATTGCGAAAACTCTCTTTGGCTGTTTATTATTATTTGTAAACTGTGCAGTGTGGTTTATGTTTTTTTTAAAAGAAGGAAAAAAAATTTTTGGTGTGTGTGTGGTTTTCCAAGAGGATATCAGTGTACAGGTGACCTGTTTGCTAATGTGACATCTTATGTGAACATTGATCTTTTGGTAAGCACAAAGAGGGAAGCCGGGGTATTAGGTGGGGAGAGTAGGACTAATGAGCTAGTGTTTTGGAGATGACCCGGCCCGGTTTCACTGGCAGGTTTGACGATTGCAACACTAACTAAACATTTGATATCTGAGGGTCGTGGCCTTCATAGCCACGTGGTCTGAGGGTCGTGGCCTTCTAAGCCATGTTATCTGAGGGTCGTGGCCGCCTAATCCACGTTTCACCAAGACACGATGTTCTAGGGTCCCACATGCTCTAGTACCCCTTTTGGGCCTTTCCCATCCTTTGGTGCTACCGGTTACTTTGTGTGCACAATGATACGGGTTATGTCACTTAAATTATTACCCTAATGTGTTTATCTTGAACTGTCATTCCTTTAAAACGTTTTATGAAAGCCATTTCTTTTTCACTTCTTTCTCTCTTTATTTAGCAATGCAAAAGGTTTGACTTTTGATAGTTGTGCATGGAATCATTTCTTGGTGATATCCTACTGGGCGATTGCTCACACCCTACTTACACCCTTGGGTGTAAGTAGATTTGTTTACTTCTGATACAGGTAAGGGTCCAGCTTTTGGGAGCAGTGGTTTAGGTTGTTAGTAGGATTATCTACGTGGCGTTTTGGGGGTGTCTTAGAGGCGGTGTCCTCACACCGGGTGACAGTCCTTAGGTTGGTTTCTAGTCACCTTGTTTTTAGTCTCATGTGGGTTTTGAATACTTATGACTCAAAAACCTGTTTTGGTTAAATTTACGTCTGACTGTCACCTTTACTTTTGTTTTATTGATTTCTTTATATTTGTCCAGTCGGGTAAACCGTTACCAAAGTCTATTTTGATACCCAGGAACTTGTGCCAGCCCGTGGGGATCGGGAACGCCCATCGGGCCTTGCTGCGGGCCGGGTCGGGCGTCGGTTCGGATGGCGACCCGATTCGGTTCGTGACAAAATGGTATCAGAGGAGGTTTGTTGGTGGTTTATGTTATTTGGGATGAGATGGATTATACATGAGTTGGGTCTGTTGGGGCTTAGAATTCATGTTGCGAGTAGGGTTCCTGGACAGCACGCCTCGTGACAGATATTGAGTCACCATGGGATATCAGGGTGCTTGTTTCACTTATTTTCTAGGTGGGACGTGTAGGCTGCAGACTGTACATGGACACCAGGCAAGAAAAGTAAAGCTTTTATATGGATTAATTTTTTCATGTTTGGTTTATTGATGAATGTTTATCTTGTTGGAAAAATTTATTCCCTTTTTATTGATGGTTTTCTTTCTTGATTTCTGCCCTTTTGCAGTAAGATGCCTCACCGAAGAGCTCCCATGCACCCACGGGAGGAAGCCGGAGAGTGTTCTCCCGCACCGCTTGATCAGAGATTGGTAGAGGCGATGGTCTGAGCCGTTCAGGCTTTAGGAAAAGGGGCGACTCCTGCCCCCGCCCCTGTTCTAGCTAGAGGGGTAGAATTCGGCTCCAGGAAGGATAGAGCTCAGGAGTTTTTGAGGAGCAAACCTCCTTCTGTCCGAGGTGGTTTAGAACCTCAGGAGGTAGAGGAGTGGATTGAAAAGATAGAATGCCTGTTCGATTTCCTTGACATGCCTGAGGAAGTTAGGGTGAAGTGTGCCTCATTCCAGCTGGAGGGTTCCAATCGCAAATGGTGTGAATCAGTGGTCCAGACTGTGATGCATGAGCACATAAGCTAGAAGGATTTCAAGGGTATCATCAACGAGCAGTATTGTCTAGAGTTAGTAGACTATGCTAGATCTCGGGAGTTCATGGCGCTTTCGCAGGGGAATCAGACAGTGATGGCGTATGTGAATCGCTTTGCTGAACTGGTACAGTACGCACCTCAGATAGTTTCGAGCGAATTCTTGAAGGCTCGGAAGATTGATAAGGGCCTTCAACTAGAAATTCACTCCCATGTTTTTTTATTCAACCTAAAGACTTATGATGAGGTAGTCGATCATGCTTGTATGGCCGAGATTGACCAGAAGGGAAAGTCTGGGTTTTCTAGATAAGTGTTAGGACTTGGCATTGGCAGTTCATCTGAGATGAAGAGGAAGCGTAATGAGCAATGGAAGAAGGTTGATGGCAGCTTAGGTCATCCTCCCAGGCAGTTTTCATTTGGGGCTTCTGGTGCGGCGTCCGTTGTGTGCCATCAGTGCAGAAGGGCAGGGCACATCCGACCTGTTTTTCCATACCCTCCCAGACCATGCCATGGATGTGGAGTTGTGGGACATCTATAGCTCTTTTGCAGGACTGCACGCCCTTACCAGAGTGGGGTTGTATCAGTGGCTTCTAGAGGGGTATCAGTTCAGTCAGAGCCGACCAGGACGACATGATCTCGGTTTGGTGGGCGTGGTGGTAGGACCAGATCGTCTTCAGGACAGAGCCAGATCAGGGAAGAGCCTCAGGCGAGCGGTCGTTCTCAGGCAGGGACCAGGCAACAACATGCTGTGGATCAGGCACCAGCGGGATCTGATGTAGGGCCTTCGATGGTTCGAGGTACTATTCTGGTTGCATCTTCTACAGCTGCAGTTTTATTTCATACTAGTGCTTCTGTTTCATTCATATCTGCTCATTTTGTGACTCTACTGAACCTACCATCTGAGCTGTTATCATTTGCTATGGAGTTGGTAACACCGTTGGGGAAAAAGAGGGAGAAAGGACTTAAGTGCCGATCGTGCGCATTCTCTGTGTCGGGAGTCGAGATGGAATGGGATTTCTTGGTCCTTGACATGGACCTATTTGATGTGATCCTTTGTATGGACTGGCTGGTGCACTTTCAGGTGCACATTGACTGCTATCGGCGCCGAGTCAGTTTTACGGCACCAGATAGGACTCCCCGGTTATTTCACGGAGAATAGGATCCTCGGTTGGGATGCACGGGACCTCCACTCCCGGAGCTGGGAAATCATTCTTATCAGTTGTCATCGCTCGCGCTGGAGGACGATGGTGGTGTTTCACAGGGCGGGTTACCTCGTGTACTGGATGAGTTACCAGAGGTCTTCCCAGATGATTTTTCTAGCTTACCCCCAGAGCGAGACGTGGAGTTCTCAATTGAGTTGGTGCTGGGAACACAACCTATATCTCTTCCCTCATATCGCATGGCCCCCACCGAATTGAGGGAATTAATGATACAGCTGGAAGATTTGGAATCAAAAGGATTCATTCGCCCAAGAGTCTCTCCTTGAGCCGCACCGATTTTATTCGCGAATAATACCGATGGAACCCTTCAGTTGTGCATTGATTACCAGAAATTCAACAAGGTAAACATCAAGAATAAATACCCTTTGCCTCGGATTGACGATTTGTTCGACCAGTTGAAGGGGGAAAAGTGGTTCTCCAAGATTTATTTGCCTTCGGGATACCCCTAGCTCAGAGTGAGAGAATTAGATATCCCGAAGACGGCTTTCCGAAGTAGGTACGGTCACTTCGAGTACTTGGTCATGCCTTTCGGACTAACGAATGCTCTTGCAGTTTTCATGGCGCTCATGAATAGGGTGTTCCACCAATATCTCGACTCATTTGTCATGGTATTCGTGGATGACATCCTGGTCTATTATAGATCTAAGGAGGAGCATGAGCATCACCTGCGTGTTGTTTTGGGCACATTGTGGGATCACCGCCTGTATGCCAAACTCTCGAAGTGTACTTTCTGGAACAGGGAAGTGAAGTTTCTGGGGCATGTCGTCTCAGAACAAGGGGTTTCAGTGGATCCTGAAAAGATCAGGGCAGTTATGTCATGGTAGCAGCCGAGGAATGTGTTTGAGATCAGGAGTTTTCTGGGCTTGGCAGGTTATTAAAGGCGCTTTTTCCGGGACTTCTTGCGGCTTGCCTCCCCCATGAACACACTCACCCGGAAAGGGGTGATGTTTGCGTGGATCCCATAGTGCCAGAAATATTTTGAGGAGTTGAAGCAGCGGTTGACCACCGCACCTGTGTTGACCTTACCCGAGTCAGGAAAGGGCTATGTGGTGTACTGGGATGCTTCAGGTACAGGCCTTGGATGTGTCCTCATGCAGGATGACCATGTTGTGGATTATGGTTCTTGCAAACTCCGGTCGCATGAGAAGAACTATCTGACTCACGACTTAGAGTTGGCGGCGGTGATGCATGCTTTGAAGACGTAGCGCCACTATCTTTTTGGGGAGAAGTTTGTGGTCTACTCTGACCATAAGAGCCTGGCCTACATTTCCTCTCAGAAGGATCTCAATTTGAGGCAGCGCCGCTGGGTCGAGTACCGGCAGGGTTTTGATTTTGATATTTTCTATACCCCTGGAAAGGTTATGTGGTACCTGATTCTTTGAGTAGAAAAGTACCAGTGCAGGCATTGAGGAAGTCCAACGATGAGTTGACCTTGATGGGGATCTTCTCCCAGATGCATTTGGAGAGCAGGGAGCACAGTGGAGGTACATTCTTGGCTAGCATCCAGTTGACTCCTGCTCTTCTAGAGTGGATTCAGCCTGAGCAGCCTGGTGATGAGTTTTTTCAGTGATCTATGTAGTTTCTCCATGGTGGGGAGACTCCTTCTGATTGGTCTTTGTCTTCCCAGAGGGTCCTATGCTTCAAGGTGTGTATTTTAGTGCCGTTGTCTCTACAAAAGTTGGTGATGAAGGATAGCCACCAATCTCATTGGGCCGTCCATCCTGGTACCACCAAGATGTATTACGATGTTCTCCGTCAGTTCTGGTGGCCAGGTATGAGATGGGACATAGTCGACATCGTATCCAGATGTTACACCTGCCAGCAAGTGAAAGCAGAGCATCAGAGACCATCTAGCCTACTCCAGCCATTGCCCATTCCTACCTGGAAGTGGGATGAGGTCGCCATGGACTTCATCATTAGCATTCCTCATAAACCTCAAGGGAGGAATGATATCTGGGTGGTGATTGGCCGCTTGACAAAATCAGCTCACTTTATTCTGATCAGAGATACAGCGAAGGTAGAGGAACTGGGACGCTTGTATGTTTAGGAGGTGGTCAGACTTCATGGTGTGCCGTCAGCAGTTGTTTCTGACAGGGACCCCCGCTTTACATCTCTGTTTTTGGGAGGCCTCCAGAAGGCTTTGGGGTCGTAGATTAAAATGAGCACGTCATACCATTCTCAGACCGGTGGCCAGACGGAGTGGGCGAATCAGATTCTGGAAGACTTGCTCTGAGCCTGTGTGCTAGATTTTGGAGGCTCATGGGATAGCCATTTGGGACTGGTCGAGTTTGATTATAATAACAGTTACCAGTCTTCCATCATAATGGCACCCTTTGAGGCGCTCTATGGCCGGCCTTGTCGGTCTCCCCTGTGTTGTGCTGGGGAAGGAGAAGCCTCGCTCTTGGGACCGAGTCTTGTTCAGGAGACGTCTGAGAAGGTCAACCTGATTAGGCAGTGGTTGTTGACAGCTCAGAGTCACCACAAGTCTTATGCAGATCACAGGCGGCATGACCTCGAGTTTTCAATGGGGGACAGAGTGTTCCTGAATGTGGCCCCTCGCTTGGGTCACCGTCATTTGGGGAAGCAGGGGAAGCTGACACCGAGATATGTCGGACCTTTCGAGATTCTTGAGTGGATTGGCAAGGTGGAATACAGGTTAGCTTTTCCCTCGCAGTTGACGTCGATTCACGACGTATTTAATGTCTCCCAACTAAATAAGTACAACCCCAACCCGTCGCATGTGCTGAATTGGGAGGAGCTGGAGATAGAGTCCGACATGTCCATGGTCGAGCGACCAGCGCATATAGTGGATTCTCGGGATAAGGCGCTTCGTGGAAAGTCCATTCCTATGGTCCGTGTTCTTTGGCAGCACAGGAATGATGAGCATGAAACTTGGGAGCGGATTTCAGGGGTTGAGAAGGAGTACCCATTTCTATTCTCTGATGAGGATTCGAATTGACTTTCCATGGGCGGAAAGTTCTCATGTTGGGGAGAATTTTCACACCTGTACTTTGCATCGAGGTATGTTTATTTACTATTTATTTTTTTTATTTTTTTATTACGTGAGTTTAGTTTCGTTTTTATAATTTTCTTTTCGTTGGAAAGTGGGTTGAGCACGAATTTGGTGCGCGCATCTACGCGGATAAATGAACATTGTCTCGACATCACCCAACGCGCGGGCAGGGCACGGGCGAAGCCGTGTTTCTTGGCCAGTTTAAAGTGTGGTCAGCCTGGGGTTCAGACGATTAAATAACCGAATAAAAATAGGTTTTGTTATAATTGTAGTTTTTTTTCATTAATATTATTTTAGGTTAGTTTTTTAGGTTGTAATTTATTTTTATTTTTCCACCATCTCCTTATTCATATTTTATTTTATCCCTCCTTTATTTTTTCTTTTTATTCCCTTATCTTCTTTCATTTTTATTTTATTTTTTTAATTTTTTCCATCCTTTTCTATTTTCTTTCATTTTTTCCCCTCTTTTGATCTCCCTCTCTCCCGCGAGTTACTGTTCATCCGCCCCTCTCTTGTGTCCCATGACAAACCCTAGCCGCCCCCTTTCTAGCCGGTTGTAGCCATCGTCCTCGGGCGGAGTCGCTTGGTGGTCGCCCCCCTTGTCGAGCTGAAGTCCACGCCCCCCTCTCCGCCTGCTAACTCGCACGCACCCCAGCCCATCTGGCTCATCCCAGCGTTGCACCCTTCTTCGTCCAGTTCTGCCCCTCATCGCCGGACCAGCTGACTCCCCCACCCTTCATCCGCTCAACCAGTCCGCGACCCCGCTGCTGGTTGCCTCCCGCTCAACCCGGCCTTCCCTGCCGCACCCCGACCTACCTTGCGCCCTCACCCTCTCCGCCTTCTGCTACTCCCGCTCAGCCGACCACCCTGCTACCCCGTGCCACTTTCCCCCTACAGCCGAAGCCGCACCCAACCCTTTCCAAATAGACTCCTCTTTTGTTTTGTTTTTTTTTCTGGACAAACCTCCACCAAATCCTCTAATTTCCAGCACCGGCCTCCTTTAATTTCCAGCATCAACCTACTCCGTTACCTCCTTCTGCCTCGAGCTGATAGTCGCGCACCTCTCCTCTTCCGGACAGCCTTTCTGCAACCCAAATTCCATTTTCCCAGCCTTTCAAAACCATTGACGTAGGTTTGGAGCACTTCAGCTGTTTTTTTTCTACTGCTTTGGTGTTGTTGCGAATGGGCTTTAGTTTGTGTTTGATTAATTTTTGATGCGTTCATGTTGTGCTTTGTTTTTAGGGTGTGTTTTGATCTTGTGCGAGGTGCGGTGGGTTTTACGCACCAATTGTGCCAATCTTGCGACACGTCGGTAGGTGATTCCACACTCAATTAACATCTGGCGATCTTTTGCGTGTTGGTTTAATTTTTCAGCACCCTGCTAATTAGTTTCCATATTGACAAATTAGTTTTGATTACTTTTTAAATGTGCATCTAATTTTCCAGTGGTATATTTATGTGGTGAAAGTCCATTTTTATTGCATAAACTCACTTTGGCTATTTATTATTATTTGTAAACTGTGTAGTGTGGTTTATGTTTTTTTTAAGAAGGAAAAAAAAGTATTGGTGTGTGTGTGGTTTTCAAAGAGGGTATCAGTGTACAAGTGACTTCTTTGCTAATGTGGCATCTTATGTGAACTTTGATCTTTTGGTAATCACAAAGAGGGAAGCTGGGGTATTAGGTGGGGAGACTAGGACTAGTGAGCTAGTGTTTCGGAGATGACCCGACCCAGTTTCACTAGCAGGTTTGGCGATTGCAACACTAACAAAACATATGATATCTGAGGGTCTTGGCCTTCTAAGCCACGTGTTCTGAGGGTCGTGGCCTTCTAAGCCACGTTATCTGAGGTTCGTGGCCACCTAAGCCACGTTTCACCGAGACACGACGTTCTAGGGTCCCACGTGCTCTAGTACCCCTTTTGGGCCTTTCCCATCCTTTGGTCCTACCGGTTACTTTGCGTGCACAATGATACGGGTTATGTCACTTAAATTATTACCCTAATGTGTTTATCTTGAACTGTCTTTCCTTTAAAACTTTTTATGAAAACCATTTCTTTTGCACTTCTTTCTCTCTTTATTTTGCATTGCAAATGGTTTGTCTTTTGATAGTTGTGTGTTGAATCTTTTCTTGGTGATATCCTGCTGGGTGATTTCTCACACCCTACTTACACCCTTGGGTGTAAGTAGATTTGTTTACTTCTGATACCGGTAAGGGTCCAGCTTTTGGGAGCAGTGGTTCAGGTTGTTAACAGGACTATCTATGTGGCGCTTTGGTGGTGGCTTAGAGGCGATGACCTCACACCAGGGGACATTCCTTAGGTTGGTTTCTGGTCACCTTGTTTTTACTCTCATGTGGGTTTTGAATACTTATGACTCAAAAACCTGTTTTGGTTAAATTCACATCTGGCTGTCACCTTTACTTTTTTTTGGATGATTGCTTTATATTTTTTCACTCGGGTAAACCATTCCCAAAGTTTATTTTGATACCCGGGCACTTGTGCCAGCCCGTGGGGATCAGGAACGCCCTTCGGGCCTTGCAGCGGGCCGAGTCGGGCGTCGGTTCGGATGGCGACCCGATTGGGTTCGTGACAATTAGTTAATCCATAAAAATTCAAAATAAATTCACATGATATAGATAATTTTATTAGATTTTTGGAGACTATTTATATCCGATTTTTTATGAAGTTTGTCACTAATTTAAAATTATTATACTTAAAAGATTTAAGAAAGTGACATGTTGTCACTTTTATTGGATTTAATAATAATTAAATTATTTTCATGGACAAAAGTCGATTAAATTAGTCTAATAAGACTCGTAGATGATATGGGTCGACTTTTAGTCATCCAATAGGATTTTGGAAGGTGTTAGGATAATTTTATAATCTTATATTTACCCTTAATTACATGATTTACCTTTAACTATGGTAAATACAATTTACCATAGTTACTATTCATAATGCCCAAAAATATAAAAGTATCCTATTAACATAATTTTTACCCACTGATTCCAAATATGGAATCCATTTTTCGAAATTCAAAACACATAAGTTGCCGTAATTAATTTAAAATTAATCCCGTTGTTGAAAGAAAATGGGTTTTTGTTTATAACATTACAAAAGATTTAATTTATTTAACCTCCGAATTCAAGGTAAAATCAATTATAATGACATAAATTTTATTAAAGGGTTAAAGTATATTCTATTTATACATTAAAACCATTAAATATTATAATTTAACCATATAAATTATTACGATGAATGAATTTGTCTTTAATTTAAATATAGAGTGTTTTTACTATTCATCAGAATATGAAAGTTATCAGAATAATATAAAAAATTCATCCAAATTAAATTTTTATATTCTGATTCGAAAGAATAATTTTATTTTGTCAAATTGAACTTATAAACATGTCAAAATCTCGATTTAATGTGGGTGTGCCATCAAAAGGCGGCAAAACATCATTTTTTGAAAAATACTTATTTTACCTTAAAAAATTATTTTATTCTCATACCATGATCTAGAATATATATAAGATTAATAATAATGTTATAAAATTCAAAATGTAGTTAATAGTATTCATAACTTCTAGTCCATAATAATATTATAACTATATATTGTTGTTTAGTGAAGCCCAGTATTGCGTACTGCACATGCTATCGAGGAAGGTCGCAATTGCGTGTAATGCAAGCCAAGTCAAGGTTGTGTGTGATGCGAGACTCCATCATTTTTTCGTATAACAGAATCAAAGCATATTTAATTTATACATTGAATATATATATATATACACACACTCAATTTTGCGTATAATAACTACTATCGAATGTGTGTGTAACGTGATCTAAGAATATTGTTGCGTATACTGCAAACTAATACGGAGTTGCCTATAGCGCAAGGTAATCTTGGTGTAGCGTACACCACATGAAATCAATGAAATTGAAAGAATATTTTTCATAAAATCTCGGGGTGTTACAAAAACATCATAATGAAAAAATAAATGTCCACTAAGTATACTTATTTCACTATTTATTAGAGGGTTATGTATTATATATTGGGTGAATAATGTATATAAATCATAATTATCTTGAGGAAAAATGTTTCGACATATTATAGTAAGTCCTTTTGTTTTCCACAAAAGGTATTCCATGGATGAAATTATAACAAATTAGTTTCTCACATGTTTAGGGGAATTATTTATAATATCTATTTGGATATATAATTTAATATCCATTGTGTTTTGGGATGTGTGAAGAAAGGGGGAGATGAGGCCTTTTATAGTTTAGGAGGAGTGGAACACTTGTAAATACCAAACGATATATATTATTGGGAAGTATAACTTACCTAATTTGCCTCTATAATGTAAAAATAATGGAATAAAGAGTAATTATTGTCAATAAATACATCCATCACACAAATATATGTGTATTTTAATAATTTTAATCAATACGTTTTATGATTCCCCAATTTTATCATTTGGGGTTTTTTAAAGTGTCTTTATTTATAATCTAATTAATATATCCATTAGGACTAAATTAAAGTTATATTTATAATTAAATATATCAAAATTATATTCTAAAAATTTTATCTATTTTACAACATTAAAATTTCATGTGTGTTTGAAATTTATTTTAAAAAATGGACATGTCATGACTGATAACACTACATTAATCTAGACTGTTCTGATAATTGTTTTACAATATATATAGACCCATACTTTAATTATAAAATGTCAATTTTTTAATTAACGTACAATATTTTATATTTACTAACACATAATAATAACTTGGAAGTTTAATTTATTTTTATAAATGTTATATCATTTAAAGAAATTTAATTTATTTTACAACAACCTCAATGTCAATTTTGAAATTATTTATTTAAATTTAATTACAACTTTTCAAAATAATATTTGAATTATAATATATTAATTTATCATATGTGTAAAATTATATATTCATATGGAAAAAATTGTAAAACAAAATAATTCAATTCATTTATATCACTTGAATTTTTATATGATTTAAAAGTATAGTTAACCATTGACTAAATGATCATTATGTGGATATTTCATTACAATTTTAGGTAATAAATTCATCCCTAAAAATTATTTATAAATAATTAATATAAAAATAATAATTTATATTTCAAAATGATTATTAAACCGAAAATATATTTTTTCGTATCTCAATTTTTTAAACTTTTGAAAGGTAAAGAATGTCCATTTTTAGTTTTTTCCTCACTTAACACATCATTTAGGGAATATTCACTAAATATTATCCCAATGAACTATAATTTTTTATATAAGAGGGATGTGGTCAAAATAATTTAAATGAATGGATGTGGGACTTTTTCCTCTAACATTTTGGCCCTTTAGTTTAGGTTTTAGTCATTTGTTATGCTTAATAATACTATAATAATGATAATTAATTTTAATCACGTTCACTAATCTTTTTGGTAATAAATAATATCATCATGATTTTATAAAAATAAATTACTTATTATTTTTTTTTCAATTTTAAAAATTCAATTCAAAGAAGTGGATTAATTATGTTTAACGCTAATCCCATAGATGTTGCCTTAATGTGGGTTAAAACGATCAAAAGTTCAATATGTGTTTCTTTCAAATTTCAATATAAAAATGATCTATATGACATTAATTTTATCAATATATAAGTATATAATTTATTTATTGTATTTTTAATAACAATTTTAAATTATAATTTGAGATTAATAATCATTTGAATGAAAATGATTTTTTTTAAATAAAATGTTGTATTTTGTACTATTCAACAAAAAAATAAACGTTATTGAATAATTACAAAATATCTCTCCAAGATAAAATCTACATTAAAAATTAATTTAGTTTTTATAATTTTAAAAATAAAATTTATACAGTTGTATAAATTTAGTTATAAATTAAGTGTTCCATTAAAAGGCAGTAAAACACAGTTTTTCATCTAATTGAAACTAACTCAGTATTGTGTGTATAGTAAGATAAGTATTTTTTTTATAATCATGCATGAAATAAAATTATTTTTAATTTAGATGGAAAACCATGAAATTTTTTTGGGTTTTAAAAGACTTTCAACATTATTAAATTGCATCCTAACAATTAAATCTTCATCTTGGTAATCTAGGGTGTGATATTAGAAAATTACATTATTGAAATCCCACAACGTGGGACGATTTGATAAAATATAATACTAATAAGTGGGTATGAGAAGTAAAAAAGGAGACTTGGAATGAAATATAACTAGGTAAATATGTTAGAGAACATTAAATACATTTAGAGATACACATATTGAGGAAAAGAGTAAATATTTACTAGGAGTGATTGATGTCATCAATATTAAAGAAGGGAATGACAAATGGAAATTTGAGGATGTAAAATCCAAAAATGTATGAATTTTTAAAATACCAATGGTTTATAAAATGTTATGGTATTATGATCACATTTTTTTAGATCACATTCCTAGAGAATAATTATTTCACCCTTATAGACTATAATGATATATAATTTCAAGATACATTAATATTTCATAAACACAATTTTATCCTTTGGTCATTCCATTTTCTAATTCCACTTAATCTCTTAGTTCAATATTCTTAATATATTGATGTAGTATATCAATATCTAAAACTACATCCAATTTTCAACTGAACTAATTAAATAAATGGTAATATTTTCCAAAATATTATGATTAATCACATTATGCAGAAGGACAATGAATTTTAAAATGTTCTTATCATTAGCCATTAATCTACATGAAGTATCTATAAATTGTGCCCTTCTAAACATATGAATACAAATATCACTAATTCTCAAGAAATTTTGTAATAAAATGGATTAGTATAAATCCACATTGAAAACATTCATGCTACCATATTACTTAAAAAACATGTTATTGGATAAATTCCATAAATCCAACAGTGTTTTTATCTATTTAAATAACATCATAAATAACTTTGGTTAAAAATATTGAATTAGTTATAATGTAGGCATAAAAAATCAGAGATTTCGTTATCCAAACAATACTGTCTCAATATTTCGAACATATTAAGACTTATAATCCCCTAAAACATGTATTTTAGAAATAGTTTATCATCCTACTGAATCACTTTTCTTGTATTTTAGTGATGATAAAAACACACCACTAACTCATTGATGAAAATTAATTATAGAAAAACAATATTGTATTCTACATTTCTTATATAAATAATATCATTGATAAAATAATGAAATTAAATAGTTCATGAATACAATCATAAGAACATTCATCATTCACCAGTTTTCATGGTATTATAATAATCATGGCCTTGAACCACTTTAATATTCTAGGATAAATACCTTGGACGCATGATACATTTCATAGTGTAACATCTCTTTACAATTGATGAAATTTAAATTGAATTCTATTTCAATCACTTGTAATCACAGACATTTTGGACATCTTCTCCACATATATAAAAAACTCCATTCCATTCAAGAATGTACCAAGGTGTTTCTTTCTACAATTATCACATGTGGGAAAATACTTCCTCCACTTATTCCCTTTACACATATTTCGACCAACTGTCATATTCATTTTTGATTTACTATAAATATTTAATACATATAGAATTTATTTCTCATGTCATTATAATATTATACTATGTACTCATCTTATGTGAATGTTTTAGAGAATATATACCTTTTCAATATTGGATTAAGACCATGAAATAATTTATCTGCCTTACTCTATAGATCATGTGCGTCAGAGAAATTCACATTCCATCTACTAGGAACCATTTTTAAATGATTAAATAAACTAGGATAGATCATATTATAACTTATAATCTCAAATATATCAAAATAATTAACATAAAATTAAAATTTTGATTGAATCTAGTTTCATAATCATAAACATGGTTTCTTTTGGGACATATTTACTTCTAAATCCTTCATAATGGTTTATAAATAAATCATGATTTATCCTTACTGAATCCCCCAATAGTGTCATTATATGTGTTGAATGATTCCATATATCATGTACCATGTTATTCTGAGTTAGTCTTGGTAAATCATTCCATAGTTGATACACATATGTATATTTTTCCCGAACGGTGTCGACTTGTAGTATCTAGAATCAGATGTATTATAAAAATTACACAAATAATCTCTACCCTACTTAAATTCGTTGATGATGATCTATTTTTATCACCAATGTTTATCATTGGGTTATGTTTCCCAATCAATGTTTTATAAATCTATCTTCCAATGATTATTCTAAGCTTTCCCGGATACCAACCACAATGCCCCAACCCTATAATCCCAGATTCAGTGCATTAATTTATTACATTGGAATTGTTACCATGAATCAAATCCTAAAGGACCGATCAATTTAGTAATCAAGGAAAGCTAGTTGACATACATTATAGCCATAATACATTCTAAAATAATAATAAAATCATGATACATAAAAATATGAAATAAACAACATCCTTGAAACTCAATAAAAGGAATATTCTTCTTAACAATGTAAAAAGATACACAATAAGGATGGGCTCAAATTCTTATTAAGGGTATGTAAAAAAGAATAAATAATTTATAAATGTGAGAAAATAATGTGTAATGGTATATAACTGATAACACATCCCATTCCAACGAATGGGCTTGTAGAAATTGATATGGAGAAGAAAAAAATAGAGACTCATGACACATATTAAATGAACTGATAATGAAATCATCCATAGATTTGTCGATATAAAATCTCATGGATGATTATTATAAAAAAAATTAAATCCGATGTTTTTATAATATATTTCATGTTTCTTTTACATGAACTACTATAATATCAAGATCTATTCTCAAGACAGTTTATACAATTATGATTTGTACAACTAATTCATCTCATGAGACTACCTATGGATTGAAGTGCTATATATAACCTGTCCACACACATCTATTCTAGGGTAATGAATTCTTCCAAAATAGAAAAATGATTTAATTAATAAAAAATTCTCCAGAAAAAAAAAATAATTTTTTTAATAAAGGATATGAATTTATCAGTAATTCAAAATTGATTATATGTAACTACAAGGATTGTAGATGATGATGAATTGAAATACCATTTAATGGACATTTGAAAATTCTTAATGAAAATAATCAATAAACATTCCAATGTGTCCCATAACACTCTGAAACATTTAAATAAAAGTCCCCACAATGGTTGATTATTAAATGATACATAGAATATAATTATAGTAATTACAGTAATTATATAAAATTTAAAAGGGAATTATATACAGCAAATATAAGTTTATTGGTTAATAAAAACAATTAAGTCACAATGTAAAGTAAATTGAGATAAAATAAATAACTTCATGTCCAATTAGTCACATGTGTCAGTATATTCAAGAATAAAAAAAACATTTTCATTATTTTATTTCATGTGAAACATTTTCATTTTTATTATTACATTTACTTCACTTTTTACAATGTTGTAAACAACTACTCAAATAATTAAATTTTAATTGAGTGTTTTGAAAATGTTGGGTCTATATGTAAAAAACTAATATGGTAGATCATCAATGGTCAAAGGGTTAATTATATTAGCATATCTAGAATAATGATCATTGCATATGTAATGAACCACCAATTCGCATTGGATTGAGAGCACAAAGAGTCATTATCGGGCCATAAGTGACATCCCTAGGACGCCAAAGGATTGCACTAAATGCCAAGGGTTTCAAATACAAGTGGGGGACGATTTACCAAAGAAGAAGTAAACAAAAAATTAGAAAACAAAACCTTTCACAAAATGATGCATGAAAAAAATAAAGACAACTAAAAAAACCATATATCTCTAAACCACTTAATAGTGTGCAATAGAAGAAGACCCAATGAGTATCAAAGTAAACAGCGGATCAAAAAACTATTTACCCTCAAGAGAATACAAGACTTAATTATCCACAAACTCCAAGCTCTATAATCACCGAACAACCCAAACATCACGAGGTATTGCTAAACACTTGTGAAATATTATCTTTTCCCCTATATTGGAAGATAGAATCTGTAAAATCACCAAAGTTCCAAAGAAGGGATCAGTTTAAAAATCAATAGGTTTTCCCCCAATCACATCCCTACTCATGCAACTAGGATTGAAGGGTTATAAAAAATTATATAAAACATTTTATATAATAAAATTCCTTATAAACATTTTACAACTAAATATAAACACCTTTCAAAAACCATTCATTATCAAACTCATACAAGTGGAATTGAAACCAATTTTCCAAAAAAGTTATTTTTATAAAAATATTACTAAAAAAACCTAAAAAATAGTTAAAAAATATCCTATTTTGGCATATCCAACACTTACAAAAACCCATCCAACCATCCATGCATGATACAGTATGAATGTTCCCTACTCATGAGCGGTTTCTCGTCAATCTACCAAGTGGTCACAAGGTAATTTTTTTGCAATGTTCAATTTAAACTTTTGCCCTAACTACAAGGTAATATTTCAACCCAGCCCCAGAAATGCAATATGAACATTATATACCATGTTCCATTTAACCTATGGAACTATGGAAGTGATCATATTTCAACCAACCCCCTGAAATAAAATATGAACTCAAAAACCAATTAGCCTAAGGATCGTTCTAAAACAATTTTTCAATGAAAATACCCTTTTTATAGAAAACAAATTCCATAAAGGCTATTTGAATACCAAAACATTTCAATAAAAAACCCATATATATTGAAAAAAAATTAGAAATCCATTAAGAATTCCATAAAATCCATAATTTAAAATCATCATTTTATATTCAAGAGGATGTATAACTTTTAAAACAATTCCCCATGATTTTAGAATTTCATTAAAATCGAAAATCATCTCTAAAGATGATTTATTCCACTCTTTCACAATTAATAAAATTCAAATAATACAATTAGAAACTATGACAATAAATTCTAGCAATAGGATATAAGAGTGAATCCACTTACCTCAAATGTTTTGACAAAACATGATAAAGGAAGAAGAATGCACACGAAGGTGGTTCGATTCTCCACGAACGACCTTAGTTATCTTATCCTAGAAAAATCACAACAAAAAAATGAATTGTTTGGAATCCAGTAACATTGATCTACCCATAATAGTTTAAGATCTATGAATGAATGGATATTGTAGAATTTGATCTATGTAGATCTAAGAATATGTTGAAAATCATTAAAGAATGGTAACATACCTCAAGAATCAGATAATGATTCCACAATACAATCTTATATCTCTTCATCTATCCTGAAAAAAATCGTATTTAGCCTTAATTGACATTTGAAAACATATATCTACCCACAAGATGTGTAGATATAAGAAAAAATGATGGAGAGAAGTAGGTGTTTTATGAAAACTGAAAAGAAGCAAGAAGAATGACACTTACACCATGAATTGTGCTTGAAATCACTACGGAATGGATCTATGTTGGCTCTAACTCATTTGGGATGGTTATACAACCTTCTATGGAGATAAATATCAAAATAGAGGCGTTTTGAAGCCAAAAAATATATATATAGAGAAAAAAATTGTAAGCTCATATATAATAAGATCAAGACTTTACCTTTATGCATAATTTGACCACACGGTTTAGGCCATCTATTTATAGATCATGAGACCTTCCTTTTGGTCCCAAAACTCATTATAAATTACCAAACTCTCCCATAATTCAAATTTACCCTTTTTATTGAAACATATTTTTTATGGAAACATCCTCCTCTTTGGAAACACCCCACATTATAGAAACACCCATCTTTATGGAAATAACAAACTTTATGGAAACCCCCAGATTTTTGGAAACACCCATATTTATGGAAACACCCACAATAATTAAAAAAAATAACTTTAAGTAAACAACCAAATTTATTAGAGCACCGAACGATATAGAAACTCTCTATTTTATGTAAATTACCTATTTTTTGGAAACTCTCAATTTTATTGAAACTATCTATTATATGGAAACTCCCACTTTTATGGAAACATTCTATTTTATCAAACCCATTCAAAGCCACAACATTAAAAAACAACTATTTTACCTAAAAAACATGAGGAAAGTATTTTTAACCAGAAACTGGGAGAACAAAATTCTCCACACCATTAGAATTTACATCCTCAGATAGTAGAAAATCAGTGATGGTAAAAAAGTGTTCTTCCCACTGCTGTTTCATTTATTTCTCATGTTCGCAAGTGTCTTCCTGAATCTAACCATGTTGCCATAAAACCAACGTTAGGACATTTCTTTTCCAATGAAATAAATTCTATATTCTATCCCTGATTTTCACAGGGATATTTACCAATGATTCATCCAGTTCTAGGTCAACCTGATCCTGTATGACATCATGGTCAGGATCTAGGTGAAACTTTTTCAACTGAGATACATAGAACACATTATGCACCGAGGTAAACTATGGTGATAATTCCAAACAATATGCCACCTCTCCAACACATTACATTATCTCAAAAAAGCCAATTTATATAGGAGATATCATTCCATGCTTCCCTAAATGACAATTTCCAATCATTTGAGAGATCAAAAAGAAGAGACGATCACCCACAACGAACGATAAGATTCGTCGATGGTGATGTGCATAATATTTCGGATGACTCTGAGCCGTCTCCATCAAATTTCTAATCACCTAGATATTCTCCATTTTCTCTTAACAAGTCTTGGCCTGATTAATGATGTTTTCCCTTTTTCACCCAACACAGTGGACAATGACATGGAGGCCCATACAATGCTTCAAACATAGCCATGTGTATGAATACCAGATAGTTGTTATTGTTTGAGAACTCCACTAAGGATATACAATTGTCACATGAGCCACCAAAATCCATTTCAAAAGCCCCTACCATGTCTTCCAAAATTTTTATAATCCGCTCAGATTTCCCATCCATTTAAGGATGATACGCGATGCTCATAGTCATGTGAGTCCTAAGGGATTGCTATAAGGATTTCCATAAACGATACATGATCCTCAAATTTCTGTCTAAGACTGTTGAAACTAGTAAGGCATTCCACTTTAACACTTCTCAGATATATATTTTTGAATGAACCTTCACCGTATGAGTTTCATGAATAGGGATGAAATGGGACGACATGATTAGACAATCCACTATCACCCACATAGCATCGTGCCTCCAGACTGTTAATAAAATTCATGTGAAAAAAATCGATTTCTATATGTTCCAATTTCCACATTGGGATGTGAAATTATTGTACCATACTAGCTGGTATCTGGTGCTCTACTTCAACTTGCTGATGACTTAATCACCATAAGATGAACTCAGCAACCTTCCTTTTGATTACATTCCACCAAAATTGCGCCTTCAACACCTTATACTTCTTCTGTTTACCTATATGTACACCCCTTCTCTAAAGGTTGTATGAATGAAGGAGTTGTTCCTGAGAAGCCATAGGTACCACCATCTGATACCTAAAACAAAAAATTGAACACCCATCAAGTTTCCTACCCTCAATGGTCTCCCCACTATTGAGTTTTTAACTCACAACAAGATATTATACATCAGATGTTTGTTCCTATTTGATCATTTTTACTAAATCAGAAACAAACGTATCTGAAATGAAAACCACATCATCACCTTGGTCTTCCAATTCCACCTTCATGTTGGTAAATAAAGACATCAACTTCCATTCATCTAAAGCTTCTTTCACCAAATTAGCATATAAATTTCTACTCAATGCGTATGACGCTATATTTCTTTTCCCTGGTGTGTAAATCATGTCAAAGTCATAAATTTGGAGATACTCCATGCATATCCTTTTCCTCAGATTCGAATATCTCTATGAGAGAATATGTTTCAATATTTTGTGATCCATTAACAATGTAAATTTATCAACAAAGATATTATGTATCCAAGTATTCAATTCTTTGATGACTATAGCTAACTTCAAATCATGTGTTAGGTAGATTTTCTCATGCACCCTAATCTACCTTGGACCATAAGCAACCACATAAACCCATTGCATGAGAACACAAACCATCCCTAATCAAGAAGCATCAAAATACAACACATACCCCTGTCCTAATTCTAGAATGATCAAGACTGGTTTGAATGTATGTTGAACATTCAATTCGTATAATTACTTTTGACTTTACTTTGTCTATTGGAATAGAGAATTATTCTTTGTCAGAGTTGTCATTGGGGAATATTCTAGTGAGAAATCATGCACAAGGCTTCGGTAGTAAACAACTAGAACAAGAAAACCTCATATCTCCAAAACATTCTTCGATGGTTTCCAAGAGATAATGGATTCTATATTTTCTGGATCAACAGAAACATCTTTATTAGAAATTACATGGCCATGAAAATGTACTACCTATATCCTAAAATCACACTTTGATAATTTGGCATACAAATGGTGATCTCTCGTGATTTGTAACACTATTTCTAGGTGCTAATCATGGAAATCCCTTTTCCTTGAATAAACCAAAATTTAATCCCCATACACCCTAAAAAATGAAGACACATATTGTTGAAATATCTGATTCATCAATGACATGAATACCACAGCTGAATTTGATAGACCAAAATACATGACTACAAATTCATAGTGTCTATATCAACTTTTGAAAGCTATCATTGGAATATCCCTTTTCCAAACATAGAATTGTTGATATCTTGATTACAAGTCAATCTTAGAGAACCACTAATTTCATCAGCACTGATCAAACAGATCATCAATGAATGGAATTGGATATCTGTTCTTTATCATAACTTTCTTAAGAATACGATAATCAACAGACAACTGAATATTTCCATCAACCTTCTTTCACGAACAAAACTGGTGCTACCCACAGAGACGTACAAGGTCGAATGAATCCATTTCTTTTAGGATCCTCTAACTACACATTAACTTCCCTTACCTCTGTTGATGACATCCTATATGATGGCAGGTAAATAGGATCAGTCCCCCAAAGGAGATCAGTCGTAAACATCACTTCCCTTAGAGGTTGTACCCCGGAGAAGATATTGAGATCAAAATCTTGAAATTGATTCACAAATGGTGGAAAACAAATTTACTTGATCTCATCCATTAATAACAAATTCAATTCATCCGACTAATAAGATATCATTCCCGCCATTGGTTCCATTATGCTCTTTGCACTTTTATTTACAGTGTTCTCTCCTCTAAAGAGATGCTTGATGCCATCCTCAGTCATGAGACTAATTTTTCTCCTATAACAGTTGATTTGATCCTCAAATTATTTCAACAAATCCATACCAAAGATTACATCATATACAATCATTTACAACACCATGAAGTCCCACATAGTTTTAGCTCCATCAACTGTTATAGAAATTTAGTTACACACGATGGTTCAACATTATCTTTCACCGAGACTTGTTTGGAGTTTCTTCATTGGCGGAATCATTTAATGTTTTAAACATATAAAATAGGTTCCCCACTTCCTCTTCATATTAGTGCATGATTTATTAGCTCCTCAAGTTCCGATAATCGTAATTATTCCACTTGGATTTTCAGAAGTGAATAATATTTTATATGTGGAATCTGGTTACTGCCCCAACTCAATGGTTTGAACAACCTGAGTGTTGTTATGGACCGACTGGTGGTTCACCTATGGATCAGGGGAATCCAAATTCTCAACAACCTCTTATTAATAGTTCTTACAATGCCTACTATGTTCCATTACTAATAAAACAAAAACCTTGTTCAGTCTCACCACCTAGAAACTGATGTATTTTCATTTCAAATTCTCTAAAAAAAACTATCACATCATTGCATTCAAAAAACAACCTTTTTTCACATTCAACCATTTGTGAAAAATTGTTCTTGATTTTATAAACCAAACAATTTTCAAAATATTCCAAATATCCACTTTTCAAGATCTTTAATTTGAAAACAGATTCTACATTTTTCAAAAAATTCCACCGTTGCACAATATCATAAATCATTACTCCAAATGAAATATACAGTCTTATTGGGAAGTCATTACTCTAAAATCCATTATAGGCTCGTCACAGTATCTAAAACTATGACAATGAGATTACGAAATACTATAAGTGTGTCCAAACATATATTTAACGAACTCTCTGGTAACATGAAGTTCATCATAAAAGGGTTCGCTACTTCCTTTTATGATATACATTTTATGTCCCTATAATCCTACACATTTCTATGATTCCAACCCAAGTAATAGAAAAGAATTATTTTCATCTCCAAAACCAAGAACACTGATGACTACATGTTATGGAAGAACCGAACATGCTAACAACTTTTGTACCACCATGGATGGACCAGACTAATACCATTTGTGATGACTTTCCAATTCTCATTGGCATGAGATCACAACAGGTCATTAATTGACCTTAAGTGACATCCCCAAGACACCAAAGGATATAAATAAACGACAAAGGGTTTCAAATACTTGTGGGTGACGATTTAAACATGAAGAAATAAACCAAAAATCCAAAAAAAACAAATTTTTAACAAAATAATTCATGAAAAAAAGAAAGAAAACTATACAACTTCATATATCTCAAAACCAAATCATTGTTTCCAACAATGGAAGCCCAAAATAGTACCAAGTACACAACAGATAAACAAATAATGACCCTAAAAAATAGTACAAGCCATTATTATCTACAAGATCCAAGATCCATAATCAAAGAACAACTCAAACATCAAGAGTTGGTGCTAAACACGAGTGGAACATTACATTTTACCATGTCCTGGAAGATAACATCTGCAAAGGGACCATAGTTCCATGTAAGGGGTCAATCTAAAACTCAATTGGTTTTCGCCAATAATTTCCCTAATCATGCCAATAGGCTATAAGAGTTTGAAATAATCATATAAAACTATTTATATAAAATTTGTTTTCCCAAAAACAGGCTATAAAATAATATATACATGTTTCCAATACAATTCATTACCAAACTCATACATGTTCAATTGAAACCAATTTTCCAAGAAGTTATTTTTCAAGAAAAACAAATAAAAAACCATAATTCTTTTTATCAATATCCATTTTTGGTATACCGATCCCCTCCAAACCCCAGGGAACCAACCATGCCAGCTACGTTATGATAGTTCCATTCTCTTGAGCAGTTTCTCACCGATCTACCAAGTCGTCACAAGGTAATTGTTTCCCAAGTTCCATTTAACATTTGTAATGAGCACAAGGTCATATTTAAAACAAGCCCCATAAATGCAATAGGAAAATTATATCCCAAATTACATTTATCCTTTGTCACTGAGCACAACGTCATATTTCATCGATGCCCTAGAAATGCAATATGAAATCACACACCAATATTCCCAAGGAACATGGCATACCAACTTTTCTATAAAAATACCATTTTTATTGAAAACGAATTCTATAAAAGTCATTTCAATACCAATCCATTTCAATAAATCCCTATTTTTATTGAAAACCAAATTTTCATGAAACCATTTAACAATTACTAAAAATCAAAAATTGAACATCATCATTTTACATTATTGAGTTTAAATCACATTGCACAACAATTCACCATGATTTCTTATTTTCACTAATACCATAAATCACCACTGAAGAAGATTTATTCCATGATTTTCGAAATCAATCCCATTCAAAAAAACCAATTTGAAACTAAGACAATAAATTCTAGTAGGAGGATACGAGAGTGAAGCCACCTACCTCAAGTGTTTTGAAAACACACAAAAACAAATGAAGAATGCTCAAGAAGGCAGGTTGATTCTCCAAGAACGAAATTAGTTATCTTATCGTAGAAATATCACGACTCAAAATTTAATTTTTTGGCATCCAAAAACGTAGTTAGATCAACTATCAGCGTGGATCTGAGAAAGAATGTAGATCATATAAGTACATCTAGTAAGATCTAAGAATAGAGTAAAAATCAGCAACAAATGGTAACATTCCTCCAGAATCAGTTCATGTTTCCAAGAAAGAAACTTTAATCTCATCCTCTATCCTGAAAAACACCATTTGTATCCTTAAATGGCGTTAAAAAACTAATATCTACCCATAAAATGTGTAGATATTATTAACAGAGAACAAAATATGGAGGAGTTTTAAGAAAATGGACAAGAACCAAGATGATCAACACTTACCCCAATAATCAGGCCTAAAATCCCTAAGGAAGGGCAATAGGTTGGATCCAACTCATTTGGGGAGGAGTACAAATCCATCTCGAGAAATAAATCTAGAAAAAGGGGCGTTTCAAATAAAAAAGGATATATATAGAGAAAAAATGAGTATGATCCTAGGGAATAAGATCTAGATTTGAACTCTACGCATGGTTTGACCACATAGTTTGGGCCAACCATTTATAGATCAAGTGACCCTAATTTTGGTCCCATTACTCCTTATATACCCCCAAACTCTCCCATACTTCACCTTAATCATTTTTTGGAAACACATGTTTTATGGAAACATCTTCTTCAATGGAAATAATCCTCTTTATGGAAACACCCAACATTAGGGAAACAACCAACTTTATGGAAAAAACCTTATTTATGGAAACTCCCATCTTTATGTAAACACCCAACATTATAGAAACAACCAACTTTATTAAAACTTCCATAAATATGGGAACACCAAACTTTATGGAAACTCACTATATTATGGTAACTCCCTATTTTATGGAAACTCTGTATTTTATAAAACCCATTCAAAGCACCACTATTTTAAAAAAAATCCATCATTTACACACAAAAAACAAGGAAAGGGTTATTTAATGGAATCTGGGTGTAATTCAACATAGTTATAATATTTAAAAATAATTTTTACTTTTTAAAAAAATTACAAATTTTGATTATGAAAAACGATCCAACATTACAATCATAGACTGTAGGTTGTATATACGCATTTGTAACATTACAATTTTCAAAGATCATTATGGAATAAAGGTAAGTAATAATTATATATATAATGGTCATTATAAATTAAATACCAAGATATTTATTAATATATACTTATAAAAATGATTATGGTTATGTAAATGGAATAACATTATGTCGTGGAGGTGGTATTCCACACATCCAATACTAAATGTATCACCTTTTATTTTGTGAAAAGGGTAATAGAGAAAATGATATATTATGTTTTTAAAAAGGTATTTAGGTTATGAATATCACATATATGAAATTTTTTTAATGAAAACTATCCATAATACATTCTAGGTATAGTGTGAATGAATCACACACTAATGAAGAGATGGTACTCCACACTTCAACAAATGATGTTATTATATTTAATCAAAATGAGAGGTATAATATAATGTGTTCAAAAATAATTACATAAGTATAAAGACATAAGAAATATCATATTTATCTTATATTAACAGTGTGTCCTTCATAATTCTAAACCATGAGAGGTGGTAAAAGAAACATTTATTAAATCATTTTTTGAGATGGTAGTTCTACGTACAGATAAATGGAAGGTTTGTTACCAACTAGATGGATTTGGGTTTATTTTTTTATATAAATAATAATATAAATCCATTTATGTATATTGAGGATAGTTATTTAATTATTTAGGTAAGAAATAATTTGAATTGAATTAGTGTGTGATGAAAATAAGTCATAAAGAGATGGAGGAAGAATGTTTCATCTATTCGTGGAACTCGTTTTGGTTTGCACCAAAGGGGTTTCATAGAATAATTTATAACTGAGTGAGGAATATTTTGTGAGGTTAGGGAGTTTTCATAGATATTTGGTAAGATATTGGTCAAGATATGGTGGCTTGAGTGGTGTTAGGATGTGGGAGGGGGGTAAGCCCTTTTATATTGCGGGGAAAGTGAATCTTTTGTAAATAATTAAAGGTATACATTATTGGGACGCCAAACATACCTATTGGGAAAAAATGTAAAATTTATGGATCAAATGGGAATAATGGTTGATAAAAACATCTATCACACAAAAATAAGTCCACTTCCAAAATTTGGTTCTTTAACTTCTATGATTCCCCAATTTTATCATTTTTGGTGTTAATGATCTATTAGTTGTCTAAACAATGTAAATAAATGATTCAAAAAATTAAAGTGGAAATTATTATCCAATATATACCCATTACATTCTAATTACGACATATTATTTAATTCATAAAAAATGGTTTTGTAAATTATATTTAAAACAAGCGCATGTAATGTACAAGAACAATATTTTAATTCAAGCCCCTTTAACAATTGTTTTAATATCTATGGTTACATATGTTAATTATATATTAAAAATTCCACCATTAATATACCATATTTGATATATATTTAAAAAAACATGGATGAATATAAAATTTTTACTAATTTCACATCATTTCATGAAATATCATTTATTATAAACTAAAATTAATTTCATTTTGAACATTATTTGATTCATTTCAATTAAAAAGTATTAAAAAATATAGGAAATAATCTATATTAAATAAAATGTATTCAAATATGATATATTCAACTAAATAATAATGAATCATAATAATTCAATTAATTTACTTCACTTTTAAAATTATAGTATAAGTTAATTTAGTTAATAATTAACTAAATAATACTATAATGGAATTTTATAAGAATTTAATGTAAGTAATTAATCAATAAATATAAATGAAAAATAATTATGATAAAAATAACCAATTTATACTACAAAATCATATTTATAACCAATGATACATAAGTTTTTCCATATCTCAAGTTGTATAAATATTAAAGGTAATGGTGTAACCATTTATTATAATTTCATCGGTTGAATCTTTATACGAGACCATTCATTAGACACTTTTCGAATAACCTATATAATCATAAATACAAGGGGATTGGGTCAAACTAATATCAAAAAATGCACTTCGGATAGTTGACTATGTGATTTTTCCTTAAGTTGAGTGTTTAGTCCCTTGATAAGATTAATTTTACCTTAATTGATATAATTAATTTTGAATCACATTATCTAATATATTTGGTTAAAAATATGCTGATATTAATTTATTGAATATATCATACTATTATAACAAAGTATTTATTATTTTAAAATTTTAATTCACAAAAGTGGTTAAATTTATATTAACACTAATCCAACATACCTTGAGAAAAAGCGGGTAAAAATATTCCAAAGATCAATAAGTCTTTATATCTAATTTCAATATATATATATTTATTATAAACTAATTTGGATTAATATATTTATAATTGTCCAGATGGGAATTTATAAACCAATTAAAATTTTCAATTATCATAAATAATTATTTAATCAAAATGCTAGTTTTTAATTCATATATATTATTTTTTCACTATTTAGGAAAATATGAATCATGAAATAATAAAAATAGTTAACCATAATTTAATTTTTTTAGTTACTAAATTGATAATGAATTCTATTTGGGAAAATAAAATTTATTAAATTTCCGAAATTTAGTTTAAAAATAGTAGTGTGATTAAACTGAGGTAAAACCCATTTTTAAATTTAACATAAGCTAAGTGAGTGTTGTGTGTATCATAGACATAACATAGAGTTGTATGTTGTCATGATATAAAATAAAATAAAATATATTTTATAATGATAATATTTAGATTTCATGGTTTTTTTTAATGTAAAAGGATGAGTATTAATCATAAGAATAAAACTAATCATATTGATACCAAATGATCAAAAATATGGGATCTTTGAGGGATGAGAGAAGAGAATAAACTGAGAATTTGATGTGGGAAGTGGTGAAACACACTTGTATTTATATTCACAAAGGTGAAATTTCAACCTCATAATATATAGTGGCTCGAAAACAGTACAACAAGAAATATCAAGGTTTATTTTTATCCTCAAAATATTTAAATTCAATTTTGAGACCGATAATAGTTTATAATGAAATTTTTATCAGATCAAAAATTGTGGGGAATAATTTTGTAAAAAAATTACAAAATAGAATGTTTAAAAAAGTAAATGAAATATTTATAAAAATTAATAATATTATTAAATTACTACTTCAATAAAAATAAAAACAATACATGGGAATTTTTGTGTTGTATATTTTCCATATTGATTTTTAAAATATTTTCCCTATGCGAAAATAAAAAAATATTTTCAGAAAAACATAATAATTTTACAAAATATGATAAATGAAATAAAAATAATAAATAAAAAAGGAATATATACACCACCATTTGAAAAGGAGATTATAACTCTATGGTCACCAATATAATATATGTAGAAATTAATGATCAAGATTTATTAAACATTTATATATTCTTTGTGATACAGTCAAACCTATTGAATATAAGGTGTTTAGTAAATATATTAACAAGATACTCTTCCATTCTTATTGAATGTAAAAATATATCTCCTATTTCTATATAGTTTGGGGCAAAATGGTGTATAATATAAATGTGATTTTTTCATTATTTATGTAATGTGGTTTTATATAATTTTATTGAACTTCTATTATCAAATAAATTATAGTATCACTAAAACACGGTCCAATGTTAGTATGTTTGTTTTAAATGAACAACACATGAGCATAACAACTTTTAGTGACCACATATTCTACTTTAGTAGTGGAATGTTCAATAAAACATTTTTTATAATAGGTCAATATACTAAATCATATACTATGAAATGAAATGTTCCCATTGAACCATTTATATCTATTTTACATGAACTAATGTCCAATTATAATTTTATCTATTAAAATAATTTCGAAAATATTATAATATAGATAGATTAAAAAACTCAGTTAAGATAAAAATTTATTTTTATATCCATCAAATGGGACTCGTTTATATTAGAATTATATATTAAACATAATAATATATAAAACACTAAATATAGATGACTATATTTTAGGTATAGTAAAATACCAATCCTTCCTCTGTAGATATTTTGATCAACTGGTTTCCCAAATTTCTAAAAATATAATATATTAGTGGTTATGATATAAATAATAATAAATTTTATTATTTTTACCTAATCATTTAATAAAAATATGATTTACATAATTATGATGACATATAAATTTTTTCTCTAGTTTTTTAAATCATAGAAACCAAGAAAATAATTGTGTCCACCCATCATTCTCATCTCAAACTCGGATTTCATAAGATCCGTAATTTAATCTGTAATAAATATATGAGTTTATCATAATTAATTTTCATTAGAATAAATTTAATTAATGTTATTGTTCACAGTATCTTTTTAGTTATGTGTTTTTCATGACCTGTCCCATGGGGCCCATGCTGAGACTACCTCAAGACTGCCTTCCATAGTCGAGGTGCTGGCGACTAGCACCAAAGGTGTAATTCTCTAAAACTGGAATGGCATTAACTTTATAACATGTAAACACACATAGAAAGATATGAACACGAGTAAACTATATAACTAACAAGAGAGTACAGTAACCAAAAAAAGGCCAGAATACAAGACCAACTGGAAAGTACAATTACAACTGAAAAGAAAAAAATATCTGAATGGTGAATAGCATCTCCTGGATAATCCACAACGAATCCCACCTAAAGGGTAAGTAAAAATAGACTCCTCAACACTCATCATCCATATGTCTCCTCCACATACCTAAATGTCGTATGGTCCACCTCCAACTACTGTCTAGTCCTGGTACTCTCAGGCTCAGTCAGCGATGTCTGTCGTCTGCATCCAACCCAACGAGGTGCAGGCATACCCCATGGAGGGGTGAGTATAACGATACTTAGTAGGGAACATGAGACCCTTAAGGTCTCAAAAAATAATTCAAGGATAAACCACAAATTATTAAATAAAAAAATAACCCCACATAGGTATATGAACATATATATGCCTATGTTATCATGTAATCCATCTCAATCACGATGAATACAAAAAAGTACTCACTCAGCTCAAACAATGATTTTATTCTAGGGGTAGTAACAATTTGAATGCTCTTCTGCTGGAGAACTCCTCCTCTATCAAGTATACTGGGACAACCGCCACAACCTAGCACTTCCCACTAACCTTGGACTGCTGAGGTACTCTTCTTGTTGAGTACCATGGGTCTGCTACATGAAACAAAGGCACTCCCCACTGTGGGTCTGCCACCACAACAAGAGACTCCCCCTAATAGCCTGCAGAGGTACTCTTCCTGTCGAGTACCATGGGTCTGCCAAAACAATCTGGGGCACCTCAACCGTGGGTTTACTACCACAACCAGGCGCTCCCCTCTAGGCCAGTCGAGTCACTCCGAGTCAAATGGTCATAGTGATCATGTCATAGCCAACTACTAGTTCCGGCCCAAATTCTCTCTCATCTAAATAAGATCCTCTCCACAAGCTACTGTTTGATTCCCCAACATCCACGAATTCCAAAGACAAAGTATTCTAATAGTCCGCCACGTTTTAGGGGTCGCAATGCAACTGATGTAGCATCTATCGGACACTCGGTTTTTGAGTGATTATCCTTTTAGTCTCGGGGGCCTGAATGGATTCGTGCTCGATCCAACCTGACCGTATCTCGACTCGAACTCAAAATCCAATGGGGTATACTCATAGGGAATTCCATGATCCATGATTAATAATGCCACTGATGGTTCGTCAAACAGTTGTCTGGTGAAAAAGATATGGCCAAAAGAAAGTAAAGGGTTGTAGTGGGGCCTGGTTCGGTCCGCCCCGGTCGGACCGACCCTACCCCACCCTACCTGGGCCGACCCAGTTCGTGTCGAACCAACCATACCCATTGGGTCTAGCACAACCCATTGGGTGGGCCATCCCATTTGGTTCAGCACGGCCCAGCAGACAGCGTGGGCAGCAAGGGCCCTTGAGGGCACGGACAGGCCTCGAGGGCGCAGTCCGGCCATAAGATGTTGTGAGGTCGGTTCTACCCGGAAGGTGCTGTGAGGGAAAGGCCCGTCTCGGAGGGAAACATGAGCGGGAGGCGTGGCCTATAGGGGTCCATGAGGGGGCGCAACTCCAGGTGGCTCGACCCGAGGGTACGGGACGGTTTGTTTGGGACACCGTGAGGGGCGTGGGTGGCCGGCTATGTCAGGGCACCATGTGGGGCGCTAGATGCCATCTCGGTCGGGGTTCCTTGAGAGGCGCGGGAGGAAAGTTTAGTTGGGGTGCTCGGGAGGCTAGCAGGTGGCGTGAGCCAGTGGCTCGAGAGTTCGACGTGTGGCATGAGCTAGTAGGCATAGAGAGTCGGTGCCGGTGCGGGCCAGTTTGGTCGGCGGGTGGCACGGGCCAGTTCGCCCAGGGCATGACACAGGCGATGGAAGGTAGGGCCAGGGCACGGCGTGGCATGGGGTGGTTCGGCCGACCGAGTCGGTATGGCTAGGGCACCAGAACGCCGCGGGGGCGGCGCAGTTCACAGAGGTAGTGGGGGCGCGGCCGTTTCCTTCATCACCATTGTCACCTCACTCCATTTGAAGGAACATTAATGAATAACGGTGGAGGGGTCGGGATGTGTTTTTTCAGCCAGTATCCTCCGTATATTGGGTGGTAGAGGATTGTTCTCAAAAAAACAATGCACGCCAAACTTATAAATTCCCACAGAAAGGAAAACAAGGTATGATTATGGGAAAAAATTATCACGGAAATAATCAACCTACATTGTTTTTTGTTCATCGACGAATTTTTGGGGAATAATATAGATTTTTTTTTCACTCTTAACGTCCTCCACACACCTCCAATCATGAGCCCATGCGTCGGTTTGTTGACAACAATGAGGAGGGAAGGTCGGTCGTCGAAGACATCCCACGTCAGTTGCATCTGCAAGGTGCTTCCGAGGAATAAGTCGAAGATGCTCCTCACCAGCATTCTTCAAGGTGGATATTCCTCATTCTTCATTGGAGATCTAAATTCGCAAGAGATCCTCCTCCCCCAAAATTCAACCCAATATGAAAGTTGTTCCAAAATAATTGACTAAACCATCTATTTTTTGATGGAATGATTTCAAAATCCCTAATTATTTAAGGTGGGTGGCGTAATATATTAAGGGAGGTGGTGGAACCATTAATGGAGGGGTTGGCACAAAAAAAGGTAGAGGAGGTCAAGAGGCTCTCCCTCATTTATGAGGGGAGTTGAGAGTTTCTTTAAATTAAAAAGGGGGTTTTAGTCCCTAGCAGTCCCCACCACCATAACATCTCATGGGAAGGTTATGGCTTGGGTGGTCCCCAATTCCAACCTCCACAATGAATTTCAAAATAAAATAAAATGATGTTTATTTTATTTTATTATTTCTACAAAAAACCAAAAAAACTATATTTTTCCATTGACCATCTGTCGTCGAGGTGAATGTATCTTTAAGAGAGTACCAGCACAGCGATTTCAACAGTTCCCTCATATATCAATTATGTGCACCTGTTAAAAAGATATAAAACCCCACTCATTCCTTTACTGAATGCACATGAAAAAAACATCAGAAATTGATTTCGGGCTCACCGGGCCATGGAATCATGTGCTGTAAGTTTTTGAGGACTTGTAAAATTTCCATTTAATTAATAAAAATTACATCGAAATTTTGGGTGTTCAAATTCTCCCTACCATAGGGCTCTACATCTTCATATTCCACAAACCATACTAGGTAAAAAATTTGGGGTACTGAGCATGCATCTGAGCCTCTTGCTCCCACGTTTTATCCTAGACGTTCCCATGTTGCCAGTAAATGCGCACCAGCGGTATCGACCATCCACGAAGGACATGCTCCTGTTGATACTATATCTATACTGAATCCTATATAATTGCTCCCCCATCGTCAATTTCTAGCTTTCCATGCTCGATAATGTGTGATGTTTTGGGCACGTATCTCCTCAGCTGGGATACATGGAAGACGTTGTGTACATGGTGCAACTGAGGTGGAAGAGATAAGTGGTATGCCACCTCGACAACTCTGCTGAGGACCTAAAAAGGTCCGATGAACCACGAATATAACTTTCCGCCTTGGCAAAATTTCTATATTCCACGTTGGGGTTAGACCTGTAAATAGATTTGGTCACCATCCATGAATTCCATAGGTCTCCGTCTATTATCTGCATACGACTACTGCCTACTCTGTGCAGTCATCCTCTACTCCTAGTTGATCTTCACCTTCTCTATGGTATCTTATACCATCTCTAGACCCTTGAGTGTTGACTCCCCTAGGTCAGTCCAGAATAAAGTTGATCTGCAAGGTCACCCGTACAATGCTTCAAAAGGTGCCATCCTATGGAGGAGTGTTAACTATTGTTGTATACAAACTCCCTCAATGATAAGTGATCCTCCCTACTGTGACTGATGTCAAGGAAACAAGAATGAAACATATCCTCGATAGTCTGAATGGTCCGCTTAGTCTGACCTTCCATCTGAGGATGGATGGCGGTGCTCAAATGAAGCTTTGTCCTGAAAGCCTCTTGCAACCCCTTTCATAGCAGCATAGTAAATCATGTGTCACGATCGGAGATAATCATAGTGGGTACTCCATGTAGCCGGACAAATTCCTCCACATAGATGTGTCCCAAGCTATCTACTAAACCTTGCTCTCTGATCGGTATGAAGTGGGATGACTTGGTGATTCGGTCAATGATCTCCCAAATCGAGTCATGTCCCATGGATTTACATGGAAGACCCATCACAAAGTCCACAGATATCCCATACCACTAACAATCTAGGACCTATAAAGGCTAAACCAATCCCACTTGTACCTGATGCTCTGCCTTCATTAGCTGACAAGTGACACATCAAGAGACAAACACTCCGACTGCTTCCGATATTCCAAGCCACCAGTGCTGCAATCAGAGGTCCTGATACATCTTTTCCACACCTGGATATACAGCTAGAGAGGATGTGTAGAACTACCATAACACTTCCTCATGTAGTGAATCTAGTACCATGGTACGTCCACTAAATAGGATGATGTGCTCTCCACCTTCAAAAAATCCATCAGGTGCTTTTCCAATAGATATCGGAGCACGTCATGTCTCACAGTCATCGTCCCCATGCTGTGCCTCCTGGAATCACTAAAGAAGTAGGGGAGTGACTGTAAGAGACTAACGAAAAGCTATTCAATCCCTTTCCACAAAGGATATCTGAAAAGCGGCCAGCTACTTTGTTTCTTCTCCTAGCAGTTTTATAACAGATCTCTTGGTGAGTGAATCTACTAAAAAGTTCCCCTTCCCAGAAGTATAGACTCTTTCAATGTCATAGTCCTTGAAGAACTCAAGCCAACGTCATTGTCTCAGGTTCAGGTCCTCTTAAGAAAAGATATACCTGAGATAATTGTGATTAGAGTACATGGTAAAATGTTCACCCATCAGATAGTTCTTCTATATCATCTAGGCGAAGACCACTACTGCTAACTCCATTTCATGGGTAGCATAGTTATTCTCATGCTGCCTCATCTTTCGAGAACCATAGGCATTCACCGCTCGCTCCTTCATCAGATCACACCCGAGTAATTTCCCAGATCCGTCGCAGTAGCCTACGTACCCTACACCCTCCTCTGGATGCCTCGAGATGGGGGCCATAGTCAACCTCTACATCATCTCCTAAAAGATCTGTTGGCATCTCTTTTACCACACGAAGGGTTTCCCCTTCTTATTCAAGGCTAATAGTGGTGATGCAACTTTGTAGAAATTGGGTACGAATCTCCGGTATTATCCAGTGTAACCCAAGAAACTTTTCACTTCCATCAAACTCCTGGGTGGATCCAAATCAATTACTACCTCGATCTTCATGGGATCCACTACAAATCCCCCATCCGAGATGACATGTCCGAGAAAGTGAACCTCTTGGATCTAGAACTGGCACATCGAGAGCTTACCATAAATCTGGTTCTCATTGAGTGTGTCACGTACTACTCGCGAATAGTAGGAATACTCCTCCATAATAGTCGAGTAGATAAGATTGTCTTCAATAAAGACTACGCAAAATCGATTATGGTATGGATGAAAGATCATGTTCATGAGCCCCAGGAACACTGCTGGAGTGTTGGTTATGCCGAATGGCATAACAAAGAACTCGTAGTGGTCATAACGACACCTGAGGTCCGTCTTCTGCATATCCTCGTCTCGAACTCTGAGCTGGTGATAGCCTGATCTGAGGTCTCTAGAAAAAAACAACCGTGATCCATTCAGCTGACCAAAGTGGTCGTCAATCCTCAGGTGTTGGTACATGTTCTTCGCGGTCACCAGGTTCAGGCACCGATAGTCTACACAGAGCCTTAATCTAACATCTGCCTTCTTGGTGAATAGAATTGGGGCTTCCCAAGGTGAAACAATGGTCTAGATGAACCAATTCCACCGCAAGTCCTCCTATTGTACTCGCATGTCATGAATCTCTGTGGGTGCAATATGATATGATGGTGTTGATATCGGTTTCATCCTGAGGGTACATGTCAATGTAAAAGTCTACGTCTCTGTGAGGAGGTAGACCATGAATATCATCAGGGATGTCATCTGTGTACTTTTCCACCACTATAGGATAATTTTTACTATCCACATCAATAACTATAAGGGTAAGGCTAGCCAATTGATGAGTATTCAGCTGCACTCTCCTCTGGGTAAGTCCATCCTGCACTGCAAAGGCTCCCTCCACACCGGTGAAGGTAAACCTGGTCCCATCCCTGCGGACACACCTCACTTTGCACCAAATATAGTCAATTTGAGAATGGACAATAGATAACTAGTCTATACCCAAGATGATTTCATAAGGCCTCAATGCCACTAATTAGAGATCCCAGTCAAAGATATCACCTACGTGTGTAAGCTTGCACTACCACCACTCGTGCTTAATTGTCGAATATGCTCTCGTAAGAGTCTATAGCCATATGGACGAAACCAACGGCTCATTCAGAATCTCTATGATCCAAACAAGGGTAGTGGTAATGAAATAATGATTGTCTCCTGTGTCTATATGTACTGCAGCTAGGGAGTAATTGACACCGATCTTACCTCGTATCATCTCCATAGAGCCATGATCATAGGCCTCAGCAACATGGAGATGAGCAATACCCAGTCCACCTGCTCTATGCGGTTGGGGTGTACGTGATGGGGGTGGTGGCAGTAACATCTCGAATCGTCGCCCACCGCCAGCTCCACGACCAGCTCTTCTGCCACGTCCACATGCTCTATGATGACCTCCATAATCGATCCTTTGTCTCTGCCTAGGAGGTCCTTCGACCGTATGCAGATCATCTAAATGGCGTGTTAGATAGTCACGAGCCATGAGTCCCTACCCGCTACTTGGAGGTCCTAAAAGATGTCATGGTAAAAACTCCTTGTGCTGGTCATATTATTCTATAAAATATTCCAACAACCCACATGTAAATCACTTGGGTTGGTTTCATCATATTTCAATAATGAAACAACTCAACCTTATTTAAGATACTTCATTTATTACATATGTAATGAAACGACCCATGATACCCTCAAACCTGACACACAACCCTATCTTTCACATACCTGAAGGGTGTTCCCAATCCACACAAGCTAGCGACAGGCACCCGTGCATCAAACGAAAAAATCGAGTGAACGTTTTCACCCAACCTGAACAACCAAACCTCAGATATATATTTATATGTGTATATATATATATATATGTATAGAAATACATAACATAGGAAGAATAAAGAATATATATTCCATAACTATAAGGAAAAAATTAGAAATAGATAAACTGTAACAATATCTAAAACCCAAAAGAAATGTTCTGTTGCAAAGCACTCAAAACCAAATAGCTACTCCTACGATGGCATTGATGAACTTGAACCATCTCACCACCATCTACCCATCCCAACTAAGAAGAACCTTTCCACCTCACTATGGATCCTTGCGTTTCCCTATACTATAAGAATAAAATGGTCTAAACACCACCATGGCAGGGCACAAGCTGTGAGCTAACATACTTAGTATGATCCCACCTAGGTGTTCCATAATATTGTATGTATAAAAAATAATGTGTTCCCATTTTAAAATAAAACATTTCATGGGAAAAATATCTTCAAATTGATTAATTATCCTACAATAATGGTTTCCACTCGGGTATCCTAAAGGAACCATTTGAATCCCATAATGGAAAAAGTCAGAACACCGACTTGTTGGGATGCCGTCATTTAGCGTAATCTAATAGGACCTGAAATGGTAGAAGAAATAGTGGAGAATGTTAAAACCACTAAACAGCATATCAAGGAAGCCAAAAGATGACAGAAAAGTTATGCAGATAAATGTAGACGAGACTGTGAGTTCAATGATGGAAGCATGGTATTTGTATGCATATCATCGTGGAAGAAGGTCATGAGGTTTCAAAACAAAGGGATGTTAAGTCCTATGTACATTATCCACTTCAAGATTCTTGATTGTGTTAGGGTTGTTCACTATCGACTAGAACTTCCACCTACCATGGCCAAAGTACTTGATGTCTTTCATGTATCCCTCTTATGGATGTACATACAAGACCCTTCACATGTACTCTCGTCAGAGTTACTAAAGTTATAGGATGATCATTCTTATGAAGATACCCCACTGAAGATCATAAGTCTTAGAGAAGATGTTCTATGAAATAAGACAATTCCCCTCGCCAAGGTGTTGTGGAAATACCACAAGCTTGAAGAAGCGACGTGGGAATCAGAGGATGTGATAAATAAGAGTTACCCACATCTTTTTTAGTATGTGAAAAGAACATTTCGAAGTTGAAATTTCATAAGGGTGGATGATTATAACAAACCAAACATTTATTAATGGAAATTAAAATTCAATGTTTTATTATGAAAAATGGTTATACAAAATGTGAACTTCTTGGTTTGATGTTTTTGGATTTAAAAATTCCATTACGAATTTTGACGATTGTTAATATAGCTCTTAAACAGTGATCACACGATTAGTTTAAAATAGGGCTTTAACAAATCCTATTTACTCCAAAAAAGGAAGAGAAGGCCTCATCCTATAGAATTTCTCTATATGAAGAACGTTTTTCAGATCTCGGAAATGCGGTGGCATCATTGGGCTTCGCTCTTGACCATTCCCAAGCTGAGCTTGAACATGTTATGCTTGAGCTGAACCGACTACGAGAGTAGTGGATGTTAATTGATATTACGAACTAAGTGATGTTATCCTAGCCACCCCATGATTCTGCCACCATCACCCACATTACCCTTCTTTCTTATGAGGGTGTTATAAGTGCTTATGTAACAAGAACTATGCACTATGATTATGTAAATAATTTTTGTATATAATGAATAATATACATTCATTTTATTATTGATACCTTGTAAATAGTTTTTAAAGAAGAAATAGATTTTTTAATAAATATTCAATTAAGAAATATATTTTTATGATTTAATGGATTCATGAATTAAATAATATTTTAATAAAATATTATTATTAAATTATTTTTTATTAAATATAAATGATCGTATTGTTTTTATAATACAAGTTCAGTTTTTATTATGGTTTCAAATCAATTTTTGTCAAAACCCAAGAATTTTTTATAAATTATAGTTTTTATTTTGAAAATAAAATTTCACATATTTAGAAAATAATATACATAAAATTTATATTATTTTTGGAATCTTGTTGTCGAAATTTTCCAATGGAGAATTTTTCATAATATTCTGAGATAGTCGCTTTTTGGTTAAAAATTAAATACCATTTAAATATATAATGTGTTTTATTATATCATATTGACCAAATAGTGAATTTTGAAAATAATATAAAAATTGAGTTCGGAAAATATATGTTTCAAAAATAATATAATTGTATTTTAGGTATGTGTTATTTATATTACAAAGCTTTAGTAGAAGCTTGAAGACTTATAAAACATTTTATCTTTTAAATTTGATTTCCGTTAGAAGGTGACTCACCTCCACATAAGAAACACTATTATTTTAAGAAGTACGGAAATTTTCCATATAAAATATTTTTTTCCAACTCCACTTTGAGAAAAACCATGGGAAAAAGTGGGTTGGTTTGTGGTTTTGATTAGTTTAATCTGTGGTGTCCCAAACCTAAATAATTAAGAATTACCTATCCATTCCTATATAGATCCACCCATGATCCCACATCCACATCACTCAATTCATTTTTAGTTCTCCCAACCACTTTACACCTCTCTCTAGAATGCTCTCAAGGTGCCCCAAGCTCCCAAAAAGCCTCTCTCAATCCTCTCCCAATCCTTGGAAATCACACTTCCATGTAAGGTATTCTCAATTTCCTTATTTATATCCATGTATCCTTATATTGTTATACCCTTTTATTTTCATTTATAAATGTTGGGGTATGATTTAAAACCTCTCCCATTATTCCCTATTGATGATTTAATAATTATATACCCCTTTATCTCTTATTAATGACTCCCATGTACACCCATTACCATGCTGAAATTCCTTCATGAATTTATCTCTCCTAATTTACATTCAAGAAATTCCTCTTTATTATGTTTTAAACTCCTTTACATTTGTTTTGAAATGTGTCTATATTAACTCCTACAATCCCTTTAATGTAAATATGATGAGACACCCCATTCTCTCTCATCATCCATTTTTTTTAATTCTTATGTCACGACTTTATGCTGCTGAAAATGCACCGAAGTCATTGTGTAGTGAATACCATACCCATTTATCCATCAAGGGTATCCTACATTATACACATTTACATATTGTTTAAATATATTAATGTATGTATTAAAAATTCCATTATCATGTAATAATTGATGATGATGAATGATTCCAGGTTGTATGATCCATGTGGCACACTTAGGCATTATATTAAATGATTAAGAAGAGTGTGCCCTGATAGCATTCCAATGCATTGGTTAAATATTAGTATAATTATACATCAAGTGAAATGAGGCTTTAGTCATGCTAATTCAAGTGTAATTAGGTTTCATACATGTTCCATGTTCAATGAGACTTGGCTCATGCTAATACCATATTTAGTGTTGTCACCACATTTCCATCTTATGATAATCATGGTATGTCTTGCCTTTATGTTCATCTTTATTTCATGCTCCATTGGTATGCCTATTGTCTTACATGTATTGTATTATTTATGTTATTCCTTGTTTACTCCCATACTGGGATTTATATGTCACTATTTTCTTATGCATGTCCTCAGGTTACCCCATGCATTGCTAGGTACGAGGGATTGTAGTTGTCATGTAATGGATGTTTTCAATAAATATGTCATGTTTCATTTTTTAAGTTGATATGAAATGTTCCTATGCCCCAAAGACACTAAAACTCCAGATGTTCTATGTTGTATCAAGTGAATTTTAAGTAATAGATCCTGTTTATGTGTGTAATAAAAAGAGAAGTGTTCTAAAAACTCTAGTGCTCTGTCTTTAAATACCGATAGGTGGAACACCTACTAATTAATATTGTTATCCAACATTTTATCCCATGAGACCAATTCTAGAATCACATATCTCAATAAATATTTGTTTTTTCGGGATTAATTTTCAACTAAGAGGTGTAGTAATCATCATCAACTCTTCCATAATACCTATTGGAACACCGATCCTCCCACATAGAAGTAGGGCATCGTCTCTATCCATATACCTATATGAATGTGGGTTACCTCCTGATATAATCTCACAGAGAACCAAACCATCATGATATAAACAATCCCCACCCTTTAACTACTAAATTTGGGAAGAGGTAACAATCAATGATGAGATATTACATTGCTCATGACTATCATGAAACTCAATATGCAATACATAAAAGAAGGATATTAACTTACATTCATCAATTGTTTCCCATATGACTTGTTTTTGAGTTTTATGACTAAGTTAATCTAAAAATAAATTTCCCTTCTTAGACATATAGGTAATATCAAAATAAAATATTGTAGATATTCGACCCATCCCTGCTATCTGAGGTTCAATTCACACAGAGATAATATATAGGTGAGGCTCTTGTGGTCCGATTACACCACAAATAACTCAACCAATAGACAATGTCTCTATTAAAATAATTCGAGGGAAACTGATGCTAGCTTATAGTCATGCATCAACTAATTCCTCTCATGAGTTCTCATCTTCCAGGGCCCATACACAATGAATTTATCATCCTACAACAAAAGTTCTCCTAGTCTGATTCCCGAAGCATTATAGAAGATGGTGTAACCTATGCCTGACTTCGCAAGAGACTGAATACGTGCTGATACAAGGATCCCTTTTATCTCTTGAAAGGCATTATCACATGATTCTGTTCATATGAACATGACACCCTTATTTTTAAGACATGTAATTGGAATATCAAGGATAGAATATTCCTTCATCAAACGCTGGTTATATCTAGCATGTCCCAAGACACTCCGTATTTTAACCACATTCATGTGATGATCCCAAGATAAAACAACACTATCATTTAATGGGTCCATAGTACCTCTTGGTTTCAGTATTTTATGAACCAAGAAGAGGACATTGTCAATCCAGAAGTGGAACGTAGCATGAATGTTGTAAATATGATGCTTTCTCAGTGTACATAGAATGATCTCAAGATATTTTTCATAGTCACTATGTGTGTTACAATACTCCAAGATGTTTTCCATAAAGACCATATAAATTTATACTAGTCATGGTGGAGAAACATATTCATAATATCCATGAAAATAGTGGGTGGGTTCATAAGATCTAATGACTTAACAATGTTCTCATATAGACCATACCGGCATCGGAAGGATGTATGAGGTATGTATGATCTGCTGACTCATACATGATGATAACCCAATCATAGGTTGATCTTGTAGAAGTCATTTTCTCCTCAGAGGTGGTCCAAGAGGATATTTATTAAAGGTATTAAATATCAGTTCTTGGCTTTATTCATGATTAAACTTCATTAATCCATTGATAAATGTATGGTTCCATCCGCTTTCTAGGAAAACTCATAGGCAAACCCCAAGAGGATGTACCGGGCCATATAAGACATTTGGCCTCTTTTTCATATACCTAATGCTCGATCTCATGAGGATCTATAGGCGAAATACTATATGGAGCAATGGAAACTTGTGATCCTCCTGGAAGATTCCCAAATGTGAACTCTACCTCACTCTTAGTAGGAAATCTAGAAAATTCATCAGGAATGACATCCCTAAAACGATCCACTACTCAAGAGAAATATCTTATCATAAACCCCAATACCCATTGAAGAGGTTTTAAATTTGGACATTCACTTCACAATGCCCATCATACTATAGAATAGCTCTTACAGCCTAGACATCCCACGCACATTTATATAGATAAATACTACTCTCTAAAGGAAAATCAT
This sequence comes from Viscum album, assembly GCA_963277665.1. Lineage (NCBI taxonomy): Eukaryota > Viridiplantae > Streptophyta > Magnoliopsida > Santalales > Viscaceae > Viscum > Viscum album. The sequence continues at coordinate 895,587,905 of OY728127.1, forward strand.
GATTGTGAACCCACCAGTACAACATGAGTATGATATCGAAACCTTCAATCCCAAAAAGTTATATGTTCTATAAGAAGGGTTATCTTCCTACCTCATGGTTATAGTATCTCAATTGGGGTATTTCCTCTATTCTTACCCATAATGGAAGTTCAAGGGACGTTACACTATAGTAATACTATATATCCAGTATGATAGATTTCAAAATATATACCGTGATAAATGATTTCAAAAAACATATATCAAATAATGATGATATTATTGTAGATAGAACATGAATAGTACCTCGTATAGTAGATGGTCCCACAACTTGATCCTCTTTTAAAAACTCTGGTGCATTCAAATGATATGATATATGGACCTATAAAGCAGAGAGACTATCACAGTCATTACTAATATTTTAGCGCTACTAGTAAACTGGGGTCTGGCTACCACAGCCATGACCTCCTCATCATCCATAACTACCAATGTTACTCCATCTCCAATCTATACAATACATAAAATAACCCGCTCCTAATAGTGGAGATGGTGTAGATCTTTTTCCACTCGATGTAGGTTTAAAGGTCATGTATATAGTCTTGAGAATTCCCATCTGTCCTCAAGCCTAGACCTACAGTGTGTGTCTATTACACAATGTATTTAAATGACCTTATTTTCCACACTGATTGCACATTATATATATATTGAAGTGGGAACTCTGGTTGTCCCTACACTAATAAGAGGCCTCAATAAATGTTCCATGTCTCTGGAAGAACTACTATTCTGATAGGGCACAGATCCATTAAACCTTCTACAATTTCCATCCCCCACCTTATGATGAGTGATAAGAGCCATATTTATCATTTTAGATATGGTATTAAGGAAAAATACGTTCAATTTAATAAAGATGAAATATTGGATCCCGTCTTCAATGTGTCAAGAACACAAAATATAATCACCAAATATATGTAGTGAAAAGTGCTACAACTTTGTGAAACATGCTGATTATTCCATAATGCTTAGAATCTTGCTTTAGTTTCATAAACTCTCTTTCTCTGTCAACACTCTGCATTTGTGGAAAGTAATTATCAATGATGTCTATTAGGAAGTCAATCAATAACATTCCCTGATGATGATCGGTCTGGGTAATCACACCCTACCAATGCTTGGTTGTGTCCCTGATGTTTGTATATAGATTGATTAACTCACCTCTTTAGATGTGTTTCTATATGATCAATTATATATAGGTTGGATTATAATCAATACAAAATATCATGTGTAATACCATCCCCGCAAAAGGTATGAGCATGCTATAGTTGAAACTCACGAGTCAGATCAGACATCATAGTGGAAAACCATGGATAACCATGCATGGACTGCGTCATATGTAGGAAAATATCATGAAAATGGGCATCTGTTTTTTGAATCAGTTATATCAATTGTTTATAAATTGGAACTCTAGGAGGTAATACTAGTGTATCAGATTCAACCACATCTGTAACATTGTCTCCACCAACCACCTAGAATACAATAGGAGTACATCATGGTGGAATTGACCTATAGTGTCCAAGAACATGCCTTAGAACAAGAATAGAAGTAGTAAGATAGAATCACTAGTGTATGTTGAATGTATGAAATGTCACTACCCAAGGAATAATACCATAAAAAACAACATATAATGGTGGTTATCAATACATTCTATTGGATATGTTCCATATCAATTTATATGTAATTAATAGGTTCACTCCTTTACCATTTATAAACACAAGAATGCATGATAAGGATTTACAACCAATTCATTTTAGATTTCATGATTCACTTTTTAGTGGATAACCATTTTTGGAGAATTATTGAATTTGTAGCCATAAATGGAAATGAAATTCATTAATTTAAAAATATTTGCTCAATATGATAAATTAATCATCCCAACCCATGAAGGCCCATAAACCTCATGAATTGAGACATGAAACACTCAATCTCAACCAAGAGTAATACAAGAATAATATAACTATCATACCATCACTCAATAATCACACGCATATCATGCAATGAAATGTAGTGAACTGAACCTATATAGTAGGGAAATATGCATGAAATGTGAATTCTTGGAGACTTTAATGATGAATGTAACCATTATCTTATCCCTCATATAATTGGGACATAAATGAATGAAAATCCACAATATCATTAATACCCAAAAAATACACACAACATGTGCGTCACTCAAATGGGAAATAATATCAACTGTAATATAAAAAAAATAGAACAACAATAATAATTTAGGAAAATTGGTTTTTACCCCAAACATGGGTTCCAGACACCCAAGAACGACTTATGACCAAGTCTCAATTGTTCATAATCCCAAATATATTATCTCCAAATTGTTAGGCAAGAATTAAAACTCTTATAATACCACTTTGTGATGTCCCAGACCTTGATTCCACTAAACTCGTGCTCCAAGCCTATTGGGACACACGGGCTAAATCTCATCTTCCAAAATGCCAATGGCTTCCGACTTGTAGTGACAGCCGAGGGTGTGTCTATGGGGAGACTATTCCCTCACTACAAATGTGTATCATAGACAATGGATTTAAATATTGGGTAAATAGTATAATAAATATAAGTAAACATAAATAACATCATAAAATAGTGATATAATAGAATCAATAATAGATACAACAGGATTAACATTCAAGAATAAAATTATATGTCATATCACTAGAAAACTAAAAAACATGGATACAAGATAGTAGAAATAACAAGTTCTTCATAAGCATAATGTAAATTAAAGACTATCCCAAGAATCCCAAGCTCAGAAATGGTCATCTACTACTAAGCTCCATATTAAATAGCAATAAATGAAGTCTTTGAAGTTGTATGATTCCATTTTTCCACACCTTCTACCATATAATATTCTCCGGTTACCAAATGGAACTAGGAAAGGGTGTGATTTAATTGACATGGGGCCACCAACATTACAGTCTTTAACATCCATCATGTGTAATGGTAATGAAATAGTGTGAAGGTATTTATATATAATGTAATGCAGTGTAATGTAACTAAATACACATGTAACTACTTCAACCCTATACTGGTTTCTGAACATGTAAAAAATTCATTATATTATTATTACGATTTTTTAAATATGTCACATGTTAGAAATTTTAAAGATTTATTGTTGTAATAAGGAAAACTGTAATGATATTTTACTATGAAGTCCCAAGGTAATAAAAATGGCGACATTGGCCTCCTAGATCACCAAATCAATATTAATTGTATCCTATAATTGGGTAAGAGTTTAATCCAAGTTTCATAGTTTGAGGCTTTCAAAAATAAGGCACCTACTATGTCCATGGTGGTCGTATAAGGTAAAACATTGATATGTAGCGATATGTCCATATGGGATTTATCCATGGCACATATATGTCAATGATGGATCCAAGGAGTATATACATGGCATCCTGTAATGTTATTGAAGTGATCATATGTTGTCATTTTGGGTATCCAAATAATAGAATAGGATCTGGATCATGTTGGGTCTAAACCTATGTATGTTGTATCCTTGAATCAGAAAGGGGTTCCTAAGTCCCACTATAATTCTCAGTTCAGAATCCAAGGAGAGCATGAGTCTGGCCATTCCTACCTAATTATGAAGACTTGTAAAATTTATTTGGGATGAATCCTTGCATTCCATTAGTGTGATATTAATTTTTAGTATTCAAATGTTGGTTCAAGAAGTTCCATTCATTATTGTGATGTGGTCAGGTAGCATGAAACATTCTATTCAAGTTATAATTAATCAATTAGTCCATTTGGTTCAAGACTTACCTTTTATTGTCATGAAAATGCCATGATGCATGAAACAATTAATGTAATCCATTTAATGAATATTCCATATTCAAGGATCATTCTGCTACCTTCCTTTAATGATTTATGGGTTTCTATGGTTATGGAAGCTACTATTAATTTACATTTTAAGGCCATTTCTTTTTCATAATATACATTCCAATTCACATTTCACACATATTTGTCAAATTAAATCAGTTACCTTAGTTGGGTCATGTTCTGAGAATACAGTGTACCTTCCATTATGAAATTAAAAATCTAAATCAATTAATTTAATATAGTATAGATTACCCTTAGATCGGTCAAGTATATTCACACCCGAAGAGTGGCTCGAACATGTCAAATACTAAAAAACCAATAATGGAATTACCATCAACTTGTAAAGGGTGGAGTTTTGGGTGTATCCACTAAAAACTAATCACTTATATGTAAATATCACTAACATATGGTTCTAATGATTATAAGTGTGGTATATAAATTCTATTAAAGACACCCGATGAAATTACGGGGGCCCACACAACAAATCCAATATCAACGAACTTGAGAGAGGAGTTATAAAACACCCACCATAGGCCTGTTTGAATCTCCCACTCCCATATCGGCCCTTTCATTTTTTTGGATCATAGTAGATCTAAGAAAAAGGTAAAATTTTTCACATCCAGAGAACTAGGCTGTGATAAAGAGAGAAGAGGAAAGGATTAGGTGGACTCGAGAACATACTATTGAGCATCCAACATGATGAATGGATGCTTAAACATATACTAATTGAATGAGATATCTTGATTCCTACCAATGGTATTGAAAAATCTCAAAATTGGGAGGAATATAGATTAACCCCACTAGTTTTTAGATTAGGTATGATGGCAGGATCTAATTAGATAATTGTGTGAAATTTTGAAATTTTACCAAAAAATGTCATGTGCACGGTTTGGCTGCACTGTTTGAAAAACCATGATTTGTTAGTAGGTATGAATGGCACATTTCATGTATAGGCGAAACAACCTTTTGAAAAACCTTATATATGATTCTATATGACACTTTCGATATACACGATTTGCCAAACCATGCATCAACCATGTGGAAACCGTGCAAAATGATATGATTCAGAAAAATGATGTGTTTTGGGCTGTGAACATGCCCTCGTACAACCCTGATACCTATTCTAACTCATTATACATCCATATTATGTCCCACGTAATTATTTTGAGTGAAATTTAATGGATCCCTATATGAGTGAAAAAATGTGTTCTTACAGCTATTTCAGGTAGATGATGCTATTTAACAAAATTGGCTACTTATATGGATATGATATATTATGATTTGTGTTGTTAAATTTAGCTAAAATAAATAAATTTTATCCTCTAAATTTGATTCTTAATATCAAAGTCATTTCAATAGAGATTTCCAAAATAAAAACCACCTCTAGATGGTCATGGGAATATTATCATTATCAATAAACTTCTCACTAAAAAAAATATGAAATTTACATTATAATGACTCAAATCTATTCCAGATTTAACATATAATTCTACTTATAGATGAATATATTGAACAATAATGAATTAAATCACATAAAAATTAAATATATTTTATATTATAATCATACATCTAAATGTTTTTAATTTGAAATCAATATCTAGTTGTTGGTCAAGATCAGACATGTAATAGTATAAAAAATACAAATGTTAAAAGTCATTATTTTCATTATTAGTAGTGGTTTTATTAGGCATTACATGTTCGCATGGTTGATAGTGACAATTCCTCTCAAAGAAACCATAATTGGGACATTTAATTTTATAAAATAATCTCATGAGATGGAAGTAAATAATTTTTTTAATTTCTCTATTTCCCCTACACATGCCAGTTTGAAGACCCTTATCACTACTCTTGTATAATTTTCCTAACATTTGATTTAAATTTCCCAGTTATTCATCCTGCATTCTTTGACATTTTGGTAATTAAATCTTCATTCCATTATCATGTTTTTCACATTATCGTTAATTTGACACTATATTTCTCTTATTTTGACTACTAGGAACATTTTTTATGTTCTCATTGTAAATCATATTTTATGAATGATGGTTTGGAATAATCAGAATGTTTGTCATTCCATATCTGATTATAATATATATTTCATCGAGGTAATATTTGTATATTCAATTTCATTCATATTTACTTCTAGTTTAATCCATTACCAAAAACAAAAGGGATTATATGATTCAGAAGTAACATAAAATATGGTGGAATTAACATAAAAAATAATATAAATTACATTAAAAAAATATTGATTTTACCTATGTAATAATATAAACATATAATTCATTAAGATAAAGAATAATACATCATTATTTATCCTAGGCCAAATTATATTTTTTAAAGATGTAATTCTCAACATAGTACTCAGTTTATAGATACAATATAACCATGATGTTTTTCAAAACAACTTAAATCCAAATATCAATGGAAAACATTCTCTAAAAATTCAACTTATATATTATAGAGGAAATCACATAAATATAATTATGTACCTTAAATCATGATTCACAACATTTAAATATATTATATCCATGTTCATATTCCACTAAGGTCATATAATAATGACATATTCAATTCCATTCTAATAGATCATATATATAATGTTAATTAATCAAATCACATCACATAGGAGTGTCATACCAGTGGGAAGTTATGATTTTTTAGGTCATGATCATATTAATTACAATTACACCAATTTTGGGGTAATTAAAATGCGCCACATATTTTACATTTCCTTCAACAACATATGATGTAGTCACAATGATGTAATTTCAGAGAAAATCAAGCACTTATTACTTACCAAAACATTATGTCTTCATTATATAAATATACCTATTCTTAGTTTTTTTAAAATTTTATGTATAATAATCACAAAAATATTTAATTCTACATAATATAACATAACTGGTAATATATATCCTAGACATTATGATTTACCATATCATTTAAACCGTTAAATGATCCTCATCAATCTCTATATTCCGAAATGTTAACTAAACAATTCATTGAAACCAAATGTGATTCATTGGACCATCACCCTTGATTTGGCACTCTATACAGATAAATAAAATAGTAACATCTATACTGAATATAAATTTGTACAAATATTTTTTTCATAAATACATACATAAGGATAACATTTAATTATTTACATTCAAAGTAACTTTTGGGTTATTACATTTAAGGAATTAAGATAAATGATAAAATTTTAAACAATATGTATTTTAAAAATAATGTATATGTTTTCAAATATATATATAAAAAATACAAAATACATATTGATTATTCAATATATCCCATATATTTTTTCACACTTGATATACATATAAGAAAACATGTGTGATAGATTTCTTTATAACGTATAGAATGGAAACAAACCAATGGGTTGTTATCAAATGCATAGTAAGGGAAAAATTTTAATGAATAAAACGAAAAAACATAGACATATCACACATAAGATGATAGGAAAAAAATAATCAGATTAATTTCATAATAAACAAATTTATAGAGAAATCTAACACAATGAAAAAAAAATTAGGCCATGGATATCATAAAAATTGATCTAATTTTGATGGAATGAATAATGCTAAACATTTAAATTTATTATAAAGGAATTGAATAAAAATTCATCATGTTTGTTAAAATGTTGATCAACATATTTCACTATAATAACACCTATGCATTCACCGTATGAGTAAATGAGACATTTCATATCATTCAGTATGGTTACTTTTGTTGAATATAAACATGACTTAATATATAATTAAAATCCTTCAATATCAATAAATAATAAAATTATAAAATGAATACTAAAAATATCATTTCATAATAATTTTTAATAGTGATATAAAATAAATATATTTATGTCACCTTCAATTATATCATTTGAAATACTGACATGAAAATATATTGAAAAAAATTACATTTAAGAAAAATCTAAAACACTATGTCATTGGATAAACATAATGATTTTAATGGATAAAACTTGAGAGGAAGTTAAAACATTAGAATGTGAATAGAAAAACCTTTATGGATATTTTTTTCTATATACATTTATTATAACAAGAGAAAAAAAATCTCTTGTATTAAAACACTGTTTTCCCAAAGAGGAATGTGAAATAACAAATAATAATATAAAATAATGGTATAACTCAAAGAAATAAAATAAAATATAATTTTTAAACACAATAAACCAATGAAATGATATTTAATTTATGAATATCACTTATGGGAAACAAACACCATAAGTCATGAAATAATTGAAAAGAATTTATTTTCTAAAAATCTAAAAAATTATTGAATAAAACATGAAAAATAGAAATTTCATATTGTACCCAATATATATATATAATAACATATGAAGAATAAAAAACCTCTATTAATGAATATAATGTTACCAAAAACACTTATGATCATAGTAACATTTTATTAAATTAAATATGAACAAAAAGTACTTTATTTGAACTCATTTATCATATGAATTAATGTGGAAAAAAATATAGAACATTCAAGTTATTTAAAATAAACTAAACACTATAGAAATGAAACATGGTTCATAACTGTTTACATATCTCAAAGAATCAAAATTGAGATAATGAAAAACATTTAATCTTGAGTAGCAGTTTCTTATCAAAAAATATTAAAACAGATATATTGTAAATGAAATTAAAATAATAAAATTGAATTAAAATAATCAAATTGAATTAAAAATCATGATATGAAATATCAAATAGATAAAATTTATTCAATATAATTTAATTGTATTCATAATATCAAATCTTTCTGAAAGAGTGTAATTGGTATAAAAACACTTAACTCGGTCCATATTCATTCTTCTATTATGTTAAAAATCATGAATATTTTAAATAATTTCTTTAAAAATATTCCGAAAAGTACGTTTTCATAACTATAAAATTTATTCATCCAATTTCATAATCATTATATATATATATATATATATATTAGTGTTTACCTTTTTTTTACACAATTTGCAAGTTATCTTTACTAGATTAAATTACATTGAATAAATATTTCTTTTTGTCCATAATTTTTCAAAAAAAACATCATTATTATATAATATATGTTACATGATTATATATTTTATGGTAATATTATAAATCTATAATCTCTTTTAATGGAATGTTTCGCTATGTTCCATGGAATTGAAATTGGTGATGTGTAAGACTTTGTTGATCCTAACGAAAAAAAGTGTACTATAAATTACATACATCAATATTCATGAAAAATTACTAGATAAATTATATTTAAATAATATATCATATTATTATTTTGAATGAGTTCTCATTTTAAACCATCTAATAAATTCAAAATATTTTCGGGGAGGTGTTTTAAAAGACAAATAAATGAAATATGCATGATTAATGGGCAATTATGAGGTGGTTTGGTTATAATAAAATTATAACAGAAGAATATTATTTATATTTATTTTGTATCAGTGTTTTATATTACAATATTAAATATCTATACTGATAATATAATTTCAATGAAGTCATTACATATAATGAAGAGATCACTTTCAACTAAATATATATTTTTATATTTTTGAATTAATGAATAAAATGTGTTGGTCATATAATTTTGATTATTTATAATTATTTTCAAAAATAACTATAATTATATAATATATAACATCTTCATATATTCCCACAATCCTCATGAAAATCCATTTTGGATGGTGATAATAAAAAAATAAAAACTAATCGTCTCGGGGTGGTGGTAGATCACATGAATATGTAATTGATGACTTTGTCATCCATATAATTGATTAAATATGTAATATGGTTTGTTTATTCAAAATCAAAAAAATGGTATAAATATAAAATTATTTATTAAAATCTACAGTTCAATCAGCTATGTATTGTGGTGATGCAAAATGAATCATGTTGTATCATGGTCACAGTAATTCAAAAAATGTTTGAAATTTGATGTCATTTTTCCTTATATGAATGATAACGTGTTATTAATGATTATAAACATTTTATAATAAACTTTATTATATTACTAGGGCCGATTTAATTAAATATTTATTTTAAAATTATAATTGTTAATAATTTATTGAGCAAAGATAAATTATGTTGAAATGATTAGTCATGTCACACACTTAGTGATATTCTTGGAATATCCCATGGTAAAGGATGGAATACGATAATCTCTTGTGAACCAATGATTAATAAAGTATAAGGTATTATTTAGGAACTAATAACGGGATATTTTCTTGATGAATCAATATATTTATAATATCATTGAGTTGATGGTTATAGGCCCCATTTATAAGTATTGCAAATAGATTTTATATAAATATATCTTCATAATATGTAGGGAAAACATGTTTGAAATTACATTTTTCACGAAAAAATTACACTAAAGGAAAGGGAAGTGTTCATAGGAATCCACACCAAATCCGATAAATTATAGAATTTTTTTATCTTATTTCATTCCCATTAACCTTTGAATTATTGTATAAATCATTTAAGATTTTACCATGATTATGAATATCCAGATAGGGTAACATAATCATTTTGATTCTGATTAAATTTTTTAAAATGATATAATTTGGACACAAGGATTCTAATTTTGAAATTAATTTTAGTATTTTTTTCATTTTTTAAAGTGATAATAAATAATATTAACATAAAAAATATATTGTTATAAAGAACTATCTTATAAAATATCTCTTATATTAATAAATAACATGTTTGTGGTTTTTACACAAATGATTTTAAATTTTTTAAAGTATCATATAAAAGAAATATTTTTTATTATAAAATGAAAAAATAAATATAAAATTAATAATTATATTCTTATAATGACATATGATTGATGATATTTGTAGTAAAGATATATTAAATAGTTCATTTATAATTAACCATTTTTATAAAATTATATTAAATTAATCGTAGTAGTATATTATTATGATTAATTGAAAACAATATTTCATCTTTTATTATTAAATATATATAATATCAAAATTCAATATTTATACAATATCATGTAATATAGTGGAAAAATATTAATATTGTAATACAGAATTTGAAAGATTAAAAATTCAATATTCTTATTCAACATCAATTAAAAATTAATTATTTGTTGATCTATTATTCAGATAATAAATTTAATTTATATTTATCTAATCAAAATATACTAATTATATTTAATAAAAAAATATTTTTGAGAAAAAATATTATTATGGATAAAATAATTGTCAAAGTTGTTTTAGATAATCTATTTTTATAACATTCATATAAAATATAGCATTTATTTTATTTATATAATAATTTCATAATTAATTAAAAATAATAATTCTTGATAAATCAACATTGATTTTATAATGGTTATACATAATATTTATCCTGTTTTATAATTTTTTCATTGTTTATTTTTAGTTTCTTGTTTCACACAGAGAAATATATCAATAGAATTTTTCTCATATAATAGAATCCAGATGTAAACATTTTATATTTTTATAAGTGACTGATAAAATAAGTGTGTTTATATATTAGGGGATCATAGGAAATATTTGTTTTGGATGTGTAAAAGAATGTGGGGTTGTGAATTTCCTATATTTATTATAAAATAATTTTTATGGGTCCTCAATGAAATTATCAAAAAAATAAAATAAAATTGTATACGATATTAAAAATAAATTAAAAAAATAATTTAATAAATATTGAAATCATCATTAATAAATATATTTCATATCAATTTTTGATTGAGTTAATGAAATATAATAGTGTTATTATTCTCAGAGTTTGATAAATTAAGTATATCTAATACAATCATTATGTTATATTGACTTGAGATTATTTGGAGAAGTAATCATGTGTGGTAGAAAACCATCTATGATCCTTAAATAAAAATTTGATCTATGATTTTATTAATGAGATTGACTAAAACTCGGTTTGATCCCCAACCACCACTATAAATTGTGAATAATGAATAATTTTTCTACCCCTTTCTTAATAGATGATCAGGTAATCTGATATCCCTTGATTATAATAGGTTGTTACAATTAACTCATCCACTATATATTTTTAGTTTTGGTGGAAATAAAATACACATCCCTTTACTTCCACATTAGTATGGACATGTCTTTCATTAATTTCCATAGTTGTAGGAATAAATATGTTATTTAGGCTCATGGGAATAATAATTAAGTATCCTTCGAACAATACCATTACAATTTCACATGCTTATATCTAAATTGGATTTGTACAATAAATAGTATAGATATAGTGGTTATATTGAAGGGGGAGTGAAAATGAGATCAACTAAATGTATTTTTTTCATTAGAGAATATTTCTCAAAAGGGATATGATAAATCTCCCTTTATTTGTTATTAGTTCATCAATTTTATCCAATATTGATTTTATTTTCAAGCGTGTTTCAATTACAATTAATTATAATTGAATCAATCATCACATATTTATGTCCATAAATGAGTATATGAAAATTCTTTAATCTTTGAGATTATTTTACATTAATCAAGCATAGATTTTGAGATTTGAGGATTATCAAATTTATGACAATTGTATCCCTTCATGATCAATAATGAGTAAAATATATACTTCATTGGTTAATGAAAGATACACATAGACCCAGTAATTCATGAAATAATCTGAAAGCCATGTTATATGTTCCAATGGATTTTTGGTGGACATATAGTGCACCTAAAAATTCTAGAGTAATGTTGTAGCATTAATGTTGTTTTCTTCTGACTAACTAGTTTACCACCTCGGTGCTATCCATTATATTTTATTATCATAGACATCCTTGAACTTCTATATGTTTTAACAAATGCCTCTAACTAATGTATAAATTCACCAAGTTTTTGATACTGCCTTCAACTCATATGATATAATTATCATATTATTCTCATGAAGCGAACATTATCATCATGAAAATAATTTTATACCTTAATGTCATCCACTATCTATATGTAATGGATGTTAAAATATACTGCTAATAATAACATAATGAAAATTATAAGAATCATATATTGGTTATAGTGATCGTTAATAATAATATGTATGATATAGGGGAACCATAATTTGCATTATTTTTACTATCAAATATAATTATTTTTTAAATCATATATCTAGATAATATCATGAGTGAATCATATAATTTTTTTAAAAACATTATTAATAAATTTACATAAATATATAAATGATATGCAATTCCATTAATAAATAATAAAATAACAAACTAAAATATTTATATCCCCTCTTTCTAAATAATAATTTCTTTCACCATTATCATTATATATTAGAAACATCCCCCAATTTATAAGATATATTGAATAATTTCTCTCCCTTTGATACTTGGAAAAAAAATCCCAATTTATTATCCAAATGAAATTTTGAGAAATAAATAGAAATAAATTTTCAAATATATCATGGAAATATGTTATAAATAGATAAAACCCTAGAGGAATGAATTTGTGGTTTGAAACTTTAAATCATATTAATAAACGTTTTCATTGAATGATAGAAAAAAATTAATTGAAAATACTCTTGATAACATCAAAATGAATTACAAAAAAGATAAGTATAATAATATGTCATCCAAATATTAGAAAAACCGAAAATAAATTTTAAAATATTTGATTATGATTTTTAATTTATTTTAATGATTTATTTTCTTATAAAATGGTGAAGTTAAAATATTTATAATCCTAAAATTTGAAAAACTATTTTTATGCATTATTCGAATAAGAAATCAAAATGATGATGTATTTGAGAGATCTAGAAATTATGTTCAAGATAAAAATTATATTTTAAAAAATAAAATAATATGTCCCCCATGATATGAATTTTTTTTGTACAAGTATTAAAAACATGAAATAAGTTTTGATACCCCTCAATTGGTTACATTAAAAAGAAAATAAACAATTACCAAGAAATATTGTATGGGTAAAAATAAATATTTAATTAAAAATATTATATGAAATATTTATATTATTAATAGTAAAATAAGAATTAATAGGAAAATAATGTCAAGAGTTATGTTTATTGGTATATTATTGTATGATAATGAAATTCAATTGAAAAATAGGTGACCATAAATTATTAATGCTCTTAAGAGGTAATGTTATGTAATGATACATTAATCATTTAATTAGTTAATATATGTTTATATATTAATTATTTATTAAATATTCGTTGTTAGATAATTTATATTCATAGAATAAATTCAAATGAGAAGAAATTAAGATAGAAAATGGATACTGTTTAAAAAATATATATCTACTTATTAAAATACAGATTAAATTATTTTAACGTATAAAATAATTATTATAGGTTTACAACTGATTTATAAATGAATAGTAATAAATTATTATAGATAATTTAACGAAAATATTACAGAATTTCATTAGCATAAATAATAATCCCCTATTTCAAAAAATTTACAAAATAATATATTTGTAAATTCAAAATCTCTTACCTAGTACAAAATAAAAAAATCCTTCTAGTATCTGACAATTATTTCTAGAAATTTTTTCTAACCAAGATATAAGGTCATAAATGTTTTTATTATGATCTTTTTTAATTGATTTTGTATGATATTATGAATTTTTTTCTGATATAAACTCAAATTTTATCCACTTAATTCATATTTGATATGTTAAAATTTTAAAATATTATAAAAAACAAAACATTAGGCCATTAAAAAATTATATTAATTTATGAATTTTTAAAATTTAATTTGATAACCCAAGTTCAAAAAACTACCATTTTCATGGCATTAGAAAAAAAATAATATTAAAATATATCTAAGAAAGGGTATATTGATTATGATTTGATTATGCTCATATATTTTATATACTAATTATTAAAAAATTGTTTATCACTTAAATTCAATCAATGTGATTTTTATCTTTATAGAAATAAATAATTTCATTAAAATGTTATTTTGTTAATTTTAATTTATTATTCATAGTCAAAATTTTAAAATAATATTCATTATTTTCATAAATAAATAAATAAATATATATATATATATATAATTTTATATCTTCAAAATATGTTGATTTGAAGAAGATGAGGAAGTTGTTTAGGGAGATTAAGCATGTGAATTAACATCTCTATTTTCTATGAGATTATCCATATGGTATTTAGATGTATGCTTTTATTAGGATGTTGAGGATATTTATAATAATGTGTTGTAAATAGAACTCTATATTTAATCCATAATAGAAATCAATCATTATTTTTAGTACCATTTTTTATAGGTTTCATTATATCTTGATGTGTCCCTTATTATTTAACTCATATCTTATAACATCCTTCCCATTTTTCATTTCAATAATTTAATGACATTGTGATTTCTAATAGATATTGTGATAATTATATTTCATTATCAAATGCAATATTTTTGTTTCATTTTTTGATTTGTCCTCAATATTAATAGAATTAAAATTTATAGTGTTCTTTAAATCTATTACTACATTTGTTTCTTTATGTGTTTTACCATCTTGTCTCTTCATTTTATATCATGTTACATAACATATATAATATGTTCTAGGACAAAATTTTTGTTTACATCAATTACTTCTTGTATTTGTATCACCATATGTTGAAAATTTAATTTCATTACCCTTATTATATTTTCACAAATGATTCAATAGAGAAATCACCATCAAGAGGCATGCAACCATTGATATTTTTTAAAAAATATATCATATTCCTTAAAAATTTTATATCGAATGTAATGTATTAAAATTATTTCATATATATATATATAATTTTTTGTAATTAACTATATTTATTCATAATTTTTTGAGTTATAAATTCTTCTATATCTCATGGTTGTTTTTTGAGGTAGATATTTAGTTATTTTTATTTTATTCAGGACCATGTTGTTCTGAGTGCATGAATTATCAATTAATCACATATGATATATTATTACTATGAGTCAATTGAATTTCAAATAAATTTTTTGTTTATTTCAATTCTTTAACAATAAATAGAAAAGATATAATATTCTATTATGAATAGTATATATTTTATTTTCCAATAATATTATTTTTCACAGTAAATCAATAGAGTTCATCACATATAATTTCATTCAAGGGAACACTGGAAATATGAGGAATATTCCATCCATAATATTCATAGAATGAATCAAGTTATGGTTTATAATTTAATGAATTTATTGATACAATGTTTTTCATAGGTAGAATGTAATGTGGTAGAGGATTTCATTTAAAAAATTTGGCAGCAACATGAAAATAATAAAAATTAAACATAAAAAATATATATAATAGAGTACATGCATGTGAAATTTTTTATATAAATAAATATTAAATATAGAAATTAATAATGATTTTATTTGGAGATAAATTATTTATATCGATATTATATATTTGAATTAATAATTTTTTATCAAAATTCGATTATAAATTAATATATAATTAATTGTATTTGATTATATTATAATTAAGATTTTATTTGTAATGACTATCCATGACATATAATAATGAGTGATTCATAAATTTGAATAAGAGAACATATTTGATAAAGGAGTTTAAAAACCAATATATTGACCCCTTTAATTTCTTACACCATTAAAATGGTGGGTTTTTAATACTCCATTGATTTTATAAGTGATCATGAATCCCATTAATCTATATAATATTATCTATTTTGATTAGTAATTAATTCTATCCGAGCCTTATAGATATTGTATCAATAAACCCATCCATTCATATGGTAGCCCTATTAGTCAAAAATCAATATTACTTTTTTATGGTTCTAGAAAACATATTATTATAGAAGAATATGAGAAGATGAAGATGGTTTTCATGAAACCAAATCCTTAAAATCTATCCCCATTATCTATAAAAAGAAATTATGAAAATTATAGGATACTTAGATAAGTAAATAAGAAGGGATAAAACTAATGAGATTAATGAAATAGGATTTTGGATCTACACGAGATGATTTAATAGATCGTCATAATTATCCATTGATTTGATGAAAATTATTAATTTTGATATGATGATATTTGATTTCCATGTTTTGTTAGAATATTTAAATTTCAAAATCCCCTGATTTCCACTATTTATTTTGTCCATTAGATCTAGGAACATTATTTAATTCATTTAAAACATTAGGAATTTTCAAATTACAATTACGAGGTGTAGGGTACAACCAATATAAAAATTTTAATATTTTTTAATGCCACCATTTATCCAATATGGAACACATGTATGCCAATGAATTACATGTTAATGATTTATTCTATTAATAAAATACATGAAAAACTCAATGGGATAATAAAATATAGTGATTTATTTCATAACAATCCATTTTATATTTATCAACAAGCATGATGGTTCATGTCTACAAAATAATCAATGGACTTCATAATGATAATCTATTCTGGTTGATGATGACCAATTTCCCTATTAAAATTTACTTTATATGTTGTTCTTATTAATGATTTACAACATCATCCGGGTTCATCATATTACATTTATCCCCTCTAATATAATAAATAACTTATCCCGATGAAGATATCAGGATCATCAACACATTAACAATACACTTAAATATGATCCATATAAATCATATCTTGGGGTCTTAAGTACATAAGAAATAGGCACATAGAAATATATTTAAACACATATTTTAGTGTTTATGATTACTAAAACATGATAGACAGATACTTACACAAGAGATATTTATTTTTGTGCCATTCTAATTAATCATGTTTTATTAAATTGTCACATAAACTCTAATATTAATATTTTGAAATCATGGTATCTATAAAGATTAAATTATTTTTGAATCCTCTATTTTTCTTGAGTATATCTAGAGTGTGACTATGTTGATGATTTACCCATATATGGCTCCTCGTGTTAGTTGTTTTCTCTTACATTAATTTTATTAATCCCAAATTGTTAATCCCTAAAACAAGGATTGCTATATTCATCTTATTTAACCTGAGGACCATTTTTATATTATTTCATTATATTAAATGATTACCTATATTAGATACCAATGAGTCTTAAGATTATATTGGTTGTTGATGTTGAGAACTCATACATTCGATATGATTCACACCCTCCCTTCAGTTATATTTCATGTGGCAAACATCATATTTTTGGAATTTATTATCTTCAAATTTACATGTGTTTACCTTTTGAGGAATAACATATCCTTATACATGGTTCATATTTATTGAAATGGGTTTTTAGTGATAATTTGAAACTATTTTATTTGTAAATGATTTTATTATGAAATATCATGTATATTTTAAAATGGATTTGGTCGAGGAAGGATATTAAGTTGTATTACATTCAACTATGGGAAATAGAAAAGTAATATTTTTAAAAATAAAAATGATAGGATTACTCTATTCAAACATTATGTTTTCTTATTAAACATTTAAAATAATGTTTGATAGTAACATAAAATTTACCATGAAATAAAATTATACAATGTTCGTCGGTTGGAAGTTTAATAATATGTTTTAAAATCGCATGCCAATATTAAAATTATAAATAATGATTCCATTTAGTTACCAGTAATTGGGAAATTATAGTTTCGAGTAAAAGTACCAACTGATGGTGATATGATATTAGTTAGTTATTTTGTAAATTTAGTTTTCTTCTTAAAATAGTTATGTAGGGTATTACTAATTTTAGTTTTTGTTATTTTCTGATGGGATGTATATATCTGAATGATTGGAATACATGAAAATTCTATTTCAAATTAAAACAGTATAGGGGATCTGTTGGATTACATTTATAATGAATTTATCAGTTCTTTATATCTAGCTGCATATTTATAATTATCTAATTTGGAATCTTTTAATGTGTTATTAATGGGAAATTATTGATACTATGGTGAATGTGGTGGAATGTATTAAAATTGATTTAAGGATGAAATATTTACCAATTATTGTATATGATTCCCCATAATACCATGGTATTGAGAAATATCCTTAGGTTTGTGGAAGAAAAATTATAGTTTGGGCCTTGGTGGATACCTATGAATGTTTGCCATAGATTTGTTCTAGATTGTCAATAGAATTTCTATATATATAAACAACCATAGTTTGTTGGGTTCTACCAATGGGTGATTTTTATAACTATGTTATACATATAAGGTGAGGGAGAGAAAAACATTTTGGGTAATAGAGCCTTACCAAATATAATCGTTCATTATAAAAATTTGAGTTATAAAATAGAAAATTTATACTATTTATCTTCATCCATGGTAGATTAGGTAATGGTTCATGAAAATATTAAATAGTGGTTTGATATAGAAGTATTATTAGAGAATTAAAATTATGAATTTTAAATTTAAAAGGAGGATGTAAGAATTAGGATTTTAAGGATAGATTCATACTATTGATTGGCCTTTATATCACAGAATGGGATTTAAATCCTATTTCTAACTCGTCATTAAATAACCCCCAATGAATTCGATGTTTGTTATTTTTCCAAGAGTCCAATTTTAACTATATTGAATCTCAACTCATAAATCCATTACCCCCACATAATTTCCAAAATGGAATACCTCTTTTAAAAATGAAATTTCAAGGAAATTATCCCACATATTTTAATTTATTGCCCCATATTATATTTATTTGAATAAAATTGAATTTTAATTATTTCTCTATGACATATATCCACATTTTAATTTTTTTTATGAATGATTATATATAAATTTTTATCATTCCCTATTAGAGAGTGTTTGTCAATAATTATTATGCTTTTGGAAAAATAAGGAGGTCTTTCATGATTGTATTTTTAAAAAATAAAATATTTTTATTTGTTTTCGTCACTAAGGAATGTGATTATTATTTTATATTTCATAAAATCCCTAATTTATATACATGTATAATTTTTTTTCTTCTTCTTCATATCATCAGCATTTAAAACATCATTATATTTTTTAATAGAGGTTACACCCTCTTCCATATTAAGACCAAACTCCAGTTCACTAGGTTTCTTTTCAAAAAATTTCTTCATCAGTTATTTATAAACCACATCAGACTTTTGTTTTACATTCATTTTCATCCTTGGTGGTAAAGAATGAATTTCGAATTTCCTTATAATACTATTATTTAGTTGATAATCATCAACATTGGATGTATCATTGTACAATTTATCGCAAAATTTCATCAACTTTGTCTCAAACAACAACTTCATTATAAAAATATATTTTTCACATACCAACGTAAGATAATATAATACAACTACTTCTTGATTCTAATTATTTTTCAATATTATAGTGTTTAAAAAAAATATTAGTGATGAATCATGCAGAAAACCTAAAATTAATAGAATAGTTCATAATAACACCATTTGATAGAAATAAAATTTAATAAATTTATCATTCTCATATTCAATGGGAATTCTAGAAAAAGGATATCTAAAATAATTAGTGTATATCTATCCAGTTTTCTCAGAATAAGATAAAATTTTATATATATAGTCAATACTCTATAATGATGTTTGAAATGAAATAAATTCTTTATATTATCAAATTATTTAAATAAAAAAGTATTTTTGTCAGACTTCTCATAGTTGTCAAGATCATTTGGAAGCACGTGGTTAACTAGATATGACTCTCCTCTAGAAGGAACTTCTACCAAATCATCTAGTTGATTAATATTAATCTTTTAACATTAAAAAAATTATATAATGAAATAACACCGAAAGTATCTTAAAAAATAAGAAATACGGAAGAACAAAAATCGTTAACTATCACAAGATTGTGAAGATAAAAATCATCTTTTTTAAGGAATATCAGTTCCTACCCATGAAACATTATAACCTCAATTATAAAAAAAAGAATTCTTTTCAAAAAACAATTTAGTGAACAATTAATTTACTGATTCAATATTGAAATGTTGATATGAAAAATATATTTTTGAATGTTAGTAATCCCCCAAACTCAGATGACCATAGCCAATGAATTACTTTAAAACATTGGAATGTTTATAGGGAATCAAATCTAGAAGGACAGATCCGTTTAAATGTATTGGAAAATGTGATTAATTACACGATTCCCAAAAATATATTCAGAAATGAATATAAAAACAAGATACATAATAAAATTAAACAAATTAAACTCCGAAAATAATTTCAGTGTAACATTCTTAATAACTGGTGTAATGGAAAGATAATAAGTGTGGTCTCAAATGCTCAATAAGGTTAATTAAAGATGAATAATTAATTAATAAATAAGAATAATTACAATTGTATGGTATAAAACTGATGCCACATGTAAATAAAATTACTAGATAATAAAAATTCAATATTTAATGGTAGAAATATGAAATCCTAACACAAAATCAATTAACTATGAATGAAATACATCTATACATATTTCAAGTCAAAATATCCTTGATAAAAATTATAACTGAATGGAAAAAAATACATTAATATTGGACATCTTGTATCTGGGACATGAACAACAATATATAAAATAGGTATTATCATGAAATTATAAACTATTATGAATTTTCCAACTAAATCCTATCATGAGAATATATATTCCTTGTGGGGATATTTCTAATCAGTCCCCAATCATTTCATCAAGTCCAAAGCATTACTCATATAACAAATAATCATATTTATTAATTGAGAATGTAACTTGTAATAAAATAATCATATTGAAATTTAGATATTTATTTATAAAAAATTAGATAGTGGAAAATATATAACAATAACGATTTTTGATGTTAATGGTCGGAAATGTCATTTAAATATCGTTAAATCATTCTTGAGGAAAATAATCATCAGATATTCCAAAGATTCCTATTAAACAATGAAAAATTAAAATCATAATCCCCATGAAGTATGAACATTAAAATAAACATATAATATCATTATAATAAGGATATTAATTAAATTACATGTTAATGTGAAGTATATACAACATATAAAATTTAGGTGGTTTATAATAATACTTATGTCTCAAGGAATGTAATTTGAGACCAAATCTCATTCATTTGAGTCTGACTTTCAGGTGTGTATTTATGTTCATGAACAATGAATGTTTAATAATTATTTACTTTTTTTATATAATATTTCAATTTTATTATTAATTTTACTTCACTTATTATAATTTTGAAAACAAATATATAAACAATTAATTTTACATCGAGTGTTTTGACTATATTTGGCTTATTTGTCAAAAATGTTTTTGTTATTTCAACTACGGTCAAAGGTGTCATTATATAAACATATAAACAATAATAATTATGAAATAATTTTCATATTTATACATCAATTATTATTATTAAACCAATCATGAATAATTGTTATTAAAAATGAACCAACATTATAATTATAAAGACTATAGGCTGTACATATTCATGAGTAATGATCCCATTTTTGAGTGATTTTTAGGTAAACAAGGTTACACTATATCCATATAGAATATTCATTTAATGAAAAATAAAATGTTATTTAATCATATTTAATTATTCATAGGATTCATTTGATTTAAAAGAAATCACATCTTGTCGAGGAGGCGGAAGTCCACAGGTCCTCAAACGATGTTATATATTTTTAGTGTATGAAAAGGGAAATATTGAAAATAATAAAATATATTTACCAAATGTGGATTATTTTATCAATATTAATATTTCATTTATGGTACAGATATTTAATTTAAACCTCTATTTGTAAATTCCATCTATAATTTGATTAAATAACATTGCAATGAGGATGAAGATGTCCACACTTCCATAAACAGTGTGATCATATTTACGAAAAATGGAAAGTATAAAGGTATGTGTAATAAAAAAATTAATATTAAATACATAATAAAAATAATATATTTAATATATTTAATTCATTTTCATCCTTATTCCAAGAAAAAAGATGTTGTAAAGGAGAAATGAACATCATCTTTTTGTGAGGTGGTAGTTCACTGTACAAATAAATGGTAGGTTTTTACCCATTATATTGATGTGTATGTATTTTCGGGTAAAAAACTAAAAACAACAAAATATATGAACAGTAAGTATACTTACGTCATTATTTATTAGCAGGTTATGTATAATTTTTGGGGTGGATAATGTATATAAATCATAAAGATCTTGAGAAAAAATGTTACAACATATTCCTGTAATTCCTTTTGTTTTCCACAAAATCGATTCCTTGGATGAAATTATAACAAAATAGTTTCTAAAATGATTAGGGGTGGTATTTTTAATATCTATTTGGATATATTTTGTAATATCTAACGTGTTTTTATAGTTGTGAGTTTGGGGGAGGAGATGAGGCATTTTATAGTTGAGGAGGAGTGGAATACTTGTAAATAAAAAATGATATATATTATTGGGAAGTATAACATATCTAATTTTCGTCTATAATTTACAAATAATGTAATAAAGAGAAATTATTGTCAATAAATAAATCTATCACACAAATATAAGTGTATTGTAAAAATTTTATTCATTACCTTATAAGATTCCCCAATTTTATCATTTGGGATTTTTAAAGTGTCTTGTTTTCTATCCTAATTAATTAATCCATTAGTTCTAAATATAAGTGATATTTATAATGAAATATATAAAAATTATATTTTAAAAATTATATCTATTTTAGAACATTAAAATACCATGTGTGTTTGAAATTTATTTTAAAACAATCACATGTAACGATCGAGAACAGTACATTAATCTGGACTATTTTGACAATTTATTTACAATATATAGATCCATACATTAATTATAAAATTTCAATTGTTTAATTAACATAACCTATATTATATTTAATAACATAAATAATCACTTCGAAGAATATTTTATTTTTATAAATGTTATATCATTTAATGAAATTTCATTTGTTTTAAAATAGCATCGTTGTAAATTTTCACATTATTTATTTAGTATCAATTTCAATTTTGTGAATTAATATTGGAATTATAAAATATTAATTTATCATATGTGTAAAATTATATATTCATATGAAAAAACTTGTTATGACAATAATTATATCAATTTATAGCACTTTAAATATTTATAGTATAAAAAACAATAGTTAACCATTGAGTAAATAATCATTATGTTGACATTTCATTAATATTTTAGGTAAAAAATTCATACCTAAAAATTAATTTCAAATAATTAATATAAAAATAAGAATTAATATTTCAAAAGGATTAGTAAACAGATAATATTGTTTTTTGAATCTCAATGTTCTAAAAATTTTAATGGTAAAGAATGTTCATTTTTTGTTTCTTCCACACTTAACATATCATATATGGAATATTCACTAAATATAATCCCAATAAAATATAAAATTTTAGATAAGAGGGATGTGGTCAAAATAATTTAATCAAATGGATGTTGGACTTTTTGACTCTAACATTTTGGCACTTTAGTTTAGGTTTTAGTGATTTTTAAAGCATAATAATACCATAATTTTTGTTATTAATTTGAATCACATTCACTAATCATTTTGTAAAAAAATTATATAATTAGGATTTTATTAAAATAAATTACTTATTATTTTTTTATTTTTAAAAATTCAATTCAGATAAATGGATAAATTATGTTTAATACTAATCTCACAGATGTGGCCTGAATGTGGGTTAAAACTTTCAAAAGTTCAATATGTGTTTATTTTTAATTTCAATATAAAATTGATGTATATGACATAAATTTGATTAATATATACATATAATTGAGTTATTGGTTTTTAATAACAAATTTAAAATGTAATTTGACATTAATAATCATTTGAATGAAAGTTAATTTTTTAAATAAATTGGTGTATTTTACACTATTCATCAAAAAAATGAATCATCATAGAATAATTACAAAAAATCACCCCAAGATAACAACGACATTAAAAATAAATTTATTTTTATATTTTGAAAAATAAAATTTATAAAATTTCATAAATTTAGTTTTAAATAAGGTGTGCCATTAAAAGGCAGTAAAACACAATTTTTCGTGTAACTGAAACAAACTCAATATTGTGTGTACTGTAAGATAATCATTGTTTTGTATATAATCATGAATGAAATAAAATTATATTTAGTTTATATGGAAAATCATGTAATTTTTTTGGGTTTTACATTTTTTCCAACATTATTAAACTGTATCCAGACAATTAAATCTTCATCTTTGTAATCAAGGGTATCATATTAGAAAATTACATTATTGAAATTACACATCATGGGAAGAGTTAGTAAAATATAATACTAATAAGTGTGTATGAGAAGAAAAAAAAGGATACATGGAATGAAATATAATTAGGTATCAATGTTAGAGAACATTAAAGACATTTAGAGATAAAAATATTGAATAAAGGAGTAAATATTTATTAGGAGTGATTGATGTCATCAATATCAAACAATTGAATGACCAATGAAAATTTGAGGGTGTAATATCTATAAATGTATGATTATTTAAAATACAAATGGTTCATTAAATGTTTTGGTATTATGATCACATTTATTTAGATCACTTTCCTTGAGAATATATATTTCACCCTTGTAGACTATAATGAAATATAATTACATGATTCATTAATATATCATTAACACAATTTTATACTTTGGTCCTTCCATTTAATTATTCTACATAATCTATTAGTTCCATAATATTAATATGTTTAAGTAGTATATCAATATCTAAAAATAAATCCAATTTTCAACAGAACTAATTTAATTAATGGTGATCTTTTCCAAAATATTATGATTAATCCCATTATAAAGAAGGACATCGAATTTCAAAATGTTCTTATCATTAGCCATTAATCAACTTGAAGTAGCTCTAAATTGTCACCCTACAAACATGTCAATACCAATATCATGATTTCTCTAAAAATGTGGTAATAACAAGGATTACCATAAATCCACGTTGAAAACATTCATGATAGCATATTCTTTAAATAAACATGTTATTGGATAAATTCCATAAATACAAAAGTGTTTTTATCTATTTAAATGAAATCATAAACAACATTGGTGATAAATATTTAACTATTTATAATGTAGGCATAAAAAAACAAATCAGTCATTTCATTATCCAAACAATACTGTCTCAATATTAGTAACATATTACGACTTATAATCCACTAAAACAAGTAATTTAAAAATTCTTTATCATCTTACTGAATCACTTTTCATGTTTGTTTGCGATGATCAAAACAAGACAATAAATCATTGATGAAAATTATTTACAGAAAAACAACAATAATATTACACATTTCTTATAGAAATGACATCATTGATAAAATAATGAAATGAAATTGATCATGAATACAAACCTAAGAACATTCATCATTCACCAATTTTCATGGTATTAGAATAATCAGGGCCCTAAACTATTTGAATATTCTATGCTAAATACATTTGATGCATGCTACATTCCACAATATAACATCTCTTTACAATTGATGAATTTCACATTGAATTCTATTTCAATAACTTGTAATCACAAAAATTTTGGACTTATTCTCCACATATATAAAAAATACCCATTCCATTCAAGAATGTACCAAGGTGGTTCTTTCCACAATTATCACATGTGGGAAAATACTTCTTCCTCTTATTCAATTTTCACATATTTTTACCAAATGTCATATTCATATCTTGATCTCCTCTGAATATTTAATACATATAGAATTTATTTCTCATATCATTATAATATTATACTATGTACTCATCTTATGCGAATTTTTAGACAATATATCGATTTTAAATATTAGATTATGATCATGAATTAATTGATATGTCTTACTCAATATATCACGTGATTTAGTGATATTCAAATTCCATATATTAGAACTATTTGTAAATGATGACAAAAACTATGAGAGATCATTTTCTAATTTATAATCACAAACTATCAAAATAAATAACATATATTTAAAATATTGTTTGTATCTAGTTTCATAATCATAAACATGGTTTATTTTGGGAAATATTTACTTCTCAATCCATCATAATGATTTATAAATAAATAATGATTTATCCTAAGTGAATCCCCCAATAGTGTTATTCTATTTTTGGAGTGAGGCCCAATATCACGTACAAAGTTATTCCGAGTTAGTCTTAGAAAAACATTCCACAGTTGATACCCATATGAATATTTGTTCCCGAACCATGACGAATTGTATTATATAGTTTGAAATGTATTTTAAAAAATACACACATAATCTCTACCCAAAAAAAATTCATTGATGATGATCTATTTTTATCCTCAATTTTTATCATTGGGTTGTGTTTCCTAATCTATGTTTTATAAATATAGTTTCCAATGTTTATTCTAAGCTTTCCCTGGTCCCATCCATAATGCCCCAACCCTATAATCCCAGATTCAATGCATTAATTTATTACATTGGAATTATTACCACAAATAAAATTCTGAAGGACTGATCAATTTAGTAATATAGTAAAGCTAGATTACAAACATAATAACTATAACACACTCTAAAATGGAAATAAAACCATGATACATAAAAATTTGAAATAAACAACATCCTTGAAAATCGATAAAAGGGATAATCTTCTTATCATTGTGAAAGGATACGCAATAATGGTGAGCTCAAATTCATAGTAAGGGTATGAAAAGCAGAATAAATAATTTATAAATGAGAAAAAATATCATGGAATGGTATATAAATGATAACACATCCAATTTCTAAAAATGGGAATGTATAAATTGATATGGAGAAGAAAAAATATGAAACTCATGACACATATTAAATGAACTGATAAGGAAATCCTCCATATATTTGGCGACACAAAGTCTCATGGATAATAATTATAAAAAAATGAAACCAATGTTTTAATAATATACTTTATGTATATTTTACATGAACTACTATAATATCAAGATCTATTCTCAAGACAGTTTAAAATATTATGATTTGTACAACTGATTCATCTAACGAGACTACTTATGTATTGATGGGATATCAATAACCAGTCCCCACCCATGTCTTCTATCGTAATGAATACTTACAACATAGAAAAATCGATTTATTTATTAAAAAATGTACTTGAAAATAAAATAAAAATATTGAATAATGATTATGGATTTATCAAATTTCAAAATTTAGTATATGTAACTACAAGGATTGTAGATGTTAATGAATTGGAATACCATTTAATGGACATTTGAAACTTCTGGTGGAAAATAATCAATAAACATTACAATGTGTCCCATCCCACTATGAAACACTTAAATGAATGACCCCAAAGAGGATGAATATTAAAGGATACATAGAGAATAATGAGATTAATGATATTAATTATATAACTTTTCAATGGAAATTATATAAAACATATATAAGTGAATTGGTGAATAAAAACAATTAAGTCACAATGGAATGTAAATTGAGATGAAAAAAATTACATCATGTCCAATTAGTCACATGTCTCATTATATTATAGAATATTAAAAACATTTTAATTATTTAATTTCATGTGAAACATTTTCATTTTTGTTATTACTTTTACTTCACATTATACGATTTCGTAAACAACTACACATATAATTAAATTTTAGTCATGTGTTTTGAAAATATTTTGTCTTTCTATAAAAAAATTAATTTAGTAGATCATCAATGGTCAAAGGGTTAATTATATAAATATATCTTGAATAATAATCATTTCATATGTAATGACCCAACAATTCTCATTGGCTTGACAGCACAACGAGTCATTATAGGGCCTTAAGTGACATCCCTAAGACGCCAAAGGATTGCACTAAATGCCGAAGTGTTTCAAATACAAGTGGGGGACGGTTTACCCTTGAAGAAATTAAAATTAATTCAAAAACTAAACTTTTCACTAAATGATTCATGAAAACAAATAAGGACATCTAAATAAAATCATATATCTCAAAAGCACATCATAGTGTGTAATAGAAGAAGACCAAATGAGTATCAAAGTAAACAGCGGATAAAAAACTAATTACACTCAAGAGACTACAAAACTTCAGGTTCCTCAAGATCCAAGCTCTACAATCACTAAACAACACAAACATCATGAGGTAGTGCTAAAAACTTTTGAAACATTATCTTTTCTCCTATCTCGGAAATAGAATCTGTAAAATCACAAAAGTTCCAAAGAAGTGGTGGGTATAAAACTCAATAGGTTTTCCCCAATGAATTTCCTACTCGTTACACTATAATACAAGAGTTAAACATAATTATATAAAACAATTTATATAATAGAATTACTTAAAAACATTATACAACTAATTATAAACACGTTTCCAAAACAATTCATTATCAACCTCATACAAGTTCAATTTAATCAAATCTTTCAAAAATATATTTTTCGATAAATATTACTAAAAAATTCCTTAAAAATAGTTCAAGATATACTCTTTTGTAATACCCAACCCATCCACAAACCCATCAAATAAACCATTCATGCTACACTATGAATTTTTCATTGTCATGAGCAGTTTCTCGTCGATCTACCAAGTCGTCAAAAGGTAAATGTTTCTCATGTTCATTTAAACTTTGGACCCTAGTACAAGGTCATATTTCAACCAAGCCCCAGAAATGAAATATGAAAATTATATATCATGTGCCATTTAACCCGTGGCACCATGAAAAAGATCATATTTCACCCACCCCCATAAATGAAATACAAACTCAAAAACCAATATTCCCATGGATCGTGCTAAAGCACCTTTTCAATTAGAACACCATTTTTTATTGAAAACCAATTCCATCAATGTAAATTCAATACCAAACCATTTAAATAAGACACCATACTTATTGATTTTTTTAAAAATTCCATTTAAAAATTCCATAAAATCAATAATTTAAAATCATCATTTTAAATTCAAGAGGCTGTATAACATTGCACAACAATTCCCCACAATTATAAAATTTCACTACAACCGAAAAACCATCAATGAAAAAGATTTATTCCATTCATTCACAATCAATACCATTCAAATAACACAATTGGAAACTATACCAAAAAATTCTTCTAAGAAGAATAATAGTGAATCCACCTACCTCAAATGTTTTGACAAAACTCGACAAAGGAAGAAGTTTTCATAAGAAGGTGGGTCAATTCTCAAAGAATGGCCTTAGTTATCTTATCCTAGAAAGATCACGGATCAAAATTGAATTCTTTGGAATACAGTAATGATGATCTACCCACTATAGGTGAAGATCTATGAATGAATGTATATTAGAGAAGTAGATCTAAGTAGGTCTAAGAATATGTTGAAAATCAATAAATAATGGTAACATACATCAGGAATCAATTAATGATTCCACAAAATAATCTTATATCTCTTCAAATATCATGAAAAAAACAATATTTAGCCTTAATTGACGTTTAAAAACATATATCAACCCACAAGAGGTGTATATCTAAGGAAATATGACAGAGAGAAGTAGGTGTTTTAGGAAAACTGAAAAGAAGCAAGAAGATCGACACATATCCCATTAATTGTGCTTGAAATCACTATGGGAGAGATCTAGGTTTGATCCTAATCATGTTGGGAGGGTTCTCCAGCCTTATAGGGAGAGAAATATCAAAATAGGGGCATTTTGATGCCAAAACTAAATATATAAATAAAAAAAGTGTATGCTCATAGAGAATAAGGTGAAGATTTTACCTCTATGCATAGTTTGACCACACGGTTTAGGCCAACTGTTTATAGATCATGAGACCTTCCTTTTGGTCTCAAAACACCTTATAAACTCCCAAACACTCCCATATTTCACCTTTAACCTTTTTATTGAAAGACAGTTTTTATGGAAACATCCTCCACTATGGAAACACCACATATTACAAAAACACCAATCATTATGGAAACAACCATCTTTATGGAAACACCCCGATTTATGGAAACCCCCATCTTTATAAAATCACCCATCTTTATGGAATCAACCAACATCATGTAAAAAACCAAAATTATTGGAGATCCCAACATTATAGAAATTCTATATTTAATGGTAACTCACAAGTTTATAGAAGCTCTCTATTTTATGGAAACTATCTATTATATGGAAACTCAATATTTTATGGAAACCATCTATTTTATCAAACCCATTCGAAGAATAACCATTAAAAACACCTCTTTTACATAAAAAACATGAAAATAGGGTTTTGAACATGAAACTAGGGGTACTAAATTCATCACACCCTTAGTATTTACGTCCTCAGAAAGAAGAAAATCCTCTCTGGCCAAAAAGAGTTTTGGCCAGTACTCTTTAATTTCCCTCTCACATTCCCAAGTATCTTCTTGAATCTAACCATCTTGCCATAAAACCTACATTAGGCCAATGATTTTCCCAAACAATAAATTATCTAGTCTATCCATGATTTTCACTTGTATATGTACAAATGATTCATCTAGTTCTAGTTCAAACTGATCTCATCTGACCACATGGTTAGGATCTAGGTGAGACTTTTTCAACTAGGATACATGGACCACATTATGCACTGAGGTAAACCATGGTGGTAATTCCAACCAACATGCCACCTCTCCAACCCATTAAATTATTTCAAAAGGGAAATTGTATATAGGATATAACATTTCCTGCTTCCCGAAACGACAATGTCCAAACCTTGGAGAGATCCTCCAGAAGAGATGATCACCCACAATGAACGACAACAGTCATCAATGGTGATCTGCATAATATTTCGAATGACACGGAGCCATCACCATCATATTTATAATATACTAGATATTATAAATTGTCTCTTGGACAAGTCTTGGCCCGATTAGTGATGTTTCACCCATTTCCACCCTACACAGTGGGCAATGACAAGGAGGCCTATACACTGCTTCAAATAGAGCCACGAGCATGAAGACCTGATAACTGTTATTGTATGAGAACACCACTAAGGGTATATAACCCTCCCATGATCCACCAAAATCCCTTTTGAAATCCCCCACAAGGTATTCCAACATTTTTATAATCCACTCATTTTCCCATCCATTTAAGGATGATATTCCGTGATCATAGTCATGTAAGTCCTAATGGATTGTTGTATGGATTTCCATAAATGAGACATGATACTCAAATATCTATTTGACACTATTGAGACTAGTAATACATGCCACTTTAACACTTCTTGGATTTATATTTTTTAATGAACCTCCACCATATTAGTTTCAGGAATATGGATGAAATGGGACGACTTGATTAAAAAATCCACTATCACCCACATGGGATCATGTTTCCTTACTGTTTATAGAATACATGTGAAAAAAATCATTTTCAATATTCTCAAATTTCCACATTGGGATGGGAAATGATTGTAACTGACTAGCTGGTCTCTGACGCTCTTATTTAACTTGCTGACAATATAATCATTACAAGAAAGACTCGGCCTTCTTCCTTTTGATGACATTCCACAAAAACTGGGCCTTCAACACCTTATACATCTTCTGTGTACCTAGATGTACACGCCATCTCAAATGGTTTTATGAATGAAGGAGTTGTTCTTGAGAAGCCATACGTACCACCATCTGATCCCTGATATAGAAAACTGAACCCCCATCAAGTTTCCTTCCGTTAATGGTCTCCCCACCATTGAGTTTTTACCTCACAATCAGAAATACTAAATTAAGTGTTTGTTCCTATTTCATAATTTTTAATAAATCATAAATAAGCCTATCTGAAATTAAAACCACATCATCACCTTGGTCATCCAATTCCACAAGAATGTTTGCTAGGAACGACATCAACTTCAATTCATCTGAATCTTCTTTCACCAAATGAGCATATAAATTTCCACTTAATGCATATGCCACTATATTTCCTTTCCCATGTGTGTACATCAATTCAATGTAAAACATTTTGAGATACTCCATCCATATCCTTTTCCTCAGATTCAAATATCTCTATGAGAAAATATGTTTCAAGATTTTGTGATCCATTAACATATAAATTTATCACCAAATATATAATGTCTCCATGTTTTCAATGCTTTGAAGACTACACCTAACTTCAAATCATGTGTTAGGTATTTTTTCTCATGCAACCTCAATAACATTGAACCATAACCGACCACATGACCCCATTTCATGAGAACACAACCCATACCTAATCATGAAGCATCACAATAAGCCCTATTCCCCTATCCTAATTCTGGAATGATCCTAATTGGTGCCAATGTAAGCCGAACATTCAGTTCCTAGAATGGTTTTTGACAATTCTTTTTCCATTAGAATAGAGAATTATTCTGTGTTGGGGTTGTCATTGGGAAACCCAGTAGTGATAAATCACGCATAAAGTGTCGGTAGTATAAAGCTAGAACATGAAAACATCATATCTCAAAAACATTCTTTAGTGGGTTCCAAGAGATAACATATTCTATATTTTCTAGATCAACCGAAACGCCTTTATTAGAAATTTCATGTTCATGAAAATGTACTTCGTGTAACCAAAAATCACACATTGATAATTTGGAATAAAAATGGTGATCTCTCATGATTTGTAACATTATTTCTAGGTTCTCATCTTGGAAATCCCTTTTCATTGAATAAACTAAAATTTCATCCACAGACACCACAACAATTGAAACGAGATATTGTTGAAATATCGGATTCATCAATTCCATGAAAACCACTTCTGCATTTGATAGACCGAAAGGCATAAATAAAAATTCATAGTTTCCATATCAACATTTGAATGTTGTCTTTGTAATATCCTCTTTCTGAACCCGCAATTGGTGATATCCTGATTTCATGTCATTCTAGTAGAACTACTAATTTCACCTTCATTAATCAAGCATATCATCAATGAATGGAATTGGATATCTGTTCTTTATCATAACATGGATAAGATTATGATAATCAACACACAACTTAATAATTCCATCTACATTCTACATGAACAAAACCATTGTTTCCCATAGAGATGTACAAGGTCGAATGAATCCCTTGCTTTCAGGATCCTCTAACTGCACATTACCTTCCTGTAACTCTGTTTGTGACATCTTATATGATGGAAGGTATATAGTAACAATCCCCAAAAGGAGATCAATCTTATATTTCACATCCCATAGAGGTTGTACCCCAGAGAAGTTATTTAGAATGAAATCATGAAATTGATCCACAACTGCTGGAAAATTAATTTCCTTGATCTATTCCATTGATTCCAAATTCAATGCATCCAACTGATAAAATATAATTCCCACCATTGTTTCCAACAAGCTATTTGAACTTTTATTTACAATACATTATCCTCTAAAGAGATGATCGAAGCCATCCTCAGTCATGAGACTAACTATTCTCCTATAACTGTCGATTTGAGCCTTGAATGCTTTCAACAAATCCATACAAATGATTACGTCATATATATTCATTTACAACACCATGAACTCCCACATCATTTCAGCTCCATCAATAGTTATAGAAATAGATCTACACGTTATGGTTCAACATTCTCTTTCATAGAGACGAGTTTTGAGTTCTTTCATAGAATGAATCATTTCATGTTTTAAAACTAAAAAATAGGTCCCCACCTCCTCTTCATATTAGTGCTAGATATATTAGCTCATCTAGAGAAGAAAAACATTCTTCCTCCGCTTGGATTTTTAGAAGTGAAAATTCTTATAGACGTGGTATCTGGTTTAAGTCCCAACTCAGTGTATTGAACAACCCGAGTGATATTTTTGACCAACTAGTGGTTCACCTATAGCTCAGGGGCAACCAAATTCTCAACAAACTATTTTTACTAGTTCATACAACACCTATTGCGATCCATTTCTAATAAAACAAAAAACATGGTAAGTCTCACTCCATAGAAACTGATGGATTTTCATTTCAAATTCTATAAATTAACTATCCCATCATTTCGTCCCAAAAACAACCTTTTTCCACGTTCAACCATTTTTGAAAATTTGATCATGTAATTTTAAACCAAACCATTTTCAAAATATTCCAAATATCCACTTTTCAAGATCTTTAATTTGAAAATAGATTCTTCATTTTTAAATAAATTCCACCTTTGCACAATATCATATATCATTTCCCCAAATGAAATATACAATCCTATTGGGAAGTCATTACTCTAAAATCCATTTCATTCTTATCTCAATTTCTAAACCTATGAAAATGTGATTTCAAAATCCATGAAGTGTGTCCAAACAAATATCTATCCAAATCCCTGGTAACATGATGTTCAACATAAAAGGGTTAGCTACATTATTTTATGTTATACTTTTCATGTTCCTACAATACCACTAATTTCTAGGATTCCACCCCAAGGAATACACAAGAAGTAATTTCATTTCCAAAACCAAGAACACAGATGACTACTTGTTTGGGAATATCTGAAAAAGCTATCCAATTTTGTACCACCAAAGAAGGAATAGATTAATACCATTTTTAATGACATACCAATTCTCATTGGCATGATACCACAACGATTCATTAATTTTCCTTAACCCACATGCCCCAGACTCTAAAGGATGGAAATAAACAACGAAGGGTTTCAAATAAATGTGGGGGATGATTTACACAAGAATAAATAATCCAAAAAACCAAAAAAAACCATTAACTAAATGACACATGAAAAAATGAAATAAAACTAAACAACTTCATATATCTCAAAACCACATCATAGTTTGAAACAATGGAAGACAAATTGAGTACCAAGTACCTAGCTTATAAACAAATAATGACCATAAAAATACTACAAGACATTATTCTCCATAGGCTCCAAGATCCACAATCAACAAACAACCCAAAAATACTGAGGTGGTGCTAAACACGAGTGAAAAACCACCTTTTCCCCTATCCTGGAAGATATCATCTTCAAAGAAACCAATGTTCCAAGTAAGGGGTTAGTATAAAACATAGTATGATTTCCCCAATAACTTCCCTAATCATGCCAGCAGGATATATGAGTTAGTAGTAATTATATAAAACTGTTTATATATATGTTTTTCTCAAAAACAGGTTATAAATAAATATAAATATGATTCCAAAACCATTCATTACCGAACTCATACAAGTGAAATTGAAACCAATTTTCCAACAAGTTATTTTTAAATAAAAATAATTAAACAAAAACCTAAAACAATTTAACAATGTCCATTATTGGAATACCTATACCCTCCAAAACCCAGGGAACCAACCATGCTTACTAAATTATGAATGTTCCATTCTCCTGAGTAGTTTGTCGCCGATCTACCAAGTTGTCACAAGGTAATTTTTCCCATGCTCCATTTAACATTTTTTATGAGCCAAGGTCATATTTCAAACAAGAACCATAAATTCAATATGAAAATTTTATCCCATATGCCATTTAACCTTTGGAACTGAGAACAATGTAGTATTTCAACCGTGGCCCTGAAATCCAATTTGAACTCACACACAAAAATTCCCATGGAACATGCCAAAACAACTTTTCAATAAAAGTAACATTTTTATTGAAAACCAATTCCATAAAATTCATTTCAATACCAAACCATTTCAATACAACCCCTTTTTATTGAAAACTAAATTTCTGTAAAACCATTTTACAATTATTGAAAATATAAAATTGAACATCATCATTATAAATTCATGAGGCTAATTCACATTGCACAACAATTTAGAAAGATTTCTTATATTCACTAAGACCATAAATCGTCACTGAATATGATTTATTCCATGATTTTAAAAATCAATCCCATTTAAATAAACCTATTTGAAACTAAGATAATAAATTCTAGAAGGAGGATATGAGAGTGAAGCCACCTACCTCAAATGTTTTGACGACACTCGACAACGGACATATAATGCTCTAGAAGTCGGGTCGATTCTCCAAGAATGAAATTAGTTATCTTATATTAGATATATCAAGTCTCAAAATTGAATTTTTTGGCATCAAAAAAAGTGGATAGACCAACTATCAAGGTAGATATGAGAAATTATGGAAATCGGAGAATTATATCCAAGCAGATATAAGAACACATGAAAAATCAGCAATGAATGGTAACATACCTCCAGAATCAGATCAAGATTCCAAGAGAGAAACTTTAATCTCATACTCATTCATGAAAAGCACTATATATAGATTTAAATGACGTTAAAAAACTTATATCTACCTATAATAGGTGTAGATATAATTATAAGAGAAGGAAATATGCAGGAGTTTTAAGAAAACGGAAATGAACCAAGATGATCAACACATACCAATATAATCAGGCTTGAAATAACCAAGGGAGGGATATATGATTGATACAACTCATTTGGGGAGGGTAATAAAACTTTTTTGAGAGATAAATCTAGAAATAGGGGCATTTTAAAGACAAAAGGAAATATATAGAGAAAAAATGAGTAAGCTCATAGAGAATAAGATCTAGATTTGACCTCTGCACATGGTGTGGCCACACAGTTTGGGAAAACCATTTATAGATCATGTGACCCCCATTTTAGTCCCATAACTCCATATAAAATCCCAATATATCCCATAAGTCACCTTAAACCTTTGGATGGAAACACATTTTTATGGAAACGTCTGCTTCTATGGAAACAACCCACCTTATAGAAACATCCCATCATTATGGAAACTACCAACTTTATGGAAACAACCTTATATATAGGAACATCCATCTATATGTAAACACACAACATTATAGAAACAACCACATTTTTGGAAACATAAAACATTATGAGAACACCCAACTTGAATGAAACCCTCCATATTATGGAAACTCCCTATTTTATGGAAACTCTGTATTTTATCAAACCCTTTCAAAAAATCCATCTTTTACACATAAAAAACATGGGGAAAGGGTTATATAATCGAAAGTAGGGGTAATAAAACATAGTTATACTATTAAAAATAAATTTAAATTTTTTAAAAAATTACAAAATAGGATTATGAGAAATGATCCATTATTATAATCAATGAGACTAAAGGTTGTATATATGCATTTGTAACATTCCCATTTTTTAGTGATTATTAGAGAATGAAGGTAAGTAACAATTTTATATTAAATTTTCATTATAAATTAGTTAACAATATATTTATTAATATATACCTATAAAAAGGATTATGGTTATGTAAATGGAATGACATTATGTCGTGGAGGTGGTAGTCCACACGTCCAATACTAAATTTATCACCTTTTATTATGTGAAATGGGTAACAGAGAAAATGATATATTATACTTTAAGAAAGGTATTTAGGATTTTAATACCACATATATGAAATTTATGTCACATATTTTTCATGAAAACTATCCATTATACATTCCATGTAAAGTTTTAATGAATCACTCGCCAATGAAGAGATGGTACTCCACAGTTCCACAGATGATGTTATTATATTGAAACAAAATGAGAGGTATAATGCTAGGTGTTACTAAAGAATTAAAGTACTATAAAGACAAAATAAATATTATATTTATCTTATATTAACAGTGTATCCTTCATATTTCTTAACCACAAGAGGTGGTAAAAAAATTTAATTACATTGTTTTTTGATACGGTAGTTCTACGTACAGATAAATGGAGTGTTTGTTACCAATTAGATGGATTTTTTTGTATTTTTTTATATAAAAAATAACATAAAAACATTTATGTCTATTGAGGGTATTTATTTCATTATTTATGAAAGAAATAATGTGAATTGTATTTGTTTGTGATGACATTAAGTCATAAAGATATGGAGGAAGAATGTTACATCTATTCGTGTAACTCATTTTGGTTTGCACACAGGGATTTATTAGAAGAATATATAACTGAGGTGAGGAATATTGTGTGATGTGAGGGAATGTTCGGAGATATTTGGAAAGATATTGGTCGAGATATGGTCTCTTGGGTGGTGTTAGGATATTGGAGGAGAGGAGGCCCTTTTATATTGTAGGGAAAGTGGAACTTTTGTAAATACTCAAAGGTATACATTATTGGGATTCCTAATATACCTATTGGAAAAAAATGTAAAAAGAATGGAGAAAATGGTAACAATGTTTGATAAAAACATCTATCACATAAAAATAAGTCCTTTTCCGAAATTTGGATCTTTAACATCTACGATTCATTGATTTTATCATTTTTTCTGTTAATGATCTATTAGTTGTCTAAAAAATGTATTTAAACAATTAAAAAACTAAAGTGTGAATTATTAACCGGTATATACCCATTACATTCTAAATACGACATATAATTTGATGCATAAAAAATGGTTTTGTAAATAAATTTTAAAACCAGTGCATGTAATATGAAAGAATAATACATTAATTCAAGCCCTTTTAACAATTGTTTTACAATCTATGGATCCATAAGTTAATTATAAAAGCAAAATTCCTCTGTGAATTTAACGTATTTGATATAAATTTAAAAAAATATGTATGAATATACAATTTTTACTAATTTCAAATCATTTCAAGAAATATCATTTATTATAAACTACAATTAATTTAAATTTGGACATTAATTATTTCATTTCAGTTAAAAAGTATCAAAAAATATAGAAATTAAAATATATTAAATAAAATTTACTCAAACATGATATGTTCAACTAAAAAAATAATGAATCATAATAATTCAATTAAATTACTTCACTTTCAATATTATAGAATAATTTATTTTATTTATTATTAACTAAATAATCCTATAATGGAATTTCATAAGAATTTAATGTAATTAAATAATCACTAAAAATAAATGACAAATTATTATGTTAAAAATATCCAATTTCTACCTCAAAATCATATTTATTACCAAAGATACATAATTTTTTCCATATCTCAAGTTGTATAAATATTAATGGTAATGATGTTACCATTTATTTTAGATTCCTCACATTAATCTTT
Organism: Viscum album; assembly: GCA_963277665.1. Lineage (NCBI taxonomy): Eukaryota > Viridiplantae > Streptophyta > Magnoliopsida > Santalales > Viscaceae > Viscum > Viscum album. Next base: position 895,627,510 of record OY728127.1, read on the forward strand.
ATATGAGATCATTCATTAGATACTCTTCCAATAACCTATATAATTAAAACTTCAAGGGGATTGGGTCAAACTAATATCAAAATATGAACTTTGGATAGTTGACTTGGGGATTTTTCCTTAGGCTTAGTGTTTAGTCCCTTATTAAGAATAATTTTACACTAATTGATATAATTAATTTTTAATCACATTCTATAATATATTTGTTAAAAAATTATGCTAATATTAATAGATTGAAAATAACATACATATTATAACCAAGTATTTATTATTTAAAAACTTCAATTCACAAAAGATGTTAAATTAATATTAACACTAATCTCACATACTTTAAGAAAAAGAGGGTAAAAATATTCAAAAGATCAATAAGAATTTATAACTAATTTAAATATATATATATATATATTCCTATTACCAAATTTGTATTAATATATTTATAAATGGACAAAGGGAATTTATGAACCAATTAAAAATTTAATTTATCATTAATTATTATTTAATCAAATTGGATGTTTTTAATTAAAATGTTGTATTTTTTCACTATTCATCAAAATATGAATCATGAAATAATAATTAAAAAATTAACCATAATTTAATTTTTATGTTTCTATTTTAAAAATGATGTCTATTTGAACAAATAACATTTATTAAATTGCCGAAATTTAGTTCTAAAATAGGTGTCCATTAAAATGAGGTGAAACCCAATTTTATATTTAACACAAGATAAGTGAGTGTTGTGTGTATCATAGACATAACATGGTGTTGTACGTAGTCATGATAGAAAAAAATTTAAATTTTTTTATAATTAAAATATTTATAATTAATGTTTTATTTAATGTAAAAGCATGAGTATTAATCATAAGAAGAAAAATAATCAGATGGATACCAAATGATGAAAAACATGGGAGCTTTGAGGGATGAGAGAATAGAATAAACTGAGAATTTGATGTGGAATGTGGGAAAAATAGTTGTATTTATATTCACAGTGGTGAACTTTCAACCTCTTATTTTATAGTGGCTCAAAATAAGTACAACAAGAAATATCATGGTTTATATTTATCCTTAAAATATTTAAATATAAATCCTACACTGATAATGGTTTTTAATGATATTTTTATCAAATTTCAAAATGTAGGGAAATATTTTGTAAATTTTTTTAAAATAGAATGTTTAAAAAAATAAATGAATAATTTATAAAAAATAATAATATTAATAAATTAAAACATCAATAAAAATACAAACAATACATGGGAATTTTACCCTTATACATTTTCCATATTGTTTTTATAAAATATTTTCCCTACGAGAAAATAAATGAATATTTTCAGAAATAAATAATAATTTTACAACATATGATAAATAAAATAAAAATATTTTATAAAAAAGTAATATATACAAAACCATTTGAAATGGAGTTTATTACTGTATGGTGAAAAATATAATATATAGAGAAATTAATGATCATTATTTATTAACCATTTATATATTCTTTATGATACAGTCAAACCTACTAAATATAAGATGTTTAGTAAATATATTAACAAGTTACACTTCCATTCTGATTAAAAGTAAAAATATATCTCTTTTTTCTATATGGTTATGGAAGAAATGGTGTATAATATAAATGTTATTTTCTCATTATTGATGTAACATGGGTTTATATAATTTTATATAACTTCTATTATCAAATAAATTTGATGTATCACTAAAACACAGTCCAATGTAAGTAAGTATGTTTAAAATCAATAACACACGAGCATAACAAATTCTAGTAACTAGATATTCTACTTTAGCTATGAAATGTTCAATAGAATGTTGTTTATAAAAGATAAATATACTAAATATTATACTAAGAATTGAAATGGTCCCAATGCACCATTTCTATCTAATTTTCATCAACTAATGTCCAATTATAATTTTTTTATTAAAATAAATTCTAAATGATTATAATATAGATTGATACAAAACTCAGTTAAGATAAAAATCTATTTTTATATCCATAAAATGGGGCACGATTATATTTTCATAATATATTGAACATAATAATATATAAAACATTAAATCTAGATGACTATATTTTAGGTATAGTAAAATACAAATCCTTCCTCTATAGATATTCTGATCAACTGGTTTCCCAATTACATTAAAATATAATATATTATTGGTTCTTATATGACTAATAATAAATTTTATTATGTTTACCAAATAATTTAATAAAAAGTTCATATAAATAATTATTATGAAATATAAAAGTTTTCTCTAGTTTTTTAAATGGTTGAAACCAAGAAAATAAGTGTGTTCACCCATTATTGTCACCTCAAACTGAGATTTCATAAGATCCATAATTGAATCTGTAATAAACTGATGATTTTATCAAAATTAATTATCATTAGAATATATTTAATTAAATATATTGTTCATAGTAACCTTTTTAATAATGTGTGTGTCATGACCCGTCCCACGGGGACCGTGTCGTGACTACCCCAAACCCGCGTTCCATAGGCTAGATGCTGGAGACTTGCACCAAAGGTGTAATTCTCTTAAACTGGGAAGGAATGCCTTTATAAAATGTAAACACACTGAAAGATACCAAACAGAAGTAAAATATATAACCAATAAGAAAGTATAGTATGCAAAAAACGGCCAAAGTACATGCCCAACTGGAAAGTACAAGTACAACTGAAAATGAAAAAATAGGTCAATGGTGAATAGCATCTCTCGGATCATCCAAAATGGATCCTACCAAATGGTAAATACAAATCACCTCCTCATCACTCCTCATCCTTTAATCTCCTCCATGTACCGACACTTTGTATAGTTCACCTCCACCTACCGTCTAGTCCCGGTACTCTCAGCCTCAGTCAGCGCTGTCTGTCGTCTTCATCCAACAAAACAAGGTGCGGGCATAGCCCTTCTAGGGGTGAGAATAATGATACTCAGTAGGGACCCTAAGACACTAAAGGTCTCACAAAATCCTACAAGGATAAACAAAAATGTATTAAATCAATAGATAACCCCACTGTGGTATGAGCCCATATATACACCAAAGTTATCATGTAATTCATCTCAATCATGAGGAGCACACAAATGATCTGACTCAGCTAAAAACAGAATTTTATTCTAGGGGTAGTAACATTTCAAACCCTAATCTGTGGGAGAAATCATCCTCTATCGATTCTAGCGGGCCTGCCGCCACAACCAGGCACATCCCATTAACCTTGGACTACTGAGTTACAATTCTTGTCGAGTACTGTGGGACTACTACTTCCCACAGAGCCACTCCCCACCGTGGGTCTGCTGCCACATCCAGGTGCTCCACCTAATTTCCTGTAGATGTAATCCTCTTGTCGAGTACCATTGCTCTACTGCCACAACTAGGCGCTCCTCCACTGTGGATTTACTGCCATAACCAGTAGATCCCCACTAGGATAGTCAAGGCACTCGGAGTCAAATGGTCAGTAGTCATCATGTCTTAGCCAGCTACTAGGTTCCTACACAAATGCTCAATCGTCTCTAGAAGATCCCCCCACAAGCTACTAGTCGATGCCCCAAATTAAAAAAAGTCCCATGTAGAAGTATCCCAAAGGCCCGCCACATCATAGGGGTCTCAATGCAACTGATGGAGTGTCTATCAGATTCTCAGTTTGTGAGTTATTATACTTTTAGTCCTGAGGGCCCATTTGGATTTCTGCTCGATCCATCTTGACCGTATCTCAACAATACCCCAAAATCTTGTGGGGTATACTCAAAGGGACCTACATATTTCAAGATAACCAGTTCCACTGATTGTTCGTCAAACAGATGTCCAGTTCCAAAGATATGGCCAAAAGAAAGTAAAGCATCATAGTGGGCCTGGGTCCGGTCCGAGTCGGTTCGTGTCGACCAGGCCTGACCAGTTGGGTCTAGCCCGGCCTGTTGGGTGGGTCATCCCATTGGATTCGTCCTAGCCCAGTAGGCTGTGTGTGCTGCGAGGGACCTAGGGGGCGGGAACCGCCCTCGAGGGTGTAGTTCAACCACAAGATGGCATGACGTAGGATCATCCTAGTGGGTACTGTGAGGAGAAGTCTCGTCTCGGATGGAACCATGAGGGGGCGGCTCGGCACTGAGGGTGCAACGGGGGGGCGGAGCTCGAGGCGGCCCGGCCCAGTGGCCGGGGCCGGTTCTGTTGGGGCAGCAAGAGGGGAAAGGGATGCCGTCTATACAGGGGCACCAGAGGCCAGCTCGGCCATTGCACATGAGAAGCACAGGAGACCAGTTCATCCAGGCGGCTGGGGAGGCCGGAAGGCGGTGCGAGCCGGTGGCTCGGGATGTCAGCGAGCAGCGTGATCCAGGCAGCTCGAAGAGTGGTCGGAGGGGCGGGCCGGTTCAGTCAGCAGGTGGCACTGGCCATTTCGGTCGGGCATGGCGTGGGTGACAGAAGCATGGTCAGGGAGCGTTGTGGCTCGGGGTTTTTCGGCCGGTAGAGACAGTCCAGCCGGGGCATCGGATCTCCGTGGGGCAGCGCAGTTCGCAGAGGCCATGCGGGTGTGGCCGTTTCCTTTGTCTCCATTTTTGCCTCCCTCCATTTCAAAGAACACATTAGAGAATAACGACGGAGGGGTCGAGCCGTGTTTGTTTGGGTCGTACCGTCCACGTTTAGGGTGGTAGTGAACTGTTCTCAAAGAACAATGTACGTCAAACATACCACTACCCACAAAAAGTAAAACAAGGTAAGATTATCGCAAAAACATTATCACGCAAATAATCCCCCTACATTGTTCGATGTTATTCGAAGGAGTCACAGGGAATAAGATGGAGTTGACGTCATTTTTCGCGTCCTCCACACACCTACAATCCTAATCTTTTTCGTATGTTTTTGGATGATGATGTGGAGGGAAGGTCAGTCGTTGTAGATCACCCACATCGGTTTCCTCTTCAATGTGATTACGAGGTTGAAGTCGAAGATGCTCCTCACCGGTGTTGATTGTGTAGGATGTTCATCATTCCTTGTTGGTGAAGATTTCTCCCAACAGATCCTCCTCCTCCCAAATTCCACCCAATATTGTTGGTGTTCCAAAGTAATAGACTAAACTGTCTATTATTTTGTGGGAAATAATTAAAAAAATCCTAATTAATTAAGTTGGGAGGCATAATAAATTAAGGGAGGTGGTGGCACCATTAAGGGAGGGGTTGGCACAAAAAATGTGAAGAGTTTAAGAGGCTCTCCCTCATTAATGTAGGGAGTTAATAGTTTCATTCAATTAAAAAGGGGGTTTTAGTCTCGGGCGGTCCCCACCACCGTTACATCTCATGGGAGGTTATGGTGCGGGTGGTCCCCACTTCCAACCACCACATGGAAGTTCAAAATAAAATAAAATGATGTTTATTTTATTTTATTATTTCCTCAAAAAACCCAAAAACTAACTTTTTCCCTCGACCATTTGTCATCGAGGTGAACATATCCTTAAGTGAATACCAGAGCATCGAGTTCAACACTGCCCTCATATTTCAATTTCATGCACCAGTTCAAAAGATAGAAAACCTCGCTCGTACGTTTAATGAACAAACCTGAACAAAACATCAGAAATTGATTTCGGGCACACCGGGCCTCCGAATCACACGCCGTCATGTTTTGAGGACTTGTAAAATTCCCATTTAATTTAAAAAAATTAAATAGAAATTCACAGTCTTTACATTCTCCGACATCATGGCTCTACGTCCCCTTAAGACACAACATATACTTGGAAAAAAATTGGGGGTACTGAGCACGCATCGGAGCCTCCCACTCCCATGTTCTCTCTTTGAGGTTCCCGTGCTGCCAGCAAACATGCACCATAGGTATCAACCATCCACGAAGGACATAATTCTGTCTTTCCAAAATCTGTACCGGATCCTCCATAAATGTTTCCCCATCATCGACGTCTATCTCTCCATGATCGATGATGTGGGATGGTTCGGGCATGTATCTCTTTAGCTGGGATACGTTGAATATGTCATGCACCCGGTGCAACTAAGGTGGAAGATCTAATCAGTATGCCACTTCACAAACTTTGCCGAGGACCTGAAAAGGCCTGATGAACTGCAGAGTTAACATTATGACATGGCCAATACTCCATAAACCTCATCAGGGTGATACCCATAAATAAATGTGGTCACCATCCTCGAATTCTAGAGGTCTCCATCTCATATCAGAATACGACTGATGTCTGCTCTATGTAGTCATCGTCTACTGCTGGATGATCCTCACCTTCTCCATGGTAGCCCGTACAATCTCTGGTCCCAGGAGTGCTGACTCCCCTATGCCAGTCCAGCACAAAGGTGATCTGCAAGGTCGCCCGTACAACACCTCAAAAGGTGCCATCCCTATGGTGGAGTGATAACTGTTTTTGTATAGAAACACCCCCAAAGGCAAGTGATCCTCCCAGCTATGACTGAAGTCGAGGAAAGAAGCATGCAACATATCCTCGAGAGTCTAAATGGTCAGCTCAGTCCGACCATCCGTTTGAGTATGGAGAGCAGTGCTCAAACAATTTTGTGTCATGAAAGCCACTTTCAACCCCTTCCATAGCTGGGAAGTAAATCGTGCATCACGATCGGAGAAAATCATCGAGGGTACTCCATTTATCCACACAACCTCTTGTATATAGAGATGTCCCAATCTCTCTACTTAACCCTGCTCACTTATCGGTATGAAGTGGGATGACATGGTGAGTCAGTAGACGATCTCCCAAATCGAGTTGTGTCGCCTGGATGTATGTGGAAGACCCATCACAATTTCCCTGGATTTCCCATCACACTTCCACTATGGGACCTCTAAAGGATGATCCAAGCCCACTGATACCAGATGCTCTTCCTTCATTTTCTAAAAAGTGAGACATCGAGAGACAAACTATGTGACTGCTTTCATCATTCCTGGCCATCAATGATGCCATCGGAGGTCCTGATACCTCTTCACCACTCATGGATGTAACACTAGAGGAGATTTGTAGAACTCCCCCAACACTTCCTCCTGAAGTGACATGAGTAACATGGTACATCCCCTGAATAAGATGATGTTCTCCCCACCTTCAAAAAATCCATCAGGTTCTTGCCCTATGGATATTTGAGCATGTCGTGTCTCACAGTCACCATCCCCATGTTGTGCCTCCCTGAATAGCTAATGAAGTAGGGGAGTGACTATAGGAGAATGATGAAAAGATGTTCCATCCCTATCCACAATGTATATTTGCAAAGCGGCCAGCTACTCTGTCACTTCTCCTAGCAGCTGTATACCGGATATCTTGATGAGTGCAACTACTACAACCATCCCCTCCACAGGTGTATAGACTATCTCAAAGTCATAGTCCTAGAGGAACTCAAGCCAATTTCACTGTCATAGGTTCAGGTCCTTCATAGATAAGATATTCCTGAGACACATGTGATCAGAGGACACAGAAAAACGTTCACCAATCAGATAGTTCCGCCACATCTTCATGGCGAAGACCACTGCTGCTAACTCAATGTCATGGGTATTGTTGTTCTGATTATGCATCCACAAATTCTGAGAACCATAGGCATTCAACGCACTCTCCTACATCAGTTCACACCTGAGTCATGTCCCTGATGCATCGTAGTAGCATACGTACCATACACCCTCCTCTAGAAGCCTCATGATGGGGGCCCTTGTCAGCCTCTACATCAGCTCTTGAATGTTTTGGTAGCATCACTCTGACCACCCGAAGGGTTGCCCCTTCTTCTTAAAGGCTGATAGTTGTGCTGCATCTCTGTAGAAATCTGGCATGAATCTCCAGTAGTATCCATCAAAACCCATGAAACTCCACACTTCTGCGACACTCCCTGGGTGGTTCCCAAGCAATTACTACCTCAATCTTCACTAGATCCACTACAACTCCATCTTCTGAGATGACATGTCCCTGAATGTGAACCTCTTGGATTCAGAACTGGAACTTTGAGAGCTTACTATAAAGTTGGTGCTCTCGGAGTGTTTCCAGTACTACCCGCAAATGGTAGGCATAATCCTCTTCAATAGTCGTTTAGAATATAATTTTATCAATAAAGACTATGACATAGTGATCATGGTATGGATGAATGATCCAATTCATGATCCCCATGAACACTGCCAGAGCATTGGTTACGCCGAATGGCATAACCAAGAACTCATAGTGGTCATACCGACACCTGAAGGCCATCTTCTGAATATACTTGTCTCGAACTCTGAGCTAGTGATATCAAGATCTGAGGTATATCTTCAAAACCATCATTCTCCTTTCAGCTGATCAATGAGGTCATAAATCCTCAGGAGTGGGTACTTGTTCTCCACGCTCACCTGGTTCAGGTTCTGATAGTCAATACAAATCCTTAAGCCCCCATCTTCCTTCTTGGGGAATAGAATTGGGGATTCCCAAGGTGAAACACTGGGCCAGATGGACCCCTACCCCTTCAAGTCCTCCAGCTATACTCGCATCTCACGAATCTCTGTGGGAGACATCTGATATGCTAGTGTATATATCGATGTCATCCTGGGGGTACAGGTCAATGTAAAATCTACCACTCTACGAGGAGGTAGACATACATCATTATCAGGGAAGACATATGCGCACTGGTCCACCACTAAAGGATAATTTGGACTCTCCACATCAACGAATCGGAGGGTGAGGCTAGCCAACTGATGAGTAATCAGCTGCACTTTCTTCCGGTTAAGACCATCTTGCCCTGCAAAGGCTCTCTCCTCACCAGTGAAGGTAAACCTTGTCCCATCCGTGTGGACACAGCGCACTTTGCTCCTAATACAGTCAATCTGGGAATCAAATGTAGATAACCATACCGTAACCAAGATGATGTCGTATGGCCTCGATGACGCTACATGGAAATCACAGATGAAGCTATCATCCCCAAGTGTAAGCTCTCACTACCACCACTAGTGTGTAGTCATCGAATCATATCACATAGGAGTCTCTAGCCGTAAGGACCAAACCAACGGCTCCTTCAGAATATTTGATCTCCGAACGAGGGCAATGGAAATGAAATAATGACAGGCATTTGTGTATATAAGTACTACAGCTAGGGTGGAATTGACACATATTGTACCTCGTATCATCTCCGGAGATCCATGATTATAGGCCTCAGCTACATGGAGTTTAGCTCGCCATAGTCCAACTACTTCCTGTGGGTTGGGGTGGACGTCCTGGTGGTGGTGGTAGTAACATCTCGAATCGTCACCCACTACCAGCTCCACGACCAACTCTTCGGCCACATCCACCTGCTTCATGTGGACCGCCCCGATCGAACTTTTGTCTCTTCCTTGATGGTCCTTCGACCATCTGTAGATCATCTGCATGATGGGTCGGACATTCACAAGCCATGTGACCCTTCCTTCTGCATGCGTAACACGGCCTACTCCGGGCATGTTTGGCTCTGCCTTTGGTTCCCCGCACAACTGACCATGAGTCTTGTGGTCGTCCACCCATTGTTCTGGACATCTTGGACCTCAATAACGTATTTCTTCTACCAGCTAGAGAAGACTCTACTACACGTCGACTGGTGGTGGATCTCACTACCGGAGAATGCTCAGCAAGGAAACTCTCCACTATGTGGGCTCTCTCCAACACCCCTGCATGCATCAGGATGCTGAGTGAGATCATAGGAGCTCTGATCTCCCACCCAAGTCTCTGATTGAAGGTTCGGGCCCTGAATATTGGGTCCCACACCATATTAGTGGAGTAGATTGACATGTCTGTGAACCTCACTGAGTACTGATCTACAATCATGTTGCCATACTGTAGTTGAAGTAGCTCCTGTATGCACACTTCACGAAGAGTCGTTGGAAAAATCTCTTCCCAGAACATGCTCTTAATGTCTTCCCAGTGAATCTCTACCTTATCGTGGACATGGAGCATTAGGCACCACAATGTGCCTGTAGCATCTTGGAGAAGGCTGGTATTAAGGATCACCATGAGTTCTGCTGGTTTACCTACCAGTCGGAAGACTCTCACCACAACCTCTAGCCAATCCTCATCTGCTTTTCGGTCTGTCTCTCCCCTGACCCTGGGTGGCCTCTGGCGGTGAACTCTTGCAGCGCGCTCAACCAATGTGCATTGTCTGCTACTGGGGTTGGTGGGATCGGTGGCCCAATGGGGAGTGGTACTTCTGGTGCCTCCACTGGAAAAGCGCCCTAAACGAGGCATCATCGGTCGGTGGGCTATCCGTTCATACAACTCTCGGGACTCATGCTGGTCATCTTTTTCGAGGAATCATGAAATAAACAGATGTGACACGGTAAAATGTTAAACCTGGTGAGCTTACTTGGTTGAGATGAGATAAAGAAAACTTTTGAAAACACACATGAAATCTGTGTTTTTTCGTGCACTAAGTCAAAAATTAGAAGTTAGGGTCCTGGTGTATGGATACTTCGTCTGCCACACCAACAATGGACTCCCTGAACTGAAAACCACAATCACTACACTTAACACTATATCATCATAGAAATGATCATAGTCTTAAGTTCAATGGTAGAACCGACTCCTGTGACACCAATTTCTCATGACCCGTCCCCCGGGGCCTGTGCCGTAACTACCCCAAGCCCGCCTTCCATAGGCTAGGGGTTTGCTACTAACACCAAAGATGTAATTCCCTAATAGTGGGAAGGCATTTCCTTTATAAAATGTAAACAAAAAAAGATACGGACATGAGTAAATTGTATAACAAATATGAGATTATAGTAAGTAAAAAGGGGCCAGAATAAATGCCCAATTGGAAAGTACAAGTACAACTAAAAAGGAGAAAACAACTGAAAGGTTAATATTAGCTATTGGATCATCCACCACATAACCTACCTGAAGGGTATGTATAGATCACCTTCTCAGAACACCTCATCTGCCCGTCTCCTCCACGTACCGACAGGTCGTATTGTCAACCTCTGGGTACCGTCCAGTCCTAGTACACTCAGCCTCAGTCAGTACTTTCAGTCGTCTACATCCAACACAACAAGGTGCGGGCATAGCCTATGCATGGGTGAGTATAATGATACTCAGTAGGGACCCCAATACCCTCATGGTCTCAAAAAATACAACAAGGATAAACTAATAAGTATGAAATCAAATGATAACCACACTTAGGTATATACCCATACATATATCTATGTTATCATGTAATCCATCCCAATTATAGGAAAACAAAAAAGTACTGACTCATCTCAAACCAGAATTTTATTCTATGTTTAGTAACATTTAGAACCCTCAGATGCTAGATAACTCCTCCTCTATCTAGTATAGTGGGCCTAACATCGCAACCAGGAACTTCCCACTAACCATGGACAACTGATTTTCTCCTATTGTCAAGTATCATGGGTCTACTGCGTCACATAGAGGTTCTCCCCAACGTGGGTCTTCCGCTATAACTAGGAACCCCTCTAATAGCCGGCAGAGGTACTCCTCCTGTCGAGTATGTTGGGTCCACCACCACAACTAGACACTCCTCCACCATGGGTCTGCCACCCCAACCGAGCACTCCCCACAGGGAAAGTCGAGTCACTCCAAGTCAAATGGTCAGCAGTCGTCAAGTCTCGGCCAACTACTAGGTTCCCACACAAATGCTCGCTCGAATTAGGAAGATCCTCTCTACCTGCTTTTGGACGATGCTTAAAATACAACGAAGTACCATGATGAAGTATCCCAAAAGTCCACCATGTCATAGGGGTATCAATGCAATAGACGATGCATGTATCAGACACTCGGTCTGTGATTTGTTATCCTTTTAGTCCCGAGGGCACGATTGGATTAGTTCTGGATCCAACCCAACTGTATCTTAACTATATCCCAAACTCTAGTGAGGTATACTCAAAGAAACTGACATGCTCCAAGATTACTAGTTCCATTGATGGTTTATCAAATAGATTTCTGGTGCAAAATATATGGCCAAAAAAGGAAAAGGGCCATAGTGGGCCCGGGTCTGGTCCAACCCCGCCCGACCCCGCCAGGGACGAATAGGTTTCGGTCAACCTGGCCAGACCCGTTGGGTCTGGCCCTGCCCATTGGGCGGGCCAACCAGTTGGTTCGGCCCAGCCCACAGGGCCCGACCTTGAATACTCCGAGGGCTGTGAGGGGATGTGAGGGTCCAGACTGACAGTGAGGGAGAGGTCTGGCCAGGAGACAGTGTGAGGTTGGTTCGGCCCGGAGGGCGCCACAGGGGGGGGATCACCCCGGAGGGCACCACATGGGGGAGGATGGGCACAGAGGGAAACGCAAGAGGGCGCAACTCGGGGCTGCTCAGCCCGGTGGCTAGGGCCTATAATACTATTTCACCACATGGGGCGAGGGAGTCCGGCGCATTCGGGGAGCCGCATGGGGTGCAAGAGGCTGGCTCGGCCAGGGCGCCTAGAACGGCATGGGAGGGTGTCTTGGCCGGGGCTCCGCGAGGGATGCGAGAGGCCGGCTCGGCTGGGGTGCCGCGAGGGGTGTGGGAAGCTAAGAGGCCAGAAGGCAGCATGAGCCGATGGGTCAAGAGGTCATCCAGTGATGCGAGCAGGGATGATCAGAGAGCATGTGGTAGTGGAGGTTAGTTCTCCCATTTGGTGGCACGAGCCGGTATAGTTGGTGGGTGGCATGGGCGGCGGACGGCGCAACCGGGGTGCAACATGGATTGGGGTGGTTTTTCTGTTAGAGCAGGTGCGGATGGGGCACCATAATTCCACGGGGGCGGCGCGATTCACAGAGGCCATGGGGGCGCAACCATTGCATTCGTTGCCGTTGTTGCATACCTCTATTTTGAAGAACACATCAAAGAAGAAGAACGGAGGAGTCTGGCCATGTTTTTTGGCCCGTACCCTCAGCGTTTAGGGTGGTAGAAAATGGTTCTAAAAGAACAAAGCACATCAAGCTTTTAAATTCTCGCAAAAATGAAAACATGGTAAGATTATTAGGAAAGAATTTTCACAAAAAAAATCCCCCTACATTGTTTGTTGTTTGTCTATGGAGTCACGGGGAAGAAAAAGGTTTTTCCCTCATTCGTCGTGTCTGCCACATACCTCTAATCCCGAGCTCATGCACCGGTTTATTGATTATGATGTGGAGGGAAGGCCAGATGTCGAAGATGTCCCACGTCAGTTGCTTCTTTAAGGTTATTCCAAGGAAGAAGTTGAAGATGCTCCTTATTGGTGTTCTTCGTGGAGGAATTTCTTCATTCTTTGTTGAAATTTTATCCCAAGAGCTCCTCCACTCCCCATATTCCACCCAATATGAAAGGTGTGCCAAAATAATAGACTAAACCATCTATTATTTTATTGAAGAGTATTCAAAAAGCTTAATTAATTATTGTAGGTGGCATAATAAATTAAGGGAGGTGGTGGCACTATTAATAGAGGGGTTGGCACAATAAAGGGATAGGGGGTCAAGAGGCTCTCCCTCATTAATGAGGGGAGTTGATAGTGTCACTCAATTAAATTGTTTCTTTCAGTCCGGGTGGGTCCCACCACCCTAACCTCTTGTGGGAGGTTATTGCTCTGGGGGTCCCCTCTTCCAACTTCACATGGAAGTTCAAAATAAAATAAAATGATGTTTATTTAATTTTATTATTTCCACGAAAAACCCAAAAAACTAAATTTTTCCTTCGAACATCTATCATCGAGGGGAAAGTCTTCTTAAGTAAAAATTGGCACTAAGAGTTCAATGGTTCCCTCCTCTTTCAATTCCGAGAAACATTTAAAAGTTAGAAAACCTGATCGTCTGTTTTCAGAACTTACTTGAAAAAAAATCAGAATATGATTCTGGGCACACCGGGCATCAGATTCCCACAACGTCAATTTTCGTAGACTCTTAAAATACCCATTTAATTAAAAAAAATATACATGTAAATTATGGGTCTTTATAGTGAATTTGATATACATCTCACTTAAAAATATTTATAAAAAAATTATAGTTAATCTTTTATATATACGATCTAGGTTTTTCATTATGTTTATAAACATCCTTACTAACCAAAAATTTACAATAAGTATATTTTTATTTTAAAAACCCGAGGGTTTTATATATAAAAATTTTCCATTACATATTAATTTGTAAAATGTCAATTCATACCTGGTTATATGTGTTTTATATTTTGGAATGTTTCAATAAAAGGGTAATATATATATATATATATTCATGTATATCAACTAGAAAATATGTTTTCTTATTGTATATTCCCTCAATTTGATACCAATAATTTGAAATAAGTATCACTTATTCTGAATTATAGTTGATTTTCATCATAAATATTTTGTTAAAACCCTATTTTATTTGTACTTCAAAATTATCATTATGTTATTCAACCATTTTTCAAACAGCATTCAATTCGAAATAATTTTGATCTTATTTCATTTATTATATCCAATATTCATCACATAGAGCCTCGTCATGTGTCTTTAGTTCAAATTGGGATATATGTGGAAAATGTTCAATTTTTTTTTGTTAAGAAATTAATGTTTTAATAGGTTCATCTACATGACAAATAATATTTTTCACATGTATAATTCCTAATATTCAACAATGACATTGATTTATAATACTCTATTATTCAAAATAAGATTAAAATTATTCAAATGGTAGAAATTTATAGATATTTTATTCACTTTTTTTCTCAGAAGATGAACATTACAATATGTGATGTAAATCAATTTTTTTAATAAAATTGGATGATGTTGGTTGTTTTAAAATAGAAGGATCATTTTCATCAAATTTAACCTCCAAGGTTTCCTCAAAAAATCTTATGTTTTTATAAAAAAATACTATAGGACTTTGTTGTTTTAGGATAAAAAAGAGATATACCAATATTATATTTTTTGTGAAACCTTATTTAAATTATCCTTTGTAATGATAATAAATACATTGCGTAATACAAATTATATTATATCTATATTTCCTTTCATCAATTCCAAAACTCATAATGAGTTTTATAATTAAATGGTTTTATAGGAACATTATTCATAGTGTAAATTTTTTTAATAATTACAACATCTAAAAAATGCTTGTAATTGAGCATTCACTGTGTTTGGTTCTTGTAATCTCTACAAAAAATCTATAAATTATTTCAACAATATTTTTTCTAAGTTCTAGGTGTTTTGAAATAGTATGTATTGTAGAAAATTAAAAAAAAATATATATTCAAAATCAATATATATAAACTCCCCACCATGATCCTATGAATATATTTCAAGGAAATTTGTTATCATTTATAAAATAAGTTACAAGGGGGAGGTTGGGCCCAGAGGGCGCTACATGGGGGTGCGGCGCGGGGCGGCTCGGCCCGGGGGACGAGGACTATTCTACTAGGGCACAACGTGGGGAGAGGGAGGCCGATGCAGTTGGGGTATCGCGAGGGGCATGGGGGGCCGGCTCGGCCGAGGTGCCTCGAGGGGCGTGGGAGACCAGCCTGGTCGGGGAGTGGGAGGCCTGTTTAGCTGGGGCACCGCGTGGGGCATAGGAGGCCAGCTCGGATGGGGCACCGTGAGTGGTGCGCGATGCCGGGAGGCTGGTAGTGAGTGTGAGCCGATGGCTTGGAAGGTCGGCGGGCGGCGTGAGCCGGATGGATCGGAGAGCCAGCGGCAGTGCAGGCCAGTTCACTCGACTGGTGGCACAGGCCGTTTCGGCCGATGGGTGGTATGGGTGGAAGACGGAGTCGTTGGGGCGTAGCGTGGCTTGGGGTGGTTCTGTCATCGGAGCCGATCCGGCTGGTGCGCTGGAAAGCCGCGAGGGCAGTGCGGTTCAAGGAGGCCACAGGGGCATGGTCGTTGCCTTCGTCGCCATTGTAGCCTACCTCTATTTTGAGGAACACATCAAAGAAGAACAACAGAGGGGTCGGGCCATGTTTTTTGTCCCGTACCCTCAGCGTTAAGGGTGGTAGAAAACAGTTCTCAAATAACAAAGCATGTCACGCATTCAACTTCTCACAAAAAGGAAAATATGGTAAGATTATGAGAAATGCATTATCTCAAAAATAACCCCCCTACATTGTTCGTTGTTTGTCGACAGAGTCAAGGGGAAAAAGATGAAGTTGTCGTTTTTCATAGCGTCCACTACACACTTCTAATCCCGAGCTCGTGAGTTAGTTTATTGATGATGATGAGGAGGGAAGGCCGGACTTCAAAGACGTCCCATGTCGGTTGCTTCTGCATGGTGCTTCCGAAGAAGAAGTCAAGGATTCTCCTCACTAGAATTCTTCATGGAGGAAGTTCTTTGTTCATTATTGGAGAACATTTCCCCCAAGAGCTCCTCCACTCCCTAAATTCCACCCAATATGAATGGTGTGACAAAATAATAGACTAAACCATCTTTTATATTGTTGTATGGAATTCAAAAATATTAATTAATTAAGGTGGGTGGCGTAGTTAATTAAGGGAGGTGGTGGCACCATTAAGGGAGGGGTTGGCACAAAAAAAGGGAGAGGAGGTCTAGAGGATATACCTCATTAATTAGGGGAGTTGAGTGTTTCTCTCAATTAAAAAGGGAGTTTTAGTCCCGGATGGTCCCCTCCAACATAACCTCTCATAGGAGATTATTTTTCTAGTGGAACCCTCTTCCATCCTTCAAAAGGAAGTTAAAAATAAAATAAAATGAAGTTTATTTTATTTTATTATTTCCATGAAAAACCAAAAAAACATAATTTTTCCCTCGAACATCAGTCATCGAGGTGAACGTCTTCTTAAGAGAAAATAGGAACTGCAAGTTCAAATGGTACTCCCATATTTCAATTCCGACCAAAATCAAAATTTTAAAAAACCCACTCATACGTTTACTGAATTTACCTGAAAAAAACTTCATAAATTTATTCTGGGAACACCGGGCCTCAGAATCGCGCGCCGTCAATATGTACGGGCTCGTAAAATTCCTATTTAATTAAAAAATATATACATAAAAATTTTGGGGCATTATAGTGTGTTTGATAAACATATAACTAAAAAAATTTATAAAAAATTATAGTTATTATATTCTATTACGATGTAGGTTCTTCATTATGTTTATAAACATCCAGACTCTCCTGAAATTTACTATAAGTATATTTTTATTTTAAAAACATGGGGGTTTTTATATATAAAAATTTTCCAATACATATTCATTAGAAAAATATCAATTCATACCTAGTTATATGTGTTTTATATTTTGGAATGTTTCTATAAAAGAGTAATATATATTTATATATATGTTCATGTATATCAACTGGAAAATATGTTCTCTTATTGTATATTCCCTCATTTTGAAACCAATAATTTGAAACAAGTATTTCTTTTTTCAAACAATAATCGATTTTCGTCATTAATATTTTATGAAACCCCTATTTTATTTGTACTTCAAAATTATCTTTATGTCATTCAACCATAGTACAAACATCATTCCATTCGAATTAATTTTGTTCTTATATCATTGATTTTATCAAATCTTCATCACATAGAGCTTCATCTAGTGTATTTCGTTAAAATTGGGATATAAATGCACAATGTCTATTTTTTTTGAAATTCATGTTTGAATAGGATAATCTACATGACCAATAATATTTTTCACATGCATTATTCCTAAGACTCAACAATTACATTGGTTTATAAAACTCTATTATTCACAAGAAGTTTCAAATTATTCAAATGGTATAAAAATATATATATTTTATTCACTTTTATTCTCAAAATATGAACATTCCAATATGTGATGTAAATAAATTCTTTTAATAACATTGGATGATATAAATTGTTTTCAAACAAAAGAATCATTTTCATAAAATTTAACATGCACGGTTTCATCAACCATACTTATGTTTTTATAAAAAAGTACAATACGACATAGAAGTTTTGGAATAAAAAATAGATATACCTATATTATATTTTTGGGTAAATTTATGTAAATTATTATATGTACTGATAATAAATACTTTTCATAATACTCATTATATTATATATATTTTTTCTTTATTCCATTCCGCAAATCATAATGAGTTTTATAATTATAAAGTTTTATAGGAACATGATTTATAGTGTAAAATTTATTACAAATTACATAATCCAAAAAATGTTAGTAATTGAGTATTAACTATTCTTGGTTCTTGTAATCTCTATAAAAAATCATTAAATTATTTCAACAATTTTTTTTGAGTTAATGGTGTTGAAATAGTATGTATTGTATCAATTTTACATAAATATATATTCAAAATCATAATATATAAACTCCCACCATGATCCTAGGAATATATTTCAAGTAAATTTGTTATCATTTATAAAATAGGCTACAAAGGTTTTGAAATAGAAAATTTATTCTTACATTTTCACTAGAAAATAATCCAAAATATATCTAGCATAATCATAAACAAAAACATATAATTTTTATTTTATATTGATTCTCACAATTTTATTAGGATGAATCAAATCCACAAAAAATATATTAAAGAATCAAAAGTTCATGCATCAGTAATAGACTTAAAAATTGATATATTCTACTTTCCAAATCGACAAGGATCACTTGCATTTGGATAATCAATAAAAATATTTTTGACATCCACAATTATTATTTTTTATTATGAGTTTGGATATTGATATACAATTACAAATTCCTAATATTATATTACATTACCATTATTAATTATACCATTCTTTTATAAAAGGTAGCTCATGAATCCAACAGATGTCAATGATAATTGTGTATACTTCCTATTTCATGTTAGGAGAACGAGAAAATTTATCTTCAGATATATGAGTTTTTCATTTATCATTATTGAACATCATAATATATCCCACATCACATATTAGAAATACGATAAAAAGGATGTGAAAATTACCATAAATAAATAAAACATTTAATATCCAATCATTTCTAAGGAGAACAATAATTCATATTCCAATAAATTCTCCCAGAGCATTACGGAATGTAAAATTTTTACATTTAATTTTAATCAAAATCATTAGGAGAATATTGTTCCCATTAATATTTCTAGAAAACCCATTATCCATGTAAAATATGTTATTATTCATCGTACATCTATTATCTTCCTAAAAATAAAAATTATAAATTTTGGAACCCACACATCAATGGGTCCAACATTAATTGAAAATAGTATTTTCATAATCTAAATGTATTAATCTATTCAATGTTGAGATGTTCTAAATTATTTAGAAAAATAATAAATGTGAAAGACTAAATATTTAAATGATTTTATGAATACATATTCTTTTGATAACCTACACTTGGAAATTTAGTAATCAATGGAACCTTATTTGTATTAATTTTGTTATTTTGAAAATTGGTTTTTTTTGTTTTCAAAATCCATTTTATACACATAACTCTGAGGTTTCATCAATCTATATATTTTACCAAAATATCTTATACTAGTAGTCATCATATATTATAAGTTGTCAGAAATTAAATTTTAAATTTTAGTTTCACAATTTTGTTATCATCAATTGTAGTTGTCTTAGAATATTGTTATTCTGACAGTTTTTATTATTATATTTCATCATGATTATATTCTTCTGACACTTTTTAATTTTTAAAAAAATTAGTTGTAATTATATACATTCATTAGTTATCTTTAGAATTTTCATCTTCAAATGTGTCATGTTTTTTATAACTGTTCCCATTCAAGTCGTCTAGATGATTTGGAAACCATGAAACATCCTCAAAACAAGGTAATGTGTTATTTTCATCTGAAGATGTATATTTTCCATCTGAAGATATGTAATTATTTTCAATTTCACTATTTGGATAATTACCATTATCTTTATGGTTAGCAAGGGATTAAATTAATACATTATCAATAAAAATAATATTATTCAAGGAAATTTTATCAAAGATACTCATAATATTTTAATCATTACATTCATTATCTGATCAATTATAAAAAAACCTACCAACTGCATGAGCACTCATACTGCATAATTCATTTAAATTTTTCTTTCACATATGCCTATATAACATCATGGAGTTCCACTTAGAATGATTTTACTTCATCTGTTTTAGCATATGAAAAGGGAAATATGGAATTATATGACCATGTTTAATAAAATTATAAAATATCATTTTAGTAGAATCCATCATGTTTGTAAAGACCCGTAAAATTCAAGGGAAATTTTTTTTCTTAATTTTCTTTAGAATTTTACAAGAGCGCGGTTTCAGACGGCACCTGATTCCGAAGCCCGGAGTGCCCGGAATTAATTTCCGAAGTTTGGCTCGGGTACGTTCAGTGAACGAACGAGCGGGAATTCCTAACTTTTGATCCGGTGCTCGGAATTGAAATCCGAGGGCACCGATGAACTCGCAGCGCCGATATTCGCTTAAAGATACCTTTTCAGGAGTTGCGTTTGTTGCGGGTTGAAAGTTAGATTTTGGGGTTTTTAGTTTGAGTTAAATAAAATTGTGTAGAACAATTTTAATATAACTTGTTAAAACCTATCAAAGGAGGTTGGAAGTGGGACCCACACCCACTTAACCTCCCTTGGGAGGATTAAGTGTGGTGGGGCCCACACGAACCCCTAATCCTTTCAAATTCTCTCAACTTGCTTAACGCCTAATTAAATGACTTGAGATACTTTTAATTATGGGAGTTAAACCTTTTGAATTTCAATCTTTTGAAATTCTAATGTGTTATGTGATAATAAAATAAGATGTTGTCTTATTTTATTTTGGGTTATTTGTTTGTCTCCTGGAGAGCTTTTGAGAGCTTCTTCTTCATCTTCAAGCTCTGACGAAGAACACGAAGAACGCTCAAGCTCCGACGAAGAACGACGCCACTCTTCTTCGTTTACCGTGTCAACGAAGGGGACGCCACTTCTTCCTCGGACAACCTTCGTCGGCGTACCAGTTTCGCCAACGACGTGTCTCTTCGAACGCATCCCTTCGTCATCGGATTTGACGAACGGCTACAGCGACGCCCGACCTCCGCGACGTCGTCTTCCGCGGAACGTTCACAATCTTCGAACCTTATACCCGAGGTAGGGGTTATTGATTCAATATTTATTTTTTCCATTTCTTGATCGTGGATCTTGCATGTCTAACGTGTGGCTTGAATTATTTAAAGTTGCGTTATTATTTTAACGTGAGGGGGCCGGACCGCATGAACACGGCCGAACCCCCTCCATCGTTCTTGTTTATTCTTGCGGGTGGAAGCAAGTGGCGTGGTGCCGTCACACAACGCGGATGATCGTGCAAATATTTTTTTACGCGGCGCCGTCGCGCTACGCCGAGGAAGAATCTTCAAGAACGCGACGCTGTCGCGCCGCATTGAATGGAATCAAGGCACGGCGAAAGGGGCGCGGTGCCGTCGCACCGCGGCCGGTTCCGGGCCGCGGCGGGACGAGGAGACCGCGGCCGGTTCCTGGCCGCGACGGAAGAGAAGTCCGGCGGTCGGGCCGCCGGCGTCGGAAGCAGAAGAGGGGACCGGAATTTCCGGTCCCGTTGGAGAAAACCGGCCGGCCAGCTGGCCGGCCGGATGCCGTTAAAACCGGGGGAATTAATCCATCGGCCACCTCATAAAACCCCCCCTCTTTATGAGGGGGGCAGTTCTTTGAAGGAGGGGGGCAGCCGGCCCCCCGGTTCCGCACCAGCAGGGCCCCCCACCTGAAGGGGGGGGGGGGGGGTTTAAAAAATAACGGCGCGGCTATGCCGCGCCGCCTCTTGAAATGCGGGGGATTTGTTTCCCCCGCGCGGCCTCCTTGCGGCCCCCGCGTGCCGACCGCATGCGGCCCCTCGCGGCGCCAGGCCGCCGTGGCCCGCCGCGCCGCCGCGCCGCCCCGGGGGGGGGGGGGGGGGGTCGGGCCGGGTCGGCCCGGACCCGGACCCCCCGTTTCGAACCAGAATCAGTTTTTGGGCCATATCTTGAGCCTCGGACCTCCGAATGATGAACCGTCTGCGGCAACGCGATCCTTGGATCGAGACGGTCGTTTAGGTATATCGCACTCAAGGTTTCGGTTTACTTTGAGTTCGGCCGGGTTGGTTCGTTCACGAAACCAACCGGGCCTTCGGAGCGGAAACGCTCATATCTTGAGCTACGAACGTCCGATTGACGCGCCGTCAGTCGCGTTGTGTTCCTCTTAGTGAGACGGATCTTTTGGCATACTCCGCCTGAGGTTTGGACTCAGGTGGAGTACGGTCGGGATGGTTTAGCCTTAAAAACCAACCGGGCCCCGGAGACGAAAATGCCAATAACTCTCAGACCGGGCGTCCGATCGACGCGCCGTCTGTTGCGTTGAGTTCCTTTTGACGATACGGGACTTTTGGATACATCAACTCTGGTCTTTGTGACAGTTGATGTATCAGCCTCTCGGCTCGTGGAGCGGACCCTCCGAACGAGCTTGCTGTGTGCAGGAACCCTAGTGCTGGCTGCGACTGTTACTGCAACTGTTACTGCGACTGTTACTGCGACTGTTACTGCGACTGTTACTGCGACTGTGACTGCGACGACGACAGTATAGAGATCCTGTGTGGTTTCGACGACGACGACTACAGCACTCAGCGATCCTACGTGGAACAGTGCTACCGAACCTGTGTGAGCTGAATCTTCTTTTTACCTTGAGCGGTGGAGCGCTTGGGTGTAGCGGCGGACCCGTGGTACTTGACAGTGGTGGTGCGCTTGGATGCAGCAGCAGACCCTTGGCGGTGGAGCGCTTGGTTGTAGCGGCGGACCCGCGTTTCTCTATGGAGTGTGCGCGCTTGGTTGTAGTGACAGACCCGCGACGGTGGAGACGTGCGTGCGGAGTACGGAGACCGTGTAGATGACTGAGACCTGACGACTGCTTGATCGACTCGACTTGGAGTGAGTCGACTAGCCCAGTGGACGGAGCGCCCAGTAGTTGGCAGCAGACCCACGGCGGACGAAGCGCCTGGTAGTTGGCGGCAAACCCGCGGTACTCGACAGGAGGAGTACCTCAGTAGGCTATCTGGGTGAGCGCCCGGTATTTGGCAGCAGACCCTCAGCGGACGGAGCGCCCTGTAGTTGGCAGCAGCCCGCGGTACTCGACAGGAGGAGTACTTCAGCAGTCTTAGGTTAGTGAGCTGTACCTTGGAGTCGTGACAGGACCACTGTACACTCTAGAGACGGAGCTCATCAGCAGTTACGGTTTCGATAATGAAAATCCTGGTTTGAGCTGAGACTTTTGACCTTGTGTTTACCTCATGATTGAGATGGGTCACTTGCTAACTCTGGTATATGTATGGGCATATACCCGGGTAGTGGTTATCCGTTGATTTCACAATCCTTGTGTTTCCTCATGATTGAGATGGTTTACTTGATAACTTAGGTATATGTATAGGCATATACCTATGTAGAGGTTATCTGTTGAGATCTTCTTTGTGGTTATCCTTGTTGGATTAGTGAGACCTTGAGGGTCTCGGGGTCCCTACTGAGTATCGTTATACTCACCCCTGCACGGGCTATGCCCGCACCTCGTTGTGTTGGTTGCAGACAACGGGCAGTGCTGACAGAAGCCGAGTGTTCGAGGACTGGACAGTACCTGGAGGTGGACTATACGAAGAGACGGTACCCAGAGGTGGACGTGACGACGAGGCGGAACCCGGAGGTGGACCTCTAGGCGAGACGTGCTCGGAGCGGACGGCGGGACCCGTGGAGCAGAGGAGCTATCTGTACCCACCCTTCAGGTGGGATTTCCAGTGGACAGCTTGGAGTAGCAGCTTTTACTTTTCAGTTGCTGTTTTCCCTTTCGAGTTGTACTTTACTTTCAGTTTGGGTTTGTATTCTGGCCCATTTACTTTTCAGAACTTTCTTTTGTACTTAGTATTTTGCTTCCGCTTGTGCTCTGTGGTTCTTTTTGTTTACTTTTATAAAGGCAATGCCTTCCCAGTTATCGGGATTTACACCTTGGTGCTAGTCTCCAGCCCCTGGCCTATGGAAGGCGGGCTTGGGGTAGTCACGGCACGGGCCCCGAGGGCGGGTCATGACAATGTTAAATTTATCGATAATATTTATTATATATTTATATATGGAATATTTCATCCAATAAATCTCGCTCACACACTTTCCAAGACATGTATACTCATTCTTATACTGTTCTGAAGAAAATCACTATATTTCATCTTGAATTTTCATTTTCATTGAATAGATAAAAACATTATCAATTGAACTATAATTATTAGTATCATTTCAAGTAGTTGAAAAAAAACTCCCCTGATATTTATCATAATCATCAATAAATATATCCTTATTCTACCGACATATTTCATGAGTGTTCAAATAAAATTATAAAAGATCAAACTTTTTATCATAGATGAATCTTCTAATTTTTTCTTCATGACTTTGAATCTATGGGAATAATTTCAATGATTTTTTATTCTATAATTTGATCAGTAAGATCCTTTTAAAAAAATATTTTAAAATATTCAAAATTTTCATTAATCTCTAATTAATCATAGAAATACAATAAACGAGATTAAACTTAATTCCATAATAATCTCCACAAATTAGTGCTCTTATAGTTTCAATCAAATGATTATTACAAAAAAGATTAACTATAATTAATTTTCAAATAAAAATAACATATTCACATAAAAATGTATTTTTTTATATATTCACTATCATTGAACACATCCTTGCACGTTTTATATGATAATACATTTGAAATTAGAACTTTACATGATATTTAAAATATAACCATTATTTATCATAATTTGTATAATTTCTAGTCTGTATAACATATAATTCTACTCGAGTATTAATAATAATGAATTTCATTATGAATCTATAATATTCATAATCATCCCCATCGAAAAAGGGTGGTATTCGTGGAGTAATATATTCAATACATTATTACAAATAATCCTTCTATCTTTTCAAAGAATAAAAATTAACTTTCTAAAAAATACATGTTAGTATAAATTGATCATAATAAAATAAAACCATCTACCAAAATTTATAAAAAATTAGAAACATTTAATAAATAAATAAAAAAACAATAATGTTATGTAGTTGAACATGATAAGATGCTAATTATAGTATCAAAGATTATATTAATGTATAAAATAGGGGGATGGGTTAAATTTATTTTAAATACATAATCTAATTAACATCCCAAAACACTAAAAATTTATTTATTTGACACAGATATCATTAGATGATCAAATTTTATATACATGACACATAGTATATCCGAAAAATCATATTTTATAAATTTATAGTAAAATATATCTTCTATAAAAATTCCTATTAGAAAATTATAACTTGATAAAAGATGGCATATCATTTATATACGAATAAATTTATGATTTCCAAAAAAATTAATAATATATTATATTCAATCATTATACTAATGAGTTGAGGAAGTAAAATACCAGGAATTTGGGTATTATCCAGATTTCAACCATACATTAAGTAATGCATTTATATAGAAAAAACCTCCATCAAAATAATCCAAATCAACCATGCCATCTTATCCTTAGAAGCCCTCAACGAGACAAAAAATATATTTTGACTTCTTATCCCTCAAATCACTAAATCTCAATCTGCATCGAACAATACAAATAAAAATGTAAATTCTTCTATTTAATTTAATTTCATCGCTTATATTCCTTAGAAAAAACAATAAAAATCATTACAAAAGTTAATTAAATTAATGATACATCTTGGAACACATCATATTGGTTATGTTTCTAAAAGAATACGTTTATAACCCCTTGAATGAACTACTATTTATATGAAAATGTCTAATGGTCATACTATGTTATTCTCATAGTTGGATGTAACGAACTATGATGAGGTCCATCTTGACAGATTATCATTTTCTATAATTCGTCATCTGATAAAGCATTAATGGATTCACCAAAATAATGTAACAGTCCAACATCATGTTGAAATAATTCCAATCATCCTTTTGTAACCATTTTTATTCCAATTAAATTATTTTTTATTGGTCCAATAGATAAAAAACATTTTAGTCCTATAGACTAGACTATGATTGTCTCATTGAATAATATCAACTAGTCTAATGGATTAAAATCCATAGTTTATATTGACCAAACATAGAAAATATGATTTAATAAATATAAATCTATCAATTGTGTAGACTTGGCAAGTATAATGGATTGAATATATTTTAAATGTTAATATTCATCTATTTGAAAAATGATATTATTCTATTGGAATAAAATTAATTATATAAAAAAGTATAAAACACATGGGATATAAAATGTCAGTTAAACACAAATATTAATAAGTTTTTTTTATTTTGAAATATAATTATATATATTGGAAAATGTATAAAAATTCAATGAAAATGTATTCTTGAATTACTTATGATTTAGGATTGTTAGGGTTTTTTTGGTTTTTTCCTTGGGTCTTCCTTCTCAAATATGTTACGTTTCCCTTCATCACACTACATATGAGGTAGTTTTTCAATACCTTTTGATTTATGTTTTAAAAAATGATTTATTTTTAGTTCTAAAATGTGTTCCAAATTTTTTTGTCGGTTTTATTTTTTAGAATACTTTTATGAAACATTTTTTAATGAATATTAATTTTCTAAATGGTTTTAATTGAGATATGCATATTCTATATGCTTTATTAAATTAATATATGGGGTCTTGTGTGTGGAATTTTGATATTTATTTAATAATGTTTATGTTTTATTCGATAATTATTGTTATTGGTTATAGTATTTCATATTTTAATGTTTTAATTGTTCACATGTAAGTTCCTCAGTTTTGATGAGTGGATTGAAATGTGTTTTTGATAAATCTCTCCGTAGTGGTTTTTATGAATTATTGTATATACATAAATATGGATATAATCATATATATATGGTTACACATTCATTTATAATTTTTGTTCTTTTTTGTATATATATATATATATATTTCAGATTTCATTGTATTTTTTATTTATGATTGGTATTTCAAATTTACATTGAATTTCAATGTGGATCTGAAAATGGTTTTGGAATGATAAATTATATATATTGATCATAATAATAAATATATCATTATAATATTTTTCAATATAACATTGAAATATAAATTATATTTAAAATTTATATTGAAATAATTGATAGTAGTTTCAAATTGGAATCCCCATTGGAACCTACTGATCATTTTTGAAATTGAACTCCCCTCTCATGGTTTCCCGAATATATTTATGTCATTAAGATAGTTTTTATATATATAGTATTCATATTATTTTCTGTAAGGATATGGGACTGGTTTATGGGGTTGCAATGAGTTAATGTTAGTTAATGATTGATTCATCATATCGGATTTCTTATTTCACTTATTCATAGGGAACATAGGTGTCTTAGTAATATTTGATATATGGTTACTTTTCGATTATAATTATAAAAAATAGATCATATGTTTTAATTTAGTCCATAAGATAGTGACACAAATTAGTAATGTTGAGATTATATAGTTATTTATATACAGAAAAATGTAATGATAATCCAACATAAGGTTCTGAGATGAGTGTGTCTATAGTAATTTAATGGGTTATTTATATATTTCCCATTATTAAATATAAATTAATTTCCATTTTTTCTAACTCATTTAATTAATTATACATCAATTAAATGATTCATTATACTAAATTTATTATTCATTTCAATATATGTTGATTGGGATTCTTTTTTCAGATGTGTTTCTAATTTTTTTATTTGGAGTTTCATTAGTGTGCTCTTGGTGATTATTTAGATTGAGATTTTGAAGGGGTATTTTAAAAGGGGATTACATATGAATGGTTCTTAAATGAACCATAATTTTTTTAGGATTTAATGTTATTTTTTTGAAATCCAATTATTAGATATTATTAATGGTACAAAACAACATTTTACATTTCATTAAAACTATCTATTATTTTATCCTTTTAAAAAATAACTTCATTTGAAATTATTTAATTACCTAAAATGATGTTATATTATGACACCTTTATATGTCCCTCAGTTTATGTATACCGATGGTAATTTAATGTTTTATGATTTTTTGGGATGGATTTAAAACAGAGTTTGTTTTAGAGATAGATTTTGAAAAAAATTTCAAAAGGAAATAGAGCATGGAAGTATGATTTTATTTTTTATTTTTTCTTCTATACTAAGAAAACATCCTATATTATACATGTTCATTATGATTCATAATAGTTTCTTATATTATTTTAGTTGTTTATTTAATAGTTTTTTGCCTCAATTATCAAATTTAGTATTTTATCTATTTATTCATATTGTGCATGGACTCAAATATATATATATATTGAATTGGGTGGAATTCTATATGGAATATATAAAAGGGTTATAATTATTTGAATATTTATTTCTCACAACCTCTTTTTTTATGGTTTGACACTAATTTCCTTCTAAAAGAGGGAGTGAATATACATTGAAAATGTTGCACACAATCACGAGTTTCCAGATAATAGGTCAACTCAGATTCACTCTTTACGAAATTGTATCTATGAATACTGAAATGTTAAATATATAATATTATATAAATATTCATTAATTTTTTTGATAATATGTGTCAAAAAACAGTAAGGGTTTAGTTTATTTAGATACCACATACATAACCATCTTATTTCATGAAAGATGTCGATCATCTCAAAAAAAAATTATCACATAGTTCACTTCTTAGTCACACACTATTAATGCAATTTTATCATAGAATAGTGAAATGAAACATGTAAAACTAAATTTTTATTTGTTATTATAGATAAACATTGGAGATATTAGTCAAAAATCATAATTACGCTTAAAGAAATACGAATCAGAGAATTAATATGATATTATAAAGTCGTACCTAATAAATCATATATCATAAAAATAGAATCTTTTCTAAAATAATAACATATTATAACATGTGAATCATATGTTAATGAAAGGTCATTATCCAAGAGGTTATTAAATTATAAAATAAACAAAATATTATAGGGAATCATTTATATGTGAAATTGTCATAAAAATAGAAATAATTTATACAGTCTATATACAATTTCACTCATCTCATGTTTGTAATGGGCTAAACACTAATGTATACTCGTTTGAATTGGGATAACCTCTAATATACCCACTAAAATTCTAGGGATTACATCAGGAGAAGATTATATGATCAAAAAAAAAACTAAACCATACCCAATATATATGATGGGTATAACAAACTATTCCATCATATAATAATAATTTATTCATATGCATGACATAATATCAGGAATATTTTTTATCATTTCATCATATGACAAGACCTGGAAATGAAAATGGGTATCCAAAATATTTCATTATAATAATCATAAATCATCTATTGAAATAATAATCAAATATTTATTGGATCATATCCATAGTGATGTAGAGGAATCATTATAGGATAATTTTATACAATAATGTAATTTTCAAATATAATGTTAACATTTCAAGAGGAACAACCCATTCTCATTTTGAATAAAAAAATTAAATTCTAATAAATTCGAGTAAATTATGAAGAAAATGTAATTAAATAACTCAATATATAATTTTAATGGATTATTTAATGAAAAGTGTATTCATGATAGAATGGAAACCTATTTATGTGGTATACATTAAATAAAAAATATTATTCACGATATTGATAAATTGTTCTTAATTTTATAAGGATAAAAATATATATTTTTATCAATTTTATAAAAAGTAAAAAATTATTAAAAATAATATTGATCATTCATTTGAAAATATAAAAACCATTCAAGAAATTATTCTAAATTAAATATATTCATGTATGAAAATGAATTCTTAATAAAGGGATATATAAGTTTTATATTCCATAAAACTAATCATTAAAAATGTTGTGTACATTGAGAGTTGAAATTAATAGAAGTTAGAAAAATATCATGATTATATTATTATAAATATGACACTTATATATATATATATATATATATATATCATATAATTTCATCCTTTGTTATTTTATAATAAAAAACCACAAGAGTATGTGATATTGTAACATGAAACAATTACTGCTTTGGTAACTTCTGAATTATATCAACCATGAACGAAATTAAATCATATGAATCATTTTATACAATCAATATAAACAATATTGATGATACAAAATATTGATATGGTTTTTTATATACCAAATGGAGGAACAAGGTTTGGACTATGGAATATATCTCTCTAAATAAAATGTGAGAGAAGAAACTATTACATATGCCCTAACATTCTTCATAAGTACCCTAACCATTGATATAATACATTATTTGTTTTTAATTTATAAAATCAAAACTAACATAATTTTAATATCATAAATTATATGCTTATAAAATATTATTTCACATTAATTGACAATCATTCATTATCATTTTTATTGTTGGTGTTAAATACTTAATTTTTAAAGTATGATTTGATTTGGAATATTTATTTCATGAAATTTTTTTATAGTTACATGACCCCCATTTTAATAATTTATGATTTCTATCATTTAATCATTATAATTTCTATTTAAAATATATATAAATAATTGATTAAAAATTAATTACATCACAATGTGGTGACAATAACCTATACTTATTCATGAGTGATGTATCTGAATATTAATGCATGTGATGAATAATATGTAAATAATAAATAATCATTTAATAATTATTATCATATGAAAAATATAACATATATTAATTATATATATATACACATATATATAATCTAGAAATTAAAATCAAATCAATTCTCTTTGTGTAGGTTGTAGTACATAATTATGTATGAGTGACATTATAAGTTTCTAAAATATGGTATATTAAGTAGGTAGAAATGATCATATAATTACTGAAGAATAACTATACCACACATATCATGTAACACCCCATGCTTCCTTGGCACATTTCCCTATGAATAATGCAATAGCATGCATTGTACGAGACTACGAGATTCTAACACACCGCTACCAATCAAACTAGTTGTTATGAATATAAATACCCACTTTTTCAAATTTTATAAATCAATTTTTCAAAATTGACTTCATTTTTAGAATTTTGAATATCGAAATTATCTTAGGATGAATTTTTTGTATTCTTCTGAAAACTTTCAATTTTTGATGATTCGTGAAAAACACCGCATTATTTGTTAAAACCGACTTTTCTATTTAAATTTATTTTAGGTAAAAATACATACAAAATACCTATATATATTCAATGAAAATCCTTAGATTCATTTTATGAATAGTCTAGATATATAATTTTTTTGAACTTTTACCGTTTTTACCCACCTCCTTGGAGCTTTTGAAAATTTCCATAAAACATAATTTTACCGCTTCTTTGAATTTTATTTCAAAAATCCAAGATACACATTTGATATTAGTAATTAAAATGATGTTCGATAAGAGGAAAATAATTTTCGGTAAATAGTATCTTTTGACATTTATTTACCACGATTCAATATAAATAGGGTAATTAAAGGATAACATGATATTATTATTACCCTAACACATGTCCTAATTCTATTGGATATGTGTATTGAGAAAAAAATTTCCTTAGAAATAAAAAATGATCGTTAGGTCCACTTGGTATATTTTATGAAATTTATTATTATTTTATTTAAAGAAGAGTTTAAAGTGTTAAATTCAATGTATAATAACTAAACCATTTTTAATATAGGGTCATACATTAGATATATTCAAATAAAAATTCTAATTAGAAATCTAAAAATATTTACTACATAATGTTATATTATTTATAAATTTTAGACATTAAATAATTTAATTTATTTATGACACAATGATGATGTAGTAATTAACTTATAAATGAAATATTAATAAAATTGATATTATAAATACACAAATAAATGTTCATTCGATCTTATGATGAAATCCAAAAAATTTATAGGTTAATATGACATGTTAGGATTTATTAAATTAATTTAGTTCTAGTTAATAATGTTTTTAGGACTTTAAAAAAATCAATAACTAAATAGTATAAAAATTAACATAAAAGTGTTATTAAAACCAATATTATATTATTAATTGATATTATTTTCCTAAAAATCTAAGGATCTGCAAAAAAAACATAAATTAGGATATATATATATATCCATAATTTACCACATGGGGTCCTCTTAGATGCTTATAGAATGTTTATTTACCAAATAATATAAAAATACAAAGAGACATAGTAAATGTCAAACTATATAACTAAGAGATAAATCAAAATGATAAGGTTATCATGGTCACATAAACTTGTCTAAAACCTATTGGATTAGTGTATTTAGACCCATCCCAACCATATCCTCAACATAAATAATTTAGGAGCCATTATAAATAGAATATTAATTTATCATAAAATAATATTTCACTATTTTCCTAAGGTGCCCCTCACCCCTCTAATAAAAGGTATCTTCCCCTTATCTCAAATTCACACCACAAAATCCATTTATATCGGCATAACCCTACCCAAATATCAATCCAACTACCCTCCCTTAATACAAGAGTCCTCCCTTTGTTAAGAAAGACAACTTATGGAGCCCTTTTGATTAAATCAAAAGGAAGAAGACTAAGAAGAGGTAAATATTTCATTACCACTTTCAAATTCTTTTCTTCTTCCACGTCCACTTTCATTGTTCTTTCCATTCTAAAATAATAACTCCAGTATCGTCTATATACTATTATTTTATTATAAAAATTGTATATCCATATACATTATTCTATCAATCATATGAGTGACAATGTCACCATATGTGCGTACGTACGACTTACCGTCTCCACGTCGTGGTGATGTTTGTTATCCAAAAAATACATTATTGTACAGATATAATAATAAGAATAACTAATTTGAATAATAAATATGTGATGATAATAATTCTGTATATATGATACACCATCCAATTATATATGATTTTAATATCAAAATAATGATATTGTTGCTCGTGCGTACGTACAGAATACTGTCTCCATGAACGCGATGAGATTCATTCCCCATCGTACTCATTCATGAATAATCATTATTTTATAAATAAAAATAATGTTTAAAGACTTGATATCATTATAGATATGAATAAAATAAATCCTATCCCTATCAAACATGGCTTATGTAATAATACATATAATGGAAAATGAATCAGTTAACAACCAAAACGACGATAATACTAAAATATTATTAAAAAAAGAATTATTAAAATATAATATATGATATTGTAACTATGTATTTCGTTCTTGTATAATATAATAACTATTATTTAACTATTATACAGGAGGGTAACATACCCTAAACCAAATATAATTACAAGGTAAGGGTTAATTTCACAATCTCATTACTTCTCCGAGGTTGTTTTTATGTAAGTATCTACTACGACCACTTTTTCATTCACATATGTGTTTACATAAAAATGTGTTTTAAAACATTTTTACAATTTAATAGACTTTGTGTTAAATTCATTTATACCTTTATTTGACCTCATATATTTTTAATGAAATCATTCTGTCATTTCCCAAACAAGGTACTTTACGACCTTTTCAACAAAATTATGATATGATTGTTTTTTTAATATATATGGAGGGGGCAACTATTGTCAGCCGTTATAACAGTGTCAAATCTTCCCTTACAATCATAAAAGAAAAAATAAAAAATAATTGTTTTATTTTATAATTATGTGACTCTTAAATTATTTCAAAATAGAAAGATATATTTTTCTCAAATAGTGTTGATTTCATCTATGTCAACATCCTTTGATTTTTTTTACACATGTTTGAAGTTGATTTATTATGATTCAATATTGCATATTGTATTTGAGGTTTTGTGATATGATTGAATGTGGATGTGTTATTTTTATTCTATTCTTGTATTATGGTTAAATTATTGACATTTGTTATACTAGTTTTAATATGAATGTTTATGTTATATTTCAGACTTTTCATATGAGGAATGAATTGGAATTAGTAAGTTATGGGTGGAGCCTGCTATAGCTCCTTGATGCATCGGTAGGTATTTTGAGTCAATTAGATGTGGAATTGGCTAAGACCTTTCCGAATTTGATATATTTTTTTCGTCGAGGTGTAAATCATTTTTAGGCGACTTTGCTGAGGTCCTGACACAATGGTCAGAATGTACATCATTATACATTCCATCATTATGAAAATAATTTTGATGGTTTATGTGGTTACTGGACTAGCATAATATCCATGATTATGTTTTATTATGGCATTATTTACTCAGATCATTTCCAAGCAACAATGTGTTCAGGATTATTATTTGTAAAGGCATGTGTTTTCAATTATACACAATGTCTAATGTTTATGTTATCTTCTGGTATATTTCACACTCTTAATGAGTGTTTGAGCTCACCAAATTATTATGCATCATTTTAATATGATATGAAGAAGTTAGTTATGAGTGACTTGTATTCATAATCTCGGAGGTTTGGATGTTTCTATTGGAATAAATTATTGTTATATATATTCCCATATTGAAATGTTGAACTTATATATGTATCTTGTTTCCAATAATACTAAACTGTTCGGTCTTTCAGTACATGATTCCTTGTATCATGCCAATTATATGTAATAATGTACCAACTCTGGGTAACTAGGTTCGAGTCGTCACATATCATGTATAAAAAATAACCATGAATATTGACCTAAAATGATATAGATTGAAAAAAATCATATTTCTATATGGATTTGGTTGTCCACACATGATCTAGAGTGGTATATTAGTATCTTATTAAATGGAAATGAAGGGGGTGGTTAAAATGTAATCATAATAACATGTAAAATTATTAATTTTAGTAATATCAAAATTTTATTATAGATAGAAAATTTTAAAATGAAATAGAGGAAAAAAAATCTTTTAGAAGGTCATATAAATTGATTACCTCTTCTTTGAGAGTCCTCATTTGGTTAACACATTAAGACTTCCTGGGATGGAGTTCCCATAAGACTAGAATATTATGAAAAATGTGATGGAACATATGAAGAATATATAAATTATCGTTTATGAGATTTAAGGCTCTATTTATTTAAGTGTGTTTGGACAAAAGTATCCCTTATAATAGTAAGTGAAGGAACAAAAAAAATAACTTAAGATATTTAAAATATGAAAATGTCTATTTCATGAGAAAGATGAATATAACTGCCAATAAATTAGAGATATAGTATGATTATATTTAATTATTTTCAACAAATAACATATAGACATGGTCAAGTCACATTATTACCCTTTCTAATTAGTTTAACCCACCCACATCGATAGATTTGTTTTAAAGCAAACTCTGTTATCTTGTTTTAACTCTTATTTATATTTATTAAAAAAAATATGAGTTTGAACACATAAAAATGTGTCCTTCCATTTAATAACATATAAAATAATAAATTATTCATTTTATATATTAATAATTAAACTAATTTAAAATAAAATGAAAAATTGCAATAAAAATAATGTTCTTTTTGAAATAATATAATTTTAAGTAAAAACAATATTTATTCTCATTACAACCATAGAATAATCTATTCGATTAAAGATAAAATAATTTATTGAATTTATATTAATAAAAATTATTATCATTGTTACCATATTTTCAATTTTTATTTATTATCATAAAATCACATTATTCATATGTATACAATTTTACTTTAGTTAACCCGTTGATTTATTTTATAAATTTTGTAACATCTTTAAATAAAAATTACATTCGAAAATGAGGTCTATATTTCATGAAATAATATTATAAAAACATATTCATTATTTTATATGAATTAATATATAAATATAAATTAGTAATATATATATATTGTAATATTTGTAATAATACTCAAACATTCCATTACAGTGACTAGGGTATACTGTCCATAATATATCAAGGTTTAGATTGACTCTAGGTTTTGTATAAAGTTACCTATAATGTCTAGTAAAATTTTTTAAGATGATTACATGTATAATAATTAGGTGATACTTTCTTACAACAATAAACTAAATTTCATACTCAATATTATTTCTAAATGGAAATTTTTTTTGGTATTTATTATACATTAAAATAACACATTCACCTATATTTCATATGAATTTTCAATTCCTATACATAATAGTAACTAGGTGAATAGTTTAGTTATGTGGAAATTTATTACTATGGAATTATTTTTTAATTTTTTTAAATAAATATAATGCTTCAATGGTGTAGCCTCAATGGTTAATTAATGTAATAGATAATATTTTTTTTCTAAAATGAGAGTTAATTACCACATTATAAACATGATAGTTGTTCAATACAACTACAAAGTGAAAATATTTCATCCATAATTCGTCATGAATATAAATGGATCCAATTTACAGAACTATCAATTATTGATACAGTGTGAATATATTAACCTTATTCAATGGGGAAATTTATACGAACCCCATCTCAAAAACATGGAATTCTCCATCTCACTGATGATTATTTGTATAATAGTTATGTTTACGTTTTTGTTCCCAAATGTTTTAAAAAATGTATCTACCCTTATTTGGTATTTACATTGATATATAAATTCCAAATTGGTAACATTCTCAATGACTATCTAGATTTGTCAGAGAAATTCACATAATTCCCAAAATGTATTCATAAGGGGACATATAAATAATAGAGTGAATGATATTATTATATGTGAATTTGATTATATGATTTTGATGATCATGAAGTCCTTTTAATTTTTTTGTACAAGATAACAACCTGCCATCAAGTGATTTAGTGGTTTTTTAATATTGAACATATATATTCGAATAATAGGTCGTACAGAAACGAAACCCTATATACATTGCATATTTAATCCATTCACAGAATATCAAGGACAACATAAAATAAATATTAGATATAATTGAATTTTGTACACTAAAAAACCTTTATATAATGTCATTATATATATATATATATATATGGGAATCGATATAAAAATAATGATATTTAGAAATATCAAAAAAAATCCTAACATTAGAAGGTTATTAAATAAAATTGAAACAATAGTATTCCATTCAGATTTATTTGGGACTCCAATGATGATATCTATGGGTATGTTTTCTAATTTCAAAATAAGAATTGGAAATTTTTATAACCTCCCATTAATCTTTTTTTTTAAATATTAGTATATTGGAATACTAGGAACTATGTTATATACATTGGAAGATCACATTTAATTTAATCCAATTCAAATTTTTTAACATATATATACATCAAATTCATTGTTGGAAGAACATAGAATGATGGTCATCAATACTTATAAAACACACCATTATTAAATTATATTATATAATGTAATATTATATATTTTTCTGTATTATCATTAAATAAAAATCACTATTCAAATCTTGATAATAGCTTAGATTTTCTAAAAACATTACATCTTCCTTCTATGAATCTGTAATAAACAACTTGGTATATGGTTTACTAATCATTTTTGAATGATATAATAAAATATATTACTTCAATATTTCACCCATAAACCATTTAGAATCCATTAATATTATTTATTTATTAATCATCTTCATGTATAAGATGGTGTGATTATTTTGACTTAGAGAATCATCAACCATGTTTTATTTTCCAAAGTAGTATTGCATTGTGTAATCATAATATTTAATAAACACTAATAATATTATTTGTAGA
This sequence comes from Viscum album, assembly GCA_963277665.1. Classification (NCBI taxonomy): domain Eukaryota; kingdom Viridiplantae; phylum Streptophyta; class Magnoliopsida; order Santalales; family Viscaceae; genus Viscum; species Viscum album. The sequence continues at coordinate 895,665,002 of OY728127.1, forward strand.
ATATACAACAATTTCATGGTAAGGAAATTATTTAAGAATATAGGATCAAAATATAAATATATATCACCATTCTATAATTTGATAATTATACAAAATATGTAAGAAAAAAATTAATATAACTCCCTATCATATTTCCAAGATTTCATTTCATGAACCCTTAATAGAACAAATGAATAAACTACCGATATGAAGATATTAAAAATAAAGTATAAAAATCCTATAATTGATATATTCAAACAATTCTAAACTGCTCCCCATATATAGGTATTATGAGTAGAGGATTAATGATTAACCTTTTATTCCACTCCATTAAATTTTCAACACATTCAATGGTCCAATAGAACATGAAAAAAATGTGTTAACAAAGATCGTGGATTTGATAGACATCACAATTTCATTAAAAAATAATTATAATATCTATGTAATCCAATAAAATTGTGATTCTCTTTCATAGTGGTAGAACTAGGCTAATGTACAATGACTTTCATCTTATAAGGATCCACTGATATACACTCTCCTATGATAATGTGTCTAAATAATGATACCATATTAAAAAAATAAATTTACCTAATATGAATTTTTTTCCAATCCCCAGGGTATTGCATAAAATTATCTAGTGATATATTGAAACATCATAGAAATTCCATTATATAAAATTATATTTTACAATTAATACCAATATTTTTTCACGGTAACAAATAATGAATAAAAATTTAATATATCATGATAATGGGGGAGTAACATACAAAAATGGTATCACTATAAATTCAGAGTGTAAATAACTTTTCTGGATTTTTGAATTTGGTATTTATAATCTTTATATAATCAACTGATAGTCATAAAAATGATTATCAATATATTACAAATATTGATCACCTTATAGTTGATTAAAATATTTATCATGGGAAAAATATTAATCGTATTTTTCAAGATATTTTTATGTTCTTAAAAATATAAACATAATCACATTGATCCATATTTAGTCTCAAACAAATTAATAGGTGATCCCTATAAACTTGTATCATTCTAAATAAATCCCATCTTAATATTCCCCTAGGGTTGTATCATCAATTTATGAAACAAAATCGGTTCTACTATAAATATTATTTTTTAAATTTGAGTGTCACCATGTATAAGTTATATGAAAAACCAAAATCATATTTTGGAGGAGGAATTGTAATTTACTCACAATATAGATTAGTATATTCCAAAAAATTGAAATATCTAATATTTTTAGTTTTTTCTCATCCATTTGAGGTTAATATTCCTCATTAATGTGTAATAATTCATATATAATATTTTAAATTTAGATTTGAATATGATAATATTCCATTAAACTATAGATGAATATTGTTCAATTGAGAATACCATATTATATTTCCGTATTCAAGAAAATTATATAATATCAATGAAGAGAAATTTAATCTATGTTCAAAATCAAATCAAATTCATCCAATTGTAGAATAAAAAAAATATTCATTTGGATCATTCTAATATGTGTATACAATACATCCCAAAATGTTCAGTGGAGGATAATACTTATTTAACAAACATTATCATATTAAATGGTTGACATTGATTAGATACATCAATTGTATGACTAATAACCCATGGAATATCGAATAAACTCAAATAATTACCATGCTCACTACATATAAGTCATTTTTAAATAAATTTTTATTCAATATATACTAAATTTCTATATATGGATCTCTTAATTTTCCTTATAAAACTAAATTGGTTTTTCCTAAATTTTCCACACAAAAAGAATCTTCTTATTCCAATTTTATGTTTCTACTATGATCCTTCCTACAATAATCACCAGTAGAATATTAAATATTATTGCCCATATGTTATTCAATTGTAAAATATAATAAACATCATTTTTTTACTTTTTTAACGTGCAATAATACTCATCCCAGAGGATGATTTTGTGAAAATATTGAGATAACTAGTTAGCCATTATCACAACATATCACATTCCAGATCCCATTTGATTTGGTTTATCATGTATAGATTCATTTCATTTTCCAATAAATTTACCATAAATAATATTTCAGAAGATATGTTTTAGTAACTAAACCTGAAAATCATTGTGTGAGCATCATCAATCATAGTGAATAATATAATGAACAATAATAAATCATAGGCTTTATAATTTATTACACCAGCATTTTAATCTATGACATCTGAGGGTTTTTCATGTTTCTCAATCATAATTATCTATTCAACTACATCAAAATATCATTAATGACAATTGATTTATCATAAGAATATCATTTATTAATTATTATACAAGAGAGTATTCATAGGCTCACACATCATGGATTGGTGATGATTGTGTTGATAACCAATCTACATGTTCAATTATCAAATATGGATGTGATTTCTAGGAAAAGGACATGGATATTTAGTGAATCATTACATTTTTTCCTATAATTTGGATATCCAAATGTTTACCTCAATTTTTTAGTAAACCTAACCACTATGAATTGATAACAATCCTTTGATACTAATTATGATGACCCAAACATAAAATAATAAAGTATTATATCGTTTAAGATTAATATTCGATACATTTAAAATTAATACATTCCTCGAAAATAAAAGGATTTATTATGTTTTGATACAAGAAACATAATCATATTATTTCACAAAGGATCATCGATACCTCTAACAATAATCTTCTCATATAGTAAGCTACTAATCCATATCCTAAGTAATTACATTATTCATAACCTAAGGAAGGGATAAATAATAAATAGTAAGATAAGATGTTTTTTAAGTGTAAACATGGGTGATTTTAGTGAATTACCCTAATTGAGTAAAATATAAGAAAAAGGGTAGGATTAAATGATTATAACGTGAGTAAATCCTAGAATGAAATTCATAGATTATGAAAATAAATCAATTAATAATACTTCAGAAGATCATAATACTTGAATCAAAATAGGATCAATGGCCATGATCCATGAGAATATAATATTTTAATAAGAAAATATCATAATAGTATGGATATATAATTTTTATAATAATAATCATAGAAATACATTGACAAGTATATCAACCAATACATTCATCACATGAAGTTATTAGGATAACCAACTATATTCATTCATTTGGATCAGGATAACCACTCATGTAACCCCATATAGGAATAGGATATAATTTTTTATAATTTTTTTATCTCATAAAAATTAATCATTATATAATTCATTGGATGGAAACAAATTACACACCAATCACATAATAATAATCCATTAAAAAATTATTCTATAGGGTCATGAAAACAATAATAATTATATCATATATTTTATCATGAAAAAACTATATGTGATTAATAATTCACAATCATAATTATAAACCATAAATAGATGAAATTTAGATTATTTCATTTGTCCGTATCTCTAAAAAATCAAATTAAATATTCATTTTTGTCATTATATTTTTTAATACCATTAAAAAATCATTTAAAAATGTCCCGAGAAAGTTAAACATTTAATTTTATAATCACCTATAATAAAATATATAATGTATGGTAGTCTACATTCATTTAAAAATAATCGTGGAAACATGTAATGTAACCTTTAATTAATTGTGTTTTTCTAATGATGAGAAATTTTATTTGTGTAGTTTATGTAAAAAATATTTTTTCCACACATTTATTAAAGAATACATATTTCAAAGAATGGATAATACATTACTTTTGATAAATTAATTTGAATTTCAAAGAAATTTTAAAATTATATTAATTAATCATTTGATAATGTTAAATATTTCAAGAAACATTTAAAACAAAATATTGACATTGAAGAGAATAATTCATGGATGATGAGAGAAATAAAGATAATTTTCTATATGAAAATTATTTCATTATTTTGAGTATATTGGGAGTATAATCTGAATTGGGAACCTTATAATAATTAAATAATACCTTACAATAAATTAATTATGATTTAAAAGAGATATTTCATAAAATTTCATCATCGTAAATTTTAGAATGAACAATCCTATTGGAACGACATATTATGGCATTAAAAATTGACTACCTTGGTACGTTTTGAATCACATACCCCATAAAATAATTATTTTGAAATTGAATATAAATAACATTAATTTAAATATATACATGATAAGAAATATTATATTATTATTACATACAAAAAAAAGTAAACTAGTTCTGAATATTACTTATGTCTCAGGGAATCAAATTTGAGATGACAAACCATTACGAAATGTCTGACATTATTTATAATCATTATAACCTCAAGTAAAATAAGTACTAATTGATTATACATCGATATATTAACATAATTTTAACTTATAATTTTATATATGATTTACATATATCACCTTATAAAATTTTCATTAACATTTTTTAATTTTCAGGATCATTCAATTTGTCATGTCTTTTATTTTAAATCCATGTTTTAGTTTTTAGGTTATAGTCCTTGAACAACGAATATTATTCCAAAATATATATAAATTTTATCATTTAGTGTGTGTAATACTTTAATATATTATGATATTTTATAATTATTCATATGAATTTGTTAGTTAGGATTAATTAAATGATATTGTGGAGATGGTAGTCGGAACATACACATGGTTGATGATTCCAAATTTCAAGGGATGGAAGGAAATAGTGATGAATATAAATAAAATTTTAAGGATTTATTATAAAATAATTAATATGATATATATTCAATAAACCGTTTCCTATTACCATCTATACAATGAGTAAATTAAATATAGATCATGTAACTTCAAGGAAGTTGTATTGAAAACCTACGCATGAGGGAAATTATAAATTTTTATTGGATATAAAAGAATGAGATACTATATATATAATATTAAATACCTAATAATAACCAACCATGAGTGTTTGTTATGTGAAATGAATCATATTGACTCATGGAGGTGGCAGTCTACACTCACTCGTGAGTGATACATTAATTTCGCATTTGATTGAAAGATTTTGGAAAATATATATACCATAGTAGTAATACGAAATCATAAAATTTATTATGGTATAATAATCATCTCATGATTGAAACATTAAATTTATATTGCCTATAAGATGAAATAAAATTGAAATGAGTTAGGTAATATGTTTACCGTTTCATTGAGATAACATATTATGATTAAAACTTACAAATTTATTTGATAGAAATAGGGTAATAATATAAGATCAATATGGAAGGGAATAGATATAGTCCCCTCATTAAAAATGAATTTTATAACCATAAAGAGAAAATTTTCAAAATAAGTTAGGTGATTGCTTTTAGTTTTATATGTTAGTTGAGTTAAAAACATGGAATTACATATATAATATATATAATATAAGGTCATGTTCATTTGATAGTAGAGAATCATTTCAATGGACTAATTGTCATATATTATATTTTCAATATAATATCATCCATTAAAATAAAAAAAATAGTTATTTATATTATTATCAATTAGTGTAATCCACTTGTAATCCCATTATTATAATTCCCATTAATCTTTGTAATTTTTTTTAATCTATAAATGTTTCTATCATAGCTTGATATGTAGGTGCATCTATAGTCCTAAAATCTGAATTTTCTGAATCCTTGAGTTTTTGTGGGATATTATGTTGGGGGTCCTAAAGTTTGATCATTTATTTTTTAACTTTTATAAAAATAATTTGACTATATATTTGATTTTTTTCAATGTTTCATGGGTAATGAAAAGGGGATCTATGATTCTGGGGTTCATATTGAGGGTAGACTATGGAGAACAATTATCTTGCATGGGCTATAAAGCAATGGAGCTCCACTGTATCTGGTGATATCGACTCATTGTGGATTTCTTTTATGTTTGTATAATGGTCAGAAAAACCATGAAAACAAACATTCCACATCCTCTATGGTCCCCATGAACTTTTAGGATTTACTCCCTTTGGTCTATATTTCAGTTTATTTTTATATGGTTGTGATTTGGATTATTTTGATGGTATTCAATCTTTCTTTTCACAAGTAATGGTTTTCTATTAGGAGTAATTAAAATTTTAATTTTGTTTATCAAATGTGGGTGTTGGTTTTAAAATTATTATGGGGTGTTTCTAAAAATTAAATCGGATGATATTAAGGTTGAGGAGTTGTTGTAAAATAAAATATGAACATGTGAGGTTTTGAAATAATTTAAATTATGAAAGTAATTAATTAATCTAATTACTTTGATAGAATTTAATTTATAAGTGGATATATTATTTTTAATCTGAAATATAATGTCATCAATTTATTTAAAAAATAATGTTATCAAATATTGTTTTCTAAATTTAATATTTTTTGGGTTATATGTATTTTAATTGATTGATATTTAAAGATTGGTTTGTGTTTTTTATTTCTTAATAATTTTTTATTCAATTTAATATTATTTTGATCATCCCATCATGATGTTTTTAATTTTTTCTATATTTTTAAAAAAACCCATTTTGGATTATGACACAATAAAAAGTAATTACAGAGTATACTATATAGTTTTATTTATTAGATAAAATGCCATCAATGTTATCTTTTTTTCTCAAATGGATTCAGATAATCATGAAGGTCAACCGAATTTTATAGTTCTCTAATATCGAATGAGTGATGGTTGTTCAATAATTGTTTTATAGGCCATGATTCAATCATTGAATAATTATTTTCATATCCTTTCTTCTAGGTTTAATTATGGGGGAAATATATAAAACAAATATAAATTAGTGTTTTCTTACTATCAATTTTATGGTTGAGAAAGTCAAAGATAAATTGTGTCTTCAATAGGGTTGTGGAAAATGATTGTCTAGGTAATGTAATTCAATAAACTACGGTCATTATCTTCTAATTTCATGCCAGATTAATAAATAAAGGATTCTTGAATTTTAATGTGTAACTATTTAGATCTGAATTACCCATTGATTTTATCTCACATACCCTATTTAAAAAATTTGGATGATGAATATTTCTAATACGTGAATGTCATGGGGTGTGAAAAATTAGATATTTCATATGTTATAATGTAGTAAAATATTTAACCTAGGTTTTCTCCGTATAGGGGAAGAAAAAAAATCAAGTTACATCCTTAATATTAGAAAATAAATGGGTCGTTGTTTTTGAAATTCTATTATTTTAAAAAGAAAAGAAACTAAAAATAGCTAAATATTTAAGAAAATTATTGTGAACAAATTGAAAAAACATGTGAATAAAAATATTGAAAAGATTTTTCTGATCAGTTTGGGGTTGGTTTTCTATGTGCAATGTTATCGTAGTTCTAATTAATTCATCCCTCTTCTTCAAATGAGATTAAAGTGTGATTTCTTGATAGCTTCCCCTCACTCCCTTGGTCAATGGTGATGGTGAGATTAAACCATACCAAGATATTCATTTGTTCTACTGTTATTCATTTTGTGTAATAGTTTCATCGAATACCCACAATGTATTTATGCAATTCCCGATAGTGTCTTATTAATACCAAACCATAATGAATAATCCCTACACCTCACACATACACTGACGATCAATTAGTACATAACTACAAAGACCTGATCTATTCCATCGTATATAGACCATGAACTAGTAGAAAGAGATAATCATCATTTAACAAAGCAATAGTAAAAAAACTAAAATCAAATACAACTGTACAAGATAACAAAAACCATGTTTTGAATTAAAACCAAATTTTCCAAAGAGAAAAAATATTTCAAACCATTATGTGTATTGACTAAAACATTAAACAAGGGAAAACCTACGCTTCCACAATCACTATTATGATTTACACCACCATGATATGGGTAATTGAGATGAAGGTGGATTATGTATACATTAAAATTTTAAGATGAACAAAAGGAAGAAAAAAATGAACTGGAAAATAAATCATATAAAATGTGTCTTCAAAAAGATTTCATCTATTTTTACAACCATATAGTCGAATTATTCAATTTTAGCAACTTATAAGATGTTAGTAAAGGATTTGGACATCTACACTTTAAAGTTAAAAGTATTTTGAGCTTTGCCAAATACGTTATAGCTTCTTAAAAAGAGATAACTTATTCTAGTCATCGAACACCATTATTGTAATCCCACATTGATCAGTTCAAGGGAGGCCTTAACAAAACCTATTATATTTAAGCATCAAAGAAACAATTACCCATCTAGTTTTATTTAGAACTTATCAAGAGCCATGAAATTTTGAAATATATAGCATGAGATATGCCTCATTGAATTTGGTAGGGTCTATTCTACTGACGATAATAACATTTCAACTCGGTCGATTTCTTTAGGAATGTTGGATTTTTAATGGATCATATTCTGAAATAATACTAGGATCCTATAAACATAAAAATGAAAAAAAATGTAATAACATGAACTAGATCAAAACTGTATTAGTTATGATTGAAATACATAAACAACAAAAAACATAGAAATGTCTAGAAATAACCAATTTATACACTTTAGCTAAAAACATTCCAAGAAATCATAAAATGATGAAAATAAGTTCTAATTGATTAATGGGTATGGATTAAATCTTTTATAAACACTTTAATAATAATGAAAATATTATATATAACAATTTCATAACATAGTTAGTATTTAAGCTATTACCAATGGATGGTGGAAACATTCCATCCTTCATTTATAATTTTTTTCATTATCTTATAAGGAACAAATAAAAAAAGAAACTATTTTTTGATATTTTTTTAATTTTTTTATACTCCTTAATGGTTGAATAAATCTCTCATGTGATTTATGAGTGGTATTTTTTTCAAAATATTCTCTTATTAATGGATGATCTAAATAAATTTTATCCACTATAGTAGGCTAGGGCACATTTTTTGGATAGAATATTGATAACTAAATTAATAAATATTTATCAAACTAAAAAACATAATTCTGTTACCCTCTCTATTTTTTTTATATTTACCGCCTTTCCAAGGGAATGTTCTTTATTTGTCTCGTGTTTTTTTAAGATCGTTTTTCTTACAACAATGAGATTGAATGTTTATTCCTAAATATGTGAATGTTCTATTTAAAAATCAGTGATATTTCATTAATACAAAAAATTATGGACCGGCATAATGGTGGGAGTCCCATAATAGGTCTCAATTTTAGTTTTTCTTCGATGTAGTGGTCGAGTGTGAGTGGTTTTTATCAAAATGATGGTTCATATCACTATTCTATTACTTGTGTAGGAACAATTAATGATTATTTTGTATGTATATGACATTCTACAAGATAAGATAATTATACTAGATATTTTTTTCCACCATAACCATCAATTACATTATCATTTTATTCACATATATATATATATATATATATATTTTCGTTGAGCTGATATTGTTGTGGAAATTGGTAGAATGTTTTGATTTAGGTTTTCCTTACTATGAGAACAATTGGGACCCAGTAATTAGGATCTTTATAGATAACTGTGTATTTTCGTGAATATCCTAATAATCCCTTTCCATATCAATGAGGCATGTTTTTTCCTAGAATTATAACCAAATTGTTAATGTTTATAAATGAGCTCAGTGTGGGGTACACAATTTGGAATAACATGAAGAAAATCCATGTGATATACCCACATCATTAAACTGATGAATGTCTAATTATACACATAAAATTTTATTACCCCATGAAACCACATCCTGATTATTGGAATGATATTCGATGATTAACATTATAATATCCCCCATTATTTTTCCACTATTAAATAGGTATTTATTCACATAATTAAAAAAATTCCACTTCTATTAATCCCATTTCCATATTCTAAAAATACATTATCTCATGTTCATTATCTTCCGATTCATTGTCTCTCTCTATAATAATAACATATATTTCTGGGTTGGCCATAAGCCTTTGTGATTATTTTTGGTCAATAGTTGTCTAATTTCTTATTGTTTATTCATTATCATTTATTATATGATTCCTTCATTGTCACACCATTTATGTTTTTTGACTCTTTTTATTTTGTGTTTTTTAAGATTCCATTAATGGTATTAATATTTTAAAAAAACACATCATTATCTTTTTGTTTAGTGTTATAAATTGTTATTATTATTTTATTATAAATTTGTATGGTCTTTCAAATTCATATTATATTACATATAAATATTTCATGTGATAAATAATATTCTTAAGGGTGATTTTTTGTGTTTATTTGGGATATTTTACTGATATTTTTGACCTACTATTAAAATTTGATTTTTATTTTAATTGGTAATTTATATTTTTTACGTTTAATGTATTAATGAATAGTCCCATAATATTAACAAGTGGTTTTAAATGTGAATTCCTTGTTGGTTTCCTTGTTTAATCTTCTGAATGTATATATATTCAAGAATGATTATGTGCATATAGTAATATGAATCCCCATGAATATATATATATATATATATATATCTTGGTATGTAAGTGTATATATATATAATTTCAAAGGATTATTTAATATAATCATGAGATTTGAAATTTCTATTTTTGATATCAATGTGTTTCATAAAATAGATTTAAAATTTAAAATTTTTATAAAGAATTCATAGGATTGTTTGACAATTTAAAATGAATTTTTATTAAAATTGGATTTAATATGTTATCTCAAATATATTTTATAAAACTTATAGTAGTTTAAAATCTGAAGCTTTATTGGAAAAATATGAACACTTTCCCAAATGTGATCCACCCTAATAGAACACTAGATGTATTTATTGGATATTAATGTTTTGGATTCTGATGGGGATTTCTATTTTTATGATTAATAAGGTCGACCCGGTAATGTGAATTAAAGGTGTGGATTTTAGTTAAAACATAATTTATGCAATCTCAAAACTTATAACTATTATTCATTATTAACCCAATAATCTTAGTGAGACAAATGATATAGTTTCAATATATTCCCAATCAGATTCACTAGTTCCTCTATTTTATTAGAGCCTAATTTGTGGGACATTGCATAGAGTAATTTAGAGCCCTAAATTTTCTATATACATGAGAATTTATTAATTTTACTAATATTGAATCCATAGATATAATGTATCTGGTATCCACAGAGGTTGATTATGAATTCCAAATTATTTTATATCACATTAAATTTAATTTTTTTGTCCAAATATTATTTATTGTGCATTCATTAAATGAATAAATTTCATTACATTATAATTATATTTATTCTTATATTTACCTATTTGATTGGTGATGTGAAGTGACATATTTTTTATTACGATTTTAATTTTTGTATTTTGGGTATTTATTTAATAGTTGATTTCAATAGACTATTATCAATGATGGGAGAAAATAATATTTTTAATGATTATAGACAACATGATATGGGTCTTAAATAAAATTTTATATAAAATATAATGAATGATTTATCCTAAATGAAGGAGACATTTATTAAAATTTTATATATCATGGGAATATAAGGGGTATTATGAAAGTGGAATTCTTTAAACTGTCATGTGAATGCCCAATAAATTATTATATTCTCACACTAAACATATGACACATAGCACTTGTAGACCTGGGATGTTATAGAATTTCATGTTCATGTTATTTTTTGGTACCCTCTTAGTTTTAATTGGTTTTTGGAATGGTTACTGACCAATATGTCTCGTGGAGACCCAATATTATAGTATTTAATTTATTATGTTGATTTAAAAAATAAAGTAATTTTTTTAAGATATAATTTCGTTTTATTAATAATATTTTTTAGACATGTTTATTGATTTTGGATGTAGGTCATATGTGATATAAATAATTACATTCCATTTATTATTTATGTGAAAGGAATGTAGCATACTAAATGATCATTCTACACTTCATGGTAGAATATTATAGTCCTTTATTATTTATTAGGAATATTACTTCCCAAGATATATTGTTTGATTCATAATTACTAGTTTTAAATTTTTTTAATATAAAAGGTTGATTGGGTATGTATCATGACTTCTCAACTACCTTTTTCTAATGATAACCTATATTTGTGAGTATGATTTCACAATTATCCTTTGAAATCCTTATCAATATATTAGGATTCATTAATCTCATCTAAATTCTGTTTTATTTTTTCCAAATAAAATAATTTTTAAAATAATATTGAATCTTATATATGAATGGGAATTAATATATTTCTATACCAATAATAAATTCAACAGCCATATAAATATCCATTTGATATTTCATTATTATTCCTCTCATCACTCATTCCCATATTTTATTCCTTTTATCAGGATATAAAAATTAGTACTAAATACCTTTAAAACAATAATGTATTGATAATCTCCATGACACATCTCATAAGAAATAATTCCACAACCATGTTCAAATTATGAATTGATTCAAAATTATAATAAACAGTAATTAATTTTTTATGAAAAAACAAATCATGGTTCATTCTTCTATTAACATATTTCTCCCCATTTTAATTAATATCATATTATTCCACTAATCTACTCTATTTTCGACTCTATATATAGAGGGATGAATTCATCAGGATCATTATACATTCAAAAATTTATTACTTTAATTTTCACATAATCAGGTATTCTCAATAGTTATTAATATCCTCAAATTTGTGTTAACTCTAGACAAGATTGCATATGATATGTTCAAATAATTAGGGGGAATGATGAACTAATACTAGATAATACTATCCAATTTTGTATAATTTCTATAATTATACACCAGCATACTCGGCTCCAATTACATTTTCCTCCACATGTCCATTATACTCTAGTTCATCCACTCATATAATATGATTTTTATGCTGATTCTATAGTGTTTAGTTCTATAATTACTCAATTATTTCCAAGATATGATATAATTTATTATCTATTGTAGTCGTATGCTTAATTATAGCTAAATATATTTATATAATATCACCATTGATCATCAAGAAATAATCAATTTTTTTAAAAAATATAATTAGTTTTTTATTTGGACATCAAGAGATAAAAAAGCCTTAGGAATTAAATCATCAGTTATATTAATGAAATAATTACCATTATTGAATAAAATAGACTACATTCTACCACACATGTCCATATGTTTAATTTTATTACTCCAGCACCTGTAAACATGTGTGTTAATCAATATCTTCATATGAACTCATGCATTTTTCCCCGTAGAAAATTTTATAAAAACTAATAATCAGGGTCTAATAATGCATTTTCGTAGAGAATACCTTCTTTATAATAGTGGTAAATAATATTAAAAAACAAAAAAAAATTATATTTATAGAGCAGGTGATAAATTACAAAAATATAAGGAATGTGATAACAATTTTCTAGGTGAGTCCAGATATAAAATGATATGTATAAAATAAATTAATCGAAGTCATATTATAAAAAAACCCAAGTAATGGTCCTATGAAAAACCTAAATCAAAGTATATAACCCAGGACAAGTTTTATCCTTCCATGCTGCATCCTTTTATCCCATACAGAAACCATGATCAATGTTATTGTTTTGATCCCTTACCCAAAAAAATAGCATTTGCTTACATAACTGGGTTCCATGGATGTCCTTATAGAGTGTGATTATTATAATGTATTCCACCACTACGATGTCTAAACCTTTAATTAGTCTAAAAATACTCTTTGAAGGATATAAATTATTCATATACATGTAATCTAATAAATGAAATGTTTCAACAGTGAATAGTAACTAGTTAATATATTTTTCCAACTTATTCTAAAGTGATACACGGTCCTACCAAACCAGCCACAACACATAATGTTAATCAAATCAATAGTAAATAAGTATTACATTGTTTTTGATAACATAGTTTCATCAATAGTCAATTCAATTTAGGGGTACCATTGAGCATCAGTCCATGTGCGTACATAATAACAAATTAAATTCATCCATTAAGAATGAATCAACACCTAAACCAGTGAAGAAAAGTTAAATTTACTAAATTATCAATAAAAAATATGTATAGTCGATTCAATATATCATACACCATGGAGTGTCAAAATAAATTTAAAAAATCCTTACTCATTCTCATGTAACTTTAAAAAATATTCTTCCATTATTGATTGGTGGCGCTTTATTTTCTTTATCCCCAAACCATTCCATCAAGAAAAAATGTTTATTTATTGAAACAATTAATAATTTAACACCTTAAAATAAACATTGTAAACCTTTTGAATAGTAATCATTCATAAATGAGTACAATATTCCATACATCTCACCAAATTTTACAATTCATAAACGTCACAACGTTTTCCTACAACACACCCCTCAATTCTCTCCAAAACTACCTATCAACTTTCAAAAGGACCTGAAATTCAATTAGTGCTCAAAATTTAATTATAATGTACTATCCACCCTTAAAACATAACTTTATCTAACTTAGAAGTAAAAACTAATAAAAATAAAACTAACACTATAAAAAATGTTTCAAAATTCATCAAGAAATTTTCAAAAATTTAAAAAAAATAACAAAATATCACTTAATTCCCTTTATATATCATAAATCATTTAACACCAAATTAATCAATTTAGTTTTTTTAAAATTAAATAAAACCAAATAAAGAGAAAAACAATAAAAATATTTAATCTTAATACTTGATCATTTAAAACCCAACAATTCCATTTTCATGATGGTGAATCACATCATAGGAGGACATAGTTTCAGTCTCATAATCAATGATAGAACTAAGGGGGTCCATATACTATACATATAATACATTTAATCCCAATGAATCATTCACATACCAATGATATGGTAAGTATATTATTAATTTCTATCACACATACAACATTCCCCAGATATTTTTCAAGACATTGTGAAAACTCTTTAACAAACCCAACCACATTAGATTCATAAACACATTAATGCCAAGGGGTGGAATCATATTAAATCATCCTAAAAAATTATTTCCAAAATAGTACCTATCTAATGGAACTCTAAATTGATTAATTAATTACAATCATAAATTATAATTAATTTAACATATAATTAAAATTATGAATAAGAAATGAAAACATTTTGAAATCCCATTTCACACCCAAACCATGGACAAGCTCCAAAAAATGATCATATTTCACCCAAAACCACATTATATGTGAAATAATTATGAGGAAACACAATTTCCATTGTTAATAAATAATATAATTGATGTAAAACCAAGGAAAACCCAACCATTCCATCATTCATTAACAACACATTGAGAAAATATGTGAGGAAACATGTAAAAATTTCCTCTATGAAAGACAACTAAAATTCAAAAAATACAAGGTTGGTTCAACCATCAATCATTGGGTTACAAAAAAGTGTAAATTTAGATGTTTGAAACTAGTTTAGAAATTTAATGAGAGAATGTGCAGGATGAGTAATAGAAATCACACACCAATCGTGCTAGTGAGGTGGTGATAAATGTATTTGATTATAAAATAATGAAGTGGAAAATTTTAAATCAACATCTAAATGATATTTTACTATGATTTATGGTTTGGAAGAACATTTGGAGAAACCATGCACCAATGGTGTGTCAACCACTGCCTATGGTCTGACATAAGAAATAATTACGACACATAATTTCAATTATGTGTTCTAAACAATCACTAACATCCAAATAATTCCCTTTTCAAAAGGTATTCCATTAAACCCTGAATGAGTTTTCCTTAACCTTGTGATAACCATGTATTATTAACATGTTATTTAATAATAATTAAAAAACGCCATTGGAATCTACGTGTCATGAATTTTCTTCTAAAATGCGAACACCTTATTGTGAAACATGAAAATAATATGGTCATTTATCATGATTGATGAAACATACTACCTAATAATCACAACAGAAACCATTAACACCCCTAATGATCACTATTCTTAAAAAAAACACATTGAGGTATTCGAACTCCTATTATTTGGTTATATGTATTTAATACAAACATATCCACTAAATGAAGAATCCACACTCCTTTAGAATTAAAGTCACACATAAAGACATTGTAACTTAAAATATACCAATCATTGTACATATCATCCAGGAGATATCTTAAAGGAAATCCATCTATATCCCCTATACAACATTATTAAACTATTTAACTCCCAAAAAACCCATTCAATTCTAAATTTTGTAATCAAAACCATGGAACAACCTTCAACTCTTGGTCCTCAAATCTATTAAAATTAGCATAACAGAAAAAATTCAAATTGAAAAACAAAGATAAATTTTACAACAGCATATGAAAAATATACACAGAGGTTTTTTTAATTTGTCGAACAATCGAGCCCATAATTCTCTCCACTATAATAATTATCTTATAACAACCCACTTCTGATTCTTGGTAGCCAACAACATAATGAAATCCCATTAAATATTCAAAATCATGACCCAATAAAATACCTACTAAATTTATATCAGTTATTATCAAAAAAAAAAATTTAATCCCAATAACAATTAGTTTTATTTCTATATATCACCAATAAAACATAAATAATTTATACCATTCATCTCTGAAAAAACATAGAATAATATAACATTTACTCAAAATCATAATTTCATTCCAAAAAATTCATCATTTCCAAGATGAAAATACTTATGTGTTTAGAACATTAATATTTATTTTCCCAAACACTATTACATGTAAGAATATGGTTGAAAATCTCATCCTTGAAATTTCTTACACCCACTACTATAATGCTTTCATTTTTCCTGGTTAGGATACATTCTAGTAGAGAGGTATTCCACATCCACCTGAACAAAAAAACCTGAATCCATAATTGAACGTAGATTAGGATTCAAATTCTAATACTCCACTCACTCAAAATTAGTATTGTTCCTAAATACACACATTAATACATTCCCAAGGTAAGAACACCAAATTTAATTTATAACAACCTCAATCTTGTAGCTAATTCTCTATTTGGACCCCCTCCACATTTGATTTCATGTTTGAATTCCTAATGGAATTCTTGCATAAACACTATGACTTTCTCAATGGAATCACAGATAAATACAGATCGACCTATGGTATCATCCAAATTCCCAAGAATATTATATCAAAATAATTATACAATTGTGACTAGTAACTCAATCACAACCACAATATTTGAATTATCACCACCTCACTCAAGTATCTTCAGCTATTATATTCCATGATCCATTCACTACTAAACCCAAAAGGTGTTTTTGAACATCTCATAAAACCATTTTCAATAAATTATAACAATACACTCTCCTGTTCTTGTATTCCAATAATAATTGATTTTGTATCCTCCATCATTTGATCTCTTACCAGCCAGTGAAAAGATATATTGCACTATGAAACACATACCACCCTGGTGTGTTTCGAATCGCTAACCCCATAAAATATTGAATTGAAAATTTAATATAAATATCATGAATTTCAAAATATAAATGATGTGAAATATCAAATTATAATTATATACAAAACATTAAGTAAACATGTTCTGAATATGACATAAGTCCCATTGAATCAAATTTGAGATGAGAACCCATTACCAAAAGATTGACATGATTTATAATCACTCTATCCTCAAGTATAATAAATATAAATTAACAATACATGAGATATTAATTAAATTTAAACTTTTAATTTGATATATGATTTACATATAACACCTTATAAAACGTTCATTAACAATTTTTAATTTTCGTGCTCATTCCATTTGATCTGTCTTTTATTTTTAATGTATGTTTTACTTTTGAGGTTATAGGCCTTGAACGTTGAATATTATTCAATAATATATATATATATATATATTTTCATTTAGTAAAAATAATATTTACATATATAATGATATTTTTAAATGATTTATATTAATTTGTTGTGTAATATTAATTACATGACATTGTGATGATGGTAGTCTGAACGTACACATGATTGATGATTCCACATTTCTGGAGATGGAATGAAAAAATGATTAATAAATATATATTTGTAATTAATGATTCCAAATTCATTAATATTATATATATTCATTAACTCATTTCACATTACTATTCATACAATGAGGAAATAAAAAATGGATTACTTAACTTCCTGAAAATTGTATTACATACCTACGCATGAGTGGCATTATTATTTTTCAATGGATGGGAGAGAATGAGATGTTAAGATATTATAATTACTTAATAATAATTATTTACTAAATAATATATATATTTATATATATATTGAACACATAATAAAAACAAACAATGAATGTTTGTTATGTGATAAAAATTATATCCCATCAAGTATGTGGCCGTCTACAAAAAATCATGAGTAATACATTAATTTCCCATTTGATTAAAATCTAGTGTAATATAGTTATACAATAGTATATATTCCAACTAATTTTATTTATGATAGTAGAATAATCATTTCAAAATTAATATATTAATTTGAGCATGGGTACCAGAATAAATTAAATCGAGATGACTAAGGTAATATGTGTAACATTTCATTGAGTTAACTCATAACGATTACTCCTTATGCATTTATAGAACATTAATAGGGTCACACAAGAAGATAAATATGAGAGCGAAATAATATAAAAATCTCATTAAATGAATATTTTTATATCCATAAAGATAAAATTTTCTAAATATGGTAAGTGATGCAATTTAGTTTAATATGTGAGGCGAGGGAAAACATGAAATTACATATAGAATTTTTATAATATTAAGACACATTATTGTGATAGTGGAGAAAAATTTCAATGGATTAACATTCATATATTATAAGTTCAAAATAATATAATCTATTAATATTTAGAAATTTTAATAGAAATTTATATTATTATAAATTAATTTAATTCCCATATAATCCAATTTTTATCCTAGCAATGGTAAAAATATTATATTTTTATACTATTAATTATGAAAATAATTTATGTTGAATCATTAATAAATTTTTATATAACTTTTATAAATATGGTTAATATATTATCATATTAAATTTATAAATGTCGTAGAAAATTATTTTATTATTATAGGGAAAAGTCCAATGAAAAAAATTGATAAAATATTTTATTTGCATAAACCAAAATTTTATCTCCACACATAACCATTAAAAAATAAGATCAATATTAAAATATTTTATTGAGTATATATTAAAAAAAATTAATTCATATCACTAATTGATAGTGATATTTTAAATTTATTACGATGTACATTCTATTATCTCATAATTTTTTAAAACAAATTTTACCTTCGAATAATTGTATCTTTATTCTTCAACATTGGATAAATAATTTATTAGTGATATATAATAAATTATAATTATATTTCATTAAAATAACTCTTCAATGTTATTAGTATAGTTGTTCACACAAACTCCTAACACCTAAAAAGCACATTTATTCCGAAATAAATTATTTTTGTACAATAATGATATTTTTAAAATATAATAATATTTTAGTAGGAATTTTATATACATAATAAATAATGAAAAAAATTTCTTTTTATATTTGTAATTATTTTTGTTATTCATTAAACAACTTTATATAATAATAAAGTAATAAAATACATAAAATATCACCAAATATATAGAATAGTGGTTTCTTATAATTAATTCTATCAACTATTTCAAATTTATTTAATTGGAATGCATATATAAAAACATGGTGCTATTTTAAAAGCTATTAACATATTTAGATAACTATGTTATTTTAATGATCATTGATATTTTGGATTTCTATAAAACATTAGATGTGTCTATCATAACCTAATATGTAGGTGCAATTAGAGAAATCTAAACTCTGAAATTTCTGAATCCTTGAGTTTATGTAGGATATTATGTTGTGGGTCCTAAATTTTGATCATTCGTTATTTTTCACTTTTATTAAAATAATAAGACTATATGTTGTATTTTCATCAATTTATCATTGGAATTTTAGAGTGTTTCTATGAGTTGTGTGTTGATATTGAGGAGGGACTATGGAGAACAATTATCCTACATGGTCTAAAAAACATGGATATCTAGAGTATCTGGTGATATAGACTAATAGTGGAATTTTTTTAGTTTTGTATAATGGTCATAAAAACAATGAAACAAAAAAATCAACATCATCTATCTTACCCATGAAATATTAGGTTTAAATCCCTTTGGACCCAATTTTAGATGATTTTTATATGGATGTGATTTGGATTATTTTGAAGGTATTTTATCATTCTTTTCATGAGTGATTGTTTTCAACTACGATTAATTAAAATTTGAATTTGTGTTTTCAGTTGTCGGAGTTGGTTTTAAATTTTTAATGGGTTGTTTCATGAAATAAATTTGGATGAAATTAAGGTTGAGGAGTTCTTGATATGTATATGGACATGTGTCCTTTTCAAATAATTTAAAATGTGAAATTAATTTATTAAACCATTTTCTTGGTAAGAATAGATTTTATATGTTGTTATATGATTAGGTATCTGATATGTGGTGTTTTAAACTTATTTAAAAAAAATATATTTATCAAATAATGTTATCCAAATTTCACCTTTTTAGGTTATATTTATTTGAATTGATTGTTATTTCAATATGGGTATGTGTTTACCTTGAGTTTTTATTAATTTCATATTACATTTTATTATCAGTTTGATTATCCCACCTTGATGTTTTTAATATGTCATAGTGTTTTTACTAAGGAATTGTTGGATGGTGAAAATATAATTTGTAATGATAGATTATAGGAGACAATATTTTATAATATTATAAAATTTGATTAGTTTTATTTTCTTCTCCTACATAGATTCATATAAAAATGTATGTGTACTAAATTTTATAGTTCCATTATAAAAAATGAGTAATGATTGTTCATTTATTGTTCAATGGTCCATGATTGAATCAATGAAAATTTATTTCCCTATAATTTATTCTATATTGAATTATTTGGGAAATATATAAAATATATATCAATTACTATTTTCATATTGTCAATTTTAAGGTTATGAAAGTCAAAGATATATTATCTTTTCAATAGGGTTGGTTGAGAATGAATGGATATATAAATGAAATCATTGATCAAGGGTCCTTCTCTTCAAATTTCATGTATTGTTATTCCATGAAGGGTTATTTGTTATTGTTGTGTCTCCATTCAGATCATAATGACCAATAGATTTTATCTGGAATACCCTATTCCAATATCTAGATGTTGTGGATTCCTGATATGTTCTTATTATGGGGTGCGGAAAAAACAATTATTTCTTAAGTTATAATTTAGTAAAATAGTGAACATAGGTTTTCTACATAGAGTATCACACAATAATCAAGCTATCTTCATAAAATTAGAGACAAAAGTGGTGGATGATTTATAAATTCAATGATTTTGAAATTAAATGAAACTAAAAATGGAGAACAATTAAATAAAATTATTTACATCCAATTGAATAATAATGTGATTAAAAATATTTAAAATAATTGGCTGATCTGGATGGAAATGGTTTTCTAAAATCAATGTTATCATAGTTCCAATTAATATAATCCTCCTCTTCTAGGGTGATTAAATAAAGATTTCATGATTGCTTCCTCTCACTCCCATGGTCATTGGTGATGGTGAGTGTAATCCTTAGCAAGATATAAGTTTGTTCTTATCTTATTCCTTTTGCGTAATAGTTTTATTGAATAACATAAATTGATTTAGCAAATTCCTGAACAGATCTTATTAATCCCAATCAGTCATGAATAAGCACTACACCTCCCACACATTTGGATGATCTCTATGTACATCACCACTAAGACCTGATCTATTCCATCATATATGTACCATAAAGTAGTTGAGGGAGATAATAAACATTTAAAAAATAAATAATAACCAAAATATAAAAAATCCAATACAATTTCACCAGATAAAAAAACCATTTTTACAATTGAATCAAACATCATCAAAGAGCGAAAAGATTTCACACTATTAAGTGTATTGACTAAGACATTACAATTGGGAAACCCTACCCTTCCCTAGTAGATCGTATGATTTACCCCAACAAATTAAGGAAAAATTATAATATGTTAGAAGGTGAATATATTACAATTCTAAAAATAATAAAATAATGAAAATAATGAACAGAAAAATAAATCTTCCTAGATCTGTCTTAGAGAAGTGTTCTTCATTTATACAAACTATATGGTCGAATCATACCATTTTACTTTATTATAAGATTTTTGGAATGGATTTGGGCTTCTACCCATGAAATTTAATAGTAAATGGATCCATTCCAAAGATGTTATATCCACCTAAAAAGAGAAGACTTATTCTGGATTCCAATAACTATTCTACCAACCCCAATTTGGTGGGTTCAAGGGAGTCCATAATGAACCCCATTCTATTTAAAATTTAATTAGAAGCTTATACATTTTTTCATATGTCTAACCTAGATAGAAACATATCATTTTAAATTTTTTATTCCATGATATGCCTCTTTTAATGCGGTATTTTCTATTCTGCTATCCAGAATAAATTTAAAAATTAGTTGTTTTTAGGAATGTTAGATTTTTAATTGGATCATGTTCCAGAAGAACAATTTGTACCTTGTGAACATAAAAATCCGAAAAATGGAATCAGTTGAATTGAATCAAAACATTATCATTTTTGATTGAAATATTGAGACAATAAAAAACTGCTAAATGTCTAGAATTAAACAATTTTAACAATTATGCTCAAGACACACAAGAAATTATAAAATGATCCAAATAAAATCAGTTGATAAATGTTTAGGGATTCAACAATTTAGCAGAACATGAATACTAAGGAAATTATTATATCTATAAATTTCATAACAAAGTTATTATTTAATATACTACATATGGATTATGGAAACATTACATCATTCATTAATAAAATGTTTTTCTATCTGTTGGGGAATAGATACAAAAAGAATATATTTTTTGGGAGTATTGTTCTTTATCCTAATGGAGGTTACTTTCACTATTCTATTAGTAGTGTAGGATCGTTTTATGATTAGTTTTTATATACATGACATTCTAGAGGTTGAAATAATTATCATAAATATAAAATTCCCCCCCACAACAATAAATTTCATTATTATGTTATTCATTTCTATATATATTTTTGTATAGTTGATATTGATGTTGATATGTGAAGAAAATTATTATACAATATTTTCTTAAGAGGAGAACGGTTGGAACACAGATTTTCGGAACATTATAGATAACCGTGAATTGTGTGGAATCACATAATATTTAATTTCCATATCAATGATACATGGTTTTTTCAAAACATGACCCAAAACCGTGAATGTTTCTAAATGAGTTCATTGTGGGGTAAACAGTTTGGAAAAACATGATGTCAATCCATGTGATAAACCCACATCATTAAAAATATGACAGTCCAATTATAAATATAAAATGGTGTTACCCAATGAAACCCCTCCCCTTTACTATAATGATATTCCTAATAGTAACATTTTAATACACCATTCATTTCCTAGGATTCATAAGGTCTTTAATCACACGATTATAAGAATTCCAATTCTGTTGATACAATTACTATCTTATACAAATCCATTATATCGTGTTCTTTATCTTCCCATTCATTGGTTCTCTCTATAATAGAAATACTTTTACGTTAAATAAAATTCTTATGGGGGGATTTTGTGTGATTAGTTGGGATATTTTACTAATTTTTTGGACATCTTAATCTAATTTTATTTAATTTGTATCGATAATTTATATTTGTTAGTTTTAATGGATTAATTAATAGTCCCATAGTATTAATGAGTGGCTTTAAATTTCTAATCCATGTTGGATTCCTTTTTTCATCTACTGAATTTATATATTTTCAAGAAAGATGATGTTCCTATAGATATATGAATCCATGTGTCTATATATATATATATCTGGGCGTGTAAGTATTTATTTATGTAATTTCAATGGATTATTTAATTTAATCATGGGAAATGAAAATGTATACTGTATATCAATGTGTATCATAAAAAAGATTTTAAATTTTGAGTTTTTATAGATAATTATTAAGATTGTTTAACAATTTAAAATGAATTTTTATTAACATTAGTTTTGAATTTTTCCATAAAATTTATTTCATAATGATTCTAGTAGTTTATAATTTGAGGCCTTATTTGATAAATCTGAACTTTTACCAAAATGCGATATAACCTAATAGAATACTAGGAGTACTTATAGGATATTGACATTTTTGATTCGGATGGGGATTTTTATTTGTATTATTAAGGATGTGGAGCTGGTAATTAGATTTAAATGTGTTTATTTTAGATAAAAAATAATTTATTATATCTCATATATTATCACTATAATTCATTATTATCCCAATATTATTTGTGACACAAATTAGATAGTTAATATATATATCCAATTAGATTGACTAGTTCCTCTATTTTATTAGAGCCTTAATGGGTGTTACACTGAATATACTTGTCGGGAGACCCCAATTTTTTTGTAAAGAATAATTTATTAATTATAATTATTTTTTTTCATACATAGTATTTATCTAATATCTGCATATGATGATTATCAAATTCAAATGATTTTATATCCCGTTCTATTTAATTATTTTGGCCAAATTATATATAGTATGCATTTGTTTAATGAATATAGTTATCGATATTATAATTATATTTCATCTTATATTTATTTATTTGTTTTGTGATGTGTGGTTTCTGATTTATTATATGGATTTTCATTATTTTAGTTTTTTTATTTATTTAATAGAGGATTTCAATGGACTATTATCATGGATGAGATAAATCATATTTTTTAATGTTTATAAAGAACATTATATGGGTGTTAAATATAATTTTATAGAAAATATAATGATTGATTTTTTGTAAAGGAAGTAAAAAATCATCTTGTTGTATTTAACACTGGAATATATGGAGTATTTAAAAATAGGAAATTCAAAAACAGTCAAGTGATTGCCTAATAAATTGTTATATGATAACAGCCAACCTATGATACATAGCACCTGTAGACATGAGATGTTCTAAAAGTTCATGTTCATGGTAATTTTTGGATCCCTCTTAGTGTTAGTTGGTTTTATGAATAGTTAATGACCGATATGTCTCATGGAGAGTAAGTGTTTCAGTTTTTTATTTATTGGGTCGAATAATAAAATAAGTTAATTTTTTCCAGGATATAATTCCTATTTTACAAAAAAACAATTATTGGAGTTGTTTATTTTTTTTGGTTGTAGGTCATGTGTTCTATAAAATATTCCCTTCATTTTATTATTTATGGGAAAGCATGGTAACATACTAAATGATCATTATACTCTTTAGGGTGTAATATTTTAGTCCTTTTTTTTCTTTTATGAATATAATTTTGCACAATATCATATTTGATTCTACGTAACTAGTTTTTATTTATTATTTATATATAAGGTTGATTAGGTATTTCACATTCCATCTTAATTACCTTATTTTGATGATAACTAATATTTGTTTGTAAGAGTTCACTATTTTCCATGAAAATCATAATAGATATTTCAAGAATCATTGAACTCATCATCATTTTGTAGTAAATTTTCCGCCTAAAATATGTTTACAATTAAAATTTAATCATAGCTCTATATGAGAATTCATATATTTTTATACCAAAAATCAATTCTTCCACCATGTAAATATCCATTTGATATTTCCTCATTATACCTCTCATCAATCATTACTATATTTTTTCCATTAATCTTGATATAAAAATTCCTACTAAAAACATTTAAAATAATAATGTTTTGATTATATCTAAGACCCATCTCATAAGAAATAATTCCAGAACTAGTTCAAATTAGGAATTGAGTCGAAATGTTAATAAACACTATTGAATATTTATTGAAAACAATAAATACTATTTCTTGATTCTAATAACATATTTATCCAAATTTTAATTAAAATCATATTATTACACTGATATAAGAAATTTTTTACTATATATATGTTGTGATGAATTAATAAGGCTCATTATACTTTTAGAAATTTATTAATTTTATATTTAAAAATAATCGATTCTCAAGAATAATAAATATCCTCAAGTTTGTATTAAATCAATAAAACATTTTATATGGGAGGTTCAAATAATTATGGGCAATGATGAAGTAATTATAGATATTAAAATTCAATTTTATATAATTTTTATTAATATACATCATCATATTAGGCTCTAATTACATTGTTCTCCCCATTTCCCTTATACTCTTGTTATCCCACCCATATAATATTCTTATGATGGTGATTTTATTGTGTTTAATTCAATAATTACACAATTATTCTCACGATATGATTTATATCATTAACTATTGTAATCATATAGATAATCCTACTAATTTTTTTTTCTCATATCCCTATTGATCATCTAAAAATCATAATTTTTTTTAAAACATCTTGTATTTTTTATTGAGACATAATGAAATAAAAAATTCATATAGATTAAATCATTCATTAAAACAATGAAATAATTATCATTGTTTTTAAACATAAAGAACATTATACCACACACAACCAAATGTTTTATTTTATTACACTAGTGCCAGTAAACATGTGTGTTAACCATATTTTCATATGTACTCATTCTTGCTACCCCACATACAAGATGATAATGAATATAAGTGAGGGTCTTATGAGGAATTTTTATAGAGAATACCATCTTTATAAGAATGTTAAATAGTATTAAAAAACAAAAAAAAATATATTGATAGTGGAATTGATAAATAGGAAATTATGTGGAATGTGCCATCAATTTTCTAAGTGAATCCTTCATTAAAATTAGTTGAATAAATTTTAAGTATCAATGTCATATGATAAAAAACCCTATACTATTGTACTCTAAAAAACTTGAATCAATGTATAGAGTCCATGACGACTTATAACCTACCATGATGCATGCTTTAATCCCAAAAAAAAGTATAAGCACTGTCCTTATCCTGATACTATACCCAAAAACAAATAGCATTTGCTTACATATATAGGTACCATGGATGGTAGAGTAAAGTATGCTTATTACACATTATTCCACCACCATGAATTCTGAACTCATAACTACTCAATAAATACTTGATGATGGTTATAAATTATTCATATACATGTAATTTATTGAATGGATTTCCTTAATAATTAATATTAATCAATTAATATCTTTTTCCAATATGTTCTAAATTGATACATGGTCCAACCAAACCTACCACAAAATTATATTAATGTAATCCCAAAGGAATAGGGTTTACATTATTTTTGTTAATATGGTTTCAGTAATAGTAAATTCAATTTCAAAGTAGCATTGTTCATCAGTCCATGTACCTACACAATACCAAATTAAATTTGTTCTTAATGAATGAATCAACACATAAACATGGGATGAATATTTCCATATTTTTCATTCTCAAAAAAAATATGTATAATGTATTCATTAAATCCAACACAAAGGACTCTCATGTTACAAGTAAAAAAATTCATACCCATTCTCGTGGAACATTATAGAAATATATTTCCATTACGGATATGAGGGTGTTTGTGTTTACCATCCCAAACCATTCCATCATGATCCACTATTTAATGATTGAAATAATTAAAAATTTACCAACTTAATATAAAAAATTTAAACCTATTAAATAGAAATTACACCTCAATTACTACTATATTAAAAAAATTTGACCAAATTTCCCAATTCAACAATTTCACAATTTGTTCATACAATACATCACCTTAATTATCATAAAACCTATTTATCAACATATTCATGGTCCATAAAATCAATATGAGCTCAAAATTTAATTTGAATGTATTAAATAACCGTAGGACATCAATTTACCTAATTAAAAACAAAAACTAAATAAAAATTTAATTAACATTATTAAATTGTTTGCAAATATCATCATGAAAATTTGAAAAATAAATAAAAATTAAATTTTTTTTACTTCAGTCCAATAGTATATCATTAATAATTTAACACAAAATTAATCTATGTAGTTTATTTAAAATTTAATCCAATCAAAACAATGAGAAAAAATATGCAAAATTTTATCTTCATACTGGATCATTTAAAACCACGTGTTAACATTCTTAGGATGGTGAAACAGAACATGGGTGGACCTACCTGAAATCTCATAAACTTTGAAAAAACTAACAAGGTCCATATATGGTTTATGTGATTAATTTAATCCCCAGGGAACATTCTCTTACTAAGGTTGTTGTATGTATCTATTTATTTTCTATCACACATACAACATACCATGCTTTTTTTCAAGGGAACGTGATGACTCTTTTATAAAACATACCATATTAGACGCTTTCACACATTAACCTTAAGGGGTGGTGTCATATTAGTTCCTACTAAAAAACTTATTTCCAAAATTGTACCTATATCAAGTATTTCTAAATCGAACAATAAATTGTTATCATAAATTATAATAAATTTAAAAAATAACTCCTATTAGGAATAATAATGGAAAAAATTCTTAAAATCCCAATCCATACCCCAATCACGTCCAACCTCCTACCAAATGATTCTGTGTCACCCTAGACCACAATATATGTGAAATAACCTTGAGGAAACATAATTTCAATTATTAATTAATAAGAATATTGGTGTAAAACACATAAAAAACCTATTATTGTTTCATACATTATACACACATTGAGATAATTTTTTTATGAAACATCTTCGAATATACTCTATGAAAGACAACTAAAATTCACATAATACATGTCTAATTCAACCATGTATCCTTTTATTAAGAATGAAAACCATAAATTTAGATTGTTGATACTAGATAATAGATGTTAAGAGAGAATTTAGAGGTAGATTAAAAGAAATCAAACACCAATCACTGAAGTATGTCACTATGAACACATCCTTTTTGAGGATTAAATAATTATGGAGGAGAACTAGATACCTCTTTAGGGTTGTGCTACATAATTGATAAGAAATGTAATATAATATTAAAATAATGGATGGGAACTAGAAAAATAATCATCTTAATGATATTTTGCTGTGAGTTCTAGTTTGGAATAATACTTGGATAATCTATTCAGGAATGGTTTTTAGCCACTGCCTATGTAAAGAACCATAAAATTAAAGGAAAATTTTTTTTCTTAATTTTATTTGGGATTTTACAAGAACGCAGTTTCTGACGGCAACTGATTCCGAGGCCCGATGTGCCCGGAATAAATTTCCGAAGTTTAGCTCGGGTACGTTAGGTGAACGAACGAGTGGGAATTTCTAACTTTTGAACTGATACTCAGAATCAAGTTCCGAGGGAACCGATGGAACCGCATCACCAGTATTTTCTTAGGAATGCCTATTCCGGAGTTGTGTTTACACGAGGGAAGTTGTTAAAAAATTGTGAAAGTTAAAATAAAAATTTAACTTCAATTTTTATTTTCCTTAACTGTTTTTATCCATTGGATGGAAGTTGTGTAACTACCCAACTTCCCTTGGGAGGTTAAGAGGGTGATGGGGCCCACAAAAACCCCACCACTTCATATCCTCTAACCCCATCAACTCACTATAAATGTTGTGAACTTACGTTATAACTTATGACATTAATTTAGTGAGTTTAATGTGAGTTTTTGATATTCAAACTCTTGAATTTCAATGGATTATATTGTGTTAATAAAATAAGTATGGGATTAATTTATTTTTTCTTAGTATCATTGTTGCTTGAGAGGTTTGGGAGAAGCATTGAGAAACTTGAAGATCATATTCCTCTTCGACGAAGAACGTGAAGAACGGTTCTTCTCCGACGAAGAACATCGACCCCATGACCTAGAAGACTCGGCGTCCCGGATTCTTCCGTCTTCATCTTCCACCACAACAAGGGAGAAGTAGCCGACTGTGGTGATCATATAAAACAACAACGTACCTCCCTTCTTAATCATAGAAACAAATGAGGAGACGTCGTTTCCTCCTCGGATGCACCCCAACGTCCACGGAATCTACGTTCGACGCTGCGACGCCATTCTCCGCGATACCCGACTTGCGACGTCAAATATCAAGGTAGGGAATTTAAAATGTGATTGTTAGTGAACCCTCGTTTACTCCCTTCTACATCTAAGAATGTGGTTCAACTAAATATTAAGTTGATCCATGAATATTATTTTTTGGGTTGGGATTATTGTTATGATTCATTTTATTTAAGAGGTTTTAGGGGATTGTCTTTACATTATTTTTTTCGAGATTACTCCCTTGATTTTTATTCTTCGTGAATATGTCCAACTGCTATCGTTTAACGAGAGGGGGCTGGTCTGCACAAACACGGCCGACCCCCCTCCTTTTTCCATGTTGGATTTCT
Organism: Viscum album; assembly: GCA_963277665.1. Classification (NCBI taxonomy): domain Eukaryota; kingdom Viridiplantae; phylum Streptophyta; class Magnoliopsida; order Santalales; family Viscaceae; genus Viscum; species Viscum album. The sequence goes on from OY728127.1 coordinate 895,695,220, forward strand.
TTGTGATTTGGTATGGGAAGGCGTGGTGCCGTCGCACCATGAAGAATATTGCAACAAGGAAATGCGCGGTGCCATCGCGCCGCGTCATGAAAAACAAACAAGGGCGTAACACCATCGCGCCACGTCGGAGAAACCCGAAGACATCTGCGGACAGAGTCGGGCCACGGCGAAGGGGTGTGGCGCCAATGCATCGCGCCAGAGAACCATGAAGTCGAGGCGTTTTGTTAATTAACGTGCGGATTGACGTTCGATGACATAACGGGGCCTTAAAGTATTTTTGAAGATTTCGCAGTAAACTACGAGACCCGAGATGAACACTGGCTCAGAAGGTTATGAAAACGGACCACCGGAGCAACTCTGGTGGCCCGCGGAAACACCCGGAGGTGCGGGTTGCCGGCGCGCCACCGCCGGTGATTGGAGGTGGCGGCGGCGCCCGAGCGCGCCACCGGAAGAATTTGCGGCGGCGGTTGCGTCGCCGCCCTCAATTAACAGCGAGGGGTGGGCCGCGCGCACCCCCTGCTCCCCGACTATGGATTGGCCACGCCGAGCCACGGCTGGCCGGGCCCAGTCGGGTCGGACCCGGTTCAGGCCGACCCAGGGGGGGTCAGGCCGTGTCGGTCCGGGCCCAGACCCCCGGTTTTCGGACCACTTTCAGTCAAATTCCCATATCTTGGGCTATGGACCTCCGATCGATGCACCGTCAGTTGCGTAGCGATCCTTTGAACGAGACGATCATTTCGGTATATTATACTCAAGGTTTGGAAGAACTTTGGGTTCGTCCGGGTTGGTTCGTACACAAAACCAACCGGGCCCTCGGAGCGGAAACGCTTATATCTTGAGCTCCGGACGTCCGATTGATGTTCCATCAACTTTAATGGATTTCTCAATGTGAGAAGGATCTTTTGGCTTACTCCGCTCGAGGTTTGGATGCAGTCGGAGTGCATTCGGGTTGGTTCGCTCACGAAATCCAACCGGGCCCCTAGAACGAAAAAGCCAATAACTCACAGACCGGGCGTCCGATTGACGCGCCATCTGTCTCATTGAATTCTTCTAGATTTGATGGAACTTTTGGCATTCTTCACCTGAGTTTTGGTTCTTGTTGGATAGTGGCCAGGTTGGATTGCACCCGAAATCCAACGGGGCCCCTGGATCGGGAAAGATGATATCTTTCAGACAGGACGTCCGTTTGACGAACCGTCAGTGGAGTTTATGATCACGTTGAGAAATGGTCCCTATGAGTATACCCTATGAAATTTCGGCCTACAGTTGAGATACGGTCGGGATTGGTTGGCTCACGAAACCAACCGGGCCCCTAGGATGGAAATGCTAGTAACTCACAGACCGGCCTTCCGATTGACGCACCTTCTGTTGCGTTGATACCCCTATGACGAGGCGGTCCTTTGAGATACTTCTTCTTGAGTCATTGAGATACTTTGAGTATCGACTTGTAGCTTGTGGAGCAAAACCTCCCAGAGACGAGCGTGCGGAGTACGAAGACTGTGTAGCCGACTGAGACCTGACGACTGCTTGACCGACTCAACTTGGAGTGAGTCGACTATCCTAGTGGACGGAGCACTACATTGTGAGGTGAAGACCCATGGAGGATGGAGCACTACCTGTGTGACAGTGCAGACCCACGGTAATCGTCCGTAGAGTACCTCAGCAGGCTACTAGGGGGTGTGCACTACAGTGTTTGGGTGGCATACCCTAGCGGGAAGCACTACTGTTTTTGGGTGGCTGGCCAGCGGTACTCGACAGGAGGAGTACCTCAGCAGTCTTAGGTTAGTGGGAAGAACCTCGGAGTCGTGACAGGACCACTGTACAATCTAGAGACGGAGCTCTTCAGCAGTTACAGTTTCGATAATGAAAATCCTGGTTTGAGCTAGACTTTTGACCTTTGTGTTTACCTCATGAGTGAGATGAGTCACTTGATAACTTAGGTATATGTATGGGCATATACCTGGGTAGTGGTTATCTGTTGATTTCATAATCTTTGGGTTTCCTCATGATTGAGATGGGTTACTTGATAACATAGATATATTTATGGGCATATACCTAAGTAGAGGTTATCTGTTGAGATCTTGTTTTTGGATATCCTTGTTGGTTTTAGTGAGACCTTGAGGGTCTCGGGGTCCCTACTGTGTATCGTTATACTCACCCCTACACGGTCTATTCCCGCACCTCGTTGTGTTGGTTGCAGACGACGGGCAGTGCTGACGGAGGCCGATTGTTCAAGGACTAGACGGTACCCGGAGGTGGACTATACGACAAGTCAGTACCTGGAGGTGGACTACACGACGAGACGACACAAGGAGGAGGTTGACAGGTGAGAAAGTTGAGGAGGCTATCTGTACCTACCCTTCAGGTAGGATCCGTGGTGGAGGATCCGGGAGCTGCGCCATCTGTACCTACCCTTCAGGTAGGATCCATGGTGGACGATCTAGGAGCTGCGCCATCTATACCTACGCTTCAGGTCGGATCCAAGGAGGACGACCCAAGAGATGCTTCCTTTCTTCCAGCTGTTGTCTTTTCCAGTTGTACTTTGTTCAGTTGTAGTCGTACATTCATTTGGGTTTGTATTCTGGCCCATTTACCTTTCAACACTTCTCTTTGTACATAGTGTTTTACTTCCGCTTGTACTCTATGGTGTTTTCTTACTTTTATAAAGGCAATTCCTTCCCAGTTATCAGGATTTACGCCTTTGGTGCTAGTCGCCAGCCCCTGACCAATGGAAGGTGGGCTTGGGGTAGTCACGGCACGGTTCACGAGGACATGTCATGACAAATTTGTATCAGAGGAGTCGGTTCAACCGTAGAACATATAACTCTGATATTTTCTCTATGTGAAGTAGTAGTGTTAAGGGTACCAAGTGTGGTCTTCAGTTCAGGGAGTCCAGTGTTGGTGCGGCGGCCGACGTATCCGTACACCAGGACCCTGACTACTGATTTCCGACTTTGTACACGAAAACACTGACTGCATGTGTGTTTCCAATGTATTAAAGTTAGCTCAAACTAGGTCAGCTCACCAGGTATAAACGTTGACAGTGTCGCATCTGTTCGGTATGTCTTCACGCAGATAGTTTGTTGGAGTTCCGAGAGAGTACTCGATGACGGCTCACCGAGCGACGAGGCTCTGGTGCAGGGCCCTTTTTACTATGTTGGCACCCTCAGGTGGTGTACCAGAATCACCACCACCTATTGGGTAGTAGATGCCAAGAACTATACTAGAAAATTGTGCACGCTGGCAGAGCACGTTGCACGAGTTCCAGCAGCAGCGGCCTCCGAGGTTACGAGACGAGAAAGATCTCAGACAGTAGAGCAGTGGCTGGAGGCGATTGCTAGAGTATTTCGCCTAGCTGAGACATCAGTAGAGTGGATGGTGGAATTGGCCACTAGTGATTTCCAGTGAATGACCATGAGGATGGTCCGCATAGTGATGAGGCTTCGGTATGTGGACCGATGCCTGAGATTGTACCTTTGGGTAGTGTGTCAGCTATACATCACTACCTGTTGGTCAGCAGTTACAACCGGATGTACCGGTAGGTGACACATGTAAGCTTACTGCCTTACGTGTGTCCTAACATCAGATACCCTCAAGTTCCGAGGCGAAAGTGACTCACAGGCGGCTGAGTACTGGCTTGAGGGGGTGGCAGAGAGTTTTCTAGAGCTTATACAGTTTCGGCGGGACGATGTGTTGATAACTGAGAATTCATCGAGGCGTACCGAACATACCAGGTACTCGATGGATGTGTTTCGATCAGTGAAATAGAGGTTGGACCTCTGATCATGATATGTTTAAGGACATCCGAGCCAGCACCTTTCCTCTATGCATTCCTACATAGGCTTGGTTGATAGAAGGAACCTTTGTGGTTGAGAATTCTTTGCTGAACAAATACAGCCAGAGAATGATAGATGTTTGGAAAGCAAGAAACTGGCACCAGTCTCAGGGTCATGGGCGTGTAAAATGTTTCAAGAAGAGGAAATTTTAAGGACAGATGAATATGAAGAGCAGCAGACATGGAGGCAGAGCTAGGAGAACAGCTTGTGGTGGTGTACATTTCAACATGTTACCATCACCCGCCATTGTATTCCCCACTAGACTCAGGGATTTGGAGAGCAGGGGAAGAGCTTAGCTACTTGCGGTCATGTAGTGCAACCAAAAAGGGATCTATGGATGATTCGATGTGTGGACTTTGTCTTCTACTAGCTGCCGTATCCATAGACATCGATAAGAATCATCCCTTCCTTCCATGAATCTAGTCTCAGACCTAGAGTTTCCAGTTAAGCCGTTGACTTGACCCTCACGTCTGGAGATACCATTGGGAGGAGACTCGATAGTCACACTTACGCCAACGGCGTGATCTGACCCTTGAGGCGAGAGTCTCTGTTGGGACCTCTTGGTGGTAGCGTCGAGGCCTTACGACGTTAGTTTGAGTATGGATTTTGCAACAACTATTCATACTCAAATTGACGGTATTAGGCAAACGTCGGGATGTGTTTTCCATGGACGACGGAAAGGAAACCCTAGGCAGCAAAAGTTAAACTCGTGCATGGGAGGGTGTAGCCGATTATTATTGGGTCAGCCAACCTTACCCTCATGGCAGTAGGAGTTTTGTGTTTCAGTTCTAATATGAAAAGGGAGACCTCTGGAGTTCGAGGATGGAGACCATGTTCTTATATGGGTCTCACCTCGACGAGGTTTACTGAGAAGTAGCCAAGGCGGCGAGATATCTCTGAGGTTCAATGGACATTTCTAGGTCCCCAGCAGGGTAGGCGTGGTGGTTTACCACTTCATCCATCCACCTCAGTTGTACCGGGTGCATGACGTCTTCCACGTATCTCAGTTGAGGAGATACGTGCACGTCCCGACACAAATCTTTGACCATGGGGACCTGGTCTTTGATGATGGGGTGACATTTGTGGAGGTTCCAGTGGAGATTGAGGTTCGACGGGAGCGGGTCCTATGAGGATGGTTGATTCCTCTTCTCTATTTTCGTAGGCAGCTCGAAAACCACCAGGTGAGCACATGAGAGCAGAAGGCTCAGATGCGTGCTTAGTACCACTTTTGTTACCCTAGTTTGTGTTATAGCTTTACATGGACGTAAAGCCCTGAGGTGGGAGTAATGTAAAGACCCGTAAAAATCAAGGAAATTTTTTTTTCTTATTTTTCATTGAGATTTTACAAGAACACAGTTTCTGACAGCACCTGATTCTGAGGCCCGGTGTGCCCGGAATCAATTTCCGAAGTTTATCTCGGGTATGTTCAGTGAACAAATGAGAAAGAATTTCTAATTGTTGAACTGATACTCGAAATCAAATTCTGAGGGCACTGATGGAACCACAACTCCGGTATTTTATTAGGAACACCTATTCCGGAGATGCGTTTACATGAGGGATGTTGTTAAAAAATTATGAATGTTAAAAAAAATTAACATCAATTTTTATTTTCCTTAAGTGTTTTTATCCATTGGATGGAAGTTGGGTAACTACCCAACTTCCCTTTGGAGGTTTATGAGGGTGGTGGGCCCACACGAACCCCACCCCTTTATATCCTCTAACCCCCTCAACTCACCATTAATGTTGTCAACCTAAGTAATAACTTATGACATTAATGTAGTGAGTTTAATGTGAGTTTTTGAAATTCAAACTCTTGAATTTCAAAGGTTTATGTTGTGTTAATAAAATAAGTATGGGCTTAACTTATTTTTGGTTAGTTTCTTTGTTTCTTCATAGGTTTGGGAGAATCGTTGAGAAACATGAAGATCTTCTTCGTCTTCGACAAAGAACATGAAGAACGGTTCTTCTCCGACGAAGAACATCAACCCCACGACATAGAAGGATCAGCGTCCCAGATTCTTCGGTCCTCATCTTCCTCCACGATAAGGGAGAAGTCGCCGACCATGGTGATCATCACCAACGACAACGTACCTACCTAATTCATCATAGCAACAAGTGAGGAGACATCGTTTCCTCCTAGGACGCACCCCGACATCCACATAATCTATGTCCGACACCGCGACGCCATTCTCCGCGATACCCGACGTGTGACGTCAAATATCAAGGAAGGGAATTTAAATTGTGATTGTTGGTGAACCCTCATTTACTCCCTTCTAAATCTAAGAATGTGGTTCAACAAAATATTAAGTTGATCTGTGAAGATTATTTTGTGGGTTGGGATTATTTTTATGATTCTTTTTATTTAAGAGGTTGTAGGGGATTTTCGTTACTTTATTTTGTTCGAGATTACTCCCTTGATATTTATTCTTCGTGAATACGTCCATCTTCTTTCATTTAACGAGAGGGGGATGGTCCGCACAAACACGGCCGACCCACCTCCTTTTTCCATGTTGGATTTCTTTGTGGTTTGGGACGGGAAGGCGTGGTGTCGTCACACCAAGCGGAATCATGCGACAAGGAAATACGTGGTGTCGTCGCGCCGCGTCATGAAAAAAAAAACAAGGGCGCGACACCAACGCGCCACGTCAGAGAAACCCAAAGACATCCGCGGACGGAGTCGTGCCACGGCGAAGGGGCGCGGTGCCAACACGTCGTGCCGGAGAACCACGAAGACGGTGCATTTCGTTAATTAACATGCGGATTGACGAGAAACGACATAACGGGGCTACAAAGTATTTTTGAAGCTTGCACAGTAAAGTACGAGACAGGAGATGAACACCGGCTCAGACGGTTTTGAAAACGGACCACCGGAGCAACTCCATTGGCCCGCGGAAACACCCGGAGGCGCGGGTCGCCGGCGCTGCGCCACCAGTGACCGGGGGCGGCGACCGGAGCCATCCGACCGCTAGGCGGTAGTGGCGCCCGAGCGCGTCGCTGGAAGAATTAGCGGCGGGGGTTGCACCGCCGCCCTCAATTAACGGTGAGGGGCAGTCCGCACGCACCCCCCACTCCCCGACTTCAGCTCGGCCGGTCGGGCCGGACCGAGACGTCCGGGCTAGGCCATGCCGGCCGGGCCGGGCCTGGTCCAGTAGGGGCGGACCCGGTTCGGGCCGACCCAGGGGGGTCGGGCCGGGGCGGTCCGGGCCCAGACCACCCGATTTTGGACCACTTTCAGTCAAATGACCATATCTTGGGCTACAGACCTCCAATCGATGCACCGTCAGTTGCGTAGCGATACCTGGAACGAGACGGTCATTTATTTATATTACAGTCAAGGTTTCGGAGAACTTTGGGTTTTGCCGGGTTGGTTCGTACACGAAACCAACCGGGCCCTCGGAGCGGAAATGCTTATATCTTGAGCTCCGGACGTCCGATTGACGTTCCGTCAACTTTGATGGATTCCTATAAGTGAGACGGATCTTTTGGATTACTCCACTCGAGGTTTGGATGCCGTCTGAGTGTGGTCGGTTTGGTTCGCTCACGAAATCCAACCGGGCCCCTGGAACGAAAAAGCCAATTACTCACAGACCGGGCATCCGATTGACGCGTCGTCTGTCTCATTGAATTCCTCTTGATTTGAAGGAACTTTTGGCATTCTTTCCCAGAGTTTTGGTTTCTGTTTGATTGTGGCTGGGTTGGATTGTACCCGAAATCCAATCGGGCCCCTGGATCGAGAAAGCTACTATCTTTCAGACAGGACATCCGTTTGACGAACCGTTAGTGGCATTGATGATCAGGTTGCGAAACGGTCCCTATGTGTATAACATATGAGAGTTCGGGGTACAATTGAGATACAGCTGGAATTTGTTCGCTCACGAACCCAAACGGGCCCCTGGGACGAAAATGCTAGTAACTCACAGACTGGGCGTCTGATTGACGCACCGTCTGTTGCGTTGATACCCCTATGACGAGGCCTTCCTTTGAGATACTTCTTCGTGGGACTTTTAGATACATTTAGTATCTACTTGTAACTCATGGAGAGAACCCTCCTAGAGATGAGCGTGCGTAGTATGGAGACCGTGTTGCCGACTTAGACCTGACGACTGCTTGACCGACTCGACTTGGAGTGAGTCGACTAGCCCAGTGGACAGAGCACTACTCTGTGAGGTGCAAACCCATGGCAGATGGAGCACTACCTGTGTGATAGTGCAGACCCGCGGTACTCGTCCTGAGAGTACCTCACCAGGCTACTAGGGGGTCTGCACTACTGTGTTTGGGTGGCATACCCCGGCCGGAAGCACTACTGTGTTTGGGTGGCTGACCTGTGGTACTCGACAGGAGGAGTACCTCAGCAGTCTTAGTTTAGTGAGTAGTACCTCAGAGTCATGACAGGACCACTGTACACTCTAGAGACGTAGCTCTTCAATAGTTACGGTTTCGATAATGAAAATCCTGGATTGAGCTGAGACTTTTGACCTTTGTGTTTACCTCATGTTTGAGATGAGTCACCTGATAACTTAGGTATATGTATGGGCATATACATGGGTAGTGGTTATCCGTTGATTTCATAATCTTTGTGTTTCCTCAAGATTGAGATGGGTTACATGATAACTTAGATATATGTATGGGCATATACCTAAGTAGAGGTTATATGTTGAGATCTTCTTTGTGGATATCCATGTTGGTTTTAGTGAGACCTTGAGGGTCTTGGGGTCCCTACTGAGTATCGTTATACTCACCCCTGCATAGGATATGCCCGCATCTCATTGTGTTGGTTGCAGACGATGGGCAGTGCTGACGGAGGCCGAGTGTTCCAGGACTGGACGGTACACGGAGGTGGACTACATGACGAGTCAGTACCCGGAGGTGGACTACACGACGAGACGACACACGGAGGAGGTTGATGGGTGAGAGCGTTGAGGAGGCTATTTGTACCTACCCTTCAGGTATGATCCGTGGTGGATGATCCAGGAGCAGCGCCATCTGTACCTACCCTTCAGGTAGTATCCGTGGTGGACGATCTAGGAGCTGCGCCATCTTTACCTACCCTTCAGGTAGGATCTGAGGAGGACGACCCAGGAGCTGCTTCCTTTCTTCCAACTGTTGTCTTTTCCTGTTGTAGTTTGTTCAGTTGTAGTTGTAATTTCATTTGGGTTTGTATTCTGGCCCATTTACCTTTCAGCACTTCTCTTTGTACATAGTGTTTTACTTCCACTTGTACTCTATGGTGTTTTGTAACTTTTATAAAGGCAATGCCTTCCCAGTTATCGAGATTTACACCTTTGGTGCTAGTTGCCAGCCCCTGACCTATGGAAGGAAGGCTTTGGGTAGTCAAGGCACGGTTCCCAAGGACGGGTCGTGACAGCCTATGATTTGACATAAGAAATTGTTTTGGTACATAATTATAAGGAATTTTGATAAACAGTCACTAACATCTTAATAAGGACCATATCATATGGTATTCAATTAAAACATGAATGGTTTTCCATTAACCATATGATAACAAGGTGTTATTTACATGGTCATTTCATATAGAATAAAAAGCACTACTGGAATCTAGGTGTCAAACATTTTCTTCACAAATGTTAACCCCTTATTGTGAATCTTGTCTAGAATGTGGTCCAAAATCACGATACATGAACCATAGTAACAAATACTCCCTAGAGAAGCCATGAACCCTCTTGATCATCATTACACATCCAAAAAACACATTGAGGTATTCTAAATAGTATTATTTGGTTATATGTCTTGAAAAAAACCATCCACTAAACAAAAAATCCACACTCCATTGGAATTAAAATCACACATAAAGACATAGTATCTTAAAATCAAAACATCATAGTACATTTAAATCGGGAGATATCTCAGAGGTCATTCATCCATATCCCATATCCTACATTAGAAAACTATTTAACTCAATAAAACCATATTCTCTTTTTTTCTGGAACAAAAACAAAGGAACAACCTTCAAATAATTGTCTTCAAATCTATGAAAACGAGGACAATAGAAATTATTAAAACGAAAACACCAAGATAAATTTTTCATTAGCATATAAAAACCATATATTGAAGGTTTTTTCATTTGGTGGACCATCACGTACATAATGTTTTCCACTAAAATAATTAGCTTATAACAACCCACTTATGATGTGTGGAAACTACAACATCAAGAAATCCAATTAAATCATTAAAATCATGATCCAATAATGTACCTACTAAAGTTACAACTGGTCTTATCAAATTAATAATTAAACCCCCAGTCACTATTTGTTCTATACCTCTACATCACCATTCCGACATGTATATTTGTATTCCATTTATCCATGAAAAAACATATAATAAGACATATCTACCTCAAAATAATAATTTTAATCCCCAATGACTATCATTTACAAGATGGAAATACAGATGTGGTTATAATATTAATATATTTTTTCCACCCTCTATCATATGTCACACATTTATTGACTAATAAAACCTTAAAATTAAGTACACCCACTACTTTCTTCTTTCCATATTACCTATTCAGGAAACATTCTACTATATATGTAATCGATATACACATGAACACACCAACCAGAATCCATAATTTATCCCAGATGATATTTAAAATTCATGTACTCTACTCTCTAAAAATTAGAATTGTTCATTAATACAGTCATCAATGCACCTCCATGTCACGCACCACAATTTTCAATTATATCCTCCTCAAGAAAGTATCTAATGCTCTATTTTAACCTCCTCTGTATATGATTTCATGTTTGAACATATATCCAAATTCGAGCATTAACACAATGAAATTCTCAATGGAATCACTATTCTATATGGATTGACCAATGATAACATCCTCATTATCTTGAACCTTATATCATATGATTTGTACCATTGTGAATAGAAAATAAGTCATAGCCACAAGAGTGAAATTATCACCATCTCACTCAAGTACCACATATTATCACATCCCATTATCCATTCACTATCAAACCCATGTAGTGGTTGGGACCATATGAAACAAACAATAGTTACAAAATGAAAAAACAACACGCCCCCTTTCCTGTATTCAAATAATAATTGATATAGTATTATCCATCATTTGATCTATTACATGTACTTTATTCATAGATTGAAGATGGTTCAATTACAACCACACAACATAACATATGATTTTTCACGAGCATAACCCCCAAGGATGGTCTTCATCATAATTGAATTTATATTTTAGAAGTATATAGAATAGATGGTGTTATCCCATCCTAATATATATGGTCTCAATATGTTGATAATGGCCATTTGTATAATATGAATAAAAAAAGATATCTTCGATGTGTAGAACAAAAACTGATCCATTTCATAAATTACATCTCACTATAGGGACATATTGATAAATTCAAAGGCCATGAGCCTACAATCCTACAAGCATATCATTAACACAAGTCTAGCACAACTGAATATGAGTTCATTTACAAGAACCCAATATGATCTAATGTCTCTATTCATTCCTTTAATGAAAAATTATTCAATTGAATTAAAACCACCTATCATCTTGACTTCTTCCATCTTGACCTGATATATTTACGTGAAACCACAAAGGATCCATTACACTGATAAAAAACGAAATAATACCATGAATATCCTCCAAATGTCAGCCTTATTTCAATGAATGTTATATATTGATTTTCTAGAGCCTCATATTCACATATCTAATATGATGAAATGCATCTCTAGTATCTCCCAAGCATCATGGTACCACTGATGTCTCCATGACCACATGATTCTTTAAATATTTCACAAAACATGAAACTATATTCCATGATTCATAAATCATTAGAACTAGTGTGAAATTATCTCTGATGAAAAAAAAACAATGTATATTGACCCATAAATCCCATCAGGATAGAGGTGTCCTTGAGTTTTACAACAAATAAACCAACCACCCACACATGAATGTTCCAAAAAAACACCAGTCACTCTGAGCATAATTACTATATCAAAAGAGTCAATCTACTCTGTATTTTCCCTAGACTAATCTATCATATGTTTAGATACATTACTACAACAAAATGTATTAGCGTTGTGTATTCTGTCATTGAATGATCCATCAATTCAAGATCTACAATAAAGAATACAACTTGAACTGAACATTCTTCCATTAGAAATGATACTAGGTAATAACATTTCCATTTCCAAATATCTATTTCACAATGATTGGATAAATTCAATGTTCATTGCATGCACTTGTGATTAACATTCCAGTGAACAAAAAAATATATACCAGACCTCCCATACCAAAACACTCAATTTCACAAAAGAACCACCTCATGGCCAATTTTTTTAAACTTTTCCTAAAAGCACAAGATTTCATACTGATCCCTTCATATGAATCCCCACACAAGGTGATACTCATGGCTGACAATCCAACATTCAAAAAAAATATGGTATCTACAATCTCATGGAAATCACTAATGATATGTCAAAAAAACCATTCAACACAACCACAAATAATACCACCAAAATCTAAGACACTCAAATTATTGCTCATAAGACAACCCATATGGTGATAACATATGTGGAAACCACTTACATATTATCAGATGATATATAAAATACTAAAAATTAAACACTAACTGAAGGAATAACATTTAACATTATCATCCACAATATATCCAATCACACCAAGGCGTCTTAAATTCTGACCAAGGGACTCAACTATGTGGCACTATCAATGATTAAAACACCCATACAAAGGGTAAGATAATAGCACGTGTGACACTCATATTTACTATAACTAATGATTTCATCAATTCTCCATACACATTAATTATTCTTATAAATATTAAAAAAACATATTCATGATTAAAAACACTTCATTAAAAAATACTGCAAATTACAACTCTTTTTTCAATTTCAATATTTATGTTATTTCCCGTATGAAATTCAATTCCAATGATATATGGGAACACAATAAAAGATTTTAGTGGGACATTATTTTACTTGAATTGTTACCTTTTATGTAATATATACCTTCTTATTATCCAATTTTCAATTTTAATGTTAGTCAAGTAGATTTCCATCATACATGAAAATTTAATCCATATGTATTTTTGTAGATAGATTATATACCACCACAACTAAAATATTTTAAATCCATACAAATATTAGAATGAATAGAAGGCATAGAACAAATATAGTAAATAATCTCTGAGTATTATGATTTATGGAAAATTATCAATCATAACAAGTAGATATAGAATATATCATTCTTATATTCCTATCATAAAATATAAACCCATAAACACTCTTTACATATCGATAAAAGAGAAATAAATCATAAATCAATAACATCCCATCCATGTGCGCTACTCTTGGATAAAAAAATTTCAACAATAAAAACTATATGTAATGACATCAATTCCACACCATTGGAAACCTGTTGTTTCCACCATGAGTGAGATAGAATAAATCCAAGAATAAGATCCTTACAAATATCCAAAATATATCTTCAATATATCTACCATTATAAATTGTATGGGAAATTAAAACTGCTCTGATGTAACTTCTTAATTCCATAAACATGGAGAAACAATAATGTAGTGGCGTTCTAGATTACCACATGAACTCATGCATTTCTCGTTGTAAACTAGGGGATACCTACTAGTTTTACGGGCCTAATGGGGATTATTAGTAGACTATTCCCAATTTATCAGATTATATATATAAGAAATACTTACATATTTATAATAATAATGTATAATTGGGAAAATAATTTATATAAAACATTTAATAATTGTAATTCAGGTGAAAAATCTAATATCAATAGAAGATTACAATACATGGAAGGAATGAATACAATAAAAACCCAAATACTGAAATAAACGAAAGTATAATATAATGCAAAAATTCAAGGCCCAGTGATAACATTACACATTCCATATTATTAACAAAAATATAAACAATGATCGTGAAATCTAGACTGAACATATATAGAAAAAATAATACCCTCTACTCAGGTACCAAAGTTCCATTGATTTTTATGGATCATGTTGGTGTAAATCATTATGACTCTAAAACCATTGTCGAATGTAATAACCATTTTAATAGTTTTATATAAAGGTCTACAATGACTCGTATTTCTGGTAACATAAGAAAATTGTTTATTGAAATAAAAATTGATCAATTTATCTCTTTTTCCCACATGTTCTAATATGAGACCTACCATCTAATCCTACATCCGAAAAAACCTATAATCTAATCTCTATAACATAAAAGTTCCATATATTATCTCAAATAAGTTTGTTCCTTGGTAAATTCATCTTTTTTAATGAGAATCATTCGTTGTAAAAACACCCAATAAAATGAAAATATTTCTATATCACCAAATAACAACTAAACCTAGGATACATAGAATAATGCCAAACATTTCATATAAAAGTTGTACTGAATCATGTCCTATTATAATAAAACCATGGAATTTGGAGTTCCATGTTAATTTTTCTGTACCCCTAGGTGTGAAACATCATGTTGACCATTCTCATTCTAGAGATCTGGAGCCCCATTTTTTTATCCTGAAACTAGTCCATCTTGTTCATATATTATTGGAACAAATTAATTAAACTCTTAAAGTATTAATATAAAAAGTATAGTCCTTTTTAAAATTAATTATTCCCCATAGTTTATTATATTCAACACCATTGACCAAATTAACCAAATCAACCATTTCATACTTTATTCCTATTACACATCTGATAAATTTCATTTAAAACCATGTATCAAAATAAACATTATTCATTAAATCACACCGTTGTTGATAACACATTTTCAATCATTATCCAAGATTATAAAGTCCTTTTCAGCAATGAAAAACAATAACTAGTTATACTATAAATAATCACTATTACTTATTTTTAAGAAACATCATTAATGACTAACAATTTTATAGAACATAAAGAAATTTCTTTTGACCACATCACATACCATAAAATTGTATTCATAATTTTTACCATGTATCAATTTAATAAGTATAGGACATTGGGAAATCAAAAAGTTTAGTGGAATCTCGAATCCACATATCCCATAATTTCAAACCCATAAATAACATATTCAAGAAGGTTTTCACATACCATGGGTGGGATTAGGTTTCATAAAATAACCACATTCATATACATTGTATTATATTGAATGTAAATGGAAACCATTTATGATGAAAAAAATATCAAATCAAGGTAGAGGGAGAACACAACATATTTTTTTTCTCAGATACTAAATAAAATCGAAAACTATCATGAATATGGATAAAATCTATTAAACAACCTTCCTCAAAAGATAGTTTCACACATTATCCCAGTGATCTTGTAACGTTGTATGGTATACCGAAACTCTCATTTCATTATTGGAACTTATTTGAAGGAATGAAAATTAATACAATTAAATATGAATATCAATTATAACAAATTTTACAAACAATTAAAAATAATCATAAATTATGAAAACCTATTGGATTCCAATTCCATGGTAGATAAAATCCCAATATATTATATTATTCACAGGGTATATTCCAAAATGATTTTTGATAAAAATATAAAATGAAGGGGTTCCATTAAAGTGCTATTGATAGAATTAAAAATAAAAATCCACAACATTATAATACATAAATGAATAGATGATAAATGACATAATGATGTCTTCACTGAATCTCCACTAAAAACGATTTGTGAAGTCCCAATCACCCTAGGTGGAATACAAAATTCTCCATTGACAATTGATCGAAAAAAAGATAATTGTTTGTAAATAATAGAATCATTGGAAGGGATAAGGAGACTGTGGATGAAGAAACAGACTACAACCATCCCTAATGATATTTCCCATGAACACATCAATGTCGAGGCTATGTGAGGGGAATATGATTCATCATTGGGATCATGCACATGAGCTAATAAGATAGGGAATGTGTGAGCTAAATTATAAAAGGGAAAGTGAAACAAATTCCATTTTAATGACATTCTCGGCTGCCACATGATATAGATGTATTTTTTTCCAAATCATGCATAGAACTTATGTGCTCTATTTCATATATCATATCATACCTAGTTTTTATATTTTACATATACATAGATTGTGTTCCAATTTGGTACTATCAACCTGATCACCCCTAGATCGAATGATTTTTCATCGAACCATTCATGGTTTTTAATGAACCATATTATAACCATGTATCTTAACCATGTTCAATTTAAAATAAACTGAAAAACAATTGTTATCAAGGTATCACAATGTTTTTTCTAAATAGATCACATAAATCTATGCAACCTAGATAAAACTCTCCAAAAACTCTAAAAAAATATCCCAAATCCTCTTAACAACCAACAAGTTCCTCTACTAACTTCTTATCAAAATTTTGCATTGAAAAATATATTGTATGCATTCTAATTCTCAAAATTTCCATCTAAATCTATATAAGTAGATGAAATGTCAAAAAAACTAGAAATCGAAAATTCTTATAAAGTTAAACAACCGACATGGATACTAGATCACAGAAAATGTATCTACACCATTGGATTCATTGAATTTAATTCTAAAACCATTTGAAAAATATTAAATATGTTGAATATATAGTATATTTAAAAGGATTCAATTTTGTCATAGTTTATATTTCATAGTTTTTTTAATTGAATAAAATATGGTACTCATTATTATTTTCTTATTAATGAAATGAATATATTTTATATTAAAAAACCGATTCCACAATTTTATCATAATCTAAAATAATCATTTATAATTTGAAATATTGTATAATTTTTCATTAATTATATTTCCCATCGACATGAAAGGTGAGTCTACTAATATAATTATGACATATCTATTCCTATAAATGATAATATCAATCAATTTTTTAAATACTTTGAAAACCCAAAATTAATTTTCCACCACCATTTTAACAAACCGCCACTTATGGATTCATGTTTTGTCCATCAAATTTTAATCGTCTAAAAAATTAAATAAATAGAAATTTGTGTGTTTCTGAAATTGACTAATCATTCATCATCATTGAACATATATTTTATGAATTTTATTTTTCTGGTATATGCGATGACAATCTACAAAAAAATGTCGTAGTATTTCAATATTTCACTGATTTTAATAACACCAAAAACACAAATTTTGTTTCATGATTATCCTTCAGTAAAAAATTCTAATTTATCACTAATTTTAAAATGATATGATCATACTGTTAGAGTTTTTTGGTGGTTTTATTTAGTTTACCACACCTCTAAAAAGATTAAATAATATAATCATAACAATTATACAAAATTTCTATCACAAGGAAATGTTTTCTATGATAGGCAATTGGAACACAATTTTCAAACTCCCATTATTTATAGTCTCAATTTTATTTGGGGAGTGAAATATCTTAAAAAGAAAACATAGGATTTTTGTTCATAGAAATTATTAGCACCAATATCTTATTAGAAATCCAAATATCCACATTTATAAATTTGATTCATCACTATATACTCAATAAAATTCCTTCTAATAATTAAAAGTATTTTTTTCATATTTAGATTTATTTGGGGATTCTAACAAAACAATTATTTTTAATTTATAAATTTCATCTATATTGTATTTATTGAAAACGTTTCTTAACATTTTTAGCACCTCCGAATGATTTTACGATCTGTATTTCATTTTAACAAGGTGATGTGGCAATCAAAAATTTTGTTAAAAAATATTTTTTCCCATTAATGATTTATGTTTACCGTAAGAAATCTAATACATTTATTGATAGAATAAAAAATTTATTCTAAATTAGAGGATCTTACAACAATATAAATATTTATCATGATCTCTATAGATTGACTTATTATTGAAGAGCTTTCAAAATTTAAAAACATTTCGTCAGGAGGTTTTTACATTTTTATTTTTAACCATTGGTTTTTTAAATTAATAAATGGAATATGATACCTATATTCAATGATATAATAGTGAAAATAAATATTAATTTCAAAATAATTATCCATTATCATTATTTAATTATATTTTTAATCATCATAATATTTTGAGAATGAATCATACAACCTCTTAAAATCCATATTCACTAAAAAATAATATTTAATTTCAGTCAATATCTATAATTTTTTTGTTCAATATTCCACCTCATTTAATATTTATTGATAATAATATACATATTCATTACTACTCTATTCTTATTAATCACAGGGATAATGATTGGATAGGGTATATATGTTGATGTAACCTTTATACATCGATCCTCTGAATCACCGTTTAATTTTTCTGATATCTCATTAATGAGATGACACATAGTTTTGATATAATGTTATATTTCCTAATTTTCAACGAAATTACATTCAGAATAAATTAAATTACTTTATTAGATCAATATTACATATTTATTCTCCCTTATAATCTTTATGAATAATCAACCATAGTATCCCTATGATTCATTATTGGAAAATAAAATGAAAATTATACACACAATCAATAACGGAAACTAAAAAAATGTATTCATAACTTTGAATATTCATTTTACACAATTCAATACTTTTATAAATAGTGAAAAATAATGAGGAAAACAAATTATTAAATTTGGAATCAACTTCATATTCATGAAACATATTAGTTACATGATATTTCAATATTTATGGAATATTTAAAGATACTTCTTTATAAGATATTCATTTTCACTATTAGTATTATTTTCTACTAATCTATTTTATTTTAAATCAATTTTTTAATTTATATATTATTTATTTATACATATGTTTGTTCCATTAGGAAATTTAATGACACCAAACATAAAAATAAGAATCATTAATAAATTAATAGTATAACGTTTGTTTTCTTTAAATTTTCCAAAAAATTTAATCCTAGAAAAATCATTGTTCGCTAGAATGATAAAGCCATCCATCACCAAATTTTCACCAACCAAGTAATATTGAAATTGAGAATTTAATTTTTAAAATAATAAATCCATTACATTTTCATATCCCAATAAATATCTTGGAGTTTCCTCTAAATTAAAATCACCTAATTTTATCAAATAACTCACATTCATTAATTCTATATGTGGGATAAATGTAACACATTATATACTACACTACTATATTCTATAGTATTTTATTCATTAAATGTCTATTCTAGATAACCATATAAAATATATAACCCACTAATATTGATATAATTAAAATATATCAAAATTTATCATAGATATGTATCTATCCTCTAATTCCTTAGATGGAATACCTTGTTATAAATCATGATAACATAATTATTATTGATGATATTCATATCCTTCATGGATCTTATTGATTAAAATATATATCAAAATATAAAAAACATAGAGCCAATGAAAAAACACCTAAAACCACTATGATATAATAAAAAACAACATGTTTTTATTATACCATAATAAACGTACTACATCATTCTATAATCCTTTTTTGGAGTCTATATTAGACTATATATTGTAAATATCATTTAAAAATATTTATTTAAACCATTTGAATGTGTTTGATGGGAGTACAAGACAATAGTGGGTTCATTAACATTTTTAAAAATACAACACAGAAAAATAATATATCTTCATTGATCACTATAGCTTGATCGTGAAAATAATGATGCAATGATGTGAGATACTATGATAAATAGCATGAATATATCGAGGGATTTTACAATGTTCGCTAAAATGTTTTACTTTGTGGAAAATAATTAGTGGCCAGTAGTTTTCTCACAATGTTTCAGTCCCTATATTATTGTCATTAAATATAGAAATTTGTAGGGAGAAATTATTTTACTCAATGTTCATGAAATGAAGAAAAATGAAACAAAAACATGATAATATTACTATTTCTGACCTCATAGTAATCTTGATTTTGGACGCACTATGCAGAATTTTTCATCTCCTGAGATAAAATAAAAATCCCCAAACAATAATGAATTAAATGTGTACCTATATATCATATAGTTTCATAGGAAATTCCGCTGCATATGTTTTTGGTTGAAAGATCATTTATTTATATGATTTACATGAAATATAGCGGGACACTATAATCATCAGAGTAATGTAATGATAATAGTATAATAATATATTAAAATGTAACATAATCATTTGAAATTCAATTTCCTCTAGGCCAATAGATTTTAATTCTCTTAAGATCATGAATTACATATAATAATGAAGTATTTAATCAAAAACCATATGAAAATCAACATGAAATAATAACCTTAGGGTTTGAAATAATAAACAACATTTTTTATATAATAAACCAATGATATTTTATAGAAATGGGGAAACATGACCCATCACAATGTTCTCATAATTATATCATAAAAATATAATTTATATTTATCTTATATTAGAGGTGATTTGTTCTAATGTGAATATTTGATAAATTTTTCAATATATACAAAAAATATCTCCTATATTTAAACTAAATTATTTTCCTTAATAACAAGTCATAGAATACCACCATTGATTAAGATATTTATGCTCTTAAACATTGGATTTAATAGGTTTTAGTGTTTTTTAATAAATTGGGTTATACATCAATATTGTGTTGACAATGTATCTATTTAGTATTCTCATAGCTCCCCCATTATCAAATCTCATTATTATGAATTCACTTAGATATTCCATTTACGTTATCCTCACACTTTTTAAGGGAATTTTTATTTTGAATTTCCAGACATCTAATATTGTTTTCAATTAAATTCTATGATAACCCTTAATATGGATTTTAATAAATATGGAATGAACTCTATATGGAAATTTATCTTCATTTATAGGTAATATATATTTATAATTCCTTTTATACAACCAACTTTATCATTGATCATGGAAATAAATTTTAATTCTCAATAATAATGAATATATTGAGTGGATATAAATATTATATTTTAAAATCATTAATATTATTATAAAAATGGAATTGATGAAATATATTAATTAAAGTCAATATGTAATATATATTTTGTTATTTTCATAAAGTGGAAACCCTTCATCTCCATGAATTTAATAGTCTTATACTTTTTTGATATTAGAGGAAACAATTATAATAATATTCATATTACATTGAAATAGTTTTTTCTAAACATCTTGTAATCCATCTATAGAATATTCATTTGTATTCCATTATTGGTTATCTATGTTTGCATATAAATTCACAGTCTTATGTTTCCCCTAAAACTTTAGATCTCTGAAATCACGAATAAGTGTTTTTAGTAAATTTTTAATATTTATATATTTATAAATAATAATACAATAATATTTACTATATTCATATAATAGTTAAATGTAATGTGGATTATCTAAAACATTGTAATAAATTTTCATTAACATAATTCTATGATTTTAGTAATTTTTTAAATGTTATGACCATATAATTTTATTTAATAAATCATTAGTGGTTGATGAAATTAATGATGATGCATTATTAATTTCAATCTGAAAAATTAATTAATTCTTCATAATTTTATTTTATTTTATATCAACTGAATAAAATATTTTACAAAATATAAGGAATATGACCTGAAATATTGAACCTTTTGTATGTTATACTTCTAGAATGACTGGTACGCGCTTCGCAGCGCGTCCACTTTGCAAATTTTTATAACCAACTGGCTACTGTAAAAGTGGCGAGCAGGGTCGAACCACAGAGAGCACGGAATCTAGTTCACTAAAAATATTTCATTGGACGGTGTTTAGATGAACAAGGACAAGGGATTGAAGGAATACCTATTTGTGAGTTTTCCCTTTTTTTCCTTTTTAATTAAACTAAAACGGAGAAGACTAAAAGTAAAAAGAAAATTTCAAATGAAAATGATGATGAAATCGAAATCAACAACATGTGTCGGGGGTGCTGATGTCGTAATTAAATTGTTACGCAGCCGTGCAAGGTATTCCTTAGGATGATTAATTATTTATTCTGTTTAATTATCGCCAGTTCCGAAAATATAACCATTTTTTAGATGCTCAATTTTAATTTCCATATTTTATTTAAAGTCCCGTTCTCTGGTGTCATAAATAAATTAGAAAACTCGTTCCAGCCCTGAACTACACGGAGAAATGACACAACCCGTTTCTCACAAAGTTGTGTCACTAATTTGCACCTACCATCTGTCAACACGGCTTACCATCTCGGACCGCCACGTCGACTTATTATTAAAATGGCCAGTTTTAATTTTTAACAATTAATTCAGTGCAAAAATAATTTAGACATATAAAAATTCAATTAAATTAAATTTAATTGAAAATTAATCATTAAATAGTACGTTGCATGGCATGCGCAATAATTTAATCATTCAACCAACATCCCGACACTAAGAAAATCACCCCGACATCACAACTGAAAATGTAAACACGACATTAAGATGACAATTCATGTAAAATAAGACCGTGTTACCAACAAATAATCGTGTCGGTCTTCACTCTTACTACATGTAACTCGTTCTTCAATATCTGACTGCACCTCGGCACGTGATGACGTTGCGCGCCAGCTATGCGACCACCGGAACGGAGGATATGAGCGTTGAGCGGTGAGTGGCTGCTGGTCGACTCCTCGGATGGCGGTGACCGGTGCACTGCAAAGAAAACAAGAGAGAGAGTGGGGCGCGGCAGGGTGGCGCCCGAGAGGAGGTGGGTGGCTGGGCTGTGCAGCAGGAGGCGACTGTGTGTGTGGCGCCGGGTGAAGAGAGGGAGCGGGGTCGGCCAGGGTGATAGGAGGGCGGGGGTGGTCCGGCCGAGAGAGGGAGAGGAGGGGGTGGCACGCGACGGTGAAGGAGGCCGGCGGCGCTGCTGGGTGGCGCGCGGTAAGGGGAAGTGCGAGCGGGGAACGGGGTCGGCCAGGGTGATAGGAGGGCGGGGTGGTCCGGCTGAGAGAGGGAGAGGAGGGGGGTGGCGCACGACAGTGAGGTAGGCCGGCGGCGCGGCTGGGTGGCGCGTGGTAAGGGGAGTGCGAGCGGGGAGCGGGGTCGGCCCGGTTAGGGGAGTCCGGCCATGAGATAGGGGCGGGGGGTTGGGAGAGATAAGTGGAGTGGGGGTTTTCAAAAAAATAAAAAAGGGCGGCCTACGGGATGATTGGAGAGAGGAGGGGAGAGCGGGTCAAGGGGGGCGGCGGGTGAGAAAAAAAGGGGGGGGAAACAAATTTCAAATTTCAAAATAAATATAAAAATAAAAATAACTAATAAAAATAAATTAGTATAAATAGAATTATATTTATATTTATAATTAATTAATGAACTAAAAGTAATATTTAGAATAATATGAAATGTTAATAAAATAAAATTCAAAAAAAAAATGAAAATAAATAACTAATGTTCATATAATACTAACTAAAAACTATAAAAACAAATAAAATATTTAAAATACTACAAAAAGAACCTAAAATCACAAGAATGTTTAAAACTAAATGAAGATAAATAAAAAAAATGTTAGTAACATCCATGTACATCAAATCCCCCACACTTAAACTTTTGCACTCCTGGGAAAAACAATCAGAAAGAGAACACAAGTGATCGGAGACAGATCAAAACATCAAAATTACAAGTTCAAAATTTGTCAATCTCTTTTCTCATAATATATCATGATTCATTTAAAACTTCAGTTTCAAAGAATTTTTCTTTCACTTGCATTTTTTTTAAAACAAGTACGTGCACTCATTCATCATGTGACCTACCTCACCATCACTCTCATCTCTCAAAAACATTTGATCAAAATTTTTCTCAGTTCTCATACACATGCAGGCTTACCATAGGCTTGCCATGAATTTCACATCTCCACTAGTGGAAATCAAAAGAATGCACCAATCTCAAGGACTTTACATGAGGTTCAAATGTTTCTGAAGTTGTGGGAAGGTGGGTAAAAAAAATTGACATTTTTTTTGTAAAAAGGAGGGGTTGAATCTTGAAATAAATGCATGATAAGTCAATCCAAATGTCTCCCTCAAACTCTTGTTCCCCCACACTTAAAACATTGCTTGTCCCCAAGCATATGATATGCTAATGTTTCGCTTTTTTTCACTTTTTTTAAAGACACAACTCACTCACATAATATGGTCAGGAAAAACTGGTGAGTATCAACCCAAAAACCCCATGGAATAGGTGTCAGACAATAATCCCAAAGAATGGTACACAAGTAGCGTATATGCTGTAACATCTCAATGAAGGTTGGTCATATAGAAAACTCTCTAGTTCCTGGAGTAATGGATCATCACTTTAATAGGTATCCCCAAAGTCGAGGGTTACCGCGTACTGACCACCAATGTACTCATTGTTGGAACTGAAAAGGGTTCTATATTCCTATATCAAAATAATATGAAATGAATGTGGCTACTGTGAAAAAGAAGTCATATGACCAGGATGGGATAATTTCAATCCATATACCTCAAATGACTCACTTCCCCTTGAAGAACCCTCTCCATGAGTAAGTCTCTCTCCCCCACACTTAGATTGAAATCATCATGAAAAAATTCAAGAAATTGGTAGGGAAGGGTATCGGCTTGGGCTCATCCTAAAAGGCTCCTGCATGGATTCTAAGGGCTATACGAAGGAGAAAATGTTTGGGTGGCTCAGTGGGTCAACGGGGCTAAAATATCAAACAGATGCCTCGATCATTTTAGTGCAACTTTCAAAAATTCCTATCGCTTTGATCGAAAAACATGGCAAGTTCTAGAAGACAAAACATGGTTGAGATTCCCTCAAGAAAAAGAGAAATAAGAGATGATTTTGAAATGGATTAGAGTCCTTACGGGTATGGAAATATAATGTTGGACATCACAGATGAGAATGAGTGCAAATAAGTGTCTCAAAAATATTCAAGTTTTTGAAAAACATTCGAAGCATGAAATAATATCAGCAATCATCTAAGTCATGAGATCAAGGATTAAAGAAATCCAGAACAAGAATCAGGTGCTCAAACTGCCTAGAGACACAAGTGGTATGTTCCCGACTGGGTTGCGATAAAAATACAACAGTTCTTATGTGGGTTCATGAATGACAGGAGTGTTAGTCTTTTTTTTCACATGGTGTTTTTGGAAGCAGAAAATATGGCGAAAATTAAAACACTTCCCTGTGTAAGTGCAGATAGATGCGGAGAGGCTGCCTGTATCCGATGAAGTTCCAGAAATGATGTACCTTTAAAATCTACATATGGACAACAAATACCCGCATCATATGATAAAGATAACACCAAGAATCATCTAAATAGAAGCAGAGATGCAGAAGAGTGACAGGTGCATACAAATATCAGGAGGAGCTAAAAAAATCACACATGCCATGTTTATTTTCTCAAACAAATTAGAACAGGTAAAAGAAGAAAGGGGGGGGGGGGGGGATGAAACTGGAACATGGGTTGCCTCCTAGGAAGCGCTAAGTTTTACGTCTTCAGCCAGACGGATAGACAAAGTTCAATCGTCTTGGTCCATCAGCTCAGAATTCCTCTGCCTCTTACGAGAACTAGTGGCTGTGTCCTCGATCTCATGGGGACGCTTGGTGGGATTAACCACCACCGGAGCAAAGTGAGCGTGAAGCTGGTGAGGGAGGAACGAAATCTGTGCTCTTTTTGGTGGTGCTGGATGCTGAGCACGAATCTCCAGTGAAAGTTCCCCAAGCCGGCGCTCGATATCAGCCAGCTCTTGAGTCATCCGTCGTACTAAGTCAGAGGGAGACGGAACAAGCACATCGATGACCACAGAAGAATCAGAAGAGCTAGACATTTTTTTAGCTACATTCAAAAAGCAGATAGAGAGATAGAGATAGAGTAAGAAAACAAAGATCAAAGAATGAAGAAGCAGTCGGGTTGCCTCCCGATCAGCGCTAAGTTTTACGTCTTCAGCCAGAAGGATAACTTCTCATTGCAATTGTAGTTCTTCAATGATGCCTATTTTATCCGAAGTGTCGTAAAGTTTAAGGCGTTGACCATTTACTTTGAATGGGGCATCTTCCCATCAGAAATTTCGACAGAACCATGTGGATAAACAATTGTGATGGTGTAAGGACCTGACCACTTCGACTTGAGTTTTCCAGCCATGATTCGATGTCGTGAGTTGAAGAGGAGAACTTTGTCGCCTGTTGAAAAATTTCTTTGTTGGATCCGTTTGTCATGCCAGGATCGAGTTTTATCTTTGTAAATCATAGCATTGTCATATGATTCTCTCCTCATCTCATCTAGTTCATTCATTTGTAGAAAACACTTCTCTTGGGCAGTTTCGAGATCAAAATTCAGTTTCTTCACAGCCCAATAAGCTTTATTTTCTAATTATACAGGTAAGTGGCAGGTTTTCCCAAAGACCAACCTATATGGGAAAATTACAATGGGTGTCTTGTAGGCAGTTCTGTAGGCCTATAGTGCATCATCAAGTTTGGTGACCCAATCTTTCCTAGATGTACTTACAGTTTTCTCCAAAATACCCTTAATTTCTTGGTTTGAAACCTCAGCTTGGCCATTGGTCTGTGGGTGGTATGGGGTGCTCATGTAGTGGTGAAATCCATGGCGAGTCATTAGCTTCCGAAACAACGCATTATTGAAGTGGGTACCACGGTCACTAATGATGAGCCTTAGAATTCCGAACCGGGTAAAAATGTGTTGCTTCAAAAATTTAATGACGACTCGAGCAGTATTTTCCGAGAATGCCTCAGCTTCCACCCATTTTGACACATAGTCCACACAGACAAGGATATAGGATTTACCAAAATATTTAGGAAAAGGACCCATGAAGTCAATTCCCCATATGTCAAAAATCTCAATTCCCATGATTGAGTGTTGTGTCATTTCGCGCTTCCAGCTTATACCCCCGGTTCATTGGCATTTGTCACAATTCATGACGAATTCACGAATATCACGATTCATGGTCGGCCAGTACAAACCACATTGTAACACCTTGCTGATTGTTCGATGAATCCCATGGGGTCCTCCAGCTTCTCCAGTATGGCATAAGTTCAAAACACTCTCCACTTCTTCAGGGATGCATCTTCTTATCATTCCATCCGCACAGTCCTTGAAAAGTAAAGGATCATCCCAGTAGTAATGTCTTGATTCATTCAGAAATCTTTTCCTCTGTTCCTTTGATAAATTTGGATGTATCACACCTGAAGCTAAGTAGTTCACGAAATCAGCATACCAAGGTGTGATTGTCTCAATGGTATAGAGTTGT
Organism: Viscum album; assembly: GCA_963277665.1. Classification (NCBI taxonomy): domain Eukaryota; kingdom Viridiplantae; phylum Streptophyta; class Magnoliopsida; order Santalales; family Viscaceae; genus Viscum; species Viscum album. The sequence goes on from OY728127.1 coordinate 895,722,215, forward strand.
TCGTCAGGAAATGTTTCAGTGATTAGTTCGACATTGATTTCACTTGTGTCATGGTCGAGGCGTGATAAATGATCAGCAACGACATTCTCTGTTCCCTTTTTGTCCTTGACTTCAATGTCAAATTCCTGATGTAACAATATCCATCGAATGAGTCTCGGTTTTGCATCTTTAATGGCCATTACATACCGGAGTGCAGCGTGATCCGTATAGACAGTGACTTTTGAGAACAACAGATGGGATCGAAATTTATCAAAGGCAAAAACAACTGCTAGCAGCTCTTTTTCAGTTGTTGTTTAGTTATGTTGGGCCTCATTCAATGTTCGGCTAGCATAGTAGATTGGCCTAAAGATCTTTTCTTTTCTTTGCCCCAAGGCAGCTCCAACTGCCAAGTCACTAGCGTCACACATTAACTCGAATGGTTGCTCCCAATCAGGTGAAATCATTATTGGGGCTTCAACCAAATGTTGCCTTAATAATTTAAATGCTTCCTGACATTCAGGGCCGAAGTGGAACGTGACATCTTTTCCCAAAAGATTCGTAAGGGGTCGGGCAATAACAGAGAAATCCTTGATGAAGCGTCTATAGAATCCAACGTTCCCAAGAAAACCTCAAATGGAATGAACTGAAGAAGGCATGGGTAACTCAGATATTGTACTAATCTTTGCGGAGTCAACATCAATTCCTTTCTTTGAAATTTGATGGCCTAAGACTATTCCACTTTGGACCATGAAGTGTGACTTTTCCCAATTAAGTACCAGATTCTTTTCTTCGCATCTTGCCAAGACCTTATCCAAATGTTCTAGACAGTCATCAAAAGAATTTCCATACACTGAGAAGTCATCCATGAAAATTTCCAAGAACTCTTCAATCATGTCCTGGAACATTGCCATCATGCATCGTTGAAATGTGGCTGGAGCATTACACATTCCAAAAGGCATTCGACTATAAGCATATGTACTATATGGACAAGTGAACGTGTTTTTTTCTTGATCCTCTGGTGTCACTGCTATTTGATTATAGCCCGAGTATCCATCCAGAAAACAGTAGTAATCTCATCCTGCCAATCGTTCAAGGATTTGATCAATAAAGGGTAATGGGAGGTGATCCTTTCTAGTGGCATCATTCAATTTCCGATAGTCGACGCACACTCTCCATCCAGTCACTGTTCTTGTGGTTATCAATTCTCCTTTATCATTCTCAACCACTATGGTTCCACCCTTTTTAGGTACCACTTGCAATGGGCTAACCCACTGAATATCGGAGATTGGAAAAATTAAACCGGCATCAAGAAGTTTAATGACTTCTTTCTTGACTACTTCATTCATGGGAGGTGTCAAGCGTCGTTGTGGTTGCCTGCAGGGTTTTGAATTATCTTCCATATGTATTCTATGAGGACAGATGGAAGGAATTATACCTTTTAGACCAGCAATCGTCCAACCTATTGCTGGTTTCCTTTGTGACAGGACATTGAGCAATTTGGTCTCTTGTTCACTCGAAAGATTGGCATTTATGATGACTGGTAAGGTGTTTAAATCTCCCAAGTAGCTATATCTCAGGTTTGATGGAAGAGGTTTAAGCTCAAGTGTTGGAGGCTTTTCAAGTGATGGAGTAAGTGAAGTGAATTCATGTCTATCTAAAGGCTCGACTATATTCCTGATGAATTCCACTTCCTCGATTGATTCAGTGAACTCTTTATTTTCTTTGTGCAAATCTGCGAGGTCCAGCACATCGCTTGAAAACTCATCCCATTCTTCAATCGTATCCAGGAAATGACAGTCTGCTACAGATGGTTTTTCCATGGCCTTTAGGACATCAAATGTTATTTTCTCATCCCCAATTCTAAAAATTAACTTTCCCTCTTGGAAATCAACCAGTGTTATGCATGTCGCCAAGAAGGGTCTCCTGAGAATGAGTGGGACGTCCTTATCTTCTTCCATATCGAGGGCAATGAAGTCAGCAGGGACGTAATATTTATCAACCTTGACAAGAACGTCCTCTAGAATCCCTCAAGGATGCTTCACTGATCGGTCAGCCATTTGCAAGGCGACTCTCGTTGGCTTTAATTCGGTGATGCCCAGTTCTTCAAGGATTCCAGACGGCATGAGATTGACACTAGCTCCGAGGTCGCACAAAGCTCTTCCGAATTGACATCCTCCAATATTACAAGGAATAGTGAAAATCCTAGGGTCTCTTAGTTTTGGAGGTATGGATCTGGGTATGACTGCTGAACATTCCTCGTGCATTATGATTGTTCCCACATCATCTAATTTTCTTCTTTTTGACAGATGTTCTTTGAGAAATTTGGCATAGTGGGGCATTTGTGTGATGGCTTCCGCAAAAGGAATATTTATTTGAAGCTTTTTGAACATCTCCATGAATTTTGAAAATTGAACATCCAACTTCATTTGCTTCAGTATTTGTGGAAATGGAGGAGGTGGTATGTGGGATTTCTCTCTTTCGTTGAGTGCCTCATTTTCTTTCTCTTTTCTTGCCTTTTCATTCTTTGCAAGTATGTTTTGATCTTCCTCCTCTTTGGGTTCATGTTGGACTGCTTTGTTTGTTGAGTCGCTATTTTCAGTGGAAGGTATAGGCGTCTCATCTGTTGGTTGAACATCAGGCTTTTGGTGCTCTGGTAACTGTGTTCCACATCGCAATATGATGGCTTCTGCTTCTTCTCTTGGGTTGACTCTTATGTTGCTTGGTAGAGTTCCTTGCTGTCGGTTTTGCATTTGTGCGGCTAACTGACCGACATGATTTTCAATGTTGCGCATGGAAGCCTGTAAGTTTTGGGTTGCCATCTCTTGTGATTCAAACCGTGATTGGTTGGACATCATTAACTTTTCTATAGTTTCTCCCCAATCTTTTTGACCTTGTGTTGCAGTAGGGGCGCAGTCCGTTGTTTGCTTTTGCTCCTCATACTGTTGTTGCTGATGGAACGGTGGTCGGTATTTCTGTTGAGACCCTTGATCTTGTGGTTTCATGGAGGGTCTGAAGGTAGGTTGAGCAGTGAATCCAGGTGGACCCATGTTATGGTTCATTGGCTGAGTAGCCACTGGTTCCTTCCAACCTTGATTTTGGGTATTGCCTTGCCAGTTTGTGTTGTAATTGTTCCCATAATTTCCACGGTTGTAACTAACGAAGTTAGCTTCAGACATCTTGGTCTCTGTAGTGTTATATGGACACATGGAATAATCATGAGGTCCACCACAGTGTGGACAGTGTTCAGCTTGAACAACATGGACTGGCTTAGGTAGGTTTATTGACAAGTTGTCAATCCTCTTGTTGAGAGCTTCAAATTGTGCAGCCATGAATGTCTGAGTATCAACGTGATGCACTCCTACCTTTCGTCTTGAAAAATCTTCTGGCCACTGGAAACTGTGTTCGGCCATGTTTTGAATCAATATGTACAGGTCCTCAGGATCCATTTCCATGAACGCATTTCCAGTAGCTGTGTTGATGGCAGACTTACTCTCGGATTGAAGTCCATAGTAGAAAGCTTGCAGCTGGTTTTCCAACTTCATCCCATGATGGGGACAACGTCTTAACATGGACTTGAATCTTTCCCAAGCTTCTCCTAACGATTCGTGTTCACTTTGAAAAAAGGAGTCGAGGTCTCTCTTGTTTTTCAAAGATTGATCTGTTGTGTAATATCGATCAGGGAATTCTCTTCTCAACACTTCACATGTGAAAACTGTTTCGGGGTCGAGACTCTCCAACCAGTCCTTTGCTTTCCCTTGCAACGAAAATGGAAACAGTCGTAGGATCAACACATCATCCGTTACTCCGTTATATTTAAATGTGTCACAGACTTCAAGAAATCTGTTCACATGCATATAAGGGTCTTCGCTTCTCAATCCATGAAACTGTGCATGTTGTTGGAGCAGGTTGATCGTGGACGGCTTCAATTCAAAGTGCGTTGCTTGAATTCTAGGTCGTGTTATACTTGAGCTTATTCCGACTGTGTTGGGTCACAACTCCTGTCTCATAGTAGTCTGAGGTCGTTGATTATCGAGACGGTTTTGGAAAAGTGGATGGACTTGTCCACTAGGAAGTTTCGGAATATGAGTTTCAACGCTTTCCGCAGGTGGATGCATTGCATTTGCAGCTGAGGTACCGACTTGTTCTTTTCCTTTCTTTGATGTTCAAGTTGTGGATCAAGGGGTGTGTCGTTCTTTGACTGATCAGAAGTACGAGTGTTCCCCATTTAGGCGAACAGTGCCTAAAGCAAGATCTACTTGAAATTTTCTTAATGCTAGACGTGCGCGTGCTCCCCGGCAATGGTGCCAGAAATTTGGTACGCGCGTCGCAGCGCTTCCAATTTGCAAATTTTTATAACCGACTGGCTACTGTGAAAGTGGCGAGCAGGGTCGAACCACAGAGAGCACGGAATCTAGTTCACTAAAAAATTTTCGTTGGATGGTGTTTAGACGAACAAGGACAAGGGATTGAAGGAATACTTATTTGTGAGTTTTCCCTTTTTTTCTTTTTAATTAAACTAAAATAGAGAAGTCTAAAGGTAAAAAGAAAATTGCAAATGAAAATGATGATGAACTCGAAATCAACAACATGTGTCGGGGGTGCTGATGTCATAATTAAATTGTTACGCAGCCGTGCAAGGTATTCTTTAGGATGATTAATTATTTATTCTGTTTAATTATCGCCAGTTCCAAAAATATAACCATTTTTTAGATGCTCAATTTTAATTTCCCAATTTTATTTAAAGTCCCGTTCTCTGGTGTCATAAATAAATTAGAAAACTCATTCCATCCCCGAACTACACGGCAAAATGAGACAACCCGTTTCTCACAAAGTTGTGTCACTAATTTGCACCTACCATCAGTCAACACGGTTTACCTTCTCAGACCGCCACGCCGACTTATTATTAAAATGGCCAGTTTTAATTTTTAACAATTAATTCAGTGCAAAAATAATTTAGATAGATAAAAATTCAATTAAATTAAATTTAATTGACAATTAATCATTAAATAGTATGTTGCATGGCATGCGCTATAATTTAATCATTCAACCAACATCCCGACACTACGAAAATCACCCCGACATCACAACTGAAAATGTAAACACGACAATAAGATGACAATTCATGTATAATAAGGCCATGTTACCAACAAATAATCGTGTCGTTCTTCACTCTTACTGCATGTAACTCGTTCTTCAATAGCTGACTGCACCTCGGCACGTGATGACGTCGCGCGCCAGCTATGCGACCACCGGAACGGAGGATATGAGCGGTGAGCGGTGCGCGGCTGCTGGTCGACTCCTCGGATGGCGGTGACCGGTGCACTGCAAAGAAAACAAGAGAGAGAGTGGGGTGCGGCAGGGTGGCGGCCGAGAGGAGGTGGGCGGCTGGGCTGTGCAGCAGGAGGCGACTGCTTGTGTGGCGCCAGGTGAAGAGAGGGAGCGGGGTCGGCCAGGGTGATAGGAGGGCGGGGTGGTCCAGCCGAGAGAGGGGGAGGAGGGGGTGGCGCGCGACGGTGAGGGAGGCCGGCGGCGTGGCTGGGTGGCGCGCGGTAAGGGGAGTGCGAGCGGGGAGCGGGGTCGGCCAGGGTGATAGGAGGGCGGGGCGGTCCGGCCGAGAGAGGGAGAGGAGGGGGTGGCGCGCGACGGTGAGGGAGGCCGGCGGCGCGGCTGGGTGGCGCGCGGTAAGGTGAGGGTGAGCGGGGAGTGGGGTCGGCCCGGTTAGGGGAGTCCGGCCAGGAGATAGGGGCGGGGGGTTGGGAGAGATAAGTGGAGTGGGGGTTTTCAAAAAAATAAAAAAGGGCGGCCTACGGGATGATTGGAGAGAGGAGGGGAGAGTGGGTCAAGGGGGGGCGGCGGGTGGGAAAAAAAGGGGCGGAAAAAAATCTCAAATTTCAAAATAAAAATAAAAATAAAAATAACTAATAAAAATAAATTAGTATAAATAGAATTATATTTATATTTATAATTAATTAATGAACTAAAAGTAATATATAGAATAATATGAAATGTTAATAAAATAAAATTCTAAAGAAAATGAAAATAAATAACTAATGTTCATATAATACTAACTAAAAACTATAAAAACAAATAAAATATTTAAAATACTACAAAAAGAACCTAAAAGCACAAGAATGTTTAAAACTAAATGAAGATAAATAAAAAATTTTTTAGTAACATCCATGTACATCAATGACCCATTAATTAAATAATTCATGCATTAAAATAGTTATTTTTGTTATTTTTTGAAAATATTGATTTAATTAATATATTGCTAAATTTTTCGGTTTTAACAATTTACTAATTTTTTTGGGTAATTTGAAATATACAAGAATTTAAATTATAATTAAATTTAATAATGTGAATTTAAAAATGATAATTTTTTTCATGAAATGAAATTCTTCAAAGGAAATTTCTTTTTAATTTAATTTTTTTTATTTTTCGTTGAAAATGATATTTAGAAATTATAATTCAGAATAACTATTGGGACTATATTTTAAAATATGATCATTTTTATTTTAAATAAAATAGAAATATTATTTTTTGAAAATATAATTTTTAATAAAATAATTTGCGAATTAATTTTAATTATAATTTAATTTTCAAAATAAATTCTAATATTAAATCTATTGAATTTTTATTATTTTTGTTCCATTTGAAATTTTCAGCCTTGAAATAATTCTTTTGGATGTAAATATAGGTGCATTGAAAAAATGAATAACACTACCATCGACCTATTATATCAAAATGTACAATTTCACATTTCATCTACCACTCAACTGTAACAAAAATACTACCTTCCTATGCTTCTCCTACCATTCTTTTATCAATCTTCTCCCCCCATCCACCATATTTCCACTATCACGTGCATCCATTTATCCTCAATTTCTATCATCATAGAAACAAATATATGTTCAACATCAAAATCACACCTCACCCTTTCATTTTCTACTCCATGTCAACCTACAATAGCACATCATGGTAATTCCAATATATATTCTTCTATTAGATGAAAAAACATTCTACCATTCCATTAATTATAGAACAATCGACCATCACACCTTCGACTAATACATACCACCCTAGCCCACCGTGCCATGATGTTATCATTCATGTTTTCACATTCCCTATCATACATCTACAACAGTTAGATGGCTGCATGTCTTTCTTTCATAAGCCCATCGAACAACATAACTATTGATCCACCACCATACGCGATATTACCAAACCTCAAATAAAGAACAATGCCCGAAACACTAATTCAAATTTGTTGTGGCATGATATAACACAATAATCGAATTGAAATTGTGAATCCCAAACACCACCTCATTGTATGATCTGGTTGTTCAACATTCCAAAAAATGATGTTTCTGAAGAAAATTAGTCATTTTGCAGCACTGAGGTAGTCTACAAAAATATAATCCATCATAAAACTCGATGGCATACCTATTTGGCACTAATGGATGTATTATCTTTAGTATCTAAAGAGGACAAAAAATGTTGACACAAAAGATGTCAGGTCGAGAAAAAATCCAACGATTGAGAGCTACCCTTCTAAAATACCATATTTGAGAAATATAATTATTTATATAATGTCACGCCACTTTATTGATAAGAAAAATATTTTTGTTGTTGAAATAACCACACACACAAGCCTTTGGATTTTTATCTGACTATATCCACATCATGGGGATGGCATCCATTCCACTACCAAGATACACCATTATGATGATGAACCCTGGTGACACACCTTGAAAATATAGAAACATGTCGATGAAACAATGATGTTCCAACATTTCCTAGTCACCATAAAAATAATAATGAATGAAAAAATTTAAAATAATAATAATTATATATAACGATAATTCTTAAATAAAAATTGATTAGTAATAAATTATTTATTTCATGTGATTCCTCTTTAATAGTATATTAATTTTTTTGACGATGTGATGTTGAGGAATGATTCACATGAAAACACCAATATTATATGGCCCAACTATCAAGACATGTGATTCTTCAAATTAGTACGATTAAAGAAAATAAACTTATAATGCATCAGAAAATAGTGAAAAACTCAAATGGAATAATCATGATGATTTTCATGTGATCATCTAAAAAATATTATTCTATGTGAATCATATGTAACTATCGAATGACACACATTGAGAATAAAAAATGAAGAAACAACTCGTCAACACACTAAAGGAATGGAAAAAAGAATTTGCTTATAAAAAATAATTATCATACCAAATTAGAAAAATTATCTATCTAAAAATTATTGATGTTCTTCTCTATAATTTATTAATTTTACATTATACATTTTTAATACAATTCTAATTCTATTTTCCCATATTTTTCTGGTTATACTATTCTCCCTTTATTTATTTTTGTTTCTCAAAATATACATGTTGTTGGATAATTGCATCATCTACAGATCTTGGAGAACAAACCCAATGGATTAGACCCCATGGGAGTTCAAACAAGAACATATTAATTTTAATTAAATTTACACCCTTAATGGGGATATACATTTTATTGAATAATGATTATGATATTCATATTCTCATTTCAAGGAAATATTGAATTATAATCTTTATCAAATATAATATCTCTCCATGTCATGGTCTACTATACATACTAGTGGATCACTATGGAATTAGGTGTGATCAATATAAAGTAGATTTGAGTTATTAGAATGTTAATTCCTCAATTTAGTGTGATCAATGACATTTATTTATGGAGGAAGTGAAAAATGACACATGTGTTTATATTTCATAAATATGACTTTAGAACCCCAATATAGATAAATAATATCAATAATTGAATGATAATAAAATTAATATCATATGTATATTTAATAAGTCAATTAATAATCTAGGTAGGGAGAACTATATCCAATCCACATTTACTAATTGAACTGTTTCAATTATTTTTAATTTGTTTAAAATATGTTCAATATAAAAAAATGAAACATTATAGCTAAATTATTATATTTGAGGGATGTTTGAACCATCATATTCTCTTTGGGTAATTATTTTCATCACCCGTATTTTTTATTTCAAGGTTTAAAAAAATTAATTTCTATTTTTCTGAGGCCCATTACAATAGTGTAATCAACATGTTGTTACCATGGAGTATGGTCAATGTTTCACTATTCATTTTCCAACTTGAAAATATTTTTTATTTCTAAATTAAATTTATATAAAAAAGTTCCACAATCCAGATTCTCAAAAAAAATCGATGAAATATTATCATTACTCATACAAATTGATAGGTGTAAGGACTGAGCCTTAAAATGCACTTATTCTAGTGATTTTTAACTAATATTATATGTCATTCACTCTAAATAATCATTTATTTTTATATTTTTAATGAATTATAACATATATTACAATGTAATCCAAAATAATACATATGTAATCCTATACTTAGATTTCATTTTTTCCGTCCGAAGTAAATCTTTTTAAATATAAATCTAGTTTCCTCCTCGTGTGAAATCTTCATTGTTTTCCCCATGTACACATAATTTTATCTACTTTCTATTATATACTATGGAATATAATTAAAATATTCTGTTATAAAAAAATCTATAATGGATATAAATGATGGTATAACATTAGTTCATTGAAAATCCATAAAATCTTTTCATAAAAACATAACTTATTATAAAAAACTGAATAATATTTTCAAAAAGTACAAAATCATAACTCTTGAAACACAATTAATTGTAATGGAAACTCTTCAGAAAGTATCTAAAACATATATAAATAACATTGGAAATATTTTTCTAAGTTACTCTTACAAATTCAGTTTCCAATATGTCCAACCACCATCTTTTATGTACTCAATGCATTGAAGGTTATCATGTAACCATCCATCCATGATTTATCAATGAACCACATATCATTTGTTTTTCATGTAACCATTTTTCATTGTTTAATCACATGACCACACATCATAATGATAATTTATAATAAAAAATTGAATAAAAAAAATAATGAAATATTTCACCATAAAAAAATCATTAATGCAAATGAACATTTCATTTTGAAGTCTCTCATTTAAAAAATTGATCACGTCAAACTAAAAATATTTTTTTGAAATTTAAATTAAAAAAAATGTTATGATTAATTTTTTATAATTAATGAATTAAATATTTTTCAGGTATTATATGTAAAAAATTATTATATTTGTAAAAGTAACATTAATAGTGTTTTTTTGAAGAATGTCTCTTACAAATATCGTATCATTGATGTGAGTGAAAATAAAAATATTTCATCAAGTAAATTGTCAAATACATCCTCATAAAAACATAAATAAAAAAATTTGTAAATTATTTTTAAAAAAAATAATATTATAAATACATTATCATTTATAATCATGGTGAACCCATAGTATAAAAATTGGGTTAATCATTCCCTTACATAATGATCAAATTGTTTTAAAAAAATTTGAAAATCCAATATAAAAGTTCAAATATTGTAATTAAGTAATTAGATAAATATATCCATATTTATATTTCAATATGTGATTTTTGTATAACATCGTATGACCCATTAATAATATTTTATTGTTTTCATGGTTTTAGGTGATTTTGTTAAAAAAATTCATGATCGATTCATTTGTGTTAAATTATCGATGTTAATTTAATTTGGGATCAAAACTCTAGAAGTGGAATTGAATTTTATAATAGAACATATAGATGGATTTCTAGTTTTATTAATCATTATTATTTCTTACATGATGATAATTCATTAGATAAAATCTTACGAATAAATTGTTTTTGGAAGTTTTTCTGAAGTCCATGAACTGGTTTCATCTTATTAAATTTGATGTGTGTTTATTAGTTCCAGAACATTAAATAGGTTATAATATACTTTTATCAATCATATTTAACATTAATGACACTTTTATGACCTTTAATTATGGTGATAACTGAAAATACAAAAACATTTATTCAGAGAGACGGTAAACTGACATAATTTGGAAAATAGTTTCAATTTTTTAAAGAAGACGATATGTGAAATAAAATAGATATAATATATCAAATTATAAAAATAATCCTTTATTGTATACATGATTCGAGGTTAATAAATATACTATTGATGAAGGATGATTGTATAATGTTTAAGGAAGAGTGAAATTTTGAGAAGTGTTTTGAGAAAATTACCACTTGAGTATCGTGACTATTAAAGAACCCTTAATGATTATTGAGATGTTAATTTGATGGAAATAGAATCACATGGATTTTGGGATTGTGAGGAAGAATGGTTCATTTAGGTACTTAGGGAACTCCAAGGCTTTTGAGTGGAAATGGGGTGGTGATTTCTGTTTTTTATACTTAAGGAGATATGGGATTAGGCAGATAAAATAATAATAATTTTATATTTAAATCCAAACACATTGAGTTAACAATAATTTCCAAGATGCTTGTAGGAATTTATTCTTTAGAAGCTGTTTAGGTTCATAAAATACCTCAAACAACAATTGAATGTTTCATTTTATAGGTATTTTAAGCTATTACCTATATAAAATTATCATGGTTAATTTTTTACCAATACCATTGTAAATAATTTCATTACCATGGTATCATTTTTATGATTAAAAATGAAAATGAGATTAGAACCTAATATGAACATCAAAATTCCAAATATAGATTCCATTTTACTAAATTCAATTCAAATAATTAGATGAATTATATTTAATATTTAACTCATTGACAAAATGGAAAATATGGGTTTTAAATTGAGAAGTTCGAATGATTGAAATGTTGTGATATCCAATTTCAATGTAAAATTGAATCCAATGAAATAAATTTGATTAATTTATGAATATTTGATCTAATTTTAGATTTAAAATAATTACTAATATTATGTAACCATATAATTCAATTTTTTAAAAAATATGCAGTCAAATAAAATGAAAATTTCAAACCATTCATCATAAAATTAAATTAGAAAAAAAATTCCAAAAAAAACCATACGGTAATTTTTTTACTCCACATTCAAAACTAAAGTATATATTTTAATTATACTTTTATAAAAATGATAAAAAGTAGATTCAAAAATATTTTTCCATCAAAAAAAGGATTAAATTCCATTAATGAAAATAAAAATTTTGTGACTCAAATAGGATTAACTCTGATCTTAATTATAAAAAAAATAATTTGATGAATTTAAAAAAATTGATTTAATATATAAAATATATATTTTATTATGAAATGTCCCTAAAATTAATTATTAGAATTAATGAAAACATATATGTTTGAAAAAAATAATATAATAGTACTTTAGTTTTCACATTCTTTCCCACTTCTAGAAATTGGGACTTCATAGGTTTATTCTCATACTAAACATTTGGGGAACAATTTTCCCTCACAAAAATTTAGGATTCCGTAAATTCTTCATCGGCCATATTGTTTTTACATAAATCCATAACATGATGAATCTCTTTTGTTAAATCATTATCTCTATGGTCAAGAACTGTAACTTGTTTTTTTTTAAAGAAAGATTATATTCCTACTAAATTGCATAATGGATCAAAACATGAGTTGATTTTGGGACAAAATAACTTCACATCGATAAAAGAAATACTATATTGAGTACCTTGGATGAACATGGTGGAAAATATGATTGGTATGAAAATAATACAACATTCTCTGAGATTCCGTATTGTCTAATAAACTATGGACTTTGCTTCCCTTTCTCACTGAAACAATTGAAAATTTTCCATGGAAAAAACATGAAAAACAAATGATCACCTACCTCAAATGAATGTTCCTTTATCTGGTTATCTTCAAAAAACATTACCTTTATTATGAAGAAAACAATTTTTACTGAATTATCGTCTCCTTCTCAACCCTTTATTATTGTAATTCTTGTCCTAAAAACATAATTTCTCCTACATAATCCCAAAAAGCTGATGTTCAACACTACATTATTTATAGTGCCTCATAAGGATCCATCTGTATACTGGAAGTAAAATTGTTATATATGAAAACAAAACCAAGGAAATATATTTATCCCAACTTCCCTAGTAATCCATCGAATAGGCTCAATGTATATCCTATAATGTCTAAAATATTTTCTACAAATATTCATCATATTGAGGATGAAAATTAGTGTTGAAATTTAATTTAGTTGTCAAATATTTTTGTAGTTCCTTCCTAAAATATGTAGTAAACCATTGTTTATAGTAATATACAATACATTGAATAACTACATGTATCCGAACTATCCCTATAATATTATATCTATAAATTTGATTTGACTACCTTTTATTTCAGATTGGATTGATATTTAATGATTTATTTTGACAATACCCAATAACCAAAATCTTATTGATACCTCATGGAGCCTTTTGTAATACCAATATAAAATACATTTTTATATTTTCCCAATTTCACTAGGGTATTGTATGTTCCTAAAGAATCTAAATTGGTTACTACCATTATTCTTTAACTTATTAACAAGTCAAAAATTTCTTTGTAATGTCAGTAATATCTATTTTCATTCCTTCATAATATTAATACTCTCGATGATCTCAGTACATCATAGTACATCTCAGATGATCCAAAATTTGATAAATATAATAATTTCATGAAAATAATAATTCAATGGTGATTTATAATGCACATATAATCTCTTATCAAGTTAGAAAACAAAATCAATATAAATTTTAAATTTAGAAAAAAAATTTATTTTAACAACACTAGCTTTTTCTATAACACCACACTTCCTTATGGGATTTCATAATTCTATTCGATTGAAATGATTTCATTTTCACTTGATAAAAAATTGGGGAATTCACAGAATTCACCACATTCAATCCAAAATAAATCAACTTACATAAAAATTTGTCATTTTACAAATGTTACATGGTTAATGATGCAAGACTTGTTCAACATGAGGCATCATCCACACTGTTTACTATTATAAGATGTTAATTTATATATAGTCATAAAACTTTATCAATTTCTTCTATATTCATTAACTCATGTTAAACTATTTCAATATAAATATATAATATTTATTTTTATGATCTATAAATATGTCAGACATGGCTCCTTATAAGTGATGTCTCTAAATAATTAATGATAAAATCTCACTAGCTGTTTACTAATCAACTGTAGGAAAATTTTATCATTATATTTTAATTTTGGGTAATCATGATCAATTACATGGTCATTTTTCCTCATAACTCCAAAAATTGCTTTCAAAAATTCATCTTTATAGTTAAAAAATAAACATTCATCCAGGGTAGGGGAAAAACTAAATAATTTTTCATTCATCATTTTAAATATAGAAAAAAAATCATTACATTCGTTTGGACAATTAAGTTTTACTACTTTTCTTGTTAACATATCTATTATGATAGGTAACCATGCGAAAGTTTCAACAAATCATTTTTAATATCCCACTTATAAATGAAAACTATGAATCCCATTAACAATTTTTGATCCTAGCCAGTAAATAACTTATTTTTTTGGAAGAATGTATATTAATTGCATCTTAACATATAATGTTCCCATTTAGTGAATATGATGTTACAAGGAATCAAATTTCCAAAATTTTCCATATAATATAATTTCATTTAGTGTTTTTAGAACAATCCTTTTATGTTTTTTGTGATCCTCATAAAATTATAAATAAACTAGAATATCATCAACAAAAACAACCAAAAACATATCCAAATATTCTTTAATGACTCTATCCTTATGATCAATAAATAAATAACTGGAATTTTTCAACTGAAAGGTCATAATTAGAGACACAAAATACCCCTATCTTGTTCAAAATTATATTTTTTTAAATTTCATCCTCATTTACCATCTGCAGATTGTACCCCAACCACATATAAATATTTTAAAATTAATTATCTCTCTATAGTTGATGATTGAAATCATGAATATGAATTAATGGATACTTTATTTTAATTTTGATGTTATTCAAATCTCAATAACCAGTATAATGTATTATGGAACCATATTTTGTTTAAACATATAAATATAATGATATAGTGATTTTATAGGTTGAATGATAACTTTATAAGTAAATTCATGTAAATTCTATTTATGTTTTGAATTTTCTACTTATGCCTATAAAAAATTGGGTTCTAAAAAATATTACCATTAGGGACACAACTAACAATAAACCTATCCTCTTTTGAAAGAATTACACATAAAAATTCATCATGGAGAACATTCATGTATTCATTGAGAATTGTCACATCACTAATATGAATTCTTCCATTTTCTTTAATTACATAAACCAAGTAACTTTCACTATGATTTCTAATAAATTTATATTCAACATGATATGTTATTATTTGTATGAAATCATTTGAATAGAATTTAACATAAATTAAAACTATCATAACAATATTAATAAAAATAGAATCTAAATCTAAATGAAATCAAATAAATTATTGGTAGTTCAATACGTCTTATTGGAATAGAAATTTCAACAATAACGATAAGTTTATTTATATATATATATATTAGTTATGTTAATAGATGATCCCAATGTTTTTACCAAATTATATTTTATACATTCATTATGTGATATTCCAAGTATTATATAAATTTAACAAAAATTAAAAAAATGAAAATTAAAAGAGTCCAACAAGATATTGTAGTATTTTGAATACAAAAGTAATATACTTTTCACAATTTCATTTGATGACCCAACATCAGTAGTAGAAGATGTCATGGAAAATTCCAAAAAAATATATTTTTGATCTTGCTGATCTCCACCATGAGAGACTATCATTGTATATCAATTTAAGAAATTTCTGAACTTATTACAATAAATTTATCATACAATTAGATTTTAATTACTATTACTCTTGTAATGACTCATTCTTTTAAAATGGTAATTATTTCCAGAAAATGTGTTGTATTATTTTATACAAAACAAAACCACAAATCATTAACAATTAATTGAATATAAATGGAAATCTGACCACATGGTTCAACTATTATGTTACCAATTTTCAATTATGATCATTTGTTAATGTGACTATTGGAATCTATACTCATGGTAATAATTTTATCATTATATTTTGCCTTTATAAGTAACATTTGATGAATGATAATGGATACCTAATATTTAGTTGATTACCTCAATTAGTAGAGTTTTTCAGTCTGAAGCCCAACTATCAAAGCATGGGAGGGATGTATCAACATTGGTTTTCACCCTTAAAGAAGTACAAGCTGATCATCGAAAAGTCAATATTGAATGAGTTCAATTTTTGGTGATGTTCATTTTATGTGAGAATACCACTCGGTTTATGTTATCCAAATAACCCCACAAAACAAAAACCATCACATACCTTAATATCAGGGAATATGCATTTGTAACAAGGGGATACATGTTTAGGCCTTATTTTTTTAATGTGTATTTCAATTTTTTATATAAAATTGTTAATTCCATAAAATTTAATATTAGTAATAGTTTATCATAAATATGATTAATTTGATAAATTGATTTCCAAACATAATTTTTCAAAAATTATACATTTATGATGAGATTAAAATATTTGGTATTAAAAAAATTTATTGAATAATACATATTTTATTGAAATAGTATGATAATGAAAATTTATTTAAATTAAAATTAATTTTTTTTAAATTTGAAAATTTTTTATATTCATTTTCTTTCCGCTGTTATTTTATGAAAATAATGAATTTTTTAAGTAAAAATATAATCTCTTAAATATAAGATTATTATGATAAAATTATTATAAATTTGGACATTATCATATCATATTAGTTTTGAGTGAATTTATGAAAATTTTAAAAATTCTATTATATTTACAAAAATAGTAAAAATACACCAAGAGTGTTTCAGTATTCTTAATGTGTTAATATTGTTTCATAATGATGTAATAATTAATTAATGACAAAACTCACCCAAAAATATGTAATTTTATTTATATAATTTTTTTATTTTAGTCAATTTATAGTCCTATAATTTCTTTCCAATGATTAAAATGGGAATATTACATCCAAAATCATGTTTTTTTCGAAAATTTGTTTTTACATGTGAAAAAAGTAATATAAAATGATGGTAGACCGTTTTGTTTTAAAACAACATAAACGGTTCCCCCATTTTCCTATAACATGGGAAAATACCAGGGGAAGACCCATGGTTTTTCCTTTTCATCAAAAATTGGTTTTTAAGCTCCATATTTGGAAATAAATAATCAAATCCCCCAGTTTTGTTAGTAATGAACACCCATTTAAACTTTTACATCCAATCCCAATCCATCCTACCAAAATATCTAGGAGTTATACCTCCGTAGGATTCCTTAATCCCCCATGGTCTCAATCCTCGCATTATAGGAGTCATTATTCAAGGTTAGTGAAATATCCTTCTTTTGTCATCGTTTCAAATACTTGTTTTTGGTTATGTCTTATGAATTATATGGCCATTCACTATTAGTTCTTTTTAATTCATTCCTTTAATTTCTTATTATGGTGTAAAAAATGGATTCCCGAGTCCCAACAATTTTTATCTATATCCTAATCCACAATTTATACCCCTTATTATAATTATTTTACTTCACAAAGTTTTACAATTCTCTTAAATGTATTATTTTTATTTTATTTTATTTTTTTCAATACCCAAGACACATCTATTTATAATTATATTCAATAGTATTTATAAATGAAATATTTTATTATAAGACAATCATATATTAAACCCACATTACTTTTATTGGATGAAATTGACTTAATCATCATTTTTTATTATCTCTATTAAATGAAATTATTTTGATATTAACCCTATTTCATTTATTTTCCAAGGTTTATTAATGTAAACATAGATTATGATATATGTAACTCAGATGAAATTAATTCATATTACATGTGATCTTTGATTGATATCCAATGCATTGGGTAATGAACAAAATATCAAGAGATGACATGTTTTACAAAATATTGGTTAATAACCTTCGTAATGATTCATTTATGACTCCATGGTGAATAACCCTAATGATATACTTATGAATATAGAAAATTAATGTTGTAGCCACATTTCCATGATATGATTCATATTATATATATTTTGATATACCTCCATATCACTTTCTTATACCATAATGATATTTTTCATTTCTTATTGATATACCACAGGGTCTCAGGTAAACTATTTCTGTTGATTATTCACTTACATGGAATTATACTCCCATTTTCCTTGGAAATATGTTCCCATGATATGAGAAAAATAAATTTTACTTAGGATGAACTAATGATGAATATTATCATATTTATTATTGGGATGATTTATATTTTCTTGTATTATATAACATAATTCCATGAATCTAAAATTTTAAAGAACCTTTATTTTTCCAATGTAAAGAAATGTTATATAATAAAATGGAGGGATACCTTAATAATGAATTTTCATATATTAATGATCCATTTTCCCTATCATTATACATATAATTCATTTCATATATTAACATACACATTCCCCAATGTTCTTTTTACCAAAATTTTCACTTGTATGGAAATTAATTATCATTCCCCCATATTTCCATTTCAAATTATTCCAAAATTACATAAAGCTGACCACAACATATTAGTGTCATTAGGAGGCATAAACATGTTAGAAATATCCATCTAGTGTTTTTTTCAATATGAAATGGTTTTTTAATATCTTTTGAACTATTATGAAACCAAATCTAATCATTAAATCTATTTTAGAATATATTATAAACTATTAATTAAAATATAAATGTCTCAAGAGAAATTTTGTACATTGGCAGAAGTCATGTAATGTTTTCTTAATATTCATCTAAAATTATTCATCCTTCTCTCTTAGTTCAAGGTATTTTTTCTCCTATCAAGGTCGAACTATTTTTATAAAACATTTTTCTAGAAAAATATTCTTAATATAATCCTATTACATAATATCCAAATAATAATTCACTGTAGAGATCATAACCAAATACCACTTTTAATTGGTTTTACAATCATAATGATAGATTTCATTAGTTACCATTTAATATTTTGAACATCCCATGACACCGAATATATTTAAAATAAATTTTATCAATCCATCAGCTAACACTGGATATGAGGATGCAATAAAATCTAGAATATGATTACTCATAAAATTCTCAACTACTAGCATATTCATTTGAGGTTGATTCAGATTCTCCAAGACATCGATACAACCACAATTTATCCCTTGTGACAATTGAACCATCCTGATGAAATATAGTTCTATACGAATTACAACCATATTTGGATGTTAATTTGGATGGATATTTGCATCACGATGACTTCACAATAGTGTAACCATATTTACTCAAAGAAAACCACTCCAAATAGATATATCATAATTGATGAAATATTTTAATATTTAATTTCTATATCATTTTTAATTTACCATAAATTAAAAAATAATAATTTATGGTTATTCTATTAACATTATGTAATAACTGATTATTTTCTAAACCATGGTCAAATAAAAATGGTAAGGACCCGTACTTAAACAACACAAATTTTAGTTATTATAAATATAAATTTTATCTCTAGAATTCACAATGGTCCATTAGAGTTATAGTTTTATAGAATTATAAAAACAATTAAAATTTAAACCGATAAATTAAATGTAGACTCTAATATTCAGTATCGATTGTTTCCACCAAATGAATCCCTTTTAAAAATAATTCAATTTTCCCTTCACGTAAAATCTTCATAGTCCACTACATTTTCACATCCTTGTCTCGATTCTTAGATAATTAATGTGATAAATTTTTAAAATGGGGGATGGGAATAGAATCTCAGTAGGGGTCATAAAAGAATTGAAAATGTAAGTCCAATAAAAAATCATGAAACATTTTAATACAAAAACATGCCTTTTATTGAGTAAATGGAATAAAATTTTAATATGATCAAATTCATACCGTATTGAAATAAAAAAAATCAATTATAAAACATTCTATGGGATTTAATGAATATTCAAGAATTATAGGACATATACTACTAAATAACTATTACAAATGGAGTAACCATTATGGCCAACCCCTAAATATAGAGTGTCCAATGCATTGGTGGTTATCACGTAATCACCCATCAATAGCTTATCATGGAAAAAACCAAAAAAAAATAACATGTAAAAATTGAATGTTGTTTTATCCTATAAGAACCCATAAATATAATAAATTAATACGAACCATAACATAATCCAAAATCATAATATATTGGATTCTAAAGAATCTATTTGAAGAAAATGATACTTTAATATTGAATTCACTCATTATGAAAAACTGCACATGTAAAATGGAAAAAAAATCATTGAAACAAGCATATAAACATTTATGGTTTAATTGATAATATTACAAAAAATTTAAAGATTAAAATTCTATAAATTTTTAATTTTCAATATAAACAGACTTTTTTTAATCGGACATTTGAAAGATTATTTTTAAAATAATGTCATTAATAATATCATATAATTGAGGATAATGTAAAAATGATTGAACAAATTATATATATTTACTATAAATACACAGAAAAAATCTAAAAACAACATAAGTAAATAAAAATTCATTTCACAAAAAGTCATAGAAATACATTATTAAATATGTTGATGTTTACATTGAAGAATGAGTCTTGGGTAAAGAATACCCTTACACCATGTATGAATTTCATCAAATGTTTTAAACCTCTTGAATAATGGTTTAAGGAATTTTTCCACCTCAATATAGAAGTATATTCATATTTAAAATAAATTATTTGATTATTTTATAACATCTTATGACCCATTAATTAATAAGTATTCATTATATTCATCGTTTTGGGTGAAACTATTTCATGATTTGAAGATCAATTCATTTGGGTATAATTATGGATGTTCTTGCAAATTGGGATTACATCTCTTGGAGGGGAATATAATAGTATAACTAAAACCCATTGGTATGAATTGTCCTATATACATATTTTTTTTCTTTCACTCGGATGATTAATCAATAAAATATCAATTATAATGGTTTAGTTTAATTTTCTGGTATTTCCAAACATCATGAACTAGTTTCATCTTATATAATATCATGTTTTTATTTACATTGAAAACAATAAATAGGTTATTATAAATATATATAAATTTTATTTAACATGAACTATAGATTTAGAATATCCATGAAGTTGAAAATGAATTATTAAGTATCATTATCCATGTAGATGGTAAACTGGCATAATTTTGAAAATGGTTTCCTTTCACTGAAAAAGAGGTTATGATAAATGAAATGGAAATTATATATACCAATTTAAACATAAATATACATTATATAAATTATTATATAATTATAATCCCATTATTGATGAAATATGTTAGTATAATATAGAATAATTAATGAAATTAATATATGTATTTTGATAAAATTTCATCTTGAATATCAGCACCTTTAAAGTCCCCACAACGACCATGTAAATGGTAATGGGGTGATACTAGATATATATAGACATGATGAGAGTGAGGATGAGTGATTTTATAAGATATTTTCATAGCTAAAATGATTTTTAGTCTATGTGGTGTGGGGAGGGGTGGTATTTATACTTGAGGAGAGGTGGGCATAAGTTATTAAAATAATAATTATCTTATATTTCAATCCGACCACATTGTGCTTGAATTGATTTCCAAGACATTAGATGAAACTCAATTTTTTATATGCTATTTAGGGCCTATAAAATTCCTCATCCAACTAATAAATGTTTTAGTTCTTACAAATTTTAAATATGTACATTTTTAACATTAACTGATTCATTATTACCTATATTGCTATAAATAATTTTTTTATCATTTCAATTGTTTTTTTAATAAAAATTTGAATTAACATAAAAACTAATTTTTAACATAAAATATATAAATTTAATACATTTTAAAAAATTCAATTACAAATATAGAAAAATATATATTTAAAATTAATCTCATTGAAAAAATGAAAAATCATGTTTTTAATGTGGAAGGTTCCAAAGATTTAAATGTTTTTTATCCAATATCTATATGAAATTGATTCCATTGACCTCAATTTTTTTAATAATATATAATTGAACTAATTATACATTAAATAAAATAAATAATATATATAATATATATAATTAAATTAGATTAAAATATAGTTTTCAACTAAAATTAAGTATTCCTCTCAATTAATCATAAATCAAACTTGTTGGAAAAAATAAAAAAAACTAAACCTAATATAACTTTGATATTAGTATTTAAAAATTTATGTTAATTTCTTCAATATATATTTTTAAATGCGAGAATGTATAGACTTAATGTAGTTATTCCAGTAAAAGGTGCCAAAATTTCATTTTTTTTAATATAACTTCTTATGCTCAAAATAGGACTACTTATTTTCATATACATATAAACCCTATAAGATTAATTTGAATGATTTTTATTTAATATAAAACATATAAATTTAATTAATATATTTCAATAAAAGTAATTATTACAGTTTAATAATAATAATTAATTTGATAACAAAATACTCTATTGGTTGTTGGGTTGTCACAATATGTGTGTTTTAGTTAAAATATTTAATTAAAAAATTATCCCATTAAAAATTTTTATGAAATACTATATATATAATATTTAAGAGTGTGTACCTTATTATCATGCGGAATAAATGAATACTACATTGATTTGGATTCATATAGGTGGAATTCATGGAGGATCATTCTCTCCCACATATTCCTAAGATGATATTGAATGTAAAGACTTGGAAATTTCAAGGAATATTTTTTCATAAATCGTTTGGAATTATATGAGTCCACAGTTTCTGACGGTGCCTGATTCTGAAATCCGGTCTGCCCAAAATCAATTTATGAAGTTTTGTTCAGGTACGTTGAGTAAACGTTCGTGCATGATTTTCTATCTTTTGAACCGGTGTTTGGAATTGAAATCTGAGGACACCGATGGACTCGCTGCTCCAGAACTTTTTAAAGGTGACCTTTACCGCAGTTGTGTTTTACGCAGGTTTAATGTTTTAATTGGGAGATTTATCTTATATTAAATGAAGTTGTGGTGATACACAATTTTATTTTAAAAGGTCGTTATTTCCCCCAAGAGGAAGTTAGGGGTGGGTCCCACACCGCACATAACCTCCCATTGAAGGATTTAGTGTGGTGGGGCCCACATGTACCCAATACCTTTCACATCCCCTCAAATCCCCTTTAACACCCCTTTATTTCATTCGACAACTTCCCTCTTTACTTGTGACCTTCCATCTCCTTCTCACTCTCATTAATTTTTGCCAACACATTTTAATTAATGAATTGAACTCTACAATAAATTAATTAAAGTGTTTGAATTTTGAAATTCATGTGTGAATAATATAATATCCTTAGATATTATTTTTGTTCGGAACATGTTGTGTTGAGAGAACATTGGGAAAGCTCTAGAGAAATAGAAGAATAGTGTTCTTTTCTCAACGAAGAACATTTACTCTCTCCAACGAAGAAATCAATGCATGTGACGGACATCTTATTCATTCCTCTTTTTCCTCCACATCAAGGGAGGAGATTCCATCCACAAGGAAACATCGACTACGCTTCCTCATCACATGCACCACGACGTCAATAAATTGACGTCGACATCGGATCCTCTTCCAACAACATGGAAAAACGAGCATCAGAATCAAGGTAGGGGGTTTGTATTATTTTAAGTGATTAAATTTTACTTTTTTCATTATTGAAAACCATGGATTGTCTCCGACCTTATGTTATCACCAACTGGAGGGAGTGGTCCGAACTAACATGGCCCGATGACCCTCGGATGGTTCTTGACTATTTAGGTTGTGGCATTCGGAGGCTGTTGCGAAAAGAGGAAGCGGCAGTCGTGTACTGGCCGCGTAGAGGAGAACACTTGCCTGCATCTGCATGCTGGTCGGCAGAAGAAGAACCGTCCAGCTAAATCTGGCCAGGGATGATGGAACCATGGTGCCACAAGGGTGTCGTGCTGCAGAACAACCACGACCCGCATTCCGCCGGCCACTCTTCCAAAGAATAACCGGCCGGTCGTAGCCGACCGTACATGGAGGACTGCGCCACCATGTGGCGCCGCATTGTGGAGGACTACAGCCCACGCTCTATAGGCCCCTTCGGCGGACAAACCTACCTGTAGGTGGTCTGACAGGCTAGGAAGACCTCGTGGCGCCCTCCTCGTGCCACGCTGGGGGATCAGAGGCCCGCCCACGTGGGCCACTCGCGCCAGAAACACCGACCGACATTGGCTAACTAGACAGGAGGGGTGGCACCGCTCAGCACCGCCATTTCATAGAGACGGGGGCTGTGCCCCCCGGACCTCTTGGGAAACTGGCCGAGCCGTGGCCTGCCGTTGGGCCGCGTCGTGCCCCACCGGGTCGGGCCGCCTTGCCCTGGGCCTGGCGGAGCCCCGCCGGGCCGGGCCACATCCACTAGGCTGGGCCATGCCCATCGGGGCCATCCCATTCCCTATTAGGCCAGACTCGGACCCATTTCTGGTCGACCTGGTTTGGGGTCACACAAGGAGGCATGGTCCGGGTCAGACGGGACCCATACCCCACTCTATGGACCCATTTTGGTATTTCATCCATAACATGAGCTACAGACATCCGATCAATGCTCCGTCAGTTGCGTAGGATTCCTTGGATCGAGACAGCCATTTTAGAATATTACACATTGGATTTTGGTGATGTGTGGGTATGACCGGGCTGGTTCGAACTCGAAATCAATTGGGCCCCCATAGTGGAAACACATATAACATAATGACCAGACATTCGATTGACGTGTCGTCAACTACATTGGATTACATTTGATGAGATTATTCTTTTGTAATATGACACATGGGATTAAGATGATATTGGGGTATGGCCGGGTTGGATAGTACCCGAAATCCAACTGGCCCCCTGGAACGGAAAAGCTAATAACGCTCAGACCGGGCGTCCGATTGGCGTGCTCTATGTCGCATTGGGTTCATTATGATCTGAAAGAACTTTAGAATACTCCGAATCAGGACTTAGTGATAGTTTATGTATTTACCCCTTTGCTCAACAAGCTTACCCTCATGGATTCGAGCATTCTATGTGTGGGAACCCTAGAGAAGGCATCGACAGCAACGAGAATGGGCTGAATCTTATGTGGGTTCGACATCAACGAGACTGGACTAAATCCTCCGTTGGTTCAACAGCAACAAGACTGGAATGAATTCTCAGTGGGTTCAAAAGCAACGACACTGGACTGAATCCTCTTTGGGTTTGACAGAAACGAGACTGAACCGAATCCTCCTTGGGTTCGACAGCAATGACCACTATACTGGAATCCTCTATGGGTTCGGCAGCGACGACAACTGTGCTGGAATCCTCCATGGGTTCAGTTGTGATGAAAACTATACTGGAACCCTCCGTGGGTTCGGCAGCGACAACAACTATACTGGAATCCTATGTGGGTTCGACAGTGATGAAAAATGTACTTGTATCGAAAGTGGGATCGACAGTTGGACTTCGGTACTTGTATCCTGAGTTGGTCTGACAGAGTAGCTGGTCTAGTATCCTATGTGGTTCCAACAACTTAGGTTGTATAATATCATATGTTGGTCTGACATTTTAAATGAATCAGTGACTACATCTGATCATCTCTGTCGCTATACGAATGATATATACCTATGTGAGCTGAGTTTTGAAATTCAATCATTATAATCGATGTGATTTACATACTATCCTATGTGGACTGGGATATGATAAGGCTCGAGAGTTGGAGTTGAAATACGATTGTTTACTTAGGTATATTTATGGTCATATACCTAAGTAGGGTTTTTTGACACTTTTTGATGGTATCCTTCTTTTGTGTTTTATCCTTCATTGATTCTTGGACACCTTCAAGGGTCTTGGGGTCCCTACTGAGTATCATATACTCACCCCTGCATGGGTTATGCTCACACTATGATGTGTTGAATACAAACAACATAAAACACTGATTGGGGAGGAGACTTGGAGAGATGGATGTTACCCAGAGGTAGACCACTTGGCAAGACGTACATGAAGTAGATGGACAAACCTGGGGTGCTTAGGAGGCCAATTTTACCCACCATTCAGGTGGGATTCCTGGAGGAAGACTCAATGGTTGTTGTTTTACTTTACTACAATTGTAATATCTTTTTAGTTGTATTGTACTTACTGTTGGGCTTGTATTTCCGGCCCCTTTCTATTTCAGCATGTACTTTTTTATACAATATTGCATAGTGGTTACTTTTGTTGTGTAGTCTGTTGTGTTTGTTACTTTTTTAAAGACAATGGCTTCCCATTATAGGTATTTAAGCTTTTGGTTCTAGTTGCCAACCCCTGGCCTATGGAAGGCGGGTTTGGGGTAGTCACGACATGGGCCACGAGGACGGGTCATGACATTGAAGGCATTGCATAAGAAATGAGAAATATTAGTGGATCCACTAGAGGGAGATACTGAAACACTAAAAAAACTTTCCTAAAACTATTTAAAAATTCCATGTGAACCTAACCATTCATATTTGATGGTTTATTTTTGGGAATATCCATGAATGGATATTAATATGGTTCTAATTATTCTTATCTTAATCTCATTAAAGATAACATTTTGTATTGAGTTTTATGTTATAAACATACATATCTATCAAAAACTTTTATGGAACTCATTACCAAAGAGGAATATCGGCCTCTAGATTGCCCCAAAAATATATTGTAGGATGATACATTAGAGTAAGTGTCCTCAGTGGATGCTTCTCATAGGGAATCAAATGACTAAGCACTACACATGAAAGGGGAAGTATACATGTCAACTCAACATATTTAAATTTCATTATATATGAATTATTTATTATCTCACACTTGTTCTGACTAGGTCCATCGAAAAAAATTGTATCATCAACTGGAAGAGTGATAATATATTGATTTGGATGTAACAGAAGAGGTTTCCTCATTTATAATATTTGTGTCCCCATATTTTATGCTTATTTACACTGATAAGTTCCTAGAAATGAAATAATAAATTGATGCCTGATTTAATAAGATGTAAATAACTATATTTCTGAATTAAAATTGATATAAAAAATATAAATCAATCAACTAACGTGAGATAACTACTATATTATCCATATATGGGGAGTTTAATTACAGTACTGCATGGTGTGTTTTCACAAAGGCCCTCATGATTTATCCTAATTTTTTAATCACATATATTACATTTTATTAAATTATAATAATTACTAATTCCATATTCTAATTTATTTTCAAAAATTGATCGAGGATTGGAGGTCAGATATACTATCCATTGGAAGAACACCCATGGATAACAACACTCAAACATCCTTGATAAAAAATCCTCAGGGTGAATTTATATATTTACATTATCTAATGAATATATTTTTCATTGAAATATATAATAATATTAGTTTTTAATGTTTAGGATTAGTTTCTATGAAAATATCACGATATTTAAGAATATATTTTAATTTCTTTTAATTAATTGGTTTAAATTTAAAATCATAATAATATATATACTGATTTAATTAGTTATATATTTAAAAAAACAAAAATAATGTAAAAAATATTATAAAAACAAATTTTTGAGTATTTTTATGTTTGTAAATATTTTATAGTTTATTTAAGAACATTGAATGCATTCATCCACTCATAAACAACCCTTCCTAGTTTGAAAATTTCATGATTGAATTTTATGAAATAACGAGATATTATTTTTTAAAATAAATAAGATTAATTAGTGAAATCAATCAGTACCTTCATTGGTATTTGGTAATATAACTAGGCTATGGAGTATGAGTGATATTGTTTATGTGGAACCATTTTCATGTCATGAATTCTCTCAAATATAAAATTTAATCTTAGAATACAAGACCTATTTGAGAATGAATACCTCTAGGACCTAACTCTATAGAATGTTATATAAGTCCTTTGAAAAAAGAATAAAATTGAAAATTGGGAACGGATAATTAATATCATTGATAAAATGGAATGAATGAAGAAAAAATGGTTGATTATGATAACACTGATGGAACATTAGCTACTTATGTTTATCCATTAGTATACATGGACTAATCATGATAACCTTCATGTTATGAATGGATGAAAATGATTCTATCAAATTATTCCTCTGTCATGATATAAAGCACACAGTGAACATCCAATGTAGAAATAAATCACCATGACACAAGAGGAGATGATGAAAATCCATTTTCCATATATATTTATCATATTCCCCACATAGAATAATTCATTATATAACTATTTTACAGGTTATTTTTCGTTAATTTCAATCTTTTATTTATGCATTTCTAATAAAATTTCAACATTATTAATCTTTTATTCATCACAATGTTCTATTGTCCCATTTATTATTAATATTTGTCAAATATTTTCAATATCAAGTTATATAATCAATTAAAAACCCTTAAAAACTAGTATAAGATATTGGACATTGGGGTAGATCAAACATCCATCTTTTCTTTATATGTTTTGAATTTCTATCATCAATGAGACCCCGAGTTGCACATATTAAGAACTATGAGATTCATATTCTCTTTCCATTGAACAACTATATTCTCCAAATTATCAAATAATATCTATATCCTTATATTGGTTCATAGTTTATAAAATTGGATCTCTATTAAGAGAATGATGAATATTATATTATTATCCTACGTGTTGATATACTGAATGCCTTTGTTTATTTTGTTCAATGGATGTTCACTGTAGATGAATTGGAATTTGATCCCTGATAAGATATTTTTTCTATGTGTTCTAAGATCCAAAAAATTGAGAAAATATAGAAAAAATATTGATAATTATTTATTTTTATTATTGAAATATAACTAAAAATATTTTTCTATCAATAATAAATCCAATCCCCTTTCCCCAAATTATTATTTTTTGACTTCTAATTCGTTTATTTTTAATTCATTATGAACAACAAAATAATTATGAAACAAATTATGATTTATTAAAAATTGAAAAAAATAAATTTTATATATTTAATAGTGAGGCACTAAACCACACACAATTCTTGAGAAACATTCATTGTTATCCATATGCATTCTTCTAAACAATTAATAAAAATATAGATTTTGTTAGACCATGTACAATGACAACTATACAATAAAATCCAACTAAAATTCACAAGAAATATACATCATATATAATTTTTATATAATATTCGTCTTAATTATTTATTCTACATAAATTTTACTATTATCTCATTTGTTTGATACTTTGTGGGATGACCATGTCAATTACATTTCATATAACAAATGTATATGGTAGTATATTTTCTTAATATCTAATCAGTAGAACCCATTATTTGAGTTATGTATCTTTTTTATGTATCTTAATGTATTTAAAGTGGTTGGGTAATGTTTGGGAGTGTATGTAAGGGATTTGGAATGACTTGGAGGCCATTATAGGGGAGCACGACGTGAGCATAGTTTGGGGAATCATTGAAAGAAACCTAGGTTACTGTGATACATGATATAGTTGGACATTTTACACTTTTAACATTATTTTTCTAACCAGGTGAGGATGTCATGTAGGGTTCCCTTTGAGGATGTATCATATATATGGTTAGCACACTATTTTCATAATTGTTTGATCTAACACTTCTTAGTAATAAAAAGGTGTTTTTAAATCATTACTTGGTCGGGATTTTCTCTAAACCCTACCTTCTTCGTCCCACTTGATATTCACTAAAGGTTTTCTGATTTCTAGGATTTTATGGGATCTAAAACTGATTTTTGTAGTGTTTTAAGGGGTTTTCAGGTTCATTGAATTAAGTTAACATCCGATAAGAATCCACTATTGGTTATATCTTGGTTTTCATTACATATACCTCTCCCCCTCTCCAAGTTTTCTAGATCAACACCATTTTCTTACAGATCTATGGTTTTTGCTTAATATTGATATTGGGACTTGTTGATGATATTCATAATGATCTATGGTGGGTTTGGTTGATATTTCACTTGGATTGTGGTGCGTGTATGAATTGATTCATTTCACTGAAACCCTATGTTAGTTCTATAACTAAAAGCCTTGATTTCAACTAATTGGTTTCTCATGGATTTGTTTGTGATTGTGATGGGATAATCTTGTTGGAAATTCATTTTTGTGGAGAGTTGTAGTTTTTTTTTTGGGAAATAGGTTATTTCAATGAAACATTCATTGTTTTTGTATTTTAAAATAATTATTTTAAAATCAGTTTCATGGTTTGGTTAATCGAAATTGTTAGGAATAAAATGGGATTCAATAAAAAGGATGTCTTTTTGAAATATAATTTTTCAATCTTAATTTCTGAAGGTATATTATTGTTATGATTGTTTTTCATATTGTTGTTCCTTTAGTGGGTGTGTATGCTTATTTATTAGCAGAAAAACATTAGGAACTTGTTGTAATGATGTGAAGTTAGCGAAAAGTACCACTATAAAAAGGGGATGGCTAGTTTACAAGAGGGGAAACATCATGTTATAGTTTTTGTGAAGTACCACTATATTGGTAAAGGAGTAAAAGGAATTGGAAATGAAGTTCCTTCATGGTTGGTTATTGGGTTTGGTGTATGAGAATCTCGGTTAAGACTTGTTATGCATGTGGCTAGTCAAGATGAAATTTTTATGCCAATGTTTGATGGTAAAATGGATTACATAATTTTTGTTGGATTATCCTTGTATTTTTTAGATTTCGGTAAAATTTCATGCTACGGTTGTATTTATCTTGTGGGAAAATGTAGCACTATTTTTTTATATAAATTGTTTTATATAATTATGAAAATTGTATTTTCCTAGTGGCATGGGAAGAAAATTTATTGGGGGAAAATAAATTCAGTATTCTTACTCACCCCCTACTTTGGAACATTAGTTATTTTTAATATGTATTCTTCCATGACACTTGTATGGATAAATAATCTCATTTCCATAGTATTTCATCTTGAGGCCTTGATGGATTTATGATTCTTGCATCATGGAATATGTCATGGAGCTATAATGTTTTTTCATAGATTTTTTTTCTGTTTAGTAGTATTCCATTTAGTACAATTATTATTGAGAATTTGGTTGGAGTTTTGTTTTTTTATGGGGATTTTTATGGAATTGGATGGGTTCCATGTTTTTTCTATTGTAAAGTGCTGCATTATTTTTTATTCTTGAAAATAATCATGCATACATTGATGGTTATAGCCTATTTGGATTTATGTTTTATTTAAATGGAAATTTGTTCCCCAATGGTTCTTTATTCCCACAACATTTATTTCTAGCCGTTGGCACCTTAGGAACATATCTTAAGACCAAGTATCATATCACCTATTTTTCAAGATAATGAGTAATGGATGATACATTTCAGGTGGTATCAGTTTGTTGGTTCCTTGTCATTCAAATATGTTTGGTCTGGGAATTAGATTTCTTTCATGGTGTAGACATTCATTCATGACATATTTCCCATGTTGGGACAGTAGTAAGGAAAATTACTTTTAGAACATGAAAAATATAGAATAAGAAGAGATAGGTAACCCTTTTACGTTTATCTTTAAGTTACCAAGGTGTCGCGTACATAAGTGCTTGGGAGACACTAATATGAATTATAAATCTCATTGTTTTGGTTGTGACCAATATCATGAGAATGACATGTGTGGTAGAAATGAAAACCCACTAGGAATTTTTATTTCATTTGGCATAATGATTTATGTTTTTGTTTGGATAGATGTAATTGTGAAAATTCAATAAATTTTGTTCAAATAAGGGTATTTAAATTTTGTATAGTGGTGGTATTTTTAAAATGAGTCAATTTCCAAAACACGGGTTTATTAAAAATGGATCAATGTGGGAAATTTGAATTTGTGTAAATCTATATTGAGACTATTCTAATGTGACTAAATTATATATTGTAAAATATGTCATTCTATTTGAGTCAAAATTATGGTTCCTTTTATCTTCATATAAATTGCATTGGTTAGGCTTTTTAGAGAGCAACTGGAGGAGACAAATAAAAATGTGGTCGCAGATAAGACCCAGAGAACTAGAAGGTATTGTAGAGCATAGTGAATTCTTTTTTATGCTATATAATTTGGGAATATAGCAGATGAGCTTAATCATGTGGATCATACAGTTTAGTTTCAAAAGATGAATCCACCCATCATTAGGGGTGATTAAGAGATGAAAATGGTCGATGTTTTTTTCTATAAAATAAATGGGAAATTTGAATTCATGGGAACACAGATGGAGCTAAAAGTGATTCTAGAAACTTACATGTTGGAATATTGTTCACTTCAATTGTTGGAGTTAAAGGTCCACGTATGAATGGTACAATGAATTTTATGGGAGGGTTTTGAGTTATTATATAACAATCAATTCTACCCCTCATACATTATGAATTTATCATAAAATACATTTATTTCATTTAAATAAAGTAAACCTATTGGTAATAGAGTATGTGTTAGGTCCACATGGATAAATACCCTGAGAGGGGGGGGGGGGGTGAATCAGGGTTTGACTAATATAAAATTAAAGCTCATTCTGATCTTTTTTTGCTGTTAAGAAAAACAATCTTCGCTCTCTTTTCATTACACAATATAAACAGAAAGTACAACTTGCACAGAAAACTCGATTTTTTACTTGGTTCACCTACACTGGGCTATGTCCAAGGATCATACAACGACAATGTGATGATGTACAAAATCTACTATAATCACACTAATATTTAATAGGTTTGTGATAGATCACTTCTATTCCTAGGCTCACTGCCTTTACAATGTTTAGGGTCAGCTCACTACTTTCCCAAGTGTCACTCCATGATTCTCTATCTGTGACTCATTGCCTGTGGAGAGGATCATTGTCTTCCTCTTCCATTTCTCACTAGACATGAAAGGATCCACTCACAGTTTATCAACCTGTTGGTCTCTTCATTATCACTAATTAATGCATCCTTAGTCGTATGTCGATTCTCTGTTGAAGTCCTACTTTCACCCATAGATGAATCTCACTTTACACCGAACATATCGGTCAATCATCCAGCTTTCACATAGCCCTGAATCTATGTCGTGAATCATCCTTACTTGGTGCCCTTCTCTAATCCGGTGTGCAAGTCTGGGCATGCAAGTCAAAACTGGCACACAAGTTCACCTCAACCACTTGCATGACACAACCTTCATCAACTCCAAACATGCATGACTCTCTTCCTTCCTTTCCCAGACCACCATGGGCATGAAACAATCACCTGGCAAGCAACCACCACTTGCGCGACTACACACCACTTGCACGACCACCACATCTGCATGACAAGATCTCTGGTTTTTCAATGTGTTTATCTCTACACTGAATGAAGAGGGGTCGACCTCTATTTATTGGCATTTGGGGACCATGCACGATGGTGCACAAGTCTCCCTTCGATGCACAACTTTTGGCACTCAAGTCAATTGCACGAACAACACCAAAATGTTGAGTCAATAAGGTTTTCCTTATGACTTTTCCATGCCTTCTTGTTTTGAAAATCACAAACACCTTATACACAAGAAAATGTATGTTTTACTTCCATAAAGAAATTTACCCTAACCTAGAGTTTTTTATACATAGAAATATTTTTCTTAAGTGCAAAACCTGGGTTGTTAACCAAAATCCTAGAATCACATAATGGAAAGTTTTGGAGTATTTCATTTCTAGGATCTGAATTCTAGATGTGAACTATAATAAAGTTCCACTCAGAATTATGGATACAAACTTTCTTGAGTTTGACTCCGAACACTTAATTAGTTCATCATTGATCTCTTATAAGGTTCGACTCTGAACCTTCATGAGTTCGACTCCAAACTCTTAAGTATTTCGACTCCGAACTCTTATGAACTTTGACTCCGAACATTCATGAGTTCGACTCCGAACTCTTAAGTAGTTATACTCCGAACTCTTATGAAGTTAGACTCCAAACATTCATGAGTTCAACTTCGAACTCTTAATTATTTCGACTCCGAACACTTATGAAGTTCGACTCCGAACTCTTATGAAGTTTGACTCCGAATATTCATGAGTTATACTCCGAACTCTTAAGTAGTTCGACTCCGAACACTTATGAAGTTCATCTCCGAACATTCATGAGTTCTACTCCAAACTCTTAAGTAGCTGGACTCCGAACATTCATGAGTTCGACTCCGAACATTCATGAGTTCGACTCTGAACTCTAAAATAGTTCATCTCTGAACTTTTACCAGTTCAACTTTGAACTCTGCAAGTTACGTTTCTGATCTATGGTGAAACCAGACTCCGAATTCCTATAAAACAGAATCCGAACATTTCTTGACATAGACTCTAAATTTCATTTCGGTTAGACTCCGAACTTTTAATTTGTTTACACTCTAAACTTAGTATGGGTTTTACTTACAAATGCTTCATTACAAAACGATGTCGTGCATTCAGTTATACTTGGTTTGTTATTAATCGATTTCATCTATTTTGTTTCAAACTAACCATTGGTTGAGTTACACGTGTACAGGTCCCTCCGAATTTCATGGAAAACATGACCGTTGGAGGAGGGACCCGACCATTGGAAATTTTCCTATAAATAGGATCTCAATTGAAAGATATCAAGATATGAAAAAAAAATTTATCGATCTAGAGACCACACATTGTTAAGGTGATTTATAGAGAGAGAATATTTTCATGCTTTGTGCATACTGAACCGCTCGTTCAGTCTGCTTCGTGCAACTCTGAATGTTGGTGATTACATTTGAGGACTTCCAGGGATAGGAAGACAGAGGTTCCGACTACCTTGAAGTTCGAGGGCTTCCTTGCTGAGGAAGATAGAGGTTCCAACTACCTAGAAGTTGAGGGCTTGCGGGGATAGCAAGACAAAGATTCCAATCTTCGTATCGAGGTCTTACCGTGGTGTGGGTAAGATAGAATTTCTTGAAAGTATAAATCAAGGGACCTTTATCCAAGGTTGTTGGATAAACTTCTCTTTGGGTTAAAAAACTTATTTCTTGTTACTAGTAGTTTTACTACTTGTTTTTCCACTGCACTTTTGTATTGTAATGAATGTATAACATTCTTAGATTTCCGTACACTTGTACACTGATTAGTTTAGATTCTATACGCTTTAAGGTAGAATCTCATATTGTCAAATTCAGTTCCAAATTTCCAATTGGTGTTAGAGGTGTTGTGAATTCTCTTAGTTTAACTTTGTTAAACATTGATCATTCCTTGCTTAAGGAATTTTTTTAAAGTGTAAAATTCACCCCTTGCCCCCTTTTATATTGACCATCTACAACATTATTTTGATCCTACAATTGGTATCAAAGGAGGTCTCTGAAATACTTATACTCACATATCAGTTTTTCTTTCTCATTTTTCATTGTTCATCATTCTTTCATAGAAAGGTACATTGTCATTCTGAACTTTTTCATTCCGAACTTTCTCATCCCGAATTGTCATTCTGAACTTTTTGGTTATGAAATTTTTCTACTAACTAGTTTGGTTTCAATGTTTTTATTAAAATGGCATGAATCAATGATGTTTATGTCGACAATCTAAACCCTACAAGACCACCAATATTTTATGGGAACTATTGTGAGATCTGGAGAGATCGAATGAAAACTTTTTTATCAATACTGGAGTGGATAATTCCGCGATTCTTACTTGTGATTATAAAATTCTTGATAAGGAAGTTAGAACTTTCACTAACCAGGAAAAGCAAGATTATCAACTCAATTACAAGGAACATAATACCTTACTTTTTTTAATGACTAGAAAAATATATAGCCAAATTTCATCTTGTGAAGTAGCTAATTGTATCTGGAAGATGTTATAGGTTACACACATTGGAACATCTAAAGTGATTGAGACTAGGAGAGATATGCTGAGATATGAATAACATGGCTTCAATTTTCCTTATGGTGAACCAATTTGCAAAGTTCAAAAGAGATTTATTACTATCGTGAACTGTCTTCAGTCCATGGGAGAGAAAGGTCTGGATGATGAAGCTCTTGTGGATAAGATAATTGAAATTATTCCCAATTAGTGGGAATTCAAAAGAATAGGAATTGATGAGAATAGGAAGGTCACTCAATTATCGTTAGATGAGATATTTGGAACTCTTCTTTAGTATGAAACAATAATGAAGAGAGATGCTAAAAACATAAAGAAGAATAATGGAAATTGTACTATTGCTTTTACAACAACATAATATCATATGAATGCTAATACACCTGAGAGAGTAACCAAATCCATGTCTAAGAAAGTTATTATCCAATCTAAATCTAGTGAGAGTTATGTCTCCGAAAACGAGTTAGAAAATCTTGCTCAAAGGATGAAAAAGATAGCTGGCCAGAGAAATTTATAATCTAAGTATAAGAAAAAGGAAATGAATTATAGGAATGATGGAGAAGTTACTTGTTATGAATGCAAGAGAGCTGGACATTTAGACCGGATTGCTGTTTTCTCAAAAAGAGAGAATGGAAAGAAAGGAATTATGACAGGAATAGAAAGAAGAATTATAAATTCAAAGCTAAGAATGTTCTGAAAGCTAATGACACCCGGTGTGCCAATGGTGGTGACTCTTCAGATGAATCTTCTGATTATGAATCTTCAGGATAGAAGAATCATAGTCTTATAGCCAGATTACCCATTAACAATAATTGTTTTATGGATAAGGTACAAAATGTTGAATCATTGACCAATTTTTCTTTAAATTCTAATGATAGAGAATATTATAACTCTTCTGATTAAGAATCCTCTTCCGATGAAGAAAATACTTTACCTACCTATGAACAAGTATCTAGGTTTGCTAAAATTCCTGAAATTGAGAATTCCAAACTCAATAAAAAGCATGATAAGGAAAACTCTATGAATACTATTCTTACGAAAGAAATATCATATCTTTCTAAAGATCTTGATAGGAAAAATGCAGATTTTATAAATATTTCAAAAAATCATGAGGCAGTAAGTTCTGAGAAGAACAAACTTTATAAAGAGTTTGATAAAGTAATTTATATGAAAATATCTTCGAGCCTAGATCTAGTTCTAAATATAATTATTTTGAAGATAAAAACATGGTTATAAAACTCTATTCAGAAATTTTTTCCTTGAAGAAGTGTTTATCAAACTTTTCCCATGGTAACGAAAATTTTGATAAAATGTATTCTCGAATACAACCATGAAGAAAAAAATCTAGATTTGGTTATAACCATGATAAACCGACTTTTAGAAAAAATTACTTTGTTCCACATAGTGCCCCATTTTGTACCAAATTTCAATGTGGTGGTCACTGGGCAAAGAATTCTTCTTTAACAAAAACCCAATCTTTTGGTTTTTATAAGGCATATTTTTCAAAGAAGATGTGGGTGCCTAAAATTTTGTTATCTGGAAATATCGGATCCAAAAAGGTTTGGATTCCAAATGTCTAATTCTATTCTTGATTTCAGGAAGATAAAGGAAGTACCAACAATAATACATTGTACATGAATTGTGGGTTTTCCCGACACATGACTAATAACAAAATCTATTTTGAAAATATTATCCAAACTAAAGGAGGAAAGGTAACATTCAGAGATAATGCTCAAGGAGAAATTGTTGGTATAGGTAATATTGTTATTCTTGGTAAAACATTGATTTAAAATGTTTTACTGGTTAAGGGTCTTAAGCACAACATCATTAACATAATTCACTTATGTGATGAAGGATACCTTGTGAATTTTAGGAATTATAAGTGCTTAGTTCACAATTTCAAGGAAGAATTTATTCTCTCATCCAATAGGTAAGAGAATGTCGACACTTTAAACATAGAGGACTTTAGAAACCATGATTTACCTTTCCTTTTTACAATGGAATATCATTCTTGGTTGTGGAATAGAAGATTAGGTCACATTAATCTTAGAAACTTATGTAATCCTTCTAAGAAAAAACTATTTAAGGATCTACCGAAGCATAGGTTTGATTCTTCTAAAGTTTGTGGACCTTGTAAATATGGCAAGAAACATAAATCTAGTGTTAAATAAATCGGTGAAGTCTCAAGAACTGATGCATTACAGTTAGTGCACATGGATCTTTTTGGTCCAACACAAACCGGAAGCATTGGAGGCAAATACTACGTGTTTGATCTAGTTGATGATTACACTTGATTAACATGGGTCTATTTTATAACAAAGAAGTCTGAATCTTTTTATTATTTCAAAATTTTTAGATCCCATGTTAAAAATAAAAAAAATCATCCACTGAAGAATATTCATAGTGATCATGGTGGAGAATTTCAAAATTCTGATTTTGAAACTTTTTGTAGTAGAAAAGTTATTACTGACAACTTCTTAGCACCTAGAACTCGTCAACAGAATGCTGTAGTTGAAAGAAGATATAGAATACTTCAAGAGATAAATAAAACCATGTTGAGTGAATATTCTATTGCTAGACATTTCTAGGCTGAAGCTATAAGTACTGATTGTCATACTATAAATCGAGTTTTGATTAGACCTTTTCTTAATTAAACATATTATGAGTTATGGAATGGTAGAAAACCCATACTTTCCTACATAAAGTTCTTTTGTGGCAAAGTATTCATTCTAAATACTAAAAATAATTTACACAAATTTGCATCAAAATATGATGAAGGAATTTTCTTAGGCTACTCCACAACTTCTAAGTCTTATAGAGTTATCAATAAAAATACTCGTACTGTTGAAGAAACAGTGCATGTAAAATTTGATGAGTCTGACCCTTTTGTTTTTAAACCATCCCAACATACATCCTCAGATGTGTTTTCCAAAACTGATTATCAACCTTTGATGGAAGATCCTTCTGATAAGGAAAATGTTGAAGAAGATACTTCTGAAACATTTACCCTAGAAGACTTTATGACCTATGTTGATGAACAGGCTTTACAATACCCAAATCAAGAGTTTCTTAAGAATCATCCCAGTGATAGCATCATTGGTGATGCAAATCAACCTATAAGGACTAGGAGTTCCTTGAGAAATGAAGTAGAACATCTAGTATTTCTTTCCCAATTAGAACCAAAATGCACTGATGAAGCTTTAGGTGATGATGATTGGATCAAAGACATGAAAGATGTACTAAAAAAATTTGAGAGGAATAAAGTATGGACCATGAATGAAAGTCCTAAGGAAAGTTCTGTTATTTGAGTAAAATGGGTCCTCAGAAACAAGTGTGATGAAAATGGATTCATTGTAAGAAATAAAGCTACACTAGTTGCTAATGTCTATAATCAGAAAGAGGGAATAGACTATGAAGAAACATATGCTTCAGTAGCTAGACATGAATCTATTTGTATTTTACATTCCTTTGCTGCATTCTTCAATTTTAAACATTTTCAAATGTATGTGAAATGTGATTTTTTTAACCGTTATGTTCAAGAGGATGTTTTTGTTGAACAACCACCTGGATTTGAAGATACAAAACATCCTGATCACGTTTTTAGACTTACCAAAGCTTTGTATGGTCTTAAAAAATCCCCACAAGCCTGGTATGATAGACTCACATGATTTTTGCTTCAAAATAACTATGTAAAAGGAAATGCGGATCTAGACCTTTTAAAAAATAAAGTTAAGAAAAAAAATAGATTGTTCAAATTTTTGTTGATGAAATCATATTTGGTTCGACTCAGCAATATTAACTGATTCTTTTGCAAGTCTAATGAAATCTGAGTTTGAAATGAGTATGATGGGTGAGTTAACTTTTTTCCTTGGTTTTCGAATTTCTCAATGACCAGAAGGAACCTATATATCTCAACATAAGTATATTAAATATCTTCTTGAAAAGTATGGTTATGACAACACTACGAGTATAAGTACTCCCATCAATACCTCAAACTCTTTAAATGTTGATTAAGCTAGGAAACCAGTAGATCAAACATCATTTAGAGGTATGATAGGAAGTTTACATTACATAATATCTAGTAGACTAGACTTAATGTTCTCAGTATGATTATGTTCAAGATATCAATCCAATCCTAAGGAATCTCATTTAAAGGCAGTAAATAGAATTTTTTGCTTCCTAAAGGGAACCATGGATATAGGATTATTTTATACTTCTGGAAATGGTTTTTTATTAATTTTTTTTTCAGATGCTGACTTTGGTGGATGTAGAATGGATAGAAAAATTATATCCAGAACTTTTCATTTCTTATAAGATTCATTAGTTTCTTGGTAATTCAAGAAGAAACATTCTATAGAACTTTCCACTACTGAAGCTGAATATGTAGCAGGTGGAAGTTGTTGTACTCAACCGTTGTGGATGCAACACACACTCCCAGATTATGGCCTAATTATTACTAAGACTAATATTTTGTGTGATAACACAAGTTCCATATCCCTTATTAATAACCCTGCACATCACTCTCGTTCAAAACACATAGACATTAGGCATCACTTTCTTAGGGATCTCCCACTTAAATGAGATATCATTCTTCAGTTTATTGGAACAAAAGACCAACATTCTGATATTTTAAGAAAATATTTACCCTCCAATAGATTTGAATACATTAAAAAAAGTAAGGAATGATAACCGTAAAGTAATCATTCTTCATTAGCTTCTTGCTGGACAATTCTCCTAACAGTAATAAACTCCTTTTCATAGGAGGAGTACATTTTATTGTTAGTATATTTTTTTGTATTTTTTTTAACACTTTTTGTAAATATTTCTTTTCTCATAGTTAGTTTTTCAAGCTTTTCGGAACTAATGATTCCAGAAAGGAAATTTCA
Organism: Viscum album; assembly: GCA_963277665.1. NCBI lineage: Eukaryota > Viridiplantae > Streptophyta > Magnoliopsida > Santalales > Viscaceae > Viscum > Viscum album. Next base: position 895,762,905 of record OY728127.1, read on the forward strand.
GAAACAAATGTTTCCAGAATGGAAATTTCTGAAACTAAAATTTCCGGAATGGAAATTTCCAGAACTAAAATTTTCAGGATTAAAATTCTCTGAATGAGAACTTCTGGAATGGAGATTTTCATACTGTATTTTTCATAATGAGATTTTCGTAATGGAATTTTTCAGAATCGAGATTATCGTACATGAGTTTTTTTCAAATTGGAGATTTTCGTATTGGAATTTTTCGCAACATGTTTTCCCTACTAGATCTTTCTAAATGATTTTGTTTTTAAATTTATTTATTCAATAAAAGCATTACCAATTAATAACAATCTTAATATCCAATCTGAAATATATTATTTCCTTACTTATAGTTACGTTATCATATTTTTTTCCTGAAAGTATTTTCCTGAGTTTTTTTTATCAAAAGTTCGGATTCTAGTTTTCCTCAAATCATAATGTTTTCCTTAAAACCACAAAAGATCGGAGTCAGGTTTTCCTTGTGGGAATGTTCTCAACCGTTAGATCAGATCAAGAAGTTTTTCAACCGTTATATGGTTTTTGGAAGACCAATGTTCATATCCATCGCCTATATAAGGGGGGACGCAAGACTCGTCCCACATAGGATTTGAAAGCTTCTACGTCTCGAAGTCCTGATGCTCTTCTTATGACCGGTCTCGAACTTTTCAAAGTCGTTCCGAATGTTTCAAAATTCTTCACTCCAAATGTCTGTTGAAGAAAAATCTCAAGATATGTAAACTTCAAAACAAATCTCTAAGAGGTTAGTCTTTAGGGAAAGGTTAGTTCATCCAGATTTCAATAAGCTTTATTCCCTTATTCAATGAATATATGACTGAATGGATTAGAAGATGTCTGCGTAACAAATTTAGATAAACATGATCCGGTTCATACTAACTTACTTATTCAGTTCTACGAGTCTGTTTCCTTCAAGATGGAAAATGGAAGAGAATGGTTTTATTTCAAGTCGTATGGGAAGACTTATAAACTATCTTACATCAATTATGCGATCTTGTTTGATTTAACATATAAAGGAGAAGTTGAATTCTTCTCACACAAAAATCCCGATGTGCAAGGATGTTTCAACTGGGAGAATACACTGAAGTGTCTTGGTCTTAAGGATGATTAAACTATTAGGATTGCTCATCTCACTCCGAACAATAGAATCCTTCACCTTTGGGTGAAAGGATTTCTAGTTCCAAGAAAAGGTGACAAAGAAAATTTGAAGAAGAGTGATATTTATGTCTTAGATTTCTTGGTAAATCTAAGAAAGATAAATGTGATGAGGCATGTCTTGTTTACAATCAAGAAAATCAAAGAATGGAATTTGAGATCTCTGATAATCATGTTCCCTTCTTTACTATCTAAGCTGATAGTTTGGTGCTTAGAATCCTTCAAGGTTGCATGCAAATCAAAAGATCAAAATTGAAAGCTTATGCTGGTCAGTGATGATACCTTGAATAGTATGAAGATGGGTTTTTTCCAGTCAATCCGGAGAATTTTACCCTCTATCTGTGGAATAGGTTGAAGCAACTCCAAAAGAGACACAGAATCCGGAACCATCCAAAAAGAAAAGGAAGAAGAGAAAGGTTAAGGAAGTAGTTGCTGATGAAGAATATCCTATGTCTAAGGAAACTCAATCTGCTCCCCCCAAGATGAAGAAGGAGAAAACATATATAGATGAAGTGGTTGTGAAGTGGAGGGAAGTTAAGCAGAAGAGAAAGGAAGGGGATCCACAATTCGAATTGGACCCTGCGGAGGCTATGGCCTTAAAAGAAAAATCCGCGGAAGTGTTAGAGAATTAGGAGAAAGAGATGTAAATGAAAAATAAAGTGTCTGAAGCTAAAGTGGTCCAATACTTGCTGAGAGCTACAGAGTTAGCTTCTGAATAGATTTCTGTTCCGGAATCTTTCCTTGCAGAGCCTTCTTTACCAAAAACTCGAGCCAAGAACTATGTCACTCCGGAAAAAGCCAAGGGTAAAGAAGTACTTGAAGAAGATGAAAAAGAAGTTGCTGAAGAAGTAGAGGAAGAGGTTGAAGAAGAAGATGATGAAGATGAGGTAAGTGAAGATTTAGATGTCTTGATAAAGAAAGTCGAAGACTATAAGGATAAAGCTGAATCCCCAAAGTTAGTAACTCCATGAAAGGGAAATGAGGAAGCTTGTATTAAACATCAAGAAGAAGAAGAAGAAAATGTCAAGTATGATGAGGAAGAATCCTATGAGAGGAATTTCCATGAGGAGGGATATGAAAAACAGAAACCCGATGAAGATCAGATTATCCATGTTTCTAAATCTGAGGTAGTATCTCTTGATGAGAAAACAATTCCGAAATCTGATAAGGGGAAGCAAGTCCCCATGGATACTCCTATAAAATATGTCATCAGGAAGAAAGAGGTTGGTGGAACATCTAGAAGGAAGCTATTGCAAGATAAAGAAGATAAATCTCATTTAGATGTATCTGATTCGGAATCATCTTTTAATGGGAGTGATTTTATTGTTCAGTCTTTTAAAAAGTTGGTGGACGTCATTCCAATCTTTCCTACCCTTGAAACTAGATGTCAAATGCTTCAGCTAAGCCAAAATCAGAAATCAGAGACACTATCCATGCTGATGGAAAAGTGTGTGAAGATAGAAGAGGAATATAAAAGTTTATATATCTGTTGTGATGTGCATAGAAAGTCCAGCAGTAAGGTAACAAAGTAGTCTAAGAAAGTTTAAGAAGACTTGGCTGTGTTTGATAATTTCCATAATGATGTGAAAGAAGCTTTTGAAACAGCAGATAAAAAGGTTAAGAATCATCAAGATTAGTTTATTATTGAGCAGAGTACCCGGATTCAACAAGTGAAGGAACTAAATGACAACGCAAATTTTCTGGCTCAAAATCATTTAAATGTTATAACTCTCCAGATTGAGCGTGAAAAAAGAGTTGTTCAGCAAGATGAATTGATAAAGTTGCCGAAAGAAGCTACAGAGGCTCAGGCAGAGGCTTTGAATGTCCAAGAAGAGAAGTCAAAAACCTTGGAGAGGCAAGTCGAGGAAGACCAAAGAGACCTAATGAAGATCAAAACCTTGTTAAAGAATCTAATCCCAAAGGAAATGAAAGACAAATAAACCCACCCCGATCTATTGTTATAGTTGTCTTTCCTTGTAATGTTTTTCCCAACTCTAATGAAATATTTTATGGTTCGTTGTGTCTTTTCATATACTAATGTTTTAGGTACCATATTTTTTTCCATACCCTTTAATTCTTTTTGAAAATCACAAAGGCGGAGAAGGAAAAAGAAATACCCCAAAGGAGGAGAATAAAAAATTCTAAGTGAAATATACTTAAAGTAGGGGGAGTTTCTCACTTCGAAGTTTTTCATTCCCATGATAATGAGAAATCCACTCCAGAAATTCAGAATACAATCTTTAGAGTTTCAATGCCTAAGGAGGAGTTAGTTGTATTCAATTTCATTCATGAACAAAGGGAGATATGTTTTAATTTCAAATCCTAATGAAATTCTTCAAAGTTATTATATTCTTTTTGTAAGGATGTTTGTGCTTTCCAAAAAGTGGGATATTGTTGAGTCAATAATGTTTTCCTTATGAAATTTCCATGCCTTCTTGTTTTGAAAATCACAAACACATTATACTTAAGCAAATGTATGATTTACTTCCACAAGGAAATTTACCCTAACCTAGATTTTCTTATACATAGCAATATTTTTCATAAGTGAAAATCCCTGATTGTTAACCAAAATCCAGAAATCACATAATGACAAGTATTGGAGTATTCTATTTCTAGGATCTAAATTCTGGATGTGAACTATAATGATGTTCCACTCCAAATTATGGATAATAACTTTCTTGAGTTCAACTCCGAACTCTTAAGTATTTCGAACCTGAACACTTATAATATTCATCTCCGAACCTTCATGAGTTCGACTCCGAACTCTTAAGTAGTTCGACTTAGAACTCTTATGAAGTTTGACTCTGAACATTCATGAATTCAACTCTGATCTCTTAAGTAGATTGACTCCGAAGTCTTATGACGTTCGACTCCAAAATTTCATCAGTTCTCATCCAAACTCATAAGTAGTTTGACTCCAAACACTTATGAAGTTCGACTTTGAAATCATAAGAAGTTCGACTTCGAACACATAAGAAGTGTGACTCTGAATCTTCATGAGTTCGACTCCGAATTCTTAAGTAGTTCAACTACGAAGTCTTATGAAGTTCGACTCTGAACATTCAGGATTTCGACTCCTAACTTTCATGAGTTTTACTCTGATCTCTTAAGTTCTTCGACTCCGAACAGTCATGAGTTCGAATCCGAACTCTAAAATAGTTTGACTCCGAACTTTTACCAGTTCGACTTTGAAATCTGCATGATCAGATTCTGATATCTGGTGAAACCAGACACCGAATTCCTATAAAACAGAATCCGAACATTTCTTGACATAGACTCCGAATTTAATTTTCAGTTAGACTCTGAACATTTAATTTTTGTACACACTGAACTTAGTATGGTTTTTACTTACAAATTCTTCATTACAAAATGATTTCATGCATTTGCTTATACTTGGTTTTTTATTAAATGACGTCGTCTATTCTTTTTCAAACTAACTGTTGGTTGAGTAACACGTGTATAGTTCCCTCTAAATTTTATGGAAAATATGACCGTTGGAGGAGGGATCCGACCATTGGAAATTTGCATATAAATAGGAGCTCATTTGAAAGAGCTCAAGAGATGAAAAAAATTTGATCGATCTAGAGACCACACTCTATTATGGTGATTTCTAGAGAGAGAATATTTTCAGGCTTTTTGCATACTGAATCGCTCGTTCAGACTGCTTTGTGGAACTCAGAATGTTGGTGATTATATTCGAGGACTTCTGGGGATAGGAAGACAGAGGTGTGGTCAACCTTGAAGTTCTAGGGCTTCCATGCTGAGGAAGACAGAGGTTCCAACTACCTTGAAGTTGAAGGCTTGCGGGGATAACAAGACAGAGATTTCGATATTCGTATCAAGGGCATACCCTGGTGTGGGTAAGACAAACTTTCATGAAATTATAAATCTAGGCACCTTTATCCAAGGTTGTTAGATACCCTTCTATTTGGGTTAAAAGACTTATATCTTGTTAATTGTTGTTTTACTAATTGATTTTCCACTGCACTTTTGTATTGTAAGGAATTTATAACATTCATATATTTCCTTACACTTGTACACTGATTAGTTTAGATTATATACTCTTTAAGGTAGAATCTCATATTGTAAAATTCAGTTCCAATTTTCCAATTGGTGTTAGAGGTGTTGTGAATTTGCATTGTTTAACTTTATTAAACTTATTTCATTCCTTGCTTAAGGAATTTTTTTAATGTGTACAATTCACCCCCCCCCCTCTGGTATATTGGGCATCTACACCATTATTTTGATCCTAAAATTGGTATCAGAGGAGGTCTCTGAAATACTTATACTCACATATCAGTTTTTCTTTCTCATTTTTCATTGTTCTTCATTCTTTCATAGAAAGGTACATTGTCATTCCAAACTTTGTCATTCTGAACTTTGTCATTCTGAATTGTCATTCCGAACTTTTTGGTTACAAAATTTTTCTACTAACTAGTTTGGTTGTCATGTTTTTATAAGAATGGCATGAATCAATGTTGGTTATATTGACAATATGAACCCTACAAGACCACCAATATTTGATGGGAAATATTTTGAGAACTGGAGAGATCGAATGAAGAATTTTTTTATCAATATTGGAGTGGATAATTCCGTGATTCATACTGGTGATTATAAAATTCATAATAAGGAAGTTTGAACATTCACTAACCAGGAAAAGCATGATTATCAAGTCAATTACAAGGTACGTAGTACCTTACATTGTTTAATTATTAGAAAAATATATAGCAAAATTGCATCTTGTGATGTAGATAATTGTATCTGTAAGATGTTATAGGTTACACACTTTGGCACTTCTAAAGTGATTGAGACTAGGAGATCTATGCTTAGATATGAATAACATGGATTCAATTTTCCTTATGGTGAACCAATTTGAAAAATTCAAAAGATATTTATTACTATTGTGAACAGTCTTCAGTCCATGGGAGAGAAAAGTGTGGATGATAAAGCTCTACTAGATAAGATAATTGATATTATGCCCAATGTGTGGGAATTCAAAAGAATTGGTGCTGATGAGAATAGAAAGGTCACTCAAATATCGTTAGATGAGATATTTGGAACTCTTCTCTAGCATGAAACAAGAATGAAGAGAGATGCTGACAACATCAATAACTAGAATGGAAATGGTACTATTTCTTTTATAACAACATAAAATCATATGAATTCTAATACTCCTAAGAGAGTTACCAGATCCAAGTCTAAGAAAGTTATTATCCAATCTAAATCTAGAGAGAGTTATGTCTCAGAAAATGAGTTAGGAAATCTTGCATGAAGGATGAACAAGATAGCTGGCCAGAGAAATTTCCAATCAATGTATAAGAAAAAATAAAGGAAATATAGGAATAATGGAGAAGTTACTTGTTATGAATTCAAGAGAGCTTGACATATTAGACCAGATTATCGTTTTCTCAAAAAGAAAGAAAGGAAAGAAAGGAATTCTGACAGGAATAGAAAGAAGAATAATAAAGTCAAAGCTAAGAAAGTTCTAAAAGCTAATGACACCTGGAGTGCCAGTGGTGGTGACTCTTCAGATGAATCGTCTGATTATGAATCATCAGGATAGAAGAATCTTGGTCTTATAGCCAGATTACCCATTAACAATGATTGTTTTATGGATAAGGTACAAAATGTTGAATCATTGACCATTGTTTCATTAAATTCTAATGATAGAGAATATTATAACTCATCTGATGTAGAATCCTCTTCTGATGAAGAAAATACATTACCTACCTATTAACAAGTTTCTAGGTATGCTGAATTTCTTGAAATTTAGAATTCCAAACTCAATAAAAAACATGATAAGGAAAACTCAATGAATACTATTCATACGAAAGAAATATCGGATCTTTCTAAAGATCTTGATAGGAAAAATACTGATCTTATAAATATTTCAAAAAATCATGAGAATGTAAGTTCTGAGAAGAACAGACTTTCTAAAGAGTTTGATAATGTAATTTATATGAAAAGTATCTTCGAGCCTAGCTCTAGTTCTAAATCTAATTATTTTGAAGATAAAAACATGGTTGTAAAACTGAAGTCCGAAATGTTTTCCTTAAAGAAATGTTTATCAAACTTTAGCCATGGTAAGGAAAATTTTGATAAAATGTATTCTCAAATACTACCATCAAGAAACAAATTCAGATTTGGTTATACCCATGATAAACCAACTTTTAGTAAAAATTACGTTGTTCCACAGAGTGCCCCATTTTGTACCAAATTTCAATGTGGTGGTAACTGGGCAAAGAATTGTTCTTTAAATAAAACCAAATCATTAGGTTTTCATAAGGCATATTTTTCAAAGAAGATGTGGGTGCCTAAAATTTTGTTATCTGGAAATCTCGGATCCAAATAAGTTTGGATTCCAAATTTCTAATTCTTTTCTTGATTTCCGAAAGATAAAGGAAGTACCAGAAACAATACATGGTACATGAATAGTGGGTGTTCCCGACACATGACTAGTAACAAAATCTATTTTGAAAACATTGTCAAAACAAAAGGAGGAAAGGAAAAATTCAGAGATAATGCTCAGGGAGAAATTGTTGGTATAGGTAATATTGTTATTCTTGGTAAAATATTGATTTCAAATGTTTTATTTCTTAAGGGTCTTAAGAAAAACATCATTAGCATAAGTCAGTTATGTGATGAAGGATACCTTGTGAATTTTAGTAATTATAAGTGCTTATTTTACAATTTCAAGGAAGAATTGATTCTCTTAGAAAATAAGTAAGAGAATGTTTACACTTTAAACATAGATGACCTTAGAAGCCATGATTTACCTTTCCTTTGTCCAATGGAAGATCATTCATGGTTGTGGCATAGAAGATTAGGTCACATTAATCTTAGAAACTTATGTTAACTTTCTAAGAAGAAACTTGTTAAGGATCTACCGAAACTTAGTTTTGATTCTTCTAAAGTTTTTGGTCCTTGTCAATATGGCATGAAACATAAATCTAGTTTTAAATCAATCGGTGAAGTCTCAACAACTGATGCATTACAGTTAGTGCACATGGATCTTTTTGGTCCAACACAAACCGGAAGCATTGGTGGCAAATACTACGTGTTTGTTCTAGTTGATGATTACACTTGATTTACATGGGTCTATTTTCTAAAAATGAAGTTTAAATATTTTTATTATTTTAAATATTTTGGATCCCATGTAAAAAATTAAAAAAATCTTCCACTGAAAAATATTCATAGTGATCATGGAGGAGAATTTCAAAATTCTGATTTTGAAACTTTTTGTAGTAGAAAAGGTATTACTCACAACTTCTTAGCACCTAGAACTCCACAACAAAATGGTGTAGTTGAAATGAGATATAGAATACTTTAAGATATAAATAGAACCATGTTGAGTGAATATTCTATAGCTAGAAATTTCTAGGCTGAAGCTGTAAGTGCTGATTGTTATACTATAAATCTAGTTTTGATTAGACTGTTTCTTAATAAAACTCCTTATTAGTTATGGAATGGTAGAAAACCTAGACATTCCTACATCAAGGTCTTTGGTTGAAATGTATTCATTCTGAATATTAAAGATAATTTACAAAAATTCTCACCAAAATCTGATGAAGGAATTTTCTTAGGCTACTCCACAACATCTAAGGCTTATAGAGTTATCAATAAAAATACTCGAACTATTGAAGAAAAAGTGCATGTAAAATTTGATGAGTCTGACCCTTTTGTTTTAAAACCATCCCAACATACATCCTAATATGTGTTTTCAAAAACTGATTATCAACCTTTGATAGAAGATCCTTCTGATAAGGAAAATTTTCAAGAAGATACTTCTGAAACATTTACCCCAGAAGACTTTCTGCCCTATGTTGATGAACATGCTTTAAAATACCCAAATCAAGAGTTTCATAAGAATCATCCCATTGATAGCATCATTGGTGATGTAAATCAACCTATAAGGACTAAGAGTTCCTTGAGAAATGGAGTAGAACATCTTGCATTTCTTTCCCAATTAGAACCAAAAAACACTGATGAAGCTTTAGGTGATGATGATTGGATCAGAGACATGCAAGATGAACTAAACGAATTTGAGAGGAATATAGTATAGACCATGGTTGATAGTCCTAAGGAACCATCTGTTATTGGAGTAAACTGGGTCCTCAGAAACAAGGGTGATGAAAATGGATTCATTGTATGAAATAAAGCTACACTAGTTGCTAAAGGCTATAATCAGAAAGAGAAAATAGACTATGAAGAAACCTATGCTTCAGTAGCTAGACATGAATCTATTCGTATTTTTCATTACATTGCATCATTCTTCAATTTTAGACTTTTTCAAATGGATGTGAAATAGTGCGTTTTTTAGCCGTTATGTTCAAGAGGAAATTATTGTTGAACAACCACCTGGATTTGAAGATACAAAACATCCTGATCATGTTTTCAGACTTACCAAAGCTTTGTATGGTCATAAAATATCCCCACAATCCTGGTATGATAGAATCCAACAATTTTTGCTTAAAAATAACTATGTTAAGGGAAATGTTGATCCAGACCTTTTTAAAAATAAAGTTAAGGAAAATGTTTTGATTGTTCAAATTTATGTTGATGACATCATATTTGGTTCGACTCAGCAATCTTAACTGATTATTTTGAAAGTCTAATGAAATCTAAGTTTGAAATGAGTATGATGGGTGAGTTAACTTTCTAACTTGGTATTAAAATTTCTCAAAGACCAGAAGGAACCTATATATCTCAACATAAGTATATTAAATATCTTCGTAAAATGTATTGTTATGACAAGACTATGAGTATAAGTACTCCCATCGGTACCTCAAACTTTTTAAATGTTGATGAAGCTGGGAAACCAATAGATCAAACATCTTTTAGAGGTCTGATGGGAAGTTTACATTACATAATAGCTAGTCGACCAGACTTAATGTTCTCTGTATGCTTATGTTCAAGATATCAATCCCATCCTAAGGAATCTCATTTAAAGGAAGTAAAAAAAAATTCCGCAACCTAAAGGGAACCATGGATCTAGGATTATTTTATACTTCTGGAAATGATTTTTTTTTTAAAAAGTTCTTCAGATGCTGACTTTGGAGGATGTAGAATTGATAGAAAATGTACATCTGGAACTTTTCATTTCGTAGAAGATTCATTAGTTTCTTGGTCATGCAAGAAGCAACATTCTGTAGCACTCTCCACTGCTGAAGCTGAATATGTAGCAACTGGAAGTTGTTGTACTCAACTGTTGTGGATGCAACACACACTCACAGATTATGGCCTTAGTTTTACTAAGACTCAAATTTTTTGTGATAAGACAAGTACCATATCCCTTATTAAGAACCATGCACATCACTCTTGTTCAAAACACAAAGACATTAGGCATCACTTTCATAGGGATCACACACTTAAATGAGATATCATTCTTCAGTTTATCGTAAAAAAAGATCAACTTGCTGATATTTATACAAAATATTTACCCTCCGATAGATTTGAACAAATTAAACAAATGTTAGGAATGATAACCATAAGGTAATCATTCTTTATTAACTTCTTACTGGACAATTCTCCTAACAGTAATAAACTCCTTTTCATAGGGGGAGTATATTTGATTGTTAGTATATTTTTCTGTAATTTGTTTTCACACTTTTTGTAACTATTTTTTTTCTCGTAGTTAGTTTCTCAAACTTTTCGGAACTGATGTTTCCGGAATGGAAATTTAAGAAAAAAATGTTTCCGGAATGGAAATTTCTGAAACTAATATTTCCGGAATGGGAATTTCCAGAACTGAAATTTTTAGGATTAAAATTCTCTAAATGAGTACTTCCGGAATGGATATTTTAATACTGGAGTTTTCGTAACGAGATTTTCGTAATGGAATTTTTCGGAATCGAGATTTTCATTCTGGAGTTTTTTTTTGAAATAGAGAATTTCGTACTGGAATTTTTTGCAACGTTTTTTTTCGTACTGGATCTTTTTAAATGAGTTTGTATTTAATTGTATTTATTTCATAAGAGTGTTACCAATTAAGAAAAATCTTACTATCCAATATGAAATCTATGATTTCCTTACTTATAGTTGCGTTATCATATTTTCTCTTACTAGTATTTTCCTGAGTTTTTTTTAAAAAAAATTTGAATTCTAGTTTTCCTCAAGTCTTAATGTTTTCCTTAAAACCACAAAAGATCGGAGTAAAGTTTTCCTTGTGGGAATGTTCTCAATTTTCAGATCAGATCAAGATGTTTTTAAACCGTTATTTGGTTTTTGGAAGACCAGAGGTCACATCCATCGCCTACATAAAGGGGAAACCAAGACTCATCCCACATCGGTTTTGAAGGCTTCCATGTCTCAATGTCCTGATGATCTTCTTAAGATTGGTCCCAAACTTTGAAAATTCGTTCCGAATGTTTCAAAATTCTTCAATCCGAATGTCTGTTGAAGCAACATCTCAAGATATGTAAACTTCAATACCAATATCTAAGAGGTCAGTCTTCAGGGAAAGGTTAGTTCATCTGAATTTCTATAATCTTGATACCCTTATTTCAATGAATATTTGACTGAATGGATTGGATGATGTCTACATAACAAATTCAGATAATCAGGATCCGGTTTATACTAACTTACTGATTGAGATCTACGAGTATGTTTCCTTCAAGATGGAAGATGGGAGAGAATGGTTTTTATTCAAGTCTTATGGGAAGACATATAATCTATCTTATATCATGGCCGCGAGCATGGTTGGTTTAACCTATAAAGGAGAAGCCAAATTCTTCTCATACAAAATTCCTAATGTGCAAGAATATTTCACCAGGTAGAAGACACTGAAGTGTCTTGGTCTTAAGGATGATTAAACTATTAGGATTTCTCTTCTCACTCTGAACAATAGAAACCTTCAGCTTTGGGTGCAAGGATTTTTAGTTCCAAGAAGAGGTGACAAAGGAAATTTGAAGAATAGTGATATATATTTTTTATATTTCTTGGTAAATTTATGAAAGATAAATCTGATGAGGCATGTCTTGTTTACAATCACGAACATCAAAGAAGTGAATTTGAGAGCTCAGATAATCATGTTCCATGCCTTACTATCTAAGCTAATAGTTTAGTGCTTAGAATCCTTCAAGGTAGAACCCAAATCAAAATTTTTAAATTTCAAGCTTATGCTGGTTAGTGATGATACCTTGAAGAGGATGAAGATGGGTTTTTTCCAGTCAATCCGGAGAATTTTACCCTCTATCTATGGAAGAGGTTGAAGCAACTCAAAAAGAGACACAGAATCTGGAATCATCCAAAAAGCAAAGGAAGAAGAGAAAGGTTAAGGAAGTGGTTGATGATGAAGAAAATCCTAAAGCTAAGGAAACTCAATCTGCTCCCCCAAGTCGAAGAAGCAGAAAACATATCCAGATGTAGTGGCTCCTAAGTGGAGGGAAGATAAGTAGAAGAGGAAGGAAGAGGATCCACAATTCAGATTGGACCCTGCGGAGGCTAAGTCCTTAAAAGAAAATGCAGAAGAAGAGTTTGAGAAGTAGGTGAAAGGGAAGAAAATGAAAAATAATGTTTCTGAAGCTGAAGTGGTGCAATCCTTTCTGAGAGAAACAGTGTTAGCTTCTGAACAGATTTCGGTTCTAGAATCTTTTTTTCAGAGCCTTCTTTACCAAAAACTCGAGCCAAGAACTATGTCACTCCAGAAAAATCCAAGGGTAAAGATGTAGTTGAAGAAGCTGAAAAAGAAGTTTCTGAAGAAGAATATGAAGAGGTTTAAGAAGAAGAAGAAGATGATGAGGTAAGTGAAGATTTAGATGTCTTGATAAAGCATGTAGAGGACTATAAAGATAAAGCTGAATCCCGAAAGTTAGTAACTCCTGGAAAGGGAGATGAGGAATCTTGTAAGAAAAATCAAGAAGAAGAAGAAGAAAATGTCTTGTATGATGAGGAAGAATCCTATGAGAGGAATTTCCATGAGGAGGGATAAGAAAAACAGAAACCAGATGAAGATCAGATTATCCATGTTTTTAAATCTGAGGAAGTGTCTCCTAATTAGCAAACAATTCTGAAATCTGATAAGGGGAATCAAGTCCTCATGGATACTCCTATAAAAGATGTCATCAGGAAGAAAGAGGTTGGTGGCACCTCTATAATGAAGTTAGTGCAAGATAAAGAAGAGAAATCTCAGAGAGATGTATCTGATTCGGAATCATCATTTCATGGTTGTGATTTTATTTTTGAGTCTTTGAAAATGTTGGTGGACATAATTCCAATCATTCCCACTATTGAAACTAGATGTCAAATGCTTCATCTAAGCCAACATCAGAAACCAGAGACACTATCCATGCTGATGGAAAAGTGTGTGAAGATAGAAGCGGAACAGAAAAGTTTATATATCTATTTTGATGTGCATAGAAAGTCCTGCAGTAAGGTAAGAAAGTAGTCTAAAAAAGTTTAAGAAGACTTGGCTGTGTTTGATAATTTCCATAATGATGTGAAAGAATCTTTTGACACTTCAGATAAAAAGGTTAAGAATCTTCAAGATGAGTTGATTATTGAGTAGAGTACCCAGAGTCAACAAGTGAAGGAACTAAATGACAACGCAAATTCTCTTACTCAAAATCTTTTAAATGATATAAATGACCGGATTGAGCTTGAAAAAAGAGTCCTTCAGCAAGATGAATTGATAAAGTTGCAGAAAGAAGCTATCGAGGCTCAAGCAGAGGCATTGAAAGTCCAAGAAGAGAAGTCAAAAGCCTTGTAGAGGAAATTCGAGGAAGTCCAAAGAGACCTAATGATGCTCAAAACCTTGTTAAAGAATATAATCCCGAAGGAAAAGGAAGACAAATGAACCCACTCCGATCTTTTGTTTTAGTTGTCTTTCATTGTAAAGTTTTTCCCAACTCTAATGAAATATTTTTTGGATCGTTGTGTCTTGACATATACAAATGTTTCAGGTACCATAATTTTTTCCATACCCTTTAATTCATTTTGAAAATCACAAAGGGGGACAAGGAAAAAAGAACTACTCCAAAGGAGGAGAAAAAAAATTCTACGTGAAATATTCTTAATGTAAGGTGGAGTTTCTCACTTCGAAGTTTTTCATTCCCATGATAATGAGAACTCCACTCCAAAAATTCAGAATACAATCCTTAGAGTTTCAATTCCTAAGGGGGAGTTAGTTGTATTCACATCCATTCATGAATGAAGGGAGATAAGTTTTAATTTCAAATCCTAATGAAATTTTTCAAAGTTATTATATTCTTTTTGTAAGGATGTTTGTGCTTTCCAAAAAGTGGGAGATTTTTGAGTCAATAAGGTTTTTCTTATGACATTTCCATGCCTTCTTGTTTTGAAAATCACAAACACCTTATACTTAAGAAAATGTATGATTTACTTCCATAAAGAAATTTATCCTAACCTAGATTTTCTTATACATAACAATATTTTTCTTAAGTGAAAATCCCGGATTGTTAACTAAAATCCCGGAATCACATAATGAAAAGTATTGGAGTATTCTATTTCTAGGATCTGAATTCTGGATGTGAAAAATAATGAAGTTCCACTCCGAATTATGGATAAGAACTTTCTTGAGTTCCACTCCGAACTCTTAAGTAATTCGACCATGAACACTTATAATGTTTGTCTCTGAACCATCATGAGTTCGACTCCGAACTCTTAAGTAGTTTGACTCCTAACACTTATGATGTTCGACTCTGAACTTTCATGAGTTCGACTCTGAACTCTTAAGTAGTTAGACTCCAAACTCTTATGATGTTCGACTCCAAACACTTAAGTAGTTCGACTCCGAACACTTATGAAGTTTGACATTGAACTCTTAAGAAGTTAAACTCTGAATAATCATGAGTTCGACTCCGAATTCTAAAGTAGTTCCACTCCGAACTCTTATGAAGTTCGACTCCAGACTTTCATGAGTTCGACTCTGAACATTCCTGAGTTTGACTCTAAACTCTTATGTACTTTGACTCAGAAATTTCATGAGTTCGACTCCGAACTCTAAAATAGTTCGATTCCAAACTTTTACCCGTTCGAATTTGAACTCTGCATGTTCAGATTCTGATATCTACTGAAACCAGACTCTGAATTCCTATAAAACAGAATCCGAACATTTCTTGACATAGACTCCGAATTTCATTTCAGTTAGACTCTGATCTTTTAATTTTCGTACAATCTGAACTTAGTATGGTCTTTACTTACAAATGCTTCATTAAAAAATGATGTCATGCATTTAGTTATACTTGGGTTTTTTATTAAATGATTTCTTCTATTCTGTTTCAAACTAACCGTTGGTTGAGTTACATGTGTACATGTCCCTCGAAATTTCATGGAAAATATGTCCGTTGGAGGAGGGATCCGACCGTTGGGAATTTTCCTATAAATAGGATCTCATTTGAAAGAGCTCAAGAGATGAAAAATATTTGATCGATCTAGAGACCACACACTGTTAAGGTGATTTCTAGAGAGAGAATCTTTTAATGCTTTTTTCATACTGAACCTCTCGTTCAGACTGCTTCGTGCGACTTCGAATGTTGGTGATTACATTCGAGGACTTCTGGGGATAGGAAGACAGAGGTGCAGACAACCTTGAAGTTCTAGGGCTTCCATTCTGAGGAAGATAGAGGTTCCAACTATCGTGAAGTTGAGGGTTTGCGGGGATAGAAAGATAGAGATTCTGATTTTTGTATCGAGGGCATACCCTGGTGTGGGTAAGACATACATTCATGAAAGTATAAATCTAGGGACCTTTATCCAAGGTTGTTGGTTTCCATTCTATTTGGGTTAAAAGACTTATATCTTGTTATTTATAGTTTTACTACATGTTTTTCCACTACACTTTTGTATTGTAAGGAAAGTATAACCTTTTTATATTTCTTTACACTTGTACTCTAATTAGTTTAGATTCGATACACTTTAAGGTAGAATCTCATATTGTAAATTTCAGTTCCAATTTTCCAATTGGTGTTAGAGGTGTTTTGAATTTGATAAGTTTATCGTTTTTAAACTTAGATCTTTCCTTACATAAGGAAATTTTTTTAAAGTGTACAATTCACCCACCTCTTGTATATTGATCATCTACAACATTATTTGGATCATACAAAAAGCATGCACATACCTTATCCCATTGCCATATTTTGATGTTATGATCTTGAAAAACATATGGCGCACACGTTTCCAAGACTTAATGTACATGGCGTGCAAGTCCCTTTTCCAAAAACAACTTTTGTTCATTTGTCGATATTCAGAGCCAAAAATTTGGAAAACACTGGAAAACGACGCCACCTTGTATCTGTTCTTTTGTACCACCTCTAGATCATCCATTCCTTTTTCAACATTCTTGAATCAAACATGGATTGTTAGCCAAATCCCTTGAACTCAACATGCCACCATGAAATCCCCTTTTTCAACAAATTTTTATGTCATGGTTTGATTTGTCAACAATCACAACACAGATGTCCACTTTTTTAACAAACACAATCACCTCAAAAAATGAATCAATGATTCCTTGAGGTATTTTCCCCAAAAATATCCCAATTTGGGTTTGTCGAAAACTCCTCCATAAAAATATACATAATTAATTCTTCAACCATCATTCACCCATTGTGATTCTGATAGCGGTCATGGATTTACTCAACAATACTCTAATCCCAGATGAGCAATGGTCGGCGTGAGAAACATGTGTAAATAAAAAGTTCATCAATGAATCACTCCAACTCTGAAACCCATTGTTAACATAAAACTGATATAAATTTTTTGAAATATTCTTACCGCATTTCAATAACACTCTTCAGCTTTTATCAGGATCCACAGCTGTCGTGATATCTGTTCTTTGATCGATCACTTCTAGCATCGTCAGATTTAATTCCTCCCCCTGTCTTATTGCTCTCCCCCTATCTCGCTGCTACACCTATGAGCTTCTCCCCATATCAATCATGATATTCCAAACTGTCTACCCCACGAAGAATCAAAATATCACTATTTTCTCCCCCTCTGGCAACAAACCCAAAGGTCACTCCATTGTACTCTATAATAGAGTAGAGAAAGCATATCAGCACAGTAAGGAAAAAAACTATACCTTAGGGAGAGGGGGCGAGGGGTTTCCACATCCACACTCTTTTAAGTTTGGGGAGGTGACTGAACTCCCAGAGCCAGTCTATGCCTCTCAAAAGCATCCTTGGGTAAGGTCTTTGTTAGAATGTCTTCAACCTGTAGCTCTGCAGGCACATACTGCAACTTCATGATACCCTACTCAACCTTCTCATTGATAAAATGAAAATTTATCTCAGTTTTCATTGTCCTTGAGTGATGGACGTGATTTTGGCCGATATTTATAGAACAAGAGTTATCACTCTAGATTCTGATCAGAGACATCACTTAAAATCCCATACCATCAAGCTGCTGCTTCATCCATAATAACTATATGCATATTCGATTTGCTGCAATATACTCAGCCTCCATAGTTCTCAATGAAATTAAATCTTACTTCTTGTTTATCCAAGAAATACACAGTACACCAAGTTATAATGCACATCCAGATGTTGATTTCCCATCTTCTGCTGAATCGGACCAATCAGAATTAGTATATCCTAATAACTCTATCTGATATTTTTCATTATATGTCAAGCCAAAATCCATCATGACCTTGATATAATGAAGTATTATTTTCACTACATGCATGTGGCTTTCCATGGGATTACTCTGATATCTCTCTTCATGGCATGTGGCAAAAAAAATATCAGGCCTTGTTGCAGACAAGTACAACAAACCTCAAATAATTTCCATGTATTCAGTGATATTAACTACCCTGACACTGTCATCTTTTGATTATTTCATCCGGGTAGAAACCATAGTCTTCATCTCCGTGGAATTATACATTCCAATCCTTCTTATATCCTCCTTGTCATATTTCTATTGAGAAATGAATCTTCCATTCCTTCCATGTGTTACCTGTAGACCTAGGAATAATGATAGCTCTCCAATCATTGACATTTCAAACTCATTTTTCATGAATTCGGAAAACGGTCTCTACTGAGCTTCATCTGATCCTAAAAATATTATATCATCGACATAAACCAACACCACCATCCTTTGATTACTGTTGTTGTTTAAGTAGATATTATAATCAACTCCACCACATTAAACCCCATGCTTCTTCAAATACTGATCTAGCCTTGAGTACCATGCTATTGGTGCTCGCTTCAACTGATATAATGCTTTATTCAACCGATAAACTTTATTCTCATCTTCATGAATGAGAAAACCATCTGGCTACTAAATGTACACATCTTATTCCATAACCAAATTCAGAAATGCATATTTGACATCCATCTGAAACACTTTGACCTTTCTTTCCACTACTATGCCTAAAAATAATCTTATTGTCTCTAGGCATAAAATTGGTGCAAATTTCTAAACAACATCAATGACATATATTTGGGAGTATCCTTTACACACCAGTCATGGTTTATTTGGAATCATTGCGCCATATTTGTTCATCTTGTTGCGAAAAGCCCATTTAGTCCCGATGAAATTATTATCAGCTGTCCTTGAAACAATCTCCCACGTATGATTCTTCTCAATCTGGTCTGATTCTTCATTTATATCCTGAACCCAGTACTCATCTTCAGCTACATCGGAATTTTTTTTGGCTCCACCTGAGATAAAAACGATGTTTGTTGAAATGATTTCATTCTCCGAGTATGAACAGCTGTTGTTTGATCACCAATGATACTTTTCCTATCAATTTCAGCTTGATTCTATGGATTTTTAGCAGATTCATATATTTTATCCTCTTGCTCATCATCAGTATCTTCTACTGAGTCAGCATTTTCCACTTCTACTCCCCTTGTGTTGCTTACCTTCTCATCAATTTCATCCATAAAATGTTCACCGGGTCGTTGAGTATTCTATTCATTTTCAACTATAGTGACATCATTGCTGTCAATAATTTTTCCCATCCATTTGTGGAAGCAATTATATGCTTTTCTTTTCCATGTGTAGCCAATGAATATCCCCTCATATCCTCGTGACTCAAACTTCCTGCGATTTTCATTGTTGAGAATGAAACAATTGCTTCCAATGATTTGAATGTATTTCAATGTTGGCTTCATTCCATACCACATTTTATACGGAGTCTTCCCATCCTTCAGACACAACAGAGACCTGTTCGAAATATTGACCGATGTCAAAATAACATCTTTCCAAAATGTATCTAGTAGGTCCTTTTCAATAAGCATCGTTCTGGCCAGGTTGTTGATGATCCAATTTCTCCTTTCAAAAACTCCATTCTGTTGGGGAGTTCTATTTGATGAAACTTTATTCCTTATCTCGTGTTTCACGATGTAGTCTTCTATATGAATGTTTGGGAATTCTATACCATTATCAGTAGGTAACATCATAATTTTCTACCCAAGAAACCTTTCGGATTCCCTCCTATACTACTTTATGCAACCCAACACCTTCATCTTATCGGTAATGAAAAATACCTAGGTGATTCTTCTATAATCATCAATGAAAATATCATTGTACCTTTTCCCATTTATATCTCGTGGTGAGATTGGTCCACATAAATCAGCATACACCAATTCGAGCACCCTAGTTGATTTCTGTTCCTTTGGCTTTATGTATTTTTGACGATCTTCCCTTGTTGTCATGCATTGCACGTATGAGTGCAATCATGTGATAATTTGGGAAGGTCTCTAGTAGCATCACAATTTAATAGATCATGCATGGATCGTTGGAATAGATTACCATGTAGCATATTCCCCATTTGGTTTTCTTCTTCTCTAGATAAAGGCATGCATCATCTTCCCCACTTACAAGATAATGATTTCCCTTTTTCCTTTTTCCCTGTAGATTAACTTCCCCTTATTTTCCTTTCAAAACACACATCTTCTAGGTAAATCATATAGAGTGCCCAGAGTCACAGAGCTAACTGACATTGAGAACGTTATGACAAAGTCCCTCTACTACCAAGACATCAGCAAGTCTCATTTCATTCCCCCCAAATTTAGCCTTTCCATAACCAACAATATTCAACCCTTCATCATTCCCAAAATTGAAAACTTCTTCTTTTTCCTATTTTATTCCCATAATAAGATCCTTGTTCCCAGTCATATGGGATGTGTAAAAACCATCATGCATCTATACTCCTTAACAATATAAAGCTTTAATGGAAATTTTTGCAACTACTGCCTTCTCATTATATTTCTTTTTGATCCATGTCTTCGACATCACACTCGGTGTGGTTTAGGGAACTTGAACATCCTTAGAGTGTGATGGACCAGCTTCATCTTGTAGTGATGAAAACTGATTTTTTGTTTTCAGTTCACTTATCGATTCCTTAATTTGTTGCATACAACTCCTCAAGTTTTATTTTGGAACAATCCTCTGTATGATTGATGTGAAATATCTATCCATGTGCCTAAATCTTCCACACCAAAAACAGTGACCTTCAAAGGATGTTCTGGAGAATCGTTCTATATTTGACAGTCACATTTGTTCTTATTTCCTTTGATATCTCTTGGCTATGGAACACACATACTATGAATATCCCATCTTTCCACAATAGGAACGCCTCATATAAGGTCAATTCCTTCATGTTACTTCAGCACTGCATGTTTCCCATTGGGATATCTTAATATTATTATTGTTTTTTCTTCCCAAATAACCATTAATCTCATAGTGGGTTCTTGTGGTCTTACATCAATATTTACACCGTTTTTTTACTATCAAGCCCCAAATAGGCCTTAGTATCTGATCTCGATTGCAGTTTCGTTCATTTTAAACTACTATCCTCTTCATTCATCGTTTCAATCTTCTGAATGACCTACTTTTTTGATATCATAATGGGGGTCAAGAGTTTTTCTGGATCATTCATATTTCATCGCAGACTGACCACTTCTTCTTCATGTTCATTGATACACTTTACTTGATCATTCACTTTTCTATTAAATCCATTGATCTCCCATTTCTATTCTTCAATCATGAGCTTATACTCACTAAATGATTGTGAGATCTCTAGGATTGATATCTTGAGTTTCTAAATTTATTCTATCAAGTTAGACGTCTCTTCTTCCAGCTGCTGCATATAGAGTTTGGCATCACAATAAACTTTGTTAGCTTTCTTTTTTTGGCTCTCCAAACATGTATCTCTTCATGAGTGTCCTCTACCCAATCATTCATATCTATTCTTACTTCAACTTCTTCTTCTTAATCATCACCTTCGGTTTCGTTCTTCTCTTGAGAACTAACGACGACTGCCCCCAAAAAATTTTCTCCACGATATTTTCAATTTTAAATCTACTCCATTTCTTCAACCTCTGACTCATCTGAACTGTCCATTTCTTGTGATAGAATATTCTTCTTCTTGAAGAAATTTATCTAGACCGGCTTCTTCCCCTTCACAAATGCTGAAGATCTCTTCTTGGGAATTTTAAATTCATCTTCATCATTTTCTTCTTCAAACGTTTCAAGAAACATTGCTGCAATATGACCAACTTTTCCACATCTAAAGTAAGATAGTGGAAGTTTCCCTTTGATAATTCCTTTTCCTCATTGATGATTTGAGGAGAGGAAGGAAATTACCTCATCTGTTACTTCTTCCTCCTGAGAATCTTCAATGGTGGGATTCTTTATGGCCTTCAATGCACTTCTTTTGATTTACACTTTTCCACAACGTCATTATCATCATTTCTCATTTCATATGCAACAAGGATTCTTTGCAAGTTATCCAATGTCAGCTCTTTTGAGTCTTTATCATCAAAAACAGAAACTTTTGGATTGAACCGAGGTGGACATTTTCTCAAGATATGCTTCATGATCTTTATATATTCTATGACTTCTCCAAGACCTAGTTTGCCTTCTACATCAACATTTACCCTGTCGAAAAATGCATCAATAGATTCATTCGGGCTCATTAATTGATCTTCATACCATTCATAGCTACTAAAAACTCATCCATTCCCAAAGATTGGAAATAGTGTTGAATTTGATTCTTCCATATCTAAAAATTACATCCTTCGAATATTAGAATCCCTTTATGATTAGTGACCTCCATTGTGAGACGAACTAATGTCAACCTTTCCCTCTAATACCAATTTTTAGTTCCACAAGGCTCAATACCATGAGAGGGGGGGTGAATCCGGGTATGACTAATTTTAAATTAAAGCATGTTTTGATCTTGTTTCTCTGTTTAGAAAAACAATCTTCTCCCTCTTTCCATTGCACAATATAAGCAGAAAGTACAACCTTCACAGGATACAAAATTTTTACTTGGTTCACCCTCACTAGGATATGTCCAAGGAGCATACACCGAAAATGTGTCGATGTAAAAAATCCACTATAAGCACACTGTGGTTAAGAAGGATCACGATAGATCACTTCTTTTCTCAAGTTCACTTCCTTTACAATATTTAGGGTCATCTCACTACTTTCCCAAGGTTCACTCCATGTTTCTCTCTCTTTGGCTCACTTCCGGGGGAGAGGATCACCGTCTTCCTCTTCCTCTGCCCACTGCACTGGAAAGGATCCACTCACAGTTTATCAACCAGTTGGTCTCTTCATTATCACTAATGAATGCATCCTCGGTTGTATGTAGATGATCTGTTGAAGTCCAACATTCACCCGTAGATGAATATCACTTTGCACAGACGGTATTAAGCAATCTTCCAGCATTCCCAGAGCCCTGAATCTCTGCCATGGATCAACCATACTTGGCACCCTTCTCTAAGTCGGCGCACATGTCTCGGCATGCATGTCAAAATGGGCATGCAATTCAACCTCAACCACTTCCGTGACACATCCTCCTTAAACTCCAAACATGCACGACTCTCTTCCTTCCTCACCCAGACCACCTTAGTCGTGCAACTATCACATGGCATGCAACCTCCACTTGTGAGACCACACACCACTTGAGAGACAACGACACCTACGTGACAGGGAATCTTATTATTCTATGTGTTTAACTCTACACCAAATAAAGAGTGGTCGACCTCTATTTATAGGCATTTGGACACCCTGCTTGATGACGCACAAGTCTCCCATTGGCGTGCAACATTCGGCGCACAAGTCTCGGCACGCAAGTCACTTGCGTGACCAAACCAAAAACTTGTGCGACCCTTTTGCCTTTGCCATATTATGATGTACTGATCTTGGAAAACATATGACACGCATGTTTCCAAGCCTTCATGTATACAGTGCACAAGTCCCTTTAACAAAAAAAACTTTTCTTCATTTGTCAATTTTTAAGCCCAAAAATTTGGAAAACACTGGAAAACGGCACCACCATGTATTTGTTCTTTTGTATCGCCTCCAGATCATCCATTCCTTTGTCTACATTCTAGAATCAATCATGGATCATTTTCCACATCCCTTGAACTCGACAATACAACATGAAATCCCATTTTTCAACAAATTTGTATGTCATGGTTTGATTTTTCAACAATCACAACATAGATATCCACATTGTCAATATACAAAATCCCCTAAAAAATTCTTCAATGATGACTTGAGAGATTTTTTCCCAACAATATGCATCGATTTTTATGAACATATAACTCTTTTCACTCAAGGTGGAAGGTAGTACAACATTGAAGTCACATATTTTTGAAATTTGGTTGAGGTATGAAATACATTATAAAATATTAGTATTATGTATAAATGATTACATGGAAATGGTGAATAGGGAAACTGTACCAAAACGAGATATCGTTGGGGATACAAATCAGTGATATATGTTATTACATGCAGGGAATAGTGGGAACTCTATTGCTGGGATCATGCAGTAGAGGAAAAATTGTATCTAGGGTGGATGTATGTATTGGAACCCTATGTTGGGATTAGTGAATCTTGCTATGAAGCCTAAGAGTATGATGAAATGTTTCCGTTGTGGGAATATGGTTCACATTAAGTGGGATTTTATAGACGAAACTCAAGCATGTCATAACTATAAGCATATGGGAATCATTAGTATTACTGTCATAATGCTCTGAGGTTAGGTGTTCGAGATACTCCATAGGGGTCACATGTGTCCTATTCCTCGAAGGGAATGAGGAAGAATAATTCCAATAATCTGTATAGTATTGTCAGTTATGGTGATTCATGGAATACCATTACTCTACGATAATGTAATTAACAGTAGATTGTGTCAAGCAAGGAATTTTTTGAATCTGAGGAGGAGGTGGGGGATGATCATTTGGGACCATACATGGTGTGAAGTAAGATCCTTTTAACTTCTACCTTTATGATTTCTTTGTTTTATGCAGGTTCTTCCTATTCTTTCTTTTCATCATGTATCATTTATTTGATGGGCTTAACTATGAAAATGAAGTATTTGGATTTAAAAAATAATACTCATCTTGGTCGAAGAATGTGTCGTGCCTTCCTATGTAGAGAAAGATGTGTTTTTATTGATGGGGTTTAGTTTTTAGGGGATTTCTCTACAGTTGAGGTTCATGCTTATGAGATAATCATGGGAATGGATTGGGTGGAAATGTATAAGTACCCCATCTACTATTATGCATGATAAGTTTGTTTCATAACATATAATGGTCTCAAACTCCTCTTTTGGGGAGATATGAATGAAAATATGGGTGAAAAGTCTAGTTGGAACTAGATGTTGTCTTGATCTCATATCGGTTAGTGGTTTTGTCATTTGTATCGTTGGAGTAGTTTAGCATAACATTTTTTCAGTGGGATTTTATTTTTTTTCAATGACATCCCCAATAAATTATACATTTTTTCACCCATGATTAAATTTTAGTTTATGGTTGATCTCGTTCTGGGTACCAGTTCCATCTCAATTCATCATACTTGATGGAACCAATAGAATTTATCTAATTGAATGTGTAGTTGCAGTAGTTGGACGACAAAGGGTTTATCTATACTAGAACATCTCAATGGGTAGTGCGAGTCTTGTTTGTTAAAAATGATCATGGAAATCTACTTCTTCTATTTTATTATCATATGATAAACAATGTTACAATAAATAATGGATATCCACGTCCTTTCCATAATGATTTGTTCGATCAGATGGGGCTAGAATAATAGTTATCCAAGATTGAATTGAGGTCAAGATATCATAAATTTCCTGTGGGGAAGGGGGATATTCCAAAAATATCCTTAATTAATAGATATGTCCATTATGAGTATTTGGTTATTCCCTATGGTGTGAAAAATGCACAGAAACGTTTATGGAAATAATTAATCAGATCATTAATAGATATCTGGATTGATTTTTCATTTTAGTTTTTGATGACATATTGGTCTCTCCCAGAACAAGGATGGATCACTAGTAATACTCGGTGATATTGTTGGTGATCATGAGAGATAATTTATTTTATTCCATGTAATCAATGAATTATTTTTGGATATATGAAGTTCATTTTATTTTCCATGTTATTTATATGAATGTTGATTTAGTAGATCCATAAAACAAGGAGGTTGTTATTTCATGGAAACTTATAAAGAATGTATTTTATATACGATGCTTCCTTGGTCAATATATCATTAATCAACATTTTGAATGTGATTTCTCATGAATGTCATGTCCAATGATATATTTGAAACGGAAGGGTGTTCCATTTCAATTAAATGATAACCTTCTAGTATATTTTTATGAGCTTAAGGATTGTCTTATAACCACCCCAATCATGGTTTTTCTAGAAACATGGACAAATTACATGGGGTGTTATGATTCATCAGGATTAGGGATGGGGTGTGTTATCATGAAAGGGGATCATGTGGTTTCATATAGCTCATGTCAGTTTAGGTTAAATGCAAAGAGCTACCCAACACATGATTTGTTGTGGGTATTAGTGGTTCATGCTTTGAAAATGTGGGGTCATTATCTCATCAGTTATAAATTCTCAGTGTTTACCAACTATAAGAGTTTAAGGAATGTTTTATAAAAAATATTATTTAACTTGAGTCTAATGATATGTATGTATTATCTCTAGATGTATGATTTTTACTTAATGTATACAATGGTAAGTGTAATTTGGTGGTGTATGCATTATTTAGTAAGTATCTATGATCATGTGGTGAAATACAAATCAGTTTAGACGAAATTCACATCAGTCATAGCCGACATGTGGTAGGAATGTTAGGACATTGGTGATAAATTATTTTTTATTCTTGTTTTGTTTTTTCCAGAAATGATTGGATCTGTTAATGTCGAATAGGTTTTTTATTCTGAGTGAATGGTAATTAGTTTGAACATGAATGTTGGGTAGAGCATTGAGGGATAGGAACTGAATGACGATTGAGTTCAATTTTTTTAAAATCTAATGGTTGTATCAGTGGATTGAAGGGGAAAATTATTAGGGCATATCATCATACCATATGAGATCTTCATCCTTTAATCCATAAAATTTATTAGGTGTTGAAATCCCATTTCTTTGGTTTTGGTATGAAAATGAATGTGGAAGAGTGTTTTTTGAGATGCATCACTTGTTATCTTGTCAAGGTAGAGAATTAGTAGTTGGAAGGTATGTTTCAATCTTCACCTATCCCTATTTGGATGTGGGAACATATAGAGATGGATTTTGTTTTAGGACTCCCATGAACTGTCAGAGATAATGATGTTATATGGGGGATAGTTGATCAGATCACAAAGTCATCCCATTTCATACATATATCTTATATAGTGATGGATCTATCAAAAATGTATATACTTGAATTTGTATAAATGAATGGTGTTCCTTTTTCAATTGTATTAGATAGAGATATGAGGTTTACATCTCAATATGGGATATCCTTACAGAAATCCCTGGGGACAGAGTTTATGATGAGTATGGTGTATCATCCCAAGATGGATGGAAAATCCGATAAAATGATACAATCATTGGAAGATTTGTTGCATCATTGTGTGATGGATTTTTGTGAATCTTTTGAGGACAACTTTTTTGGTTGAGTATTTTTCATATAATAAATGTTATGAGGCCCCAATAGAGATGGATTCTTTTGAAGCACTGAATTGGTGTCCGTGTCATTCTCCACTTTGTTGGGTGGCAAAGGATGAGACATTGGTGGGGGTACCGAGCCTTGTCTCGGTTAATACGGAGAAGATAATGTTGATGAGGAAGAAAATGGATACCGATCAATGTCATTTGAAATCATATGAAGTCAATCACAGACTATCATTGTTATTTGAGTTGGGTTGATTTTTTGAGACTCTCTGCTGGACTTGGATATCAATGATTTGGATAGAAGGGAAATTTTTCTCCTTGATATATTGGGAATTTTAATAAACATGAGATGGTTATAGAGGTTTCATATAGGTTGTATTTCCCTCTTCTGTTTAGTTCATTGCACAAAGTATTCCATGTTCTTCAGTAGAAGAAGTATCTACTGAATCATGACCTTCCGATTCGATGTGATCATGTTGAGATAGAGCCAGATGCTTCCTTTTTTTCATGTGTAAGTGAAGATTTTGGATAGGTAAGATAATTCCCTCTATGGTAAAATGATCAATCTAGTTCAGGTTTTGTGGTAGAGTGGTTATAATCAAGATGAGAATTTGGAGATGGATAAAGAGATTATTGAGCAATGGCTCGAGATATTTCATCAAAACAATTGTTCTCTACATTCCAAGGATTGAAAGTCCAATGGTGTGGAGAATATAGAACACACATATTAAAGAATGCTATAAATTTTATGTCCTTTTATGTATTTAAAGTGGTTGGGTAATGTTTGGGAGAGTTTTGAAGGGATTTGGAATGGTTTGGATGCTTTAATAGAGGATAAAATTTTGAGCACATTTAAGGGAAATCATGAAGGATCCCCAGGTAACAATGTAACATGATACAATGGACCATATCACGGTTTGTGCATGGTTTGTCTAAATGTATATGGAGGATATGTGGGGTTACATTTGAATGTTTATCATGCATACAGTTAGCGCAAAATTTTCCTAATTGTCTATGGAAATAAAAATAGGGTTCTAAAATCTGGGCTTGGGGAGGATTTTTCATAAACCCTCCCTTCATCCTCTCACTTGATCCTCACACGTGATTTATTGTTTTCAAGGGTTGGAGGATCTCTCCACCTCATTTTGGAATCCTTTTTATGTGTTTGCTTTGTTCGGTGAGGGCAATTCACTTCCAATAAGTCTCACCTCTTGGTCCTTTCTAGGTTTCCCCCATATCTTGTTCTCCCTCTCTACGTTTTTTTGAGATCTAGACCCATTACATGTATATATCTAGTTTTTTACATAAAATATTGATATCGGTGATTACTGATTGTAGTAAAAGGGATTTAAGGTAGTTTTTGCAAATATTTCAGCTGGATTGTGGTCTGGTTGAGAGTTGGTCGATTTCACTGAAACCTTATGGTAGGTGGATTTTCTCATGACTCCATTTTTCATTAATTACAACCCTAATTTTAAATTAATTTTTGTTCATTGGAATTTTTTGTGATTATGATGTGTGATTCTTGATGTAAATTCATTTTTATGACATGTACTTGATTTTTGGGAAACTCATTTATTATGGTGAAATGTTCTTTGTTTTTGTATTTCATAATGTTTATTTTAATCTCAGTTTCATGGTTTGATTTCTGAAAATGATTTGGAAAAAATGGCTATCAAAATAAATTATTATTTATTGAAATATGGATAGGGATGGTAAATATCTTAAGGGATTGTTTTGTTGGGAAATATCAGTTTTTAAATTATTTTCACTTTAGTGGTTGTATATGCTTGTTTATCAGCTTAAGCTCATTATGCATGTGTTAGAATGATGAGAAGTGTACAGTAAGTGAAAATATAAAAAGGTGAAGTATAGTGGATTGTAGGGCCACCATGATGGATAATTTTGTGTGATGTACAACTAGTTTAATAGTAGAGTAAAAAGGATTTGATGGACAGTTCAACTGTGATGGGTTACCAGGGTGGGTATGTGAGACTCTATAGTTATTCCATGTTATGCATGTTGAAACAAAATATGAAATTGTTTTAATAATGTGTTATTATAATATGGATTAGTTCTTGTTTTTCAGATTCCCCTTGTATTGTTGGTATTTTAATAAAAATTTCTTTGTTAGGGTTTTATTGGCTTGTTGGATATTGTTGCATTATTTGTGGTTTTATATAAACTTAATTATATAAATTTTCTAATGGTTCTATCCTAGTGTCATGTGCAGTGATATCATTTTTTTAAAACATACTATGTACTTGTACTCACCCCCATATTTGTAAATTTGGTGCTTTGGTAGATATTTATTTTCATGACACAGGTAAGGGTAAATCATCTCATTTCACTATCTGTTCATTGTGATGCTTCGATTATTTTTTGGTTCTTGATGCATAGATTGATGATTGGGGCTATGGATTTATGTCCAATATTTCATGGTTCTATTTTGTTGTCGTCCATTTTGTAATATTATTATTGATCATTGTGGTTGATTTGTATTGGTATATAGGGAATTTTTATGTAATTGGTTTTGTTTTTTGGTTATTCCTTGTTAATGTTTTGCATTTGTTTATATTATTGACATGCATCATGTAAACATGGATGGTGATAGTGTGATTGCTTGGTTATTTTTACTAAAAGGTAAAATCCTTCCCCTATGGTTCTTGATTCCCTTGACATTAATATCTATCCTTTGGCACGTTTGGAACATCACTTAAGGCTATGTATCATCTCACCTCCATCTCATGAGAATAAGGAAGGAGAGAGAAATTACGCAATCCACCTTATAGATTTTCCCAACAAAATTTCCATTAACACGAATTTTTTAGGGCTTCCCATTCATGAGAAACACATATAATATACACATATGATGATTATTTTAGACTAAATTATCCTTTAATTATATAATATAATCATTTGTAACATGTAACTGGTTTAATCGGTATTTAGAGAACGATTGAGTTCTTGATGATATTTTAAATTTAACGAATAATACTATCTTTTTATTTTTATTTTTGTTATTATCTGTATGTAATATTATAATATATATATATTTTTTATATATAATATTATGATTTCTAAATATTCAAGTATCATTATTTATAAATTAATGTACATATTTTATATAAATCATCTAAATTAACACGTTCTTATATTGCCAATATTTAATTCTTTAAAACAAAATGAATTAATGTTATGGGTCGAAAATAATATTACACTTGTATTATTAATTACATAACCATTTTAGTATCAGATTTTTTTTCTAATTCCTTTTCACTAACACCTTGGGATGATCCTCCACCATACGATGTCTAACATTTTTAATCATCCCACCTACTTTTGGAGGGGATCAAGAGAGGATCCTGTTTCACTATTGATGTTTTCATTTTGTGGTTTTCCTTAAAATTTTATAAAACACATCCCCATTATTATTTTATTATTGATCATCCCAACGGATCTAGTATTTTGTGAGGGGCATCTTCAATAGTTTATTTCTTCAAAACCATTCATGGGACTGTCTATGATTTTATTCTTCAATCTAGTTGTATTACATTGTTGATAATGTACTACTATATTGGTATTTTATAGGAATATCGTTGATGAAATAGGTATGGTGATGCATGATATGGCAGAAAATCATGATCCTAGAAATATTCTTATGTGACATAATGATTATTTTGGATTAGTGAATAATTTTTCAAGATATTTTCAATTTTCAATTTTATTTTACTAAGATTTATGTTTTATATTTATCTGAACTCTATCCCACAGATTTCAATGATTGGGCAATGTTTCAAATGTTTACCAATATAATTCAAAAACCCTTCAACTAATAAATATTTAGTATAATAAATCATATGAAATATAAATTTACAATAGAGAATAATATCATTGGGATATGATATGGATCCTCATATATCAGTTAAAAATAAAACACCATTGCCAACACATGATTCTTTAATTATTTAAAATGATTAACAATATCATTTTTTGTTTAAAAATTATACTAATAATGGATGTGTTTCAAATAAAAATAAAATTATATATTTCAATTATATTATAACATTATACCATGTAATTTTTTCAACCACTATTGAGATATAAAATTATTTTTTAGTATAATATTCCGTTGATGAATTGGGTTCAATATTCTTCTATAGAGGTTATTGATTTAAGAAAATTTCGAATATTGATAAAATACTTATATATTAATTTAAACAACATATAAAACATTGATAGGGATATGGAATGATATCACGAAAGAATAATTGTTTTCCCCAAAAGTTGTAGATAAAAATTTTTATGCAAATTAGAAAGTGATTATTGTAGAGAATATTGTCCTATAAATTAGGAAATTTTCAATATTGAAAGTTATTAGAATGTTATTATATAGAGATTTTTTGTGTTTTCCTTTTTTCAAAGGTCAGCAAAAAATAATATGGTTGTGGATCACTTCACTATGAATTTACAAGTTGTTTTTTATTCCCATTACTAGGGATAAAATTTGTAAATTAGACAAGAAATGATATTTTCAAATGAAAGGTTGCAAATAATGATGACAACATGGATGTGGTAAAAATTAAAAAAATTATGGAAGAAAATTATAAGGATTGGTGATAGGAATCCAGTAATCATTAATCATGTGAGACTATTTTTATTTTGGTGCATGCTATAAATCACAAAATCAAAAATGTTTATGTTAAATATAATAATTAAATAACTTTATATTTTGGAGGTGACATAGGTTCCATATTTTATCCAACATTGATAGTTCTTTTTTATAATTCTCAAAAAAATATAATAACTAATTCAATGATTTTTTAGAAACAATAATTATTAAGGGAACTCAAGTGGTAATTTCCCCATTAATAATTATAAAAATTTAAAAGTGATATATTAGGATAAATAAAACTCAAAAATGGAAATAAATTTAATTTCATTAAATATTTTAATGATAAATCTAATGGATATAAAGATTGAATAATTCAAAAATTATAAGAAATAATACATTTTTATCAATGGATTACCAGGCCGGTTGGGACCATTAGATTTCAATATATGAGTTTTATTATAATAATAATAGTTTTAATTTATGTATATAGATAGATCCTATTGAGCCATTATATGGGATGTGATATCAAATAGAAGAATTTTTGGATGATGTTAGGGAATATATGTTCATGATTAAATAATTTTTAGAGGAAATTGTTAATAATGTAAATATGACCCAACAAAACATTAGAACATCTCTGAGTAAGATGAAAATCCATGAATATAATAGGTAAATGAACATTTTTTAAATTTGGTGATAATGATTACTTTAGAATACATCCTCAAAAATTTGTTATGTGTTTTTATAATAAAGGAAAGGTAATTACATTTATCATTGGTCCTTATGAAATCCTAGAGAATGACGAGCCATTTTTCTACATATTAGATTTTCGACAGGGTTTGTCCCAGCTACAAAATTTTTATAATATAATAAAGTTAATAATTTTTGTAGTAGAATCATATAACATTTTGCACCTAGAATTAATTATATGGAAGGGAATCTATCATATAAGGAAATGTATGTTTAGGATCCTGATCATAGTGATAATGTATTGTGGAATAAGGTAATTCACCAAGATAAGAATTTGTTTCAAA
Organism: Viscum album; assembly: GCA_963277665.1. Classification (NCBI taxonomy): domain Eukaryota; kingdom Viridiplantae; phylum Streptophyta; class Magnoliopsida; order Santalales; family Viscaceae; genus Viscum; species Viscum album. The sequence continues at coordinate 895,795,592 of OY728127.1, forward strand.
ATGACATTGTCGAATAAGAAACATGGGAATATTAATAATCAATGAGAGAATGATATCTTCACTTGTATGATAATTGAATAAATATAGTGAGTATTCAATTTCTATAATGTGTGGTGAATGTAACCACCCAAGTTCATATAAAATAATTTATTTTTTATTCTTCAATCAAATATTTAAATTCAAAAAAAATTTAAAATGAAATTTTTTGTATTTATAGAAATTAAGGAATATATACTGAGAGAATAATATCCTCTCATATTAATGTACAAATAAAATTTACATATTTTAGATGTGAAAACATGATGTATTAATATCATGTAATAAGTAAATAAATGTTTTTAAATGATAAATTTAGTGTTCGTATTATTGGAAAAAGAAAACGATTATTTATAAAAAATTTATAATTATTTCAAAGGAAATTTATCTTCATAATATATATTCATAAATTAATATTTTGTCAACTTGTGATTATATTTTAATTTTGTGACACCTTAGTTAATTTTTTAATTGTCATAATAAAAATTATAATATTTAAATTGGTTTTTTGAGTAAATGTCTGTTTTAATTAAAAACTAAATTTTCCATTTTTTTAAGAATATTTTAAAACTAAAGTTCATTTTTGAAATATCGACTTTATAAAATGGTTAGTGTGAATTTTTTAAATTTTTCTAAAATAGTTTTTATTTTGGTGAATAATGGCATACTATAATTTACAAAATAAGCTAAATTAATGACGTATTGAGTCATGGATAATGTATTTAGTATATAAAAATCATTGATTAAAGTTAACATGTATTAGTTATTGAATTAAGTCATAAAAATAATTATTCATTATCTTGAGATAAAATAATAATCCAATGAATATAACAAAAAACACCCATCTCCTCCACTATAAATTCCACTTCTCAACACCACATCTCCTCACAACATTGAAACCACATGGATTTTCCTATTTATTCATAATTACATTTCCAAGAATCTTACCCACCTGAAAGACCTTATGGTATAACCAAAATTCTAAAACTAGTGGCCTTAAAGCGGTTTTTAAGCAATAGAATTCAATAAATAAAATCATATTTCATTTTATTTTCTTTAATTCTCAATTTCAAATAATTTTTTTCTCCTAACATCCCCTCATCCGAGTGACATGATAAATCTAGTATTATAAATATAATTTAGTTTTATTAGGTTAATGTAATGTATATCAGAAAACCTATCCTCTTATACTAATATTCTAAAAAATGGAAACATTGTCCGTGACATATATATTCGCCGCCTCAATAGACAATGAGTTTTAATTTTTTGTTACCACCTTCATGGATGATCATAAAATCATTATTATGGTTAAATATGATTTTATTATATATATTTTAAGATATTAAATTTTCTATTACAAATATAAAACATGTTATAAAATATTATTATATTATATTGGGATGGTTAAAAACAACCATAAAAAATTAAATGATTATCATTAATGTTTTATATAATTATTCATACTCATATCATTAAAGAATTATATATTGTAACATTTAAAATTTTGGAAAAATATTAATTTAATTTCATTAATAATATGGAGATATTATTATATTTGAAAAGAGACATCTATAATAATGTAACCATTGAATTCATGAAAAGAACCAACACGAAACAATGGAAATAACAAAATATGTTTTAAAAAAAAGATGATATCTATTATTATATCACCGTATATGGTTGAATAAAAATTATTATATTTCTATAATAAATTAATAACACTCATTAAACTATTATACCATAGGTTTTAATACATTTTAAGTAATATGAACCCAACAAAATGGATTTTCCATTTAAAATCTGATTTATATTTTTGTGAATTTTAAAATGAATGTTTTTAACAAATATTTCATTAGAGGATAATATTTCTCTAATAATCGATTAATTTTTGGAAGTAAAAATTACATTATTAAAATATTCAATTCCAATAAAAGGTTCTCCTTTCTGATTTAGTAGAATTGTTTTCTAAATAAGTCATTTTCTTCATGAAATGATAATTTTTGGAATTATTCAAGTTTTATGACTACGTTCCAGATCATGGGAATGTATATAATGTTTGGTGGGCCCTATATATCACTTCCTTTGATTGGGTATTTTTATGTTGTATTTTTACAATAATGCTTATTCCCATAATAACAATTAGAGTTATACGACATGGTATCTGTGAGGGTGATATCATAAGAAACCCATGACGATTTTAGTATGAGGTAGTCGGGAGGGTTAAAAATCATATCATATCCATGGGGGTTATAATCTTAAATAAATAATTCACCAAGATATCTAAATTTTACATTTCTATTCATTATCTTTTATTGAAACTATAGTTATCACATGGTGTGTAATACTTTATGGGTGAGTAGTATATCATGGTGAAAATGATTTCATATGATTATAGGTATTCATGGACTGTAGGTTTACATCATTTCTTTTAAATCCATTAATGGTAATGTTGTGTACATTCCACGTTTAAAAATTATTTTCATCTAGTTTGAGGTTTAGTAAGAGGATTGATGAATCCAAACCGAATGTTTTGATGACTATTCATGAAATGAAATCACATTGGAATTTTAAAAAGACTAATTAAAAAAATAGATATTTACATTGTAATATATGCATTATATGATTTTGGGTTTCCATGTAAGACTGTTGTCAAATGTTTCCCAAAATCTAAATAGAAACGATCTTTGGGAATGTAATAAGCGTATTCTAGATGAATTATTTAGATTATGTAATGTTTTAACACGGTTCCTAATAATAAATTTCGGGGTCATCAATTAATAATATAAAAATTTCTATCTATTAATGAAGTCATTGAATATTAATGAACTATTCAAAATTTTTGACATGAAATTTATTAATATGTTCATTATGTTTGAATTTAAGAAAATTATTAATCATAAATTAAAAATAAAGACAATCCTCATAATATGAACATTAATATAAATTTAAAAACTCTAATAAAAACACATAATATTTATTATTTACAAAAAATACATATTATCTTCATTCATATAAATAGTGGGGATTCATTAATACTAGAATTATTCATATTTAAAACCAAATTAAATAATCACAGATAAAATTAAAAAAATTTATATTTTATAATATCATGTAATTTATAAATATTTAATACACCATCTTTCCAAACAATATAATTTTTCATAATGCTAACAAAATATATATAATTATTAATATAATAGTTTCATGGAAATATTTATGTATATTCAAAACATATATTTCATACTACAAATATTATTTATTTTTTAAATTATAAACACATGAAAATTATTTTATAATTTTAATAAAATCATGTTAATTAAAAACCCCCAATACGATGTATAATATTTTGATAAAATATCATTCATAAGATTAAAAAATTAAATAAATATTCAATATTTAAATTTCTAATTTTCTCAATAGGAGGAGAATGAGTCTTATATCAATTGAACTATATGCACCACATAACATTTTAAATTTTCTAAATATTAGTGGGGTCTATATTAGAGATATCTCCATGTGAGACATACCATGAGAGAACCCTCTAGTATTTTAAGATTTAGATTATGAGAGATATTTCTACAAGTGGGGTTGATTTTTATTTTAAAAATATAGATTAAAATATTTAAGTAATGATAATCCAAATCATATTTATGATGATCCTTTAGACATGGACTCAGTTTGATTATTAGAGTAACAATTATGATTCTAGATCGGTCCAATTATGTTAGAGTTAAAAGATCATAATTACTATTGATCTGATTGTCAGAGTATGTTTTTCATATAAAAAATGAAATAGATTAAAAAACAATATAAAAGTTATTAATGATGATTAAATTCTTTTAACACGCACTGCAGAAAATAATCTTACAAAAAAATTAACAACAAGAATAGTTAGAATGAATTATGAAAAAAAATTCAGATATATTTCCATTAACCAAATGATTATGGTTGGAAATAACCTATATCAATGGTAACCATTGTTTTGTACATACAATAGAGTATTTTTCCATACTTGTAAATCCATCGATACAAAGATCATATTCGCTCTCTTTACCTTTGAAAAGAAGCCCACAATACGGTGATCAAATAATCTATATTATTATCCCTGTAATACCTCAATCCTATGTTTTAGATTTACCATATTCAATTCCCCTAATTCCCTCGATACAATGATTAAATGAAGATTAAAATTGCCAAATTTCTTAATGAAACAACATGATAAGGATTCCTTTAGAAAAATGACTATCAAATGAATTAAAAATACTATAAATGAGATATTCACACATATAAATAATCAAATATCTTGTAAAATAATATATATCTATAACCCTCAAATGACTCAATTTTAATTGGTGATATTCCAATATTAATATTTCCATGATTATTTCTATGACCCCGGAAAGGTAGCGCTTGATAGCCCATCACAAATGAATATATCAAATTGTATTAATTGACACTATTTTACTGTTAATATTTTCCATATGATATTAATAAGTTTATTTAGACCAATAATAAACATGATTAATTCCGGTGGAAATTGTTATCTATTATCAACAAGATATTATATATACCAGTCTATCTAATGTATCAGATCCATAACCAGTGTCATAAAGATGACATTGTTTTCTAATTGATAGACATGACAATATTCTGACGCCTGTTATGATTAATGGTGAGTCATATAATAGTAATAATTCTAAAAATTATAATTTTAATGAAAAATCTAAACTATATTTTCATAATACATTAGTAAATATTCTATGTAATGTAAAAGATTATGTTTTACAAAAAAACATCTAAAACACATCGGACATAAATGGTTACTAAACATGTTTCATATATGTGTTTACGATTTTCAAATATAAGGCTATGTAAAAGTAAGAAGTAGAATATATAACTCACCAATCCCCCCTTTTTGGAAAGAACAAACCCAAAAACATAAATGAAGAATAACATTTAATAACATACAAATGATTATACATGAAGGATTATCATATACACAATTATTCTTTACTACATAAGATCCCTTATCTTTGTAACTGTCATGACCATGTTGTATTGTATAGTGTAGAATATGATGTGCTATACATAGGATTATATCACATGATTTCAATACCATATTCCCTTAGAAATTTATTTTACCCCATAATGTATCATTTCCCCATTTTTATAAAAACACATCTTAATAGAAACTTGTCACCATTTAAAAATTTCACATCTTTTATAAACACTTCTCCCATGTTTTGATTAATAAAAATAATTTTGAATAGAGTTCTTATATTCTTGAATAGAATATAAAAAATATGAATTAATTTTGAACTAACTAATAATCCTTATATGTTTGAAAGAACATAAGACCAATCCAAATTTTACAAAGTTTATAGTATAATTGAATTTGGATGAATAGATAATTATTTATAAAACATTCAAGTGTTTTAAAATTGTTGATAAATAAATAAATCAGTATTTCAAAAAGGAAAATAGTCATTATTTCTTCTTAATGGTTTTCAAAAAATTCAATATCATCTTGAATACAAACCGATATTTTTAATGATTTGAAATCCTATCTTCATTAATATTTTATAGTGAAATTAAACTTATGAAAAAACCATTATGTTATTTAATTTATTTCATCAATGAAATTTCTTTATATTTACATAACCAGTGTTGGATCTTTTAAATTTCCATGACACTTATATTTCCTTTTGGAACATTTCCATTCTCATTACGATCATATATTGCATCTTTAAATACTTATAATAACATTACTCTCATTTCCATGCACTTAGATAACTTATTGAATGAATTAGCCGATCCCACCGTGAGAATATTTATCTACTCAAATTCCACAACAAGTACATAGATATTTATTCATACTGGATGGACCTCATAACTTTATGATTCGCTAAATATTTATGAGGTAGATAATTCTCCTGAAAAGACATCAACAAATAATCATTCCATATTATGGAATCCCTAAAATCTTTTATTGAAACTGATTTCAAATTTTTGTTTTAATAAATTAACTAACACCATGCATCAATGTTGGGTAAATAAGGAATAATTATTTGCAGTCATCTTTAAAAATGAACAATTTAATCAAACTGGTATTGATATATAGTATCAGTAGAGTTTGATTACTCTCGATCAATATTAAAAAGGTTTTGTTCTTTTATTTCACTCATCTTTTTCCTTGATATAATTTTTATCAATATAAAAAAAATAACTTCATTGGAATATATTTTATCAACATCCTTAGGATTATAAATTTTCATAATATGAATATATTTATCAGACTCAACCTTATCATCAACCTTTTTTTGAATATTTATAATCTTCTTATTTATTTCATGATTAATGGGCTTCTGATTGTAATGTATATTATTCCTCCTATGTACTTCCATATTTTTCGTCCTTATCATTATTAGAGAGTAAAAATTATGTTTTAAATAATGAAAATGATGATGCATTTCCTATTTAAATTATTAACTATCATCTTTTTTATTCTCTTACTTATCCATGTTTCTATTAACATTTTATTCAACATCATTCTCAACCTATTCACATTATTCAACTAATTTTTTTCAGCACATTATTTTTCAGCATTGTCTTATTACTCTTATTTTCCTTCAACGAGTTCATCAACTTTATCATTATACTAATGCTTGAGTTGTCTAACTGTTATTATGGATCCCATACCAATGAGTTCTGGTTCTAATTGTTTTTCTAAAAGAATTGGGACTGATTCATACTCAAAAATGTTTTCATTTACTTTTTCAACAATGAAATTAATTATATCTAGAACAAATGTTCTTTGTAGGAAACTGAACCTCCTTCGAGTATGACTTGATATATTTTAGATGTTGGAAGGACAACCCTATATAAAGATCATTCGACTTATTTTAACAAATTTTTACAAGGAATGGATTCTCAAAACATTTAATTTTATTTATTTTTAATTTATTCTATTATAAAATTTTGGCATCATAGATCATAAGATATTTGGAATCAGAAGGCGTGGTTCTAAATTAGGGTTTGACTGGTTTCTTCTTATATTTTTCTCCAATCACATCACAAAACATTCATTAGGAATCTTATTATTCTTTTATTTATTTAGAGGAGATGTCTAAACCTCTATCCTCATATTTTCCCCTTCATCATATACTCTTCATGGATGTGCTTAATAAACATATTAATCAACTTTATCAATGAATATCATTTACTGATCAGTTAAAACATACCAAATTCTATTAATAAAATCATCACTAATAAATTTATATTTCCCTATCATTAGATATTATTTATTTTCCAATTTTAATTAATTGAAAAATTCAACAACCATTTTACACATAAGATCAAAAAACCCAATATTTTATTGTTTCATTAAGCATACATTGATATTTTATATGCTGATGAAGACAAACTTATTTAGATATATCATTCTCATTTTTTCATGGTAATCCAATAAAAAACATCAGTTACTTTCCTTGTATATATATATTCTTTCCTAGGAATAATAATACCTTATATCCATAGTGAAAAACTATATTATAAATTTTCATATGGGATACATTCATTATCATAGTATATTCAAAAAATAGAGAATCTTTGTATTTATTATTATTAAACATTCCAAGAGTTTCTAGATGTTTATGAGAAGTATAGTCATCTTCTCCTTCTTCAGGTTTTCTATAAAAATAAGAATGTTTCCTAAAAGAGTACATATATTTCTTCACATCTATCGAAAAAGAAAAAATTTCTTTGTCTTTGTCTATAAAAATGGGAATGGATTCAAAACAATTGGTGAACAATATAATGATAACAAAAATAAATTCTCTTTTAGGAATCTCATCAAAAATTGAATCTAAAACTTGAAAATAAATAATTATATTTAGAGTTGAGTCAAAATAATCATACCAATATATTTCTACTAATATCTCCTTTTACATATACCATATTAAATAATCATCCCTAGAAACCATTGGATTTGAAACTAATTCTGATAATTAGATGAAAATGAAATCATTCAGACTAAAAATTAATAGAGGTGACATATGTCCAGAATGATGTTATGAGTCCATCGATGTAGCATAAGGGGATGGCCTTTAGTTATATAGGAAATGGGATAGTGATTCATCTTCTATTAGTAATGTGATGGTTTGAATAAAGACCCCTTATTATATGATGAAATGAAAGGACATGATGAGTGTCTTATAAAAAAAATTCATATCCTAATGTTCAAAAAATTTATTTGAATGAGGATCATTTCTATTATAATTAATTTAAAAACAATGAATTTTTTTTATGAAACTAAAATTATAACAACATCAAGTAAATAATAACAAATTGATGTATTGATAATAATATAATAGAATATATCAGTACATTTATGAGTGGAAAGATCCATCTGTATGATTAACTTATTCTTCATGGTTTTTATAAACTCATAAACTATAATAGTTTCAAAAAAAATATTGACTAAAATATTTTTAATATGAAGACAAAATATAATATATTTATTACAAAAAACTAGTAAATATGCTAATGAAGTTATTAAATCCTTATGAAAATATTGATTCCAATTATTTTTAAGAATTTATGATTCTGTATATTTTTTAACAAATTTAGATTAAAAATTGTTATTTTAATTCTAACCTCAAAATTATTATAAGGATTTGGATTGTTGAAAATTATTTATGATAGAATATATATAAAAAACCAATTTTTTAGAAAAATAATTACTTTCATAAAAACTCTTTTTCTTTTTGAGAACAATTACTTATGTACTCCCCCTATAAAATAGAATATATTAATGTTAAGAGTTTGGTAACAAATATGTAGATATGAATTATTAGGTTTCATTGATCATTCCAAGCATATGTTTAATCCATTTAAATATATAAAAATTAAAATGTTTAATAAAAATATCATAAATTCATTCTAGTATTCTGATGAATTGTAAAATGAAATATCCTTTAATGTATCTTCCCAAAATAAATTGTATCACACACACATATATATATATATTCCTAGAACATGATTGTTGTTTATGGTAGTTAATTAATAATATGTCACTTGTAATATAAAAATGTATATGAGTTTTATTAAAACTGTAGCCATAGTTAGTGACTATTTTTTTCATCCAAATCACATTATAGAAAAAACACCCATCTACAACATTTTTTGTTTTAATAGTGGAAGGTGCTACTAACTATTATTCCATACATGAATAAGATACTAAATAATATCCAATGAAATGTTATTTTCTAAATATATTATTCTTATCCACTCGATAACCACTGATGACTGTATCTAAAATAATTTTCAATTCAAAATAATTTATAGGAAATTAGAAAATAAATAATTCCAATATTCATGTAATATTACAAAAAAATCATTTGACAACTTTTAAATTGTATTATTTTGGATTTTATTGATATCTTACCAATAATAATTTAAAAAACATTAAATCATGATTACTAGGTGAAAAGTAAAGTAAATATCCTATCATATCTATAATGTTTATTTTTCATCTAGTTGAAAAGCCTCATCAAAATATAATATATTATTGGATCAAATTAGAGCACTAATAATATATGTATTTTTGTATCCACGTTTCATAATATTATTTTCTATATACATATATTGATATGAAAATGTTACATCCAGTTTTTTTAAACTAATAAAATATGTCAACTCACCTAATATAGTGATTTTAAAATAATATTTAATAATATCAGAAAAGGAATAGGATAAACTCTTTTGAGTTGAACCAAATATATTTTTGGTAACATAACTTTTTACAATAATATTATTTTTGATTAATTACTTTGTAAAAAATATTTGATACACATCTTCAATTAATTTTTTTACAAACAAATCATCTTCAGCTATCATTCTAGGACCTATGGGATTCTTTATTCCCATTTAAATCTCTTTTAAATTTGTAAGAATAATGAATTATTTTTTATTTTAAAAACAAGGTGGATCATTATCTTAAACTTCCTCGTGAACATTTTATATTGGAAATGAAAATATCACTTGAATTTAATATTTTTTTGAAATTTGTCAATGTTGCCAACGATAGAAGTATTATGATAGTATCTATTATACCCACATGAGCATGAGATTCAACCTAATCAATACATTATTATAGACTATGCCCCTTAAAAACAGGTCTACCATTATTTCTTAGGATCATATTTGGATAAGAAACCTGTATTTTAAATTTTATTTCTTATTGAATGTATAGTCGTAACTTGTTGATCTACAACACCAATGATAAATTCACCAGTATGATTCATAATTTACAATATACTTCATGGGGTCTGAAAATTTTGTTCATCAATAATTGGTAATAAACATTAATGGGGAATAATATTAGAAAAATATGTTTTTTTATTTTATTATGAGAAGAAATTTCAAACAATGGTTCCAAATCAGATTTAGAAATAATATCCAAGGATATAGATTGAGTTTATTTGAAAAAAAAGTACCAGTTTCATCAAAAATATATTTTATTATTTCCTCAAAAGTAATTTTTTTATTAATAATGATATAAGCCTAAAAAGTAGTTGAATACCACAATAATATTCTTTCATCGGATTTGAGTGATCATTAAATTATGTTTTCATTCTTATTCTGGATGCATACATTTCATAAAAATCCATGAATCAGGAAAATTTTTTTCTTCTTCTTATACAAAAATCATAAATATATTTATTAAGAAAATTCCTAATTAAAACATTATTTATATTATAACATTCTGTGATAAATTATTCAACAAAAAAATTATTATAAACTATATATTCACTCACTGTGGTTCTAGTTATTTCATAAGGAATTATACTTCATGTTATAACCATAAAAAGTTTCTTTGGGGTTCTATGTCTTAAAAAAGTTACTTTACATAAAATTCTTAAAAAAATATTTATATTAAAAAATTAAAAATTCTCCAGCACATTATGTGTTAATAGTAATCAAAGGATGTTTTTTCTCATATTTATCATTGTAAACTAATGTTTTAAAATAATAAATGGATTCATATTTCATTGTGATAATAGAATAAAAACTATATGAATCGTAATCATAAAATAAGACATATAAATAAATTTTTTCACTCAAAAATCCATTTTTTGTATGGAAAAATTAGTCAATGTTCACTAACTATAATGAATTATACGTTCTGACTAAACAAATAGATTTAAAAAAAGGAATATTGTTTCTCACCGTATTGATAGTGTTCAATTAAATATGATCCATCAAACCTATTTTAAGGTAAAAAATTAAAAATAATTATCTTAGTAATCATAGATATGTTTATAAGGATATAACGCCATAACCTTCTTTGCGATTACCATGATTGATATCCAATTTCTCTATGTCCTGGCTTGTCCTAGATTCTATTATATTATATGTTCTATATGTAATATATCTCATGTTGGCGGGTAGAAAGAATAAATTCAACTATGAAAAAATGTACCAAACATTTATCATTCCTGGAGTTTATAAGGTAACCTTAGTTTCTTATTTTACATATTCTTATATGTTTCTTAATACCTTTATCAATTAAAACATTATATGTAAGCACTATATCATAAAATATATGTTACCAATTTCAATTATATATCCTTGAAAATTATCTCTTAAAATTACTTTCCAACAATTCATAATGATAATTTTCATGATGAAGAATTTTTTTGCAATTATATTATAGGAACATATACTATTTATGTTCAATATAATTTTGATTTTAGTTCATTCATGGTATTCATGAAAAAAAATTATATTTTCATCACCCAAACCATCTTAGGTCTGATATTGTTAGATAATATAATCATTTGAAACCACATTTCTACAACATTTTTTTGGGGAATTTTTACATCATTAGAGAAATAAAATTTATGAAATCCTAGTGATTGATCATTATTTAGGAAATTATTATTTTCCAATTTCCCTTACATTGGAACTTAGTAGAAATGGTGAAAAATTTGGGATAAAGTAATTATTTCAGAAAATATGTTTTTATTAACATACCTCAATCCAGTATTGTGACAATATGGGATTATTTTTTTTATACATTCTATCAACAGTATCCTCTCTAGTGTTAAAATTTATAAAATAATCTTCAAAGACAAAATCTCATATTTTAGAATTAAAAGTAAATTCTTATCCTCATTTTTAATAGTTTTTTATTAAGATTATCAAAACTAGTGTATGAATTTTTTTCATAAAAACTACCTTTTAATAAAAATATCGAATAATTTTTTCATATTTTTTTTGCAGGTATCTTTATTAATACATGATATTTAATTTTATAAAGGTGATATTATTGAGTATTCTTTAGCATGTTTTTCAATATAATTATGATTTTTTTAAAATTAGAGACTTTTAATTTTCTAAATGTTTTTCTACTGAGAAACATTCTCATAATAAGGTAAATAATTATGATTTAGAATTATTCTCATTGGGATATTTATCACATAGTGACATATTTGTAAGGTTTTAATTAGTAGGTTTTTTTCCATAAAATAGTGACTTATCCTGGGTACGTTTAAAAAAATCATATGTTTCACATTTTGAAAATTAATTATTAGATAAAATTTGAAAGAATTGCATCCACTAGAACTCCATTTCTATAAAAAAATTAAGACTTTATTTCGTTGGATTTATTAAAATATATTTAATTACATTATGAATTGTAATATTTTCTGTCATCCGACTTCAACTTGGGACAATCTGGTAAGACATGTCAAACATTTTTAAATTTATAACATGTAAATTCTTAATCATTATGGCCACCCTTATCATTATAACTCTTTTTGAATTAGTATTGGATGTTTTATAGCCTACAATTTTATTCATCCATCTTGGGAGATTAGAATATTAATTATTATATAGTTCAAATATACTAAAATAACATTTAACACGAACATTATCAGGTTCATTAACCTTATTATTAATAGTAGTTGTTGAAAAAGAAACACCTATATTTTTCATAACTTTTTTTTCATCCCTCTTGAGTATGCCTTTTTATTTCTCATGATTCCTAATGAGATCCTCCAATATATGATTATTTAGCTTTATTTTCACATAAAAACTGTTCTTTTTGATTCCTATTCATTATGAATCATATCAATAATATTTTACCCAAGAATTTAATTATGAAGATCTTTTTTCACAAATATCTTGTTGTCATGAACCATCCCCCGGTGCCCATGCCGTGAATACCCCAATACCACCTTTCATAGGCGAGGGGAAGTCAACCAGCACCAATGGCATAAATCCTTAAACTGGAAAGGCATTTCCTTTATAACTTGAAAACACACACAACAGAGTAAGATCCAGAAGAATAACAATAAGTAAAACTATATACAAAAGAGTGCTGAAAAGTTAAAGGTGCCAAAAATACAAGCCCAACTGTAATGTAAAAGTACAACTAAAAAGGAATGAAATGATGAAGGGTGAAAATAAGTTCTTATTACATCCACCCCGAATCATACCAGAAGGGGAGGTACTGATAGCCTCCATAACACTCCTTGTCTATTAGTCTCCTCCGTGTACCATCACGCAGTGTGGTCCCCCTCCGGGTACCATCCAGTCGTGGTAAAATAAGCCTCATTCAGCGATGTCCGTCGTCTGCATCCAACACAATGAGATGCGGGCATAGCCCGCGGAGGGGTGTGTGTAACGATACTTAGTTGGGACCCTGATACCCTCATGGTCTCACAATATCTAAAAAGGATAAACCACAGAGTATGAATTCAATAGATAACCCCACATAAGTATATGCCCATACATATATCTATGTTATCATGTAATCTATCTCAATCTTGAGGTAAACACAAAAAATATTGACTCGATTCAGTCACGATTTTTCTTATCGAAACCACAGCTACTGGAGAACTCCTCCTCTGTTGAGTACAGTGGGCCAGCCCCGAAACCATGACACTTACCACTAATATTTGACTGCTAAGTTACTTCTCCTGTCAAGTACATTAGGTCTGCTACGTCACCAGGGACCTCCCCACCGTGGGTCTACCATGTCAACTAGGTGCTCCCCCTCATAGCCTACTGATGTAATCCTCTTCTCGAGTCCCGTGGGTCTTCCGCGGCACCAAGGCGCTCCACACTACAGGTCTGTCGTGACACCAAGGTGCTCCCTACTGTGCTAGTAGAATCACTCTAAGTCAAATGGTCAGCATTTGTCGGTTCTAAGGCAGATACTAGGTCTCCTCACTATGCATGATCGTCTTCAAGAGAATCCACTCCACAAGATACTGGTTGATACTCAAACTGTCAATAAGTACCATGAAAACATATCTCATAGGTCCTCCATATAATAGGCGTCTCAACGCAATAGTATGTGCATCAATCAGATGCCCGGTCAGTGAGATATTTTCCTTTTAGTCCTGAGGGCCCAGTTGTATTTGTGCTCGATCCAACCAGACTGTATCTCAACTATACCCCAAACACTAGTAGGTTATACTCAAAGGGACTGTTGTGTTCCATGAAAACCAGCGCTACTGACGGGTTGTCAAATGGTCACCCAGTGCCAAAGATATGGATAAAAGAAAGTAAAGTATGGTAGTGGGTCCGGGTCCGGTCCTACCCGGTTGGACCGACTCGACCCGTCTTAGTCTAGGCCGACCCGGTCTGGGTCGACCCGCTCAGACATATTTGGTCTGGACCATTCCATTGGGTGGGCTAGCCTATTAGGTTCGGCCCGGCCCGTTGGGCCCTACCCAGGAGGCCACGTGGGCAGTTCAGCCTTGGCTTGGGGTTGGTTCAGCCTGGAGTTCCATGATTGTTCGACTTGACATGGCTCAGCCTAGAGGGCGTGGCTGGGCCGGTTCAGCCAGGGGGCTGCAAAGGGGGTCTCTGGCCGGTTCGGGAGGTCGAGCGGTCGGGAGGCGGCAGGTAAGGGTGGGACCAAGACGGCTAGTGGCCGGGAGGCCAGGAGGCCGGGCCAGCGCGATTTGGGATGACGTGGTTCGGCACAGCTCGGGCTGGTAGGGCTCGGCTGGGATAGGCGGGAGGTCGGTGGAAGTGCGGCCGAGCGTGTGGGAGGATAGCGGTGGTTTGGCTCAGGGAGCCGGCTTGGTCGGGGCACCAAAATGTTGTGTGGCTGGCGCGGTTCGCAGAGGCTCTGGGAAGCGTGGCCTTGACATGTGCCTTCATAACCTTCAATGCTACTTCGTCATCATTCCGAGAAACAACAAAAACCAGAATGACGAAGGGGTCGTGCCATGTTGGTTTGGCCCACACCCTCTGCATTTAGTTTGGTAACACATTGCTCATCAATGAGTAAGAAAGATGAAAAACAATTGTTTTACAACCACGCAACGATTCCATTCCAATCTGAAGAAGAGAAAATGAAATAGAATGTTACACAAAATAAACCGTGTACCTTTGATTTTTGGACATCGATGATGAAGTCGCGGGAAGAAGATGATAGATTACGTCGTTCGTCAAGTCATCTATGCACTCCCAATCTCCAGTTACGTTGGCATGTTGACGATGGTGTGGATTGTAGGTTGGTTGCAGATGTTGCCCGAAGGTAGGATCTAAAGGAGGAAGTCGAAGAAGGTCAACATTATTCATTCTTCGTTCATCGTTCCTCATTTGTGATAGTTCTTCTCTCTTCACCCAAGATCTACTCTCCCAAATTTCTTCCAAATGAGAAATTCCCACCAATATAATAATAGATTGGTTTATCTATTATTTCATTGGCACAAAATTTAAAATGGTAAATTAAATTAAAATGCTCAACCTAATAAATTCACGAGTGTTGGTAGAAATTAATAAGAGGATTTGACACAAATTAATTAAAGGGGAGGTCGAGATGCTCTAACACTTCAATGAGGGGGAGTTTATAGGTTTTAATCTTCTACATCAATAGTGGGGTTTAGCCTCGTGTGTTCCCCACGTCGTAACCACTCCTGGGAGGTTAGGTTCTAGAGGGCCCCACCACCATAACATCTCATGGGAGGTTAAGCTATGGTGGTCCCACCTCCAACATCCATCATGAGGCTTTAACCACAAAAAAACCACATGGTGGCTCAAATAAAATAACGTGATGTTCCCTTTATTTTATTACTTTCCTCAAAAACCCAAAAATTATCTTCTATTCTCGACTCACTCCTGTCAAAGTGAAAGTCTCCTTAAGAGAATAACAGCACTGCGAGTTCAACGGTGCCCTCTTATTTCAATTGTGAGAACTAGTTCAAAAGATATAAAAACCATTTCATACATTTACAGAACATACCCTAACAAAACATCAGAAATTGATTCTGGGCATACTGGGCCTCTGAATCATGCGCCATAAATTTTTGCGGACTCATAAAATTCCCATGTATTTATGAATAAAATTTCCAAAAAAGATTCTGGTTTTTACATTCTCCCCACCACAATGCCTTCCCCGTAAGACACAAGTCGAAATAATGGAACAAGTGGTGATACTGAGAATGCATCTGAGCCTCCCACTCCCATGTGCTCTCCTAGAGGTTCCCATGATTCCAGCAAATGTGCACCAGAGTTATCGACCATCCACATAGGACCCGCTTTTGATGATCCTAAATCTCCACTATAAAATTCTTAAATGTCTCCCCATCATCTATGTCCAACTCTCCATGGTCAATGATGTGAGAAGGGTCGTGCACGTATCTCCTCACCTGAGATACATGGAAGGCATCATGCACCAAGTGCAACTGATATTGAAGAGCTAAGTGGTATGCCATCTCACCAACTCTATTGAGGATCTGGACAGGTCTAATGAATATCGTAGATAACTTGCTGCCTCTAACAAATCTCCGTAGACCTCGACGAGGTGAGAACCGTAGAATGACGTGGTCACCATCCTTGAACACCATAGGTCTTTGTCTCCTATCCGCATACGACTTCTGCTTGCACTGTGCAGACTTCATTCACTCCTGAATGATTTTCACTTTCTCTATGGTATACTGTAATATCTTTGGTCCCACAAGAACTGGCACCCCTGGGTCATTCCAGCACAAGGGTGATCTGTAACCTCACCCTTATAATGCCTCAAATGGTTCCATCCCAATGGTGGAGTGATAGTTTTTGTTGTATGAAAACTCCACCAAAATTATGAAATCCTACCTGATGCGTCCGATGACAAAGACACAAGCACCCAGCATGTCCTCCAGCTTATGGATGGTCCGCTCAGTCTGACCATTCATTTGGGGATGTAAGGCAGTGCACAAACAATGTTGCATCAAGAAATCCTCATACAATCCCTTCCATAGTTGGGAAGTAAGCCATGCGTCTCGATCGAAGACAATTAATGAAGGTACTACATGTATCCGCACAATATCTTGCACATAGAAGCGTCCCAAGATCTCTACTAAACCCTACTCTCTGATCGGTATGACGTGGACCAACATGGTGAGTCGGTCAATGATCACCCAATCCAAGTCATGACCCCTTGATGTATAGGTAAGTCCTGTCACGAATACCATGGATATCCCATCCCAATTCCACTATAAGACCACTAACAGTTATACAAATCCTTTTGGTACCAGGTGATCTTCCGTCACATGATGACAAGTGAGGCAACGAGAGACAATATTTACTACAACCTTCTTCATAGTTATCAACCAGTGTTTTCCTCGAAGGTCCTGGTACATCTTCACCACTCCTAGATGTACCGCTATAGGGGATGTGTGGAACTCCCTAAACACATCCTCTTGAAGTGACGCTGGCATCATATTATGTCCTCTGAAGGGGATGACATGCTACCTACCTTCAGAAAGTCAATTAGGTGCCTGTACTGTGGATATCTGAGCATGTCATGTCTCCCAGTCATCATCCCAATGATGTGCCTCCCTGAATCGCTGAAGAAGTGGGGGAGTGACTATAAGAGACTGTAGAAAATATATTCCATCTCTATTCACAAAGAAAATCTGCAAAGTGACCAAACGCTCCATCGCCTCTCCTATAAAGTGTATACCAGATCTCATGTTGAGTGCATATACGACAACGTTCCCCTTAACAAGGGAATAGAATATCTCAAAGTAATAATCTTGGAGGAACTCAAGCCATGGCCGCTGTCTCAGGTTCAGGTCCTTCTGATAGAAGATATACCTGAGTCTCTTATGATCAGAGTACATGGTAAGACATTCACCGACCAGATATTGTCGCCACATCTTCATGGCGAAGACCACGACTGCTTACTCTAGGTCATCAGTAGCATAGTTCTGCTCATTCTGTCACAACTATCGAGCACTATATGTGAACACTACTTTCCCCTATATCAGGACACACCTGATTCTGGTCCCAAATGTGTCATAGAAGACTAAATACCTTATAGCTTCCTCTGGAATCTTCAAGATGGGGTCACTAGTCAGCCTTTGCCTCAGCTCTTGAATGATTTGCAGGCACCTCTCTTTCAACACGAAGGGTTGGCCCTTGTTCTTCAAGCATGATAGTGGTGCTGCAACTCTGAAGATTTCTAGAAAGAACCTCTTGTAGTAACTTTCCAAACCTAGGAAACCTCGTACCTCTACCACACTCTTAGGTGGCTCCCAAGCAAGTGCCGCCTCAATCTTTGCATGATCCACTACAACTCCAGCCTCTGAGATGATGTGTCCATTGATGTGAAACTATCAGATCCAAAACTAGAAATTTGATAGCATACCGTAAAGTTGGTGATCTCAGAGTGTGTCCAGTACTACATTAAAATGGTAGTCATGCTCCTCCTCGGTAGTCGAGTAGATCAGTATATCTTTGATGAAGACGATGACAAAGCGATCGAGGTATGGCTGGAAAATATTGTTCATGAGACCCATGAACACTGCTGAAGCATTGGTTACACACAAGGGCTTAACAATGAACTCATAGTGGTCGTATCGATATCAGAAGGATGTCTTCTACACATCTTTATCTTGAACTCTGAGTAGGTGATAGCCTGATCTGAGTTATATCTTTGAGAACCACCGTTATCCCTTCATCTGATCAAATAAGTTGTTAATCCTCGAGAGTTGGTACTTGTTCTTCACGGTCACCTAGTTTAGGGAACTATAGTTGAGACAAATCTACATGATTCCATCCTACTTCATTCCAGAAAAAATCATGGCTGCCCAGGGAGAAATAATGGGCGGGATGAATCCCTTCTCCTGGAAGTCATCAAGCATTAATTGCATTTCTCGATGCTCCGCAGGAGCCATCCGATATGTTTGAGAAGATATCGGTCTTATCCCGGTGTACATGTCAATATATAAGTACACATCTCTTTGAGGAGGTAGACATGAAAAATCATTAGGTAATACATATGTACACTGATCCACCACTATAGTATAAGTTGGACTCTCCACATCTACAGCTCTGAGGGTATGGATAGCCATCTGATGAGTGATCGGATGCACTGTCCTTAGAGAAAGTACATCATGTGCTGCAAAGGCTCCTTTCTCGTAGGTGATGGTAAATCTGTTCCCATCCATGTGGACACACCACACTTTACACCTAATACAATCAATATGAGAATTGATTGTAGATAACCAGTTTATAGCCAAGAAGATGTCGTAAGGGCTCGGCGCCGCTATGAAGAGATCCCAGCCGAAGATCTCTCCTCCTATATTAAGCTCACATTCCAAGTACTAGTGTGTAATCATTTAATCTGCTCCCGTAGGAGTCTCTACCCATAAGGATCGAGCCAACGGATCCGTCAGAATCTCTGATCCCAGAACGTGGGCAGTGGCATTGAAATAGTTACTGGAACCTATGTCTATGAGAACTGTAGCTATGGTGGAGTATAAATAGATTATACCTTGCATCACCTCCAGAGAGCCGTGATCATAGGCCTCAACTACCTGGAGCTAAGATCTTTCTTGTCCACCTGCTCCCTACGGTCAGGGTGGAACTCCTGGTAGTGGTGGAGGTAACACCTCGAAATGTAGACCACCACAAGCTACTCAACCAACTCATCTGCCACGTCCTCTTTTTCCCTCTAGACCACCCTGATCTAATCTTTGTGTCTACCTAGGTGGTCCTTCGTCCGCCTTCTGATCATCCAAATGGCGATTCAAACACTCCCGAGACATGAGATTCTACTCGCCGAATGAGAAACAATGCCCGCTCCAAGTATGTATGTCTCTCCTACGGGTTCCCCATACAACCGATCATGTGTCATGCGGTCGTCCACCTATAGGTATGGTCTTACTAGACCTCTGTGAAATATGTCTACTACCAGCTACAGAAGAATCTGTTGTATGTTGATTAGTTGAGGGTCTCGCTACTCAAGACTACACATCAAGGAATCTCCTCACTAAGTGGGCTCACTCCAACACCCCCATCATGCGTCGGGATGCTGAGGGAGATCATTAAATCGTTGATCTCTTGACTGAGATCCAACTCGAAGGTCCGAGCCCTGAAGAATGGGTCTCATACCATATCTGTGGAGTAGCACAAGAGTTCGGTGATCCGTGATGCGTACTGTGCCACCGACATACTGCCCTGATGCAGGTGAAGTAGCTCCTATATCCATACTGCATGTAGGGTGGATGTGACAAACACAACCATGTACATGCTCTCAATGTCTGCCTAGTGTATTGTCACCTAGTCATGCACCTAGAGCATCAGGCTACACCATCTGCCTGCTACTTCCTGTAGAAGGATGGTAGCAAGAATCACCATGATGTTTGCTAGTGTCCCTACCTTTCTGAAGACACTCAACACAACATCTAGCCAATCCTCAGTCTCCTGCAGGTAATATCTCCCCAAACATGGGTGCCCTCTGGTGCTGGAACTCGTGCAACACACTCATGTGGCGTGCATCTTCTGCTACTAGGGTCGGTGGAATCGGTGACCCAACAGGGAGTGGTACTGCTGGTGCCTCCACTGGAAAAGGCCCCTACACCGTGGCCTCATCACTCATTGGATAACTTTCTGTACAAATCTCAGGACTGTCGCTAGTAGTCTGTGGGGAGGTATCCAAAAAGAAACAGATGTAAAATAGTAAAAAGTTTATACCTAGTGAGATGACCTGGTTGAGATGAATTATAGAATACTTTTGAAAACACACACTCAATAAGTGTTTTCGTGGAATGAGTCAGAAATCCAAACTCAGAGTCCTAGTGTATTTATATGTCAGTCGTCGCACCAACACTCGACTCCCTGAACTGAAAACCACACTCAGTACACTTAACACTATTGCTTCACAAAAAATAATGATCAGAGTCCTATGTTCTGCACTAGAACTAAATCCTCTGATGCAAATTTTTTAGTACCCGTCCCATAGAGACCATTCCGTGACTACCCCAATCCTTCCTTCCATAGTCCAGTGGATGGTGACTAGAATCGAAGGCGTAAATCCCTAAACTGGGAGTGCATTGACATTATAACATGACGACTCACACAAAAGAGTATGATCTGAAAGAAAAACACTTAGTAAAACTATATACAAAAGAGTGCTGCAATGTTAAAGGGTCCATAAATACAACCCAACAATTAACTACAAGTACAACTGAAAAGGAAAAACAACTGAAGGGTGAAAAGTAGCTCTTGAATCATCCACCATGGATCCTACCCAAACGATAGGTTCAAATAGCCTCTACAACACTCCACATCTATCTATCTCCTCCGTGTACTGTAACACTGTGTATTACACCTCCGGGTTCCATCCTGTACTAGTACACTCAGCCTCGATCAGTGTTGTTCGTCGTCTGCATCCAACACAACGAGGTGCAGGCATATCCCCTGCAAGGGTGAGTAAAACGATACTCAGTAGGGACCTCGAGATCCTCAGGGTCTCAAAAAATCTGACAAGGATAATCCAAAATGTATGAATTTAACACATAACCCAACTTAGTATATTCTCATATATATACCTATGGTATCAATTAATCCATTTCAATCATTAGGTAAACACAAAAGATACCGACTCAGATCAACCATGATTTTTATTATCGAAACCACGGATGTTAGAGAACTCCTCCTCTGTCGAGTATAGTGGGCCTACCGTGACACCATGGAACCACCCACTAACCTTGGACTGTTGAGGTACTCCTCCTGTCAAGTACTGTGGGACTGATACGTCACCATGGAACTCCCCACCGTGGGTCTGCAGTGTCACCAAAGTGCTCCCCTCATATCCTACTATGGTACTCCTCCTGTCGAGTACCGTGGGTCAGCCATGACACCAAGGCGCGCCCCACCACGGGTCTTCCGTGACACCATGGCAGTCTCCACTGAGCTTGAAAAAACACTCCAATTCAAACAGTCAGCAGTCTTTAGGTCTCATCCAGCTACATTGTCTCTGCACTATGCATCCTCGTACTGGGGAGAATCCACTACACGAGCTATTGGTTGATAATACAACTGTCACGAAGTAACAATAAGAAGTATCTCAAAGGTCCACCATATCATAGGGGTCTCAAAAAATTCGATGGTGCGTCAATCAGACGACAAGTATGTGAGTTATTATCCTTTTATTCATGGGTGTCCGACCCGGTCGGACCGACTCTTCCATTCTTTGTCGAGGCCGACCCGATCTGGGTCACCCCGGTCAGACATGTTGGGTTTGGCCCAGCCCATTTAGAGGGACAACTTTTTTGGTTCGGCCCGGCCTATTGGGCCCGGCCCAGCATGCCGCATGGGCAGTTCCGCCCGCAATCGGGGTCGGTTCGGCCCGGAGCGTTGTGAGGGTGAGGCCTGGTGAAGCTCGGCCCTTAGGGCGTCACTGGGCCGGTTCGGGAAGGGTTTCGTGAGGGGGGTCATGGGTTAGTTTGGGAGGTCGGGCGGCTGGGAGGCGGCCGGGTAGGGCATGGCCCGACCGGGAGGTAGACGAGCAGGAGTCCCGGTGGGCTGGAGGGCGGCCGGGACGCGACCAGGCATTGCGCCAGGCGGGCCAGTGGGCGTCCTTGTAGGGAATGACCAGGTCGAGAGGCAGCTCGGCGGGGCGCCAAGCGGGTCGGCTGGTGGCTGGTAGGGCACAACCAATCCTTTAGGAAGGCAGGTTGCCGGGCTGACGCGGTTCGGGCCGACACGGTTCGACCATGGCACGGGGGAGGGCAGCAACGGTGCGGTTGGGCGCACGAGAGGCCAGCGGTGGTTCGGCATGTAGACCTGGCTTGGTTGGAGCACCGGAAAACCACGAGTGGGGGGGGAGTGCGGTTCACAGAGGCCATGATATGCATGGCCTTTTCTTGTGACCTCATTGCCTTAAACGCCTCTGTGTCACTATGTCGTGAAACTACACAATCAAGAACGGCGGACGGGTCGGGCCATGTTGGTTAAGCCCTCACCCTCCACGTATAGAGTTGTATCACTTGGCTCATCAAAGAGTAAGAATGATTAAAAAAATTGTTATACAACCATGCAATGATTCCTTTCAAATCCAAAGAAGAGAAAATTGAAAATAAAGATACAAAAAATACACCCCTACCTTTGATTGTCAGTCGTTGATGATGAGTTCGCGGGAAGAAGATGAAGGATTTCGTCGATTTTCATGTCTGCCACAAACTCCAAATCCTGAGATGTGTCAGCTCATTGACTACGATTCATATGTTAGGTCAGTTGAAGATTCCCCACATCGGTCGGATCCGAGGGAGGAAGTCGAAGAATGTCGGTGTTCTTCGTTCTTTGTTCTTTGTTGGTGAGATTTCTTCCAACTTCCCCAAGATCTCCAATCCCCATGTTCCACCAAAGGAGAAATGCCAACCAAAATAATAATAGATTGGTTTATCAATTATTTCATTGGAACTGAATCCAAAATGGTGAATTAAATTTAATGTCTCCACCTAATAAATTTACGAGTGATGGCACAAACTAATAACGGAGTTGGTTCCAATTAATAAAAGGGGAGGTCAAGAGGCTCTCCCTCATTAATGAGGGAGAGTTGAGAGGTTTTACTCTCCTCCATCAATTGGGTGTTTTGGCTCATGTGGTCCCCATGTCATAGCCTCTTGTGGGTGGTTAATTTCCGGTGGTCCCCACCACCATAACCTCTCAAGGGAGTTTAAGGTGTGGTGGTCCCATCTCCAACATCCATGAGGAAGTTTTAACCACCAAACACCCACTTGGAAGCTCAAAAAAATTGATGCTCACATTATTTTATTAGTTTCCACAAAAACCCCAAAACTATATTCTATTCTCGAATCACTACCATTGAAGTGAAAGACAATTTAATTGAATATCGGCACTATGAGTTCAATAGTACCCTCATATTTCAATTTCAAGAACCGGTTCAAATGATATAAAAATCTAATCTTACTTTTACTAAACATACATGAACAAAACATCAGATATTGATCCTGGGAACACCAGGCCTTGGAATCATTCACCGTAAATTTTTGTGGACTCGTAAAATTCAATTGTATTTATAAATAAAAATTCCACATAATTTTCGGGTTTTTATACTTGTAATCTATTAACATTTTAAATGAATCTTTACTGAATAATTGATTATTATTCTACTTCTATGAAATAAAAATACTGAAATTTTTGTTTATATATAACAATCCTATTCTCAAAATCATTATAAATACCATAGTCTATAACATCATAAATTTTCTATATAGTTACTGTTGTTTCACATGAAGATATCTGCGTATAGATACTTTTTTTAGTGAAACTATCATATTATTTTGTAGAAATTTTTTTAAATGAAACTCTTTTATTTGCTGTTGTGGGTAATTAGTTAAATAATTATCTACAATATTTTATTATTACATATAGATTATCAAATTATCATCTAATGTATTGATAATAAAAAGTTTCATGTTATCTATCATGTAATCATAATCATCACTAGAAATGATATGAGGAATATTTGTATATATTTTTTATATTGAACAATCATTAAGACCAGCCATCATAAAAATGAATATAAAAAACTCTCTTTAAAAACCAATTACGTTACAAAAATTTTAAAGCAAAAATTTTATATTAATTATTAGGTAAACATGTTGTCAATAGAGTATGTAATGCATAATCCATTAAAAGTAGTAGAACCTTCTTTGAAAGAAATCATAAGATCATAATAATTATCTTAGGATTACTATACTTATAAGAGGGGTTGAATATTAGTTTAAAAACATAGTTTAAAAGAGTTAATATAAAAAACTCATAAATCGTCTTCATGTAGATTTACTAGACATGGACAATCTATTATAATCAGAGTCAAAAATCATATTCTTTATCAGTCTGATTATATCAGATTTAAAATTCATAATCACTATGAATCTAATTATCATATTATGTTCATCATATTAATAATGATACTAAATAATCAACCCTAATAGTATGTTATTCTCATTTAATAGATTCCGTTAACATGAACAAAAAATTAATGTTCTAAAAATAGGTAATAGAAATCAATAGGAAGTATGAAAAATGAGTTATTTAAAAGTTAAATCTCATTTAATTTTAATAGTAAGGTATTCAATAACCCTGAATAATGATATCCATATTATTATAAACATTTAATTTTCATTCATTATTTAATAGTAAATCCCTCAATATGAAGATCATGTTTTCTCTCTCTTCATATTCTAATAATTCCTTGATTTAATGATCATATTCTCGATATTACTATCCACATAACCCTCAATAAAAATGACCATATTCATTATCTTCTTATGAAGGGAAGTCCTTAAACTGAATATCAGTTGTTGATTACTATTTTTAATGTTTGTAAATAGATAAATTGTTTTGAATTATATTATAATGATGACCCTATAAATAACTAGAGAGACTAGGAATGAGTTTCCATTATAAGTAAACATAAGTGGTCTCAATAATTAAATCATCACCAAATTCTTCAAATGACTTGGTAGTTATAGTTGATCTTCTAACGATAATATTATTTAGTTTGATTCAAGGGGATTGGAGATCTTACAATTGAAATCTCACCATAATTTAATGTTTCATGTTTTATTGATTAACAACATTACAGTTTAAAAAAATCCATATAATTGAATATTTTCATGTATTACATTTTTAAACATTATTCAATCTGAAATACATAATTATCTATTGTCAATATGACAGGCTATTTGAGGGATAGTACAATGTATACATACCATAACCATTCTGATTACTATGGATTCTGTGAGAACGATAGAGAACAAAATTTTGTTTTTCCTTATATCAATAAACGTGCATCTGATAATTTTACTCAAACTAAACATGGTAATCATAAATAAGAATTTATAGTATATATTCATAATGCTTTTGAATATATTATATATATGATAGATTATTTTGTTTTCTATAAAACAATTTAAAAAACATGTTCCATAAAAATATAGTAAACATTTTTTTTGTATGTTAAGTTATATTTTAAAACCTAAATGAGTGGAAAAGTAATATTTATAATATTTGACTCAACAAACTCAAACTAATGTTCAGGATCTTGTCTTTCTCACACCATCTTTTTATTACCTGGTGAAACTGGAAAAATCGGAACCTTATTTCTTCTTTTATCTATCTATTAAGGATCATACATCTGTTTTTATCTTATCCTTAGATATAGAGGGTAATTGTTAATTCTCTAAAAATCCTAAAATTATGATTCCATGTATGAATATATCATTATCACTCACTATATAATTTATATCAGTTCATTACAAAAAAAATCATAGAAATTCTGTATCATGATTCTACTAATTCATTGGATATGTATATCATTAATTTAATGAGATTCCATTGAGGGTATTAAATTGTAATTTTGTTTCCATGATATGAGTGGAGAATAAATAAATACAGAAAATAGTTTCCAATCAATATGTTTGGATTTTACCTTTCATAGAATCATTTTTTTAGTGATTATTAATAACATGGAACCTTTATTATACAGTATCATTTTCCATTTTTTATGAGAAATAATTCATTGTACATATCATTCTTGAGATTCAATTTATATGATCCCCGGAAAGGGAAAAAAATTTAAATGAGAAAATGAATTTTCTTTTATTTTCATCTTGCATTATGATGCCTTTACATGTCCGGATTCACATTTTTCATTTATATAGATAATTTTTTAATGATTCCATTAGTTTTAAAAAACCTTGTAATTTTAATTTCCATTTAAAATAGATTTAGTATATTTCATTTCACATTTTAATCTACCATATATATAGATAATTGAATGGTTAATTATATCAATGATGAATTGGATATATTATATCATCTAATGAATTGTAATTTCCATTATTTAGGTTAAAAATATCACTTTTTAAAATGTTGATATAATCTCTATTATTGGATTTTTGTCTCGCTATCACATTCATGGACATGTAGACTCACTATGATGGATTCATTAAATTGTGTAACTCTATATACAAGAGTTAGTGGTTTTTACTTCTTCTTGTAAGAGGAATATATCCCATCATGGATAAACTAATGGTGTAATTAAATTTTCCACTGAATTTGCATATATAATTATGATAGATAGTGTGTTTACAAAATGTATTTTGAATGAAAGGATACTCATTGTTCAGGACAAACACTATCTATTTGAATCTTAATTATGTTTCTAAATCACATTGATGATTTTCTAGATGTATTTCCCAAAATGTTGGGTGATTTTAGAGTAAGACCTTCATAATCCACAATAGTAAAATATCAATCATTTCCCTATATTTTTTCCAAAGCCCAACTTTTCATTCAATGTTTTTTCATCGATGATGTAATCAATTACATAACTCATTATTTATCTAAGTGGTAAGTGGTTTAGTGATTGAAACGTCTTTAATATTGAATAAATTATATTTTGAAATGGGAAATAATCATTTATAAGAACAATCAAATAGTTCTACCCTCTACACTACTCTATGTGTCTATTTCTGTTATAATTATTTTACTATTATCTAATGATCAGTTAAATCATCTCTCACACAATATCAAGGATATAATTGATATAAATAATAGTACATAATATATAATCTCATCGAAAATATCCACTTTTGTTATAGAGATTACTAATGAAGATAATATTTTCCCTCCACTATATTGAGAAAATTAATTGAAAATAAAAAAAATGTTATATTACAAATGAGTGGTGGTTAATAATTCCATGTCATGTTACTACGTGGTTAACTCATAAACATCCATACAAGGTTACTTAGGTCTATTTTATAACACCTAGTTTTTTATATGACAAAATCCTAATATGGAATACCAACGTATTTTGATCTATGAAATGTTTCCATATCTAAAACACGTTGATCAAGTGAATCCTAATATACTTTCTTGCAATTTTGGAATTGCAATAAATGAATAATATATCATATATCATTCATTAAAACTATAATTGAATAAAAATGGAATTTTTTCCCAAATAATAAACATATTTTTCACTTTCTAAATAATATAATTAAGGTTACCTCGTATTTTTTTCATGAATTCATTTTACAATATATTTTAGAGAAAAACAAACATTAACTCGTCATGCCGTATATAAATGAAAGGGGTGTTGTATGAGATATTTATGGTAATTGGAATGAGATATCATTAATTATAACTATCTACAATTCATAGTACATAAACAATGGCTTCATAGAAATCCATGGTCAGACCAAAAAAATGATGTATTTTATTTGAGGAAATAAAATGTTGACTTCAAGACTATATTTTCGGGAAAAGTTTCCTAGTTCATGGATTCAAAAGACACAAATAAATTATGAATTCTTTCATGAAAACTAATTATTGAATATTTTTTCTAAATAATTTTATGAAGATTTAATGCAATATAAATATAATTTAAACTAAACTAGTTGACCACAAATCCATCATTGGAAGACCATAAATATTATATTAGTAAGTTTAATGGTCGGATACTTGAAATATGTTATGATTACTATTTTGTTATATAATTTATTAAATAAATCTATTTATAATATTAGTGTATTGTTAAATAGTTGAATGTAATAAATATCTGTTATATGATTGGAAGAAGAAAGTTATAAAAATACATAGTACAAACTTTCATAAATGTAAGAGATATATTTTTAATGTAGTCAACATGAAACTATTGGTTCAATCATTTTCTAGTAACGTGGATAATATATTTGCTGGTGGATAAAGAAATTTCATGAATATAATATCTAGACAACATCAATGAGTGAGTGTTTTCCTCTTTCCTTGTGTATCATATGATATTTTTAATAATAAAATTCTTAACTTAGATGAGTAGAGATATGATAAATAACTCCAATTAACACTATGGGACTGAATCCTAATTGTTAAAAATGTTGTAGAGAGAGGAAATTTCATTGGTGGTCATATTATAACCGACTCCACCACAACTATTTTGGATCTCAATAATGATGCATTACATCATATAAAATCTTATTAATTTCAACGCATTAAATCATATAATGTTTCATTTAATGTTCTTAAAAAATTCCAGAATAATATTTTATCTTCTCTATTACATGAATACGTCTCAAAACATTATCATGTCTTCATCAATTCTTTGATAAATTATGATTAAATTATTCTAGTACTAAAAATTTAATGTCTTTCTATAGGAAAATTGTAAAATATTTTTTAATAATCCAGATCAACATGGATAAAACATATTATAGAATATAATGTAACATCACAATAAATGTTCATAGAAATTATGGCTTTTGGGAATTGTCATTTGTCATTTTCAGTCACTTCTTCACATTACATTATTTTAAAAAATCACATCACATAAATGTTATCGGTTCTTCAATGTTTTTAGGGCCATATATAGAGAGATCCCCATTCTCAATGAATACGTATCCTGAAATTTGATCAATTAATAATGAATTAAATTTTTTGAATATTAAAATGGTTGGTAAGCCCATTTAATTGTAGGTATTAAATTAATTAAATCTCTTATATATTTATAAAAACTGAAAAGATATTGTTCAACAACTTATTAATAAATCAAATTCCATGGATAATTTAAATATTCAAAAATTATTTTAATTGTAGTGTGAAATTCATCAATGTAGTAATGATCTGTATCTATGTTTATATCAGAAGGTTTATGTGAAAGAAATATTCCATCAATTATTAGATTCTGATTTATAAAAGAAACCTACTTATGGAGTATCATTGACCCTATTAATCTGAATAATAGTACGTATTCAAATATTTTATAAAATTGTTAATATGATTCCAATCATTAATAAGAGACTTGAAGATCACATTTCTCTCTATTAGAAGTAATATATTTCAAATTTACACTTTTATTTTATATATACCCATAATTGTATTTATGTCACATAGGTTTCTAAATATGTTATATGAAATAATTGAAATAATTATAAATAATTAAATATTGGATTCTCAGTAAGAGTTAAAAATGCAATGGGTTATTTACATTAGTTTTGAAAAAATCATTGACGAATGAGTTATCAATCATCAATGAATAATTGAGAACATGTTGAACATGAATGAAAAAAACGGAATTCCAATAATATTCTAAATAATATCATTTTTAATGATTCATAATGAATATTTAATGGACCTAATATTTTTAACCAGATGGCCGCAATGGGTTATGAACTATGTTAAATCATATTCGAGACATTAAGAATCATACATGATGACTCCCAATATGTTTTATGTAGAGGATGCCTTACTTTATTGATAGAAAACAGTAATATAAACACCTTGGTATTTAAATGTTAAATAGTTCCAAATATCGTCATTATGTTGGATTTATAATTAGTATATTATTAAATATATTATAGACACTAATCAAAGGTTTATAAATACATATATTTAGTTAGTTAAGGACCATATTGAGTAAAAATTCATTCCCTTTTCATTAAGAATATTCAACATCGTTAACATCCATTAAATTGATCATGATAAATAGAAAAATGATGATTTTATAGTAGGATATTCTTTAATTCTAATTCATTCATGATATAAAATTATTTCTGTAATTTCTAGAATCATGAAATTCCAGTATATTATTAGTTTAGTATAATTTAATTCTTCAAAAATAAAAATTCATTAGATGTAAGAGTAGAAAATGTTAATCTACATTTATGATATTTTTCAAAATATAATGGGAATATTATATCTAACTCTACCATGGATGATAACTAGAGGTTTGAAATTATCTTATTTTCATTTGGAAATATATTGATACATATTTTCAGATTGATGATGGATTGTCTATAGATTCTTATGCTCAATGATACAAACATATGATTTTTTGACAGATGAATTGAGGGATTCACAGTAATTTCAAAAATGATAAAGTTAGACCAGCATAATAAAAATTTAATTTGTTATTTTATCGTTATTGGCATATATGTTTTCAATTTTCATTAACAATGTGATCACTTATATCACTAAGAGTTTTTTATCCATACCTCCATAGACTAACTCATTAATTAATAAGGCAGGAATGTATCAGCGGTTGTTCTTGAAAACACATATGAATGGTATCATGATCAATTCATATAACTTCCATCTCAATGAAATCACTCATGGAGGGGGGATATTTTGAACCATAATGTTCTCTATGATATTGGATTTCGCAATATATTATTATGATTCTTATTTTATCCTTGTAAACATTCACTCATTTTTATGCACATAACTCTATGCACGTTGATTAAAATTTGAATATCTTTGATATAATTTTCATTATCTATAGTTATTCGATATCTATTGGTTCTCTATCACTGTCACTAGAGAATCACTAATATAATAATGTTTTCTAGATCCATGCATTCTCAAGATAAGAAAACTCATCACACTTGGTGTGAATGGAAATTTTTTACAAATTATTTATCATCAAAATGAGCCTATGAGGACAATTTTATTTCTTAAGAGAGTGATGGTTAATTACTACTGGATTAAAATTCATTATTCTTGGTTATTCCATTTGGATTACCAATTTAGGCCCATGTTATGATTCTAATATTTCTTTCCTGATCCCAGCTATTAATATCTGATAAAGGAAATATTAAATTATCATCCATTCGTAAGAATATAAATTTTCTCATATATATTTAATAATTATTTATTTAAAAAATGTAATTACAAAATTATATTTTAATAAATATTTAATAGAATAAAAAATATATATATGATATTAATTTGGATTCCAAAATTTTTAAAAAAATTATATAAAACAAAATTTAAAAGAACATATAACAGAAGTCATAAAATCATTCCAATGAATATTTTTCAAAACATTATCCTTCGTTTGACAATTTAAAGCATAAAGAATCAATTTGAAATATTAGAGGTTGTTAATTAAAATCATGTTCATAACAAAATGCCTTTGTTATGGAGATATAATAAAATTAACAGAATACATAAATTAAATTGAAAAATGAAATGTGAAAATTTTCGTAAAATAATTTTCCAAATATTATAATCAACCATATAAAAATTGATTATAAATAAATATCAATATAAAAATAATAATTATACCATATGAATAAATATGATCATTTATAAAATAAAATAATATATTAATTAAATTAAATACCAATTTATATTATTGACACATCTTACATCCCTTGAATATATACCATGATAATATCCACATTCATGAAGTTATAGTCAATATGAGAAATATTTCTCATATATTAGACATATTCATTGACTCGGAATTAGAACACTAAGGACATCATGTATTTTAGAAATATCTAGGTCCTAAATCAGGGTCATGTATATGGACTATATATAATGATGTCTTCCATCAACATAGTTTCCTATCCCCAAAATTTAAATCCACTAATAAGATAAGAAGGGAATTGCACATCATATGCATATTTTTTTTCCTCAATCAGGTAACAAGTTATAAAAACCCAAAAATAATTACAGTATATAATATAAATATCAATGTATATTTTCATCTATACCTAATTTTTATAATCATTATTATAAAACACACATAAAACTATATAGACCCATCTCATGTCCATATATAATTCCAAAAAAATATCATATAGTGGAATTATCATATATATATATAATATCATTTTTGGAAAAAAAAATTTATAGAAATTATCGATAATTGTTCATTATCCTTTCTTATATCCATATTCAACAACCTATATAGATTTTTAAAATAATAATCCTATTATATGGAACTATCCATTGTCTACGATAATACTTATTTTGTCTTCATATATAGTTTAGATTCACATGTAGAGTGTAAGTAATGAGGTTAAACAGAAACATCAGAAGGTATTATAAGGTAAAAATTCATATACAAAAACATGTATAATATATTAATAATTAACTATAACATAAATGAATAACTAATATCACAATATAATTTTTATTCTATGAAATCTTGTTGATCAACAATACCATCATCGACGAACATTGGTGTGTTATATTGATGACCATAAATGTATATCCTATAAATCATTGTAGAAAAACCTAAATAATCATTAATCTACATTACTATCATATAGTTCAAACAATATATATTCCAAGAAAAATCATAAAATTCATTGTGAAGATAATTCCTATTGATTAATGTTTGATATTAAATATCCTACCAATGATCCTAATAAATAATGTTTTATAGATAAAATTTATCTTTTTTATTATCCCCCATAAAATAATGATAAAATTAGAATATATAAATCGATGAAATTATTCATTTTATGAATTTATTATATATAAATATATATATAAATACGGGTAAATCCATAAAATTTTTGGTCAGGATACAACCATATCTATTATGTGGGAATGATTGATGTGTTAAATCAATAAGTATATCAATATCAAAAAAATATAAAATATGGGAAAATAATTATCATAACACATATACAACTTCAAAATAGTCAAATCCCATATGCCACAAGAAAAAACCCCTATAACACTCTAAACCACTCATTTAATATCTCATAACTCACCAAAATTGTTGAGCATCTGTCTAATTAATACTACGAACTGACGTAAATAAATAATTATTTCCATTAAAATATTAGAAGAAATTATTCTTCCGTGATCATAATGTATTATAATCATCTTAATTAAAATCTATACATCGTCATGTTTTATATTTAATAATAATGAATTTATATCTAAAATCAATAATGTTGTATTTTGGTCATCATTTTGTTGTCTCAAACACTCAAAATATAAATCTAAGTATTACCTTACACTAAAATAAAAAAATGATTAATATCCTTCAATTGTCTATCAGGTCCAATATATATTTTCGTACATAATTAAAAACTCTAGGATACATTTTAGGGTCCCCTTTACTGATATACAAATTATCACATATCAAAATTGTAACATTTTATTTCCAAATTTCAGGTAATTCCCCATTTCATTCCCTGTTGTCCTCTAAATTTGGGCTCATATTGGGACACACTATGATGCAGATATTACAATTAGAAATTGACCAAATGTTTAAGGTGGTAGACTATTTTTAATTTTGGGCATCAGGGTATTTATATGTAATTGATTAGTGGTGTTCTCCCCTTGATCATAGAAAACTATGGTGGTTTGTGTTATAATGTAAGAATAATTTTTTTCTTCTATTTTATAGGGTACTACAGACTATGTCACTAGTTTTCACGTCATGTATTTTATCTCAAGGATTATGTTTTAGTAATAGTAATTTTTGTTAAGTAGTACACTCCTTTTAAACATTAAACATCATGTAATTTTAAAAATTTGGTTTTTAATAAAAAGGGAATGGGTTTTTTAGTGTATATTGTCCCTATGGATTATACGACGTGTAAAAGTAATACAACCCATGTAATAAACATAGGATGTGAAAATTGTGAATTTCACATTTGATTATTATTTCATTCATGTACATCTCTCTTCCCTTAAAAAAATTATTCATCCTCTAGTTAATTAGAGAACCTCTACTCCATTTGGATCGAATAACATAGATTATAATGAATATGGTTGTGTGAAATGTCACTCCATGTAATAGAATACACATTATTTTTCCTTTTATTTAATCACAAAAATTTCATAGCATTGTTCTATTAGAAAATAGGGTCCGTTGTGATAATTGATCTTTTAGCATTATTGATATGTTTGGTGATATTGTTTTATGTTCCTACCATTTAGAGGTTGTGATATGGGGGATGTTTCTTTTTGAGGTATGGCCATTTCATATACTTTGATGAACCTTTTCTAAACATGATAAAATTTATGTTGTGTCGATTTCTTATAGGGCCTCAACTTTCTATACTGTATCCTTTTTATGGATCCTGTTGTAGGCATGTGTATCTCGAGTTTTTTAAGTGAATGGTTTGTTCTATAACCTATGTTGGTGAACTACATTATAATAGTTTTTGATGATGTGATTTCTAAATAAATTTACCGAACTGAATTATTTGATCTGTATGTGGAAATGTATTTTCATTGTCAAAGATTGTTCTCCCAATGTTTTGGTAAAACAATTGGGTTTTGAAATAAATGTGAAATGGTTTATGAATGAGATTTCAAATAACTATTTGATAAAGTGGTCTCACAATTATTTTGGAAAATGGACAACATGGGATGTCATGGGTACTTAGGTGGAATGTGTACAAATAAGACTTATACACTATTCGAGGGGGTGGGGGTAATCCATGGAATGTTCCTCAAGACCCTTTCCATGTTTTTCTAGAAAAATGACAGACATGTTTGGAGGTTCACATTCAAGGTTGTTCGTCAAATAAATATCTTCTTTGAATATTCTTATACTAATTATATGTGTGATTTTATGTGTTTGGTATGCATGTCTTACCTATCTGGACCTAGTATGATCCTTGGCTAGATGTTACATGCTCTTTTACCTTATTCATTTTTATTTCACTACCAGGGTTTAGAGATGATAAATGATACCTTCAAAGTTTGTAAATTTTTTCTTTTTTGTATATAAATTTATTTGAATGTGATTTAACTAATTAATTTGAAAAAGTTAAATATCCAAAAATAAATTTAAAATTCCTTGAATATGAAAAAATATTCATAAAATATATTTAATCCATTTTTAGAAATTTTCCCATGATTTATGATTTTATATAGATATCTTATGTAACAGCTGTATGGAACCATACTGTTCATGTTAGGCCACACCCTATGCACCCCATTAGTGGTTTGATGGACTAATTTTTTCATTCAATGAAGGGAAAGACAGTGTGATGTAGTGTAATGGTGATTATTTCTTTCCACTGGGTTTGGGTAGCTAGATGGTGAGATAGTGGATTATGTCCCACTCTATCACATGGAGACTGTTGGATTATCCATTTTTCTGACATCTTTTATTATTGTACTGGCTCCATGCGGATGTTTTTATACCTTTTTAGTTATATCTCTTTTGTTTTTCTCATACAATTAAGAAATATATTTATTTATGTTTTCATTACAGTTTTTCTTCCTATTTATATTTATATATTTCATGCTTTATTATTTATATTGGATTAAATAATTACCATCATTTTTTTTGTTTTTCCTGGGATTAACAAACAAATATTTTAAAGAACATTTTCTTTTTAATTAAATTTATCGACTTCTCTTGCACGGAACACCAAACACTCTATTGTATATTAATAAGTTACTATTGTAACCTAGATATTAAAAAATTTGTAATGAATATTAATATCCACAATATGAAATTTAAATATTTTTTTTTACATTCATCAAAAATATTTTTTTTTCATAGGATATGAATTAATCATATTTTATGCATCAAAAAGATATATTTTTATAAAGTCAATTTTACGACCTTTTTTTGAAAAAGATATTTTATAATTTTTTATGACACTATTATAAATTATATTTGATGAAAAAATATTATTATTTGAAATCTGAATATCAATATTTTTGTGGACAAATTTTTGGTCCTTTTTAAACAGTTTCATGTTTTCATTAATAATGAATAAAACTTGATTTTTATTGAAAACAACTTTTTACACTAAAAAAATTATAGTGTTAAGTTTTCCATTGATTTTTTTTAATGTAAAATTAAAATTTCTATATATAATTTAATAATATGTATGTAATTTTGATCAATTCAATGATGAATTTGAATATAAAAAACATTTTAATCATTTGAATAATATCATTTTGAAAAAATAATTTATTGTTTCATCAAGAGGATTAAATCAAAATTAATTGCATCAAAATCTTGGTCCTGAATTTTGATTATGATATTATTTATTTCGAATATGTGAGTAAAAAAATGACAATAGTTTCCTTATTTTGGCATTATTAATGATATAATTATTAATTTTTTATTAACTCATTTAATGGTAAATCCTGAAATTAAATGTATATATAACATTATAAATATTAGAAAATTATCCTAACACTTGAAAATAAATTGGATCAGTGTGTGTTGTCCAAATTAAACATTAGTATTATATTATATCATTTTGAAGACACTTGTATGAGGGTTTGAAATATATTGTATTTTATTTAATGAAATTTCAATGATTTCAAAATCAAATTTTTTATAACAAAATCAGTTTTCATATATGGACAAAAAGAAGATAAATTTGATTTTAATTAGTAAATTTAAAGATAAAATGATTATATTCACCATGAAAAAGTATTTGTAGTTTTTTTGGAATAAATAATTAAATAACAATATTTAATAATTAAGAGACAATAATTTTATAATTAATTTACATATCAAACAAAAAATATTTATGATATTATAATAAATATAATTTTACATAATTAAAATCATATATTATTTTCCATGAAGATATAATAATATAAGGATGTATTAAATTTTATATTTTGATTTTGTATATTGTATTGATATTTTCCAAAATCTCATGAAATTAATGGTTTCAAGATTGTCATTAATGATTATCTAAAATATATAATATTTTATTAAATGATATAATATTCCACGAAATATAAAAGTAGGAAAAATTATTGGGTTGGGGTTGATGAAATAATACATAAGTCATTTATGGTTAGTTTTTCATTTTATAGTAATTATATTATACTGCAATGTGTAAAAACACATGTCGTCACAATAAGTGTTAAAGTGTTTAAGAAACAGTTCAAAAAAGAAAAGGGTGAGAATGAAACATAAACACAAAAAAATATTACTTTTTGAGATTATTTTGACCCATCCTTATATTATCATTAATATTAACAAATTTTTATCTATTTCTAATTTTAAATTAAATTATATTATTTTAATATAATGCGAAAATATAAAATATACCCATCACCTCAACTATAAAAGGACACATACTTCCTCACTTAATCACACCATGTTGATACTTCTAGATAGAACAAATGATTCCAATTTATCCTCCAAATATCTGAGTCCAATTTATCGAGGTCATTGTCTTCCAAAAATATTAAATCTATATCCCATAATAATTATATAATGTAAGTCAGCAAGAGAAGAGTTAATAGGTTTTCCAACTCAATTATGTCCATTTATTCTAATACATTCTCTTCATTTGTTGTTTAT
The DNA here is from genome assembly GCA_963277665.1 of Viscum album. Lineage (NCBI taxonomy): Eukaryota > Viridiplantae > Streptophyta > Magnoliopsida > Santalales > Viscaceae > Viscum > Viscum album. The sequence goes on from OY728127.1 coordinate 895,834,005, forward strand.
GTACAAAAGTATTTAATCTATTACCAAAAATATTATGAGATGTTATCATGATTATGGGAAAAAATATCCCACCTTTTAACCATCCTTTTAAAATTGATATCATTGCACATGTGTATGTTTGATTTCCTTTTTCTACATTATGGTGTAATTTTATTATCATTGAAACATTATTTATATGTGTATAATGTTGAAAATAATGGATATATACAATAATTATGAAATTATTTTTATTCATCATTCTTAATATTCCATCCACTTCATTACACATTCTCCAGTAGGGGAATGATACCATTGGTCACGCATATATAAGGCCAACCATCTCCAAGATACAATGTGATTCATTTTACATGTTAACTATTCAATAATGAAAAAAATTATATAATGAGAAAATATTATTTATTTGAACAAGATAAATCATTGGTCATGAAATAAATATATTCTATTCATATGAATCATGACACACACAACAAACCATGTACAAGGAAATGAAGTAATTAATACCCATACCATGGGTAACAATGAACTATTATTAATTGAACGATATATTTGGATCATATATGATATCATAAATATGGATATGGTTCTATTATATATTTATTAAAATTTATTAATCTATTATACATGGTGTTATATCATGTCAAAATTGAGAAATTTCCATGCTATTGGTTAATTTCACAATCTCTTTATTATTCTAGATTATTAATACATAAGTATCCAGTGAGGAATATATTTCATCCATGTTCTTGTTCCTTAAAAAGTATATCCTAAATACTTTTACTATTTTCCCAGAAATGATTAATGTCATTTATGTTTGATTGATTTTTTATAAAACTATTTGAAGTAAATATTTTATTTTTTTCCAAACAATGTACATTATGAGTTTTTCAGAAAAAATATGTAAGAAATTTTTTCATATCATTTACGGCATGAGGTAATTTTTCATCCATATTTACACCATAATATCTTGAGGAATCCTTTATTAGTTTATAATATTCTTTTTAGTGAAATTTGTTTCTTTTAATATTTTATGGCCTTTTAAATAAATGAATTCTATATAAAAAGGGGTATTTATGTCGAGATATTTTTTATGATTTTATTACAGTACTTTCATATATTTAATTATCCTTAGTTGGATATTATGATTGATTGAATTTTAACTTTTGGATTTGTTATTTTTTAGTATTCATGGTTTATTGATAAATTATTCATATTTCATATAGTATAGTGTTTATGTTATTTATGATTACCCTTATTCATATGAGAAATGAATTGGAGACAGTAATTAGTGGGTGACACCCATTATTTCCCCTCAATGCAATGGTAGGCCTCACTATACAAACTTGTTTTGGAACTGATCAAGCCCTTACTTGTTTAATTATATTGTATTGAAGGAAGCCTTGTCGTGTTATTTATGATTTCTGGCATTTTTCATTCCCTAATTTTAATATTATTTATTTTAAATTCAATGTGATAATTCAATAATCCAATATCGATTTGATGTTTTATATGGAATTATTTTATCATCATTTATTATTTCTATCTTATTATTATGATTATGTTTACATGTATTGTGTTTCATATATACACTTTTCCATGACGTTTAGTATTATTTATTCATAATAGAAAATGATCTATTCAAAACATTAATGGAATATGTGATATCCCCTTTCTACTATTTTATTTTATCCAGAATGTGAAGATGTATATTTTGATTTAGATGAAGGGCTAGGATTTGAGAATATTGGTTCTTTAAAAGGTTTGAATATGTTATATTTTATAGTTTCAATAATACGGTATCTTTCATTTACATAATATTCTTTGAAAAACAACTAAATTGGTTGGTCATTTTGGATTCCGGCCTTGTTTCCATTCCTATGTAATAATGAAATGCACTGATTATGGGATACTGCTGATGGGGTCTTACACCGGGTACTATATGCCAACCCATGTGGATTAACAACACCATTATAGTATTTGAATATTCATATTGGCATCCAATTTGAGGGGTATCTAGTTTGGGATCTTCATTATTTAGTTTCATAGGTGATCTATCATCATGATTCCTTTTCTAGGGATGTTTTACAAATAAGTGATGTGATTTTCTAAACATGAGATATAGGTTGTGGTGATTTCTTAACCATCTATTTTAATAATGAGACTCTAGATACCATGTGATGTATGGATGTTAGTATCATTCTTTGAGTTAATTCCCTTAATATTAGTTATTTCATATGATGTTCTAGTATTAACTGAAGTTATTTTTTTTCTCTGATCATTTTTTTTCATTATGAATAAGTACACCTCTGAGACATGATCAATGGATTCCACAAGAGGGTTCAATTGATGTTTCTCAAGGGAATTAACCCCTCGATTATAATTTTACCAAAGATATCACATGGTATGTTCATGATATTGATTAGAATTTTCCTCAAATCCATGAAATATATGTGGAGGTACATGTGTGAGCTATAAATGATTGGGATCGATCAGATGTGTTCATTCATGGAAAACCATATTATTTTAATGTAAAAATGATCATCAATAGGCTGAGGATAGGGTTGATAATAATGATCTAATTTTGGAATTACTAGTTACATGTTGAATTATCATGGTGATGTCCATGAAATCCATACATTACTATCATAAGATGAAATGGTTGGATTACATGGTGAACTATGCTAGGCCCATGGGATTGAACATGGATGGTTAAAAGACTATATTATGAAAATTGTTTTTCCTAGAGTCATTAATGATTGGGAAATATATAGTTTTACTCTATTAACTATAGTGGGGATGTTTTTTGTAGGAATACTACAATTAGTTTGGGGAGATGGTTCACTCAACTCTATAGGTTGAACAGAGTGACCAGCTAAAATCTCAATAGTACCTGAATGGTTTGTCAACATATATCATTTCACAGGTAGTTATGATGAATACTTCAACTAATGTGGATATATTAAACAATTATATCATAGAAGATATGTACATTACTAGTAGTGTTTGATATTTTAACCTTTCTCTTCCATCTAGTTAATGATTAAGTGGTTTTATAATGAAAAAAAAAGGAATCTGTAAGAAACATTATTGGATATGGGGGTATGTTTCGTGAGTAGTTCCTCTTTTGGACCTCTAGTTGTCTCTAGAAGTGTGCATTAAAATATCTATTATTGTGGCATGGTTGGGAACACATAATAGTATTCTCTATCACTTGAAAATATATGAATCCTTTATTTATGTTATGATTATATATAGAATATATCCAATGATATGTATACTCCTCGATAATGCTGAAGATCATCTGCTCTAAAGTCTAGTACAATGTATTTAGATGGGATCTCTTATATGGGAGGTACCATTAAGTTAAATCATTATAATATATGACATTATTTGAGATTGGTGCTTCCCATTAATTTTCATATGGCCATTTTTTGAGATTGATAAAAATTGAACAATGATCATGTATTTTTTATTGAGTTATGGGAACAAATTGTGAAGATGAAAGAGAATGGTTTTCTAGGTTCTTATCATGATCTATTGATATATAATGTGTAGTTATTCTTCTAATTCCTTATTTATGTGCTAAATTTGTTTTAGATCATCCTTTAGATGGATTTTGATGAATCTCGTATTGTTGTTGTTGATTGCTATGATCTGTTTTGTATTACATATTGTGGATAATGGGATATAAAATGTGTCTTAGGGAGAGTGAGATCTATGGTATGGTCCTAAAGGTCCTTCCCATAGAGATATCATGAGTTTTTTTCGGGTGTAAATGTTGATATCAATTACATTTATTAATTTTCTTATGTTCTATCTATTGTAAAAGATATTCTTGAAAATTTACAAGAAAGATTCTTTTGGGAATCCTATATATTGATATGTAGAGTTTATGATTGAACTAGATACCATAACACATTGGGTTTTGATTCCTTCTAATCATAATAAACTTGTGGAGATGAAGGTTCTCAAGATTTATTTGGAAAACCAGATGAAATAGATTTTTGTTCGCCTTGTTGTTAATCACAAGAAGCCCCAGTGCTCTATTGTAAGACGATATATGGTTTATTCTAGTTGTGGGTTGTCAATTGAAAGTTGAATAGCGTGTTAAACCGGAATATGTATTATTCTCCAACAGTGGATGATATGAATGATCATAAAATCAGATAAATGTTATTTTCTATGATTGATTGAAGATCAAGTTTTCCTCATCATAGTGTAGATTATTTTGATATACTGGAGATGGATTTGAGGAGAAGGTATGGCCATTATGAATATCATGAGATTCCATTTAGACTAAAATACACGCTTTTTATTTTCATGTATTATATGTATATAATATTATATAATTATTTCAATAAAAACTTTATATTATTTGTGTATGATATTTCAATTTATTGGAGAAATGAGAATGATCTTCAGCGCCATTTTGGGTTTTATGGGAAATACTAGGGATTCACTATTTGTATGGAATGATTTTTGAAATAAACCCAAAGGATAAAAGATATGGAGTTTATAGTGAATTTTTTTTAGTGTTTCTTATTAGTTGATTTTAATTAGTTTAAGGATTTTATTTCATGTGATGAACCATGGAATATAATTGAGAGATAAAGATCCCTTGGCCTTGCTATATATTTTCAATAATTCTTCAATGATTTCCAAAAGATGGAATCATCATGCACAATTCTTACATAGAATTCTATGAATTTTATATAGGATGAAAAATAGCTATCTTCCATGGATGAGATGAATATACATTGGTAGTCGGATTTATTATGATCTTATATGATCCTAGCTGCGTGTAAGGGGTTTTTTATTCTTATGGTTCTATTTTGGGTTGTCTTTTGTTGTAGTATTATTGTGTATTCGCATAATATTCCCATCTAGTTCAACCACATTAAAATAATTATCCAAATAAGAATTTTTAGATTTCAATAGTTTTTTATTTTTGTAGTTAATAGTGGAACAATATTTTTTGGGAGATGTTCAAAATATTTTCATACCATAGGATTTTTTGCTATATATTTTATCGGAATAAAATTATTCCCAAACAGAGGATGTTATTAGAATAGATTTAGATGTTTTAATTCAATATTTCATATACCCTAAGGAAGGGGAAAGACAATAAAGTGGTTCTTAGTAATAATGTGCCATCAATATATGTTAAATAATTCAAGATATATTGGAGCCATATGGGTATCGTCACTCTATTGTATCTACATTCTAATGAGGATGTTTCTTGTATGGTTCTTCCTAGAGTTCTAATATCATCATCCACCATTGAGTTTCTTCTTTATTTTTAGTTTAAGGATAATGAGATCATTTTATTTTGAAAATCCCAATATAGTGGGGATACCATTTCTAATTAATATCTCTCTTAATGTGGTATTCTCAGTTTTGGGGATCATTTTTAATCCCTGAATATTTATGGACATGAGTTCTATTTGGTTTTGAAATTTTATTATGTATTTTCCATATTGGCATAATTAATATGTAATATTTCATGATATATCTATTCTAGTTACCTATTATGAAATTTTAATTATCATAATTATGATTCCTTTTGATGGACCTACAAATAAAAAAATGTATACTGTATAAAGCCATATTGATTTCATCATCCTATTATTGTGTTAGTTTTGAAAACCGAAGAGGTATGTAAGGATTTTTTTTCAATGTCCAATGTATTCCTAATAGGGGAATTAAATATTGTTGGTGATTGAATGTTAAAAATGATGAATCACTTAATTCTGATTGGGAGCACCACTAAATTGAAGATATTAGTCATCATTATGCATAGGAGATTTTGATGTTACATTGGTTTCCAAAAGCAATTTTTTAAGAAAGAGATCATATATATACATTTAAATTTTATAAGATTCATCAAGAGGAAGTGGGAACTAATGTCAGTTTGAGTAAACATTACCATCCACAGATAGACGCTTTGATATAGTGTGATATTAAGATTCTGGAGGACAAGATTATTTATTGTGTCAGAAACATTTGGGTATTCAAGGAGAACTATATGGGACTAGTTGAGTTTTCATATAAAAATATTTTTTCATCATCTGTCGGAATAGATACTTTAGTGGATATTAATGGTAACCAATTTCATTTCCCTCATTGATTGGAATAGGTGGGAGAATATCCATTGGTTAGATCAATTTTGGTTCATGAGACATCTGTGAGGATTCATGTTATATGTCAGAAACTCATTATATCTCATAGATTAAAAAAATTGTGTGGATAAAAGGTTTCATAATTTGGATTTTTCTAAAGCTGAACATTTTTCATGAATGTCATCTATGCATGGGAATGATTTTTCCGGTAAAACATGATATAAGGATCTGAGATATCTTCATCTATTTATGGTCACTATAAATAATGGAACTGTTTCTTGTAATTTTGAATTTATAGTTCAGTTGATAACAATTCATGATGTTTTCCACATATTGAATTTTATGAAATGACATTATTTTCCCACTCACAATATAATTTGGGATGATATTGACCTATAGCCATATTTTTTTGGGGAGTAGCTACTGTAGTACATTAACTCTCAAATGAAAGTCTTTCATTGAATGTTGATCTTGTAAGACAGAGTGTTATGGAGATTGGGTTCATATTCTCACCCGAAAAGTAACTATGAGATGGTCATGATGGAGAAATTTCTTCACCTATTTTCAAGAATTCATTCATCCATATTACATCATTGATATTAAATATCTTAAGGTGGGGATTTTGTAACAAAAAATTACAACAATTTAGTTCATACCCATATTTTTCAGTTGTCTTCCTCAAAATATGGGTGTGTTTACGGACTGTATTGTTGTATTTATTTTTTGGATGAAAATGAAATAATGAACCATAATATATGTTTTTTTTGGAATTAATGCATTCTTATTATAAGTGTGTAATAACCTATCTTGGTTCTCCCTAATATTGGATAATGCCTAAGGTAGTTTTGGTTCTCATATGAAAATCTATTTTATTAATATAATCTTGGGTGATTTAATTCAATTTAATAATTTTTAACATCATTTATTTGACCTCCATTATATATTAATTAGGATTGGAAGAAATATGTCAGATTAAACACCATGTAATGCCAAAATATTGGGTTTCTATAACATTAATAATGGATTTTCTGTATATATAGGCCTTTTGGATTTCATGATATATAAAGGGATTACACACCACTTAATCATTAAGAGTTGTGTATTATGGGTACCAGCATGGCTAATTGATATTTAATTATTTTTATCCCTCTTAACTAATGACCTAGTATCATTACTAGATGTTTTTGGAAAGATCATATCCTTCCAATTTGATTCATTCAATATTTAATCTTTAGGGTTTTTCATGATGTCATCCTAGGTAAGAGAATCCTTTTTATACTTCTTTATTTTTTATCACGGAAGCATCATGGTATTGTGCTCTTAGATCCATTTAATTATAATGAAAATTCAAATTTTTTCCCTATAGATCAACTATTTGATGTTGTTCAGGGGGTCAATGCTTCATTGGTTTTGGGGCTTCAGGTGTGTACTCTTGAGGTATGGTCATTTACTCATCATCACTAATATTTTCCATAATTTCAATCAATTAATTGTTTATTTTATTGATTATAGTTCCACCATTGATGATGTTGTGTCATTATTATTTTTTGGATAATATTGTGTGTCTCCCACCCATGTTTTGATGATTGTGGTCTCCTCATGAGCCCACATTATTGAACTGCGTTTCCCCCACTTTTGATAAATTTTTTTAAAATGAATTTTCATGATTAAACTATTTGAATTTTGTGTGTTGAAAAATGTTTTGATAAAAAATGGGTTTCCCCTAATTTTGGTAAATGAAAAGGTTTCTAAAATAATAACTAATTTTTATTATGAAAATTATTTAAAAAAATGTTTTTCATGGAATTTTTTGATGAATTTTTTTTGAAAAATAATTCACATGGGTAGACATGGGTATATAGGTGCTTGTTTTTTTAATAGGCTCCATCTATTTTTAGGGGTTCCATCCATATGGTTTTCATCTACATACAAGGCCTATTATTTTATGGACATGTTAGTGTTGCTGGGATGATTATTTTCTGGGGTGTTCTTTGAAACTCTATATTCCTTGAATATGTTTGGACAAAAGATTTAATCATTTTTCTATGTTAGGTATGTGTTTCCCAACTTACATAACCTAGTGTGATCCTTGAAATGGTGTTACCTGTGCTTTTTGATTGTTTTTTGTACATCCATAAATTCCTGAAGATATGTGACAACTACATTATTTTGAGATATCTGTTTCATTTTATCTGAGGTTGATTGAAACTTATTAATCTACTATTTTTATAAATGATGAAAAAATGTTTTTAAAATATTTTTCCATGTTTTTAAAATATTAATACTAATCTATATATCATGCCTTGATTTATTTAATGGAGAGCATTCAGAGATTATTCTATAGTGTCATATTTTGAAAACCTATGTGGGACCCTACTAAGCATTCTATATGATACACTAAACAACATTAGGTGGTGTGTAGACTTTATAATGACATTGTTACATGGATTGGAATTTTTTCCTAGTGATGGACTTATTTTTTTGTTTTCTATGATTGGGAAGTAAATTGGTGAGATGATGGGTGTTTTCCCATGTTATCACTTGGAGACTGCTGATGTAGTATTTCTTTTTGACATCCATTGTATTTCGACATGTCATATAGAGATTTTTTTATTACTTTTCATATGTATTTCTTTAATTGTTTACATTCTGTTATGAAACATATGTATTCAACTTTTTAATTTTGATGATTATTCCTATACACGTATATGTATGTTATGGTGTCCTCTTTAGGATAAGAGATTTCGTTCCCAATATATATTTTTGTTTCCCCGGTTTGGGGTTCGAACCTATAGGGATCAAGAATTCTGAATGAGTTTGTTGAAAATCAGATTTTTTACCCGTTTGAGTGGTTTTTTAAGGGTTATTCATAATCATACATGTAATACATTGAAAAGATCACAAATAATAAAATAGATCAATTAATAATACTTTAACGGACATACATAATTATATATGAGTATAATAATTTTTTAAAATATTTCAATATAAATATACTTCAAAAAATATTAAAAATTTATTTACTTTTTCAATATAATAAATAGTATTAAAGCTAATGAATAATCTATTCGTAAGATGAACCTTTAAAAAATTAACAAAACTATCTATATTCATTTGATATTTCAATAAAAATTATTTATAGAGTACATTAATAGAAGAAGAATAATTTTTGAGAGATGTAAGTTTTAATATTTGTGATCCAATAGATTATAATTATCATTGATATAACATTAGGATCCAAAATATAAAAAACTCTGAATTGAAGTTAGAACCATGATATCTTTCTATGTCCTAGTAGAAACCCACCAACCATACAGTTGGTCACCAAAATCAAGTTGGGTTCCACCAAGGGTTATGTTGATGTTGAACTAATCTATGATTCCATTAATATACATAAAACATAATATTTGTCCAATAATATATTTAATATAAATATTTCATGGCCTATTATAATAATTAGATATGTAAATATATTTTCCTCCTCCTAGTCTATACAATAGAATAATTTCAATATATAATTACATAATTATGAATAAATATTTAAAAACATTCTGAGAATTGTACGATAAAATAACATGTCTAAAAATCATATCAGAAGTCATCACATCAAAATGATTCTTAATAATGAATTCACATTCAATAGAATCAAAAAATGGTTTCTCATATCTTCATATTTCTATTATATTATATAGAATATATTTTCTATATTCTATATAATGTTAAAAAAATAATGCAACAAAAAAATGAATATTGAACTCAACATGGTCAGTTCTTTTTTATTTAAATGGTTTGGTAATATACCACAATAGTTGAGGTATATTAAATAAATTTAGCATTGGACATTATCCTAGAGTAAATTATAATTGAAATTTCATGGTACTAATGTTAATAATAATTTTATGTGATTGGTTTCCTTTTGTTTCGTTATTTTAAATATGAAAAATATATCACATATTTTAATATCTCATTAATGAATCAATAATTATAATAACACGATCGAAAATATAATTAAGTTATAAATTTAGAACATTTCTCGTAATGAATGATTCTCATACCCCCATTTTCCCTATTACAGTAACCCTCCCTTTAATAATGGATTCTCCATAGAAAAATTTATTTCTAATAATTTCATATATAGAAAAAAAATTATACATTCAGTTGTAAGTCACCTATTCATGATCATTTACACATAACTCATATTCTCTAATAGGATACCCAATAAAGTCATATAAGAATCACATGTCCCTATCATTTTTAATACATAATGATATGACTATTCATAAATCTCCACAATGGGTATTATCTATTTAAATACATGATTAATTATATTTTATACCAAATCCATAAATATTTAATGATAAATTAAAATAATTCATATATATATATATATATGATATACAAGTAAGATATTTCATAAATAATATTTATATAATGATTATATTCATTTAGTTTTTGGATAATATACTACTCTCGATTTTAAATTAGTACACAATTATTGTTAAATTCTATCCAAAAATTTATTCATATATAAAATAATATTATCCAATGATGTGACCGTGGGAATAAAATATTGTATGAATATAAACAATATATACTACCAACATATTCCATCATTTAATTTGGATTTTCCAATATATAGGTTTTATTGCACTGTGGTTATCATATATTAAATAATAAACAGCATATCCTTTAATTTAATCCTTTTTTGGTACCATGTCATGAATTTATGACGACCAAATCAAACTTTTTTATCTGGGTGAAAATTAATCTAGGATTAAAATCATATTTGTAATTTGATTTTAACTATTTGGGGTTGGAGTGGAACAAAGTATTATATCATTATTTATCATTGGTTATCCACAACGATAGAATTACACTCCATTCTTCATAATTCCCTGCGTGGTTTTCAAGGTTTATCACCCATTTTAAGGTGTCATGTTTTAACAAGAACTCCTCTCATGGTAATCAGATCTACAAGAATTACATGAATTGAAATCATTAATTTATGACCCTGTGTGAATGCTATGTGATATTCATCATGATTTTCCATTATTTTAATCCAATTGTACTCTATTTATGACTCTTAAATCTACATTACAGTATCTAAAAATAATATTGTAATAAAAGGGGGAGCCAAACCATTATCCTACAATAAATAATCACAAAATTTCATTATTAAAAATGGAATATTAATTTCCACTCACTAACATGAACTAGATTAAACTACTGTACGCCTACTAGTGGTGAATTTCATAATGTATACACAGTGAAGGGTATATGTATACATAAATTCAAATCAATACAAGCACTCCAAAAATATGATCTTCCTAATATTATTTTATTTATGAGGATATATATATATTCTGATCTATATAAATATGAAACTCATAACCTATGTGGTATTAGTTTTTACACAATAACACCTGAAACACATAACCTACACAATTGATAATAAATGTTGATAACAAAATTTATTTTAAAACTACCAGGAATGATATTTTCACCCAAATTTTTTTTTAAAAAACACCACCATGAAAAAAAAATTATTAAAAATTGTTTATTGGGAAACTAATGAAATTCTTGTATGAGATAAATATGAATAATTATGTAACACCTCTATTTGGATCATTTATTTCATATACACATTGATCATTATTGTTAAATTATAATAGCTTCATAATAAGATAGATCATCCAAAACACTATCAAAAATAAATCTACACAAGGGGTTTTGTTATGAACTATGTTTCCATTAATACTTTTAATATCAACTACATTCTATTAATTCACAAATCAAAATAGTACTGTAATATGATTATATTATACTACGAATCATACTATGTTATCATTCAAAATGAATTAAACCCCTTAATTTTAATAGTAGAACATAGAGTTATGTGCAAAATAAAATTCATTCATTATTTAATAAGGACAACATGTATTCTAATCAATTACACACCATGCATCTAGAGTTTTAAATTACCTTAATGGACCATTTGAATATATGAATGAAAAATTATTTCATTCAAGTAGATAAATTAAATTTGTTCGTCGGTTAGTTTGAGTTCAATTAATGGTATATTATAAAATCCATGTTAATTCCTAATAAGTATTCATGGAAAATCCTCAACTCTCACTATCATTAGATGATATAAAAAAATAATATTATTAATAAAAACAATTCTAACTATCATTAACTAATAATCAATATTGATAAAATTATAGCTTGGTAGTGGATTTTAAATATAAAATTATTTATCATATAATATTATAAATATGACCTTAATATCTTATCTCATTTTTTTGGAAGACTATAATGGTTATCTGACTAAAGTGTGTAATTTCCTAAAAAATAACATTACTTTAAAGTCCTCTAAATGAACATAAAACTAACACATTTATGATATTATTAAATAATAAGGTGATATAATATAGGATCTCCATCTATCAGTATGTTAATCATAAATTCAATATCGCATAAACATGTAATAAGAGATATGTACTTAAAAATTACTCTCTAATACTGATTAACCCTTAGTTATAAATAATTTTTATAAATTCTCTCAATTAAACTAAATAATTTTTTCCACATATTCTCTAACTACACCATTTTATTGAAATTCATGACATGAATAACATTTCATAATATTTTGTTCCCAAATAAATGTATAAATATTTTCCTTGGAATTATTGAATAGTTCCTATTTGTTTCTAAGATCAATTTTTTACCAAAATTAATTAATAAAATATATAGAAGAAGTAACAATAAATCAACAAAATTCTATTCTATAGAATATAATTTCGATGATTATTTTTATTATTTTAGTATTTTTCATTATTATATATAATAATATAGTATGGAAATTGTTTCCTGTTAAATCATTAAGAAAATTATTACTATGTCTGTTCATGTTGTTAAATTTATTTATATAGTCTTTTGTAATCTAAATGAATTTAAATACGGTTTATATGAGTAATAAATTATATTATATTTTTTTAGTTGTTGTTGAAAAACATAAAAAATAATAATTAAATGCTGATATATAAATGATACATATAAATATTCGTTGTTCTGTAAATTCTAACATCATCATGAAATTATATACATCACAACATCAACAAATAACCAATATAGAATTCTATCTTTTTAGAAAACCTATAATGTTACTCAATTTTTCTATTTTTATATGACCCATGTATATAGGATGTGTTCATTTTAAAAATACCACCTATGTTAGGGCCCTATATATTGAGATGACCAAATATTTTCCTATATTTCTTCTAGACATGACGGAATTTATAGACATTATCTATAATGACATACATGGATTAATAAACCATTACAAGGATCATAGATATAAACCATTTGATATCATTTTTAGGTGACACTAAATGTATCAAATAAAAGAAGTTTGACATAGACTATGCCCATCCAAACCCTAAAACCATTTTCCTATTAAATAATTAAAAGAATATAGAATATTAAATAACAACTAAAATAATTGATTTTTGGAGAAAATATGTTTTATGGTAGACATAGTATAATAATTATTAATAACATGATTCTTATATGAGTCAAAAAATAAATCCAAATACCACTTCATGAAAAAATAGAGTGATAAATGTGATCATTATTTGTGATGGAAATACATATTGGAAAATCACCCAAATCTCTAAGGAATATATATTTTTAGAGTGATGACTATATTACATCAATAATGTCTATTCCCCATAATAATGACTTCAGTATGATTCCACCTACCTCAATAATAAAAATGACATTATCCATCAATTGTTATTGTATTTTTTATTTTCTAATAAATAAATAGGCTGGTCACAGAGACGTATAATTTATATATATAGGCATTCTAAATGATTCCATTTAATATATAACATCATTTATAAAAAAATATAATAGTGAAATGATTTTTTAACATGTGAACCACAAATTATGTACCTTAAAAAACCATGATCCTAAAACTAGGTGAATAATTGCTTTCGATTATCGAATAATATCATGTAGTCATAAGAAAAGGTTTTCAAAAAGTTTTTTATTTTGATGAACATGAAAATATGAGTGTGTTAAATAATATTAGAAGTAGTATTTATTACTTTTATAACATAGTTATGTTGTTTTTTTACTGATTTTACATGTGGAATGATTATATAATAAGATACGAACAATTACTAACACACACTAGTAGATGTCCATTAGTAATTTAAAATGCGGGATTCATATATATATATATATAGGGGGAATGAATATCATTAAAATAGAAATATGAAAAAAATTCATCATGTATAGAATGATATCATGTATCATGAATGGCGTTCTTTTTTCCCAATTGTTTTTATTTTTAATTTCAACTGGATGTTTCTAAATAATAATTTCTTAAATGGTTATTTGGATTTGGATTACAATTTCACCTCATCAGTAAACTATTTTCATTAATTGTTTATTATTTTTAATGAGTTATTTATACGATTGATTATAATGTAATCATGTTTTAAAGAAGGTTGAAAAATAAATAAAATAACTAGACTGTTTATCCTATATTCAACTGAATATCATATACATTATTTGATATATAAAATATAATTTCATATTCTATAAAAATCATACATTATTAGGTCATTGGAATTAGAAGGAATAAATCAAAATAATAATCACAAATAATATAATCACAAATCACACACATCATCTTAATACAATGATGGATTGAAAATTAAACTAAAGGGAAACAAAATATTAAATTGTTTTGAAATTCATCACACATGAATAGGGGAACAAATTAAACTATTATATTAATATTATTAAAATGAATTACAAAAACTACATAAAAGTACATGGTTTTAAAAATATATCAAAATTGAAATAATAATATATATCAGTTTGATAAAATCATGTTAATATGACTACATTCACACCACTTTTTTATAATAAACCTTGGTTGAAAAACTAGTAGTACCAGAATATGGGGAGAAAGGAAATAATTTTATGAAATCACTATTGAATATATATTATACCAACTCCATCAATTTATCTAGTAAACAGTTCATTTCCTTACTTCAATAAATAATGAATACCATACTCAACCCATTAGAAGTAAATAGTCATCCAACAAACTCAGATGCATAATGAATGTTGCTATTACTGCTAATCTAAAATGAAAGAAATGAACAAATAGTCTCAAATCACCCATGATTTTTAATATATGGAGTTAAATAATCATAACATCACCAATAAACCCCATATGAATATTTCTTATAGGAATCCATTCAGAATCCTCCAACATTTTTATAAATACACATAATCATTTGACATAATAGAAGTGTAATCCTTCCTACTACATTTCATTAAGAGTCCCAATGATAACTAGTTTATCCATACTATTAGTTTTATTAACTCCATTGGGAATATATAACTAGGATTTTTCTTCCATGTGATCTATCAAACATCTCTGAACCTCCTCCTAGAATATTCCGATTGATGTGGAATTTCATGCTAATGTTTTTATGTTTGAATGAAATAAGAGTTTCATGTAAAGGTGGATGGAACTAAACCATTCATAGAATAAAATTTATAAAAAAAAATTATTTACCCAACTCATTTAGTATGTTCATCAACCAAAAAACACTTTTCTAGATTATATAGTAATATTATATTTAATTATAATTATAGAGAAAATAATTTCCAACTCTATTTGGAAGATCGTACAACATGACAATACTCCAAATGTAAATATAATACAGGTTGTGATTGTCCATGATTGATAATCACAATTAATATATTATTATATTAAATGTTTTACAGTATCACAATCCATGAATCATAATTTTGAATATTTTAAACCCCTCTTTTATAAGATGATCCACATAATATCTTCCCAATTCACCCACTGATAGGTAGAAATTAACCAACATAATACCCCTATAATGATTCGTAACTTATACTGCCCATAATTAATTCGTTCTTTGAGGGATTCACTTCCTCACATTACAATGATTTTTTTGGATTAGAGTCGTAGAAATTTTTTAATATGACTTACCTATATTTCCCTTAAAATAATTATTAGACACATATCTTCAATATATATTTTTTATAATGAAATGCGATCATATGCTATAAATTATTATTCATTTGAAAAATTTATTTATTATGAAAAAAAATCCTATAAGAATTATAGACCGTTCAACATAGAATAGTCACGATTATTCCCAATGAATAACATTTTAAAATGTGGGATGAAAAGAAACATATTAAGGGATATGATTAAATAATACATAAAATGAGTTTGCCTCCCAATCCATATCCCTCAAAAAATATATTAATGAAAATAGATATTGCAATGAGTTCATGAGGTGAAAAGAGAATATATAAATGCGCTACCCCTATGGCGCTCTGGCCTCCCGATTGAACCGGTCGAGCACGCTGCACCCTGCCAGGCCACCTCGGGCTGAGCCGGCTCCGCACCCCGGCTCAATCCACCCACCAGACGAGCTCCCATGGCAGCGCCGCCTTTTGGTTGCACCCTCCAATGGTCGAACCATCCACGCTGTCTGTCGGCCTCCCGCACCGCCTGTGTACCCTCACGTCGCCCCATCCGCCTGTGCCCCTTACCGCGCCTCGGCCACCCGCGCCCCTCGCTGCACCCCGGCTGAACCAGACTAATTTTGGCCCTCCAGGCCGCCCTGGTTCCGCTGGCCTCACAGTGCCCTCTGGGTTGAGTCTCCCTCGTTTTGCCCTCTGGGCCGAGCTTCCCAGAGCCACGCCCCCATGGCCCTCAGTGTCGAACCACCCCCACTCTTCCAGGTCGAGCCACCTTCGCGGCACCCTCTGGGCCGCGCCATCCATGTAGTGCCCTCTGGGCCAAACCACTCTCGCGGCCTATGGCCCAGGGCACAGAAGGCTGGCCCAAACCCAGCAGTTCAGGATGGATCAAAGCGAATAAGGTTAGCCTAGGCCGGGTGGGACCAGACCCAGTCCCACTACAGTCCTTTTACTTTCTTTTGGCGATAAATTTTCCACTGGATGTCTGTTTGACGAACCGCCCACAATGTTGGAAATCATGGAGCCTGTCCTTCCAATTGAGAATACCCCATTAGATTCTGGGGTACAGTAGAGATACAGATGGGTTGGATCATTCACGAATCCTACCGAGCCCCTGGGACTAAATGGATAATAACTAATAGACCGGTCATCTGATTGATGCGCCGTCTATTATGTTGAGAACCCTATGCCATGTCAGACCTTTGTGATACTTCGTTGCAGGATGTCATGACACTTGGAGTGTTGAACTATGGATTGAGAGGTGGTTTCCCCAAGCATGATACGTACAAAACCATACAACTGGCTGAGACCTGACGACGACTGACCGTTTTGTCACGGAGTTACTCTACTAGCCCAGTGGGGAGATCCTTGGTGCCGTGGAATACCCATAGTGGGGAGTGTCTCAGTGTGATGGGGTAGACCCATGGTACATGATAGTAGGAGTACCTCACTTGGCTACCCGGTTGAGTGATCTTGGTGACGCGGCAGACCACCGACACTCAACAGATGGAGTAACTCCGCAGTCCAAGGTTTGTGGGAAGCGCGCTTGGTGTCGCATCAGGCCCACTATAGTCGATAGTGGAGTAGTTCTATATAATATGAGTTTTCCACCAATGTGAATGTAGTTGTCACTTGATTATACCACTAGAATAAATCCTGGTAGGAGATGAGTCAGTTTATCTGTGTATTCCACATGTTTGAGATGGATTACATGATAACATAGGTATATGTATGGGCATATATATAACTATGGTTATCTATTTATTTCATATATTGTGGTTTATCCTTGGTGGATTTGGTGAGACCTTGAGGGTCTCGGGGACCCTACTAAGTATTTTTATACTCACCCATGCACGGGCTATGACTGCACCTTGTTTTGTGGGATGCAGATGACGAAAAATGCTGACTGGGGATGTGAGTACCAGGACTGGACAATACCCGGAGGTGGACCACATGGTGTGTCGGTACATGGATGAGACGGAAATACGTGGAGTGATGAGGAGGCTATTTGTACCTACCATCAGGTAGGAACCCCGATGGATGACCTAGTAGTCGACTTTCCCTTTTCTTCAGTTGTATTGCATTTTAGTTGTACTTGTACTTTCTAGTGGGCCTATATTCTAGCCCATTTCACTTTCATAACTCTTCTGATTGTACAATTTCCTTGTTTTTGTATCTTATTGTGTGTTTTTTTGTGTGTGTTTATTGGTTAAAAATTGCAATTCCTTCCCAGTTTTAGGGAATTGCGCCTTTGGGGCTAGTCACCAGCCGCTGACATATGCAAGGAGGGTAGGCGGTAGTCACGGCACGGGCCCTAGGGGACGGGTCATGACATACATTAGCTTAATAATCCATTAAGCCTATATAGGAATTTTAAATAACATTTTTTGAGCGCATATTCTTAGTAATGTATACAAAAAATGAAAATTTTATTTTAGTAAAAATCATAAAACCCGTGGAAACAATACCATGAACATTTAACACATTGACCATTAATGGAAAAAACATTCCTTTAAAATGATCAATTATTTTACCATTTGTGGAAATAATTTACTTGAAATCACATTATCAATCATATAACAATCAATTATGTACCCAAGGGTATCTTCTCAAAGAATACTTACAGGACTGTTCGAGAACCCTCAATTTTTTTTAACTATACATAAAAGATCAAATATAACACTATATGAAACATATATTTACCCAATGACTTTGAGTGCTATTTAGGATAACCCCACATTTATAAAATAAAAAACTAACCTGATTCTATCTGGGGGCACTCATCATTTATAATTCCCATGAACAAAAACATGAAATAATATATTTTCATTATTTTAATAACTATTTTAATCTCATATGAACATTGAATTCATATATTAATACAATTCTTTCCATAAAAGAACATTTTTTGAAAAAATTCACAATTATTTGAAGAAACAATATTCAATACCTACAAACCCAAAAATAAAGAGGTTTATTGTTTATGAAAACATGAAATCATCCAATGGAATATAGAGATGAAGTGAATTTTATAGAGCCAAGAAGATTCATTGTCTCTATTATATTAAAAATATGTAAATTTATTCCCTAATAAAACCTTTTTAAAAATCATAATTTGGATGAAATTCACTTTAAAAACATTTTATTCCTATATAAGAAATTTCAAAATTAATTTTACAGATTTTACATGGAGAAGAATCATTGTTTTAAGGACGATATCGACACATGATTTATTTTGAAGAAAACACCCTTATCACTTAGTAAGTATTTATATAATCAGAAAAGTGAATGGAAAACATTAAAAAACCTTAATATCATGTTAATATATAATATCCTGGTATAACATGTCAATGGGGCTATATGTACACCTTCAAAAACAATAATGGTGTATTTCATCATAAAATTCTTCAATGAAAGGAAATTAATATGAAGACACGTACCTGGAGACTCAATTGTCCCATTTTTAATTATCATCGTAATTAATTACATTATGAAAAATAATTTCATTCTTGATAACCCATATACTATTTATTATTATCTTTATTAAATTATTTAATGATTACATATTATATTAATTTAATGTTTGGTGTTTTGATCGTATTTGACTTATGTGTCAAAATTAGTATTATATTTGTAATATGGTCAATAGAGGAATTATTTAAATACATCATGAATAAATGTAATGAAATAATTACTATATTTTATGAAAAATAAATTTTCTTTATAATGATGGAGAGGGTAGGTTGTACATACACGTGTGTAACAATTATTTTTTTTATAATCATTAAAGAAAGTTGGTAAGTAACATTTATCATTCCAAAATAGTAATTATATCATATATAATATATTACTTAATTATATATAATTATATATATATATTATTTGGATATGAAAAATATGAATCACTTCGCTTCAAGGATATTGAAGTCCACACATCCATTGAAGGTGATATCCATTTTTCAGTGTGAGAAAATATTAGAATAAAATGATATATTATATTTCCAAATATAAAATATGATGTATATAATTATTATGTCATGTACACCATATACATTCACAATAATTTCCATTATTATTTTCCATGTCACATGTTATTGAAAAATGATTCACATCACTATGCAAGGTCGCAGTACATTTTACACGCGAGTTACATTATCGTATCCACAACATTTTGAACTGAAAACGTGTTTATATTATATAATTTATAAAAAGGTATAATAATTGTATATATATTTTTTACATGATATATAAAAATTATTTACATCATTAAACCAGACTATTGGAGTTGGTAATAGAAAAAAACATTGTTTCGGGAGGTGGAAATCTATTGTATACACAAAGGATGATTCATTAACCCATTTAATTGATGTGTTTGTGGGCGTAGTTTGTAAACCTGTCATAAAAAATTTCATAATGTTGTGTATAATGATGTTTTAAATTATAATATTTTTCTAATAATTGAAGTGGTTGGAGATGAAATTAAATTTCAAATGCTTGTATATAAACATTTCCTTTTCCTCAGGTAACTCCTTCTGGTATAAAAAGAAGGACTTATTTGGATAACATTATGTAAAAATTATGATTTCTATGATGATGGTAATGGAGTGGGGATGTACATTTGGTTGGCCTTGGGTTATCCAAAGGGATTTAGTGGCAAGTGTGGAAGAGAGGTGAAGGCCATTTACAAGCAACTGACAGGAATCATATATTATTTTTCAATATAATGTTATATGAAACCAAATTTTTACATACAAAAAGGCTATAATAATGCACTATACTAGATACATCATGGGATAAGGTAGAAATATGTATAGAAAACTAGTTTTTAATAAGGGTATATTTTTTACAAAAAATGAATATATATGAACTATATGAAAAGAAATAATAATTTACGAAACAAAAATAATTTATAATAAACTATGGTATATTCATTTAATTTAAAACATTTCCCATTTTTTAATATATTAATTATTTAAAGTGTTTTTGCAATTTTTTTAAAACATTGTTTTAATAACAACCTTGTACCAAAATGAAATCTTATTAAAACACTTATATAGTTAAATAAATGGTAATTATGTTGAATTAATATAACTATATAATAAATAGGATAATTGATATAATATTCCGAAAATATTGGGAATGTTAAATTAATTAATTTATTAAATGAAATGGATTTTTTAGAAAAATCGGTATTTTCCACTGTTCAATGAAAAATCAATATATTCTGATAAATCCCAAGATTTTTGCCAAAGTAAATTTTCATATGATAATTTCAAAAATAATACAAATTTTATCACATTAAGTGTAGAGACCTGAATCTTGATGTACTTAGATATTACATTACTTTTGCGGAATACATAATACATAACAAAAACAGACACACCAGGACCATAATAGTTTAGTGTCTTTGGAAACATGGAATGTAATCTTCTAATTGTGGTGAATGATCTTCAACATCTCCCATAAATATCTTCCACTTTTTTTCCTTACCTATAACCTTTCTTTTAAACCTGGGGGAATATAAAACATAAAAACGGTGAGCTCAAATTCTCAGTAATGGTAAACAAAAGAAATATCAATCACATCATATTAATAAGAATATAACATTTTGGAAATCTTACCCAGCAAAAGATATAAAAATTTCATAACATGGGATAAATCATGGTATTGAAATGTAATCACAATAATCATAACATAAAACATGAAGCATTGTGGAATACAAACATAATCATAGAGAATCATTTCTTATTAGTGAAGACTCATTCCCAAGACTATCGTAGTAGAAAAAGTCCATTTCAGAACCGAGTTCATTCCTCGTTTCAGTCCTGTTTTACTAAACCAGTTTAACTTGTCGTTCTAGCCATGTCTATCTCATGAGATATAAAATCTTTAACCAATTCATTGGATGGAGATATAGGTGCCACCCATCTCATAATGATACCATTCTTATGTGTTCCACAAAATCATAAACCATACATCATAGCATAACCCATGTAATAAAAATGGGATTCTTAAACATTGTGACATCATAAAACAATTCATATAAGATAAAATAATTCATAAAAATAATTCCATAACAACATAATCAAATCAATGTAATAATAGAGATGCAAACAGAACCCTTTATTATCATAGATGGAAAATAATTTTGATAAAACACTTGAACTCCATTCTTGAGGAAAATATCCTTTCTACTTAAAAAACACTTTTCCTTTCTTAACATGTCATACAATTCTAAACTAAAAGATGTTGATTAAAAATAAACTTGAAAACTTGTAAAGGAATATTCATGGAAATAATGTTTTTAAAAATCTATTCATACCGTATAATTTAAAAAAACATTATTCTCGTACTTTTGTCAGAAAAGTCAAAAAGTGCCTCGTACAGAAAACGACAAAAGATTCCATTCATATCATTTACTAAAAACTCACTGAAGGGTACAATTGGATTTAAATAATTGTTGGTGGATGGAAATAATATTACATATTGAGGAAACATGGATGTGGATGATAAAATACACCCCAATAAATTCCAAAGTATAAACAATCTTGGATAAAAATGAGATTGTGATATTTCCCTAACCATAGGTGTGATTTGCTTCTTAAGTGTCCAAACCTCCTTTATAATGATTTATATAATGTCATTGACATATTCCATAATCATACTCATTGTTATGATATCATATATGGTCATATTCTTAGATTATTATTAGTAATATTTCATTACTACTTGTTATTCAGGTGTTTATTACTTTTTGTTCTTATGAGTGTTTTGTCGAATAAATTCTTATTATTATTTTTAGGTTATATATACCTCATTTACAGAATGGTGTTAGTGTAATAAATATCATATTTATTTACTCAATTCATTTATGTAATCAATATGCAATAAAAATCATGTTGAACGAGTCGCATCACATCATGGAGACAGTATTCCGTACGTACGCACGAACGATGATATCGTTCCCATGATCATGGAATTGTACTGGAATGTATGTATACTATTTCAGAATCAATATCACTTTACAATAATATATATAGTGATAATTTACACCATTATACCCATCCACATAATGTGGTGGTGGAAAATAGATTACACCACGGCGTGGAGACGGTATTCCGTACGTACACATGCGTGGTGATTTCGTTTTCCATAGGGTGGATAGATGGTGAAATAGGGTTGTTTCATACATATAATAAAATATCAGTATATTATTTATGCTTATGTTATTACTTCATAATGAAACAAACTAATAAGAAGAAGTGGAAGAAGAAATAACGTTGAAAAAATCAGTAACGGACATTACCTCTTCTTTGAAGCGCCTCTCTGAGACCTCCACTTAGGGAACTAAAATTGGTCTTTGAAAATTACCAGTACCTCTAGGATGTTTCTAGGGAAGTGAAGAAGAGAATTTTGGAGGGTTTGACCGATCTTTTACGGCTCAATGTGGTGTGAGGAAGAGAGGGAGGAGGTGCCCTTTTATAAGGGAGGAGAGGGGCACCTTTGGAATAACAAAAAATATTATTTTATTATAAAGTCATATACGGTTTTTAATAGATCCAAATTGATATATTTCGAATCTAATGTATGGATGGGTGTAACTCCTTTCATCCAACATATTTTAGACATGTTTAGGTCATTATATTAACCTTATCTTTTAGTTTTAACTCTTAGTTAATTAGATTGACATTTACCATGTCACTTTGTATTTTTATATCATATAGTTAATAAATTTACCATATACACACATGCTACACCCAAGTGTTCCATTAATGATACACATATCATGATATAAGTATCTTGGCCGAACCCTAGATTTTTAGGAATATAATAACAATTAATAATATAAAATTTGTTTTAATAACTATTTTTCGTCCATTTTGACACTGTTTGGTAAATGATTTTTGTGAAAATAATAATAGAATGATTAGTTCGAAAAAATTTAATTAAATCAATACTAACTTGTCATATTAACATATAAAATTATTGGAATTCATAAAAAGTCTCAAATTACATTTATTTGGGTATTTATAACATCAATTATGTCTGTATTTCATTAATAAGATAATTATTGCATCCTCATTGTGTCATAAATAAATTAAATTATTTTAAGTCTAAAAATTAAAAATAAAATTCCATTATGTAGTAAATCATTTTATCTTTATAATTAATCTTTTTAGTCAAATTTATCTTATGTATAACCGTATATAAAAATGATTTAGTTATTACCCATTGATTTTAACTATTTTAACCCGACTTTAAATAAATTAATAATAAATGTCCTAATCTAATCCAAGTGGTCATAAATTTTCATATTGTATTCCTAAGGTTGTTTTGGGTCTAATTACATTTGTCCAATAGAATTAGGACATGTGTTAGGGTAATAATAATATCATTTTTACCCTTAATTACCCTATTTACTTTTAATAGTGGTAAAAAAAAGTAAAATGTTACTATTCACCAAAAATTATTTTCATCTCATTAAACCACATTATAGTCCTTGATATTAACCTTGTCTCTTAGATTTTCGGAATTCCACTCACAGAAGCGGTGAAATTATGTTTTATGAAAAATACAGTTTTTTTAACTACCACTTAGTGGTTTCACTATTCATCAAAAAATGAATGTTTCCAGAAAAATACTAAAAATTAGGCCTAAGAAATATTTTATATTATGAATTCAAAAATGATGTCTATTTCACCAAATTCAAAACAAATTAGTTACATTAACTAATTTAACTATTAATTCCCGTCATCAAAACAAATAGCGTGTTTTTAAGAGATAATAACTATCAAAAGATTGACACTTGTTTATGTTTGGTTTAAATGTGAAATTACATCCAATGACCAACATTGTATTAAATTTTAAAAATATATTCTAAATATAAGTTAAAACCACTCAAATTAATATTTTATCACTATGAATTATTTTGATTAAAAAAGTGGGTTTTAATTAAAATTTAGTAATTTTCACTATTCATCAGAATATTAAAGTTATCCGAAAAGTACGAAAATTTTACCCTAAGCTAATTCAAATATTATGAATCCAAAAATGAAGTCCACATTGAATGATAAAATTTATAAAATTTCAAATTGTGGGTATTACTATTCATAACGGCTAGTTCATAATAATATTATAATAATATCTCGTTTTGTGAAACTTGGTATTGCGTACTACACACGCTAGCGAGGAAGGTCGTGATTGCGTGTAATGCAAGTCAAGTCATGGATGTGTTATGTGCAAGCTCCTTTTGGTGTAGCGTACAACACAAGACATTAATTAAATTAAAAGGTATATTTTTCATAAAATCTCTGGGTGTTACATTCTACCCCCCTTAAAATGAATTTCTCCCTCGAAATTCATCGGGGTTATAAATGGTTTAATACTCGAAAGATTCTTTAATAGAAACCCACATCGTAAAAAGGAATACCAAAACTTGGCTTTAAAAAATAAAGTATGAAACGTAACGGTTACCCAAATTACCTCATCACTGGGTTTCCACGTAGGAGAACATAGGTGAATATATGGATATGGAAGAAAAATCTAACCATCAAGTACTGATGGAGAGTGGTAGATACAATGGCTATTAAAAATCTAACAATCACAAAGCTATAAATTTGTGACGATCTAAGGTACCATCTGATTCATCGGATATAAGAGCACTAGGACAACATTTTTGGTTTTTAAGATCATTTCCCTAAAGATGATGAAATTGGAATTAGAAGAAATACTTTCGTGATTTTGGTACAATCTCTCTGTTGGTCGTTCTTTGGACAATTTCCAGTTCATCTATTAATGAAATGAAGTTGAATTTGTCATTCGTGAAGTAGTAGTATATCATGTGATAGAATGATGGGTCATTCCATCTGTCTCAAACAAAAGGTTAGAAAAGTTATCAAAAAATACATAAGTCCATCTATAGTGAGATTAATAATATATGGTTCCTAAAATGGACTTATACTTCATATATCATACTACTTAATATAATAAAACTTGTTTCTACTAAATATGGAATTCCAGTAGGGAAGTGGTAGGTGATAAAGGCCAGTCGCACTTCGGTTGTGGGTTCGATTCCCACAGCCTTGTCCAACGTGATGGGCTATCACCCATACTGTAGGTTATCCTTTTTCTAAAACACATTACTATAACATCCCATAAATAATATCAAAAAAACTGCTATCCTTAATCAATACTAACTTATGTCCAACATAATCCATTCCAATCTTTAGGCTTATCCAAAATACTGTTGTCCAATCTCATATTACAGTGAAAACGACTACCAAAGAGTTCATATAACAAGCATGTTAATACCATAATTGATCCCCATATATCATGACATATGTCTTTTTGGTCACATTCCAAACATTCAATGGCCTTAATCACGTATTCTCTTGAAAAATGAATACCCATTGAATCTTAGTGAAAACATGAGTGCTGTAAAAAGTAAACTCTTTCCACATACCAAAACCCCAAAATTCTATATACTCAAACCATGATATAGCTATTTCCTTATATCAGTCATGAGCTCATGAATACTATCAAACATTTCATTTTCTCCTTATCCCTTCATTATGCACATGTCATATTTTTTTCAAAAATGTATCAATCACTTTAAATGGTTATCGGTACCATAAAATTATTGATAACCGCAATAGACCAATACATAAATATTCCAATATTCCACGATACTATATACAACATTATTTTGGAATCCCATTACATAAACACTTAATCATTCCACCACATCATTGTCATAATCAACATCGCCAATAGTGATCTCATGTGACTTCACTTTGCCCTTTGCCTTAAGTGGTTGCTCATGTCGATCATCACTAACCCTTGGATTAGGACACTTATTAGCATAATGCCCCATTTCCTTGCACTTGAAGCATTGAAGTGTTGGTGGTGCGTTCTCTGCAGTATTTTATTTATTCACATAATTAGAAACCCTTTTTCCATTACCTCGACACTCAGCTTCTTGATGACCTTCTTTTCCACACATAAAACATTTTATAGTCCCTTTAAGACAATGTCCACCATGCTTCTTTCCACACTTTGAGCATAAGGAAACATTCATCTTCTTTTCACCATTATTTTGAGATTTCCCCTTGAACTCCAACTTTTGTTTCTTGTCAAAACTATGAGATTGATATGTAACACCAAATTCCATTTCTACCTTGATATCACAACACACAATTTCTTCATAGCTACTGAAGTCTCTTATATCTAATTCCCTTCGAAGATTTGGTTTTAAGCCACTGAACAATCAATCAACATTAATTTCAGGTTGGATGATAAATCCAGATACATACCTTGCAAGCCTTGTAAAATTTGCTTCGTATACACCAACAGATTCATCATCCGTTTGCTTTAGTTCACGAAACTCCTTCTCCATCTTTGTTCAAATAATACGGGGGAAGTACTTATTGAAAAGTAAGTTCTTGAACTCATCCCATTCCATGGACTCAATTTCATCTCTTGGCCTAGTACTCTTGATAAGACTCCACCATTGATCAGCTTCACCTTCCAAACAATATACTGTTAAGATGACATTATCATGTTCAGAACATTTAAGAACTGAAAATATCTTTTCAGTTTTAGTGATCCATTGTTTAGAAACAAGTGGATCAGAAGACCCACTGAAAGAAGGTGGATGTTGCCTCATGAAGGACTCAATAGAATATTGTTCCCTTCTCTGCTCATTTGGAAGTCCAAAATGATTCATATCTTGTGAAAGTATAGAAAAAAGAATTTTCACTCCATCTCCAATAACATTTGTTTGTTCAAGAGGACAATCATTGCATTTTCCATTGCATTGATCAACACGGTTCCTTCGGGTTCCAGCCATCGTCTAAAACCCAAAAATAATAGTGAGAGAGGTAAAAAACATACTAGGGAAAACAACATAGTAAAGGGGGAGTACCCTCAATATCTAACATCTTATATTAAATTCTAAGATCATTAGTGCAATTCTAGGACTATAACCTATACGTATACATAACCTTAGGGACATCCCTAGGCATACCTTAGAAATATCTCTAGGGATCTCACTAAAGATTTCACATCCTACTTTCCAAAGGCTAACTAAACCTTTCCTCTAATACCAATTGTAGAGACCCGAAGCTTGACGTACATAGATATAACATTAATTTTGCTGAAAACATAATACATAACAAAAACAGACAGAAAAGGACTGTAATAGTTTAGTGTCTTTGGAAACTTGGAACATAATCTTCTTATTGTGGTGAAATATCTTCAACATCTCCCATAAAGATCTTCCACTTTTTTTACATACGTAAAACCTTTCATTTAATCCTGGGGGAAAATAAAACATAAAAAGGGTGATCTCAAATACTCAGTAAGGGTAAACAAAAGAAATATCAATCACATCATATTCATAAGAACATAACATTTTGGAAATCTTACCATGAAAAAGAGATCAAAATTTCATAACATGGGATAAATCATGGCAGTGAAATGTAATCACAATAATCACAACGTAAAACATGAAGAATTGTGGCATACACATATAATCATAGAGATTCATTTCTTATTACTCAAGACTCATTTCCAAGACTATCTTAGTGGACAAAGTCCATTTCTGAACCGATTTCATTCCTCATTTCAGACATGTTTCACTGAACCGGTTTAACCTGCCGTTCCAGCCATGTCTATCTTATGAGATATAAAATCTTTACCCAATGAATTGGAGGGAGATATAGGTCCCACCCATCTCATCATGATACCATTCTTATGTGTTCCACAAAATCATAAACCATACATCATACCATAACCCATGTAATAAAAATGGGATTCTTAAACATCGTGAATTCATAAAAAAATTCATATAAGATAAAAGAATTCATTAAAATAATTCCATCACAACATAATCAAATCAATGTAATAATAGGGATAAAAACAAAACCTTTTATTATCTTAGATGGAAAATAATTTTGAAAAAACACTTGAACTCCAATCTTGGGGAAAATAATTTGTCACGGCCCGCCCTCGGGGTCTGTGCCGTGACTACCCCAAGCCCGCCTTCCATAGGCCAGGGGCTGGCGACTAGCACCAAGGCGTAAATCCTTGTAAAAAGGGATGGCATTGCCTTTGAAAAGTAAAAAAACACCATAGAGTAAGAAAGAGGAAAAGTAAACACTAAGTAAAAATAGTGTACAACTAAATGTGCGGAAAAGTAAAAGGGGCCGAAAATACAAGCCCAACTGTAAAGTACAACTCGAAAGGGAAAACAGCAAAGTAAAGCCGCTACACCAAGATGTACACTAGAAACCCCACCTGAAGGGAGGGTACAGATTGCTCCACTGCTTCTCGGGTCCTGTCGTCCGCTCCGAGCACGTCTCGCCCAGTGGTCCACCTCTAGGTACCGTCTTACTCTGCAAGCCTCAACCACGATCAACGTTGTCTGTCGTCTGGAACCAACACAACGTAGTGTGGGCATAGCCCGTGCAGGGGTGATTATAAGCAACTCAGTAGGGACCCCGAGACCCCCAAAGGTCTCCCAAAATCCAAAGAGGATATACCACAAAACAAAGATACAATCACAAAGTAACAACCAACACTTCGTAGGTATATGCCCATACATATACCTAAGTCATAAATTCCAATACGCTCCAACCTCCGAGCCCAAGCTCAGTCCACACAGAAGAGTATACGTATTCCACACAGGAAAGAAAAACGTAATCCACACAGGATAGCCCAACACAATCCACATAGGAAAGCAACAGGATTCATCTCACACAGGTATACATCATCGATAAGGTGAAAGAGATGATCAGACATAGATACTGAATCATCTAAGCTGGGACCCACAAAGGATACAAGACCAGTTGTCTTCATTGATTCATCTATACTGGGACCCACATAGGATACAAGACCAGAATTGAATCATTTAAGCTGGGACCCACATAGGATACAAGACCCGTTGTCTTCATTGATTCATCTATACTGGGACCCACATAGGATACAAGACCAGTATTGAATCATCTAAGCTGGGACCCACATAGGATACAAGACTAGCACAGCTAGGACCCACATAGGATACAAGACTAGTTGTCTTCATTGATTCATCTATACTGGGACCCACAAAGGATACAAGACCAGTATTGAATCATCTAAGTTGGGACCCACAAAGGATACAAGACTAGTTTTCTTCATTGATTCATCCATAATGGGACCCACATAGGATACAAGACCAGTATTGAATCATCTATGCTGAGACCCACAAAGGATACAAGACCAGTTGTCTTCATTGATTCATCTATACTGGGACCCACATAGGATAGAAGACCAGTATTGAATCATCTAAGCTGAGACCCACATAGGATACAAGAATAGCACAGCTAGGACCCACATAGGATACAAGACCAGCTATCTTCATTGTTGCAGTCCACTAAGGATCCTTGCACAATCGCCGTCGTCACAGTAGCAGTCGTAGCCAGCACTAGGGTTCCCGCACACAGCAAGCTCGTTCAAGAGGGTCCGCTCCATGAGCTGAGAAGCTGATACATCAACTGTTACAATATCCAGAGTTGATGTATCCAATAGTTCGGTATTGTCAACAGGAACTCAACGTAATAGGGATAGAAACAGAACCTTTTATTATCTTAGATGGAAAATAATTTTGATAAAACACTTGAACTCCATTCTTGGGGAAAATATCCTTTCTACTTCAAAAACACTTTTCCTTTCATAACCTGTCATAAAATTCTGAACTAAAAGAAGTTGATTAAAAATAAACTTGAAAAATTGTAAAGGAAGCTTCTTGGAATTTTTTTTTAAAAATCCATTCATGTCGTATAAGTTAAACAAAAAATTCTCGTCTTACTTTTGTCGGAAAAGTCAAAAAGTACCTCGTACGAAAAATGTCAAAAGATTTCATTCATATATTTTACTAAAAACTCACCGAAGGGTAAAATTGGATTTAAATAATTTTATATGGATGGAAATAATATTTCATATTGAAGAAACATGGTTGTGGATGATAAAATACTCCCCAGAAAATTCCAAAGTATAAACAATCTCAGATAAAAATGAGATTTTGATATTTCCGTTACCTTAGTTCCGATTTTCTTCATAAGTGCCTTAAACTCCTGTATAATGATTTAAATAATGTCATTTAATTATTCCAGAATCATATTCATTGTTATGATATCATATATGGTCATATTCGTAGCTTATTTTTATTAATATATTATTGCTACTTGTTATCTGGGTGTTTATTACTTTTTGTTCTTATGCGTGTTTTGTCAAATAAATTATTACTATTATTTTTTGGTTATATATACCACATTTACTGAATTTTATTAGTGTAATACATATCATATTTATTCACTCAATTCATTTATGTAATCATTATGCAATGAAAATCATGTAGAATGAGTCGCATCACATCATGGAGACGGTATTCCGTACGTACGCACGAGTGATGATATCGTTCCCATGATCGGGGAATTATATTGGAGTGTATGTATACTATTTCGGAATAAATATCACTTTTCAAAAATCATATATAGTTATTATTAACACCATTATACCAATTCATGTATGGTGGTGGTGGAAAATAGATAACACCACGATGTGGAGACGATATTCCTTACGTACGCACGCGTGGTGATTTCGTTTTCCATAGGATGGATAGATGGTGAAATAGGGTTGTTTCATACATATAATAACATATCATTATATGAGTGATACTAATTTTATTACTTCATAATGAAACAACCTAAGAAGAAGAAGTGGAAGAATAAATAAAGTTGAAAGAATCGGTAACGGATATTACCTCCTCTTTGAAGCGCCTCATTGGGACCTCCTCTTAGGGTACTAAAATTGGTCTCTGAAGAAGACCAGGACCTCTAGGATGTTTCTAGGGAAGTTCAGAAGAGAATTTGGCAGGGTTTGTTCAATCATGAAGGATCAAAGTGGTGTGACTAAGAGAGGGAGGAGGTGCCTTTTTATAAGGGGGGAGAGGGGAACCTTTGGAATAACAAAAAATATTATTTTATTATAAAGTCATATTCGGTTATTAATAGCTCCAAAATGATATATTTAGAAGTTAATTTGGGGATGGGTATAAATAATTTCATTCAATAGAATGTAGACATGTTTAGGTCATTATATTAACCTTATCTTTTAGTTTTAACTGTTAGTTAATTAGATTGCCATTTACCATTTCACTTTGTATTTTTATATTATATAGTAAATAAATTTACCATATACATCCAAGAGACCCCCAAGTGGTCAATTAATGATACACATATCATGATATAAGTATCTTGGCCGATCCTTAGATTTTTAGGAATATAATAACTATTAATTATATAATATTTGTTTTAAAAACTATTTTATGTCAATTTTGACACTATTTGGTAATTGATTTTTGAGAAAATCATAACAGAATGATTAGTTCAAAAATGTTTAATTAAATCAATACTAACATGTCATATTAACATATAACATTATTTTAATTCATAAAAATTCTCAAATTACATTTATTTGGGTATTTATAACATCAATTATGTCAATTTGCCATTAATAAGATGATTACTCCATCATCATTGTGTTATAAATAAATTAAATTGTTTTATGTCTAAAAATTACAAATAAAATACCATTATGTAGGAAATCTATTTATATTTCTAATGAAAATTTATAGTCAAATTTATCTTATTTATATCACTATATAAAAATGATTTAGTTATTAAACATTGATTTTTACTAATTTATCCCTTCTTTAAATAAATTAATAATAAATGTCTTAATCTAATCCAAGTGGGCCTCAATGGTCATATTGTATTCATAAGGTTGTTTTGGGTCTAATTACACTTTTCCAATATAATTAGACATCTGTTAGGGTAATAATAATATCATTTTTACCCTTAATTACCCTATTTACTTTTAACAGTGGAAAAAAAGTAAGAAGTTGCTATTTACAAAAAATTATTTTCATCTTATTGAACCACATTTTAGTCCTAGATATTAACCATGTCTCTCGGATTTTCGGAA
Source organism: Viscum album (assembly GCA_963277665.1). NCBI lineage: Eukaryota > Viridiplantae > Streptophyta > Magnoliopsida > Santalales > Viscaceae > Viscum > Viscum album. The sequence goes on from OY728127.1 coordinate 895,867,193, forward strand.
TTCCTCTCACAGAAGTGTTAAAATTATGTTTTATGAAAAATTCAGTTTTTTTAACTACCACTTAGTGGTTTCACTATTCATCAAAAAATGAAACTTTCCAAAAAAATAACAAAAATTAAGCCTAAGATATATTTGATATTATGAATAAAAAAATGATTTCTATTTTACAAAATTAAAAAAATATCAGTTACATTAACCAATTTAAAAATTAATTCTCGTCATCAAAACAAATAGCATGTTTTTAATAGATAATAACTATCAAAAGATTGTTAGTTGTTTATGTTTTCTTTAAATGTGAAATTACATCCAATGACCAACATTGTATTCAATTGTAAAAATATATTCTATATATACGTTAAAACCACTCAAATTAATAATTTATCACTATTAACTATTTCGATTCAAAAAGTTGTTTTTAATTAAAATTTTGTAATATTCACTATTCATCAGAATATGAATGTTATCCGAAAAGTACCAAAATTTCACCCTAAGATAATTTTGATATTCTGTATCCAAAAATGAAGTCCATTTTGAAAGATAAAATTTATAAAATTGTAAAAAGTGGGTATTACTATTCATAACAGTTAGTTCATAATAATATTATAATAATAACTCGTTTAGTGAAACTCGGTATTGCATACTACACACGCTATCGAGGAAGGTCGTGATTGCGTGTAATGCAAGGCATGTCAGGGATGCATGTTGTGCAAGCTCCTTTTGGTGTAGCGTACAACACAAGACATTAATGAAATTAAAAAGTTTATTTTTCATAAAATCTCGTGGTGTTACATTAAGATTATAAAATATTGAATATATGCCTCCATATAAAACTGTATAAGGAAAGTGTTTGATTAAAACAATCTTATTTTTATTTTAAATTTCATAATATTTATCTATCTAATACATGTATCAAATTCATATTATTAAATATAAAAAATTATTTACTCTACCTATAAATATGTTATTAATGATAATATATATCATAACTTTCTGTTTTCAAAAAGATTCCTGATCACCATACATTGTGTTCTTAGGCTAATCATTTGTGATTCATAAATGGAATATATTGAGTTATTAACATTACCTAATTCATTTGATTGTTATATCATACACAAAGATCATATTATAGGATAACCTACATAATAATAAATAAAATTATATGTGTGAAATAAAAGGATAAATGAAAACATAAAAAATCATAATCTTGATAAAACCCATTAGAAAAATGATGGCTTCAAAAAAATGTCATAAGGAATATACAAATACAATATCATATAGATTAAAATTATAAGATGTTATAAAATTATTTTATAACTTAATATTCGAATTAAATGAAAGACTATCCAAGAAAAAGGTATGTGATATTATAAAATAATTATGAAATAATTCTAATATTTGTAAATAAGAAGAACTTATTATGTGATGTTTTCAAAAGGGGTTATGGATCATATACTGATGAATGATGGAAAATGATTTAATTGAAACCCAAAAATGATATAAAAGTGTTTTCATGAAATATATATGGTATTTAAAAATACTATATTTTTTAAAACCTTTTATGTGTGTAATACATTACATGATTTTAGAAAAAGTTATGTTCCATTAAAAATATGAATTTTTTTGAAAAGAATAAATGGAGTGGGATAGAATCAAGTACATTTCCTAATAATGAAATATAATGTAAGCTAGGTATATATATTTTCACCTTGTATGTAGATTATATATGATATAATTAAAAATAAGATAAAAGAAATTTGAAAATTATAAATGGAACATGTAAATAAAAACGAAAGTGTGGCGGTTTGGAGGATACCATACTATATTTCTAAAATCATTATGCAATTGCACATGACATATATTAAAATTTATGTTCCACTTTTGATAAATATTTATTTCTTTTATTCTTTACGTTATCATGATTTATGCTCATCAAAGTAATTATGGGACCCCATATCATTAATACAACATAATTCAATATTTATTAGATAATGTTACACAAAATAAAATCCTAGAATATCATGAGGAATAATTTAATTGGGAAATTATGAAAATAGTTGAACTAAATGTTACAATAATAAAATAACATTTTGTAAAATTTACTTATCATGATCCAAATATATTATTTATTTTTAAAACTAGATGAGATTACCTAGAGACATACATAATAATGTAGTCATCTATGAATCCCATTATGTGAAAAAAATTATATCATAAGGTAAAATAGTTCATTTGGGATAGGAGTCAGATTAGTGTAACATATGGTGTGATAATAATAATACTGAACAATGGCAGATGATAGAACATGATAGCATAAAGGAAACATTGGAATTTTTCGACAACATAAAACCTAAGATCATATGAATAATTTAGGGATAATATCCATTAAAACCAAACATATAGTTATACGAAAACCTCCCACACACCATATGTGGAGTCTCATGAGATTAATACATTACCAAATAAATTGTTGGGATATATTATTATAGGCCCACTAGTAACTTTCAAATCATTTACATGCATCAGAGTTCCTCAAATATAATAAAACATATATATGTATATATTCAAATCCAACCTCATGATTTAGTTCTGTGGGAAATAGATATAGAAATTAAAAATCAATGATGTATTTATTAACTAGTTCAATACTATTGAGTGGAAATGGTAATGTCTATTCATGATAAAAAATTTATTAGAGAACATTTTTTGATAATTTCCCCCCTAATGATTACATATAACTTATATATAGGATATATGTGTGTAAAGGTAGTCTCTATAAACTTTGACATAATATTTAATTTAATAGGAATGTATTAAAACATTTCCATGAATGAAAATGTTGAATTAATTTAGCCATTTAATTAAGGTTATCTAATAAATGGGTGATTGAGTTGATCTCATACATTGAGTTGAATCATCTAAAAACATGGGATGTTATTCATAATTACATGGGGACACTATAAGATGTATTTAGAGAGGGAATTGAAGAGTAATTTAATTATCCATGTTTGTTTGGTGATGATAAATTGGAGTTGGGTGTGAATATATTCGAATTTTGAGGAGAATTTTTTATTAATTTGAAAACATATGTTTCTAACCCTGTATGAAAATGTTATAAAAAAATAAAATCCATATAATAGTAATCTCCTTTGGATTCTACAATTGAATATTGGTTTTCATTGACTTATAATACTCTGAACTGAAAACATTAAAAAATACTGGTGGTGATGTTTAAGTGAGTCATCATTATAAATAATTTATTTTAAAATAATGAAATATAATAATGGTTTTGTAGGATAAAATATGTGTTTATGAAATTAATGAAATAACCTCAAAAAAAATATTATTTTAATTTTAAAATAATATTTTTTCAATATATAATAAATAAATTAATAATTACATCATGTTTGGTCTTCTAAGCTGTCATAATACAAGATATATATATACCATACCAATTTTTAATCCAAAAATTCCTCAATCTCAGATATATTTGAAAAACCACCATTGTATCATTAATTAAGCTTATTTCCAAAAAAATATTTAATTTATTCTTTAATACTATTTATAAAAAAATTACACTTCTAAATTGGAATCCGATATTTAATGGAACTTACTTGTTTTCTTAAAATATCAGTTTTTGGACCACTATAAAATTATTTGTAACTATGGAGAATTATATTATACTTTTAAATAAATAAATATAATTTAAAAATAATTTTTTATTAAAACGAATTTTTTTTTAAAAAAACAACATTAATTCATCAAAATAGAGTTCCGTGATTATAATTATATATTTCCAAAAAAAATACAATTTCTGTTTCTTTATACCAATATCTAATATTAATCTAATCAAATTTGTTGATTATTATAAATATATATATAAGCTAAATAAAACTATTATTTTTTGAAAAATAAAAATTTTATCATTTTTAGAGTAATGTTACTTATAAATTTTTTGTAACACCCAAAAATATTGGATGGACACATGATTTCATAGTGTATGAAAAAGAAAAACATCATCATTAAGCACACACCATTATATGATTATTTAAATATGATCATAATAAACAAATAATTAAATTAGTTGGAACAAATATTGCTAAAAAAATTGTGAAATATATATATATAATATAAATAATAAATTTGAAATGAATTGGTTCTTATGAAATATTTACACATTTTTTAGTATATATAATATAAGCTTCGGAAATACATTTTCATCCATATTTTTTTGATGGATTTTTATATTTTATTTATTGAAAATATTAGAATTTTATTGTACAAAACAATAATTATTCATGAAATAAAATTCTTAATATTATCTTACGGATACTTTTTTTATTCTTATAAACATATTTATTTTCATGTACATGGTGAAAATACTCCTTATTATGGAAAACTATATTATTTCAAATATTTATAGAAATCCATGTTGTTTTTCAATAGATTAAATGTAAAATTATCTCTATAATATCATTAAAATTCTAATTTTGTTAACTTCATTCCTTTTACATATTTTGTTTATTATAAATATAATTTTATTCTGAATAAGAATTTTCATGAAAAAAATCAAATTTTTTATTTCAAATTTTAATTTTAATTTATATTATACAAATTCTATATCTATAGTATCTAAAAATACAATACATAATTTTTTCATTTTGTCCAAAATTATTAAATATTCCAACTTAATTTTGGTAAATATGAATGGAAACCATTGAACATTTTGTTAGCATAATAAAGTTTAAATCAGGTAATTAAATATAAAAATAAGTTTTTAGGGATAATGAAAATTTACAAAAACATTCCATTATCTTATAGATGATTATATTTCATCCATAATAATATAATATGCATTGAGATGTAATAAAATTTCTATTCATATTAATTAATGATGATAAATATTATATTTCATGAGATAAAAAATATTTCACTCTTTTTTTCATAAAAAAAATATTTTTCCTTTGATAATGTAATGCGAATATTTTTTACACTTGAAAATTATTCAAAAAAGAAAATATTTTTTAGTAATTTTAATTTATTTTCAATTTTTATTAAAGAAATAAATAACTTAAAAGTATACATATAGATAACTATTTAATTATTCATTTAATTGAAAAATATAACAAATGATAATTATAATATTTGATGTAGAGTAATTAATGCTAAATAATTTGATGCTTGTATTTTATAGAAGGCAGCAAAATGTTTGTGAAAAAATAATATTTTTGGTTGAAATTTACTATTTTTCTTGATATTATTATTGTCAATGAAATGAATAGTTCCAATGATTGGTAATATTGATATCTTATAAAAAATAATATTTTATTAAAATATATAAATTTCAAAATATTAATAAATTCGTACAAAACAATGAGATATGGTTAATGACACATTACATTGTCTATTTATTGGTTTTTTTATTTTATTATATCATTATTGGACCTCATATTGTAGAAAAATTTAATATTATGGTAATTGACAAAAAGGTTTCTAGGGAGTTAAAAATAATTACAAATGGTGATATAATATCCAATAGTTTCCCAAAATTTATTTGATTAAAAAATGAATTGTAATATCTACCATATGTTAACATTATATTAATTTTCAACCATGTGCACATGAGAAATAATTTAATTTAATATTTTAGTAACTTCCAAGAATGTCCCTCTACACAATAATAAAAGGCAACCCCTTCCTTCAAAACATTTGACCATAGTGAACCATTGATATTGAAAAAACCCAACCCATTCACCATATAATTATTTCTATACATGTTATTGAGATTTTATACCTTCCAATATATTAATACAATTCCCCTTAAGAAGAGATATAATGACTGTCCTCTGGATAAGAGGTAATCATATTTACTGACAAATTCAATACTATTTCATCTTCCACACCATATTATGGGTTCTATCTATATTTAAATAAAATATAGAGTGACACATATATATACATATATGTTACTTCTACAATCCTAAATCCATTTTCCATCTCATTTACATCCTGTGAAAAGAGAAAATAGTAGTCATGGCTATGTAAAGCTTCAGGTCTCCATGTAGTAGTATACGATTTTTTTTCATAATATATTTACATGAATGGTTATAACTATGGTACTAATTAATATATATGACATTAAATAAATAATAATTATTTTTCAATTTTAATAAATTGTACCGTTTTTTCATTGATAAAAATGATAAAAATGATTCATACGTATGTATGGACAAATGTCTCCATGATTGGTACAATTTCTATTTCTATATTTACAAATTATAGATGACTATAATTATATATTAGGAACATATATGATATTTAATAAATGAATAATATTTCTTAGATTATGTTTCACTAATCAATTTTAATGAATTGAACTTATAAAATGAAATCATATCTGAAAATTGGGGTAAATACCATCGTGAAAAATGAATTTAGAAATTAATTAATGATAAATGGGAGATAAAATATTATAATTAAATTATAAATGATATGATATATATGAGAATTTATTTCTAAAATATTTATAATAAATCTATAGTTTTGATACATTAGTTTTGCACACATTTTGTGGATGTCGAACATGTGGTAATGGCTTCTCTTATCAATTTGACATAGGTGAGTTATATTCCATATCCACCACTTTTTTAATTTTATTGATTTATGAGAAGACCCTTTGAAATATTTCATTAGTTATCTGTATCTGTTCATGGATTTTTTTTTATAATTTTACATCATTGTGAGGAAATACTTTATCAAAAAATCCATGTGGTAAGGGTTTATTTATCAATATCATTATTATTCAAGATTGATTATTATTATTATATCATAGCTGGAGAAACATCTCTTACATGTCGCTATTTTAAAAATACGTTTTCATAATTTTTTTTCTCTTCTCGATATATTTTTTAATAAAATGTTTACCCATTTTAAAAGGTCACAAGTGTTTTTTAAAATCAATTTTCAAATCATATTATAAACTAGATACATTTTGAATTTTCCTTCAGAACTGTTAATGGAATGATATTTTACATCTATGTAATTAACATTATTTTAGACATTTTTAACTCCACGACCCAACTTACCGTCAAATGGATAGAAGGACCAGTCACCACATGACTCCATGTGTGCCACCCCTTATGCTAGAGGATCCCGACTAGTAGAAAGGGTGTAAGGATACTCAGTACAGAGACTATACCATCATATTAGGGTTTTCACAGAACTATAAAAGTATATAAATATATATAAACCGTGAAATAAATATAGAGAAATAACTAATGCAGCAGATGTCAATTGTAATATATACTCAATAAGGAAACTGGCCAACAATAATTTATAAAATGTATGAATGTCTGGGTGGTACATATCAGAAAATAGAAAAAAATAATTCTTCACATCTTTATATAGAAAAAGATAAAAATACGAAATCCCCAAGGGAATTCACTTTGAGAATCCCAAGCTTAGGCTGAACCATTTCTCCAAACTCTCAGGTACAGGAAGACAACAACTAGCAATGTATGTGGTCCTATAATCAAGTAGAGTATACATAGGTACCTCAGTGCAATGGAATCTCGAATAGGGTGTGATATATAAATATTAGGAGGTCGATGAAAATGTTTCTTAGATCAATCTTGACAGTGCTATATAATTAAAAGACATTCAATAATATCAAAGCAACAACGTAATTAAATAAATAACAAAAAATTCAATCTAGGTTCCAAAGGGAAAACTAACAGCGATACCTATATCAGCTCATAGACAGGATATGAGTTTGAACTAGAACAATATATATATATATATAATGTATAATGAACTATTTATCACAATTTTTAATATTCTTTGTTTAACCACACAAAATAAATTAGAATGATACCATTCTTATAATTCACTCATTTCAATGATGTTACCATTACATAACTCACATACAAATGAATGTCAATGTTTTCTTTCTATAAACATGCACCCAAAAATGTCCATGTTACCATTCTTTACTAATGCACCCATGAATATCCATGTTACCATTCCATACTCACATACCATGAATGACCATGTATCCATTACATAATCACACCCATGAATGTCCATGTTACCATTCCATAACGATGCACACTTGAATGTTCATGATACCATTTCATACACATAAACCAATAAATGTCCATGTCATTATTCCATTATCATGCACCATTAATATCTATGTTATGATTTTCTACTCACACACCATGTAATGTCTATGTTACCATTCCATAAACTTTCACCCATGAATGTCCATGTTACCATTCACCTCTTCATGATATAATTAATTCATCAATTAATTATCATTATCAATCTCATTACTAATTCAAAAATTAGTTAAACAGAACAAGTCATTTATTAAACTCAAAAATTAACTTATCATAATAATTATTCTAGTTATTTCAATAATTAATATATTTCAAAAATTACCCTAGTTAAAAAATCAATTGACTTCTCATATGGATACCATGTAAATACCACATAATTAATTCATAAATTAATTATCTCCAAGAATCTATCACAATATCATGGAATTAATTAAAATAATAATTATCTCAGCTTATCCCCAAATCAAAATCTCATTATTAATCCCCCGGATAAATTGCCCATATTACAATCACATAACAAGTAATTAATTTATAGTTAATTATCTCAATATAACCAATATAATATGTCATAATTAATCAACCATTAATTTTTATCTCTAAGCACATAATTAACTCATAATTAATTATCTCGTCATATACAATTTAATATCTCATAATTAATCCCACGTTTGTTATTATCCCAAAGCACATAATTAATTCATAATTAATTATTTCATCTTAACCAAATTAATATCTCATAATTAGTCTCATGATTTATTATCATCCTAGATAACAAAATTAATTCATAATTAATTATTTCAACTTAAAAATAATTAATTACTCGTAGTTAATCCCCCGGTTAATTATCATCTCAAAGAATAAAATAAATTCCAAATTAATCATATCAATCATAAAAATAACAATTTAATCAAACATTTCAGTCAACTTTATCAAAAGTAAAAAATAAAAAAACCTGCATTTTTTTAATTAGGAATTGTTTTGAACCCCGCCACAAGGAATTTGGAAAATCCAAAGCATGCTAACTCTAAGAAGACCCGCTCATGCATATTTCCTTCCACATTAATGCATGTGCGTATTTGGAATTTATCTCAATACCTAAAAATAACAACAAAAACTCACAGTTAGTGTGGTGGTGACCAACACACAACAACAATAATCAACTGCAACCCAATTACACCATAAAAACTAAATTCAAGGGGTGTAAATAAAAATTTCATGTATACAAACTTACTCAATTTTGATGACGGTGAACCAAATCATGTTGATTCCCATCACCTTCGGTGTCGGTCAATGAAATACGGACCAATGGGTCCCGAGGAAAAATCCACACCACATAGAATCAGAAAAAATGAAGAAACTGAATCGATCATATACATTTGGGATTTGGCCCAATGGAGACTGGGAAAAGGAGAGACGAGATGACCGATGCGAAGAACTAGACACATGGATAAGGACACACCTCAAAATGTTGTAAAACATCTTTTAGGAGACCACCATGATTTGGCACATGGAGAGGGATACAGTAGGATGGGCGGTGCACCATGCATAGGATAGGTGAGTGGGGGGGGGGGGGGTCGTGCCTCACACAGGATGTGCTCCCCTCAATTTTTTCCCTTCTAATAAATTTGATAAATCATATAATAATAAAAATAATAACACCAATATTATTTTTATTATCTTCTAGTTATAACACTTCTTTGATAAACACCAAACATCCCATTTACACCTCATTTACCTCTAATTTTATTAAAGACCTTTCAACTTAATTTAATTAAATAAATTCTCCAACTCATCATTATTTAAAAAATTAATCTCACACAATTTGTTTAAATTTAACCCCTATTATTCATCAAATAATTAAATTCAACATATCCTTGAATTTAATTAGATAAATCCCCAAATCCAATATGAATACATAATTTAATTAAATTAGTCCCAAAAAAATTTATTTACAAAAATTATCTTACACATCCTTAGTTAATTAAATTCTATCAACAAAATTTAAATAAATAAAACCCTCATTTTTTATCAAATAATTTAATTAATCATAATAATGATTTTAATTAAAAAAACCAAAAACACTACATTTTAAACATTATTTAATTAAATTCTTCTTACCAAATTAAATCTTAAAAGTTATCCAACACATCATTATTTATTTAAATTCTCTCAAAACAATTTAATTATATAAAACACCCATTTTCATAAAAAAAATATAATTCTTCATAACCCTGAATTTAACTAGATAAACCCCCTACTCCACCTTTAAGACATAATTTAATTAAATTAATTTCCAAGAAAATTTAATTAAATTAAAGGTTCTACTTATTATTATTTAATAAAATTATTTACACATAATATAATTAGAAAAAATCCCAAAATATCATTAATAATCATTTAATTAAATTAGTTCCAATTGGATTTAATTAAATAATTTTTCCAATTTATGATATTTAATTGAATTCTATGATCAAAATTTATTTAAATTAAAAAAAAACAACTCGTAAACATTAATTAATAAAATTCTATCAACATCAATTTAATTAAATAAAATCCACCATTTTTGAATGACTAAAGAAATTCTTCTTACCCTTGAATGTAAATTAATAATACCTCCATTTCTCATTAATTAATTAAATTCACATTTACCTTGATTTTAATTAAATGAAATCACAAATCCTTATTTACCTGTCATTTAATTAAATTACTCTCATATCAATTTAATTAAATAACTCTTCCATCACAAAATTATATAATTTAATTCTATAAAATTCATTTTAGTTAAATTCAACCCCCCATAGCACATTTAATTAAATTATAATCAAGAATGAAAACAATTAAATTAATTTAACGCGAACCACAAAACTGGGTAGACCAAATGGATTGACTTAAATAATCTGACAGACTGTGTGTAGATAGATCATCCACTACATCACACATACATTGTTATGAAGTGTTGACCTGCATAGTTTGATTTACCTTATGTTGCCTTTGTGAACATTTCTACATAATCCGGTTCTCCAGAAACCCATACTGCCATCTGAAAAACTACAAGAGGATTTACCCAAGCCTGTTATCAATACATTAAAAGATCCTAACTCACAAAACATCTTTATGATCCTCAGTTTTTAAAACCTAATGATAGAGTAATTTTTTTTTAAAAACATTCGTATTTTCACCCAGTCCAAAAACACAGGACTCTATAAACTACCCACCTTAAAAAATATCTTCACTGAAAATACATCAAAAATTACTAAAACATCAAAAAACCCACCAATTTCAAGAAGTATCATTTTAAAGCTCACATTTCTTTCCCAAATGTCCAATACACTATTAATCATTTTATAACCCCATGCCATATCTCTTTCTTTGAAATACATTATCGACCCATGAAACCAATACCAATTGTTAAATTGTCAGCAATCCCTTAAAAATATTTCAACAGCTATCGCATGTATACAAATGTTACTACCCAACATATGGTGACCTTACCATGATAATCCATAGTACGGATACATTAATCTTATCTTTACCCACCACGAATGAATGTGTAACCCAATGAACATACATCCCATATAAAATAAAGATAACCTCCACTTATCAAGCCAATTACATTTAAAACATTATAATGACATAAAATAATTGCTATATTAGTGACTTTAGGATGATGAAAATATAGGGGATATGCTCATCTCAATCGAAAGAGCACACTAAGTGTAAAACCAGGTCAAAAAAAAGTCAAACAAGCTATCATTGGTCAACCCTTTACACAAACCTCGGCTTCACCTGGAGATGGGTCATCAACAAAAAACTTATTCCTATTTAACCCAAGTAATTCGTGTTCATTCAATGAATACCACTGAAACAGTTCCTAAAAATGGAGTTTCCTAAAAAATGATCACACTTTCAACATTATCAAGTCATTCTACCAATAAATTACTAATATGTTTACCAGGACAAATGTGCCACAACACACCATAGAATAGTTCGTGTCCTGGAAAGGGAACACTTGATCCTCCCATGTATGCAACATCAGAAACACTATAAATTAATGTGTGATGTTACCTGTACCACGATCACTACATCATCAGCATGCATGAAATAAAAAATTTAAACTGACCGACATGTAAAAATAGCAATGTCCAAAAATTCCTCCTGAGTAGTGGGATGAACTTACCTTAATGCCCCAAACACTCCACACATGAGTTAACTGAAGGATTTATTTGACGGTTGATCATGCCCGAGGCATATATTACCTACTGATCTAAGAATTACCCAAATTCTCATTCCAATATAAAGAGTCAATATACATTGATCAACCATACAAACAAGGGTTTCAATCATTATGACCAAAAATTTTAGTTAGGAACAATGACACCCAAATGGTACCAACATCAAAAGGATCACATCAGAAAAAAGGAATCTCAGCTCTATGGATGCTACCTAATATATGATAGTTCCTCATAATGCATACTCATCGACCCTATCTCATGGTCATGCAAAACAGAATTCATTAGGTTTAAAGTCTAGTCATTATTTTTTCCATTTCCTTAATTCATTTCAACAATTCAAGAATTTCATTGAATATTTAACAATCCCACAATTATTACATCACAAAAAGTTATGTTGTTTTCAATCAACCTCCATGTGAAAATAAAAATGCTATATAAAAAATCCACTTTAAACATTTAACATTTAGTTTTATTTCATTTTAAACAATGTCGGAGTTACTGACCTTGAAACAACTACATTGTACATTATGAAGAACATGTATTGAAAGATTTTAATATTAATAAATACCTAATCACATCTTTATTTTTCCTATGCATGAAAATTCATGTGATAATGTCTTATGGATAGTTTTTACATAAAAGGGTCATAGCTGATTACTATTATCATGACAAACCGGAAGTTCCAAAACAGGATTCTTGAATATATGTTCTATGGTTGGATAATATTATTTTAGGGACAAAAATAATACATGCCATTAGGGTTAAGGAATCATAAACCATTGAGGAACCTTCTCTAGGTGTGTTCCCTTGGTAATATACATGATGATATTATGAGAATGGGACCCGCAAGTAGGAAATACACATTTCACAGTGTCATTGGATGTTCCTGTCTACAAACATGTGTATTGGTCATAGACTTTAATATTATTATTAATGGGTATTACAACTATCTCACTTAGATGTGTTGATGATAATTGTGATGACACATTATTTGTATTGAGGTAGGATACATTGGGTGTGTCACAAGTAATACATCAATAATAGATAATGTGAGAAATGATTTTCCCCTTTTGTTCCATAATGGAAGATGATATCTCATGACTATTGATTGAATTGATATAACCAAAATAAATCCAAGGCCATGGTGATAAACGGTTGATTTCAATTCCGAAAAATCAAATAATGAATATTCGATCACATGGGTTGACAATACTTGAATGCAACTCACTTGATTAGATATATCAAGACAATAGAATTCCATTGCATGGTAAGCATTCATAGGAGGAAAACATCATTTTTGAGATAAATTATTTGTCTATTGGTGCCTTGGAATGTCTATAGATGATAACCATGGACTTTAGGATGGATCTTCCAAATTCCACTAAGAAAGAGGGCTAGATGGTCACCCAATAAGTGTAACCAAGTATCTTAGTTAAATATTTCATTAAATAGTTGAATAAATATTATTCTCAATTGTGGTTTAATAATTATTCAAGGAGGACTGGACACATTTATTTCGACACTAGTTAATCAAGAGAATATATATTCAGTGAAATAATATCTTTATTAAGCGAATAATGGACTGATATTTATTTAATAAATAAATTAACATTATTCAAGGAGAAAATAATGTTATGGAGGAAATGAAGGGAAATGTAAAAAAAGAACATTATGTGTATATTAATATAGACATTGTGCAGTTTTTTTAGATTTTGTGAGAAATAATAGTATTTATTTAAATAAATAATATGAGGTGTCATTTGATGGTCACATGTAAAGTAATAATAACAGTAAAATGTTATTATTAGACATGTGGTTTTACTATGAATTATACGAAATAAATAAATACATTTGTGTAATTATTTTATTTTTTATTCTATGTACTATAAATCTCAATTACATTATTCTCATTAATCTGATCCATTCATTGTGGTTTTCAACAATGGATCTGGAGAGATCTCTCCATCCTAGAGAAAATTCCTTTCCTCCAAGAACAATCTCATGTAAAGAGAGAGTTCCTCCTCTGTCGGATCACAAACATCACTTTGGATGTCGCTCTCAGGGTGATCAAAGGGGGACATCACAAGAGGATGCACTTTTGTGCTAGCACACAGAAATGACTTCGGTGATTTCTAGATATATGTGGAGGATTATTGGTTCACTACTAGAGTAATCCTACACATGGCTTCTACGACGCAATGATGGATCAAATTGGACCGTGAATATAAAAATCAATGGAGAGTGAACATCATCATCGTAATTATTGTATTTTAATTAAATTAATTACAAACAATATATAATGATCCTCTCTATGGTTCTTGAACTTCCCACTTTCCTTTTAATTTATTATTCAATTCCAATGATATGTAATTTTATCATCATGAAGGATCATGGATTGATCATTGTTAATCATAAAATTAATGTTTGGTACATCCATCCATGTGCTTCTGTTATGCATGGAACCTCCAAGTGGTATCAAAGGTCACATATAGTTGAATATATATATTTATTTTTTCATTGATGATTTACGTATTTAATAATTTAGTTCTTTTAATTCATCTTATATGTTTTATAAATCTGAATATCATGATCTCCTTGACCACATTTATTTCTTGTTAACCATAATGAAATGATCTTTTCTTTTAACTTTGATTAAAATAAATTATATGATCTCATCTGGAGGTGCCAAAGGGTACCGACTGTAAAACTCTACAAGACACACTGTGTATTTGGAAATAAATGTTGTGTAGTCAAGGTTCAATGAATCTATACTATACCTCCAATCCATGTTGTGTGACTGGAGTTTATCTATGTCTTAATGACTCTGTGGGTCAACTAGGAACATGTGGCACATGTTTTATAGATTTCACAATGTGTGGCCCGGTGCACTCTGCATGTTGTCCCTTTAGGTTAGGGTTGGACCATGTACACCGTACACTGATTTCCCAGATGGAGACCATGTAATGTGGATACTACATGGTGTTTGGGCCACTGGACATGCTATGTACTCTGATGATATATGAATTACGTCTACATGATGTATCAAAAGGAATTTACATTAGATGTATGGTGAATTATAGTAAACATTTATTAGTAAGAACAACACACCCTATACTCATCCAAATTACATAGATTTATTAAATATTATTCATATAATATAAATACCCTTGAGTTGTGTACCATGGTGTGGGATTAAACCGGAGGCACAACACATGACATGTGGTGTATATACATGCGATTAATTTAACATATGTTTAATGTTTTTTTCTACTCACTGGGTATATATAAATGGGAATTCACCAATATTAATCCAATGTAGATGCTATGTACAAAAATAATTTTTAATGATTTGTTTAATAAAATTTGATGCATTATAATATCTACGAAATTCAAAAAATGGTATTAAGTTAAAATGAAAGATCAATTAAAGATAATAATTAATTTATTTTAGTGTAGTTTATCCTGAACAAGAATGATTAATGTATTGAATCATAGTTTCATTTATGAATAAATATCATTCTCATTTATGGATGATCATGATCTAGACTAGGACTTTTTTATGTGGATGGTATCTTTAATATATTTATTTAATTTAAATTGTGTGGCATTCAAGACATCTCCTCATTATTATGTAGGTCATATGTGCACAAGGTATCTTTTATGTAAAACCCCATTTTACCCCTCACTTGTGTGTGGGATAAATGTATATTTAATAGATGGACCTCCAAGACTAGTGTATATGGTTCAAATTAGAAGACTAGGTGAATCCAACCCATGAAGAATCAATGGTGTATATCTGGAATGGTGTAAAAATGAACCCAAATGGTTCAAGATGTTTTCTCCCCTAGTACTTTGGTTAGATTATCAACTAATAGATAAAATAACCATTAGAAAAATCTTATGATCATAAAAATTTAATTAATTTTTTCAGCGGCATTGTTTATTTATTGTGGGTGTGTTTCCATGATCACACAATTAATTAATTAAACATGCATCCATGATGGAACTAAAATAATACCAGCTAATGCGTAGTTATTATCTTAGACATGGTTAATCACTTATGTATGTCCCAATTAATATTATATATCATTTAATAATGATAATAAAATGGAAATTTATGTATAAGGATAAAATAAATCAAAGAAATATTATGTCAGTATAGACTTCCATAATCATGGTTAGAATCGAACCATAGTGCAATTAGCATGACTAAGCCATGTTGGGGTGATTTTTATTATCAAGGTATTATAATACAAGGTTTTGTGTTCTATTGTCTTGGTTAACGTTAATAAGTGACTTACATAGTTGGGATTGGTGTGTCTAAGAGACAATGGTTGAGGAAATCCAAAATTAAAGGATTTCAGGATTGGGGAGTCCACTCCGCCAATCAAGGAGCTACGAGTTAATGCAGTTGGAATTTGCATTTTCTACCTAATCCCCATCAATTTTCATGGCCAACCCAATTTGTAATAATATGAAGTAAAATATTGATCATTTACACTACAATATTTAGGAAACAATATATTCTTAATTCAATGGTGAGGGCTATTGGATTTCAATAAAATAGTGAGAGGCTAATAAGTATTAATTTATTTATTTGTCTCATTTTTATCACGATAAAGTACTAAGTATTTCTCTTCTTAATTGTTAGAATAGATAAAAAATTGACATCATAAATATAATTTCGAAACACACTCGAGAAAGAAAACATTCTCACTGTAACCAATTTCTAGGTGTGGTAGAGGTGTTTACGGGTGATCCTTCGCTACGAGAGTAAATTGTATGTGTGGAGGAGCCTATTATAGTTGTTTATGGAAATGAGGCAAGTGATTAGGAAATATCTCTCTCTATGAATCATTGGGATGATTCAACAAATTTATGTTGTTTCATGCTATTAGCCATGTCAAGTGATCTCTTGAAGAAACATGAAAACATGGTCTTGTGTAGCATGATGTCTCACCATAAGGGAATATATCATGATAAAAAGAGAAATGAGAGAAATGAAATCTCCAATGCTTTTTCACAACTAATCTTAGTAATTATTCTCTATATGGGCCTAATGTAGTCATGATTATTTGCTACATTGAATTCCTGGAAATTTTGAGGATTATGTTCCCAGACGAGTTACATACAAATCTCATCCTATCATTACCGCCATAGAACTTCTCTATCATTATTGTGAACTACAAGATGAGATAAAATGAGAATATTCAATTAGAATATCTAGCTATGATTCTCTAGGTAGATAAGGACATGGGGCTTCGCAACCTCATAGTACTTATGGTGAATAAGAAGAGGAAGGAAAAGATAATGGGGGAAATCATTTTTAAATGGTATGAAGCCGCTAAGCACCATCCCTGAAAAAAGGAGAATTTAAGAGTTATGGAAAGGAATGGGAGGAATTATGTTTTTCATGTGCCAAGCCAGACCAATGGATGAGAAACTTCACCCAGAACCATGGGGATGCTAATTTTTCATTTGTTATTGAGTTTAATATTTCCATTTATACACATTGGGTTTTATATACTACATGTGGGGATCACATCTATATTAAAATTAAAGAACCAATGAGATTTAGAAATATTTATACAGTATAGATGGATCTTTGAGCTTCCAATGGCATGAGGATATATATGTTGGCCATTGGAAATTACCATCTGTCATTTCTAATTGGAATTCTTTTGGTTTTACATATCTGGTATAATGTACCAAGTGTTACCAAGAACATAATTTGTCTATCATTTTTTGATATGGATGGATTATTTTCCATGTCTAGAAATAAGGGTTGTTTATTTTATAAAAACAAAGTATTTTATGGTATTTCACATTTAAATAAAATTTTTATGTATTAGAATTTCAAAACAAAGTGCTAAAAATTGAGAACGAAACATACTCACATGACTCGAACAACACCTAGTGGTTGCATCATCATCTCAGTCATGTAAACAAAAAGTGCTTGAAAAAGAATTTCTAAGATGGTTTTTTATACTCTACTAATATAAAACCAGATGATACATTTCATGATTATTTATAAGGGAAAATGACAAAGCCACATATCGGTGGATAGGTTATATGGTCCATAGAGAATCCTGGATTGGTACACATGGATGTGTGTCGAACATTTACCATAGATGCTAGAGGTGGATATTTTTATTTTATTACATTTACTGATTATTTTAGTATATATGGTTATATATACAAAATCATTTCTAAGTCAGAATCCTTCATGAAATTTATTGAAATAAAGAATAAAGTTGACAATCTGCTTGGTATGAAGATAAATAAGCTTTGATAGGATCGAGGTGGAGAATATATGAACCAAGAGTTCATTGATCTTTTACGGGAGTCTGGGATTCTATCTCAACTCACTCCTCCTTTTTCCCAATAGCGGAATGGTGTAAGTCAATGGTGGAATGACACCTTGTTGGACTTGGTGAGGTTGATGATGAGTCATACAGATCTTCCATTATCCTTTTGGGGATATGAATGAAAAACTAAAACATACACATTAATCTGGGAACCAAATAAGGAGGAAAATGGAATTCCCTTTGAGTTATGGAATAGAAATAAAACCATTTTTTCATACACACGTGTCTGAGGATGTGATGTGTTTGTTTAGTCCTTATCAGACAACAAACTAGAACCCATGGGCATGAGGTGTATCATTATACGATATCTTAAGGAATCCAAATGATATTACTTATATAACCCTTTAGACAATAATGTTATTATTTCCAAAAAAGTTGTCTTTCTTGAGAGGGTGGAAATCATCAAAAAGAATTGCATGAAAAATGATTGACTTTAAAAAAGTTGATGCACATGATACAAAAAAGTGGGTATAAGTACAAACTCTAGATGTTCCCGTTAAAGAGGTTCCAGAAATAGAAGTACTATGTGGGAGCTCAAGAGAGTTAAGGGATCTATAGTGATTTGTTTTCCAGGCCACTGAGGATGGTGAATAATTATTTTTGGACAATGATGAACCTATATCCTATAAGGAAGGCGTATATAGCTCAGAAGATGAAAGATGGAAAGAATATATGAATTACGAGATGGATTCCATGTATCAGAATCATGTCTGGGTTCTGGTCAATGAGCCAGTTGATGTATATAATGTTAGATTCTAATAGGTATTGATGATAAATCTAGACATTTACGGTCATGTTGTCACCTATAATGTAATTCGAGTATCTACTG
Source organism: Viscum album (assembly GCA_963277665.1). Lineage (NCBI taxonomy): Eukaryota > Viridiplantae > Streptophyta > Magnoliopsida > Santalales > Viscaceae > Viscum > Viscum album. The sequence continues at coordinate 895,886,739 of OY728127.1, forward strand.
GATTCATACAGCACGATGGAATTTAATATTATGAAACCATCTCGCTAGTTTCCATGTTTAAATCCATTAGAATAATACATTCCATAGTAGATTACCATGAATTTTAGATTTGGAAGACATATTTCAAAATAGAATTCAATAATAGGAACAGTTATAAAAATTCCTATATGACACAACAAGAAGGGTTTGTGACTAAATTTGAAGAGAAACAGGTTTCTAGGTTGCATAAATCCATTTATGTATTAAATTAAGTATCTAGGTCATGGAACATTCGATTTGATGAATCAATAAAAGAATTTTGGTTCATTAGGAATGAATGTTAGCTGTCTTTTTATAATTGGATTAATGTGAATGTGGTCATTATACTATTTGTATATTTAGATGACATGTTACATATTGGAAATGATGTACCAACCGTAGAGTCAGTTAAGGACTAGTTAAACAAGATTTTCTCCATTAAAGACTTAGGTGATGCAGCCTATATTATAGGAATCAGGATTGTTTTTTATAGATCAATGAGGCTTCACTGACTATGTTAGGGTATATACATTGACCATACACTATAGATATTTTTTATGAAAAAATCTAATATGGATTGGTCCCAGTGTCACATGGACAACATCATTCTAAGGGAATGTGTCCTTAGACAAAATAAAAGAAATATATAATGGGTAAGATTCCATACACTTTAGCTATAGGCTCCATAATGTATGTCATGTTATATATCAGGATTGATGTTTCCAATCCACTGAGCATGGTATGTTGATATCAAGAATATCCAGGAGAACATCATTGGAGTACTGTTAAGACGTTTTTTATATATCTGAGAAGAACTAAGGTTTTTTTCTAGTGTATGGCGGAGATGAGGAGATTTTCATCAGTTGGTATGTGGATGTTGGTTTTCCGAGAGATATAAACGGTCAGATTTTGTAATCATGATATGTTTTCTATCTCAACAGAGGAGTTTTGATATGGAAGAGTTCAAATAAACCACCTATCACGGATTCTACAAAAAATTCTGAATAAATAGTGGCTTCTGATGCATCCAAATAAAACTTCTGAATTTGGATCCTTATCTAAGATCTTGATGGCGTGCCTAGTAGTAGAGACTATATCTCCTTGTATTGAGATAATAATTTAGTGGTGACTCTTGCAAAATAACCAATGTCACAACAACGGAAAAATCACATTCTCTAGAAGTATCACCTCTTGAGAGATTCCTATCAAAGGGATGATGTTGCAAGGGGTATAGTTTCCCCAAAATAGAATGTGGTGGACCCTATTTCTAAAGGTCTATCTCAGCATATGCATGCATATAATGTTTGAGCTATCGGTTTAATGGTTGTTAGTAGTGGGATCTAGTCTAAGTGGGAGTCTATTGTAGTTAGAGATCTGGAACCAACTACTTTTGACATTATGTTAAACTTGTATTAATGGATTTGAATATTAAAAAATCCCATATCATAGCATTATTTTTCTTATGAATGATAATGCATGTGATAATGTGCTATGGATTGTTTTTTACTAATGGGTTATAGCGGATCCCTACAATGATGAGAACTCAGAAGTGCTATTACACTATTCATGAATATTTTTTCTAGGGATGGATGAAGATATTTTAGGGTCACAAATAATACACACGATAATGGGTGAGGGCCCATAAAACATTGAGGAACCTTCTCAAGGTGTGGACCCTGGGTAATATCAAGGCAGATATTATAAGAACAAGGCCCACTAGTAAGAAATCCACATTTCACAGTGTCGTTGGATATACCTGTGTGCTGATGTGTGTATTGGTCATTGGACATTAAGATTATTATTAATATTTATAAAAACATGGTCACATAGATGTATTGAAGAAAACTATGGTGACACACTAGTCGTAGTGTGGTAGGATATGTTGTGTGTGTCATGAGTAATACAACATTAATAGATAATGTGAGAATGTTTTTTCTATTATATTCCATAACAGAAATTGATATCTGAGGCACTTTTATGGAAATGATATAGCCTAAATAAATTCATGTCCATAGTGAGGAATGGGAAAGTTCAATTCTGAGAAGTCAATGAATAGATAATTGAGCACATAGTTTGATGGCACTAGTATGCAACCCACGTGATTGGAGATATTGAGACAACGGTATTACAGTACACGTTAAGTGTTCATAGGAGGTGAAACATCATTGTAGTGTTAAAGTATTTCTCTATGGGTGCCTTGGTGTGTTGCTCGATGCTATCATAGGAATTTAGGTAGGATCTGCCTAATGTCAAAGAGATAGAGGTCTAGAGGGTCAGACACAATGTGTATCCATGTACCTATGTTTAATATTCATTTAACTATTTGAATAAATATTATTCCTAATTGTGGTTTAATAATTAATCAGGAATTCTTGATCAACATTATTCTAACAATATTTATTTGAGAGAATATATTGTAGGAGAAATATTATTTCTATTATTAGAATAATGAAGTGATATTTTTTTATTAAATAAATAGTCATTACTCAATGACTAATAAATGTTGTGGGTGAAATTAAGGAAAATGGAATAACAAAAGTACATGTAATGTATATTAATATACATACAATGTGGTTTCTCATGGAAATCATGAGAAATAATATTATTTATTTAATTAGATAATATAAGGTGTAATTTTATGGGAAAAGTAATGTAATAATAATAGTTATAAACTAATATTAGACATGGGGTATTAAAATAATTAATTAAATAAATAAATACCTATTGGTAATTATTTTATTTTATAATTTTATGACTTATAAATCCCAATTAAATTATTCTCATTATTCCTAGCCATTCATTGTGGTTGTCCACAAAAGATCTAGAGAATTCCCCTAAGCCAATAGATAATTCCATTACTCCAAGAATGCACTCAAGTAATGAGAGAGATCCTCCTCCACCATATCAAGGAGATTTCATTCAAAGCAGCTATTAAGGATATAGAAGGTGGAAATCAGAAGTTGAGGCTACTTTGATCTAGCACTTGCAGATCCCTTTGGTGACATCCAAAGATAAATGGAGAATGTGTGGATCAACACCCGAGGAGGCCTATGATTTGATTTTGTGACGCAATGACATATCACATTTGGTCTTGACTGGAAACGTCAATGAAGAGACAATTACATCATGGTAATTTTTGTATTTTAATTAAATTAATAACACCATCATATAATGATCCTCCCCATGGTTTCAGGTCAGCCCTAATTCCTTTTTTATATTTATTCAATTATGAATAGCTAGCATTTTATCATCCTGATGGATCTTGGATTGATCGTTTTTAATGGTAAAATTAATGTTACGTACACCCATACACACACTTCCACTATGCCTAGAACATACAAACAATCCATTTAGCAACTAAATAAATTTTAATCAGAAGACAACCACTGAGGGTCCAATTTATTTAATCTGGATTCATCAAAAATAAATCCAACAAGTGATGTGATTGGCCATATACAAATACAAAAAGTTCACCTACACTTTATTGGTAGAGTTGGTCAAAGACTTAACAAATTCAATTTCAATTTAATATTTTAAATTTAAAATCCAATTACACATCAAAACATTTATAGCATGCAATCACAAGAAGTAACAAAAAATATTTATATTACATAGAATCAGGGAATAAAAGAAAATCATGTTAATCACAAATGCATCATGGAATATAATCACCCATGCATGTTAAAAATATCACTGAAACATGATATCCAAAGAGGCAGGCCAATGTAGATAAAAACATGGATTCCCTCCCAAGGAACACAATCAAAATTAGCAGGCATACAACTAATGAAAATATAAATAATTTTATATACATGGCATGTCAATATCTATATGCCTAAGATGATTCATGACTTGAAACTTCCTTACGATATCAAGACCTGGAAAATTTCCAAAATCTCAAAAACAATAAGCTGCATAAAAGACACACGTTACTCATGTTGAAATCATATAAACAATAACCTCGAACAGTATAAACATAAATTCCTATCCTTGGCCACTTGGTTATTCATAATAAATGTGGTGATTAGTCCCAAGATTAATTATTAACCTATCTCTAACACATTCCCATTATCATGTCTACCAACCTAATATAGAAAGGAAAAGGAAAAAAAGAACATATCCTTCCCTCTTATACTACATGGTAATTTACCTACCCAGATTACCATAAAATTGATATCTAGACTGGTTTCCACATGACTTCAAGTATGTCTCCATGTAGGACAGAGGTTTCCGACTAGCAGAGACTGTGTAAGGATAATCAGTGGGGAGACTATACCCTCATATCAGAGTTTTGATAGTAGTAAAAGAATATATATATATATGACAACACCCAAAACAATTTAATGAAATAACTAATGTAGAAGATTTGAATTGTAATATCAACTCAATAATAAAAACGGCCTACGCTAGTTTATATAATCTTTTCTTGTTCTAGTGGTACTTATCTAAAATCATTAAATATATCAACATGCTTTACATCTAAGTACATAAATAATGAAAAGTACCAAATCACTAAGGGAGATCACCACAATAAACTCGAGAACCTACTAGGTCCGTTGTTCCTAACACTAAGTTAGAATAAAATTGCAAGAAGCAATGAATAAGGTCCAATAATTACGTAGAGTCTACTCAGGTACCCCAGTTCAATGGTGGTCAGAATATGGTGTGAGGAATAAATAATAGTAGGTCAGGACCACAATTCTCTAGATAAATCTAGGAAATGGATTAAAATTAATTAGTATGTAGGTATATAAAATAAATAATAGAAATAATAAATAACCAAAACCCATCGAAGTTGTAAAGGGACACAGGTCGACAATAACTGCTTCGGCTCGTAACAGGAATAGGAGTCTGAATAGGGAAAATATATATATAAATAATGTATAATGAACTGTTTATCACATTATTTAATATTATTAATTTAACCACACAAAATAAATGAATATGATACCATTGAAACATTTCATCCATTTTAATGAATTTATCATTCCATAACTCACACACACGTGAATATAGAAATTATCATTCAATGCTCACGCACCCATGAATTTCCATGTTACCATTCTATACTCACGCACCCATGAATGTAAATTTTACCATTCCATACTCACGCACCATGAAATTCCTTGTTACCATTCTATACTCATGCATCCATGAATTTCCATGTTACTGTTCCATACTCAGACACCCATGAATGTCCATGTTACCATTCCATGCTGAAGTTCCCATGAATTTACATGTTACCATTTCATACTCACACACCAGGAATTTCCATTTTACCATTCCATACTCAAGCACCCTTGAATGTGAATTCTATACTAACACACTAATGAATGTTAGTGTTACCATTCATAGCTTGATGATATAATTAATTCGTTAATTAATTATAATTCTAAATATCATTAGTAATTCAACAATTAGTTACACGAAATAGGTCATTTAGTGAACTCAACAATTAACTTATTACATCAATACCTCTAGTGAATTCATCAATTAAATTATTACAAGAATTATTATACTTAATTTAATAATTAATTAGTCATAATCTAACCATGTCAATACAACTTAATAAATTCATAAACTAATTGTCTACATGCATTCATCTCTATAACATGAAACTAATTTATAAATTTATTATCTCAGCATAACCTGAAATCAAAATATCATAATTAATCCTTCGATTAATTAGCTACATTACAATCTCATAACACATAATTAATTCATTATTAATTATGTCAACTTATCCAACTTAATATCTCAATTTTAATCACCTCATAATTATATCTCAAAGAATATAATTCATTCATAAATAATTATCTAATTTTAACCACTTTAATATTTAAAAATTAATCCCTTAATAATTATTTTTTAAATTACATAATTAATTAATAATTAAAAATATAATCTTAACCCAATTAATATCTCATAATTATTCCCCCAATTATTTATCATCTCATAGCACAAAATTAATTCATAATTAATTATTTCTCCTTATCCATATTAATTACTCCCAATTAATCCCACTATTAATAGTCATCTTAAAAAATAAAATTAATTCATAATTAAACATCTAATTTCCTAAAAAAAATATAATTTAATATTTCAAAAAAAATTATCACAAGTAATGAATGAAAAATATTTCATTTTATTAATTAGGAAAATTTTAGAACCCTAGCTTAATGAATTTTGCTGAGGTAAATATTCCTATCTCAAATGACTCCTGCACTCACATACACAATTTCACATTAATGCGTGCACATGATTGGAATTTATCACTACACCGAACAACCTCAACAGACACACACAATTAGTTTCTATGGGACCAAAACACACCAAAAATAATTAACTACAACCTAATTGCACAATAAGAGCCTAATTTAAGGGCTAAAAACCCATTTATAGAGTATATCGCCTAATCCGAATACGAAAATAGACAATTAAATCAATCCGAGTCACTTCGCCTTCGATGGCGGTCATCAAAATATTGACCAATGCCTCTCGAGACATCTTCCACACCACCTAGAATCTGCTGAAATGATGAAAAAGAATAAACATCATACCATTGGGTATCAGCCTAATTGAGACTGGACAAATGAGAGCTGAGATGGCTGATACGAAGAACGAAGCACATGGAGAAGGACTCACCCATCCATGATGGACAATTTTCAGGAAGAGACCACCACGATCTGGCACGTAGATAGGGAGACAGGAGGATGGGTCTTGTGCCACCCATGGGATAACGAAGAGGGGGGTGTCTCACACAGGCTGGGCACCTCTCTCAATTTATATTCCTTCTAATAATTTTAATATTTTATATAATAAAAATAATAACATGCATATTATTTTATTTTATCATTTAATAATAGTGCTTCATTGATAAACCCCATCACACCACTAACACCTCATTTACCCCTCATTTAATTAAATTCATTTCAACTGAATTTTATTAAATATATTCTCCAACACATCACTATTTAATTATATTCTATCAAACTTTTTAATTAAATAAAACCCACATTTTCATCAAATAATTAAATTCTTCCTATCCATGAATATAAATTCAAAAAAAATCCAACTCTACATTAAACATATAATTTAATTTAAATATTATCCAACATAATTATTTAAATAATTTACCAAACACATAATTATTTAATTAAATTCTATCTACACAATTTAAATAAATAAAACCCTAATTTTTCATCAAATAATTATATTTATCTTAGCGTTGAATTTAATTAGATAAAACCCTGACTCCACATTTAACACATCTTTTAATTATATTGTTTTCCAAAAATATAATTTAATAAATTCTTTAAAACATAATAATATAATTAAATTCTATCCACACAATTTAATTAAATAAAACCCCAATTTTCATCAAATAATTAAATTCATTTTAACCAGGGTTTTAATTAGATAAAATGAAAACTCCCAAATTTTCACATCATTTAATTAAATTCCATTCCAAAATTTTTTAATTTAATAAAAAAATTTCTCATTATGTTTTAATTGAATTATCTCAACATAATTTAATTAAAAAAACATGAAATCTCATTAATAATCATTTAATTATACCATTTAAAACTGAATTTAATAAAAATAATTTCTAGAATTCATGTTATTTAATTAAATTATCTTAACACAATTTAATTAAATTAATAACTCCAACTCCTCAAAATTGTTAGATAAAATTATCTCAACAATAATTTAATTAAATAATAACCCCCATTTCACAGTTACTAATTAAATTCTTCTTGACCATTAATATAATTAAATGAAACCTCCATTTCATATTAATTAATTATATTATTTTTTACTATGAATATAATTATACGAAACCCCAACTCATCATTTACATGTTATTTAATTAAATATATCCCATTTAAATTTATTAAAATAACTTATCCATTTAAATAACATTTAATTAAATTATTTCAACATTAATTACATTAAAAGTAACCCCCAATTGTGCATTTATTGAATTTAATTTCAATCATGAGTTTAATTAAATTAATTTGTCCTGGAAGTCAAGACTGAGTCGACCGCATGGTATGAATTTCATGGTTTGATAGACTGTGTGCATACCGTGCATCCACTACATGACACCTGTATTTTTATGCAACTCTGACTGACATAGTTTGACTAACTGTTCATAGCCCGTGTGAATGTCATTGCATGGTCAAGTTCTCCCAAAACTCAAGCTACCTTCTATGAAAATCCTTGAGACCTTCCCCAAGATTGTTATCAACAAATTATAAGATCTACACTCGCAAAAACATATATCCCATGATTGGTTTTTAAATCAAAACAATGCCGTAAATGAAAAATATAAAAAACAATAGTATTTTAGCCCGATCCAAAAACACAGGACTCAGCAACTATCATGAATCATCATTAAATATAAACATACTTCATCTTCATAATTAATTCATTCAAAATAAATTTATAAATTTATTATGATTATAGATATTATATTTTTAAATTTCTATTCAATTTAAAAATCGTATTTTCCTTAGGAAATATTCAAATAATTTAATTCATATATTTTCATCCTTATCAACATCCTTTAGTGAGTTTTATAATAAGAATATTATGTTTTGAAACCATACACTTAATTTCAATGGATTTTCTATGATTAGATATAATGGGTGTGAAATATTTTGATACCATACTGCATATTAATCTCAATGTATCAATTTTTTCTATATTTACTAGGGAAATAATAAATAATTTTTCTGATAGTTTCAATACAAATGTTCATGATTATCATGTTTCACCCCTCATATATGAAATGTGTTAGTATATTAATATTATTTTAGGGCCTTATATATCAACATGATGAATCAGTAGGTATTATGAAACAAACATGATTTGGAATTCATTGAGGCCTTATACATTAATGAAAAAAATCATGGAATGAGTCCTTGACACTATGTTTCATATGTCTACCATTCATCATTCAATCATTATGAATTATGTTGTTAATTTCCTTGTGATTATTCGATTAGATATTATATATATGAATAGGTTATGATATCATGTGAATTTTTTTTGGAAAATTTCATCACATATTATTCATGTCAAATTATTTTCATGTTATTATTTGAATGGAATATTTTCACTTATTTAACACTCCACATCGTTATAAAATATATTTATGATATCTTTCGTTTTATGCATACCATTAATGAGAATTATATCCCAAACCATTCATTTCTTTCATACAATAGGGTTTTATGAAGTGTATTCTGACTGATATGAAATGATATGATAATGGGAGAAATGGTGAAATCATTTAATATATTTTATTTTATTTTATTTTTTAAACTATAATGTGAAATTAATGTGTGTATCTCATTAACCAATCATACTAATATATTCCATCTTTCAAGATGAAATTCCTTATATGTAGTTTTAATTTAATAATGTATAATACATTTCAAGGATACAATAGTTAGGGTCATAATATTTAATATCAAATGATGTCTATATAATAATTCAAAACTGTATCATAGAATACATAGATAAGAGAATATAACTATATTACATACATTGAAGATAATTCAAATATATGATAACATCCTATAGATTTTATAATAATAATGGATAACCTAGGAAAACCAAAGGACACATCGTCTGAGAATAAGGTGTCATGAATCGTACATATATTGAAAAATACTTTATCATATTATTTCTCAGACTTTTTATTATAGTTTTATTATGATGTTTTTTTGATTTAATCAATAAAATAAAAAATAAGAAACATGGTGAATATTGAATTTGATATGTGATGTATTGATGAGTAACCAAATTTTATGATTAATGTAGTCATGTATATTGGGATTTTTCCTAATCTATAATCATGATTTATGATTCAAAACATACAACACAACAAAGAATCAGACTCACCGATGTAGGTAAAGGATGATATTTTTGAGAGATTATGTGGTTGCTACCAGAGAGGAATGATGATTTCATTTCATATATGATGAGAGTGTGTGAAGAAATAACCACATTTTTGTCTTATAGGAATGATAATATTTTTCTTTGTGTGTAAATGAAGGAAACAAAAAATGTTATTCTCTATGAAAAATTAAATTTTATGTTGATGAAATGAATGATAATAATTTTATGAATAAGGTATCACCGATGGATTAATATTTTTAATTGTTGATGGTTCAGTAATTGTAAAAATATATTCCCTTATAGGGGATATCATAATGTAAATCAGAAATGTTTAATGAGTAATGGTTATACTACTAATGGTTAGGCGACTAAAATCATTTGAGAGGTATGATGTATTAAGGCATAAGATGGTGAACAATATTTAACATTTTAAGAATGATATTGAATAATTAATGATTTTTTATGTAGAATCAATAATTGTGTTGTAAAAGTAAATTATGAATTACTTTAATATTATAATAATTTTAAAAAAATTATTTGGATGAAATATAATTTCATTATGTTTTTGAGAGAATATGATGAATGGAACAAACGATGATGAAAATTGATTTAGTGGAAAATTGTTCTTCTTGAAAAACAAATGATTGAGGGATGATATACCTTAATATTTTCATGGTGATGAGAATATCATGATATAAATATTTTTATGGGATTTTATTGGAAACCATGAAGTATGAAAGTGATTTTATGGTTTGGGTTATCATTTCTAGTTTTTATTATATGTTTTGATTTAATAAATACATTCAAAAACCTGATTTTTTTTTGGAATCATGCATGTTTCAGGTGTTTTTTACTGTGATAAAGGTACTGAAATATTTGGTATGATACATTTAGAACAAAATTAATTTCAATGGGGTGACTAATGATATGTTCATTTTAGAAATTTTGTGTCGTTCATTCAAAATTTGTAAAAATTTAATTTGGACCAATTTATTTTTGATGATTCATTAGGAAATAATTTATGAAGTGGATTACAATGAACATTGGGTTTTATTAAAAAACATGTTTTAACCATTTTGGTCATGGAAAATATCATGAGAAAGGAGGAATGGATTTTTATTCTGATATTGAGCTAATAATTTATTAAATGTCCATTAAATTTCAATACTGATGTAAATTCCTAGTGGATATTCATTCCCCTAAGTAAGAGATAATGTAATAATTGATCAAAAACATCAAAAGTTTGAAATTGTTCTGATATAATAGAAATATCTCTAGTCACAATATATTCATATCATATTTTTCAAAACTGTAAAGGAATTCACCATCTATATAAAATGGATCTTGAAATATAAAAATATCCACTATATCATTTTCATTTCGAGTAATCACATATTTATGGTATTTTGGTGGCTAAAATTATTCGGATCTTTCAATATCATATGATAAATGACCTTTATTATCCCCCATCATTATTTGTGATTTAATTTTTTTTAATCTTAATATCTTTACATCTAACCTATGTTATCCTACATAGAACCCATGTTATGTGATTATTCTAGATTACATATGTGCTTACATATCCCTCTTTTTATGATTATGTTTTATTAACCCCTTTTATTATGTGAGTTTTATGCAATGGTATTTTAAAATATCAAACAATAAATTACAAAAGAATGTTTTATATTTGTGGAAGATATTTATTGAAGTCTATGGGAATGTAAAAGCTAGTTATACTATAATAACACAATGTTCAGTAGCATATACAACATGAAACACTAATCTTAAATGAACCATAAAATATTGTTATTTTAATTTGATCGTTATAACCTAAGAAGTTCAGAAGTGATAATAAATAGTATTAACCAAATTATGATCTATATAAATTAACTAATCCTTAAAAAATGTTTAATTCTTTTGAAATAAGTAGTAAATATTTAGTAAAATAACTTTATTCATTAGAAGTATGTTTTCTTAAAAAATTATTAATTTTTTTTTAAATTAATAATTTTTTTTCAATGAAATTTAATTTAATTTTATAAAAATATATTCATAATTGATTTAATAATTTTAAATTTATGATAGTGGATATTTTTATATTTTTTTAAAAAGATTTATTTTCTATTTAATATTATAAAATAATTATTTTTATAGAAATCTGCATTTTTTGTTAAAAAGATATCAATATACCATATTTATCCAAATTAAATTTAAAAAATTATCTTAATAATATCATTAATAAAAGAATATTTTAAATGGAATAATTTATATGAATTAATTTAGTAGAAAATTATTTCTGTATGAATAATGCAATTTTCTAAAAAAAAAATTATTGTGTAATGGTTATTAATTTTATATTAAAATTTTCCACATCAGTGTTATGAATATTTAAAAGTGGATTCCATATATGATTTTAGGATTACCAAATTTAATATATTGTTTCATTAAAAAAAATTCTATATATAAATTGACAAATTTGTAATTGTGGTTACCATGGTAAAAGGTAAATCGAGTATTAAAGTGTTAAATAGCATTATTAAGGAGTAGAAAATTAAAAAAAACTTGAATAAATTGTATTGGATGATAAAATTTTATTAATATTCCTCAATGAATCTATTTTATGGAATATTATTTCCATTATAAATAGATTTTGACTATCATAATATTTTATATAATAAAAATCAAATATATCACACAATTATTTTCAACAACTGTAATTTTTTTAATTTTGCGATATGCAGAGTATATGTTGGACAATAAATAATTATTTGAAACATACAATGTTATTTTTATTATCATGACTACTTCAAATTAATTTTTATTAAAAATAGATTTACATTAATTTTATATAGAACAAGGAGGTTGTAATTATTCATTTTAAGGGAAAAAATAAATAATATTTAACACATAAAAAATAAATATATTGTATGATTAGTATTGTGATCCAAGAATTTTATATTTTTCAATGAATATTTATATATATATTAAAATAGTTTTTTCATGTTCGATTTTTTCATAATATTATTAAACATTATGTAATGAATAGTTGTATATATTTTTATTGTTGATATTTTATAATAATTAATTGTTTATCAAATGATATAAAATCAATAAATAATATAAAAAATGGAAAAATAAAGGGGATATAGATATTTACATAATATATGATCCAATATTTTCCATTTTCACATTTTACATTAAAAGTCTATTCACATGTTTAGTATAGTTATTTATATTATAATGATTGTCAAATGGTTTAATGGGTTGTTAAAACATAATTATATGGGTGATAACTAATCCATAAAATTTCCAAATTTTATTAGATAAAAGTATTTAGACTTTTCATTTCCATATATAAGGATAATATGAATATGGAACATTTTTTACATGGGAAATAATTTATATTTATTTCATATTTTATGAAAATACATGAATTTTATTCCCCTAAATTATAATATAGAACACCGTCCACCAATTATATATTCCATAGTGATCCATATTAATAAAAAACCCAAAACATTACTCTAATAAAACTTATTTTCCTATTCAATATATTTCTGGATCTTCAAATATAGAAATCCTTGGTCCCTCAAAATGATTTCTACTAAGAGTTCACCAATGAAGGCATAATCATCTCTTCCTATTCTATGAACATTATTTCTTCTCATATTTCCCCACCATTGGTAGTAACAATAATAAAATAATAATTCCAATATCATAACTATTCTGAGATGTAATTTTGACTATGTTAAAAACAAATTCCAGTATGATTCCATCCTACGATGTGTGAAAACATTACTTTTTCATACATACGACTTATGGTCTCAATGTAGCGGTGTAATTCATTTTTCATAAAATGATTATTAAAATTTTAATAAATATGAATATAATGAATATAAATTCCATATATGACATAATAATTATTCATTAAAGGGTTATTATTCTTTATTTTCGTTCATTCCATTCATAAAAATGTGAAAAAAAGCATTCACGAGTATTTAAAACTTACCATATATAGGGATGGTGTAATTAAATATTCTCTCAAAATATTTTATGGATGACTCTATTTATATTTATATTGAATATATATGATATTTAAATATATATATATATGGATATTATGAAATATTTCTCAATTTACTAGGAAAGAATCAATCAAACCTAATTATTTAAGGAAAATGACGCATTTACCACTCGAAATAACTATTTTAACAGTTAACATATAATAATAGGGTGATAAAATTTTATATATACATAATATATTTTATGATATATATAATTATATTTATATAATAGATTTATAATAAATAGATATTTTTCATGTTATAATTTTTAAGGCCTAAAATTAATATTGAATATATGGTATGGGTTTCTCATTTCACATTTTCATCTATGATACATATTCCATATTCCCCACTTAATTCATTATTCTTATGTATATAATTTTCTATGGATTTATTTTTTTGTGAATAAATTTTTATTTTAGGTATTAAGCATTTATTTTGATGTTATTTATTTCATGGGGATTACGATTCAAAATTAACCAATGTGAGAAGGGTTTATTTGAAAATATCATCTTTATTTAAGATTGTTTTTTTAGGTCTCAACAATGGATATTTCTCTTCAATGTCCATTTTTTCTAAAATATTTATCAACATTTGTCCTTTTCTATAATGATTTTTAATGTCATTTTTTCTGTTTATTATTTGTTAACAAACATTTAAATTTATTCTTATTTTTTTCATGAAAATGAACTTTATAAAATATTATAATAAATTTCTAATGGAATTTTTTATAGATGTATAGAATGGATGTAATTTCAATAGATAATTCCACCTTAATACTTTTGTCCGTTTATTAAACGGTTTGAAAATTAATTTCTAATAAAATTATTCCATTTTTACAATTCCATTTTTTAGTTTTTTAAAAATATTTTATATGTAAATTTGTATTTACATAATTAAATATTCTATTAATCCCTTTACTATATTGTAATCCATTATTATATCCTTTTTTGAATCATAATACATGAATTTAATCTAATAAGACAAAAAAATTAATTCTCATGATGTTTTTTTATCAGTATTTCTCTGGATGTGCAATTTTGATACCATTCTCTATATTAACTTAGATGCTTTATGAATAAATTTATTATTTGGGGAAACTATTGAACTTTTGTATTCTATTTTCAATAAAATAAATTATTTCATTTATGTTTCATCCAATTAATATGAGGAATTTGGTGGAACTATTTTGGGATGAGTGTGTCCCTCTATATCCCTTCAATGTAGCTTTACATATCATGATAAAAACAAGACTGGGTATTGGTTCTTGAATTTCCCATCAATGTATAATATATTGGAACGAGTCAAAAATGTAATGTTTTATGTTACCAGAATTATGTATTACATCATTATAAATGAATTTTTTATATCATTTGGATAATTATATTAGTTAGAATATCTAATTATATGTTATGCTATCATGTCAAATTTTATACGGCTTATTTGATCAACTTTTATTCATTACATACTATGATCAATTTACTATTTAATTAGAATTTATAGTACATTATAATTTTATTACATATAATTACAACTTAGTAGAATAACATTAATTAAAAATATAATTAACCTCACCAAAACCATGTAGGTTTTGTTTATTTGGAATCTTGGAAATATATGCAACTATTACATAACACATCTACATCATCTCAATCTAATTTATTCATAATTGATAACCATTTGACACATCTTATAGAATATATTTCATGATTTTGTGAAAAAATTAATAAGAAAGGGTTACCTTGGATTCTTAGTATGGGGAATCAAGGGAGACATAAATCATATCATAATCATAACACATAATAACATAGTAAAATTTTGAATATTATATCCTAAATATCAAAAAAAATGACATCCTATCATCGGAAAAATTTTTTGAGTTCATAGATAGCCTATTACATGAGATAATAACATAATAAATGAATTTTTGGAATTCACATAAGAATGGAAAATATTTTCCATATTGGAAAAGTCATAACTACAAGACCATCAAAGAATTTTATGTCCATTACATAACTAGGCTCACTACCTATTCCAGACCTTTGTTACAAAAATGGGATTACATCCCTTTCAATCCATTTATTAATAAATAGAGATCATTCACTATTATAGAAATGTCTATTTCATGATATATAAAATTTTAACCAATTATTTGAAGGGTTATATTTATCCCTATAATAATAAGTTGAAATCCATATGTATTAGTGCAATAAGAAAATTGATAATTGATCATATCATGTCCCATGGAGTGAAATGGCATTCATAAATATTTTTCATCCAAATAATTACTCATGGAAAAGAAATGGTATTCTAAAATATCATTCCATAATAAATATAAACCAAAAATATAAAAATTAAGGATAATATCCCTTGAAAATTCCCAAATTATAGCATATTGAACATCATATAATTTTATCGAAAATGGAAAATAGTGATTATGAGATCATTTGTCAATAATTCTCAAGGAAAATATCCTTTCATTGTTAAAAACAATTTTTTTCTAAAATTTTAGGAAATTTTAAATGAGAATATTTTCATTAAAAATAACCATGAAATATTATAATGTAATATTAAATTATTTAACTATTCATGAAATCATAATTAACTATTGATTTTTTAAATGTTAAAAAACATTAGGTTCATAATTTTTCAGAAAAAGTCACAAATTACTCATTTAGAAAGTAACCAAAAGATTCTTCATAAAACATTTAGTTAAATTTAACACATGTTTGAAATTAGATTTAAAATTTCTAGAGTAATAGTATAAATATTTGATAAATTTTTTTATAATCCAATTAAATTTAATATAAACATTTCTCACTAGATACTTATGTATAAACAATCCCTAATAATAATTAGATCTTGAAATTAACTCTTACCTAATGTCTGATTCCATAATACATAATTGAATCAATATTATAATAGTTTAAAAATGTTATTAACTTATTATTGAATAATATTAATATTAATGATATCATATATGAAAATATTATCACATGGTTTTTAATAATATTTAATTATTACTCTTCTTTCTGGCTATAACAGCCTCATTTTCCAATAGATGTTTTTTCATATTAGTAAGAATTATTGTGAATATGATATAGTTACATAATTTCTAGAATCGTATATTGGTAATATATATAATATATATTTATTATATTCATTAATATGACCACTATTTAATTGTGAATATGGAAAATTAATTGCATCAAATAGTGGAGACTATAGGTCGTACAAACACTTGAGTGATGGAATCATTCAATTAATGGAGAGGTGTTATGGAAATAGATTGTATTAATTGTTCTCAATAAGAAAATATTTTTTTATAATTAATATATATATATTGTTTTTTTCATTATAAAAATTCTGGAACAGTAGTGATGAATAATAGATTACACCAAAACGTCGAGATTGTATGTTTTATGTGCCCACATCCGATGCTTTTATTTTTCATATGCTAGATAAAAGGTGAAATTTTAGATTCCAATAATCATAATAACAACCCATAATATATATTAGAATAAATTTATTAATTTATAATTGATATAATACATGAAGAGGAAATATAAGAATATATAATATTAGAAGTGTCGGTAAAGACGATTACCACTTTCTTAAAAAAATCTCTTATAACCCCTGTTAGGGACACTAGTGATGTTATTCTGAGAATAACATAACCTCTCACATGTGGATATGGTATTTGATAAGATAAAATTGGATGGGATATTTGATATAAGAGGCCCAATGTTATCCTAAAAAGGGAGGGAGGATGTTCCCTTTTATAATTGAGGTGATATATAATTTTGGATTATCAAAAAATATTAAAATATAATAAATTAAATATCAATAAAAATAACTCAAAAAGGTAATGTATTAAATTATAAGATGATATAATGTATTAATAACATCATATAATTTATTTTAGACGTGTTTGGAATTCTTGTAAACTTTACCATTTTGAATAACCCATAGTTAACATATATTAATTTTAATTATGTAAAAATGTATTTAGTATTCAAACGGTTAAATATTTTATTCTATAATGTCAATTATACCATAAATTTAAAATTTATAATAGTATATAACATGTTATAAATAATTATAATTTTTTTATTATTTCTAAATAATTTATAAATATATTATTTTGAGAAAAAAGTAATTATTTTCAATTTAGACACTGTTCAAAATTTGGATTTTAAAAAAATAAAGATAACAAGTTATCCAGGATTAAAATATTTTATTATATCCTTATGAGGCCATGTACATCTATAAAACACAATAATCACATTAATTATCTTAAATTATATTTGATTTAATATTTTTAAAAACATTTGTTTGTCATTTCAATTAATAAAATAATTACAACATCAGTAATTTGTAATTATTTAATATAGTTATTTATATAATAAAAATTTAAATATAAAAAACCATGAATATGATAAATATTATATCTTTTTTAATACTACTTGTAATCTAATATTTCTAATTGTTACCTTATATTAAAAATGTTATCTTATTTAAAACATTAATGTAATATATTTAAATTTTTTATTAAATAAGATTTTATAAATTTCATAATCTAATCTATGCGGCTAAAAATGTAAAAAAATAAATTTATATCATGAAACATTGTTTATTAAGTTAAATTTTTCTAGTTAGATTAATTAATGACATTAACTTTTCCTAATGTAGACTCATAATTGATATTAAATAAAAAAAGTTCACTTTGTGAAAATATTATAAAAGTCATTTTAATATAAAAGTGTCCATTTAAAGACAAAATATACATTCTAAGGTGTAAATGGTATAATTGTATTCATAGAAAAAAAATTTAATCATGTGGTAGAGTCATTTTTTAACCTTTATCATATTATTTTTTTAAAAATTACAAAATTTTCATTTTACCTTGGTAATACAATTTACAGTGGCTATGATTCATCTAGTAAAAATTTAATAAGGATATATTCAAAATTTTGGATCCTTATAATATAAATTTGGAATACTAATTTAAAAATTCAAACCATAAAAGTTAAATAATTTAATTAAAAATTATCCCGATAAAATGTTATGAAAATGTTGTTTTTTCTGGGAAAAAATCCATTAAAATATTAAATATTTTCTAAATAAATTCAGTTATAAAATACATTTCATCAAAACATTATCTTACTTTTATAATATTAAAAATATGTAATAAATTTTAAATCTTATAAAAAACTTTTTAGTGTGTAAACACTTTCTAGAAAAAAAATTTACACAAAAAACATAATTTTTATTATTCCTTAAAAAATTAATGTTTTCAGAAAATAATTATAATATTAAGATAATATTAACGTGATTAATTAAAAATCTAAATTAATTTAGTCAAATTAATTTTAAATAAATTATCAAAATTATTAAATATATGAAACATTCATTTATCAAGAAATGTTATTTTTTATTAATAACGTGATTTTACTAAAATTGTGATATTATTTTCTAATAACTCACCAGTACATTAATATTTAGTTGAATATTTATATTTATTTCATTATCTATTTATATATATATTTATTCCTACCAATTTAATGACTAGGTTATACCAATATTGTATCGTTGTTTATTAAAACTCACTATTGGGTGAAACATAAGCTATTAGAGATTTATAATAATTTTAAGGTAAATTTTTCATAAAAATATATGTTTATCACATTCTACCATAATTAAAATGAATTTACTCCTTTAAAAACAAAATTTTGATATAAATAGATGAGGATACATTTGCATAATCACATCCTTAGGTTCCCAAGAAGCATCCTCAAATTGATGGTTCTATCATGAAACATTAACTAAATGAGTGGTCTTGTTTCATTGATCACCATCACTATGATCTAGAATCTCTATTAGGTGTCCCTCATATTAAATATCATTCCATATTTTTGTAATATATGATTTTATTACATGGGATGCATTAGATATGTCCATTATGAAGTAAAATACGTGGAACACATCACAAACATGGGAGAGATTCAGGGGAAGTTCTGATCTATAATCCACCTTACCAACACGATCAATAAATTCAAAATTATAGATGTACCTTGGTATTTTCATGACCATATTTTCAAATATCATTAATCTCTTCTAGGTAGACATTAATATAAATACATTATCCCCAAAAATAATCAATAAATATTTTTATCTATTTTAATCATAATTTTTTATCGACTTTGATACGATCTTAGCTGATTTTGAATAGATCTAACATTTTATACCATCTCCTATAATATATTAGATCCCAACATAATTTATTTCCCAACATAATTCTAACATTTTGGAGTAATTCACTTCATACTATAGAAGGATTCATAGGAAACAATATGGATACTATTGTTACATCTTTTTTTGTATGAAAATTATGCCAATGGTTGGTGATGGTCACATACACCATTGAAATATATATCTAATTTTTCAACATGTCTTGTATTGTTTGAATTTTCCCATAAGACAGACCATCTATCTAATGATGATAATATGTGTTGAAATATCACTCTGAATCTAGAGCCTTCTGAAATATACTCCATAAGAACAATGTAATCCTTGGGACTCGATAAGTTCTAAAAGAATATGTGAGTATCTATAATCTCACTACATACTTAATATATATTTTGGGATCTATCCCACCAATGATGATCTATTTTTCAAATTCAGTCCCTAACATTACAGTCCTCAATAGGATTGGTTTTAATGGTCGATTTCATCCCCCTCATGGTATGTTTGAATTTTATTGGCATCCTCCCTTTGTGGGATGGATTAAAGTAAATTATGATTGTGCCTAAAGAGGTAATATAGTCCCCTATAGCTATGGTGACCTTTTCATATATCATATGGGGTCTATCCTTGGTTGTTTATATGGTTCCTATGGCATTTTTTCCTCTCTCGAAGCTAAAATCATTGGTATTATGTCAGTGGTGGAGAAACTTTATCACCATGGCTGGAATAATATCTAGCATGAATGTGATTCAACCATAATTTTCCTTACCATTAAAACTATTTCTTCTAATATATATTGGAAGCATACAAATTGGTGGACTAAATGGTTGGATCATCACTCATCCATGAATTTTTTTCATTACTCATGTCTACAAGGAGGCGAATTCTTTGGCGGACAATCATGTGAATAAAGGAGTCAGTGGTGTTGAAATCTTATGGTTTGATGTGATCCATGATGACCTCCTTTATTTTATTCATATGAATCAATGTAAAATTCATATATAAAAACACATGTAATTTTGCCATTATTTTTTTCAATTAATATAGGCTTTTCATTTTGTGCATGTTCACATCCTAAAATTAAAAAATATATATTCTAGGAAGATGATAATGACATAATTACTCTCTAATAGAAATAATGTGTGCTATTTTTTAAGGAAGTTTTCTATAATCCATATAGAAATATTTACTTTCGATGGTTTGGGATGTCTGATGAAATACTCCATGGTGATGTTTTTCATTTCCATTGTTTTTAATAGTTGTAACATCCCCATTTCCTTCATTCAGTCATCCTTATCATTATGATAATACAAGTGCCATTCAAGGTACTCATATATTTATCTCTCGTCATTCCACCCAAAAATAATAATACTTCAATTGTATATATGGTTGAATATTCATTTGACCCATATGTGATTTCTCCCCTCTATTTAAAATAACCATATAGTTTCATTGAAAATATAGAAATTATTTATCTATTTTCATAATCATCAAAGATAATTTCTAATGGTCATTTAGAATCAAAGAATCAGGTACCATGTTTTCTTTTCTAAGGTGGTAATGGATTGAGTGGTCATAGTATTTAATAAACTCCAACCATATCCTTTGAAACATATTCATCTCCTTTTGAGTGAAAATATACTAAAAATATATATGATCTCTAAATATATCACTCCATTCGACACAAATAAAATGAATCTATATATTTAAATCAAATAATACACAAAACGAACTATAAATCATGAGTTGGGTAATTTTTATTGAAGATATTCAATTGTCTTGAGGAATCATCTATCACAATATCATACGGCATGAGAACACATCCGATCACCATATGGGATGTATCACAATAGATCAAAAAACATTCACCACTACATGGTAGTTTAATAACATATTCACAAACTAACATTTATTTCAAATCCATGATATTATTTTCATGTTAGACAATACATATGAATATAACTCCATTTTGTGCCATCTTGGTCTGTGTATTATGTAATGGTGAAAAATATTTTATAAAATCATTGATAATTCCTTCCTAACCAATAATAGATCGAATTTTAGTTATCGTCGTTTGTTTAGGGAAATGTTCAAGAACTTCTATCTTTGAAGGATACATATAGTGTCCCACTTTTTGGATTTTTTGACCTAAAAAACATAATTTTTTAAGTGAAAATTCTAACATGATTAATTTTTCATAAATATTCTCTTATGTCCTGGTCTTCCGCATAATCCTAAAAATATCATCATGTTCATTATTGATCATTTAAAACACTAGAATATCTTCCAAAAAATACTACCACAGAAGGATCATGATACACTCTAGTGTCCCTATTCATTAAATCTGGGAAGAATGTGGGTGAATTAGTAAGACCACAATACATCACTATAAATTTATAGATTCTATACCTTTTATGGAATTCCCTAATGGGTATATCCTCTTACATAATGCTTTATTTTTTATAACCAATATTATGGTCAATCCAAGATAATTATTTTTTACATCATCTTTGATGAAGCAAGTCATTAATACAAGGGAGAGAATATTCTTCATTGATAGATATCTTGTTAATTTCCTGATAATGAATGAAGTGTCTCATTGATCCATTATTTTTCTTAAAAAATAGTTCATATGAACCCTAAGGATAAAAATTAGTGTGTATGAATACCTTTTCAATTTTCACATGGATTTTCTTCTTCAATGAATGAAACACAATTTGGGCAATTATATAAGGAATCATTGAATTACGTACCTCACATGGTATGAGTTATTTTGAAATATCAACTTCATGATTCAGTTAAAGACCAGTAGATCCTTTTGGAATGATATCATCAAACCCTCCTAAAATTGGTGTCTTTAAAATGGTGAGTTTATCCCTAACAATCCTAGATATATAACAATCATTTATAGGAATTAAGAAACATGGGATGGAAGTAGTTTACAAAGGTTGTAAAATTCATTCTTTCATCGATAGATGATCATAGATTATTTTGGAATTTGAAATTTTACATTACTTACTATGAAATTTATACGATATACTTATAGAAAAAGCTAATCTAGGTTATAATTACATTGAATTCAACAAAAGGAATCACATCATTGTTTTCAGGGTGCAATTTCCCATAATCATAAACTAGAGAATATTTATAAACATAGGGCACACTCGTTGTGCTATTAGTAGTTTAGACAGAAACCTCATCATCTTATTTTTTTGTAACAAAATTATTTCCATCAAAAAAAAATTTCAATAATGGAGTGGGTGCATCCATAATCAAATAATGCATTAGCTATATTATAGTGGGTTGCAAGCGTACCATTCACCACTTCATTATTGAACTCCACCTTGCCTCAAGAGATCAAATAATACTTTCTATTATTTTTTCCTTATGTGGTTTATGATTTTTATAATCATTGGTAACTATTGGATTAGGGTACTTGTTAGAATAAGTCCTAATACATAGTGTTTTCAAAAAATATAACTTTTTTTTGATAACCTGTGTAATACAAAACATTGAACCCAAACAATCTATGATTATTTGAATATGACCATTTTAACTATTCTAGTAAATTTATGTATATTTTTTAGATACAATAATTTATTATATATATATATTGAATATATTGAAAAATTATTAGATAATAATAAATCAATTCCTGGTAATGGCATTTAGTATATTTTCGTCACAAATGATTTTTATTTCTTCTTATGAAACACACATTACATTTAATTTCAATTAAATTTTGGAATTTTATGTGATAAAATGATCACCATTTTTGATATCAAAAAGTCATAGTTAACTTATGGGGATTATTGGGAGTTTTTTAGGAAATATTTATTTTTTTTGAATAGTCGAAAATACATTTTGTTTATACAATTGTCTTTTATATTTTTAAATTATTTAAAATAAATTTAATTAAAAATTATCCTATTAATTTTATTTCAATAGAAAATAGGATTTCATTCATTATATTAAAATAATTTCATATTATAGCATATTTTTACATGATTTTAGTATAATATTATTTTCAATAACCATATGTATTTGTTTTGAATGATAATTTAAAATCAAACAAGAGTCTATATTATAATAAAATATATTTATACTTGATTAAATATTTTTTATGTTAAATATTTATAATAAATATATATATTTTTATTACAAGTTAAAAGAAAAGAAACATTTCTTTGAAAATCCAGTTTTTTTGAAACATGATTTCTATCGTTCTTGCATTTTTTATTATAAATTAAATTATTCCCCCTCTAGGAATAAATTTATCATAACATGGGTTCCATTTTTTGTATCATCTTAATTAATATTTGAAATTATATTTTACTTAATTATTAAGAAATAGGAATAGTAATTGTAGTAAATATTAATTACCATTCTGAATGGAAAAAATCACAATTATGGGTAAAAAACAATTTAACAATTACAAGAATAAAAGTTACTCTAATATTATGGATAGTTACGTTTACATTTCATTACCAATTTTATTATATTTATTGCTTATTTTTATTAATTTATAAATTATTTTGTAACAAGTATGATAAAAAAACATTATATAATAAAACATAAATTGTTTTATCATTTAATATTCCATTCCATTTAATACATTTCATTTGAAGAAATAATAATTTATTGAAATCAATTAAATTGTAATAATTTTTTTTAGAAAAATTATTTTTATTAAATATAAATGATCATATAATATTAATGAATTCAAATTTAATTTTTATTACTGTTCGAAAATTATAATAGTCTAAAAAACCCAGCATTTCTCAATAATGAGGGATTTTATTTGAAAAGTCAAAATTAATAGATTTATAAAATTATTTTTATAAAAAGGATTTAATTTTTTGAGTCATAAATCGAGGTTATCGAATGGTAAATTTTTCATATTTTTCTATGATAGTCAAATTTTTACATAAAAATTAAATACGATAAAAATATACATACTGTATTATGACATCATAATGACCCAAAATGATTTAATTAATACTATTAATGGAATAAAGGGCCAAATATAATTTTTAACATTAAAATACAGTTATTTTATATTTATTTGGTTATTTTTATAAATTCCACTAGGAATCCTCCTAAACATAAAATATATTTTCATGTTTTAAAATCACTTCATTAATAGTACAACTCCCTTGCACAAATTTAAGGGTATTAATTTATAATTCTTGGCCATGGAATTATACAATATTTAAAACAACTCCAATTTCAATGAACCCATGGAAAAACCAAGGTATGGTATTTGGTTTTTGATATTTTATTATATATAGTTAGAATCCAAATTAATAATGAAATACCCCTATTTTCTTATATATACCCACCTGATCTCAATTTTTTATTCAATAAATATATTGGTAGGATGTACATACAATTAGATCCACTACCTAGTTTGATCGAAATTTTTCCTCATTCTCACAATAATCTATTCCCTTTCATTTGGATTCAAACACTAAAGTAAGGGATCCTCACCTTCCTCTCCAACATTCAATTCATGCACATTATTTGAATATAGTCTTCTTAATTTAAATCCGTTATATTTTCATTATTTTATCATCATTTACTTAAAATAAAATTTATATCATTATAATTAGATATCACTTATCATATGTAATTTTTACCCTTACCTATGCCATTAATATAAAAAATTGTCATAAGGGATCTTCCACGAGCCTTTATTTATCAATCACTTCTTTTGTATATCTCTACATTCCATTTTACATATTTTTTTTAAAAAAATTAAACATACAATAAATTTTAATTATAAATAACTAGATCATAATTTCACTATCATTAATCCTTATATTTTCTATTTTCATCACCTATTACAATACTGAAATTTCTGGTGGGATTCCACTTTTCTCATTTACATTCACGAACTTCATTTATTTTACTTCTCGAAAATCATGTGTTATTATGTTGGAATATTTTATTCCATATTACTCTTAATTTATATTTAATTTAAAAATTATTATATCCCATTTCACTTTCATTAGTCTTACCATGATCCTTTATTTACACCTTTCACGATAATGAAATTTATTAATGTATTTCACTCTTCAAATCTTCCATTCCAAAAAAATATTTTATTTTATGTATCTAAAATTAAATTATCAATAGTTTGAATATGTTATCACATATCCCCTTTAAACTCAATTGAAATTACATTGGATTATATCCCATTTTCCTCTCATTAATCCTTCCTTTATTTTTAATGTACACTATTTACCATGTTGAAATTTCATAATGATTCTATTCAGTATTCAAATTTATTCATTACCTTATGCCTCAAATTTTTCTAATTTATAATGTATGGATATTAAGTTCCATTCCAGTATTAGTTCCTTAATTTTATATATTTGGTGATATAATCCTTTCTCTTTCATCAACTTTATTTTAACAAATCTTAAATTGAGGTTGTTATGCTCTAAAAATTTCACCACGGTCTTCCATGATAAAACAAATAGTGTGATGAATACCATACCCTTTTCTTATTAATAGTGTTCACATTTATAATATTATAATTTTATATTGGGGACCTAAACATATTTATTCCAAACTTCTATACTATGAAATAAATTATGATGATGAATGAATTAATGTTTTGTGATCTATGTGGAACACTTAAGAATTAGACAGAAATGAATATTATGGGTGTCACAAATAGCATTTTAATGCATCATGTAATGTTTAGTATCATGATATGTCACTTTTGGAGATGGAGTGAACATGATTACATTATGGTACATTGTCCTCAATGATGTTAGGGGGATTTTAACCTTGAGCTATGTTTATTATTAATTGTTTTATAGTGTTTCCACATTTCCTGTGTCATGATTATCATGTTATATCAATCCTTACAATTCATATTCATTTTATGCCCCACTGATATGCCTTAATTCTAACATGTATTATATTCTTTCTATTATTAATTGTTTATTCACTTACTAGGCTTTATTTCTCACCCCATTCTTATGTTTTTCCCTAGGTAATACAGTTCTATTTTAAAAATCCATTGAATTTTTTAATCATGATAAGGTTGTTTTCAATAATTTTATTGTATACCATTTTCAAAATATTATGTTATATACCAAATTATAAAATAAACAAGTATTATTAATCATCTAAGGGGAATTATGTGTAATTTTATTTAATAAATCGTGTATTTATGTTTATCAAATATAATGTTTTTATATTCTGTATCAAAAAAAATTCATTATTTTTGGGATTAGGATTAGAAAACTATTGATTAGATCATAATTTTAAGAATAAGTATTATAAAAATTGCATAAAATATAATTAAGTATTGATTATGTAATTAATCATGAAAAAATCCCTTTTTGGATACTACATATGGTCCGGGTTTGCAAACATATGTTCCAAGGCGTAACAACACTAACAAGGTGTCCTAGGCCAGACTCTAGGTTACATGGTAAAGAACAAACGACCTAATTGTGCACCTTGTTTGACACTCTCGGTAAATATGATTTGTTAAATTTACAAGCATATTATGAATCATTATTAAGGGAGAATAAATTCCCATAAATGTATGTGTTATATAATATTTCATGGATAACATTGATTGAAATCAATAAATTCATAAATTAAGGATATTTTTTAATTTATACGTTTCTATTTTAATGTCATTAGATTCCTATTTTTTGTGAGGAAAAATACTTATCATTGATCATTTTCCCGTTAATCTAACTATTTTTTGTAAATTAGAGTAATAATGTAAAAAAATAATATTAAGGATAATATAATGATTCCAAAAAAATGATTCTCAATCTGATGGTAACTCAAGTGTAACATATTCTGATATTTCCATACCAGCTATCAAAAATTAGAATAAAAACTATGCCTTTTTTGAATTCCCAAAGAATTAAATAATGATGAATAGGACATTTCAGGGAGGTTCCTCAGATAAATATTATAATGGAAAGAGGATAAAATTTCAATTATACAGTGTGGAATAAGGCTCTAAGGGAACTTTCAAAAAAGGACTATGATATGTTTAATGTGTGGGATTATGGGGAATTAGGTATCCAATATACATGGAAATGGATAATGAAATGGGTGGGATTAAAAATTTTTCTAATGTGATATATAAAATTCTATTTCATAAATTTGGATAATTTTGTAATTTTTAATATCAATATTATATTTGAAGGTTGATAAAGCATGATTAGAATCATCAATCTTCTGGAACATGGGAATAAGGAATGACTAATACTGTAATAGATAATGATGATTGTTGTCCATGTAACCTTTACGCCATATTATTGTATTCCACATTGTATTTCAATTCATACCCAACTATAATTATTTTATTTTTATAAAAATATCGAGTCACCACTAAAAATGATTTCACAACATATAAACAATAAAACTATCTATAATGTTCATGTTAGTGAGAATGTTGTTATTAATTATATATCATATATCATATATCCACTATCATTTTTACCCTTATATATACCATTACTATGCTGATATTCCATAAGTGATTTTTCACTCCCCTTTATTATTATGCACTTTTTATATGAATCAATATTTCCTTTTACATAAGTTTGGATATGTTCGTAAATATTCCTATAACATTCCATTTTATTCATAAAAATTATACCTTCATTTCTCTTTAATAAAGACTTATGTCATACTTAATGTATACATGTGACTATGATGAAATTTCATAAGGCATTTCTATTTTCTAATTACAATTCAAGAGCATTTATTATGTTATATATCATAAATTCCATTTGAATATATTGGATTATTTTCTTCTATATTACCATTACTATCTATTTAATAAAGAAATTATGATATCCCATGTCACTCTCATTAATCCACCAATGATCATTTATGTACACTTATTACCATGAAAACATTTTATAAGGGATTTCACTCTTCTCATATCAATTCAAAAACATCATTTCTGTTATATCTCATAAATTCAATTTTTACATATCAAAATATGTTATTCCATAATACCCCACCTTCCATTAAATGTTTAAATTTTGACATACCATTTCCCTCTCATTAATACTCCCTTGATTCTTTATTTACACCCATTAACATGTCAAAAATATGATAGGATTTTTTTATCTAATCACGTTTATTAATTACATTATGCCTTATATTTCCAAATAAATAATTTTTGGATATGTTTTTATTTGCCTCTATTAATTTCCATTATATCTCTATGTGATGAGATAAAACTTTACCTCTAATAATCAAATTTTTATGAATCATTATATGACTTCGTTATGCAGTCAAAATTCCATAGCGATCTTCCATGCTAAAACAATTTTTTGGAGAATAACATAACCATTTCCTATCAAGGGTGTTCAAATTTATGCATTTATAGCTTTTGATTTGTGATTACACATATGTATTCCAAATGTTTTAATAATGTAATATATAATTATGATGAATAAGTACATTTTTTATGTATTATGTGGAACACTTAAGCATGAGAATGAAATATATATGATGGGTGTTCCCATATAGGGATCAAATGCATTGGATAAAGTTTAGAATCATGATACATCAGGTTCATTTAGAGTGTGATTTGATTTTCTTTATGATACTTTTACCAACATGATGTATTGGTAGGTTTATCGTTGACCTATGTTTATGATTTACTGTTTTAAGTTGTGTTCATGTTTCTCTTGTTATGATTATCATTCTATATCAATCCTTATTATTTATATTCTGTTTATACCCCATTAATATGAATACTTCATAAGATTTATTATTTTCTTCACATTATGCGTCGTTTATGTTATTTTTTGGATTTATATCTCAACCATTTATTATATTTTTTCCCTTGTTATCAAATGTAGTTTTTAAAAGAAATTGAATTTTAGATGTATGATAAGAAGTTCTCAATAATGATGTTGTGTCCCATGTAAAAAATGATATGTTATATATATTTTTCCAAAAATAAACTACACTTATAATTTTTTTTTGATTATATTATGTTAATTTTTATTTAATATATCATGTATACATGTTTAATAAAGAGAAGTGAAATTATAATCACATTTTTTATTCACTTTTAACAATGTAGTGTTGATGGTTCATTCTGCATATCCATTTTTCTATATGCATCATTAGTTATGTTTTTACCCTCACCATAGTGGTAAATTGAATGATGAACTTATACCCCACACACAAATAATTTACTAATACACATTATATAGTACCATCCCAATTTCTTTACACATTGTGAGAATAATGGAAATCTCATATTCATTTCACTATTGTTATTAGATATTCCCTTGAATTCTAATTTTATATTATCATCTATCCCATAAGATTGATGAGTAACTAAAATATTTGTCTCAACCATGAGGGAAAATCAAATTACTTAGTTATTTATATTTATTTCCCATATGGATAATTCACATCAATGATATACATGTATGAATCATTATTATCAAACAACATTACTCTCATGTTGAATGATATTTATAGAAGCATACCTTGCATGTATTGTAAAATTTTCTTCATAGGAACCAAAATCTCTAGTATCCATTTCTCTAGATGAGAAATATCATTATTCATCCTCTTATGAATAATACGAGGAATTTAGTTAATGAAAAAAATGTGTTTGAACTCATATAGTTATAATGAGTAAATTTAATCTCATTAAATCTTATTCAATCTAATATTCCATAATTGATCCACTTCACCTTCCCAAAATAGCCTCCCAAAATGAATTTATCATCTTCTAAGAAATTGATAAGTGAAAATATCATTTTTCAAGTAATAATCGATTTTTAATAAATATGTTTACCATAAGAACTAATAAAAAGGGTGGATACAGCCTCATGAAGGACTCAACATAATGACATTCCCTAATTTTTTCATTTTGATGTCCATCAAGATTCATATATTGAGAATGTATTTTCTGCATAGAAAAGTGATTTTGAATTCAATCACCCACAACAGTATATTTTTCAAGATAAATATTGATTCAATTCCCATCACATTCAGCATTAACATTGTTCTACTCTCTCCCGTCCATTGAATAGAACCAAAAAGCATAGTGTGAGAAACACTTATCATGATGGGAAAACTATATAATCAAGGATTTCTGTTCTAAAACTGCATTTCAAAAATATTTACGTTTTATCACAGGATATATATTATTGTCACCAAAACTGTAGGTTATTCTCATATAAATACACGTATCCATTGAGTTCATACTAAGGATTTATTATCCCATTATCAAATGTTAGATAAACCCTGCAATGATACCAACTAAAATTCCCCATACATTTCATTCATAGATATTAAATATAAATTTCTAAATATTAACTACATAACAATGAAAAAACAACCCCATCATAGTATCGGATTAGGTTCTTCATAAAATAAGAAATTTAAAAAACTTGTTCATGAAATATGCACATTGTTTCTCACTTATTTCGTCATAACTAAAACCAAATTTGAAACATCTTACACCTTATTTTTCTTCATTTATATGGATAAAATAGATAAAATGCTGATCTCAGAAGGACAGTCCGGGTAAAAACATATATATTAATCATATTATTGTCTGGATACATAATAAAATAATAAAAACATTTGAAAATTAATTCATGTATATCAAAAATCATGATATAATGTTAATTGATAAATCCTAGATGCTCATAAAGGTCATATTTCATGATATCATAACATTAGACATGAAATAGTGTTTTATGCATAAACAATGAAAGTCATTTTCATTTTATTTAAGGCTCACTTGAAAGACTATATTTGTCGAAATATATCATTACTAAACCAGGTTCACTCCCCACTTTTACCAAGAATTACTGAATCTGGTTCAGTTCCCATTCCAGTACTATGTTACCCATCTATGATCATTTACTGTTCTGTCCTGGTATAACCCTAATGATATAAATATTTACCCAATTCATTTGAAGGTGATATATGTCACACCAATCATTAGATGAAATAAACTAATATGTGTGACATTTGAACAATGATCAATCCCTATATTATAATACGTGGAAGGAAATGGGTTTCATAAACATAATTCAATCATATCATAACCCATATAAAAGAAATGGTTTTTAAAAATAACATTGCATCATAAATATAAACTAGCCATTGAAAAAATAGGGATAGTATCATTATAACATATCCACATAAATTCATAAGTAACATCAAATAATTTTATTCTATATGGAAATTATATTATAGAGATCACTTGAAAAAAAATCATGGAAAAAATATACTATTTTTTCTTTGAAAGCATGTTTTTTACCTTAAAATTCAATAGAATTTTTAAATAAATCATTTTCATTGAAAATAGACATTCATGATTATAAGTCACACGAAGGTTGGGACATAAGAGGATCATGAGACAAGGTAATATTTCTCCGAGGAGCGTCGGGCCATTTGAGATGATGGAGAGAGTTGGCTTGGTTTCCTATCCATTCTAGTTACCTCAGAGGTACTAGGATGTGCACGATGTCTTCCAAATTTCTTAGCTCCGCCATTACTTTTCAGACCTGTCTCATGGTTTCCATCCCGATGATGTCAAGATGGAGGTGGATGCATCATTAGATGAACATACTATATGGATTGCCTATCGCAGTATGAGGGATCTCCATTTCTAGTTTATTCCTCTGGTATGTGTGTTATGGCAGCACAGAAGAGTATAGGACGAGACTTGGGAGGGGGAAGTCAATGTATGATCACAGTGGCTGGAGTTGTTCAGGGATTCATCTTATAGGGCATACTAGGGAAATTCAGGGATGAATTTCTTAATGGGGGAATTTTGTAAGAACACAGACCTTCTTTTCAGGTATGATTTTACTTTTTTAGAAGTTTTTTAAAAATGAAGAGTTTCTCGAAATTTTTCAAGTACACACAATGTACTTTATGAATACACGTCATGTACATCCTTGCTGCTGAAGGTCGTGTGTTTTCCATGTAGTGGACACACACATGACCGTGTAAGGGTGTTTGGAGGCCACCTAATGAGGAGTACAGACAGGGCGACTACACGCCATGCACTCCAAAAGTACACACGATGTATTTTGTTTTTTTTCATTAAATGCACTGAGGTTTCATCTGACAGAAAGTACCATTATCTTTTAGGTTTTGTTCATCCGAGAGAACCCTTATGGCAATAGATCTTCGACGAACCCCCGAACCTCCATCCATCTTTCAAATCAATCGTCGTCAATCACATTGAAATCTCATCGGTTAGTTATTCCTTCTCCTAGATAATCATTTTCCAATTCCTTCACATTCCCATGTTATCATGGGTTGATCATTTTTTGTGTTTTCATAGATCAAACACATCATAAGTGGATTCAAGACTCATGGTTCATTTACATTGATCTCCTAACCCAGAGGTATGTGGTTTGTGACTTTTTGTAGAATTTCATTGAGTATTATGTGATAATTCAACCAATACCCTTAAACTGTGTATTTTGTGTTTACTATTTGGACCAGGTGGATTGCATGCTTTGCTTGTATGCCTGAGTAGAGGTTATTATTTGTGAATAGGGAAACATTCTATGTTTTGGATATATTTCCCATTCCTGATTTTCCTGATAGGATATTTCTAGTTCCATTCCTCGTGTGGTGGGATGGATTGTTCTTTTTCGGACATGCTGTTTTGCTATAGAATTCTAGCCAATTTGTTCTTGAGTATTACATTGGGATACATGAAAAGCGATACTTGTTGACTTTACACAGGGCTGTGAGAACCTAGTGTAGTATACCATTGGGAGAATGGATGTAAGGGCTTCTCCAGAGTGTCTTTATAATTTACGATGTGAGAACACATGGAGAATTGATGTAGAGTGCTTCCTCAGAGAGTCTGTAGTTCCTCGACGTGGGACACAGAGTGAGGATGACGTAAGATCTTCCCTAGAGCGCTTTTAGTACTGATACAAGTCTATCGGGTGAATTGATGATTAGTGCTTTCATTGAGAGTATATACTTCAACTGAACCAGATGGGTCAGACTGTGTGTGAATCCCTGTGGGTTGCTTGCTTCTACGAAGTTGGACTACAGAGGATAGGTTGTGAGTACTTCCCAGAGTGTTACCTATTTTTGTAATCTGATTTGATTAGATGTTGCTTGATAATTGGACTGTGGATTGTTTGATGTTGAGTGCTTTCCTATTTAATAATTTCTATACTTTAAACTAACATATATTCACTAACTATTAATCATAAATCTTTGGGTGGTTGACTACTGGTATTTAGTCTCACATCCTATTAGGATCATTATTTTGGGCCCAAACAGATTATATTGTTTTAGGTATAGATAAGGGAAATAACCCTTCTTCTTCTGGTTCTTGGTTGTTGTGGAGCTGGAGAGAATTGGGCTAAGCTATGGCATTCGATGGTGAGGAGTTTATCTGCATTCGTTTTCACTTTTGTTTAGCACTGTTGTATTCTAGCATTGTGACATGTTTGGATTTATCCAAGACATATATGTATCATGCATCATTTATACATATATTCTTCATTAGTTTTCATTATCAATCTTCAATTGTTACTATTGTTGTGTATTTATTACTACTGCTATTGTATAATTGTTTACCTTAAACTGTGATACTCGGCCGATGAGGGCATAGTTTACCCAGCATCAATCCCATGGCCCTCGCTACTAGTCATCAGCATCTGGAGTTTGAGGAAATGTGTTTGATGTCATGTGACCAACTAGGTACGGGGCTCCTCTGGGGGGGTGCCTGAGGGCCAAAGCCCAGGAAAAAAAACCGTGTGGTCTAGGCCCAAATCGGACAATAACATGATCATGGGCTGGACTGCACCATTACAAATGGTATTAGAGCAGGTGTCCATTTGATGTGCCAGTGAGGACACTGGGCCCATCTTAGGGGGGTGGGTTATAGAAATCCAACATCGATGGTGGAGGAGCATGAAGAACCCCTTTATAAGGTTGTGTGGATACCTCTCCCATCATGAGGCCTTTTCAAGGGGGTTCCTGAGGGCCAAATCCCAGGGAAAACAAATCCATTAGGTCTAGGCCCAATGGAGACAATATCATGATCGTGGGCTGGACTGGGCCATTACATGACACCCAGTTGACTCTGGAAATATGTTTTACCCAATATCCCAATGGAATGATGGATGAATTACAACACCCTATTTCCCCAGTCTATTCTCTTGGTAATTACATGTGATGGTATACATGGTATTTAGCATTCCCATATATGTGTGAAGAGGTAACTTATAGATAATGGTTATTTCACACACACATATTTCAATAAATAGTAGCCAAAGTATTGTTGTAGTTGTTATGTGTACATGGATCGATGGATTTGTGTACATACTCAGTGTATGGTCTATAATTACATGAGGTATAATACTCTATGTTTGATATATGTCATACATGATGTGGTGGATTATATAAAAAACATGGTTACTATATATTGATCTGTGATATTGGATGATATTGTAATGTGATTCAACGGGCTCATGTTTTCCCCTTAAATAAGAGTTTTCCAACTAGATAACTTTTGTAGATAGATGGGTCATGATGTTTGGCATTGGGGTATAGAAAGAACCATTTTGGATTATATATAGGGTTACCCTTGATGTTATTTTATAATATTATCTACTCTCTTCCATGAAATACTTTGATATATTTATCCTTGTTTACCATAGGACCATACCATAACAATTTAGGAGAAATGTTAGATTTGAAATTTATTGATGCGATTTATATGATTCCATTGCCTTTTCCATGATTGGAACCAAGGTGGATCATACTATTTATATTTTAATTCTCACCTTCAGTATAGATTTATTTTCATTCTGGTCAGCATGAGTAGGTTGGAGATTGGTCAGGGTATTAGTAGCTCATGTTTTAGTAGGAGATGTTTGGGATTCATGGTTGCCTCTATCATTATATTTTGTACTTATAGTTTTACATTTAGATGATATATTAAATAAAGTAATATCATGTTCTCATTTGGGATTCATTTTATATATATATTTCTTAGTAGTTTTTTGTGGTTGTATCTATTCTATCTCTCCCTTCAATGTATTCTCCAAGAGGGAAATGCCTCACATATGTATGTTTATTATACCCCTGATTCTAGTCTCCATCCTGAGGCATAATGGATGTAAGAATTATATAGTTACCATCTCTCACCCATAAATATGTTATCTCTATAGGAATGGTTCAGTATAGAGTTGTATCAATGGTTCATGTTTGAGGGATCTGATGGAGGTTAGAGTTTGGCATATGTGAGGTTGCATGATGTCGTAAGGACAAAATGTCAAAATTTTTTAGTATGTTTTGTAAATTTAGGTGAGCAGATGAGACATTGGTATTCATGTCCCCCTACGATTTATTTCATAGACCATTATATTTAATGATCCAACTAAATAAATATATACTGTTATATTTTAGAGTCCTTGAAAAGGTTTAGGCATAATTATTCTTTGGCCAAATGATTGAAATGGGTAGATCATTAGCCAAGTTGAAATGATAAAAAATAATAAAATTGTAGAAAAAATTAATGTTAAATAAGCCATATTATAGGTTTTATAGCTCAAATAGTTTTTCACTTATGTAGACATGGATCTAGGATGGTGTCCTCATCATGATCACACTGAAGAGGTTTCTCATGATGTTCTAGTAGATAATTGTTAATAAGAAGTCGATGATGATTAATGTTAGGGGAGGAAACCCCAAGGGTTTTAGCATTCGAGTCTGTAGATGTAAGGGGGTTCCATCATTAAAATAGTCATGAAATACTAGTGAGAGGATGTTGAGAAAAAATTTAGTTTAATCCATTCTTGGTAGTAGTAGGTTTTTTATTGTAACGATGCTAAATGATGTATTTAGCATGTGGTGGTTCTTATTCATTAGGAATTGTGAGGAGTTGTGAGTTTCCACAGAGAACGTCCCAAACCAGTTTATGGATTATTTTATTTTTTCATCCATTATGGTACCTAGTAACTTGGTGAAACATACCCCATTGGTAGGGAAGCACTAGTGTGCATTTTTTATCCATTTCATGACCCTTGAATGATATGATTCAAAAATATTTACTTATGATGAGTCTAGGACAAGAAAATTTGAGAAGTCTTTACAAGTTTATATACAGTTATAGGTCATCATATTTATGTTGAAGACATATCTTTATGTGTTTGAATGAGAAGAGGATTTTCAAGGGACACTGGCCAGAATTAGTTTGTAAAAAGAGGGCAGTAGTTAGTATTCCTCACGATTCAATGTTGTTGTCTGGGGTTTACAATTAGCAGAAAAGAATAGTTTTGAGAAATATAGTATAGGTACTATCCGTCATATTATGTTTTATATTTCGATATAAGATCACATACCTATACAAAAGTATCATCTATGTGCATCACATGTCAAGGGAGAGGTCCACATCAGTGAGATTTCATGACCATTCTGACCAGTCATCGTGTTCTAGGTGTTCCACATTAGGTTCTTCTATTGAGTCAGTTTGAGCTGAGGCAACGTCACCAGAGTGCACACGTTTTGGTTCATCATAGAGTTGATGTCGATGGTACAAGACAACAATGAGATGCTCCTCATCCTCAGATAGTGTATCATTTTCATGGTGTTGTTATAAGGATCCATCCTTATTACATTACATAATTTTGAATTTAGTCATGAAATAACTTCCTTTCACAAAGTGGATCATTTCAAGTGTAGAGAT
Source organism: Viscum album (assembly GCA_963277665.1). Classification (NCBI taxonomy): domain Eukaryota; kingdom Viridiplantae; phylum Streptophyta; class Magnoliopsida; order Santalales; family Viscaceae; genus Viscum; species Viscum album. The sequence continues at coordinate 895,924,689 of OY728127.1, forward strand.
TTAAGTAAAAGGTCAAAACCCCATTCAACGCATAACACATTAATATAGATTGGATACAATAAAAATAGGATTCATTTAATCCAAAATATAAAACATTTTTAATAAAACATTATTTCATAGAAAAGTCTTCATACATTTAACATGGCTTATTTATTTGTCTAACAGAACTATATAACATGTGAAAATCATTTAAAAAAATTGGATGATCATAAAAATATCAATAAAGGATATAAAAAGTAGGAAATAACACATTAATCCATGAGCACTTGTAACATATGAAATCATTTTCAAAAGAGAATCATGCCACCCATATATGCTTACTATGTTAAACATGAGATTTACACTAGATCCATAAAAAACATAGGAACATAAATATAACCATAAAGGTATCTTGGGGAATGACTAAAATAATATTTTAACAATCTCAGTTATTTTATCATTTGTAACCCTCATTGTTACCTTACAATTTCTGTAACCATCACAGTTACAGTTGAAGTAACCATACAGATGACCTCCAACATACACAATCCTGATGCATTGGTGGGAGATACAGGTCCAACCATTCATAATAAAATATTCCAATGAACCTGAAAATAATCATACAACATGAACAATTGCATAAAAACATTTCTTTTGAATGTTTTATATCAATATTTTTAAATAGGATTTTAAATGAAATAGCCCCTTAAAATATCATATAATTGATGATGGGTTTAATAGAGTACATGGAATATTTATCTTCACTGTAAATATACATAATTCAACATATTATAAACAAATACCATCACATAATCAAATTTAATACAACATAGATAATGAAGTTTAAGGTTAACCCAAAGAATTGGAATAGGGTTAAAATTTCCATTACATCAGTTTTTCAATCTTCCAAATCATTTTAACCTCCTATATAATGGTTAATATAGTTTTATTAAAATCTTATAAAAACATATCCATCTTTATAATACCATATATTATCATTTCATTACATCTTTTTACCCTTTAATTGTTAGTATTTTGTTCCTTGCACTATTTTGGGTGAGTTCCTTACATGATTTCCTTGATTGGTTCATGATGGTTGTTCTTGTCAATTTGAAGTGAAACTCCATAATTGGAATGGAGTGATATTTAAATATTTCTATGACCATAAATTTTATAATTAATCATTTTTAATTCATACATGGGGATTATTCATAATTTACAAGATTAATGATGTTCGTTTAGATCATTATAGTTGTTCATTGATAATAACGAGATAATTTTGTTTTATAATTTAAAACCATGTGTACAAAAGAATTATAGTTGATTGTATGAAACATAATACATATAATATAAACTAGTTCAACCATAAATATTTTTTCATGACCTTCCTTTAGGGAATTAATGAAAAATTAAATCACATATCTACGATGTTGGTAATTCAACACATCACCGATAATTTTTTATTCCTTGAATAATTGGGAGAGGAGAAGAATATTGATGATGAATATTCCATGAAGTTTTATCATTAATAATATAAAAGAATAGGGATATTTAATTCCTCTTGGATAATTGTAGTTGATGAAAGAATTAGAAAATAAATGCACTCAAAATAAAATAGGAGTTGATAAATCCCTTAGGAAATTTTGGCAGCCTAACAATGTTGCTTAAAATATCGTAAAATATTTTGATTAGAGAAAGGGGGTATCTCATCATTATTACATAATAAGGGGTGTAATGGGAATATGGAATGGCATATCCCAACTTAATTTAAATTAAATGAAAAATAATAATAAAAAATTAATGAAAATAAACAAAATAAAAGATGAGGTTTACCCCTTCATCTCTGTTCCTTGAGATCCTTATTAAGGCCTTGGGTTTGGGCCTTTTGGTGAGACCATCATCACTAGGACGTGGGGAAGAAATTTGGGAGTAGTATTTGTTATAACATATGTAAGGCTCACTACTTGATAGGTGTGGGTGGAAGAGAGGAAGGATGGTTGTATTTATAGTGGAAAAGGGGAGGTATTGTACATTATTTTAATCATTATTATAATATATTTCATAAGACTATGAATATTCATAGTTCATGTGACCCCAAATAGTAATAATGGAATGTTTGTTCGAAGAAAGTGGCTTTATATAACTTATGAAGTCATAAGTAGTGGATTTTACTGATAATTTGAATATACAATAATTTAAAATATTTCACAATTCATCAAAAATGAATGAATTTCAGAAAAATCCCAAATATTTAGCCTTAACTTTTAACAATGTTTAGAATTAAAAAACAATCACCTATTTTTTAAAATAATTTATTATATATTATTGTCTTATTTTTAAAATAATACCATTATTAATTTAAAAAAATAACAATTTCAAATCTATAACTTCTTTTATATCACATTGAAAAATTAACCGAGATGTCATTATCTTAATCCCTTAAGAAAATAAATTAATAATAAAATTTATTATTCATTAGGGTAATACTATTATTCTTAAGGGTATGTGACAATTCACAAAAAAATTATGTTGGTCCCATTAGACACTAAATAACTTACTGAAAAAAATTGTAGATGCTCACTTTTAGAAATAAAAAAATGGAAGCAAAAAAATTATGATTAAAGGATATTTATAAATATATACATAAAATAATATTTATTGCATTTCAATTTATTTTATATTGAAAAAAAACATGGTGGTTGCATTGTCCCCACCATTCAGAAATTGCATCCTCGCAATTTTATTTACGTATTAAACAAGTGGATGTACCTTTATCATGATGTCCACGTGGTTTCATCATCATCTTGATCACGTATATAGAATGTCCATGCATTGAAACAATTATTTATAGATCCTTCAAAATAAAATTTTTCCTTCATCCAAATACACATTGTATAACTTGGGTCATATGGGTGTTCATTGAAAAATTGTTTCAGAAAATAATCATGTATGACATATAAATTCCAAAGATCTGGTAAAACATGATTTTTATAAAATAGTCAAACCGAGTCTGATTTGAATTATTCAATAAATTGTCCTTTTAAAATACCATATCTATATTCTGAAATATTATATTGTAAAATAAAATATAAATAGGTTGTTCTAGGGTCTCCTTCTTCAAAACCTTTTTCAAAATCATAATATGTATCAAAATATTGGGATAAGGTTAAGAATTTGAAATTACCTTGATAATATTTACCTTTCACGAAAATATGAGAATATTGAAAAAATATGATTTGATTAAATACAACCCATGATCCACGATGGTATCATGGTACACTGGGGGTTTTTGATATCTCAAACAATTTATTGAAAGTTAGTTGTATGTTAGAAAATGTTTCTAAATCGTCTGGACATGATAGTGCAATAATTATTGCAAAAAAGTCATCGGGGAGAGAAAGGTAGGTCCTTTGAGATCATCCTCCTCCCATTTGTAACTAAATATTCCATTATCTCAAAAGTTATAAAACAATTATTTAACTTAAATAATAAACATAGTGACTAACTATATTTTTAACAAAAACACATAATCCCTAAAGTTTTCTAAACCTTTCTTTTTATAAGAACTACAAGGACCTGTCCTTATTACATTAAATATTCATGAATTTAGTCATTAAATAACTTCCATTGACATAGTATACATTTTCATGTATAGAGCTTTATAGAAAAGGTACATAACATATTCAAGACAATACACAATAATACAGAGTGGAAACCATAAAAATAGTATTCATTTCTTTTAAAATATAAATCATTTTATATAACACATGATTCCTTTGAAAAATATCCAGACATTTAACATGGATTCCTCCATTGTCTTAAATTAAATTATAACATATGAAAATCATTTTAGAACATGGGATGATCACAAAAAGCTCATTATTTGATATTAAAAGAATGAAAGAAAATATTAGTCCATGAAAATTTGTAACATATGAAATCATTTTCAAAAGACATATTTGTCACCGATTTATAATATATTTGGGAAACATGATATTTACACAAGATCCATGAAAAAGATATTAACATAAATGTAACCATAAATGTATCTTGGGGAATTACTTACATAATATTGTAACCCACTTGGCTAACTTATTAGTTGTAACCCACATGACTACCTTACAATTTGTGTAACAATCACAGTTACACATAGAGTAAACTTACAGATGACCTGCAACATACACATATCCAATTAATTTTAGGGAGATATAGGTCCCAAACTACATTATAACCAATTCCCAATAATTATAACATAATCATTCTACATGAATAATAGAAAAAAAACATTTCTTTTGAATTTCGTAAAAACAATTTTTTAAAGGATTTGAAAAGAAACATCCACTACAAAAATAACATAATTGAAGAGACAATAAATAGAGTGGATGTAATATGTATATACAATGTAAATAAACTTAATTAAGCATATTATATACAAAACCCATCACACAAACAATTTAATACCACATTGATAATGACATCTAATTTTAACCGAAATAATGGACATGTGATTAAGAATTCCTTTACCTTGGTTTGTATTACTTACAAATCATTTAACACTATTGTATATTGGTTAATTGAGTGTAAATAATGTCATACCAAAACAAATATGTCATTATAATAACTTATATTATCATTTTATTACATCATTTCACACATTAATTGTTAGTATTTTGGTCCTTGCACTGTTTTGGATGAGTACTTTAAAAGATTTCAATGATTGGTTCATGATGGTTGTTCTTGTAAATTGGAAGTGAAAATAATGAATTGTAATGGATTATAATGTAAATATTTACAATATCACAAATTATACAAATTATCATTTCTAATTCATACATGGAGATGAATCTTACGTTAAAACATTAATGATTCTAGTTTAGATCATTTTAGTGGTTCTTTGATAATAATGACTTCATTTTGTAATATACATTAAAACCATGTGTAATAAAAATACAGAACCATGTATGAGACATAATCCACATATTATATCCTCTTTAAACTATAAATAATGGTTTCATGACCATACTTTAAATAATTAAAGCAATATTAAATCACATCGTCTGTGATGTCGGTAATTCGACACATCATGGACATTGCTTTCATTCCCTGAATAAGTGGGAGTGGAGAAGACGATTGATAATGAATTTTCCATGACCATGAGAACATATAAAATAAACATAATTCTGGAGCTTCCATGAATCTTGGATAAGAGGATGTGGGGAAATACGAAGGAAATAAAGGAAAACAAAATAATAGAAGAGTTGAGAAATCCCTTGTGAATGTTCAGTAGCCTAACAACGTCACATAAAATTTCATTAAATATTTTGTTGAGAGAAAAGGGGGATCTCATAATTCATAAATAATATGTTAATAATGGGAATATGGATTAGAATATTCCAACACAATAGAAAGTGAATGAAAAATAATAACATAAAATGAATGAAATGAAAGAAAATAAAAATATGATGTTTACCTCTTGATCTCTTTTCCATGAGATCCTTCTTAAGGCCCTCAGTTTTGGCCTTTTCGTGAGAACTGCAACTCTAGGATGCGGGGAAGAGCCTTGGGAGGAGTATTGTTTAGAAATTATTTATGGATAAAATCTTGATAGGTGATGGAGGAATAGGGGAATGAGGCTGGTATTTATAGTGGAGGAGGGGATGAGTTATAAATTATTCTAATCAATATTAGAATATATTGTCGATACTCTGAATATTCATAGTTAATGTGACCTAAAATAGTAATAATGGCATTTTATTGATAACTAAATGGCCTTACATCACTTATGATGTCATAAATAGTTATTTTTACGGATAATTTGAATGTATGGTATTTTATTATATTTCACAATTCATAAAAAATTCACGAATTTCAGAAAAATCGCAAAATTTTACCCATACCATTTATCAACATGTAGATTTCAAAAATGAACTCCATTTTTTGAAAATATTTTTATAAATATTATTAAATTATTTTTAAAATAAAAAAAATACGTAATTTAAAAATTAACAATAATAATTCTATCACTGCTTTTATATCACAATAAAAAATTAACCAAGATTTCACTATCATAAATCCTTATGAAAATAAAATATTAATAAAATATACTATTTATTAGGGTCATATTACTATTCACATTACTATTCAAAAGGCTTTGTTAGTATTCACCAAAAAAATATGTTGGTTCCATTAGACTCGAAATAACATACTGAACACAATTGTAATTGACCCTTTTCAGAAATTCAAGACATATAAGAAGAAAAATTCTGAATAAATGCTAGTTATAAATATCAGCTTAAAATAAAGCCTCTTGAATTTCAATTTATGTTTTTAAAAAAACTGGTATGTTACAGTTAGTAATTAGTAGGGCCATAGTGACCTTAGATTAGGCTATGCTCAGCTTCATGATTTTTCATTTCTAGCTCCATGTGAGCCAGATGTAGTTCAAGGTACACTTTTATAATTATTTAATTAGTTCATGATTTTTTTTATTCAGTATTTATACACTATTTCCTATCAAATTATCTCATACAATCTCTGGGACTTGAGTTAGATAGGCCTCTACTAACCATGTTGTTGACTATTCTGGTTAGAGGTGGAGATGCCCTCTATGTTGTGTTTATATTTGTTGATCTGGTGATGTGGTATCATGGAACATGGGAAGAGTAACATTTTTTTGGAGATATATCAATAAGAAATCATCCATTAAATGGATTTTTTTATATTTGGTGAGATCTATAATGGGTTACATCTAGTGTAATTTTGTGTTTTATGATGTGGTTGGAGAGTAATTTTTGTTTCTCAGTGAGAAATAACCTTATTATTTTTATAGGAATATTGTTTCCTTAGCATCATTGATTCTTGATCTAATTCTGAGCTCATTGGAGTATTGTTAGTTGAGTTTCCCAAGGATCATGTAATAGTACATTTAGGTCTTTCTATAGATGGTTTTTTCATTATCCCTTCGATGAGATTTGGATCTTGAGATCGAACAACCACCAGGAATGTCTCTTATTCCAATGTCTTTATATGGGATGGAACAATATATTTTTCTAGAGTTATCAGAAAATCTTGATGATCTATTATAATGAGGTTTTTTTTCGAATGAGTATTTCACCATTTGGTGAAATATCATTATTTATTAAATAAGGGTGGTGGAATATTGTACATTTTTATTAACAATTAGTGATTGATCCAGGTTACAAGGATGAGCCATTAAACGCATTCAGGAATTGATGATTTATTCGATCAACTAAAAGAATGATTATGGATCTGAGAAAATAATATATGGTATGGATATCATCAGATGTTGGTGAATGATGTGGATATATAGATTTATGATTTATGTTATCATCATGGTCATTAAGTGTTTTTCGTGACACTGATTAGTGTAAAGAAAACTCAAGCTGTGTTTGATGGTTTAAAGAATGAAATTTTTAATGATTTCATGGATATGTTTTTTTGTTTTGAATCAATGAAAATACTTGTGTACGCTGTGTATGAATAGGAGAATCAAAACATTTTCATTCCATTTTGGGAGACCTACGTTATGATCAAATATATGCGAAGTAATCAATCTTTTAGTTCATCGCACATAATGTCCATTTCATGAGCCATGTTGTATCCTAATATGGATTTTCTGTTTATAATTCAATGTTATAGAAAGTATTTTCATTGTAATCCCCCACAAAATTGGAAGAGGAATGCAAATTATATGGTGTTGTAGGATATTACAAGAGGATCGTAGCTGATTTCTTTTTGGTTATGACTACTCTAGCAGCCTTGACCATGAATAAAAAGGAATTCTTATGGATGGACCAGTCGCATGTAGACTTTAATTTCTAGAAGAAGAATATGGTCACCATTCTAATACAGTTCTTTTGGAATAAAGTGATATTAGATTTTGGTTTTCTGTGAAACATCGCATCATCGCATGGGATGTGTTCTAATGAAGTATAGATTAGTTGTTTCTTAGGGGTCTTATATCAAACCGATATGTTATAAATAAAATTCCCCTTTTTAATTAATTTAAATGCTGTAAAATGTTATATGGTTATAGAAAACACATTTACTCCATTGGTTTTATTATATCCTCTGGGATTTAATTCACCATTTGGAATCATTAATTGTGACTATATGGCCATTGAAAAATGACCACATTATTTCTATAAATATATGTCTTTAACAAATTCAATTGACATAAAAAATGATGTGTTGACCACAACCAATATTATCATACCGTATGTACCAAATATTTATTTCTAAAGAGATACCAACTTTGGTTTTTCCCCAGAAATTCACAAGATGAGATCCATCAACTTAAGAGTGAGAAAAACATTTTACGGTAGCTGGTCATACTCATCATGATCACAGACCATCCCATGTTCTCTAGTCTCTCCCAGGAATGTCCCACCATCGTAAAACATACTCTTAGGGAGTTTTTGTTTTGAAATAGTGTGATATATATAACTACCCTACATATATGAGAATGTACATAGTTTTTTATATAATAATTAATATATTTTATTCTTATTATTGTTACATTATAAATGATTATTTTTTTCATACAAGAGAAATATATAAATTTTTGTATTATTCAAATTAAATTAATGAATTTATATTGATGAATTATTGGATTTTTGAAATAAATTATACTTTAATAAAATATTAATATTAAATATTTTATATTTAAGATAAAATGTTTTATAATTTTTATGAAGAAAAATAGGTTTTTAATAACGGTTCAAAAACTGTTATTGTAAAAAATCCCTGCATTTCTTTAAAAATGAAATTTTTTTAAAAAAATAAGAATCATAAATGTATTTAATTATTTGGATTAAATTAATATTATTTATGTAATCATAATTTAGATAAAATGTAATGGTGGAATTTTCATAATTTTATGAGACGATTTAATTTTTGGCTGAAAATTAAATACCTTATAAATGTTATTTTTGTATTATAACATAATAATGTCCCCAAAGTGATATAAGAAAATACTATAAATGGGATATGAGACCAAATATATATTTTACCTCTAAAATATTATGATATCGTGTTTATTTTATTTATTTCATAATGCCATTATGAATCCTCTAAAACATATAATTTATTATAAGGGTTTTAAATTCATTAATTAAAAGTGTTACTCACCTCCACATAATGAAGGTAATATTTTTATTATGATCGTCCCTTATCTATATAAAATAATGAGAACCACTTTAATTTGGATGAAATCCATCAGAAAACCCATGAGATGGTTTTTGATTTTGGAAATTTTATTATGTGGCATCCAAAATCCAAATACCAATGAAATAAACATAATTCCCTAAATAAATGTAGAAAAGATCCCATTTATCACCACTATAAATACATCGAGCACATCTAGAATATGTCATCCAATATCTAGAGTACTCCCACAGAAACCCATGAATCTCAAGAAGAATCTCCCAATAAGTTGGAGTCACACACTCAAGAAAGTGATCTCTCGCTTCTCTTTTCTATTTGAGAAATTCATTTCTCTTATTCTTATTGGATTACATTTTTTCATGTAGGGATAATTTATTCTATATCCCCGTTAATTTTCCATTATCTATAAATTGTGATAGATACCTTCTCTGTCATTATTTCCCCCATCATCATTTATGTATACTCCTTTCCCTATCGAAATTTAATTAGAATTCTTTTTATTCTCATCTTTATTAAGGTTTAATTATCATCATATTCCTTATATATCCAATTCCTAACGATTGGATATGTATTCCATATAACTATTATAACCCATTATATTTTTAAATAATTTGAGACTCATTTCCCTTTCATCTTCCCATTTAATGAATTTTTATGAGATCATGTTATGCTACTAAAGTTTCACATTGATTTTCCATTCCAAAACAATTATTTAGTTAATACTATAAAAGTTCTATATTAAGGGTGTTCACCTTTATACACATATACATGATTTATTTTGTACTTTAATTAAACTATTCCACACTCCGTGGTCATGGAATAAAATATTTTATTGAATGATTCCACGTTGTATGATCTATGTGTCACACATAAGCATGAGAATGAAATGAATGTGATGGGTGAGCTCATAATTATACAGTTCTCCTATTAATTTGGTAATGTTTTGTATCAGGATACATAATGTTGGAATTACGAGTGAAACTTATTCCTTTTGAGACATTTTCCATCATGATGTATTGTAAATTTGGCTTGAACTATTTTTTTGATGTAGTGTTTTATGATACATTCCACATTTCCATGGCTGAATTTATGATTTTCATTAAATATCTTGTCTCTATGTTCATCTATATGATTCCTACTATTTTAAACACCATTTATATGCCTACTGTTCAACATGAATTGTTCTATTTATTTTATTTCATGTTTATTCGCTACTAGGATTTATATCTCACCCCTTTCTTATTTATGTCCCCATGTTATCCTGTGTTTTTTTTAAAGTCTAGGATTTTTAGAAGTTTGTTAAGAATTTTTTCAATAATGTTGTTGTATCCGATGTTCAATATGGTATTCTATATAACTAATTCTCAAATAATCTATATTTCTATATCATCCAAAATTTATTAAGGGTAATGAAATGTAATTAATCATGATTTAATGTAAAATAAATTAGAGGGTCATTATAGTTGGTATCAAAAGAAATGCATTTTTATTTTTTGGATTAAGATTATAAAACATTCGTGAAAGGATTAGGGATAAAAATAAGAAAAATAGGACACATTGAACTGTTTTTCATTATAAAAAAAGTTTTTTATCAGGAAAATATATCCATTTTTGGAAACAATAAGTGGTAATGGTTTTGAAATTGATTTACATAGTTGTAGAAACTCCGACATTATATTCCGAGGCTGACTCAATTTAACCTATTACATGAAAATTGGCCTTACATCACATCTGGTTTGATACTCTTAGTGGATATAATTTGGTATATTCATACACTAATTATAAACCATTATTATTGGATTATGAAATTACCCATAATAATATGTGTTAGGACATAGATCAGTCATAATATACATCGAAGCCTAGACATTAATAAGTTATGGATACAGTTTTATTTTATAATAATATCTTCAAAGAAATTAAATTATCTTTTTATGTGTTTAATATTTTAAAATATACTCATCGTTAATTTTACCTTTGTTCTAGTTATTGGGTAAGAAATGAGGAATCTAGGAAACAATCAATTCCATGAGAAATGTGATGAATTCCCAAATGAGGTGCCCAACCCAATGTGAGCCAGAATTACGAACATTATGAAGATACTCTCTCATTGGAATCATGTTTTGAATAGAATAATGGATTATAAGTATCACCAAAATCCCGCTAATAGAGAAAAATCTATTATTGAGTTCATTATGTGATAAAGGCCTATGAATTTCAATGGATCATCTGATCCATTAATCACATAACAATAGTTAAAATCTATTATTAGGATCTTCACAATACATCAATTTTTTGAACTACAGAATGTTCAAATAGATGAATATTTTATGGTGGAAGAAGATGGTTTTTGGTGAACATTGATAAAGATAATGAATCATTAGTTTTAGATCGATGCAATGGGGTGGAATGAATTCATAAAAAAATCAATACTTATTTTCCTCACACTCTTATTATTAAAATAGTAAGGGATTACCATTCCAATGAGAGAAAATATGAAAAATATAGTGGGGATTAGGAGGTAAACATCATAGGGAATTCATGAAATGACTCTGACATATTCATTACCCCTTAATTAATGGTTTAAAGATTTTATGGTGGGGTAGAACAGAGTATAAAAAATCCTTGGTTATCATAGACTTTTAATGTTATGAAGAATTTTTTTTGAGGTTAACTCAATGATTATATGGAGATAGGAAAATCCCAAGGGTATCTGGGGAATATAAATAAAAAATTGGAGTTTAGTTATGGTATTCTAATGGATAAATCTAACGGTGAAAATAAACTTCCACATCCCACTTTTCAAAGCTGTATAAAAAAGCGCCATAAGAATTTCATAAGTTGGAAGAGGAAATGGTTTAGTTTTTGGGAGGAATAACACCTAAAAAAGATTTATAATATTACAAAACCACAAATGAAAAAAGGAATGGAATTCTCAAGTTGACCATTAACATATTTTTAATTTCTTAAAATGAAAGGAACCATGCCACATTACATACCAATGTACTAATCCAAGGGTTTTCGGAGACAACCAGCATACTCTTATGAAGCAAGGGACATCATTTTCGATCACAACTACCAAGGTGGATTTTGATAATTATGTTTTGGTTGCTAAGCTAGTTATTAATTCATTAATAGAAAATTTAATTGTTTATTATGGTTCTATTAATTCCCTTATATTAGAAACTTTCAGTATAAATATTCAAACAAATTAATAATGTATGTAAGTAGAGTCGTTGGTGAAAATGATAATTGATGGAATTATTGTACACCAAGTATACAATTCATCGCCAATCAAATTTTATGGGCTGAACATCCTAGAAAACCTTTTCATACCCCCTTTGGTGTAATTTGATGCAATTCTTGTTATGCATTGGGTCTATATCTATAGAGCTAGAATTTATTACAATGAAAAGGAAATCACTCTCCCTATTGCGAATCATCCTCGATTCTGTATTAGTATCTGGAGGAAGATGGAAATTCATTATCACCAAAATCTCATCAATGAATATTATTACCATATGTGAATGAGTATCAAGGTCAAATAACTATTAATAAGGAACAACCATATAGGAATACAATCCCATTGGAATGGAATATGTTAAGGCATTTCATATTGAATTGCACAGTCTTTCACAAATATGAGAGGATGAATTTTCAATCTATCATATACATCTGGTGTTTGCCTTATACAATAATCCAAATAGGTCAGTTGTTGAGTAACATAATGAATTGGAGGATAAACTACAAGGTAATTAGGATAAAGGGTTCATACACCCATGTGCTTCTCCATGGGGTGAAACAATCATCATCATCAATAGTGATGGATCAATGTGGAATTGATTTTATTATCATGAGCTCAAAAAGAACTGGATAAAATAAAAGTATCATCTTCCACATATTTATGATTTATTCGAACAACTATTTGGATACTAATACTTATCAAAGTTGGATCGGCTATTGGTATTTTACTATGTTATGATGAAGACGTAGGATATACCCAACACTACTTTTCGTTCAAGCTACAAGCACTATTAGTTCACTGTAAGGAAATTTAGACCAAATTATTTTCACTAAATATTAATGTAATTGATTAATAGTGTGATTATAGATTACGTTGAAATAATTTTGATAGGCTTTATAGATGATATTTCAATATTTTTCATAAAAAAGGTTGAGCATGGGAAGTATTTGAGTGTTGTGTTAAAAACCTTATGAATAGAGAAAAAATATTCCAAGTATAGTAAACTTGATTTGTTCTTAAAATAAGTCTAATTAATGGGAAAAATATTCATAAGAAATTGGATATCATTATACCCTTCAATGATAGAATCAGTTGAATGATAGATGATCACAACATCTGTGAATGATATCTAATGTTTCCATAGATTAACTAGGCATTATCATTAGTTTTTGAGATATTTTTAATGATCTTCAACCCCCCTAATCATGATAACAAGGAAGGGAGTAAATTTCGTAGGAAATGATGAAGGTGATGAAAATATCAAGGAGAAAAAAATGAGTCTTATCAGTGGACAAGTTCTCACACTTACCACAAGTGGAGATAATTTCATGGAATTCCTTGTTTCTTCAAAACATGGATTGGGTTTTGTGTTAATAAAGAATGAAAAGTCATATAATTGTCTTTAGGAATGTTGATATTTCACAAAATAATCTACTGAAATCATGTTCTGGGGTCAAATATAGTGATACTTTCTTTTAAAATATAGATATTTTTTCTGTTTGGAGAAGTGTGAAGTATATATAGATCACCAAATCCACGTATTTATATTCACTAATAAATAAATGAATATTCACCAAAGAGGATGGTTATATTTGATAAAGGACTATTCCTGATCAATTCACCACAATCTTGGGAAAATGAATATAGTGGAGGACTCTCTATGTAGAATGGATACTGCAATTCTATCATTGATAAGAATTGATATGGGCGTTATCTTCTTAGAATTCAAAATTATGGATCTATGAATCATAAACGATGGAACATAAATAATCCTTTCAAAAATTATTTATCAAACATTCCTTCTAGATAGGATGAAGGTTTCTCAAATAGATAGTTAGTGAATTGCAATGAAACATAATTTAATATTTTAAAGTAAATACATATAGTTTTAAATTATTATAGGAGTTAGGATATTTGGGTAAAGACTATGTGTACCATCAATGCATGAATTAATGAAGGATATATTGGAAGATGAAAATAGTTTTACATTCTCCAATAACATAGGATTCATGAAGATTTATTGATATCTTTGAGAGAACTATTGTTGGGAAAATTTAACTTGGAAGATCCGTTAATATTGATCAATGTTCCTCGACTGTCAAAAAGTTAAGGTTGAAAGGAAGAATTATAAGGGTACGATGAAATCATTACCCATAAAAACATGGAAATCAGAAAAAAAAATGAAGTTTTTTACCGTATTTTTAAACACATCCAGGGGAAACAATTCTATATGTGTTGTTGTGGATCATCTTAGAAAGAATGTTCAGTTTATCACAATTTTGGAGGACATATCAGTAGATAAAATTGCATGGATTTAAATCATATAAGTGGTAAGGTAGTATGGAGTACCACTATCAATTGTATATGATCAAAATCCATGATTTACCTCCATGTTTCTGAAAATTATACAACATGTTGTAGACATTGAGGTGAACTTTAGTACAACTTATATTCCTTATACTAATGGTCAGTTATAGTAGACTACTCTCACACTAAATGATAATTTGAGATAATATTCTATCGGCATCATATGAGGATGAGCCCAATATATACCTTAGGTTGAGTTTTCATGCAAGAACATTTTCCACTCACGAACCCAAATGGCTCCATATCATGCCTATTATAGGAAGAGGTTCGAAACACTTACAGGTTGTGATGATGGTGTAAAATGAAAACATATATAGTTCATAAAATGGTCGAAAAAATGGGGAAAATTTATAATACCATTCCTATAACATCAAAACATCTATGATTAGATAGAATATATATGACAACAATCATCAACGATAAATGGAGTTTGATTTTAGAGATATGGTTATCCTATTTATATGTCCCTGGAATATATTGATGATATATTTTAAGATAGTAAAGGTTATTCCAAAATAAATTGGCCACTTTAAGAACATAAAATTCATTTTATTAGTGTTCTATCAACATTAACTCCCACATAACCTATCTCAAGTACATGAAATATTCAATATGTCCCCCAATGGAAAGCACATAACAAACCCCTCATATGTAGTCAATCCATAGTTGGTACCATTTGATAATGAAATTTCCAATGAGAGCTATTGGTAGTGATCATAGATTAGATGGATAATGTTATAAGAAATAAGAAAATTAACCATTGTCATAGTATTTTGGAGAAAACAAAAGTTTTAAGATGTGACTTGGGAACCGGAGGAAGTAATAAAACCTAGTTATCCTCTACTATTTTGGTATGGGAAATGAAATTTTCAAAGGAAAATTTTCTTAAGGGGTTTTATTGTAATGACGCGAACTATTATTAATAAAATATCACTTTTTGGTTTATATAAATTTCATTTTATAAAATATCGTTATAGAAAAAACATGTGCACTAGTTTTGTCTTATTATATACTATCATATTTAGTTAACCATTAAGAATCATTACTAGTGATAATACTGCTATTAACCAATGATCAAATGATTTGTATAAATATAGTTGTTTTAAAATTTTAATTGACTAAGGAAAAGGATGTGATGGCCTCAACTAGTTGGATTATACCCTATGGAGCCAAATTTTTAGAGATTCCCAAGGAGACAACATCTTTTATAATTTCCCCAGAACTTAAGCTTGATTGAAATAGTTTATGGGAGATGTTCATGATCATTAAGATGACATCCCAAAGCATGTACACCGAACCACCCCATGAAAGTCCCACCATTACACACCATACTCTTATGGAATTTTCTGGCATATTAAAGGGAAATTTATCAAGACCCTAGAAACATGATTTCATACATCAATTTTTATCAAATAATGAATATATTTTCATCATATTATTGTTACTTTATAAATGTTTATTATTTCTACCTAATAAAACAAAAAAATTATTTTTTAGCATTGATCAAATAAAATTATGGAATTTATTTTGATGAAATAAAGTAATTTTAAAATATATATTATTTTAATAAAATATTATTATTAAATAACTTTATTTAAAAAATAAATGATCGTATAATTATTATTATGTCAAATAAATTCTTTATAAGGTTTCTAAAACATTTACTATCATTTAACCCAATATTTCTTAATAAATGTCAATTTAATATTTAAAAGTGGAAATTAATATATATAGAATTACATAGGAATAATGAATATTATTTTTAGAATTATATTATTTACTATATCTAGTGGTTATTTTATTGTATGTTTTTGAAGTATTTAAATTTTCAAGTTAAAGTTAAATACCTTATAAATATATTTTGTTTATAATGACATAATAATGACCTAAAATTTAAGTAATAAATACTTTCATTGGGACATATATCCAAATATTTGTTTCCATTTAAAATAATGTGATTTTATATTTCATTGGATTATTTTATAAAACCATTTTGAATCCTCCAGAACTAATAATATATTTAATGATTGTAAAATCCTTTCTTAAAGAGTGTGAGTAACCCCCACATAAGAAAAGGGAATTATTTTATTATGTTCAGGCCGTTTTTTTTTTAAATAATTAGGACGACTCAAATTTGGATTAAATCATGAGGAAAATACATTGGATGGTTTTCTGTTATGGTTATTTAATTACGTAGAGTGTAAAATGTAAAATATAATGAAATACCCATCATTTCCCTAATAAACACATACGGGATCCCATCTATCTTCACTAAATATCTTTAGATCATGTACACACTCTAAACAACACTTTCATTAGTTAACCAATGGTTTCCCCAACCTATCAAAAAGCCCCCCCCCCCCCCATGAATTTGGATTCACATACTCAAGCAATGGATCCCTCTCCTCATTTTTCCATTCAATCACTTATTTTACGTTATGATACATTGTTTCCATTTGATTATGTTGGTATAATTTCATCAATTTTCACTTCTATCAATTCATTTATAAATTATCTAAATCCCATTTCACTCTCATTAATCAGCCCCGATGATCCATTATGTATACCCATTACCATGTGAAAATAAGGTTAGTATAATTATATTTCTCCTCATTATTAATCGTTCATTAGGATATCATGCTTTATATTTTCAATTCCTAATGTTTACATATGGCTTCCCATTTCCATATTTCTACCCATTTTATTTTAAAATGATTATATAATCCTTTTTCTATTATTAACCATTTTATGAATTTTTTTACACAATTATGTTGTCGAAATTTGACCACAATTTTCCTTGTCAAAAAATTTGTATTGATCACCATAAATATTTTTAATGACTGGTGTTCACCTTTATACACTTATACATAATTTATTTGGGAATTATATGTATTTATTAAACAATCCTTGATTATTTAGTAATATATTATGTTGAATGATTCAATTTTTTATGATTTCTCTCGTGAACATAGACATGAGAAAGAAATGAATCTAACGGGTATGCCAGAATTATATAGTTCTCCATGAAATTTGGTAATTTTTAGTTTCATGATACATAATTTTGAGACATGTAGTGAACCTGATTCCTTTATTGGACATTTTCCATCATGATGTATTGGATGTGAGAATTGACTTGTGTTTATGATGCACGGTTTTAAGTTGATTCGAATGTTTCCATGTTTCCATTATGATTATCATTATATATCTTGTATTGTTGTCCATGTTTAAGATTCATACTCATTTAATTCCTCATTGATATTCATATTGTCTAACATGTATTATTAATTACATTTTATACCATCACTATTCCCGTTCTAGTCTCTATAGCATATCCCTTTCTTATATCCGTCCCTAGGTTATAAATTATACAATTATGTCATGTATTTTATAATCATGTTAAATATTTTTTCAATAATATTTTGTTATACCATGTTCGAGATGTTATGATATGTACCTAATTCCTAATGAAACTAGAAATCTCAATCATTCGGTTTTTAGTAAGTGTAATCCTATCTAATAAATAACAAATTAATATGAAATAAATGGAATGGTTGTTATAAGTCCCCCAAATCATGTCCCCATGGGAATAATTATGTCACCAATGATCTTCAGTTTCCACCAGTGGTGTTTTATTTGAATTTTTTTTGGCATTACCACTTTGATAAGCCTTTTATGATTTTCCCTAAACATAAGAGCATGAGGTTTTTCTTATCCCATTGTGAATTGAATTTGTGTTACTATTAGTGGATTAAATTCATATAGGATTATGAATTAATTATTTCACATATGCTAGAGAAGGGGAACGTTAAAGCTAATGCACTGATCCTAAATTTAATGAGTCATTATGTTTCCAAATCTAGGGATTCCAATAAATTGATGGGGAAACTCAAAGTGATTCATCATGAAATTGGATTTGTTGGAGGTAGAGGTTGCATTTTATTGGTGATAGTGTAGTACTCCATGGTTTTGTAGGTTTATGGTTCACAATTAGGGGATTATATGGTGGAGGATTAGAGATTTTTAGGTTTCATCATTTATTCTCTAACAGTTAGTATGGGGGAATATAGAACTAAAGTTTTTCCTATGAAATAAATTTTAATTTCCTCAAAGAGGAGATATATGGTTCTTTTTTAGTTCTATATTTTTCATCAGGAATTACATCCTGAGATGACCAATATGTATTGAGATTTTAGAGGTTATTTGTTTTGGCCATGGTCTAAGAATGTTGTTTCAATGAATGATTATCAATTTTTCAACTTCCATAAGGGGAAGGCTATGAACCTAATTTCTTACGAGTTTATCCTCCTGCACACAACACACTCAATTTCAGGAGGGTCTGCTTCACGAGCTAAGGGGTTGATACATCAACTATTAAAAATTCCAGAGTTCATGTATCCCAAAGTTTTTTCTCACCATAAAGAACTCAATGCGATAGATGGCGCGTCAAACAGATGCACGATATGAGAGATATATTCTTTTCTGTTCCAAGGGCCTTACTGGATTTCGGGTACTATCCATCCTGGACATACACCAATTGCGACCAAACCTCATGTGAAGTATACCAAAAGAACAGTCTCATAAAGTTGAAGCTAACAGAGTCAACGACACATCATTCGCATGTCTGAACCTCAAGTTATATCTGTTTCCGCTCCAAGGTCCAGGTTGGTGTCATGTTCGAACCAACCCGACTGTATACATACTTCACCAAAACCTGAGTGAAATATACCAAAACCACCTTCTGGATCCATGTAATCCTACCCAACTTATGGTGCATTGATCGGAAGTCTGTAGGTCAAGATATACATTTTCTATCAAAAACTGTCTGAAAATAGGGGGTCTAGGCCCGGTCTATCCTGGCCCAACACCCCCTGGGTCTGCCAGAACCGGGTCGACCCGACTCGGGTCTGGGTCCGGCCTTGTTGGGTGTGGTCTGGCCCAGATGGGTGCATCCAACCTGACCCATGTGGCCTGTGGATGCCCTGGCCCGCGTGGCCTGTGGCTGGCCCGACTGTGCAGCCTGCAGCTCAGCTCGGAAGCCGGCCGCAGCTCAGCTACTGGCCGAGCGGGACGCAAAGGGGGCGCGGACCCCTATTTTATGGAACATCGGATCCAGTCGGGTCCTCCCTTGCAGATGGTTGGGAGGGGGTAGCACCCCCTCTTTCCGAGTAACGGCTGGCCATTAAGGCCGACCGGTTTGTGAGCTGTTGCGGGACACATAAGGGGTCCCACCTCCTGGAGACACCGGCGGCCGGCTCGGCCAGCCGCCACTGCTGGTATGTTGCGCCCCTCTCCCGCCACGTCCTCCCTCGGTCTCTTCGGAGTGGCGTGACGGTGCTACGCACATTCGTCGTGGCCCGCTCGGGCCGCGACCCTCATCATCTCTGCGCGGTGCAATAGAACCGCGCCTCCTTCACCGCTGCCTAGCATGACCACAGTTCCCTTCCTATCATCACATGGTGAAACGACACCGTGCACCTCTTCCTCCAACATCAATGATGATTATCAATGAACATGGGAGGAGAACCATCCATGTTTGTGTGTTTCGATTTCCTCCCGTAATGACGATATCATACAGCCAAACCATAAACAATGAAGAACGTTGATAAAGAATAGAACAAAAATAACCCATACCTCGTGATCTGATCACTCGAAGGATCTGCGAATAGGTAGCATCATTCATTGATGTCACAATATGACGTCATCGTTTCCTTGGAGGTTTGTCACTCGTTCAATCGTCAGAGGAGGAGGTCCCTTGGTGGTGCAAGAATGGTGGAAGAGGAGAAGAGGAAGAGAGAAGGAGAAGAGGGGGGGGGGGGGTTCTCCAGTGGATGCCCCCTCATCTATTAAGATCCTCCCTTATTTAATAAAGGGAGGAGATTCATTGAATTAATGTGGGTGGTGGACCCCCCCCCCCCCCACATTAACTCATTCATATTTCAATTTGAAAATGAATGACTAAAAATAAAATAAATTTTATTTTTATTTCATGAACCTCGGTAAACTAACTCCCACACTGCCCCGACTGCATTCGAGGTGAAGGTCCCCTTAAGAAATCACCAATTCTGCGAGTTCAAAGGTTCCCTTGGAACCCAATTCCGAGAACCAGTTCAAAATATAGAAAAACCCGCTCGTTTGTTCACTCAAAATTCATCTTCCAAGAATTTCTATGAAATTTTACTTCCCATGATTCCATATGATGTTTAATCAAGAACCAATGGTTCCAAATTATCATTTATAAAATATATTCCTTCCAAATATCTCATTTTAAAAATTTCTAATACCACATTTTTTACCCATAATACTACCATGTTTACATTTAAAATTTCCCGATTTCAAATAAAACATTATTATTTTGTGAATTCAAAAAAAACTTTCATAAAAGGGTATTAAGATATATGTTAATATATATTATTTATTTTTAGATTTACATATATTAATCCCAAATTACCTTTTCTAGGGTTAAAAATATGTTTTATGGTCAATCCATTATGTACATATGAACGCAACACATTTACATGAAACTCGTACATTAGTCTTCACGAGATATTGAAAAAATGATTTCTTATGATCAATTTGAGTCAAATTATATAAATACATATGAATGGTTCACCATAAATGCTCTCCAATGTAATTAGTAAACAATTTAATCTATATTGAATTCAGTTTTCATATACTTTGGTGAATAGCTATTGTAATTTTGATTTATGAAACCATGGTTATAATCCTTGGTAATATTCTTATAAAAGACTCATTTAAATGTTATATAAACATTTACATGTTATCTATCCTGTAATTTTTTTCATTATATTCCTCATGTTCTATTATTCATTTCATATTGCAATACATCTTCTTATTATTGATGGGCCTCAAGATCACTTGTTAAATATCTCCCTTGTTTATTCCCATAATGGGACCATTCTAAACCCTTTTCATTGATATATGCACACATGATATGAGTTGAAGAAAAAGATTATTTGTGTAAACCCATTAAAGAACCTATCACGTAGAATATAATAATGTATATTATTTTGATATATTATGTTAAAAATTTCCATGAATCAAACATTAAATGTTCTAGTGTTTTTATAAATATAATGAATTGTTTATGGAATAAAACGTTGGGATTCAATAGGGTCTCTGGAGTCAAATGAATCTGTGAAACAAATTGGTACATTACTTAATCATGAGGTCAATAACCTCGAAAAAAACCTAAATTAGATCTATTCATCATTAATTCCCTATGAATGGATTTTCTTAGATGATTCATTATTCCACATTGATCACATGTTTTTAGAAAAAATTGATAGTCCATGAAAATTTTTTCCATAATCCCCTAGTTATTTAAACTATAATTTTAGTTCTACCAAATATGAAGTCATGAAAACCCTTCACGTATTTGACTGTAGACCAGCACCCTAGAATACATATTTAATTTTTGTTTCATACTCCCATAATCATAAACAATAATTGCAGTGGGGATATCCTGTATCATTCCTTTGGAAACAAGAATAATATGAGTATATTTTTCTTCCTAGATTCCATTAAAAATATACAAATCCTTATAAACCACTAGAGAATTTTTCATTAAATAACACATCTTCATAATTCTTTTCATCTATGGATGAAGAAAAATCTTGAGATATCTATATTTTAATGGGTCATTCTCTCCCTAATGTTGACAAATGAAGATCAAAATGGTGAATAATGGTGCATATTTGGATGATGTAATTGTCCCCATCTAGAGAATTATAAACTCTTAATTATCATCATACAGTTATTAATGTTGTATGAATGCAACAATAAATAGGCCCTTGTGTAACAACCCGTCCCCTAGGGCTCGTGTCTTGACTAACAAAAGCCCTCCTCCCAAAGGCCAGAAGTTTGTGACTAACACTGGGTAATAATTTTTTAAAAAAGAGGAATCATTTTCCTATAAATCTACACACACACACACACATTCCCCCATGAAAGGTATTTAAACAAAAAACACTAATATAATAATATATGTTACCCAATAATACAACAACTTAGAGTTATAATACAAACTCAAATGTAAATGGGCCAGAATGCAAGGCCATAAGAAAATAGAAAGGTAAAAGATCGTGGGTCTCATCTGTATAATACCCTACATGAAGGATCAGTATAGTACATTATATGTATTTCACTGAAGTGTACCACAGTCATCAGGTCACCCTAAAGAACCCCTATCTACAACCCACCTATATTCCCTCAATGAACCCAAACATCATCACAAGACACGACACGTGTTGGAAAAGCCAATGTAGTGTTGTGTAAAAAAATACTCAGTAAGGACACCAAACCAAAAAATAATTACACAAATTAACCCACACAAAATAACAAGAAGTATACCACTAATAAGAGTACAAATAAATACTCAAATTATACTACCATAGAGGCACACAAAGTGTTACCTCTATGAGGTACACTAATGAGAGTCACTAGAGTCATCTCACACCAAGTATTTGTCTACTGTACGTATAAAATAATGTCATTAGAATCCATAGTACCCAAAAGTAGTAACACACATATAATTTGTAACACACAAAGTGTAGGTAACATAAGAAGTCTAGGTAACTCACGGATTGCAGAAAACACACGGAGTTCAAATAACACAAGGAGTGATGGAAACACATAGAGTGTCATTAGAGACTATAGGACCTGAACCATGGTGGGATATGTGGGAACTAAATCACTCTTGGTTTGAAAAAAATATAGACAATACACATAGTCTAGGTAAGACACACATTGTAGGTAAGACACATAGCCTATGTAATCACATAGTTTCTGGGTCATAGCAATCCACAAGATTCTATCCTTAGCACGGTCGTTCTGGGAGAACCTTTTTTTGAGACAATAGGTCATACATAAACATCCAAATAATCTCATATAAAGTATATCAAAATTATTTCCTTTTCATAATGGTCCCAAAGACACAAATGACTCATCAAACAATCAAAATGTTTGAGAGTTATGGGGTTTTATTTTTGTAAAAGGGACCCATTGGGCCCAGGTCCAGTTCGACCCATACCGACCAGAGTTCCACTTGACCCAACCCGCCCAATAGGTCTGACCTGGAAAGCTGGTTCTTTCAGACCATCTTCCACGTGGCCTACTCAAGTAGGCCAGTTCGTCTGCTTCGGATGTGGAAGCTACCACGTTCCAGCCTGGTCAACCCGGGATATTTCCACATGAACCATGCCGTGGTGGCCTATTAGACCATAGTTTCATGCCTTTTCTAGTCTATGTATCCACCCATGGATTTTGTGCAAGGGTGTTCTCCACCACCCACCATATAGCCACTATGCTCCTACTGTTAGGTGGTGGAGCCACTATCGGCGGCATCGTGCACCAGCAGTTGTGGCTCTTCTTCTATTGGTTGTCGGTCTCACTCATGTTCTCAATGTTTTTGGAAATGAATGGATGCCTATGACCCTCAGGTTTTGTTCTTCATGACCATGTCTCAAAATCATCATGTCATCATTTTGGGGGTCCTATCATTTTCAAAACCACCCAGAAAAGCTAGAAGGAACTATAGGGGTCCATTGTCGAAGAACGCAAGGATGAGGAAGATATATAAGTACAAGAACACCCTTAAAATGATACATAGACTTGATCATGTCATCATTTATCTATTAATGTCCGATGTAATTTGAAAGAGGATAAATAGAATATTTAATATGATTCTCCACACTTTAATAATACATTTTTAACCATCACACAAGTATGGTGAAACCATGGATCAACCTGTTAATGGGTTTGTCCCCATTCATCATTGGTAACAAGAATGGGGAAAGAAATCAGGAATAAAATAAACCCCATTCCTAGATAGAGGAGCAGTTACATTAGAGAAATTGTTATTTAATGGAATTCGTCCACAAACGTCTCTGATCTGTCATTCTTCAGTATTTGTATTTCATCGTCACTAGGGAGAGAGCTTCCTTGACTTACAGGGAAAATTTTAGGTGTTATCCATTTTATGTTGATCCATACCTCTAACTAATGGAGGCAACATGTTAACACATTTTAGTGTTCCAAACACATTTCAGTGTTTCTATAATGCTATATTGCCGTGTTGCTGATTCGTCAAACCGTAGTGCATCAGATTCACCATATAGCATTGAGGAAAAATTATATAAACTTTATAAGATTATTTTTATTCTTATTTTAAATGTCTGAAAATTATTTTCCACAATCGATCCGCAACGGTATAAGTTAGGTCCAACCTAAGAAAACCTGTTGTATTGAATGCAATGGTGCCCACATATTTCAAATCTGAGCAGTCATTTAGATGTTACTAAATCTAATAATTCACAATATTTTTTATAAACATAATAATAGGTCAAAACATTATTTTAGGTAACCCATGCCTCAGAATAATGATTCATCATAGTTCATGGTCATGAAATAATCACATATAATTTTAAAAAAAATAACATGGAAAATCAAGAGAAATAAATTCTATCCACCCTAGGGATTTACGTTCCCAATATACAAAACAAGGTCTAAACATTGAAAAGTGGTTACTAAGCACAGATATGATCCTCCCTCTCCCAAGTGATCTCCTAGAGATTCTCGAGCCTCCACCAAATGTGCACCATATAAATTGACCATCCATGAATGATGGTCTCATGTTGATCCTCAATCTCCACCTAATACTCTGAAAAAGTTTCCCCATCATCAATATCCTTCTCACACATGTAAATTATGTGGGAGGTGTCTTGAAAGTATCTCCAAAACTAGGATACAAGAAAGACATCATGCACCTTATCTAAATGTAGATTTAGAGCCAAAACGTATGCCACCACACTGACTCTAATCAGTTTTCGAATGATCTGATGATCCTATGAGATAGCTTATTACCTCAGCCTAACATCAGTATCACTCATCGTGGAGAGACCTAGAGGAACATGTGGTCTCCCTCCTCGGAATAAATGTCTATCTGTTGCCGACAAGAAAAGGGTTTTTTGGCAATGTTTAGTCTTCATCTACTATTGGATGATATGACCCTTTTCTGTAGTTTCCTCCACCAATTCCGGGGCCATGCATGCTGACTCTCCTAGGCCAAACTATTAATGTGGTGACCTGTAGGGTCACCTATTCAAGGCCTCGAACGATACTATATTGATGGTGGAGTTATAACTACTTTTGTATTCTAACACCACTAGGGTTAAGTGATCCTCCAAACTACGACTAAAATTATGGATGTAAGCACATAGAAAGTCCTCCATGACTTGAATGGTCTGCTCTGTTTGGATAGATTTCTATGAGTGGAATGTTGTTCTCAAATGAAGATGATTCCAAATCAACTATGGAAGTCCCTTCAACAACTAGGATGAATCCCATAGAGATTTATTTGAAACATAAATTGATGGGAATACATGGATTCGAACTGTCTCATGCACGTAGAGGCTTCACATACTCCCTATGGGACTCTTCTCATGAATCACTGGGATGTGGGCTGACATGGTGAGTATGTCAATGATCACCCAGATGGTATCATGACATCTAGACGTATATGGTAGACCTATAATGAAGCCCATCTATATTCCATCCCACTTCCAATCGATTACCTCAAAGGGGTTCTTCCAAACTCGTTGGAACCTGGTTCTAGACCTTTATTTAAAGACAAGTGAGGCATCATGAGACAAAATCCGACACTTCTTTAATAATCATTTGACATTGAAACTCATTCCAGGGATCCTGGTACATATTTCCACACAGATGTGTACCAAAAAAGTGGATTAATTGAACTACCTCAACACCTCCTCCCATAACATCACTAGTACAAATGTGCATCCTCAAAAAAGGATGATGTACTCCCACCATTAGAATATCCATCAGGTAAATTCCCTATAGTCATTTGAGAATGTGTAGCCATGCAGCTGAAATCTCTGATTTGTGCCTCCCACACGCATTGTAAGAGTGGAGGGTAACCACCATCGATTGGAGATAAGAATATTCATCTCCATAAATGAAGGATATCTGATGTGAGACTAACTTCTCAGATGAGAATTTTAGTAGCGGTAAACTCGATCTCCAGCTGAGAGCATCTTCCACCAAATTTCCCTTCCTAGGAGTATAGACTATTTCAGGGTCATATTCATGGAGGAACACTTGCAGATTCCATTTTCGTAGGTTTAGATCTTTCTGAGAAAGGATATACATGGGAATTTTTTTGACTGAGTTGATGATGAACCTCCAACACATAATATATTGTCTCTACATATTCAATGAAAAGACAACCTCTATCAACTCAAGGTCATGGGTCACATTGTTCTACTTGTGTGTCTCAACTACAGATAACTATAGGCAATCACCGCACGCCACTGCATCAATACACTACCATTTCTGGTTCCTGAGGGATCACAAAACACAATGTACTCATAACCCTCAATTGAATCCTCAAGATATGTGCACTCCTCAATATCTACCTCACCTACTAAAAACTCTATTGGAAACCTTCTTTTCATGTTAAGGGTTTTCCATTACACTTCATAGAAGTCATGGGTTATTCTACTCCAGATATGTCTGGTACAAACTTCAGATAGTAACCAATCAGACCAACGAAACTACGCACCTCATTAATGCTCTTGGGTGGATCCCAAGCATGCATCACATCAATCTTCACTAGATCCACTACATCTCCAGGCTTTGAGTTGACCTATCACATAAATTGGACCTCTTGAATCCAAAATTGAATCTTTATGAGCTTACCATAATGATGGTGATATCAGAGTAAGTGAAGGACCATCCTCAACTATATCTTGTTCTCCCCCACAACTGCTAAATACAACACAATTTCATCAATAAAGATAGAAAAAATTAGGTAGATGTATAACTGCAAGATCATGTTCATGACTCCCATGAACACATATGAGGTGTTATTCATGAAAACTAGAAAAAAAATTACTAGTATTAAAAGTACTAACATCTAATAGCCTTGTTTCAAATGTCAACATCTCGTAGTCAAAAATGTTGATAACCTGGTCTGCTTTTTATCATCATGAACCATCTTGCATATTTTAGCTGATCAAAGAGATTATCAATCCTCAGTATAGGATTATTGATAGTCAGTGTCCCCTGGATTAGGAGGCATAATTCCACACAAAACCTCAAAATCCAATCTTCCATATTGGAATTAGAACTGGGGCTACACATGTTAAAACATGGGGTGTTACAGATCCCTTTCTCTACATGTCCTCCAACAATACCCTCATCTCCTGAAGCTCTGCGAGATCCATCCGTAATGTGGTTGTATATATTGGTGTTATCTCAGAGTGAAGTTCAACGCCTTAATCTTCCTATATGTTAGGAGGTAATATTGGGACATCATCAGGGGTGACAACCTCATATTGTTCCACCACTGATGGAAACTAAGAACTTGCCTCCTCATTTTTACCAAGGGTTATGACATCCAACTGGTTTGTGATTGGATGAACCCCCTACATGCGAGTACATATCTCCCTTCATGCATTTCAATTTCACCGTTAATGGAAAACCTGGTCCTATCTTTGCATACACACCACACTCTACACCTAAAACAGTCATGCCGGGTATGGATTGTGGTTAAACTGTCTATAAATAGAATGATAACATAATGCCTTGATGGTACTACTTGGTGATCCTAGCCAAAGCTCTCGCCCATAATAGTAATCTCCAAGTACTTATACTAGTGTGTGATCATTGAATTCCCTCCTGTAAGAGTCTCTAAATGTAAGGATTGAGCTAACGACTCAACCAAAATCTTTGATATACAAACAAGATCCATGGTATGGAAAGAATGATTGGAACCCCTATCTATAAAAAATGTACATAGGGTATGGAAGACATATCTTGTACCTATAATAATATTTGGAGCGTATGGATAGTAATCCTCTATCAGTTGATGTTGGCATGCCACTATCCACCATCTCTTGGAGCCCGTGGTGGACCACCTGGGTGTGGTGGTGGTAGTACCTCAATCCTCTACCCACCATCTGTCGCTCGACATAATTCCATTTCATGTATTCCACCCATAGAACAACCATTCCTAGAGATCATAGGCAACACTAGTGGTCCATCAACTATTTCTTGGTATGTTGTTTGACAATTTTGGCAATCTCTAGCTAGATTCCATGACTGTCACAATAGTTTCATAGTCTTTCCTTTAGTTGGATCAATTTTCCTTAGAAGGGTCACAATGCTAATCATGTATCCTGTTTTCATCCAATGGAGTGCTTGTCCTTCTTGTTTCCCTACATTATCCATTTTCTACCCACTTCTGAAGACTCCGCTACATGTCGCCCGATGGTACCTCCCACTATCGGTGCCTACTCCACACGAGTGATCTCTACCATTAAATCTCACTCTATCACCCCTACATGCATAAGGATTCTATGGGATATCATCAACTACTTGATTTTCGGACATAGCCCCAACACAAATGATCATTTCCTACAGAATGGGTTATACACCATGTCGTTTGAGTGGTGAGATTGATCTCTAAATCTCACTGAGTACCCTACTATGGAACAACTACCCTATTATAGGGGCAATATCTCATGTATATGTACAAAATATAACGTCACTAGAAAGAACACCTCTCTACAGAGGCACTCTATGTCCTTCTAGGAAATCATTGTCTCCAAATGCGTTTGATTCAACAGGCTCCACCATCTCCCCAATGAGCCCTGAGGAAGGCCCCTTCGACTGGTACTTCCATCTTGTTGGGAGGGGTCCCCACTAAGTAGAAGACTCACATAAACGTCTACATCCAATCTTCAAATATCATAGGGTCTATCTCACCTCATAACCTAGGTGTTCACTACAACTAGAACTCGTGAAATTCACTATGCATGTGTGTATCCTCTACCGGTAGTGCTGGAATGAACTAGTACCCTCCAGATTTTCATATCATAGGTGCAACACCTGGATGTTCTTTCTTTGGCAATAGTCCATGCACCAATGTTGTATTTCTCTTAAGACCATACTTGTGGTTCCTCAATTGAATCATGGCCAATTATCTGGGTGGAAGCATCCCGAAACAAATCAGGATGAACCATGGTCAATAGATTATACCTGTTGGCATGAATCTAACTCAATAAGGACACAAGAACACCCTTGACTCCTATATGATACATGAAATATGGGTTTTAATGTACCAAGTCCAAAAGAAGAATTCATCCTCATAGTGTTTGGATATGTCAGCTACCTCAACAACAATGGGATCCCAATTCTGAAATCCGAACAAAAAACACTTATACTATTTCCCAAACACAAAAGTAAAACCAACTGCCCTCTCAAACAACTCTATCATGACCCGTCCACAGGGACCATGCCATGAATACCCCATGAAAGACAACAATATGTTAGGGGATGGATACTAGCACCTAGTAGGGATTTCCCACGAAGGGGATACATTTTATTATAATTTTACACACATAAAACTATCCACAATAAATGAGCCGAAACTAAAAATACTGAGTAAATAAGTATTAAACCCAGTAAGACATCCGATGAGCGTAATAGTATAAACTGAAAATTAAACGGGGTAGAAAACTAAGCCAACTGAAATATAAAAGTACCTTCTCCTAGGTCTCGTATGCAGAAAATCGTACCTAAAGGGTAGGTTCATTAAGCTATCTGAAATTTAGTGAAGCATACCACATATTTTAGACAACCCTAAAGCACCCATTTCTTTATCCTACCAAGGAATATATCAAGGATTCCAATAAATTAAACAAGACATGACATGTGAGGTTGAACCCCCTGAAGGGATGATAAAAAAATACTCATTAGTGTCCCCAAACAAAAAAGGACTCGCATAATGTAAACAACACGTAATGACATGATGTATACAAGAAATTAGAGAACATTGAAATACACCATGTAGACTACCAATAAGGAACATAAATCATTTCCTCTAATAGGTACAATCAATATTGTCACTAGAGTTAGCTCGCACAATATATTGTTCTATGGTATGTAAATATGATTGTTTTAAGAATCCCTAATACCCTAATTTAGTAACATGTTGAAAGTTGGTAACACATAGAATGTAGTTAATACCCGAGGGAGGGTAGCACATAGAGATAAGATAACTCAAATTGTTTCGAAAACACACGTAGTGATGGTTACCCACATATTATCATGAATGGTTAGAGGAACCATGCCCTATAGGGATGGGGGAGTACCAACTCAGTCGTGGTAAGACAAAATTTCTCAGTAAGAAACATAGTCTAGGTAATAAATGTAGTTTAGGTAAGACATGCAGTCTAGTTAATCACATAGCTTATAGGTCACAAACAGCTATAGTATTCCATCCATAGAATGATTCTTTTGGGGGAACTTCCCACTCAATCCAAAATAACTTCCACAAATTCTGAAAAAAAAATATTGAGAACTGCCTCATTTCAAGGGTCCCAACATCCCAAATGTCTCAACAAATGGACGCACGGTTTGAGCGTTATTGGATTTTCTGAAAAGTGTCCAGTAGGGTTTGGGTCCCACCTAGCCCAACCCACCAATTCTAGCCCGACACAACTAGGCCCCTCTCACAGCGATCCCAGCCCGCCTACTACATCCCAGTCTACTCAGGTGGGATAGTTATTCCACCTGAGATTTAGTAGGTGTTGCGTCCCTTCATGGTCAACACGGTCAACCACCGTTTTTAATGCGGTGGACTTCTGTGTTCAACGCGATCAACCACCACATTCAATGAAGTCATCCACAACATGGACTTCACTACGGTGGTTGTCGTGGGTCCTACAATGGTCTGCTAGACCACGAGCCTTCACCGTATGACATTGCTTCATGCTGCATCCTGTGGAGCTCACCACTCATGGCTGTTCTGCAGCTAGATCCTCCACTATCGGCCATAGAGCCGAATGAATCCTACTATCGGGTGGTCACACCTTCATGCACCTCCGCAGGGGAGCCTCCATATGGGGGTTGCTAGTCTCACTCAAGTTCTCGGATTTTTTAAAAATAATGAACAATTGTTACCCTCAGGTCACGATCTTCATCTCCATCTCTCCAAATCGTTTTGATGCAATTCTTGGAGTCTGGTCACATTCAGAACCACCCGAAAAAGAACAACGTTACCACATGAGTTCGTTAGTGAAGATAACTAGAATGGGGAAGAAAGATAATCAAAATAACACCCTTATAAAAAACTTGAAATTGTTTGTTTAAGACTTGTTCCATTCTTGTGAGCGGAAATATGAAAGAGGAGAAAGTGAATATTTAATAAGATTCTCCCCATTAATCCTACATTTTTAACCATCCCACAACAATAATCATATTGCAGATCAACTTGTTCTTGGGTTGGTCTACGTTCCTAATTTGAAATAAGAACAAGGAAAGAAATCACAATGGAAATAACCCCCTACTTGAAGGAAGGATGAATTGGAAGATAGAAACCATCCATGAATGTAATCCATCCACGAACATGCTCAATCCATCATTCATCATTTCCAGCAAAAAATCTTCCTCGGGTTCCATTGAAAATATATATCATTATTTATTCTAACGCTATTCCATTCCTACGATTACTAGAGAAAATATGTAATTGCATTTAACTATTTCAAACGTGTTTCAGCATTGCAACGATGCTGCATTTTAGCATCACTAAGACGTCGTACCACAGTGTTGCTGAGTAGTTTCATAATGTTAAAGAAAAATGAAATATACTATTTATGTTTATTTTTATTCTTCATTAAAACATCTTAAATTTATTTTCTATAGTCAACCCACACCAGTCGATGTGAGGTCCTACCGAAGAAAAACCTGCTTTATTGAATACAATAGTGCCCTCACACTTCATATCTGACCACACGATTAAATGTTACTAAAACTAGGATAACATAATATTTTTAATAAACATAATATGTGTTCATTCATTTATTTTGGGCACCCTGGGACGTGGAATCGTGTTTCATGTCATCTCCTTATCTATAAATCAATCCCATATAATATTAAAATAATTCCATTGAATGTACGAGACATTACACCATAATAGCCATCCATGTTAGCCCCACATATCTACTATATTAGATCACAATTTAACCCATTCGTCCATGAAAATTATAAATCATTATGGTATAAATTGTTACCTTTAAATCCTTTAGCCTATACATAAGTGAGGAATTCCTTTTTATGACTCATATCTAGTTCTCTATATCTGTGGTTCTACTATCTCCCTAGATGAATAGGTGATGTTGGAGAAGGATTTCATTGCAATAATCATCCCTCATTGGCCCTCCCAATAGGGATCCTCCACGCTGAACAGGTACAATATGAAAGATTCATTCCTATGTAGATTATATATAATGACTTTACAATAAGACATGGGAGTAATCTCCATTACATCCTCCTATATAAAAAATAGATCACCTAGTAGTGAAAAATATATTTGAGGTGTTATTTCGAAAAATTTTAGTTCAATCAATAGAGATATCCATTTTATAGACAAGAAATCCACTACCATATAACTAACACACATTAGGGTTTACAATGAGGTTCATCCCAAGATATTGACCAAACAAATAAGGCATAACCGTGTAAGTAGTGACTATGACCCAATCCATACCTCATGTACATATACATTATTCATGACCTCATATATATGTATTTTGGAAGAAAATAATTTTTAAATAATATATCAATGGAGTAAATAATCCTCTAAAATAATAAATCAAAATATTGAAAGGAATTTTAATAGTCATGGTTCTAAATTTTGAAAGAAATAGTAATATAAAATGTGACCATATGTTCCAAAAAATACTAAATGAATACACTTTGAATCCAATAAATCAATATTCCATCAAACTGTGTATCCCTAAAGGTGAGTTTATCCCATTGGTTAAATCGAACAATAAGATCATAAAATCCAAATTTATGGCCATTAAAAGGACCATATTATTATGTTATAATGTAAATATCAATTTTACCGCATCCAAGTACCATATATCGTATCTCCATTATACCATATCGAAGCTCTTGTAAAATATAAGAAACAAGTTAGTAATCAACTATGTGTTCATTATGTAATATCCCTACGTGAGCCACTTTGTATTATAAATTAATCCAAACAACCTCATACATTCATCCACATATACCAAAAGATGTCGTCTTGTGGTAAGGTCCAATGGTAAAATCATAGGGAGTCGATAACCGTGTTAATCTATAAATATTATAGTACATAATTGAAATAATAATAATAATTTAATTAAAAAATTTACATATAAATAAATCATCCTAGTATAGGTATTCACAAGAAATACCAACCCATGATGTAAATGTATAGATTGTTTGTAACATGAACATAACTATATTGCGGATCCATAGATGTTGTGAATCAATGTTTGAATTAAAAAATTAAAAAAAAACAGAGGCATACTAAAATATTAATGACAATCCAACAATGTCTTCATCCTCATACAAAACAAGATCCACTATTAATAATTGGTCCCTTACCCTGGACTAGATATCTGGTCACTAAATCTAACAAGGAACTAGAGTTCCTATATATGGTTTTAGTTAAAGAACCATAAGATACCTCAAACGGTACATAAAATAATTTCCTAATATATACATGTAAATTCCATGAAAATATAAATATTGACCACAAAACAAATTTGTTTAACACCCAATCATAACTTATGAGTTGAGTCTTTAGGGACTAGCTCAACCTACATAATAATGATTCCTAAAAAATTTCACCTAGTCATGTTAGATGAATCCCTATCATCCTGATGGTCCAAAATTATATTTGACACATCACCCTGTTAGGGGAATCACATTTTAATGTAGATCAATATCTTTCACGTCCCCATCCATGGAATATTACATATGGATAAACTACAATCAAAATAGTAGATGACAAGGAAATAAAAAAGTAATCAATTTTATAATGGATGACATATCGAGCATAAAAATATATAGTGAATGATTTAGGCTCATAACAAACCATATATGAAAATACATCCATAATAGGATTCCCTAGGATACACACACATACCTCATGATATATACATCAATAATCAATTCTCATATGGTAACACAAAAATTCCAATATATAATCCCTAAAATATTACGAATATGAATTGATGATAATGACAACCTAACATAGGTGGGACAATGCCTGATTAAAAGTCTAAATGTATGAATCCCTAAGAACTAATGTTTTATCAGAATATCTACTTCCCATAATCCTCTAATTTAAATTGATATGCATATTCAAATTCAAATATTCTGGTTGTGATTCTATCATTGATGAAAAATTATCTTTTTATACTATTTAATAATACATTAATATGATTAATACATCATATGACTATTTTTTATATAGAGTGGAAGAGGGTTTATCATGATTGAAATGGAACTCACTTGATTGAAAAGGGATGATCAAACCTTTTTATAAACATTGAATATATGAGACTCATATAAAGGATATATCCCTAATGTCCCCAGAGTGAGTTACTAGGGTAACGGGAAGGTAATGTTATTGATATAATGAGGTAAAATGATAATGGTTTTCGTTAAAAAAACCATATTTAACCAGGGTTTCTCAGAGGTATCATAAATATTCTTCCTAAAAGATAGTGGATTCCACCATCAGGTCACCTAACAATGTTCAAAAAATCCTAGGAGTAAAACTAGTTATATGTCTATCACATAGAATATTAGTTTATTAGATGGATGTCCAAATATTGGACGGTGGATTCCCACCAGTAGGATTGATGGATCTATATACAACCTATATATCCTATAGACTACACCGGTAGGCTCATGGAGAAGGTGCATATTTTTCATTAAAAACCATTATATATAGTCTTGTTCCATTTCAATTTTGTCCCCCGAAACACTACATTCCCATTTAAAATTTCATTATGACATAAACAAATGTTATTGAAATGATTGAATGTATGCAATCCTTAAAATGTTAGTGTCCTGTTTTTTATTTTTTCTAATAAAAGGGATTGGTATATTCATTAATGGACTATAAAATTAAATCATTATGATAATCATTCAATAATATATATATAGATATATCCATCAATTATCAATGATTTGAGATTAAATATATTTATTTTTGCAGCCACATTTAAATTTTGAAATTAAATTGAAAATAATTAAAATCAAATAATGAAAATATATTAATAATTTTTTTTATGGTGTGATAGAAAACAATAAAGGGAAGATTTAAATAATAGGAAGAGAAAATACTAGAGAGGATGTGAGTTACGCTATTAGTTATATATTTTATGATGATTTAACTACATAGCTGATTTGTTATGATATATAATAAGAATCTAACCAATTATGAGATTATATGAAATGTGTGACAACTAAATAATATCTAAATAAATTTCTCATATCATGAGTTCTGGGATATACACTTCCCATTTTACCAATATTAATTATTTTTAGTAGATCATATAATAATTATTTTTCTTTTTAATTCTAAGTATATATATATATTCACTTAAATTGGTTGATTTTTTTGAGTGTCCATTTGTTTATTTATTTTGGTTTTCTTTTATATATTGTTGTACCTAAATTAATCAAAATATAACCACATAGATTTTAATTTAAACTATTTTAAAAAAGGAATATTTTATTATTACTCACTAATTCACCCCCTCCTGGGGAACCCTCATAATGTGTTGTGTCATCAAATTTTTACATTTATTGTAATATTGGATCCATTAAATGAATAATGTGAAGGGTTTAATGTGTGATACTATTATTTGGAAAGGATATGAGATATGTTTTTATTATTGGTTGTAAATGAAACTGAATGAATATTAATGTATTGATTAAATTAATAGGTTAATGAAAAAAATGTGAAACATTATTCTTAAATGTTAACTGATAAACCCCAAGAGATATTGATGTAGCTTAATTAGATGGTATGTGGGGTTTTTTAAGAAAAGAAATATAATATTTTTTTCATATTAAATGTTTTCAATTCTTTTCAGTGAAATGAAATGTTTTGTGGAGTGATAGAACCAAAATTTAATAAATCTACAAGTGAAAATCATAATATGCATAATATAATCAAAATTTATATGAGTACAAAATATATAGGTAAAAACATTGGTTTGAGGTATCATATCTACAATAAAATTTTATTATTTAATTATTTGGAGTATAAATAATATGATATTTACATGCAATTTCTATTCATTAACTAATGATATTTATGTTTTAAATGAAAAAAATTTCGGTCTAAACAAGTGTTTATTGAACATTAATAGTGAATTATAAGAGGGAATTATGTCATATATGATGGAATAAATATGTAATATTTGGTGACTAATTCTGTAGGATTTAATGTACATGTATATAATGATCCAATGATAATAGAATATGAAATGCATCTTTCAATAACAATAATATATATATTGAAGAGTACAACCCATAAGTATTAGGTCAAGGGATAATAGAAAATCAAGAGGAGCAGAAACACAATAATATATGACATTATAATCTTGTTACAAACAATGAAATTGTTAAAGGTGATACTACTATATCATAAAATAGATATGACAGTTTGTTTGATGTGGTCTGTTTGACAATAGTGAAGTGTCCCCCTACATTATAGATTACCTATAAAAAATTTCACATACTGGACAACATGGATCATGACTGTGTGGAATATTCATCGACATTGTACAAAAAACAATTGGAACATAAAATTCCAATACATATGTATAAATGAATATTTCCATGTCATAGGTATTAATGAAGCCCATACCTTCGATATAATAGAACTCAATCAGAAATGTCAATTTCTCAGTATATTGGTGTGGTTAATTTATAGCTATTATGATAGAATCATATGACACTATGTAATTAATGGAAACACGATATTACAATAATAAATCAAAAAGAAGTTGACTTATTAATAATAATTTATCAATAGTTTGGTGGAAAAAAATGTGGTTTACAAGATGTATATATTGTGTATTGTGGTATCACAACTTATTATACCCAATTGATACAATGCCTGAGAAAAATAAATATAATTCAATAAATTTTTGTTATCCTTCATATAATACCTCACAATAAATGAGCACTCTATTATATATGGTCGAATATAATAATTTATTCCATATCAATAGTAACCCACTTGAAAACAATTTGAATGATTACGATTACTTCCTATATATTTAAAGTCCAATAACATCTATGTGATCAATGTTACTAACCATGTATATAAATTATAGCCAAAATAAAAAATTATTATCAATCATTACATAATAAACATTATATTGGATAAATACAATTCCACTAAAAAAATCATGTTCATATATAAATACTAATGATTCATTATTAATATAAAAAAAGTACATATTCAAAACCACCCTCGTCGAGGTATAATTTCGTCCTTTGAAGACAATTTCATTACCTGGAATCATTCACGAGATATTATATAAGACAATTTATAGTTTGCAACATTACGCAAATAAATAGAGTAAAGATATTTTTTATTTTAATGGGTCAGTTGTGCCCAATATACTACAAGTAATGAAATTGGACATGGGTTAGGTAAGAGATGATGGATTTGGAGAAAACCACACAAATTTAAGGATTGGGGATATATAATTTATTAGATTTCAAAAACCAAGTGATTTAGTATTCATTTTTATTCCATAAATAATATTTTTATCATTTATAAATATTGTTTTCTTTCATTCTAATGAATTCATCATTGGTTGGAAAAATAGCATTAATCATATATATCAAACTACAAATACATTATTACCACAAAATTGAATATTGCAACAAAACTTAATAAAACCATTTATTATATAATAGGTATGATTACATTCCGAAAATATGTATAGATTATCTTTAGATAACATGATAAAAATAATAATTCCTTAACAACAATGGGATCCCTTATATCATCTTCAAAAATCAGGATCATTGTTAGTGAATCGAATCATAAAGTGAAGAATAATATTACTAATAGAGAATTTATTTTGTATAATATAAGTGAATACTATGGGAAAATGAATATTCAAATGAGAATTTATAAAGGATTAAATTTACTATTTTTTAATGGGGATAATATATTCATTATTTTGTTATTTTAACGGAGACTATTGTCATTGAGTATTATACTAGTAAGATTCTATTTAGAATTAAATTTAGGATATAAATTTAATATAAAAAAAATCTAGATGATAAAAAATATAAATTTTCATAATAAAATATTTACATTAATAAAAATATGAAATATTCAAATATAAATAAAACATAATAATTCACATGTGAGAATTAAAAGTGAATCCAATGAATCAATTCATATGAATTAGGATTTATATTCAAATAATTACTTTTTATGAATGATATCAATAATGTATATTGATATTACTCCAGAAATTATAAGTAAAATTAATTAAAACAACTTTGAAGTAAATAATATATTAAAAATAATATCATTTTAAAAATCAATGTTTGTATAATAATTTATTTAGAAATAATTTTATATACATTATACATTATATTTTTTTATTTAGATGTAAATTATAATATATTTGGAATATTATTTAATAATAAAATATAATTTTTATATTAAAAAGTAAATAACTATCCACTCATTTATAGTTAATTATTTAGAAATTAATATAAAATCAATATTGATAAGATAACTAATTTTTCAAAGAATTCATTTCCATCTGTTATGTATCTCTATTTTGATAAATTTTACTGTTCCTTGTTAAATTATCAAATTAATAGAAATTTATTATATTTATGAAAAACTAATTTAACATCCTTCCATAAATTCATAATTTGAAATGAAAATAATTACTTTCATATTAATGTCTAAAACAATATTTTTGGTAATATTATTTTCATTGCATTTGAGTACATTTAATAAAATTCTATTTGATCAATTTTACTAATTGAAAATTAAAATGGTTTTTTTAAACATTATATTTAAAATAAAAAATATTTTAAAATTTATTTATTTTCAAAAAGAATATTTTACCGAGTAAAAAAGAATTTATTTATAGTGTTATAGGGTAAAATGTGCTAAAAGTGATAAATTAAGATTTGTTGTACTAAAATATCATAATATATTACATGAAAATTAGAGGATGACGTATTTTTCAACCTAAAATTATTTATCCTCCCTTATATATGAAATTTTTATGATCATTTCATGAGAAATATCATTTTTCATTCTATAATGAATGTGAATTTGGGAAAATGATAATCAATATTTCCTAAAGAAGGATCCCTAGACATTCAACATAAAAACCTAGTCACTATAATTTATATTTATTATCTACTCAAATTCCATTTAATAAAATCCACTCTCAAATTTTAAATCATTCTATCATTGGTAGGATTATATTGTCCAATATTTAAAGGGTATACACCCTGAGATTGGGTAATTCTATCAAATAAAGTAATGTGATGTTTTTCATCATTTTAATTTATCATCTCATTTAAACCCTTCCAAAATCAGATTCACCACCATAATTATGTTCAATTAAAATCCTTAATATTTTTCAAAGAATATCATCATTTCAAAACACTATTTTATAACTAATTCATTATTTAAAATGCATTATTGTTTGGGTCGATTCAATCATCATCATGGGAAATGATATAAGTTTTGGTAATGAATAGTTATGAACAAACATTAATTTATATTAACATTCATATTTTTTTTGATAATTTCCCAATATTTATAATGTAATATATATCATATAATAATTAATAAATTAACTTCTTTTTAATGAATAATAAATCATATGAAAAGATAAATTTAATCGATACATGACATCAATCACTATATGATCCATGAAATTAAAAGTGAACATTAGAACAAAATAAATAACATCAATTTAACTTTAAAACCCATAATCAGTTTTAGGAAGAAATGATAAATGGTGAAGGAAATGAACCACAATACTGAAGATAACATTAATGAATAGTGAATAACTAACACTCAAATATTAATTTTAACAAAGTATTATTAATACATTTTAAATAAGAAATTATAAATGAATTTTTAGGTAAACCCCCAATTGTTTACTTTGTTTCAATTATTCATGATATTTTATGGTATATATAGCATTTAATATTCCATTTTTTTTATAAATTTTCCAAAATAATACTTTTATGTAGGACTAAACATATCTCACATTTTCAATCATGATTTCATATCATCAGAAACTATATTCTTTATCTAGTTTATGATGTATTTTTTATATCCTAAGGATTATATAACATTATTTTATATTATTTTATATTGGAATTTGAATTAAAAATATTGAAATGAATCCCATTTAATGTTTTCTATGTCTTTTATTTTAAATAATTATTCACTCTCATAAAAAATATTGAATTGAATCACAATTATTTAATACATTCATAATGATTTAATTTTCATCAGATTTTCTTCAATTCTTATTGGATTCGTTCAATACACGCTTTAATTATTTTACTATGTAATTAATATTATTATTTTTTCATATAAAATTTCCTTATTAAATAAATTTTATAATGATATATTTTCTATTTCGTTTTAATTATTCTATATATTTTTATAATGTTCATATATAGTAGTTATAATTATTTTAAACTAATCTTAATTCATCCTATTATTTATTTATGAAATTCTTTAATTATTACATTCACATTATTTATTGTTTATGTCTTATGAAATATTTTTAAAATTTCGTAATGAAATTGATTCAACCTCACGTGATTATCATTTTTTACTATAATTATGAATGTTTTCAAATGAAACATATACATATGGATTATTATTATATGGTGGATAGTATTAGTTTTTTTTAACCATCCAATTCATTATGTAAATAATTATATGCTGTGAGATGACTAGGAATGAGAATTAAACCAAGGTCCCAAATTTAAATTCTCCACAAAGTGAATAGTGGGTCCACAATTACAGAATCCTCAAATTAATTGGTTAAATACTTATATCAATGTATTTGACATATTAGGGATTGAGGAGTAATCCCAATAAATTATTAACTCTATCCAACATTTATAGAATTAATGGAAGTGATCCACTATATAAGAACTTATTTTCAATTTTATAATATGTACAACATTTAAATTTCAAAAATCTATATTACAAATCTTTCCCATGTTATGTTTTTAATATTAATGATCATGAACATGTTTTTACCCACACTTTTTACATTGGATAGAAGTAATACCAATAAACAATATCAATATTAATTATTATTTATTAATAAACTAGAATGATTTCTTTATTATATGTTCATGGTCCTTGATTATGATATTATAGGAAAATGTACTTCTTTATTAACACTTAAATTTTTTTATGTCCTTTAATGATATTTTCTGTGAAAATGATCTGACACATTTCATGTGATTATATTCACCAACAAATAAAGTGGTTTATTATTAGTGATATGTCTATATGGATATCATGTTTTGAGGATTTTATGTGAAATTATAATGATTTTTAAAAATAATATGTTGTGGGTATAATATCAAAAGGTAGAAACACTATAGGATTCATGAATGTCTATTTATCTATGATATTTTTGAATATATTATAATAAAAATGTAAAATATATTCCAGATATTATTGAGTTGTCTTAGTGGATATGAATACATGTTACAGTTATTTTGGGTGATTATTATATGATATATTATATGAAATATCCTAAAAGATCCTATGATGAACAAAAATTAATATAGGATAATGCTGAAATTCTATGTGTAAAAAATAATACATTATAGGATACAACATATTACATTATATTATTCAATATTTACCTTGATATTATTATATATTAAAATAAATATATTTTTTATTTTTTATCTATTTGGAAACATGTCCATGAATATTAATCTATAAAAGTTATGATTCATTTACATCACACTCTTATAGAGAAATACTAAAAAATATTTGGATCAAATGGTAAATTTAAATAAAAATATCAATATATTAAGGTTATAATGTAAATAATGTGTATCATAATTATAAATCACATTGTGAGGTAAATATCTCAATGGTAATTATATATTTTTCATTCCTAATTTATAGATATCATAATCTATTAAAATTAGTGATATATAATAAAAAAAATATTAGGGAAGAATTTAATTATGAGAGGTAGAACACAACATCTTTATTTTTAAGAAATTTGTTCGTTCTCTAAACAAAAATTCTGTGAGATTTAATTTTGTTATTTTTTTATCTATAATGAGAAAAACATGATTTAAAATTATGTAAGAAACAAAAAAATATAATTTAAAAAAATTATTTATTCATAATGTAAAATTAAAACAAAATAATAGAAAACCATATATTACATATAATTATTTATTAGATCCCATAAAAGTAAAAATAATGAGAAATTAATAGTATCATTATAAGTACAAAACACCAGGGATTATTATCACCCTTAAAAACCACTTTTAATGAAACATATCCTACTATGTGAAATAAAATCATAATTGGTGATTGAATTTTTTAAAATCCAAAATTACATCTAGTTGAATAAGAAGTGGGATATGAGAAGATTGAATTGGCGGAATATATTGAACTGAAAGGGTATATTATATTTTTTTCCAATATAATAAAGTTGTATAAATAAAGTTTTTATAATAATATTTATCATGTTACTCATTTAGAATTAAAGGAATATAAGTAGTATAAATAATTATAAGTTGTAAATAAAAAAGAAATTTTTACTATAATTTATTTCAAAGAATCCTATACTTTTTTGGAAAATAAATAAATGATAATTTTTTTTCTTACCCAATACTTTTACACATAATATT
Source organism: Viscum album (assembly GCA_963277665.1). Lineage (NCBI taxonomy): Eukaryota > Viridiplantae > Streptophyta > Magnoliopsida > Santalales > Viscaceae > Viscum > Viscum album. Next base: position 895,968,280 of record OY728127.1, read on the forward strand.
ACAATATTATAAAGTCAAATATCCAATATTTAATAAACATGGATGGTAATTAAACTGTTTCATCTGAGGATGATCTTTTTAAATATGTATAACAAGGGATCCTTGTTTTATTTTCCATATTGGGATCTTAAAATGAATTCATGTTCTTAAATACACATAGGATATCGTAGAGAATAAAAAAATAAACTGGGTGTGATAAAAGGTATCATAATGAAATAAACAATACAAGAAGGAAAAACCTGAGTCAAAGCTAAAACATGATATCATGAAATCGAGGGAACATGATTAATCTCCTGGGATCATGATGTAAATAACATGGAACCAAAATATCTTGGAATCATGTATAATGTCATTGAAATATAAAATTAGAACTAATAATATCATAATGATATCATTAAGGAAAACATCACTTAGTGAAGAGACCGTCTTAATTGAATCTTTACAGAATTATGTGATCAAGATGGAATATGATTTATATTTATTCTGAATACTTTTTATATACCAATGATTCCACTCTCATTTTTGTAAGAAAATTCAAAAAGTGAATTTTTCTAAAAAAATGATTCATTTTATTTTTTCCTCAGAATAATAATTAAGAGTTAAAATAAATTTAAAAATTCAATGTGATATATTTTGGAAAATATATTTAGAATGATTTGATATAGATGAAAAAAAATTAATTTGACCAAAGAGTTAAATGATGTTATATTTTCTTACAAAAATAGAATAATTATAATTACCAATGAATAGAATGTTACACTATTATATGAACACTATATCGACCCAAACAGTTATGAAAAAAATTCTATTTAATATAATTAAGTATATTTTGAATATGAAAAATCATGAAATTCATTTTTTATTATATCTAATTGGATTTAAATTATCATTATGCATCCTTACCGTTGGTAATATAGCAGTTGAAAAGTGATCACGTGACTTGAATAAATATAGGGTTCTAACCAATCCTTTTGACATAGAAAAAGGAATAGATGGCCTCAACCAATAGGATCATATCCTATGAAGCCCATTTATCAGAGAGTCAATGAATTATAGCATTTTTTTGATTTTCCCAAGACTAATCCCATCCCGAGATCTAAAAACATATGCGTGAGCTAAATCGTTTACTAGAGAAGCTCATGCTCATTGATATCAAGACCCATACCATGATCACCAAATGACCCGAATAAAGCCCCACCATCATGAAACATACTAATAGATCATATTATGGTGTAATGGAGGGTAATTTAACAATAACCTATAATTATGTATAGGTAAATTATTTTGAATAGAATAATGAATATATTTTTCTGATTATTGATACTTTGTACAATATTTATATTGTAAAAATTTAATTTTTGGTAAATATTTGAATTCAATTAAGACATATATTTTGATGAATTAATTTATTTTAGAATTAAATATTAAAATGTTAATATTAAATTATTATTTTGAATTTATATGATTGTATTATTTTTATGTGGCCTAATGTAATTTTTATTAAGGGTTGAAACCCCTTTTTGTCAAAACCCATCAATTTTCAATAAATGTTTTTTAATATAAAAAGTGAAAATTAAAATAAATTTAAAATTATTAAGATAAAATGAATATTATTTTAGGAATTTGGACGTTGAAATTGTCTAATTGTGAATTTTCCATAATATTTTGAGATAGTAGAATTTGTGTATAAAAATTAAATAATGCATAAATATATAATGTGTGTTATGATATCATAATGACCTAATAGTGATGTAATAAAATACTATAAAATATATAATCGTTCAAATATATGTTTTTTCTTTAAAATAATTTAATTTTGGTTTTATTTGAATTATATTATAAAGCCGTTGTGAATTATCTTGGATATATAAAATATTTTATTATTTTAAAATCATCCCATTGAAAGTTTTACTCAACTCCAAATAAGAAAGACAAATATGTAAATATGTTTTTCCCATATCCTTATAAAATAATTTATTCCACTCCACTTTTTGAGAAACAATTCGAGAGAATATTATATGGTTTGTCATTAAGAATATTTTAGTGTGTAGTGTCTAAAACCAAAATAATAATTAATTTCCATACCATTGATATATAAAACCACCCAAAAAACCATTTTGCTTCACTCAAGATCTTTAAAGCTCGACCACCATCTTCCCCTTACCCCCTAGAGTCCTCCCATGGTGCCCCACGTTTTCAAGAAGCCTCCACTATGCCTTTGGGATCAAACATCCATGAATGGGATCTCCCTCTCTCATTTTGTTTCAAGCACTGCTATTATGTCATGACCTTTAATTTAAATTTTCTTGATTTGGGATATTTTATTCCATACCTCAATAAAATAAAATTTATTTATACACAATAGGTATTCCTTTAACTCCCATTAATCCCCTCCATGATCCTTTAACCCAATCGGTTACTATGTTGAAATTTCATAAGCGATTTCTCTTTTTTAAATTCTGTTGATGCATTTTGTTTTATATTATTAATCTAAATTCATTTCAAAATGTTGGGATATTATGTTCCAGGATCCCCTTACTGACTATCCCATGTATAAATTATGAGATACCAATTTATCTCTCCTCAACCCAATTTATGTATTTCCATGTGACACTGTTATGCTTCCTAAATTTCACTTCAATTTTCTATGCCAAAACAATCATGTAGTGAATACCATACTCATCTCACTAAAAATTGTATTCACCATTATAAGAAAATAAATATCAAATAGTGATATTCATTCATGTATTCCACATTCTTTTTTCTTGTATTCAATGATGATGTTGAATGAATCCTTGTTATATGATCTATGTGGCACACTTAACCATGAGATTGACATGATTTTGAATGTTGCACCTTGAAATCCCTCACATGAATTGGGTAATTTTTATTTTCATGATGCTTCATATTGGGATATGGGTTTACCTAATTCCTTTATAGTTCTTTTTTCAATAGTTTTGGGATATCTTTTTAAAAGATTCTGTTATGTTAATTTTGTCGTGTTTTATTTTTTTGCAATATTTCCATGTTATAATTACCATGCTATATCATGAATTTATTTTAATGTCTCTCTTATGCTCCATTGATATTCCTATAGATTAAAAATTATTTTAGTCATCTTGTTACACATTTTTTAATCCATTAATGGACTTTATAGCTCACCCCATTCTTATGTATGTCTTCAGATTATCACATACAGTGTCAACTACAAAGGAATGTTGTGGTGATGTAAAAGAAGTTTTCATTAAATATGTCGTATTTAATGTTTTATGTTACTATGTAATGTTTCTAATATCCAAACCTAGAAGAACTATTGATATTGTTTTTTGTATAAAGTTCAAATCTATATAATAAATCTTTTTTAAATATTTAATAATGATCATGGTTGTTATAGTTCATATCAGAGGATAGGTTTTTTTATATTTGGGATTAGGGTTAGAAAACTCTATTGAAAGCCTCAGGGATAAGTCTAAGTATATTAATATATACATAATTTTTTGTGTGTATCGAGTAAGTGGTTTATCCATAATTATATCCACGTCAAGATATGAACAATTAGGGGTGGATCTATCTTAGATGTATATATTAGTAAAACCCGAAAACAAGGCATTGATCTAGACACGAATGAGAACAGGTGCCCAAAAATGGGACTGGATGGACTCATGGTTCGACAATCCTAGGGGATATTCTTTGGGAAATTATGTATCATAGTATGAACCATTATTTGTGTAAAAAATCACATAAGAATATATATTTGGAAGCAGATCTTGGATAATATTGATAAAAGACTATAAATTCATATGTTAAGGAGATAAATGTTACATATAATATATACATTTAATTTTATTAGAGTACTATTTATTTTTTAAACTATTTAGTATTATGATCCCAAATTTTCCTTCTTTTTATAGAAAATGAACGGTAATAGGTTGAATCATGACAATATCTGATTTGATGAGAAATGTGATAAATTATTAAAAATGATTCCCAGTTAGAAAGGATCACAATTAGGATATATAGTGATTTCACTAAACCAACTATGAAGATAATGATTCACAATTTGATCCTTGTTTAATGGTCATGTAAATAGAGGAAGAATAAAATGACATATCATGAATGATTATCTGATAATGATTATAAGTGAATGATTTCTGAATTTCCTTCAAGAGACAAGTGTGGAACGAGGTATCAAAGGAAATGTCACAATGGGACGGGGAGATGTTTTATGCATGGGAAGATAGGGAACAATGTATCCAATTTCTATGAAAAATGGATAATGTGTTATTTGGAATAAATGTACCATCTAATGAATCCTACATAGAATTATGTCATAAATGTGGAGAAGTAGTGAATTATCCAAATAAATAATCTATTGTAAGGGTTGAGAAGCATGATGAGCATCAACAATATTGATGATCAAAGGAATACATAAAGTTTTATACTAGAATGGATAATGATGAATGAATTACCTCAAAACAGTATATTATATAGTGTATGTCCTAATTTATTTCAATTTATGTAATATTATTATATCCAATATATTTTCTAGGAACATTTAGTGGCCAACTAAAATGTAATTAAATCATTACAGAAAACATCCATGAGTATTGTATCACATGTATATCTTTGTTGGAATGTTCATCTAGAAAATATTATAAATATCCATTTTTTGTAATTTGAGGGAAAATTAAAAATCATTGCCAACAATGCAATGTAGTTGAAAATTCATGAGAAAAAAAATCGCATACCAGATTTGGAAATGGTAGCTCGGATCATTGCATTGAAAATCTGGCAGCATTATCTCTTTGGTGAGAAGTGTGAAATATATACTGATCACAAATGTCTCAAATATATATACACACCAAAAAGAGATAAATATTCTTCAATTAATAAGTTTATATCTCATCAAGGATTATGTCTACTCGATCCATTACCACCTTGATGAAGAGAACAAGGCATAAAATGTTCAATGTAGAAAATACCCAACAATTCAATCATTAATGAGAATTGAAAAGGATATGATCTTTTTAGATTTTTTGAATATGTAAATGGGAATCATAATGAATGTAACAAAGTAAATGCAATCACAAATGACTACACAATCATTTATTTTTGAATGATTGTAGGGTGATCAGAAATATTTTATGATAATTCAGATGAATGTGGAAACTATCAGAAATGGTAAATCCTTAGAGTTGAATGTCAATAAAGAAAAAACTGAGAGATTCTGATTGATATTATGAATTTCATCATATCCTATGTTAAAAAAATTATCTTTTGGACGATAAAAATAGTTATAATTTCTCCATTCACCCATTAAGTACAATGATTTATCAAGATATCTTCTAGAACTATTGTTGGGATAACCCGAAGAAGGAGATTACTGAATATAAATTAAAGTGTTTATTATGTTATAATGTTAAAATTTAGAGGTAGAAGTCCGTGGGGATGATGAAAATAGTATCCATAAAAACATGGTAGTGGGAAAACATAAGCATATAATTTTTCACTGGACATTCGAAGATAACCAAATGAAATAATTCTCTATAGGTTGTTTGAGATCATCTTACAAAGACTGCAAACTCCATTTCAATTAGAGAGGACTATCACTAGATCAACAAGCAAGAATATTCTTAAGATAATTGGTATGGATCCGTGGGTTACCACTATTGATTTTTTCCGATTGAGATCCATGATTTTCCTCAGTATTCTAGAAGAGTCTCCAATATTCTATTAACACTATGTTGAACTTTAGAAAAACCTATCACCCTCAAACTGATGGTTAATATGATCAGAAAATCAATACACCTAAGGACATATTGAGATAATTCTCAATGGAATTCATAGGTAAATTGTAACATAATCATCATTTTGTAGATTACTCTTACAACAACAATTTCCAATCAAGAATCATCATGGATCCTTATTACGCCCTTTATGGGAAGTGGTCCAGGGAAAAGGCATGTTGGGATAATGTTAGAGAATGAAAAATTATAGGTGCAGAAATGGTCGAAGAAATTTGTGAGAAGGATAAGCCCATCCAGAAACACATCAACATTTCATATAGTTGAAAAAAGTGATCTACAGACAATCATTGATGTGACATATTTTTTGATGTTAGAGACATTTTATTTCTCTGCATATCTCTGTGGAATATAGTATTTAGATTTAAAAGAAGGGAAATCTTAGTCCATGGTACATCTTCTCTTTTGTGAAATTATATTTCATCAGAGTAGTGTCCTATCGACTAGAACTCCCACCAGCCTTATCTCAAATCCATGATGTATTCCTTATATCACTCTTGAATAAGTACATTCATGTCCCATTACAAGTAAAAAATCCAGATGCAGTACCATTTTTGAATTATCTCAGCTATGAAGAGAAACTTGTAAAGATAGTATATTTTAGATAAAGAGTTATACAAAATAAGATGATTCCCCTCATAACAGTGTTATGGAGAAAACAAATCTTTGATTAAACTATGCGGGGACATGAGGAAGTCATGATGTAGTGTTACCCTCATCAATTTTAGAATGGGAAAAAGAAATTTCAAGAGAGAAATTTCCTAAGGGGGAATATTTGTAATTACTAGAATAGATATGAAAAACATTCCCTTTATTTTAATTAAATGTATTATGAATATTGAAAACACAGGAAGTCCATTTGATTTATTATATCCAATTAGATATAAATAAATGTTAAGTATCCATAACATTGATAATATTTTCATCAAAAAATGATCACATGACTAGTACATATTTGGGGTTTTAAAAAATTATTTTGACACAGAAAAACAATGTGATGGCCTCAATTACTATGATATTACCCAAATAATCCCATTTATCAGATATTCCGAGGGAGATATCATTTTTTGGAATTACCCTACACTAATCCCTTTATAAGATCCAACAATATAAGAATGAGAGAAACCATTTACCATATAAGTTCAAGAACATCGAGATCACGACCCAAATGATGTTCACCCAACGGCCCCATGGAGGCCCCAAATCGCACACCATACTATTTAGGCATATTTTGAAATAATATAGGGATATATAACAAGACCCTCGCATTATTGATATGTAAATTGTTTTTATATAATGATGAATATATTTTTCCTGTTATTGTTACCTTGTAATTTATTTTTTCATTAAAAATTGAATTTTTGTTTAATATTCCAATTCAATTTATAAATCAATTTTGATGATTACTAGTTTTTATTTTCGAAGTAAAAAATCAAAAATGTAAGAAATTATTTATATCAAATGAATATAATATTTGGAATTTGGATTCCAAAATAATGTAATGGTTAATTTTTCATAAATTTTGAAGACAATATCATTTTTTGGGTAAAATTTAAATACCATATAAATATATAATGTGTTTTATGACATCATATTGACCCTATTGTGATTTAATACTTAATATAAAATGTATATTTTCCAAAATATATTTTTTCTCTTTAAAACAGTGAAATTTTTTATTTATTTGATTTAATTAATAATGCCTTATTGAATCTCCCAAGACATATAAAATATTTCCCGATTTAAAAAACATATCGTTGAATTTGTGACTCCCCTCCCAATAATAAAAGGAAAACATTAATATAATCGAACCTTTTCCTTATAAAATAATTTATACAGGACCCTTTTCCAAAAACCCTGGGTAAAAACCATGGGATGGTTTTTGGTTTTGAATATTTTAGTGTGTACTGCCTAAAACCAAAATAATAACAAATTCCCTTAACTTTCTTTTTTAAACCCAACCTTGTAATTGTTTGTCTTTAATAAAGAACTGTGAATTGTGAACAACCACATCCCCCTACTCCCAAGATTCCTCCCAGTGGGTCCCCAAGATCCCAAGAAGCCTCACCCAAGCCATTGGAATCACACATCAAGTAAGGGATCTCCCTCTCTCCTTTTTATTCAAGAACCTCTTTTTTTGTCAGGCCTTTAATATCGATTTTGTTTATTTGGGATATGTTCTTACATATATCCATACTATCCATTTAATTCATATATGATCATTTATTCATTTCACTCCCATTAATCCCCTCGATGATCCTTTTATCCCACCCGTTGCTATGAAAAAATTCCTTAAGGTATTTCTCACTTCTAATTTCCATTCAAGCATTTTCTTTTATATTATGCATATAAATTCCATTTCAAAATTTGTGATATTATGTTCCATGTTCCCTTAGTATCCATAATATTTATAAATTATAATATACACATTTTAATCTCATTGACCCAAAATATAAATTTCAAAATGATGATGTTATGCTGCAAAAAAATGGCACTACGATTATACATGATAAAACCATCCCATAGTGAAAAAAATACCATTTCCCCGATCAAGGGAACTCACCATTATAAACACATACATATAAAACTGTGAATTTCATTTATGTTTTCCTCATTCATTGATCATGTAATAAATTATTATTTCAAATGAATCCATGTTATTAGATCTATGTGTAACACATAAGTATGAAATTGAAATGATTATGAAGGGTTCTCCCTGATAGAGCTCCAATAAATTGGGTAATGTTTGGTATCATGATACATCAAAATGGGATAGAGGTTTACCTGATTCAATTATATGTCTTTTTTCCACCATGTTTTGATACGGGTATACCATGTTCATTTAAATTAATGATTTAGTGTATTTTGTTGTTTCCACATTTCCATGTTTTGATAATAATTTTATATCATGCCTTTATGTTCATGTTTATATTAATCTCAATTGATATTCAAATTTCCTAACATGCATTTTATTCATCATGTTATTCATTTTTTACACTATTACATGGCATTGTATCTCTTTCCTTTCTCTTGTATTTCCTCAGGATATCCCTTGTTGGGTTGAGTACGATGGAATGTTGTGGTCACGTAAAAGAAGTATTCAGTGAAGATGTTTTATTTTATTTTTTAATATGTTATGTATTGTTCATAATTTCCCAAAACACAATACCTCTCGATGTTCTGGGTTGTATTAAGTGAAAATAAATTTAATAAAACAAGTTTAAATTTTTAATAATGAGAAGTGTTTTTATAATACCAAAATGAATTAGAAAAGAAGAATAACATAGAGGGGGTTTATTATAAAATGATTAATTAATGTCATTCAATTGAAATTTAGTCACAAATAGCCCCGATTAAAAATTAATTGAACCATATACCCTTATTGATTTGGTAATTATTCAATCATAACATCCAACGAGTGAAGTAGATGAATTATGGTATAAAATAAACTGATGTTAGAAAAATTCATGATGTAGTATTTAAATAAAAGGCATAAAAACCATTAATAATAAATAATATTCATAAATTAAAATTTATATCAAAGAATTAATATTAAGACAAAATCCATGCAATGATTTTTTCATTGATGTGATAGATTATAAATTAGGATATTATGTGAATAAAATGTTTTCCAAAAATATTGTAATTCATTAATAGAACATAATGAAATAAAATTTATTTTCACACATAATATTTAAAATTTATAATCATTGTTTATGAAAAAACCAATTAATGAAAATTGAGTTAATAAACCACTTACCACATGCCTCCCATTATTTGAGCATGTACTATACTCTATTATAGTGGTTAAAAAATAAAATTAAATTATTCCATGAAAATATTATTACATATAATATCATATACTATTAGTTTTATATCATCAAATGACCCATTTGTATAAAATATCCCCTTATAACTAATGTTTTGGGTGTTGATAGCCTTGTTTTCACAAGGATGTATTGTCATTAATGTCTCTTATCTGAAACATAGATTATAGTTACATAATATATTGAATTATGTTAACTATAATATTTTACTTCTTCCATTATAGACATGATAAGAATAGTGATAATATTTTAAACATTACAACTGAATCACATCACTTCATGAAGATGGTATGTTATAGGTACACATGAGTGGCACTTCAATTTCTACAATGTGTGAAATGGGAGTTAGAATAATTACATATTAATATTATATAATATAAATTATCATATTTTTAACCTATATTATTTAAAATACTCCATTATTACATACCATGTAAACTGTTTTTGAAAAATGAATCACTAATCTTCTCTAGGCAGTATTTCATCTTATAGACTAACGGTGTTGTTATTTATTCAATGGATATTAACATAATAATTTATTTGTTAAATTTATCAAAAATAATTATTACTATTTCATTACTATCATATATAAATAAAAAATTAATCCTCATTAAATTCCATTTAACCCTAAAATGAGTGATGGTTCACATATCAATTTTAGGTAGTCGAATGTGGTACACAACGGTTATTTTATCTTATTCTCAACTAAATGTACTATAATAAGGAATATATGATATTATAATTCTAAAATTATAATTTATTCATAAATATAATATATATAAATTAAATACTCCATTATAACTATACATGATAAGAAGTTATGGAAGACGAACTATATCATTTTGCAAGGCGATTGTTTTCCATACACCTGATCTGAAGTTTCATTTCATATTTATGGAAGGAGTGTATAGTTATTGTTCATAACAATAACATAAGAAAATTATTTTTATTTAATAATTTTATTTTTTTATGTGATCATTTATAAATATGTTTTGATGGAGGTGGAGGAAGATAAAAACTAAAACCCCCTGTAAAAGATGGAACATGTACTTCAATGAACATGTTTTTTATTAGAAAAAATCCTTAATAGAAAATATACATGAAAAATTAAAGAATATTATAAAGACTATAGTGATGTAGTTGTGTAAATTTAACATTTATAAGATGAACCAATGGTTTTTTTAGTGGGTAAATGAGAGGAGAGGGGAGGCTATTTTTAAGTGGGGGAGAGGACACACATCATATTTTTGTAAAAAAAAGAAAAACATCCAGGATATCTCCTGATAAAATGATAAAAAATGGACTATTGTATATCATTAGAATATATAAGGTATAAATAAGAAAATATAAAAGTAATTAAATTATTTTGGTTTCTTTATAACACTTGTCTCTATATATTATCCTACGGAAATTTTTTTTATCTTCATATGAGTAAATACTTTTAAATATTATCACTATGATAATGGTATAAAATTAATATGAAAATATCAGAAAATATAAATTTCAATGTTTCAAAATATTGATTCCATTTTTTTAAATTCAACTAAAATAAGTGGATGAATAAAATTTGAAATTAAACCCAAAGACGTGTCGAATAAATTTTTTTCAAGATATCAATTTTTATGGAAACATATTGTCCCATATTGACTATAACAAAAGGGAAAAAAATCTATAAAATTAAATTAATATTTATGTATATATAATCTATTTTTTTAAAAAAATATAATTTATCATTAGGATTTATTATAATTTATAAAAATGGATAAACATTATTCATTTAAAAACAGTTTTTAGAAACATTTTGTTTTAATGCCTAAAGATAAACATATAAAAAAATATAGTATAAAGATTATATAAATGCAATTAAAATTATTTAATAATTTTAAGTAATAGTTTTTTAATATTTATTAATTTAAATTTAATACTTAGTCTTAAAGTATTTAAATTAAATGCATTTTTTAAAATCACAATTTTTCACAATTCATGGGAAAATGAAAATTTTCTATAAATCATGAAAAACCATCATATGATAATATAGATATGATGATTTAAAAATATTTATTTTATTTTATAAAATAAATTTTATCATGGTGGAAAAAATAATTTTAAACTATTTACGAAATGTGTGACTAAATGGTGGTTCACCGTGGAATTAATCATATTTAAATTAAAATGAAGACACATTTTTTGTTGTCAGGTAAAACATGGAAATTTGTGGACTATGTTTCAATATGTCTCATTACCCAATAGTTATATGAAGAACAAAAATGACCAGAAAGATTAGTGAAGTTAATGAATATACCTACCAGGATATAGGAGTAGGTTTCCATGGTCATTTACATCAAGTGAACAAGTATATATTAGAAACAATATTCTCTTTTGTTGATTTTTTATAGAACAACCAATTCAACAAATTTTATTCAAATTTGATAGTCTAATATGGTAGGTGATTTATAAATTCTATATACCAAGGAAGTAATGAAATTACATAGATTAAAATTATCAATTTTCTTTAACTGATATCCTTGATAACTTGGTGGTTTTAGTGGTCCTTGCAAAAATAAATATCCCATAGTAGTCCTTGAGCACACTGTATCATCCAAAAAGGGATTTCTAGTAGGAACATAACATTCCCCACATTATAAAATATTCTACAGAAATTTTTTATATGTTATAGGGTTTCATGGGAGAATTATAATTTTTTATTAGAGAATTTATATAATATTAATTACTAGGAAATGATAAATATTTCATCATTTAATGCACTATATGAATAAAATTTTCAACATCCTAATTATTATATTATGACTTGGTAAACCTACTTGAATAGACATAGTTTTATCAATGATATTACATCCAAAATAAATAAGACTAATGAAGTTATGGAAAATGATAAATCCAACATAAATATTATGTTGATTAAAGTTGATGAGAAATTTCATTGTAAATTTGTGGACATGTATTATTGAATTTCCTCTAGAGACATGGACTCCAATGTTTGGTAATGATAGTAAAATTGGAACATTGTACAGTGGTGATTTTATATTTTGAATCTTATTTTTTAAATTAAATATATTTCATATATATTATAAGTTTCATATATATTTTAATAAAATTTTAATTTTCTCCTGGTTAATGAAGAATATTCCTTAATTTAGCTATGTGAAACACTAGGACAATGATATAGTTAGACCAAATTCTATATATTTTCATTACATGATTCATATTATATATAGAAAATTAATGTAATTATTTGGATTAGGAATTTTTTTGGATTAGTTTTATGGTAGAATAGTCCAATTTAAGAGTACACAATGTAGATAGAGATTTTCATGCAAGTATAATGGTCTTACTTATATTAGGGAAATGAAAAAAATAGTTTACCAACCATAGAATGATATAAGGTGGGGACCGTGTAAATTCTCATGTTTGATATATTCAACTTCTCAAGTATATATATTAATTTTGGATAATTTTTGGTATGAGTTATATAGGATTGTTAATGTTTAAGGATGTTTTGTTATAAATTTAGTAGACACTCTATTTTAGCATAGTTATGAAAAATAATTCATTTTTTTACTATGTTACCATGATTTATTTTGAGGGGACATTTCAATTGGTGTAGAGTTTGTTCATGTTTTTTCGAAACCATGATGAAACTATAAGACATGATATTTTTTTTTGAAAAAATTGATCTCTATGCTTTTCAAAATGGTTTCAATAATATATGTACAAACAATGTGATCGGAAAAATAAATCAGAATATATGTTTAAAGAAGGTAAAGTACCTGAATAAAACCATTATGTCACTTATAAATAATGATATAATATTTACCACTACTTTATGAGATTTCAGTTGTGTTATTACTTCTAGTGGTCAATTTTAATTAATTAGTGGGTGTTGGGTTTAGGAGACAGATTGAAACTTCTTTATTTTTATTCCGACCAAGGTCAATCCCTTTTCTATAGGGATGAAGATTTATCAAGAATAATATTCCCAGATATATTGGTGAGATGTTGTATTTAAAATTTATTATTTAAAATTTATTTTTTAGTTTATTTGGGAGCACATATCATTGAGGTCATGGGAGAAATATTTTATTATAATTCATTATAATCTAGTGTAATATTTTCCTTTTCCACTTTCTCCAAAAAAAATATAGAAAATAGTATTCTAAAAAAATTTCATATTACTTTCATTTGAAGTAAATTTTTAAATATCAATTAGAAAATATTTTTGATACATTGTTATTCATGTTTACTATTATAGGTGAAGACTAATAGATAAATTATATTTTGATATAGTTATTTGGTTTCTAAAATAATGGATTTAAATGTTAAAAAATTTAATGAATTTAATTGATATGGATTCTCAGTTTGACTTTTCATGAGTGGCCTACATGCAGTGGTTGAATTTCATTGTGTATTAATTTATATGTTGGGTAATTCAATGGATATAATTTTTTTATATTTTATTAATCATCCATAGAAATATATATCATTTTTATTATATTTTTAGTCATATACACGTCCGTTAATTCTAAATGAAAAATGATCTGACCTAATTCTCCTTTTATTCGAATTTTAAAATGTCTCATGTTTTGGATAAAATGTCATATTCCCACCATTTTCATATATACATTGGTGAATATACATACACTATTTATAAAAATATGAATAAAGTGTATGATTATTATATAATTAGTGGTCTTTTTTATGATCAATTCATATATTTCTGGTGTCGGATCTTGGAGAGATTGTGGATTTTTTGAGTATATATTTGTACCACATGGTTTTCTTGTGTTATTTCTTATGATTACTATTTTCAAAGGATTCTACAATTTATTTATTTATCTCCTATATAGTTACTCATTGTATTGTTTGATTTTTAAATTCATATCATCGAGAATATGGTCTATGGTGAATGTGTATGAACCTACACCATAGGTGAACAATGAAATTTTAAGGAGATCCAAGTTAGAATTATAACCTTTTAAAAAAGGTAATAAAAATATGGAACCAACTCATAATAAAAATATCACATCATTTTAGAAATAAAATACACCAACTTTGTAGAGTTATTTGTGAACTAGAAAAAAGGAAATCTATATTGATGGGATCAATCACAATTTTTTATTGTAATGATGGATGTTTTGAAAGAGAAACTTGGGAATACATGTTGCATTATATCCCTAGGAAATTCTGTAAATTTGATGTTCAACCCAAGTATGACATTAAATTAGAGTGATTGAAAAATGTATATCAAAAAATAATTTTTTCTTCATATAATTAATGCAACAAAAATGGAATATTTCTTTTTCATCATAAAGGAAATTTATCTATGATAAAATATAAATAAATTTACCTCAAAAGAAACAATTTTTATATAAATGATGAAGCTAGAAAACCGTTTAGGATGTATATATTCAAGGAATTAATGATACTAAATTTTCATTATACGGTGTTCATGTTTTTGATGATGTATTATAAATACATGATCAACAAGAATATAGTGAAAAAAGGGACATAAATAGTAATGGTAGTTGATAAAAACTCATTATCATTATAGGAATAGGTGGGAAATCGAATGTTGACTATAATAAAATGATGGAAACTCACATATGTGAAATAAGAGCACTAATATTTAGTAGCATTTTATAAGTCTCATTTACCACATTATGTTTTATAGTAATATGTTATTTTAAGAAGACATCATTAAAAACTATGAATGTGGATTGTACAATATTTCTGACACTGTAAAAAAAATTCAGATAGGGCATGACTTGCTTTATTAAAAAAACACCTATAAATATAATGGGTACAAATGTGGAAAATAATTCTCCAATTCCTAATTCCAAACCTGAAAAATCGCATATAATAATCTAAGTCATAGAATAGAACAAATCAAGATGAATCAAAAATAATTATCCATCCATAAAACACATCCACAATAAGAGATGAATGGACTAATTATTGGGACATGACTGTAAACTATAAGGATCCTAGTTATAAATTTTAGGCAATATAATAGATCCCTTGATGGTGTGAACTACCATTATTCTCAAATCAACTAAATTGAAAATATTTTTCATTACCATGAAATCCAATATTTTTATTGTTTCTAATAATTTAAATGATATACTATTTAACGATGATATTATAATTCATGTATTCATTACCATAAAATAGATAGGATAGTGGAAATGCATTGGATTATTATTTCTACCATGACCTATAATGAATAATTATGTCACCTATTTTTGAGAGATTTTACTCACTAAAATATGTATAATCTATTTTTTCTTCACAAAAGGAAAATGGTTGAATTCAAATATTATATAAATTTTTATTACAGTCATGTTACAAAATTATCCCTACATGGTTTTACAAATTAATTCATGGGTGATTTGGATATGAATATTGGTAGAGTTGGTTCATTTGTTATAGTATATTGAACCATACATCCATTGTGGGATGTGATGAATTTTGTTGATATTGAAGAAAATGATACTATTATTTTTCCTAAAATAGTAGATGAATGACCTAAATTATTAACACATTGTTTGACTTGGTTATCACCTAAATCATAATTAAACTATTATTTTAATGTACTTCTAGGAAAGACTCCTATATCACATCCATTTTATTCAAATCCACCATGTGAATTTATGAAATTAAACTTCCAACTGGAAATATATGAATGAAATAGACTCAATGGACCAAAGAAATCACAATTTTTAAACTCTATTCCATGGTGTGAAGATGTTATATTGTTCAATTTTTTTTGGATTTTTATCCTAAACTAAACTACGTTAAAATTATTGTTAATTACCATTTTTCTATAAATGATTAATTTTTCAACCAATTAAAGGGAGCCAAATGGATCACCAACTAGGAAAAATGGTATAGATTTCACAATTATAGTGATTAAAAATATGATATTTTAAATTTGGATTTGTGATACTGCTACAACAACTACGATTATATATTCATTCAATTGGAACTAATGAATTCACTTCTAGTTTTTATTGAAATAATGATATTTTTCTTATAATATTTCATAAAAATCTTATTTATGGTATTTTTAGATTATGTCTTTTCTCCCACACAATGCATAACAGTGAGAATTTCTTATATTTAGTAGATTTCCTAGTATCGAACATTATAAAAATTTCTCTAAGTGAGACTTTTGGATACCATAGGTTCATTTCAATAGTAATTTCATACTGGATAGAGTTATAACAGTTGATCATAGAATCATTAATATAAAAATTTGATGGATATCATATAAGAATGATTGTGAGAATTTAATTCTTCTAGAATTATAGACAATTATCATTGAATTACCTGAGATTCCTCCTTACTGGATTCTATTATGAAAACATTAAGAATAAAACAATGTAAATTAAATTGGAATGAGAATTTCCATATATTATTTCTAGTGCATGAGGCTAAAAATACATCAGAAGAAATTGTCATTATTCAACAACTATTATAACGTTATATTCTTTTTTGAGTTCCATTTAGATATAGAATAGGTTTTATTCTTATATATGAAGACTGTGTCATCTGTTACGGCTTGAGATAGTCAGTGATGCATGAATATAATAACCCAACACATTGATTAGAAATATATATAGTAATAAATGAAAAAAAAACATGGTGAAAAAAAATTTGTAATGAAAAACTTGTCATTACTTAAATAACATTAATGCATATTACACAGCATTTTGAAATGTGGTTTGAACCAACGTCAATTCCGATGGTTGGATTATCTACAGATGATTCAATACTAATTCGTTTATACATCATGAATAATAAATATCATAGAGGATTCATTAAGATAAAATTCGTAAGATAATGTTATGAATGATGATTGTGTCCAATGATATTTTATTAGATTAATTGCTGACATGGATCTGGAATTTATGGAAGAAAAATTAAATATATTATTCTTGTTCATTACTCACATTTCAATCTTATTGAGTTAAATTGAAGAGCTGCAACAATAAATCCCTAATTTCAATTCAATGATGTCAAAAATCAATGTTGGGGATATCATTACGGTTTTTATAGTAGATGAAAATATGATTTTGTTCTCTCAAAAGTGAAATGTATTCACATCAACATTCCATGAATAGATTTATTATATTTTTCAACATTCATAAATATTGGATCACCACTAAATTAAAAATATTTATTTGGGAAGTGAAGTACAACATTTGATGGTTAGAAAATAATTATGAATTCGATATCTATGTTAAATATATCACTATATAATATTTAAAGGATGAATTACAATGACCATTGGAACATCACAGTCAATTCATATATCCATTTTTGTAATGGGATGAGATTTTTATAGAATATTTAAATATTCCACCATATAAAAATTGGGAAAAAAATTATTCTTATGATTGTGGACTTACTAACCATTTGGGTACAAATAATTCCAATAATATAGTCTTATGTGGTGGTTAATATTTTTGGTCTCTATATCATAGAAGTGGTGAAGTTTCATGGTGTACCAATAAAAATTACCTATAACTGATTCACATATATATCATCACTATTCTAGAAGCCTATGAAAAATCCTTGTAATGTAGTCCAATATTAGAACAATATATTGTTCACCAATGTAGATACTTTTGAACCATATGATCAAAACATTGGAGGATATTTTCTATTCATAAGTTATGGATCTTGATAGTTTATGAAAATATCATTTTTCATTGTGGAATTTTCATTTTAAAATATTAATCAATACATGATAAATGTGTATCTATTAGGGGAATGTTATAGAAGTACATATTGTGATCCAATTTAGTATATAGAGACTCTGGAATATTCATTTATTAGATCAATTCATTTCTAATAAACCACTACCAATGTCCAGATGACAAGGAAATAAATAATAGTGGAAAAATTATGCTAGAAATGACATAAAAATTATTTCCTAAGACCAAAAAAACATGATATTGATTCCACATATTCTTGGTAGTATCACCAAAACTATGTCACATTTATTTGAAAACTAATGTATAATTTTCAAACCAATTTGTGAATATATTAAATATATTGAGAAATAATTAGTAATGTTGTATATTAGTTAGCCATACCATGAAGTTTTATCATTTTCCCTAAAATAATCCTTGTATCCTAGATAAAGAATTGCCAACATGGCCCTAGTCATTTGATAAGTTGTGTATAAAAAATGTTTCTTGCATGGTTAGTGGATCATTTTTTAAGATAACCACCATTAATATTATAAAATGTATGATATAATGGATTTGTATTTACGTAAAATTAGTTTTAAACAACAATTTTACATAAAAACAAAATATAGTTTATTTAAATACTTCTTCATTATCATTATAAAATTACAAAATATCTATTTCTTATAAGTATTCATAGAATTAAATACATTAAGTAATGTGGTGATATATAATCCTAGTTAGGGGAGGAGTGAGGGATATAAATCAATATTTCACGGGATAACATAATATTTATGATCATATTATAACCATATGATCATATTCGTAATCTGGATGGAAACCAATAATAAAGGCATATCAGCTGGAATATTCATCAAAATCAATAATCATATCATTTTTTTAAAATTCTACACATATGTTTGAAAAAAGCTTACGTATTTTTCATGCATAACATTTTTGTGTAAATAATACAATTATAATTGTCAAGAAATATAGTATTATGTACACACATTATAAAAATATTTTCATGAGTTATATCAAATTACAAAATGTATTTCTTCTATATAATCATGGTCTCACCATTCAAATCATTAAATGTTCACAAACCCTCCTTCCACAAAGAATGTAAAATAGTCATAGTCATTAAATAATCTCACTCGAAGGATTGATTCACAATAATTTTCTGTACTATATTAATTCATGAATAAACATTGGGGTTCCCTTATTATTATCAATATTTTTTATGAATAAAAAATAATCTTTATTTAGTGGAGAAAATAAACTCAATAGTAGTTAATAAGTTTTTTTATAAAATAAAGCATATAATAATTTTTTTATTCCGGTTTATAAATCATTATGACAATATAAAAACATGTATATCCCCATAAATAAATGGGATAATAAATTTAATGTAATTGATATTTATATTAGTGGATAAACCATACTAAAAATAATGTGATGGAGGTAATAAACCAAATGAAGGAGTTGGATTCATGAATCATTTGACACAATATCACAATTTATTTCATTACATTTCCATCTCTGAATAAAAATATAAGTTTATTTTTCCATGTATCTTGAAGTGGATACAATTCATTTATATCACATTTGAAAGATTATAATTTATGGAATTTATTTTTAATTTTCATTGTGAAAATATTTTTTTCATATATTGTTTTATATAAATTATCTTGTCTTTTGTTGTTTTCTAGGTTTGTCATCATGATATTAAATTAATTCATAAAATTAATTAATTAATATTATAATATATAAATTTAAAATTTTATATAACACATATACATTTCATATTATCCATCCTTGAATGTGAAAATGGTCGAAGAAATGGAAATGCCTTTATAAGAAGTTAACCGACCATTGATCGGACATTGACAGAAGTGGATATAGATGTGAAATTAAATTTTAATATGAAACATATATATTCATTAAATAATATTAATATTCTAATAATAATGAATAAAATACTACTAAATTTTATTTTTACATTTTGGGTATGAATTTATTAGGGATAGAGAGGAAAATAAGAGGAAAATGTGGAGAATTGTTCATGAAAATATAAACTCTTATCAATTATGCTTCTTATATTTAATTCTAAAGTACCAGAATTCATAGAGCTGAATGTCTCTATAAAGAATGCAGGCAATATAAAGATATTATAGGAAGTAATTTTTATTATGTGGGGATTTTTTTATTGAGGGATGAGTGATTTTCCAAGAAGAGTGTGTGGAGTTATATATACATGAACATAGTGGTACACTATGAAAAATTAATAAATGAATTTTAACAACCAAGTTAAATAATTAAATATAAGTAGTTGTGAATGTATAAATTATATTTGAATAAAATATATGATTATATTTCATTTAATAAATTTTTAATTAAAAATTATCATTTTAATTAAAGATAATTGAGAAAAATGGAAAAATGATTATTTAACAGTACACTATAGACATTTAGGAATTATATAAAATTATTTAGGATTAGAAATTATTTTTATTGATATTAGATGACCCATTTACCTTGTTAAATTGATTTTTCCCCAAAATAATAAATTTATCAGTTATTAACTCATTATTTCATCATCATTACCTCATAAAACATGTGGTATATGGATACCCGTATTTTTTCAATTCACATAAAAATTGATTAATTTCATATAATTATACAAAAATTACACACTGAATATTTTTAGGTGGAGATTATATAAATGACATCATTTATTTTGAAATAACGTTATATCACATGATATTGTAATTTTTATCATATAATTAATGATTTTTATGATGTAAATTCTATTACCGTTTATTATAAATGTTATTATAATTTCATTGATTTTTTAATCTTCATATATATTTCATTACATTATAATTTTTATATTTTAATAAATCAATAATTATAAAAATTATAAATTAAAAATATTATTATTATTAAGTGGTATTATAATTATAAAGGAAAGGTTACGATTTCCAATGATCAGATTACTAATAAAATGGAAACATTATTGTTACAATAGTCACATTACGTCAAATAAAAATCTCATCATTCATACATACGTTATTATTCACAATTTCTTCCATGATTATGTATTGTCAATTTATAATATTTTTAATTAATTATTAATATATTCCTTCTTTTCAATTGATTTTTTTCAATGGGGAATTGATCATAGAAGACTAAAAACCTTCATATTTTTGCATTCCAATATTTTTATTTTTTTATATTATTACAATTTTAAAGGGATTCTTGGAAGGTTAATGTAATTACATCGATTAGTTAAATAATATTTTTTCCAATTTCATATTTTATTTATATATCTAATACTATATAATATAAAAAATGTTTATTTTGATTAAATATATCATTTTTAAACATTAGGTCATTAAATTCATCCCTCTATAGAAATTCCATCACCAACATTTCAAATCATATTATCGATTGAGAATAAATGATGGTTCTCTTATACCCTTTATAATAGGGTTCCCTTTTTTCCCCTATGTAATTATTGTTCCTTCGTATATGTTTGAAAATGCATGTTTTCATTACACAAATAACATTTTCTATATAGTCCATGGTTTTTATGGAATTCTAGTTTTAAGGGATTCCATGATTGAGTAGTACCACATTTGAATTCGATAAATGTGATGGATTGGGTATGTACATCCTTAGTAGACACATGTGGAACTCATCAGGAACATGATTCATCTTTGTGGATGTTCTAATAATTAGGATACTTCTCTAATGTGCTCTAGGATCTCAAAGGGTGTAATATATATATGAATAATCTTCCCTTCCATTCATATAAACATGAATCTCTCCTAATGTTATATTTGAAGGAAATGAATGCCTATACTAGTAATATACTTGTACCTTTAATTGTTGTTAGCATAGATCCTCTACCGATAATCTGAATATTTATTATGTTATGTGATGGCCTAAATCATATCTTTCATTCTTGAAAATAAATAGTCCCATATAGCTTCCATTCACCAACCTCATCTTAATTAGTAAGGGTAAAAAATTTATTTTCATATATATAATTATATGAAGCTATTTTAATAATATATTTTATGAGGTTTTTTCTAATAACTTAATCAATATGATATGTTGATCCCATGTACCATTAAATTCCATTGAGTAGCCTCTTTGTAATTCATAGAGTGTCTTAATTTATCGTTAATTCTAGAAATCACTTCAGTGGCGATATTTGTTAAATAAATTCAATTAAATAATATGATAATTTTTAAGACAAATCCATGATATATAAGTGTCCTATAGATCAGAATAAATGATTATTTATTGAGATAAACCTTGTTTCCCCACCGCATCCTTTACATATATCATATATTGTTTTTTTAGGTGATAGATATTCCTAAAAAGCAGTGAAATTGGATGACTTGGTGAGTCAATCCAACACAAACAATATCCAATTACTTACTTTGGATGTCCCCAAGTGACCAATGACAAGGTATATGTTGATTATTTCTCCCTTAACTAATGGGTTGGGAAATGGTTTCACCATCTCCTATTACTATTGTCTATTTATATATCTTACTAATACACCAAGCACATAAAATTTAATATAGCTATATCTTTCATCATTTAGTCCCTTAAAAAGTTATCTAATATATCATAGTATTCCATTGTACATATACTATGGATGTGGAGAGAGCATTTATATTATTAATTCTATAGATCATTCTTTATCTTAGGTGATAACATCACACAATTACTAATTTAAAAAACCAATCCATCCAACTTCATTAAGGTTTAATTCATAATGCTTCCCCTCCATTACATCTTCCACATTGTTACAAATATAGAATTCATCCCTTTATACCACCTTTATCTTTTAATATATGTATCATTGGGAAATAATTTACGAATGGTAGGATGTTTTTCAGACTGTTATGCTTTTATGATCCTTCCATTCCATATCCAGGTTGAAATTTTATATCTCAATATGAATTTTGGATTGATTAGTGGGTTATTTCAATATAATTCCACAAACAACATTATTTTATCATTCCAGGATGTCAGTGAACAGAGAAATACTAGTCCAAAATCATCACTGGTCATCATCTTTGATTCATGTTTTAGTTCTATTGTGTGAATATATATATATATATATTCTTTTGAACTATATATATGTTACACTTCTCATAATATATGTAGTTCCTCTAAATCATCAAGATTACGATCACAAATTCTTACTTCCAAAGCATGCATGGGCTAGTACAACTCATGGATCGTCAACTATCATATTTTAGAGTCTATAAATTTATTATTTTACATGAATTCAAAATGTATGAAATTTTTTCAAAGAACCACTAAATTTGATTTTACCCTCTACACTATATGATATTTTCAGTAAGTTCACACTGATTATCATCTTGTTTTATCTGCTCAATTCATTCCTCAAATACGTCTATATAGATACATTACAGAGCTATGTGTTAGCACAACTTTTGGGATCATAAATATTATTATATTTTTATTAAAAAAATATATAGTTCCATGTTAGACATGAGAAATCTATATTTATAGGACACCTAAAGTACTATCACATTCTCTACTTGTTTTAATCTTTGAAGAGTATATATAAATTCTCTCACATATGATCACATTCCCTAAAAGTGAATAATGATTCAACCAAATGTAACACATTATGAATTATAAATACATTTTCACATTACATATGTTTTCTATCATAATCTATTGACTTTCATTATGTTCCACATTTCAAATATTATATATGATACTATCTCCTATAATTAAAAGTATAAATTTTCCAATATTGTCTCTAAACACTATATTCACCAAATTCATAATGACTACAAGGTAATTATTATTTATGAATGAAATTAGTAATAACTCATAATGTCCCTATCTTGTACAAAATGATCTATTATGAATATTGTCATTCATAACCATTAAATGACGATATATAAAATTAATATTCAATATAGAGAAGGAAAAATAACCATTAAGATTGTCTAATAAGTCACCAATCCTTCCTAGATTATTCTTTTTTATTATCATGATCGTGTTGAGATTTCGATAATCAATACCCATTTTCATTGGTCAAAACATTATCATATAAAAGAAGCCTGGTGCACGCCAAAGAGATGCCTTTGGAAATATGAATTTCATTCCAAATTCTACTATATATACTTATATAACATGTACAATTCGATCAGTTCTATACTATTGGTTTATTTCATGATTGGTTTGAATATTTTTTAAAAACACTAGTAATAAGTCTTCCTCGTGATCTTGGTAATTTTGTAGAAACTATTTAGAAATTACCTTTGTATATCCCCATACATTTAAAATTTAATAATGGTTTTTAACTTCCATTAACACACCCATTTGGGCATGGTATACATCTTCAGTGGCTATCAATAACCGCACTATTTGGTATTTTATAAAATACATTCATAATCTCCCTCACTTTTTTCAAGAATCAGGGGACGATTATAAATATAGAAATATAATTATTTTTCTTGAGAGTTTATCTATTCTCTATATTAAAATATCCAATCCGTGCATATAATAGAATACTATTTGAAAAAGTGAAGGATTATGAGATTCAGATGAAGATTATTCACATATTTTCTCATGGGGAAATAGTTCAACACATGGGTATTATTGATTAATACAATTGTTTTTGGAAAGAAGCATATCAATCAACTTATTCATTACTCTATATGTTTTGGATAGCCAGATCATTTCAAATGTGTGTTTTTAATGCTCTAAAAAATATATTTATTTTTCTATAGTTGATGATAGAATAACCTAATGTATACCATTTATGACAAAAGAAATTTTACTCATAAGCTGTAAGATATTCACCCTCCCCATTCTTATTCACTATTAATTATATCTCCAAATATTTTTAAGAGTTCAAAGTAATCAAATATTATGACATAACTTATTAATTTCCTTAAAATAAATTGTTTCCAATTCTTCCTTCTTATTGGTATTATTTAACATGTTCAAACACTGTTCAACCCATCTATCTATATAGTTGATTGAAAATGTAAAAATCACTTTCACATAATTGTAGAAAAAAAATCATATTTTATCTACTGACTTAACCTACAACTACATGAATGGTGGATGAAAATTATCTGCTTTTTTGAGTTAATTTAATAATAATACATTATTTATATTATCTCAATATTATGATTAGGAAAATATTCCAAAACAATTCATTTCATTGCTCATATCCTGAGATAGTTTTGTAAGCATCACCTAGATGTTTTGATCCCCACCTCCCATGGAATTGGGGATATTGTTTAGAAAATTGTTGAATTATACCTCACATCGTTCGTTGGTCTATTCTTTCCTCATTCCCTCCATTTTTATATAAAAATAATTTTTTATCAAAACACGGGTCATCAATGAATGACAAAAAATTTCATATTTGGTAGAATGTAATTCTAAATTCATATCTTTTGGAATCTCTATATTAACACATTTTCAGAGACAATCCTCATTGGATGATGTTCTTTAATAATACTCTAACACTATTTGGTATAATTAGATTACTTATTTAACAATGATAATAGGTTATGAATATTTTGGGTTTAAATTAAGAGTAGCACCCAAGAGATTCAAACCATGTGTGAAGTGGTATCTTTGTTATGAAATAGGTGACGATCTAGTGAATTCTGAATCCTCAAATTTCAATGTTATTACCAATTGGTAAAAATTTTCAGTATTCCAATCAACATGTTTTATATAGACTAGTATTTCATTTTTTAAAAACCAAACACTCTAATACATTAAAAACATTAGTATATTTATACATATAGGGTCATATATATCGAATTTTCACAAATTTTTTCTAATTGAAAAATAATTAACTAATATATTATCCAATACCAACTACCATGACAATATTTTTTTCATAAAACGTTTTGAAATAATCACACAGATAAAAAACATGTTTGTAATACTGTATAGGATGAAAGGGAATCATATCATTCGAAAATTAGACTCATTTGACTTTTTTCACAGAATAAAACATAAAAATTTAATCAAATAATTCATTTTTATCATTCTAAAAATATTTCATATTCTCTTTATTACAATTATAAACTTGAGAATACACATAAATGAATGCGGGGAACTGAAATATTGGTAAGGAGAGGAATAGAAGACATAAATCAATATTACATGGGTGGGAATAAAAAAAATCATCATATCATAAAGATATGATCATCATCACAATCATGAGGTGATTATATAATAATGTCTTGGAGTGATAAAAATTTATAATAATGAAACATCATAAAAAAATTTTGAAAACAACACAATGTTGGGGATATTGATAACATCATTTCCATGCATAACATATATGCAAAAATCTTCACATCATAATTTTGATCAAATATACAACCACATTTATGAATAATAAATGTCATATCATAAGATATATCACATTATCCAATGATATGGAGGGACATATGATTTTTGGTCCACCTATTAGTTATAAAATACTCATAATATTTCATGCCTTGTTGTTTGTAAAACAAATAGATTCATAAAAAAACATTGGAAGGAGTGGGTTTCATTATAGGATTCATAAATATATAATTCAAAAGTAACCACTGGGTATATCAAATGAGTACTATAAAATATATTTTCACACAAAATATCAGTATTTTTTTGATGGGAAGAAAAAACCTATGAGTTTTCAATAAGAAATTTCAAATATATTTCTTCTTTAAAAAAATGAAATTTCATATTTGAAACCATTTTTATATAACAAATAACAACTGTACCCTAAAAATAGATGTTTCATAACATTCAAAAGAATGATTATGAATATTAGTTGAATAACCAAACTAAAAATAATATGAAGGTGGATAAAACTATAAAAATGAGTTTGGGTTGAGAATATATCAGTATAAATACCTCATTATTTCATATATTTATCACCTACTAAATAATTTAATGTAGGATTTGAAAAACGTATAGCCATAAGTGTAATGTATTAAATTTTTTCAATATAGATCCATTATAATTATTGGATTTATTTTCTTTAATTCTAGAATAAATGTAAATTTTTTTAACATCATGATTTCATTAAATTATCTATTATATTATGGATTTATAAAAAAAATTCATGATCATTTATAGATAATTTAAAATAATTAAAATACAATATATTAAGTCAAATTTAATATTTATGTATTACACACATTTTAGTATATCAATAAATGAGGGTGGTGGTGTTCAGAGTGTTGGAACAGACATTGTATTCGGTTAACTGACAGTTGAAAGGACATTTTCAAAATTTGAAAAAAGATATGTTTTACTTGTAAATAATTGTTAAATATATTCATTAAATTATTTTAAATTTTTAAATAAAATGTCAAAATACTACATAAATATTTTTACAAAAAATGGGATTGAAATTAATAGTGAAAACAATATGAGAATTGGATAATAAAATTACATGTTTATGAAAACATACACTATTATAATGGTTAATAATTATACACAGCACTAAAAGACTTCAATTAGTTGTGTCTAATGACCATATAACTTCCCTAGTTACTATTTTCATCTTATGTGAAGGAATTTTAGAGCTGGATTTGATTTTCAATGTGACAGAGGAGTGGGTTTCCAAGGGGAGGGAGAGGGTGTATTAATAACATTGAAGATAGGTATTTTAATGAAAAATATTAAATATAATATAATATCAATTTTGATCCACTAAATTGTAACAATTTCGACATTATGAAATATAATTGAATATAATATCTTTAATTTAGTACTTTTAATAACTTAAAAATTTTGAATTTATTATTTTAAAGAAATCGAATTGAGAAAAATGAAAAAATAGTTATTTAATTGAATAATTTATACTTTTAGGTTTTTAGAAAATAATTTCTAGGTTTCTAAAATTATAATATATTTTTAAATGATAGATTTATCTTATTATAATTATTTTGGATTAAATATGAAATCTCTAATTTCATATGTCATTATTAAATTATCATTTTTTAATTATACATGTTGTATTTGGAAAAAAATATATCTATTATTCATATCAAAATTGAATTATGTTTGAAAATTAATAAAAATCACAATTTGAAGATTATATGTGATTATTTTATAGTTGATATTTATTTTATGAAAAAATATATCATCTATAATTCTGTTTTTATTACAATATTTATTATTTTTACGAAAAACTTTTTAACATTGTTTATTGAAATGGTACATATAATTTCATTGAGAATATAATCATGATATTTATTTGTTGTAATTATAATATGTCTATTGTCATAGATTAATTACTATTAATATCATATATATTTTATTTTATTATTTTTTGGTTAGTTTACAATTAAAAATGTCCGGTTACTATTCCAAAAGGTTGTGTAATAATTCCCAATAGAAATACTACTATTCTAAGTGTCACACAATATTACATGATAATATTACCACATATTAATACCTATTTAATTATTCTTAAATTATCAACTATAATTATTTCCATGGCTCTATATTACCCTTTACAGTTATTTTCATTTGTTTACTAATATATTATTTCATATTATAGTGTTTTTGTGGGAGATGATCCCAATAGATTGGATGGATACGAATTCAACTGTTATACATTTTTTTTATTTTATCTCGTTTTAGTTTTTTTAATTTTCAGAACATTTGTTTTTGAAAAATGTGATGATATCTATTAATTATATACTATGTTATTCATTTTTTTTGTACATGTATATTACAACATAATATAATAGAAAAAAATTTAGGGGAATAATATCATTCATAAACTCCATGTCATTAATTACTGGGACCATGTTAACATTAAACTAGATTATTGTTTTTTTCAAGCCCTAGTAATAATACATGATAGATAAATAATGAATATTTGAGGAAATGTAGACTCATAATTATTAATACTGTAGATGAATGGTTTCTTTTAATTGGGATCTTGGTAGTGAGAGATGTTCTGGGATGACTAATGGACTGAATTATTCTAGGATAATTCCATGAATTGAAAAAATATTAATTTATATACCCATGGTGGGTAGTGTGTAACCCCTAGATTTGTGGTATTTTCAAATTTTATTATGTATTTTTATGAAATTATTGTTTAGGTAGAGTTATTAACAATATTGGGTTGTTTTAGGATGTTTAGTAAAGGTTTTAAAAGTCTCACCATTTTAAAATTGTTAAAGCAAACTGTAAGGTTTTAATTTTTTTATCCATGAATGATATGGATGAGTTTTATCGAAAAGTGTATTGTTATGGTATGATTTTAACAAACCTTGTGGATTTAATGCGACTTTTTATTTTTTGAGACAACGGTGGACATTGTGGTTGGGGAGTGTTTTTTAAAACGATGTAATGAGGATAATTAATTCTAAAAAATTGTTTTATGACCTAAAAATCATCTAAAAAAGAATAAAATAATTTCCTCAAACATTTTATCTCACATTATAGAAATCCCCTTGGATCATATATATATTATCTTCCTTGAGTATAACTATTTCAATGGATTAGAGGGTGTTTAATGATGAAAGAAGAATTTTATAGCAACATTTTTCTTCACGATCATTGAACATAATGTATTTTTATAAAATTAACCCTGATATTATTGTAAAATTGAATGAATATGTTGGTTATAAAATTATTTCTAAAACAAATATGATAATCAGTGAGTGAATAGATTAGGAATCCCTAATCAATTTTTACGAGGGAGAATTATTTATTTCAAACAAATCGAATGTATGTGGTTTAATTAAAATAAATCTTCTCATATAATGAATTGGAAAATTATTTTATAATTAAATTATTAATATTTTTAGTTTTAACTATCTTAATATTTCCATGTTGTAATTCATTTTTCATTTTTTTCTTCTATGTATTTGGAATATTAAATGATGTGAAGAAAGTGTTTGATTAATTAATTAAACTATTTTGGTTTATAAAAAAATGGATTAAATTTTTTGTTGATCACATGAATTTTAGGAACGTGTGTGTGTTCATATGTTTATAGAAAAAGGATGTTTGATTTTGACAAAGTCACAATTCCAATATTTTTTCACATTGGATTATTCTACTATGTGATGAAATGACATTGGAGGGACGAATTCCATTATTGAGTTAGAATGATCAGTTATGACATTTTTACCATGGTTTTATTGGTTTCTGTGTGCATGTGTTGGTGGGTTTTTCAAAAAAGTTATAAATTTTTTATGTATCTTTAACAAAATTATGAATATATTTATATTTTAATGTATTTTCATTCTTTAGAAAATCAATTATTTCTAAAAAAATTTAGATAAATTTTTTCATGTTTTATTGTTATTAGGTAGAAGCTTTTATTTTGAATACTGGGTTGGATAATTATGCATGTATATTCTATGGGTTCATATGTTAATATATTTATCATGCTTAGGTTTTCCATAGGTTTCTTATTCTACTAGTGGAGAATTTAAATTTTTTTTGGGACCACTAGAGATTTATTTTGGGGAGACCATCGGGTCTTAATGTACGAATTGGTTCCACCAAAAATTTCTTGTGTATTATTTTTAGAATATTATTTTTCATTATATTTTAAACTTCTGTTTTATTTCATATTTCTATATTACACTATTTATTGTCCCATTATACATTTTTTAGTAATTCTTGGTCTATATCTTCCACCATAATATTTATTTTAGTAGTTTCCCATTGAATGTTGGTTGATTAATGGAAAATATCCCTTATATGTTTCATATTCCATATAAATTTAAAGATATTCCTTATTGCGTTGAGGATTTCCCCAATGGTTGGTAAAATACTATTCTTTCTAAAGTCAATTAGATGATTGTTCAGGATGTTACCTAAAGGAATTGAACAGAACATATAATTTCACTACATTAATGTTTGGAATCATTTAAAATATAATTTTATTTTTCAAAAATAACAATAGGTTGACTGATAACCAAGATGATCCATGAACGGTGCATGGGTCTTTGGGAATTCCATATGTAGATCCCTTTTCAAGAAAAACCAAAACATTGGAATTCTATATCCCATAATTTTCAGACGGGATAGTTTGGAGCCTAGCCAAAAGCCACAACCTGCATATTCATATGAACATTTGAAATTTCATGTATAATCAGGGGCACCTCTATCCAAATACCCATATATTGTCATCATATAAACATGTGTTCCTCAATAAATAACCTTTTTAATTCCATATTTGAACATAAAATCTATGTTACCATAAAAAACATGAAAACTATTGTTTTCCACCTCAATCATCATGTCACTACAAGAAGAATCCCACAAATCATTCCATACAAATTGATGGAGTCCTTAAAAGAACTAGAATACATACACATCCAATTCAATGACATCAAAAATAAAAATATGATACCTCATTTCCCAACATTACACATATATCCCAATTAAAAATAAAAAAATTAAAAAAATTTGACACATCAGTCACTATTAGAGGAACATGACGAGGGAACCTTTCATGAAACAAACTCGATGCCATAGTACACTAATACTCTAGTCAGTACTGACATGTCTAGAAGGGAACTCTTGAAACTGATGGGTTGGAATCTAGAACCCTGTAACAACATGATGATAAAGAGAATTATTTTTCTCAAGAAGAAAACATAATCATTGAACATCGGATTATAAATCAAAAACGTTGTTATTTCAAAAACACCCCATGGATAAAAGTAAAACAATAGTATATATATATATATATAATCCAATATTGTGCATCTTCCAAAAGGAAATGAAAAAATTCCATAATGAAAATGTATCCAAATCCCTTTAATACATGTTTATAATAGCTCCACCTATCATTAGTGTTTCACCAAAGTCCCATTAGTGAAAATCAACGGCCAATTCCACGATATGGTTTCCATTTTTTTGGGATTGGAAATTCATAGTCTAAATACCCAATGGATATTGCAGGTCTTAAGATATATATCCCAATATGATTTCCCCATTTGATCCATAATAAATTCCTTTAAAAAATAAATTAGTTTTCTTGTTCCATATTGAATAAAGAATATTTTTTAAATAAATATTATTTTTCAATCAATGATTTCATTTAAATAAAGTATATGAAAGATACATCAAAAATAATATTAAATGTACATTTCAGTGATACATAAAAAAATCAATAAAAACAATTCTATAATAACTGATGTCATGATTCGAACCAATGGGGCACGAGCCACAACTACCACATGAAAACCTCCATAGGAAATGGGGTGGGGAAGAGTTCTAAATGGAATGACTAAATTGGAGGTGTTTTTCTAATGATCATATTAAAAAAACCCATCCATATCAATGAGTATTTTATGAAAAAAAATTATAAAAGGATGAAATATCGAGATATAACATTACATTCCAAAAATATCTGGGGTGTGGAAGGGTGAGATAGAGTAAACTGAAATATAAATGTTTAAAATTACATTATCAACCATAAAGATGCCCCAAACTGAAAACAGGGAAAGTAAAATTGGTATGAGATCCATTATTCTAATCACCATGCTCTAACCAACATACGTGGCCCAACTCACCAAGTATCTCTATGTTCCACTGCAATCATCAATAAACTTTTCATCATCTTCATATAAAATGACAAGTGTGGGAACAACCCATGAATGTGTGTGTATAATCATGCCTAGAATGACTCCTCAAGATCAGAAGGAGGAGAAATAATAGACATGGTTGGAATAGAATGTAAACAGAAAATCCAAAATAAAGGGATTAAATATGATCCAACCGCATGTATATATATATATATTCTCATACCAATCATTCCCAATTGAGATTGAAGGGGATATCCATATCATACCCTTGCCAAGAAAAATGGTTCCATAAAAATAAGATTTTCAGCATCGATGTTGATCATCTCTCACATGTATCCAAATATATTATAGTGTGGACGACCCGTGCATTTCCATTGTGACATACAACCAGTGAGAAACAATCCCCTAGTCGGGGACCCACAACCGTGTTTTTAAAAGAGTTATACTATGTGTAATGAGGACCATACCCTATCATATAGGGGGTTTAGATCAATGGGTAGAGGACTCATTCCCCAGTTCATCAGAGGGGCTCCACTCAATGTATGGGGGACTCGCACAATATCAAATGAGGAAACAACTCAGTAGATATATAATTACACACACCCTAGTCAAATATGGGGTACCACAGAGTAGGTAGAGGACCTACACCATATTACCCAAGGGGTACCAACAAGTGCATAGAGAAGCCACACCCTCTGTGATAGGAGTTACAAGTCTATAAATTGGTATTTGTCCCTCATCATAGATCATTAGGGTGTACCACTCTAATGAATGTGCTCCGTCATTTTCATCATCGGCTATATAATAAATTAGCATCACACCTATATAATCTCACATAGTATCTCAAAGGGAACACTAATGTCTGGCATTTAATTATACACAGAAAACACTCTTAGTAGGCAATGCTTTAGCCAAAATATGAGTCTAAATGAGGGAGATATGAGTGGATGAAATTTCATAAGATGAAAAGTATGGGTACATGATGTGTGAGGTGAAACACACAACATGTGGTCTCACTCCATCACTGATACATGTCCCTTCCTATACAATAATATCTTCCCATATAGGGATACATGGAGCGTAGATTGTCTACAATGTATGTTTGATCTACCCAGGGTCATTCCCATGCTCCTTGGTCATGTTTTTTTATTTGGTTAGTGTATGTATACTTCAAAACACTATCAGAGGCTTGTATCTCTAGTACTCATGTACTCATGTAGAACATGCTCATTCACCAAAAAAATTTCACATGGCATATGGCGTTCCCACATGGTTTTTGATACATATATTTCCATGGAAACCTAGCCTCCATAGTAATGTCCCTACAAGATGTGTGTTCCTTGGAATAAATGTTCTATAGTGTCATTTTTTATAGAATCACATACCTATAGTTGGGAAATCCAAATCTAGATCCTATATATAAGATCTTTCATCAATCCACTCAAAACTGTTGATATCTCTTATGTTCATTGTAAGTGTACATACGGTGGCCGAAAAGTGGTATCCATCAACCTGTGGTTGTTCTTAGCAAGTCCTACACCCCTCCTACTACCTCTATTTGGTATCATATATGAAAACCATAAAAAACAGATGTTATATAATTATTCATCCCAAAAACCATCCTTGATCTCAAATCCTATCAATTCACATGAAACCCTTGTGAATAATGGGGTCAGATTGGGCCTGATACAACCATTAATGGTTGATCCATGGACTCATAGACCTGTGGAATACAACAAGAATAATTGATGGGGGAGTGGCACCAAAAATTGGTTATAAAATCAATATATAGTCATTCACAAAGAATTAAAACATGAAGGGATATTCAAGGTGAGAAGAAAATCAATAATCAAAAGAAACATATACACTGGTACATGAAAGGTCTTACAGTCATAACCGATCAATGAAATAGATTATTGGGCTTAATAAATTTGATCAATAAGGGCATAACATATGAAATGATGATTGTCATTTCTGAAATAAAGAGCTATCCAACAAATTAATGGAGTAATTGTGTTCGTTTCATCTCGAACTCTATCGATCTATAGTCTCATCAATGTCATATTATGATTCATAAATGGATGTATAAGAGGAATGTATCTTATTAATACTAGGGTTATACATCTAAATATAGAAAACTCACCAAAATAGTTTTTAAATAAGAAAACCAATTATAGTTAATTAATTTATTAATTTAAATAGTTATTTAAATAACAAGCCAATCACAAATACAATGATATATTTTATCCAAATGTCATGTACCGATTTTTTTGACGTGTCCCTTAGGGTAAGCATCAATTTACAAAATTAAATATTTTTTTGAAATAATTATATGGGATTGTTTTTATGAGTTATACCATTTTCATAGAAAATACATCAGTACATAATATAAAATATATTTAAAAATTTAATAAAATAAATTGTAGGAACACCTAGCCTTGGAATCTCATTTTGTCTTAGCATATGGCTTCAAATTTGTTATCAAAATATTTCAATGTAATTTGATGAAAATATACATTGTTAAAATAATTTCCTCAATCATGATTTTCATTATCAAAATTAAAAAACATAGAAAAAATATAATGATAATGAGGGATCATCTGGCTCTACCACTCTCAGAAGCACTGCTACATGCTCACGTGTTTCCCCAGCACATGAACCAACTAGATGGATTGTCCATGGAGGGTCATATCCTATAAATCATCGACCTCCATAGGGTTCTCAAAAAAGTTAGAAACTTCCACGACTTCCAGATCAACCCTATCAATGAATTTCATGGGACCTTAAATATATCTATTCAGATGTGGAATAAGTAAGACTTCGTGCACATGATTCAACTATGTGGGTTGGAAATATGTTAAGAAACATCTTTAATCTCAAGCATTATATAAAATGGAAATATGATGACTCTGAATAACTTTCCTCCCTGAAAAAATCTCTGAAATTATCATCATGGGGATGTTATTTGCAAAATGTGGTCTCCCAACATGAACTCCAATAGTGAATGTAATTAATCTACATAATATTTTTTCCATCGCTCGGATGTCCTTATCCAATAAAGGATAACCTATACCTCATCTATCATCACCTAAACCATAATTGGGCTAACAAGAGATGCTTATCCCATATATTTCCACCAAAATGGTGTCTGGAAGGATCTCCCGTACATGTCCTTGAATGTTTTCATAATGATTGTAGATTTGCAGATATTGTTTTTTAATCTCTATCAAGGGAAAGTGGACCTCCTTGATATGGAAAATATAATATATAAAAATCCATAACATATGTTCCATCATCTAGATATTTTGCAAACTCTTCCCTACTTTTTGGAGTTTAATAGTTGTATTCATCCTCATCATGGTCTAAAATGCCTCTTGCATGCCTCTATATAACTATGAAATGAGCCAGAAAACAAGATTGTGGATGATTGTTAACATAACCCCACAAATGAGATCAATCCCCTTTATGTAAATCTACCACTATCACTCCACATAAACTTTCTCAAAGATATAAAGAATCTTTTTGACATTGTGATTCATTCAAAAATAACCCAAATTGAGTAATGAATTTACAATGTCTGTGGAAGAGCTATAATGATGTTCATCAATATGTGTTCACATTTCTTCTTCAGGATCTCAAGGGGCTACAACAAACCTATTAGAACCTGGTGCTCAGCAATCACCTACTGGTAGGCGAGGCACCAATAAATGAAATCAACAAGGATCCCTTTCATACCATCCCACCGAAACATCCATGTATGGACTCTATAAATCTTACACAGACCAATATGTATATCCAAATTGTATTTGTGGAACTATAAAATCTCCTTATCTCATATTTATTGGGACCATCATCCTTCCCTACAAAAGAAATAGGTGATTGCCTCTTTCAATAAATGCATCAGGTGAATCTCTTGATGATATCTAGTTTTGATTGACCTCAATATTGATTTCTCCAAAATCGTACTATCTCATATACTCCAGGAGTGGAGGAGTAAACACCATAATCTAAATAATAGAAACACCCTCCTACTCAAATAGTGTCATCTCAAGGAATAAAAACTATTCAGAATCATCCTACACTAAATGAGGCTATAAATTCATAGTAATAAAATATTATACCATGTATCCCTTACCATGAGTATAGGATATCTCGAATTCATAGTCATACAAGAAATATAACAAGAACCATTATCTCTTTTTAATGTCTCTCTATATGATGACATACATGAGCCATTGATGGTATGTGTAAACCACAAAGCACTCCCCTGGAAGATAGTACCTCCATGTCCAAAGAGGCGACACTACCACTAACAGTTCTAATTTTGGATTCATGAAGTATTTCTCCTGGGGAATCATTGACCACAACCCATATGTGATAAATAATTCCTCTAAATAAATATTCATACATGTCCCATTCAAGTTATATTCCAATAGAAATCATACACCACAATCTCATCCTATAGTCTCCATATAAGAGAAATGATGATCCTCATACTCATCTCCTCAAAGGTCTTATTATAAGACTAATTCTATGTAAATGACTTCCCTTTTCACATCAATGTGGCCTATAGGGAGACAATCCTCATGAACACTATCATATACATACAATAGTACCCCACCATGATATGAAAACACCACACCTCTTCCATGATCAAGGGTGGTTCACAAATAATTACTACAATGATTTTATCTATTTCAATGGATAAAACATTCACATAAATGACATTCCCCAGAATTTGATCCTCGCAAATACAGAAATAGATCAACGAATTATTTTCATAGAGCTGGTGCACTCGATGTAAATCTATGAATAACATCATGTGTAACCCATACACATCCTATAAGAAATATACTATGAGTATTTCATCCCTGAGGACTACAAAATAATGATAAATGTAAATATTGAAGATCATGTTCATCAATGACATAATCATGGTAGGCGAATTTGTCACACCAAATGGAATCACCAGGATGTCATAGTGTCTATAGTGACATCAGAATGCCATCATTGGAATATCTATATTTTTCACTTTAAGCTGATGGAATCCGGGTCTAATATCAACTTTTGTGAAAGAAATCACACCATGCAATAGGTAAATGAGGTTGTAAATCCTCATAATGGGGTAATTATTCTATATTATGGTCTTATTTAGGTGATGGTAATCACTGAATAGTATGAAGATCCCATCCCCATTATTCACATAAAAGACTAGAGATTCCCAGGGAAAAAATAGTTCCCATTAAACTATTCTCCCATAGGTCTTCCAACTACAAACACATATCCCAAACCATGGTAGGGGTGATACGATATTCCATAGAATATATTTTCATGATCTGAGGATGGAAGTCTATATAAAACTCTAACTCCCACTATGAAGGTATAGATATAAAGTACATAGGTAACATATCATAAAAATAAACTAACATTTTATAAATCTAGAGGCCCGAAGAGCCTACTCCACCAAGGGATACACTGGCCAATTTTTTCCTAATTGTATGAAAATTCCAACTCGTTAAACCAACTCATCCTATCTAGAGATATCTCTTACCCACAAAATTTAATCTAATCACATAAATTTAGAGGCATCTAACACATCCCTAATGATAGTAAATCTCTAATAATAAAATGGAAAATTATCTATACCAAAAATTACTCCATTGGGTTTCATCATGTTGATCAAATGGGAAATGTTAAACTCTCTCCACCATGTGATTGCTCATATTATCAGGTGATAAAATATTTAGTGGAAGCATTCCCTAGAGGATACATAAGACAATGATGCTGGGATATCACCTCAAATTGGATGTCCACCTCTCATAGTAAGGGTAAAGAGATAATGGAATTACTTTCACCTATGTATACTAATATTATGGAAAGAGTGAAATAAAAATAGACAATACTTTTGAAAATATTAGGTGTTATTGTGTCGTACTCCTCTATAACCTGAAGCTATAATGTTTCATACTTACAACTCCTTAATTCGGACATGGTCTAAATGTTAGTTATTGGGGAAGGATATAATATCATCATCCACTACCCTCATATTATCCTCATAGAGCTACACATACACCTCCACTAGCTCTACATCCCTTAGGGCCTCCCTGCCCTTTCCTTATACATCCTTTCTGATTTTGCTACCTCTGCTATGTGGGTCTATCCACTATACACCTATGCTCCTCGACATGTATGATCATGAAATCACAGGTTAGGATTCCATTACAATCAATATAATAACACCAACCTTATCTGAGATTCCATGGTCCTCTACTATTTCCATGTGCCACATGACCATGTTCCTAAATTCAAAATTTTCCCTATAATGAACACTACAAGATGGGAATTCCTAGAATTCCTATAATTTGATACCCTCTATAACCAAGTCCCCCTCCAACACCATGACATTGTTTGGTATTTACAAGGGTACTACAAAGGAATTATTTTTTCAAAAGAGACCCTGCATATACATCCATTCTCATAATTATCCATAGTTAATAATTTAAATAGTGTACAACATAGTGTTTCTAAACCTCATGTTATAATAAACCACTATAATACAAACATTATTTTTCTCCAAAATAACCTAAATCCGAACTAAGCATAAAGAGGAGGGGTATTAATACTCATGGAAGAATATCTAGAAGATATACTATGAGTGTTTCAGCTCATCATTCACCAATGAAAGAAGACTAATGTAGTTCCTAGTTTCTCCTTGGAAAAGGATAGTTACTAGTGAAACCACCTTATCTATTAGTGACTAAAGAATCATGAATATAGGAAAAACTAACTCTTGACAATACAGTAATGCTTGTAGGCCATGTTCCATGTAGAATCTCAACCACATAAAGTGATGGAACTCAAAGTGTGTATTAATCTTGAATACAACCCAATACTACTCAGCTAGTAACATATGCTACATTACATGTGGGGTGATGATACCTATCCACATGGAGTATTTATCTAAAGACATGGACCTTGACCTAAGGCCTCATCAATCATCATATCGTCATCATGATCCAGAACATTTATCACTATGGGATGTCATCATAGAGGAATCATGGGAAATTAATCTAGAAATTCCCTGACTAGTTCATCATATATATATATATATATACAATAGTGAGGTGAATCATGAAGGAATTTTAATGACTCAATCTTATATGATGCATGAAAAAATGATCCTTATATCCAATTTCATGGTATAATTAGTAAAAAATTAGGTTGTAAAGGTCCCAATGAATGGATTCATCAGCCACACCCCAACACAACATTTTGTACCCTAAGAGCTGCACTGAATAAACATTGTAAATGCTTCACTAAATCCCCTCAAAATACTAATAAGGGGAATAATCTGTGTAGCTTATCAATGAATGAACTACTCTAGTTCCAACCAATCATGATATAACCCATCAGGGAATGATATGTGACTACCCCAATCCCGTATAAATAGAATAAGGGATGGTGACTAGTGATGAGATGAATAATGTATAGGGGAGTCCTTTTCATAATGTACACATACGGACAAACATGGCCATACAAATGTAAAATCAAAGAATAAAAAAATTCAATATCTATAATTTTACCCTGCTGTCCAAAAAACCCTATGGATTAGAAGAGTAGGAAACGTAAAAAAGAAATTAAAAGTGAAAAATACATGCCCAACCTAAAAGATGTCTCGATCTCATAAATTTGTAATGTAAAAGTTTTGAGTGTTCTTAGATTTCGATTTCCAATTTTTGACAACCATATTTGGACTAATGCTTTATTTACACCTAACCTCCTCTGAAGTCATTTCAATCCCATATTTAATCTTCATATAATAGAAAATGTGGGTAAAGATCCCATGGAAGGGTCAGTATATACATAGCCTATAGGAAGCCTTGAATGATGAAGAGGGAGTTCTAATAGACAAGATTAGAATAGACAGTAAACATCCCAACTCAAAGAAAGAATGTAACCAATATCCAATAACATTTATACATTTATACATACATACATACATACATACATATATATATTCCAAAACCAAAAAACTAGAATGATAGAGAAGAACAAATCCACCTCCCAGCCTAGCCTAGGTAAATGGTACCATTAGGTTTAGAAGTCTATCATTGATGCTTAGCAACTCACACATATATCCAAAAAAGATACTGTGAAGAAAACCCATGCCTCGCCACTATGTCGTACAAAAGAGGTGTTACAATATTCAAGAGGAGGAACCACTCCTTGTTCAATCTGGGGGTTTTACTTAGTGTATGGATGAACCACACCCTTTTTTATATGGGGTTAAACTCATTGGGTTGACAACCCTCACCCCAATGTGCAGGGGTGACACTCAATGAATGGAGAACTCGTTCCACAGTTCAATAGGGGAATGACATTGTTTATAGAGGAATTTCTCCGTATTAGATGTGGGGGGATACTAAGAATGAAGAGGAAATCCACTCTAATTACCCAGGGGGTACCACTCAATAGTTAGAGGACCCATGTCCTATTCTGATAGGCGATACAGCCCAAAAGTTAGAGGACCCACACCCAAAAACCATATAGATCACCAATAAGTATATAATGGACACTCAACCTTTTTTATATGGGTAACACTCTTTAAATATATAGAGTACCCACACCCTAGCCCATCATGGTGGGTACCACTATAATGGTCAATCCAAATCATTATTGTTTTTGAGAATCAGTTATACAAGAATCGTGGCTAGAACATCTTTAATTGTTTCTCAATGGCCACTTAAAGGCCACTATAACAATGTCACAACATGTCCTCGGAGCCTGTGTCGTGACTACCCCAAGCCCGCCTTCCAAAGCCCAGGGGCTGGAGACTAGCACCAAAGGCGTAAATCCCGATAACTGGGAAGGCATTGCCTTTATAAAAGTAAACAAAAGACTACAGAGTACAAGTGGAAGTAAAACACTATGTACAAAGAGAAGTGCTGAAAGGTAAAAGGGCCAGAATAAAAACCCAAATGAAAGTAGAACTACAACTGAACAATGTAAAACAGAAAAAGACAATAGATGGAAGAAAGGAAGCAGCTCCTGGGTCGTCCTCCTCGGATCCTACCTGAAGGGTAGGTACAGATGGCACAGCTCCTAGATCGTCCACCCTAGATCCTACCTGAAGGGTAGGTACAGATGGACTCCTCAACGCTCTCGCCCGTCAACCTCCTCCATGTGTCGCCTCATCGTGTTTTCTACCTCTGGTTACTGACTCGTCGTGTAGTCCACCTCCGGGTACCGTCCAGTCCTCGAACACTCGGAGGGTTGTTGGGTCGTGTTTGTTTGGACCGCGCCCTCCGCGTTAGGTGTTATCAATTGGAAAAATAATTAAACACATGATTTTAATCATTGACGAGGGTATAATTTATCCAAAATAAATTCTACGATCACCTTGCAATCAAATACCCACACACGAGGGTTTAAAATATTGAATGCGCGGTGTGACGACGTCATGCATTCTTGCCGCTCGATCCCGCGCGGCGTGACGATGTCGCAAATCCTTGACGTTCTTTCCCACGATGTGCAATGGCACCACGTCACTTTCTTTGGGACGTCATGTTTTTCTTGTCGTTCTTTCCCACGCAGTGCGACGGCACCGCGTCACTCTCTTTCGATCCGCAATGACAAGAAAGAATAAAAAGGGAGGAGGATCGGCCGTGTTCATGTGGTCCGGCCTCATCCCATTAAACGATAACAAGGGGGTTCTCATTACCTGTAGAAAATCATAGATAGAATCAAGAATAAAATGAAACAAACCCCTACCTTGATATTTGACGTCGTATGTCGGGTGTCGCGGAGAATGGCGTCGCAGCATCGGACGTAGATTTTGTGGACGTCGGGGTGAGTCCGAGGAGGAAACGATGTCTCCTCAGTTGTTTCTATGATAAAGAAGGGAGGCACGTTGTCATTGGCGATGATCACTATAGTAGGTGACATCTCCCTTGTCATGGAGGAAGATGAAGATGGAAGAATCCGGGACGCCGAGTCTTCTAAGTCGTGGGGTTGATGTTCTTCGTCGGAGAAGAAGCATTCTTCACACTCTTTGTCGAAGATGATGAAGATCTTCATGTTTCTCAACGATTCTCCCAAACCTCCCAAGCAACAAAGAAACTAACCCTATATAAATTAAGCCCACACTTAAATTATTAACACAACATAAACCTTTGAAATTCCAGAGTTTGAATTTCAAAAACTCACAATAAACGCACTACATTAATGTCATAAGTTATAACTAAAGTTCACAACATTAATGGTGAGTTAAGGGGGTTAGATTATATGAAGGGGTGGGGTTAATGTGGGCCCCACTAACCTCTTAACCT
Source organism: Viscum album (assembly GCA_963277665.1). Taxonomy (NCBI): domain Eukaryota; kingdom Viridiplantae; phylum Streptophyta; class Magnoliopsida; order Santalales; family Viscaceae; genus Viscum; species Viscum album. The sequence continues at coordinate 896,011,553 of OY728127.1, forward strand.
TCCAAGGGAATTTGGGTATTTACCCAACTTCCATCCAATGGAGAAAAACACTTATGGAAAATAAAAATTGAAGTTAAATTTTAATTTTAACTTTCACAATTTTTTAACAACTTCCCTCGTGTAAACGCAACTCCAGAATAGGTGTTCCAATGCAAATAACGGCGTTGTGGTTCCATCGTTGCCCTCAGAATATGATTCCGAGCATTGGTTCAAATGTTAGAAATATCCTGCTCGTTCGTTCACTGAACATACCTGAGCTAATCTTCAGAAATTGATTTCGGGCACACCGGGCCTCGGAATCAGGCGCCGTTAGAAACTGGGTTCATTGAAAATTCCAAAGAAAATTAAGAAAAAGTTTTCCTTGAAATTTCCGGGTCTTTACATTACTCCCACCTCAGGGCTTTACGTCCTCGTAAAGCTTCAATACAAACCAGGGTCACAAAAGTGGTACAGATCACGCATCCTAAGCCTTCCGCTCCCATGTTCTCACCTAGAGGTTTCCGTGCTGCCTACGAAAACGTACAAGAGGAATCGACCGTCCTCATAGAACCTGCTCCCGTCGATCCTCAATCCCCACTGGAACCTCTATGCATGATTCTCTGTCTTCAATGTCCAACTCCCTGAGGTCGATGATGTGCGAAGGATCAAGCACATATCTCCTCGCTTTAGATACGTGGAAGATGTCGTGCACCTAGTGGAACTGAGTTGGATGGGTCAAATGGTAAACCACCTCGCCTACCCAGCTAAGGACCTAGAAAGGTCCGTTGAACCTCAAAGATAACTTTCCGCCTTGGCCACATCTCCGTAAACCTTGTCAAGGTGTGACCCGTATAAGGACGTGATCGTCATCCTCGAACTCCAGAGGTTTCCAATTCCTGTTAGAACTGGAACTCAGACAACTGCTGCCACGATGGTAAGGTTGGACGACTCAAGAGTGATCGGTCTCACCCTCCGGTGCATGAGTTTTACTTGTGCTACCCAGGGTATCCTTTTCGCCGACCAAGGAAAAACCATACCGGCGTTTGACTAATACCGTCAATTTGAGTACGAACAGTGATTGCCAAATCCATACTCAAACTAACATCGTAAGGCCTCGACGCTGCTACCAAGAGGTCCCAACCGAGACTCTCGCCTCAAGGGTCAGATCACACCGTTGGCGTAAGTGTGACTATCAAGTCTCCTCCTAAAGGTATCTCTAGACATGAGGGTCAAGTAAATGGCTTAACCAGAAACTCTAGGTCTGGGACTAGATTCATGGAAGGAAGGGATGATTCGTAACAATGTCTGTGGCTACGGCAGCTAGTAGAAGACAAAGTCTGCACTTCGAATCATCCTTAGAGCCCTTTTTGGTCACACTCCATGACCTCAAGAAGCTAATATCTTCCCCTGCTCTCCAACTCCCTGAGTCTAGTGGGGAGTATAAAGGCGGGTGATGGTAACATGTTGAAATGGACACCACCACAAGCTACTCTCCTAGATCTGCCTCCATGTCTGCTGCTCTGCAGATTCATCTTCCCTTAACATTTCCTCTTCTTGAAACATTTTACACGCCCAAGTCCCCGAGACTGGTGCCAGTTTCTTGCTTTCCAATCTTCTATTATTCTCTGGCTGTATTTATTAAGAAAAGAATTCTCAACCACAATGATTCCTTCTATCTCCCTAGCCTAAGTAGGAATGCATAGAGAAAATGTGGTGGATCGGAAGCCCTTAAACATACCATGCTCAGTGTTCCGACCTCTGTTGCACTGAACGAAACACATCCATCGAGTACCTGGTATATTCGGTTTGCCTCGAGGAATTCTCAGCTATCAACACGTCATCCTACCGAAACTGTATAAGCTCTAGAAAACTCTCTGCCACCCCCTCAAGCCAGTCCTCAGCCTCCTGTGAGTCAGGTTCGCCTCTAAAACATGAGGGTATCTGATGTTAGAACATATGTAAGGCAGTAAGCTTACATGTGTCACCTACTGGTACTGCCGGTTGTAACTGCTGACCAACAGGTAGTGATGTATAGCTGACACACTACCCAAAGGTACTATCTCAGGCATCGGTCCACGTACCGAAGCCTCATCACTATGTGGACCATCCTCATGGTCATTCACTGGAAAACACTAGTGGCCATGTCCACCATCCACTCTACTGATGACTCACCTATGAGGAAAACTCTACCAATCGCCTCTAGCCACTGCTCTACTGTCTTGGAATCTATCTCGCCTCGTAACCTCAGAGGCCACTGCTACTGGAACTCGTGCAACGTGCTCTGCCAGCGTGCAAAGTTTTCTTGTATAGTTGTTGGCATCTGCTACCCAACAGGTGGTGCTGATGCTGGTACACCACCCGAGGGTGCCAACATAGTAAAAAGGACCCTGCACCGGAGCCTCGTCGCTCGGTGAGCCGTCATCGAGTACTCTCTCATAACTCCATCTGACTGTGTGCGTGGAGACATCCTGAATATATGCGACACGGTCAATGTTTATACCTGGTGATCTGACCTGGTTTGAGCTGACTTTAATAATTTGGAAACACACACGCAATCAGTGTTTTCATGTACAAAGTCAAGAATCAGTAGTCAGGGTCCTGGTGTATGGATACGTCGACCGCCGCACTAACATCGGACTCCCTGAACTGAATACCACACTTGGTACCCTTAACACTATTTCTTCACATAGAGAAAGATCAGAGTCTTGAGTTCTGTGGTAGAACCGAATTCTTCTGATACCAATTTGTCAAGACCCGTCCTCGGGGCCCCTGCCTTGACTACCCCAAGCCCGCCTTCCATAGGCCAGGGGCTGGCGACTAGCACCAAAGGCGTAAATCCTGATAACTAGGAAGGCATTGCCTTTATAAAAGTAAACAAAACACTACAGAGTACAAGACGAAGTAAAACACTAAGTACAAATATAAGTGCTGAAAGGTAAAAGGGCCAGAATACAAACCCAAATGAAAGTACAACTACAACTGAACAAAGTACAACAGAAAGAGACAACAGCTGGAAGAAAGGAAGCAGCTCCTGGGTCGTCCTCCTCGGATCCTACCTGAGGGGTAGGTACAGATGGCTCAGCTCCTAGATCGTCCACCAATGATCCTACCTGAAAAGTAGGTACAGATGGACTCCTCAACACTCTCGCCCGTCAACCTCCTCCGTGTGTCGTCTCGCCGTGTAGTCCAACTTCGGGTACTGACTCGTCATGTAGTCCACCTCCAGGTACCATCCAGTCCTCGAACACTCGGCCTCCGTCAGCACTGCCTGTCGTCTGCAACCAACACAATGAGGTGCGGGCATAGCCCGTGTAGGGGTGAGTATAAAGATACTCAATAGGGACTCCGAGTCCCTCAAGGTCTCACTAAAACCAACATGGATATCCACAAAGAAGATCTCAAAAGATAACCTATACATAGGTATATGCCCATACATATATCTAAGTTATCAAGTAACCCATCTCAATCTTGAGGAAATAGAAAGATTATGAAATCAATGCATAACCACTACCCAGGTATATGCCCATACATATACCTATGTTATCAAGTGACCCATCTCAATCATGAGGTAAACACAAGGGTCAAAAGTCTCAGCTCAAACTAGGATTTTCATTATCGAAACCGTAACTGCTGAAGAGCTCCGTCTCTGAAGTGTACAGTGGTACTGTCACGACTTTGAGGTACTGCTCACTAACCAAAGACTTCTGAGGTACTCCTCCTATCGAGTACCGCGGGTCTACGGCCTACTACCGGGCGCTCTGTCCGATGTGGGTCTGTCGCCAAATACCGGGCGCTCCCCCTAATAGCCTACAGAGGTACTCCTCCTATCGAGTACCGCGGGTCTGCGGGAAACTACCATGTGCTCCGTCCGCCAAGGGGCTGTCTCCAAATACCGGGCGCTCCGTCCACATGGCTAGTCAACTCACTCCAAGTCGAGTCGGTCATGCAGTCATCAGGTCTCAGCCGGCAACACGGTCTCCGTACTCTGTACGCTCGTCTCCAGGAGGGTCCGCTCCACGAGCTACATGTAGATATTCCAAGTATCACAATGTCCCATCAAAAAGTACCTCAAGGGACCGCCTCCTCATAGGGGTCTCAACGCAATAGACGGCGCGTCAATCGGACGCCCGGTCTGTGAGTTACTAGCCTTTTCGTCCTAGGGGCCCGATTGGTTTTGTGATCAAACCAATCCCATCCATATCTCAACTATACCCCGAACTCTCATAAGGTAAACTCAAAGGGAACGTTTCTTAACGTGATCACCAATGCCGTTGATGGTTCTTCAAACGGACTTCCAGTCTGAAAGATATCAGCTTTTCCGTTCTAGGGGCCCGGTTGGATTTCAGGTGTGATCCAACCCGGACACTATCCAACTATATCCAAATCTCGGGTGATGTATGCCAATTGTTCCGTCTCTTCAAATGGAATTCAATGAAATAGACGGTGCGTCAATCGGATGCCCGATCTATGAGTTATTGGATTTTTCTTTCAAGGGGCCCGGTTGGTTTTGTAAGTGAACCAACCCGACCGCACTCCGTCGGCATCCAATCCTCGAGAGGAGTAAGACAAAAGATCCTTCTCACTTATAGGAATCCAAAAAAGTTGACGGCACGTCAATCAGACGTCTGTAGCTCAAGATATTAGCGTTTCTGCTCCGAGGGCCCGGTTGGTTTCGTGTACGAACCAACCCCGTCAAAGACAAAGTTCTTCGAAACCATGAGTGCGATATACAAAATCGACCGTATCGATCCAAGGATCACTACGCAACTGACGGTGTGTCGATCGTAGGTCCGTAGCCCAAGATATGAGAATTTGACCGAAAGTAGTCCGAATCGGGGGGTCTGGGCCCCGGCCGACCCTGCCTGTCCCCCCCCGGGTCGACCCGAACCGGGTCGACCCGACCGGGGTCCGACACGGCTGGACCCGGCCCGGCCCGGCTCGGTTCGGCTCGGCCAGCGCGGCCGAGAGGAACCCACGGGCGGGGGTGTGCGCGGTCGCCCCCTCGCCACTAATTGAAGCCGGCGGCACGCCGGGCGCCGCCACCGTCTTCCGCAGACCACCGGACGCGCTCCGGTGGTCCATCTCCCCTTCTGTCTTCGCTAACGGTCCTCCCGGGACCCGAACTTCACTGTGAAGGAATTCAAACACCGTAGAGGCCTTCTTCGTCATCGTCTGTCGATCCGCACAACGATAAACAAGCTGTGGAGGGTTGTCGGGCCGTGTTTGTTCGGCCCGCGCCCTCTGAGTTAGGTGTTATCAATTGGAAAAATAATTAAACACATGATTTTAATCATTGACGAGGGAATAAATTATCCAATATAAATTATACAATCACCTTACAATAAAATACCCACACACGAGGGTTTAAAATTTTGAATGCACGGCATGACGACGTCGTGCATTCTTGCCGCTCGATCCCACGCGGCGTGATGATGTCGCGCATCCTTTCCGTTCATTCCCACACAGAGCGAAGACACCACGTCACATTCTTCTGGACGTCTCGTTTTTCATGTCGTTCTATCCCACGCAGTGCGACGACACCGCGTCACTCTCTTTCGATCCGCAACGACAAGAAAGTATAAAAAGGGAGGAGGATCGGCCGTGTTTGTGCGGTCCGACTTCCTCCTGTTATACGATTACAAGGGGGGTTCTCATTACCCGTAGAACGTCAATTGTAGAATAAAGAATAAAACGAAACAAACCCCTAACCAGATATTTGACGTCACACGTCGGGAATCGCAGAGAATGGCGCCGCGGCGTCAAACGTAGATTCCGTGGACGTCGGGGTGCGTCCGAGGAGGAAACGACGTCTCCTCACTTGTTTCTATGATGAAGAAGGGAGGTATGTTGTCGTTGGCGATGATCACCACGGTCGGCGACTTCTCCCTTGTCGTGGAGGAAGATGAAGATGGAAGAATCCGGGACCCCAAGTCTTCTAGGTCGTGGGGTCGATGTTCTTCGTTGGAGAATAACCGTTCTTCACGTTCTTCGTCGAAGACGAAGAAGATCCTCAAGTTTCTCAACGATTCTCCCAATCGTCCCAAGAAAAAAAGAAACTAAACCAAAATAAATTAATCCCACACTTAATTTATTATCACAACATAAACCTTTGAAATTCAAGAGTTTTAATTTCAAAAACTCACATTAAAATCACTACATTAATGTTATAAGTTAAAACATAAGTTCACAACATTAATGGTGAGTTGAGGGGGTTAAAGGATATGAAGGGGCGGGGTTCGTGTGGGCCCACCCACCCTCTTATCCTCCCATGGTATGTTGGGTAGTTACCCAACTTCCATCCAATGGATAAAAAATACTTAAGGAAAATAAAAATTGAAGTTAAATTTTTATTTTAACTTTTACAATTGTTTAACAACTTCCCTCATGTAAACGCAACTCCAGAATATGCATTCCTATGCAAATACCGGCGCTTCGGTTCAATCGGTGCCCTCGGAATTTGATTCTGAGCATCGGTTCAAAAGTTATAAAAATCCCGCTCGTTCGTTCACTGAACGTACCCGAGCTAAACTTCGGAAATTGATTCCGAGCACATCGGGCCTTAGAATCAGGCGCCGTCAGAAACTGTGTTCTTGTAAAATTACAATGAAAATTAAGAAAACATTTTCCTTGAAATTTCCGGGTCTTTACAAACAATATAATGGAAAATAATCTCAGCATAGTCTACATTAAATCTAATACCTGAGTCAAAAAAATGAGATATGGGTGTTATAGTTTTCCCACGATGGAATGAAAGGCTAGAAAATATGTGTGGGGACCCAGATTTTGTGTTATCCTACTCTATTACAAGGTTATTTCCATGAAAATTATTTTATTTATACACATATAGGGATACAAGGCATGTTTGATACACTTATGGTTCTAATAGTTTGTCCTGGAATCATCCATGTATCATTCCCAGGTTTATGTACTTCACCACATGACATGTGTATAGTTGTTCCCTAGAATCGTGTACTCCCAAAGTACACACAGAGTTTACAGCACAATGTCGCTTGAAATTTTTGGTCCAACAAGATTCATGATACTTATAATAATGAGGAATACTAGAAATCACAAATATGACACTACACACATTTTTTTTGGAATACATGTTGTGTAGTTGAATTTTTCACTAAACTTCATATATTAACATTGAAAATCTATATCATGACTCTCTTCCATGTATCTCATTTAACTGTGTGTATTTCTTCTATTCATCATTTCTGGCCTTCTGAAGGCTATAAATTGTTATCTTTCACCCTATGCCTCTTCATCCCATGTCTCGCATACATACCTTTGTAGAATTTTTGTCTGTAATATCAAATACACAAAAAATCCATATGAGGATTCATCTTGAGAAAAGGTACTTGATCATAGATCTATTCATTCTGCATGGAATTGTTTATGATTATGGGGTATGATAAGGCTCGGTACCAATCAACAACATTAAGCGATTCCCATGTAGCCCAATAGTGAATAATTTGATGAACGTGTGGTGTAAAACAACCAAAAATAGTTTAAAATTATTTTTGCTGTTTTCATATCCAGTGAACACAATCAAATATATATAGGGTGGAAAAATTTTCATTATTCAATATAGATTAGTATATTTGTGCATGAAAAGTCATACAATTGGAACAAATCAATGAAAGGGGTGATCATGCTCAATAAATTTAATCAATAATATAATAATATTAAAATTAAAGAGTCATTATTAGAGATTGGATAATTTTTCTTAAAAAAATATCCTCACCAAAAAATGTGAGATGTTTTTTTGTTCAATATTCCTTGATCAGCCTACATCCAGAGTCTTTTTATAGTCAGAACATGATTATCAATAGGAAGAAGAGGAAGAAAATCTCTTGATAATCCAATGATTATGTGATGAACCCTATGAAAATCTAGAAAATTGTGTTTAATGAAAAAAAAAATGATCATTAACTTAGATATTTAATTAATAATTTCATTAGCCCAAAAAACAACAGCAATGTCTACGTTAATCTGAATGTCCCATGTTGACTTACATTAGGTTGTGGAAAAGGAAAGAATCAAATTACAGACTGAACTGTGATATCATTTTCATCTCTCATATTTCTTTTAAGGGTATTCTCCTTTTAATTATGAATCTATTAACATGTAATATAAAATATATTAAATAATTTTATAAAATTTATTATGGGTACACTGAGCCGCAAAATCTCATATCACCTCCCACACCTGGATCTGAAAATATATGAAGATATATTTCAAGGTCTTATATAGAATAAAGGGTGTCTTAAAATAATATGTAGTAATAAAATGAAAACCAATATAAAATTTTAAAAATATGTTGTATGATTTTTCATGGATATATGATCCTCACACCACTCATTCAATCATCATGGGTCAATATGTGTGCACAAATCCCTATGGATCAGTCCATCATTATAATTAATCAACACAACATTTATTAAAATTAGGGAAAACATAGTTTAGATATATTTTTCATCAACATTCCATTTCTAGTGATTCAGAGTGTTAGCATGCGTGTCTTATTCACCCACTAACTACTCGAGCTCATATGTGATTTCCACACACACACACACATATATATATATCATGGGTAATATCATTCGATTGAATTCCAGTCATAAATAATAGTTAAAATTCACATATTTAGGTTTCAATATTCCTATTCAATTACAAAACCAAATCATGGGTTTTTATACTATTCACTCTATTAGAATATAATACTTCATTTTAAACCATTTTTTCAATGTCCAAAATAAAATCATTTTCATAAATTAGATCCCATTTTCTACCATCATTTTCTCAAAACTAACTTGATTCCTATAATCATATTATTGTATATATTTCACTAAATTATGGATATTGATACCAATCCTGAAATTCGTCAAAATTCCTTGATTAGAAAACAATATAAAATAAAATTCAATTATAGAAGGAAATTAAGTTTTCAATTGTTCTGAAAATAATTATATAAACACATTCATTTTATTATATTATCAAATGATCAATCACAAAAAACATGAAATATACAATAGATAATAGAATGTGAAGATTATAAAATAGGAATACCATGAATTACAATCTCTCTAATAAAGATTTAGATCAGCCATAAACATGATGATCCATCAATATCAAATGAATATAGATTAGGGAAATTTGGATTCAAATATATTGAGAAAACACTTATCACATAGAGATCAATAACATCTACTAGTTCTCCGATAAAAAATAGAAGAGAAGTTATAGGTTCCAATTTTTCTTTTGATAGAATCCAAATTTGAAATCATCATATTAGGGTTGAATCTGGGTAATTTAGGGTTAATTAATTTCTTGGTCAATATTTTAATTATAATTTAGTTGTTCTTAAAAACCAACATGAATGGTTTTCTGTGTTGGTTTGTATGATTATTTTTTACCATGATCATAACCAAGCGCCCAAAAATTTCATAGAATGGGGGCATGGTTTTCATGCATTGTTAGAGTAACCATGTACTAAACAATAAACACTCTTTTTTCTTGGTTTTATGGTTTGGAGGAGAGGTTAATGTCCTAGAAAAAAGTTGTTCCACCAGCCAAGACTTCTATGAATCGAAGATATTTTATAGGTACAACTCGTACTATTATAAAAAAATGTTCACCAATGGTGCTCAACCTCAAAATGCCAAATATTTCTCAATAGTAATCATAAAATATTAGGAATAATTAAAAATGGATGATCAAATAAATTTTCAAAATATGCCTCATAGTGGTAAATTTGATGTAACACCATTATATTATTTCACCACTTGGAATAAACTTTTTGTGAGAGCCTTGAGATTCTCTAACATTTCAAAAGCTACCATCCAAACCTAAAACACGTCAAATGTTGTTGAGTCAGAAATTTTTTTTTTGAATATTAGGATAACATGGAATATTATTCTTTGAACCAAAGGCCCTTGCTAGGAAATTAATGAGGGCCTGAATGTAGGATGAAATAATGGAAATCATGAATATATGTAAGTATAATAGAACTATCATTTGACAATGATAAATGGTAAATGGTCATCGATAGTTCACATAAATAATGAAAAATAATATTTTTCTCCTAGAGACACTTCTCTTCGATAATGAACCCACTGAAAACACACCATAATAGAATGGGGAACCCCCCCCCCCCCCTATTCCAAACAAGAATAATTAGGAATTAATGGATAATTATGTAACCTCATACCACCACCATGGAATTGAGTTTGATAGTGGCCAATGTGGAGAACATTTTAGGCAGAGATTCTGATAGTGAAATTTGTGGATAGAATGAAGCAGAGTGTATAAATCCCTAGATCATGATTAAGAAAGATGAGTATAATGATATAATGGTTGATATAATTCCAAACCTAAAAACTTTAAATCATGTAATTCTAATTATACATAACTGATAATAAATTAATTACCATTTGTTGGAATTACAATTAAAAATATACAATAGTAAGATGAGTTTGAATTACACCTAACCCACATAACCACACATGAATAGTATTTTTTAGATCAAAAAATAAACTATAAGAATAATAATTGTAATCCACTAACTTATTCATAAATATCATTAGTTTATCCAAGAAACACTATTTAGGAAATGATCATCAAAATACTAGATATCATCTATAATCCCACAACATTGAGTAATAATATTGGATAAATTTATAATCCCCCTAATTAATTTCTTATCATTTATTCCCCTAATTAATCGAATTTAATTTATTCTCATCTGTTCCTTTATAGTAAATGTAAATTTGAAGGAATATTTTCAATGGAAACAAAATACATGACCTTGAAGGGCCATTAAAAACCACTCCAAATACATTTTTTAAATGAAGAACTAATTAATGTTCATCTAAGGACATTAAAAAATATCAATAAAAAAATACATACCAATGATTAATTTAAAATATACATTATTGAGGAAGTTAATAGGGATAACCTAACCGATATTTGTATATGAGTACATGTAAATGTATTTTTATAATTAAAATTACTAAAAAGAGATGAGAACCTAACATAATCCCAAAAATAGTGGGATTGGAATGAACATGATGAATCGATGAGAGAGATGAGAAATTATGATTTCTATATAATTGGGAATAAATCAGATACTCAAAATAAGGAATTATGATTAAATTAGGGAATGGATGAGGATATTGTAGAGTAAATCACTTATTGAATGTATGTGAATGGTCTCTCTAGTCTATGTGGCTTCTATAAATTAATAAAATAAATTTTGAAAAAAATTATCCATTCAAAATTCTAAAATAATCCAAAATAAAATTTTGGTGAATATGAAAAATGTAACACCCTAACCCCAGAAGGATGGAGATATTGCATTATTTTATTATATTTCCATGATTTCAATGAATCAAATCTTGATGGACCGATCATTTTACTAGTCCTAGATTACCATATTACATTAATGATACCAATAATAGATGGTGAAAAATAAACATGATTCATAATAAAATGAAGGAAACTACATCCTTGAAATCATAGTCAATGTTTTCACCTTTATAAATCATGGTTAAGTAAACATGATAATTTAGTGAGATCATATTTTCAGTATTTAATATAGTATAATCCATCAGAAACAACAAGGAAATGTGAATTAATCATGCCACTAAAACATAATCTTGACAATAATATAGATAGAATACAAACTGAATGAATAATTACATATAAATAATAACATTAAAATGCAACATAACCCTGGATATTCTACAAGTCAAATAAACACATATACTATCAATAACTAGTTTCATAATGAGTGAATTAATAATATGGGACATTATAAACATACTATCAAGTCCTCAGGAAAAGACCCAGAATAAACATGTGAAACCACTAACTAGTTTCCTAATGAGACATACCAATGAATAGAGGGGATATATTAGTCCATACCAATTACACAGTAAGTCCAATACATTCCTCATATGAATATGGTGATTCATAGACAACATAATCATTCCTATTGAAAAACTAGAAAACAAAAATAGAATATATTCACTATAACGCATAAATTGTATCAAATTAACACACCGATAGTCAAACTGATCATCAAACCTTCAAAAACATATGGTAAATGATATCATAAGATGTAAGACTCATTGAATTACAAAATTCCTCAATGGATACTGATGTAGATTAATATACTTTCAAAATGAGACCATTGAAAATTTCTTGTTGGAATATTCATTAATCATTTCAAACTATCACATAACACCCTAAGAAATTCAAAAAATTATACTCTTAAATATCATGAGAACAAGTAGTATCTTTATTTAATATATCAAATAGAAGTATATACACCGAAACCTAGGAAAATGTGGTGATCATGTCATTTATCTTGCTGATATAAAAGAATGAATAGAAAAGTCATTTTTTATTTGGAAGGAAGAGTTATTTTTTAAATTGAATTATATTTGTAAAAAAATAATATGGTAAAAATGTATATCCTCAAAAAATTAAAGTACATTTATAAAATATTTACTACAATAATTGTGACCCATTGAATTGAAATCATGTAAAATGATTTTTTTTTAAACTTTAGAAATAAAATATTATAGTGTGTTTTAATGCAAATTTGAAAGTGATTTTAAAAAGGAAATGGTTGCTTGATTTGATAGAAAAGTAGTGAACCCGGATTTTTTTCATGGTAAATTTAGAGATTTTATTTTAAAAACTGTGTCTTGAATCTGATTTTGGAGTGCACTTGAAAAAAGGAAGGAATTCGAGATTTTACCTAGAATCGGGCTCGTTTGTAAAAAAGAATTGAAAAATGATCATTTTTATCTTATTTATATTCTATTAAAATAATGATGATATGATATGGATATAATAATTTTGAAAATAAAACAAAAATTTATAAGAAATATACCAAAATAACAAATCATTACATTTCAGTAAATATAGTGAAAGATTAACCCAAAAGAGAAATGGGGGTTTAGGTAGAATCCCTTACCACTTGGTAATAAATCAAATTGTATGCCCCATAATTAATAATCATCCAACTATACATTGAATACCATTAAAATAAATAAATTCGTGATATTTTTTTTTGAATTGGCAATTATACATACACCATACACAATAAATTGCTGTGACTAAATAATATCTCACAAAATTGGAAGTGAGATGATAAAACCCATACAAATTTGTAGATAACAAATCATATGAACAGATTAATAATTATCAAATTAATCATTTAATACAATTATGATAAATATATTCATTATAATATATATCAAATAGTAGTATAAAGACAACAAATACATGAAATACGTGGAGAAAAATGGAAATCTCACAAAAATTAAAGTTAGACGACAAAACCCTTACATAATTTCTGAATGTGTTCTGCAGTTGATCTTAATGTCCTGGATAATAAGAGTAAATACATTAATTAATTAATTAGGAACATAAATTATATGTATTAAATTTATTATAATTTTATTAATTTTTTTTCTTTTTTATTAGTTATGATATTCAATTGTATCGCTCAAGGTCGTTTGTTTCTGTTGATTCCATGATCTGTTTACTTTTATACATTTAATGATGAATAGGTTTAATGGGTAAAATTTAAAATAATTGTAATTATAATAAACCAAGTAACATAAATAAGTGTTAATGGAAATAAATAGAATTTTTTATATTGTATGAGAATAAAGAATTATATAAACTTTTAGTGATAATTGCTTAGATTATTTTGGTTCTTATTCGATAGTCACACACTAGTTTTGTTTAATTAATTTATAAAATTAATATGTAATGGTTCCACAATAGTAAATAGGATATAATGCATATATTATAATTTGGTTAAACCATAGTAATGGTTTAATGTCCATTATTGAAGGGGATTATTTTTAGACTCTTGGAAATACCAAGAGCTCATAGATGTGGGGTAGACTAGAAAAGAGTTTTTGGGGAGAACATTTACTAGCATCAAGGATTAGATATTTCTCTAGAATATGGGGTGAGGGTTATTTATATAGTGGAGCATATAATTTACTTTTGAATATTTTATTCATTTGTTTACTATTTGGCTCAAGACTACAGATAGTTTTGTTTTTTATAACTAAAAACATTATATAGGGCATGTGAGTTCTAGATTTTGGTTCATACATCATACATGATATTATTAATTCATGTATATGGATTGTTATTTAAATACTCTAAATTATAATATTTCACTATTCCCAAAAAAACTTGTATTTCAGAAAAATCACAAAAATATAATCCTGATTTTTTTGACATGTAGAATTCAAAAATGGAGTATATTTTATGAAAATAATTTCCTATATATGTGAATTTTTTAAATAATATAATTATTTACTCATAAATTATAGATGTTAATACTATAACTATTTTTATAAAACATTCAAAAATTATGTACGGTCTTATAAAATTATTCCATATTTATATGAAAAAGTAATATTAATATATTAATCTACTTTATTGATGTTAATTTTCTTTTAAATTAGTAAATTAATTGTAAAATTGGAATTTAAAATATATTACATTCAAAAATACCAACACATAATTAAAAATTTTTAAAATATTTATTTAATTATTATATGATATAATTATATCATTCATTAATTTTAAAAATTTCTAAATTGTATTTATACATTCATCGGTGGGGTTACTATTTATTTTGTTGATTTACAATCTGTAAGGGTCATACTACAATTCACAAGGATAGATGTCTATTATAAAGGTTCATGTTAATATTCACAAAAAATATGTTCATCCTATCAGACTCTAAATATATTGAAATTCCTAATTATGTATGTCCTTTTCTATAAATTCAAATAAAATAAGTGGAAAATAATTTTTTTTAATGCTAATCCCTCATCTGTGGAAAAAAGGTGGGTAAAAAGAACATTTAAATGTTCCAAAAGATTTTATATCTAATTTCAATAAGAAAATTATTCCAGTGATCTAAATTCAATTAATATATATAGAATTGAAATATTTTAACATTATTAAACAATTTAAATTATAATAATTATTCAAATACAAAACATTGTTCTTAACCACAATTCCATATTTTTCAATTATCATAAAAAAATAAAACAACCCCAAAAATACTAAATAACACCTTAAATTAATTTGGACATTAAAAATTCAAAATTGATGTTTATATTTTAGAAAATACTAAATTTCATTATAATTTTTTTCATTTAGGTGAAACCATTACAATGAAAATAAATTTGTATTTATTACTATTCATATTACTCTGTTTATGGTCTAGGTTATAAATATGTCATTTAAATAATTATAACAATAATGTGTTGTTTCACTGAGACTCGGTGTTGTATGCATTACATTATATATTAAATATTTTTATAAATCCTTGGGGTGTAACGTTCTCTCCTCCTTGAATAAATTTATTCCTCACAATTTTACACTGAACAACACAAGTTAACTGTTGATATGCTAATATTTGTTAATGGGAAACCGAAATCAGAAATGATGTTAGTGAAACAACCTCTTAATAAGAGATAATATTAAATGAATAGGTTATATAAAAAAAGGATATAATTAGTGAGAAGTGAAAATAAGGATATTCAATTATAATATAACAATCATTTTAAAATAGAGAATGATAGAAAATAAGGTATTTAGAAAGGCATCCCTAAATTTGTGACCAGTAAAAAGAACATTGAATGATCCTAAAGAAAACTATATGTATAAAATTTTGAAAAAATATTAAAAATACAGTAGAGGGATTCCATTAATATCTATATTATAACATGATAAATTAAACATAATTGATTAATTTTCATGTAATAAGAATAATATCATGCTTTGCTTATGATTCAATTTGTTTTCACATCATTCTATATTGCTGAAAATTAATGATAAATATCATTTTCATCCCCGATGAATTCAAATTAACTTCTAAATAAAATAGATCCTACAAATGTATAATTATCCATTCCTATTATAATTATACATTATCGAAATCAAATATTAATAGGATAATATAATATAATTACTTTTTATATGAAATAGAAATTTAATCTCCAAAAATCTCATATAAAAATCAATGTTAATCATAGTCATGTTTTTCAAATTACTATAATTCTCCAAAAAACATAATCAAGACTATGAACCCTAAACCTGATTTATTCGTTCATATATTCATCCAAATGGCATTCGTAATTCTTAATGTCTTTTACCATAATTTTAATTACCCCATCATGTAATCTTTTAGATATTCTATCAATTTCAATAAATAACCTTGATCACCATAAGTCCATAATAAAATCATATTTGACTCTAAAATAAAATTCAATATTTATTCCACAAAATATTATAATTACCAAAATCTTAAAGCATTTTAAAAATTCATAAATATTTGTGCAATAAAATTCATATCATAATAACAGAATCATTTTTCAATCAAATAGTTATCTATATAATTAAACAAAAATTTCCTTCAATCAAAACAACAACATTCCCTTAGAAGGTTTAACTAATAAAAGTCACGATAACCATGAATTAATTTATGATAATGATAGTAACTCCACCCATAACAACATTTTTTTGTTTATTCATATCCCAGTGACCTTTCCAAACATGACGGGTTGTCACCCATCTTATAGTTTTTCCTTTTTATATAACCATATAACATCTAAAATAAATTTGACTAATGGTCATTAGATAAGGTCAATCATTATACATTTTTCTAACTAGGATTTTCAATAAAACCTCAATACAAAAATAAATCATACATTTATTTCCACATGGGTCCTTCTACATTCTATAGTTTACCCAATGGAGTAGGTCATCAGATCAGGTACTTCCCAGGCCCAATACTTTGGTAGTATTAACTAAAAATGTTTTCTTAGAATTATATTTATTTCCTTCCATTGAACTCATAATTATTCCTTTAAAATTCCTTTTATTTTTTCTTTCTTTCTCACACATAACGAAAATTACCATTCATTTGTTACACTTTTTTGGTTTACTCCTTCAAGATTCCATGCATGTTGGAAGTCAATATTTCATTTATCAATGGTATCTTCAACCATAGAACTTAGTAAACTCTAATATTCTACTATTTGGTGGGCTCGAGATTTTGTTAAGGTATATGTTGTTAATTATATTTTTTTTAAACTGATTAGTAATGAACAATATATCATTCACTTCAATAAAAATCCCATTTGGTTTATCATCACCATCACATTCTCCATCATATTCAATGTTAACATTAATCCTTCTGGTTCTATCTATTGACTAAAACTATAATGAATAATGTGGGTAACAATATCCATACTGAGAAAAATGTAAAATTATTTATAAAACATCCTAAAACATATTTTCAAACTAAAACACCCAAAGGTATTAATTTACATTATATATTCAAATCCTTGACAATGGATTTTCATATAAATCTGAATTATCCTAATAATATCCCTCAAGAGTGTCAAGACATGTGTGCAGTAAGGACTATTGTTGTTTATGAGGGTATCCAGTATCAGACTCAAAACACCTTATTGTAGTTGTTACACCTAGGTAAAATTTATCCATAACCACCCCACTTGTATTATCTAAAAAATGATGTATTTCTATGAATACACACATAATAACTACCTTTTCAAATTTATAGAATGTTCTTCTAGTGTATCCGAATATTCTATCTTATATTTGTGTTCTTTAATAAATTTTTTTCAAATCGAGTTTCCAAGGTATCTACTAAACATAATATGATACTAACTATAATTTTTGTACCGAAGAATTCAAGTTCTAATTAATTATTTAAATATTTTAGAATAATTACATGGAATCCAATCCTAAAGGATTGATCAGTTTATCAGTCTTAGAAAACTAGAATTCATTAATGACACCCATAATACATGGGGAAAATATAAACAAGATACATAATAAAAGTTTATAAATTCCATCCTTGAAATCATTTTTAATTTTTTCTTGTTGATAAATCATGGAAAGTAAATATATGAAATGGGTGTGATTAGATGCTCAGTTATGCTGTGTAATTTAGCCTATGTTATCATATAAAATAAGGCAATGTGAAAAACTCATCCCACTAAAACATAATATTGATCATAATGTGGAATGAATAAAAATACTTATGGAATAATGACATATAGATATTCACCAACGAATTAATCTTAACCATTTATATTATACAAGTGGAATAGACATATTTTCTATCAATTACTAGTTTTATAATGATGGAATTCATAATGCGGGATATCATTACCATACTGTCAATACATTGTTCCAATACCATAAATAAAGGTGTAAAAACCATAAATATTTCTCTCCCGAGACCAACCAATGAAACTAGGGGATATATAAGGCCACATACATCACATACATAGTCCAATCAATAACACTTTTGAAGTTGTTGATATATATAAAACAAAAATATTCATATTGAAAACCCAGCATTCTAAATTTTAATTCTTATAGTATAACCCATGAATAGTATTGTGTAAACACATTCACATTAAAACACATCATCAGAAAATCAAAAAAAAAATATATAGTATCGTAATATATAATGATAAATGATATAACATATTTAACAATGGATATTTACATAGATTAAGATACATTAAATGAGGCCTCTGAAAATTTCTTGAGTAAATATTCATTAATCATTCGAAAGAGTCCCATACCACATTAAAACAATCAAATCATAATACCTTAGAGAATTATGATAATAATTAGACTCTTGATATCATTTATCAAAGTGTATTACATTCACTATATAAAAAGATCATGTTCTGTCCAATTATAATATCTCAAAGATGTAAAAGTGAGAAGAGAAAAATCATTTTTACATTGGAATTAATAGTTCATTTAGAATGTCATTTTTAATTTCCATAAAACAATATTGTGAAAATGTATATCCCAGAAATGAAATCGTATGGATATTTAAATTTTATTTCAGGAATGAATTATATACCACTAATGTGAAATCAGTTAAAAAGGGTTTTCATGGAACATTAGAAATTAATTATTTCAGTGTACTTTAAGGAAAGTATTAAAGAGATTTTCCAAAAGAATGATATGGTTGAATCATAAAACTGGATATTAACAATGAATTTTTTTATTATAAATTTAGTGATTTTATAAAAATAATGGTCTTGAAACTTATATTTGAGTACACATGAAAATAATTAACAATTCGGAGTGCTAACTTAAAATGGGATTTTGTATTATGTATAATTGAGAAAGTATTATTTTTAGCACGCATATATCCCGGTCCAAGAAGGATAATATTATATAGATATATGAGTTTGGATCATATAACATGAATATAGAAGATATATACCAATCTAAATATGAATTATATTTCAGTAATGATAGTGATATAGTAACCCAAATGAAAAAATTGGGGTTTGGGTATATTCCCTTACCACTCTATATTCAATTGAATTGTATAGCCCAAAATTAACAATAATACAATGATACATTTAATTTTTTGAAAATAAATATTTTCATGATATGATACATAAATGGGTAGTATATATACAACAAACATAATAAATAGTGGTGAATGAAGAATATCTCACAAAAAATGAAGTGAGATGTGAAACCCTTACAACTTTGTAATCAATAAAATTGTATGAAAAAAATTTATGTTTATCAAATTAAATATTGAATACCATGAATATAAATAGATTAATGATATTATTTAAACAAATATATTATGAATACACCACATTCATTAGATATGTGAAGAGTATGGAAATCTCTCAAAAATGAAAATGAAATGAGAAACCACGTACCTAATGTCTGAATTTATTTTTCATTTGGTCGTAATGAACAGGATGTTCAGACTAAATCCGTTAAATAAATATCTCATAACCTTTTCTATATTTATTTAATATATAAATGTTTTATTATGATAATTTATGGTATTTTTTATCAGTTATAAGACACATTTTAATTGTTTTAGACAATTCATTTCTCGGGTTTTCGTGGTCGGTTTACTGGTATATATGTTATGTCATTCATGAAAAATTGGTAAAATTATCTAGATTTGGAATTATATGAAATTAATGAACACAAAAAAATTTAAATGGTTATATATATAATTTTATTAGATGGTATTTGGATGAGTCATTAGATAAAATTTTAGTGATAACATATTAGATTATTTTAGCTCTTTTTAATAATCAATCACTCGGTTTGTTTAGTTATTTAATAAAATGAATATGTGATGGTTCCTGAAAAAATATATGTGATATAATATATATTATATAATATGTTCAAGCATAAAAAATGGTTTCTTTTCCAGCCATTAATTAGAAATTTATGAAGGAAAATTCTCTGTTTATGAAGTTTGTAAATCAACACCTCACGGAATTTTTTTTTTGATTTTAAAAAAATATAGAGGGAGAGAGAGTAAGACGGTTGATAATGGATAATAAAATAAAATGATATAATTCTAGATTATATTTGAATATGGTGTTATCATTATAATCTGTATAGAATCAATGGTGAGGATTGAATAATAAAATAATAGGAATGAAAAGTAATTTTAATGAAAAGGAAGATGATTTTACCTCTTCATTACTCATTCATGATATCATCTTAAATGGGATTGGTTTTGGTAAATTTTATATTTAAAGAGATATTGTATGTGTGGGAGACACTAGGGAATATTATTAGGATAAAACATTGAGAATATTTGTTGCTATGAGGTTTGAAAGAAGAGGGGTGATGGGTGGTTTTTATTGTTGAGGAGAGGAGTGATTTTTTAATATTATATTCATTTGTTTACTATTTGGATTAAGACTATGAAAATTTTTAGTCATATGATAATTAAAGTAAAATTGGAATGTGAGTTATAGACATGGGTGGTTACCTCATGCATGATGTTTTTAATTCATGTGTTAGGATTATAATTTTAGTATTTTAAATTACCATATTTTAATATTCATCAAAAAATAATGTATTTCTGAAAATTTCCAAAATATTAAACCAAATTTTTTTCATTTGTAGAATTAAAAAATGTACTCAGTATTTGGAACATAATTATCAAAATATTATAAATTAAAGTTTTAATTAATATCATTATTTACTCTAAAAATAGCGATTTTATTATTATAACAGTTTTCATGCCACTTTAAAAAATTAAACTAAGGTCTCATTTAATTATACTATAATCATAATATATTAAAATATTAAAATATAAATATATTTTATAAAGATAAATTTCATTTTTAATGGTAAAATTAATTGTAAAATTGTACATAAAACATTTTTATATAAAAAAATAACTATACTTAATTGATAACTTTTAAAATATTTATTTACATATACTTTGATATAATTATATCATATTTTCATTTACATGATGTATATATTTTATTATTACATTCAGTGGTGAGGTTACTATTCATTTGGTCGTTTGACTAATCATAAGGGTCATATTACTTTTCATAGAATGCATTACTATTCCAAAGGTTCATGTTACTATTCACCCAAAAATATGTTGATCCACTCAGACTCTAAATATATTACATGTCACATTAGTGTTTTTTTAAAAATTTCAATTAAAAAAGTGGAAAAATTAAGTTTAATACTAATCTATTATGTGTGGGATGAAGCGGGTAAAAAGAATGTTCAAATTTTCAATATGATTGTATATCTAATTTAAAAAAATATATATTCCAATTATCTAAATTTTATTAATACATATATAATTGATATATTATAACATTAATAATAAATTTGAATTATAAAATTTATTTATACTAAAAACATGGTTTTTAAAAACATTGTACTATATTTGAGTATTCATCACAAAAATGAAACATCATAGTAAAAAATCGGCCTAAATTTATTGTGACATTACAATTTTAAAAAATTATGTTTATTTTACCAAAAAATTATATATTTTTCTATAAATATGTTTCATTAATGTGAAACCATTATATATAAAAAATAATAGTTTTTATTAATATTCATATTTATATGCTTAATGTTTAGGTTACGACTATATCTTTTAAATAATTATATTAACTAAGTGTTGTTTCACATAGGCTTGGATTTTTGTACATAAAAATATATATTAAATTTATTTATAAATCCTTGTGGTGTTGTGACAAATGGAAATCTATTAGAACCTGATAAGAAATCTTAAGGACTATCTTTATTATTTTACAGACCATCAAACCCTTAGTAGTATGGGATGCATCACCATACCCTATTAACCAAATATATATTTCCTCCATCTATGTTTTTTGGTGTGTAAGATAGTATTAAAAATCATGTCCCACACTTGTCACATTTCAAAACATATTGATAATTTTGATCATTCAAATACATCAAAATTTGAAAAAAGACAAAAATTATTTTTCACCAATGACAAAAAAAATTAATATAATCATTCATGAGGGTCATTTAAAATACATTTATTTGTATCTATTAAATGACAGAAAAATGAATGTCTTTAAAAAAATAAATAAACATATATTATGAATAGAAAAATCATCCCAAGTAAAAATAAAAAAATATATACTAATAAAACAAATATATTTCAATCAACTATATTAAAATTTCCACTACTACATTTGTAGTCATCTCATCCAATCTCCAATTCCATTAAATAATTTATTAAAACCCATGACAATAATAAAAAACTTATTATTTGATCCCTAAAGTACATATTTTGGTAATATATTTTATCCATTTAGGTTATTAAAATTACTTCCCATAAGACAAATATATGTTATAATCAAATAAGATACAATTTTTTAAAAAAATTACTGAAAATTAATGATATTTTCTGAAAAAAATTAATTAAATTTATGAAATTGGATGTAATTTAAAAAATTTGTAGATAAAAAATTTGAAAAAATTTAAATATATGATTTATCATCAAAATAAAAATTAACATAACCCTACCATGTGGGACCCTCTTAAAAATCTATAACCACTACAATTTACATTATGAAATAATTCGGGAAGATTAATAAGAACAATTTCTCATGACACCCATCTTTTGGGAGAAAAATATCACTGTTATAACAGTTATCTATTTACATTAATTTCCCTATCACCTATTATAATATAATTACCAATCAATTTTGGGTTATAAATAGAAAATTGTTATATGAGCTTTATTATAAAATCACCAAAATTTTATTTAAATTAATTATTTAAAAGGAATTATTATAAAATTGAAAGTCCATTAGTGTCATTATTAAAAAATCCACACACTCAAAAAACCTACATTCATAAATCACAAATAGAATTGTGTTATATTAATTCAACTAATCAATATAATTATTTCCAACATCAATTTCTTTAATATTTAACGAAAATAATTTTTATGGTTAATCCCCTAATATGAAAACATTGACAATGTAGTATCAATAATAAGAACTCAAGATCCTCCTAAACCTAATAATTCAAAAAGACCATGAACTAATAATATGAAATAATTTTCTACATAACAAAAGATCTATCAAAAAATTAATTATAAGATTTTAAAATAATATAAATAATAAATAATAATAATTAGTTATATTCAAAGTAATTTACCATCAATATAGAACCCCAAAAAGTAAAAATCCAATAAATCATGATGAAACAGTTGAAATATATTAAATCATCAAAAAAATAGAATTTCATAATGTAAATGACAAAAAATAGTTAGTATTGGATATAAATCACTAAAATAGAGAAAACGTATTAAATTTATGGTTATTTTTATTTGATAATATGATGAAACAATTCTCCCATGGGACATAAAATTGAATGTGGTTAATTATGTGAATGTTTTCTACCATTCATGATCATAAGAAATTGTTCTTATATGCATGATTCTTACAATGAATGTTTTTTCATCCTCTCTATGTCAATACCCACATTACCATAAGAATTATTCATTATAACCCCTCATTAATCAACCCATACATTATGTTTTAAATAATGAAAAACACCAAAATTGATGACTAAATACCTCCATAAATGTCACTTAACTATCAAAATCTATAAAATCACCTCATTTATCCTTCTATTGAAACTATAAAAATATCATTATTTAGAAAACAATTTTTTACCTTTTTATGGATATTTATCATCTTTCCCCTTGAAATACTAATGAAATCCATGAAAATTAACAAAAAAATATCATGATAGGTATAACAAACCTTGCTCACAATCGTGGGATTTGATTCAAAATATGAGATATACTTTATATTTAATCACATTATCTAAAGGAAAAAAATATCATCAATTTCATTCCCCCAACTATTTCAACAAATCACTAGACATGTGTTCAAAAATATATCAACAATGTCATTTTCATTTGAACCCCCTATTGAAAAAACTAATCACCCAAATTCATGGTGCCCCCATAATCATTGTTTCTTATTAAACCCTATGAATATCATTATATATATAAATTAATAGAATTACTAATAAAATTTTAGGTAAATTTCAAAATCTATTGGCCACTTTTCTAATAAATAACCCCCATTACATCTACTCAATAAACAATTCTCGTATGCTAACATACCTGCCAATTTATTTACCTTGTCCAGCAAAAAATGGGTCATATAACCGACATATTAATCATCAAGCCAAAATATATATATCGCATTACCATAAAATGATAAATAGTTTATAATTGTAAACAATGGGAATTGTTTCAATACTATAACCTTTGTATTATGCATGAAATGTAATCGTAACTATGTTCTAAAAAATTAATCCTCTTCTAAAGACTATCTCGTATTCAAAAACAGACAAAAAAACCATTGTATGCAGTTTCATCTGTATAACATCCTATTTAATATATTGAAATTTATATTAAACCATTATGTGTTTCTAATTTTATATCTAAATAAAAAACATAAAACAATGAAAAATCATGTTAGCCACTTACCTATACACATGGTTGTTTAGTCATATATATTAAAAAGAAAACTATGGATACTTTATCACACTAAAAAATAATATAACATTAGTCAAAAAAGAATTATTTTGATTCCCATGTTAATACTTATTTGAAATTTATATATAGTAAAAGAAACCATTTTAATTAGTGGTCTCATGCTTTGGTAAATTAATATCAAATATTAACACAACCAACATCCACATCATCTAGATACATTTCTATAGTTAACATGTGGGAACCCTAAATGATATATATATATTAATTAACAAAAAATCCATAAAATCATGATTTCTACCAGTAATTATTTGTAAATAATCAACATCAACCATCAATCTAATTTTTTTACATATAATTTAAATGAATTTTTCTTATTAGAACAAGTCATATAAAATAATTATTTTAAAAACATACACATTTCTAAACCAATATAATCCTATATATTTCTATTATTATACTAATTTTTATAATTGGTTGAGAACATAAATATATATCATAAAAATGTTTCACTTTTGAAAACTACATCCAAAATCCAGACACAGAAATTTCATTAAATTAATTAATATTAATTAAAAACCACAATATGTAATAAAAAACTACACCATTACCACAACAATAATAAAAAATAATAAAATAGACTAGTAAATATGTAATTTAAAATCCTATTTTATATTAATGTAAAGCAATGAGTTATTTATTTTGGAACCTCTATCACTCTAGAAATAGTAGAAGTCTTAATAATTTAAAACCCTAACATTATGAGATCATGAATGGAAAAATATTATCATAAAACTGTTATGAATAAAAAAATTAAAAAAGGTATTTAGAATCCAACAAAATTTAACATAGAAATTACATCACAATGAACCCATAAATCTCTCATGGTGTACACACAAAATATTAATGATATCATATACTCATCATTCATTTCTATTATGGATAATTGCACCATCATGTTTTGTTATGAATTTATTTCAAGTGACATGACCAAATCAAATTAGCTTATATCAAGATAACGCATTGATCATAAACTATGGAAACTAAATAAGTCCCAGAACATAAAAAATAAATAATCATCAATTCTATTCATGAAATTACATTCTTTAATAATGTGGATAATTTTAGGTTTAGAGTTGTAGATAATTAGTCCATAACTCATACATGAAAAATCTATGAAAAAAATGTGGTCAATTTTGAGAAGTATTAATTTTTTCATATTATAATATCATTATAAAAAATAAATCATGATATAATTTATTAAAACTCTTCATTACATTCAACATGATTTTTTCAAATCCCTTTTTCATCATTAAATCCTTTGAAAATCATTTAAATTGACTGGATGATTATAAAAAGCATAGTAAGTGATATAAAAATAATGAAATCATTAGTCTATTGAAAATTATTTAAACACCTAAAAACTCCATTATTGAAAAACTATAAATTTACTCAAATACGTCAATATCATTCCCTAATAATTATCATTTATATTACCATTTTAATAAAACTTATTTACATATAATCTCATTATAAAACATATATAATTCATGTAGGTACCATGGGATATCTTCACATTGAACCCTTACTAAATCTTGGGATATTTTATTAACCATATAGCCAACATATAATATAGTAATCTAGAGAATATAATCATTACCCAATATATTGTAGAAGAATCTCTCCAGACAAAAAGAAATACAATATAAATGGCTCATGTGATGCCCTCTGGGTGCACCCATAATTTATAATGTCCAATAACAACAACATGATTCAAAATAATTAATCATTTTAAAAACGCTTTTAAACACATATTGTAATACTTTTCTTTTCTTAAGAACCCATTTTCATTCAAATACACATTTTCAATAAATAATACACCTTTATTTTGAAAAACAAATTTTAATAAAGAAATTACCCAAAAAACATTATAGATTTCTTCTAATTTAATAAATAATGAAATAATTTTATTTAAGACATAAATAAAATAATTTCCATTTTGGTGGAAAATTCACTGTCATTGTATACATTAAGAAAAGAAATTCATTTTGTCATTTTTCAAAATGATCTATATAAAACATGTAAAAATATTCATTATTGAAAAATGATGAATTTAATTAAAAATATACATAATATGTCTATTATAATAATTTTATATACATATGAATTGATATTTAAAATAATTTCACAAAATATGAAAGGAAATGATTAAATCATTAAAAATAAAATAATTCCATACAATTTTAAACAATTAAAAAATCATTCCCATAAAAGAATAACATTTTACATACCATTAAATTAAATAAAAATATATATAATATGGATATTTACTCTGAATGTGGCTTAATATATATCTTATAAAATAATAATGGTCCATATCATTTAGAAATGCCTCACTAAAAAGAGATTGAGATTAAATCCCTTACCTCCAGTAAGACATGACATGTGTACCTTAATATTCCTAAATAATGAACTGAGGTTTATTATTTACTTCATTTGGAAGCTTTTTCACGTTTATTATAACTTTAATTACGCTGATTACATTTTTATAGTCAACTACTTAAATAATTAAATTTACATTGGGTGTTTTGACTATATTCTATTTATGGGTTGAAAACATCATTTCTAGGTCAACAATGGTAAAAGGGGTTATTATATATATATATAATAATAATCATGACCTAATATTCATATTTTTAATTCAATTAGGCTTTTAAAACCCATCATAATATTTGGTAATGAAAAATGAACAAATGTTACAATCATGGAGATAGTATGCTTTACATACTCATGAGAAATGTTCAAATTTTTCAATGATAGTTATATAAAGAGGGTATGTGACAATTACATAATTTTAATTATATAACATATAAATTATTATTTAATCATATATTATTATTTGTATATTTATTCTAATGTAAATTTAATCACATCGCTTCGAGGAGGTGATAGTCCACACGTCTACAAACTATGTTATCATATTTTAAAAAACGGATCTAATGAAGGAACGTGTATATAAAAATTAATTAATTATGAATACGAATAAATATTATATATATATATTATAATAATATCTTGTCAATAATAATTCCAAACCATGATATTTGGTAATGAAAAATGAATGAAATCCTTTTGTGAGGTGGTAGTTCTCTATACATGTACTATAATTTTGTTACATATTAGATGAAATTGTATATATGTGTAAGTAAACCCCTTATAGAATAAAACAGAGTGTATTTGATATATTTATATTTTTATATCATCGTGGAATAATAATAATTAATGGAATGGGTAATGAAATAAAAGATAAATGTATATTTTTTGGCTAACTACTTTATGTTTTCATAAAATGGAATTATTGAATGGATTCCTCCAAGAATCCATGACTCTTATGTTATTTGAATGATTTTTGGAGAATATTTTGGATTGTTTATTATGAGCCCATGTTGATTGAGTAGTATCCTAAATTGTAAGGGAGTGTTCCTTTTTATATTGTGTGCGGGGAGTAATTATTTAAAATTTTATAAATGATAATTCCAGCCACACTTTTCCCATGACATGTGGCTACATTAAATTTCAAAATTAGACCACCTTGAGGAAAGGGTTTATATATTAAACATAAAATTGATTTTGTACATGATTCTATGTAATTTGGCTCATATTTTTATGGTTTAGTACCTTGTGAAACTAATTTTCCACTTAATAACTGTAATTAATTTTATTTACATTAACTAATAAATTTTTTATGAAAAATTATAAATAATTTATATAAAAAATATGGAATCTATTATTCCAAATTAAAACAAATTAATTAGAAGAAATTATTTTATATTTATTACCACACATGAGATATCAATGCTGTTTTTTGACATAAAATGTTCAAAATATTTCTATGTTTTTGTATCTAAATTTAATGTGAAATTTATTTCCCATGACATAGATTGCATTTAATGATCTTAAATTTATCTAATTAAAATAAATATTGTAAAATAAAACTATATACAAAATTTTGAGACAACAAAATTTTTAACATAATATTTAGTTTTATTCAATATTCATGAAAACGTGACATTACATAGTAAAATAAATAAAATCCTACCATAGTAAATTTTGGAAATTGAATTTATTAAAAAATTATGTTTTCTCATATAATAATTTTTAAATTTTAAAAAATTATATTTAAAATGGTGTTACCATTACTTTGAGGATAAATTACAATAAAAAAATAGAGAGTTTTATTTATAAAATTTTATTATTCTTATTTTAAGACTATCAAATTTATTTGATAGATGGTAAAACATTTAATTATAATGTGTAAAAAAATATAGTTTGTAATATTAATTTCCGCTAATTTTTTGGAAAGGAGATAACTACCACTTAAATTAATAATATTAAAAATATATTATTTTCCAACATAACTCGATCCTACATGAAACCCATTATTTAAGAGAATCTCATTTTTGGGTTCCATGTATGATATCTTAAATATCATTTCATTTATGGTAAAATTACTATATAATTCAAAAATATAACGAAATATGAAATATACTTATTATATAATTACCTATGAATTTACATACTCCCCTATTTTTGTAAATTGTGTAACCATACTTTTAGTCCCTTATCAAATATTGGGGATAAGTTTCCATCATAGAATTATTAGATTCTCATGTTTCCTCATAATCCTTATAGGTTTTCCATTAATCCTTATCCTATGGAATTACATTATTCATCAATAGTTACTCTAAGTGGTCATGAAACTAAACTAGGTGTTCCTCATAAGGATGATTGTCTTCATGCTAATCTATTTCGGGGCACCAAATATGAGACCAATCAAGTACATAATTTTATAACAATGAAACTGAAAATATGTTGTTCAACTAAGATAATATCCATGTTTAGGAAGATTTATAAGTAATTAATACAACATTAAACATTATTTTATATGGTCCATTGAACCGTGGAATAAACATCCCCTTCAAAAAAAAAATATCAAAATTTTCTATAGAGATGAATTTAAAAAAGCATGATCACCTACCGTGAAAGATATATTTTTTTAAGTTATATGCAAACCTCTTTTTCCTACATTGATATTACCTAATAAGTAATTGAATCAACTAAACATTATATACCATATCTATAAACAAATATGGTCCCATAATCTCCATTTCTCCCAATTCAACCCAAAAAGTCGGTGTTTCACACAACATTCCATATATTGCCACAAATGACTCCATATGTATAAAGGAATGAAAACTAATGTTATATGAAAGTTCAATAAAGAAATATTTTGATATAAATTTCAATATAAATTTATTGATAAATAATGATGTACATCATCAAACGTTAGATTCATCCCCTCATACATTCCATGAGATTGAAGATGAAAATCCATAATAATATTTAATCTAGTTCCCAACTACATCTGATGTCCATTCAGGAAATTAGATGTGAACCAAGTATCATGGTATGATATAATAGGAATGTAACTCTATGTAACCTGATAATATATCTTTAATAAAATCTTTAATGTGTTTCTAAAGACATTATATATAAAATTAAAATAAATTTTTTAGATTTAGTTAATTGATCAACAATGAACAAAATAATATTTTTACAATGAGGTGTATTTCAATATCCTATAATTAAATCCATTGATGCATTCTCCCATTTTTACCTTTCACTAGAAGTAGTTGGAGAATCCCCTTTGGTAACTATTATTCTCATTTAAACAACTAAAAATTAAAACAATTCATGGTAATTTCAATAATGTCTCTTTTAATTCCATTCTACTAGTAATACTCCCAAAGGTCTCTATATATCATAGTTCTTCCCAGATGTATATAAAATGGATAATTATGAGCTCCAGTCATAAAATCATTCCACTAATATGAATCTAAATGTGAACAAAATCTTTTTCCAAATCATAAAACACATTCATCATCAATATTAAAATCATGTAACATAGCATTCATAACAAATTATTCCATTTAGTTGAATGATTGATCCACCTTCAGATCCCTATTAATTATTACCCAAAAATTTGATAGTACTGAATGCTTAAAAAAACAAGGGATAAATCTACATCAAAAACATCAGTTATAACATTCATCAAATCATTATCCATAGTGTCACATTCCAAATGTCACATGGTTTATGTACTATTAGTTTTTCGACTCATATAATCAACCATATTATTTTCTGTTCCAGGTTGATAATGAATCGAGAAATCAAACCCTCAACTTTTTCTATCCATTTGATCTATATCAGGTTCAATTATTTTTATGTTAACATACAATTCAAACTTTTTTGATCATTATATATTTCACACTTTAATCTATAAAATTTGATGCCTCTATATTTTTTTTAAAAAAACAATAGAAGATAATTTCAAACCATTTTTATGGAAAATTTATCTCATGGTGTTTAAATTGACCAGATGGATAAGAAATTACCTAGTAATTATTCATTAAAACACAACCAAGAACATTCTATGAAATAATCAATGTATATGAAAAATTTACCATTTTTGGAATGTACTACAAAAATAAGAGCATTCACCAATCATTTTAACAGTTCATGAAAATAATCAGCATATTTTTTAAACAGATGAACTTAAATCAATTTCATGTTAACATTGTTAGTGGGCTTGAATTCTAAGAATTTTTTTCAACAAACCTCCTGATGTAACACAATTATACATGAATGCGATAAATCTCAGTGATATTTTTGGGACATGGACATTCATCCCCAAAATAATTTTTTTAAGGATGAACAGTTATTACATTTTTTAAAACAATATTACTAGTAAATGATTTTTTTTCAAAAAAAAATACACAAGTTTGAAATTTCCAATATAGTTTCTTTTCATTTAAGTACATCAATGAAATCTATAGATTCCTTTCAAGTTCCTCTTGAAATTTTAAAATACTATAATTTCACCAATACACACTACTAGGAAATTATAATAGAACTCATGTAATATTCAATTGATAAGATCCTTTAATAAAAAAAATTAATTAGATAAACCAAATATCCTAAATAAAAAGGAATAGTGGGAATATCTAGTTCAAAAAAAATTATTAAAATTTTTAGCTTCTAACACATTCTACTAATGGAACCCATCCTCATGTCAACCTATATGAAATATAATGCTACACAGAGCTGATCAAACAATTATTAGATAGGAGATAAAGGATATTTTTTCTTAACTACGAGTTTATTCACTGATTTATAATCAAAAAAATTTCTTAATTATCAATATTTATTTTTTAAAAATCAATATTAATGATACCCATGTTGATTTGGAAAAACACTTTTTCTAATAACTCCTTCAATATCATATTCTACTTTAAATTTTCCACATAAGCCATTTGATATGGGGGTTTATAAAGAGGCCTACCACCAAGTAATAATTCAACAGTAAAACCCACCCCTAGATCAGGAATAAAAACTAAATAATGATATAGAAAAAATGATAATTTATTTATACACAACAATAACAACATTAATGTTAAAAAATCTTAATTATCTACAATTTGTATCAGTTAACATTCATTTCCATATCTATTAAATTAATTATGTTAATGTTAATTTCTCAAAGGCAAGAACTCATTAAACCTGAAAAACATTATCACTAAAATATATCTTATCATTATAAAATGAATTTCAATCTATACAAAGAATGATATAAATCTCTATTATGATCATTTCATCATGATTTTCCAAAAAGAAATTCTAACTAAATATAATAGGTATAAGGCCCCAACCATAATTCTTACATAATATTGAATTAAATGAATAATTCACATTGAAGATCTTTTCAGGTTTAGAGTTTTAGATAATTAGGACATAACGATTACATCTCAAAAGATTACAATGTTGAAACTTCTACAAAATTTCCATAGAATAAAAACTCTTAAAAAGAAACATGTCTAGTTCCATATTTTATATAGAATTACATTCCCTTAATCCCATCCTTGTCCCTATTCCACATTAATTCTTGTGAAAAACATTTCAAAAAAAACATGGGGTGAGCATAAAAAACTTAGCAAGGGATACACAAAGAATGAAAAATGTTAGTTTATCAAAACAAAAAGTAAACCATGTATACTTTATCAAAGTAATAAATTTCTCCTTTATGAAGTAGTAAAAACTCTTCACTGAATAAAAGATCATTACTTACCCTTTTGAAACCAAACGATTACCATAAAACCCATATAAAGATCACATAACATATAAAGATATCTTGGGACATAAACATACATAAGTGGAATAACCATACGGTCGACTTCCACACATATCAATTAATGGAATAGCCATACAGCCGACTTCCATACCCAATTTGTTGGAGGTTATAATGTAACCACCCATCCTGGTATTCACGACACCACCCGTAATATGGTTTATCATGTAACCACCCGTCAAATGTCCAAGTACCATTATAAAACCATTAGACATAAAACAAATATAATGGAAAGAAAAAATTTCGACACTATGATCACAATATATCACTTAAATATATTGACATAACAAATCCATTATAAAAACCATTTTTAATACCAAAATACATAAAATATTGTGTGATAGTTATTTCATTAAAAAACATTAGAGCTTGTTGAGGAAGAGAAAGACCAAATAAAACTCATGGTGGCGGAAATGGTGGCTGTCACCGCGTAGGATAAAAGAAACATTCCTTTTTTTTGTTTTGTATAACGCTTCATAGAAAAAGATTCATTTTTTATAAAATTAAAAGTAAAAAGGGATTATACTCTATATAAAATAACATTATGTATAAAACGAAATATGCCTCAATGAAAGGAGATTGAGACGAAGTCCCTTACCTCGGGTCCGACTTGACTCGATCATTCTTTAACGTCCTGAATAATAAACTTGAGTTAATTTCTACTTGATTAAGAACCTTTTTAATGTTAATTATTACTTTTATATCACTTATTACCATGTTATAAACATTATTTAATCATTTAAGTTTAATAAAGTTTGTTTTGTCGTAATTTGGTTCTTAAGTCGAAAGTGGACTTCTTACAATTACATGTTGTTCGTGTGGTCAGAGGTTCATTATATCCAGAATGATATTAATTATTTGGATATCATATATATCATATATATCCAGAATATACATGTATTTATAATATTACATAATCATTTAGATGTAATAAATGAAATGCACCGTTCATGGAGACTATAAGCCATACGTACGCATGAATGCTACATTAATTTCTATGTCATATTAATGGAATTAAAACTAAATGAAAGGTATTTATATTTTAATTCAATAATTATATTAATCATTTATATGTAACATACATCATATATATTAACTTTAAACCCATCCTTTATACATCCCACATATGGCAATAACGAATCAAATCACATTGAGGGGGCGGTAGTCCGCACTTCCTAAAATGAAATTATCGTGTATACCCACAATAAAAACCATAAATGTATGCCAAAAATGAAAAATAAAAGATCATAAGTAAAACATAATCATAATATATATCATATATAAATATAGTGGCATCTTAATGTCCACCATTAAAGGTGTTAAAAGATGATTGAACAATCATCGTTTTGTGAGGCAGAAATTCGCCAAACAGAGAAACAGTATGTTCTTTAACCATTAGACAGAGGTGTATGTAGGTGTAGCTAGAATAAATAATATAAAAAAATACTAGTATATTTAAGATAATGTATTTGTTACAAAATAAATGAATAAAAAGAGTTTAGGGGGTTGGAGAAGCAAAATAAAACAAAAGAACACAAGTGAAGGAACTACCTAAAAATCGGGTAACTCTCTTAGATTTGAGTTCAAAGGCTTCCTTGGGAGGACATCAGCCCAATGTGAGGCTTCAAAGAATTATAGATGGATTTGGAGAGAAAAAATGGGCAGGGTTTGGCCGATCCAAAGGCTTTGGAAGTGTGGGTAAGGTGGTAGAGGAGGGGGCCTTTTATAAGAGGAGTGGAGGGGCACTCTTGGAAAGTTATAAAAGGTTACTTTATCATAAAATGCTATTCGGATTTAAAAGGTCAGAAAATTATATATTTCAAGGATAATGTGATAGGAGTTCTAAATATACTCATCCAATAGATTTTTGACATGTATATGTCTTAGACTTTACAATATCTTGTCATTTTATTTAAATCGTTAAATAATGAGGTAATCGCTGCATCATCATGATGTCATAAATAATTTAATTTATTTAATGTCTAAAAATTATAAAAAAAATAAAATAATGTAGGAAATCATTTTATATTTCTAATGAATATTTATAGTAAAAAATATGACTTGTATAACCCCACTTAAAAATTGTTTTCATAAAATAACTCATGTTTGTGACATTTTTACTTTATCATTAAAAAAAGATATTAATGTCATTTTCCTTCAAAAGTGGATCCATGGGGTCCCCAAGTTGACCCATGAATTGTCTTGGTCGGCCATGACACATCCAATAATGGTAGGACATGTCTCAAGTTGATTTCATATTATTAAAACATTATTCTTACCTTAAATTACACTAATTACCTCTAATCGCGATTAAAAACATAAAAGTTACTATTCACCAAAAAATTATTTTAATCCCATTGAACCACATTATACTTCTTAATGAAAACCATGTATGTTGGATTTTTGAAATTTAAAACACAGAGGTGGAAAAATTTCATAGAAACAAAAAAGCAGTCTTTTTAAGTACCACTTAGTGGTTTCACTATTCATCAAAAATTGAAGTTTTTCAGAAAAATACCAAAACTTCACCCGAAGATATATTTGATATTCGGAATTCAAAAATGGTGTCTATTTTAAAAAATTCAAATCATATAAGTTTCATTAATTAATTTAATAATTAATTCCCGCTATCAGAGCAAATAGCGTGTTTTTATGAAACAATAAGTATCAAAAGATTGACAATAGTTTAAGTCCAATTTCAAAGTGAAATTAATTCCAAAGTCCACTATTGGATTAAATGGTAAAAATATATTCTAATTCAACTCTAAAACCAATTCAATAGATAATCTAATCATATAAATAAATTATATTAAAAAGAAGTTTTGAATTAAAATACAACATTTTTCACTATTCATTAAAAAGTGTACTTTATCGGAAAAATACAAAAATTTACAGAAAGTAAATTTTGCTGTCTTGATTCTAAAAAAGAGTTTTATTTGGTCTAATATAATGTATAAATGTGACCACAACTATATTTAATGATAGTTCGCCATCAAAAGGCGACAGGTGAACCTTTATTGAAAATTAGGGTATATGTCTAAAATTTAATACTTTCCATATTTTAAGCCATTATCTTTTATTGGATAAATGTAAAAACATTTAAATAACATATATAATAATATTTTAGTTATTTATATCCATTCCCGCCAATACAACGACTATGGGTTAACTACCATTTAAAATAATATTATTTTATTACTAGTGTGCAACGTAAGATTTCAATGAAACTATTTGTTGCGTATCAGGTACGCTATCAAAAATAGCGACCCATTTAAGGTAAAATTAATATTTAATTTGTAAATATTAATAAATATGAAAATGATTTATTCATTATTTACCTGGGATGTTACATCCTTCCCCCCTTTTGGGAATTGTGTCCTCGCAATTTTATTCACTTTTCAAAATAAGTGTGTGTATTTATCCCTCATAGCATTTTCAGATTCCCACATTGCCTCTTCAACCATATGTTTTTTCCACAAAAAACTTTACCAGGTGAATTACCTTATTTCACAACACCTGCTCTATTCGGTCAAGAATCTGGACTGGTTGTTCTTCATAAGAGAGATTCTCTTCCAACTGAACTACCTACAGGCTCAAAACATGAGATGGATCTGGAATATACTTTCTCAACATCAAAACATGAAAAACATTGTGTACCTAAGATAAACTTTGAGGTAATACCACTATGTATGCAACTGATCCAACTCTCTCGAGAATTTCATATGGTCCAATGAACCTTGGAATCAATTTTCCTTTCTTACCAAATGGCATCACACTTTTCCATGGAGAATCCTTGAGAAAAACATGATCACATACCTCGAAAGAATGATCCTTCCTCCGGTTATTTGTATAACGTTTCTGTCTGCTCTGAGCTGTTCTCATGTATTTCTGAATCAACTGAACTTTTTCTGCCATCACTTCTACCAATTCTGGTCCCATCAGCTTCCTTTCACCTACTTCATCCCTAAAATATAGAGTTCGACATTGCTTCCCATATAATCCCTCAAACAGTGCCATATGTATACTAGAATGAAAACTGTTATTATATGAAAACTCGACCAAATAATTATGTTGGTCCTAACATTCCTAATAATCCATAGAACAAGCTCGTAATATAACCTCCATGGTCTGAATTGTTCATTCTGACTACCCATCTGATTGCGGATGAAAAGATGTACTAAAATTCAATTCAGTACCCAATGACTTCTGAAGACCTTACCAAAAGTTAGAAGTAAACCTATGATCTTGATCAGACACAATGGAAAGAGGAAATCCATGTAACCTGACTATCTCTTTAAGATACAAACGAGAATGTTGATCTAGGGAAAAAGTATCTCGTATAGCAATGAAATGAGAAAATTTAGTTATTCGATCAACAATAACCCATATTGCATTATTACCTCGAGATGTCTTCAGTAATCCCACAACAAAGCCCATGGATATGTTATCCCATTTACACTCTGGCATTGGTATAGGATGAATCATCCCTTTCGGTAACTTCCACTATGCTACAACCTGCTGACAAGTCAAACACTTCATAGTAAAATCAGCAATATCTCTTTTCATTCCATCCCACCAGTAATACTCCCACAGATCTCTGTACATATTAGTACTTCTAGGATGAACTGAGAACGGGGAACTATGAGCCTCACATAACAACTCATTCTTCAACTGTGAATCACCAGGAACATATAATCTCTTCCAAAACCTCAAAACACAATCATTATCAATGTTGAATTCAGGCAACCTACCCTTCTGAACCAGCTCTACCTTTTTCTACAACTCACTGTCTTCCCTCTGTGCTTTCTTAATTCTGTCTGATAGGGATGATCTCACTGATACCAAAAACAAAACAGATGAAATTCCTTCACCAACAACTTCTATGCAAATGTTCATCAAATCAAAAAACCAAAGGATCTCGTTCCAAATGTAGCATGGTTAATAAAGCATTACTTTTTCGACTCAAAGCATCAACCACTTTATTTGCTTTTCCTAGATGGTAATGAATTGTACTATCATAATCCTTGATTAATTCCAGCCATCTCATCTGTCTCATGTTCCATTATTTATGAATGAATATATACATTAAACTTTTGTGATCAGTATATATTTCCCTCTTTACTCCATAAAAATGATGCCTCCAAATTTTTAGAGAAAAAACAATAGCAGCTAATTCCAAGTCATGTGTAGGGTAATTTACCTCATGAGTTTTCATCTAACGTGAAGCATATGCAATTACCAGATCATTCTGCATAAGGACACAACCATGTCCTTTCAATGAAGCATCACTGTAGATAACAAACTCACCATTCCGGGATGGAAGTTCCAAAAACTGGAGCATTCACCAATCTTCTTTTCAACTCCTGAAAACAATAATCACATTCTTTTGTCCATATAAGATAACACCCTTCCGAGTTATCATTGTTATTGGACTAGATAATCGTGAAAAAATTTCAAAAAACCTTCTATAGTAACCTTCCAAACCAAGGAAACTACGGATCTCAGTTACATTTGTGGGTCTTGACCATTCTTCAACAACTTTTGTTTTAGCCGAATCTACAGTTATGCCATTTTTTGAAACAATGTGACCAAGGAAATAAATTTTTTATAAACAAAACTCACACTTTCAGAATTTTCAATATAGTTTCTTTTCTTTTAAGGTTTGAAAGATAACCCTTAAATGACTTTCATGCTCCTATTTACTTTTAGAAAACACCTAAATATCATCAATGAAAACAACCACAAACTTATCCAAGAACTCGTGGAAGATTCTATTCAGAAGTTCCATGAATATAGAAGGTGCATTGGTTAACCCAAAAGGAAAAACAAAAAATTCATAATGGTCAAATCTTGTACGAAACACAGTCTTCGGAACGTCTGCTTCTTTTACTTTCAACTGATGGTACCCCGACCTCAAGTCAATTTTCGAAAAATACTGAGCTCCCTGGAGCTGATTAGACAAATCATCGATATGAGGAAAAGGATACTTGTTCTTGATAGTAAAATTATTCAAGGCTCTATAATCAATGCAATGTCTCATTGATCTATCTTTCTTTTTAACAAACAAGACAGGAGCACCCCATAGTGATGTGCTAGGTCGAATGAAACTTTTATCTAATAACTCCTACAATTGCTTCTTTAACTCTAAAAGTTCAACTTGAGCCATTCGATAATGGGGCTTTGAAATTTGCTTAGAATCAGGAACTAAGTCAAAAATAAATTCAACTTCCCGATCATGAATAATACCAGGCATGTCATCAGGAAAAACATCAAGATACTCATTTACCACTGACACATCATTAATCTGAATAGTTCCTTTATTTTCAACAATATGTGCAAGGTAAAATTCATTTCCATATTTTACTAGTTTCTCAACTTCCTGATATGATATCAAAAGCAAGGGTTCATTCTTGTACACAAACTGAAAATCTTTCTGAAAAAAACCCATTTTAGCTCGGTAGCCAATCTTATCATGATAAACAGAAAGCCAATCCATGCCCAAAATAACATCAATCTATACTAGAGGCAAAAAAATAAGGTTTTCTGGTAGATTCTTTCTGCACACAAGGATACAAAGGATCTTATAATTCCTTTTTGTCTCAACGATCCCTCCGGTTGTTTTTACCATAAGTTCAGGATTCATATCTTGAGATGGAATTTACAATTTACTAGGAAACTTCTCAGATATTAAAGAGTGTGTAGACCCTGAATCAAACAAAACATTGGAATAATATGAACAAACATACAATGTACCTGATACTACTTCATTCAATGTCCCAACATCTGCTGAAGTAGTTGCAAAGGATTTCACCACCCCTTTCTTCTTGTAATATTCATGCTTTCCCCTAGTTGAGTCCTTTTTTAGGCACTCATTTGCATAATGACCCATTTCGTTACACTAAAAACATCTTACCGCTGGCTTTTCATTTCCTGCTTGATCATATTCCTT
This sequence comes from Viscum album, assembly GCA_963277665.1. Classification (NCBI taxonomy): domain Eukaryota; kingdom Viridiplantae; phylum Streptophyta; class Magnoliopsida; order Santalales; family Viscaceae; genus Viscum; species Viscum album. The sequence continues at coordinate 896,051,642 of OY728127.1, forward strand.
ACAGTTACGAGCAATATGACCAGACATACCACACCGAAAGAACTTTCCAGACATTGATAAACATTCTTCAGGATGCATTTTACCACACTTCTCACAGGATGGATATTTGTTTTTCTTACCTCCTTGCTTCTATGATGAATTCTTACCCTTTTCCTACCAACTGGACCTCTTATTCTGTTGTTTGTCAAAGAACACATGATCATCGACAATCTCCATTTCCACCTTCTCTGCCCATCGAACAAGTTTTTCATTACTTTTGAACTCACGAGAAGCTAAAGACCATCGATACTTTGTCTTTAACCCTGAGTAAAAAAAGTTTATTTTACTATCATGATCTCATATGAAGTTTGGATCATACCTTTCCAATCGAGTGAACATTGCTTCATAAGAAGCCATTGAGTCATCCTCCTGCCTCAATTCTAGGAACTGTTATTCTATCCAAAGACGAACCACCTTAGGAAAATATTTCTCTAGAAACATACCTTTGAATTTGTCCTAGTGAAGATCATCAATCTCATCACTAACCCTGATATTTTTCACCATCAACCACCACGGATCAGCTTCACCTTCAAAACGGTAAACATCAAGACTAATCTTTTGATGTTCTGAACACCCCATGACATCAAAAATCTTCTCCAGTGCTTTAATCCACCATTCATCTTACACGGGGTCATATGATCCTCTGAATGATGGGGGATGTTGCCTCATGAAATTTTACACCACTGACATGTTCCTCTGTGGTTGATCTGGCTAATCTCGTTCATGGATACCACCACCATTTATAGCCTGAGTCAACTATGCCATCACTATAACAAACTGTTCAGTTCCAATTCCGACCATCTAAGGTTGTTGATTTGGAAGGTTTTCTTCCTCCTGATGTCATCCCAACACACCTTCCATGTTTCCCCTGAGGAAAACCATTCTGAACATAGAAATATCTTAGGCAAAGAAATATGGTAATCATTAAATGCTATATCATTTCAATAATTCCATAAATTAATTTATAATTTAACAATTATCTAACTCCTAATGTTGTCTAAACCGACCTCTGATACCAACTATAAGGCCTCGGCCTTTAACCTTACATAATATTGAATTAAATAAATAATTCACATTGAGGATCTTTTTAGGTTTAGAGTTTTAGAGCATTAGAACATAACTATTACATCTCAAATGATTACAAAGTAGAAACTTCTACTAAGTTTCCTTATAATAAAAACTCTTAAAAAGAAACATGTCTAGTTACATGTTTTATATAGCATGACATTCCCTTGATCCCATCCTTGACCCTATTCCACATTATGTCCTGTTAAAAACATTTTCAAAAAAACATGGGGTGAGCATAAAAAGCTCATAAAGGGATACACAATGAATGAAAACTGTTAGTTTATCAAAACAACAAGTAAACCATGTATACTTTATCAAAGTAATACTTTTCACCTTTATGAAGTAGTAAAAACTCTTCAATGAATAAATGATCATTACTTACCCTTTTGTAAGCAAAGTATTACCATAAAACCCATATAAAGATCACATAACATATAAAGGTAAATTGGGACATAAACATACTTAAGTGGAATAACCATATGGTCGACTTCCACAAATATCACTTAATTGAATAGCCATACGGCCGACTTCCATACCCAATGCGTTGGAGGTTATAACGTAACCACTCGTCCTGGTATTCAAGGAACCACCCGTAATATGGTTTATCACGTAACCACCAGTCAAATTTCCATGTACCATTATAAAATCATAATACATAAAACCAATATAATGGAAAGAAAACATTTCCACACATTGATCACAATATATCACTTAAATATATTGACATAAAAAAACCATTATAAAAACCATTTTAAATACCAAAATACATAAAAGAGTATATGGTATTTATTTCATTTAAAAAAAAACATTACGGCTTGTTGTGGAATCCAAAGACCAAATAATACTCGTGACGGTGAAAAAGGTCGATGTCACCGCGTAGGATAAAAGAAACATTCCTTTTTGCCATTTTGTAAAATGATTTGTAGAAAAAGATACCTTTTGTATAAAATTAATAGTCCAAGGGGTTTGTACACTATATAAAAGAAAGTTGTGTATAAAATGAAATATGCCTTAATGAAAGGAGATTGAGACAAAGTCCCTTACCTCGAGTCCGACTTGACTCGATCATTCTTTAACGTCCTGAATAATAAAAATGAGTTAATTTATACTTGATTAAGAACCTTTTTCAAGATAATTATTTCTTTTATATCACTTATTACCATGTTATAAACATTTTGTAATCATTTAGGTTTAATAATGTTTATTTTGTCGATATTTGGTTCTTAAGTCGAAAGTGGACTTCTTACAATTACATGTTGTTCGTGTGGTCAGAGGTTCATTATATCCAGAATGATATTCATGATTTAGATATCATATATATCATATATATCCAGAATATACATGTATTTATAATATCACAGAATCATTTAGAGGTTATAAATGAAATGCACCGTTCATGGAGTCGGTAAGCCATACGTAAGCATGAACGCTACTTTCATTTCTATATCATATTAATGGAATGTAAACTAAATGAGAGGTATGTATATTTTAATTCTAGAATTATATTCATCATTTAAATGTAACATAAATCATATATAATTACTTCAAATCCTTCCTTTATATATCCCACATATGGCATTAACAAATCAAATCACTTTGAGGGGGCGGTAGTCCGTACTTCCTAAAATGAAATTATCGTGTTTACCCAAAATGGAAACCATAAATTTATGACACAAATTAAAAATACAGAAGCATAAGGAAAAAATAAACATAATATATATCCTATATAAATAGAGTGACATCATAATGTCCACCATTAAAGGTGTTAAAAAATAATATCGAACAATCATCGTTTTGTGAGGCAGAAATTTGCCAAACACAGAAACAGTATGTTCTTTAACCATTAGACGAAGGTTTTTGTAGGTGTAACTCGAATCATTCTTATAAAAACATCCTAGTATATTTAATATACTTTAGTTGTTACAATATAAAATAATAAAAATAGTTTAGGGGGTTGGAGAAGAAAAATAAAACAAAAGAACACAAGTGAATACATTACCTTAAAATCGGGCAACTCTCTTAGATTTGAGTTCAAAGGCATCCTTCGGAAGACTTGTGCCAAAATTGAGGCTTCTAAGAGTTATAGAGGGATTTGGAGAGACAAAATGGGTGGGGGTATTCTGAGGTAAAGGTTTTGGAAGTGTGGGTAAGGTGGTAGAGGTGTGGGCCTTTTATAAGAGGAGAGGAGGGGCACTCTTGGAATGTTATAAAAGGTTACATTATCATAAAATGCTTTTAGGATTTAAAAGGTCCCAAAATAATATATTTCGAGTATAAGGTGATAGGATTTATAAATATACTCCCAATAGGTTATTGACTTGTGTAGTTCATAGACATTACATTATCTTTTCATTTTATTTAAATCGTTAAATAATGAGGTAATCGCTCCATCATCATGATGCCATAAATAATTTAATTTATTTAATGTCTAAAAATTATAAAAAAACTATCATGATGTTATAAATCCTTTTATATTTCTAATGAATATTTATAGTCAAAACTATTTCTTTTATAACCCCACATGAAAATTTGTTTAGTAAAACAACTCTTGTTTGTGACATTTTTACTTTAACATTAAATAAAAAGATATTAATGTCATTTTCCTTCCAAAGGGGCTCCATTTGATCCCCAGGTTGACCATGGATTTTTTTGGTTGGCCATGACACATAAAATAAGGGTAATACATGTTTCAAGTTCATTTCATATTATTAAAACATTTTTTTAATTTAAATTACACTAATTACCTTTAATCGTGATTAAAAACATAAAAATTACTATTCACCAAAAAAATTATTTTTATCCCATTGAACCAGATTTTACTTCTTAATGTCAACCATTAATGTTGGATTTTTGAAATTCAATACACATAGGTGGTAAAATTTCATTTAAACAAAAAATTAGTCTTTTTAAGTACAACTTAGTGGTTTCACTATTCATCAAAAATTGAAGTTTTTCAGAAAAATACCAAAACTTCACTCTAAGATATATTTGATATTATGAATTCAAAAATGATATATATTTTAAAAAATTAAAAACATATAAGTTTCATTAATTAATTTAATAATTAATTCCTGCTGTTAGAGAAAATAGCCTATTTTTATGAAACAATAAGTATCAAAAGATTGACACTAGTTTAATTCAAATTTCAATGTGAAATTAATTCCAACGAACAATATTGGATTAAATGGTAAAAATTTATTCTAATTCAACTCTAAAACCAATTCATAATATAATCTAATAATATAAATAAATTTTATTAAAAAGAGGTTTTGAATTAAAATACAACATTTTTCATTATTCATTAAAAAATGAACTTTATCGGAAAAATATCAAAAAATTACACAATGTAAATTTTGATGTCCAATTCTAAAGAATAGTGTTATATGGTCCAATAGAATGTAGAAAAGTGACCAAAACTATATTTTATGACGGTTCACCATCAAAAGGCGATAAGTGAACCTTTAGTGAAAATTAGGGTATATATGCCTAAAATTGAATTCTTTCTGTATTTTAAGCCATTATCATTTATTGGATAAATGTAAAAACATTTAAAAAAACATATATAATAATATTTTAGTTATTTATATACATTCCCGCCAATAAAACGGCTATGTGTTAACTACCATTTAAAATAATATTATTTCATTACTAGTGTGAAACTTAGGATTTCAATGAAACTCTTTGTTACGTATCAGGTACGCTATCGAAAATAGAAACCCATTTAAAGTAAAATTAATATTTAATTCATGAATAACAATAAATATGAAAATTCATTATTCTTAATTTACCTGGGATGTTACATCCTTCCCCCCTTTTGGGAATTGCGTCCTCACAATTTTATTCACTTATAAAAATAAGTTGGGTATTTATCCCTTATAGAATTTTTAGATTCCCATGTTGCCCCTTCAACCATATGGTTCTTTCAAAAAAACCTTTACTAGGTTAATTACCTTATTTCACAACACCTGCTCTCTTCGTTCAAGAATCTCGATTGGTTGTTCTTTATAAGAGAGATTCCCTTCCAACTGAACTACCTCCGGGCTCTAAACATGAGATGGATCTAGCATATACTTTTCAACATCGAAACATGAAAAACATTGTGTACCTGAGATAAACTCAGTGGTAATGCCACTCTGTATACAACTGATCCAACTCTCTCCAGCATTTCATATGGTCTAATGAACCTTGGACTCATCTTTCCATTCTTACCAAATCGCATCACACTTTTCCCTGGAGAAACCTTGAGAAAAACATGATAACTTACCTCGAAAGAAAGATCCTTCCTCCGGTTATTCACATAGCTTTTATGTCTGCTCGGAGCTATTCTCATGTGTTTCTGAAACAACTGAACTTTTTCTACCATCTCTTCTACCAATTCTGGTCCCATCAGCTTCCTTTCACCTACTTCATCCCAAAAAGCCGGAGTTCGACACTGCTTCCCATATAATGCCTCAAATGTTACCATATGTATACTAGAATGAAAACTGTTATTATATGAAAACTCAACCAAGGAAAGATGTTGGTCCCAAATTCCCTGATAATCCATAGAACAAGCTCATAGAATATCCTCCAAGGTCTGAATTGTTCGTTCTGACTGCCCATCTGATTACGGATGAAAAGCTGTACTAAAGTTTAATTCAGTACCCAACAAATTCTGAAGGCCTTTCCAAAAGATAGAAGTAATCATGGGATCACGATCAGACACAATGGAGAGAGGAAATCCATGTAACATGACTATATCTTTAATATATAAATGGTAAAGTTGATCTCGGAAAAAATTACCTCGTATGGTAAGGAAATGAGAAAATTTAGTTATTCGATCAACAATAACCCAGATTGCATTATCACCTCAAGATGTCTTCGGTAATCCCACAACAAAGTCCATGGATATGTTTTCCCATTTACACTCTGGAACTGGTAAAGGCTGAAGAATCCCTTTCGGTAACTGTCGCTCTGCTTTAACCTGCTGACAAATCAAACACTTCACTGTAAAATCACCAATATCTCTTTTCATTCCATCCCACCAGTAATACTCCTGCAGATCTCTGTACGTCTTAGTGCTTCCAGGATGAACTAAAAACGGGGAACTATGAGCCTCACATAACAACTCGTTCTTCAACTATGAATCACCAGGCACACATAATCTCTTCCCAACCATCAAAACAAAATCATTATCAATGTTGAATTCAGGCAACTTACCCTTCTTAACCAGCTCTACTTTTTTCTGGAACTCACTGTCTTCCCTCTGTGAATTATTAATTCTATCTAATAGGGATTATCTCACTGATACCTAAAAAAATAGAAGAACATCCTACACCAACAACTTCTATGCCAATTTTCATCAAATCAAAAACCAAAGGATCTCATTCCAAATGTAGCATGGTTAATGAAGCATTACATTTTTGACTTAAAGCATCAGCCACTTTATTTTCTTTTCTCGGATGGTAATTAATTGTACAATCACAATCCTTGATTAATTCCAGCCATCTACTCTGTCTCATGTTCAAATATTTCTGAGTGAATATATACTTTAAACTTTTGTAATTAGTATATATTACACACTTTACTCTATACAAATGATGCCTCTAAATTTTTAGAGAAAAAACAACATCAGCTAATTCCAAGTCATGTGTAGGGTAATTAACTAATTATTTTTCAACTAACATGAAGCATATGCAATTACCTAATCATTATGCATAAGGAGACAACCAAGTCCTTTCAGTGAAGCATCACTGTAGATAACAAACTCTCCATTCCTGGAAGGAAGTGCCAAACACTGGAGCATTCACCAATCTTATTTTTAACTCGTGAAAACAATAATCACATTCTTTTGTTCAGATAAAGTTAACACCCTTCCGAGTTAGCTTTTTCATTGGACAAGATAATCGTGAAAAAATTTCAACAAACCATCAGTAGTAACCTGCCAAACCAAGGAAAATATGGATCTCGGTTACATTTGTTGGTCTTGGCCATTCTTCCACAACTTTTGTTTTTGTAGGATCCACAGTTATGCCATTTTTTGAAACAATGTGACCAAGGAATGAAATTTCTTGTCCCCAAAACTCACCCTTGCTGAATTTTCCATATAGTTTCTTTCCTTTTTAGGTTTTCAATATAACCCTTAAATGACATTCGTGCTCTTATTTACTTTTAGAAAACACCAAAATTTAATCAATGAAAATAACTACAAACATATATAAGAACTCGTGGAAAATTATATTCATAATGTCCATGAATACAGCAGGTGTATTGGTTAATCCAAAAGGCGTAACAACAGATTAATAATGGCCATATCTAGTATAGAACGTAGTCTTTGGAACATCTAGTTCTTTTACTTTAAACTGATGGTACCCCGACCTCATGTCAATCTTTGAAAAATACTGAGCTCCCTAGGGCTGATCAAACAAATCATCGATATGAGCCAAAGGATACTTGTTCTTAACAGTAATATTATTCAACTCTCTATAATCAATGCAATGTCTCATTGAGCCATCTTTCTTTTTAACAAACAAGACAGGAGCACCCCATGGTGATGTGCTAGGTCGAATGAAGCCTTTATCTAATAACTCATGCAATTTCTTCTTTAACTCGAAATGTTTAACTTGAGCCATTCGATAAGAGTGTTTTGAAATTGGTGTAGAATTAGGAACTAAGTCAACAGTAAATTCAACTTCCCGATCATGAATAATACTAGGCAACTCATCAAGAAAAACATCAAGATACTCATTTAACACTGGGACATCATTAATATGAACAGTTCCTTTATTTTCTACAATATGTGCAAGGTAAAATTCATTTCCATCTTTTAATAGTTTCTCAACTTCCTGATATGTTATCAAAATCAAGGGTTCATTCTTGTACACAAACTGAAAATATTTTTGAAAACAAACCATTTTAGCTCTGTAGTCATTCTTATCATGATAAACAAAAATCCAATCCATGCCCAAAATTACATAAAACTCTACTAGAGGCAAAAAAATAAGGTTTGCTGGTAGATTCTTTCCGCACACAAGGATACAAAGGTTCTTATAATTCCTTTTTGTCTCAACGTTCCCTCCGGGTGTTTTCACCATAAGTTCAGGATCTATATCTTGAGATGGAATTTCCAATTTACTAGAAAACATCTCAGAAATGAAAGAGTATGTAGACCCTGAATCAAAAAACTCATTGGCATAATCTGAACAAACAAACAGTGTACCTGGTACTACTTCATTCGATGGCCCAACATCTGTTGAAGTAGTTGTAAAGGATTTCACCACCCCTTTCTGTTTGTAGTCTGCCTGCTTTCCCCCAGTTGAGTTCTTTGTTAGACACTCATTTCCATAAGGACCCATTTCATTACACTTAAAATATCTTACATCTGGCTTTTCATTGCCTGCTTGATCATCTTCCTTACAGTTACGAGCAATATGACCAGACTTACCACACCGAAAGAACTTTCCATACTTGGATAAAAATTCATCAGCATGCATTTTACCACACTTATAATAGGATGGATATTTGGTTTTCTTACCTCCTTGCTTCTTTGATGAATTCATCCCCATTTCCTGCCAACTGGACCTCTTATTATGTTGTATGTCAAAGAACACATGATCATCGGCAAACTCCATTTCCACCTTCTCTGCACATCGAACAAGTTTTTCATAACATTTGAACTCACGAGAAGCTAAAGACCTTTGATACATTGTCTTTAACCCTGAAAAAAATGGTTTATTTTACTATCAAGATATCGTATGAAGTTTGGAGCATTCCTTTCCAATCGAGTGAACTTTGCTTCATAAGAATCCACTGAGTCATCCTACTGCCTCAATTCTTGGAGCTGTTTTTCCATCCTAAGATGAACCACCTTAGGAAAATATTTCTCAAGAAACATTTCTTTGAATTCTTCCCAGTGAAGATCATCAATCTCATCACTATCCCTGATATTTTTCACCATCGACCACCATTGATCAGCTTCTCCTTCAAAACGGTAAACAACAAGACTAACCATTTGATGTTCTGAACACCCCATGACATCATAGATCATCTCCAGTTCTTTAATCCACCCTTCAGATCGCACGGGGTCACATGATCATATGAATGATGGGGGATGTTGCCTCATGAAATGTTCCACAACTGACTTGTTCCTCTGTGGTTGATCTGGCTGATCTCATGCATGGATACCACCACCATTTATAGCCTGAGTCATTTATGCCATCACTGCATCAAACTATTTAGTTCCAATTCCAACCATATCGGGTTTCTGATTTGTAAGGTTGTCTTCCTCCTGATGTCATCCCAACATATCTTCCTTGTTTCCTCTGAGGAAAATCATTCTGAACATAGAAATATCTTAGGAGAAGCAACATGGAAATATTTAAATTCAATATCATTTAAATCATTCCATAAATTTATTTATAATTTAACAATTTTCTAACTCCTAAAGTTGTCTAAACCGAACTCTGATGCCAACTATATTTCCCCGACCTTTAACCATACTTAATATTGAATTAAATGAATAATTCACGTTGAGGATCTTTTTAGGATTAGAGTTTTAGAGAATTAGGACATAACTATTACATCTCAAATGATTACAAAGTAGTCACTTATACTATGTTTCCATAGAATAAAAACTCTTAAAAAGAAACATGTCTAGTTCCATGTTTTATATAGCATGAATTTCCCTTTATCCCATCCTTGACCCTATTCCACATTATGTCCTGTGAAAAACATTTCAAAAAAACTTAGGGTGAGCATAAACATCTCAACAAGGGATACACAAAGAATGAAAACTGTTAGTTTATCAAAACAACGAGTAAAACATGTAAACATTATCAAAGTAATACTTTTCACCTTTATTAAGTAGTAAAAACTCTTCACTGAATAAAATATCATTACTTACCCTTTTGTAACCAAAATATTAGCATAAAACCCATATAAAGATCACATAACTTATAAAGGTAACGTGGGACATAATCATACTTAAGTGGAATAACCATAAGGTCGACTTACACATATATCACTTAATGGAATAGACATACGGCCGACTTCCATACCCAATGCGTTGGAGGTTATAATGTAACCACCCATCTGGATATTCATGACACCACCCGTTATATGGTTTATCACGTAACCACCCATCAAATGTCCAAGTACCATTATAAAATCATAAGACATAAAACAAATATACTGGAAACAAAACATTTCCACACATTGATCACAATATATCACCTAAATATATTGACATAAAAAATCCATTATAAAATCCGTTTTCAATACCAAAATACATAAATAAGTATAAGGTATTTATTTCATTTTAAAAAAATATTACGGCTTGCTGATGAAGCCAAAGACCAAATAATACTCATGGCGGCGTAAAAGGTCGCTGTCACCACGTAGGATAAAATAAACATTCCATTTTGTCGTTTTTTAAAACGCTTCGTAGAAAAAGATTCATTTTTTATAAAATTAAAATTCAAAGGGTTTTATACACTATATAAAATAATGTTGTGTATAAAATGAAATATGCCTCCATGAAAGGAGATTGAGATGAAGTCCCTTACATCGGGTCCGACTTGACTCGATCATTCTTTAACGTCCTGAATAATAAACATGAGTTAATTTCTACTTGCTTAAGAACCTTTTTCAAGTTAATTATTATTTTATATCACTTATTACCATGTTATAAACATTATGTAATAATTTAAGGTTAATAATGTTTGTTTTGTCGATATTTGATTCTTAAGTCGAAAGTGGATTTCTTACAATTAGATGTTGTTCGTGTGGTCATAGGTTCATTATATCCAGAATGATATACATGATTTGGATATCATATATATCATATATATCCATAATATACATGTATTTATAATATTACATAATCATTTGGAGGAAGTAAATGAAATGCACCATTCATGGAGATGTTAAGCCAAACTTACGCATGAACGCTACTTTCATTTCTATGTCATATTAATGGAATTAAAAATAAATGAGAGGTATGTATATTATAATTAAAAAAATTATATTCATCATTTAGATGTAACATATATCATATATAATAATATTAAATCCATCCTTTATACATCCCACAAATTGCATTAACGAATCAAATCACTTTGATGGGGCGGTAGTCCGCACTTCCTAAAATGAAATTATCGTGTTTACCCACAATGGAAACCCTAAAGGAATGCGACAAATGAAAAATACATAAGAATAAGGGAAACATAAACATAATATATATCATATATAAATATAGTGACATATTAATGGCCACCATTAAAGGTGTTAAAATAAGATTGAACAATCATCGTTTCGTGAGGCCGAAATTCGCCAAACATAGAAACAATATGTTCTTTAACCATTGGATGGAGGTGTGTGTATGTGTAGCTCGAATACCTCTAATAAAAACATCCTAGTATATTTAAGATACTGTAGTTGTTACAAAATAAATGTATAAAAATATATTAGGGGTTGGAGAAGCAAAATAAAACAAAAGAATAAAAGTGAAGGCATTACCTTAAAATCGGGTAACTCTCTTAGATTTGGGCTCAAAGGCTTCCTTGGGAAGACTTCCACCCAATGTGAGGCTTATAAGAGTTATAAAGGGATGTAACGAGAGAAAATGGGCAAGTTTAGACCGAGCCAAAGGCTTTGTATGTGTGGGTAAGGTGGTAGAGGTGGGGGCCTTTTATAAGAGGAGAGGAGGGGCACTCTTGGAACGTTATAAAATGTTACTTTATCATAAAATTATTTTAGGATTTAAAAGGTCCCAAAATTATATATTTTGAGGATAAGGTGATATGAGTTCGAAATATACTCATCCAATAGGTTTTTTACATGTGAAGGTCTTAGAATTTACATTATCCTTTCATTTTATTTAAATCGTCAAATAATGAGGTAATCGTTGCATCATCATGATGTCGTAAATAATTTAATTTATACAATGTATAAAAATTATAAAAAAACTATCATGATTTATTAAATCTTTTTATATTTCTAATTAATATTTTTAGTCAAAAAGTTGACTTATATAAACCCACATAAAAATTGTTTTAGTAAAACAACTCATGTTTGTGACATTTTTACTTTAACATAAAATAAAAAGTTATTAAGGACATTTTCCTTCCAATGTGGCTCCATGGGGTCCCCATGTTGACCCATGGATTTTCTTGGTCGGCCATGACACATACAATAAGTTTATGACATCTGTCAAGTTCATTTCATATTATTAAAACATTATTCTTACCTTAAATTACACTAATTACCTCTAATCGCGATTAAAAACATAAAAGTTACTATTCACAAAAAATTTATTTTAATCCCATTGAACCACATTTTACTTATTAATGACAACCATTTATGTCAGATTTTTGAAATTCAAAACACAGTGGAGGAAATGTTTCATTTAATCAAAAAATCAGTCTTTTTAAGTACCACTTAGTGGTTTCACTATTCATCAAAAATTGATGTTTTTCAGAAAAATACCAAAACTTCACTCTAAGCTATATTTGTTATTCTGTATTAAAAATTGATCTCTATTTTACAATGTTCAAAACATATAAGTTGCATTAATTAATTTAGTAATTAATTCCTACTGTCAGAGCAAATAGCTTGTTTTTATGAAACAATAAGTATCAAAAGATTGACACTAGTTTAAGTCCAATTTCAAAGTGAAATTAATTCCAACAACCACTATTGGAATAAATGGTAAAAATATATTCTAATTCAACTCTAAAACCAATTAAAAAGATAATCTAATAATATAAATAAATTAGATTAAAAAGAGGTTTTGAATTAAAATACATCATTTTTCAATATTCATTAAAAATTGAACTTTATCGGAAAAATACCAAAAATTTACACAAAGTAAATTTTGATGTACCGATTCTAAAGAAGAGTTTTATTTGGTCCAATAGAATGTATAAAAGTGGCCAAAACTATATTTAATGACGATTTTCCATCAAAAGGTGATAAGTGAACCTTTAGTGAAAATTAGGGTATATATGTCTAAAATTGAATTCTTTCCATATTTTAAGCCTTTATCTTTTATTGGATAAATGTAAAAACATTTAAAAAACATATATAATCATATTTTAGTTATTTCTATACATTCCCACCAATACAACGACTATGTGTTAACTACCATTTAAAATAATATTATTTTATTACTAGTGTGCAACATAAGATTTCAATGAAACTCTTTGTCACGTATCAGGTACGCTATCGAACATAGAAACCCCTTTAAAGTAAAATTAATATTTAATTCATAAATATTATTAAATATGAAAATACTTTATTCTTTCTTTACCTAGGATGTTACAATATGTGGACTCCAATAAATTGTGGTTTCTTTAATACATCCACCCAGTGTATTTACCTATAGTTTTACCATACATACATGAGGTGATATAACCAATTTCCTAAACAATTCCCATATGTTACTGAATGTTACATTCTAGAATGAGACAAGGTATTGGTAAAATGTGAATACACATGTTACACATAGGTTGATACTTCATTTGACAGACCAATATTAACTACTGTACTATAAAATGACCTCACTAAACCATTTTCTTTCTGATCTGGAAGATTTCCTTCCTATAAACCTATCCTCAGACATGAAATAGCATAATAACACTTCTCAATGTAGATAAAACATCGTACCATCATATGCCTATCCGTTAACAAATTTTTTTCATTGGTATTTGTTTCCTTGCATTCGATGTTCATGTTCCCATACATTCGACCTTGATAACACTTCCCAGTCCCAAAAGTATATTCTCTTGGGTGATTTTTACAACACTTTCTATATAATTGGATGTTCATTTTCATATATTTATATTAAATTTTTTTATTCCATATATCATTTCATCTCGACAATTTTTTAACATCATCATTGCAATGCATAAAATATTTAAGAAAACTCTATCACAAACTTTTTACAACAAAGAATGACATTCTCAAAGATTTTATATTCATATCCATCGAAATCTCTTCATATACATGGATTTAATCCTGAGTAAAACCAAATATTTTTCCAATAATTTTCCTAATTGAAATCTGCAAAATAAATGGAATGCCTTGATAATTTTCCTTCTTATGCTACTATGGAATCATCATCTTATCTTCAAAATCCATGTAAATGTTTTTTCATTCGGTTGAAAACAACATTAGGAAAATATTTTCAAAAAAAAAATTCCTTAAATCCATCCCATTCTGTGGAATCTTGTGTATCTTTATCACTATTATTCATAACCAAAGACCACCATCTGTCAACATCAACTTCAAAATGATAATAATAATGGGTTCGATTTTTTCATTTTAAACATCTAATGGGAACAAATAATTTTCAAAAAAATTGATCCATCATTCAGATACCATTTGGTTAAAAGATACCCTGAATGATGGGGTATTTTCACCTATTAAATGATCCACAAAATATAAATTCCTTCAATGTAGATCAGTTTCTTCTATAACATGGGTACAGACACCATTTATCACCGGAGTCAACTAATCCATTATGGTAACAAACAATTTTGGTCATATTTTGACGACATTTGTATGCTAATTTAGAAGTATATCTTCAACTCGATTCCTTCCCATCCCTACTTCATATTTTTATCCATGGGAATTCATTCAGAAATAACATATTTTAGCTAAAGATATGTGAAAATATTCTATTTCTATAATAATTTAATTGACCATAATGTAAAGTAGGTAATTTGAAAGTTATTAATACTAATATAACAGATAATGTTATCTAAACTGGCCATTAATAACAACTATATGGTCTTAGCGTTAATAAATACATAATATTGACTTTTAGACATGAAATTGCCTTATTTATCATTAATGATCAATTCAAGTTTATAATTTTGAAGAAATATTCTATAACTAAAACATAACAGAACCATAAAATACAAAGAGGATACATACAATCAGTATCAGTTTTTTAAACATATAAATTATTTAAAAAAACAATGCATCATTTCTTATCTGAAAACTATTCCAAGATTTAAACATTAATTCTTCTATTCCTTATAAATCATGAAATCCAATGTTAAATATTTATTAATGTTGAATTTTTATAAAAAATTAATAAGGAATATTAAAAAAGGAAATCTATAGTCTATTTTTAAGAATTAAAAATTATGAAAACACTTTTCTGTAGAAAGATCAATTTACTCAAAGAGAGAAATATCATTCTTTAAAAAATATCATTTATTTTATGTTTTTCAAATACTGATTTCCATGAAAAATCTTTTTAAAATAAAGAAAATTATTGTATTTACCTTTTGAAATCATATTATTGCACCCTTAAATAACCCTTATAAAACCTTCATATTGGAATAACCATATGGAAAACCTAAAATATAATTCTCTAGAGAATATAATCATTACCAATTACATTTGATGGATATATGGGCGTAACCATCCATTGAGGAACAAAAATCATTCCAAGAACTATCTGGATGCATCAATCATTTATATTTTCCATGAACCACATCATGAAATAAAAAATTTCATCATTTTTAAAATACTTTTAAACTCATATATATTTTTCAGATATTAAAATACCATTTTCATTCAAAATTCCATTTTCAATAAAAAAATAGCTCATTCATTGAAAAAAAATCTATACCAAAGTAACCCAAAAAACTGAAAACTATTCTCCATTTATGAAATCATGAAATCATTCATGTGAATCAAAAAATAATTTATTGGCCACCATGGCAGAAAAGCAATTATCATTGTGTATGTTAAGAATAGAATGCTCTATTTATTGTTTGTAAAAACATTCTGTTTAAAGCATATACAAAGATTAATATTTTAAATCATCTAAATGAAATAAAAATAAACATTAAATATCCATTATAATCATTATATATATATATGTATAACAATATCCAAAATTTTTAATTTATGGGATTAAATTGTTGAACATTGAATACACCCCACACAACTTTGAAAATTTTAATCACAATCACATTGAAATAATAACATATTAGAAAACATTAATGAATATTAAAATATTTAAAACATATATATGGAATATCAATGGGTATTATTACACAAATTATAAAATGATAAAGGTTCATATCATCATGAAATGCCTCAATGAAAGGAGATTTAGACGATATCCCTTACCCAAAGTTTGACATCTCATGTGTTCATTTACCATCATGAAAAGGGAAATAATATTAATTATATACATTCATAAAAAACTTTTTATTGATTATATTTACATTTATTTCACTAATTATATTTTTTTAATCAACCACATTAACAAATTATGATTACATTGTGTGTTTTGACCATATTACGTCTACATGTCAACAACGGCATTCGTAGGTAAACTATTGTCAAAAGGGTCATTAAATAAATATATAATTAATATTATTCATAAAATAATATTAATATTTATACTTAAATTATAAATTTAAAACAAATTATAAATTATGGATATAATAAATGAAAAATTATTCAATCGTGGAGACGGTACGCCATACGTATGAATGAGTAAAATAAAAAAATTAATGATTTTTACACAATGAAGATTAGTGATATTTATCATTCTATGATTTTAATCAAATAATATATATGATATTATTTAATCAAATATAATTTTATATATAATTATTGAGATATAAAAGGAACCACAATAAGTCAAGGTGGTGGTAGTCCACACATCCACAAATGACATCAACACATTTACAATGACTGAAAGGGTAATAAGAAAAGTGATATATTTTATTTAAGAAGAGATACTTATTTCATGAACATTATTTATATTTTATGTATGTCACATTTTTTAATTAAACTCATCCTTGATACATTCCTTGTAATGTGTGAAAGTATAACATTGCATTGGGGAGGCGGTAGTCCACACATTCACAAACGATGTTTTTGTATTTACAAAAAAATGAAATCAAGATGGTTTGTCTATATAAAAATTACATTAGTATTAATAAGTCTCAAATATCATATAAACATATTTTTTTCAATCAATCTTCCCAACCATGGAGGTGGTGGTGGAATAACGAACGACATTGTTATGTGAGGTGGTAGTTCACTTTACCCGAACTATAATTTCATTACCCATTTGATTGAAGTGTGTGTTGGTGTAGTTAAAACCATTTAAATAAAAACATCATAGTATATTGAGGATTATTATGTTATTTTATAATCATGTAATAATATTACTGTAATGTAATTAATAACATAATAAAACATATATGATCATTGAAGAAGGCTTCCTCTTTTTCAAGCAATTCCTTTTGGTTTTCACCAAAGGGATTACTCGGATAGTTTTCAACCCAAAGTGATGTATCTACAGTGAATGGATAGATGTTGGGAGGTTATTTAGGTATGTTTATGAGACCCAACAGGGACTCATAGGTGTGATGAAATGGGAATGGTTCATCCCTTTTTATAGTGGAGGGGAAACATTATTCTAGTACTTTTTTTGAAAATGGAATATAACCCACATTTTTATTCATTTAACATAGCTCCAATAAAGTTCCAATTTCTATAAAAGGTAATATATGAAATAAATTTTAAAATAAGGTTTTTCATTATGTTTCTAGGTACTATAGATAATATGGTTATGGTTTAGTTTCTAGTTAATCTAATTTTTTCATATTCTCTATAATTAATTTTAATTAATTTTATTATTATTTATTTTAAATGATATTATAAATTCATATAATTTGAAATTTGGAATCGATTACAAAAATTTAAAATCTCAAAATTATTAGAGATTAATTTTAATTTAATAAAACATATTGTATGAGAAAGTGGATATTTAAGGGAAACATATTCAGAAGATAACAATTCTTTTATATATAAATTAAATGTGAAATTATTTTAAATGACCAATATTTGATTATATTATATAAAAAAAATAAATATATTTTGAAGCCAAGTGTAATCATAATAGTACTATATATATATTTTTTTATTAAAATCATGTTTTTAACTATTATTCAGTATTATTCACTATTCATAGAACGTGAAAATTGTGAGAAAAATTCCAAAAAGTCACCCAATGTAAACAATGATTATTACATTTAAAATAAAGTTATTATTTTATCTTATGAAAAGTAATAATTTTTCAAAATTTAGATTTAGAATGGGGGTTCCAAAAAATGGTAAAAGTATCTTTAAAAAATGTATATCATTTTATTCTAAAATATTATTTTATTCTTACTTAAAACCTATGAAATTTATTCCACGAATGTGAAAAAAATAGAAAATTTCAAATAAATTTGTTATTTATATTAATTCTTAAAAATACAATGCATATGAAATAATTACAAATTATACTATTAATATTAACAAAATTTTATTTTTAGGTATAATTAAGCCTTTTGTAAAACGTAAGATTATGGAGAAACCCTCTGTCGTGTGGCGTGTATACAATTAGAAAGAATGTCTCTATTAATATAAAATTATTTTTAATTGATAAATATTATTAAGTATGAAAAATTGTTATTTTATCATCACATGGAATATTACAAACCTCACATGTCATGATGCATAATGTCCTACCATTAAATACTAGATCCTCGCCCATGGTACATCTCATGATACTATCCCATATAATTATGGGCTTCCAAAACCATATGATATGGTATTGTTCCTTAATACCATATATATCAATGAGGTTACATCAGGAAAATGAAAAATCATGGATTTTGTGTCCTCTATATATACATTGATATTATTTATATAAAAATAAAGTAACATAGTACGTGATAAATCAATAAGACTCACTTTGTCACAAATGTGGTAACACAAAAATAAAACCAACAATTTAGTATAACATTAAATATCACAAAATCACGTTTTAATAAGACTTCATGGGTGGAAAACCTCTATTTTTTGATTTTGTTACATCCAAAACAAAATTAATTTTACTATTCAAATATTAATTTATTTTATGAAAACTAATAAGTATTTAAAAATTAATTTTCATTAATTGTACTACAAAAGATCACATGCATAGTGAATATTATTGAAATAAAACCTTTTTAATAAAACTAATTAATTACTTAAATAATAATCACCATATTACCTATGATATTAAGGATCATATTTGGTAAAATTTCATTGAAAATTGTAATATTTATAATTAATATGTTTAAAATCGAATGATGGACGTCCACAATATTATAAAAATGTCATTATATTTAACCAAACTGTGATATGGATTTAAAAGGAATATTTAATGGAATAGTATGCTAATGGGGATTCTCTATTTGTAAATAATAATTTCTACGAAATAAATTATTTTGTAAGATCAAATTAACATAAAAATAGCATAATATTAAAATCCCCAAAAACAAAACCTTTTAACAATATATGTTTACTTCAAAATATAAAACATTGAATATTTTATACATGTAACATATGGAATTTTAATCTACCCTTCCCCACACACTCCTATTAACATAGATAAAATTAACTCTTATAGAACACACTATTCCACATTAAATTCAAATACAAAACTCTAAATTTTAAAATTGGGGAAATCCATATTTACCATTACAAATTATAAAAGTCCTAAAACATTGTTTTTATTATCATAATTTTTAGATTAATTAAATTTATTTTATATTTTTTTACTGATATTCTATTATTCATATAACATTATTTTAATTAGAAAAATGAGTTAAATATAAAATATAACATATAAAATAACAATATATACTCAAAATATGATATATATCCAAAATAATCATTAATTTCTTTTATATTTTTTTCGTACCAAAATCACCGTTAATCATAAAATCCCCACATATAAAGGGAATATTTCAAAAAATTGACTCCTTTCATTACATGATTTTTTTAATTGAAATCAATTATAGCCCCAAATTTATGTAATTGCATTATTAATAAAATAAAAATGAATAATATATGATTTCAAAAAAATATTTAGGAAAGCCATAAAATAAATCCCATAATTTACAATATCGATATTGAATTAGCACGGTCACTAGAAAATACGTTATTCTCATTAGATATGTGGAAATCTACATGATTGTTAAATAATAAACATTATGTCACATATTATGGAAGACTATCCTCAATATTTATGTCTATATACTAGCTTCCATGATATCCTATGATGAAAATTGGTGGATTATTATTCATTGAATCAAAACCATTATATAAAAAATTGGGATCCTATGTGAAATATTCAATGAACATATTTACAAAAATGCACCTTTTAACATTTATATGAACATAAAGTTCATCAATACTCCAAACTGAAAAATATTTTCATATTATTCATAATACAAAAACAATATGAACACTCATTTACACATGTGATATGTACTCCTTACAATTAAAAACAACGATGAATGATATACCTAGACCATATAACTCCTATGATTTGATGAAAACTATTTAATTAAAAAATTGAAAATCTCATTTCCTGTTAAGGAAAACGACTCATTTCTAGATACCCTAAAAGATTATGTACAATCAAAATATTATTCCCCATTTATTTTTAATTAATTCCAATTATATCAAGACAAGTTATTCTTAATCTTATATTAGATCATAATTTTATAGATCTGATAATACATTTTCTATCCCATGATAGATCAAAACCTCCATCGTTTACCTAAGACATAATAGATGGTCACTCATCCCTTGGATCCATAACCTATCAACTAAAACCTTGATAATAACTATAAATCACCCAATACGTATTTCATGTGAAATATTATATTTAGTAAACATAAAAAACATCAAAATACTAATATAATTTAAATTAATAGAAATAAAATAAAATAATTTAAATTAATAGTACTAAAATAATATATATGTATGAAGTATTTATATAAATAACATGATTATAATTATCTTATATAATACATATATAACAACAGAACTGATAAGCACAACATATACTAGTTATTTATCATCTTATAGAATTCCATATCTTGGTGGGAATCTAAAAATGTATATCAAATCAATACTAAATGTAGTAAAATATCATGATAACAATAAAATAAACATTAGTATTCTATGATGAAAATTTTGGGGGAGTATAGAGAAATAATAGGATATTCTAAGACATCCATTCTACTCTATGAATGTAGAAATCAAATAATCATTAAATCTGATTTAAAAAATGTTCCTTAGTACCATGTAAATTTTTGAATTAAAAATAAGTTATTCCACATTATGATAATAACTATAATCGAAAAAAATTTGGAATAGAAACATCATAAATCCTTTTATTTTTTATCCACCATTTAAAAATTTAATTTACAATTTCAGCTTCCATGGAACCCATTTAGAAAAGAACAGATACATAGGGTGCCTTTTACTCCTCTGTGAACCAGTTTCCCCATTAAGTTTTCACTTAATTCAAAGGCGGGGATGAGAATTCAAAGGGGGGATGATATCCATCACATTAATTTCACCCGTTCCCCCTTCAAGATACATGTCAAAGGAATCCATCTTTATGCATGAATGGAACATGTTATGAGAGAAATCAGGGACTTCATTGGCCAATTCATTGAATGGGACTGTTTGGGCCATATCCAACGGGGACCTGAGGTTCTGATCAGAGCCGATATTGAAGTGTCAGAGCCGCTGATTAGGGGCATGTATCTGAAACTCAATGATGCAAACAACTGGATTACTTTTGAAATCAAAAAACTCCCAATATTCTGCTTCTGGTGTGGAATTCTTGACCATCTGGAAAGAATGTGTGTATCAAGGCAATATAATGGATCAGGTAATATCATTCTAAAATATCACTCATAGATCTGAGCCAAAACAGCTACATTTTCCATCATCTCTGAGTCAAAAAAAGGACCACAAACGTCTTATGGTAGCCCACACTAGACAGGTGGAAACTGAAGATGGAAAAATCATCATGCTCGGACAACCAGAATCCCCTAAAGAGAGCTCAACCAATTAGGGGAAAACTACTTTCATCCTTCCCCCTAATGGAAATCGTATCATCCTTTTTAGAGCTGGTGAATTCACCAAAAGATCATCCATAGCATAGCCCAAGACCAGAGAAGATGCATACTGAACCACCAGATCCCGACTCGGAGCCAGTAATGACCACGACAAAGATCCTAACACAGGATAAAGATAGGAAGACCAGAACCTCAATATGAGGCCCAATCACCCGTCGATACTGGAAAAGTGTGCAATGAGACAAAAGATAAAGTATACTGGAAGACAATAAACCTGGGAGACTGAAAAGAAAAATTTAAACAAGCCTGTTTTCGGGGAACTCCCCTAAAAGATGGAAATTAATGTGTGGAAAAACATGTTCATAGGACTCAATGATGGAGGTGGGTAAGACCCAACCCTGCCTAGATCAATGATCGTTTTATGATGGAACTGTCATGGGCTTGGAAACCCATGAACAGTCTGAATGCTCTAGCGAAATTGCGCCCAATGTCACCCCGATATGGTTTTCCTGGTCAAAACCATATTGGAAAACAAGGACACCACAAGCATTTCTCTGAAATGCTGCTTCCAAGGATGCCTCCCAGTCTTCCAACAAGGAAACTTCGGGGGAATATGTCTCCTTTGGAAGGATTTGGTCAAATTCAAGAGCTTGTCTTTCTCCTTGCACCATGAGGATGTGGCTATTCATGCAGACCACACCCTCCATGGATTTTCATGAGATTCTAGGGTTTGTCGGCCCAAAACAAGAAGTGGAAATCATGGGAGCTCCTCTACAAGTTGCATCACGATCTTCCAAGACCTATTCTCTTTGGAGGGGACTTCAATAATATTTTTCTTCATAAAGTAAAAATATGCGTAACAATAAGAACATATTCGTTGATGTCAAATTTTAATGATGTTGTCTATAGGGCAGACCTGCCCGATCTGGGTTACGCGGGAAACCCTTTATCATGGTTACGGGGCAAGACAGATGGCACTCGTATCGCCGAATGACATGATATATTTCTGAGATCAACACATTGGAAAAATCTCTTCAGTATGTTCCACATCGGCCACCTGATGCTCAACTGCTCAGACCACTACGCAATGGTCATTAACTGGAGTCAAGGAAAAGGGAACAGGCACTCCAGTAGGCCATGCAGATTTGAAATCTTCTTGGAAAAATAATAGGAATGCGAAGATGTTATTCGATCAAGATGGAAGAGTAATCACACAGACATGGGACTCAATCTCAAACAGGTCGCACCATATCTAAGCTCTTTGAGCGACATGGAATTCCTTCATCCCGACAGGCACTACGATTACCTAGAAAGAAAATTGCATCACCTTCTCAAGAAAACCACATCTAACTGCAATCTCTCTTATATTAGTGCCACTCAAAAAGATCTTGATGCGGCCCTGCGCATCAAGGAATGCTTCTGGGCTATGCTGGCGTCGGACACCCACATTACCGAAGTGGATGCCAATACACAATATTTTCACCAGAAAGCTTCAGCTAGGCGCCAAAAGAATTCTATCACTTGAATATCTCAACCAGATCGTAGTAAAGTCTCTAACACCAATAGAATCCATGATGCTCTGACCTGTTATTTCCAGAACCTCTTCTCTGCAGGAACTCCTATCATTTCTGCTAATGTGTTGGATTGCATTAAACCTGTGATCACCGATGAGTTTTTTTTCAACTCACCAAATATGTGATAGATGAGGAGGTTTGTATGGCTTTGAAACATATCCACTGGTTGCGCCCCAATTATACTCTACTCGTAAAAGTGGTCGATGTAGTACTTGTAGGGGTCGAACCCACAGGGACCGAAAAATTAACCTTGAGACGCTATGATTTGGTAGAGGATGGGTTATGAAGTGGAAAACAATGGTGTTGATTGATTTCAAGAAATAGTGATTTTATTTAAAGAACAAAACAAACAAAATGATTTGAATTTAAAAAATTAATTAAGATGAGTCGATCCTAGGTTTTCTCTAGGGCTTTATTGGATGTATTTGTTTTTCTTTGGATTTTATGTTCATAAGTTCAAGAAGTATCTATTAAATGCTATAATTCCTCAATATCATTCACCGATTTAATCCATACAAATTTTCAAGGCTAATCACCAACGCACTTATACGATCACATTGATGATCACTCTATGGAATTGGATCGTACTAGCACTCAAAATGTGTCACCGTCAAAGTCGGTGAAGACAAAAAAGAAGATAAATCAATGAAAAGAACTCATAAAATAAAGAACAAATTTAATAATTTAAGAACATAAAATAACATTCAATACAAACCATGAGACTCCCTAGGATCAACCCATAAAATTTTACCCCTTCATTAACGTTATTCTATTAATGTAAGTGGGAAGTTGACTTAAAAAAGCGGGATTGACGAAGAAAAACATTAAGAAACAATTACACTCCACCGTTGTGTGAGGAGTTCACTAGTGTTGGTATGAATAAATTCACACATATATTCAATGTTAACAACATGTGAATAAAATAAAAAGAAATAATAAAGAAGAAGAAAAAGTTTTATTAATATACTCAATGTGAATGAAAAACGTTCATGGGAAAAATTGATGATACGATTACAAAATGAATGCATAAAATTACAATTGAAAGGAAAATATATGATGCATATTCCCTTCACCACCATCTCCTTATATAGGCATATTAAGAGCCTTATATCCATCCCCAAAATCAATTCACCCCTAACAATTAATAGAGTCAAAAGGAGGGTGAGTAATCAAATGGAAATTGACATTTCGAATTTGACCCGGAAAACTGTCCAGATTCATCCACCATTTTGATGTGTAAATTTTGAATTTAAGGAATCCAAATCCTGAGGGGTTGTAGAAGAGAAATATTCTCTTCCTTATTTCCTCTATGAGCGGTAGAATTTTCAGGAATTTTGGCGCAGCCATATAGTGTATATGGTCGAAATGGTGGGACATATTTATGTGCATTAATGCCGGTCCCACCATTTAATTCTCAACTTCATATCTCATTATAGTCATGAAATCATCATAAATAGCTCAGGCCACAGTTGAATAAATTTATCCTCATATTATTCTCTTTATACTGTAAAAATATGAGCTTCATTGGGCTTCCTATGTGGGCCCCACATTTTTTTGATGGTCCTTAGGCCCATTAGGCCTTTTCCAGAAAGGTTCTGCATTCATGCTGAAAAATATCCATCTTCTCCTACGATTCATCCATCGGACCTAAAAGATAAAATTTAGCAAATGAAGTGATAAATCATATCTCAAAATTTGAAATTCAGAAAATTAATATAATGTTGTCCACAAATAGATGAATTATTGGGCCCAAATTTGCATTTTATAAATGAATTACATTTAAGAAGAGAAATGAAGTTCTATTAATGTAATGCACTAAAAAAATGTTTATGGACTTATGAATGATGAATATAAAGATATTAAAAATTAATATTAGCCACTTTTAGTGACTAGTCACACCCCCAACTTGAGTTTTTCTAGTCCAGAGCAAAATATATTACAAATATGAAATTCAAATCCCCTTTTCCAAAAACATTTTAATACACATTGCTCACCCAAATACCTAATACCAAAAAAATTTATCAAACCGATCAAAATAATTTAAAACAAGCTATTTCCATAAGAATATTCCAAACCCAAGACTATTCCTTCGTTCAAATTCATCGCCACATTTCATCTAATTCCAATTAAGAAGGATAATGTTTTGTGCATCATAAAAGATATGGGGACCATTTTATTGTTCATGGGGGAAACAGGGAAGCTCCATGTGGGAATCACATTAAACCTTATGATGATTATCCATTTTTTTTAATTATTTTTAACCACAATAGATATTAAAGACTAACTATGGGCAAGAAAACTATGGAGTCAAGATCCCCAAGTGCTGGACGCCACACATATTGTCAATTCCATGCTCTACAATAGAGATATGATCTCAATCTCTGGGGAATGAAACTATGGAGTCGCGATCCCCAAGTGTCGGACGCCACACATTTGAACAAAAAATTGCTCTGTGGTAATTTTGTTTTCTTTTTGGATAATCAAATTAAACTAAAAGTGACCTCATAACACTATGCTATAATGAAAGGGACCAAAGAACTCAAATTTACACCCACGATCCAGTAGACGTGCATTGTGGAATTTTTATGAAGAGGATGAAAACTTAATCTTTGAAAAATCACAATGGACAACCACACTTTCCAAAAACTATGCTCATGAACATAAACATTCATTAAAATCAAAATCAAGGCATGCATAATTATTTGATATCCAATTTCAGAGTTTGAACTATGTGTTATAATTTTTAAGGTTAATGGAATTTTTCTTTTCATGCATGTTCTTATTAAAAAAATAATTTCGTTTATTTCATCTCCCGCCCAACATAGAATAAAATTCTCCCTCGTGTTTAAAGAAATCATAGAAGGGGGTATGGGGGAGTTGTCCAATGAATAAATTTAAAATGATAATCATGGAATGATGTCACCTGGTGGTTGATGATGATAGCGCATGCCATAGTCTCCCTTCAATCCAACATTTGAGTCTCAGCAGCTTGGATGGTTGTGAATGGATTTTCCTTATGACTTACGACATGTCATTTTGATTTTTGAACCTATAAAAACATAAAAATAAACAAAACAAAATAAACTGATGATACATTGTCTTCTTTTTAGATTTCTGGGTATGGTATTACTTAGAGATGAAGCCACGTGACATGGATGAATATGGTGCTCCCCTTTCATACCCATCCTTACTCATAAAATAAGGACAATTCAACAGTCTATGGTAATTTATTATATGAAAAATAAAATTATTCCAAATGATTAGAAACATGAAAACCATGGGTTTCCTCCCATGCAGAGCTTTTTTTATCATCGTTAGCTCGACTTAGACCACCCAACATATCCAATTCCAACATAAAAAATTTTTAGGACCCCATTTTTCTCTAGTTCTACATGATTGAGATTGATTGTTTTATTTGACTTCTTGTCATATAAAATCCCATGTTAAATAAGGGGTGTGAAAATCCAAGGAATTTCAGTAGTGGTTGATCTGGTTTCTTCTACAGTCTTTCCAACGATTTCAAGGGTTTACACCCCATTGTGGGTTTCATGAGACGAATTAATGACTAATGCAAGGTCATGGTTATCACCTATGATGGTATTCCTGAGTGGGGAAGTAAGTACATTGATTTTGAGTTCAGGTTGGATAGTACATTCAAACACAGATAAAAAATTAGAATCAAAATCAATTTCATTTTCAAAATTTCCCAACACAATTGGTTCCCTTTGAATTGAAGATTCAACCCCAAAATTTTCTAGATGGGTTTCATGAATGGGTATGGATTTTATGTTTGTGATTTATCCCAATTGTTCAGTGATTGGTGTTTTCAAAAATCATAAATAGATAAATATTCAGGAATCTCCATCCACAATGTCAACGTTCCCTCTTGTGAATACCAAAAATCTATTTCATCTTGAGTTATGCACCCATAAAAAATTCCTTCATTATCTTAAACTATCCAAAATTAAATTGTTTGTTCTTCAATAAATTCATGTGCGGATTTTGGGAGAAAATTATCTTGTATTAGTGATGAGGAAGAGACAACCTGAGTGGGAATGGGTTCCACAACCATTACAATGCTTTGTAGTTCTACTCTTAAACATGAAACCTATGAATTCATTTTATCCATTTTTTCACACAAATGTTAACAATTTTTTTCAGAATTAGGATTGATAGATGTTTAGACATCATGAACTTCATTATGTTTGATCTATTCAATCATCCTCGAGGGGTATGGAAATTGATCCTTTAAACAATCAGCATCCCATTGATTATACATCTCATCTGGTGTGGTGTATTCAATCATGGTTTGGTCAATGAAATTTTCTAAATGAGGTGATTCAAAATATTTATTTTCTAGTTGATTATAGCCTTGGTATATTAATGGGTATTGTTGAATATAATCCATTGCAGTTGATTGAATGTTTTTTTTGGGATTCATTGGACACGCAGAAACAGAAAGGGGAAAAGAGAAGAGAAATTAGGGTTAGAATAGCGAATTTGGGGTGAGAAAAGAAGATTAATGTATAAGTTACTTACTTGGTCCCCTGAAAATGGCGCCAAAATTTGGTTGTGCCCAAATTTACCCTACTGGAAATAGTGGTCGATGTAGTACTTGAAGGGGTCGAATCCATAGGGACCGAAGAAGTAACCATGAGACGCTATGATTTGGAAGAGGATGGGATATGAAGTGGACAACTATGGTGTTGATTTATTTGAATAAATAGTGATTTTATTTAAAGAACAAAACAAACAAAATGACTTGAATTAAACCAATTAATTAATATGAGTCGATCCTAGGTTGTCTCTAGGGCTTGATTGGATGTATTTGTTTTTCGTTGGATTTTATGTTCATCAGGTTAAGAGGTATCCATTAAATGAAATAATTCCTCAATATCATTCTCTGATTTAATCCATACACAATTTCATGTCTAATAACTAATTCACTTAGAGGACCACATTGATGATCACTCTAGGGGATTGGATAGTACTAGCACTCAAAATGTGTTATCGTTAAAGTCGATGAAGACAAAGAAGAAGATAAATCAAAGAAAAGAACTCTTAAAATAAAGAAACAATTTAAGAATTTAAGAACATAAAATAACATTCAATACCCCCCATGAGACTCCCTAGGATCAACCCATAAAATTTTACCCCTTCATTGACGTTATTCTATTTGTGTAAGTGGGAAGTCGACTTAATGAAGTTGGATTGATGAAGAAAAACATTATGAAAAAAGTACATTCCACTATTGTGTGAGGAATT
The DNA here is from genome assembly GCA_963277665.1 of Viscum album. Classification (NCBI taxonomy): domain Eukaryota; kingdom Viridiplantae; phylum Streptophyta; class Magnoliopsida; order Santalales; family Viscaceae; genus Viscum; species Viscum album. Next base: position 896,080,515 of record OY728127.1, read on the forward strand.
CACAAGTTTTGGTGTTAATAAATTCACACCTAGATTCAATGGAATCAATGTGTGACTAAAATAAAAGTAAATAATAATTAATAAAAACCACTTTTATGAAGATACTCAACGTGAAAGAAAAACATAAATGGGAAAAATTGATGATACGATTACAAAATGAAAGCATAAAATTACAATTGAAAGAAAAATATATGATTCTTAATCCCTTCACCACCATATCATTATATAATAATATTATGATCCTTATGTCCACCCCCCCCCACAATCAGTTCACCCCCCAACAATTAATATTTCCAAAAGGAGGGTGAATAACCAAAAGGAAATTGATATTTCGAATTTGACCCGGAAAACTGTCCAGATTCGTCCACCATTTGGACGTTTTAATTTGGAATTTAAGGATGCCTAATCCTGAAGGGTCATAGAAGCGAAATATTCTCTACCATCTGTCCTCTATGAGATGTAAAAATTTCAGGAGTTTTGGCGCAACCGTTTGGATGATATGGTGTAAATGGTGGGACAAATTAATGTGTATTAATGTCGGACCCACCATTTAAATCTCAAATTTAGAACTCATTATAATCATTCAAACTTCGGAATTAGCTCTGGACATCGTTTAATTAAATGATCCAAATATGTTTCTCTTTCTACTGTAAAAATTTGAGTTTCATTGGGTATCTTTTTTGGGCCTCACATTTGTTTGATGGGCCTTAGGCCCATTAGGCCTTTTCTAGAATGGTTCTGCATTCAGGATGAAAAATCTCCATCTTCTCTAGGGATTCATCCATTGGGCCTAAAAGATAAAATGTTCTAAACAATGTGTTAAATAATATTCGAAAATATCAAATTTAGAAAATGGATATAATTTTGTCCACAAATTGATGAATTATTGGGCCCAAATTTTCATTTTAAACATGAATTACATTTAAGATGAGAAATGAAGTTCCATTTATGTAATGCACTAAAAAAATGTTTATGGACTTTGGAACAATGAATATAATGATATTAATAATTAGTATTAGCCACTTTTAGTGACTAATCATCCACCCACTAAGGCCCTGGGCCCAGACGGTTTCCACGCCCTCTTCTTCAAACAATACTGGCACATTATCGGTCCTGACATCTGCAATTTGATGAGGAATATTTGGGCCAGGAAAACATGCATTTCTGCCATCATTGAAACTATACTCATCCTCATCCCTAATTTAAAGAAACCTCTATTTTTCCATAATTTCAGACCAATCAGCCTGTGTAATGTCTCTTACAATATTTTCTCAAAGATATTTGTTAATCGGATGTACCCCTGGTTACCTGACATCATCTCAGAAAACCAGAGTGATTTCGTGGCCAAGAGACTGATCACTGATAATGAAATTGTGGCCCATGAAGTGATACACTCCATGAAAACTCTCTCCTCCATGAAAAGATGAACTATATCTTGGAAACTTGATATCTCCAAGGCCTACGATAAAGTGGAATGACACTTCCTCAGAGTCATTATGCTGAAAATGGGCTTTTGTTCTAACTGGATTGATATGGTCATGAACTGTGTCTCAGCCGTCTCTTTACGAATCATGGTCAATGGGGGCTCACCCGAGGATTCTCCCCATCTCGGGGCCATCAACATGGAGATCCTCTCTCCCCCATTCTCTTTATCTTGGTGGCTGATGTTTTCTCAAACCTTAATTCCAGGGCTGCATCCTCAAACGCCTTAAATGGGGAAAAGGTATGTCGTGTTAGTCCACTGGTTATGAAACTTTTCTTCACTGACGATTGCCTCTTATTCTCTAAAGCAACCACTAATGAATGTCAGGTAATCATCCATGTGATCCAGCAGTACGAGAGGGCATTCGGTCAGTCAATCAATCACGGAACATCATAAATCTCATTCATTGCAGGGGTCCCACCTTCTAAGAACAAAGTACTTTGTTATTATGTCAGGATCCAATTGGTCGAGAAACAACAGAAATACCTTGGGCTCCCCATAGTTATTGGCCGCTCCAAAAAAATCATTGCATCCATGATGGACATGATTGAGAAGAAAATCCACAGCTGGACCCCCAAAAAAATTCCAAAGCTAGTAAGGATATCCTCGTTAAATCTGTCATCCAGTCTCTCCCCATCTATTTTATGTCCTTGTTTTTGCTTTCGTTGACCATTTTCAACCTGATCCACTTATGTACAGCCATCTTCTGGTGGGGGAAGAATGATGGAAGGAACCGAACCCACTGGATTACGAGGGAGAAACTGTGCAATCACATGTTTGAGGGAGTTATGGGATTTCAGAATCCCTTTCACTTCAAAGATGGTCTGCTCGCTAAGCATGGTTGATGACGGATTAACCATCATTCATCTCTCTATACGCGAGTTATTTGTGCTATGTATTTTCCCCACAAGGACTTCCATGTCTCCTCTCTTGTCCCCCATCCATGATTCCTCTGGAGAAGAATTTGGGGGGGCCATTGCCTCCTAGAAAAAGGGTTGGGTTAGAGGATCGGGAATGAGACAACTGTTAAAATTTGGACTGACCCTTGGCTGATTGATGAGGAAGGTGTTCGGGACTCATCCCCTGCCCAACCAGGGTTCGAAGATTCCACTGTCAAGTGCCTCTTTTCCTATCAGGGTTCTCGATGTTGTCTGGAAAAGATTCATGCATGGTTCAATGATAAAGATAAAATAAATATCCTGAGTACCCCCAGGGTCCCAGATGCATGACCCGACTATCTCTTCTGGATCAACGACCATTCGGGAGCCTACACAGTGATGTCTGGATACCGGCTCACCATTGGAAGTTGTTCAGTCGATTGGGATGGGGACCATGGATGTCAATTAGGAAAATCAACGTTCCCCCAAAAATCCGACACTTCTGGTGGTAGGAGTGCATGGGAACCCTTCCTACCATGAGCCTTCTCGCCTTCCATCACATGTCCAGTGACAATTCATGCCCTTTCTTCCCGAACGTCTCAGAATCTCCCCTGGACGACATCATCCAGTGCCAGGGGCTAAGGAAATTTGGCACAAATGGGGCTCCGCTGCAGCCACATCACCGGCCATGGCCACTGACCTCCCATGATTCCAGATGTAATGGTGCTCATCCTTCAAATCATCCAAATCAGGATCACTTTTCACCTTGGTTTGGATCATCTGGGTCTGTCTTAATGAGGCAGTCTTCAACCGTGTGCACAGAACCCCCGAATTCTTGATTGAATGGGCCTCTTCGTGGTTTGAGGGCTGGAAGCACCACAAAGGGAAATATAAGCCCTTTGGAACCCCTTCATTCCACTCCCACTGGTGTCCTTCACGTGAGGGGATTCTTAAGATTAATGTGGATGCATCTATCTCCATGTATGTTCCTATCGACCTCGATATCCTGGCCTGGAATCATCAGGGGAAAATCATTGCGGCCAAACATGAATCACACATCGCTCTCGGGGAACCTATGGTGGCTGAGGCTACTGTCATCCTTGTAGGTATGATGCTTTCCATGGACTGTGGATGGGATAAAATCAACCTCGAATCCGACTATCTCACCATTATCAAAGCGATCAATTCCAATGATGGTGGCCTCCAGTCATTTGGATCCCTCATTAGGATAATCCTTTCACACTGTCAAGGCTTATCAATCTGTACCTTCACATTTAATAAAATGGAAGGTAAAAAATGCTTCCCATCAGCTGGTGTCCTTTGGTCCTTTTGATGTCAACCTCCTCTAGCTGGGCCATTTTCCTTCATGGCTTTGTGATTATACGTTCGATGATCTCTGACGTTAGTGAATATGTCTTTAAAAAACAGATTGCATCATCCTTGTCATCCAGATGGGGAACCAACAATTTATAGGGAATTAAATATCATGTTTACATGTCCTAGTAAAAAAATAATCTTAATAAATCATAATATAGTGATTTAAATTTTATAATACAGTAATGATATTTAAGAATATCAATAGCATTTTTAATTAAATTTTATTTGAAAATAACACGTGCACTATAAAATAACTGTATTCATGGTCTCTAAATCTTCTCATACTAAATCATACAACTTTTAAATTTTATTAGTAATGTATTTTTAAGGGAATAAAATATTTTAATTAATGAAAATAATCAATATTTTTTTTTGAATTGACATATTTTTTGGAAATGTGTTGTAGGTCAACTGAGTGATATTGTTTAATCATTTAACTAAACTCAAGATCCCCAAATCCAAATTCCTTCTCAACCTACCATAATAAAGAACTATAATCTCTTTAAATGTAAAATACCTAATTTCATTAAAACAACACTAGTATTTTATTTACTGATTGAGATAGGAAAACAGAAAAAGGAAAGTTAATTACATTAACATACCATAATTCTATCATTATAATAATTTTTTCAGATATCAAAAAAATGAAAATATGAAATCCACATAGATATCCAAAAACCCATTTATAATATAGCCAATATATATGTATTAAATAGGTAGTTATTTAATAAAAATGGGTTATAAAATACTCTAGAGTGGAAAATATATTTATATAAGAAACATGAAATGTTAGTCTAACAAAAAATTTGGTAGAATGTGAATGAAATTATGTAATAATATAAAATATACATAGAACTAATTTATAATATTAATGACCATGAAAAAAATAATATATCTATTTACAAAATTCAAAACCCCTAATATATTATAACCAAAACATATTATATGGTATCTTAGTTATGAATCGACCTCTGAAACTCTTCAAACACATAAAAAATGAACATGTTTTACATTAAAAATACTTCTTAACTAACCAAAAAAACATCCCAACAATTAAAAATCATTGGAGACACATAACTAAACAATATATGGTTAATAAACTAAAACATATACAATTATATAAAAATAAGGACTTATTGGGGATATGATGAAGGTATATTAATCATTATTCAATAAATGAGTATATATGTAAGATTTTATTTCACATGAGAAAAAGATTATCCACATAAAAAAAATTAACAAAATTTGGTAAAATATTTAATGTGATTATTGTTTAATTATTGTTCATATTGAGTATAAGATTGAAATGTATAATGTGATCAAAAATGAAATCATTTTTTATAAAATGAATTAAACCTTAATATAACAATATTCATATATAGTTATTTGTATAACATTAAATCCCAATGTACATGAACCTATAATTTCCCTATGTGTTTTTTGATCTAAACACTCTTAATATTGGATGAGATAATGAGATATGAATTTCAGAAATTTGGTAACTAACTAGAATGATGAAGATAATAAGTTAGCTAAGAAAAATTTAAGGGATAAGTGGAAAAGTATTGTATCAATGAGTGCATTCCAAAAAGTGATGTAATGTTTGAGGAGTAAAACATAGATTGACAAGGTTCTGGAAATGTTATATGAATGGATATATTATTAAATAACTACAATAATTTTCATGTAGTACCCCTAGTTTCAATAACGTAACACTTTGTTAATGTTTTAATGGTTATAAAGTATAAGAGGGTATGTTGGGAGACTTTTTTGATCATTAAATAAGTATTGGGGGCCAAAGGAGAGGCACACAGGCTATACACATTTTATCCAAACAGTGTGGAAATACTAGTAGATACTGTGAAAAATTGTAGGGTTGAGGTAGAGATAATCATCACGGTGTGCACCTAGTTAAGGAGACTATTTTAGGAGGTCCTGTTAGGGTCTCTCTAGATAGTGTCTAGTGCACAATTAGAGCATGGATTTTTTAACCATGTGAACTAAACATGCACATGGTTAAATTGAGATCCTAAGAAAGTGGATATTGCACATATATTCTTATAAGTTTCAAATTTTTCCTCCTATGTTTCCCAAACATGGGATTTATCTTCAATGAGAATGAAAGAACCTCTCCCAAACGTTTTGGAGTCAATCCATTGTCTTACATTTGTTATCCAGAGCCTTATTCTAGAGGAATGTGATTGTTCTTCATAGTTATTTATCGGTTTCTAAGATATACATAGATGTAAGTCTACAATCATCTCGGTATCATAGATATACAAACATTGTGGATATATCTATCATTTTTATACCAAATAAGTTGATATTTCATCTTGATATTGCTAGAATATTATATCTAAGGTGGTTTCGTGGGGAATAGACCTAGTTTTATTGAGTGTTCTTCATCTATTGTCATGTTTTGTCAAAACAATTGAGGTGGGTGGGATCACTCTCATCTCATATTGTTACAAAATATTGGATTTGTTTCAAATTCATTAAATTGAATGAAATTGATTGTGTAGTATTGATTCAGTTCATGGAATAAATATTCTTTAGTGATGATTTATCGTTTTTTTGGGAATTGAGAAATGAAGGTGAAATATTGTGCAAATTGTTTTAGTTATTGAATTTAAAATTTTGATTTAAAATTGTGGATTTTTTGGAATATCTAAATGTTCTATTGAAAAAAAAATCATCAAAAATGGAATTTTATTGAATGGTTTGGCATAGGAATTATTTTGAGGATAAAATAGTTTTCAATAAAAAGATGGTTTTATTGAAAAAGTATTTTTTCATGATCTTTGGGCGTATTGGTGTGCCAATTCAAATTTTATATCTAGGTATTGGTTGAAATATGACTTTATACTTAGTTGAAAATGTAAAATAGCCCAAGAGATATAATTACCTAATGCCAAAATGGTATATCAATCAGAAACCACTCAATAGAATGGAAATGTAATCGCATAGCATGCTTGGTTGGTTGTGTGGATTTATGGAATGGATTCGTTAAGTGAAAGAAATACTGAGAAATAGTTTTAAATCCTTGTTATGTTATTTTTCTGGAAAAATTACTTGTCACGAAATTGGTTTCAATTGCACTTGTATGTTTTTGGTTATGAATGGATTTGGAAACAGTTGTATATTTAGTTGTAAAATCTTTGTGAGAATTTGTTTTATATAAACTATTTTATATAATTATAGTTGACTCTTTTATTCTAGTGGCGTGAGTATGAAGTCACTGTGGAAAACCATCAGAGTTTAATACTCACCCCTTCTATTCAGTTTGGTTCTTTTGTAGATGTTGTCTTTTTGGACATGGGTAAAGGTGAAGTATCCCTTGTTTTTAAAACCACATCATGATACTTGGGATTTTCTGTGATTTTGGATCTTAGATATTTTGGATCATGGAGTCTTATGGTCTCTTGAGATTCATTAGTTGTTTGTCCACTGTTAACTTTGATACTTTTTTGGTCATCCATTGTTTCACACTATGATGTGATGTTAAGATATGTGATGTTGTTGAGTTATATTTCATTTGTTAATAAAAAATATCGTGAGATGTTTGGTTAATGGTTTTACTCATAAATGGTAAATTTCCCCCCACATATATTTGTAAAACAATGGAATTTATTTCCAGATATTGGTGTCTTAGTGATGTCACTTATGGCCATGTAATGGCTAATGGTACTATCAAGCCAATGAGAATTAGAGGGTAATTAAAAACGGTATTATTATTTTTGGTCCTTTCCTAACAAGTAGGATTCACATTCATGGACTTGGAATTGATTCATCCTAGTATATTACATTGGTTGTGACCATAGAAATAATTAGGATTGTCAGGACATGAATTGTATAACATAAAAGGTTATAGCTAACCCATTTTTTCTGAACATCATGTTATCATGTTGTGGGGTAAATAAATGTTTTGGAGACACATAGGATACTAGTTTATCATTTTCATGACTTTAGCCAATGACATGATCATGTCATGCATTAGAGAAAAGGCTTCCCACTAGGATTTCATATTTCATTTGGTGTAATGATATATTATCTTGTGAAAAGGATTAATTTTTTAAAAATATATAATTTTAATTCAAATGATTGTTTTTTAAAAGAGTTAAAGTGGTGTCTTTTGAAAATAGTTTAATTTTTAAATGCAATTCTGTATTTTTAACAAAATGTTGAATGTTAAATGGTTTTTTTGGAAAGAAATGTTGCAATATTTGATGTTATAGAATTTTAATTTCTATGAAATCTGTTTCATAAGAGTGAAACTAACATAGTTTGTTGTTTCTTTTTTAAATGGCACTCGATAGGCATCGTAGAAACCAGCCGGAAGCGGCCAGTGGTAATGTTGTTGCACCTGAGCCACATGTGAACTAAAATATTGTCCAATGAATCATTCAATCTTTACAAACCATTGAGTTGGGACTACAACCTGATAATCTATATACGATATCTTTCACAACTCAAAATCCAAGTGGAGGAAGTACAGTTTTCTTCAAAAGAGAAGCTTAGAACTCTAGCACTAAACTGATGATAATGTCGTGCACTTATTCTCAAGGATATGAAACACATGTGAATAAGAAACAAGAGCATCTAATCCTCTTCCATGACAAAATATCTTTCTTGGATGTTTTCAGTGTGGTTCGCTGAGTCACATCATGGAGGAGTGTGCAACACCACCAAGTGAATTCCATTATTGTATTATGGTTAGAAATCATAGTCACTTTTGTTGCAGTTCTATGGGGTCAGGTGATCAAGACACATGTTAGGAACTGCAAACACTATATAATTTGACAAAAAACAACATCTTAACAAGGAAACAAGGAGATGAGTTCAATAATGATGAAGCTATAAGGAGTAAATTAGATGATCATGGATGATCAATATAGACTACAGAGACCCGAAGCTTGACGTACATAGAAATTACATTACTTTTTCCGAATACTTAATACATAACAAAAACAGACACACAAGGAACATAATAGTTTAGTGCCTTTGGAAACATGGAACGTAATATTCAAATCATGTTGAAAGATCTTCAACATCTCCCATAAAGATCATCCCCGTTTTTTTACATAAAACATTTCTTTATATCCCGGGGAAAAGAAAACATAAAAATGGTGAGCTCAATTTCTCAGTAAGGGTATGCATGGAGAAAATAAAAAAACCATATACATTTGAACATAATAACATGAACATAATGATTAAACATCGAAATCCTGAGCAATGACATAAAACATGGAAGTATGTAAGGCATAGATCAAAATAGAACATCAATCATGATAAAATATCTTTTAAATAAAACATGTAATTGTGGAAATAAATTAATCACATGATATGATTTCCATAGTATCCAAGGCATTACTTCCAAGACCATCATAGTGGACAAAGTCCCATTCTGAATGGAGTGCACTCCTTGTTCAAGTCCTGTATTACTGAACCGGATTAACTTACCGTTCCATCCATGTCTGTCTCATGAGATATAAATAATTACCCAATGCATTGGAGGGAGATATAGGGACCACCCATCTCATAATGAAATCATTCTTACTTGTGCCACAACATAAACATAAATCATTCATCATTACCCAATGAATAAAAAGGGTTTCATAAAAATCATTTCATCATAACATAATCCATATAAAAAATGGATATCACTTCATCATAAGAAAAGTGAAACTATGTAAATCATAGAAATTATACTTGAAACATACAAATATGAAATAATTTCATCTTATATGGAAAATGGTTTTGATAAAACACTTTAAATGAATTATTGAGGAAATTGTCCTTTATTCATAAAAATAAATTTCTTTTCCCAAAACATCATGCAATTTTTTTAAAAATATTTTGTTTAAAATAGTCATGAAATATTTTGGAGGAAGCTTCATGAAAATAAGGCTTTATAAAACAGTAAAAATACTTTCACGCCGTATAAGTTAAAAAAACATTCTTCTCGTACTTTGGCTGGAAAAGTCAAAAAGTACCTCGTTCTAAAAATGACAACTGATTCCTTTCATATATTTTACTAAAAACTCACCAAATGGTAAAATTGGATTTAAAAAATTGTATGAGGATAGAAATAATATTACATATAGAGGAAGCATGGATGTGGATGATAAATATTCCCCAGTAAATTCTGAAGTATAAACAATCTCGGATAAAAATGAGATTGTGAGATTTTCCCTTACCTTAGGTCAGATATGCTTCGTACGTATCCGAAACTCCTATATAATGATTTAAATAATTTCATTGACTTATTAAAGAATAATATTCATTGTTATGAAATCATATATGGTTCAATTATGACTTTATATTACCCGTTCTTTTGTAAGTTCCATGTTAAAGCATAATTTTGGGTAAAATCGTTTTATTTACCCTACATGTTTGGACTTTTTGTTCTTGATATTATTACTTATTTCCAAATTTACTTTTATTCCAGAATGTAAAACATGATTTATAAGTAATATATATTCATAATATACATATATATGATAGATTGATAAATGGTATGAAATACACCATTCATGGAGACGGTAGGTCGTACGTACGCACGAACGATGTTTTCATTTCTTTATTGAATTGAATGGAAATAAGTATATGGAATACATATATATATATAAATAAATCCAGTATCATTATTATTTCATATATTTCATTATTACTTATTATATATACTTTAAAATCATTCAGGAATAGTCAACATGGAGAATGAATCTCATCGTGTCGTGGAGACAGTAGTCCGTACGTACGCACGAGCGATGATATCATTACCATGATCGTGGAATTGTACTGAAGTGTGTGTATAATATTTTAGAATCAATATAAATTTTCAATAATCATATATAGTTATTTATTTACACCATTATACCCATCCAAGTAAGGTGGTGGTCGAAAACATATTACACCACGACGTGGGGATGGTATTTCGTACATACGCACTTGCGGTGATTTTGGTTTCCCTAGGATGGATAGATGGAGAAATAAGGTTTTTTTATACTTATAATAACATATCATTATATTTGTGATACTTATGTTATTACATCATAATGAAACAACTAAAGAAGAAGAAGTTGAAGAAGAAATAAAGTTGAAAGAATCGATAACGGACATTACCTCTTCTTCGAAGCGTCTCTTCTTAACCTCCACTTAGGGCACTAAAGATGGTCTTTTAAGAATACGAATACCTCTAAGATGTATCTAGGGAAGTGGAGAAGGTAAATCGGAAGGTTTTGGCAGAGCTTTAAGGCTCAAAGTGGTGTGTTAAATAGAGGGAGGAGGTGCCCTTTTATAAGGGAGGAGAGGGGCACCTTAGGAAAACTTAAAATATTATTTTATTATAAAGTAATATTCGGTTCTTAATAGCTCCAAATTGATTTATTTCGAAGCTAAGGTGGGGAGGGTTCAATATAATCTCATAAAATATAATTTAGACAAGTTTTGGTTTCTATTTTATCCTTATCATTTAGATTTAACTTTAAGTTAAATAATTTAACTTTTACTGTGTCTTTTTGTTTTCTTACACTATAAGTTTAATAAACATACAATAACAAGACAAAAGAACCCCAAGTTGTTTATTATTAATATATATAACCTTATATATGTAATTTGGCCGAACCCTAGATTTTTAAGAATAAGTTAACATTTAATTACATAATATTTGGTTTAAAAACTATTTTATGTCAATTCTAACCCTAATTGGTAATTGATTTTTGTGAAATTCATAACTGAATTATTAGTTCTAAAAAAGTTAATTAAACAAATAAAAACATGTCATATTAACCTATAAAATTAGTGTAATTCATAAAAAGTAGTAAATTACATTTATTTGGGTATTTATAACATCAATTATGTCAATATTTCATTAATGAGATAATTACTACATCATCATTGTATCATAAATAAATTAAATTATTTAATGTCTAAAAATTATAAATAAAATACCATTATGTGGGAAATCTTTTTTTCTTTCTAATTAATATTTATAGTATAATTTTCCTTATTTATAACCCTATATTAAATTTTTTTATTTATTAAACATTGATTTTAACTATTTTAACTATTCTTTAAATAAAATAATATTAAATGTACTAATCTAATCCATGTGAGCCTAAATGGTAAAAGTTTCTTCCTATTGTTTTTTTGGTTGAATTACATTTATACAATAGAATTAGGACATGTTTCGGGGGAAATATTAATATCATTTTTACCCTTAATTACCCTATTTACTTTTAACCGTGGTAAATAAAAGTAATAAGTTACTATTCACAAAAAATTATTGTCATCTCATTGAACAACATTTTGGTCCTTTATATTAACCATTTTTGTCGGATTTTATAAATTCAATTCACAGAAGTGGTAAAATTTCATTTAAATGAAAAATTCACTTTTTTTAACTACCACTATGTTGTTTCACTATTCATCGAAAATAGATGTTTTTTAGAAAAATACCAAATATTCAGCCTAAGAATTATTTGTTATTCCAAATTCAAAATTTATGTCTATTTTTTCAAATTCAAAACATAGAAGTGGCATTAATTAAATTTAAAATTAATTCCCGTTATCAAAACAAATAGCGTGTTTTTAAGAAACAAAAACTATCAAAAGATTGATACTTGTTTATATCCAATTTCAAAGTGAAATTAATTCCAAAGAAAAAAATTGGAATAAATGGTAAAAATATATTCTAATTACAATTTATAACCAATTAAAAATATAATATATCCATTTAAATTATTGTGATGAAAAAAGTTGTTTTTAATTAAAATACTGCTTGTTTTTACTATTCATTAAAATATGAAAGTTATCAGAATAATAAGAAATAATTATCCAAAGTAAATTTTTATACCCTGATTCCAAAAAAGAATTTTATTTTTTCAAATTAAACTTATATACATGTCAAAAAAAGATTTATGTTGGGTGCACCATCAAAAGCCGGGAAAACAGAAAATTTTGAAAAATACATATTTTACACGAAAAATTTATTTTGTTCTCATACCATATTATATAAAATGTGTAAGATGAATAATAATGTTATAAAAAGAAAAAATCTACTTAATAATATTCATAACGACTAGTCCATAATAATATTATATCAATGTATCATTGTTTAGTGAAACCAAATATTGCGTACTACACACGCTATCGAGGTAGGTCGCGATTTCGTGTAATACAAGCCAAGAATAGTGTTGCATATACTACATGCTAATGCGGTCTTGTGTATATTACCAGCTAATCTTGGTGTAGTGTATTATAGAAGATCAAAGAAATTAAAAATAATATATCTTATAAAATATCGGGGTGTAACATTCTACCCCCCTTAAAATGAATTTTATCCTCAAAATTCGTCGGGGTTATAAATCGTTTACTATTCATAGAAACCCACATAATAAAAAGGAATAATAAAACATAATTTTAAAAACTAAATCATGAAATTTAACGATTACCCAAAGTAACTCATCACTGGGTTTCCATATAAGAGAACATATGTGAAAATATGGATATCGAAAAAAAATCTAACCATCAGGTTCTGATGGAGAGTGGTAAAGAACATGGCTATGAGAAAGCCAACAATCACAAAGCCATCTATTTTTGATGATCTAAGGTACCATCTGATTAATCGGATATAAGGGCACTAGGACAACATTTTTGGTTTTCACAATCATTTCCCTAAAGTTGAAGAAATTGGAATTAGAAGAAATTCGTTCTTGATTTTGGTAGAGTCTCACTGTTGGCCATTCCTTGGACAATTTCCATTTCATTTCTTAATGAAATGAAGTTGAATTTGTCATTCGTGAAGTGTTAGCAGATCATGTGATAAAATGATTGGGCATTCCATCTGTTCCAAACCAAAGGTTAGAAAAAGTTATCAAATATACATAAATCCATTAATGGTGTGGTTAATCATATACAATTCCAAAAATGAACATATACTTCATATATCATATAGATTAATAAAATAAAACTAGTTTCTACTAACCAGGGACTTCCTATAGGCCAGTGTTTTGTGATAAAGGCCAGTCGCACTTCGGTTGTGGGTTCGATTCCCACAGCCTTGTCTGATGCGATGGGTTGTCTCCCATCCTTCAGGTTGTGATTTTTCTAAAATTACATCATTATGACAACGGATCGATAATATTTAAAACAATTCTAGCCTTAAACTAACTTATTTTCAACATAATCCGTTTCAAATCATTAGGCCTATCCAAAATAATTCTGTCCAATATTATAGTATAAAGAAAACAATTACTAGAAATGTCATCTACCAAGAATGTGAATACCATAATTTATCGCCAATATATCTTGTTTATCACATTCCAATCAGGTAAATACCTTAATCACGTATTCTCTTGAAAAATGAATACCCATTTAACCTAAGTGAAATTATGAATGCTGTCAAAAGTTAACTCTTTCCACATACCAAAATCTCAAAATTTCTATATACTCAAACCATGATATAACTTTGTCATTATTTTAGTAATGAGCTCACGATTACTATCATATTAATTTCTCCTTATCCCTTCATTATACGCATTTCATCTGCATTCCAAAAATATTTCAATCACTTTTTCATGGTTACCAGTACCATATAATTATTGAAAACCAATACATATATATTCTAAAATTCTACAATACCATAAATGAGTTTCCATGATACTATTTTGAAATCCCATTACATAAACACTTATTCATTACAAAACATTATTTTCATACTCAAAATCAAAAATAGTGATCGCATTAGACTTCCCTTTATCCTTTTTCGTAAGAGGTTGCTCAAGTTGATCATTATTAACCCGTCGATTAGAGGATATTTTTTAGCATAATGCCCCATTTCCTTGTACTTGAAGCATTGAAATGTTGGTGGAGAGTTCTATATAGTATTTTCTATATTCACATCATTAGAAACCTTTTTCCCATTACTTCGACAATCTACTGCTCGATGGCCTTCTTTTCCACACATAAAAAATTTTCTAGTACCTTTTAGCCAATATCTACTATGCTTCATTCTACACTTTGTGCATAATGAATCATTCATCTTCTTTTCACCATTGTTCTAAGATTTCTCCTTGAACTCCATCTTTCGTTTCTTGTCAAAACCATGTGTTGGATATGTAACACCAACTTCCAGTTCTACCTTGATAGCACAATGCACAATTTCTTCATAGCTACTGAAGTCTCATATAGATAATGACCTTCGATGACTTGGTTTAAAGCCACTAAAAAATCGATCAACATTACATTCAGGTTGGATGATAAAGCCAGATGCATACCTTGAAAGTCTTGTAAAATTCACTTAGTACATACCAACAGATTCATCATCCTTCTTCTTAAGCTCAAAAAACTCCTTTTCCATCTTTTTTCAAAGAATACAAGGGATGTACTTACTGAAAAACAATTTCTTGAACTCGTCCCATTCCATGGACTCAATTTCATCTCTTTGCCTCATATTCTTGATAAGACTACACCATGGATCAGCATCACCTTCCAAACGATATAATAATAAGATGACTTTATCATGCTCAAAAAATTGTAGAACTGAAATAATATTTTCAGTGGTACTGATCCATTGTTTAGCCACTAAGGGATTAGAAGACCCGCTGAATGAAAGTGGACGCAGCCTCATGAAGAAGTCAAAAGAATGTTGCTCCTTTCTATGCTCATTTTGAAGACCATAATGATTCTTAGCTTGTGTAAGTATAGAAATAAGATTGTGTATTCCATCTCCCATGACATTGGTTTAGTCAGGAGGAAAATCATTTCATTGTCCATTACATTGATCAACACAGTTCCTTCCAGATCCAGCCATCGTCTAAAGCCCAAAAATAATAGTGTGAGAGGAAAATACCATGCTAGGTAAAAAACATAATAAAGGGGGAGTACCTTCAATATCTAAAATATTAAGTTTAATTCTATGATGGTTAGTGCAATTCTAGGACTATAAGATATACATATACATAACTTTAGAGACATCTCTAGACATACCTTATAAATATCTCTAGTGATTTCACTAACGTTTTCGCATCCTAGTTTCCAAAGGTTAACTAAACCTTTCCTCTGATACCAACTGTAGAGACCCGAAGCATGACATACATAGATATTACATTACATTTGTGGAATACATAACACATAACAAAAAAATACACACAAGGACCGTAATAGTTTAGTGTCTTTTGAAACTTGGAACATAATCTTCTAATCGTGCTGAATGATATTCAACATCTCCCATAAAGATCATCCCCATTTTTTTTCTTATCTAAAACCATTCTTTATATCCTAGGGAAAAGAAAACATAAAAAGGGTGAGCTCAAATTCTTAGTAAGGTTAATCATGGATAAAATAAAACAAAGCATATACATTTGAACATAAAACACATGAACATAGTGTTTAAACATCGAAATTTTGTGCAATGACAAAAAGCATGGAAGTACGTAAGGAATAGATCAAAATAAAACATCAATCATGATAATATAGATTGTAAATAAAACTTCTAATTGTGAAAAAACATTAATCACATGATATGATTTCCATAGTAGTAACGGCATTGCTTCCAAGACATTCTTAGTGGTCAAAGTCCCTTTCTGAAACGAGTTCACTCCTCGTTCCAGTCTTGTATTACTGAACCGGATTAAGTTACCGTTCAAGCCATGTCTATATCATGAGATATAAATCTTTACCCATTCCATTGGATGGAGAAATAGGTCCCACCCATCTCATAATTAAATCATTATTACTTGTTCCACAACAAAAACATAAATCATTCATCATTACCCAAAGAATAAAATGGATTTCATAAACATCAATCCATCAGAACATAATCCATATAAAAAATTGATATCATTTCATCATAAGAAAAGTGAAACCATATAAATCATAGATACATTATTCTTGAAACATACACATATGAAATAATGTCATCATAGATGGAAAATGTTTTTGATAAAACACTTGAAATGAATTCTTGAAGAAAATGTCCTTTCTTCATCAAAATCAATTTATTTTCACAAAACATAATGCAATTTTAAAAGAAAATGATTTTATTGAAAATAGTCATGAAATGTTTAGGAGGAATATTTATAAAATAAGGCTTTATAAAACCGTAAAAATCCTTTCATGATGTATAAGTTAAAAAACATTCTTCTTGTACTTTGGCCGGAAAAGTCAAAAAGTACCTCGTTCTAAAAACGACAAAAGATTTCTTTCGTATCTTTTACTAAAAACTCAACTAAGGGTAAAATTAGATTTAAACAATTGTAGTAGGTTATAAATAATATTACATATTTAGGAAACATGGTTTTGTATGATAAATATTCCCCAATAAATTCTGAAGTATAAACAATCTCGGATAAAAATGAGATTGCGAGATTTTCCCTTACCTTAGTTCTGATATTCTTCGTACATATCCGAACCTCCTGTATAGTGATATAAATAATGTTATTGAATTATTACAGAATCATATTCATTGTTATGATATAATATATGGTTCACTTATGACTTTATATTACCCGTTCTTTTGTAAGTTCCATGTTAAAGCAGTGTTTTGGGTAAAATCGTTTAATTATCGTACATGTTTGGACTTGTTGTTCTTGATATTATTACATATATCCTGATTTACATAATTCTAGAATGTAAAACAAGATTGTTATGTAATATATATTCATCATATACATATATATGATAGATCTATAAATGGAATGAAATACACCATTCATGGAGACGGTAGGCCGTACGTATGCATGAACGTTGTTTTCTTTTCCTTATTTAATTGAACGGAATTAAGTAGATGACATACATATTTATATATACACATTATTACAGTTTCATTATTATGTCATATATTTCATTTTAACTTATTATATATACTTTATAATCATTCATGAATGGATAACATGGAGAATGAATCTCATCGCGTCGTCGAGACGGTAGTTCCTACGTGCGCACGAGCAATGATATCATTCCCATGATCATGAAATTGTATTGAAGTGTATGTATAATATTTCAGAATAAATATAACTTTTCAATAATCATATATAGTTATTTATTTACACCATTATACCCATCCAATTAAGGTGGTGGTCGAAAACAGATTACACCATGGTGTGGAGATGGTATTCCGTACGTACGCACGGGCGGTGATTTTGTTTTCCGTAGGATGGATAGTTGGTGAAATAGTGTTGTTTCATACTTATAATAAAATATCAGTATATAAGTGATACTAATGTTATTACTTAATAATGAAACAAATAAAGAAGAAGTAGTAGAAAAAGAAATAAAGGTGACATAATCGATAATAGATATTACCTCTTCTTTGAAGCGCCTCTTCTTAACCTCCTACTAGGTCAATAAAGATGGTATTTGAAGAAGACCAGGACCTATATTATGTTTCGTGGGAAGTGGTGAAGAGAAATTTTACGGGGTTGGTAGAGCTTGAAGTCTCAATGTTGTGTGTGGAAGAGAGGGAGGAGGTGCCCTTTTAAAAGGGAGGTGAGGGGCTCCTTAGGGAAACTTAAAATATTATTTTATTATAAAGTAATATTCGGGTTTTAATAGCTCTAAATTGAATTATTTCTAAGATAAGGTGGGTATGGGTAGAATACTCTCATCCAATAGAATTTATACATGTTTAGGTTTCTATTTTAACCTTATCATTTGGATTTAACTTTAAGTTAAATAATTTTACTTTTGCCGTGTCCTCTTGTTTTCTTACACTATAAGGTTAATAAACATACGATAACAACGAAAACGAACGCCATGTGATTTACTATTAATATATATAACCTTTTCTAAGTCATTTGGCCAAACCTTTGATTTTTAAGAATAAAATAACAATTACTAATATAATATTTGTTTTAAAAACTATTTTATGTCAATTTTGACACTATTTGGTAATTGAATTTTGTGAAAATAATAACAGAATTATTAGTTATAAATAAGTTTATTAAATCAACACTAACATGTCATATTAACCTATAAAATTAGTGGAATTCATAAAAAGTCTCAAATTATTATTATTTGGGTATTTATAACATCAATTATGTCAATATTTCATTAATGAGATAATTATTGCATATTGATTGTGTCATAAATAAATTAAATTATTTATTGTCTAAAAATTATAAATAAAATACCATTATGTATGAAATATTTTTAGCTTTCTAATTAATATTTACAGTCTAATTTATCTGATTTATAACCCTATATTAAAAATATTTTAGTGATTAAACTTTGATTTTAACTATTTTAACTATTCTTTCAATAAAATAATATTAAATGTCCTAATCTAATCCAAGTGGTCCTAAATGGTCAAATGTTATTCATAAGGTTATTTATGGTCGAATTACACTTATCCAATACAATTAGGATGTGTTTTGGGGTAATATTAATTTCATTTTTACCCTTAATTGTCGTATTAACTTTTAATTGTGGTAAATAAGAGTATAAAGTTACTATTCACCAATAATTATTTTCATCTCATTGAACCACATTTTAGTACTGGATATTAACCATGTCACTTGGATTTTTGAAATTCAATTCACAGATGTTGTAAAATTTCATTTAAATGAAAAAGTCAGTTTTTTAACTATCACTATGTGATTTCACTATTCATCGAAAATTGATGTTTTTCAGAAAAATACCCAAAATTCAGCCGAATAATTATTTGATATTCAAAATTAAAAATTGATGTCTATTTTTTCAAATTCAAAACATAGAAGTGGTATTAATTAATTTTAAAATTAATTCCCTTTATCAAAACAAATAGAGTGTTTTTAAGAAACAAAAACTATCAAAAGATTAATACTTGTTTATATCCAATTTCAACGAGAAATTAAATCCAATGAACAACATTTGATTAAATGGTAAAAATATATTATAATTAAACTTTAAAACCAATTAAAAAGATAATCTATCCATTTAAGTTATTGAGATGAAAAAAGTTGTTTTTAATTAAAATATAGCGTGTTTTTACAATTCATTAAAATATGAAAGTTATCAGAATAATAAGAAAATATTATCCAAAGTAAATTTTTATATCCTGATTCCAGAGAAGAATTTAATTTATTCAAATTGAGCTTATATACATGTCAAAAACAATATTTAAGGAGGGTGAGCCATCAAAATGCGGGAAAATTGAAATTTTTGAAAAATACATATTTTACACAACAAATTTATTTTGTTCTCATATAGTATTCTAGAAAATGTGTAAGATTATTAATAATGTTATAAAATTCAAAATGTTGTTAATACTATTCATAACTAATAGTCCATAATAATTTTATAACAATATATCATTGTCTAGTGAATCCCGGTATTTCGTACTACACACGCTATCAAGGTAGGTCGTGATTGCGTGTAATACAAGTCAGGAATAGTGTTGAATATACTGCAAGATAATGCAGTGTTACATATTGTACAAGCTAATCCTGGTGTAGTGTATAATAGAAGATCAATGAAATTAAAAATAATATTTCTCATAAAATCTCTAGTCGTCACATAGTCCATCTACAATGAGAGCTATGATTCTTTTGAATTCTACCCCTCTTCAAGAGTTGTGTGATACCGATGCATCAAATTAATTCATTTCTTCTCATGTTGTTGACATTGTCTGTTTGAAACTTGAAATGATTCCATACGTGATAACACTGCACACTCCTCTCAGTGAATGAGAATGTCAAACCTTAGTGTAGAGCATGTTCTATAACTGTTGATGGAGTTGATCTGAAATGAGAAATCTCAATGTTGGAGATGGATTTCTATGATGTTATATTGTTTCTAGATTAGAAGACAATGTTCAAGTATAAAATTAACTATTATAGAAGTACATTTTGTTTCAGGACTGAGGAAAACATCGAGAATATATACAAAGTAGAGATGTTGGGAAATAAGGGTATGATCGGATTGTTCATGTAAGAGGTGGGAAGAATATATTACCAGTTGGAGGAGATGACTTAGGAATCAATGGATGAGATCCATGATTCAATTTTTTCAGTAGTGGACTATCAATTTCGTGATTTCTCTCCCGAGATCTTCTCAAGGTTACTGACTATAACAGAAGTGGAGTCATTGATTGATCTCCCTTTGGGCACCAGTCTTATTTCCCTACCATCATATAAGATGGAACCAACAATGTTAAGGGAATTGAATGTTTAGTTAGACGAGCTGGAAATAAAGGGTTTCATTCTGCCAAGTACATCTCCATGGGTAGGCCCATTCTTGTTCATGATGACTGTTGATGGAACTCTTCATCTATGCATCAATTATGTAAATCATAACCAAGTTACGATAATGAATCAGTATCCACTTCCACACATTGATTATATGTTTGATCAATTTAGGGGAGCTCATTTTTTCTTTAAAATTTACTTTCGATTAGGATAGAATCAATTTCATGTTTGGAATGAAGATACTGTGAGGACATCTTTCATATGAATTCATCGACACTATGAGTATGTATCAATGATTTTTGGTATAACAAATTCACTCTTAGTTTTCATGGAATTATGAACTAGATATTTCAGAAATATATGGACTCTTTTTTGTGGTTTTTAGAGATGAAATCTTGGATTATTCAAATACAAGTGTTAAGCATGAGAGAAACCTGGTGATAGTGTTACAAATATTTAGAGATCACCATTTGTATGTCGAGATATAAAAGGGTGCATTCCGGGATACTGAACGTACGATTTATTGAAAATTTTATTTCTCAAACAATGTATTTTGGTGGATCCTGAGAAGATATAATTTTTTATCTTAGGGAAACCACTGAAAAATTTCTTTGAGATACGAAGTATTCATTGTCTATCATGTTATTACTGATTCATTGGGCATGTCTCCTAACAACTAGCCCCATCAAAGAATGCGTTGATAAAGAATAATTCTCTTTTATAATGGATATATGTATTCCATAAGTCTTTCTAGGAGATGAAATTCCATCTTACATTGAGGCATTTATTGTTTTTTCCGGAATCAGGGTGGGGATATGTGGTTTATTGTGATGCTTCAGCATTAGGGTTTTCTTTTTTTCTTATGCAAGGACACCATGTTGTGGTGTATTATTCAATTTAGTTTAGTGGGAACGAGAATAACTACAAAAATGACTTCGAATTAGAAGTAAACATTTATTCCTTGAATACTTGGGGTCATTATTTTTTTGGTGAGTAAATTATAGTGTTCATGGAAAAAAATCTTGGAAAAAAATATATCACAGTGAGATTTCAATATGAGACAATGTTAATTGATATATTATCTCAAAATGTTTGATTTTCACTTGATGTATACACAGGGAAAAGGGAATTATGTGGAAGAATAATTGAGTAGAAATTCATAAGTTTACTTAGAGAATGAAGCTTCAGATGAATAGAAGATGATGTTGGTGCTAGCCGATTATCATATAGAATGTGAAGACCAAGGTGATGGTGCAGTTTTATTTTCCATTTTTCTTTTATGGTAATTGGTACAGATGGTCAAAGAGGCACAAATATATAATGTTTAATTCATTGTTTTGAGTTCAAAACTCAATTATTGGGAGACCATTGTGTGTTGCAGAATTGTTGGGATCTTAATTTTGTGTTTCAATGTTAGAATAGTTGTACCTATGGCGTGTCATGAACCAGTACTTCATGATTATCAACATTTGATATGGATTGTACATATCGGTATATGGAATATGCATAAGTCATTGATGTCGTGGATTTCGTAGAGAAACATGAAACGAAATGTGGTTGTGTCCATTTCGAAGTTCATAACTTGTTTGATAGTTAATGTATAGAATTAGAGACCAGTGGATATGTTGAAATCTATTCCAATACATGTGTGGAAATCAGAGCGTATAACAATGTATTTTTTTACCGGTCTCCCATGAACGGTCTATAATCCTGATTCCATATGTCAAATAGTGGATAGTTATACCATGTCATCTCATTTAGTTCCAATTCATGAAAATTATATCATGGTTGATCTATTTAAAATATATATATATAAATTGGTAAAGATAATGGCGTACCAGTGTCAATAATATCAAACAGAGATCTGAGGTTCATGTCTCATTGTTTGAAATCTACACAGAAAATCTTTTGCACTTACTGGAATATTATCATGGCGTATCATCCTCAGATGGATGAGTAATCAAATTGTATGATATGAACATTGGAACACATGATATAAATTT
Organism: Viscum album; assembly: GCA_963277665.1. Classification (NCBI taxonomy): domain Eukaryota; kingdom Viridiplantae; phylum Streptophyta; class Magnoliopsida; order Santalales; family Viscaceae; genus Viscum; species Viscum album. The sequence goes on from OY728127.1 coordinate 896,103,421, forward strand.
TGTAAAGGACTATGGTGGCTCATGGTAGATGCAGATAACCATAGTGGAGTTGTCATATATTAACAACAATCAGGACACTATAAATATAACTCTTTTTGAAGCGATTTATGGTCATACTTGTTGTTCTCATATATTCTATGTTGAAACAATTTAAACATTACATGTCTGGCTGACCCCTACCCATGAAATTAAAAAGAAGATTCAGAAAATCCAAAAGAGGATGGAGATAGCTCAGAATTATCAGAGATCTTATGTGGATCATCTTCAATGTCTGTTTTCAATTTTTCTGAGTGATCATGTGCTATTTAGGATATCTCCAAGGCTTGTGCATTGTCATTTTGGGAAGTATGTCATATTATCTCTTCGATACATCGGCCCATTGAGTTACTGTAATGGTTGGGAGAGGTTGAATACCGTTTGGAACTACCACCAGGATTTATTTTTGTGCATAATGTTTCCCACATATCTCTATTAAAAAATTAACAGCTAATCCTAACTATGTGATCATATGAAATCACGTTGACCTAGAGTTGGATGCTTTGTTGGTACATATTATAGTGCAGATTGTGGATAGACTATAGAGATTCATACCTAGTTAAATCATCAGTATTGTTCGGGTTCTATGGAATAATGTCCAAATCCAAGAAGAGGCTTGGGGACAGAGAAGGAAATGAAAGAGCAATGGAAAAAACACTTTCAAGGCAGTGATGGTTTTCTATTTTCCAGGGAATGAAGGAATGATGGTGGGGATAATGTATTACCCTCAGTATCTGCAACATAACCCTTTATTGTTGTTTTGAAGGTTAAAAATAATAAGGGTAAGGTTGGGAGTGTTTGGTGGTATTTCAATATGTTTTGGGGGATAGAGAAGAGGTTGATCAGATGCGCACAGTTTGTCTAAACCTTGTTGAAATCCTAGAGGAATCCGTGTGAAATAGCTGGGTTGATACAGAGAGCTCCGGCACTGTGTGCACACGGTTATGTAGACTTTGCGAGGAATCTTTGCAAGGGTCTTTCTAAACAGTAGCTAATCAACAGTTAGTGCACTATTTTTCTAACATTTTGATCTAACCATGTCTGTGTTGAAATTCAAATCCTAAAAAAGTGGATCTTATATTATTTTGCCTCTATGTGGCTAGTTTTTTCTCTTAAGAGTCACTAAATCAAGATATATCTTCCTTGAATATTTTAGAACCTCTCCCAAGTGTTTTGGGGTCAATTTTAATTCTTTCCATGGTGATTCAAAGCTTCATTCTTGAGGAATGTGATCATTTTTCTTCGTTATTGGTCAGTTTATTAGATCTATATCTCCTCTCTTCGTGGTTTATTATATCGAGATACATAATGATAAAAAATATTAGTTTTTATTCCAAATATGTTTATATTTTTCCTTAATCTTCTAGTATAATAGATCTAAGGAGGATCTATGAAGAATCAGCACTATTTTCTTGATCGTTCATTGTCTGTTGCCAAATTTCATCAAACCCTTGAGGTAGGTGGATTACTAATCATATCATGTTTCTATAATTGATTTTTTAGTTTAAAATTTATAAAATTTAATGGAATTTATTGTGAAATATTATTTCAATGCATAAAATAAATCATTTTTATGATGATTTATTGTTTTTGGGGGAATTGTGAAATCTTGGTGAATTGTTATGAATTATTTTTAGTTATAGAATTTAAAATGGTGAATTTAAATTTAGGATTCATGTAAATCCCAGGGAAAAGATGAATAATAGATTTTCTTATTTATGTCTACTTAAGAATTAGACAGTGTTTTAGAGGAGAATAAATCCAATCAAAACCACAGAGAACTCTAATATTTTTAAAAGATTATTTTACCACCTTTTGATGGCGAACGATTTTTAAATAAAACTTTTGACAATTTTATAAGATCTATTTTTCAAAATAAACATATTCGTTAGGATTGGGACATTGAAATTTTCTTTGGATAAATTTTTGGTATTATTCTAACAATGTTCATTTTTTAATGAATAGTGAAAATGGATTCCATATTTGGAATTAGAAGGTCCAAATTATGCAATTAAGAATCTTTTGTTTGTGGACATTATGAATAATAACTATGCTAATTATCTTTAATTATCGTGATTAATTATTAATCGGGTAGTTAAGGGTAGTAAAATAATATCATAATAATATAAAATGACCCCAACTTGGGTCCTAATGCTACTGGTTGTGTCATGGATAACCATGGGATTCCTTGTGCCAAACTTTGGGACCCCATGGAATCACATTTATGTGATAGTGACACTATATATATTTATTTTTAAAGAAATGAGAATATAAAAAAAGTATGTAACACCAACGTAAAACAATTGTAGTTTTGTCTGTGTAAACGATATCTTAGAAAAAAATTGTCATTGGAAAGATAAAACTATTTCTTACATAATAGTATTCTTTTATAATTTTTAGACATTAAAAAATTAATGTATTTATGACACCATGATGATGCAGCGATTACCTCAATAATGAATGATTTAAATAAAATGAAAATATATATTAAAATATAAGACATACACTTGTCAAAAACCTATTGGATGGGTGGATTTAGAACCCTTATCAAATTATCCTCAAAATATATCATTGTGGGTCTTTTAAAATCCGAAACTACTTTTAAAATAAAGTATCATTTCTTGACATTCCAAGAGTGACCCTCCTCCCTCTTATAAAAGTCCCCCACCTCTACCCTCCTTACCCACACCTCTCAATCCATTGGCTCTACAAAAATTCACTTTTTTATCTCTCTATATCTCTCCCTTTATAATAGAATCCTTAACATAGGCAGAAATCTCTTCAAGAAACCCTTTTGGTTCAAACAAAAATGATTTACCCGATTTAAAGGTAAATTCTTCTCTAATGTTCTTTTGTTTTATTTTTCTTCTCCTACCCCTAAACTCTTTTTATTTCTTTATTTTGTAACAAAACCAGTATCTTAAATATAATAGGATGTTTTTATGAGAATTATTAGATCTAAACATACAAACACCTCTGTATAATGGTTAAAGAACATACTGTTTCTGTGGATGGTGAATTACTACCTCACGAAACGATGATTGTTCAATCTTCATTTATCACCTTATGTGGTGGCCATTAAGATGTCACTATATTTATGTATGATATATATTATTTTTATTTTCTCCTTATGATTCTGTATTTTTCATTTATCACAAACCATTATGGTTTTCATTATGTGTAAATGAGATAAATTCATTTTAGGAAGTGCAGACTACCGCCCCCTCAAAGTGATTTCATTCATTAATTCCATATAAGGGATGTATAATCGATGGAGTTAATGATATTTTATATGATACCATACTGGAATTATAATAATACTATGTATCATTATGTTTTAATTCCATTAAATATTAAATTGAAATGGAAGTAGCATTCATGCATACATACGACTTACCGTCTCCATGAACGTTGCATTACATTTCTTACCTATAAATGTTATGTACTATTATAAATACATGTATACGCTGGATATATATGATATATATGATATCCATATCATGAATATCATTCTAGATATAATGGATATTTTACCTCATGAACAACATGTAATTATATGAAGTCCATTTTTGACTTAAGCACCAAAGATCGACAAAACGACCATTATTAAGTTAAATAATTAAATAATTATCATAACAGGGTAATAATTGATATAAAATGAATAATGAATTTGAAAATGGTAATTAATCAAGTATAAATTAACTCTAGATTATTATTCAGGATATTAAAGAACGATTGAGTCATGTTGGACATGATGTATGTGACTTCCTTTCAATCTCCTTTCATTGAGACACATTTTGTTTTATACACAACATTCATTTATACAGTGTATAAATGCCTTTGACTTTTAATTTTACTCAAATTTTATCTTTTTTTATGAAGCGTTTTACTAAACGACAAAAGGAATGTTTTGTATTTATGTATGCGTTGACAATGACTTCTCTACCACTGTGACCATTATTTGAGTTTCGGTTTACTCTACAAGCCATAACTTTTTTTTAAAATGAAAAATAAATTCCACGTTTTACTTTTCCTTTCTTTTGTTATTCAAAATGGTTTTTATAATGTTTTTATTTTATCAATTTGTTGTCTTGATATCTTGTGCATGAAATGTGGAAATGTTATGTTTCCTTTATGCATGTCTTATGAGATATGATTATGTTATGGTTCTTGGGAATTTTTTATGAAGAAGGGTGGTTTCGTGATAAACTAATGGCAGGTGAGCCCGATATAGCTCTCCAATGCATTGGATAATGCAAAGGAGTTAAACATTAAGGTTTCTCTGAAGAGATTTAGGGAATATACTGTGATGAGTATTCCAAACGTAACCATGATGGTTACTCACTATGTAAGAATGTTATGGATGCCTCATGTTACATTTATATCTTATAATTTCTATGAAATATTAATGAATTTTATGATTTCACCAGGTATATTAAAGTGCATTTGTTTTGTGAGTAAAGTATGATTTCATTGATTTTTATGTATATATGGACTATGGATTTCATTCAGTATTTCTATATCACTTACTAAGATATTTATGCTCATCCCATGTTTTTGAAATGTTTTTCACAGGTTAAGGTAAAGATACATGATGTGATGATAGTGATAAGGATGTGTCAAGAAAGAATCCTTATTTTGTTTTAAATGTGTTTCCTTTGATGGGAAAAATTAATATTGTCCTTTATGTAACCAGTTTGTTTAAATGTGTAATGTAATGCATGATTTATGATATAATTATCTAAAACTCTTAACGTGAAAATATCCTCAATGCATATTCTTGTAATAACTCATGATTAAGTAATGTTTAATGATGAGGCCTTATAGTTGGTATCAATGGTTAGTTTTTTTAACATTAAGAGTTAGAATTCTATTAAATGAGTATCCAAAAATTTATCTTTTCATTCATTATGGTCAAATTGAAATGAAATAGAATTTGATGATTTTCATGTTGCTTCATCCAAGACATGTTTGTTCAGAATTTTTTTCCACAGAGGAAACAGGGATGCAGTGCTAGGAAGGCATACCTAAGGAAATGACCGTCCGAATCAACATCATGAGATAGTCGGAAAAGGAACGGAACATTTTGTTGCATCAATGCAATAGTAGACTCAAGCGATAAATGGTGTTGATATCCATGAAAGAGATCAGCTAGATCAATAGCAAAAGTATATGTCAGTGGTGGAACATTTCATGAGGCAACATCCCCCATCATTCATAGGATCATCTGACCCTGGGTTAGCTGAAGGGTGGATTGATGCATTAAAGACGATTTTCGATGTCATTGGGTGTTCAGACAATACAAAGGTTAGTCTTGTTGTTAAAAGTTTGGAGGGTGAACCAGATCAGTGGTGGTCGATGGTTAAAAATATCAGGGACACAGATGAGATTGATCCTCTTGACTGGGTTGAATTCAAAGGTATGTTTCTTGGGAAATATTTTCCTATGGCTATTCGACTTAGGATGAAAAAAAATACTTGTAATTGAGGAAAGAGGAAGACTCAGTGGCTGCATATGAAGAAAGGTTTACTTGATTGGAAATGTATGCTCCAAATTTTATCTGAGACCTTGATTGTAAAATCAATCATTACTACTTAATATTGCATCCAAAATATCTAAGTTCATTGGCTTCCCTTGAGGTAAAAAGTTACGAAAAGCTTGTTCTATGTGTCGAGAAGGTGGAAATGGAGTTTGTCGATGATCAAGTGTTCTATTACAACCAACAGAATAAGAGACTATGGTGGCAGGAGAAAGGGAAGAATTCATCAAAAAGGACTGATGGTAAGAAAAATAAGTTTTCAGTTTGGGATTAATGTGGTCAAAAGCATGTTGGGGAATTTCTTTTGATTTCTGGAAAGTGCTACTGATGTGGTAAGATTGGACATAAGGCTCGTGATTTCACTGGAAAAGATCAATGTGATGGTATGACCAAATTTGATTTACAGTTAATGAAAATTTTTAATTGCAATTATATGGTTTGTTATGTAAATCAATGTTCAAAAAAGAGCTCGAATGATGGGAATATCTCAGACGACAAGCAGAAAGGGGTGGTGAAATCCTTAGCAACTACTTAATTAGATGTTGGGCCATCAAATTAAGTGGTATCAGGTACTTTTTTTGTTTTTTCATATTATTCCAATGTGTGTTTGATTTAGGGTCTTCACATTCATTCATCTTTGAAAACTTTTCTAGTAAATTGTGAATACCATCTCAAGAGATGACTCATGAACTAGATCTAAAAACACCTATGGGAAATGTCGAGATAGAAAGAATTTATAATAAACTTCATATCCTTATCTGTGGAAAGAACCTACTTGCAACCCTTATTGTTTTAACTCTAGTAGAGCTTGATGTTATCATGGGTATAGATTTGCTCCCTTCATACTATGCTAAGATTTATTTTAGATCTAATGAAGTTTCTTTTCAGAAAGACTTTCAGTTTTTGAACAAGAATGAACCCTTACTTTTTATAACATATCAAGAGGCTGAGAAACTGGTAAAATATGGAAATTTATGTTACCTTCCACATATTGTAGAAAAAATGGAACCGTTCATATTAATGATGTTCCAGTGGTAAATCAGTATCTAGATGTTGTTCCTAACGAGTTGCCTAGAATAATACCAGATCGGGAAGTTGATTTTACTGTTGACTTATTTCCTAATGCAATGAAAATTTCAATACCACCTTATTGAATGGCTCAAATTGATCTTTTATAGTTGAAGGAGAAATTTGAGATTTATTAGATAAAGGATTCATTCGACCTAGCAAGTCACCATAGTGTGCTCCTGTGTTATTTGTTAATAAGAAAGATGGTTTAATGATAATTTTCATTGATTATAGAGACTGGAATAACATCACTGTTATGAAAAAATATCATTTTCCTCATATTGATGATTTGATTGATCAGATCCAAGGAGATCTATTTTTTTCAATGATTGACCTATGATCGGGGTACCATTTGTTGAAGGTAAAGGAATCTGATATTCCAAAGAATGCATTTCGAACAAGATAAGTCCACTATGAATTTTTAGTTATTCCTTTTGGGCTACCCAATTCACTTGCTATATTCATGGACCTTATGAATAGAATTTCCTCTGAGTTCTTGGATAAGTTTTTGGTTGTTTACATTGATGATATTTTGGTGTTTTCTAAAAGTAAAGAGGAGCATGAATGAAATTTAAGGGTTATTTTTCAAACCATAAAAGAAAAGAAATTGTATGGGTAATTCCGAAAGTGAGATTTTCGGTTGAAACAAATTTTTTTCAGTTGTCACATTGTTTCTAAAGATGGGATAACTATTGATCCTGCAAAAACATAGGTATTTGAAGAATGGACAAGACCCACAAATGAAAACAAGATTTATAGTTTTTTTGGTTTGGAGGGATATTACCAATGGATTGATAAAAACATTTCTTGGTTATCTAGTCAAACTACTAAGATAACTCAAAAGGGTGATAAGTTTATGTGGACAAAAGAATGCGATGATTGTTTTGAGGAATTGAATAGTTGTTTGGTGAATGCTCCAGTTATGACACTACTTTCCAGGGATGGGGAGTTTGTTAACAACATTGATTCTTCATTAAAAGGACTTGGATGGGTCCTAATGTATAATGATCATGTAATTTCATATGATTCATGTCAGTTGAAAAATAATGAAGTAAATTACCCTACACGTGATTTGGAATTAGCAGTTTTTGTTTTCACTTTAAAAATTTGGAGGCATCATTTGTATTAGTAAACTGTGAAATATATACCGATCACAAAAGTTTAAATTATATATTCACTCAGAACGAATTGAACATAATATAGAGGAGATGAATATAATTCATCAAGGATTATTATTGTACAATTCATTACCATCCGGGAAAATCAATTAAGGTGGTTGAAGATTTGAGTTGAAAAATTAGTGGTTCATTAACCATGTTATGTTTGGAAAATTATCCTCTGGATAAGGATTTGATGAACATTGGAATAGAAGTTTTTGGTGCCTGATGTTCTTCTGTTTTGTTTTAGGTATCATTGAAATATTCTCTATCAGATAGAATTAAGCAAGACTTGATGCAAGATAGTGAGTTGAAAAAAATGGCATAGCTAGTTCAGAAGGGCAAGTTTCCTGAATTCAAAATTGATAATGATTGTGTCTTGAGATTTGGGAAGAAATTGTGTGTGCCTTGTGTTTCACAGATGAAGAGGGAGTTGTTATGTGAAGCTCATAGTTCTTCGTTTTCAGTTGATCTAGGTTGTACTATGATGTATAGACCTCTCTAAGAGTATTACAGGTGGGATAGAATGAAAAGAGACATTGCTGATTTTATAGTGAGGTGTTTGACATGTCATTAGGTTAAAGCAGAGTGGAAGTTACCGAAAGGGATGCTTCAACCATTACCAGTGCCAGAGTGGAAATGGGAGAATATATCCATGGACTTCATTGTGGGATTTCTGAAGACACCTCGAGGTAATAATTCAATCTGTGTTATTGTTGATCGCTTGACTAAATCTGCTCATTTCCTTGCTATACGAGATAATTTTTCAATAGATCAACATTCTCATTTGTATCTTATATAGATAGTAAGGTCACATGGAGTTCCTCAGTCCACTGTATCTGATCGTGATCCCAGGATTACTTCTAACTTTTGGAAAGGCTTTCTGAAGTTGATGGGTACTGAATTAAACTTTTGTACAACATTTCATCCTCAATCAGATGGGCAGTCAGAATGAATAGTTTAGGAATTGGAGGATATCCTACGTCCTTGTTTTATGGATTATCAGGGATTTTGGGACCAACATCTTTCTTTGGTTGATTTGTCTTATAATAACAACATTCATTCCAGTATACAGATGGCACCATTTGAGACATTATATAGGAAGCACTCTCATACTCCATCTTTTTGGGATGATGTAGGTGAAAAAAAGTTGATGGGACCAGAATTGGTAGAGGAGTTGGTACAAAAAATTTAGCTGATACAGAAACGAATGAGAATATCTCAGAGAAGGCAGAAAAGGTATGTGGACAACAGGAGGAAGGATCTCTCTTTTGAGGTAGGTAATCAGGTCTTCTTCAATGTTTCACCATGGAAGAGTGTGTTGTGATTTGGTAAGAAAGGAGTGATGAGTCCAAGGATTATTAGACTATATGAAATTCTGGATAGAGTTGGATCAATTGCATACCGAGTGCCTTTACCTCCAAGTTTATCTTAGGTACAATTTTTTTTTCATGTTTCAATGTTAAGGAAGTACATGCCACATCCATCTCATATTTTGAGACAAGAGGTAGTTCAGCTGGAAGAGAATCTATCTTCTGAGGAACAACATGTACATATTCTTGACCACATAGAGAATGTGTTGTGGAATAAGGTGGTTCATTATGTAATGGTTTTGAGGAAATACCACATGATTGAAAAGGCAACATGTGAATCTGAAAATGCAATGTGGGATAAATTCCACCACTTTATCGATATGTAAATAAATTGTGGGGTTGTAATTTTCTAAAGGGGGTAAAGATGTTACATCCCAAGTAAGTAATGAATAATTTATTTTCTTATCTATGTATATTTATTAATTAGTTAGTGTTTTAGAGGATAATAAATCCAATCTTACGCATAGAAAACTCTACTATTTTTAAAAGATTGTTTTACCGCCTTTTTGAGGGTGAACCGTTTTTAAATCAATATTTTAACAACTTTATAAGTTCTATTTTTCAAAATAAACTTATTCTTTTGGTTTGGGACAATGAAATTTTCTTTGGATAAATTTTTGGAATTTTTATAACAATGTTCATTTATTAATGATTAGTGAAAAATTATGCATTTGACTTCAAAAATGGTTTTTAATCTAATTTAATTATATAGTAATATTATCTTTTTAATTGGGTTTAATGTGTAATTAGAAAATAATTTTACAATTTAATCTAATTTTGGTGATTTTAATTTATTTGACTTTGTAATTTGGAAAAAACAAGTGCCAATCTTTTCATTGATATTGTTTCAAAAAAACCCGCTATTTTTTTGACAACAAGAATTATTTTTAAATTAATTAATTCAATTTAGGTGTTTGGAATTTGGGAAAATGGATTCCATATTTGGAATAAGAAGGTCCATAATATTTAATTAAAACTCATTTGATTTTGGACATTATGAATAGTAATGATGATAATTATCTTTATTTATCTTAATTAATTTGTAATCGTGTAGTTAAGGGTAATAAAATAATATCATAATAATATAAAATAACCCCAACATGTGTCCTAATGATACTGGTTTTTTCACGGCCGACCATGGTAAGCCTTGTGCAAATCTTCGGGACCCCATGGAATCACTTTTATGTGATAGTGACACTTTATCTTTTTATTTTTAAAGAAATGAGAATATCCCAAAAGTATGTAACATCTATGTAAAACAATTTTAGTTTTGTCTGTGTAAAGATATATTAGATTATAAATACTCATTGGAAAGATAATAAGATTTCCTAAATCATAGTAATTTTTTATATTTTTTAGGCATTAAATAAACTAATTTATTTATGACACCAGGACGATGCAGTAATTACCTCATTAATGAATGATTTAAATAAAATGACAATAAAATGTAAAATCTAAGACATACACTTGTCAAAAACCTATTAAATGTTTGGATTTAGAACCCTTATCATGTTATACACTAAATATATCATTTTGGGACCATTAAAATCCGAAAATAATTTTAAAACAAAGTAACATTTCAGGACATTCCAAGGGTGCCCCTCCTCCCTCTTATAAAAGACCCCCACCACTACCCTCCTTACCCACACCTCTCAAGCCATTGAATCATAAAATATCTACTAATTTTATCTCTACACATCCCTATTTTCATCATATAAGACTTAACTTTGGAATAAATCTATTCAAGAAACCCTTTTGGTTTAAACCAACGGGATTTACCCGATTTAAGGTTAATATCTTCTCTAATGTACATTTGTTTTATTTTGCTTCTCCAACCCACTAAACTATTTTTATTCCTTTATTTTGTAACAAAAACAGTATCTTAAATATACTAGTATTTTGTTATGAGAAGGATTCGAGTTTCACTTACTCACACCTCCGTCTTATTGTCAAAGAACATACTGTTTCTATGGATTGCAAATTACTGCCACAAGAAACGATGATTGTTCAATCTTCATTTAACACCATTCATGGCGGCATTTAAGATGTTTCTATATTTATATATTATATATATTATGTTTATGTTCTTCTTATGATTCTGTATTTTTCATTTATAGAATAACATAATGGTTTCCATTATGTGTAAACACGATAATTTCATTTTAGGAAGTGCGGACTACCGCCCCCTTAATGTGATTGTATTCACTAATTCCATATGTGGGAAGTATAAAATATAGAGTTAATTATATTATATATGATACCATACTGGAATTATAATCCTACTATGTATCATTATGTTTTAATTCCATTGAATATGAAATATAAATGGAAGTAGCATTCATGCGTACGTACGACGTACCATCTCCATGAACTGTGCATTTCATTTCTTACCTCTAAATGTTATTTAATATTATAAATACATGTATACACTAGATATATATGATATATATGATATCCAAATCATGAATATCAATATTGAAATAATTGATATTTTACCTCTTGAACAACATGTAATTATAGGAAGTCCATTTTTGGCTCAAGTACCAAAGATCGACAAAACGACCTTTGTTAACATAAATAATTTGATAATGTTCATAACACAGTAATAATTCATATAAAAGGAATAATGAACTTTACCAAGGTTTTTAAGAAAGTATAAATTATCTCTAGATTATTATTCATCAGATTAATGAACGATCAAGTCAAGTTGGACACGAGGTATGGGAATTCTTATAAATCTCCTTTCATTGAGGCATATTTTGTTTTATACACAAATTTCTTTTATATGCTGTATAAACCCCTCGGATGTTTACTTTTTTTCAAATGGAATACTTTTGTACAAAGCATTTTACTAAATGACAAAAGGAATGTTTTGTCTTATTTATGCAGCGACAACGACTTCTCCTCCACCAGGATCATTATTTGAGTTTCGGCTTCCTCTACAAGCCATAACTTTTTTAAAAAAATGAAAAATAAATACCGTGTTTTACAATTATTTTATTTTGTTATTGAAAATGTTTTTGATAATTTTTTTATTATATCAATGTTTTTTATTGATATCATTTGATTGAAATGTTGAAATGTTATGTTTTTTATGCCTGTTTTATGTGATACGATTTTGTTATGGTTAATGGGAATTGTTTATGAAGACGGGTGGTTTCGTGATATACTAAGGGTTGGTGAGCCCGATATAGCTCTTTAATGAATTGGGTAATGATATGGAGTTAAATATTAAGGTTTCTCCAGTGAGATATAGTGAATATACTGTGATGGGTATTCCAAACATACCCATGAGGGTTACTCCCTTCATTAGAATACTATGAATGCGTCAAGTTACCGATATGTCTTATGGTTTATATGAGTTATTCATGAATATTATGATTTCATGAGTTATGTTTATGTGCTTATGATTTTTGAGTAAAGTAAGACTTCACTAATTGTTATGTATACATAGACTAAGGTTTTCATTGAGTATTTTAATATCCGTTACTGAGCTTTTTATGCTCATCCCATGTTTGTGAAATGTTTTTCACAGGTCAAGGGAAAGGTACATGATCTGATGATAATGTTGAGGATGTGTGAAGAAAGAATCCATGTTTTTTTTAAATATGCTTCTATTTATGGGAATAATTAATACTATATTTTATGTAACCACCTTGTTTAAGTGTGGAATGTAATGCATGATTTTTGATGTAATTCCCTAAAACACTAAACCTGAAAAGATTATCAATGTGTATTCTTGTAAAAACTCAAGATTATGTAATGTTTAAGGTTGGGGACATATAATTCACAAGAATATCTAAATAATTTGCTGAAGGAAATAGTTTTCAATGATATTTTTTTTATTAAAATATTTTGGGTTATAATCTTTTTTGATGGAAAAATAGTATTCAATAAAAAGGTGATTTTCTTGAAAAGGTTTTTTTTCATGATCCTTGAGTGTGTTGGTGATTGAATTCCTATTTATATTCTAGGTCTTGGTTGAAATTTTAATTTTTTATCATTTCCAAATGTCAAATGGAACACATGATATAATAAACTTTTGACGACTTGGTTGATCGATGAGAAACCTCACATGAGTATGGAACCGTCATTGTGTATACGCATAGTTGGTTGTGTGGATGTGTGGAAGGGATTGGGAATTCCAAATAAATATATAGAAATGGTTTATATCATTTTTTTAGATATATTTATGGAAAAATATCTTCCTGGGAAAAAATCAATTGGACTTGTATGCTTTCAGTTATGAATGGTTTTTGATATTTGTGTACATTTAGATGTAAATTGTTTTTATGAAATTGTTTTATATAATCTATTTTATATAATTGTTTATAATTATTCCATCCTACTGGAATGGGTAGAGATGTATTTGGGGAAACCTAATAATTTTTAAACTCACCTCTACTTTGGAACTCTGGTTCTTTTGCAGTTTCTATCTTTCAGGACAGGGGAAACGGTAAAGTATCACATGTTTTTAGCACCACATTCTGATACTCGGTCTGTTTTCTGATTGGGGAGCTTAGTGCTTGTGGACCATGGAGACTTATGGTATCATGTGAGTATTTAGTTCAATATCCAATATTTATGTTGATAATTGTTTGGCCCTCCAATGGGGAAAAATTTGGTTTTATTTTGATATATATGAAGTTTTTGAGTTGTCATTCATCTGTTCGTGTATCATATAGTTTGCTATTTGGTTAATGGTTTCATTCATAAATGGTAAATCATCCCCCACTTGTAATTGAAACCCTTCTGCATTTATTTATAGCCTTTAGCATCGTGGGTATTTATCATAAGGCCAGATAGGGACATGTGCTACTCCCAATCAAATGATAATTAGCAGTTCATTACAATTCATTTCATTGTATTATTTCTTTTAAAATTGGTTTTCATTGATAATTTAATCATGTTTTTATATAAATTAATTTTTTAAAAATAATCTTCCTGCAGGAAGATTTTTGGTACACTGATCCATTTAATATGAACATAGTTTTATGTCAACCATGTATTGGGCAGAAAATTGATTTGAAAATTTGATTATATGGCTATATAAAATGAATATAAGAGAAATTCACTTGATGAACAAAATTTATTAAGCATTCCAACTCTTGAATCACAAAAAACTGGCATTAGTTAGTCCTCGTATTGGAAAAAAATTACTATATACGGGATATTCATCATAATTTTTTTTGAATAGTTATCTTGGGAATATAATTTTTTTAATATTGTATTTTTTTTACAAATATCATTATATTATTGTAAAAAATATTACTGTACATATATTGAATTTACCCCCCCAATGGTTGATATTATGGTATATGGTAACACTTATTTATACGAATAAAGGATATGTATTGTGTCACCCATATATCCAATTATATCTTTATGGGGATATGACCCATCACAAATTTCAATTCATTAGTTATATAAAAAAATTGCGACCTCATAAAATTCCAAATAGATTTTAATTTTCAAACACTTGTTTATCTAGAATGAAATTTACCCCACTGGGATGGAATGTTTTATCACATAAAAAATTACATCAAAATATATGAATATATCATCTATGATAAAGAAAATATGGTCATTATGATAATAAAGGAATAATTAAAGATATATTTCACATTAAACAGCTGGAATATGGGTCGTGGAGCTATGAAATCCATTAGTTTTTTATTTACAAAAGGATAATAAATATGTTCCTTCAATGTACAATGAATCATCAAAGTATCCATAAATGTATCTAGATGTATCATCCATAACTCTCTAATACCATTCCCTTAAATTACACATGGAATTCATAATTCCCTTAAAAATTGATATGTTCTCTATATTTTTTATATCAGTCAAATTCATGTATCCCAAAAATTCGATTTGATGATATATCTTCCTGCATAACATCTAGTTCTGTCTCCACCACATCTTGATATAAAGGGTTTTGAAATATATACTGACATGAGTATAATAAAAAAATAACATCATTATGTCAAAATTAAATGATTTATGATCCTTCATCACACTCCACTAAACCCAAATATTGTACGTAACATCATCATGTTTATTTCCCACAATACATGAGATATAGAGTTCATATTATTAAAAGTACCTAAACCATATAAAATTAAAAAATTTAATAACATATATGAGTATATATACATTGGATATTGATATTTTTTAATACCATAATATTTTCTCTTCTAATGTTTTCCATTTATAACTATAAAGAAATATGTAATTCCAAATTCCAAAAAAAATTGCCAATATAGGCATGTAAATAGTGTTACAACATCAATAACCAATTAAATATCCCATCCCATCCATAAAGGGGAATGGAAATAACAATAAAATGAGAGAATAATTATAGTATTCAAACATTCCTTCTTTAATGGTATATAGAATGTTATTGTTCGAGAACTTGATATCCTTTAGTTACCTGAACATAGCTAGACATAGAACCGAATATAAAATACCATGGCCCATTTAGGTTAATGTACAAAAATGTGTTTTGATATGTGATTAATTGCCTATAAATATTTCATACACCTCAATAGTGTTCATTGGTGTTATCATTGAAATATCATAGTCAATATATGTTGGGTAAAACATTATTCTACATTTAGGTATGAAAATCCCAATGTATTATACATCACATTTCAAAAATATTCACCTCAATATATTTATCGACATCCAATATCACTTAACTGTATCAATATGAGTCCATATGTACATGATTCATTAAATATCATTAAACTAGTAAAGAATAATTTAACAAGAAACCTCCATTGAGAAAATATCTATTAGCTCAAGGAAAAAACATCCAAATAATATAATAATAATCAACGAATTTTAGACTATATAGTGTCTAACCATGATGTTAAAATGGGCATTGTTAATAAAAAATTAGATCGTCTAAATATGTAATTCCTTTAATTATATTTAATTATGAACATAAGAATGTTTATACATATAAAATAGCATATCTCTCATCAATTAGCAAGTGATGTAATCAATCCTCAATATTAGATATATTTTCTATAATATATAGAACATAATCTACTAGTAATTATCACAAAGAGAATATAAAATATTTCAATTCATCAAAATACATAATTTATTTTTCAATGATTATATTCTAATTTTTTTAAAAAAATATTAAAAGTATTCCATCAGTATGAATAAATAACTCTTATATCCCTGAATGCACCATATGTATTGGAAATAAAAATGATTTAACATCCACTGAGATAGGTATGGACATTTAAAACAATGAAAAAATGATATAATTGGTTATAAAATATCTGAAGATCTTTTTCAAAAAAAAATTCAATTTTTCATCCACCAAATCATATAATATAATGTATCAGTGTTATGAGAATTTAAATTTGTACAATGAGTACAACCAATAAATGAAATTCATGATACTATACGGTTTTATGTGTAAGTGGTGGATCAACCCAGTCATTCAATACTACTATATTGTTTCCTATTACGCTTGAAAAATGGGGAAATATCCTAACTAGACACCCTTTTTTATTAATCGCATCAAGTATCATTAATGATGATCCCCACTATATCAAATAAATATTAATAAAAATTATAAATAAATGAATGTAAAGATCTAATGATAGAGATAGAACAATAAAATTTAAAATGTAACTAGATGGGACCATCAATGTTTGTGGTTCACCATACTACTAAAAATTCCATCACATGAATCCACTTACCCATGTAAAATATACAATGTTATCCTTGATATTAGGTATAACCTCATTCAAAGATATCTCATGGTCCATTATTAAGAAAAATATCATTTAGATTTCAAATACCATCTACATCTCATTATATATATTCATAATTCCATAGTACATTACAATTGATACGAACAATGATGAAATTGATACTGGGATCGGTTTTATAACTATTGATATCCTTAAACTACCTCAAAGTAATCACTAATGATTATAGAGACCCGAATCTTGACGTACATGGATATTACATTACTTTTGAGGAATACTTAATTCATAACAAAAACACACACACAAGGACCGTAATAGTATATTGTCTTTGTAAACTCAGAACATAATCTTCTAATCATGGTGAAAGATCTTCAACATCTCCCATAAAGATCTTACCATTTTTTTTCTTAACTAAAACCTTTCTTTATATCCTGGGGAAAAGAAAACATAAAAGGGTGAGCTCAAATTCTCAGTAAGGGTAAACAAATGAAATATCAATCACATCATATTAATAAGAACATAACATTTTGGAAATCTTAACCTGCAAAAGAGATCATAATATCATAACATGGGATAAATCATAGTAGTGAAACATAATCCCAATAATCCTAACATAAAACATGAAACTTTTTGGCATACACACATAATCATAGATAATCATTTCTTATTAATCAAGACTCATTGCCAAGACTATCTTAGTGGACAAAGTCCATTTCTGAATCGAGTTCACTCCTCGTTTCAGTCATGTTTCACTAAACCGGTTTAACCTGCCGTTCCAGCCATGTCTATATCATGAGATATAAATTCTTTAACCAATGCATTGGAGGGATATATAGGTCCCACACATCTCATAATGATACCATTCTTATGTGTGCCACAAAATCATAAATCATACATCATTTCATAACCCATGTAATAAAAATGGGATTCTTAAACATCATGACATCATAAAACATTTCATATAATATAAAGGAATTTATAAAAATAATTCCATCACAACATAATCAAATCAATTTAATAATAGGGGTAGAAACAGAACCCTATATTATCTTAAATGGAAAATAATTTTGATAAAACACTTGAACTCCATTCTTGAGGAAAATATCCTTTTTACTTCAAGAAACACTCTTCCTTTCTTAACATGTAATACAATTCTAAACTAAAAGAAGTTGATTAAAAATAAAATTGAAAACATGTAAAAAAAGCTTCTTGTAAATAATGTTTCAAAAATCCATTCATGCCGTATATGTTACGAAAACATTCTTCTCATACTTTTGTCAGAAATGTCAAAAAGTACCTCGTACAAAAAAACGACAAAAGATTTCTTTCATATCTTTTACTAAAAACTCTCCGAAGGGTAAAATTGGATATAAACTATTGTAGAAGGATAAATATTACATATTGAGGAAACATGGATGTGGATGATAAAATACACCCCAGTAAATACCAATGTATTCACAATCTCGGATAAAAATGAGATTGTGATATTTTCCCTTACCTTAGGTCTGATTTGCTTCGTTTTTGTTCGAACCTCCTTTAATTTTGCTAACTTCCTTTGGTTTGAATCAAAAGGACATATTGGAGAGTCTTCTTCCTAATGTAAGGTTTCAAGGGGGAGGAGAGGGATGTAGGGAGCTTAGATGGGAAGAGTTTGGACGAGCCAAATGGCTTGAGAGGTGTGTGAAATTGCATAGAAGTGGTCTCCTTTTTTAAGGGAGAGGAGGGGATCTTTAGGAAAGTGTGAAAACATTATATTATTATAAACATATATTCGGTTTCAATAGGTCCAAAACACATTAATGTCGAAGGTAAGATGACTCATATTCTAAATAAAATAAACCAATAGGAATTGGACAGGTTTTGGATGATATTTTAATCATTATAATCTTATTTATTTAAATCATCTATTAATGAGGTAACCACTACATCATTTTTGTGTCATAAATACTTTAATTCATATGATTTCTAAAAATTATGAAAAAACTACCATGATGTAGGGAATAATTTTTTCTTTCCAAATAAATTTTATAGTCAAAAATATAACTTATATAACCCCTTATAAAAATTAATTACTAAAAGAGTTTTGTTAATGTCAATTTTGTCTTTACATTAAATTAATTATTCCAAATTGTCATTTTCACTACCAAGTGGCTCATTGGGGTCCCAAAATCTGCCCAAGGATGCCCATGGTCGGCCACTACTAATCCAATAAGGTTAGGACAAGTTTCAAGGCAATTTGGAATTATTATAATATTATATTAACCTTGAATTACATTATTTACCTTTAACCGCAATAAATAAAAATTACCGTAGTTACTATTAATAATGCCCAAAAAAATAGCTTATTAACATAATTTGGACCCACTGATTCCAAATATGGAATTAATTTTTCCAAATATAATACACAAAATTTTCAGAAATTAAATTAAAATTAATCCCGTTGTTGAAAGAAAACAGGTTATTGTTTAAAACATTGCAAAAGTTTGAATTGATTTAACATACTAATTCAAGGTAAAATAAATGCTAATGAAATAAATTATATTAAATGGTAAAAATATATTCTATTTATACTTTAAAAAATTCAATATTATAATTTAACCACATAAATTATTATGATGGAAAAATTTGTTTTTACTTAAAATATAGCGTGTTTTTACTATTCATTAAAATATGAAAGTTATCAGAAAAATATCAAAACATTATACAATGTAAATTTTTACATCCTGATTCAAAAGAAGAATTTTATTCTGTCAAATTGAACTTATAAACATGTCAACAACTAGATTTAATGTTGGTGCGCCATCAAAAGGAGGCAAAACTGCATTTTTTGAAAAATACTTATTTTACCCGAAAAATTTATTTTGTTCTCATACCATGTTCTAGAAAATATGTAAGATTAATTATAATATTATAAAATTCAAAATTTAGTTAATAATACTCATAACGGCTAGTTCATAACAATATTATAATAATATATCGTTGTTTAGTAAAACTCAGTATTGCGTACAAGACACGCTATCGAGGAAGGTCGTGATTGCGTGAAATGCAAGCCAAGTCAGGGTTGCGTGTTGTGCAAGATTCTTTCGTTGATTCATATAACATAATCCAAACATATTTTATTTATACATTGAATATATATATATATATATAACACTCAAAGTTGCGTAGAATGACTATTATAAAACGAACTTGCAATTGTGTGTAACACGATCCAAGAATATAATTGTGTATACTGCATGCTAATACGGTGTTGCGTATAGTAGAAGATAAACTTGGTGTGGTGTATAATAGAAGACATCAATGAAATTAAAAGAATATTTTTCATAACATCTCGGGGTGTTACATTCTACCCCCCTTAAAATGAATTTCACCCTCTAAATTCGTCAGGGTTATACATGGTTTACTACTTGAAAATTTCTTTAATAGAAACCCACATAGTAAAAAGGAATATCAAAACATGGCTTTAAAAACTAAAGTATGAAACATAATGGTTACCTAAATTAACACATCATTGGGTTTCCACGTAGGAGATCATAGGTGAAAATATGGATATGGAAGAAAAATCTAACCATCAAGTTCTGATGGAGAGTGGTAGAGAACATGGCTATGAAAAAGAAAACAATCACAAAGCCATAAATTTGTGATGATCTAGGGTACCATCTGGATTATCGGATATAAGAGCACTAGGACAGCATTTTTGGTTTTCAAGATCATTTCCCTAAAGTTGATGAATTAAAAGAAATACTTACATGATATTGGTACAATCTCACTGTTGTTCGTGAATTGAACAATTTCAACTTCATATCATAATGAAATGAAGTTGAATTTGTTATTTGTGAAACATTAGCATATCATGTGATAAAATGATGGGTCATTCCATCTGTTTCAAACAAAAGGTTAGCAAAAGTTATAAGTCCATCTTATATTGAGATTAATCATATATGGTTCCAAAAATGGACTTATACTTTATTTATCATACCTCTTAATAAAATAAAACTACTTTCCACTAACCAGGGACTTCCTGTAGGCCAGTGGTAGGTGATAAAGGCATGTCGCACATCAGTGGTGGGTTCGATTCCCACAGCCTTGTCCGACGCGATGGGTTGTCACCCATCCTGCAGGTTGTCCTTTTTCTAAAACTACATTACTATAACATCTCAACCATAATATCGAAAAAAAGTTTTATCCTTAAACAATACTAACTTATGTCCAACATAATCCATTCCAATCTTTAGGATTGTCTAAAATACTTCGGTCCAAGCTCATAGAATAAAGAAAATGATTATTGAAATGTCACATAACAATCACATGAATTCCATCATTTATCCCCCATATTTCATAAGATATATCTTGTTGAATACCTTAATCATGTATTCTCTTGAAGAATAAATACCCATTGAACCTTAGTGAAAATATGAATGCAGTTCAAATTTAACACTTTCCACATACCAAAAACCTCAAAATTCTATATACTCAAACCATGATATCACTTAGTCCTTATATAAATCATTAGCTCATGAATACAATCAAACATTTCATTTTTTCCCTATCCCTTCATTATGTACATATCGCCTTTTTTAAAAAAAATATCTTAATCACTTTCAATGGTTACCAGTACCATAAAATTATTGAAAACCACACTAGACCAATACATAAATATTCCAATATTCGATGATACTATATACAACATTATTTTGGAATCCCATTACATAATAACTTAATACTTCCACCACATTGTTTTCATATTCAACATCGCCAATGGTGATCGCATGTGACTTCCCATTGTCCTTTGCCTTAAGTGGTTGCTCATGTCGATCATCACTAACACTTGGATTAGGGCATTTATTAGCATAATTCCCCATTTCCTTGCACTTGAAGCATTGAAGTGTAGTAGGTTCATTCTGTGTATCCCTTCCTTTGTTTGCATCATTAGAAATCTTCTTCCCATCATTGCGGCATTCAAATGCCCGATGACCTTCCTTTCCACATTTGAAACATTTACTTGTCCCTTTATGAAAATCTCCACCATGCTTCTTTCCACACTTTGACCATAAGGAAACATTCATCTTCTTTTCACCATTATTCTGAGATTTCTCTTTGAACTCCATCATTCGTTTCTAGTCAAAATTATGATATGGATAAGAAACACCAAATTCCATTTCTCCCTTGATATCACATGGCACAATTTCTACATAGCTAATGAAGTCTATTATAGATAATGCCCTCCGAAGATTTGGTTTTAAGCCATTGAAGAATCAATTAAATTTACTTTCAGGTTGGATGATAAATCCAGATGCATACCTTGCAAGTCTTGTAAAATTCGCTTCGTATATACCAACAGATTCATCATCCTTTTTCTTTAGTTTAAGAAACTCCTTATCCATATTTGATCGAACAATACGAGGGAAGTAATAATTGTAAAATATGTCCTTGAACTCGTCCCATTCCATGGACTCAATTTCATCTCTTGGCCTTGTATTCTTGATAAGATTCCACCATTTATCAGCATCAGCTTCCAAGCGATACACTACTAAGATGACATTATCATGTTCAGAACATTGATGAACTAAAAATATTTTTTCAGTAGTAATGATCCATTGTTCAACAACAAGTGGATCAGAAGACCCACTGAAAGAAGGTGGACGTTGCCTCATGAAGGACTCAATAGAATATTGTTCCCCTCTCTGCTCATTTGGAAGTCCAGAATGATTCAAAGCTTGTGTAAGTATAGAAATAAGATTTTGCACTCCATCTCCCATAACATTTGTTTGTTCAGGAGGAAAATCATTGCATTGTCCATTACATCGATCAACACGGTTCCTTCAGGTTCCAGCCATCATCTAAAACCCAAAAAGAATACTGTGAGAGGAAAAAATCATGTTGTGGAAAAAAATACAATAAAGGAGGAGTACCTTCAATATCTAACATCTTGGGTTACCATAATTCTAGTACTATAACCTATAATTAAACTTAACCTTAGGGACATCCCTAGACATTCCTTAGAAATATCTCTACAGATCTCACTAGAGTTATCCTATCCTAGTTTCCAAAGGTTGACTAAACATTTCCTCTGATACCAACTGTAGAGACCAGAAGCATGACGTACATGGACATTACATTACTTTTGTAGAATACTCAGTACATAACAAAAACACACACACAAGGACTGTAATAGTTTATTGTCTTTGGAAACTTGGAACGTAATCTTCTAATCATGGTGAAAGATCTTCAACTCCTCCCGTAAAGATCTTACCCTTTTTTTCTTACCTAAAACCTTTCTTTATATCCTGGGGAAAAGAAAACATAAAAGGGTGAGATCAAATGCTCAGTAAGGGTAAACAAAAGAAATATCAATCACATCATATTCATAAGAACATAACATTTTGGAAATCTTAACCTGTAAAAGAGATCATAATATCATAACATGGGATAAATCATAGTAGTGAAATGTAATCCCAATAATCATAACATAAAACATGAAACTTTGTGGCATACACACATAATCATAGAGAATCATTTATTATTAGTCAAGACTCATTTCCAAGACTATCTTAGTCAACAAAGTCCATTTCTGAACCAAGTTCACTCCTTATTTCAGTCCTGTTTCACTGAACTGGTTAAACCTACCGTTCCATCCATATCTATCTCATGAGATATAAAATCTTTACCCAATTCATTGGAGGGAGATATTTTTCCCACCCATCTCATTATGATACTATTCTTATGTGTGCCACAAAATCATATATCATACATCATTGCATAACCCATGTAATAAAAATGGGATTCTTAAACATCATGACATCATAAAAAAATTCATATAAGATAAAGGAATTTATAAAAATAATTCCATCACAACATAATAAAATCCATTTAATAATAGTGGTAGAAATAAAACCCTATATTATCTTAGATGGAAAATAATTTTGATAAAACACTTGAACTCCATTCTTTAGGAAAATATCCATTGTACTTCAAAAACACGTTTTCTTTCATAACATGTCATAAAATTATAAACTAAAAGAAGTTGATTAAAAATAAACATGAAAACTTGTAAAGGAAGATTATTGGAAATAATGTTTTAAAAATCCATTCATTCCGTATAAGTTCAAAAAACATTCTTCTTATACTTTTGTTGGAAAAGTCAAAAAGTACCTCATACGAAAAAATGACAAAAGATTCCTTCCATATCTTTTACTAAATACTCTCCGAAGGGTAAAATTGGATATAAACTATTGTAGAAGGATAAATATTACATATTGAGGAAACATGTATGTGGATGATAAAATACACCACAGTAAATACCAATGTATAAACAAGCTTGGATAAAAAAGAGATTGTGATATTTTCACTTACCTTAGGTCAGATTTGCTTCGTAAGTGTCTGAACCTCCTTTAATTTTGGTTACTTCCTTTGATTTGAACCAAAAATACTTCTTGGATAGTCTTCTCCTTAATGTAAGGTTTCATGGGGGAGGAGAGGGATGTAGTGAGCTTAGTTTTGTAGAGTTTGGATGAGCCAAAAGGCTTGAGAGGTGTTTGGAATCGCATAGAAGTGGTCTCCTTTTATAAGGGAGAGGAGGGGCTCTTTAGGAAAGTGTGGAAACTTTATTTTATTATAAACTTATCTTCGGTTTCAAGAGGTCCAAAACACATTAATGTCTAAGGTATGATGACTCATATTCGAAATAAAATCATCCAATTGGAATTGGATAGGTTTTGGATGATATTTTAATAATTGTAATCTTATTTATTTAAATCATTTATTAATGAGGTAAACACTACATCGTTTTTGTGTCATAAATAATATAATTTATTTAATGTCTAAAAATTATGAAAAAAATACCATGATGTAGGTAATCTGTTTATCTTTCCAAATAATATTTATAGTCGAAAATATAACTTATATAACCCCTTATAAAAATTAATTACTGAAATAGTTTTGTTAATGTCAATTTTGTCTTTAAATTAAATTAATTAATCCAAATTGTCATTTTCACTACCATGTGGCTCATTGGGGTCCCCAAATCGGCCCAAGGATGCCCATGGTCGGCCACTACTAATCCAATAACGTTAGGACATGTTTCAAGGTAATTTTGAATTATTATAATATTATTTTAAACATAAATTACCATATTTACTTTTAACCGCAGTAAAAAAAATTACCGTAGGTACTATTCATAATGCCAAAAAAATAGCTTATTAACATTATTTGGACCCACTAATTCAAAATAATGAATCCACTTTTACAAATTCAATACACAAAAGTTGCAGAAATTAAATTAAAATTAGTCCTGTTTTCGAAAGAAAACAGGTTTTTGTTTAAAACATTGCAAAAGATTGAATTGATTTAACCTACAAATTCAAGGTAAAATAAATGCTAATGACATACATTTTATTAAATGGTAAAAATATATTCTATTTATACTTTAAAACCATTCAATATTATAATTTAACCACATAAATTATTATGATGGAAAAAGTTGTTTTTAATTAAAATATATTGTGTTTTTACTATTCATTAAAATATGAAAGTTATCAGAAAAATATCAAAACTTTATCTAATGTAAATTTTTATATCCTGATTCAAAAGAAGAATTTTATTCTGTCAAATTGAACATATAAACATGTCAGAAACTAGATTTAATGTTGGTGTGCCATCAAAAGGCGGCAAAACTGCATTTTTTGAAAAATACTTATTTTACCTAAAAAATTTATTTTGTTCTCATACCATGTTCTAGAAAATATGTAAGATTAATAATAATGTTATAAAATTAAAAATTTAGTTAATACTATTCATAACGGCTAGTTCATAATAATATTATATTAATGTATCATTGTTTAGTAAAACACAGTATTGCGTAAAACACACGCTATCGAGGAAGGTAGCGATTGCGTGAAATGCAAGCCAAGTCAGGATTGCGTGTTTTGCAATAATACTTCGTTTTTTTTGTATAATAGAATCCAACCATATTTTATTTATACATTTAATATATATATATACATATATATAACACTCAATGTTGCATAGAATTAATATTATAAAATGAACTTGAAATTGTTTGTAGCACGATCCAAGAATAGTGTTGCGTATACTGCAAGCTAATACGGTGTTGTGTATAGTACAAGCTAAACATGGTGTGGTGCATAAGAGAATAAATCAATGAAATTAAAAGAATATTTTTCATAAAATCTCGGGGTGTTACAATGATACTACTAGGAAATATGTATTTTTTTTACTTTTGATATCATCATCAACAAACAATCTACATATGAATTATTGATTGAAATCCAGTCATTACAAACCATTGAAAAATTGGAAGACTAATAATAGAGATTCCATTTTACAAAAAACATGATATTACCATTCAAAATGAAACATAACTCCAAGGATACACATATGTGAAATTGTTTGAGTACTTTTCATTAATTGAATAAGTCATCACTATTGCATTCCCAACTAATTATCCAATTATGAGCACCATATTGTATGTTGGAAATTTCATATTGCATATTTTTTTTTTAACATAATTGGATGGAATTATCAATTGAAATTACTCCCATTAACATATATACAAAGTATAATATATGGTGAATAGTGTTTATGTTACCTTATATTTTCTCAGAATTCCCATATTTTAGAGATACATTATTCTATGGTGATAATTTCATGTAAGATCACTACTATAATAATTTAACAGAATAATTAAATTATTAACTCAATCATACATTCATATAATTTATAACATATACAGTAAAGATGTAATGACTAAGGGTATAATAAATTAAACTTCCCATTTTTTTATTTTGATATGTAGTATAAGACCAAAAATCATTTAATGAAAGTAATAAAAAATTATGCTCATAAATCCATAATTATAAAATATTCATCCAATAAACCAATAATAAGGTTGAAAATCATAGTTGGACGATAAATATAATGTAAGAGTATAAGAATAATATAATTACAGTCTCCTCGATCCACAAAAATGATCATAGTAATTAACAAAACTATAGAAATTGATCATAATGTGGATAATAGTGTTTTAGTTTTGAAAATGAATGTATATATAGAGATTAAAAAAATATAGATGTGAATGAATAATGGATTTGATAACAGGTTGTTGTAAACCCATTTTACTGTTATAAATCTAAATGTTGGAATAATATTATGACCATTGGAATAGTCGTGTGATAATTATGAATATTCATATTACAACTAAAATAGTTACCTCAACTATATAAATTAAAAATAAAAATAATTTATTTATTAAATGAACAAATTTTATATTTACATCGTGGTACAAGTAAATAAATGTTTTAAACGTGATAAATATTTTGATAGTTTTTTTGTAAAATATTACTATTTAATTTGACATTTAGTAATGAATATAATGATTTAAAATAAAATTTATATTCATAAAATGGATTC
Organism: Viscum album; assembly: GCA_963277665.1. Classification (NCBI taxonomy): domain Eukaryota; kingdom Viridiplantae; phylum Streptophyta; class Magnoliopsida; order Santalales; family Viscaceae; genus Viscum; species Viscum album. The sequence goes on from OY728127.1 coordinate 896,130,758, forward strand.
ATAGATTAACAAGAAGTTTTAATATAATTATAATATAATGTAATGAATCCTTAAATAATTTTTCAATTGGTCATAAAAGCAGTTATAATATTTAGAGCGGTATTTTTTAAATAAATTTTTATTTTATTTAAAAACTAAATTTCTCCCATTTAGAAATTTATTTCCCAAAAAATGACTTCATTATTTAATTATACAAATAGGAAAAATGGATTTTGAAATTAAATTTCATTTGTCAAAATTAGTTAAGTTTTTGTACAATAGTTAATCACGGTAATTTACTGTATTTATCTTTTTAAACAAAATAAAGGAATTTATGGGTGGAAATGATGAATACCCATTAGTTAAAATTAACATTCACTAGTGACTTTATATAATCACATTAATCAAAATAATTTATATTCTTGGTCCAATATAAAAAACTAATTCAAATAATAAAAAAACACCCATCTCCCAAACTTATAAATGACACCCATTATTACCCCGTATCCTCACAACTTCTATGATTTAGAGAATTACAATATTATTCTCAATTACCTTACCATGAATCATCACCACATCCTCCTATTTAATCTCTTATCAAATTTCAAAATCCATGTGACTTAAAAAGGTTCTCATGGAGATGATATTGAAGAGGTAAAATCCATTATCATTCTCTTCTAACAACTATAATTATTCATCCTTATTCTCACACCCTATCCTAAGTGACATAAAACATAAGTATAACTTATATACTACAATATTAATTTTATAAAGTAATATTCAACATCAAATCCATTATATCATCATTTTGATGTAAAAAGGAATACATAGCCCTTAATATGTTGATTCATTGCCTTCATAGATGAGGATTTATCATTTTCCATTACCACAATATAATCGAATCATAAAATCATTATAATTGTAAAATAAGATGTTAATATTTATATTATAAAATATTTTATTTTATCAACATTATATAGAGACAAAATATTATATAGGGTTATACTAGGTTATAAGAGTCATAAAAAATTCACAAATTAATTACATATTTTCCATTATCATTTTTACGAATGAATCACCCACATTTCCAAAAAAATGTTATAAGGAACAATTTATATTAATGGAATATATTTTGGATTACTATTCCCTTTTTAAATCAACATCCATAAATATAAAAAAATAAACTGACCATGAAACCGTGAAACGAACGCTCCATTAATACTCAAACTTATCATTATAAATCATCAAAATTAAAATAGATGAACATAATAAAATTATAATAAATCAAATATAGATGAAAAAATTTATTTAAAATTAAATTAATGAATATAATTCAAATATCATGGAAATTAAGTGAATGTGAAGAACGCATGTGCACATAAGGTAAGGGATCTCTCAGAACGTCCATATTTCCATTGGGTTATAGATTCTTTAAATATTCTCCAATGTATTTATTCAATTATAATATATAAATATTATATATCTTGTGAATATGATACACACATTTTTTTAATTTCATTTCATCATTCATTAATAGGGATATACATGTTCTTAATGGTTTACCTCCCAATTACTCTCTTTAATCATACATGATTAAATGTAACTACTCCGTTTCATATAATTATTCATGTAACCTCTATAAACAATTATAAACAACAAATATTATTAAAAACTATCCTGAGAAATAATTTTATTCATTTATTGTTTTATAAAAATAATTAGTTCAACTTACTATTTAATGACTCTTAATTATTTTCTGAAAAAATATTCTTATTTTCAACACATATAATTTACTAATCCACTCTCTTATATGGATTCAATTCATTAAGATATCATTAATTTTTGTCTATTTATATTTTTCCATTATGAATGTCAAAAAAGTATTTGAATCAATTTATTCAGTCATGGATACCATTTATATACAATCTTTGGTTTATTCCTAATGATATGATTATGATAACCATTTTATTCCATGGGTAACCATTTTTTTTATTCCTTATGTTTGATTTTTAATGTGTCACACATAATCATGATCATATTATAATAGGTGCACCTAGATTTCACTCTAATGCAGTTGGAAATGTTTTCTCACTTCAGACATTGTGTATTGAATTATGGAGTAAACCTAATCCATTACGTGGTTTTGGAAATCCTATGATATATACTTATTAGTTAGGGTCTACTCAGGTTTATGACATATTATATGTTGTTTAATATTCGGTATGGTTTGACGAAAATATGAATCCTATATGTATATATAATATTTCATCATATTTATTCATGATCCATTCATTTTATGATATTATTTAATTACTTCCCACTCATGTTTTTTCTCTGGTTCAATGATTAATCCCATAATTGGCTTCTTATCTCGTCTATTTAGACAATGTATTCCCAAGGTCATTTGATAAGGTTGTTGGATCTGAAAGGGAGTTTGGATCTCATTATGGAGATCAAACTAATTTTTTTTATTTCTATTTTACTTTTTTATGTTTATTTATCTAGTATTACAATGAAACAATATATTTCAATCATTTTTTATCTTTAACATATAATTATGCATAATATCAAAAAATAATAAATCTAAAAGTCATAGGTTTCTATTGTTGGTATCATAGAAAGGTCTAGTAATTTTTTATGATTTGGAAAATAAAAAATAATTATTCACCCTTGGGATAATTCTACTTCCATGGATAAACTAGATTGAATACTAGAGAAAAATAATTTAGGATATACTTTTCATTTATATGATTGTCTTTCAATAAATATAGTTTTACTTTTAAATTATCATTTGCTAAGTATTCAATACCCATAATTTTTTTCCTAATTTATTCAGTCTAGGGAAATAGGAGAACCCTATCAAAAACCAATGTGGTGGGAAATATGATGATTTCCTAAATGAGATGAAAATATAGATGAGATTTGGATAACATAACATTATAACAGTACTGGATCATTTGTCTCATGTTAAAAATAATATCATGAATCATGGTGAAAAACATATTTATCATATGAAATATAAATTTATTGTTAAATACCAAATTCAACAATAGAATACTATGTTTAGTATATCTTTTAATTCCCTTATCTAAAATTTTTATTAAATCCAATGAGAATATATTCTATGTCCTCTAATGATTTGAAGAAGAGAAAGTTCTACCAGGGGTCAATCATTTTGATGAGAAACCTTTTCAGATGAAGACACTGATAAAAACACAATGTATAAAGTGAAAATATATTATATTTAATGGGAAGGATTTGAGAAAATATTGTTCAATATATATTTTCCTCGATCTCTAATTAGTAAGATAGAGATAAAGATCCTCATACTTAAGGAAAATGTTGACGAGTCTTTCTGAATGTACGAGGAAAATATTACAAGTCATTCATGATATGCCTATAGATTTTTAATGATCAATGAAGTGAAGGTTGATATATTCTTCAGTGGTTTAATTTTGAGTCTAGAAAAATCTATTTCAGTTCTAGCCATTGAAATCAATGATTATATTGGATTTCGTTCCCTTTTAGTTGATATGGAGATTGGATACTCTTAGTGGTCTCATGGGCTTTGAGAAAAAATGTGTAAAAAGGTTCTTAATATTAGATGGTCGAAAGATAAATCCATAAAAGAATAAAAACCCATAATACTATGTTTCAAATGTGTGGTAACATGAATCCCAACAAATGACTGATGGGTCTATGGAGATGAATAAATATTGGAAAATAGGGGCATTATGCTACTCATTTAAAATGTTATTTTAAGAACCCAACTAATGTAGAAGAAGAAAGGATGGATCAAATATTCTCCCAACTAATAGTATTGTGTTTCAACCAAAAATAACATGGACATTATGTGAGACATTTACTTACACCATGGATTATTTGTGATAATAAATGAAAATAACATTCAAGGTATCAATGATTGGAATATTCTATCAGTATAGTTAAGGTGGAGCTTAAAAATGATTTCGTGATAGGTACACAAGTTTAGTATTCGATTATAGAAAACATACATTTTTATTATGGTTCTACTAATTCATTTATATTTTCCATGTTTTGTGTATTAATTCAATCACCACCTCAATATATGGAGGTTGAGTTATCTATGGGAACTGCGAATGCGGATATTATTGCATCTATGGTATATAAATCCTCCCCAGTCATTGTTTATAGACTAAACCTCCCTGAAAAAATCATCAAACATTATTTTTTGGAGTTTGTGATATATTTTGAATGGATTGGATTCCTTTATATATAATAACCAAATCAACAAACTAATAATTGAGGAAAACCTTCACTTCCTATGTCATCAACCAATATTGTACAATCATAAGGATGAGGAAGAATTTCCTTCAAAATCATCATCTCATTTTTGAATACAATTTCAATGTGAGAAATAATATCTTGAATGAATTATTAAATGAAGGAGATGATCACAGTGGAAGACATTTCCATTGTAAGGGACTATGGAAATGTGTTCCCTAAATAATTTCCCTCTATTACTCCTATCTGAATGGTAGAGTTCTCAACTAAACATATACCTAGGTCTTTTCCATATCAAATAATCTATATAAGATCGACCCCATAGAGTTATAATTACTTAAAAAGTAGTAAATATTGAATATAGACAAGGGTTTAGAGCATATGATTGTGTCACCACTAGGGGAACCAGTCCTCTTCATCACGATGATGAATGGATCAATGTTCATCTTTATTATTTATCAGGATCTCATAAAAATCATGAAAAGTAGAAAATATCCCCTTTTATAGATAGATGAGTATTTAAATCAGCTTTGTGGGTCCATGTATTTTTCTAAATAGGATCATTATATGGGATATGACCAAATAATGGTATAGAAGGATAATATTCCCAAAATCACATTTCAAAATAGATATAGACATAATGAAATCATAATGAATCACATCAAAATTAATATTTCTTTAGAAATTTTCATGGACCATATGAATAGAGTCTATAGAGACTACATTGAAAAAAAAATTGTAGTCTTTATAGATGATATCTTCATAAACTCCATTAGAATAGAGAAGAAATAAAAGCACATGAATACTATGATAAAAACATTGTGAAAGGATAAACTACATGAAAGGTATTGTAAATATGTGTTCTTGTTAGAGGACGAAGCATTGCAATTGTGGTTTATCATCTGAAAAGGGATATCAATGGTCCCCTAAAAACATTGACAACAAAAAATTGACCAAAATTACATCTATTAAACAGATCCATATATTCCTTGGACTATTACTGTATTACCAAGTACTTGAGATGAAATTCCCATGATTTTCAAACACACTAAAAAAGCTTACTCAGAAGGGAATGTTGTTATTATAGGTAATTGAATGTGAGGATTTCTTCAAATAGATAAAAATATTATTATCATCACCCAAGTACTTACACTACCCAAAAAGGAGAAATTTTTATGTTATACGTCAATGATTCAAATAAATTATTACTCTATATATTGATGAGAAATGATAATGTGATAGCCTACACCTCAAAGATGTTGAAGTTTCTTCCGAAAAATTATCCAAAAATTATCTACAGTTGGTAGTTGTGATATTCTCAATGAAATTTGGGTGGAATTATCTCTCTTGGGATATGTGAGGGATATATATTGATCCCAATATGTAAATACCTGAACCTAAGAAACCAGACTCGGCCCTTATAAATGAATTTTATTTTTTTATGAATGAATAATGAATAAATTCAAAACATGTACTACAACATAGGTCCTTTTACTACTCTAGGTTTGGTAAATTTCAAAACATGACTTACATTTCAACAAAACACAGAAATTTAAATCAATGATTCTTGAATATATTTCTTCCACAATACAGTTTCAATTAATCATGTTTGGTAAACCTGTAAAAGTGATTTTATTTTTTAGGGTGAGCATAAACTTCCATGTAAGGGGTTTAGAACAAAACAAGTAAAAAATACGGTTTACAAAAATTATTTTAATTACATGATTTAAATCATTTTCAGAAAAAAGTTAACATTTCTCATGACATGTAATTTTCATTTTTTTGAGATACTATAAAAAATATTTTATGATAATCTCATGCTCAAAATTGCTAAACATATTTAATGGTTATGAATAAAATTCATTATAAAATATAAATGTACTCGAAACCAAAAATTCATGGAATACCATTTATATAACATTCAATGACCACACTTAATTAACCATTACATAAAAGGTGTGTGGAAATGAATTAAAAAAATGCATTGATAGATCAGTATATTAACTTTGTTTATGGAATGGAATGTTTTTATTAATCCTTATTAATAATTTATTTTCAATATAAGTATATACATAAATATAAAATATTATACCATGTGCATATGATCAATTAAATCTATACATAAGAGCAAAAGATAATTATTTTTAACCACGGATATTGTACTGGTCAAATAATCATATGGAGTGTCAAATAATAATATTATAATGAGGGAATGCATAGTGTTAGAAATCATAACTATAGTGTCAAGGCCTCATTCGAAGACCATATATAATGAACTATCAAGGCATCGTTCCTTGACTCTAGTTTCCCTTATGAGACATACCGATGAATCAATAGGATATAACGGGCCTCACCCATAACATAATAAGTCTAATAAATTCTTATTTTTCCTAATATAAATATGATTCAAAATCAATGTTTACCATAAACCTTTGATTTTCTAGAATGTTGATCATATATGTAAATAAATTCAAGGATAAATACTTGTGGTACATAATCATTAAATAATCCAATGTGTTACTTAACACATTGAAAAGTTTGATTTTTTATCCATATAAAATACAAAAAATATTAATCAAAAACTTTAAATAATTGTCTCATGTTTTAATGAAAAAATAAAAAGTATAATGATACAATGGAATGTCTGTTCTCTAAAATCAATTGAATGTCATTTAAAAATTAGGTGTTGGCCATAAAAAACATTACATGGCATACCATGAAGGGGGAATTTAGTATCTCTCATGAAATGATTAATTTCTTATAGAAAATGATAAGACATTACAGATGAAAATGTGTAAACATGGAGAATAATGGATTTTAAACTTATATAGATTTTTAAACACTTGTTTGATGGGTGTTAAAACACACTTATAATTTCAAAATAAATGAATGAGGATAAATATACTTAAGGATTTCATATTTATTTCCATATATGTATGTGTGATTGTATATATATAAATATATATATATATATACATATGTGTATCTGGTTTCAATACATGAAACCATTGCATCCGAATCGTTTTAGAATCTATACTTTGACAAAAAAACCCTCATTTATATTCTTATAGTAAAATATGTTGATATATATATGAATATATTCATATGTACATTCAGACATATATACATACTTATATATATATATATATCACCATTGTATTATCAATTTTGAAACTAAGACTCTTACATTTTTAGAAAATTTTTATATATAAGGATTAAAACAAAATAACCCTTTAATTATATATATATATTGAAAATATTGAGTTATGTATGTGTATATACACATGTATATAGAAAAATATAATTATTTGTTTAAAGATCATTACTGGATAATTAAATTCACTCCCTTGAAACTACAATATTTTTTTGGAAAAGATCATTTAAAACAAGTGGACTTATCAAATACACATAACATGGATTAAAAGATATGTTTATTTATATATTTTTGTGTGTTTGTGTGCGTCTGTGTGTGTTCAAAAATATCCAAAAAATCCATTAATTGATTCATATTTTAATTGAATTATGGGTTTCTATAACTGAGGGGGAGAAGTCATGAGAGAGATAATTTCTAGGTCGCATTTGAGTGTGAAAATTGAGGATTTCCTAAAAACTGTGATTTCAATTGTTCTTATGAATTGAACAATGAAAACCCAAAAAACATTAATTATTACAAAGTAACCATGAAAAAGTTTATTGACAACATAAAATATAAAATTTATGCAGTGAAGGGGGATTCGTGTCAAGGATATCGATTTGGATAGAAAATAAAAATTTTGTCTGAATTGAATGAAGGTACTGAATCTAACGTGACCAAAATGGTGGGTGGAAATATGGAATCACAGGAAAGTGGAGATAAATAAGGTTCAATGGCTACGAGGTGCAGTAGAGACTTCTATAGCTTAATGTGGAAGAAAAAGGGAAATGAATGGATGGCTCAGATCAATTTGATGCAATCCATGGGTAGTAAATAACCCTAAATATTTTTGCGAGGGGGCATAACGTAAGAACAAACGACCCATATGCGGCCTGAGGGTTGATTAAATGTGTAGGGTTGATATGGGAATTTTAAAAGGGGAATGCAACTAATATTAGATAGGGAACATTAAGAATTATATTGGTGATTACGTGATTTTAAAAATTATTTTAATGTCCCGATCAGGGGATGCCAGATCCAACAATTGATAAAAAATGTTGCTATAAAATGCAGTGGTGGGGGTTCAACTGTGGAACCTATGTGGATGGCCATAATCTCGTGTGGTGAGATCATGCAGACGAGATAACATGCCATGGTAAAACCAGATTCAAACATGGAAACACTACTGGTTTTGGGATATCCATATAAGGTTCGATGCAAATCGCATATCTTTGATGACACAAACATAATCCCAAAGGTTTCCTTATACATTGGACCCTACCCGCAAGCCTTTTCCCACCCCTTGAATACCATATCCCACACATTGGTGCATGACCTGGAAAACTTATTCTTAGATCATGCATCTCCATACACACGGTTTGACCCTCCCTGCTCAAGTCCCTCATTGGACCAGGGGTTGATACCTCCCTGCCTGGGTTTGGCCCCATCCCCAAGCCTGGTTAAGGTGTCCCTTAGCCTTGGGATGGCACTATTTTTGTCTAACACTTGGAAAAAATATTTTCTACAAATAATAAATTATATCATTAACCATTTTATTTAACATACTATAAACAAAAAAAACTAATGGTTACTTAGATTTAAACACAAATGTTATAACTAAAAATAATCTTTAATTTAAATCCATAATTTCTATTAATTGAAAATGTTATTTTAAAACATTTAAAGAACATAATATTTAAAACAAATAAATTACCAAATGGGATTAAAACATAAATTCCCACTTTAAAACTAAACATATTTTTTTAGTAGTTATATAAACCATATAAATACATTTTCTGGGCATTTAAATGATCCAAGATCATTTATTTATTCAAAATAATAGTGCCCTATATTTCATTGAATCTGGGAAAAAATTCAATACTTCATAAAAAATTGTTTTTTGATATGACCAATTAAAGGGATGTCAACTACACTATTGGACTTTTTATCATGTATGGTTGTATTAATTTATTGTAGTAGGTCATGTGATGAGTTTTCTTGAGTAGTTGTATCCTCTTGTATTAATTTAATATTTTAGTGCTTGAATAAAATATTTCTCCTTGCATTTTGTGCATTAGAATTAAATAACACCAATTTTCATAAAATATAATAACTAAAAATATAATTATTACAATTATATTTATGATCAGGTCAATACACAAGATCATAAAATATATATTCAAACATATTGAGCATAATATCTACCAGAAAATATAATTATAGCTAATTCAGTATTGTGACTACAAAATCTACTACCACCCAACAATGGTAAATAAATTGAAATACGATCCAATTATATATGATCCATTAACATTATCGATGATGATAATTTAGAAATTTAATATGTTCTCATATTTTCAATTTGTAGATATGTGAATCATATTGGAACAAAAAATATCATTTCTTTCACAAAGGATATCCCAAAAGTCTATTTTAGTGAAGATAATAGATTCTAAATGAGATGACATGGAGATTGATATGAAGGTAAAATATTTAAGAAATGTGAAACCTATATTATTTAAATATGATGAGGACTGAGTAAAATTATGTGGGTCACTAAAATTTTTATGATCAAGTCTATAGGTATATAATGAGAATTTAAATTATGCACAATGTTCATCCTTCTCCATCCAACAAAGGACAATAAATATGTATCAAGACCTCCAAGAACACATTTGGTGGAAAATTATTATGAAAGATATCACTAAATAAACATAAAATTTTTAGGTAAATCTGAATTTGAAGGATGTATGGATTGATTATAAGGGGGTGATGAAGCCATTATCCATAGAATTTTGGAAATGAAAAAAACAGCACAAGGGAAATTTTCACTGTACATCCAATTAAATCCATAAAAAATAATGAAATATGGGTTATTGAGGATCATCTTTTAATGATTTATTAACATAAATCAAATAGAGAGTACTTATCACTTGATCAACCTCAAATCATATAAAACATATATGTGTAAAGAATGAATTAAGTGCCAATATTAAGTGTGTTTAATAGATAATTTATATTTACAACAATGTTCTAGAATTATCTCAAACATTCCTAGATAAATGAGTTGAGAAATAGTATATATTTTCACCCCATGATAGATGGTTATTGTTTGATAACTATTTGGAAGTCAGATGATATGTTATTTTTATTCTAGATTGACATAAAAGGGTGATAGGACCGACATCTTTTTAATATCGAGATCTCTTAAAAGAAAAGATTACATTCATCCATCCATATGGCACCATATGATTCCATTTATGGGATGAAATATAAACCACATGCATGATGGTTTAAATGTAGTGAACAAAAGATTATGGGACCTAAAATGGTCGAATAAATGATAAAATGGCGAATATATTTCAGCAGCACATTAGGGAATCTAAATTTTGATAGAATATATATACATATATCCATTGACATGACATAGAGTATTAGGTTGGATACATGGTTTTCCACCACATACCTCCATGGATAATAATAAATAGATTTTGGAAGAAGGTAATGATATGTTCCAAGTATATCAGCCCCCTTGATATTCATGATAACTTCGAATCTATATCATATTAACTAGAAATTCCACAAAGCATGTCTCATGCACATTATGTATTCCATGATTCCATATAGAAGATGTATATGCAATTAACCTCCTATGTATTGAATTAAGTAGTGGTATAACTGGACAATGATCTATCTTATGAGGTGTAGTTGGTGAATATCCGAGATCATATATATAATTCTATACACAACAAGAAAAATAATAATGGTAAATCGTAGGTATTATTTTATACGCAACAAGAAAAATCATGATGGTAATGTTCTATCGATAAACCATATGTATGTAGAGGCGACATAGTAACTAGAGGAAGAGATGAAAAGGAATTACCCTCAATTTTTCTCACCTTCATATGTTATGTGAAATTTCAAGGGTGTAATTTCATATGGGGTAGATTGTAATAACCTATAATTTTATCAATTTTGATTATTGATCTTATTATAATAATATATAGTATAAACAGACATATCACATAGACAAACTAAAAAAATATTATTTTCTTAAATTATGAACTATTCATTAGTTTGGAAATAAATGAATTATAATTCTAAATATTGCATCGTCAAAATAAATATAAAATAATTCAATAAAAATAAGATAATTAGGATCTTCCCAATCCACAAGAATGACCTTACTCACGAACAAAACTGTAGAAATAAAATATTTTTTCAAAAATAAAATATTAATTTTGAAAGTGAATGTATATATAACATTTAGATAATATATCATTAAATGAAGAATTAATTGTATAGGAGGTATTTATAAGATGTTTTGAAGAATTATGACTATTATAAATATGACCATAGGAATAGTAACCTGACTGTTGTAATTGTAATGTGACCCTTATGAATAGTAATATGACTAATAGAATATTAACCAAAAACATGTTAATTTAAAATCTATATATTTATGCTATAAACATAAAATAGGATATATTAATATCACGGTACAATTCAATGAAATTTTTAAAAATGATAAATTAAGTGTTTTTGTTTTTGTAAAATTTAACGGTTTTATTTTCAAATTTATAATGATTATGATTATTTAATATAAAATTCATGTACATAAAATAGATTTATTAATTTAAAATAAAATTAATTATAATTGAATAGTATTTTGATTATACAATAATATTTTTTCAAACATTTATAAAATTAATTATAACGTTAAATTATGTATTTTTCAAATAAATGAAGATTATAAATAAAAAATAAATTTCAAATATATATATAATTATTTTTAATATAATTATACCACATTTTAAAGACCCAAATTTATAAATGGGTGGTGTGATTTTTTGGATTTTTTCTAAAATAATTATTTTTTTAGTGAATAATGAAATATATTAATTTACAGTATATAACATTTTGAATCTAATACATGATGTTTTGAGTCCCAGTTGTTTTAATCACCCATTAGATCATTCTCAAATGATCAAGATACTATATATAGTCATATAAATCTACAATATTGATTGTTTTGAAACAAAATAATAGACCAGTGAATAAAATAATTAAAAATGTGTGTCTCCTCCCTTTATAAATACTCCCTTCTCCTCACACCTACTATGATTTGTATCATTCCAATATTCTATACAATTCACATTACAAGACACTTCCCCATGTAGTAAAATTTTTAGGTGTCAGTAAAATAAAATTTATATGTTATTTAATTTGATCCTCAAGATGATGACATTCATGAGGAAAATTCCTCAATCTATCTCATTAAAAATACATCATTCTTCTACCTTATCGTCGAACCTATATAAACATGCATGGGAAATTCATAATCTTATATATACCTAACATTTGTTATTTTAATTTAATATTCATCACAAAATCCATTTTTTCATCTATTTATTGAAAAAAATTCATTATCCTTAATATTTATATTCACCACCTTCATCGATGATGAATTTTCGATTAAAATTACAACATTCCATGACGGTAATATCAAAATTCATATTGATACATAATACTCATATATATTTATATACTATAAAAAATATCATGTTATGTAAATAATATATAGAGAAAATATGAAAAAAAAGTAGTTCGTTTTTATCACCAAAAAAATGCCATAATAAACTACATATTTTTCATTAACATTTTATCTAATAAATCATCCTAATTTAATAAAAATTGATATATAGAACCATTTATACTTATTAATTTTCATTATTAACAAATTAAATCAATTATATAGTGTAATTACAAATTAATAAATGTCTATAAATATATACAAGTTAATCGACCATGAACCTATTAAAATAATGCCCCCAGAACAATGAAATTAATCAAAAAAACTCATCAACATTTTCATAACTGAACATAATAAACTTATTATAAATAAAATTTTATTATATTTAATTAATTAATTATATATTTATTATTATATTATTTTCATTTATATTATGTTAATTACAAGATCACATTCAGACAAAATGTAAGGGATCTCTTTGATCAACCAATTTTACATTCAGTTATGATTTATTTCTATTTAACCAAATTAATTTCAACATTATTCAAATATAAATCATATATATTCATTTTATATCATCAAAAAACATTTTTATATTTCAATTTAACCTAATGGGAAGGTTAAATACATGTTTTACAAGGTTCTTTTCTCAATTCCTCTCGATAAGCAAGCCTGATTAAAGGGAACATCTCTGTTTCTAACCCATTTTCATGTACACAATATCAAATAATTTAGGCCACATATATTTTTCTAAAATAATAAATTATTTCATGGAATTCTATTTTATTTAATTTTTTTATAAAAAACAACTTTCTCTTTTTTCACTTCAAATACCTGTCATTATATTCAATAAATCTAATCTTATGGAGAACAAATCTAATGATACATTCCCACTCTCTTAATTATTTTCAGTTTAGTTATATATCATTATGCATGTTATATTATTAATTTTCCATTATTAATGTACATGATTTATTTAAATCCATTCTATCATTGATTACATGATTTTATGCCCATCGGTGATGTCTTGTGGCCTTATTATGATAACAATTTCATTACATGGTTTGACCTCATGTATATTTCTATTGTTTTATTAATTATGTGGCACATATATGAAAGAAAATATTCTGATGGGTATGATGATATAGTTCTACAATAAATTTGTTATTTTTTTGACTAATAAGTCATTGTGAATGGGATTATATAGTAAAAATAATCAATTATTGGACTCTATCTAACTAGTTATATAGTATTGAAATTTTTCCATAACTCATGTTTATGTCATGTTATATATTTTTTCCAGATCCCTATTTTCCTTGATCATATGATTCCATGATATATATGATAATCTTCCATATCGGTATTAATGATCCATTCATTTTATATTATCATTTAATGCATTAAGATTCATTTTTTCTTTTTTATTTTCATGTATATTCTCTAAAGGGGAATTTTTCATCGTCTATTTAATCAATGTATTACCAAGGAAATTAAATGTAGTTGTAGGAGTTCAATGGGATTTATCCATTATTTATAAAGATAAAATAATAAATTTTTATTGATTATTTCACATTTAATGATTATATACCTACCTTCTAAAGTAACTAGACTTTCTGATCCTTGGTTTGTATTTAATGGATGTTTATGGTTAAACTCAAGTAATAATATGTGTAAATGGATACTATCTTTGTAAAATATCAATCATAATGGGTATATAACACATTAAATATAGAAATAATACGAAAAATATAAATAGTGAAATAAAATACAATTTAACCCATTGAAATAATAATGAAATAATCACCACCTCCTCTAATGATCACTAAATATCCAATAAATTTTTTTATAACTTATAAATTGATAGATTATAAAACTAAAAATAGTAAAATATCCTTCTAATTAATTATCATTATAATAATAAAAAAAATCAAAAAATTCATGATCATCCAACTATACATCACTTACATTACATTATGTGATTATCATCCACCAATCTCTTAAAAAGCAATGAAAATAAAATAAAATCAGATATAAACATATAGAAAGTTATTTATATTGAATTGTTTTTAATATTTCTTTAAATATTCTTCTAATTATTCAGCTGATAAAATGGGGAAAAAATGTGCAGTAAACCAATGATTCTACCTCAAATTCATTAAAGTCATTCTATTAAATTATCTTTAGATTATAAGAATCCTTGTGTTGGATGAAATGTTCCTATAATTCATTTTAATTGTCTTCCAATACAATATTAGATGGAAAATATAAATGATCATCCATCTCATCTGAAAAATCCATATTTATTTATTTTATAAATATGAATCCATATTAAATTATGATATTTTCTATGATCTGACTATGCCATGAAAAAAATAAACTGAAAACCCTTATATTGAAAACCCTTATAAGTAAGTAGTAAACTTGTATATTACCCCCAAACCTGCCAAAAATAGGCCAAAGGATAGAAAATCTAAATATACGATTTAAATAAAATCATGGTAGGAATTATTTCTAAGACATGACACATATGTTGGTGAATATAAATATTGGAATTTAAGTAAATCATGGTATTTATTTCTATGAAGACCTTAACCAATGAGGATAAAAAAGTACCAACATAAATCACTCATCTATAGTCCAAGGACTCATGATGAACACGAAAAAGAAAACAAATATTGGGATCCATTTACTAAGTACCTATACACACACAATCATCATCTTAACACAACAATAATGAACATTTTATCAACTTAAAAATGTGTCGCATATCATATCTTTAATCAATTCTTGGAGAAAACAGCAGAATATGATGTTATTGACCTGGTGGTCAGATCAATACATTGATTTGATGGCCTCACATATCTTTAAATAATAATTAAAATGTTATTGTAGAATTTTTTGACGATAAAACCTCAGAATGGAAGTTGTGGGGCAATATCCCCCAGTCAAAGTTATGATGTTTAATTACATTAATACACATCATTTCCAATAGTGATGAGAATATAACCCCAAGGATGTCATAACGAAGACCATAATTAACATCGTAAAATCCAATATCGTCTCATGATTTGGAGTCACTAACATGATATAAAAGGATAATGAAACCAATATCTATTCTACTAAGTTAAAAGAAATTTATCCTTGATTAAAACCATGAGTCCAACCATTAATGCAAATATCATGCAGTTGTAAAGGTAAAAATAGAAAAAATTTATAAGACTCTATACAATATTATTTAGATGATGTGAATAAGATCAATAATTCTTCGTCGGGAAAGCATCATTGTACTTTATGGCCCAACAATACGATCACACGTACAATTATAAAGGAAAATCCTTATTTATTGGTTTATTGAACCAATGTAGTATTTACATAGAATTTATATTTAACATTCATATAATAATTATCTATAAAAATGTATTATATAATGATCAATTGAAAAATAAACTAGAAGAGTTAGAGACAATTGATGAAAAAATGTTTCTTACACTACAAAACCACGATGACCATCAGAATCGGATTCCACAAGGAATCAATAAAAATGATCACCACATTTTGTTCATTTGTGGAAATATTTTGTGGGATCCCATAATACCAATGATTCTAGTATTGAAACCACTAAATATAGAACATTATTTTTTTGGATAAATATTTAGAGACTGTTGAGAATTCACTTTTCTCCATTATATAATCTCTTTGTCGATGTCAAAACATTGTCAGTTTCTCTTTTACCGAAAAATTAAATGAAATGATCTTTACATTATCTGAACAATTAAAATTACAAACATTTATATTTATAAATGTATTATATATTTTTCATTTATGGAATGTAAAAAAATATTGTTATCCTGAACAAATTTTCATGGATTCTTCTTTTGTATCATTACAAGGATATATTGAAATTAATTATTTTAAAATGTGCAATTGAATGAAATGGATATTGAAAATGATTATTAGAATCAATTGGATATTTTTCCAAAATAATTCATATAAAGATCATTTTATGGTATTCATATTAATCAATTAAAATAACCATTTCTTCTGGCTCCACTTGGTATATATTCATACTAGCAATATACTTACCCTACATGGTTTTTGATTATTTTGACAAAGGATTAAATTGAAATTCACATCCTTGTTTTATTTTGTATTAATTAACTTCTCCTCGAAATATTCACTCTTATGTGATCCTTAGACATTAAATTTCACCAAAAATCTCAATATTTTTTATCATAGATATAAATATTTATTGAAAAAATTACCATTTTAAAATATGGTGTTCAAATTTGATGTAATTTTGTAATCTATGTAAATATTAATATATTTGTATCTATACTCAATATTGATATTTGATGATAAAGTAATTTTTTTATTAATTAAATATATTATTAGATATATTTGGATTGATGTGGATATATGAGAATAGGGATCATCATAGTTAATGGTATTCTCTTGATGCATCTGCACTTGAAAGGGATGACTCAATTTTCTAGCCTTAGATAAATAGGGTTTTCCTAGTATGTTTTAATATTCCATAATGATAGATATTAACATTATAGGTGTCATGTGCCTGGAAAATTTGATATTCAATAATTAATCATTTCATTAATTCCAAATTCCTCTATTACTATCCATTATAATTTCAAATGAAATTATCCTTGGATGCATTTTATTTCCATTTCATTGATTAAATGGAATGTTTTTTTGGGAAAATTAGTCTTCCGTATTGATTGTTACTAATCATTTAGGACTGTAATTTTATTCATCAATGGGAGTTTATTAGTTATTTACATTTATATTGATTATAATAGTCACTTATTTAAATTGAATGTGTTTTCATATTTCTACCTTTCTATATTGTTCATTCCATATTGAGTGTGCATCATTTTATATGATTAAATACATTGTACCTAATCCTCCGTAAGAAATTTAAGACATCGTTATTTTTTATCTCTCTTAGGAACCCATGAAGGTTCCTATATTTGATAAACAATGATATAATAAATAGAATAATATTATCCTAAAAAATATTTTTCAAGTTTTATATTCAAATATTATAGAAGGATCATTTATGTATCTAATTTTCCCTAACTTCTAACAACTTTTTTCATTCAAATTTAAACTCCATGCATCTTATAAAAAATTAATATTTTATGGAACCCTTGTTTGGGATACTAGGATCGGGGTCATGGTAGTCGATATAAAATTTAGTTAATTAGAAAATCTGGGAACTAGATTTTGGAAATCATGAAAAGGGAACATAACATAATGAATTAATTTTATTATAAGTATATAATGCCATATTATTTTTTATATGTAGAATATATTATGATGGTTTTATAAGAAATAAATTCTTGTATGGATTAAAAATTTCGAAATTGTATTGGAACAATTGTACCAAGGGGTAATTACAAAAAAATATCAAATTGGGTAGGAATCGATTATTACCTGGTGAAGGATAATGAGTCGTACTGTGAACCTTCTCTTTTACTTGTGATAGATATTTTTAAAAAAATTCACAATATATTTATTATCCATTTTAAGGATTTGAATATATGAAAATAAAATATGGACAAAAATTAAAACCAATTCTAATGAAGGACCTATGAGGATATACAATGGAGGAGTCATTCATGAATTTTCATGCAAATTTTATTAAATTTGGATATTATTTTATCCAATGGAATTTTTTTTCTAAGAGTCATAAACCATATAAAAATTCTGTTGAATTTTAGAAATTAATTTTTATAAATAAACATAATTGACATGGATACCAATAAATGTTATGATTTTATGTTCAATCATAGGTTCATATTCATAAAAACACCTAATCAAAATTTATGTGCATTGAATATAACATGATTAAAAAAAATTCAGAAAATTGGGACAACTGTATGTCTTAGATGAAAATCTATTTGAGGAAGAATTTCAATTAATTTCTCAGATATATGCATAGAGGAACTCAGAATATTTAAGATTAACATTATCATTAATAATGTTTTAAATATATTAAAATAACATTATTACACATTGTCTGAGAAATTTCATTGAAAAATGTAATATATTGAGTATATATGAATAATTATTTTCAATTAAATTAAAATTAATTTACCACATGAAATGCATGATAAATTTTTTTTGATCATGTGGTACATTCAACAATGCGTTTAGCTGGTGGGTCATGAAATACTGATCCCCTTCGATAGTTTACTTTACACTAAACAGCCGATTTATCAAACCACTAATACTATTAATATTATTATTACAATATTACTGTTTGTATAAACCTAAAATTGGAATTCTGGGTATCAAAAGTAATAAATATGTAAATAAATTAATTTTTTTCATTTTTAGAAAATTAATTTAATGGAAAATTATTAATTATAAATGAATGTATGAACAATTTAAAAATAATAAAATTATATTTATGAAAAAACTACTTTTTTTGCGCAAAAATGACTTGTCTCAATAAACTAAACAGGGTAGTTTTGATGAAATTTATTAATGGAACAAATATTTTTTATATTCAATCATATACATAAAATTAATATTATATTTTTTTAATATAAAAAATAAGTATAAACAAAATTTTCTGTATAAAAAGCTATATTTTTCTAAAATGATGTTTTTCCACCTTTTAATGGTTTACTTGTTTTAAGAATAATTATTGAATAATTTATAATGATTATATCAAAAAAATAAAATCATTTTTGAAAGAGAAATTTTTATTATATTTCAGGTATCTTTTAATCAGAGGATTCATTTTTTGATGAATAGAGAAAATTCTAAATTTTAATTAACAACTAACATTTGGTATAATTGATTTTTGAGATAAATTATATATAAAATTGTATTTATTCTATAAATATTTCATATTTACATAAATAAATCCAATTTAGGTAATTAGAATCAATTTTTCATAGATATTTATTTCCAAAAAATTTCAATCTTATATAGATTTTCATACTAAAACCTCAAAATTTTGTCCGTTTTGTGGGATTAATTATTAATTAATTTCATCCTCATATATTATTTGGATTTTGTAAAATCATTTCATAATTTTAATAAGTATGATACATAATTTATTATAATTTCATCTTAATTATTTAACAAAATTATTAATCAATATAGTTAAAATTGATTAAATTAATTAATAGGAAAACTACTTTAAAAAAGTACTAATCATAAAATTAATGAACCAAATGACCTAGTAACATTTCCAAAACACATTTCATGGAAATATTTTACCCATATCCACTACTGTATTGATTAATATTCATTATTTTAATGATAATTATGTAATTAATACCTCACAACTGTGATTAATTATTATTATTACAAAAATGCCAACAATCCTCTACTATCAAAGGGAACTCACCCACTAACTTATTCACAACTCCCATTCCATTTGAATTTCCCAAAACCAATCAAAATAAATGACCAAATCACATATATTAATCCTATAACCCTCCATTTTCATGTAAATATATCTATGGTTTTCTTTTACTAAAAGAGAAAACGAGATACCTAAATAAGAGTTAATGTTCATCATCAAACATCTTTATTTTATTTATTATTTAAACCCCTTGATTTATTTTTACATCATGATTATATAATCCTCTTAGTATATTAAATATTATTATATATTTTTGAAAATTTATAACATAATTCATTACACAGTTATTTCTTATGGGATATAGAATCATCATTCAAGTGTATGGGGGACTACATCCTCACAAATCGATGTCGTCCTTTCTTTCATTACCACCTATCAAAGATCAGGATAATGATGTATTTATAGTTTATATATGATATATTTTATATTTTTGATTTATTTATAATTTTTGGAATATATTATAACACACACCATCATTTCTTCATTTTGTGACAATAAGATAACATCATTGGTGTGTACAATGGACTACCACCTCGATAACCGATGTAATATTCGGATGTATTACATAAAATTTATTATGGTTGTATTTAATAAAAATATGTGATATATATGACATAATAATTATAATGGAATAATATATAAATATATATATATTTTAAATATCTTTCTTTTAACATGATATGAAAATGGTAATAGCATTCATTTGTAGATATGACATTCTGTATCCATGAATTGTGATTTTCATTCAATATTTATATCATTATATATTATTTTTTATACATATACACTGAAAATATAAGATAAAAAAATAAATTATTACACTATGTAAATTATAAAGTAATTATCTATGTAAGTGTACCTGAATATCAAGTCAATACAAATACAAAAAACAAAGGGGTGATTACTTGAAACAAAACATAAATATGGAATTGAAAATTAAAAGGAAATATATAGTCATTAGTAGATCATTTTTTATATCATACATATGAATATGTTTTTATTATTTTATAATAATAAACATATAGTTATTCTACTTGTGTATTGAACTAGTAAGAAGGATGTCAAGTCTTATGGTATGGGGATTTGTATTCCGTCATTTATTTAAGTGAGACAAATTCCATATTCACAAATCAATTATATTGATTTGGGTATATACTGACCTATGAAATGTTATATCATGAGTTTCATTAATTTCATGATATCTAATATTTTAGTAGATTATATAATTTCATGGGTCACATTATTCAGAAGTTACTCAATAAGTAAGGGATATTTATATCACTTTTTCATTCTATAAGACACAATCCATGTTGAAAAAATATTTTATGTATGTGGTGTGTGTAATTCCCACATCTATACTTTACAAATCTCTTAATTATAATTATTGTTATTTAAATATCCTTATATTATCTCCTATTAATGGGGTTTATATTTAAAACATTACCAAAGTGGTAAGGTAGTTATTATATATATTTTCATTATTTTAGAGGTACATTGTGCTGGGCACCTATATTTTAACACAAGGTGTATATTAAGATCAATTTTCATGGAAAATCATTATTTTTTTCATCCTAATGTTATTTTATGTTTCATTTTATGTACTTATATAATGGGTATTTATGTTATCATAGTGTTATGATTTTATTTAAATAATCCCATCATTTATATGGTAATTTTAAAATTATTTACCCATTTGATGATATCATATGATCTATATATCAATAATTCTCATGATATTTATTTTCCTATATTTATTCATGATTTCACAATGTAATGGTACTATTTTTGCATTAATTAGTAAATATTATAGTTAGGAATGTTTTAAGATAATCTAACATTGTCTATTTATTTTGATGAAAATACATTTTCATTAAAAATGTATATTAAAATATGTTTTTATTTTTTTAATTGATATCATATTCAAATTTTCAAGGAAAAGGACTATTAAAATATTATATATTCTGAAAACTATATAAAATTATTTTCAATAATTATTTTACAAGTATTCAACATTATTTTCAATTAATATTTGTTCTATAATTCATTAATTTTTTAAAAAAGAGTTTTCAAGTTGGTAGGATGTTCTCATTAAGAATTTCAATAAATTATGAATAAAATTTATTTTCTATCTCTAATGATATCCATTGATATTTTTTATGTTTATTTTGGATATTATAAAAGTTTATCACTCGTAATCTAATTTTAATTTTTTATGTTAATGAGGAAATGTTTTTTATGAATGTAGTTTCTCTTCCATAGTTCATGAAATTATAAAATGGTAATAAAACCCATTACATTATTTGGTAATGCTATGATGAATTGATTATGAAACCTTTGAATTTTCCACATTTTATGAAAAGATGACATGTTTATGATACTCATTTCATTTTATTTTATATGAAATTATGAATGTATACGATCATACGACAAATATAATTTTTATTTCATTAGGCGACAGGTCAGACCCATATCTCCCTCCAATGCATTGGGATATAATAAATGATCTATCAGCTAAAATCATACAAAGAAAGAAACTATAGGGTATACAAGATGGAATCACATGAACCCAACATGAGTGTAAACAATAGGGTATCTAAAGCCCACAACAAGAGGGAACATTCTTGGGAGTCCCTACCCCAAAAAAAGAAGTAACACAGGAGGGAATCCTAAGCATTAAACAAGTGGGTACCCTTGAGTTCATCCCAATACTGAATTTGGAAAACATGTGATTATACCTTTCCTAAAACATTATAATGCTATTGGCACATATCCTTGAAATAAGATGTTCTATGTTTCTGTTTCTTCTATAATTCAGTTTATTATTTTTATATTACAATATCATAGATTTAGATCTTGATTTCAATATGATTCATGTACTATGATCTTCCCAACGTTATTCCTAGAAACATGTATACGATCCTTGAAATGCATATTATGATATTAAAATTTTATTCTCATGATATAATTCATAGATGTGTTTGTTATTCTTACATATCACAAAAATTATCCCATACATAGTACCTAGGATCACCCTTTATTATGATTAAATTCCCAATATTATTAATATAGGTTTTATGATGGAATACTAAATGGGAATATTTTTTTTGAAACATTAAATATCATTCTCCGTGTTAGAATATTGTGTTCCATGTTTTCAGATAAACTGAACTATTATGTTCCAAAGGCATGTGTGTGTCCAATAAAATAAATATTCATCAAAACTAATATAATATCCCTAAATGTTTGACCTTGGATTATATAGTTGGTATCAATGGAATTTTCTAGTTAACCATTAAAAATTAGTAAGAGAATAAATAGTGAGAAACCTAGGGAAATTTCTATTGTTATTTCTAGGGATGTCTCTGACGATAAGTCTAAGGATGAGTCAATGATCAGTAAACTGACCATGAATTTGGGGTAAAGGATTGAGAGAGTGGTTTATGTGGAATTAAATCACATTATGAATACTAAAATCTGATGTGTATTTGGAAATTATTTACATATGATTAAGACATTTGAAAACATTGTATTATGCTTGACATGATCGAAAACTGGTGACTGACAATGGGCCTTGATGCTCACAAATTTTGACACTCCCTATGGATATGTTTTGGGAATTCAGAAAATCATTACAAAACATCATGATTGATTTAAATATTTTATGACTATGAATAACATAGTATAAACCTATGGATTCATATATTGATATAGAATGTGTCAGGATTTAGATATCTTAACTTTAATTTATCAGGATTATGTTGATTTCCACTATAAAAAACGTTTCTATTTTTTTATATTTTTATTTTATGGATGTCACCAAATATATCAGGTTATTATTGAGTGTGAAAAAAATTGATGATGATAAATACAATGGTATTATGACTAGTGTAATGAAAATTATGATTATCCCTGATCTGTTTTCATAAAACATGATTAATAATGTATACCTTAACCAATTATCAATGTCACCAAATATGATAAGTAAATATATATATTAGATTATAGTTAGATGAAATATGGAGAAATCTATATTCAGTTTCCTATGTATTGGGGATGCATGAGAAATTACCCAATCTAAAAGGAAGATGAAGATGTTTTGACTTTTGGAAAGAAGGATATAAATCTTATAACTATGAAGGGAAATTGGAATGTTCAGTTAATGCATTTTATGTAAATAATATTATCCCAACGAAATTATCATTGAATGAATGCTTCATGTCTAAAAATTATTGGAACTTTGAAAATCTCTATCTTAAATATATGCTTTCTGATTAGAATTATCATTGAGTTATATGTAAGGATTATAAATTTGATGATGAAGAGACTATATATGATAAGTGAATGAAATAAAGTTATAATGAATAAGAAGATAAATCAGACTAATGTTTTTTAGAAGGATGTGGGATGAATGAAGCATTTTTGTATAAGATTTAAAATATAGTGTTATGTGAATAATGAAATATATATTGATTTTTTAGTATATTTTTTTTCATTAATGATCAGAAATAATATTTTGTATGGTACTGATTACATATAATTTTTTTTAAGAATTTCGTAATTTTTTATTATGGAAGGATAACCATTAAAATGATATTGAGGATGAGAAAATAATATTTTTTATGGATAAATATAGGATTTTATGGTTAATTTAAATTGGATAGTATTTATAACATTGGAATAGATAATTTTTTTGTTGAGAAATTGGTCTACGTTATCTTTTATGAATATAGAACAATTTTGAGATTTAATAAATATATACAATATTTATTAGAATAAGGAAGTGTGAATGTTTTGAACAAGGATTTATGATAATTTAGGTTATTATCATGTTCCAAGAGAATACAAGATGATACTATTCACGTGATTAGTATGATACAAACCAAAGCTACAATATGATATATTGAGGATGAATGTTAAGCTGGTTTTGAGAAATGTAGAGGCCTTTTGTCTAATGTTTTGGATTTTTCACCTTTTGGGCGGTTTACATGGTTAAAATTTTACGAATAGTTTATGTTAATATTATTGTGAGGTTTTAGATGTTAAATTATTATCATTCCAAATGAGTGTTTAGGAAATTTGATTAACCTGTTCCACCATTTTTTCTATCATGATTACTATAGACATATAGAATGAATTAGAATTATATTTATGGATCTCATGATTTTTTCATGCTTCAACAATGAAAAATTGACCTTCATTTCCTAGAGTAATGTATTTAGTTGAAATTTATCAGGGAAGAACCAATGTGTGTGGTTGTATATATAGAATGTAATGATATAAAGAATGTATATCTTCTTGTAATAATTATTCAATGTTTGGAAAAAGGTCATGAAATAAGGTGTTTTTCTATTGTCATCATTTTTATGATATCAACGGCCTCACCATAGCAAATTTTGATATGGTTTTATGGACACTGACCTTCACTAGATCACCCAAAATCTTATTACCATTGATATTTATCAATAATTATAACTATTTATGCTTTTCTTCAATGTATAAATCATTATCTTCCTCCTATGTTCTCTTATATAGATTCTAAGCTCTGATTTTATTAGGGTAACCATTATTTTTCAAAATTCAATATTTTAATGTATTTTTTAGTATTTAATTTTAATAATGTTAGTTTCTCTAAATGGAAAATTAATTTATTAAAACAATGATGTCCCATATTTATTTTGATGGAGAAAATAATTTTATAGGGGAAGTATATGACATCCTGTGTTTTTATTAATTATTAATTTTCACATAAATATGAATTAATTGAAGGATTGTGATCCATTCTAGACCAAGATAAGTGTGTGGTACATGAACCCATGAGTTTATCATGCAGTTCAAAGAATATTGTTCCCCTTCGATAGCATAAGTTACATACAACACATAGTTTAACAATACTACAAAATTCGATTATTAATGTTACTAAAATATTATTATAGTTGTAACATATATTTTGGAATGGTGGTTGTGAAAATTATTATCTAAATTAATAAAAAATGTATTATTCATGTTTATAAAATTAATACTTTTTAATCCAATTCTTTAGAATTGAACGTAATAATTATTTGGAAATCAATAATTTCCTTTTTTTTAAAATGTTTTTCTATTCAGAAAGTTTTTTTAACTCAATAAATTTAAAAAATAGTTATTATAAATTATTCTAATAAAGCCCAGATAATATATATTAAAAAACCTCTTCAAAAATTATCTTATGTATTTTATAGATGAGTGATAGTAATAATCCCAATTTAAGGAATCAATATTTATATTTTTTTTATAAAATGTAATTTAACCACCCTTTATTGGTCCCGATATTTTAAAGCAACATTATGAAAATTTTATATATTTTATTTTATAAAATAAACATATTTTTTGAAATAGGAATGTAACAAAATTAGAGTAGGGTGAATTACCGGTAATCATATGAGAAGAATTATTTTTTGACGAATATTGAACTACAATTAATTATAATTGAAAACTAAATTTTCACCTCATTTATTTCAACAGGTAATTTTATTTAAAAAATTAGTTTCAAATTTTAATTAGTTTAATTATACATCTATACGTCTAATTTCGGACATTTTAATCAATTTCTCAATGAAATTTGATACAATGATGTTTAAATATTATATACATTTTCACTTTATGAATATATCATGTCACCCAATATACTACACAATCTTTAAATTATTTTTCCCACTTATATGATTGATATTTAGAAAAATGGATTCCATATTTGGAATTACAATAATTTATAATATCAAATACACTCAGATTATTTTTTACCAAAATTATTATTGAAAATAGTTAAAATTAATTATAGTGAACAAGAAAACTAATAGATTATAAAGAGACTATTATATTAATTAAAGGGGAAATTGTTCATGAAATAGTTTCAAAATGCATCTTTTTAGAAATATTTCATACAGATAACCGATTTAATATGAAATTATTCATTATTGGTGGAACATTATGTAAGGTATTATTCCCAATATTGTTTAACTCTGGGTATTTAAATGAATTCCACTCCTCCACCACTATAAAAGGGCACTCACCCCCTTACTTATTCACATCATCCAATATGCTGGGATACTTAAAATACTAGAAAAAACAACTGCAAACTTTTATAAATTCATCCTAGAAACCTACCACTTTCTAGAATGCCAATTATAAAAGACCATTGTCCCAATCCAAAAGGATATACCTGAATAAGAGGTAAATTTTTTCAACGAACGTCTTTGATATATTTTTTCCATAAACACAATAATTTATTGTTATATCATCATTATATGATCAAATAATTTCAATAAATATAATTATATGTTTTAACATTAATTCTACGACCAATAATATGTCACAATTATTTCAAATATTAAACGTAAAAATCCTTCTTGGGCACAACACACTATCGACATGTGAATTGATGTTATTACTTCATCCATTACTGCCATTAATTATTGGGAATATCTACAGATTTTTATTCTTTATATAATATAAATTATATATATTATGTAAATATTATTTTTTATTGATATATTAGATATAACATCAATGTTTTGATTTTGTGAGAATACGATAACATTGTTCGTGTGTGCGGTAGACTATCATCTTATGAAGCAATGTGATTGTTTTACACTTTACATGGAATTTTGTAAGGTTGGATTTAATAGAAAAATGTGATATATGATATTTTAATGAATCTAGGAATAATATATATATATATATATATATATTCATTTTCATTTTTCAATGTGACATGAACATTGAAATGTCATTCATGAGTACATAGGGCATAACGTCTCCCTACCTAGTGTATTTTATTTCCTCTTTTAATAATTTATATATTTCTATTATTATATATATAAGGAATATATATTATATTTTTATCACCTTTTATATTAATTAAATCAATAAATTAAGATATTAGTAAGAGGATGAGGAATAAAAAGTCAAAAAATTTATGAAATACATTGGAGTTATTACATGAAGCAAATCCTAATTACTGAATTCTTAAAAAACAAATTATATTATTTCATACACATACAATACAATATAATATAAATTTTAATATATTATTTTTAACATTTTAGAGTAAAATTATATTTTTTATATAGGAGGTTTGAACGCGTTTAACATAATGCAAGACTTATGGTAATGTGATTTCTATTGTCACAATTTTTTACAAGACTTATTCCATATTAACCAATTGTTTATTTTTTGTGGTGTATATAATACCATATAATGTTTTCAATATTTATCTAATATATTTCATGATATTAAATTTTTCAGTTAATTTTATTCATTATTGGATCTCATGACTTAAATGTTACCCTATTAGAAAGGGATCTTTATCCAATATTTATTTTTGGTGAGACAAAATCCATTTTCAACACCTATTTTTGGTAAGTGGTGTGTGTAAAAATAATGTATCTATGTATTGATAACTATAAAAGTAATTTTTAGGATTTATAAATAAATTTTAGGATCTCTCTTTCATGTGGGTTACTGTTAGAGCATTACCAAATTCGTATAGAAATTTATTCTAATTATTCCTTCCTTAAGACATAAGTTATGTTATGAACCTATATTAATTCACGAGGTGTATATATATACCATTATACATTTATAATCATGAATTTATTTATCATAATTCAATTTTTTATTTTTATTTTACTCCATCAATGGTCTTTCAGAAACAATAGTGGTATGAGTTAATTACTAAAATCTCAGCATTTATTAAAAAATTTATCATTATTCTTCCATTGATTAAATTATATAAACCAACTCAAAATATTTCTCAAAAATATTAATATAATATGGTTATTAATGATAAGTACATGGAATATTTCCAATTATGATATTTTTTAACTAAGATACTTCATAAAATTATTTTATGAAAATTTGACTTTAACACACTGTTTTGTCAAAAATTTGTGTTCTTTCAAAAACATGTGTTATTAAAATTATTTAGAGATGTATAAAAAGATATTTTAAGATCATTTTAATGGAAATGAATTTTTTTAAATTTTTATGTCTTAAAATGTGTTTTAAATGATTATCAAATATTATATTACTGTTTTAAAAGGTATTTTGAATGAAATTATTTTTTAAGAATGATATCTGTATTAAAAAATATTTTCTATCAAAAAGGTTATATTCCTAAATAAATGATTCAAATGATCATCAAATTTTTTTCCATCTATGATAACATCATTTTGTATTTATTATGATTTAAATAGTATATAATCCATGGAAAGTATTCCAAATATTATTTTAATTGATTATAATTCTGATGGGATGTTGTTTATAAAACCAAATTCTCTTTTGTTGGTTATAGCATGATAAACCTCTACTGATAACCAATTATTTTCATGGGAGATGATATGATAAAATGATTATGGATCCAATATCATTCTCTCACCCAAAATATAAATGTTCAGTCAAACATCTCAGGATGACATCCACTAGATGAACTCGACTTCACCTACCAATGCACTGTGGTTAAAAAATCACTAGTACTATACCAATTGATGCATTACATGATGTATAATCAACCAAATCCAATTTCCATCATGTAAAAACATTTTATTCAATGTATTTGGACATATCAAACCATGACATCATTTCACCATCATGCATGAACCAACACAACATAAGAGATTGTAGCCACTATAAAGAAAAAAAATCAAATATTCCCATGTGGCCTCACTGTGTTATTCCCCTAATAGATGGAAGAACATTATTAGCATGTATTAATGTGGCGCTCACCCCCATATATGTTCCCTTACCATAGTATTTACCGAATTATGAAACACTACCCACGACAAACACTCCATCGACCCCTGACCATGGGTCCTATAGGTGGATATTCAAATTTTGAAGAAATTTATCCGATTAGAGGACTTGAGAACCAGCATCCTATGATCTCATGGTTAGATTCAAATTTATTCTCAAAAGTAATTTTTTTCCTCAATTAGGTCCACTTGTGACACATCCTTGGGAGTGATTTCCAAAATGGATGATCAACATTTCAAACCACTGATCCTCTTAGAACGTCATACTATGTATTTTGGGTTTTTTCAATTTACCCTTTGATCACTCTACAACTAAGATTAACATTTTTAAATGTTTAACAACTCTAGATTAAAAAATTATCATAGAACTCAATCAGTTCATTGCATGACTTTTCGAGACAACTATATGTGTGTATATCAATAAATAATTCACTGGGATTACAAGAGAAGATGCCACATCCATAATACCATCCACAGGATTGTTACCCATGTGTATTAATATATCTTATGGCCCAAAAGAGGATTTAACCCTAGTAGTATCCCCCCAACTACTAAAAAACAATATAAAGGTCACCTGAGTCGCACAACACTGATAATAAAAGAGTTGAAATAAGGGAATCTTGAGCTACAAAGTGGCTAACCGTGCCATTGGGGTGTTTACCCTCTAAAACTGAAGAATGTAAAAATTCACACACATTGAGTGAGGGTTATAAAACTAATCAAAATCCATCAAAATGGTTTCATTTTAGAAACTAAGAGTCCTAAAAAGGAAAATGGGACCCAAATAGCTCGATGCCCAAGAATGTTTTGATAAGAAACAATAATTTGTTATAAATATCTGAGGGACCTACATACAATGGGCTATCCCATTAAATAAATATAAATAATCGACTCAAAACAAGTTCATTCAATTATCATTTCACCAAAAATAAGTTCGTATAATTGATATTCAAATATAATAAGGAAGAATACTATAGAAAATTCTCACACTTAATTTCAAAGATGAATGTCTAGAAAAAAGGAAATATAGATTTAATCTACCCTTACATGAGGATCATGATAAAAACACAACTTCGTCTTCCATTATATGTATTTTAACTGAAGTCATTTATCTCTATAAACATTTCAAGGTTTTGATTCAATGAAAAATGACCCCAATCTAGATGAAAAATCATTTTGTTATGGCTGTGAGGCTACACATGTAAGATATATTAAACCACTTTTTTAGGAAATATCATTTTCTAACAACCCATTATTATTTTCCCTTTTTATCAAATAACCGTATTATATACACTATTAATTTATTCATCTTGCTTCAAGAAAAAATATCTCACGTTTATCCAAATGACTTATATTAATACTAGTAGTAATAGTCAAAATAAGAAATCACCAAACGTTGAAATGTAAATTCATATTGGCAGCTATATGCACATAAAAAGTTCCGTCAATAAAAATCATAACTACCCCATGGGTTTTTAAACTAATGCCTACTAAAAGATAAGGCTACCTATGATGAACCTATAAATAAATTTTATGTTCCACTAAACACAACATGAACATTTTCATAATTTATTATTTTAAACAACCATAACAATTCATTTTTTAAGCCTCATTCCCCAAATAACCTACTTGTTTTGAATTTTTCATTTAGGAGTTTAGTGACACAGTTCAATAATCCCATTAAAGAGGTACATTCCCCAATGATGAAACCAATCAATTTAAATTTCAAATTATTTTATATTACTCGTTAGAATCTATGAAATGGCCGATAATAGATTGTTCAATTTTAATGCTTATAGACACCATTTACAAAAAACCCTTTAACCTTAAGTGTTATGTGTGGATCCTGTATTACCCCAACCATGTTATACAGATTAAAATAAAATTAAATTTACAAAATCATTTTGGGAAAATTCTTTAGATTTATAAGTTGGTTTAAATATTATTTGATTATATGGGTCACAATGTTACAACTCATAAATCACCCTTACACTTATATATTAGATGTTGTCTCCCATTTTACAACAACACATTTCTTTTGGTTAAAAAGATAATTTAACATTCATATCATGTATTCAACAGAAATTAATTATATAATGAACTTAAATAAGGGTTATATTATGTGGTTCACCAAATGCCAATTAATATACCTCCCATACACACAAAAAATTTGATGTGGGCTCGCAGTTAACTATGACCATTATATTCCAACCCCTAAAACCAATAGATCATTTCTTAAACATGTCCTAATTTATTAATAATGTGTTTCAATAAATTAGAAATTATACACATTAATACATATAACTAGGAATTGTAAACAAAAAATTTAATCATGTTTAACATCGTAAAGAAGAAAGGGGGCATGAAAATTAACCATAAGAGATAATTATTTGAATTGGGATGTACAAATACATTGGATTCAAAATACTAAAATACGAAAATAATTATATAAAACTCAACTAAAAAACATTAATTGGAAAAATAAACATGTTATATAGAATCATAAAAATAAGATAAAAAATGTTAAGATATGAATGTTTCCAAAAGATCCCATCATGGAATATAAGAGGTAGGAAAACAACCCAAGAGGAACATCATCAATTTAAAATTACCTAAAAATGAATTTAATGTGTCAAGAGATATTTCTAGAATATTATTTCCCATGTTCCTATCATGATTAATGTAATGAGACTTTCTTTCTATACCTGTACAAGGGTAAATATTATAATCTCATAAATCAGTTTGCAATATAAATTACCCCAATCACTCAATACGAATTCCACATCAGCTATAATAATGAGCAACACAAATGGATGTACCA
The DNA here is from genome assembly GCA_963277665.1 of Viscum album. Lineage (NCBI taxonomy): Eukaryota > Viridiplantae > Streptophyta > Magnoliopsida > Santalales > Viscaceae > Viscum > Viscum album. The sequence continues at coordinate 896,163,674 of OY728127.1, forward strand.
TCAATAGCCACATGGAATTTTCACCATAATTGTGTTGATCACTCTAAGGAATTACTACTTACCAAGAATCGAAAAATTCTTATCCCAAGTCTACCATACCAAAATATTAAGACAAATGGTAAAATATTTGACTCCACTATGTAAAATCTCACCCCAACTGACCAATAAATCAATAACCATTCTATTATCCACATGGCATCATGTGAAAATTCATGTTCACTAAAGGATATCGACTAACCGTGAGGGTCTAATGATGGTATTATGGGGGGAAATACCCGCATGGGAAGAGTTTCACAACAACAAGCATGAATATAAATAATAGACATCAGTAAAATAACTGAAAATAATAATAATTATAGCTATGTAATATTACAATGATTGAATAAAAAAAATTCCATATCCAACACATAATATAATGAATGACTGTATAGATGTTACTTCAAGAAAAAAAGGCATTAAGACAACAATAAATTAAAATAAATGAAATTTAATCTATCGGATAACTCCATGAGAATCATGAGTAACAACACAATCCTATTCTCCCATTATCTTAAGTACACATCACAATACAAGAAATAAATCCAAGGACCAGCAAGAATGTAAAACATCTTAGGTACCCCAATACAATGGTTTCTTGGGAAAGGTGTGAGATATCATCTGAGTAGGCCTCCAAAAAACAATTCTAGATCAATCCAGTGCATGCATCATAAAATGAGTTGTGTTCCAAAAAGGATAATTGAAATAATTTAATAAATAAATAACACATTTCACATTGTTCCACTTGGGAACCCATCCTTGTTTCCAACATTGGCCTAATCATGTGGGTATGAATCAAAGGGTCCTACAAGGGTAAATTTAGAATGATAATTGATAAAAGGTGAACTATCCTAATTATAATGATTGAGATTGGAGGACCTTTCCCTATGTTTCCATAACTAAATGATCATTTATGATTTAAATAATTCATTTAATTTTTTAATTTAATTGAAACCATCTTCATATTAACAAAGTGTGTCCCCCATGAGCCTGTCCTTGGGAATTCAAAGAGAATTTCCTTGTATCTATCAACGTTATAATTATATGTCTAATTCATATGGTGTCTGACCAATTTTACCAATGAATGATGTTTTATGTGTCACATCGGGCGAGGTATGATAAATTTTAAGAACTAACCTTTAATACTATACCATGGATCACGTGAATGGGTCTGAGTCTCTCTTCTGGAATGCTACAACCATTATGGAATTATACCAATCCAAGGGGTCTCCCTTCCGGAACCAGTGGCACCCATTTTGAAGAAATAATAAATAATTCATGCAGAACCCATTAAATGCATTTATAGTTTTGTCTCTTGTTTTTTTCAAGGAATTAATAAATTGAAACAAAGGAATGAAGTTTCCATCTTAGGGGTTCATAATTCAGAACCCCATTTATCAACCTCATCATAATGGTAATTCCATTGAAATATTAAATTTACATATATAATATGTCCAAGAAATTTCTATTTCAACTTTCCCATTATTTATGTGATAGTATGAATGTTTTGGATCCCAAACAGACATGTAATTTAATATGAAATACATTATCAATATGATTTTCAATTAGATAGGGTATTTAAATTAAAAACCATGTAATAGATTTATGTGTAATTCATGAGCCTCAATTCAATTCATTATATTCTACCTTTTAATTTATTTCATTGGTAATGGGGCCTAACATATGGCTTATAATTCAAATAAAATCAATTACAAACTCCAGGAATTTATTATATGACAATTCCCCTCATCGGGTAAATGGAATTTTATAAAAACATTGTAATTTGGAATCAATTCTAGATCAAATCCATTGGTGTTGATTATGTTAAAGAAATAAACCCACATGGATGATTTTCCATAAGTTATGGTCAACAAAGTCAATGTAATACATTTTTTTTGTTTAATAAAATTGAATAAAGGCGATGCTTAAACATTTAAGATCATAGAGAAATGACAAACATTATTGGATGCAATGAACAAGGGGAAATTACATACACCACTAACCTTATCCTCATAGTGAATCACTCGTACACCATCTATATTTTATTTGATCTAGAATATATGAAAACAATTAAATCAGAAAACACCTTAAAATAGGGGAAAGATGTTGTAGAAAAATAGCTCAAGTGAGGACAAAAGTACCCTGAATTATAGGGTAGATGATAAAATAGCTAACTGATGTCTTTTATTTTATTTCTATGGTGAATGATTTGGACATCAGTTTAATGAGATAGAAAAATGACTACGAAGGAGGAAGAAAACAACCCACGTTCTGAGGAGAGGATAAATTATCTACTAGAGGGCAGAAGTTAAAATGTGCTACGAAATAAATTAGAGAAGAAGGGGAAATAATTATTTCATACAAAAATAAGTGTACATGGTTTTACAAAATGGTTTTCCAAACCATTCACCAAGGAACTTCTCCATCATGAAACCAACATAGTTTGGTGCACGTTTTTCCTAGCAATGTGGAAACTGTGGAAAAATCCTTCATCAAAAACCTATAGATGTTAGCATGGTCGTTTTGATCCTTCAATATGGTTTGAACAATATATTCATAACAACATTCTCCATTATATTAGGTAACATTTTTTAATTGAGGGACATATTGTTTCATAAACTCAATCCACCCCCAACAGATCCCCCCGATTTAAGGGTTTTTTGGTTTATCCTTCCCAAAACTGAAAAGAACACCTCAGGAACCTCCAAGTACTGTAACCAAATATAATAACAACACATTTAGGAGTTCAAAATCACATAATTCTATTGCAATTATTATATTATAAAATGGATCATCTGCTAAGTATCAAAACTCAAAAAATATATTATAATTTCATCACCTCTAAAAACATTGGACACTACAACTACTATTGGGGAAAATAGTTAGAACGGTAGATGTATAATCATTGAAATATATTACATCCTCTACACCAAATTTTTTCATGTAACATACACCGTATCATGAATCCCCCCTATGTGTTAACAACAAAACCACCCTGCCAATACAAGTGGTTGAGACTCTTATAGAATTAATTCGGGGAGAAGAGAAATAATGTTTACATGTTCCAAGATGATGAAGTCCACAGTTATTTTCTAGTATGTATGGAAACTGATCTACCCTAACTACTAGAGCCCAAGATGTATTTTATATAGGTTCCAATGACCAAATAGATTATTTCCCTTTTCATTGGATACCGAGACATCCCATTTTGCGAATGCATCATCTTCAAAGACCACATACATCAAATGGTAGATTCTGGGTAGGTGAAACTTGGGGGGTTAGATAATAATGTGGAATATGATTTCACTACTGACCTTGCAGAAATAAGTGAGGGGAAATATGTTGTTCGAAAAGGGTTGCAGATGTTTGACAATTAGCTTGTTGGAAATTTAAATATCCAAACTCCTAGAATTATCCAAGAACTCGTGAAACAACAACATATTCCCCAATATGCACCTGGTAAAACACATCTGGCATCAAAAAATGAAAAATGTGTCATTAAAGAGAAATGAAATAAAAAATAATACACTCCACATCGTTCTAATTGGGAAACCATCCATGTCACCTACTTTGGCATAATATGGTGAGTATGAATCAATGGTTCCTACAAGGGTAAAGTGATTATGATAAATGATATAAATTGGACTATCCACATTCCTATTATTGAGCTTAGAGGACCCGTCCTTATGTTTCCATAACCAATAGGTCATTTATCATTTGAAAAGATTCGTTTACATTTAAATTTAATTGAAACCCTCATAATATAAACAATGATAGTCCACATGTTGTTATCTATGGGTATTCTGAGAGAATTTACATATATCTATTAGGGGGATCAATATATATCCAATTCATTAGGTGTCCGTCCAATTTGACACATTAAAGATGTTATATGTGTCACATCAGGCTTGGTGTGATAAATATCAAGAATTAACATCTAATTCTATACCATGTATCACATGAAGGGGCATATGCCTCTCTTATGGAGTTGACCATCCATTTTTACATTGTACCCATCCATGGGGTTTCCCCTAGGTAACCTATAAGGCCCCGACTTTAAACCTTACTTAATATTGAATTAAATGAATAATTCAAATTGAGGATATTTTCAGGTTTAGAGTTTTAGAGAATTAGGACATAACTATTACATCTCAAAAGATTACAAAGTAGACACTTCTACTAAGATTCCATAGAATAAAATCACTTAAAATGAAACATTTCTAGTTACATGTTTTATATAGCATGACTTTCCATTGATCCCATCCTTGACCCTATTCCACATTAATTCATATGAAAAACATTTCAAAAAAAACTTGGGGTGAGTATAAAAAGCTCAGTAAAGTATACACAAAGAATGAAAACTGTTAGTTTATCAAAACAAAAAGTAATCCATTTATACATTATCAAAGTAATACTTTTCACATTTAGGAAGTACTAAAAACTCTTCACTGAATAAAATATCAATAAATACCCTTTTGTAACCGAAATATTACCATAAAACCTATATAAAGATCACATAACATATATTGTTAACATGGGACATAAACATACTTAAATTGAATAATCATACGGTCGACTTCCACACATATCACTTAATGGAATATCAATATGGCCGACTTCCATACCCAATGCATTGGAGGTTATAACGTAACCACATGTCCTAGTATTCATGACACCAACCGTCATATTGTTTATCACGTAACCACCAATCAAATGTACAAGTACAATTATAAAAATCATAAGACATAAAAAAATATACTGGAAAGAAAACATTTCAACTCTTTGATCACAATATATCACATAAATATATTGAAATAACAAATCCATTATAAAAACCATTTTCAATACCAAAATACATAATAGAGTATATGGTGTTTATTTCATTTTAAAAAACATTACGACTTGTTCATGAAGCCAAAGACCAAATAACATTCACGACAGTAGAAATGGTCATTGTCACCGCGTACATTAAAAGAAACATTCCATTTATTCATTTAGTAAAACTGTTCATATAAAAAGATTCTTTTTGAATAAAATTAAAAGTCAAAGGGGTTTATACACCGTATAAAATAAAGTTGTGTATAAAACAAAATATGCCTCAATGAAAGGAGATTGAGACAATGTCCGTTACAAAGATCAATTTTAAATAAAATAGATCTATTATGTATATTAACTATAAGTAAAAATAAAGAATGTAAAAATACAATATAGGACATAATAATATGATGACATAATTTTAATGTATGAGATTAACCCATAGAACGAAAATTGGGATAAGAAGTTACCTTACCTCGGGTCCGACTTGACTCGATCATTCTTTAACGTCCTGTATAATAAACTTGAGTTAATTTCTACTTGATTAAGAACCTTTTTCAAGTTCATTAGTACTTTTATATAACTTATTACCATGTCATAAACAATATGTAATCATTTATGTTAATAATGTTTGTTTTGTCGATATTTGGTTCTCAAGTCGAAAGTGGACTTCTTACAATTACATGTTGTTTGTGTGGTCAGAGGTTCATTATATATAGAATGATATTCATGATTTGGATATAATATATAACATATATATCCAGAATATACATGTATTTATAATATTACATAATCATTTATTGGTAATAAATGAAATGCACCATGCATGGAGACGGTAAGCTGTACGTACGCATGAACGCTACTTTCATTTCTATGTCATATTAATGGAATTAAAACTAAATTAGAGGTATGTATATTTTCATTCCATAATTATATTCATCATTTAGATGTACCATAATTCATATATAACAACTTTAAATCCATCTTTTATACGTCCCACATATGGCATTAACGAATCAAATCACTTTGAGGGGGCGGTAGTCCGCACTTCCTAAAATGAAGATATCACGTATACCCATAATGGAAGCCATAATGTTGTGTAATAAATTAAAAATACAGAAGATTAAGGAATACATAAACATATTATATATCATATATAAATATAGTGACATCTTAATATCCACATTTGATGTTTTTGGAAGAATATTATACAATCATCGTTTCGTGAGGCAGAAATTCTCCATCCACAGAAAAAGTATGTTCTTTAACCATTAGATTTAGGTGTGTGTAAGTGTAGCTCGAATTATTCTTATAAAAAAATCATAGTATATTTGATATACTATAGTTGTTACAAAAGAAGTGAATAAAAATAGTTTAGGGGGTTGGAGAAGCAAAATAAAACAAAAGAACACAAGAGAAAACACTACCATTAAATCGGGTAACTCTTTTTTATTTGAGCTCAAAGGATAACTTGGGAAGACCTCTGCCCAAAGTGAGGATTCTAAGAGTAAGAGAAGGATCTGGAGAGACAAAATGGGCAGCGTTTGGCCGATCAAAAGGCTTTGGAAGTATTTGTAAGGTAGTAGAGGTGGGGGCCTTTTGTAAGAGGAGAGGAGGGGCACTCTTGGAAAGTAAAGAAATGATACTTTATTTTAAAATGATTTTAGGATTTAAAAGGTCCCACATTGATATAATTCGAGTATAATGTGATAAATGTTCGAAATATATCTATACAATAAGATTTTTACAAGTTTAGGTCTTATATTTTACATTATCTTTTCATTTTATTTAAATCGTTAAATAATGAGGTACTCGCTGCATCATCATGGTGTCATAAATAATTTAATATATTTAAGGTCTAAAAATTATAAAAAAAATATCATGATGTAGGAAATATTTTTAGATTTCTAATGAATATTTATAGTAAAAAATATGACTTTTATAACCCCATTTAATAATTGTTTTAGTATATCAACCCATGTTTGTGACATTTTTACTTTAACATTAAATAAAAAGATATTAATGACATTTTCCTTCCAAAGTGGCTCTATGGGGTCCCCATGTTGACCCATGGATTGTTTTGGTCGGCCATTACACATCCAATAAGGGAATTACATGTGTCAAGTTCATTTAATATTATTAAAACATTATTCTTACCTTAAATTACACTAATTACCTCTAATCACGATTAAAACATAAATGTTACTATTCACCAAAAAATAATTTTAATCCCATTGAACCACATTGTACTTATTAATGACAACCATGTAAGTCGGATTTTTGAAATTAAAAACATAGAGGTGGTAAATTTTCATTTAAAGGAAAAATAAGTTTTTTTAAGTACCACTTAGTGGTTTCACTATACATCAAAAATTGAAGTTTTTCAGAAAAATACCAAAACATCACCTTAAGCTATATTTGATATTCTGAATTCAAAAATGAATTTTATTTTAAAAAATTCAAAACATATATGTTTCATTAATTAATTTAATAATTAAATCCCACTGCCAGAGCAAATAGCGTGTTTTTGTGAAACAATAAGTATCAAAAGATTGACACTAGTTTAAGTCCGATTTCAAAGTGAAATTAATTCCAACGAACACTATTGGATTAAATGGTAAAAATATATTATAATTTCACTTTAAAACCAATTAAAAAGATAATATAATCATATAAATAAATAATATTAAAATGAGGTTTTGAATTAAAATACAACATTTTCACTATTCATTAAAAAATGAACTTTATCGGAAAAATACCAAAAATTTACACTATGTAAATTTTGATGCCGCGATTCTAAAGAAGAGTTTTATTTGGTCCAATAGAATGTATAAAAGTGAACAAAATTATATTTAATGAAGGTTCACCATCAAAAGGTGATAAGTGGACCTTTAGTGAATATTAGAGTATCTATGCCTAAAATTCAATTCTTTTCTTATTTCAAGCCTTTATCCATTATTGGATAAATGTAAAAAAATTAACATATATAATCATATTTTAGTTATTTCTATTCATTCCCGCCAATACAATGACTAAGTGCTAACTACCATTTAAAATAATATTATTTTATTACTAGTGTGCAACGTAAGACTTCAAAGAAACTCATTTTGCGTATCGGGTATGATATCGAACATAGCAACCCCTTTAAAGTAAAATTAATTTTTAATTTGTAAACGTTAATAAATATAAGAATTTTTTATTCTTTATTTACTTGGGATGTTACTGAACCAGTGGCGCATGTTTGGATGAAATAAGAAATAATGTCTAGGGAACCCATCCAAGCCATTTCTAGTGTCTTCCCCGGTGTTTTTTCATGGATTTAATAAATTCAAACTGAGTAATGAATTTTTCATTGAAGGGTTACATAATTTGGAACCCTTGTATAACAATCATTATAAAGGTTGTACCATTGATAGAAGAAATTCACATATATAATATTTCAAAAAAAATGCAAATTTTATTGGTACCAACATTTATGTGATCTAATAAATGTTATACATCCCAAAATTTATGTAATTTAATATGGAATACATTATCAGTATTATTTTCAAATGGATATGTAATTTAATTAAAAAATCTATTTATAGAATTATGTGTAATTAATGAGGCTCAATTCAATTCATTACATTATACCTTGTCTTTTATGTAATGGATAATGGAGCTTAAAAAATGTCTTATAACACAAATATAATCAATAAACAACTCTAGGCATTTATTATATGAAAATACCCCTCATGGGGTACATTGAATATTATAAAAATGTGTGAAATTTGGCCTCTATGATAGATCAAAACCATTGGTGTGGATTAAGATAAGGAAATAAAATCACATAAATGATTCTCCACAAGTTCTGGTCACCAAGGTCAAGGTAATAAAACTATTTTAATTTAATATAAAAAAATAAGGGATTAGAATGGATCAGCATGTGGAACAACAATGAACATAATATGATGCAATGCAACAAGGGGAAATTTCCTAGGCCAATGACCATATAATCATATTGAATCAGTCATAAAACACAATTACTTTATTTGAGATTGAATGTATGAATACAATGATATCATCTATCACATTAAAAATAGGAAAAAATAGGTTGTAGAAAAAATAGGTAATGTTATGATAGACAAACCCTGAATTATATGGGAGCTAATAAAAGAGCGTACTGATCAGTGATTTTTTTACGTGATGGTGACATATTGGGTCATCAGTTAAAGAAGATAAAAAAGTATTGAGGAGGAGTAAGGGAATAACCCACATGTGGAGGAGAAGATAAATCATCAGCAAGATGGAAGATGGTAAAAATGTGATAAAATAAATAAAAAAATAGGGGAAAATAATTATTTCACACAAAAAATAGGGGTGCATGGTTTAAAAAAATGGTTATCAAACTTGTTCACCAGTAAACATATTTAAAGGGAATCCAACATATTTTGGCACACAATTTGTCTAACAATGTGAAAACCGTGATAAAATACTTAGTCAAAAACCATATAGTTTTTATAATTGTCATATTGGTCCTTAAACATGGTTTGATGAAACCGTTCTTCACTTTATGTTCCTCTATATTAGGCCACATGTATTCTATTGGGGGACATACTGTTTCATAAAATCCACGCACCACTGACAGCTTCCCCTGATTTGAGGTGTTTGTGGTCTAGCACTCTCAAAACTCAAAAGAACACATGATTGGACCCTATGTCCTTTAAAAACAAGAAATAACAACACAATTATTTGTTCCAAATATCATAATTTTATTCATATGATCATATTATAAAATGGACCATCTATTAAACATCAAAACTCCAAAAAAATATTAAAACCTCAAAAATTCTAAAAACATAGGGTACAATAACAACTATTTGGAAAACAACAAGAAATTAATATGTAGAATTTTCCAAGAAATTTTGAAAAAATAAAATATTCCACAATCTGTACATCATTAAACACATCTAAATTCATAGACACTACAAACATCTAATGGATATATGACTAAAACTTCAATGGGCATTGCTAAGCCAAATTGCACAACTAGAATCTATCAGTCGTCTATTCATAATTAAATGAGGTAATATTCTACATCTTCATCAATTCTATTCACATAATGATCCATTATTTAATTATGAGTATCATTAGGAACATGAGTTCCTAACATGTGATTTGAGAACCAGAGGAAGACACCACATGATCCAATGTTATTGGAAAGGTGCATCTATGGTAGAATACATACATCTATTCACAACCCCGCTGGTACTGTTAATATTGAAAAAACTCATGGAAGATCCCTTGCATGAGTTTAATCATAAAATTATAATCCTAGTTCATCTTTTAAAAGTCACCCTAAACTTATAACTCTATAAATTAAATGAAAAGAGGATCATGTTTCTTATCACCATTCATGTGAAGTAAGACCTACCTAACCTATCCCACCAAAGGCATGTACACCTACAACCTCGTTCTTAGGGGTTGAACTATCTGGAACAAATACAGAAGAACCTAAAGTTACAATAAAATAGAATCCCTACGTAACACCATTATAAGTTGTGAAATATTATTCTATAATTAATTTAATCATTTATGATTTTTTTCATTTCATGCCACACTATATCTATCCCTTTTTACATGAAAGTGATGTGTTTGGATTGTATTATACACAACAACATGTTATGTTTGGGAAACATGAATCACCAAGAACATTAGGAAATATAATATCCCGTGAAACTAAAATATATTTAATATTTTAAATAGATATGTTTCATTCCATATTAAAATGCATGAAACACTCAGTTAGCGCATGTTACACCCAAAAGAGACAATCTATGATAGCTTTCACTACATGTTTTACCATGTTTTACCGCCTATTAATGGATAAAATATTGTAAAACTAAATTTTGATCCATTTATTATTATTTTTTTAAAAAAATTTCATCATTTATGAAATTAAAAATCCCAAATTATCCTATGGTGAATTTTTGGGATTTTTCTTAGAATCGTTATTTTTTTGAGGAATCGTAAAAATTACAGCAAATTTGTAAAAAAACATTTTTCTAAATTAAATAATTATTACTATTATGTTATAAATTTAATTTCAGTTTACTATTAAAATAGATGAATTATTTATATGTTTATCCAATAAAGGTCACTAGAATCATTTTTATTTTGATATTAGATATGAAAACATATGGAAATTTAGAATGTTATATTATTTAAAACCCGATTTCTCACAACATCTTTGAGATTAATATTAATCATAATTTTCCCACTTCAATTATTTTAATTTTTTAAAAAGGTCATACAATTTTTTAAATAGTTTATTTTTTATCGACTAATAATATGAACTTATTTTTTACTAAGAATGATTTGTGAAAGTGATTGAAAATAATTACAATGATTAATGTAAAATTATTCTAATAATGATATTAAATCTTAATCATAAGGACAATAATGACCATGAAACATCTTTAAAAACCATTGTATACCAATAATTTTACCACATCCACACATGGATATAAATCTATTCGTTATTGTGGTATTATTAAATATATGTTCCCTATGAGAATTTTTAGGTTAGGAAAAATAAAAAAATATGAATGTTCCTTGCATTTAACATTTATAAAACATTATTATATGTAAAAAAACACCATATTTTTGGTAATATATATCATGTTTTGTAACATTTCAAGCTTCTAGGGTACACATCACATTGAATAATACAATAGCATGCGGTGTATGCAACTTGGAGTTTTAACACACCACGACCAATCTAACTAGCCATTATGAATAGTAATAGCAACTTTTTGAAAGATTCTAAATTTTATTTTTCAATATAGACTTTATTTTTGGATTCTGAATATCAAAATTATTATAGGGATACTTTTTGGTATATTTTTGAAAACATTCAATTTTTATTGAATAGTGAAAAACATTGTTTTATTGTCTAAAACTGACTTTTTATAAAAATAATTAGTTATTTTATTTTAATTTTATTTACGTAAAAATAGATACATAATATCTATATATGTTCATTGTAATTAATTGTATTCATTTTATAATATGTTTAGATATATAAAATTTTATTAAAATGTTTCCGTCTTTTACTAGCCTTCTAGGAGAATTTGAAAATTTGAATAAAACTTAATTTTACCTCTTATGTGAGTTGAATTTCAAAAATCCTAGAGGCACGGTTGACATCAGTAAGTAAAATGTTGTTTAATGAGATTAAAATATTTTTTGGTGAATAGTAACTTTTGACTTTTATTTACATCAATTAAATGTAAATAGGGTAATTAAATGTAATAATGATATTATAAGTATCCTAACACATGTAAAAATTATAATTGATAAGTGAAATTAATCCTAAAAACCATAGGAATAAAATATTATCCATTTGATCCACTTGTTTTAGAATAGGACATATATTATTATTTTATTTAAAGAAGAGTAAAAAGTGTTAGTTTCAATGTTTAATAACTAAACCATTTTTAACATATGGATACACATAAGATAAATTAGACTATAAATATTCATTAGAAATAAAAAAATTCCTATGTAATGATATTTTATTTATAATTTTTATACATTAAATAATTTAATTTATTTATGACACAATGAAGATGCAATGATTACCGTATTTATGAAATATTCAAATAATTGATATTATAAATTTCCAAATAAATGTCAATTGAGTCTTGTGATTAATTAAACGAATTTTATAGGTTAATATGAAATGATAGTGTTTATTTAATGAATTTATTTTTATGTAATAATGTTGTTAGGATTTTAACAAAAATCAATTACTAAATAGTGTCAAAATTGACATTAAGGAGTTTTAAAAACAAATATTATATTATTAATTGATATTATATTATTAAAAATCAAAGGATAATCCAAAGGACTTATATAATGATTTATATATCAATAATTAACCCCTTGGTGTTCTCTTGGATGTTTATAGTACATTTATTAACCATATAATATAAAAATATAAAGAGACATGGTAAATGTCCAACTATTTAACTAAAATATAAATCTAAAAGATAAAGTTAATATGGTGACCTAAACATGTATAAAACCTACTGATTGAGTTTTTTTCGACCCATACCGACCTTATTCTCTAAATATATCATTTTGAGGCCATTATATAACTAATGTGATTGTATAATAAAATAAATATTTTAAGCTTTTCCTAAAGTGATGCTCACCTCTCTTTTAAAAGTGTACTTCCCCTTCTCTCAAAATCACACCTCCAATACCATTTGGTTCGGCCAAACCCTTCTCAAATACTCTACCATCTATTTTAAATTCTACATAGATTCCTTACATTGATTAGAAAGCAAGCATATGGATCCCTTTTGATCAACTCAAAAAGAAGCACCCGAAGAAGAGGTAATAATTGCATCACCTCTTTCAATGTTCTTTTCTTCTTGCACTTCCCCTTTCATTGTTGTTTAAAAAAATAACTACATTACCTTCGAAATACTACAATGATATTATAATTATGGTACAAACATATTCTATATTCTATCTATCCTACAAATGAAAAGGTCACTATAGGTGCGTACATACAGCTTACCGTCGACATGTCATGGTGTAGTTTCTCATTCAACACTTCAATGGTTGGTTGGGTATAATTATATGTATAATTGATGTAAATAATAAATATAACATGTTAATTATTCTTTATATATGATATACAATCCAATTAAATACTATTTCACCATCAATATAATGATATTGTCGCTCGTCCGTACGTACAGATTACCATTTCCACGAAAGCAATGAGATTTGATCCTCATTATAATCATTCATGAATAATATTCATTTAATGACTAATTTTTTTTAAGAACATAATATACTTCTGGATATAAATTAAATACCTCATATCCATAAAAAAACATGGCTTATGTAACAATGCATGAAAAGGAAAATTAATCATTTATCAACTGAGATGATGATACTACTGTAATATTATTAACAAAGCTATATTAGATTATCATATATGATATCATAATTATGTATATAGTTCTTTTATAATTTAATAAAAACGTTTTAACTATTATATAGGAGGTTAACATACCATCTACTAAAGAAAAACTACATAGTAAGGGTTAATTTTAAAATCTGTTTACATATATGAATTTGTTAATAAGTAAGTATCTAATGGGACCTCTTTATCATCCACATCTATGTTTCTTAAAAAAATTTCAAAACATTTTTACTACTTACTAGAATATGTGATAAAGTCATTTATACCATTGTTTGAATTTTTATAAAAAAATTGAATGGAATCTTATCGTGGTATTCCAAACAAGGTACTTTATGACCTTTTCGAAAAATTAAGATAAGAATGATTTTTAAATTATAGAGAGGGTGCGGCTATTTTCCGCCGTTATAACACCTTCGATGCTTCCAATACACGATTATAAGAATATTTTGAAAATAATTTTTTTTATTTTATAATTATGTAACTTTTATATAATTTCATTATAAAAGTAGATATTTCTTTCAAATAGATTTCATTTATCCTTTATCAGCATCCTTTGATGGATTTTAAACATGTTTGATGTAGATTTATTTTGATAAAAATCATCCATATTTTATTTATGGTTTTGTGATTTGTTTGACTATGGATGTGTTATATTAATACCAATCATGGATTATGGATAATGTATTGAAATTTTTTATTCCATTTGTAATATGAATGTTTATGTTACATTTAAACCTTTTCATTTGAGGAATGAATTTGACATTGTAAGTGTTGGGTGGATCCTACCTTTTCATTTGAGGAATGAATTTGACATTGTAAGTGATTGGTGGATCCTACTATTGCTCCTCGATACATCAATAGGTCTCATGGGAAAAACTAGTGTCTTGGCACAAGGCATTGACAAAATCTTATTTGTAGTTATGGCATGATTCCTTGAATATGTGGTAATGATGTAATGCATTATGCATTTCCTCATTATGAAATTGGATATTTATTTGGCATGTGATTATTCGACTAGTGGAATATCCATGTGAATAAGTAAATGGAATCATTTGGTTTATATTTTCCATATTATGCTGATGTTTAAGATTAAAAGGCTTTTGTTTTAGTCTTATTAAATTCCTTAAATGTTTATGCTTATTTATGAATGTTTCCACTATATTGTTATCCTTACTGAGCTTTTGATCTCACCACATTCTATGTTTTATTTTTCCCAGGATGAAAAGAAATATATTATGACTAACCTTTGGGGATAGTATAAGGGATATTAATGTGGTAAATGGAGACAATTTTGTTGTTATCATTCATTTTTTAATATAATGTAAATCTTATGAATGTATCTTCTGATTCCAAGGCTACTAAATTGATCGGTCATTCGGGATAAGATTCCTTCTATCATGCCAATGTTATGTAATAATGCACCGACTCTCGGTAAATATGGTCAGAGAATTACAGTTGGAATCAGAGGATTTTTTGTACAATCCTTTGGAAGTAAGATTTATAAAAACACTGATAAGAGAATAGTATCCTATGATAGACATTGAGTATTAGTATAGAAAAACATGCAAGAATTTCTGTAATGTAGAGATTTTG
Organism: Viscum album; assembly: GCA_963277665.1. Taxonomy (NCBI): domain Eukaryota; kingdom Viridiplantae; phylum Streptophyta; class Magnoliopsida; order Santalales; family Viscaceae; genus Viscum; species Viscum album. The sequence continues at coordinate 896,179,101 of OY728127.1, forward strand.
TTCATTTCCCAAGAAATACATCCTTATCTAGATAGGAGTAGGTAGAGCCGGCTCTAGCATAGATGTACCTAGGAGTGAAAACTCTTACAAGGATTTTTGGGCTTCATCCAGGGTATCCTGATACAAGACAATGGGCCTTGATGCACTCTTGGTTATGACACTCCCAGGGGATAATCTTTGTATATTTCACATTTTCATTACAACCCATTATGAATGATTTATGAATATATACTTAATTAATGAAAAAAAATTTATGATTAAGAATTATATGCATAAACTGTTCAATTTATGTTAAGTGTTTTACAAGTTTTTAATTATTTATTCTGATTCATAAACTAATCTAGTGTATTCCATTATTTGAAATTGGGCATAGTTGAAGGAATGGAAACTGTATCGACAAACAAAATCCATGTAGGGTTTTCCCTCCTACTCAAGATAATTATAGTGGAGCTGATGATGCAACTAGTTTTGGTCATCTTAACACCGTACCTGGACAACTTAATAAGGTTTTGAATAATAACTTTACCAGTATGGATCACCATGATCCATAACTCAGAGGATCTATATTAGACTGATTCATGCGGAAACAGTCACAAAATGTAAGTGTTTTTAAAAATACATTAATATATGAGTAATGGATAAGTTCCTTAGGGAAAATATTTCATTCTTTGCGGAGTAGAGAATGGGAAAAAGTTGTCATGGTAGTTAATCACCTCACGACAGATGCAGATAAATAGTGGTCATTAATCAAAAACACAATGGAATATAAAGAAGTTTAAAACATGGAATTGAGGTAGTTTAATGATATTTTCATATAAAAATACTTTCCTCTTGACCATCAAGAAGATTAAGAAATACAATTTCTGAGTCTGAGGCTAAAGGAGGATGAGAATGTTGCAAAGTATGAGGCTAACATTACAAGGTTAGTAAGGCATGTGGCAGATTATATACGTAACCCAAGGAGTAATATTGATCATTTATTTTATGGGTTAAAACCATTTATCCATTGACCATTAATCAAACAATACTTCTTGTAGTATGAAGATATTGTCTCATGTGCTCTCAAGAATGAAAATGAATTATCTTAGTCTTACGACTTTGAAGCGAAGAAAGAGAAGAAAAGATCTACCAAACACTCTGAAAATGGAAATAAGGAAAAGAAGGGAAAATTTAAATATCCATCTTATAGTAAATGTGGGAAGAAAATCCTTGGTACTTGCCTAAAAAAATGGGAGTCTGTTGCAAGTGTAGTGAGAATGGCCCCCATGCTCTTGATTGCAAGGGGAAGAAAGAGGCTGTCAATGTTGAATGTGACAATTGTAAAGAATAGGGGCATTATGAAAATTAATGTCCTAAGCTCCTAGAATCATACCTCATAAAATTCAAAGGGAGAAATTCCCAGATTATGCAATCACATCTACTGAGCTTGAACCTCTGAATGATTTGGTGGTAGATAATTTAATGGATTCATCAAATGTAGCCAATGATTTATTTGATTCTAGATCATCAAATTGTTACATATCTTCTATGTTTTTTAATAAAATTAGACATTTCCAGTTTGATTTTATAAGGGAGTTTTCAGTAAAAACTCTTGATGGAAGTATAATTGAAACTATGTTTTTTGAATCAGACACCATTAGGGAATATAAATGTTGTTTATCTGCTGATATCATCATTATACCCATGATTTAATTCAACATATTCCTCAATATATGATGGATTTCTGACCATGATGTGAAAATCTAGTGTATGAAGAAGGAGGTAACAATTTTTGTTGATGATAAGAAGTACCATATCTTTAGAGTAGAAACATCACCACCTGATTCATATCTCGATCCACCCCCAGTAGCTCAACTAAATTCAATTATTGGGTAGGAAGAGAGTAAAATAACTGTGGGAGTGGAATGAAATGTTAAAATAGAGTATGTACCTATTGTTAAAGAATATGTTGATGTGTTTTCAGAGGAGTTCCTAGGTCATCCTCCAGAATGATAAATTGATTTTTCCATTGATTTAACTCCTGATTCAAGTCCCATATCATAGACCCCATATAGAATGGACACTATGGAATTAGTAGAATAAAATAAAAAATTGGAGGAATTGAGAAATAAAGGATTTATTCTACCTAGTTTTTCTCCTTGGGGATCCACTATTATTTTTGTTAAGAAGAATGATGGATCTATGAGGTTTTGTGTTGACTACCAGGAGATCAATTCTATAATAATAAAGAACATATATCCCCTACCTCGCATTGATGATTTATTTGATCAACTTCATGTAGCATAATATTTTTAAAATATTGACCTTGGATCAAGATATAATCATTTGTGTGTGAAGAAGGAAGACATTCTAAAAACATCATTTCAAACTAGGTACTAGCATTATGAGTATACAGTAATTCCTTTTGGGTTGACTAATGAACCCTCTATTTTCATGGATCTAATGAACATAGTATTCAAGGAATATCTTAATGACTTTGTAGTGTAATTTATTGATTATATCTTGGTATACTCTAACATCTACAAAGATCATGAAAATCACATGCGCATTATTGTAAAGACCCATAGAAGAAATGAATTATATAAGATGTTTTGCAAGTGTGCATTCTGGAATTAGGAGATTTCTTTTCTTTTCTATGTTGTCTCTAATGATGGAATATCTTTTGATCCTTTTAAGACAACAGAAATAAAAGAATGGCCAGCACCGATGAGGTATAACTGAGGTATGCAGTTTTATTGGTTCAGTAGGTTATTATCAGTGTTTCGCCCAAAATTTTGCCCGATGGGCTCACCCATAAACTAAGATCACACATAAAGGTGTTAAATTTTCTCCGAAAGAAGAGAGTGAAGAATTTTTTGAATAACTAAAGATAATATTATTCAATGATTCTTTATAGAGTCTACCAATAGAGAATAATGGGTTTATTATTTATAGTGATTATTCAAAGAAGGGACTCGGTTATGTCCTTATCCAGAATTATAGAGTTATTACCTATGCATCACATCAGATAAATATTCATGAACAAACTCTCCTACTCTTGACTTAAGTTATCAACTATAATATTTTCTTTATAGATATGGAGACACTATCTCTATTGTGAAAAATGTGAGATATATACTGATCACAAGAGTTTTAAATATATTTTCTCACATAAATAACTCAACATGAGGAAAAGATGATGGGTTGAACAAATCAAAAAATATGATTTCACTATACACTAACACATAGGGAAGGAAAATAAGGTGGTAGATGCTTTGATAAGAAAGGATCATGGAGTTTTGAACATGATTAGAGTTAAAAGGGGTCCTATTTTCATTGATCTATTAAATATGTGCATAGGAATAATCATGGAAGGTAAAACATTAATAATTTATCAAATGTTTTCCAAACCATCTTTACTAGAAATTATAAAATGTTCTTAGACTGATGATGAAGAGATTCAAAAGAAAATTAATACTATGAGTGACTGGAGATTGGTTGACTTCGTATATCAAGATAGAATTTTGAAATTTGGAAAGGGGCTTTGTGTTCCCAAAATACATGATCTAAAAAGGGAATTGTTGGACGATGCTCATAGTTCCAATTTCTCAATACTCAATGGGAGAACCAATATGTATAGAGATTTGAAAGAACATATTTTTTTGGACAAAAATATGATGGAGATTGGTGATTGGGTATCATGATTTATGGATTGTCAATAAGTGAATCCTAGAAGGCAACAACCTGGAGGAGTCTTGAATCCTCTTCCCATACGTGAGTGGAAATGGGATAATATTACTATGGACATTTTCATGGGGATACAAAGACTCCTAGAAGGAATGATGCATTATGGGTCATTGTTGATAGTCTTACCAAGTATGCTCATTTTCATGCTATAAAAGAAGATTTTCCACCTGAATGTCTGGAAATACAATATATTAATGATGTTGTAATACTTCATGGTGTACCCCTATCAATTGTTTCAGATCGTGATCTTTGTTTTACATCATGATTCTAGAAATGTTTTCAGAAGACCCTGGATACTGAACTTCCTTTGAGCACTGCCTACCACCCTCAAACTGATGGACAATCAGAATGGAATATACACACCTTAAAAGCCATGTTGTGATCTGTTTCAATTGCCATTCGGGGTATGTGGGATCTGTATTTACCTCTGGAAGAATTTTCCTACAGCAATAGCTTCTATTCAAGTATTTAGATGGCACCATATGACGCATTATATGGAAAGAAATGTCACGCACCAACTTGTTGGGATGATGTTGGTGAAATAAAACTTGTTATCCTAGAACATGTTGAGGAAACAATGTAAAAGGTGACGATTATCCAATCCCACATCAAAGCATCCCAATGTATAAAAAATATTTATGCTAACAACCGAAGGTTGTTTTTAGTATTTCAATTAGGAGATCATGTTTTTGAATGTTTCTCCATAGAAGGGTGTTATACGATTAGGTAAGAAGGGTATATTGAGTCATATATACAATGTATCATTCGAAATTCTAGAACGAATTGGAGTTGTACCTTATCGCCTGGAAATGCTGCCAAGTCTCCCCAACATTCATGTTGTGTTCCATATATCACTATAGAGAAAATACATGCCTGAACCAATGTATGTGCTATCCTATGAAGAAATAGTACTGGAACCTGACGTGACTTATTACAAAGAGCCAATCCTAATTCTAGATAGCGGAGAACAAGTGTTGAGAAATCGGACTACTCGTCTCGTAATAGTTTTATAGAGAAACCATAAGATAGAAGAGGTAACATATGAACCCGAGATACTTATGATGATGAACCACACAATTTTTTTATGCAGTAATATTCAAGAAATTTTGAGGAAGAAATTATTTTATGGAGTGGATAATGTAACACTCCATGATTCTATAGTACGCTTCTCTTTGAATAATACAATAGTTTGCGATGTACGCAACTTTGAGTTTTAACACAACATGAACAATAAAAATAACCGTTATGAATAACAATACCGTCTTTTTGAAATTTTATAAATTTTAATTTTCAAAATGGACTTTATTTTTGTATTTTTAATATCTCAATTTTCATAGGGTGTTTTTTTGGTATTTTTTCTAAAAACAATAAAATTTTTATAAATAGTGAAAAACATTGCGTTATTGTTTAAAACTGACTTCTTATTTGAATAATGAATTATTTTATTTTAATTTATTTTTTGTGTAAATATATTCATAATACATATATATGTTCAATTTAATTCATTAGAGTAAATTTAAAATTGGTTTAAATATATTAAATTTTATTGAACCTTTTACAGTCTTTTACCCCCTTTCTAGGAGCATTTGCAAATTTTCATAAAACATAATTTTACTATTTCTATGAGATGAATTTCAAAAATCCAAGATACACGGTTGAAATCAGTAATAAAAATGTAGTATAATAAGATGGAAATAATTTTTGGTGAATAGTAACTTTTGCCTTTTATTTACCATGGTTAAAAGTAAATAGGGTGATTAATGTTAAAAATGATATTATAATTACCGTAACACATGTCCTAATTCTATTGGATATGTGTAATTCGACAAAAACCCACCATAGGAATAAAATATGATCTTTTTGGTGCACTTGGAATAGAATAGGGAAAATATTATTATTTTACATAAAGAAGAGTTAAAAGTGTTAATTTCAAAGTTTAATAAATAAATATTTTTAATATAGGGCTACACATAAGATAATTATGACTATAAATATTCACTATAAAGATAAAAAAATTCAACATAATTTTAATTTATTTATAAATTTATGAAATTAAATAATTTGATTTATTTATTACATAATGATGATTCAATAATTACCTTATTAATGAAATATTAAAATAATTGATTATTTAAATATCCAAATTAATATAAATTTAGACTTGTGATGAATTCCCCAAATATTATAGGTTAATATGACATGTTATGGTTTATTGGTTGAATTTAGTTGGAAGTAAAAAATTATTTTTACTTTAACAAAAATCAATCACTAAACAGTGTCAAAATTGACCTAAATGAGTTTTTAAAACAAATACTATATTATTAATTGATATTATATTTTTAAAAATATAAGGTTCTTCCAAAGGAATTATATAAGGTTATATAAATCAATAATGAACCACATGGGGTTCTATTGGCCATTTATATTAAGTTTAATAATCATATAATATAAAAATACAAAGAGACATGGTAAATATCGGACTATTTAACTTAGAGATAAATCTAAAATTGACGGTTAATGTGGTGACATAAACCAGTCTAATACCTATTGGTTAAATGGTGTTTGAAACATACCCACCATTTACTTTAAATAAATCTTTTTGGGGACATTATATATCGAATATTATTGTATTATAAAATAATACAAGAAGCTTTTCCTAAAGAGACCCTCACATCCCTTATAAAAGAGTACTTCCCCTTCTATCAAAATCACACCTCCAAGGCCATCTGGAAATGCCAAAACCTACTCAAATATCCTCCCAACTACCCTCTTGTACACCTAGAGTCCATACTATTATCATAAAGACAACCTAAGGAGTCATTTTGATCAACTAAAATGTAAGCACCAAAATAAGAGGTAATAATTTCATCACCTCTTTCAGTGTCCTTTTCTTCTTCCACTCCATTTTTATTTTTTGTTTCCATTCCAAAATAATAACTTCGGTAACTTATACATAATTTTATGTCATTATAGATATGGTACAATGATATTATTTATTTTATCCATCGTATAAATAACAAAGTCATCCCACGTGTGTACGTACGGCTTATCGTCTCCACGTCGTGTTGTAGTTTGTCATTCAACACTTCACTGTTAGGATGGGTTTAATAATGAGTATAATTGAAGTAAATAATAAATATAAAACATTAATGTGTCTTTATATATGATATTCCATCAAATGATATATGATTTTTCCATCAATATAATGATGTTGTCGCTCGTACGTATATACAGATTATTGTCTCCACGAACAAAATGAGATACATTCCCCCTAATAAATATTCAAGAATAATTTTCATTATATGAATAAAAATAATGTTTAACAACATAATATAATTTTTAATATGAATCAAATAAATTATATACATAAAAAATATTGCTTACATAACCAAGAATATAATGGAAAACGAATCTGTTAACACCCCAAATGATGATACTACAGTAATATTATTAACAATGCAATAATAGAGGATCAAATATTATACCATATTTATGTATATAGTTATTTTATAATTTGTTATCAATGTTTTAACTATAATACAGGTGGCTAACATACCATTTACTATGGAAAACTACAAGGTAAGGGTTAATTTTACAATCTCTTTACTTATATGGGGTTGTTAAAACATAGGTATGTACTGGAACCTCTTAATTATCCACTTCCATGTATCTTAAAAATGCATTTTAAACATTTTTACTATTTAATTGAATATGGGTTAAATTCATTTATACCCTTGTTTGACTTTTTATAAAATCTTTTGAAAGGAATCTTATCCTTCATTTTCCAAACAATGTACTTTATGGCCTTTTCAACAAATGAAGGTAAGAATGTTTTTTATCATAAATAGTGGGTGTGGCTATTTTATTTCATTATAACACATTTGAAGCTTACCTTACAAGCATAGAATAATATTTTAGAAATAAATGTTTTTTAATAATAATGTGAATTTTTAATAATTTCAAAATAGAAAGACGCATTTCATTCAAATAGTTTTTATTTCTTCTATGTCATCATACAGTGAATGATTTTAAACATGTTTCAAGTTGATTTATTATGATACAAATCTTCTATATTTTATTGAAGGTTTTGTGAATTTTTTTTTGTTGATGAGTTATTTTTATTCCATTCATGGTTTATGGATAATTTATTGAAATTTATAATGCTATTTTTTTTAAAAATATATTTATGTTATGTTTAAACCTTTTCATATGAGGAATGCATTGGACTTATTATGTGACGGGTGGAGCCCGCTATAGCTACTCGATGCATCGGTAGGTCTCATTAGAAAAACTATTTTCTTGAATCAAGGCTTGAGAAAATCTTATTTGTAGTCTTGGGATGAGGACTTGGCTATGTTGTTAGGATGTATAGAAATATGCATTCTCTAATTATGAAATTGGATATTGATATTTCATTTGATTATTAGACTAGTAGAATATCCATGTGAATAACAAAATGAAATTATTTGATTTATATTTTCCATACTATTATGACGTTTTTGTTTATATGGCCTATGCTTTAGTCTTATACATTTCCTTACTTGTTTATACTTATTTACGATTGTTTCTGTTATATTGTTATCCTTACTAAGAATCTAAGCTCACCCGTTTCTATGTTTAATTTTTCCCAAGAAGAGAAAATTATATTATTGCTAACTCTATTAGGATAGTCTAGGAAATATGAATTTTCTCAATGGAGACAATTTTGTTTATATTATTCTTTATGTAATGTTATGTAAAACATATTAATTTATCTTGTTCTTCTAAGGTTACAAAAAGGATCGGTGTTTAAGACATGATTCCTTGTAACATGCATATTTTATGTAATAATGCATTGACACTTGGTAACTAGGGTCAGGGTGTTACATTTTTAATTACATATCTGTTATTTTTAGAATAAAAATTTAACAATAATTTTTAGAGATTATTTAATTTCTTAAAATTCATTAGGAACACAAACATATAGATTATTTATAATACAATTAAAGAAAATAAATGATTCTATAAATATTATAAGTGATGTGAATTAATTGAATTATTGCCTTTACTTATTTATTAAGATATATATATATATCATGTTACACATCTGTAAAATTAATATTTTATAAATCTAAATTTATTTCATTATTTTAATATCATAAATAAATATATAATGCAGTAAATGACAGTATTTTCATTTGACAATAAATAACAATTTATTAAATGATTTAAAGTTAATAAAAATACTATATTATTAAAATTTATTTGTATTATTTATAAAATATTAAATTTTCTATATTAATTTAGAAATTTATATTTTATAATTAATATATTCACCCATTGATTTTATAAACATTTCTAGCATGGTTCGAGATTATGTACTGTTTTTCAGGTCACATGGACTTGTTTTAAAAATTATTTTTTAAATCACATTAGATTTTTTTTAATTTTGGTATCATATTTTTAATTCAATGGATATGTATTTTATAATAAATATCACAATAGTTAATTCTTGGTGGTTAAATCAAAGTGGTTAGAATACTAGATACTCTAATAAAAAAATTCCAATGACTATGGAATCCTAGATGTTTAATAACCATATTATTAAAATGAAAATTTTGTTTTGTTTTTTTGTAAATTTTTATTGAACACAAATTCACACTACTCATTTATTTATAAATTTCAGAATGAGATTTGGTAAATTAATCACCCCTTTACTGAATAGCATTTTATATTTATAATAGTTACACTCCCCCTCGAAAATATAAAGGGATGTGCTCAACTTCCATCATCACACCTATCAAGCCACATTGGATCAACCAAAATCTGAAAAATTAAATTCCATAAAACCCTCCACCCATCCTTGAATAATATTTTTTTCCACATTGAATTCTTGAAATTCAGTTGGTGGAAACCAAAAGTAGTTAACAGATTAAGAGTCAACATCTTCCCCCCCAAGCTGCATTTTATTATTTTCATTCTCCAACCCCCCACAGTCAATATAAAATTATTATAAAAATACTCTAGTATCAAAATTTTGATTACTTTTTTAATTATAATTGATATAGCTACAATTTCATAAAAATTCATCTAATGGTTAACTGATGTACTATTTATGTGTACGGTGAAATACCACCTCACAAAGCCATGATTGTTCATTCTTCCTTTACTACATCTTATGTTGGGAATTATGATGTAAAATATATTTATATATATAATATTAATGATATTTTTAATGTATATAAATCATTTATTATTATTTTACAACAAATATGTTTATACTTTTCATTTTTCCTTAACAATATAATTTGGTTCAAGGAATTGTGGACTACCGCCCCCTCAAAGAGATCTGATTCGTTCACATACATCATAGAATGTATTAGAGATGTTTTTATTGAAAATTTATTATATATTTAACATGTTAATTCTAATTTTATGATAATTTTATCATATATAAATATATTTATTTTTTTCAATAGGACAATTAAAAAAATAAATAACATTTATATAAATATACAACCTACCATATCTATGAACATTGTAATTCATTTCATACCTCTATATTCTATAGATTATTATAATAAAAATATAAATTATATTTATATCATTTTATACATTCTATAAATAATGATATAAGTATAAATTAAAAATTATATGTCAACATAAGACACATTTGAAAATGAAAGAGAATATTTCTCGAAGTGAATCCTTTGCATAGATTTGTAATGAAGCTGGTAATATATATTCATAGTAGTACAATATATGGTATTATATATTAAAATATGGTTATGTAAAATATGTATAATAAACATACATTTATTATATATGAGGTTTGAATGAGTATAAAAAATGTCAAGAGACATGGTAAAGGGATTTTGTCTCACTTTTTGTTTCCGTGAAATACTTTTCATATTCACTACTCTTTCCTTTTACAGAGTATATATACAACCCATTAATGTATTATATGATTAATATATAATAATTTGTTGGAAATTTTATATCAATTAAATTATATTTATTTCATGTTTTTTATGATTGAAATGTCACCAAATTGGTAATATAGTTTCGTCTCAATTTTATTTATTTGAGATACATGTTTTGTTATGCACCTACATTATTTCCCGAGGTGAATTCGACATCTTATATCATAATTTTCAACCTTTTAATAATATTTTATGCATCATGAAATTAAATTTTCATACCAGGATAGTGTGACTCCATATTACCCAGTGGGTTGTTTTTATTGAAACAATCCTATCATTTAATGGGATTGTTTATGATTATGATTTCATTTAAGAAATATTGTAATCCATATCACAAGAACACGCATATGTTTTTTCTAAACTTTTGATTGATGAAATATCTATTTATTATTATAAATTTGAACTCTTTTATAATTATGATAATTAAAAAAATGTTGCATGAAAAATCATACCATATTTCTCTTTTCGGTCAGAAATATATTTTTATATCAAAAACCGTGTTTTAAAAAAGTTTTTCATAAAAAATTAATGATTTCATTATATGTATTCATTGTATTTTAATATAAATACTTCTCATAAAATCAACATGATTAATTCATAAATTTTATTATAAATAGGGTTTCAAAATGTTCCCAATATTTCATTATTATTTTTCAAGGTAATTTTTTTCAAAACATTTTCAGTCATTCTATATATGTTTTTAAATTTATTTCCAATGATATTTTTTCAAAACATTTTCACACTATATTTTTATATTTTCAAGGAAAATCATTTTCATAAAAATTTCATTCTCCTTTTATAAGTATTAAAGGAGAATGGTTTTAAAAAATTTCAATTTCCAATTAAATTTTTTCATGTACTTTTTTTTCAAAACGTTTTCTGTATCACATTAATTTTATCAATAAAAATGTTTTATGAATGATTCTAAATTATTTATACATAATATTTCATTACTATTTTCAAGAAAATGGGTCAGAAAATGTATTGTTATTTCAAGGACAATTATCAAAATAAGAAAGGATATTTTAATCAATTAATTATTTCCAAATAACATTCCAATATATTACCCATATATACTAAAAACTGTTGATTTTACGTATGCCCTTCTAGGAAATGATGTAATGATTATAGTCATATTTCTTCTTGAATGCATTATCTTTGGATGAATTGATTCTTATGTCACTAGTATCTTTTCCCCAAGATATATGATTTTAAAATCAACTTCTTTTGAAACATTATGATTTTGAGGTAATGATTATGAAACCTATATATTTTAACACAAGTTATGTTATGATTACATGTTTATGATACACTATTAATTTTTTTGGATTATGGAATGGTTGTTTATGAATTTTTGGTATGGTATTTATGGTTTCACTATGAGATCGGGTGGACATATATCTACCTCAAATGCATTGGGTAATTATTTATATCATATGATATAGGAAAATATGGTATTTAGAGAGATACTTGACTAATACAATGTCCATGGTAGTGAACCAAGAAATCCATGATGGTATGTGGTGTGAACTCATTCTACTAAGATTACCATGGTAGTGATCAGGACTACCTAGAGGGTATGTGGAGTGAAATGATACTGATAACATGGGTATTGGAGTGAACCAAGACTTCCAGGACGGTATGGGGAGTGAAACAATGAAACTAATATGGACTTGTAAAAGATGTCACGACTACTATAGAAATCATTTTTATATGATTTTTTGTTTTCCAAAATTCTATGTCTTACTCTTGTGTTATGGTTTCATGGATTATGATCTTTATTTCTTAATGATTCATGTATTATAAAATAATGATATTTATTCCATGATTCATGATTATAATCTTTTGATATATTGGGTATGTTCGTATTATGTTATTTTCACAATAACATATATTTATGGTCATTCTTATGATTACATGTGTACCATTTTTTAATATTACTAAGAATCTGATCTCAAGCATTTTTTTGTATCTTATCCCAGGTTACGAATAAATTTATTTAGTATGATTTTTCTAATAATGTTGTGAGTCACTATGAACATTGTAGTAAATAATGTAGCTCACATAATTTATGGTGTATATGATTCCCTGTTTCCAAAGGGAATATGCTAATACGGTATTTGGGGGTCTGTTTGTTTAATGTTTTAAGTATTCCGTTAATGTTATGTAATATCAATATCTATCAAGAATATTTCATTATAGCTACTCTCATAGAGAAGGGTTAGATAAAAATTGGAATCTATGATATACAAATAATAGTGAGAACCCAATGGACAGTTTTATGGTAAACTCTATAGATAAGGTAACACGTTGTAAAATGTTACAAAATTTTAGTAAAGGATAGTGTGTGGTGTCTCTGAAAAATAAACCCTTGTCTTAATACTACAACTACATGTGTCTCTAACACAGATGTAACATGGATTAAAAATGTTTACACGATGTTTTGGTCCTTGAATAGGGAAATCTATTACACTACACCAGGTGTTCCTGCCCACCTAGTTTGACACTGACGTGGGATATTCATTGGGAATTCATAAAACCCTTCATAAAAAATAAATAAGGATTTAAATATATTATGTATTTGAATAACCTAGTGTGAACCTAGGATGTAATAGGATAAGGAATGTTCCAAGATTTTGGAATCCTATAAGTGAAATGTTTTTCATGACTATGGGGTTTTCATTTATGGAAATTTTTTCTCACTCTATGCCTTCAGGTTTTTGTAAATGGAGTGAACTAGAAGGAATATAGATAATATTTAATGAATCAAATTTGGTATTTATGGAAATTCTGAGAACATATTTCACGTGTTGAAATAGAAAAAAGAGAATCAGGAAGGTGGTCCGAGTATTTTTTATACTTCTAATGATAAAGATACTACAAATATCATGTGAATGGTATGTGATTTTTATCCGGTATTGTTTATATTAATCATAATAGTAATGAATATATTGACGTATATAAACCTTATTACATGATTTAAATTTCATATTCTTGGAAATATGAATTATGGAATATGATTTGATGCCTGATTAATGGTTAATTAATATGGAAGGATGAATGAAATATTTCTGTATTGGAATTTAATTGTTTTGTAAAATAAATCATGAAATATATAATTATATTTAGTGTAAATTTTTCATTAAGGATTGAAATGTAAATTATTAACGATGATGATGTCATAGAATAGTGACTTCATTGAACAATGATATTTAGATTAAGGGAATATATCCCTTGATTAATGTTGATTTTTAGATAATGTTGTTTTGGAAATGATATGTGGAATATGAATAAGTTAATTGGAAAGTACTGATTAAATTAAAAAAAATTAATTATTTTTTGAGAAATTTGTAATTTTCATCATGGATTATGATTTCAAATTCTTGGAATTATGGAATAAGTCAACTAATATTTGGAATAAGAAAGAATGAATGATTTCAAAAAATGATTTTTTTGTACATTGGGTTATTAAAAAAATTCAAGAGAATATAATATGAAGGAATTCAAATGCGTTGAGTGTGACAACTAGGATTTAATTATTAACATATGATTTACAATTGATAATTTTCATTCATGACCTTATTTATAATTTTTTGGATTTTCATATTTTAGATGTTCTATTAGGTCACTCAAGTTTGAAATTAATATGTTGAACATTTGATTATGATTGTGGGATTGAAATATTTTCTCCCCGCATGAGGATTAACATATATTGGATAATATCTTCGAACCCATAATTATTGAAGATAGATTAATAAATATTGGATGAATTATCAGGGATCTCATGATATGTCAGTTCTTCGGTAATGATAGATTCGCCTTCATTCCATGTAGTAAGAGATGAACTGGTAATTAATAATATAATGAAACGGGTGATATTTTATTGAAATAATATGACTATATCCCACGGAGATAATTCAAAAACATTAGGAAATAATATTTCAACAAAAATATGTCATTTTATCACAATTTTTTATGATATCAATGACCTTTTTCATATCTCTTTTTGGTTATGGATTTTATTGTCATCATTATCCTTACCATGTTCTCTAACAATCTCCATCAGAATATGATAGTTTGATTTATCATCCATGTCTACGTTTTCACAAGAAACCAACGTTATAAAAGGTGGAATCCAAGTTAAATGATACTTTGTATAACCTTTACGGTTCCAAATTTCCCCTTTAATGGATGTTTCTATATTAATTTTTATTTTATGGGTTTTTATGAAATGATGTTTCAAGTATATAACTATTAATTACCCCGAATATTTTGTAAGGGGAATTAATGTAAATAAGAGTGTAGAATGTTACCCCGTGTAACTTTTAATAAATTTATAATTAATATATAATGTATTAGTAATTTTTCATTTCAAAAAACAGTTTATGTTGACTTTGTTATATGAAATATCTATTTTTAGATCCAATAAAATGCGTCAACAAGTTATGCATTTTCGTTATAGAACTCAATGATCATAAGGTAATGTAATACCCCATGATATTACAATATATTAACTATTTTAAATATATAGTATACAATAAATATTAAAATTCAAGAAATACTATGTTAATGTTCAATATAAATAAGAGAATCATTCATTGATAGCTACTGTTACATTCAAGACCAAGTTTTACAACATTTTTATGGTGAAACAATTTTGAAAATATATTTTGACATATGTATAAAAAAGTTTTAAAAAATAAAAAATGTTTTTGAATTTATAATTTAAAAATTATAATAGTGTGAATATTTAGGATTTTCCTTAGAAACATCATTTTTGGATGAATATGAAAGATTTCAGCAATTTATTAAAAACTGTATTTTCTATTAAAAATGATTACTAATAAAAAATATTTTATGTTTGGATTCAATGTCAAAAATATTTCAATTATGCTCATATTAATCCAATTTAGGTCATAAGAATCATTTTTATAGTGAAATTTGTTAAAAAAAACTTATGGATCATTAGACCATTTTCTTAGTAAACTCTGCCTTCTCTACATGTCTGTAGGATTAACATTTATCATAACATTCCATTTTATGTGATTATAAATTTGATAAAAGGAAATACTCGGATTTAATAAATTTAATGTTATTATTCTAATAAATTGAACTAATTTTTTTCACAACAAAAATGATTAGTGAATGTGATTCGAATTAGTTATGATGATTAAGGTAAAATTAATATAAATAATGTATTAAACTATAATCTATTTGAATAAAATGACATGGAAAATCATCAAAAATCCATTTTATTCTAATAATTACACAACATATCTTCCTGGATAAAATTTTATATGTTATTTGGATATTATTAATTAGATGTTCTTTATATAAATTCTTATGTAATAAAAAAATTAAAAAGAGAATTTTTATTAAATTTGTCATTTATAAAACAATTAGATATGTAAAAAATGATATTTTCTGTTATTCATATAATTTTTAAAGGTAAATTGATTAGTTTTATAATAATTATTTATAAATAATTTTTAGAAGTCATTTAGTTACATAAAAATTTAAATAAATTCCCTCAAAGTGATTATTAAATTATTAATTATCTAAAATAAATGATACTATAAATATTACAAGTGAAGTAAATTTATTGAATTATTCACTCCAGTTATTTTTGAAGAAGAATATATCATTTTTCACATCTATAAAGATAATATTATTTGATTAAAATATTATTTCGTGATTTAAAAATTAAAATTATACAAATAATATCAAAATTGAATATATTAAAATTCTACTATACATTATATTTTATTAAATTATATAAAATCAAATCAAATATTATATTCTATGATGCGATTATAAACTATTATAAAATATTAAATATGGTATATTAATGGACCAATTGATATTTTATAGTAAACATATCGACCCATAGATTTTAAAAACATTTTTAGTGTGGTCTGGGTTTATTCTATATTTTTCACATCACAAGTTCTTTTATTAAAAATAAATTTCAAAATCAAAATATATTTTTATATTTTAAATTTAGTATCATATATATAATTCATATTAAATATATTTTAAAATAAATATAACTTTATTTTATTCTAAAAGGTTAATTCTCCTATGTTAGAAAAAAAGATAGAGTAAAAAAGACCAAAATACTATAATTGGCGAATCTAAGAAGATAAATAAGGAAATTATTAAAATGCAGATCTTTTTCTATTTAGACTATTTTGTTAGATGATAGTCTCACATTACACAATTATTTTTTCATTGTTATACTATAGTATCACATTATCTCCCATTTTTTTTGTGAATGATTCTAAGGGAATCCAAATATTATATTTTCAAAAAAATATAGTTATCAATTATCTTATGTATTTTCTAGATAACATATTGGAATAAACCCAATTTTTGGCATAAATAGATTTATTTTTTATAAAAGTTAGTTTTACTTCCTTTTAATGGTTTCCATAATTTAAAACTAAATTATGATACTTTCATAAATTTTATTTTATAAAATAATCATTATTATTTAATGAGTAATCTAAAATATTAGAGTAGGGGGAACAATTGGTAATCTTATGAGACGTTTCATTTTTAATGAATATTGAATAATAATGAATTCAAATTTAAATCATAATTTAAATCTTATTTATTTCTTGATTTTATTTTTAAAAAAATTTAGTTTTCATGTTTAATTAGTTGAATAATACATCAATAATTTCAATATAGTATATTTTA
Source organism: Viscum album (assembly GCA_963277665.1). Taxonomy (NCBI): domain Eukaryota; kingdom Viridiplantae; phylum Streptophyta; class Magnoliopsida; order Santalales; family Viscaceae; genus Viscum; species Viscum album. The sequence goes on from OY728127.1 coordinate 896,196,491, forward strand.
ACCAATTTCTCAATGAAATTGGATACAATAATGTTTAAATATTTAAATAATTTTCACATTGAGAAGTTGTTTCATCGCCCTGTATACGACACAATTTATAAATTATTTTTCTTACTTATATTATGGAAATTTGAAAAAATGGATTGGAAATTTGGAATTAAATTTTTTTTTGTCAAATAAACTCTACATATTTTTTCTCATAAATTATTAGTGAAAATAGTTAAAATTAATTATATTTAATAATAGAAAAACTATATTATCAAGAGACTAATATTTATAATAAAGAACCAAATGACCAAGAAGCATTTAAAACACAATTTTTTTGGTGTTTTTCCAACAATTAGACTATTTAATGTTAAATGGTTCATTATTGGTGGCACATTACATTTGGCAGACTACCCAATACTGTTTATCTATTTCTATTTAAAATATTTCCACACCCCATTCACTATAAAAGGGTACTCACCCCATCACTTATTCAAACTATCCAATAAACTAACATCCTAAAAAAATAGAAAATTCGTCTCCAAATTTCTATAAATTCATCCTAGAATCTAAACAGTGGTTAAAAATCCAACAATGGAAGTCCATTATGAGAAACCAAAATGAGATACCTAAATAAATTTTAAATTTTATCAATAAACACATTCGATATATTTATTCCCTAAACACAGTAAATTATTATTATATTATCATTATATAATAAAATAATTATATTAAATATAATGAGGTGTTTTAATGTTAATTTTAGGACATATAATATAACACACTTCCAATAAATGGTAAAAAAAAAATCCTTCATCGGTACAACACACTACTTCCTTGTGAATCGATTTAATTCCATCACCCATTACAACATTAATTATTAAGTATAATGATATATTTTTAGTTTTTAATTAATATATAATTTTTTATGATGTATTTATTATTCTATTATTGATATATAAATAATAACATCATGTGTTCCATTTTGTGAGAATATGATAACATTGTTCGTGTGTATGGTGAACTATCATCTTGTGATGTGATGTGATCGGTTCATGCTTTACATGGAATGTACTCAGGTTAGATTTAATAAAAAAATATAATATATAGTATATAAGAATACTAGTGTATTTTATTTTCTATTTCAATAATATATAGATTATTATTTATATATATATTATCAATATATATTATATTTATATCTCCTTTTATAGTATGTAAATGATTAAATTAGGACACAATAAAGAGGATCAGGAATAGAAGGTCAAAACATGTATGAAAAATATATAAATTATTACATGAAACAAAACCTAAACATTGAATTGTTAATAAACTGGTAATATTAATTCATAATTACATAATATAACATATTATATATATGAATATGGTTTTTTTATTTTCATATTAAAATTATATTTTTTATATTGGATGTTTGAGCGAGTATGATAGAATTCAAGACTTATCATAAAGAGATATCGAGTCTCACATATTTTTGCAAGACATATGATATATTCACCAATTGTTTATTTTGTGTGGTGTATATACTACCATGTGGGTATTTAAATATTTATTTAATTTATTTAATTATAGTAAAAGATTAATTTAATTTATTTAATTATATTAAAAGATTCGTTTAATTTATTCTTTTTTAGATCTCATGATTTAATAGTTACTCTAGTAGTAAGGGATCATCTTTCAACATTTATTTTTCATTAGACAGAAGCCATTTTCAACCACGATTTTTGGTATGTGGTGTCTATACATACCATGTTTGTCTTTCATGATTATTATAAAAATAATTATTTGGATTTATAAATCAATTTTAGGATCTGTCTTTCACTTTGGTTATAGTTTGAGCATTAGAAAATTAGTATGGTAATTTATTCTCATTTTTCCTTCATCGAGATGTAATAAATGTTATTAACCTTTATTAATTCATGAGGTGTATATATATCCTATTAAATATGTAATATCATGAATTTATTTATCAAAACTATATTTTTTCATTTTATTTTACTACCTCATGGGTTTTTCAAATACCAATGTGGTAAGGTTAGTTATGACAATCAAGTCGTCTATTGAGAAATTTTTTGATTATTCTTCCATTGATTAAATCATATAACCCATCTCTCAAAAATTCAACAAAATATTATTATCATAATTTTATTCACGATAAAATAATTTAATCATTCCAATATTTCAATATTTTTTAATCAAGATACGTTAATAAATTATTATATGATAATATTACATTACCACTCATTATATTCCAAAAATTGTGTTCTTTTAAAAACATGTATCATTAAAATGAATTATAAATTCATTAAATAATATTTTAAGATCATTTTGATGTAAATTAATTTGAAAAACTTTTATATCTTAAAAGTTGTTTAAAATGATTTTCAAATATTCCTGTAATGTTTTCAATGTTATTAGGAATGAAAATTTTTATTAAATATGAATTTTATATTAAAAAATATTTTCTATCAAGAAGGATATATTTCAGAATAAATGTTTTAAAATATAATTAAAATTCATTCTAAATATATGATAAAATATTTTGGTATTTTATATGATATACATCTTATATAATCCCTGTAATTCCTTCCTAATCTTATTTTTATTGCTTATAATTTGGATGGGACGTTATTTATAAACCATGTTTTTCTTCTGTGCGTTATGCCATAATAAAACTCTAATGATACCCAATCATTTTATGGGATATGGTATGCTGAAACTATTATGGTACCAATATCATTCTAATACCACAAATATAAATGTCCTTTCAAACATCTCAGGATGACATCCAATAAATGAACTCTTCTTCACCATCTAATGCACTATAGTTAAAAAATCACTAGCACTATACCAATTGAAGAATTATATGATATATATACAAATAACACAAATTTAAATCATATGATAACATTTATTTTAATGTATGCGTACATATGAAACCATGACATCATTATTCTATCATGCATGGACCAACCTAACAAAAGATATTGTAGACACTAAGAACATATGAAATCAACTGTTTCCAAGTGGCATTGATCTTTTTTTCCACTAATATTTGGAATGAAATTATTAGCATGGATTAATGCGGCACTCACCCGCATACAAGTACACTTACCATAGTATTTACTGAATTATGAAACACACCCCTCGATGAACATTCCATTGTCCACTGACCATGGGTCCTACAGGTGTCTAGACACATATTGAAAACATTAAACTAAAAAGAGGATTGAGAACTAGTATCTTATGATCTCGAGGATAGATTCACATTTATTCTCACAGGTAAATACTATCCTGGGTTATGTACACTTGTGAAACATCTGTCGGTGTAATATCCAAAATGGATGACCTGTATGTCAAACAATTGATCCTATGTAAATATTATCCTATGTATAGGGGTCATTTAATTTCAATTGACCATTAGGACACTCTAATACAAAGATGAAACTATCTCATTGTTTGAAAACACTATAATGAAGAATTAAATGTGAACTCATGTGTTTTTTTTTCATGATTTATCAATACAACTATAAATTTTTATATCAATGAATACTACCCTGATATTACACAAGAAGACAACACATCCCTATTACAATGCATAAGATTATCACCCATGTGAATTAAGATATCCAATGGATAGAAATGAGTAATTAAACATGGTCATATCCCCCCAAATACTAAAAAATGCTAATGGCAACCCAAGTTGCACCACACTTAAAATGTAATAATTGAAATAAGGGACTCATGACCTAAAAAGCAGCTAGCCTTACCATTGGAATGTCTATCCCACTAGAAGTATGAATTTAAAAATCCACACACATAGATGGGGGTTCAAAAACATATGACAATCAATCAAAAATTGAATTATTTATGAAACTAATAGTCATAAATAGGAAAATGGGACCCAAATATTTCCATGCACAAAAATGTTTTCAAAACAACAAGAAATGGTTCTGTATATCATAGGGAGCTACCGACAATGGGCTATCCCATTAATTAAATGGAAATTTTTGACCACAAAAAAGTTCATTCCTTCAATATTTCACCATGAATAAGTTCCTATAATGGATATTCAACTATAATAATGAAGAATACTATGGAAAATGATCACATTCCATTTCGATGATGAATGTTTCGGAAAAATGTAATAAGGATTTAATCTAACCTTACATGAGGATCAATCCAAAAACACCACTTATGATTCAATTTTAGGTAAATTAACAAAAGAAATTAATCTCTATAAACATTTCATAATATAGATTTAGAATAAAAATAATACCATATTGGATGAAATATAATTTGGTTATAATGGTGTGGCTACACATGTAAGATACATTGAACATACTTTTTATGAACTACCATTTTATGACATCCCTTTAATATTTTTCCATTTTCCCACATAACCCGATTATATACACTATTAATTTACTCATCGAGTTTCATAAAAAAATATCTCAACTTGATCAAAATGTCTTATATTAATCCAAGGGGTAATTGTCAAAAGAAAAAAAACTCATACGTTTAAATGTACATTCCTATTGGAAGCTATATGAAATTTAAATGTTCCATAAACACCTAGAATTAGAACACCCCCATGGGGTAATCAATGAAGGAATACCAAAAGAAAAGGCAACTTATGATGATCCTTTTAATATATTTTATGTTACACTAAATGGAAAATGAACATTTTAATAATTTAATTTTTTAAACACCCATAACGTTACATTTTTTAAGTAGAATTCCCCAACTAACCTACTTTTTTTGAGTTTTTCATTTAGGATATTAGTGACACAGTTTAATAAGCCCAAGAATGATGTACAATCCCCAATGATGAAACCAATCCATATAAATTTCAAATTTTTTTATATTACTCTTTAGAATCTATGAAATGCCCCATAATAGATTCTTTGATTTTAGGGATTAGCGGAACCATTTATAAATCTCCCATAAACCATAAGGTTTGTAAGAGGAACCAATATAACCCCAACAATATTATCCAAATTAAAATAAAATTCAATTACCATAACATTTCTTGAAAATAATTTACATATATAGGTGGTTCGAATATGTTTCGATTATATTTGTCACAAGGTTACAACTCATAAATCACCATTACAAAATCACATTAAAATTTTCCTCCAATTTTACAAAAACTCATTTATTTTCGTTGAAAATAAAATTTATTATTCATCCAATTTATTCAATAGAAATTAATTATATATAGAACATCAATACTAGTTTGATTATATTATTAACCCTATTCTAATTAATAAACATCCCATACACTATAGATATTTTATGTGTCCTTGCTTGTAACTATGACCATTATATTCCAACCCATAAAACCATGGGTACATTTCTCAAACATGTTATAATTTATTAATGATGTTTTTCAATAAGCTAGAAATTTTACACAATAATACTTATAACTAGGAATTTTAAACATAAAATTTCATGATATTTAGGATGGTAAAGAATCAAGGGGGAATGAAAATTAAGCATTAGAGGTAATTAAATTACAAGGTATATACAAATATATGGGAATCATAATACTAAAATAATAAAATAATGGTATAGAACTCAATGGAAAAACATTAATTTAACACATAAGTATATTATATTGAATCATAAAAAGAAATTTATAAAATGTTAAGCTAATATTGTTACCACGATAACCCATCATGGCATATAAGAGGTGCGAAAAAAAATCCCAAATCCACATCTTCAATTTAAAATAACCTAAAAATGAAATCAATGTGGAATTAAATATTACTAGAATATTAATTCCCATGTGCCTATCATGATTCATGTAATCATACTTTCTTTCAATACCAGTATAAGAGTAAATATTATAATCTCATAAATAAGTAAGAATAATAAATTAATTCAATCAGTAAATATGAAATAAAATTCAAATATAATAATGAACAACATAAATTAAATTTCAATCACTGGAGAATTGATCATTATATAATAAGTGGGGTGATAACACCAAGGAATAACTATTTACCTATCATCAAAAAACTCATAGCCACATGTCTACCACCCCAAAATATTAATACAAAGGGAAAAATCTTTGATAACACTATGGAATATCTAATCCTAACTGACCAACAAATAAATGTCCATTCTGGTAGCCATATGGCTTCATGTGAACATTCATGTACAGTTGGTTCTATGATATACAAAAGGTATTAAAACCAACAACACAATAAAATAAATGAAAATGAATCTATGGGATAACTCCATGAGATTCTTGAGTAATAGCTCAATCCTATTCTCCCATTTTCCAATCTACACATCTCAATACCAGAAATAAATAAGGACCTACAAGATTGTAGAAATTCTCAGTTACCCCAATAAAATGGTTCCCTGAGCTAGGTGTGAGATATAACCGTAGTAGGCCTCCAATTAATGATTATAGAAAAATCAAGTATGTGTATCATAAAATGAGATGTGTTACATTAATGAAATATGACATAAATAAATAATAAATTGCACATTTTTTTCCAAGGGAACCCATCCATGTCACCTACATTGAAATAACACGGTGAGTATGAATCAATGGTTCCATGAAGGGTAAATTGAGTATGATAAATGATAGAAGGTGGACTATCCCCATTCCCGTTATTGAGCTTGGAGGAACCATCCCTACGTTTCCATAACCAACAGACCTTTTATCATTTGAAAAGATTGATTTACTTTTTAATTTAATTATAACCCTCTTCATATATACATTGAGAGTCCCCATAGTCCTATCCAGGATAATTCTAACAGAATTTTTTGGTTTCTCTCAAGGGGATCAGTATATGTCCAATTACTAGGGTGTCCTTCCAATTTGACACATTAATGATGTTCTATGTGTCACATAGAGCGTGGTGTGATAAATTTCAAGAATTAACCTCCGATTCTATACCTGTGGTCACATGAAGGGTCATGAGTATCTCTTTTAGAATGGTACAACCATTGTGCCATTTTACCCATCCATGGGGTCTCCCCTAAGGAATTAGTGGCACCTATTTGGAAGAAATGAAAAATAATGCATGGGGATACAATCTTAGGAATTGCTCGTGTCATCCATGGAGTTATTTCATCGATTTTAGTAAATTCAAACTGAGGAATTAAGATTCCGTCGAAGGGGTTCATAATTTTTAACCCGTTGTATAACCCTCGGTATAAAGGTGGTACAAATGAAATAATAAATTTACATATATAATATTTCCAAAACAAAGTCATTTTTATTAGTCCCATCATTTATGTGATAATATGTATGATTTATATACAAAAATATGCAATTTTATAGGCAATGCATTTTCACTATTATTTTCTAATGGATATGAAATTTAATTAAAAATCTAGTTATGGAATTATGTGTAATTCATGAGCCTCAGTTATATTAATTTAATTATACATTTTCATTTATTTCATGGGAAATAGAGCATAAGAAATGTCTTACAACTGAAATATAATAAATTAAAAACTCAATCCCTTTGTTATAAGAAAATACCCCTCATGGGGTAAAAGGAATATTATAAAAACTAGTGAAATTTTTCCTCTATTCTAGATCATAACCAATGGTGTGAATTATGTTCAATAAATATACCCACATGTATGATTCTTTACAAGTTCTTGAAACCAATGTCAAGGTAATACATCTATTGTAATTTAATATAACAAAATAATGGTGACCCTAGAATGGTCAGTTCATGGAACAACAACGAACATTATTGGATACAATAAAACAAGGGAAATTTTCCTTGACCAATGACCTTATCCACATGGTTCATCACTCATCAATCAAAATTATTTTATTCGAGATAGAATACATGAATACAATGAAATAATCAAACACCCTAAAAATAGGGAAAAGGGGATGTAGTAAAATAGCTCAAGTAAAGATAGAAGAACCCTGAATTACAAGGGAGATTATTGAAGAGCTTAGTGATGGATTATTTTTTCATTTAATAGTGAATGATATTGTCATCCGTTAATGGGATAGAAAGTGGACTATAGAGGAGGAAGGGAATAACCCAAATGTGCTGGAGAGGCTAAATAATCCTCTAGAGTTAAGAAGATAAAAAATGTGATGAAATGAATAACATAAGAGGGGAAAATCCTTATTTCACAGACAAAATAGGGCCGATTGGTTTAAAAAATGATTTTCAAACCATTCTACAAGTAACTCCTTCAAAGGGATGCCAACATAGTTTGGCGCACGATTTAACTAATAATGTGAAAACCGTTATAAAATACTTAGTCAAAAACCTAGAGTTGGTAGCATGGTCATATTGATCCTTAAATATGGTCTGATGAAACCATTAAATAATTAATGATACCCTATATTAGGACACATTTTTTATAATTGGGGACATAGGGTTTCATAAAATCCATGCACCCCTGACAGCTCCCCTTGGTTTGATGTTCTTGTGGTTTGGTACCCCCAATACTCAATATATCATCTTAGGGGCCCCTAGGTACATTAACCACATATAATAACAACACGTTTTTGTTTTCAGACTCTCATATTTCTATTCAAATGATAATATTATAAAATAGACCATCTACTGAACATCAAAACTCAAAAAAAAACATTACAACTTCATCAATTGTGAAAACACATGACAATACAATAAGCCTTGTGAAAAGAGTGAGAAAGGTATATGTGGATTCACTGAAATGTATTCTAGCCTACACACCTAATCTAGTTTTGAATCCTGTACCATATCATGAATCACCACTATGTGTAAACATCAACCCCCACCCTGCAAAGAAAAACATTTGGGACACATATACATTTTATTTTTGGAACGGGGAAATAATGTGAACCTATTCCAAGATGATGAAGTCTATGGATATTTTATAGAATATAGGGACACTGACCAATAAGTCATTTTTTGAAGGACCCAATGGCTGACCATATTATTTCCCTTTTCACCGAATACTGGGATATTCCATTTAGGAATGAATCATATTCAAATACCACATACATCAAATGGTTTACTCTAGGTCGAGGAAATTGGGATGGATGCATGATATTGTGGAATATGATTTCTGTACAGACCATGAAGAAGGAAGTGAGTATAAATAAGTTGTTAAAAAATTGGAACAGAATTTGGACAGTTGGATGACATGAAATATGTTCAACCAAACACACGGAATTTTTCATGAAATATTGAAAATATAATATATTCCTCAATCTGAACCTAATACAACACATCTAATTATATCGAAACTAAAATAATCAAATGGATATCCCTTAAAAATCATGCATGGAAAAAATTATTGGGATAAAACATAGGAATATGAACCTACCTCAAGTCCAATGTTAACATTGAACCTTTTAGTTTTTATGCCATCGAATTTGAATCAATGGGCCATGCCCAACCAAATGGAACCAGTAGAATCTATTTATCCTTAATATTCATCATTAAATGAGGAAATAATCCATATCTCCATCAATTACATTCACATAATGGTTCCATTATCTTATGATGAACATTATGAAGAACATGAGTTCCCTACCTCTGATTTTAGAATTGCAGGAATACACCACATCATCCAAGGATATCGGAAATGAGCAGCTATGGTAGAATCCATGGATCTAGTCACACCCCATCTCATACTGTTATTGCTGAAAAAACTCAAGGAAGATCACTTCAATGTGTTTAATAATATTATTATAATCCCAATGCATCTTCTAATATACACCCTGAACTTATCACTTTATAAATTAAATCAAAAGAGGAACATTTTTCTTATCAACATTCATGTGAAGTTAGACCTAGTTGACCTAACTGACCTAGGGAATGAATACCTACAACCTATTTCTTGAGGGATGATCAATCTACAATAAATACTCAAGCACCTAAAGCTCCTATTAAAGAGAATATCCATGTTACACAATTATAATATGTGAAATATTTTTTTTCTAATTAATTACTTTTTTTGATTTTTTAATTTCACAAAACTCTATATCTATACTTTTTTACATGAAAGTGATGTGTTTGGATTGTGTTACACACAACACCATGTTTTGTTTGGGAAACATGAATCACAAAGCATATAAGGGAATATAAAATCTCATAAAATTACAATATATGTAATATTTTAAATAGATATAATACATTCTATATTGGAATGCATGAAATAGTGTGTTAGTTTATGTTACACCCAAAATATGCTATCTATGGTAACTGGCGTTACACACAAGACTGAGTTTTTTCACCTATTAATGGTGAACATATTTTAAAACTAAATTTTGACCATTTAATTATTTTTTTTTTCAAAATCATCATCATTTGTGAATTTTAATTGCCCAAATTAGCATATGGTGTCTTTTTGGGATATTTTGTGGATCTTCAATTTTTTATGAATAGTAATAATTACAGCCATTTTGTTAAAAACACCCTTTTCATTAAAATAATTATTAATATTAAGTAATATTTAAAATTTTGGTTACTTGTTAATATAATTCAATTATATAGATTATTATCCAACATAGGCCACTTTAATCATTTTTATTTTGATATTAGATATAAAAACATATTGAAAATTAGAAAATTTTTTATTTTAAAACCCTTACTCATAAATATTCAAGATTACTATTTATCATAATTTTCCAAAATTAGTGATTTTAAATTCAAAAAAAGGTCATAAAATTTTGTAAAGAGTTAAATTTTTATCAATTATTAATATCAACATAATTTTTTATAACAAAAATTATTTTTGAGTGTAATTAAAATTAATTATAGTGACTAAGGTAAAATTATTCTTATAATGGGATTAAATCTTAGTCATAAAGACCATAATGACCAGAAAACTTGGTTAAAATCTATGGGAAAAAAATAATTTTACCACATCCCTTCTTGGATCTAAATCTATGGGTTACTGGGGTATCATGAAATTGAATTTTTCTATGAGAATGGTTATGTAAGGAAAATGACAAAATGCGAATGTTCCTTAAATTTAACATTTATAAAACAATACTATCTGTAAAAAAACACCATATTTTGAGTTATACATATCATTTTTAATTATATATAGTTTATTTTTATAAAAAAATTTATCAATAATTTTAATGATGATTTAATTACATAAAATTCTTCATAATCACCAAGGTAGTGATTATTTAGAAAATAATTACGTAAAATAAATGATAATATAAATATTATAAGTTAATTGAATTGATTGAATTATTTTCTTTACATATTTTTTAATATAAATATTTCATGTTACAAATCTGTAAAATAATATTTTATAAATCTAACATTATTTTTTATTTTATAATATTAAATAGATAAATAATGCAAAAATTGAAATTATTGTTATTTAACAATACATAATATTTTATTAAATGATTTAAAGTTAATAAAAATATTATATGCATCAAAGTTATTTTTATGTGTTATAAAATATTAAATATGGTATATTAATTAACCTATTGATATTTTTTAATTAATATATTTTCCCATAGATTTTAGAATCATTTCTAGCATAGCTCGAGATTAAGTTGTGTTTTTCGAGTCAAATGCACTTGTTTGAAAAATTAATTTTTTAATCACATTCGATATTTCTTATAATTTAGTTATCATATTAATTATTCAATGGATATATATTTTATAATAAATCTCACTTTATTTAATTCTTAATGGTTAAATGACAATGGTAAGAAAACCATATTCTTTAATAAAAACAAAAATACTATGACTATGGTGTCTTAGAAGTTTAATAACCAAACTATTAAACTAAAAATTTTGTTTTATTTTTTAAATTTTGGTTTGAACTCACATTCACATTCATTGATTATTTTTAAACTTTTTAGACACATTAGGTAAATGAGGACTCCCAATAGTGAATATCTTTTCGTATTTATAAGTGCTACACTCCCCCTCCACTATTACAAGGAATGTACTGTACTTCTATCATCACACCTATAAAGCCACATTGGCTAGACAAAAATATGAAAAATTAAATTCCAAAAAACATTCTATCCCTCCATTAATACTATTTTTATGCACAAAAAATAATAGATAATCCATTTTTTTCAAACCAAAAGTAGTTACCCGATAGAGAGGTAACATCTCTCCTCAAACTGGATTATATTATTTTCAATATCCATCACCCCAAACTCAATATTAAATTATTATAAAAACATTAGTATCAATAATATAATTAATTTTTTTTCATTATAAGTGTTATAAATACACTTTCATACACCTCCATCTAATTGGTAATGGACATACTGTATATCTGTACGATAAACAACCACCTTACAAATCCATAATTGTTAATTATTTCTTTACAGCTTCACATGATGAGAATTATGATGTAAAATATAATTATTTATAAAATAAATTATATATTTAATGTTTTTTAATATTTTTAATTATTTTATGATAGATATCTTTATACCTTATATTCATCCTTAATAAGATAATTTCGTTAGAGGATGTGTGGACTACCGCCCCCTCAATGCAATGTTATTCTTTCACACACATCATGGAATGTATTAGAGATGTGTTAAGTGAACATATATGATATATATATAATGATAATTATTATTTAATGATAATATAATCATATTTAAATATATTTAAAATTATTTTTTTTTCAATAGGAAAAAATAAATTGGAAACATCGTTTATAAAAAAATACAACCTATCGTCTCCAAGAGCATTGTAATTCATTTCATACATCTATATACTATATATTATTATAATAAAAATATAAATAATATAAATGATATTTATATGATAGATTACATTCTATAAATCATGATATACTTATAAATACATATAATATGTTAAATTAAGACACGTTTGAAAATGAAATCCAATATTACTTAAATTGAAACCGTAACATAGAATTGTGATGTAGAATTTAATATATATTAATAATAATAACATATATGGTATTATATATTATAATATGGTTCTGTAAAATATGAATAATAAATATAAATTTATTATATAAGAGGTTTTAATGAGTATAAAAAGAGTCCAGAGACAAGGTAAATGGATTTTTTATCACTTTTTTTACGTGAGACTCTTTTCATGTTCACAAGTATTTACATTTATATATTTTAAATACTACAAATTAATTTATTATATGATTATTATTCAAAAATTTATGAGAAAATCCATATTAATTAAATGATATTTATTTCATGTTTTTTATTATTCAAGAGTCACTAAATCATTAATACAATTTTGTCTTAATTTTATTTCATTGAGATACATGTTTTGTTATGCACCTACATTCTTAACTGAGGTGGATTTGACATGTGATATCATAAATTTACCCCTTTTCATACTATTTTATGTTGCATGAATCTAAATTTTCATACATGGATAGTGTGATCCCATATTACCTTATGGTAGAAGATTATTGAAACAATCTTATCGTTTATTGGGATTATTTATTATTATTATTTCATTGAAAAAATGTTATAATCCATCACACAACCACAATCATGGGTTTCTTTCCCTATTTTTAATGATGAAATATCTATGTATTATTAATATTTTCAGCTTTTTGGTAATTATAATAACTGAATAAATACTTTTCTATAAAATCTGACCATGTATATATTTTCAGTCAAAAATCTATTTTATATCAAAAACAATGTTTAAAAAAATATTTTCCAATATTTTTCAAGATTTTATTATATGTATTTAATATATTTTAAAATATTTAGTTCTCATTAAATATTCATGATTCATTCATACATTTTCTCAAAAATAGGTTTTCAAAAAGTTTTCAATCATTCATTATAAGTTTTCAATGTATTTTCATTGTAATTTTTCTTAAAACATTTTCAATCATTCTATATATGTTTAAATTTATTTTCAGTGAAACCGTTTTCTTATTATTTTCATGATCCATTTATATTTTTTCGAGGAAAATAATTTTCATAAAAATTTCTTGATCATTTTATATGTTTTCCAGGAAAATGATTTTCTAAAAACATTCTACTTCCATTTATATGTTTTCATGTGATTTGTCTTCACAATGTTTTCAAGATCACATTATTTTTTTCAATGAAAATGTTTTTCAAAAGTCTCTAAATGATTACTATAAAATATTTCATGTTAATTTTATAAAAAATAGAATAAAAATGATTTTATGTTTTAACGAGCTTTATTCAAAAAATGAAATGATATTTTAATCAAGAAATGATCTACAAACATCATTCTAGGATATTAACTAGCAATGATAAAAGTTGTGGATGTTTTCATTCCCATCTAAGATATTTTGCAATGGTTATATTCATATTCTTTCTTGAATTCATAATTTTTTGATGGAATGATTTATATGGAACTTTCTTTTCTTCTATAGGATTTATTTTAATGAAATAAACATCTTTTCATCCATTATGGATTTGAGATAATGATAATGAAACCTATATATTTTACACAATGTTATTATATGAATACATTATTATGGTACCCTATTTATTTTATGGATTATGGAATGATTGCTTATGTATTTTTGGTACATGTATTTATGGTTTAACTATGAGATCAGATGGAAATTTATCAACCTAAAATGCATTGGGTAATGATTTATATCTCACAAGATAGAAATTATTGGTATTTGGAGAGATACATGACTACTTTGATGGCCATGGTAGTGATACATGACATCCATGATGGTATGTAGAGTGAACTCATTCTACTAAAATGGAAATGTGAGTGATCCATGACTACCAAGATGGTATGTGTAGTGAACAAATGCTACTAAGATGGTTGTTTGAGTGAACCAAGATTACCATGATGGTATGGGGAGTTAAACCATACAACTAATATGGAATTGGTATAGATTCCATGACTACTATAAAAATCATTTTTATATTCTTTTTTTTTTCCATAATTCTATATCTTAATCCTATGTTATGGTTTCCCAGATTATGATTTATATTTACTAAACATTCATGATGTATAATATTATGAACTTTATTACACGATACATTCTTATGATCTTATGATATATATGGTATGATATTCCAAGGTTTTTTTCACATTCACATACCGTTATTCTCATTCTTATGAATTCATGTGTACCTTTTTTCCTGTTACTCATCTTCTGATCTCAAACCTTTTTTCTATCATTCCATAGGTTATGAAGATATATATTTAGTATGATTTTTCTGATAAGGGTGTGAGTTATTATGAAAATTGTAGTAAATAATGTATCTCACATAAATACTAGTTCAAATGTTTCCATGTTTCCAAAGGGAATATGCTATTACAGTATTTGGGAGTCTTGTTGTTTAATGTTTGAAGAATTCTGTAAATGTTATATAATATCAATATATTTTAATACTATATCATTATAGCTACTGTTATATAAAAGGTTTAGTTAATATTTGGAATCTTGTATGTGGAAACTATATTGATAACCCAAAGGACAATTTTATGGTTATGTCTACGGATAAGGAAAATTGTTCTAAAATGATGTAGAATTTTGTTAAAGGATAGATTGAATTGTTTCGATAAATACATCCTTGACTGCATACTAAAACTGGATGTGGCTTAGACCATGATGTAACAAAGATTCAAAATTTTTACATGATGTTTTGGTACGTACATAGGGTAATCTATTATGTGACATCAGGTGTTAATTCCCACTTGGATTGACACTCATACGGGATATTTATTGGGAATTCATACAACCCTTCAGAAACCATCATGTGGGATTCAAATATATGTTGGCTATGTATATCCTAGTATGATCCCATGATGTAATAGTATAATTAATGTTCCATGATTTATGAATTATATAAGTGAATTTTTTTCATGACTATGCGGTTTACATTTATGGAAAATATTTCTCAATCTATGCTTTCATGTTTTAGTGAATGGTGTGAACTAGAAGGAAGATGGATAATATTGAATGAGTCAAATGTGGTATATATGTCATTTATGAGAATGGATTTTATATGTCGAAATAAAAAAAAGTGAATAGGGAAGGTGGTATGAGTATTTGATATGCTTCTAATGATAATGAGACCACAAACATCATGAAAAGGGTATTTGATTTTCATCTAGTATTTTTTAAATTAAACATAATTGTAATGATTATATTGATGTCTTTAAACCTTATTACATTATCCATATTTAATATGTTTTGGAATATGTATTATGGAATATGTTTTTGAAACTTATATAATGGTTAACGAATAAGGATGCATGAATGAATTATTTATGTTTTGGAATATAACAGTTATTTTATATGAATCATGAAATATATAATTATATTTTTTATAATATTTTCATTAATGATTGAAATGGAAATTTTTAATGGTGATGAAGACATATAAATGCAATTTCATTGAATGGGGACATTTTGATTAATTTAAGGAAACCCTTGATAAATATTTATTATTGATTTAATGATGTTTGGATAATGATATGATAAATATGAATAAGTAAATATGATTGTATAGATGAACGTAAAAAAAATTAATTATTTTTTGAAAAAGTGGTAATTTTCAAAATGTACTATGTTTAAAAATTCAGAGAATTAATGAATATATACACAAATATTTGGAATATAGAAGAATTAAAGATTTCAAAAAGGATTTGTATTAATTTGGTTTATTAAAATTTTTCATGAGAATATAAACATTTTAATATATGGGGTATAAATGTTAATTTTATCTCATGAACTTATTTATAATGTATTGGAATTTTATCTTTCAGATGTTCTGTATGGTTACTCACTTATGAATAATGTAAGTTGAAAATTGGATTAAAATTGTGAGATTAAAATATTATCTCACCACATGATGATTCATATTTATTGGATAATATCAACAAACCTATATTTATTGATGTTAAATGAATAAAGAATGGATGAGTTATCATTTATCTCGTGATATATGAGTTCATCAGTAATGATTGATTCACCATCATTTGATGTATCATGATATGAAGTTGTAATTAATAAAAGAATTAAAAAGGGGGATATTTTACTGAAGACTTATGACTATATCCCATTTTGATAATTCAGAAACATTATGAAATGATAATGAATTTTTTTTTTCATTTTTTCATCATTTTTTATGATATAAATGAACATTTGGTTGTGGATTTTATTATTAACTATCTTCATACAATGTTTTCTATCACTCTCCATAAAAACATAATAGTTGGATTTATCATCAATGTCCATGTTTTCACTTGAATCCTATGTTATACAAGGTGGAAAACTAGTTAAATGTTTCATTGGGTAACCATTATGGTTCCAAATTTCCCATTTAATGGAAGTTTCAATATGCATTTTTACTATATGTGTTTCTTTGAAATGAATATTCAAGTATTGAACCATTAATAACCAAGACAAATATCATGAGGAAAATTAATTTAAACGAATGGGGGTTGAATGTTACACTGTGTGATTTTATAAAATCATTTTGAAATTAATTTATAATAATTTAGATATTTTTCATTTCACGCATCACTTTATCAAGACTTTGTTATATAAAAGTGCTATGTTTAGATCCCTTAAAATGCAACACCAAGTTATGTATTCTCTATATGGAACAAAAAAAGTGTAAGTCAATGTAATATATCATGAAATTACAATATATTTAGTATTTTAAATATAAATTATATAATTAATATTGAAATTCATGAAACACTGAGTTAGTATGTGTTACACATAAGATAAACATTCATTTATAGCTTGTGTTACATTCAAGACATAGTTTCCCCCTTTTATGGGGAAACTATTTTAAAAATATATTTTGAGCTATGTATGAATTTTTTATGAAAAATGAATATAATATTTTAATTTTAAGACTAGAAAATATATTAGGTTTAATTTTTAGAATTTTCCTAAGAAACCTCATTTTTTGATGAATAATAAAAATTATTGCAATTTATTAGAAACCATAATTTTTATTATAAAATTATTAGTTATAAAGTATATTTTAAATTGTGTTTCCAAGTGAAAATAGATAAATTATGCTGATATTAATCCAATTTTTCTCATTAGAATCTTTTTTATGTTGAAATTTGATACTAAAATTTATGGATCTTTTGAACCTTTTGATTGTAAAACCTTCCTTCTAACCACATTTGTAGGATTAGTATCAATCATATTATTCCCACTTATGTGATTTTAATTTTAAAAAAATTGAAATACATGGTTGATATCATTATAATATTATTATTCTGATTATATGAAATGTTGTTTAAAAAATTATTTTTTGAATGTGATTAGATTTAATTATAGATATTGAGGTAAAATTATGATTAATAAGCGTTTAAACTCTAATATAAAGGAAAAAAATGACATGGAAAATGATACAAAAGCCATTTTATTCCAACAATTAAACCATATATATTCTAGTATTATATTTTATGGGTTATTTAAATATTATTAAATGGATGTTCCCTATAGAAATTTTTATGTAATGGAAAATAAAAAGGTAACGTTCTTTATCTTTAACGTTTATAAAAAATGAGATATGTAATAAAATCATATTTTTGGTTATACATATAATTTTGAATGATAAATGGATTATTTTTATCATAATAATTGGTAAATAATTATATATGTCATTTGGATACATAAAATTGTTACTAAATTCCAACAATCTTATTATTTAATTATTAATTATCTAAAATAAATTATACTATAAATAATAGAAGTGAAATGAATTGATTGATTTTTTATCCCCAATTATTTTTAAAAAATAATATATAATTATTCACATTTATAAAAATAATTTTTTTTTAATACTATATTATATCGATAATTTAAAATTCCAATTATGCAAATAATGTCAAGATTGAATTTATTGTTATTTTACAATAAATGATATTTTATTACATTATTTAAAATAAATAAAAAAACCTATATTATACCATGTTATTTTATAATATTAAAAAATATTAAATATGGTATATTAATCGACCAATTGATATTTTATAACTAACATATTGAACCATAGATTGTAAAAACATTGTCAGCACGGTCCATGTTTATGCAGTGTTTTCCACATCACATGTTCTTGTTTTAAAAATTAATTTCCAAATAGAGAGTATTTTATTTTGTAAATTATATATCATATTTATAATGCATCTAAAAAATATTTTATAAAAAATATAAATTAATTTTATTATATATGGTTTATTCATCTAGGTTAGAAAAAAATTGTTTTTAATAAAGACCAGAATACTATAACTGGGTATTGTTACATGTTAATGAATGAAATTATTAATATTCACATGTTTTTCTATTTAGAAGGTTTATTTAGACTATAAAATCACATTAATCTGTTATTTTTTCATTTTGAATTATCATTTAGAAAAGGATATCTCACATTATTGAAAATATCTATTTACATACAACAGTGCCACTCCCCCTCCACTATACAAAGGAAAAACTCTACCCCTTTTATCACACAACCAATGAAAATTTGGCTCAAACATCCTCAATCCAATTCACATACCCAAAAAATCAGTTCCACCTAGATCATCCTTTTTCATAAATCCTTCT
This sequence comes from Viscum album, assembly GCA_963277665.1. Lineage (NCBI taxonomy): Eukaryota > Viridiplantae > Streptophyta > Magnoliopsida > Santalales > Viscaceae > Viscum > Viscum album. The sequence continues at coordinate 896,216,003 of OY728127.1, forward strand.
GTGGAATCCCATCGTGAAAATCAGAAGGAGTTACCCAATTAAAAAGCTCACTACCACAAAACTGGGAAAGGCAGTCACCTGTATTTATCAGTGCTAACGGAAAAGCCCTAATAAAGGGGTAGCAATTTATTAGCCCTTAAAATATCCCTTTATCAACTCTTTTCGTAGTGCTGATAAAGGTTACATTTATAAGTGATTTTCATAGCGCTGATAATGTTTTTTGTATACATTAAAAAAAACATGTTATAACTAAATATATATATGTATATAAATAAATAATAATAAGATTAATAAAATATATATTTATTAGATTTATAAGATTTATAAGATTTATTAATTCATTTTATTTATTAGATTTATTATTTCATTATATATAATATATATATTTATTCTATTTGTTTATATTTAATGAATTTGTTTTATTTATAAATATATAATAAATTCTAATATATATGTATAATTAAAATTATTGAATATATATGTGTTTTCTAATTAATTATGTTCAATACATATATAATGCATATATATATGTGCATGAATGTAAATTTATAGATTATAATTAAATATCATGTTGATGTTTTATTGATTTATAATTCACTATGTTACCCATATAATATATTTGTTCTAAAAAATGTACACTTATAGTAAAAATTACATTATATTTTAAAACTAAATATATATTATATTATATTTTCAATGATATATATATATACACCATTCAAAAAAAATTATAATTATAAATAAAGATATATTTATTTAGAGTTATAATTATTAATAAATATATATATATTTATCATAAATATCATTTTAAATAAATATTTAATAATATAAACAAATTTTTAAATTTATACATTTATCAGTGCTTTTATTAGCACTGATAAATTATGTCCTTATCAGCACTACAAAAGGGCTGATATAGTCCAATCATTATCAGTGCTAAAAAGCACTGATAAAGTGGATATTTATCAACACTTTTCATTTTAGCACTGATAAAGACCCCCTTTATCAGCGCTTTTTACTAGCACTGATAAAGGTCAATGCGAGATTTATAAAACCCATCGGGTCCTCCACCTCCCCCCCTCCCTGCATCCTGTCAAGATGTCGTGGAATCCTTACCTTGCACCACTTCCTCCCCTCCACTGCTTCCTCTATCTCCTCTTCCTTTGTCGCGACCATCACCTCCTCCTCCTCCTTTTGTGCCTACATATCCTCCTCTATCATGACTCCTCGTCCTCCTCCACCTCCACTATGGCTCCTCCTCCTCCTACTCCTCCACCGACGCCTCCTCCTCTCGCTCATCCTCCTCCTCCTCCTCCACCTACTACGCTGGCTCAGCTACCTCCGCTACCTCCATTGTGTCCGCTGGCTCAGAGCTGGATCTGCAGCCTTTGCTGCCTCAGTGCCTCCTCTGCGCCTCCTCCGCTACCTCTGATGCCTCCCCCACCAGGTCCTCCTCCTTATGGTTAGTACAATTGAATATTCATTCATTTATTATGTTTTCATTTATTGTTAATATTGAGATTAATTATGATTTGGCGTGATTCTTGTGTGTGATGCTTGTGTGTGCGACACATGTATATGTGGTTGGTTACTTGTTTGATCTTGATTAACTCTCCCCACAATTTCCTTGTGATATAAACCTGAATAAATAGAGTATTGTTTGTGAATTTTTGTTACACTAGATTAGGATTTCACTCCATTTAGTGGCCCTTAGTATGGATCTTTTTCTAATTTTGGATACTACCGCATAGCTAAGCCAGGTAGGGTTTGAACCGTCCTTGATGGTGAATTCATGTCATCAGGTGAGGCATGCCAATGGGATGATACATATGTTTATTATGTTCTATATTGTACACTATATTGTACACTATTCTCTAGTTTGGGTCATATACAAATATAAATAACACATCCTTTCTTATAACATAACAGTGCCAATAACCTCCCACATTAGGTGTGATTAACATATCCTCTAATTCAACAACATAGTAGCTGCTCCCCTCTCACTTACGATGGGTCTCACCATCACATCAAATAAAAAACAAATTCATTAAGGAATCTCTATAGACAACCTCCCACAATACTACTCCAAACCAATACTCAGTGATCCCCATTTCTATATCTCACAACATATTATCATGCAAAAAATGATCTACGGAGGGAATCAAAATATCAAACCTCTATCACAAGTCAAAATGAACCATAAATAGGTGGATCCCAAGGAAGTCACACACCAATCCCCTTTTACCAATGTGTTCCCACTCAAATTAGGGTCCTACCAACACCTTATCACTTAAATAAAGGCCATCCATCTTGTATCACGCCACAAAACATATAAATAGTAATCTAAGGAGGGTATATAGATAGCCAACCTCTAGTACTAGATAAACCACATCATCAATAGGTGGGCCCCATTGGTGATCATACATCAACTAGCTGAAAGTCATATGAAGTCCCATTCTCATAGTTGGTCTGACCATAAATGATAAAAGTCACCATCCATTTAGCATTGCATAATAATCTCCTTAAAATAATATTTGTTATACAAGAAAATAATTCCAAACCTATAAACATTCTAATTCCACCTATAAGGAAATCTACTGGGTTCTACAAAACTAACCCATCTCTGCTCATTGATACAAAAACACACTCATCTCTACATGGTAATGTCACAACCCACATTATATACTTGATCTAGGCCTCGATAGTCTAGTCTATCTCATGTTCTAATTCCCACATTAAAACTCATTAAAACTAAACAACGACCACCCTAAAAAACTCACAATAAGAGACTTGAATACCCTATGCTAAGTCATCCAGACTTTTACAATGACCCTCACTTAGGTACCATATCATATCTCCCTTTGGATATCTCTTAATCCAATTATAAGTAGAAATCCTATTTGTCACACTTCACCAATCCCTATATAAAATTTCCTACACAACACACACACCATGAATCTTATATATCTTTATGAGGGTGTTCCCCATCATATGTGATATATAAAACTATAGTATCCATCTTCTTTAGGCCAAATACTCTAATACCTACTCAAATAGACTTAGAAAGCCTTACTAGGATATAAAAATATCATACGAAACCCGATCCTCTCATAAACACAACTAGAAACCTCACCTCCATAGAGACATAACCTCTGGATAATCACAAAATCCCAAACATTCAATAGAACCCTCACTCTATCTCTTGGTGGATCAAAAACACCCTATTTTTTTACATTGGTTTCTCTTGATTTATATCCCTTTCACTAGAACACATATACTGATGAATGAATGCAAAATCAGGCATAAATTGGAACATGGTTTTCTATTATAGGGACCAACTACCTCAAAAAATGGATTAACCCCCTCACCAAGATCAACTCATCCTCAACCAAGACTATGGATGACTTATCTAATCTTGTACCAATGATTGAGACCATATCTCAAGGCACAATTCCAATATAATTAATTGTAGAAACATATAATTAATTATTAGCATTAATATAATTAGGAATAATATTTTAAAAACTCACTGGAAAAAAAACAACACCTAAACAACACAAAAAAAAGGTATGTTCATCATATGAGGACAACCTCTTGCCAATAAAAACAAAATCTACATCATATGAATTGATTTGAAGATGATATAGGGAAATCATCTAACAAATCCTATTTAAAATCATCCCAAATCATAGGGAAATGATGTATAATGGTAATGTAGAAATTATGAGGGAAGAACACACTAACACACTATAACAAAACTCCCAAGAACCACCCTAGATCAGGGGGGGTCGAAGAGAAAAAGAGAATGGATGAATCCCAAGAACCAACCAAGATTTGATATTAATGAGCACGAACCATGTTTTCAGTGGGATTAAAACATTAATGTGGGAAGAGATTATGGTAACATTACGATATCATTTATTTAATTTATTAAAATAAAATAAAATAAAATACTGAAATATTGACTAACTCTAAATCTTCTCTTAAAGAATGAATTTATAGTATATGTCTTACACAAAGAATATGTATTAAGACTGGTAGGAAGGGTTCATAGAGGCTTTCACACCATTTTAACGTAATTCCATCTGAAATATGCTGTAGGGAAAATCAAGCCGCACCCACCTCCTCTTTATACACACTTGATATCTCATAGGGTGTGGGATGTGTTTTGCAATAGTCGTACGGAGAAGAGTTTTCAGGTACATTGTGTTTGGTAACATCTTTTTTAATGATTCGTGTATTCATCACTTTGATTGATAGTTTTTTACTTATAAAACAACAAATGAGTGATGAAAATAAAGAACGGGCAGCAAAACTAGCATACCCATACCGTAAAGCAAGGCCGGGGTATGCTTCAATTGATAAAAAAGTTATATATTTTAAAAGTACTATAATACTTTAATGTGACATAAAAAACACTATAACCATGTTTCGCTGTTTATATGTAGAATGATGAATCAAAATCTTGATCCACTTACATCCAATGCCATGTGCAATGGATGGAGGTTTGTGTTAATAATGACGGGAAACTGGTAGATGAAAACCCACAGAAAGTGTGGGAAACCTAGAAAACGAGTTCAAATTGTTTTTATACATTAGGAAAATGATCCATGTGTCATTTGTGATGTGTAATAATCAACCACACCTCAACTTGATGCACGGTGTGATCGGTATGGCTAACAATGTTTGATACCAGTTTGAAATTGACATTAACTTTAGAAAACAACACTACGGACATATAGAAAACTGAGCAAACCCATTAATATTGTTTTGATACATTAGGAAAATTATCTATGAGTCATTTTTTAGGTGTACGAATCGACAACACCTCAATCCGACACACGGTGTGACCAGTATGGATAAAAGTGTCTGATATCAGTTTAAAACTGACATTAACTTTATAAAACAACACATGTGACATATGAAAAACTGACGAAACACGTTAGGATAGTTTTTATACATTACAACAACAATCCATGAGTCAATTGTGATGTGTACGAATCAACCACACCTCAATCCGATGCACGGTGTGACCGGTATGGATAAAAGTCTCTGGTATCAATTTCAAATTGACATTAACATTACAAAAGAACATAAGTGACATATTGAAAACTGAGAAAATGGATTCGTATTGTTTTTATACTTTAGAAAAATCATCCATGAGTCATTTATTACATGTAAGAATCGACTGCACCTCAATCTGACGCATGGTGTGACCAGTATCGCAAAAAGATTCTAATATCAGTTTGAAATTGACATTAACATTAGAAAACAACACAAGTGACATACTAAAAACAAAGAAAACATGTTCGGATTGTTTTGATACTTTAGGATAACGAACAGGGAGTCATTTTTTGAGGTGTACGAATTGACCACACATCATTCCGATTCACGGTGTGACGGGTATGGAAAATGAGTCTGATATAAGTTTTAAATTGATATTATCATTAGAAAATAACACTACTGAAATACAGAAAACTGAGAAAATGCGTATAGATTGTTTTGATTCCTTAGGAAAAAGATTCATGAGTCATTTTTGACGTGTACAAATCAACCGAACCTCCATCTGACGCATGGTGTGATCAGTAAAACTTTTCATTAGATAAATAATCTGTATTTATTAAATGAGATAAATCATTTGAAAACATATTAATTTTACATTTTTCCATTTCATTGACTTCAGTAGGAAAAAATTTGAGTTTATCATTTCAATATTTTTGTTTCACATTTCAATATTAATGTATTCTTTAGTATGAATGTTTTAATTTATTTCATTATTGTATTACTATCATAATATTTGTTTTCTTATATAGGTGATTTTTTTTCCTTGAGTTTAGATTCTTTTATCGACAACAAATAGCATGGACGACAAGTTTTGATAGAGGATCATGGAAATCAAAGGATGAAACATTAATGTATATAACTATTTTTGGATAATTGTAATTTCAACCATTTAAATCATTGACAGAAATGTATATAGCAGTGTGTTTTTTTGTATTCATGATGTTAAGTAAATGTATATATCATTTTGTGTCAAAATATTATGTGCGGGTGATATTTTGTGAAGGTTATATTTAGTGAAGGTTATATTTTGTGCAGGTGCTGGTTTGTGTATGTGTGCTGGTGTGCAGGTTCTGGTTGTGCAGGTGCAAGGGAAGGTGCCTTTATAAGTGCTTTTTTGAACGCCGATAAAGGACACATTTATCAGCACTTTTCTAGCACTGATAAAGGTCCCTATTATCAGACCTCATGATAGTGCTCATAAAGGTACCCCTTTATTAGTGCTAGAAAAGTGATGTTAATACCATCATAGATAAGGGGGGTTCCCTTTATCAGGGCTCCAAAAAACAGCTGATAAACTCCACCTTTATTAGCGCTTGTTTTAGTGCTAATAAAGGTCCCATTTAGAAACTATTTTCAGAGCACTGATAAAGGGGACCACCCCTTTATCTACACCAGTATTATCAGATATTTTATAGCAATGTTGATGTCATTTTTTAGTTCTGATAAAAGGCCATGTTGAATTAGTGATGTAACATGTACCCTTATGCTCATTTGTCTTATTTTCATTCTCGTCATCTTCTAATATCTTTATTATATTATTACACAACAATATCAGTATCCTAATTATAATATGATTTTATTATGCTATGGGTTAGACCTACACTTACACACAACAACATCTAATTGTCATATAACAGAATTTTTATGTGTACGGTGAACTACCGGCTCATTGTACGTTGATAATTTGTTTTCAATTACCACCACTCATGGTGAGAATTAGGATGGAAAATATATTTTTATATGAAATATAATGTATTTATAATGTATTTTAATATTATTTAATTATATTACAACAAATATCGTTAAAATATCCAATTTCTGTAAAGATGATAGTTTTGTTTGAATAAGATTTCACTACCTCCCCCTCAAAGCAATTAAATTCATTCACATAGTACATGGAAGGTATTGAGGATATGTATGGTGAAATTATATGATATATATAACATGAAAATGATAAAATAATGATATTATATTAATATATACATATATTTAATTTTCATTTATTCTTTCAATACGATAATAATAAATAGAAACAGCATCCATGCGTACATACAACCTACTATCCTCGTGTATGTGTATCAAATTTCGTACATCGATATTTTATATATTTTTATAATAAACATATAATGAATATAAAATATATTTGTATCATTTTTTATGTTATGGAAATCACAATATATGTTTATGAAAAAATGATATAACAAATTGAGAAACATTCAATAAACATAGCCAATATTACTTAAAGTTAATCCTTAACATAGAATTATTAATAAGATGATAACATAAAGTAATAATAAAACCATATATTTGATTAGATAAAATAATATGGTACTATAAAATTGTTATAATATTGTTACATTTAGTATTAAGGGGGTTTTATTGAGTATGATGAGAGTAATGACATAATGTAAGGGGATTTTATCTATCTTTTTATTTCTATTGAATACATGCCATGTTCACCTATTCTTCCATTTTCATTGTGTAAACAAATCCCAGTAATTTATTATATGATTCATATTCTTAAATTTTTTTTAATGGAATTTCAATTATACCATAATTATTTCTTTTGGATTATGATTCTGGTGTTTCCAAATCAGTACGATATTTTTGTCTACATTTACCTTATTTGAGACACATGTTTTGTTATGCAGCTACATTCTTTCCCAAGGTGTATTTTATATGTTATATCATGAATATGTCTATTTTAATTTTATTTGAAGATTATTTTAATTCCATTTTCATACATGGATAGGTTGACCCCATGTTACCATGGTTTAGGTTTTTAATAATACAATCCCATCGTTTATCATTATTTTTTATGATTATTATTTAATTGATGAAATATTATGATCTATATCTCACGAACACTCATGATATTCGTTCTCCTTGTTTATTGTATCAACTCATGTAAATAATTAAAATTACATTTTAATTTTCATTAATATTATAGAATTGAATATTAATTTTACATTAATGGTGATTTTATTTATAATAGCTTACTCAACATGTAACAACAAGTTTCTTATAAATCTTACATTACATACAATTTTGAGTTATACTGAAAAATAATATATTAATATTATTATTTTAAATGGTAATTAATGCCTAGCCATTGTATTAGTAGGAATGAACAGAAATAACTACAATATGATTAAAATTTTTTAATAAATGTTTTTAATATTATCCAATAAGTTTTAGAGTCTTAAACTAATAATGAATCTAATTTAAATCATGAATACTCTAATATTTTTTAAAATGTCGATTTAGAAACTTTTGATGGCGAACCCTTATTAAATCATGTTTTTGCCAATTTTATATGTTCTATAGGAAAAAATAAAATTCTTATTTATAATCGATGCATAAAAATTTTAATTGGTTGATTTTTTTATGTTATTGATAGAGTTCATTTCTAAATGAATAGTAAATAATACTTCATTTTAAATAAAAAAAATGATTTAATGTAATTTATTTATATAGTTAGATTATATATTTAATTGGTTTTAAAGATTAATTATATCATATTTTTTCCAATTAATCCAATTTTGGTCATTGAAAAAAATTACACTTTGAAATTGGATATAAACAAATGTCAATCTTTTGATAGTTATTATATTTAAAAACATGCTTTTTGGTTTGGACAACCGAAATTAATTTTAAAATAATTTTCACAAAGTCTGGTAATTAATATGGAAAAATGGATTCCATATTTGGAATCAGGAGGTCTAAATTGTGTAAATATGTATCTTTTATTATTAGATATTATGAATAGTAAATTTAGTAAATATTATATTAAACATGGTTAAAGGGTAAATCTGGCCAATAAGAGTAAAAAAATAATATTATAATAATATTAAATTACACTAGCACATGTCCTAAACTTATTGACTGTTACATGTCTGACCCTGGCAACCTTGGGTGAATTTTGGGACCCCATAGAGCCACTTTTATGTGAAAATGTAACTTTATTAAAATAAATTTAAAGTTAAGGAAAATGTAATATAAACAAATATCACTTTGTAAGACAATCAATATAATGGGTTATAAATGTTATATTTTCGACCAAAAATAGTCATTATAAATATAAAAATACTTCCTACATCATGGTGTTTTATTTATAATTTTTCGACATCAAATAGATGAATTTATTTATGACACAATGATCATGTAATGATTAACTCATTAAGGAATGTTTTAAATAAATTAGTTTATAAATATTAAAATAATTTTTTTTAAACCATGTTTGCCTCCTAGTAATTATATGGATGAGTATAAATTTTTATATTTTAATTAATTTATGTTGTTGAAATAATAATTTTCTATAGATTTTTTAAGTCTTCATATGAATAGCTAATAAATTGGCATAAATGAGTTTTTAAAATGAATATTATTTTATTTAATGATAAAATAATTCCAAAAATTTAATATTACTTCCAACTAACATATATTATGTTAAAAATTGAATTACTGATGCATTTTTGGTTGATTGGAATTTTATAGTAATTATATTAATCATATAGTATTAATATACAAGAAGACATGGTAAAAGATAAATTAGTTATCATATGGTTAAAGCTAAATGAAAAGGTTAACAATGAACCCAAAACAAGTCGAGAACATATTGGTTGAGAGGAATTAGAATAATGGAAACCTTAGATTCTAATTAATTGAGTTTGGGACCTTTTGAAATTGAAATTAAGTTTATAATAAAATAATATTTTGAAACATTCCAAAAGATCCCCTCCTTCCCCTTATAAAAATTCATCTCCTCTAAAACCATTACACACACCTCTAAAGCCCCTTCGAACATGAAATATATGCACCAATAATTTCCAAATATCCCTCTGACCCTCCTAAAATCCTTACCTTAGGCAGAAGTAACATCAAGAAAGCCTTTTGGTACAATCCAATTGGAGTAACCCGACTTAAAGGTAACGTCATCCCTCATGTTCTCTTCTTTTATTTAACATCCCCACTCCGAATTCACATATTATTCTTTTTTTATATAAATAATATTGTATAATCAATATACTAGGTTGTTTTTATTGGATGTATTCGAACTATACTTACACACACCTCCATCTAATTGATATGATCATACAGTTTCTGTGTATGGAGTACTACTACCTCACGAAATGATGATTATCCGATTTTCCACTACCACCTATCATGGTGGCCATTATGATGGAACTGTAATTATATATTATATTTAATATATTTAATTATATTTTTTATTTTTTAATTCTCTTTTATAAAATACCTTTATACTTTTCATGTTGTATATATAGGATAATTTTATTTGAAAATGTGCGGACTACTGCCACCTCAAACTGATATGAATCATTCATACCATACATGAAATGTATAAAGGATGGGGTTAAAAACATATTTAACATATATAAAATTCTTTTTATACTAGAAAAATAATATACTAATGTATAATTTGGTTTTCATTAATTTAAAAATGAGAAAAAATGAAATGAATGTAGTGTTCATGAGTAGGTACGGCTTACCATCTCCATTAACAGTGCATTTAATTTTCATATATTCAATTGAAATGAACTATTATAAATAAATATATACTAGATATATATTATATATATGATATCTAAATCTTGAATATAATTTTGGATATAATGGACTTTTGACCACTGTGATAATTTGAAATTATAAGAAATTCCATTTTGACTCAAGTTCCAAACATCAACAAAATGTCTGATTCTAACTCAAATAATTAACTAATTGTTATAGAAATGTATTAAGTGATATAAAAGGGATAATAAAATTTACATAGTGTCCTATAAAATTATAAATTCTGTTATGTTTATTATTTCGGAAGAACATGTAACATACAAGACAAGTAGGACTTGAGGTGAGGGGTTTTCATCTCACTTTTTATTCGAGTGTGATTCATGTTATATTTGCCACTATTTCCTTTTATGTGGTGTATGTACTACCCCTTATTGTATTCTCATTCTGATAAACTTCAATTTATGTTTAATTAAATCTTCGTTTTTTTATCCATCTATCATGGGGTCTATGTTTTGTAAGTTACCTAATCGTTAATTGAACCTTTCACCATACTGTTTTAGTTAAATACTTCTTTTATGTTATGTATTTTAAATATCCATTTTATTATATTGAAATTTTTTCTTATATATCATTATTTCTATACATTTTATTTCCATGTTATTAGAGACCATTTTCACTCTCATTAACTCATTTTCTAAATTTTAAATTGACGTCGTTAGGCTGTTGAATTTCTGTAACAGAACTTCTTATCCCAATTTCAATTCCTTAGGTTAAACTTCTAATTTATTATTATGACATTATATAAATATGTTTTAATGACCTATGATTTTTTTAAACTTAATATCAATTTATATTGGGTGTGTTTATATTTTTCTCACATAATTATGTCATTGATTTTTCATTAAATCTAATAGTACGATCTTTGTAATTTATTTATCTCAATCTAAATTCATTGAGGAATATATTGTTTTTATGGACATATATTATCTAATAATGTGTTTATGCAACACTTTTGACTCATTATATCATGAATTAGTATATTTCCATGATATTTAATGTTCTGTTTAACTTTATTCTTCAATGATTTTATTTCAAGTGTTTCTCAAGTGGTAAGGGACACTTTATCTAAAACATCAATTTACATGTTTTAAATACATATTCAATCCATGTTTTAAAAATTTGTTATAGGAATTTATATATATGGATATGAATGTTTGTAAATGATAATTTATTTCAAATATTTCAAGGTGGTATGAGACACTTTGAATCAGAAATGTATTTATTAAATGATTCAAATGGTTTTAGAAAGGGTTGAATATTTTTATATCATAAAATGAATTCTTGTATATACAATGTTGAAATGGTATTTACCCTTAATTATAGTTTTATATGTTTGTATTTATAATTTTACATGGACATTTGATGGGTGGTTATGTGATAAACAAAATGATGGGTGGTGTCGTGATAATCTATGATGGGTTGTTATGTTATAACCTCCAATTCATTGGGTGTGGATTTCAGTCGTATGGCTATTCCATTTAGTGATATGTGGGGAAGTATACTGTATGATTATTCATTTTAAGTATGTTTTTTGTCCCAAGATACCTTTATATGTTCTGTGTCCTTTCAATTGGTTTTAGGGAAATCATTTTGTTACAAAAGGGTGTCCAATGATATTTTACTCAGTGAAGAGTATTTATTACTTCAAAAAGATTAAAATTATTAATTATGAATAGCTATTAATGGTTTACATGTTGTATTAAAAAACTAATAGTTTTCCTTCCTTGTGTACCCTATACTAATATTTTTATGGTCATTCCACTTTTTTTAAAAAAAATTCTTCAAAATACAAAAAGATATATAATTTCAAGGATGAGATCAAGGAAAATTACTATGGTATAAAACATGGAACTAGACATGACTCTTTTTAGAAGAGTTTTAATTTTATGAATCCAAAGAAAATAGGGTAGAAGTGTCTACATGTAAAATTCATGTTTTTATGTATATGTTATGTCTTAATTCTCTATGGTTCTAAACCTAAAAATATCCTCAATATGAATTATTAACATAATTAAATAATATCGAATGTTTTAGGTTGGGGCCTTATATTTGATATCAGAGTTCGGTTTATAAAAATGTACATGTTAGGGTGTTATTTAATCATAAGTGAATAACTATAATGGTTAGCATATTTGAAAGAGTTATAGTTATTTTAGATAAGTCGAATGAGTTCAAGATAACCTGAATACATATATCACAGTGTTTACTCTCCTCATAAGATTATATATGATGATTTTATTGACATACTCACAATATCCTATTTGGTATTAATAAATGGTTGGATCTAGCAGGAACCCATGTTACAATGGATGTGAAGAAATCTGTGAAGGTTTTCTGAATAAGGAACCGAATAAAATGGGAGCTTCATTGAGATCACTTGTGGTTAAAATATATTATTGTTATTTTTGAGTTATTTATCTCATTTTTGGTAATGTTATAAAATTTTATAGTTTTTGAAAAAGGACAACACACAGACTATGTGACAATCCATCATGTTGGACAAAGCTATGGGATTCGATCCCACAACCAAAGTGTTATTGGGATTTATCATCTACCACTGTCCAATGTGAAGTCCCTAGTTAGTGTGACTTATTCTTTTCAGTTTAATAATTTTATGTATCATGAATAATATAATTTTGGGATCTTATGTTTTATCAAATGGATATACATAGTATAAGAAAATGATTTGGAGATTAAGGGATAAAGGTTATTTTGGGAGATGTTCTCTCTTTTGAGAACACTATATGCATAATGTAAAAAAGAATACCGTGGGATTTAATTTGTGGAGTAATGGTTGAAATATTATTTTGGAAAAATATATGTTTTGTTGTGTAAATATGGATAATTGGTTTATTTTTTTCAATTAATTAACATATCATAGAAAATATGTGATTAGGTCAATTACTTTTCAGTATGAGACTTTAAGACAAGTTTATCTTAATTGGAGATAAATGTTATGATTTATTGTGGAAGATTATGTGATCAAATCATTCAGAATTTTGGGTTATAGACATATTTTGGATTTTTTTGAAGAATGATTTGGAATTATTTGTATTGAATTGTTTTAGTTGAAATTTTTGTACTATTCATTGAATATTAGAGATTAAGAGTGGAATTTATGTTTATAAAAGATTATCTTTTATTGGGATTATATGATCTTGTACTCTTCATTTTGGGTTTGGATAATTTCTAAAGACTATGGAAATATATAGTTCATCATTTCTGGATTATGTGATTCTTTATAAGTTGATTCTAGTTCTTTTTATTTCACCACGTCATCTTGAATACTCATTGTTTGGAGAAAATATGAGTATGTGGTAGAAATTTAGTAAAGGATGAATCTCAACATGATAAGTAAGATTGTATCATTATGTTCCTATACAAGATCTAAAATAAATTCTTCATCATTTGGAAAAGGAAGTTCAAACAAAAATGTTGTCAATTTACTTTTCCTATCGGGGAATCAAATAACGTTTAACTAATCACAAGTTTATGTGTTTCAGATCATTAACTTTCTTCGGATCATGTTTTCTGTAACTCCCCATTAGAATATGACACTTAGTTTCCCCTCCAAATAAATTTTTTCAAGTAATACTTGTATGGTTTATCTCTAGTGACCTTTTTAATTCTCTTTTTTTTTATTTTCATGTGCTTGTTTTATGGACTCATTTTCCTATTTGTTACATAAATTGAATTTTACAAGCACAATTTTAAAATTTCGAGGATACAATTTCCAAATGGGGGGAATGATGTAACATCCCTGGTAAATAATGAATATTACATTTTCATATTTACTAATATTTGTCAAATAAATATTAATTTTAATTTAAGGGGGATTCTATGTATGATATCATACTCAACACGAAACAACTGGTTTCTTTGAAATCATACATTGCACACAATTATGAGTTATACTGAGAAATAATATAATACTGTTAATATTTTAAAGGGTAATTAACATTTAGACATCGAATTTAACATAATGAATAGAACTAACTTCAATATGATTACAATTTTTTGTAATTTTTTTTATTATTATCCAATAATTTTTAGCGTCTTAAAATAATAATGAATCCAATTTTATGCATAAATACTTTAATTTGCATTAAAAGGTTTATTTACCGCCTTTTGATAGAGAACCCTTTTTAAATATATTTTTTTGTACCTATTATATGTTCTATTTGACAAAAAAAATTCTCTTTGAGAAATGGGAGAACAAAATTTACTATGGATGAAATTTTGTTGTTTTTCTAATAAAGTTCAATTTTAAATGACTAGTGAAAAATACTACATTTTAATTCAGAACTTCCTTTTAATAAAATTCAATTTATATGGATAGATTATTTTTTTAATTGTTTTTAATGGTAATTAGATGATTATTTTACCATATAATCCAATTTTTTTCATTGGAAGTAATTTCACTTTGAAATTTGACCTAAACAAATGTCAATTATTATATATATATTAATTCTTAAAAGCACGTTTTTTGGTTTTGACAACGGGAATAAATTGTAAATTAATTTATAGAAGATATGTATTTTGAATTTTGAGAAATAGATTCCATATTTGGAATCTGGAGGTCCAAATTGTTTTAATAGGTAACTTTTATTTTCAGACATTATGAATAGTAGCTTTACTAAATATTTAATTTACCATGGTTAAAAGGTAAATCATGTAAATATGTGTAAAAAAATATATTATAATAATTTTAAATTTCCCAAACATGTTTAATAATGCTATTGGATGACACACATCTAACCATTTGCATGTTTTTGTAGATTTTGGGACCCCATGGAGCCACATGTAAGTGAAAAGTACACTTAAAAAAATTAATGTTAAGGAAAATGTAACATAAACATATATCTCTTAGTTAATTTTTTATAAAATGATTTATATAAGTAATAATTTTACTATAAGTAGTCATTAAAATGATACACATATTTCCTATATAATGGTATTATATTTAAAATTTTCAGACATCAAATAAATAAATTTATTTATGACACAATGATGATGTAATGATTACCTCATTAATAATGTTTTTAATAAATTAGTTTATAAATATTAAATTAAAATTATTTTGAAACTTTTAATGTCATCTATGTATTTTATGGATTATAATAACTTTTTAAGATTTAATTATTGTATTTTTTCAGAATAATCATGTTCTTATAGAGTTTTTAAAAGCCAGGATATGCATTGTTTATAAATTTGCATAACTGCATTTTTAAAATGAATAATATTTTAATAAAAGATAAAATAATCTTAAAAATATAATATTCATCCAAATAAAGTATATAATTTTACAAATTACATAAATGATCTATTTTGGTTCCCTTGTCATTTTATTGTATCAATATTACCCATATAGAATAAATATTGTAGAAGTCATGGTAAAAGTTGAATTAGTTAACTAAGGGATAAAGCTAAATGATAAATTTAAAAATGAAACCAAAATATGTCTAAAACATATTCTTTCAGGTGTTTTAGAATTATTGTCACCTTAACATCATATAAAATGAGTTTTTTACCTTTTTAAATTGAAATTATGTTTATAATAAAATAACATTTTCAAACATTCCTAAAGAGCCTATCATCCCCCTTATATAAAGCCATCAATTATAACCCATTACACACACCTATCACGCCCATTAGATCATCCAAACTCTATTAAAATAATCTCACATGATCCTTATCTTCCACCTAGAAGCATTACCTTATGTAGAAGGCACTTAAATAAAGCCTTTTGGTTCAAACCAATGGGAGTTACCCGACTTAATGGTAACGTCTTCCCTCATGTTCTCTTCATTTATTTTACTTATTCACTCCCTATGTTGTTCTTATATTATTATTATATAATAACACCATTATCCTCAATATACTAGGTTTTTTAATGATAATGATATTAACTACACTTACACACACCTCTATCTAATGGATATGAACATATAGTTTATATGTATGTAATACAGCTTCCTCATGAAATGATGATTGTTTGATTTTCCCCTACCACATCTCCTCGTGGCCATTATGATTTGTAAGAACTCAGTTATTATTCTTGATGTATGGGTTTCTTCTTTTCCATTTTCATTAAGTGTTTTTTAGAAAATGAGGAAAATGGGGTAAATCCAAAATTTTTGGGTACACGCTGTGTAATTTTTCATACACACCATGTACTTTGGCTATGTGGGATGAGAATACAGGGTGAGTAGGATTGTCGGTAAAAACAGTCTACACATTGTGTACTACCATATACGCGCTATGTACTTTGTCCATGTGGGACGTGAATAGACAGGGTTTAGAGATGTTGGTGGTTCAAGAAGAAATAACTAACTACATGTCGTGTACTATGAAATACACGACATGTATTCAGTCGACAAATGAAACATTCAATAGTGGAGAGTTTCCACTAGAGGAACAATTAAATGAGCCATGTACATGCCTTTTACATCAATGTACAAGCCGTGTAGTCATATTTTTTGGATTAAAATAGGCTGTAGCCTCCTCATTCAGAAGAGGAGGCAGTTCATTCATTTGGAGAACGAAGAGAGAGGGCTGAAGCATAGAGGAGATACTGACCGCACACTGAAAATCTGTTCCTTCTGCTTTAGATCACATTGCAACCATGATTGTAAAATCTTCCTTCTCCTGGATTCATTCCATACAATTATTTCCCTAGGGGATGATATTGGACTTTGAATGGGGTAACGTTCTTCCAAGAACTACGCAGTTCTCAAAATTTTCGGGAGGCGTCGTTCGCGTATATCAATCAGTGGAGATAGAGGTAGGTGGTCTGGTGTTTATTCCCAACAGTTGAGTTGATTTTGTGTACTGTTGTGCCACGAGCCTATGTTCGGATTGTCATGTGACCTAGGCCTTAGATGATAACATATATAGAATTGAATAGATAATCTATTGATAAATATAAACTGTTCTTTGGGATTATTGTTGGATCCAGGGCCACCCCGTCGGGGCGTTTCACTTGTTTAGCCGTTTGGCCAGGATACCCATGAGTATGTCATGATTAGAGGAATTTTTTGAGTTTTACTGAGAGGGAACATATATAAAATTTCTTGTCTGTATGTTGGGATCAGGAAGATTACATTCTTTTCTATGGAATTCCTGACGGAAGTATTCTGTCTAGCCTGAGGGCAGTGTTTGTTATCCTGAGGGTATCATTTCTTATGCCGATGGGTAGTAACTTCTGTTCTTGTGGGAGAAATCTTGTATTACTAGGGGAAATATTCATTTGCCCTGAGAGAAATCTCCTAAGGGTTTTAATTGTGATTACCTAAGAGTAAGGACTAGTATGTCTGAGGACATTATTTACTTTGAATGTTCACTATGGTGATTTCATATGTTGTACCTGCCAAGCTAAAGAAAAATCATGGAATTGACATATTTCTATTAAAATGGTAATATAAATGATAGGATAGTTACTTTTGAGATCTTCCTAGTTTACTACTTTATATTACTACACACTTCTATTGCACATTTTTCACTAAGAGTTAGGCACAGGCCTTTGGTGGTTGTCTACTGGGATTTATTTCTCACACCGTGATTGGGTCATGTCTTGGGCCCAAATAGATTATATGGTTTTAGGTTTTGATAATGGAATGAGACCCTATACAGGTACATGATTATTGCAGAGGGGTAGGAGAGCATGAGACCGAGATTAGGATTGCGATGCAGCTGAGTTCCTACTACACTATTTTTATTTTCATTGTTGTACTTCTACTGTATTGTATTTCATTGCAGCATATCCTATTTTGACTACATTCTTAGACATAAGACATATTGCATCATTATATATGTATGACTGCAAGTTATATTTCTTCTGTGGTCCATTTATGGTTTATATTGATTACTGCTCTTGTTGTTGTATTTTTATATGTATTTCCACTGTGCTATGCTTTAAAAAATGATTGCATAGTTTCCCCACTATCAGACCAATTCCATTACTTCCAGTCTGCAACCTCTAGTGTTTGGGGAAATGCGCTTGAGTTTTTTTGACCAACTGGGTTTGGGGCACCAACTGAGTGGAAACCAGATCAGGGATGTTACAAGGTGGTATCATAGGCTGTTTCTTTTCATTGAGATATTATTGGGAGCCTATAGTAAGAGATATGACAGAATTTGTAGTTGGTAACAATTTGTTCCCTGGAGAATCTAACCCATGTATAGGGAAAAGACAATTTATCTCGTGTTACAATTTTTCAGATTTTTCACTTTTTCAGTTGATTTGATTTCACTATTGGGTGACGCACATGTGGTGCACTATATATATTTTTATTCTGGCTTATATTTAGTCGCATCATAATGATATGAGGGTATTCCATCTCATGCATCATTTAGGCACATGTTAGAATCACATTCCATGAATTATTTCCATGCCATGTAGGTGCATTAGAAATTTCATGTTGTTGTGATAGATGTTTTGCAATAAAATTAATGATGTTGTGAATGTACCTTGATAGATAAACCAACTATTGAAGGGGTATAGGTTCAAGTTACGTTTGGGTTGATGGACACTAAAATTCTGTTCTTGAGAAGTATGGACTATCTTGGACCAGAATTCAGCAGATCATGATCCATCCTTTTTTGTTTTGTACTATAAATTGAATGATCGGGTGTTAAAAATTGATTCATGGGTAGTATGGGCCCCCAGAGATCGTAATTTGTCATACTGACGCTTGAAAGTTAATAGAAAAAAGGGGTTCTGGAGTAGTTTCCAAGTAGAACTGTCTGGAAACCCAAACAACACGGTGTGTGGTTCAATGAACACACACCATGTACTCTTCTTTTTGAGAAGAAGTGAAAAAAATTTAAGTACATGCCGTGTACTGTAAGTACATGCCGTGTAGTTTCTAACCGTGTCATGAGCCGTGTAGGCAGAAACACAGGATGAAAAAACTCTAGAGGGAACACATCATGTACTGGTTGTACATGCCGTGTCGTGTGACCTTGTGTTCGCCTGTGTAACTATCAACACAGTGAGAGGAAATACTTTCTTAAACACATCGTGTCAATGTCGAACATGTTTTATAGTATAATCTTTGGATTCGTCAATGTATTTCACAACATGGGACAGTGGTACCTTATCTAGTACACGAAGTGTCCAACGGGAACACGAAGTGTGGTGTGAGTCATGTGTCCGACCGTGTAACGAACTATACCGGTTGGCGAAGCTCATTTAGGACACGTAGTTTATCAAATAGACACGCCGTGTAGTATTGACCAATGGTAGACCGTTTGGACTTGGCCATGTGGATCAGTAGACGGGGTGGTGTACAAGATGTGTGAGGGTGTAACACGCCATGTACCTAGGGCTATGACACGCCCATGCTAGTATTAGAATAGAACCATGTAAGGGTTTTCAGGTACATGCTATATAGAATATAAACATTTCATGTAGTCTCGTTCAGAAGTGAGTCGTGTGGCTTTTCCATGTAGAAGGACTCGGGTAGGGAATGAGAATTGAAGTACACATCATGTGTTTGGGGTGTTACATGACCAGTACTGGAAGGAGTAAACAACCATGTAAAAGACGTAAATGGTCACACTGTGTAGTTATTATACTTGTTTTGTAGTATGGTTTTGTAAAACATGAACATTTTCTTTCTCCTTCTCCCATATTACATTTTCAGTTCTTGTTCCTTGATAATATTAAATCTAAGGCGTGTTTTTTACAATGTAGATTCATGCTTCCGAGACGACCACCAGTTTTTCTCCAAGGGAGCGGCAACGATTATACCTCAGAGGTGGTAGGCCATGGGATACCGATGGATCCTCCAGCAGTTTTTGATGTACCTCCAGCCATTATACCAGACGCAGGCACGGATGTGTAGATAAGTGAAGGCTTCATGCGGTTCATGCAGAGCATCTAGGGAGCACTATCAGCTGCCACATCAATGGAAGATCTGACACATATATTCCCGCAGTAGCATCCGCCAATGTTTTCAGGGGATGTAAGAACATAGGTTGTGGAGTCTTGGATGGGTTCTATGTATATGTTCTTCGAGCAACTAGAGATGCCTCCATGGAGGAGGGTCAAGCTCGCTACATAAATGCTATGTGATACTACCAAGAGATGATCAGATGTTACCCCCCAGACTGAGCATCATCGAGGCATGGTGTGGGAATATTTCCATGCAGTCTTCCATGAAATCTTCTTCATGATAAGCTGACGGGAGATCAATCTCGAGAGTTCATGAGTCTACAACAGGGCGCCGTGACAGTGATGGACAATTCTGCCCACTTCATCGAGATAAAACGTTTTTCACCTTTTCATGTGCGTGATGAGTCATTTACCGATAGACTCATATAGGGTAGTCTTCAACATGACATCCATGTGCTGGTAAATGTTTTGTGGTTACCTATAGTTCATGTGATTGTGAACCAGGCGTTGATTACTGAGCGGAACCTGCTGGAAGCTAGTGATGCAGGCTAGGGAATTTCAGTACCAATCTCTGGTATTATTTCTACCGATAAGTGTAAAAGGCTGATGGATTTCTCTCATAGTGGCAGTAATAGACATATGAATTCTTCAGGTGTCCAGGTAATATTCTACCAGTGTGGTAAATTGGGGAAGAAGTGACCTCAGTGTCCATGTGACCCAGGTAAATTCCAAATTTGCAGCAACATGGGCCATCTTCATGGTTTTTGTAGGGTGTTTCCAACGGTGACTATTGAGAGGGGTTCTATGAAAACTCCACATGTGGGAGCAGGGCCAGCAGCTTCTTACTAGTCAGGTAATTGGAATACATTAGGCGTTCAGGCCGAGGAGGTGTTCGTGGTCGTGGTAGCTAGACACCAGAATCACAGAGACAACAGGGCAGGTCAGCTTTGGGTATCCAAGTTGTGTTGTAGGGCTGCAACATTGGGCAGACAAATGTAGTGCAACAGACCCAACATGAGAAGGATCACAGACCTTCAACAGTCATAGGTACAATTATATTTGCTTATATTTTATCTTCAGTACTTTTTGATACGGGTGGTACACATAAATTAATATTTGTTCCCACTGTGTAGAGCCTTGGGCTCTGTGCTTATTCTTTTTCAGATATCATGACGCTAGACACTCTGTTGGGAATTAGAATGGTAGGTGTGCGTTTGTGCAAAGAGTTCCACCTAGAGGTTTGTGGGTGTCACTTTCTATGGGACCTTTATGTCTTAGAGATGATGAGCTATGATGTCATTTTCGGGATGTAATGGTTAGTAACCTTCTAAGCCTTTGTAGATTTATATCATCACATGGTGAGATTCACATCACCAGAGGGAGGATAGTTTCTATACAAGGCAGAATGGGATGTCCAGGTGAGACGAGCTAGAATTGAGCATTGTGGGAGAGGTGGAGTGACAACCCATATTGTGAGTTTATATCTGGATGGCCAGATAACTTGTCAAAAATATTTACCTCAAGTAGTTGATCGATTCAAAGAAGTTTTCTCAGATGACTTTTCAGGTATACCTTTGGAGGGCATGGTGGATTTCACTATTGATCCTATTCCAAGAGTGGCACCAGTGACCATTCCTCCTTATAGGATGGCTACACTAGAGTTACAAGAGCTCAAGAGGCAGTTAGAGAAGTTACGGGCAAAGGGATTCATCCAACACAGTACTTCTACTTGGGGTTCACCTATCCTTTCTCCAAATAAGGTAGACAGAACTCTCAGACTCTACATAGATTGTTGGATGCTGAACTAGTTTATGGTTAAGAACTGATATCCCTTACCGCAGAATGATGATCATTTTGATCAACATCTCAGAGAACGAGTGTTCTCAAAGATTGACATGAGATCCGAGTATCACTAGTTGCATGACAGACCATTAGACATACCACTTACATATTTTTGGAGTAGATATGGTCTATACATGTACTTGGTTATTCCATTCATACTCATGAACGTGGATACAATTTTCATGGCTATGATGAATCGTGTGTTCCACCCATATCTAGATTAATTTATGGCAGGCTTCATGGATGATATCATAGTGTACTCTCATACTCTGCAATACCATGACACCCATCTTGAGATCATATTGAGTACACTAAGAGAGAATCATTTCTATGATAGTCTCTCAATGTTCCACTTTTGGATGGACCAGATTCACTTCTTGGGTCATATTATATCAGATATAGCAGTTGTTGTAGTCCCATAGAAAGTGAGATCAGTAGTTTCCTGGGAACATTCTAAGAATGAGTTTGAAATATGGAGTTTCTTGGGGCTGGAGGGTTACTACCGGAGATTTATATTGGGCTTCTCCCGCTTAACATCATTTTTCACAGGTTTGACTAAGAAGGGTGTGAAGTTCGTTTTGTCAGAAACTTGCGAGACAACCTTTTAGAAAAACAAGGAAAGTTTGACATCCCCGCCAGTCCTGATACTTCCTGATTAAGTGAAGAGATATAATGTTTACTGTGATGAATCAGGTATTGGGATGGGAGTAGGGTTAATGTAGTGCAATTGAGTAGTTGCGTACGGGTCTCAGTAGTTGAGGCCACATGAGAGGAATTACCCAATTCATGATCTCGAGTTACCTATAGTTGTTCATGCATTACACTGTTGGAGACATTATCTATTTTGAGAACATTTTGTGGTGTTTTCAAAAAAAAGTCTTAAATACATCTTTACCTAACGTGACATGAATTTGATATAGCGACGGTGGGTTGAGTACATTCAGTCCTTCGATTTTGAGCTTCCCTATAAAACTTGTATAAGTAACTCAGTAGCCGATGAACTGAGTTGGAATACTTAGATACAAGAAGTTCAGGAGGCTACTAGGGAGTAACAACTTATGGATTTTTTCACTGAGATGCATTAGGAGGTGCACAATTGTCAGAGGAAAATGTATCTCTCATCCTTTGTTGTGACTTCTACTCTCCTGGATAGATTGAGGATGAGAAAGCTATCAGATTCTGATGGCCTAGTTCTAATGGAGTCAGTGTCCAGTGAGGACCCTCCTCCTAGTTGGATGATAGGTGATGATGAGGTACTGTGTCTCCATGGATGAGTGTGGGTTCCATTGGATATACATGAGGAGTTGAGGTGTGAATTTCATGCTTCATCATGGGTTGTGCAACCCGGAGTTACCAAAATGTACCGTGACTTGAGACGTCATTATTGGTGGTCGGGTATGAAAAGAGAGTTAGGTGGTTTTGTTAGGAGATGATCCACCAGTAAGTAGGTGAAGGTGGAGAATCAAAGGCTAGACAGACTGTTACAGCTGTTCCCCATACCAGAGTGGAAATGGGATGACGTCGTGATTGACTTCATGACCGGTTTTCCAACATCACCTCAAGGGAATTATTCCATGTGGGTTGGTGTGGATAGACTTACCAAGGTAGCCCACTTTTTTCTAATCAAGGAGACCTTCAGTGTAGACGAGCTCTAAAATTTGAATATCCAAGAGACAGTACATCTCCATGGGGTCTCTTGTTCTATCATTTCAGATAGGGATTTCGGTTTTACATCTTGTTTCTAGCTGAGTTATCCGAGGGAATTGGGTAAACAGGTGCTTCTAAGCACAACATACCACCCTCAGACCGATGGCCAGTCAGAGCATATGATATAGGTGCTAGAGGACAGGCTGCGAGCATTTGTGCAAGACATTGGGGGCTCTTGGGATAATCACATGCCCCTGGATGAGTTTTCCTATTATAATAGTTTTTAGGAAACTATTGAGATGGAACCATATGAGGATTTATATTGTAGGCCATATCGATCACCCTTATGCAGGTTGGATAAAGGTGAGGTAGATTTACTAGAACAACATCTAGTGTAGGATACTTCAGAGTATGTCCAGTGGATTTGGCAATGAATGGCTACTGCACAGTCTTGTCCGAAACCTTATGCTGATTTCCACAAACAACCCGTCGATATCGTGGTTGGGGATCAGGTATTCTTGAGTTTTTCACCGAGGTTGGGACACAGGCGGATCAAAAGAGAGGGTAAACTTTCACTGAGGTATGTGAGGCAGTTTCAGATTCTGTAGAGTTTCGGGCCAGTTGTCTATCGGATGCAGTTACCACAGAGGTACCAGGCCATGCATGACATCTTACACATATCACAGCTACACCATTATCATTTAGACCCATCATGAGTTTTTCAGCCCAAGGAGGTTGTACTTCAGGTCGATGCATTCTTTGAGAAGCATTCGATTCGCAATGTTGATAGGAGAATGAAGGATTGTCTGAGGTCGGTCAGTTCCTCTCGTACGGGTGCTATGGCAGCATGACCGAGTGCGGACAAAACCTGGGAGTGAGAGACTAACGTACTTTCTTAGAGGCCAAATTAGTTCACAACATTATAGTCACCACCACTGGAAGGGAAATTCTGGAACTAATTTCTTTAAGAGGGGAAGTTTGTAAGAACCTGGTTCTTATTCATGAGGTACAGGTTTCTTATTTTCCTGTTTCCTGAATTGTTTTCGATAAAACGAATAAAATGGGGAAAATCCCATATTTATGGGTATATTCCATTTATATTTTCATACACGATGTGTAATTTTTCTATGTGGGATGAGAATACAGGGCACGTAAGTCTGTCGGTAAAAAAAACTCCACGCCATGTAATCCCATATACACGTTTTGTATTCTGTTCGTGTGGTATGAGAATGCAGGCCATGTTGACTTGTTGGCGGTTCAGGAAGTAATAGCTAACAACATGTCATGTACTTAAAAATACACATCATGTAATCAGTCGATAGATGAACAGTTCAGCATTGGAATGTACCCGCCATAGAAACAGTTAAATGAGGAAAGTACACGCCATGTACTTTAAATTACATGCCGTGTAGTTGAGTTTCTTCACTTAAAACAGGCATTAGCATCCTCATTCGACAAAAGAGGTAGTTATTTCATTTGGAGCACTGAGAGGGAGGACCAAAGCTTGGGGGATCTCCCGACCGCACATTGGGAATCTGTTTCTTCTACAGTCGATCATGTTGGAAATGTACAGGTAAGGGATAACATCTCCTAGATTAATTCCTTCCAATTCATTCCCAAGTGGAAGTTATTTGTATTTTAATGGGATAAAAATCATCCATGATCTACGTTGTTCTCTGACATTTTTGGAGGCGTCGTTCACATATATTGATCTATGGAGATCGAGGTAGGTGGTCAGGTGTTTATTCCTAACTGTTGAGTTGATTTGGTGTACCGTTGTTCCACGATCCCATGTTTGGGGTTTCATGTGGATGAGGCCTTAGCTGATAAGTTATCTTGAATTGCATAGATAATCTAATGATAAATATAAACTACTATTTGGGATCATTACCTGGATCTGAGGCCACCTTGTGGGTGCGTTTCCCTTGTTTAGCCATTTGGCCAGGATACTCATGGGTATGCCCTGATTATAAGCTTGTATTGAGTTTTCATTAGAGGGATCATATATAAAATTTCGTGTTTGTATGTTGTGCTCAACCTAGTTAATTTCTTTCCAATGGAATTCTTAAGGGTTGTATTCTATTTAGACGGACTTCAGTGTTTGTTAGCATGAGGGTAACTTTTCTTATGCATGTGGGTGGCATCTTGTATGCCTGGGGGAAATATTCATTTAGCCTAAGGGTAATCACCTGAGGGTTTTGATTCTGATTACCTGAGGGTAAGGACTTGTATGTCTGGGGACATTAGTTAGTTTGAATGTTCACTGTGGTGATTTCATATGATGTACCATCCAAACTAATGCAAAAGCATTGAATTGTTAAATGATTATTAAAATGGTAATGTAGTTGATAGGATATTTACTTTTTTGTACTTCCTAGTTTACTGCTTTACATTACTGCACACTGCTGTTTAACATTTTTCACTGTTAGTTGGGCACGGGCCTTTGCTGGTTGCCTAATGGGATTTATTTCACACTCCCTATTTGGGGCATGTCTTGGACCCAAAAATATTATATTTATGCAGGAGTTGATAAGGGCATTATACCCTATACAGGTACATGATTGCTGCAAAAGAGTAGGATAGCATGAGACACATCATAGGATTACGATGAAACCGAGTTTCTGCTGCACTGTTTTGTGTTTATTTGTTGTACATCTACTATATTGTATTTTATTGTAGTGTATCTTGTTTTGACTTCTTTCTTAGACAAATAACATATTGCATAATCATATATGTATTACTGCTAGTTATCTACCTTCAGTTGTCCATTTCTGGTTTATATTGTTTACTACTTATGATGTTGTATATTTATATTAATTTTTGCTCTTCTACACTTTGAAAAATGATGGCATTGTAACACCACTATCAGACCTAGGCCCACACTGCTAGTCTACAACCTCTGTCATTTTGGGATATGTGCATGAGGTCATGTGACCAACCGGGTTCGGGGCACCCATTGAGTGGCACCCAAATCCGGGACGTTACATGATGGAATTGTAATTATATATCATATATGATATTTATTTTATCTTTATTCTTTTGTAATTATATTTTTGAACATACCTTTATTCTTTTCGTGTGGTATATATACGATAATTTCATTTGAGGTAGTGTGGACAACCGCCCCATCAATGTGATATGACTCTTTCATACCATACATGGAATATATAAAGGATGGTGTCAATGAAAATATGTAATATATATATAATATGATATTATACTGGAATAATAATATACCTAGGTATAATTTGGTTTTAATTCCTATAAAAATGAAAAAATGAAAAGAAAGCAGCATTGATGTGTATGTACGGCTTACCATCTCCAAGAATAGTGTATTTCATTTTCATATATCAAAATGATATGAACAGTTATAAATACATATATACCAAACATATATGATATATATGTTTTCTAAATCATGAATATAATTCTAGATATAATGTACTTTTGACCAAAATAACAATTTATAATTATAAAAAATTAATTTTTGACTCATCTTGCAAACATCAAAAAAAAATTTCAATACAAACTCAAATAATAAAATAATTCTTATAGAAAGGTAATAATATATATAAAAGTGATATTAATCATAAAAAGTTTCTTAAAAATTATAAATACACATATTTTTATTATTCAGTAAGAACAAGGAACATAAAAGTCAATTCAGACATGAGGTAAGGGGTTTTCATCTCACATTTTATTCCCGTGTGATTCATGCTATATTTTCCACTATTTCCTTTTGTGTGGTGTATTTACTGCCCATGATTGTATTATTTGTTTAATATAATTCAATTTATAGTTATTTAAATCTTTATTGTTTAACCCCTCTTTCCCGGGATGTATGTTTTGTAGGATACCAAATCTACAAGGGAACCATCCACATTACTCTTTTAGTTAAATACATCTTTTCATATTATGTCTTTTAAATTAAAACAATATTATATTGGGATATGTTCTTATATATAATTATTTTTTTAGATTATATTTCCATGTGATTAGAGACCCTTTTCCCTTACATCACCTCATTTCATGAATTTTAAAGTGAAGCTGTTAGGTTGTCTAATTTCTATAAGGGAACTTCTTAACCCAATTTCAATTATTTGGAATAAACATATACTTCATGATTATGTCATGAAATAAATATATGTGAATGACCTATAATAGTTTTACACATACTATCTATTTATATTTGGTGTATTTATATTTTTCACACATAATTATGTCATTGATTTATCCTTAAATCTAATGGTACGATCTTTGTAAGTGATTTCGTCTCAATGTCATTTCAATAAGGCATATATTAATGTTTTTCACATAAATAATCTTATAATGTGTATATACAACATGTTTGAATCTGTATATCATTAATTATTATATTCACATGATATTTAAATTTTTATTTAACTTTATTCCATAATGAGTTTATTTCAAGTGTTTTTAAAGTGGTAATGGAATCTTTATATAAAACATCGTTTTAAATGTTTTAAAGATCTATTCATTAAAACCTTCTATTTAATGTCCATATTTTAAATATGGGTTTTAAAAATTAATTTATATTGACATGAATGTTCTGAAATGATAATTTATTACAAATGATTCAATGTGGTATGTGAAAATTTGATTCAAAAATATATTTATTAAATGTTACAAATGTTTTTGGAATGGGTTGAATATTTATATATCATAAAATGTTTTCTTATGGTTACAATTTGGAAATTATATTTACCCTTTATTATTGTTTGATATGTTATGATTTTATAATGGTACTTGGACATATTATGGGTTGTTACTTGATAAACCAAATGATACGTGGTGTCGTGATAAACCAGGATGGGCGGCATCATTATAACATCCAATGCATTGGGTATGGAACTCAGCCTTATGGTTATCCCATTTGTGATATGTGGGGAAGTCAACCGTATGGTTATTCTATTTATGTATATTTGTGTCCCATGATACCATTACATGTTATGTGTCATTTATATTGGTTTTATGGAAACATTTTTGATAGAAAAGGGTAAGAAATTATCTTTTATTCAGTGAAGAGTATTTACATCTTCAAAATGGTGAAATTTATTACCTATGATATGGTATTCATTTTTTACTAGTTGTTTTTAAAAACTAATAGTTTTACTTATTTTGGTATCACATACTGAGCTTTTTATTCTCATCCCATTTTTTTCTAATGTTTTTCAAAGGTCTTAAAGATGAATAGGGTCAAGTATGGGATCAAGGAAAATTCATTCTATCTAAAACAAACAACTGGACATGACTATTTTTTATGAGTTTTTATTTTATGATAAAAATGGATACAGAGTAGATGTGTCTACATGTAATATTCAGGTTTTTATGTGTATGTAATGACCTAATTTTCAAAAAATATTAACCTAAAAAGATCTTTAATGTGAATTATTAACATAATTCATGACTATGTAATGTTTATGGTAAGGGACTTACATTTATATCAAGATATATGCATATATTAGTACAATTTTAATATATTTTGAACTTACGATAATTAAGAAAATGTTTTTAATATAAATCTGATCATATTTCACATTATGGTAATAATTCTAATTTATCTCAAAAATTGTACTTTCAAAAAGGATTTCAATACATTTTGAAGTGATAATTATAATTAATTAAATTATTTTCAATGAAATAGATTTAAAATCATTCTTATTTTTTCTTATATGTTTTCAATTGAAAAGGTTTACTACTTGTTTGAAAGTCTTCTATATATGTCTTCAATGTAATTTAGAATAAATGGTTTTCAAAACGTTTTCAAGAAACTTTTATAAGTATTCAAGTAAAATGGGTTAAAAAAAATTTATGCTCCTTTTATATGTTTTCTAGGAAACTGGTTTTCAAATTTTTTTCATGGACATTTTATAAGATTTCATAGAAAATAGTCTTCCTATTGTTTTAATGATTCTTTTATATGATTTCATGGAAAATTATTTTCAAATAATTTTCGTGCACTCATTATATGTTCTAAATGAAAAAGGTTTCCAAAAGGATTTTAAATCATTATTTATAATATTGAATGTTAATTTCCAAAAAAATCTTTAAAAGGGTTTTTATGTTTAAAATATATATTTTCGAAGAAAATGGACATTTTCAATAAGAACTTGACCCAAGTTTCCCAAATCTGGGGTCTTGTATTATTGCATTATGATAGAAAAATGTAATTAATATCCTAAACGAATGAATAGTTTAGCACCATTTGAAAAATGATAAGTACAGAAGTCAAACAACACAACATGAAGGTAAAGACAACATATTAAATTAATTTTAAATACAGAGAATCTCTGAGATTACCTTTTAAACACATTTATAATATAGTACATAACATAATAGGGAAAAAAACATGTGAACGGGGTGAGATAATATTCTCAGTAAGGTTAAATAGTATAGTTGATGAAAATATAAACACTAGACTTGATGAATCACTGAAAATTCATGTCCTTAATAATATACATGATCATAATATAGAAGTAATAAAAACTGATTAATTATTGTCAAAAACCATCACCATGGATATTACACCAGTCAAAATTACATGGACTATAATTATATAGTTTTATAATGAGGGAATTAATAATGCCCAAGACTCTGAAATATACCATCATGTTCTTGTCCCAGACACAAAAAATTATTAAGGACTCATTCAAAACCATTTATGATAACGGGAAAGTACTCACCCTAGTCCATGTCTATTTAGTGCGATGAGACCTACCGATGCATAAAGGACCGATAGGAGGACCCATATTTTCCCTTACAATTTCCAATTCATTTCTAATATGAATTGGGAAAATTATAAATAATACATTCCTATTAAAACTAACATATGAAATGTAAATAACCTTCCACAAATATATATTCTAACCATTCAGAGTAATATGGTGAATGGTATCAAGATAGTAGATAAACTATCAATCTATATATAAGTCCTTATATAAAATATAGTGGATGATATCAAAAAACATTAGAACCATTATATCATAATAATCAACAAGAGGGTTGAAATAAGTGAAAATAATTTGAAAAAATCATTGACTAATTCTTGAGATAAATACTATTTTACATTAAAAAGAAGATTTCTATAGGAAAAATCAGTTAAAGAAACCATAATATAAATAAAGAATCCAAAAAATAATAAAATTTAATATTTTATAAAATCAAATTCTGGTAAATACATATTATAGTGTTCCCGTGAAATTAGGTATGAAT
The DNA here is from genome assembly GCA_963277665.1 of Viscum album. NCBI lineage: Eukaryota > Viridiplantae > Streptophyta > Magnoliopsida > Santalales > Viscaceae > Viscum > Viscum album. Next base: position 896,247,276 of record OY728127.1, read on the forward strand.
TCGACAAATTCCCTTGAAATGAGCCTAATTTCACAAAGAATTTTTGGAAGATCCAATGAAAACATGTAACTCCCATAAAATAAAGAATTATTATTAATAGTATAAATATAAAAAAATATTAATATAGAATTTTTGATAATTAAATAATAATAAATAAGAATTATATTTAGGTATGTTGAGAATACGAATAACCCGAATGAAAAGTGAGGTTCAGGTAGAAAATCATTTCCTTTTGTCTGAATATGATCCTCTTCTAATCATAAGGTCCTGGAATATGAAATTAAACTTATTAATAACTTATTTAAGAACTTAATAGACTTTTATATTATTTATTATAATTTTATTAAGTTCATTTATGGTTGTTTTATGGGTTAATATATTCAATATCATCATTTGGAAGTTCATGTTCCATTAGTTTTAATGATCGATTTGTTTGTATGGAAGTTAATGTAAAATGATAAATTAATTATAGAATTGATATTATATGTTATTAATGTTCATACGTAAGGTTAAATGAAAAATTTAGTCATTTGGTTACTTTGTTTGAGGATGAATCACTAGATGAAATTTTAATGATAACTACTTGGATTAATTGGGTGGTTCTTCAATCACCACAAACTCATTTTGTTTTATAAATTAATTCCATGTCTAAAAAATGATTCAAAATCATTAAATATGATATATTGAATATATTATGATCTGGTTAAACTAAAAAAATGGGTCTATTACCATAACTAAATATGGTAATAGATGTTGTAAACCTGTCATCCTTGAATGTGATAAATTAACAGATCTCATATGGTGTTTTTATTTCTAACATAATAGTAGTGGAAATGGGAGACGATGAAAAATTATTACATTATCAAAAAAAAATTATAGTTCTTGGATGGTAATTGATTTTTCATATCATTTGGATGTAAGGAGATATTGAAATAAAAATAAATTAGGGAACATGAACGGAAATAAAATAAATGAAAAGTGGAATTTACCTCTTCATTTGTCATCCATGAGAAACTATTTAGTGGAGTGTAATTTTTATTTTAAAGAGATCAAGAGCATCAAGACGTGGGGAATTCTTGGCAGGATATTTTAGTATAATTTATTCAAGGAATAATTATTGAGAGTAGTGAAAAGAAGGGGGAGTGATGGGTGGATTTTATAATTGAGGAGAGGATGGTTTTTCATTATTTTAATCATTATGTTATTATTTTGGATCACAACAATGAATAGTCTTGATTATTGTGACTCAAATAGTAATAAGTGTGTGTGGTTTCTAATAAATGGACATTTTAATCAACCATGTCTCATAAATGATGAAAAAATGTATTTATTTGGAATATTTTGAAAATTTTCTAATTTTACTATTCACAAAAATTCATGTATTTTAGAAATATGTAATAATTTCACCATAACCATTTTTTTATTTATCGAATTCCAAAATGAAATCAATTTTATCAAAAAAAATTATAAATAAGATAAAATTAAATTTTAAATGAATTCATTATTTACTTGAAAAATACATTTTATAAATTTAAATCTGATTTTATAATACATTAAAAAGTTATCTATGGCCTCCATAAAATATCCTAAATTCATAGGAAATAAAAATATGTATTGAAGAATAAATTTTATGTATTGAATTTTATTTTAAATAAATTTATTAATTCAAAATTTTAAAAAAATATTTATTACACTTAAAAATATCAACACTTAATTATTAATTTTTAAAATGTTCACTCCAGATTATATGGTGCCTATAATTAATTTATACATACATGGGTGAGGTTTCTATTCATATGGGTAAATTAATTTTACTATTGAGAAATTACTATTCATAAGGTTTAATTAATATTCACAAAAAATTCATGTTGATCCATTGGGACATTCAATATCATACTGATCGCAATGGTGTATCATGTTTTTCAAAATTAAAATCACAATGTTGGAAAATTGTATTTATAGGCTAAGAAATATCAAAGTGGTGTTTTGTATAAACTCAGTTATTAATGAATTTAATATCTCACTTTTTATAAATCCTTGGAGTGTTACATTCTCTCCCCCCCAAAAATTTCATCCACGAAATTCCAGAATGTTACCTAAGAATAATATTTGGGTAGTTCTTCATTATAAGACACTCAAACTCCTGTGATGAATCATTAATTTTATGAATTCACTGATGTACATTTACCATTCATGTTTTCTTATTCATCAACACATGTTCCTTAGTGTCTAGTATCATAATTGGATCTTTATAGTAAGATAAGTAATGCTACAATTCTATACCTTCAGAAATGAGGACATGTGTTGGGTATGGAATTCATTTTGTCAACTATAAGTCATTGAACAGATTGTGTACATTGTAAAGGCTATGAGGAATTCTGAAAGATAATTCAATGGTCTAATTATCCTTAGAATTTCAATAGGTCCAATATATATAGAGAATAGTTTCCCTTTCTTCTCAAATCATATAACACCCTTCTATAGAGACACTTTCAAGAAAATGTGATCTCCCACTTGAAATTCCAAATCATTCCTTCGATTATTATCATAACACTTCATCCTACATTGAGATGATTTGATATGGGTTTGAATAGTATTTAACCTCTATATTGAATCCTTTTTAAGACCTGGGCCCACAATCCTCATTTCACCTATTTCCTCCCAACATGTTGGTGTATGACATCCCTTTCCATACAATGCACTATATAGTGTCATTTGAATTCTAGAATTGAAAATATTATTGTACCGAAACTCTGCCAATGATAAATACTAATCCCACATTCCATGAAAATCATGTGATCATGATCTCTATATGTATTCTAATGTTTGGATCATCACTTATGATTTCTCATCAGTTTGTGGGTGATAATAATTAATCAAACAAAGCATAATATCAAAATATTTCTAAATAGTTTTCCATAATTTCGATGTAAATCGTGGATCATGAAAAAACAAAATTTAGAGAGGTCCTCCACTATGTCTCAAAACTTCTTGTTTATATATATATATATATTTCACTCTAGTGGAAAATCTTCCCTTATAGCGTGGAAATTTGCAGATTTAGTAGATCTATCTACAATTGCCAATATTTTATAAATATTTTCTATTGTTTTTGGTAATCCAATGAAAAAATTCATGGTGATGTCATCCCATTTCAATGTTGGAATAGATATAGGTTTCATGACATGTCAAAGAAGTTTTCCTTCATCCTTTTCCTATTGAAAGAGTAAACATCTTGAATCATAATAAACCATTTCCCTCTTCATGTAATCCCATCATAAATGTCCCTTCATATCACTATGCATCATATTGTTATTGGGATTTATCGATAAATCTAAACCATGGGAGTCATCTAATAACCCCCCTTTTAGCTCGGGTATATCTGGAACAGAAAGTCTCTTCCAAAATTTCAGATTTCTATAATCATATATGATGTCTTGAAATATCCCATCATTCACAACATGAATTTTCTTTTGAAGATTCCCGTCATCAGGATGAGAACTTTTAATCCGTCATAATAAAGATAACTCCGAAAATAAATGAAAAAGTAATAATGCTTCACCTTATTTAATTATTCTTATAACTATTCTCACCATACCAATGTACATAAGATCCTTATAAGTTTTCATTTTGATTAGAGCTCCTTGATTCATCCTACTAAATGCATCATCTACCTTATTTTCCATTCAATGGTGGTAGTGTATAGAGAAATCACAATCCTTTAGTATCTTGAGCCATCTCCATTACCTCATGATGTTTTCTTATTTTGAGAATATGTATTTCGAGCTCTTGTGATCTGTATATGTCTCATATCTTTAACCATTGAGATAATGTCTCCATATTTTCAGAGAAAATATTATAGCTATTAACACAACATCATGAGTTGGATTGTTCTATTCCAGAATTTTCACCTACCTTGATTCGTATGAAATAACTCAATTAGTATGCATAAGGACACTACCAAGTCCATTCTATGATGCATAAATATAGAAAACATCCCATCATTTTATAATGTTAATGTTAGGATCGGACCATTGATTCTTCGAAATATTCCTCACATTCATTTTTCCATATGAACATAACCCCATTAAGAAGTAATATTGGTTAATGGGTTGGCTTATTTGGAAATGTTTTGAACAAAACACGGATAAAAAAAATGCTAAAATAATAAAATGATGTACCTCGAATATGTTCATTGGTGTTGTAAATTCATAAACAGCATTTGTCATTATAAAATCAAAGAATATTCCATCTTTAGAGATAATATTAACAAGAAAAAACTTATTGAAGCCACAATTCATATTTTCTATACTTCCCAAATAATTAATTTATACTATAATTATATAGAATAAGGAAAATGTGGGTTTCATTATCTTTTTAGCTTATGAAGTATTTCAAGATATCATCAAAAAATACCACAAATAACTCATCATGATATTCTTGAAAACAATATTTGTTTGATCCAGGAAGTAAGAGGGTGCATTAGTCAGTAAAAAAGGGATTACTATAAATTTATAATGCACATAACTAGTTCCAAATGTTGTATTTGGAATTTATTTCATCCACATATTCAAATAATGATATCCAGATCGAAGTCCAATCATTTAAAAAAATTGTGCTCCATGATTTTTATCAAATAAATCATCAAAGTGAAGTCGGGGATACTATTTTTTTAATGTTATAGAATTGAAAATTTATAGCTTTTTTCTTTCCCTTTCAATAAACAGCATGATGACCTTTTTTGCACGCATATAGAACCTTTTCCTTTTATAGATGCATATGGGTGTTTCCTTCAACATGTATAACATGTTGGAAAATTGACCTTTTTATTCTACATATTATCCATTATATCATCCCCCACCCTATTGATCTCTTCCTTCCCCTTGAATTCATAAGTCATAAATAATTATTTCTCTATCTTATTAGCATAGGAGACAATGTCTCCATATGATGAGAAACATTGAGAGACTAGTTCCCTTTGGAGTAATGGTTTTAAACAATCAATGAATTGATAAATATTTCTACATGTATTACATATTTAGTATGAGTCATTCCTTAATAACCTAGTGATGTTAGCTTCATACTTTGAAACATTCTCAACCACTTTTAGCATCAGATTCAGAAACTACCATCCAATATTTTTCCTCTATTCATGAGGTAAATATTTTTCTGGAAAAAATTCTTTGAAATCCCTCAATGCTATTTATTTTATTTCATTACTCCTCCTTTTTTTAATTAATCAACAACACTAATCCATATCTACTGATAAACGTTAAGACACCATGAAAACCTTTCCTCTTTCATTACATCCCAAATCAAGAAATATATTCCTTAAATAACCTATCCACTCCTCTAGTACAAATGGGTTTTTAGTACCTTTAAATGATGGATTCTGATGAGGCATGAAGTGGTCTAACACTTCTCCTCCACATTGTGGATCTATATTTTCCGTATGTGTATGGTTTTTGTACATCACCTGAGTCTGGTTTTTTAGTGTAGTTAAAAGATTCTTAGTAATAGGCGTATCTTGAGAGCCTACATCATTGTATTTAATAGGAGGAAAATACCAGCATGGGAAACACATGTTCATGTGTTTCCCATTACTTCCACAAGGACCCATTTCTAAATTGGGGAATATAATAAATTAGGTTTTGAATCAAAATGTATAATCTCAAATTAAAAAAATACATAGCATAAATTGAAATATTATCCATAGCCAATATCATAATCATGGTTTCATTGAGGAAAAATTTAAATTTACTTCATTTGTAATGGTTTGAAAAGAAAATTTTAATTATCCTAAGATTATACCCGGATATTTTCAATCTATGTGAACAGTACAAACCATTTTTTTATACGAGGATACCCCACTTCTAGCATGAAACTACTTGTTGGTTTTGTCACTCCTAGGAACATCTATGCCAGAACAACATCTAATTGTAGTATACACATATAAATTTTTATTCTTGAAAGATCCCCATAATTTATTCCTTAACAAAATTTCATGATGTTCTTATATTTTTATCCACAAATACTATCTCAGGGTTTTGTTCCCCAATCTATATTTTCTAAAACTGGTATTCAATTTTTCTACTAAAATTCCTCTGATACCAATTGTAGGGACCAGACCCCAGTTTTCTAGAGTTGGTGCCTTATTTTAGTATACAAGTATATAAATATGGAAGTCATATCACGAAGGAATGAATATTTTAGAAGCATTGGAAAACAAGAAACATATATATGGTCAACTTTACAACTCATTGGGAAATACCACATATCAACTTCTTTTGAATCGCACATAATCTATTTTATTATCCTTTCAAATAATTTGTAATATACTTCTTCAAAAATAGGGGAAAATGTAACATGTGAATGGGGTGATCTCAGATGCTTAGTAAAGTTACATAATATAAGCAAAGAATGTATAAAAATTAGGCATGATGAATAACTGAAAATTCATTCCTTAAAAAAAATAGTTGAGTTTAATATGGTAGGAATAAAAATTTATTTTATAATTCAATAAAACATAAGCATGGATTTTAAACTAGTCAAAATCACATGTAATATCACACTATAGTTTCATAATTAAGGTATGAATAATTTTAGACATTTTAAAATATACCATCAAGGCCTCAACCAAGACTTATAAAAATGACTAAGGCCTCAGCTAAAACTATCGCAAAATATGGGAAAGGCCTCAACTAAGTCCCCATCTGTTTTGTTTGATGAGACCTACTAAAGAATCAATGGGATATTAGGGGCCCCACCCATCACAAAATATGTCCAATTAATTCCTTGAATGAATGATTATAAACATAAATAACGTTTACATTCATATTGAAACTAAGTTAAGAAATTTAAATAACATTCCCCAAACATAAGAACTAACTTTTCGATGTAATATGGTGATGGGTGTAATGATAGAAAATCAAATTTCAATCTAATCATAAACCATTCAATAAAATATGGTGGATTATATCCTGAAAAATAAACACTATTTTTTATAAGATTCAAAATAGTGTTTAAATATGTGAAAATACTCTTATAAAATCATCGAGTAAATCTTGATATAAATACTATTTATCTTTTAAAAGAAGAGTTTTTTTTGAAAAATAATTTCATAAAACCAGAATTATATAAAGATTGTAATTTCATAAAAAAATTAGCAAATTTAAAAAATTAGTTTTTTGTTAAAAAAATTTTATATAGTCCCATTGAAAATTGGTATGAATATGAGAAATTCTCTTGAAACAAGCTTGTTTTTCAGGAAGAATTTTTGGACGATCATTTTAAAACATGTAACATCCAATTAAATAAATAAGGGTATAGGATTTTATACATATATATAAAATTCACACATAATTTAAGAGGATTTAAAAAGAATAAATATGAATTTCATTGATGTATGTTGAGAATAATAGTAACCCAAATGAAAATGGTGGTTCATGTAGAAAATCCTTACCTTATGTCTGAATATGTTCCGCTCTTGACCATATGATATTCGAATTTAATATTAGAATTTTTAATACCTTAATTATGATTATATTATACATATATTTTAATTATTATAACATTATTATGTTTATTTTGGTCGTTTTTATTATTTTAGATATTTAATATCATCGTTTGTGAGTGTACATTTAATTAGTTTTCAATGTTGGTTCGTCTGTATGGATGTTATTGTAAAATGAGAATTGAATTACAAGAATATATGTTTTATGATATTAATGGTCATATATAAGGTAAAGTTATAATATAAGTCATTTTTTTACTTTGTGGGAGGATGAATCATTAGATAAAATATTATTGATAAACTCTTTGATTAGTTTGGTGGTCTTTCGATCACATAGTAATTATGTTGTTTTATAAATTAACGACTTCTGTACAAAATAATTCCATAACATTTATTTTTTCATATTAAAAATATTCTGATCTATTTCAACCATAAAAGATCTTTCATTTCCAAAATTGAATATTGTAATAGAAGATGAAAACATGTCGTCCTTAAATGTGATAAATTAACACATATCATATGGTGTTTAAATTTCTAGCATAAAAGGAGGGGAAATGAGAGATGATGATGAATTATTCCATTAACATAATAAAATTAATGTACATGTAAGGAAATTGGGTTATAAGAACTTTTAAAGTAATGAGGTGATAAAATAAATAGAAATAATAGAACATGAAAGAAAATATAAGAAAATAAAAGTGGAATTTACCTCTTCAATTTATCTTCCTTGAAACCCTGTTTACGAGAGAGGATTTGGACTTTTGATGATACAATGGGATAATGGTTGTTGGGAGGATATTTGGAGGATATTTTAGTAGAATAAAAGTAGGGAAAAAGTCTTGAGATGAGTGAACAGAAAAGAGAGTGATGGTTGGATTTTATTATGGATGACATGATATTTTTTCCATTATTTTAATCATTATATCATTATATCATTTTTTTGGCTCAAGACTACGAATATTCATACTTATTGTGACTTAAAACAGTAATATGTGCATGTGATTTCAAATCAATGGTCATTTTCATCTACCATGACTGAAGCATGATATAGAAATAAATTTATATATCATATTTCGTATATTATTGAATTTGACTATTCACAAAAAAACATGTATTTCGGAAAAATACCAAAAATACAACCTAACTTTATAATTCAAAAATGAATTCAATTTTTGGAAATGAATCTTCAAAATAAGATAACGTTAATTTTTAAATGAAATCATTATTAACATGAAAAATACATATTTTGAATTTAAAACTAATTTTAGAATACATTCAAAAATTTACTATGGTCTCAAAATATTATCCTGAATTCATATGAAAAAGAAATATTTATTTAAGAAAATATTTAATGAAAACGAATGTTTTTAAATATATATATTAATTTAAAATTTTAATAAATTATTTATTACACACAAAAATTTCAACAGTTAATTTTTAATTATTAAAATATTTAGTAACATTTAAATGTTGGATAGATTTTATTTATACTCACATTGGTGGTGAAACTATTTGAAATGGTAAATTATTATTAATAAGTTTATGTTATTATTCCTAATGTTAAATTACTATTCAACAAAAATGTTATTTGATCCTATCAAACTCTAAATATATTATTGATCACAAATGTGTATTTTATATTTTAAGAATTCAAATCAGAGAGGTGAAAAAATTATATTTTATTGTTAGGTTATAAAATGTCTTTTTTAGAGACTCATTAGTTCAGTAATTAAATATTTAATTTATTTATACATACATTGGGTGATACATTCTCCCCCCTTATAGAAAATGTTTCATCGAAATTACATATTATTACCTCATAAAAAGATTTGGTTTATTCTTCATTATAAAATTATTAGGATCCCATGTTTCTTCTTCAATTTTATGATTTCTCCAATACACCTTTAACAGTTTTATTGTCTGATTCTTCAACACCTGTTCAATATTTTCTGAAATCTAGATAGGTTATTCAGAGTAATATAATTTGGTAGCAATTTTATTCTTTCATAATTGAAGACATGAATTGTGTATTTCAAGTACATTATCAACTATTAGACATGGAACACATTTTTTAAATTATACTAGCTATGTGACATTTCAAAATGATAATCCATGACTCCATTTCAATATAGAATATCAAAAGAGGTAATATATTTGGGGCTCATTTTCCATTTCTTCACAAATCTTTTATCAACTTTCCGTGGAGATAATTTCATGGAAAAGTGATATATGACTTGAAATTAAAAATCCATCACTCTATTATAAACAATTCTCATTTTCCTACTTTGGGCTACATTGATATGGGAAAGAATAGTCATCACCTTCCCTGGTGTTTCCTATACCATCCCACCTTTTTATTTCATAATCATTCATTTCATTTTCAAAACAGATGATTTTTAGAGTCAAGTGTCTTGAAAAAAAATACAAAATACATGAAAACATATAAAATTCATTTAATCCTCATGAAATGGTTCTTGAAAAGTTCATATAAAGTACAATTATTGCATCTCATAACCTAGAGATATACATAAAAGGAATGTTTATTAGGGTTTTATGTATTTCAATTACAAAATAAAATATATCATTTTTATGTTTTAATAAATACCATATAAAATGAAATATGTTTTTCTATTCAAATAAATAAAATAAGAATATTTCATTAGAAAAATAGAGAGACTTTGATATGAAAACTCTTCATCATAATGGCTATGCAACATGGTTTTAGAAAAAAATAAAAAGAGATAGGATAAGATTCACCCATTCATTAAATAGTCATAATATAGTAGTGAGACATAATAAAATGGAAATAATTACATGGTATGGAATCCAGAAAGACATACGTCAATAAGAAAAATTTATTGGAAAAAGAGAGGTTCAAAATTCCCTAAGAAAAATTCGGCAGCCTAAGACATCACTTAAATCATCATAGAATGAGTTGATGAGAGAAAAAAAGGGTATATCATCATTTGGATAAAAAAATGTATTGAAATAAGGATGTATAATAACATTATCCAACAAAATAAAATGGAAACTAAAAGGCATATCAAAAAATAATTCTTGACTAAAAGAGCAGTGTGAAATGCTCCCCTACAATGAAGAGTAACTTCAAAAACACGATGGTTGGGACCTTGGGGGTTTGAATGGACCTAGGGAGGACTCCATGGGAGTTAAAAAGATTAAAGATTCACATAGGAGGTATTTTAAATGAATGTAATGAAGGAATGAGTTTGTATTTATAGCATTTGTGAGATAAGATTTTATTAATTTCCAAGGGACACCTCATTTGTGGTATTTTCAAAACCATGGGATTACCCATGGTATTTGGCCATGTTTTTGGAATCATGGGACACCAAATAAAATATTTTATTTCAAATGAGTTGACCAACTTTTTATATTATTTATTACATCATTATGATATCATAAAACACACGGAAAACTCAAGAACAATATTTTTACTATTCACCGAAAACAAAAACATTTTATAAATATTTCATAAATTCAATCAAACATAATATCAATGTTCTGAATTCAAAAATGAATTCTATTTTATGAAAATAGTTTTCTATATATGAGATATTTACTTTTTAAATAAATTCACTATTAACTAGAAAAAATAATAATACATAACTAATAATTTTTTAAACAAAAATTTAATTATGCTATTATATCACACTACCATTCAAGATGCCTGAATTATATTTATACATTATTAACTGAGGTTACTATTCCATTGGGAACATTACTATTCATTATGGAAATGTATTTATTCATAATATACTATTCACCAATAATTATATTGATCTTATCAGACTCTAAATTTATTACTGATCCTAACTGTATATGTCCATTTTTTTAAAATCACTCAAAATTATTAACTATTGAAAGTATAAAAATTATTTTAAAATACACTCTTTTTTCAATATTCAAAAATAAATTAAAACTTATAAAAATTCATCCTATATTTATATTGTCATTTGAAAATCATAAAATTTACCATAATCAGATATTGAAATTTTTTATACAAAATAATTACAAAATGTTACTAAGGCTTGATTACATAGCCACTTATAACACTTGAATAGGACCTAAGAGTAAGGTTCACACTGGTGATAGAATCTTGGGCCGGATCAGACAACAACACTAGAGTGTTGATTTCTATTAGCATGAACTTTTCCTGTCAGTGTTTTCATTCTTGCATAACATGTTAAAGCTCAACTTGATCTTAGTCCATAGAAAATATAAGTGATACTACCTCTTTCCCAGGCTCTGATAGAGGGGATTCGTATGGCCCGAGTCTACACGGTGAGGCCATTGACTCTACTTTCTTCATTAATTTACAATTATTATTTATATTTTAAAAAAAATTATAACCTAAAAAATTATTATTGTTTCCAATAGTAATATTGACCAGTGGTTATATAATTGTAAAAACTGAAAGGTCACATTTCACTTATACTTATATATTTTTTATTTATTATGAAATGGTAAGATATAAATTTTTAGAAAACAAAATATTATTCAAATTTTGGAGTCGTCACATTCTTACCCCTTTATGAAATTATGTCCCCTTAATGTCAACGGGTTCCCACAGAAAAAAAGGTGTGGGTACTTCTACCTCATCGACTCCTTTAGTTCCCACATGGAATCTTCTTATTTCTGGTTCCTACACCATATTTTAACAAGATTATATGTCATGTTACATAGAACATTGTCTCTAGGATCCAAGATCTCCACCTTCTACTCCTCATATGAGATTTCATGTTCTAGTTGTAACACCTCTATATTTAGTAAATTTGATGGCTCAGGCATTCACTTCCTCTACAAGGATATGTGGATAACATGATGAACTTCTGCATGATGTTGAAGGAGTGCAATATGATAAGCAACTGCTCCTAGACGATCAATCATTTTGTATGGTCTAATGTACCATGGGATGACCTTCCTTTTCATTCCAAATCTCATTACTCTCTTCAAATATGAAATTCAATGAAATACCTTGTCACCAACATCAAACTCAATGTCCCTTCGATGGTTCTCAGCATATCTCCTAGGTTGACGCTGAGTAGCTTTAATTTTTTTCTAGATATAATTAACCATTTCTGTAAGCTCTTTCACAAGATGAGGCACAAGAATCCTTCTCTCAGCAGCTCCATCCCAAAAATTTGGAGTTCTAAAAAGAATCCCATATATATCTTCATCGAGTGTCGTTTGACTTCTTCAGTGGAATATATTATTTTAATATAACTAAACTAATGGGTTATGTTGACCCCATCCACCTTTAAATTCTATTTAACATGTTCATATCATTTCCTCTAGTGATTGAATAATATTTTTAGATTGGTCATCAGTTTGGGGGTGATTGGCCATACATATATTCAATTAGATACACAGAGAATGTTGAAGGCTTCTCCATAATTTTGATTTTAACCGTAGATCATGATCAGATACGATAGAAAGTGGAAATCTGTGAAACCTTACCACTTCCTTCAAATAAGACCTGTAAAGTTTATCAAGAGATAATTCTTTCCAAATAGATATAAAATGGTATGTCTTGGTGAGAAATCCCCCTATAACCCATATTGTATTGTCACACTCAGTATACTAATGAAAAAGTACACATGGATATTGTCCCACATCCATGTTGGTATGGGTAGTGGTTGTAATACCCCTTTAGGAAGTTGTCACTCAACCTTCACTTGATAACATACTAGGAACCTTGTAGTGTAGTCAGCAATCAATATATTCATATTATCCCATCAAAAAATGATCATGAAGTGACCTATTCATTATTGTGCATCCAGGATGTATAGGGAAATTAGATCTATGTGCTTCATCAATCAGATCCTTCTTTATTTCTAGACTATATGGAACACAATGTCTTTTATAACATTTCAGAACACCTTCTTTATCAATACAGAACTCATGGAACTTTCCATCCTTCAATGCCTTAAACTTCTCATGTTCCAAATTAACTTTTTTCTATGCATTCATGAACATCTCTAGTAATGTCAAAAAAGATTTGGGTTTGGGTTGATTATGTCCCATCGCTTATAATTACCATTTCCATTTTAATTAGATCATGGATCATGGGATCTCAAAGGATAATCATCATTGATAGGACAACTGTATCATTACAACTTGATGCATTAGAAATGTTGTTTGCGCTTCCATGATGATAAATAATTGAACAATCATAGTATTTAAGATGTTCCAACCATCTACATTGTGTCATGTTCAATTCCATTTTGTGGGAATACACCCATCAAAAATTGTTGGTCTATGTATATATCATATTTATCCCCATAATTACGGTTCCTTCATATCTTTAGATCAATGAAAGCCACATCTAGCTCAAGATCATGCAATAGATATTTCTCCACATGAGTCCTAAACTATTGAGATGCATAAGAAATGAATTTTTTTATTTTATGTGAGTACGCACCTAAGCCCTTTGAGTGATGCATCTCTTAAAATAATTAATCCTGATTAGCAAGGGGAAAATTTAACACAGGTGTAGTTACCAATCTCTTTTTTAGATCTTAGAACCTTTCCTCGTACTCATTTGTTCAAATGAATTTTACCCCTTTTCGAGTTAACTTAGATAATGGATTATAAAGTCATGAATATTTTAAAAAAATCCTTTTTTAATATTATTATAGTCCTTGGAAACTAAATATATAAGTTATCATTGCAGGTTTTGGCCACTCCTATATATGTTTTTCCCTATAGAGTTTACTATTATTCCTTCGTTGGTTACCAAATCCCCACGAAAGAATCATTTTGTAAAAAAAAATTAACATTTGATGAACTTTCCAAAAAGTCAATACTTCTATAGAGATTGTAATATAACCCTTACATGATCCTCATACTCCTCATATAATTTGAAATATATCTGAATATCACCATTATAATCCTCTAAAAAGTTATAAAGGTAGTCCTTAAAGACTTCATTAATCAAATCCAAAAAAATTGTTGGTGCATTAGTTAGTCTAAAGGGAAGTACAACAAACTCATATTGGAAATATCTAGATCGAAAGGTGGGTTTTAGAATATACTCCTTCTTCACCCTTAATTGATGATAAAAAAATTAATGATCATTCTTAGTGAATTATTGAGCCCCACAATGTTGGTCAAATAATATATCATTTCTTGGAAGAGGGTATTTGTTCTTCACTATGATCACATTCTGTTCTAAAAATCAATGAATAGCCGCATTGATCAATTATTCTTCTTCACAAAGAGAACATGTGTTCCCCATGGAGTAACACACGATCCGATAAACCCCTTATACATAAGATCTTGGAGTTTCTTCCTTAATTCCTCCATATCCAGATTTTACATCTTATACAGGGTCTTTGTATCAGATGTGATCCAGGTACAAGTTCAATAGAGATCCAATCCTTCCCAATAAGGTCAAGGTAACTCCTCATGAAATAAGTCATTGTATTCTAGGATTATTGGGACATTTTAATACCTTATGATATCATTTCTGTCATTTTCTTCACTGGTCATCTTGATAAATAATGATATAGGAGGTTCTTATTGAAAAAAATGATGTTGAGATATCTCTCCTTGGAAGATAATTGTTAGTTTTCCATTCAAGACTAATAAGACCTCCTTGATTCTACATTATATCATAGCATTATACATTAAGAGATAGTTCATTCCTAGTATAATTTCAAATTCTAACATGGGAATGGATAATATAATTTCAATAATATTTTGCTCTCAAATGTAAATACTAGAGTTTTCAAACACGAATGGTGCTGGGATAATCTCACAAGGAGTCTTGACTGATGACTATATTTTATAAATTCAAGGGATGATTCGAAATCCCTTGTAAAATTGAAGGAAACAGTGGTATTCATAGAACTTGAGTCAATCAACGTACTTGGTGTCTTCGAGAGAACAACAAGAGTACCTGACACCACCTAATTTAGAGCTTCTACATCATTTGTCGTGATAGAAAAAATGACCCTTCTCTATTGGCCATTACTGAGGTTGATAGTGAATCCCCCCCCCACTACCATCAAAATTGGATAGTGATTGGAAAGTTCCCAACCAATCCCCCTTATAGAATTGGTCTTCATGTAGGGCCTGCACCATGTTCCATTTGTCGTTGGTGTTGGGAATTTGAGGCTTCACCTCACAACAACAATTCAATTTGATATGTGAACATTATCCAACCATTATCACCTAACACTCCCATGTAGGTAGTTCCCTGAATCCTCATTCCCACATTTATTACACGTGGGACATTTCACTTTCTTGTCTCCTCTTCACTAATAAAAGCTCCTCCATAAGCATGGATATATTGGTCTCTTCTAGACATTGGATTTATGAGAGCACTACATCCCACCAAACTCTAGTTCAACATTCATAGCACTCTGCATGATCTCCCCATAGATAACATAGTCTCGGTTGGCTAGATTCTTCTTCAGATGAGATATTAGTGTACTAAAGAGTCTATCAATCGTCTCCTTAGGATCCATGATAATTATTTGAGGTGTAATAGAAATGTATTGTGATGTTCATCTCTTAAATTCCAAAAAATTCATTCTTCTTATACTTCAACTTGAGAAACTCCATCTCCATTTTTTTCTCATCAAATGAGGGAAATAATTATTGAAGAATATCCCACTAAACACTTCCCACTCAATAGCTTCAACCCCCAATCTTGACCTCATGATTTTAATTAGTTACCACCAATGATTAGCTCCTCCGTCTAAATGGTAAACTACTAGGGTGACCTACTATTCAAAACCGTGGACCATAGAAAATATAGTTTGGATAGTGTGGAACCATAGTTCATCAATCAATGGGATAATAGTTACACAGGACATTGATGTTTGTTGATGCATAAACAACTAAAAAACAGTTCCCATCATGGTTAAATTGGCCTCTCATTTTGATTCACTTTATTTACCATAACATGAGTTAGTTGGAAAATCATTTTCATGAAGGATCCCATTCCAACATCCATCATTGTATCGTCAGTTCATGTTCTATTGCGGTCATTATTTTCACAGTTCCTATTATTTCCACCCATATTCTAAAATAATAACACCCTAGTGAGAAGCTTCTTTCATCTAAAAATCATTTAAGTAAAATTATTTTTATGTATTAAAACATCATACATAAACATATTATTATTTAAAAAATTACATTTATCATTAAATCATTCATAGTGATTGACTAACCAAACATATCCACTAGGAGTGTCAAACAAGGAGAGCAGTATGGCCCATTTTCATGTACCAATTCCCATTCGAGTCTAGCTTAAACTGGTGTTTTCGGGTTTTACAGTTAGATACATCTGTGCCAGACCCAAATCCAATTTTTCATATCTACAGAGGGGATTATATATTTAGAAACCACTTAATCAATATTTCACCCAAAAACCAGGATCTTTTCCAATATTTAAGCATTTCTATAGGGTTATTCCTAATGTTTTCATATTTTAATTTCCACAAAAAACTAAAGTGTCCTTGGATGCCAACTATTGAATCCTGCCTTTTTATTATGTAAAATTTCATTTAATTTGTCAAACATAGTATCTTTAACATATAATTTCATGTTAAAAATGTATAAAATACATGAAAACATATAACACCCTTTTAATACTCATGAAATTCTTCTCGTAATGTTAATCTTGTGTACAATTACTTCATCTCATAACCTGGTGACACACATCAAAGGAAAGGGAATGGGGTTTTATATTCACCAATTACCGAATAAAATACATTTTTTATTTGTTTTTATGAATACCCCCTGACATTAAAGAATTTTGGGTATTCTCATAAAAAATAATACAATTTCTTGGGAAATAGAGAGAGATTTTGAGACAAAATCATACAACATAAAAGCTATGCATCATGGTTTTTTGAAAACATAAAAATGATAAGGGATAGGGGTAACCCATTAATAAAAGACTCATAATATAGTATTGGGACATAATTAAATTGAAATAATAAAATGGTATAAACCATGAAATTAATACCACAATAAGAGAACCTGAATGGAAAAATATACGTTGAGAATTCACTTATGAAGATCCAGCATCCCAAGGACATCACTTAAAACATAAGAATATGAGATGATGTGAGTGAAAAGGGTATCTAATCATTTTTACATAAAATATACAGTGATAAGGATATATATGAACATATCCCAAGATATGAAAATGGAAACTAAAATACATAACATAAAAGAAGTCTTGACTAAAAGAGGAGGGTGAAATACTCTCTTACCATGAAGAGTAACATAAAAAACTCGATGGTTGGGACCTTGGGGGATTGAAGGCACTATGGGAGGACTCCTATAGAGGTAAAAAGATATTATATTCATTGAGGATGAATTTTAAATGAATGGAATGAAGAAATTGGTTGGTATTTATAGCAAAAGTGATGGAATAGTTTAGTATTTTCCTATGGACACCTCAATAGAGGTTTTTTCAAAACCATGGGATTTCCAATTGTATTTGAACATGGTTTCGAAACATGGGACCCCTCATATAATATTTTAATCCAAATTAGTTGAACAACATTGTAAATTTTATGTTACATCATTATGATGTCATAAACCACAATGAATACTCAAAAACTATATTTTTACAATTCCCTAAAAAAACATTTAATAAAAATCTCATAAATTCATCCTATCCTAATATCAATGTTTTGATTTAAAAAAAGAACACCATTTTATGAAATTAATTTTCCTAAATATCAGTTATTTAATTTTTATGTAACATCATTATTTAACTGAAAAAATACTTATACCTAACTAATAATTTATAAAACAATTATTCAATTATACTATTATATCACATTACCATTCAAGATGCCTAAATTATATTTATAATTTCATATATTAGGTTACTATTCCATTGTTCACATTACTTTTATGAAGGGTAATATTAATATTAATAATTTACTGCTAATTAAAAAATATGTTAATCTTATTAGACACTAAATTTCTTACAAATAAAACATGTATACGTCCATTTTTCAAACATCATTTCACATTAATAATTATTTAGAGTAAATAAAATTATTTTCAAATACTCTCCTTTTTTCAACATTCACCAATAATATTAAACTTCTAAAAATTAATCCATTATTTATATTGACATTTGAAATTCTGGAATCAAACCATAATAAAAATAAAATTATAATTTATAAAAATTGACTGCACAACTTAACTAGGGTCACATTACATATCCCCTTTTATCACTTTCATAGGGCCTTATAGTGACGTGTTCTATGGTGATAGAATTGTGGGGCAGATCCGAAATCATTTATTGAGTGATGATTTCTATTAGTTTGAACTTCTCATGAAGATGATTACACTCAAGCTTAACATATTATTGCCGAGCCTGGTCTATGTCCAGAGCAAATCTTATTGATGCCACCTCCTTCCCAAGCTCTGATCGATGGGTTTTGTATGGCCTGAGCCTACTGGATGAGGTCATCGAATCATTTTCTGTATTAATTATCCATTATTATTTATATTTTTTTAAAAAAAATGTTATTAATTATTATTGTTTCCAATAGTTATATTGACCAATGGTCTCGTAACTGTCAAAACCCAAAGTGACATTTCATTTATACATATATATGTTTTATAGATTATGACATATTAAGTCATACATTTTCATGGCACAAAATATTATTCAAAAGTTCATGTTGTTACATTTCCTCCATTAGCTCTAGGACCACAAGAATCCTTTAACCAACTTCATCCCAAAATGTTTTTGTATGAAATCTCTTTCTATAAAATTCTTCACATAGTGGAATTTCAATTTTATAATGGAAACTATTACAATATTAAATCTCCACCAATGGTATATAATCAACCCAAATTCCTTGGAAATCATTTGAGAATGATCCCAACTTGTCTTAAAATGTTTGGATAATCTATTTGGCTTTCCAGTAAGTCATTGGGTGATAAGTAATATTCAAATGTAGCTTAGTATCAAAATCATTCTAAAGACTTATCCAATAATTTATATGTAAATCCTGGATCCTGATCAGACACAATTGAGAGAGGTTCTCCATCGTGTCTAACAACATCATTTATATATATTCTTACCAGGAACTACCATTCAAAATCCACCATTATAGTATGGAAATGATCAGATTTCATAAGTTGGTCATCAATTACCCATATTCAATCAATCATTCTTGGAGTTTTTGGTAAACTAGTGAAAAAATCATTGGTGATGTCCTTAAATTCCTATTAGTGAATAGGTAGAGGTTGGATGACTCCTCTAAGATGTTTTATTTTAGCCTAAACCTATTTACAGACTAAACATCTCGACACATAATCTATTATTTCCCTCTTCATGTTATCCTAGTACAAATGTTTCTTCAAGTCACTATATATCAAAGTGCTTCAATGATGAATAGGGAAAATTTAACTATGGGAATCGTCTAATAACTCCTTTTTTAGCTCAAATGTAGTTGGATAACAATTATTTTCCATAATTTAAGATTTCCATCATCATATATGAATTCTTGTAACTTCCCATCATTCACACCATTAATTTTCATTTGAATATCCTCATCATCTGGCAGAGTAATTTATATCCTTTCTGGTAAAGATGGTTGTGAAACCAATTGAAAAGGTAATGATGTTTCACCTTCATTGATTATTCACATATCCATCCTCACTAGATCCATGTACATAAGATCCTTATAAATCATCATTTATTTAGTACTCCATGATCCTTCCTACCCAATGCATCATCTACCCTATTTTCCTTTCCTTGGTTGTATTTTACGGAACATTTGTAATCCATTACTATATCTATCCATATCCTTTTCTTCATGTTGAGGAATTTTTA
Source organism: Viscum album (assembly GCA_963277665.1). Lineage (NCBI taxonomy): Eukaryota > Viridiplantae > Streptophyta > Magnoliopsida > Santalales > Viscaceae > Viscum > Viscum album. The sequence goes on from OY728127.1 coordinate 896,267,633, forward strand.
TGAAAATATGTATTTCAATATCTTTTGATCAGTATATATCTCACATCATTCATGATAGAGAAAATGTATCTATATAATTAGACAAAATATTACAACTTTTAACATAAGATTACGAGTTGGATAGTTTTTTCCTGAATTTTCAACTACCTTGAAGCAGTTGATATAACTATATCATTCTACATAAAAACACAACCATGTACAATATTTGGTGAATCACTATAGATTAGATATCCATCATTTTCTGATGGTAGAGTTAGATTCAGAAAACTCACTAATATCTTTTTTATATATTAAAAACATTCCTCACATTATTCTGTCTGTATGAACTTAACCCCATTTCAAGTAATATTGGTTAATGGTTTTCCGAATCAGGATAAGTTCTGAATGAAATACCAGTAATAGCATGCTAAATAAATAAATCTATGTACCTCCATTATGTTCATTGTTGTAGGTCATTCTTGAATAGCATTTTTTGTCACAGGATCAACAAATATTCCATCCTTATAGACAATATCGTCATGCTAACAAATGGATTGAAGATAAAATTCAAACGTTCTAAACATCCCATATAATTTGTTTCTTCGAAGAGTATTCAGAATAATACATAAGTGGTTCTCATGATCTTTGTAGCTTTTGGAGTATACCATGGTATCATCAATAAATACCACAACAAAGTCATCAATATATTCCATTAATCCCCTATCCATTAGATGCAGGATGACTGAGGGTTCATTAGTCAGTCCAAAAGGCATTACTAGGAACATTTAATTCCCATACCTGGTTAAAAATGTTGTCTTTGCAATATCTTCAATCCTCACACGCAACGGATGATATCATGATAAATGGTGAATCATAAAAAAATATTGATCCCCATGATGTAGATCAAATATATCATCAATTTGAGGTAGGGGATACTTGTTATTTATTTTCATAACATTGATCATTTATATATTCTTTTGTTCCCTTGTAATCAATGGTATAATGGCCTTTCTATACACCCTTATAACACATCCCTTTTCCATTTAATCATGCAGTAGGTTTATTCCACAGATAAGTATCGTATGTTGGAAAAATAACATTTTTTTATTCCCTTTATCCATTATATCCTATTCCACCCTCTAGTTATCTATTCCCCCTTAATGTCATAAGACATGGAGAATTCATTCTATATGTAGATAGCACTTGAGACAACTTCTTTATATGATGAGAACATTTTGGTGAATAGTTCTATTTAGAGGAATTTTTTTAAACCATTGAATAATTGATCCATATTTCTCATTGAATTATATATATAGCCTGAAGCTTGCCTTGTTGTCCTTGTGAAGTTAACTTCATTATTTGCAACATTCTAATCCTCTTTTTTCCTCCGATTAAAAAACTGACATTCCATATCTACCCACTTTTCACAATAGATGTATTTTTCGTGAAAAAATTCCTTAAAATCCAACCATTCCATTTAATTTATTTCCCACTCCTACATTGTGTTTTTAATTAATGACCACCATTGATCGTTATCTCCCGATAGGTGATAAACTTACATCAGAACATTCTCTAATTCATTACATCTCAAAAAGAAAAATATCATCCTTAATCAACATAACCACTTCTCATCTACGAATGGGTTTGTAGTCCTGTTGAACGATGGAGGTTGTTGTCAAATAAATACTTTTATAATTTCTTGTCCACATTTTGGATTAGGATGCTCCATACAGGTATGTTCATTATTCATAACCTGATTTAGTTTTCCCTGTATAGTTATAAGTTTCTCATCACAGGTTTTTTCTCCTGATCCAACATCATTAAATAAAATAAGAGGGAAATAACTACATTGGATACAAGAATTAATGATTATTCTGATACTTCATCAAAGAAACATTTCTAAAGAGTGGAATACACTACATTATGTTATGAATCGTAATGTATAATCTCATCTTTAAAAAATAAATAGAATAAATTAAAATCATATCCGTAGCTAATCTCATCTTCTTGTTCTTACTGAGGAAAAATTTACATTTACTTATTTAATAAAGGTTTGTAAAAAAAATGTGAATTATCCTAATCATATCCCCTGGGATTTTCAATCCAGGTTCGTAGTAACGATCTTTTTCATGTACTAGGATAACTTGAGTTAATCCTAACACTCCTTGTCATAATTGTTACTCATATGTACTTTTGTACTAGAACCATGTCCTCTTATAGTGTCCAAAGAAGGTTTCATTTTATAGAAATATCCAAATAATTTGTTCCTTACCAAGATTCTATAATTTTCCTGTATTTTTATCCTCAAATACAATATTATGATTTTTCCCTAATATACATTTTCTTAATATAGTTTACATGTTTTCTACAAATCTTCCTTTGAATCCAATTGTATGTTACCGACCCTAGTTGAATAGAACAAGTGACTTATTTTATTACATTTTCATATAAATAAAGAAGTCATATCCTAAAAGAAAAAAATAGTTTATCATTTTGGAAAAAGAGATATATATAAGTCTAACAATACAAAATGATGTGAAATAAAACATAGAAAATTATTTTGAATCACATATAATATCCTAGATTATCCTTGAAAGTCATTCATATTATACTTATTCACAAACTAGGGAAAATAAAACATGAGAAATGGGTGATCTATGATGCCCAGTAAGGGAAAATAATACTTAATAATAATATATAAACACTATGCATGATCAGAAATTGAAAATTAATTCCTTTAAAAATATATTTGAGCATAATATGGCATAAATTAAAAATGATTCAATAAATTCGTAAAACATACCCACGGATATTCCACACGTAGAAATAAAATGGACTATCAATATCTAGTTTCATAATGACGTAATTCATTGTTCAAGAAATTATGAAATATATCATCATGGCCTTGGTTGAGACATCTAAAATGGGATAATCCCTTAGACAAAAACATATCTAAAAATGGGAAAGGCCTAAACCATGTCCATATTTTTTTTTCTCATGAGACCAACCGATTAATCAAGGGGCTATAACAGGCACTAACCATCACATATTAAATCCAATACATTCCTCAATATGAATGGGGATTTACATAAATAATATATACATCTATTTTGAATCTAACATATGAAATGTAATTAAATTTTCCCAAACATAAACACTAATTATTCATAGTAATATGTTGAAAGGTATCAAGATAGTAAAAACACTTTCAATATAATAATAAACCATTAAATAAAATATAGTTAATGATATGATAAAAACATAACACCATTTTACCATAATAATAAACAAAAGTGTTGAAATAAGTGAAAATGATCTTATAAAATCATCGAATAATTCTTGAGATAAATACTCTTTTACTTTGAAAAGAAGATTTATTTTGGAAAAATCATTTTATAAAACTAGATGTTAATTAAGGTATACATTTTAATAATAAAATTAGAGATTTTATTAAAATAGAGGATTCTAAAAATATATTATAGATTTACCTTAAAAATAGGTAAGATTTCAAGAATTTTCGATGAAAGAGGTTTTTTTGGGAAATATTTTTTAAAGATCCTCTTAAAACATGTAACATCTGATTAAATAATGATGGATCATGGATGGTATACCAATATAGAAAATTATCACATAATTTATTCAAATTATATTATATTAAATATTCATTTCATTAAGGTCTGTAGAGAATAATAGTATATCAAATGAAAATGGAGGTTCTTGTATAAAATCCTTATATTATGTCCGGATATATTACTCTCTTGAACATAAGGTCCTGTAATATGAAATAAGATTTATTATTAACTTAATTAGAAATATATTAGACATTTATTTGATTTAGAATTATTTTAGTAAGTTCATTTATGGTATTTTTTATGGGTTAAGAGATTCAATATCAACATTTTTGAGTGCTAGTTTCATTAGTTTTCATGATCCGTTAGTTTCCATGGAAGTTAATGTAAAATGTGAATTTAATTACAGAATTGATTGTATTTGTTATTAATGTTCATAAAGATTTTTAATTGATCATATAACTCATTTATTTACTTTTACAGTTGATTAATCATTATATAAATTTTAATGATAAACACTTGGATTAGTTTGGTGGTTTTTCGATCACAATGAATTCGTGTTGTTTTATAAATTAATAACATATATAAAAAATATTCTAGAGAATTAAATATGATATATTAAATATATTACGATCCGGTAAAAGTATATAAATTATTTCATGATGATAATATTACATGGTAATAATACTTGAAAAACCATCGTCCTTGAATGTTTTAAATTAACTCATATCAGAGGGTGTTTTCATTTCTAGCATAAAAAGAGTGGAAATGATATATGATTTTGAATTATTCAATTATATTAATAAAATTAATGTACATGTATGGTATGGTAATTATCATAACATTTTTTTGTAATGTGGGTGAGAATAATAAAATAATTAACGGAAGTTGAATGAAAATAAAATAAATGAAAAGACTTATTTACATGTTGATATTATCTTCCTTGAGAGTCTCTTTAGGGGATAGGATTAGGTCTATTAATAAGACCAAGGGCTTTTGGAAATGGGAAGGATCATGGGAGGATTTTTTATAAGTATTTAAATAATTATAAATTCTTTAGAGGAGTGAATGGAATACGGAGTGATGGACGGCTTTTATAGTGAAGGAGAGGAGGGTATTTCCATTATTTTAATAATTATCTTATTATATTGGCTCAAGACACTGAAGAGTCATGATTCTTGTAACTAAAAATAGTAATAAGTGCTCGTGAGTTCGAAACAATGGTAATTTACATCATCAATGACTCAAGAATGATGTAGAAATTCATTTATTTAGTATATTTCATAAATTATCAAATTGCACTTTTCACCAAAAATTCCAGTATTTTGAAAAAATACCAAAAATTCACCTTAACCATTTTTCTATGTGTATAAAAAATGAATGAAAACCATTTTATCAAAATAATTTTATAAATATGAAAATATTTATTTTAAAAAAATCATTATTTACATGAAAAATGGATAATTTTAATTTTAAATAGATTATTAAAACTTTAAAAAATTATCCAAGGTCTCCTTCAATTATCATAATTTAATAAAAAAACATAATATTTATTAATGGATAAATATTATGAATATTAAGTTAGTTTTCTATAAATTTATTAATATTAAACTTTAATTAAATATGTGTTAGTCATATAAAAATAAAAACATAATTATTAATTTTTTAAATAATCCCTCCAATTTATATAGTTCCAATATTTTATTTATACTCAAATTTTGGAGGTTACTATTATAAATGTTACATTACTATTCATAAGGGTTTGTTACTATTAATAAGGGTCAATTAATATTCACCAAAAAAGTTTGTCAATATTATCAGAATCTAAATATCTTATTGATCACAACATTGTATGTCAGTTTTTCAAAATTCAAATCACATAGGTGGAAAAATTATGTTTCTTGGCATGGTTATAAAAATGTTCGGTTTTGTAGAGACTTAGTGCTTCATGAATTCAATATTAGATTTATTTATAAATCCATAGGGTGTTACATTTTCCATAAAAAATTATTTCAAAATATATTCCCTTGTAATTTCCCATATATGATGACATCTATTGATGGTAATCATGACCTTCTATGAAATTATAAAATGGTTCCACTCATACTCATTTTGGGATATTTTATGTTTTTATTGAATGATTCTTATGAAACTCATTTCTCTTACAGGGGTTATATGGTTTTGAAATACTTATCTTTTAATGAGATAGGATTTTTATGAAATGATTTTGACAATTATATATTTTCTCATAGGTAATATTACGATTAAAGGTTCATTTCAACCATTTCATTTCAAGGGTTATGATAATATTGTTATGAATTTGTGGAAAATTATGTATGATTTCATTATGAGATGTGTGGGACCTATATCATTCTCCAATGCATTTCATAATGATTTATATCTCATGATATAAACTAAGATGTTCTTGGGAGTCAACCATGACTATAATGATTTCCATGGAAGTGAACCATGACTAAAAATATAGTATGTAGAGTGAACTTTTGCTATTAAGATAGCCATTGCAGTTATCCATGATTACCAATTTGGTATGATGAGTAAAATCATGATACTGTTATGGCTATGGGAGTTATCCATGACTAATAATATGGTACATGGAGTGAACCGATACAACTAATATGGCATTGGATGCGATTCCTTTACTACTGTGGAAATAATTTTTATATTCTTTTTTATTTTCCATAATTCAATTTCTTACTCATATGTTATGGTTTCATGGATTATGTTAATTATTTACTAGTGATTCATGTCTTATGAACTACCAATCATTATTCCATGATTCAGGTTTATGTTATTATGTTACTAAGGGTATGATCATCTAATGTTATTTTCATACTCACATACCCTTATGCTCATGTTTATGATTACATGTATCCCATGATTACCCTCAGTGAACATTTGAACTCACCCCCTTTTATATTTCATTCCCCAGGTATTGAAGTCATGTATTAAGTATGAAGTGTATTTGATGGGTGGTATTCATGATTAACATAGTGGGAGATAATTTATCTCCCATATGTACTGGTGTTTATGTTTCCATGTTTCAAAAGTCACTAGACTAATACGGTCATCGGGAATATGTTTTTTTAATGTTTTATGTATTCATAAAAAGTTATGTAATGTCTATGTATTTCAATACTGGTATGTTATACCCCACCCATGTAATCACAGGCCTTCCAGACAGAAATATTAAATCCAAAAATAGTTCCATAAAGTACCAGCCAATCAATAAATCATGGATTCCTTATTTTTGATGAATGGAATTAGAGAAGCACAAATCAAGGATTTTCTCAGTCCATAGGAGTTTGAAGTTGAGGAGCTCTCTACTGAAGTATATTAGAAATAATCAGATTCTAATGAATGTCATGCAGTTAACTACATCATAATTCAACATAAATAGGTTTTTATAAAGGGAACCCTCAGAGCCTTGTATGTGTCGGTATGGATAAATTGTGTTGACACCTAGAGTGTTTCAATTTGAAATGGATGTGGAGTTATTATAAATCTATTAAAATTAGTTCATTGGTTAGGATCTATGAATGATAACATAAAACCTTCTACCATAACAATGAAGGGATTTTATAAATGTTAACAAAATCTACTTGTCTAAATCACGATCAAGGATCAATTTTGAGACCTATTTTCCAACATTCATTTTCTGGGGGTTCGGCAGAAAAAGTCCTAAAATGTCTTTATATTAAGCCTTTGGTTCCACCAACATGTTATTATCCCCTCATAATAGCATCAATTCATCAAATATAACATTAATGTAAAAATTGAGATGAAAAATGCCAATAAGGATTTAGTTGAATCCTTCAAGTAAAATTACATCAATTCAGGGTTCCATTAGGGGAGAGGAAAATAACATTTGACTGATAGTATTGATTGGTTGATTTCCCCAACTAGAATATAAGTGATCCCAGAAAACTCCATCAATAAACACGTAGTGATGAATTTTATACCAAAAATCATATCGAGTATATGGACCTTAAAATAAGGGGAATATTAAAAAATACTCATGATTTTACTAATTAAAACTATATCTAGAAGGGTTGAGAAGATTTATTACTCCTTATATAGTGGTGAAATCATGGAATAAAATAACATTAGTCCATCCCCATGTTCCAGGAAATACTATCCTCAACAACTAAGATAAATGTGGTTTTCTTTTCACTCAATGTTTATGAAGAAACTCATTTTCCATCCTTCAATAAATAATATCTAGAGATTCGAGGAAATCCTGATGATGTTCTGTTACCATAGGAAAGTCTTAATATTAACTCCCCTCAAGTCTCTAAATAATATATCCCAAAACATGATTCCTAATAAGAATAATATAAATAATTTGATTAGAAGGAAGAAGAGGAGGATTATTACATTAGGGATTCCCATACAACATTTTAGGATGGTGTCTACACCACTATTGATGAGCAGATAGAAATAAATATGGTCTAATGAGATGACTTGGTGCACAATTTGATTAGTGAGTCCATTTCTTCTAATGAGATATATGTATATAATTACTTATTTAAGCATCATTGAGGTATATTTTCCTATAAATACATTGAAATTCTAGGACTCACCCATGAGGTGCCTATCCACCACTATGGCATTTAAGATGACCGACATGTCTATAAATAGGAAACTCGAAGGATGCACTGGGTTCATAATTGAAAAATTAATACTAATGATGACACACTCATTAAATTTCAACTTCATTGGAGAGGTCCATAATCCCAAATTTCAATCCAACTTTGTCACCATAATTAAAAATAATATAATAATTTGAGTCTTCGTCGATTTCTTAGATGTCAACCAACACTTCCTAAAGGATGATTTCCTTGTCCCGATAATAGAACTATTAGTCAACACAATAGAATGATATTAATTAACCTCCTTTATTTATGGATATATAATATATAATAAAATAAAAATTCGAAAAAGGATATTGAATTATCAACCTTTAATGCCCCAAGGTGTATATTACTATCAGGTATTTCCCTATGGCATGAAGAATGTTGACCCTACGTACTAATATTCCATGAATTACATCTTTAAACACTTCATCTGGGAATTTATAAAATGATACATTGATGATTTTATGGTCATATATCGACAACAGTCTATCCACCTCTATGATCATAAGATCACATCAACAAATAGTGAAAACTCATCCAAAAAAAATATTCATTTAAAATTATATTTTCACATTACATGTGGAAGTTTCTCAACCTCATCATAATCCATTGTTGGATCGAATTCTACCCCATGAATACATAGGAAATCCTTTTAATTTTATCTCCTCAAAATATCATAGAGTTTATAGGATTAAAAAAAATATCCTACATCCAATTCATCCTAGACAACCATGATGGAAAATGTTTTCTCTTTAAAATGCATATTAAAATGCTGTTATATATCATTAGACAGATGATTGTCAAAAGAAAGTTGACTGTATCCAACGATATATATTGAGATATACTATAAATGTAAATAATATTATTTTGTATGTGACTGATGTAGAGATATTACTCAGTTCCTTCTTCATGCAATAGAATGACTTCTGTTGAGAAAATAGTCATTTTAATGTCAATCAAACCATGATCATTCTAAGACTCGTCATTCTAATTTTGAAAAGAGCTGTCTGGAAACAATCATTGAGGTCTATAAGAAGAGGCACTACCTTATTAATCACATGTTCTATTTGGTATCATGTACAAACCCAATAAAGGCATTATATGTAATCAAATTTTAAAAATATATCTATCATTATAGTAGGTCATTGTATAATTGTATGACTTTAATTTCATGCATCATAAATCCATCGAAGGGTAAATGTTACTAAATTTCATTAAAGATAAATTTTCCATAAAAATTAAATCATTGGATATTTAATTAAAAAATAATGATTTATTCTATATTCAAGAGTACCCAATTACATGGGATATGAATTTTGAAAAACCATCTAGGAGACTGAGAGGAAAGAGGATCGAAGAGCCAATGCTCAATAATGTGTTGAAGGGATTCATATTCAAATCTAAAAAAATGAAATACTTCATTACCCCTAATTACTATTGATGGGGTGCATGAATAATGATGTAGGATATCACACTCACATTATAGGGTAAGTGCTGTCACATTTGGTATAAGTTCAAACTTTTTAGGTGAAAGGAAATTTGGAACTGGTCATTAAGCCGGTTAACAGTGATTATTCTATTAAATATGAAGAGTTAACAACTACTAAATAATGTATTGGGAGTAATTGAATAAATACTATTGGAAATTACAATGACTGATTTCCCATGGTCACATAATTCCCATGATGGTGCACAAGAAAATGCATCCACAACTCCAGTCGATCTAGAGTAGCATGAAACAAACATTTTAATTGCATACTTCCAGATAGTCTTACCGTTCCTTCAACAAAACGAGTAAGAATGTGATTATATTATTCCTATCAATAAAACATATGTATGGACCACTATTTGGATTAATGAAATTATGGAATACCATTAAATTTGATAACACCCACCATAAAAAGTTGGGTGAGAGAAAATATGAATATGAGAAATTATCATTGTTATGTATGATGAAAAAAATCCAAATAAATCCAATATAAATGGATACAATATGTAGTAATTATTAGGTTCATTTATGGAGAAAGAGACCACTAGTGTAATGAATGAAGTCAATGCTAGAGCATGTTGCACCCACTAGTCAGGAAACACACATTCCCAAAACATCCAATTTCAAGGGTACTACTTTCCAACTCTAACATAGGATTGAACAAAATTAATCAAAAGGTATAATTATTGAAATTTTCGTGCAAAAAAAAAATAAACAACCCCTATAGTAACTTCATACAAATATTTACTCGGATAAAATTTACATACAGGTAATGGATGTCCTATGACAATATCCTCCCATTACATCCTAGTAAATAAAATACACTCTTACAACAACTAATTTATTCTCTATGTGGTATGAAATTGTACCTATCAAGGATTTCAAGATGAGGAACATCATCAGCTTCATGAAATCAATCATCATCCCCGTATTTTATTTCTCTCAGTCAATATCGATGGACAAAAACAATAATTGTTTTTCTTGTAGGGTTTGAAAAGACATAATAAGAGTATGCCATATAATCTAAACATTCATATCACTATCATAGATTACCATATGATTTGATAAAGTCCATAAACTTATAAATTTTAAAAATAATTATTAACATGTTAAATAACAATTAAAACTCCTAGACTAAAAAACTCTAAAATGCTTTGTGGTCCTATCGGACCATGTCTTACTAAGGCACACAAGTGACAATGTTCATTAGTATATGTTAGGTCAACATGTTAAAATACACTTATAGGGGGGTTGAATCAGGGTATGATATATTAAAACTCATACGCATTAAGATTATATTTCTTCATTAAACAAAAAATACCTCTCATGTTATAGAATATAAATATATGAACAGAAATGAAATCATGCAATGGACATAGTGATTTTACATAGTTCACCATCATTAGGATACATTCAATGAGAATACAACATTGATGAGCCGATGTACCAAATCTAGAAATTCTCACAACCATTTACATGGTTTGGACTAGAATACTTCTATACATTGGGGAACTACTTTCACAAATTTTAGGTTCTTCTAACTACATTCCCAAGGTACACATCATATGTCTCTTACTCTCGCTTACTTCTAGTGGACAGGATCATTATATTCCTCTTCCTCTTCTCACTATTCTTGGAAAATATCCATTATTAGTTTATGGAATTTTACATCGCTACACATGCATTAATAGAAACATCCTATACTTTAAATGGATACGCTGTTGAAGTGTCTTTTTATATGGTAGATGAATATCACTTTTCCATGTAGTGTTAGTTAGTGAAAGTTTCTTTTGAAAACAACATATGTGAATTTCCAAGCTTGCATGATTCCTTCACGAACCACCAAAACTTTTCTACAAAATCGACAACAAGTATGGTTTGTGGATATTCTCTTTTATGTGAACTACCCCTACTCCACAGACTATATCTCCTTCTGTGTACCACCTATGTGTTATGTCTCCATAAACATCCTCTTTGTACCACATCTACTTAACCCATCCATGTACCAGTTCTGCTTCTGCAGACATCCTTCTTCCTTTTCAGATTATAGGTCCTCATAAAAACCTTTCGTGCAATTGATTCTGTGAACTGCTTTACCCTTTACAGAATCATTTCACCATGAAGCACTTCATAATGTGGAATCCTCCTGGAAAACTACTTCTCCTTCACAGACTCCCTACAATCTATTTCAGATATAGATGAATTTCATTACCGATAAAACATGTTCTCTAATGAAAATTTATAAATAATAATTATGGGATTAGGGATTCGTATATAGAAAAATAGATCCATACAATCATCTAATATGAGATTTCCCAAATCCTCACCAGATATAGTGTTCTCATGAACCATTCCCACCTATATAGTTCACACACCTCCACTCTTCATTTGAAGTTTCAATAATCACTACTTAATTTTTGAAAATGAAAATACATCATGTTTACTATAAACCTTACATGAAGTATGAGTCTTCACCATGAACATCATGACTTCGGCACTATCCATATTCATTCCATGAGTCGTTTATCCTACATGGTACCCTTTATTTATTTCCTTCTGAATTCACCGTATCTGTAACACCCCAGGTAAATAAAGAATATGACATTTTTTAATTTATCCATATTTGCGAATAAAATATTAATATTACTTTAAAGGGAATTCTATGCTTGATGGCTTCCCAATATGCAATAACGAGTTCCTTTGAAATCTTACGTTGCACTCTAATAATAAAATAATTTTATTTTAAATAGTAGTTAACACCAAGCTTTTGTAATGATGGGAATGAACAGAACTAACTAAAAAATGATTATATATTTTTTCAAATATTTTTACTTTTTACAATAAATGTTAGAGGATTAAAAATTCAAATGAATCTAATTTTAAGCATAAATCTTCTAATATTCTTTAAAAGGTCGATTAACCGCCTTTTTATGGAGACCACTTTTTAAATATACTTTTGAAAATTTTATATGTTTTATTTGAAAAAAAAAATTCTTATTTATAATTGGGACATCAAAATTTACATTGTGTAAATTTTTGGTATTTTTCTGATAAAGTTCATTTGTTAATGAATAGTGAAAAATGTTGTATTTTAATTCAAAACCTAGTTATAATTTAATTTATTTCTATGATTATATTATCATATGAATTTGTTTTAAAGGGAAATTAGAATATATTTTTACCATTTAATTCAATAGTGGTCATTGGAATTAATTTCACTTAGAAATTGAACTTAAACTAGGGTCAATCTTTTGATATATATTGTTTCATAAAAACACGTTATTTGTTCTGACAACGGGAATTAATTATTATATTAATTAATGCAACATAAATGTATTGAATTTTGTATAATAGACATCATTTTTGAATTAAGAATATCAAATATAGCTTAGGTTGAATTTTTTGTATTTTTCTGAAAAACATTAATTTTTGATGAATAGTGAAACCACTAAGTGGTAGTAAAAGAAACTGATTTTTCATTTAAATGAAACGTTACAACTTGAATAATTTGATTTTAAAAAATCCGAAATACATTGTTTTCATTAGGAAGTAAAATTTGATTCAATGAGATTAAATTAATTTTTCATGAATAGTTAATTTTATGTTTTATCAATCGCGCTTAAAGGTAATTAGTGTAATTTATGGTATAAATAATGTTATAACAATATGAAATGACCTTGAAACATGTCCTAACCTTATTTTATGAGTCATGTCCGATGAAGAAAATCCATGGGTCAACTTGGGGCCCCATGGAGCCACTTTGGTTGGAAAATGACATTAATAACTTTTTATTTAATGTTAAAATTAAAAGGAAACAAACATGTGTTGTTATACTAAAACAACGATTACATGGGGTTATACAAGTAATATTTTTGACTATAAGTATTCATTAGAAATCTAAAAATATTTCCTACATCATAATATTTTCTTATAATTTTTAGACAATAAAAAAATTATATAATTTATGACAACATGATGATGCAGTGATTACCTCATTATTTAACAATTTAAATAAAATGAAAAGATAATGTAAAATCTAAGACCTACACTTGTCAAAAACCTAATGGATGGGTGTATTTCGAAACATTATAACCTTATCCTCAACATATATCCTTTTGGGACCTTTAAAATCCAAAAATCATTATATAATAATGTAATAATTTATAACTTTCCAAGAGTGCCCCTCCTCTTCTCTTATAAAAGGCCCCCACCTCTACCACCTTACCCAAAACTCTCAAGCCTTTGGATCGGCCAACACCAGCCCATTTCAACTCTACACATCCCTATCTTCATCATTTATGCCTCACCTTTGGTTATAATACTTTACAAGTAAGCCTTTGACCTCAACTAGAAAAGAGTTACCAGATTTAAAGGAATATAAAGAAACAAACAATACAAGTCAGACTTGAGGTAAGGGATCCAACCTCTCTCATTATTTTTAAGTACTCTAATTTATTTCATTTATTATAAGCTCATTATTCTTATGTTTGGGGATGTTATTTTATATTAATCATACTGTAATTTTTTTTTCCATATTATGAGAGACCCTATTTGATCTCATAAATCCATTTTTGGATGTTTTTTGTGGCATCGTTTGGTTGCCGAGTTTTCGTAAGGGATTTTACATTTCACTTTTATTACTATGAGATTTATGCTACATTTTCCACCATTTTCATTTGAGTGGTGTATGTACTGACAATTATTCTACTCTTTGTGTAATATACATTCATTTATGGGTATTTACATCAATTTTATATAGTCCTTCTTTCATTGGGTGTACGTTTTAGAAGATACACAATTCGGTAAGGGAACCATTCAACCTCCTCATTTTAAAAGAGATATTTTTAAGGTCTTTTAATATTTTTATGATTGGATATGTTCTTATATATCATTATTGATAAAAATTTTATGTCCACATGATGAGATACCCCTTTTTATCTCTCATCAACTCATTTTCTGAATTTTGATGTGACGCCATTAGGCTGTCAAATTTTTGCAAGCAAACTTCTAAACCCAATTTTGATTCTTTGGGATAAACTTCTACTCCTTGAATATGTCTTTCTATGAATATTTTTTAATATCCTCTGACTGTTTTACACTTAATATCCACTTATTTTTGGTGTATTCATTTGTCACACAAAATTATGTAATTGATTTATCCTTAATCCAAGAATACCGTCTTTGTAACGGACTTCGTCTCGATCTCCTTTCATTAAGGTATATTTTTGTTATAACACAAGGCTTTCTTTTCTACGGTGTATAAACCTCTTTCACTTATACTTTTATTCTAAAGGAATCATTTCTATACGTAGTGTTTTACTAAACGACAAAAAGTATGTTTCATTTAAACGTACGCGGTGACAATGACCATTCTGCCAGCATGAGTATTATTTGATCTATGGCTTCCTCAAAAAGCCATTATATTTTTTAAAGTAAATAAATACTATATACTCTTTTTTGGTATTGAAAATGGTTATGATATTGGATTTTATAATTTAATATATTTAAGTGATATATTGTTCTTGAAATGTGGATGTTTTTTCTATCCTTTATATTTGTTTTATGTGTTATGATTTAATAATGGTACTTAGACATTTTATGGGTGGTTACATGATAAACCATATGAAGAGTGGAGCCGTGAATACCAGGATGGGTGGTTACATTATAACCTCAAAAGCATTGGGTATGGAAGTCGATCGTATTGTTATTCCATTAAGTATGTGTGGAAGTCGGCTGTATGGCTATTCCATTAAGTTTGTGTGGAAGTCGACCTTATGGTTATTCCATTTAAGTATTATAATGTCCCAAGTTGCCTTTATATGTTATTTGTTCTTTATATGGGTTTTATTGTAATATTTTGGTTACAAAAGGGTATGTAATGGTCATTTATTCAGTGAAGAGTTTTTTACTACATCATAAAGGTGAAAAGTATTACATTGGTAAAGTACTCATCGTTTACTTGTTGTTTTGAAAAACTAACAGTTTTCCTTCTTTGTGTATCCTTTAATAGGCTTTTTATGCTCATCCCAAGTTTTTGAAATGTTTTTCACATGACTTAAAGAAGAATAGGGTCAAGGATGAGATCAAGGAAAGACATTCTATCTAAAACATTGAACTAGACGTGTTTCTTTTTAGGTGTTTATTTATTTTAAGGAAGCTTAGTAGAAGTGTATACTATGTAATCTTTTGAGATGTATTGTTATGACCAAATTCTCTAAAACTCTAAACCTGAAAAGACCCTCTATGTGAATTATTCATTTAATTCATGATTGAGTAATATTTAAGGTCGGGGCCTTACAGTATCACCATTCACATTCCATGGACTATGGTTTGAGGTCTATTTACCATGTACTACTATATGGGAATATTCAATTTACAAAATCCAAATCCCAATACTAAGGCCCCAATATTTGGAAACCACTGGGAAAATGTTCCACCTTAAAAACCTTCCTCTAAAATGTCATCCATACTCATTTATGATCATCTGGGTTTTTCAACAAAACCAATCACACCAAAAATCATAGTAAGAGAATATCATTAGGAATTTTTTCGCAACACTATATGAAACATATGGGGTTATTCAGATAAATGTTTAATTTAAATCACACTGATGTTATATATAATATAAATTATCTAAAAATAATAGATCCCAGAAACATCTAGATGAATTGGAGTGAATAGATGAGAGAATGTTATATTTCTTGCATTATTTGGATTTCCACAAAAATCGAATCTTGGGAGCAGTTAAAAAATGATCACCTCAAATATTTCTTTGAAAGAGATGTGTGTTTTTACACCAGTACTATGATGCTATCAAGAAAGTATCTATAAAAATTATAATTGAAAATGGAGGGGCCTTGTGTCATACATAGGGTCTAATCAGATGGACCATATTCCTAAATTTCCATGGAAAGACAACTTACCAAGTCTCCTTTCAATGAATGGTCCTTGAAGAAATATTTGGTGTAATCAAAAGACACCATCGTCCTGATCTCATGACATTAAAATTCATTGTACATCATCCTAGTTTCATGAAGATAAAAAATATAACATCCATCATCCTAGTGATAGATTGATAAACTTCATAGAGATTCAATCCTTGTTGCAGGAACATAAAATACACACCCAACGTCGTCCCCACCATACTATGTTACAATTAATGTCAACTCCCTAAGAATATGAAATTAAAATTATACTATTAGCACAAGAATCATGAAATTAATCTCTATATGAGCCTTTGTGGGAATGTTTGGTGTGGAACCCAGCCTTTCATGCCTTAATTCATGTCAACGTTGTTACTCAATAACACCATTGATACCCATTATGGGGAGTCTTCCTTCACATGTTCTAAACACCAGCACCATATCCTAGAAATCCAAGTCCAAGAATCATAAATCAAAACTAAATCTATTCCTCATCATGAATTTGTATGTGTTATTTGAGCCTCATGGGTCACCATTCACGTCAAATTTGTTATGCCACCACCTTCTTCATATCCCCATTTAGAGTTCCCTCTCCTTTCTCCAAATTAACATCATCACTATATCATTTTAAACTGCATGGTATTTATCAATTCAATCGATGATTTTTCAATAATGAGATATATATGGGGAAGAATGATAATATTCCCACATCCCCACATGATTTTTTGATCCACATAGAGATCCTCTTTCTAAAAAATGACATATGGATTGATTCGTGTAATTATATGATACGTTGAGACACCTAGTTTGTACATCACGGTCCATCCACCCAAAAAAGAATTCCCCCTCCCAACATATGGGAAAGACCTACAAATGTATTTATCCATCGTGAACTGTGTGTGGATTTATTGTATAAAAAGGTGATATTTAGGGATTCATAGACCAGATTTCCACTAACAAGCCTCAAAATAAAGGAAATGTACCCTCACCTACAAAAGAACGAAATTGATGAATGGTATTATGAAGAATTTTCTATTTATATGTATCATTCAATGGGAAAAATTCCCCTCATTGCATACAGTTCTGACCTACAAATAGAATCCCAATATCGAACTATGTGTGGCTTGATTCCATTTATCATTGGATACATAGTGATAATAGGGCCTCTAATCCTGGGTCTGTCCACTACAATCAACAATTAATTGTGAAAAATTCCCCCTTATCATATGAGTCTGACCAACTTAAATAACATTTTTATACACCTTCTTATGGATTGATCTTAGACACAAAATATACTTACTGATTTCTTGATCCGTGATACCATGACCAGCTTCAATATTCACCCTATTTCATGTTGGGAAACATTCATCCTTACTAAATGACGTTAAACTACATGGGGTCTCATTAATATGGTTGGATTTATTTCTACCCACATAGTGATGGCCAAATATCCATTCCAAGTCTAGTAGAAACCATTAGGTGAAAAAGGATAATAATGAACATCTCTCTTTGGTACTTGTAATATTTTCATGGTGTGATTTTTCATAACTATGTTTGAATTGATAATCTTTTTGATGAGATATATACCAATACATGAATTCTTCATCCTGATCCAAACACCATAAATAATGAATTCCATAATCCTATGTTATGTCAACTACGAGTGGTAGAATAAACCATTACAACCCCTTTTATCTTTTTTTGAGCACAACAGACATGGTAATAGGGTGTTTGAAATTTTTTTCCCTACATGATAAAGGTGCATCGAACTAATTTAGGGATTTTATGTTCCTATTATTATAACCTTGAAAGTCACATCATATATTTCTCTTCATGGTGGGGTACTTATGTGGTTATGAAATGATGTTAAACTACATGGTATATCAATAAAAATGTGTGTCTTGAATCTTAGTTTGATAAGATATATAGTGACACCTTGACCCCATGTCCTAGTATCTTTAATAGGTAAGCAATATGTACCTATATATAGTATTCAAAAAAATGATTTTCTATGACATCTATATTTTTTATTGCACATTCCTGGATCAATAATGTAAAATGTAAATCCCCCCACCCCTTTGTATGAGTGGGATCTATGTCCCATTTTGACACACCATGTCTAATAACATTTTGGATATTTCTAACATTCCTAGAAACATTCCTTCTATTCACTATAATCAATGCCCTGAGAAATTCTATATCATCACATCCTTTCTTTAGCCATCGCTTATGAGATGTGTGAGTTTCCTCAATAATACTTTTATACATTTTTATAACATTACTCAGTCAGATCTACATTGGTTTCCCATAATAATGTCTTATCAATCAAAGAAAAATTAGTGTTCATAATAAGATTTTATTATCCTCATATGCCCATTGTATTCCATTCCCCTTATAATTTATCCATTTGTGAGAATTGTCAGAATCCTGGGTTCCACATTTATCCCCTTACATCTGAGTCATTTCATTACATCAATCCCATAAATGATTCCTCTTACTCATTATTTTGATGAAATATGGTCATATTCTCACATCCTGAAACATAAATAACCCATTTTGTCATTATAATATAATGTTAAACTATACTACTGTTTTCTTATTCAAATGACATTAAACATCTTGATATCATGAGCAATATACTTCTTGAATATCGCTTTTATGGGAGATGTAGTCACACATGGATTTTATATCCCCATCCACGTATAACAAAAAAACCCAACGCTCTTCTTTACATGATCTCATTCTCCATAGGGGGATCCTATTTGTTCCCCATCGCATTTCTGAGCATGTACTCAATGGGAAATTCCAATTTCACTAAGAAGAGTTAAATCAGCGAGGGGGGAATAATTCCCTGAACTATGAATGGTTTGAATCAAATATGATAAGATATGCAGTAAAATCAATAACATGCAGCATGGGATCAATCATGTTTTATATTCCTTCAAACGTATGGTTTATACATGTATAAGGGAAATTGATGCATCCAATCCAAAAAAAATTGACATATAATGTTCCTATATTATTTAGGAACATTACGTTCAAAGAAAAAACATTATTCCGGTTGATGTATGAATATGCCTAAATATCCCTATCCATCACTGATAAGGGTTCCATTTCTTAAAGACATCGTTTGTAGTCAATTCCCAATATTCCCTAGTTGGAACAGAATATATTTCCATAAAAAAATCCATGTCAACCAATGAAAAATTCATCTTCATGAGAATAATTTCATAATAAACTATTCGTTAATGAAACTATCATCTCAAACAACTCTGTGAATTTGGAAACCCTAAGATAATAGTTTAAAACCTTTCTCCTTCATGCCTAATTATTATAGAACATTATTGTAATGATTACCATGACGAGGATGAATCATTTATCACATGGTCAATGATAATTCACCTTTTTTTGTTTTCACTAATTTCCTTAACATAATTCATTAAACTGTATGTTTTGGGTCTTATAAATAGGATGTTAAACTATAATATATGTAGTCCCACCATTACAAATGAAAAATTCATGTCTAAGAGAATTCTAATAATGGAAAATTTCAATACAGATGTTGTATTCATTTTTAAACACCACCACCATACAAGACACCCTTTTTGTTCTAATGTAATACTTATTTTCACAAATTACCTAGCCATTGGAAATGGAGGTTTGGTGTTTTGAGTTTTACACTATTTTAATAAGGGAAAATTCCCTTGTATGCTCTAAATAAGCATCCCACAAAAAACACCAATAGAAAAATGAAAATATTTCCTATGTAGAGGCTTTTCCTAACCCTATAATACATATTATAGTTGTGCAGGAAATCATTATTATGATTAATCCTCACATACTTTCCCCATTTCATGTCTTAGATAATGAGAACACAAATACTATTTTAATAAATATCAATAATTTATATACTCAAATATTTGTAAATTTATGTGAATTAAGTCTTTTTGGGGTCCTCATTCCCTAATTCATGATCAAACATGTGTGACCTAATATACCCGTCTTATTATTATTCATTTAAGAATCTAAAAATCATAAAAAAGAGAAAAAACATTATCCATTTTGAAAATACACAATGGGAAACATGGGAAATAGTCGAGTCTTATCCAGATAAACCTATGATTTAAATGGTTTAGGAACCAATCGAGTTATAACAAATATTATAGGTAACAACACTCATTAGGTTGAAAACCTGTAATGGGAATACTAACGAAATGTCATGGTATTCCCTCAACTCTTATAGCATAGTTGACTCTTGAAAGAATTAGTATTGTAACATAAAAGGGCCAGAGTTTTTAGGTTCACCCATGTAACCCTAGAAATAGTTCAAACTATGCTCACTAAGTCCATTGACTTATGAAAAAAATATATCATTAGACGATCATGTCGATTTTATTATTTTACGTTGTTATTTACCATTATATCTAGTTGATATTATCCTTCAAATTTCATCCAATTCAAATTGATTGGAATTTTTAGAAAATATTAAAGATATGAATTGGATGGAGAACAAGTTTCATATTATTTAAATGTCAACAGGGTTGAATACATATAATGGATTATCTCCCTAACATTACTAGAAAAAATATATAACAAAATATTCAAAAGGGTTACAATAATGCTTCGAAAGCATTTGTAAACAAATTGACTACTTCCTGATTCAATCAATCAAGGGATAATTCCAATGAAACCCTTTTCCTTTATTTAGATTCAGGTCTTGGGGGAATATTTCTAATAATGAACACGAGATCTAAATCATTTTTATTGATGGCTTCAAAATTTTCATTCATTGAGGACTGTTTTATCTTAAACATAACTATATGATCCCCATAGTCTTGCAACTCTTTAGTGTGTGTGACACATGATCATAATATCTTTCTTATTTAATAATTAATGTGTGCTTCATAGTATTAATATTATTCATTTATTTTATTTGTGTATGGAATGCATTAAAAAAATGTCATGTATCATTTGTAATCTTCTAAGACTTATTGAGAAATAAATATCTAATGTATACGGATATATAGGTTATGGAAATAAATCCAACCTTATCCCATGACATGGAATAGTAGGATAAATTTTTCCATGTTGTCAATAATTTTTAACCAGGGAGTATCTATATGGATAGTTTAAATTTGATGATAATCTCATATTAACACAGCCTACAGATCGGTTGTCACACTATGATTTGGACACCAATCACTCAGTGCCATAAGAATGTAATACAATATTGAAACCATATTTTATAGGGTCGTATTAAAAAATTGCATTAGGGTTTGGTAATATTACATCTTCACCAACCACATAGCCTTTTTTATGTAGGATGATATGATCAAAACCAATTAATGTAGTTCTTGATGATATTTCACTATAACCAGCATCTACAAGTCTACCAACAACGTGGGCTGATAACATCTAATCTGAACCACCATTAGTTTGGGGTTTCTGGAGGAGGAATCTCAATATACTTCCTTGAGCATCATGATGCAAGCTATTATCCCCTTAAAACTGAGGAGGAAGTTATGTATGGAACTAAGTTGGGATATTTCAGTGGTTTATTCAACTTTCAAATTTCCTTCCTTAATAACCCATTGGGGTATTATTATATCCAAATCCATGAATAATCCCCCACTAGGGAAATGAGATTTTTCATCACAAATAAAAGAAATTCTAAAGCGTGAATCTTATCTCATTATCAATTATTGTAGCTCGATAATGATAAATGACTGTGAGTCATTTATCTAGGGATGAGGTAAAGAAGAAACTATTTAAATATATCCTAATTTTCACGATAATCTATGTGGAGTATAGATTTCAGTGATAGATAATTTGTATACTCATCCAAATGGAATCCCATCTCGAAAATAAATGATATATTTGAATTCCTCTAATGTATCATGATTATTTTCAACCACCATGCCCAGAGGTGTGGGGTATGTAATGAAATTGATGCAAGAAAATCCCTTATGTTTTCTAAAATTTCATTTTTTAAAAGGGATTTTGGTAGAATGAATCAATTTTATGAAATGTGGGGTAGAAATATGAATGTGGAATCGTCACTGTATGCTAATATTCATAGCAAAAAACATGTTCTACCACCCACCCATACAATAATTGGAAGGTCCCATATAGATCATTTAGAGACCTCTCTTCTTTAATACTGACAAAAATTTCATAAATATTATTAAGGGTGGAAACAACAATGTTAATGGGTTTTCTATCCTCTGGTTTTGTCTCCATCATAATGGTACAATCCCTAAAACTGGTGGATTCATCACAGGATGGGATGATCTATCCATATAGGATCACAGAATAGAAATCGTCCATATTGAAGTTAGAAAATACATATACCTGGATTATATAACCACACATGTTATATTGGCTAGCTTCGAGAGTATACTAGTATGAACCATAAATGCCACATGATTGTTGAGATGTTTGACTCTTTCCGTGCCATAAATTTTTAATTTGACTACTAATGATTAGAAAAAACATTATCTAATAATTTAATTTGAAGACTGGTTGTGTGTGGTGGGGATGAATAGTTATATCATTTGATGTGGTATGTAGGGCCCTCACTAATGAAGATACATGTTTGGTGTTTTACCATGTCTTGTCTACATGCATGAATTTTTCATTTACATTACTGAGAATGGGGATTCCCCCTATCTGGTATCCACCCCATAAGTTGAAACATTCTTCATCGTGTGATAAATTGAATTTTTTGGTTCTATAACACCAACTGATAATTAATTCGGTTGGAAACTTGGTCAGTTTACAAAAAGAAATCTATAAGACCCAAAATTACAGGTATAAGCCATTGATCTCTAACTATTTAGCAAATTCCATAATGTTCTAGTGCACTAATATTTACCAAGACCATTCTTCTATTAATATTCCTATAGACCATTAGTCTCACATTGGTGTCCACCCTCTAATGGGGTTTACTGATGAAAGGTCGAATATGGAACGATAATCCTGAATAATGGATTTCATAGATATGACATGGATGGTTTTGTTTCTTTTTCTTCTCATAGACCCATTAAAAAAATTACATTCTATTAACATATCTTATATATTATTTTCCCTTTAGAATATATTTTTGACAGGGGCATGATCCTGAGAATATTAATCCCAGATTATGAGATATTTAGATTCACCAGGGGAAGGGGTAATTATTTTTATGTAAAAATTTGTAATTAGGTAGTCATTTTAATATGAGTATGTTAGAAGCAATGTGTAATAAATGATTTTGACAAAACCCTCCTGATGGATGTTGTGATGTTGAGGATTTAAATCAATGTTCTTATACATGAATGTTTTTATCAAAGTCAAAGACACTGTTGTGGAATCCATAGTTATTTTTTTCGTTAAAATAATCAAATACAATATGTGATATGAATTTAAATAGTCCATTCACTATTTATTGGATGTTACTTCCCCTGCGAATCATTCGTTCATGGTGTCATGATGTGATTTACTCCCCCCTCCCAAATGAACATCCGTGCCAACTAATTAGTTCCTCAGACAATGTGGTACCTTCGTCACTCACAATTAAATCAAAGTCCTCTTTGATGATGGGTAGTGATTTCCTCCAACAAAAATGATGCCCCAAACTGAATATGTAATTCACCGGGTGGGAAATTCTGTTTGGTCTCCTATAATAGAAGAATTTCACCCCTCTGCTAAAGAATATCGATTATAGTATCATATACCTCCTATTTTATAAATAAAGACCCCATGGAGAGACAATACAAGGCAAAACAAAAAGGAGATGAAGGAGACGTGGTATGGTGATATGCACCAAAAAGATCCTCTATGAAAAATAGAGTGATATCCATTTATCCCCAATAGGTAAACATTTTTATGATAGTAAAGATGAAAAAATAAATCATCCAACCATCCATGAATTCAAATCACATTATGGGTACCATTTCAAAAATTCATAAATGGATATCCCCTCTTTGGGAAATCAACTCACATAAAAAACACTATGCAGAAAGAACCCTTCACCGCATAGAAAAATTTCATTCTAAAGGAAAATGGCCTACCATAGAAAAATGATACATAGATGGAACATAGATATGCATAACAACATGCTGCATAGGCATGACACAGGTCCATGTAGCACAATTCTACATGGACCATACCCTAACATGTGTATTAATTTAAAATGCAAAGGGAACCCCATCATGCATAATAACCTTCTATATGGAATAGAGAATACTAGTGAATTCCAATATCAACCTCTGATCTCACTTAATCCTCATATCATGGGTCCCCATATGATCCCCTCTATGAACCTATCTAATGGAATCGGGAAAATGATACTTCCAAATGCACCAGACTTATAGGATCAAATCATTGGTAAAATCATTGTGTAAATTTAATTCTATATACCAATTGAAAGAGGATTAATGTTTGTATCCTCTACAATAAGGTGGAACCTCCAAATTTCATCATGTCTAAATTTCAATGAAAATGGGGGTTCCCACAATGGGGTGATCAAATGAAAATCACAATTCAGATTTTATAAGGTGTGGATCATGATTTCCATTCCGATCGATATGTAATGAGACCCCCCTCATGGAACCAATTGTGGAGAATCCATACTCAAGTAAGACCCTGACCATTCATGTTGGAGGAATCACTCTTTCCATTCATTTCCACATTAGAGGATTTTGATGCATGGATCACTATATTGGATTATCCATGTAATGATAAAAATTGATGAGATAGTCACACACAAATCCCTCTCCATCTCCATTTGAGATTTACTGCCTCATCATCCAGCAGACTGAGTGGAGCAACTGATTGTTAAATAGACCACTGAATATTCTTTCTCAAACTAAGACTGACTAAAATGGGTTTAGAGGATAGTGTGAATAATGAAAGTTTCATGAACCCAAAAAATAAAATTAGTTGTGTCCATTTTTATTCCCCAACCATATGAACAATGGGCCCCCTATATAGTTTTTCCCCAACCATACCCACTAAAATGGGACAATAACATTCATTATCCCAATCTAGATGAAACATGGAAATTCCCTTAGTATAATCCCCATTGAAAGCTAGTTAATTGAGAAACCAAAATAGTGTACGACAAAAAATCAACAAAACACCTAATAAGGGCCTTATTCCTGATGAATCAAAATATATAATCATCCCCTTTATGTAATACCCAATAATGTCCCCTCAGGTGGGCCTCCTATTCAGGTTGAACCTCCATCCTTTTTGAACAACATGGGAATTGAATCATTACTAAATATGATACATAGAATATATATATAAGTTCTAAACCAGAAATACATGTTTAAAATACTCTTCCTTGAGACACATTGTCATTAGGGTCACATCCACCCATGATACCACGCCTCATCTATGTCAATTGGGCTTCCATTGCCAAAATTTTGACCCAATCCTTGTGCATGTACCACTTTCTTGTGCATCTATTCAGAATGGTGTTAAGATGTATGGGTGGGTCCTCATCAAATGACTAAAAAATTAAATTAACACCATTATTTGGATGAAAACTACTTGTTTGTTTATTATTGTCATGATGATGCATAGGAGTCTCATCATATGTGTTCAATATTGACATCAAAAAATATTATGTATCCCTGGACAATAGAAAAATCCAAAGCCCATCAGCCCATGCTTATTCGTAATGGATCATTAATCCAATTAAATCCATGTATACATATGTGGGAATGAAAATTGGAATCACACATATATCATAAATTATTTCGAGAGTCCCATAATACTAAATAGACCCCCCATGGGGGTTGAGGATCTTGAATTCTCATAATCTACACCAACATGATTTCATATGTTCTATTGGCCAAGTTACCCCGAGAACACCATCCATTCTAATGTAGGTCCCAGAATAGTGGATATAAGATTCATTGAGTGTTTCTTGCTCCAAATAAACCTATTGGAAACCATTTGAAGAATTTTTACCCAACCTCATTAATTGAAAAAATTCAACCCATTAAATTGGACCACCATGTGACTACAATTTTCATCATAAAAAATAATAGTATAGTAATAAAAATAATATTAAAAATTAATGACCAATGGAAATATATAGGAAATGAAATAATTAAACAACTAATATCAACAATGTAAACAAAATTCAATTTTATTAATAAACACCATAGACAAAATGACACAGTTATTCAGTTATATTCTCTTACTAGAGAACTGGAACCAATTTTACATGTTACAGAATTCTTATGTAGTCACTAATCACCCCTCCATAAACATAGTTCTCAATCCACCAATAAAGTACCTTAAGGGAAATTTTTTGACTATCCCACTAGCATAGGTTGATTAGAAACCATATATTCAAGGATTTATAGGAGTCAAAAAATTTATTCCACATTGTAATTTTTTGGGCTACTTCATGTGCTTCTACTTAACATAAAAGATATATTTTATTCTATATAAAACTAAAAAAATATTTTGTGTTTGAATTTAATTTTAAAGAAAATTTATTGGACATATGATCCTTCTAAAAATAAAATTATCGACACACACATATGAATTTTGGGAATGTTTTAACAATCTATGAATTACCATCCTTAAATTCTTTTTCAATATCCACATCAATTATCTCATAATTTAAAATAAAATAAATTAAAACTAGAATTATTAAATTATAAAATAAATAAAATAATCAGTATAAACAAATTTATTATGAAATTTTAATGTTTTTATTTTAAATAATAGTTTTTTTAATTTCTTCATCATACAATGTTTTCATCATATTTCAATCTTACATACTTTATGTTATTATTCTGACCATAAGACATGTCATAATGACCCACCGTCTACATGAATACCAATTAATATATCATAGATAAATTTCAAATTTATCTGGATATAATTTTAAAATTTAAAAAATCAATAATTTTTAATTTATTAATATTTAATGTAATTTCAAATAATTTTTCTTATTCTTTGGCCACTATAAAAAAAATTCTAATGAATTTTTCTATTCTGAAACCATAAAAATATTGTTTTAGCACACCAAATGTCATTTTATTATGCCATATTTTATTAATTTCTAAAATAATTCAAAATAATTTTCTATTTATATCACATAAATTTAATGAAATTTGTATTCAATAGAATATATTTGTCATGAATATTACTATTGTAAAACAGAAAATGTATCTTTGGCCAAGGTAATGGTACCCATGAATTTATATTGTATATGTTCCTATATTAGTTAAATAAGTCGTATGTTGTTGTCTGATAATTTTATGGTAATTGGAGGATAATTAATTATTTTTTACACGTCAACTCAGGTTTTTTAAAATATTAGTATCATCCTAAATTTTTTATTTGTTCTTTTCGTGGATACCACATGTCACAACGAAATGATGTCTTCTTTATAATGTAAAAATAATTTAATGTCAATATTAAATAATTTTACATTAATTTATGTTCATATTCCTTTTTAGACCACTACACAATGAGTCTAGAGTATTGAAACACAAAATTATCATTTTGTGGACATATATAGAAAAACCGAACCTAGTTTTCTAGGGTGTTTATTTTTAAATATTCTGTGTTAATTTCTGGTCATTTCTGAATGGATAAATGAAAAATCAAGGTTTGTTCATATTTTTTTACTCTTTAAAATAAAATCTCATGTATTTTTTGTCTCCAAATCTATTAGATAATTAATTTAGATGAATATAAGGGATAGATTGATGTGTTTTCTATTATATCTATTTATATAGAACTATAACAATTATACATTTGAATACCATAATAAAAAATATAATATGGCATGATGAATAATTACTTTTTATTATTTTAATGTGCTAAAATACTTGGTTTATAGATCGAATTGAAAAGTAATAGTAGTTCCCCATTGTAAAGAGATATTTAATGTACAAAATAATATTCCAAAATTATTATTCCAATGAATATGGAAAAATATTATGATGGGATAAATATTAGATTGAATCTCATGTTCATGATTCTTATCGTGTAATGATATTTTCTCAATATGTTCATTCTTTGTATTCCTCTCTAATAGGGTTTTTGGTTTTAGAACTATCTTTAGGAATTTAAGAATTTGTATTTCATTGGATATTCCTAACAATAGGAATTATAAATGATCCCATATAATTTATATTTTCTGATACATATCTTGTTTTATGAACTATGATATTTTAATGAAAACATTACTTGTGTCTGAAGTGATATGGAATAAACCGATACATAAAGAAATGTTTTCTTCTTCTCGTTTAATATTACACAATATCACCCGAATTGATTAAAATTTATATATTTTTTTAATTAAATAAAACCGGTGTTCATGTAGTTACTTTTAGTTAGTGAGAAATGTTAATTTAGTTCATAGGTTAATGATCTATAATATGAAACATAATAGATATGAGATATTAGTGAAAATGATTTATGTTAATCAACACAAATTCAAAACTAGTTAATGAAATTTTTATTTAAATTATATCTTTTTTATGACATTGTGAATTGATAAACAGTAACATAGATATTTTGTGAGATATCTTAATGACCTTGATAATGTGGCCAATACGTCACTCAAAATTTGTATAAATGAATTCAATTAAATATTAAAATTATTATTATATTTTGAATAAAAATTATATTTTTGATAAAGAATTTTATTTAATCATAATATTTTCGGTAAACATTATGAATTGAACATTATATATTTATTTACTCATAAGATAATGGATTACAATATTTATTTATAGTGTGTTAATTTGTTGAAAAATAATAAAATAATTTTTATATTTATTTAATTATTTGACGAAAGAGTAATTTTTATTCTCATGAACATGAATTTAATATTAATTTTTATATATGAAAATTTTTACTTTTCAGAAATATATTTATTTGATGTTCAATAAATTAGGAGAATGTGGAATACAATGAGATATGGGTCTGGTTCAAAAACCATATTTTTAATTTATAGGATTTAACATTTCAATTAAAATATTTTGCTTCTTGTTATAGTATCGGTAATATGTTGGATTTAATATTTATAAGGGTTATTTTTCAATGATCATTGTTAATAAAAATTATATATATAAATATATATTCCAAAAATTTCATTCTTTAGGTTGATTAGAACCATTTACATAAAATTCATTCATTATCTAAAAGACACTATATATTATAAATATCACCCATATAGATTTATTGAAGATAGAGAGAAGTAATATGATATCCTCATACATATCGGGGTCAATAAATTTGAGACATGATCTACAAATGGAATGTAACACAACAATATTTCATTTAAGATTTATGAAACAATATATATATATATAATCAATATACTTGAGTTCCATTGTTGATGATTAGAGATTACCAAACATATCTAGTTGAATACTATATATATTCAATTTTATATATTCTATGATAAATAGGAATACCATATAAATTTTGGTTCATGTGTTTAATATATAGAACAAATAAATATCACTTCAAAAATTTAATTATTAATAAATTTAATTTAACGATCCTTACTCTAGATATGTTATATAATTTAGATTATATATTCTATGTTTGTTATGAATAACCATTTTTAGACATGATCTAGTTTATTCTTTGGTGAATATAGTTAATCAATTGTTGTTAATGGGTCAAATTTTTCCTCCCCAATGAGAAAATCCTCCATTATCTAATAAAAATATTTACAAATAATCTAAAAAAATTATATAATTTGAAAGACACAAACAATACATAAAAAACACATTCCATACATTTTAGTGAATACATGAACATACACAACATTTTTCATTGATAGGGGGAACAATTACCATTTATCATGTGCTAATAGTGAACATTGGTTTTCCTCATCATGAAAATGGGTTCTCAAATTACAATACATAAAAAACTCATACCGGAATTTGGGGTATTCTTCATGACATAAACCATATATGAAAATACAGTATTAGAGTGTATATCTCTTATAAATTTCATCTAAATCACAATTTATGTTTTGGTCCGTCAACAAATATGATAATTCCATTTCCATTACAAGTCCTCATCCCATGCAAAACATGGGATGTGACAACCACCATACATTAAAACAAATCATCTTCAAGTATGCTTATTCAATAAGTAAAACATCCCTCAACATACACAATTCATGAATTAATCTGTTAAAGGACACATTAAATTCACATATTCCAAAAACACCGTCTAATAATAAATTATAATATAGTACAAAAGCTCTTAAAACATGACATAATTCTAGTATAAATTAATGAAACATAAATAATAAGCTAATTTGAGGCGGTCTAACCAATAAAGCCCCCACAATGTTGTTTATTTCATTAAGCTCCCAATCGCACTCACCACCATATGTCTATGATTTAAGAATCCAACCATGAGACATCATACATACACCAATAGAATAATCCAATAAATGTTTTCATTATTTTTAAGGATAAATATTTAGAATATTTAGAAAATGAAACAAAGGTAAACTTCAATCATTACATTAGTTTATTTAAATGGTTGAACTCCAAAAATCCATTAGCATTCTTGTTGAAGCATATTTTCTGTGAAATGATCACAAATTTCTTTAAAAATAATTCTATATCATCACTACTGAATGATAAATTAATTTTATGACCCAATAAAACCACCCAATTTAATAAACAATAATCAGATTACTCTTGATGAAAACACTTCAAAATTTTCAGATTTAATAGATAAAACATCACAAAAACCAAATCCCAAAATCCCTTTTCCTATAGAAAAAAATATTCTTTTGAGAATGATTATTGAAGACCATCCCCAATATTCGGTGTCACATAAATATAAAATGATACCATGATCAAAACCATTACCATTCCATATGACATGAATTAGTACATACCTGATCCAACATCTTTAGATCATCATAATCTATTTCGTATATAACTCCCGTACTCCGAACCGACCACATCATTACTCACAAATATTATTTGAATTTACTCAGCAAGTCATATCTATTTTTATGAATTTATTTAGGGAGATCTATATTACAAAATGACGACCACACAATTGTTCTCATGGTTCTGTGGCCATTATCATGTGAATATCTCCCACCAGCAACTGGCATTCTTATCCCCACCTTACGCGAAGCCCTGTCATTGAAGAAACAAAATTATATCATGATTACAATAAAATATTCGTAATCCACATTAAGAAAAAAAATTGAATGTCAAAGAACCCCCTTATCCGTATTTATAAATGGAAATTTCACGATTCACCCATTTCTTCTTTATGATATTAGTTCCCTCAGAATTTTATGATATCAAAACATAATGAGCATCCCCACCCTTTAATGAAAATTTATGTACTAAAAAATCTATATTAATTTCAAATCACACCTCGGGAAAAAATGAGTCTCTTCATTAAAAATAAAAGTAATTATATGTATATATCTCATTGTATAGATGAAACTCTTTTCGAATACTCAGACTTATGTATTTAAAATGGGCATGATCATCACTAAAAAATTAACACACTGATATTCCATAAATTGGAGAGTACTACACCATTTAATACATAATAACATATAAAATTATATTCATGTATTTAATTGGACCCAAACACCATGTATACAATGATTCATGTCTAGGTACAATGATGGGTCTCTTATTTAATGTAATTCAACCAATTACAAAATTTTCTAACTTCACCAAAAAAATCAATTAATATAACCAAATATTCGATTCAATATTCCTCAAAGTCTCACATATTGAATCTACCATTCATCAGCTAGTACATGGATGCTCATCGATGTTTCATATTTACCATTTACCAGGTGTATCTGATGTTTAATACAGTTGTTAAACCTAATGTTAGTATATATTAAACCACATGGTCCATGAATTGACTCATGAATCTATGAATAATTCTTAAATAAGGTCATATGAATGTTCTACAAGGCTGTCAGTTTTAACAGATTTTTATGTTCCATTAAAATCATCACAATAACCAAGAAATTATAAATAACATAATTTATCAAACAAAATTTCACCTTTGGAAACCATTTTCGAATTCAAAAATTAAGCATAAGAACCACTGGTAACATGATGAGACACCCAAACTATCCTACTAATGAACCAGGTCTCGTTTCTAATCACATATGATTATTATTTAAAAACCCCATACATCCTAAAACTTATAACATTAAACCCAAGAACCACATATAATTTCATTCTAAAATTAACATAAATCAATGATCATCATTGATCAACTAGGCTCTATTTGAAATTTAGGGTAATCTAGGGATTCCACTTTACCCTAAAGTATCTCAAAAAATAAACATATCCAATATACATGCCTTGTCATTATGTGGAATAAAACATCACTATAAAAACTAGGCAAAGAGATTATTTTTATGTTTGAAAAAAGTTGAATGAACTAGGAGGGTAAACCCCAATAGATATTAGTGTAAAGAAATCCCATGTATGGAATATTCTATTGGTCCTGGGTCGTCACTTGGAATCTAAATTCGGGAGTTCTCTCTAACTGCATGCAATTATAAAAAAAATATAAATATATATAACTCACCAGGAATTATTATATGAAAATAAAAACTTAATTTTTATACTAAACATACAACCCCCCCCCCCCCCCCATTAACATGATTCCATCATTTCATTAACAAATATTATTACCCAACTCATCATGGTCAAATGTGAAACACATCTTGTGCTTGGGATCTAATCTAGAAAACCAAACCGGTTTCTCAATTTCAAGGGTCCTACTTCAACATGATTACCCCACATATAACATATGGCATCAAGTATTTGTCAATTTAAAAAATATTTTCATTTTATAAAATTCAATAGGATTTACAACCTATCGATTACATTTTAGGGAATGATGAAAAAAAACTAACTGATGTATATGGCCCACATTCACTCTCTCTTACAAGGAATCTCTAAATACATTTTATCATTAACCCATACATTGAGTTTAATACTATATACACCACTGAATTCATTCATTTTATTGAATTTAAATTATTCTAATTTATTATAATATTTAATTAAGTTCATATATATGGGATATCTATTTCCAGTTTTAAAATAATATATAAAAATCAATTTATTTAGTAGGATTCATGGAATTATAGGAAAATCATATAAACAATTCCATGTATACCATTTCATTTATACACTTGTTTTCAAAATATTCTCGGTTAGTGAGGTTCCAATTATAGTCTATAATGTAATTCACCCGTTATGTTGTAATTATCAAATTAACTAATTTCTTCTTAATTTTAATAATGATGAAATATATATAATTGGAAATTTTT
This sequence comes from Viscum album, assembly GCA_963277665.1. Taxonomy (NCBI): domain Eukaryota; kingdom Viridiplantae; phylum Streptophyta; class Magnoliopsida; order Santalales; family Viscaceae; genus Viscum; species Viscum album. Next base: position 896,301,577 of record OY728127.1, read on the forward strand.
CAATTTAATGGGAATGGTCCTAATGGATTCCATCAATCATTTATATTAATAATTGAATAATTAAATATTAAAACATTAAATAATAATACCATTTAGCATTATAATAACCTCATGAGGTTAGATACCATGTCATAAAATGAATATAGTAACCTTTGAGGATCCTATCATTTTAATAACAATTTGTAAACTCCAATAGTGGGTTAATATCATAAGAAAATTTCACTATGTTTCCAACATGATTCTAGTTGTGAAATATGGGATTAGTCATATGGAGTGTCAATCCCAAAATAGAGAGGTAATAGCCTTTATAAATCCAACCATTTTATAAATTAATTTCATTTTTAATATATCATTGTTTATTTAGATGAAATACTATTGGAAATTTATAACGGTACTTTTCTTTATAAGATAAAATTGGTATTCATGTAATTGAAAATAGGTTATCACTATTGATCATAAAATATGGAAGGTCTATACTTTCTGGTTGGATTATATGGGTCACCCTTCCTAATTTATACAGTCATATTTACTTTAAATAATTTTTATTGTCCCTCATTTATTCATATCCATTAATGTTTAACCCCATGAAACCCTTCGTTCATTGAAATAATATTTCATGACTGTTTTGTTAATGTTCCACAATCATGAAATATTCGAAATAAACATTTAAGTTGGTGTTGAAACATTAATAACATATCACATACCCTAATTACAATAGGTAATTCTAACTAAAGAACGAATTACATTTTTGTAATTAGAAAATTATAAAATCATTGTACCAAGTATTTATATTTAATAAACCTATCAACAAACATCTATGAGTCATAAGGAAATATTGATATTAAAAGAACATATAATGGATTTTAAATTGAAATAACTTTTATATATGTGTATAATTATGCATTTAATTATACATCCATAAAAAATTGCCTACGGGTAAAAACATATAATTATTGGGAAGTGAAATTACATAATTCACCCAATTATAAATAAGGGTCAACAATAATATCAAAAAATGAACAATAGTCTCATCAGTATAAACATTTTCTTTCCCTCATGAATTAGTTGGTTAATCCTATAAAAATGGATTTATATGGTTCTAATGAATTTATAGTATCAAATCTATCATCTGAAAATGGTAATAAAAAGGAAAATAATGATATGATTCCGTGTTGTAATGTCCCAACATGATTCACCCTACAAAATATACGTGTAAATAGAATGATAGTATGGATACAACCATGCATCAAGTTTTGAAATATGATATTAATATATATATATATATATATATATATGCATCCTAGTATTGTAATGTGGTGAGACTATAACATTGTGATCAGTGTGGAAAAATGTAATAGAAAAAATAAAAAAGTGGCAACATAAAAATCAAGGGAAGCAAAAGATAATAAAGACCTAACAATGAATAATTGTTATATGAATAACCCTGATATATCAAGAAAAATATCCATGAATGAATATTTAGTTAAAAATACAAGAGGTCAATAATAACGTGTATATATATATAATGAGGAAATTTACGAAAGTAATAAATAAATCTAAAAATAAGAGATGTACTAGGATACCAATCAGTAGCCAGAGAAGGGTGTGATTATAAAATATTATCCAACCAAAAATTTAATATAATGCAGTCTAGTGCTTTAACATAAATGAATGAGTGTTCATGTATGATAAATATATTAGAAAATAATAAATATAATCTATTTTTATAGTTCCTCAAAATACAGAGGGGTATATATATCTACATCAGTGTATTCAAAAATTTATCTAAATATTCCATAATTTATATATATTTATATGAATAAATTTATATTGTTATATATAAACATATATATTTTCACCAACAAGGATATTAGGTGTGCGGAAAATAAATCCAAATAATAATGATAATATAATAAAATTTGAATCTATTTATTTTAATATTAGTACATTGACATGAATAAAAAATGAGATACATAGTTCCATTATAGAAAATATCAATTAAATAATGTAAATCAAAATGTCTACCAAATTATTCATAGGGCATGAAATGTCAGGTTAAATCAGGAAAATAGATGTGAAACTCCATGTGCAATCCTCATTCCATGTGGGTGTGAAACGTCATGAACAAAAATACAAACTAATATCTCTCAATAATGATCAGGTATTTAGTAATCCCGAATTATTTTTAAACCATGTACCATTGTTTTATGAAAATAGGAACCAGGTCTTGCTCAAGTTGTAGTGTAATTCCTATTACCAATGTTCCCTTACAGAGTATTAAAACATCATAATCCATGATAATCTCATGGATTTATAATAATGTTTAAGGTGATCAGATTTAATAATTATCATTGGAAATTGTAATTTATTCATGAAGTAATAAAATTAATCATATTTAATTTCCTTAATAAACCAAATTATAATGGAAATCAATGGAAATGTTCATAAGAATTTGACACAACACTTCATTCATGAATTTAGGTTAATCCCATATATTGATCGTATTGATAGATGACCAAGTACCAAGGGGAACTATCTTACTCAAATAATATTTTCCTCCATTCTCCATATGAATTCACTTCCATGAAAATATATCGAATTCATGGTGTATTAAATTATGTTAATTAATCCGAATGATATAGTAAATTAATTATTCCTCAACTAAATAAATTGGTCCATCAATTTCAAAGATCATTTGAATAAATTATTACACCATGTACCATGTGTTATACTCAACAAAAATAATGAGTGATTCATCACAATTAGTAATAATTATCATTATAATCATTTTGAATTTAAATAATCGTATGTGGTGGTTCAAGTTTAGATTGTCATCCAAAAAAAAATTACAAATTTGCCACAACATCTATGGGTGAATTCTAGTTATTCCATTTAAATTGTTTAATTTTTTTGGGTCAACTCATTTAATTAACAATGTACGGAACTATGTTAATTATTTATAAATGACAAATGATTTGTTGGAAAGAAACTATAACTCCTTCCTTATACAAAGGATGATTAAATAATCCATTATTAGTAATTGAACCCAGTTAGAATTAGTAAAAGAATATAATTCGATACATTTCCTACAAATAGGAAATTTAATCCCATATTGAAATAGAATGGAAATATAAAAATGAAAAAATATATAAAGATGAATCTTAATCACATTTATGGTTATCCAATGAATTTTAGGGTGACAAATTCAATGCTCGGAATCTGAAAATCCATCAAATCATAGAAGGGTGCATGGGTTACAGGATAAAATTTTTCTATTTGGGAATGGTGGTGGAGGAATATATTTTTGATTATTTAGCGTTATAATAAGGTAAAAAATGTGGGTTAACCCCTTCTAATAGGGGGAATGGATTTTCCCACATTTAATCTAAAAGTGTCCAAATTGTGTGCAAACATTTCCAATATAGAACATGGCCTCGTTAGGCTAGGTGGATGTTAAGAAAACCATGAAATACCAATGTAATATCCTTTTTAGTTTGTTACAGACAACTAGCATGGTCATATATCACATCTGGAATGTTCTTTTCATGTCATGATCCTATAAGATATGACACATGGTAATGGGTTCAGAGTTAGTGATTACCGAATGTCATTGTTTTCTTATTTCCAAAACAAGGATCATGATTCCCAACACTATTATAACCCTTGTAAACTTAAAATTAATTCCTCAGGCCTTAAATAATATAAAATAATTTTAAGGATTATATCTCCGAAAAATATCCTTCTAACAAAAATTTATATTTTGGACATTTCATGAAATAAAGCATTCAATTTCTTTAAGAAATTTTCAACCTTTATAAAATAATAAAAATTATATGAATATAAAAAATGATAAAATAGAATATAAAAATTCTAATAAATACAATTTTTTTCTTAAAACCCATTCCGTTTATAGGTTCACACATGCAATTTCTACTAGTTGAAAAATCATAAGAGGTTACCAAAATTCACACAGTATAACACCCCTAGTACATCCAATTTTTAAACTGATGTATCCAATTCCCCCATGTTCTTCATAATAATATATAAATAATAAAATAAGAATTCATAGTTCGATTATTTAACATATCAATATAGATATATCATAGAATAACTGATTATAATGAAATTTATTTAATTTAAATACTATGTTTGAAGAAATTTTATAAGAATGACAGGTGAGACTATATTTCTATACATGATGCCTGAATTAACCCGAATACCGTTATCTATAAGTTTGAAACAATACTCATGATCGATATGAAATAGTAGTAACACAAATCATAATGGGGGGAAATTACCATGAACATGTAAGTCCTTCATAGAGTCTTGTATAGTGACTTACGATACACACCTAACAGAGTTACACAGAATCTTTCTCAAAAATTACATCCCTAGACTTATTGAATATGATTGAAAAGAAAAACCACCTATGATTACAATTTATAACATCTCAATATGAATCAAAAATTTCATTCCACAGTGATTCATGACCAAATAAATTTCTCCTCATTTTTATGAGGATTGCAAATGGTGGTGATGAAATGAATGATTTTATGTGGATATTATTAACTTGGTAATAATAGGAAAGCACATCAATAAAAAAATGTTATGAATAAGAATAAAAAAAATAAGCCTAATAATATCTTCATGGTATATCAAAGGGTATCCTTTTTTTAAATATATTCCAAGACACTTCAAATTTTTTATTCCATCCAATGTATGGTAACCAAAGAAACTAACACAAAACTGGTAGGGATAATCCATTTTCTATCATAGCATCACCTCTATCCTAGAATTTATACGATATCAAATCTCCAATGTATGGACCCTTCTATTAGCTAACTCATTTCCCGTGAAATATACACACACATCATGTTTCATGTGCAGGGTTCTTGTATGATCCTTATAAGACAACACCAATGTATCATTAACATAAGGGGAACAAGTATAAAATTTTGTAAGTTATGATAGAATATAAATGAAAAAAATAAGAAACAAATTAAATATTTTGGTGGAATGATTTTAGAAAACTGATAAAATCCGAAATAAAAAATAATTTTTATCAATATTGAATGGAATATGTCATTAGTTATCAAATAACGAATCAGACCAAGAGGCTAAAAAATTCCATAGATCATGGAAACTAATAGATCGATCCATAGGTCTATCCCCCTGGCCCTCACACTCCCGACATGGACATAGATCCTCCCACCTGGCCATAATGGACCATAATCTATTTGGTTGGGCTATAAGTCAATCAATCAACTAGATTAGATCTATTCTAGCAATTGATGACATTATTTTCCATAATCTTATCCCAATAGTTTGCATGATTATCATACCCATCGTCTATTATTTGTTTGTAAATATGGTCATCATACCACTTACATATCTCTAATTTTCAATGTACATATCGACACATTTAACATGAGAAGATTCTCCCCCTATAGGAGATATCTAAAAAATGATAGTCTTATAGTCGCAATAATACAAGATAAAACCTTCCAAAAACTATTATTCACATATAAATGTCATAATATATATGGGAATAATGAAAATACAAAATGAAAAATTCTCACAGGCCCCACACACTATAATTTCCCAGCCCATATGTAATGCAATGGTGCCTCATGCTGGTCACAACATGACCTTAGTTGTTCTTCCCTATATGCCATAGGCTGTTTACTAGAAGTGAGTGTTTGGTGAGGTAGTCATAGGGAGACTATAATAATTTTCATATAGTAAAACACCAGAAAAAGTGAAAAATAATAAATATAAGAAGCATACAATACAAATAAAAATGTAAATATCTCAATGTAATGAAACGAATACAATATCCATAAATCCTGGAAAACATTCCATACTAATGTACATGACAAGTGTATATATGAAAAACGTATATAAAATTTATGATAAAGAAAATTCCCAAGTGGGTCTTGAACAATTTCTAGTTCCCCCATCCGTACTCCATCTCAATCAACCATATAACATATAGATTTTTCCCTAAATCTGTCTTGCAACAATGAAATTTATTCAGGCAACAGTCAAAAACCCAATGTATGGTTTGAGTACAACTCAGTAGAGCACCACCAATGTTGTCTACAAAAATATAGTGAAACATTAAGTCTATAATTAACTAAGGAATTAAACATAATGAATAGACAAATATTTTAACATTTCATTAATCATTCAATTTATTTATTAACGTAAACCCACAGGTTCACATAGACACATGTATGTCAATACCTTCATCATCTCGTGATAGAGTCTGAACTATTTTTGATTTACAATTCATAAATCATTTTTCAAATGGGCTTCCATTAATCAATTCATTTCAAATATTGTATTAATAATTTGAACCAATGTCCAATTCCACACTTATAGGCATAAATCATCATTTCTAACACCCTATGAGTATTTGGAACATCATTATTTTCCTCTCACATCATTGAAATTTGAATAATCTTTCAATTTTCAACACAAATTGGGTATTTGGAGCATCAATCCTTATCTCAAACATCATGTGTGTATTTAGTAACTGTCGTCAACCTATCCATCATAGGTATTTGGAGTATCAATCCATGTCCCATACTATTTTCACGCATGTATTCACTTGATAGTTCCATCTTTATGACCATGTTTTCACAATCAATCATTTATATCAAACATATCACAAAAACCAAATGTTTCACACATATAAAATATATCACATGTATCATAAATATAGAATTAATTCATTAAAAAATTAATTAATCATTGGAAATACATTATTTAATTCACTAATTAATTAATCATTCACATTTCTATTAATTAACCCAATGAATAATTAATCACATATATTTCATTATTTAAATCTAAAATTAGATAATCACTCCAATTGATTTAATTAAATAAACAATTATATATCTAGGTCTATCAAAATATTTAATATTATAATTAATTAATCCCAACACCACTCATAATTAATTCAACAATTATTTAATTTTACAAATATCATTAATTAATTCAAAATTTAAAAAAATATTTTCACAATGGAACCTCTAACAATTGATTCACCAAATATTTATTAACTATATATGATTTTAAATTTAAATAATTTAATCTTCCATTAAATATCCCCTATCTCCCTTATTCATTTCCTTGATAATTATTTCATCAATAACATATCCCATTTCTACAATTTCCATTATTAAAAAAATTCACAATTAAACAATTTCAATTTGAAATTAGAATTTATTATCAAACCAAAAATATTATAATATAATATACCTATAATTCAATATAAAACTATCGGACTTGAATAATATAGCACCAACATTAAATTTTCTAAGTATAATTGCTCAATGAAATCCAAAAAATTGGGCTACATGATGACATAGCTTTTGCTTCCAAATATATAATCTCGTGAAACAGAAATGACATATATTGTAGAATATATCATGAATTATTATAAAAGATATAGATTCAATTAATGTAGACATAAATCATTAAAAAATGGATATTATTCAACTAAAAGATCAGGAGAATGAAGGATAACACATTGAAAAATCAATGGGAATGAAAAAAACTTACCGAGAGGTTTCACATGTTCTATCCAATCATCTAGTATCCAGGAAAAATGTTTGTGATGACTTTGAATTGATTTGGAGGACTCAAAATATTTGGATGATCGTGTAGGGTCAAATGGGGGTAAAAATTGTGTTAATTAGGTTGTTTGGTAAATTTTAACATGATTTTCTGGCTAATTAAATTCTTAGGCAATGTTTCCAAGGAAGACATGCAAGATTTTCCATAATGTGCACTGATAATGTGCATGTTCCATTAGGGGTGCACAGTTGGATTTTAAATGGTGCATAGTTTCCCAAACCATGCACTGGCTATGTAAACCCTCACTATCAAGGGTTTCACGGTTTCCTATGATGAAGACTTTGGTTTTTATAACCATTCCCCACCTACAAAAAACCATTTTTTCTTCAATTTTATAAATAATTTTAAAAAAACACCCCAAATTAAAACCCAATTTAAAGGTACATAAATTTAAAAATAAAATATAAGAAAACAACCCTGATCACCTTTAAAATTAGATGAGATATTATAATCTCCCCACCTTACGACAACTCATCCTTGAGAATAAATCTGTAGTATCTCTATGAGTTTGAGATATATTGATCAGGACATTATGCCCTCATATCTTCTTCCCCTTACATAAAATCATCCTAATTTATGACATGTTTCCACAATAATTGAACAATCTGTATGATATTTATCCTCAACCCATTCACACTGTGATCCAACACATGTATCAGATGATCCTCAAATGATGCATCAAACCCTAGTCCAACATCATTCAGATAAATCACATCAGAATGGTTGGGGTGATTCCATAATATTTTTTACACATGGATAACATCATCCATAGAATTATATTTTTGTGGAAGACGCGAAAGGTATGCCACCAGGACAATTCTCTCTACAACCTCAAAATATCTAACAATCGAGTGGGCCAATTTTTCCTGTATCCATATATTATGGGGAAAAACCAAGAAAAACTAAATGGAATAAATTATCACTCTATATAATCTATGTTTCATCAAACACAATCAGCATAAAACTTATGTCTACTCTGAGATGTAGCCATTAGTTTCTAAATAACCTGAACAAGTTTTATCATCTCTTTCATGATACTCCGACTGAACAACTCTGACACACCAACCTCTATTCAATAGTGAGGTGACATTAATGTAATATAATAATGTGACATGTATGGTTAAATGTGGACCATTTCCATATAACCATTGCTATAATAAAAATACACTAAACACTAGTGTTTCTAATAGGACTCAGAAAAGTCTATACCAAACGCACATAGTATATCCTCAAGAACCTGTATCATATTATACGACTTCTACTCTTTAGGTGGGTATAATGTTGAAAAAAAGTATATATTTATTCCATGATCCTACTAAAATAACTTCCTTAATTGTGAAGTGAAATGAAAGTCATATTCTGAAATAGTAGTATGACACACCCAATGCAGACTAACTATTTATCGAACATACAATTCTCCAAACAATTACACTATATAATTCTCACATATAGGCATGTAATGAGGTAATTTCATCAGCTGATTCCAAATTTAAAAAAATGAATCATTCTTCACTAGAATCCTCAAAAGACCAACAACAATGCCCATTATCATGTCATAACACATCCATTCAAGAATGGGTAATAGTTGTAGCACACCACTAGGTATTTGATGAATTTCCAGCACCTACTGTCAGGTGTTTCAGTGTGTAATAAACAATGAAATATAATTTATCAATCATATCAAATAGATCATTCGACATAGGTCACGATCCATTTTTTCACACTTGCATGCACCACCCACTTTGAGGCATGAGATTCCCACATGAGCCCCTCTCACATGCTCATAGGTACAACAAACTGATTCCCGAAATATATTATATGATCCTCTTATATTCTCCAATATGAAGGTGACTCCCCAAATTAATTTCCACTCCGAGATGTAGCCATTAGTTTCGAAATTAGCTAAACATGTTTTTACATCTTTTTCATGAGACTTGGACTGAGCAACTCTAACACAGCATCCTATATTCAATATTAAGGTGACCATAAAATAATATAATAATGATACATGTAGGTTTACATATGTACAATTTCAATATAACCATTGCTATTGGAAAAATACACTAAATGAATGTGTTTTTACTAGGACATTGTTAACTCAATACAACATTCACATAGTATATACTCAATCAACTATATACTATTTTGAGACTTCTACTCTTTATGTGGGTGAAATGTTGTATAGAATAATTTATTAATTCAACGATCACAAAAAAATAACTTCATTAATTATAAAGTGAAATGAAAGTCACAATCTGAAATAGTCGTATGACACACCCAATGAATCCTCAAAATACCAACTATAATGCCCATTGTCATGTCATACCACATCAATTCATGAATGTGTAATAGTTGTAGCATACCTCTAGGTAATTGAATCATTCATTCGTATCATACTCAAAAGACCATCAACAATTCCCATTGTCATGTCACTCCACATCCATTCAAGAATGGGTAATAGTTGTAGCATACCTCCCAGTATTTGATGATTTTACATCACCTACTATCATGTGTTTTAGTGAGTCATCAAAAATGGAATATCCTTTATCATTCATATCCACTAGATCATTCGACATAGGTCACAATATATGTTTTCACACTAGGATGCACCACCCACTTCGAGGCATGAAATTCCCGCGTGAGCTACTCTCACAGGCACGTAGGTATAACAACCCGACTCCTGAAATAGATTATATGATCCTCTTATATGATCTGATATAAAGGTGACTCCCCAAATTCATGTTTTCTTCATGTTCAAGAATTATAGATTATCATAATACATGTACTTGAACTATCTCAATTTTTTAGAGTACACTCAGAATGATAAGATATTTATCTTCTCTACACACTCCCACGCCCCCAAATGCATATCAGCTAGAAGAGTAATATTATTCCACTCATCACTAGACACCTAAACAACTGCAGTATGAGTCTTCCTATATAATGAATTAGAAACATTATTTCCCTTCCCCGGCCTATATTCCAATTCAGAACCAAATTAATACATATAGTCAACCCATATCCACTCCGTGAGATTCAAATCTCACAAATATATATATATCTAAATCTATAAGGATTATTATGAATCGTAAACTTCTCACCCAATAGATATTTCAACCAATACATCATGGCATAAACAATAGCTGCAATCTCAAGAACATGTGTAGTGTGATTCCATTCATCAGTCCACAACTGCTAAGACCCATATGCTTTGAAAAAATATCCCTTCACCCACACTACTCTGAGTGTAATACTAGAAGTTTTAAAATACATAATGTAATCCTCCCCTAGCTTAGGAAGGATTAATAATGGTTCTGATGTAAACTAATTCATAAACCCCTATAAACATTTCTCACATGCTTTTGACCAGTCAATCATTACTTCCTTCTTGGTCATGAATGAAAGTGGTTCTACCAAATGGTAAGATCCCTGAATTATCTTCAATAGTGTTGATCATACACCATAAATACTCATATATCAAATATATTGTTGGGATTTTATCATGAAACTTGTTATTGAACCTTCTATAGGTCAAAAAACACAACTTCCTATGATATGATGTGACAACAGATGTGTACATGGTCATTCTAAAATAGATAGTTCGGTAGATTGGTATATATCTAGTCCACTCCCTATGTACTCATGATCATGTCAGGGTGTTGGTCAAGTCATCCTTTGACTTGGAGTACATAATATTTATTCAACAAACACCCACAAAAAATGCACATGTTATGAATGAAAGATCATATTAATCAATTCCACAAACACTATTAGTTGTGCATCATCCCAAATAGAATTAAAATGTACTCATAGATCCCATAACTTCTCATAAATAAAGTATTTAGTATATAATATTTCCAAACACTCAACTAATTATACCCATATCTCAATTTAATCATCAAGTACACAAAACCTCATATCAACAGGTCAGAAAGATCAACAGTACATGGAAGAAGATATATGTTCCTTGTAGTTAAATATTTTATCATCTGTTAATAAACACTTTAGAGTAAACTCCTATCATCCATCTCTAAAAAACCTTGGTGATCCTGAAGGTGACATAATAGGATGGAGAAATCCATTTTCATGTAATTCCTCTATCATAGTTTTAATCTCATTAAGCTATGTCAGCGACAATAATTATGGTGGAATTGGCATTGGATAAGCCCCATGCATGATGTCAATGGTAAAATCCACATATCACATAGGTGGAAATCTAGAGGGGTATTTAGGAAAGACATCATGAAACCATTCTTCTAGAGGTGGGAGGATGTCATGATCTTATCCTCCATGATCCATAATTAAACTAGCAACCCGAGTTGTATTCTCTCCTAGTGGTTGAGTAATTGGCCTCACTCAGCCTTCATGAATGACCAACACCAAATGAATAATGTACTAGTAAACCTTATGAGACTTAAAGGTTACTCTTCTTCAGTAAAAATCTATAAAATATCAGTATGTGACTGGAGATTATATACCCATAATTAGGTCAAATCCTATCATAAATTGTTATTCTGGAACTTCTATAGAAAGTCACTTGTTAAAAACTATGTCTCCATAACATACTCCCAAGGTCATAATTATAGTTATTTTCCATCCAATGTCTACAGTTCTAGGCTTAAACCATTCACAATATTATCATATATAATCAAATAACATGATCTAGTATTAATAAGGCACTAAATAATGAATATTCTACTATAAAAAACCTATCATTGTAGAAGGTCCAATATCACTATCCAAAAATTTAGAATACATCTCATTTAACACTCATAACCTTATACTATTGATGCAGTATCACTCCCCTATGATTCAAAACTATGTTGATGTGGTAACTCATTACTAGAAGCACCACATCTGTCTCTTGTAACACCACTACCAATAGAACTACAACTCCAAGCCTGATACGGTCTGGAAGATCCCCTTATCACACCCTAATTATTTCTAGCTATAATATCACTCTCTGTAAACCCCAAGTTCCTAAAGAACCTCTTTAGTTGTCCCATAATACCGCAAACATGGAACACCGCTAGTGGTTAAGGTAAATATTTAATAAAATGGCTTGGCCTACTACACTGGTGTAAAATAAGTCTAATAATATAATGCATAAGAAATACCCCTATCTAGACACATTTAACTCCAATGATGTCGCTAAAGTTAATATAATGATTCTTTCTACTATCTAAAGATGTACCCCCATGTCATCCAGATATAACCACATGTATTCCCCTAGAATCTACCTTCATGATTCTCTAGAAATGGGAGTCGTATATTTCAATTTTGTAAATGTATTCATCTTGATGATGATCACGTTGGGATTATTTTAACTGTCATGTATTTCCTAAAATAATTTTTATGACTTGGCCTCATCCACAACCAATGGTGTATAAAACACTACAAATCTGTGAAGCATTCAAAAATGTCTAACGTAGACATATTCCCTTGAGTGTACCTCATGGACTAAAATCCCCTCTACTTAGTGTATCTGGGTTGAAATTTTGAAATAACTTCTCTGTAATGACCTTCCATTAATTACCATCAATTTTTCCTTCCAATGATTTGATATACCATCAATGATAGACTTAACGACAAAACATGTAAGCTACCATCAATACTCTATTATATCCAAGAGACTTCAGGTTGTCATGAATACCCTGGATAGACTCAATCTAGAACTCAGCACCCTCAGGTCCACCCACTCTTGTAAATATTGGAAGATGCTTCAACTGAAACTACCTTCTCATGTTATACATACTTTTCTAAACCTTGTGGGTCACTTCCCATCAATTTCATAAATTTAGTGAAGTTATATCAGAGAGGATCCCTTGTTTCATCACCCATTAATAATGGTGCACAACGTTCCACTATTAGTAATTAATCTATCTAAACCTCATAATGTGACCAAAACTGAGGTTCTAGAACCCCCATATACCATTCTAAAACTAGTTCTAGTTAATAAGAGTAATATCATTCTCATTGTTCATGTTTATAATTTTGACACCCATTAAATCACATTGTTTCATGTAACAACTTACCCAAAACTAGTTTTCCAATGCATTCCTAAGATAATGCATGTATCAAAAAAATCATGATTACCAAAAAAGAATCAGGTAACATAACTCTCAATCCCTGATGGGCTACGAGTAAATTGTAATTATATCTCAAAAATGATAATCACATCACACAAAACGTGCATCACCCATGGTGAAATAATATTCAACTATAACAATGAACAACTATACAAACAATCCCTCCCTTGGGTAATAAATATTATCCCCATACATGGGTTTGAAACTCCCATCCATGAGCTCATAACACTTTATAAACTCTTCATAGTCTCCAGTATAACCTTTAAATAACGTAAGACAAAATAATAATAAAATAATATTGTGCTCTGATTCATCTTTGTAACATCTTGTCTCAGGTACAACACAATGGTTCCCTGAACATATCGATACATTTTCTCAGTCACGCCACCCTGTATGCTAGATTCTGCTGACTAGCATTGAAGGATTGGTAAGTCATTCATGTAGAGAATATTTCCTCTATCATCACATTAATACATCAAAATAAGAACAACCATGTAATAGAAGAATCATATATAACAAATAATAATTTCAATATCTCATGATAATGAAATAAATAAGTAAAGTATCCTAAAAATATGAAAAACATTACATTCTATTGTAATTTACAAGTGTCAATAAGAAAACAAATAATGACAATGAAATGTCCAAAGTGGGTCCCGAAACACGTTAGACACCCTCATACGTGTTCCATCCTAATAAATAATCAAACACATGGCCATTTAACATAACATGTCATGAAACCATGTAATCTATAGTTTTACCTATCTCGTAGACTAAGTACGGTGTCAGTACAACCCAGTATGCCACCAAAAACAATGTAAAAAAGAAATCCAGTCATTAATTATGAGTTCAATTATATAATGTACTATGAATAATGAAATAATAAATATTTTATCAAATTGTTTATCATTTTATATATCTATCACATAAAGACTTGGGTTATCTTAGACACCTATATCTCAATACCTACTTATATTTTGTCCCTGAGTCTCAACTATTTATCATTTACAATTCAAAACACATTCATCAATTTTTTTTCCATTATACATTTAATTTTAATTCATGTATGGATAATTAGAACCTATGACCAATGCCAATATTTTGGCCATATATTATCATATATAGTACCATGTGACTGTTTGGATCATCCTTCCTTGTCTCACATATCATGTGTATTTGGAGCATCAGTCCTTGAACAACACATCATGGGTATTTAGGGCATTAATCATTGCAACAAACGTCTGAGATATTTGTATCATCATTACATATCCCACGCATCATGGTTATATAGAGCATCAGTCCTTTCCCTACACATCATCAATATTTAAAGAGTCTGTCCCTATCCCATACTATATTTATTCGTGTCTTGGTTCTAAAGAAGAATTTCTATGACTTTATTAATTTAATAAATCATAAATATTAAAAGTACCCATAATTAAAATCTATCATTAATATGACAAATATCACATATATCAGAAGTATCTTAAATATCAAATTAATTATTTCAACTATTAATAAATCATGATAATTCCATTAACTAATTCACTAATAAATTAATCAAACATGTTTCCCATAATTACCCCAATGAATAATTAATCACATCTATTACATTAATTAATTTCACAATTAATCAATCAACCCAATTCCTTTAATTAAATTATTATTAATTATCCATTTCTATCCCATTATTTAATTCAATAAAATACATTAGTTAATAAATTATTATATTAATTAACCATTCTAATCTCATTAATTAATTCAATAGATAAACATTCATTTCACAAATCAACCCATATTATCGGATTCACCAATTAATTATTCATCATATATGAATCAAAAAGTTGATAATATAATAAATCTTTAAATAACTATCAATTCCTTCATTATATTATTTTATTGTTTACTCATCAATAAATATTACATATTCCACAATTTCCATAATTCAACTAGATACCCAATTCCTCAAATTCAATTAGAAATTTCAATTGATAAATGAACACTATATATTATAATATCAAATAAATATAATTTTTAATAATAAAATGGGATTTTAATTATAGACCACTAACCTCAATTCGTTGAAGAATAATCTCTCAATGAAATCACCAGAAATGGGGGCATCGCAATAACAGAAATATATATTACAAATCTGAAATACCTAGAATCAGAAAGAAATATATCATGAGGAGGATTTATATAATCACAATTTGACCTCAAGATTAACATAATATATATCTAGATCTGTTGAAACAATTCTTATTCAAAGAAAAAAATTACATGAGACCGATGAATAATGAACTGTAAATCAACGTGAATGAAATCCCCATTCATGGAGGGTGCGGATTTTTGATCTAGGATTTGAGAGACCATTAATAGTACTAAGGAGGGGATTGAATTCATTAATAGATATAAAAAATCATTGAAGCCCTCCTTGGGTCGAATGGGGTTCTAAATGGGGGTCAATTCGGGGGTTTAGGAAAATTTTAAAATAATGATGGGGATGGTTTAATTCATAGCCATAGGTTCGTTGGTAGAGGAACACAATTTCCCATCACATTTTTTCAAACATGAAAATTTTGTTTTAGGGGTTCATGGTTTCTTTTAAAAGGGTGTGTGGTTTTAGAATCCATCTGCTAGAAATGAAAGCCATCACAATCATGGATTTCCATGTGTTATGGGTTGGGCACATTTTTTACTATAACCATGTGATAACCTTTCAAATATCCTTTTCTTACATTTTTTCTCATTTTTTACCCAATCACACCCCAAAGTAAAACCCAATATAAAATTACATAATAAAAACCAAATGGTACCTAAAAACAATTCTAATCCAAATCCCAAAATGGTCATGATCATACAAAAAATAAACCTATTTAAAAAAAAATCTTAATATATCACAAAATGGTTCTCATGAATATGTAAAAACAAAAACACATATCACATTCAATATTATACAATGTACCTATGTGGTATGGAATTACTACCATTGGTACGATGATTTTAATCACTAAGAGAAGTCTCTAAATCCCGCATTCTAACTAATAATCATTGGAACCAATCCCAATTTATCAAAAATGATATTCTAGAATCAATATTCTTGAAGGAAAAATAAACTAGGATATAGAGTTAAAAAATAATACTGAATGAGTTTTTAACCGAATGTTGGATCTTTTGCCATTAAAGGGACAGGTAATATTTTATTCATCAAGCCACAAATCCATCATTAAATTGAGTTCTCTTCATTATATAACAATAGAATTCAATGATTTATCTATGGGTGATGGGATTTTCAATACCTTTTTAATTGAGGACATCAATTAGAGACATGGGGAACCAATTATGAATGAACCGATACATTGAATTCTCATGGAAAAAAATATAAATCAAGAAGCATTGGATTTTTGATGGATATGGGTCAACGTAAACTACCACTTGAGTTTATATGTACAAGATTCTTTGATGTAAAAGGAATAATGATGGGTTTTATTAATCATTGATATTAAATTCCCAATTTTTGGGTTTAATTTTGTGGTCATGCATTATTCGTATTCAAGATATACTAAACCATGAAAATAATATTCAATTCTAATGGTCTCTGTATGGAACCTACTTGAATTGGAAACACAGTTTAGAAGGAATTATGTTATATATTTTTGTCCCTATTCTGGTTTACATAAATTCCAATGGAATTTTTTATTGTAAAATATGACTATCTTCCTATAATGTTTCATCAATAGCACCTTAATAGTTATTTGAATGATTTGGGGGAATAAACACAATGTTTCCCATCACCATACTCAAACATTACATTCCTATTAAGACATATAAATCCATACAAAACTACCCATAAGTTTCCTGAGATATCTTAAAAAAAATTATTTTTAAAACCAAATTGAATGGTTGATACCAAATAAAAGTAAAATTTTAAACTCAAATTAATTAAAAAAATCATGGTTCTAAGATGATGTGGAGGAGGAAAATTCCTTGAATCTCCATCAAATGATGAAATTATCAACGGAAATAATGTATATTTTCCATATTCTCTACAATTATGGTAAATCAATTTCTCAACATAAGAAAGTGGAAGATAAATTTATTGATTTATATACGAAAAAATAGTTATTAGTGTATTAATTTTGAAAAAATAATAATTAAAAACGTTATCTGCATAAATTCATGGATTAAAAATATTTAAGAAAATATAGGTATACTAGATTTAATATAGAAATAATGGATATTTCTATAAGGAAATGTAATTCATTTGGATTAATTTGAAACAATTAAAATTATTAATATTTATTTCCTATCACGTATATATATATTTTCAACTTCATATTCCATTTTTTTAAATACATTTTTTGGGTGGATTATTAGGAATCCTATTAAATTTATTGTTTTATAGGTTTGATCAATTGCACATAATTGATATTAAAAAAGTTTTATATTAATATTTATTATAAAAAAGATAAAATTAAGTGGAAAATCTATTTAGATGATAGGGAATGTTATATAGATATATTTAGATTATACTCCATTAAATGTGTATTATGTAATATACTCTGTACAGCACACAACACTGAGATTAAACAAACCATGAACTATTAGAGAAATATTATTATATAAAAATAATATTGAAATATCAATTTGATTGGTTGGTATGAATAGATGTTACTTCATTATGAAATTAATTTACAAAAAAGTATTTAATCAAAATTTAAAAATTAATTCATTGTTATTAAAAACACATATTGTAAATAAGATCATATAACATTAAAAGAGATATTTTTCGTAAACTAGATTTATTTTTCCAAAATAATTATCATAAAATTTATGTTAATATATATAACTGAATGATTTTATTGAAATATATATATAATTGTTTTATAAAAATATATTAACATTTATCTATTGAATATTATTAGATATAGAGTTTTAATAAAAGTACTTATATATGAAAAGAATAAATTTTAATAAAAATGTGTATATTTCGTTTTTGTAAAGTTATTTTGATTAACATGTACAAATAATATAAATAGTATTTTGAAAAAATAATATAATTTTGGAAAAAAATGTCCATATAAAATGTTATAATAAATTTATATTATATTAAAATAATATTTGATTCCTAATTGAATAGTAAAAAATTAAAGAAATTTATTATTATCACACATTTGAAATTATCTTCACATAATAATGACTATAATATTTCAAAAAAAAATTCTTTAATAAATATATATTTAAGTTTAATAAAAAAATTATAATATAATATTGTGAAAATAAATATATGATTATGAAAATTGAAATTTTTATATCATTTTATTTTTTAAAATTTTTTAGTCTATTTAGTTTTATCATTTACTTACATCATAATTTTATGTTATTAATTTTTTTTATATTTGTGTTTTTTAATTTATATTTGTTCAATTAATTCCTTATAAATTTATATTATACTTAAATTTAGTAAAAATATATTTTATTATAAAATATGAAATTATGATCAAAATTGTTTTTGTTATAGTTTTAATTATTATATAAATCAAACCTTTCTCCAATTTTGTAAATTGAATATTCTTACACGGACATAATATATTCAATCATAAGGATCAAATTTATTATAATATATACAAACTTTTTTTCAATATTTAAATTATCATTGGAAAATATTTCTCACCATAGTAATTGTTAAAAGAAAAAAATGAGTGGATTAAAATATTTATATAAGATTTAAAATATAGAAAAATAACATTTATATATTATTGGATGAGTTTATTTTGACTCATCATTATATTTTCATCAGAATAAGTTAAAATTTTAACATGATCATTTAAAGAGTCATTATAATATATTTATCATATCTATGTATCTATAATTGTGACACTACACTCATGTGTGAAGAATAACATCATCCCATCACTTTTTCACATTCTAGGACCCCACTATAGTATACAAGAACCACACAAAATATATTACCAAATCTTCTCCAAATGTAACAGAGGTCCTTAGATAAATAAATCTCCAGCCTATGATATTTTATGGTATAATCCATAGGGGTATTTTGAATATGGTGTGTAATATATAAAAAATGGATCTATGTTTATTTATAATTCTATGAACATTAAATATTCAACAAACATTATTATATAACATCATAATTTTAATTAATAAATTGAAATGTTATTTTTTATGGAATATCCATATACCTATCACTTTTATATATTTTGGTGGTTGAAACTTTTTATACTATATATTTATGGATAAAAACATAAGGATGAAATTTATTTTTAATGAGGTGCATGATATATACATTATTTATTAAAAAATAGGAATCATAAATTATCTTTAAGTCAATATATAAAGCTACCTGATGTGTACAGGCTGAGTAATATGTCGTACATCCATCTAGAGAGACAAAATTTAGCTTTGAATCTATTAGCAATCCTATGATGGGGGGTAAATGGAATTTTCTTATTTTTATTTTGATACATTCAATCTATGTATACTCATCATTAAATTAAATAAATAATTCTTTGACCTATAGTTGAAATATTTTTATTCAGTATCATGTGTTTTTTGAACTGATGCGTCATTAATTTATATGTCATGTAATTTTGTCCTAACCATATAATATATGTTGTGTACAATAAATACTCGTTAATTATAACTAAAAATATATATATTTCAATTATATTGTCTATTTATTTTATTTGGTTTGAAAACCTTCACAGACATTGAGTATTTGGGTTCCTACAATGTAGTTTTTATTTATTGAATTAATTCCCCTCCACAAGTATTTACACAAATGAATGGGTCCAACATTTCCCTTTAATTATCTAGAACTTGTTATATTGGATGTACTGTAGAATCATTGAGTTTAATTTTTTATCTAATCTACACCAGATTTTTGAGGAAATGATATAATTTTCACGATAAATTTAATGTGTCGCGTGGAATTTATACCAACTATAGGTGATGTATCATTGTTTTAACAAGTCATATTGATGCAATAAGTATTTATAATTTTTAAAAAATATTAAAAAAATTACACACCATGAACATATAATACATGATCATATGGTAATTTTATCATTGAAAATTTTATCTTCTAGCCCCAGTCAATATTACATTTCAAATAGTTTTCCACAAAAGAAAACAAAAACATTATCATAATACGACAAATTAATTATTGTTGATCAATACTAAATAGTGTAAAATTATGGTTCATGTTGTTTAATTTGGTGATTATGTTATCTTTTCCAGCACCACAAGAAGTAATATTCATGCATTCTTTAATAATTCATTGACTATTCATAGCCATATATTCTTGAAATAAATATTTTTAAACCACAAATTCATTAATAATGAATGTAGAATTAAACGATAAAAAATAAATTATCAAATATATTCAAATAATAATAATAATAATAATAATCCAGAATGTGTAAATTATACTACCACTATTATGCTTCAGGTGAAGCGTAACCACATTCTACATTTATTCCCACAATGGATTCGAAAATATTCAATGAGTTTTTCTCTTTTTTTGAACACATTGTCATGACTAGTAAATATACCTAATGAAATTTACATATAAATTTATAATTATGATAGTTGATCCATCACATTACATTTATTGATAATTTAATTAACAGATTGAATAAATTTTGGCCCTAATTCTTATCATCTTTGTAGATTATTATCACCCGATCCTTGATGGTGATATTTTTTTTTCAAATGATGAAGATCTAATACAATTTCCCTGTAGTAGTGATTCAAACATTTTGTTTCATCATGGAATGTCAATGTAATTTAACTGGTATATTTTATCATGACACAAAATGTGTAATTCTATTAATTAGTGATTACAATTATTATACCTTTAGTATCAAATAATTTTATATAGATAATTAAGCCGTATTTTGTGGACAAATTTCACTTTTCTCATTCATGATAATATATGGATGTTATTAGTATAATGATAAATCAATATAATTATGATGATGAATATTGACAATGAATATTTATTAAAAAATATCCCATTCATGTATAATTCCCCAAATGAAATAGTACGGTATATGAAATACATTGACATTTTATGAAATTAATTAATTAATAAAATTACCATAATAATATCAAAATCCATTAATAAAACCCATTCCATTTAATAATAACGATATTATTATTATAACACATTATATTTATGCATGTTCATCATATTTGAATTTTTTTATCAATATCACTAAATTTGACACTATATCCCACATCCAAAAAAATATTGAATTCCAAAATTAATAATAAAATATATATTTATTTTTAATTTAATACATATAAAAAATTATAATTATTAATTAATAGAATATTATTTATTTCTTATATTATAATAAAAAAATGAAACCAACTTCTTATATAATAATTTTATGTACCCCTCATGGACTCTTTATCAATGGAATTTGATAAGTTTTCCCAAAGTATAATACAAAAATTTAGAAATGAATCGGGGAAGCTAATGTTAACTATTATACATTGTAATAAAAAAATATTTTAATACACACTGCTTAATGATAGAAATGGGAAAAATATAGGTTCACATTATAATGAAATTATAGATGAGGCACACCTAAAATTACATAATTATTCATATGAATATATTGACATATTATTAAAAATTAAATCACATACATGTATCATAATATGTATTAATAATCATAATGATTATATAGAACAGTATAAATTCTCAGTAAGATAAAATCCACTAACATTAAATAATGTGGTATTCATACGAGGTGGAATATCATAATAATCCACTGACGTGTTTATTGGAAACAAAAAAATTATGAGATAAAGTTCCATTAAAATATTATTACTAACACTTAATAGGGAAAATAGTATATTTCCTACTCAGTAAAGTTATATTGACCTATGTCTATTGTTTTTGATAAATTTATAGAACATACATGATATCATCATATAGGGGAACTACAATGTCCTTTCATTATGAAAATACCATATGGAAAACTCCATAATATTGAAAAAGATAAGAATGTTCATAAAATGATATTAAATATATAAATTAAATTTTATTTATAAGACATTAATGTTATCAAATTTTTCATGAACCAGCCTGGGTACCCTAGTACCATGAGTACTTATCCAGCCCTGACATAGCCCAATGGGTGGTCCTAATCCCCATGTGTCGGTGAATAGAACCTAGAATCATACAACATGCAAATGGGAATGAATTTCAAACAAAACATAGTGTCAAAAATATGAAAAGGTGGAATTTATAATAAATGAAACTCCCCTGAGAGTAAATTACTAGAATAAAACAAGGTATAAACAATCCCAATATATTACATCCCATGTTCAAAAATAGGAAAAACAACCTACGTCCCTATGGACGTCACTCAACAAAACCAAGTTTCAACATCTAGATGCACCTTCAAGAGATCTTTTCCCCTACCTTGAACCTGAAAAAAGATAATTTTCAAACACTGGAAGGAAAATGTAGTGTGTGAGCTAAAAATAAATTTACTATCTCACC
Source organism: Viscum album (assembly GCA_963277665.1). Classification (NCBI taxonomy): domain Eukaryota; kingdom Viridiplantae; phylum Streptophyta; class Magnoliopsida; order Santalales; family Viscaceae; genus Viscum; species Viscum album. Next base: position 896,324,851 of record OY728127.1, read on the forward strand.
AAAAATTCCATATCATATTTTGACAAATTATTGACCAATGTAATGTATTCAATTTTTAAAATAAAAAGGGTTGGTATTTATAATCATATTTAACCAAATAATGAAATACAGTTCAAATGATGGAAAATACATTACGAAAATCCATTACATGTGATTAAATATTACAAAAATGATTCAATAATGAAGTGATTTATATAAACTAGTTTATATAAATTTTGAAGGCATGTAAAGCAGTTCAAAATACATTTTCATGCATTTATATATCAAATATAAAAGAAGAGACAACAAGATCATCTACCAAATTGGTATGAATGTTCCAGGCTATAGGAAATTGTACTCTATATGTGATATCAGAAATATGTGTATATATATTTCCCTCCGACACTATCCAATGGAGACTCACCACCATCCCATCGAGAATGTGACTCGATGCATTAATATTTTAGAATGTTGTAATAGTGTAGAGTTTCTCCAAATAACATACAATATACCTAAGGCATTCAGGTTCTCATACACAATTAATGATGTCCAATTTATTTTAAGGATACTTTTAATACAAGTAAATATCATTCTCGCATTTCAAATACCAATAATCCATTTAAAAAAAATAAATTTTTTAATAAAAAATGTTACATTAATCACAATAATACCAATGGGTTTATATCAAAAAAAATTAGGCCAATTTCACAAGCTTAATATCACTTCAAAACCAATTCCAACCATTTCAAAATTAATTTTTTAATTACATTCTTCAATTTATATGAAATTAGTTTCAATCAAATATACAATCTAATTTAAAAAATTTCAATAAATCAATTTCCATAAACACTCAAAAATTCAATGGAATGGGGGGGGGTTCCTAATTTTTAAGAAAACCACATTTCAAATCAACCAATTAACTGGATTTGGGTTCTGCCAAATCAATCGGGATCATGCATTAGAAATTTAATTTAAATATTTAATTTTAATAAGTTAGGAAATTAAAGGATAATCAATCTTGCCAAAAATAATGGAATCACATACCTTTCTCCAAAATTTAAAGACATGCAACGACACCCGTAAACTAGTAAGAAGTTGTAGAAGTCCTCAAATTACAATATATAAATTATATCCAACACCACAGAGCATAGAAACATCAAATTTAAGATGGTCTATTGAAACTACATTGTTGGATAAAGTGATAAAGATGAATACTGATAGAGAACCCTTACCTGATAATCAAATCACAAGCGCAACGACTATCAAACAACAAATGAAGGGACCCAGAAGGGTTGGAGAGCTTCATGATAACCTGGTGAAGGCATTTGGTAAAGATAAATGAAACTAGAGTGGATGTGAAAGGATGATCTAAGATTCCTTTGATATTTATAAACAATAGTGGGGTAATTACATACCTTTTAATACACACATACGTCGGGACACATTTAATTTATTTAACCACTAAAAAACACAACACCTAGAAATAAAATCTGACAATCAGAATTAATATCTGGTATTTAATTCATTCTCAACGTTTGAGAAATTTTCAAGACATGTACCATTCACTGTGTGATATTTTTCATGACTTGTATCTAGAAATCAATACACTACAGTAACCTAGATACATAGTGTGTAAACCTCCTCTAGCCTGTAGAAATATACGGTTAAGGATATGAGTTACCCAAATTAGTAACTTCATTATTATAGGTATCCCCCAATTAATATTGAATCATACCTCACTGATGAAAAGGAAAAACCATAACAAGGATAAGATGTGCCTATAAGACCTATAACAGGATATCACTACCTCACCAACATAAAAAAATTCCCTATAAAACATATGGAGAATCTTCTTTGCAAAATAGATGAGGAAACAACTCTCTCATCAGTGCATCGTGTTACTATGACTCATTATTGTCATATCCAAGATACCATATAATAGAAACCAAATGTATCATCCTCTCACAGTGTACCTTGGTCTCATAATACTCTGTAATGACTGGTCTGTCATTCAAAGATAAATTATGTTCAATATCAAGATTTCTCTAGATCAAAATGAGAGATAGTTCAGACAGATACATTCTTAGCCTTGACACATGGAACAAATTATATATCAACATAATCTCTGGTCGATGTTCTAAATGGTATTAAACATTCCCCACCTACTCTATAACCTCAAAAGGTCACACAAAATAGGGAGAAAGAATCCCTTGCATCCCAATCCATCCATGACCCAACAAGGATGAAATCCACAAGAACACATGATTAACATCTAAAATCTCTAATGGATTACGTTGATGGTCAGAATAATAATTATATTTTTTATATTCTATCAAAATTATATGACAAATGAAATTATTTATTATGGTCATCTATTACAACATATTTTTTTCCAACCAAGGAACTCTCACCCTTTTTTGACCAACATAGAAGAGAGTTGAAAACCTAAGCATACAAGGCCTTGAAATGTTCCATTATTATAGAATACTAGTAACTATTGTTATAATAAAACACAAAAAGATCCATCTGATCATCCAAATCATCCCCGAAGTTAGGAACACAAAAATGATCCATATTGTCATGAATCTGTAAATCTATTTCTAATAATGAACTCTTCGAAAACAAAAATGTTTTTTTCATAGAGATTTAATAATGAACTCTTCGAAAACAAAAATGTTTTTTTTAATAGAGATTTACTAACACCTCAACATTGGATTTATCCTGGATTGGTATAAAGTGAGTCAAATTGGTCCGACTATTGAACACCACACATATCACATTCATTGTTCTTTAGGTATGAGGAAACCCAAACACATAGTCTATATATATTTCACCCCACTTCCAATTAGGGACATGAAGTGGTTGAAAAAAAGGAATGATTATAGGGATCATTCTTTGACATGTTGGCTTGTATAACAATGAGAAACAAACATAGTAATGCCCCATCTAATACCTAGGGACCAGTACTTACATTTTATATCAAAATACATCTTATTGTTTCATTAATTCAAATCACAATAGGAATTATTGAAATCCCCCATCAAAACCTTCTTTGCTGCAAACAGCACAACGATGCAATCTGGATATCATAGAATGCTCTCCTTTGAGAATGACCATAAGGAAACTGTCTCCCCACTATAAAGAGAATCTCAAATGCTCATATTTTATCAAAAAACTCTTGATCCTAAAGAATCGTCTCGAGAAGAGTGGATGTAAACTAAATTTTTTCTAATGAAACATCTACCACGGTCTACTGACCTTTAATATGCAACTATCAAAATAGGTCCATAAAATTCCCCTCACCTGAAGATTCATTTACTACATGGGTTACATGTTTCTTGCTCAACACATCCATAATGAAATTAACATTCCCTAGTGTGTAGGTATTTTCAGATTTGAATGATTGCAAGTACTCCACTCAACGCCTGTAGTAAAGGTTCAAATATTATTTAGAAATGATATAACTAAAGATTTTTTTCCTGAATACACTGTAAAATGTTCTCTGAAAATGTAGTGCTGTCAAATCTTATGTGTGTTCATAAAAATTACAGGTTCAATGTTAGGGATAGAATAATTCTTATCACATGGCATATGATGATGTGATCTATAATAACTTACATGATCACCATTTATAAGAATATCTCCCAAGCCAAAAACTAATGTATCACTGAAGACCACATAGCCCTACCAGGCCTATAGAAGAGTCAAAACTCCCATAATAGTAAATAGATAATTCAAATCAATGAAATAATTATAAAATTTATCATCCTAATAACCCTTCACCACCATTAGATTTATATCATTCATTAGGGAATTAAAATTCTTGAAGTAATTAAAAATAAAATGTTAATATCTGACTATACCAAAGAAGCACTGAATCTTAATGGAATTTGGTGGTTTCTCCCAAACTATAACAGCCTATACCTCCATAAGATCAATATATATTCCTTTTTATAACACAACATAAGACATGAATTTCACCTTCTTAATCCATAAGTCACAAATTTATATCTTGGAATAATGATGGTGACTTCTTAGAAAACATAGAACTATTCTCAAATGAAGCACATTGTCCTCCTCGGACATTGAGTAGATGAGTATTTCAACTCTAATGATTGCCACAATGGATTCAAATTTTTTTGGGAAATAATCTTTATCAAATCCATGAAACTGAAATAGAATTTGGTAGATCAAAGAGAATAACATGTAAATCATAATGGTCATACCTTCTCTGAAAGTTTGTTTTTTGAATTTCATATTATTTGTATCCTCAACATATAATAACCAGATCAAAGGACAGTCTTTGAAAACCACTTCTCCACTTTCAACTAATCAAACATATCACTAAGACATGGAAAACGATATGTGTTCTTTATCATAATTCAAATGAGAATTTAGTCATCAACATATCAGAAAAGATAACCATTACAGTTATTAGTTATGAGAACCAATGTCTCCCAAGGTGACACACATGGGCATATAAATCCTTTCTCAAGATGATCTTCCAAATTAGACATCAAATCATTCATTTCAGTTAGATCAATGTTGTAAGAGGGAATAGAAACTGGTGGAGTACCAAGAGTATGTTTAGTAGAAAACTCAACCTCTATCACTAGTGAAAAACTAGAGAAGGGAGATGGAAACAGATTGGGAAATTCGATGACAACTAGAGTAGGATTAACACTCAATGATTTTCTCTACATATCAAAATAAAAAACTGATATTAATTTTCCTAGCTATAGACAAGAAGGTCAGGCTCTTCTCGAACTTGGGTCCCAATCTCCTTGGAATACCTTTGACACACCACTGGGGGTAGTATATTAGACATGTAGAAGATAAAAATCAATCAGAGATTTATTGGAAATGAGTGAGTCCATTCCAAAAATATTATCATGATATTTAATGGAGAGGATAAGAAAACTCCTAGGAAACTCAACATCTTATAGATATAGGAAACAAGCAGGACTACATATACACTACTCTCTATTTCTTCCAAGGAGTGTAGTAATGTCCATTTTACTAGATAAATGATCAATAGAATAATTTTGCAGATTAACAATACATTTTGAAATAAATGAATGACATATACTAGTATCAAATCGAGTAGACAATAATGATGAATCTATTGTAATGGCACTTCTAACATTTAATGGACTTACATCAACATTCTATGGAGACTCTATCACTATGTGATGTATCATTAATATAGATTCTTGTTGACATAACCCATTTATATCTGAAGTATTTGATTGTCACATATTTTTAAGAGGATATGATGATCATCTTACACTACAAAGAGTATATATGTTATGGATGAATCATAGTGTGTTCTCCAAAAATCAAAATGAACTATAGTTCTTAGGTTCTTCAGTGAAAACCCTCTTTGAATATCCTTTCATGATATAGTAATAGAAAATAAATAGACTTACTCGTGGATCTATAAGATGATTGGAATGGCCCTGTAATCGAGATCATCCTTGAGAATCAATGCGCTTTTGGACCCCGTTCAGTGAAGTCATGTTTCCACTAAGGAAAATGGAACTATAATCAACCCTAAAATTCTAGACATGACCATATAAACCATCATCTCCTTATCTAGAACATCTATATAAGTGGATATATTCATCAAGTAAACCATAAAATAGACATCTATTCAATGTCCCAAATTTAATTGTCGAGCCTTCATCCTCTCATTGGTCAAAATATCTTGTGAAAATATAATATGATTACAAAAGTGGTATGAGTAATAAGCAATGATTTTATAAGCCTCCACATGCTTGAAAAACAATATAGCATTGGCCAACTCCATAGACTATGGACATAATTGGCAAGTGAAATGAACCATGAACTATTTACAAACTAATCTTGGATGTTTATCTTCGATCACCATAATGTCCCACCATCTCCTATTTGGACTATTCAGCAGCACAGTGGAATACTTCACCTTGATCTCATCTGGAGTCTCTAAAAACTCAAATATATATTTTATCATTCCTAAACATTCCAAATCATGTTGAGGATCTGTGGAGCATTTGCAAAATGGAATCATATAGTGATGGCACTCTAGATAATTATTTCAATTAACATCCTACATGTGATCCACAACTACAACTTGAATGGGGACTGGAGGTGATTCTTGTCCGAGATATTGGACTTTAAACATGGCCAACTCAACCAGATTAGTGTTCACTAAGGATTAATTTGTTAGGTTCTTCAAAAGCTTTATCGTAGATCATATTTTACATCTTTGTAGATGCATGATGGTACACAAAAACATAATACAACAAATAATAGATTATATTAACACTCAAATTATGATGCAAGGTAAATTATTCTCAATAGATGGAACACCTAGATTTGGATTCCAATATATCTAAATATGTATGTTGAAAATACTAGAATTTAACCACAAGATGTATTTCCTTAACCACCCTTGAACACATAAGGTTCATTGTGGTGAAATATAGCTAGTAACTCAATCACACCATTCTTCTATGTCCCAACAAGAATTCATAAATTCATATAGTCTTCAAGACAAAATTGATTTTTGGATTTGATATAATATTTTCACAAATAGTCATGGTTACCCTAGTAAAGTGATAATTGAGATGGCCATGAATGATTTTGATTGAAATTCCCAATTCCCATGCGTCGAAAACTAGAGCATGGTATCATACAAGATGAAATTGGGAATGAATTTTCCACAAAACACAGTGGAAGCAATAAGAGCAAGGTAGTATGCATGAAAAATGAAACTCCACCTAGAGTAATGTACCAGAATACAACAAGGTATGAAAAATCCCAAAGCACTACATCCCATGTTCCAAAATAAGAATACAACCCCGGAACCTAAGGAATACACTGACAGAAACCATGGTTTGACCTCTGGATCTGCCTTCAAGAGATACATTCCCCTTAATTGAAGCTAGAAGAATATAATCTTTAGACACCAGAATTCACGTGTAGTGTGTGAGGTAAAAGTCCATGTAGCATCTCACCACGATTTCCATATTAGAATAATAATATATATTTACCAATTGAATTATTTTAAAATTTTAAAATAATTAGGTTTCAAATTTAAAATCATATTTAAACAAATCATTCTATATTGTTAAAATGATTCAAAATACATTAAGTAAATGCCTTAAAAGTGATGGAATAATTATGAAACAGTGGATTAAATTAAAAATTTATATAAAAACGTTATAAAAATTATGAAGGATTACAAAGTAGTTCAAGAAACATTGTATTGAATTTATATCTCAAATATAAAACAAGAGATCAATATGGTCATCGACCAACTAGGTACAACTGTTGTAGATAATAAGACTCCACACACATTAAGTGTTATCAAAAATATTTTTATAAACACATCCATTTAACACTGACCAATAGTGAGTCATCATTATCCCTTTAGGGATGTGGCCCACTAGATGTATTCTTTACAACATTGTAATAGTGTAGAGTGTTCCCAAATAATTTACAATCTTCCTGAGGTATGAATGTTATCTTACAGAATCAATGATTGTAAATTTATTTTAATACATCTTAAAATAAAATTAAATTCTATTCCCCAAGTTAAAATAGAAATTTTAATTTAAATCAAAATAGGCTTTAATCAAACCCATTTCTTTTTCAAAAGAAAAAAACTATATTTCTTTCAAATAATTTTAATCAATTTTCACATGTTTGAAATCAAATCATAACCTTTTCCATTTATTTCACTATTAATTTTCACTATTATATTAAAAATATTATTTGAAACTACTTCCACCGAATATATATTTTAAATTAAACAATTTATGTAAACAAATTATGATAAACACTCCCCAATTCAATTGAATTGGTAATTTTTCAAATTTTCATGCTAAAATAATTTCAAATATACCAATTCAAAAGAATTAGGTTTTAAAAAATGATTTGATATAATTTTACGGAAATTGAATTTAAATAGGATGTTAAAAAAATTCAATAAATTCTTGGTTAATAACATTGGACAAAAGGATCGGAATCCCCTACCATTTTTCCAAAACTAACACTCGCAATAGCACCCGTATATGGGAACAAAGGTATAAAAGTCCTTAGAACAAAACCTATAAATGATATCAAACACCACAAAGAATAGATCCATCTATAACATTTTGATCAATTGAAATTACAATGGAGGATAAATATATAAAGATGTTGAATGAAGGAGAACAAATTACGTGGAATGGAACTACAAGAACATTGATGAATGAAGGCCGAACGAAGTGCCCTAAAATATTTGGAGGACTTCAATATCACCAAAATGAATCCGGTTTATTACATGATATATAATACCGACAAATATCATGAAACAGTTTATTTCTATAACTGTATAAAAACATATGTCCTTAAATTAACTACTGATGGTCTAAATTAAATACTAATATTTTTTTCATTGATGATGTGTATGGACTCTTCCTGACCTATACAATTCATATCATAAACCCTTTCATGAAATGTATCTAGATATCATTACACGACATATATCCTAGTTACATTGAATTAAAAACTCTAGCAACATGAAGAAATAGTTGGTCAATGATGAGTGTCCATCAAATCTATGACCATTCCATTATAGGAATCCTCCCAATTCATTCCCAAACCAACCTAGTCAACAAAAAGGAAAAAAAATGATAAGGTTACATATGTACCTGTCCGATCAGTAACAGGATTTGAGAAAATGTAAAAAAAAATATTATCATCTTAGGAACAATCTATACTATGATCCTTCCAACTGAGAATCATTCTATGTAGTATTAAAAAAACACCAATAATATATTTTTTAATTATAATTCAAGATATGAAAATATCCTAAAACTCTATGAATTTTCATCAATTTTCTGACCAGGTCCATCCTCACTCAGCTTGTTCCCCTTTATGATTTGATGATTATCACCATATTTTTTTCCTAAAACACATGAGAGAAAAATTAAATACTCTATAAATATTTCCATCCAATCTATAAAAATTGCACTGTCAAAATGGGTGTTTTCATGATCGAGGCCTGACACTCATCACTATGGAGTGGTTTTTATTCATAATGGATTTACCTGAGATTCCATAAAAATATTTTTCTCAACATTTTTATTTTTAATGTGTTTATTTTTAATATTCAGGGATGATCTGTTATGGTATAAGGTGATGTGATTTGATTGTAATTAACATAAGAAGAATGTGGAGTAATCAAGGATAGAAGAGGTGGAATGTATATTAAAAAACAACATTTTTGTATGTTCATTTTCAATAAAGTATTCAGTAATCCTACATTGAACTATCACATCTCCATTTACTTATTCTTAAAGGCGTATGTGGAATTTATTGACAATATGATAACTACTATTGTCACCACACACAAGTTTCCGCAAGTATCGCAATATGCTACTTTTTCTTAATGATAATACTTTCTTTCAATGACCAATACCATGATTTATTATATCATATATTTCCTTGTGGGTTCTCCATCACCTATTTATTTGACACATTTTTCATGTTTTAAATAATAGTGTTTTTCGATTCTTATAATATTCATCACATGTATATATAAATATTTTCAAATTGAAATTAATATTTTACCAAAAAATAATAAAAATAAAAACACTATAAAATTTTGAATGAATTATATATTTCATTTTATCCATAATGAAGTTAATATAATAATATATATTCATGAAATATAGAAATTATAATTTCACACTAATATTTAACTTTTATAATAAAAACATTTATATTGAGTAATATTTTCTATATAGTTAATTTTATTGATATGAAGTTCATTCTATAACATCATAAATGAATCCTAAATCAATTTCCAATTATATCAAGATAATATTGTCATATATTAATTTTTGTCACTAAGTTGTATAAAAATTAAAATAAATTCCAATTATACTACAAACAAATAAATTAAATTATATCATCAATAAACATTGTCAAATTGTTGTGAAGTTGTATTATCTTCATAAAAAATATATGAAAAAAATTATCCTATGATGTCAATAAAAATTTAATGAATCTACTCAATTATTAGTATGTGATTCAAGTTCTGAATTAAAAATTTGTCTTTTAAAATAATATGTGAGGTATAATCCATAACATTACACAAAGTGTATGATTTATTGTTGATTAATTTCTAAACATTTAAAATGAATAATAGATCATTTTATTAATGTATGTGGAATATATGATCATGATATCCGGGTTTTTATAATGTTATTACTATGTTGGGAAAAAATTACTTTTAAATTACAACAAGAACATTGAGTTTCATCATCCACAATTTTTGTCTCAGTTATGTGTAGTTGATTTCTAACAATGAAAAATTAATCAGGGATAATATTCACAAAGAATAAATACATCTTGAGTGTGTTTTTTCAACAAAAAATATGTGACACATGTTATGAACAATAATATCTCTTTTATAATAAAAATATGAAATTTTTTTAATATAGACAATCCATGAATGTTTTATTCATTTTGAGTAGGTTAGAGATGTATTTTAAAAAATATTTAACCATCAACTAAATTTTCAACATGTATAAGACTATATTTTTTTGTATTTAATTATTATATATTTGAAATAAATGATATCATGGAATAATTATTGAAAAAAGAGGTAATACAATAGCTGAGGTTTACCAAATCTACCACACAAGTAAATATCTGAACAAATATAAATGAATCACCATACATCCCCTTCCCCAGAAAAGAATTTTTTAATATCCCCACTTCAACACTACTAGTCCCACCACAAGGTACATGATTCATAGACTCAATTGTGGAATGATATTACTATCCATACAACCCACATTCCAAAAACAAATTCCATGTTGAAACTATACCCTACCCTCCAAGAGTAAAACCTGATGATAATTTGAATGAATATGTAATGAACTATGTATGAAAATGTATGTTTTTGGGCCCTTTCCATTATTTGAGTTGTTTAATTGATTTCATACTCTCTACTGGAATAATTTTTACAAAAAAAAACTTTACATTGATTCTAGTGATAATTAAACTATAACATGTTTTATAATCATAAATGGATTTTGTCCTTATTGCATCTGACTAAGAAGACCTAGTAAAATATTATTGAAGACAATAATTCACGTCATTGATTTTATCTATGTTTTACGAAGACAACCATAATCAATAATAGATATGTGTAATGCAATACTCGGTGTGAAAGAACAACTAATGATCCTATAATAACAGTCATGAAATTAATGAACCCCCAATATTTTTTCCTCTAATAAAATCTATTATGGGATTATATATAATGAAAACAATCATAAAAAAATATCCAACCGTAGAGAGAAAATATTTAGTGTGAAAAATAAATGTATGACTTAATATTATTCAATATACTTAAAAAATTGCCTTTATAGATTCGGAAAAAACATGTTATAAAACCCAAAATTATTACATTAGCAACAAATAAAATTTGAGAATACAAAATACTAATTTTCAATTGTAGTATAGTTCCATTGAAGCACCATTGTGTTAAGATGTAGTTTTAATCCATGGCCTCACTAATTTACAATGGCTCATTTGTTATGTAACTATAACCCCATTATTGATATCCTTGATTTTTGACCAATGCATGAGGTATGTGAAAGGAGTTATCACACTCGATGGTTTTTTCATTAGATCCCTTATAATTCTAATTTATAAGTGTAAATTATAAAATTGTTCAGACAAAAATTTACCTGATGAGGTTTCCTCAATAATCAATATAAAAGATTCATGTAATTTAAAAACTCAGGTAATTAACCATTACTATAATACAAAATTGGATGGTGGATTGGTGGAAAACTATTCAGAAAATACCTCCTGATAATATAAAATGTAAATTTATTCAACCATGTACTGTTATTAATCTTATTAATGATCTATATCACACTTCTATGTATGTTTTCAGAAGTATAATTTTTATTTTCAGTTATCCCCTAATCATTTTATGGATTTATAAGTAACATTACTCAGTAAATTTACATTGTTTCATAGTTAGTCACAATGAAAAAAAAACCTTCATTGTAAAGTGATGGATGATCCTTATTACTATAACATATTTTAATAACAAAAAACCTCTATGTTGTACCTAACATTGAAAAAAAACAATATATCGATGAAAAATAATCTAAATGAATTTTAAAGTTAAATAAATACTTATAACATGAAAATTGAATTTCTTGTATCACTATATAATGCATTGAGTTCCATGATGTTAAAATAGATATTGGATGATTCATTGATATAATCCAATGATCATTATAACATATATATAAATTAAATATACATCGTGCATGTTGAATATATAACTTGGGAAAATTTGATACATATGTTCCCATATGAAATCCTATTTATTCCATCAAAAATTGAATTGGTCATATATTTTTTATCGATGTTGGGTGAAAAATGTAGAGATTGGGAACAAGGATATAATATTAAATAAAAATAAAAATTTGAGATGAATACTAAAACTATTTATTTATAATCGGAAGAATAGAAAGTACTAGTAAATGAGATATATTTTTGAATATAAATTTTTTATCCCATAAACATTTAGTTGTAACTCTATCTTTCCAACTACCCTATAAATAGTAAAATTTCATCATTTAACATGGAAAGGGATGATGTACTGATAACTCTTCCAATCCATTTTTGTATTCATGTTTTTTAATATACCATTCCATAATAATGGTATAGATCCTCATAACCCTCCCATTGGGCATAGATTGTTCATGTCCTCAAAATACTTACATCTAAATTTATGTGAAATTGGTTCTGTAATATATTCAATTTGGGTTTTGGTAATACATTATCATTTCATACAAGTTCAATGGTATCCAAATATCATATTATATAAAGCTTCATGTCGATAACACATCATGTAATTCATTTTATAAATTTACCACCAAATTAATGTTCCCACTAAACCACATTATCAAAAAATTTCCATGAGAATGTAAATTATCAATCAATAATTCAATATTGAATAAAATATTATTATTTTATCATATTATTTTGATGATTCATTTTTCAATGAATATATTTCTTATATTCCACAAATTCTTTCACCTCATTTTACTACTATTTAATGTCATTTTTCATTATTGAATTCATTTTGGAAAGAATTAATTTCCCATATTTCATAAACTGCTATAACCCATTAAGTACATATTTATAGTGGGAATCAAGTATCATATTTATCCAACATCAATTTTACAATTTTATTTCATTATATACTATATGATTGACTAATCATGATAATGGTCCCCCTAATAATGACTCAATGGTGTATATTGAATACAAGAAAACTAGAATTATAAGAAACATAAAATATGATTGAATGATAAGATAAAATACAACAGAAAAGGAATAAACATATTATAACTCATGTTTTATGATAAATTTATAAATTAATGAATTTTTATACCTCCCTTTCCACAAACTACACCCTTTTTTATCCCCTCGTTGCCACTATCAATCTAAAAATATGATGTAATAAAGATGTCAATATATACCATGAAAACTAATAACTATACCCCATTGTCTACATACTGATTCATTCATAATACATCATTTCATAAAGAAAAAATTTATAATTTATAATGAAAACATAAACATTGACTCATACTATCATCATTGTGGGATTTATTCATTTTTTTTCATTTATACATGCCTCAATTGAGTCTCATAAATTTAATCTATATAAAAATAAATAATTCTTCTGTTTATTAATTTTGTATAATATAACCCATGTATGGAAATATAATTAATTGATTAAATAAAAATATTCACATTAAATAATAGTTGTGAAACATTGATTTATATTTAATGAAAATCAATTTTTTAATTTATAAAATAAATAAAGGATAATTTTCCAATTTTCCAAGTTAAGACGTGAATTTTTTAATTATATTTGTGTGTTTAACATGTTTCTTATCTAAAATATCACTTTTAAATAAATACGTAGAATTAAAATAATAATTAATATACCATCATTCATATTGAGATGCATTTAATTTTTTAATATAAAAACAAATCACAAATTATTTTTTATAAATCAAGACATTCTTAAAATGATTTATCAATTTTTACATTGTGAAATTAGTTTTGGACAAATTTTTAAATAATGAAAATAAACATATTAATTCATATAAAACACAACATGTGCTATATTAAAAAATGAATCAATGATAAATTTATTTACCTCTGAATACATTATGACAGCATTTTTAGGGTTTCGTGAATTTGAATTGTTTTGTGAATTAAAATGATTCTCTGACACTTTTTTTTGAATCATATTGGGGGAATCATTGATATTATTTATGTGATATTCCTTAGTATATGTTAATAATTTTTTTAAATAATTGTTTTCATTATGACAATAATGAAAAATAGATTACTTATTTTTGAATTTGTCACATTTATTATAAACAATAATATGACTTTTATAAAGAAAATATAAAATTTTAATCATACATGTGACATCATGCGTTAGATTGATGTGAATTACTTTTTTTAAAACTATATTTGAATGAAAATATATTATCATAATACATAATGATAATACATGTTTTTTATTACATTTTTGTGTGTAAAATACGTTTAAAACACATTTTTTTTAAAATAACTGGAAAAGAATATGTACTTAATATCCACTACATTTTTCATATTTTAGTGAAGTAAATTTCTAAATTTCAAAAATGAATCATTAATCTTATTTACAATGTAGGCATAAATTATGAGGGACCTCTCATGGTTTTATGTTTGTGACCATTGAATGGATATAATATTTATGTTTTAATTGAATACACACACATTAATTTATAATGGATACATCATATATAAAATTCAACTATGATCGATTTCCCTAAATATAAAATTAATCATAGATCATGTTTCCTCTTTATTATGAAAAGATAGGTGTTTTCTATTTATTCTGTGTATTTGAATCGTTTTTTGATGTGAAAATATACATTAAAATAAATAATTAATTGATTAATATAGGAAAAACCTTTTTTAAAATTTATATATGAATTATTTATGTATGTAAAAAAATAATGATGGATTGTTACTATTAAATAATGTGAATATAATTTTTTTACATAGTTTTGAGAATATAACATGTTCTGTGAAAGGAAATGTTATTTTTATAATGGAAATAGAAACTTTTAACCACATAGGCCATAATCAGTGTCCAATTGACATAAATTTATTCCCACATGACACAATTCCATCAGATATTACTTTTATAAAACATCAATGAAATATGAGTACTTGGGATGGACATGGAATATGATTTTTTATTGTGAAATATAAATTGAGATTTAAATGAGAAACAATTTTCTTCTCAATGGTCAAATTATTTGTCATAATGGGGTGTGGTTAAATATTAAAATATTAAAAATAGTAAACAAAATTCACCAAATTAAATACATAAATCCCAATATGTTTAATTTCATATGAGTATAAGCTATGTGTCTTAGAAAAAATTGTATTCTTAATTGAAGACACAAACTTTTACTTACATCCATCAAAAGATTTGATATAATATATCTGAATGATTCTTAGTATCCATAAATTAATTATAGGTTGTTTTCATATAATATAATAATAATCCAATGATGATTGATTTTTTATGTGAAAAAAATTATATATGATAACCCAATATAAACATATATATATTCTATTTAATCTTAAAAAATTAAAAATTTCATCTAATAGATTCAGAAAAATATCTAAAAAATATGTTTTATTTTATTTGCTGACAGGATACACGTATTCCTTATAACACATTATTTCATTAAATATATCAAAAGAAACTATATATTAGTAATACTTCCAAACATTGTTTTAAAATTTCATATTCCTAGAAATGGTATTTAAAATAAGGGGTAATAACAAAAATACAGTAAATGAAACATACTAAATTTTAAAAATTGGTTATATCATAACAAAATGAGAAATCTTAAATTAGGTGACAAATATATGATTAATAATCTTGTGGAATCCTAATAGAAAATTTCACTTAATTATAAGGCATCATATTTCAATTGAAAAGTGGAAATAAATATCATGTTATTGTATAACATATACCATTCTTTTGATATATGTGATCATATTCTTGATCCATGGAAATGTATCATTGGATTGTGGTATAATATGAATATTTGGAATAATCATAAACAAAATAATTATAAATTAATTAATTCTAGACATAGCAAGACACCTTCATGTACATGAATAAATTTGAAAATATAGCTAACCCCAATCAAATACAAATATACATTTGTGCGTATAGATAACTACAATTATTCCCACAGTAAATTTTTATTAACTCAAGAGATATAAATATTTACCAAGTAATTGGAGGAAAATATAGGGGGGGCCATTCATATAGTCAATATATCAGTAGATTAATAAATTAATAAAATAATCATTCATTATATCAAGAAACGAATGTAAATAAAAATGGATTTTATTTCATTTATAATTGAAATAACAAAACAATATACCATTTTTAAATCAATTATAACATAAGATTTATTTTATAAAAGGAGATTAAAATAATTTAGAGTATAATAATTAGATTTTCTCCATACATGGTGTATATTTTTGAAGTATATAAGAAAATTGAAGTGAAATAATAGCAATTTTATCAAAATATTGTATAATTGTTTTTATAACAAACATAAAAGACATTTAAAATATATATTTAAATAAAAAGGGGATATATAAAAATTATATATTTAAGGAAATATCTCTTATATAATCCATGAAAAGAAATTAAATTAATAGTTGGACTTTTTAGTTTATTATTAAAACATACAAATCAGATATAATTGAAATTTTAAGAATTTATGATGATTTAATGAAAAATAAAAAATAGAGATATAGGGACTATGAAACAAATTCTAAATTAAATTACTAAAAATTCATTTATTATGAAATATCTCAATTGTGTTTGTAGTTATAAAACTTATAATAGGTAAATGATAATAGAAAGAAAACATCCCTTGATTCTTTTCAATTAAGAAGAAACATTGTATGAATTTAAATGAATTGAAAACTAAACACTTGAAGGAGATAATATTTAATTGAAAAATAATTACCAAGAATAATAATTGAATCATGATAATAAATTGATATCTTTGACTAATATACACCAAATATGTTGAAATGTTTTTATATTTTAAACATGTATTAAAATTGAATTTTAAAACAAGAAATCCTTTTAAAAATTATAAACATCAAATCATCTTGAAGGATACATTTTGAAACTGAAACTCAATTGCCACAAATAATTAATGAATAATGATATAATTTTTTATGATATATATAAATAATAAGTATATGTATATGGGATAATAATTCAATATATGTCTCAATGAAATAAACTTGAGATGTTTACCCCTTATTACTTATATAACAATCGAATAAGAAACCATTGATGGAGAGTATTTCAAATGTAATTTTAATAAAAATGAATAATGATATATTGATGATATAAAATTAAAAAAATTTATAACACACCCTATAAATATAAATAGGTTCATACTAAAAAACCTGACTAAAATAAGGCATTATATGATTTGAACCCCATATGTCAAGACTTACATGTTTGGTGTGCCCATATGACCTCTTGAATACAATAATCAACTATATTAAATAATTGATGTCCAATTGTTTACAAATTTATTTCATTTAGTATTATTACATTAAGTTATTTCATAATAATATTTTATAATGATATATTTATGTTCACCTTATATTGGTTTTTACATTGTTCAATTCCCACATTGTTATATAGAAAATTATAAATATTCATTTTGCAAGGATTCCATAAAATCCAATGTTTAATGGAATAAATTTAATTTAATTTTACAGGTTTATTTTTTTCAAAATATTTTTTTATTAAAATATTTTCTCTAATTTAATTTAAATATAATTTATATTTGGTTATTTAATTTTTGTTGTCATTTTGAGCATCATGAAGTTATTTGGTTTTATATAACAATATGACAAATTTTCCATTACATAAATAAAAGTAAAATATACTTATTTGGATCATTTATAACCATAATATGTGAATTTAAAACATTCTTCATGTCCAAGGATAATAAATAAAATACATTTTTCACTGATTTGTTCAACCAACTATAGTACAATAATATTTATATTTTTTAATAAAATTATATAGGGATAAATTATTGATACTCCATTAGTAAAATAAAATAATGAATATTAATAGTAATTATGTTATCATACTATCATGTAATGAATATATTTGAGGAGTAATAAGATAAAATGAAATTAAAATTTTTTAGATGAGAAAATTACAACTTACCGTTGGTGTTCTCTTATATTCTACAACCTAGGGCACATGGGGTATGTATTTTGGTGAGATATGTACTTATAGGATTTATGATTATAGTTTTAGAGATATAATGGTTCAATTATTTGTGGTATATATTATAATGATATTAAAAATGAGGTAGTGAATGTTTCTACTTATAGTTGATTATTAGATGTGTTTTAGAATATGATATTTAAATACTGTTTTATTAACTCAAATAATTAATGGTCATGTGATACAATTGTAATGGGAATGTGACTCTTCTAAAAATATTTAATTTATATATTCCTGGGAATTGTGTAATATCTATAAATTCAAACATATATACTATAAATAAATTATATATTGATATGATATATATACTATAATTTTTATCCACCTAAAATTTTATGATTTTACAGAAATAATATAATAAATAAAATATGTCAATTTCAATGTATAAATTCAAAAAATGAATCCCATTTTATATAAATAATTTATTTAATATAATAAATTCTATTTTTAATATAAATAAAAAATTTAAGGAAAATTTCTAATTTTTTTGAAAAAAATCTATCATATAGAAATAACTACAAGTTGTTGCTAAAAATATTATTAAAATTCATATGAAATTAAATAATTTTTTTTAAACCATTTAATGAAAAAAAAAATTCATTATATACTTTATCTTGGATTTATTTATTTTATTTCAAGAAATAAATAAAAAATTTATAAAAAATCATTTATTCATTCCATTTGTTTAATATTTAACTTATATTTAAAAAAAATTATTTCATATATTCATCTTTTTTCCTAATATTAGAAATATTTTAATGGATACATTACAATGGTCAGGTAGATAATTTTATCACAATATATAATGTTATAATTTCAATTTAGTGTTCCATGCAAAACAAATTATATGAAAATATAAATATATAATGTGAAATATTCACTAAATCCACACATCATTAAATTTTAGCCCCAGTAATAAAAATTCCCTATAATTTTAACTACATTGATGAAAAAGAGTGTGAGTGGTTTTGCCTAATTAAATCATTAGGTTCCCATGTTTTATCCTCCAAAATATAATTCCATCATAGAACATTTCCCCTATGGGTAGCCTTTACCCTTACCACATTATCTCATAAATAGATGATCACCACTTTTCATTCATTATATGAGAGGTCATGTTAAAATTAAAAAGATTTAAAATTTATTACATGTATTTTGTAGTGTATGAACTTAATGAAATGATATACATGGATGAAATTATGACCAAGGAGGGATGGAGTTCTTAGAGAAAATTAACAACCCTGAAATTTTCAAGAATCTCCAAAGGGATAATGTATCGAGCGAATATCTATCCATTCATTGAAAATATCACAACATTAATCTATGGAGAGATATTGATTTACAATTTTCCAATAAAATGAAACTCTAGATCTCTTTCATGATTATATACATAGATCTCCCCTCAACTATGTGATTATTTCATAAATCATTTAATGATTTTGACCATCTCTATCACCTATTTGTCATGATTTATTCTTATTTGGTTCCTATATCTTTCTACAACCTAACATGTTGGATTCATCAACCTCTTCCCATTTAAGTTCCATAAATTGTGAAATTTGAATTCTATAATGGAATATATTTTTATGAGATCATCACTAGTTGAAGGTGATGATCGAAAAATCCTAGAAAATCCAGCGAATATGATCAAATGATATTCTATATAATTATTATTGTTCATTTAGATTGACCATCAATATGTGAGTGAAATCTAATTTTGAAATAGAACATTATCTCTAATTATTAAATAGTATTTCCCTAGAATATAGAGGTAAATCTTCATTCTCAATCAGATATAATGGATAGTGGTAATCCATAAAGCCTTATAACATCCCCAATGTACGTCATGGAAATTTGGTCAATATTGTAATTTTTTAATTGAAATTAACATTATCGACTTGGTATGGTGTTATAATGCCACAAAAATTGAATTATTACCAATATATTTAATAGGGATTTTTATAATGAAATTTATTGTAATTTTTGTCATTTATATAGTGGTATAGATAATGTTTTACATATACTAATAGGCTTATATTATTCAATAATATCATATTAAATTATAAAATATTAAGATAAAATTTTTATATTCTACCTCATTGTGTTGATAACCTAAATATATTTCATTACATTTATATCTATTCTATGAAATCTAGTTGAATATAGAATGATGTTTTCATGAACCAGAAAGTGATTACATCCAAACTGATATCCGACTCGGTACAATACATAGCCTGAATGTACTTATCAATCTCCATGGGCATGAAACTAGTGTTGGGTGTTCATGTTCACAAAATAGGGATGATTTTTCCCAAAAAAAAAACCAGGATGAAATAAAAAACTGAACATGCTACAAAATCCAACAACAGAACAAAAATAAATATACATGATAATCCAGATACTGTAAATCTAAACAAAACTAGATAAAACAACTAAACCAAAAAAACTGCTACTGACATGGTCGCTTTGTAACATATTAGTCACCACCATCTAGAAATGAACCTAGTTCATGGTATAACCTATACAAAAACCTACACCTATAAAATAGATTTGGTCTACTGACACAAAATGTCATAGTTATGTCGTGAGATTAGAATGATAAATAAGAATTCACCATGTAATCCTTCAATTTCCTTTAACCAAACATTCCTCTAATACTAGTTTTAAATTCATTTAGAATATATGTTTTTTGATCATTTAATCAACTAAATATTTCTTTCTATTAGTTCCATTTATATGAAATTAAACATTTCCTTCCTTTTTTGGAATGGTTTCATATTCCATAACATAGTTCAAAACCAATACCCGGTGAAAAACCAAACCAAATGACTAATGTGTTGTTCCATAGAATGTAAAGAAAACAAAATAAGTAATAATGATATAAAATTCATAATACCGACATGACATAGAAATAAATTGAATATAAAGATTTAAATTCATGTTAATTTCAGGAACATCCCTTGAGTCATCCTTATAGGTACTATGATTGGACACACCTATTAGAATATGGTGATGTATATTGTTGACAACCAACACGTCGTTCAAACATCCTAGTGCAATATCCCACATTTCACTATAAATTCATTCTGTACCAACCCATCTAATCTAGGTTTATAAGACACCATCACTTGACCCTCTAAACGGTGCCTTGGAATCCCATAGTATTTGTAATAATACATGGTGATTTATGTGGCCTTTCATGAATAGATCACCCTACATGCCACCATCTCACTATCCTTATCCAATCACCATCACTGCGCACACAAAATTCTACATCGATAAATCACCCATAGGGGTTCAAAAATTAGAATGGGTCATACACAAGTTCAAACTGGGTCATCACAACACACATTAGTTCAGACCATTAATCATAAAAAGGTATGTTTCCAAAAAAACAATATATTTCAAATATCATTATCATTTTACAACACCATAAATTACAAAATAGGCCATTACCATTTCTAACTCAATCACTTTCCAAGATCATTTCTAAAATCAAAGATCAAACCCACCAAAACCTCATCATGTTCTAAATTGGACTTTACACCATTTTGTTTCCAAAACATATCTCAATGTGCTAAATCTGGCAGGCCATAGAGAAAAACAATTACAACCAATTTTTTTCACATGAAGCACCGAAACACCATTTTATAATAAAATAAATGATTTAAGAAAACAATTAATTGTGATGAAAAGATATTCCTTTTTAAAAATGGATGTTCAATGAAAACAAAATTTTTACCCGTCATCGTCATCTGACTACCCTTCCATGTGTTCACCTCATGCATGCATGGATGTTCCACAATCCAACGATACATTTATAGTTTTCACGAAATCTCTTAAATACCATTTTTAATAATTACTACTTTCTTTTAAACGAACTAAAATATTCACAAGATTTTAATACCATCAACAATCATCTTATAACATGAAGAACCTTTCTAAAACATTTTCCACAACATATCAAGCAATACAAAGGAACCAAAATCACAAATAAAGCTTAATTTATCATTCTATCTAAGATAACAAATATAACTAAGGAAATATAACACCATAGGTGCTCAATTTAATTTTAATTAACAAATTTACCCATCATAAAAAACAATGGATGTGGTAAAAAATATAGGCAATGCTAAAAAACACTCTAAAAGATTTCCACACCCATGAGACATCATGAAAACACACAATCATATTATAAAAATGAATTAAGAGAAATAAAATCACATTTATAATTTATTTATGTACTAACGATAAAAATGAAATGTATTAGGAAGTAAGTGGATGGAAACACATATCTCATGGATGTTTGAGTAAATGGATAATTTCTAAGGAATACTAATATATCCCAAGAGAGAATATGAACAACCTAATATTAATGAAATGAATCCACAAATCAACCATTACTCATTAGGTTTTACAATAGGGAAACCTTGCCATGGATAACCATGAACATGCGATTGAAGGGAGATAATATGATGAAATCAAACAAAAATTCAATTATGATAACCTAGAAGCCTTAAAGAGGATTAAAAATGGTATGAGAGAAAGGGAGGAAGGACTTGGAGAACCCACTAGTAAAACACTGTCGAACAGGGGAGGAGAAACCTAAATTGTGGATAAATGAATAGTGGGAAACATTGTAATTTAAATATTATAATCAATAGGTTATGTGACATGGTTTTTCCCCACTATTTCTCAAATTGTGCAAAAAATTGTTTCCCCCTCACTATCCAATTGGAAAGAGCCTCTCACACAGAATTTGCACTGTTTCCCAAACCACATGATACGTGAGATCATTTCCACTGGCTACTAAAACAATCCACACAGTTTCCAAGGAAATGCTTCATGGTTTCATCTAAACATTTTCCAACCTTTTTCCACCATCTTCCAAGCTCTGAAAAACTCAACATTTCAACATAAACTAAAATTCAATCTCGTAACTCTTCTCGAACATCCATAAAAGATCCATATAAAATAAAAAATAAATTTACACGGTTGGGGTGTGGAAAATATCCATACAAAAAAAACTTTCATCTCCTAGAAATATACCCATACAAAAGGTAAACCAAAATACATCACAAACCAAAATATGATAAAAAACCTATAAAAATTGGGTTGACAGTTCAATTCACAAGTCACTACAACTAATCTCTAGGGAATAACTACAAAATGAGAAATAGGATAACATGATAGGATTCTTCCATCCATAATAACTAGATTATCACCTTCACATAATCTAAAATTAGCACAACCAAGGAACTCTAAACTTGATCTAACACACAATTCTTCAAAAAAAACTAAACAACATCATCAATAGACCCATTAATTTGTAACAATTATACCATGGGAGAACCGAAAGGGAAACTGATAACATAATCTGTGAACCTCCCACGCATGGTGGAATCCCTAAATTGAAAATAAAAACAAATAATGAGAATTATAATGTTCCATTATTTTGGAAATAAAAAGTACCCCTATGGTGGTCATAATAGATTATCAAAATAAAGACACATGACTAACAATCCACAAAAATGTATCAAAAACTAAAGACTCACTATATTGATATACTACCACCAGATCATAAGAGGACCAAACCCCCATGCTATTACATTTGAAGATGCCTCTCATAATAACAGAAATAATTAATATAACAGAACATCAACCTTATCCACCCCCACAATGGATAAAAAAATTTATTGATTCTCCACAACTCCAATTATTCTAGAAGCAGGTGTGTTTTACTCTAAGTCATGTGGATGGAGCCCTGACCTAAGAAGCATATGCCTCCTCATAGCCAAGAGTTGATAAATTCTTATCAAGACATCATCTTGAGGAATATCTTCCTAAAAACATCCATAGATATCCCAGACAACCACAATGATTAAAATTCATTGGAAAATTATGGCAAGATAACATTGAATGCACAAATTAAAGGCGCTGAAAACACACAAGCGAGTGGTCTGGAAATAGCTAAACTGAATGAAACAAGGAAGACTCCTCATAAATAGTCTCCTATTTATCACACCTCTTGAAATAAGGGGAATATTTATAATATCTGACCACCAGTAAATCCACCATGAGATCCAACTCTATTAAAATGGTTTTTTGAAAAAATTATAAAAACATACCTTACCAGATGAGAGAAATTTTTCAGTGATATATTGATGTAAAAAACAAACAAAATGTGGAGATTTATATTTATACCCTAACTCTTTGTCGAGAGAAAAAGGACCTAGTTTTTTATGTGGTAAACATAAGTGCTTAATAACTATTTCTGATATTGAATACACCAAATATCTCCCATCATCCTCATTTATACCTTCTCAGGAAGGAACCACCAGTAAAAGTGGTATTGAACACCACCCATGTTTTCCAAACGTGAAATGATGAGGGGGAACCCACCTTCCACTGATCCAATGATGGACCATCAATGGAAATCATAACATCACACACTCTCAAATCATCAGAAGTTCCCAATTTTATGAACACTCTATAAACATCCTCATGACATTCCACTACATCTAATGGACCTATATCACTATAGAAGACGTGAAAAAACTAAGATGGTTCATGAATATAAAAAGACAAAATATATTTTTTGGGGACATTTATAGGTGGAATGTTCTGATCAACACATCAAACAAAAACCAAAATCAATATTCATCCAAAACCTAATCAGAAGAAGCATCTCAATCCAAAAAATAGTATCATAGTCCAAGCGTCATAGAAAAACATAAAATCTATTTTCCAAAAGCCTCCAATTCCATTAGTCCTCATTTTTACCTTCTCGGTAATTTAAATCATAAATTTATTGAGTTACACATTCAGACCACCCATCTCAACCATAATGGTATTCCTTTTCGATTTCCATTTTATGGGTCACAGTGATCCTTGTATTGAGGTATAGTTTGTAAGACAACCCTGCTTGTTATTACACAATTAAACATAATTTATTACATAACCTTGACTTGAAATAACATAGAAGATTGATAGGTATAGTTTCTTTGGGTATTACGATCAATACATAACAACTTAAAACATGAAATAAAACATCTTTTTTGAAAAATTTCTTTACATGACCACTAAATTCGCACATACATAGCATTGCATGGGATAACCTGAGGACATGCATAAGAAAATGGTGAGATATAAAGTACAGTAAGGGAATAAACATGGAATAACATGAGGAATAAAATAAATGTTAGAAAATAGGAATATCATTAGAGAAAAACAGAAGCATAAACATAAAGGCATAACAAAGCATGATAATCAAAACAAGGAAATGTGGAAACAACACTTAACATGCAATTAACATGAGCCAAGGCACATTGCACATAGAGCATGAGTAAACCCTCATTGCCCATGAAGCACGATTAAAATGTAGTGTCACTTTAATTATCATGAGTAAACACCCATTTCACATAATATATCATGATACTATAATTTACCCTATTCATTAGATCGCTATAAGGGCTCACCCTTATTAATCATTTCATTTCATGCATAAGTATGCCACATGGATCGTAAAACATTGAATCATTCAACATAATAATTTATTCCATGATAAACTATGGTGGAATACATAAATGAAACTATTTAAAAAATAAGTAAATGTGCATAAAGGTGAATACAGTTGGTAGAGAAATGGGCATGGTATTCACTACACAATGACTTTGGCATGGAAAACACAGTGTAATTTCGGCAGCATAACGATGTGACATAAGAACTCATAAAAATGGTTGATGAGAGAGAAAATGGTGTCTAATAATATTTACATGACATGGAACGTAAGTGTAAAAAATAGATACATCTCCCAAAAAACATAATGGAATTTAGATTCATGATACAAAAAAATTTCATGAATGTAAATGATGAGATATAAATATATTTCTGAATTTCAGCATAGTAACAGGTGTACATGGGACGAATTTAATGAGAGTGAAAGGGGTCTCCCATCATTAAAAAATTATGAGGTAATTATGGGGGAGGGTCTAAACCATTCCCCATCATTTATAATTGATATTAAAAGGTAATATCAACTTAAACAAAATCGGAAAAAAAATGAGAAATGAAGAAAAACCCTTACATGGAAGTGTGATTCCATTGGATTGAGAGAGTATTGATAGAGGTGTCTTGGGGGATTGGGGCACCTTGGAAATATTATAGAGAGATGAGGGAAGATGTTGGTCGAACTCCAAAGGCATTGACTAAGGAGGAAGTGGGATCATGGGTGGGTTTATATAGGAAAGGAGAGTGAATTCTTTATTATTTTGGTTCGGGACACCTCACATTAAACTAATCAAAACCAAAAACCAGCCCATGGTTTTTGCCCATGGTTTTTTTCCTATTGTAGTGGAAAACAATATTTTATAAGGAAAAATTCCTAAATTATCAAAATAATTGGGTTTCTTATGTGGAGGTGAGTCACACTCCCAAGGAAAACAATTTAAACAGACATGATGTTTAATAAGTCTTGATGGGTCCATTAATGCTTTGTAAAATAAGTCAAAAAAACCCAAAACAACATTATTTTAATGGTAAAACATATATTGGCCGAACATAAAGCATAAATTATTTTATTAAGTCACTATTTGGTCATTATGATGCCATAAAACACATTATATATATAAACGGTATTTAGTTTTTACCAAAAAAATATATTGTCCTAGAAAATAATGGAAAATTCACCTTTGGATAATTTTGAGGTCATTATTCCAAAAGAATATCAATTTTATCTAAATAATTTTCTAAATATGTTAATTTTCAATTTCAAAATAAAAACCGACATCTATCTAAAATTTAGTTGTTTTGACAAAAATGGCATTCGAACAATAATAATAATTACAATTGCATTAATAAAATTAGATGATCATTTTATTTAATTAAAAATTATTAAAATATTAAAAATAATATTTTATTTAAATTTTATTTATTTCAAAAATTCATTAATTCATCAAAATAGATTTTATGGATTAATATTAACTAATAATACTATTTGTTCTTTAAAAACTATTTACAAGGTAACAATAATAAAATGAAAGTATATTCATTATTAAAAAAATAATTTACATAACCATTTTACTAGGGTCTTGTTACACAACCCTTTAAAACATCCACATTATATAGAAGGGTGAGGTGTGGGATGGTGA
Organism: Viscum album; assembly: GCA_963277665.1. Lineage (NCBI taxonomy): Eukaryota > Viridiplantae > Streptophyta > Magnoliopsida > Santalales > Viscaceae > Viscum > Viscum album. The sequence goes on from OY728127.1 coordinate 896,352,421, forward strand.
TAGACTCTTGGGGTGGCTCAAGTAACATTTCTTGGGTGGTAATCAGTATCACCTTCCACTTCTCCTATAGGCGGTTCCTCTCAAGCTTAACTTTTTCATGCTCAGCTTGAGATTGGTCAAGAGAGAATCCCAATGATGCCACTTACTTTCTGAGCTCTCAAAAATGGGCTTCGTACGAGGCAAGTCTATTGGATGTGGTCATCACCTCCTTTGCCTGAGTAAATTTTATTTATTAAAGCCCATATTTATACTAATCCTATGATCACTTTTCAACAGCTATATTATAAACGGTCAGAATTCTTAACTGTATTTTGAAATCCAAAAACATAAAACAAAATAAGTGCATATGTTGTAAAAACATTTCAAATTTTAATACATTTAATTAGATAAAGAGGTATTTTCATTAGAAAATTTTTGGGTCATTACAATAATCCCCCATTACGAGCATTCTCACTTGAAATTTCATTTTACATTCTAGGGAAAAAACCTATGCGGGTACTTTTCTTTCATTTATTCCTCCAGTTCCCATGTTTCCTTTTCGTACTTGTGATTTCCCCATAGTACCTCGACAAGATGTGTAATCTTGTTGCGTAGATATTTTTCTCTACGATCCAAGATCTTCACCTGCTGATCCTCATAGGAAATATCATCCTCCAAATGTACCACCTTGGTAGGGAGTACATGTGAAGGGTTTGGAATGTACTTTCTTAAGAGGGATACATGAAATAGATCATGTACTTTGGCTATGGTAGGTGTATGTTCTAGTCGATAAGCCACAGCCCCAACGTGATCAAGAATCTCTAAGGGGCCTATGTACCTCGGAAATAACTTCCCTTTCATTCCAATCCTCATGGCCATCTACAACGGAGATATCCATAGAAATACCATGTCTCCAACATTAAACTCAAGTTGTTTTCGACGGTTATCTGCATAACTCATCTATCGACTAAGGGATGTCGTGATATGCTGCTGATTTATTTTTACCTTCTCAACCATTTTATCGACCATTTATGGTCCTAGATGCTTATGCTCTCCGACTTCATCCCACCATGTCGGTGTTCTGCACCTCTTCACATACAGGGCTTGATATGGTTCCATTCGGATGCTCAAGTGGAAACTGTGGTTATATGACAACTCAACCAGAGGAAGTTGTTGATCCCATCCTCCTTTGAAGTCCATTTTGAATGCTCTCAACATTTCATCAAGTGTTTGGATAGTCCGCTCAGATTGGCCATCAGTTTGAGGATGATATGGCGTACTGAAATTCAGTTCCGTGCTCAGAGCATGTTGGAGACTTTTATAGAACCTCTAGGTGATTCTATGATCACAATCGGAGACAACAGATAGTGGTACTCAATGTAGCAATACCACATCATTTACAGAAATCCATGAAAATTGATCCAATTAGAGGTCCTCTCGAATCATGATAAATGAGCCGTCTTTGTAAGATGATCCACAATGACCCATATAGAATTATTTCCTCTGGATGTCTTTGGATGTCCAGCAACAAAGTCCATGGTAATGTTCTCCAACATCCATGTTGTTATGGGTAGTGGTTTCATAATCCCCTTAGACAATATTCTATCATCCTTCACTTGTTGACATACCAGACAATTGGATGTATACTCAGCAATCTCCCTTTTTATATTGTCCCACTAAACATTTTCTCATAGATCTTGATACATCTTTGTGCTCTATTGGTGGATAGAGATGTTCGAGCTATGTGCATCATTTAATATCTCCTTCTTTATATCTAGATCGGATGGTACACAAAAATGTATCCCAAATCTTACAACTCCATCTTTATTAACATTGAAATCAGAGGATTACCAATTTCTAACAGCTTCCACCATTTTCATAATTTCTATATCTTTTCTTTATGCATCATTTATTCTCTCCTAGAGGGATGGTTGAGAAATCATTTGAAAAATGATTGATTATTTTCCTCCATTAATAAGTACCATTTATATCCTTTGAAAATCTAAGATGAAAGGATCCTTTTCAATTTTCATCACAGATAGAGATGCTAGATCCCTTCTACTTAGAGCATCTATCACCTTGTCTTCCATACCTGGATGGTAGTGGACTGAGCAGTCATAATCCTTGATGTGATCCATCCTTCTTCTATGGTGCATATTAATCTCTTTCTTTGTGAAAATATGTTTGAGCCACTTGTGGTCGGTATATATTTCACATTTCTCCCTATAAAGATAATGTCGCCCAATTTTCAAGGCAATGATCATAGCTGCCAACTCCAGATCATGAATTGGATAGTTTTTCTCATGGATTTTCAAATTCCTTGAGGCATAGTATCTCACTTTATAATTATTCATCATAACGCAACCTAAGACCTTCTTAGAAGCATCACTATAAGCAACAAAGAGTTCTACACTTATAGGTAGTGTGAGTATTGGTACAATGATATGCCTATTTTTCAAATCCTTGAAACAATCTTCACATTCCTGTGTCCAGACAAACATTACTCCCTTCCGTGTCAGCATGTTCATTGGGTTTGACAATCGTTAATCGTTCTTCACAAATCGTGGATAATACCCAGCTAGACCCAAAAATTGGCGGATCTCCATTACAGATGTTGTCCTGGGCCACTATTCAATTTCCTTCATCATGGTAGGGTCGATATATATCACTTTTCTACTAATAACAATCCCCATGAATTACAATTCCTCCATCCATAACTCACATTTACTGTCCTTTTCATAAAACTTCTCCCATCATAAAGTATTTAACATAGTTTTCAAATGCTCCTTATATTCGTCCTTACTCCTAGAGTATATCTAAATGTGATAACTAATGAATACCAAAAATTTGATGAGGTAACCTATAACTACATTATTCATTAAATCCATGAAAATTGGTGTAGAATTAGTGAGTCTGATGGGCATCACTATGAACTCATAGTGTCAATATCTCATTTGAAAGGCAGTCTTGGGAATATCTTCCTTCGTCACATTTAATTGGTGATATCCTAACTGAAGGTCTACCTTAGAGAAGTAACTGTCCCCATGAAGCTGACCGAACAATTCATCTATCTTTGGATGGGGATACTTGTTCTTTATCGTGATTTTATTGAGCTCATGGTAATCAATGCAGAGATGCATTGATCCATACTTACTCTTAACGAAGAGGATCGGCACACCCCTTGGTGAAGCACTCGGGCGTATGAAACTCTTCTCCATATTCTTTTGTAATTTCATCTTCAACTGTTCCTGCTCTACGGTGGCCATTCTGTAAGCTGTCTTTGAGATTGGAAGTGATCCAAGGATAATTTCAATTGAGAACTCAACATCTTAGTCTAGAGGAATACCATGCAACTATTCAGGGAATACATCAGCGTAATCCTCCACGAAGATCATGTCTTCAAGCATGATTCTCTCATTTGTCTCAATCATTAGAGCTAGAAATTCATTTTCATAATGCAGAAATATCCACACATGAGAAGATGATTTTAAAGTAGATTCATCTCCCTCCTTGAACTTGTATGGAAATGCAGGATGCTTCGGGATGTGAAGTGTGATCTCCCATTCTGGGTAGTTGATAGTGGCTATGTATAAAGACATCCAATCCATTCCCAAGATAGCATCAAACTCCACTAAAGTATGTTTTACAAGTTTTTTTGGGAGGTTCAGTCCACAAACGTTAACTAAGGGTGAGTTATAAACCATGGACGCAACGATTATCCCATTCATTTTTCTAAAAGATAACTTTTCCTCCAAATTTTGAGGTGGTGTTTGACTTATTCTAATAAACATGAATGATATGAATGAATTCATAGACCAAGAATAATATAGTGTGTTCACTATTCTTGAATGAATAACTAGTTTACCTGTCATGACATCATCGTTGGCTCCACCTTAGTGGTAGTGATAGCATAACCACTTACTTGTTTCCTCAAAGGTTGTTGTTGATTGCCTCCAAAAACCCTCTGCATAGGGAATTTTTTTGCATAAAGACCAAGGTCCTTATAGTTTTAATAGTACACTGTTCGATGAGTGTTGATATTATCCTTCCTTTATACTCAAAAATTAGTTGGATTTTTCATATCCCATAATCAGTTCTTGGCCAAATGACAAAACATTCCTCATATAAAGAAATTACTAGTTCCCTTGAAACAGTTACACAGATGTTTCTTCAAAACAAATTTACAAGGGGAAAATTCATGCATCTTTCCATCATGGGATTTGTTTGGTTGACCACCCATCTTGTTCTAAATTTTCCTCTTCTTGTCACTAGGCCTATGAGACCACTGAGAGTCTCCAACATCTATTTCAACCATGAGGGCCCAATATAAAATATCCTCGTAACATTCTATGTCTCTAATCACCAAAACATTTCAAAGACTAGGCTTTAGTCCTCTAAAGAAGTGATCCACTATTCTTTTGGTGTTCATGACAAGGATAAAGGCGTACCTTGCAAGCCTTGTAAATTTTTCTTCATACACCCTGATGGACTCATCTTCTTTCTGCTTGAGCCCAAGGAACTCTCTTTCCATCTTGATATGGAGGGTTCGAGGAATTTTTTTTTGAAAAACAACCTCTTGAATTGTTCCCAATTCATGGAATCAATTTTCTCTTGTGGCTTTGTATTCTTGATCAGTGTGCACCACTGATTTTATACCCCATCAAAATGATATACTACAAGTAAAACAATTTCTTCTTATGAGTACTAGAGGATATAGAATATCTTTTCAATGTAGTTAATCCATTGTTCCATGTGGAGGGGATCAGAAGATCTGCTAAACATGGGAGGCCTTTGCCGCATGAAGGATTATAAGGAAACATGCTCTTTCCATGGAGGAGGAGGGAGTTCTGCCTGATTCATGTTATTATTCATAACTCGAGCAATCTGAGCAAGTACAGTCCTGAATATTTGAGCCCACAGTCCCATCATATCAGGCATATCATTAGGTAAATATTCACATTTCCTATCACATTGGTTGTTAGATCATGATCTTATATTTCTGGCTATTAAATATGAAAAAGAACCTATAATTAGAGGTATTAAATACATATCCATTGATCCTAAAAAAAGAAAATTTTAACATAAAACTATAAACATATAATGAAGAAGTATATCCTAACTTGTGACTACGGAGGTTTAAACCTAGGTTATAATCAATATACTTATTAACTTATATTATTATGGGTTTTTTCCACCTAATAAAGGTTTTTACTATGCTCGTGAATCTACCAAGGCATACCCCGCAGGAGTTTCAATACGAAGAGTGAATCAAGGTCGAATGTTATGCACCAGTTCCCATTCGAGTCTAGCTCGAAGCACTATTTTTGGGTTTTACCCCTAGGATACATTTGTGCCTGAGCCGCCTATACCAGCTCGTATCCAGACAGGGATTTATTTTCTTGGAATTCCTCTTACTCAATACTCACCAAAACATAGAGATGTTTTTGTTATACTTATACTTGTCTCTAAGGCTTCACTAGGGTTTTATAATCCTAATACAAAAAATAACTAAACCTATCCTCTGATAACAACTATGATAACTATTCTTTTTATTACACAATTAAACATAATTTATTACATAACCCTTACCTGATTCAACATTTATGATCAATATTTCTAGTGTATTTTTGGTATAGGATCAATAAATAACATCTTAAAACTTGATATACAACATCTTTATTGAAAACTTCCTTTACATGTCCACTACATTCCCTTGTACGTAACATTTCATGGGATAACCTAAGTACATGCATAAGAAAAGGGTGAGCTATAAAGCCCAGTAAGGGAATAAACATGTAATAATGGGAGGAATACAATAAATATTATACAATAGACATATCATTATATAACTAGAGAAGCATAATCATAAAGTCTTAATAAAGCATGATAATCAGAACATGGAAATGTGGCAATAACACTTAACATGGAATTAACATGAGCCTAAGCTAATTGCACATAGTGCATGATTAAACCCTCATTCCACATGAATCACGGGTAAACCATAATTTCACATAATTTATCAGGATTAAACACCAATTTCACATAACTTATCATGATACTATACTTTACCCAATGCATTGGAGCACTATCAGGGCCCACCCTTCTTAAACATTTCATTTCATGCATAAGTGTGCCACGTGGATCCTAAAACATTGAATCATTCAACATATTCATTTGTTCTATGATAAATGAATGAAGAATAAATACATGAAACCCTTTAATCAATAAGTAATTGTGCATAAAGGTGAATATACATGATAGAGAAATGGGCATGGTATTCACTACACGATGACTTTGGCTTGGAAAAATGTGGTGCAATTTCGGCAGCATAACGGCGTGACATAAGAACTCATAAAAATGGATGATGAGAGAGAAAGGGGTGTCTAATAATATTTAGATGACATGTACAGTAAGGGGGTCATATTTATACATGTCCCAACAAATTTAAAGGAATTTATATTCATGAAACAAAACAATTGTGTGAATGTAAATGAGGAGAGAGAAATGTATTTTGGAATTTCGGCATAGTAATGGGCGTACATGGGAGGCATTTAATGAAAGATAAAGGGGCCTCATATAATTCAAACATGAATGGGAAAGTATGGGGGTGGTTCAAAACAATACAAAAAAATTTATAATTTAAATGAAAAGTTCATAAAAACTTGAATAAAATTGTACAAAATGATAAAGGAAGAAAAATCCTTACTTGGAATTGTGCTTCCAAAGGCTTGAGAAATACTTGAGAGAGTATTATTGGGGGATTGGGCTACATTGGGAGGATTATAGAGAAATAAGGGTAGATGTTGGATGAACACAAAAGGATTTTAGTGAGGAGGATGTCAGAGCTTCATTGGGATTATATAGGAAAGGAGAGGGAATTATTTATTATTTCGGTTTGGGACACCTCACATTCAACTAATAAAAAACGCAAACTAGCCTATTTGTTTTCCAATGTTTTGTTCTAAGGGGAGTGGAAAACAATATTTTATTTTTCCAATGACCGAAATTCTTTAAATAATAGGGTATATTATGTAGAGTTGAGTCACACTCCCAAGGAAAACAATTTAAAAGACAAGATGTTTAATACGTTTTTAAGGGTCCTTTAATGCTTTTTTAAATAAGTCAAAAAACCAAAAATCAAATTATTTTAATGGTAAAACATATTTTGGTCGATCATAAAGCTGATATTATTTTATTACATCACTATTGGGTCATTATGATGTCAGAAAAAAAATTATATATTTAAATGGTATTTAATTTTTACCCAATAATTTTACTGTCTCAGAAAACTATGGAAAATTCACCGTTGAATAATTTCAACATCCTGATTCTCGAAATAATAACTATTTTATCTAAATAGTTTTCTAAATATGTTAATTTTATCTTTTCAAATAAAAACTGACATTTATCGAAAATTCACGGGTTATGACAAAAATGGGTTTTGAACCTTAATAAAAATTACAATTGCATTCACAAAATTAGTTGATCATTTAAATTTAAAAATAATAATTATATTAAAATAATAATATTTAATTAAAATATTATTAAATTTAAAAAATCATGAAGTCATCAAAATAGTTTTCGTAGATGAATATTAATTAAAAATTATATTTGTGCTTCAAAACTATTCACAAGGAAATAATATTAAAATGAAAGTATATTCATTATTATATTCAAAAATAATGTACAAAACCATAGAACTTGGGTCTTGTTACATAACCCCTTAATACACTTGCATAAGACCAAAGGGTGAGGTGTGTGATGGTGAAAAACACTTGGGGTGGCTCAGATAACATTGCTCAGGTGATAATCTCTATCAACATCCACTCTTCCTATAGACGGTTCCACTAAATCTTATCTTGTTGAAGCTCGGCATATGATTGGCCAAGATTGAAGCAAAATTATGTCACTACCTTTCTGATCTAAAAAAATGGGCTTCATAAGGGGAAAGACTGTTGGATGAGGACATCACCTCCATTGTTTGAGTAAATTGGATTTTATGAAGCCTATATTTATAATAATCATGTGATCACTTTTCAATGGATATATTAGAAACAATCACAATTATTAATGGTATTTTAAAATCCATAAACACAATACAAAAGAAGTGAATATGTTGTATTATTATTTCAAATATTATGATATTTAATTAGATCAAGAGGTCTTATCATTATCAAATGATTGGGTCGTTACCATCTAAATATTTGAGTTCTTTTTGTTGGTTATTTCAAGGGGGTTTGTGTTTTTGGTAATAATTTGTTAATTATATGGATACTATGCTTGTTACAGAAGGATGATATTACCAGATTCATAGGGAATTCAACTTTATCATATTGAGTGAAATTCATCCATTCTTAATATTATTTTCGGTTAGATCATTTATGAAATTAAGGGGGAAGATATTGTTAATTATTGAGAGAATTGTCACAACCAAACCGACAATGAAATTTTATTTAGTTAAATTTTATATATTTTGGTCTCTCTAAATTATGGTAATAATGTTTTTAAAAATGATTGTTTTCGGGAAGCAAAGATGGTGGTTGATATTTGGAACACTATTAGTAAAAATTAAACTCCATTCCATTTCAAACTGTGGAGTACAAATATTGGATCTTTCAAGGATTTAAAACCAGGAGTATGGTTGTGATCAATCTCCCTCACAATTTTGGGTCCTAGAATGATTCATACCCATCCCTCCATGATTATCCACATGTCCATGATACATATCCATGAAATCCATGTGGATTTCTCCTTATATGGACATAGTTCATCTCAAGGTTGTTGAACAGTCTGGAATACCATGCAGCCAAACAATATGATTTTCAAGTTTACCTAAAAAACATGTATTTTACCACATTCCCTTCTCAATTTATAACCTGAATAACTCTTATTACTCCCCCATTGAAAACCAATCATCTGTGGAGCCCCACCCATGACTCACCTCTATCAGTCATCTCCTCCGTCATGAGATATTAGGATTTCTTCATGGTTTAAGGATAACATTCAAGGTAATCCCTCTTTGTTACACCTTCATCAATCTGCTTGTATTTTCATTTCCCTATTTGGGTTCCAGTGACCTAGGGTTCATGTATCATTGAGTTTAAAATAGTGGGTTTTATACCTTTTTGGTTTATTCTTAGTTCCTTTTTTCCTCTAGAATATTATAAGTGATTTTGTATTCCCATTACCATGTGAGCCAATATTTCACGTTTGTAACCATATGTTCAATATTTATATTTCAATTCAATTATATCATTTGAGTTTTAATTTTTTTTCATGAATTAGCGTAATATCGTAATACCCTAAAATTAAACCTACCATCGACATGGCCCGAAGTGAATTCCCAAATCTCATGGGTTGCAGACTATAACCTAGAATCATGAAATAGTTATGTTTGAATATAATTTCCGAAAACACAATTATTGATAAACATACATATTAAAATGCTCAATGTATCCAAAAGAATATAGTACTAGAAACTAAACTGGTATTTCAAAACCGAAAAATTTCATCATAATTTACCAAAAAACATAAAACATAACCCAATGTCTTTGAGGACACATCACACCAAACCACATAGTAACTAGAACATCCACCTCATCCATGAGGCTCTATCCCTTCACTTGAACCTAGTAGGATAAAATATACAAACTCACAATGGAAATTATTGATTTTTAGGTATAAATAACATTAGGGTTTCCATGTGTGTACCGTAATTGGATTCCACAATATTAAAAAATACATCGATTAATATACATCGAAAAAATATTGGCAATGAAATCCAATATTTAAATCAAAACATTCTTTTCATTTCAAATAATGGAAAACATTTCAAAATATGATTAAATTAACACTTTATATAAATTTTATTATAGAAATCATTAGGTGTTATTTAATATTTTCAAAATTAATGTAATATATATCAAATAATAAAAATAAACATGTTCATTTACCGTAGGTGCGATATAATATAGTTATAGGATCCTCACACATCTCATATCTCTAATCACAGAAAATATGTGTACACATATCCTTCATGATCACATCGAATAGGACCCATCATTATCTCATTGGTGATAAAATACGCTAAACTAAATTTTTTATAGTTAAAATCATAAATCAATTCTATGTTTTTTCCATCCTAGTGTGCGTTACCAAAATATCCCACTAACTACCCAGGCTCAAATATGGTCTACCAATCAATCAATAATTTGAATACTATTTCAATTCATTCTAAAATACAATTTCCCCCATTTTAATTTCAATATTCCATTAACCAAAACATTTTCTATTTATCATATCATTTTTTTAAACCAAAACTAATCATATGTTTTTATACATTCTATTTAATACAACCTTCCTCAATATCTATTAACAAATCAAACATTTCTAAATTACACCCCATTATCAAATTCCATTATAATTCAGAGTATTTAAAAAAACAATACCATATCAATTTCATTCATAATATTAATAAGATTTTTTTTCATTAAAAAATAAGTTGAAATAAATTTATAAAATATAAAAAATCAAGGTTTAATAAATTGGAAAATATTAAATAGAACATTAATGACCCAAACGTTCATTAAAGAAAATTCAACTTGTTATAATTATATTAAATGGTTATATAAAATGTGAACATCATTGGTTTTATGTTTTTGGACATTAATATTCCATTATGAATTGTTATCATTGCTAATATAATCATTGAATAGTGATCACATGATTAGTATAAATATACGGCTTTAACACATCTAATTTACACTTAAAAAGGAAGTGATGGCCGCATATAGTATAATTTCCCCGTACGAAGCCCATTTTTTAGATCTCGAAAAGGAGGTGGAATCACTAGGCATGTCTCATGACCCATCCCAAGCCAATCTTGAACACGTTAGGCTTGAGAGGATCCAACTATGGGAGAAGTGGAAGTTAATTGAGATTACCTCCCGAGCGATGTTATCTGAGCCACCCAAATAGTCTATCATCATTTCACACCATACCCTTCAGAATTATGTGGGTGTTATAAGGGGTTATGTAACAATTACCTAGTACTAAGATTATCTCCATTATTCTTTTATAGAGAATATAAATTTATTTCATTATTATTATATTGTAAATTTCATGTAAAGCGCAAATAGTATTTTTGTTAATATTCAACAAAGAAATATATTTTGATTAATTAATAGAATTTTTAATTAATTATTATATTAATAATATATTATTATTATTATTAAATTACTTTTTATTAAATATTAATGATCTTGTAATTTTATGAATGCCATTGTAATTTTTATTAAGGTTTGAAAGCATTTTTTGTCAAACCCCGTGAATTTTTTATAACTGTATGATTATGTTTTAAAAGTAAATATTTACATATTTATAAAATTATTTATAAAAAATTAATATTATTTTTGAAGTCAGGATGTGGTCATTATCCAATGGTAAATTTTTAATAATTTCCTTAGACAGTCGAGTATTTGGGTAAAAATTAAATACCATTTAAATATATTTTTTTAAGACATAAAAATAAGCCAATAGTGATGTAATAAAATAATATAAACATTATATTACACTAATATATGTTTTTAAAATAAAATAATGTTATTATAGGTTTGTTTTATTTAATTTAAAATGCTTTAGTGACCCTTCAAGACTTAAAAAACATTTTAGATTTGTAAATTGTTTTCCATGAGATGTTGACTCACCTCCATATAAGAAGGCCTATTATATTAAGAAGTTCAGCCAAAGTACATATAAAATGTTGTATCCAACAACTCTTTTTCAGAAACCATGGGAAAAAACCATGGTCTAGTTTTTTGTTTTGATTAGTTTAATGGGTGGTGTCCCAAACCTAAATAATAAAGAATTCCACCCCCTTACCTATATAAACCCACCCAAGATCCAACATCCACATCACACAAAGCCTTTGGAGATCCTCCATCATCTTCCATCCTCTATCTAGAATCCTCCCAAGGTTCCCCATACTCCCTAGAATCATCTATCAAGACTTTCCCAAGCCATTGGGATCACACTTCCATGTAAGAGATTCTCACTTCCCTTATTTATGTCCAAGTTTCCATATATTGTTATGCACATTTATTTTGAATTATAAATATTGGGATATGATTTATCCCCTCCCTCATACTTACCTCATTATTTTTTAATGATGAGAGACCCCATTCTCTCTCATTAATGATCCCATGTACACCTGTAACCATGCTGAAAATCCATAAGGAAATTCTCTCCCCTCATTTACATTCAAGCAATTATTTTTTCATATGAATCCAAATTTTATTAGTTATGTTGTAAAATTTATTTATATGACCCTACATACATTCCATTTTATTATTATATTATTATACACCCCTTTCTCTCTCATTAACCATTTTTATGAAATCTCATGTCATGCCATTACGCTGCCGAAATTACACCGATTTTCTAAGCCAATGTCATTATGTACTGAATACCATGACCATTTATCTATAAATGGTATTATCCATTATGAACATTTACATATTGATTATAAGTCTTAATTTATTTATTCTACATCCCTTTATATTGGATGAGATGATGATGAATGATTCCATGTTTATGATACTTGGTGCACAGTTATGCATGAAATGAAATGTTTAAGAAGGGCGTGACGTTATAGCACTCCAATGAATTGGGTAATGTTTAGTATCATGATACGTCATGTGAAATTAGTTTTGAATATTTCTAATTCAAGTGTAATAGGTGTTTACTCATGTATCATGTTTAATGATGCCTTGGATCATGCTAATTACACGAAAAGTGTTGTTGCCACATATCCCTGTAACAATTATCATGATTTATCATGACATTAGGTTCATGTTTCTATTGTGGTCCATTGATATGCCTACTATATAACATGCATTTTATTCATAGATTAATTCTATGTTTATTCCCTAACTGAGATTTATAACTCACCCTTTTATTATGCTTGTTCTCAGGCATTCCCATGCAATTCTAGGTACAAGGGAATGTAGTGTTCATGTAAATGAAGTTTCTAATAATGATGTTGTGTTTCAAGTTGTAATAATTTATGTAATGTTCCTAAAACCCAATGACACTAGAACTCTATTTCTTCAATGTTGTATCATGTGAATAATCTATATAATAAAGCATGATTAAGTGTTTAAGAAAATCAGGTTTGTCATACTTGGTATGATAGGACAGGTTTAGTTATTATTGGGATTAGGATTAGAAAACCATATTGAAGCCTTAGAGACAGGAATAAGTATAATAAAAAATCCATATGTTTTGGTGAGTATTGGGTAAGTGGTTTATCATGAAAATACATCCTTTTCTGGATACTAGCAGGTCGAGGTGGCTCTAGTATAGATGTATGTAGGGGTGAAAACCCCGACAAAGAGTTTTAGGCATGACCCAGGGTATCCTGGTACACAAAAACGGGCCCTTCATCACTCTTGGTTACGACACTCCTAGGGGATATTATTTGTTAAATTTATAAGTTTAGTATGAACCATTATTATGGGAATTAAAAAAATTTCCCAAAAGAATATATGTTAGAAAGTATATCATGAATAGCATAGATTGACAACTATAGATTCATATGTTAATGAATAAAAGTAATTTTTAAGTCATGTGTTTTATTCCTTGGATTACCCTTTATGTGTTACCACAAACATTCATTTTATTCAATCCAATGGGATGTAATAGGAGTAATCAGGCTAAAACCCGAGGTGAAGATCAATGTGATGACTGTGGTAATGAGATTTCCCAATCTGATGGTATTGGGAATCATGGACATTGTCACAATTCGCTCTCAGTTAACTTAATCATTTAATAGAAACATGCGTCATGAGAAATTTTTATCCCCCCCCCATGAATGAACAATTTACTATCGAGATATTCCTGAGACATAGGCCTCCTAATTTTAATGGATCATCTAATCCCTCAATCGCCGAACAATGGATCAACTCCATTGAAAATATATTTTCCATTCATCAATATTCTGAACAAGAGAATGTTCTTTTGGATGCTTATCGTATGGAGGGTGAATCCAATAAATGGTGGAATTTGATAAAAAATATGATGCTTGAAGAGGTGATCGATGTATAAGAATGGAAGGATTTTCAAATGAATTTTTTCGATAATTATTTTCCGCGCACCCTTCGACATAAGATGGAAAGGGACTTCCATGCCCTAAAGAAAAAGAATGAATAATCGATTGGAGTGTACGAGGTATACTTCATAAGGCTTTCATGATACTCCTCTAGCTTTGTCATTACCCTCAAATGCAAGGTTGACTGCTTCTTTGGTTGGTGGAATCCTAGCCTGCATAAAGCCCTTGAGATCCATATCTTCAATAGCTATGATGAAATTTTCCGATGTGCCCTCATGGTCGAAATGGATATTGGAGAATCTCAAGGGTTCATGAGGATTAGAAGCATAAGGTGGAATTAAATTTTGGCGATATTATGGATAAATCCAACGGTGATAAGAAGATCCTGCACCCCACATGCCAAAGGTGTGAAAAGAATCACCCTATAAATTCCCTGAAGGGGGCGTGGAAATGCAGTAGGTGTTGAAGATAAGGGAAGCTAGATGTTAAATGACGACATGAAAAACCCACGGTTGTGAAAACGAAGAAGAATGATTTGTTCAACTCCCAACCCATTGTTCATTGCATTAACTGTAATGAACCAATTCATAGATAAAATCTGTTCCACATTCCATGTGTTTTTGGAGGCATCCAACAACCACCAAGGAAGCAAGGTGAGATTTCCATCACTACCATCGAAGTGAAGACGGACAACGAAGTGGTGAGAGGTACACTAGTTATTCATTCAGGAATAGAGAATGTAATGTTTTATTATGGTTCTACGCAATCTTTTGTATCTCAATAGTTTAGTAAAACAATCCAAACACCACCCCAAATCATGGAATTAATGATGTCGGTGAGTGTGGAAAATTTGGCAATAATTGAATCCTAAGTATATAACACCTCCTCGGTCACAATCTGTGGATTTATCATTCCGGAGAACCTCTTCATACTCCCTCTAGTGGAATTTGATGGAATTCTTGTCAAGGATTATCTTTCCTTATATTGATCCAACATAAATTTCCATGAGAGGGATATCACTCTCCATATGTCGAATTGACCCCGATTATTTACAAGTGAAAGGAGGAGGATGGATCTTCATTAGCACCATCATCTCATGATTGGATATTACAGCCCTATGAGCATGCATGTCTAGCTTAGATTATTGAGTTTAAGGAGGAAACCATCATTGAAGACATGCCTAATTTGAGGTAATTCACTAATGTGTTTCCCGAGGAGTTGTTTGCTCATTCTCAAAAAGAGATGTTGAATTTTCAATTGATCTTATACATGGGGCCTTGAAAATATCAATGACATTATATAGAATGGCTGTTTTGGAGCTTGAGGAGATAAAGAAACACCTAAAGGGGGATCATGATAAAGGATTTATACACCCCAGTGCTTCACCATGGGATGCTCCAGTCCTCTTCATCAAGAAGAAGGATGGGTCAATGTGACTTGGCATAGGTTATCACGAGCTCAAAAAAATCACAATAAAGAACAAGTATCCTCTCCCATGAATTGATAACTTTTTTGACCAGCTGTGTGGAGAACAATACTTCTCTAAGGTGGATTTTTGCTTAGGATATTATCATGTAAGGGAGAATAAGGAAGATATCCCCAAGACTGCATTTCATACAAGACATGGGAAATGTGAATTCATAGTACTGCCTTTTGGGCACACTAATGATCGAACAACCCTCATGGACTTGATTAATAGATTCCTTAGAGATTTCTCATGAAATTTCTGGTAGTCTATATAGAAGATATTATAATATACTCATAAATCAAGGAGGATCATGCAGAGCATCTAAAAATTGTACTAGAGACCATTAGAAAGGAGTTGATCTATGCAACGTACAAAAAGTATGAGTTCAAGATGAGGAGGTCAAATTATTTGGCCAAATCATCATAAGAAATGAGATATCGGTGGATCATTCCTAGATAGATGCAATAGATGGATGGCCGAGTCCAACATCAGTAACGGATATCGTCAGATTCTTGGGGTTAGCTGGAAATTATCAACTATTTGTGAGAAATTTATCACGATTTTCCAACACTCTTACCAAGCTAACTCAGAAGGGAGTAAAGTTTTTTTAGAGTGATGAATTCGAATAAATCATCAAGGTGTTTAAAATGAGTCTCATCACCATGCTCATGCTCACATTACCCACCTATGGAGAACATTTTGTGGTATTCAGTGATGCTTCAAAGAAGGGCATGTGCTATGTGTTGATGAAAAATTACAAAGTCAGTGCCTATGATTTAAGGAAATTGAATGTTCATGAGAAAAATTATCCAACACATGATCTAGAGTTTTCTACGATGATCTTCTCTAAATATTGTGGAATTTTCTCTTTGGGGAGAAGTGTGAAATATATACAGACCACAAAAGCCTAATGTATAATTTCACATTGAAAGAGTTGAACATGTGCCAACGAAGATGGTTAGAGATGATCAACGACTATTATTTCTCAATCCATTACAACCCTAGGTAAGTGAAAAAAGGTGGTGGATGCTCTAAGTAGAAAGGACCATGTGATTCCATAATTGATGAGAATTGAAAAGGATCCAATCTTATGAGATTTTATAAAGGTGGAACTATGAATCATAACGAAGGGAACATCATCAATCCATTGATAAATGATTTCTCAAGCATCGCTTTTGGAAATGTTAATTGATTCTCAAAAGGATGATGTGGGATTTCAAAATAAATTGGAAGTTATTATAAAATGGAAATCCTCAAAGCTCAATGTTAACAATGAAGGAATTGTGAGATTTGGGAGAAGACTATGAATTCTATCAAGTCTGTATCATAAGAAGGAACATTTGGATGAGGAAAAAATTTCAAATTTCTCTATTACCTGATGAAACAAAAAGTAGTATTGAAATATCTGAGAGAATTATTGGTGGGATAACATGAAGAAGGAGATATATGAATATACATCAATGTGTATGGGTTTTCATAAAGTGAAGTCTGAGAGATAGAAGTCTAAGGGGATGATGCAACTATTACCCATACCAGCATGGAAATGGGAGAACATTAGCTTGGACTTTGTCATTGGACTACCAAAGACTTCCAAACCAAACAATGATGTATGGGTTGTTGTGGTTTGTCTTACTTAGATTGCACACTTCATTAGAATTCGGGAGGATGTCTCAGTGGATCAAATGGAAAAGATATACATCAGAGATGTGGTAAGGTTGCATGGAATACCACAATGTATTGTATCTGATAGAGATCCATGATTGACATCATTTTTTTGGAAGATTCTTCAACATGCTCTGGATACTAAGTTGAACTGCAGTATGACTTATCATCCTCATATTGATGGCCAATCTAAGTGGAATATTCATGCACTTGAGGAAATGTTGAGTTCTTTCTCAATGGACATCAATGGAGGATGGGATCAGTATATTCTACTGGATGAGTTCTCTTATATCAATCTTTTCCAGTCTATAATCCAAATAGATCATTATGAATCCCTATATGGGAAAAGGTGCGGAACAGCAGCATGTTGTGATGATGTCGGTGAGCATAAGCAACTAGGACTAGAAATGGTCGAAAAAATGGTGGAGAAGGTGAAAACCATTTAGCTTCATATCAAGGCAGCCCAAGGATGACAGAAGAGTTATGTAGATAATCTTAGACGAGACCTTGAGTTTAAAGATGGAGATATGGTATTTCTACGCATATCTCTATGGAATAAGATCATTAGGTTTGGAATGAAAGGGAAGTTACGTCGAATGTAAATTTTCCCCTTTAAGATTCTTTATCATGTCTAGGTTGTGACATATCGACTAGAACTTCTACATACTATGACCAAAGTACATGATTTCATTCATGTATCAGTCTTATAGAAGTACCTACCAGAACCTTCACATGTACTGTCTTCAGAGGTAGTACAGTTAGAGGATGATATTTCTTATGAGTAGCAACCTATAATTATCTTAGATCATTGAGAAAAAGTTCTATAGAATAAGACAATTCCCCTTGTCAAGGTGTGGTGGTGAGACCAAAATTTCGATCAAGCGATGTGGGAATAAGAGGAATCAATGAATCAATGTTACCCAAATTAGTTTTAGTGTGGGAAAAATAAAATTCGAGGGAAACATTTCTTAAGGGGGGAATATTTTAATGACCAAACATTCATTAAAGAAAATTCATCTTGATATAATTATATAAAATGGTTATATAAAATGTAAACTTCATTGGTTTTAGGTTTTGGATTTTGAAATACCATAAATAATTGTGAGCGTTGCTATTATAGTCGTTGAATAGTGATCACATGATTAGTATAAATATTGGGCTTTAACAAATCCAATTTACTCAGAGAAAAAATGCTTTGGCCTCATCCAGTAGACTTTCCCCCATATGAATCCCATTTGTCAGAGCTCGTAAAGGAGGTGGTGTCATTGGGATTCTCTCTTGACCAAGCCCAATCCTTTATTGAACACATTATGCTTTAGTGGAAACGACTGTAAGAGAAGTGGAAGTTATTTGAGATTACCTCCTGAGCGATGTTATCAAATCCACACAAGAGTATGTCACGATCACACACCATAACCTTCAGTCTTATGTGGGTGTTATAAGAAATTGTTTAACAAGACCCTATTAATATTATTATGTACATTATTCTTGTATAGAGAATATAAATTCATTTTTTTATTCTTACATTATAAATTTTTTTAAAGCACAATACTATTTTTAGTTAATATTCAATTATGAAATCTATTTTGATGAATTAATGGATTTTTTAAATAAATAATATTTTAGTAAAATATTATTATTATTATATTACTTTTTATTAATTATAAATGATCGTATAATTTTATGAATGTAATTGTAATTTTTAATGTGGTTTGAAAGCTATTTATGTCAAAAAGCATGAATATTCGATAAATACAGACTTTTATTATTAATGTAATGATTCAAATATTTATATAATTATTTAGATAAAATGAATATTAGTTTTGGAATCATGACATATAAATTATAAAATGTTGAATTTTTAAAACTTTTCAGAGATGGTCGAATTTTTGGGAAAAAATTTAATACTATTTAAATATATAATGTGTTTTATAACAACATAATGATCAAATAGTGTTGCAATAAAATACTATAAATAAAATGTTTGGAAAATATATGTTTTACTATTAAAATAATGTGACTCTGGGTTTGTGTTATTTATTTTACAATGATTTAGTGGACCCTTCTAGACTTATAAAACAATTTTGATTTTTAAATTGTATTCATTAAGAGGGTGGCTCACCTCCACATAAGCAAACCTATTATTTTAAGAAGTTAGGTCACTAGACTTATAATATATATTTTTCCACTACAATTTGGGAAAAAATGTAAAAATACATGGGATGGTTTGTGGTTTTGATTAGTTCAATTTGTGGTGTCCCAAACCTAAAAAATAATGAATTCCCTCTCTTTTCCTATATAATCCCACCCAAGATCCCAATTCCTCTTCCCTCAAATCCTTTGGAGTTCATCCAACATCTAACCTATTATCCCTATAATCCTCCCCAGACACCCCAAACTCCCAATTATCATCTCTCAAGCCTCTCCCAAGCCTTTAGGATCACACTTCCACGTAAGGGATTCTCAATTTCATTATTTATGTCCAAGTTTACTCATATTGTTATTCCCTTTTATATTCAGTTATAAAAGATGGGATATGATTTCAGGCCTCCCCCATACTACCCTATTTATTTTTTAATGATTAGATACCCCTTTAAATCTCATTAATGCCTCCCATGTACACCTGTTACCATGCCGAAATTCGGTATGGAATTTCTCTAGCTCATTATTTACATTCATGAAATTATTTTGTATTAAGAATCCAAATTCAATTACTTATGTTGGAAAATGTATCAATATGACCCTTTACTGTCCATTTCTTGTTGATATGATGAGACACCCATTTCCCTCTCATTATCAATTTTTATGAATTCTTATTTCACACCGCTATGCTGCTCAAATTGCAACGATTTTCAAAGACAATGTCATTGTGTAGTGAATAACATGCCCATTTATCTATCAAGTGTATTCACCATTATGAAAATTAAATTATTGATTTTAAATATTAATTTATTTATTCCACAACCCTTTATCATGGAATAAATGACGATTAATGATTCCTTGTGGTTTGATCCATGTGGCGTACTTATGCGTGAAATTAAATGTTTAAGAAGGGTGCGCCCTAATAGCACTCAAATGCATTGGGTAATGTTTAGTATCATGATATGTCATGTGAAATGAGTGTTGAATCATTATATTTCACTACAAACAAGGGTTTACTTTTTATACATGTGAAATGATGGTTTACTCATGCACCATATACAATGAGCCTTTTATCATTCTAATTCCATGTTAAGTGTCATTGCAAGATATAGATGTTATTATTTTCATGCTTTATCATGCCTTTATGTCATGTTTCTCTTGTGATCCATTGATATTCCTACTTCCTAAAATTTATTGTATTCCTCATGTAATTCCATGTTTATTCCATTACAGGGATTTATATCTCTCCCTTTTTTATGGATGCCCTCAGTTGATCCCATGCAATACTATGTATGATGGAATGTAGTGGTCTTGTAAAGGAACATTACAATAAATATGTTTTGTTTCATGTTTTACGTTTATATGTAATGTTTCTAATCCCCAAAGTCACTAGACCTCTAAATCATCCATGTTTTATCAAGTGAAATGTTTATGTAACAAATCCTATTTAAGTCTGTAAAAAATAATGGATGTCAAAAGAACCACCTACCATTTTTATGGAATCACAATTTTGGTAATGGATCTAACCATCAAGAATGATGTTATAGAAGATCATGGAACTCATCCTAGAAACAGTATTCAACTACATATAGTTTATATCCATCGATCCCTATATGATCTATGAAACTATAAAGAGGGAAATAGAGGGACATGGTTGATATAGGGATACCACTTATGCAGAGGGGTAAACTGTGGACATTTCAATGATTAACCACAAAATTGATGATATTATGGGATTTGAGATCTATATAAAAACCCAAATGATCCATGGGATAATGTACACCGAATCATATATTAAGGAATGATTAATTTTCAATATATAAATTCTAGAAGGTGACACATAGTATTTTGAGATAAGTGCAACTATATTTAATTTCATGTTATTTTTGAGTACTATATACAAGAAAGAACTCACAACCTTTTAATAAAAAAATGTTTTCTGGTATTTTCATATAATCTCTATTATGAAGAACATGTATCATTTCACACATCATAACTGAATCATTACATATTCTTGGAAATTGTTTCATGTCATGTATCCCCATTATCTACCCTATATATAACTAGATTAAAACAAAAACTAATTTTTTATGATGAAGAATCAATAAAAATATCTTACATCACCATTATAGGTTACCTTAGAATTATATCTCAACCATACCCAACAAATGAAAATGTAATACCAACATAGGTTCTAGAACATAATAATCAGAATGTTAATAGTGTGTTACAACCTCACACCCATAAAATGTTTCGACACTGAAAAATCATACCATGAAGGTTACATTTCAAAAAGGATAGGCCACTACTATCTCATTAGTGCCTCTTACTCTCAGGTCTGATGAGAATAAAAACAATTCGACAATAGTAGATTGTTTGAAGGTATCATCATCTGATAAATTAACTTGTACATAAAATCAATTATCTGAATGGATTATTAGTTGGAGAAGTATATGGATCTCTATAAAAAATACTCCAACTAAAAAAATTATATGTATGAAATATATAAATTCACAGATTTTATAGTTGGAAAATTTTATGTATCGATGCCAATAATATATGATTTAATTAATGGGAAACAACATTCCCCTCCTTCACAACATAATCAAAAGGAACCAAAAATCGGTAATGAGATTCCATAGCCTTCCAGGACATCAATGACTCAAATGGGGTGAAACATTCAAAAAATCCCTAATCACCAAATAGACACTACAATGCACTATTTCTTTGATTAGAACAATATTTATATGAAATCCATGTCATCAACAACCTTTACCGAATCAAATAAATCTTTTTATTCATATGTTTAACCACGCTCAGTGCAACTATGTTATATTTATATATTATTTATCATAATAACAAATATTTTCACAGCGAGCCATTCAATGACCCAAAAGAATCCAACTCAATCACATACTACTGACTATTTCTATGTGTAAACTTAACCTGTCCAAAATGGTCGTCCAAAGAACCAATAAAATCATAGATTAATGCACAATGAATATCCTCATGAATATGTATTTATATTTATGTATATCCATCCTTCTTCATATAGTATGTCATACTCAATGAATGTGAGATCCCATTTACTATAGGAGGACCCTCCATTAGAGGTAATTAAAATAGAGATCCCTGTCATATTCTATAGCATATGTAACTCTATGAAAACAGAAAATCAACTTAACGTAGATATTTCTCAAATCCTCATCATTGGTTTTTTCAGGATGGTTATTATATGAGAATATTTTATTAGCCTATAAATAAAATACCATATAACCTTTTTCTATATCTAGGTATGTAAAACCCTAATAAAAAATTCCATTGGGATATCATCGAACTATTACGACCTCTCTTTATGTGGATTTAGTAAAACTAAAGGTCTATGATTCTGGGTCATGATCTTTTATCACGTATAACAATTAGAAACAAAATAATCAATGTCTCATCTCTTACCCTATCACATTTATTATCACCGTATGTTATAAATCATCATTGTGGATCTTGGGTGCACTTCGCATAGGGTATTATTAAAATCCCCCATCAAAAAATTCTTTACAGTCAGAGGTAAAATGTATAGATTTTATAATCATTTAATGCCCTCAATGGAGAAGGAACACTAAAATAATGTTACACAAAAATAAATAGATTTCCTAATTCAATTGAATTCATCAATAGTTAATTTTTTTTAAATAACCATCTTTATAATACGATGGTAAATAGAATGTATGAAAAGAACAAATAATCCATTTTTTCATGAAAACTAATATGAAATTGTATAATAAAATCCATCATGTTCCACTATTCTGATGATTCATTCATGGTTTGGGTAATAAGTTTCTTTATCAGATAATATACTATGAAATTTCCTTTACTTAGGTTATAGTCAGTATCCAAACAAAAATATTTCTCTTACTTTTCTTAATGACTCTTGTGGAGGATGAAATCTATTTTAGAAAATATATAACTAAAGCATTGGTGATTAGAATGTAAGGCAAAACATTACCTAAAAAATAAATACCACCAACTCTTATGTTCATTCAATATAGTTTCATGTTCATGTTCATGAATTAGATAATTAATTTCATGTTTCCAAATATATTCACATATGATGGATAACACATGATCACCCTGTAAAATAAGATATACCAAAGATGAATCTGATGTATCATCAGATACAATATAGCCTTTCCAAACGAATAAAAGATTTAACCGTAATAAATATATCAAATGAATTATCAGCTCAACAAATGAATTCAAAAACATCTCATGATAGGAAACATAAATCCATTCTTAGTTATAGCAATCCTCAGAGAATTCATCGTTGAGAAATAATTTAAGAACTAGTAATAAATTCCATCATAATACCAGAGTCAGTGAATCGTGAATGTAATATGTGGTTCATTCCAATGTCATGAAATCATTCACCATCATAGGGTGAACTAAAATTACATGTTCCGTCACAATGTATGACAATATATTAAATTACATGATCATGAAATATTTTTTTAAGGGATTTCTATAACTTAATTGACTTAAGAACAATTAATTAAATTTTTTTAGATGGAACACATAATCGTCCTCTGGCATTTAGTAAACCCATATTTTATTCATAAAGACCAACATGAACATATAATGATAGTTGTGGAAAATTATTTTCACCAAAAATGTAAATAATTCATGATTATTGGTTAAGAAATTTTTCATGAAAAAGGTACTCATAATGACTATACCCACTCCAAAAGGTGGCTTTCAATGTCATATTATTTTATTCTCTATTGGTGGTAGCTAGAATGACAATCAATCTCGTAGAACAATATCACCGTTTTCCACAAGACAAACATATCATCAATACTTGGTAAAAAATACTTCTTATTAAAAATTAATTCATTTTGATTCAAGTAATAAACACATATCATAAGTGTTCAATATTTATTCATTACAGGGACAGTAGGTTCCCCCAAAGATGAAACACTATGGTGTATAAATATGTTTTATAATATATCATCCAAATGTGTCTTCAGACATTTCATTTTATCTTATTCCAAGAGTTATGATGGAATAGATACTGGCTTAGTACTATGTACTAAATAAATAGGAAACAATTCCACCATTACCTATAGAAAAGAAGAGATGTTAAAATGGAAAAAAATTATGAAACACATCAACAAATGAGATAGAACAACACTCAATGTCTCTCACTACACATCAAAAAAGAAAATTGATATTATATTCCCTAATACCAGAAATGAAGGTTTGGATCTTCTCGACCTTGGGTCTTATTCTCCATAAAAGATATGACAAACCACATTGGGAAAAGTAATAGAGTCCCATTGAAGATAACAATCTATTTGGTCATTATTACAAATGATACAATCTAAATAAAAAACATCATAAACAAGTTTCATGATGAGAACTAGAAAAAACATTATTTTAAAATTTTATGATAAAGATAACACACAAGAAGGACAATAGAGATTGTGATATCTCTTTGTTATAAGGGGTGTAGTAATCTCGATCACATAGGATAAAAGTCAATAAGATGATTTAAAAATTTTGCAATATGAAATTAAATGAACAACTAGAAGGAACCCGTGTCAAATAATGATTTCAACAATGTTGAAGCTATATTTAATGAATGAATAAAATATTCTAGTCCCATATCTACTTTTTTAGGATGAAATTACCCTATAAGAAGAATCATTATTTTGGATGCCACTGGATGGAACCCCTTAAATGTAAATTTAATTAACTAAATGACATTGATTATTGGTGTTGATGAGCATGTTCACCTATGTGGGAATGAATATATATAATTGAGCTTATGTAAGTGTCCTTGAATTCCCTCTGGATATGAATATCTTGTGTTATATGATGGGAACCTATTTTAAATCCCTATGCTTTCCACAATGGAGGAAAGTTATAGAGAATTGTTTAGGAATTGATGGAGGTGTAGAAGAACCTAGGTGTTAAGATAAACCATGATACTCATCAATATACTTCTTCCAATAATGGGAACTCAATGAAAATATATTGGGATAAATATGAACTCCTTTCAATCAAAACTAACCATCAACATCACCTTCGACCATCAACACCATATCCATCACATCAGTAGAAGAAGAGAGATTCCATAATAAAACGTATGAATGCTTCTCTAATTGAAATTCATTTATAATCTACATTTATCCATTTTTTCATTCTCTAGAATTTTTGGAGAAAACGACACATGATAAGTGAATTGGATCTTATATTTAGTCAAGGTATTGGAATCCAATTATAGATTGAAAAACACTAAAGACTTATAAAACATCATGGACTTGAGATAAATCTTGTCAAGAAAATAACATTATATTTCAGATCCCAATAAATTTTCACGTTTTCTCTAGAACCAATTAAACCAAATATCTCAAGATTTTTCCCTTGGGTTAAATGCATCACACTTTACCTTAAAAACATCAAAATATTCCATGAAATCAATTAGAATCAAAATATTCCTCCACCAATAAATAGCCTCTTAATGAATATTGGATCCCCTAAAATATGGTTTATTATAGTGAATGTTATATTGAAAATAAATATGAAATTCATACATTTTATGATCTGAAAATACATGTTGTTTGAGAATGGGTATAGGTGTCATTCATTGTTCCTCGACAACATGCTCACAAACCATAACAGTATTCTGGTCCCTGGGGGAGTATTTCATTGTATTTCATCATATTCATCATACGTGATCCAATTCACACGTCGTTTTATATGATTAAAGATAATAGACATCATAAAACAAAATGGGGACATCATTAAATCACTCAGATCCACACTCAAAATAGAAAAGGGGATATTAATCTCATCAGATAAAAAACAATAATTACATTTTTCCATATCTAAACCAATAGAAGGTAATAATATAGAACTAATCCACCAGACAACATTCCCAAATCACTCATGGTGACTTAATTATTATTATTATATGATTATGTTATAAACTCACTCAAAACTACCATCTATGTCCTGCAATGATTTATCAACTATATACTGACATCACGGAAAGATTCTTAAATTGAACCTATGATACCACTATATCAAGAACTAGTATAGATACCCTAGTAAAATGATATCAATATATTTTCTAACATGGATTAAAGGGAATTCTCAATCCCCATATGTTGTTGATTAGATCCTAACATATTGTAATGTACATGTGGGAATTAATTTTATACATTATCAATGGATGATAATGATACAAATCCGTATTCTCAAAAACACCAGAGGGAGAGAGTATTAGAAACCAAACATGTATACCAAAGACAAAAACTAGAAATCATAAAGTACAATAATGTGGACATGATATCAAAAAATCCAAAAGGATATATCACCCCAATCTCATTACATTCTTTTCATTTATAATGATATACAAAGTCTCAAACATGTATTAAATAAAAAATTTATAAAAATGTTTATATAAATATATTTGGATGAGTAATGTTTTTTATAATAAATGAAATATATATCAAAAAATCATTAGAAGAAACACTATCTTATGCATGGTGGAACATTAGTTCATAGTTATTGGATCTTCAGTCATCTCATATCAATGATCATGGAAAATATATTTAGATACATAACCATGAATTATGCAGAATATGACCCACCATCATCCCATCATGGATAAGATATTACGAAATATGATTATGCTAGATTTAAAATCATCAATTAATATTAAAGTAATTACAATCATATAATTATTCTCCCAAATAACATAATAACTCCCTAGGCCCATGTTTTCTCAATTTGTCAATCATTAATGGAAAAAAATTAAAATATCTTTAAAATACTATTACCCATTTTATTTATCAATATTCCAACTTCATTCCAAAAATAAAAAACAAAGGATTTTCATCATTTCACGACTCTTCAAATGATAACTAATCATCAGTTTTTATCATATATATTTAATCGATTTTTCCATGAGAAATCAATTCACAAATCCATCATTCAATAAAATCCTCCCCAATGTACATCTCTATTGAAATTATGTGTCTAACCTATAATCTAAACAATATAAATTTCCATAACAATTAGCATAAAGTCTATTTTTTATAATCAAATTGAATAAATTTTGAAACAATAATAATTTTACTATTTAATAAATTGGAAAATCAAAAATTGAACCACCTCCAGTTTTCATAGAAGCACAACAACCAAAATGGGACTCCCAAACTATAATGAAGGCACTGAAGATCTAGGATGTCAACCTCTAAATAAGATTCAAAATCATGGTGTTTAGATCCATAAATCCATATATTATCCATTAAACTCACAGGATTGCACAAAATGGAGACTGATGATACATGAATACCTTTTCTGTAAAGAGATAAAATATGTCCATCCTTATGATCAATCACACACTAGATAATATGGGGAGATTAGATATCTCAGAAAATGCATTCTACAATATTTGTGTTAAGGGGAATGAAACCCAATGGAGAATTATTATATTCATTTTCTATCCACTATATAAAATGGATACTAGATTTTTTACACAACTTGTAGCCCAATTAAACTTAGATTAATTTTAGAGTCCCTTGTATGCTTAAAACCCCATTTTCTATTATTTATTTTTTAAAAAATAATATAATAATGATGTGGATTATGTGGACGAAATGTATCCTTACATTCTTTTTACTCACATTATAACATCGTTTATGTGATTATAACATGTCATGTATGCACATAACATTGTGTGTTATTCCTAAAAATACAATAAAAATTTAGGTTTTATTATAATTATTCCAACAATAACCTAACATACCCATTATAGGAATTATCTTTATTCCTTCTCAACCCTATCAAAAAAATGAAAAAAGGAAACCAAGACATGGACTAGAACATACCTGTGAGAATGGTAACATGGTGTAACATGTGTTTTGTTCCTATATGAATTTTATATGTGATGTATTTGTTGAGGTCATAGGAATTGGGTTCACTATTGGTTCTATGAATTTTCTTGTTACATTATCAAAAATTAAATTGGTTTCAATCATGTTTTCAATGATTAATTTGAAAGGAAATAAATTTTAATTTTCCAAATTATTTTCAAATGTTCTTAGTCATAGAAACGGAAATTATGAAATGGATTATTGTTCTAATGGATTGGTTTTAGTGAAATGGATTAATGGATTGGGAGATTCTGTATGGAATACTTATGGAAATCCCACGGAATGATTTATTTTAAAATACTAGACAAATACATATATATATAGGGAAATATATATTACCCATTTCAAATGTTGACTAATGAATAGAAGAATAATTCAATTGTGTGGAAAGGTTACTGACACCCACACACACATAAAAATATTAATATAATGTTCTTGGTTTATATTCATTATGTTTGAGAGAGTTTTTGGTATAGGATGAGCCAGAGGGAATAACGTAATCAAATCTAAAATTGGTTCCTTTAAAATAATGAGCCTCTGTTTAAACATATATGATCTTATTATGAATGGAAATCCACTCTTAATTAATTACCAATTGAATTAAAATTTTATTTGGAATAAATGAATGACATGTATTTATGTTCCTAGTGAGGTGGCTTGTGCGTGATGTTCATGTGATTAAAAAGGGCCTTCACTTATGGTGGCCAATGGAGGTGAGAATGGGGTTACTTTTCAGTGTAATATATGATATTCATGTATTTCACATCATAGTGAGACTCACATAAAATTTATTTCAAATAGAATCATGGGGTTGTTTTCTGGGAGTATAGGTACACTTTCTCCACTTGTTGTGATTACGCATGGGCTAGTGGCCATATCAAGATATCCTGAGTTCTTCTAGGATGTTCCTCTCAGTTGATCTTGTTATGGTGTCACCAGTTCCTATGGAAGTGATTATAAATTAACGGTACTGGTAGAAAATTATTATTTGGTCATATTTTATCTTTTTCCTAAACCATCTCGAGGGGTAGCTGATATCCCATGACACATGTTTTACGTGTATTCTATATTTGGTTGTAATCATCATTATTTAAGATATAAAAAAACATATTTTTTTCATATTCTGAAACCATTTTTTGAAATGATTAATTTCATAAATAACCGATGTGTAATGTATTTCATACCACAAAACCTTATTGGAACTTCCAAGGGAATGTGGATATTCAATTTTTAATGATTGATAAATGTTTTTATTTAAACAGCAGAAAACTATTTTGTATATTTCATATTTTTATACTAGGATGATTGGATTTGATTTTAAAATTTAAGACATAGTGAATTGTTTACCCTTGTATACCCTTATAATAATCTCAGTTCTTATGATTTATTTTGTTATCTGTTTTTAGATTCAGGTTCTCTGATTATTGGATTCCTTATTTAGAGAACACATTTCATTGGTTAAAGGTGACCAAAAAGGTATCTTGGGGGAAAATATATTTTATTCCATTTTCACCAACCATTTATCGTTTTAATAGTTTTTAATTATTTGATTATTTTCTATTTCATAGAAAAATCATTTCCAATTTATTTTTTCATCATACATGGTACTAGTTTCCAACCTGAGATGATTGGGAACCCCTCTCATGTAACGCCCCGACCCCAGCTACCCAGAGTTGGTCCATTATATCGTAACATTGGCATGATCACAAAATATCAAGTCTCGAAAGACCGATTAGTTTAGTAGCCTTGGAAACACTAGATACATTCATTAGTCTTTCATTACATCAAAAAGTAAAAAAACTACAATAACATGGTCTTCATAGTCCACAATCATATCCCTTTCTGACTACCCCTACAGGTCATTCATAAAATATTTCTTCACATCCTGGAAAAATATTAAAACATTGAAAGGGGTGAGCTCAGATGCTCAGTAAGGTTAACAATATAGCGGAAGATTTCATAAATAAACATTAACATTTAAGGCAATGTATAACTAAAACAAAAGCCTTTTAAACATGAACTTCAACACAATATGGAAAAAGTAAAATGAGATAATGCCATTTACTTATTCACATAGATATTCTACTGGTGGAATAATCACATGCAATATCAATAACCACTTTCATAATGATGGAATGCATAATGCCAGACTATCATAACCACATAGTCAAGGCCTCGTGCCAAGACCACAAATAAGATTTTGTCAAGGCCTCGTGCCAAGACACTAGTTTGTCTCATGAGACCTGCCGATGCATCGAGGAGCTATAGCAGGCTCCACCCGTCACTTATTAAGTCCAATGAATTCCTCATATGAATAGGTTTAAACATATCATAAACCATAACATAATCGTATCACATAAAACATGCGTAAAGGAAACATAAAATTTCCACATTTCAATCACAAGATTGTCAATACAACACATTGATATAATAAAAACGCTTTCAAAACCATTTTCAATACCAAAATAAAAGCAAGTTAAAACTTTGTATTTATTTTTCAAAAAAAAAGTGATGGCTTGTAGAGGAAGCCGAAACTCAAATAATGGTCACGGCGGCGGAGAAGTCGTTGTCTCCGCATATGTACGTAAAGGAAAACATTCCCTTTTTGTCATTTAGTAAAATGCTTCGTATAAAAATGATTCCTTTTGAATAAACGAAAAAGTCAAAGGGGTTTATACACCATACAAAAGAAAGTTGTGTATAAAATAAAATATGCCTCAATGAAAGGAGATTGAGACGAAGTCCCATACAAAGATCATTTTTAAAATAAAATAGATATAATATGTGTATTCACTATAAGTACACAAAAATAAAGTACAAATACAAGATATGACATAATAATATAATGACATAATTTGAAAGTAGGAGATTAACCCAAAGAATGGAAATTGGGTTAAGAAATTCCCTTACCATGCGTCCTGTCCTGACTCGACCGTTCATTAACCTCATGAATAATAAACTAGAGTTAATTTATATTTACATAAGAACCTTTTTCATGTTCATTATTCCTTTTATATCCCTTATTACCATGTTATGAACATTATTTAATTATTTAAGTTAATAGCGGTCGTTTTGTCGATCTTTGGTACTTGAGTCAAAAATAAACTTCTTATAATTACAAGTTGTTCATGTGGTGAAATATCCATTATATACAGAATTATATTCATGATGTAGATATCATATATTTCATATATATACAGTATATACATTCATTCATAATGTTATGTAACATTTAGAGGTATGAAATGAAATGCACCGTTCATGGTGACGGTAAGCCGTACGTACGCAGGAACGCTAATTTCATTTCTATTTCATATTTAATGTAATGAATTCATAATTATATAAAGTTATAATATAGTTCCAGTATAATATCATATATAATATCATTTACTCCATCCTTTATACATCCCACATATGGGATTAACGATTCACATCACTTTGAGGGGGCGGTAGTCCGCACTTCCTAAAATGAAATTATCGCATTTACCCATAATGGAAGTCATAAAGTATGCCATAAATGAGAAATACAGAAGCATAAGGAAAACATATACATAATATATATATCATATATGAAAATATTGTCATCAAAATGGCCACCATTATAGGCGTTAATAGAATTTGAACAATCATCGTTTCGTGAGGCAGTATTTCGCCACCCACAGAAACAGTATGTTCTTTAACCATTAGATGTAGGTGTGTGTAAGTGTAGCTCTAATCCTTCTTATAAAAACATCCTAGTATATTGAGTATACTGGTTTTGTTGCAAAAGAAATGAATAAAAAGAGTTTAGGGGGCTGGAGAAGAAAAATAAAACAAAACAACATTAGAGAAGACATTACCTCAAAATCGGGTAACTCTTTTTGATTTGAGCCAAAGGCTTACTTGGGAAAAGTTCTTCCCATTGTGAGGCTTCTAGGAGTAATAGGGGGAAGTTGGGAGAGTATTTGGGCAGAGTTTGGCCGAGCCAAATGGCTTGAAGGTGTGAATAAGGTGGGAGAGGTGGGGGCCTTTTATAAGAGGAGAGGAGGGGCTCTTTTGGAAAGATTGAAATGTTACATTATTATACAATGATTTTCGGATTCTTAAGGTCCCACACTTATATAATTCGTGTATAAGGTGATAGGTGTTAGAAATATTCTCATCCAATAGGCTTTGGACAAGTGTATGCCTTGGATTTTGCATTATCTTCTCATTTTATTTAAATCGTTAAATAATGAGGTCATTGCCGCATCATATTTATGTCATAAATAATTTAATTTATATAATGTCTAAAAATAATAAAAAAATACTATGATGTAGTAAATCTTTTTATCTTTCTAATTAATATTTATAGTCAAAATTTGGACTTGTGTAACCCCACTTAAAAACTGTTTTAGTAAAACAACTCATGTTTGTGTCAGTTTAATTTTAACATTAAATAAATATATATTAATGTCATTTTCCAACCAAAGTGGCTCCATGGGGTCCCCAAGATGACCCATGGGTTGTCTTGGTCGTCCATAACTCATCCAATAGGAGTAGGACAAGTGTCAAGCTCATATCATATTATTAAAACATTGTTTTTACCTTAAACTACATTAATTACCTCTAATCGCGATTAAGAACTTAAAAGTTACTATTCACCAAAAAATTATTTTAATCTCATTGAACCACATTTTACTTCTTAATGACAAACATTTATGT
Source organism: Viscum album (assembly GCA_963277665.1). Taxonomy (NCBI): domain Eukaryota; kingdom Viridiplantae; phylum Streptophyta; class Magnoliopsida; order Santalales; family Viscaceae; genus Viscum; species Viscum album. Next base: position 896,385,401 of record OY728127.1, read on the forward strand.
CGGATTTTTGAAAATCAAATCACCGAAGTGGTAATATTTCATTTAAACGAAAAATTAGTTATTTAACTACCACTTAGTGGTTTCACTATTCATAAAAAATTGATGTTTTTCAGAACAATGCCAAAATTTCACCCTAAGCTATAATTGATATTCCAAATTCAAAAATGATGTCTATTTTAAAAAATTCCAAACATATAAGTTTCATTAATTAATTTTATAATTAATTCCCGTTGTCACAACAAATAGCGTGTTTTTATGAAACAATTTATATCAAAAGATTGGCAATTGTTTATGTCCAATTTCAATGTTAAATTAATTCTAATGACCACCATTGGATAAAATTGTAAAAATATATTCTAATTATACTTTAAAACCACTAAATAGTATAATTTATCACAATAAATTATTTTTATTAAAAAAATTGTTTTAAGTATTTTTAACTATTCATAAAAAAATTGGAAGATCTCAGAAAGTTACAAAAAATTCAACTTAGGATAATTTCGATATTACAAATACAAAAATGAAGTCCATTTTGAAATATAAAATTTCTATAATTTTAAAAAGTGGTTGTTACTATTCATAACAGCAACTTTGATTAGTCGTGGTGTGTTAGAACTCGAACTTGCGTACAATGCAAGCTATTGCATTATTGAATGTGAAGCGTATCATGGAAGCTCGGGGTGTTACATTCTCCCCTCCAATAAATTGCGTCCTCGCAATTTGGAATTTTTCTTTGAAAATAAAAGGTTGAAAAGAGAAAATACCTTTGAGGAAAACCCACATCGGAAATAAGATTAATAAAATTTAGCTTTAATAAGAGGGAAAGGGAAATGAAAAAGTCACCCCCCCCCCAATTATGAACTAGATTAGGAGAATATTGGTGGAAATTAGAGACATATAATTGGAGGAAAAAAGTAAATATTTGTAGGGAGTGATTGAGGTCATCAATCACAATCAACTGTCAAATTGAGGGCCTCAAAGCCTTCAATCTATGTTGATTTAAAATATCATCAGTTCAACAAGACATAAGGTATTAGGATAACACATTTTTTTTTGTTTTAATATCCCTTTACTAAAGTTTAAGAATTAATTTATTCTTTGAAAAAGAGATAGGTATATATATATTTATGCTTGACAATTAGAGTTTCAACCTTCAACTCATCTTTCACTCAAAAAGATAATAGAACTCAACAATATTATACTTATCCTAATTGTATAAGGTTCCAAATGTTAACACATACCATTTAGATTAGTAAAATTATTTTGTAATAACTGGGGACTTCCTGTAGGCTAGTGGTAGGAAATAAAGGCCTGTCGCACTATGATTATGGGTTCGATTCCTGCAGCTTTGTCCAATGCGACGGGTTATGCCCCACCCTGCAGGTTGTCCTTTTCCTAAAACTATAGTATCATAATATTCCAAAAATAATCTTCATAAATGCTTTAACCTTAAACAATACTATCCATGGTTCAACTTAATCCATTCCAACTTTAATAGTTATCCAAATTACCTCCGTCCAGACTTTCTGTAAAAGGTCTCTAAATTCCAAAATCAATTGTAACATCAGCTTCCCCAAACAAAGAAAAGATTCTCTTATTGTCACATACTAAAAATATGATTACCTTAATCATATTACCTTAATCAAAAAGTACTGCAGTACAATATTTATATATATCACATTATTCTTATAACCATAATATAATCCATGAGTCCAAAAGCACCATTACATTAGTTATTATGCTTCAACTGTAGTAACAGCATAAGATTGTCCTTGATCCCTTGGCCTTTTCTGAGGTAAGTTTCCCTGACGCTTAGGACATTCATTTGCATAATGACCCATTTCTCTACAATTGTAGCATTCAACTTTGATAGCCTCTTTCTTTCCCTTGCAATCACGAGCCTGGTGACCCTTTTCTCTACATTTATAACAAACTCCCATTCCTTTTAGGCAAGTACCAGGGTGATTCTTCCCACAATTATCACATAATGGAAAATCCTTCTTTCCCTTTTTCTCTTTATCTGTCTCTTGTTCCATCATTCTCTTCTTCTTTTGCTTTACTTTGTTGTCATAAGACTTAGAGAATTCATTTTCTGTCTTGATATCACACGAGACAATATCTTCGTATGATGAGAAGGATTGTGATACTAAAGCTCGACGGAGAAATGGTTTTAACCCATCAAAGAAACGATCAATATTACTCCTTGGGTTACGTATATAATCGGCAGCATGCCTCGCTAACCTTGTAAAGTTAGCCTCATACTTTGCGACATTCTCATCCTCCTTCTGCCTCAAACTCAGAAATTGCCTTTCCATATCTGCTCGATGGTCGCGAGGAATGTATTTTTCTAAAAACAGATCTTTGAACTCCCTCCATTCCATATTTGATACTTCATCATCTTACTTCATGATTTGAATCAATGACCACCATTGATCAGCATCTCCAGTGAGGCGGTAAACTGCCATGATAACTTTTTCCCTTTCACTGCTCCCCAAATCCTGAAATATTTTCTCTAGGGAATTTATCCATTGCTCGGCTACTAAGGGATTTGTACTCCCATTGAACGTTGGTGGTTGTTGCCTCATGAATCGATCTAACATTGATCCTCCACGTTGCGGATCAGGGTGCTCCATACGAGTAAGGTTATTATTTATAACCTGAGTGAGTTGTCCCAGTATGGTATTAAGTTGATCAGCACCAGTTGTATCTCCAGATCCACAATAATTATCTTAAGCAGGACGACAATCCCTACACAGAGTTCGTGGATTGATACGGTTTCCATTTCTTCCACTAGGCGCCATTTCTAAACAATGGCATAAACTATATTAGTTTATGAATCAAAATACATAATCCCAAGCTTATAAAACACTTAACATAAATTGAACTATTTATGGATATAATCCATATTCATAAAAAAAATTTCATTGAGGAAGTATATACTCATAAACCCTTCATAGTGATTTGTAAAGAAAATGAGAGTTATCCTAAGCATATCCCCCGGGAGTGTCGTAACCAAGAGTGCTGCAAGGCCCGTTGTCGTGCACCAGTTCCCGTTCGAGTCTAGCTCAAAGCGGTGTTTTTGGGTTTTACCCCTAGGTACATATGTGCCAAAGCCACCTCTACCTGCTCGTATCCAGACAGGGATGTATTGCTCGGAAAACTCACAAAATCTCTATAATACCAAAATTTTAGGAAGTTCTTCTACACTAATCCTCAAAGTCTATCTTTGGGCTATGTTCTCTAATCAGATTTTATCTAAATCTAGCTTCCAAGTTTAGTACTAAACTGCCTCTAATACCAACTGTAACGCCCCGACCCCAGCTACCCAGAGTCCGTGCATTACTTCGAAACATTGGCATGATTACAAAAGATCAATTCTCGAAAGACCGATTAGTTTGGTAGCCTTGGAAACACTGGATACAATCATAAGTCTTTCATTACATCAAAAAGTAAACAAAATACAATAACACGGTCTTCATAGTCCACAATCATATCCCTTTATCACTACCCATGTAGGTCATTCATAAAATACTTCTTCACATCCTGGAAAAATATTAAAACTTTGAAAGGGGTGAGCTCAGATGCTCAGTAAGGTTAACAATATAGCAGAAGCTTTCATAAATAAACATTAACATTTAAGGCAATGTATAACTAAAACAAAAGCCTTTTAAACTTGAACTTCAACATAATATGGAAAAAGTAAAATGAGATAATGCCATTTACTTATTCACATGGATATTCTACTCGTCGAATAATCACATGCAATATCAATAACCACTTTCATAATGATGGAATGCATAATGCCAGACTATCATAACCACGTAGTCAAGGCCTCGTGCCAAGACCACAAATAGGATTTTTTCAAGGCCTCGTGCCAAGAAACTAGTTTGTCTCATGAGACCTGCCGATGCATCGAGGAGCTATAGCGGGCTCCACCCGTCACTTATTAAGTCCAATGCATTCCTCATATGAATAGGTTTAAACATATCATAAAACATAACATAATCATATCACATAAAACATGCGTAAAGGAAACATAAAATCTCCACATTTCAATCACAAGATTTTTAATACAACACATTGATATAATAAAAATGCTTTCAAAACCATTTTCAATACCAAAATAAAAGCAAGTTAAAACTTTGAATTTATTTTTCAAAAAAAAGTGATGGCTTATAGGGGAAGCCGAAACTCAAATAATGGTCACGGCGGCGGAGAATTTGTTGTCGCCGCATAAGTATAGAAACGAAAACATTCCCTTTTTGTCGTTTAGTAAAATGCTTCATATAAAAAAGTTTCCTTTTGAATAAACGTAAAAGTCAAAGGGGTTTACACACCATACAGAAGAAAGTTGTGTATAAAACAAAATATGCCTCAATGAAAGGAGATTGAGACGAAGTCCCATACAATGATCATTTTTAAAATAAAATAGATATACTATGTGTATTCACTATATGTACACATAAATAAAGTTCAAATACAAGATATGACATAATAATATAATTACATAATTTTAAAGTAGGAGATTAACCCAAAGAATGGAAATTGGGTTAAGAAACTCTCTTACCTTACGTCCTGTCCTGACTCGACCGTTCATTAACCTCCTAAATAATAAACTAGAGTTAATTTATATTTACTTAAAAACCTTTTTCATGTTCATTATTCCTTTTATATCCCTTATTACCATGTTATAAACATTATTTAATTATTTAATTTAATTGCGATCGTTTTGTCGATCTTTGGTACTTGAGTCAAAAATAAACTTCTTATAATTACAAGTTGTTCATGTGGTGAAATATCCATTATATCCAGAATTATATTCATGATTTAGATATCATATATATCATATATATATACAGTATATACATTCATTAATAATGTTACGTAACATTTAGAGGTGAGAAATGAAATGCACCATTCATGGAGACGGTAAGCTGTATGCACGCATGAACGCTACTTTCATTTCTATTTCATATTTAATGGAATGAAATCATAATTATATAAAGGTATAATATAGTTCCAGTATAATATCATATATAATATCATTTACTCCATCCTTTATACATCTCACATATGGCATTAACGATTCACATCACTTTGAGGGGGCGGTAGTCCGCACTTCCTAAAATGAAATTATCGCGTTTACCCATAATGGAAATCATAATGTATGCCATAAATGAGAAATACAGAAGCATAAGGAAAACTTAAACATAATATATATATCATATATGAAAATAGTGTCATCAAAATGGCCACCATTATAGGTGTTAAAAGAATTTGAACAATCATCGTTTCGTGAGGCAGTATTTCGCCACCCACAGAAACAGTATGTTCTTTATCCATTAGATGTAGGTGTGTGTAAGTGTAGCTCTAATCCTTCTTATAACAACATCCTAATATATTGAGGATACTGGTGTTGTTACAAAATAAATGAATAAAAAGATTTTAGGGGGTTGGAGAAGAAAAATAAAACAAAACAACATTAGAGAAGACATTACCTCAAAATCGGGTAACTCTTTTTGATTTGAGCCAAAGGCTTCCTTGGGAAGAGTTCTGCCCAAAGTGAGGCATCTAGGAGTAATAGGGGGAAGTTGGGAGAGTATTTGGGCAGATTTTGGCCGAGCCAAATGGCTTGAAGGTGTGAATAAGGTGGGAGAGGTGGGGGGCCTTTTATAAGAGGAGAGGAGGGGCTCTTTTGGAAAGATTGAAATGTTACATTATTATACAATGATTTTCGGATTCTAAAGGTCCCACACATATATAATTCGTGGATAAGGTGATAAGTGTTCGATATATCCTCATCCAATAGGCTTTGGACAAGTGTAATCCTTGGATTTTTCATTATCTTCTCATTTTATTTAAATCGTTAAATAATGAGGTCATCGCTGCATCATAATTATGTCATAAATAATTTAATTTATATAATGTCTAAAAATTATAAAAAAAATACTATTATGTAGGAAATCTTTTTATATTTCTAATGAATATTTATAGTCAAAATTTGGACTTGTGTAACCCCACTTAAAAACTGTTTTAGTAAAAAAACTCATGTTTGTGTCAATTTAATTTTAACATTAAATAAATATATATTAATGTCATTTTCCAACCAAAGTGGCTCCATGGGGTCCCCAAGTTGACCCATGGGTTTTCGTGGTCGGCCATGACTCATACAATAGGTGTAGGACAAGTTTCAAGCTCATAGCATATTATTAAAACATTGTTTTTACCTTAAACTACACTAATTACCTCTAATCGCGATTAAGAACTTAAAAGTTACTATTCACCAAAAAATTATTTTAATCTCATTGAACCAAATTTTACTTCTTAATGACAACCATGTATGTCGGATTTTTGAAAATCAAATTACATAAGTGGTAATATTTCATTTAAACGAAAAATCAGATATTTAACTACCACTTAGTGGTTTCACTATTCATCAAAAATTGAAGTTTTTCAGAACAATGCCAAAATTTCACCCTAAGCTATAATTGATATTACGAATTCAAAAATGATTTATATTTTACAAAATTACATACATATAAGTTGAATTAATTAATTTTATAATTAATTCCCGCTGTCACAACAAATAGCGTGTTTTTATGAAACAATTTATATCAAAAGATTGGCAATTGTTTATGTCAAATTTCAATGTTAAATTAATTCTAATGACCACCATTGGATAAAATGGTAAAAATATATTCTAATTATACTTTGAAACCACTAAATAGTATAATTTATCACAATAAATTATTTTTATTAAAAAATTTGTTTTAAGTATTTTTTACTCTTCATAAAAAAATTGGAAGTTCTCAGAATGTTACAAAAAATTCAACTTAGGATAATTTCCATATTACAAATACAAAAATGAAGTCCATTTTGAAATATAAAATTTCTATAATTTTAAAAAGTGGTTATTACTATTCATAACGGCTACTTTGATTAGTCACGGTGTGTTAGAACTTGAACTTTCGTACAATGCAAGCTATTGCATTATTGAATGAGAAGCGTATCATGGAAGCTCGGGGTGTTACATCTCAGTCATTATTAGAGGACTTCTTGGTTGAATAGTATGGTATTTTTGTAGATTGATTTGTAATATATAAAATGTTTCTAATGATTTCCGTAATATAACATTAACTACATATTTTTTATTCTTTTATTACATTCCATGTACCCATTTAAAAGGAACCTAGATAAACCTCATTAAATTTCAGTTTTCAGGTTTTAACATTACACAGTTTAAATTAATTTTTCATAATTAGTTTACTTGGTATGGAGAAACAATTATTTTCTGATGACATGTAGTGTAACTGAAAAGCACATTATACTATTCACAAATTTTTATAGTATATATTTAAAATTATAAGATTCTTCAAACATTTACTACCTAAAACATACAAAATTACATCCACAAAACAATGTGGTTTCCTGATGTGTACCTCCTCTACTTGTCATATAGCCAGAAAAATGTGTATAATGAAATACACACATAGAACCATAGTATGTATTATGGAAATATGGTAAATTTATATACATGATTTATTTTTAGTGTTCACTCGTATGGTATAATACATATTTATGGTTTAAAATAAAATGAAATTAATTATTAAATTTAACAAAATAAATACATAAAATTATTTAATTTATTGATTTTAAAAGATGTTTTATAGTATATATTATAAATTAAATATATAATCAATTCCATCTAAAATTTTGAAATACAAGTTTCGGATGATAATCAAACACCAAGCAATCTTCATGGAATAAATTTTCTTTCATAGTGTAATTCATACATAACCATAAGTAATTTATTAATTGTACAAACTACGTAATTATGTTTTATTAATGTAAAAAAAATTTATGAGTACACTGTAAATAATAAGGATCCAATCAATGTGTTCAAAAAAATAATTTACTATGTTTCTTCTATATTCTATATTTTTACTTATTTTATTAATTAATTGTAAATAATTTATTTATTTTAATTAAAACCATGGTATAAGGGGAATCTCCAGGAAATATTTAATGAATATTATGATATAAAAATTAATTAATCAATCGAAAATGTAATGGGATATTTTCCGCATGTTATATCTTAATGAAGGAGGAAAATAAACAAATGCTAGAGAGTTATTTAAATATATACTATATACATCATGGATATTAATGGACATAGATCATCCCATTAATGTGTTGGATTACATTGAAATTAATTATTTCATATATATTTTCATTATTACTATATTTATATGTTATATTTCATTTAATCCATCACTCATTATTCTAATAGAACCCTCATTTCAATAATTACATTTAAATTAATCATCTAGTGTTTTATTATTTACCATAGAAAAATATAGGATGATTTCATTACCAGGTTACAATTTATTTATTTTAAATTCCATTCTCCAAAGGAATATTTAATGGTTTAATAAATAAAATCAATTAATTGAATTTATTTAAAACCATGGATAGATTTAAAATAAATGGAAAAAATGAAAAACATTTAAAATGTTATAAATATTAATAAAATCCTTTTAATATTGACAATATGTCCAATCGAGAAAACTAAAAAAGTTAAAAAAAAATATACCAAATAAATATTATGTTATACTCGTTCACCGATCATCTAAATTATTATAATCATATTTTTAATGTGTATGTTAATTCCCTCATCGTAGGAACTTTTAATTATCATGAATTCATATCTAGGATGGCGAGTTGACATATTCAATCTTTTAATGGATATAATCATCCCAGTTATTTCAAAAAAAAATTATAATTATGTGTTGAGGAAATAAAATATATGATTTTAGGATTGATGTTTCCACTCAACAGATTATAGATAATAATGATATCAAATGGATTGAATGCATAAAAAATAATTATTTTTATTTTAATGGACTCCATTTGGAATATATGACGTTAAATTTATATCTTTCCTGCTATATTATCCATGTTAATGGATATACCAATTCAAATGGTGTATGTTTTTTGGGTTTCATAAATTATTTAGAGGCATAAATTTTAAATAATATTTGATCTTATATATTTTTATTAGTTAAATATAGTAATAATAATATCTAAATAAATTTTTGTAGTAAATATAATGTTAATAACCAATGTTATACAAGTGATCCTTATTAAAAAACATATTTTCATAATTGAAAATTAATTATTAACTGGGTACTATCTTTAATAAAATATTTTACATAATTGTACTTTTAATTTAAATGTTTGAAATCCAAAAATATTTTTACTTTATGGTCAAACGTTACATTTTATGGTTTTTGGGGTATTTTAAAATTAATTGGACTTAATGTAATATTTTTTATTTTAACAGCTTTAAATTATTGATGTATTTTAGACATAATTTTTTTATACTAGTATAAATTATAAAATATTGCAATTTTAAAATTCTATACATTTTGGGACACATTTCCTTCACACAGATTCAAGGATAAATCCATATGTTAAAGGCTCAAAAAAACCTCATAATTTGGTCAATGAAAACATTTCATGGAAATGGAAATTTATTAGGATGGAACCATAGATTCTAAATAGATAGAAATAATACACTAATATTTTGTCGGGAGATGAGAATTAAATTTATCAACAACCTTGATGAAGGTATCCATACGTTAATCATACATTTTCAAGGAAATAAATGCATGAGATATCATTGATGTGGAATATGAAGTTTCTTCATGGGGAAACAATATTCGGAGTAAAATTGAGGGAACACACTGTATACATGTAAAATGATACTTAAATATTATGGGGAAAGAGTATGACAATTATGAACAACCATTACAAAGACACTATTACCTAAATCTCTTATTTAATGGGTCTAAGAGGCATAATCATTCAATGTAAATTCAGTCCTATAAAAGGAGGAATGCACCTCCACTAAAAATCAACACATTCACTCATTAGACAACCAAGGAGGTGATCTCCACCTTGGAAACATGGTAAATCATCTTCTTCTTCCACAAATTATTCATCTTATTTTTTGTTCAATTTTAATTTTTTTTGTTTTAGTTCTTTATTATATTTCAAAATCTAATCTTATTTATTCATTCAGAAAAACTAATTAATTCATGTTTGTTTTTAATATTGTTTTCAACATCATTCTTCTTCCCCACTTATTCTTCAAATTATTTTTATCTTATTATTATTATTATTAATAATATTATTATGTTATAATTATTTATTAATTATATATATTTTATTCATTTCATCTTCATCCAACTATTTTATTTTTTCTCTCACTCTTTCTCCCTCATCACTAAATTTTTTTATTTTCTCTTTTCTTCTCACATTGATTTTTTTATTACAATTATTTTTATTTTTATTTTATTTCATGTAGTATTCTTTCACATTCCACAAAGTAATCTCTTAATCCCATAAATGAGAGTCTGACCTAGATTTTTGGCGCAGAGGGAGGTTATAGTGTTCTTAATTTTTCATTAAACATAATGTAATGTTTGTAATATATTTCAAAAGCATGCATTGGTTAGACGAATTTCTCAGATATGTGGAAAACCCGCCATGGAACGAAAACACAATCTATTATATGCTTTTATTTAAAAACTTTTTCCACTATCAATTAGTTGTATCTTCACATTATTGAGTTGAGATAAATAATGAATTAAATAAATTAGATTGAGTAGGTTCTTGGAAGATGGAACATACTAGACCATGATGTGTGACAAAACATTATTAAAGGAGGAGGTGGAGTTGAGATTTCATAGCCATTCTTGATTTTCACAATTTAAAAATGATGAATAGTAGTTAAATCATGATATTTAATGATTTTATTATCAAATATTAATCTAAATAATAAAATATAATAATCCTTGAATACAAAAATGGACCCAAGGCCATGTCCATTCATTTTTAACTCAATTTATCTTGAAATATCATGATAGATTAAATTTTCATTTTTTCATGTCAATTTTTGTATATATTCAAAACACCAATAAAATTTATCATTGATTTAATTAAGTATTTAAACCATATATAGAAGTATTTTAGGTGAATTTTATAATGTATTTGAAACAAACAGGGTTGTAACTCCATGTCACCGGACCCTAGTCATCCAGTTTGATACAATAGGAAAATTATTATTTATTTTGACCATGCACTCTGAAAGGAGTACATAATAATGGATATTATTTCTAGGGATAAAAGAAGTTATTCATTTACTTTTTCTATTTTCACACCTGAGATATATTATAGACGTTTTTTAGAAATTTAAAACAAAAATAAAATTATTTTTGGGTTCATATTATATTTAATTCAACACAAGGAATAATTACCCTCATGTGAAAGAACCAATCATCCAGTATTCTGAAGAGGGGCCTCTCCTATAGGAACCTTTTTCAACTCACTATCCAATCAAAGATACTGATATATGGGAAAGGACCGAGAATTTCAATTCATGAACTAAAAGATGAAGTAGATAAATTCAAAAAAGATTATCTAAAATTGAAGACCAAAAAAAAGTGACACCAATGTCCCCTAATTGTACTGATTACATTAAAGAGGTTGAGTTCCAACATTCATATATCCATAAACAAACCATCTAAAGAGAATATTACAGGAATAACAAGATAACCTTTAGTGGATCCATGTTGATGAAATCATACATGCAATGATTATTGTGGGAGATCAATAAGATCTGTATGAAAACTAGAATGATTATGTGATACAACTTTATCTCCCTGATGCATACCTTATATAGGATAATATTTTATTACATGCTAAAAATTCCATGTAAGAGGAGGAATCCATCCAAAATATTTAGTTTTTCTATATTATGGTGGATCTTGACTACCTGACTCCACATGCCACTATCCTCCTCCAAGTGGAACTACCCCTTAAGGTAGTGATTGAACCAGAACCAAATCAAGGAGATAATATATATTTGAACACTTTATTTTTGATTTATCGGATACTAATTTATTATCAATCCATATTTCATTGAATTATTAGATTTTTTAAATTGTTTCCATGAATTAAATGAAGAGGACTAAACTGGACATGTACCTGCTGATGAACACACAAAGCTCGTAGATTTCAATGAGAATTAATTTGAGGAAGACCAGGAGAAAACAAATATCATGATCTAGAGTAAATAAAAAAAGATGATTCTCATTTTAAAACATCAATGAATCCAAAAATTTAATAGAAAGAGGAGGATTCACAAGTATAAACCAAAATAATGATGATCCCAAATTCATCCTTCCCTGTCAAGAAATATATACCTAATTATTATGTGTGGATTTGGAATATTCCATCCTTGGATAATTATTCACCATGTATAATGATGCATAAGATATGAAAATTCATATGTGGTGGTTGAAATAAAAGAAGCTTCATCCCCAAACGGATTTTTGAATCTATTTGGTAGTAAAATCTGGAAGAAATAAAAATCCATGGCCCACATGGTGGTTAATAACAAGACTCATCAATATAGATTTTATTATAGGAATATGGATTTTAATTTCATTTCATTTGATTTAGTGTACAAGATATCTCCACTCCCTCTATCTTTTTTAGGATAAATTACATTATCCACTGTATTAATTAAGTAGTATTATTTTATTATTCCATTAGGGAAAAAGGATTCCCTGAATGATGAAATTGGAAAGAGGGCCAAGAATTCATGGGAAGTGAGATCAATTTTATTCTTATATTCTAATCTCCCTATATTATTTGGATATAAAAATGTTTTGATAATTAAAGTAAAAAATAAAATACTCATACTTCTTTTCTTGGTTTTCTTGTGTAATCTTAGAGACATGTGTTTCTTATGAATCTTATGATTACTTGTTTTATATTTCAACGATATCGTAATTGAATATGTAAACTTGAAAATTTGATGATTATATGTAAATCATGCATATTAAAATTTTGACTCATGATTTAAAGTATTTTATATATTCATTTGATTTATAATAACAATTATTTCTCCACGATTTTAATTTTTGATATTTTGGTGAATTGATTTTTTATTATTAATAATGAATTGAGTGATATCCAATATCATATTTCAAATTCTCGATAGCATATATTGGCCATGTACTTCCAATAAGTATTTGGAAAATTTTATGATTGATTGTGGGACATTCCACAAACCAAAACATTCATTTTAACTTTTCAATGCTGTAACTATTTAAAAACAGAATTTATATGATATATTTATATTTCAACAGATCGCTTAACTTTTAAATACCACCTTTACATCAAACCTTATTTATTCCATATAGACCATTGATGACCTTAATAAAAATGTTTTGTGTTCCAAGCATATTATATACATTCCTACTCTATACATAGTATTTTACTGATATCTTAAAATTAAAATGTGGGTTAGAAGGGGTCATGTTTTATGGGATGAAATCCTTTTTAAGTAAAACGTGTGGGATATAATTTGGAAATAAATAATGTTTTTTAATCATTTTTATACATAATTTATTACCATCCTGGGAATATAAAAAATAAAAATCTAATGAATTGGATGTGACTTATATAAATAAAAAGTCTCCATCACTATAATGATGATTTTTATCATATCTCGTTACATGGTGGATTTTTTGTTTATTGTAAAAATAAATTTGAAAAAAATGAAAGAAAATGATATATACATTTGAAAATTTAAAAAAAAGTATTAATTTAGAGTAAAATTCCAGAAGGTTCACATCATTTATTATGATTTTATTATTAATTACCATTGATATTAACTTTTGGGGGAGTATGAGTATCTACATTTATGTTGAGAGTTTAAGTAATTTTTTTCATATCATACATTTTATATAAGAGATAAAAATTATCATTGTCCAGTAATTTTTAACGTATCAAGTCCAACCATCCTAAAGCCTCATAATTAGTTGAACATTCATTTCATTTCCTCCTGATTTTATTTGTCCTTTGACTTTACAATGTGGAGAATGTAGTTCCTCTAGAATAATATAGATAAAGAGAAAGTTAACATGATATGATAAAAAAAATCATGAATATTATGATGTGTGATGATAGAAAAAGATTCAAAAGAGAGGTAGATCATGATTTTTCATGATTAATATTAATGAATTGCAGAACATAAATAACGTAAATAAACATTCCAAAAAAAAATTAGGGGAAAAATAAATTTCATGATTTAATTTGTTTATTTGAAAATTGAGTGGTTATATTGATATTTAATATAGTTTTTTGGATATTTTATTTAACATTGAAAATTATTTTATTTTATAATGTTGGAATTTGTATATTTTTAAAAAATTTACCCTCTGATTTTCAATGTTGAGTTTTATATGTGAGGACAAGCATGTTACATGGCTCTGGGAATTGATAGAAAAAGAAATATTGTCCCTATTTTTTATTTTATGATCAATATATTCAAATCCAAAAAGTTATATTCAAAGGTTAGTTTTCAAATATTATAGTTTTAGTGTTATTTTGAGAATAATTTCAAAAATGGATTATTTTGGATTTTATCTATTTAAATTACTTATATATTACATCCAAAATATTTTCATTCCTGAGAGAAATTTGAAATTATTTCATTTTTAGATTCTATAAATCTATCTCGTCATTTAATTTATCTCGATAAAAATCAAAATGCAACATTTGGAATCCCAACACATGCTCTAATGTTAGGACATGAAAAATTGAGTAGGGTTTGAGATTTTTTGTTATGATAACATATTTCTTAAATAAAATGAACAAGTACACTACCAGTGGGATGGAAGATGATAAAAATATTAATGAACAACATGAATGAAGTTTTCAATGCATGAATTGACCAATTTCAATGTAATTAATTCATTGGAAACTGAATACATGGAATATGAAGAGTCTTCCTGGTTATAATATATTCATTGAAAAAAAAACATAACTACATATGAACATGGAGGAAATGATTACATTTTAATGGGAAACAAGAAACTAATTTTTTCAATTAGTGTTATGAAGACATTATTACAAAAATCATCCATTTAATGTGGCTATCGTGAAGTAAGTATGGAGGTATATTGTTTCCTATAAATGTATGTAAGAAACTCCTTTAAATTTTTTTGCATATAGTCATTTGAACACCAAGGGAGATATTTCCATCATATAACCATGATTCACCATTATCTTCCTCCACCATTTATTATTCTTAATTTTTATTCTTTTATATTTTTTTAGATTTAGATATTATATTAAATATTCATTTAGTCAAATAAATTGTATACAGAATGTTTTTAATTATTTTTCCACCATTATTATCTATCCCCCATTCTAATTATTATTCATAATATTTTATTATTTTTATTAATATCATTTTTTGTATTTTTAACGTTTGTTATGATATAAAAATTTTAATTATTCATTTTTTTCCACTTAATATTTTATTTTTATTTATGTCTCCCTCAAATCCAACATACTTTTTATTTTCTCTTTATTCTCTTTGCAACCTTCATTTTATTTATTCAATATTATTTTTTTTATCTTCTATTTTACTATCACATTCCACCAAGTGAACTCTTACTCTAAAAATGATAGGAAAACCCTAGGGCATTGACAATGTGGTGTTTTTATGTTTTCATTACATTTAATTACATTATTTTTTTGATTGGGTGGCAATCATTGGTGAGGTGATTTTCACCAATGTGTTGACTAGAAAACAATGAAAAATAACTCAATATATTCCATTATTTTTTTATTTAATTGTGTGTCCCTCTATTAATAATTTCATCACATGATAGAGATGAACTAATAAATGGATGAAACAACATTGATTGATCTGTTTCTTGGAAGATAGAACATAAAATACTATGATGTATCTTCAACCATGATAAAAGGATGGCGTTCAATTTATATTTCCTGGGAATTCATTGATTTTTTTATTTATTAATGGATAATATTAGTTCAAAAATGATATTTCATGTTTTAATTATCAAAATGAAATCGAACATATAAAAGAGAATATTGATTTTATCCAAAAATAAACCCAAGAACATTGACTTTCTTCCTTAACTCACCATATATATAAATTAAATGATAGTTCAAATTCCCCTTTTTCATTTAATATTTTAAAATTTTCAAAATTCAAAAAATAAGAGTCATTATTCAATAGTGTTTATTAAAACACAAAAATATGTGGTTTAGGTGATGTAGAAATCATAAGGGAACCAAAATGATAAATCTACTAACTTGAGATAATCCTACATCATACACTATGTTGCATAAGGAAAATTATAATTTATTTTGATCATTCCCTAAAACATGTTTATGTTTGGTACAGATGATTAAATATTATTATACCCCAAAAAATATTTATTTACATTTTATAGTTGATAGTAATTAATCATCATAATAGTCAGCTAAATGATGTCGATCTATTTTTTATAATAATTTCATAGATGAGATTCCAAATATCTAGTGTTTTCTTTCATATTTTAGGTAAGATATTTCAACCACATGTATTGGAAATATCATAAGGAATTTAAATTTTTATTTCAAATATTAGTTAAATTTTCTTGTATGATTCGTAATTTATTCCAAAGAGATGTGATTCCAAAACATACTTGGATTAGTTGATTAGTGATGCTCACTAGGTAGATAGGGTGATCGAGTGAGCATTGGTATCATCATGATCATTATAGAGTGTTTTTTATTTACTTGTCAGGGTGCCCGGTTTGGTATGAAGATACTATAGAAACCATGTGACAACATCATACTCAAGGGGTTTTTAGTTCATTTCTAACAGATCATTTAAATTATTCATGGTTATAGAATAGATTATGATAATAAATATCTAATACAAATGAGAAACAGTGTGTAGTGGTTGGTTCCTAGTGAATAGATAATAGTTTATGCATGGTTTTAGATAAATTATGTACCATTCTATACAGAAGATGTAGTGATAAAACCTTTGTTGGTTAATTTTTTATCTAAATATGTGTCCTAACCATGTGATACATTATGTAGTACACATTAAATGGAATAAATTAGTTGTATAATTTTCAAAAAAATCATTTAGAAGATAGAGTTGGAAAAAAATTCATTAAAATGGTAAATAATAAAAATACTATCATGGGGATTTTCTATCGTGACCCATATTCCATCCTCGTTATGTGTTTAAGGACCATGATTTCTACTATCCACTTTATCCTCCCCAAACCAGTTCATTAGATGTGTTTTTAATGTGATAATTGATTATTAATCATTAATATCCATCTTGTAGTGGATTTCCTTCCCCTTAATCCACTATAATTTTAGATTTATATAGTTTATATATAGATTATGATACCACATGATAATAGTGAAATCAAATTTTTCTCTTGGTATGTTTTATCATTTTACATATTAAAGATCCCAAAATGAATTCATTACATCATTTCAGGGAATTCAATTATGGTATTTATCCATATTGAATCCTCATATGTTTTTATATAGTGAGTTAATATAATTGATTTTTCTTATAGTATCTTCTCATAGGGTAATGCATGATAATGATACTAAGAGTCTGTTGTGGATTTCCCTAGACACATGGAATGTTTTTCAATTTTTGGTTAGCACCTGATGAGTTTTCTGACATCTTACAGAATTGGTTCTTTATAAAATAATAAATTATAAATTTTATAAATAATTATTTTTAATTTTTTGGAATTATTTTATAGAATGGGTGGTCTAGTAAAGATTCCTTAGACATTGTGGATTTTTTCAAGAATCATTATTAGGTCTTGGAAAATCCATTGGATTTTGGATTGTTTATATAAAATTGTTTATGTTGTAGGTGGTGCAATATATTTTCAAATAGTCATTCTAAATCATTTACATGTGTTTATTGTATGTTCCATAAATACTATGCGAGGTCCATTTTCATTGTCACACTATAAAAATTGTGTTAGGCTTTAAAATGAAACCTTATGACTTCTAAGAATCCTATCAAATACATTTTTTATTACAAGTACAGTCTTATAACCACCCATGGGTTAACCAAATTATGAAAAATGTTAAATTAGATGCTTTATTTTAGGAACATAGATAATTTCATTTGTTTTTTGATTGAATGGTATAAGACTATTTTATAAGTCTTCTAAATTAATTTTTCATCATATTTTTAAAGTATGAAATTAATGATTTGTTTTTCTATTATTTTTTGAAATACATATGGGGCCCTTGAGATGGTTTTAACAATGTGAATCGGATTTTGACTATGATTTTGGTATAATTGGGTTATGAATTTGTTATAATGTGTATATTGTTTTTAAGTGAGTTTTTGACCTCATTGTAATTATAAATGGGGATTTCGTGATTTAAAAATATTGATTTGAAACTGTTGTGTGATTTCTCTTTCGGTTAGAATTTCCTGATAACATTTTTCAATGGATTTTATGTAATGGAAATATGTGTCCCTACATTCAATGTAAATTATGGTGACCCATTATAAGACTATGGATTTAATTTTTTTTAAATGGAGTCCTGATATCCACCATTTCCAATGTTTTTATAATGTTACTTTGATTTATAAAAATGGATAATCATTTTGAGTTATTTTTGCAAGTAAATTTCATACATATACAATGATAAATGATAAATTATTAAGATGATTTTTGTGGGTTTTTAATAATTTATAAGTTCAAAATGTAGAATAACAATTATTTTTTGAAAAAAATTACATTTCTAGATGTCAGACATGATGCTCCAAATCTGGGACTACATGACTCTCAACATGAATGATTATGAATGATGGAAATTACAAACAATATATATGATTAAAAATAATGGGCACCATGGTCCATATCTATTGGTTTTGTTATTCATCATGCTTCCAATATTGGTATTTATATTTTTTATATTTATTAGGATTTCTTAAATTAGTTCATGGAATATTTGATATGGATGTTGGTAAATTTTTTAAATTCTGTATGGATGATCTGGGCAGATATAGCATGTTTACAAGAGATATGTACACAAGAAATATGTTTAATGACTCCCTCAGATTATTGGTAAACGAATTGATCATTATTTATATTATATATGACCTTAGATATTATGACTCATATTAACAACATTGCTTGATGTAGCTTTTTTTCTACTATGTCTTCAGAACCTGAAGGCCAACAAGTTTTTCACAAAATGGTTTCTTTTACAAGTTTATTCTTTTATGTATTACTAATTTAACTGACTTTTTATCTAAATAAATTATTTCTATAAATATTATTTTCTTCAAAAATCATTCTGAGAGTCTTACTGAGTGTCACTCATGCCCATCTTGGGACAACACTATAAATTGGAACCTATTTTTATCACACATTTATATTATAGGAGTGGGTTTTTAATGAGTCCCAGGGTGATTTTTAAATTATTATACCTTATGTACAATCTGTAATCGAGATATTGGAAGAGTTTATAATAGTGTTATAGTAGTGACCTTATGACTTGTGTCATTGGTTTTTGATTCTGTATGTAACCAGGGCGGTGGGTGGTGTATTGTTTGTATGAAATGGTTGGTTGGTCCTTAATGCAAGTCAAAATTTGTTCATTTTTTTATTTTCTACTTTTTTAGTCTATTTTAGATGTTAACATTTATTTATTTAGGTGTATTTTAATTCTTATCATCTTTATATGATATTTTTTTATTTTCCATATTGTACTCACTGATATGGGTGTATATTTAATGAATAGTATGAATTTATCCCCACAAAACTAGTTTGAAATAGTTGGCATATGAGGTGCTATTCCTAAGGGAAAGTTTCAAAATAGTCATGTATATTTTTAGTGTGAATAAATTAAGGATGATACAAAAAAATATCCTTGGTGTTACCTTATTATTTAATTTTTATATTGGATTTTGTAGACTATAAATATAAGAATGTGTGGGAGCATGTGATAGATATCATACATGTACAATTAAAATACATATTTTGGAATGAAGTCTGGATTACATGGGATGGTATTTCTGTGAATATTTTTGATATTATATTTTTATTTTATTTTCACCTTATGATCCACCCTTATGAGTTGATATTTTTTATGTTTTAGGGATTTATGGTTCTTGGCCCATTGGAAAGAGGCCTATAATTTTTTGTATAACCGTGTAATGTATATCCAATATGGGTGTCATGGATCATGTTACAGATGTAGGATTCATATGTTTTATTCCTACTGGTGTGTGATTATTCTAGTGATAGTGGCTCATTTATTTAATAAGTCTACATTTCTAATATAAAATTTTATTTTATATCCACATGGTGGGATTAAAATCACCGAGGTTTATGTGTATATATATATAATTAAAATGGATGTTTATGTGGATATATGGGAAGATTCTTGATTAATTATATGTTTATGAGTATCTCATGAACTACGGTAAAAGTATCCATGGAGGTTCATCATGGTATATGTATATGATCATCAGATCCCATGTTTATTTTTTGAGGTTGGCTGTGTGTATTGGTCCTCCCTGGAGGACTCTCTTGTTCAGATATTCTTAGAGGATGGATTCCCTAGTAGTGGTTTCTTGGTCTTGAATTTGAACCCCTTCATATATAATAGCACATAAATATCTATTTTTATATGTTGATGTTGAGTGAAATTGGAATGTGGTCATGTTGGACACCCCATCGGTTTTGGCCATCTACAAGTTAGTGTAGAGCTTGGGGGTTGAACCAATTCACATATATTGTCAATTTTGTAGTATTTATAGTTTTTAAATACAAGTGATTTTAATTATGTGATGATGGTTTTTATTTGGTTTCATTTGACTATATTAGGTAATATATAAGATTAGTACGCTAGGTTGTGTGTTCACATGGTCATGTAAAGGCATGGGTGGATTCAAATAGATTTTGATTTTAGTGCATGATCTGTGAAACCTTGAATGTTTTATTTTTTATGAATGTTTTTCTACAAGAAATTTTAAGATGGTGGGACATGTTTATTTTTGGATTATATGGGGAGGGCTCATTTAGGATCCATTAAGATTTAATTTTTGTGTAGGTGGTACGTTACTGATGGTTATGATTGAGGCTAGTGGCCTAGGTGGTTCTCATGGGATTGTGGTCTCATGAGTGAGAGTGAGGAGTTTCTTTAATGGAGAGGTAGTGTGGATGATTTTTTTGGTAGAGTAAAAAGATGTTTCCTTTGGGTAAGGATTTCCCTGTGGTGGGTTTTTGTGTGAGTCCCATAGAGATTTCAATTTTTCATTGAAATGAAAATATATTGGAATAATAATTTTTCTATTTTATATCAGCATTTTTAGGGAATGGTCTATATTGAAACCACCTGAATACCCTCATAAACTGGAGCATGACCCGTTCGTCCAATATCCCAAATGGCATTCTCCAACCCCATGGGGTAGTTAATATCACCCAAACATCAAAAAAAACCCATAGTGATGAAATTATCCCAACCTGATGTGACAATAACAAGTCATATATAATAATAATTGAAATACAAAATATAATATAAAAATATATTCCATAACATATAATGAAGAAAAGTTGTGATACAACATAAAATTTAACAAAAAAATATTCCAAGTGACATGCCAATCTATAAAAGACCACAAAACCAAGAAAAAACTCCAACTGTTCGATGTGTTAATGTCGGAAAACATCTCCATATCACCACCTGCTACCAAAAATCTAGGTGACAAAAAACCTCACTTCCCCAATATTTCTCCATTACCTTCACTACATCTAAATACATTGCTAGGGATACATATTACTTAGGGGGTATGCAGGGTTTTAGGAAACACTATTAGTTGGTTCCCACCCAAGTGTTCTATTTCAAGTATCTGAGAAATAATACAATCATGATAAACTATAAATAAAATAAGGTATGTTAACATTTTCATATTTTTTTTATAAAAATCAAGAAAAAATTTAAATTCCCATATTAAAAATATCTATATATATTAGGTAAATCATTTTAGAATAATTTATTTTTAATTTTATCGAAGAAGATATATTAAAAAATGAATGTTTTAATCTCACATATAATCCATTGAACTACAATAAAATTTTATATTCGAAATGAAAAATCGTAGGTATCATCACGACATGGATCAAAAAATGTTAGTAATTCTAGTAATCATGTTTGTATCATAGAACAATATCTATTCAACAAGACACTATAATATGAATCGAATCTATAGGGAAAATAAAAAATCAAATATGTTGACCCCCCAAACCAAATATTGTAATAATTCCCAAGAAAAAAATTCCCAGTGAGAAGTGGTAAGTCCAATGAAAAAACCCCCTGACACTGGATGAGACCATTTACTTTAACATACAACTAATTACTCAGGTCCAACCATGTGATATATATTCCTATTAAATTAATCAAAAAAAATCATCAAACAAAGATATGAAAACCATTTCCCAAACCCATTTCATAATTCTTGGAAAAACCTATGCATTTAGAAAAAAATAGGATATTCCAAATTTTATAAGATCCCAGTTCTGCAAATAGAAAAAAAATCAATCATATAATTTTATTTAATTTATTATAATATTGAATCAAAAAATTGAGAAATGTAATTCACCAACATTGGATAATGACGTAATTTCCTAACTAGGGATTTAGGGATCACAATCCCACAATGGAATCAACCAACATTAGGGAAAAAATATTGAGAACATAGGTTCTCAAAACAATCCTCACAATTTATAATTGATTCAATTAAATAATTGGGTTCAATGGTGAAGAGGAAAACACACATACCTCAATAATTCACACCTGAATCATAACAACCATCAAGGAAATATCCCCTAGAACAAGATCCTTCAAAGGATCTTGAGATAAGAAAGATGAAACCGCACAATGGGTCAGCATATCTTATAGCACAACACGACATCACCTCCAAAAATGATATAACTATGAAGAACATATTATGATGAATGAAATAACATAAAACTCATACGGTGCACTAAAATCCATTTGAAAAACATTTACACAGTGTGTAACCCATATATACATCGATTAATCCATCAAACTTATATAATCTAAAATACCCGCAAAAGTATACTAAAAACATGATATTTTATTAATAAACATCGTGTACCTGTTACACAACATGTACACCATTCAAATTATATGAATCAAAAATTACTTATGTTTCATGACCAATTACATATCATTTAACCAATTCACACACCATTAAATCTACAAGAACACATCATAAAATGATTATTTTTACACAAACCCTCACAAAATATTAGGCATTCTCTGAACTTACGGAGAAACCTACTATTCCATTGACTAATTTATACATAGACTACATTAATTTAACCAAACATACATCCCTGATATTTAAGTCATTTTTCTCATCAAATGTTCTCCTTGCAATACGGTCTTATGATGAAACCAATTCCAGATGATAACATGTAATGACACATGAAATGATTTATAGTGGGAAACAAGATGATATAAAATCGTCACAATAAGTTTTTTCAACCCCTACATATTCATGTGGATGAATAAATTCTAGTAAATATGTGAGGACATTACTCCCTCATCAACAAATCAGTCACCTAAATCTCATGAAAATACGATATGTTCATCTATAGGACTCTGAGAAATTGAATACAATTGTCATGTAAATCCATAAATTCACAGTAAATCTTCTCAATTGGATGAAATATTATATAAACCTATACTTCTAAATAAATATCCATCCAACACAAAATAAAGAGATATAATCAAATGATATTTCTTATGGAATGACATGTGGGAACATCATGAATGCTTATCAATTGAGACTGTAATTCCAATAAATAAACAACCTACATAAGTAACTCAAGTGCTTCAAATGGTCCAACATATCTCAGAACCAACATTCCCTTTTTGAAGAAAATATGTACCAAAAAATGGAGAAACATTCATGAGAACCAAGTCAAATATGGGAAAATCAAATGGATGATGTTGATGATCAATATAGGACTTCTACTAAGACAACATTGTAACTGGACACTGATGTATTTCATGAATCATTGAATATGTATAATTATCCAAACTCGGGATCATCAATGAATAATAAACCACCTCTTCCTAATGAAGAGTTGATATGGATGAGACACCATACAAATTTTGAAAAGGGGTCATTCTGATCAAGGAATGATAAAATTTTTTGTTATAAATCTCAACCGATCATAGATGTTTATCCCAAGATCCAAAAAAAGACACATGAAGGAATAAATTCATCCATGATATGTTTAGCAATCTCCCTCTAACCAACTATCATTAGGTGATATGTTTTACTCAATATACCATGATTCTGCATCACATCATATAAAATTCATTAGAATGTATATTTAAACATATTATCCCTATCTAAGACAATGATTTATGGAGCACCATGTAACCTCACAACTTCTTGCACAAACAACTCACCCAAATCATCACCTTTTGTAGTGTCAATTATAAAAATTGAATATTAAAACATTTCCAACCAACTAATCACCACCACGATTGAATTCCACGGTCAAAGAGTCTATGTAATCTACATAAAAAATGATTTTTTTTTAATTTTTATACTACAAATTGAATATATTAGAGAAAAAGTAATGGTATAAAAAGATCTTGAATAATTAATTATAATGTATCACAATGAGATATATAATCAGCAATTCACACTTCATAAAACTCCACTGGAATCAATAATTTTATGTCATCATTAATATTTATAGAACCTGGCTAAATTAACCAGTATGAACAATGATATTAAAACAAAATCATTCTATTCTCCAATGTATTGATAACTAATTGGTTTCCAAAATAGAGAATAACGTCAAATGAAAGGGACCAACCAGAAATAGTCTCCCAACAATATATTGATTCTAGAATTCCTTTTTATATCATAATCCTACTATTGAATCTACAGAATAGACTCATAATGTTATTTTTATATATATTCCATTGTTATTACTATACTTATATCTTCCTCTTTGGGATCCAGATGTAACTGATAAAACATCACAATAATATTCCACTCTTCTTTGATTCAAAAAAATAATTCAAAGGAACGTTAATTCTAATATAATTGGTTAAAAATTCCCTTTACCTGGGGTATAGGTGAAATAATGAGAAAATTATAATGGTATTCCACATAAAAACTTTTACTATTATTCAATTACATCTGATAAATTATTTAGATAAAAATTATATTCCCAAAAAATACTGTGAGCCATTCCACAAAATGATTGTTCTATAGTCCCTGAAGCACATGCCTAGTCGTATAATGATCTATATAATTTTTGGGGTAATTATTTGCAGGAATACAAAGATAATGAGAACTATAATAAACCACATGGTCATTATGTATAACAACACAACCCATACTAGTTCATGAATTATCATAGAAAACCACAGAATCCTTTCCGGGAATAGGTATCATAATAATTTAATTCAACATTTGATGTCATAATGAATCATAAAAAGAAGACTAACACATTTTATACATATTAATTGCACCCATTTCATACTAAGAGAAGTTAATGGTGATTAAATATTAGTGAAATACCCAAAAATATCTTCATAGTATCTAGATGAACCAATGAATCTCTAAATCTCAAATATGTTCAGTGGTTCTTCCCACAGAAAAACAACATTTTCCAACTATAGATAAGATAAAATCCTATGGTTAGATTTCACATTTCCTAAGAACATAATTTCATAAATCCAATAATTTAATTTTTAATGATTTCAAAAAATATGGTTAATCTATATGATTTATAATACCAAACTCAATTAGTCCACATTCTAACACTCAGATTTTAAATATACCAAAATGTAAACTATGAACACCATCGAAAATGTGTGTAGATATTGATAGAATATTATATTAATAAAATAAATTGTATATATAGATGTCTTAGCCAGAACAAATGGTATCACATGGTTTTTATAACGCCATATCCTCCACCTACAAGTATTCTTCATTACATCACACTCTCAAACAATGGGCTAATGATAACCTAATTGAAGATAAATATTCTAAATTAATGTTTCCACCTTCAAAGGAAAAAATTAATCATCTACACGAGGAATGTGATAACTGTTCCACATTATTAATAGGTTCAAATTATGATAATCTAGATAAACTAGAGTGAACCAAATTCCTTTATGGAAAATATCATCGAGGGTTCCAAAAGTGAAACACTTGTGTGAAAAAAAATGTTTCCATATGATCATTAAAATGATTAATGAACTCTTTTAGAACTATTCATGATATTAAATAATGATGTATTGAAATTGCATATGTACCATGTAACAGGTCAATAATAAACTCTAACTCCCTCTGTGGAGTATTCTTGATGGAATCATCATTGAAAATTTCCTTAAAATTCCGTACAATATAAGGATTATCAGAAAGTGTGGATGCTTCATCGATATATAATTATACAGATTAAAAAATTCTTAACATCTATAGTGGATATTCCTATAATAAAATATGTTAAATCCCACTCCCCAAAAAAAAATGATCTCATATCATCTATATGAAATGAGACTTGATGATGATAATAATCAAAATTATCATGATGATCCAAAATGCATTCCATCATGTTGATGACATCATATATATCCAAATTGAGATCATGTAAATACAATAACTACTCAACATCTATTATAGATAGTGAAAAATAATTAAATCACAACCCTTTTTTCCTTTCATATCCAAATAAGTGTATCTAGTTCCATAACATATAAAATCTGTAACATTGGATGGATAATCATATAAAAAACATTAACAGATATAAATGATTGGGAAGAACCAATATCAAATAATGGAATTTCTAAAGAGGATACAATACATATGGATACTCTAACTTTCTATTCACCATTATTAAGTAATAACAGAAACTCATATATTACGTGAAGATGATTCACTCAAGGAGGCTTATGTCTAGAGACATGAACTCATTGAATCATCAGACTACACCATGATAGATTTTGAAGTTAAAAATAACTAAAACTATCAAGGGGTAGACGTAGCCTAAGAGAAACACTACAGAATTTCATAATACCCCTAACTATTTCACAACATAAAAAGATAATTAATAGAGTTTCAAGTGTGTATGGTTGTAAAACATTTTAAAAAAGACAGTGGCATCCCACTAGCACCATCTATTGTTTATGAAGAGTACTACAACTAAGAACCACCTCAACAACTCCAACAATGATCATGATGAATTATTTTATTTCGTGACATGACATGGAAAATAGAACTAGGTTGGAGATAATGTGAATAATATTCTAACATACCTATTTACCTAATTTTTCCATAATATCTATATCCAATATCATTTCATGGGTCAAAATATTCAATATTAATACCCATGATTTGATATCCGGTTTCAAAACCAATTCGTACATCTGATATTTCACTAGAGATTAGATACAAAATATGCTAAAAAATGAAAAAGCAAATCAAACTGATTGGTGTATTCTGACACTGAACACTCCACTAACTGAAATGAGAGGAACTCTAGATAGTTCTCCATCATCAGTGACTCTAAAAAATAGCTCGGAGAAGAGAGACATAAATCTGTTGTAGTAAAATCCCACATTTTTTATATCCTACACCATAAAATCCAACCAATTCTTATTTTGTCCCTCAAAATTGAACAAATCAATCACCACCTTGATACACTTAGTTGTACTCAATATTTCAAAAATATGATCAATCATGCCACATATGTTCTGCGAAACTTTTGGTTCAATTATAACATTAATTGATATTGTCTTCTCACACTAACAAATCTTAAATGTACCTCATCAACATCATTCTTAACATGTTATATATTCTCATTAGTAACATAAACTACCCATATGATAACCACAATAAGGTTCTCGCCATCTAATAATTATGTTTAGGACCCTCACCTGCACCCTCCTGAGTAACTCACACAACATATATTTGGTGAATAATTTTTGACAATGAACCAGATTTATTGACTAGAAAATTGAACAATCATAGTTAAAATTAGGAAAAATAATGGATGTAAGTTGTTATAATCAACACAAAATCAGATCATGAGACCAAATTCCAAACATCAGATAGTTACATGAATATGATCACTAAAAGAACTAATTGGTCACTCCCTGCAATATACCCCCAAAGTATATAAAATACAATCTTCAGTCTACCAAATTTCCTAATACAATGTCTCTGGTGGAAAATCCATTCATTGATACCATTTTTTAACGAATATACTTGAATTCCATTTCAAATTGGTACCTATCACTATCCACCACATATTCAGAGGTCATTCTAGAACCCCTCGGGTTTGTGAATAGTGTTTGGGAATCAATATCAAATATAGGGATTGATTTTCCCAACATAAAGTGACAAAAATGTTTTATACATAATTATAAGTGAAATAATAAGATGAATACTAAAATATATAATGTAATATATAGATAAAAACATTAACATTACAACTAATCAAGGTAACAAAAAATCACCATCTGAAAAGTCCAACCAAAATGGACCATAAAACCATACAACTAATCCAATATTTCAATGTGATAATTAAGTAAAATACATAGTCCCACCCCCATATACCTAATATATAGTGGAAATAAAACCTCACCACCTCACTATGGGTCATGGACTTTGCCTGAATCCAATGATATAACCAATACAATGCACCAACATTGGGGAACACAGGGTGTGGGAAAATATTATTACTTGAGCCACACCCATGTGTTCCATATCATGTATTTCAACAATAGTACACGAATTATAAACATTAATATGAATATTGCAAAAAAATAACAGTTTTTATATCAATTGAATGGTAAATCATTGTAATTTCCCATCTTTCATTATTTCCCAATACATGATGTAAATTAGATTAAAATAATTTCATAAACATATATAAATGAATATATATATAAAAAATCGTGTATCAAATCTCATATCAAATCCTTGACAATGTAACGAACCATTTTGAATTAAAAGAAGAATCACATGTAACATCCTGCTATGGATCAAACTAGGGCCAGATAGCTTGGGAACATGTTCCTAACATTGAATTGACTTACACATCGTGCCATTAGGCATATTAATAGAGTATATATATCATAGGTATACCCCTACAAGTGAACCCGACCCAAGTTCTAACATGTCCTTATAACAAGATGCCTTAGTGTAAGAGGAAAGCCCCAAGATAAAACCCCTTAAGTGTAAGTTAAATCTATTACTATAAATTCCACCAAATTACCCAAGGAATCCCATGTGATATATTTTCCAATAAATTCATCAAGTATTTTTCATAAAAAATTCTTTAAAAACGTTTTCACAAACCAATTTAGAAATGATTTGAATAAAATTTTAATTTAAAAATCGTATTTAAAAATATATTTTATACAAATGAATTTAAATACATACAAATATAAGTCAAATCCATTAATATAATTTAATAAAACAATTTATAAAAAATAGGTTCATTGCAGTTAACCAACATAAGAGAGAGAAATAACAACCTACTCAAAACTCTAATTGTATTAGCCCGCAACATAATCCACCAATAAAGAGTAAACTAACATGAAAATATAGGCCCTATAACCAATACTCACAACAAAAAATTGATTCAATTCCATAATAGAGGTCATAATAGATTGGTAAACAACACATACCTCAATAAAACACACATGCCACACCCAAACCAATCATGAAATGATATTGGAAAAATATAAAGTAATGGATCTGGAGAGAAACATGAAGAAACCTCACAATGTGTCCATAGTTCTAATAGAGAAATGAATCATAACCATAATGATCAATGTAGTGAATAATAAAAACTATTACTCACCTAGGGAGATAAAAAACCACCATAATGGTGATCAATATATGTTTTGTAACCATAGAGTCTTTGATAGACCAAAACCCATTTTTTTTTTACTAAAAACCAATAATTTAACTTTTCGCATCGTGTAAATATTACATGGAGTCTACTCCATTCATTAATAGTACACAGATCATGCCTTGTGTCTAAAGACCAATTACACATTCTGTAATCAATTCACTAATAATGTAATTTATTGTCACATAACACAAAATACATCTTATTAAAAAATACAAAAAACAAACTTGGCCCATAACCAATATCAAGGGTGAAATGAAAATTCCATTAAAAATTTTACACCAAGGATTAATTAAAGAGCATAAATCCCTAAAATTTAGGTTCATTTTCACAAAAATTCATTCCATACACAGAAGTCTCAAGATGCACCGATTTTAATTAGATAATAATAAATAATGAGGAAAATACCTAAAATCAATCTATAGGTTGTTACATGATCAATTAGGTGCATGTTTTATTTATATATATATTCCCCTTTGAGAAATAATTGATAACATTAATGAACATAGAGTAAATTATATGAAATATACGGATTTTGAATGGGCATTCAAGTTTTATTGGCTCGGTGAGTTATCACATGTAATGGGGAGTGGAAAACGTTCTTGGTGGTGGTTGAGAAGGACATGTGGGATATGAATGACCCGTGGATCCAACTTTTGATCAAATTATTATGGCACCTAGATTAATGGTGTCAGAAAAAAAATTTGCAGTTGTGCTAGATAATTTTCATTAACAATAATGTGTCAATGGGATATTATAAGAATGAATACATGGTTGAGAACTGTTCCATTTGACATGATTTTTAGACACAATGGGTATATAATCCTCAGGATCCTTAGTTATTTTGGAATCTTTGATTTTGAAGAGATCCTATGTGGGTGGGATGATATGATTATGGGTGGGCAGGCTAAGGGACTTTATATAATAATTACATTTCCCTATACTTTGATGAATCATTGTAAATTGAAGGGTGTGTGGTGGAATTAATCAATAAAATTCTAGTGTATTGTTAGTTCTGGCATGATCATGCACAAAATCATGACACCGTTCTGAGTATAGTGATAGACCATTGAATATATAGAAATATATCTAAAATTCATTTTTGTTTGGATTATGATAATTCTATAATACTAAACTCCTAGATTGGTGCATATGAAATACTATGGTGGGAGTTGCACCAATTTCCTTCAATGTGTGAGGTACTTGTGATAGACCATTTTTCAGATAGTGTCATCATTCGTGTTCTGAAATGTCTGGAATGGGTGTACGATGTGAATTTCGTATTTCACTCTAGAGAGAGTGAGATGACCACATCCAATCATGTTGATTAGTAGTGATTAAATTGTAGTAGTATGTTATTGGATTTTCATGAATCGGATGATGAAATTGTTACTCGTGTGGTTGGTTAGTGATATATTGGTTACAAACATGTGATGGTCATACTCAAAGGGCTACAGGTTTATAGACAGTACTATATTAGGATCACTAATAAGAAATAAAATACAGTTCATGATCAAGTTAAGAATTTTATTTACACTTGATGTGATTCTAAAAACTAATATGAGGTTCATTTCATTTTGGTTCACAAGTTTTGTGGTAGGTTAGGAAATATATATTGAGATATTGGAGGATCAGACTATTTAGTGTAACAGAGAGAAGAGTGTGGGAATTAGTGGTTGATTTCATAAAATCTAATGGTTCTATTGGGAATGATGGCATCATGTTATATTTTGATGGGGACACAATGATAGTTAAGGAATAATGTTTTTGAAATGTGTTAGATGAGTATATCCTAACATAGGTTAGTGTGTGGAATAGATATGGTAAATTTTAAATATCATTTAGTGGTTTATCCATGAATCATTTTATGCATTTTAAAATGTATACCTGAAATTTTATAACATGACGGTTTGTTCCCAATTAATTCTTAGAAGACTAGTATACATCCACTACATTTTTTATGATGAGGTAAGGTATCGATGTTGATTTGGAATTATCATATCATGATGTCTCACCACTAGCATATCTATCAAGATATTGTGAGACAAGAGAGGTATAAGATCTCAAAAACCCTGTTGGCATCTATGCTTGGAGATATTATTCCAACTGGACCTCATGTAGTCAATCATAATGGCTACATGATATTATTTAAAATATTAGGTATTAAATTCATGGATCAGTTTCATAAAAATATCATACAATATTCACTACACATGAATGTATCTAGTTTTATTATTAATTAATATATGAGTAATTATGAGAAGATTCTTTTAGAGGTTTTTAATTTTAATCACAATGTGGATAAGGATATGGGGTGTGATAAACTCATGGTCTTTATGGTTAAAAAATGGGAGAAAAGTAAAGGCACAGAATAATCATAACAATTACAAAGATCTACGCATCATCATTCCATGTAGATGATGTTTCAGAGGCTGTGAAAAAAATAAAAAGTTATGTTTTGCATGTGGAAAGCCATGACACGGGTAGAGGACCCCCACCCAAAAGTGAGGAAGATCTAATGGGGAATTCATTATCAAGCGTAATAATTCAATATCTACACAATGATTAATAAATATAGTATGGGGTTCTCAGATATGTATCTAAATATAGGCCCCATGTATATACCAAAATATTTCTAGAGGAGAGGTGGTTCAGAGAGATTCTAATGGTGCAAGGATGTCTTCTCTTTCCATTGGTGACTACTTCCTTTCATTGCCAACATGATTTATTTATTTTTAATCATTTTTATTATGTATCTATGGTTTCCAAGAACATATATTAAATATCATGTCTATATAGAGATACCTTTATTTGAAAATTAGTAAATAAATGTTTATTTCTTTTCTAAAGAAAAAATCTATTTTTGTATGGAACATATGAATAACGACGTTTATGTATTAAATTTTTAAAACCATGTATTATAAATTTATAATGAAACATTTTCATCACTATCACGGTTATGTAAAAAAGAAGAGTTTGAAATGGAAATTTCATGATGATTATTTAAACTTTTAGGATTTAAAACCAAATAAAATAGTTCATTCGTTGTTACATAGAATAATTACAAAACCATATTTTGGTGGATAGAGTTAATGGTATATAGAGCTTCTAGTTTTTGTATAAACTAATGTGTGGTCCATTTCAAGTTAAATATATAGAATGATATTATTACTTAATAACTTTCTATCATGACTTGTGTATAAATTTTTATATCTACATGATGTGTTATAAGCCAATGAACTTTGAGAAATTCATCGAATTCATGAATTAGACAAGGAATCGACTTGGAATCAAGATAAAGAAGCATTGATCTGGTCAAGGTGGTGAATAACTTAACCAGAGTTCGTCAAACTTCTACAATATTTTGGGATTCTATCTCAACAGATACCACATTTTACACAATATTCGAATGGTTTTAGTGAAAAGAGTAACTATACCATATTAGACATGGTAAGGTCGATAATGAGTCTTCAATGTCCTCCATTATATTTTTGGGGATTTCATTACAAACTACAGCATACACATTAAACTGATACCAAATAAATAGGAAAATGGAATTCCCTTCATGTTAGGTAGTGAAAAGAAACTCATTTTGTATCAGAAACATGTATGGGGTTGTGAGGAATTTGTTAAAAACATTTTTGAAACAAAATATCACCCGAGAAAACAATGGGTATCTTAATCGGGAATCCAAATGAAATTAAGGAAAAAAACTGATTCAAACCCTCAAAAAAGAATGTGAATGTTTCTAGACATGTTTTATTTATTAAAAGGGACCACATATTCAATAAAATTGTTGGAGAAAGATTAATTTTGATAAGATTGATTCTAAATATACAAAAAAGTTGGTATAAAAATAGGGTCCACTAATCCATATGAAATATGTAGTTCAAAAAGAACAACTACTATGTAGGAGTGAATGAAAGGATAATGAGATAGTAATATATGGTTTTATAGTCACCAAAATGGTAACACATTATTTGTTGAAAATGATCATCCTTCCACATTCAAAGAGGCAGTACATAGCCTAGAATCTGTAATATGGAATGAAACCCTGAATTCATAAATGGATTCCTTGTACAAGAACTATATTTGGGTATTGGTAGATGTGCTGGTTGATGTAAATACATATGGGAGAAAATGAGTTTGAAGAGTAAATTAGTCATGGAATGTAATGTAAATAACTATAGAGCAAGGCTACTGGCTAAAGAGTATAAATAATGTAAAGGAATTTAATTCAATGAATCCTTATCATCATTTTCCATTTTTATATCAATATGAATTCTACATTCTATAATATATTACCAAGATAATGATATTTGGTAGATGGATTTAAAAACAACATGCCTTAATGGGAACCTTTAAAAGGATGTATATATGACACAACCTGAAGGGTTTGTGAAACCAAATGATGCCAAAACATTTTCCATGTTTTATAGATCCTTTTATGTATTGAAGAAAAAAACAAGTTCATGGAAACATAAAATCGATAAATCCATAAAATAATTTGGTTTCATTAAGAACAAATGTGAGACATGTGTTTATAGGAGGTTTATTAGAAATGCAGTCTCTTTCCTATTAGTTTTTTTCATTAAATATTACATAATTACTATGATATACCAGTCTTACATTTAATTAGGGACTGGTTAAACTTGTGTTTCCATAGAGACCATGTCTTAAAGAATATATAGATTGTATAACATTATATAAACAAACACCCAATGACTATATTATTAATGTGCCTCTACAAACATGGATGTATAAACAATGGTACATCTGTGAACTACATTATCTCATAGTAGGTTCTTCATGAAAATAAACCTTCTTAGACACGTCAAACAAAATAAATATATTCATAACCAAGGAATGGTAACAAAAAAAGGGTTAAAATTACATGCTCTATAAGGGTAAATGAGGTATAAATGTAACAATAAACATGAGAATAGGGGAGTGAGAACATTGTTATAAAATTACATGATATTAACTATCATATCTTATGACAGTAAACATGAATAATTACATAAATATTGGTCGTTCATAATACATTAATGAAAAGAAAATAAAGAGCATAATTCATAAAATAATAACATAAGATTAAGACATCATATTGATTTATGCACATAAGAATATAAAATGATTTAGATAGTATTCATGGAATCATTTCCAAGGCCATAATTGTATCTTGGGTTTACACCCCATACAATCGTGGTTGTCACGGTTCACTCACATGGCCATATTTGTAGTATGAGATCACCCCTCCTACCATATTGATAGTCATGGTTCACACTCATGGCCATATTTGGAGTCAAATATCACTCTAAAGTCAATACTAGTCTCTATCATGAGATATAAATAATTACCATATTCATTGGAGAGATAAATAGGTTCTACCCATCTCATAATGAAATCATACATATGTGTTCCAAAAGATCATAAACAATCATATCATAACACAAAAAATTAAATTGGCATCCTAAACATGTAATCATATAATAACCTCTGTAAAATAGAAAGGTTTTATAATCATTTCATTAAATAATAATCTATGAAATGAAGCAGGTTTCAAAAGAATATATCCCATGAAATT
The DNA here is from genome assembly GCA_963277665.1 of Viscum album. Lineage (NCBI taxonomy): Eukaryota > Viridiplantae > Streptophyta > Magnoliopsida > Santalales > Viscaceae > Viscum > Viscum album. The sequence goes on from OY728127.1 coordinate 896,420,858, forward strand.
GAAAAGGGGCTTCTAGAATTATAATAAATGAAAGAGAAAAAAATTCATAAAAATCATTCCATCATAACATAAAAATTTTAGAAATAAAATATGAATGGAACCTTTGGATCATTTCCTAAGAAAGGAATGAGTAACACTAATTGCTGTCATCATAGGTGGAAAATAATTTTCAAATAACCTTTAAAAACATTTCATGAGGAAAATATAATTTCTTCTTTAAAAAATTATTTTATTAAAAACTTTTTTTTAAAAAAAATCATTGAAAATAAACTTGAAAAAATATAAAGGATTCTATGAATACATTTTTTAAAAAAATTTATAAAAGAAGATTGAAATCATTTTGACAAATATTTTCCATGAATTCTTATAATATAATCTTAATATAATTATGAAAAACTTTTTACATTAAAACCTAAAAATAAATCATTAAAACATACTAAACACACATTTTCTTGAAATCTTGTAAAATTATATTGAAAAAAAATTCAAAAAATTTCCTTTAAAATAATTTCAATTTTTTTTTGAAAACATTAAAATTATTTTCTTTTAAAATAACCTTTTTCAAATATAATAAAATAAGACTTGAAAAATAATAAATACATTTTGTAAACAAAAAAACATTTTTTTTTAAAAAATTTCATTAAAAATAGTATTAAAAAATAAATGTCCATAATATTAGAAAAACATTCAATTTTAAAGACTAGTCTTTTAATCATCTAAATTAATTCTCAAGGGAATTATGGTAATGAAGCGGGAAAATCCATACATGCTCCACATGCATTTTTTATGTTAATAATTTTAGAAAAGGGAATTGATTGGAAAAAATAAAATAATATTTTCATTAAAATTTCATTTGTTTTAAAGGTAAAACATGATTATAAATTTATTTTAACCTCATTGGAAAAAATATAAAGGATTCTGAAATCATTTCAAGAAATCATGGTTTTGAAAGAAAATATACTTCATACTGATATGAGATATATAGTCAAATTTTCAAAAAAAATAGTTTCTTAAGTAACAATGAGTGGGAAATGGTTCTAATAAATTAATATATTAGGGAAAAAGAGGATAATATAATTCATGATTGTTCTTGATATGGGGATCATAATGTTTAATCAAAGGAAGCATAATCATAAACAATATTGAAAAGTTATTGGATTGTTTCAATAAACTTTCACAACTTGGTAACTTTAAACCAAACACCCCATGTAAGAAAATGAAATTATAAGAATCATAAATTATAATTAAAATAATTATACTAATGATATATTATCTAATTTTTAATTATATACACATTGAAAATGAATATAGGTGAATAAAAAAACATGTGTCTCAAAGAAGTCAGATTGAGACAAAGCTATCTTAAATATATGTTTACTTTTGAAAAATAATCCCCATGAATGAAATAAAAATTAATCTATATGAAAACCAAAATATATTTAAGAATTATAATCATGGAATATATTCATCAAAAACATAAACACAACTGAAAAGTAAATAGTTGTGAAAATGGAATGTATCTCAAGGATATAAAGATTGAGATTAAATTCCCATATCTTATTTACTGACTATAAGGACACAACCTTATATAATTACCTAATCTTGAATTAAATGAACAATTAACATTGAGGATCTTTTTAGGTTTAGAGTTTTAGAGAATTAGGGCATAACTATTGCATCTCAATGATGACAAAGTATACACATCTACTCAGTTTCTGGTTTTTCACAAAATAAAATCACATAAATAAAAGAGTCATGTCTAGTTCCATGTTTTAGACAACATAATGTTTCATTGATCACATCCTTGACCATATTCAACTTTATGTCCTGTGAAAAACATTTCAAAAACATGAGATGAGCATTAAAATCTCATAAAGGGATACTCAAAGAAGGAAAACATTAGATCATCAATATATACATAACATAAGATTTTTTAAAACCTCATGAAATCATATGAATTGTTAAATACACATAGAAATCATAAATCATAAAGGTAAATTAAGGCATATATAACATACATACATTCTAGCTATCACAGCTACATAAAGAGTCACTTTTGGAATACCCATCATAGTATATTCCCTAAATATCTTAGGAGAAACATTAATTTTTATCTTCGTCATGTTACACAATGCATTGGAGATATTTATTGTGCTTAACCACCATAGGTTTATCATGGAACCACCCATATACATAATAATGGCCAAGAACCATAACAAAATCATAACAAATATCATAAGCATAAAGTAATGATAATGTTCCCACATTGTAATAACAATATAACATTATATGATATTGAAATAATTAATCCATTATAAAAATATTTTCAATACCCAAATACATAATAAGTTTATATGGTATTTATTTTCCTTTTAAAAACAATATTTCTTGTTAATGAAGCCAATGGTCAAATAATACTCGTGGCTATGGAGAAGGTCGTTGTTACCGCTTACGTAAAAAAAGAAACATTCCTTTTTGTCATTTAGTAAAACACTTCGTAGAGAAAATATTCCCTTTGAATAAAATGAAAATTCAAATGGGTTTTATACACTGTATAAAATAATGTCGTGTATATATCAATGGATGCCTCAATGAAAGGAGGTGGAGGGGAATTCCCTTATAAAGATGGTATCATTAGATTATGGATAAATCAATGACATTCCTATGTGTGAAAAAAATAAATACATCCAATATAATTGGATATTAACTGTAAAACAATCATAGGTCATTCATAAATATTCATACCACTATATAATCATGAAGTAGTGGTTTAACCTAATGAATTGTAATTGAATTAAGAAGTTCCCTTACAAAAATTCGGTAGCCTAATGGCATCATATCAAATTTCTGAAAATGACTTGATTAGAGAAAATGGGGTGTCTCCTCACATGGACATAAGATTTACAGTAATAAGGATATATAAAAACATATCCCAACATTATAATATGTGAATTAAAGGACATAACAAAAAGAAGCCTTTTAAAAAGAAGAGGGTGAAAGGTTCCCTTACCAATTTGGTAACCTATGAAACATACACCCCATGAAAGAAAGACGACCATTTTTTGATGTAAATACCCATAAATAGATTTAAATTACACAATGAATTGAATAATATGGAGTACATACACCACTAAATGGATATAGTGGTAAATATAGCATGAATCTCACGGGAATAAAAAGTGAGATAAAAACCCCTTACCTTTTTGTAATAAATCAAGTCATATGAACAAAAGATAATAAGAATAAAATGAATTACATAATAACTTGAATATAAATAGATTCATTATAATATATATGAAATTTAAGTACAAAATACCCCACATGAAATTAATAATTGGTGAACAATGGAAATCTCACAGAATTAAAAGTGAGATAAGAAATCCCCTTAGATCAAGTCCGACATGCCTTGTTCGTTTCTTTATATTCCTGAATAACAAAATTTAGACAATTTATAATTTATTATGGACTACCTTTGAAGTTTATTATTCAATTAATATAACATATTATCATGTAATAATAATTAGTTAATTATGTGTGTTCATATTATACGTTTTGTCAATGTTCGGTACATGAGTCAAAAATAAACATATTTGAAGAGAATTTCCCATGTAGTTATATGTAAATCATCTTCGTAATTGTGTTCAGGGTTTAAATATCATATATATCCAGTACATATGTATTTAATAATATTTCATAATGATTGGATATAAGAAATGAAATGTACCGTTCCTGGAGATAGTAGGACGTACGTACGCATCAATGCTACTTTAATTTTTTGTCATATGAATGGACATTAAAACAAAATTAGACATAGATATATTATAATTACAGTATAATATATTTGTTATATTTGTGAAATAAGTTCATTAATTACATTATTTATAAATTCCTTGTTTGGCATTAACGTGTCACATCACTTGAGGGGGCGGTTGTCCACAATTACTCGTATGAAATTATTGCATTTGCACAACATGAAAAGCATAGAGGTATGTTTTAAATATAGTATATCGAATAATTTAGAGGAAATAAATATAATATATATCATATATAAATATACTGAAATCTTAATGGACGCCATGAAAGGTGTTAAAAGAAGATTGAACAATCATCATTTCGTGCGGCAATAATTAGCCACCCACAGAAACAGAATGTTCTTTAACCATTTAACATAGTTGTAAGTAAGTGTAGGTAGAATACATATCATAAAAACAACCTAGTATATTTAGGATTCTAGTTTTATTATGGGATCAAATAATAAGAAGATAGTGGTCAGTGAAGAAGGAAAATAAAAGAAAGAAACACGAGAGAAGACGTTACTTCTAAATCGGGTAACTATTTTTGATATGAACCAAAGGCTTCCTTGGTATGACTTCTGCCTAAAGTGAGGATTCTAAGAGTGAGATAGGGATTTGGAGAGATAATACTAGCATAGGTTGGATGAGCCAAGGGCTTGAGATGTGTGGTTAAGGGGGTATAGGTGGGGGCCTTTTATAAGAGGGAGGAGGGTCACTTTTGGAATGTCTTGAAATGTTACTTTATTATAAAATGATTTTTTGGATTTTAAAGGACCCACAATGATATATTTTTAGGATAAGGTGATAAGGGTTCTAAATACACCAATACAATAGGTTTTAGAGAAGATTTATTCTTGTATTTTACCTTTCCTATTAATTTTACTTAAATCATTTATTAATGAGGTAATAACTGCTTCATCTGGTGTCATAAATATATTGATTTATTTAATGATAAAAAATTATAATAAAAATATCATGATAAGAAATATTTTTAGATTTTCAATTAATATTTAGATTTTAATAGATCATGTATTAAAAAAAATTAAAATTGTTTTACTTAGGATATAAAAACATTTGTTATATCTCTCTTCTTTTTAAAAATAATGTCATAAATGTCACTATCACACCCATGTGACTCCATGGGCCCTAAAGTTCGGTAAAAATCTTCACATGGTCAGACATTACTCAAAAAAGTATTTTTACACATGTTTGTGTCATTTTACATTATTATGATAATATATTATTACCATTAACTACCCGATTACTAATTAATCACGATAATTATTGATAATTACTGTCGTTACTATTCATAATGTCCAAAAACAAAAATGTATTAATTAAATAATTTGGACTGTCTAATTCCAAATATGGAAACCATTTTACCGAATTTCAAATACATAAATTTCAGTAATTAATTTAAAAATAATTCTCATTGTCAAAACGAAAGATGAGTTTTTTAAGAATTAAATTTATCAAAAGATTGACTTGTTTTTACATCCAATTGAAAAGTGAAATTACTTGCAATGAAATAAATTTCATTAGGTTAAAAAATATAATTCAATTACACTTTAAAACCAATTAAAATTAAAATCTAACTATATAATTAAATTAGATGAAAAAGCAATTTTGATGTAAAATGCAGTATTTTTCAATATTAATTAAAAATGAACATTTATCAGAAAAATACAACAAATTTATCTAAAGTAAATTTGATATTAAAAATTCAAAAATGATGTCCATTTTACCAAATTAAAGACTTATAATTTTTATTAATTAATTTTATAATTAATTCCCACTGTCAAAACAAATAGAGTGTTTTTGAGAAACAATATCTTTCAATATATTGACAGTTTTTTATGTCCAATTTCAACGAGAAATTAATTCCAATGACACCCATTGAATTAAATGGTAAAAATATTTTATAATTACAATTTAAAACCAAATAAAAATATAATCTAACTTATAATAAAAATATACTAAAAGGATTTTTTAATTTAAAATATAACATTTTCACTATTCATTAAAAATTAACTATATCAGAAAATTAACAAAAAAACACAAAGTACATTTTCATGTCCCGATTCTAAAGAAGGATTTTATTTTGTCATATATAGAATATAAAACAGAAAAAATCGTAGTTTTTAAAAGGTTTATCATCAAAAGGCGGTTAATCGATCTTTTAAAGAATATTAGAATATTTATTCTTAAAAATGGATTCATTTGCATTTTAAGCCTCTAACATTTAATTGATAAATGTAAAAATACATAGAAAACTTATATAATCATTTTTTGTTAGTTATGTTCATTCACTCTATTACAATGGCTAGGAGTTAACTACCAATTAAAATAATATTATTATATTATTAGTGTGCTTCGTAAGATTTCAAAGAAACTTGTTGTGGCGTATTGGGTATGCCATCTAACATACAATCTTATTTAAAGTAATATTAATATTTAATTCACGAATATTAAAAAATATGAAAATTTCATATTCATTATTTACCTAGGATGTTACATCCTTCCCCCTTTTTGGTAATTGAGCCCTCGTAATTTTAAAATTTGGCTCAGAAACATTATTGAATGTCCCACTTCGGAAAAAGATGTCAATTAAACTGTAACTCTTGAAGAAATAAAGATAAGTAAAAAGGTCACCTGAGACAACAGATGCTAGGATTCCATGAAATCATGGATATTGAGGAGGAAAACCGTCAAGATCTGATGGAGAGTGATAGAAAACATGATTAGGAGAATGTTAACCAATAGAAAAGCACATACCTGTAATGGGATAAACAGTATTTGATTCCCCACAAGGAAAAGTTAACAAACAACGTTTTTTTAAGATACATTTCAATGGGGAATTTTTTTATGAGATTTACTAAAATATAATGAAACATAATTACTAGTCATATAGGCTTTCTACTTTTACATGATTTCTAATAGAAACTCATATTTCCTCCAAACGATGAGTAATTAGGACTACTTGTTGGCATTAAGAGCGCTAAAATCAACATCGAGGGAATCACATAATCTTCATATGATTAAATATATATTTCCAATTTCTTTAGACCTTAAACAGATAAAAAATTGTTAGTACAAGATCAGATAATCACCAAAAGGATAGTCCGTTATAAAATGAAATACTACTCTTAATCTCCAAAATTCAATCAAAAAAACCCTAGGTTCAACGAAGACCATTCAATAAAAATCTATCCATAAAATTAATCAATGTAACCAAAACTAAGAGTGAAACCCAATTCATTGAAGTATTTAATCACATAGTCTTCCAACGTAAATCTTAACATTTATCTCCAAATAAAATTAGTGACTCTTAAAGTATCATACTAAAAAGTAATTAACCTAATCACATAACCTCCATGATTGGTTAATAATTTCCATAGATAACCCAAAATAAAATTATTCTTAAATCTTAAGATCATATAACTAAATATAATTAGTCATACTAACCAGGGACTTCTAGTAGTCCAATGGTAGGTGATAAAAACCAGTTGCACTTTGATTGTGGGTTCAATTCTCGCAGCTTCATCCGATGCAACGGGTTGTCACACGATTTGTGTGTTTTCCCTTTTCAAAAAACTACATAATTTTATAACATTACCAAAAAGAGATAAGTTCATCAAAAATAACCATTACATATTTTAAACACAAAGCTTATCTAATAACTTTTGTTTTGCATCCCAAAATATATTAACCGGTAATTACCTCATATTCAAGGATCATATAAACGAAAAATGGTTCTCTATAACTATATCCAAAGAAGATAAGATAAATATTCCTTGAATAAAATTTTCAAATATCAAACATTAAGGTTACACATACTATAAAAAGTCATTTAATTTAATCTCATCATCAAAAGAGCCTTAATACTTGTAAGAATTTCACCATCCTAAAATCTACCATAACTCTTGAATCACTTATATGTTGACTTCATACTCATTCAACATTATTCATGATCCATTAACCATTCATTTCCAACTTATTCTGAAATACATCTTTCCTAAAAACAAAATCATAAATCATATCCTATGATTTCAATAATAGGAAAACATATATTATGAAATAATCCATACCTTTCAATGGTTATTGTCAGTTTCTTCATCCTCAATCGTAATGGAATTAGGCTTCGGTAAACAAATATTTGTACGATCCTAGTGATCCCATTTCCGAAAAACCTCCGTAGGACATGTGTTTTCATAAAGTCCATGCACACTGCATTTAAAACATTCAATTGATACCGCAAAAAGAACATAATGCGCATTCCTAGAGTCAACAAGATGCTTAATTTTTTCATGGAAGGTTCTTGGTTTATGACCTTCATTTCAACATATATAACATCTTTCTATCCATTTGAAACATTTTCTTATGTGTTTCCTTCCACATCTTTGACACATATGTTTTTGAACATTCTTACCTTTATGATTATAAGATGAAATTATGTAGGGATTTTTTCTCGCATATATGATGCCTTATAAAAATCATCAAGGTTTACGTGGACCATCATGACTCCAGATAGTTGGTTGAGAAAAAACAAAAGAGTTCTTATTGTAGATCCCATATCATTCATTTGCTCGTTCAGAAAACCGTCACAGTTTTCTTCACATCCCATGTTACTTTGGTTCCCGCTATATCCATCCATTTAACAAAACCAAAAATGTCAGTGTTAGTATACCAGTTAAATAATCATATAATATCTTATGAGGAGGGTAAATACTAAGATATAATTATTCATATTATCTTAAACTCATTAAATTATCTAAAAAAACGATGAAACTTTCTAAAATCCAAACCATTATGGTATTGTCACTTATGCTTAAAGAATAGCCTAACCTATAAAGTTATCTAAACTATCCTTTGATACCAACTATAAGGACTCGTCCTTATTACATTCCACAATCGTGAATTAAATGAAAAATTCACATTGATGATCTTTTTAGGTTTAGAGTTTTAGATAATTAGGACATAACTTTTACATATCAATGATTACAAAGTAGACACATATACTAAGTTTCCATTTTTTCACAAAATAAAAACTCATGAACAAAAGAGTCATGTCTAGTTACATGTTTTAGATAGCATGACATTTCCTAGATCCCATCCTTAACCCTATTCCACTTTATGTCTAGTGAAAAAACTTTTCAAAAACATGGGATGAGCATAAAAAGCTCAGTATGGGATACACAAAGAACGAAAACATTGGATAATCAATATATACATAACATAATCTTTTTAACATACCTCTTGAAATAATATGAATTGTGAAATAAACATAGAAATCATAAATCATAAAGTTAACATAAGGCATACATAACATACTTACATTGTAGCTATCACATCTACATTGGGAGTTACATTTGGAATACTCATCATAGAATATTCCGTAAATCTCTTAGGATAATCATTAACCTCCAGGTTAACCAATGCATTGGAGATCTATCTCGGGCTCACCCGCCCTAGGATTATCACAGAACCACCCTTATACATAACAATGGGAAAGAACCCTAGAATAATCATAACACATATCTTAAGCATAAAGGAAAGATAATGTTCCCATATTGTAATGAAAAATTACATTTTATGATATTTAAATAATAAATCCATTCTAAAAACATATTAAATTACAAAATACATAAAAATAATATATGGTATTTATTTTCATTTTAAAAAAATAATAGCTTGTTAAGGAATCCAAATGTCAAATAACAATCGAGGTGGTGGAAAAGGTTGTTGTCCCCGCTTACGTAAAAAATAGAAACATTCCGTTTTGTCATTTAGTAAAAATATTCATATAGAAACGATTCCCATTGAATGAAATCAAAATTAAAAAGGGTTTTATACACCGTATAAAATAATGTCGTGTATAAATTAATGGATGCCACAATGATAGGAGATTTAGATGAAGTCCCTTATATAGACAGTATCCAAAATTATGTATAAATCAGTGAAATATTTAAGTGTAAATAAAATAAATACCCCAAATATAATTGGATATTAAGTGTAAAACAACCATAGGTCATTCACACATATTCATAGAAGTACATAATCATGAAGTACAGGTTTAACCCAAATAATTTAAATTGGATTAATATGATCTCTTACAAAAATTCGGTAGCCTATCGATGTCACATCAAATTTTAGAAAATGAGTTGATGAGAGAAAAAAGGGTTTCTCATTACTTGGAATAATATTTACAGGAATAATTATATATAAGTACATATCCCAACATAAGAATATGTGAATTAAAATACATAACAAAAATAAGCCTTTTAAAAAGAAGATGGTGAAAGGTTTCCTTACCGATTTGGTAGCCTACGAAACTTACACTGCATGGAAGAAGGACAATAAAATGATGATTTAAATATCCCTAAATGGATTTATATTACTCAAATAGTTGAATAATGGGAAGTACGTACACAAATAAAAGGATATAGAGGCAAATATAGCATGAATCTCACAGGAATAAAAGGTGACATACAAACCACTTACGTTGTTGTAATAAATAGTGTCATATGGGCATAAGATAATAAGAATCAAATGAATCACATAATACCATGAATATAAATAGAAACATGATAATATATATCAAATTGAAGCTAAAAATACACCACATGAAATAAATAATTGACGAACAATGGAAATCTCACGAAATTAAAAGTGAGATAAGAAATCCCCTTTCCTCAAGTCCGACATTCCTTTTTCGTTTCTTTATATTCCTGAATAATAAACAATAGTCTATTTTTAATTTCTTAAGGACTTACATTAAGGTTTATTATTCAATTAATATCACATATTATCATGTTATAATAATTAGTTAATTATGTCAGTTCATATCATACATTTTGTCGATGTTCAGTAAAAGGGTCAAAAATAAACTTCTTTGAAGAGAATTGTCCATGTAGTTATAATTAAATAATCTCCTAAATTGAGTTAATTATTTAAATATCATATATATCCCTTATATATGTATTTATTAATATTTCATAATGTTTGGATATAATAAATGAAATGTACCATTCATGGAGAAGGTAGGCCGTACGTACGCATGAACGCTACTTTCATTTTATCTCATATTAGAAGACTTCAAAACTAAATTAGACATAAGTATATTATAATTCTAGTATAATATATATGTAATATAGGTAACATAATTTCATTAATTACATTCTTTATAAATTCCATGTTTGGCATGAACAAGTCACATCACTTGAGGGGGCGGTTGTCCACACTTCCTCATATGAAATTATCGCATTTTCACGACATGAAAAACATTAAGGTATGTTTTAAATATAAAATACAGAAGTGTTTAGAGGGAATTAATATAATATATTTCATATATAAACATAGTGAAATCTTAATGGACACCATGAATGGTGTTAAAAAAAGATTGAACAATCATAGTTTCGTGAGGTTGTAATTCACCACCCACAGAAACAGTATGTTCATTAACCATTAAACAGAGGTGTGTGTATGTGTGGGTAGAATCCTTATCATAACAAAATCCTAGTATATTTAGTATATTGTTGTTATTATGTCATTAAATAATAATAATATATTGTGATTTAAGAAGGAAAAAAATAATGAAACTCGAGAGAATACATTACCTCTAAATCAGGTATCTCTTTTTGATTTGAGGAAAAGGCTTCCTTGGAAAGACTTCTGCCCAATGTGAAGCCTCTAGGAGTGGTTGAGAGATGTAGAGTGATAATCTGAGTAGGGTTTGGAAGAATCATGTGCTTTAGAGATTTTTTTTGAAGGGGTAGTGGTGGGGGGCCTTTTATAAGAGGGAGGAGGGTCACTTTTGGAATGTCTTCAAATGCTACTTTATTATAAAATGATTTTCAGATTTTAAAGGTCCCACAATGATATATTTTGAGGACAAGGTGATAAGTATTAGAAATACATCCATACAATAGGTTTTACAAAAGGTTAAGTCTTATATTTTACCTTATATTTTAATTTTATTTAAATCGTTCATTAATGAGGTAATCACTACATCATAATGCTGTCATAAATAAATTTATTTATTAAATTTATTGAAATTATAAAAAAATATGATGATGAAGGAAATATTTTTAGCTTTAAAATTAAAATTTATAGTCTAAGTGATCATTTATGAAATCAAAATTAAATTTTTTTTACTTAGGATAAATAAACCATTGTTATATTTCCTTTCTTTTTAAAAATAATGTCATAAATGTCACTATCACAACCATGTGACTCCATGGGCCCTCAAGTTCGTTAAAAAGATTTCCATGGTCGGCCATGACTCAAAAAAAAGAATTTAGACACTTTTTGGGGTCATTTTATATTATTATGTTTTTATTTTATTACCCTTAACTACCCGATTATTTATTAATCAAGGTAATTAAATATAATTACCGTCATTACTATTCATAATGCCCAAAAAGAAAAAGGACTTAATTTAATAATATGGACCTTCTGATTCCAAATATGGAGTCTGTTTCACCAAATTACAAACACAGAAATTTCAGTAATTAATTTAAAAATAATTCTTGTTTCAAAACCAAAGATGAGGTTTTAAGAATTTTTAATTTATCAAAAGATTGCCATGTTTTTACATCCAAATGAAAAGCGAAATTACTTCCAATGAACAAAATTGAATTAAGTGATAAAAACATAACTAAATTACCCTTTAAAACCAATTAATATGAGAATATAGATATGTAATTTAGTTAGATGAAACAAGAGTTTTGATGTAAAATGCATTATTTTTCAATATTCATCAAAAATGAACATTTATCAGAAAAATACCAAATATTTATTCAAAGTAAATTTGATATTCCAAATTCAAAATTGAGTTACATTTTACCAAATTCAAAACATATAATTTTAATTAATTAATTTTATATTTAATTACCGTTGTCTAAAAAAATAGCGTGTTTTTAAGAAATAATATCTATCAAAAGGTTGACACTTGTTTATGTCAATTTTCAAAGTGAAATTAATTCCAATTACCACCATTAAATGAAATGGTAACAATATTGTCTAATTAAACTATAAAACCAATTAAAATTTTAATCCATCAAAATACATATATTAGATTAAAAGGAGGTTTTGAATTAAAATACAACATTTTTCACAAATCATTAAAAATGAACCTTATCGGAAAAATAACAAAAATATACACAAAGTACATTTTGATGTCCCGATTTTATAGAAGGATGTCATTTCGTCAAATATAACATATAAAATTGACAAAAAGTATTTTTTTAAAAAGGGTTCTCTATCAAAAGGCACTTAATCAACCTCTTAAATAATATTAGAATATTTTTTCTTAATATTTGATTCATTCGCACATTAAGACTCCATCATTTATTAGATTAATGTAAAAATATTTAGCAAACATATATAATCATTTTGTAATTAGTTATTTTCATTTCCGCAATTACAATTTCCAGGCATTAACTACAATTTAAAATAATATTACTATATTATTAGTGTGAAACGTAATATTTCAATGAAACTCATTGTGGTGTATTGGGTACGCCATCAAACTTAGAATCTCCTTTAAATTAATATTAATACTTAATTCACGAATATTAATAAATATGAAAATGTCATATTCATTATTTATCTGGGATGGTACATTGACTATCGTCAAAAACATACAATATTGTTGTATAATAAATGTATGTTTACTATCAATATTTTAAAAAACCATATTATATATACTACCATTTATGATTTTATTAGGACATTATGTCACCCTATTATTAAAAATTATTTGTTATGATTATGCTATGAGTAATATCCGCTTTATTTTTTTCATGTGTCTTAATTTGATTTATCAATTGTCCTTTTACATAAAAATGATTTAAATGATTTAAATAATTATGTAAATATCATTTAAATTAAATATATTTTAGTTATAAAAATTTATATATTTAGAGAATTTAAATGGATTACACCGTTCATGGATATGTTTGGTCATATGTACACATGAATGATGTTTCTGTTTTATTATAGTAATGAAAAATATAATGTAAATTAAATATCAATAAATATATGTATATTTATCATTATTAAAGTAAAATTAAAATATCATATATATCATATATATATGTTCACCAAATCCTTCCATTATACATTCTATGAAGATTGTGAACATCTCACATCACTTTATTGAGGTGGTAGTCCATACTTCCACAAATGTTGTTATCATATCCCCGCGATATGGAATTCATGAAGGTATGTGATTAAAAATATTCAATGAAGTATAAACACATTATAAATACTATATTTATCCTATAAAAACTGAGTGTCCATAAAAATTCAGACCATGAGTCATGGTAAAGGAAAAATAAACAATCATCATTTTGTGAGACGATAGTTCGTCGTACACTTAAATGGTATGTTTAATACAAATTATATTGAAGTGTTTGTATGTGTAGGTTTAACCATTAAACAAATTCTCATGATTTTGAGGATACTATATTTATTATTTATTCATGGATCAATTGGGTTTCAGGGGGTGGATAAATAATATAAAACGCAGATCTTATTGAAGGATGTTACCACTTTATTAGGTAACTCCTCTTGGTTTCCACTAATGGGATTTCTTGGTTGGATTTATGTTCAAATTGAGGAATATATGTTGAGGAGAGCGATATTATGAGGAAATTTATGTATAGGGTGGATGGTCCAATGTGTCTTGAGATGTGTTATGAAGGGGAGTAGTAAATGCCATTTTATAATCGAATAGGAGTGGAACTATTGTAAACACCAATGTTATAAAATAAATGGTGGTATCCAAGGACATATGTGATTAAAAAATGAAAAAATAATATATTTAATGGGAATCAAGGTAAAAAAAAATTAACCACAAAAAAATTAGTTCATTTTTATAATTTTCTTCTTCAACATCTTTATTTCACCAATTTTATCATTTTTTTTATTAATTTATCTAGTATTATAAAATTATTTATTAAATAATTAATAATAATTTATATTTAAATTTAACAAAAAAATAACCACTTATTTATAATTAGGATATCCAATTTTTTAATTTAAAAGAACCTTTTTTTGGAAATTAATTTTAAAATAAACACATGTATCGTGTAAAAGTGAAGTTTTAACAAATTGCATGCTAATAATGTTTTTTATAACTATGGTTCAATATATTTTTTATAAAAGATAAATTTGTTCATGAATGAACCATATTTTATATAAATTATAATGAATTAATCAATTGTAATAATATAGAAATTTAATAATTGTAATTATTTGTAAATAAAATATCTTTTATTTTATTTAATTATTAACTAAATAATCAATGTGTTAGTGTTTATTATGCATTTACTGTAAGTACTTCACCGATAAAATTTAATTATATATAATTATGATCAAAATAAGTAATTCTTCATTTAAAATTATATTTATAATATATATTAAATTTCTTTTCCATATCTCAATGTTTTATAAATATGTATGTTAACGAGAGTTCCTTTTTTGTATTTTCATTACTTAAATTATCATATTGGTCATTATAAGAAAAATATTTAAACTAACTGATAAAATTAGAAATAAGTGGGCATATTGTACAAATATTGGTAGATAATGGCCTTTGGAAAACTATATAGTTCTGTTTGGCCTAGAATTCTTTGGATTACACAATTGTTACGATATACTTTTTCCTTGATAAATGTGAATAATTTAAAAGACTTACACCAACCTTTATCATCTAAAATTATGTAGATAATATTATAATAAAATTAATATACTAATTAAAACTATATTTTTTTTATATTCAAATCACAGAAGTGGGATGAATATGTTTAATGCCAATCCTACAGATGTGGCGAGAAAACAATGTATTATGGTAAAAACATTTAAAAGTTCATCTGTTTTTTATCCTATTTCAACATAAAAATGATTAATTTTTCCTTAGTCACATTAATTGATTTTTTTATTTATTTATTTTTACTTTAAAACTAATTTAAATAAAAATAAAACTTTAATAAATATTTAAATGAATTGTTATTTTTAATGTAAAATGTTGTATTTATCAATATACATCAAAAAAATGAAACTTCTCGGAAAAATTCCATATATTCTCCCTAAGATAATTTTTATATTACCAATTATAAAATTATTTTTATTTTTAACATTAAAAATTATAATTTTTTCAAATTTACTTTTAAAATAGGTGCTCTATTAGTATTCGTTAAAAAAAACCTTTCCTATAACACATACTATTGAAAGAATTAAACATTGTGAAAAACAAAAGACAAACGTATTGATTCATGTTTCACAATCTAATCTAAGTGTTTCTTATAGTGAAATAATAAATTTCTGTTGCATGAATTGCATGTCAAACATAGTTATTTCATATTAGAAAATCAATATTCACTATTGTGGTAAATAAAAAATTCTAAAATTATAAAAAAAACATGTTCACAAAATCATATGGTGTTAAATTCTTCAACCCATTAAATGTATTTCTCCCTCGAAATTTATCAATATTATTAGTTGTTTAATAATTTATAGATCATTTCAGGGATCCTATATCCTGAAATGGATATGAAAACTTCCATTAAATACAAAAATATTGAAACATAATAATTAAACAAAGTAAATCAAAACTAGGATTTCGTATAGGAGAACATTGGTGTCTTGTGAAAATATACACATGAAGGTAATGTGAAAATATTAATTTGGATTGATTTAGGTCGTCAATAAAAATCAAGTGAATTATAAATGGAATATTAAGTGACTCAATATTATAATTATTTTTTGATTTAATTGTACATTAGTCCAAAAAAAATTAATGTATTTGGACACCATTATATTTCAAGATCAATTTTATTTATTATTGAATGTACATGAAAACGTATAATTTCAAAATTTTATGACAAAGTAACCATTTTTTGTTATTTAATAAATTCCTACATCAAATCTTACTTAAGGGAATGAAGGTGAATATTTATTTCTGGGATAACTAACAGATCATGAGATCGATAAATATAATGATATGTTATTTCAAGTATCTTTATCACAACAAAAGTCTTGACCTATGTTATCCACTATGTATAAATCCTCATGTGTAGTGAAAATAAATCAATCTCACAAACATTATTTATAGAATAACTCAATATTTTAAAAAATTATTAACCATCTAACCCTTCAAAAAGATGAAATATATAAATATTTAGAACTAAGTTCATTAAATCATCTTAACCATGATCATTCCTATATCACAATTAATCACATGGATATCACATTACAAATATGGGAATACCCAAATTGTATATTCTCTCAAAACATAGTAATACCCTAATTTTCCATAAATTCTTTGGAAGACATTCATTCACCATTATTCAAAATATTATTGTACACATTTCTTAAATCCAAGAAGGTGTAAACATCATCTATGATATAATAGAATAATTTTAAAAAAAATCAATAATCATATCCAGGGTAATCAATGATATCCATGATACGATATCCAAAACCATCATTTCTTTTTCCTAGCTAAACATCATTTTCCCTATATCTTCAACACCTTAAGGTTTACCTTCCCTTAATCAAAAAACACCATTCCATTACATTAATTTTCTATGATGTCATCATCATTCAAGATATTGTTTTCATTAATTAAGAAAAAAATAAAAAAATACATATATATCTCATGATGTAGATCACATAATTATTGAATTCCAAACATATATACTTCAATCACCAAATAATATTATTAAAACAATTACTTGTTCTTTATAAATTTATTCCTTAATAACTCTTTCCTAGAATATGAAATATGAATCAAGTATTATGTTTCCTAAACATTGATATAATCATGTTTCATATATTTAATGTAAACTCTACTAGATTAACATAACAAACCTTTCCTTAGTCGTTGGAAGTCTCATTATCTTCAAAAGTATAACCAATAATATTACCGCCAACCTGATTCTCTTAATGATATTTCACCTTGGAAAATACATTTTGATAATTCACTTTTTTCCCACATGTGAAACACTGAATGTTAACCATGTTTCTTTTAGTTCACTAAACATACTACAACCATAATGCATAGGGTGAGAAACAAATATCATAGATTAAAAACACATAATCCTGAATAATTACTTATAGGATGTCTATATCATGAAATATAATTTTTAATTGATGAAAGATTTGGTATATCAAAGGTTATTAATAGTGATTTTCTATTCATATACTTCATGATGGTTTGTAAATAGTTTTTAAATTTACAAACTGTATCCCCATTAGTGTCTTAGTAGGTGTGTAGAAAGGCCCATTGTCATATACCAGGTAACACTGAGATTGGCCTGACACACTTTGTCAGAGTTTTTCCCTTATGTACAGTTTTTGAGGGCCACATCCACTTGTAGTATCCAGATAGGGATGTATATCTTGTAAACTAGTCACTATATCAATTACCAAATATTCTAATAAATTTTCATAAACATTAAATAATCCTTAAAGACATCCCTAGACATATCCATGGAAATATACAGAGGGGCATCAATAAATTTTTGTCATTATAAAATCAAAAGGATTATTAGGCTCTTTCTCTGATACAAAATATAGTGTCTCTATCGTAATATACAAAAAACATTACATAAACTTTTCATAATACTCAAAAAATTATAAAATCATACTCCCAATGATCGTATTATTCTAGTGACATTGCAAACGTGGAAACATAAACCTCAGAAAATAAGTCGACTAAATTATCATTGTAATGAACCGACCCAAGATTCAATAAAACCCGACACCCGACCAAATCCATCAAATATACGTAGGGCATTCCTCGTCCCCCCGGGCTAGCAACATGCACCCGAGCATAAAACAAAAAAACGAGGGAATGATTTCACCCAACTAGAATGACCAAATGGCATATATATAGATCAAAGAGGAAAAAGAGGAAGGCTAAAAAATATATATTCCATAACTGTAAGTAAAACAGTGTAAATAGAACAACAATATCATTAGCTAAAAACTTTAAAAGAAAATTCCAACTATAAGGGACTCAATACCAAACATATACTACAATGATATAATGTAAGAATTCCAATAATCTCACTAAAAGCTACCCATCCCACCTGACATGAACCTCACTACCCCACTATGGCGCCTTTCCTTTCCCTGAGCAAGAGGATAAACAATGGTCTATGCACCACCGAAGCAGTGTGTTGGGTGTGAGCTGACATGCTCACTAAGATCCCACCCAGGTTTTCTATTGAATATCTATATATAACAAATATTCTATTCTCATTTTTAAAATAAAATATTGTATGATAAGAAGTAAATCATTTTAATAGAAAATATTGTAAACATTCCCTTTTACACATTTCTTTACATAAGATAGTATGTAAATTTCAATTCACATTTTCCATATCATTTTCGAAAAAATAAATATGAACATCAAGGTGAACATAGATATCTAGGAAATGAAAACAAAAGCACATGTATCACATCACTAAATAACACTACAGTTCTATGATGTAGACTAACTGTACAATAAGAATGAAGTACATAAAATTGATCATAGAATAATGGTGTGATGAAGTAGAGGAAAACCCCTAGAGTAATCCCTTAAAAAATCTAATATCAGTCTACTAGAACAAAGGACCTATGTTATAGTGGAAATCCACAAGACAACCATACATGATAATCACAAAGTAATTAATGATGGCCTCATGCTAAAACATTATCCTAAGTAACCAAGGTAACCCATATTCTCTTTTCACAAACCCATTTCAATGTCATTTAAACTATTCCAAACTATTTATACTCCTTTTATCAAAATCCATGGAAAACCACTTTTATTTAAAAACCATTTTTCAACACACACAACAATCATTACAATTTCATAAATAAATTTATAATGAAATTATCAAAGTAAAAAATGCAGGTTAATTATCATCAGTGAGAGACAAAACCACCAAACTCAATGTCCGGGTCACACATGCCAGCAACGTAAATCTAAGGAAACCAAACAAAACAATTTCATCATTGAGGGACCTATAAAAAAACCAACACCTAAAATTACTAATTCAATATAGAAGAATAGGGGATAAAGGGTACAAGAAACCCCACATACTTTGAAAAAGAATGACTGCTGCACCAAAACTAGACAAGGAACGACCTTTGAGATAGGTTCTCACACTGGATCTAGATGAAGAAAATAGAAATATCTATCATGGCTCATTGGATCTGATAATGCAAGGCTATAGTTCTAACATGATCAGATGCAAGAATTAATAATAGAGGAAACTTACCTAGAGAGAAACACCATAGAAGCAATGATGAACCATATCCAATCAGATCTATCCATAAGGTGATTTGCATCTAAAAAATACCTTAGAGTAGTTTAGGGTCAATATCTAAGTGGTTTGGGAGGAAAAAGGCTATTTTAAAAGGAAAATTTCTGACATAAACTAGGGCATATTCTGGGTCATTATGTGTACACCTTGGTCAGGGTGTGTAGTCCTAGCTGGATATGTTATGCCAAAAAACCCATCACCTAAAGATAAAAATTCACTATTTAACCCCAAAATGATGTGTACCTCTGGTGCACGGTATGTACCAGCTCACAAACATGATCTACCCATTCACAGTGTGATCTCCCAATCCATGACATTGAACAAGAACAAATTGCATGATGTGTAGTTTTGGTTACATGACATGTACGTGTTTTATAGTTTATAGTAAACCCAAAAAATTGACATAAAATTATTTTAACAATTGAATGAAACCTAAAAAAGTAGAAATAATACCCGATCAAGGTAATGAGTTGTTACAAACTACCCACCATAAATACATTCTTCCTTTGCGATTTCATGTGAAATATATACTCCCTAGAAAAAATGAGGCCACTGCACCCACATCAATGACTCATGATCCCAAGTCTCATATGAATATGATCCTTATTTCCATATAACTATGACCAACGGAATCGACATCCCAGACGATATATTATCTTGAGAGTCAAAGATCTCAACTGGTTTCTCCAAAGTAGAAGGATCTGTCTCTAACTCAATTTCTACCAAACTATAAACATGAATTGGGTCAGGGTGATACTTCCTAAGTAGAGATATTTGGAAAACATTATGAATTTTTGTCCATAGAGCTGGTAATGATAACCGATAAGCAACAATCCCAAAATTTCCAGTGATCTCAAATGGTTCAACAAATCTTTGAGCTAACATTCCTTGTTTTCTAAGCCAACAATGACAAAAACGAGGATCAAATTTCAAGAAGGCCTAGTTACCAATGGACAACTACAAAAGATTATTTCACCGATCTACATACGATTTTGGTCGACATTGGGCCATAACCAGATGTCATCACACATCATGTATATTTGTTGAAATCTCTTGATATAGACAAGGTCCATCCAAATAAACATCTCCCACCGCTGCCCAACAAAGATGTGATCTACACGGGTGACCATAAAATACCTCAAAATGATCCATTTTGATCGATGACAACTAAATGTTATTGTAAACAAACTAAACCAGTCCATGATGTCTATCCAAAAATACACTAAAATCCATGTTGTAGGCATGAAACATTACCTTTAGGATCAGAAATACATGGTTTTTCTGGCCATTTGTTTGTGGCTTCTATGTTGTGCTCAATTTGAACTGAGTCACCATTGCCTCTAGAAGTCTCCTCCAGAACCTTGAGGTAATCCAAAGATCCCTATCTAAAATAATGGTAGAAGGACGCCCCTGTAACCTCACGATCTCATGCACGTCATCTTACCTAGTTCTTAAACAGTATAGGTTTCTTTGATTATAATGAAATTATTAGACTTTTCCAACTGATCAATAGCCACCTAAATAGCATTTTTCCCCAGGGCGTCCAATGAAACCCAAAAAAATCCATGGACACCTCTTCCCACTTCCAAACCAGCACTGGATGATTCCGAAGTGTACTAAAAGGCATCATGTTCTATGCCTTTATTCATTGGAAGGTGTAACAGTGGGACACAAAATCTGCAATGTCAGTCTTCATACCCGACCACCATAATTGTATTCTCATGTCATAACACATCATTATATTGCCCAGATGAATTTCCCATGAAGATCTATGAAAATTAAACAAAAATTAACATATCAAAAATGTGGGGAAAACTAGATTTCTTAAGTGAAGTATGCCATCTGAGGAAATAGACCAACCGGAAATGGCCTCCCCCCCATAATGGTTTTCACAAATCTTCTGAAAATCATCATCTTGTTGTTGATGATGAAATATAGAACTTCGTAGAGATGATGGAAACTGAAAACTAGTATGAATCATTCGTATAACATCCTCCTGTGAATCCATGTGAAACAGAGAACAAATACAAATAAGAGTCCACTCATATGATTCCAGAATAGCATGTGAGGGTACCATCCTACATAAAGCTTCTTCAACTACATTCCCTTTCCATAGGTAGTAAGAAATTTAGAAGTCAAATGTATGTAGGTATTATACCCATCATCTATTTCTATGATTCAATACCTTTTTGGAAATGATATATCTCAAACTCTTATGATCATAGAAAACCATGAAGTTCTCCCAAATGAGATAGTGATGCCAAAATTTCAGCGCATCCATATCTAGAAAAATCCCTAAATCAAGAGTGCATTATTTCACACATGTGATCAGAGATAACGATATCCATAAGGTACCACATGATCATCCTACAATATAATGAATCCCAAACCAGCACCAGATGCATCACAGAACACCGCATACCCCTTATCGGGCTCAGGTAAGATTAGAACAGGTGCCAATGTTAGAAATCATTTCAGTTCAGTGAAACAACACTAACACTTTCCATCACATTATAATGTCATTTAATTCAATGTAAGAGTAGTCAATGATGACACTAGCTTAGAGAAATACTTCAAAAAACAATCATTCAAATCTATAAAGAACATGGATGCTTTGAATTTCGAAGAAAATTTTTGATTCCTTCCTTGAAATAGTTGCACTTACCTTCACTCAGTCAACCGATAAGCCATACTTATAAATATTTTTCCCCATGAAATTAAATTATCGAATATAAAGACAACATTTTGATATATTTACATCCAGATGGTGATTTCAAAAAATATCCAGAACCAAACTCAGATGGTGCTCTTCCTCATAGTGGGATATTAAATAATCCAAAATATCATCCACGAGCACTACCATAAAATTGTCAACATATTGCTAGAATATCCAATTCAACATGGCCATAAAAACTTCTACAGTATTAGTAGGACCAAAAGGAATCAAATGATATTCATAATAGAAATACCTACTCCTGAAGGCCATCATTGATATTTCTGACTCCCAGACAATGAGCTGATGGTAACCAGACCAAAGATTGATCATTAAAAACAACTTCTATCACATCAACTAATCCAAAAAATCATCCACATGAGGCATAAGATATTTTTTGTTAACCATTACACAGTTTATCATCTGATATTCCACAAATAACCAAATTAAACAATCCTATTTCTGGGAAAAGAGAATAGGGGATGCCCATGAAAAAACACTAGGATAAACAAAACCTCTCTATAATATGTCATAAAATATAATCATGATCTCTTCAAACTCCACTGTTTCTATACGATAAGAAGTCATGATATCAGCTGCATACCAGGAACTAGGTCAATTGTGAACTCTACCTTTCTCTCTAGAGGAAGACTAGAGAACCCTTCTCAAAAAATTTAAGGAAGGACTCGGAGAATAGCGAGAAGATCCTCAATAGATGAAACATCATCGGGCACAAATGCAACAGCATCCAAAAAACTCTGGAGCTCAGGGTGGGACAGTCCTACACAACCAGAACTCGAGTCCCACACTCCCTGAAATACATCAGAGCTCCCCTGTACAGCAAGAAAAAAAATATTCCAATGATAACAATCAACCTAATCTCGATGACTGACAAGCCAATCCATACCAATGATGGTTTTAAACAGATCTAGATAATGAAAGAAAAAATCTGAGACCAACTCTGTGTCTGCTATTGTGAACGAACAACAAGGACACCAGAAACCATTCTCTTTCCTCTTTCCAAGTGGTTCCTCTTACTCCATTGTTAAGGGAATATGTACTTTTGTATGTATAATCATAGCAACAAAACATATTGATATAACTAAGTTGGGGGAATCATTATAAAACAAATGCAGTAGCTACAGAAGCTCCAATAAAGATCATACCTATCACGGTTGAAGGACCTACATCAACATCCATTGGACACTCATTTACTTCAAATAAATGCTTCTCCCCTGAGGCATGTGACTAGAGCCCCCTAGTCTTAGAAGCACTGAACTGCACCGCAGTATCCATTGGAGATGAAGAACCCTAACCACAATTAGGCATATTCATATCTCGACAGACACATTGTACATGACCAACACATCCACAACTATTTATAATATTTATTGTAATTGGAAATGAATGTCTTTTGTGACCCCCCTTTCCACACTGGTAACAAATCAGAGAACACTACTAGCTGTAATAGATGGTGCATATAAGGATCACTACTGAGGCCCACCTCCACCACTCTTATGATAGTCCTTACACTTCCTCTTCTTAACATGCATGACAATGATGCTACTAAAAGTTGGAAGATAATAAGTGATAAAGATGACATTTCCTACCATGTCAATATCTGCCATCATTTCTATGTCCACTATCTCTGTATAGGTAGAAATATTTGACATGAACACATGGGCTCTAATGTCCGGTTGCAAATACTTTAGGTACATCTATGCCTTCACCTTGTCTTTCCTTTCTAGGTTTAGAGCAAATCAGACAAGCACGGTAAACTGATTGGTTTAAGATGACTAGGAATGATATCCCTACTACAATGATAGGACCTCTATAGATTTTTCCAAAATTAGAGACTCTGGACAAAACTGATTATAGAACTTCATTTTGAAACCCTTCTAATACAAGCCCACTTGTCTATCTACGTAGATCATATTGTCCCAACAACACTTACCAGAACCCTTGAATCTGAACACTGTGCACTTTACCCGGATATTTTTATGTGCATCTAGGTTGTTGAAGAATTGAAAAATCTTTTCCATCCAATCCTCTTCCTCATGAGGATTAGTCGTCTCTTTAAAGGAAGTTAGATTCTCATGCAATAACTCCTCTGATAGATCCCTCTTCCTCCGGCTTAGGTGGTACTTCAAACACTTCATTCTGAACTTGTCGTGCATCATGATCAACTCCACAGACGACTCATATTTTCATCTCAATGAGATTCTGATCCATAGGTTGATTCCCTTTAGGGGAATAGGCTTCATATTCTTAATGAACCTATGGAAGATGTCTCGAAGGCATACTGCTGCACACCGAATCATTTGAACGATCAGACACAGAACAAATCTCAGTTCAAACTAGAAAACCATCACCACAATGTGGCATAGTGCCTTTACATATACTGAAAGACAGAAAAGGTCTACACACCACCAATACAGTGTGTAGTTTGTGAGCTAACAAGCTCTGTAGTATCCCACACTTTTGTTTGATAGAAAACATTTGTTATAAAAATCGTGTATGATCATTTTTAAAATAAAATATGGCATGATAAGAAGTGAAGATGTTTTGTAGAACATATAGTAAACATTCCCTTTTCCACAGTTATAAACCAATGCAGGTAAAGAAATATCAAAGAAAATTTTCCATATCATCTTAGATAAGAATAAAGATGAATATAACGACTAACTCAGAAATCCATGAAATAAAAAAAATTACTTGTATTATAGTATCAAGGAATACTAAAGAAATAGGAAGAAGACTACTCATACCATAAGAATCAAGTGCACAAAACTGATCCTAGAACAATGGGCCTAGGAAGTAGATGAAAACCTCAAGAGTAACCCCACAAAATGTAAATATTGGTCTCCAAGAACAATGAGCCTACAGAACATAGGAATTCCCCAAGACGAACCTCCTTGATAATCACAAATTAGTGGATGATGGCCTCAAGCTAAACCTTCCACCTATGTACCCATGGTAACCTATGTGCTCTTTTTTCACAAACCCATTTCAATGTCTTGAAAAAAATTCCAATCCATTTATAATCCATTTATAGAAATCATTGGAAAACCACTATTCTTTCAAAACAATTTTCAACACACATAGAAATCATGTCAATTTCATTAATCAATTTATAAACCAATTTACAAAGAATAACAAGGAGCTTAATTATCATAGGAAAGATATGAAACCACCTACTCAATGTTTGGGTCTCACATACCCACAATAGAATCCAACGAAAACAGATCCCAAAAACATCATTAGTAAAACCCCAAAATTCAAAATCACACCTCACTGGATTGATACAAAATTGAAGATAATGGGTTGGTGGATAGAAGATAGAGCACATACCTCGAGAATGAATTTCCCCTCACTCGTACTAGCCATGGAACGAACTTAGAGGTAATATCTCAAAAAGGATCTAGATGAGGAAAATAAGAAACATCAATCTTGGGTCAGGGGATCCAATAATACAAGTATAGGGTGCTACTGTGATCAATCGCATGAAAGAATCGACGTGAACACTTACCCAGTGAGACAAAATGTAGAAGAAGTGATGAAACGGAGCCGGTCAGATCCATCTAGAATGCGAGACGCCTCTGAAAAATATCTAGGAGCAGTTTAGTGTCCATAGCCAATAGGCTCATGACGAAAAAAATAAATCAAAAAGAAAAATGTGTGACATACACATGTGAGCAGGCTGAGTCATGATGTGTAGACCTTGTGCATAGTGTGCAGTCCATTCTAGACGAGATATGCTAAAAACCATTTCCTTAGGTTAAAAATCCATTATTTAACACCTACATGATGTGTACCTCAGGTACATGATGTGTACTAGCTCACGACGTGATCTCCCCATTCACAGCGTGATCTCTCAATCCATGACTTGGAAATATCACTAAGAACACAACATGTGCATCATGTAAAATGGGTGTACCTGTTTTGCAGTCTATAGTAAACCCATAAAATCACATAAAATGATTTTAGAACCAAAAAGGAGGTTAGAAAATGGGAAAATATACCCGATCAAGGTAACAAGATGTTTCAATCTCCCACTAGGTACTTCATGACTGGAACCCTTTTTAGAAAAATCATACATAATATATATCTTCATAACCTAGGATACAATACATAAAAATGGGAGAGCATGGATGCTTAGTAAGGTTAAACTAGGGAGACATGTGTGTATTAACATTATCATTGGGGAATGATATGTGATCATAACATTAGAATATCATACCATATATATCATAATATGAATCCAGATATAAATATTAGATGTTAACAATACATGAATCATAATTAAATGAAGAATATAAAAAATGAAAGCAAAGCATAAGAAAAATAAAATGAATTATTGAATACGTGTAACAATATTAAATAATTTCCATAGTATTAAATGCATCACTGAAGGTCATATTACTAGTACATGTTCACTCCACATACAATCTTTGTAGTCATGGTTCACTCCCATGGCCATCAATGTTTTATAAGTTCACTTCTCAAAGCATCATGTTAGTCATAGTTCACATTCGTATCCATCTTAGTAGTCATGGTTCTCTATGAATACCAGATCAGTCAATATCATGATATAGATTTCTTTACACAATGAATTAGAATAGATATAGGTCCCACTCATATCATAATGAAATCATGCAAACATTTTCCACATGATCATAAACTAACATATCATATCCCTTTAATTGAATTGGGTATCTTAAACATTTAATCATAACATAAGTTTTGGTAAATAGATAGGTTTAATAATAATTTCATTAAATCAAAACCAATAGAAATAAGACTACTTCAAAACCATATAACCCATTAATGTGAAATGGGTTTCATATACATATAACTTGTGAAAGAGAAATAGTGTTCATAAAAATCTTTCCAACAAAACATTCACCATTCATATAGGGAATATTGAATTGAAATTTTGGATAATTTCCCCAGAATGGAATGAGTAACAGCAATGGATGTCACCTTTGATGGAATATAAATTTTAAAGATCCTTTAAAAACATTTCTTTTGGAAAATATCATTCCTTCTTTAAAAACTGAAATTTAAAATATAAAGACTATTCGAAACTATTTTCATTGAAAATAAAAATATAAAATTATAAAATACTCTCTAAAAACGTTTTAGAACCATTTTTCCCAAAAATAACATTTGAAGAATATTGAAAATAGTTTTACTTGAAAACATATAATATAATCTTGTAAAAATTATGAAATACATTTTCCTTGACAACATCAAAATCAAACTTACAAACATTATTAAAACATATCTCCATGAAAACGTATAAAATAAGCTTAAAATCATTTTGAAAGCCATATTAATTTAAAATAATATGAATGCATATAAAATATCCTGAAAACCTTGATATTAGTTTCTTTGAGAATAAAATTCTAAATATATATAATGGAATATTGGGAAATCATTTAAAATAATTGTTAAACATAAATAATTTTATTGACAAAAAAATCATTGAAAACCACCTTAAATTAATGAATTTCATGATTATTAGAAAAAATAAATTTTAAATATAATATAATTATAATATTTTAAAGGATAATTAATGGTAATGATGGTCATGATGGAAGGTAAATCCATATATGCCAAACATTCCATTTACACCATAAAATATTTTTAAAGGGATCTCGATCAGAAAACTATATGAAGATATTTTTTTTAGAAATGTGCTCTCTTTTGAAGGAAATCTTTGGATAAAAGGGTATAGTAATATTATAGGTTAAAATTTTAAAAACAAAATTGAAATAATTCTTATAAATATTAGGTTTTAAAGATTATAGATTTTCGACTTAAAGGAGAAATAATGTTGGACTTCCATAAAAACATTTTCATAGTTATATTAATTACCAATGATTGGAAAAATAATTATAATACAAGAATATATCATGGAAAAAAAATTATAATATTATTCATGAGTGATAATGACATATGGATAAAAAAACTCATCAATGGATGTGTAATCATAAACAATCTCGAAAAGCAATGAGGTTATTTCAATAAACTCCTACAACATGCAAATATTGAACCATACTCCCCAAATAAGAAAATGTATTTAAATGAATCTTGAATTATCATGATATTTATGTGATTCATGGTAAAAAATTTCAAATGGATGTATATAAACCTAGAAAAATAATATAGTTGAGTAACAAAACATGTGTCTCAAAGAAGGAAAATTGTGGCAAAACTATCACACCTATTGGTAGCTTTTGAATCATAAATCCAATGAAATAAAGACAATATAATGGTTATTGAAATACAAAAAAGAATTAAAAATATTTATCATATAATACATTCAGGGGTAGAATTTTCAACATGAAAAAGAAAATACAGGTCAACATGGAATTTATCTCACGGATATAAAAAGTGAGATAAAATTCCCATAAATTATGTCCTGAATCTCATCAAAATCATAAAATAATCCTATATGATAAATTTAGTTTTATTATAAATCTTATATTATACATTATTTTCATATCTACAACTATATATTTTTTTATTATGAATTCATATCACAATATTATTAAAACTTCTATGTTATGGTTACACTACGGGTAATATCCTCTTTGTTATTCGCTTGGGTTTAATTTTTTATATCTTTGGTCATTATAGTTATATAATTTTTTTGATAATGTAAAACATGATATAAATTTATATTATATTCATTAAATTTTTATTATATTATTCTATAGATAATTTAATTATTAAAATGAATACATCATTCATAGAGACAGTATGTTATACAAGCGCATGATGTTGTTTTTGATTGATTTTCGTATTGAAAGAATGAATATAAATGAAATATATGAATATATATTTATACATATATTTTTTCTACTATAATTATGATATCATAACATTTCACTTAACACATCATTAATACATTCCATATAGAGTGAACATATTGCATTGCATTGAAATTGTTGTTGTCCACACTTCCACACAAGATGTTATCATATCCGAAAAATATGGAACACATGAAGGTTTGTGATATATAATATTAATATAAATATAGATAAATTATAAATATAATATATATAATATTTTAATAGTGTTTCATTCATTATTACCAATATGTGATTTCGAAACGGAAGAACGAACTATCATCATTTCTTGAGGGTGTAGTTCAACGTACACATAAACAATATATTCATTCCCCTTTGATGGATGTTTCAGTATGTTTATGTATAAATCATAAAATAAAATCATATTAATAAATTGAGGATACTAGTTTTATTATGTATTTATGGAATAATAACGTTTTAGGGGTGGAGACGGAAAATTAATCTAAGATATTGTGTAAGGATGTTACCACTTCGTTGGGTAACTCTTATGGGTTTTCTACAATGGGATTGCTCGGTTTGATTTATACAGAATCTAAGAAATCTATGTCAAGGGGAGGTATTTTGGGAGACAGTTTTGGATGATTATGGATGATCCAATGTTATTTTATAGGTGTATGGAAGGGGAAGACCAAATTCCTTTTCATAGTGGAAGAGGAGGGGGAATTTGTTAAATTTAAAATGGTATAAAATAATGAGAGGCCTCCTTAATTAATGTGCATCCATAATGGAAAAAATAATTGATTAAATTTGAATCATGGTAAAAAATTATATTCAACACACAAAAATAAGTGCATTTTTATAACTTTATTCCATAACTTCTTTGTTTCACAATTTTTATCGTATTGATTTTTATTAAATTATATACTATTCTAACATAAGTTATTTAACCATTACTACTAAATTAAAGAGATATTTATTTATAAATATAATCCAAATTAATTATAATTATGATATATAATTTATAAAATAATAATACCATATGTGTTGGAAATTAATTTTAAAACATGTGCATGTAACGTGCAAGAACACTTCTTTAATAATGACAACAATAATAATGATTTTACTAACTATGGTTCAATATGTTAATTATAAAATATAAATTTACCCATGAATGGACCTTATTTTATATTTATTAAAAAAATTAAATAAATTTATTTAATATAGTATTTTTAGATATTTTATTCTTTTTCAATAAAATATCATTTATTTAATTTAATTATTAAATAAATAATCCATTAGATAGTGTTTATTAAGCATTTAATTTTACTATTTAATCACTAAAATAATTATATATCTTTTTTTATAATAATATGTGATTTATTTTTTCAATTGATATTTATAGAATAAAATATATTTTTCCATATCAAAAAGTATTATAAATATTAAAGGTAAGGATAGTTCCTTCATTGTATTTTTTTCTCAATATATAACTTAACATAGAGGGACCTCCCTTGATCATATGTCCCAAAAACGCAAAAAATTCAAAAAATATTGGGATATAGTCAATCTATTGGATGATAATAGGCTTTGGACAACATTATAAGTCATTTTGGAACTTAATTTTATGGTTTAGACCACTGTTATGATTAATTTTACCTTAATCGATGTAATTAATTTTAATAACATTCACTAATAATTTTGGTGTAAAATTATGTTGACATTATTATAATAAAACAATAATACTTTTTACAACTATTTATTTCTATTTTAAAAAATTAAAATTAAAGAAGTGTGAAAAGTATGTTTTACACTAATATATCATATGTGGTGAGAAAGAGGGTTTTAAAGGTAAAAAAATTTAAATTGTAAATATGTTTTTATATAAAATATATATATAAAGATGACTCCAATTACATTTATTATATTTATATATGTATTATTTATTTATTGACTTTAAAACCCATTTTGAATATACATTGATAGTAATAATTATTTAAACAAAAGGATGTTTTTATCTAATTTGGATTATTTTTCACAATTCCTCAAAAAATGTAAAATCCTAGAAAAATACCACAAATTCAACCTTAGATAATTTTTATATTATAAAATATAAAATTAATTTTTTTAACAATTATATTTATAAAAGTGTAAAAATATTGATTAAAAACAGGTTTTCTACTAAAATCTGTTAAAACACGGCATTGTGTGTAACAG
Organism: Viscum album; assembly: GCA_963277665.1. NCBI lineage: Eukaryota > Viridiplantae > Streptophyta > Magnoliopsida > Santalales > Viscaceae > Viscum > Viscum album. The sequence continues at coordinate 896,452,719 of OY728127.1, forward strand.
ACACATTCATAATAATTCTATATTTTCTATAACACAATACAAACATATTGTTGCATTTACCAAATTATAATCTACATATTTCATGTATTTTACATTTTCATTGTTGTTGTGTGAAATTCAATTAAAACATTCTAAATTCATAAAAAAAATGTTTTATTCTTTATTGTTATAAATTTAAACATGTTTAAATTGAAATAAATGATCTCCTCACAGAAGCATTGGATGTTACAGTTTCTCCATGAAGGAATTAGCTTATGGATCCTATATTTTAGGTATCAATTTCTTTCATGACTTATCCAAGATTCAACTTGGACTATTTCAAAGATCATATGGTGACTATATACTAAAGCTATTTTGTATGGAACAATACAAGAGGGTATTGGATCGAGTATCAAATATTTTACACCAGTATGTGAAATTGTTACCTTACCTGCAATAAGATAAAGAGAGAATTAGTATGATCCCATACACTTCAACAGTAGGATCAATCATGTATGCCATGTTATGTAATATTCATGATTTTTCAAGTGCATTGAGATGGCTAGGATGATATTAAGTAAATCGAGGAGAACATCATTTGTCTACATTTAAGTCTATCCTTATGTGTCTAAAAATAACTATTTAGATTTTATATATCTATGAATGCGGTTAGGATTAAGTAATCATGGGTTATACTGATGCTAGTTTTCAGAAAGATCATAATGATCTGAGGTCGCAACCACGATATATTTTCATCTTTAATTAAGTAGATGTGAGATGTAAGAGTTCAAAGTAGCTAGTTATTGCTGATTCTATAGCATAGTTAGAGTATATAAAGGCATATAATGCATCCAAATAATCCATATTGATACAAAACTTATTCCAGGATCTTGATTTGGTACCAACAAGGAAATACCTTATCACATTGAATTGTCTTAATACTATAGTGGTGGCTCTTACATAATAAACGAAGTCACACCAAAGGGCCTAGAATATACACCAGATGTATAACCACTTGAGATATTTTTATCAAAGGGGTGTAGTTTCAAAAAACTATTACTGAAAAAAGTGAATGTGTTGGACCCTATGACTGAAGGCATATCTTATCAAGAAATACGAGTATAATGTGAGAGCTAGAATTATAAATTTTGTTAGAAGTTGTCTCTAGTGCACATTGTCGTTGCTTAGATTTAGTGCCCTAGAACCAATATCTATGATATTTATGTGAAATTTCATTCATATATTTTTAATATTAATTAAAACATTGTCACATCATTATTGTTTCCTGAAAAAAATAGTATGTGATAATGTCATAAGAGAAGTTGTTGAACTAAATTGTTATAGTAGTTCCTTACTATGATGAAAAACCTAAAGTACTATGACACAACTCTTAAATATAGGTTCTATTTAAAAATTATTTCATTTCAAATATAGAATTGATCCACAAAATCTGGGGTGAACACCTGTAGGAATTTACGACACCTTTTCATAGTCTATGCCCTTGCTAATATCCAGTGTAGGATGTTTTGAGAACTACAACCACATGTGGGGAATCCACATTTATATTTTTTATTGGATGTTACTTTAGGAAAAGTTTTTTATTGATCCTTATAGATTAATATTATTATTATTGATTATTATGAGTCATGTACATTGATGTATTGATGAAAATTGTGAATATAGATGCTCATAACAAGTTTGGATATGTTGGGTGTATTAGGACTAATGTTTCATTGATGAATAATGCATGAAAGGATTTTTTTCATTCTGCTCTTTAATGGAAGTTTATATGTCATTCCCTTTTTTAAAATGATATGGACAGTATAAATCCATGTTCATGGTGTTCAATAAGAATGTTCAATTTCCCAGAATTCAATGAATGAATCATTGAGCACTTAGGTGATGGAACCAGTATGAAATCTTCTTGATTTGTGATATCATAACAAAGGGTTTATATTAGACAGTAAGAATATTTATGAGTTAATTGGTAATATTGGAATTAAATTATTTTTCTATGGGATCCCTAGCATATTTCTAAATGCTACTCTTAGACTTGATACTGCTTCTATTACTGGAACTGAGAATGGGGCCTAGAGGGTCAGACACTAAGAGTATCCATAATCTCATTTAAATAATATATTATGATTTATTAAATAACAAGTTGAATTAATATTATTATCATATGTGGTATAATAAATTTTCCTCTGTTCTTGATTATAAATATCATGTAACCGGTTATTGGAGAGAATATAATGTGAGAAGAATAATTAATAGAAATTTTTTAGTTTTTTAGTTAAAATAATATTGATTTATTTATTATTAAATAATGTAGTGAGATTTATTTAAAAATTAAATATTAAATATTCAAGGGCTGATAAATATTTTTGAGGAATGGTTGACTGATATTAAATGTTCTAGTGAAAAATAATAAATAATAAATATTATTTGATTAAATATTCTTTAATTTAATTGTCTAATTAATAAAATTTATATAAATAATAAAATTATTATTATTATTTGACATGGGGTTCATATGGGATTAAATAAATAATAATATTCATTTGTTCAATTATTTTATTTTACCCCTACTAATATATAAATCCAATTATATTATTCACCCTATGTGCGAATTCATTTTTTTCGTTGTGCACAACAGATTTGGAGAATCCTCTCATTCCTTAGAGATCTCCCTTCTATATGACTATTCCCAATAATGAAGAGAAATCATCCTCCACAATGAACACTCTATTAATTGAGATCAAGGAGAATTATTTTTAAGTATTTCTCATGGGGATCTAACACTGAAAAATCAAGAGATATGATCTATTGTGCTAGAACCTGGTGATTCCAACATCAATTCCTGTGGATTTTGGTAACACATATGGATCACAACTAGAGGGAATCTTCTTTGATTCATAAAAAACAACGTGAGTGCAACAGATATCTGTTGTCAGATCAATCAACCATGATATAATTCGAATAAATTAATTCACTAACAAATTAAATTTACTAAAAATAATATGTGAAGGTCTTCCCTCTGGTCTCGGTGTGATTTACATTGAATGTTTTATTTGATTAAATTTTATTGAACATAGAATATATAATTTTTTAGAATTAAGATTTATCATATATCATGGAAAAAATTTATTGTAGGGCAGAACACATCGCTCGCTTCCACTAAACCCAAACCTACATTTGTAAGTTATATAGTCCCTTGAGGAAACAGTATGACTCATGAGACAATAATTTTTGGGTGTTAGATTCAATCATACCCTTTTATATTTGGGTTCATTGATGAAGCTTTGATGGTATGTTTATGATGTAAAAAATTATCAATTCCCTCTTATGAGATTATTTATTTATTTCCATGTGATTACTAGACTATTAGAGTATACATGGTTATTCTTTCTAGATAATTGGATTATTTTAATAAATTATTTGATCATCTTTTTCCAACCATATTATGCTAATATTTTTGATTAAATAATATTTGTTTCATAATTTACCATTCCAAAATTGTTATTTCTTATTTATGATAGCTTCTGATGCACTTAACCCTTACTCATAATTTTTGCACACCACTTTCTTACGTTTCATTTTTTCACTAGATTCCATGATATTTATTATCACTGATATGCAGGTTCATTGTTTGAGAATTGTGTTGTTATCAAATTATTCTATAATTTTTATTTTTTATTTTATATTTTAATGTAAGGATCATATATGTATCTAGATTTACAAAAATAATAATTTTTTCAATGCTTTCGAATGTTATTCCTTATATATTATTACAATATGATAATGTAACCACCGACTCTATGCTACAATGGTCAGAGGTGTTCCAATTGGTATAAAATGAAGTTTGGAAGAAAATTTGGATCTAGTATTAGAAAAATAAAAATTATAGAATGAAACTATATGAAATAATTTGACAATACACCCAATGAAACCAATCATATGATTAAGAGATTCGTTATAACTAAATTTTCAATTTACAGTAAGATGTTTTGAGATTATAAATTATGTTAAAAAATGTTATTGTCAAATATAGTTTATGAAATAATTTAGAAATGGATTTTAGAATAATAAATGTACATTGTATCAGTTCATTTAATCTATGTAGGTATTTCCCTCCTCAGAAATGTAATGATGCTGGAGCTAGTGCTACTGTAAGAGGTACAAAAATTATAACTTTATTAGGAATACTGAATCATGTTATGAGAAATAATCATACCCATATAGAGTGGCTAGATCCATAATATTGTGTTAAAATGTTAGAATACTTCATGTGGTAATAACCTTCATCATTTAGTGGGAATAAAAGTACATTTACAGCTGGGATTTTGTTAACTTCCATTGAGAATTTATTTCTCTATTTGGGATGTAATTAAATAGAGATGGTTGTCACTGAATTTTATCTGCCATTGGGGGATAAGGATCAATGGGGTTCATTAATTCAATATAATGAAGGCATCGAAGAGATAGAAATTAGGGAATGGAAGGATTTTAAAGGTGTTTTGGAAAGATATTTTCCTTGAGAAAAATCATCGGATATCAAGATATAATTCTTCAGTTTTTTAAAAATAACTATGAGAGTTTTCATTATATGAATCCACATTTTCATGGTTACCATGTAATGACTCAGACTATATACCTAATCTAATGTAAAATATTTTTCATTACATTTTTGGGCATAAACCACTCCTTAAAACATAACAAGTATCACAAATATTTACTTCATATGATTATATTGTATCATGTACTATCAAGATAAAGAATTAATTCTATATTTATTATGGGTTGTTTATGAAATATATTGATTAATAGAAATGAAGATTAAAAAAAGTATCAGAATAAGAAAAGGAAAAATGTTTTTTACTTATGTGATAATTGTTGAAGTAAACACTTTCATACTTATATGAATCGACTAGGAGTTTGTTATAGGTGTGTAAAAAAAGGCCACTAGGGTCATGATTTGATTGGAAAGGAAGAATCTGTAAATTTAAAGTGGTTAACTATTTGTTTTTGAGGAACATTGGAAACTAATTCCTGAAGAATCAAGATAATCTACCTCATAAGGAGCTATGTCATCTAGGTCATGCCTATTAAATTTATAAAAATTTATATAATGGAATTATTTTTGTTCTCATGTTTTGGGATATAAGAAATAATTTGTATGGAATTCTATTTATACAAATTGTGAATCTTATAGAGATTTTATTACAATAATTTTTCTTTATGTATTTGAAATCATATGTTGAGTCGTATCGATGACTAGGAATAGTGATTTAGTGGAATGTTGACCATTTTAAAAGAGCATGATTTAGGTAGTATAATAAAAAATATTTACTCAATGTTGAGACATTAATAAATATTTAATTTTTATATTTCATTAGTGACCAAAAAATTTGTTAGTGATTTAATTGTTAGGATTTATTGAATAAATACACTTCCATTATTTCATTATGGTATTATAGTGATACATGTTATTACCATGTTTTCATGCAACAAATGTATTGATATGTGACATTAAGAGATACTTTATTTATGATTAATTATAATTTAATTTAGTTACAATATTCATAAATATTTTTAATATTGTAGATAATACATTAGAGGAGCCTTAAGATTGAAATTTTTTGGAATGGGTTAAGTTAAACCTTGGATATTATTGTTTGTAGTTAAAGTTATATTTAACAAATTGGATAACATGTTATAACCATTTTGGGTTCTAAAAAAATATTTATATAATAGATGAATGAATTGTGGATCTTGTGATTCCTTAAATGTCATTTAGGCATACAAATTCATCTTGAATGTCAACCTCCAAGCATAATATATTAAGTGAAAATAGATCGAACAACTACCAAATAGATGAGACTATTCTCATGAAATGGGATTAATACATGTATGATTATTTATTCACTAATTTATCGAAATTTTTATATAGTTTCGTAAATCTAGGAAATAGAAATTGAAAAATAAATTCTCTAATAACATTTCATATTGAGAAATCAATGGTCTTCTAACCTGTCATAGATTTACAATTTTTTGATTGTTAACATTAAAATGATGATGTTTTCTATTACTATATATCCGAACGTGATAATTTGATTTCTTTTTTATGTATATGATTTCACTTTACACTAGTTTTCTTTTATTCGGAATCCATGTTTTTTGGTGACTGTGACAATTCCCTTTCCCACTTTTTACGAAACCTTTTAATTATCCTTTCTTGTGATGTGGGTTTCCTCAAGAGTAATTTCAAAACATAATTTTTTTCAATGTGAAATTTAAAATTTTAAAGGTATAATTTATTAATTTAGGGGAAAATGTAACACCTTATGATTAAAATTTTGGTGGTTCCATATCTAACTTTACATTGAACACCAAGTTTTAATGAACTCCATAATATTTATATTTTAACACTTACATTATACCTATCTTTAAAATTGGTGGAAATAAATATTATTAACCACATTATAATATATATAATTTTGAAAATAATTTATTGTATGATAACTTATTATATGGAAATAGAAACATAATTTTTAGTAAAGTCAACATTTTTAAAATATATGATTCCTTCAGAAAGAAATTTTTATTGCTTTCTTTGAAAAAATAAATATAATTGATCTATGAAAAATTTCAAAAATTTATTTTAAAAAATAAAAATAAAATAGGGATTCATCATTTATAAATTATTAGAGGGTAAAATTTTGTTAATCATCTACAATGATTAATTTTCAAGTAAATAGTGAAAAAATGATTTTTCTAAATATGTAATTTATTTTCATTACATTTAGAAATTTAAATTCCCAACTATTTCTTATAAGGATTCAGGTATTAAAATGATAATTTATTTATAATTATTTAACCTAATCATTTTTTAATAAACTATATATTTTATTTTAGAAAAGCATAATTTTTTGTGTTTAAAAACATGATATTTATGATTACTATTTTAATGTATATAATGATTCTTCTTTTACAGTAAATAAAATAGTAATTAATTGGTAATGTTTAAAATTAAATATATAGATAATATATATTTAAAAAAATTCATAAAATGATAATTATTTTTCATAGAGTTAATATTAAATCATCTTTTTTTGAAAAATAGATTTCTAGAAATCTTGTTTTTGGTTGCATCTATGGGTTGTGTATTAAAAATTGATTATCGAATTAAGGGTATTTAATTTGGTAAGATGGATTCAAAATTTTGAATAATAAGTTTCAATTTATTTTATGTCATTTTAATTTTAAGGCATAAAAAGGATACTATGGTAAAAAATGATTAATCGTATTATAGAAAAAATAATATAGCTAGTTAATGTAAACTGGAAAAATAGTTAAACATAAAAAAATACAAAATTAAGTGGTCGTTTTAGGTTTTTATTAACTTAAAAATAATTATCATCATATATTATTATACATATTAATCGGAATTAATGTCACACAAATGTTTATGTCTTCAAATATAAAATAATCATTATTCAACAACATAATACCACCCCTCCTCAAGTATAAATACCCCTCATCCCAACCCCATTTATCAAAAAAAGCCATGAATCTCCTAAAATATCTTGAAAATATTATTCTACAAACTCTACCAATTTCCATATTCTCATTGTATCACTAAGGGGACAATTACAGGATCTTTAAGGGATCTTTCAAGTAAGTGATTTTCAAGAGGGAATTTTCTCAAACAACCCCTCTTGTTTTCATTACTTATTCTTCCATCCCTTAATATCCAACATCCATCAAGTCATAATAACTGAAGAATAATTTACATACTATGATTTATTGTTTGTAATGGAATATCATATATCCATCACTTTTATTACCTCCCCTTATTTAATGAAAATATTTTGTTGTCAAATTATGGGTGTAAACCATCTATGTGAATAAAGATTTTTCATTTTCCATTACCACCAATATGGTTGTACATAGTTGAATTACTCTAGATAAATTATATTATAATTGTTAAATTATAAAATATTTCATGTTCTTGAACTAATATATATACATAATACTAAAAAAACCAATCTACATCATGATTGTTAGAAAACCAACCAAAATAAACAAAATATTTATCATTAAATTTTATAAAAGGAATCATACTCATGAAATAAATAAAAATGATATATGTAACCATTTAAATATATGTAATTGTATGAATAACATTATATTTCACTTAAATAGTTTCAATCCCATTTTATCAAAACAGTCATTATTATACACAACTTACCTGAACATGACCCCATTAAATGAACGAACTAGAAGCAATGAAAATAATGAAGTATTATTAATGAATGGGAGGTAAGATATTATAAATGAATTATAAAATATATTATAAATATTAATATAGTTTTATAATAAACTAATATCATTATATAAACTATAATACATGATGTTAAATTAGGAATAACAAAATGGATGTGTGGGGTAAGGGATTTCTTATGTCAATTTGCACTCATTTGGATAAACATATAATTCAATGATTTATTCTATATAATATTAGGTCTGATATAAAATTTTGTTAATATAAGTATATATTAACTATTTTTATTGGTTATTTAAAAAACACAAATAATATATTAATATAATTAATGCTCACTTCAAGGACATGATATTTTTAAGAATTATTCTTAAGAAAATATTATTTTACAATTTAACTTAAAAACTTATATTTCATCAATTTACATGTTTTATATTCATGTTTAAAAATGTTTTTACTATAATAATATTATTTTTCTAATGTAATTTTTACTCATGTTTTAATTTTTACAAAAATGTTTTGAAAGGTATATATTTTTCATTATTAAAAAATGTTCCTTGAAATATTCCCAAAAAATAAAAAGTAATGTTTTGATAACTCATACGAAATTAGAGGATTTTCCAAACACAAAATACATAATTTATTGAATAATACATTATAATTTTACAAGGATATCTTCAATGATATTTTTTCTTTTACAATTGCATCTCATTTTAAGCACATTTTATTTTCATTGTAAAAAAGTGTATTTTACTCATAAAAATTCAATGATCACATTTTAAGTATTTTAAACTTTTCCAATATCCTTTATTGAATATTATTCTTCATTGTGGTTGATATATTATGATACAATATTCTATATTTTCCTAAACATTAACTTATTAGTTTAAATGCGGATGTTCTATTTTGATACCATTCACCATATTATTCTAGATGGACAGAGATTATGTATACATAATTGGAAAAGTTATTTATATTTTTTATTCTTGTTTACATTAAAATGTATAAGGTAATTATTATTCACCAATATCATATTAGTAATGTATTGAAATTAGTAAGTGAAAAGAATGGCCTTCTATAGGCCCTATTATGTCAGTTGTTCTCACATGACAAAATAGATTGGGTATTGGTTTATGTCTTACTCACTTATGTATGGTGTCTTGGAAGAATCATTGATGGTATTGCTTAGATGTTAGAAATTATGAATTTCTCATTGTGAGATTGTTTATTTATTTTCTTGTGATTATTTTATTAGTATAATTTCCTTGTTTATGTTTTCTAAATCATGTGATTATTTTTATTGAATTGTTTTATCACATATTAAACTAGCCATATTAGGCTTATATTATTGATTAAATGTAATGTGATTTAGTAATTTACCTTTTCATAGTTATTATTAATTTTTTAGGATGGTTTCCACTTTACGTAACCCCTAGTGATAATCTGATCACACACCTTATGTTTTAATTTTTCACATGATTCCATGAAGTGTATTACGGTTGATATACATTATTATTCAAGGAGAATAATAGTAATCAAAAGTTGTTTTCTATATAGTATTTTATATTTTCAATTTTAATGTATGGATCAATTATATATCTATATTTGAAAAAATAAAAAATTGTTCAGCCCATCTGGATGTGATACTTTATATATTATTCCAATATAATAATACGACCACCAACTCTATGTAACTTGTGTAAAGGGAAATAAATTTCATGAATGACCATTTTATCAAATAAAATGGGAAAATTATTTGTGTTCATGTGATTTTAATACTAAGATAAAAATGATGAATTTCCTTACCTGATTCTACTCATATAATAGAATGTAGAACTAAATCAATTTTCTAAAATTTTAAACGCTCCTTCACATTTAATATACACATTTCTTTGTTTAATATGACTTGAGAAGAATCCCATAGGTTCTGATGGTATCATTTGAGCACCCACATTAATTTCTGATAATTGAGCTTCAAGTGACCATGAATGTTCTTGGCATAGTGAACCTCTCTCCCTCTATCCCTATCACTTAATAAGATCATTATGAATCATAATAGATGTATCCAGAAAACCATTGAAGACCCAAGCATGATATGTGATTAAATTTTATCTCCTTTATTTAGAAATTTTTGAGATTAGAAGGACTTTGATATCGATTGGGTTAATAACATTAATTGGAGTTAAAAGAAAAAAATAACCCTAAAATTGGGAAATAAAAGGGTGCGTTACATAATTATATATATATATATATATATGTATATATTATTTTTTGTATTTTTTGTATTGTTGATGATGTATCATATATAGTAAATAAATAATATAATGAAATATTGTGTGAAGATCATGACATGACGGATGATTATAGAATAACAAAGGATTTTTGTACATGTGATTATTCATTGGTTTATGTTACCTTTTATTAATATTTCAATCCATATCGAAATTGAATGTGAATAAAAAAGGGGAAACATAATAGTATAATATATTAGAATAATATAGAATCATAAACTATAATGTGAACCATGATAATTTAGTGATGTGAAATTTATTCTAGTGATCATTTTTTTCCTACAAACATGAGTTCCCCAAATACTATGAATTTTTTTTCCTGTGATAATTTTGTTTGGTGTGGTGTTTATTTTTTGTATTATTTTTCACAACTAAATAATATGTAAATAAAATAACAACATAGGTTATATGAATAATATATAAATTAATTTAATTAATTATTTCCAATGTATCAAATTAATCAGGATATATAATAGTTTATTGTACTGTGTCGGTGGTGATACATTCATGATGTATGAGTTTTTCTTAGGAGATATAATAGATGACACGGGTTGTGGGTTTTGTAATTTTTTGGACATTTATAACCTTATTTTGTGTTCTTGCTAAGGTTCAGTGGTGATATGAGATATTTTGGAGGTATTCCATATGCTAGAGAGTTGTCTTGACATTTCAATGGGACATTATGCCATGGTGGTGGGTGTAGAGGGTGCCATTGTGTGCTATACAGGTTGCGTTGGTACACGGCGATATGTCTAACCATTTTTCTAGGATATTTCTACCAGATGATTGACCTATCGAAATGGTCGCATTCTTAAATTCCTTGTAAGGGGGTGGTGCTAGTTTTGGTGACTTGGAGGACAACATGTCCAAAATGGAAAGAGGATCGCTCCATGCATGTGATCTCGGGCATTGTGATGAAAAAAATTCCAGGTTTTTTGAATCCATTAGTTATAGAATAGGTTTCATGTTTGTTGTTCAAAAACACCATGGATAAGGCCAATCCATGGTGGTGGTGATTCTTTTTAAAAAGGATAAAATCATCACCATTCTTCAATGATCTTTATCGGTTTTAAGTTGGGACACATGTGTAATATTATGATGGTTCTTAAATGTGTTTTAGCTTGATTCTTCCCCTATATTAATGTATCTTCACTCATCTTGAGTCCTTTATATTTCTAGTAACTCAGATGAACCTATTGACTGGTTGAGAAATTTATCATGTTTACTATTCAATGATTGATGTTTTTGTTGGGTGGTGTTTACTCTCCCACCATTCCAACTTTTCATTCCTAATATTGGGGAAATTTCATTCAATGGTGGTTGAAAATCAATCATATGTTCTTGTGAAAACATTTTTAGAATAATATATTAATGTAGGTGATTGATAACTTCTCATGTTTTACGTGAAATCATAAATTTATCAAAATTTCTCTCTGTAGATATGATTTTATTGTTCAATATTTAATATAAAATCATATTAAATAATATTTCTTGGTTTTTTATTACAATCTCATGTTTCTCCACCACGATAATAGTTCTCCTCTTATTTTTATAGATAGTGGGATATCAATATCGATTCAATAGTTGGAATGATTTAATATGTTATATTTTTATTTAGAACCGGAATTTGAAAAATCTTATTGACTAGTAACAATGAAACATGTAATAAATGTTGAATAAATATCTATGAATCTTGTAATGCATAATTTTTAAAATTACCAAATTGTCATGTTAATTATATTATCTGATATTATAGTTTAAAGAAACTAAAATTGATTCATAAAGTCACATTTAAATATTTTTTTATTATTGATATATGATGACTTAGGTTGTGTGTGGTTGTAATCTATAAAAAATGAATTGGCTAATTAAAGACGGTAAATAACTATTGGTTGGTAAAATATCAATGTTAGGGGTAGAGTGAGATCATTTACTTAATAATACTAGAAGCTATATTATTAAGGATTAGATTACCTATTAAACATAATTTTATTTTTTCGATTCCTTTTTTGATTGATTTAGATTGTGATACAATCTATGCAATGTGATTTCACCATGTGATAACTTATGGTTTTGCAAGATATAGGAATGGAATCTCTAGTTTGTTTCAATAAGAGGTTCTTATGATGGTCAGATGCATAATGATATTTATATTGGTTTTGTGGATGGAACAATGAATATGGGGGAGATTAAATGATGGTATTTCCCTTTATTGATGTGTTGAATGCTAGTATGATTTCGTTTTGGTGTATCTTCTCAATTGATCAAATAACCTAGTTTATTGTTATTACGTTCTCTCTCTGACGACATTGCATATATGGAAGTACATTATTTATGAATCTTATATTTTATATATTAATAATATTACAGTGTGTGTGAATGTTGAATGATAATTAATTATGAATGTTTTAGACCCACATAGCTGGGGTACATATGGAGTAATAAATAATTTTTTCTCATGATGAATTGTGGGATATATAGGTATATACCAAGAGGGAATTTGTTTTGGCCATTAATATAAATAAAATTGTATCTTTGTAACTATAATAAATGAATGAGGAGTTAACTAATTTAATTGAATGATTTTTAACATTAATGAATTTTATTTATATATACTTAAATGTTTATGTTCTTATAGGTTATTTTGTCATTATTAGTGGTTGTCAGGTTCCTAAGTGATGATAACTATAGTTTATTCGAAGCATAGATTGATTCCCAGAGTATGGTTTTCATATATGTCTATAATATTTCTAATATGTTATTTCATATTTAACCCCACCCATATCAAAAAAAGGTACAGATGCCAGGGGACTCCAGAGGGTGCTTCCCCTAACAGCTAGGTTGTCATGGAATGGATGGATTACTACCCCCTTTCCCAAATCCCTTTTACTAGTAGTAATATGATCGATTATGCACAATTTGAACCTTTATATAATATCTTTATAGTGGGTTGTGATGGATTATTACTATGTCATTCACATGTACCTCTAGATATAGTGTCCTACATATTATTATAAGCATGTTTTGTTTGGGATTTAATGTATTCAAGTACAATACAATATGTTTGGGATGTCGTGTCTCTGAAATACTACATGGTTACTATCAAGAGATGTGATTATTATGATGATATGATGTGATGCACTAGGTTCATGGTTTTATACCACATCAATGTGATTCATGATTTTCATGATAAGATACAAATTCCTTAGTTTCTTTTTATGGATTATTCTGGGAGAGAGATGACACATTATAGAAATTCTGCGTTATAACAAAAAACCCTTGGGGAAGTGGTAGTGGGGTACCATATAGGATATAATGTTTCATATTATATTATATTTTTTATTAAATAATTATTGAGAGATCCATGGGGTTTCACTAAACATAGTATACCTATTTAGGTGATGTTTTAGTTTCACATTTTGTTCACTAAGATATAGTATCTTTTATTTGTCATTTACACGAGAACCTAAAAGGTTAATTCTACTTAGTATACATGTTATACTCAATATATATATATAAAATATTTTTCCGAACAATGAGATCTAATTGGATATAAAGATAGAATTCATTATCTTGGGGGATATATAAGATTTGTTTAGACTTTCATGGTCATTACTGAGGATTTACATCGAGTTCATAAGGATTCATTTCAATTGTTTTTTAGTTTATATAAAATTACATGAATGAATTGAGATCTTTTAGTATATTAAGTTTTGGATTGTTTTGTCATTTTCTTATCTCTATTTCCTAATTTATTTATTATATTGTAATTATTCCCATTTGTGTGTGTGATATACCATCAATGCTTTTTTTTTCTGACATTTGGCCTATTAGACGTATTGTTCATGCTTCATAATAAATATTTTCTCATTTCCTTCCTATTATTTATTCCATTTGGGGGAGGGGATATTGAAAAAGTTTTATCAAATTTTCATGTTGAGGTATGTGATGGTGTTTGGAGTTAGTCACTGGTACAGAAGTATGGTTTTGTTTAAAACTAGTCTCGAGTGAGTTTAGTATGTGATGTAAACAAGGGAGGATAATTAGTACCCAACTATTTAGGTCCACCTACGATAAAATGAATGGAATTTTTTTACTAATCATACTAAGAAATGCATTATTTGTTTATGTGTAGGTCCCTAGAAATGCGTCATGCATAATACATGAATGCACCTATGTATGAATGGTCAAATATTCAAATTAGTTTGAAGATTAATTAATTAGTATTAAATATTATATATTAGAGGTTTTGGACTCCATTGAAGTTTTTGATTTTGTAGTTATGGTTATATATAGATTTAATCATAATTTTTGTGTCAAATATGAATAACACTATGTGAAAAAATATTGACATTGAGTTGAGATCAATGAAAATTACACATAGAGGATGACACTTTGAGAGTTTTTGTGAGCGTTTTTTAATTATTATGAGGGATATATTTCATACATAGATATAAATGATTGGTTGGATGAGGTATAGGTAAACATAAATTTGAACTAGGATGAAAAGGAGAACTGGGTTTCATGAGTGTTGATGATGTTATGTGGGGCTGAGAGGCAGTGGTGGATATTATACCATAGGGAGTTACGGTAGTTGCCTCTCTGGTGGGAAATGTTTTGAGAATAGCATTGATCTGATTTTTTTATTATGAATAAATATTTTTGAAAAAATTATTTTTACCCTTAAACAAAGGTGTTTGGGTATTCATAACTTTGAGATCCTTTTTGGGATTGTTCTTTTATAAGATTTTAACTGGTTTTCTAATAAGAAGTATAGGGAATGGTATTTTAAAGAGGGTTTGAAACAAAATATCAATTTCTAGGTTACACTATTTACTATTATAATATATCAAGAAGTTTTGGAGAGATTATAGGATGTTCGGAGGATTCTGGATAAAAATGGATCTTCATCGGATTGGATTCATTAGGATTCTCCCCCATGAGTTTCTATTGTACGGGTCACCTAAATACATTGATAGATGGTTTTTTGAAAAATTGGGGTAGGCCCTAAACCACTCCATTTTTTTATCTAGTGTTGGAACTTCTTAGGAACCCACTAAGGGATATGATGTTTTTCTTATATTTTTGTAAATAGACATTAGTGGTCAATGTTCTTGAACATTTATAGAGGGATACTTGAAATAGGTGTTCTACATCAGGTTACTCAATTGGGGTATCATCATCTAAGGTAGCAGAAGCGAGGTTCTCTAGATTTATATTATCATATAAGAGGTGGGTTGATTGGTAAAAACCACTATATTCTCATCATATACCTATAAGAGAAAATGAAAATGGATGAGGTAACCATTATGTCCAAAGAGGTCATGGAGAAGGCTATTTCATATTTCATGCTTTAGATTTTCTAGCTCCAGAAAATCCACACATCATTTGAGGTACTATATTCTTGTTTTATATATGTGTGTATGAATTGTTTTATTCAATACCTATAAATGAATTTATATTTTCTCCCCTATTTTTTCCTTTGGGACTTGTGTTAGAGAGGCTTCCAATTCCCTTGATATTAACTACTCCCGTTAGATGCCGAGTTGGTTTGTATGAATAATATTGATACTATGATCTAGTTTTGGGGTGTATCCACTCATTGGGAGTTCTACCATGAATACATATATAGCCATATGACATCAACCTAGGTATGGAATACCTATATTTGACATAGGCTATCATATATTTCATCAGGAGGAAGACTGTGTAATATGATTGTAATGGGGATTATTTGGTGTTCATTAGTGAGAGATACCATTGGGTTGGTTACATGTGTGTTTCATACCTGCCATACATGAGGTATTGGTTGATGTTATGTTTATCATTGTTTCATATGACGGTTTTTCCCATGGTTTTGGAAGTGTACACTGATTTATTTCTTATGGATGATATGGTGTTATGACTTTAATGGGTGATCAATTTTGGGATATAGCTATTGGAAGGATCATCTCCAATATAAATTTATTAATATATTATTACACCATATACATTTTTGTATTTTCTTATACATATTGATGATATTCGTCATTGAGGTTTTGTTCAGTCGTTCATGTAACATTGTATTGATTATCATCGCTAGAATTTGGTGTTAGTGTATATTCACTATCCTATTCAATGTATTGATGTTTTATTGGATCATCTTATAGGATAACGTTAGTAGTCGAAGATCTACATGTGATTGAGATGTCATCATATGTCGGCAAAGGATTAGGATACACTTAAGGATATGTTCTGACAACATTATGAGAATTGTGATTTCATTGTAATGTTGTTTGGAGTAAAAAATTCTATATTCATGTTAATGGGAATAATAAATACAATGTTTCAAGATCTCCTAGAACAGTGATTGGTGGTTTTCTTCATTTTAGTTTGAGTGTACTCTCTATATATAGAGGATCAACCGAAGCATCTGTGGGATATTTTTGTGGTTCATTGTCCAAAATTGCATTTTAAAAGATGCCAATGTTTGATTTATGTGATTATGGATATTTTTCTGACGAATTCCATGTCCCAGTATGGAGTATTCAAACATGATTTTAATATAATGTCATTTTAATTTTTGGAATCTCGAACAATATTTCATAGGTGTGGTGTTTCCACATTCTTTTAGGCTATTACATGCAATTCATACCATATTTATCTTGTATTATGACTAATCTTATGTCCTTGACTAGAAAGGATTGGGTTCTAATATAGACTGAATAGGTTTACGGTGATTTTGAGTATTTTATGGATTAATTGATCTATACCTCGACTCATTGTTTTCCAAAAGGATTTCAATTTCTAGTTTTCTAAAATACATCACATCTTGGATTGGGATGTTACATGATGTTGTATATATTAGTTCGTTCATATGGATCATGGTATCTATGAAGCCATTTTTATAATTATTGCACCCATAATCTTGAGTTGGCAATGGTTATGTTTTCATTAAATTTATGGTAACATTTACTTATCGGTGAGCATTTTATATTTTTCATCAATTACAGGATCCTGGTGTATGTCTTTTACCAATTTGAGGTGAAATTATGTCAATGAATTTAAGTATAATATTTTTAGGATTATGAATTCGTGATTTATTATATACATGTAAATTGTAATGTTATTTCTAGTAATCTTAGAGGGATGTACCATAATGATTTTTTACAAGAGTATGGAGATTCTTGTTGAGTGATGGGGGAACCCTCTATCATAAATATCGATATGGGAGAGGTTAGTGGAAGAGGATTTCAATTTCATATTGATGATGATGTCATCATTGGTGTCACTGGTGAAGTATTCCCAGCTAGATGATATGAGGTGGACATTAGGTGAGATCAATTCTTCTATGTGGGTTCCCCTAAGTAATGGTATGATGATGATCAAAACCATGTGTTTTTATAAGGGAGGACTTTTAATTCCTTAAATAATGTGTGTGGTGGTTCTTTTTGTGTTCTACAGTTCACCCTTTGTATTATATCGTGTAATGAAAAAGATGTACCATGTTTTGAGTGGTCATTTTTTGTTGACTAGGATGAAGTAATCAGTTTCAAATTTCATGTCCAGATTTTTTTCATTCCAAAAGGTAAATGATCAAAATCACATTCCTAGTTTCTTACTACAACCATCATATGTCTGAAGTAAATGTGGGAGGACATATCAATTGACTTCCTTACGATTATACCCCAATCTCAGGGAGTCATTGATGAAATATGGTGGATAGTGGACCATTTCATGTTATCAACTCACTAATTACTTATAAAATAGTCATAATAAATGGTGGATTTATCAAGGAAGTTCTTATAGGAGAGGGAGAGGCTCCATGGATTCCTCTGCATGATCATCTCTAGCTATGACCACCTTTTGGCCTCAAGGGTGTAGAGAGGTCCCCAACATGCTTCTCGGTATCATTTGTTCCTTAAAAAATATTACTATTTTTAGATTTATTATCATACATATTATACTTACTAATCACTTGATGAAATATTATGCACTTTTGTCATATATTTTGGAGTTTTAAGGAAGAGGCAGTATCATTTACTTCAGTTTTCATGTAATATTAGTTTCCCTCCACCTTCATAATTAAATGATTTGATGTATCATATGGATGACCATTCTATTATCCATTGTAAGGGATCACAGTCAAAGAGTTAGAAATTCTCAATACATAAATAGTGAAAATCAGGATAGAGTTAGTCCATGTGTTTCACGAGAGGATGAAAGAAGTGAAATATTATCAAAATTCCTACACCAACCATAGGTGGGGACATTTAATATTTTATATTGGAGATGTTGTTTCCATGCATATGACTCCTCATCAATGTAAGCATAGGTTTATTCATTGATTTAATCAATCTCCTCATATTATTGGACCTTTCAGAATGTGGGATAATGTTGAGTCATCACAAATTATATTTAAATTATCTTATATATGAGCAGAGTTCATGATGTTTTTCATTTATCAAAGCATCATTAGTATATTCATGATGATTCCTACATTATAAATTGTTGTGATATGATGTTGATATTTATTTGACCATTGTGGAGTGACATATGGATATCAATGGCCTCTAAGAGAAGGGGATTTATTTACATGTTATTCCCATGGTTTTTTTCATTAACTTTCATGCTGGTATGGAGTAGATCACCTCGTAACATCATTCACACATACAAACATTGAATTATAATATATTTCATGCTTCATTATTCTTTTTTTTATTTTATTGTGGTCATTTACATTTATCACATTTAAGATATTTTTTCTGTTCTTTTATGCCATGTTTGTAGAAATGTTCTATTTTAGAGGTAATTCCCATGAGAGAGTGTTTAAGAGATAGTTGTTTGTGTTTCATAGTTTCACACTATATACCACTATGTGAGGTGGCCGTGATTCAGTGATGGTGATATTCAGGAGAGGTATCTCATAGGGTGGATATTCGATTAACCCATTTTATATCCCTTATCTATATGTTTTCTTTTACATCTCTAGGACAAATGATTTTTGAGAGGTATTTAATGTAATGGTATAAAAATTCATAGATATTCCTTTTTGTTTTTTCCAAGGATTTGTACTGCGAAGATAAATTTTAGAGGTGTTTAATAAGATTGAGTGGTTTGTATCCCTTTAAAATGGAATCTACACCCAATGGTGGGCAAGGTGGAGTTTATTGGCTATTCAATTGGTGATGGTGCACGAATGGAAAATACCATAGTTAATCAATCAATTTTTCTATATTATATTGGACATGGTGTCATCCTTTCCAAAATTTCTGGAAATAAAATTCATATTTTAGGGAATGATGTCGGATGTGGCACTAGGGAAGACATTCTATCAAAAATGGGTAGAGGGTCAAACCACACTCATGGTCTTATATATGTTAAAGGAAAAAATTCTAGTTTTTTGGGGAAATTCCTTGGTGGAATCAATTTCTGAGCATGAGTTAATGAATATCATTAAAAAGGTTTGTTCATGGTGGAGGCCATGGTGATGGTTGGGTTTATTTTGAAATGTTCATAATCATCACAATTCTTCCTGGATCATGACTGCTTAAATGGGGGGAAATGTGTGTGATGTTATAAGGGGTCCTAAATGGGTTTTAATGGAACTTTTTCCATCTATTAGATGATCTACGATCCACCTATTCAATTCCATCCATTTCTTAAATCTAAAAATACAAGGGAATGGTTGATAAATTTATCAAATTGTAGTGTTTTTATTGAATTTATTGTTCAGTTTT
Source organism: Viscum album (assembly GCA_963277665.1). Lineage (NCBI taxonomy): Eukaryota > Viridiplantae > Streptophyta > Magnoliopsida > Santalales > Viscaceae > Viscum > Viscum album. Next base: position 896,472,989 of record OY728127.1, read on the forward strand.
CCTCATTCAATATTATTCAAAACCCTATGATCAAATAATTACCATTTACGACACCTAGTCCCTAGAGAATTAGATTCTATTAATTCACGATACCATTTTCGTTATCTATCATCCACCCCATTTGTTATTCCTATAGACCTAATGATCATTATGAAAATCATCTTTATATTAGGCTTAATATGAGTGTGGTTTGTTAGTGGATTCACATGTTAGGTTCAGACTAGTATTTTCTAATCATAGTGGTCAATCTTCAAATGATGGTTGACCCTTGATTATCTGTACTTGTGAAAAGAACATTTTACTTATAAATCATGGTAGGTTATTCATTACACCTAGTATTTTATGTTATTATTTTTCTCATTGGATCATGGGTGGTCTAACATAATGAATATAAAACTATATTAAACAATAAATCATGTTTTTTATAATGAGTTCATTTGTATCCATAATGAAAATACTTTTTCTCTTTTTTATAGATAATGTTCTATATATATCAATAAAATGGTTTCATATGATTTTATATATTGGATTTGGATATGGAACATAAATATTATAATGTATGTTGTATATTAATAAAAAAATTAATTCATGATGTATAAATATCAGAGAAGCTAAAAATTCTTACCATTAAAATGTTACAGATTTATGATAATTTTTTTGTTCTTATTTATAGTTTGATGAATCTAGAAGGGAAACTTCATAAAATATTAATATATGTTTTAGTTTTTTACAGTTTATTCCATACATTTACAATGGTTGTAACCTATGAAAAATTAATTAGTTAATTTAATATAATAACAAACCATCTTTTTATCAACATAATTTTATGGGGCCAAGAATGATCAATTACATATAAAGGATAGTTTCCTTTGTTTTAGATCCTAGTTTCCCTATTAGTTTTCCTAATATCTGATTACTCTAGATGAGTAGTCTTACAATTAAATGTGATGTGATCCCATGATGGATGATTAATTGGAGTGTTATGGGTGGTGATGTCAAGGTCTGTGTAAGTAGTTGGTACCTATGATGGCAGGATGCATGGTGATATTCATGGTTGTTCTGGGGAAGTCATAGAGACCGATATAGCAAGTTAAAACAATGGTTTCAAATTTTTAGGGTTGTTATTTTTGGGATTCATCATTTTTAATGAATCTTATGCACATGTAAGATGACTATGTTTCTTTTGACGGATTTATTTTCCCCACAACATAGTACATTTGGATTCATATGGTATATGGAACTTTTATTGTAGTAGAGGATGAGTCATGAATTTTTAATTATTATATAATGGTAATAAATAATGATTTTTTGAAATCTATGGGGTTCTTTGATCAATGTAATTCTTAATGATGGTTACTCTTGGGCAACTATATGATCAGTAAATTTATGCCTCTTTGGAAAAAATTTGGATTTTAATTAATGTAAAATGTAAAATTAATAACTTTTAGTAATGGATGAAGAGTAAACTACTGTAATTTATTTAGGTTTAAAAAAATTAATATATGACTCTAGAATTTTTTTGTGCTTAAAGGATATCTGGTCCTTAATAGTGAAAATAAATCATGCAAGATATGGTTTCTACAATTGATTCTAGGGCTAGGTTGATTCCAATTGTACTTTTATGGTATATATCTATTGTTAGTATTTTACAATATTTCAAAGGCTAATCTTCCTGTGTGGGTTGGGAGACAGACACCAGTGTACTCTGTAGGGTGTTTTCCCCAACATTCAATTTCTCACGGAACAGATATCTGACTACCCCTGCTTACCTAACTATCTTCTCCTGGTAGTATTATATATTTTTATATACAGCTGTTACCATTCCCATATATGTGTTTCATGGTTTTTAATGGCATGTAGAAATTTTAGGCATAATTATATGTAGGTATAGTATTCTATATATTATTATAGGAATTTTTTGTAAGAGATGTAATGGATTGAAGTATAATACATGACATATGAGCTGCAATGGCTCTTGAAAATACACATATACTATCTAGATATTTGATGTTGATGATGATGTTATTTGATGATTTTGAAACATGCATTGATAGTGTTGTGATGTGACACATGATGTTCATGATATGTTACATTTTCATAAGTGACTATGGGTTAGAATATTCTTATAGAGAGATGGATAATGATGTGCGACAATAGGGAAAAGTGGAAATCCAATGTGTAAGTAATAGTGGTGTACCTTAATTGATATTATATTGGATATTATATTATCAATTATATGTTATACAAGGTGAGAGAGAAATGTTGAACCTAAAAACATAGTATACACGTATAGGTAATGAGTTAGTTTAACTTGTTTTTCACTAAGAATTAGTATGATTTCATTATCCTTTTCCAGATAGGCTCATGGGAGAATCCTACTGAGTATACATGTTAATATATCCCTAAAACTATACAAACTAGTTATAGGTCAGTAGAAGCTGATTTGTGATTGGGATTCACATTAAAATCTAATGGTTTGTTTAGTACATATTTGGGATATTTTGTCACTATTGAGGATTTAATTCTGGTGCTTTTAGTTATCTTTAAGAATCTATTATATTTTTATGAATTTACATGGATGTATTTCGATATTATAGTATTTCCAGAGTAAGGTTTCTTTTGTATTATTTTTTATCTCTCAATCCTCATGTTATTCTTAGAGGTTAATGACTCCCATTTATGTGTATTATACCCCCTCACTTATTTTCACCAACCTATGGCCTATTGTAGGAAGTATTTTAGTGTTGTTATCTCCATTCCCTCAATACTAGCCTAGGAGGGTTACCTTTAAAGGGAGGTGTCCATGACAATGTTAATTTATTGTGGGGTGGGTTAGATGTTCTATTCTATTGCACAATAGCATTGTTGTAGTTTACTATTTTCAATTGAATATGTAACTATCATAATGGAATGTAAGTGGCGTGGTGGGGTGAATAATGTGTATGGTAGAAATTAATTTTTTGTAATAATGAATGGGATTATTATTAGTAATTGAGTTGGTACATAAATGGAACTAATTATGGTGATGTATAGAGTGGGTTGTCATTATGATTTTAATTAAATGGATTAGAAAATTGTACATGATTAGTAATTTGGAAAATCTAGATTTTATTTTAGATATAAAGATAAAGAGGAATTTATGGTTCTTACGGTCATTTCATGAGGTAATTTTCATTTAGTAGTGGAAGCATTTGATTGTGGATGTTGTGGTTTGTTGTGGTAGTAATATGGATGTGATAGTATTATTAATAAAAAACCCTTGGAATGGATTTTGGGAGAAAGTATATTTCAATACTTTTAATTATTTCCAATACGAACCCCACCTCAGTTGGATTTCCTTTCCAATAATAAAATTTTATTGGTTCTGAGTATTTTACACAACATCCAGGTCAATGGGGAAACATATCATTATATACCTGCTCTTACCCAATCCCACATTTGTCCTATAGATGAAAACAAATTAGTGGATAATCACAAGGACTATGAATGATTTTGAGGTGACACACAACAATAACAACATAGTTAGTGTCAATACCATGTAAAGTTGTATTAGTTGGTAGTTATACCTGTTTCCGGGTTGTGGCACCATTTCTAGATAGCCGCGTGTTTTGCCCCTTTTTTCTTTTCATCACTTTACATGTACTGTTTAGAGGTCTTTGCACATTTGTGGTATTTATATAGCTGTTTCTCTTTTACTGTACTCATCTTTTCTCTTTTACTCTTCACATTTTCATTGTGTGTGTTGAGTGCGTGTTTACAGGTACTTAGGAAAAGGACTCCCTGAGTTGTTGTGCCTTCTGCGCTGGTCGCAGTCCCTAGCCTATGGAGGCGGGCTTGGGGTAGTTGCGGATCGAGACTGGGTAGGGTCAGGTCATTACATAATTACCTCAAATTGATGATGAAAAATTATATCAACCCCAACCGCCTCACCATCACTGGATGTTTCTAGAACATAGAAAAATGGGTCCAGAGACTGCCCTTGCACACCCTAAAACCATATGAATAAAAACAATAGATAAAACCCATCTCTAGGGTTTCAGTTAAATGGGAAACGAGTGGTGGGAGACCTAATACCATATAGAAAAGGATCAAACGAAAGGTTGTGATCTCACCATGATGATCCAACACTGTTTCGTAAAGATATTCGGAGGAAACTCCGCATGGGAAGGATATTGGATAAGGGGTATGTCAAGCCACATAAAGAAAGAGGGGGATTGAATCATACAATGAAGTGGAAAACCCCATGGGGGTGCTCTGTTGAATAACGGGGGAGTGATTCAGTGTTTTATATTTAAATTTATTTTATTTTATTTAATTCAATTTCTTATAACACAGTCATTGCATGGTTTTAGCCTCCTTTTTCTGGAAAACCATGTTCCAACAACGAGGAAAACACTGATTAAGAAAATTCCCTTTCTGGGTTCATCATCAAAGGTTAACCTGACTGTGCATAGTCTGGGCACATGCCTCTTTCTTCCTGAAATATGTCACATGGTTACCAACTATGGGCCTTACAATTTCAGTCAAACTCCGTTCCCTCTGCATGACCATTAAAACATGTTTTTCCTAGGACATGCACTTCCAAAACCCAAAAATCATCTCAGTAAGTTACTCAAGCCTTCAACCAATTCTAAAAATAATTCATTAATGTAAAACAACTCATGGGAACAATTTATAAAGAATGGTTTTAAATTTTATCCATCTAGGAAATGAAACGGTTCAATAACCTTCATATTTTAGTTTGGTTCAAAAACAAGAGATTATACAATCTCCCCACCATAAAACTTCTCATTATTGAAAAGACATAACGAACCTTCAAAACATCACCAAGACTACAAGGTTCATGAAGATTCATTCAATCGTTTCACTTGCATTCCAAATGCCCAACATGCCTTTAAGAACTTCCTACGCATTCTTAACTTACACCTTTACAACTCAAGCCAATGCTAAATTTCCAACACAAACAGTGAAACTGATCATGCATGAGACACTTAATATAGAGACATGATCACTTTATTGTCTTGACATAAATTTTACCAATGGGTCTCCCCAACATAGGTATTAACATAAGGGTCAATTACATTCCACATTACCTCCACCATCAAAACTTACATAAAAATCATGACTTTGAGTGATTTAACGACTCTTCTAACACGATTTAATTAAAATAGACTAGTTGAATCCCACTCAACCTGACATAAACTAGATGCAGAAGATTTCAAAAAAAATCTTATTCCCTTAAAAAATAGTATTTACCTAGAAACATTCTTTAAAATAGTTCTTTATGACCACAAACATTGAACTAGAAGAAGAGAAAATGAGAAGATCCACTTGGTTGAGATATCTTGATGGTGTCCAGCCTAGGCGGCCGGTGTATTTCCAAAGAAACAACTAGAGTTTGGGAATCTAACCAAGTTGTTCTTACACGGGTACATCAAAATCACTCAGGAATTAACAATCCTTTATAAGAATGATGTGTTAGCATGTGAAACAGATAAACATTACCCAACAAAATCAATAGAGTAATGGTTTAGCATGACGTAAGACCGAATCTCTCATAAAGTATTAAGGACAGTGTCATGATAGGGGAAATTCTCACGAATACCCTAAGAGGGATGAAATATTTTTTGATCAAACATACCCAAATACTGGAAGGAATGAAAAAAATAGTCGAACCAAAATAGGTCAACTTTGTAGAAGAGGCTCCGCTTCACCTACCATTTCACCAATATTTAACAGAACACATTTTTTTACTACCCACTGCATTTGACAATCACATTATATTTAACCTCTAAAGTCAATGATGACCAACGATGTTTCTCAATGGTTGAATACCAATCCAAAAAACTCAAAAGTGAACTTCCAAAAAAACACCGACTAATACAAAAACAAATACCCACTAGAGATTTTATGCAACACAACCATTTCAATATGGAATTTCTTCATCATGTTCCTTCTACATAGAAGGGAACATTTAAATATAGCCGATGTAACTCTCCCCACCACAGTACTGTCCTACTTTCCATGGAAGAGATAACTAGAGTCTCTAAAGTGTGCTTGATTAAACAACTCAAATGACCATGAGATGCTCCTCTGATCCATTATCACCACAAATATTATAAAGAGAAGGCTAAAATAGTGCGAATGACATTCTAAAACACTAGAGTCCTCCATCATTCATCCCAAGCATTTGGAAAACATGATTCTGAAATGCTTGTGTCACTCTACTACTGATATGACTGGAAACCATAACTGACTAATCAAGAGATTTATTCAAATTGGTATTTACTCATATAACCATTTTCATGGATTAAACCATGACAAGTCATCCATTATTAAGAATAATAAAGGGTTTCAAATTACCTACAACGTATTCGACCATACATGAGGCCTGTCTAACCTACTAAAAAGATCATTACCCAATGCTCATGTCCAATAAAAGGACATGGAAAAACATTACCAGTCGTCTAAATAAGGGTTTCATAGGAAACTAAAATCTTTTTAGGGACAGCGACACCCGAACGAAACCAAACATCATACATATCATGGCACAATAAAGTAATTATGCTCTCTGAATGATACCTACCATGGGCTAGCCACATAAAAAGCACAATGTCAATCCAACAACAAGGTCACACTTAAAGAATTCACTCGGATCAATGAAGATCATAAATTCATTTCTAAATAATGATTACCTATGGAAAACACAAGTCCTTCCATTCCAAGGAAACTCAATGGACAAACTCAACCTTCCCTTATATGAGGGTTCAAATAGAAGACACCACTAAAGGTTCTATTTACAAGCCCATTATATTTAATCACATTTAATATTAATCACCAAATGATTTAATAAAAACAAAAAGAATCATTTTTCAAAAAACTCAATAAGGTTCTTGATTTTAACAGATGAACTACGGAAAAAATCTTAAATTTTATAAAACTCCAATTTTAACCATTAAAAATTTCTAGTCATCCATCATAAATATAAAATTATGTATTTTGATTTATTTTAATAAATATGGTTACCTAAAAAGATCCAACTAATCCAACTTGAGTTCATCTAAATGTGACCAAAAACAATTACTCAAAGAATTAAAGTTCAATCACCAAAATGGGTCATCTCACAAAAACAATTCCAAACTGATTTACATGGATATGGTTTCATTTTAGAAGGTAACCATTTTATTTCACATTGAAATTAAAAATCTTTTAAATTTATAATCATTTCACAAAGAATCATTCCCTTACATTTTATATGGGTTACTATTTCCCAATTCATGAAGTTCACATACAATTAATGAATGGAAAATTGGATCCCACTAATTGATGCCAATTTAAATTCAGAATTTAACATAATCACATTAAATGGTCCAATTTTTTGGATGTCCATATACCAACATGAAAAGTTCCCAGGCACTTTACAGTTTGGAATTAGTATCCCTTTAGTTAAAACCAATGTTCTATATCATTTTTTCTCACATCCTTTTACAATGGATCGAATACATGGGTTACCTATTACCAGATATAAGGTTCCCACACACCTTATTACTAAAAACTAGATTTCATTGTAACTACAACCAATAAACATACCCCCTGAAAACATTTTTATATATCAAGTTAAGAAAAGAAGTCACTAGAAGCAACTAACATAGTAATACATGCTAAAATCCTTGATGTTGGGAATTATAATCACAAAATCATGCTATAAAGAACATTAAATATAGAAGGATTGTAAATGAATTACCTATACAAGTATAAATATAATCATGGAATAGAAATCAAGGCATGAAATAAAAAATTGAATGAAACCTACATATGAAACTACAAGGCATTAAACTATGCATGCCATGTGAATTTCAATATGCCTATTATGATGCAAGAAATGCTTCATCCTTTCCATAGACGACCAAGGGTAATATTAATAATTCCATAAATAATAATCAATGGAATGTGCATCAATAAATATAGGTGAAATAATATCAAATGTAATAGAACATGGTATGAAAAATAATTCCCATCCCTATCAACATGGTCATTTCCCATACGCAGGGTGTCAGTAACGTGAATGAGTATTATCTCAATGCTGACACATTCATAGTATTCTGTCTACCAACCAAAAATTGTAAGGAAAATGAAACATTTAATCTATTGTACCACTTTCTAACATCTAAAGTCATATCACCTTTAAGATGATAGACATACCAGTGGGTTACATGGCCTCAAGCATGTCTCCCCATGCACCAGAGGCTACCTACCATAACCGAGGGTCTTTGGAAGTGATTCTGGGGAAACTATAACAACTTATTAGATAAGAACAGTGCGATGAAATACTAAATAATTATTAGCATCAGAATCAGTATACATAATTGACAAAGAAGCATAATACATATTTTATATAACATAAAAACGTGGAAAACACCAATTTATTCAATAATTAAGTTAAAGACTTGGTATTGACACATGTATGAAGTAAGTAAAAAATATAAAATGTTTTTCAATATAATAAAAAGACATGTAAAAGGTGTAAAATCCCCATAGATGATCTCTATGAGAATATTGATCTCCATCTCGGTCCTTTGATCCTAACTACAGGTTGAAAAAACCCAACAAAAAACCTAGTTCTTTCAAATATAAGGTCTAATTGGGTACCATTGGTACCCTATAAGGGTTTGAAATAAAAATCTCATTAGGTCAACAACCATGGTTTCTATCCTAATCCAGAAAGTGAAATAAAAACTAAACAGTATAAAGGCAATGAAAAATAATGTAGCACAATGTAATTAAATGTCATGTAATTGATTAATCCCATTGATGGTGTCTTAACAAGTAACCAGTTCATTAATTATGTAGTTACATTTTATATTTATAGGTCATGTGAGGAATATCCAACACTGACATCACCTCAGGATAGTATAAATAATGAAGGACCCTAGTTGTAATAAAAATGCCAGTAATGATATTAAATAAAGTAGTTCCAAGGTAATAACCAAGGAAATATAGGCCTCAAAGGGTCTCTAAAACAGTATTAATTATGTCTAGATAAGGTAAATAGTGTAATCCAAGGAGCATATTCCATCGAAAATAATAATTAGATTATTATAGAATCAAAGCTTGTCAGTCACGGTAAAATGTGGCAAAGCAGTAATAGGGACCTATGGGATATAACCATTGAACCTAAAAGTCTATTATAGATCCTAGGAGTGTATCCAAGGCATTTTATAATACTATTTGAGGCATACTACAGTTTCATACCAGAAATAAAAGAATAGAAAAGGATTGGGATCTTGGTTGGTCTCAACCTAAGAAAGCCGCATCCTAGAATCAGAATGCGGTTCCCGAGTGCTCATGGCATTCCCTGATAAGAATCCATTGAGAGCTCAAGTTAGTCCACTACTATATGAAAAAAAAAGTTATATATTATTTCAATGGTTTCAAGATGTTCCTTTGTTTAGTATGAATATTCCTATTATAATTAAACCAATAATTCCAGTCATAACTAATCAATATGTTCTTTGGGGCAGGTCATTATTTTCATTAGTGTGAATAAGAAATGTCGCTTTAAAACTATATTAAATCAATTAAAGGTATATTTAATAATTAAGGTCCATCTTTATACATTCAATTAAGATTTTAAGGGGTTCTATGGAAATGAAACCAATTATTCAATTACTTTTCAGAAGGAAAAGTCATATACTTATTGTACATCAGAAATTCAATTTCACATTAAATTATCAATTGAACAACATACCTTATGCAGATCAACTAGTTAACATACATGGTACATTACATTATTAATCTCACATTACAAATAAATACCTTTAATATTTAAAATATTATACTTATAATTTTCAAGACAAGGCACACACGAATAGTGGCTGAAAAGTATCAAAACACTAAAATGACAGTTATGGAAAAACATCTTACCATGGTAATTCCAATCTAAATCATAGTACAAGAACAGAGACGGTGACTTGGATATTTAATATTTTAGGAATGGAAAACTATGTTACTTTAATTCCATTAATATTCACGTACAATAAATTCTATATTTCAAATGTAACATCAAGTCATAATGAATTATCGACACAAAAAGACAAGAATGAATACATGTCAATCACTACTATTTATCAAGGAGATATACCACATCTATTGGAGGGGTATTATTATTAAATCATGATATCTATTATCAAACAATTCATTTATTATATTCATAATTTAAAACATTAAAAATGATAAATTCAAATTTTTGAAGCATTTAATCTAAATACATCAAAGAATCAATTAAATTATAGTAAAAGAGAAGAATGTAATTAAATAATGAAATTATAAATCATGAGGACTATTAAAGGGACCCTGACTTAGGGTGGAACCAAAAACAAACCTTTTCGATCTTGGCACTTTCAAACTCACCCATTCACGCACTCGGATAAAATCATATCCATATATATATATATATATATATATATATATATATCTTTGTGTGTGTGTGTCTTCAAATTGATGTATGTGTTCCCAGCGCCATCAAGGAAAACACACATGGAAGATACATATTTTTATAAATACATACATGGCAATATCCATGCATGCCTTTGAAAAATTTTCACAAATCCCAATAACCAAACCCCCTTGTCTCCTAAACACCTCAAGACAATAAATTGAGGGTGAGAAACAAATTAATGGTTGAAATCCTTAACTCAAATCGACGATGAAATAATATATCGACCCATACCACCTCACCATCAATAGTGGTTTCTGAAACATAGACCAATTGGTCCCAAGACATCACATGTATTCCTTAAAAGTAGAAGAATCACAAAAAGCATATCAAACCCATGACTAGGGATTGGGCTGAGTGGGAACCGAGTGAATGTAGACAACAAACTAACTGGAAAATCATAGTAAATGAAAAAAGAATAGATCGCCTTGATGAGCTGAAATTGATTCATAAAGAGGTCTAGAGAAAATTCCACAATTGAAGTATGTAAGTGGAGGGGTGTGTCGTGCCTTGTGAGGAAGGAGGGGGAGCAGGCTACAATGCGAATGGGAAACACCCTTCGGGGTACTACATCGAATGAGGGGAGTGTGGTTGAGTGTTTTATTTTTAAATTTCATTTATTTGAATTATATTCAATTTTTTAAAACAAACACATTTCATGATTTAAGACGCATGGTTTTGAAAAATTTGACAATTGTGTGGAAAACACTTCTTACGAAACACCCCTCACACGGTTTATCCTAATTGGTTAACCTAACTATGTACAAACTATTTAATGAATAGTGTTGAGGAACTTTCTATGTGGCACTATCCATTCATGATAGGTGTACAATTTTTAAAAACATGATAGCTCGTGTGTACACTATTTTCCACTAAAAACAAGAGAAACTGTTACCACGTAGGGGTCACATGGTTTCAGAAAAACCATAATCCCTTTAATGGTCCTTTAATAACTTTTTTCCATAATATCAGTGATCCCAAATCCAATAGAGCCACGTGGGATGATAATCATCGCTTCACTGAAGTCTAATAAAATTACATTAAATAAATACAACTTATAGGAAGGAGTTTCATAGTTTCTTTTGAAAGTTGACCGGTCTAGTAAACGAAAAAGATAAAAAATCCTTTGTATTTTAGTCTGGTTAAAAAACATGATACTATAACATAGGTAAAAAGGAAATAAACATAAAATAATTCATATTATCATTGTTTTTATGATATCAATGGCCATTTTCCAAACTATGGTTTAAGGATTTATGGTCATCATCATTCACCTAAACATGTTCTCTATCACTCTCCATCATAAAATGGTAGTTATATTTTTATTGATGTCAAATTTTTTAGTAAATTTCCTCTATATGAAATCCATGTTTTGTGGTGAGATTCGCATTTTCATTTCCCTTTTATTAATAATATTTTTTATTAACCCAAATTATGATTTATTTTTTTCAATTATAGTTTTTTTGAATATCAATCTATCATTTAATGATATTATGTTTCTAATGTGAGAAAAAAAATTATTTATGGTGGGGATAATTTAAACCCCCAAGCCTTTTAAATATTTACCTTTTATAAGAAATTTAATTTTTTTGTTAGCTGGCTTTATAAGAATCACTATGTTTTCTTGTGGTACACACAATACTGAGTTCCTTCGATAATGTATAAGAGATTCCTGACCCATTTTAGAAGTGTGTATAAAATCCAATGTCATTGTGGTATATTTATTTTTGTATTGTATATTTAAAAAAAAATTTAAATCCATCCAATTGATTTGATAGGAATATGATAAGAACACATCTTATTTTATGTATAGAATGATGCATTCCTCTAATCGATGCATTATTTCCTTTTAAAAACATTCATATTTTAAAAATAAATTTTGATGTTTTTCTAAAAAAAATATGAAAATGTTAGATTCATTTTTAATGATTAATTTCAAAATTAGATCAGGGTGATTTTTTCCCTTTTTTTGAGATGTTTTATTTTTTGATGAATAATGAAAAATACTAAAAATAAATTAAGAACTACATTTTTTAAATAAATTTTACTATTATAATGTCTTTTAAATTAGTTTTAAATTCTTAATTGATAAATTATACATCTCTAAATACAATTTATTTAATATTGATCGTTTTTTGGTTTATTTAATAATAAAAAATACACTTTTGAACATTTTCACCTTAAAAATCTGATTTCATGCCACGTTCGTGGGATTGGATTCAAAATTAATTTTTAAACCTATGTGATTTTAATTTGGAATAAATCAAATAAATAGTTTTAGTAATTAGAATATTCATATTTTATTAATATCATATTATTTTTTAACCAAATTTTTATGTGAATCTAATTTAATTTAATTATGATGTTTAAGGTAAAAATTAGTTTACTTAATGGTAAAACATTAATATTAAGGGGACAAAATTTCGTAAATATTGTCCAAAATTAATTATCTTCCAATATTTCAACCATATTTCTTATTGGTCATAATGGTATGAGTTATTAGAATAATATTCTATTAAGGTGATGTAAAAAAAAGTTTCATAAGGAATGAGAAAAAAAAGGAACCTTCCTTACGTTCAACATTTTAAGACCTTGAGATTTGGAAAAAAATATCATTTTTTATAGATATCATTTTGAAATATAAATGAATTATCATTGTCAAAATAATTTATCATTAATTTTTAGAGATGAATTAGTAACTTAAAAGGCTTATGAAATTCCAATGCAGTGATTATTTACTTAATAATTTAATTAAATAAATGATATTAATATTTTTAAAAGATATTTTATTTTAATGATTTATTGAGATACCTTTTATAGATTAATAGGTCATGTAATATGTCATTTAAATTAATATATTTTAATTTTATCATTTTAGTTATATTTTAAATTTATAATTATGTAAATAATGTGAATATTGACATTAATGTTATCTTATAAAAAATTATATTTTATTAAAAGAGATAAAATAAATAAAAAAATAATATATTTAGAATAATTATTTGTAAATATTAAAAAATATAAAATATTTTCTATTTGTGGACTAATTTATCTTTTATAACTAACATATTATCCTGTTAATATTGAAAACATTATTTTCACGGTTCAAGTTAAAGTAGTGTTTTTACATGTTACATGTGTTTCTGTAAAAACAAATATCTAATACACATGAGATTTTAATTTATAAAAGAATATATAATATTTATAACTAATGGGGTCTATATTTTATAATAAAACATACATTAATTTTGTCTTTATTTTTAAATCACTTAGGTTAGAAAACAAGTTCCCTTAATATATAAAAATTGTAAAACTGGGAAACCATAAAAGATATGGAAAAAATTTATAAAAAATCACCTATTTTTGTCTGGTTTTGGTTTTTACAAACCATTAATCCACATTAATCAATTATAATTAAATTTTAAATTCCCATGAGGTATGGGACACACCAAAATAGTTTTTCCCTTTTTATATTTAAAAGAATTCAAATATCCCTTCTACTATAAAAATGATTTCACTCCCCATAACTTTGTTACACCTAATAATCCCTTTAGAGAGTCCAAAAACTAACAAAATAATCATCTAAAAATAATAATCTAATCTTATAATCCTCAATTATTGATGTAATAAAACCATTGAAGGGGTTTTTATAAACAAAAATAGTAACCCAAATAATACGTAATTTTGTTCAATGAGGACTTTTGTTTGATTTATTTCTTTATTATTTAAGTCCTTCTTATATCATTATTATATAAAAAAATATTATCCCAAATATACTATGATTGTGTTATCTTATGTTCATGTACTACACCTACACACAATTCCATCAACTAGGTTATACAATCAACATTCTTGTGTATAGGAGACTACCACCTCCTGAACCGATGATGTTCGTTTTTCAATTTACACCATTCAAGGTTGGAAATAATGATGGAATTATATTTAACATATTTTATAAATTATTGTTATAATATGATTATTCTTCTGATATTTTTTATATATCACATACATTCCTGATTTCCATTTTTTTGGATATGATAACCCCATTTTCGGATGTCTGTACTATGGCCTCCTCAATCAGTTGTGATTCATTCACACATTAAAAGGAGTGTATTAAGGATATTTTTAATTAAAATATTGGATTAATATTAAATTAAAATTATAACATAATTTTATTATACATATAAATCATTTAATTTTCATTCAATTAAATATGAAAAGTGTATGGATTCATTGTTCATACGTTCATATGACGTAAAATCTCCATGAACACTACATATCATTTCATATCTGAAAATTTAATGGATTATTTTGAGTACACATATAATGGATAAATATATATATAATACATATATTGTGATTTACAATTTGGAGATGATGAAATCATGGTCTAAGAAATAGTAACACAAATAACTTGTCAAAACAAACTCAAAAAACTAGGCGTTTTACACATAGAATAATGAAAATAATAAAATATTATTAATAAATAGTTAATAAGATACTATAACAATATCATATTTTATGTTACTAAAATGTTTTTGTTTCTGTTAAAATTTAAAAACATCCATAAAATAATTATATATGAGTTTAAATAGAGTTCCGCAAAAAGGAAGTGTAAGGTAAGGTATTTTCATCTATGTTTTTACATATGTGAGATAAATGTCCTATTCCCCACATAAATATTTTTTATGGTATGTATATTACCCTTTTGTTATATTATATCATTAATCCTTTTATATTCATGTTATTTATGGTTTTACTTTGACTTATCTCATTCAAATGGTTTTCTAACTTGAAAAACACAAACTGATAAAAGTTATCTTGTTTTGTCACTTACTTTTTTGATTGTTAACTTTCCTTTAAAAACCACATTATTTTCATTTTTTATTGGATATTATAATTCATTATGATATCCATATTCATTTATGATTGATATTATTATTTCCAAAACAATATAAATTTTTTTACAATATTATTTTTACTTTGAATGTTATTTGATTTATAGGTGAAATATTGATAAATCTATATCATTTGATTAATATAGGTATTTATTATGGTAATTTGATTATGAATTTTATTCTACTATTAGATATATGAGGAATGATTTAGACATTAAATACGTGAGCTAGGTACCATTTTAATGCTATCTATATGGGTTGTGGACCAGTTAATTGAAGCCCCACTATGTATCAGTAGTCTCAAAGGATACAATTGGCTAGGGATAAAACCTTTTCCTTTATTTCCAAGAATTATTTATTTATCCAGAGGAAATTTCATTACACAAACCAGATGGTTTTCTAACCACAAATTTAAACATTCATTAGGATATATTTTTACAGTAACTATCTTGAGGATAAATTTTGATAGCAGATATTACCAACATTTTTTATTTCGTCATTATTATTATTCAATTTAATTATTTTATTAGTTATAATATCATTGGAAATTTTTATGTTCATGTGATTATTTACAAGGAATTATTCAATAATATTTTATTCATTACAAATTTATTTTTTATTAGTAATTCTTGATATCTCCAACTATACATTACAGATATTGGGAATTTGATATCACTATTATTTTTTTCCCTTCCCAAGGTATGATGATGAATTATTGGAATGAGTTTCAGGGATGCTGAGCATTTTCTTTTCTTCTATATATGTTTGTTATTCCCAATGAAAAATGGGATCTCTGTATGTATTCGGGTTTTCCAAAACTGAAAACCTAATTGGTACTTCATAATTTTATTCCTTGTATTCACGCAAATGAAATAAAAAACGCCCCTATCTCTTAGAATCAAGGGATATGACTTTATAAATGGTCTCACCAAATAGTAATAATCATTTCTTTATGCATATTACAAGTTATGACATTTAAATAGGTAATATTCTCAATCTATCTCTTTAGAAAATTAATCTTCTTCTAACTCCCACATAAGAATTCCTTACACATGGAAATAGTAACATAAGTATCCTAAATATAATAATATGTAATTTTTTTGATGTATTTTCCATTTTATACCCTCACATAAATGGATTATAAATTGAAAAAATTGTTCACATCATGCTCGGTTCCCCCTATTTGAAAATTGTTCATCATTTTCCACCATCTCCTTCGATGATGAAGTAAATTTTTTATGATAAAAACTATTTGAATCAAAATATTATATATTTTTTCATATTATAAAATGGATAAATGGTCAAATAATAAAATAAAATCATGTATGTTAACCATGATAAGGAAAAATGAACAATTTCAATTAAACAAAAAATGAAAAGAAAAATTACTCTATGAGTTATGTGCATATTTATATTTTCTAAATATTAAATCCATTTCAAAATCTAAGAATTACAAGAACAAAATTTCTTAACATATTTGGGGTTATTGGACCATTAAGGTAAGCTCTTATAATTATCTATAATTTTATCCAACCGTACAACCATGAAATGATCAACCATGCTATATTGAATATAGACTCGGTATCTCAATAAAATAACTCTAATTTAACCTAAATTCATAATAATAAATCAAATATATTTTAATTAGGTTCATAGTAATGTTTTAGGTAAATTTAATTTTATTATTCGTGATGTTAATTGAATGTTAAATGGGAATCCACACCTAAGGTAAAGAGACTTCTAAACAATCCTATTATATTTTGGGTCATGCTTTTCCCTCTAAAACTCACTAAATAACAATATGTATCAAATTTATTACTTAAATATTTGATATATATGTTCCCCTAAAATATAAACCATGATATTTGTACATTTATTATTTTTGGATATACACAATTTCCACGATTCATTCTAAATGAGATTCAATAAACAAACCTTCTTTTAGGAACTTCTTTGTATCTTACCTAATTACAAGTACAACTCAATAAAATTATTTAAACCACATATGGTTTATGAAATTAAAAAAATTATTATGGAAAAACTATTACATAATTTATATATTTATGTAAATTATTATTCAATCACCCTCTTTAATGATTCAATACCATTTTCCCTAAATCTCCATTTAAGGGGTACATATCCAGTGTTACTTATCTACTCGTTTCATGTCTTCACTTCACATGGATTTCATTGTTAATGGACTATTATAATTCTTTATATATTAAGTTCCAATATATTTTTGATCCCTTATTTCATGGAAATGATTATGATATCACATTTTGTTATGCAAGACGACATGGTTTTTTATCCCATTTCCTTTTTATGGGTTTTTTCGATGCTTCTTCATTATGTTTCATTTCATATATGTGGAAGACATATCCATTAAAAAAATTATATTATTCCCCAGTATATTTATCCATTTCATTGGGTAATTGTTATATCTCAGGACATGTAATGTATGGGACTATAGAGTAAGCCTAATATACAATGGTATTTTTTCTTCATAGTTACGTTTTGTTAGCAGTTAACCATGACTTATGATTATTAATGTTTTTATGTTTCTTCCACATTCCTATAAATAAAAGATATTATAATGAAATTTTTTATATTTTATGCTTCCATAAAATTATTCAAAAACCACTAATTTTTTTATTTCATGCTATCCCAATTGAATCATGTGTTCTGATATATTGTTAGGATCATTCCCTTACATGGAATTATAGGTCATCATGTTTCCATATGAATTACCTAGTTTAACCAACATAGTTTTAAAATATCAAAGTGAGTGTGGATTAAATAATGGATTTCAAAATATATGTTTTTATTAAATTTTTTATAAACATAATATTCAATGAAAAATTTTCATTCAGATCCTTAAGATGTGTTTTTTGGAATCTAATATTAAAAATATTAATTATATATGTAAGAGGATTGGTTTGATAAAGTAGTGTGGGTCATGTAGATTTAGAGGATGGAATGTTGTTGATTTAATTTTTGATCGTAATACCATTCTTCATTGGATATGTGATGCAAATAGGTGTGATGAGATTGTGATGTGATGATATAATGAGGTCGAAATGTAGTGAAAAGTTGATATGAGAGGGATGAGAGTAGAATATATTTAATATGGGGGTATCACTGAGGAAAATTTGTGAGGAAATTATTGCAATAAACTTTATCTTATATTAATACGATCCTATTTTACAATTTTTGGTTTATTACTATTTGTTGAGAGGGCCTTTGGGAGTTCGGGAATATAGTCTACCAGTTTACGTTCTTCTTAGTTTTTATGTTATCTCACTAGAGAATTAATATAAAATTATTACATTTACATGAGAGATATTAAAAAGGATATTACTATGTATACATGTTATCCCCATACATATTTATATTTTAGGTGGACGGGAGGGATTAGTGACCATGTTGTACCATGCCATGTTAGAGCTTGAGTTATTTTTAGAAGTGCTAATTAAGAGTTTTGTTGGAATTTTATTATTGGGAATTATTATCTATAAATATTCATGTGTTCTTTTTTTGTGAAATATATATTATTTATATATATGATGGATTTGAATTTGGTATATTTAACATATCACATATTCATTTTCATTTTCATTATAGTAATAGTAATAACTCTATTTGAATATTTTATACCCTCATTGTTAGTGGTTAACCTACAGTATACTAAATGTGGGACTTCAGGGGTCATAGATGTCTTCAATTCCTATGGGGGAGGGGTTCTAAGTGGGGATGGATAATTAGATTTTGTCTATTTCTACATTTACAAAATTAGTCACTAGACATTATCCTAAAAATTCACAATAATCAGAGTATGTTTACTTGTTTTTGATCCAACAACATGTGCTTCAAGTCATTGATGTATTTTATAAAAATTAGTTGTAATTCAAATAAATTATGTAATTGTATTTATGTTTCATATACATTATTACAAAATAAAATCCATCATCATTTTCCTATGATTCGATGTTAATTCCTGACCATTTTATACTTTTTAACAATCACATAAACATTTTGGATTTTTAAAATAGTGGAATTGATTTTCTTCATCCTAAGAAACCAATTTTTTTTATATAATATAACTTCATAAATTT
This sequence comes from Viscum album, assembly GCA_963277665.1. Taxonomy (NCBI): domain Eukaryota; kingdom Viridiplantae; phylum Streptophyta; class Magnoliopsida; order Santalales; family Viscaceae; genus Viscum; species Viscum album. Next base: position 896,492,494 of record OY728127.1, read on the forward strand.
CAAAATTAATTCAGTTACCATTTTCATATGATTTAATGGGAATATAAGGTTAATTTTTTAATCCCCTGATGCATGTTTACAATGACATTTAAATAATTAAAACCCAATAATTTAGTCATTTTGAATGCACCACTTGTCATATCATCATGTTATCCACTCATACTTGTCAAACATAATTTAATGAATATTTTTTTAATTACATGACAATTTTAATTCATTTTCATTTTTTTATTATCACATAAATATTTTCTTGTTTTAAAACACTAAAAGTGATTTTTTTTCTTATCAATCAAACTGAAAATCAATGTTATATGGATCTAGTTCCTACCATTAAAAAATAATCAATGGAAATTGGTTAAAATTTTATAGCAATCTGATGTCTTTTTATATGTTTTGACCCCCTTAAATGAATTTTTTTAGTCATTATGTCTTTAAAAACAAATTTTTTATTTATTCTAAGAACACAACTCATCAGATTGGAATTTCCATTTTTCACTCATGTAAATAAATTAAAATATAATATTATTATTGAACGTAAATTAATGGTTTTTTTCTTTGGATTATTTATTAAACACTAGACATAGATTATTAAAATAATAAAAGTGTGTTTTTGGTCTTCCAAAATAAACCGCAACACAGATTGATATAACATGAGTAAATAAATTAAATAAACTTTATTTAGATTAATATCATAGTATTTACCAATTAGTTGATGTTTTTTTCTTTCTATTCATCCTGTAGCCTATATTTTGAAAGAATTTGATATCTTTAGAAATCGGTTATTTAGCCGTTACGAGCAAACCATATGTTAGATTGATGTATCATCATCCAAGAAATTAGTCAAATAATATAACGAAAATTATCCTATTATTCCATAATAATTCTTGGTAATATACTTGCTTTTTAGCAATACACACAAATTAAATAGTTTTAAAACACTAAAAATGTGTTTTTTTCATCAGTCCTAAACTGAATCATAGAATGATGTGGTTTGAATTCCAAAATTTTACATATTAATAAATTGTATTTTCCAAATATATTTTGAAAATATGATATTTTTTCATTGTTTTTATCCTATATTGGAAAATTTAAATTACATTGATATCTATTAAATAATATTATTTATTTATTTTGAGTCCACTACACATCATATTAACAGGTCTTCTATTGGGGTCCATGCCCTATAACAAAAAAATTAATAATTTTAATTACCATATTAATGAATATCTTATACCGTTATTATTAATTATTTTTTACATTATTTTCATAATATCCATAGAGAATCTATAGAATTTCAAAGACATAGTAGCTCCCCATTATGATGGGATCAATGAAGTGATATAACATTTTCCTAATTACAAGTCTTATATTTTGGATAAAACTATATAATATGACACATAGTATGATTTAATATTATGTTCATGATTCTCCTATGTATATGATACATAATCCCATGATGTTTTTACTTGGTAATCTCTAATACTGGTGGTTATGTGGACAAACCACTCAATAGTATTTCCACATGTTACATATAATTATAAATTTTTCTATGTGAACATGTTGCATTATCCTTATACATTATATTATTGATAATTCAGATCTTGAGTACTGTAATTTTATGTATTGATGAAATCATTAATGATATGTTCTCTTGGTGAGGTAAGATATCTTGTGTGTGAAATGAGTGATTTAAATTTAATAAATAATCCATGAAATGTTTTGTACCATAAAATTTAATGAAGTTAATACATAAATCCATTTGATTAAAATTAACTATTTGACAATGTTCAAGACCATGGTGTTCAATGAATTTATTTCCAATAGTCAAAGAAAGAGAGATTGATCACATTGATTGATGAAACTTAGAATGTAAATGTATTTATTAGATAAATCAATAAAAATTTATTGTATTACAATGATAGTGTTTATATATTTTATTCATTATAATATATATTATTTCACTCTAGGTGGCTTGATGCATAAATAGACACTAATCTTAGATGATTGGAAATCCCCCATAATTAAACTATGATAGATCCCAATAGGGTTACACACAATTTGTATTCATGATTCAGTAAAAATTATAAATTGAATGTTATAATAAAATAAAATAATATTCTCATGGCCATGGAATATTTTTTATTTTTGAAATGATGATCTCAAATATTAAGCTGAACGTTAAATTTATATTAATTCAAAAGACTACAGAATAAATATTTACTTATCTCTTAATTTTATTTTTTTGAAAATAAATAAATTTTTATTTTCTTTTTGATACATGAATACAAAATAAATATTTATTCACATGACTTTTAATGTAATATGACTTTATTTTTTGGTTGAATAATCACTATTTGGGAAAAAAAATTATTAATGGTTGAAAAAAAATACTTATGGGGTAGGATTGACCAAGTTACTATTTGATGGTAAAATAATATTTACGCTATATGGGTTAGTATCCCCCATGTAAAATAATAATATTTTATTTTTAGATGGAAAATATATTTGACATAATATTTATGAAGGGTATTTTATAAATTATCAACTATAAAAAACTATCACACTATATATTCATGTAATATCTTTTTATAGGTCAATTTGAATCATGAAACACAACATTATTGTTTTTTATTGTGTGAACTTTCATGAGTAAAGAACCTCTTGAGATATTGAACCATGGGAAATAGAGGTAATCTAACCTACTCCCCTATCTCAAGACTGAGAGAAGGATATATTTGATCGTCAAGAGTAAAGGATCACACCAATAGATAAAAATCAATGATTCATGTGAATCAATACCTTCATGCTAGTACTCAAAGATTCATCAATGATGTTTAGAAATTATGGACCATGATTGGATAACATCTAGAGTTATTCTATATTGGATCCTCCTACATGGATAATGGATCCAATTGAATCTAGATCTTTTTGTTTAATATCTAATGAAATGTAATATATGTGGTGAATGGAAAATCATGTTTACCCAACATGCTAAAAATGTTATATTGTTTGCATGGTAGAGACCTAGGTAAATATCATACATCTTTTTTATCAACACAAGTGTTTTAATTGGGGGTATAATATTGGAATTATGTTTTAATTAAATTAAATAATTATCCATAATTAATTTTATTTTAGATTTAGAATTACATAACACATGTTATTTTGTAGGAATAGATTCAGATCATTTTATCTTCAGATTCAAATTAATTGTGTTCAATAATATGTTATAAAAATCAATATTGTGTGAATGATTATTCTTATCAAACATGGAGGAGGAGACTCTGAGATTTTTAGTTCTAGGATCTACAAAACTATGGGAGATTCATTTCAATATGGATACAAATGTTTTGTTGGAAGTGGTGGTCTTTAATTTTTATTCAATCTATACCCAATGTTAAAATAGTGTTACTTGTGGCTATATATATTCTATGTGGGGAAGATTCGTAGTAGTGTTTCTATTTTATCATGGTCTGTACTGAGATAGTTGTTTTTTAGGAAAATGTTGCCAGATTTATTTCATGTAAATTTTATTTTATTTTCATTAATTCTTTTTCAATGATGGATATGTTTTCCTCTCTGATGGTGGTATTTAATTTATACTCTTGATATATTATGAGCTCATCAAATTACATTTTTAAGGTTAGAACACTTTAATTGGTATCCACTTCAAGAGAAATAATGTAATTACCATCATTACATTTATATTATTAAACTGTTTCATGAAAGATTAAATATTTCCCTTTTATCCTAAATTCAAATCCCATTGTTGATTCTCATGATCCAATATCTTATTTCACTCTTACTGTATTAATTTCATTTCATATATTTATCCCCAATATCAATTTTATGAAAATATATTTCATTGGTATGGGTTTTTATTATCATTTTCATTTTGTAAGTCTTCTCTCATGCACAGTGTGGTAGATATTGGGTCCATGTGAAGTGTTATTCATATGTTTTTAGTTATAACACTCATATCTTCATTATTGTGTTTCAGGATCTAGTCAAGGGGAAGGGGATGTGATATGTTTTCATCTTTTCAATATTTTATTCTTATTAATATACTAATTAGCTATATAATTTAAATTAAATTCTTTTATGTCATGTATTGCACATGTCGATTTTTCTGTTCTATGTCTCTGACTTTATGAGCATATATTTTTTTTATGGATTTCTATTAATTATGTAACATTTATTATGCATTCATGAATATAAATGATAAAAATAATCACCCATCGTGAAGAATTATCATTCACGATGTTCTTAAAAGCAATTCAGGTGATTCATGGATGCCCAAAGAAGATAGTATCATAGTGTGGCGGATGGGTTCTCATGATTTATTTTATTGTGGAAGATCTATTTAGGTGAATATAACTATGTATAATATTTGATGAAAATATTTTTTTTATTAACATAAAATTGATGAATGTGATGATTTTGATTACCTGAATCAGGACACCCATTATAAGGCCCCACCCTTAAACATTACTTAATCTTGAGATAATTCAATATTTTTACATTAATTAACATAGAGGATAATTTCAGGTTTAGAGACATAGATATGTAGTTCATAACATATACAGAATAACATGAATATTATAAGTATACAAATCTAATCATTTTCTATTTTTTCATAAAACAAAATCACTTTAAAGATAAACATGTTTCGTTTCAGGTTTTAAATAGCATGACTTTTCCTTGATCCCATCCTTGTCACTATTATTATTTATATCCTTTTAAAAAAATTCAAAACACTGGATGAGCATAATAATCTCAGAAAGGGATTCACAAATAAGGAAAAGTGTTATTCATGGGATAACATGAAAAACATTAATAATTTATCATAATGTAATACTTTTAACCTTTATGAAGTATTAAATATATTTCACTAAATATATGCTCATTTTATACCATTTTTATAACAAAAATAATACCGTAAACCCATAAAAGCAACATATAACATATAAAGTTTACTTGGGACATAGAAATAATTAAATGGAATAATCATACAGTTGACTTCCACACATATCACTAAATAGAATATCCATACAGATGAATTACATAAACAATGCATTGGAAGTTATAGTGTATCAACCCATTCTTAGTGTAACGTGAAACCACCAATTATTTGGTTTAACATATTACCACCTTTCTTGGATTTATCATGTAACTACACATCAAATGTCTAAGTACCATTATATAATCATAACACATAAAATATTGAAAATATCAATATTTCACTAATAATATTTCATTTTTGATTAAAATAAATGAATTTAAGATATTGAAATATTCAATCCATGTAAAAAACAATTTTCAATAACAAAACTCCCAAAAGAGGAATAAAGTATTTCTTTTCCTTTAAAAAAACAAGTAACACATACCGAGGAAGCCAAATATTGGATAACTGTTATAGTGGAAGAGAGGTCTTTGTCACCGCATACGTTAAAAATATTCATTTTGTAGTTTAGTAAATTTATTTATAGAAAATATATTCCCTTGGAATTAAATTAAATGTTGAAGGTGTTTATTGTGCACCATATAAATGAAGAAGGTGTATATTATCAAAATATGCCTCAATGAAAGGAGATTGAGACAAAGTCCCTTAGAATGTTCATTTTTTTATAAAATATTTTGATTATGTGTATTCACTATAAATACACATAAATCAAGTATAAATACAAGATTTTTTATAAAAAGTTATTTATGACATTATCATTGCACAATATAATCAAGAAGTGGAATATTAACCAGAAGAATGGAAATTGGGTTAAGAGGTACCCTTCTAAAATTCATATAAATGATGTAAGAATTTATCAATGGCCTGATTATGTGTAGAAATAGTATATACCCACAATATAATGTGGAAATTATAACATTAATAAATACATATTTATTCCAAAAATAATCTTTTCATAATATAATAAATGAAGTATGCGTAAAACCCAATGAGTGGGAATTGAGTTTATAAATTCCCTTAAAAATATCAATTTTTTAATAAAATATATCAATTATAGGTATTCACGATAAATAAAAATAAATAATGTATAAATACAATATCGGATATCAATATTTATTTCTCACATAATCATAGCATGACATAATCAAGATGTATAAGATTAACCCAACGAATGGAAATTGGGTTAAAAAGTTCCATTACCTTCAGTTTGACTTTTCTCCTTCATTATTAATATTCCTAAATAATAAACATATGTTAATTTATACTTTTTTCATAACCATTTTAAATTTTATTATTACTTTTATATCATTTTTTATCATGTTATGAAAATTACATAAATATTTAAGCTAATACCGGTCTTTTGGTTGATATTCTGTACTTGAGTCAATAATGAACTTGTTTTCATATAAATTTTCCTTATTGTCAAAATTAAATCGGGCCCAAAATGGTATTTATGATTTAAATATCACATATATCCATTATATATATTTATAATAGTCCTTAACATTTGGATATATGAAATGAAATTCACCGTTCATGGAGAAGGTAGGCTGTATGTAGGCATGAACACTACATTCATTTATTTTTCATATTAAAAGATTAATAATAAAATAATATAAATGTATATTATTATAATAGTATTATATTTATGTCATGTATGTATTATAGGTTTAATAAAACCATCATTTATATGTTCCATGTATAGGATGAACAATCATAACACTTTGTGGGGGGTGATAGTCCACACTTCTTCAAATTAAATTATCGTATTTACATATCATGGAAAGCATAATGGTATGTTGTAAATAAAAATAAAAGAAATATAAAGGCAATATAAATATAATATACATCATATATAAATACATTTACATCATAATGGACACCCTGAAATGTTGTAGGGGAAAATTTAACAATCAACGTTTCATTAGGAAATAGTTCATCGTAAATAGAAATAGTGTGTTTGTATCTATTATATGGAGGAGTGTGTAAATATAGTTCAAATAATTCTAATAAAAAAATTCTATTATATTGAGAATACTGTTTTTGTTATGTAATCAGGGAATAGGAGGATAATAGGGAGTGGAGATGGAAAATAAATTAATGGAACATGAGAGAAGACATTGCCTCTAATTAGGGTAACTTCTTTTGATTTGAGCCAAAAGGATTTATTGAATTTCCATCTGCCCAATGTAAGGCTTCTAGAATAAAGGGTGGGATTTTTGGAGATAATTTGATTAGAATTAGGACGAGATAAGGTCTTGATAGGTGTGAGTAAATGGGTAGAGGAGGTGGCCTTTTATAATAGGGGGAGGGGCACAATGGGAATGTCTTGAAATATTTATTAATTATGAATTCAGTTTAGTTTAAAAATTGTCCAAAAATCATTTGATTTGAAGATAAGATGATTTTTCTTCGAATACCCATCTTACAATAATTCTAAGATGTGTTTTTAATATTTTATGTCCTTATTTGTTTGGTTAAACCCTTATTTTAACATTTTTTATCTTACTCTAATATCATGTTATATACACATTGTGTGTTGATGTAATTACCATATCATATCAAAAAACCAAAAATAGTCATTAATGAATTATTTGGACTTATATTAATCATTTGGTCAAATATTATATTTTTAGGAATATAATATCATTTAATAAAATAGTATATGTTTTATGATTTGAATTATGTCAATTTTGGACAGTATTCATACTTATCATTTTTTTTCAAATTCATATCTAATTAATTCCTTTGAGAAAAAAACATTTAATCAATCCTAACAGGTTATATTAACCTATTTAAATCATTTATTACATTAATTATGTACAATAATATTTATTTTAATATTTATAATATAATTTATTTTAATCCATTATTAATGAAGTAATCACTGCATCATCATTGTGTCATTATTAAATTTATTTATTTAAGTGTAAAAATAATAAATAAAATAAAATTATGTAGAAAATAATTTTTCTTTACAATTTCACTATAAAACCAATTAAAATAACAATATAAAAATATAAATAAATTTGATAAAATGATAGTTTCTAATTAAAATGCAGTATTTTATACTATTCATTAAAATATCAATTTCATCAGAAAAATATCAAAATTTCTAACAAAGTTAATTTTGATGTCCCGCATCAAATGAAGAAGTTTTTTATCTAAATAGAATATATAAAACTGGAAAAATTATATTTAAAAAGGTTTTTCCATCAGATAGATATAAAACAAGCTTTTAAAATTTTTAAAGTATTCTTATCCTTAAAAATTGGATTCATTCTCAATTTAAAACTCAAATATTTATTGGATAAATGTACAAAAATTATAACAACATTTTTAATTAAAATTTTGATCGTTCTATTCATTCCCACCAAAACAATGGCTTGGTGTAAACTAACATTTAAATTTATAATATTATTATTAAATTATTTTTTGGTATAAATGAATGTTTTGTGCAGTGTAATATTTCAGAATAACATGTTCTTTCGTGTCAATTAGGATGTTGGAGTAAGATTCCCATTTAACGTAAAATTAATATATTATTCGTAAATATTAATATAAATGAAAAATTATTATTCTATAAATACTTTGGATGCTACATCATTCCCCTATTAGATATTTTGTTGCAATAATTTTAAAATGGGGCTTGGAAACTTCATTGAAAATGTGACTTTGGAAAAAGACACAATAAAACTATCACTATAAATAAAAGAAAGATAAGTACAAATGTCAATCGGGATTACACATACTAAGATTCCATGTATAAAAATAAGGATATATGAGAGAAAACTAACCATCAATTTCTGATGGAGAGTGATAGAAAACTTGATCAGAAGAATGTTAACAACCAAATCACCATAAACATGTAATGGGTTAAACCGTCATTGCTTTCCCAATAGGAATATTAAATGCAAAACGATTTTATTTAAATATACTCTTCATAAATTTGAAGAATTTATTTATGATCTTGACGAAGAACATAATGAAACGTAATTACTTATCAAGTAGGGCTTCATTATTTAATAAGTATCTACCAAAAAATCATATTTTCTCCAAAAAATGACTATTCATGATGACTTGGTCACACCTGAAGAACTAGAATCAACTTCTATAGAAACACATAATCCATAAAATATGAACTATATATTTCCCTTATCTTTAAACAATAACCAAAACCAAATTGGTTTTTATAAGATCATATAATCCCCAAAAAGAATAATCCTTTATAAGAATAAATACTTATATTATTCTCCAAAATCCAACATACATTACCCAATAAAAAAAGACAATTCAATACACAATTCACCTTAAAATTGCCCAAAATAATCTAAAATAATATTGAAAAAAATCATAACAATTTGATCACATAGTCTTCCATGATAAATAATAACATTTATCTCCAAATAACATCTACTACTCTTAATGTCCCCTAATTAACAGTAATTAACCTAATCACTTATTCTATATGATAGGTTCTTCATTTTCATAAGTAACCAAAATAATAATTTTTCCACTATAAAAGTATAGATTATTCAAAAATAAAATTCAACCATTATACCTCATGTGAAAATGCATAATATCCTATTTTCCTTAGGCATATAGTGTTCCCAAAAGAGATAATATCTTCCAATGTAACATTTATCACCTAATCACCAAATCATTTTTCCATTACCTATTATATACATTTAGTAAAACATTATTTCCCAAAATCAACTTATTCATTTATGATAAAAATGTTAAACTAAAATATAAATGTTATACTAATTAGGGACATCACATAGGCTAGTGGTTGGTGATAATTCCTTATCAAACATTGGTTGTGCGTTTGATTCCCCCGGCCCTGTTCGACGCGATGGGTTGTTACCCTTCCTACAGGTTTTCTTTTTTCAAAAAATGTATAATGCTTAAAACATTATCAAAAGGAGATAAAATATTTAAAACCCCATATCATAATTTAACTTCATTTTTATCTCATGCCACTAATTTGGCATCATTGAATTTAATAAATTATAATTACCTCAAAATAATGGATCATATAAACCCTAAATTTTCTTTAGAAATATATCTACAATAGAAAATTTAATTCTTCCTCAAATATCATTTTAACAACATAAACATTACTGTTATAGAAACTAGAGAAATTCTCCCAATGTAATACCATAAATAAAAGAGCATTAATACTTTTGAACATTTTATCACCAAAAGATCTAACATAACTATCTAATTTCCAAAAAAATTGGGCATCATAATCATCCATCATTTCTTTATGATACCGTAACCATTTTTTCCAGCATATTCCATAATACTTGTTTCCTACAGAAAAATCATGAATCATGTCATAATATTCCATAATGTGAAATCATGAGAAATAAAATAAACCAAACCTTTCACATGTCATTTTCAATTTAATCATCATTAATTAGAATGGAAGTAGGTATTGGTAAATATATATTTATATGGTCCTGTTGATCCCATTCCCGAACCTTCTTCGTTGCACATATATTTTTGTAATGACTATACCCACCACATTTAAAACATTCAATTGATCTATTTGATTGAAATTCTTTCCATTTCATGGAGTCAAAAGAATTCCTCCTATTTCTATGTTAGGTTATGGATTTATAACCTTTATCCCCACATCTATCACAAATTCTTATCCCTTTGAAACATTTTCCTATGTGTTTCTTTCTTCATCCTTGACACAGAGGTCATTAAATATACATACCTTTAAGATTATTACTAGAACATCCATAGAGATTCTTCTCTCGCATGTATAATGCCTTAGAAAAATCACCAAATTTCAAGTAGTCAATATTGAATTCAGATATTTGTTTTAGATTAATCACATGAGTTCTCATTGTAGATCCCATTTTATTCGGTTGCTTATTCAGAAAAACACCATGATTTCCTTCACATCTATTATTACTATGGTGCCTGCTAGATCCATCCATTTTCTAAAACCAAAAAGGATAGTGTCAGTATATCAGTAAAATCATCATATAATATCTTATAAGGAGGGTAAACACTATGATATATTTATTCATGTTATCTTAATCTCATTAAAATTATATAAAATAACTATGACTTATTCAAATATGATAACCATTGTGGTTATATAAAACATGTCGCTTATTCTTAAATAACACCCTAATCTCTAAAGTTATCAAAAATGACCACTAATACCAACCATAATGCCCAAATTTAAACATCACTTACTATTAAGATAATTCAATAATTTGACATTAATTCAAAACAAGGATTTTTTTAGGTTTAGAGATTTATAGAATTGGGTCATAACATATACATAAAAATTTGAATATTACAACCAGACACATCTACTCACTATCCATTTATCTCATAGAACAAAAACTCTTTAAAAGTATACATTCTCATTTAAGGTTTTAAATAGCCCGAAATTTCCTTGATCACATCCATGACATTATTCTTCATTTTTTCCTATGAAATTCATTTCAAAACAATGGATGGGCTTCAAAAGATCAGAAATGCATAAACAATGAAGTAAAAATGTTAGTCTTGGGATATTAAGAAGACCAAGAAAAATTTATGATAAAGTAACACTTTCCATCATTATGAAGAAGTAAATATACTTCACTGAATATACACTCATTTCTTAGCCTTTTTGTAACCAAAATATTACCATAAACCCATAGAAAAAACAATTGGCACATAAAGGTAACATGGTACATAAAAATATTTAAATGGAATAATCATATGCTTGACTTCCACACATATCACAAAATGAGATAACCATACGGCCGAATTCCATAACAAATACATTGGAGGTTATAATGTAACCACCCATCCACTGTTTATCATAGAACCTCCCATCATTTTATTCATCACATTACCAACCTTCTTTGGTTTATCATGTAACCACCCATCAAATGTACAAGTACCAGATTTTAATCATAACACATAAAATATTGGAAATATCAACATTTCACTAATATCATTTAATTTTAAAATCACAATAAATCAATTCAAGATATTAAAATATTCAATCAATTTCAAAAAATATTTTTAATACCAAAACACCCAAAATGGGAATATATGATTTCTTTTCCTTTTTAAAAAATCTATATGTCTTATAGAAGAAGTAAAATTTCAAATAATGGTTACGGTGAGGGAGATGTTTTTATCACATAATATGTAAAAAAACATTCCTTTTTTCATTTATTAAAATGAATCATAGAAAAAATATTACATTTCATTGAAATTAAATGTAAAAGGGGTTTATTATTAACCAAATAAATGAAGAATATGTATATTATCAAAATATGCCTCAATGAAAGGAGATTGAAATGAAGTCCCTTACGAAGATTGTTTTTTAATAAATTACAGTACTTATGTTTATTCACTAAAAATAAACATAAACATTGTATAAATAAAACATATGATATCAAAATTTATTTATCAAATAATCATATCACCACATGATCAAGAAGTAGAATATTAACCTCACTAATAGAAATTGGGTTAGGTTGTTCCCTTACAAGGTTCATATAAATGACGTAAGAATTTTTTAATGGGGTAATTATGTGTAGAAACAATATATCCACACAATGTAATGTGGAAATTATAACATAAACAAATAAACATTTATTCAAAACATATCATGGCATAATATAATCAATTATGTATGCATAAAACCCAATGAGTGGAAATTGAGTTTAGAGATTCACTTACAATAATTATTTTGTTAATAATGTTGATTGATTATGTATATTCACTAAAAATAAATGTAAATAAATTATAAATAAAACATAGGATATAAAATTGTATTTCTCAAATAATAATAGCACTACATAATCAAGAAATTGACGATTAACCCAAAGAATGTATATTATTTTAAGAAGTTCCACTTTCTTTAGTATGAATGTCTCGTTCATTATTTATATTCCTAAATAATATATTTAGTCTAATTTATAATTTCTTTAGAAACTTTTTAATTTCTATTATTCCTATCATATTAATTATTACCACATTATTAAAATTACATAATTATTTAGGTCATTTTGTCGATATTTGGTACTTGAGTTGATAATGGTCATTTTTTCATATAAATTTTCCATGTAACAGAAATAAATCATCTCCAGAATAATATACATGATTTAAATATCATATATATCTAGTATATATCTATATATAATAGTCCATAATATTTGGAGATCAAAAATTAAATGCACCATTTCTGGAGACGGTATGTTATGTGTACGCATGAACATTACTTCTATTTGTTTTTCATTGAAAAAGAATAATAATAAAATGTTAAATATGTATATAATTATTCCATTATTATATTTAGGTCATTTCTATATCATATATTTAATAAAACAATCCTTTATACGTTCTATGTATAGTATGAATGAGTCATATCTATTTGAGGGGGTGGTAGTCCACAGTTCATCAAATGAAATTATCATATTTAATGATCATGGAAAGAATAAAAATATATTTTAAATAAAAATAACAGAATCATTGAGACAATATAAATATAATATATATCATATGCAAATAAAATTCCATCATTATTTACACCATTATATGGTAGGGGAAAATTGAATAACCATCATTTCGTGAGACAGTTGATCGTTGTACACAGAAATAATGTGTTCCTATCCATTAGATGGAGGTGTGTGTGAGAGTAGTTAAAATAATTATCATAAAAAATATTAGTATATTTATAATAATGGTTTTTTATTTAGTCATATAATAATAATACCATAGGAAGTGGAAAAGGAAAATAAAGTATATGAAGTAGAGATAAGATGTTTCCTCAAAATCAGGTAACTTCATTTGATTCCAAACCAAAGGCTATCTTGAATTCCATTCTTCCGAAGGTAAGGACTATAAAAGGATGTTAGGGATATTGTTATTTCATTTTATCATATGTTGGATGAGAAAAGGGGATTTAGATGTGTGATTAAGTGGGTTCAGGTGGTGGACATGTATAAGAAGTAGGAGGAGCACATTAGGAAAGATCAGTAATATTAATTTATTATAAATTAAATTATATTAAAAATAGAAAAAATAATTTAATTAGAATCTATGATAATATTTTTTTGAATAAGCTTCGTCCATAATTTTTAGACAATTTGGTCATATAATTTTACTCTTATCTTTTTGGTTTAACCTTTATTTTACCCTTATTAATCTTACCGTGATATCATGATTAATTAAACATTGTGGGTTAGTTTAATAACCGTATATTTCAAACGACCCACAAAATGTCATTTAGAACATATTAGGACTTATCTTAACTATTTGAAAAAATATTTTGTTTTTCTTATTTTTATATCATTTAATAAAATATGTTATATTTTAAGTTATGAATTATGCTAATTTTGGACACTACTCATACTTGACATTTTACAAATTCATAATAGCTAGATTCATTAAAAAAAATTGAATCAATCCTAACATGTCATATTGAGCTATATAATTCTTTTCTGACAATAATTATTTAAAATAATATTTATTTTAATATTTACAATATCATTTATTTTAATCCTTAATTAATGAAGCAATCACGGCATCATCATTGTGTCATAATTATGTTTATTTACTTAATGACTAAAAAATATAAATAAATTACCATGATGTAGTAAATATTATTTTCTTTTTAATTTCTATTTATAGTTAGAGATATCAATTATATAACCAATATAAAAATTATTTTAATAAAAGATTGATGTGCATGTTATATTTCTATTTACATTAAATTAATTTTTATAACATGTCAATAACACAACCATGTGGTTCCATGGGGTCCTAAAATAGAACCATGTATTCCCATGTTCGGAAATATCTCATCCAATATGATTAGGACACCTTTTATAGTAGTTTAATATTACTATACTATTATTTTTACCCTTATTTACCAGATTTACCCTTTAAAAATGATAAGTAAAATAATTACTAAAATTACTATTCATAGTGTCAAATATAAAAGGTAACTCTTTATAGAATTTGGACTGATTAATTCCAAATATTGAATCCATTTTTTCAATTTTAAAATACATAATTGAATGAAATTAATTTAAAAATAATTTCCTTTTTCAAAACAAAAAAAGAGGGGTTTTAAGAAGTATAAACTCTCAAATGATTAACATGTTTTTTGTCCAATTTCAATGTGAAATTACTTCCAATGACCAACATTGGATTAAATGATAAAAAAGTTAATAAAATTATACATCCAAACCAATTAAAAATTAATATAGCTATATAAATAAATTATATGAAACGATAGTTTGGAATTAAAATGAAGTATTTTCTATATTCAATAACATATAAATTTCATTATAAAAAATCCAAAATTTAATCCAAAGAAAATTTTTATGTCCCTATTCTATATAAGAGTGATATTTTTTTAAATAGAAAATATAAAAGTGACAAAAAATATATTCAAATAGGTTTATCCCTTAAAAGGTGGTAAACGTTCTTTTAAAAATATTAGAGTTTTATGAATACGTAAAATTGGAATCATTGTCATTATAAACGTTTAAAATTAATTAGATAAATGTAATAAAATTTAAAAAACATGTGTAATCATATTGTTGTGATTTATGTTCATTTTCTCCTATACAAAAACAAGGCATTAACTAATATTTAAAATTATAATATTGTTATTATATTATTTTTGGGTATAACATAATGTTGTGTGAAATGTAAGATTTCAGAGAAACTCATTGTTGCTGGCCGAGTATGCTATCCAAAAAAGAGACCCCTTTAACATAAAATCAAAATCTTATTCATAAATATTAATCGATATGAAAAATTATTATTTTATAAATACCTAGGATGCTTAAGTGATCAAGAAAGAGGGTATCTTCACCTCAGGTGCACCTTCTCATATGCTAAAGGCTAACAACTTTCCACATGCGTCTATATGAATATTGTGGGGGGACTATACACTCATATCATAGTAAAGAAATGTTTAAATAACTAAAAACATTGACATTAAGAATCTATGTACTCAGAGGTAATAAATAACTCAATCATATAAAATAACATATGGGATACATCATATGAACTCACGGTCATACAAAACTCACAAAACTAATCATTACCTTGGTTGATCACATATAAAAATAAACCAACAAAATAAAAAAAACTGATATCTATTACCAACCAAGGACTCCACCCCATCCTAGTTTCTAAATACTCATTGAGCTACTCTAGCATGATAAAAAATACATCCTATGATTCAATTTAGAAAACCGGAAAGTGGTTTAAATAAGAACTGAGTTTATTGTATTGTGAGTGATGATATAACATAGTTGGTACATACCAATATCCCCTAATATAGGGTGTTATATTGACTTATATGAATGCTGAAACAAAATAGGAAATAATAATTCTCGTCAATTCACCACATGTAAACTTGTATACAATGAAACTAATAAAATTACACAAACCCATTAGGCCATCATATACTAAATAGGTCAACATAATTCCTAACCATTCCTTCTTCAACAACGTGTCATAATCACAATATAACTTTATTCGATATGCTCAACCCATCCCCAAATTCTTTGGTTTTGTGGTCTTCTACATCACATTCACTACTCAATCAATTTAGGGTATCATACCAATATCTTGTCCAACCAATCTCATTGGGATGGCCAAACATACGAGCTATGAACTCTACCTACTCAATTGTGGTAGGTTTTATCCAATTCCTGGATCAAATCCTATCTCAAACCCCAACACACTCATAATGGTCACATACATAACCTAAAAAGGAGACTCAATTTTGTTCATGAAATTCAATCCAATATTAGATCAGTAATAGTGGGTAAAAGTCCTCAAGACTCATAACCCACATAGGAATCCATCCCCTAACACCCATATGATCATAATGCATGGATTCCATAGTGTTTCAATCCCTCATAGATCATAGTATATCCAATTATAACCCCCAAATAACATCTCACATCACAAAACATATATCATTTCCTATTAGGTAATCTAATTGGGTCCTTGTGTTTCGTCTTGGTCTCTTCTCATCATTTCAACCCCATATAATTATGAACATAATGGAACCATATCTCGAAGCCTGAACCCAGTCTGGGATTCCACTAGTGAGTTCCAATTCCAATCTGAGTCCTTATTTTCATCCCAATTCCATGTACTAGGAAATTTTAATGACCCATACATGAGTCCCATTTAACATATAAAAAATACCTCTCATCCTTCTACTCAAGGAGACACCCTTTCTAATACATATATTGATTCATGAAATAATTCCTTCACACTAAGAACATCCAAAGACTCACCTCCACAATTAAGAAGGAATTTAGCATCAATCCTAAAATAGATGAACCATTCATCTCAAATCCTTCCATGCCTTCCCACCATGAATTAAGAATTAAAATATATTAATTCATATGTAATCACGCAACACATGAAACCAAAGGTGTTTTATCGAGTCAACCATTGAAATCACCCCTTGGAGTCATAGTCATCAAGTGATTCCAAACATATCAACTATTAAAGTGAACTTATTACTAGTTAAGAGGCCTAATAACACCATTTTCAGCTATCCTAATGGTCTCTTAGCCCTCAAAAAATCTACCTAAACCCATGTAGTCATAATGCATTCATTTTCATGAACAAAAATATATATGAAATCATATCACAGTGTAAGACTATATAAAATAGGTATTTAACTTCTCATAGACATCTATAAACCCTCTTCCAAGACCACCCTACCCCATCAACAGTCCCAAAAACTTGTCTCATTCCAAAAAAAACTAATAATTTATTATAAACAATTAAAAATTATTAATTTATTTTAATAAATTAGGAAAAAATTGTAAGACTCACCATGCTTAATTATTTTCACTAAAATCATGACCAACCACCCATGAAAGGTTACTGGAACACCACTAGATCTATCAATTCTCCAATTTTTATTAAATCTGAACCCTATAAACTCTATATTAGATTAATTTAAACTAATATCGTATGATAAAAAATATGGATCCATAAATCCATCAAAATGAAATGTTTTGGTGCGAAAAACTCTCTAATGACATCATATAGATATGTTGATAAATGTCCATATAATGATTATATTATTTCACCATGCTCAGATGAAATCATTATCTATACCATTTCTCTGTCACTCCAAATTAGAAAAAACAATTGGGGGAAATAAAAAAATATAAATTGATGATGCATGACCTATGAAATAATGAATAGTTTCACCCAAAAACACCCACTATCATGGGGGATTGAATGGGAGGAATATAAGGGGGGAGGCACCGGCCAATTACCCCTCCCCACATCCTTAAAACCCTCAAAATTGAAGGGGGTGTACCATAAAAATATGGTCCCTCCATTATTAAAAACCCACTTGATCACTACTAATGATGGGAACCATGTGTTTCATTATTTTAGTCACAATTTCAAGAACAAATTATAGAATAAAACCTGATTCATGTATTGAATTATTTTATTCATAGGCGGATATTCTGGAATAACCATCATTCATGGTGTGAACTATGTTTGCGGGGTGAATAACCACATAAGATAACCTATAATATTTCATAAAGTTATCCCATATGAAATATGTTTAACATTCACAATGTGAGGTTGTTATGTAAGAGCATTGGAAATGTATAAATGTAATTCGTGGAGTGATTGACACCTCTATACCATGAATGTTATCATAAAAAATTTCATCATCTCGACCACTCAAAACATCTCCAAATATAACCCAAGGAATTGTACAAAAATTTGTACATCATTATATTTCCAAAACCCTGAACTATAGATATTATAATTATAGGAATTTCAATCCAATTCCAAATTCAAAACGTTTCCCCTGAATAGCCCACTAATTAAAATTCCCATGGTAATTCACTTCTCATAATAACATGAGTCATTATAATCTCCCCACAATAATTCTTTACATCCTCAACCATTATTTGTTAGTCATATAATCACAAATCAATCCTACCATGGTCATTGATTATTCATAAACTAGCGTTGTTTCATCTAAAAATTCCTAATAAAATTCTACTATAGAACTCCAATCACTAAGCCCATAAACACTTGCATTTCTCTAAAAATCCTAATTCGATCGTTGAACCACATCATTCATATCCCAATGGATGATCCTAAGGCAGTATTCATCTCACCTCATTCCAATGACACATGAAAACACCGGTTATACTTCATTAATGTGGGTTTCAAAAGGAAGACTCAGACTTACACATAGATGCATCACAACAGCACCCGATCATAATTCCCTAACTCTTAAATTCATCCTATGATAATCCAATATCTAAACTCATTCCTAAACCCAAATCATCGTGAAATACTAACATTATGAAAAAAATAAAACAATAACTTCCATGCTATTTCTTAAAGTATTGGTGCAACACCAAACCATAACACCCATAGATGAAAACTAATTCACCGCAATTTCGATGCTAGCACTCCAACACTACCTGACAAAAAATATTAATGTAAATATTGTATTATTAAAGTAACTGGAATTCATAAAATCATATCCCACATTAAAATTATCATAACACCATGACAGCCAACTAACACATCTCCCCACATCCATGAATCTCTTGACTTGATTATAATTCTCTAATAATCTTTTCACTTCTCCACACCGGAAGAGTATCTTTATTATTGTTCCCATATCCCATACAACACCCTCTATAGCCTATTCTATGCTTGTCATTGGATTTAATTATGGGACATTGTATTACCACTCATACCTCAGTACCAAAAAACATCAACCACCTCTCATTATCAACTCACTGGGAACACCATCCTCCAATAGACAATTCTACAATCTCCACTATACGGCTTCTATAACATCAGTTATGATATCCCAAAAATCATACCATTTAATTACCTAAAATAAGGAAAATATTTTATTATAATACATTACCAAGAACATTTTGGTTTAAGATTTTAGATAATATTGAAAAATCATAAAATAATAAAATGCGGCTATTTTACAAATAATTGGAATTTTTACCGCTATATATGAAACTTCTTAATCTATAATAGACCTTCAATATCTCCCAAAAAAATTTCACAGAAGGTACTCTTATAAAAACATCATAAATATTACTTTTAATTATAATTTGGGGAAATAGAAACATAACAAAATAGTGAGAATAGATGCCCAATAGGGGTAAATATAGGTGATGAAAATCAATGATCCTAAATTACTATAAGGTGAGAATATGTGAATATAAAATATACATTAAAACATTATACCCAATAAATATGTAATAAAACATGGAATATGGTATGGAATAACACATAGGTGCAATGTATCTTAAAAATGAGGCATAAAAATGGAATTATGCATAGACTAAAATTGAAAGAACCATATGAGTGTAATAATCTAAAGAAACACGGGGACATATCAAAACCATAATAATAGTAAATTATTGTTAAAAAACTCATTACACTCAATCCTATGGGAAGAAACTCAATATTTCTACTCCTTACTATCTGATGAGAGATAAAACATAAAAAATGTAATGGGGTAGAAATAATAACCAACCCATCATCTTATTTACATATATAGTCCTAATGAAATCATTCATTCATCATAAATATCCCATGGAAATAAAATGGGTTTCATATACATTTCAAATGTGACCACATAAGGAAATCATTCACAATTCCATCATAAAATCTTATAACCATGTAAAATAAACAAAAATAAAAATATATTCATCAACATTCTATGAAAATAGCCTTCATTGAATATAATAGAGCATATGGTTTTTAAATATTATATATATAGGTATTTTGGTTAAAAGAATAATTTCTCTAATCAATCAACATAAGGAATATGAAAAAAAGGTTTGATCAATGGAAATAAATTGGAGGAGAATTTAGGTTTATAAAAGTATTATGTACAATAGGTCAAATACCCTAAATGGGGGGTGAAACAGGGTATGACAGATTAAAACAAATTCCCCATTAGATCTGGTGTCATCATTAAAAAAACACACATCTCTCTTTCTCTTGTTTCAATGTATGAAAAGAAATTAAATCATGCACATGACACATAAGTTTTTACAGGGTTCACCCTCACTGGGGATACATCTAGGGAGCATACAACAAAGATGTAATGACTCTACGAAATTCACTAAGGATCACTACTAATAATGATGTTTGGTCTAGATCACTTCTGTACCCAGTCCCACTACCTTTACAGGGATTATGGTCTGGTCACTACATTCACAAGGGACACCCCCTATGTCTCTTTATCTGGCTCACTGCTAGTGAAAATGATCACCTTCTTCATCTTCTTTCACCCACTAATCATGGAATAGATTTAACCACATTTTATGGACTTGTGGGTCATTTCAATACCTCTAATAAATACATCCACAGTTGTATATGTATTCTCTATTGATGTTTCACATTCATCCAGCAGATGAATAATAATTTACCATAGATACACTAGGAAATTCCTTCTGAACCCCTTTCGCGAGGCACACAACCTTAAAAAAGCTCCCCCTTTCACTAAGATCAAACTTCTTTCATAAATCAACTACCTTTTTAAAAGTTAACTTATATCAAAAATCTCATCTAGTCTTTGAGGTGATCCTTACTTTTAAAAATATTTCTTCGGCATTGAAAATTTCTTTACTTATGCGATACATAGAGAATTTAATTGTAATTTATAACCATCATGAACATCTTCACATATCTCCTTCGTAAACAAATCTTCATGAACCTCCCTTGATGAACCACCTTACTGATTCTAGATCTTTATGAATTTCATTAAATCTCCCCTTCCTCTAAAGAAGTTATAGGCCTATTTATACACATTCCACCAATTCCAAAACCATCAGGGAGATATCATCACCATTTCTCGAAGCTCACACATTTCCCCCACGATGATCCGTTTTTCATGAATCTCCAAAGATAATTTCTTTTCACAATGATTTTTGGATTCGTGTAGCCTTACATCAAACCTTCATGGTTCCACAATGCTCCAATTGTGATGATCATCACCATCACTATTCATGATGCTTGTCTCTATTCATGGAGATAACCATTAAAATTCATTTGTTCTTCATGAAACACTCTATATGAATCCCATATTCAAGAAATTAATGAAATTCAGGACTTTTCCATCTTTTGATATGGATTTCATAAAAATATAATTTTCATGGTGAAATGAAAACTCATAATTTTGTAATCCAAAAATTTGGGAAACACTGGGTGAGGACATCACTTTGTGTACACAATTTTATTTAACACTTCCAGGGAATACATTCATTCATCATGGGTAATTTTCAATCTATTGTTCCAATAATTTCTATGGACTCCATTGATTACCTTGGAATCCCTCTTTGTTATCCAACATAATTAACCTCAAAATACTACCTTGAGGAATTTTTTCCCAAAAATACCACCCATTGGATTTATTGAAAACTATTAACATTCTGATATTCCATTGAAGCTACTACCATATTCATACAAAATTGACCTATATTTATTCATATAAAAATAAGTGACTTACAGAACCAATAATCTTATCCCATAAGAGCCATGTTCGGTGTGAGAAACAATAATATTATATAATGTTCATTAATGAATCTCTCCATTAAAAAACAGTCAATTTCTTTCATCACGAATGGCATTAGTCGTGATATAATTTCATTACTCAAAAATATTTACAATCATCAGATTTAATAATCCCTCTTTATCACTACGTTAGCTGTTAACTTATCCCTGCGTCTTAGCTAAGATAGTTTCTCTCTTTTAATAGACAAAAATTCTCCCCCTATTTCAACAAAATAAAAGGAAAATGTTTTGAGTTTTGAAACAGGGTAAAGAACAATATCAATGAATTAGGGAAAAACATCATACATGGGGGGAGATATCGGCCCGCATCCACACTTGTTTAAGTGAGGGGAGTCGACTAATCATTCAAACCTAGTTAATTCCTCTCAAATGATTCATTGGGTAAATCCTTTGTCATAACTTCCACAACATGTTTTTCTATATGCATATAATATAACGTCACAATCCCTTTCTCCACCTTCTCCATGATAAAATGATACTTTATTTCAATGTAATTTTTCCTTGAGTAATATACTAGATTTTTTATAAAATTTATATCACTGGAATTATCATATTATATTTGGATCGAAGACTTCACTTTAACTCTCATTTCAACAAGATTCTGCTTGATCCACAATAACATCATGTAGGCTTGAGTATCTGCAATATATTATACTCTTTCAGTTCTCAATGAAATGAAATCTTGTTTTTTTCTTATCCTAAAAATAGACAATCCACTGTGATAGAGAGCACCTCCTAACATTTATTTACTGTCATATGTTGAACCAGTACAATCTATATTTGTATATCTGAATAACACCTGCTTAGATTTTTCATCGCAGATCAAACAAAAATCAACTATTCCCTTGATATTTTGACATATTATTTTCACTACCATCATGTGGCTCCCCTGGTGATTGCTTTTATACTATAAAAATTATGAAATGATAAAAACAATATCATGTATTGTTGTTGTTAAATATAGTTGTCTACAAATTATTTTCTGCTATTCTATAACATCAACTATATTTCCATCATCATCCCTTGAAACTTTAATCTGAGTAGCCACCAGAGTCATTATATTCTTGTAATTATCCATTCCAAATCTTCTCAAAACCTAAGGGGCATGTTTTTATTGAGAAATAAATGTTCCATTATCTCTTTTTGTTACTTGTAAACAATGGAAATATGAAATTTCACCTGTAATAGAAATTTCAAACTCACGTTTCATGAATTTGGAAATCTGGCAGCATTGCACATCATATGATCCTCTAATGATTATTTCATCAACCTATACCATCTCTATATCATTTTATTACTATCCTGGATGAAATATTAATTGTAATCTACTTCACCACACTAAAAAATGAACTTTTTTAGAAACTAATAAAGCCTTGACTTCAATGCACATGGTTCTTTCTTCAAACCATATAAATCCTTCTTCAGAAAAAAAAACTCTATTCTCATATTCATGAATGTGAAAATCATTTTTTTATTCATTAAAATATTATTCTTCTAGATCCCAAATTAGAAATGATAACATTAAGTCTATCAAGAAAACCTTAAACTTTCGTTTCACTGTTATGGCCAAGAATAATCAGATGTCTCTAGTCGTGTATGAGATTCGAAAGTTTCGTCAACATCAATACCCTCTATATGGGAGTACCCTTTTCACACCTGTCATTGTTTATTTCAAATCATGAAACCACCTTCATTAGTCTCGTTTTGAGAAACATATTTATTCCTGATATAATATTTATCTATTGGCATAGAAAAATCTCTCATGTCCGATTTTTATCAATTTGGTCAATCTCTTCATTCATATCCTGGCCCCTATTCTCATATTCAGATACATTATCAAAACATTTAGGCTCAACCTAGGATAAGTACTACTCTTTTTAAAGATTCTTCATCCTACTTGTCTATACTGATGTGTGAGGATCACCAATTCTGTTATGGTTATCAATTTCATCTCTTCTCTCTGGTGTCTATACTGATACTTTTTTAATCCCACCATTATAATAATCTGATAATTTTTCTATGGCAACCTCTAGAACTAGAATATCCCTTGATATGAATATCTCTTCATCACTATCATATTGAGACTAATCATGTTTGCGCTAAAATTTTCATCATTATCTACTATAGTTTCATAATGAATATCAATTGTAATTCTTAGCTTCTTGTTGAAGCATTCATATCCATTTAATTTCATTGAGTAGCCCAAAAATATCTATTAATCTCCATGGGATTAAATTTTCATGTATTTATCCTAGTTGAGAATTAAACCCTTACTTCAAAATACTATGAAGTACATAAATGAATGATTTTTTCCATACCATAGCTCATATAATGTCTTATCTTTTTTTGGTACATATTAATTCAATATTTGATATGTATACTAATGTCATCACTTCTTCAATCCAAAATTTCACTGGAATTTATTTCTCAATGTGCATTGTTCTAGATCTGTTTTTGATAATTCAATTTCTTCTCCCAACTGCTACATTTTCATGTGGAGTTAATACAACAGATACATGGTGCTCGATCACATTTATCTCAAGATAATCCTCCACTTGTCTATTTGTGAATTTTGTTCCATTATCTATTTTGATCATGTGTATTTTCAGACCTATCATCTATTCATCATCCTGTCGATATCTTTTAATGCAACTAAACACCTTCGACTTGTGGGTGATGATTGATACCCCTTCCATTCTACTAAAATATTCAATGAATAGAACATATTATCTCCTACATCAATATTTACTAGTGAAATTAGTCTGCACACTTCAATATGTACCAACTCATAAACTTTTATTGTCCTTTTCTCAGTTGCCTTATATGTATTTTGAATGATCTTTCCTTTTTTCCAGGTATCACACGTATGAGTATAATCACTTGATAATATAGTGAGGTCTCATGAAGTATCATATTTCATGAGATCGTCCATAGATGTTTAGATTAGGAGGTCATGATGCTAATTCCATAACTTATTTTCTTCTTCAGTTGATAGAAAACACATATCTTCTTCTCCAATTATGATGTAGACATTTCCTTTTGTATGCTTACATAAGAAAACAACTACACCGCCTATTTCATTAATGAGAAATAATTACTTCAAAATGTTTAAGGAATGTCTTAAGCCACACAATGTAATAAAACTGAGCATTTTCCGATTGAGACATTCAGTAATAAACACGTCATCATATCTCGTGTCATTTACCACAACCATGGATTTTCCTAAACCAAAAATATTCAATCCTTAATCATTACTAAATTTTATGATACATTCTTTATCATACATGATACTGGTCACTAGATCATTATTACATGTCATATGAGAGGTGCATCCACTATAAATAATCCATATACCAAAGTGGTATGATTCATTAAAGGCAATTTCTATGACCACATCTCATTCAACTATATTCATCCATTTCCTATATGTTTTTACTTCTTACTCAGTAGAGATTTATAATATGGACCTTCCTTAGTGTATGATAGACCAAATTCATCTTTCAATGTTGCAAATTGATTATTCATTTTTTTCTCGGTTGATGGTTCACAGAATTGCCTCATGCAACTATTTTGGTATTTATTCAGCACATTCCCCTGCATGGTTGATATATAATATCTATCCATGTTCCAAATCTTCTGAACCAAAAACAATGCCCCTTAAAAGATGTTTTATACTATTGAACTCTGTTTGGATTCCATTTTTTTAATATGCCCTTTAATATATCCTAGTTTTGAAACACAAATTTTGTGACTGTTCTGTCTTTCCGTAGAAATAAAACCTAGTACGAGCTACATTCCTAAGTGTCATTTTGGAGCCAATGTTTCGCCCATGAGTTCATTGAATTTTCCAACTCTTCATCGTACTCAAATCAGTCTTCACTTTCAGATTTGGATATTATGGTCTGAAATTAATCATCACATATAATTGTGTTTTCTTATTATCCCTCATACGAGCCTTATCATTTGGATTTTACTATTTGTTTTATTCTGAAGGACCATTATACTCCACTAGCATCTTCTTAGCTTTATAAATGATATAATTTCCCAAAGTTATACCGATAGTCAAAATATTTTCTTAATTCATAATATTACATCACATAATGACAACCTCAACTTCGAGTTCTTTGATATGTTTGATTTTATCCTTTCCAGTTTGAGTCAATCTATTGATTTACCTTTTCTAATAATTAATATTAAGCTTGTAATCATCATCCTTATATGATATCATTGGCATTGAAGATGTCAGTTTGTCAATTTTCCATTCATCTTAGACTTCCCTTATTCTTATTGCTATATATAGATTTTGGTATCATGAACCACTTTATTGGATTTCTTTTTTTTCTCCAATCATATATTTTTTGAATATCATATTCTAATTCAACTTGAAGGCCAACTTTAACTTATACTTCTCCTTCCACATTGTCACTCTCTTTCCTCATATAAGAATTTCCCAAAAATAAAAACATAACCTCTTCTTTATGATCCTTAAAATCATTTAAGTATTTTACTTCATACACTTCTAAACTGTCATCTTCTTTTGAAAGATGACTCTTCTTTCTGAAGAAATTTATCTTCAAAATTTTCTTCCCATTCAAGTATGCTGAAGAATTATTCATGGGAATTTCAAGTTAACCCTTATCATATTATTTTAATTTTATAGGGAAATATACGGAAAATATCCTAATTTTCCACATCTAAATCATGTAAGTAGATGTTTCCCTTCGATCTTTACTTTTACAATTTGAATATTTGAGTTAAAGGAATGACATAACCTAATCTATTTATTCATGTTCCTGTCCATAATCAATAGAGAGATTCTTTACGGCTTTAACATCCACCACATTGGATTTCCACTTTTCCAAAGCATCATTTTAATCTGTTATCATTTCATATTCTATATGGGTACTATGTATGTTATCCAATGTCATATCCTTTTGATATTTATCTTCTAGTATTGAAACATATGGATTAAACTGAGGTGGATTACTCATCATGATATTCTTCAAAATCATTATTTTTTCCATGACTTCTCCATGACCACACATGTCTTCCACTACCACATACACCCTATCAAATAATGAATCAACAATTTAATTTGGGTTTATTCTCATATCTTCAAAATTGTTCCAAAAAACCTAAACCTTTTCCGCTTTGAATATTTAATCTCATTCATAGATATTAAACTAATTTTCACACATAGAATGTGAGGTTTTACTAGACGTAACCTTTGTAGAAATTTAATTTTATATTTCTCCTTCTAAATAATTTATTCCTTTAGAAATGACATCTAATTAGCTTCTTTCAGTATCTGATAAAGCACCACTATAGATATTGGCTAATATTCCATGCATAGATTCTATGAATACATATATTCACAATGATCAGAAGTAGTGCGTCATCGAATTATTCTATAGTTGAAAATTGTTTTCATAATAGATCATAATTAATTTTTGATTGACCACCTACATTTATTCTTCTATGATATATCCAATTATTTTTTACCCTTCCATCTGATACCAATTTTTAGGTCCACTAGGTCAAATACCCAGAGAGGTAGGGGTGAATCTAGGTATGATGTGTTAATACTACCACCCCTTCCTATCAAATTTTATCATTGAAGAAAACACACTTATCTCTTTCTCACATAGAAATGTATAAACAGAAATTAAATCATTCATAGGACACATGGATTTTTATGTGGTTCACCATCCTTGGGCTAAATCTAAGGAGAATACAATGGTGATGTTCTGATTGTACCAAATTCACTAATGCTCAGTACCAATAATTTTGTTCAAGCTATATCATTTCTATGCCCAAGATCACTGCCTTTACAAGGATTATATTTGGATCACTATATTCCTAAGGTTCACTCCCTATGTCTCCATCTCAAGATCACTTCTATTATAAAGTATCACCATTATCCCCTTCCATCACTCACTACTCTTAGAAATGATTCACCCACAGTTTACTGACTTATAGGTCCATTTATTATCTCTAATGAATAAATCCTCAGTTGTATATTATCGTCTATTGATTTTACACATTAATCCAATATATTAATAACACTTTTCCAAAGATACTGCCATCAATTCCATTTGATGCACTTTCGTTATGCAGAGTACCTTCACAAACCTCAAGCAGCCTTCATCAATCATCAGTCTTTCGTAATGTTCACTTATTTAGAGAAGCTCAAATATCCTTTATAAATATCCTTCCTTTTACAAATATTACTATACCTTTGGTAATTTCCTTACTTTCATGATGCTCAAAACATTCATTTGACATTTACAACATTTTCCAACTTTTTCAAATTTCTCCTTCACGAACAACCACCACGATTCAGGAGCCTTAAGATTTTAATTAAGTATTACACCTTATTTTTATTGGGTAGAAGTCTATTTATAGGTATTCCACCAATACCACAATATTTTGGGCCATGTAATCACAATCTCTCTTGACTCCATAACATAACTTGGAATCCATCTTCATCAATAATCAATATCAACCCAAAAATTTTATAATGTTACCTTGAGGTATATTTTCCCAAAACAACTTTTAATTACTAGAAAACACAAATTAAATGATGGATAATTTCAATGATATAAAAGAACATTTCTTATGTGATCCATAAAAAAAATTAGATGCTATAACTTGAAAAATATTGTCAATCAATCATAATATATGATAATGGATAATTTATTATATAAAAAACACTATTTATGATTTTTAGAGAAAAGTACCATAAAAATAAGAAATTTACCTAACATTTTTAAATAATAATAAAATAAATATTATATATAACTATAAGAAAAATAATTTCCTTTAGAAAACATGAAAAATGATATAATGATTCATATAAAATTACAAGGCTGGAGGAAAGATATTCTCACACAAAAAAGATAAATGAAATTCTTTGTTTCAAAAACAACATATATAGAATCAATTGAAGTTATTTTAATATTATAAAAGATTAATGTAATTTAGGTATTTGAAAATTACTTTTTCTAATATTGAATAACAATATAGGGGGTCCATAAAAATTGTAATCTATGATAAAATAACTGTGGAAATCATATTTATTTTTATTGGATTAAAAAACCATAATTGAAAACCCATACAAAAAATATGAGTAACATAACATCAATTAAATATAGGATTAGGGAAATATAATGTTCAAATGAGATAATTATCAATTATGTTTCCAATTATAAAGGTGATCATTGGCAGGTAGTTAAATATGGACAATGTGGGGAAACCATTTTAACGACCCATACTTTACATACATTGTTAATACTTCAAAATTGAAGCACACTTATTACAACATATGACAAAACCACAAAGGACCGTATAGGTATAGTGTCTTTAGAAACTGGGAAACATATACAACTGGTTCATAAATCTTCTACAGTGTCTCCCATTTATTTAATCATATATACGGTCCCTTTTAGCCTATTCTACTTAATATCCATCTTCCTAGCCTGGGGAAAAGAAAACATAAAAGGGTGAGCTCAAATGATCAGCAAGGGCAAATAAAGGAAATAAAAATCATATCATATCTTTTTGAAGATCATAACCTAAAAAAGAGATCATAATATCATAACATGGAATAAATCATAGAAGTGAAAATGAGATTCCCATAATAATAACATAAAACTTGAAACTTTGTGTCATGCACACATAATCATGGAAAATCATTTCTTGTTAGTCATGACTCATTGCCAAGACTATCTTAGCGGACAAAGTCCATTTCTGAACCGAGTTCACTCCTTGTTTCAGTCCTGTATCACTGAACCGAAATAACCTTCCATTCTAGCCATGTCTATCTCATGAGATATAAATCTTTACCCAATGCATTGTAGGGATATATAGGTCCCACCCATCTTATAATGAATCCTTTCTTATGTGTTCCACATAATCATAAATCATACATCATCGCATAACACATGTATCAAAAATGGGATTCTTGAAACATCATGACTTCATAAAATAAATAATATTAGGTAAATGACTTCATAAAAATAGTTCCCTCACAACATAATCAAATCAATGTAACAATAGGGATAAAAACAGAACCCTATATTATCTTAGATGTAAAATAATTTTGATAAAACATTTGAACTCCATTCTTGAGGAAAATATCCTTTCTACATCAAAAACACTTTTCTTTTATTAACATGTCATACAATTATAAACTAAAAGAAGTTGATTAAAAATAAACTTGAAAACTTATAAAGGAAGATTCTTGGAAATAATGTTTTAAAAATCCATTCTTGTCGTATAAGTTAAAAAAACATTCTTCTCGTACTTTTGTCAGAAAAGTCAAAAAGTACCTCGTATGAAAAATAACAAAAGATTCCTTTCATATATTTTACTAAAAACTCGACGAAGGGTAAAATTGGATTTATAAAATTGTAGGTGGATGGAAATAATATTACATATTGAAGAAACATGGATGTGGATGATAAAATACACCCCAGTAAATACCAAAGTATAAACAATCTCGGTTAAAAATGAGATTGTGATATTTTCCCTTACCTTAAGTCCGATTTGCTTTGTACGTGTCCGAAGCTCCTGTATAATGGTTTAAATAATGTTATTGACTTATTCCAGAATCATACATTTTGATATGATATCATATGTGGTCATATTCTTAGCTTCTTATTAGTAATAATTCATTGTTACTTGTTACTCGGGTCTTTATTGTCTTTTGTTCTTATGCGTGTTTTTCCGAATAAATTATTATTCTTCTCTTATGGTTATAGATAACTTATATCCAGAATGTTATTAATGTAACATATATCATATTTATTCAGTAAATTAATTTATATACTTACTATGTAATGATGATCATGTACAATGAGTCGCATCACATTATGGAGATGGTATTCCGTACGTACGCACGAGCGATGATATTGTTCCCATGATCGTGGAATTGTATTTAAGTGTATTTATACTATTTCAGTATAAATATCACTTTATAATAATCATATATAGTTACTCATTACACCATTATACCCATCCTTGTAAGGTGATGGTGGAAAATAGATTACACCACGGCGTGGAGACGGTATTCCGAACGTACGCACGCGCGGTGATTTCATTTTTCCGTAGGATCGATAAAAGGTGAATTAGGGTTGTTTCATATTTATAATAACATATCAGTATGTAAGTAATACTGATTTTATTACTTTATCATGAAACAACTAAAGAAGAAGAAGTTGAAGAAGAAAGAAATTGAAATGATCGGTAATGGATATACCTCTTCTTTAAAACGCCTCTTTGAATCCTCCACTTAGGGAACTAAGATTGGTCTTTGAAGAAGACCAGGACCTCTAGGATTATTCTAGGGAAGAGTAGAAGGGATTTTGGCAGGGGTTGTCCGAGCTTGAGTGCTCAAATTGGTGTGAGGAGGAGGGGGAGGAGGTGCCCTTTTATAAGGGAGGAGAGGGGCACCTTAGGAATATATCAAAATATTATTTATATTAAAGTCAAAATCGGTTTATAATGGTTCCAAAGGGTCTTATTTCGAAGGTAATGTGGGGATGGGTCGAAATCCGATCAACCAATAGGATTTATACATGTTTAGGTTATTATTTTAACTTTATCAATTATATTTAACTCTAAGGTAAATAATTTAACTTTTACCGTGTCTTTTTGTTTTCTTACACTATATGGTTAATACACTTACTATAACATGCCAAACGAACCCCAAGTTGTTTATTATTAATATATATATCCTTATCTAAGTCATTTGGTCGATCCATAGATTTTTAGGAATAAAATAACAATTAATAATATAATATTTGATTTAAAAACTATTTTGTGTCAATTTTGACACTATTTGATATATGATTTTTGTGAAAGTCATAACAGAATTATATGTTCGATCCAAGTTGATTAAATCAACACTAATATATCATAGTAACCAATAAAATTAGTGCAATTCATAAAAATTCTCAAATTACATTTATTTGAGCATTTATAATATCAATTATGTTAACATTTCCTTAAAAGGGTAATTACTGCATCATCGTTGTGTCATAAATAAATTAATTTATTTAAAGGTTAAAAATTATAAATAAAATATCATTATGTATGAAATCGTTTTATCATTCTAATGAATATTTATAGTCGAATTTATCTTATGTATAACCCCATATTAAAAATGTTTGAGTTATTAAACTTTGATTTTAACTATTTTAGTTATTCATTAAATAAAATAATATTAAATGTCATAATCTAATCCAAGTGGACCTAAATGGTCATATTATATTCATAAGGTTGTTTTTGGTCGAATTAAACTTATCCAATAGAATTAGGACATGTGTTAGGGTAATAGTAATATCATATTTACCCTTAGTTACCCAATTTACTATTAACCGCGGTAAAAAAAGTAAAAAGTTACTATTCACCAAAAAATTATTTTTATCTCATTGAACCACATTTTACATACTTATATCAACCGTGTCTATCGGATTTTCGAAATTCCATTCACAGAAGTGGTAAAATTATTTTTTATGCAAAATTCAGTTTTTAACCTACCACTTAGTGGTTTCACTATTCATCAAAAATTGAAAGTTTTCAGAAAAATACCAAAATTTCACCCTAGGCTAATTTCGATATTCGGAATCCAAAAATGAAGTCCATTTTGAAAAATAAAATTTATAAAATTTTGAAAAGTGGTTATTACTATTCATAATGGCTAGTTTTAATAATATTTTAATAGCATATCGTTGTATAGTGAAACTCGGTATTGCGTACAACGCAAGCTATCGAGGAAGGTCGCGATTGCGTGTAAAGTAAGCCAAACTAGTGTGTAGTGAAAGATTATTTTGATGATATATAATATAAAAACTAAATATTACTCATAAATATCTCGTGTGTTACATTCTACCCCCCTTAAAAAGAATTTC
Source organism: Viscum album (assembly GCA_963277665.1). Lineage (NCBI taxonomy): Eukaryota > Viridiplantae > Streptophyta > Magnoliopsida > Santalales > Viscaceae > Viscum > Viscum album. Next base: position 896,525,983 of record OY728127.1, read on the forward strand.
GCCCTCGAAATTCGTCACTTTGTAACAAACAGATGAGGATACTTCTCCCTCATCATATCCTCAAGCTCCCATGTAGCTTCTTCAAGTTGGTGGTTCCTCCATAAATCTTTCACCAATCGAGTGGTCTTGTTTTGTAGGACTTTTTCGCTACGATCTAGAATCTCTATTGGTTGTTCGTCATAAGAACGATCTTGCTCCAGTGGTACAACATCTGAGTCGAGTACATGTGAAGGACCAGGTATGTACTTTCTCAAAAGAGATACATGGAACACATCGTCAACTTGAGAGAGATTCGGGGGAAGCGCCAATCGGTATGCTACCTTTCCAACACAATTCAGTATTTCAAAAGGACCGATATATCTAGGGCTCAACTTCCCCTTCTTTCCAAATCTCATAACCCTCTTCCAGGGAGATATTCGTAAGAACACTTTATCACCCACTTCAAACTCTAGGTCTTTTCTTCAGTTGTCGGCATAACTTTTCTGTCGACTCTGAGCTGCTCTTATGTATTGTTGAATAAATCTGACCTTTTCTTCCATTTTATCAACGAGATCAGGTCCTAATAGCTTTCATTCCCCAACTTCATCCCAGCAAGTTGGAGTCTTGCATTTCTTTCCATAGAGAGCTTCATAATGAGCCATCTGAACACTGGAGTGAAAGCTATTATTATAAGAAAATTCCACCAAAGTTAGGTGTTGATCCCAACATCCTTTGAAATCCATAGAGCAAGCTCTGAACATATCTTCTAGGGTTTGAATTGTTCTCTCAGACTGACCGTCTGTCTGAGGATGATAAGCAGTGCTGAAACTCAACTCTGTATACAAAGTATGCTGAAGACTTCGCCAGAACTTCATGGTAAATCTCGGATCCCGATCTGATATAATAGAAAGTGGTACTCCATGCATTCTTACCACTTCCTTTACATATATCCTGGCAAGCTGATCTTTAGAGAAATCCTCTCTAATAGCAATGAAGTGTGCAGACTTTGTAAGACGATCAACTATGACCCAGATAGCATTATTTCCTTTGGATGTTTTAAGAAGTCCTGTGACAAAGTCCATAGTGATGTTTTCCCATTTCCATTCTGGTATAGATAATGGTTGTAACATCCCCTTAGACTTCTGTCTCTCAGCTTTAACTTGTTGACAAACCAAGCATCGAGAGACATATTCAGCAACATCTATTTTCATGCCATCCCACCAGAAGTACTCTTTCAGGTCCCTATACATATTCGTGCTTCTAGGATGAATAGAGAATTAAGAACTTTGAGCCTCATCCAGCAGCTCCTTATTTAATTCGGGGATGGGAGGAACCCAACCCCGATTTCTGAACTTTATTATCCCATCACAATCAAGGTTGAATTCAGGAACATTTCTCACATTCTTTTGTAACTCGACAACTTTTTTCTGTGCCTCTTTAATCTTCACATGTGTAGATGGTTGAACATTCATTTGAGAAAGATAAGATTTTTCCCCTTCCATTATAATTCCAAGATCCATCCTTTGTAAATCCATAAATATTGGATCTTTTGTGATCCTCATCATGGATAAAATAGCATGGTCTTGTCGACTTAATGCATCTGCCACCTTGATTGCTTTCCCAGGGTGGTAATGGATTGAGCATTCATAATCCTTAATCATCTCCAACCATATTCTTTGATTCATATTCAGCTACTTTTGTGTGAAAATATACTTTAAACATTTATGATCAGTATAAATATCACACCTTTCACCATAAAGGTAATGCCTCCAAATCTTTAATGCAATGATTACCGCAGCTAACTCCAAATCATGTGTTGGGTAATTTTTCTCATGGATTTTCAACTGTCATGAGGCATAAGCTATCACTATATCATTTTGCATAAGAAGACACCCCAATCCCTTCTTGGATGCATCACTGTAGATCACAAACCATTCTCCACTACAAGGCAGTGTGAGCACAGGTGCACTGGATAACCTTCTTTTCAACTCCTTGAAATTCTCTTCACATTCCTCTGTCCAAAAAAACATAACTCCTTTCCGAGACAACATGGTGAGTGGATTAGATAATCGTGAAAAATCATTTACAAAACGTCGATAATATCCTGCCAAACCAATAAAACTTCGAATCTCAGTTATTGTTGTTGGTCTCGACCATCTTTCGATAACCTCTGTTTTTTGCTGGATCCACAGATATCCCCTCTTTTGAGATTATGTGACCCAAAAATGAAACTTTTTGAAGACAAAATTCACACTTGGTAAATTTGGCATAAAACTTCTCCTTTCTCTGGGTCTGCAATATAATTCTCAAGTGATATTCATTCTCTTCCTTTCTCTTTGAATAGACAAGAATATCATCTATAAAGACTACCAAAAATTGATTAAGATAGTCTCTAAAGACTCTATACATTAGATCCATGAAGATAGCAGGGGCATTAGTAAGACCAAATGGCATCACTATAAATTCATAGTGTCCATACCTTGTACGGAAATTCGTTTTTTGGTATATCCTCCCTTTTGACCCTTAATTGATGATACCCTGAACGAAGATCAATCATGGAAAAGTATTGAGCTCCATGTAGTTGGTCAAATAAGTCATAAATGTGTGGGAGAGGATATTTGTTCTTGATAGTGATCTTGTTAAGTTCTCGATAATCAATGCAGAGTCTCATTGATCCATCTTTCTTCTTAACAAATAGAACAGGTGCTCCCCAAGGTGACGCACTAGGGCGTATGAATCCCTTATCAGGATTCTCTTGGAGTTTCTTCTTCAATTCCTGCAACTCAATTAGGGCCATTCTATAAGGTGTCTTTGAAATAGGTAAAGCACCTGGTATGAGTTCTTTTGAAAACTCAACATCACGATTTGGTGGAAGACCCAGTAATTCCTCCGGAAAGACATCATCAAACTCCCGTACGATGGGAATATTTTTAATCGCGAGTTTCTCAACAGCCATTTGAGATAAATAACCTTCATTTATTGGAATAAATACCCATAAAATGGAAGAAATTTCCACTGGAAGGTTATGTTCATCCTTGCATTGATAGATGATCATAGATTGATCTGGAATATGAAATGTGACTTCCCTTCTTTGGCAATTGATATGAGCTCCGTATAAATAAATCCAATCCATGCTAAGAATCACATCGAATTCCACTAAAGGAAGGATCACAAGATTTGCAGGAAGCACTTTCCCACAAACGTCAATTGGAGAAGAATTATGAACTTTTGATGCGATTAATGTGACATTAGGCGTTGTCACAGCTAACTCAACATCTAATTGTTGAGGTAATACGGTGATACCCTTAGAAAATTCTTCAAAAATAAAAACGTGGGTGGATCCAGAATCAAATAAAACATTTGCTACTTTAGAGTGGATGGTAATTGTACCTTCCACCACTTCGTTATCTTACTCCACATCGCTGATAAAAATTGCATGTGACTTTCCTTTGTCTTTAGCCTTAAGAGTTTGTTGACATCGACCATCATCATCAACCCTTGGATTTGGGTATTGATTGGCATAATGCCCCATCTCCTTGCACTTGAAACATTGAAGTGTAGTAGGTTCATTCTGTGTATCCATTCCTTTGTTTGCATCATTAGACATCTTCTTCCCATTATCACGACATTCAAATGCCCGATGACCTTCCTTTACACATTTGAAACATTTACTTGTCTATTTAAGACAACTCCCTCCATGTTTCTTTCCACACTTTGAGCATATGGGAAATCACATCTCCTTTTCAGTGTTCTCTTTATATTTTCCTTTGAATTCCATTTTCCTCTTCTTATCAAACCCATATGACTGATGGGTTACTCCAATCTCCATCTCGACTTTGAGAGCACATCGAATGATTTCCTCATAGCTATTGAAGTCCCTTATGGCTAACGCCCTTCGAAGACTTGGTTTTAAGACACTAAAGAATCGATTGATCTTACTCTCAGGTTGGATAATAATACCAGAAGCGTACCTTGCAAGTCTTGTAAAATTTTCTTCATAGGTACCAACAGATTCATCATCCCTTTGCTTCAATTCAAGAAACTCCTTCTCCATCTTAGTTCGAATAATACAAGGGAAATACTTATTGAAAAATAAGTGTTTGAAATCGTCCCATTCCATGGACTAAATTTCATCCCTTGGCCTCGTATTCATGATAAGATTCCACCATTGATCAGCTTCTCCTTCCAAATGATATACCGCTAAGATGAATTTATCATGTTCAGAACATTGAAGAACTGAAAATATCACTTCAGTAGTACTAATCCATTGTTCAGCAACAAGTGGATCGGAAGACCCACTAAAAGAAGGTGGACGTTGCCTCATGAAGGACTCAATAGAATATTGCTCCTTCCTTTGTTCATTTGGAAGTCATGCATGATTCATAGCTTGAGAAAGTTGTGTGAGCATGGCTACAAGATTTTTAATTCCAGCTCCCATATCGTTTAGTTGCTCAGGGGGACAATCATTGCATTGCCCATCACATTCCGCATTAACACAGTTCCTTCGGGTTCCAGCCATTGACTAAAACCAAGAAGAATAGTGTGAGAAACACTAATTAAAATTGGAAAACCACATAATTCAAGAATAAAATTTTCACGCTTAAGTTCTTATCCTAGGTTATTCATGGCCATTTCTAAAACACTAATATTGTGTTCTATGCTTAGACTTATCCATAGGGTTCTTACTAAGTCTTTCACATCCTAGTTTCCAAAGGTTGACTATACCTTTCCTCTGATACCAACTATAACGACCCATACTTTACATACATTGTTAATACTTCAAAATTGAAGCACACTTATTACAACATATAACAAAACCACAAAGGACAGTATAGGTATAGTGTCTTTAGAAACTGGGAAACATAAACAACTGGTTCATAAATCTTCTACAGTGTCTCCCATTTATTTCATCATATCTAGGGTCCCTTTTAGCATATTCTACTTAATATCCATCTTCCTGACCTAGGGAAAAGAAAACATAAAAGGGTTAGCTCAAATGCTCAGCAAGGGCAAATAAAGGAAATAAAAATAATATCATATATTTTTGAAGATCATAACCTGCAAAAGAGATCATAATATCTTAACATGAAATAAATCATAGAATTGAAAATGAGATCCCCATAATCATAACATAAAACTTGAAACTTTGTGGCATGCACACATAATCATGGAAAATCATTTCTTGTTAGTCATGACTCATTTCCAAGACTATATTAGTGGACAAAATCCATTTCTGAACCGAGTTCACTCCTCGTTTCAGTCCTGTATCACTGAACCGAAATAACCTTCCATTCCAGCCTTGTCTATCTCATGAGATATAAATCTTTACCCAATGAATTGGAGGGAGATATAGGTCCCACCCATCTTATAATGAATCCTTTCTTATGTGTTCCGCATAATCATAAATCATACATCATCGCATAACACATGTAACAAAAATGGGATTCTTGAAACATCATGACATCATAAAACAAATCATATAAGGTAAATGACTTCATAAAAATAATTCCATCACATCATAATCAAATAAATGTAATAATAGGGATAAAAATAGAAACCTGTATTATCTTATATGGAAAAAAATTTTGATAAAACATTTGAACTCCATTCTTGAGAAAAATATCCTTTCTACTTCAAAAACACTTTTCTTTTCTTAACATGTCATACAATTATAAACTAAAAGAAGTTGATTAAAAATAAACTTGAAAACTTATGAAGAAATATTTTTGGAAATAATGTTTTAAAAATCCATTCTTGTCGAATAAGTTCAAAAAAACATTCTTCTCGTACTTTTGTCCGAAAAGTCAAAAAGTAACTCGTATGAAAAATGACAAAAGATTCCTTCCATATAATTTACTAAAAACTCACCGAAGGGTAAAATTGGATTTAAACAATTGTAGGTGGATGGAAATAATATTACATATTGAAGAAACATGTATGCGGATTATAAAATACACCCCAGTAAATACCAAAGTATAAACAATCTCGGATAAAAATGAGATTGTGATATTTTCCCTTACCTTAGGTCCGATTTGCTTTGTACGTGTCCGAAGCTCCTGTATAATGGTTTAAATAATGTTATTGACTTATTCCAGAATCATACATATTGATATGATATCATATATGGTCATATTCTTAGCTTCTTATTAGTAATATTTCATTGTTACTTGTTACTCGGGTCTTTGTTGTCTTTTGTTCTTATGCGTGTTTTGCCGAATAAATTCTTATTCTTATTTTAAGTTTATAGATACCTTATATCCAGAATGGTATTAGTGTAACATATATCATATTTATTCATTCAATTCATTTATATAATTACTATGTAATGATGATCATGTAGAACGAGTCGCATCACATCGTGGAGACGGTATTCCGTACGTATGCACGAGCGATGATATTGTTCCCATGATCATGGAATTGTATTTAAGTATATTTATACTATTTCAGTATCAATATCACTTTATAATAATCATATATAGTTACTAATTACACCATTATACCCATCCTTGTAAGGTGATGGTGGAAAATAGATTACACCACGGCGTGGAGACGGTATTCTGTACGTACGCACGCGCGGTGATTTCATTTTTCCGTAGGATGGATAGAAGGTGAATTTGGGTTGTTTCATATTTATAATAAATTATCAGTATGTAAGTAATACTTATGTTATTACATTATCATGAAACAACTAAAGAAGAATAAGTTGAAGAAGAAGAAAATTGAAAAGATCGGTAATGGATATTACCTCTTCTTTGAAACGCCTCTTTGAATCCTCCACTTAGGGAACTAAGATTGGTCATTGAAGAAGACCAGGACCTCTAGGATTATTCTAGGGAAGTGGAGAAGGGATTTTTGCATGGGTTGGCCGAGCTTTAGTGCTCAAATTGGTGTGAGGAGGAGGGGGAGGAGGTGCCCTTTTATAAGGGAGGAGAGGGGCACCTTAGGAATATCTCAAAATATTATTTTATATTAAAGTCAAAATCGGTTTATAATGGTTACAAAGGGTCTTAGATCGAATGTAAAGTGGGTATGGGTCGAAATCCTATCATCCAATAGGACTTAGACAAGTTTAGGTTATTATTTTAACCTTATCACTTAGATTTAACTCTAAGTTAAATAATTTAACTTTTACCGTGTCTTTTTGTTTTCTTACACTAAATGGTTAATACACTTACTATAACATGCCAAACGAACCCCAAGTTGTTTATTATTAATATATATATCTTTATCTAAGTCATTTGGCCGAACCTTCGATTTTTAGGAATAAAATTACAATTAATAATATAATATTTGATTTAAAAACTATTTTGTGTCAATTTTGACACTATTTGATATATGATTTTTTTGAAAGTCATAACAGAATTATATGTTTGAACCAAGTTGATTAAACCAACACTAATATATCATAGTAACCTATAAAATTAGTTTAATTAATATGAAGTCTCAAATTACATTTATTTGAGCATTTATAACATCAATTATGTTAAAATTTCCTAAAAAGGGTAATTACTGCATCATCGTTGTGTCATAAATAAATTAATTTAATTAAAGGTTAAAGATTATAAATAAACTATAATTATGTAGGAAATCTTTTTATCTTTCTAATGTATATTTATAGTCGATTTTATCTTATGTATAACACCATATTAAAAATGTTTGAGTTATTAAACATTGATTTTAACTATTTTAACTATTCATTAAATAAAATAATATTAAATGTCATAATCTAATCCATGTGGACCTAAATGGTCATATTATATTCATAAGGCTGTTTTTGGTCAAATTACACTTATCCAATAGAATTAGGACATGTGTTAGGGTAATAGTAATATCATATTTACCCTTATTTACCCTATTTACTATTAACCGCGGTAAAAAAAAGTAAAAAGTTACTATTCACCAAAAATTATTTTTATCTCATTGAACCACATTTTACTTACTGATATCAACCGTGTCTGTCGGATTTTCGATATTCCATTCACAGAAGCGGTAAAATTAAGTTTTATGCAAAATTCAGTTTTTAACCTACCACGTAGTGGTTTTACAATTCATCAAAAATTGAAAGTTTTCAGAAAAATACCAAAATTTCACCCTAGGCTAATTTCGGTATTCTGAATCCAAAAATGATGGGCATTTTGAAAAATAAAATTTATAAAATTTCAAAAAGTGGTTATTACTATTCATAACGGCTAGTTTTAATAATATTTTAATAGCATATCGTTGTTTAGTGAAACTCGGTATTGCGTACAACGCAAGCTATCGAGGAAGGTCCCGATTGTGTGTAAAGTAAGCCAAACTAGTGTGTAGTGAAATATTCTTTTGATGATATATAATATAAAAACTAAATATTACTCATAAAAATATTGGGTGTTACAACCATCATTAAATAGGTTGCATATTATTCTCAATAATGATATAATTTTTGACGAAGAAATTAATCAATGAAAATAAATTGAATTTAAAAATCAATACTACAAATAAAGAGATTTTAGTATGAAAAAATAAAATCATAAGGTGTGAGAAACCATCATTGGGAGAAAAAAGTTCTAGAATAATCAATATAACTCAATGAATAGTGTAATGTTAATAAAATTCATTACAATTTCAATATTCATTAAATAAAAATACATTTAAAAAAAGAACATGACATGAATCATCAATCCTCATTAATTATAAGAATATATAAAAATATATTCATTGATATTTAATCATACATATCATATATTTCATGGTCCACTAAAAGAAATAAGTGTCAATAAATTAAATTTGACATGAATAAGTCCTTATGACATTAATAAAATTAAAATGAAACCCACCTACAGGATATGATTTTAAATGAAACCTTAAATCCAATGATTAATGAGATATTCATCATAAAAATATTAAATGGGTAGTATATACACCATTATAAAAAAATTATGTATAATTGAAAATATGTATCAACTGTTGAAATCATAGAGAAAAATCCCTAATGTTTTTACCTCTAATGTTAATGCTCTCAAAGATACTATATAAAAAAATAAATATCTAAATACCCAATTTGAAAACTATATTTATATATATAACCTTTTATAATATTTATTTATTATTATTTTCTATATTTATATTAGTTAATTATTATGTTTTATAAATCATAGGTGTGTGTAATCTTGACTATTTTGAAATGGTTTCAAAATATCTACTTTATTATTAATTATTATACCAATTTATATAATTCTAATATAATAAAAATTACCCAAATTCATTTTTTAAAATACATTATATTGTTATAATTGTATTTAATTGGAATCTTGGTTATGATCATTAATGATAAAATTGGTGGTGAGAATATTTCTGTAATTTTTAATGATAAAATATTGGAATTAAAATTTAAAAATAATATATTTATTTACATATTTATATAATTTATTATATATAATTTATTTATCATAGTAATCCATGACATTATTTTAGTCCTGGTTCATGGAGGTGGTATGACCGACCCAAACAAGAGCATACTATAGTTAATGGATGATTATGATTATGAATGTGGTTTCTTTAGGAATAATATAATTATTTTGAATTAATAATGATATTATTTCTATGATTTTAATTTTTGGAATCATATATTAATAAATAAATATGAAACTAAGTAAAAATTTAGCTACATTACTTTGCGGTGCCAGTAGTCTGCACAATGAAAAATTAATGTTTTCATTTTCACAGTGAAAGAATGTGAAATACAGTGGATTATAATTGAACTCCTAATAATCATATTTATATTATATATTTAACACAATTTCAAAAATATAATCCTTTTTCTAGCTATGAGTGGTAGGTTTGAAAAGGGAGGTTGTCGCCTAGTGGAGTTAGTAAACCGAATAAAGTATGAATGATATTTTCATTTTTCTTAATAGAAAAGTGGAAAGGTGGTTAATATTCATTCTCATAGAATAATAAAATTAAGAAAAAAATAAATACTAATTTAATTATATATAAATAGGAAAATTATATTTGTTATGGTAATATATATTGGAAAAGTAGATACAGTAAAAATGAGTACTCATGTTGAAATCATTGCATTTTCCTGGGTGGATTCCATGGAAATGGAGGTATTAAAAATATTATGAACTATGAATCAATGAAATTTAATATGAAATTATGTTAATGATAATGGGAATAGTTTAAATTAGAATCATTATTCATTTAGTAGTCTTGTATAGGTGGTGGGAGGCCCCTTTTATATGTTCTGAGAATTAAATTTTTGTTATTATAACACATTAATATCAATAGAGTGCATATTAAACATGTAAAGTGGACACTAAAATGGATAATAATGTATTTTAGTATAATTTATTTTTGATAATCCATAAAAAACTAATTTTAAACACATGTTTTGAACATGTTTAAAGTCCATTATTCTTATAATTTCTTCTTATTTATATTTTTGGTGTTACACTATTAACTATATTTTACATAACTAATGGTATATTAATGAAAAAAATCAAATGACAATTATGAACATAATTTGTACATATTAATTATAAAAAGTAATCACATTTTATCATATAAATTGTTTTTGGTTAGGATAAAATCAATTTTAACATTATCACGTGTAATGCATAAAAACTAGTATTTAGAAAAATAGAATTTTTAAGTATAATATTTATTTGTTGGATAAAATATCAATGTAATTGTTTTTTAGGAGACATATTGGATTATTTTAAAATAAATATATCTTTTTTTTCATTTAAATCATCCTAAAAAAATACCAAAATTATATTTCATTAAAATAGAAAAAAATAATTTCTTTTTTAGATAATATTACATAAATTGTTAAACATAAGTATTCATAATTCATAATTATGTTTATAAATTTATATTATTAATTCCTAAACATATGATTAATCTCGAAAAATTCATGATATAATTTAATGTTAGACTTAGTTATATAGTCATAAACTCATTGATTTTGTAAAAACATTATTTTTCTCGATTGAATTAAAAATAATTTTTTAGAAAAATCCATAAAATTCACATTAGGTTAATATTTATAGGTGATATTAAAAAATACATTCATTTTTTAAAAATTTAAATTATAAATATTATATTATTATCCTTTAAATTAATATTCAATACATAATAAAAATCTACAGTTATAAAGAAATGTCATATTGGGCTATAAGTTTTCTTCATATTATTCTATGCAAATTTCTAATTTAAAGAATCTCAATATATTTTTAAAAATATTATAATATCAATAATTATCATAAAAATCATTTAAAATTGGTTTATTTAATTTATTATCAGTTTAAATAGTTATTTGAGATGGAATATTCATTTTTGAATATTAATTTATAGTAATAATTTACTTTCAAAATTTAATAAATTTAAAATGATTATTATCCCTTTTATTATCTATATATTTTAATAATATTATAATTTATTCACAATAATAATATTATATTTGATGAATCATTTTTATTAATTTCTACATGTAGATCATATTGTTGACATAATATTTAATTAATGTAAATATGTGGTGAATGTTTTGGTAATTGCGTATCTTCTTGAGTGTCAGGACGAAATGGTCTCACCAACTCATATATGTATCTTTCCTCCCATTACATTTTTTCTTATCCTCCATGATGTAATACATACCATAGGGACATCCCAAGCCTCATCCTCATCCTTGGGAAACCATGCACGTGAGCATTTTATCAAACACATCAGTCAACTCTATTTGAGAGTAACCCCAAATAGAACTATCATCGCTTCACCGCTTGGGTTCCTCCACAACCCAAACCATAATAAACATATCAAACATGGAATATTAACCCACATATGACCCCACTAGAAACCCATATAACTAGTTTTCATAATACCTCATGCATAAAGCCTATTTACCTAAAATCAATGTCGTTTATCAATCTCATTAAGGTATAGTGATTTCCAATAATCCTCTTAGTGGTTTTAATTTTCCATCCAATGTGGTCTCACCAAAGCCCAATGGATGAATTCTCTACAAGAACCTGATCACACACCTTTAGTCATTAACCTATGAGTTATGTCCAAGTGAACCTCATCCCATACACCCAACCTTTTTACCATGTTCCTCTCACATGTTAGTCTCACCTAAAAAACTAAAGCATTTAACCTATTCTAAGGATATACACATGATCACCCATGATAATGGAATAATTCTAAAACCCATTATCATTTACCCAATATGCCAAAATGTTAGCCCAATATCTTCCCAAGAACTACATTTCCTTGATTCTATCAATCATACCCTCTCACAGAGCCTCAATATCGAAAGCACCCTCATGATTAATATCCCAATCATAAGTCATATCTCTAATTTCTTTATATAAAACCCTTTAGGGTTTCATTAACCATAGAGACACCCTTTCCCAAACTCAAATAAAATCAACTCTCATTCATATTTTTACTCCATAATGGTTCTTAGTGTGAGATTATCATCACATAGGGGGTGAATCAGGATATTAAATGATTAATAAATTTATTATTTTTTTCCTTTTTTATACCACTTCCCTTAAATGGAAATTGACCTCTCAAACATGTGGGTTACTTACTAATCTATTTTTCTTATTCCTTGATCTGATTCAATTCGAATGGTCATCCCATTATTTCAAATTGCCATTGAATATTTTATTTTAACTCTGTTGGGGTGAATTTGCACAGTAAACATGGAAAAAATAATTTAATAGGATAAAACTCACTAGTCTACTCCATGGACAATGCATCAGTGATGTGTTATACACCTAATAACTATAAATTTAACTACTCATCAAACATGTTTTGTTATTGGTCACCGCTTGTATAAGATTAGCAGATTAAAAATTCTAGTGTTTACTCCCAATTATCCAATGATCACTATAGGCTAACTATTCGTCTTTTCATCCAATCACTACTCTAGGAAAATCATAACATAGTTTATGGACATGGAAATCCTTCCACCCCATTCCCTTTAATTGAATAAATCCTTATATATAGATAGATAACCTATTGTGGTCTTCTAGGATTACAATTAATGATATGTGAATATATTGTAATTTTAGCACCTATTTATCTAAAATTATCCACAAACTCCTCTTCTCTTTGATATTTCATATCAAAATCGTTTCTCTTCATCTATGTGACATTTTTTAATGAGTTACAATCTATAATTTTAATTCCCTCCAACCCTTTATATGGAATACATATCTTCTCATTGGAGTTTAGATTTACAATATCATTTGTTCTGTCATCATATATTTCTTCTAGTCTATATCCCTTCTTGAAAGAGGTAGGTCAAGCATCCAATAAATATACACCAAAAAATTATTATTTTCCTTAAAAAACTGCTCATAATACATCTATGAACTTCCTACATGTTTCCCACGACCAAAATTCCCTATATCTACTTCATTGTAAACTATATTCACATTAAAACATGTAATTAAATCTCAATTTAATTAACTTTTAGTAGTGTTGAAATAAATTTTGAATCCAGAATAGACCATTATTTAAAACTATGTCATGTGATGTATGAAGCATTGATGATATGTTCAGGAATATTTGGAGTCAAATCATCTGTATTGGGTACATGTTCTACTGACATGAAAAAAACATTGCATTAAATTGAACATTTTTGTGTAGTTTGTGTATTTCCTTCCTAACACAACATTATATATGTATTTTCAGTTGTTTTTCTTCACTTATTTGATTATAATAAGTTAGTTCTATTATTTGATGTAAACACCTTCAACCCATGCACCACTACACTCGTTATGGGTTCACTATGTATTACAGGTAAATTTTTAACTCAACAATCACAATTCTATGACATATTGAAAAAAACATTATAAATTTTTCACTCACATTGAGATAAGCCACATTGTAGACATCTGTTGTCTAACCATGTTTGTTGACATTGTCATTAATGAATTAAAGAGACAACGAAATCAAATTACACCATGTGTAGGCATCATTGAGGTAAACATGTGCTCGATAATTATACCATGGGGACTATGAATGCATGGCCCATTCTAGAATTTTGTGTTGGACATCTCTTTCTCTACCAAAACCATATACTATTGAATGTATTCAACTTTTAACATCTTCATCATCACTACACACACTGATAATGGAATGATCCTTCTTGTGTTGGAAAACATCAAGGATAATCTATTCAAGATGCCTCCAATACATAATATCTTCCATATAATGACAATGAAGTTCACTAGTATAATACCATTGCATATACAGATTACCTTGGTACTTATTCCTTGGACATCTTCTATTTTGTCAAAATATACAATATGAATGGCTTTATAGATCATTTTCACCAATTTTCCGTCTTCATAGATTCCCTATTTTCAATGTAATAATTTATATTGTAAAAATTTTGAAATGGTCATTTAGGAATCGAAACACATACTAGAAAACCATCAACTCATCTCTATGGAATATAATTCCCAGACAGACCCATGGAGGGTTTCTAGGGATCCCTTGATGAGGTGACAACATTTCCACCATCAGTAATCCTCCCAAAGTATGATCCACATGACCTATAATCATAAGTGGATAAACTATTGTCTCGATGAGTATAATTACACTAAATATTAATATAGTAAAAAACCATGTATATTTATATTTAAACATTAATCAATAGAAAATACATATTTTGAAAAACCATATGCCTAGAAATATATCATGCGATTCAAACATAGCTAATCATAATGAATTAAAAAATCCTCAACACCCTAGGTCACGATCCATAAGCCTTAAAAATATTTTAAAAAAATATATTATTCTTAATTCAGTATAATATTTTTTACATTGAAAACTAGAACTAAAATCATATAACCCAATTAAATAGTAATTACCACCATAAAAGTGTTCACGATGATCCAAAACATTTCCCATTAGAAGATCTAACACATTTATTTAAAACCTGTATGAAATGAACACAAATAAAAATAAAACCAAATACATAATAACAATTTGTTACCCCCATCCTTAAATATCCAGTTGATCTAGTGTGTCAGGTTATCTTAGTTGCATATCCCAATAAGTTAGAGGCTTCGAACTAGAATTGATGGTCTACGAAAATATAATGGGGAGACAATGCAAATATATTAGAGTGAAAAAGTACTATAAATAACCTACTAAATCCATATAATTAATTACATGACTCATAAACAATAAACATATCAATCATATATATAAAAATTGGGATGTTGTATAAAAAGTCATAATCATTCATAGAAAACAATCATGATAGCCCACTTGGTATATCACATATAAAAGTAAAAAAAAAAATACATGATAGATCATTTTCCAACCCTATGATATAAACCAATCCTTTTATTTAAATAAAACTTTTTATCTTAATATCATTTCCAATACACATCCCATTCGCTAACGTGAATATAAAAACAAGATTTATGTACATTAAAAAATATCTTTCAGTAATGCGTGATCATATAACTCAGTATGGTCTCAAAAATAACCCTAAAAATACGCAACTAAATAAAAGATTATGCATGAGAAAACGAAATTCAAAACCAGAAAACTCATCGAGTCTTCATTTTCTAAAATGAAACCATGACACTCGATAACATACACACACCTATCAGGACACCACATGCTAACCATGCTACCATGATGCACAACCAAACCTATATCAATTCCAATCTATAATACAATCATCACCTCTTGATAGAGGCTCATCGCATACCCAAAAACAATTTGCTAGGAATCATCCACACCCCAACCCATACACCCTCAATGTAGGGACCTATACCAATATATCAACAAAATCCTCTCATTTGACACTCATCTATGGCCAACCGACCGCATCAATTATACTGGGCAACCATCACATTCAAAAAAACACTCATAAATATTTATAATGAATTTTAATTAATTATTATATTTAATTACATTTGGATAAATTTACTAAAACCTCATCAGGAACCACCATCACACTAAAACGATGACCAACCACTCCTAGAAGGTCCATGTCACACCCCCATCACCATGGAAGCACATAATTCCAATCAATAAAACCCCCATAAATAAAATATTAACATTACATAACTGAAAATAATAATAAAAAACATAGAATTATGCACCTCTATCAAAACAGCACACCTCAGCAAGTAGAAACTATCTTAGTATTCCTTCAATAGAAGCTAAGTAGAATGACGATAATTCTAGAATGATTTAACAATTCATTTTTAAAATCATCACCAATAATCTATCCCAACAAAAATAAATCAGAGGGAAAAAAAGGGGAAAATAAAAAAAATTAATGGAGGATATAATACATAATATATACTAGTTAATTACACAATATTACATCCACATTCCATGGGGGGTCAAAGGAGATGAATAATATGGAGATGCTCCAACCAAATGGAACTTCCCATATTGTGAAAACCCCTCAAAAATGAATGAGAATTTACCATAAATAGAATATTATTTCCCTATTAAAAAAATTTGATCCCTTAATTATTTGAGCCATGAAATTCATAGAATTAAATTAAATTCCCAAATAAATTCATAGCATAAACCATGGTTTAAAACTAGAATTACTTGAGTCATGGGGAACCCCTTCTCGGAAAAAACTCATACATGAAATGAACTCCTTTCACAGTGTGAATGGAAATGAATGGGTCCCTAGAAACTTGCATAAATGTCACCTTCATAACATCAATGAAACAATCATAATGTGAATTCCTTGTGTAATGTTATTACCCATATATACACATTATTTTTGATGTGAATGACTCATTCATTCCATGAAGGGAATGATACAACAAAACTTTTCTAGCCCCTTTACCCAACCCTTTATTAATGATCACCTGAGAACCCAAACATCCAACCAAGACTCATTCCAATCCTAAAACATATTCTAGATATGATCCAATTATTGTAATTCTAATCTTACACCATAATCATAATGTGAACCTTAAATAGGATAATAATTAAAATTACCTTCAAAATTTACAACCTGTAATGATAACGTTCATTTATATAAAATTCACCAATATTAATTGGAAATATTGCATATTTTTTTGTAATCATTGGGAATGTTCAAAGTAGTTCTATATTTACTAAAAAAATGAAAAATACAATCATGTTAGATTGGTGGATTGGTTTGAACACATGTTTAATGAATAATTTTATGTGTCAAAGTTGATTCATCATCCTTGAGGTTATGCATAATGATAAAATCTAGATGAAAAAATTATATATATGGAATTGTATACATTATCCATAATGTACATTCATTTTCATATAGTCATGTGTCAGTTAACAAGAAATGTGATTAATTTCAAATAACATTATAGGGTGGATCGTCCAACTTTTATGCTGAATGAAAAATTAAAATTATCAATTTATTACTAAAATTGTGTTTTTAAATTACTAATGAACAATTTTTGGAAAATAATTGTGCGATGATATTTCACTATGACTCACATGAAAATTTTAATTTTTGGTAACATGTTTTCCTTTTTAAATTATGGTAAATCCATCCAGAAAAATAAATTTATATAAAAATTATTTTCTAAAAAAGGAATATTTGTTTTTTATCAAAACTCTTTTTAGTAAACCTTTTATGAAAAGGGTTCAAAAATAATAATTTAAATATTTTCTAACATGATGGATTTTAAATGTAAAATTCATAGTGGAATTTTAATAACTATATGACTTAATTTTTTTACAAGGACTAAATTCATTTTAAGTGGAAATCCTTTTAGTAAAACTGAAAACATACTAAAATTAAATTTTTTTAACAACTTTTTAGGAATATTTCTAATGTTTTGGATAGTTTATGATGCTTTACATGATATATCATTTGAGTATCGTAAAAAATACTATTAATATCCTATTGTTTGATCAGGATAAGATAAGTTCCATGTAAATTAGTATTTAAGTCATTCTACCCTCATGAGCATAGTAATTATTGTATGATTTAAATATATAGGTAATTTGTTGAAATTATTTCCGAGTACTATAAAAAAAATTATCAACCATGCTAATATACATGGTCCACAATATTATAATCATGATAAACATTGTATATTATGAATTGAATTAATTCCATAATTTGTTAAAACTTTTTAAATTGAGTGTACATTATTTAAGGGAGGCATGGGTAATATTTTGGAGAATTTAAAATGACAAAAATGCATTGATTAATAGGGTGATGTTTTTTAAAGTACCATATATGATGATTCCTCTATAATAAATAACGGTTATATTTTTTAAGTATGTTGGTGTAATTGTTTGAAATTTCATATTGTTTGATTATATAATATATTATTTTATTGAATATCGATTTATAATAATTTAGTTTTGATGTTTATATTTCAATCCTTGAAATGTGTTTTTATAACACTATTATTTTTGGATAGGTATCACCCCTAGGAGTGTGTTTCTATAATTATTGTCTCATGTCTGTGTTAATGATCCCTCTTGTTCAATGGATTGTTTCTAGATGTATTAGAAAAATTGTGAGGAATCTCATTGGGAGGTTTCTCAAACCTGTTTCCTTTTCATATGGTTTTTTAAAATCTCCAATATGAGAATTATATTATATATTTCTAATATAATTGTAATGAAATTAAATGATCCACTAATTTTTCATTCATAGGTGGTTGGTGGCTCGAGTGAGCTCCCATATTTAATATGATTTTTTAAAATTATTTTATAAATTAATAATGGGATAATTATTAATTTTATATTGGTGGTAGTTTCCTAGAACCAATTTTATTATACATTTGATTACATTTATATTAAATCAAGTGATTGTTAATAAAAATATCCAATCATATATTATCATTATTCTATGTGACCTTAAGGTGGTAAACTCAAAATGATTCCATCACGTTAAAAAAGTTTAATATAGTACCCTCTTGCGGTTAAAACCTTGAAATTCAATGATTATATTATTAAACATATGTACTATGGTTGGATGACACCATCTGATTGAGCATATATGACACACACAAAACATGTGTGAGTACACATGCATGAATGAGAAGTCATGTCATGATGTCCACACTTGGTAATATCTATAGTTTCAGATTATGGTGACATATCCACCTATATTAATTGACAATGATTACTTGTCATTGAAACTCCTATCCTGGATCATTTGTAATGATCCATAGACATGAATATATTTACTATTATATATCACGACTCACATAAATTGATGTATTTTGAAAATAGTGAAAACATATGTTTACTTTGGAGTTGTATATATTGGATTCATCATTATTGGTATGCTAATAAATATTTATTTATGGAAATTTTTTCCTTGTCCAACTTTATAAATATATATATATATCAAAATACTAATTGGAACATAACAATAGAACTTAATTTGTTGGCTATGTAATCAATCTAAAATCCATGGCTATGGTGTATTGATGAGTTCATATCATAGAGTCCAAGGAAGATGTATAAAGGGAATATGTCGATGACTCATATATGGAACATGCTTAATGGGATATCAATAAAAACATGGCATGTTATACTAAGAGTTTGTTTGTCGTTGTATATCATATAAACAATAAATCATCATCTTTGGTGCCATTATTTCCTTCGAGATATTGATATTATACTTTACTCTACCTTTAATAATTCAACTATAGAAGAGGCATAGAAAAAAAAGGATAAAGTGTATATATTAACCTCTGTTAAATTATAAAATATTTGAAAATGAGACTAAGTATTCTTATCTAGACTGAGAAGTAATATTTAGTCATTATTTATTAATTTAAAATATTAAAAAAAAATTAATCACAAGGTAATTGTCCTTTTACATATATAAATAATAATTATTTAGGTCTTGTTATTATAAAGATAATAAAATTATTTATCTATTAAATATTCTAATACATGCATATAAAATAAATACTAATTCACCAGAGAGGGGATAAAATATTTATTTTTTATTGAATAACTAATATATATTTAAAAATTTATTTGTGTATAAAATAAATATTTATGAGGATGAGCTGACTGAGATGAGGTACATTGATAAATATAAATTTCTAAGATATTAAGATAATTTTAATTATTGGGTGGATAGATAATTCCATGAAAAATAATAATTATTATATTATTACATTGTATAGGGTCTTATACGGGTGTAATATATTATTAAGACACTTTGTGAAATTTTTTACTATTATTCATGGCCATAAGTCGGAAAAATATATGGTTTTGTCTATTGTGATTACATTAATAATTATTCAAAATAATTATTCACTAGATAATTATCAACCATGGAATCTTATATGTTTTTATATCAAGATCTAGTGATCCTTTATTCATTCTCCAACCTCACATGAATAATATGTAAATAAAAAATCATTATAGAAGATGTAATCATTGAAACAATCGAGGTAGTGATGCAATACATTCAAAACTAGTGTTCTACATCCCAAAGTACCACTAGTGATAGTTTATGGTCACAGAGGATGTGTTGATCACCAATATAGAGATTCTATTCGTGGATCCACTAAGAGAAATGGTGGTAGGAGAAACATTGTTCAGATAGATAATTACTTCATCAAAGAAAGTTTGAAAGGAAGAGGTATTTATTATTCTTTGTTATTATATTAATTATAAATTTTACTGGAAAATACTCCTGGATACAATGTTAATTTTCTATGTTTATTAAAAAAAATTCATTAATCATGGAATTTAAACATGTACATTATATGTTATTAAATGACTTTGAAAATTTCCATGTTGGACTGGGCTCCAATAAGTACTTATACTATTCCAAAAACCATACAATGTAATAAGAGTAGTAACATTCAAATTTATAATTATTTATTAATTATTAATCATTTATAATTTTAAATTTAGTTTTGGATTTTAAATAATTTTGTTCTTATTATCCAAACATTGAGATATCTTATTCCTCAAATTATTTACTCACTCACATAACAAATATTGGATAATAAAAAGTATTATATATACATGTAACCCATCCAGATCTGATGAGAAGTCTATCTGGGCAACATAAGAGTAGAAGGCGTGTATCCCATTGGTACATCTTGTGTACCCAGGTTCACTATTCCATGAAAACCATGTGGATTTTAGGACATCATGTTGTTATTAAATTCAAAATTCATTAATTACAGCATACATATTCCACCACCCATGCTCTTACATTACATTTTAGACTAGACATAGTGTTGTCCCCTTTATTTTGGGGAGGATGGCACGTGGTGAATTTTTCATCATGCATTTAATATATTAGATTTAAGATCAATGTATAGTGAAATATTGAAGCCACATGATGTGTAGCCTCTACACACATTGTGTACTTTGGAAATGATCAGGGAATGTGTACATTCTAATGTCTCAAGAATGTGTTGATGTCATGGGAAAATGAGGTTTCATGTTTTTTATTTTGGTACATGCTATGATACCTATTAAAAATTCAACTAGAAAGTAAAATTATATAAAAATTTTGCTAAAATATGAAAATTTCTTTCATATTGTCATTTATTAATAGTTTATTCGACCAGAATGAATTTATATTTTATTAAATATTTAATTAATTATTCAAAGTTTTTTTTGAAATATAAAACTTTTATGGTTTCATGGATCATATAATCCATATGTATTAAATAAAGTACATGAAATGGAATATACAAGTGTCTATGTGTTAATTATTAGTAGCACACATTGTGTAATCGAATAATATGTGTAAATATTATATGTTGTGGGGGTATGATGTATTCAACAAGGACCATTTTGGGTATCTATGACATGTACATGTTAAGTTTCTTCTGGGTACAACAATTATAGTAATATTATTATTTTCAATAAAATTATTCATTTTAAAATCACTTTAGATAGAAATATAGATGATTGATTTGATGAGTAAATTATGACAACATGGATTAATTTATTTATTAATTAATGAATAAGATTAATCCATATTAATTTTTTCTAAAAATAATCAATTTAATTAAATGATGGATATTTAATTTTAAATTTTCATTCATTGCATGGATATATGATAATGTTATTTGACATAACATTGTATATGAGTGGTTTATTTTAATTGAATTATATCATGGTTTTATAAATTATTATTATTAAATAATAATTATTTCATTTTTTCATCCCTCTAAACTTATGATGTGAAGTCCTGTGTTCCCAAGGAATATTTATTGATTTATCCATTCCAGTTCACTTCATAGATGTGTGATGTAAATTAATATTTAATGATGGATATCTAGGGATCGTGGAGTTTCTCTAAGAATTTTCTATGGTTCCTAGGTTTAAAAAACTCTGTTGATTCACATGATAGTGGCAGTATGTTGTAACATGAGTCCAAAACTACTCAACTAGTTTTCCCTAGAGGGTATACATTTTTATTAATTTCCACTAAATAAAAAATGATATATTTAAATATCATAATCATTCCACATTTTATTAATTTTATTTCTTCCTAGTTCATGAATTATTTAAAAGATATAAGTTAGGAATCAAATAAATTAATGGATTTATATGAAAATATGGAATGAAAATAAATGTATTTTGTGTAAATATTTTATTAAAACATGGTTAATCAGTTAAGTAAATCTCCTTAATATAAATATGTCATGTAAAAGGATAAAATAAGAAAATTTATTCACAATGATAAAAATAGATCAAATAATATATTACCTTTGAAAGTTATATTATTGTCTTTTCTGGAAAAAACCAATGATAATGTTTCAAAAAAGGTATAATACAAGGAAAGTATAACTAATGGGGTTATTTGAAAAATATAATTTTGGAAATTACCCATTTTGTTTTGTGTAATGGTCATAGTCTATCAAATAAAGTTTTGGGGGAAAGTGTTGAGGAAATCCAAGTGAGGATTTTTGTATTAGGAAGACCTCTTAATGAATCAAGGGGATACAATTATATAATTAGTATGAATTCCTACATAAATGTCATATCATGATTTTTGTATCCATATACATGGTTATGTGTACGTGAATATGGATCCTTTACATTATATTGTTATACTGTAAGATATTTTGAGTTTACTAGTGAGTGTCATATGAATTTTTAAAATAGAAGGAGATATAAAAAATATAATATGAATTACATATATATTTAATTATATAAATTTATAATAATAATATCATAAAGTTTAATATAATTAAAATTATAAAATCATCAAGTATAATTTTCATATGTTCAATATTGTAGAAGCATGAACTGCATACCAAAAATTACTTCTATTAATGGTATTGGTGATTATGCATCATAATATGTTAGGAATGGATGATTTTCATGATATAGTTTATATCCCCTAATCCATAAACTATGTAAGTGAGTGGGGATAACCACATTATCTATGAAAAACACTTTGATGATATTCTTGGTATCTGTTTATTAATGATTCCATTCATGGCTAACATACTCATTAAGTTCCATGAGAGCACGGTTTTTTATTGAATGCTCAACCATATATATGATTTATATTAAGACAGATATGTATAGGTGTGTTATGAGATATACAAGCAACTATTTACATGGAATCTAGATATAATGAAATGTTAGGACCTCACATATTAAAAATCATTAGCTACATTGAGAATCATAGTTTCATTGATTTGAAACTACCTGAATAATTCCACACAAATCTAATACTGGACAAACATACTTAGTTATTACCTTTTTTATGTTAATTATAATTTGAAAACATTGATATGTATCTCCTAGAACTCTTAACTCTGATATTCCCCATGGTTATTGTCAATAATCTTTAAAAACACTCTATTCATATGGTGAACAATAGGAAGAGAAAATCTAAGGGCCTTACGATTGAAGATAAGTTTATAGAGTCTTTGAAACATCATTCCAATACGTGGAAAATCAAGTGGAAATCAAGGGATAATAATGTAGTCTACACTAGATGTGTAAAGAAAATAAAGTTGAATTAGAACTGTACTCATAAAAATTAGTAAGTGGAAGAATCATTTTTATTTATTTTCGATTCAAACCCATCTAAATTTTAAAATTTGGTATTAAAGGGGGAGATCACATTTTGATTCAAATAAATGAACCAATTTTATTAATAAAATTTAGCAGTGGAAGGGTGGATATATATTTATCTAAGAAAGACTAAATTTATATTATGGTTATCTGAGGCCACCAACACACATTTTGAATAACAATGATCATCGTTTTGTAATATTTTTACTCATTGAATATAGTCACAATAAACATTAATTTTGTATAAAAAAATCATATACATATATTTATAATCAAAATTTGGAAGAAATGTTTTCTATTTTGTAAATAAATAATTTTTATCAAATAAATAATTTAAATAAAATAATTTATGTGTTCAATTAAACAAACTACTTATTGAAAAAAGTTAAAAAAAATATTTCACTTGACTCAAATAATTCCCAACAATGACATAACCACCATGGTCATGTGAATATAAGTTTCATTAATATTATGAAATTGAATAAATTCATAGATTCATTTGAACTCAAAAAAATTGGGGTACACGATGCTTCTTTAAATTTTAAAATGACCAAAATTCCTATTTAGCTGGAAAGGTCAAAGGTAAAATCATTTTCATGAATTTTACAAAATATATACATAACATTTCTAGTTGAATCTTGGGTTTGGTACTCATACATCATAAATTTTTCTAAGGACATCATCAGACATGGAAACATCTTCATTCTATGATGTATGTCAGTTTCTTTTTATAAATTCAATTATATCAATATTTAAGATTTGAAAAATATCAGTAAAAAATTAAAGAAACTCTTTGGCCATAGTAGATAATATATTGACAAATATTTCATTGTTTACTTGTGGGAATTTTTTTATTCTATCCAAACTCACACATTCTTTTATAACCTAATGTATTGTGTAATTGAATAGATGAACCTGATCATTTGGGACATGGTGAGATCAATAATGAGTTATTGTTCATATCCATTATACTTTTGTGTATATAAATTATAAAAGATAATATATATAGAAAAAATTCTAACAAAATAATAAAATTGTATTACATATGAATCAGTGTATGGAAATAACCCAATATGTTCATATAAATGATTTAGGTGTTGATTAGTTTTTTGTAAGACTATATCTAGTTAAAAAAAATTCAACCTGATGATCTAAGTTACTCTTTATTTGATATCATAATGAAACTAAATTATAATTCCTATATTACCCCATAGAATATAATGTTGTGGTTGAAGAATGACCCATATTTCATCGGAGGTAGATAATCATTAAAAGAGTTTTTGGGAGAGATATATACATCAAATAATTATGGGCCCAATAACACATAATTTATCTTAGGAACAAATTCCAAAAATCCCTGTGTAAGAGTATTTTCTAGAGAAACAATTACTATGAAGTAATATAAATGAAGATATAAATCTTTAATGATATAGTTTTCAAGTTACCAAATATGGTGACTCATTATTAGTTTACAATAATGACATTGTAATCCAAAAATAGGACTAACATTGTATAAAAACTACCATGTGGAATGATTACAAGAATTCTAATATGGATTCAATATACTAAAACCATCTAAGGATTTTGATAGATACTCCATTTGATGTAAATCCTATTGTTGGAAAACGGGTGTTCATGAAGAAACTAAAAATGGAAGGATGTGTTATTACATATAATGAACTACATATTGTAAATGGGTTTAAATAAAATAAATTCATTACCTATAAAAACACATTTTTAGAAGTTTCTATTCTGAAATACATCAATACTATACCTTCCATAATAACCTATCACTACTGTTTTATTCAGATATTGTATTTCAAATAATCTTTCATTAATGGGAATTTGTTTTGAAGATCTCTAAATGAAGGAATGAAAAGTATTTTTGACTCCAATGGATTCATATATAGTATAAAAGTTATAGAGACCCATTTATTGATTAAAATAACAATCCAGGCCATAGAATATATGTTTTAATAAGTCCATAGTTTAATTTAATTTAATTTAGTGTGAATGTATTCTATGTTTTAATAAAAAGATTAGTAGGAGTGTGATCATTTTTTTAATAGTATATGTTAAAGATATATTACATATTTGAAATGATATAATATGCATATAGATAGTTATTTCATGGTTAAACTCATGATTCTCCATGAATGAATTAGGTGAAGAAACTTTTATTCATTGGATCAAAATATATCAGTATAAATGAAATATTCTATTAGGACAAAGTCAAACTACATAAATTGGCAAGATAATAAAAGGTGTTGTATGGGAAAATATAAAGGGGGATTGTTTCCTATGTCACTCATTAATATTTCTATGAAATTGTGTCACATGACACATGGGGAGAGTTAAATAATGGAATTTATTGATTATGTTTCAACAATTTGTTTAGACATGTGTCCCATGTTAAAAAAATATGAAATATTTGACACGCACATTTACTGTGGTAGGAATATATCAATTTTATAAAGACGACCACCATTGGATAAAAAAAATATTATCCTTAAGTACCTGAATCATAATAATGTTATGTAAATAGTTTATAGTGGAAATGGGGAGCATGTAATTAGAAGTTATAGATATGGTTTCTTTGAAATAGATCAATATAACATAAAATCGTAGTTCTGATACTTCTTCACATTTAATAGAGGTGTTGTGACCTATAATAGTTAAAAATAAGTCATGATCACACATTCTATAATAGATTATGCATACATTATGTTGACTAACATAGATAAATTGGTAGTATGTATTAAAATATACATTCAATATTTGGATGTTCTTCCTAGTAGTAGACACCCCAAAACACTCAACTATGATAAAAATACTGAGGTGGTTATTGAAATTGACATATCGTAACATAAGAGGATGAAGCACATACTCGTTCTGTATCATATCTTATTGTATATGTATCAATGATTTGATGACACAATTAGTTGGGTTATCATGATTGACATCATGGTATAACCCTTGACTAAAGTATTATCTCAATAAAAATAGGGAATTTTTTGAGTGGGTTCCTTAAACCCAACTCTTGTAAGAACATTGATTATCATTACTTGTAAATAATTTTGTATATACATGTTTTTTTCTTTACTATAATAGTAATATTACTTCAACATGTACAATTTATAAGGATATATCCTAAAATTACGTGTCCTATAATAATGATATTTAACTTCCCACTTAATATGACAACCTTTTTATAATATGAATGTAATCCTAATCATGTGACCTATAGTCTAGATAAATAAAACCAATATGACATATATGATGTATGAATATTAGGAGTAAAGGGATTATAATAATTGATACGTCTTCTCAGTAACATTTAACTTTGTGATCTCATGTAGAGTATATTAAGAACTAAATCCCCAAAAGGGACACCACATGTTTCAGGGGTTATTTTTTATTCCTATCTATTAGAGCATTAATTACTACATTGACATTAAATAATTATCAATGTGCACAATTTGATCACATAATTTTGTGCTTGATGAAAATCATGGAAGTTAATATTCATAGTGGTATCATATATTTTTCGTGTCATTGACTGTATGGAATTAGTGGAATGGTCGACACATGATTTTTGCTTACAAGATGAAGATATATATATATAGAAAAATTTATCAGGATCTTAGTTACATTCCAAAATAAATTTTCAATTTGATTGAATATAAGTCTATCTAGTGATGTAAATAAATAACTAAAGTAATAAATGATGATTACATAGAGTGTGAATCCTACATTATGAGAAATCGTGAGACAAAGACACTATATTATACATCATGTTTTTGTATGAGTTTATAATATAAATGGAATTCCATATCTCTTGATGGGCCTTCATGGGATACTATAATCCACTATTTTTTTTCATTTTTACTCACTATAGTAAATATAAGGGCCTATAGGGTCACACACTAATTGTATCAGTTGGTTTCTCCAATTTGGATGCAGAAGATTTTAGGACATAGTGGGTACCATGAGTAGGGGTATGTGAACATCTAGGTATAAATGATTCTAGGTAAAATAATTTAGTAATATTTACCAATTTTATTATAGTAATTATTGAACTTATTTCTCAAGGTAATCCCAATAAATTTTATTTTAAAAGTTAATATCAAAAAATATAAATTTTATAGTGAACATAACATGTTTGAGGTTTTTCAAAAAATTGCAGGAGATTTTGAGTAAATTAAATGGTCAATATTTTATCATAGGAAATATTTATAACATCATAGGAAAGTGATACAATACTTTTGATGATTTTTATGATATAACATGGACATGAGTGTTTTTATTCATTTTTTGATGTTTAACTATATAAATGTGTCAAAATTAAATTTATGGAAACATAAAAACAATTATATAAATGTATTTTCGTGAAAGAACTGAGTGGGTTATCAACTTGAATAAATTTGGATATCCACCACCCGACAATGTTTTAGAGAGATAAACCAATGGATGAATAATTATTGATTGATTCCCACTCACTGGTAGATAACTAGGTCATCACCTCATCAAAGGGACTTCATAATGAAATCTAATTTCTTATACTATCACCTAGAAATCAATGAAAAATGATTCTGGAGTGATGGTGAATGTGTGGATGATCTAGAGGATTTATTGTTTGGAAACATCAATCTAAAAAAAGTGATAGTAGGAATATACTATAGGAATTTTATAAATAAAAAACTATGGTTTATGGTTTTTTTCGATTTTGTTCTACTTGAAAAAAAAATTAATTAAATGTTCTCTAATAAATAACACAGGCATGGGGTGTTAATGATTCAAATTATTTAACATAAATCAAATCCCAATTTTGTAAACATAAATTTTTTAGGCTTTCATAACACCTCTATTTCCCTAAATTAGAGAAAAACATGTGAAATCATAAAGACTCAAAGTAATTAGACGTTATCTCTAATCCATGTGGGAAAATAATGTAGTGGTTTTCCATGAAAGAACAATTTTTATATTATATTACACATATATTCAAATAAGTTATTATTAGTAAAATATATCGTCACATATTATTCAATGTTTTTATTCATATTAATGGGATAATGTCTTAACATATTTGCCACATAAAAACTAGTCATTTCAGTTCCCCACTATGATGAAAAACATGAGAGAATATTATGATATTATTAAATGTTACTCATCTTGTAAGATAACATAATATTATGGGACATAGATGATAAAAAACATAATGTGTGAGTAGATTATAGGTGTGATGAGACTTCATCTCAATGTTTCTATACTTAGTAATCTTCAACCTGAGATATTATAAGGATATGACCTCTAGTAGGAATTCCTAATGTTTTCATGTTATTTTAATTACGATTTGAGATAATTTGTATTGAAATTAATATTGTTATTAATATTTATCATGACTTGGGTACATAAATTTTATTCATAAATCATGATGAAAAATGTTCATTGTGAAGATAGATATGTTAGTTATATCATGAGTGGTATGTAGTAAATTAATATGTTAGGGAAGTATTTGTAGCATCCATATTTATGGAAGATGATATATCAACCCTTATATTGGAATAGAACCACTAAATTAATAACTATGTCCATGGGGGTACTAATGTGTTCATTTCATAGAGTTAATTACACACATATCTTGCACATAGTTTGATGAAAAAAATATGAAACCTTCTTGATGTGATATCAAGACAAAGGAATTATATTACCCTAAATGTGCATATGTGTCCTTATGAATTTTAGAATTATCATCTTCATATTCGGTGCCATTAAATGATTCTAAATGTTGATATTGGATATTAGACATGACTTCCTATTTCTACATAGGATCAAACATATATGGTCAAACACTTATTGTTTTTGTTGAACTCATTTAAATTATAATATATTTAACAACTAGATTAAATATGATTCTCCAATCCCAAAATTAGTATTTTACCGTGATTTATTGATAGAGAGTATTAAATAAATAAATATTAAAAAGTTAATTCATAATTATACAGATTAATAATATTTATTTATCTAATTTTATTCCTAATGTAACAAATTGACTTATAAATTAAATATTTTAATATGACAATAATAAGAAAATATTTTTTTCATTAAAATTGAATAAAATATTTATTTTAGTTATTGAATTAATAATATTTATATTAATGTTTTATTATGTATTCAATAAAATTTGAGTATGATGAGTGGACCTAGATGAGGTCCATTGGTAAATATTAATTTTTAACAAAGGAATATAATATTTTTCATTGTGTGTGGTAGTTCATTCCAAAAAATAGAATTACTATTATTAAATTGATTGGGGCCTTATAAGTGTTGCACATATTATTATGTTCCTATGTGCAATTTAATGATATTTACCCCTAACCCTATGTATATAAATTTAATGTTATGTCTCTAGTGAGAGGGTCAATCATTATGAAAAACTATTTCACCGAATATAATTCACTTTCAACTAATCCTATAATGGTTTCTCCCAATATCAATTGATCGTAACTTCCCCATCTATCCTCTCACGAACAAGAGAGGATGAATTATTCTTGAAGGCTAAGGGAATTTTGACAAAACTCAATGATGTGGTGAAAGTTGATCAATTCCACCATTCCATCCCCAAGAGTATCACTGACGATGATTCAAGGTCAAATGGCATGAGAGGATCATCTCTAGAATCATAATACAATTTTATCCTCGATGTAAAACAAAGGTAGACTAAATAGGGTTTTCATTATCAAGGTGTTCCTCAAATAAGTATATCAAAAATATGGTGATATTTCTACATTATTAATTAAATAAAATATAATTTTAACATGGATATGATCTTGGTTTGGGAATTACTCTTCCAGTTTAATGAGAAAAAAATTCCATTAGTCATGGAATGAAAACCATATTAATTTGGAGTTATCTAATGAATTTGAAAAAATATGAGACGGATATGTCTTAAATAGGAAATTCTTCTACGCTTGGAAATGTAAGTTTTAAATATGATTTTTGAAGAGTAATGTTATGTAGGAGTTTAAAAGTGTTAAAATTCAGTAAATTAAATTTTGGAACAACATTAATGTTAATAAATGCTTTATAATATTAATTATAATATTATATAAGTTGAAGTTAAATATTTATCATGATATTTTTACTATTATAAAAAAACCATACCTTTTTACAATGTTACTTTGTTTTTTAAATTTTTAATAAATATAAGTTCAAATATTATTGGGTAACATAAAGGTAACTCATTAATATTAGTAAATATAATGGATGCTCTAGATGTGTATAGGATCCATGGTATTTCCTTTATATGTGTAATGGTCTATAGTCATTTTCATAAACTACATAATGGCCATGAATTCTTCCTAATGGCTATATAAGTGTATTATATGATGTTACAAGTAGGTTGATTGGATTTTACTTCCTAATGAAACTAATATCTAAACTAAGAATCATATGGGTAATTCAAATCTATCCTAATGTGGAGTTCCCTTCTCACGTAATGTTTCCTCTTTTAATATATAATTTCTATATGTTATTCATCACTCATCCTAAAATGTATATTTTATGAAAACAAAAAAACTCATGCCTAAAAGAAGGTTTTAAATTATTTTAAAAAGGATTTGAATGTATCTTAAACATTCATAAAATATAGGAGATTTAAAATGTAAATTTGTGGAAATATAAATAAAATGTTAATTTAATCGTAATTTAATGGGATGTTAGATGAGAATTTTGGAATTATTTTTATAACTTGTATCATTATATTTAAAATTCCCGTTTTTCTCAACTGATTTTCTCATTTATCTCTTCCATGGGTGATCAAAATAATTCTTCAATTTCTTCTTGCTGGTCTTTTAGTAAATTTTATTCTCTTCCATTTTATTTCTAGGTTGTATCCAACTTGTCTTATATCAACTATTTTAATACAGTCATAGTGAAGTTTCCAAGAGGTAGGGGATATAAGAATATCTATTTTGATTTTTGAAAGTGTATATTAATCATGGTTTAGTTTCCCATTTTAAATACATTGGTTCAACTTTAAAGAATATAATATTATGAAATTATAATTACATATGTAATATTATTTCAAAACCTATAATAGGTATAGGAATAATAAGAATGGGTTTATGAATTCGAATTATTAATATTTTCAAAATATGTAAATTAAGAAATTTAAATCGAATGTCAATTACATACATTGGATAATTATTATAATCGTTGTTTCACAGACTAGAATAGAATGTAATGAATTTTATGTATGGTTCAAAATAAAAATTTAATATAGAAAAGAATAATTTTGAATGTTTATAAACTAAAAATCGTAGAGTGTTAATATTTTATAATCTGGAAGAAATATACCATTGTTTATATTTAATCATAGAATTTTAAATCAGCATGCTACTTAGAGTTTTTAGATAATATGAAAAATGACTGTAATTAGTTATTATTAATACAATTCAAATTAACATTCCAATTATGGAATATTGTATAATTTAAATCGATGGAATTATTACATGTAATTAATTATTGAGTAAAATTAAAATATATATGAAATTATCAAAGACAATGGAATATGATACTTTAATAATGTAGTGTACATACTAATTCATATTTTGAAAAATTATCAATATACTGAATGATATGAATTATTTTATAATTTTGGGGATTATCCAATTCAATGTGGTTAATCATCATATGTTACAGCTAATTATATTCCTTGATCTGGTTATTCCATAAGTAATTGTCATATCATGATCATTGAGATATTTTATTTGTTTTTACGGACTCCTGATATTTACTAGATACTTTTCTATCTACATGGTTATATTATTGTTATTGATCATGGTTTAATTTCTTGAAAGAGATCAAAAAATATTATTAAATGACGTCACTATTTTCAAAAAAGAGTTACTAGAAGAATAACTTCATCAATTCTTGAAATTTATTAAAACTATGAAATTTTTATAAATCATAGTCTTATTCCTTTCTAGAATTTTTTATGTTATACCTTTAGGATTCGTTGATGTATAAAAATGATGCATAATGAACACATTAAGTCAATATGAAATTATCCAGGGTGTTCATTAAATATTAAACTATTTGGGAATAAATGAGAATGTCTATATTTATAGGAATCTTTAATTCCTTAATGTAATATATTTAGATTACATTAAATTTGGTTGGGAATGAAATATTTTAAAAAAAATTATTCATATAGAAATTAAATGCTTTATTGGATTGATAACCTAGTATGGTTGGTTTATTTGAAATTTAATGGGATGGTGGATATAGGATATTTTGATGCAATGTTAAATGTTGATAAATGTGTTGGAAGATTGGGGATATAGAGATGATCATTTACAGTAACTGAAGGAAATTTTTTTCTATGTCCATTGAATTCATAATGTCATAGGGGGGTTGAGAAAATTTTAGAGTAAGGCATAATAAATGAAATATTTAATCTTTCTCGATGTCTATTTTATGGAAAATGTGTTATGTGTTATTTATAAGATTTATTTCCTACTACTTGATGTTGATTGACTCCATGTCTGAAATTTTCTTCCGTAATGTGGAATCATAGGTTG
Source organism: Viscum album (assembly GCA_963277665.1). NCBI lineage: Eukaryota > Viridiplantae > Streptophyta > Magnoliopsida > Santalales > Viscaceae > Viscum > Viscum album. The sequence goes on from OY728127.1 coordinate 896,559,567, forward strand.
ATTCATCAAGTATATAGATACGTTATGAAAAGATAAATGAATGAAATTAAAATAACAGTCATGGTTCGTAGTGATCCCAGATGATAATATCATTCTTGAGAATATTTGAAAGCAAAATTGTGGCGATGATGGAACTAAATTAGAATATTTAATGTAAAATTTTGGAATTCAATATTGAATGATATTATTTGAAAAATAATAAATTATGAATTTCATTGATTGTATACAATTTTGAGATTTAGATCGTAGTAGTTGAAACCAGATATCTTATGTGAAGATAGTTGTAGTTGATTGTAAGTCTAGTCAGTTTCCCATATATTAGATTGTGTGTAATATATTGTATATTTTCTAATTTTATGTAGTATCCCACCCACATAAATGGCGTAACTAAACCCAAATGTTATGGGGGTGTCTTCTCCAACATCTGAGATAATTAATGAATAAATAGATTACATCACTGTCTTATGTGATCATAATTTTGATGTATTATATAATAAGTCATATCCCATGGTATTATATCTATTGGTATAAAATGTCTTGAAAACTATGATGTGATGGATCTCATTTTTCTTGAAATATATCTATGGGCTATAATGGATCAATATTATAACATATAAAAATATTCATTCATGGTGGAAACATGATTCCATTGGTTTTCTTGAATGGGTTATGATTTCTTGATGTAAAATGAATTTACATAGGTTGTAGTGGTTTCTCGGCTTGAACTTGGTGACCAATGGTATATGATGATGATGTTGTGTCAGTTTTTACAAAATTTAATAATGGATTTCTGTTTATTTCATTGGGTTTTGGATGACTTATGGAAGGGATGAGCACATAATGTTGGTCATTTGGGTGTGAGAGTGATAAAATTTTTGAGAATTTGTATTGGGGTACCATTATTCATAAATATTCTTTTGATGTATAATTATTTAAGTGTATGTGATACATAGTGATGATCCATGCTGTTGATGGGATAATATAATATTACCAAACTAGGTGTCGATTTGGTTTCATTTATTTATATTTTGTAATTTAGTATGCCTCCTTTAAATTTTTCACATGGGTTTGTGGGGAGGATCCTAATGATTTTACATGTTATTCTCAACCTACATATATATAAATTTTTTTACAAGTCTATAGGATAATATTAATTATCATCTTGTAAATTATGGGCTCATATATATTCTTGAGTGTTTGTTGGAGATTCCGGAGGTCATGGTCACCAACAAAAGAATTTTATGTCTTCTATTTAAATTGTATCAGTTTTCTGTAAAATAATATTCATTTAAATGGAATAATTCTTAATTTATTATACGTATATTTTTTATGGTTTCATCATAATTTTATCAATATATTCATATTAGCGGTAATTTCCCCAATATTATTGATTTATATACCCATGAATTTAGTTTCCCACCAATTTCCCATTGGAAGTAGGATTTGTGGGGTCATTATAACCATTTCATCATTATTAACCAAGAAGGGTTAGAATTAGAGGTAGAGGATCGTGATAAAGTGATAAAAAATTTGATATTTTATACATAAGATTGAGTTTGGAGATATGTGAGACATGTATTTCATGCATATTTTATAGTATTAAAATCCATTGATTTTTTACATAAATGATTTTTTATTTCCTAGATATTTAATGAAAATTTTCATATTTGGAAGATTGAAATGTTTTATTGAATATTGGAATAATGATCCAAAATGGAAACTATTTTCATCAAAATTGGAAATTCAATGACCAATATATAATTCTAATGACACTCCACACCACTGAAAGTCATGCTATGGTGAGACACCGAATGACTTATTTTTGATTGAAGATTCATCGCATAAGTGAAGAAACTTTAAAAGGATCAAATGAATGAATTTAGATCATGTATATCATTTATGATTTAAATTGTGTGGTTTGTAAATCTTTGTATCATAAAAAATCTATATATATATATAATGAGTTCATTGAGAGGAGAAGAGTTAAAGGGAGATGAATCGTAAAATTCTAATTAAAGGCATAAGATTATTAGCAAGATGATTTTAGAAGATAGAGGACTTGGCCTGTGATTTTTACAATGTGAACATAAATGTTATTTCATAAACCAATTCATGGATATCACGTGGAGAATCTATTCATTATGGAAATCAATTGATAATTTTCATTATGAACATAAACATCCTGAAACCACCATTAATTACTAAGTACATCCTTTTTGAAACACTGATTGTTAATTTAAAACAACTCGATCACCCATTAGGATAATAAATTGTTTGTTAAGCTTCTAATTCTAGAATCAATCAAGAGAGAAAATCCTGGGGTGAAAATATGAGTTGAATAGGGTTCTCCACCATTCATCATCTCATAATTGCTTTGATATTTTCTCTTACATTCTTCTTCCCTCTTATTCCATCAATAATTGAATGTTGAGTTAATTCTGAACTTGGTCTAGGTTAATGTAGACAATCTGTGTTATTGGTTTTTGAGTATAACATCTTTTTACATTCATGTATTTGGTTTTCTACATTATTGACTGAAACATCCAATCTCATTCTTTTTGGTTAATCATGACCATTTATTTATGAATATTAAAATATAAATTTAATTGAGAAACTAGTTACCTTATATTATACCATGGCATCTGTGTAATCGTGGGAAATTTGTATTAAATATTCTATCATGATAAAAAATATTCATCAAAACATTAAAATACTAGACCATGGGAAATATTAATTTTTTTAGAAATGATGGATAACAAAATAATCATGTCAACATAATCCTATAGTTGATACCAATAATGGAGAATAACTTCAATTTAAGTATCATGTATCACCAAATCCAAAAAATCTACAGAACCCCAAAAATCCTTTAAAAGATGATTTTCTTTTTTGAGTTTTATAAACATGTATTTTGGTTAGGCTCATAGGGAAATAATGACACTCAGTGGGTAGTCAATGGTTTTTCGGATCGATATAAGGGTTCTTAGTGAAATAATTTTTACTAAGTATATAATTTGATGTGAATTAGGGACATCAGCTTGGACAATAGAGTTTAGGAAACCCCATTATATGGTTCCAAAGCCATATATACTAATGATAATGATTAGTGAAGTTATTATCCATGTGGGTTAGAGACCTTATTAAGGATCATGAATAATTTTTTTCTACCTAGGAATGAATTGGGGTTCAATATAATAAATATGTTATTATTTAATTAATTAATTAACCTTAACTAAAAAATGTATTATGTTAGGATTCCCTAACATTTATTCATTTAAAAAATTATATCCATGGCGATATCTAATAAAAAAAACACTAGAGAAGGTCAGTATGATTTTCTAGTAAATCACAAGATATCGGAGCTCGACACTAATGAAAAGTGAAGGAATAAACTCCATGAATTTTACTATTAGGTTCTATAGAATCATGACAATTTGATTTAATATTAAGGGAAAATGTTTTGTTTGTTGAAGTGTTGTTTTCATTCCATTCAATAAATTCCCATAGGAAGCACTTAGTTTCATTGGTTGTGATGATGTTATATAGTGTAACACATAAAAAGAGTTTCTTGTTCTGTAGGGTCTATGATGAATCAAAAGTTTTTTTGGGAATTGTTTCAAGATTTATTTTGGGATGAATTTCATTCATAAACCATGAAGGAATCTTGATTGTAGGATATTCTATTCTGTATTTTGGGTGATTTATGAGATCAATTTTTTATATGTTCTGAGATATTTTGCTTACATTATTGATTCTAGAACCCTTAAATTGTTTAAAACACGAGGTAAATGAACAGAATGATCATCATTCATTTTTATTATGAATCATTTTCATGAATCATTATAACTTTCATTGTACTATTTAATTATAATCGTCCAATTGAATCCCCAGATACAATTTCTTCTATCACTCCTACCTTTAAGAACCAACCTAAACCAACATTTCTTTTATAGATTCTATGTAAGAAAGATTTCTTAGTAATGGTTTTTAGGAAGACAGATATTATAGGAAAATGTTTATAAGACCTTATTTATTTTATTCCACAATTTCACCTCAGGATCGATGTTATGAAGATATGGTACATGGAGACAAGATTTTATTATTCTATGAATAATATAAAAATTATCAAGGTTACCATTAGTATTCATTTGGAATATGGGAATGGGTATTTTTTATTTTATTATTTATTATTTCATTATTTGATCCTAACATTATGGTCCCTAGTTTGGGGGGAAAGAAAAATTATTGGTTTTCTTGTTCCTATTATTTTCATTTTTGTATTATAATAATATTATCTATGTTTTTTAGTGATATTCTTATATCTTGTAAATCTAACTATGTTTTAAAATCATTTTAAAGAGGTGGTGGGGAGTTAGGGTCACCCAATAGAAACAATATCATGGTATTTTGGGTCAGTTATATTGATTTGTATTTTTATAGTATCTCTATTTAAATTGATGTTTGTACTCTTATTTCATGAGGAATATAGTGTGGTGATGATATAAAATTTTAATAAGTAATTATATTAACCCGTAAGAAATGGAAACAATATTTTTTGTTGTACTACATGGGCATTTTAATCATAAATAATGATTTTTTAAAAAAATAATTGAAAAATATGTTGGATTATGTGTACTTTTTCAAAATAAATTTTCGTGATTTTAGTTATGTGTAAAATTTAATTCTCTAACATTTAGGTGTTACTTTTCTACAATAACATGATAAAAATCATGTTAAATATGGTACGATATACATCATCAAAAGAGTTTTTTCAATTTAATGTATTTATATATTAGTTAACATGAACCATGATTAATATTAAATTATTGTGGTCATTGGATCACATATAATATGTGTTCCATGACCAATTAAATTCAAAAACATTTTATCCATTTTTGGTTGATTAATATGTAATGAATTTTTTTGGGAAAAAAATTACTTGTTTGTAGTGATAATCCAACAATGATATCTTGATAAAATAAATTTTATTGTAACAGATTTTATTAAGTAAAAATTTATAGTTCCTTTATGTCAATTAAATTTATGTTAAAATGGGTTTTAGAAAAATGAATTGAGGGTGTTTTTATAGAAGTAGATATTGATGTCACATTGTATAAATATATATTAAATTATTATCATTTAAGGATTTTCCAACATTATAGATTCTATATGAAAATGTCATAGTTGAATTTTTTAATAAGTATATATTAATTTTTTAACAATTATTAATTGTTAACTAAAGTTTTGATCCAATTAGAAAAATAAAAAATGATTTTTATTCAATTACAGTAATAATTTGTTGTAAGGATTGTTAATATTAACATGAATGGTGTAATGAATTTTTGTGAGTAGCGTGTGTTATATTTTTTGTATCCTTTTATTCCAACATGTTAGGTAAAATTCAATGTTAATTATAATTTTATTTCATGTCATAAATGAGATTTTGGATATTATAGAATGGTTTAAATTGAACGTTAATCTATTGAAAAATAATTGATGAACACTATAAACAATTTTTTTTAATTCATGAGAGTCTACGTTATTATTTATTGGATAATCATGATAATTTTTGAATGTTTTGAATTATCATTACTCTATGATTTGTTTTTTCATGTTTCAATTAAGTGTAAAGTGTAACCAGGGAGAATGTAGAAACTTGGTGATAAATTGAATAGAATGGTAAGTAATTAATTATTAAAGTAATATTTTTTGATGTAAATGATATGATGATTTATCCTAAATGATTATCAAATAATGTTGTTTAAATTGTGTGGAGTAACTATTTGATATTTATTACTATGTGATTATATAATTTATTGTATCATTGAATATTGATTGCTTGGGATTTAATTATGAGGTAATCTATTTCTTTCCTTTCACTTTATTCTTTAGATTTTTATATATATTTTTTTGAGTTATATGACTAGAAATAGTGTTATTTGGAACTTCTGTCTCATATATATGATAATTTTTACACTATTTTTATGGATAGGTTCTAGTTTTATTGATTTTGTTGAGAGATATATCTAGGGAGATAATTATTTGAGAGGTATTATATTTTATGGTTCCGAATTTTCCCAAGCCATTCCTTTATCATTTTGGGGAGTCTAGTGGATTAGTTCTGCTCATGTAATTAAAAATATGTTTTAAAATTATTTTATAATTTGATAATATTATTAATTTTTAAATATTAAAAATATTATTATAATTTAAAATATTTATATTAGCTTCAAAGAGTTTAAATTATTTAATCATATTTTTTGGAACATTTGAAATGATAATAAATGCATTCTTATATTGTTCACAAGATTATAAAAGTGGAAATTAAATATTTTTAATGTTATTTTTACATTTTTTAGGGACTTGATGCAACATAATATATGTTTTTATAAATTATATGTAAATGTATGTGTAGATATTTTTGAGTTATGTAAAGGAAACTATTCTGTTATTGTTTATGTAATGTTTGATCTAGTCATATATAGGTAACTTATATTTATTCTTTTGGATTTGTATTAGTATTTATTCCATTTCATATACTATGTAATGTTAATGTGTGTTTCTTATCAGAAATATAAGGGTATACGATAGTGTCTTCTATAGGAATACTGTAATTTAGATACTCATTTAAGGGTAACCTGAAACGAGATGTGTGAGGCCAATTTGAATCTTCCCTTAGACAAGGTTCCATTATAATGTATGTGAATTAGTTTTAGTCCATAATATCCATATTTTCTTCCCTACTTATCCTAAAAATCATATTACAAAAAATGGGAACTCATTTACAAAATCATGGGTTTGAATCGTTTATGATTGAATTGAATGTGTCTTTGATTTTCAATAAATTTGGTCCTTTTAAAATGGAAATGCAGGTTACTAAAACTGGGAAATTAATTTAATAAGAATATAAATTGGAGTTTGTTAAATCATTTATAAATATCAATATATCATATACTTATATATCGAAAAAGGAAAATTTATCTATGACCAAGTTTTTTAACAATTATCGTGATTCTGAGTGATAAAAACATGTTCATTAAGTCTTTTGGGTGACATTTCAATATTCCCAAGTCCCTTCAAGGTAATTTCTAGGTCATGTTTAGTTTCTCGTCTCTCATTTGTTTTTGTACAGTAAATATGAAGCCTCCAAGAGGTATAGTATCTACAAATCAATCATTTATTTTACAGATGTGGAAATATATCTGGCTTACTTTTCCTGATTTTAAATGCTGGGATCATCCTTAAATGAGATAGTAATATATATTTGTCATTACATATGTATTATAGTTTGGAAACCATGAAAAGTTATATAACGAAAATGATCGAGTTATTTAATGTGAATTATTATTGTTTTTATAATATATACATTAAGGAATAAAAATGGTAGGATAATTTCATGCAATGGATAATTATTAGGATCATTAATTAATAGAAATGAATAAAATATTGAAAATTGATTGTCTTATTCAATAGTTTAAAATAAGTTATACTAGTGTTCAAAAATTTTAATCTATAAATAACAGTAAATGTTAATATTTTAGAATCTTGATACAGTATACAGTGGTTTATATTTACTCCTAGAATCTAGAGTTATAATGCTTCTTAGATTGTTCAGAAAATTGGAAAAAATCTGAAATTGGGTTTTATTAATACAATGTTATTAATTTTTAAATAATTGGAAATGATATTATTTAAATATAAGTAATTATTATATATATCAAAATAATTATGAAAATTCTAAAATCTGGGAAGTTATCAACATGTGAAGAATAAAATAAATGCGCGGTGTAGCATGAATATTAATTTATAATATTTAAAATTACTATTTTGAATAAGGTTATGAAATATTTTATAATTATTGGAATTAAAAAATAATTACATGGATAATTATTTCATATTATAGATATTATATCTCATGAAGTGGATACTAGTAAAATGGTTTGAAAAGCGTGATTGTTGTGTTATTTGATATGTTGTTATTAACTCATTATAATCAATAGATATTGATCAATCTACTTGGATATATTTTTTTATAATGGTTTACTTTCTTGAAATATATAAGAAACTTAAGGTTATATGATATTATAAATTAAATGAATAACGGTTGAGAAAAATAGCTACTACTCTTCATTAAATTTATTAAAGGTGGTGAATTTTTCTAAATAATGGTTATTTGGTTTTCTATAATATTATAGATACATCCTATAGGATTGTGATATAGAAAATATTTCATAATAAACCAGTTAATTCAATATACAATTAAAATGAGGGTTTTTAAAGAATAATTTTTTTGGTCAGATTGTGTTTTTTATTTTTTATGGGAGTCTTTAATTTCATGATGTTATGGAAATATATTCCTTTAAATTTTATTTTATATGTTAAACTTAATATGTATATATTCCCTAGTATAATTAGATACATGATTTTTTATTAATAAACTAGTATTATTTGTATATTTGGAGAGCAATTTTCTAGAGGCTCCGAGTAATATCATTGGTTGTTTATATGTTGAGAAATGACCTATGAGTGAGGGGATACAATTTTGGTCAATGTAATTCATTTAGGGAAATAACTATAGTACAAATAATATTTTTGGAATGAAATAAATGTGGCTAGGATGAGATCTGACTGGAAATTTCTCATAAATATAATTAATCATGATTAATAATTTCTAGATGAATAGAGTATCAGGTGATATTTATTTGTTATATTTCACACTATTTGATGTAATTTAACTCAATGTGAGTCATATTCATTTTTAATTCAATTTCACAGACATAGTCTTATATTACCCATATATGTTTTGAAATGATAAATGAAAAAAATAATTGAATGAGGTTGGTTTTTTGTGGCACTAGTTTTACATATCATTCATGAATATTTATAGAAAAAAATTTGGTATTTATGGTTATATGTTATAAAATTACATACTTAATTATGTGAATAAATTTCTAATAATTTTAAAAAATATCCAATATATAATGATTGTATATAATTCTATACATGTTTTATATTAATATTTTGTTAACTAATATGAGTGTCTCCTGAGACTATATCAATAGTTGAGTGTATGGTTTGGTAGATTCCATTACTATGATTTATGTGAGATATATTTTATATTTTATGATTTAATACAAATTACCATCAGCATCATTGGTGTAATACCATAGAATAATTCAAACCATTACATTGTAAGCTTTATGAGTTGGATGATTTGATAGAATATTTTAGGGTTAGGGTGTAGCTTGTTGTTGAGTGTCATGATAGAGAAGATCCATTAGACATGGTAGCGTTCACTGAACCATGGAGGTGGCCATTGTGGAATGAGGAAGTGTGCTACATAATGGAGGCATAGAGATAGATTCAGTTATTGTAGTGAGATGGTGGATTACATTATTGTTGTTGGGTTTTTTCATGGATTCATATAGGATATATTTAGGGAGTTATTGTGGTTCATTCATGCTCTAGGTAACTGTGTTTTGGGTCTTAATCTATGTTGTGGATAAAAATTATGTTGAATTGTTTAATTTGATGGAAGACCATTTATCCAAATACTTGGGGGAAGAATTTATATGGATTATTAGTTTTTATGTTGTTGATTCATGGTTTAGAGGTGGAAGCATGATCAGGGATGAGGGGGATGAGTTTTTTTGGCATGATCACTCTACTTTTTCCATGGACGTACCCATTCTTATAGTATGTAATGTTTTATAATGTAGTGGACTTCATAATTTCAATTAGAATTTCAGAGAAAAAGTTAGAAGGCGTTTTGAGATGATGTGGTTCTTCATCTTGCATCATTATTTATGTATTCAATCATCCTTTTGATCTATGGTTTGCTGTGTTTCAACATGGTCTACTTATTTCCAGCCAGGGTATAAAATTTGGAACCCCGTAAAACCATTTAATTCATTCATAATATTCCTTTACTTGAAGATGTAAAATGTGTATCCCTTAATTTAATTTACACCTTAATTTTTTTTGATTACCCTTCATTATATTATTTTTTTGTTATCATTGGTGAGTGCCCTCCCTTACCACCATATAAATATTCTTTGTTCTCTGTAGTTATTTATCTAGATACAAATAATTTTTTGGAAAAAATTTGCATGATGTTATGGCTGCAGGTTAATGATGATTGGTGTTTTCAATGTTTTCGAAACCTTTTTGTTGTGGTTATGGCCCCATTACTATCCTCTCTTCACCTTACATTTGCACAATAGTTTTTGAAAAGTCAATTGAGGTAGGGGATCCAATTTCTCTCCCTTTTAGATTATATATGTTTGGATTGTATGATTTAGACATCTAATGGGTGGATAAGAAGGGTACACTTAATGAATATACAAAATTCGATTGATTGGAATTAAAGAGAATGTGGATAAATTGAATATATTTACTATTTTTTGTAATATGATCATTATGAAACATTCTTATTTCTATTGATTAAAATAAATATTATTGGGATCCTTGTTTTCACAATGGTTACAATGAATTATGAGACCATTGATTTTATTTTTTGATTTACCTCACCAGAAATGATATAGGAAAATAAATTATATGTGGTTAACTGATTGGTTGCCATTGAAAATCTTGAATTATGTGATAATACACATCATGATGAAAATTTAATGTTATTAAATCTTATGGAAATATATTTTCATAGTTTATAATGATAAAATGTGTTTATATATTTTTATCTTCATGAATTTTTATCTTGAAAGATGCATCAGGAATATGGTGAGGATTTTATTGGTAAAGGTGGTGACCAGGCCGAAGGATGAATATTGTGGAATCAAGATTATGTTTTCTTCTAATGATAAGTGATAAGGGTTACTGTTAAATGATTTATTGATGAGGTTTTTGTTATGTATTTTTTTCGTGACATGGTTGGATTGTGGTATTGGATTGAAATATTTTGTGATGTTCCACTGGTAGATGTCTTGTGGTTATATTTATTTCTCATTGATTGATAGAATGAATTTAAAATGATGAAACTGAAAGGTCATGGGTTCAAATTAAATTAGTATGGGATGAAATTGATGTGTGAAAATTGGATTAAATAAATTGAATGATAAATGTATGGGTAATTTAAATGTTAGTTTAAATATATTTTTAAATAGGAATTATTGGAAACAATATAATTCTATAAATTGATTATTTTGTATTTAGAAAGTGGTATTTTTTGGATTTTATGTGATGGTTTTGTGGTGTGATTCATTAATGGTGGAAGTATTTAGTTGTAGAGGTTGTGAGAAATTAAGATTCTTTTGAGAAACAAATTGGTTATCTTATTATGAACCCCTATGTTGGGTTTTCTATGTTATCTATTTTACATTTATTTGATGACATTTTAATATGCTCCGCATCCATGTTGGAAAAACATACCCACATATAAATATAATTTCTTTGGTATTTTTTACCAAAATATTTAATGGTTGTGAATCATATTGATAGACACCCCCACTTTCCCACTCTTCCTTCAGCATTAATGATAATGACTAGTTATTGTTAGAGATTTCTCAGTGATGACAGGTTGGTGTTGTATATTTCACATTGATGAAATATTATTGTTGGAACCTATGATTAGGAATATTTGATGTGTGGTGGGGATCATGTGTTGAATGGGGATGGAATAATGTTAATTTCCTTTATTTTCATGATTTCCTACTTCTCCAAATATTACTTGTGATTATGTGAGTAGGATGTGATTTGTGTAAAATTGTTGATGCTAACATGGGTATCAAGACCATGCGAGGGTGGGTAGGTATGGACACATCTTGACCCACATCATATATGGATGCTTATTTGATGTCATATGCATGGAAGTGGTAGGAGCATAAGAAATTTGATGTAGAGGAATGAGAGAAGAAAATTAATGGGGAATTAGTTGTGTGGAATCTTTTCATATGTTCTATTTATGATATATTATTACACATGGATATGTTATTTGGTGAGAGTGTCATGGTGAGGTCTGGATTGGTTAATGAATCTTTTTAATGGAATATTAGTTCTACAATTTGTTTTTTGTTGTTGTAGTATGATTTTTCACATGTGAATTAAGAATGCGGGGTTTGAACATACTGAGTATACATTATATTCTCATCATATGTATATTAAAAAAAATTATCAGGTTCTGAGGGGGTCATTTAAAACTGAGATAGACATTACTATCATGGATATTATTGTTTATGTTGAGTCGCTGATGTAGAACTTTTATTTCTAATTTTCACATTGATATTTTTATTTTATTATTTTGATGTTATGAATGTATTATGGGACTATTGGTATAATTTATTTTTATTACATGTTGTATTTTAATTTTGGTAATAAATTCTATCTCTGAATAATATAATAATAATTGCAGGAAATTCCTAATATGTGGGAATTTTTTATACACTCGATACTTATAAAAAACTAGGTACCTGCTAATGGATTAAATTGGTGAATAATTGTCCATATTCCTTCATTTCATGTCTAATAGGGGTATCTTTTGAGGAATTAGGTCACGAAAGGTAGGGGTACTATCACCCATATGGTTTTGTGGGAATTTTCTCTAATATCTATGATATCAAAGGAGTGAATGTCTTACTTCTCCCTCGTCCATGCTATCTCATTATATGTAGTATATGAGTAGGAATATATCAGACAATGATTTATTATGGAATGGTGTGTGTTTCTCTGTAGGATTGGATGGATCTCAATTTACTGTATTTTTTTTGTACTATAATGGATTGGTAATTTAACACATATATATATCTGATAGTGGTGTTTATTACTTCCTGTGGTTCTACCTTTATGGATTCTGATGGAATGTGCAATAAATTAACATCATTGGCTATAGTGGATTCTAGGCATGAACATGGTTATGAATGAAATATAATAATGAAATGTTTTCAAATTTTATAGGATGAAATATTTTCTACGACACGATTACATGAAATTTTAAATGTCTTATGGAAGGGATGAATATAGGATATGATTTATTAGGCGGTTAGAGCAACAAAATAGTGGTAATGTGGTTATGTGTTTACATTATTTATACATACGATTTTTATATAGAATTATTTTCTTATATTCATTAAATGGTGTTTGAGGCATTGTGAGGATGTATAAATGTAGTATTACGAGGAAAGGTGATGAGTTTGTTTCATTTATTTATTTGTTAGGATTTAGAAAACATATTTCAAATTTTTTATGATATGTTTCTAGGTTGATCATACTAAGTTTACATTTTATGCTAATCATTCATATATATATATACTATTTTATAGGTTCATATGAGATTATTGGTGATCATGTTTTGATATTACTTTCTTTGAGTAGTTTATTAATGGTTTTTGGATTTGCTAGATTTTTTAGTCACTGTCATAGGAATTGTTTTGTTCTAATTTTGTTATGTCACTTCTGTATGGAAGTAAATTCTTGTATTGAGATTTCAAATTCATTTATTAAACTGATTTTTTCCATTTTTATGTTATATAATATCTATAAGAATTTATTGAGTATACTATGTCCCATATGTTTGATTTATATATCCTCGAGGTTATTCATCAAATATGGTCCTAGTAGAGGTGATATTTAGTGGTCGTTACCTAATTTCCATTATTTTAGACCTAGTAGGGGTACCAATAGATGTATGGGTCATGAATATAATCATTTGTTTCTCAATATATCATCATGAATATTGAATGATAAATTTCATCAACCAATATTCATGAATCTTTTCATTTAACATCTTTACAATGAACCTTTCATTATAAAACATGGTGTAAATGGACATAATTTGGCTATTCAAACTCTATAAAATGGCCTAAGATATTAAAATTCATTAAATAGTAGAAGGGAAAAATCATTTCTCTCATTATATAGTATTTTTTTCACTTGTGACAAACCAAACAAACACATCCTCATTGAGATTATATTTCATCAATGTTTTCATCAATACATTTGAATGTGTGACTCATGTCTTGAATTAATTATAGTATTTCATATTGAAGGTCATTAAACCTGCTCACATATAGGAATATGAAATGAAATATGAAACCTATGGAATTACTATTGCTGATTCATGTTCTGATAACATTCTATAACATAGATTACTAAGGGAGAACACCATAAGAAGGAGTATTTATGTCTTATAAGCCTCTAACCGATGATAGTTTTTACCATATGTTACCCTAAAAAATAAATCATCCATCCATAAAACATATGTTCATGTTATATAGTCATAAAATCTTAATTATATAATCATCTAAAAGGAAAAATATGTTATATTGATGTGGAAAGTGTCATACGACATTACCACGATAATTTTCACCTAGAAGAGTGATCATCATTAATAATAAAAATAAATACATTAAAATTATAGTAAATGATAGTATTTTAATATTAAAAAACAATTCCAAATAACACCCACAAGCACTAGAGCGATCTTCAAAAACTATATGTTATAATATCATAAGATAAACATGATTTGGTTGAGTAATGGTTGTAGCCATTGAGCCTAGAAAATTATATGAGGGTTTTAGTCATACTGGGACATCATCTCTCTAATAAAATCCCTTAAGGCTAAATATCATCAGGTATACCATGTTTTCCACTATTAACCATTGAATATTTGTATAAACCATATCCAACACTATATTAGTAGAAATCAAAAAAATATAAACTAAGTGTTTTGAGAACTACATCAATAGATACCTCAGATGCATCAATGTAAACCACTATATTTTTATAGAAAATCAGATTTCAAGAGGTTGAGAATTTCAAATTTGTAACACGATTGAATTCTAGACTATGATTCAGGGTCGATTTATATAGGATAAAACACCTTTGGGGTGTTTTAGATATGATTTGGGGGCTAAGTAGACATCATGGGGCTCAGGGGACCCATAGCAGTGGTTCGGTGGATGCAACAGCCAAAGCTATAGTAGAATAACTCTCTCACTAGTGGCCATTAAATTTTTAGAATTTACATTTTGACCACTCATGTATTTATAGGGGTAACACCCTTCCTCTTATTTATCCATTGAAGGTAGCCAGGGTTCTCTCTCAATGTTTTCTCAACTACAATCACTCTAACTGGAGGGGATTTGAGGATTTTTGTTTTGATTAAATATATGTATCAGTATATAATGTTCCCAATTGATTGTCCCCTCATCTAATTCTAATATCTTGTTCTGATAGATATGGATTTGGTTTAAATTCCCTTGGATCATGTGGAAAATATATGAGACTGATGTGAGATACATTCTAACTAGGAAGTGGGACACCTAGGACTGTATCTTCATATTGTGGCTCATCGATTCGGCCAAGGTATGCCACATCTGTATTTTTATTTAGTTTCACCTAAAATGGAAATTATATAATGATGTAATTGGTTTTTTATGATGGGGTTTTCCATATATTTAAGTTTAATGGTGTGTTGGGGGAGGCCAAACCCTATTTACACAATAAAAAAGTAATTTTTGTATAATCAGATCTTCTGTCTTTGAGGTGATCTTAGTTGAGAATGGATAAGGATGGGCATGCCTTGGAATCTACTTACGACCCTTGGAAATAAATTTGGAATATTTAAAATTTTAGTTTGATTACCTACACGGTCTATGGAATTTATTCAACTGATGATATGGAATCTGTTCCAAAGATATACATTTTAGAATATTATCTTTTTTCTAATTTATAATTTAATTTGAAGTGAATATATGTATTAAATTGATTTTTTTTGGACAAACCTATCTCTATAGATGACTAAACCACAATGCATAGGACATGTTTTTCAAATTATGAGGGCTTGATGTATTGTTCATCGAAGGTTGGGTCCTATACTATAATATACAATCTCAACCAATACTCTTAATGGGGGAGACCAAACATGAAGAGACATAGAAGACCTAGTGTAGGATCCATTTATTGACTATTGGGGAAGGGTAATTATGATATTAAATAACAACATAAAAATGTTATAATGGGACCATTATATTCTAGAGGGACACCATGAAACATGAAATGTGAAACCAAATATCATATGGATTTTTATCCCATGAACCAGAATGGTTTGATAGACAAGAGTTAGACTGGTACTAGGTTTTGTGGGTGGACCATTCTAGTGCGTCCTCAATTCTCGATATGGGTAGTGGGACATCTATTTGGTTGATACAATTTCAACATACATCATCTATCTAAAAATTCCACACTTTCATATTGATGATGTCATGGGACATGAAGCCCATAGAGTTTCAAGTGATTACCTAAGACCATGCTAAGACAGAGGAACCATGTGGTGGATCCTCTACTATAATGATATTGATGGAACCTATTGGATTCCACATTGACATGTAGACCCTGACAATACACGTATATCCATGTGTATATATGGTTGTTACTATTATATGGAATATGAATTTATGAGATATTTTATTGGAGATAGATGATGATGATGATGTTTAATTGCATCTAATGGGATTATTTTTTATTTGACGGGTTATGAAATGTTACCTTAGAGTGTATATGACAGGGTTGGGCTACAATGATTTCGATCCGGATGTAGTTGGAACATTGAAGAGGATAGAGTATAGTGATGAATATGGATGCAATGGATTTGGAACTGTATGCATGTTTTATCACATGATAGATAATTGAATCCATGGAGATTATTATCATTTATGACATGGATTAGTATCTCGATGAAGAATCTATATAAGGATAGGTCTCTAGAGAAATTCAATTATGGTTATGACTTCCAAGGATTTAGAACTGGATGCATGAGTTTCCTGGGTATGTGTCCCTATATCCATGCTATTAAAGGTATTAATTACACATATTTGGATATGAATGTGTAGACTATCATGGGACGGGTCCCCAAATCCATGAGATATATGTTTGGGGTTACCATGGATTTGGCACCTTGATGATTGGACTAACATTAGACGAGACCCCAATGCCATGAAGATATTGTTGGGTCTTACCTAGATGGGGATATTGTATGTTTACTAATAATTCATGGTCATTATGAAATACTCAGAGACTCTCTGACAGTATATGATGTAGCTGTGGTTAGTCCAGGTCATAGACCTATGGATTGACTTTTGCAGTAATTTATTTCCTATTGAAATTATTTTATATAAGAATGTAACAGGGACATATCAACACATTAATGGATAGTATTGAACGAAATTGGTGGTGGCCTACTAAGTTATATACTCACAACCTTCTTGTTCATCAACTGCACATGGTTACTGGAGTATATGTTCATTCAGCTTCATGAAATTTTAGGGCGAAAGCCCAAGGATTGTCGATGGAGATGAATTGGATGATTACTTGGAGCTTGGGATGAGTTATGGATTAGATACTTCATATTTATGGAGTCTTTATTTATCTTTTAATCTAGTCTTTATGCTTAGCTAGCTTAATGAGTTGTTATTTTTTTCGATGATATGGATTGTTGGACTTTACTGGATAACATTTATTATTGATTCTTCATGTCAATTTAGTTACTTTCACGCTATCCAATGTATTTTATATATGATGTAAGTTTCTTGGTTATCTTAGTAATTATTATTAACTCTAATACATGGGGTATATTATCCCAGGAGTACTATATTGAAGCCCCACTACTGGTTGGAATCCTCTAAAATATGGGGAGGTGCACCTAAGGCATAGAAACAATAGTTGGTCAGGCCATTGATTACTGGTCAGGGGTGGAGGGACCATACAATGTGCTATCCTTGCACTATTTTTATTTTCAGTCAAACTATTTTAGGTTTTGGTGATATATAGAAATAGATATTTTTCAATCTCTCTGATGGATATCATGTTGGTGGATCTAGAACACCTAGTTTGATAGTAATTCATGATTATAAAGGTGAGGATTGAGGTTTTGATGTTTGATGTTATGGTTGGATATAATTTTCACCTTCAATAACTCACATGGATGTATGAGATTCATAACTCATTTTGGATAATTTGATCTTATCCAATTTGAATGAGTCTAGAGACTAGATTTTACTCTTGGACTATATGGTAAATAGGAACCTCGGGAATCATATTTGGCATGTGGGATTCACATGACATATAGACCCACTAGTGTCTAATTTCACTGATGATTGAGGCTCAACTATTTATATTTATAGAAACATATCATATGGTTTGTTACCATATATGTACATGGTGTAATTATACTCAGTTAAGCCAAATTATATATATATATATGTGCGTGTTTGTTATGGTGTATGGTCTTTTGGACCCTATGGAAAGTTGATCGATATTACTGATTTTGACATTGTTTCATTATCAAGGGACAATTAGTTACCCTATGTTGTATGTAATGTAATTATATTCCATATAAACAAACTTATTAGGGTGATTATTTTATAGGCTTGGTCATTTAATGTGCTACTTACAAACTATAAGGTGTTTTACCATATATCATAGATGGAAATAAAACATAACAGAATTGTGTGACTATGTTTTTTCAGATGCGTGTTGTCTAGGATGATGTCATTGGATGAGATATTGGTGATAGTGAGACGTGATTCTCAATGTTAATTCCTATAGGAGTATTCATATAAGAATCTATTCCCTTATGGGTTGATTTTTTGGCATGAGATGCATTATTTTATAATTTGTGGGACCTGTGGGTAGTTTTTGGGCATCTGTGTTTTCATGTATTGAGAAAGGATCATGGATGATTACCTATGACCTATGACCTTTTTTGTGTTTGTTTATAGGAATATGCAGTAATACCGAGTGATTGTGATGTGATACATGATTAGTAGGTCTATGTGAGACCCATATAGGCCCATACTTTTGGCTCAAACCTTATAGGGTTATACATAATGATGTTAGTGGGTAATCTGTGAGAAGGATTAGCTTAGATTTAGTAGTGACTTTGTGGAAAGAAATATGGGTAGGTTCTTCTAGGTATTAGACTCATGCATTAAATGTGTGTCCATTTATATTATCTATGTATATAAATTCATTAATTTTTCCTAAATTTGGAATATACATGAAAGCCAACATCATGGTCACATGAAATGATTATAATTAAGGACTATCCATGTGCATGGACCTCCTATTATAGGTGTGTTTAATATGTGGTCAGAGTGCTCATAGACATTCATGACATGGAAAGGCACCATGGGTTGTTTATGAATTTGGATAAGACTGAAGTGCCTCAAATCATGATATAACTCCATTGGATTAGGAATAAAACTGGTGTCTTATGTGATTGCGAGGTAAATCATTGCATATGTGAGGGGATTTAATTTCAAGAGGAATTACAATTTAGCTCTTGTCTTGTTGAGAATGACATGTCTTGGAAGAAAAAATTCATAAACTTGGTGATGTGTGACTCCCAATGGTGTGACATAGGATTTTATGATTGTATTGTTTCAGATCATACACAAATTTGTTTTTTGATAGATAAAGGTTGTTGTATACCCCCCCTAATTTCATGTACTTGTCCCATTTATTATAAATATTGGGAATATATAATATTTGGAATGAGTTTTAGGAGTTTTCAAAATGTTTTACATTGTTTTTCATGTGTTTCTAATGGTGTAAATTTATTTCATTACTAGTAAAACTATGTAATATCACCAAAAATATGTGTCATGTGGTGATGGGAGTCAAGGGGAATTCATGTAGTTGGATCATTTTATTACAAAATTACACGCATTTCCAAGGTATTTATTTTGGTGGAGATATTGGGAAAAACATGTTTCTTGCATGGTTTTTTAATCAATGTAATTCAACATTGTATGGTGTTGGACCGGAAAAATTAGAACCGCATTATTGGAAAATAATTTTCCAAACCCTGTGGCAAAACTATATAGGTACCTAGGTAATTTCAAGTCATATGCTTGTTTTTGGATCATGGTTTCTTAAACCATGTGACCAAACCATGTCATGGACATTAAATTTCCAAAAAAATTAATTTAAATTTTGTTTATGCCCCTAGAACCATAGTTTGTATTCTATTATCAAAGGGTTTTGAACTCATCTACCCTCTTCGGCCACCAAGGAAAATTCCTTTTATTTAAAAAATCATTTGGATACATAAATGAGTGTTACATATTTGGAATCAATGATATGTAATTTTCCTTCCTCATTCATATTTTTTATAATATTTTTATATCACTCAAAGCCATAAATAAAATAGGTTATAGATAGATATATGTTATTTGATGTTAATCACTATGAGGTTATATTGGATTTATTAAATGGAATTTATTTTGATATCAAATCTAAAAGATATTAGTGTTGTTCACAAACTTAGTCATCTATTTAGATAATGTCACATCTCTCTCGTCTACATTCAATCTTAAACATTAAGTATTTTTTTATTTAAAACATTATTTATTATTTTCTATGACATCGTTGTTTAATTTCAAAAACTAAAACATTTTGTGTTTTTATTTTCGAATCATGAGAAATTTGATTGATTTTGGAATACATCATTCCTTCTAATTTTAAAAGGATTGATTTAAAATTATGAATTGGTTTAATGTAAGAATATTTTTAAATGAAATGTTTCCAAAAGAGAAGTTATTTTTTGTAATATGGTTTCGCATGGAATTTGGAATATATCAGTTGGGTTGTATTTAATTTTGGATAGAGTATGGTTAAGAATAACCACCATCAATGTGGTATGGATTTAGAAAATGAGTTACAACCATAAATTTCTGATACCAAGATTTTGTGTGTGTAGAAGTGTGTATGTGTAATCATGTGAATAGTTATTCCTCGTAATAGTGAATGGTAATGTGATTTATTATGGATATTATCACATTTATTTTAACTATATATTTTTATAAACTATATATTTGGGGGAAAAATTATATAAATTATGAAAATCATTTCTTATCCTAATAGAATGTGTCGGGAAGTCACTGGGGATTACCTACTATGTAAATAATCACCCCTTCCTTAGACACATTGGTGAATTTGTACATGTTGTACTCTTATACAAAGGAAAGGTAATTGTAAAATATTTCTCTTGTGATGAATCATGTTATTGGGGGAATGGTTGCTGGTGTTGGATCTTGGAGTTAGTTTAGGTGATGCATACCGTTTTCCACATTGATATCGATGGATCATGTTGTCCATTGGATTTAATTATTTTTGTTCCTTGTTTTGTTGACACAGTGATATAATTTAATATTGGTTTTATATATTAATTTTATTTATTGTATTAATATGTGATTTCCGAGTCTGGATCACTTGATAAAAGTACCCAAAATGGTGGGACACATTTCCTTAACCACCCAACCCCATATGCCCAATGTTTATGACTTGTAGTGAGGGACTAAGGGGTATTTATCAGAAGTCTATTCCCTCTAGTCAGAGTATATCACAATAGAATAATAATAAATTTATAAATAATGGGATCATAATAAATATCAACCCATATAAGTGAAATAAAATAATCATCCATATTTGATAATTGAACTGAACAGTAACAATCATTGTTGTATAAAAAATGCTCATAGTGCCATGATGTAATAAAAAAAGAAGACATGCATGGATGTAGGAATAATATATAGTACATGTGTATCAAAATAACAAAAAGACCAAAAATATATCTAATAGATTCATGATCCATAACTTGGTCATGTTCTCTGAGATCTAATACACAATTCTGATTTATCTTCCAAGATCTGGGAATTTTTCGTGTCCCTACATTAATTCATGAAGTCTCTATGGGTACCCAATACTATCCTGAACTGGGTGTGTGATATACTCAGTAGTCCACAACCAAGGGTTTAAATACAAGTGTAGTTTTTGAATATAAATGTAACAATGTATAGGTATATGAATATGTACTGGAATTAAAATGAATATAATAAAAAGCTTGTTGGGTTAAGACTCCTCATGGTATTACCGGATGATCATACCAACATCACCCTAAAGTGGATGCATCTGAATATGAGTCCTATAAATGGTTGGGGTCTCATAGATATAAACATAGAATCCATGTAGATAAAATTTATACAAGTGGGACACAAGGAATAACCAAGGCCTTCATGTCATAGAAATAATGAAATTGGACGCAAGGGGAACCATGGTGTCTATAAAATATAATAAGACCAAATGAAACAAATATTATATCCATGGAATGAGGGAAATATAATAAAATTAATGGAACCAATGTATAAATAAGGAATACATCACCATATAAAGATAGACTATATCATTAAAACTAGCCATGTGGCCAACAAGTAGGGGTCTCAGTGTAATTATAATGGCACACCTGAGGCATTCCACTAGAATAATGTCTAACTGAGTCCATAGAGAATATCTATAGTAAATATATGGCTAATAAAGACTGGGGCCTGAGGTGAGAATCCAAGGCTCCTCCTATTAATGGAAATCAACTGAATCTAAGGACATTATACAAGGTATTCTAATATCCTAAAATAGATCAATTAAATCATTTATACTATACAGAACCATATGCATACTAATAAAACAATTTCATGGTTCCAAGCTGGGTAACACCCTTGGAAATAATTATACTGAATTGGGGTAGAATCCTTTGAGTGATCATGGAATTTACTCTGTAATCCAATGTAGTCCCATGTCTGAACACTCCTTTTTGAGGAAAAAGATTCATGTTATTATTTTTCATATTAAATTTAATAAATACTCTTTTTCATGGGAATAAGCATTCCAAATCATTCACATTATATTATTGAAGACATTAAATATTCATTTATAAATGAATAAGTTGAATATGTGGTTTCATACAGAAAATATTTTCATTTTATATTAATGAGAGAAATTTAAAACATGATTTACCATTTATTAAGAAACAATTTATCCATTAAAATTAATTATATAACTTTAGGATGTCGAACCAAACACAATGATGTGTGTTTTGGTTAATAATATTTAAAGGGGCACATTGGCATATTCATAGAACATATAGGGGAGAAACATGTTGAGATTGATGATCTATAAAAGTAGAACGGTGAACTATTAGAACATTTACATTCAAAATTATATAACTAATATAAAAAAACATATATTTTAGTTGTAAATCATGGTTAAAACTGATACACGACACAATATTGAAAATATAGACAATATATTCTTATGGAAATGAATAGATCACTTACTGTATTGAATTAAAGGAAACCTCATCTAGAACTACAAAAACAAACTTCATAGTGATGGTTTATTTTTGGATGTAATCATAAACACTATGAAATAAACCATGTATAATAAATATAATATAGCCATTATTTGATTTAACCACCACTAATTTTTTTAATTTTAACAAGTACAGATGGTTTTAATTAAATCACTTCTAGAAGTTTTACAAAATAGCTAAATTTATTCCATCCCTCACACACTTTATATGAACCATATCCTGATCCAACATCTCTCTCCTCCTCCTCTCCCCTCCCATGTGGCGACCCTAACCACGCCACCGCATCAGTGGACATCGATTTATCCCCATCCCCCAAACGAATTCCTCCATCCTCTATAGTAACACAGACCCACACATCACTGGTGAACCATGAAACCCCACCCCTCTAACCTTCCACTCCATGACATTGATCCCCTCCTTGGTGGTGATAGTGAGCCTCTCCCCCACCTCGACAGCCACCCACAACACCCCCCACCCCCCATCCAACCTCTCAGTCCCCAAATCCTCGGTAAATCTGGATTCCCTCAAACCTCACCATCCTTATTTCCTCATCTATGTGGGGATCCCCCTATCAATGACTACCTAATCCCTTACTCCCCTACTGTTGATTGTAGTCACCCAAAACACATGTCGGCTACTTCTGTGACCCCAATCCCCCTTTTCAATGACATACATGACCCCAACTAACCGTAATAGTCACCACTGGGACCCCGTACAATCTTTCCCTCTAATATCATAAAATATAACTTGCTTCTAGAGACTATCATGACCCCGAACCCCTATCAGATACTATCGTGACTCTAATCTCCCTACCAATGGAAACCATGACCTTGAACCCCATACAGTTTTTTATTTCTAAAACACTCTTTTAGTCCTAATTTTTTAAATTCTTGATATATTTTTATCCTCATTTTTAATATGAATTTTTTTTTCATGTACTCTATTTAATTAAATTAAATATATGTTATTATAGTTCTCTTTAGTTATATTTTTATTTTATTTTATGAAGCTAATGGCTTATTATTTATTTTATTATTAATTTAATGTTTTAAATTATTATATATATATATATTGATAACATATTTACATGTTGTATTATATTAGTTTCATAAATTAGTATTATTATGGTCATCAGTGAGGTCTAAAAAGTGAAATCCTACTTCTGTAATCATGCATAATAAGTGTATGATATAACGTAAAATTTTAATCTATGAGAGTGTGCTTAATCTATAAAAACTAAATGTGAAAAATAAAATCATCGATATATTACAATTTTATACATAATAATGAAAAACCTAATGTTTCTTATCAAACAAAATTACTAAATACTCTCTAATGAAATCACATTTTCCCAAAGTAACATTTCTATATATATTACATTCTACGAAATAATTCTCTAAAAACCCTTTTTTGAGAAAATTGATATCCAGATGGTTAAAATTAAATATTCTTATAAGTAACAATAAAGAAACTAAAAAATAATATAATAATATTAAAATGAGTTTATTTTAAATTTTCATGTTTTTATGAATAAATGAATGATAATAAAATTATTTTGCCTAAATTTTCTATTATGTATATTAATCCTCTAGTCATACATAATAATTATTTTGATCAAATAGTTTCTCAACAATATCTGGATCATGATTAATATATTCACTTATTAGTGTTATAATAAATTATGTATATAAAAAACACCAAAAAATCTATAATTCTCTAGTATTATTTTTCTAATTTAATATTTATCATTAAAATGATATCAAAATTTTTAATTCAATAGTGAATATTTTTTTACCCATTATACTCATCAAAAATATATATTCAATATCATTACATATATTGTCATTATTTTACATTCACATTAGTCTTTTGATTATATTAGGTTCAAATATATGTATGGTTACTATTTTCTCATACCCCTTATAAAATAAAGTGTATAATATTTAATAAATTTTGTAAAAAAAATTGATCTAAAATAAAATTAATAATCATACTATGCTCTTGATTTTTCATAACTCTTTAAAGGTATGTAGTAATTTTAAAAAAATTACACAAGTAGAGTGTATTTTTAAAATAAAATGGTTTTCAATATAAACTTCTTACTGAACAAAACAATTTAGAAAAGTATTCTTAGAATACATTTGATGTAGAATAAGATTTAGATGAGTTGTAATGTTTAATAAAATCTACCTAGTACCATGTATTTCTAAAATAGATATTAATTACACATAATATATTCCTTGTTCTAGATTATATCATTTGGAAACAATACTATATTTATCAAAAATTAATTTTTAATTCTGAAAATACTTTTTCTAAAGATCCAATGAGTTTTTATGACATAAAAATCAATGGTATATTAAACCAAAAACCACGTCATATTACTTTAAAAATGATTGATCTTATCTTGATTGATCATCATCCAATTTTTTTATATTATACGTCTATGTTTTTGAGAAATAATAATTTATTTGACTCTTGTTTTTATATTATATGTTAAGTAATAAAAGTTTTATTATTGTATTTGTCCCATTTGCTTTTATAGTTTTTATGAACTAGTCAATGTGGAAGTTGGATGATATTTAATTTTGATTTTACCTGTTTTATTATAAATTTATATATATATATATATATAGGCAGAATACTATATAATGAATATGGATAATAGTAGTATTAATTTACCTCAAAACATGCCTTAGAATGAAAAGGGTTTGGATGAATTTGTAGATTATGAAATTCAAAACTAATCAGTTGTTCGTAGAATAAAATGTATGTATGCAGACTATAAATTCAAGTGATGGTTGAATAGAAATAAATATACAATCATTTGATATTGATACACTTTCCTTCTTGATATGTATTTTGAATTTATAAGGTTGAATAAAATGTAATGGAATGTCAAAACAATGACTATACTATCAATGTAATGAACAGTGGCCCAGTAGAAGATAATTCACTTTCAAATTTGATAAATGACACATTTGGTTTTTCATAATACAATTTCCATGATTCAAAAATATCAATATAACCTTTAGTTGATCATAATCAGGTAAATCGTTTTTATAACATAAGTTAAAATAAATTATTTTTATTATTTTATTAAGGTTGGACAGTAATAACTGTATGAAAAGATTTCCATATACTTAATGTTTTCTTTTCTACTTGATTTTTATATTATCATGGGTATCTGTGTAATTACTAACAAGTACATTTCCATGATTTTTTATTTTTGACATGATTCATTTATTTAATCTAATATCCCCACATCATTCTAGGAGTTGAATAAAGTCATCCAAAATCATGGACTTGATTATACAATGATACATGCACTCACTAATGATTTCATCCATTACTAGGGAGATAAATCTGATAATGATGAATACATAAGATGTCATGAAACAAGAATGATTTCAATGAACTATGATGAAGGTATAAATAAATTTAACTATAGGATAAATCAAAAGAATAAAACTCATGAAATGTTATTGCATTACATTCTTCTAAAACTATGCTTCTAATGATTATTATTGTTGTCTAGGACAACATAAGACATAATGTGGCATGCTCAAGATACTAACATTGTCTTGATGAGACATCCAAAATATTCAAGATCATAGAAGATGATTCATTCTCTATATCAATATTTTTATTCAGATACTATAAATGTACTTTTGGGATTATAATCTAATGGTTTTAATCCTTTTGGTACCTTAATTACTAATTTTAGAAATTTTCTAGTTGTTTTGATCCCCAATTTTCAACCTACATAGAGGTTTTTAAAGATGAATTCATTTATTATTTTGATTATTATTTATTGAAAGAAAAAGATAGTAAATGATTTTGATGTATACCTTTAACCTCTAATCAATGACTTGCGAGAATTATGTGATGATAGTGTTGAAATTGATAATGCTTGAATGAGAAAAATATTCCAAATACATAGAGCATTAATGATGAAAATTAGTGACATTCTATGATAAGGAAATCTATCTGGTTGGAAAACTCATACTGGTTTTTCTTTTCCAGTTATAAATTTTTATTTTTCACTGAAACTATTACCTCATAGAAGAAATTGTTTTTTATGTGTCATGGTAAAATTCTCAATTCTTCTCATAAATCTAGGTTTAGAAATGCATGATTCAATGGATATATTGAATTGATGTATTTAAAATATGTGTTATATATCTTAGAAATCATGGGAAAATTAATGAATTTCACATAATAATTTATAAAATTACATTAGTTTAATTATGTGGGGGATGGGATTGAAGTACAATATCTGAAGAATCTAGAAAAAAAATGGGAGGAAAATAATATATCTTTAAAATATTCTTATTCATAGTTTAATTTAAAATTTTATAGTATTGATTTAATTCATATTAATTAGAAATTTTGTGAAAATTTAATTTTTATATTCCATAATGAGTATGGTAAATTGTAGGATTTCCTTAATTATGATAAGGATATTGTTTCAATGAATATAAATCATGGTTTGGGGTAAAATGTGAATGGAAATTATCCTTCAGCTATTATTACAAAGAAAAATCATGAGAAAGACATATTCCTTATATCTTTATTGAAGTTAATCTTCTAGATGGTCATTCAAGTAACAAAACATGGTTCCTTGACATAAAAAATCAATATATACATGGATTGAAAATTCATGACTCAACTTATCTAATATATGAGTTTTTTCCATTAAAATGTTTAATACATTACCTAAAAAATTAACGTCATCTCTACTTGAGTTTTATACCATTTTCAGAGGGATTTTTTTTAAAAATCTAAATTTAATAGATCTTTATAGATTTCATGAAATTTTTTAACACAATATCATTTTGAGAATTTATTTCTCCAATCATTCATCATATCCATGATTTATTTTACTACTCATTTTGATGAAAAAGCTAAAGATGATGGAGCTTTACACTATCAATTATTGTATCCAATTAAGAGGTGCATTGATATTCTTTTTATTTTCATTATTGAATTAGATTTTACAAAATAATTACATTAATTTTTTAATTTTTTTCATCAGAAACTTAGGTCATTTGAAATCACATGTGAAGTATAATTATTACCTATAAGGCTCTATTTTTGAAGGTTACATATCCTAACAGTGATTGACATTCTCTTCTAGGTATTTGGATGGTATAGATACACGATTCAATCTTTTTGGGAATGTTGCTGACATCCCCACTAATTCTATTCTATAAAATTGATCATTAGTATTTTCAACCATTGGATAACCAATTGGAAAGGAGTGAAATTTTGAACTAACAGAACATGATTATATTAAAGTACATAGATTTATGTCACATAATAGTGTTATTTCAAATCTGATTATTTAACAAGTTCCATTAAAAATGATGCGGCGACTAAGGGGTGTGTTTTGAAAAAAGCTAGAATTAACATAATATATTAATAGGGTTATTTTAGAATGGGTTGTCTTATTTTTATGTATATACCCATATTAGTATTATTTACATTAAGTTAGTTTTTATGTTTAAAATGTAATGCATTATATATTATTTTGTATATAATGAATATTGACAATCAAGATGAAATATCGAATGATTTATTGTTTTTGGCTTGAGGTCTTCTAAGGAAGTACAAGGGAATAGTTTCCTACAATATTATTGGATTCATGTTTCATAAAATATATCATGAAGAAGAATTAAAAACATAAAATAGTGTTGTATTTACAAATTCATAGGTTGGACAATTTCATAACCCGTCCTAGTGGGGACCACGTCGCGACTCCCCATGCCCGCCTCCAATAGGCCAGGGGCTGGTGACTAACACTGAGTTGTCATATTACAAACATGGGAGGCATTTCCTATGTACTTATACACACACACACATATCCAAGACCACAAATGATGAAATGTAAAAACCACTGAGGAACAAAATGGATGCATACAACAAAACCCATCCAACAGAGTATGACGAAAAGTAATGTACTAAAAGTAAAATGTGCCCGAATACAAGCCCAGTAAAAGAAAGAGTATGAAAACTGTAAGGTCCAACCTATAAGAACAAAAGGTACTAGGACTACTGATCATAGTCATAGGAACACCTTAGCCGGTAGGGAACATAGAATGCTCAGTCATGTCTCGGTCTTCCCTAGACTCTGTCAAAAGGCTACTTGTCTGCACAAGACACGACAAGTGTGGGAAAAGTATGTTTAGGGGTGAGTATAAAAATAATCAATAGAGGACCCCAAAATTCACAAAGAAATACCAAAAGGAATGGTACAGTAAGATTTATATGAAATATGTCTACTGAACATATATCACGAGTAACAGAATCGAGATATACACAAAGCCCATACACGTATTCTATATACATTCACCCAACCCCAAACCCCTACTTGAGATTTAGTGCGAAGATTCCACAAAGAACATGTTTGGGAGAACTCACTCCATGTGTCTAATATCTCAGATGATGTTCATCTGAGAAGTACTGTCTATCGGGAAATGTCATGAGAGATAAATTCACTCAGTCTAGGAGAACACACTCCTGAGTTGGAAAATATAACGATACACTGATGACGATCACTATCAGGGCCTTGGAAGATACCACGAATCATCTGGATTCACCTTCAATGTATTGGATAGGCGCCCTATGGAAGTAGTCATGTGGGTACCAGACTCTACCTAGGGTCAATAATTGATAGAGGATCTCAATCTAAGCCTCTGAAAGGGATACTTGCCTCTATCTCGAAAATTCCTACTGAAGAGATCATACTCCTGTAGAAGGAAATGCTACCTGACCATAAGGGGAATGAGAAAACAATGGAACTAACCCAAATGAAACAAGTACAATATATCGTGGAAAGGAAGATAAATCCATGTATTGAAAAGTACACGGCAGGTGGAAACGTTACACATTGTGTCCTCTAACCCTAGGTTTTCCCATGTTAAATGTCCCCTGTTGGAAGGGTTGCTGTGTTGAAGAAGGTATACATGGCATGGAAGGGAGTGACACGTCGTGTTCCTCTATCCGGGGTGGACTCTATGTACGATGGCCATGTCCCCGTATATGGTTTCAACCCGTGTGTTACAACCTGTTTAACTGGTATATGTGGAAACCCACGCATATAGCATGGTATGGCTGTGTGGTGGAGCTCACGGCTGTGTACTCCCCTCATGTCTTTTTGTCGTCTGAGATATATGGTGAGTCCCACGTAAGGACCCAAACACTATGTTCTTCAATGAACACTCTATTTCATCACATTGTGCATCATGGAACCCTAGTCGCCACTTAGCCCGTCCCACACGGTGTGTTATTCGTTGTATACTTCTTGTTCTTTAGAAATTTCCAGAACCGTCGTTCTTCTTCATTGTGCCTCAGGGCTCCTCCAATACTCGTTGCAACCATTCAATCATCGCAGTATGCAAGATCTAAGGTTGACCTACCAAGCTATCAATGTTTCGGGAGGTTTCATGTGTTTTATCGACCCCAAAAACTCATTTCGATCATCTGTGTGCAGAACGGTCGAAGAACATTTTCTCCTGAATAGGGTCAATTCATCTATGGCCATTGTCCTCACACCTTCGTTGAGTCATCGCGATGTTGGGTCTCTAATTTGGTATTGTTGTGCTAAGAAACGGGTGTGCAACGATTCCTTGTTCGTATCCCCACAAAGAACACAGAGAACACGGGGAAGAGGGAGGAAGAAAATCATATAAAAAAGTGGAACAAACCTTCTCATTTCTTATCACAGTGTCAATATTATCCCTTTATAATTTTTTAAATGGGAGTAAATTAAAAGAATAAAACATTGAATAAAATGTTTCCCCGGAATGAACCCAAAGAAGCACTCCCTAAAATATGACAAGGTGCAGATCAACCAGTTTTTGGGATGATCTAAATTCATCGTTAAATTCAACAAATGTGGAAGAAAATAACTTCAGAACATTACCCCTACCTCGAATAGGGATCGATCACTGATGAAGGGTTTGCGCTGTCTTCATCGTTGAGGTCCTTCAACTCTATTTGTGTAGAGAATCACACTTTTGATTTTCCTTCGAGAGTTCTCTCCAAAGGTCAAATAATTCACCATAGATTTTCTCAATATTTTTCTAATGACCAACATTCGATTATCCCATTAAAAGGAGGGAATGTGTTTCGGTGTTTCATTATGCTGCAGCATTAATAAGCTAGTGTTGCAATTTCTGAGTCATTATCTCGTGGAATTAATTATTTAAATAGTTTCCCCATCGTTGCGCTGAAGCAGATGTTTCCAAAATAAAATAAAATTAAATAAACCTTTTTAATTATATTATTTTATTTTATTTTACTACAAACGTCTAAAAATTATCTTTTCACCTCGATTCACATCAATCAAGGTTATTCTGTGTCATAGGTAAAGTCATCATCCCAGACGCAATGGTTCACTCATATTTTTAATCCAGAAATCCATTTGGAATCTTCCACAATGGCGCACACCCACCAACTCATATAGCTAAAAAAGTTCAAACCACCATTCTGGGCTCATCGGGCCTAGGAATTATGTGTCGTCTCCATGATTGGTCTCGTAATAATTCCATAAAATATTTAAAAATAATACACGGAAAATCTGAGACAATACATTCTCCCAACCATTGGACATTTCATCCCCAAAAATCCCAAACTAACTTACTCAAAAGGATGTGGGTACTAAGAATAGATCTAAGCCTCCCACTCCCATGTGCTCTCCCAAAGATTCATGTGCTACTACCAGACATGCACCAAGAGAATTGATCACCCATGTAGGATCATCTCCTTCCGATCCTCGAACCCCACCAGGTACTCAGCAAAGGTCACTCCATCTTCGATGTCCATCTCACCCAAGTCGATGACTTGAGATGGGTCATTCATGTACCTCATAAACTGTGACACATGCTAGACATCTTGTACCTGATGCAACTATGGCGGTAGAGCTAGGTGGCACACCACCTCACCAACTCTGTGAAATATTTGTAAAGGTCCATTGAACCTCAGAGATAGCTTGCTGCCTAGGTAATATCTCTATAACCCTTGTCGAGGTGAGACCTGAAAAAAGATGTGCTCTCCCTCCTCAAACTCCACAGATCTCTATCGTCTATCAGCATAAGATTTCTAGAGACTTTGTGCAGTCTTCCTCTTCTCCTGGATTATCCGCACCTTCTCGATGGTAGCTCACACCAACTCTGGGCCCATAATTATTGACTCTCCAGGGTCTGTCTAGCAAATTAGTGACCGGTAAGGTCTCCAATATAAATCCTTGAACGGTACCATACCAATGGTGGAGTGGTAGCAGTGAGTGTATGAAAACTCCACCAGTGGTAGGTAGTCCTCCCAATTGTTATCAAAGTCCAAGATACGGGCCCGCAACATATCCCCAATAACATAAATGGTCCTCTCCATCCGACCATCGATCTGGGGATGGAATTTCATTCTCAAGCGTAGCTAATTCCCAAAAGCCACCAGTAATCCCTTCCACAACCGGGATGTGAAGCGAGAATCACGATCTGATACTATCGTCAAAGAGACACCATGAATCCGAACTATCTCCTAAACATAGAGGCTTCCCATGCTCTCTACAGAACTTCTCTCCCTGATATCTTGGAAGTGGTCTAACATGGTTAGTCGGTCAATGATCAACTAGATGGAATAATGCCCCATGGACATCAGTGGTAATCCAATCACGAAGTCCATCGATATTTCCTCCCACTTCCTCTCCAGATCGTTGACTGGGTGAGATAATCCCACTAGAACCTCGTGCTCAGCCTTAACGTGATGTCATGTAAGGCATCGCTAAACGAACTCTGATACTGTATTCTTCTTGTCTGACCACAAGAACTATCATCGGAGGTCCTGGTACATATTCACCACTCTACGATGTTACACTAAGTGGGATGTATGAAACACCATCAGGACCTCTTCCTGCAAAACCACTGGTACAAAAATTCCTCCCTTGAAAAGAAGTATGTTCTCCCCACCTTGAGAAAATCTATCAGGAGAATTTCTTGTGGATAACTAAGCACGTAAAGCCTCACAGTCGACATCCCCATGTTGTGCCTCCCTAACTCGTTGTAAGAGTGTAGGGTTGACAACCATCGACTGATGGTAAGATCCATCCTCTATATCCATGAAGGATAACCGCAACGTAGCTAACTACTCGGCCACCTCACTCAACAGCTGCGAGCTCAACCTTCTTCTGAGAGCATCTTCCACCTTTTTCCCCTTCACAATAGTATAGATGATCTCGAAATCATATTCCAGGAGGAACTCTATCCAAAACCTCTATCTTAGATTTAGATCCTTCACTGAGATGATGTACATGAGGCTCTTGAGGTTAGAGTTGACGACAAACCGCCTGCCCATAAGGTAGTGTCGCCACATCTTCAATGTGAAGACTACTGCTGCCAACTCAAGATCATGGGATGAATTATTCTTCTCATGAGTCCTATATTGGAGAAAACTATAAGCATTCAATAACTATATCTACATCAAGACTCATCCATTCTCGTTCCCTGATGCGTCTCAGAAAAGTAAGTACTCGACATCCTCATGCGGCAATCTTATAATTGGGGCGCGCATAAAACTCTGCCTCAAGTGCTAAAAATCCTACTGTCACTTCTTTTTAAACATGAAGGTTTTCCACTTCCTGGTCAAGTCCATCATCGGTGCTTAGATCCGAGAGAAATCAGGAATGAATCTTTGGAAATATCATTCCAACCCAATGAATCTTCGTACCTCTGTCACACATTGAGGTGGCTCCCATCCTAACACTACCTCCACCATGACTAGGTCCACAGCTACTCCATCTATTGAGATTATATGTACCAAAATGTGGACCTCTGGAATCTAGATCTGTCACTTTGAGAGCTTCCCATAAATCAACTGCTCTTGGAGTACGTCTAGAACCATCTTCATGTGTCTCGCATTCTCCTTCTCTGACGCTGAGTACAAAAAAATGTCATCGATGAAGACCACTATGAACGAGTCTAAATATGGATTTAATATCAAGTTCAATATGACAATGAACACTACGGGTGAGTTTTTCACACCGAAAGGCATCACCAAATAATCATAGTGACTCTAGTTGTGTCTGAAAGCCATCTTCTATATATCCTCATTCTCTACTTGTAACTGGTGATAACATGATCGATGGTCAACCTTCTAGAAACATTGTGCCCATATTAGCTGATTGAAGAGGTCGTCGATTCTTGGAAGTGGATACATATTCTTCGCTGTTACCTGATTCATGCATCAGTAATCCATGCACAACCTCAAAGTCCCATTTTCATTATTGGAAAACATAATTGGGGATGCCATGGGTGAAACGTGGGGTCTTATGAAACCCTTTCTCTAAAAATCCTCTATCTTCACCATCATCTCATGAATCCTTACAGGATCCATCAGATATCCTAGTGAAGAAATTGATGTCTTCCTTGAGTGTAAGTCTATCCAGAAGTCAACTTCCCAATGGGGAGGTAGTACTAGAACATATTCGAGAAATACATCCTCATACTCTGCCACTACTACTGGGAAATGGGAGCTCATAACATCTACTGCTCGGATGGAAAGGTTAG
The DNA here is from genome assembly GCA_963277665.1 of Viscum album. Lineage (NCBI taxonomy): Eukaryota > Viridiplantae > Streptophyta > Magnoliopsida > Santalales > Viscaceae > Viscum > Viscum album. The sequence continues at coordinate 896,594,286 of OY728127.1, forward strand.
CCAATTCATATGTGATCAGCTGCACCCACCTAAGAATGAGCACATTTTTTGCTGCTTGGGTCTCCTTTTCTCTAACAAAATAAAACCTCTTCCCATCATTGCAGACACACCACACACTTCGCCTAAAGTAGTAAATATGGGAATGGACTGAAGATATCCAATCCATACCGAGAATGATGACATAAGTCCTCGATGTTCCCCCAAGTGGAATAAATCGAAGCTCTCGCCTCCTTGGGTAAGATCAGACTGTCTAAAAAGGTGGTGATCATCGAATCTTCTCTCGTATGTGTATCCAATCATAAGGTTCGAGTAAACCACTCTACCAGAATCTCATGGTTTTTCACAAGACATGTTGCGAGGATGGAATGACTGGAACCACTCTCTTTATGTATAGAAACTAAAGTAGAGAAGAAAAATTTCATACCTCAGATCATCCCTCGAGTACCTGGTTCGTACGCCTCGACTTCATGATGTTTTACCCACCCCCTGTCCCACAGCTCTGTGAGCCTGGTGTAGACCTCCTGTGGGTGGCGGGGGAAGTAGATCGAAGTGTCTGCCACCACCTGCAGCTCTCCCAACTCCTCTACCACGTCCACCACATGGTCGGTCTATCAACACCATTATATACCTCTGACTTGGTGGTCCATCCACCAAATCCATGTTGGGAGCTTGACAGGTCGGAAAATCCCTAGTGAGATGTCCCTTACCATTGCACGAGTAACACCGCCTCTCCCTATGTTGACTGTATCCATCCTAAGAGCCTTGAACTATCGATCAACTATCATGGGTCCCCCTATGACTTCTCCCATGTCCTGATCCCTATGCATGACATTGGATTCTTGATGTCAAGGTCTCTGCACCTGTCTACCTACTACTAACTACTGTCGGCTGTCTTTGCTCCACCAAGAATCTCTCGATCACCATTTCCCGCTTGAGCACTCCAAAATATGTTGAAATGCATATTGGCACAACACTATCCCAAATGTATCATCTTAGACCATGCTCGAAGGATCGACCTCAGAAGTACTGATCCCTGGCCATATCCATCGAGTACCAGGAAATGTTATTGAACCTTGATAAATAGTCAGACACTATCAAACTACCCTGCTAGAACTGAAGAAGTTCTGGATGCGCACTACACTCACTGTAACCGGAGAGAACTAATACCCAAATAGTATCTCAAAATCCACCCATGAAAGAGTCTCCTCGTCGTGAGTTTGTGTGGTAAGACTCCACCGTCGTCATGCCAAACCCTGAAGAAGGCTCGCTCCTAGGATCACTATCTGGTCCGCTGGTGTCCTCACTAGATGAAAAACTCTGGTCATTTCCTCACACCAGTCGTTAGCCTCTGGAGGGTTGGGCTCACCTTGGAACATAAGGAGTCTCTGTCTCAGGAACTCATGCAGCACGCTCAGCATGCGCCCATCCTTGGTTGGTACTGCAGGTACCACAAGCTGGTCCACTTGTGGTGGTATTGTAGGTGCACCACCTGGAGGCAACACCTAGAGAACTGGTCCCTGTATCGAGGCATCATCACTGAGGGGTTTGGCCTTGTGATCATGCTGCTGAATCATAGAGGGTATACGTCACAGTGGCATCCTGTAAGGAAACACAATGTACTGTGGTCAATGAGTATATTTGTATAGCTTACACAATAGACATGGAATATACATCCCATTCCTATATGATGCATGTGGGATTCTATTATTACCCTGCAACTAGTGTTTTCATGTACTGAGTCAAAAATTTGGTTATTAGAGTCATGGTGTATGGATAAGTCGTCCTCCTACACCAACTCTGAATTTTCTAGCCTGAATGTTGAGCTTGAAATACTTAACACTATTTCCCAAAACCAATCTCATAGTCTCTTGGTCCTAAGGTAGAACAAATCACCTCTCATACCACTCTTTCATCACCCGTAACAGTGGGTCCCGCACTGTAACGAACCAATGTATCAATAATTGAAAATCCATATTGATCCAGTTAAATGTATCTTTATGAAAAATAGTTTTTTATAAGATGTCAGCCTCTTTGGATTAATGTTAAGAATTTTTATCGTTGTAAATATACCCATTGAAGAGTGATCACATGATTAGTATAAATATAGGACCTTAACAAATCCAATTTACTCAGACAAAAGAAGCAATGGACTCATCCAGTAGAATTTCCCCATACGAAGCCCATTTGTCAGAGCTCGGAAAACTGGTTGCATCCTTGGGCTTCTCCATTGACCAAGCCCATGATGAGCTTCACCATGTCATGCTCGAACAGGACCGTCAATTGGAAAAGTGGAAGTTGATAGAGATTACCACTCGAGTGATGTTATCCGAGCCACCTCAATAGTTTGTCACCATCGCACACCATACCCTTAGGTCTTATGCGGCTATTTTAAGGGGTTATGTAACAAATACGTAGTACTATGATCATGTACATTATTTATTTATATAATAATGTATAAAATTTCTAGTCATTTTTGATACATTGTAAATAGTTTTTAAAGTACAAATGGTGTTTTTAGTTATTATTTAATTAAGAAATCTATTTTATTAAATTAAGGGATTTTTGAATTAAATAATATTTTAACAAAATCATAATATTATTATTAAATTAGTTTTTATTAAATATAAATGATCTTATAATTTTATGAATGCATTTAAAATTTTATATTAAGGTCTGAAAGCCATCTCTGTCAAAACCCGTGAATTTTCAATAAATTTTGGTTTTTAATTTAAAAGTGAAAATTAACATATTTAGAAATTTTTTTAGATAAAATAAATGTCATTTCTTTAATCATGTTGTCAAAATTATCCAATGGTGAATTTTTCATAATTTTCTGAGACAACCAAATTTTTGGGTAAAAATTAAATACCGTTTAAATATATAATGTGTTTTATGACATCATAATGACCCAATGTTGATGTAATAAAATACGATAATATTTATGTTAGTCCAATATATGTTTTAACATTAAAATAATGTGATTTTTGGTTTGTTTGACTTACTTTTCAAAGCATTAATGGACCCCTCAAGACATATTCAACACTTTTCCTTTTTAAATTAATTTCCATGGGAGTGTGACTCAACTCCACATAAGCAACCTTATTATTTTAAGAAGTTAGTACAAGGGAATTATAATATATTGTTTTACTCTTCCCATTGCCAAAAAACATGGGAAAAAACCATTGGATGGTTTGAGGTTTGGATTAATTTAATGTAAGGGGACCCAAACCTAAATAATAAAGAATTCTCTCACCTTTCTTATATAAACCCACCCATGATCCCACTTCCTCCCCACTAAAATCTCTTGGAGTTTGTCCAACCTCTTCCCTACTCTCTCTATAATCCTCCCAAGGTTCCCCAAGCTCCCAAGAAGCCTCTCAAAAGCCTCTCTCTAGCCTTGGGAAGCACACTACCATGTAAGGGTTTTTTCTTCCTTTCTCATTTTTGTCAATTTTCATTAAGTTGTATTTCCATTTTATTTTCAATTATGAATGTTGGGGTATGTTTTCTCACCTCCCCCATTCTACTCTCTTAATGTTTGAATGATTGGAGACCCCTATCTCTCTCATTAAATGCCTCCCATGTACACCCGTTACTATGCCGAAATTCCGAAAGGAACTTCTTTATCTTCTTTTACATTCAAGGAATAATTTAGTATCATGAATCTAAATTCCATTACAATTGTTGGTACATGTATCTATATTACCTTCTTACTTTCCATTACATGTAAATATGATGAGGAACCCCTTTCTCTCTCATCAACTATTTTTTTCAATTCTTATGTCATGCCGTTACGCTGCTAAAATCACACCGATTTTCTAAGACAATTCCATTGTGTAGTGGATACCATGCCCATTTCTCCATCAAGGGTATCAAACTTTATGCAACATTAATTATTGATTACAAAGTTTCATGTATGAATTCCCCATTCCTTTACTGTGGAATAAATTATTATGTTTTATGAATGGCACACTTGTGCGTGAAATGAAATGTTTAAGAAGGGTGCGCCCTTATAGTGCTCCAATGCATTGGGTAAAGTATAGTATCATGATACGTCATGTGCAATGAGTGTTGACTCCTACTAATTCAAGTGCAACGATGGTTTAATAATTCTTTATGTGAAATGAGGATTTACTCATGCTCTATGTGCAATGAGCCTTGGCTCATGCTAATTCCATGTTAAGTGTTGTTGCCACATTTCCATGTTATGATTATTATGCTTTATCATGCCTTTATGTTCATGTTTTTTTGTTATGCCCTATTGATATGCCTATTGTCTAACATGTATTGTACTCCTCATGTTATTCCATGTGTACTCCCTTACTGGGCTTTATAACTCACCCTTTTCTTATGCATGTCTTTAGGTTATCCCATACAATGCTAAGTACGAATGAATGTAGTGGTCATGTAAAGGTAGTTTTCATTAAAGATGTTGTATTTCATGTTTTATGTTTTTATGTAATGATCCTAAGCCCAAAATACACAAAATCTCTTGGTCTTCTTTGTTCAATCAAGTGATGTTTTATGTAATAAATCATGTTTAATTTGTAATAAAAAGCAGGGTTGTCATAGTTGTTATAAGAGGATATGTTTAGTTATTTTTGGGATTAGGAAACCCTATTAAAAACTTAGATACACGAATAAGTACAATAAAAACGTCCCTAAGTTTTGGAGAGTATTGATTAAGTGGGTTATCAAACAAATACATCCCTGTCTGGATACGGGCAAGTAGAGGCGGCTCTGGCACAAATGTATCTTAGGGGTAAAACCCGAAAACTCCACTTTGAGCTAGACTCAAACAGGAACTGGTGCACGACAATGGGAATTGCTGCACTCTTGGTTACGACACTCCTGGGGGAAATGTCTTGATAAATTCAGAAGCATAGTATGAACCCTTATTAAGGGAATTAAAAAAATTCCCCGAAGAATATATATGTTAGAAAGTAGATCATGAAAATCCTAGATTGAAGCCTATAGACTCATGAGTTAAGGAAATGAAATTTATTTACATGTCATCAACTTTTGTCTTTGTGTTACCCTTTATGTGTTACCCCTAACTTTCCTTTTATTCTAGCCAATGGCCGGTAATAGGAGGACTCAGGCTAACAATCATTGTGAAGATATGGGTGATGACTGTACTAATGATATGCCAAATCCAATTGGAGAGGGAATCATGAACTTTTTCATGCTACTCTCTCAGCTAACTCACGTTTTGAATAGAAAACTAGGTCAAGAGGAACATTCAACCCCCCCCCCCCTCTAAGAATGAACAAGTCGCTATCGAGAGCTTCATGAGACAAAGGCCTCCTACTTTTAGTGGATCATCCGATCCCATGATCGCTGAACAATGGATCAACTCCATTGAAAAGATATTCTCCATCATCCAATGTTCGGAACAAGAGAAGGTTCTCCTGGCGACTTATCGTATGGATGGTGAATGTGATCAATGGTGGACGTTGATAAAAAATACGAATCTTGAGGAGGAGATCGAGGCATTAGAATGGAAGGATTTCTGGAAGATGTTTTTTGATAAATATTTTCCGCGCACCCTCCGACTTAAGATGGACAAGGACTTCCTTTCCCTCAAGCAAAAAGATGAAGAATATGTTGGAGCGTATGAGGCAAACTTCACAAGGCTTGCACGATATGCTCCTGGATTTGTCGTTACCCCCGAATGAAAAGTTGACTGCTTCTTTGGTGGGCCGAATCCTAGCTTGCTGAAAGCATTAGCGATCTGTGACTTCGACAACTATGATGAAATTTTCCGATTTTCCCACAAGGTCGAAATGGAGATCGGGGAATCACAGGGGTATCATGGGGACAAGAGGCGTAAGGTGGACTTCAATGCTGGTGGTCCGATGGATAAATCCAATGGTGCTAAGAAGATCCAGCACCCCACTTGCCATAAGTGTGGGAAGAAGCACCCTGTAAATTGCCATAAGGGGACGAGAAAATGCTTCAGGTATGGAAGAGAAGGGCACCTAGCTATTAACTTTTGGCATGAAGGACTCACGGCTGCGAAAGAGGAGAGGAACACTCCGTTCGAACCTCAACGCATTGTTCAATGCTACAAATTCAATTAACCGGGTCATTTTACAAATCAGTGCCCTAATCCAAGGGTTATCGGAGGCAACCAATAACCTCCAAGATAGTAAGGAAGAGGTTTTTCCCTCATTTCTACTAAAGTGAACCCTGACAACGAAGTGGTGACAAGTACGCTAGTTATTAATTATAGAATAGCGAACGTAATTTGTTATTCAAGTTCTACGCATTCTTTTATATCTCGAAATTTTATTAGAACAATCCCAGCACCACCACAAATCATGGAAGTAAATATGTCAGTGAGTACGGAAAATGGGTCAATCATTGCATCCCATGAATATAAATCCTCCCCTGTTATAATCTGCGGATTGAATTTCCAGACGAACCTCATCATACTCCCTATTGTGGAATTTGATGCAATTCTTGGCAGGGATTGGCTATCCTTATATAGAGCCAACATAAATTTTCAGGAGAAGGAAATCACACTCCATGTGGAGAATCGATCCCCGATTCTTTACAAGTGTCAAGAGGAAGATGGGTCTATTTTAGCTCCATCATCTTAAGCATGGATATTACTTCCCTATGTGCACGCGTATCTGGCTCAGATGAATGAGTCCAAAGAAGAAACCATCTTTGAAGAAATGTCTATTGTGAGGGAATTCGCTGAAGTGTTTCCCGAGGAACTGTCTGGTCTTCCTCCAAGAAGAGATGTTGAGTTCTCAATTGAACATATACCAGGGGCGCTACCAATATCCAAGACTCCATATAGAAAGGCTGTTGCAGAGCATGAATAGCTGAAGAAACAACTACATGAGAATCTGGATAAAGGGTTGATACGCCCAAGTGCGTCACAATGGGGTGCACTAGTCCTCTTCGTCAAGAAGAAGGATGAGTCAATGCGGCTTTGCATCGATTATCATGAACTTAACAAAATCATGATAAAGAACAAGTATCATCTCCCAAGAATCGATGGCTTGTTTGATCAGCTGCATGGAGCACAATACTTCACCAAGGTGGATTTGCGGTAGAGATATTATCAAGTAGGGGTGAAGAAGGAAGATGTCCCCAAGACTGCTTTTCGTATAAGATACAGGCAATATGAATTCATAGTAATGCCTTTCGGACTCACCACTGCTCCAAAAATATTAATGGACTTGATGAATAGATTCTTCAGAGATTACCTTGTCAAATTTGTGGTAGTATTTATAAATGATATTCTAATATACTCCAAAACCAAGGAGGATCATGAGGAGCATTTAAAAACTGTACTAGAGACTTTGCGTAAGGATAAGCTCAATGAAAAGTACATCAAGTGTGAGTTCTAGTTGAAGGAGTTCTCATTCTTGGGATATATCATCACATGAAATGGAATATCTATGGACCCCTCCGAAACAGTTGTAGTTGAGGGATGGTCGAGGCCAACATTGGTAACGGATATCCGTAGATTCTTGGGGTTAGCTGGATATTATCGATGATTTGTGAGAAATTTATCACGATTATCCAACCCTCTTACCAGGCTAACTAGAAAGGGAGTAAAGTATGCATGGAGTGATGAATGTGAAGAATGCTTCAAGGAGTTGAAAAAGAGGCTTATCACTACACCCGTGCTCACTTTACCCACAAGTGGGGAACTTTTTGTGGTATTCAGTGATGCTTCAAAGAAGGTCTTAGGTTGTTTGTTGATGTAGAATGATAAATTGATATCCTATGCCTCAAGGCAGCTGAAAATCCATGTGAGAAACTATCCAACACATGATCTAGAGTTGGTGGCTGTGGTCATTGCTTTGAAAATCTGGCGGCATTATCTCTATGGAGAGAAATGTGAGATATATACTGACCACAAGAGTCTTAAATATATTATCTTACATAAAGAGTTTAATATACACTAGGGAAGATGGATATAGCTCATCAAGGATTATGACTGTTCAATACATTACCACCCTGGGAAAGCGAAGAAGGTGGAAGATGCCCTATGTAGAAAGGACCCAGCAATTATATCAATGATGAGAATTGAGAAAGATCCAATCATCTTAGACATGAAGAAGATGGATGTGGGAATCATAATGAAAGGAACATCATCAATCCTTTCACAAATTATTGCTCAACCATCTCTTTTGTAAAGGTTAAAGGATGCTCAAAAGGATGATGTTGGAATTCATGAAAAAGTGGAAGCTATCAAAAAGGGGAAATCCTCGGAGTTTAATGTTAATGAAGAAGGAATTGTGCGGTTTGGGAAAAGGATATGTGTTCCATCAAGTCTGGAGCTGAAGAAGGAACTTTTAGTTGATGCAAATAGTTCAAATTTCTCTATTAACCCAGGGAGATCAATGATGTATCAAGATCTCCAAGAAAACATTTGGTGGGATAATATGACGAAGGAGATCGCCAAATATACTTCAAAGTGCCTGGTGTGTCAGCAAGTGAAGGAAGAGAGGCAGAAGTCTAAGGGGATGATGCAACCATTTCACATACCAGAATTGAAATGGGAGAACATCACCATAGACATTGTAACAGGACGTCCAAGGATATCCAAATGCAACAATGCAACCAGGGTTGTTGTGGATCGTTTTACAAAGACTAAACACTTCATTGCTATTCGGGAGGATTTCTCATTGGATCAACTAGCACGGATATATATCCGTGAAGTGGTAATTTTGCATGGGGTAACACAATCTATTGTGTCTGATCGAGATCAAAGATTCACCTCTATGTTTTGGAAGAGTCTTCAACATGCTCTGAATACTGAAATGAACGTCAGTACGGCCTATCATCCTCAAACTGATGGCCAATCCGAGCGGACTATCCAAACACTTGAGGATATGATGAGAGCGTACTCAATAGACTTTAAAGGAGGATGGGATCAACATCTTCCTCTGGTTGAGTTCTCTTATAACAATATTTTCCACTGGAGCACCCAAATGGCACCATATGAAGCCCTATATGGTAAAAGGTGTAGAACACCGGCATGTTTGGATGAGTTCGGTGAATGTAGGGTGCTTGGACCATAAATGGTCGATGAAATGGTGGAGAAGGTGAAAACCATTTAGCAGCATATCAAGGTATCCCAGAGTCGACAGAAGATTTATGAAGATAATTGTCAATGAGACCTTGAGTTTAAAGTTGGAGACATGGTGTTTCTACTCATATCTCCATGGAAAAAGTTCATGAGGTTTGGAAAGAATGGGAAGATAAGTCCACGGTATGTCGGCCCCTTCGGGGTTCTTGATCGTGTTGGGGATGTGGCCTATCGACTAGCACTTCCACCTAGTGTGGCCAATTTACATGATGTCGTTCATGTATCCCTCTTAAGTAAGTACATACTGGACCCTTCACATGTACTCTCTTCTGAGGTGGTACAATTGGAAGATGATCTTTCTTATGAGGAGAAACCAGTGAAGATCATAGATCTTAGAGAAAAAGTTATACGAAATAAGACAATGCCCCTCGTCAAGGTGTTGTGGAGAAACCACAAGATTGGAGAAGAGACTTCGGAATAAGAGAAAAAGATAAATCTGAGTTACCCACATCTGTGTTAGTGTGGGAAATGGAAAATTTCGAGGGCAAAATTTCTTAAGGGGGGAATATTGTAACGACCCAAATTATCATTAATGGAAAATCCCTCTTGATCTAGTTAAATGTATATTTATGAAAAATATTTTTTTTATAAGATGTCAAATTCTTTGGATTTATGTTAAGAATTGTGACTGTTGTTAATATAGACGTTGAACAGTAATCACATGATTAGTATAAATTTCAGACCTTAACAAATCCAATTTACTCAGACAAAATAAGTGATGGCCTCATCCAGTAGAATTGCCCCAGAAGAAGCCCATTTGTCAGAGCTCGGAAAAGAGGTGGCATGTTCGGGATTCACCCATGTCCAAGCCCAAGCTGAGCTTCACCATGACACGCTCGAACAGAACCGTCTATGGGAAAAGTGGAAGTTGATAGAGATTACCACTCGAGCGATGTTATCCGAGCCACCCCAATAGTCTGTCACCATCACACACCTTACCCTTAGGTCTTATGCGGCTATTTTAAGGGGTTATGTAACAAATAAGTAGTACTATCTTCATGTACATTATATTTGTATATAATAATGAATATAATTTCTAGTCATTTTCGATACATTTTAAATACTTTTTAAAGTAAAAATGGTGTTTTTAGTTATTATTAAATTATGAAATATATTTTATTAAATTAAGGGATTTTGGAATTAAATAATATTTTAATAAAATAATAATAATATTATTAAATTAATTTTTATTAAATATAATTGATTTTATAATTTTATGAATGCAATTAAAATTTTATATTAAGGTTTGAAATCCATTTCTGTCAAAACCTGTGAATTTTCGATAAATGTTGGTTTTTATTTGAAAAGTGAAAATTAAAATATTTAGAAATTTTTTTATATAAAAAAATTTCATTTCTGGAATCAGGACGTCGAAATTATCCAACAGTGAATTTTTTATAATTTAATGAGACAATCAAATTTTTGGGTAAAAATTAAATACCGTTTAAATATATAATGTGTTTTATGACATCATAATGACCCAATGGTGATGTAATAAAATACCATAATCTTTATGTTCAGCCAATATATGTTTTAACATTAAAATAATGTGATTTTGGGTTTGTTTGACTTAATTTTTAAAGCATTAATGGACCCCTCAAGACATATTCAATACTTTTCCTTTTTAACCTAATTTCCATGGGAGTGTGACTCACCTCCACATAAGAAAACTTATTATTTTAAGAAGTTAAGACTTGGGACTTATAAAATACTTATTTAATATTCCCTTTTCTAAAAACCATGGGCAAAAACCGTGGGATGGTTTGTGGTTTGGATTATTTTAATGTAAGGGGACCCAAACCTAAATAATAAATAAATCTCTCACCTTTCCTGTATAAACCCACCCTAGCTCCCACTTCCTCCTCCATAAAATCCCTTGGAGTTTGTCCAACCTATGCCCTACTCTCTCTAGAATCCTCCCAAGTTGCCCCAAGCTCCCAAGAAGCCTCTCACAAGCCTCTCTCTTGCCTTTGGAATCACACTTCCATGTAATGGTTTTTTCTTCCTTTCTCATTTTTTTCAATTTTCATTAAGATGTACTGCCCTTTTATTTTCAATTATGAATATTGGGGTATGGTTTATCGCCTCCCCCATAATACTCTATTATTTTTTGAATGATGGGAGACCCCTTTCTCTCTCATTAAATTCCTCCCATGTACACCCGTTACTATGTCGAAATTCCGAAAGGAACTTCTCTCTCTTCTTTACATTCAAGCAATAATTTTGTATCATGAATCTAAATTCCATTACAATTATTGGTACATCTATCTATATGACCTTTTTACTTTCCATTACATGTATATATGATGAGGAACCCCTTTATCTCTCATCAACTATTTTTATGAATTCTTATGTCACGTCGTTACGCTGTCGAAATCAACCCGATTTTCTAAGCCAATGACATTGTGTAGTGGATACCATGCCCATTTCTCCATCCAGGGTATCCACCTTTATGCACCTTTACTTATTTATTACAATGTTTCATGTATGAATTCCACATTCCTCTATCGTGGAATAAATTATTATGTTTTATGAATCCATGTTTTATGATCCATGTGGCACATTTATGCATGAAATGAAATGTTTAAGAAGTGTGCGCCCTTATAGCGCTCCAATGCAATGGGTAAAGTATAGTATAATGATACATCATGTGCAATGAGCGTTGAATCATGCTAATTCATGTGAAATGAGGGTTTAATCGTGCTTTATGTGCAATGAGGATTTAATCGTGCTCCATGTGCAATGAGCCTTGGCTCATGCTAATTCCATGTTAAGTGTTGTTTCAACATTTCCATGTTATGATTATCATGCTTTATCATGCCTTTATGTTCATGTTTTTTTTCTTATTCCCTATTGATATGCCTATTGTCTATCATGTTTTGTACACCTCATGTTATCCCATGTGTACTCCCTTAATAGGCTTTATAGCTCACCCTTTTCTTATGCATGTCTTCAGGTTATCCCATGAAATGCTAAGTACGAAGGAATGTAGTGGTCATGTAAAAGATGTTTTCAATAAAGATGTTGTATTTCATGTTTCATGTTTTTATGGAATGATCCTAAGGCCCAAAGACACTAAACCTCTCGATCTTCTTTGTTGTATCAAGTGAAGTTTTATGTAATAAATCATGTTTAAGTTGAAATAAAAAGCAGGGTTGTCATACGCACCGCGACTCCCCAAGACCACCTCCAATAGGCCAGGGGCTGGTGAATAGCACTGAGTAGGAATATTACTAACATGGGAATCATTTCCTAAGTACCTTTACACATTAAAAAATCTTCAAGCCCACAAATGCTGAAATGTAAAACCACTAAGGAACAAAATGGATTCATACAACTAAAATCCACCATCATTGTACAACAGAAAGTAATGTACTGAATATAAACTGGGCCAAAATATAAGACCACCAAAAACAAGATTCTGAAAACTACATGGTCCAACCTATAAGCACAAAGTGGTACTGTGAGTGTTTCATGTAGCTATAAGAACACCTTAGCCTATAGGGAACTCAGAAAGCTCAGTCCTATACCGGTCTGCCCTGGACTCCATCAAAAGGCTAGTCATCTACAGAAGATACAACAATTGTGGGAAAATCCCATGGATGGGTGTGTATTACAATACCCAGTAGAGGTTTTTACACCCCAAAATTTCATATTACGTTATAACATGTTCTCCACGCAACACCGAGTTCAAGCATACCACGACTTACTAAACTAGTCGTTCAAAAAGCTATTATAAATAGTATTAACAAAATTATGAATTTTATATAATCTATATAATTTTAGAATCCATATTATTTTTTTCTTAGACATAATATAAGAATAAATTAATTTTTTTAGATAAAAGAATATTTTTCAAAAAATGCAATTTTCCGCCGTTTAATAGAGAACCCTTTTTAGAAGAATATTTGAATCTTTTATATATTCAATTTAATGAAGTTAAATTCTTATTTATAATTGGTAAATAAAAATTTAGTTTTCATAATTTTTTTTTAAATTTTTCTGATAACTTCAATATTTTGATGAATAGTGAAAATTCTAAATTTTATTTAAAAACTACTTTTTTAATCACAAAAATTATAGTGTTAAATTATAATTTTGAGTTGTTTTAATATATAACTAGATTATATTTTTACCATTTAATCCATTATTGTTCATTGGATGTAATTTCACATTTGAACTGGACATAAACAAGTGTCAATCTTTTGATTGTTATTATTTATTAAAAACACATTTTTTGTTTTGAGAGTGTGAATTATTTTTAAATTAATTTCTGCCACTTCTGTGTTCTAAATTTGGAAAAATCGATTCCATATTAAGAATTAGGAGGTCCAAATTTTTTAATTATGTAACTATTATATTTAGACATTTTAAATATTTACTTCAGTAAATATTTTATTTATCATGATTAAAAGGTAAATATAGTAAATAAAGGTAAAATATAATATTATAATAATATTAAATTACCCTAACGTGTATCATAATCCTATTGGATGATACATATCCGACCATGGGAATCCTTGGGTTGAATTTTGGACCCCATGGGGCCTCATGGGAATAATAATTAAACATTATATTAATTAATTTAAAGTAAAGAGAAAAATGACATAAACAAATATCTTTTAGCGAATCAATTTTAATATGCTTATATATAATTGATCTATAAAACTATAAATATTCATTATAAATTTAAAATTATTTCCTACAGAACTTTATTTTATTTATTATTTTATACTTTAAATAAATAATTTTATTTAAGAAAAATTGATGATGCCGTAATTATCGTATTAATGAAAGAATCAAATAAATTGTATTATAAATATTAAAATAAATATAATTTCAAAGTATTTATGACATACATGAATTTTATAGGGGAATATGACATGTTATGGTTGATTTGATGAATTTTTTTCTAAGTGATAATGTTGTTATGACTTTAACAAAATAATAAATTATTAAATAATGTCAAAATTGACATAATTGAGTTTTTAAAACAAATACAATATTATTGGATGATATAATTTTCTTAAAAAAATAATGTTCTTTCAAAGGGAATAAATAATATTATATGTGTCATTAATGAACCTGTTGGTGGTTCTCTTGGATATTTATGGTATGTTTATTAACCATATAATATAAAATTATAAAGAGACGTGGTAAAAGTCAAACTATTTAATTAATAGTTAAATAAAAAATATAGGTTAATATAGTGACCCAAACCTGTATAAAACCTATTGGTTGAGAGTAATTCGACACAACCCCACCTTATCCTCTAATTAAATCCTTTTGGAGCCTTTATAAACAGAAAATTATTTTATTATAAAATAATATTTCATACATTTCATAAAATGACCCTCACCTCTCTTATAAAAGGGCACTTCCACTTCTCTTAATTTCACACCTACAAAGACTTTTTTTGTCCAACCCCTTTCCAAATATTCTCCCAACATCATTCAATTCATACTAGAATCCTTCCATTTGTCATAATGCCAACCTATAAATCCCATTAGATAAAATCAAAACGAAGAACACAAAGAAGAGGTAAATATTTCATCACCACTTTCATGATATTTTCTTCTTCCACATCCTATTTCTTTGTTGTTTTCATTATAAAATAATAACTCCATAATCTTCTATATATTATTATGTTATTATAAATGTGGTACAACCATATTCATTATTCTATTCATCTTATAAATGAAAAAGTCACAATACGTGTGTACGTACAGCTTACCGTCACCACGTCATGGTGATGTTTGTTATTCAAGCATTTAATCATTTGGATGTGTATAATTATGAGTATAAATAATAGAAATAATAAAATTAACATGAAAGGGATTTTGTATATATGATATAACATCCAATTATATATGAATTAAATATCAAAATAACGATATTGTCGCTCGTGTGTACGTATGGATTACCGTCTCCACGAATGCGAGAAAATTCATTCCCTAACATATCCATTCAGGACTAAATTTCATTTTATGATTAAAAATAATGTTTAAATACTTTATATAGTTATGGATATGAATAATATACATCCCATCCATAATGTACATCACACATGTATCAATGAATATATTGTAAAATGAATCAGTTTACTCCAGAAATGATGAGAATACTAAAATATTTTTAGCAAAGCATTTTTAGAAGATTATATATGATATCATAATTATGTATATGGTTCATGAATAATTTAAAAAAAATTATTTAACTACTATATAGGAGGTTAACATACCCCTAACCAAGGAAAAGTACATGTTAAGGGTTATTTCCTCAATATCATTATTATCGAAGATTGTTTATGTGTAAGTATTTACAGGGAAATACTTATCATCGATACCCATACATCATAGAAATGTTTTAAAAATTAATCAATTAAGTTTTTATAAGAGGGTATATTGAACTAGATCATCATTTTATATGTTTCGAAGATTTATCTTTCTAATCCTTTTTAATTAATGTCCATGAATTCAAAATGATTTTAATGATTTATTTAAATGGACACGAATTTTTTGAAATGATAATTCTATTCAAAAGTTTAAATGTGGTGTGGGACACTTTGATTCAAAAATCTCTTTTAAATGACTTCCTTTATAATCTTTCATAATTTTAAATGATTTCATGAAAATGGGAATTTCTCTCAAAGAATTTTACTGATCATTTTCATCTATTTCAACATCCTTTTATGGATTTTAAACTTGCTTGAAGTTAATGTATTATGATACAAATATTCCTTACCGTATTGAAGGTTCAGTGATATGTTTGACTATAGATGTGTTATTTTTATACCATTCATGGTTTATGGATTAAGTATTGACATTTCGTATCCTAGTTTTAATACGAATATTTTTGTTAGGATTAATCCATTTCATATGATGAATGTATTGGACTATGTATGTGATGGGTGTATCCCACTATAGCTCCTCAATGCATCAGTAGGTCTAATGAGACAATTATTCATGGAATTGGCCTAGGCCTTTTCCAATTTGATTGATGGTTTTAGCCAAGGACAAAATAATTTTTAGATGTATTGGATGAGGCCTTGACAAAATGTTTCAGAATATCTAGAATTATACATTCCCTCATTATGAAAATAATATTAATGGTTCATGTGGTTATTTGAATAGTAGAATACCCATGACTATGTTTTATTATGGCATTATTTACACATCTCATATTCCTGCTATTAAATTTTCATGTTTATTATATGTAAAGGTATGTGATCTTAATTATTCACTATGCCTAATGTTTAGATTATATTCCCATGTATTGATTAACCTTACTAAGAATCTGATGTCACCCCTTTATTATGTTTTATTTTCCAAGGATATGAAGAAGTTAGTTATCAGTGACTTGTAGGAATAATATATGAGGCATTGATGTTTCTAATGTAATAAATTAGTGTGGTTTTTCTTTTTTGGTTGTAATGTATAACATCATGGATATAATCTATTTTCCAAGATTACTACTCTGATCGGTCCTTTGGGACATGATTTCTTTTATCATGCCAATGTTATGTAATAATGCGTTTACTCTAGGTATCTAGGGTCTGGCATTATAGTTGGTATCTATGGAAGTTTAGTACAAACCATTGAAAGTAGATTTAGATAAACTCTATTTAGATCACAATACCCTAAGATATACTTTGACGATTAGTATAGAAGAACTTTCTATAATTTTCGTAATGTAGAGATTTTGTGAGTTTTCCACGAAATACATCCATGTCTGGATACGATCATGTAGAGGCGGCTCTGGAAAAGATGTACCTAGGAGTGAAAACTAAGACAAGGAGTTTCAGGCAAGACCCTAGGTATCCTGGTACATGAAAATGGGCCTTGCGTCACTCTTGGTTACGACACTCTTGGAGGATATGTATATGATAATTCTTATTTTCTTAACATTCCATTATGAAGGGTTTATGAGTAAATAATGTCTCAATGAAATAATTTTAGGATTTTAAGTTATATGCATAATCTTTTCAATTTACGTTAGTTATTTTATACGTTATGAATTATGAATTTTGATTCAAAAACTAACCTAGTGTATGCCATTTTTTTAAATGGTGCCTAATGGAAGGAATGAGAACTCTAGAAATATGCATGATTCCATGATTAAGATGTATTATATATTTCATTATATTAAGCCATCTTTTAGAAGGGAAATAGTCTCCCATGTATTCTCATCATTTGAAGAAATAGTATCATGTGTTAATAAGATAAGTAAATAATTCTCTGATTCATATGGCTTTGAGGGAAAAAAGGGAAGAAAAGAATGGAAGAGAGGAAGATAGATAAAGGGAATAGGGGAAATAAGGTTTTTCCCATGTGTGATAACTATTAAAATAATC
This sequence comes from Viscum album, assembly GCA_963277665.1. NCBI lineage: Eukaryota > Viridiplantae > Streptophyta > Magnoliopsida > Santalales > Viscaceae > Viscum > Viscum album. The sequence continues at coordinate 896,611,757 of OY728127.1, forward strand.
AGGTTGGTAAATTCTTTATGAGAATGGGAGTTTTTTATATGTGTGGAGAAAAAGGACACCTAGTACATGACTTTAAGGGTAAGAAAAAGGTTTCAAATGTACAATGCTTCATCTTCAAAGAGTTGGGACACTTCATGAATAAATGTCCAAATCATCAGAGCATGCCCCGAATGATGCTATTAGATAATAATAAAGTTATGATACTACCAAAGATGAAGAGGAATGATTAGTGTTCATCTGTTGTTATTGAATAATTAGGTCATTTCAGTGTTTTAATGATGATGTACAATTTATATGAATTAAGGAAAAAATAATGATTGTACTACAGTACTATTTCGTTGAGGATTTGAGATTATATGGTACTTTTAAAATTAAATCAACATAAAGTTAACATTTTTTGTAAAATACATGGTTGGAGGAATGATAAACAATAATATGGTTCTGATACTAAGATAATAATTTGGGAGTAAGAGATGGTTGATTTGGAAAAATTATATTCAATATTTTTGACAACTTTGAATCTAATTAATTTTTTGTTTTATCAATTTTGGTTGGAGTATACAACATTTTTGGATATATGGAGTATATCTAGTATTATATAATGAATAAGGGAGAATGAATGTAATCAATAAAGATTTATGGTAATTCAGGGTATTGTCGTGTTTAAAAAAAAATACATTATGAAGGTATTCACATGTTATTACATGGCAAAAAGTATCTTCATTGTGTTTACATTTCTTATAAATTTTGAACGGTGAGTTTGGATAGAAGTATTTTGGATAATTATAATGGTTGTAATCTATTAAATTTACATTGGATACTATTGTTAAGTTTAAATCATTTCTTGATATTATTTTTGGATTATCATAAAAAGGACATCCTGGAAGTCAGGCGACAGCCTTTCGCGTCCTGCAGGGCCGCGAGACTTGAACCCGCAACCGAAGGGCGACAAGGGTGCATCACCTACCACTGGCCTACATGATGTCCTGGTTTTTTAATGTTATTTTTTTATAAAATAATCTTAAAAATGAATATAAACTCATTTTTTTAAACCCTATATGATTAGGATAAAATATTTATTTTTGAATTATATTATCTTTTGGAATGAAAGATCATTTTTTGGTAGGAATTAGTTAACGAATAAAACGATACTTATCATATATATATATATATATATCTTTTCCTCTTATTCTTTGAATAAATTAATTCTTAATCATTAGGTAAAAGATCTTAAAACCAAAATTTTTTTATCCTAATACCTTAGGTTTTTTTGAACTGATGATATTTTAAAACATTATAGATCTATGGCTTTGAGGCCCTATATTTTAAATATTATTCTGATTGATGACCTCAATAACTCCCTATAAATATTTACATTTTTTCACTAATTATATGTCAGTAATTTCTAGCAACGTTCACCTATTCGAGATCATAATTTGGTGGTCACCTTTTCATTTCTCTTTCATCTTATGACGTCTAAATTCATTCCGATGTGGGTTTTCCACAAAGGTATTTTTTATTTTCAAACTTTTATTTTCAAAAAAAATTCAACTTTTGAGGACATAATTTATTGAAGGAGGGGAGAATGTAACACCCCAGGATTTCATAGTATGTTATAACTTTCGCTCCACGCAACACCGAGTTCGAGCATAACACAACTTACTAAACTAACTGTTCAAAAAGTGGTTATGAATAGTATTAACTGAATTTTTAATTTTATATAATCTATAAAATTATAGAATCAATATTATCTGTTTATTACTCATATTATAAGACCCAATTCATTTTTTAGATAAAAGAATATTTTTTTAAAAAAAATGAAATTCTACCACCTTTTAATGGCGAACAATTTTCAAAACCAATATTTGACACTTATATATATTCAATTTATTGAAATTAAATTCTTCTTTATTATTGGGACATGAAAATTTTTGTTGGATAAATTTTTGGAATATTTCTGATAACATTCATATTTTGATGAACAATGAAAATACTAAATTTTAATTAAAAAACTACTTTTTTAATCAAAATCATTTAATGTGTTAAATTATAATTTTTAGTGGTTTTATAGTATAACTATATTATATTTTGACCATTTATTCCAATATTGTTCATTTTATGTAATTTCACATTTAAACTGGATATAAACAAATTGCAATCTTGTTATAGTTATTATTTCCAAACAACACACTTTTTTGTTTTGACATGGGAATTAATTTTAAATTATTTTCTGCCAATTCTGTGTTTTGAATTTGGAAAAATGGCTTCAATATTTGGAATCAGGAGGTCCATATTTTATAAATATGTAACTTTTATTTTTAGACATTTTAAATATTTACCTTAGTAAATATTTTATTTACAATGATTAAAATGTAAATATAGTAAATATGGGTAAAATGTAATATTATTTTAATATTAAATTACCCTAACATGTGTCCTAATCCTATTGGATATTACATATCCGACCTTGGGCATCCTTGGGTAGAATTGGGGACCCCATTGAGCCACATGGGAGTAATAATGACACTTTATATTAATTAATTTAAAGTACATAAAAAATAACATAAACAAATATCTTTTAGTGAATAAATTTTTACATGATGTTATATTATTGATCTATTAGTCTAAAAATATTATTTATAAATATCATAATATTTCCTACATAATGGTATTTTATTTATAATTTTTATACATTAAATAACTAATTTTATTTATGAAACAATGATGATGTTGTCATTACCTTGTTAATGAAAGAATTAAATAAATTTTATTATAAATATTAAAATTAATATAATTCCAAAGTTTTTATGAAATCCAAGAATTTTATAGGTTAATATGAATTGTATAGGTTTATTTAATAAATTTTAGTCAAAGTAATAATGTTTTTAAGACTTTAACAAAAAAAATACGAAATAATGTCAAAATTGACATAATTGAGTTTATAAAACAAATAATATATTATTGGTTGATATAATATTCCTAAAAATATATGGTTCGGCCAAAGGGACTACATAATATTAAATTTGTAATTAATGATCCTAATGGGGGTACTCTTGGAGGTTTATGGTATGTTTATTAACCATATAATATAAAAATACAAAGATACATGGTAAAAGTCAAACTATTTATCTAAGAGTTAACTCTAAAAGATAATGTTAATATAGTGACCCAAACCTATCTAAAACATAATGGATGAAAGGATATCGACCAAAAACCTCATTATCTTCGAAATAAATCCATTTGAAGCCTTTATAAACTGAAAATGATTTTATTATAAAATAATATTTCAAACTTTCCCGAAAGTGACCCTCACCACTCTTATAAATGGAAACTTCCCCTTCTCAAAATTTCACTGTAAAGACCAGGAAATTTCAAGGGAAATTTTTTTCCTAAATTTTCTTTGGAATTTTACAAGAACACAGTTTCCTACGGCGCCTGATTCTGAGGCCCGGTGTGCCCAGAATCAATTTCCGAAGTTTAGCTCGGGTACGTTAAGTGAACGAACGAGCGGGATTTTCTATCTTTTGAACCAGTGATCGGAATTGAAATCTGAGGTCACCGATGAACTCGCAACGCCGATATTTGCTTAAGGAGACCTTTTTCGTAGTTGCGTTTTATCGAGAGTGGATGTTTGTTTTTTTTTTGGGTTTTCTTTAAAAGTGTAATAATAAAATAACGTGCCATGTTGCACTTTATTTTATTTCAGCCGCCATTGGGAGTGAGGTGGTTGAAACCTCCTCATGGAGGTTGGAGGTGGGGCCACCACACCCTAACGTCCCTTGAGAGGTTATGGTGGTGGGGCCCACCCAAACTAAACCACCCATGGGTGGTTTATTGTGGTGGGGACCACACGGGGCTTAACCCCCCAATTAATGGGAGGAGAGGAAACCTCCCAACTCTCCCTCATTAATGAGGGGGAGCCTCTTAATTCCTCAACTCCCCATTAAATGGGGAGAAACTCCTTGACACCCTCCCCTCTTAAGTGGTGCAAACAGACCTCTTTAATTGCGTCAACGCAATTTATTTCACCCGACCCCCTTTTTAAAAAAAATTATGTAACCACGATGGTTACATACCTCTCCCCCTCACCTATATATAGGGATCTTGGGAGAGGGTTTGGGGGACAGCTTCACCAAGCGACGGAACGCTGGTAAAGTACCGCGATGCCCAACACTTGGGAGAATTAGAGTTCTCCAATGAAGAACGCCTTTTTCCAAAGCAGAAAGACGACACTTCTTCTTCCTTTCCACGACCTCCTTCCGTGTTGAATGAATGGGTGTCGTCTGCAAGGAACATCGATGACTCTTCATCTTCGAACGTTTCCCGATGTCAACGAACCGGCACCTCTTAGATTCGTGACTTCGTCAATGACGATTACGGAGGCACGTTCCGCAAGGATGACTTCCGCGACACCGATTTCCGCATCGGCGACGAATGAACATCGAATCCGAGGTAGGGGTTTTGTCTTTTTTTTCAAATTACGTGTTTCTTTCCCTCGAACATGAAAGAATAATCTGTTGGACGTTGTTCCAAATTTTATTAAAAAATTGTGAAAAGTTCATCGTTGTGTTTTTACGATTGGCCAACTGTTATCGTTATAACGGGAGGAGATCGGACCGCACGAACACGGCCGATTCTCCTCCCCCTTCTAATCTTTGGTGTTGATTTAGCGAAGATAGCGCGGTGTCGTCGAACCGCAAAGGAACAAAAGAAAACACGGCCGGAGCGAGCTGCGACGAAGGAACGCGGCGCCATCGTGTCGCGCCGTAGGTTTCAAACGAGGCTGCGGCCGGAGTCGGACCGCGGCGGAAGGACGCGGCGTCGTCACGCCGCGTCGAACGGATTCACGTTCATCTTGCAAGTGGCGGGCGGAAAAACTGGCCGCTGGAGAACTCGAAGGAGGCGGCTGGAAATCCGGCCGCCGGCGCCGGAAGGAGCGGGACCGCAGGGTCCCGCGGCGAGAACCCGGCCAGCCCCGTGCCGGTCGGCCGTTACAGGGGGGAGCCCAGGGGTGTAACCCCCCGGCAATACACATGGCGCGACCCCTTAAAGGAGCCGCCGTTTTAAAAATTAAAGGGGGGGAAATGCCCCCTCCCTTTAGCGTGCCACGCTGGCCGAGCCGCCGTGCCGTCGAGCCGCCGCGCCACCGAGCCGTCGAGCCGTCGCGCCACCGCGCCGCCGCGCCGCTGGCCGGGACGAGCCTGGCCGGGCCAAGCCACCGGGTCGGGCCGCCACTCGGGACGGGTCGACCCGGTTCGGGCTGGCCCAGGGGGTACTGGGCCGGGTCGGACCGGGCACAGACCGCCCCCCCCCCCCCCCCCCCCCCCCCCCCGTCTTCGGATAGGATTGGTTCAAATGCCCATAACTTGGGCTGTAGACATCCGATCGACGAACTGTGAGTTGCGTAGTGATCCTTGGATCGAGACGGTCGTTTCGGTATACTATACTCAAGGTGCACCTTCCTTTTCGAGAGCCTACGTGGTTAAAACTCCATAGTTAAGCGTGCTTGGCCTAGAGTAGTGATCAGGATGGGTGACCTCCTGGGAAGTTTCACAGGGTGGGTGTGAGACGAAAATGCCAATAACTAACAGACCGGGCGTCCAATTGACGCGCCGTCTGTTTCATTGAATTCCTCTTGATGAGAAAAAACTTTTGGCATAATCCGCTCGAGTTTCGGACGTAGTTGGATTATGGCCGGGTTTGGTTCGCTCACGAAACCAACCGGGCCCTTGGAAAGGAAAAGCTGATATCTTTCAGACCAGACGTCCGTTTGACGAACCGTCAGCGGCATTGGTGATCACTTTGAAAAACGGTCCCTATGAGTATACCCTATGAGTGTTCGGGGTATAGTTGAGTTACGGCCGGATTGGTTCGCATACGAAACCAACCGGGCCCCTGGGACGAAGAGGCTAACAACTCACAGACCGGGCGTCCGATTGACGCGCCATCTATTGCGTTGAGACCCCTATGACGAGGTGGTCCTTTGAGATACTTCCTTGAGAGACTTTGTGATACTTGGAGTATCGACCAGTAGCTCGTGGAGCAGACCCTCCCGGAGACGAGCGTGCGGAGTACGGAGACCGTCTAGCTGACCGAGACCCGAAGACTGTTGATCGAATGACTCAGTGTGTTACAGAGGTGCGCTTGGTTGTAGCGGCACATGGGAGCACTTGGTTGTAGCGGCAGACCCACGACAGAGGTGCGCTTGGTTGTAGCAGCACATGGGAGCGCTTGGTTGTAGCGGCAGACCCACGACAGAGGTGCGCTTGGTTGTAGCGGCACGTGGGAGCACTTGGTTGTAGCGGCAGACCCACGACAGAGGTGCGCTTGGTTGTAGCGACACATGGGAGTGCATGGTTGTAGCGGCAGACCCACGATAGAGGTGCACTTGGTTGTAGCGGCACATGGTAGCGCTTGGTTGTAGCGGCATACCCACGACAGAGGTGTGCTTTGTTGTAGCGGCACATGGGAGCGCTTGGTTGTAGCGGCAGACCCACGACAGAGGTGCGCTTGGTTGTAGCGGCACATTGGAGTGCTTGGTTGTAGCAACTGGCCCGCGGTACTCGACAGGAGGAGCACCTCAGCAGTCTTAGGTTAGTGAGCAGTACCTCAGAGTCATGACAGGACCACTGTACACTCCAGAGACGAAGCTCTCCAGCAGTTATGGTTTCGATAATGAAAATCCTGGTTTGAGCTGAGACTTTTTACCTTTTGTGTTTCCTCATGATTGAGATGGGTCACTTGATAACTTAGGTATATGTATGGGCATATACCTGGGTAGTGGTTATCTGTTGATTTCACAATCCTTGTGTTTCCTCATGATTGAGATGAGTTACTTGATAACTTAGGTATATTTATGGGCATATATCTAAGTAGAGGTTATCTGCTGAGATATTCTTGTGGTTATCCTTGTTGGTTTTAGGGAGACCTTGAGGGTCTCGGGGTCCCTACCGAGTATCGTTATACTCACCCCTGCACGTGCTATGCCCGCACTACGTTATGTTGGTTGCAGACGACGGACAGCGTTGATCGTGGTTGAGGCTTGCAGAGCAGGACGGTACCTGGAGGTGGACCACTGGGCGGGATGTGCTCGGAGCGGACGGCGGGACCCGAGGAGTAGTGGAGCTATCTGTACCCACCCTTCAAGTGGTATCTCCAGTGGACAGCTCGGTGTAGCGGCTTTTACTTTGCAGTTGTTGTTTTCCCTTTCGAGTTGTACTTTACTTTCAGTTTGGGTTTGTATACTGGCTCATTTACTTTTCCGCACTTTCAGTTGTACTCTGTTATTACTTAGTGTTTACTATTCCGCATGCTTACTCTGTGGTGCTAGTTTACTTTTCAAAGGCAATGCCTTCCCTTTTTACTGGGATTTACGCCTTGGTGCTAGTCGCCAGCCCCTGGCCTATGGAAGGCGGGCGTGGGGTAGTCACGGCACGGGCCCCGAGGACGGGTCGTGACAAATTGGTATCAGAGGTGGTCGGTTCTACCGCAGACTCTGATCTTTCTTTCTGTGAAGCAATAGTATTAAGGGTACTGAGTGTGGTTTTCAGTTCAGGGAGTCCAGTGTTGGTGCGGGTGGCCGACGTATCCATACACCAGGACCCTGACAACTGATTTCCGACTTTGTGCACGAAAACACTGATTGCGTGTGTGTTTTCAAAGGTTTTCCCTTAAAACAGCTCGAACCAGGTCAGCTCACCAGGTATAATCGTTTGACCGTGTCACGTTGTTTCTTTCAGGATGCCTATTCTCGGACGACCAGCTAGAGCCCAGAGGGACGTGCGTACTGACAGCCTGTCAACCGACGAGGCTTCGGTACAGGACCCTCTTGCAGTTGAGGCACCAGTGGAGGCACCAGCGGTACTGCTACCCGTTGGGCCACCGATGCCACCAGCCCCAGCAGTAGGCGATGCATGTCGCTTGAGTGCGCTGCATGAGTTCCAGCGCCAGAGGCCACCCAGGTTCCAGGGAGGGACGGACCCGCAGGCGGTTGAGGATTGGATGGAGGCTGTGGTGAGAGTCTTCAGGCTAGTGGGGACGCCGACGGATTTCATGGTGATCTTTGCTACCAGCCTCCTTTAGGCAACAGCAGGCAGGTGGTGGAGCCACTTGTTCCAGTTTTGCGACGGGATGCCCTTCACATGGGAATACTTCGAGACCTTCTTCAGGGTGGAGTTTGTGCCAGTAGCTCTACACCCCGAGCGTGTTCAGGAGCTGCTGCCTTTGCCGTGTGTTTTTCGATCAGTAGCTGAGTCATCTGTGGGCAGTAGACAGATGGTGCAGAGATCCAGGAGGTCCAGACCAGCAGTTGGGCGATCTCAGGTTTTAGGACCGGTGGTGCGGGGCACCCGGGGTGGGGTCAGAGCCAGGCGTACCAGAAGCAGACTATGTTACTCGTGCGGCGGAAAGGGTCATCTGGCACGTGACTGTCCGACTCCTCGTACAGTTGATCCGCATGCTTTGGGGGAGCCACCGAGGCAGAAGTAGCGGCGAGTGCTTGAGCAACAGCCGAGCAGTGGACAACGCAGTAGAGCTCCTGGAGCAGGTGGACAGGAGCGGAACTAGTAGATACGTCCCTTGTAATTCTAGTTCCATGTTGTTGTTGTATATGTGTCTTTGTATTATGAGATGCAATAATAAAAAGACACTTATCTTTGTGATGTTTTCTTTCCTATCCTTTTTGTCTGGTTGATACTAAGTGGTCCTGGTTAAGACTGTTGACTTGACCCTCACTTTCAAGATTCCTACTAGAGGAGACCCAGTGACCTCACACTGATGCCGACAGTGTGACTTGACCCTTGGAGGCGAGAGTGACAGTTGGATCTCTTAGTAGTTACGTCGAGGCCTTACGACGTCATCCATGGCATGAATGAATCCTTCATGTCAGGATTGACCGTATTAGGAAATGGGTGTGGTTCATCCAGGGGATGAGACCAGATTTCTCTTATCGGCAAAGGAGAAATTTTAGCATCTCTTGTGGGTCTAAAGGAGGTTCAGGTCATCCAAGAGCGGATGAAGACTGCACAGTGCAGTAAGAAACAGGAAACTGGTGTCAGTCTTAGAGACTCGGGTGTGTTAAATGTTTCAAGAAGAGGAAGCTTTAAATAGAGTTGAGTCTGCGAAGCGGCAGACGTAGAGCTTGGAGAGCAGCATGAGGTGGTGTACATCTTAACATGCTACAACCACCCGCCTTAGTTATCCCCGCCAGGCTCAGGGAGCTGGAGGGCGGAGGAAGAGTGCGGCTGCATGCGGTCAAGGAGTGTGACCCAATGGCTCTAAAAATGATTCAAGGGACGTCTGTGTCCACTACTAGCTGCTGTAGTAACAGACGTCGATATGAATCATTCCTCGCTTTCAAAAATCTTGTCCCAGACCTAGAGTTTCCGGTAAGCCGTGGACTTGACCCTCACGTCTAGAGATACCTTGGGAGGAGACTCGATAATCACACTTACGCCGATGGTGTGGTCAGACCCTCGAGGTGAGAGTTTCGGTTGGAATCACTTGGTGGCAGCGTCGAGGCCTTACGAAGTTGGTTTGAGTATGGACTGGGCAATCACAGTTCATACAAAAATTGACGGTATTAGGAAAAAAGGTTGTGGTTTAACCACGACATCGGGATGGGTTTTCCTTGGTCGGCGGAAAGGAAACCCCAGGCAACACAGGATAAACTCATGCAGAGTAGGGTGCGACTGATCACTCTTGAGTAGGTCAACCTTGTGGCAGCAGTTGTTTTGAGTTTCAATTCTAGCAAGAATTGGAGACTTCTGGAGTTCGAGGATGAAGATCACGTCCTTATACGAGCCTCACCTCGACGAGGTTTATGGAGATGTGGCCGAAGAGGCAAGTTATCTCCAAGGTTCAGCGGACCTTATTAGGTCCTCAGCTGGGTAGGCGTGGTGGTTTACCATTTGACCCATCCACCTCAGTTGCACCTGGTGCACGACGACTTCCACGTATCTCAACTGAGGAGATACGTGCTCGACCCTTTGCATACCATCGACCATGAGGAGCTGGACGATGGTGATAGGGCGACAAGCACGGAGGTTCCAGTGGGGATCGAGGATCGACAGGGGTGGTCCTACGGGGATGATCGATTCCTTGGGTGCACTTTCTTTGACAGTACGGGAACCTCCAGGTGAGCACATGGGAGTGAAAGGCTCAGATGCGTGCTTTCTACCGCTTTAGTGACCTTAGTTGTGATAAAGCTTTACGAGGACGTAAAGCCCTGAGGTGGGAGTAATGTAAAGACCAGGAAATTTCAAGGGAAATTTTTTTCCTAATTTTTCTTTGGAATTTTACAAGAACACAGTTTCTGACGGCGCCTGATTCTGAGGCCCGGTGTGCCCAGAATCAATTTCTGAAGTTTAGCTCGGGTACGTTAAGTGAACGAACGAGCGGGATTTTCTATCTTTTGAACCGGTGCTCGGAAATAAAATCTGAGGGCACCGATGAACTCGCAATGCCAGTATTTGCTTAAGGAGACCTTTTTCGTAGTAGCATTTTATCGAGAGCGGAGGTTTGTTTTTTTTGGGTTTTCTTTAAAAGTGTAATAATAAAATAACGTGCCATGTTGCACTTTATTTTATTTCAGCCGCCATTGGGAGTGAGGTGGTTGAAACCTCCTCATGGAGGTTGGAGGTGGGGCCACCACACCTTAACCTCCCTTGAGAGGTTATGGTGGTGGGGCCCACCCAAACTAAACCTCCCATGGGTGGTTTATTGTGGTGGGGACCACACGGGGCTTAACCCCCCAATTAATGGGAGGAGAGGAAACCTCCCAACTCTCCCTCGTTAATGAGGGAGAGCCTCTTAATTCCACAACTCCCCATTAAATGGGGAGAAACTCCTTGACACCCTCCCCTCTTAAGTGGTGCCAACGGACCTCTTTAATTGCGTCAACGCAATTTATTTCACCCGACCCCCTTTTTTTAAAAAATTATGTAACCACGATGGTTACATACCTCTCCCCCTAACCTATATATGGGGATCTTGGGAGAGGGTTTGGGGGACGGCTTCACCAAGCGACGGAACGCTGGAAAAGTACCGCGACGCCCAACACTTGGGAGAATTAGAGTTCTCCAACAAAGAACGCCTTTTTCCAAAGCAGAAAGACGACACTTCTTCTTCCTTTCCACGACCACCTTCCGTGTTGAATGAATGGGCGTCGTCTGCCAGGAACATCGATGACTCTTCATCTTCGAACGTTTCCCGACGTCAACGAACCGGCACCTCTTAGATTCGTGACTTCGTCAATGACGATTACGGAGGCACGTTCCGCGAGGATGTCTTCCGCGACACCGATTTCTGCATCGGCGACGAATGAACTTCGAATCCGAGGTAGGGGTTTTGTCTTTTTTTTTCAAATTATGTGTTTCTTTCCCTCGAACATGAAAGAATAATCTGTTGGACGTTGTTCCAAATTTTATTAAAAAATTGTGAAAAGTTCATCGTTGTGTTTTTACGATTGGCCAACTGTTATCGTTATAACGGGAGGAGATCGGACCGCACGAACACGGCCGATTCTCCTCCCCCTTCTAATATTTGGTGTTGATTTAGCGAAGACAGCGCGGTGTCGTCGCACCGCAAAGGAACAAAAGAAAACACGGCCGGAGCGGGCTGCGACGAAGGAACGCGACGCCATCCTGTCGCGCCGTAGGTTTCAAACGAGGCCGGGGCCGGAGTCGGACCTCGGCGGAAGGACGCGGCGTCGTCACGCCGCGTCGAACTGATTCACGTTCATCTTGCAAGTGGCGGCCGAAAAAACCGGCCACTGGAGAACTCGAAGGAGGCGGCTGGAAATCCGGCCGCCGGCGCCGGAAGGAGGAGGACCACGGGGTCCCGCGGCGAGAACCCAGCCGGCCCCGCGCTGGCCGGCCGTTACAGGGGGGAGCCCGAGGGTGTAACCCCCCGGCAATACACATGGCGCGACCCCTTAAAGGAGCCGCCGTTTTAAAAATTAAAGGGGGGGCAATGCCCCCTCCCTTTAGCGCGCCACGCTGGCCGAGCCGCCGTGCCGTCGAGCCGCCGCGCCACCGAGCCATTGAGCCGTCGCGCCACCGCCCCGCCGCGCCGCTGGCCGGGACGAGCCGCTGGCCGGGCCAAGCCGCCGGGTCGGGCCGCCACTCGGGACGGGTCGACCCGGTTCGGGCCGGCCCAGGGGGTACTGGGCCGGGTCGGACCGGGCCCAGACCCCCCCCCCCCCCCCGTCTTCGGATAGGATTGGTTCAAATGCCCATAACTTGGGCTGCAGACATCCGATCGATGAACTGTGAGTTGCGTAGCGATCCTTGGATCGAGACTGTCATTTCGGTATACTATACTCAAGGTGCACCTTCCTTTTCGGGAGCCTACGTGGTTAAAACTCCATAGTTAAGCGTGCTTGGCCTAGAGTAGTGATCAGGATGGGTGACCTCCTGGGAAGTTTCCCAGGGTGGGTGTGAGACGGAAATGCCAATAACTAACAGACCGGGCGTCCGATTGACGCGCCGTCTGTTTCATTGAATTCCTCTTGAAGAGAAAAAACGTTTGGCATACTCCGCTCGAGTTTTGGACGTAGTTGGATTATGGCCGGGTTTGGTTCGCTCACGAAACCAACCGGGCCCTTGGAAAGGAAAAGCTGATATCTTTCAGACCAGACGTCCGTTTGACGAACCGTCAGCGGCGTTGGTGATCACTTTGAAAAACGGTCCCTATGAGTATACCCTATGAGTTTTAGGGGTATAGTTGAGTTACGGCCGGATTGGTTCGCATACGAAACCAACCGGGCCCCTGGGACGAAGAGGCTAATAACTCACAGACCGGGCGTCCGATTGACGCGCCGTCTATTGCGTTGAGACCCCTATGACGAGGTGGTCCTTTGAGATACTTCCTTGAGGGACTTTGTGATACATGGAGTATCGACCAGTAGCTCGTGGAGCGGACCCTCCCGGAGACGAGCGTGCGGAGTACGGAGACCGGGTAGCTGACCGAGACCCGAAGACTGCTGATTGAACGACTCAGTGTGTTACAGATGTGTGTTTGGTTGTAGCGGCACATGGGAGCGCTTGGTTGTAGCGGCAGACCCACGACAGAGGTGCGCTTGGTTGTAGCAGCACATGGGAGCGCTCGGTTGTCGCGGCAGACCCACGACAGAGGTGCGCTTGGTTGTAGTGGCACATGGGAGCACTTGGTTGTAGCGGCAGACCCACGACAGAGGTGCGCTTGGTTGTAGCGGCACATGGGAGAACTTGGTTGTAGCGGAAGCCCCACGATAGAGGTGCACTTGGTTGTAGTGGCACATGGGAGCGCTTGGTTGTAGCGGCATACCCACGACAGAGGTGCGCTTGGTTGTAGCGGCACATGGGAGCGCTTGGTTGTATCGGCAGACCCACGACAGAGGTGCGCTTGGTTGTAGTGGCACATTGGAGCGCTTGGTTGTAGCAGATAGCCCGCGGTACTCGACAGGAGGAGCACCTCAGCAGTCTTAGGTTAGTGAGCAGTACCTCAGAGTCGTGACAGGACCACTGTACACTCCAGAGACGGAGCTCTCCAGCAGTTTTGGTTTCGATAATGAAAATCCTGGTTTGAGCTGAGACTTTTGACCTTTTGTGTTTCCTCATGATTGAGATGGGTCACTTGATAACTTAGGTATATGTACGGGCATATACCTGGGTAGTGGTTATCCGTTGATTTCACAATCCTTGTGTTTCCTCATGATTGAGATGAGTTACTTGATAACTTAGGTATATGTATGGGCATATATCTAAGTAGAGGTTATCTGTTGAGATCTTCTTGTGGTTATCCTTGCTGGTTTTAGGGAGACCTTGAGGGTCTCGGGGTCTCTACTGAGTATCGTTATACTCACCCCTGCACGGTCTATGCCCGCACTACGTTGTGTTGGTTGCAGACAACGGACAGCGTTGATCGTGGTTGAGGCTTGCAGAGCAGGATGGTACCTGGAGGTGGACCACTGGGCGGGATGTGCTCGGAGCGGACGGCGGGACCCGAGGAGCATTGGAGCTATCTTTACCCACCCTTCAGGTGGGATCTCCAGTGGACTTCTCGGTGTAGCATCTTTTACTTTGCAGTTGTTGTTTTCCCTTTTGAGTTGTACTTTACTTTCAGTTTGGGTTTGTATACTGGCTCATTTACTTTTCCGCACTTTCAGTTGTACTCTGTTATTAATTAGTGTTTACTATTCCGCTTGCTTACTCCGTGGTGCTTGTTTACTTTTCAAAGGCAATGCCTTCCCTTTTTACTGGGATCTATGCCTTGGTGCTAGTCGCCAGCCCCTGGCCTATGGAAGGCGGGCTTAGGGTAGTCACGACACGGGCCCCGAGGACGGGTCGTGACATTCACACCTCCAAATCCTTTTGGATCGGCCATACCCTGACCAAATATTCTACCAACATCGTTCACAACATCCTAGAGGCCTTCCTTTTGTATGAAGGCCACCATAGGGAGCCCTTTTTATCAAATCAAAATGAAGAACCCAAAGAAGAGGTAAATATTTCATCACCTCTTTCATGTTCTATTCTTTTTCCACTACCTCTTTATTTGTTGTTTCCATTATAAAATTATAACTCCAGTATCTTCTATATACTATGATGTTATTATAAAAGTCGTACAACCATATTTTTTATTCTATCCATCCTATAAACAACAAAATCACCATACGTGCATACGTACGACTTACTGTCTCCATGTCATGGTGATGATTGTTATTCAAGAATTTCATCATTTGAATGGGTATAATAATGATTCTATCTAATGTAAATAATAAAAATAACATGATACTTATTTTTTTATATGATATACCATCCAATTATATAGAATTTTAATATCAAAAGAATTATATTGTCGCTCATGCGTACGTACGGATTACCCTCTCCACGAACACGATACGATTCATTTCCTACAGTATTCATTCAAGAATAATTTACATTTTTTGATTAAAAACATATTTAAAGACCTTAAATCATTCTGGATAAGAATAAGATACATCCCATCCATAATGAACATGGCTCACGTAATAATGAATATAAAAGAAAACGAGTCAGTTGACAATTGAAATGACGATAATACTAAAATATTATTAACAAAGCATTATTAAAAGAACATATATGATATAATAATTATGTATATGGTTCTTGAATAGTTTAATAACATTTATTTAACTATTATACAGTATGTTAATTTACCATCTACCATGAAAATGTAAAGGTAAGGTTTTTTCAGCAATCTCATTATTATCAGATATTGTTTATGTGTAAGTATTTAGTGGGACATACTTATCATCGATACCCATATTTCAAAAAAAATGTTTTCATAATTATTCTATTACGGTTTTATGGGAGGGTATATTTAACTAGATCATCATTTTAAATGTTTTAAGGATTTATATTTCTAAACATTTTCAATTAATGTCTATTATTTCAAAATGATTGTAAGATATATTAAAATGGACATGAATGCTTTGAAATGATAATTCTTTTAAAATGTTTCAAAGTGGTGTGGGACACATTGATTCAAAAATCTCTTTTAAATTAATTCCAGTATAAATTGTGATAATTTTATACGATTTCATGAAAGGGGGTATATCTCTCAAAGCATTTTCCTGATATTTTTCATCTATGTCAACATCCTTTGATTGATTTTATACTTGTTTGAAGTTGATTTATTATGATACCAATCTTCCATATTGTATTAAAGGTTTTGAGATATGTTTTACTGTGGATGTATTATTATTATACCATTAATGGTTTATGGATAAAGTATTGACATTTCGTATGCTATTTTTAATACGAATGGTTGTGTTATGTTTCATCCTTTTCATATGAGAAATGTATTGGACTAAATAAGTGACGGGTGGAGCCCGCTATAGCTCCTCGATTAATCAGTAGGTCTCATCAGACAATTAGATGTGGATTTGGCCGAGGTCATTCCCAATTTGGTATATGGTTTTTGTTGGGACCTAAATCATTTTAGACGTCTTGGCCGAGGCCTTGAAAAAATGCTTCAGAATTTCTAGCATTATACATTATCTCATTATGAAAATAATATTGGTGGTTCTTGTGGTTATTCGACTAGTAGAATACCCAAGACTATATTTTATTATGGAATTATTTTCTCACCTCATATTCCTGCCATTAAATGTTCATGTTTGTTATTTGTAAAGGCATGTATTCTTAATTATTTACCATGACTAATTTATATGTTATCTTACGCTGTATTTATTACCCTTACTGATCATCTTAGCTCACCCCTTTCTTATGTTTTATTTTCATAGGATATGAAGAAGTTAGTTATGTGTGACTTGCAGGCATAATCTATGAGGCCGTGATGTTTCTAAACGAATAAATTAGTGTTTTTTTATTTTCAAGTTGTAATGTTGATCTTCATGTATGTAATATATTTTCCAATACTACTAAATTGATCTGTTCTTTGGGACGTAATTTCTTGTATCATGCCAATGTTATGTAATAATGCTCTGACTCTGGTTAACGAGGGTCAAGGCAATACAGAGGACCTCAAAAACGGTCAAACAATAAAAAATTGAATGGTAATGTCTCCTCAACATGATATATGTCTACAAAACATATAGAAAGATTAACACAATCCATATATAACCAAAAACCAGACCAGTATTCTACAAATAGTCACTGAACTGCATACCCTCACTTGGGATTCAGTTTGAAGATTCCATGATGCACTCCTCCAGGAGAACTCACTCCAATAGTATGATAGCTCTGATTAAATCCATTTGAGAAGTATTATCCATAAGGAAAAGTCATGAGAGATAGATACACTCATTCCAGGAGAAAAAAATCCTGAGTGGGGAAAGATCACGATACATAGATGAGGATCACTCCCAGGGCCTTGGTGGATATCGTGACTCATCCGGATTCACCTGATAGGTAGAGGATTAGTGCCATGTGGAAGTAGTCACGTCGATACCTGACTCATCCTAGGGTCCATAATGAATAGAGGATCTCACCTTGAGCCTCTCACAGGGATACCTGACACTATATCCTGATAATTTTTATATAAGTTTTTGGCATAAAAAATTTATATTTAGTTTTCCCAATGAAGATCAAGTAATTGTTTTATTAAAGGAAGAATCAAATAAATTATATTAATATAATTAAAATATATATAATTTCAATTATTTGTTGCCATAAATTAATTTTATTGATTAATTTTACATTTTAGGGATTATATGGAGTAGTTTTTTAATGAATAATGTAGTTATGATTTTTTAATAAAGTCATGTAATGAATATTTTCAAAATTGGGGTAATTCACATCATAAAATAAAAAACATTTAATTAAATGATATAGTATTTATAAAAATATATGACTATTATAATAAGTTTATATCATTTTATAAATGTCATTAATGAGTCAGTCATTGGTCATTTTTTATGAAATGCAAATTAATTTATCCATCAAAGATTATGTTACTTGATAAAACAACAAGAATTAAAAAGGATTAAAAGGTATAAAACAAAATGATAAGGTTCAAAATAAAATCAATAAAATTATAAAAAGTATTGGTTGAGAAGATTTATAATAATCCTCATATGAAATAATAACAAACATAATATGGATTCATTGGGAGTTATTAATTAATTTATATCCATTTAATATTTTAAGGGTTTCCAAGGGTGCCCCTCCCCTCTAATATTAAAAGGTTCCCATTGTTCTCTATTACTCACACAACAAAAACCTTTTTTTCGTCCAATATATGTTCAAAACCCTTCAAAAGATACTTTCACAATTTATATATTTCTTATTTTATGAATTAATCCATCCTTAGAGGTGTTCAGGTGTTAGGAAAGGTGATCATCTAAAGGAAAGGTAATGTTATTATTTAAGTGTTTTTATTTTATTTATTTATCCACTTCATTCAAATATTCTTAATCTATGATGAAATAATAAATCCAGTATCCTAAATAAATATTAATATTTTTATCTTTATATCATCACTAAAATCCATCTCCACTTCAATTAAATTGGAAATGGATTAATTGTCATGTGTGTGTGTGTACTATCACCTCTACGAAACACTTTAATATAAATTCCCTATCCTTCTCACATGAAAAGTTATTAAAATTGAATTAATGTTCATATATGATATTGATGAAATATTAATAATTATAAGATAATAATATATCAATTAAATTGTTACATTCCCTTAACATAAAATTGATAACATCATTCATGTGTACTCGTAAACCATCACCTCTATGAAGCAATGTATTTGTTTTAATTCACAACATCACTTGTATGATATACATATATATATAAGTATATTTAAATTATTAATATGTTATTAATTATGTTATGATAATATTATAAAGATCAAATAATACTTACCTTATTTCTATAATTATCAATAAAATGGAAAACATTACTAATACGTATGTATTCCCTAACATCTCCATGATTATAACGTTGTTCATTTTTTATAACCATTCTTAATGGTTTGATTTAAAATCATATTTTTTGTATAAAATTTATAAGAAATTATTGAATCTTATTTTGGAGTGATGTAATTATGGCCCCATGGACTATTGAGATCATACTAGGTTCATTTTGGACTCATATACCGAATATCATCAATCTTTTTGATGTGAACTCAAAAAATTAACTAATTTTTATAACTTGTTAATTAATGATATAAAAGGAACAATAAACATTAATAATGATTGTATTAAAGTAGAAATTATCCTATGCCTATTATTCAGAATTATAAAGAAAGTATGAGATGATTCAGAGTTGTGGTAAGGTCATTTTAACTAAAAACCTTGTTTTAATGTTTTGATGATTTATTATTTTAAATATATATATTTTATGCCCATTTTTTAATGGTTTTTGGGAATTTATTTTTAAGGAAATAAATGTCTTAAAATGGGAACATTGAGATTTCAAACAAATTTTTTCATAAAGGGATAATTGTAAAGGATATCATCTAAAATCTCCATTCATCGAGACATATTTTGATAATATACACTGCCTTCTTTCATACGGTATATAATCATCACCTTGGAAATTTAATTTCAATAAACGTTTTTCAAAAGGAATATTTTTATTTGAATCATTTTACTAAATGAGAAAATGATTTTTTTAAAGGTATACGGTGAATAAAAAAATTTCTACTACTATTACCATTATTTCTTATTTAGCTTCCCTTACAAGATGCAATGTTTTTAAATGAAAAATTAATACCATATCACATTTTCAATTATTTTGGTATTGAATTTTCTTTAACATGCATTTATTATATCAATATATTCAAATTATATATTTTGATTATAATTTGAAAATGTTATTATTGTTTGAAGCATTATTTATGTGATGTTATTATTTTTCGATTCTTGTGCATTGCTTATGTATACGGGTGGTTTCATGATTAACTAAGGGCGATTGAGCCTGTGATATCTCTCCAATGCATTGGATAGTGAGACTATGTTAGCCACTTGGGTTTATCCTTATAGATTTATGAAATATAATATAATGGGTATTCAAACGTAACCATGAAATTAACTCACATTATTGATATGAAAGCAACAAAGTAAAAATGAAATGGATGCCACAAGATACCTTTATGATTTTTTATTTCAACCAATTTTATATGAATATTAAAACATCACGAGTTAAGGTAATGGTTTTATGTTTAATGGGTGAAAATTATTATGTTTTGAAAACAAAATTCATGACTTTAAAATATTCGGGGACCTGTAGTTTCATTCTTATATTTATATCTCTTACTGATCTTTTCCTCTTCATCCCATGTTTTTTAAATTTTTTCTACAATGTATAAGGATGGGTAAGGGTAAGGAAGAAGTGCAGATTAATGTTTTAAATATTTTTTTCAAGAAAATGAAACCATGTTTAAATTTAAAAAAATTATATTGTCGAATAAATGGATACTCTTTTAAATGTATCCAATATTTATAAATGTGAAATGTTAGGTATGAATTCTCTAAATATATAATCCTAAAAAGATCCTAAATGAGAAATAAAGTAAAATTATAAATATATCTTATGATTAAGTTATGTTTGTGGATTAGGCCAAATAATTATTATCAAATTTTGGATTAGATAACTTTATATGTTATGGTTTTATTTAAGCATATGATACAGGTTGTATATAACCACAATGGTTGGCTTTGTATGGAGAGTTATATTTTTTTAAGATAAATTGAATGATTTTTATATAACATGAATAATGATATCATATTGTTTATCTTCCTTCTATGATTTTATTGGATGATTTTATTGATATATTCACACTATCCATTTTGCTTTTATTAAATGGATAGATCCAGTAGGCAGTAAATTAATAGTTCATGTCAAGGAAAATGTGGTGGTTCTCTAAGTAATAAACTTATTGAAATGAGAGGTGTAATGAAAAATCTTTTTGTAATTCTAAAACAACGATCAGGGGTCATGAATAACTACTTGATCCTTGGTGGTTTTTATGATGCATCATTTATGAGAGAAACAAATCCCAAAGGAAGTACAGGTAATTATCATAATGTTAAGTACATTAAAGAACATTTGTGTCAAGGATTTTGAAAGAAACTCCTACAAATGATATTTAAAGGGATGGGAATATGTTTTAGATATGTTAATGAAGGTAAAAAATCAATAACCATTCACGGAGAAAGGAATTTTTCATTTGACTCTAAGAAAGGGAATGATTTTTTTTGTTATCAATTGATGGTTTGAAATGTAGGTAGTATGGTCATATGAAAAAATAAATTATATGAAGAAGGATGAAAAATGTGAAAAAGAGGACCGTACAAATCAATGTTTTGAAATACCTAATGAAATTAAAATTGAAGATGTGGAATCTAAAAATGACATTTGAAAGGAATGGAATAATTCTTGAGTCATGTTTTTACATTATTGAATCATAAAAAGTGATTAATGTTTTTGTTTGTATAAATGAATTATTAAGGAATAATATGGAAAATAATGGATAAGGGAACATGATGAATATTGGATGATTAAGATGTCTATATTTTATAAATTCTATAGTTTTGTTAGATCTATGGATGATGAAATGATAAAATGTAATAATTCTGTTTTGTGAATGGATTACATTAGAAAACAATTTTGTAGGTGTAACAATGATGTTTATTATTTGAAAGTTTTATTTTAGGAATAATAATAATTTATTGTGTGTAAATAATTATAATGTTTTATAAAACCATTGGGGGTTATATGATCATTTATTTTGAGATAATTATGGGTTATTACATTTTTGTATGAAAAATTATAGTCACAGGATAAACATTGAGTATTAAATATTTTACGATTATTTTTTAGTATTTTATCTAAATTTAAGAATGTTTTAAGAATTATATTGGTTTAGAAAAATGAAAATCCATAGGAAAAGTGGAAACCTGTTGCGTTAGATAAGGCTATTGGAATCAAACCCATAATAGAAGGGTCACAAGGCACCTTCACCAACAAGTAGCCTACGTGAAGTCCTTGGTTAGTATTTATTTTTATTTTTATTTAAATAAGATGACGGAATAATAATATTTTAATATTGGTAACATATTTTTTATCAAATTTATATCCTAAATTTAGGAAGATGATTTTGGGATTAATTGATAAATGTTATTTTGGAAGATGTTCACTATTTTTAAACAATATATGATTAATATAGATAGAAGCCAATGAGATTTCAATTGAGGAGTAATGGTTGAATTATATTTGGTTATAATCTATAAATCTTACTGTGGGATTGTTGGGAATTAGGTTATTTATGGAAATGATTAACCTATCACAGAGAATATATGATTTGGTTAATTACTTTTTGTTATGAGAAATTAAGAGTGGTTGATGTTATTTGGAGATAATTGTTAAAATTAATCTTGGATTACTATGTGATCAAAACCATATGAATTATTGGTTTCAATCATAGATTATATAATTTTTAGTATTTTTTAGGATGTTCGTTTTATGAATTTTGTATCTTGATCTTTCGGTATCAATGATTAATTTTAGATATTACAGTAGTTTTTTATTATATAAATGTTTATTAATTTTGGAGAATTATATTACCTTGTACTAAAAATTTTGGTTTTTTTTAAGGATCCATTATATGAGATATAGATTGTTAATCATTTTTTATTCTCATGAAGTTTATTCTAGTGTTTTAGACATGAAAAATTCAACTTGAATACTCATAGTTTAGTTAAATAAATACTTTTTTGGTGGAATTGGATTAATGGATAAAATAATACATTTCATGTAAGTATATTTACTAATGTTTTCAGTCTATGAATTAAATGAATTACACAACATTATTAAAAAGATATTAATAAAATAATTACTTACTTCTCATATTATGAAATCAAACACCATTTAACCCATAACTAATTCATGGTTTTGTGATTGTAAACTTTTTCCTAACAATGTCTTCTTTCACTCACCATCAGAACATGATGGTTATTTTTGACTTTAATATCCATGTTCTCATACAGTGAACCGTAATATTTATTATCTTAGGTGAAAATTTTACATAACATTCTTTCTTCCAATGTGGATATTTTTTTGATACTTTTTATAATATGGAATCTCAATGATGTTTTCATGATGAAATTTAAAATTGCATGGATGAAAACTCCAAAATGGGGGAATGATGTAAAATCATGGGTAATTATAGAATAATACCTTTTCTTATTTATTAATATTTATAAATTAGATAGTAATTTTACGTTAATGAGATGCTATGTTGGATTTCGTAGTTGACACATAACAATGGGTTTCTCCAAAATTTTACAATAGACGCAAGACTGAGTTTTACAGAAAAATAATATATTCTAATATTATTTTTTAAGTGGTTGTTATCTTGTAGACATTTGAATGATGGGAATGAAAAATTTTAACTAAATTGTTAAAACATTTTTTAAACATTTTTATATAATGATTCACTGGTTACCAAATTAACTATAAATGAAACAAAAAAACCAAATGAATATAAATGATGTATTTCAATGAAAAACTATTTAATTATAAATAATTATTTATATAAAATAATAAAATCATTCATTTTGGATTAAATAAATGAAATATAAATTCAATATAATGTATAAAATTCATCTTATGTGTTTTCTAGACATTACAAAAGAACAAAATCAATTTTTAGGATTGAAGACGTATTTTTCTAAAAATGCAATTTTGTCACCTTTTGACGAAGAACCTATTTTAATTCTAGATTATGATACTTTTATAGGTTATATTTTACAAAATAATATTAATCATTAGAAGTGGTAAATAAAAATTTGCATTAGTTTAATTTTATTTATGACAAATTTTATATTTTAATGAACCGTTGAAAATACAGAATTATTATTTAAAGATGCTTTTTTGTCTGTTTTTTATATTTTTCGATTATTATATTAATAATTATAGTAAAATTAGATTATTTTTATAATTTTATTCAATTTAGATCCTTTGAATAATTTTTTTGCTGAAATTGGAAATAAAAACTAATTGAAATTTTTCAACGTCTCTTTTACCAGCCTTCTCTCCACACATGTGTGATTAGTGTTAATCTTGATTTAGTCAGATCAATAAAATTAATTATCAAAAATTTAAATACATGGTTGTAATAAATATAAAAAACTTGATCTAATAGGATTAAATTAATTTATTTAATAGTATGCATTGTATTTTATTAACCACTATTAAGTGTAAATCGGGCCATTTAGGGTTAAAATAATTTTATAATAACATAAAATTACTCTAACACTCTACCTAATTTCATTGGATAAATAGAATTTGACCTAAATAATACCTAGGGAGAAATTGTAACCATTTTATGAAACATGGGTAAGAATATGACTTTTTATTTTATTAAAATATTAGTAAAAATGTTTAAATTTTCATACTCATATTTTTAATAAGTAAATAATTTTTAATGTCGGGTATACATAAGATAAATTTTACTATAAATATTAATTTGAAATATAAAATTTTTATCTACATAGTGATAATTTATTATAACTATTATAAAATAAATAATAAAATTTTATTTTGACATATTTATTACGCAATAATTGTTTTCATAAAAATGAATCAAATAAATGATATTAATAATAATAAACTAAAAAAACTAAAATATTTGATTCCATACGTGAATTTTATGGATCAATTTGATAGGTTAAGGATGAATTAAGGTAGTATATTCGAAGGAATCATGTTTTTATGATTGTTTTAAAATTATTTTAATGAATAATGTAAAAATTAGCATATTTCATTTCTTAAAATATAAAATATTAAAATAAATGATAAAACATTTACAAAAAATATAAGATTCATCCTTCCTTTTAACATAATTCTATAAATATTATTAATAACACATTAATTTGTCTTTTTTCATGTTATGGTAATTATCTTAACCTTTAAATAGAAAATTACATGATAAAACTGTAAGAATTAAAAAGGTTAAATAAGGGTTAAAGAAATATTGTTTAATATAATATCAAAACATGTCAAAAAAATTGTTTACAAGATTTAGAAAAATCTTAATATTATCTTATAACTAACATAATTTTGAGTCATTTGGAGTTAACAATTTATTTACATTAATTTATTATTTAAAGGGTTTCTAAAAGTCCCCACCCCTCTCCTATAAAAAGGCACTCATTCTTCTCTATTACTCACAATTCAGAAACATTTTTGCTTGGTTATGTTGTGCCAAAATACATTATTATAATACCTCCCCACAATCTAGATTCCTTATTTTAGGAAGAACACCCTCTTTAGAGGTGTTAAGTTTTTATGAAAGATGATCATCTGAAGATAAAGAAATGTATTTATTTAAGTGTTTCTATTTTATTTATTCATCAACTTCCTTCAAATATTTTTATTCCATTATGAGGAAATAAATTTGTTATCCTTAATATAATTATATTTTATTATGTGAATATCATAACCAAAATCCCTCTCCACTTCCATTAAATGTGAAGAATAATAATCATTTGTGTGTCTGTGTGAACTACCACCTCCATGAACCGATATAATTCATTTTCAATAACAGTATCTCTTGAAAAGTTATAATAATGGAAGTAAAATTTATATTTGATATTAATGACATATTAATGATAATATTATAACAATATATCAATTTTGTTCTTACTTTTCATGAATATAAAAATGATAACATCATTTGGGCATACATGTAAACTATCACCTCCACACAATGATGTGATTCATTTTTTATTCACTACATCACTTGTATAATATATATACATATATTGAAATTAGTAATATGATTTTAATTATTTTGTTACCATTATTTAAAGATAAAATAAAACATACCTTATTTCCATAATAATAATTGAAATATGAAAAACGTTACTCATGCATACGTTCGGCCTACCATCTCCAAAATTATAACGTTGTTCATTCATCTTCACCATACTTAATAATTTGATTTAAAATTGTACTTATTTATAGAAATGATAATAATTTCTTGAATATTATTATTTTGAATATGGAAATTTGACAAAATCGACTATTGACATCATACCAAGTTCATTTCTGTCTAACATACCTAATATTGCCAAACCACCTGATGTAAACTCAAATAAAAAACTAATTATTATAACATGGTAATTAATTATATAAATTGAATAATAAATATGAAAATGGTACATAGTAATGTTTAAATTAACCTATGATTGTTATTGATGATGATAAAAATGAATGACATGTGTTAGAATTGATGTAATGTACTTTTTAACTTAAAACATAGTTTTAATGTTTTGATTATTTATTCATATACATATTTCTATTTTATAACCATGTTTTCGAAATGGGTTTTCGGAATTTATTTATATTGACATGAATGTTTTTAAATAGGATCTTTGGAATTTCTCTCAAATTTTTTCATAAGTGGATCTTTATAAAGGACATTGTCTCAAATCTCTTTTCATTGAGGCATATTTTGAAAATATAGAACTCCATCTTTTATTCAGGGTATAATAAACCCCATTGAATTTTAATTTCATTAAATATTTTTCAAAAGTTAATTTTTTTAT
Source organism: Viscum album (assembly GCA_963277665.1). Lineage (NCBI taxonomy): Eukaryota > Viridiplantae > Streptophyta > Magnoliopsida > Santalales > Viscaceae > Viscum > Viscum album. Next base: position 896,637,804 of record OY728127.1, read on the forward strand.
GAAGCATTTTTCTAAATTAGAGGAGGAATGTTTTTATAATGTATATGTAGATAATGAATTTTACGCCACTGTGACCATTATTTTATATTTGGATTTATCTTGAGGGAATAAGATTTTTAAAAGAAAAATAAATGTCATATTCCATTTATCATGTATTCTGGTATTAAAAGTGTTATTCAAAATGGATTGATTATACAAATATCGTGAAATTTTATCTTCCGATTACAATGTGGAAAAGTTATTATTATTTTATTCCTGATTTATATACTATACGTATGTTCTGGTTTTTCAGAATTACTTATGTATATAGGTTGTTCTGTGATAAACTATTAGTGGGTGAGCCCATGATATATTTCCAATTCGTTTGGTATTGAGAAGGGGTTAAATGGTAGGGTTTCTCCTTAGAGAATAATGGAATATACTTTGACGGGTATCAAAATCATAACCATAGATGTTACTCCCTATGTAGCCGTGAAATCTAAAATGTAATACTGATATGGATTCCACATGTTAAATTTATGATATATGATTTCTATGAGATTTATAGGAATCGTATGATTAAATGAGGTAATGTAAATGGTTTATATTTTATGGGTGAAAATTGTGATTTTGTGAAAAAAATCATCAATATAAAATATTACTACACATACATTTTAATTCTTTATTTTATATCACATACAAAGATTTTTTTCTTATCTCTTATTTTTTAAATATTTTCCACAGGGTATAAATGTTGTTAAAAGAAAGTAAGAAGTAATTATGAATTTTATGAAGAACTGTATCATGAAAAAAATAATGTTTACTTTTGAATTTTTTATATTGTGGAAGAAATGGATACATTTTTAGTTATATCTAAATTGTGTAAATGTGGAATGTTATGTATGAATTATGACCTAATTTACCAAAAATCTAAACCTGGAAAGATCTGTAATGTGATATAAACTAAAATTCATAAATTATCTCAAGATTATATAATGTTTTTGTTACGGTCCTTATATATAATTTCCCATTAATAAGTGTTTCATACATATATACATTATTCTATTATTTAGTTTTTTTGTAAAAAGACATTTTTTATATATTTAATAAACTATAACCACCTGAAAGCAGGATTCCCATGAGCTAAAAATTTTCATGATCTTAGTATTTCAACCAATCACAACATGCCACCACCACCATCATATTTATAGATCCTAGTGACAACGTTGTACCCAATGATACTAGAGGTCAATTTATTTTATCATATTTCATTGGTATACCACCACCTTATTCACCTCTAGGGATGGATTAGTTGTTCACCCCCTTATCTAGTTGATATTGTAATGTTACTATTACTGGTTAGCATGTTAATTATGAAAAATATCATATTTTTTTAATTGTTTGTTGAATTTTAAAATAGATAATGTCAACCATAGAAGGGTAAAAATATGAAAATGGAAAATGAATGAAACATTAAGGAATTCATGATTGATGATCTATTTGATGATTTTGGGGTGCTTATCAGTGACGTTTCCATAATCAATGGGTAGATTATTTGGAATATTTCATTTGAAATGATGAGCTTTCACAATATTTGTAATGATTCAAGGAATATTCTAACATCATTTATAATGATGTATTTCATACACAATTAATGATAACAATTATTCAATATTCCTTGATAACTAATTTATAATATTGAGTAATTTTCTTAATATACATATAATGTGTTATGTTTTTTATTTCAAATTTTTTTTAATTTTGATCTCCATAACTTCGTTTCATGCACATAGAAATTGAATCAGTTTTTAAAGAAATGGAGTGATTTTAAATGGAGATTATGGAATGAGTTTAATGACAGTTATCTGAGGTAACTATATATATATATGGGAATGTGCCTGAGGGTATTTCTCGTGATAATTTGATGGTATTTTTTTATATCAAAAGAGATGAATCTCTTAAGGTAACTGAATATTTCACTGTATCTTAATTAAATAAACATAATAAAATTATATTTTTTATTAATGATCCTATTTTGGTGGGAATTTTCTAGAAATATATTATGAATCATGTGAAGTAATTCATTCTTCAAGTCACTGGGTTTTTTGGTTTTTTGAAAAGAATAACAATTTTTTGTTTTTATTTTATTCATTTCTATTTATTTAATTTTAATATAACTCATTGTTTTTTATAACATAATTTTTTTATATGGGATAATTAATTAGGACACTCTTTTGGTAAAATAGTGACGTGTTATAATGTACATAGGAAACCAAATTGCGGTTTTGTTAATAACCCTTCCAAAGATGTTGGATTTAGTACTTTTCATTACCATTTAATATTATTTAATTTATATGAAAGCATAATAATTATTAATATATTATAAAAACTAAAAATACATATATTCAATTAAAAGGGGATAGCTACATAGACCAAATGATTTCAATTTTGATTTGCTTGATACATTTAGATAACCCCAAATAATTGGGTTTATGGTTTGTTTATTTTAATAATATAATTTTCATTATTATGTTATTATTGTTATGAAATAAAAATAAAATAGTAATAAAAAGTTTTTTTAATTAAATAACTTTATGAATTTCATATATTTTATAAAATAATTGTTTTTATTTTTGTATTAATAGTATAAAATTCAATAATCTGGAGATGTAAACCCATCACAATCATCATCAGGTTCCCATAATGATACAGTTTGAATCATTTTAGGGAATGATCATCCAAGATAAGAATGATGGATGGTTTAATTTCATACTCCATCAGATGTCTTTGGTTGGTTGGCATCATCCTTTTCTAAGACAACCAGTGGGGTTTCTATTATTATAGTTGATCGTTAATCACAAAGATAAATAGAATGATTAAAATAATATGTTCAAGAAAAAACTAGTTATAAGAAAAAAAACTATCATTATCGATCAACAGTGGAAAATTATTTAAATTTTTTATTTTATTGGACGACTAGCATGATCCTGGAAGAATTTAATAGCCTTATAGCTCATCATTCTGAGGAAAATTCTAAATTTCATAGGTCATTCACAATAATTTAAATAACACATACAACATCCAAAATAAAAACAAAAAAAGACATTTTTATATCAAAAACATGGAGTTCGAGTTATATCGACCATACATTCTTCCGAATTGATGGGTGGTTTATTTATACACATAAAAAATGATTTATATATTGTTATCAATATGTTTGAAAAAAATTTAATCTTATTTTCCATATTTTGACTCGACAAACACTTCTTAATTTTAAAAAATCATTTAAAAAATGGTATCGTGGGTCAAAACCAAGAAGACAACCTATTATTTCTCTAGAATTAGGGGAAAACTAATAGATCAAATTTTAAAATTCTAGAACTAATGTAACATCATTCCAAATTATGGTTTTCCTATTATGGCTGCAAAAGAATTTCTAGTATTTTGATGAACTAAAACGTGCTTGGAATTGTGAAAACCATAGGAAAAAACCTTATATTTACATGGAATAATTAGACACCCTCATATGTGTTTTTTGTTTGTTTAAACATAAAAGACATTTCAATTCGATGTGTGTATTTGTCGGAAGGAATCTATTAACAGTTATTAAGGGTAAAAAAGTTTTTATAAACATGTGTTATAGGACCAAAACTAGGGAAAAACATTAGATGTCCATGTTATCAGAGGTAATTTACTAAAATCGAATTTTGAAATATAGTAATCGATGAAACAACACTATGAATTACAGTTTTCCTTTTGGGGCCTTAAATGTGGTTTCAATGATTTAAAACGCAAAAAAATCATGGAATAGTTAAAACTATAAGGCCCCGGCCTTAATCCTTTCTTAATATTAAATTAAATGAATAATTCACATTGAGGATCTTTTCAGGTTTAGAGTTTTAGAGAATTAGGAAATAACTATTACATCTCAAAAGATTTCAAAGTGGAGACTTCTACTATGTTTCCATAAAATAAAAAAAACTCTTAAAAAGAGACATGTCTAGTTCCATGTTTTATATAGCATGAATTTCCCTTGATCCCATCCTTGACCCTATTCCACATTATGTCCTGTGAAAAAACATTTCAAAAAAACTTGGGGTGAGCATAAAAATCTCAGTAAGGGATACACACAGAAAGAAAACTGTTAGTTTTTCAAACATCACAAAAACCATGTATACTTTATCAAAGTAATACCTTCACCTTCATGAAGCAGTAAAAACTCTCCACTGAATAAAATATCATTACATACCCTTTTGTAACCAATGGATTACCATAAAACCCATATAAAGAACACATAACATATAAAGGTAACTTGGGACATAAACATACTTAAGTAGAATAACCATACGGTCGACTTCCACACATATCACTTAATGGAATATCCATACGGCCAACTTCCATACATACCTAATGGAATATCCATACGGATGACTTCCATACCCAATGAATTAGAGGTTATAACGTAACCACCCATCCTGGGATTCACAGCACCACCCGTCATATGGTTTATCACGTAACCACCCGTCAAATGTCCAAGTACCAATATAAAAACATAAAACATAAAACCAATATAAAGGAATGATAAAATTTCCACATTTCAACCACAATATATAATTTAAATATATTGACATAATAGAATCCTTTATCAAAACCATTTTCAATAACAAAATACATAAAAGAGTATATGGTATTTATTTTATTTTAAAAACATTATGGCTTGTTGAGGGAGCCAAAGACCAAATAATACTCTCGGTGGCGGAAAGGGTCGTTGTCACCGCGTACATTAAAAAAAACATTTATTTTTTTCGTTTAGTAAAACGCTTCGTAGAAAATGATTCCTTTTGTATAAAAGTAAAAGTCAAAGGGGTTTATACACCGTATAAAATAATGTTGTGTATAAAATGAAATATTCCCCAATGAAAGGAGATTGAGACAAAGTCCCTTACCTCGGGTCGGACATGACTCGATCATTCTTTAACGTCCTAAATAATAAACTTGAGTTAATTTCTATTTTTGTAAGAACCTTTTTCAAGTTCATTATTCCTTTTATATCACTTATTTCCATGCTATAAACATTATTTAACCATTTATGTTAATAATTTTTTTTTGTCGATATTTGGTTCTTAAGTCGAAAGTGGACTTCTTACAATTAAATGTTGTTCGTGTGGTCAAAGGTTCTTTATATACAGAATGAAATTTCTGATTTGGGTATCATATATATCATATATATCCAGAATATACATGTATTTATAATATTACATAATCATTTAGAGGTAAGAAATGAAATGCACCGTTCATGGAGACGGTACGCCGTACGTACACATGAACGCTACTTTCATTTATTTGTCATATTAATGGAATTAAAACTAAATGAGAGGTAAGTATATTTTAATTCCAGAATTATATTCATAATCTAGATTTATCATTCAGCATATATATCCATTATATACATGTACTTATAATAGTACATTACATTTGGGGATAAGAAATGAAATTCACCGTTCATGGAGACGGTAAGCCGTACGTACGCATGAACGCTACTTTCATTTCTATCTCATACTTAAATGGAAAGAAATAATAATGATATAGAGGTATATTATAAATCCTGTATAACATCATATATAATAACTTTAAATCCATCCTTTATACGTCCCACATATGGCATTAACGAATCAAATCACTTTGAGGGGGCGGTAGTCCGCACTTCCTTAAATGAAGATATCGCGTTTACCCATAATGAAAACCATAAAGGCATGAACAAATTGAAAAATAAAGAAGCTTAACGAAAACATAAACATATTATATATCATATATAAATATAGTTTCATCTTAATGGACTCCTTTTATGGTGTTAAAAGAATGTTGAACAGTCATCGTTTCGGGAGGCAGAAATTCACCATCCACGGAAATAGTATGTTCTTTAACCATTAGATGTAGGTGTGTATAAGTCTAGATCAAATCCTTCTTATAAAAACATCCTATTATATTGAGTATACTATAGTTGTTACAAAATAAAATTATAAAATGATTTTAGGGGGTTGGAGAAGAAAAATAAAACAAAAGTACTCAAAAGAAGACATTACCTTAAAATCGGGTAACTCCCTTTGGTTTGAGCTCAAAGGCTTCCTTGGTAAGACTTATGCCCAAATTGAGGATTCAAGGTGTAAGAGAGGGAAGTGGAGAGACACAATGGGCAGTGGTTGGCCAAGCCAGAGGCTTTGGGAGTGTGGGTAAGGAGGTAGAGGAGGGGGCATTTTATAAGAGGAGAGGAGGGGCACTCTTGTAAAGTTACAAATTGTTACTTTATTTTCAAATGGGTTTCGGATTTTAAAGGTCACAAATTGATGTATTTCTAGGATAAGGTGAGGAGGGTTCTAAATCCACTCATACAATAGGTTTTGGACATGTTTAGGTCTTATATTATACATTATCTTTCCATTTTATTTAAATCATTAAATAATGAGGTCATCGCTGCATCATTATTATGTCATAAATAATTTAATTTATTTAATGTATAAAAATTATAAAAAACTACTATGATGTAAGAAATCTTTTTAGCTTTCCAATGACTATTTATAGTCAAAATTATGACTTGTATAACCCCATGTAAAAATTGTGGTAGTAAAACATTTCATGTTTGTGTCATTTTTTACATTAACATTAAATAAAAGGTATTTATGTCATTTTCCAACCAAAATGGCTCCATGGGGTACCCAAGTTGACCCATGGATTGTCTTGGGCGGCCATGACACATCCAATGAGGGTAGGACATGTGTCTAGGTCATTTTATTTTATTAATACATTATTCTTACCTTAAACTACACTAATTACCTCTAATCACGATTAAGAACATAAGAGTTACTATTCACCAAAAATTATTTTAATCTCATTGAACCACATTTTACTTCTTATTGAAAACCATGTATGTAGGATTTTTGAAATTCAAAACACAGAAGTGGTAAAATTTCATTTAAACAAAAAATCAGTTTTTATAAGTACCACTTAGTGGTTTCACTATTCATCGAAAATTGTTGTTTTCCATAAAAATACAAAAAATTCACCCTAAGCTATATTTGATATTCCAAATTCAAAAATGAAGTCCATTTTAAAAAATTCAAAACATATAAGTTGCATTAATTAATTTAATAATTAATTCCCGCTGTCATGAAAAATAGCGTGTTTGTATGAAACAATAAGTATCAAAAGATCGACACTAGTTTAAGTCTGATTTCAAAGTGAAATTAATTACAACAACAAATATTGGATTTAATGATAAAAATATTTTCTATTTTCACTTTAAAACCAATTCAAATGATAATATAATCATATAAATAAATTTTATTTAAAATATGTTTTGAATTAAAATACACCATTTTACACTATTCATTAAAAAATGAACTTTATCGGAAAGATACCAAAAATTTACACAAAGTAAATTTTGATGTCCCGATTCTAAAGAAGAGTTATAATTGGTCCAATAGAATTTAAAAGATTGATCAAAAATATATTTAATGACGGTTCGCCATCAAAAGGTGATAAGTGAACCTTTAGTGAAAATTAGGGTATAAATGCCTAAAATTGAATTCTTTCTGTATTTTAAGCCTTTATATTTTATTAGATAAATGTAAAAACATTTAAACAACATATATAATCATATTTTAGTTATTTCTATCCATTCCCTCCCATACAACGGCTACATGTTATCTACAATTTAAAATAATATTATTATATTACTAGTGTGCAACGTAAGTTTTCAAAGGAACTCATCGTTGCGTATCGGGTACGCTATCGAACATAAAAACCCCTTTAAAGTAAAACTAATATTTAATTTGTAAATATTAATAAATACCAAAATTTTTTATTCATTATTTACCTGGGATGTTACATCCTTCCCCCCTTTTGGGAATTGCGTCCTCGCAATTTTATTCACTTATCAAAATAAGTGGGGGTATTTATCCCTCATAGCATTTTCAGATTCCCATGTTGCCTATACAACCATATGGGTTTTCCACAAAACCATTCCCTGGTGGATTAACTTATTTCGAAACACTTTCTCTCTTCAGTCAAGAATCTGGACTGGTTGTTCTTCATTAGAGAGATTCTCTTCCAACTGAACTACCTCTAGGCTCAAAACATAAGATAAATCTGGAATATACTTCCTCAACATCGAATCATGAAAAACATTGTGTACATGAGATAAACTCCGAGGTAATTCCACTTTGTATGCAACTGATCCAACTCTCTCCAAAATTTCATATTGTCCAATGAACCTTGGGCGCATCTTTCCTTTCTTACCAAATCGTATCACACATTTCCATGGAGAAACCTTGAGAAAAACATGATCACCTACCTCGAAAGATAGATCCTTCCTCCGGTTATCCACATAACTCTTCTGCCTGCTCTGATCTATTCTTATGTGTTTCTGAATCAACTGAACCTTTTCTGCCATCTCTTCTATCAATTCGGGTCCCATCAGCTTCCTTTCACCCACTTCATCCCAAAATGCTGTAGTTCGACACCACTTCCCATATAATGCCTCAAATGGTGCCATCTGTATACTGGAATGAAAACTGTAATTATATGAAAACTCATCCAAAGAAAGATGTTGGCCCCAACATCCTTGATAATCGATCGAACAAGCTCATAGCATATCCTCCAAGGTCTGAATTGTTCGTTCTGACTGCCCATCTGATTATGGATGAAAAGTTGTACTAAAATTTAATTCAGTACCCAATGACTTCTGATGGCCTTTCCAAAAGTTAGAAGTAAACCTTGGATCACGGTCAGATACAATGGAGAGAGGGAATCCATGTAACCTGACTATCTCCTTAAGATACAAACGGGAAAGTTGATCTAGGGAAAAATTATCTCGTATAGGAAGGAAATGAGCAGATTTAGTCAAGCGATCAACAATAACCCAGATTGCATTATTACCTCAATATGTCTTCGGTAATCCCACAACAAAGTCCATTGATATATTCTACCATTTCCTCTCTGGCACTGGTAGAGGCTGAAGCATCCCTTTCGGTAACTGCCGCTCTACTTTAACCTGCTGACAAGTCAAACACTTCATAGTAAAATCAGCAATATCTCATTTCATTCCATCCCACTAGTAATACTCCTGCAGATCTCTGTACATCTTAGTACTGCCAGGATGAACTGAAAATGGGGAAATATGGGCCTCACATAACAACTCATTCTCCAACTGTGAATCACATAGCACACATAATCTCTTCCTAAACCTCGAAACACAATCACTATCAGTGTTGAATTCAGGCAACTTATCTTTCTGAACCAGCTCTACCTTTTTCTGAAACTCATTGTCTTGCTTCTATGCTTACTTGATTCTGTCTGATAGAGAAGATCTCACTGATACCTGAAACAAAACAGAAGGACATCCTGCACCAACAACTTCTATTCCAAAGTTCATCAAATAAAAAACCAAAGGATCTCATTCCAAATGTAGCATGGTTAATGAAGCATTACATTTTCAACACAAAGCATCAACCACTTTATTTGCTTTTCCTGGATGGTAGTGAATTATACAATCATAATCCTTGATTAATTCCAGCCATCTCCTCTATCTCATGTTCAATTCTTTCTGAGTTAATATATACTTTAAAATTTTGTGATCAGTATATATTTCACACTTTACTCCATACAAATTATGCCTCCAAATTTATAAAGCAAAAACAACAGCATCTAATTCCAAATCATGTGTAGGGTAATTTACTTCATGAGTTTTCAACTGACGTGAAGCATAAGAAATTACCTGATCATTCTGCATAAGGACATTTCCAAGTCCCTTCAACGAAGCATCACTGTATATAACAAACTCACCATTCAGGGAAGGAAGTGCCAAAACTGGAGCATTCACCAATCTTCTCTTCAACTCCTGAAAACAATCATCACATTCTTTTGTCCAGATGAAATTAACACCCTTACGAGTTAGCTTAGTCATTGAACTAGATAATCGTGAAAAATTTTCAACAAACCTTCAGTAGTAACCTGCCAAACCAAGAAAACTACGGATCTCAGTAACATTTGTAGGTCTTGGCCATTCTTTAACAACTTTTGTTTTAGCAGGATCAACAGTTCTTCCATCTTTTGAAATAATGTGACCCAGGAAAGAAATTTGTTGTAACCAAAACTCACACTTACTGAATTTTCCATATAGTTTCTTTTCTTTTAAGGTTTTCAAGATAACCCTTAAATGACTTTCATGCTCCTCTTTACTTTTAGAAAACACCAAAATATCATCAATGAAAACAACCACAATCTTATCCAAGAACTCATGGAAAATTCTATTCATAAGGTCCATGAATACAGCAAGTGCATTGGTTAACCCAAATGGCATAACTAAAAATTCATAATGGCCATATCTAGTACGGAACACAGTCTTCGGAACATCTGCTTCTTTTACTTTCAACTGATGGAACCCTGACCTCAAGTCAATCATCAAAAAATATTGAGCTCCCTGGAGCTGATCAAACAAATCATCGATATGAGGCAAATGATACTTGTCCTTAACAGTAATATTATTCAAGGCTCTATAATCAATGAAAAGTCTCATTGAGCCATATTTCTTTTTAACAAATAAGACAGGAGATCCCCATGGTGAAGTGCTAGGTCGAATGAAACCTTTATCTAATAACTTATGCAATTGCTTCTTTAACTCTAAAAGTTCAAATTGAGCCATTCGATAAGGGGGTTTTGAAATTGGATTAGAATCAGGAACTAAGTCAACAATAAATTCAACTTCCCAATCATGAATAACACCAGGAAACTCATCAGGAAAAACATCAAGATACTCATTTACCACTGGAACATCATTAATCTGAACAGTTCATTTATTTTCAACAATATGTTCAAGGTAACATTCATTTCCATCTTTTACTAGTTTCTCAACTTCCTGATATGTTATCAAAATCAAGGGTTCATTCTTGTAGACAAACTAAAAATCGTTCTGAAAAGAAACCATTTTAGCTCTGCAGTCAATCTTAGCATGATAAACAGAAATCCAATTCATGCCCAAAATAACATAAAACTCTACTAAAGGAAAAACAATAAGGTTTGTTGGTAGATTCCTTCCACAGACAAGGACAAGAAGGTTCTTATAATTCCTTTCTGTCTCAACGTTCCCTCCGGGTGTTTTTAACATAAGTTCAGGATTCATATCTTGAGATGGAATTTCCAATTTACTAGAAAACTTCTCAGAAATGAAAGAATGTGTAGACCTTGAATCAAACAACACATTGGCATAATCTGAACAAACAAATAGCTTACCTAATACTACTTCATTCGATGGACCAAAATCTGCTGAAGTTGTTGCAAAGGATTTCACCACCCCATTCTGCTTGTAGTCTGGCTTCATTCCCCCAGTTGAGTTCTTCGTTGGACACTCGTTTGCATAATGACCCATTTCATTACACTTAAAACATCTTACCACTGGCTTCTCATTGCCTGCTTGATCATCTTCCTTACAGTTACGAGCAATATGACCAGACTTACCTCACCGAAAGCACTTACCATACATAAATAAACATTCTCCAGGATGCATTTTACCACACTTCACACATGATGGATATTTGGTTTTCTTACCTCCTAGCTTATTTGATGAATTATTCCCCTTTGACTGCCAACTAGACCTCTTATTCTGTTGTTTGTCATAGAACACCTGATCATCGACAAAAGGAATATTTTTCTACGAAGCGTTTTACTAAATGACAAAAAGGAATGTTTTTTTATCGTACGTGGTGACAACGACCTTTTCCGCCGCCACGAGTATTATTTGGTATTTGGCTTCCTCAAAAAGCCGTAATGTTTTTAAAATAAAATAAATACCATATTCTCTATTATGTATTTTGGTATTGAAAATGGTTTTGATAAAGGATTCCATTATGTCAATATATTTAAATTATATATTTTGATTGAAATGTTGAAATGTTATCATTCCTTTATATTGGTTTTATGTTTTATGATTTTATATTGGTACTTAGACATTTGACGGGTGGTTACGTGATAAACCATATGATGGGTGGTGCCGTGAATACCAGGACGGGTGGTTATGTTATAACCTCCAATGCATAGGGTATGGAATTCGGCCATATGGCTATTCCATTAAGTATGTATAGAAGTTTGTTGTATGGCTTTTCCATTAAGTGATATGTGTGGAAGTCGACCGTATGGTTATTCCACTTAAGTATGTTTACGTCCCAAGTTACCTTTATATGTTATGTGTTCTTTATATGGGTTTTATGGTAATCCTTTGGTTACAAAATGGTAATTAATGATATTTTATTTAGTGAAGAGTTTTTACTGCTTCATGAAGGTGAAGGTATTACTTTGATAAAGTATACATGGTTTACGTGATGTTTGAAAAACTAACAGTTTTCATTCTTTGTGTATCCTTTACTGAGCTTTTTATGCTCACCCCAAGTTTTTTTGAAATGTTTTTCACAGGACTTAATGTGGAATAGGGTCATGGATGGGATCAAGGGAAAGTCATGCTATATAAAACATGGAACTAGACATGTCTCTTTTTAAGAGTTTTTTTATTTTATGGAAACATAGTAGATGTCTCTACTTTGTAATCTTTTGAGATGTAATAGTTATGTCCTAATTCTCTAAAACTCTAAACCTGAAAAGATCCTCAATGTGAATTATTCATTTAATTCAATATTACGTAAGGTTTAAGGCCGGGGCCTTATAGTTGGTATCAAAAGTAGATTTAGACAATTTTAGGAGTTAGAAAAGTGTAAAATTATAAGTTATTTTATGGTATGATTGAAATGATATAGAATTTAAAGATTACCATGTTGCTTCACCTAAGATATTTCTGTGATCGGAATGGTTTTCCGCAGTGGAAACAGAGAAGCTATTTTGGGACGACATCAGAAGGAAGACAACCTTTCAAATCAGCAACCTGAGATGGTCGGAATTGGAACTGAACAGTTTGTTGCAGTGATGGCACAGTTGACTCAGGCTATAAATGTATATAATGGATATATATGATGAATGATACATCTAGATGATGAATATAATTCTGGAATTAAAATATACATACCTATCATTTAGTTTTAATTCCATTAATATGACAAAGAAATGAAAGTAGCGTTCATGCATACGTACGACTTACTGTCTCCATGAACGGTGCATTTCATTTATTACATCTAAATGATTATGTAATATTATAAATATATGTATATGATGGATATATATGATATATATGATATCCAAATCAGGAATGTCATTCTGGATATAAAGAACCTTTGACAACACGAACAACATGTAATTGTAAGAAGTCCACTTTCGACTTAAGAACCAAATATCGACAAAACAAACATTATTAACTTAAATTGTGTATAATGTTTATAACATGGAAATAAGTGATATAAAAGGAATAATAAACTTGAAAAAGGTTATAAAGAAAATAGAAATTAACTCAAGTTTATTATTCAGGATGTTAAAGAACGATCCAGTCAAGTCGGGCCCGAGGTAAGGGACTTCGTCTCAATCTCCATTCATTGGGGCATATTTCGTTTTATACACAACTTTCTTTTATACGGTGTATAAACCCCTTTGAATTTTACTTTTATACAAAAGGAATATTTTTCTACGAAGCGTTTTACTAAATGACAAAAAGGAATGTTTTTTTATCGTACGTGGTGACAACGACCTTTTCCGCCGCCACAAGTATTATTTGGTATTTGGCTTCCTCAAAAAGCCGTAATGTTTTTAAAATAAAATAAATACCATATTCTCTTTTATGTATTTTGGTATTGAAAATGGTTTTGATAAAGGATTCCATTATGTCAATATATTTAAATTATATATTGTGATTGAAAACTGTTCTTTTTAATATCAAGATCTCGTATGAAGTTTGGAGCATACCTTTCCAATCGAGTGAACTTTGCTTCATAAGCAGCCACTGAATCATCCTCCTGCCTCAATTCTAGGAACTGTTTTTCCATCCTAAGACGAAACACCTTAGGAAAATATTTCTCAAGAAACATACCTTTGAATTCTTCCTAGTGAAGATCCTCAATCTCATCACTATCCCTGATATTTCTCACCATCGACCACCACTGATCAGCTTCACCTTCAAAATGGTAAACAACAAGACTATCCTTTCGATGTTCTGAACACCCAATGACATCAAAAATCTTCTCCAGTGCTTTAATCCACCCTTCAGCTTGCACGGGGTCAGGTGATCCTCTTAATGATGGGGGATGTTGCCTCATGAAATGTTCCACCACTGACATGTTACTCTGCGGTTGATCTAGATGATCTCGTGCATGGATACCACCACCATTTATAGCCTGAGTCAACTGTGCCATCACTGCAACAAACTGTTCAGTTCCAATTCCGACCATCTCAGGTTGCTGATTTGAAAGGTTGTCTTCCTTCTGATGTCATCCCAAAATAGCTTCTCTGTTTCCACTGCGGAAAACCATTCCAATCACAGAAATATCTTAGGTGAAGCAACATGGTAATCTTTAAATTCTATATCATTTCAATCATACCATAAAATAACTTATAATTTTACACTTTTCTAACTCCTAAAATTGTCTAAATCTACTTTTGATACCAACTATAAGGCCCCGGCCTTAAACCTTACGTAATATTGAATTAAATGAATAATTCACATTGAGGATCTTTTCAGGTTTAGAGTTTTAGAGAATTAGGACATAACTATTACATCTCAAAAGATTACAAAGTAGAGACATCTACTATGTTTCCATAAAATAAAAAAACTCTTAAAAAGAGACATGTCTAGTTCAATGTTTTATATAGCATGACTTTCCCTTGATCCCATCCATGACCCTATTCCACATTAAGTCCTGTGAAAAACATTTCAAAAAAACTTGGGGTGAGCATAAAAAGCTCAGTAAAGGATACACAAAGAATGAAAACTGTTAGTTTTTCAAACATCACGTAAACCATGTATACTTTATCAAAGTAATACCTTCACCTTCATGAAGCAGTAAAAACTCTTCACTGAATAAAATATCATTAATTACCATTTTGTAACCAAAGGATTACCATAAAACCCATATAAAGAACACATAACATATAAAGGTAACTTGGGACGTAAACATACTTAAGTGGAATAACCATACGGTCGACTTCCACACATATCACTTAATGGAAAAGCCATACAGCCAACTTCTATACATACTTAATGGAATAGCCATATGGCCGAATTCCATACCCTATGCATTGGAGGTTATAACATAACCACCCGTCCTGGTATTCACGGCACCACCCATCATATGGTTTATCACGTAACCACCTGTCAAATGTCTAAGTACCAATATAAAATCATAAAACATAAAACCAATATAAAGGAATGATAACATTTCAACATTTCAATCACAATATATAATTTAAATATATTGACATAATGGAATCCTTTATCAAAACCATTTTCAATACCAAAATACATAAAAGAGAATATGGTATTTATTTTATTTTAAAAACATTACGGCTTTTTGAGGAAGCCAAATACCAAATAATACTCGTGGCGGCGGAAAAGGTCGTTGTCACCACGTACGATAAAAAAACATTCCTTTTTGTCATTTAGTAAAACGCTTCGTAGAAAAATATTCCTTTTGTATAAAAGTAAAATTCAAAGGGGTTTATACACCGTATAAAAGAAAGTTGTGTATAAAACGAAATATGCCCCAATGAATGGAGATTGAGACGAAGTCCCTTACCTCGGGCCCGACTTGACTGGATCGTTCTTTAACATCCTGAATAATAAACTTGAGTTAATTTCTATTTTCTTTATAACCTTTTTCAAGTTTATTATTCCTTTTATATCACTTATTTCCATGTTATAAACATTATACACAATTTAAGTTAATAATGTTTGTTTTGTCGATATTTGGTTCTTAAGTCGAAAGTGGACTTCTTACAATTACATGTTGTTCGTGTTGTCAAAGGTTATTTATATCCAGAATGACATTCCTGATTTGGATATCATATATATCATATATATCCATCATATACATATATTTATAATATTACATAATCATTTAGATGTAATAAATGAAATGCACCGTTCATGGAGACAGTAAGTCGTACGTATGCATGAACGCTACTTTCATTTCTTTGTCATATTAATGGAATTAAAACTAAATGATAGGTATGTATATTTTAATTCCAGAATTATATTCATCATCTAGATGTATCATTCATCATATATATCCATTATATACATGTACTTAGAATAGTACATTACATTTGGGGATAAGAAATGAAATGCACCGTTCATGGAGACGGTAAGCCGTACGTACGCATGAACGCTACTTTCATTTCTATCTCATACCTTAATGGAAAGAAATAATTATTATATTGAGGTATATTATAATTCTAGTATAACATCATATATAATAACTTTAAATACATCCTTTATACATCCCACATATGGAATTAACGAATCGAATCACTTTGAGGGGGCGGTAGTCTGCACTTCCTTAAATGAAGATATCGCGTTTACCCATAATGGAAACCATAATGGTATGAACAAAATGAAAAATACAGAATCTTAAGGAAAACATAAACATATAATATATCATATATAAATATAGTGTCATCTTAATGGCCACCTTTGATGTTGTTAAAATAATGTTGAACAATCATCATTTCGGGAGGCAGAAATTCGCCATCCACGGAAACAGTATGTTCTTCAACCATTAGATGTAGGTGTGTGTAAGTGTAGCTCGAATCCTACTTATTACAACATCCTAGTATATTTAGGATACTTTAGTTGTTACAAAATAAATGAATAAAAAGAGTTTAGTGGGTTGGAGAATCAAAATAAAACAAAAGGACTCAAAAGAAGACATTACCTTAAAATCGGGTAACTCCCTTTGGTTTGAGCTCAAAGGCTTCCATGAGAAGAATTATGCCCCAAGTTAGGGTTCAAGGAGTAATAGAAGGAAGTGGAGAGACAAAATGGGCAGAGTTTGTCCGAGCCAAAGGCTTCGGGAGTGTGGGTAAAGAGGTATAGGTGGGGGCCTTTTATAAGAGGAGAGGAGGGGCACTAGTGTAATGTTACAAAATGTAACTTTATTTTCAAAAGCGTTTCGGATTTTAAAGTTCCCACATAGATGTATTTCGAGTATAAGGTGATGAGGGTTTTAAATCCACTCATCCAATAGGTTTTGGACATGTGTAGGTCTTAGATTTTACATTATCTTTCCATTTTATTTAAATCGTTAAATAATGAGGTCATCGCTGCATCATCATGATGTCATAAATAATTTAATTTATTTATTGTCTAAAAATTATAAAAAAATACTATGATGTAGGAAATCTTTTAATCTTTCCAATTAATATTTATAGTAAAAAAATATGACTTTTATAACCCCATGTAAAAATTGTTTTATTAAAACATTTCATGTTTGTGTCATTGTTTACTTTAACATTAAATAAATAGTATTTATGTCATTTTCCAATCAAAGTGACTCCATGGGGTCTCCAAGTTGACCCATGGATTTTCTTGGTCGTACATGACACATCCAATGATGGTAGGACATGTTTCTAGGTCATTTCATTTTATTAAAACATTATTCGTACCTTAAACTACACTAAATACTTCTAATCGCGATTAAGAACTTAAGAGTTACTATTCACCAAAAAATTATTTTAATCTCATTGAACCACATTTTACTTCTTAATGACAACCATGTATGTTGTATTTTTGAAATTCAAAACACAGAAGTGGTAGAATTTAATTTAAAAGAAAAATCAGTTTTTATAAGTACCACATAGTGGTTTCACTATTCATAAAAAATTGAAGTTTTCCAGAAAAATAGCAAAAAATCACCCTAAGCTATATTTTATATTCCAAATTCAAAAATTAAGTCCATTTTAAAAAATTCAAAACATATAAGTTGTATTAATAAATTTAATAATTAATTCCCGTTGTCATGACAAATAGCGTGTTTTTATGAAACAATAAGTATCAAAAGATTGACACTAGTTTAAGTCTGATTTCAAAGTGAAATTAATTCCAACAACCACTATTGGATTTAATGGTAAAAATATTTTACAATTTCACTTTAAAAGCAATTAAAATTATAATCTAATCATAAAAATAAATTACATTAAAAAGAGGTTTTGAATAAAAATACAACATTTTACACTATTCATTAAAAAATTAAGTTTATCGGAAAGATACCAAAAATTTACCCAATGTAAATTATGATGTCCCAATTCTAAAGAAGATTTATATTTGGTCCAATATAATTTATATGATTGATCAAAACTACATTTACTGACGGTTCTCCATCAAAAGGTGATAGGTGAACCTTTAGTGAAAATTAGGGTATAAATGACTAAAATTGAATTCTTTCCGTATTTTCAGCCTTTATCTTTTATTGGAAAAATGTAAAAACATTTAAAAAACATATATAATAATATTTTAGTTATTTCTATCCATTCCCGCCCATACAACGAATACATGTTAACTACCATTTAAAATAATATTATTATATTACTAGTGTGCAACGTAAGTTTTCAAAAGAACTCATCGCTGCGTATCGAGTACGCTATCGAACATAGCAACCCCTTTAAAGTAAAATTAATATTTAATTCGTAAATATTAATAAATATGAAAATGTTTTATTCATTATTTACCTGGGATGTTACTGAAAACAATAGAAAAAAACCTCATAATGATATAGAATCATAGTAAAACCACTAATGAATTATTTTTGATGTGTCTGGGTAGAAAAAAAGTCAATCGGATGAGTGGTGTGGTCAGAATGTCATTATAAATAGTTATTAATAGTATAAAATCATTTAAAAACAAGTGTATGTGGGTCAAAACTAGTAAAATGTTGTTAGATTCCTTCGAAAATATAGGGGTATGACAGTACATTGAATTTTGAAATGCAGTAACTGAAAACATGTCAATCTGAATTATGATGTCCCTTTATGACCATAAATGTGTTTTTAGTGTTTCAATACCATAAAACATTCATGGAACGATTGAAACCATAGAAAACAACGTAAAATTGATGTGGAATCATGATACAACCACCAATGAGTTGTTTTTTATGTAAATGTGTAGAAAACACACCATTATAACATGTAGGGTTGTCAAAATGACTTAGTAAACACTTCTTAACGGTATAAAGGCCTATAAAAACAAGTTTCATGGTGTCAAAACCAAGAAAAGACATTATATTGCCTTTAAATTAGTAGAAAAAAACTGTATATTGAATTTTAAAATGTAATAACTCACAACATGTCATTTTGAAGAACTGTTTCCCCATTATAGTCCTAAATGCATTTTTAGTGATTTAAAATACTAAATCATAAATAGAATGGTCAAAACAATAGAAAAAAAATTATATTTATGTATAATCATTGGAAAACCACCAAAGTGTTATTTATTACATATAAACATAGACAAAACATCAATATGACTTTTGTTATGGCCGAAATGACTCGATAAACACTTTTAAAAGGTAAAAAATTATTAAAAGAAATTTTTTGTGGTCATAACATAGAAAATTAAGTCATATTCCCCTAAAATAAAATGATAGTGACCTTATATTGAATTTTGAAATGCTGAAAACAAAGTCAAATCATTCCAAATTATAGTTTTCTCATTATGGTTGTAAATTTTTCTCTACTATTCTAAAAGAATAAAACATGTGTGGGATGGTACAAACAATATTAAAAAA
This sequence comes from Viscum album, assembly GCA_963277665.1. Taxonomy (NCBI): domain Eukaryota; kingdom Viridiplantae; phylum Streptophyta; class Magnoliopsida; order Santalales; family Viscaceae; genus Viscum; species Viscum album. Next base: position 896,657,486 of record OY728127.1, read on the forward strand.
ATCATATTGACATGTATTCATGGGTAAAACAATGATGAGTTATTTAAGATGTGAATTTTAAGATAACACATCATTCAAACTTACAGTGTAGTAATACTGACTCGGTAAACAATTCATAAAGAAACAAATTACCTTAATAATTTTCGGGGGTCCAAACTAGGGAAACATCGTCTGATTTCTTTGAAACCATATTAAATTGACTGTAGATTTAAATATGATGTGTAGGAACTAAAATGAATTCATTACAGATTATAATTTCCCTATTATGGTCATAAACTAGTTTTTAGTGTTTTTAAACACTAAAATTTTCCTAGCACAGTAAAAGGCATATGCAATGACCTCATATTGTGGTGTAATAATGGAAAACACATATTAGCTCTATTTTTGATGATTACATGCATAAAGGATGACAATATGATGTGTTTTGTCAACATAATGCCTCGATAAAAACTTCTTAAATTTAAAAATCCTTTACAAATAAGTTTTGAGGGTCAAAACATTGAAATTTACATCATAATCACCTGAAATTAGTGGAAAAAATATTTAATTGTGAAATGTATCATCCAAAAATATGTCATACTAAATTATTGTATGTCTGTTATTTTTTTAAATGTTTTTATTGTTTCAAAACATTAGAAATTGTGTTTAATGATAAAAACCATAGTAAACTACCTCATATTTGATAGGGAATCATGGGAAAACCTCATATCAGTTAATTATTATGTGTACACGTTGAAAAAAAAATATTCTAATGTGCAGTGTGGTCAGAATGACACATTAATAATGTGTTAAAGGTATATAATTTTTAAAAAAGAAGTATTGGGGGCTCAAAACTAGAAAAACAATCTTGTATTACCTTGATATAATAGATAAATTACTATAGATTTAATTTTGATATGTAGGAACCAACAGAACATCATTATAAATTACAGTTTTCTTATTATGGCCATAAACATGTTTTTAGTGGTCTAAAACACTAAAACAAATGTGGAATGGTCAAAACCATTGAAAACAACCACACATTGATGGTTAATAATAGGAAAACCACCATTAAGTTATTTTTTCATGTACACAAACTATACATCAATCCAACCACTGGTGTGGTTTGAATTACACGATAAAAACAATTTAAAGGTATAGAAGCTATTAAAAAATGTTTTGGGAAGCAAAAATCATGAAAACAACATTTTATTACATTTAAATAATGTGAAAACTATGGTATATTGTATTGGGAAATAAAGAAACAAACAACACATAATTTTGAATTATGGTTTTTTGAAGATGGTCGTAAATGCATTTTTTGTTTTATTATAACTAAACCATGTTTGGAACGGTAAAATTCCTAAAAAATACCTTAAATTTATATTAAATCATGTAAAAATAATCTATTACATCTTTTTTAATAGTACACATAGAGAACACATCATTCTGAATTGCGATTTGGTTGGAATGACTCTATTTAAAATTATTACAAGTAAAAAACATTTAATAAATTTTCTAGGGGTAAAATCTTGTAAACACATTTCATATTTCCATGAAATCTGGGAAAATTGTAATATAATGAATTTTGAAATTTAGGAACTCATGGTATGTCATTCTAAATTAAGGATTTCTCAGGATGTCTGTAAAAACGTTTTTAATATTTTAAAATAGTTAAATGTGCATGGAATGGTAAAAATGATTGAAAATATCCTCATTTTTTTGGGAATCATCGGATGAACACTACTATATTAATTTTGAAATATATTACGTTCTATGATGTCAATGTCTTTAAAAAATATTTTGTAAATTTCAAGCACATCACTCGTCGATTTAACAATTAATTACAATATATAATATTCTCATTTTAGTTCTATAAATTGAATCATATATTAAATAGGTATGTTTAATTTTTTTCAAAAGTTATTTTCCATATATATAATTTTTTTATGTTTAAATGTATTCTATTTGATTAAAAATATAAAATAATTTATGAGTAGAATTTTGAATATATTTTATTTCTTCTCACCTTCTCAATTATTTTCTTAAATTTTCTGGTATTCAATGGAGGTGATAGATGTTGGAAGTAGGCATGAGGATGGCCATTTTGATTCATAAAATTCATCAGAATACATTCATTATGGTTGATATTTTCTATGTTTTGTTAACTTGTTACCAATTATTATTCTTTAATTCTAATTTATTATGTTTAGTTTTAAATTTTCTTTTCATTTTTTATGATATAGTATGCTTAGTTTTACTTGATTAAATGATGTGGAGGTAGATAGATTCCGTGGAGGCTATGACATCGACGTATATTGGGTATGGGTTGTTAGTCATATTTTATATGTATATATTGATTAATGTGGTATTGGTTTACTGATTTATGGATTGATTGAGACTACTGTTATGATGACTGTTGTTGTTAGTATATATAAATGTTGATGTACGAGGTATATATATTTGGTTTATCATACATTCATGTTATATGTTATTTCAGGTCATTTTATTATATTTGTAGTTTTTTATTAAATATTTTCTGAAATAAATTTGATTTACCAGTGTTTTTTAGTAACCACCATATTGTTCATTAATAAAAAAAATTTAAAACATTTAACCATAATGGACAGTAAAAATAACCACCTTGGATATTATCAATAGAGGTTATTTCCATTTTAATTATTTTTTCATCAGAATTAATTTTTAAGAAATATTCATATAAATAAATAATAAACCATGGCTAAATGATCCAAAAACAACACCTTCATAAAGTGATGCGAAATTAACTAATAGCTGCTAAATTTTTGGATACAGTACAATACATAGTATATTTTATTACCACTAACATGCTATTAAGAGGGGGTTTAAACCACTTCCATTTAAAAATAATAATAACCAAAAATTTCATTTTCTATATTGTAGTATCAGCTTTCCATTTGGTATAAAATGGAAGATATAACCAAACACAATTAACAACCCGAAAATAGGTTATATAATCCTAAATATAAATAACACTGAATATGGGAAGATAAACATATAAATTATGGATGTGGATAGAATCACTAACATTCCTTCTTCCAATTTGAATGAAGGTGGTTTTATTAGAGTTGGAATAGAGGATAATCCTTAATTCCTAAGAGGATTCTATAGAATATATCTTCACGCAGGAGGTGGTTTCTAGTGAAATTAAGGAAATTAGAGGGTTGAGATATAACAACTAAAGGGAAAATTAATTTTAACCTAACTATAATGCGGATAATAGTTTTTCTACATTTTTTGACCAAAATGTGCAGCAAAAATGTCCCACCACTACCACAAGGTGGAACCCCTTATTACAGTTAGGTTCATGGTTTAAAAAACCATGTCTATTCTGTGTGCACTCATTGTCCAAGGGGGTCTCACCCTCACATGGATTGGTAAATGGTATTCTAAACAATGAAAAATCCATATATTATCCTTTTAAAATTATTATAGAGCTCTTTCATGTACATGAATCATTCATTTCATGGTTTTCTGAGCCGTACTCCCCTCTTAGAGGGATGCGTGGTTGAGTTGCATGGTTACTACTAATCAAGAACCAATCGTGAACCGCCACTCGATCCTACAAAATCCAGTTCTTCTAGGTCCAAGGAATCCCCTTGTTCATCAAAACAATAACTTAAACTATTAATGAAATATATAATTATTAAATAAGACACTTATATATAGAATTAAATGGTTTATACCTAAATATAATGGTCAAATTATTCCAATCACCTTTCCTTAAAACAACTCATTATAGAGTTTCCCTTCTGAATGTGATACACCAGAATATAAGATTAACTCTAGCCATGGGTCATACATAGCATCCTCCATCTCCCATATATCATCTTGAAAATGGATGTAGTTCTAGAGCACCCATACTAAGGGGGTTGACCTTCCATTGAGTGAAATCATGCTATAGTCAAGGAACCTAATAGGAAACTCCAAAAAATAGCATCAATATCTAACTCAACCTCATTATGTTTTAGGATATGTGATAATCCAGATATGTAATAGTGAAGATGAGATTCATTGAATACATAATGTATATCTAGGTACCTCTGATGAAGGGATATCTCTAAAAGCATGTCATTATTGACCAAACAACATCACATCTTACCATGTGTCTAAATTCATTGGTTCCCCAGTCTTTGTGAAACATACTAGAGTACCCAAAACTAGACCATGAAAACCAGTGGATGATGGAATCAGTTATTTTAATAATTCATCCCAAACTAAGCTATTTCTATATGCTTTTGAATAAGATATACCTCCTCTGATGTCTCATGAACAAGACAATGTCCCAATTATGTTATAACATCCCAGATTTTCATAAAGGTATAAAAAATAATTTTTTTGTTTAATTCTGTTAATCGAACATTAATTTTGTTCCTATTCAATAGGAGGAATTATTAGATGCATTTGGGGCTCATTTTAGGGTACAAAACCCAGAAATATAAATATAATACTGGGCCGTATGATTATTATAACATGTGCAGCCCATCCCACATCATTTTTTTAAAAAGTTCACTTATAGACTGTGGGGTGTAGTGGGACACATGGTTTTTATGCAATTATGTGACCCATGGTTCATGGTTGTGATTCCTATTTCAGAAATTGGATATAGAATTATATCACAGTTTGGGAATGGTTACGTACACTGTGCATCTAATAATGCAGTGTTCCCGGAGTAGTAGTGTGTTGATCTTTATTGGTGCACAGTTTGGCCAAAACATGTGTCCAAACCATTCATAGTGCTATAATGGGTGAATTTATAAAACAAATCAATTAATGTTTTATTTAATCCTTCTTTCTCCTTTCATTATATCCTTTAGTGGCATAGAATCTTCTCCAAAGGAAAACCATCCTACTCTATCACCCTAGGATAATATATAACTTCTATGTCCAGTGTCTATTTCTCAATCCAAAGGAAGAGTTGGACTCTTAGAGGTAAGGATAAACTAGCACATTATTATTTTTTGGGTTTTATTCGAATCTGTATCATTATTTTGGTGCAATGACTTTTTACCTACATTTAGAGAATTTGATGGTTTTTTTGGTTTTCATCAAATCTACTTCAAATAAAATCTCTATTCTAGATGACACAATCTTTAGAATGATATGGTAGGTGGTCAGGCCCTTTTCCCATCATTTCGTTACACTCCACAAATCATGTCGTTGTATCGCAGACTGAGATTTATGGTTTCACCGTAATTTTATCAAATTGAATGAAATTAATTTCCTTAGATTTCTTTTGGTGACTTAAGTAAATGGTGAATCAACCCTTTGGGTTTATCACCTTGTGTTATTCAATGCATATGTTTTGAGCTATGCCTTAAATGTAATTGTTCCCTTTTCCTCAGTTTGAAAAATGCTTCTAAATGGGTTTTGGCCTTGAATTAATTTTTTAGAATGCCTTTGGTTGTGAACCTAGTGTCTTATCCTTTCACCATGAAACTTATATATAGTAAGGTCAATGTAATCATCTTAATTCATAAAACCTTATAGAATGTGACTTTAATGCATAATTCTCAGATGTGACTACAATTGTGTTTCTGTGAACAATAGGCCTAACAGGAGAATATCGCAGGAAGTAAATGTAAATTAGTATTATTTTGAACTTGTAAATGATGAACTGTTTTTTTTGGTACTACCATTTAGGAGCAACGGGTAAATCAAGGGGTTCTTAATTAAGGACCCCTTGAAAAGGACCCTTAGTCACTATGATTTAATTTTATTTGAGGGTAGAAATACTGGGAATAACATAAGATATGATAGGAATAGGTTATCTAAGGGATATACATATATTTAACTATAGACCAGCGATGTTGGTTCCCATAGAAAGACCCCATAAATAGGTTCTTGGAATATTTTGTTGAACCATACCTAGAGTGAGACTCGGGACCCTAAAATCGATATCGTTAATGTAATTAGTGTTATGTAATTATCTTCTTCCCACCATACATAGATAATTATGTCATACTTCATGCCTGGGTCAACATCATCAGACATCATGTCTATGGTTATTTGAAATCCTCACAAAAAATACATGGAAATAACCATATGTTATTCATCGACTAGATAAGGGATTATTTCTATTTTTTGAATTGTATTTCAATTTAATAAATGAAAGGTAATCAAATGTTTTCAAAAGGGAATTAGCCATTAGTTTTAGAGGTTATAGGGATGTGTCCCCCAAGAATGGTCACAATTATGAAGAAAGATCATCCTATGGAATTTTTCACATCTCAACAAACCCTTTTAGATACTCTTGGGTTATAATAATTGGATTGGGCCAATATAGGTTGTTGGGTATATGTCCATGTGGATCTTCATCCACATTTACTCAATTTGTAATTTATTTCCTTCATAAATTTATGGAACACTATATAGATTTATAAATGCATAGAATGGAAAGGAATTGACACCATGGGTGTCAGCCTACTGAGATTATCACTCACACTCTTCTAGAGTGCCTCTCGTACCTGAGTAGACATTATGATTGAAGGTATTAATCAAGTGAAGTTGTAATAATTGAACTCCTGATTTATTTTCTAGGATAAAGTTTGAATCCAAAGATTGAGCCTATGCTTGATATGATATTTGTCGTACCTTTTGGAATATATAGAATTTTTTTCATCATGTTGAATATATATATACCCACTTCCATTTATATTCATTTTTTATAACATGTAAAATATAATCATCATCAGATACCATGGATATTATTATGGCATCAGTTATATCCTTTTTATTCTGACATGTGTATGTTTTTAGTTTCTTCAAAATTATTTATATATTTTTTCTTATATTACTACTTATATATATATATATTATTAGGGTCTACTCTAATCAAGGAGGTAATAGACTCCAAATGGACGTAATTGATGCCCTCACTACTAGTCACCAACTTATAGTATTTTGGAAGATGCACTTCAAGTCTTGTGACCAACAACTATGGAGAAGTGGTATGTGGTACTCGGGGTGGGACATTACAATTTCTTCCTCATCTACATCTATCTAAAATATGGGTGAATGGAATGATATATTTTATACAGCCTCATAGGGATCCATCTATATTTGCACTGGAAATATGTTATTATAAAGGATCACTTAGAGAAGACTATTCTTTTCCCATGAACCTCTAAAATAAAAGATGGATGAACTAACCTTGTCCTATAATATTTAATTCATGTTATGGGAACGTATGTGTCAAGTGCCTTTTGTATCCCCTTCCATAACCATGATGTTAAGAGAGAATCATTTTCTGATATATTAGAATGATTAACCCCGTGATGATTTATAATATAAAAATTGTATATTCTTCCTTGTTTATCCATTGAAAAGGTCTCCTTGATAGGTATGAAGTAGGTTACCATAGTCGTCATGTCAATTTTAACCCATAATACATCACTACCTCAATGTGAAAGCATTAATCCCATCACAAAATACATGTTGACGTTGTCCCATTTCTACCGTTGAATGGGTAAAAGCATTAGAAGCACTTTTGGTCACTATTTTCCCACCATGACCTTTTGACATGTGAAACACTGAGTAACAAATTTCCTTATCTTCCTTTTCATCCCCTACCACCAATTCTAGAAATGTAAGTTATAATACATCATTGGAGGTCTGTTGTGTATGAAATAACTAGAAGCATGGTATTCTCTACTTAACACTTCTATCAGGTTTCCTAAACCTATATGTGTCCACAAATACACAATATCACATCCCCATTTAAGATATAGCTTAGTGGCAGGTCCTCTCAAAAAACACACTCCATTGGGACCAAGCCCTCGATATCCAAAATCTTCCTCATCTCCACTATATCCAAAAGTTAATCGGTCACCAATAAATCTATAAGGATATGTCATCCACGATGCTCATTTACCCCTAAGTGTATCTTATAAAAAATATCCCTCAACATCATCAAATTAAAGGCATTGTGAACTAATTATGTCTAAGTCCACTTTCATTGAGAATCATCTACAAAATTTCATTTCATATGAATATGTGATAGCTCAACACCAAATGACTATAGGGTTTTAACCCAAATCCATTGTGTGAAATTTAATTCACACTATTTATTATCTTATTTGAGTATCTTTTGGTCTGTAAACAATAAAGAATTGTCTTTCGAAAAGTAATTCATACAACAATGAAGGGTGTGAACCAAAAAAACATTAGTGAGATTATGTGTTTTCTAATTCCTCTAATGTGGCCTCAAATGATGAGTGATATACACCACAAATTGATATTCTCTCATAATAACAACTCTTATACCAATTCCTAATGCATCGGAATAAACTATACAACATCTTCCCAAATATTGAAGAATCATAATCATTGCTAAATATATTCTATATTTTAAATTTTGAAATGATCCCTCATATTTATTAGTCCACATAATGTTCACACTATTTTTATTAAAACACTTTAGGTGTTCTTCTACAAATGAGAGGACCTAAATGAATCATTTGTGATATCCTTCTATCCCCATGAAACGTTGAATGTCAGATATTTCTTGGGTTACTCCATACAAACCATGGATCTCATATTCTATGGGTTAGTAGATACTTCTACCTATTAGATGATGTGTCCTTGAATGTTATCATTCTGAAACCAAGAGAATAATTTTGTGATATTAGAAACAAGATTGTACTATATTAGTGTATTCATCACGATATGACATTGTTTTTCATGCTCATGTTGAGTAAGATAAAATAGTATGATGTATTCCACGAAGACCACTATGAATGAATATAGATAGTTGTTGAAAATAAAATTAATCTGAGCCAATAAAATAGTGATCTCATTCATTAGACTGAATGACATTACTATAAACACATTACGACTATAACTGCACTGAAATTTTTTATATGGTATGTATAAATTTCAAACTCATGGCTTACGGTATCCTGACCTTGAAATTATATTGGAAAAATACATCTCTCCCTTGATATATTCAATGTAGCCATTTATACAAGGTATTGGATCATATTTCTAACTGTAAGCTGGTTTGGAAGATGGTACTCCTAGAAAAGAAGAAGGGTACAATCCACCATCCTAGAGAAAAGGATATTTGAACCACAATGTGAATTACTAATATGTTCAAACCCCTTATCATGCAATTCCTCTACCGTCCTATTAAGATCTTGTCACTCAGTGGTAGCCATCATGTATTGAGAAATGGATAATGGCTCTGCTATGGGTACTCTCTCAATAGTAAACTCTACCAATATCTTAGGAGGTAGTCGAGAAAAATCATCAATAGATTCATACCTGAAAATATCTTTTTTATGAAGTAATTATATTGAAACATTCCATTACCATCCAAATACAGGCATGCAATATGGTCGGTCACTATGCATGGCCAACTATGCTTTATTCCATCTCCAGTTTCCTAAAAGTCCATTTCCCCATTTTTAATGTAGATAAAACCCAATGGGGATGTAAAACATGAATTTCAGTGATAAATATCCATATAATCATGATAAAAAGCTATCTAGTCTTTCTATATAAATATATATCATCCTATAATCTCTAGGATGAAGTGGTCCAATAAGAAATGATTACATCCTACCTCCATTAGGAATTACGTACACTAACATACACTATGTAATTGAATTGCATGAATATTATCGAGTTTTATCACAAAATATAATTATTAAATATAAATCATATGTATTGTGTGGATTATCCTAGAGATAAAATAATATTAGGTGCTTGTATCAATATGGGATGATACTAAAGAAGAGGTTACCGAAATTGTGCTTCATATTATAGACATCCTATCACCATTCTCCTTTAGTATAGGTTATACTGCACATATCTGGATTGATCCACATACCTTGGGATACAGCCTAACTACCCATAAAATACCCACTTAGCTAGAACTAGATATCCTATGTCTAACCTCTTCGACTACATCAACCACCTTGGCCTATACAAATTGTGGTATTCCATCTTTCACCCAAGCGCAGACCTACAAATCCAATTCCAAAAGGTAAATTTTGTCAAGATCCATTTCCATAAGGAATGTATTCTAATTTAACATCCTATTTAATGATATGATAAATAATTTTTATATTTATTTGTATATTTATATTCATTATAAAAATATCAAATAATTTCTTATTCAAAAATGAAATAGTTTAAATTAAAATAATTTGTTGTAAGGATTTAATTAAAATAATAAAATCGAAATTAGTGATTTTTATTTTAAAAAAAGTAACCTCATTTTTTTAGTAATGATATCAAAATTAACTAACGGTTAATATTTGGGATTTTTTTGGAAAAATTCGATTCTTCATTAAATAGTTAAAAATACTATTTTTTTAAAAAAAATTAATTTTTTTATAAATTATTTAATTTATTAGAGTCATTATATACTAAATACGATTATAATTAATTCCTATATACATTATTCTACTTAATTACTTTCCAATTAGCATTATATTATATTTTTTTATACGATTTGTTTTTGTATTAAAAATGATATTTTTTTAAATCTATTTTAAAATATATAATGTTTCATCATTACAATAAATTAAAATAATCCATAATAAGGAATGTTTTAAATGAAATTTATATATTATATATAAATAAAAATTAATTTATACTATTACATAGATTATTATTGGTCATAGATCTATAGTAAAATTATTTTTTCTAGAAAATTACACTTCTTGGAAAATACATTTTTCATTACATATACATGTTTTGTTTTAAATTAAAATATTAAATTTTTATTAATTGAATTTTGTAAAATGGAATCCATTTTGGGAATTATAATAATTTATATTATATAATTAGTTCAACTTAATTATTGACCGTAATGAATATTCAAAATGGTAAAAATTAATTGTCGTAGTGATGGTAAAAACGGATTAACTAGAGGGTTAAACTAAAATTAGATAGGTAAAAATGAACTAAAAACAAATCTAAAATCAATTATTTGGACATATGTACACTATATCATGTATAATAATCTATAATGGTGCATTTTTTATCATTATATATTGTGAAAAACATGGTACATCTTATTCTTCTAACAAATTACAAGTGTGCCAGTTACCTCACCGATAGAAGGCCACCCCCTCTTTTATCCTCTTAACTCATTAAATAATCTTTTTTGTCCAATACCTTCCCAAATATCTTCCTCACATCCACAAACATAACTTTTTCCCATTATTTTGATCATAAATCCATATTATGAATTATTTTGGAACTTTCCTGAGCAGGTTTTGAAAAGAATATGTTTAATGTATCACTGAGCATAATTATTTTCTTTCTTCTACCTCCACCATAAAATATTATTAAATTGTGATTATATAAGGAAAAATGTATCTCCCCCAAAATTATATTTTAATATGTTTATTAATTAACCAATTTTATCTCCTCTTCCATCAAATGGGATATGAAATCAATACTCATGTGTACAATGGTCTACCACCTCATGAACTGATGTCATTAATTTTTCATTTTCACCTATCATGAAATGTTGTAAATATGTATTTAAAGAATTATATATAATATTTTAGATATATTTATATTTATTTATTTATTATATCACACCTAACTTCTTACTTTACTTTCTTTGGAAGATGTGATAATGTCGCTCATGTCTATGACAAAATACCACATCATGAAGTGACGTGATTCATTTTTGAATAAAAAAATACATATAATATAATAAGAATAAATTTAATGAATATATGTGATATAAATTAAATCATCATTAAATTCAGGAAATATTTATAATTCTTAAAATTTAATATATCATTTTCTTTCATTCACAAATAAATGATAATGTCATTCATTAATGTGTGGACTACCACCTCCATGAAGCGATGTGATTATTTTTATCATTAGCATATAATAATAATAATAATAAAATAAATATATTAAATTAAATAATATTATGTATAAATATTATTATTATCATTATAGAAACATAAAATATTACATACCTCCTTTCCATAACGACAGTTGAAAATTGAAAACATTGACCATACGTACATATGGCCAACTATCTCTATGATCGTAACATAGTTAATTTTTCATAACTGTATTTAATTATTGTTTTTAGAACAATTGTTGATGTATAAATATGAAAATATTTCATGATTATAATTCTCTAGATGTTGAAATCTCTTACTCTTAGGATAATAGTCAACCTACTAAAGCCATTTTGACATATAAGCCAAATATCGTCGAAGCATCTGATAAAAATTTGGTTAATTAAGTTATTTTATATGATTTGGTAATAAGATAAATAAAAGTAATAATAAATATTAAATAGGATATGAATACATTAAATAACTAATATAATTTTATTATTCAGGAGGATAAAAATGAACGTGATGAATCGTACACAATCTAAGGGATTTGTCTCAATTTCCATTCATTAAGGCATCTTTTGATGTTATGTACCTATATTCATTTATGAGGAATATATAATGCCCCTTTTAAATGTTATATTATTAATTTAAATATTATAATTATATTTAATGTTGTTTTAATGTCATTATTTAAGGGGGATTATGATTCAAATGTTTCCAAAGTGATAACTGGCTTTTCATTACAAATAATCTATTTTAATGCTTCCCCTCATACTCTATTTTTAATTGACATCCATGCTTTTAGAATTATTTAAATATAAAAAATATGGTTTTATAAGGGTATATTTATAATTTATTTCAAATTATTTTTAGACGGAATCATTTTATATAATGTGTGTATTTCGTTAAAAATGACAAAAGGAATGTTCTATTTTAACGAAAATTATGATAACAACTTTTCCTTCCACGATAACCATTTTTTTGAGTTTTTATTCCATTTGAATATTTAATTTTTTATTCAATGAAATCTATTATTCAAATATTCAACAATATTTTTAATTTAAATGAGTTTTAATAGAAATAGTTATTTTCGTATTCTATATGGGGTCTTAAATGAATCAGTATTTCGAACATATGAATGTGATTTTCATAGAGTATAAAAGATTTCTTCAATGATTTTATTATAAAAATTGTGAAAATGTAAAAAAACAATTTATGATATGGTCATAGGTTATTTTTTATGTAGGGTTTATCCAAATTATGTCTTAATTGTGAGCCTATTATAACATATATAATGTGTTCACCCCATTAGCCCTAGGTGATCCCATTAGAGAATACATGATGGTGGAGCCCATATATTTCTACAATGCATTGGGAAAGTATTTTTATCTATGGGTCATGATAATTTATGTTTTCCATATAGTTATTCCATTTTTTAAGGATTCTATAAGATGATTCCTCATGGAATCTATGTGGATCTTCAATGACTACTATTGATTTTTTATGGTAATAATTTTATTCCAAATGATAAAAAAATGAAATTTTAAAAAGATTTATAATTCTCATTATGGTTAAAAAGGAATAATCATAATAAAAAAATTCATGGGTTTTTAGGTTTTTCACTAGAGTAAAAATTTTCGTTTTTTATGTTCCTTGATGATATTTTTTCATACCATGTTTTTAAAATTATATTTATAGGGATTATGTGTGGGTAAAGGAAATGAAGATGTAAAGTTGATGGTCATGAATATTTTTCATGAAAATAAATTATGTATTATTTTTTAAAAATATCTTGGGGAAATAGATACTAATCATATGTTTAGATTTTGTATTTTTGGCTTCATTATTATTGAGATATGATATAATTCTTGAAAACTGAAAATTATAAAACATCATCCAATATAAAAAACAAATTATTGAAATAAAACACATGATTATGTAATTTTTATCATCAGTACCTTATATTTTGTATTATATAGAGATTTAAATACAATTTGAAGTCAGGATAGTGTTAATATCATTACCATGAAATAATTCACAAAATCTTCAACATGAAATGATATTGAATTCTAATAAAACAATATTTCATCATAGAAACCATGTATTTTAAAAATGGGTACATGTTGAGGAAATACTAAATCTATAGTAGAATGTCACTAAGAGAAGAATATACTTCCAAATAATAATCATGAGATGGTTTAAAGTGGAACAGAATGGTTTTTTCAGTGATGGACCAGTTGAAAATTGATATAAATTGGGGTGTTATCATTGTTGGGGAGCAGCCAAATGTACCATAGAGGAATATGATAGGATTTGGGTATTTCGATATCCAAATTACCTATACATTAGGGGGTCATCTAACCATGTGGTATTTATTGGATGGATCAATTCCATGTAGAATATTTTTGAACTCAATGAATGTTTAGAAAATCAAATTATATCACCCTCCATTAATCAATTTGAATGTAATGATGATCGATGGTGATATTCAGTTATGAATTACAATGAAAAATATGATCTTCATTCCATTTAATGGGATACATTTAATTATATTTTCATATGGAAATATTTGCATAAGAATGTTTAACTGTTAATGGAAAACCAACTCATTGAAATGAGGAAAAAATATAAAGATTGTGTGTTCTCTTATGAAGTAAATTTTAAATGATTGTCCATGTACATATTGGATTTTTTTCAAGATATTTACTTTTATATTAATTTACTTTAAAAGGGATTAATGAAAATTCTATGAAGAAATCTGGATGCATGCGAATTTAAATTCCATGACATATTTTTTCATTTTTTCTAAAAAAGATGATATTTGTGCCTAATGATGACGAATGTAAAATGAATTTAGGATCTCCAGTGATGGGGAACCATACATTCATGAAATATGGAGGTAATGAAATTAGGTTCTCATCTTTTGGTATGTGTGGTAAAAATTACAATGTATAATGTCTTATATAATTAGTGAAGTGTTACCTATATGGAATGTTTGGTCATATGGAACATAATTATAAAGAAAATAATCCAAAAGAATCAGAGAATGGGGTAAATGATATCCCTATAATGTTTATTTGGTTTAGTTTTTATGAGTTGGGTCATTATTCTAACATATGATAGAAGTTAGGAACATGGGTTTGAATCATCAAGATTTGATGATATAGGGTGTCGAAGAATATTTTTGTAATACTACTTTTGATGTTGGGACATAAAATGATGTGTTAATTGGTACAATTCAGGTTTATTGAAATTATTAAAATTAATTTTTTGACAATGGATATTTACTTTCGATCATATCTAATAAATTTTCTTATAAATTGGGAATATCCCCTCATAGTGTTATTATAGTACTTTTGGTGAAAAAATTGGGTTGAAGTACTAAAGTATATAATATTTATTGGAATTTTATTATTGTTAATTGTTGGATGATATTTTTTATAAATCATGGTGAACTAGACATAGTGGAGTTTGATATACTTTTTGATATTGATTGGATTTCAGTTTTTCACGATATGATAGATTGTGGAGAAAATAATGTTTTATTCAATTATTTTATTCCTTTGACAATGACCTTGATATAGCGAATTTTTTTAGATGTTTTAGTGAAAGTTACATATCCAATATTTTTTAAAATAAATAAATTTTCCAAATTAGTGGTTTTCCCATAGTGAATGAATAAATGACTATATTTACTGATTAATTGTCATGTGTTAATAGTTATTGGAAAATTTAGTTTATTATTTTCCTATTCTATAATGTTAAAAGTGTTTCTAAACCCCCCAAATGAATTGTTCATGTGAGAAAATTATATTTTAAAACCTAATTTCATGAGTTTATAGATAATATTTTTATTAAAATTAAATTATCATCAAGGGGTTACCTAGTTCTCTATAATGAATAGAAATATTGTTTTGTATGAATAGGAATTTATTATAGATCATTGAATAATATCATAGTTAAGAACCAATATCCTTTACCTCATATCAATGATATTTTTATCATCCCTAGGGAGATTTGTATTTTTTAAAATTTTATTTTATGGTTGGGTACTAGAAGCTAAATGTGAAAGAGCATTACATTCCGAAGAAACAAATTCAGAATATAAATGGGAATTATGGGTGTATAGTATTTCCCATTGGATTGTGAAAGGATCCTTATATATTATCAATAAATTATAAATATAATTTTCTATGTGTTCTTGTATATGTTTTTTGTGCTTATTGATTTCATTTAATATAATCTAAATGTCATGAGGAAGATGAAAGACACCTATTTATTGTTTTCACACCATAAAAGAAAAGAACCAATAAGGGACATTAAATATATGTGAATTTTTATTGAAACATATTTATTTCGATCTAGAAATTTTTTCAAAATATATAAATACATTTTAACCTCCTAAATAAATATTTTTTATTAAATGGTCAAGAACACAAAAATCATGGATATTCATAGTTTTTTTGGACTATTGGGATACTACCTGTAGTTAGTTGAAAACATTTTGTGGCATTCTAGACCAGTGAATATGTTAACTAAAACTGATCTAAATTCATATGGATAATATAATGTTATGATTGTCTCCAAGTTCTAAAAATAATATTTGTGAGTTCTCCAATTTTTCCCATTCATCACAAAATTTATGTTTTTTATATACAATAGTTCTTCATTGAATGGACTAGGTTGGGTCCTGATTTGGAATGATCTGGTGATTTCTTAGGATTCACATTAGTTGAAACCTAATTAATTTAATAAACTGACACATGATCTAGAATTAACTAATATGGTTTTAATTTAAATGTTTGGAGGAAATATTTATAAAGAGTCAAGTGTAAAATATATTTGATTAAAAAAATATGATGTATATATTCAATCAGAATGAATTTTACATGAAACATAAGAGACAGATGTAATTGATCTCTTATGTTTCTAATTTCAAGATACATTATCATCTTGTAATTGAATAAAAATTAATCGTTGCATTAATTGAGAAAAATATTACTACATTAACCATGTTACATTTAGAACATAGACCTTTGGTTAATTATATAATAAGTTTTGGTCTTTATGTTCTAGATTCAGTTACATAATTTAATGTTTCAGAATTTAGTGCAATTTATTTTTTCATAAATAATTAGGAATGCTAAAAACTAGGATCATTTTTTTCGTAAAGATAAAATACGTTAAAAATGGAATGTTAATTAATTATAATGTTGATTTAGACTGTGTTATTAGATTTTAAAGAAGACTATATGTGCCTTGTTATTCCCGGTTAAAAAAATTGTTGTTTACTAAAGCTTGTATTTATCCATTTTATGTTCATATTGGAAGAACAAATATGTTTTAAATTATAATATTTAAAAATTTTCAACATGTTCAGATTTCATAATTTAAATATTTTCACACTGTAATTTTAGTTTTTAGCAATTAGCCTCTACATTTTAACACTCTTGTCCCTTGTTATTGTTGAAAAGTAAATTAAAACTCCATGAATTTTATATTATATAATTTATATATTGAAAAACTTATGTTAATATTGAATTTTTTGACATATCGTAAAATAATTAATGACATTTTTTGTATCCACCGATCATGTGACTTCATCATTGTGAAGAATTTGTTTACACGCAAAAACGTTGCAGTAATCCCATTCGAGGATGATGTAACAAATTTGAGATGGAGAAATATTTTTTTATGTTACCTAATATAATTAAAATTATTTTCATGCTAGGGGGAAATTATTTAAATATAATAAAAAAATATATATTTTTTTTGTGGAGTTCTGTTATTTAAATCATATTAACTATTTGTTTTTATTGTTTTGAGTTTATTATAATTATTTTTTGGTATGAATAATCTATTGTATTGATAAATTTATTGATTCGGAGAGGGATAAGTGTCAAATTTTTACATTTAAACCTTTTTAACATGTTTAGATTAAATAATTTAAAAATTATATCACTTATCATCAAGGTTTTACCATCAACCATCCAAATTATAACATAACAACTTGTAATTTTCTTTTATTGTCTTAGTGAAATATCAATTATGACTCCATGAATTTCCAAATTCATAATTTTTATATTATAAGACATACATTTAAATTTAATGCATTCAAATATACAAATTAATTGGATGAAACATTTTTAAAACCACTAAATATGTTACTTACTCAATGA
Organism: Viscum album; assembly: GCA_963277665.1. NCBI lineage: Eukaryota > Viridiplantae > Streptophyta > Magnoliopsida > Santalales > Viscaceae > Viscum > Viscum album. The sequence continues at coordinate 896,675,508 of OY728127.1, forward strand.
AAATAAGTTGTTAAAATATATAAAGAAACAAAAATCCCAATCCACATTGATATTAAAAAATGGAAATGGTGATTGTTTTGGGTATTCTACAAAATATATTGATAGAGTACATGTTATAAGGGAAATAAGGTATACCTAAAAACATCTCAAATATTTATTTTGTGATTTATTCTATTTAAACCAAATTAATTTAGTTTTTTGGAGGTTTTTTTACCTACAATAATGTTGAGGTTTTAATAATAACTAATGCTTTTATCTTAATTGATATAGTAAGGAAGATGTATGAAATTATGATATTTAAATAAATTAAATAATTTTATATTACATAATTTACAAATTTGATCATTGAATGTCCTAGTTTTAACATTAACCCTCAATATTTTAACACACCATATTGAGTTGTCCTTAGCATTTGTTAATAATCAATTAATACTCTATTAGCATAACATAGAATAACTTTTAGACCATAAAACATCTGTTACAATTTAATGAATTTACCAATAACAATTAAATGCATGAATATTTTTTTCAGTCACCAGAGAATTGTATTTCTCAATGTAGAGATGTTGGTCACATGAAAAAAATGTGTTGAAATTAAAATCTTGGTTGATGTGATAACTTTGGGAGGGTGATTTTTCATATATACTACATATTATCATTCTAAATAAGGTCATGTTAGAGTATAAAATGACATAAATATAAAAAAATTGAATACATTTTTTGAGGATTTTATCTATTTAAATCCAATCAATTTAGGTTTTCATGGTTGTGTGTTACTTATAATGATCTTGATATATGAATACACACTAGTGTTTATAAATTAATTTATGAAGTTAGGAAGATTTATGAAATTCAGAAATTTAAACCATGTCAACAAGGTTATGTGACATAATTTAATAATTTTAAAACATACCATCGAGGTTTTATCATAAAGGCTATTTATTTTTACAGTCCTAGTCCTGGTTTTTTTATGTTTTTATTAAAACAAAATTAACATTCCAGTAATTTTAAAGAAAAAATTCCTAAATTGTAACACCCAATTTAAAATTGAATGAATTGAAATATAATAATTAAATGGATGAATCTTTTTGTGGCCACCGAATAGTTCCCTTTATCTTTTTCTAGAAGTTGGTGACATGATAAAAAGGTGTTGAAATTACAATCCTAGTTGATAGAAAAACATTGAGAGGGTTCTTTTTTATTTATGATTTAAAAAAATTACAAATAAGGGAATGATTGAGAGGACAGTTATATAAATCATAAATTCCTTCAAATATGTTTTTTATGGGGTTGGGCTTTTTATATTCTATTAATTCGGGTTTTTTTTGGTTTTGTGTTATTCACAATGATGTTGAGGTTTGAATAATCACATGTGTTTATAAATTAATAAATGTAGTCAAGAAGATGTATGAGATTCTGGAAATTAAACCATTTACATATTTATGTGATATAATTCATATATTTTTACACTGACCATCCAGGATTTTACATAGAGTTTCAATATTATAACAATAATTCTCTAGGTTTGTTCATGGGTTTTTATGAAAAGTCTAATTACGCAACAATAATTTTCAACGCCTAGGTTATAATTAAATATGTAAACGTTTACAAAAACCCCAAAATAATACAACCAGCCCCTATTAAATCACTAACTCTTTCTAACTCCAATATATACCCAAATAATTATGTCATTTACAATATAGGATCTCTAAAAAAAATTTCCTCCTTGTAATTAATTAATCGTTCACTAACAACCATATAAAGTCAACCGTTTTCCTTTAAATTTTATTATAATAACATATCAATGAAAAAATCGCTATATTAGAGGGATAAATAATATATTAACAAGGTTAATATAAATACATCAATATAGTTTTCCATCTCCCAAATACATTATAATTCTTCTATATATCTGATCATGTGAATTCAACAATCATTACTGAGAAATAAACTAATGAAACCCCAGTAGATAACAGAACTAGATTTAGAAAATAAATGAGGGGGTAATTTAGTTGTCTAATTAGAATACATTTGTTAGGAATCATTCAAATCTTCTTATTTGTATGTACAATAAATGTAATATCATGAAAGATTCTTTAGAATGGTTACATTGCATGCCCCCAATATGAAGGTCCATGGATATAAATAATTAAAACATCCAAAAATAGTATCAATGATGGATAAACAAAACCCAAATGATGAGGATGATAATTTTATGTACTATAAAAAATGATAGGTTTTTCTTTTTTTATCATTGGAATCAGTGTCACATGAGTCCATAACATGTAGTTTCATTATATCTAAGTTGAAATAGTAGAAAAACCATGGTAAATTCATCCATTATAAGAATAAAATAAGTCAGCACTCTACAATGTTGTATCCAACAATGGTAGACATGAAACTAATCAAAACATTTGTCATATAACACATATCATTACATGAAATTATTTTATCCTTAAAAATGTGATAATCAGAAAATAAAAAAAAAAATAAACAGATTTTTTAAAATGAATATATTATTAAAATTACTATTCTGATTAATGGATCAAATATGTGTATAGTCACTTCACTGAATGATATCTGATAATTGAAAATATTTAATGGAAACATTATAACCATTTATGATTTATAAATAATCATTTTTATACATCTGTTTAGTTATAATTAAATATTTGAATATAATGGATGTGTATAAAAGCCTTTTCGTTGACCCATTCCATAGGGCCCCAACAATGAGACTCATGTTCAATCAGATAGTAATCATATATCCCAACAACATATCTTCAATTAAACCAAATACCTTAACTATATGAAATAAATATTAATAAAAATTAATTGAACAAAATTTGAATATGAAAATATCTAACCACTAATTTCTTCCATGGGGCCTTCCTATGGTGCACAACTCATGAACCGTCTTTTTTTTGTATCATTATCCTTTTAGAGGGTATTGAACATTGTGTGACTATATTAAGATTTTCATTCACTATAATCTACTATTATAAGTTCTCATTGATGGGTCTCATAATATTTCATCAGATGAAATTTTATCCATTTACTCTTCTTTTTCCTCATTGAATTTTACTCCCCCCCCCACTTCTTAATCACTTTCAACAAATACCTCCAAGACATATTTATCCTCTTTATATTCCTCCACTTTTCTAGCTTCATCTATATCCCCATCTTCCTCTTCTAAATACACTAAATTCTCCTCATAATCTCCATGTTCCAATTTTTGTAACTCGATAAATTGATAAAATCTATGTTTTGTAATACTTAAGGATCCAGCAAATAAATTCCCTTGAACTCAAATGATTTCATGAAGGTTCACATTAGTATATTTATTATATCCAAAATATAAAAAATTGATGTCCTATAATATATAATTCTCAAAAAAGTTTATTAATAGATATAAATTGGAATCAATCAAATTAAACAATCAAAATATTAACATATAGGAATATAAAGTGAGGCTTTAAAAGAATTAACATCATGTCACCCAAAATTAACACAAATAATATGAAATTTAGCACTCAATATCCTTATTTTGACACTAACCGTCAAGATTTTATCTTTAACAGAAATAGATATAAGAATGATGCTTTTTAATTTAAAAATAAGAATAATAAACCTAGATTTACAAATTTTAGCACTATAATTTCCTGATTTAACACTTGAAATACACATTTTAACATATGGACCTCTAAAACGAGGCTCTCAAATTAGTTAACATCTTTCTTACATGTATCAAAATTGATCATATATAATTTAACACTGTGAATCAAAATTTTAACACTAACCATCTGGATCATAACACCAACATTATATATATATAAATTATGATTTTCAATTGATCATATCAAAGAGAAAAGCACTAAAATTTAACGAATTAAACACTATAATTCCATTCCTTATTAGTAGTAATGCATATAAAAACACATGGGAATTTATAATTTAAATTTCATGGAATTAACAGAAATAAAAAAAATTACACTGATCATCCACAATTTAACACTCTACATCTATATTATAACACTAAATATCTGGATGTCAACATTAATAGTAATATAAAAAAATATGAATCTTTTTAAATAATTAATACAAGTAATAACATAAAATTTCAAAAATTATAGTACTATAAAATATGATTTTATCATTGGAATCACACATTTTATGGTATGAGCATCTAAAAATAGTCTTTTTATGTTTTTAACATCAATATTACTTATATTAAAAAATATTATCCCCAATTTGACATTATGAAGCCACATTATAACAACACTAACATTATAGAAATAAAAAGTAATCTTTTCAATAGAACATTTCATTGTAAAAAACAAAAAAAAACAATAATTTAACAATATAATTATATATTTGCAAAATTGAAATAAAAATCTAAAGACATTGGAATTTATGATGAGTCTTTTATGGAATTAACATAATTCCACCATAAATTAACACATATTATCCCAATTGTTTTCATTCAGAATCTATATTTTAACACTAACCATTAAAAAAATCATTAATAGTAGCAGATATAGACATGATTTTTTTATTTTAACAGTCCTGTTAATAATAGTACATTTAAAAAATTATGCTCTTTAATTAATAATTTTTACAATATAAATACATTTCTATACAGAAGGTAATTTCTAAAGTGGCCTTGAAGGAATTTAGACCATGGTACCAAAAAATGACACTGATCATCAATAAATAAACATTGACCATCCCTATTTTAATAGTAACATTACAAATATTGACATTAAGAATTTAAAATGAACTATCTGGAATTTAACTCTAAAATTTAGAATTTGGAAATCACGAATCTAGAAATTAACAGGAATAAACCAATGTTTAATACTAAAATTTCAAATTGTAACATGAAAATTTTGATGTGAACAATTCGGGAATAATATGATGATGTTTTTACTGGATGGATGAAAAATAAAGGATTTGTAAATTAACTTTAGTCAAAATTAAATGGTTCATCTAAAATTCATTTTTTACATACTCTCATTAACTTCAATCATTTTGTAATATACCATTTTCTGCAAAATATTTAAAAAAGTCACCAAAATAATTATGAACTCATAAAATTTGGATGCGCATGAAAAAAATTAAATACCATATAGTGTCAACATATTCATATTAGAAACATAAATTTACAATCTAAAAAAAATTCATTATAGATAAACATTTTGAGAAAACAAGAACTAGAAAACCAAATAACCACCAACGTGCATATTATTTTATTCATATTAGATTTACATCCTACAAATATCCCACATATGAATAATCTCTATGAAAACAACCTATGAACAATCCCATTCTCTAACATTTTGTATACAACCACACAAAATCCTGCTATTTTATTCATTAACAAATGAACTATAACTACGATTTAATAAGTCCATAGTGTAAACAACCAAAAGTTCATCCCAAAATCATTTTTCACTGTCCCACCAAAAATTATTTCTTATAATGCGGTGAAATTATTCACCATGTAAATATTATTCATTTTTTTATTCAAAATAATCAATTTCCAAATAGATAGCGCTTCGTCCAAAAGGAATTCATATCATGTAACTAACAAATGGTGTAGTTATAATTTTTTCCATTCATCAATGTGGTATAGTACTAGTTTTTGAATCAATGCAAGAATAAATATTCTCAAAATTCTCACTTGGAATGAATTGTAATTTAAAATCCAACAACATAACAAATTCCAATTATATCACAATTAGTGTAGCTTCTCTACTACAAAAATGAAATCAAAAACAACAATAAAATATTAGAGAACATCTGTAATTCAAAATAGTTTGGGGTATAATACTTTGTCCCACTATATCATCATTTTCATCAATTTTCATGAGATTATATTTATTCATTAATTTATTTTATATTTTTTACTATGCTTCTAATATGAAGAAATTATCTCTATTATTTATATAAACAAATTAATTTTTATTAAAAAATTTCCCAACACATTATAAAGGTAGATAAAATTATATCTCAACCCAAATATAACACTATTTTAAAAAAAATAAAAACATTCCAAAAATAAAATCCTACATAAATTTTATCAATATAGATGAACTATTACTCTCTATTTCAATAAAAAATACATGAAAACAGAACTGCAAAACATTTTTTCATGTTGTAAGGAAACTCGAAGGTGATATCGTTGGAGGAATATTATGGGAGGAGGATAGTAATATGTCGTGGAAAAGTAGATGGTATAAATTTGGAGATACCAATAGGAATTGATGAATGTCTAGGGTTTTTGGGAGAGGAGGGGGACAATGTGGGACAATAGGGTGATGACTATGGATTAGAGGATGATGGCATAGGAGTGGTCGGAGATAGAGATAGAAGAGTGTGAGAGAAGAGGTGAGGGTTTATTTATATTTTTTAGAGTACATATAATGAATACAAGAGATTAGGGAGACGTAGTAAGTGTGAAGGGTGATGGAAGTTGTGTGGATTTTGATAACATTACCCGCACACAAGAGGAGCCAACACCGAGATAGGGTTTTGAGAGAGGAGAGTGACGATATGGGAGAATAGAGGGAAAATGACGGATTGAGGGAAATAATGAGAACAATGAGTGTGAGGAGGGTACTGGGGGTACATTGATTTTAGGATAATGGGTAATTAAATTTTAGGTATAAAGGAGAATATTCATCATTAGAAAACATGTTCATGGTTTATCAAAATGTCAATTATGAATCCTTAATCCTCATTTTTCCACTATTTTGGTCTATATGTGTTACATCCCAGGTAATTAAATAATAACACATTTTCATATTTATTAATATTTGTGAGATAAATATTAATTTTAATTTTAAATGGTATTCTAGTTTCGATGGCATACACGATGTGCAACCGAGGTTTTCTTTTGAAATATTACGTTGCACACTTACAATATAATATTATTATTTTAAATGTTAGTTAACACCCAGCTATTGTATTGGTAGGAATGAATATAAATAACTAAAATATTACAATATATATATGTTAAGTGTTTTTACAATCATCAAATAAATGTTAGAGACTTAAAATTTAGTGAATCTAATTTTAAGAAAAATTTACTTTAAAAAGTTGATTTACCGCCTTATGATGGGAAACCCTCATTAAATATATTTTTTTAGACTTTTATATGTTTTATTTTACAAAATAAAATTATTCTATATAATAGGGACATCAAAATTTACTTTGGAAAAATTTTTGGTATTTTTTTGATAAAATTCAATTTTTTATTTATAGTGAAAAATACTGTATTTAAATTCAAATATGCCTTGTAATATTATTTATTTATATGGTTAGATTATATTTTTAATTGTTTTTAAGGTTTAATTAGATTATATTTTTACCGTTTAATCCAATTTTTGTCATTGTAATTAATTTAACTTTGTAATTGGAAATAAACATGTTTCAATCTTTTGATAGTTGTTATTTTTTTAAAACATGCTTTTTGTTTTGACAACGAGAATTAATTTTAAAGTAATTTTTTCCCTTATGTGTTTTGAATTTGGAAAAATGGATTCCATATTTGGAATCAGGAGGTCCAAATTTTGTAAATAGTTATCTTTTATTTTTTGACATTACGAATATTTACTTCTGTAAAAATTTTATTCACCATGGTTAAAGGGTAAATCTAGAAAATAAGGGTAACAAAATATTATTTTAATAATATTAAATTATCCTAACATGTGTCATAATACTATTGGGTGAGTAATTTCCAACCATGGTCATTCTTGGGTCTATTTTCGGATCCCATGGAGCCACTTAATACTGATAATGACACATTATTTTCATTAACATAAAATAAAGGCAAAAATGAAAGAAAAAATATCTTTCAGTAAATTAAGATTTACATGTGGATATATAAGCTATAGTTACGGCTATAAATATTCATTTTAAAGCTCAAAATATTTCCTACATCACGGCATTTTTTTAGTACTTTTAGTCATCAAATAAATTAAAATCATTATGACATATTAATGATGAAGTGTTTACCTCATAAATAAATTATCCAAATAAATATGATTATAAAGACTAAAATGGTATCCAAAACCAGTACAATTAAATTTTTATGACATTATTTCAAACATGAGTCACCTTATCTTTGAATTAAATAAATTTTGGATCTTTTTAAACTGAATATAAGTTTATATTAAAATATTGTTTTCAAGTATTCCTAAAAATCCCATCCTCCCCATTTTAAAAAGCCCTCACTTCTATCCCATTCCTCACACCTCTCAAGACTTTTGGCTCGTCCAAACCCTAACCAATTAATCTTCCTACATCCCTATATTCAACCTAGAAGCCTTAACTTAGGTATAATTCACTTCAAGAAACCCTTTTGTCTCAAATCAAATGGTGTTACTTGAATTAAAGGTAATAGTTTCTCTTAAAATCTTTTATTTATTTTTTTATTCTTCTTCTCCAGTCCCCTAAACACTTTCTATTCATTTATATTAAAACAAAAACAGTATCCGATATATAATAAGTTGTTTTTTTAGAATTATTGGAACTAAACTTACACACATCTACATCTAATGGATAAGTACATACTGAATCTGTGGATGGAAAACTAATGGCTCATGAAACGATGATTATTCGTATATCTCCAAACACCGCTAACGATGGCCATTATGATGACACTATATTTATATATGATATATATTATGTTTATTATTTTGTTATTCTTCTTTATTTTTCTTTTAATATATATCATTATGGTTTCCATAATGGGTAAACTCGATAATTGCATTTGAGGAAATGTGGACTACCACCCCCTAAAAGTGAAATGACTCGTTAATGCCATATGTGGGATGTATATAGGATGGAGTTAATGATATTAAATATGATATTATACTATATTTATAATATACCTTTATATCATTATGTTTTCATTCAGTTAAATATGAAATAGAAATGAAAATAGAGTTCATGCGTATGTACGACATACCGTCTCTGTGAACAGTTCATTTCATTTCCTACCTCTAAATGTTATGTAATATTATAAATACATCTATATACATGATATATATAATATATATGACATCTAAATCATTAATATCATTCAGGGTAAATTTTGACCACATGAACATCTTGTAATTATATGAAGTTTATTTTTGACTCAAGTACCCAATATCGACTAAATGACCATTATTAACATAAATAATTCCATGATTTTTATAACATGGTAAAAGGTAATATAAAAGGAAAAACAAAAATTAAAAATTTTCTTATGAAAAGAGAAATTAACATTATTTTATTATTCATGAGATTAAAGAAATAATGGGTTCTTTCAGTCATGAGGTAAGGGACTACGTCTCAATCTCCTTTCATTGAAGAATTTTTTCATTTATACACAACTATATTTCATACGGTGTATAAAACCCTTTTAATCTTACTTTTATTCAAAAGGAATCTTTTCTCTATGAAGCGTTTTACTAAAAAACAAAAAATATTGTTTCTTTTAACATAAGTGGTGACAACGTCCTTTTCCAGCCCCACGAGTATTAATTGATATTTTGACTTCTTTAACAAGATGTGATGTTTTTTTAAAGGGAGAATAAGTACCATATACTATTTTATGTATTTGGGTATTGAAAATGGTTTTGATAATGTATTTTTTATGTCAATATATTTAAATGATATATTTTGATTGAAATGTGGAAATGTTATCTTTCCGTTATATTTGTTTTATGAGTTATGAATATGTTATGGTTCATGGGAATTGTTACGTATATGGGTGGTTCCATGATAAACCAAGGGAGGGTGAGCCCTAGATAACTCTCGAATGCATTGGGTAATGTGACAGGGGTAAACGTGAATGTTCCTCCTTAAGGGATTTAGGGAATATACTATTATGGGTATTCCAATGTAACTCCCTATGTAGTTGGGATAGATACAATTTATGTATGATATGAATTCCACAAGTTACCATTATGATTTATGATTTCTATATATATTTCATAAATCTTATGATTTCATTCAGTATGTTAAAGATCTTATTATATATATGTATTTATGATCTAATGTTTTCTATCTTTTTTTTGTAACCCTTACTGAGATTTTTATGCTCATCCAATGTTTTTAAATTTTTTCACATGACTTAAAGATGAATATGGTCAATTATGGGATCAATGAAATGTCATGTTGTCAAAAACATGGAACTATACATGACTCTTTTTTTCAAATAGTTTTTATTTTATTAAAAAAATGGAAACTGAGAATAAGTGTATACATTGTAATTTTAGAGAAGTAATATAATAGTTATGGTCTAATTCTCTAAAACTATAAACCTAAAAGATCATCTTTATGAATTGTTCGTTTAATTCATGATTATGTAATGTTTTTAGGACGGGTTCTTATAGTTGGTATCAAACATCGGTTTAGATAACTTTAGGAGTTAGAATATTGATAAATTAATATCCATAAATTAATTTATGGTACGATTGAAGTGATATAGAATTTACAGATTACCATGTTGCTTATCCAAATATATTTTTGTGTTCAAAATGGTTTTTTGTAGAGGAAAAATGCAAGCTATTTTGGGACAACATCAGGATGATGACAACCTTCCAAATCAGCAACCTGAGATGGTCGGAATTGGAACTGAATGGTTTGTTGTAGTGATGGAATAGTTGACTCAGGATATAAATAGTGGTGGTATCCTTGCACTAGATCAGCCCGAACAACCAGAGAGGAACATTTCATTAATGGAGAATTTCATGAGGAAGCATCCCCCATAATTTAGAGAATCATATGACCATGTCCTAGCTGAAGGGTGTATTAAAGCACTAGAGGAGATTTTTGATGTCATGGCGTGTTCAGAACATCAAAAGGTTAGTCTTGCTATTTACTGTTTTGAAGGAAAATCCGATCAGTGGTGGTCAATGGTGAACAATAACTCTGATAGTGAGAATATTGATGATATTTATTTGGGTAAATTTAATGATATGTTCATTGAGAAATATTTTACAATGCTTGTTCATCATAGAATGGAATAACAATTCTAAGAATTGAGGCAGGAGGATGACTCAGTGGCTGTTTATGAAGCAAAATTCACTGGACTAACAAAGTATGCTTTGAATTTCATATGAGATCTTGATAGTAAAATCAACCATTTTTATTCCGTATTAATGACAAAATATAGAAGGGCATTAGCTTCTCATGAGTTCATGGATAAGTTTGGGGTTCTGTTAATTGATGATATTTTAGTTTATTCTAGAATTAAAGAGGAACATGAAATTCATTTAAGGGTTGTCTTTAAAACCGTAGAAGAAAATAATTTTTTTGGGAAATTTGGATAGTGTGCGTTTTGGTTACAACAAAATTCATTTATTGGTAACATTGTTTTAAAAATTGGCATAATTGTTCATCCTCCTAAAATAGATGTTTTTGACGAATGTCCTAGACCCACAAATATAACTGAGATCCGTTGTTTCCTTGGTGTTGGAGGTTATTACCGAAGGTTTGTTGAAAACTGTTCATGGTTATCTAGTCCAATGACTATGTAAACTCGAAAAGGATTTATGTTTATCTAGACAAAAGAATGTGATTATTGTTTTCATGAATTGAAAAGAAGACTGTTGAATGCTCTATTTTTGGAACTACCATAAAAAATTCGTGAGTTTATTATCTACAGTGATGCTTCTTTGAAAGGACTTGGTTGTGTCCTAATACATAATGATCAGGTAATTTCTTATGCTTCACGTTATTTGAAACCCAATGAGTTAAATTACCCTACACCTGATTTGGAATTAGCTGATTTTTTTTCATTAATTATTTGGAGGAATCACTTGTATGGAGTAAATTGTGAAATATATAGTGATCACAAATGTTTGAAGTATATATTCACTCATAAATAATTGAACACGAGACAGAGGAGATGGTTGGAATTAATCAAGGATTATGATTGCATGATCCTTTTCAATCCAGGAAAATAAAACAAAGTGGCTGATTCTTTGAGTCGAAAATGTAATGCTTCATTAACCATGATACATTTGGAACGAAATCCTTGGTTATTTATTTGATATGCATTTTCATAGAGGCTGTTGTTTTTGGAAATTATTCTATTTTGTATTATGTGTTTGTTAGATTATATCTATCAGACATAATTAAGAAAGCGTAGAAGAAAGATAATGAGTTGTAGTAAAAGGCAGAGTTGGTTCAGAAGGGTAATTTTCCTGATTTTATCATTAATAATGTATGTGTTTTTAGATTTGGGAAGAGATTATTCATGCCTGGTGATTCACAATTGCAGAACCAGTTTTTGTGTGAAGCTCATAGTTCACCATTTTCAGTTTATTCCGGCAGTACTAAGATGTACAAAGATCTGAGGTAGTATTACTAGTGGGATGGAATGAAACGAGATATTGATGACTTTACTATGAGATGTTTGACTTGTGAATAGGTTAATGCATAGAGATAGTTACCGAAATGGATGCTTCAGTATTTACCTATGCCATAGTGGAAATGGGAAAATATATTCGTGGAAATTGTTGTGGGATTACCAAAGGCTTATCTATGTAATAATGCATTCTGGGTTATTTTTGATCGATTAGCGAAATCTCCTCATTTCCATCCAATTTGAGATACTTTATCTCTAGACCAACTATCTCGGCTGAATATAAAAAAGATATTCAAGTTACATTGAGTTCCCCTCTCCATTGTATCTAATCATAATCCCAGGATTACTTCTAACTTTTAGAGAGTCTTTTAGAAGTCGTTGGTTGCTGAATTAAATTTTAGTACAGCATTTCATTCGCAATCCGATGGGAATTCAGAATGAACAATTTACTCCTACTAGGATATGCTATGTGCTTGCTCGATGGATTACCTGGGATGTTGGGACCAACATATATCTTTGGTTGAATTTTCTTATAATAACTAAATTCATTCTAGTGTACAGATGGATCCATTTGAGGCATTATAAGGAAAGCAGTTTCGAACTCCATCATTTCGGGATGATGTGTGAGAAATGAAACTTATGGGACTAGAATCGGTAGAAGAGATGGCAGATAAATTTCAATTGATTCAAAATAATATGAGAACAGCTCAGAGTCTCCAGAAAAGTTATGCAGATAACTGGAGGAAGGGTAATTCAATTGAGGCAGGTGATCATGTTTTTCTCAATGTTTCTCCATGGAAAAGTGTGATGAATTTTGGAAAAAAGGAATGTTGAGTGTGAGGGTCATTGAAACCAATGAAATCCTAGAGAATTTTGGAGCAGTAGAGTACAGAGTTGATTTACCTCCAAGTCTATCCCATGTACATAATGTTTTTCATGTTTCAATGTTGAGAAAGTATATTCCATATCCATCTCATGTTTTAAGTCCATATGTTGTTCAGTTGTAATAGAATCACTCTTATGAGGATCAACCAGTCCAGATTCTTGACCGAATAGAGCAAGTCTTATAGAATAAGTTAATTAATCAGGTAAAGGTTTTGTGGAAAAAACCATATGGTTGAAGAGGCAGTGTGGGAATCTGTAAATGCTATGAGGTATAAATAGCCCCATTTATTTGATAAGTGAATAAAATTGTGAGGACATATTTCTTAAAAGGGGGGGAGGATGTAATATCCCAAGTAAATAAAGAATTATCACTTTTCTTATTTATTTATATTTTTTAATTAAATATTAATTTTTACTATAAAGGGGATTCTATGTTTGATGGCGTACCCGATACGCAACAGCGGGTTTCTATGAAATCTTACGCTGCACACTAACAATATAATTTTATTATTTTAAATGGTAGTTAACACCTAGCTGTTGTATTGGAGGGAATGAATAGAAATAACTAAAATATGATTATATTTTTTATGTGATTTTACATAAATAAAATAAATGTTGGAGGCTAAAAATATTAATGAATATAATTTTAAGCATAATTTACTTTAAAAGGTCGATTTATCGCCTTTTGATGGGGAACCATATTTAATTATAGTTTGATCACTTTTATATGTTCTATTTTACAAAATAAATTTCTTCTTTATAATCGGGACTTAAAAATCTACTTTGAGTAAATTTTAGGTATTTTTCTGAAAAAAATCAATTTTTAATGAATATGGAAAATATTGTATTTTAATTCAAGTCAGTATTTTAATATAATTTATTTATATGGATATATTATATTTTTACTTGATTTTAATGTGTAATTAGATTATATTTTCACCATTTAATCCAATTTTAGTCATTGAAATTAATTTCGCATTGAAAATGGACATAAACAAGTGTCAAACTTTTGATAGTTATTATTTCATAAAAACATGCTTTTTTGTTTTGACAGTGAGAATTAATTTTAAATTAATTTCTGCCACTTCTGTGTTTTAAATTTGGAAAAATGGATTCCATATTTGGAATCAAGAGGTATAAATTTTGTAAAAAGGTAACTTTTATTTTTTGACATTGTGAATATCTACTTCGGTAAAAAATTTATTTACCATGGATAAAAGGTAAATCTAGTAAATAAGGGTAACAAAATTTTATTATAATAATATTAAATTACCCTAAAATGTGTCTTAATACTATTGGTTGAGTCATGGACGACCATGGGAATCTTTGGGTCTATTTTGGGACCCCATGGATTCACATAACAGTGATAATGACACTTTATTTTAATTAACCTATAGTGAAGGGAAAAATTAAATAAACATATAACTTTTAGCAATGTAATTTTTACATGGGGTTATATAAGTTATAATTTTGACTATTAATAATCATTTGAAAGATAATATGACTTCCTAAATTGTGGTATTTTTTGATAATTTTGATTCATAAAATAAAATAAATTATTTATGACACAATAATAATGAAGTGTTTACCTGATAAATAAATGATTAAAATAAATAATATTTTAAAGACTAAAATGGTATCCAAAACCATCCCAATTATTATTGGATGATTTTATTTCTACCATGAGTCAACTTAAAATTGAACTTAATAAATGTTTGACCTTTTGAAACAAAATATATGTTTATATTAAAATATTATTTTCATGTTTTCCTATTGACCCCCTGCTCCCCGTTATAAAAATCCCTCACCTCTAACCCATTCCACAAACCTATTAATCCTTTTGGCTCATCCAACCCCTGCCATGATAGCTCCCTAAGTCCCTTTATTCCATCTATAGGCCATTACATCAACATAAGGCCCTTCAAGAAACGCTTTTGTTTCAAACCAAAGGGAGTTACCCGAATTAAAGGCAACAATTTCTCTTAAATTACATTATTTTATTTTGTTTTATTTTATTCTACAACCCCTAAACTCTTTTTATTCCTTTATTTTATTACAAAAACAGTATCCTAAATATAATTGGTTGTTTCTATGAGAAGGATTCTAACTACCCATACAAACACCTCCATCAAATGTGTTATAAACATACTGTTTCAATGGATGGAAACTAACGCCTCACGAAATGATGATTGTTCAAATATCAGCAACCGCCTATCATGGTGGCCATTATGATGGAACTGTATTTATATATGATATATATTATATTTATGATTTCATTATGCTTTTATATTTTCCTTTTTATAGAAAATATTAATGGTTTCCATTATGGGTAAAAGGGTTAATTTCATTTGAGGAAGTGCAGACTACGACCCCCTCAGAGTGATATGACTCGTTAATGCCATATGTGGGACATATAAAGGATGAAGTTAATGATATTATATATGATATTATACTTTTATTATAATATACCTTTATATAATTATATTTTCATTCCATTAAATAATAAATAGAAATGAATGTTGCGTTCTTGCATACATATGACTTATCGTCACCATGAACAGGGCATTTCATTTATTACCTCTAAATATTATGTAATATTATAAATACATGTATACAATGTATATATATATATGATATATATGATATCTACATTATGAATATTATTCTAGATATAATTAACTTTTGACCACATGAACAACTTGTAATTATAAGATGTTTATTTTTATCTCAAGTAACAAATATCGATAAAACAACCTTTATTAACATAAATAATTACATAATGATTATAACATGGTAATATATTATATAAAAAGAATAATAAACATGAAAATGGTTCTTAGGCAACTAGAAATTAACGTTAGTTTATTATTTAGGAGATTAAAGAATGAACGGTTCAACTTGAACACGAGGTAAGGGACTTCATCTCAATCTCATTTCGTTGAGGCATATTTTAATTCATACACAACATTATTTTATACGGTCTATAAAACCCTTTGACTTTTACTTTTATTATGAAGGATTATTTTCTCTGAGAATAATTTTAGTAAAATGACAAAAATGAATTATTCTTTTAAAATAAGAGGTGACAAAGACCTTTTCAACCGTCGTGAGTATTATTTAATATTTTAGCTTCCATAATAAGGCGTGATGTTTTTTTAAGGGAAAATAAGTACCATAATCTCTTCTATGTATTTTGGTATTGAAAATGTTTATGATAATGGATTTTTTAGGTCAATATTTTTAAATGATATATTTTAATTGAAATGTGGAAATGTTATATTTCCTTTATATTTTTTTTATGTATTATATATAAGTTCTGGTTCTTGGGAGTTGTTATGTATACAGGTTGTTCTGTGATAAACCTAGTGAGGGTGAGCCTGAGATAGCTCTCCAATGCATTGGGTAATGTGACGAATGTAAACATGAATGTTTCTCTTAAGAGATTTAGCGAATATACTGTGATGGGTATTCCAACGTTACTCCCTATGTAGCATTGATAACTACAATGTAATTATGATATGGATGACACAAGTTACCTTTATGATTTATGATTTCTATGTGTATTTCATAAATCTGATGATTTCATGAGGTATGTAAAAGATCTTATGTTATGTATGTATTTATGATCTAATGTTTTCTTTCATTATTTTATAACCGTTACTTATCTTTTTAGGCTTTTCCAATTTTTTGAAAATTTTTTCACAGGACTTAAAGATGAATAGGGTCAAGGATGGGATCAAGGAAAAGTAATGCTCTCGGAACTTGACATGATTTTTTTTCAAAGAGTTTATTTTATGAAAATAAAAGGAAACTAAGAATAAGTGTATAATTTGTAATTTTTGGGAAATAATGTAATAGTTATGGGCTAATTCTCTAAATCTCTAAACCTGAAAAGATACTCAATGTGAATTATTTGGTTAATTCAAGATTATGTAATGTTTTAAGGACATGTCCTTATAATATGTATCATTATTTCTGTTTGATAGAATCCCAATGACGTTTTTCCATATAAGTATGGATGATGATGATAATGGGTTAGATATTTCAAATCCCAATTTTCTATATTGTGTGTTCGAGAAGATAAGGGGTCGAAAAAAGAAAATCTTGCCTTGCCAAATTCAATGTCCATGATTCGAACAAGTAATGAATAAAAAAACATTTATAAATAACATGTGGATAAGAGGAATCAATTTTTTATTCCATAGAAGATCCATCATTAACATTTCTTGTCTGACATTATGGATGGTTATTTTCCTTCTAATAATCATATCACCCATTATAGAACATTAGATTTCATTGAAGATAATTCTGATGTCCTTGAGAATGTCCTTCATCCATGAATATTCTCAATTCATTAAAATTTATTCAACTATTAATAGGGGAATATCTATAGTATGGATTGCATATAAAAATTTATTTTCTATGTTTGATGATTTATTGAATTGCATATTGTTTCATGGATTTTTGTCATATGATGATCATTTATCATTGATTTTAGTCAATGTTTATATGTTATCTCTCGTGAATGTGATTTTTATATTTAATATTTTTAAATTCTGATTTTATATTTATATTTATTATGACTAGATAACACCATTATGTAATAACTGTAAATGTATTGGGAAAGCACTAGAATATTTTCCTTGAAACGTTGTTTTTGATAATTTAAAAATAGTTTTCCACTTGATTGGAAACTTTAACAACCTAATATTTTTAAAAAAATAGTTTTGAAAATTAATTTTATTTATATGATTTCCTTTGTTACATGAATCACCGTCTTACCTTGAATTATAGACAACACTAAATTTCAACGAAACATCATTTTATTATTTTATTTATTTAAAAAATACAATTATTAAATTTCCTTTAGAATTGTGGGTATGAATTCAATGAACTGTGTTATAAAATTATGGTTTAAAAAATAATATATAATTCTTTCATTATTAAAATATAAATAAATGTAAAACCATTTTTAAAATAAAAGTAAATGTTTTTCTGAAAAACTATACAGAAGTCTGTTTTATAATAATATATAAAAAATTAGCTATGATGGATTATGTTAATGAAATATGTGTGTGTGTATATATATTATTTAATATAATTTTCAACATTTATTTTATGTCCTTTCTAGATAGGATATAAGGAAAAAAATTCAATTTTACACATAAAAGAAATATTTTACTAGAATGGCACCATTGTCACATTTTGATGGCATAGTTCTATTAAATATACATTCTAAATCATTAATAAAATTAATTTGATAAAATAAACATAATATATGAATTAATTATATCAAAATTTACTTCAATTTATTTTTTGGTATTTTAATGATAAGATCTATATTTTTATGAATACTGAAAAATAATAAATTTTAATTGAGAATGATTTCTTCCTAATCTATTTATTTAGTGAAATTATGTTTTAACGGCTTTTCAAGAATTATTATTAATATTTTAAATCATGTAATCCAATTTAGAGCTTTGGAACTAATTTCACATTGAAACTGGTGATTAAAACGTTTCAAACTTTGGGATTTTTTCACTATATAACATTGTATTAAAGTTTAGTCATTGAGATTAATTTTTAATGAAATATATCCAATTTAAGTGTTTATTATTATTAAAAATGGATTCCATAATTGGAATAATTATTTCCATATTTATTAATTAGGCCCATTTTTTTGGACAAAATGAATATTGACTTTAGTAATTTTTATTTACACGATTAAGGGTAAATTGAGTAATTTAGGGTAAAAATATTATTATAAGTGTTATAAAACTACTCTACTCTTTCCCAAATGTTATATTATTAAGTTGATTTGACCATTACCACCTTAGGTTATAAATTTAGTTTTGTAATGGACACTAATCAAGGAAATTGACTTAGATATTATTAAAATCATAGAAAGTGGGAAAACATCACACTCTTTCTTTTAATAAGTGTAATATTTTTAAAATGGGGGAAAATAGATGATATTCTCAACTATATACATTATTATTAATTATATAATGTTTATTTACATCATGGAAATTTATTTTTATATGTTATGAAATAAATAGGTTTTCATGAATAATGATAAAATTATTATGAGTTATTTTTTCAATTAATAAAAAAATTTAATAAATGATCTTGGAAATATTAAAATTAATATAATTTAACTTAATTAAGGTTCACCACATATTTTCGTGTTGAATAGGAAGTATTATGGGTGTATTAACCAAACTATTTTGACATTATCTAAATGTATTTATTATCTTATTGTCAATATTATTAATATTGTCAAAATTGATATAAATGATATTTTATGAAAATAATATCGTATTAAATTGATTAAAAAAATAAAAATCATAAATAATGGAATATAGGATAAATTATTTTTTAAAATATTACAAATTTACCAACTATGGTTAAATTTACATCTTATAGGTAAATCAATAAACCTTTTGATATCTAAAATTTTGTTATCGTAGTTAAAAATAAAATAGGTTAACTAATTTTAAATCCAATTGATATGTTTTAAAACGACACCAAAACATGTATAAGATATTTTTTTTATGATTTTAAATCCTTATATTTTCTTATCTTATAATTAATTTCATTTTGGATGTATGTTTATTAATGTCTAATTTTTTATATATTATTCTTTTTTGAATTCCAAAAGTGATTCTCCCTGCATTCATAAAAAAGAACATCATATTCTCTTTCATAAACACTTATGATCAAATTTTGTTTGGTAAAACAATTTCAAAAATTCCTACAAACTTTCCTCCCTTAATCATAGAATCCATACATTGGGAAAAAGTCAACCAAAGAAGTCCATTTTTGAAAATCGAAGAGAGATACCTAGAGAAGTGATAACCTTCATCAACCGACGATTTTGAATTATTCCTTCACTAAAACCATTAAATTATTACTATTTTATATGTATATTAATATATTATATATCCTAAATACACTGAGATTTTGTTATATTAATATTTATTCCCACACTCACATACATTTCCATCATATGGGATACCACCTTGTGAATATATGTTTTTATTTCTTCCTTTTCCAGCTTTGATGGTAGGGAATAATGATTAAATTTATATGTTAATATGATATTTATATGTATATGATATGTATCTTTTATTTTTTATAACACACTAGGTATTGTAAAATAAATTGAAATCTATGCAACACTGAGTCTCTACAAAACAACACTTTCGTTTAAGTAGATAGTTATAACCTAGTCTTTAAAAATAATTTTCCCGCTTCTATGATTTTAAATTTGTAAAATTCACATACATGAATGTGATCAATAATATATTTAGTTTTTCAAAGGATCAACATAATTTTTGGTGAATAACAACTTGAGACCTTGTATAGTTACTTGACCATATGAATTGTAAATCAACCAGATTATTTGTAACATCACCCACGAATGTATCAATAAAAATTAATCTTATAAGTAACAATATGATCATGGTATATAAAAATAAATATTTTAAAAATTATGATTTAGATATTTTATTTTTGTAAGTCATAAATATTTAATTACAATTTTATGGTTCAAATGAATATTTAAATTCATAAAATGTATTCAAAAATAAATATTGTATTATATTATGGATATACGACAATTTTATGAGACATTGATTAATTTATTATGGTGTTATAAAATCAGATATAGTTTTCAAATTGTTATTTTTTTTTATAAATTTTGATTAAATTTAAAATTTAAAAATTAAATATTTAGAAACTTATTTTCAAAAAATTGACTTCTTTTTTGTTTTCTAAACATAAAATAATGTTTAGTGTATTTTATTGGATTTTTATAAAATACGTGAATTTTTGGTGATGAGTGAAAAATGCTAGTTTCCAAAATTAGATATGTACATGAATTATGGAGTCATTATGATGATATTTTTTGGAAAGAACCTTTAATTCGAACTAACATGCACTAATTAATGTATTGAGTTACAAAAAATAATACTATTTATTATCATGAGAAAAATTATAAAATAAGGATTAAAATAATGGAAACGTCCACTTCTCCTCCAACTATAAATACCACCCCTCAACAGTTCTTCTCCTCACACACAAAACTCATTGATAAGTGTCTAAATTATTCCTAATATTCTTATCATGTATCATACCAATGTCCAAGACCTTATGATATCACAAAAATTACAATACCAAAGGCATTAAAGATGATCTCAACGAAAATATATCAAGAGGTAAAAATACCCTTTCATTTTGGATTATTTAATTTTCAAATTATATTTTTTTCTTATACTCTCTTCACATCACTGTATCCAAGAGGAATTAAAGCTCCAGAATCATATATATATTTAAATTATATCTTGGTTATGGAACTAATAATCATCATACTTCTTCTCCTCTACCTCTTAATCAAAAAAAATAAAAACATCATCTGTGATGTGTTGATTTACTGACATCCAGGACGATGTGTTTCCAATTTCTATTTCTTCCATAAAATATATTTATAAAACAATTTTAATGGTTGAAAAATATTTTAATTTTTATAATATAAATTCTTTAATGTTATGGAATAAAAAATATATATATTATTATGTTATATAACGAAACTATTATGTGATTATTGAAGAACCGCCAAAATGATATAAATGAATATCATTAATGTATTATCTAATAATTCATCATTATATATAAAAAAATTAATTATGGTATCATTTAATATTATATAAATATACTAACATAATTTCATTCATCTTCGGGGTTTTCACATCCATTCAACAAGAAATCAATTATGAACTGACCATGGAAATCTTGTAAAGAATGTTCCCTCAATAATTAAAATAAAAAAACATTATTAATAAATGGGTGTAATGTTGATATAAAATGATCATAAAGGTGTTATAAAGATGAATATATTTCTGTAAAATATTAATAACACTATTTAAATAGTAATACTGGAGGTTTGAACACATTTGAAGATATATGAACCCAGGAAAAGGGAATTCGAAACACAATTTCCAATCATTGGGTTATCATTATACATATTTTATCATGTGGTTGTAAGAATATTCGGGCAATTAATGTTTTGTATATTGTGGTTTATAATGTATATTTATTGTTTATACACATATTTTGTTCGTTATCACTACTAGAAAGGGGGTCTATCCCCACACATCTATCCCCACGGTTTTATAAACCGTGGGGATAGACCTTCTTTGTTTATCAATACCCACAGTTTTTTTAGAACCGTGGGTATTCAATCCACAATTTCACCCCCCCCCCCCATCGGGATCTTCTCACTCCGTCTCGCGCTCTCCCTCCTCCTCACTCTCATGCTCCCCCGCTCGAACCCTAGGTTCCAGACCTCCGCCTCTGGCCCTCTCCACCCCTCCCCGACCACTGCCTCTCGGCTATCTGACCTCCGCCTCCCAGACCTCTACTCCCCTCTCCGACCTCAGCATCATGGCCATCCAACCACCGGTACCCGGCCATCTCATCCCCACTCTGGACTCCACATCTTCTCCCAACCTCGACCTCCCGGCCTGCATTTCCACCTCAACGTCTCGGCCTCCGCCTCCCTTCCTCCAGCTCCAGTGACATGCCCCTTCCCCCTGTAGGATCCCTCTCCTCCGGAAACGTCCCAGCCGATTCATTGCATTTAGGTTTGTAATTTTTTCTCCTTGATTTTTTATTCTTTTTAAACTAATCACTGATTCTTATATCAAATGCCCCAGCAAGTTGACTACACACTTTCTGCGAGCTTATTTTCAATGAATAAGTGGCTGATTTTTATTTCCCCTAGTCATTTCACTTAAATTTAAATCATTTTGATAGACTTTCATGTATGTTTTTTATAGATGTCATTCTTCTTAGGGTATAGACAAATTTATCCAAAGCTTCAAAATTATTTTTGACCGATTATGGTCGATGGAGTGGAAAATAAATCAACCCAGCTAACTGTACTATGTAAATTTCTGATAACTTCTTGTCCAAATGATCATAATTCCTTAAATGTTCACTTATAATCTCTATGAATGATTTTTCTAAGGATTTCTTGGGTTCATTATTTTCTTCATGTAAGACTCATATTTATCATTTTTATTATTTAACAAATATTATTATTGGTCATAAAACTAATTAAAACATTAGTTTCTATCCTTAGGATACAAGATCTCCGTAATTAGTACCATGTCTATCTATTATTGTGGACTTATCCTTTCATGTACATAGGTTTTATCTTGGTTTGATGTATACCAACATTCTTCATATGGGTATCCATAAATTTTTTAAAATTTACAATGTATTTAAATATTTTAAAATATTTTCATCAATGATAATTCATTCTTGTTCTATGAAACACGTTTCTTTTGTAAAAAAGGTTTGTTCTCAATTTTAACGTTAATATCAATGCCTGTAGGACCTTTTTAACTTGAATATATTGAAATATTATGCTAATAATTTATTTCCATGTTCCAAAACCTCCAGTAACACCCACTACAGCCAAAAAACCCTTTCTCTTATCATTGAATGAAATCTGTCCAGATTTTTGTGCAAACTATTTTTAGATTGTTTCACCTATATTTTGGGCTTGGTTTAGGGAACCATTATTCAAAAATATTTTCAAATTTATCCTTGATGATGTTAATGATTCCCAAATATTTTTCTAAACCACATTTGTATAGTATATACTTTTTTCTAGCACTATTTTATAATAAAGATTTAGTGTATGCAAGGCCTTTTGGAATGTGGGTGTTCTTATTCTATGTGCCTGAGGTGGATGTTTTCCTAACATGTTTTAAGTAATATTTACAACCTACAAGTTTCCCTATTTAGGGAAAGTTCATCCTTGATACTTGAGTTTTTTCATTATTCTTTTCATATAATTGAGAATTTCTACTATAAACCAATTTATTATTTATCAATTTTATCTCCTACCTAGTACACATCAAGTTGAGGGTGATATTTTTATCTTCCATTGATAATAACCTGAATTCCCTATCACTCTTCAACAAATTATCTTGTTCATCATGAATCTTACTTAACTATTTAAGGTAATTTTAATGCTCTTTAATTTTGTTTTCATTTAAATTCAATTTTGCATCCTTGACACTCATAGTTACCTTGTATAACTTCTCTAATGCATGAAATAATTCAGTCACAATAGCCATAAACACTTCCTTCTCAGAAACCATTCTTTGAAAATATTCATCAAAAAGTGACATATTTTCATTGTAACGTTAGGGTATTTCTCCCTTAACTTTCACTAGTTCTTAGAGGGTTTAACTTTTGATATGCCACAAATGGTGCAAGGTACACAACGTTCTTCATTTTATTTTTACATGATTTAGGTTTCATACATGGTGATAATGGGAATTTTGGTTCCTTGTTGTTTCTACTTTGTTGCATGAGTGTCAATCGATCCTAAGAAACCCATCACATACCTAGGCTGAAACCTGGTAGTCAACAAAAGCTCAAAAATCTCATGCTCCCGTTGCTCAGCAGAAAAGTCACATTGCTTCTTTTTGGAACCATTTTTGGTTGCATATGAAGCTTCTGTCCAGGGCTCACCTGCTGTAAAATAATCTAGCAGCTGAAGAGAGTAGAAAAGAGGATTATATTGACATCATGCATAATAAAAATATAATATGATTAAAATCTCAAATAAAACGCATGCATAATTCTTAATTTATAATTATAATTTAAAGGCCAAAACCCTCCTATAGGGTGCAGTTCCCTATGAATCACATTAAATGTTTAAGTTCATACGCTTGGTGAGTTGGTATGTAAATTATAATTTAAAGGCCAAAACCATCCTATAGGGAGTAGTTCCCTAGGCCTCTGGTTGTTATGATAGACATTTATTTCTGGTGGTTTTGGGATTCTTTATTCTGGAATGTTGATGAGAGATTTTGAGTTTGTATCTTTGGATTATTTTTGGGTAGTGATCAGATAAACCAAGAACCAGTTGTAAAACATTGATGTTAGGAAAGGAAGAAACCTCCACTCATTAACAAGGCACCGATTATGATAGCTCCAAGACTGACGGTTCCCGCGGTGGTAATTGTACCACATAAACAGATCACCTGACAAACCCGTGTATGAGAGTCCATTGGATTCCATGAACGAGAGGAAGGCCTGAAATTCTATTCAAGGAAAGGGTCCACATCCCTTTTTCTCCCCAAGAGAGGCTACAATGTTGAAGTCTCCTCCAACTAACTAAGGAACATCATATGGGTTAAAGCTGGTCAAATCATCCAAAAGGTACTTTACCGGACTGAGCCTCGCATTTAGGTTAAATAGTTGAAACAAGCATCCTATATCCCATAGAGAGATTTATATTTATGCATTGATTGGAGGAAGAAATGATTTCTATAGAGATTTATTCATTACAGAATGTACATATATGCGAGTTGGCTGCGAATCCATTTAGAAAACCGTGTACTCTCAAATGATGATCATAGTCTTTGAAATTTGAAGAAACCTGTTTCGTTTCAAGAACTACAACCATAGAAACATATTGAAGACAAAAATCATTGGAGATAAAATCTGCTTTTACTGGACATCCCACACTCTAGGAGTTTTATAGGAGGAGATTAATCATCAAAGGAATAGTTTTCTGGCACTACTCCTAGACCCTTATAAAATTTCATTGCAGGCCTGGATTTAGATTTGTAATGCCACTGAGATCTAGTCTGAACACAATTCCAAAGATAGAAATGATGATGAGTTGAAGAGTGTCTATTGGAAACCAAAGTCTTCAGAGTAGAAGGTTTCTTGTTCATAGGAGAAGGAACTGAGGAGTTATCATCCAAATTAGAGGATGAGGAACTTGTGATAGGAGTGGAAGCTTGAAAAATATTTATAGAAGAGTCACCCAGGTCCAACTCCTTGACAATTAATTTTCTTTTGAATACTCTGGAAACATGTCTTCTTCTCCAGTTAAAGATCTTAATATATTTTGACTATTATATCTCTTAAATAAAATGAATTTTTAGTTCTCTCAAATTTTATTCACATCAATTGTTTCATATTTTCTTTGAGAATGGTATTCACTCCTTCCTTTCATAATGAATATATTGTTTTTTTAGGAACTATGCTTGGGGTATGAATTAATTATATGAATAAAAATTGTCCTATATTAATTCACATTGTGTACACTATTTTGTTGATAATATAACCTTGGGAAGACCTCTACTTCACACATTGTATACATGAATCACACCTTCACTTCACACACATTATGTCCATATTAATACACATAGCATGAAAGACCCCCCTCATCCTTCTTAATCCATAAAATATATCTCCCATCAACTTTTAATATTTATCTTTTCATTATTTTTCAAAATAAACTTCCACTTCATACACTCAATACATGTGTCTCAAAAATTGCTACATGTCTAGTTTTTATTTTAGGATCCAGTGAGTTGAGAGCCTTAATATATATCTCATAAATCTAATTTCAACTTTGTTAGAAATGGATAATTTGATCAATGATATTATCTATTAACAATAGTGATTTATTTTATCCTTTTATCAGTAAAAATATGTTTAACCATGAATGTCACAAATCATTACTAAATATACCATTTTAAGATCCAAATCCTAATTTTCTACATACATGCATATATGATCATGTGTTTTCCTCAATAAAAACTCTTCATCACACAAAAACCTCACAATGTTTCATGATTCATGGTCACTCACTCTTCAACCCTGAAACCTATTTTTTCATTTATTATACATGATTACACAATAAATACAAAAAAAAATTCATCCCTATGAAATCAACATTCATACACTTCTTACAACTTGGTGCATTATATACTATTCCTGTGTACTTACATTTCTGTTTCAGATGTTTGAGTACTGGACACCACTAGGTGCATCCATAGTGCATTTTGTTCTGTATGTTTTTCATATGTGTCTCTTGAGCACAATTATCCTCATGTCATGTATGTTCATATATACTAAAGAAGGGTGAATTCTTCCTACATGTCACCCACACATGCTTCCTTGTCACCCTAAATTATGCATTCCTTCATCCAAAATAATTTATGGTTTGTTTTAAAATAAAGAATAAATTCTAAACCTGTTTGGTTTTACACAGTTATTATGATAGGGACTTTGATGACTTAAATGATTTGGTTATGTATTTATGTTAAAACCGTGTTCATCTTCAGTCATTCAAAACCACTGGAAGAGTTTTATCACCTTTTCAGTCATGTCAATATCCAATGGATATTGTTTTTTGACTAATAAAAATTACATATAATGTACTTATATCTTATTATTTTTAGACAAAAACTGATATTTTTTTATTCTTTTCTTTCACGCTTCTGGTGGATGCCTTTAGAAAGATCAGCAATTCCTGTTCATTCCATGTAAGTAAGCTTCATCATTGGTCATAGTAGATATCTTTGATTCATTTTGGGGAGGCTCTTTCAGGCTTTATTATTGCTACTTGAAGTAGCTAAAGAAGTATCTTCAAAGAAGATTGAGCGTTGTGATTGAGAATAAGGTCAACACTTCAGTCGCTACCTATCTATTTCTATTCAGACTATTTGAAAATTTCTGTTAATTAGGATGAATAAACATAAATTAGATATATATGTTTCTCTCCAGTAGTTACAATGGTTCCATATTTGATAGTTAAAGTTTAAACATATATGTTTTCCTTTGGTGATTGACAAGGGTTCCCAATCTGTTTCAAAATTTTCCTTTTAGTTGTTACAAGGTTTCTATATATGACAGATAATTTGCTAAAACCTGTCTCTTTTTGGTTATTTTCTTATTTGTATTATAGTGAGTTGTTAATCAGTTTTTTACTACTTTTTGGGTATATGGTTTACTCTAATGGTCTTTTATTTTAACTTATGTCAAAATTCTCCTTTCTGTTTTCTTCATCTCTTTCTTATGCTTCTCTTTAGTATTATTTTTTTTGTGTTCTCTTCATAAGCAGTTAAATTTTAAACTAATTCCTGCATAAAATCCCAGTGAATCTTAAATTACCTTCAATTCCACTACAACCAAAAAAAAATTATACTAGAGCATGTATTTTATATCTTGTCTTCATGGATACAATTCTGTTTTACTGATTTGGAAACAATTTTTACAGGGTGTTAAGAGAGGATAAACTCACATTATGTGGCTTTTATATTATGAGTTGGTTCCTACTGATAGTATGCAGCTCAGTTTGATACATTATTCTACTGCATCTTCTAGGAAAGCAGTGTTTCATGTACTTTTTGAAATTTATATTTGTTTTAACTATTGTATTTTTTATTTTCTTGCAGTACTATCTCCAAGGGGGATATGATTTGGTCACATTCGACAACCTGTTGATGCAATCCGACCTAGACCTTTATCTTATAATCAGGCCTTATGTCTGAACCGAGTGGAATTTGGGGTATTTTTACAATTTTTTAGTATGTAAAACATATTAAGAACCAGAAATTATAAAATTTGATGGAAAACACGTTTTTTATGTTATCTTCAGATTACTGTGATTTCTGCTATCTATAATCTGTACTTTTTTTGACAAACATGTTTAACATTACTATCATATAAAAATGGTAAACATTTCTTCTGAGTAGTGTGTTTTTTGACATACATGTTTAACATTATTGAGTAGGTTGGTAATTTTTAAAGATTACAAATCAATTACCCACAATATGTTATGTTTTATAGATTACAAAGGCTTTCTTCTGATTTGGGTCCGTTTTGTGCTATGTTTTAGTTCAGTTCATTTTTCGAGTCCATAATGAGTTCTTTTTCTGTTTAGTTCACAAGTAGGGTGCATTTTGTGTTCTGTTTCATTTTAGTTCATGAAACTTTCCTTTCATCCATACATTTTGTGTTCTGTTTCATTTTGTGTTCTGTTTCATTTTAGTTCATGAAATTGTCCTTTCATCCATACATTTATTATCCACAAATAAATTACCCACAATATGACCTTTCATGCAGGGAGATTCAGGGGGAGGGCTGGGAAGTGGGGAGGGAGGGGGAGGGGCTGGGTAGGGGGGAGGGGGAGGGGGGCTGGGCAGGGAAAGGGCAGGGCAGGGGGAGGGGGAGGGGGAGGGGGCTGGGCAGGGGGAGGGATGGGCAAGGGGAATGGCTGGGCAGTGGGGAGGGGGGAGGGGGAGGGGGGCTGGGTAGGGGGAGGGCTGGGCAGGGTTGGAGGGCTGGGCAGGGGGAGGGGGAGGGGGAGGGGGGTAGGCAGGGGGAGGGCTGGGCAGGGGGAGGGCTGGGTAGTGGGGAGGGAGGGGGAGGGGTTGGGCATGGGCGGAGGGGGAGGGCTGGGCAGGTGGAGGGCTGGGCAGGCGGGAGGGGGTGGCTGGGCAGGGGGAGGGCTGGGCAGGGGGGGAGGGTGAGGGCTGACCAAAACTGAACTAGACCTATGTTTTTTAGTCAAGATGCTTTGACGAGGTCCTCTAATTTCCATTGTAAGTGTAATTCCCTTTTCAGTTTCTGTTACTTTCCTATTGCAAATCCTGTTAAAGGAAGCTTTAATATACTCTAGCTATTCCTAGGAACCTCTTTTCTACCATAATCCCTTATAAATTTTCAAGAGTACACAGAAAGGCCAAGAAATCCCCTTACCTCTTCAACATTCCATGACACTCACCAACTCACCACATATTCCAACTTCTTTGGATCCATGGAGACGTCCTCTTCTGGAATCACATGCACCAAATACTCCACCATCCTCCCCCCAAAAGAATATTTCATTTTTTTGGCATACAACATATTGTTTTTCATTAATTGTAGCAGTTGTGGCAACATTGCCTTGTGTTCCTCCCATCCTCTTGTAAAGAAGGATATCATCAAAAAAACACTAAGACTCCCTCAACATTTATCAGAAAATATTGTTCATTGTTTCTTGGAAGGTTGCTGACTCATTATCAATCCAAATGACTTGACCACATTCAAAGCACCACTCACGAGTCTTGAACGATGTATTTCCAATGTCCTCTGCCCTAATTCAAACATGATGGAACCCTGACTTCAAATCCAGCTAAGTGAAATAAGTCTCTCCATGCAACTCATCCATTTATTCCTCTATTACAAAAATTGGATACCTATTTGGTAATGTTATTCTATTCAAGGCCTGAAAGTCAACACACATCTGCCACCCCCCATCTTATTATTAGGTTTGAGTATGAGCTGTTACTGTGCTTGATAAATCTTAACCCCACTCTCTCCTGTACTTTCTTCTTAATCTCGTTCTTCATATGGCAAACATGCATGTATGTCCTAATGTTTAGAGGTTCTACCCCGTCTTTCAGATTAATGACATGGTTGGTTTCCCTCCTTGGAGGCAACCTGCTATGAGAATCAAACATTGTATAGTGTCGCTCTAACACCTTTTGTAATTTTTTCTGTTGGATAAGGTTCAGTTGCGCTTCATTATCACCTCCCTCCCATGCCGTTGTCCACTGAAATTCTTGTGGTTTCCTCCCCTTTCCTAGTTATTCTTGCAAGGCCCCAGGTCAACTCTGTGGAGTTCTAACTCCCAGCAATGCCACAAGCTTTCCTTACCAAAAAAATTTCACTGCCATGCCCTTTCAATTGGTTGTTATGCACCCGGGGCCTCAACAGTTGCACTTTTTTATGGAATGGGAATATACACCCATTCTATAGTTAGGGTAAGAATGTGAGCCTTCCTATGTTTTTTAGTCAAGATGCTTTGACGAGGTCCTCTAATTTCCATTGTATTTTCATGTTGGGAGTGATATACCAGAGTAGGTATTTTCATATTATTGTTGATTTCTGAATTATCTGAATTGCAGGATTGTGAATTGCAGGATTGAAGATTTTGTAGGTGCAGAATGGTAGGGATGTGGAGCTGCAGTTACTCCACCTGGGGAACAAGTCTATACCCATGGTTTCCCAAACCGTGGGTACATGTCGGGAGTTTTAATTTAGTATACCTACGGTTTTCAGACCGTGGGTATACATGGGGAGATTTAAATCAGTATACCCAGGGTTTTAAAACCATGGTTATAGATGTCTATACCTACGGTTTGTTAATCCGTGGGTAATGTGATTTTTTCTACATCTATACCCACAGTTCTATGAAAACCGTGGGTATAGCCCTATTGCGACGGCATTGCAGCCAGCGGTTCTCAAAACCATCGGTATATCCTATACCCACGGTTTCAAGGGCTATACCCATGGTTTAAAACCGTGGGTATAGGTGCTATTTCCAGTAGTGTATATTCATTCTAACTACAATTATATGATATTTATAAGGGATATATCATTTAAAAAACACTTTTAAACATCTATTTTTATAAAATTACAAAGGGATACTTTAATGAAGGAATTATTATTTTTGGATTTTGTTATGGTTATTTGGTATTTTTTAAGATAAACTCTGGGACCTATATAACCCTATAATGCATTGGGTTTGATAAAGTTGGAGGTCGGCAGTATGTTTACTCCAAGAGTAACTGTGATGGTTAAACCATAAGGTAGTCATGAGGGTAACATTGTAAGGTATTATGAGGGTTAAAAATCATAAGGTAGCTGCGAGGGATACAATATTAAGTCATTAATAACCCAATATAACTTAATGGTTTTATTTATTATTTCTATGTTTCATAGAAATCATTTTTCAAAAGGTAGGTATAAGATACATTATGGGGGAGAAATATGTATTTGTGAAAATGTTTTCATAAGTTTATATGTAGTCATGTTCTAATGGTTTTTCGCCTTATTTTTAAATCCCTTAGTATGATTTTTGTTCTCATGAAAAGTTTTAAAATGTTTTTCATAGTATTTATGTATGGGTAAAAGAAAATAAGAATCCATGATGAATGTTGTGAAGTAATTTCATGAAAATAAATCAGGATTTTATTAAGAACATTTGTATTATGAAAGAAATAGATACTATTTTTGATGTACTCACATTGTATGATTGTGGGTTTATATGTTTAATGTATCTACAAAATTTCAAAAACTATGATTCTAAATGTTTTTTGGGATTTTAAATAAGTGAAATCTAGTTGAATTAATTATATTAATTGATGTTTAAGGTTGTGGCCTTATAGTTGGTATAAAATCATGGTTTTGATAAATTTAGGGATTTGGATAATGTTAATAGAATAACATAAATGATTTTTACCTTATAATGATAATGAATTTAAAGATTACCATGTTTCTTTATCTATGGTATTTATTTCCAAAATTCTATTCCTTAAAGGATACACATAATCTGAAGTTGGATGGAACCGAGAGGTAGATATCATTTTGAACCTCCAACCGGGAATGGTGGGGATTTTAACCAAATAGCTAGTGAAAGTAATGGATCAGTTTATGAAGGCTATAAACAGTTGTGTAATCTGTTAAATAAAAAACCAGAGAACTAATGAGTAACATTATGATAGTGGAATATTTTATAATGCAACACCATCCTCCTTTTAGTGTATCTTGTGAACCATTTGTGGATGAAAGATGGACTACATACCATGAAATAATATTTGATGTCATGGGGTGTTTAGATAAACAAAATTTTAATCATTACAATTATCATTTTGAAGTTGAATTTGACCAGTGGTGGATAATGGATAGGAAAATCAAGAATTGGGGGGATAATGATTCCTTGTAATGAGATGAAATTAAAAAATATTTCCTTGAAAAATATGGTTCTATTTTGGTTTGAATTAGGATAGAAAATAAATTCCTTCAATTGTCGGAAAATTAATATTATTTATTGGTATTTTATAATGAATTTTTTACCGAATTGGAAAGGTAAATTAAATATCTAATTCATGAACTTTTTAGAAAAATAAAAAAAAATTACTTAGAATCGAATCAAATATATCGATGGGAATTGGCCTCCTGTGAATTAAAAGGTTTTGAGAATATTTTCAAATTTTGTTGATGGTATAAATCGTGTTTTATGATGATATGGTGTACTTTGACAACAAAAATATGAAGAGGGCCAGTGGAAAATGATGGATAATAATCAATCAAATAATTCTATTGGTCAGAATGTTCATTTTTCCATTTTGTGAAAAGTGTGGTAAAAATCACCTTGGGGAATGCCAGAACAAAAATGTGAATTGTTTTCAATGTTGTTTGTTTGGACATATGGCCTGAGAATTTAGTGAATATTATCTAAAGACTATTCTTCAAAAGAAAACAATATATTATTTTAAATGTGGTGAGATGTGAAATTATGAAAATAATTTCCCAAAGAAAGATCTAAAGGATGGAAAGAAACCAGATAATAAGAGGAAAGGTGTAGTGAGATCATTTGGGGCTACATCAGTTGATGTCATGCCATCATATGAAATGTTATCAGGTGACTATTTTTACACAATTGTTTCTAATTTCTTGTTTGATATGGGGTATACAATTTCCTTTATTTCTGAGAAAATTGTAGTTATAAATTTCACCTCATGAAATTACAATAGAAATTATGGTTTAAACACCATGGGAAATATCATTGAAAAAGGAAAGTATACGAGTCTTAATTTTGTTATATATGGGAATTCATTACCAAAAAATCTTGTTGTTTTTACCTTAATAGAGTTTTATGTCATTCTAGGTATAGATTGGATTTCTATTTATCATGTTATGATTGATTGTAGAGCTATAGATGATTTTTTTAGAAATAGTTATAGCTTGTATACAATAATGAACCCATACAATTGATAACATATCAGGAAGTTGAGAAAATGTTAAAAGATGAAAACAAAAATTTATATTGCTGATATTGTTGAAAAAAATGGAACTACTAGAATTAATGATTCTCTAGTGGTAAATCAATACCCTGATTTTTTTTTTCTGATGAGTTACTTAGTGTTAAACCTGATCGCAAAGTTGAATTTAATACTAACTTAGATCATAATGCAATGAAATTTTCAAAACCCCCTTATAGAATGGCTAAAATAGAACATTTGAATTAAAAGATAATTTGTGGGAGTTTCTTGATAGATGCTTCATTAATCAATGATCTTCACTATGGTTTTCTTATATTTTTTCGATAAAAATAATTATGGGTCCATGAGAATTTAAATAGATTATAGAGCTTTAAATAAAATTACTGTTAAAAATAAGTATTTTTCCTCATATTGAGGACTTTTCAGATAATCTTGGGGGAGCTTAGTGTTTATCAATCAATAATAATATATCTAGATACCATCAACTGAAGTTGAGTTAGGATGATATCTTAGAATAGATTTTCATACTAGTGATGGGAATTATGAGTTTGTTGTTATTCAGTTTGGTTTGACAAATTCCTCTATTGTATTCAAGGATCTTATGAATATAATATTCATGTATATTTGAAAAAAAATCATTGAAGATATATTGGTATTTTCAAAAATTTATGAGGACCATGAAATTTGTTTTTGAATTTTCATGAAATCTCTCAAATATAATATGTTATACGTAAAATTTAGAAAATGAGATTTTTTTTTCAACAGATCTCCTTTCATGGGAACATTGTAAACACAGATGTAATAAATTTTTATCCTATAACAAAAGTGGTTACGGAATGTCCAAGACCTAGAAGTGTTACATATATTCATATCTTTGTTAAATTAGTCAGTTATTAGAAATGGATTTTCAAAAAAAATCACGGTTATCTAGCCTATGAACTAGTAAACATGAGAAGGTGCTACTTTTATTTTGGTAGAAGAGTCTGATGTTTTTTCTGTGAACTGAAGAAGAGATTATTGAATTCTTTAGTTTTGGCCCTCCCATCCATAAATTGTGATTTGTTTCATTTACAGTAATGCTTTATTAAAGGGAATTGGTTTTATTCTGATGTATAATGATTAGGTAATTTCTTATGGTTCAAGAAATATGAAAAATATTGACTTAAATTACCCCAGACATGATTTTTATTTAGTAGCTATGGTTTTCTCTTTGAAAATTTGGCGATATCATTTAAATGGAGACAGATGTTAAATATATACAAACCATAAAACTTTGAAGTATAAATGCACTCAAACATAATTTAACATGTGGTAGAGAAGATGGAGAGAACTAAAAAGGATTATGATTTCATGATCAATTTCCATCCAGGAAAATCAAACAATTTGGATGATGCCTTAAGTCAAAAACATCATGCATTATTAACCATGTAATGTTTGGAACAAGACCCCTTCATTAGTGATTTGATAAATTTTGTCTTGGAAGTTGTTGGTATAGGAAATTCCAATATTTTGTTTCAGGATTCAGTGCATTAGGCTCTATGAGACAGAATTAAGAAAGTGAAGAAGGAATACTATTAATTATAGAAAATGGTATAATTGGGTAAAATGGGAAAGTTTCTATAATTTATCCTCGATAAGATTTGTATTTTGATATTTGAAAAAACATTGTGTGTGACTTGTAATTCCAAGGTGATGAAAGAAATATCGGTTGAATATCATACTTCTCAATTTTTAGTTTATCCTTGATGTAAAATGATATATAGAGACATTCAGATGCATTACTAGTTGGATTGAATGAAAAGAGATATTGTATATTTTACTGTGAAATGATTTACATGTCATCAGGTTAATGTAGAGAGATGACTAACAATGGGGATACATATGCCTTTTCCAATTCTATGGTGGAAAAGGGAAAACATATCCCTAGACATGGGGGTGGGACTACCAAATGCTATTTGTGGTAACAATTTTATTTGGGTTATTGTTGATCAGATGACTAAATCCACACATTTCCTTCCTATTCAAGATTATATGTCTTTGGATTTACTTTATTGAATATACCACAATGAGATTGTCAGGTTACATGGAGTTCCTCTTTCCATTATATATAATCATGATCCCTGGTTCACATCTGATGTTTGGAATGTCCTTCATAATTCATTGGTCACTAAATTAAAATTTTAAACAATTTATTATCCTCAATAGGATGGATAGAATGATAGAACATGTAATAAATTGGAGGATTTTCTTCAATCATATTCAATACAATATTAGGGAATTTAGGATCATCATATTTAATTAGTTGAGTTTTCATATAATTATATCTTTCATTCCATTATATAGATCGATCCTTTTGAGATCTTATATTAGAATCACTATCAAACTCTAGCATTTTGGGATGAATTCTAGGAAAGGATATTTATGGAAAAATAATTAGTAGTGGAAGTGGCTGAGTTAGTGATGATAAACCAAAAGCATGTGAGGATATCTTATAACAATCAAATAAGTTATGCTGATAATTTGCGGAAAGAATTTTCCTACGAGGTAGGTGAATTTTTTTTTTAAGAATATCACAATGGAAAAGTTTTATATGTTTTGTTAAGAAAGGAAATTTAAGTCCATGGTTCATTGTACCTTATAAAATTTGGGAGAAAGTTAGACAAGTTTCCTAATAAGTAGAATTCCCTTCGATTTTATATCAAGTGCACAATTTTTTTCATGTTTCGATGTTGATATTATATATTCTAGACCCATCTCATGATTGGAGCCCAAAAGTATTTCAATAGGAAGATATCCAATCTTATGAAGAGAAAACTATTCAGATTATTTATAGAAGAGGGCATGTATTGTGAAATATGTTAATCCACCAGGTTATGGTTTTGTACAGAAGACACATGGTTGAATAAGTAACTTGACCATTATGAATAGTAAATCAGCAAAAATAATTACATCCTCATCCATGAATGTATAAATAAAAAATCACCTTATAAGAGACAATATGATCATAGTATATGTAAATAAATATTTAAAAAAAATTTCATTAAGTATTTGTATTTTTTAATTCATAAAAATTTAATTACAATATTAAGATTTAAATGAATTTTTTTTTATAAAATGTATTCACAAATTAATATTTTATTTTTTTATAGTTATAAGATAATTTAATGAGACCCTGATTACTATTTTAAGTTGATATAAATCACTTATTGTTTTGAAATTGTTATTTTTTGAGTAAATTGTGATTTTTTAATTAAATTTATCATATATTATATTATTTTCAACAAATAGAGATCATTTTTTAATTCTATGCATCAAAAAATGGTTCGGGTGATTTTTTTGGACTTTTCTAGAATACTAGAATTTTGTTTGAATAGTAAAATATAATAATTTACAAAATAATATAAATACATGAATCATTGAGTCCTGGGTGATTTTCTTCCATGGTAATAACCAATTATTAAAAATCACATGCACTAGTTACTGTATTTAGTCACAATTACCAATAGTATTGTTTGTCATGAGAAAAATAATAAAATATTGATTAAAATAATGGAAAACCCCCCTCTCCTGCACTATAATTACCTCCCCACACCCCCTCTTCACATCACACATCAAAAGCATTGATCATTATCTAAATTATCCCCAATAATCTTCCCAAGGATCTTCCATACATCCATGACCATTCAGTATCACCAAAATTCCAAAACCAAAGGAATTAAGGATGTTCTTAATGAGAAGAGATCAAGACGTAAAAATCCTATTTCATTTTATTTTCAAATTATTTTTATCTTATTACACTCTCTTCACATACCATTATCCAAGAGGCATGAAATCTCTATTATAATATATATAATATGATTTTATCATGTTTATGGAACTATTAATCATCATTCAACTTCTCCTCTCCCTCGTATTCTATAAAAAATAAAAACACCATCTATGATGTGTCGATTTACCGACATCATGGTCGATGTGTTTTCAATTTCCATTACTTCAATAAAATATGGCTATAAAAACATTTTAATGATTGAAACATATTTTAAATTGTATTATATGAAATATTTTATGTTATTTAATTAACATATAAATATAATATTAAGTTATATAATGAAACTAGTTCGTGATTATTGATGAACCACCAAAATGATCTAAACAACTATCATTATTGCTTTATCTAATGATTCATAATAATATATGAAAAAAACGATTTATGGTATTATTTAGTATTATTGAAATATATTGATACCATTTCATTCCACTTATTGATTTTTTGTTCAATTCAACATGAAAATCCATTATGAATCAACCCTAGAAATCATGTAAATAACTCACCTAAAACAACAGAAATAACAAAATATTACTAATAAATGGTTGGAATGATGTTATAAAATGATAATAAAAGTTTTTATAAACATTAATATTTTTATTGAAAACATTTATAACACACCTTTAACCATTATATAGGCTATTTAAACACATTTTATATAAGCTGAACCCGATGTAATGGAATTCATAATCCAATTTCCATTTTTTGGGTTAACCATCTAATTCATTGAATATGTTGTACTAAGATTATTTTGGTAATGAATTTTTAAATATTATGATTTATTATTTTTATTTATAATTTATACACATATTACTTATTTACTATTAATTATCACAACAATTATACGATATTTGTATTGGACTTATATTTTAAAAACCTACA
Source organism: Viscum album (assembly GCA_963277665.1). Classification (NCBI taxonomy): domain Eukaryota; kingdom Viridiplantae; phylum Streptophyta; class Magnoliopsida; order Santalales; family Viscaceae; genus Viscum; species Viscum album. Next base: position 896,714,122 of record OY728127.1, read on the forward strand.
TTGAACATCAATTTTTGGAAAATTCAAAATGGATGTTTCTATGCAAGTATTATTATATTATGATTATATTATTTTTCTAGGAAATTTATTATGATGACGGTGGGGAATATATATCACTCAAAAGTATTTGGCATCTTTATGTTAGAGGTCATATGTGTAGTTACTCCAAGTGTATCTGTGATGGTTATACCGTCAGATAGTTATGAGGGTTACATTGTTAGGTAGCTGTGAGTGTTGAAAAACATAATAGATATGAGGGTTACAATATTAAGTTATTAATTACCCAAGATAACATTAGTGTTTTATTTATGTTTTATATATTTAATGGAAATATTTTTTTAAAAGGTATCTACAATATATATTATGGGTGAGATATAAGTCTTTGTGAAAAAGTTTTCATAGTTTTATAAATATTCACTTGATAATGGATTATCACCTTCTTTTTATATCCCTTACTGAGAATTTGCTCCTCATCCCATGTTTTATAATGTTTATCAATGGGTTTATGGATGGGTAAAAGAAAAGGAGAAGACAAGATGAATGTTTTGAATACTGTTCATCAAAATATTTCATGTTTTAATTAAAAATGTTTGAATTATTAAATAAATGGATATTGTTCTAGTTGAACCCACTTTTAATTATTTTGGTTTGGTATATATGAATTATGTCCAAATATTCTAAATCACTAAACTGAATAGAGATTTTGAAATATAATGAAGTGAATTCTAGTTGAATTATTTATATTATGTAATGATTAATGAAATTTCATTATATTTATTCATATGGAATTATTAAATAATAAATACCATTATTATTTCTTTTTTTATACATGATAACATCATTGGTTTAATTGTGGACAACAACCACCTAATGGTGATGTGATTTGTTGAAACATTACACAGAATTTATTAATCTTGGGTTTAGTGAACTGATATGAAAAATATGTGTCATAATAGCTCTATTGTAATAATATTATATATATATATAGATAAATATAAATCATTTAATATTTTTATATCAATATGACAAGAAAATGGAAACAGCATCTGTGGGTAAGTACGACAAACCGTCCCCATGAACTGTGTATTTAATTTAATATTTCAATTTTTATGATATTATTATAAATAAATATATACTGATTATATTATATATAGAAACACCATTTCTTAATTATATATATTAGTAAATTGGGATATAGGTATGAGGAAAAAAAATATAACAAATCAAAACACATGTGAAAAACAATGTAGTTATTACCCAAAATAAAACATTAACATGGAATTGATAATTAACAGGTAATAGAAGTCCACATGTAAATCATAAATGATATGTTATAATTTAATAGATTCATATAATATATTTATAATGAAATAATATTTATTATAAAAGAGGTTTTCATGAGAATGATGAGATTCAAGATGTATGTTATGGGATTTTTCCTCACTTTTATTTTTGTGGGACACATGCATTGTAAACTACATGTTCATATTGTTTGACGTAGAAACATATCCTTAATGTTTTATATTATTTTTATCCTCAAATTTATGCATATTTACATATTAATTTAATGATCTCTCTTTCATGGGGTTGAAGAACCAAAAGATTCCGAATCCATAAGGAATTGTATCCCAATTTTACTTATTTGAGACACATGTTATGTTATGAACCCATTTTTTACAAGGTTTAGATACTAAAATTTAAAATGGTTTATCATGAATCTAATTATTTTCATGATATTATATTTTTTATGTAATTTTTTTCTCTCTTCGTTCATATAACATTACTCCTTCAAATCAATGTTTTCTTAAAATGTTTTCAATTTTTCAAAATGCTATTTAATGATATTTTATGACAAATTGATTTTATTGATGTTAAATTATTATTCAAATTTTCCTTTCTATCTTTTCAAATATAATTTCAATGAAAAAGGTTTGATAATTTTTTTATGATTTAACAAGTGTTTCTGAAATTGGAAAGGATATTTTCATCAAGATTTATTTCCAATAGTATTTTAAAATAATTATCCATTTAAGAAAATATAATATGATGTTACTTATGTTTCAATGAGGATATGATCGAATGATATCATTCATATTATTTCAATAAATAATTTTTAATTATGTTGAATTTATTTTAATGAATCATGTTTCATTTTCATTAGTTATGTGATTATGAAATTTTTGTGATACATATTTCTTTTTATGGTTTTTAATAATCCAAATGATTTATGTTCGTGTGGAACACATATGTATTGTTTTAATTATGAAATGGGTGGGAACTATATCTCCTTACAATACATTCTATAATTATTTTTATCTCATGGTATAGGCATCACTAAAATGGGGATTCAAGATAGTTTAGTGAAGGACTTTGTATGATAACGTGGTCTTGGTAGTGAACCCTGAATACTAAGATGGTCTTGGGAGTGAACCTTGACAACTAATATACTCTGTGGATTGAACCCATTCCACTAAGGTATCATTTTTTCTAATCCTTGATTGCTATAAAAGTTATTTAATATATATGTGTGGATGCCTTAATCCCATGTCTTATGTTATTCTCTCATATAATATGTTGTTTTATTACTTTTTAACATCTATTATTTATTCCATGGCATGATATTATGATCTTTGACATATAGGATATGATTCTAAAAGGTAATTTTTATGTACATATTTTTTATTAGTATGTTTCCTTGTTTACCCTCACTAAGCATATTAGTTCACCCTTTCTTGTATTTCTTCTCCCCAGTATATGAATTATTGTATTTTGTATTATATGTTAAAACATGTTCTAGTTATGTAGATATAGGTGGGAGATGGAGGAGATGTGTTTTGAACCATTTTTTATGTCTCCAATTTTCAAACGAACTGAACTAATATGGTTATTGGCCATGTGTTTATGTAATGTATGAAATATTCCAAAAAAATGATTTATTGTCAATGTAAATTAATCTTGGGTAATTATATTTTGTATAAAATAAAAGGTTTAGTCAAATGTTGTAAACTACGATGAGAAAAACATTGTAATATCTCTGAGAATAAGTATATGTATAGGTTACATTTGAATAATTTTTGTATCAATCATTGATAAACATTGATTAACCATAATATGTTATAGATTAAAAGTACATACCATTAATTATGTTTTTTTCCACTATGATTAGTGTCACTAACTCTATAAATTTGGTCATACATAATGTCGAGAACCCAAAGGAACCATGTTAATGATTTATTCAATAGGAAATGCACAAATTTTCTTCCTGATAAACTAAATTTTATAGGATTGGAATGAAAAAATATTATTGATATACAAACATAATATATAAATCCTGTTGAGAATATAAATCACTATAGAAGGGAATGCCTTTTGGTTGAGTCCTTCAAGATGAACCTTCCACCTTCTTTTAGGGGGTCTTCAAATCCGCGTGTTGATAAAAATTGTATTGATGCCATTGATATGGTATAATCCATATTTTAGTGTTTGAAAAATGAAAATTTCATTTTTGATGATTATTTTTATAGAAGGATAGGTAGAGTAGTGGTGGACTCTAATCAAGAATAAGAGGTAGTAAGATTAAATTGTATATATTAATGTGACATGTTCAAAAAGAAATTTTTCATCAATAATTACATTCCATTAATTCTTCGTATGAAGATGGAAAAGGAATTCATTCAATTAAAAAAAGAATTTTGAATATATTGGAACCATTCAAGAATATTTTAAAATACTTTTGTGCTATTCTTCTAATATTATCTTCCAATATTAAATAAAGGGTTATATATTCTTCAATGGAATTAAATTAATTTTTCAAAGGGAATCATCAATAAGATAAATCAGTTTCTATTAAGAGACTATGAGTTGTGCTATAATGGTGGAAGCATAGGTTGGAGTAACAGTAAAATAGCATGGTTCTAAAAAGAAATTGAAGATGGATTTTAAAGTAAAATATAAGAACCATGAAGCAAATAATATAATCTTTCCATTATACTCAATATCTGGAGAGAAACATAGAAGATATTTTTTTAAGGGGAATGGTAGATGATTTAACTACGGGAATTAAAGTCATCAATATTTTTTATTGATGTGAGGGAGAAAAAAATTTTCTTATGATTCATATAGGGATATAGATACAAAAAATACACCCCACACACTTAAATACTTCATGTGTCAAATTTTTTTTAATTTTTTTTATTGTCTTACCAAAACTATGGGTTAACGATGATGAACAATGTTAAAATCCTCATAAACCAAATTTAATAGAAAATATCATGCTATCACTATTATCGATGTTGAGTGCGACAACAAAGTTTTTGAATTGTTGACATTATATGTATTATAATTGAAGAATAATTTTCTAGAAGAAATTTTATTATATTGATTAATAATTAAATATCTATGGATTGGTCCACTGTAGATTTTCATTAATGATTTTAATGTATTTGGTGAATGGTACTTGTAACCAAGAAAAGTAATTAAGGTGGTAATGTGATATTTTTTGAGAACATAAGATTAATGGAAGGAAAATACTAAATATGTTATTAATGTTGAGATAATAATATTTTCATAAATATTTCTTTTATATTAATATGTAAATTTAATGGAACTTTGTACATTTGAAAAAATTATGGATATTTGGATAATGTTGTTTACTCTATCATAGATAGATTTTATGACATTTTTTTCTTAAGGAAAATGTCTAATAAACATTGGATTAAGAATGTATTTGTATTAACAATAAGTATTTATAATAATTACCATGTTTCAAGAGAATAAATAATGAATGTATTCACAGGATTGGTATATGGAAAACATGATATACTTTATTATATATGGGGGGACCAATGTTAAGATAATTTCGAGAAATTTTGTGATTTATTTGTAAATATTTGGAATTTCATTTCCATAAGGGTTATAAGGTTAACAATTTATAGAACACATTGGATGAGCTTTTATATAATAAATTTGTATATTGCTATGATTTATTCATATTGGAGAACTGGTGCTGCCTATTTTTTTATATTTATAACTAGAAATAGAAGGAATGTATTTTCAACCTATATAAGGATCTTATAATCCACTAGTTTTGTAGATATTTATATTTCAAATTTGTATCTTTGTGCAACAAATTAATGGGGGTTGTTAATGTCATAAACAATGAGAAATATTGTATTTATCAAATTGATTTATGTAAGTACTAATCCCAATTTATTTTGAAATAAAAGGTTACCTTATCATAATCATTTATGATGATATTAATGAAATTTTTCATATTTCTTGCCACAGGGTTTTGTGGTCATTAACCTTATAGTGACCATATTCATCATTAGTCTCTATGAAAACATGATAGTAAGATTTCTCTTCTATGTCTATGTTTTAAAATCCATCCTATGATATACTTTTTTGAAACCTATTTATGAGTTACTTTGGGTATTTTTTAAGTTTCCATCATTCCATTTTAAATGGATGTTTTAGTATTTACCTTTATGATGTGGGTTTATATGAATGAAAAATTCTTTTATTAACTCATGGATAACCTTAACGATTTCTGAATTTGAAATTAATTTTAAGGGGGTCAAATGAAACACCCAAAGATAATTATGATAATGATTTAAAAAACATTTTATTTATTTTATGTCATGCATTACATGTAACACCAGCTTCTCTTCTGTTACGTCCATCACTGAGTTTCTTCAAAACATCATTTTATTAATATAATTATTTAAATAAGACATTAAGTAACTAGGCATTACAATATTGGTTATGAATAGGATTTATTATATTTTGAAATTATTGAAAACAAATCTATTTATAATTTATTGAAAAATTAATTATAATTGACTTTAAATCCATTTAAAAAGGAAATGTTTTTCTGAAAAACTATGCACAATTTTTTTTACCCATAAACAAATAAATCCCCCCTTTTGGATTATGTAATTGAAAAATATATATTTGTTCTATATCAGATCTAATTTTTTGCATTTATCTTATTTGTTTTTTGGATAGTGTATAATTACAAATCAAATTTTACACATAAATGATTTATTTCTCAAAATATGGAGTTTTTTCATCTTATTATGGTTAACTTGTTTTAAATCTAGTTTTCTACACTTTAATAAAATTTATTTTAAAAATATACTTCATATATGAAATCCGGATATCAAAATTTACTTTGGTTGAAATTTTATTTTTTATTGATAAGAATCATATTTTGATGAATGGTAAAAAATACAAATTTTAATTAAAAATTTCTTTTTCTTCTATCTTATTTATGTAGTTAAAATTTTATTTTATTTTATTATATTATTATTATTAATATTTTACAACAATTAATACAATTTAGGTTGTTATATCCAATTTCACATTGAAATTACATATAAAAACATTTCAAACTACTGGACTTTTTCACTTTGAAACCTTGTTTTTTCATTTCATAATCGAGATTATTTTTAAATTAATTTTACGCAATTATGCTTTTTGAATTGTGAAAAATTGATTATAAATATTGATCAGAATGACCAAATTTGTTAATAAGATCCCTCTTATTTTTGGACTATATTTATAGTGATTTTGTAATTTCAATTACCATGGTTAATAGTAAATCTGGTAATTAATCCAAAAAATAATATTAAAAATATTATAAAACTACAATAACACTTGATAAATTGTAATTAAATTAATTTATTCCTCCTTTTATCACATACAGTTAGAAAAATAATTATCTAATGGAATGTCTTCCTTGAAAATGACTTAGATATTATTAAAATCAAGGAGAGTGACAAAATTTCACATTCCTACTTCTAATAAGTATAATATTTTTAAAAAGTGTAAAATAGAACATATTATCTAATATATGTATGATTATGAAATATAAAAGGTTTATCTACATCAATAGTATTCATTTTTAAACATTAGTGAAGAAATATTGTCTCTTAAATAATGACACAACTATGATGAATAATTATTCAATTAATGAAACAATCAATTGAATGATATTTGAAATATTTAAAGAAATATAATTTCCCTTAAAAGTAGATTCAATAATTTCATAATTGAATATGAAATGATACATTTGTACTAAATCAATTTTTTTGATGTTATATTTTTGTATTTGTAATGTCCCATGTTTTTAAACCAGGTTAAAATACTATGGTTTTCATATTTGTTTTCAGTTTATCGACGGGTTGGTTTTTAAATCGAGGTCTAGAATTTTATTTTGAGTGTTGGAACACCTAAAGGTGTCATTTTGGGACTTTTGTAATTACCTAATATTTTTCGTAGTTGTCCCGATGAGTCTCGGGTGGAAAGGTCCACATTAAATTATCTGAACGATATGTGCATGGTTGTGGTCCATTCCGTGAAATTTACCTTTTTTAATATATTATTTATTTTAAATAAATATGATTTCATGATATATTTTTATTATTTAAAAAGAGTTTTATTAATAATGATAATGAATTTATTATTATTATTATTGTTGTTTAATTAAATTAATGATAAAGAATTAATTAAATGACGGTAACAGACATCAATTAGTGTTTTCGGTGTTCACAAGAAACGTTTAATTAATTGATGAATTTTGAAGTTAATGAAGAAACATTATTATTTTTAAATATAGGTTATGAGTTGGATTTATTTTATCATTAATGATGTTACAATAAATTAGGAGTTATGGTCTTTATAATTGAAGGCTAATGGAAATAATAATAATCATATTATGATTATTATTGTTATTATGAATATTGTTGTGGTTATAATAATTATTACTATTATTAACATATTGTGGTTGATTTATCATTAATAATAATTATAATAATATATTTATAGTTTTTTCTTTAAAGGAATAAATGTTAAAATGTATGGTAATAATAATATTTTTATAACTATTCATATTGCTATTATGATTATAAATGTTATTATTTATTACTATTATTATTAACATAAATGATATCTAATGTATTAATTACTTTTCAGTAAATAGGATTTAATTTAATGTTTTTCAGTTTTTTAGAAAAACCCAAAGGGGTGTAACCCCTTATTCTTCTCCCAAAAGGCTCAACACCCCCCCCCCCCACACACACAAACACCCCTCATGTTTTCCTTCATCTTTAGGCTATTCGTCGTCCCCCTCGCACTCCAGATCCCCTCTCCCCCAAGGAAACACATGACCACTAGCTTCTCCCTAATTCCGCACAATGGAAGTCCTTCCTCGGATAACCTCAATGAAATGCCTCATAGTCACAACCCCCACCCTCACCATTTCACATCAGAACGCACCATCTCCTTGATGTGTGATGCAAATTTCATCCTCACCGCGACCTCAAATCCATGGCCACAGCTCCCCACACCCCCTGTGGTGTGATCTCCTCCCTATGGTGCGACCCACTGGTGCGCGACCCTAGGACGACCCCCTGCAACCGTGCGCCCAACCCCCCATACAGAACCATTCATGCGCGCCCCCTTCCTAGGTCCTCCATATATAGATATTCATCCCAATTTCATCATGGGTTTGGTTATATTATTCAATTAATTATATTCTATAAGGTTATTTTTTATCACTTTGGTGATTCCTTGTGTTTTTAGAGCCCGATTTCTTCTGTTGAATTTTGGGTTTTAAGGATAATACATATAGTTGTGTTCTTCCTCAAATAGGATTTCTGAGTGATGTTTACGACCCATTGGTCAAGGTTCTGGAATCCAACACCAAGGGTGATATGGATGAGATCGATTCACATTGAATATGTTGGTTCATGTAAGCTTCTCAAACCCGATGTTTAGGTTTTCACAAGTAGAATTACGGTATGATTAATTATCTGAGTCCTTAGTATATAATTGTAGGTGCACTGACCCTTGAGAAATTTATTATGGTATTATCTTAATGATTTAGTAAAATGTTTATTTTTGTTGTAGGGTGCGCACACACACACATATATAATGATATATATAAGGGTGTGTGCATGCTACCGTGGGCCGATTGTAATTGTTTGTTGCCTAGTACATCAAAGTGTTTAATATTTAAATAGATTACTCCCTATGGTAACATTCCTAATCTATATAACGTTTTTAGGATTTATTTACTTCTTCATATAATTTGGGAATATGAGTTTCCATGATTTTCGAATAGCTATTTTTTTTAAATGCTTATTAATGATAAACTCTTTGTTGCTCGTAATGTCATATCATGTAGCTCAATGTTGGACGTTTCTATGTATCCTTATTGATTTGGATACATGATATGTTGATGGAAGACTTTGGATGTTTTGAATGATTCTTTTCACGTATGATAAATGAAGAAATTAGCATGTGATGGTGTTAAGCATGTTTTTGCTGGATATTGAAAACATTTTTACATTATGCCGCAAATATTATATGGTTTAAATGGAAGAACCCAGGGGTCATCCTTGTAAATTAGACTTTAATGGAGATGAACATGAACCCCATTAGGAGTGCCTTTTGTAAGAACCCAGGTTTTTAGAAACAGGTCAAATCCCAACCATGTTTAATCTTTTTCACTAGTTTTTGAGATGTCTAGAAAATCTGGGCAGTTTCTGGAAATTTCTAGACTACACACCGTGAATGTGTTAATAGAGTGACCACCTGTGTGCTCACCGAGTACATACAGTGTGGTGACCGTGTAGAATTTCCCTACTACATGGCGTGTATTTATAGACATGTTGTGTAACCCTTACCCGTGAAAGGCCATGTACATGCCGTGTGGTTCCCAGGTATAAACTTCAATCAACACGGCGTTTATCCCTCCATGAAACTCCTTGTAGCTTTGTCTCATGTGGCGGCCGAGACCCTAGCGTGTGTTGACTGTGTACACGGTCCAAACTGTGTGCTAGACTCCGCTTAAATCAGAGTATGGAAACCCATCTACACAGCATGTACTTTGGAAATACACCTCGTGTACTTTTATTTTTATTTGAGCGATCGAGACGTCATCGCGTCTTATTTCCAGAAAACAATTATTCTCCCCCGTTGGATGATCCCTTGTTTGAAAACCACCGAAAAACACAAATCCTTCCACAATCGTCATATGACCTCTGTTCTTCGATCCGTCGGTGGTAGTGGGACCGCATCGGAAAGGCTAACCCCGCACACCCTTCTTCATCTTTGATCCCTCACTTATTCTTCTACAGATTACATCCGAACGGAATTTCTAAATTTGATGGAAACGTAGATACACCGCGATTAATACCGATTCAAATGCTGATATCAAAGGAGTGTCATCGTACGAGTACAAGGTGGGTGGTGCATACCTTCTTTCATGTTTTCGTAGACTTTTGGGGGTTGTGACATTCAGGCGCAATTTCCGGTGTTGAGAGAGACCATATTTATTGGTTTTTATTTAATTTTATTCATTGTGGTATGCCTCTGTGTATTCCCTAACCCTGTTGCGATTGAGTGATATCGGGTTAGAGGTCGTTGCTCGTTTGGGACAATTTGGTCGGGGGTGCTGAAATGCATGTGAATTGGACCATTTCGTAAACTTATGTGGTTATACTTCTTATTGAATGTCTTGAATTAAAATTTTTGTTTAATTGTTAATTTATGAATGAGTATGGTGTTGGTATGGGGTAGCACCAGTTAGTTCAATTTGACTGTTTGGTAATTTCCTGTTTAAAGTGATTATTTCAACTATGAATCTACAATATGATATATTTCCTATGTTGAACATCTTCTTGTGTTTGGCATGGTCTAGATATTTGTTGAGTGATGAGGATCACAGGTTGTCGCTTTGGATCAGGTTACTTTGGGTGGTTGCTACCAAGGGATTGGGCATCATGGACATCGGTTGAGGCAGTTGGACTGTCGAGATGGGCTTGACCTGGGTTACTTGGATGGAGAGGCCATTATACTTGAGCGACACATTCGCAGGGGAACGAGGTGTTAGATGTATGGTGTATTGGGAACTAATTGTGGTGATTACTCCTCACCGGGTACTTTTGAGTAGTGTGCACACAGATAGACTCTACGATGAGGTGGTACGGCCACTCGCTGGGTAGAGGCCCCCGGTAGATGCGGTTATGAATATTTGGTTTGGGGTGCCTTCCATATGAATCAATGTGGAATGTGTGGAGCCTTCGGGAGATAGCTTTGAGGCGATCAGGTTGGGTGCAGAGGCTTGTCGCGATTTGAGAGCAGACATCGCTATCCCTCTGGTTACTATTTGAGGACAGGTATCGCTGTTCTTCTGAATGTTGTGCCAGGGGAAGGTTGAGTATTCGATCTAGTTTATGATGGGTGGGCATGCCTTCGGAAAGTAATACTTGAGACACATGGTGTCAGGTGGAACGAGGTGTCGGGCTACAGATCCGACGTTCCGGCAATGGCCGAAGCAGGTGACACTTCCTGGAGGATGCTGAGCACCAGTGAAGTATGTGTTTACTTTGGGCATTATTCGGTTTAATATTTCTTATATAAAAAATGGCTGCCTAAACACTATATTAGGTATGCACTCTTGGGTGGTATCCTACTGAGACTTGTCTGACACCCTACACAGGCCCTTCGGGATGCGTGTAGACTTTAGGAAATTGCATGCAGGTAGAGGGTCAGCCTCAAGAGCTGGACATTAGTGCTATTGGGCATGGAGACTGGCATGAACCTTGTGGTCATGCCTTGCTAGAGTTACCTTTTTTAGTTTCCCTTTTTTAATAGCATGCTTACTTTATTTTGTAGCTACTGTTTTTTAGCCATTGGTGCCATTATATTTTGAGATGTATGACTTTATTTAGATGAATTCCATGTTTGTTTACTATAGCAGTTGCTGGTATTTTTAGTATGTAGTTCTATTTACTTAATGATGTTTTTGTTTCTATATTGCATCCACTGGTTTATTGATATTTGATATGCTTCTTCTCTTTAGGTCTGGTTCGAGTCTACTGAGTCATTTTTTTTCCGTTGCATATTTTAGTTTTATACTCAGACCAGTACCATTTAATCCCTTCAAAAGGGTATAGCCTCCCCACTATTCCTAATCAGACCCTCGCTGCTAGTCTGTAGCCTTTGGCATTCAGGGGAGGTGTGCCTAAGGTCGTAACACCTGACCCGTTCGACAATGTTCGGGTGGTTAGCCAGGTCTGGGTCTTTAAAATGTGGTATCAAAGGAGTTCTTGACAGGGATTTAGTAGTAGTGTTTTTCTGGCTACTAATGATTTTGAGACTTCTCTTTTTATTTCAGCTGGTTTTACTATTTGGGATATGGTAGACTTGAGATAGGTGGTTTTAGAACTGGATTTTGAACACGTGCTTGGGGGCCTGCTACCCCATGTATGAGGGATGGATTGAGTTGTCGTGGGTGGGAATTGTTATTTGTTTTTTCTCAGATTATAGTTTGTATGATTTCCACCTTGGTGGCTCAATTGTTGTGTGATGTAATTGATTACGATATGTAAACCTTGGCCGGTATAGAAAGGGTTGTCTGATTGGCTTTTGATATGCACATTTTAGGGTATTTTAATTTCATAACTGCATGTTTTCTTTGTGATGTGATAATACCATGTGAACATAAACAATTTCCGGGCTATGTATGCTCTGAAATGTGAATAGGTGAAACTCAGAAAATAATTTCTTTTTTATAGCAATGTATATCCCATGCCTTGTATTTTGTAAAATTGCATGTCGCATGATTTTGGGTCTGACTCTTATGGGAGAAGGTAGGTACTATGGCTGAGGCTGTGTAACTGTTAGGATTGGGTGACTTGGTCTTCGGTTTGCGGCAATCTGAGTTGTCCGAACAGGCATGGCCCGAGGTACTTTTGATACGTGGCTCTGTTGAGGGCGGGTACGGAGGCCATGAAGCCGAGATTCCGTGGGGCATGGGTTGCAGTAAGGGGGAGTAAGGGTAGTTGTTATGCTCTGCCTTTTACTGATTTCCTTATCTGCGTAGAATATATTGTTATACATATATGTGGGATGTCTGGCCATTTATTTTATTCATCGGGTTACTCCTTCACGACACGATGGAGGATCAAGCAGGAGAGGATACAATACTGCATGATCAGGGTCAGAATTTGGTACAGATAGAGCTTGAGCCACAGGTACAGGCTTAGTGGCAAGAGCAGGTTCATGATCCAGTGCAGGTAGGATTGTAGCCGGGTTTGGCATCGTTTGGGTCGTGGCTTGATGAGAAGCTCTGAGATAGCCTGGTACGTGTCTTGCAGGGGATTGACAGAGGCGTGCATGGTAGAGAGCCTTCTATGGTGTATCTGACACAGGAGTTCCAGTCACAGCACTCGCCGCTTTTTCAGGGGGAGGGTGGTCCTCAGGAAGCAGAGGAATGGATAGAGAGTATGCCGATGATCATCAATGAGCTCGAGCTTCCTCCAGGGTGGAGGGTCAAGATGGCGACGTACATGAAAAGAGGACCGATGAAGCGTTGGTGGGACGTATAGGTTAAGGACTGTAGGCACAAGGGACTGACATGTAAGGACTTCGAGGATAGGTTCTTCGAGCATTTCTATCCAGAGACACTGAGGGAAGATAGAGCTCGGGAGTTCTTGAGTCTTCAGCAGGGAGATATGTCCATCATGGACTATGCAACTACCTTAATAGATTCGTCCTATTTTGCATCTGTTATGGTGGGTGATGACGCTGCTAGGGTCAGGCGCTTTGAGTAAGTCTTACGACACACCATTCGGGTTCAGGTAAACATCCTCATGCTGGGTTCCTTCTTCGAGGTGGTGAATCAAGCGCTCATAGCCGAGGGAAACAAGAGAGAGAGAGAAATCTCGTTTGGGATGGGTGAAAGCTTCAGGTGATGTTTTGGACAGTATGAAGCGAGGGAGAGATGAGTTCCAGCAGGGCGGGTAGGCCAAGGACTCGGGTAGACCACCTCGTGGCAGTTCAGTGGTGGTTTGCTTTCAGTGAAGAAAACCGAGACATCTTCAGGCTCAATGCGATAGGCCCCTGAAGGAGTGTCAGGTGTGTGGATAGGTCAGGCATTTGGAGAGGTTTTGCAGGAATCCTTCTCAGACAGCTAGCAGGTACGGACCAGGACAGACTGTGATGTTAGGTGTTGGTTTAGGATCGGTACTAGGAGAGGGTACCTGTGTTTCAACTGCACACGGTGGATGTGACAGGGATATCAGGATCCAGCTGGGGGGACAGTGGCCAGTGACTGGAGTAGAATCTTATGGAGGCCAGGCATCGGGCAGCTGTGCTTCAGGCCAGGTGCATGATGTGGACCTGCCAGGTATTGAGTAGGCTGGTGAGCGGACAACAGTGGCATGTACCCCACGGGTGTGGCCATGAGTTTTTTTCCTTACTTTCTTTTGGCATGGCCTCTTGAGGCATGTATGGTCGAGTGCATGGGATGCACAGGATACCTGCGGACTGACTAGATTCTAGTTAGGGGGATTGGCATCATATGAGATGTGTTATATATTTTATTTATATATTTGAGATGGGTGGAATCATGACCATCAAGTATTCAGGTTACATGAGGTTCCATGGGAATCGGGCCACCGTGGATGCGGGTAACATGAGGTGCATGGAACTAGGTTTGATTTGAGAATCTATTAGATGTAGGACCTCAGGAAGGTGGACACTTATGTGGTGTGGGTTACGTTGGGTGTCATAAGCGACACGTGATCACCGAGGTGGTACAGGGGTGACGATGCGTCACAGGAGGTCCATGGGTCTGGGAAATAGGATGCGGGGACTTGCTTGTTTATTTGATTTTCTTTGATCTCTGTTTCGATTGAGACCGAGTCTGAAATTCCTAAGGTGGGGAGCCCCTTTTTGTATTTTAGCCAGAACCTTGAGACCAGTGTAGTCCGGGTTGATTAACTGGAATGGGAGCGTTTCTTGCCATCTCCTGGTTTCGTTTGGTAGCTCGGGGATGAGCTATGTTGAGGTGGGGAGTTTGTAAGAACCTGAGTTTTTAGAAACATGTCAAATCCTGACCATGCTTAAACTTTTTGACTGGTTATTGAGAATTCTGGAAAATCTAGGCAGTTTCTGGAAATTTCCAGACTACATGCCGTGTAATTTAAGTACACATAGTGTATGTGTTAACCGAGTGACCGACCATGTGCTCACTGAGTACATGCAGTGTGGTGACCGTGTAGAAGTTCCTTACTACATGACGTGTATTTATAGACACGCCATGTAACCCTTACCCATGCATGGCCATGTACATGTCGTGTGGTGCCCAGGTATAAACATCAGTCTACACGGCGTGTATCCTTCCTTGACACACTGTGTACCTTTGTCATGTGTAGCGACCGAGACCCTGTTCGTGTGTTGACTGTGTACATGGTCCAAACCGTGTCCTGGACTCCGCTTATGTCAGAGTACAGAAACCCATCTACACGGAGTGTAATTTGGAAATACACTCCATGCACTTTTATTTTTATTTGAGATATTGGGACGTCGTTAGGTCTTATTTCTAGAAAACACTTCTTCCCCTCCGTTGAACGAACAATTCATTTGAAAACTCCCGAAAAACACAAATCCTTCCCGAATCATCATAAGACCTCCGTTCTTCGATCTGTCAGTGGCAGCAGAACCGCATCGTAAAGCCTAACCTCGTTCACCCTTCATCGTATTTGATCCCTCACATATTCCTCTTCAGATTCCATCCGAACGGAATTTCCTAATTTCAAGGAAAGGCAAATCCACCACGATTCAGACCGATTTAGAGGCTGATATCAAAGGAGTGTCATCGTCCATGTACAAGGTGGGTGGTGCATACCTTCCTTCATGTTTTCATAGAATTATGGGGGTTTCAACCTTCGGGCGTGACGTTGGGTGTAGAGAGAGACCCTGTTTATTTGATTTTATTTAATTATCTATATTGTGGGATGCCTCTGGGATTTCCCTAACCCTGTTGCGATTGAGCGAGACCAGGATAGAGGTTGTTGCTCATTTGGGACAATTCGGCTGGGGGTGCCAAAATTCATGTGAATTTGACCATTGCATAAAATTTTGTGTTTATACTACTTATTGAATGTCTCAAATTAAACTATTAGTTTATTTGATAAATTATGAATGAGTTAGGTGCTAGTATGGGGTAGTACAAGTTAGTGCAGATTGACTGTTTATTAATTGCCTATTTAAAGTGATTCTTTCATGTATGAATCTGCAATGTGAGATAATGCCTATGTTGTACTACTCATTGTGTTGGGCATGGCCCGAATATGTTTTGAGTGATGAGGATCATAGGTTGGGGCTTTGGCTCGGGTTACTTTGGGTGGTTGATACCACAGGATTGGGCGTCATGGATATCGGTCGAGGCATTTTGATGGTCAGGTTGGGCTTCACCCAGGTTACATGGATGGCGAGGCCATTAGACGTTAGCGACAGGTTCGTGGGGGCACAAGGTGTCAGATGTATGGTGGCTTCGGAACTTATTGAGGTGATTACCGCTCACCAGGTACTTTTGAGTAGTGTGCACATAGATAGACTTCGAGATGAGGTGGTATGACCACTCGCAAGGTAGAGGCCCCAAGTAGATGTGGTTAGGTGTATTTGGTTTGGGGGTGCATGCCATAGGAATTCATGTGGAAGGTTAGGAGCCTTCGAGAGACAGCTTTGAGGTGGTCAGGTTGGGGTAGAGGCTCACCGCGATTTGAGGGAAGATATCATTGTCCCTCCGATTACTATTTGCGGACAGATATCATTGTTCCTCCAGATCTTGTGCGATGGGAAGGTTGATATTTTGATCTGGGTTATGACAGTTTGGCGTGCCTTCGAAATTTCGGTACTTGAGACACATGGTGTTAGGTGGCACGAGGTGTCGGGCTACAGATCAGACGTTCTGGCATTGGCCAAAGCAGGTGACACTTCTTCGTGGCAGCCGAGCACCAGTGAAGGTTGTGATTACTTTGGGCATTATTCTATTTACTGTTTCTTATATAATCATGTTTTCCTATGAAATTATATTAGGTACACACTCTTGGGTGGTATCCAACTGAGACTTGTCTCACACCCTTCATAGGCCCTTTAAGACGTGTGTAGATTTTATGAAATTTCTTACAGGTAGAGAGTCTGCCTGAGGAGCTGGACTTTAGTGCTTTTTTGTGCAAGGAGACTGGCATGGACCGTGAGTTCGTTCCTTTCTGGAGTTACATTGTTTAGTTTCCCTTTTGTAGAAGCGTGCTTACTTTATTTTGTAGCTACTATTGGTTAGCCATTGGCGCTATTATATTTTTAGCTGTATGACTTTCTTTCGATGTATGCCTTGTTTGTTTACAGTAGTAGTTGATTGTATTCTGAGTATGTTGTTCTTTTTTACTTTTATGATTCTATTGTTTCTATATTGCTTCTGCTGCTTTATTGATATTTCATATGCTTCCGATTTGCGGGTGTGGTTTGAGTCTGATCAGTCATTTAATTATCAATGCATATTTTAATTTTATACTCGGACAAGTACCATTTTATTCCTCCGAGAGGGTATAGCCTCCCCACAATACCTAATCAGACCCTCGGTTCTAGTCAGAAGCCATTGGCATTCAGGGGAGGTGTGCCTAAGGCTGTAAAACCCGACCTGTTTGACACTGTTCGGGTGGCTCACCGGGTCCGGGTCGTTATACCTTTTAACACATGTCAGGTAATTTTATTTACTCAAACGATGATATATCAGTTGGTGAATTAGATTATTGAATGGGTAAGGGTGGTTAATAGAGTAATAATTTATAGAATTAATTATCAAGTCAGGAGTTGGAAAAAAATATGGCTTTTACTGATTGCTGATAATTTTGAATATTTTGACATATTTGAATTATAAATTGTAAACTAATAATAATTAATGGATGGATTAATTTTTAAATATTAAATGGTAAATTTTTATTTAATTGATTACTGGTTAAAGATATATGATTTAATTAATTAATATTTAAAATAATTAATTTTCTTGCATTAATTTAAGGTTTTGAAATGATTCTTTGTTACGATTATTGGCCAAGGTTACCATTAGATTCATGTTTGTTTTCCATTAATTTAGTTTTTTTTGGAAGGAGATGTTTAAAAATATGTTATGTTGTTTTTGATGATTTCAAAATAAATGGGCCTTGTTCATCTTGTTTTTAGATGATTATGACATGCATGTAAATTGTTAATGTCCTCGACGATTCACTATTTGAGTGGACAGGTTTGTACTTTTTAAATAATTAGGATATTTAAATGTTTAGTTATTTATTTAGATTTCTTGATATGAATAATTAATTTTTAATTAATTATTAACTAATGAGATGTTGAATGGATAATTAATTATAGAATTCTTTTACAGGTGATTTATGTTTTCAATTAGTAGGTAAATTAATTAACGGATATGATTAATTTATTTATGAATTAATTAATGGATTTGATTTGGGGTGTTAGACATGGTGTTTTAAACCAATGATAAATGTTTATGTGTGATTGATAAATGGGTTTTGATAAATGGATTGATGCTCCAAATACTCATGGGGTGCTAGACATGGAATTCAACACCCAACTTGAATGAAAATATTCTCTTATGAGATAGGGACTGATGCTCCAAATACTCATGGGTTGTGAGACAAGCACTGACGCACCAAATACTGACAAGGGTTCTAGACATGATCATCTAATCCCATTAATTGACATTGGACGGTGGGTCCAATTGGTCGAAAATGAAATGAATTAAATGTTGCTAAAAACTACAGTGACATGATGATAGTGAATTGAATATGAGAATGGGTTCAGACCTATTACTGAACTGGGTTAATCATTGTTAGTGGACGGACCCAGGAGAGAATCACAGTTTTTAGTGGATGGGCTCTAACATAGTATATGAATTATTAAATTGAATATATTATGATGTGTTATCCAAGACAAAGTATAATAATGGATTCAGTCTTTACCTTGATTACTTAGACGGTCTTTAGAGACATCTGTGGTTAGTTACTTAAACGGGGGATGTTGGGCATAAGACGAATCCTGAGAATTATGTAATTTATTGAAGTTTAAATAATTATAAATGAAAATTAATGTGTGATGATTGTTTTTTTATACATGGGATATGTATAATTTTGGTTCAGACCCTAGCTGAGAGCTGAAGCAGGTGCATTGGTATACAGTTACCTTAAACTTCTTACAATAATTATGCATTCTTTCACACTGTTTAAATTATCTATTGAATGTAAGGATTTGAGGTAGACACAGGTGGTCCTGACCTACTTTTATTTATATCTCACAACCTACTCAGGCCTCTATTGCACTGGGGTTCCTTAGTAGACTCTATTTGGATGTAGGATTGTGCTGTTAGCGTATACTTTAGAGATAGGAGCAAAGGACCGAGTAGGAGCTCTAGAATATAGAGTTCAAATACATAGGACATGGTTTTATTTTATTGTACTTTATGAGTAAAGCATGTTTTATTGTTTATTTATTTCCGTTATGTATCCATAACATATCATGCATTCATTTATTGTATAATTGGCATTGGCCACATTTATAAAATGAGTACTATTTTTCTTTTGCTGTTTTGTCAATTATGTATTATTGCTTTCGCTATTGATTGTTATTTACTTTAATATAATATTATGGAACTCTGATTAGAGGGTATAGTCCCCACATAGACTATACTTAGACCCTCAAAGCTAGTTGTTAGGCTCTGGCATACAAGGAGATGTTTTTGAGGTCATGTGGTGACCGGTCCGGCAACTAGTTCATGGGTGTGCTGGATCGGGATGTTACAAAGTGTTATCAATGGTTCAGGTTCTATTTATTTTCCTTTGTCTTACTATTTTGGGGTTGGTAGATAGGAGACTAGGGATGTGTCATCATTGGGGTGAATAACCGTTCTTGGGACTAATCCCCCATTGTACGGGAAATTTCCATGTGTCCAGGAATGGGAATTGATGTTAAAACTATTAGATGTTATTATTGATATGATTTCAACTTATGTGACTTCTATATTTTCCACTTCTTATTGATTTTGAGAATTATGGAAAATAAAGATCTTGGCTAGATATGGAAAGGAAGTTTCATACATGCATCATATTAGGGAGTTATATATTCACATGGCATGCATATAACATTCCATGTAGTTTCATTAGTTGTATGATAGCTAATTTGGATTGTGTTCCTTGTGGGAAATTCCATTTTTTATCTTCTTTAGCATGACTCTATAGATTGCATGTTTTGGTGAAAGATTTAACATGATTGAGTGATTATATTTCATACTACCTCCGTTATTAGAATGTTTTTTTATTGTTCCATGATTTTGTGTTTTAGAATGTTGTTGTGTTACTACTAATGCTAACATGCTAGAAATATTTTGATATATGTAAGGGATAATAAAGTTAAAATTTTTAATGAATATTGATTGTGATAAATGGGATCCAAATTCTACAATAAGTTTTATGGGTTCCAAATCAATTGGTTGATCTAAACCCATGTATTTGAACTTTGTATAACTATAATATGATTTAAAAATGTTATAAATATAAAACTGCTGAGTTTTGATTAAAATGAACTATTTTTGGGTTGCTTTTTGAATAACTCGGATTCAATAAATGGGACCCTCGAAGGATTCCATTTTGGTAAAAGGAATTATAATATAAATTGCCTAATAATAATGAAATGATACTGAATTTTAAATGTTTAAAGAGGATGTTTGTCATTTCATGCATGTTTTTTCATTGGGTGTTGTTTTGAAAACAATGTGAAATTTAATGAAAAAAAACTTGTGGGTTTGCTGAAATTCATTCCAATGTTTAAAGGATGAAGAAAACCACTTAAATGGATAAAATGAAAAAATTGTCTTTTCAACCTCGTGATTACAAATTTTAGTGACCAAGAGAGAGGGTCGACATTTATGTTTCATAATGGGCCAACCTGTGGTAGGTAGTATCCTCATAATGTTCTAGGCTGTTAAAGTAAGTATATCCCACTACTCTGGAGTACTTCGTTGAACTAGGGTGTTATGGTATACTGATAGGTTTAAGTTATGAATTTTATTATCAATGTTTTACATGGTGATCAGGGTTCGAGGAACATCACATGCTTGCAATAATGTGTTGTGAAATAGTGCGCAAGTGAGCGGCTGATCTTTTCATGTGACGCCATGGAAAATCCTAAGGTGGATAGTGTCACGTCTTCTTTGGTAAACGTGTTGGCAAGTGACACCGAACTTTTTGAATCGAGTTGTCTGATAGTATTTCGACTGACCTTTTTAGTTAACATGGTTTTCTATTAGAGTGATCTTCTGAATGCGACGGTCATATCCCCTATCATGACCTTATCATGGAGACACTAAGATAGTGTTGGTATAATGATTTGTTAATGATTTAAACAATGTTAGGATTGATGAGTGGTTTTTATTTGGTTTGTACATGGGATGTGGGTTTTCATGGGGTCACTGATTCTTTCATGTTCTGGAATGGTTTCTTGAAAAAATCCTTGCGATGACATGAATTGGAAATTTCACCGGGGGTCGGGTAAGGACTATAATATACATGTAGATGGTTTTGGATTTGTTTTGAAGCCACATTTTCAGTTAAGGGTGAATTTGGATTTTGAGTCCGTGACGTCTTTCCTGAAAATCCTAGACAATAAGTTTTTATTGGTCGATCGACTTTCTACCATTCTCTTCAATGAGGTCCCTGTTGTGGTCTCATATTTTTTCTCTGTTTCAGTGAACATTGGATCGAGTTTTAATGAATTAAGTGGTTGGACTTGTGTTTTGGTTAGTAGTGTGTTTGGAATTTGGAAACATAACATATTTGTTTCAATTGAAACATTTCGACCTTGGTAGGTCAGATGCTATCGTAGTAGTTCCTAATTTATTTTTGGGGATGAAAAGTTTTTAAGGTGGGTAGATTATAAAGTCCATTGTTTTTGAACAAGGTAAATATATGAAGGTTTTTGAATTTTTTCAGTTTATATACTCGTTTATTTTTAAACTAAGATCTAGAATTTTATTATGGGTATTGGAACACCTAAATTTTTCATTTTTTGGTCTTTCTTAATTAACCGATAATTTTCACAGGTGTCTCAATAGGTCTCCGATGGGAAGGTACACATTAAGGATCTACACAGGCTACACATGGTTTCAGTCCAACCTGTGCAGTTTTCCATGTTTAATAAATTATTTTTTAATTAAATAAGATTATATGAGAGATTGTGATTAATTAAAATTATGTTTTAATAATAATAATAATAATAATATAATAATAATAATTATTATTATGGCTGTTTAATTAAATGGATTTTAAATAATTAATTAAATAACTGTTGAAGAAATCAATGAGAGTTTATGGGGTTCACCAGAAACGTTTAATTAATTGAGGAGTTTCAAATTTTATGAAGAAACATTGTTATTTTTAAATAGAGGTTATGAGTTGGAGTTTTTTTCATTAATGTTGTTACAATAAATTTGTAGTTATGGTCTTAATAAATTAATGTTAATGGAAATAATAATAATGATATTATTATTATTATTATTATTATACATATTTATATGGTTATAATTATTATTGTTATTAACATATTATGGTTTATTTATAAAATATAATAATAATATTGATATATTTGGGGTGATAGGTGTTAAATGAATAAATGTTAAAAGGTGTGGTAATAATAATATTTTTATAACTATTCTTATTTTTATTATGATTATAAATGTTATTATTTATAACTATTATTATTATCATAAATTATTTCTAACGTATTAATTACTTTTTGGTTAAAAAAATTATTTTATTTAATTTGTTGGTTTTTTTAGAATATCCAAATGTGGCATAACCCCTTCTTTTTCACCCAAGAGGCACGGCCCACCCTCATGTTTTCCTTCCTCCTTATAAAACACACTATCCCCCTCGCACTCCAAATTCCCTCTCCCACATGGTAGTTCACTACCCTTGGGTTCTCCCTACTGCCACACAACATAATCCCTTCCACAGACAACCTCCATGTAATTCCTCAAAGCTGCAATCCCCTCCCTCTGTGTTTTACAGCGGCACACACCAGCTCCTTGAGTTGTGATGCACAAGTCCTCCTCTCCATGACCTCCTCTCCAAGGACAAATCCAACCCCTATGTCATAATCAGCTCCCTACATTGCGACCCAGTGGTGCAAAACCCCCGGACGATCGATGGCAGCAGCGCGCACAACCCCCCGGGATGAACCTTTAGCACGTGACCCCCTTCCTAGGTCCTCCGTCCACGGTGATTCCTCCCAATTTATTTATGGGTTTTGTTCTATTTTTTAATGAAGGATATTATATATGGTTATTTTCCATCGCTTTGTTCATTCCATGTGTTTTTAGTTCCCTATTTTTTTCTTCTTAATTTTGGGTTTTGAGGATAATAACGGTTGTGGTGTTCTTCTTCAAATATGATATTAGATTGATGTTTAGCACCCATTGGTCAATGTTCTGGAATCCTCCCCCAAGGGTGAGGTAGATGGGATTGATTAACATTGAATATTGTGGTTATGGTAAGCCTCTCAAACCTGTTGTTTGGTTTTGCACTTGTTGAATTAAGGTCAGATGAATTATCTGAGTCCCTGCTATAAAACTGTAGGTGTGTTGACCCTTTCTACCATATTTATGTTATTATCTTACTGATTTAGTAAAATGTTGATTATATTTGTAGGGAGCATGAACAAACATATATATAAAGATATATATATAAGGGTTCATACATGCGACGAATGGATGATTGCAATTGTTTGTCTCCTAGTACATCAAAGTGTTGAATATTTAAATCGGTTCAACCCTGAGGTGGGGTTACGAAAAGTTATCACTTTATTTTTGATTTATTAACTTCTTTAAATAATTTTAGATTATTAATTTCATTCATTTTGGATCTACTACATTTTCATTAAATGATGATTAAAGATAAATTGTTTGTTGGTGGAAATGGCATATAATGCTTTCTCAAGGTTGGGATTTTGTATGTATCCTTGTTGATACAGATACATGATATGTCGATGCAACACTTTGGATGTTATTTAAGGATTCTTTCCACATGTGATAATTGATTTAATTACTATGTGATAGTGCTAATCAAGTTTTTATGGATATTGAAAATACGTTGAGTTTATTCTCTGAATAATAAATGGTTTAACAAGAATCACCCATGGGTATTCCTAGTAAATGAGACTTAAATGGTGATGATCATGGACACCCTTAGGTGTTCCTTTTAACCCATTTTATAGAATTTTATTTACGCAAACGATGATATATCAGTTAGTGAATTAGATGATTGAATCGAGAAGGATGGCTACTATGGTAATTAATTGTAGAATTAATTATCAAGTCATGAGTTGGAATAAATTTGTGGCTTTTAATGATTATTGATAATTTTGAATATTTTGACATATTCAGATTATAAATTGGAAATTGATACTAATTAATGGATGGGATAATTATTACATGTTAAATGGTAAATAGTTAATTAAATAATTACTGGTTAGATATATATGATTTAATTATTTAATCTTTGAATTAATTAATTTTCATGAATTAAATTATGATTGTGAATTGATTGTTTGCTGCAACTGTTTTCCAAGGGTACCATTTGATGCATTTTTGTTTTCGATGCCTTAAGTTGTTTTGGATCGAGTTATTTAAAAATATGATATTGTGTGTGAGATGGTTGCTAAATAACTATCCATTATTCATCATGTTTGGAGATCATTATGATGTGAATGTAAATTGTTATCTTCGGGGATGATTCAGTGTACGAGTGGATGGATTCAGACTGGTTAATGAATTGGAATAATTAATTATTGAGTTAATTATTTAGTCATCTTGCTAAAAATAATTTATTGTTAATTAATTATTAACTATTGATATGTTGAATGGTTAGTTAATTATATAATTATTTTATGGGAAGTTTATTTTGATAATTAGTAGTTAAATTAATTAACATATTGGATTAATTAATTAATCAATTAATTAATGGATTGGTTTCTGGGTGTTAGGAATGGCATTATACTCCAGTGATAAATGTTTATTTATGATTGATAAATGGGTTGTGAGACAAGGACTAATGATCCAAATACTCACGGGGTGCTAGACAAGGCGTTCTACACCCAGCTTGCATGAAAATATTCTTTTATGGTATAGGTATAGAAGCTCTAAATACCCATGGGTTGTGAGATACAGACTGGCACTCCAAATACTCAAAAGGGTTCTAGACATTATGTTCTACTCCCATTAACTGAAATTGGACTGTGTGTCCAATTGTTCATACATAAAATGAATTAATGGTTAATGAATCGTATTGTGACATGATGATTGTGAATTGAATATTAAAAATGGTTCAGACTTATTAGTGAATTGGGTGAATCATTGTTTGTAGATGGACCTAGGAGAGAATCATTATTTTTAGTGGATGGGATCATACATAGTATATAAAAGATTAAATTGAATATATTATGATGATTTATCCAAGACAATGCAGAAGCATGAATTCGTCCTTTACCGTGATTACATATATGGTCTTTAAAGAAATTTGTGTAGAGGGACTTTTACGAGGGATGTTGGGATTAGGACGGAACCCGAGAATTATGTAATTTATCAAGGTTTGAATAAATGATAAAAGAAAATGAATGTATGATGACTGTTGTGTATACATAAAAAATGTATAATGCAGGTTCAAACACCAGCTGAGAGATGAAGTAAGTATGTGGGTATATAGTTACATTTTACCACTTACTTTAATTATGCATGCTTTCACACTATTTAAATTATTTATTGAATTTCTAGATTTGTGTAGAAACTTGTGGTCCCAGCCTACTAATATTTATATCTCACACCCTACTAGGGCCTTAATTTCACTATGGTACCAGAGTAGAATCTATTTGGTTGCAGGATTGTGCTATTAGGATATACATTGGAGATAAGAGTAGAGGACCGAACGGGAGATCAGGATGCTTGAGTTGAAAGCCTGTAGGGATTGGTTTTAATTTATTGAACATGATGTTTAAGTATTTATGTATTATTTATTTCTTTAAATTATGTATCTATAACATGTCATGCATTCATATGTTGTATAATTGGCATTGGCCACTTTCATAAAATGAGTACTATTTTACTTCTTCTATTTTGTCCATTATGTATTAATGCTTTTGCTATTGATTGTTATTTACTCTGATATACCATTGTGTGACTATGATTAGAGGGTATAGTCTACCCAAATACTTTCCTTAGAGCCTCGCTGCTAGTCAAAAGCCTCCAGTGTACAGAGAGACGTGCTGAGGTCTTGTGGCGACCAGTCCATCCACTGGTTCAGGGGTAGCCGGGTTAGGACATTACAATATTGATTTTCTCAAAGTCAATGTCATGAATAAATATAAATTGAAACTAATGATATTTTATTGAAGATAATATTTTACAAAATTAATTAAAAATAATAATAATAATAAATAATGATAAAGTAGATAAAATATGATATAAAATATCATAAATTTATCATTTACGGTTCAATTTACATCTTATATGTAATACTCTCATCCTTTTAAAAACTAAACATTTGTTACCACTATTAAAATAAAAATATGCTAAATATGGTTTAATAAAATTGATATCGCTTCCAATGAAACCAATACTTTTTTAAATTATATTAGATGAGAATATTAAAAAATAATATTATCCAATATTTGAATAAATTTCCTTTTTTAGTTATTTGGGTTGATATTTAATTTATTATCATTTAATATTTAGAATATTCCTAAAGTGCATCTAGCCTCTCTTATAAAATGGATCACCTTCTTCCCTTTACTTCACACTTCAAAAACTATTTGGTACTACAAATATCTATCTAGATCTCCTCCCATATTAACATCATTAACCATATAACCCTTATTTTAAGATGAAATCAAACCAAATCAGTTGTTTTGTGCAAATTCATATGAGATACCCAATGAAGTGGAACTGTTCATCATCAAAAGATTTTTATTACATCCTTAAACCCAGTAAATTCAATTTATTTCAGTTTTATATAATAACATTAGTATCATAAATATATAGATATTTTGTTATATAAATTGTTTGACCTAAAATCAAAAAAAATTATCATCAAATGGGATACACAATCATTGTTCATGTGTACTACAAACTACCTCCTTGCAAACCAATGTTTTTCATTCATCTATTAATAAATTTCAAGGTTAGGTGTAATGATATAATTTTTATTATTATATCATATATAACATATTTATCATCTATATATGAATATTGAATTTTTATACAACACATACCTTCATTCTTTCCATTCTGTGTAAATACATTAATGTTGTTTTTGGACGTGTGGACTACTGTCTCCTCAATGCATTGTGGTTCGTTCAGAATTTACAAGGAATGTATTAAGGATAGTTTTAGTGAAACGATGTGATATATATTACAGAATAATGATACATTAATGAAACTATATATATATATAGAATTTACTTTATTTATTTCAATATGAAAGGAAAATTGAAACAACATTCATGTGTACGTATGGCCAATGGTCTCCATTAATGGTGTTTCTAATTTATTATTTTTATCTTTTAAATATTTATAAATATATATATATATTTAATGAATATATATGATATTTATATCATGGTAATCTTTTTTAGGTTATAAAATCCAGATATATTTAAGAGGACAAAAAATATAACAAATCAGAACACATGTAGAAAACAAATCGGTTACTACCGGAAGTATAACTTTAACCTAGAATTTTTAATAAAAGGGTAATAGAAGGTCATAATTAAATAATTTATTATATGATATAATTGAATAATATTTTATCATATATATATAATGAAATTTATTTTTGTTATACAAGAGTATTTCACTAGTATGTTGAGAGCCAAGACATAAGGTAAGGGATTTTGTCTCAATTTTATATATATGGGACACAAGTATTTTACACTACTTCTTTTATTATATACTACTCATGTATTCATTATATGTTAATTATTTAAAAATTTATTGGTATTTACATATTTATTTTATGATATCACATTCATGGGATTTATGGATCATAATTTACCTAGTATGTAATTTAATTTTTTCTCACATTCCCATCATCGAGACACGTGTTATGTTATGTTGTTATATTATTTTATCAGGTGTATATACCACCCATTTACATGTTTATCACAAATCTCCTTATTTAAATGATATTTTATGTTTAATGAAATCTTATATTCTCATCAATTGAAAATCTATGTTCCTTCAAATTAATGTTTTTAACAAATGTTTTCCAAATTTTTTATATTATATTTAATTAATTTTTATGAAAAAATGATTTAAATGATGTCTAAAATATTTTTCAAGTAGTACTTCAAATTTTATCAAGGTTATTTTCAATGAAAACGTTTCTGTAATTTTTTTTATGATCTAAAAACCATTTGTTAATGTAGAAAGATAATTTTCCTAAATAATTCTTTCAAAAGGTATTATAAAATCATTTTCCATCAATGTAAATATTATTTCATGTTACTTATGTTTTACTAGGGATATGATCCTATTATATAATTACTAATATTTATATGTGTAGTTTTTTTTATGATTAATTAATTTTTATGAATTATTTTTCTTTTACATGAGGTATGTTATGAATAATTGTGTATGAATAATATTTCTTTTTATGGGTTCTGATATTCTAAATAAAATATATTCTTATGGTACACATATTTATGGTTTTAATTATGTGATGTTTGAGACATATACCCACCTCCAATGCATTTTATAGTTATTTATATATCATGAGAGAGACATGGATAATGTGAGGAGTGAACCAGGTTTATAAAAGATCTTTTTCCACAATGTTTGTCTTGGGAGTGAACCATAACTACTAAGATGGTTATTAGAGTGGAAAATTACTAGTATCATGGGTTGGGTAGTGGATCCATTCCACTAATATAGACATGGTCACAATGCTTGACTATTATGGACATAATTTTATATATGTGTGTGTTTTCCACAATTCCATGTCATATCTTATGATCTCATAGATTTTTTCCATTGATTTTTTTAACATCTATGATTTATTCCCTGAAATGATATCGATATATAATATATATTTAATATGATATTAAAATTTATTTTTTATATACTTATTACTTATGATTATATTACCTTGTTTATCCTTACTGAGCATTTGCGTTCACCCATTATTATGTTTCATTTCCATCAAATATGAGGAAAGGTATTAAGATTTATTGGTAAAAAGGGTTATAGTTATGACAAAATAGGCAGAATAATTAGTAGGTGTGTTATGAATTAGTTTTTTATGTTTCCATATTTCCAAAGGAAATATACTAATACTGTCATTTGGCATGAGGTTGTGTAATGTATTAATTTTACCACTAAAATGACATAATACCAATATATGTTAATCATGGATGTTTTTAGAAATTATAAGATCAATCTAAATGTTGATGGAACTCAAAATTCCGAAAATAAATTTGGACTCAAACGTTCATCATCAATGAGAATACAACTCTTATAATTTTTTCTAAGATAATATTCTTAAATATGTACTGAATTATCCTCTGGAGTCAATGTTTTTGAAAATTTATAATGGGAGGATAACACCAGTTGTGTATCTTATTGAGGATTTTATGTTTAAAGATAATGATTAAAATGCAGAATAGAATACTTCTTATATTAATTGTTTTATACATTGCATTCCATAGAAAGAGAAAAATGATAAGTAGTTATCTTAGGGTGATGTTGACCCTAACAGTTCTGAAATTCATGAAGATATCTTTTTGAAATACTGTAGTACTGAGGGTAAGAATCCTTTTACTCATTTTTTATTACATACCATTTCTAATAAGTAGTCCCCAACTAATGGTTAGTTATATATTGACTACAAATCTAATGTAAGGGTGGTGGATGGTATATATGGTTTCTTAATGATTATTTCCTCCATAAAGAGATATGTTTTTTCTAATTCTACCTTGACTCACCCTAAGTCATAAAAATATCATTTTTGGATGATGAGAATACATAAGAGGCCACCTTTAATATAGAATGTCCTTATATACATCCAATGGTTCATCCTCAAAGCATTCTGACTATGATGGATAACATAGCATTACATTATAATCTTGATACTACTTAAGATGTTATCTTTTTTAATAATTGATAGCTAAAAAATAATGATGAAATAAATGATACACATATTCCTAGTTCAGTTTTTAATACAAGGGCACAATCAAAAGAGAATGTTGGGAATGATACAAGGTGGTGTTGTTTAAAAAAACAAGGCATCTCCACTCATTCTCCATGTGACTGAAGATGATATTTTTATTGGGGACTCTATTAAAAATGATACAAAATCTAGGATGTATCATGATTCCTTGCCTTGGGAAGCTATATATTCCCCCACTATAAAAGAAGGTAATTAATATAAGGATTTTACATAGATATTTATTTAAATATCCTCCAATAAGGCTGATTCTATTTTGGTATATATTTTCTAACCTTATTAGTTCACCGTCAAAATATGGTTCTAGAGGATGGCTAGAAAGGGACTACTTCAAAAACATAGGTCATAGTTTCCCCTAATGTGTTGGTTGTAGAGGAGGAAACCAAGATTTCATACCCCTCAAATTTCTATGATTCAATTAAAGATATTTATAACTGCTTTGACAAGTCCACAAATAATGTGTTTGATGAGGATTTGGTCATGAACCGCAAATTATGATTAGATTATTTTTTTCAATATAGATTTCATTGTGGTCTCAATATTGATTTTATAGATGGATTTTACCCACATGTTGAGAAATATTTCTCAAAAATGATATATGGACTCTTAAACTATATTGATTACCTTTTAGTCTAGGATTTCTTTTCCTCAACGATTGATCGATGATATTTGATCTAACCTAGTGCTTGACATTTGAGACATGTCTTGGAATTTTATTTCTCATAAAGCCAGTGAAAAAATGTTGAATTCTTTAAGCCAGTGATTGTAACTTCAAAGGAGGAGGATATAAAAAAATTGGACACTAATTATCTTTCCAACCATTGATAGAATCCTAAATCATGGACGATAGTTTGAGATCTATTTATGGTTGGACTGTGAAATGGGGGTATAAGGTTAACTATTATTGAAGGATCATTTTCCATGGATTAAACCATGAATTTTTTTATCCCTTATTTTTATTTCATATGTGTATTTTTTCATCTATTATTTTTTTGGCATTACATAAAACTTCAGTATGATCCCAACTACTTGTAGTTGTTTTTCTTTATAGTAAAGGAACTATGATCTGAGTAAGTGAGGTTTATGGTTCAAACTATTTTGAAATGTAGGATATATTTATATTAATTATATAAAATATTTAGTAAATACATTCATAGTTACTATATTTATATAAATAAATTTATTATAAGAGTAGTTATATTGGATACATTTTTATAAATATAGTAAATATATTTACAAATATATATTTGTCTTTTAGTAGAACATATAGAAAAATGCATGCATATATATATATGCATATAATTGTACATATAACTATATTAATAATATATTTATGTTAATGATGTACCATATATAATTAATATAACAATATACAGCATATTTATATCAATTTAAATTATAAATGATGCATCTTGAATAAATCTATCAACAAATTTTATAGGCATTAATATATTTAATATTAAAATAAATAGATATATAATTATAAAAGTATATATATAACTACATTAATATTATTTTTAAATTTATTATATAAAATATATAATAAATATATATTATTTTCTCAGTTTATTAAAATATATATTTATAGAAAATACAATTTTATATGGCATTTATATTTTGTAAATCTAAAAAATATATTTATAGAAAATATATATTTATAATTACAAAAAATATAATTATATATATATTATAATAAATATAAATACATATATAATATATTATCATTAATGATATAAAATATATATAAAATATATTTTATATAATATATTTACAAAAAATATATTTCCATTGAATATAATTATATATGATATATTTTTTATATATCTAACAAATATATTTATAATAATATAGCTATTTAAAATTTCAGAATATAAAGATATATTTATATAATTATAAATGTAACTATATTTATAAAAAAAGAAATATGCACCACATGTCCTCTGGTCCATTAGTAGTGGAAAATATGTAATATGGAATGATGAGAAGAATGACACAACACAATAGGCAGGTGGTGTGACGTGATGACACTTACACCATTGGGTGATTTTCCAAGAAAGTGTTATGAATGTGTTGTCACCTATCATCTAGTCACCATCCCCAATGATTTTATAATGTGGGAAAAATGAGGTTTATTTGTCATGACTCATCACCTGGGTACCATGTCGTAACTACCCCTAGCCTGCTTTCCATAGGCTAGGGGCTGGCGACTAGCACCAAAGGCATACATCCCTAATTTGTGAAGGAATTTCCTTAATAACTGTAAACAAACACAACCGAGTACACAAATGGAAGTAAAACACTATGTAAAAATGTATACAGAAGAAGTGATAGAAATTAAAAGGAGCGGGAAATACAAGCCCAACTGGAAAATACAAGTAAAACTGAAAAGCAAGTACAGCTAAAGAAAAGTAAAATAGCTACTGGGTTATCCTCCGGGGTTCCTACCTGATGGGTAGGTACAGATGGCCTCCTCAGCAATACATGTTTGTCCGTCTCCTCCGTGTACCGTCACGTCAAGTGGTCCACCTCCGGGTACCATCCAGTCCTTCTACTCTCTGACTCAGTCTGCGATGTCTATTGTCTGCAACCAACACAACAAGGTGTAGGCATATCCCATGTACGGGTGAGTATAATGATACTCAGTAGGGATCCTGAGACCCTCAAGGTCTCACAAAATCTACCAAGAATAAACCACAAAGTATGAAATCAATAGATCTCCACACATAGGTATATGACCACACATATACCTAAGTTATCATGTAATCTATCACAATCCCGAGGAAACAAAAGAGTTACTGGCTCATCTCACCTAGGTATACCACTTTTGTAGAGAGATAGAGATGATCAGATGTAGCCACTGAATCATCTAAGCTATCAGACCAACACATGATCTAGGACCCTCTATTCTATCAGACCAACACATGATCCAGGAAAAGAAGTCAGAACTTTCTGACCAACACTTGAACTAGGAACAGTCGTCAGAGCTGTCCGGCCAACACATGATCCAGGACCAGCTATTCTGTCAGAGAAACAAATGATACAGGAACATAAGTTAGAAGTGTCGGACCAACACATTATCTAGGAACAGTCGTCAGAGCTGTTAGAACAACATATTATCCAGGACCAGCTATTCTGTCGCACCAACAAATGATCCAGGAATAGAAGTTAGAACTATTGGACCAATACATTATCCAGTAACAGTCGTTAGAGTACATCCTGACACAGTGTTTCCACAAAGAACACCTGATTACGGGAGGTTCCTCTCCTCCAAACAATATTCGACACGTCAACTTACACCAAGTCCCATGAAAAAAGTATCTCAAATGTCTGCCATATCATAGGGGTCTCAATACAACAGATGGCGTGTCAATCGGACGCTCGGTCTGTTAGTTATTAACCTTTTAGTCTTATGTCCTTTTTGGTTTCGTGTGTGATCCAACCTGACCGTAACTCAAATATACATCGAACTCTAGTGGGGTATACTTAAAGAGACCATCTCTCATCATGATTTGGAGTGCCGCTAAGGGTTGTTAAAACAGATGCCTGGTGCCAAAGATATGGCAAAAGTATGTAAAGGGGTATGTACTGAGCCAGGGTCCGGTCCGACCTGGTAGGACCGACTTGGCCCCACCCCATCTATGAAGACCTAGTCTGGGTCAACCCTCAAAGACAAATTGGGTCAGACCCGGCCCATTGGGCGGGTAATCCCATTAGGTTTAACCCAGTCCGATGGGCCCAGCCCAGCGGACTGTGAGGGTGGTTTGTCATGGAGGCCGCCACGTAGGCGGCTCGACCCGAAGGCCGAGGCCGGTTCGGCCGACACCATATAGGGGTGTGACACGTTGACACGGATCGGGAGGCCATAAAGTGGGTCGGTTTATAGGAGGCCGGCAGAGGCCGCAAGGTAGGCTGACAGGGCGCCGGGCTGGGCGTGCTAGGGCCGCTGCGAGGGCTCCAGGCAGGCTGCGGGGCACCAGGCTAGGCGCGGTAGGGAGACCTGTAGGGGGCTGGGCAGGCCACGGGGCGTCGGGCTGAGCGCGATAGGGTGGCGGGGAGGGCACTGGGCAGGCCACGGGGCACGTGCAGAGCATGGCAGGGTGGCCAGGAAGGCACTAGGCAGGCCACAGGGCAACAGGAAAACTGTGGGGCACTGGGCATGGCGTGGCAGAGTTGTTGGAAGGGCGCCAGATCGGGATGGCACGTGGCCAAGAAGTACTTGGGTTTAGAAGGTCAGGTCCTAGTGTGAGGTTCCTCTGGGGCACACAGGTGGCTTAGGTGTCCGGACGACCGTGAGATTGAGCTCGTAGGGGTTCAGCTGGAGGTGGTGCGGAACGCCTCATGGGCAGCGCAGTTCACGGAGTCCATGGGTAGCCCGACCTTTTTCCTTTCTGCCTTTATTACCTCTTGCTTCACCATCATGATGAAGTTTAAACCTAAACTATATCATCGGAGGGGATGTGCCATTTTGGTTTGGCTTGCACCCTCCGCGTTTAGGGTGGTAACAATCGGTTCGTCAAGAAGTAAGAAGATGAGAATCAATTGTTTTTTTTTTCAATCTCCGCTATGATTCCATCCCAACTTAATGTGAGAATGAAAAGGATTATTGCTCAAATAACCCCTACCTCTTGTTCTTCATTTGTTGTTCATTGACGGAGTCACAGAAAGAAGGCGATGAAGAACAATGTTCATCGCATCTGTCGCACGTCTCCAAACCAGATTTTTGTCGGTTCGTTGATGACATTGCGGAGGGTAGGTCGGTAGGAGTCCAGGGTAGAAGACTGTGGAAGAATTCGAAAAGAATCATCATCAGCATTCTTCACGTCCATCGTTGGGAGGAGTGTTCTTCGTTGGGAGAATTTTAATCCTATCAAGCTTTCCTCTTCTCATGTTCCACCAAAATTCCTTGTGAAATAATATTAGATTGGGTTGTCTAATATTATGACTGCACAATAATTCAAAAATACAATGGTAAAATTAATTACCCGACTCCCCTAAATTAATTCACGTGTGTAAGCACAATATTAATTAAGGGATTTCTAGAGGGTCTAAGTGTAGTGGCACCATTTAGTGGGTAGTTCAAGAGGTCTCTCCCCACTTAATAGGGAGTTCAAGGGGTTTCATCATCGGGTGGTCCCCACAACAATAATCACCTCATGGGAGATTGTGTTCATGTTGGACCCACCACCATAACCTCTCATGGGAGGATAAGGTGTGGTGGCCTCACCTCCAACCTCAATGATGAGGTTTTAACCTCCACACACCAAAAGGAGGCTCAAATAAAATAATGTTCTTCACACTTTATTTTATTATTCTTTTTATAAAAATCCAAAAAATAACTTCTATTCTTGACCAAATTTCGTCGAGGCGAAAGTCTTCTTAAACGAATACATGCACTGCGAGTTCAATAGTGCCCTTAGATTTCAATTCTGAGCATCGGTTCATATGTTATAAAATCCCACTCGTACGTTTAATGAACGTACCCAAAAAAACATTAGATATCGATTCCGGGAATTCCATGATCAGAATCAAGCGCCGTATATTTTTGCGGACTCGTAAAAATCCCATGTATTGAAAAAAGTCCACGGGACTTCTGGGTCTTTACATTTTCTCCACCTCAAGAATTTATGTCTCCATAATCTACAACTCAAACTAAGGGAACAAACAGGGGTACAGATCATGCATCTAAGCCTCCCACACCCATGTGCTCTCTAAGATGTTCCCTTGCTCCTAGTGAACAAACTCAAGTGGTAATAATCGTCCACGAAGAACCCACTCCTGTCGATCCTCAATCTCCACTAGAACCACCAGTAATGTATCCCCATCATTGACGTCCAACTCTTCATGGTTGATGATGTGGGAAGGGTTGTGCACGTATCTCCTGAGCTGAGATAAGTGGAAGACATCGTGTACCCAGTGCAACTGAGGTGGAAGAGCCAATCGGTCAGACATCTTGGCTAATCTACTGAGGACCTAGAATGGTCCGATAAACCTCAGAGATAACTTACCAACTCGTCCAAATCTCCATAGACCTCATCGAGGTGAGACCCATTGAAAGACGTGGTCTCCATCCTCACACTCTATAGGTCTTCATCTCATGTCAGCCTATAACTTTTGCCTACTCTATGCAGTCTTCATCTGCTCCTCGATTATCTGCACCTTCACTATGGTAGCTCGAGCCATCTCTGGTCCCACTAGTGCAGACTCCCTAGGGTCTGTCCAGCACAAGAGTGATCTACAAGGTTGTCCTTAAAAGGCCTCAAAAGGGTCCATCCCGATGGTGGAGTGATAGTTGTTGTTTTATGAAAACACCAGCAATGGAAAGTGATCCTCCCAGCTACAACCAAAGTCGAGGACACATTCATGGAGATCATCCTCAAGAGTCTGAATGGTCCGCTCAGTGTGACCATCCGTCTGAGGATATAAGGAGGTGCTCATGGAAAAGATGTGTCCCGAAAGCCTCCTGCAACCCCTTCCATAGCATGGATGTAAACCATGTGTCACTATCAAAGACAATAGAATAAGGACCTCCATGTTGCCGCATAATCTCATTCACATAGATCCATCCAAATCATTCAATTGAGCCCTACTCTTAGATCGGTTGGAAGATGGCCGACATGGTGAGTCGGTCAATGATCATCTAAATCGAGTTGTGTCCCAAGGATGTGTGTGGAAGACCCATCATGAAGTCCATGGATATATCATCCCACTTCCACTATGGGACCTCAATAGGTTGAACCAAGCCTGGTGGTACCTGGTGTTCCGCCTTCACTTGCTGACAAGTGAGGCATCGTGAGACAATACCTACTACTGCCTTCTTCATACCTGGCCAACAGTGTGGTCATCAGAGGTCCTGATAAATCTTCTCCACTCTTGGATGTACCGCCATAAGGGATTTGTGGAACTCCCTCAACACTTCCTCATAAAGTTCCATTGTACCATGGTACACCCTCTGAAAAGGATGACGTGCTCCCCACCTATAAAAATCCATCAGGTGCCTACCCTTTGGATACCTGAGCACGTCATGTCTGGCAGTCAGCGTCACCTTGTTGTTCCTCTCTGTCACACTGAAGAAGTACGGGAGTGACTGTTAGAAACAGTAGAATGGAATCTCCATCCATATCCACAAACGATGTTTGTAAATAAGAAAGTTTCTTTGCCACCTCTCCTAGCAGTTGTATACCAGTCCTCCTACTGAGTGCATCTACGACAATATTCCCCTTCACAGGAGTATAGACTATCTTGAAGTCATAGTCCTGGAGGAACTCAATCCATCACCAATGTCTATAGATCAGGTCCTTCTGAGAGGAGATATATCTGAGACACTTGTGGTCAATGTACACAGTAAAATGTTCGCCCATCCGATAGTGCCTCCACATCATCCAGGCGGAGACCACTGTTGATAACTCCATGTCATGGGTACCATAGTTCTGCTCATGTTGTCATAGCTGCTAAAATCCATAAGCGATAACTGCTCCATCCTACATTTGGAAACACCCGAGTCCGGTCCCTGATGCGTCGCAGTAGACTGCATACCCTACACCTTCCTCTGGAAGCCTCAAGTTGGGGGCACTAGTCAGCCACTGCCTCAGATCCTGAATGCTATGATGGAATCTCCCCAACCTCACAAAGGGTTCCCATTATTCGTCAAGGATGATAGCTGTGCTGCAACTTTGGAGAAGTCAGGAACGAACCTCCGATAGTATCTAACCAAACCCAGGAAACTCTGTACCTCTGACACACTACAAAGTGTCTCCCATGCATGTACCACCTCAATATTTGCTGGATCAACTGAAACTCCATCTTCCGAGATGACATGTCCCAAAAAAGGGAACCCCTCAGATCAAAAAATGGCACATCGAGAGATTACCATAAAGATGGTTCTCTCGGTGTGTGTCATGTAATACCTGAAAATGGTATTCATGTTCCTCGTCAGTAGTCAAGTAGATCAGAATGTCATCGATGAAAACTACAACGAAGCGATTGATGTATGGATGGACGATCATGTTTATGAGTACCATGAACACTGATGTAGTGTTGGTTACACCGAAGGGCATAACCAAGAACTCATAGTGGTTGTATTGACACCTAAAAGCCATATTCTGCACATCCTCATCTCAAACTATGAGTTGGGGATAGCCTGATCTGAGGTCTATCTTCAAGAACCATTGTGCTCCCTTCAGCTGATCTAAAAGGCCGTCAATCCCTGGGTGTGGGTACTTGTTATTCACTGTCACCTGGGTCATGTGACAGTATTCGACACAGATCCCCAATATCCCATCCACCTTATTGGTGAACAGAATCAGGGCTTCTCAGGGAGAAGCACTAGGAAGGATGAATCCTTTCCCCTACAAATCCTACAGCTGTACCCGCAGCTCACGAAGCTCAGTGGGAGCCATTTGATACGCTGGTGTATAAATTAGTGTCGTCCTAGGGTACATGTCAATGTAGAAGTCCACCACTCTGCAAGGAGGTAGTCCTGGAACATCGTTCGGGAAAACATTCGTGTACTTGTCCACCACAACAAGATCGCTCGAACTCTCCACATCAATTGCCTCGAGGGTATGGCAGGACAACGAATGAGTGATCAGTTTCACCCTCCTCTTGGTAAGTCTGTACTATGCTGCAAAGTCTCCCTTCTCACCCGTGAAGGTGAAACTGTTCCCATCCATGTAGACATTCTGCACATTACGCCTAATACAATCGATCTGGACATGGACTATAGATAACCAGTCCATACCCAAGATGATTTCTTAAGGCCTAGACACTGCTACAAGGATATCCCAGCCAAAAATCTAACCTCCTAGAGTAATCTCACACTACCGGCACTAGTGCATAATCATCGAGTCTGCTTTCGTAAGTGTCTCTAGCCGTAAGTATTGAGCCAACGGCTCCATCCGAATCTCTGATCTCCGAACGAGGGAAGTGGTAATAAAAGAGTGACTGACACCTGTGTCTATAAGAACATCAGCTATGGAGGAGTAGAAAATGATCCTACATCGAATCATCTCCAGAGCACCATGATCATAAGCCTCAACTTCCTGGAGATTATCTCTACCCTATCCACCTGCTCCCTATTGTCGGGGTGTACCACCGGGCAGTGGGGGCAGAAACACCTCAAATCTTCTCTCACCGCTAGATTCATGACCAGCTCCTCTGCCACGTCTTCCTACTCCCTAATAACTGCCTCGATCGAACCTCTTCCTCTTCCTGGGAGGTCCCTCAAATATATATTGATCATCCGCATGACCGGTCGGACATTCACGAGCCATCTGACCCTGCCTGCTGCAAGAGTAACATTGCTCGTTCCTAGCATGACTGGCTCTGTCTCGTGTTCCCCACACAAGAGAACCTGTATCCAATGTTTGTCCACCAGATAGCCTGGTCCACTTGGACCTCTATCACATCTGTCTACTGAAAACTACAGAAAACTCCGCTGCATGTCAACTAGTGATGGGTCTTACTGCTGGTGACTACTCAACAAGGAAACTCTCCACTATGAGGGCACTCTCTGACACCCACACTTGCGTCGGGATGCTGAGGGAGAACATTGATGCTATGATCTCTCACCCAAGGCCCTGCTCGATGGTCTGACCCCTGATGTATGGGTCCTGCAATATATTTGTGGAGTATCTTGAGAGATCGGTGAACCACACTGAGTATTCTGTCACCATCATGATACCATGTAGTAGATGCAGAAGCTCCTATATCTGCACCACACATAGTATGGCTGGGACAAAATCCGCCTGAAATAGGCTCTCGATGTCAGTCTAGAGTAGTGTCACCTCATCGTGCTCCTAGAGCATTAAGATCCACCCTCTGCGTACTAATTCCTAAAGGAAACTCACAGCAAGGAACACCATGAAGTTGGATTGTGTCCCTAATAGCCTGAAGACTCTCACCACAGCCTCCATCCTATCCTTAGCTGCCTTTGGGTCAGTCTATCTCTTGATCCTAGGTGGCCTCTGGATCTAGAACTCATGCAACGCGCTCAAGCAGCATGCATCGTCTGCTGTTGGGGCTTGTAAAAATGGTGGACCAATGGAAAGTGGTACATCTAGTGCCTCTACTGGAAAGGGCCTTGCACCGAGGCCTCACCACTCGGGGGGCTGTCATCTTGTACAACTCTCAGAACCCTGGAAGGATGTCTACGTGGAGGCAACCTGAAACGAAATAGGTGTTCCACAGTCGAAAAGTTATTCCTAGTGAGATGAATCTAATAGATCACAAGGAATTCTTTTGAAAGGCACACACAATCTGTGTTTTTGTGCACTGAGTCGGAATTCCGAAGTCAGGGTCCTGGTGTACGGATACCCCGTCCACCGCACCAACACTGGACTCCCTGAACTGAAAACCACACTTAGTACCCTTAACAATATATCTTCACAGAAAATAAAGATTAGAGTCTTGAGTTCTGCGGTAGAACCAACTCCTATGATACCAATTGTTCACAACCCATACCCCTAGGCCCGTGTCTTTACAACCCCACTCCCACCTTCCATAGGCTAGGGGCTGCCAACTTGAACCGAAGGCATAAGTCCTTACATTGGGAATCCATTTACTTGATAACTATAAATGAACACAACAGAGTACACAACTGGAAGTAAAAAACTAAGTAAAACTGTATACAAACGAAGTGCTGGAAAGTAAAAGGGGCCAGAAATAAAATCCCAATAAAAAAATACAAGTTCAAATGAAATGGAAGTACAACTGAAGAAAAGTAAAATAGTTATTGGGTTATCCTCCAGGGTTCCTACCTTAAGGGTAGGTACATATGGCCTCCTCAGCACTCCACATATGTTCATCTCCTCCGTTTATAGTCATGCCAAGTGTTCCACCTCTGGGTACCGTCCAGTACTGCTACTCTCTACCATGGTCAGCATTGTTCGTCATTTGAAACCCACAAAACGTGGTACCGTCCTAGCCCGTGCAGGGGTGATTATAACGATACTTAATAGGGACCCCGAGAGCCTAAAAGTCTCACAAAATCCAACAACGATAAACCAAAAAGTATGATATCAACAGATCTCAAACTTAGGTATATGCCCATACATACACTTAAGTTATCATGTTATCCATCCCAATCATGAGGAAACAAAAGAGTTACTTACTTAGCTCACCTAGGTATAGAAAATTTTTAGAGAGATAGAGATGATCATACGTAGCCACTGAATCATCTGAGTTGTCGGACCAACACATGATCAAGCAACAGATGTCAAGAACTATCATACCAACACATGATCTAGGAAAAGTCGTCAGAGCTATCAGACCAACACATAATCCAAGACAAGATATTCTTTTGGTCCAACATATGATCAAAGAACAGAAGTTAGAACTGTCGGACCAACAAATGATCCAGGAACAGTAGTCAGAGCTGTCAGACAAACACATGATCCAAGAACAACTATTATATCGGACCAAAACATGATCTAGGAACATAAGTTAGAACTGTCGGACCAACACATGATCCAGGAATAGTCTTCAGAGTATAGCCAGCCACAGGGTTTCCAAAAATCACATTTGATTCTGGGAGGGTCTTCTCCTCAAGCCATGTGTTGACACACCAACTTCCACCAAGAACCACGAAGAAGTATCTAAAAGGTCCTCCATGTCATAGGGGTATCAACAAAACAAACGACGTGTCAATGGGTCACCCAGTCTGTTAGTTATTAGCCTTTTAGTCCTAGGGGGTAGGGGGTAGGGGGTGTCCACGGGGGTGGTTGGGCTGTCTAGGGGGTAGGGGGTGTCCACGGGGGTGGGTGGGTTGTCCACGGGGGTGGGAGGGGCTGTCCACGAGGGTACCCTACTAATATGGTTATGGTATGAGGCATGCTCTGATGTGATAACACATTAAGTTCTTGTTGGATTTACATTTTTTCAATAACACATTAGTATGTTTTTTTCACATGTCTAGTGGATACCATGATTATTTTCTTCCTTATCGTTTACTTAAATGTATTTTCTATTAAAGTTCAATCCCATTGAATTGTTTATGACAAAATGAATTATATGAATTTTTTTACAGAATGGATAGAAGTTGGATGTATGAAACCGATCATATCTCAAGCGATTTTCAAAACAATTTGGAGAGCTTTATAGATTTTGCATTTCACAATGCTTCAGATAGTGGTCGCATACACTGCCCATGTTCCAGTTTTGTTGGTAGACCTTGGTTGAGTTGTGAAGTAGTCAGCTACCACATAACCAAAAATGGTTTTCAAGCAAACTACTTTGTGTGGTATCACAATGGGGAGAAAATGAAATCTCAAATTGGTGATGATCGAAATGAAAGGATTGGAATGGAGAATTTGTTAGATGATCGGTTTCCGTTTATTCTTCATCATGAAAAAGAAAGGATTTCGACTCAAGAAGACGTCGATATGAGGACAACTGATGCATCTAGTGAAAATGATGATATTGATAGGGTGAAAAAATTGAATGATGCTGCCACGACTCCAGTATATCGACAATGCGATAAAATGAAAAAGCTGGAATTTTTAATCCGATTGTTTCATGGAAAAACAATGTATGGGATTTATAATACAGCAATCGATTACATTCTTACCCTCTTGAAGGATTTACTTCCAGATGATGTAGATATTCCCTCAAACCACTATATGGCATGGAATTTAGTTGAAGAACTTGGATTTTCCAGAAACAAAATTCATGCTTGCCCGAAAGATTGCAGTTTATTCTGGGAAGAAACCGCTGAACGAAATGAATGTATAAAATGTGGCACATCCCACTGGAAGTCAAAATCTGATGGAACACCATCCCGCGTTCCACATAAAGTAATGTGGCACTTTCCATTGATCCCCAGACTCCAGAATCTTTTTATGTCTGATGACATATCAATAAAAATGAGATGGCATGATACCGAGAAAAAGAAGACTAATGATGAGTTGGTTCATCCTGCAGATGGATTTGCATGGCAGAGATTTGATGCTCGACATCCTGATTTTGCAGCTGACGTGCGTAATGTGAGGCTGGGTCTTTCATGCGACGGTTTTAATCCGTTTGGGCAGATGCTTACTTCGCACAACACATGACCAGTTTTTATACACATTTATAATCTTCCCCCATGGTTGTGTATGAAAAAATCTTTCACTTTCATGAGTATACTCATATTTGGTCCTTCTGATCCCGGCATTGATATTGATGTATACATTCAACCATTAATAAAAGAGTTGAAACTTCTTTGGGATGTGGGTGTGCGCACATACGATGCATGTTCGAAAGACATATTTCAGATGCGTGCTGCGCTTATGTGGACGATCAATGATTTTCCGGCTTATGCAATGATGTCTGGATGGATCACGAAGGGAAAACTGTCATGTCCAGTTTGAATGAAGAATACACGATCCAGAAGACTGAAACATCGTTGTAGTTTCAGTTTTATGGGACATCGACGATTTTTGCCAAAGGATCATCCATATAGAATGAATCGTCGAAGATTTGATAATACTATATAGACCGATGATCCACCTCAGCGTATGTCTGGAACTGATGTGCTTAATGAATTGAATGATTTCAGTTTTTCGTTCGGGAAGGGTCAAATGAAATCTAGAAAGAGAAAGAATGTTTCCACAGAAACCTGTTACAATTGGAGGAAGAGGAGTATCTTTTTTGATTTGCCTTATTGGTCAACCAATTTGCTACTTCATTGCTTAGACGTAATGCAAATTGAAAAGAATATATGTGAAATGTTGCTTTCAGTTCTTCTAAATGTCAAGGGGAAGACAAAAGATGATTTACGATCTCGACGTGACTTGGTGGATTGGGGCATCAGACCAGAATTGCATCTTGTGCGTATCAGTGAAAATAAATGGCAACTTCCATGTGCTTCTTATGTGATGACACCTACTGAAAAAAAAAACAATTTTTGGAAGTATTAGAGACTATTAGAGTTCCTAATGGCTATTCAAGCAACATATCTAAACGGGTCAATAGAAGAGAGTTGAAGCTAAAATCTTTGAAGAATCATGATTATCACGTTCTACTGCATGAGTTGCTTCCAATAGAAATCCGTCATCTATTGTCCAATA
Organism: Viscum album; assembly: GCA_963277665.1. Classification (NCBI taxonomy): domain Eukaryota; kingdom Viridiplantae; phylum Streptophyta; class Magnoliopsida; order Santalales; family Viscaceae; genus Viscum; species Viscum album. The sequence goes on from OY728127.1 coordinate 896,758,295, forward strand.
ATGTAAGGGTGGGTGTTATTCGGTTGTGCCATTTGTTTAGAGATCTTTGTGCTAAGAAGTTGTCCATGTCTTTCTTGCAAAAAATGTTGATAGATGCCCCATTAATTTTTTGTGAGTTGGAGAAAATATTTCCCCCATCATTTTTCACATGCATGCTGCATTTGACTGTCCATATTCCAACTGAAATACTTCTCGGAGGACCTGTTTCTTTTCGTTGGAGGTATCCAAATGAAAGAAATATGTTCAAATTAAAGTCTTATGTTCGAAACAAGAATCATCCTGAAGGTTCAATCGTGAACGGTTACTTAGCTCAAGAATGTATGGATTTCTGTTAAATGTATTTGTCTGATATTACTACAAGAATGAACAGACCAATGAGAAATGAAGAAGAACAATATGAGCAAATTGAACCCAGTTTTCCATCACTTCCTCAAACAGGAGGAATTCCTGGATAATATACATTGAAGACATTAAGCCATGAAGAGCGGGAGATGGCACATCGCACAGTTTTGTTCAACTATGATTTGTTCGATGACTATATCAGGTAACAAAATTGAATATGTATATCTTACATATATATCTGTTAAACTATTCATATTTTTTAATCTACAGGGAACATAAAACAATGATAAATAGGAAGCATCGTTCATTATCTTTGAGAAGGAGAGAGACTTTGCATTGCAAAGAGTTTTCTGCCTGGTTAAAATTGAAGATAAAAATATTACTGTTTAAATTAATTATTTCAATATTTACTTAAGTTTAACTATCATTTATATTGCAGGTATTGAGTTTGTCTGCTGACTCTGTCTCTGAGGAAATAAGACCTTTGGCTTTTGGTCCTAATACCGTGGTTCGTGATGGTAAATCAATTGTTATCAATGGGTACATATTTATTGTCACTGAACGAGCCAAAAACATGAGAACACAACATGATGGTATTATGGTTACTGCCACAACAGATTGTTATGCCAGTGCATCAGATAGTAGACCGCGACTTGAAAATATGGGTTATTATGGAGTCATTGAGAAAATAATAATATTGGATTATTACTCTCATGGACGAGTCACAATGATGAAATGCCATTGGTTTGATTCGATGACAAGACATGGCACATTTATTGATGATTGTCGATTTCGAGTAATTAATATGACCCACACTCTTGTAACCGATGAACAATATGTGTTGGCATCAATGGCTAAACAAGTTTTTTATGTCAAAGATCAACTTCAACCTGAATTTGGTGTCATAGTTGAAGTAATTCCAAGACATATTTTTGATGATGCTGATGATGGAATTGACACTGTCCCTATTTCCATTGGAACCAATCCATTTATTTCTTTTGATGACTCCAATAGCTCAATTGTTAGAGTTGATTGTGAACCTGAAGTTGTAGTTGGAAATATATAGAATCATTCATCCATGTTCTCAATTCTTTTGGTTTACCTCGAGTTGGGTTGTTAAGGTTGGTAATATTCATATTTATTTAGTATTGATCACAAATATGTTTTAGCTGACATGACCGTTATGTGAATTTTCAATGTTTATTGGTTGCTGTTTTATTTGAATTGCATTTTCTAATTTGTAATTGAACTGTATTCAAACCAAATCAAACAATATTTCTAACATGGTGAACATTACAACTTGTATGTTTTATTAAATTCATTCAAGCTCTTCTAAAACAATTGATAGCTAAATTACCAATGAATCGCCTCATTCTCTCATATATTTAGTTTTTTGGTTTACACATTAATTTTCTTTTTCTAATTAATTGCTTATTTGTTTTCCAATGCAGGAAATGCAGCCAATTGAAGAGAGATGAAGAAAAAAAATGGCGGAGAACAATCGTCGGATGGAGGAGATGGGAATTCCACCATTAGTGCCTACAGTGAGTACTTTATTTCAAATATATATATATATATATTTAAAGAATATATAATGTCATGTGATTAATTTTTTTTGTAAACTTTTTTGTAGGATCCACCATTACGTCGACAGTTATTCGACGAGGAGCCTAGTACTGGTCCTTGTACTCAGGCTGGTGGTACGAGGAGGGTTCGTACCAGAGGTGGACGTAGAGCTGCGCGTGCCCGACTAGACCCTGCCCCTCCCACTGACATTTCAGTCTTCCCACATTCTGATCCCGGTGTGTCGTTAGGGACACACGGGATATTTAGACCTCCCATGTTTTCGCTACCTTCTGCATCTTCTGCCCCATCATTTTCACATACCATGATGATTCCCACTCCCCAGTCTGCATCAGGTCATACAGCTGTCCCATCTACTTTTCCTTCTACTTCTGTCTCTCTGAGCCTTTATATTCCATCGTCTTCGACTCTTGTTCCACCAGAGGGTGCTCCATCAGGTTCTGTGGATCCGGCGCCACTCATTGATTAGACTAGCACAGGTATATTTATAAAACCCTAACAAATTTTTATAGCAATATTTATTTTCATTATAACATTTTTTGATAAAATATTTGTTTTTCTTTCATGACAGATACATCTACTGACAGGAGGTGGGGGCGGGGTTGTACACGTACGCGTTTGGTGTGGAACCATCGCACACAGGTAATGGTGGAATATAATGAAGACAATCAGATGGTTGAGAAAACAGGGCAGCAATTTCGGAGTTTTATGGCGACGCTTGCCAAAACTCCGACATCATTCCCGTCAGCCCGCTGTCGTGGAGACATTTTCCACATGAGGTCAAAGATAGATCTTGGGCAGAGATATGGGTAAAAAAATCAATTGTATTTAATGCCATGAATTTTATTTTTTATTTATATGAATTAATATTTTCATTTCAGCTTCGATTTAATTTTCCTGATGGTGAGGGTGCAAGAATGGAATGACTAAAGGATTTAGGTGAGCTTTGGAGAGCCTACAAGCATGAGTTGTATATTGGCTGGCATGCTAGAGTTGGCACTGAGTTAGAGGCGGTACCAGTCGTGGATGATTGTCCTATAGAGCAGTATCGTCCGATGATTACTCATTGGACGAGTACCCAGTTTAAGGTATTAATTACATTTGAGGTATTTAAATAATAACTTTCTGTTTTGCATTAATATTATCCTTTGAATTATGAAATTTTATTTAGGAATCATCTGGAAAAAATAAAAAAAACATTGATGCAAAAAAATACCTCCATACACTAGGACGCACAACGATGCCGGATCATTAGAGGCAGGAGGTATGACAATTGTTTATAAGTTTTCTTTACGACTTACATTTTCTTTTGTTTCCTCAATTAATTAATTATTTGCTGAAGTATTTATATAACTTTTGTTTTCAATGTCATTGTAGAGGCAAGTACAAAATATTGAAGGTCGTGTGTCTCGAGCAAAACTGTTTTGCTCGAGTAGACGAAAAAAGGATGGAAGTGCTGTCAACGAAGCGACTCAGCAGCAGATTGTAAGTTTTAATCTGTTGATTTTATATTTTAATATCTATTTCGTCACTTAATAATATATTTATATTTGAAACAGGATTCTTTAGAGGCCCTCGATGCCCAAGAAGCAGACAATTTTGGGCCATCTGATCACTTACATCAGGTGTTGGGAGCGGATCATTCTGGCAGAGTACGCTGCTGACCTAGGATAGCCCCGACGAGGTATTGGCCTGCCTCAGGTACGAGTTGTAGTGCCACCGAGCTGCAGAAAGTTAGGGCACAGGAAGAACAGGCTGAGAAAAGGTCTACAGAGATGGAAGAACAGTCTGCTAGGGCAAACAGTGAATTTATGAAATTTATTGAAGTTCTACGTCCAACACTTCCAGTAGAGGCCAGCCCAGCGATTGATGAATACATGTCGTCGATACATTCTATATATGGTGCACCAGGTGGCAGTTACAGTGGTGGTCAGGCCGATGTCCAGCTTGAAGATGATGATGGCGAGCAGTCTAATGCGGAAGAGGAGGGAGATGAGGAGGGCGAGGAGGAGGGCGAAGGTGAGGAGGAAGGCGCTGTGGAGGGTGAGGACGATGAGGAGGACGATGATGAGGGCGATGATGATGATGATGATGGTGATGGTGATGCTGATGTGGGACATATTGATCCGTTACATTTTTGACTTACATTACTGAGATTTGATGTTTAATCTATTCTAGTTGTTGGTTTTATCTAGACTCGTAGAATAGTATTGGAGTTGAGTTATTTTTATATATTTTCTGTTTTTATGGATGTTGTTGTCTTTTAGTGGTTGTGTGTTTGTGAACTCCCTGGAAAACCCACCTCATTCTTGGACCCTGGACAACCCCCCCCCCCCCTCCCCCTTGGACCCCCCTCACGCGCGTTTACGAAGCGCGTGCATCACTTAAAATACGAATATTGAGCCGTACCGTGCAAACCGCACGTCCGATTGACGTGCCGTCTACGATTACACGTCAAGAATAATAATTAGAATGTTTCACGGTGGTTTCATCTCAATCTGACGTCGTCCGCTATGAATTTGACAGTTGGACACCCGTTTTGGCCGTTTATGACACCAGGACTGCGTTGTCGGTCACCGCGGGCACACGGCACGTCCGATTGACGTTCCGTCTGCTCTACCACTTCAGAAATCACTCACCCATATTTGTCGTATGATTTCAGGCCATTCCGACTTCGTTCGGCCCGTTTGGACCCCCCTCACGCGCGTTTACGAAGCGCGCACATCACTTAAAATACGAATATTGAGCCGTACCGCGCAAACCGCACGCCCGATTGACGTGCCGTCTGCGCGTACACGTCACGAATAATAATTAGAATGTTTTACGGTGGTTTCAGCTCAATCTGAGGTCGTCCGCTATGAATTTGACCGTTGGACGCCCGTTTTGGCCGTTTCTGACACCAGAACTACGTTGTCGGTCACCGCGGGCACACGGCACGTCCGATTGACGTGACGTCTGCTCGACCACATCATAAATCACTCTCCCGTATATGTCATCTGATTTCAGGCCATTCCGACTTCTTTCGGCCTATTTGGACCCCCCACACGCGCGTTTACGAAGCGCGCACATCACTTAAAACACGAATATTGAGTCGTACCGTGCAAATCGCACGTCCGATTGATGTGCCGTCTACATGTACACATCACAAATAATAATTAAAATGTTTCATGGTGGTTTCAGCTCAATCCGGAGATGTGGTGTGGCTGGCACCACTCAAAGTGTCCGTCTTTTGTTTCAAAAGGACGTCATTTTAGGTGAAAAGCATCAACTGACATACGGAAAACCGACCAAACGCATTCCGAATCTGTTGATAATTTATTCCAACAATCCATGGGTCATATGTGACGTGTACGAGCCAGCCCGGGATAAATCTGAGTCGCGGTGTGGCCAGGATAAGTCTAAGTGACTCTCTTTTGTTTAAAATGGACACCATTTTAAGTACATACGGAAAAACGACCAAACGGATTCGGTTTCCATTGAAACTTTAGGAGAATGATCCATGGGTCATATGTGACGTGTACGAATCATCCCCGCTTCAATCCGACATGCGGTGCAGCTGACACCACTCAAAGGGTCCGTCTTTTGTTTCAAAAGGACATCATTTTAAGTGAAAGGCATCAACTGACATACGGAAGAACGACCAAACGCATTCCGATTCTATCGATACTTTAGCACAACGATCCATGAGTCATATGTGACGTGTACAAGTCATCCCCGTCTTAATCCGAGATGCGGTGTGGCCGACACCGCTCTATCTCTGTCTCTTTCGTTTAAAATGGACATGATTATAAATGAAAAGAACAACTGACATACGCAAAACCGACCAAACGCATTCGTAATCTTTTGATAATTTATCACAACGATCCATGGGTCATATGTGACATGTACGAGCCAACCCGGGATGAATCTGAGTCGCGGTGTGGTCAGGATTAGTCTAAGTGTCACTCTTTTGTTTAAAATGGACAACATTTTAAGTACATACGGAAAACCAACCAAACGCATTCGGTTTCCATTTAAACTTTAGGAGAACGATCCATGGGTCATATGTGACGTGTACGAATCAACCCCACCTCAATTGGAGATGCGGTGTGGTTGGCACCACTCATAGTGTCCGTCTTTTGTTTCAAAAGGACGTCATTTTAAGTGAAAAATATCAACTGGCATACGGAAAACCGACCAAACGTATTCGGATTGTGTCGATACGTTAGGAAAATGATCCATGGGTCATTTGAGACGTGTAAGAGTCAAACCCGTCTAAATCTGAGACGCGGTGTGGCCGGTACCACTCTAACTGTGTCTCTTTTGTTTAAAATGGACAAGATTATAAGTGAAATAAACAACTAACATATGAAAAACTAACCAAACGCATTCGGAATCTGTTGAAAATTTAGGACAATGATTCATGGGTCATATGTTACGTGTACGAGTCAACCACGCCTCAATCCGAGTCGCGTTTTGGCTGAGACCACTCTAAGTGTATCTCTTTTCTTTAAAATGGACTATATTTTAAATTCATACGGAAAACCAACCAAACACATTCTGATTGTGTTTATATTTCAGCACAACAATCCATGGGTCATTTGTGATGTGTACGAGTTAACCCCGCCTCAATACCACACGTAGTGTGGCCGACACCATTCAAAGTGTCTCTCTTTTATTTAAAAAACACTTCATTTTAAGTGAAAACAACAACTGACATATGCAAAACCGAACAAACGATTTCGGAATATGTTGATACTTTAGGAAAACGATCAATGATTCATTTGTGACGTGTACGAGTTAACCTCGCCTCAATCTGAGGCACGGTGTGACCGGTATCATTCCAGATGTATGTATTTTGTTTAAAATGGATATCATTTATATTAAAAATATATGGTATATGAAAAACAAATCAAATTATGAATTGAATTACGGATTCCACATATGATTGTCATCTAAATTTTAAAATGAATTCTAAATGAATTATGTATGTTTATAATTATGTTATGAATTCTACTTTAATTATAGATGAGTATATTTTCAGGATGCATTATATGTGTTGGTTGGTTGGTTTTCATTATTTGTATGTGTTGGATTGTTCTCTATATGTATGCATTATATGTTTTATAGGTACAATAATTGGATTGAAAAATGAATTGAAAACGAGGGAATAATTGGATTGAAAATTGAATTGAAACCGAGGGTGAATGCCCAAAAACCAGACCTGCTATGCAAATTGCAGGCTGCTGTGCAATTTGCACAGTAAAGCCTATGCCAACGGTTTTCAAACCGTTGGCATAGGCTCTATGTAGCTGTTTTTACCAACGGTTCAAGGAACCGTTGGTAAAAACACCTATCCCAACAGTTTGAAACCGTTGGGATACCCTATCGCATGGTGGTTTTTACCAACGGTTTCTAAACCGTTGGGAAAGGAAATTATTTGTTGATTTCCCAACGGGCCAAACCGTTGGGAAAGGCCTTTCCCAACGGTTTGGCAGAACCGTTGGGATAGGTTGATTTTTTCTAACCTATCCCAACGGTTCTGTGTAAACCTTTGGGAAAATCCTTTCCCAACGGCTTACTTCCCCACGGTTTGCAGAACCGTTGGTATAACATATACCAACGGTTCTGCAGCCTTTCCCAACGGTTCTAAACCGTTGGGAAATTCTAGATTTCCAGTAGTGATGTCTCATGAAAAAATCTAGATATGGTTGTGGCCAAGGCCTTACCAATATAATAGAATCTCGACATCAATCCTTGAAAATAATATATTCTTGGAATGAAGCGTTAACAATAATAGATTAATGTCACGGATCCTTGAATGTAATAGATTATTATCATGAAGCCTAGAAAGTGTATTTTATATATCTATCATTAAGCATTTCTATCATTATGATAATAATAATTGATAATCCATGTTATTATTAGATTAGTAGAATACCCATGTCTATGTTTCATTCTCTTCTGATAAATTATATGGATTTATTCAATTAGTTTCCATTCATTCCATATTTTTCCAAAGATTATTTTCTAATGGCCCGTGTTCTTTTAGTTATTCACCGTGTATTATTATTTATCTTTCTACTATATTATTTACACATATTGAGAACCTAATCTCACCCCTTTCTTCTATTTACTTTACTCAGGTTATCATGAAGAAAACATTGAATAACCTTTAAAGGATGCAGTTTATTTCATTTTACATTCTATCATATTTATTGTTTTCCAATGTATTATGGTTATCATTAATGTAAAATGGTCTCCCAAGACTTCTAAATAGATTAGTCCTTTGGGATTTATTCCTTGTAATCATACCAATTTAATAAAATAGTGCTCCGGCTCCTAGATTCTAAGGTTAGGGAGTTATAGATAGTAACAATGGAAGTTTAGTAGAAACCTAGGAAACTAGATTTAGAAAACATATATTTTAAAACATAACCCTATGATAGACACTAACGACAAGTAAACAAGAAAATCCTATAATTTTGGTAAGGTAGAGATTATGTTTATATTCATAGAAATATATCCTTGTCTGGATACTACACGTTGTCATGATTCTGGCACAGATATACCTAGTGGTAACATCTTCAACAAGGTGTTTTGAGCTTGACTTAGGGAAACCAAGTTTAAGACAATAGGCCTTTCTGTGCACCTAGATTGACTCTCCTAGGGGATATTCTTATGAAAACTCAAATTATCATTTCAACCCGTTTCGAAGGATCTAAATGTAAATATATCCCCAAAAACCACAAATATGATTATGAGATTAGAAATGAATAAAATTTCAATTTATGTTATGTTTTTTTTCTAGTTTGACATTATAAATTCTGATTCATAACCTAATTTAGTGTATGATATTATTTATAAATGGATCCAAGTGGAAGGAATGGAAACTATATGAAAACACGTATCCCATGTAGGGACTTCCCTCAAATGAAAGATAATGATGTTGGTTCTAGAGCTGTGATTGGTGTTGAGAAACTTATAACTATAATGGGATAAAAGAGTTAGGTTGTGAATAATTTCCTTACCTATATAAATCATCTTGGTCCAATATGTGGAAGAGAAATATTAGACTACTTTATGTAACAACATCATCAATAATTCAATGGGAATAAAATCACATTCATAGTGGAGAAGTGGATAAGATCCATGGAGAATATATTTCTACCTTTTAGAAGTAATTAAAGGGATAAGGTTATCATGGAAGATTATCATCTCTCGGGAGAAGAAGATCAGTGGTGGTAGTTAATTCAAAATACAATGGATAAGTAATAAATCGTAAATATGAAATGGAATTATTTTAATGAAATATTATTTGAAAAATATTTTCCTTGTCAATAATGAGTGGATATAGAGATTAAATTCTTCAGTATTTTAAAAAATAAGATGAAAACATTTTGAAGTATGAAACTAATTTTACACGGTTTGAAAGGCATGTTGTGAACTACATATGTAATCCAAGGAGAAAAATTTATCAATTCCTTAATGGTTTAAAACCCTACATGTGAAGTGTATCGATATCATAAAAATTTTCATAAAATGAGGATATAGAATCTTGTTATATTAATACAGAGAATGAATTCTCCATATCTTATGGTTATTAATGTAAACAAGAGAAAAATATGATGGTAAAAAAATATGGATAAAGGTAGGAAGGGAATCACAGATTTTCTAAAATGTGGTACTTGTGGAAGGAAACACCATGGTGCATTCTAAAGAAAAAGGAGTTTCCTTTAAGTGTGGGGAAAATTCCACCACGCTTAGGATTGCAAGGGTAATAAAGAATTATCTAATTTCCAATTGTTCAACTATAATGATATGGGGAACTTTGAAAATTAATTCCCTACGCACCAAGGGAATATAACCCAAAATAAAAAAATGGGTCAAGGAAAATCTTATTATATTACTATAGTCTATGTGGAATAGTTAATGTTTTTGTGTTTTTAGATTCCTGAATTATGTTTTTCTACAATATCTCATTAAGGAATTGGAAGCATGTGTGTTTTATAAACATGTTCAAAATATTCATATATTTGGTATGTAATAGTAAACTGAACATTATTTGGGGAATCACATTTTTTGTTTATTTTTGAAATTTATTGAGATTCCTTATAAATTTTTGGTTGTTGAATTTGGACAGACGTGTTTTAGATGATTCATAAGATTAAATACTAATGGAATGGATCAAGTTAATCCTTGAAAATTATTGTTCGTTGATAACATCTGTTAACCATATTGGTTTTATTAAACACTTAAAATTTGAAGGATGACTTAAGGACCATAAGATTTGTTCAAATTATTTTAGGAATAATTTTTTCCTTAAATATACATCATTCAGTTTATGAAATTAAGTGGAGATAGGTCAAAGAAAAACCTATCACGAACCATCCTCGGATGTCATCTGACCCAAACCCTGACCCAGTTCATGGAAAGTCTTGAAGGGCATTACTGATCTTTGTGGATTGGAAACTAATTTCGGGCATCCAGAAATACAAGTGGGAACAATTTCATCCTAAAAGAAACGACCTCTATGAGATAAATAAATAGAGAAAGATAAATCTCATACATTAAATTATATAACATATTTATTTACATGAGCTGAATAAAACAGAACTAAAAATAGAGTCAAAACTAGACTGCTCTGACCAGATATCCATGTGACCTCTTGGTCACCTCCAACCATGAGAACAACAAAAATTGAGAGCTGGATCAAACCAATAAATCTAAACCAGAATAGATCCTACATAACAGGTCAAGTCTACCCACACCGAGACGTACATGTAGGGTGTGATCGTGACAAAGTAGCTGGAAACCACCAAATAATCCATGTGTTTTCCATTCCAAAATAAATTCATTATGATTAGTTTAAAATAGAGCATAAAAATAAATTTTTTCAAACAATTTATTTTAAAACAATTACATTCCTTTTCCATCATGTTTTAAAAAAAGGCACAATTGAAGAAGAGAAATGGGAACAAAATAGAAAGTTATCATGATTCATAATAGTTAAAAAGGGAAGAGTGCTTTCTCATTTAAAAAGTCCACCTTGAAATCCATTTCCACCAAACACACATTTATAATTTTCTAGATAAATTACAAAACCAAGTATAAAAAATGGGATTATACACAACAAGAGTATTGGAACTAATAGTACTCATATCAGAGGAACACGAGAAAACCTAGTAACTTATATGAGAACCGGAACATACTCCCATATGAGACCCCATCCATGGTAGAATGCCACAAATGATGAAATCAAACTGCTCAGATGCACGATCACCCTAACTCATGAAAGACTGAGGGCCCCAATCACATAACGATAAAACAAAATATATCCACCTAATATGGGGGACTGGATTGTACATCAACTACCAGGGTATAAAACATTCTCAGAATTCATCTTTTCAATGCTAGGTTCTTGTGATATGTTCACAAAGGGGTGTTACACAAAATAAAATCAACCATCCATATATCTGCTACACATATACAATACATAAACTGGAACCACCCTAACCACCTCAAGGGTAGTTCCTTACATTAACACAATAATCACACAATAGAGGTCCCATACCAAGGACACCCCCATCTCAAGGCCAACTAACAAGTCTAGTTACATAAAACAAGAATGGTTTTTCAAATATCCATTCTGAAATAACAAAATTTCACTTAACATTTTAAAAATCAAGCATATACCAAAAAAACATTGAAACTATTTCGAAAACAACATCAAATATCATTTTTATATAAAAATTTCCAAACAGTAGATTAAACCAACCTTCACCCACACACACGTCAAATTCCAGACATGCCATACATTTTCTAACCACTCAAGCAAGAATGATTCAAGGCCAATCAAGCCAAACCGTAAAAAAAACACATTTGAGACCAATTTCAAAACACAGGCAGTGCGAATTCATGTATTTTGGAAAACATAAAAACATTTTAATGAAAATAAATGAAAGGGGAGAAGATGTGTTATTTACAAAGACTAACTCTAGCAGGCCATATTCATTTAATTGCGCATCCATGTGTGCACCTAGTGCACCGATGGATGTTCCAACATCCAATGGAACATTATAATGTCAATGAAATCACTAAAACCCCATTTTCATAAAACAACTATTTTCATTCAACCCACATCCTTCCATTTCACTCATTCATAAATGTTGGTTGAAGTGGATAATTAAGGGGTGTGAATTGAGTTCCAAATAAAAATTCTGTTAAAATATTTCTATTAAAATCCCCCAATTAAAAACTAATTTAAATTGTAGTGAATTTGTTACACTATAAGGGTTCGATTAGGTTCACAAAAGATTTATTAGGTCTCAGTTAATTTAATCAGAAGATTAAATTATCTTTTGAAACTAACCGAATAATTTACAATAGTTATGAACACTTGATTGATTAACTATCAATTTATCTTTACAACAAATTTAATTTAAAATTAATTAGTCGCGGAAGATAATGTATTTGTTATAATTTATATATAAACTAAGTTGCACATCATATATAATCAAGAGGTTCAATCTCAAGCTGAGACTTAGACCTCTCAAAAAATTTATATAAATTTGATCCACACCATGGGTCGGGGTAAACAACAGGGTAATAAATGTCCAGGTACTAAGACCCCTACCACAATTCTACGTGGGAAAACAAAACAACAACACACTGTCCATCTAGGTCTTACTTGACCCGTACCACTATTCACAGAATGATATAAAAGAGTTATAGAAGGTTTGGTTGAGGATTTTAGAAATCCTCCAGCATAGCTCAGGAGACAGTGTGTGTATAAAATATACAGAGTATACACACTTCTCAAAATGTAAATGAATGAAACACAATAGATCTAAACAGATGGATATGAATTTAGAGTGCTCTATGTGTTATGAGAGAAGCTTTGGACTCCTTGGTTTGGGTCAAATGACGTTCTGAGACTTTATCTGGTTTTTTACTTGAAAAACAGATTTTCAAGGTTCTGTTTCTTCACTTTGAATGTAGGTTTTCATCTCGAGTATGAGTACCCTTTATAGCACTTGAACTTCTTCTTTTAACTTCTATTCTTGGTGAGAACGATAGTTCCTCAAGTTCCTTGTGTGTTCTTCTTGTTATGTTGTATATGCATGGAAGAATAATCTCTACGCATCATGTTCTTACTACAACTCGATATTCATTATATTCCTTGAGCTCTGATAATAGGAATGATTACCTATTCATATGTACGAGGTTCAGTTCCCTGACATGCCAAAAACTGTCATTAAATAACATTTATTGCATTAAAAACATCAAATATGACTGTTGAAATTAAATAAGAGTTAATAAAAGTTCAAACAGTTTTCATGACTATCGGTGAGTCATGAGATCGGTAGGTCATGTGATCAGCATAGGCTTTAGAAGATCATGTAATCAGCATCGGTATCGGCAGGTTATTTTGATCAGCATCGGTATCGGTAGGTAATGTGATCAATGAGACCGAACGTTCTCATCAATGTGACGGTTCTCATCGGTTTGACCGTTCTCATCAGTGCGACCATTCTCATCTGTGCGATTGTTCTCATCTGTGTGACCATTATAATCGGTGTGACTGTTCTCATCAGTGGTACTGTTCTCATCAGTGCGACCGTTCTCATTGGTGCGACCGTTCTCATCGGTGTGATGGTTATCATCATTGTGATCGTTATCATCAGTGCAACCGTTCATCATTGGTGCGACTGTTCATCATCGGTGACTCAAGAAAATAACTAAAGGTGAGTCATAAACATGAAATTCACACTAAGTGTTTGTTCAATCTAGAATACTTCCAGGTCAACAGTAAAACATAAATTGACATAGATAAACATTATGTAGGAAATATTTAAACATATGTAAATACATTTAGAACAAATTAAAAAGAAGGCTAAATTGTCAAAAATAAAATAATGATTTGTTATTATTAAAATAACCATCTCATAGAGAGTTCAAAAATCTCCCCCTTTTTGATAATCACAAATCAATGGTATAAATGAATAGAGAAGAGAGTATATCATTTAGTATGATCCCCTATATAAAAAGAATATATTACAAAAGATAAACAGATCATCATAGAATGATATCAGAGTATAAACAAGAAGAGAATATATCAACAAATAATTAAATAAGTTTTCATTTATCCCCTTTTATAGATATATATATTCATTTATCCCCCTTTCATCATATCTCCCACATTCATCATTTCTCCCCCTTTCATTATTTATCCCCCTATAATTAGTTCACCCCCTTTTGGATTATCAAAAAAAGAGTAAAAGGATGATAATCAAGAAAAAAATGTAACTTAAAAATAGGTTCTGAGAAAGAGTACAAGAACAAGATACAAATGTTAAAAGTACAAGAAATAGAAACCCTATCAAAAATGACTGGCACAACTACTTCTTTGGGTGATATGGAGCTTTCCCTTTCACAGAAGGAGGAATGGATGGTCTAGAGGGTGCTTTTGTGGAAGGTTGGTCTGGCCGGATGGAGAGAGGAGGGAGGACAACTCTGGCTGGTAGCACAGTGGGTGCTAAGGTCACTTGGTAAGGAGAAGAAGATCTTTCTAAAGGTGGATGGTGATTGACTGGATGTATATTTTACAGAGTTTTAGACACTGATATCTGACCAGGGGCAACATCTGAAGAATTGAGAGGCTCTGAAGTAGGAAGAACAATTTCCTTCCCTTGCACATGAAGATATCATTTGAGCAGATTTGTAAAATCATGAATTACATCACCATCATATTTTGTAGCCTTTTCAAAGTCATCCTTGTTCTTCATGAAACTCTCAAGGGTATGATTAAAATCCATCAATGGTTCAACTTGAGCCTTAATGACTTGAGTTACTGGAGGAAGCCTCAAATTCTTATCCAAAACCTTAAACCGGTGGTTCAACTCATGCTTGGTATAAATCATAGAAATTTAGTGATCCACTTTCTCCTTGATTTCTTTCTGAGCACTAGTAGCATCATGTGAATACAACGACACCATTTTGTGGATATGATCACTATTTTATTTCATCTTTTTCAAGGAATCCAAATCCAGGATCTGCCCAAGAGATTCAAACTTTTCTTTTATAATATCCTTTAATGTATTGCTTTCATGTCTTGTGATCTTGGATATTTTGGTGGAGCTGTCCTGATCAACAATATGAGTGATCTCAGCTTTCAACTTCCCCAAATCAGCTTTCTTAAGGTGTTCTACCAAATTTTCTAACAATTCCATCAAACCATAGATGGTTGATCTAAACTCAACTGACAAAGAGACTAAACCACTGCATAAATCATTGAGCATTTGATTCAGATAGGTAATATGCCTCCCAATCATCTCACCAATATTGTACAGGTCTAGCTTAATGATACTTATCACTCTTTGAGTCAATGCATCCATATTAGCCTCGGATAAATTCATAGGAGGAGAAGTAGGAGAATTAGACAATTTATATTTTATTGTATCTTTAACTACATGGAGAAACTCATATATAAAACTGTGAAGATCAGATTGTGCAACTGAAGGACTAGGTCTGGATTGAGAAATTGAGAGAAAAGGTCTATCTTCTGTCACTTGCATATACTCAGCAACAAATTGAGCAGTAATTGAATCGCTTACTTTTTTAAAATCTACTTCTTCTTCCTCTTCCTCTTGATAATCTAAACCCAGAACTGCAAGACCTAGGTTTTTTTTCATGAATATTTGTATGAAGGTTACAAAGGTTTCACAAAACTAGCTCTTTGAGAATTTTCAGGAGAGACTTCCTCATCCAAATCCATCTCTGATTGTACTGTCCATTCAATCTCAGGAATAGGTTCTTGATCATTTATTTGGGGTTGAGGATTATCTTGAATCACATTTCTACCATCCACTGGTTGAGTACATACATCATATTCATCATCACTACTATCACCATTACTGCCATCACCCTCATCCCCATCATCACCATCATTGAAAGATTGTTCATTTGAACCGTCTTTACTGCTAGATTCATACTGCTCAGAATTTCATTCATCAGTCTAGCCTTCTTCTTCATCATCTAAAAGAGGTTCTATCTCTGTTAACTTGAGAGGTGGACTAGTTGGTCCAAATTCCATTCTTCTTTTCTTCAAAATAACCGTACCAGGATCACTCCTGTCATTAGGAGGTGATTCAGGATCCTTTTCAGTATAAGCTTCTTCTTTGTCTTCTTCATCTCCTGTTCCCTTCTTACTGGACTCACCAGTTTCCTTAGGAACTACTACTTCCTCTTCTTCATCAGAATAAACCACTTCTTCACTAGGTTTGAAACTAGGATCTCTCATCCCCTTTGGTCTCTTAGGATGATCAATAGGACTGAAAGATTCATACAACTTTTCTTCATCAGCAACCCAATCTTCCTCCATGTGTTCCAGTTGATTTTCATCCTTTTACAAATATCATATTTAATACATAAGCGACTACTAGATAAGATACACTCATCTCCATCATCAACACATCCCAAGAACATCAGCATGGTAGAGATTTTCTTGGAGTAGAATAGAGTTCTAGCTTTCTTGGATGGCTTCACCATCTCTGCAATATGGACAGAGAAATATCTAAACAGGTTGACCTTTTCACCATTAAAAAACAGAAACAACAGAAAAACATCATGATACTTTACAGCAGCAAAATCACATTTTCTAGGATATACTTGTTGTTGAATAAATTTAAATAGAATTCTACTCTCACCATTGAACTCAGCAGTAGTTATTTTTTGGATTCATACATACCATTCAACATCACCAGATCTAGCTCATAAGAAAAATATTCATTAGTAGGAGGGATATTACCAGTATGATCGTCATATCATCCATTATGAGGTACTCCTAAAAATTCAGCCCACTACTTCGATGAAAAGGTTATCTTTTTCCCTTTGATTATCGATGATAATCTCACTGATTTTTCTCCATCATATACAATACTTACGTTTAGATAAAACTCATGCACCAACTTTGGGGAGTAGACTCGGTCGTTATCATAGAACCAGTCTTTCCATCCTTGCATCTCTATAACATTTAAATGTTCAGACCTGCTGGATAACACCCATTCGGCACTCAATTCATTTTCTGCGGTAACCACCATATATTCCCACTCCGGGTTTGCTGATCTTTGGGTCATGATGCTCCATTCTCATTTATCTCGTTTCACATGATATGAACCTTCATATTCCTTTATTTGATGCTTTTTCTTTTCCATTGGAGGTTTGAGAGGATTGAGAGGTTGGAAAGGTTTGAAAGATTCGGGATTCAGAAAGAAAAGTTAGGCGGGAGATGGAAGGTCAACAGTCATTAGAAATATCTGCAGGTCATTATTTTTATCATTTATGGTTACAATAATAATAATAAACACTAATAAAAATTTAGTAAAACAACTTAGTTTTTAAAATTACTAACGATTTCACAAACTGTAATACTCAATTGGTAGCGTAGATCAGTTTCAGAGATTGGTTTCACAGATCGGTTTCACAGATCAGTTTCGAAGATTGGTTTCATATATCGGTTTCACAAATTGGTTTCACAGATCGGTTTAATAGATCGGTTTCAGAGACAGGTTTCATAGATCAATTTCACAGATTGGTTTCACAGATCGGTTTCACAGATAGGTTTCACAGATCGGTTTCATAGATCATTCATACCCACCTCTTTTTTAATAAACTTTATTCCTTAAGAGTTTAAGTGTTTGGTGAAAATATCAGCTAATTCATGTTCAGAGGTGATAAATTCTAGAGAAATAACACACTTTCAATAGTGATCTCTCAAGAAGTGATGTAGGACATCAATGTGTTTGTTACAAGAGTGAGACACAGGATTCGTAGAGATGTTAATTGCACTAGTGATATCGCAATTTATATACACATGTCTAAATTGATATCCATAGTCCAATAAAGTGTGTTTCATCAACAGAATTTGTGCACAACAACTACCAGCAGCAATGTATTCTGCTTCATCAGTAGATAATGAAATAGAGTTCTATTTCGTACTACACCAAGATACCAGGGACATTCCCAAAAGATGACATGTATGAGATGTGCTCTTCCTATCTAACTTGTAACCAGAAATGTCAGCATCTGAATAACACATTAAGTCAAAGGATTGTCCTTTTGGATAAAATAAACCAAAATTGGTAGTATTTTTGAAATATTTGAGAATCCTTTTTACAGTAAGAAAATGAGATTCATTAGGATTGGCTTGAAATCTTGCACACATACACACACTAAACAAAATATCTAGTCGACTAGCATTAAGTTAATGTAGACTCTCAATCATACCTCTATAATTGGTTTGATCAACTGGTTTCCTAGTTTCATCATCATCCAGCTTACTAGTGGTACTCATAGGTGTGTCACTTCCCTTACTACTATCAGAACCAAAACATTTTATAAGATCCTTTGTATATTTACTTTGATTTAAAATAATATCATCCTTCTTTTGAAAAATTAAGAATCCCAAAAATAATTGAGTTCAACCATTAAACTCATTTAAAATTAATTTTTCAAAATAGTTGAAAAATCAGTACATAATGAATATTTGAAAGATTGAAAAATAATATCATCAACATAGATTTGTTTAATCAAAATATATTTGGAAATTATTTTAGTAAAAATAGTCGGATCATAAATTCTTTTTGTTAAATCTTTTGGAATAAAAAAAGTTGTATGTCTATCATACGAAGCTCTTGGAGCCTATTTTAAACCATATAATGCCTTAGATAGTATAAAAATATGATTTTGGAAATTGGGGTTTGAAAATCTAGGTTGTTTTTTAACAAAAACATCTTCAATTATAAAACAATTTAGAAATGCACTTTTGACATCCATTTGATATAACATGAAATTCAGATGAGTAGCATAGGCAAGTAGAATCCTAATAGCTTCTAATCTGGCTATAGGTACAAAGGTTTCCTCATAGTCTATTCCTTCTTCTTGACTATACCCTTATGAAACTAGCCTTGCTTTATTTCTAACTATATTTCCTGAATCTGCAACTTTTTTTCTAAAAAACCATTTCGTGCCTATGGTCAAAGATTCCTTAGGTCTTTCTACTAATTATCAGACTTTGTTTCTTTTGAATTTATTTAACACGTCTTTCATATCCATTAACCCAAAATTCATCATTGATTGAATCATTGATATTTTTAGGTTCTAGCTATGAATGAAAGGCTTGATGTTCAACCTGGTTTCTTATAGAAGCTCTAGTATGTTTACCTCTATCGATATTACCAACAACAGCATAAAAAGGATGATTCTTTAGAATCCTAGATGATCTGGAAAAGGTAGGACTAGAAATTTCAGGTTCAACTGAAGGTTAAGGTTCAACAATAGTAGGCTCTAGAAAATTTCCAGAACTGGATGTCTTTACAACAGGTTCATTGATTTTATCATTATGGTCCAGAACAGAAAAATCTTCATCAAGATTTTCAAGAGAAGACTTAGGTTCATGTGGATCAATTTCATCAAATTTTATGTGAACATATTCCTCAACACACTTGGTTTTCTTAATAAAAAATCTATAGGCTTTTCTAGAAAGTGAATATCGTAAAAATATTCTTTCATCACTCATGGAAGAAAATTTGTCTATATTATCCTTTGTAATGAGAATGAAGACTTTTCAACCAAAAACTTTGATGTAACTAACTTTAGGCATTCTATTATTCTATAACACATTAGGGGTCTTCTTAAGAACATGTCTAAACAAGACTCCGTTCATAATATAACAAGTTTTATTAACAGCTTCAGCCCAAAAATAAATAGGTAGGTCGTATTCCTTAAGCATTGTTCATGCAATTTCGATAAGGGTTCTATTCCTCCTTTCTACTACACCATTCATCTAATCTATCCTTGGGGAAGAAATGTTGTGACTGTATCCATTGTGTGAGCAATAAGATTCAAACTCATGATATTCAAAATCATGACCATGATCACTTCTTAGGGTCATAATCATAAGTCTACTATGGTTTTCTACATACTTGGAGTATTTAATAAAATAAGAACAAGATTCATTTTTGTGAGCTATGAAGTAAACCCATGTATATCTAGAAAAGTCATCTACACTTATATATACATAGTTCTTCCCATTTATACTAGAAACTATAGAAGGTCTAGAAAAACTCCATGTGAACCAACTTGAGATGTTGAGAAGTTAAAACTTATTTACTTGATTTAAAAGAATCATTATGTTACCTTCCCTTTTGACAGGGATCTCAAACATTGTCTGATGTGAATTCAAGTTTTGGTAGGCCTCTAACTAAGTTCTTCCTAGTCAGTTTTCTAAGTGAATGTATATTTTAGTGTCCTCATATTCTGTGCCTTAACAAAGACACTTTATGAAAATCATTTAAACAGTTAACATTTTTCTGGCTAAAAAATTTAAATCAACTGTATATACATTTTCATTTCTCAACGCAGTAAATACTAAAAAAAATTTAGAATTAAATACATTGAAAGAATAATTTTCAAGTTTAACATTAAAACTATAATCACACAGCTAATAAATAATAAAAATATTATATTTATGTACATCAAAAAATAAAACATTAGAAATTAAAACTGAATCTGTGTTACGAATATGACCTAGGCCGATGATCTTTCTTTAAGAGTTATCACCAAAGGTGACATGGCCTCCATAAACGTTGATTAAATTCATAAATCATGAGTAGTCCTCGGTCATATTCCTTAAAGATACACTGTCCAAGTACAATATCTTATTATGAGAACTCTTTAAGAAAGATTCCTACAAAACATATTTAGATGGAAAATTATTTTGGTACCCAGATCATATTGGGCATAGGTGGGTTAGAAAGAAAAGATTAAGGTACTCGTATTTGTCTTATGGGATTCATATAATTTACAAAATCAATAGATTTTGAAATATATACTTTATTTGGTAAATAACTATGTGAGTAACTAGTTGGGGCATGTGAATTTCTAGAACATAAACTAGCACCATTATGTTCGGATTTAGGAATAAATATAGTATTAGTAATCTGTCTCTATCGAGTTTATCTTTTCCATTTGTAAATTTTTCTAAGTCCTTCCTTAATTGTTCATTAGGAAATTTCAATTTATTATTTTCCTTATGTAATTGAGAATTCATTTCCTTTCTATAACAAGTGAAGATTTAACAGAGTTGGTCAAATCATGTTGTTTCTTCAAGGTCTTATACTTGTCCTTAAGCTCATTACATGTTTCATCTAGAATATTACAATATTCAAACCACTATTAACTAGACATATTTTCATATTCATAATCAGATTCAACTTCATAATAATATTATTTTAATGTAGGAGTATCCAATGTTACCTCAGATGTGTCTGTCATGAATCACATATTGGCACGATTATTTCTAGAGTTAGAAACTTCATATTCACTTATTCTGTCTTCTTAAGCACTCCAAGTTTCTTTGATAGCTTTCTTGTACTTTTTGTTCTTGTACTCATATTTCTTTTTGAACTTTAATTTAGTACAATCAGCTTTTACATGTCCTTTCCTTTTTCACTCATAGCAAAAAATTTCATCACTCCTATAAGACTTTTTCCAATCCTTCTTCCAATGACCTTTATTGTCATATTTTCCATTGTAATTTGATTTTATGAGGAATTTATTCTTCTTATAGAACATCTTGAATCTCCAGGCTATCTGAGCCATTTCAGAATCATGGTCAGAATCTAAACTTTCACTTGTTGATCTTTTAGTAGGTATGTGAACTTTTTCCTTGTCCTTTCTCTTTGAGTCAGTAGACTTAAAATCCACTAACTTCATTTTTGGTTCATCATCTTCTTCCGTGTTCGCCATTAGTTCTTATTCATACATCATAAGTTTACCAATTAATTCCTTGATAGGTAAAGCACCTATATCATATGATTCTCTAATTGAAACTGATGTGCCTCTCCATCTATCTGGCAGACATCTTAATATTCTCCTGATATGTTCTTTTGTAGGAAAAACTTTTCCATGTGAGCTCATAGTGTTTAAAATCTCATTGAACCTAAGATACATATTAGAAATAGGTTCCCAAACTTCATTTTAAAATTATCATATTTAATAGTAAATGTGTTCAGTCTCATTTCATTGACATTGATTTTTCCTTTAAGAGAAACTCCCAATGTATCCCAAATTTCATGAGTAGCTATACAAGCAGATATGCAATTGAATTATTTATCTACTAAATAACTATAAAAATCATTCATATCATTACAATTATTATTATAAGCAGTTCTAGTATGCTCATCCCATGTAGCTCTTTCAGTTTCTTGAATTCTATATTGAGTCTCTATAGTAGTCGAGATGTCAAATTCCATACTTTCTAAATGAATTTTCATTTTATGCTTTCATTGGGAATAAATTTTACCATTATAGAAAGGTGGCATGTTGGTAGCAGCTCCCTCTAATCTATTTTCCATAGTTAGCTTTTTTAATATATATTTAAAGAGAAAAAATTTAGAACAAACCAAAAATTAAGATCATTAAGATACAACTAAAATCATAGTTGAAAAACAGATTATTTTGAAAACATTGATAAACAAAACAAACCTCTGATACCAAATGATGGTCAGAGTGAATACTCAAGGGGGGGGGGGTGAATTGAGTTCCAAATAAAATTTCTTTTAAAATATTCCTCTTAAAATCCCTCCATTAAAAACTAATTTTTACTATAGTGAATTTGTAATACATTAAAGGTTCGATTAGGTTCTCAAAATATTTATTAGGTCTTAGTTAATTTAATCAGAAGATTTAATTAACTTTCAAAGCTAAACAACTAATTTACAATAGTTACAAACACTTTCTAGATTAACTATCAATGTAACATTAAAAAATTGAATTTAAAAGTAATTAGCAGCGGAACATAAAGAATGTATTATACTTTAGATTTAAACTAAGATTCACACTAGATATAATAAAGAGGTTCTATCTCAAGCAGAGACTTAGTCCTCTATAACAATTTATATAAATTTGATCCACACCCAGGAGCAGGGTAAACAATAGTGCAAAGACTTTCCTAGTACTAAGACCTATACCACAGTTCTACGTGGGAAAAAATACAACAGCACACTGGCCGTACAGGTCTTACATAACCTCTACCACTATCCACAGTGGGATATAAAAGAGTTATAGATGTATTGTGTGCAGATTTTATAAATCCTCCAGCTTAGCTCAGGAGACGGTGTGTGTATAAAATATACAGAGTATACACATTTCTCAAAATGTAAATGAATGAAACAGAATAGTTCTAAATGTATAGAGATGATTTTAGAGTGATCTATGTGTTGTGAGAGAAGATCTGGACTCCTTGGTTTGATGCAAATGAAGCTGTAAGTATTTCTATGGATTTCGTCAAGAAAAATAGAGTGTTGAGGTTCTCTTTCATCACGTTCAGTGTAGGTGTTCAGCTCGAGTATGAGTAATCATTATAGCACTAGAACTTCTTCTTTTAACTCTTATTCATTGTGAGAACGAGAGTTCCTAATGTTACTCGTGTGTTCTTCTTATTATTTCGTATATGAATGGAAGAATACTCTCTACACGTCACGTCCATACTACAGCTCGATCTTCTTTATATTCCATGAGCTCCGACAATGGGAAAGATGGCCTTTTCATAGGTATGAGGTACATTTCCCTGACAAGCCAACAACTATCAATAAATAACATTTATTGAATTAAAAACATCAAGTATGGCCGTTTCAATTAAATAAGTTTTAATTGAAATTCAAACAGTTTTCATGACTATTGGTGAGTCATGAGATCGGTAGGTCATGTGATCAGCATCGGCTTAGGTAGCCCATGTGATCAGTATTAGCTTCGGTAGCTCATGTGATCAGCATCGGTATTGGTATGTTCTTTGATCAGCATCGGTATCAGAATGTCATGTGATCAGTGCGGCCGACCGTTCTCATTGGTGCAACGGTTCTCATCGGTGCGAATGTTATTTCTGGTGCGACCATTCTCATCGGTGTGACGGTTCTCATCGGTGCGACCGTTATCATCGGTGTGACGGTCCTCATCAGTGCGACCGTTCTCATTGGTAAGACCGTTCTCATCGGTGCAGCCATTCCCATCGGTGCGAAGATTATCATCGGGGTGACCGTTATCATCGGTGCGACCGTACAATATCAGTGTGACTGCTCAACATCGGTGCAACAATTCATCATCGGTGACTCAGGAAAATAACTAACGGTGAGCCATAAACATGAAATTCACACTAAGTGTATGTTCAATCCAGAATGCTTCCTGGTCAACAGTAAAACATAAATTAACATAGATAAAAAATATGTAGACAAGATTTAAACATATTTAAATTCATTTAGAACAAATTAATCAAAATAATAAATTGTCGTAAATAAAACAATGATTTGTGATTATTAAAATAACCATCTCATAGAGAGTTCAACAATAAAATTCAACACAAATTCACAAACTGAGATATCCCTTTTCGAAAACAAGTATTAAAACACACTAAAATAAATCACCATATTTCAAATATCAAATCCATGATATGAAACAACTATATTTAAAAAATCATTTCAAATGGGGAAACAGTCACTCAACCATACAATTTCACCCAAAATCGCAATTTTCATTTTATAAAAATCCTTTACCAAAAATATACAAGGTAATACCCACGGTTCATCTTAAAACATATTTTAAAAAAAATATAACATCACAATATTATAAAAAACTAAATAGATCTACCATAGAGGTGAGTTGAATGATTATAAATTCAGTGAATACATAAATTTATTGGGAAGGAAGAACATAGATTCACCTACCTTAACCCTCTATGGATGTAATGAAATTCTCAGAGATGTAAGATTAGGTCCTTGAAGACAATTAGCATGCCCTAGGTCATATAAAAATGATCCAAACACAAACCCAGGACATCAGGGTTTGGCCAACAAAGAATCCCCCAAAGAAATCCCCATGAAACCTCGAGGGAAAGATAAATAGGGGAAAAGTTTTCAAAAAATATGTGAAAACTAACCTTGGAACCTTCATGAGAAATAAATGGAGGAAGAAGAGAAAGGGATAGGGTATTGGGAAGGAACCCGGATTCACCTAGGTTGGATGAGGAGGAGGGGCCCATGTTTGGTCTAAAATTGATGAGGATTGTTTTTGTGGATTAGGTTTTTGATGACCTTGAATGAATACATGGTTTGGAAGCATAGTTTTCCAAACCATGCACTTACTGTGCAAATGCCTCTTCCCACATAGGGAGTAGTTGCACGTCTTTTATGGGATCGACTTCACAGTCCTGCAATGGTCATGCAGGAACTTTTGTCCCACCCTGGACCTGCCGCAGGTTTACCTGCTGCTACCGCTTGGTTCTTATAACTGTGTGGTGCTCATGAACCTCTAGGAAAAGCCACCTAAAAACATTTAAAATCAAAAAATTTGACTGGGAACCAAACATGAACCTTGACCAAAAGACCCAAGGAAAATTAAATGATAAAACCGAAGTGTATCTGAGGTTTTTGTATGAAAATTATCCACACCATTAACAATTTATTCCCCTAGAAATTCACTAAGATGATGCCGATCAAAACAAAATATCATGCGCGATCAATGATATGGAATGCCATAGACTTCTGGGTGACCATTATTTCTACAATTCACACCCCAAAGATCAAGAGGAGACCATATCCCATGATTTAAGGAAGAACATGTGAGGGTTCTCCCTGCCACAAGAACACCAATATATAGAAACTCCAAATCCAAACACACAACCCCGGGGAGGGGCCAACGTGGGAACTCACAACACAAACATACCCAACATGGGCTACTCAAACCAATCAATGAAACATAGAATCACCTCCACAACATAATAAAATAACCCCAAAAATATTAACCTATAACTTGAGGTCGGGAGATAAGATTATCATATCCCACACCAACCAAACAAAACCCTTACCGCAACCGGAAACTAGGGAATTACAAACCTCAACTCAACGACCTTCCTAAACACTAGAAGAATCACTCCATCACTACTACAACATAAAATAAATCCTATTACGAGACAACCTAACAAACTTGGATGCCAGGATGGGGAAATTCACTACAGATATCAACAATCCCCTACATAGCGTTGAACATAAATAGTGTCGTAATTTAAAATTATTCACAGCGGATAAATTTCTAAACACTACGGAAAACTCAAAACAATAAACAAACCAAATATACCATCCAAAATATCCCAAAAAAACTCATGAATTTTCATTTCCTAACAATAACCACTGAAACTGAAACCAACCCACACAAGATCCAAACTCACCTCAAGAAGGAGAGAAATTCCAAAATCCACCCTCAAACAAACAGAAATTCTTAGATCTAAAAAAGAATAGATCCATCACACACTTACAATGAAATGATGAACCTACCCCCACTGAGAAATGAGAATATGGAAATATCCAACATTTCCATCTCAACACATAAAACATGAAAAATGCCAAGGTTCCACACACCATGGGAAACACAGGACTGTGAATGAGCTTCACCCCATGACCTATGGTTGGGGCTCTCAAGGATGAATCTTCCCCTTCCTCATAGTCAGGCACTAGTATCCCAAATTATAACTCCTTCATTGAGTCATGAATCATACAAAACATCCCCCAATGACCCAAATGACCACAATGATTACTATACTTCATAAGGATGCAACAAGACGACATGGATGCTAGAACTATCCATATGAATGGCACACCAGAAAGTGTTCAGATGATCTAGATGCCTGAACTAATGAATATATATTCTTTGAAATAGGTTACTCTAGCATGAACTCCTCAAACGATGGGGATCCTTCAAGAAAACTAGCCACCACTAACCAAACCCCAAGAACTGACTCCACTAGATTTCCCTCATCCACCAACCTCCCAAAACAGGTTCTAATGGACGATAACACCATTCCCATAATCTCTCGTTGAGAACCCCTAAATGAAAATAGGAACCATTTATTTAAAGTGGTCCATATAAACTTTAATTTACCACTATTCTTGCCAAATATCCCACAACATTTCACCCTTCCTATAATTCACCACCACGAGCATTAACCCTTGGGTGAATGTAGCCTTGGACAATTTCCATATCTCCCAAAAATCCAAAAATGGTGGTATATCTAACCTCCACTTTTACAAAGCTGGACCCTCAAAAAAACCCATGATGGAGTGATCTTTGTCAACCTCTAGAGTTCCCAGCAACCTGATGACATGTTGTGCTTTCTTAAAACCAATTCACTACCTCTAATGGACCTATATCACATCGAATAATATGAAATACACAAAAATAATAAGAAAACGGGAATGACTCATTAGAAACCATGGGGACCATTTTAGGTTTCATTTCATAAGAAACAATAAGAACACAAAACTGAAATAGGCATCGAGCCAAAACATAATAAAAAAAGAACACACTGAGTTGAGATAACCAGCAAAGAATCTGAACAAATATTAACACAACCAAAATCCTCCTTCTCAAAATCACCATTTTTATTCATTTTTCAAAACTACCTTATCCTAAGGCCATTTTATATATACAAAAGAAACCTTTTCAAAATCCATAATCCATCTCTCACGGAATTTTTTTTTCCCAAACCTTTATATTTCAAAAACTCACCCATGGTATCCTATGAACCTTCACATGTGTGTCCATAAATCTCCATCCACATCATACATGAAAAAGTTACCCCCAGGCACTTTTTGTACATACCTACACACATGCGATCTTCCATAAAGAATACTGAGGGTCACACACTTCATTTATTCATTAAAACCCAAGAATTTTTCACATTTCCATCCTAGAACACTTCTAATTTTAAAACTAATTTTATCAATAAAAATCCATTTTGGGGGAAAAATATCCATTTCATGGTCCAATTTCATTTCCAAAAGCATGCTTACACACATAGAAACCAAAAGGGGCCAAACTTATAATGAACTACCGAAATGAGAAACTAGTTGTTACACTTAACCCGATGACATGGTGGTAAGATATTCACCAATTAAACATAAAAAAGTAGTAGGGAATTTAAACAATGTACATAGACTCTACATGGGTCACTACTCCATGTGAGGACACAACGTGACACCAGATTTCCACAGTATCGTTTCATAATACAAAACAAGTGTAGAAGACTCAAAACCTAGACTACCCTTGGAAAAATGGTGTTTAGAATGAGAAAGGGATCATGATGCCCTTACCACACCAACATCTTAATTCCCAGAAGTCAAAATATCCACCTAATGAATTCCCCAAATAACAATGGACCCCTATAATACCATTTTGTCACAAACTAGCCCAAGATGTCATCTAAACCGACCCCTGACACTATACGCAACAAGGCCCGAATGCATTCCCATTCCCAACGAGCTGGAAACTATTGTTGGGAAACAAAACATACCAGACGTAATGATTTTATCCCAAAAAGAATCAACCAGGACCAGATAAATATATAGAAAAATTGGAACTTGTAAATTAAATTACATAACGTATTTTGTTACAATAGCTGAACAAAAGAGAACTAAAAACTGAATCAAAACTAAACCGCACTGACCAGATCTCTGTGTGAACTCTTCATCACCTCCAACCACAAGACCAAATAGCTCCAAGAGCTTTCCCAAGACAATAAACTATGACTTGAAGAGAAAATTTACAATAGTTCATGTCTACCAACACTGAGTGGTTCAAGTAGGGTGTGATCCAAACAAGCTCAGTAGTCCACAACCAAAGAATCCTTGTATTTTAATTTCCCAAAGAAATCCAATAAAACTATATTAAATTAAGGTTATAAAAATATATTTTCCCACACTTTTAATTTTAAAACAAAAAATCACAATCCATACCCCTCATGATTTAAAACAGGTCATATGGGGAGACGGGAGATGGAAACAAAATATAAATTGATTATGTTTCATAAAAGTGAAAAAGGATGTAGTGATTTCTCATTTAAAAATCTACATTAAAATAATTTAAAAAAACAGACATTTATAATTTTATAGATAAATACCAAAACTAATTATAATGAATGGGATTCTACAGAATGAGGTAAATGGAACTTACTGTACTTGAATCAGAGGAACACAGTAAAACCTATGAACTCAGAGGAAAATAAGAACATACTCTCATATGAGACTCCATCCTTGGTATCATGACACACACGATGAAATAAAAACGACCAAATGATCGGAAAACCTAACTCATGAATGATCGGGGGCCAATCCCATTGAAATAATCACAAATATATCTTCCTATGTTGAATTGCTAGAAAATACATTGACAAAAATTTCAGAAAACATTCTCAGAATTCTGCTTTTCTATGATAGGTTCGCATGCTATGATCACAAACGAGTTTTCCACACAATAAAATCAACAGGCCATATACATGATACACGTATATATCACATAAACTAGAACCACCTTGACCACATCAAGGAAAGTACCCTCCCTTAACAAAATTATCACACATGGGAGGTCCCATGCTGAGGAAAATCCCATATCATGACCAACTAACAAGGCTAGTGACGTAAACTGAGAATGATATTTGAAATAGCCATTCCAAAATTACAAACAGACCTTTAGATTTTCAAAATTCAAGTATATACCATGAAAATATATAAATTATTTCCAAAAAAACACCAAATATAATTTTTTATTAAAATTTTATAATGGGACTTTAAACAAACCTTGACCAACACACATCTAAAATTCAAAAAGGGTTTTACATTTTCAAACCACTCAGCCATGTATGCTTTGAGGCCAATATGGAAAAACCCCTAATGAACACATTCAGGACCTCTGTCAAAACACAAGAAACACGACTTCCCACAATTTTGAAAGTATACAACCATTTTAATAAAAATTGGAGAAACAAGATAATATGTGTTCTATAGGGAGACTAGATCAATCATTACATCTTCATTTAATTTCTCCTCCATGTGTGCACCTAGTGCACCAATGGATGTTCCAAAATCAAATGGAAAACCCTAATTTCAATGAAAACACTCAAATCCCATTTTCATAAAACCACTATTTTCTTTTCCCCCAGATATATCAATTTAACTAATTCAAAAAATGGAAAAAAAAGTTCACAAACTACGAGAGAGATTTTCAATATAGGATTTAAACCATACTAAAATAAATCATAATGTTTCAGAAATAAAAAATATGATATGATCCAAATAAATTTACCAAAACATTTCAATTGGAGAAATCCTCACTCAACCACCCAATATCACCCAAAAATCTGAATTGTCATTTTATCAAACACCTTTAGCACAAATATACATGGTCATAAACCTGCAATAGCCCTAAGGCACTCATTTTTTTTTTGATTTTTGATAATCCACCTTTCAAGGGGTGAGGTGGAACTCTTACAGGGTTCGTAGACATAATTATTAAATGGCACGTTGGACTTAGAGGAATTCAATTCTTGTAGGCTTAAAACATTACATACATCCCAATATAACTACTTGGAACTATTCCTCCCTAGCATCGTTATTTTGAAATCAGCTCTACACCTTCGCCTGGCTATTCAGCTATGAATTCCCATGCTTGAACAGGCTTTTCTTGATGGAATGTATCATACCCTCTCATTCTTGAAATCCATTTAGCTTCTCCTATGTTGAATGTTCCTTGCTCATCCTCCTTCTGAAGCTTGTTCCTTGTAGGTTTTCAGGTTTCCATCTGCACTTAAGGTGGCCTGAAGTCCTTGAGGTGGCCTGAAGGCCTTACTGACCCGAAGGCCTGGGTGGCCTGAAGGCCTTAAAGGACTAAGGGACCAAATCGGTGGCCAAATTTCCCAAATGAAGGAATATTCCTAGATTCTATATTTCCAAAACAGTACATGATACAGTACCTACTACGGTGCTACTAAAGTAACCAATCCTCAGAAAAACCCTTGGCATTAGAGTTTAGTCAACAAGGTAAACCCCAAAGAAAAACCTCAGAAACCAAAAGGGAATGGGAATGAGAAATATGGGATAAAATGGACACAAATAAAAGAAATATATCATCAGATCCTTCAAGGGACATCAAGAGAGGAAGAATAGAAAGAATATGGGTTTTCGAAGGACCCTTAGTGCACCTAGGTCATACAAGAGAGGGGAGCTTGAGTTTTGGATAAAAAGGAGAGGGGGGATTTTAGGGATTATGTTTTTAATAACCAATAATGACCGCATGGTTAGGATGCATGGTTTTCCAAACCCTGTTGTAACCATGAAGATGACTATTCTCATGCTGGGACAAGCCACACGACAAGTTTATTATTGACTGGACCCTCATGCGATGTTCGTGTGATAGTTTCTATCCCACTCTAGAACAACCATATATTTACCATCTTCTACCACAAAATTTATCTTAACTGTGTGGTGCCCATGAACCTCCTTTATTGACCACCTGAAATCTTCAAAAAACAAAAAATTAGATAATGAATCAAACCAAAACCTATAATAAAAACACTATACTAATAAAATGATAAAACAAAAGAGCTACTATGTTTGGTTTGTGACACAACCCAGTGATGAGATTAAAACATCAAGAAAATTCATTTTCTGAAGTTCTTCCATTGATATTAAAAAACCCTCATCTCTAGGAATGTATTTTGGAACAAAAAAAATGTTATCGGAAATTTTTTCTTTCAAAATCAATGTTCTATTAACCGATCATATATTTATGGTTTTGTGATGTATGATTTTCTTATGTCTAGGTCATCTATCACTCCCTATCATATCATGGTGGTTTGATTATTCATCAATGTCCAAAATTTCAATTTTTACTAATGTTATCCTACTCGAATGCATAGTTTTGTAGAAACCTATGAATTTCCCCTTCACTCTTATTAAAAGGTTTTTTATTAACCCCGTTTCTGATGTGGGTTTCCCACAAGGGAATTTTCAAGTATCAATGAATCACATTTGAATTGAAATTTCTAATTGCAAGAAAGAAATTTATTGAAGGAGGGGACAATGTAACACCCCAAGGATTTGAAAATAAATTTACAATAGAATTTAACGATCACCACACTATGTCCCTTCGAAACAAAACATTGTAATTTTAGTCATAGTTATAAACATACCATTAAACATAGTAATATGAATTCTAATTACTACTATTAAATTGAATATGTATTAGTTTCACATATATGAAGCATATTTATAAACAAATATTTAATATTTCGTAAAGTAGACATCTTTTTTTAACTTGTAATCTCAAAATTAATCTATGTAGATTTTTAAAATTTATATGATTAGTTTATTTTTTTATGCATAGTGATAAAATATTGCAATGTAGATACAAATTCTGTTTTTAGTTTAAATAATTATAAAAATTGATTCTTAATGTCACAATATTTCAATTATAGATATATTAATCCAATTTAGATCATTCTAATCATTTTATATTGAAAGTAGTTTTAAAAAACTACTTAAAGTTTTGATAGTTATATTACACGCCTTCTTTCCACACTTGCAGGATTAGCATTAAACTTAATTTTGTCACTTTTTTGAATTGAATTCAAAACAGTTACATACACAGTTGTTATTATAAAGATATATTGAGTCTAATAGGATTAACTTATTTTTTTTGTGAATAGTAACTTTACCCTTTGGAATAGTAATGTACACATAGGAATAGTTATATGACCATTATGAAAAATATATCTACTAAATGAATAGTAACCTCACTCATTATGGTATAAATAAAATTTAGGCACCGTTTAAAATAATGTATCATGTAATTATATTATATTATATGTAAAAGAATATTTTAAAAATTATTTCTTATGTGTCCATATTTTTATACGAAATATATATTTAATTAAAATTTAATAATTAATAAATTCATTTAAAAGAAAAATATTTTTCATAAAATTTATTCCAAAATTAGTATTCTATTTTACATAATATAGTAGTATAATTCAACAAGACCTTAGTTAATTTTTTAGAGTGTTATAAAATTTATTTTAGTTTTTTAAAACGATTTTTCTCAATGAAATGATAGTTTTATTTAAAAATTAAATATCTCATATTATAGAAACATATTCTCATAAAATGGAGATCATTTTTTAATTCTACATTTCAAAAAATGGTGTGTGTGAATTTTTGGGTTTTTTCTTAAATACTTGACTTTTTAATGAATAGTAAAATTTCAAAATTTACAATAAATGCTAAATAAATGAATTATGGAGTCATGAATGATTTTTAGATATTTTAAGCACCATTGTTTCGAAATCACATGAAGTTATTATTTTATTTAGTAATAACAATCAATAAGATTTCTTTTCTTGTGAAAAATAATAAAATAATGAATATGATTATCAGAAATTATCCCTCTCATCCACTATAAAAGCCACACCACCCCCTATTCTCATCTTTCCTCTAAGCCTGGAATCCTATAAATGTTCTAACCAAATAATATTCCCCAGTCTCTACCCACTTCTAGGATCTCATGGTCTTGTAAAAATACCAAAAATAATCCCATTCAGGAGGTTATCAAGGAGGAGTATTCAAGAGGTAAAATCCTCATATTTTTCCTTTTATATTCTATTCATGTTCATTCTTTTTTAATATTTCATCACCTCTAATATCCAAATTAGAATGATAACTATAGTTTCATCTATATACATGAATTACATCATGTTAATTAGAAAACCATCGTCAATCTCCTTACTCTCTCTCTCTTTTATTTTTATTAAGGAAATCATCATCTTGGAGGGGTCGATTTACAACCTTCAGGGATGAATAACATTAGTACTTTAATTTCGCCTTCATGTCTGGCCATGAAACAATTTTAATGGTTACACTAGTTTATAAAATATTTTTTATATCTTATCTATTTTTTTGTAACCATTATATATAAATGATATTAAATAATAAAACAAAACTAGTTCATTGTGATGGAAACCCCTAAAATTAAGATAAATTATTATCACTAAATGTCTTATCTAATGGTTCATCCTCATACTTTATAAACATATTATCTATATAAACATTTAATGTTTTGTATTATCATTATAAAATTTAATTATAATTCTATATAACTATACACATTTTACATGAACTTTGTTACTTATAATCTAGCGAATTAATCATGAAAATCAAGTAAACGAACACTCCGAAACAACAGAATTCAATAATATAACAATTAAAAAATTATTTAAATGATAATAATAAAAGTATAATAAAATATATACATGTCTTAAAGTTGATTAATTAAGGTTATATATGATTCTAATTTAATATTCCAGGACCTTAAGGTCAAGTGCAGAAATCATTAGGACATAAGTTAAGGGAAATCTTAACTAGATTCTCATGTATTGAGTTAAAAATTTATGTAATTGGAGATGAATTTTTCTAATATAATGACTTCATGACCTACTATTGTTTTATAATATATTTCCTTTTAAATTTTTTCAATTTTTATTTTTCTCACATAATTATTTCATTTAATTTTCATCACTCTAATGATATCATATTTATAACGGAATTATATATCACTTTTAATTTTCATGAGATATAAGCCTTTTTGACCAAATTTTTTTATGTGTAGGTGTATGTAAATCCAAATTATATTTGATATCATGAATAAAATTATCTTAAAGATATTTAAAGAATAAATTAATTAAATTTTCTTTATTATAAAGAAATTTTATTTCAATTTTAATTTACGTAAAATGTTCTCTATAGAGGATTAATTTTATGCTTTTATGTAAGGAATCCTTTAACTAAAACATCGTTTGACTTGTTTTAAATATTTATTCTTATTAAATATTTATTTTTAATTTTCATAGTTTCAAAATATTTTTAGGGATTTATTTATATGTACATGAATGTTCTAAAATTTTAATTCTTTTCAAAATTTTAAATGTGATATAGGAAACATTGATTCAAAAATATATTTTTAAATTTATTCTTCTAATAGTGCATGGATTGGGGAATAAATGATTTCAAATAAAAGGGGATATTTATATCAAGATATTTAAAAAAAATTAATAATGTATTTTAAACTGTGTCAACATTCTTGGTAAGATATTGTATTTAATTTATGTTGATCTCTTATGATATCATTGACCATAATTTTTTGAATGGTTTATGAACAGTTTAATTGTGTTTGTGCTATTTAGAATCCATTATTGGTTTATTTTTAATGTATAAATATTTCATATACTAGTTTTTAATATGAAATGTTATTCAGTTTATGTTTCTCCATTTTTATATGAATAATTAATTGGACATATAAATTGAGTGGTGGGGCCCTCTGTAATCCCCCAGTGCATCTATAAGTCTCATGAGTCAAACTAATATGGTTTTCGCTAATCCCTAACCATATAATATATTCATTTCATAAATCATTGAGAATAATAGATTCTCATCATGAATCCATGATAATAATATATTTGTGGCATGAATCATTAACAATAATAGATTCTTGGCATGAAGTCTTGATGGTTTTTTTAGATATCCATCATTAATAATATCCATCATTTTGATAATAATAATTGATAAACCATGTGATTATTAGACTAACATAATACACATGGTTATGTTTCATTCTCTTATGACCATTTATATGGATTTATTTAATCATATTTCTTTCCTAACATATTATGTAGATGATTATGTTTTAATTTCAAGTCTAATTTTATTTATTCACCATGCCATATTATCTATGATTTGGATTTATTATTTACACTTACTGAGCATATGATCTTACCCCTTAAATATATTTACATTCCAGCAGTTATCAACAATAAAACATTGATTTAGCCATAAAGGATATAGTTTATTTCACTTTACTTAATATATTCTTTATTTTATATTTCATATGTATTAAGGGTATCATTAATTTTATATGTTCTTCCAAGACTGTTGAATAGATTGGTACATATGGATTTGATTCTGTGTAATCATGCCATTTTAATAAAATAATACACCATCTCCGGGCTTTTGGTGTTGGGGCATTAAAATAGATGTTCTAAATATTATATGAATCTGAGACTTAAGGTCGTGTATTGTAATAAAAGAGATTCATTTGGTACTACTCAATCCTTGTGTATAGATGTGATGCAGGACTCAATGGTGGAGTTAGGGTGCATGTGTATATTTATTGTTTGTAATCCCCTCTACATATAATAATAATAATATATTTAAATTTTGTATGTGTAATATATAATAAATATTATTGTATTTATCATTATAATAGAAAATTTATTTTTATTAAAATAAATTATATATTAATCATTTTTATCATTATAATAAATATATTTACAAATGTAAATTTATTTATAATTATTAAAAAATAGATATGTATATATATAATTATAAATATAATAATATTTATAATATATTGAGATTTATCATATAAAAAATAATATAAAGGTTATTTACAATATAAAAAAAATATTTATATGAAATGAAATTATATATGATACATATTTTTTATAATTCTAACAATTATATGTGTAGAAATAAAAAAGATTATAATTTCAAAAAAAATATTTATATTTATAAAATTATAAATATAACTCTATCTATTATATATTTACATTCATAATGTTAAATATATTATAATTATAACAGTGTTTAATATATTTATAACCCATTAAAATTTATATGATGTAGTTCCATTAGGATAGAGATCACTGAGAGGGTGGTGAATTAGTTATCACATTTTCTTTTACAAGAATGCTTCTTAACTCCTTAATGGGAAAACATTCAAAACAACTGAACACATTTTATAGTTACGATCCACTAAAAATTAAATCTCAAAATCACCTTTCTTATGCATTAAATATAAATATTTGGTGAAACATGATATTTACAAGGTTTGGTTTTATGGCCTCCTCTATTCCATGTAAATTAGTCCCCAAACACGGATTTTTTTACAAACATCGTTTTGGGATCCAAAGGTACAAGTGGAAAATAGTTCTATAACCCAGTTGACAAAATTTCTTCCATAGTTGGTTATACAACCAAAATATAATTTTCTTACCCTCATTACCTTAGTTGTTTATACACCCCCAAAAAATCCTCTTCAGTAACTTCTTACACCCCCCATCTACAAGGTTCTTTATTTTTCTTTTCTAATAAACTTCATAAATTTATCTCTTCCTCTATAGGATATATGATTTGACCATACCTATATACAATCATCATGAACATCAAAAATTATCTTCAGAATATCATGGACTCAACAATTCATCCATATCATTGTAAAATATGAATATTATTAATAACATCGTCTAGGATTTTTTGTCCTGAAAACAGACATAGTAAATTTTATTCTTATTCGGACATCATCTGGTAACCACAGTCATATGGTCTCAATCTAATACATATCCATCTGGTTCAACTTCTATTCATCCTACTTCAATGAATTATATACTCAACAATTCACTCAGAATATCTCTCACCAATAGAACACATTCTAATTAATATTTGATTGATGTTCATCACTCAGATGGATCTTTCTCTGATAGATCTCCATTTGATTGACTCACTCGGATGGATCTCCCCCTGATGTATCTTCGTCTGATGGATGTATATTTCATGGTAATTGCTCCAAATAACTCTACATAAACCTAAAACAAACTTGTTTTTGGATCACATTCCATAAAAAAAATAGAGAATCATTTTTTCATGAACATGAATAGTAACTCCATTCTAATGAATTCTGATTTCTATTTATTAGATTCCTAGAATAGTAAATGTGGGAAATCCGATTTTTCATCCAAATAAATAATTTATAAATACAACATTCTAGGATAGTTGAAAAATTAATATAACAATTTAATATCATCTAAATATTTATGGAGTCTTCTCAAATATTCATCAATCTTATCAAAGCTTCATTCATTCTTGAGTTTTAATGTACATATATTAATAATTTCAAAATTTAAAAAATATATTTAAATAAATTTAAATCTAACTATATGTATAATATGTATACATTAACGATATATAATATATAATAAAAATAGTTTCACTTGATATATTAATAAAAAATGTATTTATAATTAATTAACTTTTATATATGATGTATTATTTTATTCATAAGTCAAACAAATTTATAAAAATAAGTATATTTATAATTAGAATGAAATGAATTTTATTTATATAATTATAAATATAACAATATTTATACTACATTTACATGTTTTATATAAAAAGTACAATTTATAAAACTATATTTTCTCTATTTATAACAGTTAGAAATATATATGATACATTTTTATAAATCCAAAAAATATATTTATATATATAAGGTGCTTGGGGTACAATTAAAAAAGACACACATGCACACCAAAAATCCCAGGATGGAGAGGTACTACATAGACCCCCTCCCCACAAGGGGAAATCCCACCCATAAATCCTTATTTATTTAGTACCTGGTTTGTAGGCCCAGTGGGAAAATATCCCATTACATTGCTCAAAAGCATGGTGTAGTGTCATGCCTGCATCATCCAGCATGTGTCACTAGGCTTGCATCATTTTCTGTGTCATCACTTGCATAGTACTGAATAGTACATTTCTGATATAAAATATTTAAAATATATAAGAAATATTAAAATAATTTTTGTATTAATAAAAACTATATTTTTATACTAATCACAAGTATATATTATATATGTTTTTAAATATATTAAATGTATTTTGAAAAATGCACTTACAATTATGAAAAATAGAATTATAATTATGTACAATAGTTCTCGGGGGAGACAACTCAATGAAAATCAGTCATATAAGCACCCAAGGAGTCTCAAAACCTAGATCTCCATAAACATATAAATAAGTGTACATAAATAGGTGGGATGACCTTCTAAATCCAAACCCACTATGAAGTGTGGCACGAACCAGCTGGTTAGATCTTCTTTATATTAAGATTTTATTTGTTAAAATGTCAATATATTTAATTACTCTAATACCCCCAAGCACATGTCATGTGACTAACCCAAAATTCATATTCTATCTCTTCTATTAAATTATTTTTTTCACCAAAAAACATTGATCTATTTTTTTTCAAATGGTATAGTAATTTCAATTGTTCAATATCGATGTCATTGTTACATTAATACGATTAATTCCAGACCTATATATGGGCTTTTTTGAGTTTCAATTTTTTATATACTATTACATATTTTCACTATAAATTTATCGTATATTTTTTTAAAACACATTCTTTTAATTTTTCTATACAAACAAAATTTATT
Organism: Viscum album; assembly: GCA_963277665.1. Lineage (NCBI taxonomy): Eukaryota > Viridiplantae > Streptophyta > Magnoliopsida > Santalales > Viscaceae > Viscum > Viscum album. The sequence continues at coordinate 896,797,404 of OY728127.1, forward strand.
AAAAAAATTACATATAGGTGAATTTTTTAGAAAATTAATGAGTATACATCTATGTGTGTGCATATATATATATATATATATTTATTCAAGTATATACCTAAATAATTTTATTATTATTATTATAAAAATACATATTTCTATAATTATTTACAAATATACCTATCTAAAAATATATGAATATATATATGTATGTATATGCATTCAGAAATAAAAATATAAAATTATTTACAAGTATACATAAATAGAAATATATACACACATACATACATAGATCACATAGAAATATTTATCTATAAATAAATATACAAATATAATTATAAAAACAAAATAAATTTAGTGTCATAAAAAATAGAATATTTTTATAACAATATATGAATCAATTAAATTTTTTATAACAAAATATCAACAAATCTATCTAATAATTATTGATCACCTACACCGACATATAAATATTTGTGATTATGTATATATACATAATTTATACTTACAAAATTATGTAAACTCATGGTAAAAATGAAAAAAAATATAGAATAATTCTTTATATTATTTACATCGTAATAAAAGAGAACATACATTAATACATATATAAATTTATATTATTATAAGTAAATAAACATATTTAACTACAAATATTTTTCAATATAATTAATCAAATTACATACAGATATATTGTTATGCATGTATACATATACACAGACATAGATATACAAAAAAAATTATATTTAGTTATATTTTCATGCATGTACACACATTCATCTTAATATTATCATACATTCATACATAAATATAAATGCAATCCTACATAAAAATAAATATCAATGTATTAATGAATGATTTCATGCATAAAAAGTAATGAAATAACTCATAAATATTTATGTATATGCATAATAATATATACATAAATATGTATATATATATATATATGTATACAAACACATTCATAAAAACATATATGATTATAAATATATGTACTCACATGATTTCATAAATTGACATATATTAATGTCAAAATTTCTAAATTTATTATATAAATATAATAATGTAAATAAATATATATATATATATAATTATAAGTATATAAAATGATAAATAGGAAATTGTCACAAACCAGACCAGGATACCATCTGACCCGACAACCGAACTAGTGTGCGACAAGGCACGAAGGGCATTCTCGATCCCCAAAGTCTTGAATCTAGTGCCATATGTAAAAAATAATCCATGTTTGAATGATTTTAACCCAATAATTAGTATCAATATAGTTAACTAAACAAGTAGAAGAATAAATAATAACTGAATCTCAAATAAATATATATAACCGAATAAATTACAATAGTTGAACAAATAGAAACTAAAATACCAAGCTAGTACTGAACCATGTTATCACAATCCCCATGTGACCCCATGGTCACCACAAGCCACAAGGTCAACCAGTTCCAACAATGAGATCTTGAACTAGAAGACATAAACCTACAAAATAGCCCGAGTCTACTAACTTTGAATCATACAAGTAGGTTCTATGTTTAATATCTTAGTAGGAACCACCAAATAATCCAAACATTTCCTTTCTTGGGAACATTCTATTAATACTAATTTGAAATACATGTGTGAAAATAGATTTTCTCTTTTTAAAAAACAAAACTTATTTAGATTTTTAAATTTCTACACACTATATCATTATTTATTAATTAATATTATCATTATAAAGTCAAGACCCAAACCAAAATCCATGTAAAACTATACTAAGATATAATTTAAATAAACAAGGAGTATACACTTTAATCCAAGTGAAAGAAAATATAAATAGGAAATTACATATAATGAACCATGGTAATTTCCTAAACATACCTAGAGTGATTCCCAGATGAACTTGAGAGAGACTCACCTCCAAGAATATGGTTCAGCTCCATATTTTATAACCATCTAGCCACCCTAAACTGACCAATCCACAGAAACATCCCAATATTTTCTAACAAGTCAATGGGGGACCAACCCATCTAATTGGGGTTGATAAAAACCAACACTCGACCCTCAAATAGATTCAGAAGAAACCCATTGTAATATTATTTAGTGTAAGTGGGATACCCTCAAATGCATCTCTCACCTTACCTATCATCAATGTACTTAAATACCCCAAACACTGAAACCACCTATATGATAACCCATTTAAATAAATACGTCAATAGGGGTTCCTTCTTCACATCACATAATAATAGGTGCCAATTGGGTAGTCACATGTTATAATCATTAAAAAATTTCTTAAAAAACATACTAATTTACCAAATTGTCCATTCACTTTACACATAAAAATGCATTTACCAAGAACATCTCCAAACTATTTCCAAAACAACATTAAAACCCACCTTTATATTCACAATGCCAAATAGGCCCTTAAGTTCTAAATCCAAATAATTCTTTATAAAACCCTCTCTAATCATTGGGTAAAGCATGTAATCTTATGAAATATGCCAAATGGATATTAAAGAAAATAATTCACCAAAACATGTCTCAAGTTACAATTAGTCATAACATTGATGATAACAATTGAATAAAAAAATTGGAAAATAAAAAAATGCTACTGAAACCATTTAGAACCAAATGAACCATTTAAGAAACCATTGTTCAAGGAAAACATTATTCTAAAGTTCCATATTCATTTGAATCTTCAACCTTGTGTGCACTTTGTGGACCCAAGGATGATCCAATATCTTATGAAACACTTTAAATACCCATATAAACACCCAAAACGATTTTCATTTCCAAAACCTATACTTTCATTCAAACCATCCAAATCTAACAAAATCATATAATTTAAAAAGGAGAAATCCAGCATTTGAAATCCAAGAGGGCCTTCCAAAACAAAATTACAACCACACTATAAATTCACAATGTTCCACATGTAAACCCCAAATCAGGATCCAATCAATTTAAGAAAATGTTTATGTGTTAAAACACTACACAAACCATGTAATTTTACCTTTAAATAAAAAATATATTTTTATCCATCACATTTGGTGCGTATGTGAATTGGAATATATGATGAATCACTTTAATCCACATTTTTAACAATTTAAATCAACTTTAAAAAACCTCAATAAACTATCCAAGTTCATTATAGTCATGATAATCTTATTTTTAAATTAATTGGAAACACACAATAATCAATTTATTGTTCCAGAAAAGAAAATATTTGAAACACAGACTATCCACCCACATAAGGGAAACACACATTTAATGACCCTAGATCCAAATGAAAGTGCATAAAAGGGATAGGGGAAACACACAGACTATCTAGACACCCTAAGGGAAACACGCATTCAACGAATGTATACACACATTCAATATGTGAATGTGATGAAACTCCCGTAAAAGGAAGAAATGAACTCCAGTGACTATCTACACACCCTGGATCCAAATGAAAGTGCATCACACCCAGCCCTAACCCCTATGGTTCATCCAAGAGGGAAAACACAATTGGAATAACATAGAAATTGAATGATATGCGATAGGGAAGTGTTAAAATTGACTAAAACCAAAGGGAAATATCCTTACAAGACTTCAAGGATATTCAATGGAGTGTGTATAGAAAGGGATAAGGGTTTTGGATAACCCCTACTATGCCTAGGTAGGAGGAGGGAGGAGAAAATCGATTTTAGTTCATAAACATGGAGGGGAAAATGGTAATTTCCACATTTTAATGAGTATGCATCTTTCATATTTTCAGTACACTAATTGCTAAATCATGTACAGACCGTGTGACCCTCACTATCCATAAGGGACACCCTGCACATCTTGTCTGTATGGTTTAAAAACGATGTGCCTGCCATACCAAATTCCACTCTACCAAATCAACCCAAACCTGTATGGTTTTTTTGGTGTGGTGCCCAGTTTCCACTAACAGTGGGCAGGCCAAAACTTTACCCAGAACATCCAAAATAAAAAATTATAAATTAGGTATCAACAAGAACCATAACATAAAAGTTTCAAGGCTTTGAAAAAAATAATATAAAGGATTGTTAAATGTCTCAATTTGATAATTCTCCCCACCTCAAACATTTTCTCCCCCCATAAAATCACATAGTTGAAAGATAGGAAAAACTTGAATCATAGCCCAATCAAATCAGAAATAAATCATGAACCTTGGGGTTACCTTTCACTCCACAAGTCACACCCAACCGATCAAAAATACACCACATCATATGAATTAGGGAATATAACTATAGGTTATTACCCACCATAAAAACTCAACTAAAATGGAAACATTAAAACACCCAACACCACCAAGACGTAGACAAGAACTAACACCAAATAAATTATTCATACTGATCAAAATTCACACCGAAACCAGTAATGAGGTAACATTAAACCAATACTAAAATTATCCTACACAAAACATTATTCACTATCATAGGGGTGACCTGTGAAAGAAAACAAAATCAAATAGAAAACTGGAACCACCATTAATTATTTCAACAAAACTAAAGCATCTCTGAAAGATCGCAACTAAAATTGAAACCAACCCATATAAGGGATAAACATGGTCAATGAAGAAAAATCATAGATCGCCATTCAGATAAATACATCCACCAAGATTATGACAAAAAAAGTAAAACTCTAAATAACAACCCAAATTAAAATAAGAAACATGGAATGTCTCCACCCGAAAAAATTAAATGAAAAGTGAATAGGTTATTCTCACCAGCTGAAATTTATTAATGTACGCAAGCTTAACTCTGAGTCTTATGGATAGAACCCTGAAGACAAAAGCATCTAATTCCTCATAGTCAGGTGTCGATATCGTCTAATTAGAATCTCTTCTTTGGTTTATTCTTCCTATGAAAATCTTGAGATGACCCTGAAAGCTGCAATGATGAAATGATTTTAGATGATTGTAACTAGACAACATTGAAGGCCCAAACCATCCACATTTGTGGCCTTCAACTGAATGGCCTAAAGAACATGAAATCAGAACCAATGGAGGATACCTTTCATAAATAGGTTCCTCTGGTACAACTATCTCACCTGATGGGGAACCCTTATGTGCATCAAGAGACACTGAACTACCAACTGGATGTGCTCCGAAAACCAAACCTGCTAAAAAAGCATCATCAATAAACATCTAAAAACAATGATCATTGGAGGATAGGACTCACTACTTGACCTATATATGAATACCCCCAATGAATATAGAATCATTCATCAGATCTTGTGACATCACCTCCAAATAAAAGGAGACAAGCTCATTGATGTGGTCAATTTAGGCCTTCAACATACTCTAGTTTGGTTAAACGTTCATGAGATCTTAATTTTTCATCATCTTCACCCCATCTAGTATAAACCATTGGACTAAAGTGGACATAAACACATCCTAAATAATCTCTAAATTCATCGATGTTAGAGAATAGATCTCCCATTCACCCAAATCTGGACCCTCAAACAAATCCATAACATCTCAACGCTAACGTCTTCATTATTTCTCAAAGATCTAAGGAAAAACTCTACTTCCTCATGGCACTCCACAACCTCTAACAGACCTCGATCACTATAAAGGATAGTTAATAACCAAGAAGAACCCAGAACAGGGCATGAATCACTATAAATATGGGGACCTTTCTGGGTTAAATATTCTGATCTACATGACAAACAATAAACTACAATCAACATCACCCTGAAATAAAATCAGAAAGAACATATTGGTCAAAAACAACATACTCGTGACCCAAAAATATATAAATGCAACCAAAAATAACCATTACAAAACGAACATTTCATTTTAATTTCATTATTTCCTTCTATTAAGGCCACATTAAAAATACCAAAAACCACTTTTAATATAACAAAACACACATTTTAAAACAAATAATATTCACTTTGAAAAAACAAGTCCAAGAAATTGATCTCGAATACACAAAAATTGTATCCAATGAACCATCACATATGTGTCCATCCACCTCCATTTACATCATTCACAAAAAAGTTCCCACATGAAATTTGTGAACATTCATAAGAATTACCAAGGGTCACACTTTCAATTTCATTACCAAAACCCAATCATTTACCAAATTCTCAATTCAAATCGCTTTCTCATTTAAAATCCATTTTTTCGATCCCAAAACCTTTGAAAGAAATACATTTCATTTTCAAAAACTATTTTTCGTTAAAAATCTCACACACATCAAATGATATCAAAAAAATAAAACCCATGTCAAACTACCAGAATGACGGGTGAGTTGTCATGCCTAACCCGAAAACATGATAGTGGTCCATGTCTCATGTTTTTAATAGAAAGTAAGAGGGACTAGATCAATAAACTTGGACTCCACATGGTTCAATACTCTATTTGAGGTCACAACATGACATATTCTCACCTCCATTGTCATACCTCACTCAAAACCATTCTAGAATAAAATAAACACCCAACTCTCAGACTACCCTTGGGTATTTAGCTTCGGTCATGATTTTTGTTGATCAGGAATCATCCCATATCCTACATATTGAGCCCCATAAATCCAAGTCTTCAATAAACCTTACAAAATAAATAGAAAACGGAATGCTCTGATACCATTTTTTTCATGAACCAGTTAGGGATATCATCTGACCGGACACCCGACCCGGTCTTTTGCATGACCCTAAGGGAATTCCGGATACACCTGGGCTAGAAACCTGTGCTTAACATAAAAAATAATCCATGTGGGAATGATTTTATCCCATTAATGAGGATCAATATTGTAAACTAAATAATAAAAAATAATAATAACTGAATCTCAAGAAAAAGTGATTCAGTTACAACATATGAAAAAATAGAAACAAAATAAAAAGTGGAGATTGAACCACACTTCTATGATTACCATGTGAACCTAATGGTAACCACTATCCACAAATCGACCATCTACAAGATCAAACCATTCCTACAATGAGCGCTCAAACTAGAAAACCAAAACCTACAAAATAGCTCAGGTATGCCAACATTGAATGGTATATGTAGGGTGTGATATTAAAAGCTTAGTAGGAAACCACAAAATGTTCCACACATATAATTTCCTAGAAACATTCCTTTAAATCTATTATTAAATACATGTATGAAAATAGGATTATCGTTTTTTTATATTAAATAATTCATTCCCTTTAAAAACAATAGAAACCACATCACTAGTTTTTAAAATAGATTGTCATTTTAATTCCAAGCCCCAAACCAAAATCCACGTGACACTATATTGAGAAGCAATGAATATAATCTATAAGAATAAAAAAACATGTACATAAAATATAAACAATAAATTAAAAATAATAAACTATTTGAATTTCATAAACATACCTAGAGTGATCCCAAGATGTACTCGAGCTAGGGTCACCTATCGGCAAACAATGTTGATCTACAGTCTAAAAACAACTGGATTCCCTAAACTGATAGTTCCTGTGGCACATCCTATGAATCCCTAATAATACAAGTGGTACCAACCCATCCAATCAGGGTTGATAAGAATTCATCCCTCGACCCTCTAAAAGATGACTTGGAAACACCTAGTAATAATAAACGATGTAAGTAGGAGGCCCTTGCATTTGTGTGACTCACCATAACTACCATCACAACACATGCCTACCCCAAATATTCTCACCACCATTATGATAAACCGTATAGGTAATTACCTTCAATACAAGTTCCCAATTCACCTAGCATAGTAAAAGGTGAAAACTGGGTCATCATGTTATATAAACATTCAACCATTTCTTAAAAAACAATGTAATTTTTCAAATGGGAATTTGAATTTTCACATCAAATTCTGTTTACCAAATACTTCTCAAAACTATATCCAAAAACAACATTAAGCACCACCATTATATTCACAATGACTAACAGAACCTTAAGATCCAAATCCCATAATTTTTTTATAAAACAATTTCCAAACATCTTTTAATGTATAAAATATTATGAAATAATTCAAATAGTCCTTTAAGAATAATATTCACTAAAACATGTCTCAAGTTCCAAACAAGCATGTCCTTTAAAATTAAATTTCAAAAAAAAATTGAAATGACACAAGGTAATGAACACCATTTTGAAAAAGGCACCATATGAGAATCCAAGGATCCAAGAAATCAATATTCTAAAGTGACATATTCTTTTGAATTCTAATCTATGTGTGCACATTTTGGATCCATTTATGTGCCAACAAATAGCGGCACACTCTAAATATAAATAGAAACTCCCAAAACCATTTTCATTTCCAAAACTGCAAGTTTCTTTCAAACAAAACCTAATTCAATAAATTCATATAATTCCAAAAGAAGAAATTAATAATTTAAATTGAAAGAAAACCTCCCAAAATAATATTAAATATACACTATTAATGTCACCATGTTCCACATGTAATGTTCAAATCATGATCCAACCAATTTAACAAAATATTTCTATTGTAAAACACTAAACAAACCAACCAATTTTACCTCTAAATCCCAATTTACATTTTATCAATCAAATTTGGTGCACATATGATTAAGAATTTATGATTAATCACTTCAACCCCATTTTTAACTTTTCCTAACAACCTAAAACCACCACAGTAAACAAACCATGTCATCCCAAACATGTGAATCATATTTGAAAATTAATTGAAAAAACACAAGAATAAATGGATTGTGCTGGAAATGAAAAATAATGGACACACCTAAATCAATGGTATGAGAATGCAATCAAACTCCTGAATAAGGAATAACTGAACCACATAGATGATCTATACCCCCTAGATTCAAATGAAATCACATCTCACCCAATCCCTAACCACCAGTGTTTTCTCAAGTTGTAAACCACACAGAGAAGGACCTATAAACTGAAAGATAATGGAGAGGGAATGATAAAATTGAGTATAATCCAAATGAACTCACCATATTAATCAACAAGGACCTTCAATATACGGTGGATAACAAGGGATAGGGGTTTTGGGGGACCCCCTTGTGAGCCTATGTCATAGAAGGGAAGAGAAAATAGATTTTAGGTTAAAAACATGGAGGGGAAGTGGTAATTTCATCTTTTTATTGATTAGGCAACTTTCATAGTTTGTCAACATGGTTTTCCACACTGTGTTCCAAATTTGAACCATTCACTATCAATAAGGGACACCCCACACGAATTGTCCACACGGTTTTCAAACTGTGCGCCAATTGGGCCAAATCCAATGATCCCAATTCAGCCCATGCCTGCATTGTTTCTTGGGAATGGGGAATGGTTTCCTCTAGCCATGTGCATTCTATTATAAGGCCTAAAATTCACCAAAAACATAAAAAATTAAACAATTTAAAAATGGAATCTATTTGAACCTTAACAAAAAAGATCCAAGTCCATGAAAAAAATAAAATAAGGGGGTATTCAAGTCCAGTGTGTGAAAATTCTCCCAAACATAGACAATTTCATCACCTAGAAAGTAACCAAACCAAACGATAGACACAACATAACTCCATGAACAATCAGATCTGATAAAAATCAGGAACCATTGGTAACCTTTCACTCTAAAAGTATCACATAAATGGTCAAGAAGAAAACATAGCATAAAAATGATGGGATAACATGAGAGGGTCATCCCCACCATAAGAACTCAACTACAGTGAATCATTAAAAATCCCACCACCTAGAATAAAATGATAAATAACAAAAAATCATATATACCAACTGATCAAAATACCTACTACATCCTAGAATGTGGTAACTTCGCCCAAGGACCAATAATCTCCCACATAAACCAAGAATAATTAAAATATGGATGAGCCTAAAAAAAGAAAACTACATTAAATAGAATGCATGAACCACAATTAATCGTTTCCACAAAGAAAATGCATCTTTAAAAGGGATCATCTAAAACTGAAACCAACCCACCAAAGGGATAATCATTATCAAAGAAAAACATAAAATTTAGAGAGCCGCATTTAGATAAAAAATCAACAAGTTATTACAATAATGGAAAACTCACAGGGACACCACAAATTACAACATGCAACTTCAAATGCCTCCACCCCAACACTGGAGAAAAAAGATGACCAACATCTTCTACACCACTAGAAATTTTTAACTGTGTGTGGTCTTCACTCCGAGGCATGTGGAAAGAGACCTAATGGCTGATGCATCGACTAACTCACAATCAGGTGACAAAATACTTCAATTGCAATTCCTTAATTGGGTGACGATTAATATTAAAATTATCCAGATGATTTAGATAACCGAAACTGTGGAATGTTTTTTTGTAGTGTAACAAGTAAAATTTTAATTCCCAAACCGACCACAATAGTATAATACAACCAAACTTCCAGAAGAAATATAAATAAGACCCAATGGTGGAGACATTTCAGAAATAGGTTCCTTTGTAATACCCTTATTTCTATATGGGGTACCCTCATGAGAATAAATAATCATCATATTGAAATCTACCAACACTCCAGAAACCAACCAAGGTAAAAATTCATCATCCAAAAACATCTCAAAATGAAGATACTTGGATGAGAGGACTCACCACTTGATATCTGGGTGAATACCCACAATGAAAAAATGAATCCTTCATCAGATCCTATGAAACCACCTTTGTAGAAAAAGGAGATCGTCTCCTTAAAGTGGTCAACATAGGCCTTCACTATCCACTGACCTTGTTGAACATTCATGAGCTCCTTATTTTTCATTGTCTTCACCTACTCAGTTATAAACCATCAGATGAACACAAACATAAACACATACCATGTTATCCCAAATGTCATCAATTATAGGAAAAGCTTATTCCATTCATCCCAAGTTGGACCCTCAAATAACTACAGAACTGCATGAACTCTAACAGCATCAGGAGTTCCAAATAATTTGAAAATAAAAATTATTTCTTTCAGTAGTTTTGGGATTCGATAAATGGGTTTAAAAGAGAATGTGAATTGAATTGATAGTTTTGTAAATTATTAGCTTCTGGAAATTAAATAGTAAGTGTGAGCCTTAGTACTTCTTATCAAAGATCACATATTTGAGGGTGTGTATTGAAAGTGTCGTGGGATATTTTGTGTGAATGATGTAAATATAAGTGGATGCACAAATATGTGAAGGTTCATTGGATACCATGGTTGAGTATTTGAGATCAATGGATTGGACTTGTTTTAATCCAGTCTGATAACTATTTAAAGAAATCATATTCATTTTCAAATATATTTCTCATTTTAAAATCTCATGGATAATAACTGATACCGAAAAATGACATAACCCATGTCAAACTACGGGAATGAGGGACGAGTGGTCATGTATATCCCAACAACATGGTAGTGGGACATGACTCATGCATGAAATACCATCTAAGAGGACCATGAACCCTATACATAGACTCCACATGGGTCACTACTCCATGTGAGGAGACAAAATGACACCGAATAACCTATATTGTCACCCCTCAATCCAAATCATACAAAAAAATGACTCAATTCTTGGACAACAATTGGCCACTCATGTCTCTTCCTAAGTGTGGGTGATCAGGAACTAACCCATAACCTACCTTCAGAGCCCCAAAAATCCTAGTTTCCAATATACATGAAAACCCAAATAGCAATGGGCCTAATATGATTCCATTTTATCATGAACCAGGTATTGATTCCATCAAACCCGACTCTCGACCCAGTCTACTGCAAGGCCCGAAGGGTGTTCCTGGTCCCCATGGTCTGGAAAATTGTACCGGGCTTAAAAATTAATCCATGCGTGAATGATTTTATCCCAATAAGCAGGATAAATATAGTAAAATGAAAAATTTTAATAAACAACAACAACTGAATCAAAAATATATATATATAACTGAATTAGTTACAAAAGCAGAAAAATTAGCAACTAAAAAACCAAATATGAGACCAAACCATGCTACAATGATCTCCATGTAACCCTGTTGTTACCACAACATAGAGACCGACCATCTATAAGGTCCACCCAATTCATCAATGTGCACTTGAACCAGAAATCCATAACTTAGAAAATAGCTCGGGTCTACTAACACCAAATTATACATGTAGTGTGTGAGCTTAATAGCTTAATAGGAAACCACCAAATAATCCACATATTTCATTTCCTGAAAAAATAATTTTAATAATAGTTTGAAATACATATATGAAAATAGGTTTTTCTCTTTTTAATAAACAATAATTTTTTTCCCTTTTAAAATGCTACACAATCCATCACTAGTTTTTAAAGATGGTTATCATTTAAAAGCCAATCCCCAACCCAAAATCCAATTAAAACTATACTGATATATGATGAATATAATCTAGAAGTAAAAATATAAAACCAATTATAGAGAAATATAAACATGAAATTACAGAAAATAAACCATTGGTATTTCCTAAACATTCTTAAACCAATCTGAGGAAATAGTCGAATCAAACTCACATGTTGGCATGTTGTGAAACGACAAAGTTTATAACCAATTGGCCACACTAAATATACCAATCTCTTGGAACATCCTACCAATCCCTTCCAATTCATGAGGGTACCAACACATCTAATCAGAGATGAAAAGAAACCATCAATTGAACCTATAAAAGTCACTCAATAAACCCATGGAAATAATATAGGGTGTATGTAGGAGAGCCTCAGATGTGGGACTAACAATTTCGTCTATCACCGGACTTGCTTTCCACAAAAAGTAACACCACCTAGATGATAACCAATATAAGTAAATCCATCTACAAAATTTCCCTATTCACATCATAAAATCAATGGTTCCAATATAGCTGTCACATCATATAAACATTCAATAATTTCTTTTAAAAACATCTGATTTTCCAAACGTGCCTTTGAATTTACACATCTAAATGAATTTACAAAAAAATATCTCCAAACTATATATAAAACAAAATTAAACACCACCTCTATATTCAGAATTTTAAATATTCCCTTAAGATCCATATCCTAATACATTTTTATAAAACCCTTTCTAAATATTAGGTAAAGTATGAAATCTAATGAAATATGTCGAACGGGACATTATGCTAAACATTCAGAAAAACATTTCATTAGTTCCAAATGGGAATAGCAGTGAATATTACATTTGAAACCATATTTAGAAATCATTTAAGTTAAATGACACTATTTGATACTAAGTAACCATTTGAGAATCCATGGATCATGGAAAACATTACTCTGATGTTTCGTCTTCATTTGAATGCTCATACATCATTGCATTTTTTTCACTCATGGATGTTAAAACATCCAATGGAACACTATAAATTTCCATAGAAACAGAAAAACCATTTTCATTTCCAAAACCTTCCCTTTATTAAAATCCCAACCAAATTCAAAAATTTAACATAATTTAGAAAGGTTCAATCAATCATTTAATAACCAATAGTGTCTTCCAAAACAATATGAAACCACACTATAAATGTCACCATATTCTAAAAGTATATCCTAATTCATAAACCAACCAATATAATAACATATTTATAACTTAAGAAACAACAAAAACTGTCTAATTTTATCATTAAATCCTAATTGAGATTTTATGAAACAAGTTTGGGGAATATATGCTTAGGAACATATGAATAATCTCTTATAAATATTTTTTTTACAATTTATAACAAACAAAAAACAACACAATTAACTAACAGTGTGAATCATATAAATGTTAATCTTATTTTTAATTCAATTTGAAACACAAAAGCAATAATGGATTGTTCTGGAAAGGAAAATAATGGAAACACCTAACTTATTTGTATGTGAATGCGATAAAACACCCAATGAAGGAAGAATCAAACACCGAAGATGATCTTTAAACCCTAGATCCAATTGAAATCACATAACACCCAAACCCTAAACCCTATGGTTCTTCCAATAGGGAAACCCCACGTGGAAAACCATATAAATTTAATGAAAAGGGATAGGGAATGAAAAATTTTACTAAAAACCAAGGATCTCGACTTAAGAAACATCAAGCATATTCAATGGAGTATGGACAACAAGGGGTAGGAGTTTGGGAGGACCCCATACTACTCTTAGCTCAGAGGAGGGAGGAAAATCATATTTTGGATAAATACTCAGAGGAAAAAAGTTTTAATTTCTAAATTATAATGATTGGGAAAATCTTGTCGTTTGGCTGAATGGTATTCTAATCCATGTGTCGATTGTGCTCCCCTCACTATCGTTAAGGGACACCCAATGCAGCTTGGCCACACGATATAAGAATCATGTGCCAATAATGCCAAACTCCATTGTCCCATATCAACCCAAGCCTTCGTTGTTTCCTGGGCAAGGAGACTAGTTTTCATTAATCATCAAAAACCGTACATATCCCAAAAATTCACCTGAAACATCCAAAATTAATAAATTTAGATGAGGTATTGACCCGAACATTATCAAAAAAATCCAATTCCATGAAAAGAATAAAATATGGGAGTATATGAGGTCAAGGTGAAATAGAAAATGAAAAAAATCCCAATGAGGATTTCTCCAGGGAATCTCCCAATGGATATTTTTTCTTGAGAATTTCCCAGTAGAGATTTTTAGTGACCGGACATATTCGTGGTTTTTAGTAAGAATCTCACATGGGATATTTCCAAGTGTAATTTTTTTGAATGAATCTCCCATGGGAAACATTACAGTGAATATTTTAATTAACAATCTCCCATGGGAGATTTCCTTATCTAGAATAGTTTTATGAATCTCCCATGGGAGAATTCATAGTTCATATGTGTAGTATGAATCTCCCATTAGAGATTTCCTAGCATAGATTTGTTGTACGAATCTCCTATGGGAGATTTTAAACTATATATTTATAGTAATAATCTCTCATGGGGGATTTCCTATTAGAGATTCGTATAAATATATGAATACATGCATGTACTTGTTTTTATTTTACTATTTATATGTATTATCATAATTAATGACTTTAATAAATTTGTTTCAATTAAGATAATTACATTAGGAATGAATGTAATGGGGATGAACTTTTTCACTTGGAAAGTGGAACTCCAACACAAAAGAATAGAAGTAGACCAAGGAGGAGGAGCAGGCGGGACTATTCATCCTTTCCTCCTCCTTTGGAGACTAGATCGGCCAGGAGGGAAAATGGAAAAATGAGACCAGGGAGGAAGTGAAGCCTCGGATTATAGGGGTTCATGGTGGGAAACCTTTGGAGTTACTACATAGCGGTGAGGGGGAAGTGACTGATCATGTGTTATTACTCAATGCTTCAGAGTATGAGGCAGCTTCAATGATGGGGAGAGCCTTAAGAGCAACTCTTAACGCGGAACGATACACATGGATTGACTAGAAATACTTAATCCTTGTTGGGGGATTCAACAAAGGGAATATTAGCATCGAGGAGTACACACGGTCATGGGATCAACTAGCCTTGGAATTTCAAAATATCTTGTTATAATCCCCAAACATTCAGGTATCTTCTATATCGTGGCAATTATTTAGGGGTACGTTATCTGGTAATATTGGTTTAATTTTCAATTCTCCTAGTGAATTGGGTGATGTATCATATCTGGGTTGGGGTGTATCTCTAGTTAAATTGTTGGTTTATGTTTTCTGGTTTTTGGAGTCCTGATCTAGTCATAAGGATCCTTGAGTTGTATGTTCTGAGTGGATTCCTTGAAGGCATGTACCTGGAATGTTGCTTGGATCTGCATCAGATGGGGTCAGAGCAATGCACCTTCACCATTTCGTAACATTTGTCTGTTCTTGACTTAGAGGACATTGCTTTTCCATTGGTACCAGGACCATGCATTCATGGGATATCCAAGTACTCAGGCATGGATGAAGGTGACAACCACATTGCCTCTGATGGGTGAGGTAGTCCTGATAACTTTTTTTGGGGTTTTCTGGCTGTAAGTTGAACCTGTTGGTTTCTCACATTCTCCACAAAAGTGTTTTCATAATAAAAATATAATTTTCAGTTAGTATATATATTTATTGATATTTTGGTATATAATGATTAACTTCTTCATAATGTTTATAAAAAATACATTCTAAATCTTATAAAAAAATTAATGTTCTATGTATAATTATATATATTTTATGTATATATAATATGTGTATGTTACATATATATATGTGTGTGTATCTATTTCAATTTATATACACATAAAAATAATTAAATTTTTATTAATAGGTGTCCATGGTCGATTGGGTTTGTGTGGGTGGGTTAGGGATTGGGGTGTGGTTGGAGGGTCGAGTCCCTGTGCCAAAATAATTCATTGAAATTTATTATAGTATCTGTGTTCTACCATTGGAAGTTGTACTTATATAAATATATTTGTAAATACTATTATTTTTTCATTGGTGTGTGCCTGTAAATAAATATATTTTCATGTACATATAGAAAGTTATATTTGTTAACAATCATAGTAATAAGTATGTATGCAATTAAAATTATATATATATATATATATATCTGTGTGTGTGTGTGTTTAAGTGAATAAATTTATACATCTACATGTACACTATTCAGTTTTCTAAAATAGTCATCAATATATAATTTTTAATGTATTATATTCTTTTAAACAAATAACATGTAAATTTTCCTTAAAAAGCTGTTTTAAATTTACATTGAATGTATATAAATTTGCAGAAAACATACTTATAGTTTTTCTCACATCCATATCTCTCGCCTTCATTGATTACATGTCTCGTCTACAACCAGCCATCATCCACACCAAATTATATTCTGCATCTGCACCTAGTCAACCCCACGTCAGTCTCACAACAACCCCCATCCATCGTAATCTTCTCTCGGTCATCATCTTTTTTCACACCCAGTCAACCATGCATCATTCTCCCTACATCTCCACCAGTCATCATCCATTTCCCATGTATATTGTATTTTTAAATAAAATACATGGTTATTTAAAATGAAAACAAAATCATAATATTTTGTATAAATATATACTTCATATATTTGGAGAAGGGTTATACAAATATACTAAGAAATATGAAAACAGGAACATAGAGGATGTTGTGGAGACTCAAACCTAAGACCTCCCCACCATTATATGTATATATTTTACAATGAAAATATATAAAAATCATATATGTTCTCCAATTTCATTATAAATTCAAATTCATATCCCCTAGTCCCTCGATGTGAACCAATTTCTTGATTTATTACAAACATTGAGGGTGAATGTAAGGACATTGAATAACATGTTGATTAGTCATAGATGAATATGATTGAATAAATTAGAATATAGAGTGAATAAATGGGTTTCCAAGAACACTAATCCATCAATTTGATTCCATATACCTTGTTCAGCCATAATCCAAGGTGCTTCTACCCCATTGCCTTCTCAATGTGTTCCACAGAACACAATGACCCCTAACTCCACCACACCAAAAAAACCCAACCTCCATTACACCATGAAATACATAGCCTCCAACCCTTTAGTTATTATTCCTGACATGATATATGATAATATTGTTGTTGAACCCCATGAATTCCACTTCTTGGATAACCAACTCATGAAACATTTGATGGAATTTCTATAATTCTGATTGTATATGGCTGTTTCAAAATAATGTAAATGATTACATATGTATAGAAAAGTAAATATGAGGGAGATTATATAATTTTCACGTTCAACATGTAGGAGTAAATCTTTTTTAGCCTATTGATATCATAATACAAGATCCCATGGTTAGTAGTGAAAAATTTGTACTCCTTTTTTAATCTCACATTCCCAACATTGTTAACCATCTGTCCATAGAGTACTTGCATACCATTATTTTGATCATCATAAAAAATAATCTAGATTAAAACAAGGTGATAAATAATTTACATGAATTTTAGAGGATATGTATAGTGGGAAGGAATGAGCCTACCATTGGTTCAACTACTTGGGTGAATGAACCTATCTTTTCTACTACTCATGTAGAGTATTGAGTCAGGTTAAAAGGCAGTAAGAATTGATACTCCATGATGGACTTGAAATTAATTTTTTTAGGGAACCTTGACAACACCAGAAATTCCATAGAATGATTTAATGTATTTGATGATTTTTAACTTTGTAATATTGGATTAGAAATATTAAAGATTGTGTTGGAATGAATTCCCCGCCTGATTCTTCATCATGGGAAAACTAGTCAATGATATTAATAATTTTGAGCTTTTCTGAAAGGGGGGAATCATCTACCAAATGTTTGGGGTTTAGGAAGGTGTGGTTCATCTCATCAAAAACTACAAGAGAGTAACAATCAAGAGATATTTCCCTTATAATGGATTATGTGGAGACTTAATAAAATACTTAAAATAGAGGTGGATAGGGTGTTGTGATGCATATATTACTACCTGTTGGAAAACTCCCTATGCCAATATCTGTAAATTCATTGTTGATATATTAACCCTTAAATTATTAAATATGATATTTGTTACCTTGGTCTCTTGTTATTCAATATGGAATGGAAATTTCACTTTTGTATATATATTTTTCAGTAAGGAAACAAAATGAGTACTTTTTTTGGAAAAAACATAATGATATATTTAAATAATTTATTTAATGAAATAGAAAAAAATAAAACATAATTCATACATTTAATATATTTCTACACCATTACTACTTTATTAAATAATCTTTCAACTAATTGGGAAAAATAATTTTTCAACCAAACACTAATCATCTAATAACTAATAATTAATTAAATTAAAATATAGTACAAAAATAAAAAAAATAATTAATTTAAATCCTTATATTATTTAATGTGAAAGTGAGTAAAATAAGAAAAATGTTTTTGGTCATTTTTTTCTCAACACATTTGTAGATTTTCATCTTTTCGTCATGCTAAGATTTCTGGTTTAGTTATTCAAAGCACACATCATGTGATATTTAACTAGAGTCTATTTGAACATGATAAAAATAATTAATATAAAATTATCATATAATTCCAGATAAATTTATTGTTTTTTGTCATATTTTCACCATTAAACACATGTTTCATTGTTTTAATAAGTGTTTTTTTATCATCTTGAGAAAACCACAAATCATATTGAAGTGACTTCTATGAGCCCCATTTTTTTAAAACTATTCCTCATTCATTTCCTTGATTTCAAGGACTAGTAATCGAGAATGTCCTGATTTATTTCTTATCAATTTCAACAGGCAGGATGGTTTATATTGATTAATATGTTGGTTTAATTTGTTTTTTTTCAAAATATTGGATAAGTGCAGAAAATTATTTATGATAATAAAATTTAGGCATGGTTTGAAAATAATACACTTCTATTAAAAATATAATATAATTATAATTTCATATTTATTTAAAAAATATTCTGCATATTTTTTAAATATTTTCTATAAATAAATAATATTAGAAGGAAATTAAATTTTGAAGCATTATTTTTAAAATATGTGCATTCACTAATAACATTGTGTATTAGTTATATTTTCATTAATAGTGAGTTTTTTTTATATGATCTTTATGATATTAAATATTTTGGTAATATAAATAACATTACGAAGCAACTATATTTTTGAACATTATTTTTGAAGGTATTATACTTTCATTAATTATAGTGTCTATCAGTTATATTTTCTTTCATATTGCTTCTAATGTGGGTAAATGAAATTGAAGATATAAAATAATTTATATAGGATACAAATTTGTATGTCTGGTTTGTAATTACATGTTATGTTGTTTTAAAATGTTTTGAAACATTTATGTTACCATTAATGTATATATATTTATACTTATTTATTTTTTTGTATAATAACTTTTTGTATATTACCTTGATATATATTTATTAAAATTATATAACAAAATGGAAATGATTTTAATTTAAAAATTTATAAAATTGTTGAGTTGGAAGTTAAATAATGGAATAAAGACATGGTTTTTTACGTGCAAAAATTTAAATATTTTATTTGATATAGTTGAAATTGCGGGATTAAAAAAATATAAATAAATGAGAACATCTAATGAAATAAATAATTGATTACAAAAAAAATAACATAAGAAATTAACAGGAAAATATATGAGGAGATTCAAAATGGTTGAATGAAAATATAACTTATAATTTAAAAATAATAATGTTTATTTGAAAATCATGTAACTCATAAGGGAATTTGAAACCTCCAATGGAAATTCAAGCATCGTTTAAAACAATGAAAATAAGAAAAACTTGTCAATTGTTTTTTAAAAAGATGAATAATAAGAAGAACTAACAGTTATAATTAGGGGAAATGAGTGCTTTTAAATTTCAAAATATGTTAATTAATTTAAGGAGGAAATATGTATTTTTGTTAAAATATGAAAATGTTTTGTAAGGATTAAAATTGAATAAAATTTGAAATAAATTAAAAAACATAATGAAAATAATTTATTTCCCTAAAAATAATCCACAATTAATAAACAATTCTTTACCTTTATTGTAGGATGCACCCCCAATGATGTGTGGTTCTTCTAGAACCTTCCTCCCTTACATATCTCTTTCTTTTGAGACTCTATAAACTATCCAACCACTCTTCCATATACAATCCTAATCTCCATCCTCACGATTCCCTTCATACCATACTCCAATTCAATTGTTGTTTCTCTCCACATGTTTAAAAACCATTCCTCGTGATCCACTACCATAGATACTATTATCCCTTTATAATACCAATCTTCTATTAAATCTTGTCTATCATTCCTCATTTATATAAGTGTATGCATTGACAAACACTAGCATGGATTTTCATTCCATTAAGATCTACTACATTATATTATTCCATATTTCCTTAGGTACGTACACTACTATAGATCACACGATATTCAATGCTAAATACAAATAGTGCTCAAAAAAGGTGCTGATAATGGGGGAATATCATCATCAATTTTTTTATCACTAATTAAGAAAAAATATATCATCACTTTTCTTATCCCTGATTAAATATCCACCATTAACAACCTGAAAAAAACATTGTTAAAGGGAATATTAAATAATTTATATTATTATTTCATATTTCTATAGCTTTAAATAATATTTATATTATTATAAGTATGTATATGTAAATTTTATACTTAAATATCATTTATATCAGTTTTAATAAAAATTATTACCAATCTAAATTTCATAATTTTATATATTTAGAATTAATAAATTTTTATTAATCAATAAAAATTACTAGTAGTATATTTATATAAATTAATTTAATACAAATTGAATATATATTTGATATAAATATTATATATTAATATTTTATTTAAATAATTATATAAATTAAAAAGTGAATAGAGTTATTTAAATATGTGACTCGTGTTTTATTTTAAATATAAATATATATATATATATTAATGTTAAATAATTTAATAAATAAATACATGTACAAATATTTATATGTTTTCATGTGTATGTGTGTGGATATATATGTATGATTTTATGTGTACGTATGAATGAGTTAGATGTGTAAGAATTTGTTGTGTTATGTTGTGTGTGTGTTTTTTTTTCTTTTGGTATCTTTATGTGTGTAAATTTCTATAAGTATTATTGTGTATGAATATCAGCATATGTACGTGTATGTACGTGTGTGTTTGTGAGTGAGTATGTGGATGTACATACATTTGGGTGTATCTGTATGTGTATGAGCATGTCCGTATATGAAATGTATATTTGGGTATCTAGGTGTCCGTATGATTATGTTTCAAATGTAGGGTTACATAGTGTGTATATTTGAATAATTTGGTGTATGAATACACACATGTATATCATATTATATTTGTGTATGTATATACATTTGTGAATTTGAGTGTGTATGTGTTCGTGTAAACAGATACATGTATGTGTATGTGTGTGTACGTGTATGTGTGTGTGTGTGTGTTTGTATGTGAATGTGTATGTTTGCGTATGTTTATGTATATATGTGTACATGTATATGCATGTGTGTGTGCATATGATTGATTATGTGTATCTATGTGTGTTTTTCACAGTATTTGTTTGGGTATGTGTATGTGTATGTTTACGTGTATGTTTATGTGTATAGGCCTGTGTATGAGTATGTGTATGTGTATGTGGATGTGGATGTGGATGTTAATGTGAATGTGGATGTTTATGTGTATGTGTATGTGTATTTCTATGTGAATGTGCATGTGTATGTGCATGTGTATGTGTATGTGTGTGTGTGTGTGTGTGTGTGTGTTTGTGTATGTTTATGTGTATGTGTATGGGTATGTGTAGGTGTATGTGTATGTGTATGTGTAGCTGTATGTGTATGCGTATCCGTACGTGTATGGGTATGTGTATGTTTATGTGTAAGTGTATGTGTATGTGTATATTGATGTGTATTTGGATGTGCATGTGCTTGTGTATGTGTATGTGTATGTGTATGTGTATTTGTATGTGTATGTGTATGTGTATGTGTATGTGTATGTGTATGTGTATGTGTATGTGTATGTGTATGTGTATGTGTATGTGTATGTGTATGTGTATGTGTATGTTTATCTGTATCTATATTTGTATGTGTATGTGTATGTGTAGGTGTATGTGTATGTGGATGTGTATGTGTATGTGTATGTGTATGTGTATGTGTATGTGTATGTCTATGTCTATGTCTATGTGTATGTGTATGTGTATGTGTATGAGTATGTGCATGTGTATGTGTGTGTGCATTTGTTTTGTGTATATTAGTATATTCATGTGTATGTATGGGTACATGTATGTTTATCTGTTTGTATGTGTGTCGGTGTATCATTATTTGAATGTAAGTTTATGTGGAATGTGTATTTATATGTTTGTGCGTGCTTTTAATTATATGTATGTGTACGTGCATGCATGTGTGTGTGTATGAGTATGAATTTGAATGTGTATGTGTATGTGTGGTCACATTTATGTCTTCTGTATGTATGAGTGCATGTGTAAGTGTATGTCTTTGTATGATTATACAATATGTGTATGTATGAAAATGTATGTATATGTATGTATATGCATGTGTATGTAATTGTATGTATGTGTATGCGTATACATACATGTATGTCTATGTATATGAAAATTCATGCATATGTGTATGTGTTTCTATATGTGTATTTGTATGTGTATATGTATGTGTGTATCTGTATCTGTGTTTGTATATATATGTTTATGTGTTTGTCATTGAAATTTTTTTTATGTTTATATGTATGTGTATGTTTCTATATATGTATATCTATGGGTAACTGTGTGCGTGTGTATTTGTAAGTTTGTCTATTAAATTAATTAAATTTATTCATTTTTTATATTTCCCAATTTTAGTACAGTCTTTAATTTAATCATTTTTAATATATATTCACATATTAATTTTTTTGAAATATATTCAATTTTGATAGTTATTAATAAATTTTAAATATTTTTTATTTACTTAGATAATAATATTTTTAATTATTAATAAAAAATCCAATATTAGTAAATAATATGTTTTTTATATACAATCAATACAATTTATAGATAAATTATTAACAATATTATTATTAATTAATTAATTAATTGTTATTTATTTTTATATTATTATAATTCATGTAATTAATGTTATGAATTAGATTTCTTAAAAAAATTAATTTATTTATAGTTTTTAATATTATTTGATTTAATAATTTTTTTTCATTCCTTATATTTATTAATTAAAATAATTATTCATTTTTTTAAATTTAAAAAATATTTATTTACTTACAATTAATATTTTCAAAATGTTTGTAATATATGATTAATATTTATTCATTTTTATTTGTTTGTTTTAAATTTTTTAACGTGTTTTAAATTTATATAATTTATTCCTAAAAATTCTTTTTATTTCTAATATTTCTTTATAGGTATTATAATTATTTTTAACAATTTTTCATTTATATAATTAATATTATCTATTAATTCATTTCATTCATTATTAATGTGTATGTAATTCATGTAATTAATGTTACGAAATAACATTTTGAATAATTTTTAAAATTTTCAAATTTATTTTTAATTTTTCTATTTTCATTCTATAAAATTTATTTATTCATTTTCTAAATTTTTATTATTTTTATTTTTTTATAATTCATTCATTTTTTAATATTGATTTATACATCATTATTTATTAAGTTTTACTATTATCAATATGATTATAATTTATAATGTTAATATTTATTCAATTTTATTAATTAAGATGAAGTATTTTAAAAATATTTTAAATTTAAGTTATTAATTTATTTAAATGTGTTTAATATTTTCATCACTTTTCATTGGGTTTTCAATTCATGTGATAATTCTTATGATTTATTTTTATTAATTTTATTAATAATTAAATTTTATTTATTGATTTTTAATATCTTTTCATATTATATTATTTACACATTTTTAATATTTATTAATTTTTATATTTTTTTTGGAATTTAATGTTATTCTAATATTTATTTACTATATTTCAATATTTTTTATTATGATTTTAATTTTGAGAAATAATATTTATTCATTTTTTTTATTATGTTTGAAGATATTTAATACTTTTGAAATGTTATAATAAATATTATTTTAAATTCATTTTTTATAATTTTTAAATTTAAAGAGTTTATATTATTCAATTCTAACAATTTTTTTGTGTATATAATTAATTTTTTTGATTTATTGATTTTATTAAAAATTATGTGTTTGTAATTTATGTAATTAATGTTATGAATTCACTTTTTTTGATATTTTTTTAATTTATTATAATTTATTTGTTCATTTATAATATTCATTCTTTCAATATTATTTTTTAATATTTAAATTTTTTAGCTTTTAATATTTTCATAATTTATTATTTTTTAATATTTATTTACATGTATTTATTTATGAAGTCATAATATGAGAAATATGATTGTAAATATATAATTAATTGTATTAATTATATTTTTAATATTTTTTAATTTTTATAGATTATATATTTTATTTTTATAATAATATTATTTAATTAAATAATAATATTTATTTATTCATTATCGTTCTTATTTGTTAATTTTT
This sequence comes from Viscum album, assembly GCA_963277665.1. Lineage (NCBI taxonomy): Eukaryota > Viridiplantae > Streptophyta > Magnoliopsida > Santalales > Viscaceae > Viscum > Viscum album. The sequence goes on from OY728127.1 coordinate 896,822,315, forward strand.
TTAGTGCAAAAAACATAAGAGTTGTTAAATTATACCATTATTAGTGCCTTTTTGTGCAGATGAATGCTATTATATTTAAGTGTTGATAAAGTGCGGATAGATGTAGCATTTCTCAGCACTAAAATAGAGGAACCTAAAAATACTACATTTGTCATCTCTTTCATAGCACTGATAAATCATATATATATTTTGTGCTAAAAATGTTGAAAAAACACTTCACCCTCTTTATAAAATGCTTCCAAACATAATGTCTACCTCACAGTGCACTCAGGCCATAATCGATCGGCCTTATTACATTTCATAATCTCGAATTTAGTTAAGAAATCGCATCATTCACATTGAGGATCTTTTCAAGTGTAGAGCTTTAAGGAATTGGGACATAAAATATTCATAATATTAAACATTATTACAGAGTGGATACCATAAAAAACAGTATTCATTTATTAAAAAATATAAAACATTTCACATAAAACATGATTTCTTTGAAAAAACATCAAACATCTATCTTGGATTCATTCTTTGTCTTACACATCCTAATAACCAATGAAAATCATTTAAAAAAATGGGATGAACAATAAAACCTTAGTAAGGGATATAAAAAGAAGGAAAGAACACATTAGTCCATGAACACTTGTATCGTATGAAATCATTTTCAAAAGACATACTTGTCACCCATATATACTTACTTTGTTAAACATGAGATTTAAAAAAGATCCACGCAAAACATGAGAAAATAAATATAACCATAATTTTATCTTGAGGAATTACTTACACATTCTTGTAACCCTCTCAGCTACCTTATAATTTGTAACCCTCACAACTACCGTACAATTTCTGTAAACATCGGAGTTACACTTGAAGTAACCATACGTTCATCCTCTAAAATACACATACCCAATGCATTGGAGGGAGATATAGTTCCCACTCTTTATCAAAATTCATTCCCAAGAAGCAGAACATAACCATACAACAAGAATAATAACATTAAAACATTGCTTTTAAATTTCTCAAAACAAAATTTTAAAAGATGTTTTTTACAGGAAAGTCCCTTATAAATATCATATAAAAGATGTGAGATTTAATAAAGTGGATAGAATATGTATATACTCTATAAATAGACATAATTCAATATAATATAATCACAATTCATCACAAAAACAATTTATATAACACATAAATAATGAAGTAGAATCCTAACCCAAAAAATGAAATCAGATTATGAATTCCATTACATCATGTTTTTCTTACTTCCAACTCATTTAACCCTCATGTATAATGGTTAAAATAGTGTTATTTATATATTACAGAAAAATATCCATCATTATAATACCTTATATGATCATTTCATTGAAACAGTTAACCCTTTAATTATTAGTATTTTGTTCATTGCACTGATTTTGGGTGTGTTATTTGCATGATCTGCATGATTTGTTCATGATTGTCACGACCCATCCTTGGGACCTGTGCTGTGACTACCCCAAACCTACCTCCCATAGGCCAGGGGCTGGCGACTAGCAGTAAGGAATAAATCCCGACAAAAAGGGGAAGGAATTTCCTTTATAAAGTAAACAAACACTACAGAGTAAGCAAGCAGAAGTAAACAGTAAGTAAAACTGGGTACAATAGTATGTGCGGAAAAGTAAGTGGGCCAGAATACAAACCCAAACTGAAATTAATGTACAACTGGAAAGAAAATACAGCAACAGAAATGTAAAGTAGCGATACCAAGCAATCCACTAGAAATCCCACCGGAAGGGTGGGTACAGATAGGCTCCTCAGCTCCTCAGGTCTAGCCATCCGCTCTGTGTACATCCCGCCCAGTGGTCCACCTCTAGGTACTGACTAGATCCAGAAGCCTCAACCACGATCAGCGCTGTTTGTCGTCTGCATCCAACACAATGTAGTGCGGGCAGAGCCCTTGCAGGAGTGAGTATACGCTACTTAGTATTGATCCCGAGACCCCCAAAGGTCTCCCAGAATCCACGAAGGATGATCCACAAAGGGAAGACACAATCACGAAGTAACTTCAAATACTACTTAGGTATATTCCCATACATATACCTAAGTCATCAATTCCAGTTCAGCTCCAACATCCGAGCCCAAGTTCGATCACGTCCACACAGGATAGTACAACCCAATCCACACAGGAAAGCACAACCCAATCCACACAGGAAAGCAAGTCGATCATATTGAAGATAATGATTGAAAGTCCAGACTCAGCTCACACCAGTATACATCATTTATAAAGCAAAATGAGATGATCATATGTAGTTACCAATTCATCTAGCTTGGACCCACGTATAATACTAGACTAGCTAAGCTGTCGGACCCACGTAGGATACAAGTACTATAGTCGTCACCGCCGAACCCACGAAGGAATCCAGTACGGTTGTCGTCATCATCGAACCCACGGAGGATTCCAGTACGAAAGTCTTCTCCGTCGAACCCATAGCTGCTGGGTAACTCCTCCTCTATCGAGTACAGTGGGCCTACCGCTACAACCAAGCGCTTCCCACTAACCTTTGACTGTTTTAGTACTCCACCTATCGAGTAATGTGTGCCTACTACTACAACCAAGTGCTTCCCACCATGGGTATGCCGCTACAACCAAGCGCTCCCCCTCATAGCCTTCCGAGGTACTCCTTCTGTTGACTACCGCGGGTCTGCCACTACAACCAAACACTCCTCTGCCGTGGGTCTGCCTCTACAACCAAGCTCTCCCCACGGGGCTATCGAAACATTCATAGTTGATCAATCAGCTTTCGTTAAGTCTCATCCATCTCTAGGGTTTCCGCACACAGCACGATCGTTCCGGGAGGGTCCGATCCACGACCCAAGAGGTCAATACATCAACTGTCACATAGACCGGAGTTGATGTATCCCAAATTTCCGTCACGTCAAAAGGAACACAACGCAATAGACGGCACATCAATTGGACGCCCGGTCTGAGAGTTATTGACCTTTTCGTCCTATGGGCCCGGTTGGATTTTAAGATAAAACCAACCCTACTGTACTCCAGCTGCGTCCAAACCTCGATCGGAGTAAGACAAAAGAACCCTCTCACTAAGAGGAATTCAAAAAAGTTGATAGAACGTCAATTGATCGTATGGAGCTCAAGTTATATGTGTTTCCGCTCCGAGGGCCCAGTTGGTTTTGTGTTTAAACGAACCCGGTCGTACCCAAAGTTCTCCAATACCTTGAGTGTAATATACCGAAACGACCGAATCAATCCAAGGATCGCATCGCAATAGATGTTTCATCAATCAGAGGTCTGTATCCCATGTTATGGGCATTTAAACGAACCTGTCCAGTTTAGGGGGTTTTGGGCCCGGGCCGACCCGAACCAAGGGCCCCGGGGTCGGTCCGAACCGGGTCGACCCGACCCCGGTCCGGGTCCGGCCCAGTAGGGCACGGCCTGATCTGGTGCGGCTGGTCTGGGCCGGCACGGGTGCCGTGAGCCGTGCGAGCGCGGAAGGGGGGGAACCGCCACCCCCTTTGATGAAACGGCGGACCCACGGGGGTCCGCCCTACTGGAGTTGATCGGGGGTTCAAAACCCCGGTTTTTCCCGAAATTTGCCGGCCGGAACGGCCGACCAGCTCCCGATGCAGGACCGGTTGGTCCCACCCTCCAGCGCACCGATGCCTGGCGACTCCAGCCACCCTCCCTAACTTCACCACGACCAAAGGCCCCAACCATGGTCCGACTGGCGTGGTGCGATGGCGCCGTGCCCCTCCGTCGTGGCCCCGCTCCGACCGCGCCCTCTTTGTGGTTCTCCGGCACAGCGAGACAACGCCGCAACCCCTTAGCTGCGGCCCGACTCTGGCCGCGGCTTTGTTCAGACTCAAAGATGTTGTGCGACGGCTCCATGCTTCATTTCCGTGTTTCTCCTTATTTCCACATGGTGCCGTTGCACCGTGCTACCATTGGTCGTGCTGCAACAAGTACAACATCAAAAGGGGAGGAGGGTCGACCGTGTTCGTGTGGTCAGACCTCCTCCCGTTATAACGATATCAGGTGGCCCAAAACAAAAATAGATGAACGACAATCAATTCACAAAAAAAATTAACCCCTACATCGATGAAGTCATCCAATGAGGATCGTTGCGGAAAAAGGACGTCGCAGAAGATGGCATCGCAGAAGATGGCGTCGAGGATCGAGGCTCCATAAGCATCGTCGGTGTTCGCCCGATGAAGGATGTGGCCCGTCATCGTTCTTCGATGAAGGCGTCTCTCATTGTCTTCAGAGAGGGAAGAAGACGGTACAACGATCTCCCCTTGTTGGGAAGGAGTTCTTCATCATAGTCTTGGATTTCATCACGTTCGTCGATGAGGAATAAGAATATCTCCAAGACTTGAGCTCTCCTCTGCCAAAAATCTCCACAAAACGATTCAATAAATAAAAAATAAGGCTTTTATTTTTTTATTACTCATGCCAACCCTTTTCTAAGTTCAAAGGATCACATTCAATTAATTGACTTAATTGATGAGCATTTAATAATCCAAATTTAATATCAAGAGTTGACATTTCATTTAATAAGGGGTGTGAGTGTGTTACACAATTACAAGCGCGTGGGAGGTTTTAAGGTATTTAAAGGGGTGGGGATCCTGTGGGCCCTACTTCACTAATGCCTAGAGGAGTTAGGATGTAGTGGGTCCCAATCCAACCACCAAGAAAAGGATAAATGTACTTAAAATAGAAATAAAAAATTGTTGCATAAATTATTATTTCATTCTTTAGTTAACCCATTTATTTAAAAACCTCACCCAAGAAAACGCAACTCCAGAAAAGTTGTTCCTAAGATATTATCGGTGTTGCGATTCCATCGGTACCCTCGGATTTTGATTCCGATATCTGGTTCAAAAGTTAGTAAAACCCGCTCCTTCGTTCACTGAAAGTACCCGATCTAAACATCAGAAATTGATTTCGGGCACACCGGTCCTCGAAATCAGGTTCCATCAAAAACTGTGTATTTGTAAAATCCCAAAAAAAATTATGATAAAAAATTTTCTTCAAATTTAAGGGTCTTTACATTACTCCCACCTCAGTGCTTTACATCCTCGTAAAGATAAATCACAACCTAGGGGAACAAAAGAGGGTATTGAGCATGCATCTGAGCCTCCCGGTGCTATGTGCTCTCCGGGAGGATCCCGTGCTGCCATCTGATGCAAACTAGAGGAATCGACTGCCCACATAGGACCCACTCATGTCGATCCTTGATCTCCATAGGGACCTCAGCAAAAGTCATCCCATCATCAAAGTAAAACTCCTAATGGTCGATGATATGCGTTGGGTCATGCACGTACCTCCTCAGCTGAGATACATGGAAGACGTTGTGCACCCTGTGCTACTGAGGTGGTAGAGCCCATCGGTAAGCCACCACACCTATCCTACTGAGAACCTGGAATGGTCCGATGAAGTGTGGAGATAACTTGCTGCATCAGCCAAAACTCTGTAATCCATGTCGAGGTGAGACCCGCAAGAAGACGTGGTCACCATCCTCAAACTCTAGTGGTCTACACCTCCTGTCAGCATAAGCCTTTTGTTGGCTCTGAGCTGTCCTCATACACTCCTGGATGACTTGGACCTTCTCTTGTCCTTCAAGTGCTACTAAGATTTCTTCTTTTCTGATAAGATAAATCCGATCTCATCCCCTAGATGAAGAAATTTCTTTGCGTAATACAGTCAATCACAACATGGATGATACTAATCCATACTATGGATGATGTCATAAGGCCTCGACATCGCTACCAAGAGATCCAACCGTTACTCTTGCCTCCAAGGGTTGAGTCACACTATCGGCATCAATGTGTGGTCACTAGTTCTCCTCCAGTAGGTATCTCAAATGTGAGGGTTAAGTAAACAGTTTTTAAACCGTAACCTCTTAGTAACACCATAAATAGAGGACCAGTAAGTAAACGCCTCAAGAAAGGTGTCTTTTACTACTGCAGCTCAACATACAAAGACACAAACAACAACAACATCAACAAAAAGAAAGCTAGATGCACCAAAAACAAATGTCTCTATGCCTGGAACTAGTTTCTCTCCTGAACGCCATCTTCCAGAGCTCCATAGAAAAATGCCTTAGCTTCCTGAAGCTGAGATTTCCCATGTCCACCTGTTCCCTGCGGCCGGGGTGGAACTCCTAGTGGTGGTGGTGGAAACACCTCAAAGCGTCGTTCGCCTCTAGTTGCACGGCCAGCTCCCTAGCCTCGGTCTCATACTCCTTGCGATCCGCCACGATTGAACCTATGCCACTGCTTGGGAGGTCCTTGTTTATCAGATGGTCATCTTTATGGTGGGTCAGACAGTCACGAGCCATGTGACCAACCCCACCACCGGAGTAACACTGTCCGCTCCTGGAAAGTTGTTCTCCACCCTGGGTGCCTCGCACACATGATCTTATGTAATGTGGTCAATCACCTATAGGTATGTTCCTCTTGGACCTCTGCTTCATCTGTCAACTGCCCACTGTAGAAGTCTCGGCCGCATGCTAGCTAGCGGTGGGTCCGGCTGCTGGAGACTGCTCAGCAAGGAAACTCTCCACTAAGAGGGCTCGCTCCAACACCCCTGCCGGCATCGGGCTTCTGTGAGAAACAACTGAATCTCTATTCTCTCGCATGAGCCCTTTATCGAAGGTTGGGGCCTTGAAAAACTGGTCTCATACTATATCTGTGGAGTAACGCGAGAGATCGGTGAATCTCGCTGAATACTGCACCACCGTCATACTACCTTGCTGATGACGAAGTTGCTCTTAAATGCGCACCGCTCGTAGGGTGGCTAGTAAAAACTCTACCCAGAACAAGCTCTTGAAGTCTTCCCATAGAAGGGATTCCTCGTCGTGCACCTGGAGCATCAGGCTCCACCATTTTCCTGTTAATGCCTGAAGGAGGCTGGCAACAAGGATCACCATGAAGTCTGCTGGCGTCTCTACAATCTAAAAATTCAAACAACAACCTCCACCCAATCCTCGACTGCATGAGGGTCTGTATCCCCAAAGAACCTTGGAAGTCTCTGTTGCTGAAACTAGTGTAGTGCACTAAAGTGATATACACTCTCAATGGCTGGTGCTAGTGGCATCGGTGGCTCGACGAGTAGAGGTATCGCCGGTGCCTCCACTGTAATTGGTCCCTGCAACGAGGCCTCATCGCTCGGTGGGTTGTCATCTCACACAAAGCTCCAAACCCTAGCTGGCTACCGTCAGGGGGCCATACTGGAAAGAGAGAGGTGTGCCACAGTCAAAATAGTATACCTAGTGAGCTGAAACAAATTAATCACAAGGAATCATTTGAAACACACATGCAATCAGTGTTTTCGTGCACTGAGTCAGAAATCAGAAGTCAGGGTCCTAGTGTATGGATACGTTGGCTTCCGCACTAACACTGGACAACCTGTACTAATAACCACACTCAATACCCTTAATATTATTTCTTCACATTGAATAATGATCAGAGTCCTAAGTTCTGCATTACAACCAAACTCCTCTGATACCAATTTGTCACGACCCGTCCTCAGGACCCGTGCTGTGACTACCCCAAGCCCGCCTCCCATAGGCCAGGGGCTGGAGACTAGCACCAAGGCGTAAATCCCAACAAAAAGGGTAATTAATTTCCTTTATAAAGTAAACAAACACCACATATTAAGAATGCCGAAGTAAACACTAAGTAAAACTGGGTACAATAGTAAGTGCGGAAAATAAGTGGGCCAGAATATAAACCCAAACTGAAAGTAATGTACAACTGGAAAGAAAGTAGAGCAACTGAAAAGTAAAGAAGCAATTCCGAGCAATCCAATGGAAATCCCACCTGAAGGGTGGGTACATATAGCCTCCTCAGCTCCACAGGTCCATCCGTCTCCTCTGTGTAGGTCCCGCCCAGTGGTCCACCATTAGGTACCGACTAGCTCCACAAGCCTCAACCATGATCAGTGTTGTCCGTCATCTGCATCCAACACAATGTAGTGTGTGCATAGCCTGGGAAGGGGTGAGTATACACTACTTAGTAGGGTCCTCGAGACCCTCGAAGGTCTTCCAGAATCAACAGATGATAATTCACAAAGGAAAGATACAATAACAAAGTAACATCCAACACTACTTAGGTATATTTCCATACATATACCTAAGTCATCAATTCCAGTTCAGCTCCAACATCCGAGCTGAAGTTCGATCACGTCCACGCATGATAGTACAAACCAATCCACACAGGAAAGCACAACCCAGTCCACAATGGAAAGAAAGTCAATCATATAGAAGATATTGATTTAAAGTCAAGACTCAGCTCATACAGGTATACATTATTTGTAATGAAAAAGGAGATGATCAGATGTAGTTACTGATTCATCTAACTGGGACCCACGTAGGATACTAGACCAGATAAGCTGGCGGACCCACGTAGGATACAAGTACTATAGTCTTCACCTCCAAACCCACGGAGGATTCCAGTACTGTTGTTGTCATCGTCGAACCCACGGAGGATTCCTGTACGAATGTCTTCACCGTCGAACCCATAGATTTTGGGGATCTCCTCCTCTATCGAGTACAGTTGGTCTGCCGCTACAACCATGTGCTTACCACTAACCTTGGACTGTTGTATTACTCCACCTGTCGAGTACTGTGGGCCTGCTGCTACAACCAAGCGCTTCCCCCCATGGGTTTGCCTTTACAACCAAGTGCTACCCCTAATAGCCTACATAGGTACTCCTTCTCCTGAGTACCGCAGTTCTATTGCTACAACCAAGCGCTCCTCCTCTGTGGGTCTTCTGCTACAACCAAGGGCTCCTCACTGGGCTATCGAAACACTCCGAGTCGATCGATCAACATTCGTTAAGTCGCAGCCAGCTCTAGGGTTTCCGTACACAGCACGCTCGTTCCGGGAGGGTCCACTCCACGAGCCAAGAGGATGATACATAAAATGTCACATAGACCAGAGTTGATGTATCACAATGTTCCGTCTCTTCTAGAGGAACACAATTCAACAGACGGCGTGTCAATCGGACGCCCGGTCTGAGAGTTATTGGCTTTTTCGTCCGAGGGGCCCGAATGGTTTTTAAAATAAAACCAACCCGACCATACTCCAGCTGCATCCAAACCTTGATCAGAGTAATAAAAATGAACCGTCTCACTAAGAGAAATTCAACAAAGTTGACGACACGTCAATCGGACGTCTGGAGCTCAAGTTATAAGTGTTTCCACTCCAAGGGCCCGATTGGTTTTTTGTTCGAACCAACCCGGCCATACCCAAAGTTCTCCGATACCTTGAGTTTAAAATACAGAAAGGAATGTCTCAATACAAGGATCGAATCTCAACTGACAGTGTGTCTATTGGAGGTCTGTATCCCAAGTTACGGGCATTTAAACGAATCTGTCCTGTTTTAGGGGGTTTTGGGCCCGGACCGACCTGGCCCAAGACCCCCTAGGTGGGCCCAAACCGGGTATGGCCCATTAGGGCGTTCCCAGGCCCGACCTGGGTGGCCCAGCCCTGTGTGGGAGGCCCGACCCAGTGTGGCTGGTCCAGCCCGCGCGGCCGGTCTTGGCCGGCATGGGTGACGCGCGCCGCGCGAGCGTAGAAGGTGGCGAACCGCCACCCCGTTCGACAAAACGGAGAACCCATGGGGGTCCAACCTACTAGAGTTGACCGAGGGTTCAAACCCATGGTTTTTTCCGGAATTTGGCCAGCTGTAACGGCTGTCCAGCTCTCATTGTGGGACCGGTTGGTCCCGCCCTCTAGTGCACGGGCAGCCTGCGGCTCCGGATGCCCTCCCTTGCTCCGCCGCGGCTAAAGGGCGCGGCCTTGGTCCGACCGGCGCGGCGCGATGGCGCCGCCCCCCTCTATCATGGCCCCACTCAGGTCGTGGCCTCTTTGTGGTTCTCTGGCGCGGCATGATGGTGCTGCACCCCCTTCGCTACAGCTCGACTCCGGCTGCGGCTTCGTTCGACCACAACTGCGCGGCGCGATGGCGCTGCACTTCTTCTCCATGTTTCTCCTTGATTCTGCATGTTTTCGTTGCACCGCGCTGCCTTTGCTCATGCCGCAACAAGTACAAAATCAAAGGGGGAGGAGGGTCTGCCGTGTTCATGTGGTCAGACCTCCTTCCATTATAATAATAACAGGAGGCCCAAAATAAATATCGATGAATAACAAATAATTCACAAAAAAAATTAACCCCTACCTCTATGAAGTCGTCCAACAAGGATCATTGCGGAAAAAGGACGTCACGGAAGATGGCATCGCGGATGACGACATCGCGGATCGAGGCTCCGTAAGTGTCATCAGCATTCACCCGATGAAGGATGAGGCTTGTCATCGTTCTTCGAAGAAGGCATCTCTCACTAGATGCGGAGAGGGCAGAAGACGGTACGATGATCTCCCCTTGCGATGATGGTGTTCTACATCGTAGACTCGGCGTTCATCACGTTCTTCGATGAGGAAGAAGAATATCTCCAAGACATGAGCTCTCCTCTCCCAAAAATCTCCACACAATGATTCTATAAATAATAAAATTAGGCTTTGCCTTATTTTAGTACTCATGACAATCCGTTTCGAAATTCAAAGGATCACAGTCAATTAATTGACATAATTGATGAGAATTTAATAATCCAAATTTAATTTCAGAGTTGACATGTCATTTAATAGGGGGTGCGGGTGTGTTACACAATTAAAAGCATGTGGGAGGTTTTAAGGGATGTGAAGCATTGGGGCTCGTGTGGGCCCCAGTTCACTAATATCCTACCTAGTGGAGTTAGGATGTAGTGGGTCCCACTCCAACCACCTAGTATAAGTTAAATCTACATAGAATATAAGTAAAAAAATTTTGCAAAAATTTTTATTTCATTCTTTAGTCAACCCATTTATTTAAAAACCTCACCTGAGCAAACACAACTCCAGAAAAGGTGTTTCTAAGCAATTACCGGCGCTGTGATTCCATCGGTGCCCTCGAATTTCGATTCCATGCTTCGGTTCCAAAGTCTGAAAAACCTACTCATTCGTTCACTGAACGTACCTGAGCTAATCTTCAGAAATTGATTCTAGGCACACCAGCCTCATAAGGAAGTGCCGTCAAAAACTGCGTACTCGTAAAATCCCAAAAAAAATTAAGAAAAAAAAATCCTTTTAAATATACGGGTCTTTACAATGATGGTTGATCTTGTCAATTTCACGTAAAACTATAAAATTGGAATGGAATGGTATTTATATATTTCCAGTACCATAAATTATACTATTTATCATTTTGAATTATTTCAGGGGGATGATTCATGAGTTAAAACATTACTGATGTTTGATTAGATCATTTTAGATGTTCATTGATAATAATTACCTCATTTTGATTAATAAATTAAAACCTTGTATAAAAAAGAATTCCAGAACCATAGATGAGTCATAAAGAATATATAATAACTTGGTATAACAATAAAAATGTTTTCATGACCATTATTAATGAAAATAAAATTATTTGAAATGGCATCGTCCACGATGTCATTAAATCGACACATCACAGACGATGTTTAAATTCTTTGAATAAGTGGTAGAGGAAGAGAAGATTGATGATGAATTTTACGTGAAAATTAGAACATATATAATATATAATATTCTAGATATTTCATTCCTCTTGGATAAGAGTATGTGAGGAAATAAACATAAAATAAGGGAACTCAAAATATAATAAGAGTTGGGAAACCCCTTATGAAATTACTGCAGCCTAACGACATCGCTTAAAATTCCATAAAAGACATTGATGAGAGAAAAGGATCCCTTCATAATTCATACATACTATGGAAAGTAAGGAGGATATGGAATGGTATATCCCAACATATGCCAAAAAGTAATTAAAAGAATAACATAATATTAATAGATAAAGAGGAATTGATTAGTCAATGATGCAGATACAGGAAGATGTGAAATTCTTAAATCGATGATCAGATGGAGAATCAGGATCAAATCATAGAATTTCCATCAAAGGAGAGCTTTAAATGGGTGGGATATGTGTTTTTTGAATAGTTAAATTTAGTTGAACCATATTTTATTTGGGGTGATTTTTTTAATTTTACCCAAATTATTGAGTCGCATGGTTAATGCACACAATTTGAAAAATTATGTGTCAACCATGTATGATTATTTATAAGGAATGGCACCATGAAAGGTTTATATACACAGATTACGTAAAAATTCATAAACTATTCCAAAAACCACTTCCAAAATTTCGGACATGGGCACACAACTTCTGCCCCAAATTGCATGTTTTGGTCTAACTGTGCATCCTCCTCCTATTATTTTCTCATTCCTCACATGGTTTATATAACCATGAAACCTACCATACATGGTTTAAAATAATATTGTGATCTAATACTTTTACAACAATGCATGGGTTCCAAGCTCAAAACCAGCACTGAAAACTCCCATAGTGTACCTACCCTCCATGGAATTTAAAATTAGGCCACATTTAAACATTTAAACCATGAATTGGAGGAATTTAAATGTTTTGTACCTCATATTAAAACCTTAATTCGTAATAAAACTATATTATAAATCCTTGGGTGATGTAATTTTCGTTGATGAATATTTACCTTCTCATTCCCTTCTCCCCCACCACATTGAGTGGATATATATATATATATATGAATATAATTCTAGTTACTCTACAATAATGAGTTATCCTCTATGGGATTTATGGTGATGGTGATATAGAAAATACAATTCTCTTTCAACCATTTCATTTTATTTATATATTTACACATATGGATAGACACTGGACATATGTATTTCATCTACTATTTATAAATATCGTTATATAATTAGGGATGTGTATTCCAAATAATGTATAGATGTGTCATCATATATATAGTGCCATTAATTATCTATGGAGTATAAATTATAAGTGGATTTTGGAAATTCTACCAACATCTGTTTTGGGGTATCAAGGCTATGGTTGTCGTCACGATGTAATCTTATTGGATCTGAGAGAATGTGTTACTATTATCAGTTTTTTGTGGTCGGTAAAAAAATACATGATATTTTTAGTTATAAGATACTTATTGACTACATTATATATCATTAATATGTAATTACTATGATTATTCATTATTAATATTAATAAATGTGGTTTCATGTATTTTAATTTATCATTTCAAAAAACAAATTTTACATGGGATTAATATGATTGGTATTATTTCTCACTCATCATTTTAACTTTAAGTTCCTCACTTTTTTCCATGCAGATCCTTAAGAGTGCATTAGGGGAGATTAGGAGTATGAGAGTTATGACTAGTTGTGTTTTAGTAACCTTCATACAATGATATGAATTTGGAGTTGTGGTATGACTGATATCCTATATTCCAATTTTTTTCGGATTAATATTTGTCACTATAGGGGGGTGATGTGTGTGATTTATGTCGATTAAATGGTTTTACATCGTACATTATTTTGTTTTCTTCATTGATAATATGTATATCTATAGTGAATTCTATTATATTAGGTGATTTGATATTAATATTATGTAATGACTCCTTTCCATAGTGGATACCTAAATGTTATTGATTTCCATTATCCATGTAGAGGGGGGTTTGTGGTGAGTACTGAATGAAGACCTTAGTTTGGAATAATTGGGGTCAGTTCATAAGATATAGTATAGTGTATTCTTAAGGTGATGATTGTTTGGAGTGAAATAAATGAGTGTAATTAATTTATCATTACTGTATTTTTCTGTAGAATATATCTTGCAAATTATATCATTGGTAATAAACTCCTAAGAAATGTTCTCATTAAGGAATTAAAATTGAGAACCTGAAGCTAACATAACCCTATGTATATATATTTGGCCTAATTACAGAAACATTTATAAATGAAACTACATTTTTAATGAATAAATACCTTGATAAATAATATAATTGTAAAAAATTATTACATTATATTTCTTATATCTGACTGATATAACTAGTTGGCTTTAAAAGCACATTGAGAATGTCAATCATATAATGTTTCATTTGAATAGGGAGGATTATGAATATTATATATCGAGGGTTATGATAAATTCCAATTAAAAAATTTGAGAGATGAGTTGACCTTGACTAGTAGGATCATACCTTATGCTATCCATTTATTAATTAATCTGAGAAGACAACATCACAGGTCTTTTCCCTGGTCTAATCCCAAGCTGATATTCTGTAACTGATGCTCTACTAAAATCTATTACTAATGAATTTGAAACATATCAAGACCATGGCCTCAACAATGTTCGACGAACCATCCAATGAAAACACCTCCATCAGATACCATACTATTAGGGAATATGCCTATGTTATTACTAGTCATGTATCTACACCCTTCTAATATGAATTTTAATATTTTTGTTAAAATTAAATGATTAAAATATTTATCTTTATAATTATTAAATTGTAAAATAATATTTAATGATTTTTTAAAAATTATATTTCCCTGTAATGAAATGAATATTTAACTTTTGTGAAATATATACCCTCAATTGTGAAACTATTTTGATTATTTCAATAATTTTATAAATAATTTATATTTATCAGAATATTGTAATTAGTTAATAATTGGGTAAATATAAATGTTAATATTCTTTAGTGATGCGTAGTGTAATTTTTTAATAGTTGGAAATTTGTTAATATCATAAAGATGTGTATTTTTATTAAATAAGTATTTTTAATTTTTAGTTATTATTCCCATATTTATAATTTTTTATTTATAAAATAACTTTTATTTTTGAAATCAGATCATTGAAATTATCTAGTGGTGAATTTCTAATAATTTTCATATATAGTTTAATGTTTGTAAAAAAATAATTATGTTATGGCCACACTTTCTCCAATAATAATTCATAATAGCCTAATATTGGTGTAATATATTTAAAAAAATATTCCATTATTTTATATAAATTTCCAATATAAAATAATGTCTTTCCTATATATTTATAATAATATTCTCCTTTTATGAATCCTCTAAAACAAATATTTTATTTTATTTTTTAATAATAAATTCTTCATGAAGATAAATAAAATCCAAATCTCATGATGTTTTATTTTAATATATTTAGTTCTTGTCCTTATAGAATACTAAAATAAGCTCCTCATTGGTGAAAACCATGGTGAAAATCCATTTTATGTTTTTTTTGTTTTTATTTTTTTATCGTTTAGATTCAAAAACCCATGATTAAAAATTAAAAGATAAATCACATATCATTTTATATAAATAATAATATTGCTTCCCACTAATATTCACTCAATACCCAAAAAAATAATTTACACTCCCACTGTAACTATAATTACATCCCTGTTTGTTTTAATATTTTTAATAATTAACCCCAAACAATATATAACTTCCCTATCAAGGTTTGGAATTCCCTCTACATAATTATTCAAAAACCTTCTTATATTATGGAATTTGATTTTTCAATTTTTCATGTCTGATAAATATTTTTACACCTCATGTTTTCTATCCTTATTATTTATGGGAAAATATAGGCCACAATATATCTCATTTAACACTTCAATGAATCAATATGAAGTTTTGACAATGTTTTCAAAAATATCCTTCATTTATTCCATTATAATAACATTGTATTGAATACCCATCACAATTTACACTCATAGAAATTCAAGTAGTTGTAACTATCCTTTATTGATTGGGACCATCAATTATCATTCCACAGACTCCATTATCGTTGGATTAAAATAGATGAAATGCATTATTATTTTGTATGATCTTTCTATTACACTTACGCGTGTACATCATTTTTATTATATATGTGGGCATTTAATTATATATCCCTCCAACGCATCTAGTTATGTTTTTATCTCATGGGAAAACATGAATAGTTAATTTTATTTTATTCTATGAAAAAAATATAGGGATTTATTGATGGTATTCCTTGACATGTGCTTATGATATCATATGTTATTTTTGTACCATATACCGAATTTCCTTGATGTTATCATCTTATATCATGCTTCAACTTTCATTTTTATGATTCAAAACTTTTTATGCAACCGAGACATGACTCTTGATATAATGTATTTTATTTTTCATGTTATTCAGTAAGTATTTGATTATTGGGATTTAAAGCCCACCCATTTTATAGAAACATCCCTAGGTTATATTGTTTTGTTTTAGAATAATAATGGAATTTTATGATAAGTAATGATGTTTTCAAAACATTTCCCTGATTCCAAAATCTATATTAATATATTATGTATCAATTTTACAAAATACACTAGAGTTTTATAATTTGGTTATTTTTTATTCATTCCCTTATGTAACAAATAAAGAATTATCGATTATTAAAAATATGTGTATTCATAGTTTGTATCAGAGAAAGGAATAGTTATATATGGTTATTATAATTATAAAACCATAGTGAATCCTTAGTGATCAGATTAAACATTGGAGAAAATAGATTAATTTTGGAATAATATTGTGCATGTGGCATCTACGGAAAAAAATCCTTCTCAAGAAACTAAATTGGATTTTGTTCTACTACAATTGTACCAAGGGATAATAACCCTGAAAAGATAATTTCGGGAATTTAATTCATCATAATTTGGTACCGAAAATATGATTGGATTCACACCTAATAATATTTTCATGATGGTTATTCTATTTAAAATTCAGAAGAAACTAATGAACCATCATGAAGGGAGTAAAAATTCAAATGATATTTTTGGTTAGGAAATGGACCATGGAAAACTTATATTTAATCATTTTATACATATGTATGGAATACATGTACTTATGTGTTATCCATTTATTGTTTATAGTTTCATTTTTATGTTATTTATAATATAATTATTTTCACCTAAAATGTTTCTTATGTTTTAGTTAATGGTTGGAAATAGTATGAACTGAGTCTACAAATAATGTTTTGGGAAATTACAAAATGAGTGCCTAACCCAATGAGAACAAAAATCTAGAACATTATGAAAATAATCACCCACTTAACATGTGTTTTTATAAAACATATTAATTTTCAAGAAAACCCAAACCCCCACCCCAATGAAATTTAATTTTTTAATTCATATAATTATCGAGAAAACATACTTCAATATTCAGTCAATTGCCTAATGATTTAATCAGAGAACAATAGATAAACAAACTTAAAAATATATTATCCATCCACTATTTCTTTGAGAAAGAGGAGGACATTATAACTATTTTTCATATTAAGGGAGACAGTCATCAATGATTGATATTGACAAAAAATAAAAAACGGGAGGGGGAGATCACATTATTGGAGTAGAAATAATTATAATTTTTTTCCTAAGTATTTTCCTCACACTATCCAAATTAAACTATAAAGGGATTTCACTTTCCTCTATAAAATTATGAAAACCCATCAGGGAATACAAGGAATAAATCCCATTATATTCACTATATGAATATATCTTTTATATTGACCTTGAAATTAATGTTCAAATCATATTTAGTTGGAAAATTTATAGTTGTTCAAAAATAATTGTAGATTGAGGACATTAATAGCTGTGTGGAAATTCTCTAGTGTTACCCCAAAGTAAAAAAATGAAGAACAATGAACCTTAAGAGTCTCATAGCATTAATGGTTGGATGTATATAATGTATATTAATTATGGGACTGTGATAGAGAGGTAACATGTTATTAAAAAATATGACATAAAATTTATCAAAATAGTTCGAATATGTTTCCAAAAATTACCTAATGGGGATAAATAAATGATTTAACAGTAGAAAAGAAGGGCTAATTGAAAAAAAATGATAATTGGAGAGTTGTAAAATATAATGGAAAAATTTAATTCTCCATATAAACCTCAGCAAACAATCCAATGTTTCATTATCAAGGAAAAGGAAAATATCTGAATAAATGAAATATAGAATTGTTTTTCAATGATAATTGGGGAAAAAATAATCCAGGGACTAAAGAAATTGGCTGAGATTATGACATCATAATTTATGTGGTGGATTCTGAATACATTATGGTGATAGTTAATGAATTTATTCCTTTAATAGTTGAAAATGTCATATTTCATTAATGTTAAACACATTTATTCATTTTACACATGTTTAGTATAACAATATAAAATAATCTGAAAATATCAAAGTGGAGATATCATTGAAAACAACTAATTAGAAATTGATAAATCCCAATTATATAACATCTCCAATATCCATATTTTCATGATAAATTCCTAAAGAAACATCCTGATAATATCTTCTATATAATTTAATACAACTGTTGGTATTGATTGGCTTTCCTTAAATTTTTCAAGTATAAATTTTTGAGAGTATAAAATCACCCATCATATCATGATTCTCCATATGATTAAATAAATTTTGATGGATGAGGATAGATATACTTTCATATAACCATATGAATAATTGATATTATTACCTTATGATAAAGAGTATCTAACTCTAATGATTTACACTTAGGAAATTATCAATGATGGTGATATTCCAATTATGAAGAAATATTATGATGAATTTCTCTTACAATTTCTTAGTCTTTCTACAAGAAAGTAAGTAAAGTTATTAATCAAACATATACTAATATCTAATATAATATCCTAGTCTCTATATACAATAGATACAATTCATCTTTAATAAATGAAGAATAGACTGTGGGAGAATCTGTATAGTGTGTTTATACGCCCAAGTGATTAACCATAGGGTGCGTAGGTAATCATTGTCGTGAATAATGATAGCCTAATGAGCCTATTCATTCATTATTCTTAGCTAAAAATATAAAGATAGCGTAGTAGTATACTTTAGTATGAATTTATATCCTATTCTGTAATCCATGTGGACCCCAATACATCACTATGGGGGATCTTCGTTAATGATATTATCATGTATAGGTGACGAAGGACTATATCAACATGATTTCTTTTCATAAAAGCTACGAAAAAATGAGTTTTGGGTGATTTCATTTTGGTGTACTAGTTCCCTAGAAATAATCAGGGAAATAGTGAATAGATTCATTAGAGACTAACATTACATATTTGTGGTAGTCTTTATAGTCAAAATTCATAACCACTCTACAATCAAGGTGGCATATGAGGGGAATTGGAAAACTATAATGAAGAAAATGTGAAAGGAAAAGTAATATGTGCCGTAAATTAAATTTAAATTTTGTTTAGAGATATTATCATCCCTAATGATTCCGATAACTTGTAATGGTATATATATAGATCCTTTAAAAAAAATATGACATCAAAGGACATATTGGAAAAACATTTGTGATAGAGATTCATATATTCATTGGATTATCTAGGTATTATATTAAAATTAAGAGAAAACTATCATGATGGAAAACATAACTATCATAGATATATAAAATTCATTGAATTTTTTATACATTGATTAATCTGAGGAATTGTATGGAGAGTTACAGAATAAATTGATCAATATTCATCGGCTCACATTATAGACTAGTGGGCAATGATTTGTCATATACATAGATGTGTACAGAAAGGGATTTGGTTCTGTACTCATGTAAGGTTAAAAGTGATAACTTATTACATTGACCTAATGATGATTCTTGAGAATAATTTACGAAAAGATTATATAAAATTAATTTATTTCTGTACATATTGAATATATTGCGACATTATCTCTATGGGGAGTCGTGTGACATATACACAACTCAGAAAGGCCACATGTATATATTCAAACAAATGGATATCAATAAATCAAAATTAAGGTTGTTGGAGAGGATTAAGGATTATTATTGGTCAATATATTATATTCCTTTTAATACCAAATGAATTTCAAGAATAAAACCATGTTCGACAGTATACTGGACTAGAAAAAAAGAGCTTATACGTTCCGCGAAATACATACTTGTTTTAACCCATCCATTAAATTAGCGGGTAGGAATAATATTTACTACATAATTAAATATATATACATTTATATATATCTCCAACTCCATATAAATTATTTATAAATTTTTACTAAATAATTAATCAATTTTTAGTACAACATATTTATTTTTAAAACAATCTTTCTTCAATAATGATTTTTATTCATTTCATGAAAACGAAATTTTAATTAGTTTTGGTATCATTTATAAAATTTATTTGATAAAATTGAATCCAAATTTAAAATATAAATAAAAAATATAAATTGTGGTGATTTTTTATAATTTTCTATAAAATATTGGTTTTTATTTAATAGTCAAAAAATATATTTATGTAAAAATCCATTTCATCTGAATAAATTATGTTATTAAATGTCCAAATATTTTATTATTATGATTTAAAATAACATAATAATTAGTTATTAATATTTAACATCATAATTACATTATAATAAACTTTATATTTTATTTTTTTAAAAAAAATTCTCTAGGTATAAAATTGTGATTCTTTTTTTCTGAAAAATGATTTAAAATACACAATGTTTCACATTTCTAATTTAATAAATAAAAACATAATATTGACTGTTTAAAAAAACGTATATTTTAAAGAAATAAATATTATTTTGTATTCATAAAATGACCACTAATAATTATATAATTAATATAAATTCATTTTATTCTTGAAAAAAACATCTCTCAAAAACCTGATGTTTTATCATATATGTGGGTTTTATATAAAATTTAAAATTTTCAATTTTGTGATCATAATTTTTTAAAATTATTTCCATATTTTGATTCATCTTAATTTATTTCTCATAATAATATCATTTTATATTTTCACTATATTTAATAGTGAAAGCCAAAATAATAAATTGCTATAGTTATGGAGAAAACTAGTTTACGAGGGTAAGGGTTAAACAAAAAAAATTGTCAAAATGATCATGTTGAATTTTTATAAACAATTTCATAAAAAAATAATGAACTAAAAGTTTAATTCTCTTGATAATTTTATATTTTTGACCATTTTTTCTTCTAAAAAACATGGGTACCCTTTTTCATTTAAAAAATGTGTGCAAGTCAGCTTACTTATAAAAGGACACTCCCTCACTTATATTCTTCACACCTTCATACCCATTTCTGCATTCCAATACCAATAAAACTCACTTCACAAATTCAATCCATTTAGAATACATTCATTTTTTTTTCTGAAATACATTATAGAAATATTTTAGTATTAATATAATAGAGTTAGACCAAGAAGAGGAAAAATTCCTACCTCTTTGTTTTTATATTGTTATTTATCCACCTCATTTAGATATTATTCTACTATAAAAGTATGCTAAAACAAGTATATATTATTTAATTAGTTTTTGTTAAATTAATTTGATAACCTAATATATCACCTCTTCCATAAAATATAATACAAAATCATTATTCATGTGAAAGTAATACTAATGCCTCGTGAACCGATAGATTATCTTTCCTTCATTTCCTCTCAAGAAATTTTGAAATGAGGTATATAAATTTCATATACATGTATCATATTATTAACATATTTATACTTCTGTATATATGATATTATATATAAATTTTTAATCTCCATTCAATGGGGGATATGATAATGTCATTCCCCTGTACAATGGGCTACCACCTCTCAATGTGATGTGATTCATTTTTAACTAACACATTACATGGATGTTAATAATGATAATCTTAATAAATATATGTTATGTGAATGAAATAATGAAAATAATAATGAACTATTTATCATTTAGAAAAAAAAAATTTCTAATTTTCATTATTACACGAAAAAATGGTAATAATGATGGTCAATGTGTGGGATATCGCCTCCATAATGTGATGTGGTAACATTTTCATAACAAAATCCCAATATTTATATATATATATATATATTGAAATAATATTATTTTAATTATATCATTATTACTTTAGAAAGGTAAAATAAAACATACCGTCTTTCCATAATGATCATTAAAAAATTGATACTTTATACATGTGTACGTATGGCCTATAGTCTTCATGATCGTAAAATAGTTCATTTTTCATAATTATTTATCAAGATTGGTTTTAAAAATTATATTTGTGGATAACTATGATAAGAATTTCTGTATTATTATAATATATGTTTATAAATAACATCCTCTTTGACCATGGTAAATAAATAGAATCTATTTTGAAGCAATGAGACAAACATCCCCAAAACACTAAGAAAGGAAATAAATATTAATCATTAAAAATATTAAATTATATTTACATAAAAAAATGAGTTATAATGATGTTTTTTTAAAAAGAAAACATTCTTATGAAACCAAATAATATATTTTTATTTTATATAAATGAGACTAAGGAAATTGATGGAATTCCAAGACACAAGGTTAGGTCGTTTTATCATATACTATTTAATTTAGTGAAACATATCTCCTATAAACAAGTTTTTTGTTTTATGGTTTATAAACATTAAAATATAAATTCAATATATTTAATCATTTATGAATCATGTTATTTTATTTTTCAGTTTCAATTATATCATTGAAACATATTAAACATAAATGATACCATGTGGAAAATGGATTCTTAACTCAGTTTCCATTCATTGGGTTATATATATTTTTCATTAAATATGTTTATATAATTATATGTGAATTGATATTTAAATCATTGTATTCATTATTTACAATTTTTTTGTGGATTTTTATTCACTATACAAAATCACTCAATTTATTAATTCTCAATTAGTTGATGTGAACTTTTTAGGGGTTATTTCCCAGAAATAATAATTCTTTGGGGGTATAATGATGTCATCTACCTAAATATTTTAATGATGTTTATACGGTTCCACTTTGACATGTGATATCATTAATATCTTTATGTTAATTATATTTTATGTACCATTTGACTTATTCATTCATGGGACTTATGAATAATGAGTTAACAATGTGGAAGATATATTATGTTACAATCTCATGTCTTTCATGATTGTTTATGATCTAGTTTACTTTTTAGTAATTAATGTGATATTATTCTCCTCAACTATTTATCTTTTATTATCCTCTTGATATGAATATCATTCTCATGTTTTATTTTTGTTTCTTCCATTACTGATTGATAAAATAAAAATAATGTTTTCGATAAATTATATCGATCATGAATCTTTTTTAAATGTTGTACCTTTCTCTTCCGTATCCATGTTTCCTATATTTTTTCAAAAAAATTCTATCAAAATAAAAAATTACTATATATATATTCTTAAATTTCATCCAAAATAGATTAAAAGTTTTTATAAATAAATTTTTGTAATGGTTTCTCAAATAGTCAATTCAGACTCCCTTTTAATCAATGTTATTTAAATAATGTCTATTTTTAATATTTTTACCATGAATTAATTTTATTTCCATAATGAACATTATTTTCTATGAACCGTCATTTTTATTACTCCAATTTTTTTCAATGAAATATATTATAATAATATTTTTTGAATTTTATGTTCTTAAAATATATTTTTAAAATGTAATTGTTTTAACGAAAATATTTTTAATTATCTTTTAATTGTATTTCCATTCACCAACGAAAAAATCAATTATTTTTACATTTCCTCCATTTCTTTATTTTGTAATCATCTAATCAAAACTATATAATTTGATGGATTATTAATTTTTCAAATGTATTATTATAGAATAAATTTCTTTTATATGTGTCAATATTTATTTAATGATATTATTTGGAAACTAGTTTCTTTTTAACAGTTTAATCAAGTTTCAATGATATTTTAATGGAACATGTTACCACACCATAGGATAATAATAATTCAAATATATTATAATGGAACCCATTTTATTTTTTCTATGACATATTAATTTTTTGAATAGATTATCAGTGAACCTGTTTCTATTCAATGGGATAATCAATTTATTAAAATAAAAAATGGTTGTTTAAATGATATTCTGATTAAATTAATAATATATGTACATTTTTCATGATATGGTTCCCGGATATTATTTATAATGATAGGTAGTTAGGATATAAATTAATTAAGGTTTGATCAATTATAAACAATTGGTGGTTACATTATAATCTCATGATATGCGGTTATATTATAATGCAAGGATAGGTGGGTTCCTTATATCCCTATAATGAATTGAGTACTATGTTGATTTAATTTGACCATATTGGTATTTAAATTTGTAATATGTGATGTGAAGATAATTTTCCATGACACCAATATATATAATTTATGCATTCAATGGGTTCATAATGTTTCTTATTATCAATATTGATATATCATGGCTCATTATATTGGATTTTGATGAATATTTCATTTTTAAATGAATTATTCCGTTTTCATATTTAAGGACCCAAGTGTTGATGGGTATGATTATTATTATTTTATACACAGGAAATATGAATGTGTCAACAGAATATTATTCTATTCTAATTCAAACTGATGAAATTCAATTGATAATACATATTATTACCCTAACTGATCATTTGATCCCACCCTTCATAAGATAATTTTCCACCATGTAATAATGATCGAGGATGAATGTGTTATTTATAGGAGGTATTTAATATGGATGGTAATGATGATGACTTAATGTGATATAATAAATACTTTATTATGTGGTGAATATTCCTATTAAATTACATGGGTATTGTTTATGAGTTAGTTTTTATTTATTCAAAAAGACTCAATAAATAAATGGTCATTTTGAATGTATTTGATCTAAAATTTACTTTTTATTTTTATAGTATTTCATGGAAGAAATTGGGTCACCATAATCGGTATCAACAATTCAAAATAAATTTTCATTTTTAGAAATAAAACTAGTATGGAAGGTTTTTGGCTATTATAGTCTGTATTAGAGGAATGGTTTAGATAATTTTAATGATTATGACGTTTTAATTTGAGTTTACATTAATTATTATGAATTATATAATAGTCGTATAAGATTAATTTTTTATCATATATATTCTTTGTCTTATACAACCCTTTTCAGTTAGTTATGGTAACATAAGTTTTATCATATATATGACCATGATATTGAAAAGTGATTTGGTATCTATGGGATTAATGTTATTTCAAGAGTATATCTCCATATTTTTATTCTTGTGTGATGAAATTTATGATATATACATTGAGGCTAAAACAAACATTAATTTTGATGTTATTTAGGATATTTATTATATAGGGTTATTTCTTAATGAAATTATTTAGTTTTAACATTGGGTGTTGTTATTAAATTTTGGACCTATATGTATTACTTCATAATATAAATGTTTATTTATTCTAGGAATTATCATACCATGCAATAATCATTATGGGTTGGATAAATGTCTAAATATATGTGGAATCACATGATTATACATTTTCTGTTATGTGGAATTTTAAATTTTATTTTAGTGTTTCTGGTATGAAATATTCATCTTGGAATAATGATTGTTTAGAGAATAAGATGCGAAGTTCAAGTAAATTTATTAATGGATTATATTTTAACATATAAATTTAGTATATATCATTAATTCTATTTTCTAGATGTTATGGAATTTTTAAACCCTAAAAATTGTATATTTAAAAGAAAATGTATTATTACCGTCATTTATGATGATATCAAGGGCCTTTTTCAAAACTCTTTAGTTTGTAAATTTTTTTGCTAAAATTATCTTCATCATTAACAGTCATGTGATGAATGTTCTCTATCACCATATATAATTATTTCAACTTTATGATTTTATTCTGTATCCAAATATTCACTTCCCATATATTTTATCCTATTTGGAATCCTATTATGTGTTATTCCATATGACATATGCATGTCCATTTCTCTCTTATCAAAAGGATGTTTTATTATCCATTTTTTATATATGGGAATACAACAAAGGTATTTTAAATTGACAAAAAATTGATTATATTGAAAATATTCAAATTAAAAGGAATAAATATATTAGTGGGGGTAGGATGTAACACCCTGATATTTTAGTAATGCAATCTATTTTCGATAGCATATTCGACACGCAAAATTGTTCATTAATGTACCGTGAAATATATAATAATAATAACATAGCTGTTAAAATGGAGCGTATGATGAGTATCAGGAAAATTGAATATATAAATTTAAATATATATAATTTCTACTCAATGTAATTTTTTTAATAAATTTTTGTAAATAATCAATCAATTATTTGTAACGTAATTTTTTTTTCAAAATATATTTACATTATATATTATTTATAAATATTTTCATCAAAATAATATATATTATATTTTTGGAATATTTATAAGACATATTTAATAAAATATATGTATGTTTTGATATCATTATATCAAATTTTCATTTTTGTGATGTTTTTTGGATTTTTCTGAATTTTTTATCTTTAATGAATTGTTAGAAATACTTATATTTATAAAAATGTAATTTCCATCAAATAAATAATTAATTAGATATTAAACTTATATTTCGAATATGAAAACATGTACTAAAAACTTATATATTTATATTTAATGGTATAAATTCCATTGGAATCATCATTAAATTTGATTTTAATACTAGGTTGTCTTTGGGTTAGAAAACATGTTTTTCTTATATCTCATTTAAATCCCTTAATGATTATCATTTTTAATTAATTAAATATACCAATAATAAAGTTTAATATAATTTTTTATATATTTTTTTCAATAAAATTTAATTTTTATTCCAGAACTGATTTTTATTTTCATATTGTTAAAACAAAATCCTATTATTCCTTAAAAGAATACACTTCCTTTAAACCTGTTTTTTCCTCTCCTTGAAAATTTATGTTTTAAATTTATTTTATTCAATAATATGGATTTAATTTGTTAAAATGGATTAAATATTTACAATAACATTATTTATATTTTATTTTAATATCATCAAAAAAATTAACATAATGAAAAGGTAAAAAAGAAAAAAAAAATTATCATGGTTAATGTGAGAACATGTTTGTATGGTGGTTAAAATAAGAAGATAAGGATCAAAATGAACTAATGAAATTATAAAATATATTTTATGTCCATAAATATTACATATAATTTCTAATTAATGGGAAATATGCATTTTTTTGACTCTTGTGGAATTTGATAAACTTTGGTACACCTTTTTCCATACATAAATTTTATTTATTCCGTACATATCTCTTTTAAAATATCACACC
Organism: Viscum album; assembly: GCA_963277665.1. NCBI lineage: Eukaryota > Viridiplantae > Streptophyta > Magnoliopsida > Santalales > Viscaceae > Viscum > Viscum album. The sequence goes on from OY728127.1 coordinate 896,849,343, forward strand.
ATATCCTCCAATAATCACACAATATAAACTTCATCATTCATTTAAGACTATTAAAAAACCTCTAAACATCCACACCCTCAACATATAATCCTTTTATTCATGAATCCATTATAGTAATATTTTAGGTAAACTCTTAAAGAGGTCATCCATGATGATTTAATAATCCTATATATGTATTTATTATTCATTCTTCCACCTCCTTGAAATATTTTTTAAATATGACCATATAAAATCAACATTTTATCATATATAATTTGTGTATATTTAATTTATTTAATAACATAAATCTATCCCCACTTCCATCAAATGGGATACAATACCCTCAATTCTGGGTACGGCGGACGACTGTATCACATACTAATGTCATTTGTTTCCAATAATATCTTCTCAAGGAATCTTACAAGGAATTACTTAATGAAATTTTATGATATTTTAAATAAATAAATACTTCTTAATTATTTATATCACATATACATTTATAATATCTATGACTTTTGGGATATGATAATTTCGCTCATGTGTATGTTTCCCAATTACTCACAAAGCGATGTGATTCGTTTTCACTGACACTTAACATAGAATGTAATAATGATAATTATAATCACTCTATGTGATATTAAAGACATTGAATGGATATTTAAAAAAAATTCAATAATAAAGAATAATATATCATCTTCTTCTTACATTGAAAATAATAAAGTCATTTGGGTAGGTGTAGACTATCGCCTCAACAATTAGATCTGATTATTTTCCAACAAACACCTCAAAAATTTCATATATCTAGTTTTGTTTATAAATTTAAATATGGTTTTTTTGATTTTAAAATAATTTTGAATATATAGTAATACATTAAATGTATCTAAAATTATCATTCAATAATAGAAACAATAATAATATGTATGTAAATAAAATTATTTATATGATGCTAACATTGTTTATTTTTCATAAAAAATCATGATTGGTTTTAAATTTATAAATTATTATTAAATATGATATATTTTTTTATTACTCTAGATATGTTGAGATAAAGATTTCTTAGACCATGGATGACAGAGAAGAGTCATATTAAAAAAAAGAACGAAATGTCCTCAAAACACAAAGTGTTGATATAACAAATTAAGTATTCAATTGTGCCATTATAATGAAAAAGTTGTCTATATATAATTTTTCAATCCTATAAAATTTTATTAATAAATATAATAATTTGTATAATATTATTATATAGGATTTAGAGATTATATAAGGTAATTTTAGACTCAAGGTAAGGATTTTTTTCTCATATTTAATTTTCATATTTGAGACATGTGACATATACTCCCCTGTTATTATTTTGTTATGTATAAAATATCACATTTAAATATAATATCATAAACCCATTATAATTCATTTCACCTAACATTTCAATTTGATATATTTCATCTAAATTCATTTTACATAATCTTTACCAAATTGTAAAGGGATTCTTAAATCTATTTCCATTCATTAGGTAATATGACTTTTTATTGAATTTGTAATGGTATTATTATGTAATAATTGATATCTAAAATGTTTTAGCATGAAATTAATTTTTTTGTGGATTAACATTAAATACACAGAAGCACTACATTTATTAATTCATAATTTTGAGATATTATATTGGTAAAGTATATTCACCTAAAAATATCTTTAATTATGTCATCTGTTAATGATATGCACCTAAATACTATGAAGTTATATACAATCTCATTTATATTTAATTTCATGAATCACATTGTTTTGATAATTTTGAAATTATAATTTGATGTTATTCTCTCATGTGGCATATGATTGATGAGTTTCCAAAGTAGTGATTGCTTTATCTTAAAATTTTATTTCTTTCACTATTGTTTACGTTAGAGTATTTTATGGAAGAAAGAATGTGATGTTATTTTCTTAAACCATAATTATTATATTATCCTCTGGTTATGAATGTGGTTTAAATGATTTATTTCCATTTCAACTATAACTTATTTATGAAATGTTATGATTTGTATGTTAAAGAAACTGATTGTTTAACTTCTTTTAAATAGCTTATCACATTATTCCACATCGATATATTATAAAATGGATTTAAATATGTTATTTATAAAATAAATTATTTCATACAACTATTTTACATATTATTAGACATTTTTTATATGTTCGTAAAAGGAATTTTATTAAAATTTTCGCAATGAGTCACTTTTGAATCCCTTTTACAAAAGATTATTTAATAGAACATCTATTTTAAAAAATGTCAACCTGAATGGATTTCCTGACTATAGGATCATTATCTTAATTGAACATTTATTTTTATGTTTCAAATTTTTTCTTCAAAGATTAAAATTTTCATAAATTCTTTTTACATGTTTTTAATGGTGATTTTATGAATAAGAGGGATATTTTCCTCAAAAATATATTTAATAATATTTGAATGGGTTTTCCATTCACTAAATTTAACATCAATTGGTGTTACTTATTCTCCATCAGAGATATTTTGTAATGATACCATCAAATTTCATTCACATGATTAATTACGATTTTAATTAAGATCTTGTTATGGAACTCACTTGTTAACCACGGGTTAATCTTGTTTCAAATGGATTATTATGAAACCCATTTCATTTCCCTGGGATAATCTTGTTTGAAAGAAATTTTTATAGAACCACTTTCTTTTCATTGGGATAATCATTTTTCAATGATATTTTATGGAACCTGTTTCTTTTACAAGGGATAATCATGTCTCAAAGAGATTGTCAAAGAACTCAATTATTTTCAATAGAATAATCCAATATTAAAAATGATAATGGTTTTTTAATTTTTTTTATGATAAAATAAATCTTATATTTATGTTATTTATGATATAGTTCATGTAAAATAATTATATAGATGGGTTGGTTTGTTATAGACCAAATCTGGGTTGTTTTTATATATAAAATGGGTGGTTTGTTAAATTGTATAGCATGTATGGGTGATCCTATGATAAAAAACGATGGGAGGGTGCATTATATCTCCTCAATGCATTCTGTACTCCAAATGTGGATGTCAACCATATTGGTAATTACATTTTTATGAAGGGATGTGAAGTTCATTTTCCAAGATAACATTATATTTTATATTTTATTTCTTTTGTATTATAATGTTTATTATGATCAATGTTAATATAACATGGATCTAGATTATTTATTTATTGACTCTTTCCTTTTATTAATCCTTATTCCATGTTTTCCTTTATACTGGTCCATGTATTGATAAGTTTTAATATCATTCTTTAATGGTCACTCACTTTTATTATTTCATCAAACCCCTATATTATTCATATTATTAGTAATGAAAATAAATTGTTAATATATTCGTTTATCACTATATTGAATTTCAGATCACCCTTCTTATATTTATTTTCCCCCATGTTATAAATATTGAGTATGAATGGATTATTTCTAGAAATGATTCCATAGTGATGATGATATTTTAGATGAAATGTAGTGTAAGAATAATTGGTTAGGTGGGATATTTACCCATTCAAGGTAATGGGTATTGTCATTAAATGAGTGTATCTATATTCTATAAAAAAATTAACCAAAATAGTATTCAATAGTGTAAGGAACCCAACTTTTACTTTTTATGTTGTATATGTTGTTTGGAAAAAATAAATTCATCCCAATTTGTACCAATGTTGAAAATATAATGTTTATGTTTTTATAACCAGATCTAGGAGTGCGGGTTTAAAGATGTTATAATCCATAGATAGTGAAAAATGTGTAGAATTAACTATGTTTTAAGGATCCTGATACCCTATAGATTTAGAATATTGAATGGGATCACATCTTCTTGGACATGGAATGGTTGGAAATGGGTAAAATAAAGGGATATCCCCCTACCAATCTCAATTAACTACTCAACCATCAATTATTTATAGAAATAAGGAAAACCAAAATGACTATAAAAATATAGATAGTAATGTAGAGAAAATTTCATATTTAAATTTCAAAAAAGACAGAGTTATAATATTTACATCATGGATATGAGTCCCATTAAAACCAGAACAAAACAGTGACATTGTAGATGATGAGAATAGTTCTTTATTATCTTTTCATGAATGAATAATATGTATAGTGATCTAAAAAACATATAATAGGATAACATGATAATGGTTAATTATAAATTAGTTTCTGAATTTTTGGTATTTAAATAATATTGGGTTGAATAATATATTTATAATGGTATGATGAAACCATTTCCCTATATATTATGGAAATGGTAAAAAATAAGCATTTATTACATTGTATGACTCCACAAGACATCTAAAAGAAATAGATCCATCTATTTGGTTATTGTTATATTTATATATTTTTCATATTTTAGTTCAATCAATGATGATTTTTCTCTCAAGAAACATGATACGATATACATAAGGGAAGTTGTATGAATACATGGATCACCCCACCCTCTTTTGTCTATTATGAGTATAAGGATAACCTTGAGGTTCTAGAGAATCCTTCAGTATAAACTTGAAATAGTGCTGAGATATAGTACATATTAGCACTATCATATGGATGGATAGTTTTAGTGATACATTGATACTCTAGTGTCTATGTTGATATCTTGTTCAATAAATTTCCTAGGATGTTGGGACCTTCAAATTCCCCTAGTGTATTTCTCTTAAAATAAATGATTTTATTCTTTCATTAAAATGTAACCTTATGAAGGTCTAATTTGGAATATGTGTGACACTCCAACATACTTTGATGATATTGGAGAGTGGATTTTTATGGATCATAAACACTCCCATGATATTAAATACATTGATCAAATCATTATCCATCATATCAAATCTCCTTAATGAGGATACATAATTTATGCATCTGATAAACAGAGAGACCAAAGGTTTTATGTCAATGATAAGGTGACTATTTATATAATATCATAAAAGAAATATAAGATCTTCGGGAAGATAGAAAATATTATTCGCGATAAATTGGATGTTTTTTATCCTTGATATCATCATATCTATAACTTATCGACTACAAAACCCTCCTAAAATATCCCACGTCCTAATATTTTACATGTATCCCTCTTGAGAAAGTACATACAAGACACCAAAAATGTAATAAACCAGAGTTAGTACCCTTGAGAAATGATCATTCATATGAGTAGAATCTATTGAAGATAATAGTTTGTAGAGATAATGTTATATGATATAATAAAAATCATATGTTTATAGTGTTATAGCAGATCCAAGTGATTAAAGAGGCTATATGGGAACCAAAAGTACTAATAAAATAGAATTACCCCTGCATATTTTATTGTATGAAATGAAATTTCATAATAAAAATTATGAGTAGTGGAATAATTTAATAATCAAGAAACATATAAGTGAAATTTAATTTGGAATAAATAAAATCCACATTAAGTTGTATAGTAATATAATAAATATTCACTACATTGCATATTGTGTTCCAATTTATCATGCACAGTTTTACTTATATTTAGTTATCTAAATAAACAATAATGTGGCAATGGAATTGTGATAGTTCAGAATAGTAAATATTAAAGGGAAAGATAATGACCAAATAACACAGATAGATGATGTGATATCCTCGACTAATGGGATCATACCCTATAAATCTTATTCTGATGTACTATTGAGGTAGATAAAATTACTAGGATTCCCCTTGACCAATCCTTTGATGGAATTAGAAAATTATGTCTTGATTAAACTCATTTATTGAAGAATTTCTTTGTTATTCGGATCTGATCCCAAACATTATCTTCTGACGAAACCCGTGAAATGGTCACTATTCCATTACATTACATTAGGGAATGTGTTGATGTAAAAATTAGTTATGTATCTAGACATGGGTAACATGAATTTTTATATTTAATTTTTAATTCAACAATAATTCTTTTATCAAAATTTATTATTATATTATAAATTACTGTATAATAAATTTTAAAATAATTAGATTTTGATATGAAGAAATCAAAAGATAACTTTTGGGAAATATATACTATGAAATAATATACTCGTTGAATAATTTCATGATTTTTTTAAAATAAATTATATTTAAAATAATACTAATATTGGGTATAAATTATTTCAGTATAAATTTTACAATATTTTTCAATTATTTACAATATAATATATTTAAGGGACATAAAATCGTTAATATCATTAAAATTGTTATTTTCCAAAAAATATTTGTGTTTATTTTTTTTAAAAATACTTATATATCAATAATTCAATTCGTAATTAAAAAATTACTTTTTGGAATCACATTATCAAAATTACAGAATTGTAAAATTTTCATAATTTTCAAAGATAGAAATTTTTTTGGAAAACAAATTAATATGGTATAAATATATGGTATGAATTATAGAATCATAATAGCCCTGATGTGTTGTAATAAATTATATAAAAGCAATCCATGACCATATATGTTCCCCCATTTAACTAATATGTTATTGAATTTATTTTATTAATTTTATAAACCATTATTTAATCAATCAAATCATATATTATATTCCATGGTTTTAGAATCAATTATTTAGGAACATAACTCACTTCCACAAAACAGAGTTTATTATTTTAATATTATCATTTCTAGTCCCCATAAAATGACTAAATCCTCTTATCATTGGAATAAACCATGAGGAAATATGATTTCAGTGTTTCAGCATTCATTATTTTATCATAGGGAGTCCAAAACCATTATTTCGAAATTATTAATGAATTCCCCTCTCCTATTATATAAATTCCAAAAAAACACAGATTCCTCTACACTAAATGTGCATTGATCACCATATTTATCTCTCAATCACTCTTTAAAAATCTCCATGGTGTTCCCAGACTCTTAATAATCTTATACCATTATTATAGAATAACACTCTTAATGTATGGGTCTCTAACCTCTTCCACTATATCAATCAATTTATTGAATTATGAAATAATATATTTAGTTATTCTTCTTTTAATATATTCATAAAAAACCATTTTACTATCTTTATTATGTCCATGTAATTTGATTCCACTTTTCCGTCTCATTAAAACCTTCAATTAATAATTATGTATACTTGGTATGCTAAAAAAATATTTCAATGGTATTTTTCTATGAATACAATTATCCAGTGAATTTACATATCCATTTAATGACATTGGTATTCAAATATATGTAAATATAATTAATTTATTAGTTACATCCATGTATGTTACACACACACCTTATTCATTTTTCAAAAAGTGACAAATATCATTGCAATTTTTATGATATATGTGTCCCAAAAAATAATTGTACATTATATGAATGTGGTGGGTTGGAAAATATTTATACAGGAATCCAATGAATTTTGTAATGTTTTAATACCATGGAATCCATTTATGGTCTATGTGAGGGTTTCCTAGTAACACCATGTTATGATATCATGGAGGTTATCCTTCATTCAAACATATAATATCATGTTTTATGTTGCTTCAAAATACCTATATTATCATGAAGTTAACATCTTATACCATGCATCATTGTGGATGTTTATGAATCAAAACTTTTATTGTCAATTTGATAAGACACTTATCATATCTTGGTTTCTTTCTTAATGTTATTATTTCATTATTTGATTAATGGTATTTATAGCTCACTATTTTCTTATACATATCTCTATGATTTGTCATATAGTTTTAGAAAAACGTTTGAATTTTATGAGGATGTTTGAGAGTTTAAAATCATATTTTTAAATAATTTGTTTATGTTATATATATAATTACCCACTTAAATGATGAGTTTTGATATTTTGGGTTATTATTATGTGTGTTATTATGTAATAAATCATAAATTAATATTTATAAAATATATCTATTTTCATAGGGGGGGGATTCATTTATCATAAAATATTACAATTTCCATTCTGATTAATATACATTTTTTTCTAAAATTCTAAATTTCCTATCGTATATCATGTGAATGACTCTGATTAGTTGTTATAATATATTATTTCAAAAAACAATTCTACCACCATCCCACCATGATGATTGAGAGTCAATCATGGGGAGTCTAATTATATATACCTATATTCAGTGAAATCTATTCAAGGGGAAGATAGAGCTCCTCAAAAACCTATTGGACCATTCTAGGAGGGAGATTATAAGGTAATAATATTTCCCATGAAGAACAATGTCAGTTTTGAGATTGTTTTTAGTGGTTGATGTGCATGAGATTCATTGACTACCTACATTAATAGGGAGTCATTTTTTACGTATCAAGGGGATGGTTCTGACCAAGAAGTTGAAAGTTGGTTAATTAAATTGGGATTTTCTCTTAATTTCTTGATCATGTAATAAAAAAGGATGATCATAGAATCTTTAATACTATAGGATACTAATCCTCAATGGAATCTACAAATATTTTGATGTATCATAATATACAATGGGGGAGTTTTTCACCCACATTTAATGGTAATTCCTATACATGAAAATATAAACTGATCATTAACATGATATATTCATGATATTCAAGGTATATTTATAAGTATGGGATTATACTACCAAATTCATGTTATTTTTAAAACTCGAATAACACAAAATATGGAAATGGGATGTGGGTTAAGTATTTTTAGCAATTTTTTCAAGAAAATATTCATCAGAGGTTTATGGTTCTATTCCTATACACCAAGTAGGATATAAATTAGATTATTGTGTCATATGAGTGAGTCTTAAAGTAGAGTATGGGGATTCAAGGAAGTGAATAGAAATCTGGATGATGTGTTCATATTATAGAATTATAACATTCTATTAATTGTAAATTTTTTAAGATCATCCTAATATAGAGGAAGTGGAGGTTCTAAGACTCACCCATGTCCCTATAATATTAACTCATATATTTGACGTAATAATTTTTATTACCCGAAAATATGATTCAATGAGTTATGGATATTGAATTACATATTGGGGAAGATGATAAATGTGGGTATATTACCTAATAGAACAATATAGATATCATGAGAGAAGGAATATTGCGCCAGAAGGTTGGGTCTACAGTATATTCCATAACATAAAACAAAAAGTATGGGGACGGGAAAAAATAAAAAGGATAATTTTACATTAGTTGGGTGAAAATATATTATACGAATCATCCACCACATCCAAATGTAGTGCCACAATAATGAGTGGATAGACCTCATGATTACAGTGGTGTAGGTATTGGCTCAAAAATATTATTTTAGGACGGTCATGGATACATTTATTTGGTTGTGGTAGGGTATTTTTTTAGTTCCAAGCATATTCAATGTAGATATAGTTGAAATTTTATTCATCTCCTCCAAGACATCCATTATGTAAAACATAATTTATTTTCACTCCTTTATCACCGTGAGTCTCAGAAGGGAAGTCAATATCTCTGTTTTTTTAGAGTAGAGATAGTATATATAATATCTAACCAGAAGGGAAAATTTTTTATGCTGATATAGGTATGCTGAGGTCGCATCCTAATCCCCAATAGTTACATGTTGATTTTCTATATCATAATTCTTAAAAGGTGACGATATGATGACATCCATCTTGTTGACAATTTAGCATCTATTTTAAATTCCATATATTAATTCCTCTATGGAGTTAAATATTCTAGTCCTAATGGAGTATATTACTTTGTTTGTAGGTATAGGGTCATATTCATTATGGTGAGACATTAGGGGAGGTAGACCATCACAACATAGTTGGACATCCTCAACCAATATGGGAATGATATAGAGAAAAAAGAACTTTTTTGTAGTTGTGAGAGAGGCCATGAATTTATTTCCGGAATAAGAGGATATATTGAAACCTAAGAGGAATGTAGTGTTTTGTATTAATATTGTGTGAGGATAAATGATCAAATCCAATAAACCATATTCTATTTACCTTCTCACTCTTTATGTGTTTTGGGTGTAGATAGATGAGTTCCCCTATTTGGGATTTATTTTCTATATTTTTTCACCATGGGGTTCCACTATTATATTTATTATGACGTTTTATGGTTGTTCTTAACTCATTATTGATTTAAAAAGGATAAATTTATTGATTATTATGAAAAAATGTAACATACCACATATCGAGTTCCCAAATTATTAATATAAATGACCTCAAGTGTTCTCATAGATTAATCATATATCATGTTTTAATGAGATTCATGTTTTGGTGGAAGAAAAAAAGATTATTTTATTTTAATGTATTCATTGGAACTATGATTTTGTCAGGATTCTATATGGATTTGTCATTGAACTTGTGGTTTTCATGTGATTTTTTAACTAGGTGTTCAATCCATATCATTATAAATTGTTAGTGGTATTCATCGATGAAATACTACGGTGTTCTAGAGATTACTAAGAGAATACAGATCATTTGATGGTATCTATAGATACCCTGAGGGTGTATTAGATAATTTTTTTTCAAAGGTACTATTTTTTGACATAATAGTTGACTTTCCATGGAAGCTTAATATCAACGAATGGGGTTTTACTGGATGTTGTGAAAATATGGGTAGTGTTGGATTGGAAGACATCATGGTGAATGTTTGATTTCAAGAGATTCATAAGGTTGGACGAGTTATATATTTTCTTTTTTGGAATCTAATCATTGATAGACACCCCTTTTCCCATAAAAAATAACAAAAAGGATTTTATAAGCATATATCAGTGTCCTCAATCATTTGATCACCTTAAGGAGAATCTGAATAGTGCATTGGTTATTAGACATTAACTTAATGAAATAATATATAAATAGTTTTTTCATGCATCTCAATATAGAAATGGTTATGTTTAGCTCATGGAAAATTATTTTATTACCTTTAAATCAAGTATAATTATAGATCATTAGAGTATTTATACCACTTATGAAATGTATTTTTCATTAGTGGTTTTCAATTAGTAGTCTTGATGGTATTATTTTATCTATCATAGGACCATGGTTTTCTGTAACCACAATGGTTTGAGATACAACATCACCCATTTTTAATTAAACATGATGTAGTGACATTTTATGCAGTCCAAATAGTATTATGATTCTTATATATTATATACATTGAAAAAGGGAATTAAAATTCCTAAAATACTATGTTTGAAGGCCGATCCAAAGATAGTTTATGACTCAAAGGATGGAAGTAGGTGCATGGAGTTGTTAGCTTACATGAATCGTGATAAAGGGTTGGTTGATGTTTTGGGATACATGTTTCAGTTTATAGTAACCTCAATGCTGATGTAGTGGGTTTCAGATGCTCATTTCAATGACTATGAGTGAGATATTTTGTGTTATCAGATAATCAATAGATATGCATCCCTGTGAGGCATTGTTGTAGAGGCCCGAAGCTTAACGTACATAGACATTACATTACTTTTACGAAATACTTAATACATAACTAAAACAGACACACAAGGACCGTAATATTATAGTGTCTCTAGTAATATAGAACGTAATATTCTAATCATGGTGAAAGATTTTAAACATCTCCCATAAAGATCTTCCCCGTTTTTTTCTTACATAAAACCTTTCTTTATATCCTAGGGAAAAGAAAACATAGAAAGGGTGAGCTCAAATGCTCAGTAAGGGTAATCAGAGAGAAAATAAAACACACCATATACATTTGAACATAAAAACATGAACATAATGTTTAAACATCTAAATCTTGATCAATGACATAAAATAAGGCAGTACATAAGGCATAGATCAAAATAGAACATTAATCATGAAAAAATAGCGTGTAAATAAAACATTTAATTGTGGAAAACATTAAGCACATGATATGATTTACATAGTAGCCAAGGCATTACTACCAAGAACATTTTAGTGGACAAATTCCCTTTTTGAATCGAGTTCACTCCTCATTGCAGTCATGTATTACTTAACTAGATTAACTTATCGTTCCATCCAGGTTTATCTCATGATATATATATCTTTACCCAATGTATTAGAGGGAGATATAGGTCCCACCCATCTCATAATGAAATCATTCTTTCGTGTGCCACAAAATCATAAATCATACATCATAGCACAACCCATGTAATAGAATGGGATTCTTAAACATCCTTCCATCATAACATAATCCATAAAAAATTGATATCATATCATCATAAGAAGAATCAAACCATGAAAATAATGGAGACATTATACTTTAAATATAAACATATTAAAAAATGTCATTTTATATGGAAAATATTTTTTATAAAACACTTCAAATAAAATTATGAAGAAAATACCCTTTCTTCTTCAAAATTATTTTCTTTTCAAAAAATGCCATGTAATTTTTAAGGAAAAGGGTTTTGTTAAAAATAATCAGGAAATATTATATAGGAATCTTCATGAAAATGAGGCGTTATGAGATCATAAAAATCCGTTCACGCCGTATAAATTAAAAATAACATTCTCCTCGATCTTTTGTTGGAAAAGTCAAAAAGTACATCGTTTGGTAAAAAAAGATTCTTTGCATACCATGTAGTAAAAGTAAAAAATTGTTAAAAGGACTTTAAACATACATGAAACCATTTTTAGGAAACATGGACATGGATGATAACAATAACCCCAGTAAATACTTACGAATAAAAAATCTCTAATAAGAATGAGATTTGAATAGTTATCCCTTACCTTAGGTCTAATATGCTTCGTACGTATCTGAAACTCCTGTATAATGATTTAAATAATGTCATTCTCTTATTAATGTATCATATTCATTGTTATGATATCATATATGGTTCAGTTATGACTTTATATTACACGTTCCTTTTTAAGATCCTTGTTAAAGCAGCGTTTTGGGTAAAATCGTTTTATTTATCGTACATGTTTGGACTTGTTATTCTTGATATTATTAATTATATCCTGATTTAAATAATTCCATAATGTAAAAAATTATTTATATGTAATATATATTCTGAATATACATGTATATATGATAGATCGATAAATGGAATGAAATACACTGTTCATGGAGACGGTAGGTCGTACGTACGCATGCACGCTCTTTTCGTTTCATTATGGAATTGAATGAAATTTAGTGGATGAAATACATATATATATATACATAAATCCAGTATCATTATTATGTCATATATTTCATGATTACTTATTATATATACTTTATAATCATTCATGAATGGTTATCATGGAGAATGAATATCATCGAGTCGTGGAGATGGTAGTCCGTACGTACGTACGAGCGATGATATCATTCCCATGATCGTGGAATTGTATTGGAGTGAATGTATAATATTTCATAATCAATATCACTTTAAAATAATCATATTATTTATTTATTTACACCATTATACCCATCCAAGTAAGGTGGTGGTTGAAAACATATTACACCATGGCGTTGAGATGGTATTCCGTACATACGCACACACGATGATTTTGTTTTCTGTAGGATGGATATATGGTGAAATAGGGCTGTTTCATACTTATAAAAACATATCAGTATATGAGTGATACTGATGTTATTACTTCATAATGAAACATCTAATGTATAAGAAGTAGAAGAAGAAATAACGTTGAAATAATCGGTAACGGACATTACCTCTTCTTTGAAGCGCCTCTTCTTAACCTCCTCTTAGGGAACTAAAGATGGTGTTTGAAGAAGAACAGAAGCTCTATGATGTTTCTTGGGAAGTGGAGAAGGAGAATTTTTAGGGTTGGGCCGATCATGAAGGCTCAAAGTGGTGTGAGGAAGAGAGGGATGAGTTTCCCTTTTATAAGGGAGGAGAGGGGCACCTTAGGAAAACATAAAATATTATTTTATTATAAAGTCATATTCAGTTTTTAATATCTCCAAATTGATTTATTTCGAAGATAATGTGGGGATGGGTATAAAGACTCTCATACAATAGAATTTAGACAAGTTTAGGTTTCTATTTTAACCTTATCATTTAGGTTTTACATTAAGTTAAATAATTTTACTTTTACCGTGTCTTCTTGATTTCATACAATATAAGGTTAATAAACGTACTACAATAAGACAAACGAACCCCAAGTTGTATATTATTAATATATATAACCTTATATATGTCATTTGGCCAATCCTTATAATTTAATGAAAAAAATAACGATTAATAATATAATATTTGTTTTAAAAACTATTTTATGTCAATTTTGACACTATTTGGTAATTGATTTTTGTAAAAATCATAACAGAATTATTAGTTCTAATAAAGTTAATTAAATCAATAATAACATGTCATATTAACCTATAAAACTAGTTGAATTAATAAAAAGTCTATATTTACATTTATTTTGGTATTTATAACTTTAATTATGTCAATATTTCATTAATGAGATTATTACTGCATCATCGTATGTCATAAATAAATTAAAATATTTAATGTCTAAAAATTATAAATAAAATACCATTATGTAGTAAATAGTTTTAGATTTATAATGAATATATATATATTGGAATTTATCATATGTATATCCCTATATTAAAAATGTTTTAGTTATTAAATATTGATTTTAACTCTTTTAACTATTCTTTAAATAAAATAATATCAAATGTCCTAATCTAATCCAATTGGGCCTAAATGGTCATATTTTATTCCTAAGGCTGTTTTTGGTCGAATTAAACGTGTCTAATAGAATTAGGACACGTGTTACAGTAATAATAATAATACAATTTTTACCTTTAATTACTCTATTTACTTTGAGCCGTGGTAAAAAAAGTAAAAAGTTACTATTCACCACAAATTATTTTCGTCTCATTAGAACCACATTTTAATACATGATATTAACCGTGTCTCTCGGATTTCTGAAATTCAATTCATAGAAGTGGTAAAATTTCATTTAAATGAAAAAGTCAGTTTTTAACTACCACTAAGTGGTTTCACTATTCATCGAAAATTGATGTTTTTCAGAAAAATACCAACAATTCAGCCTAAGAATTATTTGATATTACAAATTTAAAATTGATGTCTATTTTTCCAAATTCAATACATAGAAGTGGAATTAATTAATTTTGAAATTAATTCCCATTATCAAAAAAATAGCATATTTTTAAGAAACAAAAACTATCAAAAGATTAATACTTGTTTATATCTAATTTCAAAGTGAATTTAATTCCAATGAACAAAATTGGATTAAACGGTAAAAATATATTCTAATTACACTTTAAAACCAATTAAAAATGTAATCTAACTATATAAATTATTACGATGAAAAAAATTGTTTTTAAATAAAATATAGCGTGTTTTTACTATTCATTAAAATATAAATGTTTTCAGAATAATATGCAAAAATTTTCCAAAGTAAATTTTTATATCATGATTCCAAAGAAGAATATTATTTTGTAAAATTGAACTTATAGACATGTCAAAAACAATATTTAATGTGGGTGCACCATCAAAAGGCGGGAAAACTGTAATTTTTAAAAAATACATATTTTAAAGGAAATTTTTTTTGTTCTCATACCATATTCTAGAAAATGTGTAAGATGAATAATAATGTTATAAAATTCAAAATGTCTTTAATAATATTCATAACAGCAAGTCTATAATAATAATATAACAATATATCATTGTTTTGTGATAATCGGTATTGCATACTAAACACGCTATCAAGGTAAGTCACGATTGCGTGTAATGAAAGCCAAGAATAGTGTTGCTTATACTACAAGCTAATGAGGTGCTGCGTATAGTACAAGATAATCATGGTGTAGTGTATAATATAAGATCAAATAAATTAAAAATAATATATCTCATAAAATCTCGGGGTGTCACATTCTACCCCCCTTAAAATGAATTTCGTCCTCAGAATTCGTCGGGGTAAAAAATCGTTTACTATACATAGCAACCCACAACATAAAAAGGAATATTAAAACATTATTTTAAAAATTAAAGTATCAAATGTAACGATTACCCAAAGTACCTCATCACTGGGTTTCCATATAAGAGAACATAGCTGAATATATGGATATGGAAGAAAAATCTAACCGTCATGTTCTGATAGAGAGTGGTAGAGAAAATGGCAATGAAAAAGCCAACAATCACAAAGCCATAGATTAGCGATGATCTATGGTACCATCTGATACATCTAATATAAGGTCACTAGGATAACATTTTTGGTTTTCAAGATCACTTCCCTAATGTTGATGAAATTGGAATTAGAAGAAATATTTTCTTGATTTTGGTAGAGTCTCACCATTGGTCATTACATGGACAATTTCCACTTTAATTCTTAATGAAATGAAGTTGAATTGGTCATTCGTGATGTTTTGGTAGATCATGTGATAGAAGGATGGGTCATTCCATCTGTTTCAAACAAAAGGTTAACAAAATTTATCAAATATACATAAGTCCATTTATGGTGAGGTTAATCATATACGATTCCAAAAATGAACTTATACTTCATATATCACACCACTTAATAAAATAAAACTGGTTTCTACTAACCAGATACTTCCTATAGGCCAGTGGTATGCGATAAAGGCCAGTCGCACTTCGGTAGTGGGTTCAATTCCCACACCCTTTTCCGACGCGATGGGTTGTCGCTCATCCTGTAGTTTGTCCTTTTTCTAAAATTACATTATTATGACATTCCCTCGATAATATCGAAAACCATTCTAGCCATAAATTAACTAATGTTCAACATAATCCATTTAAAATATTTAGGCTAATCCAAAATACCTCTATCCAAGCTTATTGAATAAAGAAAACAATTACTAGAAATTTCATCTACCGAGCATGTGAATATCATCATTTATCCCCGATATATCCTGTTAATCATATTCCAATCATGTGAATACCTTAATCATGTATTCTCTTGAAAAATTAATACCCATTTAACCTTAGTAAAAACATTAATGCTCTAAAAAGTTAACTCTTTCCATATACCAAAATCCCAAAATTTCTATATACTCAGACCATGATATCACATTGTCCTTATTTTAGTCATGAGCTCATGATTACAATCATATTATTTTCTACTTATCCCTTTAATATGATCATTTCATCTGCTTTCCAAAAATATTTCAATCACTTTTTCATGGTTACCAGTACCATATAATTATTGTAAACCAATACATAGATATTCCAAAATTACACAATACCATAAATGAGATTCCATGATACTATATTGAAATCCCATTACATAAACACAAAATCATTACACAACATCATTTTCATACTCAACATCACAAATAGTGATCGCATGAGACATCCCTTTAAACTTTTCCTTAAGAGGTTGCTCACGTTGATCATCATTAACCTGTGGATTATGGAATTTATTAGAATAATTCCCCATTTCCTGGCACTTGAAGCATTGAAGTGTTGGTGGAGAGTTCTCTGTAGTCTTTTCTCTATTCACATCATTATAAAACTTTTTCCCATTACGTTGTCAATCAACTGCTCGATGACCTTCTTTTACATAGTTAAACCATTTTCTATTACCTTTTAGGAAATCTCCACCATGATTCTTTCCACACATTGAGCATAAAGAAACATTCATCTTCTTTTCACCATTGTTCTAAGATTTCTCCATGAACTCCAGCATTTATTTCTTGTCAAAACCATGAGATGGATATGTTACACCAACATCGAGTTCTACCTTGATAGGAAAAAACACAATTTCTTCATAGCTACTGATGTCCCTTATAGCTAATTCCCTTCGAATACTGGGTTTTAATCCACTGAAAAATTGATCAACGTTACTTTCAGGTTGGATGATAAAGACAAATGCATATCTTGAAAGTCTTGTAATATTCTCTTTGTATATACCAATAGATTCACCATCCTTATGCTTAATCTCAAGAAACTCATTTTCCATCATTATTCTAAGAATACGAGGGATGTACTTACTGAAAAACTAGTTCATGAACTCGTCCCATTCTAGGGAATCAATTTCATATCTTTGCCTCGTATTCTTGATAAGATTCCACCATTGATCAGCATCACCTTCCAAACGATATACTGCTAATATGACTTTATCATGCTCAGAACATTTTAGAACTGAAAATATCTTTTCAGTGGTACTGATCCATTATTCAGCCACTAAGGGATCCGAAGACCCACTGAATGAAGGTGGACGTTTCCTCATGATGGATTCAACAGAATTTTGCTCCTTTCTCTGCACATTTTGATGTCCAGAATGATTCATTGCTTGTGTAAGTATAGAAATAATATTGTTCACTCCATCTCCCCTGACATTGGTTTGGTCAGGAGGAAAATCATTGCATTTTCCATCACATTAATCAACACTGTTCCATCAGGTTCCAACCATCGTCTAAAACCCAAAAATAATAGTGTGAGAGGCAAATACCATGTTTGGGAAAACAACATAATAAAGGGGGAGTACTTTCAATATCTCTCCTCTTAGGTTTAATTCTACGATCATTATCGCAATTCTAGGACTATAACCTATACGTATACTTAACCCTAGGGACATCCTTTGATATACCTTAGAAATATCTCTAGGTATTTCACTAAAGTTTTCACATCCTAATATCCAATGGTTATCTAAACCTCTCTCTAATACCAACTGTAGAGACCCGAAGCTTGACGTACAAAGACATTAAATTACTTTTTCTGTATACTAAATACATAACTAAAATAGTCACACAATGACTGTAATAGTTTAGTGTCTTTGGAAACATGGAACTGAATCTTCTAATCATGATGAAAGATCTTCAACATCTCCCATAAAGATCTTCCCAATTTTTTTACCTAAAACCTTTCGTTATATCCTGGGGAAAAGAAAACATAAAAATGGTGAGCTCAAATTCTCAGTAAGGGTAAGCATGGAGAAAATAAAACAAACCATATACATTTGAACAAAAAAACATGAACATAATGTTTTAACATCAAAATCATGAGGAATGACATAAAACATGGCAATACGTAAGGCATAGATCAAAATAGGACATAAATCATGATAAAATATCTTTTAAATAAAACTTGTAATTGTGGAAAAACATTAAGCACATGATATGATTTCTATAGTAGCCAAGGCATTACTTCCAAGAACATCATAGTGGACAAAGTCCCTTTCTGAATTGAGTTCACTCCTCGTTCCAGTCTTGTATTGCTGAATAGGATTAACTTTCCATTTCAGCCATCTCTATCTCATGAGATATAAATCATTACCCAATTCATTAGAGGGAGATATAGGTCCCACCCATCTCTTAATCAAATCATTCTTTCGTGTGCCACAAAATCATAAATCATACTTCATAGCATAACCCATGTAATAGAATGGGATTCTTAAACATCATGCCATCATAACATAATCCATAAAAATGGATATCATTTCATCATAAGAAGAATCAATCCATTTAAATAATGGAGACATTATACTTGAAACCTAAATATATTAAATAATTTCATTTTAGATGGAAAATATTTTTAATAAAACACTTGAAATAAAATCATGAGGAAAATATCCCTTCTTCTTCAAAATCATTTTATTTTCACAAAATTCCATGCAATTTTAAATGAAAAAGATTTTTTAAAAAAATTATCATGAAATCTTGTATAGGAAGCTTTATGAAAATTAGGCGTTATGAAACCGTAAAAATCCGTTCACACCGTATAAGGTAAAAAAACATTCTCCTCATACTTTTGTCAGAAAAGTCAAAAATTACATAGTTTGGTAAAAAAAGATTCATTACATACCATTTAGTAAAAGTAAAAAATGGTTAGAAATGACTTTAAACATACATGAAAACATTTTTATGAAGAATGGAAATGGATGATAATAATAACCCAATTAAATACTTATGAATAAATAATCTCATATAAGAACGAGATTGGAATAGTTATCCCTTACCTTAGGTCCGATATTCTTTATACATATCCGATCCTCCTGTATAATGATTTAAATAATTTCATTGACCTATTAAATAATCATATTCATTGTTATGAGATCATATATGGTCCACTTATGACTTTATATTACCCGTTCTTTTGTAAGTTCCATGTTAAAGCAGCGTTTTGGGTAAAATCGTTTTATGTATCGTATATTTTTGGACTTGTTGTTCTTGATATTATTACTTATATATTTATTTACTTAATTCAATAATGTAAAAAATGATTTATATTTAATATATATTCAGCATATACATATATATATGATAGGTCGATAAATGGAATGAAATACACTGTTCATGGAGATGGTAGGTTGTACGTATGCATGAACGTTGTTTTCACTTCCTTATTGAATTTATTGGAATTAAGTAGATGACATACATATATACATACATAAATCCAGTATCATTACAATGCAATATATTTCCTTATTACTTATTATATATACATTATAATCATTAATGAAAGGTTAACATGGAGAATGAATATCATCGCATCATGGACGGTAGTCCGTACATACGCACGAGCGATGATATCATTCCCATGATCGTGGAATTGTATTTAAGTGTATGTATAATATTTCAGAATCAATATCACTTTAAAATAATCATATATAGTTATTTATTGACACCATTATACCCATCCAAGTAAGGTGGTGGTCGAAAACAGATTACACCACGGCGTGGAGACGGTATTTCGTACGAATGCACACGCTGTGATTTCGTTATCCATAGGATGGATAGATGGTGAAATAGGGTTGTTTCATACATAAAATAACATATCAGTATATGAGTGATACTGATATTATTACTTCATAATGAAGCAACTAAATATGAGGAAGTAAAAGAAGAAATGAATTTGAAAAAATAAGTAATAGACATTACCTCTTCTTTGAAGCGCCTCTCCTTAACCTCCTCTTAGGGAACTAAAGATGTTCTTTAAAGAAGACCAGGACCACTAGGATGTTTCTAGGATGGTTGAGAAGATAAATTGGCAGGGGTTGGAGGCTCAAAGTTGTGTGAGGAAAAGAGGGAGGAGGATCCCTTTTATAAGGGAGGAGAGGGGAACCTTAGGAAAACGTAAGATGTTATTTTATTATAAAGTCATATTTGGTTTTTAATGGCTCCAAAATGATTTATTTCGAAGCTAAGGTGGGGATGGGTCGAAATAATCTGATACAATATAATTGAGACAAGTTTAGGTTTCTATTTTATCCTTATAATTTAGATTTATTTTAAGTTAAATAATTTTAATATTACAATTAATTATATAATGTTTTTTAAAAAACTATTTTATGTCAATTTTGACACTATTTGGTAATTGATTTTTGTGAAAATCATAAAAGAATTATTATTTTGAAAAAATTTAATTCAATAAATAATAACATGTAATAGTATCCTAGAAAATTAGTGTAATTCATAAAAAGTCTCAAATTACATTTATTTGGGTATTTATAACATCAATTATGTCAATATTTCATTAATGATATAAATACTACATCCTCATTGTGTTGTAAATAAATTAAATTATTTAATATATAAAAATTATAAGTAAAATAAAATTATGTAGAAACTCTTTTTAGCTTTATAGTGAATATTTATAGTCTAATTTATCTAATGTATAACCAGATATTAAAAATGTTTTTGTTATTAAACATTGATTTTAACTATTTTAACTATTCTTTAAATAAAATAATATTAAATGTTTTAATCTAATACTAGTGGGCCTAAATGGTCATATTTTATTCCTAAGGTTGTTTTTGGTCGAATTACACTTATCCAATTGAATTAGGATAGGTGTTAGGGAAATAATAATATCATTTTTACCCTTAATTACCCTATTTACTTTTAACTGTGGTGAAAAAAAGTAAAAAATTACTATTCACCAAAAATTATTTTCATCTCATTGAACCACATTTTAGTCCTTGATATTAACTGTGTCTCTTGGATTTTCGAAATTTAAAAATTTCATTTAAATGAAAAAGTCATTTTTAACTACCTCTAAGTGGTTTCACTATTAATCGAAAATTGATGTTTTTCAAAAAAATACCAAATATTCAGCCTAAGCATTATTTGATATTGCAAATTCAAAATTGATGTCTATTTATCCAAATTCAAAACATAAAAGTGTTATTAATTAATTTTAAAGTTAATTCCAATTATCAAAACAAATAGCGTGTTTTTAAGAAACAAAAAATATCAAAATATTGATACTTGTTTATATCCAATTTCAAAGTGAAATTAATTCCAATGAACAAAAATGGATTAAATGGTAAAAATATATTCTAATTACACTTTAAAACCAATTAAAAAGATAATCTAACCATATAAATTATTGTAATGAAAAAATGATTTTAATTAAAATATAGCGTGTTTTTACTATTCATTAAAATATTAAATTTATCAGAATAATATGAAAATTTTATCCAAAATAAATTTTTATATCCTGATTCAAAAGTAGAATTCTATTTTGTCATATTGAACTTATATACTTGTCAAAAAAAAGATTTAAGGTGGGTGTGCCATCAAAAAGCGGGAAAACTGCAATTTTATGAAATTACATATTTTACACGAAAAATTATATTTCGTTCTCATACAATATTCTAGGATATGTGTAAGATGAATAATAATGTTCTAAAATTCAAAATATAGTTAATACTAATAATAACAGCTAGTCCATAACAATATTATAACAATATATCGTTATTTAGTGAAACCAGGTGTTGCGTACTACACACGCTATCGAGGTAGGTCGTGATTGAGTGTAATGAAAGCCAAGAATAGTGTTGCATATACCAAAAGCTAATGAGGTGTTGCATATAGTAAAATCTAATCTTGGTGTAGTGTATAATAGAAGATCAAAGAAATTAAAAATAATATATCTCATTAAATCTTGGGGTGTTATAGTTGTTATGTAGAGAACTCTATCCACTTATTTGATATGATACTTATTTATTAACTAATGAAGAAAGAGATATTTTTGGGGTTCCAATATTCTCCCTTTCCAGTCCTCATAGTTTGGGAATGATGTAACATAACCTATATGTAGTGTCCCTGGCATGATTAACCACATAGATGGGAGGCGGAATTAGTGGAATCTATTTTTGAATTCCAATTCATTTAAATCCATCATTTAAAATATACTTATATTCTCAATCCATTATAAAATATATCTCAATCTATCCCTTCCTGATGTATTAATAATAGAAATAGAAACACATAGAATTTATAAGGTTGGGAAAAAAGGACATATCCTTTCCATGTTAGTTATATCACCAATTGTGGATTATAAAATACATTATTTTCATCCATTAGAATGATTTATATACAATCACAACATATTTCGACTGAATCCTCATAAATGTTTCATTATATTTCATCACATAGTGTCACTATAATACACACAAGCCTGCACCTGAATCCATATAAGAGACCTAATCATCTTCTGATCTAACCAAGCGACTACTTCTACACCTGACTCTAACCGAAAGACATCACCTACTCCTTGATCCGACCGGGATACATATACATTTTTTAAGGCTAGTAATGTACATCATGATATTTTGATCTTCCACTATGAGGTCATTGAATCAGACATTCTCATGTACCTATCCATGTATCTTTTTCTTTAATATGACTTTCTATAATATATCTAATCAATTTAAACTTATCATTTACGATTCTACAACTATTCATGTTCGATTCATTATTCTTTAGAAGAAGTACTAGCCTCATATATATTTTTTAAAATAATTCCCAAAAGTATTCAGTATTATTTTATATAATAACAGACATATACAATGTCAATTAAATTTTCTCTTGACATATCATACATAAATAATGTTTAATTCATTTCATAATATTCTAAATCTTATTGTACTTATCAAATATATATTGTCCTATTAATATATTACATGAATTATATATCTTCTTTTGTACCTCTTTCTTATTTATCAATTAACATTAATGATTTCCATTATCACAAGCATATTCTAAATTTTATTCTAGTTTTTTATGTTGTAACAATCTTTGTTACTCAATTTTTGTGGATGGAATTATCTAACACACATGAACTTCCTTCCATATGAATTAGTCTATTTTCAAATACCCATAACTATCACCATGCACACTCGTAATTGGTTAAAAATTATAGATTATTAGTTCTACTAGGAAACAACTTTCAAACTATTATCCCCCAAATTATAACAATAGGTGAATGATTTATTCTCTCCATCAAATAGTTTAGTCACATCATATTCCATCATTTTTCAGATAAGGATATTTTGATAACTAATTGGGATAACATTAGCTAAGAAGGAATTTGAGATACTTGATTTACTCATGAATTCAATGAGTACGTTGTTTAAAAATCAATAGTATCTAGGATATACTATATTCTCCAAGAAAGAAGAAACTTTGTGGATCATACCCTTGATATAGTGGAAGTGGGTGAGGTGCCCTATTTCATGATCTCTCTGAATGTAAAACTACAGTAACCCTCCCCTTCATGGAAGCCCGTGTTTTACAAACATGTACACACTATCTCATCCCCATGAATAATTTCACGTCAAGGACTATCATAAATGAAATTTAAATATTAGTGTATGAATGAAATTTGAACATCATTTCATTATGAATCCTCATTTATTAATTTTTCATAATTCAAAATGTCTTTTCTTTTATAATTTTGGGATGGTTCCTCTCACTTGAATGTAATGACAATCACGTTCTCCTCCTAGTTTTGAAATCATATTCACACTATCATTTCTAAATGGAATTCTATAAGTATCATTTTAATTTGAAAAATTCTCAATCCTAGATTAATTTTCATTAATTCAGCATATATATTTCATTGATGGAGGTACAAGGTCTCATAATCACAATCAAAGAATTCCCATTGAGACAATCGTTCAATCAAAAATCGTTTTATGATCATCCTTATTATATGAGACCACATTGTATGATTGGGGAGGATAAATATGACATCTGGGATTGATTGGATGGTTTATATGACTTTGATCAAGTCGTGAGTGGAATTTCACGACTTCTAAGGGATAAAGTAATAGTTATCGAGGATCCATGTTCCAAATAGAAGACCCCCACATTTATGTTTTCTCATTTATTATGAGAACTGAAATTATCAATTCGTGCTGGTGGCAGAGGTTCTGCATTCACATAAACCATCACACACCATAGCTTCACAGGACACACTAGGCCACATTCCTTATAACATATTATATCACACACAATCACACTCCTACAAACCATATACACAGGGCCACTCACATGTAGCCTATTGGGATGTGTGGACTGACTCTCCCATGTGGTTGAGATCATCTTACCATATGTCTAGGATTGAGTCAATCCATATTGAATTTAATGGATGGAAATAATTTTTAATAAACTCCAATAAAAAATATTTCAATTTTATTCTATGTATATACTATAATTTCAATCCATTCCCAAAATAAAATGTGAAACCAATTCTCAAAATTAAATTAAAATAACCCTTAGGAATATATACATTTTCATGGACTTCATTCTTCTTATTCTTCATTTTGAGAAAAAAAAATTCATTCTTGACACATGGGGTTTTTATTTAAGAATAACATAAAATTCTCCACATTTTAATGGAGAATAATAATTCCCCAATCTTATCATCTCTTATTAGTTCTCCACTGTATATTTTCCCTTATTGAAAAAAAATAAAATCAATGTCAATTGGTCATAAAAAGCTCATTTTTATTTTATTTTCTATTTATTTTCTCATAATCAATTCTTAATATCAGTAACAAAATATCATCCAAAATAATTAAAATTAATGAAGAGGATAAATGAGGTTTTATCACCTCAACATCACAATGTTTCATTTCATTTTTAAATTGAATATTCTTAATAAATGGATCCAAATTTGTTGATAAATAAATAAGAATTTAGTATATTATCTTTATGTATATGTAAGTAGTCCCTATGTAGAAAATAAGAGTGATGTTACTAAACAATAAAAGCTCTCCCAAAATAAAATTTATATGTGATACCATCCTCAATATCATAAAAATCTTGTTTTCATTTCACATGATATTGAAGTATTTTGTTCAAGACATATCAATCAGACAACATAATGAACACATCAAAAAAATTAAATGCATATAATATTACTTCCCCTCCATCTCATCTTTCTCATTTCCATTACACCGACTAGGAATTAATTTATATTAACACAGGAAGATGTTTTATTGTGATTATCACACCTTGTCATACAATTTCATTAAGATGATTAGAAGTTTCACATATTTTTTATAGTGGTTATTTAATAGTATTATTTCATCAGTGCTTCCCATTAAGGGGTTATTCAATATCCTCAAGTTATCAATAAGTAATTTCAAAAGCATATATATAAGGGTGAATTTAGATGGAAATTTATTTTTACTTGAAATAAATATCAGATTGATATGTTCTTCTATTCCATTTATATGTTATTGTCAAATTGATAGATGAATTCTTAATATCATTGTGTAGAATAAATTTTTCCACAACTATTTCTATAAAAACCTTCTTTACATTTTATTTACTATGTATTCTGACTTCATACAATTGCATAGCCAATTTCTGTTGTTTTTTCCAAACATCCAGTCATTAATTCTTTGAATTATCTACCATCTTAGAATCTTAACGTGACATTCCACTATTATACTATTAAATCCAATTCTTTTTCTCAGTAAAAGGGAATATAATCTAAAAATATTTTCATCATATCTCAAATTTTTTTCCTTTCTAATTATATCTAATATATGATTTTTATAATAATTCATATTTATCCAAAATTAGTATGTTTTGGTGGAAAATGTTTCACACCATTAATTTTATAATATAATTTTATCTTATCTTCATGTTATTTCCCTTTATTCATTATTGTTTTTTGAAATTGAATGTAATAAAATATATAGTTGTCTTTGAGTCCATTCCTTTCATAGAACTAGTAATAACTACAAGAATTGAATATTCAACATTGACATATATTCTTTCTATACAAAATTTTCTATTGTTCTTCCTCAACATGATACATATTTTTCTAGGGGAGGTGATTTTATTAAAATATTTTTATTTCAATTTTACATATGAATGTATCTATCATTTTTATTCTTTTAATTATTTTTTTTAATATATTTAGATTTAGATCATATTATACGACTAAAATTCCAAATTTCCTTACCATTGGATTTCAGTTCTGTAGTTATAATCTTCTAA
The DNA here is from genome assembly GCA_963277665.1 of Viscum album. NCBI lineage: Eukaryota > Viridiplantae > Streptophyta > Magnoliopsida > Santalales > Viscaceae > Viscum > Viscum album. Next base: position 896,876,387 of record OY728127.1, read on the forward strand.
TCCCTTCAACCATGACTCTAAAATGAAGTTCATATCTTAATTTCCATTTGAATTTTTATGTTATACCATTATTTCATTTGCTTCTTATTAAACTTCTAGAAACACCAACAACATCCAAAAAAACTTCTTATCTTTTTATTGGTGGTGAATGTTTGTATTTCATATATTGTAAACAGTGATACTATTGCGTAGAAGAACCACATTTTTAGACAGTTCACGATTTATATTTCCTCATAATTTTTTTCACATCAACTATTGATGCGGTGCATCTATCAATATATTTATTTTTCCATACTATCCAATTTATTTTTCTGGAATCTTTTACCATCACATAAATCATAATTAGTTCATATGATGGATTCTTATTTATGATATACCTTCCTCTTTGTGGATATTTCCATTTTATTACAGGATGATCTATTTCCATTATTTGGACCACGATCATGAAAGAAAATATTTGTGGGAATATATCATTATCCAGCTACATTAGATGCTTCATCTTTTGGTGATTCGGGGTTTTTTGATCTCTCCTCTTAGTCTAAACATTTCATGTTGAGGGATTTCATCTCATCAAAAACTATTCTCAACATGACTTATCATTTCTCATTTAACATCATTATATGATTATAATTACTCTTTATATTCATGAAATGTATATTAAAGCACCTTTAATAAGTCAAATTTATCTTTTAATTGTGTATGATTGACATATATAGATTATTTGTGCAATTTTCGAAACACATGAAATTATTATATAAATAAAATATCATAGAATTAACTTTTGTGAAAAATTATATCCCACTCTTCAATATCATCATAATATAATTCTTTGAAAAGAGAAATTCTTTCACACACTTCATTCTCATGTTTGGTGTTAATGTTAAATATTTCAACCCTTTTAGCAAATGCAAATTCTATTACATTGGGATCATATTTCTAAAATTATTTTTCATTTAAGAGACCCAATATGCCTATAAAAATAAGTATTAATAATTCATTATGTCTATTCAAATATGTTTATAAAATATATAATGAATATCAATAATATTTCTATCATCATCAAAATATGACCATGATTCATCAGAAAAATCATAATCAATATAATATTTACAATATATTCCACGCTGATTACATTTAATTGGTGGTGTATTAGTAATTATTGAATGTTCCATCTTTTTATTCCGTTAATTTATATCATTTATCTTCTTTTCCATATTATATTATATATTCATCTAATGTATTCCAATCATTCTTGATATCAAAAAAGAAAAAAGAAAAACTAGGATCTTTACAGGAAACCAATTATCTAATACCACTAATTGTTCTATAAGATAGATTGTCCATTGTGAGCAGAGGGGAGAATTAGTAGAATATATTTTATGTAAGCAGTTCAATTTGAATTCAACGTTATGAACATATTATGTTTTTCATCTACTAGATATTATATCTCAGTCCCACTACATGAGATTTGGTAATAAGATAATGAAAAGAACACAATATTTATAAAGTTTTGATGATTTTCCTTCTCCATTTATTTTTGACTATGCCCCCAAAAATGATTATAAATATTAATTCTTTTATGAATTATAATGGTTGATACATTATCGCATAGTGTATCTCATGAATCCACATTGAAGGTTCTTTATTGATCTTCCCATAGTGTTACAAGAATCAACCTTAGAATCCTCTTGAAACCACAAAATATTCAAATTTTAATACGAATTAAATAGAGATAGTTATTTTGGTCATGTCTCTAACCAAAGGCCATCACCTACTCCCAAATACGACAATGAGACATATTCATTTATTGAATACTAATCCAATACAGTATGATTTGTTGACTGTTTTCTATAATCTCAATATATCAAACATAATTGTCTACCAAATCAACTACCTTTGAAAAATATTGATCTTTGTAAAATATCTATGATGACATGTAACTTATCATATTCCAAACAAAAACTATTCATGGATTCCTCTTGATTCATTTTTTTGATGTCCTGACCTCACTTATAAGTGTGAAATTAATGGAAATATAGTATTTAATATTATTTTATTCATGAAGAGACTTGATAAATGTAAAGTTACTATCCTATTGATTTTCATATAATAATTCAATTGTGATAAAATTCATTATTTTCTCATGATTATAAACCATTGAATATATATATATATATTTGTGTTATTATCTCATGTTCTTTCTGTCACTTCTCTTGTATATTCTTCTTATTCCACAATGCATGGTCATGTGTTTGTTTATCACCTAAACATGATACCTTGTATTCTCTTTATCAATACGGGAATAAAAATTTTATATTAATACATTTTTATTAAACTATTTCACATACATGAATTTTGCTCTTCGTGGAAATATTTATCTTTAAATTCACATTACTATATTCATGAACAATCCCCCTTAATTAAATAGTATATATTCATTGTTATATCGTTAAAATATTTACATTCTATCTTCTTTTTAATAATAATAATAGGTGAACGAGTTCTTCTGTTATTTGAAAAATATGATTACATGATATCTCATCTTTTTTAATGAAAACGTACCATGATGTCTTAATGTGTTTAAAAATATAGGAAGGATTTGTGCAAACATTATTTCATCAGGAGACCTTTGAGTGTGAGTTTCAAAAATCAATAGGACATGGATCCTCTTTTTTCATTACATAATGGTAATTAACATAGATCCTACCCTTCATGTAGTGTAAGAATGATGTGTTTTAATATTTCTTAGCAACTCTGAAATTTGAGCAATATGGATCCTCTTCTACATGGATGATAACCTTTTATATGAATGTACCCACTTACAAATCACTAAGAATAATTCCACATCGAGGACATTCATTAATTTGGAAAAAATATCCCCATAACTAAAAAATTTGAACACAATAGCTATTGGTAGCCTAAATTATTCTTACAATAGGTTTCGTGGAAACATCCCTTTCAGCAGGTCAAGATGGATACTCTCAAATTGATATAGTGATAATCAAATCCTCTACATAGTTAGTAAATCTAAAACACATACTCTTATCTGTACATAATTTTTTAACAAATGTTTTCATTCAGAATAATCTATGTCTTAAATTTATTCAGATTCATGTATGATGGAGATTTCATTAAGTGTGGTTTGATGTCTAATAAAACTGACCATAGATTACCCATGATATAAATATTTCTATCATAGAATTTTCATCAGTTATATTTGGAATACTAGAGGACCATCAATTATTGTGGAGGATGATGAATGTGTTCAGGCTTGGTCAAACCACCCATATCAATTCAATCAAGCAATGTGTGGAATTTCATTTTTTTAATTGATAGAGGAATAGTTCCCATGGAACCAATTCCCACATCAATGTATCCATATTTGGGAGAATCCATATATTAAATTTGCTTTGAATATAGGTTAGAGATGGATGTGTGAGATCAACACTGCAGACAAATTCCCCCACCTTAGCCTCGTAGACCACACCATCCCATAATGGTCTACATGGTAAATTCCATGAATTTTCATAACCATGCATGCTCAAACATTCTTTAATAATGTACCCATTTACCTTCAACAATGAAGACTGTGTGGAATGAAACTCCCATATGGTCTACATTTTCCTTCCACATGCATGGGATCGAGTTAAAACATTTTTCTTTTATTTGTTGGGAAAATATTTTTATATACTACAATAAAAAATTAAACCATTTTATTCTATGAGAATATTAAAAACTGAATTCATTGTCACCATAAAATAGAAAAATAGTTCCAAACATTATCATCCAATATTTCTGATGAAAATATTATGGATCTTTCCATTTAGTCTTCTTCAACATGTAGGAGGAAATATGTTATCTTTGGAAAATTTCTTTTAAATTTAGGAACATCATATCAATTATGACATTTTTATGGATAATAGTAATTCTACATACTTGTTCACTTGTTCCCTTATTTTCAGTCTAACACATACTGTAAATTATTGATAAATAGAATCCATGTCCCTTTTTTCAAACACTAAAATGGTAGTTTTTTATAAATATAATATGACAGATATAGTAGAGTTTGTGGCTCAATCCCTCTCATGGTTATGGGTAAAAGAGAGTACAAATTACTAGATGATAAGATTCACCCACAAGGTATTCTAGAAAATATGTAAAATTAAATATCTAGGGATTCTATGGTTTTACTATTAGTGACATTTAGAGTATTTTATGAAATTTATTTCATTGCTTATAAAATAATTTAATCACCCCTTTCATTTTTATGGAGATGAATATAGTTTAATGAATGGAAATTTAGTATGTTCCTCATATTGTAATTATTCAAGGAGTAACCATATTGATGTTATTTATTTATTATGAACATTTCACTTTGAGAGTATGGAAATTCATGTAGTTATAATTTATTATTCTAATGATATTTAGTACTATATTCTATCCTAATAGTGATGAATAGAAAGATATTACCATACATACACTACAGGGAATTTTGAATGTATACACTCATAATTATGAAATTTCATGGTCACATCAACATCATTCAGTAGATTCCTCTAGTAACGACAATTTTCACTCATGTATTTGATTAGTGAGAGTTGTATCCTTATATAGGAGAACCTATTGATCTTTATAATTCAAAATTGTGGTAATAAAATGTATATTACTTGGGACCAAAACTTGTGATTAGTATGATAGAGGCAATTTGATTGATTTGGTAATTCGTGAAGGCTACATAGAGTTTCCTGAAGTCTAAATTCAATCATAGGTATAGGAGTATATAGTTCCTAATGGTGAGTAATTCATCTTGATGATATACCCTAAAAGGGAAATGCTGATTTTAGAGTAGGATTAATCTATTTCTATGTCTCATAAGGCCTTTTGAGATTTGGGATATCATTCACGAGTAGATTCGACAATAAGTCATATTACTACAACATAAGAATATGATCATCACGTTCTATTCATACAATTTATGATGTATCTTATTGAATATGAGAATTAATGTCATATTATTATTTATTTAGTATTATAGTATAATATAAAGGATTGGGATAGTGTAATAAATGCAATATTGGAAGAAAAACAATGTCTTCCTTTACATGGTAGTTGAGGTACCCTTAATCAATCAAATAGAGGTGACTATACAAACCAATGAATCAAGCATAATAAGAATAAATAAAACATATGAAATATGAAATAGACTAAATAAAAACCCACACTCACCATTAAAAAACCATTATATATTCCCCCTGTTATTATAATGAAATAATAAAATATAATAATCGTATTCCCGGTTTAGATTAAATCAATCAACTAACTAAATTCCAAAAACCCATATCATCTTTCATGTTAAAAACTCATGGATTGTATTATTAAATGATACATTCACATTAATACAACTTTTATTTTAATGTGTGAACTAGAAAATGGTAATATAATGACTATTTATTTGTAAATTATTCGTTATATATACAAACCAATAATAAATAGTTTGAAAATCCCTTGAATCCATTACATGATTTTATAAACATGACCCATTATTCGTTAAATTAAATGATATATTAATATCATGAAAAAATATTTATAAATATTTATAAGGAAATGAAACATTATATTGAGGTTATATAAACCTAATTCCAAAAGACATTTTACAATGATATGTGTTTCTTCCCTCATTATGATCACTAAGAATAAAAATAGTGTTTTAAAATTAGAATTATTTTTTAAATATTATGTATACTGTTCTAGAAAAATTGAGGAAAAGTAAAACGTTTATAGAAACAATCTTCAGATAAATCACAATTGAGAACAACTAGTATGATTGCTAAGATGTAAAATTCATTAATTTAAAACAGGAATGTAATAAAAGATTTTAGGCCTTCAAATATATAAATGGAGCCACTAGCTTATAAAATAAAGACCCTAACCTATTATCTTGGGAAGGCCCTCAATTCTAATAAAATTAGGCACAACCATTGGACAAAAAAGGAAAGTAAGATATTACTACAATTATCAATATTATAGGGGAATGATTTTCCATTATATAGAACACATCCTATATTACATAAATATTGAGAAATAACACAACAATGATTTTTAAAAGAAACAAAATTAACCTTCAGTAATCAGTAATATTCTATACAAAAATAAATCTAAATAGTACAACAATAACCAGAAAAAATTCGAGGAATAATCTACCAATGTGGAACAACCCACATATGCCAAAATACTAATAACTCCCAGATTATATCTCCATTAAAAAAGACACTAATATGAAAATGAATCTATAGATTGGTAAGTGTTATCCCCTTACCTACAACATGTCGAACAATTTATACATATTCACTCTGATGCATATAAATGGGGTTATGTTTAAAAACCAAGTATTAAATATACAAAAGACATGCCACATATTCCACATGAGTAATAACATATAATTTTAACCTTTAATAAAACCAAAAAATGGTTCAATATTATAAACAAGGCAGGTGAAAACCAAATAAAAAACTCCAAAAAATACACCATTCCATTTAAAATTAATATTTTCACAGAAGAACCACACCATAATGCAAGATCTCATGTATTTCACCAAAACCATCACCATTGATACCATACCATTAATCCAATGAATTACCCACCTTACAAGACTCTATGAATGTGTCTATTGTAATGAGTGGAAAATCAATCTTTAGAAGTCAATCCATTATGTGGTGATGTAATCTATGATTCCCCTAAATTCAAATCCAGAATCTAAGTCTAATAAAATAATTCCACACATGTATCACGAAAAAACAACAACCCATGAAAATTCAAAATTCCCGCAATTTTGGAATCAGTAGCCTAGTCTGAACAAAAAATTCCCCCAAATATGAATCATGAGAACACACTAATCCATGACAATACAATTTTACCCTATATGAAAACATCTTCTCCCCAAAATTATCCCACCTGTACACATTAACCCACATTTAGGATAAAAATAAAGGGATATAATGAATACAATTTCACTTAAAAAATAAAATAAAATTCTTATACAATTATGTGTGAAAGAGAAGACTCCAAAATCAAACACAATCATCCAATAGAACTCACAAAGAATGATAATCTTATATAAGATAGTATCCAAAAAATCCTCTTGGATTCTCTACTATGAATACCCTAGATAATAGGTCAACAATGAGGGTTCTTCCAAGAATAATTAATATAAAAAATAAAATTAATTAACCCTAAAATTCTATAAAATCGTTTCCTCTTTGTGAAGCATTGATTCCACTAGAATTTGTGTAGGATTGAGTCATTTTAAAAATTGAGATGTCCCTCTCCACGACATAAACCATGTCATGGTGGATCTTCCAAAGATATTTACAATATATCGTAAAATATACCATAACATATTTGATCACCCTCAAGGTGTAAAAACCTCGAAACATATATCCTAGATCCTAGGGTTAATTTTTTAATATCGCATGGATACAAGGGGAAAATCAAGATAGACCAATCTAACATGTAGTCTTGTATTCCAGATAAATACATGATACAAATATTACATTGGTTATAAAATATAAAATGTAGTGATGGAAAACAATTCTCATCCTTGAACCCAGTCAATAAACTCCCCTTAAAATACTGAATAATGGAAACGAAATGATGGTGAGAGAAAACGAATTATAAGGGTTACATACAGGGGAAGAAATAATGGTTCGATAAGGAATAAAAATCATGAAATCTGACATTATTGTAAATAAATTCCATTTAATCAGCAACTTTAGAATAAAATGAATCCATTGATATTATCAATTCAATAATCATAGGTATTTCAATAATAGACTAATTAGTGAATAAAATTATTAATATTGGACATCCTAATATCAAAATGTATAATATATATATTATCAAGGCCTTATACAAAGAATGTTTAATAAAATTTTATGTATACACAACAAACACATTTAATTTGGCCAACTTATTTGTCTCAGGAGACCTTTAGATACATCAAGGTTCCATCTATATCTAGACCCACTCGTTATGGAACTCCCAAATAATAACTCTTATATTTAAGGATCAATCCAATTCAGAAAAAATATAATTTATAAATAAATATCAAAATTGAATAAATTCTATGGAATTTATATTCATCCACAGTTAAAAAATAAAATTAATATTGATAAATTATATATATAAATAGTATATTGTTTCAAAAACAACCCTATTTATTATACATAGTATAGATAATTAAAGGAACATTAGTGCACAATGATCATAAGAAAATGATTTTAAAGGGAAAGTTAATATCTAAAAAATTAATAATAGAAAAGATACAAACATATGATCATTGATAATATTATTTCTTTAATAAAATAATATAAAATTAAAAGTTAATAGAAATGGAAGGTAAATAATAAAATTATATTTTATATATATTTTTCATTATAAATAAATTGAAAACATATAGAAGAATATTTATATTGTAAAATAGTTGGAGAAGTAGGGACCTCTGTCATCACCATATACGTTGAAAAAAGTCCTAAAGTAATTATGAAAAGAAATTCAAAAATGTCCCATTTGAAATAAGTGTGAACTATTACATTGAAATACTTTTTTTAAAATTCACAGATATAATAAAATTTCCTTAAAAATCATTTGAGTAAATAAATGGGAATTTGTATGAATGTTTTTTTCACTTTTAACACTCAAGAACATTTTTTTAATTTATCACCAAGTTAAATTAATGAATATATGGATCATATCATATAATGGGTTCCCTATTCCCCCAGTTATCAAAAGAGGGTTACCACCGAGGTTACACATTTTTACCATTTTAGTTTTCACTTTTTTAAATAGTTTTCTAACCAATGAAATTTAACCAAATATCATAAATCATAATTTAACTAATTAGAAAATGTGGACCTAATAATTTTAAATATTTTATCGATATATTAAAATAAATTTTCTATGTTACAATAATATTATTTATAATGAAATCCTAACTGACCAAAAATCCGATTTTAAAATTAATTATGGCATTTATGTTTTACTATTTTTATTATTCAGGATGACCAAATTTTAAGATGACCATATTACCAAATATTAACTATTTTAATAATATAAATATTGAATCCATTTTATCAAATTGAAATAAAAAAATATTTATAATTTATTCTTAAAACAGACATATAAATATTGTTGAAAATTTGGTTTTCAAGCAATACATTTCTCAAGATTAAAATGGTGTGGTGTTAACAATATTACTAGTAATCATCATCTGGTTCTTTTAAATTATATAGTATGTTAAAAATTATATAATTTAACATTAATATTCAATAATAAATATTATGTTTATAAATTAACATTGGATGACAATACAGATTTTTTAAAAAATATAATAAAATATCTCGTATACCAAAAAATGATACTATCATTATTTCAATAAAATTTATGGTCAATAAATTTTTTATTTTTAATAAAACAAAAAATTATAAAAAATAAAAAGATTAATTATTAAAATATAAAATTTCAATTATTTATAAAACATTATTTCTACGATAAAGTTAAGAAATTCATTTAAGGATATTTCTGACAAAAAATTAATAAAATTATTATTCCACCTATCAAATTTTCATTTATATGAAATTAAATATCAAAATTTCCATTTTCAAAATGTTTAGATAAAATATAAATCTCCAATTTTATTCATTATCCCTAGCTATTACATTCTTCCCTTCATAAAATTCACCATATCAATTTTCATATATGGTAGATTCTATTTACATTATTTTTGTTCATATTTATATCATCCCCTAGTTCCATCAATACTTTTACTGCAAGAAAAATACCTTATTTTAAATCATCACTTTATGGATGAGTTGTAACCATATCCAATGTGGGATACTAATTGAAGAGGAAAAATGAAGTAAAAATTTCAAGGACACATATTTTCTATGTAGTTCTTCAGCCATAGTGACACCATTGCACTTTCCATCATCATGAGACCCACCATGTCCATAGTCTTCCTGCCATTGCCTTCATATTTTCCAACCTATCATGCCACTAATCATAGTTTGACTTATAGAGTTCATCCTCACCACCATAAAAAACCAACACATCAGACGACTAGTCATATTCTATTGCATCATCAAATGAATTGTAGAACAAGCTTGTCATATCAAATAAAAAGCCCCATCAGAACATATTAGTGTGAACCACATTGATGGACTCCATAGTCAAAAGTGGAGAATACCAAAACCAGGGGCACAAAACTATCCCTTCACAAAAAATCATTTAGCATGAAAACACGTCAAATTATACAGACAAGCCTTTACCACTAACTTTAGGGGGGTAAGAATGACCAAAAAACATTTTCAATGGTGTTTCCAGCTTTGAAGATCACCAAATATGAAGTTGAATTAAACCAGATCTTCTTCAATGAAGGTACCCACTCAAGTTGCGCAAAGATCACCGTCAGCCACCAAACACCACATCCCAAAATCATTTTGGTAACACCTCTCTAGATCCGTTCCAACAATGCCTTCACTATTTTAATATTTCTCATATGTACCGTTACCAATTTAGTCATCTAATTATTTAATAATCTCAATCTATATTTAATAATATCAAAATGAACTTCATACTATGATACATCATGTTCTAATTAAATTTCTTCAATGGAGATCATGTACGTTGGGTCTTGAATATACATCCATAATAATGATATAACGAACACATTAATTAATTTATAGTGGCTGGGTGGAATTTCCAATTGGTAAGTCATAGCCCCAATCTTTTCAAAAATTTCAAATGGATCGATGAACATGGGGATTATTTTTCCTTTATTATTGAACCTTATGACACACATCCATGGAGATACTTTCAAGAAAATATGATATCCCACATGATATTTCTAATCATTCCTCATGTTAGAATAACTCTTTTTACTACATTAGGATACATTAATATGATCCTTAATAATCATTATCATTATTATTTTCACCATAATGTGTTTTTGTGCTATAAGATTTCATTCACCGCCATCATCCCAACATGTTGGAGTTTATCTGTATACATATAAATCGTAATATAGATTAATTTTCATTATTTAGTAGAAAATATTATTATAATATAAATATACCAATTTTAAATCTCAATTCCACACTCCATGATAATCAAGTGAGCATGAAATCAATATATCGTCAAATGTTTGAATCGTCCTTTTAGACTATCCATTAGCTTATGGATGGAAGGTGGTGACCAAAATAAGCTCAGTATCAAGAAACTTTTGATGATTCTTCTCAAATATTTTTTATAATAATAAAAACAATCAGAAATAAATATAACAAATATATCAGGATGTATTACAAATTAATTAATATAGTGTCATGGGAGGTGAGAAAGATTTAAATCTTATACTATTGTGAGAAAATTTGTAGATTTGTTTTTTTGGTCAACAATAATAAATACTGCATCAATATTTCAATTATTCTCCTATAATCTACCTAAAAAGAAAATAGAAATGATATCCCATTTCCATATAGGATAATAACATATTTTATCACTAATCTTTAATTGAGTCTCTCAGTCTTCACTCGTTAGAAAACAATGAATCATGATATATATTCAACAAATTCTCACATCATTCTATCATACACAAAATGTTCTCCCAAATCCATATACAAGATCATTCTCCCATGATGCATAGATAAATTATTATTATAAGAATAGTATAACGATTATATTTTCATATTAGTTATAAATTGTTCACATAGTATCTTTCTAAATTTCATTATTCCACCATCACAAAAACAATATTTAAATTTCCCATCATTTACGGCATTAAATTTCCTCTTAATATTCTCAACATGATATTTGGTACTTTATATCTTTTCTAATAAAGATGGTTTTCCCCCTTTATTTTGTAAAATAATCTATGATCATTCTAAATCAATGTATCCCTGATGTTATTTTTATTACCAAGGTGTTAGGGTAATGAAAAATCATAATACAAGACAATATTGAGAAATTTTGATGCATCATGTCGATATCTTTATATGAAAAATATTTATTTTATTCTTGTATGGTCTCTGTGTTCTCTCAGCATTCACTATATAGATATTTTCCCATATCTTTAAATATAGACTATTTCTCCCAACAAAATATCATGGGTTGGATAGATTTTATAGTGATTATGTATCAAAATTAATTAATAAGAGAAAATAAATATCATTCTTGATAAGGACACAACCGTGTACCTTATTCAATCCATTACTATATATCCAAAATCATTCATAGCCTTATGGAAGAGACAAAAGCAGATCCTTGACTAGTCTCCTATTACATTATTCAAAACAATAATCACCTTCATTTGTCTATATAATCTGATACAATTGATAAGAAATCATGGTTAAAAATTTAAAAAATATAAAAAAATTATGAATGAGATATTTGTAGTATCATAAAATACCAAATAAACTATGTACCTTATTCATATACATTGGTTTATGAGAATCACTATTTGGATTTTCCAATATAGGGTTAACTAATATTCTATCCATGGAAAAACTATTTCACGAAAATGGGACTTCAAAATTTTGGAATTCAAATATTCAAAATTTTCCATATAACTCTTGTTATAAGAGTCTAAATAATGGTCTCTAATGATTTATCATGGTCCAAAATTATAATATAATACAATAATAAATCATCAATGAATACAAAAAATTATTAATATATTCCATGACTACTCAATTAATTAAAAACATAAAAATTTATGGTTCATTATTAATTCAAAATTTAATTAGTATAAAATAATAATGTACATACATCATTTCGAATGGTGTCTTTTGAATTTATTCCTTCATTAATCACTACCGATGATATGTCATATGAATTTAAATATTTGAAAAATATTTATATACATGCAGTTGATCAAATAATATAAAATATGTAAATCATTGAATAATATTTTTTTATCATAAAATAATATATTTTCAAATTTGTAATGAATAGACTTACTGGTTCATAAATATAATTAATGAAAGGAAAATGGGAACCCCATGGTGAATCACTTGGGTATAAATATACCTTATCACAAAACTCCAATAAGTGTTTCATAAACTCCACTAATTCCATAATGACCATTGGATGTGGATTATTTGATATAAGTCTTGTATGTGGGATTAAACCAATAGAATGTTCTATTCCACATTCAGGTAGATATCCATATAATTTCATAGGAAATATATAAATTTATTTCTAAAAAATAGTCATATTCGGAGTTTAAAATTTTCCTTTTCCATTAATAGATTTTGTTTCCCCTTATACCCTAAAATATAATAAATATGTTCTACCATGGGTAGATCTATACATGAAATAAATGATGAATTATCAACTCGAAATAAGAATAAATTAGAATATTCAGCATGAATCAAAATTTCCATATCAATGAAACCTATTTGGGAATCATATTTTCTTATATAATCCTTACTAGGGATAAATTTGAATCCAAAAATTAGTATGATAAGAATGTCCAAAAATAGGGAATGATTAGTTTTCATACAAGGAACTTCGTAGACATATTTTTCAAAGTGAAACATCCATTATGGGTTGTGACATACAAATACTCTATTAAAGTTATAGAAAAAAAACTTTTATTTCATAAACATGGAGTAAATAATCTAATGTGAATATCTATAATAAAATAATACATTAATGAAATTTGACTATATGATTAATGTACATACTACTGTATCTATTCGATGTTCATCCTCTGTTGTATTGTTCTCATGTACTTGGACTTCTCTCTTCATATTTTTCTATGTTAGATCCCCTTAATGCATGCAAAATTGGATTGAATAATACTCCATTTCTTTATAGATAAATCACTTGATAGTTGTGGTATACTTTTTCCATTTAAAATAATGAGCCATATGTTCGTCCTCAGTACACGTGTAATATGATCAATTTCCCCTACAACATTTTAGAGGATGTTTATTTCCAAAATCATTACATGATGTAAATTTCTCCTCCAACATCTTCTTATTTTTTGAAATCCCTTTTTCTTTTTCTTCAAGTGACTTTTTATTCAATTGATTTCACTTGAATATATAGGATCTAGAAATTCACTTCACCGTTTTTAAGGGTAATAAAACTAATTTTTCTTATGATGAAAAAGTAATAGGATCCACAGATAATAATATTATTGGATTAATATTTTGAATGAAATGTTCAATATTGTATTATAAATAATTTATGTAATCAATAACATACATTCCATGTCTTAAAAATGTTTCCTCATACTCTACAACACATTTTTCTTCATTTTATATTAATAAAGGAAACATTATCATTATTTCATTTAATTAATCATGGGAAAAATATTTGATACTAAATTTTTACTTATAATTGCTCTATTTCATTTAATCGATTCCTTTGTCCTCACTATTATTACAGATAAATATCCACCATTGATCAGTATATCCCTTGAAATAAGAATCTTCTAGTATAACCTTTTCCATTTCATCATTCCCCATGGACTGAAATATCATTCCCAATGACATAATTCATTTCTCTTCTACCATAATATTAGTATTACCACTAAATGTTGAGTTTTTGTCACAGTAATCATTCTGACATATCTGAACTATGCTATTAAATAATTGGATTACCCATTCTGGGAAGGTTATTCATATTTAAATGAGTATGAAATCATAATATAGACACTCTCTACTCCGATCCAATATTATATTTGTTGGTATTCTCAATAGGGATGAGTCTATTCCTTTCCATCATCATGGATCCATGTATAAATAATACCATGTAGCCATTTTTCATGTAAAATTATGATTTTTTTATAATAAAATATACTTATTAATATGTTGCAAATGTATAATATTCTGACCCAATATCGAGATAATTTTCCCCTTTTTGACCTCTAATTTTAGGACTTCTCTCGAGTTTTTTAAGTTTATGTATTGAAAAATTTTAGGTTTTGCATGTTGTGAATGGTCTGTATACTATTAGAGAAAATTGATCTATTTTACCTAGAAATGAATGAACCCATGATGAGACAATTTATTGGGGAGCATGATTTCTCCAATCTATGTATCCACCCATACAAATTTTGAATCTTTTGATGGATTTTTTTCTTCTTATTTTACAGTCATTTTAACTATGTATACCGACCATTCACTATATCCTAATTCCCCATAAGGTAATTTAGTTATGGTTCACAGTTACTACAAACCATTTGGCCTTAATAGAAAACTATTTTACCATGTTTTTAATCACATGGGTTTTTTAATAATAAATTAATTGGTCTCATTCAACATTCTTAACACTAAACAATTTAATCATAATTTTTTTTTTCTTTTTAATTAGATTCTCTAAAGACTATCCATTGGCTCATCAAATGATTTCACATATGAATTTAAAAAATTCAAGATGATCTTGATCACTCTTTAGTAGGTGATTGTACCCTTATATTATTCCTCCCTATACTCCCTTATCCCCTTATTATATATTCTTATTAGTGTATTATTTTTTGACCTTGATTCTAGGTTTAGTAGCATGATGTTCATATCCATTGTTCTTCATTGAAATATTCTATTGAAGATGGTTATTTAACTAAACGTGCAGTTTAATGTATGTTGTTTCATAATTCCTTAAATAATAATAAAAACCCAAAATTATTAATTGATATGAAATTATTTTTAATTGATTAAACACCCCAAACTAGATATTATTATATTTGTTATTTGGAAAGGGCATGGAAATTTAGAAAACTATCATTTTCTAAAGGATAGAAATGGTTGGGTGGATTTTGAGGAAAATTATGGTATGAATAGAATGTAGATTTGATGAAATCATATGATATAAATTCTTGATAAATTTAAATTTAAAAAATTTTTTATTTCAATTTCCATTAATTTGAAGAAAACATATGATTTGGTTCTATGATTGAAATTCAATTGTAATTGTGAATTTTGGAAATGAAATTGTTAATGATGAATTGATTTAAAAAGATTTTTTTACCAAGATTTAATTTTTCATTGATTTATGAATATTTGATCCATATTTGTTAGTGTATGAAAATGACAATAAAACTAGGAATTTGACTCCATAGAAATGGATTGAGGAGGAAACCACTATCGATATGATGTTTGGCATGATTTTACTATAACGGGCCCACTAATTGTGTACTGATTTATTATATTGAATGATTGATCCTCTTAGTGTACATAAATACATGATTAATGACGATGGTTAGGGAGTGTGAGGATCCAATAATTAAACACTTATATTCCATGGGGTTTATGACCATGATTATTTTTTATTTGACATTGTTAAAAATGTAATTTCTTATATAAACCTTTTATTCTTTATAGCTATGTTATTTAGAATGTACATTAATGTAAATTTTGACATATTTGTCAGCATTTGATTTTAAATATGTTATTATTTAAAATATTTAAATGAATTTTCTTGTGTTTCACTAATTAAACTAAAAATAATAAATGGATTAATTATTATAGAATTGAAAATGTAACATTTGGTGATACCCTACAATTTTTTTTGGTCACAAACTATCATTTCCATTAGGCATTAGTAGATATTCATATTTCAAGTCCTGTGAAATAGAAGTAATATCTTAGAGGTGGTAGTTGTACATCATCCACTTTACTCAGGAGTAATGATGGCGACTAGTGGAAATATGAGCCACATTGAATCACTTGGTTTGAGATACTAGTTGAAAATTTATGTTGGTGTCTTTTGGATGATGATATAATTTGAGGTTTTCCTAACTTCATGTAGTAATTTTATACTTTATGATTTTTTGGAATAATAATAGTTTTCAATTTTATCATCTCTTATTTTCTATAAAGATCATTCCCTTTTATCAATGAAATGATTCAAGCTTCTAGACACTAACTGTTCGAGGTCGATAATTTCCATTGTTCCATAGTTGGACTAGTTCAATTATAAATGTACTGGGGAATTTAAGATAGTCACAATATTGTATTATATTTGGTTATATGTCGAATTTTTTTTTCCTGATTTTCATATTCCATCTGGGATGTCTGAGTACATTGGATGTAGGATTTTGGGACATTAGAGTGGGTGGTGTGTGAAGGCCTAGCTAGATCTCAAAAAAATTTTCCTTATAAAACCTTGGGTGTATGGGAAATTTATCCATGAGTAACAATATTATCTAACACTTTTATTTTCCAAACTATTTTTCTGATTATTTGAAAATCATAAAATGATACATTCTTTTGGTTTGAATTTTTATTCCATAATATTTTTATTTAGATGATGCTCTTTGAATCCATGATATATTTTTCTTATTTTCAGTTATTTTTGGGTCGAATCACACATCTAATTAGATAGTAAAATAAGATTCATGAATAATATACTAGTGAACCACATCCATGTAATCCTCCAGCTTACTATAATCACAACAAGATAGTAAAGTACACTTTCCATCCTCAGGGCCAAGTAGCTACATTCATCTCCATTTAGAATCTACTACATGAATCACAAAGCGAAGAATCAAGATATCATTCTAAATATTTTCTTCTAAATAGAAAACATAATATTATAGTCTTGAAAGAACCTTAATAGGAGCGAATCAGATTAAAATGAACATGCTATGTTTTGAGTTCATTGAAATAAATTATTATATAATGGTGAAGTTTTCAACCTTTAATCTTTTGGGTCATATTTGGAGATAGTGGAATTTAGTGTTTACAGTGATGAAACATGACATCCTAGAGGGTAAGGGATTAATTTTTTATTTACCATACTTTTTTAATTTAAGATATATGTACTTGGATGTTTTAATATAAATTTATATCCTCTATCATGATGACAGAATCATGAATTAGAATTCAAATTGATTTCCTAAACTTGTTTAGTTTTCTACTATGGTTGTGAAAGATGATAAAATAAATGTTTTAAGAATTGAGATAGGTGTTTTATCTAATATCATATATATATATATATCATGTGGAATCTCACTTCTAATGAATATCCACTACCTAGATTCATTATGGAAGTGATTGAATTTTCATGTATGTTAGGGTTCATGGTGTTTCATTTTCACATAGTGGCAGTTCTGTAAGATCATTTAATGGAAATAGGGAATTTGATGATTCAATGGGTGTATATTGATTGAAGTAGTCATCCCGGACACCAATAATTCCTTGAAAATCCCATTACATGCATCTATAATGGATGTTTTGGTAATTATATGTTGGTTTACACTATGGTACCCACAATATTTGGTATGTTTGGTCAGCACATCCACCTGAAGAAGTTATTACATTATTTATCATCTATGAAAATTGACACAATATCATTATCAAGAAAAATTACCATGATGAAAATGATTATTCAAGAATAATGGTGTACTAACACTAGGAATCGAGAATGATGTTTCATTAAATAGTGGTAGAGTCTCTTGAGTAAACTAATATGGGTCTTGCTACATTGAGAGGTATCATTACTATCACTTCTTCTAAAGGGAAATCTTATTTGATACTGATCCATATAAAATTTTCATATAGTCTATTATTTTTAATTTTTTACAACAAATAATGGATGTTTTTTATATAGGATGTATATTAAAATTCCCATTATAACTAAGAGAAATAAGTGTCTCAGGTGTCCACACATTGTTTTCTCTTATCAAAATTGAGATCACATGTCATTTTCTATTTCTTCAATTGAAATATCTTGACAACATTTTTTGAATGGTTTGGTTGATTTATAATATGGCCAGATAGAGTAAATATTCAATGGGTTTAAATATATATTCTATATTGGGTGTCTAATGTTTTTTTTTTCAACAAATTATCATGAATTCAAGTAGACTATGAGATTCCATTCTAATGTTATATTTAATTTTGTTATAGTGTTTTTTCAACATGTAGAAGGAATCCTTAATTTATTATCACCCTCACGTTATCATCGATTTTCCTGATACATTTCCTTCTCAAATACCAATCTTTCCATTGGTAAGTGAAGTATATATTTGGAACTAGAAAAACCATATATGGATGTTACACAATATTAGATAAATATTCATAAAATTAAAAAATCACATGCTTGAGGATTGTAAATGTTTAGTCTATATGGAAACATGGAAACAAATTATTCTATCTTGTTTAAATTTCATCAATATTTTCCTTAAATATAGTCCCTTTTATTAATCCTAATGGAAACTATTTTTTATAACATGTTGAAAGGAAACATATGAATGGGGTGAGCACGGATTATTAGTAATGGTAAACAATGCAGGTATGTATGTATAATAATAGAATAATTCTATCATAACATGATCATAACATTAAAAGATAATACCCTACATTTAAAAGATCTAAATTAGGATTCATCCAATAAACATTGGTAGTCTATAAGAAATAAATCATAAGGTAACCAAGGGCATAAAAAATGAAAGCATAACATAGGTGTATAACATGGAATTATTGGAAGACAAATAATCATTTAAAATCATTCACTAAATCAAAAATCATTTCCAAATAAAATCTATGAACTTCATGAGGACTACACCTATTAGGAGAGACACACCACTATCCCTAGTGGCAACCCCCTCAATATATTGGATCATGTTACACCTTCTTACCATAGTGTTTCGTGCTCATTTTCATGTTCCCATTATTATGTAATGAGATATAAAATGTACCTAATGCATTGGAGACCTATAATGGGATCACATGGTGATATATAGAATGTACCATCTTGTAATCTATTATAGGATTAACTAGTGCTATCAGCAAAACCCCATCATATACACTTTAATGGTCATAAATGATTATATCTGTGACACCCCATCCTATTAGCTGTAATGGGATTACTCAACACTATCCGGGACACCATGTATTATATGTTGTAATGGTATTACCCATCATTATTTTGGCCACCCGATCATATTAGAATCCAATCCCTTACTATTCACTATATAGGACACCCCATATTACAATTTATATGAATCCTTAATATAGATATCTTGGAAACCCCAACATATTAGTTGTAACGGGCGTACCTGATGCTATCTGGGCAACCACATCATATAAGCATTAGAGGTCTTTCCCAATTCTATATGTTCCACCCCAATATACAAGCTAGTATGGGCTTCACCAACACTATCATGGAAACCCTAGTGTATTAGCTATAATGGGAATACCTAAACCTATTTAGGACACCCCAAAATGTAATCAATATCAACTTACCACAACATGAATATTGTAAAAATATCTTATATATTATTATAAAAAATCATTAAAACTACTATTATTACATAATGAGATTGTCCCATATAAGAGAAATAGGTTCTCAAAAATATACAAGGATCATGATTGAACATTTTTAATGAAAATGGTATCATAATCATTATCCCATCAAAAAATAACCCTTTCACTGACTGAAAATTAATGGAGTCACGAGATCTCATATCTAGTAAGGCATATAATCTATCAAAGGTAATCATCATTTCTAAAGAATAATATTTAAAGACCACATATAATAGTACTAAATGAAAATTAAATTTCTTTAAAATATCACTATTTTTAGACATAAAAAATTTCATGAAATTATTTTCTGTTGAAACAACATTGAATATGTATAAAGTAAGCTATAAAAATCATTAAATAGATTCCTATGGTAAATTAACATTTAAATATTGAATAAATATTTTAAAAACATAAATCATTACAAAAATAATTTTCACTGAAAATATCCATGAAAACATATAAAAAATCATCAATGAAATAATTGTCATAATGGGAAATAATCTTTTAAATTCCAAACATTACTTTTAAATGGTAAATTTTTTAAAAAAGATCCTCATTCTCAAATTGAAATGAAGAATAATTTGTAATTTTTTTAAAAAAATTAAAACAAAGGTTAAAATGTTTTTTAAATATTAAATTTCATTTTTAGAACATTTATGTAATCATTTTTAGAAACCTTGGTACTGAAATGAAATATATTTTCTATAAAAAAAGAGAGATACAGTTGTATTTTTATAAATACATTTTATTAATTATCTTAAGTACCAATGAGGGTAAAAAAGGAACCATTATTTGAATTTATCATGAATTACCACAGAACAAGAAATTTTAGGATATGTTTTTAGATATGGATCATATATTTTATTTAATGGAAGCATGATGACAAACTGTCCAAATAAATTATGATATTATAGAAGAAAACTGTTACCAAATTTTCCTGATTGAATGATAATCACCATTAAATAATTACATTACATAAAGCATAAAATAGAATTAAAATAATTATATTCTTGATATTACATGTCAAATGTAATTATATACACATTGTAGAAGAATATAGGTTCATAACATGGAATGTGTCTCAATGAAGTATATTTGAACAAATTAATAATACCAATTGGGTAACCTTTGAACAAAAAACCCTATGAGAAAGTTATATGTATATATCCCATAAATTTAATGATAATAATCATATAATAAATTCATTGGAAATATATACACTACATAAAATAAATGATTGTTGAATAAAGCTTGTATCTCACATTTATAAAAAGCTGAGTTGAAATTCCCTAACATTATGCCAAGAATTTAATCATGCTTGTTTCATACTGCTGAATAATAAATATAATTTTATTATTAACGTATAAATTTTACATATTAATATGTGTAATACCATATATGATCTACTTATAAATTTATATTTCCATTTTATTAAGATATTCTCATTTTTGTTATTTTTTAGGTAATAATCGCTTTGTTTTTTATATGTTTTGACTTGTTATTCATGATACAATTACATAGATAATGATTTAATTATTTAAATAATGTAATAGATTATATAAATATAAAAAAAACTAGAATATATGTGTTAATATTTTAAATAAAATATAAAAATATGAAAGCCAATGCACAGTTTATGGAAACGGTAGGCTCTAGGTATGTGTGAACGTTGCTTCCATTATCAGTTCCTAATGAATGAAGGAAAAGTAAATTATGAATACTTTTATATATATTATCATTAAATTAGAATTATTATTTCATAAATATCAACTATTATTAATATTATCATCCTTATTACATTCCTTGTAATGTATGATCAAATCACATCACCTGGAAGTGGGTGTAGTCCACACGGCCACAAATGATGCTATTGTATTCCTATAAAATAGAATTCATGTTTTTATGTGTTATATAATAATACCCTAAGAATAATTAAGAACTAAATAAAACATATATAACATATATAAATTTTAATTCTACCATTTCTTATATCCTTGATAAGTGATAATGTAAGAATGCACGACATATGTTCATGAGACAGTAGTAAGTCGTACTAGTGAATGAGGATTGTGTATCCCATTAGATGGATGTGTGTATGAATTTAGGTATTAACCTTGACATAATATCATCTTATAATTTTGAGTATACATGGTTTATTATATAATCATGTAATATTAAAAATTTAGAGGGTGGATAAAGAAACAAAATAAAAGTTCAAGTGGGAGAATGTTACCTTTTCTTTTGGTAATTTCTAATAGTTTCCACATAAGGGAAAAGTTTGTCTTAATTAGTCCAAAAATGAGTAATATATGAAAAGAAGTGGTTAATTTTTTTGTTATTTTGGTAGATTTTTTTTATATCCATAGGATTTGGTTGTGTGAATATTTTAGCGGGTTGAGTACCCTTTTATAGTAGAGGATGTGTGGAATTCTTGTAAATAAAAAAAATATACACTATTGAGAGGTCTCAAGTAAATCATTTTCCTTATATAATAGTCAATTTTTATAGAAGGGTGTTTATGGTATAATTACGCCTATTTAATTTCTTTTATACATGTTTTGAGGTTATTTTTCTCCTTAATATATAGTTCATCTACCATGTAATTTTTTTTCCTTAATCGCTTTAATTATTTGAATTTTCCTTCAGTAAAATTTTTGTTCAAAAAAGATGAAAATTTTGTAAATTATAAATTAATATTATTAAAAATATTTTATCCATTTTTTTAAATTCTAATCAATTCCAAGGCATAAATTAATTTAAAATTAATTCTATAGATGAGATGAAAAGACATGATTTAAAACAGATCATGTTAAAAATATTGAAATGTTTATATTTTAGATTTCAATGTTAAATATATTCTAATACACTAAGTCATATTATTATGTTTATAATTGATGTAAATATAATTTAATGTCAACATAAAATATAATTTTACCATTAAACTATAATAGATTAAAAAACATTTTCAACTGAAATATAGGGTTTTCACTATTCATAAAAGATTAATCTTCTTAATAAAGTAATAAATATTTATGATAAATAAATATTTATATTCTTAATTAAACATTTATATTTTACTTTTAAGAAAAAATTGATTATTATTAAAAACCTATTTTTAATACAAGTGCGCCATTAAATGTACGTAAAACTGCCTTTTAAAAAAATAAAACCTTTTATACTTAATATTGGACTTATTATTATCTATTATCTACAAAATAAATTATATGAATGTGAAAGAGATGAATAAAAATATAATACTAAAATTCAACTAAAATCATTCATCAAAAGTGTTTTGTTTAATGTTTTTAGATAATATATGTTTGTACATAGAAAAATAGTTTTCTTTGAAAAGGAATTCATTTATTTTCCAATAGTAATTACATGCATGTATAACTAATTGATAAAAAACTATTATTTTTATATACATTTGTAAACCATAGTTTCAAAATATTTATAATATTATTTGAGATATTAATTTGAAAATCTAGATGGTGAATATAATAATTATTTAATAACAATATTAATAGAAAATTTTTTCTCGGTAGAACTCAATCATGCATAAAATTAAAGCTATTGAAGGATATATAAATTATGTTTAACAAAATACAAACATTATGGTGTGGGTTAAAAAGTCGAATCTATGTGTTTCATATTTAACAACCACAACATGGATTTTCATTTTATGAAAGCATATCAGGTTGTATTATGTGATGAAATCCATTAATGAGATTTAAATTATTTGAAAATTTTAATTCATAAATACATAGGGTGTTACATTCTACCCACATTAAAATGAAGTTTTTTCATTAATATTCCTAAGTAAAATAAAGGTTTTAATAATTTAAATTACCTTTCATAGAATTCACAAATGAAAAAATGAAAACTAAAACTTCATTGAAATGGGAATTTTTGAATCACAATGGTTATCCAAATTATCCCTTAACACAGTTTTAACATAGTAGAACATATGTTGGATTTAATGATTTGACATTAGAGAGAAGAAAAAATAATTTTACGTAGTGATAAATGTCACTAATCATTATAAATTTAATTATTTATGGACAATTAAGGTCCAAAAAACATATATATGTGAGGATTTATAGTACTGCTGGGTTAATAGAAAAGAATGTATTAGAATTATTATTTATCAATATCCTTTTCCAAGATTTGAATAATTTTCAGAATGATATATACTTACATTATTTCATTCCATTTCTTATGATCAATAACTATAGCAACAAAACCCCTTAAATCTTAGAGCCGATTCCTTATACATTAAAATTTTCATGATCAGAAAGAATAAAATCCTAACGGACAGATCAATATAGTAGTATTGGTAAACATGATACATACCGGAAACCTTCATTACATGTGAATACATAGTCTGCAACATATTTTATCATATAATAATTGCATTATTCCCTCTGGAATATCTTTGTATATACTTAATATTACAATTCATGGAATACTAGGGAAAGTATAAACATAAGGGAGATCTTAAATTCTCAGTAAGAATTATGTATAAAAGATCAAATACAGAATCAATAAGTATAATTAATATGTAATATTAATATTTGAACACAGAAGAAATATAATCAATAAACTAATAATTACATTAATCTATAGAATTCGTTATATATAAAATAACTTGGATAATGTATACTGAATATGAATGAATTAAATGGTTAATTATTATACATAATGTATTTGTTAAATGAACCATTAAAATAGAGTGATTTATCCTCAATAAATTATATATATATTGTTCTAATCCATTCAAATTCTTATTGGAAGAAAAATACACGGGGTATTCACCCACTTATTTTGTCTCATGAGACTACTAATTCATTGAGGGGATTTTGTTATTTATTTCACAAATCCTTGAAATTTATGTCCACATAATTCCCCATACATTGAACATTAAATTTAATTCATAAGTATGTTGACTTATCAAATATCAATATGGAGTAAATTATAAAAATTTAACAATATTTCCTCATTCAATCCAATAAAATTCAATTTCAAAGAGTACATAATGAAATAAAATTTTTTTAGGAAATAATCATATCCATGAAAAATGATATCGATAATTAGGGAAAATTTAATGTATTTGGAATATTTCAATGGGAATACAAAAATAAATCATGAA
This sequence comes from Viscum album, assembly GCA_963277665.1. Classification (NCBI taxonomy): domain Eukaryota; kingdom Viridiplantae; phylum Streptophyta; class Magnoliopsida; order Santalales; family Viscaceae; genus Viscum; species Viscum album. The sequence goes on from OY728127.1 coordinate 896,901,842, forward strand.
TGTGAAAGTAAATACTTTTGTTGTAAAAAATAATCATAAACCGTCCAATTGATAGATAAGAATGTTTTCAATATAATATATTCCCATTAGAGTAAGACTAATATTTTTTCCATTGAAAAATATAAATACCATTAAAAGGACATTAGGAATATTATTCCAGAATATAATATTTAAATATTATGAAGTGTCCCATACCGCATTAAAAAATTTGAATACTATGCCCCATAAAGGAATAAAATTAATTAAATCATAGGATGTATCAAGAAAATTTATATTAATTATATAAAATGTCATGTGATATTATATAGACTACACATAAGAAACAAGTGGGGAATGTGCAATAGTTCTCATAAAAATTAATATGATATTTTAAATCCCATTGAAATCATGGTAAAATTTGATTTAGAAATACCAAAAGTGACAATCGTCAAATAAAACCATTATATAACATGAATATAAAATAACTCATGATAATTTATATCAAAAGGGGCATTACAAATCATCAAAAATAAAGTAAGTGGTGAATATGAAATTTTTCTCACATATGTTAAAAGTGAGATAAAAATCCCTTACCATATGCTCCCTTTTGGATTAAAATTCATTAACTTCATTTATAATGGTTTTTAGAAAGTTAATAACTTATATTAGAACCATAATAATTTTTATTTAATATAATATACTGTTCTTTTATAATATATCATGACCTATTTTTTAATAATATTCCCTTGTTTTCAATGATTCGGGATTTAATTACATTATTTTTATGGTTTGTTTTCGATTTATTTTTTTATTCTTATTACATAGATCATTATTTAATCATTTGATGAATTTGTAAAATTATTTAAATGTCAAATATTTTTACCGTATATTTTAATATCAATCTATAAAATTTGGAGATAGAAACAAGAATACACTATTTATTGAGATGGCTTGTCACACGTACACAGGAACAAAGTTTTGTATATGATATTGTATTAATAGTTTGTAAATTTAATATTATGTTTCTATAATATAGAAACAATATAATGTTTTTATAATATCTATAAAATATTTTTATTAAAACCATCCTTAATTCATTTTATGTAAATCATGAATATATTTTATCCCATTCAATAGGTGGTAGTCCCCACGTCCACAAACAATGATATCATATACCCATAAAATGTAAATCATGTTTTTTTATTTTATATAATAATTATATTAGAATAAATTAATTATAAATGTCATATATAACATATATAATCAATAAATGAGTCATTATTCCGAATCATGAATGATGGTGATGGAAGAACGAGAAACAATGGTTTGTGGGGTGGTAGTCTACCATACACATTAATAATGATTTTGTATCACATATAATGGAAATGTGTTAGACTGTAGGTAGTACCCTTAAAATAATAAAATCTAATTATAATTATAATTCATATTTTAAAAAAAATCATGACATAAGAATAATTGAATTGCTGGAGAATGAAATAAAAAAATCATTCAAGAACATTACATCTTTTTTGGGTGAAATCATTCTATTTATACCAAAAATGGTCATTTTTCCATTGTGGCCATATTGAGGGTTCTTGGATTATAACAGCGATATTTTGAGTTTATTTCGGAAGGTATTGGTCGCTAAAAATTGCTTGAAGTGTGTGATCAATTGTGGTGTTGAGTGAAGTTTTTTAGTGGATGAGGAGTGGAATTATTTAAATATAAATAGGTAAACACTATTAGGAGGAATGAAATACATAATTCTCCCAAAATAATGAAACTAATAATTATAAATGGATGATATGGTACAAATATGGCCAAAAAAAGGGAATTTGGAAATGTTTCTAATCATTTTTCTCTTTATATTTAATGATTAATCCTTTGTTAAGCTAGGATTTTCTAGGAATCATAATAAATATTTTCAATTACATTCAATAATATTTTTGGGAAAAAATTATGTTTAAATTAATATAAATTATAAATTATTCTGATTTCATATATGTAATCCATATTTCTAATTGCCAATAACATATGTCTATAGAAATAATTTAAATTTACTCCTCCATATAGGAAGAAAATGTGGGTGGATGGTTTCCATTGTGGGGAGCTTCATGACTCTTCCCCCTCTTTGTGCGGGTGGTTGAAACCATGCTGCCCCCCCCCCCCCAATTTTAGGGGAGGTACCATTGTCATCCTTTATGGGAGTGGATTCTTCCTTCTCCTTATTTTCTAAACCTGAGATGCTTTAATCATTCCTGTAATGCTCCATACACCCTATGAGTCCCTGATTTATATGAATTATTATCTAATTTTCCATTGTCACTCACAATGTTTTATAAAGTTTTGGAATTTCTCCATCAAACTCTGAATGTTATATTCTCAAAGAGATGGCCATTGATGGAAGATGTCCATATATTTTTCATCAATTCTCAGGAACTACAAGATAGATCTACTATTGCTTTTCTCAATAATAGCACCTTCATGAGCCACATCACATAGGAGGAACACCTAATTAAGGCTTGGTCATGTACACCTCAAATCTACAATAGGTCCAGATTCTACCTTTATAAATGGAAATACGAATATCACAAAAAGTGGGACTCACCTTCAGTGGCGATTTTGGTGACTTTCTCTAATATTACACTTCCATTTCAAAACCCTTAAATTATTAAGGTACTTGGGAATCTCTTATGTGATTTTTAATGATCTAATTTTCATACCAAGGTACTGTGTCATTATGTTAATCCAATACTTTTGTTCGCAGTAGATGTTTCATGAAATCCATAATATTTCATTTGGATTCCAATTGGACTAGAATATCATTGTATGAAACATGTGGTGTATGGATCATGGGTTCAATTTTGTTCAATATACAAGAGAATAGGTGATTTGAATGTGTCCTTTCGATGTAGGCCGAGACAACATAGTTCTGGTATCAGTTGTGCAGATGGGTCCTCTGGTTAGGGAAAAGTGGGTGTGCAGATCGGTGAGGCGGTTCATTTTGAACCACATGCTGGATGAAATCCTTTATAGAACCTGGATATTGCATTGGTATGTTAGTTTATGTGTTATGATAGTGGATATGTGTTTTTCATGAACACGCATCCAAAAGAACCAGATCAAGGTGGTGTGATATGCAAACAAGGTGATCAACTGGAGGTCATCCTTTTGGATTCAGAGGGTAGGGGATTAACATGCACTAGGTTGAGTGAAAATACTATTACTATCCTACCAATTACTGAATATGAGATCACATGGAGTGTAACATTAGATTATTCTAATGATTCTTCAATGGATGTGGTAAATGAAGATGAAGATATTGAGAATATGAAGGATGCATATGACATAAATGAGAGGGAATATAATCATAGTGAGGACAGTATGGGATTGTTAAAAGAAACAAGTGGGGTGAGACCCCAATTAGCCAGTATAAATTTCATAGTTTTCAATGATTTTCATTTTATTGAGGTTGATTTCCTATGATAGTATTTATATGGGGCATTCCTCAAGATTATGCTTCTAAGGAGGTCTTTTTCACTAAAAACATTTCTAAACCACCCTAATGGAATCCATGTAGTTAATGTGAATTTGGTTCATGATGATAATGTTGATGGCAAGGAAAGACTTATGGGGTGAGATTCAACACCATAGGATAGTGATCATATCTCATATGTTCAACAATCTAATGATTATTAATAGACTAATGATATATTTCCGTAGTATGAAGTTGATTCATTAAGGCCCTCCACAAAAGGTTGGAATGGCATTCTAAGGATATAATGAATTACTCCTATTTTCCTCTTCCTATATAGACAAGGTCAGTGAAGAAGTCGACATCCACGAAGATGTAAAACCTATGTAAGTATCGTTTTTTTCATGAAAAATCATTGAAATTCCTCATGAGCTCATATGATGAATCAATTGAACATGTTTTGTCTCTTAGTGCTATTGGAGAAGAAGATTCAAAAATGATGGAGAGATCATTAAGGATGACTCTCAATGAGGAGATTTATTCCTGGATATAAAACAGGACCTGATCATTGTTGGGGGATTCAATAATGGATGATTAGACATGAAGAGAATATTCAATCCTTGGGAAATCTGGCCTTCTAGTTCGAAGATCCTCTTATGGATGAATCAAACACTCAGGTTGGCAGCATATCAATGAAATTTTTTATAGAGACTATTTTTTGTAGTATTAAAATTCTCATCAATAAATCTTATATTTCCTTTTGTGTATTAACTCATGGTTTCTCTCTTTTTCCATAAATTTCTTTGAAAAATAAACATTTAAATTTCATTCTAGAAGTGAATGTCGGTATTTACTATAAAATGATCAAAATCATGAAATATTTTAATATCTTATTTTAATATAAAATTAACTCAAATAAAATATATTGGATTAATATATTTATAATTTATCTAAATATAAATAAAATCGAAATAATAATATTAATTAACTATATAAGTAAATTAAATGAAAATTATGTTTTCAATTAAAATATAGTATTTTTCACCAGTAATCCAAAAATGAAACATTTCATAAGATACAAAAAATTCACCACATTTAAATATTGACATTACTACTTTAAAAATAAATTTCATTTTTTCATATATAACTTATAATTGATTCAAAATTTATTTTTAATATTACTGCGTCATTAAAACATGGAAAAACTATTTAAAAAAATTATATTTTCAATGCATCAAATTGGGGTTGTTATTAACTTATTCTGATCAAATATAATGGTTTAATGTAAAAAATATTTTATAAAATATATAGAATATGTATTTCATTAATATCATTCTATAATAGTGATTATTTTAATTTTTTATGAAAAAAACACTTTTTTGCATCAAAATAGTTTTTTATAAAAAGTACCATTAATATTAAATTGGTTTTTATATTCTTTTATAATCAATTGATAAAAAATGAATTCAACCATATATTTTCATAAGTTATTTAATATTATCCATCACTGCTAAAGTAACATCATCAAGATAATTTTCATTTAAAATAATAATATTAAAATCTTTCGGTAGACCATGGTCTTGTGTATAACGTTAAATATCGAAGAAACTCAATATTGTGTGAGATACAAGATAAATTAGTAAAAAAAGCATTGAATGATATAGTATTTGTAAGAAAATTTAATAAGTATTAAATATATGATAACTTCTTATGAGGTTATATTCCTTTGTATGGTTGGTTTTATGTTTCATACATGATATCAAATAAAAGATAGTTTTTTGTAATTTTTGGGAAGTAACATTTTCCCGATCATAAATAGATTTTTTCCATACAATTAAAACATCATATCGATTATTGTCGGTTTTATACATGAAAATTAGTTGGTTATATAACCCACTTCTTAAAAGGATTTACAAAATTTTCATCTTAATTATATAGAGAGGGGAGTAAAAAAGGAAATATAACATTGATCCCATGTTAGAGAACATAGGTGGGAAATGAAAAAAAATTGACATCTAAAGAAAATGTATTAGTAACTATAGGGAGCGATTGAGGTCATTCATCATGAAAATGTGAAGCATTAATGAAATTTATATGGCCTCAAATCCATAAATATGTGATTAATTAAAATAATAACAAATTGATCACAAACTAATGTAATAAGATACCATTTATTTCATGGTCCGTATCATATATTTGACGAATAATTTTAATATTTAATATTATAATGAAATATGTATACATAATATATTTCTATTTCCTAAGAACAATTTAATCCGTTGTATTTTCATCGATCAATTACAAACTTATTCCCAAGAAACCATGAAATGAATGCAAAAAAAATTATGTTTTTATGCATGAAACACTATATTTAACTTTTAATAGATTATAAGATACATGAAGGGGTGAATTTTTTTCATTCCCTAGATTGATTTTAAACAAATATGGTCAATTTCTTAATCTATACACAAAAAATTAATACTATTGGTTCATCATTATTATTTATTCATCAAACCATTTAGCTAATAACAATGATAAACTTACTTGAACATCATGTAGGTCGGTGGTAGTCATGGGACCATTATCATCCTTTGGACATGGGTTCATAACCCCCCTCCTTATAGGATTTATTTTTCTCAAACAATATTAAGATATTTCCCAAAGGAACTTTGATAGACATCCTTGAAATTTATTCGTTATATAATCTTTTCGGTATGGTTTTAAATATAATAATTTTTTAATCCTAATAATTTTATATGTTTATCATTACAATTTAATTAATGAACATAATTACACTAAAAGATTTCAATACAATTAAAATCATGTATCCAAATTTTATATTCAATATTCCACAAATATGATTTCATCAAAATCAATTAAAAATATATTGAGATGTATTTCCATTAATTTCATCCAAAATATACACAATATTGTTAGAATCCCATACATAATACCTAAAAAATGTTTTTTAATACATATAAATTATGACAAAAATTAATATATATCGTTCATGATCATTAGTATAATCTTCTATACTTATCCTTAATATCATTCATATGGTTGTGTTCCATAGTATATGTTTTCCCAAATATGGTTCCTAAGTATTATACCCATCTCCTTTTTGTACCCATGATAGTGACCCAACTCCTAAAATCCGACAAATGGTGCCTTTTATTATTTAATTACCATGATTACAAGGAATGACATACTTACACAAAATTATGTTTTTTAGTTTTGTTAAAATTTATAGATACATGTATGTTGTATTAAAACTGAATAAATATATTAAAAAATAATTTCTTTGATAACAATAATGTTATTTCTTCTAGAGTATCCTTGGATGTCATTCTTAGTACACGTCATGGAATTCTAGAGAAAAGAAAAAAATAAGTCTAACCCCAAATGCATAGTAAGGTTTATGTAAAATGGTACAAGTAATAATTCAATGAGTATAATGAACATTGCAAGGTAGTAACTGAACACACATGAAATAAAATAAATTTACTTTGAATGAAATAAATCCATAGATTTTTTATAGTGAAAATATTATGAATAATAAATACAGAATTTATATAAAATAAATTCATAATTATAGGATTTGTTTTTTCTGGAACATAAACCAATATACCATCATGATATATCCATAAGAAAATGTAATTATATATGTAGAAAAATGTCTGATCCTACATGGAAAAAATCCTGACTGGTTGGTCACAAAATTGTTTCATATCATCAAACTACCAATGTATCAAGAAGATTTAATAAACCAATCCCCAACCCATGTCATCCATTTCCAATCCATTCCTTATATATCGAGTAATTGGTATAATTCATAAAAAATTTTTCAGATCAAATATCTATTTTGTGTAAAGGATACTAATATCTGAATAATTCCCCATTCTATAAAATAAAAGTTTTAGTGAGACACCATACAATGAAATGTGATATGCTCTAACAAATAACAGTATCCATTATAAATTATGGGGATAATTCAAGTAAATTTAATATATTTGAAATTACTCAATGGGACTAAAAAATGAATCATGGAAGTGAATTTAAATAATATACATGGTGAAAATAATCATAAAACATCTAAAGGAAGAATAGGGATGGTATCAATACGATCTATAACAATTAGAGTAAGAATTATTTTTAGATTCCATTGAATAATATATATACCATTAAAATATCATTAAAACATTCTTTAGAAAAAGAATCCTTAATATTTCCTAAGTCTCCCATACCACATTGAAACATTTGAATCAAAATCCTAACAAAAGAATAAAATTAAATGAATCATAGAATATCATGAAAATAATAAGATTCATTGTCTAATATGACATAAGGTAGTATTTAAATCACACAAAAGAAACCAGTGGTGAATATGGAATACATCTTGTATAAATAAAAGTGGGATTAGAAATTCCTTTAAACTTTTGGTAGCATTTTAAAATTCCCCCAATGTAAAAAAAATTAAATAAAAATTTAATGACTATGCTGATAAAATAGATCCTGATATAGTATATCAAAATGGGTATTATGTACACTACAAAAACTAATTATGGGGCAAATAGGTCATTTAACTCACAGATTTAAAAGGTGATATGAAAATATCATACCATGTATTCCATTTTGGTTGAATGATCCTTAAATTTTTATTATATTGTTTCTAAGCATGTTATTATCTTATAAATAAACCATAATAATATTTATAATATCATATAGGATTACATTATAATATCTCAAGACACGATTGATAATAATCACTCATTATTTCCATTATTTTGGGTGTTAATTGCCTTGTTTTTTCTGTTAGTTATGACTTGTAATTTTTGTTCCTATCACTTAGGTAATGATGTTGTAATATAAATAATTTAATAATTATTCATGCTGTTACAGTGACACCCTTTGATTGTTACTTGATCAATTACCACATTATATCAAACTATTCTAAATGATGTAAAATTTTCCAAATCTAAATAACTAAAAGGTTTTGTTATCTGAAAATATAATTATAAATCATTCTTTATTTATTTATTCATCATCAAAACAAAAATGGATTGTTATGGTTGACCAGTATTAATAAATCATCCTATAGAGAAATAATAATTTAGTCTCTTAAAATTCATCTGATGATTAATTTAAACCATCCCAAAAAATGGTTAACTTTGTGACCCTTTGTAGTGATTAAAATCCATGACTTAAATGTCATTAAATGTCTCAAAATATGTTTCACATTGATCCTTTATATATCCAAAATAAACTATGGGTTTTCACATACCAAACATGTGAATACCAGCATCATGTTTTCTCTTGAAACATGTTAATAAACGGAATTAACATAAATCCTTATTGAATAAATAAACTCTTATATATTATAATGATTATTATATATATTCCCTAATTCCAAAAATAATTTATAGTTCATCAAAAATATAATAAACTGATACATCAACGAATCCATTATTTGTTCTGAGGTCATAAATACTATATAATTTACTTTATCCATGTCATCATCTCCTTATGCATACTAAATGTAATTTTCTCATTGTTTGAAACATGTTATGGGTAAACTTTCCTTAATTTAACCCTTCCATTGAATCACTTTTCTAGTTCATTAGTAACATTTTACTTTTTAGTTGAAATCCTTAAAGAAAAACTTCTAAAAATAATCCTTATATACTTCATGACTCATATAACCTAATCCTTGAAGTCAAATACATTTATATGTTGATCATTTATCCTCTTCGGTGTGCAATTAACATTTTTATTATCATATTACATAATAACAATTTCATATTATATGAAATATTAATCTCTTCTACTAAATCTAATAAATCTTATAAAAAATACTATAGAGACAGGAGAATACCTTTCATATGTCTATCATGGTCTCTTTATCATAATTATCAAAAACATTACTCTTAAAACATTTTATATTGTCATCATATGGTATCTCTAAGATATTTATGTAAATAATGGATATTATTTTTCATTTAAATCATTCAAAAAATTTCGATACCTTAGAGATTTAATTATTTTCACCCATTGTTTAAATGATAGTTTTCATTTTTTTCCTTTACAGAAAATTGCATTGTGTATTTATTTTCCACATTTAAAACTGCTTCATATTACCCAATGATGTCTTTGTGTTGTGACTAAAAACGGATGTAATTTCGTGGAAACCACTCTATCAATCATTTACAAAAATTATAGGTAATTTTCTATAATTTAGACTCATCCATAGACATATATTTAAGGATAACCCTATAAATGTCCTAAAAATATCCATAGGGTTAACAATATAGTTTCTCATAGTTGTTTCCTCATGATTACTAAATATTTATTTTTTTACAATCTAATTCAACTAGGACTAACATGAAATGATATTACATAATGTTAGATGAATATTCTAGTCACGACCCATCCCCTGGGGCCCGTGTCGTGACTACCCAAAACCTGCCTTCCATAGGCCTGGGGCAGGCGACTATCACCAAAGGCGTGATTCTCTAAAACTGGGAAGGAATTGTATTTATAATCTATAAACACACATAGTGAGTAACGAACACGAGTAAAATGTATAACCAACTAGTGATTACATTATGTAAAGAGGGGCTAGAATTTAATCCCAACAAGAAAGTACAAGAATGTAAAGTACAAAGACAACTGAGGAGAAAGGAAAGACAAATGTTGTGTCGTCCACCAGGTTCCTACCTGATGGGTAGGTAAAAATCGCCTCCTCATCACTCCATGTTCGTCTGTATCCTTTGTGTACCAACACACTATATGGTCATCATCCGGGTACCATCCAGTCCTGGTACTCTCATCCTCAGTCAGGGTTGTCCGTAATTTGCATCCAACACAACGAGGTGCAGGCAGAGCCCGTGCAGTGGTGAGTATAACGATACTCATGATGGACCTCATGACCCTCAAGGTATCACAAAATCCAAAAATGATAAACCAAAGGGTATGAAATCAAAAAATAACCCATATTAGGTATACATATACCTACGTTATAAAGTAATCCATCTCAATAAAGAGGAAAACACAAAATTACTGACTTAGATCAAACAAGGATTTTATCCTAGGGGTAGTAACATTTCGAACCCTCGGCTGCTAGAGAACGTCTCCTCTATCGAGTAAAGTGGGTCTACCATGTCACAGAGAGGCACTTCCCACTAACCTTATACTTTTGAGGTACTCCTCATGTCGAGTATTGTAGATCTATTTCATCAAATTGAAGTGCTCCCCACCGTTGGTCTGCCGCAACAACCAGGTGATCCCCCTAATAGCCTAAAAGGGTACAACTGCTGTCGAGTACCATGGATCTGCCACGTCACCATGTGCGCTCCTCCACTGTGGGTCTGCCGCCATAACCAAGCACTCTCAACTAGGCAGTCGAGTCACTCCGAGTTAATCGATCAACAGTCATCATCTCCTTGCCAGCTACTAGGTTCACACACAAATGCCCGCCCGTCTCCAGAAGATCCTCTCCACAAGATACTGGTCGATTCTATAACAACCACAAGGTCCCACAAAGATGTATCCCAAAGGACTTCCATGACATATAGGTCTCAACGCATCTAACGACGTGTCTATCGTACAACTGGTTTTTGAGTTATTAGGATTTTAGTACTGGGGGCCTTGTTGGATTCGTTCTTGATCCAAACTAACGGTATCTCAACTATACCCCAAACTCTAGTGGGGTATACTCAAAGGGACCGCGATGCTCCAAGATTTCCAGCGCTGCTGATGGTTCATCAAATGGACGTTTGGTGCCAATGATATGGCGAAAATAAAGTAAAAGGTCATAGTGATTCAGGGTCTAGTCCGACCCATTCGGACTGACCCGGCTTGACACATTGGGTCTAGCCCATCCCTTTGGGCAGGTTGTACTGTTGGGTTCATCCCGTCCCATTGGGCCTAGCCCAGTAGGCCGTGAGGGAAGTTCGACCAGGAGGGAACTGCGTAGGCATCTCGGCCCGGGGCACGGGGCAGGTTCGGCACGGAGGGCCACATGGCGCTTCATAGGGTGTCTCGGCCTGAAGTATGGGGTGGCGCCTCCTAGGGCTAGTTCGACCATGGTATAGTGAGGCCAGAAGACGGTTCATCTGGGGTGCAGTGCTTCTGGGGCACGGCGCGGCCGAAAGGCTGGGGTGGCCGAGGGCCGGTTCGGCCGGCGGCGGCGCGGGGCGCGCGATGCATGTGGACAGCTGATCCGTATAGTTCGTGGGGTGTGTGGGGGGGGGGGGCAAGTGGCTTAGAAAGCGGATTCAGCGAGGGTGTGGGGGTGGGATGTAGTGTAGTGGAGTGGTTTCATGCAGAATTTCCTTTTTCACGGTCGTCGGAGGTGCCAGCCGCCATTCTTGTGCTCCTCTGCGTAGGTTTCCATCCTACTCCATCACGAAGAACACCAAAGGGGATCGAAGTAGGGGTCAGGCCATATTAGTTTGGCATGAACCCTCCGCGTTTAGAGTATGAGAAAGTGGATATTATTTAATCACTAACCAAGAACGAGGATAATAATAAAAAATATTTAAGAATTTGATAATAAACCCCTATCTTGTTCGTTGTTCGTCGATGACGATGATGAGGGAAGGCTGGTCGTTGCAGACATCACACATCGGTTGCCTCATCAAGGTGCTTTGGAGGAAGAAGTCAGTGACGATCCTTGCCAGCATTCATCGTGGAGGAAGCGTGCTTCATTGGGAGGTTTCTCCCAATATTCCTCCCTTACCAAGTTCTACCAAAATGAAATAACAGCCTCAGAATAATATATTTATGATATCTATTAAGTCATTGGAATAATATTCAAAATGGTTTAATCAATTAATTGATGTGTTGGATCAATTAATTATATGTAATGATTTGAGAAATTAATGGTATGTGCTTTGGAACAATTAATATAGAGACGGTTAAGAGGCTCTCCCTCATTATTTTTTGGATTTTGGAGGTTTTTCCAAATTAATTGGAGGTTTAAAGGGGGTTTAAACCTGTGTGGTCCCCACCACCATATCCTCTCATGTGAGGTTATAGTTCGGGTGGTCCGCACCATCATAACCTCTCATGGGAGGTAAGGTGAGGTGGTCCCCACTTCCAACCTCCACATGGAGGTTTAGTTCCGGTGGACCCCACCTAAAATATCTACATAGAAGCTCAAAATAAAATAAAAAGAAGTTTATTTTCTTTTATAAATTCCACAAAAAACCGAAAAACTAACTTTCACCCTCAACCAACTTCCATCGAAGAGAAAGTCTCCTTAAGCGAATATTGTCGGTGTTAGATCAATGGTGCCCTTAGATTTCAATATCATGCACTGGTTCAAAAGTTAGAAAAACCCACTCACACATTTACTGAATGTACCAATTGAAAAGTTCTAAAAATCATTTTTGGCACTCCAGGTCATGGAATTATGCGCCTTCAATTTTCACCGACTCGTAAAATTCAAATTTATTTTAAAAAAAAATTCATGGAAATTCCATGTATTTACAATTCTTCACATTATGAAAATACATGCCCAAGGATCTTAATAGTTTTGATTCTTTGAAATACTAGGATCATGTTCTTATATTTGTGTGAAAGATCTTCAATATCTACGTCAATGATCATCCCCTTTATTGATCCCACGTAAAACCATTCATTATATCTTAGGGAAAGGAAACATATGAATTGGGTGATCTCTAATGCTCAGTAAGTATAAAATAGGGGGATACATATGAATATCATGAGAATAAAGGTATGTGATGTTGATCATAACATTATAAGATCATAACCTAAATATAATAAATCATAAAAACAAGTAATGGCATAATGATTTCATGTTTATAAGACACGATTAATAAGGTAATCAAGATCATGATCAATAAAAGAGTAGAATATGAGTAAGACATGAAATTTTTGGAAGACACATTAACATGTATAATCATTCCATATGTGAAGGATCTTTTCCAAAGGTATTCATGGAACGCCATTGGGACTAAACTTACTAGGTGGTACACACCATCATCACTAGTCACAACCTATTCCTTATATTAGACGAGGTTATAACATCTTCCCATAGTTAATCAATCTTATTGACTTGTTAAAATATTTAACTAATGAGGTAAAAATCAGTTCCCAATGCAATGTAGAGCAAAAATGGGAGCACTCAGAACAATATTGGTTCCCCCATTGTATAATATATAATAGCCTTCTCCAATTCTACCTTAGACACCCTATTGTAAAATTCTCAGTGACCATACCCAGTTCTACCTATGGAAGCCCATTGTATATGTTATAACGGACATACCAGATGCTATCTAGGGAACACCGTAATATATGATATAATAGGATTATCTGTAACTATCAGGGAACCCCATCATATATGATGTAACTGGCTAACAATGTTCTATTTGGGTCACCCAGATGTATAAGCTATTAGGGGACTACATGGTGCTATTTGGGACACCCCATCATTTAATCTATAATGGGATTACCCAATATAATTTGTGCCACCCCATCATATAATCTATAACGAGATTACATAGGTCTATCTAGGTCTCCACATCCTATATGTTGTAATGGGTTTACCTGGTGCCCTCAAGGCCATCCTGTAGTATATGATGTAATGGGATTACCCGACACTATTAGGGCCACACAATAATATAAGAAATGTTCATCAATCATAATATGAATAAAGTACAAAGATCGGGGATATCATCCAAAAAACACATAAAAATTAATTATTCATAACTTAATTGACCCATTGAAATGAATGGGTTTCACAACATTCTCTAGGAATATTTTTGAACCGTGGAAAATAAAATGGTCTCATAAACATCATTACATAAAAATTAAAACACTCATTGAATTAATATGAGTATTATTCATGGAAAATATCACTAGTAATTGGTAAACTATCTAAAGGGTGTCATCCTAGTTGGAATAAGATTTTTTTAAGATCACTCAGAATAGTTCTAAAGTAAAATAACCATTATTTTAAAATTATAATTGTAAGACATTAAAAATGTTCAACATTACATTTCTTTGAAAACAACATTGGAACTATTTATGTTATATTTTTAACTCATTGAAAAATTATCATGGGGAAAATATTATTTTAAATTAAAAAACACATTATAAAAACTAAAAATTTTGAAACCCTTTTTCTTTGAAAATAAAATAGAATAAATATATAATGTGATTCAATGATTTCATGTTCGTGATAGAAGATATATTTTTACATGCGGAATATTCCTTTTTTCGATGTAAAATTTTTAGAAAAGATCCCCTTTCAGAAAATGAAAAGAAAATTACTTTTTAAAAACCAATTTGATTAAAATTTAATATATTGGTAAACATATTTTTTAATGATTATAGGATAATATAAGAAATTTTTTTAAAACATGGTTTTGAATGAAAATATAATTCTGACTATAGAGAGAAAATATTTCCATTTTATTAAAAAAACATTCCCAATATATATTTTTACCAAAGAGTCGTAAAATAATATTATTACCTGGATTTTTTATGAATATCCAAAGGAGAATAAAATTTATGATATTTCATGAGATATGGAACCTAGGATTTTATATGTTGAAGCCTAATATAAACTGTCCTGATAAACGATGTGATTATAGAAATATATAATTTCCACCTTGGTTACATTGAATCATAGTCACCATGAAGCAATAAAATTACATGAAGCATAAAATATTATGAAAATAATGAGTTTCCTGATAAAACATGTCAAAATGTATTATATATACCATAAATAATAAAATAGGTGCCTAACATGGCTTGTGTCTTAATGAATGAAAATTAAGAAATAATTACATTAAAAATTTGGTAACATTTGAACCATAAATTCCATCAAAGATAGATCATAAAATTTATATGTAAATAAATATAAATATAAGGATAATTAAAAAATAAATTATTCTCTGAACTATGTAAAAAAATGAAACGTCTAGTTAAAAATTAATGTATCTTATGGAAATAAAAAAGATGACATGGAATTCAGTTACTTTATGTTTTTAATCTAATAATACTTGTTCAACGATCATGTATTATAAATATAATTATATTATAAATAAATAATAGAACCATATTCATATACATAATACCATTTATGACTTACTAATTACCATATATTACGGGTTTATTATCCATTCAATGTTAATGTAAAGTTTCAGGTGATAAAAACATTGATATTCTTATATGTCTTGACTTATTTTTCATGATCATGTTAATTTGATCATGATCATACTATTTTAATTATATAAAATGTGATAAAAATATCATATATAATTTTTTATATATTTAATATAATAATCTATAAAATATATAAATATGAAATGAAATACAAAGTTCATGGAGATGGTAGGTTATACGTACTCATGAACAATGTTTCTATTTTCCTATTATATTAAAATAATGGAATGTAAATGATATATATATACATATCATATTTCCATTAGTATTATAATATATTATATATATAATAGTAAATTTAAAATCATCCAGCACACCTTCGCTGTAAATCAATAATGAATCACAATGATTTGTGTATATGGTAGTCCACACATCCACAAATGATGTTATTGTATTACTATAAAATAGAAATAATGAATTTATGTGTTATATAGTAATTTAAAAATAAATAATACATTATTAGTAAAATATATATCATTTATGTACAAAATTTTTTTAAGTATTCCCAACCGTAAGAAGAGGTAGTTGATTAATGAACAAAATTTGTTCATGAGGTTTTAGTCTAATGTACGCAAAAACAATGATTATGTATAACATTTGATGGAAGTTTTTGTGATTTTAGTTAATACCCATAACATTAAAAAATAATTTTATATTTATTATAATGTGGTTATTATTGTATATGTTTATAATAATAATTGTAGTAGTGGAGAAAAACCGTTCTTGGTAAAGGTTGTAAACTCTTCTTTCTGTAATTCCTTTTGGAGTTCATGAATGAACATATATTATTTACGTTATGATCAAATAGATGCTTCCTGATTAAGAGAAATGAATATGGGGTCCTATTTTTGAGGTTATGAATGATAAAAATTCCTTGAGAGGTGTTATGAAGTGAGGGGGATGAGTTCCATTTTATAGTAGAGTATGAGTGGTATTCTTGTATATATAAAAAGGTAAACTCTATTGGGAGGCCTCCATTACAAGATGTGACACCTATATTGTTCAATTTATGAGAAATGGAGAATATGGTAAAAATATATCAAACCAATGGATTTGTTAAATATTTTTAGGTTATATTTCCACATAAGATAAATTTTAACCACTTGGTAAACGTTTTTTTTCCCTTAATCGTTGTTATTAATTTTAATTAATTTTTTTTTCAAAAACAATGTTACCCACAATAAATATTATAATTTATGCTTGTTAAAAATGATTAATCCATTATTTCATATTTTTATCACATGAGTGGAAGAAATAAATTTATAATTAATCCCATAGATGAAACAAAACAATGGGTTTTTAATATCAAAATGTTTAGAATATTGAAATGTATTTTATCCAATTTCAGTTTTAAATTCTCTATATGATTGAAATTGTATTAATATAAGAATAATTGATCAAAATATACTTTAAAACCAATTTAAAATATTATTGTAAAAGATAATGAAATATGATGAAAATGAAGTGTTTAATTAAAATTTTATGGTTTTTACTATTCATCACAAAATTAAAAATCTCTTTAAAGTATAAAAACATTACCCAATGTAAATTTTGATATTGAAATTTGAAATATGTTTTTTATTTCCAAATATATTAATTATACAAGTTTCAAAATTAGTTTTAAATCATATGGGCCAATAAATACCGAAAATACATCCTTTTAGAAAAATATATCATTTTATATATATAATTGTATTTATTTATCTCTCGTCTTGAAAATAAATAAGGAAAATGATAAATAGTTTATGAATTATATAATATATAAATTTTATTTAAATCATTATTCAAAATATTTTATTTTATATATTGTGTCAAAAAATGTTTGTACATAGTAAAATAGTTTTCTTCGAAATAGAATTTATTTATTTAAACATAGTTATTACATTATCTTCTAGAAAATTGATAATAAAATTATTCATTTTCTATGAATTTAGAAGCCATATTTGTAAAAGTTAGTTAATAATATTCATAAATTCCATTCTAATTGTTTTATAGTAACTATAATAATATTTAAATAACAATATTAACAGTATATTGTAGTTCGGTAGAACTAGGCCTTCCTGGTAACACATGGTGTCAATTTAAAATAGAATAATGTGTAATAAAAGAAAAAAATAGAGTTTCATGTAAATAAATTTATTCTAGGTGATTCTTATATCACAATGTTAAATAGGTTTTCATACAAAGAATGTATAACTTGGTGTAGGGTGCAATACAAGCAGTTAAACATATTTAATTTATTCCAAAAAAAATTATTTCATAAAAAATTGGAGTGTTACAATATATTTCTATATTTACTTACTTATGGGTAAACTCCAATATTTATCCCTTTATAACATTTGGAACTACATGAAATGGAAGTGATGAAGATCAAGTTGGATGAACAGTTGGATTGGGGCCTTATATACTAGCGTGTCACCTTAGGTGGTGCCTATGCTTTTTCCATAGAATGATTATGGTAAACTTATTCATTTTTTAATTATGGAATGTTTTGATGAGTTATTTTAAATAACTTGTATCAGTTTTTAAGGATTGATGATCTTTTTTCATTGATGAAATCGGAGATGTGGTTCTAAAAGTTCGATGTTAGGTCTTTTTACAACCACTTGAGAATTAAAAAATATGGAATCCCAAAGACAACCATTAGTAGTAGGTATAGTCATTATGATTATTTTTATGACTTTTGAGATGAACATTTCAAATTTAGTTTTACTAAATTTGATTAATATATTATCAATGGTTTCCATAACTCATGCATGATAGTTTTTTGGATGAAATTGTTTTTTACTCCAAACCTTAAGAGGTTCATGGGTATTATTTATTAGTATTTTTGAAATTTTTTATGATTCACCAACATCATGTGAATCTTTAAAATTTTAATTTTTGGATTTAAGATGTCAAGAACATGGGAAATATGGTCTTGAAAAAAGGTATCTCATTCATTCCGGATAAGATGAATGATGTTATGACATGGGAGAAACCATGTACCATTTTCATGATTAAGAGAATCCTGGTATAATCAATGTATTATCAAATTATCCTTTATTTTTTTTAAAAAGTATTCTCTAATTACTGATATCACAAGGAATGGTGTTATGTTCTTTTGGGATTTAAATATTTAAATTTAGTTAAAATATTTGAAACATATTTAAACAACTTTATAAATATTGATTCTTCTAGAGGCTGTTTAATTTTATGTTATTTTTTTATGTAATAGGTTTGTGTTTTGGAAGAATTATTATTTATGGTGATGAAATTATATAATATGGTTCCTGGAATCAAAGGATGCATTAGAAGAACAAACTGATGCATATTCTCCAAATCATAGCGGTGATTAGGATCTTAAGAGTTTGAGGAATTTCCTTTTTATAGAATGGATTACCATATTTACATACCACAAGATATTGAGTTATATCTTCTCTCAAAAATATTTTATACTATCATAGAGGCATTATGTTGAGTACCTAATGTATTTTTTATTTGAAATTTCCAATAACATTGTTATGGAGAATTTCTGTAAGATTTCTTTTAGTAGGAAATTTCCAACCCATTATTTGAATGAATCATTAATAGTGATGAATTTGATGGCACCCCTTTCACAATTTTATTTTTTAGTCCAGTAGGATGCGATTGAGATTTTTTTGAAAAATTACTAGCAAAATTATTCTATTGTTAAGATGATTTATTATATAAGGCATATTGATGATGAATTTGGTGGTGTTGGGGAAACTATTAATATTGGGGAGGCCATTTCATAGAGTTATTTCTTTTCTATGGGTATATTATTCTTAAAAAAAATTGTACCTTCGAATGGGAAACATATTTCAATATGGGAATTACATAATTACAAGTTAGTAGTAAACCCTAGAACCGCAATGATTTTATATTATATTTATTTCTAATTTATGTGTCTAGGTGTGGAATAAGATATCAGTGACATTATATCTCATTGTTATTTTCACCAAAAGGTTATATCTGAGCACAAGAAGCCTTTAGTTTGGCCTCATTCAATTCTTATACTAACATGAGAGTGGGATAATATTTCAATAAATTTCATAGTTCACAATACTGAAACCGTTTTAAGGAGGAATGATTTATGGTTATTAATTAATTGGTGGATCATATAAGATCACTTTATACACATTAGAGATATAACCAATGTCAATGATTTTGAATATCTCTATGTGATTGAGATTATCATATTCCATGGGTTTTAATCTTTTATATCATCAAATTTAGTTCTCTAGATGACTTCTAAATTTTAGATTCCCCTGAGAGGCTTTGAGATCCCATGAGAGATTGAGAACAACATATTATTTGTACATGGACAACCATATATAATGAGCTAAAATAATCTTGGGGGAGACTCTATTTTCTTTCATTCTAACCATTAGTGGTT
Organism: Viscum album; assembly: GCA_963277665.1. NCBI lineage: Eukaryota > Viridiplantae > Streptophyta > Magnoliopsida > Santalales > Viscaceae > Viscum > Viscum album. The sequence goes on from OY728127.1 coordinate 896,921,887, forward strand.
TCCAGTATATCCACATGGTAATTTTTTTTGTTTTCCTTAAATAATATTCATTGGTAATCTATCCACATGGAACCTCTTGCTACCTTGTATGGTTGGACTTGTAGTCCTCCCCTCTACTGGATAAGGATAGGTGATGTATCCTTGGTTTGACCCTGTTTGGTCCAAGTGATGATGTCAATGATCTAGACGATTCATCATAGGATGGTGATTACATTTATAAAATAAAAAATATATATGGTTCAACATCATATATCATTTTTGTATTCTCTTGGTTAATGGGGTTTTTGATAGTATCACTTTAGTTGAGTCAAATACCTCTTAGAAAACAATGAAAATCGTGCTAGGATTTTTGGGTCCATTTGAAATTATTGAGAGAGTCGGTAGTGTGGCTTGCTGTATAGCCTTCCTATTGCATTTTATGTCAATACATAATGTTTATCATCTATAAAAATCATTATGTATCATTAAAAACCGTCTCATGTACTTATCTTGGAATATCATGATAAAAAACCTAATTTATATATGACATATAATACCATTATAAATGTTTCTTTTTGGACAATGTTTTTTGGGAAGACTATTCCTTTGTTCTGTGATATATTGGATCATAGAAATAATTTACATGATATTTGGGTGCATGATGCACTGATGAGATTGATGTGGCATCATATCATTAATATTGAATCTTTATGAATAGATTTATGGGGACAAAATTATTTATGGGTTGTAGGTTATAGCATAGAATCACCTTCAATCAGGAACTTCTTAACCCATGTATTGAACTCCTTTAATGGGTCATCAAAAGGGGGTTTTGGATGATTTTAGTTAATTTTTTGTTTTTTGTGGGTATTTTAATAGTTGGTGAATGGTTAGGGAAAACCGTGCGGTTTGGACAAGAGAATAATTCATCCTTTGATGACCACTAGAAGGGACCAAAAAGTTTTTTCCAAACCATGCAGCCACCAAAAAAAATTCTGACTCCTTGGAGATATGGTATTTTACATTAGGAACATGTCTTGTTTAACCATACATACACACCATTCTACCTTTCCATACAACCAACATGGTAACATGGTTAAAGAACACATTTACCACTAACAATGGATATAAAATAGAAATCCATTCATGTGGTTTTTAATCCCTTAAAAATTTAATGAAATATACAGGGGCCCCGATTTTAGATGAATAATACCCATACTCAACCACAATAAGATTTAAATATTTTTGGAGGCTCTCTACGTGATTCCATGTCTCTACAAACCACTTATCTTAGTAATATATTTCTCCATCCAATATCTTTATATATCTCTAATAGGTTATTATTCTAAAATTTTATTTCTCCCAATCATCCTTTCAATACTCCAATGAGATTTATAGATAACCATTTTATTTATGGATCAAATCCATAATTATATGGATCATTATTCCTATTTTGGTTCATTGATCTCAACATCCTTCATTCATTATTGGTGTTTACCTTTACGAGTGTTTATTTTATTCACTATTTCAATGAATGAAAGTGAATATAAATTTCATTACCCTATAATTAAATCATTAATTTCATGATACATTTGAAATGATTTTTAATTTATTTTAAACCCCCTATTATATATTATTTGGATTTTGTTTGAAAACAAACATGAAAATTGTGACCCCAATCCCATTTCAATGGTATTGATGTTATGGGGTAGATTTTATGGAAATCTCTTCCTTGATTTTAATGTTTATTATTTTAAATCAATTACTGTTAATTCATCTAAAAAAATATAATAAAATATGATATTAAAATGCATAAATTCTATGAAAACCTATGACTTGGTTATAAAATTGGAAGGACATGTCAAACATAAAACTGGGAAACTGAATTTTGATTTTTTTAATGTATTTTATGTGAAATATTTTCCTAGTAGTGATTGATTGATTTATTGTATCCCATGTTATATAAGGTATTTAATTGGAGACTAGGATAAGAACCCTTTCACTTTGACTCCAAAACAATGGATTGATGATGAAAAAACTATACAAACTATTTTTAGACTGATTTTCCAATTATGGGTACCCTAATGGAGTGTTGATTGATTTTCCCAATTGTTTTTTTCATATATAATGTTAGAAAACACTTTATAGGTGATGATGATCAAGAAGAGTGAGGATACTATATTTTGAAACTAATTTACCTATATTATTAGGACCATGATTCTTTGTTTTATCTTAAATGATTATAAATTTAATTGTTTGTTGAAATTTTTTATTCATGTAATATATTTTGAATAAATTATTCATATTAAATTTTCATTTAATCTAGTTTTGACATGTTTACCATGTTTTATTTTAAATTGTGTTTGGTTAAATATTTTGTAATGGATTCCAATTAATTTTTTAATTAAATTAAAATAATAAATGATTTAATTGTTATGTAATTGATTATGACCCTATTGGATTGTTTAGATCACACCATAACTACTACATTGAGTTTTTTTAGATATTTATTTGTGTTTTCTAGGGAACGGAAATGTTCTACTCATAGGTGGAAGTTCTTCTCATTATACGAGACACTATAAACATTATCATGGGTTTTGGAGCTATGGTCCACGTGATTCATATTTTTTGAGATACTTGGTCATGAAGGATGTTTTAATCATTCAGATAATGTTTTACTATGGGTTTTATCTACCTTCTTTTGGTACCATCCTCTTTGATTAGGGTTTGGAATAATGACTATTTACTAGTTATCCTCTACTATTTTGTGGAAAAATCATTCCCTTTGATCTTTCACATGAAGAAAAAGATGCAGTCACCAACCTATGGGTATCAGAAATTCCCTTCAAGTGATGTAAAGATCATCTAGGATGTAAATGTACCAAGGTATTCACTCTAGTTTGTGACTTGTAAACACTTAATATAAATTTAAAAACATATGATATTTATTATCATAATCATAAACATGACTTATCATGGAATATATTAATTTTAAAATCCATCATAACATTTTGTAATGATAATATGATTTGACTAATATAGATTGCATGGGAGTTTCAAACTTGTCGTGTAGTAATACTCATTGACATATAATAGGTGGTGATCAATTAAAACCCCAAATGAACCATTTTTTTTGTTAATACAACATGATTAATAGGGATATATTAATATTCTATTATATGTTTATTATATAGACTCCATTTTTTCCTAAATATTATTGAAAATATTTATACTTATCTTTTATTTTAACCAAATATAACTACGATGTCTATAGGGACCCAGAGCTGGTGGTTTATTTTTTACATTTTTGTTGATATAGATGTTTAAATCTCAAATAACTGATAGGTTTTATATACTTTGAGATAAATTTATATACATGATACACATTTATCAATATAGAAAAAATATACAACATATTCAAGAAAAAAATCACATCCTTGAACTCAATCAATGAATTCTTCGTCATATCCTAGTAAAAGGAAAAAAATAATCGTGATATCTAATTTTTAATAAGGGTTATATATATAGAAATACTCCATGATTATATTAGGTATAAACAATATGGAATGGTAAATAAAACAAAAAACATTTCATTTAATCACTAAAATTAGAACAAAAAGAATCAATGCATAATATAAATTCTAAAAAATCAACAATAATATTAAAATTATTCTTAGTGATGGAAATTAATAATATTGGAAATCATGATCTAATAGATCATGATATGTATACCTTCATGTCCATGTTCTTGTAAAATTTAATTGATGGGTTGGTATACCCCAATCCAGAATTTAATTTGAAAAACTAATTTGTTTCTTTAGACATATTGATGCATCTATGGGATATCTATCATTATTCCATTCTTGTAATTTCATTCCTAATTAAGAGAACAAATTTTTAATGATTAAATATACTAATTAACAATATTCCTTATATATAAATTTTTTAATTGAATAGAGTATACAAAATATCAATTTTCCCCAATCAATAAAATAAAAATTAAAGTAAATCATCACACATAGAAATGATATATAGATTAACAAATATGAATATCCCAGATAAATAAAAATTATATTTAATTGAATATTTATTTAAAATTATCATAAGAATGTTAGTGTTTAAAGAGAATGTTAATGTATATGAAATTAATAATAGCCAATAGTTGTCATAGGTTAATAATGAAATCATATTTTCTAATAAAATATTTTAATTTATAAAAATAATTTTAATGAAAGTTGAATATTAAAATTAACTTTCACATAATGGGTTTTCTTATTAATCACATTTAATACATATAACCGTTAAAAACTTTAAGAAAATGGTATTGGTGGATTTTAATTATTTTACTACTATAAACATTATAAAACATTCTTCCTGTATCTTTGTAAAGAATGTTGAAAACTACTATTTCACATAAGATTATGAAGATTCATTTCAAACACTTATTAAAAATTAAATGAAAAAATTACATTTTCCTAAAAAATAAATTAACTAAATAAATGAAATTTTTTGAAACAATATTGAAACACATTTACATGAAAGATCAGTATATCCAATTAAAATAAAAATTCAATTAGTTTTTCATTTAAATGTTTCTTAATATTATTAATGTAACAAATAGAGAAAAATCCACAATAAAATATTAAAAATTCTTAGATAACTAGTTTATAATTAAATTATAGAATCTTATTAATTATTAATTAAAATAATACAATAACTAAAATTAAAGTATTCCAAAAAGTAATTGTGATTATAAAATGAATTTTCAAATAATTAGTTACATTATTGTTCTAATTCCTTTAAAAATTAAAATTATTTTAGGAATTAATCATCAAGAATAAATAGTTGAAAATGTTAAATAAATAAAAGGTGAAATATGTACACCTAATAAAAATTAATAGGTGATTAATAACAAATATTTCTCATTGGAGTGTAAATTGAGGTGAAATACCTTTCCTCGCATTTCCCATCAGTTGAATTTTCATTAACCTTATTTTTAATAGTGTTAAAAAAGTTATTAACATATTCAGGGATCATATTAATGTTAATAATAAAATATATTATCCTTTTATAACATAATATCTCCATTTCATTTACATTATTTTATGATTACTATTGTTTTGTTTGTTGACATATTTGTTTTATTATGCATGTTTTGATGAAACATTTCGATTAATTTGGCATAGGATTATGTTATTTCATATCTAGAATTATTTAAATTTTATAATAATAATATTTATTACTTATATTCATTTTTAGAATCATTATTGAAATTTGAAAATGGGGAATTAATCACATCACCTTATGGAGACAGTAGGTCGTACAGACGCATGACCAATGTTATAGTTTACATAATGGGTGAATGTGTGAGGATATATGTGACATATTAAATTTATTTAATAAATTCTAGGATTGATGAAACATATATATTAATTATTTACAAAATTATGTAAATCCTTGTTATTTGATGATAGAATAATTATTACATCAGTTCGTGACGCGATAATCCACTTTACACATGGGTGATGGTTTTATTTCTCATTTTGTGGAGAAGGAATTGGATAAATATTATTAGATAAACTTAATAAAATCCAATTTTATTTTAGATACATTTTTATTATATTTTATATGATAATACATTATTTATAGAGGTAAAAATTAAGTAAAAATGTATACTGTTGTTGAAGAAAATTTTATTTCATAGGACAACTTCTATTTGAAATATTATTAAGGAACCAAGGGAATGTATTTTGGGTATACCAGATGATCTATAAAATTTATTTGGATATTGGGGAAATATAGTTTCCATGGATGTTTGATCAAAATGATTTTAGAAGCATGATGATGTGAGAAGACAAGTTCCCTTTTATAATTTCATAGGAGTGATATTGTTTTCAATATGAAAAAAAATTCAATAATGTGGATTCACTAAAATCCATGGGACCCCAAAATTGATAAATAATTTGGTGGGAGGTAGATAATATGAAGACACACATCCCCTAATAAAATGAAACATGTTTTGAAAACTCAATTTCCCAAACCTCCAAGGATACTCACTTCTAAATGTTTTGTTTTCACAATGGTTTCTTATTTAAAAAATTGTTATTTATCCCTTATGTTAAAAATAAAATGAACCTTATTAATAAATTATAACCAATTTATTATAAATTTTTTAAATAAATATATCCTATAAAAATAATTTGTTTGTGGAACATTAATTTTGAAATAAGTGTATAGAATGTGATAAACCCATTTTTAACCATAACCATGGTAATTAATTTTACAAATCATTACCATTAAATATGAAAAAAACTTATGTTAAATATTGTATCATCCCATCTTAGGGGCCAACATAGTAGTAACAATATATGGTTGATCAAAGATGTCATGAACACTTCTTTGTACGCTATAGGTTTCTGACAAGCACCAAGGACATATGGTGTGTCCATTTGGAGACCATTTATCATAGATCTGAGTAGATCATAATGGTTATTTATATAGATAAGTAGTGGAATCAACATAAATATGAATTATTTGAATATTAAATGCATAGGTGGACGACGAATAACTAATAGAAACATGATAATGATGATCAATTCATGTAGCTATGAAAAAATTTATATATTAGATACAAGGGAGAAGTAATATAAAAAATGATATAAAAATACCAAAAAAGGAAAAAATCTATAAATAAAACTGTCTCAATACATGGAATATTCCTCTACACCCACAATCCATTCAAATTGTCAATAAATAATCAAAAATGTAATGCTTCTCTTTATCTATAGTTGCAACCACAATGTTTTATCAGGTACCAAAGCTGTCCCAAGCTAGGTGTGAGATATAATAAGTAGGCCACCACCAAAATTCTCTAAATCAACCATGTTCATGTTTATAAAATGAACAATGTTATAATAATAATCAAGGAAAGTCAATGATTAAATAAGATTCACTATACTGGGTTGCAATTGGTACACCTATCCAACCCTAACAGCATTAGCCTACGACAAATGTCATTTAACCACAGTAAATTGTATAATTAAAGTTAGCGATATAATTTAAAAAGGAACTATCATGAATAAGAAATAAAATGGTTGATCATATCTGATCATGTGACATGGCTTGGAAAAAACCTCCCAAGATCTCCAATTACACAATCTGATTCCTTAATTTAAATAACATTTTTTAGAATTTATTAAAATTCACCCTAAGCACATATAATCCATTATTGAAGGGATTACATGTATCAATATAGAGGAAATTTATATATTTATATATTTACAATTTCATGGGAGTCCATAAATGGTGACCCAAAAATGAGATCCTAGGATTCACTCCTAGTACGGTATGAAGGCTAATAAGAACAAACCTATCAGTCCTTCCCTAGTATCGAATATTGGTGTCAGATTCTCTCTAGTGGCATGGTATAATAATCTCACTGACATTTCCATCCATGGGGTCTCCACTAGTGAACCAGTATCACTCATATGATGGTAAAGTAAAAATTCATTCATAGACAATCCCATGTTAAGAATGTATCAACCATGGTTAATTTACTGTTCAATAAAAAAATAACAATAAGGCAGGACGAGACCTTACAAGGTGTCATTAATTCCTATCCCTTTTATCACTTTTTTCCTAATTTGAGGGTATTATTTTTATCTAAATGTAATTAAATTTAAAAGGTAAATCATTTATAAAATGAAAAAAATATTGTCATGTCATTTAATTCAATAATTCCTAGTATGGTATTAATGGTAGGGGACTAAATCATGACCAACTGTTCAAATCATTTTATATTATTCATTCCAGTAATTTGTTATAGGGGAAGCACCCCTCAATTGGTCTGTGAAATTTTCAAAAATATTCAGGTATGCTATCAAGGAATGGGCACACCCTAAAGAGTATATTATGTCAAGTGGGTAAATATAGGATATCATTATCCACTATCAAGATTCATAATAATAAGGTAAATTTATTTATAAAAATTTATTATTAATTTTGGAGGGGTAACTAGAATGGTCCGGAAAATAGGAGGATGAAAAATTATAGAAGTAGTGAAGCATTATGAATGAAGATGGACCATTTAACTTAGGTTCAAATCCTCCACCAAGTCCACTTTCTTCATTTGAATCATGATTAAATGAGATATATTATATTATAGAGAACTAAGCTGTGAATGGAGAAAATGGGTGTTCACATAATTAAGTTTAATATACTGGAAGATAAGCAAAAAATATAAGTAATAGTGGTGGTTATATTACAGGTATCATTCCAATGTATCTAGTGTTAAAGGATGTATAGATCGTATGAGGGAGATTGAAAAATCCATATTGGAGGATATTAAGGGATCTCATGAATTGGTCATCCCCTGGGGGAAGGAGGAAATGATAAAATGGTTTTCAAAACATTACTAGAGAAAATTATTATTCCCCCTTTAATAATATGGTTGAAGTGTTTTTCTCCATGGTTGGCCAAATGATGTGCCAAATGTGTTCCCTACAGTTCATATGGAAACACACTACATATTATTGGAACATGGTTTGGTTAACCATGATCTAACCATGTTAATTCCACTGTCAAAGTGTTATGAAAAACTCGCATGGGTGTGTGGCCCTCCCTACACAGTTTCAAACAAACGGTACGACACACCCTATATACTATGTGGCCCACCCGGTTGAGTTTCATGGTTAACAATAATTGTGGGATAACTATGTGGATAATTCTATATTACCAATTTTTGGAACTCTAGGATCCAAATGATCCTCAGAATCTCCCCAAACAATCATTCTCCGGTAGATCACATGATTTGAAAAAGCTAGCATCCCTAAATAGTAACAAAAGGACATATAACACTCTAAAAAATATAGACACTATAATACACATTCATTAAAACAACTCCTCCAGGAGATTAACTTATGACTATAGTATTACATTATTTGAGATTAGTTTTTTCCACTAAAAATGTACATCTGACTCCCACTCTTAGGTCTCTTCCAAAATACATATGTGTTTCCATAAAACCTAGACCAGTGGTACTGACCTGCCTCAGATAGCTTTCATTCTCTAGTCAATGATATGAAAGAGATGATCCTTGATGTTCACATCTGTCTTTATCTCAATATCCTCAGGGTCAAATGAATGTGAAGGGCCATCACGATACTGGTGAAGATACGATATGTGGAATACATCATGAATGGAATAATACATCTGATGTATCATTAAATGATAGACCATCAAATTATCTCCCCCACTATCATGAATGGTTAATCATAATATGGTGATAGCCTACCCTCCCCCTAATTTCAACTATGACCCAGTCTAGGCGAACCATGAAGAAAAGGTCAATTTCCCACTTCATACTCTAATGTTTGATGACAATGAACTGTATAATACTTCTTATGGGAAAATATTTCTCCACACATTCTTGAATATGATTTAATTTCTATGATGCATTCTTAATGAGATGTGGACCTATTATTATTACAGAACATATACCTCTAAAAAACATATTGTTAAATAGCACATCCTATTGTATATTGCAACATATAGAGCCTTATAAATCACTTCATAAAATATTTTGTTGTAGAAAAAGTCAAAAAGAGGTATATAATTCTCCCATGAACAACAAAATTAAGGATATATATCCATAAATGTCCTCAAGAACTCTTATCATCTGATTAGAAAATCTATTGGTTGAAATGTGATAAGATCTACTAAGGATTACCTATGAAGACAATTACATTTATAGCCCTCACAAGAACTATGATGTAAACATGGAATCTCAGTCTGCTATGGTAGAATGAGGATCACCATCATGTCACGTTATCTCCTAGTGTAAATCCTAACATATTCATCAACAAAGAAGGTCTCCTAGTTTTGTAGGATGTGTGTGACCATAGTCAACCGATTGACTATAGGCCATATTGTATCAGAACCTAAAGGGAATCTTAGAAATCCCATCATGAATTTTGTGGTGACATAATGAAATTTCCACTATGGATTGGATAGTGGATTTAAAATTCTAGAAGGTCAGTTTTATATAGTATAAGGACCCAACCTTCAAACATTATGTTATCTTGAATTAAGATAATAATTCACTTTGAGGATCTTTTCAGGTATAGAGTATTAGATAAATAGGATATAAAATATAAATTAATTATCTAATATAACCAAGTAGACACTTCTACTCAGTTTCCATTTTTCATAAAATAAAAAACTCTTTAAAAAAAGAGTCATTTCTAGTTCTATATTTTAGATATCCTGACTTTTCCTTGATCCCTTCCTTTACCCTATTCATCTTTATGTCCTGTGAAAAAAATTTCAAAACATGGGATAATCATAAAAAGATCATTAAGGGTTATAAAATAATGAAAGAAAACATTAGTCCATAAAAACATTATATTTTTAACATACGTAATGAAAAAATATGATTTATGAATAAAACATAAAAAAATAAATCATAAAGGTAACTTGTGGCATACATAACATACTTACATTATAGCATTCACAGCTACATATGGAGTTATATTTTGAATACCAATCACTATATATTCACTATGTATCTTAGGATAAAAATTCACATTTACCACTGTCACGTTACCCAATGCATTAGATAGAAATCTTGGGCTTGCCCTCCATAGGTTTATCATGGAACCAACCATATACGTAAACAATGAAAATTAACCATAAAACATAAAAAAAGTATAAAGGAAAGAAAAAATATCCTCATTGAAATCACAATATATCATTTTACTAAATTTAAATAATCAATTCCTTCTAAAAACCAATTTCAATACCAAAATACTTAAATGATTATATGGTATTTATTTTTCTTTTAAAAAAACATTATAGCTTGTTATGGAAGCCAAATATCAAATAATGAGCGTGGTTGCGGAAAGGTCGTTGTCACCGCTTATGTTAAAAAGAAACATTCTTTTTTTTTATTTTGTAAAATTAATCCTAGAAAAATATTCACTTTGAATTAAATAAATTGCATATGGTGTTTATACAATTTATAAGAGAAAGTAGTGTATTAGAAAATATGTCTCAATGAAAAGAGATTGAGACGAAGTCCCTTACAATGATAATTTTGTAAATAAAATATATTGATAATTTTATTCAATATAAGTACACAAAAATAAATTATAAATAAAATAAAGGATAAAAAAATTTATATCCCACATAATCATTTCACGGAATAATCATGAAGTTGAAGTTTAACCTAAAGAATGGAAATTGGGTTAAGAATTTCCCTTACCTCATGTCCGACATGATCTGTTCATTCTTTAAACTCCTGAATAATAAAAAAAGTTAATTTATTCTTATATGAAATACCTTTTCAATTTTATTAATCCTTTTATATCATTTATTACCATGTTATAAACATTATTCAATCATTTAAGTTAATAATGGCCGTTTTGTCAATATTTGTTACTTTTGTCAAAAACTATCTTCTTATATTTACAAGTTGTTCATGTAATAAAATGTACATTATCTCCAAAATTATATTCATGATTTAGATATCACATATATAATATATATCCAGTATATATTTATTTATAATGGTACATAAATTTTTGAGATTAGAAATGAAATGCACCGTTCTTGGAGACGGTAATCCGTACGTATGAATGAATGCTAAATTCATTTATATTTCATAATTAATGGAAGGAAAATATAATGATACATAGGTATATTATAATTACAGTATAATATCATATATAATTTCATTATATTCATCGTTTATACGTTCCACATATGGAAAGAACGAATCATATCACATTAAGGCGGTCGTAGTCCACACTCCCTCAAATCACATTATCGAATTTACCCACTATGGAAACCATAATGGTATTGTATAAATGAAAAATATAGATGCATAGAAACAATATAAATAAAATATATATCACATATAAATATAGTTCCACATTAATGGCCACCATAAGAGGTGGTAAGAGAATATTGAACAATCATCATTTCGTGAGGCACTAGTTCTTCATCCATAGATAGAGTATGTTATTTACCCATTAGACAGAGGTGTGTGTAAGTGTTGTTATAATCTGTCTCATAAAAACAAACTAGTATATTGAGGACACTGGTTTTTTTATAAAAAAATGGAATAAAAAGTGTTTAGGGGGATGGAGAAGGAGAATAAAACAAAATATCTTAAAAAAAATTATCTTTAAATTGGGTAACTCCATTTGGTTTGAACCAAAAGGATTTCTTGAAATATATTTTGTCTAAGGAAAGGCTTCTATGAGAATTATAAGGATTCAGAAAGATTATTTGGTCAAATATTGGATGATCCAATGGGCTTGATAGGTGTGAGTAATGTGTTATAGGTGAGGGATTTATATAAGGGAGAGGAAGGGCTCTTTTGGAATGTTTGAAAATATTCGTTTATTATATAATGATTTTCGGTTTCAAAAGTCCCAAACCACATAAAAATCTATGATAATATGGCTCCTATTAAAAAAAATCACCCAATAAAACTTTGACAAGTTTTGGATATTATTTGAAATTTTAGATTCTTATTTATTTTAATTATTCATTAATGAGATAATCACTGCATCATTATTATGTCATTACAAATTTTATTTATATGTTGTCTAAAAATTTAAAAAATATTTAATGATATATGAAATCCATTTATCTTTCTAATTAATATTTATAGTCAATGATATAATTTAAATAAACCCATGTAAAAATTGATTTACTAAAAGAAATATTTTTATGTCATTTTTTCTTTACTTTAAATTGATTGATATAATGTGTCATTATCACCCCCAAGTGGAACCAAGGGGTCCCAAAATTGACCCAAGGATGCCCATGGTCAGAAATGTATCATTCAAAAGGATTAGAACATCTGTTAAGGTAATTTAATATTATTATAATATTATTTTTTACCCTAATTTACCAGATTTACACTTTAACCATGGTAAATAAAATATTTACTGAAGTAAATATTTAAAATGAATAAAAATAAAAGTTACCAATTTACACAATTTGGACCTCCTGATTAAAAATATCTAATAACTTTTTTATAATTCATAACACAGAAGTGGAAAAATCTAATTTAATGTTATTTCTTGTCGTCAAAACAAAAAGCGTGTTTTTAAGAAATAATAACTATGAATGGATTGATACTTCTTTATATCCAATTTCCATGTAAAATTACATATAATTATCAAAATTTGATTAAATTGTAATAATATAATCTAATTAAACATTAAAAAAAATTAAAAAGTTAATATAACTATATAAATATATTAGATTAAAAGAATGTTTTGAATTAAAATACAATATTTTTAACAATTCATTAAAAATGAACATTATGAGAATAATACCAAAATTACCTCCAATTTAGATTTTGATGTCTTTATTCTCAAGAGGAATATTATTTTTTCAATTATAACATATAAAAGTTACAAAAATTGATTTAAATAGGTTTCTCCATCAAATGGTGGTAAATCGACCGTTTAATGAATATTAGAGTATTTATGCTTAAAATCATATTCTTTATTATTTTATGCCTCTAAATTTTATTGGATAATTGTAAAAACATTTAAAAACATTTATAATCATATTTTATTTTGTTCTATTCATTCTCGCCAATATAACGGATAGGAATTAACTATAATTTAAAATAATATTATATTATTATTTTTCAGAATGAATCAATGTTGTGTGCAGTGTATGATTTCAAAGAAACCCGTTATTTAATTTCATGTACTATATCGAACACAGATTCTCATTAATGTAAAATTAATATTTAATTTACAAATTTTAGTATCTTTGAAAATGTGTTATTCTTTATTTACATGGGATTTTACGTACTTCAGTATTTCAGAAATTGTGCCCTCACACGTTTTATTCACTTATCAAATAAATGGGGGTATTTATCCCTCATAGAATTTTCTGATTCCCACATTGCATCTTCAACCATATGGTTTTTCCACAAAACCATTACTTGACTAATTACCTTAATCTAGAACACTTTCTCTCTTTGGTCAAGAATATGGATTGTTTTTTCATTATTTGAATTATTTTCTCCCAACTGAACTACTTGTGGACTCAAATCATGATATGGATAAGGAATATACTTTCTTGACATTGAAAAATTAAAAACATTGTATACCTGGGATAAAAATGAAGGTAAATCCACTATATAGGAAACTGATCCACCATTTTCTAGGATTTCATAAGGTCCAATTAAGCTCTGATGAAACTTTCCCTATTTACCAAAACGCATCATACTTTTCCATAGAGAATTTTAGAGAAATATATGATCACATACAAAAAAATAGATCCTTCCTCTGATTATCTGCATTACTTTTCTGCCCACTCTATGATGTTGTAATGTTCCTATAAAATCAATTGAACCATTTTTTCCATCTCCTATTCCAATTCTGGTCCCATCGACTTCCTTTCACCTACTCCATCCCAATAATCTGGTGTTGGACACTACTTTCCATATAATGCCATAAATGGAGCAATCTATTTAATGGATTGAGAATTGTTATTATAAGAAAACTTGCCCAATGAAATATGTTGGTCCCAATATACCTGTTAATCCATTGAATAGTCTTGTAGCATATCATCAAATTTTGGAATTTTTTGTTCTAACTGCCTATTTGATTGAGGATGAAAAGTTGTAATAAAATTTAATTTAGTACCTAACGACTTCTGAAGGCCTTTCTAGGAGTTAGAAGTAAACCTGGGATCACAATTAGATACAATGTAGAGAGAAACTCCATGAAACCTAACTATGTCTTCAACATTAAACAGAGAAAGTTGATCTAGATGAAAAGTATATCGAATATGAAAGAAATGAGCATATTTAGTTAGTTGACTAATAATAACCCAGATTGCCTTATTACCTCAAGATGTCTTTGGTAATCCCATAATGATATCAGTGGATATATTTTCCCATTTCCACTCTAGAACGGGTAATGACTGAAGAATCCCTTTCGGTAACTTCCGCTCTTCTTTAACCTATTGACAAGTCAAACACATCAAAGTAAAGTCAGCAATATCTCTTTTCATTCCATCCCACAAGTAATACTCCCAATGATTTTGGTACTTCTTTTTTCTGCTATGATGATATGAAAATAGAGAACAATGAACATCACATAACAACTCGGTTTTCAACTGTGAATCAAAAGGAACACATAACTCTTCCCAAAACTCAAAAAACCATCATTATCAATGTTAAAATCAGGAAACTCAGCGTTCTGAACAAACTCTACCTTTTTTGCAACTCACTTTCTTCTTTTTATGCTTTCTTAATTATGTCTAATAGAGATAATTTCACTGACACTTGATACAAAATAGAGTAATTTCTTGCACCAACAACTTCTATGCCAAAGTTTATCATATCAAAAACCTAAGGATCTTGTTCAAAACATAGCATGGTTAATGAAGCTCAACTTTTTTGACTCAAAGAATCAGCCACATTATTTACCTTTCCAAGATGATAATGGATTCAGCAATCATAATCCTTGATTAATTCTAGCCATCTCCTCTGTCTCATGTTTAATTCCTTCTTAGTGAATATATACTTGAGACATTCGTGGCCACTATATACATCACATTTTATTCCATTCAAATGATGCCTACAAATTTTTAATGAAAAACAACAGCACATTATTACAAATCATGTGTAGGGTAATTTAACTCATGTGGTTTCAACTAACATGAAGCATATGCAATTACTTGATCATTATTTATAAGGACACAACCATATCCTTTCATCGAACCATCTCTGTAGAAAACAAACTCACCATTTCTAGATGTCAGTTCCAAAACTGGAGCATTCACCAATATTCCTTTCAATTCCTGAAAATAGTCATCACATTCTTTTATCCAAATGATCACAACACCTTTTCGAGTTAACATAGTTATTGGACTAGATAACCATGCAAAATTACTAACAGACCTCTGGTAATAACCTACTAAAGCAAGAAAACTATGGATCTTGGTTATATTTGTGGGTCTTGTCCAATCTTCAAAAACATTTGATTTATAAGGATCCACATTTTTTGCAATTTTTTGAAATAATGTGATAAGGAACGAAATTTTTTGTAACAAAAACACACACTTTCTGAATTTTCCAAGCAGTTTCTTTTATTTTAAGGTTTACTAGACAACCCTTAAAAGAATTTCATGGTCCTTTTTACTTTTTGAATAAACAATAATCTCATCAATCCACACAACCACAAACATATCCACAAACTGACGGAAAATTATATTCATAAAATCCATGAATACAGCAGGTGCACTAGTTAACCCAGAAAGCATAACTAAAAATTCATAATGTCCATATCTAGTAAAAAACGTGGTCTTCAGAATGCCTTATTCAATTTCTTTAAACTGATGGTACCCTGACCACAAATCAATCTTTGAAAAATACAGAGCACCCTAGAGCTGATCAAAAAAATCATCGATATGAGACAAAGGATATTTGTTCTTTACAATGATGTTATTCAATGCTCTATTATCAATGAAATGTCTCATTGAAAAATATTTCTTTTTAAAAAACAAGACACGAGCACCCCATAGTTATGGGCTAGGCCGAATGAAACCATTATCTAATAACTCCAAAAATTTCTTATTTAACATTAAAAGTTCAATTTGAGCCATTAGAAAAGGGGGTTTTTAAAATTGGCTTAGCATAGAGAACTAAGTCAACAGTAAATTCAACTTCCTGATTAGTTATAATACCAGGAAACTCATCAGGAAAAACATCAAGGTACACATTTACCACTGGCACATCATTAATATGAACCGTTCCTTTTTTCAGCAATATGTGTAATGTAACATTCATTTCCATCATTTACCAGTTTCTCAGCATCATGATGTGTTATCAAAAGTAAAGGAACATTCTTGTACACAAACTGAAAATATTTCGTAAAAAATCATCTTTAGCTCTATAGTGAATCTTAGTAGGATAAACAAAAAGAAAATCCATACAGAGAATGACATCAAAATCTACTAGAGGAAAAACAATAAGGATTTCAGATATATTCTTTCCGCACACATGGAAATGAAGGTTCTTATAATTTCATTTTTTCTCAATATTTCCACCAGGTGTTTTTACCATAAGTTCAGGATTCTTATATTGAGATGGAATTCTCAATTCATTAGAAATATTCTCAGAAATGAAGGAGTGTGTAGACCCTGAATCAAACAACACATTGGCATAATCTGATCAAACAAATAGTGAACCTGATACTACTTAATTTGATTTCCCTACATCTACTGAATCAGTTGCAATGTTTTTCACCACCCCTGTCTTCTGGTAGACTGGCATATTTCCCTCAGTTGAGTTCTTTTTTGGACACTCATTTTTATAATGACCCATTTCATTTCACTTAAAACATTTTACTAATTGTAAATCATATTTTGTCTTACCATTAACCAATTATTTTAAAGTGAAATTACGAGCCTTATGCCCCATTTTACCACATAAATAGCAATTACCAGAATATAAAATACATTTTCCATCATGCTTTTTACCTCAATTTTCACAAATATTAATCTTATGTATCTTACCATGAGACTTTTTTGAAATGTTCTTCCATTTCGTCTGCCACCTCGACCTCTTCTTATGTTGTTTTTAAAAGAACACATGATCATCAGCAAACTCCATTTCCACCTTCTCCACACATTGAACAAGTTTTTCCTAAAATTTGAACTAACAATAAGCTGAAAACCTTCGATACAGTGTCTTTAATATTGAGTAAAAATGTTTGATTTTACAATCATGATCTCATATGATGTTTGGAGCATTCCTTGCTAATCGAGTGAATTTTTCTTCAGAAGAAGCCACTGAGTCATCTTCATGCCTCAATTCTTGGAATTGTTTTTACATCCTAAGAAAAAGAACCTTAGGAAAATATATCTCATGAAACATACCTTTAAATTCATCCCTATCAAGAGTATCAATCTCCTCACTATCCCTGATATTTTCCACCAACGACCACCCCTGATCGACTTCACCTTCAAATGGTAAACAACAAGATGAACCATTTAATGTTCTAAACACCCAATGACATCAAAAATCATCTCTAGTGATTTATTCCAACATTCTTCTAGTGCAGGGTCAGATGATCCTTAGAATGATGGGGGATATTGCCTCATGAAATGATCCACTACTAATATGTTCTCCTATGGTTCATTTGGCTGATCTTGTGCATGGATACCACCACCATTTTTAGCTTGATTCAACAGTTCAATCACTGTAAAAACTATTCTATTCTGATTATGACCATCTCAAATTGCTGATTTGGATGGTTTTATTCCTTGTGATGTTGTCCCATCATAACTGCCTTGTTTCCTCTGTGAAAAACCATTATTAACAGAGAAATATTTTAAGTGAAGCGTCATAGTAATTTATAAATGATATATCATTTCTATCTTACAAAAAATTAATTTATGTACAATAATGTAACAACACTCGAACTCTTAAAAAATCTTGTAAAAAATGATTCCATTTGAATGAAATGAAAATTCAATGTTGTTTATACAATGTATAAAAGAAACTCGTGTATAAAACAAAATATGTCTCAATGAATGTAGAATGAGACAAAGTCCCTTATAAAGATCATTTTTTAAATAAAATAGTCTGGTTATGCATATTCACTATAATTACACATAAATAAATTATATATTCAAGAAAGGATATCAAATTTATATTGCACATTATCATATCACGGAATAATCAAGAAGTAGAATTCTAACACCAAGAATGGATATTGGGTTAAGATGTTCCCTTACATCATGTCTGAATTGACACGTTCTTTATTTAATATCATGAATAATAAAAAAAATTAATTTATACATTTTTAAGAAAATTTTTCATGTTTATTATTCCTTTTATATCACTTATTACCATGTTATAAGCATTATGTAATCATTTATGTTAATAATGGTCATTTTGTTGATATTTGGTACTTCAGTCAAAATTGAACTTCTTATAATTCTAAGTTGTTAATGTGGTAAATTTTCCATTATCTCCAGAATTATATTCATGATTTAGATATCATATATATCATAAATATAAATTATATATATATTTACAATAGTATGTTACATTTTGAGATAAAAATGAAATGCACTGTTCAAGGAGACGGTAAGTCATACGTACGCATGGACGCCACTTTCAATTCTATTTAATATTTAATGGAATGAAAATATAATGATACATAGTTATATTATAATTCCAGTAAATATCATATAGAATTTCATTACCTCCATCATTTATACATTTCACATATGGAATAAATGATTCATATCACGTTGAGGGGGCGGTAGTCCGCACTTCCCCAAATGAAATTATCGTATTTACCCACTATGGAAACCATAAAAGAATTATAAAAATTAAAAATAAAGTGGAATAGAATCTATATAAATATATATATATCACATATAAATAAATTTTCATCATAATGGCCACCATAATAGGTTGTAGGACAAGATTGAACAATCATCGATTCGTGAGGTAGTAGTTCACCGTCCACAGAAAGAATATGTTCATTACCCATTAGATGGAGGTGTGTGTTAGTGTAGTTTGAATACTTCTCATAAAAAACCTAGTATATTGAGTATAACTGTGTTGTTATAAAATAATTAAATAAAAAGATTTTCGGTGGTTGGATAAGGAAAATAAAAAAAAGAACATAAGAGATAATTTTACCTTTAAATCGGCTAACTCCTTTTGGTTTGAACCAAAAGGATTTCTTAAAGTTTCTTCTACCTAAAGTAAGGATTTTATGAGTAAGAGAGGGGTGTAGGAAGCTTATTTGGAAAGAGTTTGGATGATAAAAGGTTCTTGAGAGATGTTAGTAATTTGTTATAGGTGATGGCTTTTTATAAGGCAGAGGAGTGGCTCTTTAAGAATGCCTGAAAATATTATTTTATTATAATATGATTTTCAGTTTCTAGAGGTCCAAAACTCATAAATTCAATTATAAGATGACTAATCTTAGAAATAAAATCATCCAATAATAATTGGATAGGTTTTAGATATTTTTTAAATTTTTTAAATCTTATTTACTTAAATAGTTCATTAATGAGGTAAACACTTCATCATTAACGTGTCATAAATAATTTTTTTATATGATGTCAAAAAATTATAAAAAAATATCATAGTGTAGGAAATATTTTTAGATTTAAAGTTAATATTTATAGTTGAACTGATAAGTTATATAACCCCATGTAAAATATGATTTACTAAAAGATATATGTTTATGTTATTTTTGTCTTTACGTTAAATTAATTAATATGAAGTGTCATTATCACTCCGATGTGGCTCCATGGGGTCCCAAAATAGACCCATGGATGAACATGGTGGGAAATGTGTCATACTATAGGATTAGGACACGTTTTTGAATAATTTAATAATATTATTTTATTATTTTATTCTTCTTATTTAAAAGATTTACCCTTTAACCATGAAAATTAAAATATTTACTAAAGTAAATATTTAAATGCTCTAATTTTTTTTATATTTACACAACTTGTACATCCTGGCTCCAAATATGGAATGCAATTATCATTATTCAAAACACATAAGTGGCAGAAATTAATTTAAAATTTATTCTCGTCATCAAAACAAAAAGTGTGTTTTTAAGAAATTATAACTAACAAAAGATTGATTCTTTTTTATGTCATGTTTTAATGTAAAATTACATCCAATGTCCAAAATTGGATTAAATGGTAAACATATAATCTAATTACTCTTGAAATTAAATTAAAAATATAATCTACCAATATAAATAAATTATATTAAAAGGAAGTTTTTAATTAAAAAACTGTATTCTTCACTATTCATTACAATATTTACATTATCAGAAAAATACCAAAAGATCATCCAAAGTAAATTTTGATGTCCTGATTCTAAAGAAGAATATTTTTTTGTAAAATAGAACATATAAAAGTGACAGAAAATATATTTTAGGAGTGTTCTCCATCAATAGGCAGTAAATCAACCTTTTAATGAATATTAGACTATTTTCATTTAAAATCAGATTCGTTCTAACTTTAAGCCTCTAAAATTAATTGGATAAATGTAAAAACATTTAACAAACATTTATAATAATATTTTAGTTAGTTATATTCATTTCTGCCAATATAATGGCTAGAAATTAACTACGATTTAAAATAATATTATATTATTATTTTTTTAGTATGACTCAACCTTTTGTGCAACGTATGATTTCAAAAAAAACCCGGTTTTTTGTATTAGGTACGCCATTGAACATAGAATCCCATTTAATGTAATATTAATTTTTAATTTACAAATTTTAATAAATATGGAAATGTATTATTCGTTGTGTACATTTAATGTTACAAAAATACATTACCTACTAAAAGGTGGATCACCGAGTGATAAATCCTCTATTTTGGCTCATTATTTCTAGCCATAAATTGAACAATGTGTCTCTTAGTACATCTTGGTTATCATATGTGGACCGTCCCAAATAGATTCAAGAGATTCTCTCATTAAGTATTCCTTAATATGAGTCGCCACCCAAAAACTTCCATGGAAGAGTGGGGTCTCAGTACTATTAGTGACTGAAATAGGAAGTGGGTTCTAACTTAAAACACTCCCCCTCATGATGATTCCTAGGTGATCTGGGAGTTTTCTAATTTACATCCACTCTAGAAGTGAGAGTTTCACCGTAAAAGATGCTAAAATAGTGACACAATATGTTATCGAACCAGTAGGTTTGTCTGATAAAATTGATCCATAATCTACCACACATAGAATACCTCAAAAAATGTGTTTGAATCTATTATATCTTGGAATCAGTTAAAACATTATTCTTATAGGGACTGTAAACATGCATAAAAACCAATTTAGGAGAACTCTACCATTTACTACACACTTAAACATGATTTATTAACTAAAATTGAACTTCACAAAAATATGAGGAACAAGAGGTCTAGTGTCGTGGGAAATTAGTAATATTAAATTAAAATGTAAGTCAAAAAATACAACATCTTTATTGAAAATTTTGTTTACAATACCACAACATTACTTCGAACTAAGAATTTCATGGGATAACCTAAGGAAATACATAAGGAAAGGGTGATCTCTAAAGCACAGTAAGGGAGTAAACAAGGAATAAGATGAAGAATTAAATATATGTTAGGTAATAGGAATATAAATGGAAAATTGGAGAAACTTGAACATAAAGGCATGATATATCTTGATTATCATAACATGGAAATGTACAAACAACATTTAACGTGATATTAGCTTGTTCCAAGGCTCATGGCACATGGGGAATGAGTAAAACCTCATTGAACATGAATTATCATGAGTAAACCCTAATTTCTCTTGTTGTATGACGTTCTAGACAATGCATTGGATCTCTATCAGGGTGCACCCTTCTTAATCATTTCATTTCATTTATATGTGTTCCACATAGATCATAAAACATCGATTCATTAAAAATAATAATTTATTCCATGAATAAGGGATGTTGAATACATAAATGTAAGTCCTAAATCAAAATGTAATTTTCATAAAGGTGAATACCCATGATATAAAAATGGGTATGGTATTTACATACACGATGATTTTGGCATGGGAAATTTAACTGTAACTTTGGCTGCATAATGACGTCAAATAGAAATTGTAAAATGGGTTGATCAAGGATAATTGGGTATCTCATAATTTATAAATGAATTGGACAGTGATTGGGTTATGGAACATAATATCTCAACATGTGTAATGGAATTTAGATGCATAATATACAAGAATTTCTTGAATTTAAATGAAGAGAGGGAAATCCCTTAAGGAATTTCAACGTGATATCATGTGTACATGGTAGACATTAATGAGAGATAATGGTGTATAAAATTATTCAAAAATAATGAGGTAATTATATGAGAGGTTTGAAATAATACCCCAACATCTCTAATTGAAAATAAAAGGGCATAAAAAGGTAAGTAAACATGGACATAATTAAGGAAGGAAAGAAAGTGAGGATCCCTTATTTGTAAGTGTGTGACTTCAAGATCTTTAGGTGTGGCTTATGGGAGATTGGGGCACATTTGGAGGATTCTATAGAGAAGATGGAATAATAAGGATATGATTTAAGGGATTTTGTGGAAGAGAAGTGGGATCCTGGATGGGTTTATATAGAAAAAGAGAGGGGAATTATTTAATATTTCACAAACATAAGTTTTGGAATCTATATAATTAAATACTCTGAACCACAAACCAACCCACAGTTTTTTCCCATGGTGTTTGGTGAAAGGGAGTAGAATAAATTATTTTAAAAGGCTAAAGGCCTGAAATATTAAAATATTAGGCTTGATAATGTGGAGTTGCATCACACTTTCAAGGAAATCAATTGAAAAAGTTAAAATATTTTATAAGTTTTTGAGGGTGCACTATTGAAACATAAAATTAACCAAACAATTAAAAAATATAATGTATTTTAAATCTAACAAATATATTGGCAGAATTTACCTTTACATTATTTTATTACATCACTAATGGTTCATTATGATGTCATAATACACATTTTATAATTAAACAGGATTTTATATTTACCCAAAAATTTGTCTGTATTTGAAAATTATGGAAACTTCACCGTTTGATAATTTCGATGTCTTGAATAAAATAATAATATTCCATGTATCCAAATAATTTTCTAAAAATGCGAATTTTTACTTTTAAAATAAAAACTGTCATTTATTGAATATTCTTGGGTTTTGACAAAAACCACATTCAAACCATAATAAAAAAACAACTGTATAGATATTATATGATCATTTATATTAAATAAAATGAAATACGGTAATAATATTTTATTAAAATATTATTCAATTAGAAATTCCATTTATTCATTAAAATATATTTCATAATATAATATTTACTAAAAATACTATTTGTGCTTTAGAAATCATTTACAATGTAACAATGATAAAAGGAATGCATATTCATTATAAAAAAATTATGCACATTATCAAAGTGATAGTGTCATGTTATATAAACCCTTATGAAACCTGTATAATACATAAGGGTATGGTGTGCGATGATGGCATACTCTAGGGATAGCTCAGATAACATCACTCGAATGGTTATCTCTATTAACTTCCACTTCTGTCATATGATTTTCCATTCAAGATTAACGTGTTGAAACCAGGATTGGGATTGGAAAAGAGAGAATCCTAGTGATGGTACCTTCTTTATGAGCTCTCAAAAATGGTCTTTTCGGGAGAAATTCCACTAGATGAAGTCATCGCTTCCTTTACTAATCAGGTGATCACAGTTCATCAGCAATATTAGCAACAGTAACAATTCATAACAATATTTTAAAATCAAAAAACATAAAACAATGTAAGTGAATATGTTTTATATAACCAGTTTACATAATAAGACATTTAATTATATCATGAAGAAATTTCATTCATAAATGTTTGGGTCGTTACACAATTACTTTAGGTATTCTGTTCACTTGCACTCCCACTGATTCATGTAACACAATGTGGAGATATATTTGAGAACTTATTTATCTATGTAAACAATGAGACCCTCTCCCAATAAATAATTTCTACATCAGTATAGATCATGTACCACATCTTCTAGATTGAGGTTTTTCATAGGGTAACTCTGCTAGTGTGGTCTCAGTTGGAGGGATTCATATGTTAAAACTCGATCTCCCTATATCATAACTACTCTTATTCATGATCCTGAGTCATCAAAGAAGATATTATATCCTTTTCTCATAATAGATAGAATCTGTATTGTTTGAGAAGTCATTCATCACTTGAAATCCTAAAAAGATATCTCATAAGCTTCCAATGAGAGGAATTTCAAACACTTTTTAGTCAGGTGTGTATGGGGCACTACTGAGCAGGAGAAATCATCGATGTATCTCATGTAATAACCAGATATCCTAATTAAATTTATTATATCGAACACAATCTTGGCTTTCTCCCTGGAAACTAGGGTTCACAACATATATTGATCAATATATATGAATACATCTATGATAAAATTACCCAAGATGATAACCATGTGAATACTAATGTTTCATTTACTAATATTATTATATATCTAGGGATGCCTTAGTGAATTTATCACAATCTCAAGATGGTTGGAATGTCAATTTCTAGTGAAAAAATATACTATTTTTTCAACTATGAATACTACAAAAAAATTAATCCATGTACGAGTGGAAAAACTCATTAGTCTGAGCCATAAATAAATTTCACCATTTGTAAAGAATAACAATATAACAAAATACTCTACAGGTCATAAATATTTTGGAATGTTGAATATGGTATTTTAGATGATCTCACATGCACATGATTATGGCCTAACCTCAGATCGATCTTGGAGAATATTGTAGCTCCTCGAAGCTGGTGGAAGAATTCATCTATATGTGGTTGTGAACACTAGTTTATCACCATATATTGATTCAACTATCTCTAACCTATGAAAAATATAAGGATACTATTTTCATTATATGAAAAATGATAAGAGAACCCCCAGGTGATGTGTTATGTCAGATAAAACCTTTTTCCACGTGATTTTCCTTCTATATATTGAGCTCCTAGATCTCAATAGATTCCATCATATAGGGAGAAATTGACATTGGTTGTGCTCATAGAACTATATAGATAGTGAACTTGTTATGTATCTTAAGATTTAATATAAAGAAATAATTAGGGAATATGTTTCAAAAATGACCCACCACCCGAGTGATTTCTACAATCTTCATTCCCAAATTTCACATGAAGAGACTCACCATTTGGGTTGTCACTGTAGATCACCATTACTGCTTGTGTGTATTTATAATTTCTTAGAGATTCCATTCACCAATTTAGACATTATTATTTCCATCATATGATAAAAATTACACTTGATTGTGACATAAATCCATAATTGAAACAGCAGGGAACAAGCTAGTACACACCAAGAATGATGCCGAAGATAGAAATCTCGAGGATGAAGAAATTCAACAACAAATGATACAATCCTATATTAAGGGGGAAATCGTAGAACTACAGAAAAATCTATTATCAGAATCCTCGTATTGTTTTTATATTCCTAAGGCCACAGACATTCACTATCATATGCCCATAAATTTTGTAATTGCACCAGAATTAAATGAGTGTGATAAACATATATAAAAAGTCTTGAAACCAATATAGAGGATATCTGATCAGTATATAATGCAGTAGAATTCAAAAAAAAATACTTATCAAGGGTAGGAAACAATGCATAAATAATTCATGCACAATTCTTTTAGATGTAGTTCTAAATGCCTTTGAAACTCCACTTTTTTGGTTATTATCCTCTGAGCCTAACTACCATGGCCATTAAAACCCATGCAACCTGATCGGCCCATAGAAGACCTAATCGATGATGAAAATAGAGTTGTTGACCTAGTACCAGATTTTGGAATTAGTATAGATCACATTTCATTAGTCATTGAATGAAAATTTGGTATAAACAATGAATGTGACCCATTTTAGCATAAGTCCAACACTATATTTGGTTCATTGTACATTTGTGCATTTTTTTCTCACCTACCACACTGATGAATAACCAAATTTATATCATTTCATGCACTATTGGGTAAACCAGATCATGTCATAGAAGCATAACTACCTGTTATCTCATTGTTTTATTCCCTTCGCATCTTCTTAGTGATTTCATATTTTTTCATTATCTCTAAATGAGTAGTTAGTCAGAAAGATTTCACATGAAATCATATGGGGTATGAAATACCATCCACCAAAAATGTCTCTATCATAAACACATCCATAGTCACAATTGGTGAAATTTGTTGTCATTTGGTGATGTAAAATATTTATTCCATTATTGACATGTTGCCTTTTTATGCTTATAAACTCTCAAGTGTCGTCTACTCATAACATATGGAGAATGATGATGTTGATAAAGACTTTCTCATTAAATTTCAAACACATGCCCGTATTATTACAGTACTAATTTACGGAATCCCACCAACACATGGTGGATTGATGTTTCATGTAGGTGGTGAGGTTTACCCACTACTTTAGTGGGTATCTCTATATTCTTGATGATAGACAACATAGCCTCATACCCTGACTCGGTAGTATGTGGTTTTCCATCTATCAAGGATATGGGATAACGATGCTACTAGAACTCAGAATATAGCTCTTCCATTGTAGGTATAGAATGAGAATAAACTTATAGAGATTGCATGAAATGATAAAAGTTGTCATGAAACTGAGAATCAATGCCTAGTGGAAGATCAATGGAAGGTTCATCATGTCACACTATAGGAGGAACTATGGGTGCATCTGTCCCCACCATCTCTAGATCATTCTCATTGAAATATTCATGGAATATATTCTGAGTACTTCATTATGGAATAACTATAAATTTCTTTTTCATACCTCAAACAATTTTTATAACAGATAGCAAATGAGATAATAAGAAAGTTCAGGAACAAAGCCTTCATATAAGGGTGTAACACCTCTCAACCACCTCCTAGAGCCTTGTCTATTCGATAATAATGTATCATAGATGGTTTATAATAGAAATTTACTACTACCTACTACTAGGTTATATCCAGGTCAAGGTTGATTAAAACAACTGAGGTTCTGATATATAGAGTGGCAAAAGAAAGATATAGAGGAAAACACACATTACATTGCTTTTAGAATGCCAATATAGTGGTGAAATATTTATTTTATGTCTTTAATTTATTGAAATATACTAATATATATTTTGATATTAATTTCTTAGTCCAATTATTTCCATCTCAAATTCCATATTTATGAAGGCCACTAATATTTATAAATAGAAATTTGTATACAAGGTAACTGCAATCAAACACATACGTCCAGTTTTATGATTTAGTATTCTAGAAAAGTGAGTTTACTGAGTGGAATACCATTTAAAATTTATATATATAGTCACATATTAAATTGATATTCAAATTCATTAATTAATCAACCAAATTTATGATCCCATTGAACTGGTTGTCCCAACCTTCACAATGGAATAATTATTTAATATATATTTCATCATAAATATATGAAGGAAAACGTAGTTTATATTGTAGTAGTCATTTTAATTAATCCAGTTATGTCATTCCTTCAAGAATAACAACATGATTAAATACATTAAAAACAAATTACCATAAAAACACATTTAGCATATCCATTTAATGAAAAAATATAAATATGGAGTGACATAATGCATGAAATTTTAGTACTATGGTTCCTGGTGTGATGAATGAATTTATATACCCTCAAATAATTATCCTAATGTAAAATAATCCTAGAATATTAATGTAATCTATAGAAACAGATCAAATAAATGCATTAACTAACTATAAAATCTGAAAATCTATAACTAGTTAAAAATATGATAGTAGGTAACCCATCCGATGTAATTCGGGATTCCCTGGTATTTGTATTAGCTACTCCATGGAAATTTCTCAGTACCAAATTTAAATACTTTTAATCTTCTATATTATCCAAAATAGTATGAAAAAATAATAAAGGGAGAATGATACTAATTTGTAGTGTATGGCCCTTGGATCTACTTCGCGGTTCCAAATGATTTCTCCCAGATGACATCAAGTGATCCTCCCTCAATCCTAGAGGATATGTGACTAGAAATGAAGTCATAGTATGTTATCTTGGGGATAATATTTCCTCATATATAAGAGTACAACATATTTTTGAAAAATATATATAAGAACAAAAAAATTATAATAATATAAATCCAAATATTTATTGAATAGGAGAAAGATGAATATTAAATATAACCAAAATGATGATGCTCATGTCATGTATAAATGTAAAATATGATTCATGAGATATACATGAATATATAATATTCTATTAAAAATAAATAAAATTCTGAAGGCCTCAACTATAAGAATATCTAGAATATTCTTGGTCCTCTATCCATATACTCCATCTAAACCCTCAATCGATCATTGGATGTCAAATGATTCCCTTTATCAATACCTACATCCATGATGTATCCTTCGGTATCTAGAGGTTCTCAATAATGGGATGATATGTACTTAGTAGGACACAACCAACGGTTTCTATATTAATCTACTTCGTTTATATAAAATGAGAAATCATAAAATAATATTAAATTCAAGGTAATAAATAAATAACTTACAACAGACTGAGTTACACCTGAAAAATCCATCTAAACTGACCCGATTTGGCCTAAGCAGGCTATCTACAACTGTAGGTAACCTACATAATTAATTTTAGTGGAATAGTTTATAATGTGGGTGCCATGAATAAGGTATAAGATGTGGACCATCCCAAATATGATATTTGGAATCACAAAAGTCTCTCTGGACTACAAATTTCACAATCATGGTCTATAATTTAAGAACAATTCTTAAAAAATATTAGAATACGAAACATGAGCTAATCCAATGTGATGCTGATGGGATCCCATGTATCATTACACATGCAATATATATATATATATATATATCCAATTTTGTTTTTGTCTTCCCAAGGAATATGATGAATGAGATCACATGTATCATTCGCACCATAGTTTGAATACGACATAGAAGAAACCTTCATGTCCATACCAGGTATCTCATGTAATGTTATGAGTCTCTCTCATGACATGGTTTGATAATCCCTCCACTAATCCTATCCATGGGGTCTCCGATACGGAAATAATATGACATGTCAAGCGTTAATGGAAAAATACATGGTCTAAGCATCCTAATCCTAGCTAGTATCAACCATGTGTATTTATAATTTAATAACAAAAATAAATATAAATTACAATGAGACATTCCTTTATTTCCTTATGTCTGTACCATTGTAACTCTATCATCCTAAGGTGAGGGAATGATTTGGATTCCATGTCATAAAATTTAATAAGGTAAACATTTATATCATGACAAACAATGTTTCAATTTCATTTAATTGAACAATTCCAAATATGGAATAAGGTGTAGGGGTAGAAATAATGTTCCCCCATTAAAATAAATTTAATTTATTATTTCATGGAATGTATTAATAGGCCCACACGCAATAAATGATGTTAAAAAATTTAGTATTGTGACTTGTAGGTTATCAAATAATGATCCAACCCAAAAAAATTTATTAGGTCAATAAAATCACCCAAGAAGGTGAATCACCCCTAGAAAGGTTCATAATAGGCATATGAAACCATTTATAATATCATTTTTCATTTAGTAGATGTCGTTAGAAATTACAGCGTCTTGTACAATGGATCAGAACAAAGAAGCGATGAATATTTGATTGTGAAGCCAGACCACCTACCTTTGGTTTTAATCATGCACATCTAGTCACCAACAATGAACTTGAACAGTCTATGACAATGATTAGAATTAGATTTTTGTGGGCAATAAACATTCAATGATCATTGAAAAATAAAATAGGTCATTGATTTTGTACCATTATGAATTCTTATTCCAATAATTTAATTTTTTTTCAATCATGGAACAACACAATGTTGTTTCACATGGCATATAGTACAATGCATCATAAGAATCCATTCTGATCATGGAGTGGTAACTATTATAATTAACAAAATAAACTATCCCTAATGGCTATCCCATGCTCAAACAAAATAAAGGATTAATGCATTAATATTTTACTTAAGAATATATATAGTATGGTCTCTCTAATGTCCCATCTTTTATATTATTCCATACTCAAATGAACAAGAAATCATAGTGCCACTTGGGAGGATTTTCAAAAAAAAATTGTTAAAAAGTGGATCTCTATCGAAGACTATAGTAGATGAAACTCTATGATAATGGAAGATATATTTCAGATAGATATTTTAATACTCAATATATTATTTTATTTATCATTAATATTTATAATGCGATATGATTTGGAAAGTCAATCAATTAAATATGTATATATATCACAGTCTTCTTCATAGGGGTATGTTGAAACCCAACCAAAAATTACATTAAAATACCATCTCAATTCAATGCCATGACTAGAAGTTACTAAAGTAAACCCAAATGTATCTAATGAGAAAATATGACCTTTTGATAGGTATATTATGTTGAACAAAATCAACAATGTTTCATCTCATACAATTCCAATTGAGTAATCATTTCTTACCATAAAATAAATTGGTTGTTCCTAGGCATGCAACCCATTTATAATTATTGGAAACCACCATAAAAACTTTTCACATATGTAACAGAACAAAAAATATTGATTCCTAACTCATAGAAAACACTTTGGGTTGAGAGACTAATTAATAACACCAACACAATAAAGGATTCATTAAGGATTAAAATTCATCATCAAGCTACTAATCCTAAATAATAATATATAGAAGAGATTAGGTCAACTAACCACTATAAAATAAATCCACTTCCAATAATCTAGGAATCCTAAATGAAACTATAAAATTTGTGCCATAATCACCAACTCTTAAAATGATTCATCTACATTCTTGGTATGTTGTATCCATCTCAATTCATTAAAAACAACATTCCATTTCCCCAGGGAGGAAGAATTGTAAAAATAAAATTATTGTGTATAATCCACCTAATTCCTGTGGTAGAGATTAAAATATTGCTCAGAGGAGATATTCTTATAGCTCTTATGGCGAGAATATATGGTATTTCGTTTTGTCAAATGTTAATGTCCACAAATCCAATGTGCATGAATCATGGTTGAGAGATCATTGTCATTAGTTTGATAATTATTCTAATGATTCCTATGATTTTCAGAACTATAGGTTACCACGTGATCACCATACATAAGAATGTATCCCAATACCAAACTATTTGATACACAAAAGACAACATATCCCTTTGAAGACTCTGTAAGAGTCAACATCATCAAAGAAGTAAAAATATGTTTATTCTCAACAAAAATACTATGACATTAAACAACGAATGAAAACCTCACCCCCTTTATGAGAGAGTGGTAATCTGGGAAGAAAATAGTTAGACATTATTTATGAACTGATGATAATAACACATTATTCACTAGAATCTCCCAATCTCAAAAACATTTTATGTTTGTCCACATTTTTTAACATCATTCATCTTCTTAAGATCGTTTGAAATAACAATTATTGAGAACCTGTTTCGTGATGACCTCACTTCCCAAATCAAGAAATTATATTTATATATCTTGGAATAATGATATTTATTCGTTAATAATTATAGAACTACTCTTCTATGAAGAACATGATCCTCCTTATACTGAGAGTTAACATGGATTCCTCCCATAAAGAACACAATGAACGTGTTATAATACTCCTGGAATATCCTTTTTATAATATACAAAACGATATAAGGAGAATTAGATTGCCCAAATATAATATAAATATAATCAAAATGGAAATACATGCTCTAGATTGAGATCATAAGAATGATTGACACATTTAGTAACAACTTGTGATAAATAGATCAACTATCAATCATTACAAACCACTTATCCTATTCCAACTGGTCTAATACATAATTGATCCATTTAAATGGGTATCGTTTCATCATCATATGTCTTTTTATTTTTTGTAATAAAAAAATAAAAGATGTTTTCTTTTTAATTACAAATAAATGATACAAGCCACTTTCAATGGAAGCAAACTTGTTCATATGAAGAATTTATCTGACTGATTCTCAAATTGAGTCTTAAAAAATTTCTTTTCATCTGGTTCCTTGTGAAAATATTGTATAAATATTGGACGAGTACCACAAAACAAATCAATTTAATGCTATACCTTTAATATTAGGGTTGAATCACATTGATCAGAAAGAAAAATACTGGAAAACTCGATGAAAATGGGAGGAAGATCATAAAAAATAGTCTCTAGCTCCATATCTAAGTCTCAAACCGATAGTACATTACTAAAATATTTCTAAAATTGTATATCTATACTTATCCTCATATCCCATTCCCCTGGAATGATCCAAGAGTTTTTGTAAAAGGAGACTCATTGAAGATAATAGTCAGATTAAGCCTTATTAGTAGTCATCCAAAATATCATGATTATTACATTAGGAGGTGTCATGTCAAGAACATGGAAATTCTAGGTAGTAAAAAATCTAATTAATTGAAAACACAAGAATGATAATAGAGACACTCCTTACTCTTCTTATTGGGGGAATGTTAATATCCAACAAATAAGAATAAAGCACCATATGAATAATTTTTACCGTCAGAAAATGATTTTATAAAAACCGATGTAATGAACTAGAATCAAATAATGAAGACACTAGGGATTAAGATATAGTTATGGTACCACATATATATGTCTGAAGTTTTGAGATTCCTAAATAAACTCTTAGACTATGTGAATACGGTATGTTCATTATGCATATAAATAGAAATAATTTGTTAGTAATGAATTTGATTATACCATAGTAATTTTGGGTTTTCAAGAGACTGTTTCACTATGTAGGGAAATAATTATATTATATAATTGTTTCAAGTGACGTGAGAATATCTTGGAATTGAAGATACTGGGTACCTTAGTGAAAACTCATTTTGAAATACCAGGATTCCACACCAGATGAAATTCAATGGTCAAAGACCTTAAATAGTATGAGGTCTAGGGGAAACCATCAATCAAGATCCATCATGAGACTCATCAAGCTTCCACTTTACATTAATAGAACTCATTAAAGCACCATTGGGGAAAAGAAACAATAGACAACAATAAAATACAAGCTATGTCAAGCTCATCCAACATTGTAGTATACATCACATCATCATATGAAGAGAGAATATACTAGAATAACTAAGAACGAATATCCGGTCTATGAATAATCTCATACCATTAAGTCATTATCTTCTCATTAATTAAAATATTAGGTTAAAAATTCACAATCTGAGAGAAGAAGTTATTATACATACCACACAGTCATTTCTGCCTATTTGAGTTTTAAAAAGTCCATATCGATAGCTAGCACCATATATTCTAGATAGATGATTTTTGTGAAAAGAACTCTAAATTCCATTTACTCTAAACCCTCATGACTATTTTCCATAGCCATCTAATCCTACCATATTTGACTAATTACCTCTTACATGATGGCGTAACATGTCATCTTAGTTATATTAGCTGTTTCTATGAAATAAAACAGATGGTCTATGAACATCAACCAATCATCAACATCTTGATGACCATTAGATCCTTGTTAAACTATGGATTAGAGAGAATAAAATCTTGGGAAATATTTCAAGATTCCTCCCTCTGAGGTTCCACAACATTTTCTATAATGGGAATGGGTCCAAGTGTTTTTCTCATAGAATGATAGACATACATAAAAATATTAACAATAAATTGGTCCTGGGGACGATATGCTCCAGGGGATTAACAATAAAATTCCACCAAAAGCCAATTAAATAAAATTCATAGAGGATTGATGCTACATAAACACAACAAAAGAATGTTGAATAATTTAGTATATTACTCTGATCAAAAAATCCAAGAACTCATATGGGAAAAAATTAACCCCATTAGGTAAGATATCATGATTATGAAATCAACCTATCCAAATTAAAATTAAATAAATGTATATGG
This sequence comes from Viscum album, assembly GCA_963277665.1. Taxonomy (NCBI): domain Eukaryota; kingdom Viridiplantae; phylum Streptophyta; class Magnoliopsida; order Santalales; family Viscaceae; genus Viscum; species Viscum album. The sequence continues at coordinate 896,956,415 of OY728127.1, forward strand.
AATCATAAAATTGTTACTCATGATTCCTTTCCCAATCCACCCATAGTGGAATATATCTTTTTACAAGGAGATATGGACTTTAAATATATCCTAACTACCTATTATGTCCAAATAAGATATGTCGAATTACATACGTTCATCAATTATATATGCTCAATGTGAACATATGTTTCCATATTGTCATGAACAAGACTATATACCCTTTACCCTAATGATCGATCCCACTCAAATATAGTCCAAAGGGTGTTCGAAATACCCATGGGTAGGAGAGTAGCACCTTACATAATACAAGATATATAAGGGAACAAATTTTCCACAAAACATAATATAATATAGGATACATGTAAGTATTCTTAATACCCCAAATATAGAATGTAACATTATAAAAATAGGTATAAAAACCCCCTTTTAGTACATCATTAAATTAATAATAAAATGTAAAGATAAACATAAAAATACTAAAGAAAACATCACTCAAATACCAATGGATCAAGAACATCATCCACATATATGTGGAATTATCCCTTTTATCATACTCGGAATAATAAAATCTTTAAATTTGTGATGGAAAAAGGTTGGGTGTTAGATATAAATCCAAATAGGGTCTCAACAACTATTCCACAATGGATGAGAAAATAATAAACCAAATCATCATTTCAATTTTTTAAAACATGGAATGTCACATTGTATCATTTGTATAGAAAAATAAATACAATCTAATATTTCAATGGATGAAAATGATTTCAAAAAGTATATTAAATAAAAAAATTATATAAAATAGTTGATAGAATTAATTTTGAATGTATAAAAAACTTCTATGAATACTGTAATATGTAATCAAGACAATCACAATAATTAACATGATCACGTACCTTGCATTATATTAGTTTAATGATAGTGGATCCTCGCACTTCTCATCTAATTTATCACAACTACATATGATATAAAACATCCATCGGCCTCTTGATGAATAGGAATCATCGATATCCCATTCTAATAGGATAATCTAATCATGATTTATTTAACGTTTTCATCATCAATACAATTCCCCAAGATCTGTTTCCTAGATTTCTTGTCCCAAATACCCTGCAATCTACCAAGGATCTGTTTTTCTCAATAAATCAAAGAATAATTTGTTAATCATAACATTTAAAATCAGTCATCATTCACAATTCAAATTCCCTTGTTTAGTTTCAATATTACTTTTCAATTTCAAAACCAAAACATGGGTTTTTTTTCTATTTCATTCCGTTTATAAATAAACCCAATCATTGTTTTCCATCATTTAAATTTTACCTATTTTTAACATAACCAAAATATCAAATAATTTCATCAACTCTAAAAATTTCCTTAATATTCCACAAATTATACTCTATTTGAATTGGGGGTTTTCACCAAACTCAATTTACTTTCAAATACCATTCCAAATGAGGCCATATAGGTTCTTCATAAATCAATTGAACGATATCACTGAAAAATCCTGAAAATCGTGGTTTAATTTCATAGAAAATATTATATTGATCCACGTACATTTAACCAATGATCAAGGAAAAACACATGCAATGTGATACTCATTTAAAGAAAAAATGCATGAAGGTCAATATATAAAACATAGAATGAAGATATAATTAAAAATAGTTTACGTCCTTCCAATTCATGGTGATTTATCAAATTCTAATGAATAATGATGAAGAGATTGGGAGAGACCATTAGAGTGGATATCCATATATTGGAATAGATTAAACATGTTAAACCACACATTTATCCCCTTTGATAAGGTATTTGGGAATTAAAAATCTAACTAAGATCATATTAATCTAGGGAATTTTAGTTAGGTTAGTTTGGCGTTTTCTAAGAAATAAACATGGGGGATAAGGATAGTATAAATAAATTTTGGAATAAATTAATCCCACGAGAACAATTTTCTATAGAGGGCCTAATAATTTGACAACCATGCACCCTTATACAACGGTGCATGATTTCTCTTATATTGTCACCTAGTTTACCATAAAATGTGAAAACAATTAGAATGAACCAACTATACATAACCCAAAACCTCAAAAATATATCCTAATTTCCCATAAAATAACCCAAGACATTCCCCAACAAGGGAATTATCAAACGAAGGGTCGGATATTACATGCAAAATGTAATAGGATATTAAATTTTTTCCATAAGGAAACACTCCCTCTCAAAAGGACTATAAAGGTTGAATACCTAACGTGTTGTGGAATTTTCAACCGTAGTCATCCCACGATCACCTCATCACCGAAATATGATGGACCATACCATAAACCATAACCATCAAAATTGTGTGATGAATCCAAAAGAACTAACATTTTATTTTTTAATTTTACAACTATACATGAATTCATGAAACATAATCCATTCCTACAATGATATAAAAATACAAAATAATGGTAATATAACATCAAAAGGGTGTCATGTTACCTCAATCGATGTCCCAAAAAACACATACTCATTCAAACATCCTCAGTGATCATGAGAAAACGACAAAATAACTGAAAAAAATAATGAGAAACTAGGTGTCGACCACTCTCAACATGCTCCTAGTATTCTGAGACACAAAATAAAAAATTACATCAATTGAAACAATGACTAATTAATTTAAAGTTCATAAAAAACTCGAATTTACTTACTACCTCAATTGAACATCATAAAAACCAAAAAAAACATTTGAACACTGATAACCTAAATTATAAAACACTAATAATCTAATGAAAATGATTTCATTGTCTATGAATGTAATAGAATTATTAAAAAGAATAATAATATAACCTTATTTGGTTGATAAACTTGAAGTATAATATCTTAGGATATTTTATAAAACTTTCAATTGTTATCAGATGTTTCACAAATAATTAATGATATATTGCACCCCAAAAAACTAATATAATAAAAATGAATAAAATAAATTATGTTACATTGTTAGTTATTCAAAATAAAAACCAAATAATGAATAGTACAATTTTATGAAAATACAATTTTTCATTATTAATAATTATATAAAAAAACACATAATTATTTGTTCTAGAATCCTCATTTCTATTACAACTCATAAGAAATATGGTAGTCCAAAAAATTGAACAAATATCCTTTGAAATCATGGTGAAAAGGTGTGATGGGTTACCAAGGATATTCTTTAAAAAATATAGAAGAAAACATATGCATGATCATGATTTATCCATGATTTTTGGAATAAATATCTAAAATATATAAATAAATTTGATATAAAAGGAATAATTTAGATTAATAACAAATAAATAACAAGTAATTATTTGTAGAAATTCCAACTAATATCCAAAATCGATTTGGAGGAGATGATAAAGTAGGTGAAGATGAAGACAGGGGGATGATAATCCCCTTATTTTTTATTCTCATATCTCATATAGTCCCCCTCAAGGCAAGCATTTTTTTAAACATTTCTCTTCTTTTTCCATTTTTTAATTTTTTCAAATTATTCCATGTGTTTCCAATTTGGTGTTAATAGAAATTAGTTTTTTATTTATTATTTTCCTATGTAAAAATATCATACCTCACATTTAATTTTTCTTATTTTTTAAAATTTTATTTAAACTCTACCAATTGTATTCAAATAATTTTAATGATTATTATTATTGTCATTATTATTATATCCTGATTTAATTGTCATTACTAAATTTTTCTAATAAATAATAATTAATAATATATATATATAAATATTATCACATATATATATATATATATATAAACAAACTATGTTTTAATCATTTTTAAGAACAAATACATTATAATTTAATTATTATTTTAAAGCTAACTAGTTTCTAAAAACATTAATATATCCATTATCAATTTAAAAAATGTCCTAATATTCATTAAATATTAATAAAACGACTTTTTATTATTCCTACACAAACCCATAAGGATGTTTTTCATAAAAATCAATTACCAATCTCTTTCTCTTTTATGCCCTTGAGGATATAAGAGGTTGTTGGAGGGAAATCGTAGAGGTTGATAGATCCAAACTCAAAGGTATAGTTAATTTAATCTTGTTATTCTCAATTTAATTAGATGAATTCCTCTAAATCATATATCTTATAATAAATCATCTAAATCATTTATTAAAATTATTAAATTCATGTTTTATAATATAGAGATGAAATCTATATATACTCTTTGGTTTGGTCAAAATATAACATATGGAATTCAATAGAATCTAGTATGTTTTTTGGAATCCCTAAAATTAATATCATATTTTGAAAGATCAAATTATATAATTTTGAATAATTATTTTATATGTTATTTTAAATCATCATTATTATGATATAATCAATGTTAATGTAATTATTCTCTCTATACTATTGGAAACCCAATAGAGGAAATTCATTTCCATTTTTGATAATTTAATGATAAATTTATTTATCTATATATTAAAATAATAATATATATTCCATTATATAGAAATTTTTTATTAGAACATAATATTTTACTATTGTTTTCAGTTGGATTTTTGAATGTGGAGTAATATTGGAGAGAGGATTCCCCTCAATTGAACATGACACTAACTATTTATTGTGATTATGATTGAATTGTTACATAACAATCAATGTTCTATGAGATATTTGAGTAGATGAATATAATGTGAAATTTTTATTTAAATTAGAAATAATTATCTGTAAATGATAATGTTTTAGGTTATGGAACATAGAGGTGAATTTACTGGTACCACCAAGTTTGATGGAGAAAATCATTATAACTGGATCTTTAGTTGATGGAATGGATTCTTCCACATTGTCTACATGTGTGGAACATGATGAAAAAAAACCCTTGGTAGAACAGTTTTAATATTAATCTAATCAAAATAAACATGGATGTATAATGTTTCATATATCTAGTTCTATATCCCTTAAACATTAACGGTTAGTGGTTGTAATAGTTTCCTAGAAATTCCGATCAGAACACATACCACACTGTCATATTGGCTACAAAATAAACATCTCCACCTCAAATCAATGATGTAAAATGTTAATATCTAAAAGAATTATGTGTCAAGATATTGGATAAATATTATTTTGATCATCTCAGACCTATCTCAATAAATCTAGATTATCTAGTTTAGAATAATATCGTCATGATGATGCAATGAAAATAATGCAGCTTTCATAACCCCATGGAATGTTAGGATGTGTTGAGTGGTTTTTTTGACCCAAATATTCCGTTAGAAACCTCACCTTTCAAAGGCCCACAAATACCATTTTTTAATATTTTAAGACCCTAAGAAAGTGAATATTATGAATTAACAATTATCTATAAATTATAATGTTTTCAATCACTAACTATGATCTCATTTGTGTAATGATTTTGGGATTACATCACTGACAACGTGATCATTTTTTTAAACATTAAATACAACTAAATGAATATTTAAATGTAATTATTCTGTGTTTATATGAAACATTCACCATATTAGCGTGAGATTATTAATGGATATGCTTTATCATAAATGATAATGGATCAATGTGATAAATAAGTAGTTGAAGAAATGAATATAAATATATATGTTGAATTAAATGATATAGTTATGATGTGATATAATTAATTTATTTATATAAATCCTTTTGTGAAATGCACTTATTTTCCATGAATGGTGTTAACTGATAGACATAATCGAAATCTATTATTTGTGATCACTTTTTTGTTACCATTTGAGTGATTTGATTTCATTGGATTATGTTTATGCTTTTACATCCCCTATCACCCAAACCAGAGTGTGGAGTTCAAGAAAAATATGTACAAATATCTATCCATTAAGTATTGTGCTATGAAAATATGAAACTTCACCATACATTTATGCTATTAGGGATTAAGTTTTATAAATATACCATTTATATCTTCTAAATTCTCTAAATACATTGGTACTGGTATAGTTAGTATGTTGTACACTATTTGAATATGTATATTTCCCCAAAATAGTTATATACCTAGATCACCCATGAATATTTTTATTATATGTAGTTTCTAGACATATCATTGTAGATATACATATCTGTATTTCCTATGACATTCCCTGGATACGTGGAGATGTGTAATTTTCACTATTCAGTTTTGGTATATTGATTATGAATTTGTATTTATGTAATTACCATATATGATTTTATTTATCATATTTTAATCATGATACATTACATATATGTTGTTCAAATTTTAGATAATGGTAATTATTGGAAATCAATGAGCTGCAATACTATTGATTGTGATGAAATGATTATTTATTTCCTATCATTCACGTTGCTAAATTTTGTTAAATATTTGGTTTTGTATTTTTAAGACTCGATCCATTACATGAGGTGATCATATTGATTATTATTTCCCATAAAAATGAGTACACTTGTTCTCTCTCAATTATTTAAATGAATATACACATGTGTGATTTAGGGGTGTTTTGGAAGATTAGTCATGACAATTGTGTTGGAACAACAGCTTTCTCTCTATCACCCTTCAGATGTTTAGGTATTGTTAAATTTATCTATTTCTTATACTAATATTTTAAGATTTTACATTACGTAATGTTTTAATTTTATTTAATAGATTTCATGGTTTTTATTTCATTCTAATTTTGATTCATGACTTCATATTGTCCATAATTATAATTTTTCACATAATGAAAAAATTTTCTAATTATTTTATGTCATCCCTCACATATCAATGTGAATACCTCAGTTTTAGTTAATATCCCCAGAACATGTTAAGGAATATTTAGGTTGATCACTAACCTCTAAGCTGATCGATGATAAATATCTTAATAATATTATTTCAATGTCCTTTCAGTCAAACTTACATGTATTCAATTTGAATTTATTTAACTATAGACCCCATATAAGCTTTTTTATAAATTTGGTATATTATAGAGATATTATTTATATAAAATGAAATGTAACTAACATAAAATGTTTTATATGTGGGGAAATTAATATAATTTCTCAAGATTTTATAAATTTCCTAAAAATATATATTTAAATTTCAAAAAAACATTTTTATGTTGTCATGTGTATATAAAAATTACAATAAATATTATGTCTTAACCAATAATCGTTAAAATTAAAAATATAAATAATTTCTCCTTGGGAGAGCCCAAAATTTATACATAATCAAAATTTTAATTTTTAATAAATTCAAAAATTCATGAAAAAATAACATTCAATGTGTTTATTTATAAAACCCAAATGTTTACCTTTAAAATTGACCAATATTGAAAAAATAAAAAAATTTACTAAGAAGTCATATTTTTTATATGGGTATTTAAAAAATTATCTATGAATGTTAAAAGTGTATTGTATTAGAAATTTTAGAAACATATCTGAATGTATTCCAATCTTTACAACCATAATAGTTTTTATTATATATGTTTCATTTTCTATGACCTTTCAATTGGAAAAAATAATCGAAATATTTTTTAGAAACTTTTCCAATTTGAAAAATATCAACGTCTCAACACAATGTACAATATAAAAGACATAGTTCTCGTATCATTAGAAATAAAAAAATTAATCTAAATAATGATTCAAAATGAAATGTAAATAAATTTCTAATTTAATATTCATTAAATATAATAATGTTACTAATTAACTAAATGTAGAATTATATAGTAATAATGTTTCATAATAAATCATAAAAATATGTAATAATTATATTAGTATCATAATTACCGATATTTCCAACATAAATTAATAATTTTCTATATAGTTATCTTTAGGGGACAATAAATCTCCCTTGATTTTTGAATGTGCATGGAAATTGGAATATTATTCCCTCATGTAACATTTAATACTATTATACATATTCCATGTAGCATTATTTTTTAAAAAAATAAATATTTTTCACAATTATATATCCCAAGATTTTTAAAATCATAAATTTTTAATAAAATGGTTAAGTATATATTTTTTTGATATTAATAAAAAATGAATCATAATAAATTAAACATATATATAATTTTTATTTCATATTAATTTTTTTATTTATATATATGACATTTTTTAATTTAATTTTCCTATATTTATGTCCTCGATAAACAAAATGAATATTTTTACGGAAAACATACATTATTTCTCTCCTTGCTCAGTAATGTTTTCTATAATGCTAATATTGGCATAAATTTTTTTCAAGAATGTATTTAGTATTCTACATAAAATATTTAATTTTATATAAAAATATATTTTTCATTTATTAAAAATATTTATAAGTAATTATATGATCGTTTTCCAGATGTGGTAAATTTGACTTCTTACCAAAAATGAGAAAAAAAATTTTTAACTTACACTTCATGAACACCATTCTTCATATATATTAATACAATTTGTTTTAATATTCAATTAAATGTTTCAGTGGTTATTTTCAATTAATTTTTTCTCCATAATATTTTAAATATTATTAAATTTTAAAAATGTTATTTCCAAATGAAATTTTTTTTTGTTGAGAAATTATATACGGATCATTAATGGTATATTCATTTATAAGAACATAATTTCATGTTTATTGTGATTTAATGGGATGTGATCCAATGAAATTATATTTTTTCACTATACAAATGGTTCCTGTTAATGATAATGAAATATTTATGAAACCTGTATTCGTTCCACAATTCATGATTTGATTATATGATTTAGGTTGTATAATCTTCCGTAGAACTAATATATGGTTACTATTATGTGATATTTGGCACATTAGCCTCAGCCCAATTTGTGAGGACTCAGCACGTACATACAGGGGACCTGAGATCAAATACAGGTGGAGACATATTTCCAAGGATAATAGAAATAATGTAGAATGCACAATATTAGGAACTATAGCGGCCAGAACTATTCATCCATCTCAGCCTCTGGGCCACTAGTTTTGTCCTTGGGTCCAATTATCTGTCAAGGCCTTTGGGCCACCTCAAGGCCTTTGGGCCACCCCAAGTCCTTCGATCGACATGAATTTCAAGATATACCGATCAGAAAATAGAGGATAAGGCTCTAGATAATGATTCAAGGTAAGCATATTCACCAAAGTAGAGCTAACAGAAATTGGAATAATGAGTGGGTATTGTATTACCATCTATATCGGGCATGTGCATCTCCACAAGGGATAGCTTTTTGACCATCCCAATAAACGTGGAGTGATGATATCCTTACATGTTATGGGGAGGAGCATTTCTATATTTTCTTGTCTAGGAGATTCTCTCTGAGACATGTGTGTCTTGTAATTGTCTCTAAGCCTTCATTCCTTGTAAGGTTTCCACCTCACCCCTTAAAAGATGGAATATCAAAAATAATTATAAAATAATGTCTATTGGGCCATTTGGTCGAAATAGTGTGATATGTGGACCTAAATTATATATCATTACAATGAATTAGGTATTGATTGATTCCAAAAAATATATCAGGGGATATAATAACCAGTGAAATTAGTTCAGAAATGACATTTTTTGACTATGATATGGAAATGATCCTTGGTGAAGGAAATAATATAAAGTGGATTAAACCAAGTCCAATATAATAATCCTTGGAGTGATCCTTGAAGCATGAAATAATATTCTATATATATTTTTATCCCAAAACCTTCTGTCTTATGATAATGAAATGTTATAATCAGTAACGATTGATTATTTAAGATTTCTAACTCTTATTTTTATATCATTTTATTGATAAATCATCAAGTTTTGATTCATGATTATGATAAGGAAATTATAGTGTTTTATTTACTGATTTAAACCTTGTTTTATCAAAACCATGTTCAATTCATATTACCACTTATTGTCATTGATTTATATAATTTTTTTTCACCCTAACTGGGAATTTTAGATCACCCTTTCTAATTTTTTCCTTCCTCGTGTTCTAAATTTTTGTTACAAGTATGTAATTTTTAAGAAAGGTTCTAGTTGTGATGAACATAATGGGAGATGATGAAGATATTCTATTTACCTATTTTTATGTATTGATTATTATAATGACACTAAACCTTTGATGTTTAGAAATGGATCACATTTATATATTTTGACTATTCCTATACCGAGAGTCAATTTTTATATATGATATGGTTAGGGTCTCTATTATTTTAAACCGAACATGGTCTAGAATTTTTTTTAAATTTGGATGATGATGAATGTTATATAAAACATACTATATAAATATGAATAGTTGAATTTTTTATTTTATGGTATAGAAGAAAGTGTTGTTTTCCAAAGAAAATACATCCCTACTGAGATACGATATTTGGATGTTCTTTTAGAATAGATTCATATTGATATAATAAAACAAAAAATAGATGGAAAATTATATCTTAGCTATCATTCTGGTGCATAATGAATTAACACATACTATGATTTGGGTTTGAAACACTCATGTTATTTTCATAGTTTAATTATTATTCTCTTTATGACCCATTATGGTAAATTTAATGGATTATAACCATGTATGTCCTATGATAAATCTAATATAACAAGTTCAAATTTTTTGAAATGTTTTCTAAAAAATTAATTAAAATTCAATGATATAAAGAATTAATCTAAATTCATATATTTATATGGAATTATACACAAACTAATTATTATCTTATGTTTTACATAGAATAATGATTTTTTGATAACTTTTGTTACATGCAAGGCTATGTATTACTGAAAAATAATATAATATTATTATTATTATTGAACATGATAACTTCAACCTCGATTTTGGAATGTTAGGAATTAATTAGAATAAGAAAATTAAGAAAATATGGTATAGACAATATTATATAATTAATTAATGGGTAACTAATTAGTTATAAATAAATATAAAAACCAATTGAATACAATGGAATTTTTTTATAAAAAAAACATTCGGTGCTAAATGTATATTATATGAATGAAATAAATTTATTGATATTATTTAATGATACCAATATATATATATATATATGTATATATTTTTAAATATAATATTTCTATATTCAGTCTATATACTTTATAGTTATAATTTATTGACAAATAAAATGTTATGCAAAAAAAAATATTTTTTATAAAGGTAGTATTGGCGCCTTTTGATGGTACAATTTTATTAAAAAAAATATTGTCAATTTTATAAATTATATTTCACATAATAAACTTAAATTTTTAATTAAAAATGTAAAAATTACTTTAAGATGATTTTTTTAAATTTTTATGAGAATTTTAATTTTTTTAGATGAATTGTAGAAAGAAGTGAATTTTTATTAAATATAGAATTTTCGTCTAATTTTTTTAAAAGTAAAATTTTATTTACAATTAGTATTAAAGAAAAATTATATTAATTATAAATCAGTTAATCCAATTTATGTCATTGGAATCAATTTTACTTTTAAAATGTATTAAGAAACATATTAAACTTTTGAACATTTTTATATTAAAATTTGGTTGTTTTATCGCATCTAAGGGATTAATTTTAAATTTATTTAATCCAAATTGGTGAATTTTATTGGTAAAAATGGATTTATTATTTTTAATAGGAACAATTTAGAATGTCTGGAATGAAAATTTTAGTGTTTGAATGAAACAGTTAGTGAATGCGATTAACAATTATTAATGTGATTTGGGTAAAAAAAAGTTTAATTAGAAGATAAATATTACTCATAAAGCGCTAAATGACATAGAAACAAGTCCAAAAACATTTTTATATTCATATACATATAAATAATCAAATATTATATAATTTTATTTATTTTTGAAGCCACATGTAATAAAAAATGGTGGTTCACCTAACATCTTTTCAGAAATTCCATGTTTTTCCTTTCCCCATCTTATATAAGGCCACCACCTCTCCTCCTCTATTCACATATCTCATGACCATTTTTTCCCAATACCTATCAAATTATCTTCTCAAAATCCTTCCAATAATATAATAAGAGTTATATTTTCAATAAATCCATCCATAGAAGTCTGTTGTTAAAATCAAAAATAAGTCACCCGATGTAGAGGCCAAATTTTTCACCAAAAACATATGTTTTAAGTATTTATAAAATCCCTTCATTTAGTTTTATATCATGATTATATATTAACCATCGTATCTGAAACATATATTTTTTTAGTCATTTTATGATTACTGACTACAATTTCAAAAACATCCATCATATGGGATATGAAATCATCATTCATCAGTATGATAGAATATTGCATCGTGAATCGTTGTGATTATTTAAAAAATTACCACCTAATATGTTTGGGAATAATTATAAACATGATTTTTTTATATGATATTGTAACACCCAAAGCTTCAATGGTACGCTTCTCTTTGAATAATAGAGTAGCGTGTGTTGTACGGAGCTTCAAGTTCTAACACACCACGACTAATCAAAGTAGCCATTATAAATAGTAATACCCACCTTTTGAAATTATATAAATTTTATATTTCAGAATGGACTGCGTTTTCAGATTCGGAATATCGAAATTATCCTATGTTGAATTTTTGGTATTTTTCGGAGAACATCCAATTTTCTATGAATAATAAAAAAATACTTAAAAACAACTTTTTTAATCAAAATAATTTATAGTGATAAATTATACTATTTGGTGGTTTAAAAGAATAATTAGAATATTATTTTACCATTTTATCCAATGGTGGTCATTAGAATTAATTTCACTTTGAAATTGTACATAAACTATTGTCAGTCTTTTGATTGATATAGTTTCTTAAAAACATGCTATTTGTTTTGACAACCGGAATTAATTATAAAATCAATTAATGAAACATATATGTTTGGAATTCTGTAAAATATAAATCATTTTTTAATTCATAATATCAATTATATCTTAGGGTAAATGTTTGGTATTTTTCTGAAAAACATCAGTTTTTGATGAATAGTGAAACCACTAAGTGGTAGTTTAAAAACTAATTTTTCGTGTAAATGAAACAATAGAACTTCTATGTATTTAATTTCAAAAATCCGACATAAATGGTTGTCATTAGGAAGAAAAATTTGGTTCAATGGGATGAAAATAATTTTTGGTGAATAGTAACTTTTAAGTTTTATTAATCGTGATTAAATGTAATTAGTGAAATTTAAGGTAAAAATGATATTATAAAAATATGAAAATATCTTGAAACTTGTCCTAACCTTATTGGATGAGTCATGGCCGACCAAAAAAAGCCATGGGTCAACTTTTGGACCCCATGGAGCCACTTGGGTAAGAAAATGACATTAATAGCTTTTTATTTAAAGTAAAAATAAAATTGTCACAAACATGTCTTGTTTTACTAAAACAATTATTACATGGGGTTATATAAGATAACATTTCGACTATAAATATTAATTGGAAATATAAAAATATTTCCAACATCGTGATATTTTTTTCATAATTTTTAGACATTAAATAAATTAATTTTGTTATGACACCATGATGATGCAGTGATTACCTCTTTAATTAACGATTTAAATAAAATGAAAAGATAATGTAAAATCTAAGACTTACACTTTTCAGAAACCTATTGGATGAGTATATTTCGAACATCTTATCACATTATCCTCTAAATATATAATTGTAGGTCCTTTAAAATCCGGAACTCGTTATATAATAATGTAACATTTCTTGACTTTCCAAGAGTGCTCCTCCTCTCCTCTTATAAAAGGCCCCCAACTCTACCACCTTATTGACACCATCAAATCCATTTGTCTCAGCAAAAATCTGCCCAAATACTATCTCAATTTCCCTATCTTACTCTTAATACGCCTCAGTGTTGGTAGAAGTCTTCCCAAAGAAGCCTTTGGCTCAAATCAAAAAGAGTTACCCGATTTTAAAGGTAATGTCTTCACTTGTGTTCTTTTGTTTTATTTTGATTCTCCAACCCCTAAACTCTTTTTATTACAATATATTGTAACAACACAAGTATCTTCAATATAATAGGATGTTGTTATGAGACATATTTTATTTACAATTACAAAAACCTCCATCTAATGGATAAAGAACATACTGTTTCTGTGGTTGGCGAATTACTGCCTCAGGAAATGATGATTGTTCAATCTTCTTTTAACACCTTTCATGGTTGCCATTAAGATGTCCCTATATTTATATATGATATATATTATTTTTATTTTTTTCCTTATACTTCTTTATTTTTCTTTTATGGCATACCTTTATGATTTCCATTATTGGTAAACGCGATAATTTCATTTTAGGAAGTGTGAACTACCACCCCCTCAAAATGATTTGAGTATTTAATGCCATATGTGGGATGTATAAAGGATGGAGTAAATGATATTATACATTATATTATACTTGAATTATATGATACCTTTATATCATTATGATTTCATTCCATTAAATATGTAATAGAAATGAAAGTAGCATTCATGCGTACGTACGGCTTACCGTCTCCATGAACGGTGCATTTCATTTCATACCTCTAAATGTTATATAGTATTATAAATGAATGTATATACTAGATATATATGATATATATGATATCTACATCATGAATATAATTCTGGATATAATGGATATTTTACCACATGAACAACTTGTAATTATAAGAAGTTTATTTTTGACTCAAGTACCAAAGATCTACAAAATGACAGTTATTAACTTAAATAATTACATAATGTTCATAAAATGGTAATAAGTGATATAGAAAGAATAATGAACTTGAAAAAAGTTCTTAAGAAACTATAAATTAACTTTAGTTTATTATTCAGGAGGTTAAAGAACGATCGAGTCAAGTCAGACACGAGGTAAGGGACTTCGTCTCAATCTCCTTTCATTGAGACATATGTTGTTTTATTGACAACTTTATTTTATACGGTGTATAAACCCATTTCAATTTCTGTTTCATTTAAAAATAATCTTTTTATGTGAAGTGTTTTTACTAAATGACAAGAGGAATGTTTTGTCTTACGTATGCGGCGACAACGACTTCTCCGCCGCCGTGACCATTATTTGAGTTTTGGCATCCTCTACAAGCCATAACTTATTAAAAATGAAAAATAAATACCAAGTTTTAATTTTCATTAATTTTGGTATTGAAAATGGTTATGAAAGTGTTTTTGTTATATCAATGTGTTGTATTTATATATTGTGATTGAAACGTGGCAATGTTATATTTCCTTTATGCATGTTTTATGTGATATGATTATGTTATGGTTTATTATATCTTTAAACTAGTTCATATGAGGAATGCATTCGACATAATAAGTGATGGATGGAGCCCGCTATAGATCCTCGATTCATTGGTAGGTCTCATGAGTCAAACTTGTGTCTTGGCACGAGGCCTTGACAAAATCTTATTTGTAGTTTGGGCACGATGCCTTGGCTACGTGGTTATGATAGTCAGGCATTATTTATTCCATCATTATGAAAGTGGATATTGATATTGCATGTGATTATTCGACTACTAGAATATCCATGTGAATAAGTAAATGGAATTATTTCATTTTATTTTTCCATATTATGATGAATTTCAAGTTTGAAATTCTTTTTTTCAGTTATACATTGCATTAAATGTTTGTTTTTATTTATGAAAGTTTCCACTATATTGTTATCCTTACTGAGCATCTGAGCTCACCCCTTTCAATGTTGTAATTTTTCCAGGATGTGAAGATGTATTTTATGAATGACCTACAGGGATAGTCGGATGGGGATATGAGTGTGGACTATAGAGACCATTTTATTGTAGTTTTTCACTTTATGATGTAATATAACGTTTATGAATGTATCTAGTGTTTCCAAGGCTACTAAACTAATCGGACTTTCGAGACTTGATCTTTTGTGATCATTCTAATGTTATGTAATAATGCACCGACTCTAGGTAATTGGGGTCATGGCGTTACAGTTGGTATCAGAAGTAGTTTAGTACTAACCTTGGAAGCTAGATTTAGATAAACTCTGATTAGATCACATATCCTTGAGATAGACTTTGAGGATTAGTATAGAATAACTTCCTTGAATGTTGGTATTATAGAGATTTTTTGAGTTTTCTGAGCAATACATCCCAGTCTGGATACGAGTAGGTAGATCCAGCTCTGGCACCGATTTACCTAGGGGTAAAACCCAAAAACACTGCTTTGAGCTAGACTCGAACGATAACTAGGGCACGATAACAGGCCTTGCTGCACTCTTGGTTACGACACTCCCGAGGGATATGCTTAGAATAATTATCATTTTATTTACAAACCATTATGAATGGTTTATGAGTATATACGTCCTCAAATAAAACATTTTTATGATTATGGGTTATATCCATAAATATTTCAATTTATGTTAATTGTTTTGCATGTTTGTTGTTATGTATTTCGATTCATAAACTAATCTAGTTTAGGACATTGTTTAGAAATGGTGCCTAGTGGAAGGAATGGAAAAAGTGTCAATTCATGCACTCCATGTAGGGATTTACTCCTGATCAAGATAATTATAGTGGAGCTGGTGATAAAACTGTTGCTAATCATCTTATCACCATACTGGGATAACTCACTCTGATTATGAATAATAACCTTACTCGTATAGAGCACCCTGATCTGTAACATGGAAGATCAATGTTAGACCGCACCATGAGGCAACAACCACCAACATTCAATGGGAGTAAAAATCCCTTGGTATCTAAGCAACTAATATGTTCCCTAGAGAAAATATTTTAGGCTTTGGAGAGTAGTGAAAGGGAAAAGGTTATCATGGCAGTTACCGCATCACTAGAGATGATGATCAATGGTGGTCATTGATTCAAAACACAGAGGAAGATTATGAAGTATCAAATATGGAATGGAGGGATTTCAAAGAGATTTTCGTAGAAAAATACTTTCCTCTTGACCATCGAGCAGATATTAAAAGGCAATTTCCGAGTCTGAGACAAAAGGAGGATGATAATGTCTCAATGTATGAGGCCAATTTTACAAGGTTAGCGAGGTATGATATAAATTATATATTGAACCCAAGAAGTAAGATTTATCATTTCATTGATGGGTTAAAACCATTTCTCCGTAGATATTTAGTATAACAATCTTTCTCAGTGTATGAAGATATAGTCTTTTGTTCAACCAAGACAAGAAAGAAATTCTCTAAATATTATGAAAATAAAGTAAAGTAAGAGTAGAAGAGAACGGTGGAATAAGAGACAGATAGAGGGAAAAGAGAAAGAATCATTTTCCATTATGTGATAATTGTGGTAAGAATCACCCTGGTACTTGCTTAAAAAAATGGGAGTTTGTTATAAATGTGGAGAAAAAGGTCACCAGGCTCGTGATTGCAAGGGAAAGAAAGAGGCTATCAATGTTGAATGCTAGAATTGTAGGGAAATGGGGAATTATTCAAATGAATCTCCTAAGCTTCATGGAAACATACCTCAGAAAAGGCCAAGGGATCAAGGCCGATCTTATGCTATTACTACAGTTGAAGTGTAATAATTATTTTATTTTTGGACTCAAGAACTATATTATGGTTATAAGAATAATGTGATATATATAAGGATTGTACTTCATTAATTGTTGTTTTCATTAATGTTTTAATATGATGAAGGTAATCATATTTTTATTATGTGACAATAAGAGAAACTTTACATTGTTTTGGGAATCTAATGTAACAATTGATTTTGGAATTTAGAGACATTTTAGAGAAATTCTGGACAGAGGTATTTTGGATTAATATAAAGGTTAGAATGGATTATGTTGAACATTGGATAGTATTGTTTATGGTTAAAAAATTTCTGAATATTATTTTTGGAATATTATAATACTATAGTTTTAGGAAAAAGACAACCTATAGGTTGGGGGATAACCCGTCATGTCGGACAAAGCTGCAGGAATCGAACCCACAACCATAGTGAGACATGCCTTTATTAGCTAACACTAGCCTACAGGAAGTCCCTGGTTATTAAAAAATAGTTTTCCTAATCTAAATGGTATGTGTTAATATTTGAAACCTTGTACGATTAGGATAAATATAATATTTTGCGTTCTATTATCATTTTGAGGGAAAGAAGATTTTGTGGTAGAAATTAGTTGAAGGTTGAAACTCGTCCTGTCAAGTATATATATATATATATATATACCTCTCTCTAATTCTATGATTAAATTAATTCTTAAATATCAGGAAAGGGATATTAAAAAAAATGTGTTATCTTAATACCTTATGTTTTGTTGAATAGATTATATTTTAAATCGCCATAGATTGAAGGCTTTGAGGCCCTCAATTTTACACTTTTTTGTGATTTATGACCTCAATCACTCACAAAAAATATTTACGTTTTTCCACCAATTATATGTCTCTAATTTCCACCAATGTTCTCCTAATCTATTTCATAATTTGGTGCTAACTTTTTCATTTCCCTTTCCCTATTATTAAGGCTAAATTTTATTATCCTTTTTTCCAATGTGGGTTTTCCACAAAGGTATTTTCTATTTTCAAACATTTATTTACAAAGAACATTTTCGAATTGTGAGGATGCAATTTATTAAAGGATGGGAGGTTTTAACACCCCAAACTTCCATGGTAAGCTTCTCTTTGAATAATAGAGCAGCGTGTGTTGTACACAACTTCGAGTTCTAACACACCGCAACCAATCAAAGTAGCTATTATGAATAGTAATACCCACTTTTTGAAATTATATAAATTTTATATTTCTTAATGGATTTCATTTTTGGATTCGGAATATCAAAATTATCCTATGTTGAATTTTTGGTATGTTTCTGAGAACTTCCAATATTATATGAATAATAAAAAAAACACTTTAAAACAACTTTTTTTAATTAGATTAATTTATAGTGATAAATTATACTATTGAGTGGTTTCAAAGTATAATTAGAATATAATTTTACCATTTTATCCAATTGTGGTTATTAGAATTTATTTCACATTTAAATTTGACATAAACAATTGTCAATCTTTTGATTGATATTGTTTCTTAAAAACACGCTTTTTGTTTTGAAAAATGGAATTAATTATAAAATTAATTAATGCAACATAAATGTTTGGAATTATATAAAATATACATAATTTTTTATTTCAGAATATCAATTATAGCTTAGGGTGAATTTTTGGTATTTTTCTGAAAAACATCAATTTTTGATGAATAGTGAAACCACTAAGTGGTAGTTTAAAAAGTCATTTTTACTGTAAATCAATCATTAACACTTATGTGTATTGAATTTCAAAAATCCGACATACATGGTTTTGATTAGGAAGAAAAATGTGGTTCAATGGAATGAAAATAATTTTTGGTGAATAGTAACTTTTAATTTTTATAAATCGCGATTAAAGGTAATTAGTGATATTTAAATTAAAAATGATGTTATAAAAATATGAAAATATCTTGAAAATTTCCCTACCCTTATTCGATGAGTCATGGCCAACCATGAAAATCCATGGGTCAACTTGGGGACCCCATGGAGCAACTTGGGTAAGTAAATGACATTAATAACTCTTTATTTAAAGTAAAAATAAAATTATCACAAACATGTGTTGTTTTACTAAAACAATTATTACATGGGGTTACATAATTTAACATTTAGAATATAAATATTAATTGTAAAGATAAAAATATTTCCTACATCATGATATTTTTTCATAATTTTTAGACACTAAATAATTTATATTTTTTCGGACACTATGATGATGCAGCAATTACCTCATTAATTAACAATTTAAATAAAATGAAAATATAATGTAAACTCTAAGATGTACACTTTTCAAAATCCTATTGGATGATTAGATTTAGAACTTATATCACCTTATCCTAGAAATATATAGTTGTGGGTCCTTTAAAATCCGAAACTCAATATATAATAATGTTAAATTTCATGACTTTCCAAGAGTGCCTCTCCTCTCCTCTTATAAAAGGCTCCCACCTCTACCACATTATTCTCACCATCAAAGCCATTTGTATCGGCCTAAATCTGCCCAAATACTCTCTCAAATTCCCTATATTACTCCTAATAAGCCTCAAGTTGGGCATAAGTCTTCTCAAGGAAGCCTTTGGCTCAAATCAAAAAGAGTTACCCGATTTTAAAGGTAATGTCTTTGCTTGTGTTCTTTTGTTTTATTTTCCTTCTCCAACCCATAAACTATTTTTATTCCAATATTTTTTAACAACACAAGTATCTTCAATATACTAGGATGTTTTTATGAGATGTATTTGATTTACAATTTCACACACCTCCGTCTAATAGTTAAAGAACATATTGTTTCTGTGGTTGGTGAATTTATGCCTCATGAAACGATGATTGTTCAATATTCTTTTAACACCATTAATGGAGTCCATTAAGATGTCACTCTATTTACTTTTGATATATATTATTTTTATGTTTTCCTTATGCTTAATTATTTTTCATTTATAGCTTACCATTATGATTTTCATTATGGGTAAACGCGATAATTTCATTTTAGGAAGTGCGGACTACCGCCCCCTCAAAGTGATTTGAATCGTTAATGCCATATGTGGGATGTATAAAGGATTTATTAAATGATATTATATATGATATTATACTGTAATAATATTATACATTTATATAATTATGATTTCATTCCATTAAATATGAAATATAAATCAAAGTAGCGTCCATGCGTACGCACGACTTACCTTCTCCAAGAATGGTGCATTTCATTTCTTACCTCTAAATGTTATGTGACATTATAAATGAATGTATATACTGTATATATATGATATATATGATATCTACATCATGAATATAATTCTTTATATAATTTATATTTTACTACATGAACAAATTGTAATTATAAGAAGTTTATTTTTGACTCAAGTACCAAAGATCGAAAAAACGACCGTTATTAACTTAAATAATTAAATAATGTTCATAACATGTTAATAAGTGATATAAAATGAATAATTAACTTGAAAAAGGTTCTTATGAATTTAGAAATTAACTCTATTTTATTATTAAGGAGGTTAAAGAACGATCGATTCAAGTCGGACACGAGGTAAGGGACTTCGTCTCAATCTTCTTTCATTGTGGCATATTTGGTTTTATACACAACTTTCTTTTATACGGTGTACAAACCCCTTTGACATTTACTTTTATTCAAAATGAATATTTTTATATGAATCTTTTTTAATAAATTACAAAAGTAATTTTTTGTCTTACGTATGTGGCGACAACGACTTCTCTGCCACCATGACCATTATTTGAGTTTCAGCTTCCTCTACAAGCCATAATTTTTTTAAAATGAAAAATAAATACAAACTTTTAATTTTCAGTCATTTTGGTATTGAAAATGGTTTTTAATGTTTTTTTATTATATCAATGTGTTGTATTGATATCTTGTTAATGAAATGTGGAAATGTTATGTTTCCTTTATGCATGTTTTGTGTGATACGATTATATTATGGTTTATGGTATGTTTAAACATGTTCATATGAGGAATGCATTGGACTTAATAATTGATGGGTGTAGCCCGCTATAGCTCCTCGATGCATTGGTAGGTCTCATCAGACAAACTTGTGTCTTGGCACAAGGCATTGAAAAAATCTTATTTGTAGTCTTGGCACGAGGTCTTGGCTACGTGGTTATGATAGTCTCGCATTATGCAATCCATCATTATGAAAGTGGTTATTGATATTGAATGTGATTATTCGACTAGTTGAATATCCATGTGAAGAAGTAAATGGCATTATTTCATTTTATTTTTCCATATAATGGTGAATTTCAAGTTTAAAAGGCTTTTTTCGTTATACTTTGCCTTAAATGTTTATGTTTATTTATGAATGTTTCTGCTATATTGTTATCCTTACAGAGAATCTGAGCTCACCCCTTTCAATGTTTTAATTTTTCCAAGATGTGAAGAAGTATTTTATGAATGTCCTGCAGGGATAGTCGGAAGGGGATATGATTGTGGACTACAGAGACCATGTTATTGTAGTTTTTCACTTTATGATGTAATGTAACGTTTATGAATGTATCTAGTGTTTCCAAGGATACTAAACTAATCTGTCTTTCGAGACATGATCTTTTGTGATCATGCCAATTATACATAATAATGCACCGACTCTAGGTAATTTGGGTTGGGGGATTACAGATATATTGGATTTATTTAGAATCATGTAATTATTATATAACACACACCTTTATTATTTCAATTTTGTACTAATATAATAACATAATTTTTCGACGTGCAGACTACCGCTTCCTCAATGAGATGCAATTCATTCACGCATTACATATAATTTCTAAAGTATGTTTTAAATAAAAATATGTCTCATAAATGATATATATATTAAATTAATTATAATATATTATTATTTTTCTAAAAATTAAAATATATCATTTTATTAATTCATTTTCACACACTGAAATATTGATATTGTTGTTCATGGACATGTAGACTACAAACACCTCAAAGCAATGGGATTTCTTCTACATCACAAGATTGATATTTATAAGAATATATAATTAAATATAATGTTATTATGATATAAATAAAATTATGTAAATATAAAATATGACGTACCTTCTTTTTATAATGATCATTGGTAATTAAAAATATTATCCATTCTTATATTCGGCCCACTATCTCCATGATCATAACTTTGGATCCTTTTTCATCACTATCATTCATAATTGGGTTTTTATGTAAAATTAATATATAAATATGATAATTAGTTAATTATTTTTATTTTCAATATTTTACTATAATGACCTGTCTGACATTAGTTGACCTATCAATGTTAGTTTTGACACAAAATCCAAATATGTTCAGAGGATCCGACGTAACCATTATTGAATATGTAATTGTATAAGTGAAATAAATACAATAATAATAATAATTTAAATGGTAATAAATAAATTAAGTTATTAAAATTTGTTTACTATTCATGATGATAATGATCAATAATGATGAATCTGACTCTGGTGAGTGTTATTCTTATGTCACTATTATTTCATTGAGATATAGCCACATTCACCACTTATTTTTGTTATGTGGTGTATATACTACCCATTAATGTATTGAATTATTATTTTACATAAATTCATGGGGATTCCCATGTCCATTTTATGATCTATAATTCATGGGGTTTTCACTTTCAAGGTTACCAATGTTGTAATGTAGTGTTGTCACGATTTTCCTTCTTGGAGACTTATGTCATGCTATACAACTTTATTCTATCTTGATGAATATATACATACCATTTGATGTATAAAATGATGAACTTGTTTATTTTAATAATATTTTATGATTCATTTAATTTAATCCTGTCATGGGGATTATGATTCAATATTACCAAAGTGCTAAGAGTTATCCATTACAATGACATTGTATATTGGGATTGTTTTTTATTTTTTCCCCAATATTTAAATATTATGATTTACCTATATTTAATTCTCATGATATTTATTGTCCTCTATTTTTTTCATTTGAATTCATTATTTGCAATAAATTTCCTATATTTTTGTAGTCAATATATGAAAATAATTATTTTATGAAAAATAATTTTTTTGGCCAAATGATTTTATCTTCAAAAAACATTTTTTCTAAAAATGTTTACAAATATGTTTTATATTTATTCAAATATTAAATTATATTTTCATAAAAAATTGATTTAAATGATTTTTAAAAGACAGCTTTATAATCATCAAATGCATATTTTTTTATAAATGTATTTTCAAAATGTTTTTTGTTTTAAAAAGTGATTTCCAAAATGACAATATTATTTTAAAGAATAATATTTTAATGATATTTTAATGGTACTTCTATTCATCAAAGTCATAAAATTTTGTTGTTGCATATCCTACACATAGAATATTTTGAATTAATAACAAAATAATTATTTTATATATGGATTTATTTTGTTATTAATGTATTTTTATGGAACTTGTTTCTTTTCTGTAGGTTATCCATGTTTCAAATGATTTTCATAGAACATATTTCATTTCCATGAGATAATTATACTATGAAATTTTAAAAAAAAATTACTACGAGTTTATAATCAAATGAAAATTTTAATGTGTTATGATTATTTTATGGTTCTTTGAGTTTATGATGAGTGGTATAAGTAATTAACCAAAAACAAGTAGTTATGTGATAAACCAATGATGTATGACTCTATGATAGATCACTAATGCATTGGGTATGGAATTTGGATATGTGGTTATTAAATTTATAATATTTATTATAATAGTTAAATAATATTGTCACGACCCGTCCTCGGGGCCCGTGCCGTGACTACCCCAAGCCCGCCTTCCATAGGCCAGGGGCTGGCGACTAGCACCAAGGCGTAAAATCCCAGTAAACAGGGAAGGCATTGCCTTTATAAGTAACAACCACACAGAGTCAGCAAGCGGAAAGTAAAGTGCAGAAAGGTAAAGGGGCCGGAAATACAAGCCCAACTGTAAAGTACAACTGAAAAGTAAAGTACAGCAACTGAAGAAAAGACGGCGGCCTCGTGTCGTCCACTGGCAATCCCACCTGAAGGGTGGGTACAGATAGCCTCCAAGCTCCTCGGGCCCCACGTCCGCTCTGAGCACGTCCCGTCCAGTGGTCCACCTCCAGGTACCGTCCTGCTCCACGCCCCAACCGCGATCAGCGCTGTCCGTCGTCTGCAACCAACACCACGAAGTGCGGGCATAGCCCGTGCAGGGGTGAGTACAACTACTCAGTAAGGACCCCGAGACCCCCGAAGGTCTCCCGAAATCCACAAAGGATATAGCACAAAAGAAAGATGCAATCACGAAGTAACATCTGACTCGACTTAGGTATATGCCCATACATATACCTAAGTCCCCAATTCTAGCTCTGCTCACGAGCTCAAGAACAACTCAATCCACAAAGGAAAGCAAGACTCAAATCCACAAGGAGAGTAAACAGTAAATCCACAAAGGATAGTTCAACACAATCCACAAAGGAGAGTAACATAAGATTCAGCTCAACCAGGTATACTTTTTCAGATGACGTCAAAGACGATCACTGATCCGTCTCAGTCGTCGGACCCACGAAGGATCGATAGGTACTAACCCCCGCAAAAAGACCCACGTAGGATCGGGCTCACACAGAACCTGTAGGCAGTGGCTCACACAGAACCGGTAGTAAGGACCCACGGAGGATCGGGCTCACACAGAACCTGAAGCACTGATCCACGTGGGATCGCTGAGTGCAGTAGTCGACGCAGTCCACTGAGGATCTCTGCACAGTCGTCGCCGCAGTCCACGAAGGATCTCTGCTCTGCCGTCGTCGCAGTCCACGGAGGATCTCTGCTCTGCCGTCGTCGCAGTCCACGGAGGATCTCTGCTCTGCCGTCGTCGCAGTCCACGGAGGATCTCTGCTCTGTCGTCGAGGTCACAGCCAGCGCTAGGGTTCCCGCACGTAGCGAGCTCGTTTAGGAGGGTCCGCTCCACGAGCCGAGGGGCTGATACATCAACTGACACGTAGTCCGAAGTTGATGTATCCAAAAGTTCCGTATCGACAACAGGATCTCAACGCGACAGACGGCGCGTCAATCGGACGCCCGGTCTGAGAGTTATTGGCATTTTCGTCCCAGGGGCCCGGTTGGTTTTTAGGGCAAAACCAACCCGACCGTACTCCGCCTGTATCCGATCCTCGGGCGGAGTATGCCAAAAGTTCCGTCTCACTTAGAGGAAACCACCACAGCTGACGGTACGTCGTTCGGACGTCCGTAGCTCAAGTTATGAGCGTTTCCGCTCCGAGGGCCCGGTTGGCTTCGTGTACGAACCAACCCGGCCGAACCCAAAGTCTTCCGAAACCTTGAGTATAATATACCGAAACGACCGTCTCGATCCAAGGATCGCGTAGCCGCTGACGGTTCGTCAATCGGAGGTCCCAGGCCCAAGATATGGGCGAAAGACCGTAGAGGGCCCGAAACGGGGGTACTGGGCCCGGGGCGACCCGGCCCGAACCCCCCCCTGGGGTCGGCCGAACCGGGTCGGCCCGAACCGGGTCGGCCCGAACCGGCTCGGCCGGGTCCGGTCCGGCCTGGGCGCGGCCCGGCCGACCGGACCGGCCGGCTCGGTCTTCGGCCGCGCGGCCGAAGAGCCGCCGCCGCCGCGGGTTGAACCCGCGGCTTGAGGGAAACCGCGGCCCCGCGGGGGGCCGCTTGTCTCGCGGACGCGGCCGGGCCGCCGCGTCCGTCCCGGTTCCGCGCGGCCGCGGAACCGGCTGCCGCCGCCGCCGCGGCTTCAGCCGCGGCGGAAGGTTTCCACGGCGGCGCGCCTGGCGCCGCCGCCTCCGGTCGCCGGCGCCGCCGCGCCGGCGACCCGCGCCGCCGCCTCCTTCCGCGGGCCGCCGGAGATGCTCCGGTGGCCCGTTTTCTTTCCCGTCTGCGCCGATGCTCCTCCCGGGGGACGATCTTCACTGCGGAGCCAACAAATTGCCCTTGCCGCACGGTTTGTCGACGTCCGCCAAATCCGCACAACCAAAATAGATCGGCGGAGGGTTGCCGGGTCTTGTTCGTTAGACCCGCACCCTCCGCGTTAGCCATAAATCACGGGAGGAATAATCAACAACAATTTTTAAATAAATTAAAAATTGTTTCGATCGGGTTCTTTATTTAAAAAGAATAATCACGGGAAAAAGAATCACAATCAAATCCCTACCTTGATGATCGTCGAGCGCGGGCGTTCTTCGCGGAAGAGATCGTCGCGGAAGAGATCGATCGTCGCGTCGTCGCGGGAAGGTGTCGCGTCGTCGCGGAAACCGGCGTTGAGCCGGCGAGCTCAACAAATCAAGAACAACAGATTTAAATTATTAATATTTAAATCTGTGTTTCGTTTAAAACCAAAGAAAAGAACTTGAGAGGAAATCCGAAATCACTCACCTCGAATGGTCGGTGATCGGAGATCGGAGATCGGAAGAACGTCTCGGGCGAAAGCGTCGTCGACTTCCGGGTTCGGCGTTCTTCGCGTTCTTCGCGTTCTTCGCGTTCTTCGCGTTCTTCGCGGAGAGGGTGGAGGAACGAAGATTCTCTCAAATCCTTTCCAAGGATTTTTATGTTGGTCTTAATTTATAAACATGCCAACACGAAACCGGTTAAGAAACGATCCATCAATTCGTTGAATTAATTCAACGAAAGAAACGACCCATTTAATTCACGAAGAAACAGTCCATTTAATTCACGAAATAAACCGCCCAATTAAATGGTCTGTTAAGAATTAAAGAAAACGCGTCGGTTGACTTTTCAGTTACTTTGACGGGTTTTCGCGGGTGCGTTACTTAGCGAAAGAAACGGCGGGGCTCGTGCGGGTCCCACCGCACAAATATCCTACCAAGGGGTAGGATATTTCTGGATAGCACCCTATCCAGTTCAACTCAGTTCAAGCCGTCTTTAAGTGACTTCAAGTGGCTTCCAAGCAGCTTAAGTGAAATAAAATAAAGTTGTCGCACAAACTTTATTTTATTTCTGACTTAAAGCCGTAAAATTTAAAAACCACGTCTGAGCAAACGCAACTCCGGAAGAGGCGTTTCTAAGCAAATACCGGCGCTGCGATTTCATCGGTGCCCTCAGAATTCGATTCCGGGCACCGGTTCAAAAGATAGAAAAACCCGCTCGTCCGTTCACTGAACGTACCCGAGCCAAACTTCGGAAATTGATTCCGGGCACACCGGGCCTCGGAATCAGGTGCCGTCTGAAGCTGCGTTCTTGTAAAATTCCAAAGAAAATTAAGAAAAAAATTTCCTTGAAATTTGCGGGTCTTTACATTACTCCCACCTCAGGGCTTTACGTCCCCGTAAAGATACATCAAAAACTAGGGGAACAAATGGGGGTACTGAGCACGAATCTGAGCCTCCCGCTCCCAAGTGCTCTCCTGGAGGTTCCCGTGCTGCCACCTGACGCGCACAAGAGGAATCGACCGCCCACGTAGGACCCGCTCCTGTCGATCCTCGATCTCCACTGGAACCTCCGCAAAAGTCGCCCCATCGTCCACGTCCAGCTCCCCAAAGTCGATGATGTGCGTCGGGTCGTGCACGTATCTCCTCAGCTGAGACACGTGGAAGACGTCATGCACCCGGTGCAACTGAGGTGGTAGAGCCAGGCGATAAGCCACCTCTCCTATCCTGCTGAGGACCTGGAAAGGCCCGATGAAGCGGGGAGACAGCTTGCCGCCTCGGCCAAATCTCCGTAAACCACGTCGAGGTGAGACACGCAAAAAGACGTGGTCGCCATCCTCGAACTCTAGTGGCCTCCGCCTCCTGTCAGCATATGACTTCTGCCGGCTCTGAGCTGTCCTCATCCTCTCCTGGATGATCTGGACCTTCTCTGTCGTGGCTCGGACCATCTCTGGTCCCACGAGTGCTGACTCCCCAGGGTCTGTCCAGCACAACGGTGATCTGCAGGGTCTGCCGTACAACGCCTCGTATGGTGCCATCCCGATGGTGGAGTGGTAGCTGTTGTTGTACGCAAACTCCACCAAGGGTAGGTGGTCCTCCCAGCTGCGACCAAAGTCGAGAACACATGCACGGAGCATGTCCTCGAGTGTCTGTATGGTCCTCTCCGTCTGTCCATCCGTCTGAGGGTGGAAGGCTGTGCTCAGATGGAGCCGCGTCCCGAATGCCTCCTGCAACCCCTTCCAAAGCCTGGAAGTGAAACGAGCATCTCGATCGGAGACGATAGACGATGGCACACCGTGAAGCCGTACGATCTCCTGGACGTAAAGACGTCCCAAGCTCTCTACTGAGCCCTGCTCTCTGATGGGTAAGAAGTGTGCCGACTTGGTGAGTCGGTCGACAATCACCCAAATGGAGTCGTGACCTCTGGAAGTGCGTGGAAGTCCAGTCACGAAGTCCATAGATATGCTGTCCCACTTCCACTCCGGGACCTCCAAGGGCTGTACCAAGCCTGCTGGTACCTGATGCTCTGCCTTCACCTGCTGGCAGGTGAGGCATCGTGAAACGAACTCTGCCACAGCTTTCTTCATACCCGGCCACCAGTGCTGTCGCCTGAGATCCTGGTACATCTTCGCCACTCCGGGATGTACCGCCAAGGGAGAAGTGTGAAACTCTCTCAGCACCTCCTCTCGTAGAGCGACTGGTACGAAGGTACGTCCTCTGAAAAGGATGTCGTGCTCTGCTCCAAGGGAGAAACCATCAGGCGCCTGACCTGAGGATATCAGTGCACGCCGGGTCTCACAGTCAGCGTCCCCACGCTGAGCCTCTCTGACCCGCTGTAGAAGTGGAGGAGAGACTGTGAGAGACTGAAGAAAGGCTGTTCCGTCTCTATCCACAAAGGATATCTGCAAGGAGGCTAGCTGCTCCGTCGCCTCCTCAAGTAGCTGAATGCCCGTCCTCCTGCTGAGGGCATCGGCTACCACGTTCCCCTTCCCAGGAGTATAGACTATCTCAAAGTCATAGTCCTGGAGGAACTCAAGCCATCTCCGCTGTCTCAGGTTCAGGTCCTTCTGAGAGAAGATATACCTGAGACTCTGGTGGTCAGAAAAGACTGTGAAGCGCTCGCCCATCAGATAGTGCCGCCAAGTCTTCAGAGCGAAGACCACTGCTGCTAACTCCAGGTCATGAGTGGCGTAGTTCTGCTCATGCGGCCTCAACTGACGTGATCCGTAGGCGATCACGGCCCGCTCCTGCATCAGGACGCACCCGAGTCCAGTCCCTGATGCATCGCAGTAAACTACGTACCCAACTCCCTCCTCAGGCAACCTCAAGATAGGTGCGCTGGTCAATCTCTGTCTCAGCTCCTGGAAGCTCTGCTGACATCTGTCTGACCACACAAAGGGTTTCCCCTTCTTCGTCAAGGCTGAGAGTGGTGCCGCAACTCTGGAGAAGTCTGGCACGAATCTCCGATAGTATCCCGCTAGGCCCAAGAAGCTCCGCACCTCTGTCACGCTCTTGGGTGGCTCCCAAGCTAGCACTGCCTCGATCTTCGCGGGATCCACTGCAACTCCCGCCTCAGAGATGACGTGTCCCAAGAAATGGACCTCACGTAACCAGAACTGGCATTTTGAGAGCTTGCCATAAAGCTGGTGCTCTCGGAGTGTGTCTAGCACAACTCGCAGGTGGTAGGCATGCTCCTCCTCAGTCGTCGAGTATACCAAAATGTCGTCAATGAAGACAACGACAAATCGGTCGAGGTATGGCTGGAAGATCCTGTTCATGAGGCTCATGAACACCGCTGGAGCATTGGTTACGCCGAACGGCATAACCAAGAACTCATAATGGCCATACCGACACCTGAAGGCCGTCTTCTGCACGTCCTCGTCTCGAACTCTGAGCTGATGATAGCCTGACCGGAGGTCTATCTTCGAGAACCACCGCGCTCCCTTGAGCTGATCGAAGAGGTCATCAATCCGTGGCAGCGGATACTTGTTCCTCACTGTCACCTGGTTCAGGCGACGATAGTCGACACAAAGTCGCAAGCTCCCGTCCGCCTTCTTGGCGAACAAAATCGGGGAAGCCCAGGGTGAAACACTGGGTCGGATAAACCCCTTGCTCTGCAAGTCCTCCAACTGTACCCGCAGCTCTCGAAGCTCGGCGGGGGCCATCCGATATGCTGGAGTAGATATCGGGGCTGTCCCGGGGTACAAGTCGATGTAAAAGTCTACCTCTCTACGAGGAGGTAGCCCTGGAACGTCGTCGGGAAAGACGTCCACGTACTGGTCCACCACTGCAGGAAAAGCCGGACTCCGCACGTCCACTGCTCCTAGGATGAGGCTAGCCAACTGATGTGAGATGGGCTGCACTCTCCTCCGCGGAAGTCCATCCTGTGCTGCAAAGGTTCCCTTCTCGCCGGTGAAGGTAAACCTGCTCCCGTCGGTACGAACACATCGTACCTTGCGCCTAAAACAGTCGATCTGGGCATGAACCGTGGATAGCCAATCCATGCCCAAGATGACGTCGTAAGGCCTCGACGCCGCTACAAGGAGATCCCAGCCGAAGCTCTCGCCTCCTAGAGTAAGCTCACACTGCCGGCACCAGTGCGTAATCGTCGAGTCTGCTCCCGTAGGAGTCTCTAGCCGTAAGGATCGAGCCAACGGCTCAGTCGGAATCTCCGAGCTCCGAACAAGGGCAGAGGCTATGAAAGAGTGACTCGCTCCTGTGTCTATAAGTACTGCAGCAAGGGTGGAATAGACACAGATCGTACCTCGAATCATCTCTGGCATGTCGGGGTCGTAGGCCTCCACTGCCTGGAGCTGGGCCTGTCCCTGCCCGCCGGCTCCCTGTGGTCGAGGTGGCCCTCCTGGTGGTGGTGGGGGTAGAGCCTGAAAGCGTCGCCCACCACCCGCTGCTCGGCCAGCTCCTCGGCCTCGTCCGCCTCCTCCCTGCGGACCGCCACGGTCGACCCTCTGCCTCTGCCTGGGTGGCCCCTCCACCGTCTGCTGCTCCTCTGATCGGCGAGTCGGGCAGTCACGAGCCATGTGACCCTGCCCGCCGCAAGAGTAGCACAGCCTGCCTCTCGAAAGGCTGGCACTCCGCTGTGTGCCTCGTACTGCTGAGCCGGTGTCCTGAGGCCGTCTGCGTGGGGGTCTGGTCTGCCTGGACCCGTGAGTCATCCGTCGGCTACCTGCTGCCGAAGACTCAGCTACCTGCCGCCCTGCGCTAGGTCTCGCCGCTGAAGAAGGCTCTGCCAGGAAGCTCTCGATCAGGAGGGCTCGCTCCAGCACTCCTGCCTGGGTCGGAATGCTGAGGGAGATCAGCGACGCACGAATCTCCTGTCGCAAGCCCTGCTCGAAGGTCCGGGCCCGGAAGAAGGGGTCCCGTACCATGTCGGTCGAGTAGCGAGATAGGTCCGTGAACCTCGCCGCATACTGAGCGACCGTCATGCTGCCCTGGCGCAGCTGGAGAAGCTCCTGGATGCGCACCGCTCGGAGGGTGGCCGGGACGAACTCAGAGCGGAAGAGGCTCTCGAAGTCCGTCCAGAGCAGGGATGCCTCATCGTGAACCTGGAGCATCAGGCTCCACCATCGTCCTGCCGCCGCCTGCAGGAGGCTCGCTGCGAGGATCACCATGAGATCCGCTGGTGTCCTCACTAGCCTGAAGATCCGTACCACCGCCTCTAGCCAGTCCTCGGCGGCCTGGGGGTCCGCCTCACCGCGAAACCTGGGCGGTCGCTGGCTCTGAAACTCATGCAGTGCCCTGAGGCGACGTGCATCGTCGGCGTCTGGTACTGGAAGCATCGGTGGCTCGGCGGGTAAAGCTACCGCCGGTGCCACTGCTGGCAAAGGGCCCTGCACCGAGGCCTCGTCGCTCGGTGGGCTGCCGTCGCGCCCTACACTCGGAACCCTAGCTGGCAGTCGTCGCGGGGCCATCCTGAAAAGGAGAACAAGAGCACCACAGTCAGAACAGTATACCTGGTGAGCTGGCACAAGTAATCACAAGGAAAACTTGAGACTTTCATAAAGCAGATCAGTATACCCGGTGAGCTGACATAAGTAATCACAAAGAAAACTTGAAACACACACGCAATCAATGTTTTCATGCATTAAGTCGGAAATCAGGAGTCAGGGTCCTGGTGTACGGATACGTCGGCCGCCGCACCAACACTGGGCTCCCTGAACTGATAACCACACTCAATACACTAAACACTATTGCTTCACATAGAAAGAAAGGACGATCAGAGTTTGCGGTAGAACCGACCACCTCTGATACCAATTTGTCACGACCCGTCCTCGGGGCCCGTGCCGTGACTACCCCAAGCCCGCCTTCCATAGGCCAGGGGCTGGCGACTAGCACCAAGGCGTAAAATCCCAGTAAACAGGGAAGGCATTGCCTTTATAAGTAACAACCACACAGAGTCAGCAAGCGGAAAGTAAAGTGCAGAAAGGTAAAGGGGCCGGAAATACAAGCCCAACTGTAAAGTACAACTGAAAAGTAAAGTACAGCAACTGAAGAAAAGACGGCGGCCTCGTGTCGTCCACTGGCAATCCCACCTGAAGGGTGGGTACAGATAGCCTCCAAGCTCCTCGGGCCCCACGTCCGCTCTGAGCACGTCCCGTCCAGTGGTCCACCTCCAGGTACCGTCCTGCTCCACGCCCCAACCGCGATCAGCGCTGTCCGTCGTCTGCAACCAACACCACGAAGTGCGGGCATAGCCCGTGCAGGGGTGAGTACAACTACTCAGTAAGGACCCCGAGACCCCCGAAGGTCTCCCGAAATCCACAAAGGATATAGCACAAAAGAAAGATGCAATCACGAAGTAACATCTGACTCGACTTAGGTATATGCCCATACATATACCTAAGTCCCCAATTCTAGCTCTGCTCACGAGCTCAAGAACAACTCAATCCACAAAGGAAAGCAAGACTCAAATCCACAAGGAGAGTAAACAGTAAATCCACAAAGGATAGTTCAACACAATCCACAAAGGAGAGTAACATAAGATTCAGCTCAACCAGGTATACTTTTTCAGATGACGTCAAAGACGATCACTGATCCGTCTCAGTCGTCGGACCCACGAAGGATCGATAGGTACTAACCCCCGCAAAAAGACCCACGTAGGATCGGGCTCACACAGAACCTGTAGGCAGTGGCTCACACAGAACCGGTAGTAAGGACCCACGGAGGATCGGGCTCACACAGAACCTGAAGCACTGATCCACGTGGGATCGCTGAGTGCAGTAGTCGACGCAGTCCACTGAGGATCTCTGCACAGTCGTCGCCGCAGTCCACGAAGGATCTCTGCTCTGCCGTCGTCGCAGTCCACGGAGGATCTCTGCTCTGCCGTCGTCGCAGTCCACGGAGGATCTCTGCTCTGCCGTCGTCGCAGTCCACGGAGGATCTCTGCTCTGTCGTCGAGGTCACAGCCAGCGCTAGGGTTCCCGCACGTAGCGAGCTCGTTTAGGAGGGTCCGCTCCACGAGCCGAGGGGCTGATACATCAACTGACACGTAGTCCGAAGTTGATGTATCCAAAAGTTCCGTATCGACAACAGGATCTCAACGCGACAGACGGCGCGTCAATCGGACGCCCGGTCTGAGAGTTATTGGCATTTTCGTCCCAGGGGCCCGGTTGGTTTTTAGGGCAAAACCAACCCGACCGTACTCCGCCTGTATCCGATCCTCGGGCGGAGTATGCCAAAAGTTCCGTCTCACTTAGAGGAAACCACCACAGCTGACGGTACGTCGTTCGGACGTCCGTAGCTCAAGTTATGAGCGTTTCCGCTCCGAGGGCCCGGTTGGCTTCGTGTACGAACCAACCCGGCCGAACCCAAAGTCTTCCGAAACCTTGAGTATAATATACCGAAACGACCGTCTCGATCCAAGGATCGCGTAGCCGCTGACGGTTCGTCAATCGGAGGTCCCAGGCCCAAGATATGGGCGAAAGACCGTAGAGGGCCCGAAACGGGGGTACTGGGCCCGGGGCGACCCGGCCCGAACCCCCCCCTGGGGTCGGCCGAACCGGGTCGGCCCGAACCGGGTCGGCCCGACCCGGCCCGAACCGGCTCGGCCGGGTCCGGTCCGGCCTGGGCGCGGCCCGGCCGACCGGACCGGCCGGCTCGGTCTTCGGCCGCGCGGCCGAAGAGCCGCCGCCGCCGCGGGTTGAACCCGCGGCTTGAGGGAAACCGCGGCCCCGCGGGGGGCCGCTTGTCTCGCGGACGCGGCCGGGCCGCCGCGTCCGTCCCGGTTCCGCGCGGCCGCGGAACCGGCTGCCGCCGCCGCCGCGGCTTCAGCCGCGGCGGAAGGTTTCCACGGCGGCGCGCCTGGCGCCGCCGCCTCCGGTCGCCGGCGCCGCCGCGCCGGCGACCCGCGCCGCCGCCTCCTTCCGCGGGCCGCCGGAGATGCTCCGGTGGCCCGTTTTCTTTCCCGTCTGCGCCGATGCTCCTCCCGGGGGACGATCTTCACTGCGGAGCCAACAAATTGCCCTTGCCGCACGGTTTGTCGACGTCCGCCAAATCCGCACAACCAAAATAGATCGGCGGAGGGTTGCCGGGTCTTGTTCGTTAGACCCGCACCCTCCGCGTTAGCCATAAATCACGGGAGGAATAATCAACAACAATTTTTAAATAAATTAAAAATTGTTTCGATCGGGTTCTTTATTTAAAAAGAATAATCACGGGAAAAAGAATCACAATCAAATCCCTACCTTGATGATCGTCGAGCGCGGGCGTTCTTCGCGGAAGAGATCGTCGCGGAAGAGATCGATCGTCGCGTCGTCGCGGGAAGGTGTCGCGTCGTCGCGGAAACCGGCGTTGAGCCGGCGAGCTCAACAAATCAAGAACAACAGATTTAAATTATTAATATTTAAATCTGTGTTTCGTTTAAAACCAAAGAAAAGAACTTGAGAGGAAATCCGAAATCACTCACCTCGAATGGTCGGTGATCGGAGATCGGAGATCGGAAGAACGTCTCGGGCGAAAGCGTCGTCGACTTCCGGGTTCGGCGTTCTTCGCGTTCTTCGCGTTCTTCGCGTTCTTCGCGGAGAGGGTGGAGGAACGAAGATTCTCTCAAATCCTTTCCAAGGATTTTTATGTTGGTCTTAATTTATAAACATGCCAACACGAAACCGGTTAAGAAACGATCCATCAATTCGTTGAATTAATTCAACGAAAGAAACGACCCATTTAATTCACGAAGAAACAGTCCATTTAATTCACGAAATAAACCGCCCAATTAAATGGTCTGTTAAGAATTAAAGAAAACGCGTCGGTTGACTTTTCAGTTACTTTGACGGGTTTTCGCGGGTGCGTTACTTAGCGAAAGAAACGGCGGGGCTCGTGCGGGTCCCACCGCACAAATATCCTACCAAGGGGTAGGATATTTCTGGATAGCACCCTATCCAGTTCAACTCAGTTCAAGCCGTCTTTAAGTGACTTCAAGTGGCTTCCAAGCAGCTTAAGTGAAATAAAATAAAGTTGTCGCACAAACTTTATTTTATTTCTGACTTAAAGCCGTAAAATTTAAAAACCACGTCTGAGCAAACGCAACTCCGGAAGAGGCGTTTCTAAGCAAATACCGGCGCTGCGATTTCATCGGTGCCCTCAGAATTCGATTCCGGGCACCGGTTCAAAAGATAGAAAAACCCGCTCGTCCGTTCACTGAACGTACCCGAGCCAAACTTCGGAAATTGATTCCGGGCACACCGGGCCTCGGAATCAGGTGCCGTCTGAAGCTGCGTTCTTGTAAAATTCCAAAGAAAATTAAGAAAAAAATTTCCTTGAAATTTGCGGGTCTTTACAAATATTGTATCCCATGTTGCATAAATGTTTCTTTTATTGTTTCTTTGGTTTATAATGCACCTCATGATCAATATTTATATCATAAGGCTCGTGATTCGTAATTATGATGAATCTTTACATTCCATGTTTTAATGTATACTTATCTAGGTATTCATGGGAATTATTTTATTTATTGTTCTCTCATTCAATTTGATTATTCAATCATACTCTTATGAACTAATATTCTTGTTTTATTATTCAATTTTTAATGTTTATGTTTACCCTTATTAAGAATTTGGTCTCAACCTCATTATATTCCTTTTCAATAGTTTATAAAGCATAAGGATGAATAATTAATTTCTATATATGAGTTATGAAGGATGACGTATATTTCATAGTGTTAAGTAAGAAACTATGGGTTAAATGTGAGATTTTTTCTTTTAGAGTCATGAAAATTGATTATGTATTTGTTTTTCATTTTCAAGAATTATAAAAACCTAAAATATCATTTAGAATATAAGTGATCAATTTTCTCCATTTGATGTTGTATGGTATGGATTGAATATTTTGGTAAAAAATATTATCATCAAATCTTGTAATGTAAGGTTAAGGATTTCAGAATAGGATCTGGCTGTGTGGGTCTTGTTCTATTATATTTTTTATCAATTGATTTCTTAGATAACATTTAATATTAGGATGATTTCATTTGTTTTTTAATTAGTGTTATAGATACCATAAAAGGTCTATAATATTGTTGTTTCTCATAATATCAAATTATTAAACACATCATTTTAGGGATTTAAATAGTTACAATTTTGATCCTGTCAGTGAACTTTATTGGAGACATTTTTGTGGATGTGGTAATTGTAACCACCATTATACAAATGAAGTAATATATAAAGAGGAATTAGTTTTCATGTTTGAAGATAAAATGTGACAATCTGTTTGCTGGGTGAAACCCCATTGTATTTGGCTAGTTTATTCTACTTGAACCCATAACCTAAGGAGGATAATGGTTTCATTCCTACCACTCGCCGACACAATATTATAGTTAGCATTTATTTTTTTTACTGGTAAAAAATATATTTCTCCATGAAACATATTGGATTCTATTCAGCTGATAATGGTTGATTTATCAGATAATATTATATGATCAAGTCTATCAAATTGTTGGGTTTCAATCATTGTCTTTAAATGATGGTTGAATTTTATGGAAAGTTATTTATGGAAAAAATTTGTATGAACTTTGGGTATTACAATTAAATTTTGAAGATCAGTGTATCATATTAATTTTTATTCGTTTTTTGAATAATCATACAATGTGATAACCATTTTAGTTTTAGTTAATAACTACTTATAATATTAATGGAATTTTTTCCCTGTTATGGTTATGTGGTATTTAAAATTTTATTTTTTTCTTAATTTATATGAATGTAAATATTTAATAAGCATTTTGTACATAAGAATATGATATTGTTGTATAAATTGGTTAAATGATGAAATTTTACATTTCATCTAATTATATTTCATTATGTTTTCAGTATATATGGTGACACATGAAGAATATCCAAATAGTGGGAATGGAAAACAAGGTAGTATGTTTTTCATCTGGAATGGTAGGAAACATGATGATGAACTACACACACAAAATGGGAAAATTAATGGTACATTCATTATCGAGTGTAATATTTTAATTTCAAATATTGGCTATTATATACACCTTTTCAGGCTCACAACTATATCTATTTGTAGAAACCATATAGATACCAAAATATTAATAGATGATTGGTTAATCTGAGAACTACTAATATAGTGATTCTATATTCCCTAGACATTAGTTACTACCACCTTTCATTAATAATGGAATTATTTTCATTTCATATGATTTTTATTATTTCCATAAAGTTACTAAGAACATAATTATTGTATCATTCCTAGATACATATCAGTTTATACTAAAAATAGAAAATAATATTTTTTTCTTTTATAAGGACAACATATTTTATTGTATATCCTACATAAATAATTGTCATTATATATTATATTTTAAAGAAAAGTGTAGGAAAATTGATAATGAATAATGATCACAAGACTCATATAACACCAAATAATGGCATCACCGTCTTAGTCATTTAAATAAGAAGCATTTGAAAAATATCAATCATGATGATTATTTGGACACTTTTAAGCTAAAACCAATTTATAGATGTCATTCTTTTTTACAAGGGAAAATAACTTTTAATGGTCCAAACCTCTCTGGTCAATTCCTTTATTGAAATCTCATATTTGTGGTGCTCTAGAAGATTAAGCTAACTTAACAAAAATACTTTTACAAAATTCTAGTTCTATGAACATTTCCATCAGTGAGACCGATGTGTACAGTTCCATTGGTGAGAAGGATGTGAACAGTTCCACCGGTGAGACCGTTGTGAATAGTTCCATCGGTGAGACGGATGTGAACAGTTCTGTGAGTGAGATAGATGTGAATAGTTTCAAACAATATTTGTTGATTTCCTCTATCTAGTTCCGTTTTCATTTCCATATTATGATCTGATTGATCCATTATGTAGATCACATAGTTTATCATCGTGAATATCTTAGAATGGTCACCAATAAGAAAAAAAATAATTTTTGGCACTGCCCATCCCACACTTCCACTGCACCCAGAACCTACAAGTGGTATTAGAGTGGGCACAATATAGTTTATAATTATTTAAAAATCATTGAATAATTAAACATTTTCAATTTAGTTTTTACATTCATGTTTAATAGTTATTTTTATCCGAATTTTATGATATTATTCCTTCAACATTGTTTTTCGTAGATCTAATTGTGATGATTAATTTCATGATTAAAATAAAAGCGATGAAATCATCTAGAGGTGATAAGGATTCAACAATCAAATCACATCACAACACACCGTGTAACCAGAGTAACATGTCTTCGAGTGCGTTTAATGCACTAGGAATTACTTTGTAAATTACCCAATCTGTGTGCATTGATCACACACATTTTAGTTATTTCTTACACCATGTCTTGACTGGGATATATAGAAATACAATCAAATATACTACATATATTTTAGCCAATGTACACAATGTGTAGTCCCTTCAATTTAATGATGAATCTTGTATTTCAAAACACGTCCTACCTGACTAGTGACCCTATAATTCATAATCATAGTACATGTGGCCCATTGGACACACCGTGTACTCCAAATTTTGACAAATGTTCTACACGATGATCCCCTATGTGTGTGCCTCATATAGAAGTTCAGATCTATACACACCCTATTATCAAATTTACACTGCATGTACATATACCAAATTACGCAGTCATAAGATTTTTTTATTTTACTATGTAAACCTTATGACATGTACTTGTGTGTAGTCATAATGATATGGCATGTCATGTTATTGGTTTTAATATAGATTAATATTTAAATTCTTAATTAGTTGATGTATTATATTTAAATCTACATATCATGTATGAGTTATATAACACGTTGTAACTCTACATACATTCAATCAAAATTTATGACTACAAATTAATGTTATTCGTGTAATCATCCATAAAGTAAATGTTGTGAAAGTATGTGATATGTTTTGATTGTCCAATTTCACAAGAGTAAAATAGCATATGAGTATAATTCATGTTTTCTAGATTTGGAAAATTATTCACCATGTTTCCTCCAATGAATATTTATGAACATTGTTAATTTTAAATTATTTTATTTAATTCGACAAAAATTATAATGGATGCTAATTTCAATGAAAAACAGATAATGATTAAGATACAAGGATTTTTTAGTTGATGAAAACTAATCAATTTGAGGATAATTTTTCTTAAATAATAATGATTATGAATAGAATGATTGTTTTAATACATGAATAATTCATTGAATTCCTGTGGATGATAATGGGATAGACCAAATATTTTCTATATGATTGGTTTCATTTA
This sequence comes from Viscum album, assembly GCA_963277665.1. NCBI lineage: Eukaryota > Viridiplantae > Streptophyta > Magnoliopsida > Santalales > Viscaceae > Viscum > Viscum album. Next base: position 896,996,412 of record OY728127.1, read on the forward strand.
TATTATTATTAAATTAGATTATGGACCTACAGTCCTTCTCTCTATTCATTATGTGGGGCATGTGTGCCCATGGATTATTTTATGGAAGCCCTCTTTTCCCCTCACGTACGTTTGAGTAAATGAGATATGAAACGGTCGGAGCTCCCATGATATTGGAGACAATACATGTTTGGAGCATAGGAATATCCATTTGGATAAGATAGAAAGGGGGAAAGGTGGAATGCTGCAACAAAAACCCTAATTAGTTCAAGGCATTTTCCCTTAGGTCAAAAGTTAGCATTTCATCCACTGTATAAGCTAAACACTAGTAAGTTCTCATAATAAAACATTACAATTATTTAATTTCTATTAGTTTCATAACTATTTCATTATGGATGTTTTTTGTGATCCCATAATAAATGAATTATCTAGAATGGATGATGTAACTAAAATAAACTGGATTATTCCGTAAATATAATCTAAGATGAGGTTAATAACTTAAACAATCCAACATAATATTAACCAGAATGTGATAAACATAATAATTGGAAATTTATGCATAATATTATGAAATCATTCTATTAAATATTAATTTGATATGGCCTTCTATTAATTTGGTTAGAATCAATCCAAATTTTAATGTGCATGACTAGCCTACTTTTTGGTGATTTCAATTTTTGGAAAATTATTAAATAATGGTTTGGGTTCAAATAACTTGGTTCATGTTAAGGGATGAATACTAAGGCATGAGATGGTGCAATTAAGAGGTAAATGATGAGGAAATCCTATTAAATAATTTCGGGATTGCAAAGTCCCCTATGTAGATCATAGATCATCTAAGATAGGTGGCATTAGGAATGCCTTCCAAAAACCATTCATGTTTCATGGATAGATAATGTTGGGGTAATGAGAATGGTAATATAGATCCTTTTCATTATAAAATCCTATAAATAGGATATTTTGGTACTAGTGCTGAGTAATATTGGTTTTTGATAAAAATTTTGGAGACTAATAAATATAAATTTATTATATTTTTATAAATTTATTAGATAAGGATCTAACATTGTTCTTATATTATATGAATAAGTAGCAATAAAAGTACATGAAACATATCATTTTTATTCATACATGAGAAGGGAAACCTTCTTTCCAGCACAGGTTTTGATGAGTGGAAATGGTACCTACGTTTTGAACTTCACCCTAATAGGAAATTGTATGTTTTGGAAGAATCATTACTAGATGTTCCTAGCAATGAGGAAAGTTATGAAGATCTATCTTATTATGGGAACCATTTAAATGTTGGTATAGATTTTTAGGGCTTCATTCTATCATCAATGTCCTATTAACTTTTGATGAAACTGGAGAATATGGATGTCTATAGCATGATGTCTCAGTTTAGGGATATATATCAACAGAAGGTGAGACTAGGGAGGTATTATATCTACAATTCTTCATTCAAAAATATGGTTGGAGTGTGTACTCCAGTTGGACATCATTTTGATAAGTTTATTGGCTATATTGAATGCATAGACATCTTATAGATTAAATTTCAGGATTATTGGATTATAGATCTCTTACATTCATCACTTCCTAAGAACTTATCTATGTCTAATTATTAATTAAAATTTTAGAAATAAAGAGAAGATCCATCCAAATCATCATAAATTATTTCTCCTTGTGGTAAAAGACATAGGGAATGACAAACCAATAGTACTAATGGATAATAAGAAAATTAAGAACAAGGTAAAGGGGAATAAGACTTACAAGACACCATAAAGCTCTGATGCACCAAACTTCCATGAAAAGGAATATCCATTCATGGTAAAGGAAAATAAGGTAGTATGTTTTTTATATGTAATGTTAGGAAAGATGATGATGAACTACACCCAAAAGAATTGGAAAATAAATAGAATATTCATTATCAAGTGTAATATTTTAATTTCAATACATTAGCTATTATATACACCTTGTCAGGATCACATGTATATCTATTTGTAGAAAACAAGTAGATTCCAAAATATTACTAGATGATTGGTTAATCTGAGAACTACTAATATAGGGATTCTATATTCCCTATCCATTGGTTACTACCACCTTTCATTACTAATGGGAATGATTTTCATTTTATATGATTGTTATTATTTACCTACAGTTACTAAGAACATAATTATTGTATCATTCCTAGATACATGTGGGTTTATACAAAAAATAGGAAATAATATTTGTTTATTTTATAAGGAAAACATATTTTATTGGTTAGCCTTCTTAAATAATTGTCATTATATATTATAATTTTAAAGAAAACTGTAGAAAAATTGATACGGAATCCTGATAACATGACTCATATAAAACCCAATAGTGGCATCACCGTCTAGGTCATGTAAATAAGAAGCATTTGAAAAATCTCAATCATGATTATTATTTGGAAACTTTTATTCTAAAATAAATTGATAGATGTCATTCTTGTTTAAAAGGGAAAATAACATGTAATGGCTTGAACCTCTCCGGTCAATTCCTTTACTGAAATCTGGTATATAAGGTGCTCTGGGAGATGAAGGTGACCTAACCCCAACACTTTTTCAAAATTCTAGTTCTATGAACAGTTCCATTGGTGAGACTGATGTGAACAGTTCCATCGGTGAGATGGATGTGAACAGTTCCATAAGTGAAACATATATGAATTATTCCATCAGTGAGACAGATGTGAATAGTTCCATGAGTGAGACTGAGGTGAATAGTTTCATCAGTGTTGGTCATTTATTATGTGAAGAGTGTCATCGGTGTCGATGATTCATTCTGTGAGTAGTTCCATCGGTGTTGGTGAGTCATTTTGTGAAATGTGTCAATGTTTTTGGTGAGTCATTCTGTGAATAGTTTCATTGGTGATGGTAAGTCATTTTCTGAATACTATCATTGGAGTTGGTGAGTCATTCAGTGAACATTGTCATCAGTGTAGGGGAGTCATTTTGTGAACAATTCCATCGGTCTCAGTAAGACATTATATGAATAGTGCCTTCGGTGTCGGTGTGAAATTCTATGAACAATGCCTTTGGTGTTAGTGAGTCATTCTTTGAATATTAACATCAGTGTCGATGAGTCATTCTGTGAACAGTTCCAGCGATGTCGGTGAGTCATTCTATGAACAGTGGCATCGGTGTTGTTGAGTCATTTTGTGAACAGTTCATCGGTGTCATTGAGTCATTTGTGAACAGTGTCATCTATGTCTGTGAGACATTTTGGGAATAGTGTTTCGAGCATCGGTAGGTGAACATTCTTTCCAGCATTGTTAGGTGTACAGTGTTTCCATCTTTCTACATTTCAACCCTTTATCATTTTTGTTTGAAGAAAAATTTATTCAAGGCCTCATTTTAATGTATTTAAGGATGAATCAAATCCCATAAATCCTATTTTATTTTTCCTAAGGCTCGGGATATCTATACTTGGTCAACCCATGTGGTTTAGTGCGATCCACATTTAATGGAAAATCCAGTGTATCTTAAAATAATGCTCCGTAAATTTTTTAAAGGGATGAGATATCTTCCTTCTTTATTCTACCCTCTCATTCCTTGGTGTGAGATTCTCAAACCTTTCCTTCATCCAATAGGATCAGTGTGATCAAACCTTATTCCTCAAATCATTTCACCTTGAATTTTCTTCATACTACATGCACTCCACCTATTTCGTTGAAAGCTGCTAGTATCGATCCGTAATCAATAAATTGTATGATATGCCTATGTCCTTGTATTTCCATCAATCCTACTCCTCCTTTTTATCATTTCCATTCTATGACATGTGATCTCCATTCTCTAATGGTGTTTACTTCAACTTCAGTTACTGTGGTCATGTTACAACGTCCTCGGGTGGATGCAGCTATCATGGGAGGAGGCGAATGTGGTCTGTTGTGTGGGTCATTCTTGTATAAAGAATGTCAATAACCATTTGAGGTAAGGGATTTTTTTCTTCTCTATTATTTTACATGAGACTATAGAGTTAGTATGTTTCAGTTGACTGGATCACACTGGAATTGGAATAATAAATATTTGATCCTTATAAATAAATTGATATCGATCATACGTTATTGCCTCTTGTTTTTCTAGATTGTGTGATAACTATGGTTTCCTTATTTATAATTTCATTCTTGATATAAATTGGTAGAGAATTTAAACTTTTTAAATTGTATTTTAATTTTCAATGATAACGAGGCATGTAAACAAATCATGTTCTTCTTGATGTAATTTGATGTTAATCAAATTGATGTAGATGGCATGTTTATTTAATTTGTGATTGCTTGTTGTTTAGGTTAACCATTGTTGGAACCTAAAAATATTAAAATTGGTTAATTATAGATAGATTACAAAACCAGGTGTTTGATAAAAAGATAATTCCTTGTGGGGTTCTGAGTTACCCTCTTTCTTGTTTAATGTCCAAGAGTCCAATTGATACGATGTTTGTTTTCATACTTCTTGCGATGTGATGTGAGCCTATATTTCTGTTGTGATATTTGGCTGCATGGAGGCCCATTTTTTGTTGCATCATTTAATGCCAATATTGGGAGTATGCATTAGTTTATGCATGTGGGTGTCAGGGAGGACACCAGAGATGATGAAAGGAGTTGGTTGTGAATGTTTCGATACATGATGATTCTTTTTGGTTGTTTATCTACATTACATTACCCACTTATCAATTATTTTGGTCTTGATTATCCTCCTTCATAAAAGGAGGGAAGATGTGTGAGTTATTCCACGTGCATTCTATGTTTATCCTCTTAAAAGAAGATGGGTTTATGATTTTTCTATAGTCCTTAAAGACTCTATAGGTATTTCATCTACTCACCATGTTGATCCCATTATGTTTATTATCATATAATTTTTTTCAAAAATTCCTCAGAATATGGGAATGTAATAATGACGCTGATAAATTATTGAATAAATGATGTCAACCCATGGGGATGGATCTTTCTGGGACACAATTCTGAGGATTCAATTTAAAGGAACAGTGGAATTTGGGTGTGATGCTGATGTAATATAATTGTTAAAGGTTAATTAATGTTTCAATAATTAATTAATGTTAAGTGAAACTGATTAAAAGGGAATAACATAATTAAATAAAGATCATTAAATGGTTGTGTTCTTATAGAATTCATAGTCTTTTAAATGGCAACCAGGAATCTGAGAGACATTATCTGTAGTTGAGTCTATGTCAAGATTATACCCATAGTGTGGTTGTGATGTATTGTATATTCTGAAAAAAAAATTCTATGTGATAATACACCCCGTAAATTATGGAAGCTGACATCCCCAAGATTTTGAGCCCTGGGGGTGTTTTCCCCAACATTCCAGTGGGAGGATTTATGGCTAAATACCCCCTTTGGCTCTGCTCTATTCTATTGGTAGTTACATGTGTTAGTTGGACCAATAGTTAGTTTTCCCCATATATGTGTGTAGAGGGATGTAATGGCTTGTGGTTATTCATTGACATATATTCTGGATATAGTTTTCTATGGACTAATATAGGTGTAACATTATAAAATATTATGGCTTGAGGATGCTTACTCGGTGTATGGGCTATAATGGCTTGTGGTTTAATACCCAACGTTTGATACACATTGTGCAAGCTTTGGTGGCTCTCAAAAACTACCTGGTTACTTTTTTTACACAAAGGTGGTAGTTTTTTTTCATGAGGTGAATATTGTGGTTGATTTACTAGGTGTCTACAGGATTGCTTTTATTATAGAGATATTCTATGGATGTGCGACATTGTGGAAAATCAGAAAACTAGTGGGGAATTAGTAGCGGGGTACCCTTAATATTATTTATTATATTATAACCATAGTGTGTGATACATGGTGAGAGTAGACATGGTGAAGATTGTAAAAAAGAGTACCAGTTTATGTGACGATTTAGTTTCACTTGTTTTTCACTGTGCTTTAGCATGGTTTCATTACTTTTTCACGAGAGGCTCTGGGGAGGATCCTACTGAGTATACTATTATATTCACACTATATATATATAAACTATTTTTCAGGTCACTAGGAGTAGGTTGGAGATCAGATTTAAACCAGACCATTATGTTTATAATGGATACTAAATGAGGTGATACTATTTTCAGGGTAGAGACCTAGGACATGATCATGCATCATTATTATTTGTTCCAATTTTTTAACAGGTAGACCTTGGGATATGTTAAAATATACCTAATAAAAGAAAACAATTAATTATTTAATATTGAGTCTTCCATATTCCAAGTTTAGTATATCTACCTATTATTTATTTTACAGTTATGGATCCTGGTCGATGTCCCCGTCAGATTAACATAGATGATGTCCAGAAGGCTGAACCCGTATATTTCTGTATGGTAGAGGTTGAAAATGACGACACGTAGAGGGGGACGATCTGAAATATTATACGCCAGAGTTTGCAAAAGTATGAAGGTTCCTTTTCAGATAAAGTCATGGAAGACTATTTGAAGGAGGTTGAGATAGGATTCAATTCGATCCATTCTCAAACATATAAATGGGTGCCTCTCGTAGTGATGATTATATGTGGAGCATCGAGGAAGTGGTGGTACTTGTTCCTCGGGGTTCGCAATGAGTCAACGATCTCTTCGGAGGATTTTCAGAAAATATTGGAGTCAAGATTATTTCTTCTACTATGAAGGAATCCATTCTCTAAGAGATTCATATGCTTCAATAGGGGAGCCCCACTATAAGAGATTTAGGAGTCAATTTCTGGATCCTTTTATGATATGCTTCGGATGTGTTTCCATATGAGGAGGCTAGAGCGGGTCATTTAGAGGAGGATTTGTGTCCAAAGATCTAGTTCCATATCATCCTATTTTTGCTGAAGATATATCATAAGGTTATGGTGAGGGAAGAGGTCATTGAGAAGACATTAGCTCAAACCAAATCTTCCTGAGAGCAGAGTTATCATGATTACTCACAAAGTAGATTTGTGGTCCTGAGTTCTTGGTTTTCAGGGAAGAAGAGTTTTTGTTCGGCAGGAGGTAGGTCCCTTCCCTTGGCATCTCGTTTCTACATGGGCAGTGGCTCTATGTCCGATGCCAAGGGAGAAAATTATTGTATCTTTTGTGTAGGACAAGGTCATCAATAGTGATAGTGTCCTACATTTCAGATTAGTCATCATGCACCAGGTGTTCTGCTCTAGGATCCTCTTTTCACGAAAATCCCACTGAGGAAATAGAAGTGGGTGCAACAACATTGGATTAATAGATAGTATATGGGGTGGGAAGAGGACAACCGTGTGATTGTCCCCATCCTTAGAGAGAAGATCACATCCATGGTGGTGGTAATAATCATGGTCAGATAGACCGTGGATGAGGTCATGGTCAGCTTCATGCCTTAGCGTTGCCTGCGCCATGCGAGGAGGACATCGTTCGAGGTACCCTTTGCTTTTTTTCCTACTTGGGTGTATGGCTTGTTTGAATAAGGTGTGACACACTCCTTCATATAACCTTCCATTTTCCATGCTTTTGGACTTGAGGTACAGATGATTCTAGTTCCTTTGGTGTTGACTATGCCAGTTAGAGGTCGAGATGAATTGTTTGAAGTTTTGTAGAGACTACGAGCTAGTTCTAGGGTAGCACCGCTCTTGGAGGAGATGTACGATGTTTACGGATACAACCATATAATTTCATCCTCGGCATGGATTGGTTGTATTCGGTTGTAGGCTATCATAGATTTCATCAAGAGGCAGGGGGTGTTCTTTAATGCTGATGGATAGCCAGTGGTGTTTGTTAGTGAGCGAGACCCTCACATTAGTCAGAGGTGTGTTTCGTCCTTATCATCCATGATGGCTGATTTGATGCTGAGTTCATTAGTGGTTGAGCATTTTTTATTTCCTAGGATCATAGAAGAGTACCCTAATGTCTTTCCAGAGGAGGTTTTAGCATTACCCTCTCGATGAGAGAACATGTTTTGGATCGAGCTACAGCCAGGGGAATCTCCTATCTCTATGTATCCAAATAGGATGGACCCTTATGAGTTATAAGAGATACGTATACATAACGATGTTCTGTTACCGTGATGTTTTGTTTGGAAGCGTGTGTCACCGTGGGGTACACTGGTTTTGTTCGTGAGGAAGGTTGACAACAGTTTTTGGTTGGGTATCGATTATCGTCGCTTCAACAAAGACACATTTAATAATCTCTATCATATTCTATGGATTGATAATTTATTTAATCAACTAAAGGGTGAAATTTGGGTCTCAATGATTGAATTGTAGTCAGGATATCATCAGATGAGTGTGAAGGATGATGATATCACAGAGACTGCTTTCTATTGTCGTCATAGGCATTACGAGTTTTTTGTAATGTCATTCGGTGTCACGAATGCTCCAGCTGTGTTCATGGGATCGATGAAAGTTGTTCTCCATGAGTTCCTAGATATGTTTTTGGTGGTTTTAATTGGAGACATCCTTGTGTACTCCACATCTGAGGAGGACCATGGGGAGCATCTACACGCCATTTGGGGTGTTCATCGTCAATACCATCTCTTTGGGAAGTTGTCGAAGTGTGAGTTTTGTGCTGGAGATGTTCTTTTCATGGGGAATGTGGTGTCCCATATAAGAGTAGTTGTGGATCCTTCTATGATAGAAGTATTAGTGTCTTGGGCATCCCCCAACACAGTGGCATAGGTGAGAAGATTCCTTGGCCTCGCAGGCTACTACACATGGGTCATAACTGATTTATCTCGGGTTGCGACTCCTCTGACATAATTGATTAGGAAGGATCAAGATTTCGTGTGGACTAATAACTATTATTTAGATTTTGAGTATCTAAAGGAGAAGGTGGTATGTGGTCCAGCTATTTGTCTTCCTGCAAAGGGAGTTCCGTTTGTTTTTTTTCTATGATGCTTCACATCTGGGTTTAGGCTATGTTTTGATATAGTTGAGATCTATATTTTCGCAGCTATTCCTTATCACTAATTTTCTTTACAGGCGGAAGATCAGAAAGAGATGACTATCTAGACTCTTGAATACATGTTGCGCTCTTGTTTCCCAGATTTTGGAGTTTCGTGATTAAGGAACTTACCCATGGCAGAGTTCTCTTACAATAATAGATTTCACTCCACCATTGGTATGAAACAATTTGAAGCATTGTAAGCCTGACCATGCCATTCTCTATTGTGCTAGATTGGGGTCCGAGAGTCAATAATTCATGGACTGAAACTACTGAAGAGTAAGACACATATGGTTCAGGTGCTTATTGAGATGATGAAGATAGTACAGGATCGTCAGAAATCATATATCGGTCAATGGAGGAGATCGGTGGAGTTCGATGTTGGGGATCATGTGTTTCTCAAGGTGACTCCCTGTCATGGGCAGTGATGGTTTGGTCGTGGGAGTAAGCTTTCCCCCTTGTTTGTTGGTCCATTCAAGGTGTTTGATCATTTTAGAGTCGTGGAACATCTAGTAGCACTTCTCCCATAGATGAGTCGGATACCCGATGATTACAATGTGTCACATCTCTGTTGTTATCTTCATGATGACTCTCACATCATAGATTTTGGAGAGATCGATGTTCATGATGATGTGACCTTCGAGGATCGAACTGTGGAGATCCATGACCGCAAAGAGAAGGTGTCTCACAGGCATTCTATCACCTTGGTTTGTGTCTTGTGGCAACACAGAGGCATAGAGAAGTGTACCTGGGGACGTGAGTCATAGATACATGATTAGTAACCCGATTTGTTGGATGTTTTACTATTTTCATATTAAAATATTTTATTTGTGGTTATAGACATTTTGTGTTTATAAGATGGCTTTATTTTGTTGCTTTTGTTGATTGCTCTCTTTTTAAAGGTATCTCGATGGGTTGTTGTTCGGACCCATTCACTGTTTCCTTTTAGGTTGGTGTTGAATTATTGTGGATGATAATGTTTTCAGAGATATATAATGTAAAGGCCCAGACCTCTCTGATCTATTCTATTACTAAAATCTAGTGTCTGAGATGTTCTGGGAGGTCAAGGTGACTAAACCCCAAAACTTTTTCCTAAATTCTAGTTCTGTGAATAGTTCCATCAGTTAGACCAATGTGAATAGTTTCATCGATGAGACTGATGTGAACAATTCCATCAGTGGGACCAATGTGTACAGTTCCATCGGTGAGACTGATAGAAAATGTTTCATTGGTGATAGTGAGTCATTCTGTTAACAATGTCATTTGTGTCGGTGAGTCATTATGTGAATAGGGTCATCAGTTTATGTGAGTCATTCTGTGAACAGTGTAATCGATGTCAGTGAGTAATTTAGTGAGTAGTGGCATCATTTTTGGTGAGTCATTCTTTGAACAGTTCCATTAGTGTCGTTAGGTCATTCTATGAAAAATTCCATCGGTGTTGATGAGTCAATTTGTGAATCATGCCATCGGTGTCAGTGAGTGATTCTATAAATAGTTACATTGGTGTTTTTTTAGTCATTATGAGAATAGTGACATCATTGTCGATGATTAATTCTATGAACAGTGGCGTAGGTGGTGGTGAGTCATTCTGTGAATAGTGCCATCGGTGTCGGTGAGTCATTCTGTGAACAGTGCCATCGGTGTTGGTGATTTATTCATTGAATAGTGCAATCGGTGTTGGTGAATCATTTGTGAATAGTTTCATCGGTGTCGTTGAGTCATTTTTTTAACAGTGTTATCAGTTTCGGTGAGTCATTGTGTGAATAGTGTTTCCATCATCGGTAGGTGAATAGTGTTTTCTACATTAATAGGTGTATAGTGTTTCCAGCTTCCTACAGGTTTACCCCTTTACCATTTTCATTGAAGAAAAATGCATTCAAGACCTTATTTTAAGTTATTTAAATCCAATTCAAAGACGATAACTCCTATTTTAGTTTTTCTAAATCTTGGTATGCTTTTACATGGTCAAACTGTTTGGTTTAATGTTATCCACTTTTAATGGAAAATCCATCATATCTTAAACCGTTTCTCCATAAATCCTCTAAAGGGATGAGATATCTTCCTCCCTTATTCTTCCCTATTGTTCCCTACTACGAGATTCTTGACCCTTTCCTACTTCCCATTGGAGAAGTGTGATCAAACCGTAATCCTTGTATTGTTTCCCCTTAATGTTTCTTCCGGCTGCATGTCCACCCCCTATTTTGGTGCAAGCAACACGTGTCAATCCTTCATCAATAGAAGGTACTTTCTACCTCTGTTCTTGTGTTTTCTTCTATCATTCTCCTATTTTTTATCCTTTCCATGTTATGGCATGTGATCTCTATGCTCTAATGGAGTTTTAATGGCTTTCAGTTGGTGAGGTCCGGATGTGGCATCCTCAAGTAGATGTAGTTCTAACTGGGGGAGGTGATCGTGATCCATTGTGTGGATCATTCTTGTATATACAATGTCAAGAACCATTTGATTTAGAGGATTCGTTTCTTATCTATTCATTTACATGATACTATAGAGTTAGAATGTTTTAGTCCCTGACATCACACTGGAATTAACATAATAAAAATTTGAACCAAATAAATAAATTGATATCGATCGTATGTTAATGAATATTGTTTTTCTAGATATTGTGATATATATTATTTTAAATTTTTGATTTTTATTATTGATGGAAATTGTTAATGAACATAAACATGTATTAATTTTAAATTAAATGTCAAATATAATGAGGAATATAAATGAATCTGGTTCTTTTTGGTGTAATATGATGAAAAAAAAATTTCTGCAGTAAACATGTTTAATCAATATTTGATAGATTACTGTTTAGGTTTCCTATATTTGGAACCTAAAAATAAAAAAATGGTTAATTCCATATGGATTAAAAACTAGGTGTTTGATAAAAATATAGTGCCTCGTAGGGTTCTATGTTACCATCCTTATTTTTTTAGGTCCAAGAGCCCAATTGATATGATGTTGGTTTTCCTACTGCTTGTGATGTGATATGAGCCTGGATGGCTTTTGTGGTATGTGGGGGTTGGGAGGTCCATTGGTTGTGGCAGAAGTTGATGCTTAGAGTGGAGAGATGCATCAGTTTATGCATGTGGGTGTTAGGGAGGAAACAAGGGATGATGAAATAGGTTGGATATGAATGTTTGGATGCTTTCAGTTTATTGTTAGTTGTTTATCTACTTTACATTCCCCACTGCTCAAAGAAGCATGTCTTTCTTATCCTTCATAAAAAAATGGTACAAGACTTGTGGGGTATATTAAAGACATGGAATTATTGTGGGAATGTTTTTTTAATACATGAGAATTTTACAAGTCTGCAGTTTTTGAAGGCGCATGATTCTGAGACCCGGTGTGTCCGGGATCAATTTCTGAAGTTTTGTTCAAGTACGTTCAGTAAACGTATGAGTAAGATTTTATATCTTTTGTACCAGTGCTAGGAAATGAAATTTGAGGGCACCGTTAAACTCACAGTGCCAATAATCGCTTAAGGAGACCTTTATTGTAGTTGTGTTCTGACTTGAGTCAAATATAGTTTTTGAGGTATTTATTGAAATTGAATATAAATTAAGTGATAACTTTATTTTTATTTATGGTAGTCAAAAACTCCCTGGGGAGGTTAATGGTGGGTCCACACACACATAACCTCCCTTGGAAGGAGGTTATAATGTGGGGACCACAGAAGCAACAAAACCCCTTAACCCCCCTTTATCCCTTTTTACTCCCAAATTATTACACCACCTCTTCACCTTCCTTAACAATTTTTCCAAACCAAAAATTAATTAATGGCATATTGAATTTATTTTATGATATTTGAATTATTTTTAATTCATTATGCCAACATTAAAATAAGAGATCATATTTTTTTTTATTTTGGGGGTTGGAATAATATGTGGTGGAGCTTGGGAGAATCTTTGGGAGAATTTCATCATCCCAATGAAGAACGCTCATCATCTCTGAAGAACAGCGAACACCATCCTCGATCTTAGGGGATTCTTGTTGTTTTTATACCCGTCATTTGTTGTTGAATTTATATGTTGGAAACCAAATGATAGCACTATATCAAGGAGGGTTCGGACCGCATGAACACGGTCCAATCTTCCCCTTTTTTTGTTCCCGTTTGATGATGACGGAGGTGGACCGAAAAATTGATACAGTGCCACAAGGCCACCGGGTCGCCACAAGGGCGCAACACTATCATGCCACACAGAGAAACCGAGCCACGGCCAGGTGGGCCATGGTGGTGATGAAGGGGCATTGTGCCATCGCACTGTCCAAGAGAAGAACTGCGGCCTAGAGGGCCACGATGGATGAAGAAGCGCAGCGCAGTCATGCCACACTGTGGAGCTGAAGGCCGCGGCCAGGTCGGGTTGCGACATTGGGGGCACCACGTCGTTGTGCCGCATGGAGGGTAGCAAAACCACGACGTCGTCGCACCGCAGTGGAGTTGAAGAGGCGGCTGGCCGGGCTGGCCGTCATGGAGCCAGACAATCAGAAACACCCAGGTCATGCAGCTCCTGAACCTGCACAATGCGCCGGTTCTGTTCGAAAAACCGGGGGCGACCCCCCTCCCAGACATGTTCGGTCGGGCTGCCACGGCCAGGCCGCCCTTTGGCATGGCCGCACCTTCAGGACGGGACGCCCCTTTGAGTCAGGATGCTCCCTTGGTTCGGGCGGTCGGGCCACACTCGCAGACTGGGTCAAACCCTGGTTCGGACTAGGTTAGGCCGGGTCGGTCCGACTGGGTCGGGCCGGACCCGGACCCGCTATGGCCATTTACACCTTTTAGCCCGCATCTTGGGATATGGGTGTCCAATCGACAAATAGTCTGTGGTGATAAAATTCATGGACTGGGATGATTCTTTTGGCATACTCCACATGTGGTTAGGACACGGTTGTGGTACGTTCGGGTTGGTCTGAGCTTAAAACCAACTGGTCCTTTGAAACGGAAATTCCAATAACTCACAGATCGGGCGTCTGATTGACGCGCCGTCTGTCGCATTGGGTTTTTTATGATGAGACAGAACTTTGGGATACATCAACTCAAGACTTCATTGTAACAGCCCGAGATTTTATGAAAAATATTATTTTTAATTTTATTAATGTCTTGTGTTGTACGCTACACCAAAAGGAGCTTGCAAAACACGCATCCTTGACTTGTCTTGAATTAGACGCAATCATGACCTTCCTCGATAGCGTGTGTAGTACGCAATATCGAGTTTCACTAAACAACGATATTCTATTAAAATATTATTAAAACTAGCCATTATTAATAGTAATAACCACTTTTTGGAATATGTAATTTTTATTTTTCAAAATGGACTTCATTTCTGGATTCGGGATATCAAAATTAGCTTAGGCTGAAATTTTGGTACTTTTTGAATCACTTTCATTTTCTGATGAATAGTGAAAATTACTAAATTTTAATTAAAAACAACCTTTTTACTAGAAATAATTAATAGTGATAAATTATTAATTTTATTGGTTTTAAAGTATATTTAGAATATATTTTTACAATTTAATACAATGTTGGTCATTGGATGTAATTTCAGATTTAAACCAGACATAAATAAGTGTCAATATTTTGATAGTTATTATTTCTTAAAAACACGCTATTTGTTTTGACGACGGGATTTAATTTTTAAATTAGTTAATGTAACTGATATGTTTTGAATTTTGAAAAATAAACATCATTTTTGAATTCATAATATCAAATATATCTTAGGCCTAATTTTTGGTATTTTTCTGAAAACTTTCAATTTTTGATGAATAGTGAAACCACTAAGTGGTAGTTAAAAAACTAAATTTTCATAAAACATAATTTTACCACTTCTGTGATTAGAATTTCAAAAATCCGAGAGACATAGTTGATGTCAGTATGTAAAATGTGGTTCAATGAGATGAAAATAATTTTTTGGTGAATAGTAGCTTTTTACTTTTTTTAACCACGGTTAAAAGTAAATAGGGTAATTAAGGGTAAAAATGATATTATTATTACCCTAACACATGTCCTAATTCTATTTTACAAGTGTAATTCGACCAAAAACAAACTTAGGAATAAAATATGACCATTTAGGCCCAGTTGGATTAGTTTAGGACATTTATTATTAATTTATTTAAAGAAGGGTTAAAATAGTTAAAATAAACGTTTAATAACTAAATCATTTCTAATATGGGGTTATACATAAGATAAATTCTACTATAAATATTCATTAGAAAGCTAAAAATATTTACTACCTAATGGTATTTTATTTCTAATTTTTATACTTTAAATAATTTAATTTATTTATGACACAATGATGATGCAGTAATTATCTTATTAATGAAATATTGACATAATTGATGTTATAAACACCAAAATAAATGTAATTTGACACTTTTTATGAATTAGACTAATTTTATAGTTTAATATGACATGTTATTATTGATTTAATTAACTTTTTTCGAACTTATCATTCTGTTATGATTTTCACAAAAAATCAATTACTAAATAGTGTCAAAATTGACATAAAATAGTTTTTAAAACAAATATTATATTATTAATTGTTATTTTATTTCTAAAAATCTAGGGTTTAGCCAAATGACTTAGATAAGGTTATATAAATTATTAATAAACAACTTGGGGTTCGTTTCACTTGATATAGTATGTTTATTAACCTTATATTATAAGAACACAAGAAGACACCGTAAAAGTAAAATTATTTATCTAAATGTTAAATCTAAATGATAAGGTTAAAATATTAACCTAATCTAGTCTAAATTATATTGGATGATAGGATTTCGACCCATCCCCACCTTATCCTAGATATAAATCAATTTGGAGCTATTTAGAACCCAACTTGACTTTATAATAAAATAATATTTTTAGTTATTCCAAAGGTGCCCCTCTCCTCCCTTATAAAAGGGAACCTCCTCCCTCTCTTCCTCACACAACTTTGAGCCTTCAGCTCGGCCAACCCCTGCCATTTTCTCCTACCCACTTCCCTAGAGACATCCTAGAGGTCCTGGTATTCTTCAAAGACCAAATTTAGTACCCTAAAAGGAGGTCTCAAAGAAGCACTTCAAAGAAGAGGAGGTTCGGACACTTACAATGCAAGTCGGACCTAAGGTAAGGGAAATATCACAATCTCATTTTTATCCAAGATTGTTTATATTTTAGTATTTACTGGGGTGTATTTTATCATCCACATCCATGTTTCCTCAATTTTTAATATTATTTCCATCCACCTACAATTTTTTTAAATCCAATTTTACCCTTCGGTGAGTTTTTATTAAAAGATATGAAAGGAATCTTTTGTTGTTTTTCGTACGAGGTACTTTTTGACTTTTCTAACAAAAGTATGGGAAGAATGTTTTTTTTAACTTATACAGCATGAATGGATTTTTTAGACATTATTTCCAAGAATCTTCCTTTACAAGTTGTCACGTTTATTTTTAATCAACTTCTTTTAGTTTATAATTGTACGACATGTTAAGAAAGGAAAAGTGTTTTTAAATTAGAAAGGATATTTTCCTCAAGAATGGAGTTCAAGTGTTTTATCAAAATTATTTTCCATCTAAGATAATAAAGGGTTCTGTTTTTATCCCTATTGATTTGATTATGTTGTGATGGAATTATATTTTTATGAATTCTTTTATCTTATATGAATTGTTTTATGATATCATGTTGTTTAAGAATCCCATTTTTACTAAATGGGTTATGAAATGATGTATGATTTATGATTTTGTGGAACACATAAGAACAGTATCATTATGAGATGGGTGGGACCTATATGTCCCTCCAATGCATTGGGTAAAGATTTTATATCTCATGAGATAGACATGGCTGAAATGGTAGGTTATACCGGTTTAGTGAAACATGACTGAAATGAGGGTGACTCAGTTCAAAAATGGACTTTGTCCACTAAGATAGTCTTGGCAATGAGTCCTGACTAATAAGAAATGATTCTCTATGATTATGTGTGTATGCCATAAAGTTTCATGTTTTAAGTTATGATTATCGTGATTACACTTCACTGCCATGATTTATCCCATGTTATGAAATTATGATCTCTTTTGCAGGTTAAGATTTCCAAAATGTTATGTTCTTATGAATATGATGTGATTGATATTTCTTTTGTTTACCCTTACTGAGAATTTGAGCTCACCCTTTTATGTTTACTTTTCCCCAGGATATAAAGAAAGGTTTTAGGTATAAAAAAAAGGAAGATCTTTTTGGGAGATGTTGAAGATCTATCACCAGGATTAGAAGATTATATTCTGAGTTTCCAAAGACACTAAACTATTACGATCCTTGTGTGTGTGTTTTTTTTATGTACCAAGTATTCCGCAAATGTAATGTAATGTAAATGTACGTCAAGCTTCGGGTCTCTACAGTTGGTATCAGAGGAAAAGTTTAGTCAACCTTTGGAAACTAGGATGCGAAAACGTTAGTGAGATCCCTATAGATATTTCTAAGGTATGTCTAGAGATGTCCCTAAGGTTAAGTATATGTATTGGTTATAGTACTAGAATTATGCTAACGATCATAGAATTAATCCTAAGATGTTATATATTGAAGGCACTCCCCCTTTATTATGTTGTTTTCTCTAGCATGATTTTTTCCGCTCACACTATTCTATTTGGGTTTTAGATGATGGATGGAACCCGAAGGAACCGTGTTGATCAATGCAATGGACAATGCAATGATTGTCCTCCTGAACAAACAAATTTCATGGGAGATGGAGTGCAAAATCTTATTGCTATACTTACACAAGATATGAATCATTCTGGACTTCCAAATGAGCAGAGAAGGGAACAATATTCTATTGAGTCCTTCATGAGGCAACGTCCACCTTCTTTCAGTGGGTCTTCTGATCCACTTGTTGCTGAACAATGGATCAGTACTACTGAAAAGATATTTTCAGTTCTTCAATGTTCTGAACATGATAAAGTTATCCTAGCAGTGTATCGTTTGGAGGGCGATGCTGATCAATGGTGGAATCTTATTAAGAATACGAGGCAAAGGGAGGAAATTGAGTCCATGGAATGGGACGAGTTCAAGAACTTAATTTTCAATAAGTACTTCCCTCATATCTCCGAACAAAGATGTAGAAAGAGTTTCTTGAACTAAAGCAAAAGGATGATGAATCTGTTGGTATATACGAAGCGAATTTTACAAGGCTTGCAAGGTATGCATCTAGATTTATCATCCAACCTGAAAGTAAAGTTGATCGATTTTTCAGTGGCTTCAAACCATGTCTTCGAAGGGAATTAGCTATAAGAGACTTCAGTATCTATGAAGAAATTGTGTGTTGTTCTGTCAAGGTAGAAATGGAAGTTGCCGGTACGTATCCATCTCATGGTTTTGACAAGAAACGAAAGATGGAGTTCAAGGAGAAATCTTAGAATAATGGTAAAAAGAAGATGAATGTTTCCTTATGCACAAAGTGTGGAAAGAATCATGGTGGAGATTGTCTTAAAGGGACTAGAAAATGTTTTAAGTGTGGAAAAGAAGGTCATCGAGCAGTTGAGTGTCGAAGTAATGGAAAAAGGGTTTCTAATGATGTGAATAAAGAAAACACTGCAGAGAACGCACCACCAACACTTCAATGCTTCAAGTGCAAGTAAATGTGACATTATGCTAATAAATTACCTAATCCAAGGGTTAGTGATGATAGACATGAGCAACCGCTTAAGGGAAAGGAAAAAAGGGAAGTCACATGCGATCACTATTGGAGATGTTGAATATGACAACAATTTGGTGGAAATATTAAGTGTTTATGTAATGGGATTCCAAAATAATGTTGTATCATGGAGTATTGGAATATTTATGTATTGGTCTATTGTGGTTTTCAATGGTACCGGTAACCATGGAATGCGATTGAGATATTTTTGAAGAAAAAAAAAGATGATTTGAACATAATGAAGGGAAAACGTAGAAATGAAATTTTTGACCGAATTCATGAGCTCATGATTGATATAAGGACTAAGTGATATCATGGTTTGAGTATATAGAATTTTGAGGAAAGTATTAACTTTTAACTGCATTCATGTTTTCACTAAGGTTCAATGGGTATTAAAGAGAATACATGATTATGGCCTTTGAATGTTTGTAATGTGACCAACAAGACAAATCATATGATATATGGGGATCAAAGATGGTATTAAATCTCTGGTAATCATTTTCACTATATTATGACAATGGACTGAAGTATTATGGATAATCCTAAAGACTAGAATGGATTATGTTGGACATAAATTAGTATTGTTTAAGGATAGATGTTCTTTTTTTGATATTATTGATGGGATGTTATAGTATTGTAGCTTTAGAAAAAGGACAACCTGCAAGACGGGCGACAGCCCATCGCGTCGGACAAGGCTGTGGGAATCAAACCCACAACTGAAGTGCGACTGGACTTTATTGCCTACAACTGGCCTACAAGAAGTCCCTGGTTTGTAGAAATTAGTTTTATTTTATTACGCGGTATGATATATGAAGTATAAGTTCATTTTTGGAATTGTATACGATAAACCTCACCATAGATGGACTTATGTATATTTGATAACTTTTGCTAACCTTTTGTTTGAAACAGATGGAATGACCCATCATTCTATAACATGATCTACTAACACATCACGAATAACAAATTCAACTTCATTTCTTTATGTGATGAAGTGGAAATTGTTCAATTCATGAACAACAATCAGATTGTACCAAAATCATGTAAGTATTTCTTTTAATTCATCATCTTTAGGGAAATGATCTTGAAAACCAAAAATGTTGTCCTAGTGCCCTTATATCTGATGAATCAGATGGTACCTTATATCATCACAAATCTATGGATTTGTGATTACTGGCTTTTCCATAGCCATGTTCTCTAGCACTCTCCATCAGAACATGATGGTTAGATTTCTCTTCCATATCCATATTTCCACCTATGTGGAAACCCAGTGATTAGTTTATTTGGCTAACCGTTACGTTTCATACTTTTTTTTTGTAAATATTGGTTTTGTTATTTCTTTTTACGATGTGGGTTTCTATGAATAGTAAACTATTTATAACCTAGATGAATTTCGAGGGCGAAATTCATTTTAAGGGGGGAAAAATGTAACAACCCGAGATTTTATGAAAAATATTCTTTTTAATTTTATTAATGTCTTGTGTTGTACGCTACACCAAAAGGATCTTGCACAACACACATCCTTGACTTTTCTTTCATTACACGCAATCACGACCTTCCTCGATAGTGTGTGTAGTACGCAATACCGAGTTCCACTAAACAACGATATGTTATTAAAATATTATTAAAACTAGCCGTTATGAATAGTAATAACCAATTTTTGAAATTTGTAATTTTTATTTTTCAAAATGGACTTCATTTATGGATTCGGAATATCGAAATTATCTTAGGCTGAAATTTTGGTACTTTTCGGATAACTTTCATTTTTTGATGAATAGTGAAAATTACTAAATTTTAATTAAAAACAACCTTTTTAATAGAAATAATTAATAGTGATAAATTATTAATTTGATTGGTTTTAATTTATATTTAGAATATATTTTTACAATTTAATACAATGTTGGTAATTGGATGTAATTTCACATTTAAACCAGACATAAATAAATGTCAATATTTTGATAGTTATTATCTCTTAAAAACACGCTATTTGTTTTGACGACGGGAATTAATTTTTAAATTAGTTAATGTAACTGATATGTTTTGAATTTGGTAAAATAAAAATCATTTTTTAATTCATAATATCAAATATATCTTAGGCCTAATTTTTGGTATTTTTCTGAAAACATTCATTTTTTGATGAATAGTGACACCACTAAGTGGTAGTTAAAAAACTGAATTTTTCATCAAACTTAATTTTACCGCTTCTGTGATTAGAATTTCAAAAATCTAAGAGACACAGTTGAATTCAGTAAGTAAAATTTGGTTCAATGAGATGAAAATAATTTTTTGGTGAATAGTAACTTTTTACTTTTTTTTACCACGGTTAAAAGTAAATAGGGTAATTAAGGGAAAAAATGATATTATTATTACCCTAACACATGTCCTAATTCTATTGGACAAGTTTAATTCGACAAAAAACAAACTTAGGAATAAAATATGACCATTTAGGCCCACTTGGATTAGATTAGGACATTTATTATTAATTTATTTAAAGAAGGGTTAAAATAGTTAAAATAAAAGTTTAATAAATAAATCATTTCTAATATGGGGTTATATATAAGATAAATTCGACTATAAATATTCATTAGAAAGCTAAAAATATATACTACATAATTGTATTTTAAATGAAATTTTTAGACATTAAATAATTTAATTTATTTATGACACAAAGATGATGCAGTAATTATCTTATTAATGAAATATTGACATAATTGATGTTATAAACACCAAAATAAGTGTAATTTACACTTTTTATGAATTACAATAATTTTCTAGGTTAATATGACATGTTATTATTGATTTAATTAACTTTTTTTGAACTTATCATTCTGTTATGATTTTCACAAAAAATCAATTACTAAATAGTGTCAAAATTGACATAAAATAGTTTTTAAAACAAATATTATATTATTAATTGTTATTTTATTCCTAAAAATCTAAGGTTCGGACAAATGACTTAGATAAGGTTATATAAATTAATAATAAACAACTTGGGGTTCGTTTGGCTTGATATAGTATGTTTATTAACCATATAGTATAAGAACACAAGAAGTCACGGTAAAAGTAAAATTATTTAACTTAATGTTAAATCTAAATGATAAGGTTAAAATAGGAACCTCAACTTGTCTAAATTCTATTGGATGAGAGGATTTAGACCCATACCCACCTTATCCTCGAAATAAATCAATTTGGAGCTATTTAAAACCGAACATGACTTTATAATAAAATAATATTTTTAGTTATTCCAAAGGTGCCCCTCTCCTCCCTTATAAAAGGGCACATCCTCCCTCTCTTCCTCACACAACTTTGAGCATTCATGCTCAGCCAACCCCGGCCATTTTCTCCTCCCCACTTCCCTAGAGACATCCTAGAGGTCCTAGTCTTCTTCAAAGACCAATTTTAGTGCCATAAAAGGAGGACTCAAAGAAGCACTTCAAAGAAGAGGAGGTTCAGATACTTACAAAGCAAGTTGGACCTAAGGTAAGGGAAATATCACAATCTCATTTTTATCCAAGATTTTTTATACTTTAGTATTTACTGGGGTGTATTTTATCATCCACATCCATGTTTCCTCAATGTCTAATATTATTTCCATCCACCTACAATTTTTTTAAATCTAATTTTACCCTTCGGTGAGTTTTTATTAAAAGATATGAAAAGAATCTTTTGTCGTTTTTTCGTATGAGGTACTTTTTGACTTTTCCGACAAAAGTACGGGAATAATGTTTTTTTAACTTATACGTCATTAATGGATTTTTAAAACATTATTTCCAAGAAGCTTCCTTTACAAGTTTTCAAGTTTATTTTTAATCAACTTCTTTTAGATTTTAATTGTACGACATGTTAAGAAAAGAAAAGTGTTTTTAAATCAGAAAGGATATTTTCATCAAGAATGGAGTTCAAGTGTTTTATCAAAATTATTTTCCATCTATGATAATAAAGGCTTCTGTTTTTATCCCTATTGATTTTATTATGTTGTGATGGAATTATATTTTTATGAATTCCTTTATCTTATATGAATTGTTTTATGATGTCATGTTGTTTAAGAATCCCATTTTTACTACATGGGTTATGCAATAATGTATGATTTATGATTTTGTGGCACACATAAGAACGGTATAATTATGAGATGGGTGGGACCTATATCTCCCTCCAATGCATTGGGTAAAGATTTTATATCTCATGAGATAGACATGGCTGAAATGGTAGGTTATACCGGTTCAGTGAAACCGGACTGAAACGAGGGTGACTCGGTTCAGAAATGGACTTTATCCACTAAGATAGTCGTGGCAATGAGTCTTGACTAATAATAAATGATTCTCTATGATTATGTGTGTATGCCACAATGTTTCATGTTTTATGTTATGATTATTGTGATTATATTTCGCTGCCATGATTTATCCCATGTTATGAAATTATGATCTCTTTTGCAGGTTAAGATTTCCAAAATGTTAGGTTCTTATGAATATGATGTGATTGATATTTCTTTTGTTTACCCTTACTGAGCATTTGAGATCACCATTTTATGTTTACTTTTCCCCAGGATATAAAGAAAGGTTTTAGGTATAAAAAAAGGAAGTTCTTTATGGGATATGTTGAAGAACTATCACCAGGATTAGAAGATTATATTCCGAGTTTCCAAAGACACTAAACTATTACGATCCTTGTGTGTGTGTTTTTGTTATGTACTAAGTATTCCTCAAATGTAATGTAATGTTAATGTACGTCAAGCTTCGTTTCTCTACATTTATGGTAGTTGATGTATTGACAATTAGATTGAGGAGAAGACCCTCCCAGAATCGTCTCTGATGTGTGCGGGAATCATATGGCTGGAAGCGAATGAGATTACACGATCCTCCGTGGGTTCGACAACGATGATAATGTACCTTGATCCTCCAGGGTTTGACAACGATTACATCTGTACCGGGATCCTCCGTGGGTTCGACAATGGTGACATCTGTATCGAGATCCTCCATGGGTTCGACAATGCTGACTTCTGTACCGGGATCCTCCGTGGGTTTGACAGCGCTGATATTGTTCCAGGATCCTACATGGGTTCAACATAGGAGGTGGTTCAGAGGATACATCTAATAATCTTTTCCCATATTCATGTGTTGTCTAACTGCGTGAGCTAAGTCTTGTCTTTCAATCATTATCATCGAGGTGGTTGACTTTACTTCCTTTGTGGATTGGGTTGTAATAGGGCCCGAGAGTTGGAGCAGGATTGTGATTGGTAAATTAGGTATATGTAGGGGCATATACCTAAGTATGGTTGGTTGATAATTTTTGAATGTATCTTACTTCATTAGATTATCCTTAGTGGATTCTGGGCGACCCTCGAGGGTATCAGGGTCTCTTATTGAGTATTGTTAAACATACCCCTGCATGGGCTTCACCTGCACCTTGTGGTGCTCTATACAGACGACGGTAAGCAGTGATTAAGGCTGAAGGTGAAAGGTGGAAGGCTGCTCAGAGATGGACTATATGGGACGTAACTCAGGGACGAGTTTTTCGAGTTCTGTACCTACCTGTCGGGTAGGATTCCCTGGTGGATGATCCAGGAGTTGTTTTCCTTTTTTACTTGCACTTGTACTTGTTGTTTAGTTGGGTTTGTATACTAGCCCACTTATATTCAGCACAAGTTTCTTTTCTATTTTAGTACATGTTTCTTCTACTACTTTTGTTCAGACTAAGAGTGTTACAGTTTTAAAGGCAATGCCTTCCCTTTTATCGGGGATTCTACTTTGGTTCTAGTCGCCATCCTCTATCCTATGGATGGCGGGATTGGGGTAGTCACGACACGGGCCCTGAGGATGGGAGGTGACAAATTGGTATTAGAGGATTCGGTTCTACTGCACAACATGGACTCTGATTCTTTTAACAACAATAGTGTTAAGTATTTTGGGTGTGGTTATAAATTTAGGAAAACCGCTATTGCTGCGGCGGCCGACGTATCCATACACTAGGACTCTGACTTTTGATTTCCGACGTAATGCACAGAAACACAAATTACGTGTTTGATTCTGTTGAAAAGTTTTCTTCGTGATTAATTTGTGTCAGCTCCCAAGTTATGTTGTTTTGACCATGGTGCACCTGTTTCTTTTCATGATGGCCCCACGGAGGTATCCATCTAGGGTTACGAGTTTTTTACCAGATGGTAGCTCATCGAGCGATGAGGCCTCGGTGCAGGGCCGCTTCACAGTGGAGGTACTAGTGGTACCACTACTCGCAGGGCCACCGATACCACCAGCTTTAGTTGAAAAGAGTGCATTCCATCTAAGTGCATTGTATGAGTTCCAGTACTAGAGACTACCTAGGTTTCAGGTAGGTATGGACCCAAAGGCAGCTGAGGATTGGATGGAGGGTGTAGTGAGAGTTTTCAGATTGGTAGGCACACCAGTCGACCTCATGGAGATCCTTGTCGTGAGTCTCCTGCATGCAGCAGAAAGAAGATGGTGGAGCCTAATGCTCCAGGTCCATGATGAGGCATCATTACTCTCGGTAGACTTCAAGAGTCTCTTCTAGTTAAAGATTGTTCTATCCACCCTTCATGCGGTGCGGATTCAGGAGATACTTCATCTCCAACAGGGTTGCATGACAGTAGCTCATAACATAGCGAGGTTCACCGACCTCTCATGATACTCCACAAATATGGTGTAGGACCCATTCTTCAGGGCCTGGACCTTTGAGCATAGAATCAGGCATGATATTAGTGCTTCGATGATCTCCCTCAGCATCCCGACACAGGCAGGGGTGCTGGAGTGGTCCCTTCTTGTGGAGAGTTTTTTTGCGGAGCAGACACCAGCAACGAGACCCACCACAGGGAGATGTGTAGCAGAGTCTTCTGCAGCTGGAAGTAGACATATGTCTCCGAGGTACAAGCGGACCCAGCCATCAAGTTGGCGACTCCATGATACAGGTTCAGTTGTCTAGGGAACACGAGACATATCCATTCATAAGAGGAGCAGGCAGTGCTATGCATGCAGTGAGTAGGGTCACATGGATCGTGATTGCCCAACCAGCCATGAAGGTGAGTAGAATACAGTAGAGGTACCTGCCAGGAAAAGGTAGAGGTTTGACCATGGTGGTCCACTAGGAGCAGGCAGACGTGGCAGAGGATCTGGCTGAGCAGCAGGTGGTGGACGATCATTTGAGGCCCTACCACCACCACCACCACGAGATCCACCCCGACCAAAGGGAGCTTGCGAACAGATGTGGGCTCAGCTCCGCGTAGTCAAGTTCTATGACCACGGCGCATCTGAGATGATTCAAGGTACATTCTGTGTCTACTCCACCCTTGTTGCAGTTCTTATAGACATAGTTGCGAGTGATCATTTTATTTGTGCTGCCCTCATTCGGAGCTCGAAGACTCCGACGGAGCTGTTGGATTGATCCGTACGACTAGGGACTCTTACAGGAGAATAATCCATCATTACACATTGGTTCTAGTAGTGTGAGCTTACTCTAGGAGGCAAGAGCATCGACTGGTATCTCTGCATAGCGGTGTCGAGGCCTTATGAGGTCATCTTGGGTATGTACTGGTTATCCCCAGTTTATTCTAAGATTGAATGTATTAGGTGAATGTGTGGTGTATCCGCAAGGATGGGATGAGTTTTACCTTCACCGGCGAGAAGGGAGCCTTTGCAGCACATAATGACTTACCCAGAGGAGGGGTCAGCCGATCACACATCAGTTGGCTAGCCTCATTCTCAGAGCGGTTGATGTGTGGAGTTCGTGTTTTCCTATTGTGGTGGATCAGTGCATGGATGTTTTCCCTGATGATGTTCAAGGACTACCTCCTCGCAAAGTGGTGGACTTCTTCATTGACCAATACCTCGGGACAACACTAATATCTACACCACCATATCGGATGGCTCCTGTCGATCTTTGTGTGCTGTGGGTGTAGCTGGATGACTTACAGGGGAACGGATTTATCCGACCTAATGTTACAACATGGGAATCCCCGATTTTGTTCACCAAGAAGGTGGATGGGAGCTTGCGTCTGTGTGTTGATTATCGACACCAGAACCAGGTGATCATGAAGAACAAATACCCACTCACAAGGATTGAAGACCTCTATGATCAGCTCAAGGAAGCATGATGGTTCTCAATGATAGACCATAGGTCATGCTATCACCCACTCAGAGTTCGAGATGAGGATTTGCAGAAGACGGCCTTCAGATGTCGGTATGGCCACTACGAGTTCTTGGTTATGACCTTCTATGTAACCAATACTCCAGTAGTGTTAATGAGTCTCATGAACATGATCATCCAGCCTTACCTCGATCACTTTGTCGTAGTCTTCATTGATGACATACTGATCTACTCGACTAATGAGGAGGAACATGACTACCATTTGCGGGTAGTACTGGACACACTATGAGAGCACCAGCTTTATGGTAAGCTCTCAAAGTGCCAGTTCTAGATATGTGAGGTACACTTTCTGGGATACATCATATTGGAGTCTTGAGTTGTAGTGGATCCAACGATGATTGTGGAAGTGCATGCTTGGGATCCACCCAGGAGTCTGATGGAGGTACAGAGTTTTCTGGGGATAGCTGGGTACTAATAGAGATTTGTGCCAGACATCTCCAGAGTTGCAGCACCGCATTCAGCATTGAAGAAGAAAGGGAAACCCTTCGTGTGGTTAGAGAGATTCCAGTAGATCTTTGAGGAGATGAGGCATAGGTTGACTAGTGATCCCATCTTGAGGCTACCTGAGGAGGGCGTTGGGTACGTAGTTTACTGTGACGCATCAGGAACTGGAATCTGGTGTGTCCTGATGCATGGGAGAGTAGTGATCGTGTATGGTTCCTAGTAGTTGAGAAAACAAGAGCATAACTACGTTACCCATGACATGTAGTTAGTAGCAATGGTCTTCGCCTCAATGATATGGATGCACTATCTTATGGTCGAACGCTTTACAATCAACTCTGACAACTAGAGTCTCAGGTATATCTTCTCTCAGAAGGACCTGAACCTGAGACATCGGTGTTGGCTTGAGTTCCTCCAGGACTATGACATTGATATAGTCTATACTCTTTGGAAGCAGAACATTGTAGCAGATGCTCTCAGTAGGAGTTTAGGCATTCAGCTACAAGGAGAGGCGACATAGCAGCTTTCCACATTGCAGATATCCTTTGTGGATCGGGATGGAGCAACCGTTCTATAGTCCCTCATAGTCACTCCTCCACTTCTTCAGTGTGTCAGGGAGGCTCAGCATGGTGATGTTGACTGTGTGGCTCGACAAGCACAGATATTCACAGGGCAAGCACCTGATTGATTTTATGAAGGTGGGGAGCACGTCATTCTATTCAGAGGACGTACCATGGTACCAGTTTCACATCATGAGGAAGTGTTGTGGGAATTCCACACATATCCTTTCGCAGTATATATAGGAGTGAAGAAGATGTATTAGGACCTCCGACGATAGCACTGGTGGCCATGTATGATGAAGTTAGTAGCAGAGTTTGTCTCATAGTGCCTCAATTGTCCACATGTGAAGGTGGAGCACCAGGTTCTAGTAGGCTTTGTTGATCCCTTAGAGGTCACAGAGAGGAAGTGGGATGGGATACACATGGATTTCATGATGGGACATCCACATATATCCAGAGGAAACGAATCTATCTGAGTGATCTTAGATCGACTCACCATGTCGGGCCACATCCTACCGATCAGATAGTAGGACTCGGTAGATATCTTGGGAAGCCTCTATATGCAGAAGATCATACGGATTCATGGTGTTCCATCGATGAACATATTCGATCGAGATGCTCATTTCGATTCTCGTCTATGGAAGGGGTTGCTGGAGGCTTTCAGGATGTTGCTTCACTTGAGCACCGCCTTCCATCCTCAGACGGATGGTCAGACTGAGAGGACCATTCAGACTCTCGAGGACATGCTTCGTGCATGCAACCTCGTCTTCGGTCACAGCTAGGAGGATCACTTACCCTTGGTAGAGTTTGTGTATAACAACAGCTAATAGTCCACCATCGGAATGGCACCTTATGAGGCATTGTGTGGACGATCATGCAGATCACCGCTATGATGGACTGACCCAGGGGAGTCAGCACTTGTAGGACCAGAGATGGTGTAGGAAATGACAGAGAATGTGCAGATCATCCGGGAGAAGATGGAGACTACACAGAGCAGGTTTATGTCCTATGCTGATAGGAGACTAAGACCACTGATGTTTGAGGATAGTGACCACATCTTTCTACGGGTCTCACCTCGACGAGGTCTACGGATATTTAGTCGAGGTGGAAAGTTATATCCGTGATTCATCGAACCTTTTCAGGTCCTCAGCAGAGTAGGCGAGGTGGATTACTACATTTCTCTTCCACCGCAGTTGGGCCGGGTGCACGACGTCTTCCACGTATCTTAGCAGAAGAGATACGTGCATGACCCTTCTCACATCATTGACCACAGGGAGCTTGACATCGATGACAGGGCTACATTCATAGAGGTTCTAGTGGAGATTTAGGATCGAAATGAGTTGGTCCATCATGGATGGTCGATACCTCTGGTGCATGTTTGTTGGGAGCATGGGAACCTCCAGGTGAGAACATGGGAGTAGGAGGCTCAGATGCGTGCTCAGTACCCCCATTTGTTACCATAGTGCAAGTTATAGCTTAAGGGGACGTAAATTCCTGAGGTGGTGAGAATTTAATGACCCAGAATACCCGTGGTATTTTTTTTAATACATGGGAATTTTACGAGTCCTCAGTTTCTGACGGCGCTTGATTCCGAGGCCCGGTGTGTCCGGAATCAATTTCTGATCTTTTGTTCGGGTACATTCAGTAAACGTACAAGAGGGATTTTATATCATTGGAACCGTTTTTCAAAATTGAAATATGAGGGCACCATTGAACTCATATCCCCAGTAATAACTTAAAGAGACCATTACCATAGTTTCGTTCTGACGTGAGTGGAAGATCGTTTTTGAGGTTTTTATTTAAATTGAATAAAAATAAAGGGATAACTTTATTTTTTATGAGTGGTTGTTAAAGCCTCCAAGGGGAGGTTAGTGGTGGGTCCCACCCACACATAACCTCCCTTGGGCGGATGTTATATAGTGGGGCCCACATGAGGATCAAACCCCCTTAATCCCCCTTTAACCCTTGGAACTCAAAAATTATTGAGGAGCCTCTTCACCTTCCTTCATAAGTGTGCCAAACCACAAATTAATTAATGGCATAATTAATTAATATGATGTTATTTGAATTATTTTGAATTCATTATGCCAACATTAAAATAAGAGATCATATTCTTTTATTTTGGGGGTTGGCATAATCCATGGTGGAGCTTGGGAGAATATTTGGGAAAATTTCATCCCCCCAACGATGTATGCTCATAATCTCCGTAGAACGATGAACACCGACCACAATCTTTGACTAAGAAAAAAGAGAAAGAGTCGCCCATGAAGAACGCTGCTAACGCTTCTTCCTCAAACGCTCCCCGACGCCAATGAAATGACGTTTTTGTCAATGAATAGTCATCAAATAAAGGTAGGGGATTTGTGTTGTCTTTATACCCGTCCTTCGTCATTGAATTTATAGTTTGGAAACCAAATGATAGAACCGTAACAAGGAGGGATCGAACAACACAAACATGGTCAAACCTCCCATTTGTTTGTTCCGGTTTGATGATGATGGAGGTGGACCCCAAAATGGAGCCAGTGGCACAAGGACGCCGGGTTTCTGTAAGGGCGCGACACCACCATGCCATGCAGAGAAACCGAGCCAGGGCCAGGTTGTCTGCGGTGGTGTCGAAGGTGCATGGTGTCGTCTCACCACGTCGGAGAAGAACCGCGGTGGGGACAGCTTGGGAAGATGAATAAGAGTGGCATCGTCGCACCATGTGGTGGATCCGAAGTCCTCGGTGGTGGTGGCGCAGAACCGTCGTGCCGCGCGGAGGAAAGTAGAACCGCGACGTTGTCGCGTAGCGGTGGAGGTGCAGAGGTGGTCAGCTCGGCCGGCTGCCGTGGAGCCGGACAAGCAGGACCACCCAGGTCCTGCGGCTCCTGAACTGCACAATGTTCCGATTTCGTTCGACAAACTGGGGGGGTGCACGACACCCCCCTCCAATGCATGGTCGGTTGGGCTGCCACGGGTCGGGCCGCCACGGCCGGGCCACCCCTTGACCAGCCTGCCATTTGGCCTGGATGCCACTGAACTAGCTGCCACGGGCTAGGCCACCATGGACGAGCCTCCACGGACTAGGATTCCATGGGCCAGGCGGCCCTTCGGTCGGGCTGCCACGGGCCAGGACACCCTTCGGCCGGGCCGCCACGGGTTGGGTCGCGCCTTCGGGTTGGGCCGCCCATTTGGACCGGGCCTCTCCCTTGGTTCGGGCCGCCCACTCGGGACGGCCCAACCACTCAGGTCAGGATACACCCTTGGAGTGGTTCTGGCCCTGTTTCAGACTACATCGGGCCAGGTCGGTCTGATGGGGTCGGACCGGACCCGTACCTGCTCTGCCCATTTACCCCTTTTAGCCCACATCTTGGGCTACGGGGGTCCGATCGACGAACCATCTGTGGCGATGCAATTCATGGAGCGTTATGATTATTTTGGAGTACTCCACATGAGGTTCGGTTGAATTTGGTGTATGGTTGGGTTGGATTGAGCCTGAAACCAACCGGACCACTGGAACAGAAACACCAATAACTCACAGACCGAGTGTATTATTGACACGTCGTTTGTTGTGTTGGGTTACTTATGATGTGAAGGATCTCCGGGATACAACAAATTGAGATTTTGTGGTTGTAGATGTAATGACAGTTGGCTCGAGGAGTGGACCCTCTTGAAATCAAGCGTGTTGTATGCGGGAATCCTATGGCTGGCTGCGACTGAGATAAAAGGATCCTCCATGGGTTCAACAATGACGATTATGTACCAGCATCCTCTGTGTGTTTGAAAATGATGACTTCTATATCAAGATCTTCCATTGGTTTGACAATGGTGACATCTGTACCAGGATCCTCCGTGGGTTCGATAGTGATGACTTCTGTACCGGGATCCTCTGTGGGTTCGACTGCGCTGATATTGTTCCAGGATCCTATATGGGTTCGATATATGAGATGATTTGGAGGCTAAATCTAAAAATATCTACCCCTCTTCATGTTTTGTATACCTATGTGAGTTGAGTATTTTCTTTTAATCATTATCATTGAGGAGATTGACTTTACTTCCTTGGTGGACTTGGTTGTTCTTGGGCTCAAGTGTTGGACCCAGACTGTGACTGGTAACTTAGGTATATGTATGGGAATATACCTAAGTATGGTTGGATGATACTTCTTGATTGTATATTACTTCTTTGGTTTATCATTAGTGGATTCTGGGAGCCCTTCGAGGGTCTCGGGGTCCTCTACTGAGTATTTTTATACTCACCCCTACATGGGCTTCACCCGCACCTTATTGTGTTCTCTACAGATGAATGTTAGTAGTAATCGAGGATGAGGGTGATGGATGGGAGGCTACTCAGAGGTGGACTAGATGGTATGTACCTTAGGGGTGACTTGTTCGAGTTCTATACCTACAGTTATAGTAGGATTTCCCGGTGGATGATCAAGGAGCTGTTTTCCTTTTTACTTGTACTTGTACTTGGTGTTCAGTTGGGTTTGTATACTATCCCACTTACTTTCATCACACCTTTCTTTTCTTTTTTATTACTTGTTGCTTCTAAATCTTGTGTTTATATTGTGAGTGTTACAGGTCTAAATACAATGCCTTGCCTTTTATCGGGGATTTTAGTTTGGTGCTGGTCTCCATCCCCTATCCTATGGAAGGCGGGTTTGGGTTTGTCATGGCACATGCCCCGAGGACGGTTTGTGACAGGTATTCCATGTGATTTAAATGTTTATCTTCTCGAGGGGGGTCTAATCTCTTACTATAGGTAGAAACGACTCTACAAGTAGTTTATATACTCACCGTTTTGAGAAGCATGTATTTAATAGCTTAATTTTTTGTCAAAAATTTCTAAGAATATGAGAATGTAATAATGATGTTAATAAACGATTCAATAAATGATGTCATCCCACGGTGTTGGACCATGTTGGGACGCAATGCCGAGGATGCAATTCAAAGGAACAATAAAATATGGGTGTGATTCTGTGGAAATATAATTGATAATGGTTAAATAATGTTTAATGAATTAATTAAAGTGAAGTAAAAATGATAAAAAGGGAATAATGTAATGTTATAAAGTTCCTTAAATTATTGTGTGCTTATAAAATACCTTGTCATAGAAGTGGAAGCTGGGAATCTAAGATACATTATCTGAATTTGAGTCTAACACTAAACTATGCCCATAGTGTGGTTGTGAGCTAAAATATATTGAATAATTTTTTTGTTTCTATATGCTATTCCACCTTGTCAGTAAGGAAAACTGACACCCAAGGGATTCTGAGCCCTGGGGGTGTTTTCCCCAACTTTCCAGTGGGAGGATGAATGGATGACTACCCCTACTTGTGATAGTAGGCACAAAAGTTATTTATCCACATATATGTGTGTATAGGGATGTAATGTCATGTGTTTATTCACAAAAATATATTCTAGATATAGTTTCCTATGGACTACTATAGGTGTAAAGTGTATATGCTATAATGGCTTTAGGATCCTTACTCGGTGTATGGTCTATAATGGATTGAGGTTTAATACCCCATGTATGATACACGTTATGTGATCTAGGTTGAATCCTAGAAAATTACAAGTTATTTTTCTTATGTGGACGTGGTCGTTTTGTTGCATGAGGTACATGTTGTGGTTCTTTTCCTAGTTGTCTACGAGCAAGCCTTTTTGGAGAGATATGTTTAGGACGTGCGACATTAGGGAAAATCGGAAAACCAGAGGGGAAGTAGTAGCGGGGTACACTTGATATTATTTATTTCATTATATACTATTATATGTGATTCATGATGATAGTATACATGGGGAGGCTTGGAACATAGTATACCAGTTTAGCTGATGAGTTTCTTTCATTTTTTGGTCTCTGTGCTTTAGAATGATTTCTTTACTTTTTCATGTGAGGCTCCGGGGAGGACCCTACTAAGTATACTATTATACTCACCATGTGTATATATAAACATTTTTTCATGTCACTTTCAGTAGGTTGGATATCATTCCAGTTACTACTATCTTGGGGTTTCATGAGTTGTTTGGGTTTCGTGGTTGGTTTTATTTTTTTGTTTCATTTTGTACTTGTAGTTTTCCCTTTCCATTGTCATAGATTTTCTTGACATTATATATGTGTATATGGGTATTATTTTATATCTTAGCCTGAATTGTAGTTGATTGGGGTATTTCATGTATCTATCATTTTCATGTGTCGTCCTAGAGGGTAATGCCACCCATTTGTGTGTTTCCTATATCGCTGGTGCTAATTCCCAATACAGGGCCTACTGGAGGTGGGACTCAAGGGTCATTATCTACCCTCTCAAATTGTCAGCCTAGGAGGGGTACACCATGTGGAGAGGGGGTCGTGACATAACCAAACCACCATTTGGTGGATAGGGTGAAAGGTCCATAGAACATCTTGGTTTGAAACACACTGATGTGTGCAGACCATTTTTATAGAATATAGAGGTGGATCTTATTTCATCATAACTATTAATGATGACATGGGAAGATATGGCTATGTATAATAGATGTGGTATAAGTATAAGGCTCTTAAAAATTCATGGATTTCAATAATTATGTATATAATCAACATGGTAAAAATATAAAGAATCTTTGATCAGATCGATTTGGTGAAATCTTCACACAGAGTTCATCTACATTCTGCAGGAGTTTGGGATTTAATATCAACATAGTCAACCATATATAGCATTGTTGAATGGTGTTAGTGAATGGAGGAACCATACCTTGTTAGACATGGTAAAAACAATGATGAGACATATTGATCTTCCATTATCCATTTGGTGATATTCTTTACAAATTATGGGAATCACATTAAACCTTGTATCAACTAAAGTAGAAAATGGAATTCCCTATGAAAAATAGGGTTATTTTATACCCATTTTGTTGCATACTTGTGTATGAGGATGTGAATAATTTGTTAAGGCTTTATCAATAAATAATCTATCACCTTGGGGAATTATGTGTATTTTTATAGAGAATCCCATTGAAACAATGGGATACTACCTATACAACCTCATAGAAAAGAAATTTATTGTCACAAGACACACCATTTTTCATGAGAGGGATCACATCCTCAAAAGGATAGTGGTAGAATGATTGAGTTCAATGAATTTTATGATCAATATAATTATGATTTGGTAC
Organism: Viscum album; assembly: GCA_963277665.1. NCBI lineage: Eukaryota > Viridiplantae > Streptophyta > Magnoliopsida > Santalales > Viscaceae > Viscum > Viscum album. The sequence goes on from OY728127.1 coordinate 897,031,249, forward strand.
AGTAATAGATTCCATTTGTCCCTGTGGAAGAAGTATTTTCTAAAACAAATGTACTATATAGGAGCTAAAGATACGTAAGAGAACTAGAGAGAAATGATTTTCTGGTCAAAACTGATAGTGACACACTATTGGTTGGAAAAGATGATCCTCTATCCAACAAGGAGTAAGTAGAGAGCTCACAAGATTCAAGATGGAAAGTAACCGTGAATTATAAAATGCATTTCATGTATCATAACCATGTATGGGTTCGTGTCAATTCGCTAGCTAATGTAAATACTATTGGATACAAATTGGTATTCAGGAGGAAACAAGACATGGATGCTAATATAAGTAACTATAAATAAAGGGTTATGGATAAAGGTTTTTAATACTTCCAAGGAATTGACTATAATGAAACATTATCGCATGTATCCATGTTTAAATCCATCAGAATCATAATTTTTATTGAAGCTTACCATGACTATGAGATTTGGAATATTGATATCAAAACTTAATTCCTTAACAAGAACATTCTGCAAGATTTATATATTAGAAAACTAGAAGTGTGTTTGAATCCAGGTGGTTCCAAAAGGATTTTTATGTTACAGATATCCATTTATGGATTGAAGAAAACATCCAGGTTAGGGAACATTTAATTAAATGAATCTGTAAAAGAATTTTGTTTCAATAAAAACGAATGTAATCCATTTTTTCACAAAACGTTTTGTAAAAATTTTTTCACTAGCCTAGTATTATATATTAATGACATATTACATATTGGAAATTACATTCCAGTATTAAAATATGCTAAGGGAAGGTCAATTAATGCTTCAATGTGATCTTAGGTGACAAAGCCAATATTATAATGATCAATATAATTAATGATAGATCCAAGAGGATACATGGACTAAGTGGAAGTACATATATTTACCAGATACTAAAGAGATTTAGTATGTAAAAATCCAATAGGGGATTGGATCCAGTGACACATGGTTTACATCTTTTTAAGAAAATGTGGCCCATAACACAATAAGAGAATTAGATAATGAGTATATTCCCATAATCTTCAGTGATAGGTTTAATCATTTATCCCATGGTATGTACTATACTTGGGGTCCTCTATGTGTTGATCATAGATGATAGATATCAAGCAGAACAAGGAGAACAAGATTGGATTGTTTTTAAGGATATCTTTTTGTATCTGAGAAGAACAAAAGATATGTTCCCAGCATATGTATTATATGTTGAGCTAGTCAGATGGGTTTACACTTATGCAAGTTTTCAGAAATATAAGAATTACTTGTAGTTGAAATAAGGATATGTTTTCTATATCAACGGAGGACCTATGAGCTGTAGGAGTAGAAAGCATCAAGTTTACACTAATTCTATAGTATATTCTGAGTATATTTAATCTTATTATGTAGCCAAAAATACGTATGGATTATGATCATTGTATATGAGGTTGATGTGGTTCCTACCATGTAATGACCCTATCACACTGCATTATGATTGTACTATAGGTATGGCTCTTTAAAAAGAACCATGTTTACACCAACAAACAAAGAATATACTCTAAAAGTATCACATATTGAAGGGTTTTATCAATGGTGTGATTTTACAGTGAGAAAAGTACCCATTGAAGAGAAGGATATAGACCCCTTGACTAAAGTCAAGTATCAGTAGATGTATGAGTATCATGCAAGAGAAAGTGGGAAGAATTTTTTCAAAAGTTGGTTCTCGATAAAGTGGGAGTTCGTCAATTGGGAAAAAATCCATATACTTTATGATAAACATTTATTCAATGATTTTAGTATTAATAAACTAATTATCACATCATTATTTTTATTCACTATGTCATAGTCTATGATAATGCCCTAAGTGTAGTTGTAACACTAAAAGGTCATAGTTGTTCCCAGCTATTATGAAAACTAAAATGATCTAAGACAGTATTATTGAATACATGTTCTATAGAGTGATGATGTCATTTCAGGGACAAAAATGACATATGCAATCATGGGTGGAGACTCAAAGGACATTGCATCACCTGTTCTTGGTGAATTCCATTGATAATACCTAGTATGATATTATGGGAATGGGACCCTCCAGTAATAAATACACATTTATATATTTCAGTGGATATTCCTATCTCCAGACATGTGTATTGGTCCTTAGATATTACTATTATTATTAATGAACATTACGAGTCAACAAATATTATGTACTGATGAAAAATATGAAAATATATATTCTTAGGGAAGTAGTATATGTTGGGTGTTTCATGAGTAATAAGGCATTAATAAATAATGTGATAAAGAATTTATCCTTCAAATTCATTAAAATAGATTAATATCATATTCAATTTTTTAGAAATGATACTACCAGATGAAATCCATGGACATGGTGTCTTATAAAAAAAATTCTATTTTTGGAAATTCAATGAATAAAATATCTTGTATATAGGTTGATGGAACTAGAATGCAACCTGTTTGATTTTATGTATTGTGATAATGTGACTATTTTATGTAATTATCATCTATATGAGGTAACATTTCAATTTTTTCATTATTATCTTTCTCTATGGGTGCCATGGGTTAGGTGGTATTTCCCAATTCCACATGGAAGGAGACCTAGAGGGTCACACACTAAGTGTATCCAAAATCATAGTTAAATAATATTTTATTAGTTTTTATTTAACATATCTAATAAATATTATTCCCCCATGTGGATTAATAATTATTCATGTATGCTTGATTTCATTTATTATGATGATAGTTATTCAAAAAAATTATGAGAGGAATTTTTAAGTAATTATTATATTTTTTTATGTGAATATAATATTTATTTATTTATTGGTGAATTATTCAATGATATTTGTTTGAGAAATAAATATATATTATTCATTTCCTAATAAATATTGTGGATGAACTACAAACTAAGTTTAACGGTTCAGTGAGACATAATTATATTTAATATTATATGATTAAATAGAATTTAATTATAATTTTCATGTTAGGGGATTTTCAATAAATAATGATATTATTATTATTAGTTCACGTGGGGTTTCAATTTGTTTAATTCAATAAATAAGTTACTTTTTGAAATTATTATATTTTAACCCTAGAAGTTTAAATACAAAATTATGTTATTTTATCATGAGAACCAATTGATCTTATTGGATATGAAAAACAATTTTGCAGAATCCTCTCAATCCTAGAGAGATTCGTTATCCATGTACACTCCTAGGTACTGAGAGAAATCCTCCTCCAATAGACCATGGTGAACACTTGGATGTGGTTGATGAGATGATCAAGGTAAATAATGCAAATGCAAAGATCTTACATACTAGGGATTGGATACTCCATCGGTGATGACTAAAGATTCTTGGAACACATTTGGGTCACCTCTATAAGAAATACACCCTTGGTTTTTAAAACTCAATGATGGTTCGCCATATATCTATCTTCAGATTCAACAACAATTAAATAATTCATTAGAGGTAATTATTTATCTAATAAAATAAATTATAAAAAATATGTGTTGATATCCTCTCTCTGGATCCAATGTTATTACCCATTTTGGATCTCCTTGACCCATTACAAAGATCACAATGTTTATCATCATGTATATCATTGATTGGTCATCATTCATGGCAAAAATAAATGATGGGAACCACCCATCGCATGCTTCTGCTGCACCATAATACTAAATTCATTAATATAAGACTTATGGATTCTATCGTGGGATTATTAATTTATGGTTGAAGTTAAGATCAATTTAATATAAAACCATTTCAAAAAATGTTAGTAATATAACATTATTAAGAATACTATTTGGAAATCATTTTTCAGAATACAACCCTTTGAATTATTATATGAATGTGTAATTTGGGGATTACTATTGTCATGTTTTTTGGTAGAATATTAAAGGTATTTCTATACTCTGAGGTTTATATTATTCTTTATTTTGTTGTAAATATAGGTCAATACAATTTTTGGACATTATAGTCATTATAACAATATTGTGTATAAAAAAGGACAATATGAATGTCAAGTTACAACCCATTGCATCTAATGAAGAATGTGGGTAATAAACCTATAACTAAAGGCCCATAAGGGATTAGAACCTAACATTGTGCAATGTGATATTCTAGCTAATTTGTCATTATTTTTAAATTAAAAATTTTATGAATAAGTATTGATGATGAACAATTTGAATTAAAATTGTGTTTTAGAGATTAATAACTTTTTTTAACCATACTAATTACAGAAAATAGTTAGAAAATGTAGAAATAATTTCATCTCATTTATGGATCTTGAAATTTATTAAATTTGACAATTAGTGATACAAGAATACAAAAGATCAATCAGAAAATATTTTAGTGGAGTAAGAGAATAATTTGAAATTGTTCGACACATGATAAAATGTTAATGTTGTCATTGTTAAAAAAATTATCAAGTATATATATTTACTTCTATTCTTATACATTAAATGAATTAAAAAAACTTAGGAAAGTTGTATTAAAATAAAAAAATATTCAATTAACTTTATAATCTATGAATCCATGGTCCTTTTAATCAAAATAGATTTTTGGTTCTTGTGTCTTTTACATTCCAATGATCATTCACATTCTTCTAATGAATTATCTCTATAACTCTTTTTAATTATTTACGCTTTTCTTCAATATACATATCTTCTAGTACCACCTATGTTCTAACACATTGAAAAATATGTATGTGTTACTACAGATGACCTTTGAATTTTCCATTCTCTCTTATGAACATGATATTTTATTAACCCATTTACGATATTTATTTTTCAACAATGTTATTTATAAAATATAAACCACTGATTTATTATATCAAGTTTAAATTATGAAGATGTTTGTTATTGGTTTGGGGGATAATGTATCACCCAATGATTTTATATGAACAAAATTTGGATAGATAGAATATATGGAATGGAACATCAATTATAACAATGATGCTCTTTGATTCAAATTTAAACAAGATTTATTGAATAAACATTCACTTAATATAACATAGAATATCGAGAGTTCTAGTGTATTTGGGGATTAGCAACATTACATTTAATCTTAAGACTTTTAATACAACTTCTTTATTAAAAACATCTTTTACAAGACCATGACATTCCTTCATACTAAACATTGCATGGGATAACCTGACAACATACATAAGTAAAGGGTGAGCTAAAAATCTTAGTAAGGGAGTAAAAAAAGAATAAAATGAAAAATACAATAAGTGTTAGGAAATAAAAATATCAATGGAGAACAATAGAATCATGAACATAAAGGAATGATATAGCATCATTATCATAACATGGAAATGTGGCAACAACATACAACATGGTTTAGCAATATCCAAGGCTCATCACACATGGATTAGCATGACTAAAACATCATTTCACAATAATTATCATGAGTAAACCATCATTTAAAAGGAATTAGAATGAGTAAACCCTCATTTCACATGTCGTGTCATGATACAAAAAATTACCCAATGCATTAGAGCACTATCAGGGCGCACCATTTATAAATATATCATTTCATGATTAAGTGTGCCACATAGATCATATAACATGGAATCATTCAACATTATAAGTTATTCCACATTTGAGTAATGTGAAATAAATACAAGTAATTACCATTATATAAGATTATTTAAATAATTTTTTTACACCCATGATAGTGAAATTGGTATGGTATTCACTACAAGATGATTTTGTCTTCGAAAATCACGTTGCAATTTCAACAGCATAACGACATCTTATATAAACTAATAAGATGGTTTGATGATATATAAGGGACTATATGAAAATTTATACATGTAATATACAGTAAGGGTATCAAGTATGATAATATCCCAACATGTGTTATGGAATTTAGATGCATAATATGGAAGAAATGCTTGAATGGAAATAAGAAGAGGGAAATATCTTATGAAAATTCGGCATGATAACGGATGTACATGTAAGAAATTAATGAAATATAAAGTGGTATCTCATCATTAAAACATAATTAAAAAAGTATTTGTCATCATTAAAACATAATTAAGAAATTATTGGGGAGGTTTGAAGTCATACCCCAGATTTTTTACTTAAAATAAAAAGTTACAACAACATAATGAAACTTGGATGATAATGTGAATGGATGGAATCCCTTAACTAGATGTGTGATCTAATGTCTTGGGAGAGGCTTGAGGGAGGATTATTGAATGCTTGGGGCACTTTTGGATTACTATAGGGAGGGTACAGTAGAATTATTAGGTGTATAAAGGGATTTTATTGAAGAGGAAAGGCGATTGGGTGGGTTTATGTAGGAAATGAAGTGGAATTCATTATTATTTTGGTTTTGGACACTATAGACTAAAATATTAAAAACCAAAAACCAACCCATGGTTCATTCCCATGGTTTTTCAAAATATTAGTGGAAAATATTATTTTACATCGAATATGGATCAACATATAAAAATATAATCCACTCTTATGTGGATGAGAGTCACATTATTAAAGAATTGAATTTAAAATATTAAATTATATTATACATTTTAGAATATTTACTATGGATTTATAAAATAAGTAAAACAAATATAAAATAAGTAAAACAACTATAAAATCACATTATAATTATCTAAATACTTATATTGGGTCGAGAATAACCATTACAATATTTATTAAATCATTTTGGGGTCATTATGATGTCATAACACATACTATATATTTATATATTTTATTTAATGTTTACCCGGAAATTTTAATATCTCCAAAAATTATGAAAAATTAACTATTGGTTAATTTTTATGTCCTAATTCCAAAATAAAATAATAATTTTATATATATAATTTTCTACACATGTTAATTTTTAACTTCAAAATACAAATCGATATTTTATCGAAAATTGATAGGTTTTGACAAAGATGATTTTATAACCTTAATAAAAATTAAATTTGACTTCATAAAAATTATATACTCATTTATTATGAATAAATGAAATTTAATATTAATATTTTAAAAATTCATTAATTCCATAATATAATTCTTTAAATAAAAAATTACACCTTTTGTTTTATCATATAAATATATAGCTTTTATCAAAAGAAATTCCTAATAATTTATAGATAAGGAATTGATATAATTATAATTTATAAGAATTGTTTTTATAGTATTATTAATGAAAACAATATATTAATATAATAATGTTTATATTGCTCAAAATTTCCATTTTTACCTGAAGAATCAATATATAAAAATCATCATTTTTTTAATAAATACTTGTTTCAAAACTAAATTGATGGAATATGAAATTTATTTAGTAAAAAGGATTACAAAATAACTAATACGCTGTTAGATAACCCCTTAAAACACCCATATATGACCTAAGGGTTAGGTGTTTGATGGGGACAAACTCTTTTGATGACTCAAATAACATCGCCTAGGTGGCGATATCTATTAACTTGAACATACCCCATATGAGATTCCATTCAATATTAACATTTTGAATCTAGGTTTGGTTTTTTTCAAGAGTGAATCCCAATGATGCTACCTCCTTTTTAGCTCTGACATATGAGCTTTGTATGGCCCGAGAATACTAGATGAGGTCATCATCAACTTTATCTGTGTTGAAAGGATTTTTTATAGCCTTATATTTATATTAGTCATGTTATCACTATTCAACAGATATGTTATCTATGATAATGATAGTTAATGGCCATTTATGCCCCCCAAAAAGTTCATCAGTTTTCTATATCAAGAAGACATTAAAAGAAATGGAATTTATTCATAAATGATCGGGTCATTACAAAACATTCCCCTTAGGAAATTTCTCTCTTGAATTTGTTTCCCACACTACAACTGATGAGGGTAACTCTACCTCATCACTTCCTCTAGTTCCCACATTGCTAATTAAAACATGTGTTTTCTCCAAAATACATTTACTAGGGGAATCTTCTTATTTGGAAGAAATTTTTCTCTATAATAATACATCTTCACCAACATCACTTTAATGGAGAGGTCATTTTCCAATGGTACCACCTCAGTATTGAGTACATGTGATGGGTTTGATTTGTACATTCTCAAGAGGGATACATGGAATACATCATTTACTTGATATAGGTTCTATGGGATTGCTAGTCGATATGCCACATCTACTATGTGATCAAGGATCTCAAAAGAACCTACGTACCTTTTACTAAGCTTCCCCTTCTTCCCAAATATAATAACATTATTCCATGGTGATATGAAGAGGAATTCCATGTCTCCAACATCAAGATCATTTCCTTATTGAGGATTGTCATCATAGCTATTTTGTCAACTATAAATAACATTAATATGATGATGGATGGTCTTAGGCATGTCCACCATTTATTAGAACATTTCTAGACCAAGATGTTTTCACTCCCCATATTCTTCCCAATAAGTCGGTGTTTTCCACCTCTTACATTAAAGGGATTCATAAGGATACAATTGTATTCTTGACTTGAAACTGTTGTTGTAAGAGAACTTAACTACTGGTTTATGTTGATCTCATCATCCTTTGATGTCCATTGAGCATGCTCTCAATAATTTCACAGTTGTTTGGATTTTCCACGTAGATTAGCCATCAGTTTGAGGATGATAAGACACAATTATGTTCATCTTAGTACTCAAAGTGTTTTAGAGATTCTTCCAAAACATAGAGGTGAATCTTGGATCTCTATTGGATACAATCGATAGTCGTACACCATGTTTCCTTACCACTTCTCGGATGTATATTCATTCCAGCTTATCTAATGAGAAATACTATAGAATATTATTTTTGTGTGTTTTATTTGTAAGATGATACACAACAACCCAGATAGATTTTTTTCCTTTGTATGACTTCGGATGTACGGTGATAAAGTCCATGGTGATGTTTTCACATTTCCATGTTGGTATGGGTAATGGTTGCAACATCCAATTAGACTTAGGCCTCTCATTCTTCATTTTTTAACATACTAGGCACATTGATGTATACTTAGTGATCTTCATTTCATGTTACCCCACCAGTAATTCTCTTGTAGATCTCGATAATCATTGTGTTTCTGGGGTTAATGGAGAAATTTGAACTATGTGCATCATCCTGATGTTATTTCATTAACATTGGATTTGATGGAATACATAGTACTGACTCAAATATCACAATTCCTTTTTCATTAACATTGAACTCTGGGTATTTCCCTTTTTTATTGTTTCCAATTTATTCTGAATTACCACACTATCCATGTGTGCATCCTTTAACCATTCCAAAAGAGATGGTTGATTAATAATTTTTGAAAGGATTGATGATGTTCCCCTCTATAAGATTCCCACATAGATCATTATTAAATATAATAAGATTAGATCCTTTTCAATTATAATCAATGAAATTATTGTTGTATCCTTCTATTTAGATTGTTTTCCACCTAATTTTCTTTCCCCGGATGGTAGTGAATTGAGAAGTCATAATATTTTATGATCTCTAAGAATCTTTGTTGGTGCATATTCAACTATTTATCTATAAATATAAACTTGAGGCTTTTGTGATCCGTATATATTTCACACTATTTCCCAAATAGGTAAAGTCAATAAATTTTCGAAGAGAATATCACTATAGCCAACTCTAGATCATGTATTGGATAGTTATACTCATTAACATTCAATTACCATAAAGCATAGGCAATGAACTTTTCTATTTTCATCAACACATATCCATGGACCATCTTCAAATCATCACTAAATACCATGAAAAGTTCTCCATTTGGGGGTAGTTGGAGAATGATCATAGTGATAAGCCTCCTTTTTAACTCCTTGAATTTCTCTTCACATTAATTATTCCATCAAAACTTTACTGCCGATCAAGTTATCTTGGTAAGAGGGTTTTAGAATAATGATAAATTTCTCACAAATCTGTGATAATATCAAAATGACCCAAGGAAGCTACAGATATCCATCACAGATGTTGGCCTCAAACATCCCTCAATTTCATTTGTCTTGGAGGGATCCATAGATTTCCCTTTTCTTATGATGATATTCCCCCTGAATGAGACTTCCATCAACTAGAACCCACACATGATGTAATTTTCATATAGCTTCTCATTTCACAAGGTCTCTAGTACGGTGCATAGATAGTCCTCATGCTTCTCCTTGGTTATGGAATATATTAGAATATCATCTATAAAGACTACCAATAATTTGATAGGGGTAATATACAAATACTCTATCTATCAATTCCATGAATATTTATAGAGCATTAGTAAGTCCAAAATTGATTACTACGAATTCATAATTCCCATACCTTGTACGGAAATCAGTCATTGGGGATATCTGTTTTCTTCACCGTTCCATGGTAATATTCCGACCACAGATCCATATTGGAGAAGTATTTTTCTCCATGTAGCTGATAGAACAAGTCATAAATTCTTGAAAAAAGTTAATTTTTCTTTTTCTTGGTTTTTTTGATCACACGATAATCAATGATAATTCACTTTGACCCATCCGCCTTTTTGATGAAGATGACTGGTCCACCCCATGGTGAAGCACTTGTGCATATAAACCCATTATCTAGATTCTCTTGTAGTTGATTCATTATCACTTCATACACCACAATATCCATTAAATATAGAGTTTTGTATATTTTCATTTCCCATGTAATGAGTTCAATTGAGAATTCAACATCTCTTCTAGGAGGATGGCCGAGAAAATCATCTGAAAACACATTAGCGAATTCACTCACAATAGGCATGAATTCGAGGATAATTCTTTACTTAGATTCAATCATCTCATAAAGATGCATGATTTCATAGGGACGTAATATCCACTTTTGGTATGATTGTTTTAAAGAATATTCATTACACTCCTTGCACTTGTATAGAATCAGGGGTGGATTCTCCATATAGAGAGTGATTTCCCCCTCATGAAAATTTATGTTGGAAATATATAGGAATGTCAATCCATGAAAATAATTTCATCAAATTCCACTAAAGAGAGTATGAAGAGGTTTTTTGGGATATTAAATACACAAATTTTGGTAGGGGAGGAGTTATATTAATGGAATGCTATAATTTTTCCTTTTCTCATTCTCACTGTCATCACTACTTCCATGATGTTTGGTGGTGTTTAGATTGTTCTACTTAACTTTCTGGATAAAAAATAATGTGTATAACTACAATAAAAAATTATTTTTTCTATTCTTGAAGTAACAACAAGCATAATTGTCAACACTACATTGTCCGGATTCAATTTGGTGGTAGTGATGTAAATAGCTCAACCTTGCTTCCTTGGGGGATGTTGGTTTCCTCCAAAACCCTAGTCTTAGGGCACTGGTTTTCATAGTCCCCTAGTTCTATATAGTTGTAGAAATAAACAATGTGGTGAGGATTGAATGGAGGTTTCCTATCCTTTATCATTGCAGTGGGTTTTTCATGTCAAAAAACATTGGTTAGGTGCCCTTCTCTCCCACACCTAAAGCATTTCCTTGTCCCCTTTAAGAAATTTTTGGGGTGATTCTTTCTACACCTTTGTAAAGTTATTCTTTGGAATCTCATAGCACCATTAGTTTTTTCCATCAGACCACCAAAATGAAATTCCACTTTTTTCTTCTTATCCCCATGAAACCCCTAATATTTTCCAATCTACAACTCAACGTTGAGGGTACATAGAACAATATTTTCATAGCTATCAATGTTTTGGATCACTAGGGATTTCCATAGGCTATGTTTTATCCCGAAAAAAAAAGCGGTCAACCATGCATTCAGGGTTTACAAAGAATCCATAGGTGTATTATGCAAGCCTTGGGGTAAATATTTTAAAATATTAAACACATAAATGGGATTCCAATGAATAAAAGTGATAAATTATAAATTACATTTATTTACTAAAAATATGAATTTCTAGGATTTAATCTATGTTATCCCTGATCTACTTCCTAACATATACTCTTATTATAATTATTTTCTCTCCCTTAATAATTGTTCCTAACATGTTTATGAATTAACTAAAGCATATCCCCCGATAGTGTCGAACCAAGAGTGTAGAAAAGCATGTTTTTTCCACTATTTCATGTCTGATTCTAGCTTAATATACTGCATTCTGGTATTACCCCTAGACACATATGTTCCAGAGGCACATCTACATGTTCATATCCTCGCATTGATGTATTTTCTTTATAAACAAATTACTCTGTACAAACCAAAATTTGAGGATTATTTTCATATACTAAGTCTTCACCCTAAGACTTTCACTAGAGTTTTATATCCCTAATCCCAAAAATAAGTAAAATTATCCTTTGATACCAACTATAATATCCATGCACTTTATTTCAAATTTAAACAAGATTTATTACATAAAATTTACTTAATACAACCCATAATTTTGATAGGACTAGTGTATTTGGGTATAGGAACATTACATGACAACATAAGACATAAAATTAAACATCATTATTGAAATATTAATTTAGATTATTGTTACACTACTTCGTACATAGAATTTCATGGGATAAATTGATGATATACAAAAGAAAATGGTGATCCATAAAGACTAGTAATGGAGTAAACAAGTAATAACATGAAGAATACAATACGTGTCATTATATAGACATATCAATGGAGAACAAGATAAATCTGAAAATAAAGGCATGATATATTTGGATTATCATAACATGTGAATGTAGAAATTACATACAATAGGGTTTTAGCATGAGCCAGGGGACATAGAACAAGGATTAGAATGAGTAAACCCTAATTTCACTTGAATCACCATGAGTAACCCACCATTTCACATCAATTATCAAGAGTAAATCCCCATTAGAAATGGAATATCATGATACTAAACATTACCAAATGCATTATCACTATTAGGGCGCACCCTTCATAAACATTTAATTTCATGTATAAGTGTGCCACGAAGATCATATAACATGGAATCATTCAACAACATAATTTATTTCATGATAATGGAATCTGGAATACATACATGTATGTACCATTCAATAAGGATCTGTTCTGAATGGTGAATACTCGTGACAGTGAAATGTGAATGGTTTTCACTATTTGATTACTTTGGTTTGGAAAATCACGGTTCAATTTCGGAATCATAACTGATTCGTATAAAAATTATTAAGTTTGGTTGATGAGAGATAGATGGCTCTCTCACCATATTTTAAGGTGAAATAGACAGTACATGGATAACGGAACAAAATACCAAACAAATGAGCTTCGTATGTCCCGAGACAATTGGATAAGGACATCCTATCCTTTTTCAAAGTTGAAATGATTTGTTTATGCCTTATATTTATATTAGTTTTTTGATAATGGTTCAAAGACTATATGATCAAAAATAATGATACATAATGGTCCTTTAGACCCAAAAAAGTCATATGTTTTCTATATCCAAATTACATTAAAAGAATGGGAATTTTATTCGTAAATGATCAAGTTGTTTCATTGATCATAGACAATAATGTAACAACCTGAACCCTTATGTTTAATTTCCATTTATATAAATCCAATCTCTCTAATTGATTGTTATGCACACAACTTAAAGTTTTAATAGAATATAATATTATATGAGGATATAATTTAATGAATACAATTATAACCTATCCATTTTGATGACATTTATGAACATGACTAGCTAAATGATAAAAATTTAACATTATCTAATTATTATATGTAAAATAGTAATATTTTGAATATAAAAATATTTTTTTCTATAAATATATATTTTCCATTGATAATGGTTCCATATCCACTTCCATAGTTTCGAAAAAATTTAATTCTGATAGTATTTTAATATTTTTTGAAAAAATTAATGTCAATTGTGAAATGACCCAATCTTTATTAGCTTAGGGTTTATTTTTTGGAAATTTCTGAATTGTTTCATTATTCGATGAAGAACAAAAAGTAGATATTTTTATTGAAAAAAGAAATTTAGTTTAAATTTTTTAGAATGAAAAATTTTATTTTCAATATGTTTACAATTTAAATTATAATATAATCATTACAATTATTATTAATGTACGAAATTTCATATTTATTTATTATATTAAAACATCCAATACTCATGAGAAGTATCTCTTTGAAACCACATGTTTTTATCGCATCTATATTTATAATTTAAATTTTGATTATACCAAATCAATGAATACAATATAAAAAAATGGATTCCATATTTGGAATCATAATAATTTTTATTATCTAATATGTTCAACTTACGTTTTTCCCATATGAATAGTATAATCAGTAAAAATGTACCACTATAGTGCATGTAAATCCTGATTCACAAGGGGTTAATCTATGAAAATAATGGTTAAAAATAACATACCAATTTGTCCAAAAAATTTATTAAAATAAATATTTATACTTTATCTTATATAAGGGTCTAAAATGAAAAATATTTAGGCTTTCATCATCATTTAAACCAAGGTGTAATTGATTCCATTAAAAAAATTCTTATGTGTATTCTCCATCAATTATAAAAAACCACTCACTCTCCTACACTGTTCAATGATCCAATGCCATATTTTTAAAAAATACTACGAAAAATAAATTACATACTCTCATTACAATATACTATACCAATTTTATAGTCATATATCCATCCTATGGATTCTATTTGTGAAATCATATTGTGGTCTTCTTAAGAAAATGTTACATTTTTAAAAGATCAGTTTTACTTGATTTCATATTCCACCAAATTAGAATATTTTATATACATGATTATATAATAATCGAAATATATCAAATATACATAAATTTAATTATTTGATGGAAAATTACCTATATATATCTCATCCTCATTCAAATGGGAAACTAAACTATTGATCGATTGTATGGTGGATTACCGCCTCACAAACTAATGAAAATTTTTTACATACAAAAACAAAAAAAATGAATACAATGATGGATTTAGCACATTTATATGATATATAAAATATTAATATTCTTCTGGAGTAACAATATCACATATAACATCTATCACTCTTTGCAGTTCAAAATATAACAAAATCATTTGTGTGTATGGAAAACTATAGCCTCACAATGTTATGCGTTTAATTTTTTCACTTATTCATTTCCTCGATGTTAATAAGGATAAATCTAACCAATATATGTTATATATATGGAACTATATAATTTATTTACTTTTAATATATCCTAATATTCCTTACGCTTTCCCCAATTATAAAAATTATATTGCGAATAATATGTACGTACGGCCTACCATCTCCACAAATCAATGAATCTCATTTTACATAACCAAAATTAAGGAATGATTCAAATAATTTATCTAATTATTAAATATTATATTTATAAATTTTATATCATTCAATATTTGGTGTATTTATATCCTATGTAAAATAATTGGATCATTCATGTCAAAATATGCAATAGATATCATGTCATTTGACAACCAAAACTATGAAAATAATGTTATAATTTTAATAAACGGGTAGTGAAATGCTATTATAGGTTCATATATAGTATTGTAAATATATTTATGGTTATATAATAAACAGATAACAAAATTACAAATATTATACCATATTTTAAAACATATTTGACTGATGGAAATCATTAGGTAAGAGACTTCATCTCAATTTCCCATCATTGAGGCATAATATATTTATGGGCACCTCATTTCAATTATGTGGTGTTCATAATTCAACATATATAGGTAATATCATGAATTCATAATAAATAATGGTATTTTATTTTTTTATTTTTTCATCCATAGTAATTTTACATTAATGATAGCATATGGGATGGGATTCCAACTACATTCCCATTTCATTAAGACATATTTTTTAATATGAACGTATTCACTTTTACATTGTGTACATATTTTACAATTTAGGTATTTAACATGAATAACAATTTATTCATGATTATTAATTTTTTGTTTCAATATTATTATTATTTTATTTAAAATTTTTAATTTTCCAAAGAGGGAAACAATTATTTAAAAATCATAATTTCATTTCCGATTGTATACTTTATAAGGAAAAATTCACGTTCATTTGGTCATTTTTCATTTGAAATTATATTTATATATAATATAAATATTCTTTTATGATTGATTTTTTATTGTCTAATCCATTTACCATTTTTATATAATGTTCTTACTTTTAATGATTAGTTATTATCTATATAAATATTGTCAAATCATTATCATTTACTCAATAACGATATTGGATGACAATGAATTGAATCCATTTTTCGATATGTGAGGAATGATGTACAAATAATGTTATGGGTGGGGCTTAGTTATATATATCCACATAATTTATCATTAGTTTCAAGGGATGAACCGGTTAGATATCCTTAGTTTAATGGGGTTCTATTTTAAACCAACATCTTGGTTTTAAATTGTCTAGTGATAATAATTGAAAATAAATGTTTAATGATAACTGAGATCAAGGAATCCAATATATAATCATTTAAATCATTAATAATATATCTATTCCTATCCATGATATTTTGGTTGAGGTATTATTTCTTGAGGAATATTTATTCTTAGTATATTGATCAAATGAATTGTGTTTTCAGTTATTTTCCTTTCCATTTTTATTATACCTTATCAGTTCATAACAACCACACTACTGATTAAATAGACTGTGTGTTCATATATTCCCCTTTTCATAATTTTTTATCCCATATTAATTATAATTAACTTATTCATGATATATACATTTTCAGTTAAATCTTTCAGAGAAATTGTTCTCACACATTTTTTTCATATAAAAATGAATACATGGGGACTACTAACAATGATATGGAAGTATATTCTAGGTGGGATAATGATATTCCCAATAATATGTTTTAATTTTGGTATTCAGATTTAATATGGGAATAATTTATGTACCTACTCTATGAATACTAAAATCTATCCAGTCATTCGAGATTCGATTCCTTGTATCTTATGAAAATGTAACAATGAAAACATTGGATCTAGGTTACTGGGGTTTGGTTCATTATAGATATTTCTTACCATCAATAAATAAAAAGAATGCATGAGGTGATTGGAATAACTCTAGAAATTTCATGTAATATACACTTTTTCATGTAACATATCCCAATCTCCTTATGCCTCTCAAGAATCATAACTCATATATTTGACACATATCTATCCCTAGTTCTTATTGTTGACTTAGAACACCACGAGAACCATGGTCCACAAACTGTGGATTTAAAATACTCTATGATGACACAATAATGAGACTCAAAATTGTTACCTATTTTAAAATAAATACATATATACTGAGTGTTTAGATAATTAAATCTAAAAGATTTTACATGGAATAAAATATATATCATGTTAACCATATTATTCTATTTAGAGACGATTATAATCAATTTCAACTCACTTAGTCCTTGTTAGGACATCATAACCCCTTAATATACCTTATACAACTATTTATGGAATGTATAGAAAAATATTGATAACTTTATAATTATCCAATGTGTTTTAACCCCTAGATAATAGAAAAACTTCTCTTTTATGACCCACAACGAAGCGTATCACTAAGGGGTCACATCATATAATAATCTCAGCATCTCAAAAAATAGAATATCCCACCATCACACATCATCAAAAAACATTATTATATCACACCATAACGTTTCACCAGTACATCACATACCATATTATCCTCACTAGATAAAAACATTGATTAACCCCCATCTCACATCATAGCATATCACCCTGCCTTATATAATATCATATACCGCTGGCATAAAAAATAGTATTTCCCACTAACTCACAATAAAACAATAAACATTGGATCACATTATGTTATATCCCACTTGATCTCATCACATCATATACCTTATCTTAAATCACACAATACACCTTATATAAAGCTCTCTTATACATGTTTTTATACATTTTCATGTCTTATGATGTAATCCCTTCAAAACATTCCCTAACAAATTATTATTGAACTATAATATAAAACATTATATTTCCCACCATAAAAATTATTATAAATTTGATATTTATTCATCATTATAGGGTAACACATTAGTTTCACCGAATCATTCAATCAGAAAATGACACATTTCGTTTGAATAGTAATATAATCCATGGTTATCTATACTTTTTTTGAGTTATCATTATATACAAATACATATCATAAAACTCATCTATATCATATATACTTTATTATATTTTATTAAAGTCCCACTTTTGTTATATATATATGGAATAATAAAAAAATTATAAATACTACGTTATAATATTACACCCCTATAACATATCCCTTTCAAATGAGTCATTACACACTTGGTGATATAAAACATACATTACTGCATAAAAATTTACATTATGATTCTGTTTCCACTTGGTAATTATTTCTCCTAACACCAAAAACATTTGGTAAACTTTCCCATTGATCTTTATAAACATTAATATTCTCTTAAATGTATTATTAATCTCACACTGTAAAATAATTCCATTTCAAATATAATACTTAGGTACTCATCATTCTGACTTAGTTCCATTGAAATTATTTCCACTTATCACCTCACATATAAATACAAGGTAACATTAACTAATATGTAAATGATTAAATACTCCAACTCATACATTAATCATTTCATTTACGTTGAAAATCACTAATTGAAACTTCTATATTGATATAATTATGCTGAACCATAAATAAAAAACCAATTGTGTTCATTAAAAATATAAATAAAAAAATTAATAATAGAATATTAAATAAAAAGTTACGTTACCCCTCTATAATCAATTGGAAAATGTTATATTTGATTATTTATTACCCTAAAACATTAGGTCGCTCATGTAGAATAGATATGGAGGAAAATAAAAGAGGGGGATGTTGGGAGAATACCCCACATCATTCACTACTTCCTTTTGGATAAGCACATGAATCCATTTTAAAAAATTAGTGAAAGTAAAATCACACCATCCCTTCATAATAAAATCCCCTCTGAATCTATAACCAGACTCATTTTATATATATTTATTTTAAAAATCATTATTAGAGGGGTTTTTTTACAATATACCAATCTAAAAGCCACCATTAAAAAATTTTGAATGATGTATCCAGTGAAAAATGTGAATTTAAAATTAAAAATTTCATCTCTACAAATATTTATACATCATAATATTAATATGAAACATTAATCATAAAAAATTGGTAAATTAAAAACTCTTTACAATCAACAATATCGCTCCCCAGAAGTGTTATCTAGAATATGGAATGACATAAACATAATGGATAAGAAACATTCACTAATACAACATAATTTTCATATTCAAATACAGTTAACAATATTTTCTATAAGTACAATGTATCTCAAAGTCACTCATCCAAATAGTTTAAGTCACTCATTGGGCCTCTATAAATAGATCATCTATATGGTGGCCTAGGCCTTTCATATATAAATGTTAAATCATAATGTATTAATATTTAATACATTACATAGACACCTGACTAATTACCATAATATTTTAGTGTCCATAATGACTAGGTAGGAAAAATTGTCATTTACTGATGGATCTTCATCATATCCGATAAATATATTCTAGTTTTAGTACTCTTCAAAATTATATGCAACAAGAAGATAATTCGTCACAACATGGGGAAGTAAAACATAAGAATTGTGGATCTAAGAAGATCAATATAGGTTGTCAAGGGAGACACATAATAATAACATGAACATAAGGTTATGGGAACTTGATCATAACATTTTAAAACCATTAAATTCATATTAATGATCATAATATTAAGTTAAGGAATATATATTTTCACTTCATAAAACATGATACATAATATTATCATTGATCAAGATCAATGAGACCATAACCTTTTCAGATGATGTATATATTTGGCATGAAAATAATCCTAAAACATTTTGAAAATATCTAAATCGAAATAGGTTCACTCATTATGTTATAGACATGAAATATGACCATCACATAAACTTATGGATATGAAATTCGGTCCTTCAATAACAACATAGAGATGAAACAATAGGTTCATGAATAACACTATAAACTGGTATTCATGTTTATGCATAATAATGTGATATGTGTTCCATGTGAGGCAAAACATTGTGAACATGTAATTAGGTTCACGAAAAACATTATAAAAATGTAATAATATTCATGAATTAAATTTTGAACATGCTATCAGGTTCTAAAATTACATATTTACTCCTCATTTATACATATTTACCCAATACATTAGAGAGAGATAAAGGTTCCACCTTCCACCTAATGAACTTCATACTTATGTGTGCAATAAGAACATTAAACATTCATAAAATCATATTTAACATCATAGGTAATGGTAGAATAAGGCATTATTAAATTTATTAAAATTTATGAATTAAATAAAATTTTTACCTTAAAGGGGATTCTATGTCTGAGAGCATAACCATCACCCAAAAATGAGTTTCTTCAAAATATTATGTGGAACATAAGACTATGTTATACCAGAAAATAATATATTGTTATTATTGTAATTTTAAGACAGAGTTATTTTGTAGACTATTTATGGGAGGGAATGATTATTACTAACTATTTTTTAAAAAACATTTTTATTATGTTTTCTTACATTCAGTCAATAAGTTTTTTATGCTAAAAATAAAAATTATTCCAAATATGAGCTTAAAAACTCCGTATTTTGTAGACATAGTTTTACTGACTTTTAAGTGTTAATCCATTTAAAATATATTTTTTGACACTAATATAAATTTTATATGAAATAAAAAACATCATTTTTTTAATTGAGATATAAAACTTTTATTTGTGTTAATGTTTGTTATTTTTTCTGGGAACTTATTCAATTTTATTGATAGTAAATAATATTGAATTTTAGATGAAAACAAGTATTTAATCAAATTGTTTTACATATTTAAATTAGGTTTTTATTTTTTATTTTTTAATTAGTTCAATTTTACAATAGTTAAAAAATTCTAGTAATTGGAAACAATTTCAAATTAAATTTATATGTTAAAACATAAAAAACGTTTCAAAATATTTTATTTAAAAACCTACTTTGTAATCCCATCCTTGGGATTAATATTTAATTAATATCTTCCACATTTTGTATTTCAATTTTAAAAAATGGATTCCAAATTTGTAATTATCATAATATAAAATATCTAATATGCTCAACATAGACTTTTACCAAAATGACCAGTAACTGTAATTAAAATTAATTACAAGGAATAAGATGAAAATTAGATTAATATGGGACTAAACCATAATCTTAGGAAACAAATGACCTATAAACTTTTATAAAATTTTTATTATGTTCATATTTTTTCCATATCATCATACAGATTTAATCTAGACCATTGTTAGAGTGACATGACATTGGAAAAACAAGGGTAACTTCCCTTTTAATCAATGTAAAATAATGTCCCCATCCTCCACTATAAAAAGTCACTCACCATTCCCATTTTCTCACACCTCTCAATCCATATAGACCACCAAACATCTAGAAATATATGATATATTTTTCTTTAAAACCTTCTCATAAATTGAAATAATAATAAAATCATTCGTGGATGTGTTGAAAATCACCTCTTCAATGCAATGTGATTCAATTTAAATAACTAGAATTCTATATGTATGTACATATTAATATATAATATTTTATTAATTATATGATTATCATTTTTAATGATAACTATTACTTACCTTATTTACATAGATATCATTGGAAAATGGGAATATTACTCATGCATCTGTACAACCTACCGTCTCCATGACTATAATGTTGTTTCATTTTTCATAGAGATCTTTCATGATACATTATAAAAATACCATTTCATTAAAAATAAGATAATTATTTCATGGTTATGATTTTATAGATTTTTATACAGTGACACATTTGGCCATAGTTTTCCTACCAATATCATTTTTGACACATAAACTGAATATGATCAAAAGAAAAGAAATAAAAATTATTGTATAAGTAGTTCAATAAAACATTGTAATAAGTGAAATAAAAGTAATTATAATATTTAAAATGTTTTTCATAAATGTAGATAATTAATATAAGGTAGATATTCAGGTACATAAATACCCATGTGACAAGTCAAACTCAATGTAAGGGATTTCATATCAATCTCCTTTCATTGCCACATTTCTTAATGATATACATATTAGTTATTTCAAAAAGTATATATACAGCCGCATGGAAATTTATTATCTATAATTTATATATAATCATGTTATTTAATTTTTTGATAAATTTCATTAATTTATAGTGTTTATTATTTAAATGTTCAATGTTTTTTGGGGCACAATGATATTTTAATGATTTATTCCTTTCATTTCAATGTTATTTATTTTATTTTTAAATATTTATTTATATAGATATTAAATGGTTATAAAAGAAATTTTAGATATATATTTTTAATTGAATTCAAATGTTTTTAAAAAGGAAAATTTTTACAGGTTTTATATGGAACGTTTTGACAAATGACAGAAGGAATTTTTTATTCTCAATATAACAGCGAAAATTATTTTTCCACCATTGTGGAATTTTTTTTTATTTTTTGGATTTTTTGTAATAGTTAATCATTTCTGATATTAAAAACCACATCTCTTATTTTTTTGGTATTTTGTTACAGAAATGTGTTTTTCAAAATGAAGATGTATTTTTTTATAGAAAATTGGCTATTTGAAATAGATTTAATTTTTAATATATGAATGCGTTTTTGAAAAGAGTTTTAAAGAGTTTTTAAAATAATGTAATGTAATATTTAATGTTTTGGTTCTAGGATGTAATAAATGAAAGGACATACAAGATATAACAGGGTGATCCTATTATAGATTAAATGAACGGTACACTCAAATAGAACACAAAAACATTATTTAATGATTATATTCTCTTGAGAATTTTATTAGATATTTGCAATATAGATATTACAATAAATAAAGGTTATGTAAGAGTTCAATGTGATGATTTCCCAAGGTACCTAGATGAATTTTCTTTTTTTTTTTGTAATGAGTATTACATGAAATCATTTATTTTCAAATATTAGAGTAAAAGATTGTAATTATATAATGTTATTTAAATTTTTTTGTAAAACAAAACGTTTTCAAGAATGGGCTTTTTATGAGTTTTAATTTTTGTAAATGGACTAGTAATTTTGTTCTTTTTATATCCATTACTGACCTTTTTATACTCAAACCACATTTTTAAATTTTTTTTATCACATAAGGATGATTAAGGGATTTTAAGAGTTCATTTTGAAAGACATGGAGAGTTTCATAAAACCGTTAATGATTTATTTTAAAACATTTAGAATATGAGAAAATGGATATTAATCAAAACTTTCCAATATGAATTTTTATGGTTCTTGTAAATATATTTTATAACATAATTTTCTAAAAAACTAAACCTAAAACGATCCTCAATGTGAAGTAATGTAATTTTCTCCCTAGAACTCAAGATTATGTAATGTTTAGGTTTATGGCCATAGAATTGGTATCAAGGGCCAGTTTAGATAACATTAGAGGTTATGGTAATATTAATAACATTACCTTAGATGATTTTACCGTTTGGTAATGTTAAAATGTTGAATAAATTGAAGA
Organism: Viscum album; assembly: GCA_963277665.1. NCBI lineage: Eukaryota > Viridiplantae > Streptophyta > Magnoliopsida > Santalales > Viscaceae > Viscum > Viscum album. Next base: position 897,054,814 of record OY728127.1, read on the forward strand.
TTACAATTTTTTTCATAAAAAACATTTCAATTCTGAATTTTTTTCCTTGCAGGAAGCATGAACGAGGTAGTGGGAAGGAACAACTATGACAATATACTTTCCAATATGCACCAAGATATGGTCAGAATCAGAATATAATTGTGTTTCGTAGTGATCTCTCTTTTGAATCAGGTGCTAAATGGTGGTGGTGTCAATGATAGAGAAGAACCTGATATAAACTGAAGGAAAAATAAATTTTTGGGTAATTTCTTGTGGAATCATTCCCCATCATTTAGTGAATCAAAATACTTAGTGGTAGGTGAGGGATGGATCAATGATCCAGAAAATATATGTGATTGTAGGAAATGTTTGGATCATCAAAAGAAAACAATTACCATTTATTATTTTGAAGAAAATGTTAAACGATGGTTGTATTTGGTTAAGAATACCATAGAAATATATTATTTTGATTCCATGGAATTATACACATTCAAGGAATATTTCCAATAAAAATATTTCGTTTTATTTTTTCAACTCGGAATAGAAAAAATGGGATTGTAAAAAAATTGATGATTACATTGTTTATGTGAAGGTAAAATTTCAAGATTGGCTTGGTATTTGGTGGATTTTACATATGACATTGAAAGTAAAATTAATCAATTTTACTATGGATTGAAACCAAATCAAAGAATAGATTTTTATGTATGACAATTTTAAATCTTTGTGAATCTTGATATTTCTTCTGAAAAGGTTGATAATGAGTTTTCTGACAGTTATGGTCCCTGTGGTGATAAAATTATGAAGCAATCATGATGGGTGTTGATGGGAAAACATGAAAAATATAAATCTGGAGTTATGAAAATAAATTTCTAATCCTATAGCAAGTGTGGAAAACCCCCATAGATAATATATTATGAATATATGAATGTTTTATCAATTTGTATAGATTTATCACATGGACCGCAAATTCCAGGAATAGAATCGTGGGGAATCAATGAATGTTTTAACTAATAGTCATCTGATTGTATGATTTTTTCCTTCAATGAGATGGTTCATTATTCTAATTTATTCCAAAAGTTATATGAAGATGATATAAATACTCATGCTCATAAACAAAAAGGAGTATTTATGTCATTTTATACAACTATAGTTTATGTTGGTATTTCTAATGTGGTTGTGTCTGGCATGTTACATGGATTTTTGAATTATGAAATTTACCTATTTGATTCTGGATCTCCACATTCTTTTAATTCCAAGATATTTTCTACAAAACTAGGAATATCACCTAATATATATAAGATATAACTCTTTAGAAAAACAATATATGTATGAATCAAATGATCCATGATTTATAGGAATCTTCTTCTTGTTATCAATTGGATTGTATTTCATAAAAATATAGTGGAATTAGAAATAGTAGAGTGTGATATAATTCACGGTTTGGATTAGATTTCAGTTAATAATCCTAAAATTCATTTAGCTACTAATAATGATGTTTTCATTTATTTCATTCCTATTATAACATACCATGAATATGAAAAATTGATTAGAGAAGGAAATAAATAGTACCTAATGATATTTTTGAAAATAATGAATCTGTTTAAATTATTTTTCTTGATGTAGTAGATGAATATGTTAATGTTTTTTATGGGTGATTTTTTTAGTTTTAATCTTAATAAAGATGTTTATTTCATTATTAAGATAGTATTAGATGATAAGTGTATTCCAAAATTCCATTATCTAATAGATAAAGTGGATCGTTTATAGTCTAAATATAAATTGAAGGATTTATTAGATATAGTTTTCATCCAACTTATCACAAAACCACGGCATGATACAAACATGATATCTAATAAAATTATGGATGAATGAGGCATTTAATTTGTCATATAGCCTTTAAAAAAATAACTACTAAGAACATGTATCCTTTTTCCTCATATTCATAATTTGGTCGATCTTCTCTCAGGAGCACAGTGTCATTCGATGGTTGACTAGAGTTTGGGGTACCATTAATTGAATGTGAGGGAATATAAAATTTTCAATATTATGTGTGTATAACTAGATATGGACACTATGAATTTTTAATTAGGTCATATGGGTATCTAATTCACTTTTTGTTTTAATGGATCTTATAAATATAATTTTTAATAATTTTTTGGATATATTTATTTCTCATTAATAACATTTTATTATTTTCTAAAATCATGGTGGGACATTAATGGAATCTATGAATTAACATTCAAATCATAAAAGAAAATAAACTAAATATGAAATATATAAATTGAGAAATTTTGAGGACATTTTTTTCATTTCCTGCGCACAATATTTATAAAGATGGAATAATTTTTTATCCTACTATAATGAATGTGGGTACAAATGAAGAAGGAAAAAAAAGTTCTCTAAGATTCATCAGTGGGTTGCAAAAAGTGGTTTTTTGAAGACATTAATTGCTGCTTTGTCTCACTAAATATGATAACATGTATTATAGTGAATTTCATCAAGACAAAAGAATGTGATGATTGTTTTGAGGAACTAAATAGAAGATTTTAGAATTATCCTCCTTTGGATCATCCATCCGAAAATGGTGAATACATCATATAGAGTAATGATTCGTTGAAAAGGATTGGTTGTGTCCTAATTAAAATTGATCAGGTAATTTCTTATGCTTCAAGTTATTAGAACATTATTGAGTTCAATTATCTGATACATGAATTGGAATTAGTTCCTATTGTTTTTTCATTATGTATTTGGAGGGAACAATTTTATTTATTAAATTATGAAACCTATACGTATAAAAAAATTTATGCAAATACTCACTTATAAATAATTAAACATGTGATAAATAAGATGGCTATAAATAACTAATTATTATCATTGCTCAATTCATTATCATCCCAAAAAATAAAACACGGTGGTTGATGAATTGAGTCTAATAATTAATGGTACATTATCTAAGATATGTTTTTTATGTTACCAATTGGTTGATTATTCGAATATTTTGGTCCTAGAATTTTTGGATGAAGGCTCATCATATTTATTTAGGCTTTTTTCTACTATAATTTGTTAAAAATTATTAAGAGGGATCAGATGATGGGTTATCCATTGTATGAAAAGGTAAAATCTGTTATGAATAGTATGATACTTGATTTTAAAACTGACAAAGAAGGTGTTTCATGATTTGTAAAAGGATTAAGTGTTACTTGTGATTCATAGTTGAGGATTGAATTATTGATTAAATATCATAGTTCATTATTATCCATTAATCTAGGATGATATAAAATATACAGCGACCTTTAGAAGTATTATTGGTTGGATGGAAGGCATGATAGATATTTCAGAATTTACAATGAAGTGTTTGACTTGTCAAAAGGTTAAATAACATGACTGTTATAGAAGGGGATACTTCAACATTTACGAGTATTGGAAGGGAAATGGGATAATTTATCAATGGAAATCATGGTATGATTGTTAAAGACTGCTCAACGTAAAAATTTTATTTGGGATACTGTTGATCAATTAACAATATTTTCACATTTTCATTTCATTCATGAAAAAATTTATTGATAGAAGTATTCTATACTCTATCTAAATTAGATTATAAGATTACCAAGAGTAACTATCTCCATTGTATCTTACCATGATCCTATCTTCACAATAAATTTTTTAAGTGGGATTTAATTTCTATGGGTAATGAATTAAATTTTAGTATGAATTTTCATTCATATTTTAGTGGATAGTCTGAGTGGTAAAATAAGATAATGGATGATATGATTCATTCCTTCTCAAAGCATTATTATGGATGTTATAATTGAAAACATTCATAGGTGTATTTTTTTAATAATAATAGTTCTCATTCTAGTATACTGGTGTAACCATTTGAGGCATTATATTGAAAGGGGTATTGAATGTCATCCTGTTTGGATATTGTAAGTGAAATAAACATGATGGGAGTAGATTTGGTATAGGAAATAGTAGAGATTGTTCAGTTAATTAAGTGACATATGAGGGAACCTCCAAAAACGAGAAAACTTTATTCATATGACTTGTGGAAATATCATCCTTTCTAGTTTGGTTATCTTTCTTTTTTAAAAGATACTCTATGGAAAAGTTTGATCCCATTTGGTAAAAAGGGGAATATGAGTGCATAAATCATTGAACCATATGAAATCATGGAGAAAGCATGATCATTTTCCTACATAGTGGATTTACTTCTGATTTTTTTGCATGCATACATCATATATCATGTTTGAATGATATGGAGTTAGGTACTACAATAATATCATGGCTTGAGTCCTGATGTGGTTCCTCTAGAAAATAATCATTGTTATAAGGAAAATCATGTTCGGGTTATTGACTAGGTAGAGTAAGTGATACAGAATAAGGTGACTCATCTAGATAAGGTTTTTTTAAAAAACATTGGGTTGATGAGGAATCATATAAATCTAAATTTTGTATGAAGGAAAAATATCCCCACTTATTTGATAACTGAATAAAATTTTAAGGATAAAATTTTAAAAAGGGGGGAGGGATGTAACATCCCCGATAATGATACAATAATTATTTTTCATTTATATTAATATTTTTTAAGTGAATAATAATTTTACCCTTAATAGGATTCTATGTATGATGGCATACCTAATATGAAATAAATGGTTTTATCACAATCATACATTGCACAAAAAATTGATATATTCTGATAAATATTATATTTTTAATATTATTATTTTATAAGGTAGTTATAAACCTATTTTTGAGTCGGAGGGAATGAAAAAGACCTAATATATTATTATTACAAAAAATTAAGTGTTTTTACATTAATTTTAAAAAAAATATATGCTTATTATAATTATCACTCCAATTTTAAGCATTAAGATTTCAATATTTTTTAAAGGTAGTGTTACCACCTATTAATGTAGAATCCATTTTAAATCTATATGTTGAAACATTAATAAATTTTATATGAAAAAATAAAATTAATTATTGAAATAGATATATCTAAATTTCCATGGGGTCTATTTTTTGTATTTTTTTGAGACATTCACATTTTGATGAATAGAAACTAATACTAAATTTTAGTTTTAAAATTATTTGTAGAATAATTTATTATTATTGTTAAAATGTTTTTTTATTCAGTTGTACATTATAATTAAGAAAAATTTACTATATCTTGACTAATTTAATACATAGGAAAAAATCGCATTGAATTTAGATATAAAAACATTTAAATCTTTTTAACAACATTACTTTAGAAAACTGCTTCGTCACCCCCTCTATTAGATTAAATTAATGTTACATTATACAACATATAATTTTTTAATTTGGAAAATTGGATCCATGTTGGTAATATTATTATTTTATATTTTTTATTAATGTAAATTTTTTTTCCATGAATGATTACTGAATGTAATTAAGATTAATTACATCAATTAAGAGGAAAATTAGATTAACATGGGACACAAGCATAAGAAAAAGAGACAAAATGTCTAAGATAATTTTCTAAAATATATAGGATGAATATGTTTTGAAAATATCCTCCCTTGGATATAATTTTTACTATTATTGGATCCACATTACATGGTAATAAAGTTGGTGGAATTCCCTTTTCAAAAATTTACCAGAATGCCACTCCTCCTCGACTATAAAAATGCACTCAAACCTCAAATTTCATCACTGCTTCCATGACTTTTTAATCACTCAAAATTTTCTATAATAATCTCCCAATATCCATACATTCAGCATATAGTCCTAAATTTTTTATAAATCCATCCAAGGAACCATTTTTTGGTATACCGATAGGAGTTACCCAAAAAAGAGGTAACATCCTTCTCATGCTCCATTATTTTATTTTAATTATACACAAACACAATTCTCATTATTCTGTGGTTATAAAAAATCATAATTATACTCAATATAATGATATTTTTTTATTCTATGTTTTTAAGCTAACCATACACACACTTCTACCTAATGGGTAACAGACTTACTTTACTTGTCTATATAGAACTACCGCCACATGAAATAATGTGGTTTGTTTTACCTTTACCACCTCTCACTATAATGAATTATGATGGAAAATATATTTTTATATTTAATATTTATGATTCATATTATGTATTTATGATTCATTAATTTTTAAATACACACACTTTCATGTGTTTCATTTTTTCTTTAAATATTAATGTCATTTGTGGACCTTCTGACTATTGCAACCTCAAAGCGATGTGATACGCACACACAATATGGAATGTATAAATGTTAGATTTAATAAAAAAATATGTTTCATACATGAATTAAATATTATATTAATTACATAATTACATTTTATAAATATAATATGTCATTTTCTATAACACCTTTCAAAATTCGGAAAAAACTTTTAATTCATTCGTGGACGTGTCGATTTCTGCCACCTCAACATGATATAATTCATTTAGAATCAGCAAAATTTTGTATGTAAGTATATATGACTTCATTATATTTTATTTCTGATATACTGGTCATTATCTAAGTATATGTGTTAGTTTTCGTATTTCCAAAAGAATCATTGCAAATTGGGAATGTTACTCATGTGGGCGTACGACCTACCATTTCCATGATTATAATATTGGTTCATTTTTCATAGCCATATTTCATGATTGGTTTTAAAAATATTATTTATGTTTAAATTGTTTAATAATAATTGGATTATTATTCCATAGATGTTTAAATAATAAACCCTTTGACCATATTTTACCTAAAAATTTATTTTTTGACACATCAACCAAATATCATCAAAACACCAATTATTAACTCAACTATTTATGTAGTTGTTTAAAAATTTTAATAAGTAAAATAAATGTAATTTTCATCATAAATTGGTTATAAATAAATTATATAATTAATTTAAGTCTATTATTCCGGATGATAAATCCCACATGACAAGTCAAACTGAAGGTAAGTGATTTCATCTTCATCTCATTTCATTGAGACATTTTTAATGATATGAACATTTATTATCTTTTAATCCAAATAAAAAATATTAATTTTCATTATATATCCATAACTTATCTACATCCTATTATTTAATTCTTTTAAACAATATCCATTCATGGTACATATGATTTAAATATTCATAGAGGTATGGGAAGCTTTGAATATCTAAATATGTAATCTGTTTTTTTATATTCTTTCTACTATTTTAGATACTATATTTATATGGATATAAAAGGTTTATAAAGCTAATTTTAAATCCATTTTAAATTAAATTCAATATTTTTAAAAATGAAATCTTTTTTTTGTTTTATATAGATATTTTAGAAAAATGAGAATAGGAATGTTATATTTTTAAAATACACAATGAAAATAAATTTTCCACTGTAGTGGCCGTTAATATATTTTTGGGTTCCTTTTCAGGATTTATTATTCCCTTAAATGATTGAATTTATGGCTTATGTTTTTGGATATTTTTTTTAAAATGGGTTTTCAAATGAAAGCTATGTTTTTTTTAAAATGGGGATTTAAATGGAAATGATATTTTAATATCTAAAAGTGTTTTTAAAATGAGTTTGAAAGAGTTTTTCAAATGATGTAATGTTTTATTTATTTGTTTGGTTCTTGGAAATTATAAATTATGGATCCACCTAGATAGCGTTAGGTGAGCCCGATATAGCATAAATGATGGTTTCACCAATATAACACTATAATTCATAGGGTAAATATTATATTTTCAGGAGATTTATATTAGAACTTTTCCTTATGGTTATTTTAATATGTCAGAGATCTATAAGGGTTATTTAATGGTTCATTGTCATTATTTCCCAAGTTACTCGCATGAATTATCTATGATTGTGAATGATTTTTCATGGAAATCATTATTTTTCAAAGGGTAATGTAAATGATAATTCTTAAATAGTGGTATTTCTCTTTTTTGGTTAAACATTTTGATTTCCAGAAAGGGTTTTTTCATGAGTTTTATGTTTTATCAATGAACTAATAGTTTCATTATTTTTATATCCCTTATTGATATTTTTGTACTCATATCATATTTTGAAAAGTTCTTCATATGACATAAGGATGTTTAATTTGATGAAAGAAGTCATGTCTATAGTCATGAAGAGTTTCATTAAATAGATCATGGTTTAATTTAAATGTTATAGATTATAAAAAAATTATATTGTTCATAAGCTTCTACATTATATTTTTATGGTTTATTATTTATAATTTATAGACCAATTACCTAAAATTGTAAACCTTAAAAGATCCTAAATGTGAATGTAAGTAAATTCTCAACTAAAAGTGAAGATTATTTGACTTTTAACGTCAAGGGAATATATCATTACCCGTGAAATTAAATGTTATTCATAAACACATAATCATATCATAACCAATGGAAAAGATTCAGGGTTTTTAATCATTTCATCTTTTCATCATTATATAAACCATGGAAAAAAGAATTAGTTTTCATACGATTTTTATCAACATATATCTCATTGATGATAACCAAGTTTCAAATTCATATTATCATGATAAAACTTCATGATAATGTATATAAATGGTTTAATTAGTTAATATCACCCAAAAAATCATAAGTTACATCAAATTATATCCTCTTGTGCATAATTATTTTGAAAGATCACTATGATCATTTCTAGAGAGGAAAACATTCCATTGAGAATAGATTTTTAAATAATTTAATTCATTATACATTTTGAAAAGTCATTTCTATTCGAATTTAACTTTGAAATATTATAAATTAATATTATTAGAAAAAAAATTGGGTGAGAGTGGAGAATTATGTTCTTACTATAAAAGGTAAAATATAGATTCCTTTATATTTTTTAAAGAATATTCAGATTATTTTCGTAAACAACATGAATATTACTTTCAAAAATAATTTAAAAGAAAAACAAGGGTTAACATGTATTTGAAAAATAATTTTAAATTCTTTATAAAAAAGGTTTAGGATACATGATAAGGATAAAAAATATTTTCGACTGAAGAGAAAAATAACTATGTTTTTTCGTTAAAACACATTCTTTTAAAATAATTATTAAATAAATAAGTGAAAATGAAATGAAAACATGTATAATTATGATATAAATTTATGGTAATAAAATTATAGTGTTTCATGAGAGGTACGTCCTAATATGTCATCATTTTAAGCACAATTATAATCAATCATGCTAAAAGGTGATATTGTAACATAAAATCCAAACTATTTTGGTATAATTGAATATGAAGCACCATCAAAGAATAATAATAAATGAAACATATAATATAATTATAATAAATAAATAAATTTTACTATATATAAATGGTTCATTGTATAAACCTCATAAAAAAGATATCTGTATTATGTAACATATTTATCAAAGATGGGAAATTGATAAAATGATCCTTACCGCTTTTATATATTTTGAAATATACTCCCTCTGAAAGAGATATACTTAAATTCATTTGATAATTCACATAATCTCCATTATAATAAATTAAAAATAAATTCAAAAAAATTTAATACACCTAATTTATGAAACAAGTATTGAATATGGCATGTATATAAAAAAGTATAAATTGAGATGGAAATCCATTTCCACTTTAGTAATCATTTGAATCATAAGCCCCAATAAATAATAACTTCTATTGAATCATTAAATATAATTAAAATGGGGATATTAATTATATAACATGAAAAAGGTATAGTGTATAAACAAATCAAATGAAATGATAGGTGAATTTTTGTATGTCTCCCTCAAATAAAAGAGGGACTAGAAATTCCATACCATGATTCTCAACTTTTGTTGTAAACTTTAGAACAAACTCTATAATAAATACAAGTTTATTATAAATATATTATATAAATCTTATTATATATATTATAAAATATTTTATTTTATTATGACAATCAATTTCCTATTTATTACATAATTCTTGTAAAAATAACTTTTTCGGTAACACCTGATATATTTTTCATGTATGTTTTAATTTGTTATTTTCAGTCCTCTTAAATTGATCATGGTTACATCATATATAAAATAATAGTAATGTATTTATTAAAATTTTTATAAATAAATAATATTTTTTAATTAATTAAGGAATGATTGTTTATATAAAATATGTTTGTTAAGATCATGGACATGGTAATTCATACAAACACATGATTAATATATCCTTTTTACAACTATCATTGGGGAGAGGAGGTAAGAATATGTTATCTTTCCATAATGATCATAATATCATATTATTTAATTTGATATTATTATAAATATCATTCATGTTTTTTTATAAAAAGAGAGTTCCACATCACTCTATGAAGGCAGTGCTCCACACGTACATGAACGACATTGTCATATTTTAGTGAGCAGACAGATAAGAATAAAAATGATATATTATCTTTAAATAAAGATAAATATGTAACTTATACCTTAATTATTTCACATAAATATCATATATTCATTAAATTTATACTTATTACCTTTCATTTAAAGCATTAATGAAATCAAATCACATCGCCTCGTGAGGTGGTAGTCCTCCACACACATGAGATACAATATTGTTTTCCCTATGAAATTGAAGGTAAATAAATTTTAATATTATATAAGGAACTGGAGTCTTATTTAATTTATTAATATCCCGTATTAATTTACGTCCATCATTATAACAACCTTTTGGTGGTTTTAAATAAAAAAATGACATTGGTCTGTGAGGTTGTAGTCCAATGTACACACTAATTATGATTTCATAACACATTTTATTGAAGTTGAAATGGATTTAGATTAGAATAATAACATGAAAACATCTATTTATATGGTAAAATTGATTATGTTATATAATAATTTCTTTAAATTTATTTATGGACTTTTTGGAATAAATTAAATTTAAATTCTCGTTGAATATTATTACCTCTTCTTTGGGAAACCCCTTCAGGTTTCCACCAAAATTAGTCCTAAGATATTTTTTTTCAAAAACAAAGGATTATTAAATGATATGAAAGACTTTGGAATGTTAGTTTTAATGTCAGTTCCCAAATCAAATGTGTTGGATGGCTCAATGATGGGATGAGAGGGGGTTTACTTTTATAAGTGAGGTTAGTGGAATACTTGAAATTTTTGGGAAGAAAAATTTATACCCACATTTTTCACATTCCACAAGGATAAAAAATTGGATTATAACATATTATTCTACATTATAAATAGAAATATTTCTTGAAAATAAACATTATACTAGTTTAAGGTCATCTTATCCCATATAATTTTAGATTAACCACACATGAACCAATTTTTACTATATCCACGGTGTTGAATTTATACTGTTTTTGTGATTTATTTTCATGAAATATTAATCTAACATTATTAGATAATTTAATTTATTCTTATTCCAAATATGATACTAATTTTTAAAGTTCTCATTCATTATTATTGAATATTTAAATATTAAATTAATGTTGTAGACACGATAGAAAAGCGAGTTTTTAAGGAGGAAATGATTAAAAAATTGCAAGGATTATATTTAAAAATTAAAAATGAAAATCATTCCAATGACCTTAGTAGGATTAATATATTTATAGTTGAAAACATTTCATTTTAAACACAATTTAAAATATAAATAACCTTCAAAAGTAATTTAAACAAAAATTATATTTTTAATGAAAATTCATTATTTTTAACTATTCATAAAAAATTAAAGATTTGGTAAACTTCCAAAATATTTAACAATGAATGATTTGAAAAATATAATTTCACATATTAAAATATATTTTCTCAATGATCCCAAAAATGTTTAATGATTGTATTAAAAATCCAACAAAACGACTTTTAATAAAAAAATCTAAGCATAAAATTGGTTTCATTCTTATCTATCCTCTAGAAAATAAATATTCTGATTTCTATACATTTTATGTAATAAATAATTAATGAGTTATAGTAAAATATTTATCCGAATGTGACTTGATTTGTTTTTCATTGTAAGACATGATTGTGTTCACAAAAATATTTTTTCATAATAATATTTCCCATGTTTCCATAATGTTTTTATTTTCATTTATACTTAATTGGTCCCAAATAATTCTTTTTAAATACGTGTTTATACCATATATCATCATAAATAATTTTAAACTATTAATATCCTTCCATTTGAAGAGCAATGTGATAAATATCATATTAAATAATAATATTTTAAAAGTATGTTACATTTTATTTTAACTCAGTGTAGCATGTGTTGAATGTTATACTATTTGTTTTGTGTAATTCAAGATAAATGCAGTGTTTTGTGAATGGAAACCTAATCATATTGTAATTTTTAACATAATATATTGAATGTATTAAATTTTTGATAGAAAATATATATTTCAAAAAAATCTCTGGGGTTCCACAATATACCCCTCTTATAATGAATTATTACCTAGATACTCAACATTTTAGAACCATAAACTAGACATACTTATACATAAATACATTCTTAGGGTCACACATAGAATATTTATGATATGGTATTTACACAAAAATTGACAATGTAGTTTCTATTATTTTATAGAACCATCTATATTCATTCAAGAATATCTACCAGTAGGACCCCTTATGAAATATTATGTTTCATAGGTATGACCATTTAGTTTACTATATGTAATGGATTAGGCATTTAAATCCATGTGATGGATATATAGAACAAATCATGAACATGATATAGGTTATATGGAAGGACCAAATGTTAATATACTATCCAAATATGATCAATAATATCAAAGGGAACACTATACATACAACTTAGTATTCCATTAATTATTCTATGGAGAAATTAATAGAAACACCTTCTCACCAATATAAAATTATAGATTTTTTTAATTAATATCATCATAAAATTTTAGGTAATATCATATTGTCCTAGAATGTTTTTAAGGGATCTTGCCTTCTATATCATCTCATCAGTATTCTTAGGTCCCAATATCAAGCCTTTTAAAGATTCATTCCTATTTATTAGAGTTACAAATATCATTCTATAATGGGATACAAAAGAATCCAACTAAATTCTGTAGTGAATAATAATGTTCTCATAAAGTGACCATGCGGAAGGTTTTGATTCCTACCACCATTAAAATCAACTAAACTTGGTCTTTTCAAACCCTCTCGGGTTTGAATATCACTCTCTCGATCAAAAATTGTTTGAGGATGATACCCAGTGTTGACACTAAATTATAGATCACGATCATACAAATGACTTCAAAAAATCATCAATGATATCCTCATATCACTATCAGCTAAAATTTCATGTGGTACCACGTAAAACCATACAACTTCATTAATGTGTATTCAAAAAGTGGATCTAGAGAGAAATAAAATCTAATAGTAATGAAGTGTGCTAACATTGAATTGTGATCATATATAACTCATAATTACCTCAATATAATAGATGAAATAAATTGTAATTGTTACCGGTTCCATTAATCATATTTCTATAAATTGAAAAGTAATTCTACATTAGAAAACATTATCCCTAAGTCATATAAAAACCCAAAGGTTTATACTAATATAAATGACTCTAAATACAACAATAATGTTAAAAAATCACATTGCGTAAAACAAAAAAGGGGTATCAATAACTTTAATCTTTAGATCAAACATAAACTCACTAACCCATGATAATATCCATAACTCTTATTCCAATCTTATATGAAGACATATATCAATCCAAAATTAACAAAATCCTTATATATTTCCAACATCTCATAATTTTACCCCCCTTGGTGAAATACTTTCAAAGAATAATTTATGAATCCAAATACAGAAACATGTCAATAAATTCACATGATCAGTTGAAATAGAATATTTATTTCCATGGTATAAGAGATATCTATTAATTTATAGCATTAACTCAGATAATTCACAAGATCCCCTTATATAATACATAAAAATCCCTAATAGTTTATCAATCTCTAACTATATTTTAATCAATGATATCTTCTTCCACTATATTTGAAATATTCATCTAGGTTCATCTTCCCACCTTATTGTCATGTTGAAAGACCAATATTATTCCCTCTATGTTAATTAACACATTATCTTTCATTAAATTTCATCCTCCTCTTATTTGACTTGTTAGTAATCTTGCATAAGTTCACATTATTAATCATATATAATTATAGTTAGTTATGAATAATCACTATATATTTCTATTTGATTGTCATCAAATTTGGAAACTCATAATCAAAAAATTTTCCATTAGATTCAATGTTTACCTGATTCCTTTTGGCTCCATCTATTGAATAAAACCAAAAATAATTGTCTTTGAAAAACAAATAATGTTAGAAAGATACATAATCACGTAAAATATCTTATATGTTTCCTAAAGTATGACACTTTTTTAATCTATTAAACCATATGTTTATCCTAGCACATTAATTATCATCTCCTATATAAATCCATCAAAATTTATAGTATTGTGTTTGTGAAATTCCATATTGTATCCCCTAAGAGTTTAAATCTGGGTGTTACATAAGGGCCATATTCATTTACGGGGTGATTATTAGGTCTAGCTCAATGCACCCATTTTAGAGCTATTACCCCTAGGAACCTATTCCAAATACATATCCATTGTATAATCTAAAGAGGGATGGAATTTCATAAAAAACACTTACTCAATCAATTACCAAAATTCAAATACATTTTACTATACCTTGACTCATAATTAGACTTAGCACTAGAGATATCCCTATAAACATCATTAAAAATATCCCTAGGTATCTCCCAAAATTTTATCAACTAGTACCCAACGACTAACTAAATTTCTCCTCTGATACCAACTATAGAAACCACAGATTTTCATAATTGGATATTTCATATTTTTTATGAATATTCATTACATTACATAAACACACACTTGGTGACTGTTATAGTTTAGTGTCGTTTGTGAATGGGAACATAGTCATCTAATTTGTTTAAATATATTCATCTTAATCCATAATTATCTTATACATTTATACTCTTTATATAAAACTCCTAAAGAAAACCTATCACCGTAAAATGGGGATGAAAACAATAGAAAGTTTTTTCTAAGGTTATTATTATGCATGAACAATAGAGTTTTATAATAATATCATGAACATAATGGTACGAGAACATGATCATAAAATTTTAAATATGTGCCCTTTATATCAATGATTGTAATATTATGTCAGGGAATAAATATTAGTAGATCTTAAGACATGAATCAATAGGAATTAAATAAACATGATACATGAGAGAACAAAATAGGCATAAGACATATATCTTTCACATGTGTATCAACTAATAACATTTTGGAAATGTATAAATAGAAACAAATTCATTCGTAATGTTGAATCCAAGAATCAAAGACCTTGAATAATATTAAAGACATGCATCCAATTCCACACATATAATTATATAGACAAAATATAGCATCATGCATAAAATATCGAACATGTAACCAAGTTCACCTAAAATATTGTGAACATGTAATCAAATTTACCCATAAAATTGTGAACGTATAATTAGGTTCACTTTAAAAAATTATAAAATTTAATCTACATCATGAATACACTTGTGAAAAATTAATCTGGTTTACACATAACATATTTACTCAATATTTAATTACAATCACTCATGCGTTGGAGAGAGATATTAGTCCCAGTGGATACATAATAAAAATCATATATATGAGTGGAATACGATCATTAAACATTCACCATATCAAAATCTATGAATTAAATTTGTTTTTATAAAAATATAAAAATATCGTAACCTTTATAAAAGAGACAGGTTTCATAATCATTTAAATATTTCATCATATCGAATCCCCTGTAAAAATAACATTATTAAATAATAATTTTATCATGGAAAAACATGTGAATGATAAAAATTGTTTATAGACATATTTTCATCCTAATTTATTCGGATATTTTTTAATAATATTATTGTTGGGTAATATCCCCAATAATTTATATGTTAAATCATAGTATATCGTCTTATATAGAGAATGATTTTGAATGTTCACAAGGGAAATATTTTGGGGAAAATAAATTTATTCCAAAATCTATCATTAAAAAATATTTCTCGGAAATTATTTTCATTGAAAAAAAAACTCAAAAATTATAATGCAAGATTAAATTGTAATAATGATAATTATGGATGAAATTTTTGTTCCTATCATACAGGATAAAACAGTGATCCATTAACATTTTCTGTTAAATATAAAAAGAAATTTTTAGGAAAAAATGAATATTCTATTACAAATTTTTTTTAAAAACTAAATAATGATTAAAAATGAATTTAATAAATCATTCAATAATATTTTTGAAAACATTTTTGGAAACTTGGTCTTACATGAAAAACATTTTTTGAAAGAACGGTGAAATAAAGATTTTATTTTATATAATCATTATTTTGAACACTGATGTAAATAAAGAGATGATAAATAAGAGAAAACATTTATTCTCATTATATTACCAAATTTTAATAACATTCATCAGTATATTATATTGTAGATTAAAATATTTTATCATTGCAAGAATAATCTTGTCTATTTCTATTAAATGATGAGATTGTAAGATGAAATTCATACCACATGGGTAAATTCGAATCATAATACACCTAAATGAAAATATATATATAAAACAATGTATTTATTTATAATAAATTAAATTTTGATATTAAATTTCAATTTGGCATTATATACACCTCATAAAGAAGATAGGTTCATAACATAACATATGTTACAGTGAAGGAAAATTGAGGAAAATATCCCTTACCACATAGGTTTATTTTTTACTATAAATTATATAAAGAATTGTTCCTAAAATATAAATTTAAATCCCCAAAATTATAATGTGAATCGATATTAGATACATTTATCAAAATTATATACCCCATATATATGAATCAAGTGATGAATGTTTAATGTATCTCAATGATTTAAAAAGATATATATAAATTCTTTATTAGTTTAATAATATTCTAAGTCATGAGGAAAACTAAAGGATAAAATCAAAGTAGAAAATATAAATTGTTAAAATAATTGTAATAATGATATAAAATGTATGTTTATTCTTATATAAACTATAAAAAAGTGACGAGTGCTGAATTTTAATGTCTCTGGGAAATAAAAGTGAAACTTGAATTCTATTACCTTATGTCACAAAATCGTTTATATATATTTGAACTAGTTTTATATTAAATATAAGTTATTATAATCTATTTTATAACAATTATTATATATACTATACTATATATGATTTACTTATGGAAATTATTTACCTATTTCTTTCCTTTATTAAAAAAATCACATTTTCGGTAAGAAGTGATTTATTTTTCGTATATGATTTAATTGTTATTTTTGGTTATCAAAAAAGGAACATGACTCCATATTATACATAATAATAATAATTAAATAAATACAATTTTTATACACCAATTATACTATTATGAACATTCATTAAAGGTGTTTTTGATAAATTAGAAACAATATGATCATGGAGATGGTAGATCATATGTACGCATGAGTAACATTTCCTTTTTTAAATGATAATTATTTAAAATTGGTATGTAATTTTTTTATCATTCATTAATAATAATAATTATATATTAATATTTCATTAAAAATTCATATAAATAACATTCATGAGGTGTGGTGATTAAAATATTCACAGTTCCATCACATCTTAAATGAGGTTGCGTACATATACACATGTGATTTTATCATATTTTGGTGAGTTTAATGGTAAAAATGAAAGTGATTTAATACCACTCTAGATTCATAAATATTTCACTAAAATATTCATTATGTCCTCTATATCACGTTTATTTCTTATAATGAAACTTATTACAATCCTTGTAAAGAGTTAGTAAAAATGAATCACATCACATTGTGAGGTAGTAGTCAGATGTATACACATGGATCATTATTTTTTTCCCTACTGAATGAAATTTTAAAAAGGGATATATGTAAAAATTACTCAGGCGGAATAATAATTTTTTAAATATCATATATACTCATTAAACCCATCATTATAACCATCTATGAGATTTTGTAGTGGATAAATGAATAAAATTAGATATCGTGGTCATAATCTACAATACACATGAATGATGATTTTGTAACCCATTTTATGTATGTGTATGTGTTTTTAAATCATGAAAATTTCATAAAAACATATCAGTATATGGAATAATAAAAATTTATCATAACATCAAGGTTTAATAATATTTTATAGAGGTGGAGTAAGCAATATAATGAAAGTACTCATTGAATTATGCTACCTCTTCTTCAGGTATCCTCTTTAGGTTCACACCAAAATCCATTATAAGTAGGATTTAATCACACAATAATGCTTCTATAAAGGTATTAGAGAATTTGGATGGTTAGTTAGGAAGTTATTGGCTGATCCATGAGTGTTTTAATTCATAAATATGAGAGATTGGATGACCATTTATAAGTGGGGTGATAGGTACACATGTAATTTTGAAAAAGAAAAAAATGTATACCAACACTTTTCATATTCCAAATGTAACACCCCAACCCCAAAATCTGAGATATGGTGCCTTAAATTATCACATTGGAATGATCAAATAGAATAAAATACTAAAGGACCAATCAGTTTAGAATTTTTGGAAAACCATATTAAATGCAAGATATTGATTTTACATTAAGGACAGTAAATAAAATACAATACAAAATAAAATCTAAAAAATTGCATCTCTAAAATCTCATTCAATGACCTATTCTTTATAAACAGGGAATGGGAAAATATTGGTGAGATAAAATTCTCGGTAATTGTAATGACTAACTTATTATCATTGGATTGAGGATACAATTAATCATTACTAGGCCTTAAGTGACATCCCCAAGGTTCCAATGGCTGGAAATAAATTATGATAGATTTCAAGACTAGTGGGGATGATTTTCCCTAAAACAAACTGCTAATCAAAAAACCAGAATGTGATGCATGATAAATTTGAAAACTCAACCAATATCATTATAACAATCCAACCAATGTTTTTTATTGGAGAAACCAATACAAAATAATTGTAAATAGTGTAAGGATAACTAGAAAACTCAAGATGAAAATAATATTCCATGATCCAAAAGCACCTTACTCCAATCACAAAATATCCCATGTATCACGAGGTGGTGAGAAAAATATGTGATACTTTCTCTTTTCCAATGGGGTGGGAGAAAGAATATAAAAATGTTACAAAGAGTGGGTGATTATAAAACACAATAGGCCTTCCCAAATTACATACCTAGTCATTCAACTAGGATAAAAGGGTTAGTAAAATTAATATAAAATTTTTATATAAAACAATTCCCCAAAATAGTTTATATAAAATAATTTCCCAAAACAGTTTATAATCAAATTTATAGAAGATGTAAAACCATTTGTAACCAAAAGTTCACAAGTTATATTTCAAAACATTTTAAAGAAAATAATGTTTCAATAAACGTAACCAACAATTTCATTAAAACCAATTCCACATATTATACTGGCATAGCCATTCCATGAATCACAACACAGCCAAACATGAATTCTTCATTCCATCAGTTCAATACCCTTGAGCAGTCTCTTGTGTAATCACCTTGTGTACCAATGAAACACACCCTGAACACAACCCATGTACCCCAATTGTAAACACACCTTATTTAGGGACAGTCAATCATGAACTCATGAAACATAATATATGCCAAAAATAAATTATCCTTAACCATATAATCCATTTTAATAAAACTATTATGTTATTGAAAACCATTAAATAATAAATTCAAAAAACCCATTTCATTAAAATAAAATCATTCCTTTTTTTAAATACATTAAATAAAATCCATTTTCACTATTTCCAAAAAAAATCCCATTTTAAAATTTTTATTTTAAAAACACGAATCAAGCACATTAATAAAAAAACCAATTTTCTATATTTTCAACAACCTTCACCAAATACGATTTCTAGAAATCAGTATGTATCCAATTAATAATAATATTCCCAAAAGGAAATCATTTTAAAACCATTACATTTTGTTATACTAGGATGAGTCCAGAGAGAAGCCACCTACCTATTATGTTTTGAAAAAAACTGTAAATAGAAGAAGAACAATGAAGAACGACACATACTGTATGAATTAGGCATGAAAACGCAAAGAAAAGTCTCCATATTGATTCCATATTTCTCGGGAGAGGATATCCTACCTTCAATGGGACACAATATCATGTTATGGAATCCCAGGAAAAGAAACTATGGAGTTAGAGTCAAAAATGAGTGAGATCCCATTTTTAAGGATATAGCTCAGACTTTGCACATGGTTAAACATCAGAGTTAGAATAACCATATTCCAAACATGTGTCAGCTACTGCCTCAAAAATAGCGGCACAAAACCTCCTCACACGGTCTCCCTTACTATGTTCCAACCATGCCAAAGCTACTTCCACAACATCCCCTACCCAGAACCAAGTCTTATAATTTCTCTTAGGCTCTCACATGGTTTGGAAAAACTGTGCACATCCCTTGAACATCTTCTTTAGCCCAAATGAAATTCGACATAATCTCCCTACTCTCCTAACATTCACCATTATACATTATATACCTGAAAATAATAATTAAAGGGTTATATAAAAAACTGTGTGGTGGTATATTCTCCTCATTGTTGGTCCTTCATTAGAATTTTTAAATCCATCCTCATCCTAAATGAGTTCTGGCCATTGTCTATTCAAATACTTATTGTGTTCATAAATTTCTTTGTAAATATGATCATGTTTCCATAAATCTTGAAATAGGATGATTTTTTGAAAAGAAGAAATTATCCTTCCTATCCTTAATCTTCACAGGGATATGTACCAACAAATAATCTAGATCTAGGTCAATGTGACCCCATCTAATCACACGGTCATAATCATGATGGTGCATTTTCAACTAGAATAAATCTAACACATTATGCACCAAAATGAACTGTGGTGGGAACTCCAATATATGTACCACCTCTCTAACACATTAAAGTATCATGAAATTGACAATTTATTGATGAAACAACTTTCCCTAAATCTGAAATCGCCAATTTCCAAGCCCTAGAGATATCCTCAAAAAACACCTTATCACTCACCGTGAATGAAAGCAATCTTTTTTATGATCCGAATATGATTTTTGATTACTCTGATCTATCTCAATCATTATTCTGATCAAATGAATCATCCCTATCAATTCATGGACCAGGCTTCATCCAAATAATGAAGTCTCCACTGTCTCCACCCAATAATTTGGAGAATAGAATGGACACCCCTAAAATGCTTCATAAGGATCCATATGTATTGTGGTAATATAGGTGTTATTATATGAGAACATAACTAAGTGATGATGCTCCTCCCATGAGCCACCGAAATCCATTACTCAATCCCAAAACATGGCTTCCAATTTCTATATCACCATATCAGTTTGGCCATCCATTTACAGGTGGTACACTATAATAATTTTCAACTGATATTATAGGGATTTATATAAGGATTTCATTGAATGAGAGGTAAATATCTCTATATGATACAATTGAAACAATGACTCTATGTCTCTTTACCACCTCTTGGATATAGTTTTTAGACATATCATCCACTATATGAGTTTCATGAATAGTAATGAAATTGGTGGACATTGTTGGTTGATCCAATATCACCCATATGGAATCTTGTTTCCAAACCATTCATGGGAGACCTATAAAAACCACATAGCTATATGCTCCCATTTCCACATAGGGATAGGTAAAGACTGTAACATACCTTCAGGCTGCTGATGTCCTACCTTAACTTGTTGAAATGTTAATCACCTTGAAATGAAATCAACAAAATTTTGTTTCATACCAATCCACCAAAACTACTTATTCAATTCCTTAAACATATTATGTATAACTAGATTTACAACCCTACCGGAATGGTGGTAAGAATAATGAAGTTGTTTCTATCAAGTCATAGGTACAAGCATTTGATCTCTTAACCACATCACTAAACTCCCATCATGTTTCCAGTCCTCAATGGTCTCCCCACCATTGACTTTTGATATCATTAAAATACATTCTACACTGGATGATGATACATCTTTAACCATCTATACCAAATATGGAACCATGAAAACTAAAAAGAAAATGGAAACATCACCTTGGTCTTCACATTACACAAGCATATTGGCTTGGAAGGATATCAACTACCACTCATCTGAAGCTTCTTTCACCAAATTATCATATTACTTACTACTTAATGCATCATCCACCGAATTACCTTTCCATGGTGAATTAATTAAGTCAAATTCAAACATCTGGAGATACTTCATCCTTTTCATTTTACTCATGATCAAATATCACTATTAGAAAATGTGTTTCAAACATTTATAACCCATAAACATCATAACTTTCTCACTAAATAGAGTGTGACTCAACATCATCAAGGAATGGACAACTACAGCTAACTCCAAATCATGTTTTAGGTAATTCTTCTCATGCACTCTCAATTTCCATGAAACATAAGAATAAACATGGACTCCTGGAATGAGAACACAACCCAACTAGATCCTAAAGCATCAAATTACAACACATATCCTTGTCATAATTCAAGAAAAATCATAATAAGTTCAAATTTGATATGGACATTCATCTCTTGAAATTATTTCTCCGAATCCATTGTACATTGTAATGTCACGTTATTCATTATAAAATCGTTCATTAGATATGACAGTAATTATAATTCATATAGAACGTAATGGTGATAACTAGCTAGACCAAGAATACTTCATATATCAAAGACATTCATCTGTAGTTTCCAAGTTATAACAGCTTTGATCTTTCTTTATATGCACTAAAACAAAATTTTCAGAAATAACATGGCTCAAAAAGCATACCTATTATATCTAAAAAGAAAACATTGGGAGTTTTGCATAAAATTTTTGAACTATCATGTTTCCCAACATTGTCGGTATGTGTTTCTCATTATCGTCCCATTTCCTTGATTATACCAAGATATCATCCGCAAACACCATAACAATAGCATAAAAATATCCCAAAAATATCTATTAAATAAAATCCATTAAGACTGATGGTATATTAATAAGCCCAAAAAGAATCACCACATATTCAAAATTGTCATATTTTAATCTAGATAATGCCTTTGGAATCTATTAATTCTGAACTAATAATTGATGATATCCTGACCACAATTCAATTTTTTAGAACCACTATGCTCCCCTCAATTGATAAATGTCTATAAGTGCATATCTATTCTCTATCATAACTTGGTTAGGAATACAATAATCAATGTATATCTAAATTTTTCCATCTTCTTTCTTAACGGACAAGACCACTACTGCCCATTGAGAAATACATGGATAAATGAAACCTATTTTTTCTACTCCTCCAACAACAATTTCATATACATTAACTCTATTTCTGAAATCCTACAAGATGTAAGGGAAATGGGACAAGTCAATAGAAGAATATCAATCAGAAACTCTTCTTCCCTTATAGGTGGTAACCCTAAGATGTTCATGGGAAAAACATTTGGAAGCTTATCCATGATTTTTGGAAAACTGACATCCTTAATCTCATCCATTGATGCCATCCTCAGATGTGATAATAAGCATTCTACTATAACAGTCAATGTGATCATTGAATTTTGTCGACCAATACATAGCCATGATTTCATCGTATAAGTCCATCCCCAACACTATGAAACTCCATTTCAGTTCAGCTCTATCAACAGTTATAGAACATTATCCACACACAAAGTCATAACATTCTCTTTATTTGAGAGGATTTTGGCATTTTAACATAGAAGTAATAATTTCAGGATTAATTATAGAATGTCAATAGGATAAGAAGAAATCAAATTAGTGTGATGTACCAGTATCAAATATCACTTGCATATGGGTATAATGAAATTGAGTCATCCCGATCACTAATGAAGTTATGACTGGATCATCCACAAACACCTGATCTTCTCTATAAAATTGATTTATTATTGTAACACCCCAGGTAAATAATTAATATGAAATTTTCATATTTATCCATATTTGTGAATAAAATATTAATATGACTTTAAAGGGGACGCTATGCTCGATGGCGTACCCAACACGCAACAACGAGTTTCTTGGGAATCTTACGTTGCACTCTAATAATAAAATAATATTAATTCAAATGGTAGTTAACATGTAGCCATTGTATTGGCGGGAATGGATAGAAATAACTAAAATATGATTATATATGTTTTTTAAATGTTTTTACATTTATCCAATAAAAGCTAAAGGCTTAAAATACGGAAAGAATTCAATTTTAGGCGTATATGCCCTAGTTTTCACTAAAGGTTCACTTATCGCCTTTTAATGGAGAACTGTCATTAAATATAGTTTTGTTCACTCTTAAACATTCTTTTGGACCAAATAAAACTCTTATTAAGAATCGGGACATCAAATTTTACTTTGTGTATTTTTTTGGTATTTTTCTGATAAAGTTCATTTTTTAATGAATAGTGTAAAATGTTGTATTTTAATTCAAAACCTCTTTTTAATCTAATTTATTTATATGATTAGATTATATTTTAAATTGGTTTTAAAGTGAAATTAGAAAATATTTTTACCATTAAATCCAATAGTGGTCATTGGAATTAATTTCACTTTGAAATCAGACTTAAACTAGTGTCAATCTTTTGATACTTATTGTTTTATAAAAACACGCTATTTTCTCTGAAAGTGGGAATTAATTATTAAATTAATTAATGTGACTAATATGTTCTGAATTTTGTAAAACGGACTTCATTTTTGAATTCGGAATATCAAATATAGCTCAGGGTGAATTTTTGGGATTTTTCTGAAAAACATCAATTTTTAATGAATAGTGAAACCACTAAGTGGTACTTATAAAAGCTGATTTTCCGTTTAAATGAAATTTTTCCATCATTGTGTTTTGAATTTCAAAAATCCGACATACATGGTTGTCATTAAGAAGTAAAATGTGGTTCAATGAGATTATAATAATTTTTTGGTGAATAGTAACTTATTAAGTTCTTAATCGCGATTAGAGGTAATTAGTGTAATTTAATGTAAAAATGATATTATAAGAATGTGAAAACACCATGACACTTGTCCAACACCTATTGGGTGAGTCATGGCCGACCAAGAAAAGCCATGGGCCAACTTGGGGACCACATGGAGACACTTTGGTTGGGAAATGACATAAATAACATTTTATTTAATGTAAAAGTAAAATTGACACAAACATGATATGTTTTACTAAAACAATTTTTATGTGGGGTTATACAAGTCATATTTTTTATTATAAATATTCATTGGAAAGATAAAAAGATTTCCCACATCATAGTATTTTGTTTATAATTTTTAGACATTAAATAAATTAAATTATTTATGACATAATAATGATGCAGCGATGACATCATTATTTGACGATTTAAATAAAATGGAAAGATAATGTAAAATCTATGAACTAAACATGTACAAAACTTATTGGATGAGTGGATTTAGAAGCCTTATCACCTTATCCACGAATTATATATAATGTGGGACCTTTTGAAACCGAAACACATTTTCAAATAAAGTAATATTTCTTTACTTTCCAAAAGTGCCCCTCCTCTCTTCTTATAAAAGGCCCCCACCTCTACCTCATTTAACACACTCCTCAAGCCTTTGGCTCGGCCAAACCCTGCCCATTTACTCTCTCCACATCCCTCTCCTCATCCTAGAGGATTCCCTTTGGGCAGAATCCTTTCAAAGGAAGCCTTTAGGCTCAAATCAAAAGGAGTTACACTTTTAAAGGTAATTCATTCTCTCATGTTCATTTGTTTTATTTTGCTTATCCAACCCCCTAAACTCTTTTTATTTACTTATTTTGTAACAACACCAGTATCTTCAATATACTAGGATGTTTTTATAAGATTTATTCGAGATACACTCTCACACAACTACATCAAATGGTTAAAAACATAGGGTTTCCGTGGATGGTGAAATTCGGCCTCCCGAAACGATGATTTTTCAATACTCATTTAACACCTTCAAAGGTGGCCATTATGATGTCACTATTTTTATATATGATATATAATATGTTTATGTTTTATTTATGCTTCTGTATTTTTCATTTTTGTCTTACCTTTATGGATTCCATTATGGGTATACGCGATATCTTCATTTAAGGAAGTGCAGACTACCGCCCCCTCAAGTGATTTGATTCGTTAAATACCATATGTGGGATGTATAAAGGATGGAAATATGATATTATATATGATATTATACTGGAATTATAATATAACTTTATATCATTTTTATTCCATTCTATAAAATACGAAATAGAAATGAAAGTAGCATTCATGCGTACGTACGGCTTACCGTCTCCATGAACGGTGCATTTCATTTAGTACCTCTAAATGATTATGTAATGTTATAAATGCATGCATGTACTGGATATATATGACATATATGATATCTACATAATGAATAAAATTCTGTATATAATAAAAATTTGGCCACACGAACAACATGTAATTGTAAGAAGTCCACTTTCGACATAAGAAACAAATATCGGCAAAACAAATATTATTAACATAAATGATAACATAATGATTATGACATGGTAATAAGTGGTATAAAAGTAATAATGAACTTGAAAAAGGTTCTTAAGGAATTATAAATTAACTCAAGTTTATTATTCAGGATATTGAAGAACGATCGAGTCAAGTCGGACCCGAGGTAAGGGATCCTACTCCTCTCTTTCTTTTTAAGTACACACTTTTATGTCATTCCTTTTAAAGATCATATTTCTTGTTATTGGGATGATCTTTTATATTACACTTACTGTAATTTTTATGTTCATGTGATGAGAGACCCTATTCTCTCTCATCAATCCATTTTGGAAGTTTTGAGTGGCGCCGTTAGGCTGCCAAACATTCATAAGAGATCTAACCTCTCTCTTTCTTTTTAAGTACTCTCCTTTATGTCACTTCTTTTAAGCTCCTCTTTGTAATGTTGGGGGATGTTATTTTATATTCCTATTGCTGTAAATTTTATTTTAATGTGATGAGATACCCTATTTGATCTCATCAATCCATATTCGGAAGTTTTATGTGGCGCCGTTAGGCTGCCGTGTTTTTGTAAGGGATTTTTCATCTCACTTTTATTCCCGTGAGATTTATGCTACATTTGCCACAAATTCCATTTAGTAGTGTATGTACTGCCCATTATTCTACTCTTTTTGTAATATACTTTCTTTTATGAGTATTTACATCAATGATCTATTGTCCTTCTTTCATGGGGTGTATGTTTTGAAAGATACCCAAGTCGGTAAGGGAACATTTCACCCTCCTCCTTTTTAAAAGACTTCTTTTGTTGGGTATTTTAATTTACACATTGTTATATTGGGATATGTTATCATATATCCTTATTGATGTAAATTTTATGTCCAAGTGATGAGATACAATTTTTATCTCTCATCAACTCGTTTTGATGTGATGTCGTTAGGCTGTCAAGGGAACTTCTTAACCCAATTTCGACTTCTTTGGGTTCAACATGTAATTATTGAATATGTCATCCTTTGAATATGTGTGAATAACCTTTGATTGTTTTACACTTAATATCCACTTATATTAGGTGTATTTATATTTTTCACACATAATTATGAGATTGATTTATCCTTAATTTAAGGATACCTTCTTTATAATGGATTTCATCACATTTGACATTTCTATTGAGGGTTCATTGTTGTTATGCACCAATTCACTCTTATATGGTGTATATACTGTCCTTTGGAGTATTATATCATGAATCCATTTATTCTCATGATATTATAATGTTATGACTAAATGTTATTCCTCAATTATTGTATTCAAGTGTCTCTAATTTTGGTAAAACCCCTTTAACCAAAATGTCATTTTAAATGTTTTAATTATTTGTTCTTATTAATATCCATGTTTTCAAAATGGTTTTAAGGATTTATTTATATGGATATTAATGGTTTAAGATGTTAAAAGCTTCAAGGTGGTATGGGACACTTTGATTCAAAAATCTCTTTATTAAATGTTTTAAATGGTTTTGGAAATGGTTTCTTTTTGAATGGATTCATTATTTCAATATCCTAAAATGTTATATTGTGATTGAAATGTGGAAATGTTATGTTTCCATTACTCATCATTATGTGATACGATTATGTTATGGTTCTTGGGCATTGTTATGAAGAACGGTTGGTTCCGTGATAAACTAAGGGCGGGTGAGCCTGATATAGCTCTCCAATGCATTGGGTAACGCAAAGGAGTGAAACGTTAAGGTTTCTCCGAAGAGATTTAAGGAATATATTGTGATGGGTATTCCAAACGTAACCAAGAGGGTTACTCCCTACATAAGAATGTTATGAATGCCTCAAGTTACATTTATGTCTTATATTTTCTATGATTTATTCATGATTTGATATGCCTATGTTTGAAGGGTAAAGTATGATTTCATTCTTATGTATATATGAACTCATGTTCCCTTTCCATATTTTTATAACCCTTACTGAGCTTTTTATGCTCATCCCAAGTTTTTTAAATGTTTTTCACAGGTCAAGGGAAAGGTACATGATGTGGTGATAGTGTCAAGGATGTGTCAAGAAAGAATCCATGTTTTATTTTCAATATGTTTCCGTTGATGGGAAGAATGAATATTTTCTTTTATGTAACCACTTTGTTTAAATGTGGAATGTAATGCAAGTTTCATGATCTAATTCTCTAAGACTCTAAACCTGAAAAGATCCTCAATGTGTAATCTTGTAATAACTCAAGATTAAGTAAGGTTTAAGGCTGGGGCCTTATAATTGTTGTACTCTTATATTTGTTCCCATAATAAAATATATGTTTCTTAGGATTCATGGTATTCCAATAATCACCATGGCAAGCCCTACCCTATTAATGATTCTAATTCTTCTTATGTCTCCCAATCATTGAATTTGATACTTATGACACTTGAGAAGTGTATCAAGCACCTGAAATTGGACTACTACAACAAAAGAACTTAAAGTGTTCCATCTAGTTTTAATTATGGAATTTTATTAGTGGTTGTGTACACTCCCGCTTTATATGGTCAAAGGAACCACATTTGAGGTATCCTACTTGGTTCCATTATTGTGGAGGAAGTTTTACTGATCATGTTGTATAATTATGATTTCCTCTCCCATATTGGAAATATTTTTCCCTTTTGTTCTTTCTCCCAGAAATCGAGTTACCTCAATTTCCTTTATGAATCACCATACTTCCTCCTCCATTATCTCATGAGATATAACATTCATCCAAATTTCCCCTATTCACCATCTCTATATAACCTACAATGATATGATTCAATATGTTCATCCATAATTTAACCTTTTATGGTTCTGAACCACCCTTGAATATGGGTGGATTATTCCTCATAAAATGGATCGAATGATCCACATTTCATGGCTCATCCCTTCAGTTCAAAGAGTCCACATCCTGGAATTCTTGGAAGATACATTGAACCATATTTTCGTTTACCTGTCCTTTTGGTGCAACCACATTCTCCGCAACTTCATCTCGTGGGTACCTAAAACGCCTAATGGGTGCCATTTTCTAAACAAAAAAAACCCTATAAAGATCCATCCATAGAAACTAAAAAATTATCTTTTAAAATTCAATCACAAAACTACCACAGATTTTTTTTCAAAAAAACATTATTTATGTTCATTCAATTTTTTAAGACAATCAACATTATTTTGAAAATTCAAAAATTTTCAAAATAACACAACCATTATCTTTTCAAGGTATTTAATTTGAAAAAAAGAGTTTCATAATTTTTAAAAATCAACAAAATTCCTAAAATCATATATCATTTCTGAAAATGAAATATAAAATCCTAGATGAAATTGATTCATCTAATTCATTGCATGCTTGTCTCATTGTCTAGACCCATAAAAATGTGGTTTTCAAATCCTATAAGTTTATTCACAAACATATGTACCCAACCCCCTCGAAACATTATGTTCATCTTAAAATGGTTATCTAAGTCTGTTTATGATATACATTTTAAATTCATACAATCCAACTACTTTCTATGATCACCACCCAAGGAATAGATAGGAACTAATTTCAACTCAAACACCAATAAACCAAAGAATAATTTTTATGACCGGACCATAAAATTTGACCACATTTGTTAGGACCCACTAATTATCATTGTGTTGAGAATATAATGAATCATTACTATGCCTTATGCAATTTCCCCAAGGTTCCAATGGTTGTAAATAAATGATGAAGGTTTTCAAGTCCAGTGTAGAATGATTGTCCCTTCATGAAATAGATTTCTAACTAAAAAACATAATGAATCAACCAATATATGATGCATGATAAACATGAAAAATCAACCAATTTCATTATAACAACCCAAAAAAAGAATCCTACCGTAGAATCCAAAAAAAAACCAATGTAAACAGCATAAGGACAACTAAACGAAATTAAGATGAAAAAAGACTCCACGGTCTATAGGCTCCATGATCCCATCACCAAACATCTGATGTATCAGGAGGTGGTTCTAAAAGTGTGTGATACTTTACCTTTTCCCATGTCCTGGAAGACAACCTCTACAAAATAACCATAGTTCCAAAGCAGGGGTATGTGTAAAACTTATTTGGATTTCCCCAATGACTTAACAACTCGTTCCACAAGGATAGAAATGTAATAAATATTTATATGAAGTAGTTTATAAAAAATCCAAAATATATTTTATTAAAAAATTTCCGAAATCTATTTATTAATAATTAAAAATTGGTTCTAAAACCATTTGTAACCAAAAGTTCACAACTGCTAGTTCAAACCATTTTCCATAAAATATTATGTCCATAAACATAACAAATCAAGGATTTAAAACTGATTCGACATATCATTTTGGCATACCCATTTCAGGAATCCCAACACACCGACATACGCATGCTTCACTCTGATAATTCTATACTCATTATCTGTCTCCTGTCAAATCACATTATGCCCCAATTACACACACCCCTAATCAAGGGTCATGTTCCTTTTACCCCAATGGTAAACTTACCTTATTTAGGGATCATTAAACTGTTGGATCGAATAGTAGATATAAAAGTCTATTAGATGGAACAATACAAGAGGGGGGTGAATTGTAGGTTTAAAAAACTTTGAGTTTTAGAAACAAAGAGATTAGTTTAAATGATCTTAAACTAATACAAATACAAACACCCACAATTGTATTGAAAGTAAAAGGTATGATGTATTGTAATACTAATGTAAAGTAAAACAATTGTATTCAAGATGAACACAATAATCCGAGTAATACAAATATGAATGATTCTACCTTAAAAGAGTATAGAACCAATTGATACAATATGTAATAGAATGATTGTAATTGAAACAATTACAATAGAATATGTAAAGAAGAAAGGAAACGATAAAATCCCTTTCTAATACAAACAACAGCGGAAATGTAAAAGTAATACAATTCTTTTAACCCAAAGAGAAGGGTTATCCTTTCACCTAGGATAAAAAGGTCTGTCTCACCAACACCTTGGTGAGCCCTCGATATGATTATCGGCACGTCTGTCTGCCTATCCCCGGCAGCCCTCGATACGATGATCGGCACGTCTGTCTGCCTATCCCCGGCAGCCCTCGATACGATGATCGGCGCGTCTGTCTGCCTATCCCCGGCAACCCTCGATTTTGCAGGTAATCGGCACCTCTGTCTTTCAATTACATGAAAGCCCTCGATACGATGATCGGACGCACAAAGCTGATGAGAGAAGTCACAGTGTCTCTCTCTAGAATCTTCGTAGTTCACAGAGTCTCTTCGTTCATCGTTGTGTTCTCAGCTTCAAATGACCTCCTATTTATAGGCCTCGGGTTCCAACGGTCATATTGCCTCCAACGGTCATATTGAAACAGAAAGCACGACATCGTTTTGATTAGTATATAACTAACTCAACGACATCGTTTTGTTAGGATAAGAGATATATAGAAATGTAAAACATGAGTTCGATTCATATGCAGAGAGAGTTTTTGACAAAGTACCAAAACAAATAATGATCATCTGAATAGCAAAGTCAGTACGATACGATTGACAGAGTCAGTACGATACGATTGACAGAGTCAGTACGATACGTTTGACAGAGTCAGTACGATACGTTTGACAGAGTCAGTATGATACGTTTTGGTCGGTACGATCAACATCGTACGATACGATAAACATGATAAAAGACAATTTGTTATTTACAAACATATGATAGAATACATTTGAGATTTCCAAAACATGACAGAAAATATATTTGTGATTTCCAAAACATGATGTAAAAGCCAAAAGAAGACTTTTGACTTAACAATCTCCCCCTTTTTGGAAAGCACAAACACACAAAGTAAATGAAACAAGAAATACTTATCTCCCCCTGAGTTATTGAAAACTCTTCTGAATAAGAAATTGAATACAACTAACTCCCCCTTAGGTATTGACTTTCCTAAGGATTGTATTCATATATTTTCCTTAAGAGCATTGTATTGCATTCTCCCCCTTTGTAAAACAATCTTTGCTTTGTAAATATTCTCCCCCTTTGTGATTTACAAAAAGAAAGGAGTAATCTCGAATTGTCTGAAAGAAATAGTGAAGTAATACAAGACAATGGATAAAAGAGAATTATAAGAGTTATTACAACACAAACAAGATCCAAAAGAAACAAATACAACAATCATTTTTCTCTTTCCTTCTCTTTCTTTATAAGCTCATGAAGCACAGCTTTCATCTTCTTGATCTCCTTCTTGTCTTCAGAAATTGATTCACCTTGAGTTTTGAGAAGCTCCTGTTGATCCGCAAAAATCTGATCTTGATTTCTGATGGTTTCCTCCTGGACTCTGATTACCTCTTCAAGAGTATCAATTCTGCTTTACAGAGTCTTGTTATCCTTGGACAACTCAGAATTTTGTTTCTTCAGTAAAACCATTTCATCTTTGAAAGATGAAACCTTCGAGAATTCAGATTGGAAAGCATTCATCCTATCTTGCAAGTCTTTCACTGAAGGAACATCGGTTCTTTGAGAAGACAAAAGGTTCAGCCTTTCAACCGTTTCATTATCAAGCTTGTTGAAAGCAATTGCTAGCTCATTTGATAACCTCCTTATATCTTCAATAGCTATTTCATGATCATTGATTGAGCTTTCAGTTTTGTACGACCACTTAGTCATCTTATTACATGCCTTCTTATGAACAACTGAGCTTTCTGAAAGAACTTTTAAATCGGCTTCTACAGATAAAACTTTCTTCCTCAATTCTTTCACAGATCCAAACTTCTTTCTCTGATTTTCAGTAATAAAATCAATCTTTCCTTCCAGCCTCGGGAAATAAGGAATAGTTTTCTCCATTCTCCTCAAAACATGAACAATGTAATCACTCTTCTTGAGAGAGATTGTATGCTCTGAATCGGTATCATCATCGTACGATGCTAGTTCATACGATCTGCTTGAATCAACAACTGGCTGTTTCCCTTTTTCTTTTTCTTTCTGCTTTCTTTCTTCTTCTACTTTGTCACTAATGACAACAACTTTATCAGAATGAGAAGATTGAGCATCTTTCTTTTCTTTAGATGACATCCTGTCCGGTGATCTTTCCTGATCGGCATGAGGAGTTTGTTGAACTCCTTCGCTCAGCTTTTGAAGCGATTCCTCTTTACTTTTCTTTGAACTTTGAAGATATTCTAAAAGAAAATCTCCTTCTTCTTCTTCCACTTCTTCCATCACTTGTTTCCCTTTCTCTTTCTCAGGCAGACTCTGTACGATGGGCTCTTGATGTACTTCCACAGTTAGTTGAGCACTGGCATCTTCAACTGCTTTTAAGACTTTAGAGATATCAAAGTCCTGAGCCTTTCTTTTCAAAAGAGTCTTCTTTTTCTTTTCAGCTTGAAGGGTTTCTTCTACCCTTATCCTTTCTGCAAAGGCCTCAGCAGGGTCAAGTCCAAATTTCGGATCACCCTCTTTTCTCTGTTCCTTGTCCTTTCTCCACTTTGCAACAACTTCTTTACTGTACCTCGGCTTCTTCTTCGGCTTTAAACTAGTCTGCGGATCAGACTTTCGAGTAACACCGGCCGATTGATTGTCCTTGGCTGGCATAGGTGCCGATTGATTTTCAGGCAATTCAGCTTCTACATCTCTGACAAAAAGTTTTGAATTTGAATCAAAACAAACATTCAGCTTTTTCATCGTACTCTTATTAATCAAAGACGGCCACAAATCCATAGGTTCTCCTTTCAAAGGAATATTACAGAACTTCATACTCTCAAGAATGAATTTCGTGAGGATGGCTGGATACATTATTATCTGGGATTTAATCCCTCCTTTCTTGACATTCTTGATTGTTTCAAAAATATATCCCATGAGATTTACCTTCCTCATATTCACAAGGTAGTCAAGCATAAAGACATCAGAAACTTTAAGGGTTTCTCTATCCCCTTTTCTTGGAACAAGGAAACCTTTCATCCATAGAGTGACAAACCTATTGTCCGGTGAAAGATGATAAACTTTCCTCTTTCCCTCATTAACAACAAACAAAGACTTTTCAGCATTTTCTCTATTGAAAGTACCATCTTCCTCTGGAAGTTTGTGAGATGGACAGAATGCATCACCTTCTATAGAAACATTTAGAAAATGCGCCGCTTGTTTCACAGACATAGATAACTTTCTATCGTACACAGCGAAGTTAATATTCATATCCTTGTCAAAAGAAACGGTTTTGTAGAATTGACACACTTCATCAAACAGAACTGGATCTTGAATATCAGGCTTTTCCACACAGAGATGTTCCCATCCTTGAAACAAAATAATCCTCTTGATTGTAGAATCGCACGTATCAAAGAATTCTCGGGATACTAACCTTTCTCTGTGAAAGTCTTTCTCTGTAAAGGTCTTTGAAGACATTTCAGCGGGAGTGTTGGCAGAAGATTGAGACATAAAGATGATGCCGATTGAGAAGATCGTACGATTGATTATAGCCGGTTGAGCAGAGCTTCGCCTCAATTCCTGGACAAACGATGTGGGTTTGGGGAGGGGAGGGGGGTATTTATAAGCAATAAAAAGATGACTGTTGATCTTCTACGGTCAGGATTAAAGAAAAGCAGATCAACGGTTAGAAATAAAAATAAAAATAAAATGAAAAAGAATACCTGTCGAAGATCGTAAGGTGATTGCTGGTTTTGGTGACATTACGATGGAAAACAATCTCAATACTATCATCGGTCGATTCAAAATTTATTGAATGATACGATGGAAAAGAATTTCAATACCATCATCGGTCGATTCAAAAATTATTGAATGATACGATGGAAAAGAATTTGAATACTATCATCGGTCGATTAAAAAAATTTTGAATGGTACGATGGAAAAGAATTTGAATACTATCATCGGTCGATTCAAAAAAAATTTGAATGGTACGATGGAAAAGAATCTCAATACGATAAACAGAAAAATTGAAATGGTCAATACGATAAACAGAAAAAAAATTGAAATGGTCAATACGATAGACAGAAAGAAACATATATAAATAGAGTAAATATTTAAAGATCAGAAACATAAAGACATAAAGAAATGTCCTCCCCCTTTCTACGAGGAGTTTCTTACTATTAGGAGAGATGTAAAACAGGAAGTAGATATGAATGATTATTTTATTGTAATCATTCCTAGCTTCTGTTTTATAAATTCAAATCTATCGGAAGGTAAAGGTTTTGTAAAAATGTCAGCAAGTTGTTCTTGCGTTCCGATGAATTGTAAAACAATATCTCCTTTTTGTGTGTGATCCCTAAGAAAGTGATGCCTAACATCTATGTGTTTTGCACGAGAGTGATGTGCTGGGTTTTTACTAAGAGCTATGGCACTTGTATTATCACAAAGAATTTGAGTTTTGGAGAAACTCAAACCATAGTCAGTGAGTGTGTGCTGCATCCACAATACTTGAGCACAGCAACTTCCAGCTGCTACATATTCAGCTTCAGCAGTGGAGAGTGCTACCGAGTGTTGTTTCTTGCAGGACCAAGAAACCAAAGAATCTCTTAAGAAATGACATGTTCCAGATGTACTTTTTCTATCCATTCTACAACCACCAAAGTCAGCATCTGAAAAACTTTTTAAAACAAATTCATTTCCAGAAGAGTAAAAAAGTCCTAAATCCATAGTGTCTTTTAAATACCGAAAGATTCTCTTTACGGCTTTTAAGTGAGACTCTTTTGGATTAGATTGATATCTTGCACATAAGCATACAGAAAACATCAAGTCGGGTCGACTAGCTGTCAAGTATAGCAAACTCCCTATCATACCTCTAAAAATTGTTTGATCTACTGGTTTCCCAGTTTCATCAAGATCAAGAGTATTTGAGGTACCAATTGGGGTGCTAATACTTTTAGTTTTGTCAAATCCATACTTTTTGAGTAAGTCTTTAATATACTTATGTTGAGATATATAAGTTCCTTCTGGTTTTTGAGAAATTTGAAAACCTAGAAAGAATGTTAACTCACCCATCATACTCATCTCAAACTCAGATTTCATTAAATTTGCAAAAGAATCGGTTAAAGATTTCTGAGTTGATCCAAATATGATGTCATCAACATAGATTTGGACAACCAAAACATTTTTGTTTTCCATTTTGATAAAAAGAGTTGGATCAGCTGTACCTTTTCTATAATTGTTTTGTAAAAGAAATCCTGTAAGTCTATCATACCATGCTCTAGGAGCTTGTTTAAGACCATATAGAGCCTTGGTAAGTTTAAAAACATGATCAGGATGTTTTGGGTCTTGAAAACCAGGAGGTTGTTCGACAAAAACTTCTTCTTGAACAAAACCATTTAAAAAAGCACATTTGACATCCATTTGAAAAAGTTTGAAATTGAAATATGCTGCGAAGGCTAATAGAATACGAATAGATTCAAGTCTAGCTACAGGAGCATATGTTTCCTCATAGTCTATTCCCTCTTGTTGATTATAGCCTTTAGCAACAAGTCTTGCTTTGTTTCTTACAATGATTCCATTTTCACCACACTTGTTTCTGAAAACCCATTTTACACCAATTACAGTTGTTTCTTTAGGTCTTTCAACTAAAGTCCAGACTTGATTCCTTTCAAATTCATTTAGTTCATCCTGCATTGCTTTGATCCAATCATCATCACCTAAGGCCTCACTTGGACTTTTAGGTTCAAATTGGGAAAGAAAAGAAAGATGTTCTATTTCATTTCTTAAGGAATTTCTGGTCCGTACAGGTTGATTTATATCACCAATGATGTTATCACTGGGATGATTCCTAAGAAACAATTGATTTGGGTTTTGTAAAACCTGTTCATCAACATATGGTAGAAAATCTTCTGTGGTAAATGTTTCAGGAACACTTTCTTGAACATTTTCCTTATCAGAATGTTCTTCTAATATAGGTTGATAAACATTTTTGGAAAACACATCCGAGGAGGTAGGATTGGGTTGGTTGAAAACAAAAGGGTTAGTTTCATCAAATTTTACATGTACTGTTTCTTCAACAGTACAAGTGTTTTTATTGAAAACTCTATAAGCCTTAGAGGTTGTGGAATAGCCTAGAAAGATTCCTTCATCAGATTTTGGTGCAAACTTGTGTAGATTATCTTTTGTGTTCAGAATGAATACTTTGCATCCAAAAACTTTGAAGTAAGAAACTTTAGGTTTTCGGCCAGTCCATAACTCATAAGGAGTTTTATTAAGAAATGGTCTAGTTAAAACACGATTTATAGTATAACAGGCAGTACTAACAGCTTCAGCCCAAAAGTGCTTAGCAATTGAGTATTCACTCAACATGGTTCGAGTCATTTCCTGAAGAATACGATTTCTTCTTTCAACAACCCCATTTTGCTGAGGAGTTCTTGGTGCTGAGAAATTGTGAGTAATACCTTTCTTACTACAAAAAGTTTCAAAATCTGAATTTTGAAATTCACCACCATGATCACTATGAATAGTTATCAATGGTAGGTTTTTCTCATTTTTAACTTGGGCTCTAAAAGTTTTGAAATATAAAAAGGCTTCAGATTTCTTTGTGAGAAAATAGACCCATGTAAATCTAGTAAAGTCATCAACTAAAACAAATACATAGTATTTGCCTCCGATGCTTCCAGATTGTGAAGGACCAAACAAATCCATATGCACAAGCTGTAATGCATTAGAAGTTGAAACTTCATTAATTGGTTTAAAGCTAGTTTTATGTTTCTTGCCATATTGACAAGGATCACAGACTTTTGAAGAATCATATCTAAGATCCGGTAGCCCTTTTACAAGTCCTTTCTTTGAGAGTTTTCTTAGGTTTCTCAAATTACAGTGTCCTAGTCTCCTATGCCATAGCCACGATTGGTCTTCTATTACACTTAAGCAAGGTAAGTTTTGGTTCCTAAGGTCTTCTAAGTTAATAGTGTAAACATTCTCTTGCCTATGGGCAGATAGAATGAATTCATCCTTGGAATTGTGAACTAGACACTTATCATTTCTAAAATTCACAAGGTAACCTTCATCACATAATTGACTTATGCTGATGAGATTGTGCCTAAGACCTTTTACAAATAAAACATTTGAAATAAGAACTTTTCCAAGAAAAACGATATTACCTATACCAACAATCTTTCCTTGAGCATTATCTCCGAAGGTAACCTTTCCACCTTTTGTTTTGATAACCTTTTCAAAGAAATCTTTGTTTCCAGTCATATGTCGAGAACAACCACTATCCATGTACCAAATGTTTTTATTGGTACACTTCTGATTTTCCTGAAAAAGAAACAATTAGATTTTCGGAATCCAAACTTGTTTGAATCCAGAAGGGTTAGATAAAAGAATTTTAGGAATCCACATTTGTTTTGCAAAATGAGCTTTATGAAATCCTAAGGATTGAGTTTTGTTAAGAGAACAATCTCTTCTCCAATGTCCACCACATTGACACTTGGAACAGAAAATGGTTTTTTGAGGAACAAAATAGTTATTACTAAAAACAGGTTTGGAATAAGTATAACCAAGACCAGAATGATTTCTCAATGGTCTTATTTGAGAGTACATTCTATCAAAGTTTTCTTTTCCATGAGTAAAGTTTGACAAACACTTTTTCAAGGATAAAATCTCTGACTTTAGTTTTAAAACCAAATTCTTGTTTTCTAAAACATTTGAATTTGAACTAGAGTTAGACTCTAATATATCTTTCTTTGAAATAGCAGTTTCAAGATCCTTAGAAAGTTTATCCTTTTCAGATTTAACTTTCTCAAGGGTTTTTAAAATATTTTCAAAATCAGCAGTTTTCCCATCAAGATCTTTAGAAAGATCTGATACTTCTTTAGTCAAAATAGAAATTCTAGAATTTGCTTTTTCAAATCTCTTTTTGAGTTTAGAATTTTCATTTTCAAGTAACTTAGCAAATCTAGAAACTTCTTCAAAAGAAGGTAAAGTATCATCTTCTGATGATGAGGGTTCATCATTTGAAGATTCATAATATCTATTATC
Source organism: Viscum album (assembly GCA_963277665.1). Lineage (NCBI taxonomy): Eukaryota > Viridiplantae > Streptophyta > Magnoliopsida > Santalales > Viscaceae > Viscum > Viscum album. The sequence continues at coordinate 897,094,261 of OY728127.1, forward strand.
AACATAATTTGCATTTAAAGAGACATTTGTAACAGCTTCAGCATTATGTACCTTAGCCATGAGACAATGATCTTCAATTGGTAGTCTGGCTAGAAGTCCAATATTCCTTTGTCCTGACGTCTCATATTCTGAAGAATCATCTGAGGAATCACTACCACTTGCACTCCATGTATCATTTGCTTTCAAGACTTTCTTTGTCTTATAAAACCTTTTCTTGTTTCTTTCAGAGTGTTTCTCTTTTCTATCTTTCCTCTTTAGTAAAGGACAATCAGGCCTTATATGTCCTGCTTTCTTGCATTCATAACAAGTTACCTCTGAATCTTTCCTATCTTTCTTGTCTTTCTTTTTGAATCTATATTGAAAATCTTTCTTTCCCACAATCTTGTTCATCCTCCGAGCAAGATTAGCTAACTCACTATCCGAAAGATTACATTCACTTGAATCAGATACAACAACTTTCTTGGATTTAGACCTTGTAACCCTTTCAGGTGTTTTGGCTTTAGATGCAAAAGCTACACTTCCATTCCCATTCTTCTTCTTATTGAAATCAGCATCTCTCTTCATTCTTGTCTCGTGCTGTAGAAGAGTTCCAAAGAGTTCATCAAGAGTAATATGGGAAACTTTTCTATTTTCATCAATAGCTGTTCTTTTTGACTCCCATTCATTTGGCATAATATCTATAATCTTATCAACAAGAGCTTCATCATCAAGACCTTTTTCTCCCATAGATTGTAAGCTGTTGACAATTGTCATAAACCTTTGTTGCACTTTACATACTGGCTCTCCATAAGGAAAAACAAATCCATGATACTCTGCTCGAAGCATTGCTCTCCTTGTTTCTATAACTTTGGATGTACCAAAATGAGTGACTTCTAATTTCTTCCAAATACAGTTGGCTGCTTCACATGAAGATATCTGACTATATATATTCCTGGTCATAGAGCATAATAAAGTATTGCGTACCTTGTAATTCAGTTGATATTCTTGCTTCTCTTGGTTGGTAAAAGTACTAACTTCTTTATCAGGAATTTTGTAACCCCCAGTAAGCATAATAAAATTGTCTACACCAGTATTGATGACGAAAGTCTTCATACGATCTCTCCAATACTCATAATCATTCCCATCAAAGATTGGTGGTCTAGAAGGATTCAGATTATCTATTGATCCGATATTCATTCCTGCCATCTAATATAACAAAAACAACTTTTCCACTCCACACGTTAGTGTAGTAAGTATTCAAGATAGTAATAAGAAATAAAGCTAGTAATACAAATTAGTGGAAAACCTCCTCTGATACCAATTGTTGGATCGAATAGTAGATATAAAAGTCTTTTAGATGGAACAATACAAGAGGGGGGGTGAATTGTAGGTTTAAAAAACTTTGAGTTTTAGAAACAAAGAGATTAGTTTAAATGATCTTAAACTAATACAAATACAAACACCCACAATTGTATTGAAAGTAAAAGGTATGATGTATTGTAATACTAAGGTAAAGTAAAACAATTGTATTCAAGATGAACACAATAATCAGAGTAATACAAATATGAATGATTCTACCTTAAAAGCGTATAGAACCAATTGATACAATATGTAATAGAATGATTGTAATTGAAACAATTACAATAGAATATGTAAAGAAGAAAGGAAACGATACAATCCCTTTCTAATACAAACAACAGCGGAAATGTAAAAGTAATACAATTCTTTTAACCCAAAGAGAAGGGTTATCCTTTCACCTAGGATAAAAAGGTCTGTCTCACCAACACCTTGGTGAGCCCTCGATATGATTATCGGCACGTCTGTCTGCCTATCCCCGGCAGCCCTCGATACGATGATCGGCACGTCTGTCTGCCTATCCCCGGCAGCCCTCGATACGATGATCGGCGCGTCTGTCTGCCTATCCCCGGCAGCCCTCGATTTTGCAGGTAATCGGCACCTCTGTCTTTCAATTACTTGAAAGCCCTCGATACGATGATCGGACGCACAAAGCTGATGAGAGAAGTCACAGTGTCTCTCTCTAGAATCTTCGTAGTTCACAGAGTCTCTTCGTTCATCGTTGTGTTCTCAGCTTCAAATGACCTCCTATTTATAGGCCTCGGGTTCCAACGGTCATATTGCCTCCAACGGTCATATTGAAACAGAAAGCACGACATCGTTTTGATTAGTATATAACTAACTCAACGACATCGTTTTGTTAGGATAAGAGATATATAGAAATGTAAAACATGAGTTCGATTCATATGCAGAGAGAGTTTTTGACAAAGTACCAAAACAAATAATGATCATCTGAATAGCAAAGTCAGTACGATACGATTGACAGAGTCAGTACGATACGATTGACAGAGTCAGTACGATACGTTTGACAGAGTCAGTACGATACGTTTGACAGAGTCAGTATGATACGTTTTGGTCGGTACGATCAACATCGTACGATACGATAAACATGATAAAAGACAATTTGTTATTTACAAACATATGATAGAATACATTTGAGATTTCCAAAACATGACAGAAAATATATTTGTGATTTCCAAAACATGATGTAAAAGCCAAAAGAAGACTTTTGACTTAACATAAACTTGAACTCAAACATCCCAATGAATGCCATAAACCAATTTCAAATAATGATTCAAACTATTTAAATAAAAAAATTATTTTATTGAAAACCATTAAAATCCTATTCCAAACAACTATTTCATTTTAATAAAATCATTCCTTTTATTGAAAACCCTTCAATCATATCCATTTTCAATCATTCGAGTAATATCCCATTTTAAAATCTTCATTTAAAATCAGGAATCAAACACTTAAATCCAAATGTACCAATGTTCTAGATTTTCCACAATTATCACCATGGTGCATAGTTTCTCCAAGGATCTCGCCCGGTTTGGACTAACCATGCATAGGTCATTCACATATCCTTTTCCCACAATACATTCCAACTGAACTCTTAACTCTCCAAACATTCACCCTTATAATTTGTAAACATTAAAAGCATAAATAAATGGTTACATACCTGAAAGTAGGGGTGTTATAGTAATGGTAATGTATAGAGGAAGCTATAATGAATAAATAAGGAATAATAAATATGGAAAGGTAAATAACTAAACCCACATTCCATTAAATTAGTAATATAAGATTAAAATTTAAAAATATATTTTTTCATAGTGGAAATAATCTATAAAATTATTATTGAATACAAAAAGAATGAAATTATGAATTATCAGACATCATGATTCTCAGTAACATTATACCTTTACTACAAAGAACTACTATAATGATAGTTTTAAAACATACTTTTTGAAAACCCATATTATTATTCTGAAAGATTTGTCTCATGAAAAAATAATTCATTATGAGGGAATCAATTAAATAGTCCCCAAAAAAGTTATTTCATTTCCAAAATTATTCCTCATTTATCTAATAATAAATATAAATTCATAAACAATGTTTTATAACAACTATTTTTATTTAGTAAATTATATATATTTACCAATTGTTCCCCATTATAAAAAATAACTCTAAATGTAAAAACGGCATGTAAAACTAATCTACTTTATAGAAAATTATCATGTCAATAATATAAGAATATAGATATAACAAATATATGCTATTCAATAAAAATTTATTATGTGGAATTTTTTTAATATAAATTTTACAATCACAAAAAAGAGTTATTGAATCATAACATTTACTAGATGGTAATTTTAATGTCAAATCACATTGGATGAGATAATTTTAAATAATAAAATTTAATAACATTAATATAAAAGGATTTTTGTTATAATATATCAAAAGGGTCAGTAGATACACCACACAAAAGAAGTAACTACTGAATATTAAATTTATCTCATATATGTAAAAAAGTGAAATGGATATCCATTAATACATGAGTATAATTTTAATTAAGAGCCATGTGAATGTATAAAAATAACTGAAAATTTTAATAACATAAAAATAAGTAAATACATGATGTAACTTTTAATAGGTTATTGTATGCACAACACAAAATAAAAGGGATGTGGATGTGTAATAAGCCTTGAAAAAATTAATGAGGGACTAGAAATCACCTTACTCTAAGTCTAATTGGTCACATTTGTCTCTATATTCCTAAATAATAAACATATTGTAATTATTAACATGTTTTTTAATCTTTTTAGTGTTTATTATTACTATTTTCTACCTATTTATAATTTATATACTATTACATAATCAATAATTATTAACATGACTGTTTTGACCATATTCGGTTTATGTGTAAAAAATGACTTTTGTATGTCGAATTTGGTCAATGGGGTCATTATTTAACGAACTATAGACCAATAGTCTTTGCATTTTTATAATATATATACATAAACTACTTTTCTAAAAAAATCATGGATGAATTTTTAGAAAGAATATGGTCAAGCGAAGAAGATGACCCGGGAAGCCCGTAGTTGTGATCAGTGCAAAAAACAGGCCACTGGAGCTCACCCGGTGGCCCAATGAAGACCTCCGATGCAACATCAATGATTGGAATAGGTAGGTGATGGTTTTGGATGGAACTGGCCTATTGTGGTGGAGGCATTGCACTGTCGCCCGCTATAGGAGGAGGCTGCAGAAGTAGGCAACGACAGTCATTAGAGAGGCGGGCACCGGCCATCCGTGGAGGTGGTGCGGCACACCGTTGCGCACTGTAGGAGGAGGGGGCATCAACTTTTCAGTTGTGACATCCGATTAGTGAAGCTGACACAGATCGTTTGTTGAGGTGGAGCGGTGGGCCTTCGCGTGCTGTTGAAGATGGCCACAGCTCAAAGCAGCAACGAAGGAGGAGGAACCCGCCCCTACGAGCCCCGTGGAGGACTGGCGGCACCACATGGCACTACTGCTCCAATTATGAATGAATATTCCATTTGTAAACCTAGGGAAAATGCCTCCCCCATTCTAGATAGGACGGGCCCCATGCCCTCTAGTGGGTTGTGTTGTTCCCCCTGCAGGTTGGGTTGCGCACTCCTCCGGGATGTGGTGCGCCCACCTGTGCGCTCGGAGATGCCTCTTTGCAGGCCGGGCCACACCACTGAAGTCTGGGTGGTGACCCCCATGTGGGCCGGGGCGCGCCCCCTTGTGGTCTAGGCCATTCCCCCCAATGGGCCGGGTCGCACACCCTGCGGGCCGGTCGGTGCACCCGTGTGGGCCGGGACGCCCACCTGCGGGCTAGGCGGCGCCCCCTGTGTGTCAGGCCATGCCTCCTATGGTATGGGAAATAGATTGGCCCAGAAAGCTAAGTCTGTTATTTCCTAACCCAACTGGGACATTCCAGACCAATTTGGACGGGGTTGGGTAAGTCTGACCTGGTCAGACCGAACCCAGACCCAACGAGGCCCAGTTTTGCTTAAATTGCCATACCATGAAATCCAGACATCTGTTTGAAGAACCATATACGGTGTTGGGATTATTGGAGCAATATAGACCATTTGGTATACTTCACTCGATTGTTGGACAATTTTGGTGTACGAATGGGTTAGATCGAACCCGAATCCAACTGGGCTATCAGTACTGAAACACATATAACTCACAGACCGGTTGTTTCATTGACATGCCATCTATCGCGTTGGAATCCTTACGACATGGTGGACCTCTGGGATACTCATTTTTGGAGCTTAGTGGTGGTAATTCTATAACTGATATCTTGAAGAACAAATTCAATGGAACTCGAGCACACTAGGTGTGAGGAATCCTTTCGTTGGATTTCTTTGATATAGCGATAGTTTGTTGATCAGCATCATAGAGACACTATGTAGATCAACCTTGTAGTTTCCCAATGAGAACCAATTTTAAAGTGGTCCATCAAGGATCGAAACCTAGCGACCCTGAGTGGATTATCATCGAGAGACCATGAGTGGATCGGCATTCTAGCGACCGTATGTGGATCAGAATCTAGCGACACTATATGGATCAGCATTCTAGTGACCCTGTATGGGTTAACAGTAGTGTGACCCGATGAGGACCCGCCTTACTATGGCGAGTCATGGAATAGAAAACTACATCCAAGTGTGAAACGATCATAGAACAACTTCATTGTGGATCAGTAGTGGAACTTATTAATGGAATAAGATGAAATAGCTTAAGAATAATCATTTATATTCCTGATCTCTGAGTTGTATACCTAGTGTGAGATTACTGTTTCTTCATGCTTTGTGATTGAGTTTTTCCCTTGTGGTTTTTCATTGTGAAACTCTGGAAGACCATCCGGGGTCTCGGGTTCCCTACTGAGTATTGTTATACTCACCCCTGAACTGGATTCTCCGACACCATGTAGTGTCTTGTGCAGATGACAGACAACCTTGACAGGTGTTTTGGAGCCAGGACTGGATGGTGCTCAGAGGTGACCGTTAGGGGTGACGTGTTGCAGTGACGATTGATCATGAGTTGTACCTACCCTTCAGGTATGAACCTTGGAGGATGATTCTGGGAGCTTTTGTTGTTGTTGTTGTTGTTGTATTTTTTATTTGGGCTTGTATTCCGACCCCATTTTCTAACAGTACTCAACCTTTTCTCTTTCAGTACTCATTTTTTAGGATTGTTGTTTTACTATGTGGTTTGTGCTCATTGTATTCTTAGATTGAGTATTTTCATGATTAAAGGAAATTACCTTCCATTATTTTGGGATATGCCTTTAGATTCTAGTCTCTAACCCCTGGCCTATGGAAGGCTAGTTTTGGGTGTCACGACACCAGCCCCGGGGGACGGGTCATGACAACGTGGTATTAGAGGAGATGGTTCTACCGATGAACTTGGACTCAAATCATTAAAATGGTGCAATAGTGTTAATTTATTTAAATGTGTTTTTAAGTTCGGGGAGTTCTGTGTTGGTGTGGTGGCTGACGTATCCATACACCTAGACCATGAATACTGATTTCCAACTCAAATCATGAAAACAATAATTTCGTGTGTTTTGGAAATTTTTTACATTGAACTGTTTTGAGTCAGCTCACCAGGTATGCCTTATTGATTGTGGCTCACCTGTTTCCTTTTAGGATGCGCCATGAAGACAAAAAGCCAGGATTCCCGAGATATTACACCATGATGGCCCACCAAGCGACGAGGCTTCTGTTCAGGGTCGTCTTACTATGTTGGAACCTTCAGAAGGTGTACAAGAAGCACCACCACTTGGAGGTTAGTAGATGCCACCAGCCCCACTAGTAGACCATTCACGTTGACTTAGCACGTTGTACGAGTTCCAGAGATAGGGGCCTCTGAGGTTTCAAGGTGAGACAGATCCCGAGGAAGCTGAGGACTGGCTGGAGGCTATAGATAGAGTATTTCTCATGGTTGAGACCCCAGCCGAGAAGATGTATATCCTAGATTATTTCATTTTCTAGGGAACTGTAGAGATATGGTGGATCCTGACTCTCCAAACACATGAAGAGGCAACCCTCACCGGGAAAGACCTTTGGAGCCTAATCAGGGCGAGTTTTGTTCCAAAAACACTACGCTTAGTACGTATCTAGGAGCTATGCACTTACAGTCGTGCAGCTTATCAATGGCTCAGTACTCTGATAGATTCACAGATATCTCATGGAACTCCACTGACATGGTACGAGACCCATTCTTTAGGGACTAGACCTTTGAGAAGGGTCTCTGTCAGAAGATCATGAGCATCGATGATATCACTGAATATGAGGACATAGGCTTGAGTGCTCGAGAAAACATTTTTGTTGGAGAGATTCATAGATGACCAGTCACTGAAGGTGAGATCCACCTTGGGTCAACAAGTAGCTAAGTCATCTGTAGAAGGCAGTTTACAGATGAACCATATGTCCAAGCAGGCTAGACTCACCAGTGGACGACCCTGGGATGTAGGGTCAGAGGTGCAGAGCTCAGAAGGTAGATAATGTCAGTTGGGAGGAAAACTGTGCTTCACGTGCGTTGTGCACGGACACATGGCTTGTGACTACCCAAACCACAGTACAAAAATCAGAGGACGGCTGAGGGAACACCGAGGTAGATGCATAGATTCCTGCGAGGAGGTCCGCAGGGCGGCAGACAAGGCAGAGGAGCAGGCTGTGCAGTTGGCGATGGGTAGCGATTTGTGGTTCTTCCACCACCCCCACTAGGATGTGCACCCCGACCAGAGAGAGAAGGTGGATAAGGGAAAGTACAACTATAGTAATCTGAGGCCTTTGACCAAAATTATCTAAATATGATAAGAGGTATGATCTATGTCTATTCTGCCATAGCTACAATACTTATAGATACAGGTTCCAGTAACTCTTTCATTTCCACAACACTCGTTTGGTGCTCAGAGATTCTGATGGAGTCATTGTCTCAATACTTGCGATTAGAGACTCCTATGGGAGGAGATTCGATGTTTACACACTGGTGCAGCCAGTGTGAGATAAATCTAGTAGGAGAGAGCTTTGACTGGGATCTCCTAGTAGCATCATCGTGGCCTTACAACATCATCTTTGGGATGGACTGGATATCCACAGTCCATGCTCAGATAAACTATTTTTGTAAAACGTTCAGTGTGTCTATGAGTATGGAATCATTTTTTCCTTCACTGGTGAGAAAGAAACAGTTGTGTCATAAGATAGGCTTTCACGGAGTAGGGTGTAGCAGATCACTCATCATTCGGCTATCCTTACCCTCGGAGAAGTTGATGTGAGGAGTCCGATATATCCTGTAGTGGTGGACCAGTATGATGATGTCTTCCTTGATGATGTTTCAGGACTTCCTCCTCATAGATAGGTAGAAATTCACATTGAACTTTACCCTAGTATGGCATCGATATCTACACCAGCATATCAGATGCCTCCCATAGAACTTTGGAAGTTTCCTGTACAGCTGGAGAACTTATAGAGAAAGAAGTTCATAAGACCTAGTGTTTCTCCATGGGCATCCCCAATCTTGTACTCCCAGACGGTAGATGGGAGTCTAAGGCTTTGTGTGGATTATTGGAACCTGAATCAAGTGACTGTGATGAACAAGTATCCTCTTACAAGGATTGATAATCACTTCGACTAGCTAAAGGGATCTTGTTGGTTTTTGAATATATACCTAGGATCAGGCTATCACTAGTTCATGGAATGGGATGAGGACATACTGAAGACAGCCTTCAAATGTCGGTTTGACCATTACGAATTCTTGGTGATGATTTTCAGCATGACCAATGCTCTAGTAGTGTTCATGGGGATCATGAAAAGGATCTTCCAAACATACCTTCATCGCTTTGTGGTGGTGTTCATTTATGACATCTTGATATACTCGACATCAGAGGAGGTGCATGCCATGCACCTACAGATAGTTTTGGATACACTTCGAGAGAACCAGATTTATGGAAGGCTCTTGAAGTGTTAGTTCTGGATATGGGAAGTCGACTTCTTGGGGAACATTATCTTTGGGGTTGGATTTTCAGTGGATCCAGCGATGATAGATGTTGTTCTATATTTGGATCCACCTAGGTGTGTGATTGAGGTGCAAAGTTTCATGGGGTTTGCTTGGTACTATAGGAGATTCGTACCTGACATTTCCAGAGTTGATGCACCATTGTCAGTGTTGACAAAGAAGGGTCAACCTTTCTTGTGTATGGAGATGTTACAGTATAGTATCTAGGAGCTGAGGAAGATGCTGAAGAGTGCCCCCATATTGAGGCTACCAAAAGAGGGAAATTTTAATGTAGATTATTGCAACACATCAGGGACCAGACTAGGTTGTTTCAGGATGTAGGAGAGGGTGGTGATCACCTACGACCCATGATGGTTGACATAGTATAATCAGAACTATGCTACAATGTACTGGAGTTAGAATCAGTGGTCATGTCACTGAATATGTGGCCACACTACTTGTGGATGAATGTTTTACAGTCTACTATGATCCCAAGAGTCTCATGTATATCTTCTCCCAGAAAGATCGGAACCTGAGACAATGACGATGGATAATGTTCTTCCATGACTATGACTTGAATATAGTCTATACTCCTAGGAAGGAGAACATTGTAGTAGACACACTCAGCAGAAGCTATGGTCTACAGCTGTTGGGTGAGGCGAAAGAGGATCTAGCCATGTTGTAGATTTCCATCATGTATAGAGATGGTGCAGCTAACCTCTTTTATATGACTATCAGTCCCCCACTTCTACAGTGAGTCAGGGAGGAATTTCTTGGGGACGTTGACTACGAGGCCCGACGTGCTCAAATATCTACAAGACTGGCTCCTGAGGGATTTTCTGAAGGTGGGAAGCACATCGTTCTCTTCAGGGGACGCACCATGGTACCAGTGATTCTACAAGAGGAGATGTTGTGGGAGTTCCATACGTCTTATTTAGTAGTAAATCCTTTAGTATATAAGATTTACAATGACATCAAGTTCCAGTACTGGTGGCCATGGATGAAAAAGTAGTGGCAGATTTTTTATCCTTATTCCTCACTTGCCAACAAGTGAAGGTCGAGCATTAGGTACGAGAAGGCATAGCTCATCCACATGAGGTACCAGAGTGTAAGTAGAATGCCACATCCATGGACTTCGTGACAGAGATTCCACATACATCCACGAGCTGCGATTCTATCTGGGTGATCATTGACGGACTCCCCGAGTTATCCCACTTCCTACCCATCTGAGAGTAGGGATCAGTAGAGTTCTTTGTATGCCTCTATAAGTAGGATATTTTGTGACTAGATGGATTTCCAATGATGATAATCTCGTATATTGACGCACTTTTTACGTCCTTCTTATGGAATGCATTACAAGAGGAGTTCGGTACTCAGCTATGCTTGAGCACCACCTTTCATCCTCCATGTGATGGTCAGATGGAGTGGACCATTCAGACACTCGAGGACATACTTCGTTCTTGTTTCCATGATTTTGGAAGCAGTTGAGAGGACCACCTTCCCCTGGGGGAGTTTTCATACAAAAATTGCTATCACTCCACCATCAGCAAGGCCCCATTTGAGGCTTTGTATAGGAGACCATGAAGATCACCACATTGTTGGACAAACCCAGGGGTGTCAACACTTATGGGACCAGAGTTGGTACAGGCTACCACAGAGAAGGTGTCGGTCAACCAGGAGCGGATAAAGACTGAATGGAGCCAACAAAAGTCTTTTTTCGACAGGAGACGAAGACCCATGGAATTAGTGGAGGGAGACCATGTATTCCTATGGGTCTCACCCTGATGAGGGTTACAGAGGTTTGGTCAGGGTGGAAGGTATCTCTGAGGTTCATCGGACCATTCGAGATACTCAGAAGAGTAGGTGAGGTGGCGTACCATCTAGATCTTCCCCCACAAATGCATCGGGTGCATGACGTTTTCCATTTGTCATAGCAGAGGAAGTAAATGCATGATCCATAGCATGTTATTGAATAGGATGATATAGACATTGATGATGGGGTGACATTTACGAAGGTTCTAGTGGAGATTGAGGATCTATAGGAGTGGGTCCTTCATGGACGATCGATACCTTTTATATGTGTTTTCTGGAATCACAGGAACAACTAGAAGAACACATGGGAGAGGGAGACTCAGATTTGTTCTTTGTACTCCCACAAGACTATGTTGTAGATTTCATGGATAAAAATACCTAAGGTGGGGAGAATGTAAAGACCCAGATTTTCCATTTAATTTTTTTAATTATATAGAACTATTCCAATGTTGCTAAATGTGATGGTATTTTATTCTGATGCTAGGTGTTCCCGAAACGGATTTTTGAATATTCTTAAGGTAAATTTAGTAAAAGAGCGAGCATGAAATCCTAAATTTTGAACTCCATCTCGGAATTAAAATTCGAGGGCACTGTTGAACTCTGAGTACCATGATTCACTTAAGGGAACCTTAACCTTGACCATAGTGGGTTTATAGATTATGATTCTTTTTTCGGTTTTTGTGGAGGATTAATAAAATAAATGTAGTTTATTATAAATATCCTCCACCTCTATTTTGGTGTTGGTGGTAGGGACAACAAGGGGTGGTTGGAAATTTAATGTAGGAAATTAAATGAACGATTACACAAAAATGTGTAACCACCCTACATGAAATTAAGGAGATTCATTAATTGCACCAATTAATGAACCTCTTTTAATTGTGGGTTGTGAGGATAACTCCCCTCATCTTTATCTTACTTATTTGGTTGGAAAAGGAGAAGAGTATTTTCGAGGATCCCCTTAACGAAGAAAGGATCCATCAAGCATGAAAAAAATAACGCCATTGAAGCAGAAACGTTGGAGGCTTGCTTCAGGATTAACGAACACCGGCCCATCTTCATTTGCGAGACACTCTCCAACGACTCTTGAGGTAGGGTTTTTGACTTGATTGAATTCCAAGAGTTGTGATTCATATATCTTCTCCCTTGATAAGATAAAAAATCAGAGGGCGTTGGCCAATCAAACATGGCTTGATCCCTCATCCTCTTTTTTCTCATTGAGTTCTTCACGGGTGAATATTTGGGTGGCACGAAACCCATAACTAAGGGTCAATAAGAAAAGGAGGCGACCCGAGATACCCATATGAGCGATATGTGGAAAAATGGACCATAGGAGCTCACCCAATGGCTGGTGGAAGGCCTCTAGCATGGCACAAGCATGGCGACACCAACGACTGGAACAACGACATCGACGGTTGGTGCTGACAGGTGATGGAGGTGGCCGACACTGGCTGACCGTGGTGGAGGTGGCACGTCATTGTGTGTCACAGGAGGAGGCTATGGCACAAGGCCTCAATAATCATCAGATCATCAAGCACCCTCTGGCTGTGGAGGTGGTGCAGGGTGCCATCACGCACCGCAAGTGGAGGTCACGACTTTTCAGCCGCGGTGGTTCTTTAGGGTAGAGGGGCATGCCATCGCACACCATTGGGGATGGAAGCTTCTTGAAGCCGCAGAGGAGGAGGAGGAGGGACCTTCCCCTCTAGGTCATGCGGCGACCTGGTGGTGCCACGTGGTGCTACTGCTCTAAATCCGAATGGATGTGCCGTTCAGAAACCAGGAGGATATGCCTCCCCCTTGAGCCAGCTAGGGAGGGCCTCGATCCCTCCATCGGGCTGAGCCATGCCCCACTGCGGGTAGGGATGCTCCCTCTTGCGATATGGGCGACACATCCCTGCCGGTTGGGTCATGCCCCCTATGGGTCGGGCTGGGCCGCACCCCCCACGGGCTAGGCTGCACCCCCATACGGGCCGGGCCACGCCGGACCGCGGCCTGGCGGGACGAGTCCGCTATGGCCCTGCCCAACCAGGCCGGCCCATACTGGTTCAGGCCAAGCCTGGTCAGACCCAGACCCTGTTCGGGGTGACCCTAATAGGGTCGGGTTGTCCCAGAATGGGTCGGTACAATCGGGTCGGACCGGATCCAAACCCAACCAGGCCTAATTTCGCTTAAATTTCCATAACATAAAATCCAGACATCCGTTTGATGAACCATCTATGATGCTGGGATCCATGGACCGAGACCGTACATTAGGTATACCCCACATGAATTTTGGTGAAATTTGGAGTATGGCCAGGTTGGATCGAACCCGAATCCAACCGGTCCCCACATACTAAAACGCTTATAACTCAAAGTACGGATGTCCAATTCATGTGTCGTCTATTGTGTTGGAACCCTTACGGCCTATTGGACCTTTGGGTTACTCCTTTTTGGAGCTTAGTTGAGGTCAATGTAGGACCGATATCTCAGGGACTGTATTGTACGGTACTCTAGCACACTGGTTGCGAGGAATCCTGTGGATGGCTGTCTTTGAAGTAATGACCTTGTGTGGAATAACATAACAGTGACCCTGTGTTGATCAGCATCATTGCAACAATGTGTAGATTAGGCTCATAGCTACCCAATGAGAAACCATCTTAGAGTGGCCCGTCGAGGATTAGCACCAAGCAACCCTGAGTGGATCAGCATCTAGCACCCATCTATGGATCAGCATTCCAGCAAACCTATGTGGATCAGCATCTAGCGACCTTGTGTGGATCCACATTCTAGAGACCCTGTGTGGATCAGTAGTAGAGTGACCTAACGACGACCTACTATACAATGTCCCATCGTGGAACAACAAATTACGTCCATGAGTGAACCGATGATAGAAAATATTCTTTGTGTATTAGTTATGGAACTTCAAAATTGAATAAGATGATATAGCTTAATACTAATCCTCTATATTCCTCATCTTTGAGTTCTATACCAGGATTGAGCTGACTATTGCTTCTTGCTTTGTGATTGAGGCATTACATTGTGGTTTTTACATTGTAGTACTCTGGGAGAACTTTGGGGGTCTTGGGGTACCTACTGAGTAATATTATACTCACCACGACATAGGATTCAGTGATACCATTCTGAGTCTTGTTCATATGACGGATAGATTTGATTGAGGTCCTGGATCTAGTACTAGACAATGCTCGTAGGTGACCATTAGGCATGATGTACCACTATGATGATCGACCCTAAGTTGTACCTAACATCATGTAGGAACCCTGGCGAATGATTCTGGGATCAGTTTTTCTGATTCTATTGTACTTTTCAGTTTGGCCTGTATTCCAGCCCCCTTTACTTATAGTACTCACTAGTTTCACTTTCAGTACTCATATTTTTTACTACTGTAGTTTCTCTATGTGGGTTGTGCTCGTTGTATTCATAGACTGACTATTTTCTAGTTTAAAGTCAATGCATTCACTTTATTCATGGATATGCCTTTCGGTGCTAGTCGTCAAGACTTGGCCTATAGAAGGTAAGCTTGGGGTAGTCACAACATGGACCCCCGGGGAGGGGTCATGACCTATCCTTAGTCCACTTTTCCATGAATGACTTTCAAAATTTCTATGTGTGAAAGGGTAATAAAAAAATGATATATTAGATTTCTAGAAAAGAAATTATTTCCTAGATATAATAATAATTTATTGTATATCATATCTATTCATTATATATTCATATATTGTAATCCGTGATATAATCTGATATGAAATTGAATACACAGTTCATAGAAATTTTAGACCATACATATGCATGAATTAATGCATTATTTTTTATTATTTTATTAATGAAAGAAATATAAATGGTTTATATTTGTAATATTACTATAGTATAATATTTTTTCTTATATGCCACATTTTTATTATAACACTCCATAATAATTTTCATGTAACGTGTGAATGAACCACATCATTTTGAGGTGGCAGTTGTCCACACATCCACAAACGATGTTATCATATTAACACAAAATGGAAATCATGATGAAATGTTTTATGCAACAATTACAGAATCACATAATCATTATAAATTTCATATATATATATATTATTTTAACTATAATTTCATCATTATTCACATTCTTGAAAGGCTGTAACGGAATAACAAACGACATCAGTTCATGAGCCGATAATCTGTTGTACACAAGAACAATGAATTTATATGCCATTTAAATGTAGTATGTGTGGGTTTAGGTAATAAACATAATATTAAAACATATTACTATATAGATGATACATATGTTTTTATATAAATAAGATATAATAATAATTAATGTAGTAGATAATGAAATAAATCAAAATTTCTTGTTGAAGAATGTTATCTATTCTTTGGATAAATCCTTTGGGTTTATACCAAAAGTACTTATGGGGTTTATTTCATCCAATATTGAGTATTATTTAATTAGGGAATTGATGTAGGGATATTACTTTTGTATTTTTTGGATGATCCAATGTGATTTAAAAATGTGAAGAAGTTCTTGTTTAGTTCCCTTTATAATTGAGTTGGAGTAGTATTCTTGTAAATATAAAAATGAAAACACTATTGGTAGGTCTCCCTTAAATAATGTGATAATAATAATGATAAAATTATAAAAATGATGGATATTTTTGAAATATGGAAGTCCTGTTCTTTTTTTACAATTTTCTTTGTCATATGGCCCCTTAAGATTAACAATTTACCACTAAATATCTTATTTTCAGCATATTCGATGTAATTATTTTTAATTTATTTAACTATTTTTTTGGAAAAAACAATAATATGACCTTAAAATATGTTTTAAAATTTTCTTAATAAAAAAATGGAATTCATATTTCAAAATTCATATCACATAAGTCATATAAATTCATTTAATATTAATCTCACAAAAGGGATGAGACAACGGGGTTTTAAATTGATAATGTCCATAAGGCCACTATGTGAAAATATCTAAATTCAAAATATAAAAGATTAAAATGAAATAAATCATATTAAAATATATAAAATTTATCCAACGATACATTAGATCTAATTAATAATATAATATTACCATATAAATTATTTAAATGAAAAGTTATATTTCCTTTTAAATTTATTGTTTTTCACTATTAATCAACAAATAAAAAATATCAGAAAAATAATAAAACATAACACTAAGATATTTTTGAAATTAATATTTAAAAACTAAATATTATGTTTTAAAATAATATTTATAACACTTTCAATATTTATTTTTAATACTGGTTCTCCATGAAAAGGCATTAAAATTACTCTATTGAAAAATAAAAAATTTCAGGGTTCAATGAGATTTTTGTTATCTTATAACAATGAATTATATATTATGAATGTGAAAATAATTTATTGAATAATATATATATATATATAAATAATATCATTCATTAGTTGTAATTAATTTAATTTACTAATATAAAATTCAGTTGGGAACAAAAAAAATAGTTTTTAAATTAAACAATTCAATTATATTATCTTTTTTATATTAATTTATAATTAATTGGAAACAATTTAATTCATCCATATACTTTTGTATGTTATATAATAATTTTATTAATATCCAATTTAATGGATACAATATATCATATTATATATAATAATAATATTAAAAAATATATTCTTTTTCGGTAAAAAGCAATATTATGTGTAATGAAAGTTATTAAACAAATCTGTTATTACATGTAATTTAAGCTATATAATAGAATGTGTTTATTTCAAATAATAAAAATATCAAAAATTAGTATGTAATTATATTCTATTATGTGTCTTGGGTTTTCTATTATACTTTCTATCTAATATGACATTCAAATTTTAAAATTTCAGGGTGTTACATTATCCCCACCTTAAAAAAATTATTTCCTCAAACATGAAACATAATCTTAATCATCTAGGGTTTCATATCTGTATATATTGTGGTCAAAAATACCCATCATAAATATTTTTAATAAAACACCTTATTATAATTTGGGGAAAATATAGTGAAAATCGCCACAAAACTATGATTCAAATATGAGGTCATTAGTGAAAACATGGACGTGTAAATAAATTAAAACTATCAAGTTCTGATGGAATGAAATTCATAACCTTTTAATTATAATGTTTTTTTACCAAAAATACATAAACCTATGTTCTCAAAATTTTCATTTATATCATCAAAAAGGATTTTAATTGAAGAATTTTTTTTTCAAGAACCTTTTCCTAGAGTTTAGGAATTATTTCACCCATTAATATATAAAAATATACAACTAGTTTCCTATGTACATCATACTAATGAACATGTAATTTATTCCCATGAAATATTTCTTCTTCACCGGTTCAATTATATGGTTATGTATTACATAAATCACTAAACCATGTAAAAATACAAACATAAACTATTTAAAAATGGTTCACCTATTATCACTTCTAAAATATCATGATCCAAAATATTAGAATCTGTTTGATGGTATTTAGTAGTGTCAAATATTATTTAATCATAATAATAATTTCATTATATAAGAATAATTATCTCAACATCTGAAAGAAATTCAGGGTTATCTTTTTCTCAATCATTTGATTTCGAAAAAGTTTATCGTGATACTAAATCAATTTTAGTTGTACCATTAAAAATTGATCTCAATTCCTTAATGAAATAGTATTATATTATGATCCTTCTAAATTTCATAATTCATGTGATTATAACATCATCAATAAAATTATTTTAAAAAATATTTATTAGTTTCAAACACATAAACACATTAATCATTCCACTTCAACTGTGTGAATATCAAATTATTGACTTTGATCCCTCATATTCATCTAATATATATTCCAATGAATCTATTTAAATTAATTTTTATAGTTCCCCATATCCATAAATGTGATATAATGAATAACAATGTTTTATTTCTCCCTAATTCATTCAATGACATGGTAACCATTTTCTCTACGCTTGTAACAAACTCACAATCCCTTAATTCATTTCTCAGGGTTATTTTTCAAAATTTCTCACAAGGTGGGAATTACATCATTCCCTTCTTATTTATTGAATCAATATCTTTTCATGATGTCTAGAAGAGGTATTTTTCTCTTGGTTCCCTTCGAATATATTTGAATAGGATAATTATTTATCCACCTTGAAATCACATAATGCTATTCCATAATATGAATAAATAATTTGTGAGACCAATATACTTCAGAGACAAGGCTTAATCCCTTTAATAAAATTGTCAATTATTCACTCTAAATTTCATATGTAATTTATAGCACACATAGAATTCAATTAAAAAGTATCTTAGTACTCTAGAACACCTTATTATCTATTTTTATTTAAGAGGAGTAACATTCTCTTCATTTCAACTTATTCCTCATGAGGGGAATATTTTTCGAAGAATTTATCTTTAAAATAATTTCTCCTAAGAGTTATATTTCATATTCCACCCAAGTAATCTAGATTAACAACCATGATTGATATGCATAACCATTGAGACAATAAAATGAAAGGTTAAACATTTCATTTTCTCCACATCCCCATGCTATAAATATCATCTCCATATACATAATATATTTATCATCATTTATTAGGATAGTGGTCCCACAAAATGATGGGGTCTCTATCATATATTGCAATCCATCATCTAGGAATCTCATTATTGAAATCCATGTTCATTATTGGTATGTATAGGTTTCATAACATGATTATGGTACCCTAAAATAGACATAATTTTATCTATCCCAATACCAGTTGTATGGGTTCACTGAATAGGGAAATCACTATTTTGTCCATTATTATTAATACAATTATTCATTCAAATAGTGATTTATAAAAATCTAGAATTTTATGGACTATATTAAATAATTATGAAACATAATGTATATTCTGAAAACATGTAACATAAAAATATTTATTTATGTGTATCTCATCATGTAGTCAAAATCATTGTGTCTATGTGGTTTTTATCAATACTTATCCTCAATGTATATATTAAGATTTTTTATATATGTTCTCCTAAATCAAGTTTCCATGATTTATACTAGTGTTTAATTTATACCAACTATAACACCCCAACATGAGAAGCCCGTAGCTGGAGCCATAAACTATTTCATTGGAATGATTATAAGGAATAAAATCTCAAAGGACTGATCAGTTTAGTAGTATTTTAAAAGAAATTATAAACAAGATACTGATTTAGAATCTCATCCAGATATCTCTTTATCATAAGTTGGGAAAATAAAAAAAATAACGGTGAAAAAAATGCTATGTAATGGTTAATTATAACAGAAGCTATAAGGACTAAATATTGAATAATCAATATGGAATGTTTAATAACAAAACTCACATTCCATTTATCCAATATGATAATAATGAAACGAATCTATAGATTTTCATATAGTTAAATTCCACTACATAATATTAATTTAATAGTAAATGAGGGAAATACGGAATTATCAGAGGTCATGTTTCCCAGGATAATTATACCTTTAATATTAAGATCTAATTTCAAAAATATTTAAAATATACGTGGTGAAATCCAATCTGATTTGTCCAACTGATTTATTTCATGAGACAATCGATGAATTATGGGGTTTGAATTAAATTTTCCTCAACCAATGTTTTTAATTTCAAAATAATAACTCATATATTTAATAATTGATTTAAATTTAAAAAAATAGTTCCTAATAAAATATATGTATTGAGTAAATGATAATAATTTATCAATATTTCCCCATTAAATCAAATAAATTTTAATGAAAAAACCATCGTTAATAACTATATACAGTTTCAGAAATTTTAATATCCATACTAAAATAATATTCATATCATAAATAAATATACATTTCAATGCAAAATGATTATGAGATAGTGATTTTATTATGGGAAAGTTAATAATCATAAAATAATGTGATATTTTAATATAACATTTACTTGTAGGTAATTTTTTTCATAAAACCACTTATATGAGATAATTCAATGTTAAACATTAAATAAAATGAAAAAAAAATATATATCAAAATTGTTAGTAGATACACCAGAAAAAAGAAAAAACTATTGAATATTATATTTACATAACATATATAAAAAATTTTATATGAAATTCCCTTACAACTTGTGTAACATTTGAATTGAGAGCACTATAAAAAAATAAAATAAATTGAAATTTTTATACCATGATATGAAGGAAATTTTATATATAACATGTCATAGGGAATTATATGTGATGAATAAATTAAATAAGTGGGTAATATAGCATAAGTCTCATAGATTTAAAAATTATATAATAAATCCCCTTACAGTGAGTCTAACCTGACACGTGTGTCTCTATCATACGGAATAATAAACATATGTTAAGTTATATATTTTTTATAACCATTCATAATAATTATTGTAACTTTTAATTTACCTATTAATTTTTTTTCAATTACCTAATCAAATATGATTATGTTGGATGTTTT
This sequence comes from Viscum album, assembly GCA_963277665.1. Lineage (NCBI taxonomy): Eukaryota > Viridiplantae > Streptophyta > Magnoliopsida > Santalales > Viscaceae > Viscum > Viscum album. The sequence goes on from OY728127.1 coordinate 897,114,886, forward strand.
GACCATATTTAGTTTATGTGTCAAGAAATGACTTTGGTTGGTGGACTATGGTCAAAGGGGACATAATTTAAACACCTCCAAAATAATAATAATAAATTAATTATCGTATTCATACATCTATTATACTTTTAAAATCCATCATGGAATATGGTTATGAAAAATTAATTAATGTTACAATCATAGAGACGGTAGGCAATACGTATGCATATATAACTTCTCTGTTTTTCAATGATAATTACAGAAATAAGGAAAGAAAAATATAAAATTAAAGAATGATAATATATATTAAACATGACAATATATTTTCATATTTATTTTTTTATTATACATGAAATTAAAAATGAATCACATGGATTCAAGGAGATTGCAGTACACATGTATTCGAATGACATTATCACATTTTCTTTTTGTGAATGAGTAATAATGAAAATAACATATTATATTACCAAAAATTTTAGTTTTCAATAATATAATAATTATTTCATTTATATAATATATAAAAATTATACAGTTATTGATTTCAATCTATTATAATTGCTGATATGAAGTGGAATGCACTATTCATGGATACTGTAAGTTGTATGTATGCATAAATATTGCTTCTAATTTATTATTGTACTAAATAACGAAGAGTAACTTATATATGTGTATGATATTATTCTATTATCATAATTATAAAATATATATCACACGTGGTTATTAATACAATCCCAAATATGTTCCATGTAACATTTTAATGAATTCCCTCACATTGGGGTGGCTGTACTCCACACGCCCACAAATGATGTCATCATATTGATAAAAATTCGTATTTCTAAAGTTTTGTGATATGATGTAATTAAATATGTATAATATAATTATAAATATCATATATAACATATTTAAAAAATAAATCCATCATTATTCTAAACCATTAAAGGTGATAATGGAAGAACGAGAAACATCGAACCACGAGGCTGTAGTCCTCTGTACACACGAACGATGATTGAATAACCCAATTGATGGGTTTTTTTGTAATTTTAGCTCCTACCCAAAAGGTAACATCATATAAATATGTTTAGGATACTGAGGTTATTATTTAAAAAACATATATACCAACCAAGCCTTAAAAATTTCATAAACTAGTTAATTCATCAGGAATACACTTTCTTAAATTCTCAAATATCTTTTTGGGGTGAAGGTTTAGAGAATTTGGATATTATTCGTACATAACAACCCACAAGTATAAAAATGTTATTATACTAAAATATTATCCACCTTTTCATAATATAACAATTTTTTATCAAATAAAAGGTGTTTTATTTTCATGAAAAATATTAAGAAAATTCCGCTTAGATTCTTATATCCTCTTACCAAACCATAAAGCCCAATAAAATAAATTTTAAAACATGGAATGAGAATAAAAATCTTAGTAAGGGACATAAAAGGAAGGAAATAAATTTTTTTCAACGATAGGAAATATGTTTTCATACCATTCATACATAAATAATATGAAATTATTCCCAAACAATTTAATTTTCACCAATAAAGTATATTATATTTACTTTGTAAAACATGATATTTTCATAAAACATAGAGTGAATAAATAAACCATTTCTGTGAATTGGGGAATCATTTTACATCTATATATACATCGTATTATAACCCTAATATCAACATAATGATTTTTAAAAATCACAGCTACCTTATAATGTAAACCTCACATATACATAATGACGTAGCCACTACAGTTACACTTTGAGTAACCATTAAGGTAAACTTCCAATACAAACATACCCAATGCATTAAAGGTCTATCACAGACCAACCAATCATCTGAAAAATTCCGAAAAATAGGAACATAGTATTAAAAAAAGAATAATTTCGCCATAATAACATTACTTTTCTATTTTGTAAAAAATGAAATTTAAAAAGAGGATTTTCACTAAAATTCCCTTACCTCAGGATTGACTTCCTTCAAATGTGTTCAAACCTCAAGTATAATGGTTTTAAGAGTGTTAAATATTTATTATAGAACTCTATTATTATTTATATACCTTTTTGATCTTTTATATCATATTTTCATTTATTTATTACTAGTAATAGGTTATTTTTGTTGTTTAGGGTGCATTTATTTCAGGGATTCCATTTCTGGGTCATTATTTATTTTCTATAAAAATATAAGAAAAACAAAAATTATTCAATGAAATGATATTTATTTGATTCCATATTTTTTTAATGATTTCTTATATCATTTTTTGATACGTAGGTAATCAATTAGATAAAACATTAATGAAACTGATTTAATTCTATTTGGTGGATTGTATGACCATCATGAACTTATATAATTTTATTTAATGTTTTGTCTATAATGTTTTTCCATAAGAGTAAAAAAGTTATATTGTTCATATTAAAATATATATTAACTATAAGAATTGTTTTATTACCATCCTTGACGGAATTAAATGGAAATGAAAATACATCATCCATGATGATGGTAAATCAACACATCATTAATGATGTTTTAATTTTTAGAATAAGAACATAAGAGGATGGGGTTTATGATATATATTATTTTAACATAATACCCCTATAGAATATTAATGTTACTGGAGTTATCATGTCAATAGGATTAGGGGGTAATGGGTGAATGGTAAAAGAAAATAAATTGAAAAGAAAATAAATTAAATACAATGTGATTTTACCTCTTGAATTCTTCTCATTTAGATCCCCCATAAAGAAATTGTATTATGTCATTTTCTAAGTAGAAATTCTCCTAAACATGGGGGAAGGATTGACAAGATTGTTCAGATAAATTTGGAAGATCTTCAACTATTTCAATGTGTGAGGGTGGTATTTATATTAGTTGAGAGGGGTGTTTTTAATTATTATATTCATTTATTTATTATTTTGGATCAAGACTCCAAATAGTGATGATTATTATGACTAAATACAATATATAGTTCATGTTATTTTGATCCAAAGTTTCTTACATTATCTGTACATCATTCCCAAAAAAATAATTCCAAAATTTTTCTTATACCTTAATTAAATGTATTTGACTATTCCACAAAGATTTACCTATTTCAATAAAATCCATAAAACACACCATATGAATATTTTGAAATTTAGAGTTAATAAATGAACATAGGTTTTTGAAAATAATTTTCTAAATAAGTGAAATTTAATTTCATTAAATAATCATATTTTTAAAAAATACTACTTTTAATATGATGAAAAATTTTATTAACATGTCGAAAAATTAATTAAGAGCTCCTGAAATAATATTATAATCCTATGAAACAAAAATATAGTTCTTAAATCATTTTATGAATTAAAATTTTCTCTTAACTAATTATATAGATTATATGTACTATATAATCAATTAGATTTAACAAAAATACCAACACATAATTTATCATTTCCAAAACAATACTCACTTATTCCATGATGTAAATATATCATGTTTTAAATTTATATGTTACATAAATATTAGCTATAATTTATTAGGTGATGTAACTATTAAATTTTTATAGATTCATTAGTTTTTATAAATATAACTTTTTTTAGTATACATTAATGTGTAGTTTTAGTATTTAATTCCAGAATGAAGGAACATTATTTTTATGAGTACCTGTATTGATAAATTCTCCCAAACTTCTAGAAATTGTTTTTTAGAACTTTTTATTTACATTTGTAACTAGTAATGATACATTTACCTCATATCATTTTTAGAATGAAATGTTTCTTCTTCAACCATGTGGTTTATCTAGAAAACATTATCCTTTTTAATTACCATATTACAAAATAAGTTCTCTCTACAGTCAATGAATCTAAAAATACATTTCCTCATATGAAAGGATATCTTCCAATTGAAAAATATCAGGGCTCAGCATATGATATGAATCTAGAACATACATTCTTGAAATGAAAACATGAAAAGAATTATGTAATTGGGATAAAATCATATGAAAAGCCAATTAGAAGGAAAATGAACACCCATTACCCATGATCTCATAGGGGCCAATGAACCATCAACTTATTTTCCCCTTATTTATAAAAAGTGTCCAAATTTTCCATGGTGAAAATTGAGAAATACAAGATAACCTACGTCAAATTAAATATCATTCTTATAGTTATCGTAATAAATTTTCCACCCTCCCTGATTTGTCCTCATATGTTTTTAGATCTTATTTATTTTATTAGAAACATCACCTATTATATTTGGTCCCATCAATATTCATTCCATGACATCATCCCAAAATTCTAGAGTTCCAATCCACTTTCCATAAAATTCCTACGTAGGATTCATATGTATATTTTAATGAAAATAATTATTATAACAATACTCAACTAATTAATGATGTTGATCCCAAAATTCCTAGTAAACCATTGAACAATAATGTATCTTGACATCCAATGTATGGATTGTGTTCTTATTATGTCCATCATATTGGGTATGAATGGTTGGTCTGATTTTTTTATACCCAACGACTTCTGAAGGCCATTCCCAAAATAAGAAGGTAATTTACGATCACTGTCAGAAAATATAGAGATAGGATCTCAATGTTACCTTATTATCTCTTTGAGGTACAAATGAGAAAACTAATCCAAATATATAATGTCTTTAATTGTAAGAAAATGTGTTGATTTAGCCAGTCGATCATCAATAAACCAAATTGAATTTTTACCTAGAGATGTATTTTTTATTCCCACCATGAAATCTATGGATACCATTTCCTATTTTTACTCTGGAACTGGAAGAGGAGGAAGCATCCCCATTGGTAGTTTTTGCTCTGATTTAACCTATTTAAAATTGACACACATCATGGAAAAATCATAAATATCTATTTTAATTCTTTCCAAATAGTTTTACTCTCAATAGAGTCTATACATCTTAGTGTTTCTAGTATAAACTGAAAATAGAGAACAAGTATCTTCACATAATATCTCTTTATTCAAATGTGAATCCCCATGAAAACATAACCTATCCCAATATCTCAAAGCACAATGTTTTTCAATTTTAAATTATGAATTCATACCCTTTTAACAAATTCTATATTTTTGTTGCAACTCACGACATTCTTTCCATTCTAACAAAGTTATATCTGAGAGAAATGACTTTACTAACACCTCAAAAAACTGAGAAATTTCCTTCACCCATAAATTCTAGGTATAAATTCATCAAATCAGTATTAAAAGGGTTATGTTATACACATTACATGTTTAATGATGCATGATTTTTTGACTCAAGGCATCAGAACGATTGTTTTATTTTCATGGATGAAAATTAATCAGGATATCGTAATTGTTTATGAGTTCATGCCATCTTCTCTGTCATATTATCAATTCCTTTTGGGTGAATATATACATTATAATTTAATAGTCAGCATAAATTTCACATTTAGATCCATATGAATGATGTATCTATGTTTTTAATTCAAATAAACATTGTTTCTGATTCTAGATCATATGTGGGATAATTTAACTCCTGATGTGTTAGTTGTCTTGAAGCATAACAATTAACTGATCATTATTCTTTGTATCACAACCATATCAATTCAATGAAGGATCATTTTAGATAAAAAACATCCCATTTGTGGAAGGTATATCCAAAATATTATCACTAACCTATCTTCTTTTTATTTATTGAAAAAAACATCATAGTCCTCTGTCCAAATAAATTTAAACCCTTTTTGTGATAAATTTGTTATCGATAGGGACTACCATGAAATATTTTAACAACCAGTAAGTAATGGAAAAATAATCTATGAGAATAATGGTTCTTTGTATCATTTTTAGGTCTTTCCATTCATCAACCCCTATTTTGAAGGATCAACTATTATACCATTATTATTTACAATGTTCCCAAGAAAATATATTGATGCCACACAAAAATCATGTCTTAAAAATTTAGTTTTAATATCTTCTCATTAAGGGTTTATGAAACAATTATTAAATTTTTTTAATGATCCCAATATATTTTTTAATAAACCAAAATATCATAAATACAAACAAAAAAAATTCTTATCCAAATAGTCATGAATGGTTTTATTCATAAGTTCCATAAATATTTCATGGGAATTTATCAAACCAGAGGGTATAACAAAAAATTCATAATACCGATAACTAGTATGAATTTCTATTATTGGGATGTCATCCTACATCACCATCAGCTAATGGTACACAGATCTCAATTTAATACTAGAAATATAAGGATCTCCAAAGTGATAATCTAAGAAGGCATCGATATGAGTTAATGGAAAAATTTTCTTAATATTATTGTTCCTCGAATCTCTAAAATAAAAGAAGGTTTTCAGGGAACCATCTATCTTTTTAATGAAAAATAGGATCACCTTATGGTAGTGTTCTAAGAAAAAAGAAATCCTTATCAAGAAACTCCTACAAATTATATTTCAATTCTAAAATATCAACTTGAGGCATTTGATTGGGGGTATTGAAATTAACTTCACAACATGAACTAAGTTTATTGTAAATTAAACATCACGATCAGGTATAAAATTTGGAAAAACATTATGAAAAAAATTCATCTATTGATTTTACACTAGAACATTGTTAATATAAACAGTTCACTTATTTTCTAAAATATGTGGAAGATAACATTTATTTTATTCTATTTAATTATTATCACCATCCATATTTTTTATCAGTGGTATTGGCTCATTATTTTATAAAAACTCAACAAATTTCTAAAAAAACTTTTTTAGCATTATAATCAATCTAAGCATGAAATCAAATGCCAATCAAGACCCATAATAACATGAATCTAAAGTAATGGAAAAAAGGATTTTTAGGTTATGTTGTTCCATTGACAACAATAGAAAGACTCATAGAATTATTTTTTTCATTAATATTACCTCATGGGGTTTTTACAATAAGTTATGTTGTAATATCATGAGGTTAGAATTCCATTTTACCAGAAAAATTCATAGAAAAAAAGTAATGTGTTGACCTTTTATGAATCAATAAATTATTAAAATATGAGTAAAAAACAATGTACCTGATACCACATAATTTTATTACCCAACATTTACTAATGTAGTGTCAAATGATTTTAGTACAGAGTTATTTTTAATATCTGGTTTCATACCATCATTTAGATCCTTCTTTGTCCAGGTATGTTTTTAATTACCCATATCTGCACATTTAAAATACTTTATAATATTCTTATCAAAATGAATCATATGATCATTTTCATTTCAATAGCTTGTTATTTTTCAAATCTAAACACATTGAAAAGACTTTGAATATTTTTTAAGGTGTTCCCCAGGGTTCTTTTTAACACATATTTCACAAATTGGAAAATGGAATTTCCTACCTTCAAATTTATTTTATTTATTCTTACCTAATTCTTTCCATAATAATATTTTATACATATGTTCATCAAATTACATGTGATAATTAGAAAACAGCATTTCTACCTTCTCATCCAATTGAAAAATTTTCACATAAATCTTGATTTTATAGGAAACTAATTTCTTTCAGTATCTTGTCTTAAATCATGATTAAAAGAAATTGATTTTACTACCAAGATCATGAATAATATTTTGGCCACACATTGCCAATCGAGTAAATTTTCCTTCATACGCAACCACTGAATCTTCTTCCTATTGTTTCAATTCAAGGATTTTAATTTCCTTCCTATATTGAACCCTTATTGGATAACATTTTTCATGGAAAACATTTTTAAATTCATCTCATTCAAAGGCATTTGTCTCTTCACATTCAGGGATATTCTTGACCACTTTACACCACTAGTCAACTTCAACATCAAAATGATAAATCAAAAAATTAAACTTTAGATATTATGAACACCCCATGATATAGAATATATCTTTATGGGATTTAATCCTACATTCAGCTTCCACTGGGTTAGAGGATCCACTATTATCATTACAGAGTTTCCTCATATAATGTTCTACTATCATTATGTTATTTTTTAGTATCTCTTGTATTTCTCTTTCATGGATGTCGTAGAAATTAATAACCTATGAAAAATAAGAAATCACAATCATGTAGTGATTGAATATAATTAAAAAATTTCTAGTTTGTGGATTTGGAATGATATCATCCTCTCAATTCCATTCAACATCAGCATCCCTGCTTATTTAGTATAAAACCATTCTGAATAGACATTTCATATTTGAAGAAATATGGTAATATTCAAATACTATATCTTTTCAACATAACCATAATGTTGGAATCATTTAAGTTATTTTATTAAAATCATCCTAACATATAAAATAATAAAAAAATTATATGATACCAATAATAAGGTCATGACCTTAAAAATTAAATAATAGAGTCAATTCATCTTTAGTTATATTTTGTACATTAAAAAATATGTTTTGGGATTAGTTTTTTAGAAAATTAGATTATAATTCAAACATAAAAACCCCGATGATTACAAAGTGGATGCTAATAAAATAATATCCATTTTTTAGTAATAAAATGTTCTTAAAAAAATTAATTATTATTTCATTTCATGAAAAACCATTACAATATTCATTTTGGCTTCTAATTCTACATACCCAATCATTAAACCCAATGGAATTTTTTTAAAACGTGGTATGTAAAAAAAAGCTAAGGGACATAAAAATAAGTAAATAAACCATTATTACTTGAATATGTATAATCATATTTAATCATTCTCACAAATAAATACTTCTCACTCTTAATGTATCATATAGTTACTTTTCTAAAACATGATATTTCCATAAAACAAAGAAAGAATTAATAAACCATTTAGGTAAAATGAAGAATTATTTTCATACGATAAACACATTGGATTTTAACCCTAGTATATACCTTATGATTTTTAACACTCAATGATACCATAAAATTTAACCCTCATGGATACATTTTGATGTAACCAATGCAATTACAGTTGGAATAACCATTTCGGTAAACATCCAAAATAATCATTAATAACGCATTGGATGGCTATCATATAACCACATAACATTATTAAAATTCCAAAAAACCTGAAAATAATCATAATACATGAACACATACATCATGAAAACATTCCTTTTTAATTTTTTAAAAATAGAAATTTAAAAGGGGACTTTTAAAGGCAACACTCTTAACTCAGGTTTGACTTCATTCAAACATGTTAAAAAATCCATTATAATGGTTTATAGAGTGTTTAAATTTTTATACATAACTATATCCATATTTATAATAACTTTTATGGTATTTTTTTTACATCTTTTCACTCGTTTATTAATAATAATTTGTTATTTTCAGTGTTTTAGGTGTGTTTATTTTATGGTATCGATTATTGGTTCCATATAGATTTTCCATAGAAAAGGAAAAAAACACAAAAGGTGGAATGAAACTATATTAATATTATTACATGATTATAAACGATACCTTTTATATTTTTCTTCTAATATGATGTTGATTCAATAGATAAAACATTAAAGAAAATGATTTAATTTTTGTTTTTGTTTTTTATAACTATCAAAAATATTATATCATTTTTTAAATGTTATGTCTATAAATTAATCCATAAAATTAATCAAGTTATAATGTACGTATTGAAATATGTTTTAACTATAATAATTGTTTTACGCCCAACCTTAATGGAGGAAAATGAAAAATAAAACACATCATCCACAATGACAGTAAATTGACACATCACGAATGATTTTTTCATTTTAAGAAGAAAAAGATAGAAGGAGATGGTTGATGATTGATATTAAATTAACAAAATAAAATTACAGTATATCTTAGATAATAGTGTTATCATGCCCTTAGGATAATGGTAGGTTATGAGAGAATAATAAAATAAAATAATTTGAGAAGAAAATAAAAATGAATGAGAAATTTACATCTTGAATTTTTCTCCTTGAGATCCTCCTTAGGGGAAATGAATTTGGCCTTTTGATGAGATAAAAGGCTCCTAGAAGTGGGGTAGTGGCTTCAAAATATTATTGTGTATAATTTGGACAGGATTGATGTTTTTTGATGTGTGAGGAGAAAAGGTTTTAATGGGTGGTTTTTATAGTTTTGGAGTGGGGTTTTTTTATTATTTTATTCATTTTCATTTTTTTTGCTGAATATGATGAATATGGAGATTTTTTGTGACTAAATATAGTATAAATCGTTTTTGAGTTTGAACCAAATGTACATACATCATCCATACATCATTCATGACTCAATAATTTATTTTTTATCCAATACCATAAATTATTGTATTTCATTGATCCCCAAAAAACACATTTATTTCAAAAAAACTACCAAATTTTTACCCTCTACATTGATCAATAATTAGAAGTAAAATATGAACTCCATTCTTTTAAAACAGTTTTATAATTATGTGAAATTTAATTTTCTATTAAATTCATAATTTATTCAGAAAAATATTGATTTTAATATTATAATCAATTTTATGACTCTTGGGAAAATTAATGAAGGTCTCATTAATTATATTATGATCATAATACAAAAAAAATTAATTTTTTAATATATTTTATGATGAAAATTTATCATTTAAATCATTATAAAAATTATAAAATTTTAAATAATCATTTATATATTACAATAATACGAACAATTAATTTATCATTTAAAAATCATTTCTTTTATTATTTTGTGATATAAATATATCATGTTTTCACTTATAAGATACATAAATATTATTTATACTTTAATAAAGGAGGTTAATATTTTATTAGTATATATTTCTTGATTATTAAAAATACTACTTATTTCATTATACATTTAATATGAATTTAGCTATTTAATTTGATGATGAAAAAATATATATTATAAGGTCCTTGGTAGTTACAATATAAGAATAATTGATGGAGGGGAGAAATAATTTAAACAAATGTGTTCATTAAAATTTATTACCTCATCTTCATGTAACTCCTTTCGGTTTATACTAAAATTCATCCTCCATTTTATTTATACCAAAAGTGTGGATTATATAATGATGGGAGGGGTGTTGTGAGATTATTTGAGTAGGTTTTGGATGATCCAATGATATTTAAAGGATAGAAGATGTGATGGTGTTGAGCTTCCTTTTATAGTTGAGGAGGGTTGGCGTTCTTGATATATAAAAATTTAAAATCTATTTGGGAACTTCTATAAATATGGTTCTTCTAAAAATGACCTAAATTATATTCAAGAGAGGATATGACGAAATATGGACCTAAAAACGTTTTGGAATTTTTTTTTTATTTGGACCCTTAAAATTAGTATTTAACCACTATGTAAAATCATTTTCACCTTAATAACTATAATTAGTTTTCAAAACTCTCAATATTTTTTTTGGTCAAAATATATGTTTACCTTACAATACATTATTAATATATCTTATTATAAAAAAGAACATGTTTTAGGGCATCACATTGAGGAGTGAAAAAATCAAATGAAGATGATATACAAAATTTTGTTGATTGGATAAGGCTTAAACACAATTCCACCAACCAAGGTTTCCCCATGCTTAAAGAAATGTTCACTAGTAATGGAGTTACCATAGAAATTTTAGGAAAATGGAAGAGGCTAAAGTAATTAGAATGATAAAAGCTTCCCAGAATTCGTCACATTCAAGTCTAGTTATTTCAATGAGATGAAAATACATTTTTTAAAAAATTAAATGAAAATGACTCAAAATTAATTAAAATGAAAGGGTGAACTCAAAGTACACATAAGTAGAACAAAAACCACTTCCCCATTATATATAATAACCCAACGTGAATTTCTTTATTAATTATTTATTTTACAAATTTCTCTATCCTCTTTATTGTGCAACTCATAATTTTCATCCCCTTCCATGTGGATAATTTATTGTTAGGAAAAAATATATATGTTGTAGCCCATAGTGGTGTTGGATGTAAAAATGTACGGGCAGGAAAAATTAGAATAATAATTGGGCTTAAAATTTATCAAGACCTAAATGAGCCTCCTAGGACTTAATCTGATCTATATCATTCCCTAGTTTGAGAGGAAATTTCTCAAAAAACTGCTGAAACACCTCCAAAATAATTAGGGAAATTGAATTTTTAGGTAATATTTTCCACTCGATCACGTTCCTTAAATAGAAAATCGGCACAAGGATTCATCTTTCTCTTCTTTTTGGATAGGAATCTCTCCGTATAAATTTGGAACCACACTTTGTGTTCAAGATAGAAAATAGCCGGCTTCTGATTCTTTTTAGCTCTCTAATTGTATGATTCACTATACTTCTCTATTTGATCATGAATTGATTCATGAATCATCTTCATCTTCTTCTTCTTCTTATTCTACTTTTTAATCTTCCCTCTAACAATATTCACCTAAAAAAATATAGACAATGAGAAAAATTCTATAAGAGTGATTAGGTTTATTCCATAAAACACATTTAAAGGAGAATTCCTAGTAGTAGCACTAGTAGATCTATTTTATGAGAATTAATCTTCTCCAAAAATTGAATCCCTATCTCCCATATTCTATTTCCCCAATTTTCTCAGAATAGTTCGTAATGGATGATTGGTAACTTCTGTTTTCCCATCAATTTGATGTTGATGAGAAGTGTTGAAAATATGATTTGTACTAAATTTCCCACATACTAGATTCACAACATCTCCTAGACATTTTGTGTCTCCTTCTAAAAAAATACTGCATGGATTTCTAGGAAGGAGAATAATCTCTTCGAGAAAAAATTATTACACTTTCACTACTTCTCAAGAGTTGTGGTTATGTGTGAAATTATCCATCTTGGAAAATCAATCAACAATGATAATTATTTAAACTTTATAACACAACCCCCTCCTTACCAGGATTCCCCTCCTCATGTAGTAATGAAGTAAGGGAGATAATGACCCCCCGAGTCCCACATTCTGTAGGCCCCGGGTTGGCGACTAGGACCAAGGTTGTAAAATCTCACAGTAGGGGATGCATTATCCCTTTTAGGAATATAATATGGGAGCTAAGATGGATCATCCAAAATAAAACTCATAGATAAAACATAAAAATGAACGGAAAAACCATCTCACATGAATTTTTAAAATAAAAAATCCTAATAAAAATGTTTCCAATTTAAATACCAAGTATAGAAAACTATATACATGAAATCTGTAAAGATTCGAGCTAGTAGGGTCCAGAACGGTTTGTGAAATCCTCCTGGATGCCTAATTTTTTTTATATTTGTATAGTTAGCATAGAAGGATACTCAGTATTGAAAAAAGGTTTCTCATGCACATGAGAAAGAGGCATATGATTACACTAATAAGAAAACAATGAAACTAAGTAGAACCTAAGCAGGTATACTAACTACCCCAACCACTCCAAGGTGTACTCAAAAAATAACGCATGTCAAATAATATAATATAATTCACAATGATGATAGGGTATTTCACACAACATTCCCATTGGTTTATTGATCTTTCCTAACACATTAGGTCATGGTCCTCTCATCCCTTCTGTAGACCACATCACAACCCACCCACGAACACTCAAGCCAAAAATCACATCACAATCCACCCACACACACATGGGCCTCACATCACATCATAACCCACCCACACACACGTGGGACTCAGAACACATCACAACCTGCATGCACAAACCTAATCCTTGCAAAAAATCACATCACATCTTGAAAACTCCTTAGAAAGAAGGTCACATCTCATCCTAAAGACACCTTGGACAACAAGTCACATCTCATCCTAAAGATACATGGGAAAGCACAATCTTACTTTCCCAAAAACACATTGCCCATAACATTTCACTCGAAGACACATCAACCACCACAACCACCATCTAAGGAAACTAATAGAACTCCAACCGTCACATGATATTCCATACCTTCCTCTCCTAAAATAGATATCATAAAATTGATGGTACCCAACTATAAGTTATCCTCACTGGATGTTGGGAAGACACCCTCCCCTGGTGATCATGGGGGTGTTCGACACATAGTGCTAAACTATAGAGGGGTATGTATAGAAATCACAAGGAAGGTACACATATGTATAGATATATATTCCAAAAACTCATCCCCAATCAATTGGTTCTATGAAAACCCACCAAGTCACAAAAATACTCTTTTTTTTACTTCCACCTCTAAATGCAAAATACCACATAAAAATTCAAATTACCCATTTTACATCCCCCAAAAAATGTATTTAACCATCTCCATTCTGTATTAAAAATTTTATGTAATTATTATATCACTACCTGGTCTAATACTAAGAACAAAACACAATATGAAACACATTATATGTCCCTCTGGTGGTGTAAAACCATGGTAAATTAACTCACCCCACATAAACGACACATCGCACAATGACCCCTAGATATATGGTAAATTTTTTGGAATTTTATCAGTGGATAATAACCCATAGAAACCTCTAAATTATTTAATTAATTTCAACCTTCCCAAAACATCCTTCCAACCAAAATAACCCCCAACTCACAACCATATCAAGCATCATACTAAACAACCAATAGACCTTCATCCTTGGTGTACGACATACCCTACCCATATTTCCTTATCCACTAATAAAACTCCCTACGCATAACCGTTCTGAAAACCACATCACTACAATAACCAGAACATGACATATTCATGTATAACAAGGTATCCCTTGTTTAATTCCAATGGTTAATTCTGAGTTTATCACAGAACCAATTCTATCTCAGGGCATTCATTTATTACCCAAGTGTATGTCTGTAACAATTTTCATATAAAAGTGTTCAATGAAAATAAAAAACATGAATTCAATAAAATATCCCATGAACAAACAAATACCACCAATGGAAATTATTTTCAGTGGGTAGTTATACCATATATATCACAATATCAAAAATAAAATAAAATTGAAGCATGTATCTCATTTCGTAACCTACTGTTTATTAATTTAAAACCAGTTCAATTATTTTTATTAGTTTGAACTCAATTATCTCCAAAATAGAAAAAACTCCATATACCCACCGAACATGATGCATAATTAATAATGATGATGAAAAACATACTTGGAAGGTAGACAATCATTACATACTATTTGCATTAAAACATGGGCTCGAATGCAGAAGGAAAAACCCCACAGAAGAACAAACTAGAAGCTATGATCTGATCACGTGACTCCTATGGGAAGAAGAACTCTAGGAGTCATGTGGAAAGATAAATAAATATGTAAGAACATGGGGTAAGGGTATCTAAGCTTTAGGAAAATCTAATCTGAGTCTCATGTTTTGATACTCTTTTTATTTTCCAATAGAGGCGGATATAATCATTATAATAAGGTTTCGACAAAATATATTCCCCCAAAAACATAATATATTAAATATTTTATTTAAAAAAATTTAATGGATATCAAATCCCCTCAAATAAAGCCTTAAAATAATTTTAAATCAAATGAATATGTAAAAAGTGAAAAACTGGAAGGGGTTAGAAGCACTTATCATGAGTTACCATTAGGTGAGTCACTGATCGGTGAGACACAATTCATGAGTCATTGTTGTGTGAAGAACTGATTAGTGAGGCACCATTCATGAGTCACCATTAGGTTAAGCACTACTCATTGATAGTCCACATGGTGAAACATCTTCCACTTTTAGTGAGTCACCATGTGGCATGACACCATGGGATGAGGCATTATTGTCCCAGTGAACACCAGCAAGCCACCACCAGTTATTCACAATAGAAAAAGATCACCCATGACCAACTTCCAGTGAGCCACTACAAGTGATCCATTTCCAGAAAGTCACCACCAAAGAGCCACCACCTATGAGCGGCCAATAAGGAAAGCTACGGCTCGGGTGATCCCACATTATAAAACCTCTCAAACTGGGATTTTTTTAAATGTGTTGTAATTAGTCACCTTGACCACCCAGAACACATCAAACACCAGAATATCACATAGTAATACACCAGATTGGTCTAGGCCATTACATTAGATACCTCTCAAACTATTATCACCATCATGAATTCAAAAGAAAACCATAATGAAAATAGAGTAAGGGTATAAACAACCATTCCTCTAGATACCTCTCAAGGTTCATAGTACACTTAATACACTAGTAAACACTAAAAGTTTCAGTGATAAACTACCTTGTGTTGTTTTAAAGCTAGAGTGGAAACCTCCATATCCAATAACACATCCTCTGACATCTACATCACATGAATTTTTTCATCATTGGTGTTGATATGAAAATCTGAATGAACAAAAAACACACTACACAATCACAACAACCATGCCATATTGAACACTTCAATTAGGGAATATTATGCCCACATCAAGATACAATCTTCTATGGGTACAAATGACTCACCCACATGTGTTTTATCACGTCACAGTTAGTGCATCTTAATAAGGAATCAGGTCCTCCCCTTTTCATATGTCTAAGAATTATAACACATCACACTACAAATATCACATGCCAAGGAAAACATCACATCTCATAAAACAATATCGTTTAACTGTCACATTTCAAATAATAACAAGGAAATGAAAAACCCTAAATAATTATGGGTACTGGGAACACATATGCATTTCTCACTAACAAGTACTATCTTCTTGGCCACCATGCCTCTACAACAAATGAACCAATGGAATGGTCTATCCACACAACACCTTCTCTCGATGATTCATGATCTCTATTGGCCTCTCAACAAATATTTCATCCTCCTTGATTTTCAACTCCCATATGTAGATGACATGGGAGCCATAGTGATGATACCGACAATGATGATAGAAGTGAAAGATCATGGATCCAATATAACCATGGTGGAAACACCAACCCCTATACCTCTTCTCCAACTCTTCCCAAAACCTAAAAAGATCCAAAAAACTAAGGATAAAGATTACTCACATTGCTTGAACTCAACTGCCCGCATCCAGGGGAATTATTTAAGAACACGTGGTCTCAAAAATAAAACTCCAAGGGACTCCTCCTACGATTTTCATAAGAATTCTATGAATATTTTTCTTCTTTAATCCTCTTATGAACTATCTAATCCTTCTCAGTAATTCCCTCCATTACATCAGTACCACGAACATCGATCTCCCTAAAATCCATCCAACACTATAGATAATGACTTGGTTATCCATATAAATCCTCAAATGGATCCATTCCAATGAAATAGTGATAGATATTATTATAAGAAAACTCTACCAAAGGAAGGTGGCATACCAAATATCCACAAAATTATAAGATTCACAATATATCCTCCAATATGTAGATAATATTATCTATCTAACCATATGTATGAGGGTGGAAAGAAGTGTTGAGGAATAAATGAGTACCAAAAGAATGTTGAAATCCCCTCCAGACCTGTGAGGTAAACCACACATCTGTATCCAAGACAAAATACATCAAAACTCCTAAAAACTACACCACCTCGTCCATGTAACTCATAGACAAGGCTTCAATTATGCCTGACACCTTGATCACTATGAAGTGGGTTGATTTTGTCAGCTGGTCCTATATAACCTATATAGCATCACATAATCCATATTTTTTGGTAACCCTGTGGAAAAATCCATTGAAATTTTATCCCATTTCATCTTTGGAATATCCAAGGGTTGCAAAAAACAACCTGGAATATATTGATCAGACTTTACCGACTAGAAAACAATGAACCGTGCTAAAAACTCATCCACTACTCATTTCATTCTGGTCCAAAAAAAACTATATCCTCAATACACATTACATATAGAAAAATACGGGGTATAGCACTGAAGGTGAGTTATGAAACTCATGAAGCACTCCACTATGCATTGCCACCAGAACAAAAATTCCAAGAAACAACATCCATTTCCAACTGTACTCCAACCATCACTCTATAGTATCACCTTTTCCAACAAGGATGAAAATCACTTTTACTTCCAATTATCCCCTATAAGACTCCTACACCTGCTTCATCAGATAATATTGCACCATCATCTAAAAAATATCATTTACATCCATCCACCCTAGAATCCATGTGCAAGGATTACATCTCCTCTATCTCTCTTCATGTATGTATAGATTCTCATACACCCTTATTATATGAGTCTCTTATTAAAGCATTGGACATGAAATTCCTCTTTCGAAAGGTGTAATAGATCTCAAAATCATAGTTCTAATGAATCTCCATCCACCTCTACTATCATAGATTTGGATTACATGGGAAATGATATACCTCAAGATCTTATGATTCATGAAGAACATTAAGTACTACCCAATGAGGTAATACCACCACAACATCATCATGAAAAAAATACTACTAACTACAAATCATGGGTGGCATAGTAATGTTCATTGGTATGTAATTTCCAAAACCCATAAGCGATCACTAGTAACTTCTGCATCATCACACATCCCAAGCTTGAATGGTAAGTGTCACAAGACATGTCAAACATCACTCATTCCTCTAGAAACTAGGGCACTGGGGCACTTAACAACTTCCCTTGTAGATAATTGAACGTGGAATGGAACTAATCCCCCCACAAAAGTTTGGTCTTTCTAATTAAAATATTTCAGTGGGTCTACAACTCCAGAGAAATCGGGAAAAACCCCTTGATAATAGCCTAAAAGTATATGGAAAATGAAAACTTATTCCATTTTCCTAGGTACTTCCCATGGAACAGCTACTTTATCCTTAAATAGGTCTACTAAGACCCCCTTCTAAGACACCACTTTCCTGAGGAAATACACATGTCTTTTCCAAAACATACACTTGGGACACTTTCCATACACCTAGTGGAGTCAAATAACCTTGAAGACTATTCTATTATTCAAGGAGTTCTCTTACCCTGACATCAATAAGAATAAGATATCATCAATGAATATGATGATGAACTGATCTTTGAACACACAGTACACATATTTCATAATCCCCATTAACATGATTGGTATAATCATAACAACAAAGAAAATGACTATAACAAATAAGTTCCCACACATACATATGAAGGGAGTCTTCAGTATATCACCATCCTTTACCCTTAGCTAGAGATATCCAGACTACAGATCGATCTTAGAAAAACAAAATCACCCATCTCAGTCAAAAAGATAATCTATCCTCGTAATAGGGTGAAAGTTCTTGAGCATCACTGATTCAACCTCTAGAAGTCTATGTAAAAACTCATAATACCATCTGTGTTCTTCACGAACAACACTTGATCACCCCATGGTGACACACTAAGAAAGATAAAACCCTTCTTCGTCAGATCATCCATCTGAACCCTCAACTCTCACAACTCATAATGCACAATCCCAAACGGATCAATCGAAATAGTTGAAGCAACTAGCTAAAATTATATCATTAATTTTACATTATATCGATGCGGTATAGTCAAAAACTCTTTGGGGAAAGAATCAAGGAACACTCCAACCACCTTAGGATCCACTACCATATATATGTCAACTGATTCCATTGACATATTAGCTATCAAGGAAAGAAGGGGCTCCACACTCCGACTACCCAGCTGACAATTCTGCTCAACAAAAAAACCACACGTTGCTCATCCACTTCTAAAAACATGAATCTTCTCTAGATGTAGTGGGTAATAACACATAAGAAATATAAGTAGTATATTTTGATAATGACATCATATGGATTAAACAATTACAATAAGATATCCCCACGATAATGATGTGGTCTCTTTATCAGTAAACACACCTGAAACACATCAAACAAGTTGATGTGGCCTCCGAATGGCATGCACTACACCAGTTCCATAATAATCCACTCTAATTCCAGTCCCAAACTATGGGATAGGGTAGGTGTAACAATATTGTGTGAATCTCCTGAATCAAAAAAAGATTAGTAAATGCTACTGAACAATCTTATCGTACCTCTGGTGATCATTGGTGTTGGTGGAAGTACTACCTCCTCTATGTGCAACTGACCATGCCAATATCTTGTACCTCTTTTAACATGACCGCCTCCATGTCCACACTCATTCTATAATCCCTAAGCACAAGTTAAATCCTAAGTTTGTTCCATTCCAAATTAATCAACCCTTACTAGATAAAAAGCCATATGTCCCTAATGTTGAAAAAAATCTTACTAGAAAATTATGTTGAAGCTGGAACTGTGCATGTCCTCCTCCACCAAACTATGGTTGAGAAGTCACAGAGATGTTATTCTGAAAATTTTTATAGACCTCATTGAAAAAACACATTGGCCTCCAGCCCAAAGTAATGGAATAAAGACAACTAGAACTAGAAGGCTGGAAAGTAATCTGGTGAGTTCGTCTCCCCATTGGTCGAAACCTCGAAGGTACTAGCATGTGGCATCCACCACTGAAAGCCCTACCTCTGAAAGAACACTATCAGCTCTCATCTCGTGATAGACCTCCTCATGTGTGTATATTCTCAATCACATCTACCTTCATCTAAACCTGTAAATACATTTGAATTTTAAGATGAGTAATTGAATACATGATATAATGGTGGATTTCCTCTTCATGATGTCTCACACGAGACTCCTCCTCAAGAAAATGTTTTCAGGAAAAGAGAAGAAGGTACTTGAACTTGTTCCCAATATCCCACACCAACATACTCTCCTTTTGAAGGGAGTATATCTCCTACCTTTTCTCATCCTTACTAGTGTTTTTTAAAGGTTGGGGCCGAAGCCTCTGAGGTAATGTGTCTACCAGTAATGCACAACTCCCCACATCTGACTAACATCGAAAGAGATAGTATACTATTTCGAGGCTATGATCAGACTGAATGCAGTCTCCAGCAGTACTAGCCAACTTATGTCATCACATCAAAAACACTTCCCTCAGACATTCCCAATGCATGTCTCTATAACTGACATAACATCCTCTACCACTGACCATCCTCCTCAGCCAGATCAACCATATGGTGATCAACTAGGCCTGCCTCTTGAACCTCCACTGCCTGATCCACTCACAGATGATGACTAGAAGTCATAACTAAATGGGAACAAAATTTCAAATCCTGGGTAGTATGGAATAATGTTATGATTCATGTTAACTCATTTCATTAATTTTAAACATTTAACCTTCCTAAAATAGCCAAATTTAGACAAGAACACAAGTATGTATTATTCATGAACCTCTCATAGGTCTCTACCCTACATGTAGGCCCATATAATTTTTTTTTCAATAATCTCATATACCATGCACTAAATCATGGGGCCCCTAAAATATCATATCCTAACTTGACTCCCTAGCCAAAGTCATGCAACAAGGTCTACTAGAACTATCATCATACCATCCTATAAAATCACCACTATGACTAACTCTAAGCTCCATCATTTCTCTCAATCATCTATTATAATACCAATCCATCTTGACCCCTCCATCCAAGGATACCCCTCCTCAGTTGGAAATTAATAATAGTAGATAATAACCCCCAAGTCATACCACGAGTAGGCCCCAGGCTGGACGCTAACATCAATGGTGTACAATGTCACACTATGGGAGGCATTATCCTTTTTAGGTAAACAAGATTGCGATATAACATGGAATAGACATAAAAAACTCTAATACAAAACATAAATGAAATACAAAAACCATCCAACATTCATGTGTAATATATAACTATCACAATAGAAAAGATTTCAATGTAAATAAAAAAGTAAATATAATGAGAAATCCAATAACTATCAAGATAAAAGATAATAGGGTCCAACATGGTCCATGAAATCCTCCTGAAAAAATAATATAATTTATATACATAGGGCGATCATACAATGATACTCATTTGGAAAACAAAAACAACTTGTGCACATGTGAAAGAGGAATTCTAATGCACCCTTGAGAAAACAACTGAAAAAAATGAACCTAAGAAGGTATACTAACAACCCCAACCTCACTTAAGCACACTCATCAAATAATCATGTCATGTAATATAATACAAATCACATCACTGATATGGTACCCTGCACCACTTTCACACTGGAATTCCTCTCATTCCCAACATTATGCCTCTTGGATCTCGCTTACCTTTTCTATACCACATCACAACCATCCCACAAAAATAAGGTCCCCAAAACACATCACAACCCACCCGCACACACTTGGTCCTCACAACACATCACAACCCACGTGCACACAGCCTCACAACAAATCACATACCATCCTACAAACTCCATCGAAATAAATTCACATCTCAACCTGAAGTTACAAGGGAAATAAAGACACATCACATCCCGATGACATGTGGAATGAAAAAACATCCGCACTCGAAAACACCTAGTCCATCACGTCTCACCCAAAGACACATAGGCCATTGCAACCACCTTCTAAAGAAACTAACATACCTTCATCCACCACATCCTTTTCCATAGCTAATCACATCAATGACAGAGAATAAAAGAGTTGGTACCCAGCGATCTGTTCTCCTCACAAGATGTTGGAATAAACACACCCCCCATGATTATGGGGGTGTTCGTAACGTAGTGCTAAACAAGGATGGGGTGTGTATAGATATAACAAGGAAAGTAAAATTATGTATATATATAATTTTTGACACAAAATCTCATCCTACGGGTTCTCATACAAACTAAAAAATCACAACATGCCACTTTTTTCTACAACCCATAAATGGAAAACACCACATAACAAGTTAGAAGCCCCATTTTACATCCCTTGACAAGTTTCATTGACTATCTCCATTAATTATTAAAAAATCATTTAACCTATCCATCACATACTAGGAAACTAATAAGCACACCATACAATAGTCATTAGACTAAAAGTCTATTTGGTGGTGAAAATCCACGGTAAATTAATGCATTTTACATAAATTAAACAGCACACCATGACCCCTAGATATGAGGTGAAGAATTCTGCATGTCATAAATGGTGAAACAAACATACTAAAGAGTATCATAACTTTTCAAATTCTTCCATCCCAAACCATCTTTCAGACCAAAAAAACACAACTCACAACAACATATAAAAACATACTAAACCAAAACCATCTCTTCAGCCCTACTGCACAAACAAAAGACACCTAAATTACCATATCCAGTCAACAAACTCCCGATGCACAATCCTTCCCACATCCACATCACCACATGAACCAAAACATAACATATTCTGATTTAACATGTTACCGCATCTTTATGTCCACTTGTTCATTAATGGGTTATATTAGAAAAAATATAATCATGGTGTATCTATTTATATGCAAATGTATGTGGTTAAAGAATATCATATAAAAGATATAAATGAAAACAACGAAAATTAATTCCATAAAATATCTCATGCACAAATAGTGACCCCTAATAGCCGTGATTTTCGGTAGCTATTTATCCCATACATATCAGAATATCAATAAAAAAAACTAAAATAGAAGCATGTGTCTATTTTCCCATCCCCCTATTTAATGATTTCAAATAAGTTCAATTATAAATCTTAGTGTGAATTGCACTATATTCACAAAGGAAAACATCTATATACCATCCCCGAATGAAAAAAAATTAAGAAAGACAACAAAAAATCTACTTGGAAGGAATAAAAACACCACTTCTTGGTTTCACTGAAATAGGGGAACACATAAAGTTGGAAAAACTCTAGGGAAACCGAGCCAAAAGATAAAGCTCAATAGCATGGATCATATAAAAATAATAACTCTAGATTTCCCTTATTAAGATAAATCAATAAGAATGAAAAGGGTGTATAAGGGTATATACTCAATCGGAATATCTAAAATGAGTCTCAATTTTAGATACACTTTTGATTTTCCAATAAAGGAGGATAAAGTGTAGAAAACATGTTTTTAACTAAATAAAAGACCCTCAAACTCTTCGGTCAATAATGATTGGATTTAGTGAATTTTAATTTTTCTCAAATACCTTCAAATAATGCATTAAATGTTTTTTTATGTCAATGGAATACTTAAATAGGGAAAAACTAGAAGAATATTGATACATTGTTCATGAGTCACCGTTAGGTGAGACACCACTTGAAGAGTCATCGATCGTGAGTAACCATTATTTGAAGAACCTATCAATGAGAAACCATTTCAGATTCACTATTAGGTGAAGCACTGCTTAGTGAGGAACTTCTAGATGAAACACCTTCCATCATCAGTGATTCATTGTGATGTGAGAGACCACTAGATGAGGCATTCCTAGCAGAGCGACTGCTAACAAGAAAATGCAATCAAACGATTTAGAATGAGTCACTACCAGTGACAATCCTCTAGTGATTCACTACCAAGGAGCCACAACTAGTGATCCATTGCTAGTGAGTCATCACCAGCAAGAAACATCTAATAAGCCTCCTCTAGTGATCCATTGGAGAACTAGGATTATTTTAAAAGTGTTGAAATTAGTAAACATGTCCTCCTAGAACACCTCAATCACAAGATTCTCACAATGTAACATACCATAGATGTATGAGGCATTAAAAATTACCTCACTGAGTCATTGGTAAATCAATAATAAAATCCATGTTGAGAAATTCCCATGGTTACTACAGAATAGGTAACAGAACCTATATACCATGCATTAAATGATTCTTTTCTCTTTGACATTTACCACATCTCGAAAGAATAACATTGACATTGGATTTCATCTTTGTCTAGTAAAAATTCTCATTTAGTATATTCATGGTTTTATGGAAGCCAAACTAAGTAGAAACTCCCCCTTCATTTGCTTCCGAGATGATTAGGTCCCTATATTTAACCTTTGGAACACAGTACTTGATTCTCCTAAAGATAAACCCATCATTTACAGAATAACCCTACAAAATCAATTTTTTCTATTGGATTGAAATATAATTTAACTCTGTATCAAGAGTATAATCTTATTTCATAGTCTGAAATCAATGAATTTGAACATCTAGATTGGTATGTAATACATACCTTCAAGATAATGCATCTTCTACTAGGTATTATCTCCACTTCCTATATTATGAAAAAAATTGATAATTATTGTTATAATTACACCCACTTTCCATGCCTTGAACATATCCTGTATTTACCATTGATAAAACTCAATGCCTAATGGATATAATGAAGAACAAACTACTTTGGAATAAATTAATGAGACCTATGATCTAGGTATCTCATAACCACATATAAATTCCTTATAATAGGATCTGTAATTCTTCCATTAAAAATTCAATTTCTCACTAAAATATGTAGTAGTACACTTTTATTGGATGACAATAGCACCTATCTAAACCCCTCTTCCATCACATTCCACTTCAATGACTTGACTAAAATCAGGTATTGCCAAAAATTGTGTGTCAGACTACATGTTCGTAATTCTTTTAAATGATTCATGTGTTGCCTTTGATTACTAAAATTTCCCATTTTTCATGCACTCAGTGATAGGTTCCATGATAGTGTTGAAATTCAAAAGAAGGATCTGATAAAATGATTCCAAACGAGGGAAACTCCTTACTTTTATGATGGAATATACATGATTTTATGACTTGATTTCTTCCAATTTTGATTGATCCACCATGATTTCTTCTTTGGTTACTACATATCACAAAAACACATCATACATTGAAAAAAATATCAGATTTTTTAACCTTTTCATATAGCTCTTATTCCCTCAGAATGTCAAATACCCACATAATATTATCCATAGTACTCTCCATAGAATTTCTATAAATCAAAATATCATCCAAATAAACAATAACTAATTTACTAATAAATGGTTTTATAACATTATTCATGAGTACAATGAATATTAAAGAAAAATTTATAAGATGAATGGAATGACCATCCACTCAAAAAAATACTTATTTTTTAATATTCTTTTCCACTCATTCGCTTATTTCATTTTAATCTTCTGGTTTCATCTAAAAATATGAACATTCAAAAAGATTGATGACCCATGAAACTCATCAATAATATCATCATGTCGTGGAATCTGATTCCTATATTTGATGATTAGGTTATTGATAAATCTACATTCCTTGTACATGTGATATGTACCATCTATCATTAGAAACAATAATGTTGGAATAGAACACATGATCATTCATGTCATTATAAAGACTTCATCCATCTATTCGTCCAGATTCTTCATCAATTCCATTAATTCCGCAGCATTATATCGATATGGTGGCTTATTGGGAATTTTTCACCTCATGTAATATGTTTAAAGTGTTCGATTCCAGTAAATGGTGGTAATCCTACTGTATGATCATTTGAAAAAACATCATGATATCCCACAATGAAGGAATGTGTTAATGGATTGGGATAGATCATCCCCACATGACATGACTTTTCCATCTTTAATAAATCAAAAATAGATTTTTATTATTTATTATTTTCTCCACATGATATTTTATTGATAATGAGGGTATATTTGGGAGATTTTGGAATGCATTAATTTAAATGTTTGGGACGTCTTAAATGGAGAATGTATGATATTATTTTTCCCCATATCGAAAATAATATTTTTTTCATCCTCTAATCATATTTCACATCCCTATAAAATTTCTAAGGCCTTACAAACAACATGTGACACGTATCCATAAGTATAAAATCAAATAATGCCTCATCCACGTAGTTCATACCCATAGAAAATGAAACCAAAACAAGTTGATGACATAGAGTGTTATCTTGTTATTCAACTATTACAATATATATGATCAAGGATTATTCTATGTAGGAAGATTCAATTTAACCACTATTATCATTGGTGAAACATTAATACATCTCTCACTGTAAATAATCAAAATTCATACCTACTAATTAATAGTACAATGAGTTTAGAACAATTATTCTCTTTCATCTTCTTCCTAGATGATTTAATAATGAAAACATATTCATAGTCCAGGCATATTACCCACATAAGATTCATCCATATGATGTTATTCATTTTCGTATTCTTTATTTTCATGTTCTTCCTCCTTGATTTCTACTTCAATATCTTCAATGTCTCTTATACGAATAATTCTATTTTAATTGTAATTGTCTTGAAAATGACCATACACATGACATTTGAAACCCTTATGGTTCCCACATTCAAAGGAGTTAGATTTCCATTTTGGTTGTTACATAGCCATCTATTCCCCTTTTTCGTCATCTTGGTCCTTCAAATTTCTATATCACCAGCATCAAATTTATTATAATAAATACCTTTATAAAAAAAATTACCATTATTTTTTCGTTTAGTTTTGGGGCCTTTGACGTCTACATTTTCCTTTCTACCATGATATCAAACATGAAAACATAATCAAGTGAGAATAATTGTTGTGCCCCAATGAAATGTGAAACATATTCATTTAATACACTTAAAAACCTTGAAATAGTTTTCTATTGGTACTATGGAACATAACATATCATCAATAAATGATCAAACTCCAAAATTTACTATTCATAAAATTTATCTCATTTCCATAGCCTCTGAAATCAGAAATAAAGCTATTTTTTAAAATTATATGGAATAAAACATCTCATAAAATTCATTTTCAACCTATCTGATGAGTGTATATTGTCTTTACCATCTAGTTACTAAACTATATTTAGATTTTCCCACCTATGATATTAATAATCTCTAAATTTTATTATGGATAACTTATAATTATTCTCATATGAACAATTCATAAATTCAAAGAGTCGTTCAATTTACAACATCCAATTTGGAAAATCATCTGGATTGACACACCCATCAAAACTAGGAATTTCAATCATCAACACTCTTTCAATATATTCATCATCTCTTATTCTTCTCATATCACCTCTAAATCAATATAATCATCTCTATTTGTATGAACTTCCAAAAATGGTGTTGGATTACACATATTATGTGGAGATGGATGGTAGGGACTCCACTACAGGGGAGGGGAGTCATATCTTTAGTCTCTCAATAGTTGAACAAGTTTCTCTCTGGTTTGATATAACTTTTCTTATAGATGAGCATTGGTGATTTTTTATGGGCCATGAGGAGGAGAATATCTTCTCTTGTAAGACATGGTTTAGAGTAATAACAATACCGATATAGAACATTCTTATTGGAACCAACTACTCTAATAAAAAAATTGATACATCACCAGTAGCTCAAAAAGAGTAAGTGAAGTTGAAAAGAAAAATGTAGCTGACTAACCTAGTCTAAAAGGTAACTAAACCCACGAAGGCCTCTCCACAAATAAGGACATGGTCACTAGTAATAGAGTTTTACAACCAATTCTAGGTAATAAAGAGATTATAAATTATGAAGTATGTACAATAAGATTCACCTAATTTGTCACAATCGTGGGGAGCCATTAATTTTAGGTGAAAATAAATTTTGATGAAAAAATAAATAAATTGAAATGGAAAAAAATGAATTTCATTTCATGAGGGAACTCAAGAGACACATAAAAACACAAATCTACTTCCCCATGCTTTTTAATTACCCCACTATTAAACGTAGTAATTTTCCTTTTAAATGATGCACTTATTCACATTATGTCCCCAATTTAATGTTCTAAAAAGAATTTTATTCCTTTTCATTGTGGATAATTCATTTTGCGACACAAATAAGTGTGTGGATGCCCACTATGCTGTTGGATGGAAAAAAGTGCAGGATGGTCCATTTCAAATAACAATAGGGCTTAAAAGTTTTAGCAAACCCAAATTATTCTCCATGGGATGATTCTGATCCACATTATGATTTTTAAATTTCAAATCAAATAATTTGGATAAATTATTCTAAAATTAATCGTATATACTAGATTAGAAAACGAGTTCTTAATGTGAAAATGTCAAAAATTTCACTATGTGTTTTTATCTAAATTAAATTTAAAAATGACTCCAATTACCAAAATTATATTAATAGATTAAAAATTGACATAATTTAACATTAAAACTAGTTAATAAAATAATTTATCCATATAAATAACTTAATCAAAAACATAGTTTCAATTATAAATCAGTATTTTTCATTATTAATGAAAAAATGTAATTTTTATGAAAAATACAAAAAAACACCATAAGATAATTGTAAGATTATGATTAAAAAATTAAGATTATTTTTTCAAATAATATTTTTAAAATTGTAAAATTTATGTTTTAAAATATGTTATCCATTAAAAGGTGGTAAAATTTCTTTTTTAGAAAGATAAAATGTTTAATTATAAAACATGATTTATTCTTATCCTTTTATGATTAAATATAATATGTTAATATAAATGAAATATTGGATATATAATATATATATTTCATTTAAATAATTCAATAATATAAAATAACTTCATTTATTATTAAAAAAAATATTTAGGAACATAAATTTTTTTTACTCAAAAATTTCCTTTATATTCAATTATGTTTTATATTCATTACTAATTATTTGGTTACCCTTAAATGCAACCATATATTTATTTAATTTATAAAATAATATTCATATCAACCAATTAAATGGATTGGTTATATCTTATTATATTAGTAAATAATATTTAATAATGTGTTTTGTTCAGTTGAACACGGTCTTAGCTATAATGTAAGATATTGAACAAATTCATTCCAGCATGTATGGATAGAAATAGAGTCGATTGAATTTATTTAAAATAATAGTTATATCATATTGTCTCTGGTTGTTTTATTCTCTTACATTCTTGGTTTTGTGTGTCATACACTCTGTCAAATATGATATTCACATTTAACCATTTATGGGTGTTACACCAAATGGGAAAAAGTAGAGTATTATTGAGGCTCATACATGATATGGTCAAAATATGTCTCGAAAATGAAACATAAATTATTTTTTATGCAATTTTATCCTTTATGATTTTATTTTAACCACTATAAAACCATTTTTACTTTAACTGTGGTAATTAATTTGTATTTATTTCAATTTTTATCTTGGTGAAATATTAGGTTGGCCCTATTATAAAATATAAGCTCTGATCATTCCTTATATAGAATCAATTTTTACAGATTAAATTCACATAATTACAAAAAGAATTAAAATTAATCCCACATATGCGATGAGGATATATGTATTCAACGATAAAACGATCAAAACATTATAATGTTTTAAATCAAAATTCAATATGGAAATGATTAAAATGAAATATATTAGATTAATATATATATATATATATATATATATATTTGAACTGATGTTTCTTTAAAACCAAATTAGAATATTATTTATCTTTATAAATAATATAAATGAAGTGGAATTTTTCAATTAATATTTTTAGCTTTCACTATTCATTAAAAGTTAATCATTTAATAAAATTTTCAATAAAACACAACAAGATAATATTGACATAACTTTTTAACAAATAACATTATTATACCAAAAAATTATATAACATATTCAGAATTTATTTTCAATTCAACTTTGTAAAATGTCAAAAAAACCTCTTTTTAGAGGAATATAGATTTTAATTGTAAAATTTCATTTATTCTTTTCTATTGTCTATAAAAAAGAGTAATGTCAAAAATTTATTAAGTAAATAATATATAAATTTAAATACAATTATTCTCCCAATTTGTATAGTGAAATATATTATGGAAAACCCCATTTGTGTGCCTAAAAATAGTTTTCTGAAAAATCATTTCCTTTTTTTCTAAATTGGTTTTAATTTCATTTATAATTAATTACAAACCAAAAAATTAATTTTATATAAATTTTTAAATAATATATTCTCTTTATTAGGATAGTTTAATTCATTCATGAAATTCTAATTCCTTGGTGATAGCTTTCATATTAAATAACAACATTTTAATGGAATATTACTTTTCATTTAAACATAGTGTAGCGTGTTTCACAATATACAATTAGTTTTTCATGTAATTAATTCTATACACTATGTTTTGTATGATTCCAGATAATCTATGTATTTAATTGAACACAAGACAGAACAATATTTCATGTTACATAATATATCTAAAATGACTAAATTTATTTAATAAATTATATTTCACAAAAATTTTGGGTGTTTCATTCAATTAAAATTCAACACATGGACTTAGTATCCCCTTACATTGGAAGAAAAAAAATTCATTAATCGAAAACTATAATTTCCATAATAAAAATTATTCTTCTCAATTGATATATATAAACATTAATTAATAATTTATTTCAAAATCAACTAGATATACATACTTATATACATTATTTTTCATACAATATAAAAACTCACCACTTTACCCACTATGCATATTTTTAAATATACAAATGATATGTTAAATATAAATATTTTTATTTACCATGATATTACTGATGGAACTACTAAATATTAAACATTCATATACACATTCCATGTATCCTATAGAATTCCTTCAATTAATGTAAATTCAAGAATCATTTGTTTTAAAAAAACCATATTCAATGTATAGAATCAAATTAATTGCACTTGATAGAAAATATTATAGTGTAAATTAAAATTTTCTATGAAAAAAAACAATATGGTAAATTTACCAACCCCAATGTACCATCCCAATATTTATATCTATTCCATAGTAATGACTTTGGTTATAACGCACTATCCTAGAAATTTACACTATCATATCATACTCTATCCCACCTCAAAAACAATGAGTGATTAGATAAATTTTCATGATTCATTACCTTATAAGGGTAACTGTCACTAAAATTCTTCACCTAAACATACAAAGTAGTATTTAACATTTCAAAATCATTGAATCAACCCAATATCCATATTTCAAACAATAACACACTAAAAAATATTTATTCATTATACCATTATTATGATTCCTATATAAACATGTATAAGATTAATTTTAAAGAAATAAATTCTTTTATTATATAACATGAAATTTTGTGACACTAAACACTTACAAAATCATATGATCGGTGTATTTTTGAACTATATAAATGGTAAATACTAATCTTACATAATACTATTATATATTAATCAAATATTTCATAATAAATATCCTACTAATTAACTGAACCCCCTTTAATACATAATGTCATCATGAACTTCACCCATATAGAACCACTTCTATACATATATGAACAATGAGAGTGAATACGGATGTTTGTCTCTAATAGTAAATGAGTTGGAAACTAGCATGGATGGTTCATTCTATAAAATATTTGAGACATTCCCTCATAAGCTATATAAATTTACGAAAAAATCACCAATAAACAAAGAATTATTAAATTAAACAATACACCCAAAATTCATGTAAAATAAATACAATACAAGTATCAAACTATACATTTCAGATAGAAAACCCCTATGGTAGTAGCTCGGATAAGAGCTATAGCCCTCCACTAGAAATTCCCATCACTATCAACGAATACATCCTAGAACCTGGGAATTAGAATTTCAAATATATAGTGGTGAGCATAAATGTGTTTTTATCTGGATCCTCATGAATAATACTCATGATAATGTGTAATAGGAATATGAATCCATAATGAATAACTGAAAGAACCAATAGACACATACAAAACCTGATATCACTCAAACACACCCACGATCACTCATATCAAATTCTCTCAACGTTAAATAACATAATATGAAATAATACATCAAGAAGGTACCCCACAACAACATCACCACTGTTTTATCTCTCTGACATACAGATTGAAAATATCATATAATTTTTTTCTTCATTATCTATATATACACATATTCAAATTCCCTATATCAATATACCACATCGTTACTAAATCTATATATCCACATCTTTAAACCACATCATCATTTTATCCCCTTGACACAACACCAAAATAACCATTTACAACATCACTATAAAAAATTTTGTTCCTTAACATGAATGAAATCAACATAACGACCTCCTAATAAAATTTATATAATGACCAAAAATTATGCTCCTTGGTTCATCCCATATTAATGTTGTGTATAGTTTTTTAATTAAATGAAAACAAAAAAATTACACAACATTTATTACTAGCCAGTAACTTTTACCAGTTGATTTTCTGACGAATTAGAAACATTATATAAAACATTATTAAAATTGAACCAAATAATATTATATTTTCTTCAGTGTGCTTCCTCCTTATAGAAAAATACATCATAGATAAATATTCTAGACCTGTTATAACTGAATTTAAAACATAGGGTGTGCATTTTATAAGGCCATTAGGGGGTTTTAAAAAAATAATAAATTCTCTTGAACCACTACCTTGAAATTAACATACATACATAAATTTAGATTTCCATAACAATTGAATATATATAAATAAATTTATAAAACCATTAATTTCACAAAATAGTTATTATTGAAAATATCATTTCGATTCCTCCATTGAAAATAATAATTTTTTATAGGTAATTAATGGCACTCCGTAGACCATAATATAACCGTAAGGCCACTAGTGATAACTAAAATGGTACAAAGTCCCCTTAAGACTTATGGGATCACTCCCCATAACATAACATTCATTATTTTGTGCCCAGTTTTTAAAAACACTTTTTATAGACCTCCCTTTCTCAATCCTAAAACAAAACATTTAAAAAATACATTCATAAAATTATTATCTTTAAAAGAAAATAACCTTCCTTGTAACATCTCATAAACATATTCTTGAGTGTTTCTAAAACCAATTTTAGGAGTATCTAATGCCAAAAAAAAATTAATAGTTATTTATATGATATAAATAAAATTCGTAATAAAATATGTACACACTTGACTAAAAATGAATGGAGCTCCACTTATAAGCTATATATTGGCGATACCTAATTATTCATGATATACAAGGCGGTGAAGATACAATTTCACACATTATATAATAGCTTTTTTATGATTATCACATAAAATTATAACTATTATCATTTAACACAAAAATTTAAACCATACAATGATAGATTAAGGAAATAAATTGACCTTTATATATTTATTTGGAAACAAAATATTATTACCACTTTATAAATAAATTTATTTATATATATGTATATACATAAATATGAATCTATATTCCTTATACATATAATGATGTTTTGAAAACATAAGTAATATCTTTGATAAATGATCCTCTTACAATATATTTTCTTAGTGATAAATTTTAAAACCTAACCTCTATTTTATAAATCCTAAAAGATAGAAAAATAGACACATAAATATATATGTTTACACATATATACGTAAAAATATAAACATATATATTTATATATATCTCTATAATCAACATAATTTGATCAATAATAAAACTAAACCCGTATAAACCATAGTCATAGAAAAAAATTTAAACAAAAACCATTATCTTATATTTTTTTGAAAAAAGGTAGTCAAATATGCATATATATATATACATATATATATACACATATTTCTTTAAATATTTTTCAAATGAAGATAATTTTATTTAGAAAACAAAACCATAGATGATTTTATAAAATTTTGAGGAAAACAGACTTATTTAAATTATTAACCAAAATAACCCTTACTTAATTTGAGAATGTAGAGAAAACATGATGTACACAGTATAAGAGATAATTATGGTATAGTTTGGGTGTTTCTAAAGTCACACAAATATATATCAATTCATATGCTTGTAGTGAAAGCTCACAGGTTCAATTCATATAATTTTATTAATTAGTTGTCTTAATTATTCCTTGTGTATAATTATATTGTATCAGAATATTTCATTTCCATTACAATATTATATTACCATTATATGTTATTATTATTTTAAATGTTCATCATTTCAAACTTTTTTTCTATATTGTTTCCCTTTTTTATTACATATATTTTATGTCAAGTCAATAATTTTTTTATATTTTATTACAATATTATCAAGTTGAGATTCATTTTTATAACTTTCCCTTATTCACATTTCACCCATTCTCTTGTTATTTGACATTCCACTTACATTATATTATATATTCTTATCATTTTTTAAATATTTGTATTCTATTTTTTTAATCGTTTCATGTTTTTATAAACATAAAACATATCATCGATAAAAAAAATATGTAACAATTTCATTTGTATATGTAAATTTATTTACATATATGTCAATTTAGAAATTTTAAATAAATATATATATACATGTTTTTTATATAAATAAATCAAAGAAAATTTTTTAAAACAGATAAATAAAACTATATTTATTTATTATAAAAAATATATATATATTTATAATTTATTAATTTTATAAAACAAAAACCAATAAAAACAAAATTATATAAATTATATTAATTTAAAATAATATATATATAAATATTATTATTTTATAATTAGCATATAATAAAATTATTTAATACAATCAATTTCAATTATTGTTTTTAATGAAAATTGTCTCAAAATATTTTTTTAATAAATCATTTTAATAAAATGTTTATATATTAAAACTATGTTTCGAATTTCTTGGATGTCACAATATACCCCATTAAGAAGAATTGAGCCCTCAAAATTAATTCATCTCGCTATATAAAATTCTGAATATATTCCTTCAGAATTAAGTAAAGTAGGACTTCTAGACTTCTATACTCAAAAATATCTAATCCCAATTGTTTTCTAGACCATAACTATGATACAACCTATAATGATTCAATCCAGTGTTTCTGGGATGATCCCATATAAATGTGTTGTTTACTTTGTAAAATAAAAGAAACAGAACCAATACACATAATTCATTACATTCCATGATCTTTTACCAGTCTCGGACATCATTAATTAGATATATTCCATTCAATAATTAAATAAAAATTAAAAAAATAACATTATATATTCTTTAGTGAGATTCCCCTATATAGAAAAATACATCACATAAAAATCCACTAAACCTATAAAAATAATTTAAAACAAAGGGTGAGAATATAAATTTCCCACATATGGGGTTTTAAAATAATTAATAAATTATTTTATAAATTTTATTGAAATAATCATAAATATAAAAAATTCTATTTTTCTAAATTTAGAATGAAAATATATTAATTTAGAAAAAAATAAATTAATTTCTCTAAATAATTATAATTGAATTGATTATTGGGATTCCACCATTGAAAATAATAATTTCTTATGAGTCATTTATTGTACTTGGTATACCATCATAAAACTGTAATACCACTTTTCATAAATCATATGGAATATATTCCCCTTAATACACATGGTTCACACCCCATAACATGACTTCCTTTATACAAGTTCTATTTTTTTAAACACTTTTTACGGAAAATACATTCAGAATCCTAACCCAAAACATTTCTAAAATACATACATTAGTTTATTATATTTAAATGAAAATATCATTATTTTCACCTTTCAAAAAAATATTCTAAACTATTTATAATCCCATTTTTACGATAATTACATGCTAAAAAATTATTATACTTATTTTATAGTTATAATTGAAATTCATAATAAAATTTCTTCACACATGATCAAAAAATCATGGAATGACAGTTATATGTTACATAATGGCCATGCCTAATTATGAATGACATACAAGGGGGTGAAGATACAATTTCACATTTGATATAATAACATGTTTAGGATTAGTACATAAAAATATAACTATTATTATTTAACATATTAATTTAAACCATAAAATGATAGATTAAGAACAAATTTATGTCCTTTTTATATAGATTTGGAAACAAAATCTATATAATTATACATTATACATTGAATGATGTTTTCAAAACATAAGTCATACCCTTGAAAAACAATACTCCTACAATATATAGAGTTTGAGATAAAATTTAAGACAACCCCACTATTTTATATATCCTAAATGACAGAGAAATAGATACATATATATACATATATATCTATATATATCTTTATAATCAACATAATCTGATCAATAATAAGATTAAAACCTTAAAATCCATAGGGTTAGAAATAAAATTTAAAACCCAAACACATTTCATATATATTCTGAAAATAGATAGTCATATATGTATATATATATATATGTAAATAATTTTAAAAAATATAATTTGATTAGAAAGTAAACTCTAAATTGAGTTTATAATATTTAGAAGAAAACATAATTTTTTTAATTAAAAAAAATTATCCCATACCTGATTTGTGAATGGGGAGTAAAAATCATGTACACAAGGAATGCGATAAGGATGGTATAGTTTGGGTGTTTCCAAAGGCACAAATATATATCAATTTGGAATCTTGTAGTGGATGAATTTAGATTTTATTAATATAATTTTTTGTAATTAGTTGCCTTATATTTCATTTTCATATATTTATATTGTATAACTCTCATTCATTACCAATACTATTTTACATTACCATTATATTTTATTTTTATTTTATATTTTCATTATTTCACTAATTTTTTTTTTCGATGTCATTTCCCCTTTTTTATCACATGTATTTTTTTTTGTATATCAGGTCAACAATTTTTATATTATATTATTTTAATATCATGTTGATATTCATTAACCTAACATTCCTTCATTCATGTTTCCCTCGTGATGTTGTTATTTGACAGAACTCTTACATTATATATTATATTCATATCATTTTTTTAAATCATTTTATACTCTTTATTTTATTAATCATTTATCTTTTTTCAACTATAAAGATATCATTTTATAAAAATATGTACTATTTTATAAATATATAAATTTGGTTATATATATATATCTCTCTCAATTTAGAATTTTTACATATATATATATATATAATTTTAATATAAATAAATCAAATAACATTTTTTTAAACACATATATAAATGTTTATTTTTTTATTATAAAATAATTATATATATTTATATATAATAAATTTTAGAAAACAAAAACATATTAAAATAAAATTATAATAATATAGTAATTTCAAATAATATATGTATAATTAATATTATTCTATAAAAATATTATAATAAAATTATTTAAAACACTTAAATTTAAATAATATTTTCAAAGAAAATTGTCTCAAAAAAATATTATATTGAGTTAATTAATCCATTTATTATAATATTTATATAATAAAACTATTTTTTGGAATTTCTAGTATGTCATAATTCACAACCACCAGGATATATCGAACCATCTCGAACATCAACATTCAGATATCGTCATATCATAAAAATTTTCACTCTTAGATCTAAAAATCACAAAAAAGAATTATAAAATCAATTAATTATAGTTGAGAAAAAATTTAAAAGTGATATTGGGTTACAGGGAGTAGTTATCCATGCATTCCCACACAAAAATAGCTATTTGAGAATTCCCCATAAACTGAAAATATTTCAGGGTTAGTAAGGTTATCTTTTTTAAGATTTGTTCATTAGGAATAATAAAAAATTTAAACATAAAATTGTATCAAAAAATACCAATATCAAAGGTAAATTCGAAAACTATAATACCACATCCATCACTATAT
Source organism: Viscum album (assembly GCA_963277665.1). NCBI lineage: Eukaryota > Viridiplantae > Streptophyta > Magnoliopsida > Santalales > Viscaceae > Viscum > Viscum album. Next base: position 897,153,027 of record OY728127.1, read on the forward strand.
CATTACATTAATCCACTAGTAACATATTCTACTTCTACAACACATTATTTTTCCTGCTTGAAACATTTTACAACAACAACATCATTAAAAAAATATTCATATTGTTTATTAAATTCCACATATATTGTTTAGAAGACACATTACATTCATCAACATATTTAATGTCCAATAAGTGGTAATACATTAACCATGATTATTTCATTCATTTACCATGGTTTCCATCATTTTAATGTTTTTTAATAGACACTACTCATTTAATCCGGTCACATAATAATATTTTTTATAAATTATATTCCATTACAAGTGGGAAAGTAAAATAAAAACCCATTACACATTTATAATCACCACACCACAACCAAAAAACCATAACATACTCTTACCTAGTTATAAATATACTTATAAAATAAGAAACACATCCCTAGTGCCAACTAGAAAAACTAAACTAAAATGACTCTAATTAAATTAATCCAACGCCCAAAACCATCCAAAAAAATCCCCCAGAAAATTATCCCATCCATAATAAGGGAATCACAACCAAGGGAAACAAGTAATAGATAATATAGTAAGAAATATTAACAATAAACTTCCATTAAATAATTTTTTATATAAATCATTAGCCATCATAAACATCACTATCCTAAATTAAAATTTAATTACCATATTTAAAAAATAAAAAATTTAATTGGAGGTGATTATAATTATTTATTAATTTCAGTAACACATATATCAAACAAAAATAACCATTATTAGAAGAACCAAAATATAACCATTTATCATAAAAAATAAACATTCAATTAAGGAACATGTGATTCATTCCTATATTTCTATTAAATTAAAATCAAATCATTATCATAATTATGTTAATCCTTAAAGGACACCAAAGGAATAAAAATTCAAGGTACATCCAGTATTATTATTGAATAAGAGTTAGATTTATGAAATCCCCAAAATCAAATAAAAGTTATTAATCCTTGTACAAAACATGGATAGTATATGATTAGGATAAAATGATCATTAGGTGAACTATTTTCCTTGTATAAGAATGCATGGAAGATTCAAGAGGTTGTTAATTACATTCTCAATGTGAATATACAATTATTTACCACTAAGGAAATAAAATATATGGAACATATAATTTTGGATCAAGATAATATCTCAATGTAAAATTTAATGTGGAAATAAAACTATTGATTGAAAATTATTGTAAATACCAAAAAAATGGGCCTAAATAATTAAACGTAATTGAGAAAAAACATAAAAATGTCAATTTTGAAAATTAAACAACAACCTAAATATATAATTTCACTGAAGATTATCAGTTAAAAGTTTGAATCCCCCTTAAAATATATTATATTTTAAAACACTTATAATCATTGTAATTCATACATTTAAAATAAATTAGTTTGTGTATCTATAAATATAATATTTGATATCGATAAATTCTAAAAATGGGAACTTCTTTGACTAATACATTCAGAATTTTTTTTCATAACTAGAAACACCATTGAAACTCTTTTCGGTTTGACGTAACACTAGATTTGTACACCTACTTAATAAAACATATTTAAAATATTTCAAATCACCAAAAATTTATTAAAATGTTTTTAAGTAGATAATTATTTTATAAATAGAATCTCTTTGATCATAATGATAAATGTAATAAAAATTTGCATGCATAGAACCTCATTATTCTTACATGATCATATGTTTAATGATTATAAAGGAAAAAAATAATATATTTAAAAATCATACCCATACAATCAGAATCCCATAGAAAAACTCACTAAAATTAAATACTATTGAAATACCCAAATGAAAATTATGAACGGAAAATAATCAATACGATTGAAAATGTTCTACTTAATCTTCTACATTTCCACAATATTATTAAATTAATTTATCTATGATGTTGTAACAAAATAAAATAGTATCATTATACATTCAATGGTATTTGTTTCCACGTCATAAAATTCATGAACACTCTATTTTCTAGTTTCCAAAAAATAGCATCATAACACTCCATGATGTTAGGAAATTTAAATAATAACTTTACTTCACTTGAATATCTCTGTGTTCTAAATTTTTTTCACTATACTATTAATTTAGAACGTTATATATCTTATGATACATTCAATACACCATATAACTCAACCAAAACATTTCAAGTAAACAAAATATCATATCAACTATATTATGATATTAAAATAAAGGATAAAAAAGTGGTCACTGACCCTACCATCTATCATGTTCGACCGTCACAAGATAGGAAAGGAAAAATGATGGTTTGGTAGAGTTTTTATAATAAAAACTCCCTATAAATTAATATAACCCCCTAAATATTTTATCGTATAATATATAATTTCCAATATTTTTAATTACTATACCAATCAAAAAATATCCTCAAAAGGCACATTAATTCTAAAAAATATTCCTTTAATTAAATAATAAAAAACATACCATATAAAAAAATTTTCTTCATTTGGATTGTTATAATTAACATTAAAAGGAAAAAATTTATGGAAATTAGGTAAGGTCTATAGTTAAAATTAGGAATGTATAAAATAACATTCATATAACTTATGTTGGTATTACTATTCCATCCACTGATAGTTTTTATTGTTTGTATTTACCAAGAGTTCATTTTTGTTAAATAATGTGGGTGTGAAAACATTATCCCAATATGATGTAAGGATACAGTCGTTGAGTAATCATAGTTGATTGTTCACTATTATCTACCTGTAATATGAAGAATTCACTGATAAAATATTATAATTAATGTTCTTAAAATATCTCCCTATTACAAATATTATGAAAAATCTCGTTCTGATTATTTTTGAAATAAGTAAAATAGAAAATCAATAATGGAATACCTAAAAAATTAAGCACAAAAAATTCATCAATTATAAAATATACAACCCCAAACAACTATAATTAAAAAAACATAACATGTAGTGTACAATTTTGATATAATGAATATAAATTTTTTATCATATTTCATAAAATTGACTAAGATTATTACCATATGATGAATTTTATATGAAGTTAAAGTGAATCCTATGATACATGAATATAAATTCAATAATAAATTCTTATGAAATGGTAAAAAATATGTAATAAACCTTCTAACAGTTATTTTCTGATGTATTAGTATATATTCATCTCTTGAATATGATTCCAAATCATTCAATTAAGATGATTTTTTAACTTTGGTAATAGCTCTAGAAATGTAATTCATTGAAACTATACAAATAATAAAATTTCAAAAGAAATCATACTCTCAAATGGTGGTAAAAATATATGATACGGTAAACACTCCACATTTATATGAATATGTAATAAAACATTTTTTTATATTTAATGTATTAAAAATAATAATGGTACACCTAATAAATCATATGAGTAAATTGATTAAATGATATAAAATTTTATTTTATATAAATGTGAAATTTTAATAAGTAAATCATTCTACATTTTACATATGGTAATATTACAATATCCATTGATTATAATATAAATCCATGACTGATAAACCTTCATAGGTATATTGTCATTAAAAATACCTTTATCTATAACATTTATCCAACTCATCTATTCTAAAATTATAAAACCAATATTTATATGAATAAATTTAATGATCTTAATATTACGATCAATTTAAGTGAAAAGAAAATGTTACTCTATCTATCCATCTGGAATTTAGTGAAAATGGTATAACACTTTGGATAAAGAAATTTTATTTATAATTACTCTTTATTGTGGATTTATTCTAAGACTATAAGATTTTATTTTAGGTACAAAATTTTTGTAATTTTTCTTAAAAAATTTACATCCTATACTAATTTTGAGTAAACATAATAAAACTCTAAACCTAAGATTTCATCATTACAGCTTCACTTCTATAAAAAGGAAAAGTAGTAGTATACATTCCATTCATCCTTGAAATATTTATACAAATTCCATTGAAAGATTTATAAATATTGACATTTTGAAATTTTAATTTTAATTTAATTATGCTATTTTATTATTTTACTTAACTATGTCATTCATCCTCCTAACAGCTCCATAATTAAGTTTTTTGTTACTCTTGACATATCTTTAATAATTTCCATCTACATTCACAAAATATATTTTTTACTCATCACGTGAGGGTTTACATAATAATAATCATTATCTTCAATACATAATGATGATGATTTATTAGGGACCAAAACCATATTAGTATGGTATTCAGCTATTTCAATACCTATAAAAGACAAATAAATTTACGGTATATTATCATAGAAAATGGTTATTTCCTGACTATCAGTGCTATCTTATGATGAATTATCTATTGAAGTTAGTTACTCACTTTCACTACATGTTTCATTAGTATATTTGATGATTTTCCATTTTTATGTTCTTTTTGATTCATTTTTTACTTCTCCTTTAATTTAGGACACTCTGGTGTGATGATTATCGGTTTCATTAATTCATAAACAATTACTTCAAAATATTGTTAAATTAAAATATAATATTAATTTATGTCCATGTAATTTTAATAATATCTCTTGAAATTATGATGGACCAATTTATTTCAAGTTAATTGTGAATATTATCCATTAAAAAAGATACAGACTAAAGTCATATAAATTTTCTATCATACAATTGATTTACTTCCATTTATATGATGTCGAATATCTACAATTTAATTCACTTGAAGAAAAAGAAAACACAACACTATTATTTTTCATTTCATATTCTCAATCTCTCTTTATATAATATTACACATCGTTAGTTTAACAATTAAATAATCTAATCTAAACATAGTTATGTTCATAGTGAAATAATATTCCATTATTCAGAATCCCCTTCATTCTAAGAAATAATAAATGATATTCTAATCCAGATGACCATAAGATAAATCTCTCTCACCAAAGGATTTTAATTTTTTTAAAATCATGAGATGTATCTAACACCTCATGTTAATTGATTCATGTGGTATAATATCAAATTATGGATAATCAAACAACAACATAACATGTTTAGTTTCAACAAAATTAGTGGATTTGAAATGCATAAAATACAGTTTCATCCATATCAAATACTCAATTCTCTATGATTAAATATAATTTTTAAACAATTCATTGAATAAAAAATTTAAATTATTAGATTCATTAAAATTAATTTAAAAATAAACTTTTTATGATTGAGAAAATATAGAGGCTTCCTTCTATGGGTTCATAAAACTTATTATAAAAATGAAATTGAAATTTACTCTAATGATAATTATATATGTTTCCATTTTATCTCTATACTATACATTATCAGTACAATAAAATTATCATTAGGCCATTTGGATTTTTATTTTCAAATATTTTGATTAGTAATGTTATAGATTTAAAAATAAATAATTTCTCTACTCAAAAATTTGTGTAAGGAATCATGATAAGAGTTTTGGATTATCAAATGAAAAAAATGATATCTTAGATATCATGTTTGTAGTATTAATCAAATACTAAATATTTCCCCAATAAAGGAAATTATGTTACCAATAATATGAGGTTGAATTTCAGTACAAAATAAGTATAATATTCAATCCCATTAATAACACAAATTAATGAGATATATAAGTTATAATAATTCATTCTATCAATATAATGATTAATTTTGAAATAAATAATGTTACATAACATAGTTGTAGATATAAAAACTCAAAGAAAATATTTTATAATATTGAAACAATATAGAATCATAAATTAATAAAATATAATAACAACCAAAATATATAATGTTGAATTGGAGAAATATTCAGTTACACAATAGAGGAAATTATATTACCAAACTCATCCAATCATGAGATTTTTTTTATAAAATGATATAGTGTGGTCACTAAACTAAATCAAATATATCAAAAAGATCAAAAAATTTGAATTTATACCATTAAGCTATCCCGCATCAACCTATTCATCTATAGGAACTTTTTAAACACAACTATAGTCAATAGGTAGATCCTTCCTTGAGAACCTCTTTTATCTCCTTGATTGTAATCATGTCAAAGTTCCCTATATTTTATCGAAAATAATATAAGTTATAGAATATTACACACCAACATTTTTAATAATGGGAATAAAATTGGATCCTTGACTTAGATAATCATTTGTCATGAAGGATTGAACATATAATGATTATATTATAAATCTAAGTGACGTTTAACAACCCTCACATAAAAAAATAACTTTTTATAACTCACCAATTGAAAATTAAAGGGGAATTTATCAATGATAATGACATAATTCCAAACATAAACATAACATGAAAGGTTCCAATTTAATATTTAAAATTCCACAATGCATAAAAAAGTACTTATAGATAATTTCGTACCAAACAATAATGGTATCTATCTATATTCCTCAGGTTTAGTTAATATATCATCAAAACCATTATTTTTTATTCCCTTTAGGTTACATGTAGAATTTTTCTGAGCTTTGTTTTTCTCTTGTGTGGTTCTAGAGGATTTCATGTTTCATAGGTTAAAATTTTAACATTTCAGAAAAAATTGGCTCAGAGGAATGGTTTTGAAACACTATTAGAGATAACCGTGCAATAACCATTCCATATGGCTCTATGACTTCCAGTGGCTAAATTCCATATATGATTATTTTTCTAACTATTTAGGCTTTTAATAAAATCTTATTAATGGTTTCTTTAGGTAGATAGTGTTTCATATTTTTTCTAAACATGTACTTATCCCTATGAAACCATATAATTTTAATTTTCAAGTGGTAGAGGAAACTAAATGGTTACCATGAAATTTTTCTATCCATTTATCCTAACCATGTGACCTGATCTAAAAATCCTAAAATTGAAGATTGTCTTCATTCCATTGGTTTTTTATAACTATAATATCTCCTCAAAGAAAATATAAGCACAATTTTAATAAACATTAATTTTAAGTATTGATTAATAATATTTATAATTTAATTAAAAAATAAAAAAGCTATAATATAAAATCATTTTTATAAAATTAATTCAATTTTTTAAATAAAAACAATTTTTTTTAATGTATTTATTTTTTAAATATTTAAAATTCTTCAATTTCCAGTTGAATTGTAAATAAAGAGTTTTTTTATAATAGTTGTAATAAAAATTAAATCATACATCATGTCAAAATGACCATATAACTTATAGAATATTTTTCACAACTATGACCATATTAATATTTTAAAAATATTAATTTAAATATAATTAAACGATTTTCATTACATAAAATTTATTTTCCAAAGTCTAAAATTTAATGTATTCCACTAAAATAATTATTCTTAATTTTTTCTACATTTTAGTTTAATATAATATTTATTTATAATTAAAATGGGGTTTAAAGTATAAAAAGAATTATATTTTATTTATATTTGACCTATTATTTCATTAATATCACTATTATATGAATTACCATGGATTTAATTTTTTATTTTATATTTTGTTATAAAAATTCTTATCTCCTCTAGTATAAATAACCCCACTACCTCCCACTAAAAAAACTCCTCCCTCATATATAAAATCCAAATATATGAAAACATACCCTATATTTACCCACTTTTAATCCTTATGGTAGTTCATTATTAATAAAAATGCAATCTATGTATATGATACTGGTCAATGAAATGGAAACCCTTCAAGAAAAAGCTAATTTCCTTTCAATGTTTTATTTCTTTTCCATTTTTGAACTTCATATCCTCATTTAATTTTCTAAATAAAACCATATCAATCAATTTATATGGTATAATAACATGATAATAATGATAATAGTATACTCTAAAAAATTGTTTTTATAATTGGGATATATTATACTTGTTCATCTCTCAATGTTTAAAATGTCCATTTAAGGGCTGGTCAATCACCAACGTGGATGTTTCCCTTACATTTCATATCTCCAACCATATTAAGAGTCATAATTAATTATTTTATATAAATTTATTTATTTATTTATAAATTCAGTAGTATAATAATCTATAACTAGTTCAATTTATTGTTAAATTACCTGGATCAAAATAGTGAAATCAAATAAAAATATAAATTTTTTAATAAAAACATCCTATTAAAACACATCAAATTCAATGAAGAAAAATAAGTAATATTACCCCATTACTACAATTCATAAATATTTTTAAAAATGAAAAAAAATCTACTTCTGGTAATTTTTTCTGACAATCTTATGTTTATTATTTAGGAGGTGGAAAAGTGATAAAATAAAGAGTGATTTATGGTAAGTGGAGTCATGAACCCAATTCCGTATTTTGGGTTATCTTCTCTTTCACCTTCTTCACAGTATAGATATTTTTATAATTTCCATATAATGTATTATCACTATCATTTTCCTTTTATTTAACGTATATAAATCTTCTTATATTGTTAAAATGGATTAGAAGCAAATTTGTATGATTTTTCAAAAGAGAATTTATTTTTCCAAAACATATATAGACTCATCAATAGTTTTTTCTTATTCCCAGAAAATTGATATTTTATTAATAAAAAATTGAATTCCCATTTCATTTAAGGTAACCAAATGTTATTACATTATATAATATATTTGAAATACTTTATTAAACACATTCATTTCCCTAGGATTATTTCATTATCAAACATTCTCTAGGTTTTAAGTGGAATGCATGATTTATTAGGGTTTATGAAGTGATGGGTGAGACCAAATTTATATTGACCTAAATTTAATTTCATTATGTGATATATATGATGTGATAAGTTTTATTATTCATGAACACAATTACATAATTTTTCATAATGATGATGTTATTATTTATTTAAATATTTTATGTGTAATCATGATTCTACTATTTTTAAAAATTATTAGTGGTTTTTGGTAGATATGTAATGATGTTTTATTATTATGACTATGACACATTACATGATTTTGTTAAAAAAATTTCATCATTGTAATGATTATGATCTTGTTCCTATGATATCATGATGTAGTTTATTCTCACCCATGAAATATTGATTCATGGACCTTATTCATCCTCTTACTAGGAATTTTGGTCACACAATTATTTATTGTATATCACTTGTTCAATATAATTACTAAGGTTAATTTTATATATATAGAAGGTGAAACAATAAAAATTTTAATATTCTTTATTCTTTACTCTATACAATTAATGTATGAGGAAAAAGTTTCCATGACACAAAATCATCGGATCATTAGATTCTATCACTATTATATTTTTCATATTTAATGTGATGTTATAGAAATGTTAGGAAATGATGAGTTACTATTGTTGGAATGAGATCAAAATTAACTTAATTTTGGGATTACTAATAGGGAATCATGGTGAAAATCATTAGGATAAGTCTATGTATGGGTAAACATTCTAAAACCATAGTTTTCAAAGTATGATAGACAATGGGATCCCATATTATATGACATAGAAATTATTTTAACTAAGAAAAAAATTATATATTAATTAATTTTTTACTTAAATATAGTTAAAAACAATTTTATTTTATAAAATGGTGAGAACCTGTTGAAACAAGGCCAAAAACCCATGTGAGGTGCAATGAAATTATTATCTAAATAAAATTACCTTTATAATGGGAGATTGATATCAACACATCTATGTGATTCTTAACTATAAACCTCTAGATTTAAAAAATAACCTAATCCACATATAACATCCTCCATTATCGAAGAAAGAGGAACTAGTGATCGGTTCTATTATAAAACAATGACCACTGGTGTCTAGTGGATCTTATGATCCACTATTAGAGGAATAATAGGTTAACTAAATATAGATGTTCTTCTCTTGTATCCACTGTTCTAAGATGGATAAGGTGACACTAGGAATATATTGTCTAGATAGACTAGATGATCAATGTTGTTTGTTTAAAAATAACACCATGTTGAATGATAATGTGAAAATAGTAAAGGGGTGTGACATTAAGAATATATTTTGTATTAAGTATATCCCTTTAAATCTTCAAAAAATTATATAGTGATAATTATTTGAGGTAAAGAAAATGGATTGTGATTTTCTCACAGATTATGAAGATAACACCAGAGGGCCTACAAGATATTCCTCAAAATTTATTATCAATAATTATAACAAAATAAATAGATTAATTATTTTTTTAGAAATGCACCTTTAAAATGATCTATCTATTCAATATTTTTAGAGTTATGAAGAAGTATATTAATGTGATCTAAAATAAGTGACAGAGTTTGGGAATGGTATCATGGTTATAGAGAAATGAAAATAATAATTGAGGTTAAATATGGTATGTCAATGATTAATGGAGGAAACATTATCAAACTGACCACATTATTAAATTTTAAAAATAAGAATCATGTTAATTTCTACAATGAGATGGGGAAATGCTTCATGTTTGTGGAAAAATGACAGCATGATCATGAATGTTAAAGAGAATTGATGTATCCATCCAAATTGATAGGAAAATGGATGTGACCCCCCCCCACCACCAATGAACCACCTATGGTTCAATTATTCAACTATAGGGAGTAACAAAACTATACAAGACTGTGCAGTAAACCACATGTCCTTCATGGTAATCATTGTCAGAAACCACCAAATCCAAATGGGAGATGGAATGATTATTCCATAATTAATACAAATGCAAAGTGTGAAAATGATTTCATATGAGGTATGCTTTATTTTCAATCAAAAATGTAAAATGATTAATTTAATTTTGGTTCAATTCCATCCCTTATATCCTTCATGTTCTAACAAAAAATTGTATTGATGCCCCGATACATTGAAGTATATATATCTTTAAAAACACCTAGTGGTATGATCAGTTCAATCCATGTATTTAAATATTGACTTATTATATTATGTGATAATATTCTTCCAGTGAATCTCATAATTCTTACCTTGGTAGAATTCAGCGCTATATTGGGCATGGATTGGATCCTTTTATATAGGGAACATACTAACTGTAAAGAATAAATTTCCTTTCTACATTCCAAACCATCAAATTTACCAATAAAAATGTAATTAAGATCCCAAATCTCTTTTAAAATACCTAAATTTTGTAGGTGATGATACCTTATCAAGAAGAAAACCATTCATAAATTGTTGATTAAAAAAAAGATAACATCAACATTGATGACATTCTCTTTGTTATGGAATACACTGATGTATTTCCTAATGAGTTTTCCAGACATCCACCAAAAACTGAGGTAGAGTATTCAATTGATCTTATAAATTCCACCACTCCATTAACCAAATTCCAATATAGTATTTCTTCAATTGAATTGGGGGATATAAAGGTGAATCTTGAATAAAATTTGGAAAACTGGTGCATATGCCCTAGTGCATCAGCACAGGGTGAACAAGTGATCATTGAAATGTAAAATTATGGATAAATGTGGATTAGTATATACTACGAAGAGATCAATAAGATCATAATGAAAAAATATATCCCCTGGAAATGATTGATGACTTGTTTGATCAATATAAAGGATCTCCCCACATACCAACTATGAAACATCATTCTAGAGATCACTTACTAATGGATAAAAAGGATGATATTTAGAATATATCCATCCATAATAGGTACAAAATCTTAGAGTTCATGGTGATGACCATTAAAATAGTTATTTCCCCTTAAATATTCATGGATATAATTAATATAGTCTTTAAATACTACCTTGAAAAATTTTTGGTAGTCTTTATTAATGATGTTATCATTAATACAATAGAATGTATGAACATGAAAATAATCTTTAGATTGAAATTGCTTCATTATGGAATAAGAAAATGTATAATACTTTTATAATGTTTGTATTTTGGATCTACCAAGTTGCATTATTGGGGAATTTAATCACAAGTGAGGGAATTTATGTGTAAACTTCAATGATTAATCCAATTGTGGAATATCCCAGACCTACTAGTGTGATTGGAATACATAGTTTTATTTTCCTAGAAGGTTACTACCGATGTATTTTGAAAAAATTCAAATTATTTTCAATCCCACTAAATAAGTTGACATGGAATGGGATAATGTATGTATGGGAAGAAGAATATGAGGAATGGTTAAATGAGAATTGGAAGAGGCTAGTCAATGCACCTTTACTAACACTACCATCAGGTGGAGAGTGTTTTTTAATTTACATATATGCTTCAAATAAGGGATTCGATTTTTTAGTTATGTAGAATAAAAGAGTGATCACCTACACCTCATAAAAATTGAGGAACCTTGAGAAAAACTACAGAAAGCGTAATTTATAGTTAGAAGATGTAATCTTCACCATGATGATTTAGACGAACTGCAAATATATATAATTGTGGAATATATAATAATCATAAGAGTATAAATTATATATATTCATAAAGATAGATCTCACAAGAATTATTTAATATTGGTTAGAGATTATTAGGGTCTAAAAAATCTATATTCACTACCATCCAGCAATGGATTAAAATGTATCAGATATTATTTATTTAAAAGAACCTTCTAATTTATATATGATGTGGAATGATAAAGATACTATATTCATGGATATGTATGGGATAGATATGGATATGATAACAAAATGTAAAACATCCTACCTTACCCAAATGATTACACACTATATATCCACATGGATATCAACGAGGAACAAGGGGATGATCTGAAGTGTTAAAGAAGGGAGAAAGATATAAATAAATGGAAACATCAGAAATTCCATATAAATGGGGATGATGAGATTAAATTTAGAACAATGATTTTTATCCCATCATCATTATATATAAAGAATGAGATATTGTATAATGTTAATATATCATCTTATTCAATCCCCCCATGAAGAATAATTTTCAACCATGATCTCCAAGATCACTTTTGGTGGAGAAAACATGATGAATGTGATCACATAGTACACATATAAGGGCTTGGTATGTCAGAATGTTAATTCATAGAAACAAATGTCCACATGGATTAGGCTCCTATTTACTACACCCAAGTGGAAATTGGATCATATAACTTTGGCATTTTACATTGGTTTCAAAAACACATCAATAGAAAACAATTTGATATGGGTTTTTATGGATCAACTCACCATGATAACCCACCTCATCACCATTTTAGAATATTTCTCCTTGAAAATAATTATATAAAATAAATAATGTATGTGGACAGACTTCATAGGAAAAAAAATTTATCCTCACATATTGTGATCTAATGATCACTTCTCAATTATGGATAAGTCCTCAACATGCTCTTAATAATGTGTTTAATTTTTATATGTCCTATATCCAATGAAAAGATGGAAAATCTAAATAAAAAATTTAGATACTAGAAAACGTGATGAGGGCTTGGTTAATTTAATTGAAATGAGTGTTGGATTAACATCTACCATTATTTGAGTTCTCATAGAACAATAGCTTATGACCGTGTATTTAAATGGATCCATAAGAATATTAGTATTAGAAGAATTTTAGAAAACCTACATGCAGGGATAATGGTGTTGTATAAGTCATACTTGGACCTCACCTTGGGTAAGAGATGAAAAAGAATACTTACACTGTCCAAAAAAATTAAAATGTTTCTTGGAGTCGGTAATAGTGGTTTGATGAAAACCATCTAAGGGTCTTGTAGTTTGAAGTTGGAGACATAATTTTCTGTTGAATATCACCATGGAAAATATTCATGCAGTTTGGAATGAATGGATACATAGCCCTATGTACATTATCCCGTCTGATATCATTAATCATATATAAGTAGTGTCCAATCTTCTTGAACATCCACCAAATATGGCTCAAGTGCATGATTTTTTCCATGTATCACTCCTTGGGATATACATACACAATCCCCCGTACATGTTTGTTGTGAATTTGTTAAAAATGGATAATGAACTCTCATATGGGGAGTAGGGTGATTATATTGGACCATGGTGCTAATTTTCTATGAAATAAGAAAACTCACATAGTCAATGTGCTTTGGGGGAACCATAAATATGAAACTACAATGTGGGATCCTAAGAGCACAATTAAATAGAGCACACACTAATATTCTCAAAATAGTATATCAGTGTATATTTTGTGAATGAAATTTATAAATGGGGGTGTAAATGTAACAAAAAGAGTTTATAAATGATATTTTTTCTTGAAATAAATTCTCATTATATAAAATTACATAGTTTTATACACGAACAACACAGAACGAAAGATTCTAACAATAATTTATTTTTTTAATATATATCAATAAATTAACCAATGAAAAAACATAGAAAATTTAAAACATTAAAATTTCATAGAAAATATAAATTAATAATAGTAGAATAATAAAATATGGATCCTCCCAATCTACTAGAATCATCACCTCCATGTCCAAAACTATAGAAATGAAAATAAATATTAATAACACAATTCAAATTATAGAAGATGGTCATTTTTATTCGTGACTGATGTTGAGGGAAATAATGAATGAATGAATAAAGTACTATTTTTGGGTGGAAATGTGACTGTTGAAATATTAATGATATGGTTGGAATAGTATCATGACTATTGGGAATAGTATCATGACCACTGGAATAGTAATTTGACCACAAAATAATATAATTTAACGAAATAAATATTTATCATAATTAATTTAATTTTGTATAAATATTATAATTCCATAAAAAATATCATGATTAAGAATATTAAGGAATATAGAAACAGATATTTAATAAAAGTTATTATAATTTTTTTAATAAAAATAATAAATTTTATATTAAATTTTAATGTATTCAATGTTTAAATATATATTGAAAAAATAAATGTGATTTCTTAATCAGTGTGCTGATATTTCCCAATAGTAAATTTATAAATTTTTCTAAAATACATCAATTTTCAAGAGATTAGCAGGAATACTATTTTTTTCAAACTAATGTTATTTAAATTACGTTATCCATGAAGTAATAATGACCTAATCAATTCTATAAAATTTATATTGAACAAAATAATAATATATTGGCTAAATAAGTCATTTAAAAAAATGATCATGTTTTCCAAACCTAAAAAGTATTTTCCAATGTCTAGAGGATTCCATTTAAATAAAAATAATTAAATATCTTTCGCATTCCTCTTCAACATAAAATTCTAATAAAATTAAATAGTATTTTAAATTCCCAAAACCATTATATATTATTAATATATTATTTATAATTTCATTAATATCACTATTACAAGGATTACATGTGAAATAATATTTTATTCTAAAAATGTCTCTCTCCTCAAGAATAAATAACTAGTTTCCCTCCCGTTGGAAAATGAGTCATCCTTTATTTATGAAAGTTTAATATCTACTAGTACTCCACTATTAATCCACTTACAATATATATGGCTGTTTTGGGGAAATCAAAATCAAACATTTCCAGATGATAGTGGTTATAAATAAGGAACCACATTAAGAAAGATGTAATGTATGTTCATCCATTTATTTTATTTCAATTTTATAATTTAAAATACTCAATATATATTACATATAAATCAATATAAAAATTACATACAATGTTAAAATTATCTTATTGACGTTAACATATAATAAAATTATGTTTTTAATATAATTAAATTTTAAACATCTTGCACCCCCACTTCGGAAAATTTCCTATTTACTATCTGTTAACCATCTACAAGGACGTTAAAAATTCATTCTTTTGAACATCTTTATGGATGGTCATACTAAATAATTAATGATATATAAATTTAAAAATATTGGTATTATATGCTTTTGGAATTTATTATACTTTTGTAAAAATTACCAGGAATAAAATTGTGAAGTCGATAGAATACAAGATGTTTTAAAGAGAACATGATATCAAAAAACATTAACATTACCAATGGAAATTAATAAATATATTAGATTGGTAATAATTGATAAATATTTTTACAAATTAAAATAATTCACTTATGGTTTACTGTTTTAATACATCTATATTTATTATTCAGTTAGTGGAAATGAATCAAAATAAAGAGGTATTTATTGTAAAGGGATTCTTGAATCAACTTTTACATTTGGTTTATCCTCCATATAAATTTTTTAGAGTATTGAAATTCATATAATGCCCCTAAAGTAAATTCCCACCATCCTTTCCATTTTCATTCAATTGTATACATGTTCCTTCCATGTAAAATTGATTTCAAGCCAATTATATTGGATTTTCTATATGGACATCATTTTCCCAAAACATATCTTCACTATTATTGGATTTTTTATTATTCCCTAAAAATTAATCTTTTATTCTAAAATAGTTATTCATATTTCCATATTATAATCCAAAATGATTTTCCAGGATGTATCATATAGGAAATAATTTATGAAATCCATTTATTTCTTAGTGTTTGTTTCAAGACTATGATTCTTATATGATCTACATGTCATGCATTATGTATAAGTATTTATAGAGTGATATGTGGAATGGGAAATATATTTATCTCCAACTAATTGTGTAATATGATGTGTAAAAACCCGAAGCTCTAAGGTAAGAACATTTTATTTGATGGTCTACATGATACACAACACTAAGAACATATGGGAATATAATATTCTCACACATTAAAATATATTTAGTAATTAAAATAAAATAAATATATGATACAACATTAAAATCAGATGATACTGAGTTATCATGCATCATACGTAACAACCAATTTCTACAATGGATTTCATTACATACAAGAAATAATTTTACTGAAAAACAATATATTATTAAAAAATCAATTTCATAATATATAACCTAGTCATTAATTTTAAAGTTATGAATACTAATAACTAAATAAATAGAATATATATATTATATATTCAATATTTATTTTTTGCATTCTTCCATTATATTTTATATTAATAAGATAAGGGAAAAAATATTACGCATATAAACCTATATTTTAATAAAGGAAATTATCCCACTTTTTAATGTTGAAACTATATTAAATAAATTTTTTGGATCTTTTATATTTATTATATGTAAAAAAAGACTTCATTTTTGAATGGGAATATTCCATGTTATGTTACGGTGAGTTTTTTGTATTTTTCTAAAATATATTATTTTATTTTTTTAATAGTAAAAATTAATGAATTTTAATTGAAAAATGAATTTTCATCTAATTTATTTATAATATAAATTATATTTTTTCTTCATTATAATGATCAATTATATAAATTAAAAAATAATCCAATGAAGGTAATTTTAATCAACTTCACTTTAAAATTTTATACAAAGCATCTCAAACTATTAACTAATTTTACAATAAAACCTGCATTATCGTCTCATTTCCAGGATTAAATTTAAATTAATATCTAACAGTTCTATGATAGGAATTTTGGTAAAAATGGATTCTTGTTTGGAATCAGAATTATTTTTTTTACCAAAAATATTTGTGAATGTGATTAAAAATAAAGATACAGATTTAGAGAAAAATTAATTTAACAGTGGGCTAATCCTTAAACTTAAGGGCCATAATGACATAGATAGTTGTCCAAATGCCATTGGATGGACATACATTTTCCCATATCCTCCACATTTATCAACCAAACTCTACTCATAAAATCTCCCAACATCACTCTCATCATCTTATAATCCTCACATTGGGTAGAAACCAATCAAAGAAGACTTTTGGTATAATCCAAAATGGATTACCCAATGAAGAGTTAAACATCATTAACAATATCTTTAATATTATTTCATTCCTCACTACTTAGATTATCCTTATACCATGATTATATATTAACACTATTATCCTTCATATATTGTGAGATTGTTATGTTATGGGTTCGACTTGGACCTAAACACATATCCATCAAATGCGTAACAAACCAACCATTCATGTATAGAAAACTATCTCCTTAAAAATGATGATATTCATTTTTTCATTACCACCTCTCATAGTTGATACTTTTGATGTAAAATCTATTTATATATTTTATATATAATATTTAGTGTTTTTTTTTCTTTGATAATTTTTATGTAACACATAACCTTTTTCTTTCCATTTTATATAAATATGATGACATCGTTTTTCGACATCTGGAATACAACCTCCTTAATGTTATTGGATTCATTCACACTATACCTGGAATGTATAAAGGATTGTTTTAATAAAAAAATGTTACTTATATGAGATAGATATTATATTGTCATTATAATATAAATATATATCATTTATTTTCCATTATTTTAATATGACATATAGATGAATGTTGCGTTCAATCATATGTACGGCCTATCATGTCCATGAACAGTGCATTTCAATTCTCAACTCTAGTTCTTATGAATTATTATAAATACAATATTATAGAATATATATGATAATAAATTCATTTTTTACATTCTGAAAATGATTAAATAATGATCAACATAAGAAGTAAAACATGTAACAAGTCAATACATGCTATAAAAACTATTCTATTGACTCTCAAAATAGTGAAAATAATGAATAATTGTTAACAATTTGGTATTGAGATTTATTAGAAGATAATATATTATATTATAAATATATAATTGTTCTAGTATATGTTCATGAGATTTTTAAAACCCCATACATGAATTCAATACATGTTCACCCAAATGGAAGCACTTCGTAAAAGATTCTAATCTTACATTTCTTCCACCGAGGCAAACACACTTTTAATCACTTATTTCATTTGTGTGGTCCATATATTGCCCCTATTTTATTTTATATAATGAATAAAACTAATTTAATTTTATTTAGTGTTTCATTTTATGTTATTTATTAATTAGACCTATAATTAAAATGTTAGAAATTGCTGAGGGATTCTCATCTCACTTTTTACATCAGTGAGATAAATGTCTTATTCAACACATATTAATTTATTATGGTTTATCTACTGCCCCGTTTGATATATTATATCATTATTCCTCTTATATTCATGGTATTTATGGTTTTAATATTAATTATCTCATCCAATGGTTTTTGAAATGAAAATTACCAAATGGTAAAATCTACCATTGCTATATCACTTTTAATTTTATTGTTTGAATTCTGTTGAAACAATCAATTTCTTATGATCATATTTTTTATAGATCACATTTCTCATAAATTTATACATTTTCATGATATTTATATCATTATTTGCTTAACATTATACAATTATTACATGTGATGTTAACTTTTAATTTCATTAGATTAATTAGGAATTTATTAATATAACTGCATCTTCTATTCAATACGGATATTGGAAAAGGCATGTTGTTCATTAATTAAATAAATTACTCAATATATGAGAAATTATTTGGACATGAAGGACATGGTTTGGTAACTATTTAATTAACACCCTCTCTATTGGGGACTGGTTAATGCAAGCCCGATGATGCATCAGTAGTATAATGAGAAGAAATTAGTTGGCAACAACCCCTTCAAGTTTGTTTCAATGAATAATAGATAGGTTTCTACCAAATTATTTAATCCTCCTTGTAAAAATTCTTGATGGTATTGGTATTTATGTGCCACATACATTATATCCAATAATTAATCACTTCCTTTATGTGGATTCTGTTTTTTATTATCCATGATATTTTCCTTCTGAAAAAATTTATGGGTGCATTTAATTATCAGATTATTTATAAAATTGAATTTTTTTCTGTTATTCACCTTGCCACATTATTTAATCACATCCTTATAAGTTATTTATTAAATGGAATCATTTTTTTAGTTATTTACCTTTCCATATTATTTAATCACTTCTTTTCCATTTACTGATATTTTGGCATCTGTGTCCAGCTATTTACCTTTCTATATTATTTACATACTTCCTTCTTAGTTCATTGATTACATATAATGTGTCTTTTGTTATTACCTTTCCCTATTTAACGTTCAAATAAATTCCTAATTAATTCCTATATATATTACCCTAATTAATAATTTGAGATCAACCTTGTTATTTTCCCTTTTACATGTACTCCATGAAGTGTTCGAAAAATGATATGCAAGGAGATGCTAGATGGAATAAAGTTATCCTCTAAAAAATTATGTTGTAATTAGTGTATTAATTTTTAATACAAGACAAATTTATGTATCTCACATTATATGAATAATAATGTACTTTTTCCCTTTTATATGTGATTTACTTGTATCTTATGCCAATGTAATGGTAGAACGACATCCACTATGGGATTTATAGGGATGGGTATCTATACTTGGTATCACATTAAGTTTATTAGAAACCATGGAAACTATATTTAGGGAATCATATATTATATAATATAACACTAATGTTTAATTTGAATATAATTATAGAATAAGAATACAATGTTTAAGTTAAATAGATATTATGTGTATTCCCATGAGATGAATCTCTATTCGAATACCACAAGCCTACATGGTTCTAAAAATATGGTCCTTGGGTAAATATCACAAAAAAGCTACATGAGGCCTGACTCGAGAGTAATCGGGTACAAGACCACATGCCTTACTATGCACATGTATGGACACTCCTAAGGGATATTTCTATGATAATTAAAATTATATTCACAAACCATTATAAAGTATTTGAATAGATAATGATAGTGAATAACCTAGGTCAAAACTCAGGTGTATTAAACTTTTAAATAATGTTTCATGATTTATAAATTCTAAAGATGCTTATATGGTTTCTTCAATATGAAAATTTTTACCCACACTATGGTTTTTTGGTTTCATGAAATTAAATCTTAAAAAGGTTAATCTCTAGACTAAGGAAGGACCTTTGTGGAAGTTAATGGATGATGTATTTATTTATAAGTGTTGTATTGAAAACAATAGATAAAATAATATTTAATGAATAAATATTAATGATGTCCATAATAATTTTTTTTGAAATTACATTAATATGGTCCTAGAAAATTACAACATGTATTTTGGGGGAATCATGTCATGTCCGGAAAGGCCACAGTTTATGAACCCATGACCTAAGGATGATAAGGGTTTAATTCTATCCAATATTCTATGAAATTTCCAAGTATAAATGCCATTTTTTTGTTACAAAAATCTAAAAATAAATATTAATGATGAAATTATTATGATAAATTTTAGGTTTAGAGATTAATTTAATAACCATATTGTATTTGGAGAATAGATGGAGACAAATTAAATTACATTTAAGTATTTAATGTCCCTTATAATCTATTAAAATATTATTATATTTCTTTAGACGTCAATCTTAATTTTTGGAAAAAAATTTTGATGTTAATGAAAAATTATAAATCATTCAAAACACAATAAAATGGTGGATGTTTTGTTTGTAAAATGGAAATATATCAACTATATATATTTCATTATATTATTAGGATTTGAATGAATTTCAGAACTCTAGGTAAATGGTCAATTAATATGTTTCCCTAGTACCATAATTTTTGTTAAACATATGGTATTATAAATAATCCCAGATCTTTGACTTTAATACCCTAAACATTCCATTTATCATTCAATATTTTGTTATTGATAACCTCTATCACTACATATAAATTTTTATGTTTTTTCCTCCATGTCTACATATTCATATTCCTCTAATGTTATCGTACATAGACACCATGTTATGTTTTAGTCCATGTGGCCCTTTTTACTTCCCATTCTCTATTTCCTAGAGGATGTTTTACGAACCATTCTCAAGATGTCGGATTTAAACATAGGAAATATAAAACAATATATTTCTAATATCGATTTTAAATTATAATGATGTTATTTTTTCATATTGGGTAGAATTTAATGACATGAATATCTAAATTAATAACATTTTATTCGATAATGTGTATGACAAGTAACACCAAGTGCATGGGAGAATATAATATCCTGAGACATGACAATAAAATTACTATTTTATATTAAATAAATCTAATATATGGCATATAATTCAATATATATTGAGATATCATGTGATACACACAATAGTGAGCTCCAAACATGGCTTGTATTGCACACAATACTGAGTTTTACCAAACAACAATATACTATTAAAATATAATTATTTAATATAATTGGATCCAACATGGCCATTAAATTGGTAGTTATCAATAATATTAAAAAATTTATGATATTATATATATATATATATATTATATAGTACGATTTTGTACATTTATCCAATATATTTTGTAGTCATATAATAATATAAAAAAAAATCTTACAAAAAACTATATTTTACAAAATGAAAGTTTTCCACATTTTATTGGAGAACCTATTTTAAATATATTTTTATGATTTTAAATATATTTTATGTAAAAATATACTTTATTTTTGAAATTTAGGAATAAAAAATAGGTTATAGTGATCTTTTGGAATTTTTTGGAAATATTATTTTTGACGAATAATGAAAAAAAATTAATTTTAATTCAAAAAACATTTTTCGTCATCTTTATTTATAATGATAAAATATATTTATCATTTTTTAGAAATAAATTAAATCAATAGTAAATAAATTTATCTAATTTAGGATATTGATGTCAATTTGAATTCTAAATTAGATACAAAATCATATCAATATCTTGTAAATTTTTACATTAAAACCATGTTTTCCCTTCTTGTATGGGAGATTAAATTTTCACTAATTTCTTCCACATTTGTGATCAGAATTGTTCATAATTGATTAAATATTTACAATCAGATTAATTTATAATTTATAATATGGTAGATATAGTTTTTTATAAAAAATATTAGTGGATGTGATTTAAAATAATTTAACTGATAAAGATAAAAATTAGCTTAGTAATGGACTAAACATAAAACTTCATGGCCAAAATGACTGAGACACTTGTACAAAATCTATCGGCTAGACATATTTGACCATATAATCCATTTTTATCATAAAAAACATATTATATAATCTCCCAACATCTATATTCTCAACCTAGAATCCATAATTTGGGATGATTTCAAATCAAGGTAGTCATTTTGTATAAACCAAAAGGTGTTACCTAAATAAGAGGTAAGGTTATTAAATGATAACTTTATATTTATTTCATTTTACACTCCTTACACTAATCATACTCCATGATTACATAATAATACTATAATCCTAAATATACTAAGATTTTTTTAAGTTAATGGTTTGATCTTCAGTAACACACACTTCTATCAAATGGGAAACTATAATACATTTGATGTACGTCAAACAAGCACCTCACGAAATGATGTTGTTCATTTTTTACATTACCACCACTCAATTTTGGGAATATTGGTGGTAAATATTTTTATAGATGATATATATGATATTTACTATTCCTTTATGCTTCTTTAATTACCCTTATGCTTTCAATTTTTTTAAAATAATATAGCATCATTTTTTGATGTGTAGACTAACGCCTCCTCAAAGCTATGCGATTCATTCATAGTATACATTGAAACTATAAAATATTGTTTGAAAAAACATATGTATCATATTTGACATAGATATTATAATATATTTATAATACACATATATATATATATTACTTTTCATTCTTTTAAAACAGAAAATAAATGAAAGTTGTGTTCGTGCGTACGTATGACCAACAATCTCCATGAACATTGGATTTCCTTTCATATATCCATATATAATAGATTATTATAAAAAAAATATACAGATTATATATGATAATTACAATTTGTTTTAAAGTAATTTTATTATGAAATCTTAATCTATATAAGAAGAACAAAACGTATCAAATAAATTGATACTATAAAAACTAGGCAATTGACACCTGAAATTGTAAAAATAATGAATGATTGTTACCAAATGAGTAAATAGATATTATAAAAAACTATATATGTTTTTATAAATATTACTATGTTTTGGGTATAAGTTATTTTCATGTTTAAAACCCTTACATAGGATGTTAAAGGTCTTTCACCCAAAAGGAATTACAGGTTAAGGGAATCTGGTCTCACATTCCATTCCGTGGGGTAAAATAAAATTAATCAATTATTTTTTATAGTGTATATATTTCTACTATTTTATTTTTTATCACTAATAAATTTATATTTAGGGTATTTATATTTTTTTATGTAATCTATTTCTTGGGGCTACTGATTTATAATTTACCACAAGGTAATGTATTTTCATCCCACAAATTAAATTTATGAGATGAATTTTAAATTCACCACTTAATTATTTTGTGTGTTTTATCTACAAAACCTTTTGATATATTATATAATAAATAATTTTATATTCATGTTATTATGGGTATACATTGAAGTATCTAAAATAAGGTGTTCTATCTTGAAAATTACTAAATGGTAAAATTTGTCTTTACATTACCACTTTCTTTTTTGATTGTAAACATTCATATCAAAAAAATCACATCATTTTGTTAATATTAATTGTAAATTAAATTTATCTTAAATATAATTATTATAATGAAAAGAGTATTATTATTTAATAAATTTTATAAAATTTTTAAAAAGGGTTTTAACTTTGACATTTGTTTGATTTACTAGGGAATTATTGATAAATCTATATATGTTATTAAATATGGAAATTTTACAATGTAAGGCTATAGCCTCTGAAATTACATAATCTTTAGTTTATTCAGGAATTTACTTTCTTTCACATTGAGAATATTTTTGGTTGTAGTTTTTTATAGAATTATTACACCATTAATTCCTAACATCCCATAATCATACAAAGGGATACAACCAAAACATTATCTATTTTATTCAAAATATAAAACCATTAAAATAATACACGATTTCTTTTTGGGATTAAAATATTCAGGACCTCTTGAATTCTCATACACATCCTTGAACCCAATGTAAATCATTTATAAAACATTGGATGAGCACAAAATTATCAGTAAGGGATAAAAAATATTGATTAAAACCATTATTCCATGAATATTTTAAACTCCGGAAAAAAATTTCAAAAAATCAATCTTTTAACCCATATAAACATAAGCTCAATAACATAAATCATGAAACAATAATATTTCTAAATATAGTTCCTAAAAATCATAAATCATAAAGGTAACTTGTGGAATCCATATCCTACATTCATCATATATTTCAGATCTACAAAGGGAGTTACATTCATTGTAATGTTTGGAATACCCATCATAGTATATTCCCTAAATTTGTTGGGAGAAACTCTATCATTTATCACCATATTATTACCCTCTGAATTAGAGAGATATTACATCATCAATCACCCTAATTTTATCATTGAACCACACATATACATATAAAATTTCTATGAACCAAAACATAATCACAACACATAAATTCTGCCTAAAGAAAAAAATAACATTTCCAAATTACAATCACAAGATATCGTCTCCAGATATTGAAAAAATCAATTTCCTCAAAAAAAATTCAATTCCAAATTACATGAAAATGTAATATTTTATTTATTTTCCTTTTAAATACATAATTTCTTATATAGGAATCCAAATATAATATAACGATTTTGGTGGTAAAGAATTCTTTGTCGCCGTATACATTAAAAAAAACATTCCTTTTTCATATTGTTCAAAAAATCAAAAAGAAACCCAGATAAAAATATTAATTTTTTAAGAAAATAAAAAATTTCATATTAAAATAAAATATAAGATATTAAATATTCATTTCACATATAATAGTCAAATGATATTGTCATGAAGTAGATGTTTAACCCAAAAAAATTGAATTTTGGTTAAGAAATTCCCTTACCACAAGTCTAACCTGTCTCACATATTATATATCATTCAACAAAATAAAAATATGATAATTTATACTTACATGAAAAACATGTTAAATATTATTATTCATTTTATGTCAATTATTAACATGTTATAATAATTATATAATTATTTATGTTCATGTCGGATATTTTGTCGATATTTGATACATGAGTCAATAATGAACTTAGAATGACGTCAAAAGTCCATGTGGTCATAAGTCCATTATATAAAGAATATAAAACACGAATTAAATAACATATATATTTACTAGATATGTATTTAAAATAGTATTTTATTTCAAGATAAAAACCCCATTCAATGAGATGGTAGGTCGTACGTTCACATGAATGCTATTTTCATTTTTCTGTCATATGGAAAGAGAAAAATTAAATGAAATGTATGTAAATATTTATAAATATATGCTACCATTAAATAATAAATAATATTTCATTTTATCATATATTTTTACTAAAAAAATTCTTAAGATATTCCATGTGATGTGTGAATAAATCACATCATTTTGAGGAGGTGGTAGTCCACAATCCCCTAGACAATGTTATTGTATAAATACAATATGGAATGAATTATGGTATTTTTAATATAACATTTAAATAATATTAAATAGGATATATGATAAAAATATAAATATTATTTAACCTAAATATAGTTTTAAGACCTTCCATGAAGGATGTAATGGAAAATAATACAAAAAATATTCACTGAGGCGATTAACCAAAAACAATTGACAAAAATCTCATTTATTTGAATAAGAGGAGGTGAGATATGAAATGTATATTATATATTACTTTAGGAACATAATAATAAAATATATACATGATTATAGAGTTATTATTCATTTATGGATGGAGGATTTATGTATAAAGTGGTAAAATTGAAATTAAGAGAGGTACTTTTAGAAATTTACCTCTTGAAATCCCCTCCTTGAAAGACCCATTAGGACCTTGGATTTTGTATGTTTGTTGGGACAGAATCACATGGACATGGGTAGAGTGAGAGTTATAGGTTTGGGAATATATTTTTTTAGCTACAAATTTTTTTTTGAAATATTGGTGTGTATAGGTGGTAGTTTTACTTTAGGATAGGTGGGTTCAAATGTGTAATTTATTTATTATTTTATTTTAAAAGCTAACAACATTGAGGTGGATTTAATTTGAAATAATTATAAATTAATTTAATGTTTTGTACGCAATTTTGGTTTTATACACACCTCAAACAACCATTAAATGTTTTAAATTTTAGGTATATTATTCTTTTAACATTTACCATTAACCATTGTCACATTTTTACTTATACCACATAAAATAACTTTTTTTAACATGGTAAATTTTTTATACCAAAAATAATTTACCATACTACCTTATTTGAACCATATGATTCCAAATATTGAACCCATTTCACCTAGTTCAATTACTAGAATTTTCAAAATTGTAATTTGAAATTAATTCTGCTGTCAAAACTAAAAAACGTGTTTTAAAAGTGGAACATTCATTATATTGAAATCGTTTATATCTAATTTAAATTTTAAATTGATTTGAATAGTCAAAAAATTATTATGTGATAAAAAATACCTAAATATACTTTAAAACAATTTAAATGGATAATCATAAAATCTATGTAAATTTGATGAAAAAGTAGTTTTGAATTAAAATGCTGTATTTTTCACCGTTCATTAAGATATGAAAGTTATCAGAAAAATATATAAATTTTTTCCAATAAACATTTTCATATTCAGATATCAAAAAAAATTAATTTAGTAATATATAACATATAAAGGTGTGAAAATCAAGATTTAAAATATATTCTCTATCAAAAGGTGGTAAAACTATCTTTTAAAAATATTAGGGATTTTTTTCCAAATTTGGATGTACTCTTATTTTAGGACCATAATATTTATATAAAGATAGTAAAAAATAATAAATATGTTTAAACATAATATAGTTATTTATTTTCATTCCATCTAATACTACAGCTCCGTGATAACTACATTTTAATATAATAATATTAATACTGTATTATTTTTTGTATAATATTGTCTTGAATGCAACATAAGACTTCAGAGAAACCCATTGATACATGTCAGGTATGAGATCAAACATAGCTTCCCCATTAATGTGAAATTAATATAAAATTAATAAATATTATTAGATATTAAAATTTCTTATTGTATACTTTACTGGGATTTTACGTCCATCCACCTTTTTTTGAAATTGCATCCTCAGAAATTTATTGAATTATCAAATAAATGGGGGTTCTTCTCCCTCATAGCATTTTCAGATTCCCATGTTTCCCCTTCAACCATATATTTTTTCAATTAAAATATAACCGGATGTATCAGCTTATTAAACAACACTTTCTCTCTATGGTCAAGAATCTGTACAAGATATTCCTTATAAGAAAAATTCTCTTCCAACTGAACTACATATCGACTCAAAACATGAGGTTATTTCGCCATATACTGTAACACCCCAAGCTTCTACGGTATGTTTCCCTTTGAATAATGTAATAGCATGTGTTGTACGCAACATCGAGTTCTAACACACACCACAACCGATCAAACTAGCCGTTATGAATAGTAATACCTACTTTTTGAAATTATATATATTTTATATTTCAAAATGGACTTCATTTTTGGATTCTGAATATCAAAATTATCATCAGTTGAATTTTTGGTATTTTTCTGAGAACTTCCAATTTTTATGAATAGTGAAAAATACTTAAAAACAAATTTTTTATTCAAAATAATTTATATTGATAAATTATATTATTTAGTGGTTTTAAAGAATATTTAGAATATATTTTTAACATTTTATCCAATGGTGTTCATTATAATTAATTTTACTTTGAAATTGCATATAAACAATTGTCAATCTTTTGATATATATTATTTCTTAAAAACACGCTATTTGTTGTGATAGTGGGAATTAATTATAAAATTAATTAATGAAACTTTTATGTTTGGAATTTTTTAAAATAGAAATAATTTTTGAATTCGGAATATCAATTATATCATAGGGTAAAATATTGTCATTGTTCTAAAAAACATCAATTTTTGATGAATAGTGAAACTACTATGTGGTTGTTAAAAAACTATATTTTTCATAAAACATAATTTTACCACTTCTGTGATTGGAATTTTGAAAATCCAAGAGTCACGGTTAATATCATGTTGTAAAATGTGGTTCAATGAGATAAAAATAATTTTTGGTGAATAGTATCTTTTTACTTTTATTTACCACGGTTAAAAGTAAATAGGGTAATTAAGGGTAAAAATGATATTAATATTACCCTAAAACATGTCATGATTCTATTGGACAAGTGTATCTAGACCAGAAACAACCTTAGGAATAAAATATTATCATTTAGGTCCACTTGGATTAGATTAGGACATTTATTATTAATTAATTCAAATAAGAGTTAAAAGAGTCAAAATCAATGTTTATTTACTAAAACATTTTTAATATAGGGTTATACATAAGATAAATTCGATTGTAAATATTAATTAGAAATATAAAAAGATTTCCTACATAATGATATTTTATTTATAATTTTTAGATATTAAATAATTGAATTTATTTATGACACAATGATGATGCAAGAATTACCATAATAGTGAAAAATTAAAATAATTAATATTATAAATACCCAAATAATATATAATTTGAGACTTTTAACGAATTAAAATAATTTTCTAGGTTAATATGATATGTTAGGAGTGACTTAAGTAACATTTTTCTATGTAATAATTCTGTTATAAGGTTCATAAAAACCAATTATTGAATATTGTCAAAATTGACATAAAAGACTTTTTAAAACAAATATTATATTATTAATTGATATTAAATTCCTAAAAATCTACGGTTCGGCCACAAGACTTATATCATGATACGTGTATCATGAATGGACCACTTGGGGTCTCCTGGATGAATATAGTATGTTTATTAACCATATAATATAAAAATACAAAGAGACATTGTAAAAGTGAAACTAATTAACTAAGAGTTAATACTTAATGATAAGGTTAATATAGTAACCCAAACCTGTATAAATTCTATTGGTTCAGTGCTTTTAGACCTATACCCACTTTAAACTTTAAATAATCCACTTTGGAGCCATTAGAAACCAAATATGAATTTATTTTAAAATAATACTTCTAGCTTTTCCAAATGTGCCCCTCACCCCTTTTATAAAAGGGCACTCTCCCTTCTCATTAACTCAAACATTCAAAGCCTTTTGGATCGGCCAAACTCATCCCAAATACTCTCTAAAAATCCCTAAATTCATCCTAGAGGCATTCCTTTAGTCAGAAATCCAATTTAAGAGCCCTTTTCATCAAATCAAAAGGAAGAACCTGAATAAGAGGTAATGTTTTCACAACAAATTTTTAAATTCATTTCATCTTCCACTTCATCCATCTTTGTTATTACCATTATAAAATAATAACTCCAGAATCTTATATATACTGTGATGTTATTATAAATATGGTACACCAATATTCAGTATTCTATACATCCTTTGAATAACATTTCACCATACGTGCGTACGTTCGGCTTACCGTCTCCACTTCGTGGTGTAAATGTTATTCAATAAATAATTATTTGGATGGGTATAATAATGATGGGTAACTCATGTAAATAATAAATATAACATGATAATGATTCTGTATATATGTTATACCATCCAATTATATATTATTATAATATCAAAAGAATGATATTGTCACTCGTGCGTACGTACGGACTATCGTCTCCACGAACGCGATATGATTCATTCTCCATTGTATCCATTCAAGTATAATTCTCATTTGATGATTAATAATATTATCTATGGACTTGATATCATTATGGATATAAATGAGATAAATCTTATCCATTACAAACATGTCTTATGTAACAAAACATATCAAAGAAAACGAGTAAGTTAACACCCGAAACGATGATAATACTAAGATATTATAAACAAATCAATGTTAAAAGATCATATATGATATCATATAGTTGTATAATTTAATAACAATTATTTAACCATTATACAAAAGGTTAACCAACCCCATCCAAGTAAAAGTACAAGGTAAGGGTTTATTTCACAATCTCTTCATTAACCGAGGTTGTTTATAAGTAATAATCTACTGGGATCTCTTTATCATCCACATCCATGTTTCTTAAAAATTTATTTCAAAACATTTTTACTATTTAAAAGAATATGGGTTGAAGTCATTTATACCCTTGTTTGAATTTTTATAAGAGTATTATAAAGGAATATTTCCATCGTTTTCCAAACATGGTGCTTTTTAACCTTTTCCACAGAATTAAGGTAAGAATGTTTTTTAAACTTATACGGCGGGTGTGGCTATTTTCTGCCGTTATAAAATCTTCGAAGCTTCTCATACAATCTTATAAGATTATTTTCCATGAAAATGTTTTATTTTAATAAATATATGATTCTTAAATTATTTCAAAATAAAAAGAGATATTTCTCTTAAAAGAGTTTTGATTTCATCTATGTCAACATCCTTTGATGGATTTTACACTTATTTGAAGTCAATTTATTATGATACAAAAATTATATATTGTATTGAAGGGTTTGTGATATGTTTGACTATTGATGTGTTATTTTTATACCATTCAAGGTTTATGGATGAAGTATTTACATTTCGTATGCTAGTTTTATAACGAATGTTTATGTTATGTTTAAACCTTTTCATATGGGAATGAATTGGACTTAATATGTGATGGGTGTAGCCTGTTATAGCTTCTCGATGCATCGGTAGGTCTCATGAGACAAACTTGTATCTTCGAACAAGGCCTTGAAAAAATATTATTTGTAGTCTTGGCATGAGGCCTTGGCTATGTGGTTATGATAGTCTGGCATTATGCATTCCATAATTATGAAAGTGGTTATTGATATTTCATGTGGTTATTTGATTAGTAGAATATCCATGTGAATATGTAAATGGCATTGTTTCATTTTATTTTTTCCATACTATGTTGAAGTTCAAGTTTAAAAGGCTTTTTTATTTAGTTATACATTTCCATAAGTGTTTATTCTTATTTATGAATGTTTCTACTATATTGTTATCCTTACTTGGCATTTGAGCTCACCCCTTTTCTATGTTTTATTTTTCCCAGGATGTGAAGAAGTAAATTATGAATGACCTACAGGGATATTATGAGGGGATAATATTATGGACTATGGAGACAATATGTTGTAGTAGTAGTTTTTCACTTTATGATGTAATGTAAGACTTTATGAATATATCTAGTGTTTACAAGGCTACTAACCCAATCGGTCTTTCGAGATTTAATCTTTCTTGAGATCATTCCAATTTTATGCAATAATGCACCGACTCTGGGTAACTGGGGTCAGGGTGTTACAGTTGGTATCAGAGGAAGTTTAGTACAAACCATGGAAGCTAGATTTAGATAAACTCTGATTAGAGCACATAGACCTAAGGTGAACGTTGAGGATTAGTATAGAAGAACTTCCTAGAATTTTGGTATTGTGGATATTTTGTGAGTTTTCTGAGAAATACATCCCTATATTGATACGAGCAGGTAGAGGCGGCTCTGGCACAGATGTACCTAGGGGTGAAACCCGAAAACATCGCTTTGAGCTAAACTCGAATGAGAACTGGTTCACGATAATGGGCCTTGCTGCACTCTTGGTTACGACACTCCCGGGGGATATGCTTAGGATAACTCTATTTTTATTTAAAAATCATTATGAAAGGTTTATGAGTATATATTTTTCTCAAAGAAATAATTTTTATGATTATGGATTAAATCCATAAATAGTTCAATTTATGTTAGGTGTTTTATAAGTATGGAATTTTCTATTTTGATTCATAAACTGATCTAGATTATGCCATTGTTTATAAATAGCGCCTAGTGGAAGAAATGGAAACTGTATCAATGCACGTACTCCATGTAGGTATTTCCCTCCTGCTCAAGATAATTATAGTGGAGCTGGTGATGCAACTGGTGCCGATCAACTAATCGCCATACTGGGACAACTCACTCAGGTTATGAATAATAACCTTGCCCGTATGGAGCACCCTGATCCGCAGCGTGGAGGATCAATGTTAGATCGCTTCATGAGGCAGCAAAAACCAACGTTCAATGGGAGTACAAATCCCTTAGTAGCTAAGAAATGGATAAATTCCTTAGAGAAAATATTTCAGGCTTTGGGGAGTAGTGAAAGGGAAAAAGTTATCATGGATGTTTAAAGCCTCACTGGAGATGCTGATCAATTGTGGTCATTGATTCAAAACACGAAGGAAGATGATGAAGTATCAAATATGGAATGGAGGGAGTTTAAAGATCTGTTTTTAGAAAAATACTTTCCTCGTGACCATCGAGCAGATATGGAAAGGCAATTTCAGAGTCTGAGACAAAAGGAGGATGAGAATGTCGCAATTTATGAGTCTAACATTACAAGGTTAGAACGGTACACTGGAGATTATATACGTAACCCAATAAGTAAGATTGATCATTTCTTTGATGGGTTAAAACCATTTCTCCGTCGAGCATTAGTCTCACTATCCTTCTCATCGTACGAAGACATTTTCTCATGTGGTATCAAAACTGAAAAGGAATTCTCTAAGTCTTATGACTTTAAAGCAAAGCAAGAGAAGAAGAGATCTACTGATAAATCTGGCAATGGAAATAAGGGGAAGAAGGGAAAGATTTAATATCCATCCTGTGGTAAATGTGGGAAGAAACACCATGGTACTTGCCTGAAGGGAATGTGTGTCTATTACAAGTGTGGTGAGAAAGGCCACAAAGCTCGTGACTGCAAAGGGAAGAAGGAATCTATCAATGTTCAATGTTACAAATTCAGGGAGATGGGACATTATGCAAATGAATTTCCTAATCGTTAGGGGAACATACATCAGAAAAGGCCAAGGGATCAAGGCCAGGCTTATGCTATCACTACTGCTGAGGTAGAAGCTCCAAAAGATGTCGTGGCAGGTAATTTAATGGTTTCCTCATGTTTAGAAAATGCATTATTTGATTCTGGATCATCGCATTGTTTCATATCTTCCCAGTTTGCTACAAAAATTAGATATTTTCAATTTGATTTAACAAGGGAGTTGTCAGTTAAAACTCATAAGGGAAGTATCATTGCAACAAAGTTTTGTGAATCAGTCCCCATTAGAGCACATAAATGTTCTTTATCTGATGATCTCATCGTTATACCTATGATTGAGTTTGATATAATCCTCAGTATGGATTGGATTTCGGACTATGATGCAAAGATTTATTGTAAGATGAAGGAGGTTACAATTTTTTATGATGATTATAAGGAACACCTTATCATTAGAGCAGAATCATCACCACCTAATTCGTATCTAGATCCACCACTAGGAGCTCAACTAAATTCAATTATTGGGGAGGAAGAGAATGAAATTACATTGGGTGAGGAAATTAATGTTCAAATAGAGGATATACCTGTTGTGAAAGAATATGTAGATGTGTTTCTGGAAGATTTACCTGGACATCCCCTAGAACGAAAAGTTGAGTTTTCCATTGATTTAATTCCTGGATCAAGGCCTATATCGAAGTCCCCTTATAGAATGGCCACTGTAGAATTAGTTGAACTAAAGAAACAAATAGAGGAATTGAGTAATAAGGTATTTAGTCACCTTAGGGTTTCTACATGGGGATCCCCTGTTCATTTTGTTAAAAAGAAATATGGATCTATGAGGTTATTTATCGACTATAGGGAGATTAATACCATAACAATAAAGAAAAAGTATCCACTACCTTGCATTGATGATTTATTTGACCAAATTCATGGAGCTCAATACTTTTCAATGATTGACCTTCGATCTGGATACCATCAGTTGTGTGTAAAGAAGGAAGACATTCTGAAGACAGCATTTATAACCAGGTATGGGCATTACGAGTTTATTATAATTCCCTTTGGATTGACTAATTCACCCTCTGTATTCATGGATCTGATGAATAGAGTTTTTAAGGAATATCTCTATGAATTTGTGGTGGTATTTATTGATGATATCTTGGTATACTCTAAAATCTACGAGGATCATGAAGTTCACTTGCGCATTATCCTGAAGACTCTGAGAAGACATGAATTATATGGGAAGTTTAGCAAGTGTGAATTCTGGATTGATGAGATTTCATTTCTTGGACATATTATCTCTAAAGATGGAATCTCTATTGATACTTCTATGACCAAGGCAATCCAAGAATGTCCAGCACCTATGAGTATAAATGAGGTACGCAGTTTTATTGGTTTGGCAGGTTATTATCGACGTTTCATCCAGAATTTTTCCCGATTGGCAAACCCATTAACGAATCTCACATGTAAAGGGGTTAAATTTGTTTGGAAAAAATAGTGTGAATAATGTTTCGAAGAACTGAAGAGAATATTAGCCAATTCTCCTATATTGACTCTACCATCAGGGAATGATGGGTTCTTTATTTATAGTGATGCATCGAAGAAAGGACTTGGTTGTGTCCTTATGCAGAATGATAGGGTTATTGCCTATGCATCACGACAGTTGAAAATTCGTGAGAAAAACTATCCTCCTCATGATCTTGAGTTAGAAGCTGTGATCTTTGCTTTGAAGATATGGAGGCACTACCACTATGGTGAAAAATGTGAGATTTATACTGATCACAAGAGTTTGAATTATATTTTCTCAGAAAAAGAACTCACCCTGAGGCAAAGGAGATAGCGTGAATTACTCATGGATTATGATTGTACGATACACTACCACCCGGGGAAAGGAAAAAAGGTGGCAGATTCTTTGAGCAGAAAAGATCATGGATTTTTTAACAATATATGAATTGAAAGGAATCCAATTTTCATGGATCTAGTGAATATGGACATGGGAATAACCAGGGAAGGCGAAGCATCAATTATTTTTCAAATTGTTGTCAAACCATCTTTACTAGAAAGGATTAAGAGTTCTTAGACCAATGATGAAAAATTTCAAAAGAAGAATAAAGTTGTGAATGATGGGAGATTGAGAGACTTTGTGTATGAAGATGGAATTTTGAAATTTGGGAAGAGACTTTGTGTTCTCGATATACCTAATCTAAAAAAGGAATTGTTGGATAATTCTCATAGTTCCAATTTCTCAATACACCCTGGGAGCACCAAAATGTATAGAGATTTGAAGGAACATTTTTGTTGGGACAACATGAGGAGGGAGATTGCGGATTTTGTGTCAAGATGTATGGTTTGTCAACAAGAGAAAGCTGGAAGGCAACAGCCTGGAGGAGTCATGCAACCTCTTCACATACCGGAGTGGAAATGGTACAATATAACGATGGACTTTTTCATGGGGCTACCGAAGACTCCTAGAAGGAATGATGCAATATGGGTCATTGTTGATCATCTTACCAGGTCAGCACATTTTCTTGCTATAAGAGAATATCTACCACTAGAACGTCTAGAAATACTATATATTAATGATGTTGTGAGACTTCATGGAGTACCCCTATCGATTGTTTCTGATCATGATCCCCATTTTACTTCAAGATTCTGGAAAAGTCTTCAGAAAGCCTTGGATACTGAACTTCATATCAGCCCTACTTACCACCCTCAAACCGATGGATAGTCAGAATGAACTATTCAAACCATAGAAGACATGTTGAGATCCTTCTCACTTGACTTTCAGGGTATGAGGGATCAATATTTACCTCTGGTAGAATTTTCATATAAGTATAGATTCCATTAGAGTCTTCAGATGTCACCATATGAAGCTTTATACGGAAAGAGATGTCGCACACCAACCTGTTGGGATGACGTTGGTGAAAGAAAACTTGTAGGCCGAGAACTGGTGGTCGAAATGATGGAAAAGGTGAAGGTAATCCAAAATCACATCAAAGCAGCTCAAAGTGGGCAGAAGAGCTATGCCGATAATCGAAGGAAGGATTTGGAATTTCAAGTCGGTGATCATGTTTCCCTGAAGGTATCTCCATGGAAGGGAGTCATACGTTTTGGTATGAAATGTAAATTGAGTCCCAGGTACATCGACCCTTTTGAAATTCTAGAACGAATTGGGGTTGTAGCATACCGATTGGTAATGCCGCCAAGTCTCTCCAAAGTTCATGATGTGTTCCACGTATCTCTATTGAGGAAATACATGCCTGACCCAATGCATGTACTCGCCTATGAGGAATTAGAACTGGAACCCGATCTGTCTTATTGTAAAGAGACCGTCAAGATTCTTGATACGAGAGAACAAGTACTGAGAAACCGGACGACGCGTCTAGTAAAAGTCTTGTGGAGAAACCATAAGATGGAAGAGGCAATGTGGGAACCCTAGGAACTTATGATGAAGAACCACCCAATTCTTTTCATGCGGTAGTATTCTAGAAATTTTGAGGATGAAATTATTTTAAGGAGGGGATAATGTAACACCACATGCTTCTACGGTACGTTTCCCTTTGAATAATGTAATAGCGTGTGTTGTACGCAACATCGAGTTCTAACACACACCACAACCGATCAAACTAGCTGTTATGAATAGTAATACATACTTTTTGAAATTATCTATATTTTATATTTCAAAATGGACTTAATTTTTGGATTCAAAATATCGAAATTATCCTAAGTTAAATTTTTGGTATTTTTCTGTGAACTTCCAATTTTTTTGAATAGTGAAAAATACTTAAAAACAACATTTTAAATGAAAATAATTTATAGTGATAAATTATATTATTTAGTGGTTTTAAAGTATAATTAGAATATATTTTTACAATTTTATCCAATGGTGTTTATTATAATTAATTTCACTTTGAAATTGGACATAAACAATTGTCAATCCTTTGATGTATATTGTTTCTTAAAAACACGCTATTTGTTGTTACAGAGGAAATTAATTATAAAATTAATTAATGAAAATTTTATGTTTGGAATTTTTTAAAATAGACATCATTTTTGAATTCAGAATATCAATTATATCTTAGGGTGAAATTTTGGCATTGTTCTGGAAAACTTCAATTTTTGATGAATAGTGAAACTACTAAGTGGTAGTTAAAAAACTTATTTTTTCATAAAACATAAATTTACCACTTCATTTATTGGAATTTCTAAAATCCGAGAGACACGGTTAATATCATGGAGTAAAATTTGGTTCAATGAGATGAAAATAATTTTTGGTGAATATTAACTTTTTACTTTTATTTACCACGGTTAAAAGTAAATAGGGTAATTAAGGGTAAAAATGTTATTAATATTACCCTAACACATGTCCAAATTCTATTGAACAAGTGTATTTCGACCAAAAATAACCTTAGGAATAAAATATTATCATTTAGGTCCACTTGGATTAGATTATGACATTTATTATTATTTATTTCAATGAAGAGTTAAAAGAGTTAAAATCAATGTTTATTTACGAAATCATTTTTCATATAGGGTTATACAATAAATAAATTCGATTTTAAATATTAATTAGAAACCTAAAAATAGTTCCTACATAATTATATTTTATTTATAATTTTTAGATATTAAATAATTTAATTTATTTATGACACAACGATGATGCAATAATTATCATAATAGTGAAAAATTAAAATAATTGATATTATAAATACCCAAATAAATATAATTTGAGACATTTAATGAATTAAACTAATTTTATAGGTTATTATGATATGTTAGAAGTTACATAAGTAACTTTACTCGAAGTAATAATTCTGTTCTAAGGTTTACAAAAACCAATTATTGAATAGTGTCAAAATTGACATAAAAGAATTTTTTGAAACAATATTATATTATTAATTGGTATTAAATTCGTAAAAATCTAAGGATCAGCCACGAGACATATATCATGATAGGTTTATCATTAATGGACCACTTGGGGTCTCTTGTATGTATATAATATGTTTATTAACCATATAATATAAAAATACTTAGAGACATTGTAAAAGTGAAGCTAATTAACTAAGAGTTAATACTTAATGATAAGGTTAATATAGTAACCCAAACCTATCTAAATTCTATTGGTTGAGTTGTTTTCGACCTATCCCCACCTTAAACTTTAAATAATCCACTTTGGAGCAATTAGAAACAGAATATGAATTTATTATAAAATAATATTTCTATCTCTTCCAAAGGTGCCCCTCACCCCTCTTATAAAAGGGCACTCTCCCTTCTCATTAACTCACACCATAAAATCATTTTAGCTCTGAAAAACACTGGATAGATACTCTTTCAACATCCCTCACTTCATCCTAGAGGCCCTCCTTTAGTCATAAAGCCAACCTAAGATCCCTTTTGATCAAATCAAAAGGAAGAACCCGAAGAAGAGGTGATGTTTTCACCACACCTTTTCAAATTCATTTATTCTTCCACTTCTTCCTTCATTGTTATTACCATTCTAAGACAATAACTCCAGTATCTTATATATACTGTGATGTTATTATAAATATGGTATAACCATATTCAGTATTCTATCCATCCTTTGAATAACATGTCACCATACGTGCATGCGTACGGCTTACCGTCTCCACATCGTGGTGTAATTGTTATTCAATAAATTATTATTTGGATGGGTATAATAATGATGTGTAACTCATGTAAATAATAAATATAACATGATAATGATTCTGTATATATGTTATACCATCTAATTATATATTATTTTAATATCAAAAGAATGATATTGTCGCTCGTGCGTACGTACGGACTACCGTCTCCACGAACGCGATACGATTCATTCTCCATTGTATCCATTCAAGTATAATTATCATTTGATGATTATGAATATTATCTAAGGACTTGATATCATTCTGGATATGAATAATATACATCCTATCCATAACAAACATGTCTTACGTAACAACACGTATCAAATAAAATGAGTAAGTTAACTCCCGAAACGACGATAATACTAGGATATTATTAAAAAATCAATGTTAAAAGATCATATATGATATCATATTCTTGTATAATTTAATAAAAATTATTTCAACATTATACAGCAGGTTAACCTACCCCAACCAAGTAAAAGTACAAGGTAAGGGTTTTTTTCGCAATCTCTTCATTAACCGAGGTTGTTTATACGTAATAATCTACTAGGATCTCTTTATCATCCACATCCATGTTTCTTAAAAATAAATTTCAAAACAATTTTACTATTTACAAGAATATGGGTTGAAATAATTTATACCCTTGTTTGAATTTTTATAACAGGTTTATAAAGGAATCTTTCCTTCGTTTTCCAAACAAGGTGCTTTTTATCCTTTTCGATTGAATTAATGTAGGAATGTTTTTTTAACTTATACGGCGGGTGTGGCTATTTTTCGCTGTTATAAAATCTTTGAAGCTTCCCTTACAATCTTATAATAATATTTTCAAAGAAAAAGTTTTATTTTAGAAATATATGACTCTTAAATGATTTCAAAGTACAAAGAGATATTTCTCTAAAAAGAGTTTTGATTTCATCTATGTCGACATCTTTTGATGGATTTTATGTTTATTTGAAGTTTATTTATTATGATACAAAACATCTATATTATATTGGTGGTTTTGTGATATTTTTGACTGTTGATGTGTTATTTTTATACCATTCGTGGTTTATGGATGAAGTATTTATATTTTGTATGCTAGTTTTAATAAGAATGATTATGTTATGTTTAAACCTTTTCATATGGGAATGCATTGGACTTAATATGTGACGGGTGGAGCCCGCTATTGCTCCTCGATGCATCGGTAGGTATCATGAGACAAACTAGTGTCATGACACAAGGCCTTGAAAAAATATTATTTGTAGTCTTGGCACGAGGACATGGCTATGTGGTTATGATATTCTGGAATTATGCATTCCATCATTATGAAAGTGGTTATTGATATTGAATGTGATTATTCGATTAGTAGAATATCCATGTGAATAAGTAAATGGCATTATTTCATTTTATTTTTGCCATACTATGTTGAAGTTCATGTTTAAAGGGATTTTGTTTTAGTTATTCATTGCCTTAAATGTTTATTCTTATTTATGAAAGTTTCTACTATATTTTTATCCTTACTGGGCATTTGAGCTCACCCCTTTTCTATGTTTTATTTTTCCCAGGATGTGAAGAAGTAAATTATGAATGACCATCAGGGATATTATGAGGGGATAATAGTGTGTAATATGGAGACAATATGTTTTTGTAGTAGTTTTTCACATTATGATGTAATGTAAAACTTTATAAATATATCTAGTGTTTCCAATGCTACTAAACCAATCGGTCTTTCGAGATTTGATCTTTCTTGTGATCATGCCAATGTTATGTAATAACGCACCGACTCTGGGTAACTGGGGTCGGGGCGTTACATATAAATTATTAAAACATGGAAAACAATACATAATGGGGATAAAATAGGATGTAAATATACTTGGTAGGAAACTGACCCAAAATTATTTAGGATTTCATAGGGAAAAATTAATTGTGGACTCAATTTCCCCTTCTTAACAAAATTCATGACACTTTTATGTGGATAAAATTTGATAAAGTCCTGATCAACTATATCAAAAGAACAATCTTTCCTCCTATTATATGCATAACTTTTCTACCCCTTATGGGATGTCCTCATGTGATTTTGAATCAATTTACCATTTTCTACCATCTCTTTTACCAATGTGTGTCCCATCAAATTTCTTTCACTTACTTCATCTCAAGAAGTAGAATTTTAGAACTTTTTTCCATATAATGATTTAAATAGTTCCATATGTATAATGAAATAAAAACTTTTATTATAAGAAAACCCAACAAATGAAATATGTTTTTCCCAAAATCACTAGTAATCCATTGAACAAGAACGTATCATATCATCCAATTTCTGGATTATTTATCAAGCCTTACAATCTAATTGATGATGAAAAGCTATAGTAAAATTTATTTTAGTTCATGATGACTTGTGAAGGAATTACTAAAATTTTGACTAGAACCTGAGATCACGATCAGATAAAATGGAGAGAGGAACTCCATGAATCCTAACTATCTCTTTCATATACAACTGATAATTTTTATCTAAAGATAGAGTATCTATAATAGGAAGAAAATTAAAATATTTTGTCAATAAATAAATAATAAACCAGATCACATTACTACCTCATGATTTATTTTGTAATACAACAATGAAATCCATGGATATATTTTCCCATTTATACTCTCACATCGGAAAATGTTGATGCATCCCCTTTGGAAAATTTCATTCTGATTTAACCTACTAACATATTAAACACTTCACAATAAAGTCAAAAATAACTCTTTTCATTCCATCCCAATAGTAAAAATCACAAAAGATATTTGTACATCTTAGTACTTCTAGGATGAACTGAAAATAGAAAACTATAAGCTTCATAATAAAACTATTTCTTCAAATGTGGATCCCAAGGCACACATAAACTCACCCCAAATATCATAAGACAATCTTTAACAATGTTAAATTCTGATGACTTACACTTTTGAACCAATTATTCCTATTTTGAAACTCACTATCTTCCTTATATGCTTATTTAATTCTTTCTCATAGAGATTATTGCATTGAAACCTAAATAAATAGATGAATTTACAACACAATAAAACATATAATCCAAAATTCATCAAATCACTAACCAAAGGATCACATTCCAATTGTAACAAGGTTAATATAGCCTTACTTTTTCAACTCAAAGAATTAGCCACATTATTTTCCTTTCCTAAATGGTAATGAATTGTGCTATCATAATACATGATTCATTAAAACAATATATTTTGTCCCAGGTTAAATTATTTCTAAGTGAATATATACCTCATATTTTTGTGGTCATTATATTTTCCACAATTTACACTATTCAGATGATTCCTCCAAAATTATAAAGAAAAAACAATAGAATATAATTCCAAATCATGTGTAGGGTAATATAAATCATGAGTTTTCATATAATGTGATGCATGGAAAATTTCAATATATTTCTACATTATCAAACAACCAAGTCCTTTCAATGTAGTATTTATTCAAATAAAAAAATCACCATTCCTAGAATCAAATTCTAATTCTAGATAATTAACCAATATTCTTTTCAATTCTAAAAACAATCATCACATTCATTTTTCTAATGAACATAACTCCTTTTTGAGTTAACATATTCAGTGTTCAAGATAACCCTAAAACATTTTCAATGGACCTCATGTAATATCTTGATAAACTATGAAAAAAATAATCTCAGTTAT
This sequence comes from Viscum album, assembly GCA_963277665.1. NCBI lineage: Eukaryota > Viridiplantae > Streptophyta > Magnoliopsida > Santalales > Viscaceae > Viscum > Viscum album. The sequence continues at coordinate 897,195,822 of OY728127.1, forward strand.
ATTTTTTGGTCTTGGACATTCTTCAACAAATTTTGTTTTAGTTGGATCAACAGTTATGCTATATTTATAAATAATGTGACCATGGAATAAAATTCTTTTAACCAAAACTAACACATCCTAAATTTTAAAAAAGGTTTATTCTCTTTTATGGTTTCCAAAACAACCCTTAGATGACTTGCATGCTCCTCATTACTTTTATAATATAACAAAATGTCCTCAATAAACACAACAATAAACTTATCCAAGATGTCATGGAGTATTATATTCAAAATATACATGAATATAGAAGGTGTATTATATCTCACAAATGGAATTACAAAAATTTCATAATGGCCATAAATTTTATGAAACATGATCTTTGAAATTTATACAACCTTTACTTTCAACTGATGGTACCCCGACCTCATGTAAAACATCTAAAAATATAGTGCTCGCTAGGGAATATCAATCAAATAATCGATATGAGGAAAATTATATCCATTGTTAATAGGGATGTTATTCAAGGAAGTATAATCAATGAATATCTCATTAAAACGTATTTATTTTTTAACAAAAAATATAGGAAAACCATCATAGTGAAGCTCTTGGTTGAATAGAACCCTAGAAAAATAACTCTGGTAATTCCCTCTTCAACACTAAATGTTCAATTTTGATCCATTTAGTAAGGTGGTTTTGAAATTATCATAGCTTTAGGAAATATGTAAATGGTAAATTCATCATTTTGATTATGTATAATACCAGAAAACTGATCAAGAAAAACATCAAGTTAACCATTTACCATTAGCACATCATTAATCTAAACAGTTCATTTGTTTTAAATGGTCTATGAAAAATATCATTTTTTCTATTTTTTAACAGTTTCCAAATTTCTTAATATGTTATTACTGATAAGGGTTCATTGTTGAACACCAAATGGAATTATTTCTGAATAGAAACATATTTAACTCTATAGTCAATCTTAGCATGGTAAATAGAAATCCAATCCATACCAATAATATCATCAACCTCTAATTCAGGAAAAACCACATGGTTTTTTGGTAAATTATTTCCACAGATAAGGATAGAAAGATTATTATAATTTCTTTTTGCCTCAACATTTCCCTTAGGTGTTTTTACCATATGTTCTGGATTGATTTCCAATGGCATAATTTCTAATTTACTAGAAAATTTCTCAGAAATTAAAGAATGTATAGACCCTGAATTAAAGTACTTATTGGCATAATCAGAGTAAAAAAATAATGTATGTGATACCACTTCATTTTATGTCTCAGTGGTTCTGAATTAGGTTCCAAGGATTCACCACACCATTCTACTTATATTCTGGCCACTTCCCTTCATTTTAGTTCTTCATCAGACACTGGTTTTCATAATGACCTAACTCATTGAACATAAAAAAAATTATTGACCATAAATAATATATTTTTACATAACACTACCATTATCATTTTCAGTCTAGTTATGAGACTTATGCCCATTTTACCACATCAGAAGCACTTATAAAAATTTATAAGGCATTTTCCAGTGTTTTTTACCACAATTTTCATGAATTGTAAACAAAATTTTGTTACCATCATAATTTTTTTTGATGAATTATTCCATTTAACCTACCACCTCAACCTTATATTATTCTATTTTTCAAAAATGTATAGAGGCCTGGGGGAACAGTTTTGATGGCCCGGGGTGAAACGGGCAGTGGCAGAGTTTGTGGCTAAGTGCCTAGTGTGTCAACAAGTAAAGGCTGAACACTATGTTCCAAGTTTTTTGATGCATCCGTTATATGTCCCCGAGTGGAAATGGGATGAAATATCAATGGACTTCATCACAGGACTACCCGGAGCTCAGGGTGGTTATGATGCTATCTGGGTATTTTTGGATCGACTAAAGAAATCAGCTCACTTCTTAGAAATTAAGGATTCATGCCTAGTGAGTACCTTAGCACAGAGGTACCTTGACGAGGTGGTGCATTTTCATGGAGTTCCGAAGACTATCATCTCAGATCAGGATACTCGGTTTACCTAACGAGTTTGAAGGGGGTTACAGCATGCTTTTTTCACCCATCTATGCCTTAGCACTGCTTTCTAGTCCCATACCGATGGGCAGACAGAGCGGACTATCCACACGTTGTAGGACATGCTGCGAGCATGCATTCTGGATTTCAGAGGATCATTGGTGAGACACTTTCCTTTAGTAGAGTTTTCCTACAACAATAGCTTCCACTCTACTATTGGCATGGCACTATTTGAGGCTTTGTATGGAAGACCATTTCATTCACCCATTTGATGGGAATAGGTTGATGAGATAGGTTCTCTTGTTCCAGAGGTAGTACAAAGCGCCATAGAGAAATTTCAGCTTGTGCGTGAGAGGATAAAAGTAGCTTAGGACCTACAGAAGTCTTATGCTGATCGTCGGAGGAGGCCCTTGGAGTTCGAGGTGGGGGATCATGTGTTTTTGATGGTTTCCCCTAGAAGGGGGGAAGCGGAGTTTTGGGAAAGGGAGTAATCATTCCCCTAGGTTCATCGGACATTTCGAGGTGATAAGGTGGGTCAGAGATGTGGCATATTAGCTGGCCCTGCCACCTTAGTTGGAGAAGGTTCATGACATCTTCCACATCTCCCAGATTCGTCGGTACTTACACGACAAATCTCACGTTTTCGACTGGGGAGAGTTAGATATGGGAGATGACAGGACCTTTGAGTAATGACCAGTCAGAATTGAGGAACATGAAGAGATGGTGCTTCGTGGATGATCCAACGCCTTGGATTGTGTGTTGTGGAGGCATGGTGGCCTCGAGGAGAGCACTTGGGAGCGGGGGATCAGATGAACGCTCAGTACCCTGAGTTGTTTTGACTTGTGTTTTCATTGTTCTTCTGAGCACTTTTTTGATGTTATAATCTATACCCTTGATATATGGAATGCTTGGCTTGTCAGTTGTGAGAAGTTTTGTTTCCTTGTTCACTGGAAGTGTGTAACATGTTCTGATGTGTGGGGAAAAGGGAAAAACCTGATCCTTAATCGAGATGTATTAATTCTGATGCGATTGAACCCGTGCGGGTGAGTCAGTACCGCCTAAAGTGGATAATATCTTGACATGGGAGAAGGAATTCCCCAAGCCATGTGTTCCAGCAGTGTTTCGGTTGTATGGTGTTGGGGGTAGTGTATGTTGAAAAATCCTAATATATGGAAGTGGGAAGACCCAATTCTTAATTGAGACGCATTAATGCGGATGTGATTAAACCCGTGCGGGCGATTAAGTGCCACCTAAGGCGGATAATATCTCTACCTAGGAGAAGGAATTACTAACACATATGATTAGGGTTGTTGGTTGGGTTCCTGTCATAACGAGAGCCCTAAGAGGTATCTTGTTGAGTTCCTCTGGTTTGGTTTTTGAATTTTTGGGGATGAGAATGTTTTAAGAGGTATCTGGTGTAATGGCCCAGACCTCTCCGGCCAATTCCATTGTCTAATATATGGTCATTAAGTGTTATGCATGGTAGAATGGACATTTCCAACATTTTTAATAATTTTGTGACTACACGCCATGTACCACCTTTCTGAGTATACCATGTGTTGAACTCGTGTCCTTGTCGCATGAAATAAATAATTACACACTTTGTATCCCATTCTACATGCCGTTTATTTTCTCCCTGCTTATGTGTTACCCTCAAACTGTGTGTTGACCAGTCAACGGCCGTGTGCCGCGTTGAATTCCATGTTGGAAGCCGCATGGTGACCATGTGGAATAGCCTAGTATACACCGTGTACTAGGAAGTACATGCCGTGTACTTTATTTTTTCTTGCCTATAAAAGGAGGGGGCCTCACTTCCTTTTCAAATCAATCCTATCCTCCCCATTCCTTTGAGCAGAGCCCTCCCGAGAGACTGCAAAGCTACTTTCTTCCATAACCTCATCATCTGAGCTCTTATTTACGATCCATCAGCGTCCAAGAGATCGTAACGATGAGGCGGAACTTCTAAGCTTGGATATGTTGTTTTCCCTTCAGCCTTTCCTTCCCAGCTTCCAATCGAGGAGGTTTTTTCCAATTTTTGACAGAAGCGATAGATGCCGATGGATGTCTTCTAAAGTTTATCTGGGGGAGTGTTGTGATCCGAACCTACTGAGGTCGGTATTTTACCTCTTTCTCTCTAATTTTTGAATAATGAGGGATGGGTTTCTTCTTGCTTTCAAGGGAGATAGTTAAACCAGTTTAATAAAGATAATAACTGGCTTAAAGAATGGGTATAGGGAAGTTGTTTTGTTTATCTTTTTTTATCCTATTGTTATGTTGTGAATTGAATATGCTTATGCCTACTGAAAATCACGGTTGTTGGGGGCCTTTTCATGTGCAATTAAATCTTTCCCTGTCTTTCTAGACCGTTTTATGGATGGAAACTATGAGGAATATAAAAATTGGTTAATCACGTAAAGTTGGCTGATTAAATGAATATTTGGAACCCTTGTGTGATCACCCCGATTGAATAAAATGTAATAATGAACATGTGGGTGTTGGTTTGGTTACGTGGTGTGTGAAAGGGGGTGAATCCTAGGTTATTACAAATAGGATGGGTAGCAGGGCTATGGTAAATGATATTAATGGGGAAATGATGTCGCACGAGCCTTGTTCCATGATACAGTTGTGAAGATGTGTTTATAGTGGCAGCAGGGTTGTAGTAATGAGTTGTGTGAGTAAAATAAAGTGGAAAGTTGGTAAATGAATTGAGGGGAATTATAATGAATTAAACGCGGGAACAATAAATGGGGATTGATTGATGATAAAAGGGTTGGTTTTGTGTTTCTTGTGTTCTATCTAACTTGATTTGTGGTTTCCATGGTTTTGTTCTACAAATATCTTGATCTGGTTTGATAATTGCCCAGTAGTTAAGGAAATAATAAACTAATAATGTTGAAACATGAAAACCTAAATGGGGTTGGGGTTGTTTGTTTTATTCATGCTTCGTTGTAGCAGTGCTGAGACACATGCTCAGTTTCTCTGTTTAGAAGCCATAGGTTGGGCTGTGTGTTTGGTATATATATATATGTATTTGTATCTTTGTGTTTTGTCGCACCCCACCCATGTTGAGTACATAGTGCCGAACACTCCCATTTCATGGGAGAGGGTTTTTTCTCCTTAATTACTAGCTCCTTCATGCTCCTTCTTCCATAGGATATGATGGCTTGAGACGACCATACACCTAAGACTCTTCAGGTAGGTTTTGATTGGTGTGTTTTTAGCCCAAGACTCTTCATCCAGGTTTACTGTTCCCAATAATATTTGGGATGAGGCCAAGGTGTGTTCGGGAGGGGATGTGATTGTGGTTTGTGAGGCCCAGGTGTGTGCGGGCAGTAAGACTATGGCAACGTCATGATGTTCGCCATTAGGAAGAGCAGCTTAATATTGGGGGGGGGGGGGAATGGTGCGGGGTACCCAATACTCTTGTTCTTATATACTAATACATGTTGTTTTGTGTTTTTGGTGAACGTGGCTGGTGAGGATGGGTGGATAGAATTCCTTACTAGGTTTTGGTTTAATCTGTTGTTATCATGGTACATTAGGATGTCTCCCCACATGTGCCCATGAGCTTTAGGTTTCCCTACTGAGTATACTTGTATGCTCACCCTACATTTACTTTCAAGTTTCCAGGAGGACTACCAGGGCCATGCGTGACCCAACTAGTTAGGACAGTTGGGGTTGTTGCAGTTTGTTGTACTCTTGTTTCTTTTGGTATTGTACATTTGAGTTTTCTTTTACTTGTACCTTGTTTTAGAATTGTTTAAACATGCATGTGGGACGGTTTTGGGTTTGTTTTCATTTACTTTTTCCTTTTCCTTTTCGTGTTTGACTCATCCTATTTCCCGATCTTAAATAATAAAAAGGGTAATGCCTCCCATTTTGTGAAAACTCATACCCTTGGTGCTATTCGCCACTCCAAGGCCTACTGGAGGCGGGACGCGGGGTCATTATGTCCCTTTCACCATTTCCAGCTCAGGAGGGGTATCTTTGGTGGGAGGGGGTCATGAAATAATTAATTAGTAACCGCTGAATTAAAAAATATTTTTTTAATTAATATAATCTGAATCATAATATTGAATTTAACAGATAGGTTATATCGTATTAACATAAATAATAATATTTTTAATAATATATTTTTGTTTGGAAAAACTATGTCTTTTCATGTAACACTATTCATCAAGGAAAGTCAGTCTGTCATGTAATGGAAGAAAACCTTGGAGTTATAAGCATAGAAATATATAATTTATGTATCATGTAAAATAAGCTTAACTTCAGGATTCATATAAATAAATATAGGGATAAAAATTAATTTAATTCTAATAGTTAAATATTGTGACATATTAGGGGGTTTCATTAACCCCACCTTACATGCATTGCATCATGGAAATTCAAAATTGATAATGTTAATCGAGGAATTTATATTTGTAAATAATGATTTTTTGAAAAAATAACATCGTTAGTAGTGTTAATAAAAAATATACATAATTATAGGTAATGAAAAAGTTAAGGTCAGGAAAAAACATTACATTGAAACAGGAGGAGATTTGTAACAAATTGTTCATTGAAGAAAAGTCTTACCATCATGTTGTGATAGTGAGTGATAGAGGCATGTTCAGTTGAATGTTGTTGACCACAAAACCATACAACAAAGGTGTGAATAATGGTAATTTATATAATAAAAAAATGATGATAATAGGAAAATTTTCTTTTCAATACCCTATTTCATAGTGTTCAGGAATTCGCACAATATCTAAGAATATTAGTAAATATAATTAATTGATAAGTTTCTACAAGCACAGTCTTATCCATTGTTTTTACCATGAACTATTTCTATATTATTTCATAACATGGGTTTCCTCAAATGGTCATGTAATACATTAACCTCTAAAACCACATCCAATGATAGACAAAAACGACTTCAAAAATGGTTAACTTTTCAAAAAGATTATGATCCAACACTTTGGATGAATGGTCACTAAATTTTCAATATGAACTTATCAAATAACATGAAGTGGATTTTAATCATCACATACCAAACATGTGAATATGGTAATGACATGAATTACCACAAAACCATATTGAAAACAGTAAATATTGCTATTTCTTAAATAGAAAATATATTGTGGGATATATTCCTTAAATCCAAAAATTATGTAAACTTAATCATCGATACAATAAACAACTTTTCAATAAATCAATACTATATTACAAGGTCCTCAATACTTATAAATATTATGTTATTAAAACCAATCATTTATCTCTCCAATCATTTTTCTCTAATAATTTACAACATAATAAGAGTTATCATTCCCACAACTATGGTTTTTTGAAAACGGTTTAATTTATAATGAATAAAATTTATTGGTAACATTCATCAAATGACCACAAATTATTAATTAAATAGTATTATAGTAAAAACCTTATATATTTCAGAAATTATATGATGATAACATCATCAAAAAAATAATTTTACAACATATCTCATATATCCAGTGACAGAAGCACATTAGTCATTCAACATTAATTGTGTCAATATCACATTCTTGACCTTCACTACTAATATTCTTCTGAGGTACATTCCATTAATTATTAGTGAATTAGTTTTCATTTTGACCCATCTCCTTGTTATTGTTACACTAAATAATACACATTTTATTTTTCCATTTGAACTCATTATTATGGTGATATTTATCTCCGCACTTATAAAAAACCCTAATTCCATTCATGTAATTACTATGGTGATTCTTCACAAAGCTTCCACATATGGAAAAATCCATCATTCCCTTCTTCATTGACTCATTCACTTATTTTTGTTGCTAAAATAACCACTTATTCACATGGAATCCTTTTGAATTTTTAGGATCTTCATAATTCCTTCTCTTTTTTAATGGCACATAAAACTATTTTTTCCAATAATGAAAAAGTATGTGAAACCAGTTCCTTTTAGTTATATGGATTAAGAAAATCATAGAATTGGTTGATCATGATTTATTTTTTATGTAATATGAAAACCAATGCACCTGGGCCCATTCTGCTAGTCTGCAGCCTCTGGCATTTGGAGAAATGCTCTTGAGGTCACGTGGCGAACCGGGTTCGGGGCACCCGTTGAGTGGCACCTAGAACCGGGACGTTACAAAGTTGTATTAAAGGAGTTATTTTCTTTGACATACAATTTTGAGCCTTAGTCAGGGATAGGATAGAAACTGTAATTGGTAATAAGTTATGCCCAGGCATAGCTAAACCATGTACAGGGAAAAGCTATTTTACCTCGTATTTTTGCAATTCTTTTGATTTTGAAAATTTTACAGTTGATTTGACTTCACCGTTGGGTGACACACTTTTGATTTTGTTGTTTATATTTTATCCATGGGTTCTATTTAGTTTCAACCTGATGAGATGAGGGTATTCTGTCTCATGCATCATTTAGTCACATGCTATAAATCACATGACATGCATAGTTTCCATGCCATGTAGGTTCATTAGAAATCGCATGTTGCTGTGATAGTTGATGTGCTAGAAAAAACATGCTGATGTGATAACTGCTTGATAAAATACCTATCATGTGATAGGGTATTGTTGTATGGGTCTGTTGAAGTAATGGACGCCAAACATGGGTTTTTGGGGAGTATGGGCCCTCATTGACCGGAATTTGGTGAATAATTAGTGTTTTATTTTGTTATAACATAGATAAGATGTGAAAATTTGATTCGTGGGGAGTATAGGCCCTCACGGGTTGGAATTTGACACTTAAGTGTGGTTTTTCATTATTTTCTCGGTTCCGAGGACGTTTTTGAGGCATACAGTCTGCAAAAACCCAGTATACAGGCCGTGTATTACCTTAAATACGCCTTGTATGGACTTATGTTTGGGAAGATAAAGAAAACTTTTGGAGTACATGCTGTGTACCTTGAGTACACGCCATGTAGTCTCTTCCCAAGTCATAAAACCGAGTGAGAGGCGACAAAGGGAAGGGAAATGATTGGGGTGAACACGTCATGTACCTGATGTACACATCATGTAGTGTTGACCAGGAGTCTTCCTGTTTAACAAACAACACAGACAGAGGAGACCGTAATACATACATGTTGTGTCCACTATGGAACACGCCTAGTAGTCTGACCTGGGGACCCGGCCACGTAACTAACAACACGGGTTGGTGTAATCCTTTCGAGTACATGTTGTGTGTGTATAGAACATGTCGTGTAGTGTGAGCCCTGTGTCTGGCCATGTAACTAACAACACGGGTCGGCGAAGCTCGTCTAGTACACGCCATGTAGTCATGTCCAGTGACAGACTCTGTGGACATAGTCGTGCGGCTGGGAAGACGAGGTGGTGTACACTATGTGTGCGTGCGTCACATGCCGTGTAGTTTTATCTGAGAAGTCGATCATGTCAAAAACGACACGGGCAATTGGAAATTACACCAAACACGTCGTGTATTCAGTATACACACCATGTACTTTTGTTCAAACAGGATCTGTGTAGCTTATCCGTGTAGAAGGACCCGAGAAGGGGGAGAGAAGTCAGGCACACGTCGTGTACTCATTATACATGCCATGTAGTCTTATTTTTCAAATCATGAAATGCCTTATTCCTCTTGCTCCCTTTGTGGTTCCTTCACTTTCAGTCTTGATAATTGTGAATCTAATTCATGTTTTTACTTTGTAGTGTCATGAAGCCTAGATGTTCATGAATTGTTCTCCAGGAGAGCGACAATGATTATACTCTAGAGATGGTGGGCCATGGGCTACCAGTAGACCCTCCAACAAAGCCTGATGCAACTCTAGTTGTTACACCAGACACTGGCGTGGAGGCGCAGTTCCATGAAGGCTTTATGCGGTTCATCCATACATTTCAGGGAGTACCACCGGCTGCCACATCTATGGATGAGCTGACTAGTATCTTCCAATAGTAGCATCCGACTATGTTTTTAGGGGATGGTGGACCACAGGCTGCAGAGTCTTGGCTGGGGTCGATGCAGACTATTTTTGAGCATCTTGAGATGCCTCCCGGGCGGATGGTCAAGCTCAAAACTTATATGGTGCGTGATTCAGCCAAGAGGTGGTGGGATGTTACCACCGAGTCAGAGCATCACAAGGACATGGCATGGAAAACTTTTAGGTAGTCTTCTATGACTTCTTCTTTCAAGAGACGTTGATGGAATATTGGGCTCGATAGTTCATGAATCTGAAGTAGGGCGCTCTGTTAGTGATGGATTATTCTGCTAGTTTCACCAACCATCAGCGCTTTGCACCCATTATGGTGGGTGATAAGACGTTGAGATCTAGATGCTTTGAGGATGGTCTTAATTATGACTTCCGAGCACTGGTTAATGTTTTAAGGTTTCCCACAGTACATGCTATTGTGAACCAGGCGCTGATTACAGAAAGGAACCTACGAGAATCTAGTGGTGTCGGCCAGGGTGGTTCAGCACCAGTTGCTGGTACTATTTCAACTGGAAAGATGAAGAAACAGATGGGCTTCTCTCAGGGTGGCATTACCATCAAGGCAGTTTCTTCAGGTTGCCCGATCAGGTGCTACCAATGTGGTAAGGAGGGGCACAAGAGACCGTAGTTTCCACGAGACCTAGTGGATTGCCGATCTTGCGGCAAGATGGGTCATCTGTAACGCTTTTGAAGAGCGTTTCCACCAGTGTCTTGTGAGTGGGGTTCTGTACAGACTCCGCATGTGGGAGAAGGACCTGTAGCTTCTTACCGGTCAGAGAATTGGAATACATTAGGGCGTGTAGGTAGAGACGGTGGTTGTGGCCGTGTTAGAGAGACACCAAGATCCCAGAGGCAGCAGGGTGAGACAGGTCAGGGTAGCCAAGTTGTGTCTCAGGGCCGTAGAACTAGGCAGGAATATGGAGTGCAACAGACCCTACAGGTGTAGGATCCCTGACCTTCTACAGTTATAGGTACTATTTTAGTAGCTTCTATCTTGTCTTCAGTACATTTTTATACAGGTGCTACTCATGGTTTCATATCTGTACCAATTGTGGAGAGCCCTAGGCTCTGTGTTTCTTCTTCTTCTGATATCATGGCGCTAGACACTCTGTTGGGGACTAGAACGACTGATGTGCGTCAGTGCAGGGAGTTCCCCCTAGTGGTTGGAGGGTGTCAATTTCTTTGGGACCTCTATGTCTTAGATATGACGTCTTATGATTTCATTCTCAGGATGGACTAGTTGGTTCCCTTTCGAGCCTTTGTAGACTGCTATCATTGTAGGGTGCATTTCACGTCACCAGAGGGCAGAGAGTTTCTATACAAGGGCGAGTGGGATGTTCAGGGAAGTCGAGCTGGACTAGAGCATCATGGGTGAGGTGGAGTCATAGTACAGTGTACGAGTTTATATCTGGATGATCAGGGGACTTTTTAGATGGATTTATCTCCATTGGTTTATCTTTTCAGGGATATCTTCTCGGAAAACTTTTCAGGTCTACCTCCGGAGTGACAGGTGCATTTCTCTATTGAGCTCAGGCTAGGAGTAGCACTATTGTCCATTCCTCCTTATAAGATTGAAACAGCTGAGTTGCAGGAGCTCAAGAGGCAGTTGGATGAGTTACAGGAAAAGGGATTTATCCGACCCGGTACTTCTTCATGGGGTTCTCTGATCCTTTTGGGGAAGAAGGCGGATGGTACCCTCAGACTCTGTGTGGATTATCAGAAGCTGAACCAGTTGACTGTCAAGAACAGATTTCCTTTGCCGAGGATCGATGATCTTTTTGATCAACTTTGAGGAGCACGGGTGTTCTCGAATTTTGACATGAGATCAGGATATCACCAGCAGCGCATGAGACCATCAAATATAACTCTTATAGCTTTTAGGAGTTTGTATGGTCTATATGAGTACTTGGTTATGCCGTTCGGGCTCATGAATGTGCCAACAGTATTCATGGCTCTGATTAATCATGTGTTCCATCTGTATCTTGATTATTTTGTGGTAGCATTCATGGACGACATCTTAGTCTAATCTAACACTCGACACGACCATGCCACCCATCATTAGATCATATTGAGTACACTGAAAGAGCATCAGCTGTATGTTATGCTCTCAAAGTTCCACTTTTGGATAGACCAAATTCACTTCCTGGGTCATATCATCTCAGAGGCAGGAGTTGCGGTAGACCTAGAGATGGTGAGAGCAGTAGTTTCTTGGGAGCACCCTAAGAATGTGTTTGAGATATGAAGTTTCTTGGGGCTACCTGGTTACTATAGACACATCATACAGGACTTCTCCCACTTATCAGCAACGTTGATGGGTTTGACTAAGAAGGGTGTGATGTTCGTGTGGTCAGAAGCTTGCGAGACAGCCATTCAGGACCTAAAAGGAAGGATGACATCAGCACCAGTCCTAATACATCTAGTGCAAGGGAAGAGCTATACAGTTTACTATGATGCATCAGTTATTGGGCTGGTAGCAGTATTGATGCAGGGAAATCGAGTTGTTGCGTACGAGTCTCGGCAGTTGAGGCCACATTAGAAGAATTACCCGACACATGATCTCGAGTTGGCTGCAGTTGTTTATGCATTGCGTTGCTGGATACTTTACCACTTGGGAGATCATTTTGTGGTTTTTACCAATCACAAAAGTCTCAAGTATATCTTTACGCATCGTTACTTGAATCTGAGGCAGTGAAGGTGGGTATAATACCTTGTGTCCTTCGATTTTGAGCATTCCAATACACCTGGTAAAGGTAATGCAGTAGCCGATGCACTGAGCAGAAAGACTCAAATACAAGCATTGTAGGAGGCCAGTGGTGAGTGGAAGCTTAAGTCCATGTTCTCTATGATGAATTTGGAGGTGCACAACAGTCAGTGGCAGACCTATCTTTCATCTTTAACTGTGACTTTTACTCTCCTGGACAGAGTGAGGATGAGACATCTATCTGATTCGGGGGGTCCTAGTTGTATGGGATTTGGTGGAAATTGAGGAACCTCCTCCCTATTGGACGATATGTGATGAAGAGGTATTAAGTTTCCATGGATGAGTGTTGGTTCCATAGGATATATGTGAGGATTTGATGCGGGAGTTTCATGCTTCAGCTTGGGCAGTTCATCCTGGGGTTACCTAGATGTACCGTGACTTGAGAAATCAGTACTGGTGGCCAGGTATGACGAGAGATGTAGCTGGTTTTGTTATGAGGTGTTCCACCTGTCAGTAGGGGAAGGCGGAGCACCAGAGACTACATGGGATGTTACAACAGTTACCCATTCCAGAGTGGATATTGGATGATGTCACGATGGACTTCGTGACTGGGTTTCCGAGGTCACCTCTAGGCAATGATGACGTGTGGGTTGTTGTGGACAAACTCACGAAGGTAGCTCACTTTTTGCCGATCAAGGAGATCATCGTGGTTGACGAGCTAGGAATGTTGTATATCCGAGAGATCGTACGTCTTCATGGGGTCCCTCGTTCTATCGTTTTAGATAGGGACACCCATTTTACATCTTATTTCTAGGAGAGTTTTTATAGGTAACTGGGTACACAGGTGCTTTTGAGCACAACATACCACCCTCATACAGATGGCCTGTTAGAGCGTACGATACAGGTGCTAGAGGAAATGCTGCATGCATGCGTCCTAGGAATTGGGGGATCTTGGGAGAAGCATATACACCTAGTCGAGTTTTCCTACAATAACAGTTTTCAGGGGACTATTGAGATGGAAACTTACAAGGCTTTATATATTAGGCCATGCCGATCACCCTTGTGCTGGATGGAGGCAGGTGAGGTAGCTTTACTGAGACCACATCTCGTATAGGATACTTTTGAGCAGGTCTAGTTGATTCAGAAGCTGATGGAAACCGCGCAGTCTTGTCAAAAATCTTATGTAGATCGACGCAGACGACCTTTGGAGTTCATGGTTGGGGATCAGGTTTTCTTGCGTGTTTCACCGAGGTTGGGACACAGGTTGATCAGGATACAGGGTAAACATTCGCCGAGGTATGTGGGGCCATTTGAGATTCTGGAGAGAGTCGGGCCGGTCTCCTATCGCTTGTAGTTACTACAGAGGTACAGAGCCATGCACGATGTCTTCAATGTATCTTAGCTACACCGTTATTATTCAGACACGTCCCACATCTTTCAGCCAGAGGAGGATGAGATGGAGGAATATGTGTCCTTTGAGTAGCAACCTATTCTTTTCGTTGAGAGGACCACAAAGGTTCTCCGAGGCTGGTTAGCTCCTCTCGTACGGGTTCTATGGCAGCATGGCTATGTGGAGGACGAAACCTGGGAGCGGGAGACAGATATACATGATTAGTAGCAAATGTTATTCACAATTATATCTTCACCACCCTCAGAAGGTACATTCAGGGATGAATTTCTTTAAGGGGGAAGTTTGTAAGAACTCGGTTCTTTTTTTTGAGGTACGGGTTTCTTCTTTTCTCTTTTCCATAAGTGTTTTTGAGAAAATAAGTAAAATGGTGAAAATCATATATTTTGGAACTACAAGTCGTGTACTATTCCACACGCCATGTACTTTTGGCTGTGTGGGATGATTACATAGTGTGTGTAGTCATGTCGGTGAAGAAGGGTGTAAAACCTACTACACGCTGTGTAGTGGTCCTTTACACACTTTGTAGTCAGTCGGTAGGCGAATAGTTCGACGGTGGCCAGCTGTGTGACAGAACACACCGTGTACTCAAGAAGACATGTCGTATAGTCATGTTGGTAGATGAACAGTTCCACACTGGCAGGAAACCGCCAGAGGAACAGTTAAAAAATGGGAAGAACACGTCATGTACATGGAAATACATGTCGTGTACTTTTTTTCACTTAAAATGGGAAGTAGCCTCCCCTATTCATAGGGATGTCTTAGAACGGGAAGAAGGAGTAGAAGAGGAAGTTCAGAGCTTTGGAGATTCGTCGAGCGCACGTCGGGAATCCGTTCTCTGCACCATCGATCTCCCTGGGACCTCACGAGTGATTTCTACCTTCTCCTGGAGTAGTTCTTACCAATTCTCTTCCATAGGGATGTTATTTAGGTTTGAAAGATGTTTTCCCTTAACCCAGATCTACATCATCTTTAAGCATTTCTAGAATCAATGTTCGCGTATATCATTTGTTGGTTTTAAGGGTAGGTGGCTTGGTGTTTAATTTCCAACAATTGTTCATTTGTGTGTATTTTTGTTCTACGAACCCATGTTGGGGTGTCGTGTGGTTGAGGCCGTGGCTATTTTAACTACCTAAAATTGTATAGGTAATAATGTAAAATTTTAAAATTGTTGTTTGGGATCAGTGCTTGGATCCAGGACCACCCCAGGGGTCTGTTCCTCTGTTTAGCTGTATGGTCAGGATACCTGAGGGTATTCCATGTTTAAATTATGATTTACTTTTTCCTTGAGAGGAATTTTCTATAAATAGCATGTTTATATGTTGGGAATGGCCCAATTACATAGGCCTGAGGACGATGTTTCACTATAGCCTGAGTGAATGACTTTATCATCTGGAGGTCGATGTTCTATTTCGCATGAGGGAAACATTTCATTCCTAAGGGATTGACTTCTGTGACTGAGGGTGACACTTCGTGCACATGAGGGAGAGATTCTGATATGCCTGAGGGCAATGCCTGAGGGAAAAAATCTATTACACTTGATGGAAAATACCTGTGTGTTGGATTCTGATTACATGAGGGTGAAGTTTTACTTGTCGGAGGACGCTGACTGCTTATTTAGAAATTCACTGTGGCGTTTCTAAATATTAAATGGTTAAATTAATAATTAAAATGGAAATATAACTGGTTAATTAGTTACTTTTGATTACTTCTTAATTTATTGCACTTACTACTGCACACTGTTGTTGCATGTTTATACACAGTTGAGCACGAGCCTTTGGTGGGTTCCTACTGGGAATTATTTCTCCCACCCTATTTGGGTCATGATTTTTGTCCCAAATAGACTATATTTCTAATGGGATTTATAGGGGAAAGAGTCCCTATACAGGTGCCTGATTTCTACTAAGGAGTAGGGGAGCATGGGACCGGGCATAGGCTCACGATGCTACAGACTATTTTGTTCTGTTTTGATTTTTTAGACTTCTACTGTTGCGTAACATGTTATGGCTGCTTTCTTAGAATTTGAGGCATGTTGCACCGTTATTTATATACTACTTGGTTATATCTACTACATTTGGTTATTTCAGTTGTGTATAGTTTACTACTTCAGCTATTTTTATATGTTTTATTTAAATTCGGATGTGCTATACTTTGATAAATGAGTGCGTAGTTTCCCCACTACCGGACCTGGACCCTCATTGCTAGTCAGAAGCCACTGGCATTTGGGGAAATGCACTTGAGGTCACGTGGAGAACCGGGTTTGGGGCACCCATTGAGTGGTACCCGAAATCGGGACGTTACACCATGCACCATTTATAATCAACAGAATATGATGTATTATGTTATAACATTAGGTATCATAATGTATAATCCAAAAACTAGTGAAACACATATCATAAACTGAAATTTTTTTCCATTAAAAATCGGATAATAATAAACATGGATTCTTTGGGGATATAATTAATTTCAAATACATTATAATGTTTTATAATGAAAATTTTAATTATCCTAAGCGTATCCCTTGGGATTGTTAAACTAGGTGAACAGTATCACATGTATTCATGTACTAGGTTTTCCAATTTAGGATCAATACACTTTGTCAGAGTTATTACTATTAGGTACTTCTATTCTAGAACAACATCCATTTTTAATATCTAGACAAGGATTTATATTTAGGAAGACCCATGTAATATATACCTTACCAAAATTCTAGTATGTTTTTCTATAATAATCTTAAAATTCAATCTTAGTGTTATGTTCAGTAATATAATTTTCTTAAATCTAGTCTCCACTATTACTGTTATACCATCCTAGATACCAAAGGTAACACCCCAACCCCAGAAAGCTCAGATTCAGCGCATTACTTCATTACATTATTATAGACTCAAGCTTCAAATTCCAACAGACTATATAGTTTATAAGTTCTAGAACCCATATTAAAAACATGTTACCTATATTACATTAGGAAATATAAAATAAAATATGATACATAATAAAATTAAATAAGCTCCATCATTAAAAGCACAATCAAATATTTCATATTCATAACCTAGGGAAAGGAAACATAATAATAGTAATCTCAAATTATCATTAATGGTAATGTATAGCAGAAGAAATAATATCACTTGGAGAACAGTAAAAATTGAAATGTAATAACTAAACACACATTCTATGTAATCAATTAACTAATAATTAAATGCATTCATAGATATGTCGACACAAAATCTCTTGGATTAAAATAATAACTAAAATGAATTATATTCATTAAAAATTGACATAATGTATACAGAACAAGAAGCACTATACAATAAGGATCTATTCTCATTAATGTATAAATTATTCTTAATTTTCCAATTGATTTGTCTCGTGAGACTACCAATGCATTGAGGGGTTCACTATAAAAAAGCCCCACCTGTGTCTACAAGTCCAAATAATTTATCCCATATTGAATAATTGATTTAATTAATAAACAATGTTTTTTATCATAAAATATCAATATTGAATAAATGATATGGAAATATAAATAATTCTCTGGTGTAAAAGAAGTAACATTAGAGGTTTTTTATGTTGATGAATTGAAATACCTTTGAAAGATCATTAAAAACATTCTTATGTAAAATAATCATTAAATATTTCAAAATTCATAATTCCACTTTGAAACATTTGAATCATAATCCCCATGAAGGAATAACATTAAATTAAATGTAGAATATTGGGGTAATAAGTAGAATTGTAAAGAACCGAAAATTCCATGTTTTTTAAAAAAATTATTTAGGATTATTAGGAGTCTGCAATATTTCATGGCGCGTGATTTTGAGGCCTGGTGTGCCTGGAATGAATTTATGAACATTATTTTTGGTATGTCCAGAAAATGTGCGGGCGGTGTTTTCTATCTTTTGAATTGGTTAGCAGATAAAAAATTTGAGGGCACCGTTGAATCCACAGCACCAAGATTCTCTTAAGGAAATCATTACTTAAACAACAATAGGTCTGAAGAAAATGTTAACTTTTTCACTTTATTGAAAAATAATAAAAATAACTTAACAAGTTGTTTTATTTCTTTTTCTTCAGCGGATGAGCATTGGTGGTGGGGACTGATGAGTTGTCAATCCAATTAATGGCTTGAATCTCCTTTAATTTAACCATACCATTGGGGAATTAAAAGGTTCATTCATTAATTGAACCTCATTAATTCATCAGTCTGTTACTCACCATTTCCCCCCTCTATTTAAATGATGCTCGGGGTGGGGTTTTGGTATGGCTTCTTCAAGAGGGGAAACTCTAGCGAAGTTATGTGGCATCATCCACTAATGGAGGATGTAAGCTATGGAAGCAACAATCTGGGTTCAATGAATGCTGACGACTCTATCCAATGTGTACTCTACTCCCACCGCAAATGTGACACCTCCAACATATCTCCAGGATGGGGTTTAAGTGATTTGATGTTCCCTCTCTTCTATTTTGGAATAATATAACGAACGCAGATCAACCGACCAACGTGTTGATCGATGTATCTTCTATTTATGAGGGAGGTTTTTGAATCTCCTTAAATAGGGGGGTTATTCATAATTTTTTATAGTTATACTTTCTCATGATTAAAACAAAAAAGCAGAGGGTGCATGTCGAATCCAACAAAGACCAGACCCTCCTCAAATCTTTTCCTTGGTATGTTCTTCAATGCGGAACAACGAATGTGGTGGCAGGGAGTATTTGAGGGTCGTGCAATAACGGCGGAATTCTGGGAGGACCATAGGTGTGTCCAGAAGGAAGAACGGAACACATGATCTCTCTCGATGGCCCACATAAGGTTCGCATGTATTTCACTGTTGCGACGGTATCGGCAACAGGAACCGAAAACAAAGGCGGTGGTCGGTGATTGCTGGCCATGGTGGAAGAGCAGCGTCGCGGCGGTCGAATAGGCGACCAACAATGACCGACTGTATGGGTGGAGGCAGTGTGCCATCGTGTTCCGTGTTGAAGGAATACAAGACTTCAAAGGCACGATAGAGCTGGTAGAGGACCCTCTCTTGTGGGTCCTGCAGGTGATGAGGTGGTTCCATGCAACACCACCAATTTAATGGAGCCAAACAGCTCCATGGAGATGTTCAGCGGCTGTGGACCGCGTGACCCCTCCTTAGTTGGGCCGGCCCGTGGGCCAGACCGCCTGGTGGGTCATGCCCAGCCGGCAGGCCGAGCCCTCCCTGACTGGGTCAACCCTGGACTGGGTCTGGTCTCCCCGAACAGGGTTGCTTCGGGCAGGGTAGTCTGGCCGGTTTGGACCAGACCCAGACCCCTCTTGGGCCTAGAAACGCTTCAAGGTACATATCTTGCAAACCAGAAGTCTGTTTTACAAACTGTCTATGGAGATGGAATCCTTGGAGTGAGAATGTCCTTTTGAGATACTTCACTAGATTTTTTATGAAATTTGGAGTATTGAAGGTTTGGATTGTACCCAAATCTAACCAGGCCCTTGGCACTAAAATTCCTATAACATAAAGATCAATAATCTAGTTGACGCAATGTATGTTACGTTGGAACCCTTATGACATGACGGATCATCGGGATACTTATTTGTGGAACTTCGTGCCGGTTTAAATATGGAAGATAGCTCGAGGAGTGGTTCCCCCAAAATCAGGTGTACTATGAGAGGGAATCCAGTGGCTGACATTGAGGCAGAGGTTTGAGATAGATCATACAGAGGTTAGTACCGAGTGATCCTATATGTTTCAGCACCTAGAGATCTTATGTAGATCACCACTGAGCGATCTTTTCTATATCAGTTGTACGCGACCCGATGAGGACCTACCTTATATCGTCCCTTCTTGGATCAGTGACATACTGATCATGTGTGGTTCAAATCTTGTGTGGGTCAATGCTCAACTATCCCATGTGGGTCAGCGCATACCGATATTGTGTGGGTCAGATCCTATTTGGGTCTTGCGGGGGTTATTACTTATGGGTCCTTGACTGATCAGATCCTATGTGGGTCAGCGGGGGTTAGTACCTATCGATCCTGTGTGGGTCAGACTCTATATGGTTAGTAGAAGTACATCTTGAAAGAATAATATGACCTAGTTTTCAGATTAATCATCTATAATTCTATACTTCACTTAAACCCAGTTTGAGTTGTGTCTGTTGTTTTGTGCTTTCTGATTGAGATCATTCTTTGTGGGTTTCCATGCGGGATTCTGAGAGACAATCAAGGGTCTCAGGGGTCCCTACTAGGTATTTTTATAGTCACATTTACACGGGATTCTCCCACACCTTGTTTTGCCTTGTTCAGATGATGGGCAGCCTTGACTGAGACTCGGGGAGCTAGGACCTGATAGAAGAAGGCGGTGATGGTTGATGTGGAGTTCTTTGGAAAATAGCTATACCTACCCATCGGGTAGGATTGTTAGTGGACAATATTAGGAGTTGTTCTCTCTTTTCATTTGTAGTTGTATCTTTTTAGTTGGGCTTGTATTCCAGCCTCATTACATTCAATACTATTCCATAAACACAGATGTCTTATCTAGTGTGGTTTCACCTTACTCTTCCATTGTGTTTCACTTGCGCATGTTCTTGAGTGTACAGGTTTGAGGCAAAGACTTCTCTTTTTTGGTAAATGCCTTTCCAGTGCTAGTCGCGAACCCATGGCCTTTGGAAGGAAGGCTTGGGGTAGTCATGGCATGGGCCCCAGGGGATGGGTCGTGAAAAGGTTGTATCAAAGGATTCAGTTAAATTGAAGAAAAGGGACTCTAATATTTTTAATATAGCAATATTGTTAAGTGTTTTGACTGTGGTTTTCAGTTCAGGGTGTCCAGTGTTAGTGTGGCGACCGATGTATCCATACACCCGGACCCAGAATTCTGATTTCAGACATGGTTCACAAAAACACTGATTGCGTGTGTTTTGTAAATGTATTCCATTTATCTCTTTTGAGTTACCACACCAGGTATAACTTTTTGAACATGGAACACCTTTTTCGTTTCAAGATGTTTCTGCATAGAAATCTAGCTAGGACTCCCAAGCGAGAACAAGATGACGGCCCACCGAGCGATGAGGATTCGGTGCAGGGCCCTCTTACATTGTTGGCACCTTCAGTTGGTGTACCCATAGAAACAATACCCATTGGGTAGTAGATTCCATCATCCCCACCCGTAGATTGTGCACACTGACTGGGCATGTTGGATGGGTTCAAGAGAAAGAGGCCTCAATGGTTTCAAGGTCAGATATCGCTAGGCAGCTGAGGACTGGCTGGAGGCTGTGGCTGGAGTTTTTCTCTTGGTTGAGACACCAGCATAGAAGATGGTTATCCAATTAATCATGAATTTTATAGGGAACAACATGGAGACGGTGGGGCCGAACACTACAAACACATGATGATACGTCCCTCACCGGGACGAACTTTGAGAGCTTCTTCAAGGCGGAGTTCGTTCCAGCGACACTATGCTCTATGCGTATTCAGGAGCTCCTACACTTATAGTAGGGTAGCCTGACAGTAGCTCAGTACTCTGCAAGATTCAATGACCTCTCATACTACTCCGCCAACATGTTACGGGACCCATTTTTTAGAGTTTGTACCTTTGATTAGGGTCTCTGGTAGGAGATAATTGCATCGATGATATCGCTGAATATTCCGACGTAGGTTGGAGTGAGCATTGTTGGTGAAGAGATTCATAGCTGAGATGGAATCGACGGTGAGAGCTACCACTGGAGGATGGGTAGCTAAGTCATCTACAAGAGGTAGTAGACATATGATGCAGAGGTACAAGAAGGCCAAACCCACTTTTGGATGACCCTGAGATGCAGGTTCAGAGGTGCAGATCTTATGAGGCAGAGAAGGTCAACTGGGAGGAAGATGCTGCAGGCAGTGCCACATGGCTCGCAACTGCCTGACCCATCAATCTGATGATCAGCTGACGGTCTAGGGACCGCTGAGGTAGAGGAAGAAATTTGATCCAGGAGGTCCAGAGGGCACCGAGTGAGGTAGAGGTTTAGGTCGTGTAGTAGGAGGTGTGCCGCGATTTGAGGTTTTACCGCCACCACCACCAGGAGGTACACCTCCACCACATAGAGCAGGTGGGAAAGGGAGATCACAACATCACCTAGCTGAGGCCTATGATCACGGTGCTCCAGAGATGATTAGAGGAATGATCTATGTCAATTCCACCCTTTCAACAGTACTTATAGACACAGGTTCCAGCCACTTTTTCATTTCCACGACACTCATTCAGATCTCAGTGATTCCGATGTAGTCGTTGTCTTGATCCTTGCTGTTAGAAACTCATACAAGATAAGATTCAATGATTAATCACCAGTGTAGTTAGGGTGATCTCACTCTAGGAGGCGAGAGCTTCGGTTGGGATCTCCTAGTAGCAGCGTCGACACCTTACAATGTCATCTTGTGTAAGGACTAGCTATCCACACTCCATGCTCAAATAGACTATTTGGGCACAAAGTGTGTTGTGTCTGCGAGGATGGGATTATGTTTTCCTTCACTGATGAGAAGGAAAACATTTCAGAATAGGATTGTCTTTCTTAGATGAAGGTGCAACAGATCACTCACCAGTTGGCTGGCCTCACCCTTGGAGCAGTTTATGGGAGGAGTCTATGTTGTCCTATAGTGGAGTAATAGTTTGTTGTTGTCTTCATTGATGATGTTTCGGGACTAACTCCTTGTAGAGAGGTTGACTTTCACATCAACCTATACCCCGATACAGCACCGATATCTACACCATCATGTTAGAGGGCTTCCATGAAGCTTCGTGAGCTGTGGATACAGTTGAGCGATTTTAAGAGAAAGGGGTTCGTAAGGAAAAGTGTTTCTCTATGGGAATCCATGATTATTTATTCATAAAGGAATATGGGATTCTAAGGATCTGTGTGGACTATCTTTGCCTAAGCAAAGTGATCATAAATATCAAGTATCGTCTGCCAAGGATCGATGATATCTTTGACCAACTGAAGGCAGCTTGTTGGTTTTCGGAGATAGACCTCAGATCAGGTTGTCACCAGCGTAGGGTACGGGACGAGGACGTATCGAAGACAACCTTCAGATGTCGGTATGACCATTATGATTTCATGTTTATGCCTTTCAGTGTGACCAATGCTCCAGCCGTGTTCATGAGGCTAATGAATAGGATCTTCCTGCCATACCTCAATTGCTCTGTGGTAGTCTTCATTGAATACATCTTGTTATACTTGGTATCAGTGGAGGAGAATTCCACATACCTGCAAGTAGTTCTGGATACACTCTGAGAGCACCAACATTATGGGAAGATCTTTCAATTCCAGTTTTGGATATCGGAAGTACACTTCTGGAAGTATGTTATCTCGAAGATTGAAGTGGCGGTGGATATTGTGAATAAAGAAACAGTGCTTGCATAGGAGCCACCCAAGATTGTGATAGAGGTGAAAAGTTTCCTCGGATTGGATTGGTACTCCCGAATATTTGTACCATACTTCTCCAGGATAGTGGCACCCTTTTCATCTTTGAAGAAGAGAGGTCAGCCTTTCTTGTGGATGGAGAAGTGCCAGTAGAGATCTCAGAAGATAAGGCAGAGGCTGATGAGTACCCCTATCTTAAGGCTACCAGAACAGGGTGTTGGGTTTTTAGTCTACTACGACACATCAGGGACCTGACTAGGTTGTGTCCTGATGTAGGAGTGAGCAGTGATTGCCTACGACTCACAGCAGTTGGGACAACATGAACAAAACTACGATACACATGAACTGGAGCTAGGAGTAGTGGTATTTTCTCTGAAGATGTGGCATCACAACATGATGGGGGAACAATTTACTATTTATAGTAATCACAAGACTATCAGGTTTATCTTCTCACATAATCACATGAACCTGAGATGGAAGATATGGCTAGAGTTCCACTAAGATAATGACTTTGAGATAGTATATACTCCTAGGAAAGGGAATGTAGAAGCAGACACACTCAGCAGGGGGTCTGGACTACAGCTGCTGAGTGAGTCAACAGAGCAGCTAGCTGCACTAACGATATCCTTTGTGGATATAGATGGAGCAACATACCTCTAATATATGACTATCACTCCCCCAATTCTACTGTGAGTTCGGGACGCAAAACTTTGGGACATTGACTGTGAGGCCGGACATGCTCAGATATCCTCAGGATGGTCTCCTGAAAAGATTTTCTAAAGGTGGGGAGCACATCGTTATATTCAGATGATACACTATGTTACCATTGCTGCTTTGAAAGGAGATTTTGAGGGAGTTCAACACATTCTATTTAGCGCTACATCCTGGAGTGGCGATGACTTACCAGGACCTACAGCGTTAGTACTAGTGGCCATGGATGAAGAAGGTTGTGGAAGAGTTCACATCACGATGCCACACTTGTTATCAAGTGATGTCTTGGCATCAGGTACAAGGTGGATTAGCATAGCCACTTGAGGAACCGTAGTGGAAGTGGGAAGGTGTCTCTATGTACTTCATGGAAGGGATACCACATACATCTAGGGGCCACGATTCCATATGGGTGATTGTTGACCGACTCACCATCGCGGCCCACTTCCTACCCATCCAAGATCAGGGATTAGAAGAAGTCTTAGGAAGCCTCTACATGTAGGAGATAGTGTGACTTCCTGGGGTTCCATCATTGATCGTCACAGATCGTGACACTCATTTTTCATCCTTCTTGTGGAAGGGATTGCAGAATGTGTTTAGGACTCAACTATGCTATAGCACCACCTTCCATCCATAGATTTATGGTAATACGGAGCGGACCATACAGACACACGGGGACATGCTCTGTGCTTGTGACCTCGATTTTGGCTGCAGTTTGGAGGACCACCTGCCCCTGGTGAAGTTTTCATCGAAAAAAGGTTATCACTCCACCATCGGCATGGCATTATTTGAGGCCTTGTAAGGGAGACCATACAAATCACCCCGTTGCAGGAAAAACAAAAGGGAGTCAGCACTTATGGGTCCAGTGTAGGTACAGGCTACCAAAGAGAAGGTACAGGTCATCGAGGAGTAGATGAATACTGCATAGGGCCGGTGGAAATCTTCTACCGAGAGTAAATGGAGACCCTTGGAGTTAGAGTACTGAGTCCATGTCGTTCTATGGATCTCACCACGACAAGGATTATGGAGTTTTGGACAGGCTGATAAGCTATCTCTGAGGTTCTTCAGACAATTCCATAACCTCAGCAGAGTAGGCGAGGTGGTGTACTATCTAACTCTTACCCCACAGATGCACAGGGTGCAAAATGTTTTCCACATGTCGTAGCTGAGGAGATACATAAATGACCCATCACGCATTATCGATTGGGGTGAGATGGACATCAGCGATGGGGTGATGATTGCGGAGTTCCCGGTGGAGATAGAGGATCGAAAGGAATGGGTCCTTCGTGGGCGGTCGATTCCTCTAGAGCATGTTAGTTTGAATCATGGGAATATCCAGAAGAGAACATGGGAGAACGCTGCTCAGATACATTCTTAGTACCACCATTTTCTCATAGATCTGTTGTAGATTTTGGGGATGCAAATCCCTATGGTGGGGAGAACGAAACACTCAAAAATTCCATGTAATTTTTTTAAAAAATTATTTACTATTATTACGAGTATGTGATAATTTAAGGCACATGATTCCGAGGGCTGGTGTGTCCGGAATGAATTTATGAAAAAAATTTAGGTGCGTTCTATAAACACAGGTGTGACATTTTTTATCTTTTGAACCAGTTCTCAGATTAAAAATATGTGGGAACCGTTGAATCTGCAATGCCAGGATTCTATTAATGGAATCTTCACTTCAACCATATTAGGTTGGGGAAAAAGTAAATTTTTTCTCTTTATTGAAAACCTATAAAATATGTTACAAAGTTATATTATTTCTTTTTCTCTAGAGGGTGATTAGAGGCGGTGGGGATCAGTGACGAGTAAAGTCAGTTAATGGCTTGACACTCCTATATTTGTAAATTCACCATTGTGGAATTAAGATGTTTAATGAATAAATGAACCACATTAATTCCTTGGTATGTTAATCAACCATTTTTCCCTCTATTTAAATGGAGAATAGAGTGGGGTTTTGGTACGACTTCTTCAAGAGAGGAAACACTGGAGAAGTCATGTGGAAACATCCATTGAGGGAGGATGGAAGCTCGAGCGGCAACGATCCGGGAACGACGAATGCCAAAAACTCCATCCAATTTGGATGCTCCTCCTACCACAACTGCGACACATACCATAGATCTTGATTTATGGGTTTAAGTGCTTTGATTTACCCTCTCTTATGTTCTTGAAAAATAAAACGAACGCGGACCAACTTACTAACGGTTTGATCCGCGACTCGTCTATTCATGCGGGTGGTTGTTACGGGTTCTTAAATTTAGAGTTTATTCTTACTTTTTGATAATTATACATCCTAATATTTAAAATGGTAAGGCAGTTGGCATGGGTCATATCCAACATTTCCTGGACCCTCCGCTAAAGTTGTACTTGGTGCGTTCTTCGGGGAAGATCAACGAACATGGTAGCACGACATATTTGAGGACCATGCAAGGATATTGGCATTCTAAGAGGACCGTAGGTGAGTTCGAAAGGAATAATGTACCACCATATCTCACCTGACAGCCTGCGGAAGGTCCATAGGCGCAACACTAGTGCAATGACATCGGTGAGCGACACCGACAGCAGCGGCGGCGGCCGGCGCTCACCGGCGGCGGTGGAAGAACAGCACTGTGGTGGTCGGACAAGCGGCCGGCAGCGGCTGTGATCGACGAACGCTAACAAATCCATCCATAGAGAAAACTCCTCTAGCCGAAATCGCGACACCTCCAACGGATCTCATGGAATGGGTTTAAGTACTTTGATGTTCCCTCTCTTATGTTCATGAAAAATATAACAAACATGGACCAATCAACTAAGAGGATGATCCATGTCTCATATATTCATGAGGTTGGTTGTTGTGGGTTCTAAAATTTGGAGGTTATTATTCCTTTTTGATAATTACACATCATCATATTTAAAACACTTACGTATAGGGCACGTTTCGTCCCCAACACGGCCGAGAACCTCGGCTAAACATGTCTGTGGTGCGTTCTATCGGGCAGAATAATGAATGCAGATGCAAAGAATATTTGAGGTCCATTCTAGGATGACGACATTCTGGGAGGACTGTAGGTGCGTTCGGAAGGATAAACGGACCACTGGAGCTCACCCAATGGCCCACAAAAGGTTCGCTGGCGCAGTACCGGTGTGATGGAATTGGTGACTAGTTCCAGCAGTGAATGTGGCGGCCAGCGCTCACCAGCCACGGTTGAAGAGCGGTGCCATGACGGTCGGACAGATGGCCGGTAGTGGTTGTCTAGGGAGGTGGAGGCGGCGCACCGTCAAACACCGCGTTAAAGGAAGTCGTGACAGAGCTAGATGGGGACCAGATCCTATGGGTCCTGTGGGAGATCAGGTGGAACCATGTGGTGCCACCAATTTAATGGGGAGGAACGGCTCCATGGAGCCGTTCGGGGGCAGAAGACCACGTGTCTCTGGCCAGGTTGCACAAGCCAGTGGGCCCGACCGCCCTGTGGGCCTTTCCCATTCGGTGGGTCAGGCCGGTCTGTGGCCCAACGGGTGGAGGCCACCGCAGCCCAACCCAACTGGGTTAGGTCCATCCACGTCGATTGTACTGGGTCTGACTGAGTCGGGCGACCAGGTCGGACCGAACCCAGACCCCTCCCACGCTTAGAAACACATAAAGGGCCATATCGTGCGAACCAGACATCCTTTTGAAGAACTGTCTACAGTGATTGAATCCTTGGAGAGAGAAGGTCTTTTTGAGATAATCCATAAGTGTTTTAGGAAATGTTGGAGTATGGGAAATATGGATCGTACCCAATTCCAACTTGTCCCTCAGCACTAAAATGCCTATAACTTATATACCAGACGTCTAGTTAACGCTCTTTCTTTTGCTTTAGAACCCGTATGATGTGACAGATCATCGGGTTACTTCATCATGGGACTTCGTGCTGGTTGAAATACAACTGATGGCTTGAGGAGCGCTTCGCCCAGAATAAAGTGTACTTTGAGCGGGAATCTAGTGACTAGTAGTGAGGCAGAGTATTGAAACAGATAATACGGAGGTTAGTACCAAGCGATATTGTGTGGGTCATCACCTAGTGATCCTATCTGGATCAACACCAAGTGATTTTATGTGGATCAGCAGTACACAACCCGATGAGGACCAGCCTTAGAGAAGCCCATCGTGGATCAGCGACATACAGTTCCTGTGTGGTTCAGTGCTCAGCGATCTTGTGTGGGTCATCACATACCATTCCTCTGTGGAAAAGATCCTATGTGGGTCTTAGAGTGGTTATTACCTATCGGCCCTAGGCGGATCGGATCCTGTGTGGGTCAGTAGGGGTTAGTACCTATTGGTCTTATGTGGGTCAGACTCCGTATGGTCAGCAGCAATGCCTCTTGACAGATTAAGATGATCTAGCTTTGTGACTAATAAGCTATATTTATATACTTCACATAAACTTATTTTGAGATATGTCTCTTTCATTATGATTTGTGATTGAGATCATGCTTTTTGGTTTTCCATGTTAAATTTTGAGAGACATTCGGGGGTCTTGGGGTCCCCACTGGGTATTGTTATACACACCCCTGCATGGGCTTCCCCCACACCATGTTGTGTCTTGTGCAGATGATGTGCAGCCTTGACTGAGACTCGAGGATCTATGACCTAATGGTGGAAGATGGTGATGGTGGACCTGGAGAGCTTTGGAGATGAGTTGTACCTACCCTTTTGGTAGGATCCTCAGTGGACGATCTCAGGAGATGTTTTATATTTTCAGTTATAGTTGTATCTTTTTTGTTGGGATTGTATTCTAGACCCGTTACATTTAGTACTTATCCTTACACTCATTTGTGGTATCTAGTGTGGTTTCACCTTACTCTTCTATTGTGTTTCACGTTCACGTGTGTGTGAGTGTACAGGTTTGAGTCAAATACTTCCCTTTTTCGGAAATTGCTTTTCTATGCTAGACACCTACCCATGGCCTTTAGAAGGCAGACTTGGGATAGTCACGGCACAAGCCCTGGGGGTTGGGTCATGACAAGAATAATTATATAACATGCCCAAAATCATTATATAAATCATATAATTCTTAATTGGTGCATAAAAAAATTAAGCCTCAATGGAATGTAAATTTAGACGAAATCCCTTACATTGAGTCTAAATATCATGTGTGTCTTTATATTTCAGAAAAATAAACTTGTGTTAATTATATACATTCTTGAGAAACCTTTTATTTTCCATTATTAATTTTACATCATTTATCACAATTTTTTAAACAACTACCAAAGTAATCATGTTTATGTCGGGTCCTTTGAACATATTTTTTTATGTCTCAAAAATGAATTTGGTAGTTCAATTATGGTAAAAGGGATCACTATATAAACGTATAAATAATAATAATCATGAAATAATTATCATATTTATAGATCAATTATGCTTTTTAAAATAAAACATGAATTATGGTTAGGAAAAATGAACTGATGTTATAGTCATGGAGACGGTAGGTCGTACGTAGGCATTCATAACATTCCCATTTTTCAGTAATAATTTTGGAATGAAGGTATGTAAAACTCTATCATTAAATAATGATCATTATATCATAAATATAATTTTATTTAATCATATATCCATATAAATTTTTTTCTTGGGATGTAAAAGGAATCTTATCTTGTCGAGGAGGCGGTTCTCTACACATCCACTACTAATAATGACATGTTTTAGTGTGTGAAAAGGTCAATAAAGAAAATGATTTATTATATGTATAGAAACATAATTTTGTCATGAATATCATAAATATATTATTTATGTTACATATTTTTAGTCAAAACCATCCTTTATATATTCCATGTGTAGTGTGAACGAATCACATCGCTTTGAGGAGGAGGTAGTCCACACTTTCACAAACGATGTTATCATATTTAATCCAAATTGAATGTAGAAAATTAAATTTTATGAAAACAATTATATAATAAAAACTAAAAACTAGAAACTAAATATCATATATATCACATATTAACATTTTTTCCCTCATAATTCCCAATCATTAGTAGTGGTAATGGGGAAACAAATGATGTCATTTTGTGAAGCGGCAGTTTTCCATTCAAATAAATGGTAATCTCATTACCAATTAGACAAAAGTGTATTTAAATTTAGGTCAAAATCGTATAATAACAACATATTAGTGTATTGAGGATATGTTTTCTATAATATAATCATGTAATAATAAGAAAAAATGGGGTGGAGAAACAAATAAAACATAAAATTTTTGACAACGAATGTCACCTCTTATTCAGGTTACATCTTTTTATTTTTACGAAAGAGCTATATTTGATGGATTTCTACCAAAGGTGATGCTTATAGGTTTAAGGGAGGGGTTTTCTGGATATACTAGGTTAGATCATGGTCAATCCAATGTGTCTTGAGAGGGGTGAGGAAGTGGGAGGGTTGAATGAAATTTTATTGTCGAGGGTAAGGACACACTTGGTATTTTTGAAAATAATTGTGTGTCCCCCTAGGGTAAAAATACACCATTATTGAAAAATAGATTTGGAGGGGTAGATATGTGGCCATCCAATAGGTTTTGGGAATATTTATAGGTCATTTTTTCCCTCAATATTATAGTTTAGTCCTTTTTTATGCTTAATTTTACCTTAATCACTGTAATTAATTTTATTTACATTCACTAATATTTTTTGGAAAAAATTATGTTGAACTTATTAGATATTAAAAAAAATTTATTGAGAATATGGAATTAATTTTTCCAAATTCCAATCATATAAGTTGTAGAAATTAATTTAAATTTAATCTCATATATAGGATGATGATGTAGGTTTTTAATGTAAAAACGTTCAAAAGTTTTCTATGTTTTTATATTCAATATAATAGTGAAATTGGGAAATTATCTGGGGGTTTATCTACCCATATTTATGACATTGTACAAATTTACCCTTCTTTACTCTGTTAATTAACAGACAATTTTTCAAAAAATAAAAATCCTCTAATTTGACATTTTATAAATCTCATTGATGATCACATTTAAAATCATATATCATGATAGTAGATATAGATTAATCACAATATCTTTCACTCCAGTCAAAATCCAAAATGGTTTCTCATTATCACTGAATTTTCCATCACATTACCTGTCAATAGAATTCCTCCTAGTTCCAGCCATAGAGTGAAACCAAGAATCACAGAATAAGAAATTATAATCACTGTTGGAAACCACATAATCATTTATTGAATGTCTAAATAATGACACAATATTTTAAATATATGATGCATTATGGTTTATCTTGGTTATTCATGGTAAACATCTATTTAAATACTTCATTATTTTTTATTGACTTTTTGAATTTTCGAAACATATCTCTCGGGAGAGTGAAATTAGTTATGTTGCCTAGCTCATTATCATGAACCAGGTGATGATTGATTCAATTCCCAATTCTCACCATTAGAATCTATTAACCTGAGGTAAAACTATAATATATAAAAATCCAAAAGAACTATCTGAATGTGGATGTAATTCCTTCACAACAACCTGTTCTATCCTTTATCGTGAATCCAAGATATTTTATTACACATTTAATTACACCTAGATTTTTCACTCTATATTTATCATCATAGTTTCGAATAATTAATTAATCCTTTCTCTAATACCCACTATAATGATAAAACGATATATTACAACTTTTTAAATTAGTATTCAATTAATATTAAAAAAACATTCTTGATGACCATAAATGTTTGGATTCATTAAATACTAGATAAAAATGTTCTAATTTCTTGAAATATAATAAAAACCTCCAAAAAAATGTATTCTCATTTATTGCACATCATTGATCTTACCTGTATATGAACCTTAATTATAACATGGTGAATGTAAAATTATAAATGGCTGAGCTCAGATACTCTATAAGGGTAAGGATGTGAGATATCAATCGATAATAAAATGTGTAAATAAGATTATTATATACATATTAAATCTTGAATATGACTTATAATGTTCATAACCAATATATTATAGACCATAAAATTGATTTAGGAAATAAAACAATATAATTTCAAAATACAACAATCATAAGATAGAGATATTTTCACCAATCAAACATGATCCAAAAGTTCATTCCATAAAACTATGATTCCCTCACAAATAAAGAAACCATTTCAAATTTCAATGTCGACTACTATGACTATAAAGTCATAGTAGATCAAGAATATTTTCCTTTTCCCCAAATAATAACAGATCAGGCATCACCACCTTTATCTTGTAGTGGATCAAGCACACTAAATTGTTTCCTAAGAGGGATCTGGCACATCCAGTTGCTTCCCATTATTATAACTTGTGTTATAAAATGTGACCCAAATAATCATAGGGATATTTAATCCCTAGACCATGTATAAAAATAATAAAAATGTACATATTTTTTTCATAAGATCGTAAAACCTTCTTAATAACATAACTCATGGGATGAAAATTTGTTTTATAAATATCACATCTATCCATCACAGAACTGAACATAAAAATAAAATGAATTTCATAAAAAAATATCATCACAATAAAAAACAATCAAATAAAAAAACAGGATTCTAAAATTGTATTAAAACCCCAGTTAAACATAATAAACACCATATATTTTTAAAATTTATCAACAAAATTACCATTAAACATCATTAAATCTTTTAGAAGAAAATACACTTTCCATATTGAAAATTAATTTTTAATATATAAAATTATAAATAATAATATTGAAAAAAATTTCTTATAAAATATACTTAGATACATAAGAAAAAAGATTAAAATAATTTTTTTTCATGATTGAATGAAATTTCAATTAGACAATAAATTTTAAAACAAATATTCTCTTCGCATTTTTAGTTAATAATCCAATGTCCTCATTCAGAATTCAAAGAAATAATATATCAGAATATTTTTTTAAAGTAAAATAAGGGTAAAAATGACTACATTAAATCATTTTAAAATATAAAAAATATTATTTATAACTATTATTGAAATCATGGAAATGGAAGATAAATTATTTTTGACTGATGATTGAAATTATATAAATTCTCATTAAAAATACACTTTCAGTATCAAGAGTTCTAAAATAGTTAAAACTAAAAAAGAAATATATATTATCTAAAAATAACTATATTTGAATTAAATTCAAGAGTTTAATAAGAGGTAGCTAAAAATATTTTATCATCATAATCATAATCATAAAAAAACATGATAAAAATGAGACTGTTACATAAAACATTTAAAACATGGTATCTTTTGGAACATAAAATCCATGAAACAATGAGCCATATATTGGTATTAATATACCATAATATCTAGATTAATAATAGTAATGTCAAATTCATCTTCTATATATTCACCATTAAAAAGATACATTTTGTGAATATGGCATGTGTCCCACTAAAATACATGTGAGATGAATATCTCATACCACTGCTTTGTCAGCCATCATACATGTCTGAACCTCCTATAATAAAAATACATATTTATTTTTAATATATTCAATAAACAAATTAATAGAATTCATAACATATATAATTTATCTATACACTTTTACCACCAATTTATTAACAATTCTACATTAACATCATTATTCTGGTTGATAACTGATTTATTTTACCTGAATGTTTTACTTCAATAGTTTTTTCTATGTACATTTCTTTTGGTTACATAATATAATTAATATAAATATTTATATAAATATAATTTAAATTAATTACGTAAATATATATACTCATTAATAAAATATAGAGATAGAAAAATGAATGTCACATTTCATGGAGAAAATAGGTAGTACGAACTTATAGATGCAATTCCCATTTTATTTGATAGATCGAATAAACAATTTTATATACTAATTACCCTTTAAATTTTAATATATATATCATGGTTTTATTATATATTCATTAATTCTATCCTTATTACCAAAAATGTCAAAATAAAATGAAAATTCTATCACATTGCTTCATAAGGGCGATAGTCCACACATACAAATGAGAGACCTTATCATTTTTCAATGGATTGGAAGGTAAGAGGTAGATGTGATGTTTTTATTAAAAAAAATATAATTATATAATAAATAAATTATATATAATTTCAATTCATCATTATATCCATCCATGATTGACTATGATTGAAAAAGATTTACATCAGTTCACGAGCAAGTTGTCTGTTGTACACATAATCAATAGTTTAATTTCCCAATTTATTAAGGTGGTTATGGATATATGATATTAAATTAACCTAAAAATATAAAATTACATTTAATATACGGATTTTATTATTTAATAATATTTGGGTAATATTTTAAGGAGGTGGAAGAAGAAATAAAATTAAAAACCATTTTTAAGAATTATACCTCTTCATCAATGATCCCCTTTAATTTTATACATAAATAATTCTAGAAAATGTTTTTTGATAAAACCCGTAAGTTTTGATAGTTGGTAGGGATATAAGGATGTTATTTTAGAAAGACATTTCTGAACAAAAATTCATCTCATGTTTGGATCGGTGAGGAGATAAAGTGACTTTTATATGTAAGAACGAGTGGCATATTTGTGAATAACGAAACAAAATCAATAATGGGAAGTCACTCTCAAGACAAGTTATTAGAAAATTGATAAATAATGGAGTATAAGGAATATATTTTTTATAACCACCTTTACCACATAAAAAATATAAATCTTTTAAACATGTTATTTATTTAACCTATAAGCCTACTTACTTTCACTATTTTAGATTTGACACCGAGGCTAGTCTTTTTATCGATGTAATTTATCCCAATATCTGACAAATAAAATATTCCTTATTAGTTAAGTTTGAATGAATGATTATAATTATTAAATATAATTTATCAATTAAAAAAATTATGTGAGTGGAAAATTAGGTTTAAATCATGTGCATGCAACGTAAAGAATCTTGTATTAACATTAACTGCAACAATAAAATTGTCTCCTCATCATGGTCCAAGGAAATATCCTACAAAAAATAGACTTTAAATGTACGATTAATCACACATATGACCATTTTTCTATCACAAGGAAAAATATATGATTTTTAGGAATTATAAATTATTTAATATAAAATTATTTATTAAAAATATCATTAATGTGAATTTTAAATATATTAATTTAATTTGAATTTAAAAAATGATAAGGATGTAATTTGAATATATAATTTTAATAATTCCTTAATGAGATATTATTTTTGAAAAATAATTTTTGACAGAATACATAATTCCAATTATATTACTTTTAATATTTCTTTAAATCATTTATTTTATTTTCATTCATTTGTAATAATTGCTACTTTGGTATTGTTTAGTAATTTAAGGTAATTATTTAAACTATAAAAATTAGAAAAATATTACCACGATTAGAAAAATATTAATCCCTAAAATTAATAATTATTAACAAACACACCTCATTTTATCTGTATGTGAAAAAATAACATATTTTTTAATGTTAGAGATTGACATATTATCCTTTTCAGTATTGAAATTATTATAATATTTTTTGTTATAGTCATATGAATCGATAAAGAGAACATTATATGAAAAATCTAATATAGTGTCTATATTTATCAATTAAAAAAATGACTTCGTTTTAGGAAATTATAATCCATATATCATTAGTTTAAACCTCGGTAAACCTGTTTTACCCATAATCATGGTGATCGATTTTTATTTATTCTACTATTAGTTTTGAAAAAACTGTTAAATTTATTAAATAATATTAATTAGAATTAATATAAATATTTAATCGATTTTATCATACTCAATTCATATAATTGGTAGAATTTAATTTAAAAATAATCCTTCAAAAATGGTTAAAACAATTATTTTAAGAAATGCATTTTTATGTATAAAATCATTTGACATTAACTATATGACTCATGATATAATTTTAAAGCATATAATTCCATATAGATATTTATGTGATATTAAAATTAAATTTATGTTATTAATTATTAATTATTTTTTAATTACTTAAAATGAAAAGATATTTTGAATTTAAAAAATTCGTTTCAATAAAAAGTATTATTTTTATATATCCAATGAAATAAAACCATGTAGGAAAATCCAAAAAACATTTCCTAACATAAATTATATATGATAAATTAAGAAATTCATTTTGAATTTTTCAAATATATCTTCTTAAAGTGGAAAAAATGAGTTAAATTACTTTATCACCGAAATAAGTATTAATAATTTCTTAGGAAATCATATAAAATGACATTACTAAATATTGAGTGATTATTTACTAATATTTTATCAATATATTATTTTTGTTATTAAATATATAAATATATATATATATATTTAATATTGAATTTAATCCTAATCTTATCCTCCAATTTAATGGATATATAATAATGGATATATTTAAATAATATATTCCACTGGTCATTTAAACTCATTGTTCCATGTCTTATACTCTATCGAACATAATGTTATTATTTTAAAATCTCATAGTGTTACATGTTATCATACCTTAATCATAGAAAAATGTATCAGATCCATTTAAAATATATTATCAATCCCATAATACTCTAAATATTAGATTTTTGTACTGCCTTTTTGTCATATAGAGGGAGAAACTGATCAGCGGTGGATGCTGATAAATAATATGAAGCCCAAGGAGGAGATCAAAGAAATGGAGTGGAATGAAATTCATAAACTATTTTTACATAAATAAATTCCTAAAACTTTCTAACTAAAAATAGAGATTCGTTTCTTCACCCTCATGTAAAGGGAAGATGAATACATTAGAGTGTATGTGGAGAACATAACTACACATATTAGATATGCATATGGATTTATCCTTGACCATGAATATTATGTTGACTGCTATATTTTAGGTCTAAAGAAGAATCTATTAAATGAATTACTAATTTAATACCTTGAAATATATGATTATATTTCCTAATGTTCCCTAAAATTAAATTCTATTTTGTAGAATCTAAAGGGTTTCACGGGTTTATATTTAAGAGGTAATATTCTCCTTGTTTCTCTTTTATTTAAATTTCTTTTCTTATCCTCTCATTAAATCTCATATCAGAAGCAGAATTATAACTAAAATATAATATATATATATATATATATATAATTATGTTTTGTTAATGGAATATACATCATCAATTCTCTTCTCATATCCATTTATTTTAAAAATTAAATCATCATGTGTGATTTATCAATTCACCACCTTTGTGGATGACCAGTTTATCATCTACTTTTAACATATTCCTGGCTCATATGAAATGAATTATTTTGGTTAAATTATGATTTAATTTAAATGATATAACTTCTATAATATTCTACAACGAGTATATATAAATAATAATAAATAATAAAACAAAACTACTTTGTGGGGGTCATAAAAACTGCCAAAATAAATTAAAATATTTCCATCAATATTTTATATATTTAATAATAATAATAATATATAAAATGATATTAAAGAACATTTAAACATATATATATGTTCAATAATACTGAATAAATTCCCTTATATGGAAGTTACTCCAATTTATTAGGAACTTGTATATTTATACTCAAGGGAATTGCCCATAAAACCTTGAAACGAAGTCTCCTGAAAAAATGATATTAAATAATAAAGCTAAATTAAATTTACATAAATGAACATAATAAAAATATAATAAAAAAATATTTTTAAGAGATTATTAATAAAAAAGTCAATTAATCTAATCTAATTATATTGGACATTAATAACAAGTGCATAATGCTTTTGGACACTAGTTAAGGGTTTTTATCATCTCACTTTTACTTTTGTGAGATATAGTCTTTATTCATAATTTATTTCATGTGTGTGGTGAAAATACTTAATTTTAATATATAATATCACGAATATATTTATCTCCTTGATATTAAAGGTTTTATATGATATCATTAATTTTATGTGGCATATAGTTCAACTAATTACAAAGTGTTAAGAGATTTATTAACTCAATTTTAATTTATTAGGTTAAACATATATTTAAATGACTATTCCATGCAAAGGTTCTTTGTAAAACTACTTTTATTATATTATATTATATTTACAACTTTTTATGTTTATTTATATTGAATACACATAATAAATTCATTTGATAAATTATATGATCCTTGTATGGTAAAACATCTCAATTTTCATTCATTGAAGCGTATTTCAAAGTTATACACACAGATTATTTTCTATGGTGTATATAATTACCATATTATTTAATAATCATTATTCATTGAAAATTTCTTTAAATATAAATATTTCTTATATAATGGATATTATTATTTCCTATGTCGTATACAAGTTTGACATATGGTGTTTACGTTCAATGTTATTTGATTGACTGGAGAAATAATGTTGAATCTATTTCCTTTACATAATATGGGTATTTTTTGAAAATTTATATTGATTCATAAGTCAAATCAATATTTTATAATTTTATTGAACCTGAATAAATAGGTTAGGGTCAATTATAGATATCCCCGTGAGGCATCGGTAGTCTCATGAGAAGACAATGTTGGCCAAATTAAATGTGTTTTTACCCATAATGATTAAACTATACTGTGAACATTCATGATGGTTGAAGTACCACGATTCCTGAGATCATGGAAACCAAATTATTAAGAATTTACTTCATTGAGATTTTAGTCATTATTATCCATTAGATATTCATTATAATATTATATATGGATTAAGATTTTTGTCAATTTATTCAGTAAATTTCATTTGATTCCATTCAATTACATTTCAATAATTCTTATGCATTATACTCTAAAGATCGGATTTTTTTTATTACAAGGAATGTAGTTATGTTATATATACCTTTATATATATATTTTTCTTCATTTATTATTTATTTGTGAAATAATCTATTGTATTTTACCCTTTCTAAGAATCTGATATCACCCTTTTATTTGTTCTATTTTCCCCAGGTTACGAAGATGAAGTGATTTAATGAGTTTAAGTATGTAATAATTTTATTTTTTATGTTTTATATTTGATTAAAAATTTATTAAGGGTTGCATTTATATATCTTTTACTTTGGAAATACTAAATTGTTCAGTCCATCCATATTTAAATCTTCTATCTATAACAATGTAATAAAGTAAGGACTAACTCTGGGTTACTAATGTATGGGTATGCCCTATTGATTTTAGATACTATTTTGTAGAGACCTTGGTAACTAGATTTTAAAATTAAATAAAACAGCATGAAAACTGTGATAATTCCTTAGAGTATTTATGGATCATTTATCATTAGTGGAATTTTTATTTTTTTGGCTCAATAGTAATGGAGATTGTGGGATAACTCAATCTGTTTTATTATTTATTGATGGTGACTAATTGAAGGAAGGGAATCAATGCCCTTATACAATTTACGGATTACCCAATTGAGCTAGTCAACAGAGTTAGTGTTTGAGATAAACTTATCCTGACCATATGAGGATAACATACTGAGGTTTTGAAGAATAAATATGCTACACCTATGTTGTATCTTTTCATGTGGCAGAAGACCCCATATTTTAGTATGACTCTAATCAAGTGGTAGCTATGTAGTGGATAAAATCCCTTTTAAAATATATTTCTTGAACTAGAATACAATGAAATTGAAAATTTAGTACTGAAATATATCATCTAAAGGGAGTTAATGATCAATGGTGGTCGTTTTTCTAGAATACTATACAGGAACATGAAATAGAAAACATGGAATGGATATATTTTAAAGAAACATTTTTCAAAAAAAATTCCCCCATGATCAATAAATTGAAATGAAGAGAAAATTCAATAGATAAAGAACAATCAATAATAGAGTGTTGTAGAGTATGTGTCAACTATTACAAGACTGGCATGATATGCTATAGAATTCCTATGTAATTCCAAGAGAAATGATGGTCATTTTTATGAATCCCTTATGACAAACAACTGAAGGGCATTGGATTCTATAAATTTTCACCATATGATGAATTAGTACTGTGTACCATAAAAATAGAAAACAAATATTCCAGATTGAAAAGACACTGAATTTCTGTGGAAATTTTTTTTCTTAAATAAATGAGAATTTTACGAGTCGGTGAAAATTGACGGCGCATAATTCTGAGGCCCGGTTTGCCCGGAATCAATTTTTTATGTTTTGTTCAGGTACGTTCAGTAAACGTACGAGTGGAATTTTATAACATTTGAACCATTGCTTAGAACTGAAATCTAGGGTTACCGTTGAACTCACAGCGCCGATATTCTCTTAAGAAAAATTTCACCTCGATGGCAGATGGTCGAGAATGAAAGTCAATTTTTGGGTTTTACGTGGAAATAAAAAAAAATTAAGTGCTTGCCTTAATTTATTTTTATTGGTTATATCCACCATGTGGAAGTTGGGGTGGGGACCGCCACACCTTAACCTCCCATGAGAGGATATAGTGGTGGGGCCCACCCAAACTCAACCTCCCATGTTTGTATTTTTTTGGTGGGGACCACCCAAGGATGAACCCTCTATAACTCCCCTCATTACTGAGGGGGAGCCTCTTGATCTCCTATACCCTTAATAGTGCCTACCCACCTCAATTAATTAATTATGCCACATCATTTAATTAAATTCCTCGGTTTGAATTTATTCCAACAAACATAATAGACCACATAATCTATTATTTCAGGGCGGGTAGTCTTTTATTGGAAAGGAGGATTGTGGAGAGGAGGAGCTCTTGGAGATAGAATGGAAATGAGGAAATGTTCTCCGATGAATAACGCCAACAAAGAATGCCGATCTTCATTGCCCTTTTTCTTGGGTATTTCCATCCAAATATGGACATCCTCACCTATGACGAATGACGTCCATACATCCTCCTCATCACCACCAATGAACGATACGAGGTAGGGGTGTGAATTGATTTTAGAAAGATGGAATATTCCTTCCATGATGGTTTCTCTTGACCCGCTTGCGACCAAACAAACGTGGAAGGACTAGGACAAATACTGGAAATCCTTTTTTTTATTTTCATAAATTCGGTATAGGATAACCGGTAACCTCACACCCAAACAACAAACCACGGGATCCATGAAACCCCTTCATCCAAAAGCAAAACCACTTCAAATTTTCAAAATTCAAAAATATCCCGAACTGTGTGTCCACCGCGAGCCGCACAACCACCTCGAGGAGTGTGTCAGCGTGAAATCCAATGTCGCCTCCCATCCGATTTCCGGCAAGAAAGCCGGAGCACCACATGCCACCATTCATAGGGGAAGAGGACGGATCCATCGCTGGAATAACCGTGACCCCTCTAGAATCAAATCAAACGTTTTCGTCGAGGATGCTAGAGAGAGTTCCGACCCCACCACCATCTTCAAAAACTAGTGTCACCACCTCCGTTGAAGAAAAAATAATCATGGCCAGAAAATAGCCAAAATCACGACCCATAAACCCATCCCTTTCCATCCATGAAATCCATTATGCACTCGCATATAAGATAGTGAGAGGAAGAGCATCACCAAAAACCTAGAAATCACCCAAAATAGAAAATCATAAACGAACAAACAACACTGTACATCACCAGTTTCAAAAATAAACTAGCCTCAAACGATCACACACAAATCTCCAAGAATAAGGGTTTTTCTGAAAAACCCTCCTGACATCATCCTCATCAGCTCGAAAAAATACAAGCTCCTAATGCCACCATCTGAGAAAACCAGAGATGCAACGCTCGACCTCCAAACACCCAGATCAATGGCCAAAGTGCTGATCTAGAACCGTCAGGTCAGGGACTCAGGCACAGAATCAACACCGAGTCGCGAAGTCCCCGGTGCACGCAAGACGATCCGATACAAGACAGCCTGATCCCTTCACCGTTCTTGTCAATGATTGGTTTGTTCTTCGCTTTCATCACGGGGGACGAACAACGGATCATGGTGAGACCGTTGAGTGACTCAACGATCCCAAATTGATGACCCAAAATCACAAAAACCTAGTGGAGGTGTGATGACGATAGAAGGAGACGGATCAGACTGGAACAGGAAGGACCATTCCTCGACCATTTTTCAAGTAGGAGAATCAATTCGTGTTTTTTGTAGCCGATCGGAGGCCCATAAACATAGGAAACGACTACAGGACATCTAGGAAACCTAGTTTCTGATGTATCATGATGATTGGACTGTCATAACAATGATCGGACTTCACAGGAGGTGCGTTGGTTGGAGGTGATGTTTTTAGAAATTTTCTGAATACACGGTGTGTACTTCTGATGAACACATTGTGTAGTATGGGTGTTCTGCATCTTTAGATTCAGACATTAGACAAGTAACACACGGTGTGTGACCCTGGTCACACGACATCCATTCTCTATGCAGAATGGTAGAAGCAACTTCACGAGACATGGAGTGTAATCTAGGAAATACACAGACACTGGCAGGATTACACTGCCAAGAGGAACGGCTTGTACTCTCTATGCAGATTAGAAGAAGTGGCTTTGAAAGACTCTGCATGTATCTCAGGGGTACACGGACATGGGGTGGAGTACACAGGCATGTACCCCACCACAAGGCCAAGCATGGCCAGTGGCACGGGTAACCCCGTGTACCAGTTACACAAGTTAATGGACACGAGTTGAGGCCGTGTATAGGCACATGGCCACCGTACACGGATCCGACCCCAGTTTCTTGGACACGTTGTGTAACCATAACAAATGCCTTGTACATTCTATTCTACATGGTCATACATTTGAAACGGGCCGTTGTACATGAGTAGTACCCAAGGTTTGTAGACATAATGTGTAACCATACCACACACTGTGTACTTTCTTTTCTACATGACCATCTTTTTGACAGAGGCCGTTGTAAACAGGTAGTACCCGGGGTCTGAATACACGGCGTGTACCATATTCCAACACGCTGTGTAGTTATTAGAAAATGGCTTGGATATCTCTTCTCAGTGTCTTGGACATGTATCGCTTGGATTTCCACCCAATGTCCTGGCAGACCAATGAGACCCTTGTCATGAGGAGCAGACCCTCCTGGAATCAAGCCTGCTTTGTGGAAACCATGTGGCTGGCTGTGCACTAAATACTATTCCTAGATCTTGTGTTGGACAGACAGTTCTGACTTCTGTACCTGGATCATGTGTTGGT
This sequence comes from Viscum album, assembly GCA_963277665.1. Classification (NCBI taxonomy): domain Eukaryota; kingdom Viridiplantae; phylum Streptophyta; class Magnoliopsida; order Santalales; family Viscaceae; genus Viscum; species Viscum album. The sequence continues at coordinate 897,239,050 of OY728127.1, forward strand.
CTGACAGAATAGTTGTTCCTGGATCATGTGTTGGTCCGACAGCTCAGACCAATGTTCCTGGATTATGTGTTGGTCTGACAGTTCTGACTTCTGTTCATGGATCATGTGTTGGTCCGACAAAATAGTTGTTCCAGGATCATGTGTTGTTTTGACAAATCTAATGATTCAGTGGCTATTTTTGACCATCTCCATCTCTTTACATAAGTTGTATACCTGTGTGAGATGAGTTAGTGACTTTTGTGTTTACCTCATGATTAAGATGGATTACGTGATATCTTAGGTATATGTATGGGAATATACTTAAGTGGGGTCATCTGTTGATTTCATGCTTTGTGGTTTATCCTTGTTGGATTTAGTGAGACCTTGAGGGTCTTGGGGTACCTACTGAGTATCTTTATACTCACCCCTACATGGGATATGACCGCACCTTGTTGTGTTGGTTGCAGATTTTGGACAATGCAGACTGAGGATCAGAGTAACAGGACTAAACGGTTCCTAGAGTTGGGTTGTACGACGATTCGGTACACGGAGGAGACTGACAAGCGTGGAGTGATGAGGAGGTTTCCTTTACCTACCCTTAAGGTAGGGTCCTCTGGAGTATGACTTAGTATCTGATTACTTTTCTCCAGTTGTACTTTCTTTTTAGTTGTACTTGCTTTATATTTGTACCAGTACATTCTTGTTGGGATTTTATTTTTTGCCCCTTTTACTTTCTAGCACTTCTTTTGTGTATATCTTTGCTTAGTGTTTACTTCAATCTCGTACTATGTTGTGTGGGTTCTATGTTTATAAAGGCAAGGACTTCCCAGTTTTAGGGAGTTACGCCTGTGGTGCTAGTCTCCAACCCCTAGCCTATGAACGGAAGGCTTGGGGTAGTCACGGCACAGGCCCCTGGGGATGGGTCATGACAAATTTGTATCAGAGGAGTTAGTTCTATAGAAGAATTTAGGAATTTGATATTTATTTTCTATGAACCAATAGTTATAAGGGTACTGAGTGTGATTTTTAATTCAGTGAGTCCATTATTGGTGCGGCAGAAGACATATCCATACATTAGAACCCTGACTTCTGATATCTAACTCAGTTCACGAAAACACTGATTGTGTGTGTGTGTTACAAGAGTTTTCATTGTGATCTCTTTGAGTCAGCTCACCAGGAATAAATTATTGATCATGGTGCACCTGTATCTTTTCAGGATGACCCCACACAAACAGTCATACAGGGATACAAGAGTTGTACGAGATGACAGCCCACCAAGTGATGAGGCCTCGGTGCAGGGCCCTATCATAGCGAAGGCACCAGTTGTACCACTACCCCTTGGGCCACCAATACCCCAAGCCCCAGTAGTAGAGAGTGAATACCGCTTGAGCATGTTGCACGGGTTCCTGTGCTAGAGGCCGCCCAGGTTCTCTGGAGAGATGGACCTGCAGGCAGCTGAGGATTAGCTGGAGGATGTGGTGAGAGTCTTCAGACTAGTAGGTACACGATCCGACCTTATGGTGATCTTTATGAAGAGTCTCCTTCAAGTAGTAGCTAGAAGATGGGGGATCCTGATTCTCTAAGTGCATGACGAGGCGTCACTCCTCTAGGAAAACATCGAGAGCCTGTTTCGGGCAGAGTTTGTCCCAGCCAACCTACGTGCAGTGCGGATACAAGATCTACTTCATCTACAGCAGGGTATCATGATACTGGAACAATACACAGCGAGGTTCACTGACATCTCACGCTACTCTACAGATATGGTACGGTACCCATTCTTCAGGTCCCCAACCTTCGAGAAGGGGCTCAAGAAAGAGACCAGAGCTTCGATGATCTCCCTCAGCATCTCGACGCAGGAGGGGGTGTAAGAGAGAGCCCTCCTAGTGGAGTGTTTCCTTGCTGAGCAGTCACCAGCAGTGAGACCCATCACTAGTCAACATGTAGCGGAGTCTTCTGCAGCTGGTAGTAGACAGATTTCACAGAGGTCCAAGTAGCCCAGACCATCTAGTGGATGACCTATGGATACAGGTCTTGTTGTGTGAGGCATAAAAGATAGACCCATTCATGCAAGGAGAGGGAAATGTTACTCTTGTGGTGGGCTGGGTCACATGGCTTGTGATTGTTCGACATGCTTTACTGATGATCAGATGAGAGTTGAGGGACCTCCCAGGCAGAGGAAAAGGTTCGATCAAGGCAGAACAGAGCGGGTAGACAGACATGGAAGAAGAGATGGTCATGCAGCTGGTGGTGGATGAAGATTCGATGTGTTACTTCCACCCCTACTAGGAAGTCCACCCGGACCACATGGAGTAGGTGGAAAGGAGAGATCGCAACTCCAGGCAGCTGAGGCATTCAACCATGGTACCCCGGAGATGATTTTAGGAATGATCTATGTCTACTCCACCTTAGCTGCAGTTCTCATAGACACAGGTGCCATTAAATTTTTCATTTCCACTTCCCTCGTTCGGAGTGCAGAGATTCTGACAGATTCGTTGATTCAATCCTTACTTCTTGAGACTTCTACATGAGCTAATTCGATGATTACACACTAGTGCCGGAAGTGCAAGCTTACTCTATGAGGTGAGAGCTTCTGCTGGGATCTTCTAGTAGCGGCGTTGATGCCTTACGACGCCATCTTTGGTATGGATAGGTTATCTATAATCTATGCTCAGAGAAACTATATTAGGTGCAAAGTGAGGTGTGTCTACATGGGTGGGACAAGGTTCCCCTTAACTAGCAAGAAGTGATCCTTTTCTGCGGAGGACGAACTTACTCGAAGGAGGTTGCTGCCAATCACTCATGAGTATTCCTACCTTACCCTCAGATCAGTTGATGGGGAGAGTCCGAGCTATCCTGTAGTGGTGGTCCAGTATGCGGATGTTTTCCCAGATGATGTTTCCAGACTACCTCCTCATAGAGAGGTGGACTTATACATTGATCTTTACCCCGGGATGGAACCGATATCTACACCATCATACCAGATGGCTCCCGCTGATCTTCACAAGCTTAGGATACAGCTAGTGGACTTTCAGGGGAAGGGATTCATCCGACCCAGTGTTTCTCCCTGGGCAGCACTGATTTTGTTATCCATTACGGCAGATGGGAGCTTGGGGCTCTATGTTGACTACCGTCGCCTGAATCAGGTGACCTTGAAAAACATGTATCCACTCCAATGGATAGATGACCTCTTTGATCAGCTGAAGGGATCACGATGGTTCTCAATGATAGACCTCATATCATGCTATCACCATCTTAGAGTTTGAGATGAGGATGTGTAGAAGATGGCCTTCAGATGTCGATACGGCCAATACGAGTTCATGGATATACCTTTAGGCATAACCAAATCTCTAGTAGTGATCATTGGACTCATGAATAGGATTTTCTATCCATACCACGATTTCTTTGTCATAGTCTTCATCGACGACATTCTGATCTACTCGACTACTGAGCAGGAGCATGCCTACAATTTGCGGGTAGTGCTGGATACACTCTGAAAGCACCAGATTTATGGAAAGCTCTCTAAGTGCCCGTTTGGGATCTGAGAGGTTCACTTTTTGGGACATCTTATCTCTAAGGCTGGAGTTGTAGTGGATTCAGTGAAGATCTAGGTGGTACTTTCTTGGGATCCACCCAGGACTGTGACGGAGGTACAGAGTTTCCTAGGTTTGGCTGGTTACAACCGGAGAATCATTCCAGACTTCTCCAGAGTTGTAGAACCACTATAAACCTTGATGAAGAATGTGAAACCCTTCGTGTGGTTGGAGAGATACTATTAGAGATTTCAGGAGCCGAGGTAGATGCTAACTAGTGCCCCCATCTTAAGGCTTCCAGAGTAATGAGTAGGGTACGTAGTCTACTACAATGCATCAGGGACCAGACTTGTGTGTGTCCTAATGCCAAAGTGAGTTGTGATCGCGCATGGATCTCGGTAGCTGAGACAGGACAGGAAGAACTACGCTACCCATGACCTGGAGTTTTTAGTAGTGGTATTCGCCTTGAAGATGTGGAAACACTATCTGATGGGTGAATGTTTTATAGTGTACTATAATCACAATGTCTCAGCTATATTTCTCTTAGAAGGACCTAAACCAGAGACATTGGCGATGGCTTGAGTTCCTCTAGGACTACAACTTCATGATAGTCTATACCCCTGGAAAGGGGAATGATGTTACAGATTAACTCAGAAGGAGGTTTTCTATATAGCTTCTATGAAAGGTGACCAAGAAACTGGTTGCATTACAAATATTTTTTGTGGATAGAGTTGGAGAATCTTTCCTACAGTCTCTTACAGTCAAACCCCACTTCTTCAGTGATTCAGGGAGGCGAAACATGGGGGCGCTGACTGTGAGACACGACGTGCTTAGATATCCAGACGGCGGGCACCTGATGGATTTTTCTGAAGGTAGGGAGCACATTATCCTCTACATAGGATGTACTATGGTACCAGTGTCACTTAAGGATGAAGTATTTAGGGAGTTCCACGCATCCCCTCTAGCAGTACATCCAGGCCTGGCGAAGAAGTATTAGGACCTTCAACGACAACACTGGTGGCTACGTATGAAGAAAGTAGTAGCATAGTTTGTCTCTCGATTACTCACTTTTCAGTAAGCGAAGGTGGAGCATCAGGTGCCAGCATGAATGGTTCTGCTTTTGGAGGTCCTAGAGTGGAAGTGGGATGGGATATCCACGGTCTTCGTGATGGGTCTTCCAAATACATCCATGGGACATGACTATATCTGGGTGATCATCGACTGAATCACCATGTTGTCCCACTTCCTACAGATCGGATAGTAGGTTTAAGTAGTGATCTTTGGATGCCTGTACGTGCAGGAGATTGTGAGGCTACATGGATTACCTACTTTTATTGTATCTGATCATGACACACAGTTTACTTCATGTCTATGGAAGGGGTGGAAGGAGGCTTTTGGGAAGCAGCTATGTCTGACCACGGCCTTCCATCCTCAGACGGATGGTCAGACTGAGCGGACCATTCAGACCCTCAAGGACATGCTACATGCTTGTGCCATCAACATAGAACACAGCTGGGAGGATCACATTCCATTGGTGGTGTTTCCATACAACAATATTTATCTCTCCACCATAGGGATCGCACCTTTCGAGGCATTGTATGGGTGACCTTGCAGATCACCCTTTTGGTGGACAGACCCTAGGGAGTCAGCACTGGTGGGACCAGAGATTGTACGAGCTACAATGGAGAAGGTGCAGATCATCCAGGAGCAGATGAAGACTGCATAGAGAAGGAATAAGTCATATGCTGATAGGAGATGGAGGCCTCTAGAGTTCGAGGATGGCGACAAAGTCTTTCTACGGGTCTCACCTCGACAAGGTCTATGAAGATTTGGCCGAGGCGACAAGTTATCTATGAGATTCATTGGACCTTTCAAGGTCCTCTGCAGAGTAGGCGAGGTGGAATACCGCCTGGCTCTTCAACCTCAGTTGCATCGGGTGCACGACGTCTTCCACGTATCTCAACTAAGGAGATTCATGCACGACCCTTCCCACATCATTGACCATGGAGAGATGGATGTCGATGATGGGGATAATTTCATAGATGTTCCAATGAAGATTGAGGATCAACAGGATCGGGTCCTACGTGGATGGTCGATCCCTCTGGAGTGCGTTCTCTAGCAGCACAAGAATCTCCAAGAGAGCACTTGGGAGCGGGAGGCTCAGATGCATGCTCAGTACCTCCATTTGTTTCCTTAGTTCGAGTTGTAGCTTATGGGTACATAAATCCCTAAGGTGGGGAGAATATAAAGAACCTGAATTTCTGTGGAATTTTTTTTTATAAATACATGGGAATTTTACGGGTCTGAAAAAACTAACGGCGCGTAATTCCAAGGCCCGGTGTGACTGGGATCAATTTTTGAAGTTTTATTCGGGTACACTCAGTAAACGTATGAGTGGAATTTTATAACTTTTGAACTATTACTCGTAACTGAAATCTAAGGGAACCTTTGAATTCGCAACGCCGATATTCACTTAAGAGACTTTCACCTCGACGACAGATGGTCAGTAATGAAAGTCTGTTTTTGGTTTTTATGTGGAAATAATAAAATAAATTAAGTGCTTGTATTGATTTATTTTTATTGGTCATATCCACCATGTTGAGGTTCGGGTGGGGACCACCAAACCTTAACCTCCCACAAGAGGTTATAGTGGTGGGGCCCACCCAAACTCAACCTCCCATGTGTGCATTATTTTTGTGGGGACCACCCAAGGATGAAACCTATAGAACTCCCCACATTAATGAGGCGGAGCCTCTTGATCTCCTCTACACTTAATAGTTCCAACCCACCTCAGTTAATTAATTAAGACACATCAATTAATTAAATGCCTCAATTTTAATTTAAGCCAATGCACATAATTGGCCACATAATCTATTATTTCGGGGGGATATTATTTTGTTGGAAAAGAGGATTGAGGAGATGAGGAGCTCTTGGAGACAGAACGCCCACAAGGAAAGGCTCTCCGAAGATGAACGCCAATGAAGAACGCTGACCTTCATCACCCTTTTTCCTTGATATTTCTTTCCAAAGTGGGAAATCCTCACCTATGACGAACGGCATCCATACTTCCTCCTCGTCACTACCAAAGAACAATATGAGGTAGGGGTGTGAATTGATTTGAGAAACATTGAATATTCCTTCCATGATTTTTTTTTCTTGATCCGCTTGCTACCAAACTAACGCGGAAGGGTCATTCAAAATGAACACGGCCCGATCCCTCTGTCGTTCTTGACAATGTTTGGTGTGTTCTTCTCGTTCTTCATGGGTGAAGTACAACAGATCTTTGTGAGACCATTGAGAGATGCAAAGATCCAAAATTGAATATCCAACATCACAATGACCTAGCAGAGGTGCGACGATGATAGCGGGTGATGGATCGGACTGGAATGGGAAGGACCATTCCTCGACCGTTCTTCAAGTGGAAGAATCATGTAGTGTTTTTGGAGCCAATCGGAGGCTCGAAAACACCAGAGACAACTATGGGACATCAGGGAAACCTAGTGTTGGAATTTTCGTGATGAACGGACCATCAGAACAAAGATCGGACTTTACGGGTGGTTCGTTGGTTAGAGGCGTCGTTTCTGGAAATTCCAGAATACACGGTGTGTACTTCTGAAGGACATGCTGTGTAGTATGGGCATTTGACGGATTTAGATACGGACAGTTGACCAGTAACACATGGTGTGTGACCCCATTCAAAAGACGTATGTTCTCTATGAAGAATGGTAGAAGCGGCTTCGTGAGACATGACGTGTAATCTAGGAAATACAAGGACACTAGCAGAATTACATGACCAAGAGGCATGGCGTGTACTCTCTACGAGGATTGGATAATGTGGCTTCGCGAGACACGGCATGTATCTTGGGGGTACAAGGACACATGGTGGAGTACACAAGCATGAACTCCACCACACGGCCAGGCATTGCCAGTGGCACGGGCTACCCTGTGTACCAGTTACACTAGTATGAGAACTCGAGTTGAGGTAGTGTACGGGTACATGGCCAGCGTACACGGAGCAGATCCCAGTTTCGTGGACACGGTGTGTAACCATACCACACACTGTGTACTTTCTTTTCTATAAGGTCAGACTTTTTACGTGGTCTGTTGTACATGGGTAGTACCCGAGGTCTGTAGACACGGCATTTCACCATAACACACACTGTGTACTTTCTTTTCTACATGACCAGCCTTTCGAATGGGCCATTGTACACGGGTAGTACCTGGTGTCTAAAGACACGACATGTACCATATTCCAACACACCCTGTACTTTTTGGAAAATGGATTGGTTATCTCGTCTCAGTGTCTTAGACATGTATTTCTTGGATTTTCCCCCTATGACGTGGCAGTCCTTTGAGACAGTTGGCTTGAGGAGCGACCCTCCCAAAATCAAGCGTGCATTGTGGAAACCCTATCGATGGATGTGCGCTTACAACTGTTCCTGGATCATGTTTTGGTATGATAATTCTGACATCTATTCTTGGATCATGTGTTGGTCTGACAGAATAGCTATTCTTGGATGTTGTGTTGGTCCAACAGCTTTGACTACTATTCCTGAATCATGTGTTGGTCTGACAGTTCTGACTTCTGTTCTTGGATCATATGTTAGTCCGACAGAATAGCTGCTCCCAGATCTTGTGTTGGTCTGACAGCTCTGATGATTCAGTGGCTATATCTGATCATCTTTATCTCTCTACATAAGTTGTAAAACTATGTGAGAAGAGTCAGTGACTTTTGTGTTTACCTCATGATTGAGATGGATTACTTGATAACTGAGGTATATGTATGGTCATATACCTATGTGGGGTCATCTGTTGATTTGATGCTTTGTGGTTTATCCTTGTTGGATTTTGGGAGACCTTTGCGGTCTCGATGTCCCAACATAGTATCATTATACTCACCCCTGTATGAGCTATTCCCGCACCTCATTGTGTTGGTTGCCGACTACAGAGAATGCTGACTGAGGATCAGAGTAGCAGGACTAGATGGTACCTAGAGGTGGGACTTACAGCGATTCGGTACATGGAGTAGACTGACGGGGATGGAGTGCTGAGGAGGCTGTCTGTTCCTACCCTTCAGGTAGGAACCTCTGGAGGATGACCCATTAGCTTCTTTACTGTTCTTCAGTTTTACTTGATTTTCAGTTGTACTTTCTTTACAGTTGTACCTTTACTTTTCTTTTGGGATTTTATTTCCAGTCTCTATTACCTTCCAGCACTTTTTTTGTATACATCATTACATAGGTTTTACATCCAACTCATACTATATTGTGTGTTTTTTCAGTTTATAAAGACAATTCCTTCACATTTTTAGGGATTTACACCTTTGGTGCTAGTCACCAGCCCCTGGGCTATGGAAGGCAGTAATAGGGTAGTCACAGCATGGGCCCCAGGGGACGGGTATTGACATAGATCATATATATTCAATGGAAAATAATACCAAAATAATTCAGCATAGAACCATGAGAATTGTAATGCACCAATGAAGAAATATTGAATGAAGTGTTTTCAATCTTGTGAAAAATGTGAAATGTGACATCTAGTATAATGACTAATGGGAAAAAGAGTTTGTAAAAAATGCTAAGACAAGGGTTATTTGTCTCATAAGTGCAAGAGGAAACAAACTTATGTAGTCATGTGCTTTAACTATAATAAAATGGGGAATTATTCAAACCAATCTCTCAATCATAATGGTAATCTACAAAATTAGTATAAAAGGAGAGATAAAAAAGATTATGAAATCAGTAAATCTAAGGTAGAAGTACCGAATGATGTGGGAGAAGGTACATTAATCATATCATAAATTTTCACAATTATGTATTTGATTCTAGAACGTCGAACTCTTTTATATCTACCAAGATTTATATAAAAATTTAATGCCTTCCTTCTGATTTAACAAGGGATTTATCAGTTAAAAATCCTAAGCGATGTCTCATTGCAATAGGGATGTATCAAGCTATCCCCATTATGACACGAAAAAGTGATTTATTTTTTGAAATTAACATCATACCATTGATCGATTTTGAAAAATACTTGGTTTGAATTGGCTTTCAAAATATGAGTTGAAAATTTATTACAATAAGTTGTATATCAGAATTTCTAAGGAAGGCATATAATTCCTTATCTTTAGAGAAGAAACATCAAAATTTGAATCTTACATAGATCAAACCTTTATAGCTCTAATGAACTAAAATCTATGGTAGGAAGTGAATAAAAATATTCAGATGTATAAGGTTATATTAAAATCATGTATATACCAATTTTATAAAAATAAATTGATGTATTTCCATAGGAATTACCCAGGAACCCTCTAAATGTGAAATTGGGTATTTCATTTAACTAATCTGTAATGAAGGACATATATCAAAGTCTCCCTATATAATTGAAAATATAGAATTGGTATAGTAAAATAAATAGTAGGAGTATTTGTATAATAATGTATTTATTCAACCTAGTGTTCCTCCATGTGGATCCCATGTTCTATCTATTACGAATAAATATGGATCCATGAGGGTGTTCATTGATTATAGAGAAATTAATGCAATTACGATAAATAACATGTTTCATCTACATCGCATTGAGGATTCAATTAATCTAAATCAAGGATCTCAGTATTTTTTTTGGGTTTGATCTTCATTCCTGATATCATAAATTATGATTAAATAAGAAAAAAATTAAAAGACTACATTTTAGGTGAGTAATGGCCATAATGAGTTCACAGTAATTCCTTTTGGATTGACAAATAAACCTTCCATTTTAATATATATGATGGATAGAATAATCAAGGAATAACTTGATGTTTTTTTGGTAATCATTGATTATATTTTGATATATTCTAAAATCGATGAATATGTTGATAATCACTTGAAAATAATTCTTGTAACTCTTAGGAGGAATGATTTATATGGTACATTTTTCAAGTGCGAATTTTGGATTCAGGATATTTCTTTTCTATTCCATATTGTCTCCAAGGATGGAATCTCATTATATCCTTTAAAGATAAAGGCAATATGAGAATCGGATAAACCAAGGAACAAGATTGAGTTTTGTAGATTCATTGGTTCAATACGTTACAATAATCATTTCAATGCGAATTTTCCCTGATTGGGTAACCCATTAACCAAGGTCACACGTAATGGGGTTATGGTTTCATGGGAAAAATAATGTGTATAATGTTTTGATTAATTGAATTGAAGATTGTTTAATGACCCAATTATGTTATTACAATAATGTAATTAAGAGTTTGTGGTATATAGTGATTCATCAATGAAATTAATGGTTTTACCTTATTAAAGTTGATAATGTTATTTTATATTCATCAATGATGTCGATGACTTGTGAACAAAATTGTCCTACTCATGATCATGAGTTAGTATCAGTAATCATTTATCTGAAGATGTGGAGATGCTATATCTATAGTGAAAGATGTGAGATATATATAGATAAAAATATTTTTAAATAAATATTTAAACAGAAAGAAATCAACATGAGGAAAATATGATGGCTTGAGTCACTCAAGGATTATGATTTCTAAATAAAATATCACCAAGGAAAATGAAATATTGTAAAGTATGAATTAATTAGAAATGATAATGGATTTATGACACAAATTAGGACTATGAGAGATCATATGTTCATGGATTTAGTGAATATGGACATGGGAATTGTTATGTAAGGGGATTCATCAACACCGTTTTAAATTATTTCAAACCCATATTTATTTGATAATATAAAAACCTCTGAATATGATGATGATAATTTTAAAAAGAAAATTAAATCCATTATAGCTGGAAAATTGGAATAATTCTGGTATGAGGATGGAATTATGAAATTTGGAATGGGGACATGTGTTCCATCAATACTTGAGACAAAAATGGAACTATTATTTGTTCTCATAGCACATATTTCCCTTTACACCATGGTAGTACAAAATTTTTAGAGATCTGATGGAACATTTTTTTTGGATAAAATGAAGAGGGAAAATTCTAGATATGTTCTAGGATTCAAATTTTATTAGAAAATTATGTCAAAGAGACATCATAATATACATTCAATGAATCCCCTTCCAGTTCCTATGAGTATGTGGGATGATATTGCGAGAAATGTTTTCGTAGGACTTCCAAGGACACCTATAAGAAATTAAGTGATATAGGTTATTGTAGATTGCCTTCAAAAATCAGAAGATGTTATTGATATAAGATATGGCATGCCTCTTTAGTGACAAGTAAGACTTTATATTAATGATGTTGTTTTAATTCATGGTGTACCTCTATCTATTATTTCTAATCAGGATCCACATTTTTCATAAAAATTCAGGAATATTCTTCAAAAAGATCTAGATACAGATATTTAGTTGAGCACCACCTACCATCCTAAAACGAACATAATTTATGAGAGGACTATTCAAATATTGAGACACATATTTAAATCATTCTCTCTTGACTTCCATGGTATGTGGCAAAAGTATTTAAATTTTTTAGAGTTCACCTACAATAATAGTTTCCATTCATGTATTAAAACGACCCCATATAAAGCATTATATAGAAATAGATGTTGTACTCCCACTTTTTAGGATGATGTTGGTGAATGGAATCTTATATTCCCAAAACATATTAAAGAGGAAACCATAAAGATGAAGACTATTCAAACTCATATTATAGCATTTCAAAGTAGGAAGCAAAGTTATGCTATCAACCATATAAAGGATATAGATTTTCAAGCTTGAGATCATGTCATTCTAAAAGTATATCCATGGAAGGGTATCATATGTTTCTTTAATAAAGGCAAACTAATCCCTAGGTACATCATTAAATTTTAAATTATAGAAACAATTGGAGCTGTAGGTTATTTATTAGTAATGCCATTATGTATCTCTAAATTTCAAGAGGTGTATCATTGATAATGAAGTACATTCCAGACCCAATGCATATACTCAACTATGATGAAATAGAATTGGAACCTTATTTCTATTACAGTGAATAGCCTATCGATATTCTTGACACTAGAGATCGTGTTTTGAGAAATCAGACTACTCAATTAGAAATAGTTCTTCATAAAAACCATAAAGTTGAAGATGCATAATAGGAACATGATGATGTTATAAATAAGAACCACCACCATCTATTTGTATCATAATATTAATGAATCATTTTTTGGAGAGAAAAAATCAATGGAGGTAAAAATGTAACAACTGATGATTTTATGATAATTATCATCTTAATTAAATTCAATATATTTGTTATCCTAAGTTGAGTGAAACACTAATCTTAAATGAAGTGTGATATACAATTAACAAGACCACTGTAACAATAATGTGATCATTTGTAATATTATTCTGGTAATTAGAATAATAACCTCAACTATGAGAGTATAAAAAATTTAGATATCTTATAAATGATAATTTGATATATTTATATCATGTAATAAGTAAATAAATGTTTTAAGAATGGTAAATTAAGTGTTGGTATATTTGTGAAATGTAAATGTTTATCATCAATTTTATGATTAATATAATTATTCAAAATCAAACATATCATCACAAAATATATTCATAAATTAATAATTTTTTTATTATAATTATAATATATTTTTATGAGCCCATAATTAGTTTTTCATAGTGGTATAAAATCTATCATAATATTAACATCTTTATATCTAAAATAAATCATGATTTTAATTAAAAACTAAATTTATCATATGTAGAAAATTACTTACATAAATTGGTGTCTATTTTTCAAATATTCACATCAAAAAGTTGTTATGGTGGATTTTGTTGAATTATTATAAAGTAGTTTGCATTTAGTGAATAGTGTAATATAGTAATTTGTGTTATTTAACAAATAAAATAATTATTGAGTAATGGATAATGTATGGATTAGGTAATAACCCAATAGTTATAACACACATGAACTTGTTATGATACATAGTCACAATAATTATCAATATGGATATTCTTGATCCAAAATAATAAACAAATAAATTAGATAATAAAAAACACCCCTATCCTCCCCTATAAATATCTCCTCTCACCACCCCTTCTCCTCACACCTACAAAGCCTTGGTGATTTTATAACCTAACCCCATTTTCCATACCAAGACTCTTATACACATCAATGTCATAATGGTCATAATGAATGACAAATTACATGTGTCTTAAGGTGGTTCTCAAGGAGATGATATTCAAGAGGAAAAATCCACTTTTCTATTTTAATTTAGTTTCTTTTTTATCCTATCCTCACTTACATTATAAAAATTGAAACTATTACCCCATTATCATATATATTATGTAATATTATATTTTATTATCTAAATTTTAACATCAAATACCTTATCTTCCTATTTTAATTTAAAAATTTAAACATCATCAGTGATGTGTCAATTCACTGATTTCATGGATGGAGAATTTTTTGTTCTCCATTACTGGCTACAAGGCTTGTCATAAAAAACATTATTATGGTCAAATAATATATAAATACAGATTTTATAATATTTATAATATTATATAACCAATATATATACATAATAGTAAAAAATTAATCAAATCTAGTTCATGACGGTCGTAAAAACCACCAAAATAAATTAAAACATTTTCATCAATGTTTTATATAAGTAATTATCCTCATACCATATAACCAAATGATATATGACACCATTTAAATGTTTGGAATTTCATTGATACATAATAATTTCACTTCTAGAGTTGTTATTTCAATTTGACAAGAACTAACATATTTATACTCAACGGAACAAACCATAAATCCATGAAATAAATGTTCCCGGTGCAAAGAAATAAAACATTCTAACTCAAAAAAATGACCATAAATTACTTTAATAAAAAATAAATTATTTTTATGAAGTGTTTGGGTATTATTTAGTTAATTAATCTAATTTTCATATCTAGTACATTAAGTACCAGTGAAAAATTATTTCAGAGATAAGGTAATGATTTTAATTATATCACTTTTACTTCTCTGAGAAATATTTCTTATTCAACCCTAATTTATTTTTTTAGTGGTACAAACATCCCATCAATATATCATATAATGAATTTATTTATCTTCATGGTATTAATGTTTTATTTTATTATCATTAATTTTATGGGGATTACAGTTTTACTGATTATAAAGTTGTACGCTATTTCATTACCTAATTTCAATTCATTGGGCAAAAGATTTATTTCATTGATTATGTAGGTTATCTGTTAAATGACTATAGATTATATTGTATTGTATTTGAAATTTTTTTATTTGGATTTATAGTCAATACATGTAATCCATTTATTTGATTAATTATATAATCCTTGTATGGGGCATTGTCTCTATTTTTTCATTGTGTCATATTTTATGATGTTATACAGCTATTTTAATTTCCCATGGGTTGTATACTAACCCTATAATATATGATCATTATTCAAGGAATATCTCAATAAACATTAACAATTATTTAATCATGGATTTGGTTATTTCTTATTTAATGTACCATTTTTTATATCATGTTTACTTTGAGTGATATTTTATTGGTTGGGGAAATATTGTTGAATCTGTGTTGTTTACTCAATAAAGATATATTTTGATAAGGAATATTTATTAATTAAATAAATTTATATTTGGATAGTTCATTATAAATTTATACATGGGTGGGTACCAATCATAGATAGCCATTAGATTCATCAATAGTCTCTTGAGATGGAAAAGTTGGCCAAATTAAATATTTTGTTTCCCAAAACGATTAAACCATCTTATGAAAGGTCTTGGTGGTAGAGGTACCATATTTCCTATGGTCAAGAAATAAAAACAATAAATAATATAAATCATTATGATTTTATTAATTATTATCCATGGTATTTTCACTATGATATTATCCATGGTTTTATATTTTTCTCAAGTTATTTGTTCAATGGTATTTGTTTACATTCATCTACATTGACAAAATAATTATGACATATCGTCCCATGATTGAAAAGTTATTAATTTCTTGTAATGTATATAAGTTATATATTACATTCCATATATATTAGTTTTCGTTAATTATTTATTCATGATAGATTCATTTATATTTAACCCTTACTATTCATCAGATCAAACCCTTTTTTTATTCTCTTCTCCCAAGGATATCAATTTGAAATGATTTTATGTGTTAAAGGATTTGATTAATTTTATTTATTATGTTTTATATTACATTACCAATGTAATAAGGGTTTAATTTATGGTTCAAGTACTTTATGACTACTAAAATATTCCCTCCTTTAGGATATGAATGTGGTATTTATTCCAATTTAATAATGTAAGACATCGAATCCAGGTTTATGGGGTCTAAGGCTTCACATACATCCCCTTTAAAATATAATATCTCGATTCATTAATAATTAATGGTATTTTATGTTTTAATTAGAACAATATTATCAAAATTATTTTTACTTAAATCTTACCAAGTAGAAAACAATTTCATAACACATTTTCTTTTATTTAGGTTATATTACTTTTTCATTGTCATTGACTTGATAATATTATGTTTGTAAAGAATTTTGACAATATTATATTGTATTCCTTCTTATTATATGTGGATTTTCATTTTATACACATAATTAATTCATTTATTAACCCTCGCATTACTTTTAGATTATTTTGTTTTTGGTTTTATTTAACAATATCATTTTAATCATGACTTTTCAAAAAAAAATTCTTTAAAAAAAATTATTTGAAAATTTCTTAATAAACCCATTTAAATTTATTATCCTCTAGTTATTCATTATTTTTTTCATATAATAGTACCATTTTTATATTCCTTTGTGTCTAATATTATTGATAATATTTTTAAAAAAATTAGATTTCATTACTATCATTAGGTGATCATCATTTTTCTTTCAAGTCCATGTTTTCTAAAAAATGTTTTAGAGAATATTTTTCATTATTCAAATGATTTATTAACTTCTTTTTTCTAATCTATCTATTATTACCAAATGATTTGAGTGTAATATTCTTGTCTCTTTTCAAATGAGGATAATTTTACAAATTTTACCATAGTATGAAATGGATATTCGTAACATATTAATCATATATCTAATTTCATACCATCATGACTTCTAGTTTATTTGAAGAATCCTTATAATGGTTAAAATATAATTTTCTTATGAAAATGTCACTAATTTTAAGGTCATTTTTTGTATTCAAAATTTTTTTAGAGTTCAAAGTATATTTCCATAATGAATGTTTTAAATGAAATTTTTTTATTTATATTCATCAAAAAACTAACCAACAATTTTAATTATACTCCATTTAAAATTATTTTAATTAATTCCAATCGTATTATTTCTATAGATGATTTATGATCATTTTGAAAAAGGAATATATTGCTCGTAAGACCATGACATTTTAATAGAAAAAATTATATTTGATATCATAAAAGACATGAAAACTATATTCAGATTTAATTACATGTAACACCCATTTCATATTATATTACATGAAACCGCAATATTTTTATGGTCAATAGTTTATTCAATATGAAACACAAAACATAAACATCCATTGATATATATTATTGTTAAAAACTAGTTCTTGGAATGGAGAAAATGACAAGATTAACCAAATTATAATAATATGGTTTATATATGTGTATATAATGAATTATTTGTTAACAAATTATTTATAAATGAATATAAATATCTTATTGAAAATGGAAATCCTTTTCTGAAAAAACTATTGTAATATACATATGTTTGTTTTATAAAAAAAAGTTAAAAAAATAATTATTTTTATATTATATTAATTTAATTTATATATAATATATTCAGTGTAATATTTATCATTTATCTAATGTGCTTTCTACAAATTATATAAAAAGAAACCCATTTCATCACTTAGAACTGTATATTTTAAAAAAAACTATATTATTGGACATTTATGGAACACTTATTTATAACATAATATTTATCAATTTTATAAATAAAATTTGAAAAAAATCATTTTTTGAATTGGAATATCAATTTTTTTGGGCGAAATTTTGTGAACCTTTAGAACATATTGACTTTAGGTGAATAATTTAAAATACCAATTTTTTTAAAAGTATTTTCTATTCAATAAATTAAATTATTTATATTAACATGAAAATAAATTAAATAAAATTAATAATAAAAATGAAAAAGTATATCGATAATAAAAAAATAACATATTTTCATTATTCCAGATCATAAAGACACACGTGACAAGTTGGTATCAAGTTAAGGGTTTTCCTGTCTCACTTTTATTCTATTTGATATCCGCCATATTTCCCACTTATTTTATATATGTGTTTTATATACTATACGTGAATTTATTTTATGATTCATAAAATTAAATCTATTAGAAAATTCCTATCCATCTGAGGATCTTTCTTTAATGGGGTTTGCAGTTTCAAAGTTACCAAAGTGATAAGGGATTTTGGTATCATTTTTCCTTCATTAATATGTATATTATATTATTCACCTTCCAACTTTTATAATGATTATATTCAGAAAAATTAACACAATCGATAATAAACCTTCTAATTAAAATTATATTGTTACTTTTGTTTAATAATATTCTTACTTGGGGATTAAGATGTAATGTTACCAAAGTTGTAAGTGTTTTGTGCTACATTCTCATTGTTCATTGGGATTTTTTTCATTAAGATTCAAATATTAAAATATTTGGATCTAAATATTATAAATTTTCATGAATTTTATTCTCCTTGGGCTATTTAATGATAATATATGTTTTAAATTTATGAACTCCCCTTAAGTACTCAAAATTAGAAAATAACACATATTTGAGAAATCATAATTTGGTTGAAGATAATTTCGTTCCAAACCATGTTTTCTAAAAAAAAATATTTTTCTAAAAAAGACTATTTCAAATAAAAAATGATATATTCCTCACGAAAATTTTAAATTTTTTTTTTAAATCTTCTTTAATATGTCTTGATTGTTTCTTTCAGTAAAAATGATTTTTAAAATGATTTTTGGTTAAAAATATTAATTCTAACATTTAAAAGTATATTTTGTATAAAAAAATTTAATATTATTTTTATGGTATTTCCATTCATCAACATAAAAACACCATATCTTTGTTTATGATCAATTGGGGATTTTTTATTGACACCATCCACATTATTTCTCTCAATGGATTATAATTTTTTCAAATTGAACACTATGAAACCCCTTTATTTTCCACAGGACAATAATATTTAAAAAAGGTTTTTATAGAACCCTTTTCATTTATATAGATCAATTAGGTATAAATGAGAATAACACTAAACTAATTTCATTTAGAGGGGATAATCATGTTCTAAATGAAATAATTATTTTTTTAGGAGTATTTTGATGAAATGAAATATCCTTGTATATTTACTATGTTGTGTTTCATCGACGTCACATATAATATGTGGTGAACCATATAGAGCTATATCGTCCCATTACAAATTATACTATGGGGTTTCCTAGATAGCATCATGTCATTTAGTTACTTCTTATTCAATGGGGTGGCCTATATAGGATTGAGATAACTAATTATAACTTATTCAATGGGCTGGCCTACATAGAACTATTTAATCTAGTTATAGCTTATACATTGGGTATACCCAGATATCAATTAAATTAATTGGGTAATGATTATACTAGAAATTTTCCACATGTTTATTCCAATTAAATGTTTTTCAAGATGGTATTATGAATATGATGTTCCATGTTTCTGAAAAGGGTTTTAATTTCTTGTTATACATTTATACAGTTTCTTATGATGACTATTTATTTCACATGAATCATGATTATTGATTCTGATTACTCTTTCCCTTTCCATGTTTTCATATTTTATTATCTATGTTTTTTAGGGAAAGTCTTATCTTATTATTATTTAATTGAAATTGATTTTATCATCATAATATTATGCACTTCATATTCTCATTAATGAAATTCAATTATAATGAATTGTTTCTACCCTTGAAGAGCATTGGAGCTCACCCTTCTTATGTCTTATTTTCCCTAGTGTAGCGCCCCGACCCCAACTACCCAGAGTCGGTGCATTACTTCGTAACATTGGCACGATCACAAAAGATCAAGTCTCGAAAGACCGATTAGTTTAGTAGCCTTGGAAACACTAGATACATTCATAAGTCTTACATTACATCATAAAGTGAAAAAATAATAACAAAGTCTCCATAGACCACACTCATATCCTCTTCTGACAATCCCTACAGTTCATTCATAAAATACTTCTTCACATCCTAGAAAATATTATAACATTGAAAGGGGTGATCTCAGATGCTCGGTAAGGATAACAATATTGTGGAAGCTTTCATAAATAAACATCCACATTTAAGGCAATGTATAACTAAAACAAAAGCATTTTAAACATGAACTTCAACATAATATGGAAAAAGTGAAATGAGAGAATGCAATTTACTTATTCACATGGATATTATACTGGTCAAATAATCACATGCACTATCAATAACCACTTTCATAATGATGGAATGCATACTGCCAGACATTCTGAAACATTTTGTCAAGGCCTCGGCCAAGACGTCTAAAATGATTTAGGCCTCGGCCAAAATCACAAATCAAATTGGGAAAGGGCCTAGGCCAATTCCACATATAGTTGTCTCATGAGACCTACCGATGCATCGAGGAGCTATAGCAGGCTCCACCCGTCACTTACTAAGTGCAATGCATTCCTCATATGAATGGGTTTAAACATATCATAAACCATAACATAATCGTATCGCATAAAACATGCATAATGGAAACATAACATTTCCATATTTCAATCACAAGATTTCAATACAACACATTGATATAATAAAAACGCTTTCAAAGCCATTTTCAATACCAAAATAAAAGAAAGTTAAAATTTCGTACTTATTTTTCATAAAAAAAAGTGATGGCTTGTAGAGGAAGATGAAACTCAAATAATGGTCACGGCGGCGGAGAAATCATTGTCGTCGCATATGTACGGAAATAAAAACATTCCCTTTTTTTCGTTTAGTAAAACTCTTCTTATAATAAAGATTCATTTTGAATAAACATAAAAGTCAAAGGGGTTTATACACCGTATAAAAGAAAATTGTGTATAAAACCAAATATGCCTCAATGAAAGGAGATTGAGACGAAGTCCTTAAAAAGATAATTTTTAAAATAAAATTGATCTATTATGTGTATTCACTATATTTACACATAAATAACGTAAAAATACAAAATATGACATAATAATATCATGACATAATTTGAAAGTAGGAGATTAACCCAAAGAATGGAAGTTGGTTTAAGAAATTCCTTTACCTCGTGTCCGACATGACTCAACCATTCTTTAACCTCCTGAATAATAAACTAGAGTTAATATATACCTTATTAAGAACCATTTTCAATTTCATTATCCTTTTTATATCACTTATTACAATGTTATGAACATTATGTAATTATTTAAGTTAATAACGGTCGTTTTGTCGATCTTTGGTACTTGAGTCAATAATAAACTTCTTATAATTACAAGTTGTTCATGTGGTGAAATATCCATTATATCCAGAATTATATTCATGATTTAGTTATCATATATATCATATATATCCAGTATATACATTCATTCATAATATTACGTAACATTTAGAGGTAAGAAATGAAATGCACCGTTCATGGAGACGGTAAGTCGTACGTACGCATGAACACTACTTTCATTTCTATTTAGTATTTAATGGAATGAAATCATAATTATATAAATGTATAATATAATTCCAGTATAATATAGCATATAATATCATTTACTCCATCCTTTATACATCCCACATATGGCATTAACGATTCACATCACTTTGAGGGGGGGGGTAGTCCGCACTTCCTAAAATGAAATTATCGCGTTTACCCATAATGGAAATCATAAAGTATGCCATAAATGAGAAAGACAGAATCATAAGGAAAACATAAACATATTATATATCATATATAAATATAGTGACATCTTAATGGACACCATTGAAGGTGTTTTATGAGTGTTGAACAATCATCGTTTCATGAGTCAGAAATTCGCCATCCACAGAAACCGTATGTTCTTTAACCATTAGATGTAGGTGTGTGTAAGTGTAGCTAGAATAATTCTTATAACAACATCCTAGTATATTTAGGATACTGGTGTTGTTACAAAAGAAATGAATAAAAAGAGTTTATGGGGTTGGAGAAGAAAAATAACACAAAATAACATTAGAGAAGACATTACCTCAAAATCGGGTAACTCTTTTTGATTTGAGACAAAGACTTCCTTGGGAAGTGTTCTGCCCAATTTGAGGCTTCTAGGAGTAAGGGGGAAAGTAGGGAGAGTATTTGGGAAGAGGTTGGCTGAGCCAAATGGCTTGAATGTGTGAATGAGGTGGTAGAGGTGGGGGCCTTTTATAAGTGGAGAGGAGGGGCACACTTGGAAAGTAAAGAAAGTTTACATTATTATACAATGATTTTAGGATTCTAAAGGCCCCACACTTATATAATTAGAGTCTAAGGTAATAAGGGTTCTAAATCTACCCATACAATAGTCTTTGTACAAGTGTAAGCCTTGTATTTTACATTATATTTTCATTTTATTAAAATCGTTAAATAATGAGGCCATCGCTGCATCATAATGATGTCATAAATAATTTAATTTATTTAATGTCTAAAAATTATAAAACAAATACTATGATTTATTAAATCTCGTTAGCTTTCCAATGACTATTTATAGTAAAAAATATGACTTGTATAACCCCATGTAAAAATTGTTTTAGTAAAATATTTCATGTTTGTGTCAATTTTTACTTTAACATTAAATAAAAGGTATTTATGTCATTTTCCAACAAAAGTGGCTCCATGGGGTCCCCAAGTTGACCCATGGATTTTATGGGTCGGCCATGACACATAAAATGAGGGTAGGACATTTTTCAAACTCATCTCATATTATTGAAACATTATTTTTACCTTTAACTACACTAATTACCTCTAATCGCGACTAAGAACTTAAAAGTTACTATTCGCCAAAAATTATTTTAATCTCATTGAACCACATTTTAATTCTTAATGACAACAATGTATGTCGGATTTTTGAAAATCAAAACACAGAAGTGGTAATATTTCATTTAAATGAAAAATCAGTTATTTAACTACCACTTAGTGGTTTCATTATTCATCAAAAATTGATGTTTTTCAGAACAATGCCAAAATTTCACCCTAAGCTATAATTGATATTCCAAATACAAAAATAATGTCTATTTTACAAAATTCCAAACATATAAGTTTCATTAATTAATTTTATAATTAATTCCTGCTGTCACGACAGATAGCGTGTTTTTAAGAAACAATTTATATCAAAAGATTGGCAATTGTTTATGTCCAATTTCAATGATAAAATAATTCTAATGACCACCATTGCATAAAATGGTAAAAATATATTCTAATTATACTTTAAAACCACTAAATAGTATAATTTACCACTATAAATTATTTTGATTAAAAATGTTGTTTTTAAGTATTTTTCACTATTCATAAAAAATTAGAAGTTCTCAGAAAAATACCCAAAATTCAACATAGTGTAATTTCGATATTCCGAATCCAAAAATGAAGTCCATTTTGAAATATAAAATTTATATAATTTTAAAAATTTGTCATTTCTATTCATAACGGCTACTTTGATTAGTCACGGTGTTTTAGAACTCGAAGTTGCATACAATGAAAGCTATTGCATTATTGAATGAGAAGCGTATCATGGAAGCTCGGGGTGTTACATTCTCCCTTCCTTCAATAAATTGTGTCCTTGCAATTTGATATTTTTCTTTGAAAAAAAAAGGTTGAAAATAGAAAATACCTTTGTGGAAAACCCACATTAGAAATAAGGTTAATAAAATTTTGCCTTAATAAGAGGGAAATGGAAATAAGAAAGTCACCACCAAATTATGATCTCGATATGGAGAACATTGGTGGAAATTAGATACATATAATTGGGGGGAAAACGTAAATATATGTAGAGAGTGATTGTGGTCATCAATCACAATCAACTGTCAAATTGAGGGCCTCAAAGCCTTCAATCTATGTTGATTTAAAATATCATCAATTCAACAAGACATAAGGTATTAGGATAACACATTTTTTTGTTTTAATATCCCTTTACTAAAGTTTAAGAATTAATTTATTCATTGAATAAGAGATAGGTATATATATATTTATGCTTTCCAATTAGAGTTTCAACCTTCAACTCATCTTTCACTCAAAAAGATAGTAGAACTCAAAAATATTATACATATCCTAATTGTATAAGGTTCCAAATGTTAACACATACCATTTAGATTAGTAAAATTATATTGTAATAACCAGCGACTTCCTGTAGGCTAGTGGTAGGAAATAAAGGCATGTCGTACTATGGTTGTGGGTTCGATTCCTGCAGCTTTGTCCGACGTGACGGGTTATGCCCCACCCTGCAGGTTGTCCTTTTCCTAAAACTATAGTATTATAATATTCCAAAAATAATTTTCATAATTTTTTTTAACCTTAAACAATACTATCCAAAGATCAACTTAATCCACTCCTACCTTTATAGTTATCCAAAATACCTCTGTCCAGACTTTCTCTAAAAGGTCTCTTAATTCCAAAATCAATTTATCGGATTCTCCAAACAAAGTAAAGTTTCTCTTATTATCACATAATAATAATATAATTACCTTCATCATATTAAAACCTTACTGAAATCAACAAGTACTGCAGTACAATCCGTATATATATATCACGTTATTCTAATAACCAGAATATAATCCATGAGTCCAAAAGCACCAATACATTAATTATTCTGCTTCAATTGTAGTCACAGCATAAGATTGGCCGTGATCCCTTGGCCTTCTCTGAGGTAAGTTTCCCTGACGCTTAGGAAATTCATTTGCATAATGACCCATTTCTCTATAATTGTAGCATTCAACATTGATAGCCTCTTTCTTTCCATTACAATCACGAGCCTGGTGACCTTTTTCTCCACATTTTTAACAAACTCCCATTATTTTTAGGCAAGTACCAGGGTGATTCTTCCCACAATTATCACATAATGGAAAATCCTTCTTTCCCATTTTCCCTTTATCTATCTCGTGTTCCACTGTTCTCTTCTTCTCTTGCTTTACTTTGTTGTCATAAGACTTAGAGAATTCCATTTCTGTCTTGATAGCACGTGAGACAATATCTTCGTATGACGAGAAGGTTTGTGAGACTAATGCTCGACGGAGAAATGGTTTTAACCCAACAAAGAAACGATCAATCTTACTTCTTGGGTTACGTATATAATCTGCAGCATGCCTCGCTAACCTTGTAATGTTGGCCTCATAATTTGCGACATTCTCATCCTCCTTTTGTCTCAAACTCAAAAATTGTCTTTCCATATCTTCTTGATGGTCATGAGGATAGTATTTTTCTAGGAAATGACTTTGAACTCCCTCCATTCCATATTCGATACGTCATCATCTTCCTTTGTATTTTGAATCAATGACCACCATTGATCGGCATCTCCAGTGAGGCGGTAAACTGCCATGATAACCTTCTCCCTTTCGCTACTCCCCAAGGCGTGGAATATTTTCTCTGAGGAGTTTATCCATTGCTCAGCTACTAACAGATTTGTACCCCCATTAAATGTTGGTGGTTGTTGCCTCATGAAGCGGTCTAACATTGATCCTCCACATTGCGGATCAGGGTGCTCCATACGAGTAAGGTTATTATTCATAACCTGAGTGAGTTGTCCCAGTATGGTAATAAGTTGATCAGCACCAGTTGTATCTCCATATCCACAATAATTATCTTGAGTAGAAGGGAAATCCCTACATGGAGTGCATGCATTGATACGGTTTCCATTCCTTCCACTAGGATCCATTTCTAAACAATGGAATAAACTAGATTAGTTTATGAAATAAAATAAATAATTCCATATTTGTAAAACACTTTACATAAATTGAACTATTTATGGATATAATCCATAATCATAAAAAGAAATGTTTTCTTTGAGGAAGTATATACTCATAACCCTTCATAGTGGTTTGTAAAGAAAATGAGAATTATCATAAGCATATCCCCCGGGAGTGTCGTAACCAAGAGTGCAGCAAGGCCCGTTGTCGTGCACCAGTTCCCGTTTGAGTCTAGCTCAAAGCGGTGTTTTCGGGTTTTACCCCTAGGTACAACTGTGCCAGAGCTGCCTCTACCTGCTCGTATCCAGACAGGGATGTATTCCTCGGAAAACTCATAACATTCTATAATACCAAAATTCTAGGAAGATCTTCTAAACTAATCCTCAACGTCTATCTTTGGGATATGCGCTCCAATCAGAGATTATCTAAATCTAGCTTCCAAGGTTAGTACTAAACTGCCTTTGATACCAACTGTAGAGCCCCGACCCCAGCTACC
Organism: Viscum album; assembly: GCA_963277665.1. Lineage (NCBI taxonomy): Eukaryota > Viridiplantae > Streptophyta > Magnoliopsida > Santalales > Viscaceae > Viscum > Viscum album. The sequence goes on from OY728127.1 coordinate 897,264,949, forward strand.
CAGAGTCGGTGCATTACTTCGTAACATTGGCATGATCACAAAAGATCAAGTCTCGAAAGACCGATTAGTTTAGTAGCCTTGGAAACACTAGATACATTCATAAGTCTTACATTACATCATAAAGTGAAAAACTAATAACAAAGTCTCCATAGACCACACTCATATCCTCTTCTAAATATCCCTGCAGGTCATTCATAAAATACTTCTTCACATCCTGGAAAATATTAAAACATTGAAAGGGTTGAGCTCAGATGCTCAGTAAGGATAATAATATTGCGGAAGCTTTCATAAATAAACATCAACATTTAAGGCAATGTATAACTAAAACAAAATCCTTTTAAACATGAACTTCAACATAATATGAAAAAAGTAAAATCAGATGATTCCATTTACTTATTCACATGGATATTCTATTGGTCGAATAATCACATGCAATATCAATAACCACTTTCATAATGATGGAATGCATAATGCCAGACATTCTGAAACATTTTGTCAAGGGCTCGGCCAAGACGTCTAAAATGATTAAGGCCTCGGCCAAAATCACAAATCAAATTGGGAAAGGGCCTCGGCCAATTCCACGTATAGTTGTCTCATGAGACCTACCGATGCATCGAGAAGCTATAGCAGGCTCCACCCGTCACTTACTAAGTCCAATGCATTCCTCATATGAATGGGTTTAACCATATCATAAACCATAACATAATCGTATCGCATAAAACATGCATAAAGGAAACATAACATTTCCACATTTCAATCACAAGATTTCAATACAACACATTGATATAATAAAAACGCTTTCAAAACCACTTTCAATACCAAAATAAAAGAAAGGTAAAACTTTGTATTTATTTTTCATAAAAAAAAGTTATGGCTTGTAGAGGAAGCCGAAACTCAAATAATAGTCACGGCGGCGGAAAAGTCATTGTTGCCGCATATGTACGGAAATAAAAACATTCCCTTTTTGTCTTTTAGTAAAATGCGTCGTATAAAAAATATTCCTTTTGAATAAACGTAAAAGTCAAAGGGTTTTATACACCGTATAAAAGAAAAATGTGTATAAAACCAAATATGCCTCAATGAAAGGAGATTGAGACGAAGTCCTTAAAAATATCATTTTTAAAATAAAATAGATCTATTATGTGTATTCACTATAGGTACACATAAAGAACGTAAAAATACAAAATAGTACATAATAATATCATGACATAATTTGAAAGTATGAGATTAACCCAAAGAATGGAAGTTGGGTTAAGAAATTCCCTTACCTCGTGTCCGACATGACTCAACCGTTCTTTAACCTCCTGAATAATAAAATAGAGTTAATTTATACCTTATTAAGAACCATTTTCAATTTCATTATCCTTTTTATATCACTTATTACAATGTTATGAACATTATGTAATTATTTAAGTTAATAACGGTCGTTTTGTCGATCTTTGGTACTTGAGTCAATAATAAACTTCTTATAATTACAAGTTGTTCATGTGGAGAAATATCCATTATATCCAGAATTATATTCATTATTTAGTTTTCATATATATCATATATATCCAGTATATACATTCATTCATAATATTACATAACATTTAGAGGTAAGAAATGAAATGCACCGTTCATGGAGACGGTAAGTCGTACGTACGCATGAACGCTACTTTCATTTCTATTTTGTATTTAATGGAATGAAATCATAATGATATAAATGTATAATATAATTCCAGTATTATATAGCATATAATATCATTTACTCCATCCTTTATACATCCCACATATGGCATTAACGATTCACATCACTTTGAGGGGGCGGTAGTCCGCACTTCCTAAAATGAAATTATCGTGTTTACCCATAACGGAAATCATAATGTATGCCATAAATGAGAAATACAGAAGCATAAGGAAAACATAAACATATTATATATCATATATAAATATAGTGACATCTTAATGTCCACCTTTTAAGGTGTTTTATGAGTGTTGAACAATCATCATTTCGTGAGGCAGAAATTCGCCATCCACAGAAACCGTATGTTCTATAACCATTAGATGTAGGTGTGTGTAAGTGTAACTTGAATCATTCTTATAACAACATCCTAGTATATTGAGGATACTGGTGTTGTTACAAAAGCAATGAATAAAATAGTTTATGGGGTTGGAGAAGAAAAATAAAACAAAATAACATTAGAGAAGACATTACCTCAAAATCGGGTAACTCTTTTTGATTTGAGGCAAAGGCTTCCTTGGTAAGTGTTCTGCCCAAAGTGAGGCTTCTAGGAGAAAGGGGGGAAAGCTGGGAGAGTATTTGGGCAGAGGATGGCCGAGACAAATGGCTTGAAAGTGTGAATGAGGTGGTAGTGGGGGCCTTTTATAAGTGGAGAGAAGGGGCACTCTTGGAAAGTAAAGAACGTTTAAATTATTATACAATGCTTTTCGGATTATAAAGGTCCCACACTTATATAATTAGAGGCTAAGGTGATAAGGGTTCGAAATATACCCATACAATAGTCTTTGGACAAGTGTAAGCCTTGGATTTTACATTATATTTTCATTTTATTAAAATCATTAAATAATAAGGTCATCGTTGCATCATAATGATGTCATAAATAATTTAATTTATTTAATGTCTAAAAATTATAAGAAAAATACTATGATGTAGGAAATATCTTTTGATTTCCAATGACTATTTATAGTCAAAAATATGACTTGTATAACCCCATGTGAAAATTGTTTTAGTAAAATATTTCATGTTTGTGTCATTTTTTACTTTAACATTAAATAAAAGGTATTTATGTCATTTTCCAACTAAAGTCACTCCATGGGGTCCCCAAGTTGACCCATGGATTTTCTTGGTCAGACATGGCACATCCAATGAGGGTAGGACATGTGTCAACCTCATCGCATATTATTAAAACATTATTTTTACCTTAAACTACACTAATTACCTCTAATCGCGATTAAGAACTTAAAAGTTACTATTCACCAAAAATTATTTTAATCTCATTGAACCACATTTTACTTCTTACTGACTACCATGTATGTCGGATTTTTGAAAATCAAAACACAGAAGTGGTAATATTTCATTTAAACGAAAAATTAGTTATTTAACTACCACTTAGTGGTTTCACTATTCATCAAAAATTGATGTTTTTCAGAACAATGCCAAAATTTCACCCTAAGCTATAATTAATATTCCGAATACAAAAATGATGTCTATTTTACAAATTTCCAAACATATAAGTTGCAATAATTAATTTTATAATTAGTTCCCGCGGTCACGACAGATAGCGTGTTTTTAAGAAACAATTTATATCAAAAGATTGACAATTGTTTATGTCCAATTTCAATGTTAAATTATTTCTAATTACCACCATTGGATAAAATGGAAAAAATGTATTCTAATTACACTTTAAAATCACTAAATAGTATAATTTATCACTATAAATTATTTTGATTAAAAAAGTTGTTTTTAAGTATTTTTCACTATTCATAAAAAATTAGAAGTTATCAGAAAAATACCCAAAATTCAACATAGGATAATTTCGATATTCCAAATCCGAAAATGAAGTCCATTTTGAAATATAAAATTTCTATAATTTTAAAAAGTGGTTATTTATATTCATAACGGCTACTTTGATTAGTCGCGGTGTTTTAGAACTCGAAGTTGCGTACAATGCAAGCTATTGCATTATTGAATGAGAAGCGTATCATGGAAGCTCGGGGTGTTACACCTATTTTATGATTAATGTGGTTTAATGATGTATGAATAGAATTGATTTCAAATTGAATATGTATGTGACCTTATGATGAATAAGAAAATCTAGGTATAACATGAGCTTATGTTCATATTTTTGAACCAGTTTTAATCAATGAATGATAGTTTGAGTGGATCCTATTTTTCTAAAACTCCTAAATTAAATGGTATAATGTAATTCTAGTGATATAATATTGATTTTTTTGTGGTATGGTTTTGTTGGAGAAGATTTGGTAACATTATTTGGTTTAAAAGAAAAAATGTAATGTATATGAATTTAGATCTAGATCCAGGAGAGTACGTTCAGGGTATTTATAGATGGTATCAAAGTAGGTTAATGATAACTTTTTGGATGATAATGTTTTCAGGTGAGGATATATTAATAGTTTTGGATACCATCCTTGGTCTATAATCTAAATTATGATCATATGTTAATAGTATTAGTGGCCCTAGTGAGATTTTATTCAATGAAATCATAATGTGATTGATGACATTTTTTTGGATGTTTTATTGGGTTTCTGTATTTTTAACCACTAGTATCATTATGAATTTTTATTTAGGGAGGAATTAATTTTATTTTTTAAATAAATTTTGAATCAAATTTTATTTTGGGTGAAAACCCAATTCATCAGGAAAGGTGGTGCAGATTGTAATGATAACCAAATGATGATAATACATTCATGCCTACCACTGGTGTATGTGATGACTCAATAAGTATGACATTTTAATAATTAATTATTATATTTATTTTATAATGAGATGGTATTTTTAAGAATAATGATGGATTAATCTTGTAATAATATATAGTCAAATACTTCATGTCTTTGGGTTTCAAACATTGTTAAGAAGTGATTGATGAATTATAAAGATATTAATTTATGGAATGATTTGATTTGAACATTTGGTATTAATATAGAAATTTTCAAATTATTTAATGATGATTTATTCATTATATGAATTATCATATCATGTTCTAACCATTTTGGTTTTGGTTAATGTTTAAATACAAGAGGAATAAATTATTATTCATTTAGTAGTTATGTGGTCAGTAAATTATAATTTTTGTGCTTCAAGAATGAATAACTCATCCTACATACACATATTTTTGAGAAAAATAATATTTTGTGGTTTAAATTGATTGAAATATGAAATTCAACTGATCAAGTATATTTCCATTTAATCTTATTCTTGATGGTAGGATAATTCCTCAACTCTAAGAAAAGGATCATGAGAAAATATTTTATCCATGTACCTTTTATTATGATGATATGATGGTCTCTCTTATTATCATATATTTATGGTTACAAAGCCCTTTACTTTCCATTGATTAATTACATTATTTTTATAAGTGACCTAAATCACTATCTATAACTATTTATGATTTTATTCCATTCACACCTATGTTCTCATACTTAAATACCTAGTTATGAGTTATTCTAAATGACCATCATAAATCTTTTTCTCCCTTATTATGTAGATGTTGTATGAACCCTTTTTGTAATGGGGTTATATAGGAAAAGTATTTTCACTATCCAACCATTGATTATGGATATATATTTCTAATTGTGAGGATGATATTTGCTATGGTGGGAGGATGTAACAAGTTGGTATTTTAAAAGGAATAAAATTATATTCATTAGAATAATGATCATGAAACACTATATTCACCATGTATTAAATGTAATACCTATTTTATCTTGCGTTACAAGAATCCATGCGATTTTTATGTTTGATAGTGTATTCAACAGGTGACACCAAATATAAATGGACCATGATATATTTTATCATCATATAATATTTTGTGGAATGGTGGGTATGATCAAAAATAACATAAATACAAATTTATGGTTTACAATTTTATATATAATTAATTCCTTGGTTACAAATTAACTATTCAATAAAAATAAACCCTTTAGAAAATAAAATGAAAATTTTTTGGAAAATTTTTTTTAATATGCACATGTACGTTTTATACCAATAAATTAAAAATATGTCAATTTTTTATTATATTAATGAAATTTATATATAATATATTATTTTTAATTTTTTTACTTTCACATTATGTGTATTTTGGACATGATATAAAAATATATCCAATATTTCGCTTAAAAGCATATATTTTTCTGCAAAAGATGTTTTGTAGCCTTTTATGGAGCACATTTTTAAAAAATAAATTTTAAAAATTCAATAAAATCTATTTTTTAATGAAATTCATTTTTGAAAAGCAGAGAATAAAAATTTATTATGGCTAATATTTTGGGATTTCTCAAAAAATGTTGATTTTTCAGTGATTAATTTAAAATACAGATTTTTGTTAAAAAAGTATTTTCTTTTAAAAAACCATAGTAATTGAATCTAAAATGTTCATATATGAAATTAAATTAATAGTAACCTCGAAATAAAATTTAATAAAGGTGATTAATTAACCTATGTTTTTTATTCGAGAAGGTAATGACACACGTGAGATGTCAGACTCAATGTAAGGGTTTTTCTCATCACACTTTTTTTCTATGATATATATACCATATTCATCACTTGTTTTCATTATGTGGTGTATATACTATCCATTAATTATTATTATTATTATGTATATAATAAAATTTATGTGGATTTAGATATCCATTTGAGGATCTCCCTTTCATGAGGTATATGGTTTCAAAGTTACAAAATCTATAAGGGATTTTTGTCTCAATTTTCCATAATTAGGAAATTAGTTTCTTTATATAAATAAATTAATTATGAGTTGTATATTCATCCCCATTATAATTTTATATAATCAATAGTGTTATTTTCATGATATTATATGTTTTATTGAATAATAATTTTAATGGGTATTATTATTCAAAATACCAAATTTGGAAGAGTTTTATTTATCAATGTCATCATTCATTGGGAATGTTTTTGATTATATATACAATATTGAAATATTATGATCTAATTATAATGAATTTTATTGACTATTATTTTTATATAGTTAATTAATATAAAAAAATTCCCTTCATTTTCCTACCTTTATATTCTCAATTGTTGAAAATAATGTTATTAGGAAAAATGGTCTTTTTGGTTAAAAACTATTTTTCTTCCAAAACCATTATTTTTAAAAATGATTTCTTGAATGTTATAAAAATAATGATTAAAAGACAAAACTTTATTTTCATTATTAATTTTTAAATGAATTTTGTAATCCTTCATTTATAAGTTATAAAGGTCATGTTAAAGGAAGATGATTTTGAATAGGATTTATGAAATAAAATAATTTAATTTTCAAAATTTAAATGGGTATTTTCCCCATAATTTTTAATGATATTTAAATGGTTATTCTTTTAATCAACATAAAAAACAAATTTAGTTACTTTTTCTCTTTTAGGAATATTTTGTAGTGATACCATACCCATTATTTATTTAGATGTATTAGGATAGTTTCAAAGGGGTTGTTATGGAATTCATTTATTTTCAATGGTTTAATCTTGATGGAAAGAAAGTATTATGGATATTTTTTATTTTCAATATGTCATTATTTTTTATATTCATTGACATTAAATTCAATTCTTTTCCATTGGATAAGAAATTTATAATGGTAATAATGACAATTTTAATTAGTTTTATTAAGAAATGAAATCTAATATTACATTATTCTTTTGTGGTTCATAAACATTACATATATGATGGAGTGGACCAGATAACACTATGTGGTCCCATTATAGTATAAATTAGGGGTGACTTAGATAGAATCAGGTGATCCTATTACGTAATATATAATGGGGATTCATAGATAGTGTTGGGTGAGCCCATTACAGCTTATATGATGGGGTAGCCTAAATAGTTCCAGATGATCCTATTATAGAGTATATAATGGGTGAACCCAAATAACTCTCAACATAATTAGGTAATTATTATACTATAAGAATTGTATATTGTTATTCCAATTTATTAAGTTTTGAAAGGGTTTTATGAATACAATCCACCAAGTTAACGAAAAAGGTTTTATTTTTTTTATGGGTTAATAATGTTTCCTATGAAAAAAATAGATATCACATGGCTTAGGAATATTTATTCCAATTAATCATTCCAGTTCCATTTATTTATATATGATTTTCTATGTATTCAAAGGTATTATTTCTCTTATGATTTCTCATGCACTCGGATTGTTTCACCTTGACCGAAGAAACGTTTTATGCTCATTAATGAAATTCAACTACTAATGATTATGTATACCCTTAAGTGGAATTAGAGATAACCATAATTATGTTTCGTTTTCCAAGGGTTATAAGGAATGGGATTCCCTAAATTAAGTCTATAATGGATTTTATATGGATGATTTTGACGAACTAATATAAAATATGAAGGTTTTGGTATAATGGGAGATGATGTTCATCTAAATGAATGACTCGGTTATGAATCAAAATAGATAAAAGTTGGTTATAATTATATAAAATTGTAAAACTAAATGGGATATAGTAATTTAAATGATAAAATATTTCATTTTAACGTTTTATGTTTTGATTATCAAAAATTGGGACACTTTATTTAGTATCAAAGATGGAATTGTAATGTTTATGTGTTTAGAAATGGATATAGGAGTGTGAGTTCTTTGATGTTACACTTACATTCACATTATTGATTCATTTTCTATGTAATAATAATTTCCATGAAATATCCACATTCTAATGATCATTGGATTTTGAATTCCCACCAAATATCCATATTACTTATCATTGACATGCTCATTTCCTAAACCATAAATCATTTCTACATATGGTGTTTTATATTGAATGTTACTAGATTAACAAAAAACATTTTGGTAAGTATTTATTATTTACTCAATATAGAGATTTTTTTATATAGAATATTGTTCATGAAATAAATATTTTTTGTTATTTGAAGTATTATTTTAACATGCATATATCGTTTGGTCCTAGTTATAAATAACTATCGATGCATCTGTAGTGTCATGAGAATATTTAGTTAACTGGACTTATTCTACATTTTTTGTTGTGTATAAATAAAAAAAATATATAAACTATCTTAGTAAGGGTCTTGATGGTATATGTATCATGTTCCAAATATCATGGTGTTCTATAATTAATCATTTCCATCCTCAATAATTCTGTAAATATTATCGACAAGATTTTCATAATGATGTTATCACTGGATTCATTTCATTAGTTATTTATTGATTAAAAAGAATGTTTTTTAATTTTTTAACAATCTATATTGATTTCCCCTTATCAAATTATTAAATTAATGTTATTGATTAAAAAGAATATGTTTTTTAGTTATTCACTTTTCCATATTGATTATGCTATTCATATTGTTTATTTTGATTGTTTTCTTAGTTTTTTAACTTTCTATGTTGATTATACTTATTGATTCATGATGATTTCCATTTTACATAAAACATAAATATTATTTTATCTCAGACTTATTTTGTTCCTTCCCTAGTATTCTAGGAAGCATACTAAGAATGATTTACAAAGATATGCTAGTGGGAATAATGATGTTCTCAAAAAAATTGTTGTAATTGGGGTATTTAAATGTAATATGGGATTCATGTATGTTTATAATTTACCAATTCTAAAAAAATATTCAGTCCTTTGGCATATGATTACAATGTAATAATTAAAGTCATCGTCTCTTAGTTACTTGAGTCTAGGTCATTATAGAGGACATTCTCATTGTAAGGGAATTCACTAAAGTGTTTCCCACAAAATTACCTCCTCTTCCACATAGTGGATAGTTTTTTTAAAATCAATCATGTACCGAGACATTTCAAAATAAAATATAATGAACATAAAATGAACACTATTGATCTTAAGGATTTGAGGATATAACTAGAGGAGAATTCAGATAAAGGGTTTTAATGCCCAAGAGCTTTAACATGGGGTGAAGAAGTCCTATTTTTCAGCATTAAATATAGCTCAATACACAACTATATTGGTTATGGTAAGATAAATAAAATAACTGTTAAGAAAAATTATCATTTTCCCTAGATTCACAAGTAAATTTATTAACTATTTCAAGCCCAATGCTTCTCTAAGGTGGATATTTGGTCTAGATTTGTTCATGTAAAGGCGAAGAAGGAGGATATAGAGAAAAGTAATTTTGGTACATGATACATACACCTCAAATTCATTTTTACTCAATTTGGACCAACTAATTCTCTATTTATATTCATGGAATTAATGAATAGTGTCATGAAGGACTACATCAACACATATTTTTAGTCATTATATATGATATTATTATATACTACAAAATAACGGAGGAACTAAGTAGACGTTGAAAACTATTCTGATGACCTTGCAAAAGGGGAAGTAATATTCAAATTATATTAAATGATAACATGGGATAGAAAAAGTAAAATATATATGGAATATTATAACCAATAAATGGATATTTTATATTTTTCAATGATAGAGGAAATTGAATAATGGCCTAGACCCACATATGTCCTAGAGATTTTGTATTTCAATAGATTTGGTGGGTAATATTATGATTTTGTGGGAAACATTTAATGATTATATTTAAAGACCCACAATTTCAATGTAATTTTTTATTTATTTACATGGGAATTTTGTGAGACCGCAAAAATTGACGGCGCCAGATTCTGAGGCCCAGTGTGCCCGAAATGAATTTCTGAACTTTTTTTTAGGTACGTTCAGTAAATGTGCGAGAGGGTTTTTATAACATCTGAACTGGTGCACTGAATTGAAATTTGAGGGCACCGTTGAACCCACAACATTGGTAGTCGTTTAAAGAGACCTTCACCTCGACCGCAGTAGGTCGAGGGTGGAAGTTATCTTTTCATTTATTCGTCAATGAATGACATAAAATAAAATTGTGTAACGTTTTATTTATATTTAAAACACTCATGTGGATTTTTAGAGGTGGGGACCACCAGATCTAAACCTTTCATATGTGTGTTATGAGGTGGGGACCACCTGAACTAAAACCTCTCATATTTTATGGTGTTGGGGACCACCTGTGACTAAAACCCCCTTGAACTCCCTCTTAAATGTGGGGAAGCCTCTCAAACTTCCCCCACATTAATTATGCCACCCCCTTTGATTAATGATTCCAACACCTCTTGATTAATGTTTCCAAATCAAATTAAATTAATAAAAGACAATTTAATTTATATTGTCCATTCTTTTGTTTGGAGAAGTGTTGGGAAATCACTTGGAGAAAATTTTACCCTCTCCAATGAAGAACACCTCCCAGCGAATAATGACCATAAGTGATCTAAGAATAAGGAAACCAACCCCAAGCCGGATCGGACGCACCTTGCGGAGGATTACTCCTCTTCCAATGAAGAATTATCCTCCAACGAAAAATGCTGATGCATGACTTTGACTTCTTCCTAAGGACATCCTTCAATGTGGGATGTCTTCAAACAATGAATTCCCTTCCCTCCTCGTCGACGTCAAAAAAAAACAAGGTAGGGTGTTTTTTAAATTGATCAATGTTAATTTCCCTCTCACATTGAATTATCTTCCTTGAGTCATTTGCTACCACCCTAATTCGGGGGGTACGGTCCAAACAAACATGCCCCGACCACTCCGCAAATCATGGTTCTTTTGTCTGTTCTTCACGATGGTGACAACGACCGTTGCTGGAGTTTGGCACCGGTGCAACATGAGAACTGTGGCCGACAACATGGCGGAACGTGACACAGGCAACGAACGAAGGGCGGCCGGTCAAGTCAGCTGCTGAAAAGGAACAGTGCCCCACCGCCTGTGGCTGCCGTGGCACCCCTCCATCATCCTATGGCCCCCATGGTCGTCCGCACCACCACGCTCCCTTCATCGCCACCCCGCAGCCTTCTACCCCACCCTGCAGCCTCTCCACCCTGTGGCCTTCTGTGCCACCACACAGCCTCACCACCATGTGGCCTCGCCACCATGCGGCTGTTTGCGCCGCTCGGCGGCCTTCCGTGCTCCCCCACGGCCCCACCGCCCCCAACCGTCTACACCGCCCCACAGCCTCACTGCCAGTGGCCTTTCGTGTTTTCCCTACAGCCCACTGCGGCCTCACGCCTCCCTCGTGGCCCCCCGTGGCCTTGTGCCACCCTCACTGCCCTCATGGCCTCGGCGGCCCTCGGTGGCCCCTCGTGGCCCATGGGACCTCCACATCCCCTTGCGACCATAGTGGCCTGCCAGGCCGCCCAGCGCAGGCCAGGCTGGACCCAGTGGGCTGGTTCGACCCGAAACAGGTCAAGTTGGCCCTGGCGAGGTTGGAAATGGTTGGTCCAACCGGGTCAGATGAGTCCCGGGCCCACTTCGACCCATTTACCCTCTTGTTCCCATAACTTTGGCACCGGGAGACCGTTTGACGAACTGTCAATGATGCTGGAAACCTTGGAGTGAGATGTTCCCTTTCAGTATAACCCAATATTGATATGTATTTTGATGGGGTATGGTTGGGTTGGATCGATCATGAATCCAACCGGCCCCCTAGACTAAAAGGCAAATAACTCACAGATGGGGCATCTGAATAACACATTGTCGGTTGTGTCGAGACCCCTATGACGTGGAATTCCTTTGAGATACCTGTTCGTGGGACTTCATGGAAGTTGGAGTATCAACCAGTGGCTTGTGGGGATGACCATCCCAGAGACTATCAGGCTTAGTATGGGAACCAAGAAGTTTCTTGTGATGTAAATAATGAATTGAAATCCTGTGTGGGTTCCCATCAAGAGATCCTGTGTGGGTGAGCACCTAGCGAACCTATGTGGTTTAGCACTGAGCGATCCTGTGCGGGTCAGCACCAAGCGATCCTGTGTGGTTTAGCACCAAGCGATCTTTGGTGGGCCAGCACCTAGAGATACTGTGGGGGTATGATGACGATTTAGGTTCCTCCGGGGGTCTTCCTCTTAACAGAGTAAGATGCTTCAATCGTTACATATAATCATATCTACTATGGTACCTGAGTTATACTTGGTGTGAGCTAAGTCTTTACATATGTGGCACATTCCTTCATGGTAATACCTTTGTGGTATTCTCTTTTGTGGTATACATGTTTGGTACTTACCTTCGTGGTTTTTCGTCCCTTGTAGAACAATTGAGCTTTCTGCTTTTGAGTTGGACTCTGTGTTTTCCTCATGATTAAGATGGGTTTACATGATAACATAGGTATATGTATGGGCATATACCTAAGTAGGGTTTTTAGTTGATCCCTTGTTGTATTGTTTATCCTTGGTGGATTTTGTGAGACCTTGAGGGTCTCGGGGTCCCTACTGAGTATCATTATACTAACCCATGCACGGGTTATGCCTGCACACTGTTGTGTTTGGTGTAGATGATGGATTGCGCTGACTGAGGATGAGATTATTAGGACTAGAGGCAGCACAGAGGTAGACGTTAGATGAGGCGAACTATTAAGACAACCATTCGTGAGATGTAGCTACACATCAGGTTGGATTTTTTATGGACGATCCAGGAACTTCTTTTCACCTACTAGTAGTCTTTTACTTTCCATTTTTATTTGTTCATTCCTATTGGGATTGTATTCTGGACCCTTTTTAACATAATGTACACTCTTTTTTTACTATAAATATTAATTGAGTTCTTATCTTGTTGTGTTCATGGTCGTTTGTGTTACAGGTTATAAAGTAAATGCCTTCCCAGTTTAAGGGAATACGCCTTCAGTGCTTGTCTCTAGCCCCAGACCTATGGAAGGCGTGCTTGGGGTAGTCACGGTATGGGCCATGGGGGACTTGTCGTGACAAATTGCTATCAGAGAGGTCGTTTATACCATATAACATATGACATTTATCTTTTTAACGGCAATAGTGTTAAGCCTAGTGAGTGTTTTTATCAGTTTAGGGAATCCAGTGCTAGTGTGGTGGCCGACGTATCCATACACCAGGACCCTGAATTTTGATTTCTGACTCAGTGCATGAAAACACTATTTGCATGTGTGTTTTCTAGAGTGTTATTTGTGATCTATTTGTGTCAGCTAACCAGGTATAACTTATCGACCATGGAGCACCTATTTCTTTTTAGGATGCCGCTATGCAGACAGTCAGCTAAGGTTCTGAGAGTAGTACGCACTGACAGCCTACTGAGCAATAAGGCCTCGGTGTAGGGACCTCTTCCCGTAAAGGAACTAGTGGTACCATTATCCATTGGTTCACTAATGACACCAGCCACAGCGGCAGAGGTTGCATGCCGCTTGAGCACATTGCATGGGTTCCAGTACCAGAGGCCACCCAGGTTCAGGGGAGAGACGGACCCATAGGCAGAAGAGGATTGTCTGGAGGCCATGGTGAGAGTTTTTCTACTGGTAAGGACACAAGCTAATCTCTTGGTAATCCTTGTTGCCAACCTTCTAATGGAAGAAGTAGACAGATGGTGGAGCTTGATGCTCCACGTTCACGATGAGGTGACACTTCTCTGGGTAGACTTCAAGGGCCTGCTTCAGGAATAGTTTGTCCCAGTGACTTTTCACGTAGTGCGTATATAGGAGCTTCTTCATCTGTAGCAGGGAAACATGATTGTGGCTTAGTACTTAGCGAGGTTCCCTAAAATCTCATGGTACTCCACTTATATGGTGTGAGACCCATTTTTCATATCCCGAACCTTCGAGCAGGGACTTAGGCAGGAGATCAGGGCGTCGATTATTTCTCTCTGCATCCCGATGCAGGAAGGGGTGTTAGAGCGAGCCCTCTTAGTAGATATTTTCCTTGCTGAGCAGTCCCCAGTAGCGAGACCCCGCACTAGTCATCATGTCACGAAGTCTTCTATAGCTATAAGCAGGCAAATTTCACATAGGCCCAAGAGGACCAGACCTACAGGTGAATGACTACAGGATTCCAGGTCGATTGTGCAGGGCACTCGAGGCAGAGCTAGTCATGCCAGGAGCAGGTAGTGTTACAAATACTACAGGAAAGGTCACATAGCTCTGACTGTCCGACCCGCCATACAGATGATCAGAAGATGGTTGAAGGACCTCCCAGGCAGAGACAGAGGTTTGATCCTGGTGGTTCGTAGGGAGCAAACGGACATGGCGGAGGAGAAGGTCATGCATCTAGTGGTGGGAAATGGTTCGAGATGTTACCGCCACCACCACCATGTGGTCCACCATGACCATAGGGGGAAGGTGGACAGGGTGGGATCATCCCTAGGTAGCTGAGGCCTATGACCATGGAACTCCAAATATGTTATGAGGTATGATCTATTTCAATTCCACCATAGCTGCAGTAATTATAGACACAGGTGTCATTCATTATATTATTTCCACTACCCTCGTTCGTAGCTCAGAGATTCCGAGAAAGACATTGGCTCGATCCTTACGGATAGAGACTCCTATGGGAGTTGATTTTATGATTACGCACTGGTCCCAGCATTATGAGCAAACTCTAAGAGGCGAGAGCTTCGACTGGGATATCCAAGTAGCGGTGTCAAGGCCTTACGACGTCATCTTGGATATGGACTGGTTATCAACAGTAAAAGCTTCGATAGACACTATTAGGTGCAAAGTACGGTGTGTCTGCATGGGTCAGACCAAGTTTACCTTCACTGGTTAGAAGGGAGCCTTTAGAGCACATGATGAACTTACCCGAAGGAGGGTTCAACTGATTACACATCAGTTCACAAGCCTTACCTGTGGATCGATTGATGTGGAGTGTCTTATTTATCCTGTAGTTGTGGACCAATATGCAGATGTCTTCCCTGATGATGTTTCGGTTCTACCTCCTCATAGAGAGGTGGACTTTTACATTGACTTGTACCCCGGGTCAGCATCGATATCTACACCAGTGTATCAGATGGCTCCCACGGATCTTCGTGAGCTACGGGTATATTTGGAGGACTTACAGGGGAATGGGTTCATTCGACCTAGAGTATCTCTTTGGGAACCCCCGATTTTGTTTTCCAAGAAGGAGGATGGGAGCTTCAGACTTTGTGTTGACTATCGGTGCCTAAATCAGGTGATCGTGAAGAAGAAGTACCCACTCCTGAGGATTGATAGACTATTTGATCAGTTGAAAAGAGCACGATGTTTCTTGAAGATAGACCATAGATCAGGTTATCACCAGCTCAGAGTACGAGACAAGGATGTGCCGAAGACGGCTTTTAGATGCCGGTACAGCAATTACAAGTTCTCAGTTATGCCATTCGGAGTAACCAATGCTCTAGCAGAATTCATGAGACTCATTAACAGGATCATTCATCCAAGTCTTGATTTTTTTGTAGTAGTATTCATTGATGACATTCTGATCTACTTGACTACTGAGGAAGAGCATGCCTATCTTTTGCAGATTGTTCTGGAAACACTCTGAGAGCTCTAGATTTATGGTAATCTCTCGAAGTGTCAGTTTTGGATTTGAGAGGTTCACTTTCTGGGAAATGTCATCTTGGAGGATGGCATTGCAGGGGATCCAGTGAAAATTGAGGGGGTACATGCTAGGGAGCCACCATGGAGTGTGACAGAGGTACGGAGTTTCCTGGGATTCACTGGATACTACCAATGATTTGTTCCATATTTCACCAGACTTGCATCCCCACATTCAGCTTTGGAGAAGAAGGGGAAACCCTTCACGTGGTCCGATAGATGACAGCTGATTTTTCACGAGTTAAGGCAGAGGCTGACAAGTGCCCCAATCTTGAGTCTTCTAGAGGAGGGCATAGGGTGCGTAGTCTATTGTGACGCATCAGGGACCGGGCACGGATGTGTCCTGATGCAGGAGCGAGTAGTGATCATATATGGTTCTCGACAGCTGAAACAAAATGAGCAGAACAACGCTACCCCTGACCTGGAGTTAGAAGCAGTGTTCATCTCTTTGAAGATGTGGAGAAACTATCTGATGGGTGAACACTTTATATTCTACTCAGATCATAAGAGTCTCAATTATATCTTCACTCCGAAGGACCTGATCCTAAGATAGCGACATTGGCTTGAGTTCCTCCAGGACCACGACTTCAAGATAGACTATACTCCTATGAAGGGGAAAATTCTAACAGATGCACTCAGTAGGTGATTTGGTATACAGCTTCTAGGTGAGGCGATGGAGCAGTTGGCCGCTTTGCAGATATCCTTTGAGGAACGGGATAGAGAAGCATTTCATCATTCTCTTACAATCACTCCCCCAATCCTTCAATGAGTCTGGGATGTGTAGCATGGGGATGCTGACTGCGAGGCTTGATGTGCTCAGATATCCATAGGGCAGGCACCTGATAGATTTTATGAAGTTTGGGAGCACAGAATCCTCTTCAGAGGATGTACTATGGTACCAGTGTCACTTAAAGAGAAATTGTTGAGGTAATTCCACATATCCCCTCTAGCGGTACATCCAGGAGTGGCGAAGATGTACAAGGATCTACAACGACTGCACTAGTAGCCGGGAATGATGAAAATGGTAGCAGAGCTTGTCTCTCGGTTCCCCACATGTCAGCAAATGAAGGCGGAGCATCAGGTACCAGCAAGCTTGGTTCAACCTTTAGTGGTCCCAAAGTGGAAGTGGGATGGGATATCCATGGACTTCGTGAGAGGACATCCGCATACATTCAGGGGACATAACTTGATTTGGGTGATCGTCGACTGACTCACCAAGTTTTCCCACTTCATACCGATCAGAGAGCAGGGTTCAGTAGAGATATTGGGATGCCTCTATGTGAAAGATATTGTGTGGCTACATGGAGTACCCTAGATGATTGTCTCTGATCGTGATGCACGTTTTAATTCCTTGCTATCGAAGGGGTTGCAGGAGGCTTTCGGGATGCAGCTTCATTTGAGCACCGCCTTCTATACTCAGATGGATGGACAGACTAAGCATACCATTCAGACCCTTGAGGGCATTCTTCGTGCTTGCTTCCTCGATTGTAGTCGCAGCTGGGATGATCAATTTCCTGTGGTGGATTTTGAATACAACAACAACTATCACTCCACCATTGGGATGGAACCTTTTGTGGCGTTATACGGACGAACTTGATGATCACCTTTGTACTGGACTGACCCAGGGGAGTCAGCACTCGTGGGACCAGAGATGGTATGGGCTACCACAGAGAACGTTCAGATCCTCCATGAGTTGAAAAAGACTGCACTAGGAAGGCATAATTCTTATGCTGATAGGAGACGGAGACCTCTGGAGTTCGATGATAGTGACCACATCTTTCTACAAGTCTCACCTCGATGTGTTTTGCGGAGATATGGATGTGGTGACAGGTTGTCTCCAAGATTCATTGGACCCATCTAGGTCCCCAACAGAGTTGGAGAGGTGGCTTACCACTTATCTCTTCCACCTCAGTTGCACCGGCTGCACGATGTCTTTCACGTATCCCAGCTAAGGAGATACGTTCAAGACCCTTCCCATGTAATCGACCACGGTGAGCTATACATCGACGATGGGGATACTTTTACGGAGGTTCCAGTAGAGATTGAGGATCGATAGGAGCGGGTCCTTCATGAGTGGTCAATACCTCTCGTGTGTGTTCTTTGGAAGTATGGGAACATCCAAGAGAGCATATGGGAGCGGGAGTCTCAGATACATGCTCGGTACACCCACTTGTTCCCTTGGATTGAGTTGTGACATATGGGGATGAAAATCCCTGAGGTGGGGAGAATGTAAATACCCAACAATTCAATATAATTTTTTTTAAATATATGGGAATTTTAGGAGACCGTGAAAATTTCCAACACATGATTCTAAGGCCTTGTATGCCTGTAATAAATTTCTGAACATTTTTTCACATACTTTCAGTAAACATGCAAGTGGGTTTTTTGAACATTTCAACTAGTGCTCAGAATTGAAATTTGAGGGCACTATTGAACACGTAGCACCGATATTCACTTAAAGAGACATGCACCTCGACCGCAGTAGGTTGAGGGTGGATTTTATCTTTTCACTTATTCATGAAAGAATGAAATAAAATAATAATTTGTAACATTTTATTTTCATTTGAAACACCCATGTAAATGTTAATAGGTGGGGACCACTAGAACTAAACATCCCATTTGAGTGTTAATAGGTGGGGACCACCGGAACGAAAACCTCTCCTAGGTTATGGTGATGGGTACCACCTGATACTAGAACTCCCTTAAACTCCCTCTTAAAAGTGGGGATGCCTCCGAAACTTCCACCACATTAATAGTGTCACCCCCCTTTGTTTCATTATGCTTAAACCTCTTAATTAATTGTGCCAACTCAAATTAAATTAATAAAACCGAATTTAATTTAGATTGGATATTTTTTTGTAGGGAGAAGTGTTGGAAAAGAACTTGAAGAAACATTTACCCTCTGTAATAGAGAACACATCCCAAGGAAGAATGATCACCAGAGATCGAAGAACTGGGAAACCGACCCCAAGCCAGAATGAAAGCATCTTGCAGAGGATTACTCTTCTCCCAATGAAGAATGCACCTCTAATGAAGAACGTCGACGCACGGCTTTGAATTCTTCATCGTCCTCTAAAGTGGGACGTCTTCAAACAGCGACTGTCCTTCTCTCATCGTCGACTAAACAAAACGAACAAGGTAGGGGTGTGTTTTAAATTGATCGATGTTAATTTACCTCTCACATTGAATCATCTTCCTTGAGCCATTTTCTATAGCCTTAATGCGGAGGGTACGTGCCAAAAAAATATGGTCTGAACCCTCCGCAAATGTTGGTTCTTTTGTGTGATCTTCATGATGGTGATGGTTATCGGTGTCAGAGTTTGACACCGGTGGAACACGAGAACCGTGGCCAACACCATGGCCGGCCGTGGCGCAGGCGACGAACGAAGAGTGGATGATCAAGTCCGTCACCGGAGAAGGCATGGCACCCAGCCGCCATCGGCCTCCGCCACTGACGGCCTCTTCATCACCCCACTACCTGCGGCCTCCATCGTCCTGTGGCCCCAGAAACGGTCTGCGTCGCCCCACGACCATCCACACCGCCCAGAGGCCTTGCCACCCTACAACCATTCATGCCGCCCCATGGCCATCCTTGCCGCGCTGCAGCCTCTTGCGCCACCCCCGCATCCCCCACCGCCTCATGCTGCCCTCGCGGACCCCCATGGCCTCGCACCGCCTACACAGCCCCCGTGGACCCCATGACCATCCTTGGCCCCTCGTGGCCTACTGGACCGCCCAACGGGGGCGGGGCAGCCCCTGTTGGTCCAACTAGGTTGGACCAGACCGAGGCCCACTTCAACCCATTTACGCTCTTTTTGCCATAACTTTGGCACAGGGGGACCATTTGACGAACAGTCAATGACACTGTAAACCTTTGAGAGATACGGTCCCTTTGATTATACCCCACTAGAGATTTGGATTTAGATGGGGTACGGTTGGGTTAGATCGAGTATGAATCCAACCGATCCCCCCAAGACTAAAAGGATAACAACTCTTAATCAGGCATCCGAATGATGCACTGTCTGTTGCATTGAGACCCTTGTGATGTGGCGGTCCCTTGAGATACTTATTCATGACACTTCATGGCAGTTGGAGTATAGACTACTGGCTTGTGGAGGGGGCCACCCCAGAGACAAGCTATCTTAGTACGGGAACCCAGTAGCTGGCTGGGATGTAATGAATGAATGGAGATCATGTGTGGCTCAACACTGAGCGATCATGTGGGGGTCAGCACCTAGAAATCCTATGTGGGTCAGCACCGAGCATTCCTATGTGGGTCAGCACCGAGCGATCATGTGTGTCTTAGCACCGAGCGATCTTGTGTGGGTCAGCACCTAGAGATACTGTGTGGGTCTGATGATGATTTAGGATCCTTTGTGGTTCTTCCTCTTAACAGAGTAAGACAATTCATTAGTTACATCTAATCATCTCTACTATTGTACCTATGTTATACCTGGTGTGAGCTATGTCCATACCTGTGTGGTACTTTTCTTTGTGGTAATACCTTGGTGGTATTCTTCTGTGTTTCATACCTGTGTGGTACTTACCTCCTTGGTTTTCCTTCCCTTGTGGAACAGTTGAACTATGGTCTTTTGAGTTGGACTCAGTGTTTTCTTCATGAATGAGATGGGTTTACTTGATAACTTAGGTATATGTATGGGCATATACCTATGTAGGGTTTTCAGTTGATCCCTTGTTGTGTGATTTATTCTTGGTGGATTTTGTGAGACCTTGAGGGTCTCGGGGTCAATACTGAGTATCGTTATACTCACCCCTATATGGGCTATGCCATGTACCCTTTTGTGTTTGGTGTAGATGACGGACATCCCTGACTGAGGACGAGAGTACCAGGACAGGAGGTAGCTCAGAGGTGGGCATTAGACGAGGCGAACCGCAGAGATGGCCGTTCGGGAGATGTACCTACCTTTCAGATAGGATTTGTGGTGGAAGATCTAGGGGCTGCTTTTCACCTACTAGCAGTCTTGTACTTTCCATTTTCCTTGTACTTTCCTGTTGGGATTGTATTATGGCCCCTTTTTACTTTTTATACACTATTTTTTTACTATATAGATTACTTGAGTTTTTATCTTTTCGTGTGCTTGGTTTTGTGTGTTACAGGATATAAAGACAATGTCTTCCCAGTTTTAGGGAATATGCCTTTGGTGCTAGTCACCAGCCCCTGGCCTATGGAAGGCGGGCTTGGGGTAGTCACGGCACTGGCCCTGGGGGATGGTTCGTGACATTATCACCCCACAATCCAAACTAAATAGAATGGGGCTCAATTTTTATTAATGATTAATGTGAATATAGCTCTAAATATTTAATGAAGAGGATAATTATTACACCTACTCTAAAATTACCCACCAGTATGAAAGCTTTTTAATCTATATTGTTGCGTCAAAAATTTGATTTGGTTGTGTTCTCATTACAAATGACTATGGGATAGCCTATTCCTCACAAAAATTAATTCACTTTGAGGAAAAATACCCAATACATGATCTAGATTTGGATATAGTGATATTTTTATTGATGACTAGGTTAAATTATCTATATGAGGAGAAGTGTTCCTTATATATATATATCATAAAAGCCTTATCTATATACACATACCAAAGGATCAAAACATGCGCTAATGATGGTGGTTTGATGTAATAATGGAATATGATTATTAAATCCATTTCCATCAAAGGATGGTGAATAATGTTGTAAGTGGAAATATCAAGTAACCCAATCCGTGATGATAACATCATGGAATTAATTCCTCTTGGACATGCAATGGGTGTAGATGGGGAAAATAAAATGATATTTATTTAAAAAATTTCAAATAACTACACTACTATCCATTCATGAGAGGATCATTGTTTCCCAAGAAGAAGACGATATTCTACAAAAAAATTAGTGAATATTCAAGAGTTCTACATTAGTAATGTTTGAGTCGTAAGGTTTTAAAAACTGATATGTGTCACATAAAATATTAAACTAATGTGGGGTCCTCTATATGATGCACATTTCTCATCCACCTCTACTAATTTAAGATACACTATGATATATAGATATATGAATAAAAAATTCTGGATGGATAACATGAAGTGAGAGATTCAAAAAAAATATTTTGACTCATAGTATTATAATAATTAAATGATGAATGATATTAGTCTAAGGGTATGATGAGTTAATTTTCCATATCAGTATGGATATTAGAAAACATGTTAATGGATTCCATCTAAGGATTCACCACGATATAGTGTCATCTATGTTGTAGTATATTCCCCTACAATGTCAATGTATTTAATTGAAATATTGGAATATTTCACTAATTATCAATGCACAAATATATAAATATTATAATTGGTAACACTACAATGAGTGCCACTTTCCTTTTTTATCAGTATTTGGGGATTACGTCATGGTTATGGAGAATCCTTTTGCATGAGTTTGATAAGTATTTGTGTTTCATTACTTCTTATCACCCCAATATGGATGGTTATTCTGAGAGAACTATTCAAACTCTAGAGGATATGTTAAGATCAAATTTGATGGATTTCCACTGATTAGGGGATCAACACCTTCACCTAGTGAAGTTTCCATATAAAAATAGTTTTCATTACATCAACCAAATAGTTCTTTATGAGGCTCTATTTGGGACTTGTTGTCAAAAATTAACATACTAGGATGAATATAGAGAGAATAAAATGATGGGACTCAATATTTTCATAGTTATGACAGAGATGGCTCAAAAAAATAAATTTCATATAAAATCTTTTCAAATTTATTGAAAAATATAGGCGAAAAATAATCTATGTGATCCAGTGTTTGATGTCAAAGATAAAGTGATCCACCATATATCAGTGTGGAATAATGTAAGGTGTTTCGGGAATAAGGGAAACATTTATCTATGATAAAATAGCCTCTTTGAGATCATTGAACACATCAAAGCTATGGTCTATCGACTTGCTCTCCAAACTTTCATAACTTACATATATGCTTTGTTCCATGTATCCCTCTTGATGAATTATGTAGAAGACCCTCACATATAGTAAATCCAAATGTGTAAACTATATATAATTATCCTTCATATGTGGTGTATATGTTGAAGATATTATATTGTTGAAAAAGATTTCAATGAAATAAGAAAACCCATGAAGCCAATGTGATGTGGTGGAAAGAAAAGTTTTAGGAGTAAAAAAGGGAAGCCAAAAAAGTAAATGAAATAGAAGATACATCATTTGTTTTATGGTAGTAAATGTAATTTCATTAGTGATCCTTCTGAAGGGGGAAATACAATAAAAACATGAATATGTATAATTTATATTCAATTTTCAAATTAGTAAATTCCATATTAATAAATGTAGATATATAAAAAGTGTATACTACTTTTTTATTTTTGACCATTATAATTTATATCCACTACAGGAAAAACATGCCTTTGCGACATGATTAATTATCGTCACAAAAAGTCTATCCCAGATGTTAATTGCGACGGGCGGTTCGTCCCATTGCAAACAAAAAGTTATTTGCAACAGGTTTTTGGATCCCGTCAAAAAAGTAAGGTGCGGTTTGGCAAGTGTTGCGCGCCAAATCGTGGGTTGCGCGCCATAGCGCGCGAAATGTTATTGGCGGTGGGGGGGATCCCCCCGCCGCAAATAGTGTGTGGGTCGGAGGGTATTTATGACGGGACCCGTCGCAAATACCGGCGGTTATAAATGGTTTTTTGCGACGGGATTTTGTCTCGTCGCAAAAGGTGTGTTGGAAGGTCAGTTTTTGCGACAGGGCCCATCACAAATACCCTTTTTACCACCAACATCAATTAATGCGGGTGAAGGTATTTGCGACGAGCCCCATCGCAAAAAGATCTTTTTGCGACGGTAATCTTGTCGCAAATAGACTCGTCGCAACTAATCTAACCTATATATACCCCCCTCTGTTTTCATTCTCTTCCCCTCATTTCTCACTACCCCTCTCTCTCTAAACTCTATTTTAAGAGTGAAAAGTTCTCTGACGTAGTTTTTTTTACAGGGAAGTTGTGATGTTTCTTACATCCATTGGAGATCAAGTTTAAAGGTATTTATATTTTATTTAATTTAGTATTTATTTAATTTTTTATACTAATTTTAATAATTGTTGATTAGTTGTAATTAAATTAGATTTAAATTGTTTTGTTATCTATATTTAGTTGTAATAATAAATTGTAATTATTAATACTAATTCTTCATAATTATTAACAATTAAGAATAAATAGGAATAATTAGTAATATTAAGTAATGATTAGGAATAATTAGTAATAATTAGGAATAAATAGGTATAAATCGGAATTATTAGTAATAATTTGTATTAATTTGTAATAAATAGGAATAATTAGTAATAATTAGTAATAATTAGTAATAATTAGTAATAATTAGTAATAATTAGTAATAATTAGTAATAATTAGTGATAATTAGTAATAAATAGTAATAAATAGTAATAAATAAGAATAATTAGTAATAATTAGGAATAATTAGTAATAATTAGTAATAATTAAGATTAATTAGGAATAATTATGAATAATTAGTAATAAATAGGAATAATTATTAACAAATACGAATAATTAGTAATAAATAGGAATAATTAATAATAAATAGGAATAATTAGTAATAATTAGGAGTAATTAGTAATAAATAGGAATAATTAGTAATAAATAAGAATAAATAGGAATAATTAGTAATAATTTGTAATAAAAAGGAATATTTTGTAATAAATAGGAATAATTAGTAATAAATAGGAATAATTAGTAATAAATAGGAATAATTAGTAATAAATATGAATTATTAGTAATAAATAGAAATAATTAAAAATAAATTGGAATAATTAGTAACAATTTGGAAAAATTAGTAATAATTGGGAATAATTAGTAATAAATAAGTATAATTAATAATAAATTTGAATAATTAGTAATAATTTGTAACATTTAGTTATAAGTAGTAATAATTAGTAATAAATTGTAATAATTTGTAATAAATAGCATTAATTTGTAATAAATTGGAATAATTAGTAATAATTAGTAATAATTAGAAATAATTAAGAATAATTGGTAATAATTAGGAAATATTAGTAATAATTAGCAATACTTAGTAATAATTAGTAATAATTAATAATAATTAGAAATAAATAGTAATAAATAGTAATAATTAGTAATAAATAGTAATAAATAGAAATAATTAGTAATAATTAGTAATAATTAGTAATAAATATTAATAAATATTAACAAATATGAATAAATAGGAATAAATAGGAATAATAAGGAATAATTAGTAATAATTAGTAATAAATATGAATAATTAGTAATAAATAAAAAGAATTATTAATAAATACGAATAATTAGTAATAAATAAGAATAATTATTAATAAAAAGGAATAATTAATAATAAATAGGAATAAATATGAATTAATAGGAATAAATAGGAATAAATAAGAATAATTAGCACTAAATAGGAATAATTAATAATAAATAGGATTAATTAGTAATAATTAGGAATAATTAATAATAAATAGTAATAATAAGGAATAATTAGTAATAATTAATAAAAATTAGGAATAATTCGTAATAAATAGTAATAAATAGGAAAAATGGGAATAATTAGTAATAAATAGGAATAAATAGTAATAAATATAAATAAATAGTAATAATTAGGAATAAATAGTATTAATTAGGAATCATTAGTAATAAATAGGAATCATTGGTAATGATTAGGAATGAATAGTAATAAATATTAATGAATATTAAAAATAGGAATGAATAGTAAGGAATAGAAATGAATAGTAATGAATACTGTAAAATATAAATAAATATTATCAAATAGTACTAAATACTGATAAATAGTATTAAATAGTAATAATTAGTATTAAAGAGTAATAATTAGTAATAATTAGTAATAATTAATAATAATTAATAATAAATATTAATAAATAGTAATAAATAGGAATAAATAGTCATAAATTGGAATAATTTGTAATAATTTGGAAAAATTAGTAATAAATAGGATTAATTTGTAAAAAATAGGAATAATTCGTAATATATAGGAATAATTAATAATAATTAGTAACAAATAATAATAATTTGTAATAATTAGTAATAATTAGTAATATTTAGTAATAAAAGAGAATAATTATTAATAATTAGTAATAAATAGGAATAATTAGTAATAAATAATATTAATTAGGAATAATTAGGAATAATTAGTAATAAATAAGATTGAATAGTAATAAATAGAAATGAATAGTAATAAAATGTAATAAATAGTAATAAATAGTAATAAATAGTAATAAATAGTAATAAATTGTCCTAAATAGTAATAAATTGTAATAAATACGAATAAATATCAATAAATAGCAATAAATAGGAATAATTAGTAATAAATATGATTAATTAGTTATAACTATTATAAATAAGAATAATTTGGAATAATTAGGAATAAATAAGAATAATTTGGAATAATTAGGAATAAATGAGAAATAATTAGTAAAAATAGGAATAATTAAGAATAAATTAGGAAAAATTAATAAAAAATAGTAATAATTAGTAATAAATAGGAATAATTAGTAATAATTATTAATAAATAGTAATAAATCATAATAAATAGTAATAAATTGGAAAAGTATGAAGAATTAGGAAGAATTAGGAATAATTATGAACAATTAGCCATAATTAGAAACAATTAGCAATAATTAGAAAAAATTAGAAAAAATAGAAATAAATAGGATTAATTAAGAAGAAATTCAATTCTAATAAATTGTAATAACTGGTAAAAACTTGGAACAATTTCTAGTGGATTGACGACACAACTTTTGCTCGATGACTCTCCTCCTTTCAACATTCACTCGCTCAATACATTATGAAATGTATTCTTCTACATAGGCATATACAATCCCGTATGCACGAGTTTGAATATACATTTGTAGGACCACATTTTTTGTAATGTGTTCAGGCGGTGACAGTTTCAATAAGATGATGCATCGAAGAAAAGGGGGCTCTTTTTTATAACTGCTCATTTACTTGCATCTTTCTCACACTGAAATCACAATGAAGAATCTCCCTAGAGGTATGCTTATTCAATATCGTATGCATGATAATGAATAAGCATACCTCCAAAAAGATTCTTCATTGTTATTTCAGTTTGAGAAAGATGAAAGTAAATGAGCCGTCTGACAAAAGAGTAGCCGTCAATCCACTGAAAATTTTGTCGCCCAAATTTAATTGTAATTATTACAAATTAGTGGTAATTATTTACCTTCTTTTTTCAGATAGTGTTTTTATAATTTCAAATTATTCAAAAACAATGATGATATTATATTTTATAGAAAAATATGGAACAAGGAAATAGAAATCAAACATTCTTAGATGATCATGCTTAGATAAATCCGCACAGAAATCCAAATTGTTCTGGTTTAAATCATGTATATATTGAGGGTATTGAAGCATTCTTATCATTTGCATCATCAAAACCATAAAATATTTCAGAAGGCACAATAAATTATCCTAGTAAAAAAGGTTCTCTGAGAACGTTTGACAAATTTGACATGTTTGGGGGATATCTCTTGCGGTTTGGTTTTCTCCCAGACTATGTTTTTTGTTATCAACATGTTGAAAAAAGTTCCAGAAAGATATTAATAACTAGATTCCGGATCCATCATGGTTTCAAAATTTAGTACATGATATTTCTGGTCCATCAGTTCAACAAACTGAAACTCAAGATGATATTGATTTAACTCTTGAGTTGGCACCATCTAAATTTTATGAGTTGTTGAGGTCAGGTGAGGATACATTATATCCTGGTTCCAAGATAAGATAATTAGAAGCGGTTGAAAATTTTACAGCTATTAAATCAGATAATGCAACGTCAAAAAACTTTTTTGATCAGATATTTTCTATGATTAAATCATTGTTACCTAAATTAAATGTGTTGCCTACAAATTACGTTGAGAGTAAGAGGCCGATTTGTAATCTGGTCCTTAGTTATCGGAAGATTCATGCATGTCCAAATGACTGAATCTTTAATTTTTGGAGAAAATGATTCATTGGATAGTTTTCCCACATGTGGACAATCTAGGTATAAAGAAGCTCAACTAGGGATGTCTGTATCGATTCTAGTAAAATAGTTGAGATATTTCCCCCTTACACCTAGGTTTCAGTGTTGATATAGGTCTCTGAACATAATGTCAATGATATCATGGAACAAACCCATGATTTCAACTGATAAAATCTTGAATCATCCATCTAATGGTGATTCATGGAAACATTTTGACTATCTAAATCTGTATTTTACTTTAGAAGCCCAAAACGTACGATTGGGTCTTTCTACTGATGGTTTCTGTTCATTTGGTTCTTATGGTAGTCAGTATTCATTTTGGCCTATCTTTATAACTCCATAAAATTTACCTCCATGGTTGTTAATGAAGTATCCCTATATCTTTTTGACCTTATTAATCATAGGACATCTAAAAAAGAATATTGATTTTTATTTAAAACCATTGATTGATGAGATAAATTCATTATGGAGTGATGGTGTTAGTACAAATTATGTTTTTGCGAAAAAAAATTTGTTATTAAAAGTTTCTTTGATGAGGAAAACTTGTGACTTTTCGGCATATGGAATGTTATCTAGCTAGAGTACACATGGTCTGAAATCATGTCCTTACTGTATGAAAGACAAAAAATCATTTATGCTCATCAATGGAAAAAAACATTGCTATTTTGACTGTCACCATAGATTTCTTCCAACTGATCATACTTTTGGGAGGAAAAAATCTCATTTCATAAAAGGTACAATTGTAAGGGATTAACCTCCAAAAATGATCTTAGGTACAAAGTTAAAATAAATTGAGTATTCATTACCTCCAATCACATTTGGGCCAATAGTAAACCAGCAAAAAATTCATGGATTTGGGAAAGAACATAATTGGATAAAACGAAGCATTTTTTAGGATCATCCATATTGGTCTGATTTGTTGTTCTACCACATGTTTCATTTCATAAAAATTGAGATGAAGTATTTTGATAATTTATTTCATAGAGTATTGGATACACAAGGTAAGACCAATGTTACTGCAAAGGCATGATTAGATCTTGCCCAAATTTGCAGGCGGCCAGAACTTGAACTATTTGAAAATGTCAGATCACAGAGGTTAATGAAGCCAAAATCATATTATACACTGTCCAAAATGATTCTCTTATTATTTAGTTAGCGGATTGCAGATTTGAGAGTTCCAAATGGATATGCATCCAATTTGGCCATATGTGTTAAGAATGGTTATATTACCGGATTAAAAAGATATGATTGTCAGGTTATAATGGAAATAATTATACCGATTGGATTCAAAGGATTGTGGAATTCTATGATTTGGGA
Source organism: Viscum album (assembly GCA_963277665.1). NCBI lineage: Eukaryota > Viridiplantae > Streptophyta > Magnoliopsida > Santalales > Viscaceae > Viscum > Viscum album. The sequence continues at coordinate 897,294,410 of OY728127.1, forward strand.
TTCTATAATAGATATATCCTATTTTTTCGTGACATTTGTGCATTGAAAACAGACTATGATTCACTATGAAATTGGAAGAAGATATTACTGTAATTATGTGTAAAGTGGAAAAAATCATTCTGCCCTATTTCTTTGACTCAATGGAACATCTGATATTACATTTTCCACATGAAGCTAAATGTATAGGTCCAGTACAGTTTCGATAGGTGTACCCATTTGAGTGATGCATGATGAAATTGATGAAAAATGTGTGTAACAAAGCATCAGTTAAAGGCTCAATTACTGAAGCCTACTTACAAGAAGAAATTTCATTTTTCTGCTCTCATTATTTTAAATCTCAATATCCCTAAAACACAATCACCTGGGATGAAACAAGGGGAATGTGAATGATGAAATGAACAATCAATTATCAATTTTTACTCTGCAAAATCTTGGTTTCAGTGGAGTTCATGAACGATGGATTTCAGATGATGAACACCACAGAGCTCATATATATGTTCTGCTCAACTATGAAGAAATGAAATCATTTATACTTTGAGTGATTATATAACTTATTCTATAATTTATGTTACAGTATGTAAAATTATTTTCTTTGAATGATATATGATAATAATATCAAGAAACAACTTCCAAAAATTACAGTAGCTGCTCTTGAAGAATGCAGACAAAAAAAATATCATAGTGGTTTCAAAAACAGGTAACATAAATTATTGATGGTTTAATATCAATTCTGTTTATTATTTGTTAGATTGGTAATTATTTTAATGATTTCCAGGTGTCTTAATATGCTGATAAAATTGATAAGCGACTGTGTATATTGAGTAACCCACCATCCAAAATGGTTAAATCTAATAATGCATATGTGGTGATTGGTTTTCAATTTCATACACGTGCATATGGGGAATAAAAAAGACTTTGAACAATGGATTTTTCTTGAGAGGATCACATCACAGAGAAACTGAATTTGACTTTTATGGCATTCTAGATGATATTATTGAACTATGTTATCTAGGATAGAATTACATAATGATGTTTAAATGTCGGTGGCTAGATACTAAGAGAGGATTTCATGTTCACCTGACTCATGGAATCGTTGATATTAAATATAAATGTCTTATTGTAATAAATGAACCATTTTTACTGGCTCAACAAGCACATCACATTTATTAAGAAAAGTATTCTGCTACTTCATGAGACTTGAGTGATTAGTGGAGCATAATAAAAATGAAATCTCAAGAAAATCAGTTTAACCAAACTGAATTTGGTTCCACTGAAGTGGATGGAATTGAAATTTTTCAAGAGACTGATTGAAATCCATCATTTTCACAAAGAGATGTGAAAATCGATGATGAAAATCCACAATTAAGGATTGATGAGGATGAAGACGTTAATGATGTTACAATTAAATTTGAAATAACAAGAGATGATGAAACTGAAACTAATATGGACATTGATGATGTCGAGGAGGAATATGAAGACATTGAAATTGATATATGTGGAGATGATTCTAAATATACACATTGACACAGTTAAATACTGGTTATAATCATAACTAATATATATCTATATATAGTAGTTACTTTCAACTATCTACTAAAAAAAATTGTGTTTCATATGGACCCTACTATATATCGCGAGTTGTAGGAGGCTAAGCTATCATTGGATGAGGGGGATTTTGGACCATCTGAACCTCAACCTAATGGTGGTTCAAGGGGTATGCAGAGGAGGTGCGGTCTTGTGCGACTAATGATTCCAAACCCTATCCCTGAGCGACGTCCACGTATTGGCATCGATCCACGCACAATGAGGTATGGTAACCTGTATATTTTAGTTAGCATTCATTAATTTATTTATATATATAATAATTGTTTGATTATTTATTCCTTTTTCACAGTTATGTGCATGTAGCTACTGGACAGGGGAGCGCTCTCTTGCGTAATTATTTTTCTCATCCATGGATCACAAGGGAACATATTCTCGTTGATGTGCGACACAACATGTTCAATCATTGGTTAGTACATAAATAAATAATATTTATTTTGAAATTTATTTTATTAATAACATGATATTATAAATTATTTTTTGGTTTTATGGTATCCCATCGATGATAAAATGTGTGACACCATCCACGCAGCATGGAAGGTGTCTATGTGTGACCATTTCTGTCAGTTTTTTAACAATTTGAGAAGAACATCCATTAAGAATTTAGGAGTGACAGAATTTGATGAGTCATGTAGAGCCCACCGACCATAGTACATTTCATCTCACATTTGGGATTGATTATGTTTACATTGGTTGGGTGGTGGATTTCAGAGGTGATCTTCATTGGGATGATAGAACCAGGGGAGACTGCGGGTGATGCATCGAGTTGGTAGTCGTACATTCAGTATGGATAAAGTGCATCTCGTAAGTTTATTTTGTAAATATTTTAGATAACATTAAATATAAATAGATTATTTTATATTTCTGTAGGTAGCCGAGCATACCGATATTATGGAGTTCAATGTTTATCAGATGTTGTAATGTGATCTAGCCACTGGAGATATTAGAGGTGATCACTTGAATCATATTGTGGTTAGTATTATTTTTTCAGTTTGACAATAAAGTGCATATAATAATTTAACAATTTTAATTTCAAATTAGAATTGTAGGAGTCCTATGAGGATGCGACCTCTCAGACAGAGGCTGAGAGTCAGGACAAGATGACTGAGCAGACCAGTGCCCACCATTTTGATGAGGCAGTATGGATGCAAGTGACACAGTATGGTTTTGAGAAGGGCTGAGTAGTTGGTATCTGCTCTCATTTGACTCCTGGTACTTATTATGGTACATCTATGATTTCAGCATCCCACTCGAGAGGAGCTCGTGGAGAGGTATCATCTACTGCCTCACAGTATCAGGATCAGTTGTGAACTCAGGCTGAGCTTATAAAGACATTGCAGAAGCAGCATGAAGAGATGTTTCGGTAGCAGCAGCAGCAGCACGGGGAGGAGATGCGTCGATGGGAGCAGCAACAGTATCACGAGTAGATGGAGTACATGCACCGTCTGACTCGTAGTTTAGGGATGGAGTTTCCTCCACCATCTTCTAAATATCCTCCACCTCCTCCAGAAGACGACCCCCAGTGAATTTTTTTTTTATAAAAACATTTGAATTCAAGATTTGTAGTAATATGAACTATTTACAGTGTCTGTCTTTAATATTGGTGCAAATAATGAATAATTTTTTTGAATATTTTATAATTTATTATTAGTACTATATCTTTTAATATTTTATTTATATTAGTAATAATAATAATATTTTATGATTTTATTATATTTATTTTTAAATATTAATAATTTTAATAATTTTTTAATTTTTTTTTATTTTAATAATTTTAATATTAATTTTTTATTAATCATAATTTTATTAAATATATTTTTTAGTATTATATTTATAAATGTTTTTTTTATTTTTATAATAATAATATTTTTTATTTCATTATTATATTAACAATAATAATATAAGTTTTTCATTAATCATAATTTTATAAAATATTTTTCTTATTATGTTTAGAATTTGCGACGGGACCTTTTGCGATGGGCTCTCTTCACAAATAAGTTATATACAATTTTTTATTATTAGTATTTGTGACGGGACAATGGGACCGTTGCAAAATGTTTATATATATATATATATATATAATGTATATCATCGGATTCTTATTTGCGACGGGGAACTTAGCTGTCACAAATAATATTTGCGACAGGACTATCACGAAAGTTTTATTGATATATAATTTATATAATCAGAGGCTTATTGGCGATGTGAAACATTCTCGTCACAAAAAAATGTATTTGCGACGGGATCCCTTCGCAAATAGTTCGTCGCTAATACCTCTAATTCCAGTAGTGATCCTATTACATTTAGAATACCATTAAGAATTACCAACATTGATAATATATTCATTTTACAGTGATGGTTATGATTATTATATATTAATGGTTGTGATAAAATCTAATTGACCCTGATGAATGAATTGATGGCCTTGATAAGTAGGATCTTTCCCTGGGAATCTAATTTATTGAATATTCTGAGGGATATTGAATCTCTGGGCTTTACACCAGACTAAACCCAATCCCAGATTCAATAGAAAAATAATGAGTGACACTATTTACTTGATAAGTTTAATCATATCGAGATCATGTCTTAAGCCAAGATCTTCAAACAACCAAAGAATGTGTGACCATCGCACACCTTACCATTAGGGAATATGCTAGTGTAATAAGGGGTTATGTATCTAGTATCTAGTTGTATGAATTTATATATCAAACTTTTTTCCAAAATATTTATTATATTCATCAATGTTTGTTATTAATTTACAAACAATTAAATAAGGAGTTTGATAAAAAAGAGATTTTGATATTTTGAAACTGAAATTTTATTTTTGGGAAACATATTGTTTCAATCAAGATAATATTTTCAAAGAATTCAAGAATTATTAAAACCAATTATGTTATTATTAAATAATCTAGTTAAATAATATTAATTTCAATATAAATTATATTATAATATTATAAAAACATATAATATTTTTCAAATTGTGTGAAAAAAGTTATTGTCATTAAAACCAGTATTTTTTAATAAATAGGTATATTTATTTGTATGATTATAAATTATCATATTTAGATTATTATATTGATAATATAAATATAATTTTTTAGATTATCAGTTCTAAATTATAAAAGGATGTTTTCTCAAAAGAAATCACATAGTATAATTTTTCTACAAAAATTAAATATATTATACATACAATAAATTTATTATGATATAATTAAAGCCCAATAATGATTAAATAAATAATATAATTAGGATAGATGACCAAGATAATTTTTCCATTTTAAAATTCAGTTCCTAATTTTATACACTCTTATTGAATCATCTGAAAACCATATTTAATTTAATATTTTTAAATTAATTAATCATGAAGAAGACACACTTCCATGTAACCATGGAATTTATTTTAATCGTATTTGTTCATATACATATAAAATGAAGAAACTAACTCATATTTTTGTATAAAATGATTTAATTCTCATAAGAAGATTTTTTCTTTTAGTTATTTTAACATATAGTGTCTAAAATCAAAGAATAGAAATTAATAATAGATTCCCCAATTTTTTTTATAAAACCCCACCCTAACTCTCATTCATCATTTCTAATTTATAATGAATTTACATTGACATTAGCTCTTTATAACTACCCCATAGTGTTCACAGTCTCTCAAAAAACTCCACTTGATATATTTAGAAGTTCCCTCTCAATTTAAGAGATATCTCCTTCCACTGTTTATCCAAGAACCTTCTCTCTATTATTCCTTCCCATTTGAAATTTTTCATGTATAGATATTTTTTTAAAAATCCCACTTATTATTATTATTATTTTATAGTGATGATAGAACCTTTTCACTAACATTAACCCCTTCCATTATTCTTTATGTATACTATTTATGTTTCCAACATTATCGTGTGTTTTTTCATTCTAAAAATTTGTGTAGTGAATACCCACCACCATTCCCACTCCGTAGTATTCACTATAGATGTGAAAATAATTAAATTATTTTTCAGTACCATGTATGTAATAGAAATACGTAAATCATGGGATTAATATTGGTTACATACATCCTTATGTTTTGTTCTTTTTGCAGAACACTAATGCATGTACATGATATGAATGTGATGTGTGGGACCAGAATCATATAGAAATGTAATCTAGTGGGTAATTTTGATTCTAAAAAGGTACATTTTATAATTAATGGGAGGTTATCCTAGGACCACTATGTTATGAATTTGTGTTAGTTATCATTGATTTATGTTTATTCATTAATTTTATATGTTTTTTACACATTCTGATGTTTGATTTATATTTATTATCTTATAAATTTATTTGAAGTTATTGTTTTTGATTCTCAGCACTCTAATGTTGCCTTAATATGACTCTTGACCCAAATTTATTTCTTTACCTTATTCTATTCTTTATTTATTATAGTTCTGTGATTTATAGATCACCCATTTCATATGTACATCCCCATGTTTTCCCATGTACTTTTGGAAGACTAAAGAAACCAAAGGGGATATTATGGAATTTATAAATAATATTATTCAAGACATAATTTATGTTAATGTTTTATGTTGCTATGTTCCAAAATACACAAGGACATATGATGATTTTATTGAATTATTCATATAATTGTGTAATAAATCATGAATTAATATGTCAATAGGGGTTAGGTTGTCATAAATACTGAGGAACACAATTTGATTAGGAATACCAATAGAACATCCCTTCTATGGTAAATGTTATGAACTCTATTTCGATAGTGACAATACATGACCAAAATCTCATAAAATTCAATAATGGGGATGACAATGAAAATTTTAAAATTAAAACTACCCCAAACTTCTATCAGAGAGGAGATATAAAATTGAGAAGAAATCATTATAATATTTAGAGTTTTCCCAAATAATTTATTGTATATCTCTTCTATTGGTGATGTGATACCCATATAAAACTCAGTATATATAAAATAGTTGGTAGAATATAAATTAAATACATGATTTTTTATTCTATTGGAGATTATAAATGTACCATTCTCTATGTTGTTCTCCTAAACCACTTCAGAAGTTTTGGTTAAATAATATTTCCATTTATCCATTAATATATGATGTCTTAGAAGATTTTTATCTTCATTAAAAATTTTATTAGTGAAATAATTCACATAATTTTGAGAAATCATGCATCAAAAAGATTGTTTTGTTGGTAGTTTATTATGTTGAGTTATCCATCCCTTCATAATATTAATTACCAAATTCATATCGCTTCATCAATTTTTCTCCTTGGCTTGGACACCCAATCATGAATAATCCTCCCATTACTTTCATGAAAATAAATGATTGTTTCATTAAAAATAAACCAACCTTATTATCCAAAATATTGTAGTTTCTTTTTTACAATTTAATATGATACATGTGATCCCATCTCAATTGATCGAATAGTTTTTTATTCTTGGTAAACCAGAAACATACCTGACTCTCACATTACATTCTGAAACATGAGTTACAAAATATAGTGAAAGTAGATTTCCTCCATCTTTGAAATAATTCATAAATTCCTTCTTCATTTCCGTGGAAATATCCAAATTTATATTGATCTTAGATTCTTAGTAAGGGTTATATACAACAGAATATATCATTAATAAATGAGAAGTAGTCACTATTTATAGGTAAATAGCTAAAATAAATTTTTATTTAATTAATAAACATAGCATGATGGATATTATGGAATAGGTAAATGATGATCATATAACACTATATAAATAATCACACGATATTAAATCGAATCCACATATATCATAAGTAATAAAATAATAAAATATACATCAATAAATAAATTCTAAATGATGGATATGCATAATATGAGATTTCATGATTTTAGACATCATTATATTTATACCATCAATAGCTTATAAAATATTTTTTAATTGATGGTAATGTGTAATAAAAAAACCCCATTAGATCTAGATTATATATTTTCTCCATGAAAAATTTCAAGGATTCAAGGGGATATCTAAGATTGGGGACCATCTCATTTTAAATTAATTAATCATATATTAAATTATCAATTCAATTCATGAAAAATATTCCCTTTAAAAAGGAATTGTATGGATTAAAAAACACAAATTTATCCTGATTTTTAATATTAAAAAAATAACATTCATTGTTAGACACCATATGTAAATATAGTATTTGGTTTAGGATATAATCAAACCCATGATATAGATAATACGAATATTTTAAATAATTCTAATATTATATAATCACAATAAGGTAAATGTTTCAGGTGAAAGTTAATGTCTATAGACTTAATAAATAAAGTAAATTTAAATAATTTCTCTTTTGATAAAATTTTAGACGTTATGGAGAATGAATATGGATGAAATCATCACAACATCTCCCCAATATAGTAGACATAGAATAAAGGGTTTTTGTAACTAATGAATTGAAATAATATAAAAATATCATTAAAAATGTTCTTGAGAAAATTAACCTTCCATTGTAAAAATACATTTTAAAAACAAAAAATCCCTAATATTAGGAGGAAATTTTTAAATTGTAATGTATTGATTAGGGTAATGACTAGTTATTAATTTAGTTATATTATTCTATTATATAATCTTATCAAATAAATATTCCTTTAACATTTTGGTTTAAAATGAAAATTTTACCTTATTTATAAAATGATAATAATTTACATTTGAAAACATTTTGTAATAATTTAAACATGTGTAAAAATCTCTTCAATAATTCATTAAAGAAGATTATAAATATTAATTAAAAATTATAATATATAAATAGGCATGGAAGAAATAAAATATTATACTGAGAATATAAATAATGTTTCCTTTTCTTGAAAAATGATTTATTAATAATTTTCAACAGACAATAGAGTAAAAAGTTACTATTAAATGAAAATTTCAGTAATAACTATAGGAGAATAAAAATGAAGGTTTTTATTATATATTTATTAAATAATTTTATTTAATATGAATCCATGCATACAAAATGCTGATAAGAATGAGATTTAGGAATAAAACTGTAACGGTTAGGAATATTTTTTATCATAACACTAGTTAAAGAAATAATATAAACTAAATCATTAAATAAATTTAATATGAATTTATTCATTATATAAAATATAAAATTTCCAATATAAACACCATATATGTTGTTGAGAATTACTTAATATATTTTGTTGTAGTATAAATTGACCCCAAATCTATTACACAGATAATACCATTTAAGTGAGAATCAATCAGTGATTTATTTGTGTGTATCAAATATAAATTAATATAAAAAAGTTGAAATAAAACAGAAAATATTCAAAATTCATTACACATATAATCATATAATATCAAATAAAATTTTTACTTAATAAATCACAACTAATAGAAATTGATTTTCAAAATTCCGTAGCACTTGGTAAATTCCATTCAAATACTCTTCGATGAAATATTTCAAGTTGAAACATAAAGTACAATGATTTATGATTAATTAATTATATTTAATTTAAAATGGGATGTATATAAACCATATAAAAATAGATTCCTAACATTAAAATATTCCTATATGATGGGAAATAGAGCTGAATTCCCTAACCTCACATTTTCTATTAGATTAATTTAATTTAACCTCATATATAATTTTTTAAAAACATTTTTAAAATTCATAATTGAACCATTTAAATCTTTTAATATCATATATGATCTTTCAATAACATATTTTCACACTTGTTTTTATTAGTAATAAATATTACCCACATTTAGGTGTTAGCTATTTTGTTTTCCCATGCATGTTTTGTCACAGAAGATTCCATTACTATTTATAGAATAAATATAAATATTGTCCAATATTATTTAAAATAATTAAAATCACATTTATTAGTTATATATGTGTTTATAATAAATATTTAAATTTGAACATAAATAATGACTCACATTGCTTCATGGAAATGATAGGTTGTACCTATGCCTGAGTGATAATATCGTTTCTGTAATGGGTGAATGGGTAAGGAAGATTATGTTTTATTAATTTTATTGAATAAATCTAATGTCATAAGAGTCATATTTATTCATTATTTCAATAATTAAAAATATATATGGTAGTTGCTGATGAAAAACAAACCATATTGGTTGGAAAGAAAGTAGTCTTCCATACACACAAGCAACAACATTGTTTCCCATTTATTGTAGAATGAGATGAGTAAAGATTAATTTTTAAAAATACTAAAATCTATGTATATGGGAGATAATGGTGTTATTATATTGTAGTTTTTTAGATATAATTTAATAATGTAAAAGAATATGTAAACTAATTCCTTAGTGAATTGAAATTACCTTCTCTTTGAAGAACCTATTTTGGATCTCCTATTAGGGTTGGAATTTTTTGTAGACGAGAAGATATATATTTTGGATAATTATTTTGGGGAGTTATTTTATTATGGTTTTATAGAGATAAATGTACTAATTTTTTAAAATAATTTAGGGGAGGATGATCACTTTTATAATTTAGATGGAGTTTCATTTGTGTAAATATCCAAAACTATTCAATAATGGGATGTCAATGTCAACCCAGGATCATAAATATTTAAAATTAATTAAGTTTAGAGATTTAATGTATGACCCACACCACCTCCCTAAAAAAATTTTTAAACATGATATCCCCTTATACTATAAGTATACATACTTTTACCATTTTATTTTTCACAACAATAATTAGTTTTTTTATTTACCTATATAATTCATCACTTATGCATAAAAATTAATGGTATATATTAGATATTTCATACCATGTTAAACAAAATATTAAAAATAATTTATGACATTAAATTCATATTTATGTGGAAAATTATTTTTTTCATAGGTGGATGTATATCATAAAACCATGTTTTAAGCATCATAATGGTAATTTCGTTTTACTAATTTTACTATTAATTGGGAATTTTTTGACCATATTACATAATATATATTATTATGACTCAAAATATTAAATCCATTTTAGTAAATTCAATCCATATAATTAGTGAATATTAATTTAAAATTAATTGTGCATGCGTGATGAAAATGTGACTTTCAAAAGAATTTTTTTTCCTAATTATAAAAATATATTATATCAAAATCAAATATAATTTTTATTTAGATAAAAGAAATTTTATTAATGGTAATATAATTATTCTTGTTTAACTTCTAAAACAACATTGAATCAAAATGAAACTTCTTAAATTCTCTAAATGAAAAGATATCATTCAATGAAAATCAATCGTTAATCCTTTCAAAAAATTCAAAAACAATTCAATATAAGATAATTTTGAAATAATGATTTATAAGATTGATATTATTTTTCCATGAATAATTTATAAAATTGGTATTAATTAATTTTAAAATAATTTCTGAAAACATAATGGAATCAATACAAATTTTAAGAAAAAAAATATATTTACTATTATCCCACAATTGAAGAAGGATATATGAATGAAAAAACATTTAAATAAATATATAATATATAATTTTAATTAAAAAATCCCCCAATACTGATTAATTTAATTTATTAAGACAAAAACACATTTCAAACAAAAAATAATTTTTTCATGAAAATGAATTTATTTTATTATAAAATTATTACAATTTTACATTATATTCAAATGATGAAAAATTAATTTATTTATACTTTTGTTATCCATATACTTTTCATAATTTAATTATTCATTTTAATATGTAAACATTTAAGAGTATATTAAATACAGTAATATTTTAATAATAACATTCTCTGGATGATTATGTATATTGTTGCATGTCATATAAATTATCAAACATAAATTTATTGTTTGAAAATTTCATGATGTTACATTCTACCCAACTAAAATTAATTGAATAATTTCAATTTAAACATTCACATGTATGTCTTGGGTTTAATATTTGAAACTATATTTTTTGAAAACCCAAATCATAAATATGGTTAATAATACACACTCTTGAAAATAGAGAAAGGGATGTATAAAGGTATTCTAAAGTAACACATAATTCAGTTTCGTAGAAAGAAAGAATCATTGGGAAGTTATATATCAAAATGGTTTAAATGTTTAAATTATTATAGTGTGATAGAGATAATTTTTTATAATAATATTAATGATCAAGTGAAATGTAATGATAAAAAAATCATAAAATTTTGAGGTAAGAAAAGAAAAACATTTCGTTAGAAAGGATGGTAGATTTATATCATTTTTTGATCAAGATCATTTTACTAAATATTGTGGATTATTTTACTACCATGATAGAGAAAAAAATAATATATATACTTGGTATCTTATTATTTCATATAAAAAATTTCATCCATTATTTTTTAATTGATATATATAACATTCATTCCTATATCCACAAAATAAATATCCAAGATTATTTTTTATGCCCGAAGCACTGAAATTGACATTTAAATTATCATACGATCTATAAAAAAGTTGCATATCCTCCAATATGCATCAAATTATTTAGTAAAACCAAATTGGTTAGCACTAGTTATACTATTCATTAATATATAATCCTTAACAATAAAACAAAACATTAATCATAATATTTATCAATCAAATAGTTTCATTAGAGACAACATTATACTTACAGAAACATCATGCATTCTAGTGGGTGGTGATGCACCATCATCACCCTATGATTTTCGGTTCAAGACCTACTGCATTATCAGATGTGATGGGTTTTATCTCGACATGTGGGTGGACCTTTTTCGAATACAATATTAATATATCTACTATAACATTCCCTAAAATATGATGAAAATCCTAAATAATAACCGTCATCATCAATTCTCTTTTTAACAACATTTTTTTTCTATATGAGCTATTGTTTAAAGAAATAAAATAATTATTATTGACTATTATTACATTAAAATTAATGATTTTATTAACCCTAAATTTTACCAATACCTTTTAAATTATGAAAAAATATAATTATTCCATAAAAATTGATCATATTGAACTAAAATGGATATATATACCTAAACCCAATAAAATATCTCCCAAAATTTCATTGGCCACAAAAAACATATTACTTATAAACAAAAAATTGGTTTTTTTATTTTGAACATAAAAATAACCATAAAATCATAAAATTATAATGATATCCAACACACCTATATTAATATTATATAGATATGATAATATTACATGAATTAAACTATTCAATAAAAAATTCACAATTATTATAACCAAAATACAAATGTTAAAAATAATTATAAAACATAACTATTAAATCCCAATAAATAAATGGTTAAACCATTATAATTAAATGATTGGAATAACATAATTACTTAACTTGTATATGAGATAAACTTTTAAAGAGGTAATTTACTCAGATAATTCTTAGGACCCCCTATTCAAGACAACAAACTATAAATAGAACTCAAAGAAGAAATTTATATCCCTCTATTGAACTCCTCATTGTTCCTAAGTATTTGATTGCTTAATTCCATTCGTTTCCACACATAAAATATTTTTCATTCCTTTGATATATTCTCCCAAATTTCCCATTCCACATTTCTAACATGATGTAAATTGAGAATTCTCTCCTATATGGTATCCACCACTCAGTTTCATAGTAAACATAAAACATCCCTTGTTTAGTGAGTATGAGATATAGTTGAGGTATGGGTTGTTAATCTTATATTATAACAGGTTATTAGGAACAATCATGATACCATTAGATTATTAATAATCCCACTACTTTTCTCATAATCACCACATTTTCATTAAAATTCATCATTAATATTTTTCCTCTTGATTCTAACCATTTACTAAAACTAGAAAATGTGGTTTCTGGAAGAATTATAATAATCATGATAAATTATTTATAGTATGTCTAAATCATGTGAAAATATTTTTCATCTATGACACCTTTGGATTAACCTAGCACATTCATGACCATAATCTATACAATCTATTAATGATGGTTTATAAATAAAATGTGAATTATCCTAACCATATTCTTTGGTACTATCAAACTATGCGTGTATAATTACCTATTATTTTGAACCATGTTATGATCATGTAAAATCCAGATGTTCCATTTTAATAGTTATTACCCATAAGTACAAATTCACTTGAGCCACATTTTCTTTTAGTATCCAGAAATCTATGTATTATAAGGAAACCCACATAATCAATACTTTACTAAAACATTATGATGTTATCATATACATAGATTTATCCTCATATTCAGTTATCAGGATACATTCCATAATCTAGGATTACATAAATCGGGTTCCCAATGTTTATATTAATCATTATTTGAAACCAACTATAATTATTGTGAACCTAGTATCTCTAAGCTGGTGGTTTCATTATAACATTTGAATGTGATATAAGAAATCAAATCACAAAGCACTGAATAAATTACTATTATTTTTATACTATGTACATAAATCCCACATTATAGATTAAAAAATGAAACACAAAACATAATGAAATTATTTCTTTTTTTATCCATGATTTTTTTTAAAAAAATTCTCATATCTTGGGGAATGTAAAAAAATGGACATCTCAAATTCTTATTAGGGACTATGTATGGTAGTAGGTATCATGAAAAAATAAGGTCTGGTCAATATGGAAGGGTAAAAAGCTGAAAATACATTCCATTTAAACTATAACATTAGCATGAATAATAATATGAAAGGGGTAAATGATGATCAATTAGTTACATACAAATAGTCATGTGAACTAAAAGATAATACATGGATATTAAACTAATTAAATAATCCCTGGGACATCAATAAATGAATTCTTAATGAATTAAATGATTAATATTGGATTAAATTATTTACGATGTCATGGTATACATACTATCATGACTTTTCACTAAGATAGATTATTTGTGGGTTGATATGCACTAAAATCCCTTTTGGTTCTATATTACTGATTTTTTTTAATGAGACATGATGCATTGATAGTAACTTTATATCTGGTACCCACACATCACTACATGTTTAATTAATTCCTCAAGTATTTATTGATCAATTAAATACAAAAATAATATTACTTATCTATAAATAAATATATTAGAAATAATTTAGTATTTATCATGATTTTTTACTATTTTTCAAATAAAATTTATAATAAAACATCATATGTGAAAATGATATTTGTTATGGGAAATAATCATATCCATTACTCAATTAATATAGATATTTATGTTAAATTTAATGTCCAACGATCTCAATAATGGGAATATTTCTTATGAATGATAGTGTCTACAAAATTATTCGTGAAAGTGAATGTAAATACTTTATCTGTTCAAACTAATCATAAAACATATAGGGAATGAATATGGTTCGAATCATCACAATATTTCAAAAGAATAGTATATGTAAAATAACAGGTCACTATCAATGAAGAATAAAAATTCAATAAAAATATCATTAAAATACTCATGAGGAAAATTTATTTTTCACTTTAAAAATAAAATATAAAAGCCAATTGTTTTCATTATTTAAGGTAAAAATTCCATTAAAAATAAAATTGATACCATTTAAGGGTAGATTCAATGAAATGTTAAATCATGAGGGTATGGATATTTTTGTATATTATGTATGTAAAAAAAATAGTTCATTTCAAGGTTTCATTAAAAAGTACACAAGTACCTTATTCGGAAAATGATAGGAATATTCCTTTTAAACCAATTTTTTAATGAATAAACATGGGTAAAATTTTCATTAATAAGTAATTGGAGAATATTCAAAATATTATTTAATTTTTTTAAGGAATATATGAATATGTAAGAATATGAATATTCTACCTAAATGAGAAATAATTTTCGATTTTCATAAAACAGTGTTCTCAATAATTTCAAGTACCAAAAGGTGGGAAATTATACAATGACATGAATAATTCTATAATAACTAAATGATAATAAAATTAATTTCTTTTATTAATCAATGATCAAATAATTTCATTCAATTGAAATTTAGGTATCAGTGATACAGAATAAAATTTTATTGAGGCATAAACCATTACCGATTTAGAACCTTTTGAATCATAACCACTATGAAAGAAATAATATCATATAAAACCTCAAATACCATTAAAATAAATATATTAATGATATAACACATCATAAGGTAATTATATACCCCATATATGTAGGTTTATATATCAAATATGACACAATGATGTGGAAATTGAGAATAAATCTCAAGTAAAGATCGTATTGTTGTAGTAAATTAAAAAAAATTATTTTTTTTGTTTATTTCAAATTGAAATGAACATAAATAAATTTAAAATAGAAAAAAAAAAATTTTCATTAAATGCATAAACATAGAATATAAAATAAAATTAAGGAAAAATTTAACAAAATTAAAATAAATTGAGTTACAAAACTCATTACAACTTTGTAACATTCATGTTAACAATCATAGGATTATATGATTAAAATTGAAAAATAAAATACAATGAAAAATAAAATTTTCATGATATAAAATATAAAAGAGGTATTAAATATACCATATAATATAATTTTGTGTGTAACATGAAAATATACCTCAATGAAAGTAAATTTAGACAAGGTTTTATGCCTCATGTTTCACTATAGCTGAACGTGCATTAACCACCTATATAATTGTTATAAAAAAGTTAAGAATTTATATTAGAACCATTTTCATATTTTTAGTATCATATAGTAACTTATTGTAACATATAATCACCCATTTGTAAATAACATTTCATTATTATCATTATTTATAGTTATAACATCTTTCTTCCAATGAATTTCATGGATGTTCTGGTACTTATTCATATGATATAAATCCATAATATCCAGAACATTTTTAATGTTATGAATATAATATTTATTTATTAGACAAACATTTTTATCGTTATTGGGATTTTAACATGGTTAATGCATCACATCACTTCGTGGAGACAGATGGTCGTACGTACGCACTAATTACATTATAAGTTCCTTAATGGGTGAAAGGGTAAAGAAGTGAATGATATATTATTTTTTATGAATCAATATAATTAAATAATTATCATATATTTTAATTATTTCCATCATTATTAATATACATGTGAGTTGGTGATTGAAAAAATTCACATATATGTACAAGGTGGTAGTCTATCATACACATGAGTGGTGACTTTGTTTCCCATTTGTTGGAGAAGAAGATGGATAAATATTATTCCATAAACATAATAAAATAAGTTTATATGGTTCATAAGTGTGTTCTCATATTGAATATTTTAATAAATAATTACATATTGAAAATAAGTAAAGAAATAAAGTTCTTAGTAAAGACAATTAACATCTCTTAGAATAAACTGCACTATATATCATATTATGGACCATAGGGTTAGAATTACGGAAATTACAAAAAATATATACTATTTATAATGATATTGGGGAGATATTTTATCTAAATTTGATTAGTATAAGTGGTTTGAGTGGTTTTTAGAGGTGTTGAGAGGTGGTCCCCTTTAATAATTGTGGATGTGTGAAAATTTTGTTAATACCCTAAACCATTCAATAATGGGAAGTAACTATGTACAAAAATTTCTCCAAAATTTATAAATAATGGAGTGGACCAAATTTATGGTTGATACCCAAAACCAAAAAAATAGATGTGTTATTCACTTATCCTCTATGTTTACATACTTTAACCATTATAATTGTTTTCCTGATAACTAGTTTTTCTTATTTTCCTATGTAATTTACCCTTTAATAATAAAAATAAATGACACTTATTAGTTAATTTGGAACAATTGAATATAAATAATAAATCCAAATTTTAAAATAAAATTCCAATGTGTGTGGAAGAATAATTGTTATATAAAATAATGTAACACCTAAAACACTATTTTAACTAAATTCATAGTAATTAATTTATAATTTGTTTAAAATCCATTTTGTAAAAAATTTAAGTTTTAATTTTTAGAAAATATAAATAAATAATATTTAATATATTTAATATATTTTTTAATAATAAATTCATAGAGGAGGTATAATTTAATATAAAATTAATCCTATAAGATGAAAGAAAATGTGGTTTCCTAATGAAAACGTTTTCTAATATATAAAGAGTTATTATAATGATATTAAAAAAATAATTAAAATTAAATAAATTAGATTAATAATAATATAATTTTTTTAATATAAATTTTTTAAGAAATAAAAACAAAAATTGGACTTTCTAGTTCATTAAACAAAAAGACAGTTTTCAATAAAAATCAGTATTTTTACTATTCATCGAACAATTACTATTTTCACAAAATTATAAAAAGGTCACTAAAATAAAAAAAATAACATTATGATTTCAAAAATTACACTAATTATTTTAAATATATTTTAATGAAAATAATATTAAAATATGTGTGTAAACATGGTGAAACTGCTCTATAAAAATACAATTTTCCAGCATAAAAATGGATATATTCATGTCTCATTAACAGAAAAACTATAATATGAATGAAGAAAATTATGATTTATATAATATATATATATATATAATTAAATAAAAATAATTCACTAATAGTAATCAAAATAATTAATTCATATGAAATCACATTACGTGAATAAAAAGTGTTTTTTTTAGAAAAATAATTCTATTCCTTTAAAATAATTTCTATTTTCATTTATAATAAATTGATAACCAATTATTTTTTTTATATTTTTAGAACATATTTTTCATAATGTTTTTAGTCCTATTCATTGTGAACAAATTTTTCATCATGGTAATAATGGTCATATTTAAATATTATATTTCACGAGGTATTTAAGCTCGATGTAACATGTCCTACACCCTATCAAAGGCAATGTACTTCTTTTAATGTCTCAATGTATTACATTCATAACATGATTTTTTAATTTAGGAGGTTCAAAATTCATCCTCCGTGTGACATACAACAAGATGTTCAATGAATATCAATTTTCTTTTTCATATCCCCATAAACATTTTAATGGAGGTTTTAATCTTTTATTTCAACTTTGAGAGAACATCAAAAAATCTCCATGTATCTACCAAATACCCTTATTGGTAATTCCTTTCAATGACATAGTATAATATCACTAAACAAATGGTGAAACATTATTTTTATGTTGATGATAAAACTGATGAGTTCCCCACAAGTCTTTTAAGGATTCCTTCATAAGTAAAAATGGATTTATCATCCTTCCATGTTGACTCTAGAATACCCAACTCAATTTTAGTGATATGTGTCACAACCACCTCCCACCAAATATTCAACTCCTAGTAAATCAATTAATAAATGGAGATAATGACCCTCAAGTCTTACCTCTAGTAAGACCTGGGTTGGTGACTATCACCAAGGGAACACAACTCCCTCAAAATCAGAGGTATTTCCTTTTTATAGGGAACACAATAAGGAGATAATAGGAATCATCCAAATTGAAACTACAATAAATAACATAAAATAAAACCAAAATCCATCCCAAATGAATTTGAAAAATAAAAACAATACAAAACAAAATTCACTAAAGTAAGTACACAAACAAAGCTACGCAGTGACACAAAATGATCAAGATATGAGCCAATAAGGTCTAGAATAGTCTTTGAAATAATCCTAGAAACATGAAAATAGATTTATATATGTTGGGGGAGTATACATATATACTATATATGAATTCCAAGGTCTCTCGTGCACATTTGAAATAAGCCAACTAGTTCCCCTTCGAGAAAACAATAGAACCAAAACAGCACCTAAGAATGTATACTATCCACCCCAACCACACAAAGTCACAGTCACCAAATAATGCATGTCATGTAATATAATATTAAGAACATTGATGACAGGTTACCCTACACCATTTAACACTGATTATCTACTCTTTCCTAATGGAAAAATTTCTGGCACTCCCATGTCTTCTAAATCCACCACATCACACCCCACCAGCAAACACTTGGGCCTCACAACCACATCTCATCCCATAACCTGGGCCACAAGGTAGGTTACATATTTCTCACAGATATATGGGCCACAAAACACACATAATACCATCACCTGGTCCATGAGACACATCACATCTCATCCTGAAGACACCAAGTAAATCACAACACATATCATCCCAAAGACACTTTGGAAAGAACAAATCATATCCTCTCGAACACACAAAGGAATGCACAACACATATCATCCCAATGAAACTGGGGAAAAACCATCCTCCCTCACCCATGGGCCTCACAAACTACAATATTCCCATAGATTCTTGGGATATCACCTCCTGGAAAAAGGAGTAGAGAAGAGCGGGATGCCAGCCATCCATCCTCCTAACAGGATGTTTTTGAAGGACACCCTCCCAATGATGATGGGGGGGGGTTCGTCACATAGTGATCATCTAGGTTGTGGTGTGTATAGAGATCATAAGATAAATACATGTGTATATATTTATAAGATACCAAATTCATATCCCAAACAATGGTTTCCAAACAGATAGCCAACTCACAACATTACTGCTTTTGCTGCTACCTCTAAATGCACAACACAAAAAATACACAAAAAATTCTCAATCACAACAAATTCATTTAACAAATTTCCATTATTTAATAAAAATTTATTTATTTATTCTGTTAACCAATTCACCATAATCTATTCCAGACATCATTAGAAAATATTTATTCATTTATTCCTTTACTATCTTGGAAACTACCAAGCACAAGACACAACAAGAAACCTGGAAAAATTAATACAAGGATAAATTCTATGAGAATTTCAATAGCAACCATCACTATCATTATTAAAATCTATCCCTTCAAGGTTATACACACACAACCACTTCCAGCAACAGATAACCACAAAACACGATTGTAGGCCTACTACACCACACTTCTCACACAATAAAAAATCAATCAATATCTCAACCTTATATTCTATCACACCTTCTGAACCATTCCATGGTTCATAATCATTCTCCCAACTGCACCAGAACACAAACTAGAATATCCTCACACACACAAACATGCTCATAACTGCAATACCATAAAAAAAACAAAACAAAAATACCGTATTTAAAAGGATTATCTTATTTAATTCCACTTGTTAATTAATCAGTAATATTAGAAATTGAACTATCTTATGGAATCCATTAATTTTTAAAGAATAAGTAATTAACAAGTTTCTATTTATTGAGATAACATAGAAACCACAACCAAAGTAGAAACACCACAATTATAACCAGTGAAAAAAAATCCACCAACAACCGCCATCTTCAATGGGGCGTTCAGACTGTACAATCACAACATCAAAATTAACAATATGGATGTAAAAAGAATGTGAACAAACCCCACATTCCGTCAATTTAAATTAGCCAATTATTTTAATTCAAATTGGTAGGCCCAATCGTGATTCATATATAAATAGTAGTAGACCCTCCTTCATGTTGTACAATTTAAGATATGAAAAGGAATCCCAAACTCAAAGAAGATTTTTGACTCATCCATGAAATTAAGAGTGATGAATAATTCCTTTAAGTGACAACCACATAGCTAAATATGAAGATCAACTTATTCTACTATAGAATATTGTCATATAACTACCCAGACATCCAACCAAAGACAACCCAGATCACAACAACAAACATTATGGGAGGAATAAGAGAAAATGGACGAGAATGAGAGGAAAACTCACCATGGATTGATCATGGGTCTCTAATAAACAACCACCACTATTTAAAGATCAATTTGGGAGTAAGAGGTTTCAAAGGATTCCAAGAGGTTCTAAGGTTTCATCTGGAATGAGAGGAAGTAGATAAAATAGATGAATGAATAAAACTTAAGCCGGAATGAATTTTAAAACAAAACTGTATTGGGGTATTACATGATGTGTAATCCCATTTCACATAGTCTAGTACATGGGGTTCAATTTCCACCAAAATATGTGCCTCATCTTTATTTATTTTATTTTTCAATCACAAAAATATCACACACTATGAAACCTCCTA
This sequence comes from Viscum album, assembly GCA_963277665.1. Lineage (NCBI taxonomy): Eukaryota > Viridiplantae > Streptophyta > Magnoliopsida > Santalales > Viscaceae > Viscum > Viscum album. Next base: position 897,315,951 of record OY728127.1, read on the forward strand.
GAAAATTTATTAAAAGGATTATCACATCGTTTATTCATGTTATGCGACATGTAATCCCCCTACTCTAGTCATTTCCAGCCAAACACCTCCAAACTCACATTGATCCTCCCTCGAACATCTCCAACCACAAAAACTCACATAGTAACTGAATGAGAGAACATGTAATATTACATCAGATACCTCTCAAATTATTCTCACCCTTGAGAACCCAAAACCAAGCACTGAAGGAAGAGGGGTCCGAACAACCACCCCATGAGATACATCTCAAGGATCTCACTACACTTCAAACACCTCTAAAAACAAAACACATAAAAATATAATTATAAATCACCCTATGTGGTTCAATGGTTTCAGTGGAAACCCTCACATCCAAGAACACCTCTCCTAACAACAGAAAACTGGGCCTTGTCACCATGGCTGAAGACTCATCAACCCAAATGACCACAAAAAATACTACACAAGAATAAAAACAACACTTTCCTCATCAAAAAATTAAGGAATTCTATCCTAAATGTCAAGAGTCAATCTACTATTGGTAGCATTGACTCACTTGAAAAGTTTTTATCGCATCACAGTTAATGCATCTCGATTAGGAACAAGGTCCTTCCCACTTCATTTGTTAGGACTTTATCACACAACACATCACACACATCATAATCTACAGGGAAAACAAAAATATCATAAAACATTAATATTAAAATGTTACATAAAATGGGAAACTGAAGAAAAATTCTCAAAACAACTCTAGGTATTTGGAACGCATCTGTGCATATCACTCTCAAGTACTATCCTCCAAGAAACCGTGCCTCTACAACACACAAACAAAATGAATGGTTCGCTCATACATCACCTTCTCTCATTGATCCTGGATCTCAACTGGCCTCTTCAAAAAACATTGTACCATCATTGATATCCAACTCTCCCTATTCAATGAAGTGGGAGTCATCGTGAAGATACCAATGAAGCTAAGAGACATTAAGGTTGTTGTGGATCCCGTCCATCTTTGATGGAAATTCCAAATGATATGCCACCTTAAAAACATTCTCCAATACCTATAAGGGCCCCAAAGAACCTTGGATAATGATTAAACACTCATCCAAACCTCTATAGCCCACGTCCAGGGGAAACCCTCAAGAACACCTGGTCCCCAACCTCAAATTCCAAAGGGCCTCCTCCTAAGATTGGCATATGACTCATACTAGTCTTGTGCGGCATTCATTCTATCACAAAAAATGTTGAACCATCTCTATCATGCTCTGCACCACATCTGGGCCCAGAAAAATTGTCTCGCCAACCTCTACCTAGAACAAAGGATAATGAAACAGTCTTCTATACAATGCCTCTAATGGAGTCATTCCCATGAAAGAGTGATATGTATTATTATGATAAATCTCTACCATAGACTGGTGTTGTACCCAAGATCCTCAAAAGTCCAAGACACATTCCCTCAACATTTATTCTAATGTCTGGATAGTATATTATGTCCTCCCATCTATCTGAGGGTGTAAAGTAGTGTTGAGGCATAACTGGGTTCCAAACGTATGTTAAAATACACTCTAGACTTTGAGGTAAATCACACTTCTTAATTTGACACAATGGACCTCATAACCCCATGAAAATACACCACCATATCAATATACCTCCTAGCCATGGAATCGACTTCACCTGCTCCCTGGTCACTATGAAGTGGTATGATTCTATCAGCTGATCCACTACCACCTAGATAGAATCGTAATCTCCCGAGGATTTGGGAAACACAATGAATAATTGGGTTAAATGTCATCCCACTACCACTCAAGGACATCCTAGGTTTAAAAAAAATATACTAGTAACATGATGCTCATCCCTCTCCTATTGGAAAACTAATCAATTCACCAGAAACTCTGCAACTACCCATTTCATCCCATGGGTGAGAAACTATATCCTCATTCCATGGTACATCTTAGAAACTCATGGTTTTCCCATTATATGTGATCTATGAAACTCACGTGGGACTCGCTCATACACCACAACTCAAAACAGACAACATTTCATGGAATAGAATTGAGTTTCGGCCATCATATGACCATCCCTCAAGAGCATCACCATGGATAACATGATCATGCATCACCTCTACCTCTGAGTCTCCCCATTGAGACTCTTCCACTTGTTGGATCAGAGAAGAGTTCATGATCCTCTAGAATAAACATCCTCTACCATCCTCCACCATTTCATCCATGTGAAAGGATTCCAACTCCCCCATTGATTTCCAAGCTCTTGTGATCTGTGAGGACCAAAAATCACACCCTAATGGGGTAATGCCACCATAGTTTCATCATGAACATAACTACTAATAACATGATATTTTTGGAGGAATCGATAGTTTATGGGGACATAACTATCTCGAAACCTAAGAGATTATTTCTTACATCAATCGCATCGCAAAACTATATGGGAAGAATCATAAAACACATCAAACATCACCACATCCTCTAGAAACCAGAGTACTAAAGCACAAAAAAACATCCCCTTTGGATATTTGAACAATTCTTGACACTGCTCACTCTACAAAAAAGCTTGGTCTTTTCTAGTCAAAGCTATCAATGGAGATGAAAATCGAGAGAATTTTGGTACAAAATTCCAGTAATTGCATGAAAAACCAAGAAAAATATGATCTTAAACCATATTATTGGGTTCTTCCCTTGAAAAAACAGCTTGGATAGTCAACAGGTCAACCGATAAAACCTGTTGTGATACCACATGTCAATGGAAATGAAACTATCATGTCCAGAATATTCCCATGGAAATATTTTTGTAGATTAGGTGGCGTTGAAGAACCCTCAAAATTGTCCTCATATGTTCAGTGTGATCAACCTATTACATTGAGTATATAAAGATGTCATCATTGAATATGTGGATGAACTAGTCTAGGAACTCACAATAAATGATTTTCATAAGCCCCATGAACATGAATGGTGAATTCATAACACTAAATGGCACGGGCACAAACACGATGTTCCCTTATCTATATCTGAAAGTAATCTTCATGTTATTTCCCTCCTTCACCATTAATAGATAATATCCATATCATATATCAAATAATAGATAACCAACTATCCCCTCGCAACTTGTCTAATTGATCATCTATCCTTGGGAGAGGGTAATGGTTCTTGACTATCACCTGATTCAGCCTCTTATAGTCTATAGACATCCTCATACCCCATCTACCTTCTTTGGAAATAACACTAGAGGACCCTACAATGACACACTGGGCCGGATGAAGCTCATCTTTATCAGATCATCGATCTGAATCCTCACCTCCTGAAAATCATAGGGATCTATCTGATAAGGATTCATCAAAATGGGGGGTTCACCGGGCTATAATTCTATCCCAAACTCAACACCATTCCAAGGGGGTAGCATCCTAACCTCTATAGGGAAAACATTTGAGAACTCCAGAATAACCCCTGGAACTCCCACCATCTCAGTGTCTACCAATTCCACTGATATCTCATCCAATATAGAATGAGGAGTCCCCACACACCGACTTCCAACTTAACAACCAATCATTCCCCCAAATTCTAGGCACTGAACATCCTCATCTTGTAAAATTATTGTCCTCTAGAAGTAGTCGATAACAGAACGTATAGAATACAACCACTCAATGCCAATAATGTAATCGTGTTGTTTCATATATGATAAGAAGATATCCTCGAAGGAGTAATGTGGTCGCATCATTAGTCTACACCCCCATCACATATCAAACAATATTGAATGGAATTTGACTAGCATATTAATCTCCAGAGGAATAAGGATCATTTCAATGTCTAATCATAAAGAATGGACTGGACTAGATGAAACTAAGGATTATGATGCTCCCGAATCAAAAACTGCACAAGCAATTGTAGTAAACGAACTAATCATACATATGAAAACTCTATCCCTACTAGAATGGATGCCTCTGCATCAGGAAACAAACCACACCCAGCTCCTCAACTTCTCTAATGACAACCATCCCCATTGACATGCTCAGGTGTTGGTCCCTATGAATATGGGACATAGTGAGGTCAGACTCTACCTACTCCATCTTACCTTGGAGGAGAAGAACCATACATTACATACTATGGGCACTATCTTGATGGAAACTACTTCTGAAACTTATGCAGCGCCTCTCGACCACCACCAAAGTGAGCTTATGAAACAACTAGGTACTAACTATGAAGATGGACACGATATCCATATAAGAAACAACTCATCACAATCCCACATTTGGGATATAAAAAACACTAGAACCAGAGTGATGGAAATAAAACTTCTATGTTCGAATCTCTTCTAGTCGAAACCTCAAAGGTCCTAGAGCCTGAGACCTATCACTGACAACCCTACCTATTGAAGAACTCAGCCGGTTCCCCTCTCATGGTAGTCCTCCACAGAAGTGAATCCTATATACCATTTTTTCCTTCTTCTAAACCTCTAAATAAATTGGGAACATAATGGGAGTAACAACATAATGGATAAAGGAGGAAATTTCCTCCTCGAGACATCTTTTTCAAGACTCCTCATTTGAAAATATGTTGACTGCAAAGAAAATAATATCCTTGAACTTGATCCAAATCTATTGAACTAGAATACTCTAATGCTAAAGGGAGAGTATCTCCAGCCTCTTCTTAGCCCTCATGGTCAATAAAAGGAATGCCAATAATATTTCCTTCTGAATTTCTATCCATAATACAATGGCCTCCTTTCTCTCTCCCAAAAACAGCATCCACCAATGATGTGTATCACCCCATAACTGACTAGCTGCAAAGGGACCTTGCACACTATATAGTCCTAGATAAGCCAAGGGAAATATCCAACTCTTCTAGAAAACCTCATATCTTTTTATCAAAAAAACTTCCTTGAAACATTCCCAAAGCCTTCTGCTTGAAGGAATGCAGAACCCTCAGCTGCTAACCCTCATCCTCTGTTGGATCAACCCTTTGGTGATCAACTGGGTCATCCTACTAAACCTCCAAAACATGATCCAGCCACAGATGATGCCTAGGATCCATAGATGAATGGTAAAAAAAGATATCCTAATACAAGATAGTATGGAAATTAACAATGGTTTATTTTAATCTGTTTTATTTATCTTATCCTTCACAAAAAACCCCAATTCAAAGAACACAAGTCTTTATGATGTATGTACCTCTCCTAGGTCTCTACCTTATAAATGGTGTATCCTCACTTGGTTGTTTGTTAGGCTTAGTTTCCTTTCATCGAATCTTGAGGGGCCCTAAAATCTTGTGTTCTAGATGGTCTTCCCAAGACTATGTCACACACTAAGGCCACCTCACACTATTCCCCCCCAACCTTGTTCCTAACGCCATACTCTATCCTATCTCTCTACCATATTATATGATACCATTTTTTCCTGACCCCATCCATCCAATGATTCCTCCCCTAGGCTAGAAATGATGAAAGGGATATAATGACCCATGAGCCCCACCTCCAGTAGGTCCCAGGTTGACAACATTCACCAAGGGTACACAAATCTCTCCAAATGGGAGGCATTACCCTTTTATAGGAAACAAGATCAAGAGATAAGAGGAATAATCCATAATGAAACTCCAAGATATAATATAAAAGAAAACCAAAATCCATCCAACATGCATGTGTGAAATAGAAATGAAACAAAACAAAAGTAACAAAATAAGTACCAAAAACAATGTTATGCAATGACACAACAAGATTCAAGATATGAGCTAGTAAGGTCCAACAGGGTTCGTGAAATCCCCCCAAAAACCTAAAAATAGTTTTATATAGGTAGTCTTAGTATACAGATTTACTTAATAGGAAAACCATGGTCTCTTGTGGAAATGGGAAAGAATCATACTAACTCCCCTATGAGAAAATAATAGAACCAAAATAGTACCTAAGAAGTTATACTAACCACCCCAGCCTCTCCATGGAACACCCACCAAATATCAAAAGTCAAGTAATATAATATAAATGAAATTAATGAGAGTGTACACCACACCACTTTCCCACAGATTATCCACTCTTTCCTAATAGAAAACTTCTTGGCGCTCATACCTCTTCTGAATCCATTACATCACATCCTGCTCGCAGACACTAGGTCCTCAAAACCTCATCTTGTCTAGTCACCTATCCCACAAGCCACATCACAGCTTGCCCATAAACACCTGGACCACAAACCATACCTAGGAAACAAGTCACATCACATCTTATCCTGAAGAAACAAGGGAAATCATAACACATCTCATCCCAAAGACACCAGGGAAAGAACAACACATCTCATCTCAAAGACACTCGGGCCTTAAAAACCACAACATTTATGAAGAGTCTTGGTCTATCACTACCTAGAAGGAGTAGGGATGAGCGGGTGTCTATCCATCCATCCTCCCACCAGGATGTTTTGCAAATACACCCTCCCCTTGATTATGGGGGTGTTTGTCACATAGTGATCAACTAGGGTGGTGTATATTGAAATCATAAGGGAAATACATGTGTATATATATATATGTATACCAAATGATATTCCCAACCTATGGGTTCCAAAAAAACATACAAAACACAAAATTAACAATTTTTCTCCTAACTTAAATGCACAACTCCACAAAAAACCAGAAAAAATTCCCAATACCATAAAAATCATTTAACTAAACTCCATTATTTAATATCAATTAATTTATTTGTTTATCTAACCAAATCAACCCAACGCATTCCAAACATCAATAGAAAATATTTTTTTCATTTATTTAATTAATATCCGGGAAACTATGATGCATGGAAGAAACAAACAACATGACAAAAATCAAACATGGGGAAACATTGAGAGAATTACTCACATAAACCATCACTATCCTTCTTCAAATCTATCCCTCCAAAAATGTCCAAACACAACTATATCAAGAAAAAAAATCAACGCATAACCCAATGGTGGCCCTGTTGCACCACACTTCTCATCCATTCTAAAATCATCCAATCTCTCAACCTGAGATTCCATCACACCTTCCAAATCATTTCGCGGATCATATTTAAGAAAAAACTGCATCACAACCCAAACCAGTACATCCCCCCACACACACAACCATGATAACAACCCTAGCTCCACAAAAACCAAAAAAAAATCAATATTTAAAAGTCATTCCTTATTTAATTACACATTTTAATTTAGGGTTATCCTAGATATTTAACAATCTAGGGGAATACATTCTTTATCCATGTATACTTAATTAACCAGTTTCCATTTAATGTGATACCACAGAAACCAACACTAAAATAGTAAGACAACAACTACAAATAGTGAAAACTAAGTAACCAACGACCAACATTTTTAGTGGTACATTCAGATCATACAATCAAAACATCACAAATAATAATAAGGCTCTAAAAAACATGTGAAAAAACCCAACTTGCCTCAAAATTTTAACAATAAAAATATTTAACTTAAATAATGTTGTAATAACAATGATTCATAGGTAAAAATATTTAAACCCCTTCCACATGATGAAAAATTGAATAGAAACAAGGGAATCCCTACCTTAAAGAGGTTTTATGACTCGTCTGTGTACCACAAAGTGAAGAAGACTTCCCATAAGTGATAGCTGCACCACTAGAAACATGGATCAACATATTCTAAAACAAAATATTATCAAATTTTTGTACACAAATCCACCTAAATCCACCCCAATCCAACCTGTATTGAGGTAGTGACCCCTAGGCGAGGAATGAGAGAAAATGGACGAGAAAGAGAGGAAAATTCGCCATAGATTTATCATGGTTTGCAATCGAACAACCACCAGGAATGAAAGATCAATGGGGGAGGAAGAGGGCATGAATGATTCCTTGGGGTGCCTAGGGTTCATCCAAAATGATCATGAGTAGAGAAAATGGATGAACGAATAAAATTTCATCTCAAAGGTATTTTAAAACAAAATTGGACTGGGGTCTTACTAGATGTATAATCCACTTTCTTATCATATTATACCCGGTGTTCATTTCCCACCAAAAAACATATCGTCTCTCAATTTATTTAATATTTAAAAAATTGAAATATTAAACACTATTAAGACTCCATGAAAAGTCATGAATCAATGTTTTATGTTGTGTAATCATGTTACATGATGTTTTATCCCTGATACTTCAATCCTTTAGTAGCCGAACTCCTCCAAACTCCCTCATAGGCTATAAAAAATATCTCCAACCACCAAAACCTGCTAATTAATAGACTAAAAATACAAAGACCATTACATGATGATCTTGGGAAAATAATTGCCATGAAATACCCTATTAATATACTCTCATCATATATTGTTTTTCGCATTCCTTAATTTCTTGATCATATTCCACCATTGATCTTCCTTAAATTCCACAAGATAGACTGATAAGTCAATATACTAATATTCTGAACACTATATAATAGATAATATAATTTAAATTGCATTGATCCATTATTCCAAAAATAGTGGATCAAGATAACCATAATAACATGATGTAGTCATTCATATAAATGATTCAATGGTTTGATTCTCCATTTATGGTTCATTAGAATTCTCCACATGGTCCATGTTTCTGCATATAGAATGAAAGAGTTGAGTGATAAATATCAAAAAAAAATATTTCAACCTAACTCTCAACCCATTTGGTTCCCAATTATGACAGTCATTTCATTGGTGGTAACATTAATTTTTTCACAATTCCATCTATGTCCATCCATTGAATAAAATAAAGAGCATAAAGTATGTTTAATTCAATATTTAAATTATTGAATTATCAAATAATCATAGAAATCACTCCTATGACGTAGTAATTTAGGAAACCTTTATGTTATCCAATGACACATAATGTTTAAAAATGCATTTTAATGTTCACTATATATCCAAATACTTCTTAATGGTTATAAATGTAACATTAATTATCCAATGAATATTATATAAGAGTGTATGTCTAGGTATATAGACTTAGTCACACTAATCATGCAATGGTAATGACTAAGTTAGTATTAAATCTTCCCCTTTTAGAGGTGTTATCCAAGGTTTAATATACTAAACAACCACATCCAATTTATAGTACCAATAGGTGATGCACATTCTTATAAAATAAACAAACTCTAAATTAACACAACATTAGGATATTAGGTTATATATTGAATTATCCTCATGGTTTCAACAATGTTCTCAAATCCTTTCCACTAAAATTAATTAATCTCATATTTGATACCAAATTTGCTAAACTATTCAATAAATAAATATATAATACATCATTTCATATAAATATTCTAGACATCAAATTAAAATACATGCCATATAACCATAATGGTTTAGATTCTTTATAGATTGGATATATAAACATCATATTTCATAAAGTCTCTTCATCATATTCAATACAGTTCATCTATTATTGAACTCTTATTAAATATGACCACATCAAAACTAGTATTCATAACCTTATGAAAATGGAAATTGTAGCTACACCTACCCCAAAATCCTAGAGTCGCTGCCTGCTATCATTATATTAGCATAAAAAACAAGGAATCAAATCCCAAAGGACCAATCAGTTAAGAAGTCTTGTCAAACTTGATAAATATCGGGTTATTACATTACATTTGGAATGTAAATTTTAAAACAAAATTTTTTTCCTTCATTCGAGAATAACATTATTCCATCTATAATATCATTTCATGGTAGTCATAGTAAACTGACTACACTTCTGGGGAATAGAAACAAAATAAGGATGACATCAAATACTCATTATGTGTTAATTTTAATGGAAGTAATAATCTATCGATGTGAATAATCAACATGGAAATGTATATAAATGAGAACACACACAATTTAAATTAACTAGAAAATGATAAAATCAATATGGAAATTTAAAAAACTAAATTTCCATGCTATTTAAATGAATCGATAAGGAATAATCAAAATTTCAAGGTAAATAACTTAACTCAAAATCCATTTAATATGTAATCTGAGAATGAAATAAATCCTTATATTTTTTTAATGTGAAAATATCAGGGATAAAAATACCTGAATTTTGAATTACAGAAATGATTAATAATTGGAAATCTATTTTCCTAGGCACATGATACCTTTATCTTTAGGTTTTACTCTCAAGAATGCATAAAAATGATGCCTAGATAAAAATTTAACATAGTATATACATATAATTCATCACATAAGTCTACTGATGCATTGAGGGGAAATCATTTTCCCATCTGCATCCTTGTATTCATGTCTAAATCCTTCCTTATATATCAAGTAATCTATTTAATTCATAAACAATGTGCCATATCGAACTAACATATTGACTAAAGAGTAAGGATGTAAAAATATTCCTCGTGATAATCAAGCCACTTTCAAAGTGAACACCATATGTAAAAATGGTATATAGTTTTGGAAATAATTTTATCCATGAAAAATAATGTGGACATTTTAGGTAATAATAATGGCTAATGATCATAAAAAAGTTATCTTTTCTTGGGAATGGTATTGAAATAAAAATTAATTAATGAATTTAATGTCATTATTGACCTTATTCAAAATGATGAGAGACATTCCATAGAAATAATTAGGTTTTTGTCAATACAATTTATACACATTGATGTAAGAATAAAGGTTTTGTATGAATAGAATTATATTAAAAATCCCATTAAATAATATTAATGAAAATATCCATTTTATTTTAAAATAAAATCAAATAATTTTTTTTAAATAAATTTTAAAATAAATTTCATAAAAAATATCTTAACAGTCATGAATATTAAGATTCAATGAAATAATGTATTTAATAATGGTTAATTTTGTACATGTCATAAATAAAATTCTTCTTTCATTGAAAAAATGATAGAAAAGATCCCACTTTGGAAAGAAAAAATATGATTCCATTGAAAACACTTCGTAGAGAGTGTAAATGGGAAAAAAGACCTACTAATAAATATTTATAGAATTTAATATAAATAATTTTTAATAAATATTTATAAAATATTGTTTTTGATGGAAATATATTTCCCACAGAATAGTGAAATGAAGTTAGATTATATTAAAACATATTCTCAAAAAAAAATTAAGTACTAGAGAGTGGGAAAATGTTTTTATAACTTGAAAAAGTTCACGAATCACAATATTAGAGTAAAATGAACAGTTTTATTAAAAAATTTCATATAATTTCCTTTGATATAAATTAAAAAATAAAAGATCTCAATTAGAATGCGATTGTGAAATAATCCCCTAAATGATCATAATGTTGATGTGAAAAATAATCAACGGATCGATTAGGAGTATAAATTTTAAATACAAATAGAATATGTGAAAAAAATAGATATTTAAAATTCATTGCACACATAATCCTATAATATTATAATCAATGAATTTGAATTTTGACACAATGAATTGAAATTTATTTATGAAATTATTTACCACATGGTATGTTTTAATTCAAATCCCCATTTATGAAATAACTGAAATAGAAACATAATATACCCTTAGGAATGAATTATTCATGGTATTAAATTTTTAATGGTTATTATATAATCTATATAAAAGAAACTAGTTTCTTAATAATTCAAAATTCCTTAATGAAATGAAAATGAGAAAAATCCCTTACTTCAAGCATTCACTTTGGTCATAATATTTTTAAACATTATATAGTAGTTTTAAAAACGTTTTTAACTTATATGAAAACATTCCTAATATATATTATATCATATATTAATCTTTTATAGCTTATAATCATCTTATTGTTAATAATCATTCATTATTGTGATTGTTTCGTGTGTTAATTGGTGTATTTTTCAAGTATTATTTGACTTATTTTTTTCTTCATTCTCCAATCATGATTTAATCAACTAAAAAATATAAAAATATATATAAATAAAATATATAAACAATATTTTTTTAGTTTAATTCATAAAATTATGATTTTTCTATTGAAATACATTGTTCATGGAGATGGTATGTTGGACGCACGTATGAATGAATTTTCTATTTTCCTATAATATTAAAAGAATAAAAATTAAATGATATATATATATATATTGTAATTATAGTTTATTATTCATTTCATATATATATATAATATTTTCACTAAACATATCCTTAATACATTCCATGTAATGCAATAATGAATCACATCACATCGTGAGGCGGTAGTCTTTCATACTGAAAAATGATGCTATCATATTCCGACAAAATGGAAATTGGGATGTTATGTTTGATATAATAATAAAATAATAATAAAGACATCATAAATATCATAAAAATAATCTATAAACTATATTATTATCATTATTCACAACCTTTATATGTGGTAATGGAATAACAAATGACATTAGTTCACGATGTGGTAGTTCCAAATCCACAAGAATGATGATTTTGTACCTCATTTGATGGAAGCGTGTCATTTTTTAGGTAATAAATTTAACATATAAACATCATAATATATTTAATATACTGATGTTATTATATATCAATTATATAAAAATAATTTAATGAGTTGGAAAATGAAATAAAATCAAAAATTCTTTTAGAGAAGTATTACCTCTTCTTCAGGTATCCTATTCACATTTTCACTACTGCTATGCTATATGGGATTTATGTAATGACCCAATATTTTCAATGGAATTCCTTATTATAATTATGTCATATAATAACTTTTAGTAACAACAAAATGAAATACTAATTACTATGTGACCTTTAAATATAAGTTTGTCCCTTGTGTGTTTTTAATTTCAAAAAATGGCCATCTACAATTTTGATCAGTAAGCTATTTGGAGTCTAATTAAAGAACAATAATTTTGATGAATAGTAACATTCAATTATGAATAAAATAATACCTTTATGAATATTAATGAATATTAGTGAATAGAAAATTGGCCAAAAAATAGAAATTTCACACATGAATGTATAAATACAATTTTGACATCTTAAAAGAGAAAAACGATCATTGTATAAGAATTGGTATTTCGGTATGTCAGAAATATTTTATTTACAATTTTATGTTTACAATAACAATATAAAATGGAAATTAATTATAATAAAATTTAATCATAAATTTTTAATTTATTGTCTTATGGTTATAAGATAATTTTATGGGACCTTGATTAAGTTTTCAAGGTGTTATTAAACATGTTATATCTTTAATGATGATTTTGTTGAATAAATTATGAATATATTTAAAAAGAAAATTAAAAATATTTAGAAAATAATTTAAAAAAATGGAGTTCATTTTTTAATTCAAAATGATGAAAAATTGTTAGGGTGAATTTCTAGGATTTTTCTAATATACTTGAATATTCAGTGAATATTAAAAAAATACAATTTTGAGTTTTCGGTATGTTTGATGAAATCATAATGATGTACTAATTAATAAAAAAATGATGATAAAAATTTTTAAAGTAAAATATGATATTTTTTCCCATGTGTATACTACCATGGGAAAACACCATGAGAAAGCCCATGGTTTTTCAAAAACCACTAATGATGTTTCTATTAAAATTAATAAAAAAATCCTCTTTATTTTACTATAAATACCCACTCTTCCCTTCGTTTTAGTTCATTACAAATACCTAATACCGGAATATTGTGTGTTTTTACCTCCCTATGATCCCTCCCAAAGTTTCCCCAAGCCCCCAAGGTCCAAACCTTCATGTTTTAGGAGCTACTACAAAAGGTAAGGGAACTATTCACCCTCCTCTTTTAGTCAACACATCTTTTATGTTAACTATTTGAATATCTATTACCATAGGTTGGGGTTTGATATTATGTACCAATTTTATGGTCCTTTTTATGTCCATATGAGAGATACCCTTTTTCTCTAATCAATTCATTTTTTGGAATTTTAAGCGATGTTGTTAGGCTCACAAACATTCATAAAGGATCTCTCAACTTTATTTCTTCTTTTACTCACCTCATTTCATAAAAATTTTGTGATGACTCCTATAATATACATGTACTTGAATATTGTCATAATAAAGAAATAATTATTCATAATCTATCCTTTCCCTTATTTTTATACTAAAAAAGAAAACTCCATCTGAGATGTGCTAATTTACAACATTCAAGGACTATGGGTTTTCAATTTACATTACCATCTTCAATTCTGACCATGAATACATTTTCATGGTTTAACGATACCAAAATATATGTATTAGGTCTCATATATGGTTTTGGAATCCTTTTGTATACATGGTTTTTATTTATAAAACAAAAAATGTTCCCTGTAGTCAAAAACTGCCAATTAACCCAAACAACTATCATTAAACAAATTATATAATGATTTATCTTCAAGCCAAGTAACCAAATGGAATTTGCAATCAAGTAACCTCATGGATTTTCACTAATAATATATTAATACATTTCTGGAGAATCAAAACTATTTTACAAGATTCTTCGAACACGAATATGAGTGAACCGGTCATTAGAACCAAGGAATCAAACGGAACTGAACAATAAAATTGAACCTCGTAACCAACCAAAAGGTTATGAATGAACTGAAATTGGTTTTAATAAATAATTTTCATACATAATAGGTTCTTTAATTACTAATTAATGAACTTAATTTGATTATTTATTTCATTACTATCATACGGAGAACACCATCAGACTTATGGTTGGGGATTCTACCCGAACCACCTTTTTTCCTTCAGGTTGCTCTATCTTTCTTTTTACCCAAAAGAATTTGTATCTTATTTTTATTAATGACATATAAATTATTTTCATATGCTCAAATATCATGCTTCATGATCCATCCCTCGTTTTCTTTCAGGAATATATATATTTTTATGTTATTCCCTCCATAATTATTCCGGATAAGAAAACCTATTTTAAGGGAACATCCCTAATTCTAACTCGATTTCAAGTGAATTATATCATATTTATTAAGACACAATTATCATTATGAAATCATTATTTTTATTATAAAAACCTTCTTGGTTCAATTTTATTTTTATATAAATTATTTTCTTCTTTTATATTTTTAAAGCTCTATAGTATTTTCCTTAAAACCACAAAAAAAATTAATGCTAATGTTTCTCAAAAACATTTCATATATGTTGTCACTTCTATCTGACATCACTTACCATGCTATATTCCCATTTTAACTTATTAAATTCCTTGTATGTTCAAATTCCTTTCTCTCATGGACACTTTAATGATACGCCCATGTATTATGTTTTATGACATGATTGTGTTACCCATTTTTTTCTATAGGAACCCTTATGTTTATGTATGGTTGATTATGTATGAATATTTATGTGGAAAGAATATTCCTTAAAATGATGAGACAGTTGTGCCCAGATAGTGCTCTAATGCATTGGGTAAAGTTAAGTCTCATGATATGCGATGTGAAACGGGATTCGCGGTTAGCCTTGACCCATACTACTCTGGGAAACGGTATTGGAGGATATCCTTGACTCATACTAAAGTTATGTTTTATATTTATTCAATATTTATATGATTCCATGTTTATTTGATCCCATGGCTATATGTTATGATTCTATATGTTCCGTGATTTTGATATCGTTATGTCATGCCCCCAAACTCATGTTCTTAAAAATTATTCTTACGTTCAATCCCTTACATAGATTTTTTAGCTCATACCTTTATTCAAGTGGTTCCCCAGGATATCCTATGAAGATGTATGAGAACAATGGATGCTAGGAGATCATTTTTAATATTAAATAAAGAAATGTTTCTTAGCCCCATGTTTTAGTTTTATGTACCTAGTTTTCAAATACAATAGACTCCACGATCCTTAGGTTGTACTCTGTTGTATATTTATGCTCAAAATCATGTAATGTAATATTTAAAAGGATAGGATTACTATAGTTTTTATTAGAGGACGGTGTAGTTATTTTTAGAGATTAGGAATAGAGAACTTTAGTATGAACCTTACTAATGAGAAAAATTATAAGATAACATTCCTATGTTTCGGAATGTAAATGTAAGTGGTTTATCAAGAAAATATGTCCCTATCTGGATACAAATAGGTAGAGGCGGCTATGGAACAGATGTACCTTTGAGTGAAAACTCCAACAAGGTGTTTCAGGTATGACCCGGGGTATCCTAGTACATGAAAACAAGCCTTGGTACACTCTAGGTATTGGCACTCCAGAGGGATATACCTTGGTAATTCATGATCATGGTACAAAATGTTATTATGGAGAACAAACCCATAAGAATATAAGATATGTAATAGATCAAGGATAACCTAGATTGAAACATAGGGAATCACAAGTTAGGATATACTTCTCCTTTCAAATTTTATCTTTTTATGTTCAAATGTTTTCTTTTTTTGGTTCAATAACTATGAATTCGTTCCCTCTAATTGAACATTCTATTTATTAGTTAATGGATGGAAATAGAATAACACGTCCCTACAATCAATGTGAAAGGGAATGTGAAGAATGTCCAAATGATATGCCTGATATGATGGGAATGGGTTCTCAAAACATCATGATAGTATTTTCTCACCTGGATCAAGTTATGAATAATAACATGAATCATGTTGAACGACTACTTTCTCCAAAAAGAGATAAATTTTTTGTAGAATACTTCCTGAGAAAAAGGCCTCCCATGTTTAGAAGATCATCTGGTCCCCTCCCGGTGGAACAGAGGATTAACTCCACTGAAAAGATATTCTCTATCTTCCAGTTCTTGGAAGAAGAGAAACATGTACTGGAGGTCTATCGTTTTGATGGGGAAGCTGATCAGTGGAGGAAAATGATCAATAATACAATGTACTAAGAGGAAATTGATTCCATAGAATGAGAGTAATTCAAGATGATGTTTTTAAATAAATATTTTTCTCACACCTTCCCTATCACGATGGAAAGAGAGTTCCTCAGAATCAAGGAGAAGGAATATGAGTCCATCGGGGAATATAAAGCAAACATTACCAAGATTTCTAGGTATGCCTCTAGCTTTTTCATGAACAGAAAAAGAGAGGGGTATCACTTCTTTAAAACACTAAATCCAAGTATACAAAAAACTTTGGTGATTCGAGTCTTTGAATGTTATGAGGAGATTGTCTTTTGTTCCCTAAAGGTCGAAATAGAGATTGGAGACTCTCATTTGTCTTGTGGTTCTTGTGACCAGAAGTGAAAAATGGAGAAAAACATGGGTGGTTCAACAAAAAAATCCCATGATGGAAATAATCACGAATATCACACTTGTAAAATTTGTGGGCAGAAGCATCCTAGGAACTGTTAAATGGGAAGCAATAATTTCATCAAATTTGGAATGTTTTGTCATTTGGCTAAAAAATGCCAAAGGCTTATGAAAATTTCTTCTAACGTAGAAGAAGAAAGGAAGGATCAGTTCAATGATCAGCTTATATTGTAGTGTCACAACTGCAAGGTGCATGAAAATTATGTAAAAAATTTCCCTAAGCCAGGGGTTCTCGGAGGAAATCAACAATAACCTCTATGGAAATAAGGAGGGGATTATTCTATCAATAATACTGAGGTGGGGCCGGATAAAGATGTAGTGACAGGTACACTAGTTATTCATTCAAGAATACTAAACATACTATTTGATTCTGGTTCTACACATTCTTTCATATCTTGCATGTTTAGTAGAACTATTTAACCACCACCTAAATATTTGGAGGAAATGTTATATATGATAACAACGAATGGGGAAATTATGGCATCCATGGTTTATAATTCCTCCCCGGTTAAAATTTGTGGACTGAACCTCCCAGAAAATTCTGTCATACTTATTTTAATGGATTTTGACACTATCATGGGAATAGATTGACTATCATTATACAAATCCAACATCTTCTTTTGGGAAAGGGAGATTTCTCTTCACATCCCAAAGCATCCTATGATTCATTACATGTGTACGGAGGAAGATGAATCTCCTTTAGAATCATCATCTCTAGTGTGGATATTTTTTCCTTATAGGCAAGAAACTCTTACTCAAATGATTGAGAAAAAGGGGAGAATCAAGCTTGAAGACATGCCCATCGTAAGGGATTACACTGTTGTATTCCGTGAAGAGTTTAATGGTCTTCCTTCTAACCAAGAGTTTGAGTTCTCAATTGAAATTATCTCTGGATCTCTTCCTATCTCAAAGACACCTTTGAAAATGGACACCGTAGAGCCAGAAGAGCTGAAGAAGCGGTTAAACATGAACCTAGAGAAGTGTTTTATATTCTCGAGTACTTCACTGTGGGGTGCACCAGTCCTCTTCATCAAGAAGAATGATGGATCAATGCACCTCTGCATTGATTATCGTGAGCTCAACCAAATCACGATAAAGAGAAAGTATCCCCTTCCAAAAATAGGTGACTTGTTCGATTAGCTTCATTGGTCCTGTTATTTCTCTAAGGTGGACCTTCGGTCAGAATATCACCTGTAACTCCCCAAGATTTCATAGTATGTTATTTCGTCATAGTGATTCAATAACATGGACTACACGTAACACCGAGTTTGAGCACACCACGATGTACCAAACTAGCCGTTCAAAAAGCATTTATGAATAGTATTAACATAATTTTGAATCTTATATAATTCTTATAATTTCACAATCTATATTATGAGTTTCTTAGACATAATATAAGAAAAAATTCAGTTTTTAGATAAAAGATGTATTTTTTGAAAAATGCAATTTCACCGCCTTTTAATGGAGAACCTTTTTTAAATTCAATATTTGAAACTTTTATATATTAAATTTTTCAAAATAGTCTTCTTCTTTTTAATTTGGAAATAAAAATTTAGTTTTGATAAATTTCTAGCGTTTTCCTGTTAAATTTCATATTTTGGTGAATAGTGAAAAATGCAAAAATTTAACTGAAAACAGATTTTTTAATCAAAATAATTTATAGTGTTCAATTATAAATTTGAATGGTTTGGAAGTATAATTAGGTTATATGTTTACTATTTAATCTAATTTTGTTCATTGTAAGTAATTTAACTTTAAAATTGGACCTAAACAAGTGTCAATCTTTTGATAGTTAATATTTCATAAAAATACGCTTTTTCGTTTTTACATCTGGAATTAATTTTAAAATAATTTCTTCTAATTATACGTTTTGAATTTAGAAAAATGGATTCCATATTTGAAATCACGAGTTCCAAATTGTGTAAATAGGTAACATTTATTTTTAGACATTTTGAATAATTACTTCGGTAATATTTTATTTACCATGGTTAAAGGGTAAATCCGGTAAATAAGGGTAAAAAATAATATTATAAATACCATAACATGTGTAATAAAACTATTTCCTAATACATGTCCGACCATGGGCATCTTTGGGTCGATTTGGTGACCCCATAGAGCCTCCTGTAAGTGATGATGACACTTTATATTAATTAATTTAAAGTAAATAAAAAAATGACATAAGCATATATCTTTTAGTAAAACAATTTTTACATATGGTTATATATGTTATATATTAGACTATAAATATTAATTAGATATATAAAAATATTTCATACATAATTTTATTTTATTTGTACTTTTTAGACATTGAATAATTAAATTTATCTATGACACAATGATGATGCAATATTTTCCTTATTAATGAAAGAATCAAATAAATGGTATTATAAATATTAAAATAAATATAATTTAAAATTTTTGATTCCATAAAATAATTTTCTAGGTTAATATGACATGTTATAATTTATTAAAAGAATTTATTTCTAATTAATAAATTTTTTAGGTGTTTAACAAAAATCTATTATTAAATAGTGTCAAAATTGACATAAAACAGTTGTTAAAACAAATATTATATTATTAATTGATATAATATTGATTAAAATATAAGGGTCAGAAAATGGAAATATATAATGGTAGCTATATCATTAATTAACCACTGTGGGTTCTCTTGGTAGTTTATAGTATGTTTATTAGGAATATAATATAAAAATACAAAGAGACATGGTAAATGTCAAACTATTTAACTAAGAGTTAAATCTAAACGATAAGGTTAATATGGTGACCTAAACCTATCTAAACCCTATTGGATGAGTGTATTTCAACCCATCCCAACCTAATAATTGATATAAATTACATGGAACCCATTGAAAGCCGAAAATGAATTTATTATAAATTGATATATTATTTATTTCCTATGGTGCCCCTCACCCCTCTTATAATAGGGCACTTCCCCTTCACTCAAATTAACACCTCCAAAGCCTTTTAGCTCGGCCAAAACCTGCCCAAATATACTCACAACTTGCATATTTTCATCCTAGAAGCCTTACTGTGGTTAGAAAGAAAACATAAAGATCCCTTTTGATCAAATCAAACGGATGAACCCGAAGAAGAGGTAAATATTTCTTCACATTTTTATAGTTCTTTTCTTCTTCGTCTTCCTCTTTCTGGGTTGTTTCCATTATAAAATAATAACTCCTATATATTCTATATAATATGATGTTATTATAAAAATGGTGAAACCATATTCACTATTCTATCCATCATATGAATGACAAAGTAACCATACGTGCATACGTACGACTTACCGTCTCCACGTCGTGGTGATGTCTATTATTCAGACACATCATCATTTGGATGGGTGTAATAATGACTATAACTGATGTAAATAATAAATATAACATGATAATTATTCTTTATATATGATATATCATCCAATTATATATGATTTTAATATCAAAAGAATGATATTGTTGCTCATGTGTACATACGGATTACCGTCTCCACGAATGCGATGAGATTCATTCCCCATCATTTACATTCAAGACAAATTTTCATTTGATGATTAAAAATAATGTTTAAATACTTGATATCATTCTGGATATGAATGAGATACATCCTATTCATAACAAACATGAATTATTTATCAAAACTTATAAAGGAAAACGAATTAGTTAACACCCGAAACGACGATAATACTAAAATATTATTAACAAAGAAGTATTAAAATATCATTTATGATATCATATTAATGTATATGGTTCTTTTATAATTTAACAACAATTATTTCACCATTATAAAGAGTGTTAACCTACCCTTGAAAAAGGAAAAGTACAATGTAACGGTTAATTCTTCAATCTCTTCATTATCCGATGATGTTTATACGTAATTATCTACTGGGACCTCTTTATCATCCACATCCATGTTTCCTAAAAATATATTTCAAAACATTTTTAATATTTACTAGAAAATGGTTTAAAGTCATTTTTACACTTATTTTACATTATATGTTTTGAATGGAATCTTTCTGTCATTTTCCAAACAAGGTACTTTATGACCTATTAGACAAAATTAAGGTAAGAATGTTTTTTAACTTATACGGCTGGTGTGGCTATTTTCCACAATTATAACATCGTCAAATATTCCCTTACAACCTTATAAGAGCATTTTCAAAATGAATGATTTATTTTATAATTATGTGTCTTTAAATATTTTCAAAAAAAGAAAGAGATATTTCTCTCAAATAGTTTTGATTTCATATATGTCAACAACCTTTGATGTATTTTACACTTGTTTCATGTTGATTGTTTATGATACAAAAATTCCATATTGTATTGAAGTTTTTGTGATATTTTTTACTATGGATTTGTAATTTTTATACCATCCATGCATTATGGATAATGTGTTGACATTTCGTATGCGATTTTTAATACGAATGATTATGTTATGTTTAAAACTTTTCATATGAGGAATGCATTGAACTAAGTAAGTGATGGGTGGATCCCACTATAGCTTCTCGATGCATCAGTGGGTATCATGTGAAAAACTAGTTTCTTGGAACAAGGCCTAGAAAAAATCATATTTGTAGTCTTGGCACAAGGTTGTGACTATGTGGTTATGAAAGTCTAGCATTATACATTCCATAATTATGAAAGTGTTTATTGACATTTCATATGATTATTTGACTAGTAAAATATCCATGTGAATATGTAAATCGCTTTATTTGATTTTATCTTTGTCATATTATGGTGAAGTTCAATTTTAAAAGGATTTTCTTTTAGTCTTATACATTGCCATAAATTTTTAGGCTTATTTATGAAACATTCCACTATATTGTTATCCTTACTGAGCATCTGAGCTCACCCCTTTCAATGTTTTATTTTTCCCAGGTTCAGATGAAGTATATTATGACTTACCTACAGGGATTTTCTAAGGTATATGAGTGTGGAGTTTGAAGACTATGTTGTTTTAGTTTTTCATTTTTTAATGTAATGTAAATCTTATGAATGTATCTAGTATTTCCAAGGCTACTAAACTAATCAGTCATTCAAGACTTGATCTTTTGTGATCATGCTGATGTTATGTAATAATGCACCGACTCTGGGAAACTAGGGTCAAGGCGTTATAGTTAGTATCTGAGGAAGTTTTATACAAACCTTGGAAACTAGATTTAGATAAACTCTGATTAGAGAACATTACCATATGATAGATATTGAAGATTAGTATAGAAAACTTCCTAGAATTTTGGTAATGTAGAGATTTTGTGAGTTTTCCACGAAATACATCCCTATTTTGATACGAGCATGTAGAGGTGGCTCTGGCACAAATGTGCCTAGGGGTAAAACCCGAAAACACTAATTTGAGCTAGACTCGAATGGGAACTGGTGCATGACAACAAGCCTTGCTGCACTCTTGGTTACGACACTCCTGGGGGATATGGTTAGTATAAATCTCATTTTTTTACAAACCATTATGAAGGGTTTATGAGTATATACTTCCTCAAAGAAATTTTGTTTATGATAATTGTTTATATCCATAAACTGTTCAATTTACATTAGGTATTTTAAAATTTTGGAATTTTGAATTGTGATTCAAAAAATGTCTAATTTATGCCATTGTTCAGAAATAGAGCCCAGTAGAAGGAATGAGAACTCCAGTAATACGTATGATCTAATGAGTAAGAAGGATCATATCTTTCATGGTATCAAACCAAAATTTAAAATGGAAATAGACTCCCACGTATTCTCATTATCTGAAGAAATAGAATAATATTTTAATAAGAAAAATAAAAAATTCTCTGAGTCCTATGGATTTGAAGGGAAGAAAGAGAAAAAAAGGATGGAAAAGGGAAAGATGGATAAAAGAAAGAAGGGAAAGAAGGATTTTCCCATATGTGATAACCGTGGAATGAATAACCTTGGTAAAACCTTTAAGAAAATGGGAGTTTGTTATATGTGTGGAGAAAAATGACACCATGTATGTGATTGAAATGGTAAGAAAAAGGATTCAAATGTACAATGCTTCATCTACAAGGAGTTGGGACACTATGGGAATAAATTTCCCAGTCCTCACAGTATGCCGCAAATGATGCTATTAGATAATAATCAAGTTATTATACTACCACTGATGAAGAGGAATGAATAGTTTTCTTATTTTTTTAATAATGAATTATGCCATTTTATTGTTGTATCGATGATGTACCAGTTATATGAATTATGGAAATAAATAAGGATTATACTGCAGTACTATTTCATTGAGGATTGGAGATTATATGGTACTATGAAAAGCAAACCAACAGCAAGTTAATCTTTATTTTGAAAATACATGGTTAATGGAAAGGTAATCCTTAATATGGTCCTAATACTGAGGTAGTAATTTTGGAATAATAGATAGTTAATTTGGATAAATTATATTGGATATTCTTGAATACCTTGGAACTGATTAATGGTTTGTTTATTTCATCATTTGTGGAGTATTCAAAATTTTTGGATATATGGAATATATCTAGTATTCTATAAGGAATAAGGGAGAATTAATTTAATCAATATGGATTTACGGTACTCTAGGGTGTTATCGTGTTTTAGAATAATACATGATGAAGGTATTCACATGTTATTATGTGGAAAAAAGGATCTTCATTATCTTTAACTTATTTATAAATTTTGGACTGAGAGTTTAGACAGAAGTATTTAGGATAAGTCTAAAGGTTGGAATGGATTATATTTGACATTGGATACTATTATTAAGGTTAAATAATTTCTTAAGATTTTTATTTATTTTTATAAAAAGGACAACCCGGGGTCGGGTGACAACCCGTCGCGTTCGGCAAGGCCATGAGATATGAACCCGCAACCGAATGGTGACAAGGGAGCATCACATACCTCTAGCCTACGTGATTTCCTGTTTTGTGTAAGGTTGGTATTTTTAAAAATATTCTGACAAATGAATTGCAAATTCATTTTTTTGGAACCCTATATTATTAGGATAAATAGAATATTTTTGAGTTCTATTATGTTTTTTGAGTGAAAGATGAGTTTGTGATAAAAATTAGCTGAAGGATTAAACTATAATTGTTATGTGTGTGTATTTATATTTATATATATATATATCTCTTATTATATGAAGAAATTAATGATTGAAATTTAGGGAAGGAATATGAAAACCAAAAAATCTATTATCCTAATACCTTATGTTTTGTTGAACTGATGATATTTTAAATCATCATAGATTGATGGCTTTGAGGCCCTCAATTTTATAATTGTTTGTGATTGATGACCTCAATAAATCATTATAAATATTTACGTTTTCCTCCAATTATGTGTTTATAATTTCCACCGATGTTCACCAATTCGAAACCCTAACTTGGGGGGTGACTCTTTCATTCCCCCTTTCCCTCTTTCTAAGACTAAATTTTATAAACCCACTTTCTGATGTGGGTTTTCCACAAAGGTATTTATCTATTTGTAAACATTTATTTTCGAAGAAAAAAATCAAATTGTGAGGATTAAATTTATTGAAGGAGGGGAGAATGTAACACCCCAATATTTCATAGTAGTTTGTTTCATCAAAGTAATTCAATAACTTGCACTACATGCAACACCGTGTTCAGGGACACCATGATGTACCAAACAAGACGTTCAAAAAGTAATTATGAATTGTAATAATTGAATTTTGAATTTTAAGTAATCCTTATAATTTTAGAATACATATTATGAGTTTCTTAAACATAATATAAGAACAAATTCATTTTTCAGATAAAAGAAGTATTTTTAAAAAAATAAAAAAAATTCGCCTTTTAATGGAGAACCTTTTTTTAATTCATTATTTGAAACTGTTAAATATTTAATTTGAAAAAATAAACTTTTTATTTAGAATTAGGACATAAAAATTTAGTTTTGATAAATTTTTGTTGTTTTTTTGATAACTTTCATATATCGTTGAATAGTGAAAAATACTAAATTTTAACTGAAAACAACTTTTTTAATGAAAATAATTTATATTGTTCAATTATACATTTGAATGGTTTGGAATTATAATTAGGTTATACTTTTACTATTTAATACAATGTTATTCATTGGATGTAATTTCACTTTAAAATTGGACATAAACAAGTTTCAATCTTTTGATAGTTATTATTTCTTTAAAATACCCTTTTTCGTTTTGACAACGGGAATTAAATTTAAATTAATTTATGCCACATATGTGTTTTGAATTTAAAAAATGGATTCCTTATTTGGAATCAGGAGTTATAATTTGTGTAAATAGGTAAAATTTATTTTTAGACATTTTGAGTAATTACTTTGGTAAATTTTTTATTCACCATGGTTAAAGGGTAAATCCGGTAAATAAGGGTAACCAAATAATATTATAATTACCCTAACACGTGTCCTAACCCTATTGGATAATATATTTCCAACCATGGGCATCCTTGGGTCTATTTTGGGTCCCCATAGAGATACTTGTATGTTATAATGACACTTTATATTAATTAATTTAAAGTAGATACAAAAATGACATAAGCGTATATCTTTTAGTAAACCAATTTTTACATAGGGTCATATATATTATCTATTAGACTATAAATATTCATTATAAATATAAAAATATTTCCCACATAATATTATTTTATTTTTAATTTTTAGACATTTAATAACTAAATTTATCTATGACACATTTATGATGCAATATTTTCCTTATTAATGAAAGAATCAAATTAATTATATTATAAAAATTAAAATAAATATAATTTGAAAGGTTTGATGCCCTAAACTAATTTTATAGGTTTATATGACATTATATAATTGATTAAATGAATATATTTCTAATTAATAATGTTTTTAGGACTTTAACAAAAATCAATTATTAAATAGTGTCAAAATGGACATAAAAGAGTGGTTAAAACAAATATTATATTATTAATTGATATAATATTACTAAAAATATATGTTTCCGAAAAAGGACATATATAATGATAGGTATATCATTAATGAACCACTTGGGGTTCTCTTTTAATTTTACAGTAAGTTTATGAACCATATAATATATAAATACCAGGAAACATGGTAAATGTCAAACTATTTAACTAAGAGTTAAATTTAAATGATAAGGTTAATATGGTGACCTAAATCTATCTAAAACCTATTGGTTGAAAGAATTTATACCCATACCAACCTTATACTCGAAATAAATAACATTTTAGTATTTAAAAAAATAAAATGATGTTATTATAAAATAATATTTTATGTTTATGCAAAGGTGCCCCTCACCCCCTCTTATAAAAGGGCACATACACTTCTCTAAAATTCATACATCCAAAGCCTTTTGGATTGTCCAAAACGTTCCCAAATATACTCCCAACTTCCCTAAATTCTTCCTATAGGGATTAATTTGGTCAGAAATCCATCCTAAGGATCCCTTTTGATCAAATCAAAAGGAAGAACCCGAATAAGAGGTAATATTTCATCACCTCTTTATAGATATTTTCTTCTTCCACTTCCTATTTATTTGTTGATTCCATTCTAAAATAAAAAATCCAGTATCTTCTATATACTGGGATGTTATTCTAAATATGGTGGAACAATATTCATTATTCTGTCCATCATATGAATGACAAAGTCACCATACGTGCGTACGTACAGCTTACCGTCTCCACGTCGTGGGGATGTTTGTTATTCAAACCCTTCATCACATGGATGGGTGTAATAATGATTATAACTGATGTAAATAATAAATATAATATGATAATAATTATTTATATATGATATACCATCCAATTATATATGATTTTAATATCAAAATAATGATATTGTCGCTCGTGTGTACGTATAGATTACCGTCTCCACGAACACGATGAGTTTCATTCCACATCATATCCATTCAAGACTAATTTTCATTTTATGATTTAAAATAATTTTTAAAGACATGATATCATTCTGTATATGAATAAGATACATCCTATTAATAACAAACATGACTTATGAATCAAAACATATAAAGGAAAACGAGTCAGTTAACACCCGAAACACCGATATTACTAAAATATTATTAACAAAGTAGAATTAAAAGATCATATATGAAATAATATTAATATATATGGTTATTTTATAATTTGATAATAATTACTTCACCATTATACAGTATTTTAACTTACCCTTGACCAAGGAAAAGTATATGGTAAGGGTTAATTCTACAATCACTTCATTATCTGAGGTTGTTCATACGTAATTATCTACTGGGACCTCTTTATCATTCACATCCATGTTTCATAAAAATGTATTTACATTAATTTTAAATGTACTAGAAATTGTTTTAAATTCATTTTTACCCATATTTGAAATTATTTTTTTTGAAATGAATCTTTCATCGTTTTCCAAACAAGGCACTTTGTGACCTTTTCGACAAAATTAAGGTAAGATTTTTTTTTTAACATATATGGTGGGTGCATCTATTTTCCGCCTTTATAACATCATCGAAGCTTCCATTAAAATCTAATAATAATATTTTAAAAATATAGGTTTTATTTTATAATTATGTGACTTTAAATGATTTCAAAAAAATAAATAGATATTTCACTCAAATAGTTTTGATCTCATCTATGTCAACATCCTTTGATGCATTTTACACCTGTTTCAAGTTTATTTTTTATGATACAAATCTTCCATATTGTATTGAAGGTTTTGTGATATGTTTGACTATGTATGTGTTATTTGTATACCATTCAAGGTTTATGGATAATGTATTTACATTTAGTATGCTAGTTTTAATATGAATGTTTATGTTATGTTTAAACCATTTCATATGAGGAATGAATTGGACTTAGTCAGTGACAGGTGGAGCCCTCTATAGCTCCTCGATGCATTGGTAGGTCTCATTAGACAAACAAGTGTCTTGTAACATGGCTTTGACAAAATATATTTTGCATTCATGGCACAAGACCTTGACAATGTGGTTATGAATGTCTAGAATTATGCATTCCATCATTATGAAAGTAGATATTGATATTGTATGTGATTATTTGACTATTAGAATATCAATGTGAATAAGTAAGTGGAATTATTTGATTTTATCTTTTCCATATTATTCTAAAGTTCATGTTCAAAAGGCTTTGTTTTATTCTTATACATTTCCATAAATGTTTATGCTTATTTATGTTATTTTCTGCTATTTTTTTATTCTTACTGAGAATCTGATCTCACCCCTTTCTATGTTTTATTTTTCCTAGGTTGGGAAGAAGAATATTATGACTGACCTATAGGGATTGTATAAGGGATATGAGTGTGGCCTAAGGAGACTATGTTGTTTTAGTTTTTAATATTATAATGTAATGTAAAACTTGTGAATGTATTTATTATTTCCAAGGCTACAAAACTAATCATTATTTCGAGACATGATATTTTCTGATCATGCCAATGTTATGTAATTATGCACTGACTCTGGGTAACTATGAATGGGGAGTTATATCACCAATTAAAGGTGAGGAAGAAAGATATTTCCAAGACTGCCTTTTGAAAGAGGTATGAACACTATGAATTCATAGTGATGTCCTTTAGACTCACTAGAAAGTTTCGTGGATTTAATGAATATAGTCTTCAGAGATTACATTGACAATTTTATGGTGGTCTTTATTGATGATATTATGATATACTCCTAGAGAACATAGGAACACGAGGATCATTTTAATATTGTGTTAAAGGCATTTTTATTTGAGAAGTTGTATGTAAAGTACAGTACATGTGAGTTCTGGATGGAGGAGTAATCATTCTTGGGGCATGTTATCCCTAGTAAAGAGATATCTGTGGACCATTTTTAGACAAAGGAAATTGAAAAGTGGCCTAGTCCAACTTTTGTAATAGAGATACACAATTTTCTAGGTATATATGGGTATTATCAATGATTTTTTATGAACTTTTCACGATTCTCAAACCCAATGGCCAAGATGAAATGGAAGGGAGTACAGTTTTTCTAGAATCAGGAATGTGAATATTGTTTCAAGGAGTTGAAAAATAGGAAAATCAGTATGGAATTACTCAAACTCCCATATTGTGGAGAACTTTTTGTTGTGTATAGTAATGATTCTAAGAAGGTATTATGCTGTGTGCTGATGAAAAATGATAATTTGATAGCCTACGTCTCGAGGTAGCTGAAAATCCATGAGAAAACAATCACACACATGATTTGGAGTTGGCGGCTGTGATCCTTGCGTTGAAAATCAGGCAACATCATCTCTATGGGGAGAAGTGTGAGATATATACTGATAAAAAGAGAATAATATATATATTTACACAAAATGAGCTTAATATCTGCCAGTGAAGATGGATAGAGCTCATCCAGGATTATGACTTCTCAATCCACTACCATCCTGGTAAGGCAATTGAGGTGGAAAATATTCTATGTAGAAAGGATCATGCATCTTTGTCAATGATGAGAATTGAAAAGGATCTTATCTTCATAGATTTTTAGATTATGGACATGGGAATCATTAAGGGAGGAACATAGTCAATACATTCCCATATGATTTATCAACCATACCTCATGGAGAAAATAAAGGATGCTCAAAGAAAAGATGTGGAACTTCTGAAAAGGGTGGATGCTATCAGAAGTGGGAAATCCTATGAGTTCATGAATGATGAGGATGGAGTTGTAATATTTTGTTCACAATTTTTTATACCATCTGATCCCAAGATAAAAAAAGAGATTCTGAATGATGCGCATACCTCGACCTTCTCTATCCATGCAGGGAGCACAAAGATGTATCGAGATTTCTGAGAGATCTTCTGGTGGGACATTATGAAAAGGGAGATTTCTGAATATACATCAAAGGGAATGTTTTGTTAATAAGTGAAGTCTGAAAGAATGAAGTTGAAGGACATGATGCAACCACTACCCATACCAACATGGAAGTGGGATAAAATCACCAAGGACATTTTCACCAGACTTCAAAGGACGTCAAGAGGAAATAATGTGATATGGGTCATTGTGGATCACCTTACGAAGGCATATCACTTTATCACAATTCAAGAGGACTTATCATTCAATCAACTTGAACATATATATATCAAATAAGTGGTAAGGCTATTTCATGTATCACTATTAACTGTATTAGATTATGTCCTAGATTCACCTCGATGTTCTGGAAAATACATCAACACGATCAAAGCACTAAATTCAACTTTAGTACGACCTATCATCTTAAAACTGTTGGCCAATATGAGTGAACTATTCAGACACTAGAAGATATGTTTAGATAATATTCTATGGACTTCAAAAGAGGATGGGACCAACATCTTCCACTGGTTGAATTCTCCTACAAAAACAGTTTCCACTCGAGCATCCGAATGGAACCATATAAATCCATTTATGGGAAAATAGGCATAACACCAACATGTTGGGATGAATTCAGTGAGTGTAAGCTTCTAGTCCATGAAATGATCGATGAAATGGTGGAGAAGGTGAAAACCATTCAGCAGCACATTAAGTCATCCCAAATATGAAAAAATATTTATGCACAAAATCATCAATGAGACCTTGAGTACAAAGTTGGAGACATGTAATTCTACACATATATTTATAGAAGAAGGTCATGATTTTTGGAAAGTAAGGGAATCCATGTACTAGGTACATCGGCTCCTTCGAGGTCCTTGATCAAGTCGAAGCTGTGACCTATTGACAAGTACTTAAACATACCACATCTAATGTCACGACCCCCTCCCGGCAAAGTGTTCCCCTCCGGGGGAGGAAATGTGAGAAGGGAGATAATGACCCCCTTTTCCCGCCTCCAGAAGGCCCTAGGATGGATACTAGCACTGAGAGTATAGGATCCCACATATGAGAGGCATTTCCCTCAACGAGAAAACATGCAGAATAGAGAGATAAGACAGACACCAATCAAATCTAACTAAGAACTGTAAATATAAGAGAAACCCAAGTGAAAAAATGGAATGTCTGGAAAAAGTACTACAACTAAAAGGGAACACTGTAAGTACCCAAAAGAAAGTAAAACAACTGTAACCACAAGCCCAAACAGCTCCTGCAACCTCAAGCTAGTTGAAACCAGCTTGATCTCAAATCTTCTCCAAGTGACCTAAAAAATAGTTTATATAAACATATGGTGAGTATAACAGTATACTCAGTAGGATCCTCCCCGAAGCCTCTCGTGAAAAGGTAAAGAATGCATGCTAATGCCTAGTGAACAACAAGTGAAACCAACTCATCACATACACAGGTATACAATGTTCCAAACCTCACCATGGCTACTCTCACCAAGTAATGCATACAAGAATATATCATATAATAAAGAATATCAGGGGTACCCTGGTACTACTTCCCCACTATTTTCCCGCTTTTCCCCAATGATAAACATTATGTGCATCCCTCTCCAAAGGCTTTCCCGCAGACACCTGGGCTATGCTCCACAATCTGCACCACGTGTACCACAAATTCTTGCCTGCAGACACCTGGGCAAAGCACCACGCCATCCTCACAACCAAAAGTAACCAGGTAGTTTCCGGGATCCACCACATCTCTCATAACATGTATCATACGACGGGTGTTATACCTCAATCCATTACAACTCATACACTGATTAAGGATCCTCAAGCCATCATTGTCTATACACGTTACACCTATAGTAGTCCATAGGATACCATATATAGATTATATGTGTGTGAATAACCAAAAGAAATTAGATCCCTCTACACACATATATGGGGAAAATTAACCTTTGTGCTTAATGGTACTAGTATCTACCAAGAGAAGAGAGCGGGGCCAAAGGGGGTAGTCAGCAATTCATCCTCCCACCGAAATGTTGGGGAAAACACCACGCCCCTGGGCTCAGAATCCCAGGGGTGTCAGTTTCCCTTACTGACAGGGTGGAGTAGCATATAGAAACACAGAAAGTACAGAATATATTATATCTCACAACCACACTATCGGAATAACCTAGTCTCAGACACACTGCCGCTAACGTCTCTCAGACTCCAGCTGATATTTCTAAGATTGGGTATCCTATAAGCACACAACCATTTAAAGAGAACTATTATATTACATCATCCCCTTTTTATCTATTACACTGTATGTTAATTAATTCTTTAAACATTAATTAGCCCTGAACAATTCCACATTATGTTCAATTAACACCACATCCCAGAATTCCACAGTCCCTTCAAAAGTTCTCAACCTCATCATTAAGATTCAACATACTCCAACCCCATGGGTTAACATAATTTATTAAAAAATTCATTACAAAATCACATTACCATATTCCCAGGAATTTTAGAAAACAATCATATGCTACTAAACACAAGGGGGCTCAACACAGTGAGTATATGTACTACCCATCGAGTCTTTCCACCTATAGCAAGAGCGTAGACCCATTCTCACATTAGAGGTTAAACACGGAAATCAAACGGCATACCCCGCGTGTCTTTACTTCTTTCAGAAGAAGGGTAAGAAAGACCAGATTCCTTGAGAAGTGTGGAAAAGTAAAGAAGATAAACAACCAACGAATCAACAAGAATCCATCAATCACTTCCATCCCATTACATCATCCCTAGTGTCCTCCCCGACACCCACATGCATAAACTGATGCATCTCGCCACTCTAGGCGTCATCTGCTGCCACAACCAAAAGGCCTCTATGCCTCCATATATCACAACACCCCTCCAGGGTCACATCACATCACAAGCAGAAGGAAAATCAAAGATCACATCAATTGGGATATGGTCCTGTCAACAAACAAGAGGGTAACTCAGAAGCCTTCAATGAAATATCAAACCATTACATTCTTTTAACCATCATGAATAAAAAAAATTAATCCATTGGTTCCAACATCAGGAAACCTGACCAGTAAGCTATCACAAATTATTATACATGCTTACAACACCAATGTGATTAACATCAAAATGGAACAACAACCACAACCACATCAACAAGATTCATTTACACGCCCCTTTATCTTTAGCCAATTAAATAACAATTAATTCTGTCTTTATGTTATTTATCAATTTCATAGACAACAACATGCTAACAAGCATGGCATAGATATCACACTATCTTGAAAATCAATAGGTGGACCCTTATCACGGTACAAAGTAATAACATGCGATCAAACCAATTCCATTAATACGGTTCAAGTATTTAATTAGGTCAATTTCATTGTGATTCAAAGGGCTAAATCATGATAACTCTACAATTAGACATAAACAATTAGAGAAGCCATGAAACCCCTATCTCATGGTTTTTGACAAAAAACCCAACAATGAAGAATGCACATGAAAGCCATTTTTATTCTCCAAACCTGCATTAGATCTCTCCTCCTAGCATGATCAAGACCAAATCTCATCATATTTGACATCCACAAACTTAGATATACCGATAATGGGTGTACATCTAAGAAATCAAGAGAAGAGGAGAAGTAGATCCAAGTGGATATAAGAAACCGATCAAGAACGAAGAAGAACGATCACATAACTCAAGAAACCATCTTCGATTCACCAAGATAAGCCTTCAGATCACCTCCAAAATGCTTGGGATAGGTTCTTCTATCTTTAAGGAAGGGTAATGCCGAGCTATGGCTACTTAGGAGATTAAATGAGACATTTATAGGAAAAACGAGTTAGATCCACAATGTTAGGATCTACGATTAAGTGCCTGCACGGTTAGTCCGCACGGTTTAAAAAACTGTGCGCTAACCGTGCATTAGCTTCTGCCTCATCAAAAACTCCTCACATAGTTAGGTTTCCCGGTTAGACAAACTGTGCACTAACTATGCATTAGCCACTGCCTCTAAGACCATCCTGGCACGGTTTGGCCGCACGGTTTAGGAAAACTGTGTACTAACCGTGCGAAAGCTATTGCCCTTTAATCTTCCTTAAAAGTCCACCAAAACGCACCCCCCAGGTCACCTTGACCTTTTAGAACACCTCTAACACCCCGTTTTCGCAATGTAATGGACTGAAGAGGTATGGTCCATTACATTAGATACCTCTTAAAATATTCTCTTCCTCGAGAATCCAAAACCCACATAAGGAGAAAACGAAACAGGGTCTGAACAACTACCCATTGAGATAACTCTCAAAAGAGTGCAATCCAACAAAACAACAAAGGTATCCATCTCATAAACATGAAGGTTTCATAACCACTGAAGTTACAAATATACATGAAAATACTTAATCATCAAACAACTATGGGTACTGAGCATGTATCTGTGACTCACGTTCCCAAGTAATCTCATCTATTCCACCGTGTCACCACAAGACATGAACCGAGGGAATAGAACACTTGTGAAACACCATCTCCTTATATTCTTGGATCTCCACAGGTCTCTCCCCAAAGGTTGCATCATCATAAACATCAATCTCTCCCCAATCGATTATGTGATATTTATCATGAAGATAATGACTGAGGTATGATACATTGAAAACATCATGTATCTAACTCATCTGGGGGGAAGTGATACTCAATACACCGCATATCCAACATGTGCTAACACATCGAAAGGCCCAACAATGTGGGGGAAAAGCTTACTTCCACAACCAAACCTTTGATGCCCACGACAGGGAGTCACCTTCAGAAATACATGATCCCCAACATTAAACACTAAGGGTCTCGTTCTTTGATCGACATATGATTTCTAAAGATCTTGGGTGGCCTTCATCCTCTCACGAATCACCTGAACCCTCTCTGTTGTATTCTACACTAGTTCGGGTCTGAGAATTACTGACTCTCCAACCCCAGTCCAACACAACAGACAATGGAAAGGCTGGCCATACAAGTCTTCAAATGGCGCCATACCAATGGTGGAGTGAAAACATTTATTGTAATCGAACTCCACCAAGGGTAAGTTCCTTATCCATGAACCTCCAAAATCATGAACACAAGAGCGTAAAATGTCTTCAAGAGTATGGATGGTTCGCTCTGTCTGACAATCCATTTGAGGGTGAAAGGTAGTGATAAGGCCTAGTTGAGAACTCAAGGCATGTTGGGGACCTCTCCACAGCCTGGATGTAAAATGAGGATCCTGATCAGAAATGATCATCCTTTGGACTCCATGATGTCTCACCACCTCTTCTAGATACTTCCTCGACAAAACATCGACTGAGCTCGACTCATTGATCACTATGAAGTCGACCGATTTTGTTAAACGATCCACTAACAACCAAATAGCATCATGTCCTCCCGAAACTCGAGGTAAACCAGTAACAAAGTCCATTGAGATGTCCTCCAACTTCCACCAAGGAATCTCTAATGGCTGGAGAAGGACACCAGGAACACGATGCTCAGCCTTCACTTTCTGGAAGACCAAACATCGAGACACAAACTCCGCAACTGCATGCTTCATCCCAGGCCACCAAACCTAACTCCTCAAAGATCATTACATCTTTGTCATGCCAGGATATACCACGAAAGGTGAAATAAGAAACTCTCTAAGAACCATCTCATGCATCATCAAGGGAACCAAAAGCCTTCAATAATACAACACTCAGTGTCGTTCATCCTCAGACCAACCATCAGGGGCCTCAACACACACAACATGATCTCTCCAGGCCTCCACCTCAAGATCCCCAAAATGGGACTCTTCCACCATCTAAAATAGGTATGACTATACCATCATTTGAAAAAGACACCCTCTACCCCCAACTTCTCCCATATCAAGATGCAATGCTGACAATTCTTCTATTACTCTCCAAGAGTAACCAGATTCACCTAGAGCCTCACTACGTGACTTTCGACTCATCGCATTAGCTACAACATTCCATTTTCCAGGTGTATACAGTATTTTGAAGTCGTATTCCAATAGGAACTCCATCCACCACCACTGTCGC
Organism: Viscum album; assembly: GCA_963277665.1. NCBI lineage: Eukaryota > Viridiplantae > Streptophyta > Magnoliopsida > Santalales > Viscaceae > Viscum > Viscum album. The sequence continues at coordinate 897,351,919 of OY728127.1, forward strand.
AAGTTCAACTCATGCTGGGAGAAAACATACCTCAAACTCTTATGATTAGTGAAAACCACAATGCCCTCACCAATGATGTAATGTCTCCACAACTTTAGAGAAAACACCACGGATGCCAACTCAATATCATGGGTGGCCTAGTTGTGTTCATGGGGACATAACTTCCAAGACTAATAAGAAACAACCGACCTATGCTGCATGAGAACACAACCTAACCCCAGATGCGAAGCATCGCAGAAAACATCAAACTGAACTTCTTCAGCTGGAAGACAAAGTCCGGGAGCACTTACTAACTTCTCCTTTAGATACTCGAATGATATCTGACACTGATCAGTCCATATGAATGCCTGATCCTTCCTAGTCAAAGTTGTCAGAGGAGTCCCAACTCGTGAGAAACTGGCTACAAAACTCATGTAGTAGACTGCAAGACCATGGAAACTTCTCACCTCTGAAACGGTCTTGGGGGATTCCCAAGAGACAATTTCTTCAATCTTCAATGGATCCACAACTAATCTTTGTTGGGACACAACATTCCCCAAGAAACAGACTTCTCAAGCCCAAAACTCACACTTCGACGACTTCCCGATCAACTAATGTCGACGAAGAACTCCCAAGATGGATCATAGATGCCATGCATGCTCTGCTTCAGATGTGGAGTACACAAGGATGTCATCGATGAAAACTACCATGAACTTGTCCATGAACTCATGGAACACAGAATTCATCAATCCCATGAATACATATGGAGCATTTGTCACACCAAACGACATTACAATGAACTCATAATGCTTGTGAGGACAACGAAAAGCAGTCTTCAGAATATCCTCATCCTTCACATACATCTGATGATATACTGACCGCAAGTCAATCTTTGAGAACCAACTTGAACCCTTCAATTGATCAAACAAATCATCAATCCATGGAAAAGGATAGCGATTCTTTATTGTCACTTTGTTCAAGAAAAGATAATCGACACACAACCGCAAACTGCCATCGGACTTCTTCACAGACAAAACTGGTGCACCCTATGGTTACACACTTGGCCGAACAAAACCACATTGCAATAGATCATCAAGATATATATGCAGCTCTCACAACTCAGAATGTGCCATCCTATATAGAGACATAAAGATAGGAGATGCTCCTGTCTGTAGCTCGATACCAAACTCGATCTCTCATCGAGGGGGTAAGGCCACAACCACTTCTGGAAAAACATCAGGGTACTCCTCTACAACCCTTAGAAACACCAAATACCAAGCCACTGAAGAAATCAGCATCATGTCATCCATCATTGATGATAAGGATGGAACACACCTATGACCCATCCGAGGATCCCTCTCACAAACAAACACCACTTCCTCTCCATCCGCACCGAGGAAAATGACCTTATTCCTGAAGCAATCCACAATAGCCTACACCAAATACAACCAATCCATGTCGAGGATGACATCATATGGTTGTATTCGTAAACATAGGAAATCTCCCCACGAGTGGTGTTTCCCCTGCATTATCTCAAAGTCTCTACATACTTCAAACAAGTTAGCTTGACCTCCAACTGGCATAGTCATCGCCAAGGGCACTGGAAGCCTCTCTACCTCAAGTCCCAAAGCACGGATAAGGGTAGGTGATATGAAGGAGTGTGTCACTCCGGAGTCAAACAAGGCATACACCAAGGTAGAAAACAAGTAAAGGGTACCACGAAGGATGTCTGTCTCATCTGGTGCTAGCAACGCTAGAGAATAAAGCTGACCACGACCTCCTCCACAACCTCTCTAACCCTGATGACAGCCACCTCCAAAACCACACTCTCCTCTTTGAGGATGAGGAGCATCATGGGGCTGTCCTCTGCCTACCACATCTACCCTATGCTAATCTAAAGCTGGTGCAATGAGCTACTGCTGCCTCAGCTGGGACTGCCTCAACGGAGGGACCTAGAGCATAAAACCTGGTGCACGATGACCAGTATGAATGGTCGGGCACTCTCACTGCTGATGGCCACGGCTAAAATAAAAAAAAAGCTCCTGATCCCTTGGAATGGGCATGAGAGTTGCTGCCTCTGCAGAAACGAGATGTGAAGGGCTGGGTCCTGCCCTCGGCTAAACGAAAACTCTTCTTCCCTGAAAACTGGGAACCCCAGACCACAACCCTGCATCATGAGGAATCATGTTGATCCTCCTCTTGTGAGGATTAGGTCCTGGCCAAAGTCCTCTCAAAAACCTCATCCCTCGCCAACACCTCAAGATATGTGTTCAACATAGATGGGGTGACCTGACACTGGATCTCTGGAAGCAAAGCCTCCTCAAAATGCCTTTCCCTAGCCTCCTCATCTGTTAGAAGGTCCGAAGCATATCGTAATATTTTTCTAAAATGGATTCCAAACTCTCAAACACTATAGCTCCCCTGTCAAAGGGTAAGAATCTCATGGCGACTGGACACCTTCACAGTTGAGGAAAGAAACTCGGCTCTAAACTTGTCTCGAAACTCCTCCCCTAAGATCGCTGACTCCTCACAATCACCGAGGAACAAGAACCACCACTGCCTTGCTACTCCACATAGCATTGTCACAACTAAGGATACCCAGTGCTCCTTCAGAGCATGGATCAAACTGAAGCCTATGTCAACCTCCTCCAACCAGTCTTCCATGAATGCATCTAAAATGGAGCCCTCATACTTAAGCAGACTATGGAACTGAAACTCTCAAAGTGTCTTCCTCCAAGTGTCACCGTCGTCAACCTCTACCCTGTAGTGATCTTCTGGAACAGCCTGCTAGAAATCTTCTATGTGAGCCTGACGAGGAAGTAGACCTGGTTCCATACCTACAAAATAAAAAACAATTAGATCTCCTAAACCTAGAATATAAAAGACTCAACATCAATTAATTATTTGTTTTCTTTTATTAATATTGGGTTAGCCTATCCAAAGGTTTACCCATTCAAACAGAGGCACAAAGAAGAATGATACATGATCCTTTCCTAGGTCTCTACCCTACAACTCGTATCACCTTGTTTAGTAGCCATTGTAATCTTAAAGGTCCGTACATCAGATCATAGGGGGCCCTAAATTCCTATGTATCAGCTGGTCTCCAGTTTTTACCTCACTTGTTAAACATCAATGACATCATTTCCCTACCACCCCATGAAACCTCACAAGTTCCTAACTCCAAACTCCATCCCATCCCTCAACCATACATTTGATACCACTCTGTCATGACCCCCTCCCCACAAAGTGTACCCCTCCTGGGCCGAAAATGTGAGAAGGGACATAATGACCCCAGAGTCCCGCCTCCAGTAGGCCCTGGGATGGAAAATAGCACCGATGGTATAGTGTGACACAAATAGAAGGCATTACCCTCTAAGAGAACACACACGGAAGAGAGAGATAATATAGACACCAATAAACTCTAGCTCAGAACTATAAATATAAGAGAAATCCATGTGCACAAATGGAATGTCATGAAAAAGTACTACAATTGAATGGGAAAATAAAAAGAACCCAAAATAACGTAAAAGAGCTGCAACCACAAGCCCAAACCGCTCCTACAACCCCAAGCTAGTAGAAACCTTCTTGATCTCCATCCATCTCTAAGTGACCTGAAAAACAGTTTATATAAACACAGGGAGAGTATAACAGTATACTCAATATGATCCTCCCTAGAGCCTCTCATGAAAAAGTAAAGAATGCATACTAAATCCCAGTGAACAAAAAGTGAAACCAACTCATCACCTACACAAGTATACTAAATTCCCAACCTCACTATGGATACTCTCATCAAGTAACGCATACAAGAATAAACCATATAATAAATAATATCATGTGTACACCACTACTACTTCCCCACTGGTATGCCTATTTTCCCCAAATACATATGTCATGTGCTTCTCTCTCCAAAGGCTTTCCCACAGACACCTAGGCTAAGCTCCAAAATCTGCACCACATGCACCACAAAGGCTTGCTCGCATACACCTAGACGAAGCAACACAACATCCTCACAACCAAAAGTAACCAAGTAGTTTCCAGGAGCCACCACAGCTCGCATAACGTGTATCATACATCGGGTATTATACCTCAAGCCATTACATCCCATACACCGAGTAAGGATCCTCAAGTCATCACAACCAATACACGTTGCACATATAGTAGTCCATAGGATACTATATTCAGATTATATGTTTGTGATTAACCACAAGCCATTATAGCCCTCTACACAAATATAAGGGGAAAACTAACCAATATGCCTAATGGCACTAGTATCTACACACATTAGATCTGCGTTCTTCGTTGTTGGGGTTTTCGTAAAAAAACCTTGAGGTATGGGATTCGTGGCTTCTGTAATGGTTTATGTGGAATTGTACATCCACACACTTAGATTTAACCATAATGTGTGTAGATCTAAGAAATAGGGAGAAGAGGAGATGTAGATCTAAGTGGATCTAAGAAACCGATCAAGAACGAAGAAAAACGATCAACTACCTCAAGAAATCAGCTTCGATTTCCTAAAAGAAGCCTTCAGATCACCTCCCAAAAGCATGGGAGAGGATCTTATATCTTCAAGGAAGGGTAATCCTGAGTTATGGCTGCATAAGAGCTTAAACGAGCCATTTAGAGGAAAAAACGATTTAGATACAAAATTTTAGTATCTAAGATTAAGTTCCTGCACGGTTAGTCCGCACGGTTTAACAAACGGTACCCTAACCATGTGTTAGCTTCTTCCTCATCAAACACTCCTCTCACGGTTAATCCACACGGTTGGACAAACCATGTGCTAAACATGTGTTATCCATTGCCTCAAAGACCATCCTGGCACGGTTTGGGTGCACGGTTTAGGAAAACCGTGTGAAATCTATTTCCCTTTAATCTTCCTTAAAAGTCCTCACAAACACACCCCCAAGTCACCTTGACCATCCAGAAAACCTCTAACACCCCATTTTCAGAAAGTATTGGATTGGAGAGGTCTGGGCCATTACATCCAATGTACACGATGTCTTTCATGTATCCCTCTTATAGATGTACTTTCCAGACTCTTCACATGTACTCTTTTCATAGGTGGTACAGTTGGAGGATGATCTTTCTTACAAGGAGAAGCCAGTGAAGCACTTGGATTGTACAGATAAAGTTCTACGTAACAAGACTACTCACCTAGTCCTGGTACTATAGAGGAACCATATGTGCGAAGAAGCAACATGGTAACTGGAGAATGCAGTGAAGGAAAAGTACCCGCACCTATTTTTTCCCAAGAATGTGAACTGAAATTTTGAGGGTGAAATTTCATAAGGGGGAAGAATGTAACGACCAAAATTATTGAACTGAATCCCTTCTTAAAAATATGTAATATAATAATATGGAAGCCCATCATATTGATCTATTAAGTACTATGTGACCTTTATACATAAGTTTGTCATTTGTGTGTTTTTAATTTCGAAAAACCGTCATCAACAATTGTGATTAGTAACCCATTTGTAGTCTAATAAGACAATAATAATTTTTTATGAATACTATCATACTGTTATGAATATTAGCATACATTTATGAATAATAATGAATTGTAATGAATAGAAAATCGGCCAAAAAATAGAAACTTCACCAATGAGTGTACAAATACAATTTTGACAACTTAAAAGCGAAAAATGATCATTGTATAAGAGTTGGTATTTTTGTTTGTCAACAATATTTTATTTAAAGTTTTATTTTAATTTAATAATTTAAAATGGAAATTAAATTGAAAAAAAAAATTATCAATAATTATTACTTTACTGTCTTATGGTTATAAGATAGTTTTATAGGACCTTGATTAATTTTTTAAGTTATTAAAAAATGTGTTATAGTTTTAATGTTCATTTTGTTGAGTAAATTATTATTTTATTGACAAATAAAATAATAATTATTTAGATAATTATTTTCAAAAAACTGGAGATCATTTATGCATTCTACATGTTGAAAAATGGTTAGGGTGAATTGTTGGGATTTTACTAAAATACTTGAATTTTCTGTGAATAGTAAAAAATACACTTTTGAGTTTTCGGTATGTTTGCTGACATCATAATGCTGTAATAATTAGTAAAAATGATGTTCTAATTGTGTATAGTAAAATAAGATATTATGTGTCCCAGGTGGATAATACCATGGGAGAATACCACATTCAAGCCCATGGTTTTGCAAAAACCACTAATGAGGTGTCCTTTATAAATAATAAAAAAAATCTCTCCCTTTTTCAATAAATACCCACTCTTACCATCGTTTTAATTCATTCAAAATACCTCCTCTACAAATATCATGTGTTTTTACCTCTCTAGTATCCCTCCAAAGGTGTCCCAAATCCCCCAAGGTCCCAACCATCATGTTTTAAGAGATAATCCTTGAGGTAAGGGAACCATTCACCCTCTTCTTTTAGTCAACACTTATTTTTTGTTATCTCATTGAATTTCCATTAACTTATGTTGAAGTTTGATATTATGTATCACTATTAATACAATTTTATGTACATGTTACTAGATTCCATTTTTCTCTCATCAATTCATTTTATGAAATTTTAAGTAACGCTGTTAGGCTGCCAAATTTTCATAAGGGATCTCCCAACTTTTTTATTTTCAAGATCATTTAATTTTTTCTTTTATTCACTTCCTTTCATCCAAATGATGTGATGAATCCATTACATTAAATTTACTAGAATAATTTCATGTTAAAGGAATAATTATTCATCAGTTATCCTTTCATTTCTTTTTATACTAAAAATGAAAACTCCATCCAAGATATGAAAATTTACCACATTCTTGGACGATGGGTTTTCAATTTCCATTACTGTCTTAAATTATTGTAATAAAACAATTTTCATGGTTGAATTATACCATAATATATGTATTATGTCTCATATATAGTTCTATAATCTTTTTTTACATAAGGGTTTGATTTATAAAACAAACATGTTCCTTATGGTCAAAAACTGCAAATTAACCCAAACAGTTATCATTAAATAATTTATATAATGATATGTCTTCTTTCTAAGTAAACAAATGGAATTTATAATACTTTAACCTTGTGTATTATTACTAGTAACATATAAATCTAATTATGCACAATCATACCCATTTTACAAGATTATTCAAACATGTATATAAGTGAACTGATCATTAGAACTAAGGAAACAAACAGACCCGAAAAATGAAATTGATCCTCAAAACCAATCATTATGATATGAATGAACTAAAAAAGGTTTTAATAAATAATTTTCATATACAATAGGTTCTATAATTATTAATTTATTAACTTAATTTTCCTATTCTAGACATTAATATCATGTGGAGAACACCATCGGAATTAATGTAAGGGATTCTTCTCAAACCACCTTTATTCCATCAGGTTTATCTATCGTTCTTTTTACCCAAAAGAAGTTGTATATTATTTTTATTGACAAATTATAAATTCTTTTTATATTTTAAAAAATCAGTTTTCAAGATCCATCTCCCATTCTATTTTTGGGATATACATCTTTTTATGTGATTCCCTCTTTATTCTTCCTGATAAGAAAAACTATTTTAAGGGAACATATCGAATTATTAATCGATTTAAAGTGAAATATATCCTATTTTTAAGACACCATTTTCTTTATAAAATCAGAATTTTTTATGAAAACATTCTTTGTTCAATTCTGGTTTTATATAAAAAAATTTCCTCTTTACTAATTTTAAATCCCTGTAGTATTTTCCTTAAAACGACACAAAAATGTTTTAATGCTAATGTTTCTCAAAAACATTTCTTATATGTCGTCACTTCTTTTTGACATAACTTTCCATGTTATATGACTATTTTACCTTATTAATTTCCATGTCTGTTCTAATTCGTTTCCCTTATGGACACTTTAATGTTATGCCCATGTATTATGCTTTACGACTTGATTGTGTTACCCATTTCATTACAGGTGTATCTTTATATTTATGTATGGTTTAATATGTATAACTATTTATGTGGAAATAATATTCATGAAAATTTTTATTTGGGTGCACCCATATAGGGATTTAATGCTTTTGTTAAAGTTGTGTCTCATGATATGCGATGTGAAACGAGATTGTCGGTTTGCCTTGACTCATACTAGTATGGGAAACGGGGTTGGCAGTAAGCCTTGAATCGTACTAAAGTCATGTTTTATATTTTTTCCATATTTATATGATTCCATGTTTATATGACCCTATGTTTGTATGTTATGATTACATATGTTCCATAATTTTGATATCATTATTTCATTCCTCCTAACTCCTATGCACAATCTTTATTCTTATGTTTATTCCCTAAATGGGATTTTTTAGCTCATGTCATTATTCATGTTTTTCCACAGGATATCCTATGAAGATGTATGAGAACAATGGTAGTTAGGAGATAATTTTGGATATTAAATAAAGAATTGTTTTTAACCCAATGTTTTGTGCTTTATGTACCTAGTTTTCAAAGACACTAGAGTTCACGATCCTTGGCTAATATTCTGATGTATATTTATTCTTAAAATCATGTAATGTTACATGTAAAAGGCTAGGGTCACTATAATTTATGACAAATATATTTATTCTAGTTTTATGTGTATTAATTTTTTAATTTATTTGTGTAGTTATTGGCCTATACATTGGTTTTATGGTGTGATGTGGAGAGGAGAGTGGGTGGCCTTTTATATGTTTGGGGAGAGGCACACTTATAATTGTTTATTATGTAGAACTCAAAAAATGTATTGTTTTTGTAAAGTGGTCCAATAATGGTAACATCTCAATAATAGACTGGATATTTTATAAATAAGTCTATACATTTGGGTTTAGACAAGTTTTTTAGTCATTTGGACCATTATGTGTAATGTGCAGTCCATTAGTAAACATGTTTTTTTCTTAATCATTGTAATTAATTTTAATTGTCATTACTAATAACACTAGTATAAAATTAAGTGGTGCTTATTAAAAATTATAATAATATCCTTATTACAAGTATGTTATCCATTTTACCAATTTAAATTCATATATTTTGAAATAGTAAATTTAAAATTACTCCCACAAACAAAATAAGAAAGCATGTTTTTAAAGTAAAAATTGATCAAAATTTAAGTGTGTTTTTGTATTTAAATACAACAAAAAATTGATTCCAATGAAGATAATTAGATTAATATATTTGTAATTAATCTAGTTTTACTTTAAACCAAATTAAAAATATAATATATCTTTATAAATAATTTACATGAAAATACAATTTTCAATTAAAATTTATAATTTTCCCACTATTTCTCAAAAAACAAAACTTATTAGAAAAATAAAAAATCACCATAAGAAAATTTTGACATTATTATTTTAAAAATTAATATAAATTTTCAAAAAATTATTTTAAATGTGTGAAAATTTAGTTCTAAAATAAGTGTTCCATTAAAAGGTGGAAGGACGGCATTTTGAAAACTATGTATTTTTGTGAATAAAATATGATTTGTAATTATATTATTCCCATAACATCTATTGGATGAATGTAAAAAATATTGAATACATAAATTTAATTATGATCATCCAATTATGTTAAATATATTTAATTTTTGAAAATTATAATCATTCGACCCATAAAAATTGTTTTGTATAAAAGCTCATCCATTATATTAAATTTTTTATATTCATTTGTATTTAATTGGAAACCAATGAATTCCACTATATATTTTCATATGTTAGTTTTTCTTTTTAAAATACACCATTTTAATGTCTAGTAGATAATTTCAATACAAAATAATAATATTAACAGCATTTAGTTGAACTATTTATTGTGTGTAACACAATTTATCTAAGAAAGGAATTGTTGTGTTTAACATAAGATAACATAGTATTTCATGTATTTCATAATATATCGTATATTGAAATTATTTAAAATAGTAAATATATTATAAGAATCATGATATTTTATTCCATTCTATTATTGGTGTTTCATTTCATTCACGTTACTGAATAAATATGTTATTCTTTTAAAATTCTACAGTGTTTCAATCTCTAAACCTGAAATAAATTTCATCCTCACTATTTAAACAGGATATTAGTAATCTAGAGTTTGATATTTAAAAAACAATTTTTGAAAAACCAACATGATAATATTGTTAATAAATTATCCGCTTAATAATCATGGCTGACATGTAAAAAGGTTGAATGTAATGGAAAATAACTAGGAATATAATTAGGAGAACATTGGTGATCCAATAAAATGGATGAAAGCTGAAAAAAATTGGAGACTGATTGAGTTCATTGATCATAAGAAGGTGAATTATGAATGAAATGTTGAGGTCCTTAATGACATAAATATAATATGTGTGACTAGTGCATAGATATCATACAAATGATTGTAATATGATAAGATGTTTTCCATGTCATTTTCCAAAATATTAATAAATATATAAATTTATTTGAATATATAGAAATATAAATACATTATACAACTCTATAAAAATAATTTCATCCTTTTGTTCCAAATCTAAAAATTTCTAATTCTATTATTATTCCAGGAAATAAATATCCAAAAATGTATGATTTTATGCATGATGCACTAAAATTCCAATTTAACAGATCATCAGATCCACTAAGAGTGACGAGCCATTCCGTCCATCTTAATATATTATCCAAATAAAAAATGGTTAGGAAATTTTATCCAATTAGTTAATCTATAAACCTCTAATGTAAAACCATAAGATCATAAATTATATATTTTTTTAAAATTGTTTAAATAAAAAATAATTATATATTAATAAGGACATTATGTAGGTCAGTGGTTGGAATTAAACCCTTTTAATCCTTATTTTGTGGGTTGAATCCCAAAGGCCTTTTATGATATGATGGGTTGTCACTCAGCATTGAAATTTCTCTTTTTTCTAAACTATATTAATTAAATTTATATATCATTATAAAAAAAATATGATGGACATATTTTAAATAAAATAAATCCTTAAATTGACTTTTTATAATGGATTTAAATATTAGTTTTTTTTACAAATTCAATTAATCTTATTTGACTACTATTAAAATATCATTAATGCTCATATTGAAACAAAATGTTTTTAGTACCTTCATATTTATGTATATAATATTTAAAATAATTATTCCACAATTTTTTTAACATTAAAACATATTATTTCCATAGATTCTCTTAAAATATCATTAGTCTTGATAGTAACTCATTATATAAAACCTATGAATTTTTTAAGTCATAGAGGATATGACCAACCTTTATCTCATAAACTCGCAATGGTATTCATACCTATTAAACTAATGAATACACTTGAGATTATAAAATTCAACATAATCACATGATATTTCATTATTCTAATAGAAAAAATACCATTGGAAAAATACTTTTACAATTTATTTTTTTAATTCCCACACCTAAATATTTCATCCATGTTATTTCAAAATATGATCTTCCTTGGTATATATTTTAACCACACAATCTATTATAATATGTCTAAATGACAACACCATATATTAAATCCATTATTATTTAGGATTATCCTTGGACATTAATTGGAATAATATATTCAAATCCATTGTAGTGGTTTTTAATGAAAATGTGAATTATACTAATAATATCCCCCATGAGTGTCAAACCAACTATGCCCTAATTCCCACTTTAATGTATAATGTTTCACTAAACTAAATCATGAAATTACCATTTTAAATTCATTACCCCTATGTACATCTATTGATGAATGGAATCACCTTATAGTATCTAGAAACGTATTTAATAAAAATAAAAAACCACTCAATATATACCTTAAAAAAGAATATTATGTTCTTCTATAGTTATCTTAATATTATATCATAGGTTTATATTCTATATTCTATGTTTTCCAAAATCTAGTTCCCAAGGATTCCACATAGCTTTCCTTGATACCAATTGTAGGAATGAAAACCCTTGAAACCACGAGATGGTACGTGCTACGATTAAATTGGTATAACTTAAAAGCACTCAGATCCCTAGGCAATGATTAGTTTAGTATTCTTGGGGAACTGGATACATTCTTGAGTCTTACGTTACATTTGGAATAAAAAAATTTCAACATATTTTTTTCTTATTTCAAGAATTACATTATTCCATCTTGTGTATCCCTTCATATCCGTTATAGTAAAATTCATAGAATCCAAGAAAAACCAAACAAAATAAGGATGATATCAAATTATCAGTAAGGGTTATTTACAGTGGAAGTAATAAGGATAAATTAGAATAATCATCATGGAATGGTAAATAACTAAGCACACATTCAATTTAAAATATCATGATAAGGAAAAATCAGTATGGAATGGTAAATAACTAAACACACATTCCATTTATGTAACTAGATAAATCATAATCAATATAAAATGATAAATAAAAGAACACAAATTCCCTTTAATCAATATGATAAAAATGAAATTAACCACTTATTATTTTTTAGTGAAATTATTAGGGATAATAGTAACAGAATTTTAAATGGGGAAAATTCTTCATTATTGGATTTCAGGTTTCCTCGGAATATTATACATTTAATCTTGAGATCTATTCACTATAATGGTTAAAAATTATGGGTAGAACCCCATTTTACTAAGTCTAGACAACCAGTTCCCTCTATGGAACTACTGATGCATTGAAGAGATATCCTTTTCAGAGCCCCACCCTTGTCTGTAGGTCCAATTAATTTTTCATATATTGAATAGTCAATTAGATTCATAAAAACTATGCCCTATAAAATTTCTATATTGAATATGACAATATTTCCCTAGATTATCATATAACATTCAAAGTGAACATTTTATGTCAAAATGGTATATAGTTGTTAAGTAAATAACCATATACAAGATAATTAATGTCGATATTTAGGGCCAATTAAATGTCTAATGACCATAAGAATGTTATCATTTGAAGATATTTTTATTTACTAAAAAATTTAATTAAGGAATTTTATTCAATACCCACCTTAGTTAGAATGATCATAAACCAAATATTTAATGAATTAGGATTGTATCAACATAATTCATACCCATTGGAGTAATAATACTTGGATTTTATCATTCATGAATATAAATATAATATCAAGATCACTAAAAAAATATTTAGGAAAATATCTCTCTTATTTTGTAATACAATTTAAAAAAAATTATTTGAAAATAAAATTTTAAAACAATTATTTAAAATGATATTCATAAACATTAAATGGGAACACCAATGAAATGAGAGTCAAGTTGGCGAGTAATTTTGTACATGAAGAAAAGAACAATAATTTTTCATAGTAAAAAAGTTTAGAAAACATCCCTCTCTGTAAAGTGACAAGAAGATTCTTTTGAAAAAAAATTTTAGAAAGGGAAAATTTGTAAAATTATCATTAAATAAATATTTTGGAAATGTTTAATGAATTTTTTTATGAAACATTAGTTGATGAGAAAACAGATTTTTGAAGGAAGAGAGAAATAAAGATGGATTTTATTATTATATTTTTTCTAAATTTTAATTTCCAAAGACCGGGATAATGGTTCCATAATGTAAAAATGATCATGAATGACCATATTATATATGAATATATGGTTTTATTAAAAATATATAATTTATTTTATTTTAATATAATATCAATAATAAACAATATTAGATTGTGAAATAAATAATTAAAATGATCATAGAATTGAAGTGATAATTAATTATTGAATATATTGTGTGTGTCAACTATAAATCCACATAAAATAAGTGTAAATAAAATAATTTATATTAAAATTTGATTATATACATAATCTTATAAAAATAAAATAAATTTAGGGGAAGTTTTACCCGATGAACGGAAATTGAGTTATGAAATTATTTACCACTTGGAAACATTTAATTGAAATAACCGTAGATTAAATGACTCAAATTGAATAATAAAATACAATTAATACTAATTAATTCATGATATTTCATGTCAATATATCATTATATACGCTATTTAATGTAAAATTGTTGCATAAAAATACAATACACCTCAATGAAATGAAATTGAGATGGAACCCCTTACCCCATCCATTCCTTTTTGTTGTACTTTCTTTAACCACATGTATAGTGGTTTTAAATATGTTATTAACTTATAAATGATCCATATTAATATTTATTATTTCACATATTATTATTTTATAACATATTCTAATTTTTTCCAAATAATAACTCCTTGTTTTCACATTTTTGCGTGTTATTTTCTTTGTTATTAAGTATATTTTGAGATGATATTTTTTCCCTCTTTCTTCGATCATGATTTAATTATATAAAAAAATTAAAAAATAATTAAAATATCTTATATATTAATTATATATGTATTTAGTGTAATCCATAATATTTGGTGATGTGAAATGAAATGCAACATTTATGGAGATGGTAGCTCAAACGTACACATAAAAGTTGATTCCATTATGCCATCCTATTAAAAGAAATAAAATTGATATATATATATATATTATCATTCTATTATAATATTTAATTCATATATATCACATGTTTTTATTAAACCCATCTTTAATGCAATACATTTAATGGGTGAAAATATCACATCACATCATGAGGTGGTAGTCCACCGTACACATGAATGACGTTATCATATTTCCACATAAAGAAATGATTGAAGGAATATGTGATATAAAAAATGAAAAATACATAAAGACATAAATAAATAAAAAATAATATATATATATATAATATAAAATTTTATTTAAATCATTATTCCAATATTGATAGGTTGAAATGGAAAAAACCAATAACAATGGTTCGCGAGTCGTTAGTCTATTGAACACATAAATACTGATTTTGTAACCCCTTTATTAGAAGTGTGTCAAATTTTAGGTAAAAAACATAAAATATTGAAATATTAGTATATTAAATATAATATTTTTATTATATAATAAATAGAAAAATGGGTTTGGATGTGGTGAGGAAGGAAATAAAATAAAAACACTTTTAGAGGAATATTACCTCTTCTTCAGGGATCCTCTTTAGTATAGAACTAATTCATTACTAATATGACTTTTTTCTCTTCATAATTCTAATATGATGATGATATGGATTTTAAGGAATCATTTGGATAGGTCTTAGAAGATCCAATGTGGTTTTATGTTTTGAAGTGGAGAGAATAGTAGTGGCCTTTTATATGTGGGGTGAGTGGAACACTTGTAAATATCTCAAAGGGATAATCACAAAGATGTTATATTCTATAAAATTTAAACAAATAATGGACAAAAATATATAATATAACTTATATACTCTGAATAATTTCATAAAATGGATTTTTGGTCAAGAATCAAGGTCATTGTTCCCCTTATTTTTTAAGTTTATTCCCATGGTAAACTCTTATTTATCTTAATCACTGTAATTAATATTAATTTTTTTCAAAAATATTTTTTTATTTATTAGGTATTATAATATATTTAATTTTATAATAAGGAATCAATTTTTCCAAATTCAATTCATATAAGAATAGAAAATTATTTTAAAACTAATCTCATAGACATAATGAGAAAGCGGTTTTTTAAATTGAAAATTATCAAATTTTTACTATGTTTATATATCTTGATTCAATGAAAAAATGGTTCCAATGAAATCATTTTTATTAACATGTATATAAATTTTATAATGGTACTTTAAAACAAATTTAAAATATAATTCCACTTTATAAGTTATTTAGATTAAAAGATAGTTTTTAATTAGAATATAGTATTTTTACATTGTTTGTAAAAAAATGAATCTTCTCATAAAAATACAAATAATTCCCCCAAAGACAATTTTCATCTTCATATTTTCATTAAATATTATTTTTTTCATATAATTTTTATGAAAATTTCATAATTTATTTTTAAAACAAGTGTGCCCTAAAATGAGGAAAACTGCCTTTAGAAAAATATATCTTTACACATAAAATTAGATTTTTTATTATCTTATTCCAATAAAATATATTGAATGAATGGAAAAACATAATTAATATATAAATATAATTAATGTCCTAAAAATATAAATTAATTAATATATTGATATTATATATCTTCAACAAAAAAAGTTTTTATATAAAATAATTCCTTTATATTAAGATGGATATTATATTACATTCTAATTAATTAGAATATTAATGAATTAAATAATAAAATTTCATAAATTACGTATTAATATTCATATTTTATAATTTAATGGCTAGGAGATAATTTTATTTATAGATAATTATATTAATAATATTTGGTAAAATTCGACCATGCGTGTAATGAATGATATCAAAGAAATTCAATGATGTGTGTAATGATTTCTAACACAGTCTTGCACACATTTCATGATATATCATAAATTAAATTTTTTTAAAATATTTAATATATTTTAATATCTTGGGATATTATATTTTCTTATAGTCTTGGTGTTTCTTTTCATACAAACATTTGAATAAAATGTTATTCTTTTAGAATTTTAGGTTGATACAGAAACCTAAAAAATGATGATCTCTGATACATTTTAAGGGTAGTCATATGATATTTAAATAAAAAATAATTATAAATAAAAATGGTATGGTAACAAGATAAAAGGATATAAATTTAATAACTAATCAATTATAAATTTTAATCACGAGTCATGTGATAACACATTCTCAATGAAAAAGTCAAATGGAATAAGAATGGGGAATTGTCAATAATAAATCATGATCCCGGAGGGTATATCATAAATATAGGAATTATTAACAAGATTTTTATTATATTATTGTGGTAATTATAAAATATTAATTGTTTCACTCATCATTTTAAGGTAATGAAATTATAGCCTTACAAAAACAAATAGACAGGAAACCATGTGCATGAATTATGTTTTTTACTTGTAAATATGTTTACACATAACATAATTATTTCATGAGTTATTGATCATTACCCAATTCATTTTAGGTATATAATATACCCACCCATAAGATAACCTCCATCTATAAATTTCCAAAGAGATGATGAAAAAATTCATTGTTTTAATATAGTATAACCCATCTAAGACAATTAGTTTTTAGGACATTTCTATCATAACATAGTTAACTTGAATTAATGAAATGGGTTTCAAAGAATCATTCATAAAACATAACCATCACAAAACATCCAAAGAAAATAATTGGATGGTATAAATGAAAAAAAACTCCAGTGAATAATACATAACGTCAACGGGTGTTTCCATAGATGAATATAATATTAAAATATCAATAGAATATTTCTTGAGGAAAATTTGGTTTTCTTTTTGAAATAAATTATTTAAAATCTAAATGGAATCAAAATATTATGTGAAACAATTATTTAATGATAATCATTAAAACAATTAATGGAGTCCTCAAATAAAATATAAACCTTGATGTTGGAAATATCTATTCATGTGGTATATGTAAAAATAATTATTTCATTCACACCTTTACAAAAATATATGATATTCATAAGTTGAAAGGAATATTCTCATTAAATAATTTTTTTAAATGTAATCGAAGGGTAAAAATTCTTTTAAAAAATCATTTACAAATTTTAAATACATTCAGGAAAATATTTAAAGAAAATATGGACAAGGAAGAAAACGATTTCCATCCATAGTGGAAAAAATGTTATAATTTCATATAAATATAATTGAATCACTTTATATTCCAAAGAGAGGAAAACGAAGTAAAAATAATAAAAATAAAAACCAAATTATATTAAAAGAAAATATTTGAAGTTTTATTATATGTATCATATAATTTACTCAATGGTTATTTAAGATAGAAAATCTCAAAATGAAATGACATCTTATCACAATTCCCTTAACATTGGTCTCATATTTGTTGGTATTCATTCAAACCTCTTGATTAATAAATATTTAATTATTACACATATAACTCATGGATTTTGGATATGTATGTGATGTAAGGATATAAACCTTGGATTGATAAACTTGAATACAATCTTTCTACATATTAGGGAAAAAGAAAAATTATTGTGTCCCCATGAAACGAAATTATTAAAATTAGGAAAATATTATTTCCAAAATATGTCTCATGGGAAGATGAAAAAAATTTCAAATAGATATTAAATGAGAATCCAAAAAATAAAAATAATCATTAAATATTTCTATATATATTTATAAATAATAGTAGATAATATTCACCATATATATAATAAATTATTTAAGGGAATCACACAATCCCAAATTCATTATTCTATAATAAAAAGTTCAAAGTGGTATTCCTACGGTCATTTTATCTTGATCAATAGGTACAATATGATTTTGAATATAAATAGATAATCCATTTGGGAATGAATAGTGGGTATGTCATACATTTCATTCAAGTACATGGTGATTAAATAAAAGGGTAAATTTTCATCTCTTGAATTTTTTTTGTGTTTTTTATAATAAATTCACATCCTTCAATTATCATCCAGTGTAATAGGAATAAGCTACCCAATTTAATTATTTCATATACTAAACCAAAAAAGATAAATCAAATAGGATAGGACTCACTATTGGAAATCAAAGATTAGATGAATTTTTCATGTAGCTACCAAAGTGGGTACCAAATTATTTAACACCTCTAACAATTTTGGGTTAAATATCCATGGATGTTGTCTGACAAGTTTAAAATTTTATTGTAAAAAATAGTAATAAGAAAAAATGAAGGGTTTAGTTCAATCCATTCAAATATAGTCTATCCTAAAGCTCCATTATGGGTATTAATTATTTATATGATATAATTGTCTTGGTTAGTGGATAAATTATTAAAATTTATTATTCGAAATATATTATTCTCAACTATGAGGTAATATTGGAGGTTTTCATGATTTGGGTACAAATTTATCCTATAAGGTTTGTTTTAATTGCATTAAGGGGATTTTGGGGTGAAACATAATCTGGATCTTCTCATGATTCATTTCCTAAATGTGACACCTTGATATCTGAGAACATATTTTCCCCACAATAAAAACATTGTATATGTTTGATAGATTTCTTGAGACAGAACCCTAATCTTAAAAAGAACCATGATATATTATAACACTACTATTAAATTGGATGAAAAATATTAATAACCAAATTATGGAAAATACTTATAATGGATTTATATAATGCATATTTATTGACTAATTCATAATAAATAAGAACTCAATTATCAGTAATATCATTTCATGCTTTGAAAATATACTTTCTTCAAAAATAATTTTTATTCAATTATATATATGGAAATTATAATTACATTCTACCATTATTAGAAAAATAATTTTATAAAATTTATATTATTTTTGAAACATTCATGTTAACATGATCTCTTTGTGAATTTAAATGATGTATTAACAAGATTTACTATTTAGGTAATAGTAATGATGAAAAATTTTATAAAACATTAATTTATTGTCAAATGGAATTCCAATTATGTTTCCAATTTCATCTTTAGGTAGTATAAGTATCCATTAATTATAAATAATATAATTAATTGTATCAAAAAATTTATAGTATATTTTTCTAATATATGTCAATTTTCGGATTAAAAATGTATTTTTATAAAAAATTATTTCTTTTAACAACGTTATATTATATTAAAAAAACTAAATTCATCATTATTGATTAATGGATTTAAGGATATTTATATATTATACATTCAATCATTAATTTTCCATTTCATTTAATGGTGTTTTTCATGAAGGAAACATAACTAAATTATGTTTTAAACATATAAATCCATTTCATAAAACAAGTTATTATTGTAGTATTGCTTCTTAATTAAGATTAAATTCAACCTCTTATTGAAATTGAATCTGATTAAATAGATTAAATATTTTTAGTCAAAATAAATTAAATAATTTAAAGGGTTTATAAGTTTTTTTTCATAGTGAATAGTGAAAATAATAACAATAATTTACCATGGTAAATGTAAAAATAGATTACTATGGATTTAAACTAGGGGATAATGGTTGTATATCCCCTCAAAAAAGTTTATTTTTTAGTTTTTAAAGATTTATAAAATATATATTATACTAACTTTGATTTATTTTTTCATTTTGATCCAATTCACATGAATGTTTCCTTATATAATTGTAATCGTTTGTCAAATTCCATGTGTGTCCCTCCCCTCATTTATTTGTGGGAACCACTCCTCCTCCCTTGATCAAACCATTTGATCCCTCATTATTGGAAAAGATATAATCCAAAAAAATATCATATATTCATTCCATACATAATATATGTTATGGTTTTCTTTTAAAATCAATCATTTAAAAACTAATGTGTACTCCAATTTAGGTCTCTCAAAGAAGGGGTATAAGTCATAAAAAATGTTATTCAATTATATTTGATCTGAAAAAATGTATAATTATTTTTTATCTATAAAATCATGATATCCCAATGTTACAAATATATTGATATTTTATAATGACAATATGACAACAATTTAATACCTTTTAACAATAAAATGGGGAAAAAATGTATCACTTGTGCATACGTGTGAACTGCCAACTCCATGTTATGATAGGATTCGTTTTCCATCACCATCCATCATGGGTGGTTGTAATGATGGATTTAATTTTTTATATGTGATTAATAAAAAAAATTCTTATAATTATAATATTTTATCCATCTTTAGGACATCAAATAAATTAGAAAACAATAATGTTTCTCATAGTTATATGTGGACGGCCACACCCATGAACGGATATCCTTTTGAAATCATTTATATATTTTATAAAAGTTAATAAGGGTATATTTAAGTAAAATGCATTATATTTATGGTATAATAAGTTTCCTTTAATGTTTAATTATAATATACCTTTCTTCAATTCCAAATATTTAAATGTTATTACAACACTCGTTTGTACACACATATTACCATCTCCCTAAAGTGATGAGATTCATTTTTATCACCACCTAATATAAATTGTTATCAACATTAATTGAAGAAATATATATAATATTTTTTAGCATTATTGTAATTCTATATATGGAGGAAAATTTATCAATATTCAAGGACTATAACTGCTGAACTAAAATATACTTGAAAAACAAAGAAGTTAACACCCAAAATGATGAAATTAATAGAAATTTTTTAATAAATGGGTGATGAAAGAATAAAATTGTATCATAAATTACAATATATTAAATAATATGATTTTGGTATATAATTATAATAAATCTAAACTTAATATATTGATGGTTCCAGTTCATAGAAATAATTTCTTATATAATGTAAGTGTATCATCTCAAATTATCTTTATTGATATATGATTTAATGTTATTCCTGAATTTATTGTTTATAAAGCTTATATAATACAAAATAATTTATTGTTTTATAAAAATATGTTTAATTAAGTGGGTTTATAGGAATGTGTGAGTTGAAAGAATCAAATGGATTTCATTTCAAAATTTAGAAAATCTATAAAGGCTCCTTTTCTCAATATTGTTTCGTTTGGAGATATTTGTTTTTATACACCTACTCATTTTTTGAGGATTATATACTAATAAATTGAAATATTATATCTTGGATAATTATTAATTAATGGTATGTATTGTTACAATTAATTTTCTTTCATACCAAGTGATTTGATTTGAATGTTACCAAAGTGGTAAGGGTTCACTGCCTCAAATTTTCTACTTTGGGAAATATTTTATAATAATACATTTATCATCTTTTATAAGGTTTATATACTACCCACTGTATATTTTATATCAATAATATAAATATTTTTTGGTTCTAAATTTTTATCATTCAATTTTTTTACTTATATTAGAGATTCAAATCAAAAAAATTCAATGTAGTAAGGATTTTAGGTTATAATGTTTTTTTTTCAGGATTGTTTATGCATAATTTAAGATGTTGAAATTATATAATCTATCTCTAAAAATTAATAATTTTTTATTTTTATCATGTTACTTCTATATATCACATTTCTATCCTTACATTCTCATTTCCATATGTACTCGAATTTATGAAAAACAAATTAAGGAAAATAAACTTTTTTCCTCTTCTTACGGTAATCATTTAAATCATGTTGATATTTTCTATAAAATAGTACCAATAATTTTTTTAATTCAGTGATTAATTAAAATAATTTTTTCCCATGTTTTAATTTTTATAATAATTAATAAATGTAAAATTATTTTCATTTTCCCAAATGGTACATTTGTTATTTAGATGAATATGTGAACATAATTTTTGTTTTTATGTGAACCACATGAATGAATTTTCACCCAATCATATATTACCCTTCAATTAAAGCTTAAATTACATGATTCAAGGATGTTTCCAACATAGATACTTTCTATAATATTTTATAATGTTTGGAGTTTAAATGTTAGATTTAAAATTGAAAAGGGTATTCTCTACAAGAAATTATTCAGTGGTTTTTTTTCAAATGTAATTTTATCTATAACCACATCCTTCTATGTTTCTTATGATTTTCTATGGATATTATCAAATGTTTCCATATTTTTTATTTTCCTCTATGATTTATGACTATTATGTTGAAATATTGATAAGACAAATTTTCTTTTATATGGTTACTACTTTGATATAATGATAAATGTTATCATAATCTCATTATATAAATATTAATGGAATGTGAATTTTATATAGGTTGTTCTGTTATTAACTATTAATGGTTGGGTCTATTATATCCCTCTAATGCAATGAATTTTATAAAGGAGTTAAGGAATTCCAAATATATGATTGAGTAAAATAGATATAAGTTATAAGTAAGAATATGTTGGAAAAGAGAGGGTATGAATTACCATTACCATGATTTTCCCAAAATGATATTATTGGGTGTGATATTAAGTGGGAAAATTATTTTCTACGATTAAGTTAATTACTGTATCTTAGGTATTATTATTATGGTATACTCTCATGGTTCTTTATTTATTATTAATTATTTTTAAAACTTATGTCTTATATATTTTTATTGAAAAAACCTTCTTGCATTATTCATGATTTATGATCATTCACTAATTGTTAATGGATATATTAATATTTGATCAGGTCTTCAAACAATTATTATTATCCTGTTCTCACTTATGATCATTGATTAGTATCTCTTATTATTACCCTTACATAGTATATATGCCTACCCTTCCTTATGTTTTCTTTCACTGGGTTATGAAGAATGGATTATGTATTTTATTTATAAGAAGTGTCTAGTTGTAAAAAAACATAATGGGAAACAATGTATTTATTTTATGTAAAAGTTTTTTATACATACATTTTATCAATTAAAATAAAACATTAGGGTTTTGGTGGGAATCATATGGATATGAAATGAATATTCTAGTAATGAGATATTGTATTTTTCTATGTAATGTGTGGGTCACTATAGTTGGTATAAAAGAAAGATATAGTTATATTTGGTAGCTAGGATGAAAAAAATTGGAACCCATTTGGTTATACCTTAGTATAGTTGAAATTTATATTCTATTATAAAAAATGGATTATGGTTTTGTTAGGAAAATTAATCCATGTCAGGATACTACAAGTGGATGTGGTATTTTGCAGACTCATTAAGGGTAATATCCCCTTAAAGTGTTTGTTGAGTATATCTCGTCCCTTGTTCTAGTGCATGAGGTATCAGCCCATAACATTCTTCTATCTTGGAACTAATGAGGGATATTCATGGGTTATTTAAAAAAAAATTTATTAATTATTATGAAGGATTTGATTATATAATGACCATAGAGGACTTATTTCAAATCTAATGTGTTTTATATTAAAAATAAGCTTTCTTGTATTAGATATAATATGATTTATTTTGAATGATAGTATGATTTTTCATTACTATTTCTTACAAGATGATTCTAGTTTTAGTTAATGAATAAAAAATATATATATCATGTCAAATAAAAATGTGTTGGATGTTGAAATGTGTGTACCCATGATCAACGATATGTAATGGTAGATAGAAGATAAAATCTTATGATTATGCCTAATGAGATATTAAGATATATGGTTTACAATGTGAACATATTTTTGTTTATAAATGAAACAAATAAGAGGAAAATTATTTTTCATGATGATCATGGTGGATTAAGATTTAGCCTCTATCATTTTCATAATTTGGGAAGAAGTAGAAAGGGAAATTCCTAAAAGGATTTGTAATATATTTTATGTGTGGAAAAATGTACATTGAGTAAATAGTTTCAAGGAATATATGAAGAATAAAATTTAAGGAAAAAATTAAATCCTGAGGTACCTTTAATAGTTTGAAGACTTATTATTGGGGAATGTAAGAATTATCTAGTCCAATTCCCTAATAAAAAGCCTAACTCCAGGACCATGGAAGTGCATATTCTCTACCAAATATTAGTTTCAAATAATGTATTTTCCTCTATATTGGTAATGGATAATTATATTGTAAAAGATTTTCAAAAAAATATTCTATTCATATAAATCATCAATCATCTTAGGAGTGTTTCATAATAGTTTTTCATTAAATATTTGAATGAATATGTTGAATAGACCTGAAAACCTAAAAAAATTCATGTGTGGAATGGTGATATTTTTGGAAGGCACGTTATTCTGGGATAGATAAACATTACTATATGCCTGATATTGAGATAATAATTCCTATTTTGGATATATATATTATTTATATTGATGATTTAAACTAGATAACATTGTCGACCATGAAATTTATTCGTGAGTTGATAAAAATTTGATTTATGTTATCTTTGATGTAGTTTATTATATTTTTTTATTAATGGAATATATTTGATATTTTTTTATTTTATTATAGGAATAATGATATAGGTATTTTTTTTGGAACCATATATATTTTAATTATTTTTTCATGGTTATTCAGTTTATTAAATTGGTTTGGGGAATTTATTATAATGATATTCACATCATTGGTATGTGACATTAAAAGAAAATTTATATTGTTTTGGTGTTAAATTTAACATCATTTTTGAAATATGGTGACCTATTTTCAATATTATATATTTTCAAATTTGGTCAAAAATAGTTTGGATTACTCTTAAGGTACAATATTTATAAAAAAAATTAAATTGATATTTTGTTATTATTTTTGAGTTTTTATATATTATCATATATTTCAAAATATAAGTAATTATCTATATTGGAGAACTTATGTTAACTATTTTTGTTTTGGTAAATATTTTTAGGAAAAAAGAAATAAATTTCATTATTTTATGGATAAAATGATGCATTAAGTGGTAATTTTAGTGATTCTGGAATTAAAAATTCACATTTATTGTTTCTCATTGCAATATGGATGAAAAGAGATGGATTTTAATTAAAATATAGAACTGAATGATGAAATTAAATTTATAGATTTTAAGAAATAAAGTATATTTTCTCATATTCCATAGTAAATGATTTCCCCAAATCTGGGGAAAATAATCTTTAAAATTGAAATGTTGTTCATTTTTTAATTATTTATAATGTATTGATGTTCATTTTCATCCCTAACTTATTTAAGATTTTTTTCGTTATTATCATTCTCAGAACTATGTTCTTTGTAACTACATATTACTATTTAGACACTATCTTTCCCCTCAATATACATTTTTTGTCTTCCAATTAATTTTCTTCTAATACATTAACATAACTATTGGTTGTTTTAGTTAAAAAGTGTTTTTCCCATATCCCATTCTCAATGGATGAATCATTATCCATTTGTGCGATGTGAGTTTCAACAACTAAGTTTCCAAATATTGAATATTTGATTAAAAAAATAAAAATGTGAGGTTAAAATTTATTTAATTGGGAGAATGTAACACATTTTTATTTTTTGATATATATATTTCTTTAAATAAATTTAATTTTTTATTAGTTTTCATTACATGAACATTGGTAATAAAACGAACAATGATATAATATAATTTAGCCACTAAATTTCTAGTCTGAATAGGAATAACCATATTATGAAAAATGTGTGTAGTAGTTTTATATAATGAATATTTAATGACTATTTCATACTAAATAAGTACTCAATTCCCAATAATGATATTTCATTTTTCTAAAACTTCATTTCCAGAAAGCTATTTTTATTCCATTTTGTGGAAATACCTTATAAATATTGTAACATCTCGTGTATTTATAGAATAATACTTTTACAAATATATTAATTTTTTTTATAATTTATTAATTACACCTTAAATGGTATTCTATTTCAGATATAACTCTCGACACAAAACAACGAGTTTCTCTAAAATCTTATATTCCATATAACATTGAGTTATACTGAAAAATAATACAATAATAATATTATTATTTTAAATTGTATTTAATGCCTAAAAATTTTATTGGAGAGAATGATTAGAACTATTTAAAATATAATTAATTTTTTTTGTTAAATATATTTACATTTATCCAATAATATTTAGGGGCTTAAAATGAGAATGAATCCAATTTTAAGCAAAAAATACTATATAATTTTAAAGGCTTGTTTTCAAGTATTTTGATGGTGAACCCTATTTAAATCTATTTATTCACATTCCTATGTCATATTTGACAATATAAACATATTAATTAGAAGTGGGACATAAAAATTTACTTTGGTTGAAATTATTGATTTTTTCTGATAAAATCCATATTTTAATGAATAGTGAAAAATACTGCATTGTAATTCATAACATCCTTTTCATTTAATTTATTTATATAGTTATATTTTCAATTTAATTTATTTGAAAATTTAATAGGATTATTTTTTTATAATTTAGAATAATTTCAGTCAATGGACGTAATTTCAATTTTAAATTGGACATTAACACATGTCAATCATTTGATATTTTTTACTTATTAAAAACCCGATTTTTAGTTTTGAAAACTGCAATTAACTTTAAATTAATTATTAAAATTTATGTTTTTTATATTTTTTAAAATGGATTCCATATTTGGAATCATAAGCTCTAATTTTTATAAATATGTACATTTTATTTTTGGACATTATGAATAGTAACTTCAGAAATTATATTTATTTACACCCGTTAAAAGGTAAATTATGTAAATAAGGGTAAAAATAATATTATAATAATATAAACCTACCCTAATATATGTACTAATATTATTGTATTAGTCATGGGAGACCTAAATAATCCATATACTGAACTTTTGGGATTCATGATCCACTTGGGTATGAAAATGACATGTTATAATAATTAATTTAGAGTAAAGATAAATATTACACAAACATATACCTTTTACTAAAACAATATTAAGGTGGGGATATATAATTGATATATTTTTCTATAAATATTCATTAGAGATATAAAAATACTTAAAACATCATGTTTTTCTATTCATAGTATTTAGATATTAAATAAATAAATTTATTTATGACACAATGATGACATAGTGATTACCTTATTAATGAAAGATTCAAATAAATGATATCATAATTAGTAAAATAAATTTAATTTAAACATTTTTATTCCATAAAATAAATTTTTGGATGAAATTTTCATTTTAGGTATGGTTTAATTCATTTGTATCGAAGGAATCGTATTTTATGACTTTACCAAAAATCAATTAATAAAAAGTGTCAGAATTGACAGAAATTATTTTTTTAAAAAAAAATTATTAAATGATATAATAGTCCAAAAAATTTATTATTCAGCCAAATAACTTAAAAAATGTTAAAAGTTTCATTAATTATCCACTTTGGTTCTATTGTTATTTTATATTCACTATAATAACCATATACTGTGAAAATACAAGAGGCCATGGTAGGAGTTAATATTTTTAACTAAAGGTTAAACCTAAAAGATAAGGTTAATTTTGTAACATAATAATTTATAAAACATATTTTTTGAAAGGAATTAGAACCATCCTCATATTATACTCTAATTATATCACATTGGGGACATTTTATATCTAAAATCAATTTATAAAAAAATAATAGTTTAAGACTTTTTGAAAGTTCCTCTCCTCCCTGTTATAAAAGGCCACCACTTCTACCCACTTACTCACACCTCTCATGCCTCTTTTATCCTAAAACTACTAAAAAAAATCTCCAACAATCCGTCCCTTCCTTTTATAATCATTATTTTTGGAAGAAGGAAATTCAAGAAACCCTTTTGGCTCAAATCAAAATGAGTTTCCTGATTTAGATGTAGTGTCTTCTCTCAAACTCATTTCTATTATTTTCCTTCTCCAATACCTATGATCTTCTCATTATAGGATTACATAAGAACACAAATATCCTCAATATAATTGTGGTTTTTATGAGATTTACCCAAACTACACTTTCACACACCTCCATCTAATGGATACGATCATATTATTTCTGTGTACGGTGAACTACTGCCTCTCAAAATGATGATTGTTCAATTTTCTCCTATGACCTCTAATTATTGACATTATGATAGTACCGTATTTATAAATTATAAATATTATATTTATATTTTCTCTATTATTAGTTAATTTTTATTTATATCATACCATTATTCATTACATAATGTGTAAATACTCTAATTTTATTTGAGGAAGTGCGAACTACCGCACCCTCAAAGTGATATGACTCATTTATGACATACATTGAACATATAAATGTTAAAGTTAATGAACTTATGTAACATATATAACTTAGATATTACACTAGAATTAAAATTTACCAATTTATCATTTATTTTTCTTTCGATTAATATGAAATTTAAATGAATGTAATGTTCATGCGTACGGACGACCTACCGTCTCCATGATCGGTGCAATTCATTTCTTATCTCCAAAAATTATAGACATAATAAATACATATATATTGGATATATATGATATTTAAATCCTGAATAATAATATTCTAGATATGATGTACTTTTGAGTACATGGAGAAGTTACATCAAACCAAGTCAGTTTTTGACTCAAGTGCCGAATATTGAAAAAACAATCGATATGAACATAAAAAATTATGTAATTTTTATAACATGGGAATTAGTGATATTAAATAAATAATAAACATGAGAAATGTTTTTAGGAGATTATAAATTAAAATATTTTTATTATTTAGGAACATATCTATTGAACATGATGAGTCAGCCTCAAGGTAATAGAATTTCTAAAATCAACTTCCAATCATTAGGTTTTACACATATGTTTTGGATTATATTATGCCGAGATTATGTTTGGAATCATTGTTTATTTATTTGTGTTTTAATTTCCGCTTCCAATTGGGTATAAATACTGTTTCTACACATAACCACCCCACTTATAAATTCTTATGTCATTTATACGAACTTTGTATGTTAAATCGTAACTCAATCTCATTTCATTGAGTTAAATATCCACATCATTGGTTTTTTTATTCCAAGAATATGTGTGGATGACCTATGATTGTTTTAAACTGAACACACAATAATATTAGGTGTATTAATATTTTTAACACATAATTATGTCATTTATTTATCCTTAATCTAAAGATACTATCTTTGTAAATGATTTCATCTCAATCTCCTTTCATTGAGGCATATCTTGTTGTCATGCACATTTATTAAACCTTAACATGTACATATAACAATTTTGACTCTTTATATCATGAATTATTATATTCTCATGATATTTAATGTCGAATTTAATTTTATTCATTAATTATTTGTATTCAATTTTTCTGAAGTGGTAAGGGACTCTCTAACAAAAACATCGTTTTAAATGTTTTAAAGATTTATTTATTTAATACATTCTATTTCATGTATATGATTTGAGATTTTTTTGTAAGAATTTATTTATATGGATATGAATATTTTAACATGGTAATTAATTTCAAAAGGTTCATTGTTTTATGGGACACTTTGATTAAATATTCTCTTTATTAAATGTTTTAAATGTTTTTAGAAATAGGTTGAATATTTTTATATTTTAAAATGATCTCTTTTGGTTGAAATGTGGATATATTCTTTTCTATTTATTCATTTTTTATATTTTATTATTATATAATGGTACGTTGAAATTTTATGGGTGGTTACGTTATAAACAAAATATGGGTGGTTACGTGATAAACGAATGATAATTAGTTTTGTGAGAAACCAAGGATGGGTGGTTACGTTATAACCTTTAATGAATTGGGTATGGAAGTTGGTCATATGGATATTAATTTAGTGATATATGTGAAAGTAGATCGTATGGTTATTCCATTTCTGTTTTTTTATGTCTCAAGTTACCTTTATATGTTATATATTTATTTCTATGGGATTTATGGTAATCTTTTTGTTATAAAAAGGGTACAAAATGATATTATATTCATTGAAGTTTATTTACTAGTTCGTAAAGGTGAAAATTATTACATTCTAATAATGTATTCATAGTTTTCATGTTTTCTCAATACTGACATTTTTCCTTATTCTTTTATCCCTTACTGGAATTTTTATGCTCATCCCTAGTTTTTAAATGTTTTTCACTAGACATAATTAAGAATAGAGTCAAGGATGTGATCAAGGAAAATTAATTCTTTAAAAATGTAAAATGTTACCATGTTTTATTTTAAATAGTTTTTGTTTTATGAAAAAAATTTATAGTGAGTAGAAGTGTATACTTGTAATATTTATGTTGCAATGTATGAGTTATGTCTAATTCCTTAAAACACTAAACCTAAACATATTCCCAAAGTGAATTTAAATAAATTATTGACTTATCTCAAGATTAAGTAATTTTTAAGGTTGGGTCCTTATAGTAGGTATGAGAGACTATTTTAGATAACTATAGAGGTTAGGGTGTTATTTAGTCATATTTCCGATGTTTTCTTTAACCACAATGGTTAGCATATTAGACAGAGTCATAGTTATTTTAGATAAATTGAATGAGTTTGAGATAACATGAATAAGTATATCTTAGTTTCTATCCTCCACAAATTATAGTGTATGATGATTTTATTTATATACTCACAATAACCATTTTTGTTTTAGTAAATTGTTATATCTAGAAGGCACTAAACACTACTACAAAAACAGGCAAGGGAAGAGCCACCTTTTATCAGCGCTAAGAAAAAAGCGTTGATAAAGGTAAATCTTTATCAGCGCTACTTAAAAGAACTGATAAAGGATCCCTTTATAAGTTCTAAAATTTTAGTGCTGATAAATGGCGTCTTTATCAGTGCTTTTTTAGAGCTGATAAACGGATTCTTTATCAGCACTAGAAAAGCACAGATAAAGGGTAATATTTATTAGTGCTATAAAAGAGCTAATAAAGAAGTCCTTTGATAGCACTTTTTTAGCACTGATAAAACCATAGTCCCAATTTTATAAAATTAGGTGCACTGTATCCTCTGTTTATCACTCACCCTTAATATATGGTGGTATTTTACACCTACAACAACTCCCCTCTACCCTAATCTTCTCTTTTCAAGACATCCGCTACTAGCCCTACTCCCCCACTAGCCCTAATCCACAGTTAGCCCTACTCCTTATACTCCCCATCGAACCCCTTCCGTGAATCCTCCTCCCTGTGAACCCTACTTCTCCTCCTCCCCTCTGGACCCTACTCCCCACGAACTCTACTCCATTTCTCAACGGTTATATGCTCCTCCCGTGCACCTCCCCCAGTAGCGGTCGCACCTTCCCCTCCCGACATAGCGCAGAAGGCTCCCTGACCACTCGACACTTCTTCTCTCCCTCTATCGCGGGTGAGATCTACTCTAGATAAGTCTCCCACTTTTACTTTTATGTTTATTATTTCTAATTTCTCTCTCTTCTTTACAAGTGTTCATTATTTTAATTATCATTTTTCAAATGTTATACTATATAATTTGTGAATTGTTATTGCACATTTCATAGATGGAATCACTGATCACTCTATGTGAAAATGAGACATGGGCACTGCTATTCTTTTTTAGAGACACCATATACCCATAAGGACACAACATTTCCTCCTTTGAGGATAGTTTTGAGCTCTATTTCCTTTTCTTTCAGTTTTGTTGTGAGATTTTTTAGCTTCCATGGACTAGTATTGGTGGATTGTGTACCCTTGGTCCATTCATATGAGGGCTTGATGAAGCTTCATGACCTCGTCCAAAGAGGTTGGCCCCTCTATATCTTCTTAATGATCAGGTTAGTGTTGGTGATTTCCACTATTCATGATTGAGTTGCCTTAGTCCACTTATATGAGGGTTATTATGGAATTAGTTCTCGTTCATTGGAACTCATACCCCTCAGTGACTTGGAAGATGTAGCAATTCAAGGGACCCAAAGTGATCCTCATTTCATTCATGTTATCCTTATATTGGGTTTTTAGAATTGGAATCACCAACTCTTACATGGGCATTGATCCCCTATATTGGAGGATGTTTCAAGTAGGGTCTATTGCCACCTGGCAAGCTATAGGATTTATCCCCCTCTCATTGTATAGAGACATTATCTTTTAGTAGGTGTATTAGTCCAATGGAGCGTGTATGTCGAATAAACCCTCTCAGTTTTCAATATACTTATTCTATAGTGAGTGGTCTCATTTCAATTTAATACGGCTTAGTATGGAATATGATCCAGAGCAACGGACCGTTGGTCACATAGTGACCGGGAGCTTGTATCCCTCTGAGAGGCCTGAAGAAAACCTTATTTCCAATTTGTTTTCCCAGTGATGGGTTTGTAGAATTGGCATGAACAACACTTACACAAGTTTATACCCCCTATCTTGGAGGATTATTGTAGTAGACTCTAGTATCCCCCCATCAATACATGGGTGTTGACCCCCTATATTTATATCATTAGCTGATATTTATAAGGGGGTATTAGTCTAATGGAGTGTATATCTTGAGTTAACACTCTCAGTTTCCTATGTGATTATTCATGGCATGATCGGATGAGTGTGACCTCTAGGATGAGTGTCGTCATTGGAATTATAGCTTCGGTATCATTTCCCCTCAGAGGAGTGTTACCTTGAAACCCTGAGTGAATCTACAACTAGAATTGGTTGAGACATTTTTTGACTCAGAGTATTTTAAGAGTATATTTGGGATATCCTTGGTTATCATTATGTCTCATATCTTTACTGGAATACCTGTGTTTAGTGACATGAATACTCTCGATACCTTATATATGGTGTTTTTTGGGATTTCTATTTGGTATGGTAATACTCATCCCTACATGGGATCATCCCATACATTTCATGTCTTATACAGACGATGGAAAATTTCACAGGGTCCTTGGTGGACTAGGATAAGGTAGAGATTAGTTTCGGATACACAGACTGAGGTGTATACCAATGGTGATTTGACATTTGTCCTCCTCTTCTCTGTATGTCATAAATTATTTTCCATTTTTTGGATTGATTATATATCATCTCTTTTTATTAAATCCATTAATTTATTTTGTTCAATTCATAGACTAAACTCTAGTGGTTTGGGGGAATTCAAAATGTTATAATAAGCTTTGGATGGCTATATTAGTGTTATATGATTATGAATATGGTTTTATTTCATATCTTAATCTTCTAAGGTGGTGATCTTCTAGGATGTAGGATTAGCAGTACCCACCCACAGTAGGTGTGTGATGAAAGTCTCATATCAGGAGGCACTACCATTCATAGGTACCTCAAGGATAGTCCATTACTCCAAGGAATTTAATATGATTGTTATGGTTATAAACATATCACATTGCATTTTCATAACAATCATGCTACAGTTAGAGAGGCATCAATGAATATCCTAGGCAGAGGAAGGAACTAGAAAAAGGAGGTCTGTATAGTACTAAAGTGATGAAGGAGATCGGGGAGCAGTATGAGATGGATAGAAATGTTTTTTTTGTCAAAACCCATGAATTTTTGATAAATTTTAGAAGTGATTTTAAAATTAAAACATCATATATTTAGAAAATTAGTAAGATAAAATATTTTTTTTATTTAGGACATCGAAATTATCTAACAGTGATTTTTTCATAATTATCTGAGATTGATTAATTTTTGGGTAAAAAATAAATACTATTTAATATATAATTTGTTTATGACATAATAATGATCCAAAAGTAATGTAATAAAATACAATTTAATTTGGTTCCCCATGACACCTTACCCACTTTATATGGTATATTTTGGAAAGAGGTTCCTTAGATAAATGTTCTCTTTACTAATAATGTGTGATGTCTTTATTAGGTGATCAACTAAAAAACATTATTACCTCAAAATCAAAGATCAGATAAACCCAAAAATTTTACCAATACCATTTATCATGTGTCCACAAAGTGTAAAGGTATTACCCAATACATTAATTTTTAACTAAATCATATAAAAAATAAAAATATTATAATTTCATAAATGATATTTATGAAATCACTAATCATGATAAAATCCCATCACATAAATCCTAAAGGGGGTGATAATTACATAGAACATGTGACCAACCTTTAATTTGAAAACCAAATATAGTATCTATATCTTTTAAGTTAGTATCAAAAGAAATTATATAATCTTTTGAAATCTAAAAAAAATCCATAAATGTTTCCAGATTCTTATAACTGAAATACCATTATTGAAATACTTCCACATCAGAATTCATGAATCTAAATAAAAACAAACTCTAATAGTTATAACTGAAATATAATAACTGATCCCTTCCTGATCGTCCTTTAGGGGGTTCTTCCAACAAGTCATGGTATCCCATGTTCATGGCGCAAGAAGCAACTTCGATCCCTTGATCAATAGGTAGGGACTTTATTTTTCTTCTCTTTAATTGTGCATCATGTGGGGTGGGTATATAAATGATTCCTTATAAGGAATAGCTAGATAATCTTCTTGAAACTAGAATTAAAATAGAATTTAATATGATCAAATGATAACATGGATAATAAAATAATGAGAAAGGGTGTAGTTTGATGTTGGTCTCCTATTTTATTTTGATATATTTGATTCTATTATGGTTGTGGTTGCTGAATTACTTATGAAAATCATGGTTGTTGGTGGTTTTTTCTTGTGCACTGGTGGTGTTCTATTTTGTTGTGATTTTTTTATGTACAGAGGTTACATGAAATAGGATTAATCTTCTACAACCAGTTAAATAAAGCGATTCCCCCAGATCAAACCTGTTATGTGACCACCCTGGTAATATTAACGTTGAAATTAATGGACCCCTATCAGTTAAATTTGAATATAATGGGTTTAATTCTTGTGGTTATGTGTTGTGTGTTCTTTTCTAGGTTTTATGGGCTTGGTATGTGGGGTGGTACAGGGAGGGGTGTTAGTATTTTAGTCCGAGATATTGATTGATTGAAGAATGGATTAACATATAGAAAGTGGGACTCTCCGTTGTTTTATTGGTGTGTCAGTTGAGGGACTCACTGATTGTGTAATGGATGTACTTGTTGGTTTTATAACTACCTTTATTGGGTTGTGAGCATGGGGTGATGATTGGGCAGTGTGACTGTGGGATGGCTGTGAACTTGTTATACAATGGGAATGCATCTTGGATTCATTTGGGTAGTAAGGCTTCAGGACTAGGTTGTGTGTGAATGAATGGGTAGTATCACTATGAAGAATGATAGTTGGTAGTAGTCGAACAGGGATGTACAGTGGGACTGCATGTCAGGTTTTGTACTGTAGTACAGTGGGACTGCAATATAGTTTTGTTCGTTGTTTGGTATGGTTATAGTTGTTAGTTTACCAATACTGTTGGTAAAATTTATAGTGAATCCCATTATATAAATAAATGTAAATTTAAAAAATGGGGGTTCAGTTTATGTTTGGCAGTGGTTGTTGTATGGTTGTACATATAGGGGTAGCAGCCAAAGTGGTGTTGGTATGGGCTTGTTGTCTGTTTCTGTGAAACCTGTAGGTTGGGGATATGAATTTGGATACCTATATATATATATTGTAGTTCCTTGTTACCCCACCCTTTTCGAGAACCATGTGCCGAACACACCCATCTCATGGGGGATGTCATCGTTCCCAACATCAAAGTTGGAGGACAGATGGTGGGTTACTGACCTTCTTCCCCGCACCATCTTATATGATCATGAACCTCAGGAATACACAGTTAGGCTGTAATGGATTGAGGATTAACATAGTCATATATTCATTGGGAAAATGTTTTTTAGACAAGGGGATCAGTTGTTTGATGACTAGGTGTATTCTCCAAAGTATCTCTGGGATTAGTCCCATGTGTATTTGGGAGTGGTGTGTGGTTGTTGAGGCAAAGGTGTGTTCAGGCATGGTGGTTTTCATTATGGACTACGTATATGAAGGTGTGGCTGTGTGCAGTTTGAGGCCCAGGTGTGTGCAGGAAGGTTCCGGTAGTGGGACGACATGTGGGAAGAGTGGCAGCGTCAACACATTAGTTTGTTAGGAATGAGAAGTAAACCATTTGGAAAGTTGTGTGGGGTATCCAAATGACGATGTGATTATATTATTATTTTCCATGACTTGCATTACATAGGTGAGCATGCCTATTATGGTTGGTCTAGTTAGTATTCATTGGAAGGTGCTTGAGGTTATACTATTTTATCACAGGGGCATTAGTATGTTCCCTCACTTGTGCACGAGCAGCAATAGTTTCCCAACAAATTGTACTTTTATGATCTCCCTATGTATATAGAACTATTTTCACATTTCTAGTAGGACTTTGTGGACCGTGGTAGACTTTACTAGCTCTAGCATCAGGATAGTTTCTATTTCTGCTTGGTTTCTTTTCTTTAGGTACTTTATTTGAGAGTTTTCTCATACTATATATCAGTTTTACTGTTGAACATTCATGTGGGAATGGATTCCTGGCATTAGTTTTACCTTTATTCTTTGGTGTTGTTGGTATTTACCATCTTATCTCCGGATCATGTTCTATTAAAAGGGTAATTCCTTCCAAATTATATGATATTTTATACCCTTGGTTCTAGTTGCCACTCTAAGGCCCACTGAAGGTGGGAGTAGGTGGTCATTAACTCTCATTCATCTTGAGTAAGGAAGGGCATGACACTTTTCTATCCCTTCCCCCATATTGAAGAAGGTGGTTCGTGATAGAATGGTATCAAAGGGATGGTTGAGTGATATCATGGAGTTCGAGGATAGGCATAGTGAGTATTGCATGGGATGGTTCGACAATAGTGTTAGGCAATCTTGGTGTCTGAAATATACCAGGGTAGACTGGCAGGACATGGGATTTTGGGGCCCCCCATGATCTGATGCAAGGACATTGGACTTACTAGATAACTAGGTGATGCTTCATTGATTTCACGGTAGATACCCTAGGAAAGGTTCATTCATCAGAATTACTTTTGTTATAGTGTGTTTTGGGAATATTGGAAATTTTATTTTAAAGTGAATTTCCACATTACTCGGGATTATGAGTTCTTGTTTTCATTTTTAGATGTGGAACATGGATGTCGTGCATTAGTGGTACAAGAAATCTAAGCCTAACAGGTTGATCTAGTTGATTAGTAGAAGGTTGATCGAGAGGAGGAGGGGGACTAGTAGTAGAAGATGCTTTGAGCCTTCCATTAGAATACTTTGGGAAAGTTCCAGGGCAGCATCTCGGACATAGATACGGAGAGCTGGTGATCGATTTCAGCTTGATTTTGGATCCAACAGAATATTGGGTTCCTCGGTCAGTGAGCCCGATGCAAGGATTGGCATGTTAATGGTGGACACTTTACCATGGGGAGTGGAAATATATTTATGTCTCGTCGGTTGTCATTGAGAAGGAGTTCCGGGTAGAATTTTTTTCCTCCACGATGAAGGCTAAGAAGAGATAGGAGATGCTCTCCCACTAACAAGGGAGTATGTTGGTTAGGGAACAAGGGATAAAGTTCAACGATCTCCTTCATTTAACAATGGTTCTCTTTCTGGATGAGGAGTCACAGGCCAGATGCTAGGAGGTGGCACTCCGACCTTTTCTTCAGTATTTCATCACTCTCTTTACTCTGCTGACATACCTAGAAGATAAGAGGAAGGCTGAGGTAGTAGAAGGAATACCCTCTCAAGGAGATGTTCCATGAGAGGGGAGCCAGCGGAGTTCAGTGAAGGGGAAGGTTGTCAGTAGTAGGTATTCGACGTCAGGGTCCTCCAGGATTTGGATAGTGGGGAGTAGGCCACAACAGTTCTTGTTTCGATCTACCAGTCCTTGAGCTTCCCCGTGGGCCTAGGACCAAGGTGCATTGTATGTTGAATATGTAGGAATATTTGAAATCAGTACCTTGTCTTCATAACTCTTCTTTTGACTCTAGGCTGTCTTGATATACTGCTGAATGGTTTTCACCTTCTCCACCATTTCATTGACCATTTCTGGTCCTAGCTGCTTACGCTCACCGACTTCATCCCAGCATGCTGGTGTTCTGCACCACTTCCCATACAAGGCATCATAAGGTGGCATTTGGGTTCTTGAGTGGAAACTGTTATTATAAGAGAACTCAACCGGATGAATATGTTGATCCCATCCTCCTTAAAAGTCCATTGAGCATGCTCTCAACATGTCCTCAAGTGTTTGGATAGTCCGCTCAAATTGGCCATCAGTTTGAGGATGATAGATCGTTCTGAAGTTCAGTTCAGTATTCAGAGCATGTTAAAGACTCTTAAAAACTTATTGGTGAATCTTGAATCTTGATCAGACACAATAGAGTGTGGTACTCCATGCAGACATACCACTTCACAGATATATATCTGTGCCAGTTGATCTAATGAGAAATCCTCCTGAATTGCAATGAAGTGTGAAACCTTTTTAAGACGATCCGAAATAACCCAGATTGTATTTTTGCCTTTGTATGTCCTCATATGTCCAGTGACAAAGTCTATGGTGATGTTCTCCATTTTCCATTATGGTATAGGAAATGGTTTCATCATCCCCTTAGACTTCTGCCTCTCTTCCTTCACTTGCTAACACACCAGGCACTTTGATGTATATTCAGCGATCTCCTTCTTCGTATTATCGCACCAATAATTCTCTCTAAGATCTTGACACATCTTTGTGTTTCCTAGGTGAATAGAGAAATTTTTACTATGAGCATCATCCAAAATTTCCTTCTTTATCTCCCGGATTGATGGAAAAAATAGTCTTTTACCAAATCTCACAATTTCTTCTTCATTAACATTAAACTTTGGAGATTTCCCTTATTCGATAGCTTCCAATTTTTCTTGAATTCTCACATCATCCTTTTGATCATCCTTTAACCATTCCAAAAGTGATAGTAGAGAAATAATTTGTGAAAGGATTTATGATGTTCCCATTTTTATGATTCCCATGTCCATATTCATCAAATCTAAGAATATTGGATCCTTTTCAATTTTCATTAATTATAGAATCACTGGGTCCTTTCTACTTAGGGCATACGCCACTTTCTTCACATTCCTAGGTTGGTAATAGATTGAGCAATCATAGTCTTTGATCAGCTCTAACCACTTTCATTTGTGCATGTTCAACTCTTTCTGTGTGAATATATACTTGAGGCTTCTGTGGTCTGTATATATTTCACACTTCTCCCCAATGAGATAATCCTGCCAAATTTTCAATGCGAATGTCACTACAGAAAACTCGAGGTCATGTGTTGGATACTTATATTCATGAACATTCAATTTCCTTGAAGCATATGCAATGAATTTTTCATTTTGCATCAACACTAATCCAATTCCCTTTTTCGAAGCATCATTGAATACCAAATAATGTTCTCAACTTGTGGGTAAAGTGAACACATGAGCAGTGATAAGCCTCCTTTTCAACTCCTTAAATATTTCTTCGCATTCATCAATCAAGAAAATCTTTACTCCCGTCCGAGTTAAATTTGTAAGAGGGGTGGAAAATCATGAGAAATTATTCACAAATCGTCGATAATATCCATCTAACCCCAAGAATCTACGAATATCTGTTACCGATGTTGGCTTCGGTCATCCCTCTATTGCTTTTGTGTTGGAGGGATCCACAGATATCCCATTGCTTGTGATGATATGGCCCAAGAATAAGACCTCCTTCAACCAGAACTCACACTTTCTATACTTTGCATAGTGATTTTCCTTTCACAAGGTCTCTAATATAGTTCTCAGATGCTCCTCATGATCGTCCTTAGTTTTAGAGTATATTAGAATATCATCTATAAATACTACCACATA
This sequence comes from Viscum album, assembly GCA_963277665.1. Classification (NCBI taxonomy): domain Eukaryota; kingdom Viridiplantae; phylum Streptophyta; class Magnoliopsida; order Santalales; family Viscaceae; genus Viscum; species Viscum album. The sequence goes on from OY728127.1 coordinate 897,391,850, forward strand.
TTTTTCGAGGTAATCTCTAAAGACTATATTGTTCAATTCCATGAATATTACTAGAGAATTAGTGAGTTCTAAAGGCATTACTATGAATTCATAGTGTCTATATCTTGTACAAAAAGCAGTCTTGGGGATATATTCCTTCTTCACTATTACTTGATAATATCCCGACCGCAAATCTACATTGGAGAAGTATTGTGCTCCATGTAGCTAATCGGACAAGTCATCAATCCTTGGTAGAGGATACTTCTTCTTTATCGTGATTTTGTTAAGCTCACGATAATCGATGCAAAGGCACATTGACCCATCCTTCTTCATGATGAAGAGGACTGCTGCACCCCATGGTGAAGCACATGGGAAAATAAACCCTTCATCCAGATTCCCTTATAGTTGTTTCTTCAGTTATTCAAGCTCAAAAAATTCCATTCTATACAGAGTCTTGTATATTGGTAATGCCCCAGGTATAAGTTCTATTGAGAATTCATCATCTCTTATAGGAGGAAGACAAGACAATTCCTCAGGGAACACTTCAGCGAATTCCCTCACAATAGGCATGTCTTTATGGATGGTTGCTTCTTTGGACTTAATCATCTGAGCTAGATACACTTTCTCATAAAGCATTAATATCCATGCTTGATATGATGGAGCTAAAGAAGATTCATCCTTCTCCTTTCACTTGTACAGAATCGGGGTTCAATTATCCACATAGAGAGTGATTTCCCTGTCATGACAATTTTTTTTTGGCTTTATATAAGGAATGTCAATCCGTATCAAGGATTGCATCGAATTACACTAAAGGGAGTATGAAAAGGTCTGAAGAGAATTTTAATCCACAGATTAAGATAGTAGTTGAGTTATATTCATGGGATGCAATGATTTCCCCATTTTCCATACTCACTGACATCTTTACTTCCATCATTTTTGGTGGTGTTGGGATTGTTCTACTAAACTTTTAGGATAAAAAAGAATTCATTGAACCTGAATCAAAAAGTATGTTTTCTATTCATGAAAGAATAACTAGAGTACCTTCCACCACTTCATTTTTAGGGTTCACTTCAGAAGTAGTGATTTCAAAAGCTCTCCCTTGCTACCATGGAGGTTGTTGATTGCCTCCGAAAACCCTTGGCTTAGGGCACTAATTTTCAAAGTGCCGTACTTATTTGTAGTTGTATAAATGAATAATGTATTGAGATTAAAACAGTGTGTTCCTCTCCTTAGTCGCAGCTGCATGTTTTTCTTGTCAACAATTAATAGCTAGGTTCCCTTCTCTTCCACACCTAAATCTTTTCTACATCCCCTTCAGGAAATTTCTTGGGTGCCTCTTTCTGCACCTTTGGTAAGTGGGGTACTGGATCTTCTTAGCACTGTTGGATTTATCCATCGGACTGCCAGCATTGAAGTCCACCTTAATCTTCTTATCTCAATGATACCCCTAATATTATCTGATCTCAATTTTGACCTTGAGGGAACATCAGAAAATTTCCACATAACTGTCGAAGTCACGGATTACCAGCACTTTCTGCAGGCTAGGTTTCAGCCCACCAAATATGCAGTCAACCCTACATTCGGTGTTAACAACAAATCATGAAGCATATCATACAAGCCTTATTAAGTGTCCCTCATACACTCCAACATATTCATCATCTTTTTGATTGAGGTCAAGGAAGTCCCTTTCCATCTTAAGCCGGAGGGTACGCGAAAAATATTTATTGGAAAGCATCTTCTAGAAATTCATCCATTCCAACGCCTCGATCTCCCCTCCTCATGATTCATATTTTTGATCAAAGTCCACCATTGATCATCTTAACGCTCCATACGATAAGTAGCCAGGAGGCCCTTCTCTTATTCGAAACATTGAAGGATGGAGAAGATCTTTTCAAGGGAGTTGATCCATTGTTCGGTGATTGAGGGACCATATGATCCATTAAAAGTACGATGCCTCTGTCTCATGATTCTCTCGATAGATAATTTTTCTTTCTTAGGGGGGGTTAAATGTATCTCTTGACCCATGTTTCTTTCCAAATCATGAGTTTACTTAGAGAGAAGAATGAAAAAGTTTGTGATTCTCGCTGCCATTGGATTGGGAATCTCATTATTAGAGTCATCACATTGATCTTCACATCGGTTGCTAGCCTCATTCCTCCTATTATCGGCCATTGGCTGGAATGAAAAAAATATAGGGGTAACACATAAAGGGTAATACAAGGATAAATCTGATGACTTATAAATAATGTTTACTTCCTTAACATATGAATCTATTGTCTTTAGTCTATGTTATCCATGATCTACTTTCTAACATATATTCTTAGGGCATTTTTTCACTTAATAATAGTTTATACTAATCAGGTGAATTTACCAAATCATATCCCATGGGAGTGTCATAACCAGGAGTGCAAGAAGTCTTGTTGTCATGCACCAGTTCCCATTTGAGTCTACCTCAGTGTGGTGGTTTCATGGTTTACCCCTAGGATAGATCTGTGCCTGAGCCAGCTCTACCTGTTGTATCCAGAAAGGGATGTATTTTCTTGATAAACCACTTACTCATTACTCAACAAAACATAGAGATGTTTTTATTTTACATAGTCTTGTCTCTAAGGATTCAATAGGGTTTTCTAATCCTAATCCCAAAAATAACAAAACCTATCCTCTGATACCAACTATAACAACCCTGCTTTTATAATACACTTAAACATGATTTATTACATAAACTTCACATGATACAACATAGAAGATCAAAAGGTCTATTTTATTTGGATATTATGATCATTACATAACAAATCATAAAACATGCAACATATTTATTGAAAACATCCTTTACATGACCACAACATTTCCTCGTACTTAGCATTGCATGGGATAACCTGAGGACATGCATAAGAAAAGGGTGAGCTATAAAGCCCAGTAAGGGAAGAAACAAGGAATAACATGAGGAATAAAACACATGTTATACAATAGGCATATCAATAGATCACAAGATATGCACAAACATAATTTCAAGATAAATCATGATAATGATAACATGGAAATTTGGCAACAACACTGAACATGAAAATAGCATGAGCTACGACTCATTGCACATAAAGCATGATAAAACCCTAATTGCACATGAAGAATGAGTAAACCATCATTTAATATGAATTAGCATGAGTCAACACCCATTTCACATAATGTATCATGATACTATACTTTATGCAAAGCATTGGAGCGCTATCAGGGCGCACCCTTCTTAAACATTTCATTTCATGCATAAGTGTGCCACATGGATCATATAACATGGATTAATAAAACATCATAATTTATTCCATGATAAAAGAATGTGAAATTCATACATGAAATATTACAATCAAAATAATGTCCATAAATTTTAATACCCTTCATATAGAAATGGGAATGGTATTCACTACACAATGACTTTAGTTTGGAAAAATGTGGTGCAATTTCGGTAGCATAACGGTGTGACATAAGAACTTATAAAAAATGTTTCATGTGAGAGAAAGGGGTGTATCAACATATTTACATGACATGAACAGTAAGGGGTCATATAGAAACATTTCCAACAAATTCAATGGGATTTATATTTACGATACAAAATAATTGTGTGAATGTAAATGATGAGAGATAAATTCCTTTTAGAATTTCGGCATAGTAACAGGAGTAGGTGGGAAGCTTTGAATGAGAGAGAAAGGGGTATCCCATGGTTCATACATAAAAAGGGCTGTATGGGGGAGGTGAAAACACATACCCCAATATTTATAATTTAAATTAAAAGGGCATAACAACTTAAATAATATTGGACAAAAATGAGAAAGGAAGAAAAACCCTTACTTGGAACTGTGCTTCCAACGGCTTGAGAGAGGCTTGAGAGAGGATTTATTGGGGCTTGGGGCCCCTTGGGAGGTTTCTAGAGACTGTATTTCAGAGTTAGGACGAACTCCAAAGGCTTTTAGTTAGAAGGAAGTTGGATCTTGGGTGGGTTTATATAGGAAAGGTGAAAGAATTCTTTATTATTTTGGTTTGGGACACCTCATATTAAACAAATCCCAAACACAATACAGACCACGGTTTTTCCCCTTGTTTTTGGAAAAGGGAAGTGGAAAATAATATTTTCTAAGGCCAAAGTCCAAAAATTTTAAAATAATGTGGTTGCTTATGTGGAGGTGAGTTACACTCCCAAGGAAAACAATTTAAAAAGAAAAGAGGTTTAATAAGTCTTGAAAGGTCCATTAAATCTTTGTAAAATAAGTCAAACAAACCCAAAATTAAATAATTTTAATTTTAAAACATATATTGTCCTAAAATAGAGCTTATTGTATTTTATTACATCACTATTGGGTCATTATGTTGTCATAAAACACATTAAATATTTAAACGGTATTTAATTTTTACCCAAACATTTGACTGTCTCAGAAAATTATGAAAAATTCCCCGTTTGATAATTTCGACGTCCTGATTCTAGAAGTAATATTTATTTTATCTAAATATCTTAATTTTCATTTTTATAAATAAAAACCGACATTTATCGAAAATTCATGGGTTTTGACCAAAATTTCTTTCGAACCTTAATGAAAATTACAATTGCATTCATAAAATTATACAATCATTTATATTTAATAAAAAATAATTTAATCATAATATTATTATTTTATTAAAATTTTATTTAATTCAAAAATCCATTAATTCATCAAAATATATTTCATAGTTGAAAATTAACTAAAAATGCTATTTGTTCTTTAAAAACTATTTACGAAGTAACAATAATAACAAGAGAGTATATTAATTATTATATAAAAAATAATGTACATAACTATAGTAGTAGGGATTGGTTAAATAACCCATTAAAGAAGTCGCATAAGACCTAAGGTTATGGTGCGCGATGGTGACCGACTCTTTGGGGGGATCAGATAACATTGCACGTGTGGTGATCTCTATCAACTTCAACTTCTCTTGTAGATGGTTCTATTCGAGCTTAACCTGTTGATTCTCGGATCAGGCTTAGTCAAGAGAAAATCCCAATGAATCCACCTCTTTTCCGAGCATCGTAAAATGGGCTTCGTATGGAGAAATTCTACAGGATGAGGTGATCACTTCCTTTTATGTGTAAATTGGATTGCTAAAGACATATATTTATACTAATTATTTGATCACTATTCAATGGCCATTTAGTAGTGGTCACAATCCAAAAACATAAAACCAAGGAAGTTGACATTTTATATAAACATTTTAAATAAAGAGACATTTAATAATATAAATAGGGATTTCAATTAATGATTTTTTAGGTCATTACATGCCATTCCAAAGATGATTGCACTATCATCTGAAATAGACAATCTCTACCATCCTCCACTCTCATACCTACATGTATAGCAGCCAACTCCCCGATTACATTCCAAGAATATGCAGACTCCCGAACAAAATACTTCTATGAATTCCTATACAAGTCATCAACCACCACATTCCCCATTCCTATGGTGTAGGAGATATCAAAGTCGTAGTCCTGAAAAATCTTCATCCACCTCTGCTCTCGCAAGTTTAGTTCTCATTAGTGGAATTCATATGTCAAGCTATTGTGATATGTGAAAACCAAAAAGAGTTATCTAATGATGTATTTTCCCCACAACTTCAGTGAGAACATGACCACTCCAAGTTCCAAGTCATGGGTGGCATAGTTACATTCCTTGGGAAATAACTTCCTGGGCCCATAAGAGATAACTTCTTGCTACTGCATCAACACGCACCCCATGCCTAGACCAGATGCATTACAAAACACCTCGAATATTACCCCTTCCTCTGGAAACCTCAGCACTATGGATATGACCATATTCCCCTTCAGGTAGTAGAAATACACCTGACCCTTCTCACTCCACATGATGGTCATGTCTCTCCTGGTCATAGTCATCAATGGAGCCACAACTTGAGAGCAGTCGGGTACGAACCTTTGGTAGTAACCTTTCAGACCTAGGAAACAATGAACCTCTTCCACATTCTTGGGTGCTTCCCATGAATCAACTGCATTGAACATTGATAGGCTCACTACTATTCCCAACTGGGACACAACATTTCAAAGTTATTACACCTCTAATGTCCAGCACATGCACTTGGAAAAATTACGGTAGAGATTGTGGTGTCAGAAGACCTCCAAAACTACAATTAGAAGATCGGTTTGATCCTTCTCTAATCATGAGTTGATCAGGATGTCGTTGAAGATCATAACCACGAATTGGTCTAGATACTCACGGAAAACAGAGTTCATGAGTCCCATGAAAACAGTTCATGCGTTCTTAACACCGAACGACATGACCACAAACTCAATGTGCCCATACCTACACCTGAAAGCAGTCTTAGGGATGTCACCATCCTTCAACCTCAACTGGTGATATCTAGATTGCAGTTCGATCTTAGAAAAGCATCTTTCTCACTTCAACAAGTCAAAATGGTAGTCGGTTTTTGGGAGGGGGTAACATTTCTTGGTCATCACCTGATTCAGTCATCGATAGTCTATGAAAAGCTTAAGACCATCGCATGCCTTCTTCAAGAACAAGACTAGAGTACCCCTTGGATGCACACATGGTCGGTTAAAACCCTCCATTATCAGGTCATCAACCTGAATCTAATACTCTTGCAACATGGAAGTTGCCATCCGATACGGAGCCATCAAAATTTTAGGGTCACTAGGTTGTACGTCTATCCTGAAGTCAATATCATATCAAGGGGGTAGTTAAGTAATAGGTACATCAGACCCTTTGAAATTCTTGATTATGTCAAGGTTGTGGCCTATCGACTAGCACTCCCACATACCATGGGCAAGGTACATGAGGTATTTATTGTATCCCTCTTAAGGAAGTACATATTGGACCCTTCACATGTACTCTCTTCTAAGGTGGTACGATTAGAGGATGATCTTTTTTATGAGGAGAAACTAGTGAGGATCTTGGATCATAGAGACAAAGTTATACAAAATAAGACAATGCCCCTCATCAAGGGGTTGTGCTAAAACCACAGGTTTGAATAAGTGGTGTGGGAATCAGAGGAAATAATGTAGCAGAGTTACCCACATCAGTTTTATTGTGGGAAAAGGAAATTTTGAGGGTAAAATTTCTTAAGGGGGGAAGATTGTAACGACCCAAACATTCATTAATGGAAATCTCTCTTGATCTGATTAAATGTCTATTTATGTAAAATGTTTATATAAATTTCCAACTTCCTTGGTTTTATGTTTTTTGATTATGACAATCGCTAATATGTCCATTAAATAGTGATCACGTGATTAGTATAAATATAGGGCTATAACAATCCAATTTACTCAAAAAATGGAAGTGGCCTCATCTAGTAGAATTGCTTCGTATGAAGACTATTTTTCAGAGCGTAGAAAAGAGGTGGTGTCATTGGGCTTTGCTATTGACCAAGCCCAAATTGAGATTCAATAGGTTACGCTCGAACGGAACCATCTACGGGAGAAGTGGAAGTTGATAAAGATCACCACACATGCAATGTTATCCAAGCCACCCCAAGAGTCTGTCACCATCGCACACCTTACCATTAGGTCTTATGCAGATGCTTTAATGGGTTATGTAACAAATCTCTAGTACTAGGGTTATGTACATTATTTTTGTATATATTAATGAATATACTCTCTTGTTATTGTTGTTACTTTGTAAATAGTTTTTATAGAAGAAATAGTGTTTTTTGTTAATATTCAACTAAGAAATCTATTTTGATGAACTAATGGATTATTGAATTAAATAATATTTTAATAAAATATTTTTTTCTTTATTATATTAATTTTTATTAAATAAAAATGATCGTATAATTTTATGAATTCAATTGTTATTTTTTTTATGATTCGAAAGCCATTTTTTTCACAACCCGTGAATTTTCTATAAATGTTAGTTTTTATTTTTAAAAGAGAAAGTTAACATATTTAGAAAATTATTTAGATAAAATATATATTATTTCTGGAATAAAGACATCAAAATTATCCAATGGTAAATTTTTCATAATTTTATGAGACAGTCAATTTTTTCGGTATAAATTAAATACTGTTTAAATATATAATGTGTTTTATGACATCATAATGACCCAATAGTGATGTAATAACATACTATAAGCTTTCTGTTCGGCCATTATATGTTTTAGCAATAAAATAATGTAATTTTTTTGTTAATTATCTTATTTTACAAAGCATTAATGGACCCTTCAAGACTTCTTAAACATCATGTCTTTTTAAATTGTTTTCCTTGAGAGTGTGACTCAACTCCACATAAGAAACACCATTATTTTAAGAAGTTTGTAATTTGGCCTTATAAAATATTTTATTCCACTTCCATTTTCCAAAAACAATGGGAAACAATCATGGGCTGGTTTGTGGTTTGGATTAGTTTAATGTGAGGTGTCCCAAACCTAAATAATAACGAATTCCGTCACCTTTCCTATATAATCCCACCCAAGATCCCACTTCATCCTCACTCATAGCCTTTGGAGTTCCTCCAAAATCTTCCCCCCTAACTCTAGAATCCTCACAAGGTGCCCCTATCCCCCAATAATCCTCTCTCCGGCCTCTCTCAAGCATTTGGAAGCACACTTCCAAGTAAGGGTTTTTCTTCCTTTCTCATTTTTGTCCAATAATCATTAAGTTGTTATTACATTTTAATTTCAATTATAAATATTGGGGTATGGTTTTGTACCTCCCCCATACTTCCATATTTATGTTTTAATTATGGGAGACCCCTTTCTCTCTCATTAAAATCTTTCCACGTACACCCATTACTATGCCGAAATTCCAAAAGAAATTTCTCTCTCCTCATTTAAATTCAAGCAATTATTTGGTATCATGAATATAAATCCCATTAAATTTGCGGGGATATGTATAAACATGAACACCTTACTGTCAATTTCATTTAAATATGATGAGACACCCTTCTCACTCTCATCAACCATTTCTTATAAGTTCTTATGTCACGCTGTTATGCTGCTGAAATTGCATCGCATTTTTCCAAGCTAAAGTCATTGTATAGTGAATACCTTACCCATTTATCTATCAAGGGTATTCACCTTTATAAAAATTTACATTGATTATAATATTTCATGTATGAATTCCAAATTACTTTATCATGGAATAAATGATTTTGTTTTATGAATCCATGTTATATGATCCATGTGGCACACTTATTCTAGAAATTTAATGTTTAAGAAGGGTGTGCACAGATAGTGCTCTCATGAATTGGCTCAAGTGTAGTATCATGATATGTTATGGGAAATTTGTGTTGACTCATGATAATTCAAGTGCAATGAGGGTTTACTCATGCTTCATGTGCAGTGGGGGTTTACTCATTCTCTATGTGCAATGAGCCTTGGTTCATGCTAATTCCATGTTAAGTGTTGCTTCCACATTTCAATGTTATCATTATAATGCATTATCATGCCTTTATGATTATGATTATCTTGTTTTCTATTGATATTAATATTGTCAATCATGTACTGTCTTCTTCATGTTATTCCATATTTATTCCTTTATTGGTCTTTATAGTTCGCCCTTTTCTTATGGATGTCCTCAAGTTATCTCATGCAATGCTAGGTACGAGGGAATGTAGTGGTCATGTAAATGATGTTTTCAATAAAGATGTTTCATGTTTTACGATTTGTTATTTAATGATCCTAATCCCCAAAGGCAATAGACCGCTCGATCTTCAATGTTGTATAAAGTGATGTTTATGTAATGAATCATGTTTAAGTGTGTAATAAAAGCATGGTTTTTATATGGAAGGTGGAGGAGTCTCAGTGGGGAGACTCCAAGCCTGGTTTGATGCGTGATCACATTAGCCAGGGTGATGATCTAGAGGGATGGTCAGAGGATAGATAGAATCATATGTTTTTCAGTGGGAAGTTGTTTTTCCTATTGGAGATGCATGATGGAGTTCTCGGTGAGTTCCATAATTCACCCCTAGTGGAATATCTAGGATTCTCCAAGATGTACTGAGGATTGATAGGTCAGTTTTGTTTCCCGAAATTGAAGCGGGAAGTTGAGGATTTTGTGGCAAGTTTCCTCATGTGTTAGTAGGTGATGGATGAGAACCATGTTCTTGGAGGATTGTAGCAACCCTTATATGTTTCTAAGTGGATGTGAGATGATGTATCGATGTGTTTTGTCATTAAAGAACTATTTCTTGCGCATATTACATAATTTGATCATATCTATAATATTAATTTGGAATCTATCATCATAATTTTAAATCATTAATACTTTTATGACCAATCATCAAATATTTGTTTGAGTAACGATGTATGTTATGATCAAGGAGATGGTAGGTCATATGTATGCATGAGTAACATTTACATTTTTCAAAGGTATTTATGAAATATAGGTAATTACTATTTTATCCCACAAAATTTATCAAAATATCATAGTTACCATATTATTTCTTTAAATATACTTTTATATATCTCATAAATTTGGTCTGGTAATGACAAGATAATAACATCATTTCATTAAGGTGGTTGTCCACACATAAACAAACGATGTTTTCATCATTCATTGAGTGAAAATGGTCGGAATGAAAAGGATATATATTATCTTTTCATAATGAGGAATATGTCTTAAATATCATAATTATTTCATTTATATCACATATAATCCATAAAATTATCCTTGTCACTTTCCATGCAATGCATTAGAGAATAATGAATCACATCACTTTGTGAGGTGGTAGCCTGTAGTGCACAAGAGATATTAGCGTATCTCTTTACATAATGGAAATTGAAATTTTATATAGGATATAATGAAACCATAGGTGTAATAATGATATAAATATTACATAAATATTTTAGATCCATCATCATACCCAACAACTTGTTGTGGTAATGGAATTATTAATGACATTACTTCATTAGGCGGTAGTCTACCATAAATAATAATGATGATTTTGTAACCCATTTAATGGAATTAGTGATTGTTTTAGGTAAATTCCATTTCATAACAATGTCTTTTTATATGGTATATTTTATTTTTATTATATCATATCTCTTTCATAATTATATAATGATAGTTAAGAGGAAATAAAATATAAATTGTCAATGAAAAACCTTACCTCTTCTTTAGGTATACTCCTTAGGATTTCACCAAATCCTTACAATGTTGGATTTATGAAAAAAAATATGTCTTATAGGATGATAATAATAAATTTTTATTTGATTTGGACAGGTATTTGATGATCCAAAATGTATTTATTGTGTGAAAAAAAATTATTTATGAGTATATTAGTAAATAAGGTGAGTGGTACACCTATAATGTTTCAAAATAACAATGTGTACCAAGGTTTAACACATGAAATATAGGTAAAACATTTATTATTCTTGTGAATTAGATATTATAAGGTAAAAATATTTCTATAGAATATATTTTTGATTGATTTATAATTCATTTTAAACCTTATCTTTTTATTTGACCCCACAGTAAATCCATTTTTAACTTAACCACAGTAAGTACATTTTTATATATTCACTATTCATTTTCTCAATAAAAAATAGTGTAAATTATCTTATAATATAAATTATATTTATTTATAATATTGAATCAAATTTTATAAATTCAATTAAATGAAGTGGTAAGATAATTTAAAAATTAATCTTACATGCATAACTGGATAGTGGGTTTAGGAGGGAAAATATTCAGTAGTTTATAATGTTTTTATATAAAAATCCACTATAAAAATCATTTCGATGACATAAATTTATATATATATATTAAATTGAAAATATTTTACATTAAAAAAATCAAAAAATAATTAAACATTATAAATAAATAAAAATGTATTTTTTAATTTAAATTTAGTATTTATCACTATTTCACGAAAAAATAAACATTTCAGAAAGATGAAAAAAAATCACCCAAAGTTAATTATTATATAATTATTTCAAAAATTAAGTTAATTTTTAAAGATAAAATTTTTAAAAAATAAATATAAATTATGCGCCTGAAGTGAGACTAGACTATCATTTAAGAAAAACACATTTCTTCTTAAAATATATCCATTTCATCTAAATGATTCTTATTTTATTTAAATTCGGTAGTTAAAATGTATATATTTAAACTATATTTTTTTAATTTTTTTATTCATATTTATACCATATGACATAACATCATGGTTAAAATATTCATCTTTAAATAATATTTAAATAGAGTGTCGTGTTTTGTTTTACCCTGGTGTTTTGAATATCACATGGTATCGAAGATATTGAATTTATAAAAGAAATAAATCATTCATAATGTTTAAGAGTCTTATAATCTATTATTTTCTTAGTTTTTAATATAATACATTCTATCAATCATGATGTTCCTCTTTTAAAATCATTTGTTTTTATATTCTACCCCTTTAAAAATTGCTTCCTTATAATATAATCTTGATTTCATTAATCAGGGGGTAACAATATGATAATACCATTCCTAAAAACCCTGATCATAAAAATATATAATAAAAAATTCTCCTAATAAGATAGAATTGTAACTACAAATGTGATATGTAATAACACATACTAAGTTTAAAAATAGGATAACATGGGTAGGAAGAGAAAATAATCACATAGATAAGAAAACTAACACCCAAATATTGATGGATATGGATAGAAAACATGATTATGAGGAAGATAACGACCAAAAATCCATAAATAAATGTTAAGAGAAAGTTCATTGATATCATAAAAAATGATGATGTTAGAATAACAATTTTGTTTCTTGATCCTTTTCATAGAGATGAAGAATTATTTCACTCTTTATGAATATTAGAAAATAAACATACATGATATATTATTATTTAATAGACATAATTACATCTATTGGTTGTGCTTTGATAAATTATAACAACATGTCTTACTCGATGAAATGAATATCCAAAAATGAATTTTTTATGTTTGGAGCACAAAAATCAACTATTAATAGAACATTAAATCAATGAAATTATATCATGGTATTAAAAAAATTCTTACTAAAATCAAAATGGTTTGAAAAATCTATCCTATAAAATGGTTTGAAAGGATGATCCCATAAGGGGCAGCACGGGAACTTCCCTGCAGCAACCTAGGGTTTGCGCCGCCACCTCTACACTGATACTCCCACATGTTGTCATCTTCGTCCCACTCAGATCATGTCCGGCTCCCCCTCGAGCAACCCAACTGCTTATCACCAACGAAGACCCAGTGATTCCCCCGTGTATGGTACGGTCTGCATCTTCCCCGAGCGGCACTGTCTGCGACGACATCGACGCCTCCCTCCTAAATCCCGCCACCATGTGGCCACTGTCGTCGAGCGCGCCCTTCGGCCCCCGGATCCCGTGTATCGTGGTGTGTGCAGTCGCCTGGATGATACAACCCTGCGGTGGCCCCTTTTCCTCTTGTTCCCTGGTTCTTGCGTCATCGGTGTCAACTCTTGAGAGATATGTTGGCGAAGCTTCGTCCACCGTTCATTCTCCATTGATGGTGTGATACTTGTATGCCACTAGTTCCAGTTTCATCTATTCTCCTCAGACGTTTTGGTTGTGGCTTTCTCTTAGCCTCTCGGTTCAGCAATCCCCTAGTTCTGCATTTGCAGCTCTCTCGACAAAGCCTCAAACATCGTTGACCCTTCTTCATTGGTTCTGTGTGTGGGACTCTGCGTTCTCGATTTCCCACAAACATGCTCCGATGTTGTTTTTTCCAATGTGGTTTGCTGGTTTTGATTTGCCCCATCTCGGATCTAATATTTGCTTTCCCTCCACTTCCCTTATTACAGTGTTCCTCTAAGAATGACCCCATACTGGTTAGTCTCGAAGGTTTCATGGTTTTTTGGGATGGTGTTGGAGGTTCTAGCAACGGTTGTCTGATCTTGGGGTTTGTGTCTCCTTTTGTTTGTTTGGTTCTCACTTAGCCACAATGAAATGGTCATCTGTTTTTGGTTTTTTCTGAGCGGGATTGGTTCAGGACATGGTTCATTGCCCAGCCCATCTATAACTCTTTGTGATGGGATGTTGGTATGTTTCTGTACTATTTGGGTTCTCACTTAACCATAAAGTGTTTCCAAAAGTCAAAAAAATGGATTTTCAGTCAACATAATCCCTTCCATAAATAGTTTAACATAAGGAATATAAAAAATATGTCTAAAAAAATTTAGAGAGAAGGTCACTAAATCTATATTATATTACCCGTTAAATATAAAGTGTCTATTAATGTCACATTCCAAATATTTGATTAAAATGATAATTATAAAGCACTAATTAAAACATGAATTCTTCCAAAAATAAGATATCTTGATCTCAATTATATTCTATATATCAAAACATACATTGAACTTTTATAATGATGACATAATACATCAAATTAGAAACCAATTTAATGATCACCAATTATATAAAATAAATATATCATTGTCATTATTATCTCAACATATTTCACATATTAATAGTTATCTTAATCTAATCTTGTGTTTTCACAAAAATTTAAAAATTTCACTCAATTCCTTTTGTTTTTATCATTCAACACATGATTTTAAATCCTCTATGAAATAAGACTACATCACAATCCTTATAAGTTTCATTATTCATATAATGAAAATGTCATCAATAAAATACTTTTACGACATATTTCATAGAGCCAAACACACAAGTACATTAATTATTCCAATTCAGTTGTATCAATAGCATATTCTTGAGTTTGATCCCTTATATTCTTATGAGGTATATTACCTTTATGCTTGGGTAATTCGGTCATTAAACTGATCAGGCATCCATCCAACTTGACACCCAACCCAGTTTGAGACAATTATAGAGAGGAGTTACCAATCCTCCCAGGATAGCGACTAGTGCCAAGCAACAAGGATAATATAAGTGGGAATGATTACACCTAATAATAACTCTGATCTAACAACCCAAACCGAGCATGCAACGTCACTAATCAAACTAAACATCAATAATTCTATAAAAATATTTTAATACAATAATTACTTATAATAAATAAAACTACAGAATGAAACTAAACCCAAAAGGGAAATGACATGATATCCATATGACCTATTGGTCACCAACAACCATAAGACCAACCTTCACCAAGGAAAAACCGAAACCAAAAACCTGAATCTGGAAAACTTCGTGGGTCTGCTAATACCAAATGGTACAAGTATGGTGTGAGAATAAACTTCTCAACTGGTATGCACTATAGAATCCAGACATTTACTTCCTTGAAACATTCAAAAAACATTCTATTGAAATACATATATTAAAATATGGTTTTTATCCTTTCAATGAACCAGGCACAACTTTACAGAAATTAATTTTTATGATATATTTCTTTTTTGAAAATGAAATTCCACATAAGTATCCAAACAAGCCTATTGAAGAGGGATATTGTAAAAATATGGAAAACATTATAAGTGAGAATAAACTAATAGTGATATTTACCAAAGTGCAATAGAAACAAATATAATATTCAAAGAAATAATCAGGGAAAATTCCTAAACATCTATAGATGTAATCCAAATCTATCCATTGTTTATAATCACCTATTTGTGTATGATTTAGTCTCTAATTCAATATCCAACTGGAATCTCTAAACTAGCCTCACATTGGCACACCTCACCCATACTCTAATAAAATCCAGATTTACCAACCCCTCTAATTGGAGTTGATAATAAACTATCACTCTAACATCTAGATTACACCTAGTAATGCCATGATATTAGTATATTTTGAATTATGGGTCCCTCACACATATGGAGTAAACCAATGACCCATATATTCCACCATTCTTTATTATCCCAATCATCATTACCACCATTGTGATAAACCTATACTCGCCAGGTCCACCATAGAGGTCCCCGTTAAAAATAATTGAACATGAAAATTTCATCAAGGACTATACATCATTTCCCTTCGAAAAACATTTTTCAAAATAACAAAAGGTAGCATCTGGGAATTAGAATTTACAAATTCCAATTCCATTATCAAAATATTCACAAAACCAATGATAAAACATAAATTATGTTCTAAATATTCCAAATGGGATATTATTACCATTTAGGAACCAATCCATTCTTCAAGATGCTGAATAGGCCTTGATTTAGGTAACACATTTGAAACCACATTTTAGTCACTCTGAAACCATGGAACCATTTGAAAAAGAAGTGGAGATTTTATAATACCTGTATGGAATGAATATGGATAACGAAGAGATGGAATAAGGGGAATGGTATGTTGAAATTTGTTGTTTAAAATAATATTCATTTAAAAGATCCAGTATAATTAGTGTTTCTATCCATATGTACAACCAATGAACATATGGACATGACTATATCCAATGGTGCACCCATTGAAATCCAAAACGTACCAATGGATATAATTAACGAACCATAGGAAACCACAGAACAAATTACAAGAACCCTCCCTAAATCACTAACCAATTAAAACTCACTAAAACGTTGAAGTTACCAAAAACCCATTGATGAAATTAAAATCATAAAATACTAGGTTTCTAAGACATAAAAATCAAAACATAACCCAGAACACTGAATTTCACTATTGAAAAAGTCTATCATTATTTCATGAAACACATGGTATATATAAACATATATTCTTAATTATATAAAACTATACAACCCCTTTTTCATCAAATTTTAAACATAGAAATTCCAAATCAGTTTACATTAAAATTTAAAATGAAAGGGAATAACATATATAAAATTATGAATGCTTGAGCATTAATGTAATGTTTCAGTAATGAAAATGATGGATACAATTACCTCAATAATGTGTAGATGCAACAATTCTCAAAGAAGAGGAAGAACAATGATCATGAAGATATATTCAGATCCTAGAATAAAATAATACCCCCAACAATAGTCATCACATAACCTTTTGTTTAGACAATATGGATCCTAGCCGAGGGAATCCAAGAAACTAAGAGGGGAGAAGAGAAGAGGAGGGAAACCACAAAAAAATCAAGGTAAACTCACCTAAAAATCATGGATAATCATCCATAGAGGGAGGAGAGCCAAAAAGAGAGGGGTTTGGGAGACCTATCATATGCCAAAAATAATCTAATGATGTGAGGGATCTAATTTGTGTCATAAGAGGGGAGGATAGAATTTGAATTTCCTGAATTTTAACCACATAAGAGACTTGAACCATTTGGAGGCACATTTTTTCAAAACATGAAAAAACCATGCACAACCTTTTGAAGATAAAGGGGAACACGTATGGGCTGGATGAATTGTTTAGGAAACCATTCACTGGTAATTAAATTAATATCTATCATATAACATATCCACATCACATGCTTAGAACACAATTTTATCTAATCATGTGGAAGTCATGCTCTACCCAAGGATAGGAACACTGTTCCTGCAGGGACTCATACGGTTCGAGAAAAATTGTCTTCAAATTGTGCATAGGGAGAAAACCCACATATAAACTACACAACTCAAAATATCATGCCCAAAACGAAACTTATACCACCACTAAAAGATAAAAGACCGAAAAAATTAAAAAATAATAATAGTGGTTGGGGTGTGATAATTATACAAACTCAAAAAAACTTTATGCCCCTAAAATTTCATCCTCCCACATGAGGAAAAAAATTGAACCAAATATGAGATGAGAAAAAATGATACAATGGTCTATAGTGTGACATTTCACTCCATATATCACCCCCAACCAACTCAAGAATAAACCCCAACAAAATGAACCCTAGAAGAAGAAGAGATTTTTCTCCCCCTCAAAAAGAACATGTTAACACCATTTCACCCAGAAGGGAACACTACGATGAATAAATGCATGAACACTAAGAAGAACACGATCCCACCAGTCCACTCAAAGTCATGGCAGGGCCGACAACCATGAGAGACCCACTAGAAACGTTTGAGACCTTTCTGGGTGTCATACATAGACCAAAATAAAAATATAGGAAAAAAACAAACTTCAACCAAAATTCAATGGATCAGGACACCACAATCCAAAACAATCAGCTCAGAAACCAAAAATTAAAAATGATACCAGAAACGTATTTTCTGAAATCTACATTTCCAATTCAAATTCAAAAACTATTTTTTACCAAGGCCACCTTTCCCAATCACAAACATCAACAATTTAATCCAAAAATACCTATACCATTTTCCTTTTAAAAAAACTTTTACCGAAAATTCCATTTTCCATTTAAAAATCCATATATGTAAGACAAAATCTAACCAAAACACCACTTATACCATACTTCTGAAATAAGGAACTAGTGGAAACATGTAACCTGACAACATGGTTAGTGGACCATGGCCCAAGTGAACACCAAAAACTATGATTTTCTTGAGTTATGCTCTCAGATCCACATGGGTCAATGCTTTAATTATGATATCCACAGAACACTAGATCACTTCCGTTGTCATTCCCTATTCACAAAAACTAGAGAAAAAGACGCAAATCTCAGACTATCTCTAGTGAATCTTGGATTATAATGATCAAGGATTCATTATGTCCTTATCATAACTACCTCTCATGTCCTGAAAGTCTATGTATATAATACATCTAATTCAAAAAATAACATAGGGCTACTTTGATGCCATGTTTTCACTAGCCAAACAAGGATTTCATCTAACATAATACAAGGAATGGTCTAGGACAAGGCCCGAAAGGCATTCCTAATCCTCTAGAGATGGTGAATAGATATTAGAATCAATGATAAACCAAGTGGGAATTATTTATCCCTATAACATCTCACATGAAATAACCCAAAAAGTCAATACAACATTACTAATCAAACTGGATATCAAAAATTACATATAAAAATCTGACCACGACATTAGTTGAGCTAAACGAACACTAAATAATGAAACCTATACCAAACTGAAAGCAACATGATATGCATGTAAACTCTTGGTCATCACAAACCATTGGACTAACAAGAAATGTAGGAAAACCCGAACCATAAACCTTAACAAGCAATATAGCACAGGTCTACTAATGTCGATTAGCACATGTAGGGTGTGAGAATAAACAGATTAGTACTTAAGCACCAATGAATCAAAAAAATTCCCCAAAAAATTCCTAAAGTAGTATTTTTAAATATATATATTATATACATATATGAAAATTGGATTATTTTTCATTTTAGAGAACCGTTCACATCTATCCTGAATAGGGATTGAGAAGGATGAATGGGAATGGTAATTTGAAATCCATGGTTTTAAACAAGCATCATTTTAAACCATTGTTTTTATTATTGTGACTATCTATATATGAACCATGTTAATATATAGATATGGCCACCTTGAATTCCACACCCATTAAAATCCTTATAGTATAAAAATATTTAATTTAATAACCTCATGAAACCACATAAAAATTCCAAGAACCCACGCATAATAATTGAACCAAAAAAATGCACCAAATGATAGAAGTTATCCAAAAAAAACAGATGAAATTACAATAACAACATACCATGTTTATAGGGAATAAAAAAATCCAAACATATCACCCAACACCAAATTTCATTTTTAAAAAGCTCAACACACATTTCATCAAACACATAGTATCCGTATATATATGATTAATTATTTAACTCCTTGAAAAAACAATTCATGAAATTTACATCATAAAAAATAAAAATTAATTTCCATTGACACATCATAAGGAAATGGAATTACATTTTAAAACCCCTTTTTGGATGTCAAGCATTAATGGGGTGTTTCGGGAATGAAAATAATTGAATCACATACCTCAATGACAGGTGGATGAAACAATACTCTCAAAAGAGGAAAAAAATATCATAAAGAAATTTTCACAACCTATTATTAGTTAAAACCCCCAAAATTAGACAACTCATACCCAAGGGTTATTCCAAGAGGGAACCAGGATATGAAAAACCAAGAAAATATTAGGAGGATAAGATAACAAAGAAGAAAAACATCCAAAACTCTAGGAAAATTACCACAAAATCTAGCGGCATAATCCATGGAGGGAGGAGAGACAACGGGAGAGGGATTTGGGAGCCCTCTCATACAACAAAAATGAGCTGAGGGGTGGAGGGCTTTATTTGGGCATAAAATATGGGAGGGTAGGATTTAAATTTCTAAATTATAAAAAACCTTTGAATCTCACATGGTTTGTCCATATGCTATTCGAGACAGTACAGAAACTGTTCAAGCCGTTCTTGAGAAATGGGTACATGCACGGGCTGGCCACACTATTTTGGGAAACTATGCAACGACCTTAAAAAATAGCACTATAAAATTATAGAGCCACTTCTCATGCTTGGTACATGGTTTTATTAAAATATGTGAAACTAATTATCTAGCAAAGGAATGGTGCACAGTTCGTATTGCGAATCCCACATTTTATCAAAATCATGCTCAAACTATGCACTAGGCCAAAAAACACAAAGAAATTCCAAAACTGAACAATTTAAGTGAGAAACTCAACCTGAACATAAATCAAAATTTCCAATACAATGAAAATAAAAAAATCAATTGTTGGTTTGTGAAACATACATATTTTTAGTTCCACATCACCATATAGTTTATTCATTGTACATTTGAAATCTTTTTCTCTACCATGAAATCAAGAGAATTGTGACCCTTCTCTCGAAACCCTTAGAAAACACCAATTACATTCATGGAAGTTCTAGGGTGTTTCTTTCCAAAATTATCACATGTAGGAAATTAAATATTTCCCTTAATACCATTATCCATTTCTCCATTATCATCATTTTCTTTTTTTTCTTCCCTTCAATCCATAAGACATATAGAATTATTTATCCGTCTTGATAAAACATAAAAAAAATTCATCATATAATGAAAATAATTACGATAACAGTGCCCTTAAGAGACATGGATTAATCCATTCAATGAAATGGTAAATCCCACACTCTATGTTACGTATGTAATCCCTAAAATACCAAGCTAACTTAGTAAATATAGCTTCATACTCAACAAAAATTTATTCTTTGATTTTCTTTATGCTATGGAACTGTCTCTTCATCTCGCTTATTTCTCAGGATAGAAATATCTAACAAAGAATGTCTCATTAAAAACATTATATTCCAAGATTTCTATTTTCATCCCATATTATTATGGTTCAACAACCCCCATTGAAAAAAATATTCTTTTATAAAATACAATAAAAGTGTTTCTTTTTCCTTTTTACAACACCCCAAGGCCATAAATATATTTTATAGAGACTTAATATATTGTTTTCTACTATTGGATTTTTATTCCACCCAAATGATGGGGGATTATTTAGAATAATGTGACCCAATAATGGATAATAACACTGTGGAATAGGTTTATCCATCCATGAATTTTTATTTTTCGTAACATGACTTAACTATTCTAATATACCCATTGGAATATAAACATTGGAATAAACTTTATTAGCTCATAGAATTATGAATTTTAGATCATAACATATAAATTTAAATATGGTGAATCAGATAGCACAAATTAAAAAAAATGTATTCATCATCAACATGGTTTCATTGGGGAAAATCCTTAATAATGTTTTGTAAGGAGAATTTGAATTATCCTATCTGTTTACCCTGAGAGTATTAAACCAGGTGCACAGTAAGGATTATTTTTATGGACAAGTTAATGATAAATTCATACCTAATGATCCATTTTTTGAGTTATTTCCACTATGTACCTTTATTCCAAAACCACATTCACTAGTTGTATCCAATAGGGATATGTTCCATGAAGAAACAACATAGTATCTTCCTTTCCAAAACATGTGGATGTTCATCTATAAATATCGTCAATGTTAATCATATATTTATATTCCCTAATAAATGTTTCCCTAAATAGTTTTCCCAATGTTTCTACTAAGAATCCTCTAATACCATCTATATAAACCCTGACTCCAAAAAACCTGAGATGATTTCTACTTTAAAAAAGTGGAATTTATTCAATGAAAAAAATACCGATGGACTGATCAGTTTATTTCTTTTTGAGATCTGGATACATATATGACACCCATTATACATTTGGAAAAGAAAATAAAACATAATATATAATAAAGAAAATTAACTGCATCTATGAAATCAAATTCCAAGAATTCTATTTCAGAGTTTGGGGAATGAAAACAAAATAAGGGTGTTCTCAAATACTGAATAAGGGTTACATAAAGGGTAATTTGTTGTGAATAAATAATAATAATCAATATATTAGGTAAAATAATTGAACACACACTTCATTTAAAAAACATTTCTATCATGATAAAATAAGTAATAATAAATATGGGAAGGTAAAAAATGAAAACTCATCCCATTTAAATAATAACTGAGAATGAAATGTATCCAGAGATAATATCACCGTGAAATTATCATGGATAATAATAATTAAATTATTAATAAAGTGAATGAATAATTATTGGACATCATGTCTTAGGCATATGATACCTCAACTTTCAAGACCATTCACAAGATAATTTAAAACTAATTGGTGAAAAATAATATTATTTGGACAACTTACATAAAACTATTGGGTGAAAAATCATTTCGTTTGGACAATTAATTTTTCACACAAGATCATTTGATTCATCAATGGGATATATATAAATGTACCCCACACATATCTTCATGTAAAAATAATTCCTCAAGCATCAAATAACCTATTTAATTTGTGATCAATATTCCTTATAATAAAATATCCTTATTGAGTATAGGATTTAGATTTATCAATATTTCTACAACAAATCTAATAAAATGAAAATTAAAAAATGTCTGTAGAAATCATATAATATTTATAAAATTATCATATCCATTATAAAATAATTCTAATATTTTATATAAATTTAATATACAATGATAAATGATTACAAAAAAGTGATTATATCATGATAATGCTAATAATCACAAAAGAATGTCAGATTGTACAATAACATTTACCACTTGGTAGTTTTGAAGTCAAATTCCATTGGATTAAATGATTATAATTGAAAACTAAAATACCCAGATGTATGAATTAATCAAGATATTATTTTTTAAGGGTTTTTATATATAGAACATAAATTTTAATTGGTTCATAATAACAAATAAGTCACAATGGAATGTAATTTGACATGAAATCCATTAGCTCACACTTCCATTTTGTTGAACATAATTTAAAAACACATCTAATTGTTCTAAAATTTTATTAACTTTTA
The DNA here is from genome assembly GCA_963277665.1 of Viscum album. Taxonomy (NCBI): domain Eukaryota; kingdom Viridiplantae; phylum Streptophyta; class Magnoliopsida; order Santalales; family Viscaceae; genus Viscum; species Viscum album. Next base: position 897,414,982 of record OY728127.1, read on the forward strand.
TGAGAACCATATTAATATTTATAATATCATATATTATATTTTTATAATATCACATCACCCATTGATTAATAATTATTCCTTATTTTCAAAGTTTCAGGTGTTAATTTCCTTGTTTTCTCTTCTGTGTTTTTTCATTAAAGATCATTTTATATCACATATAAATAGTTTCATCATATCTATAATAATAATAAAAGAATTTTCATATTTATAAAAGAATTATACTACTTAAAAATAATCATAAAATATGGTTTTTACAAATGAAGTATATTATGACCATGGATACGGTAGTTTGTACATATGAATGAGTAACGTTTCCATTATTCAATGATTATTATAGAAAAGATATAAGTAATATATTATCGTTCCCAAATTATTATAATATAATAAATACCATATTATTTAGTTTAATATACCTATATATATCATACATGTGGTGTGGTGATGAAAATAGAGTATGAATGTTTTGTGAAGGCAGTTCTCCAAACATACACGAAGGATGATGCTATCTATCAATGAGTGGAAAGGAAAGAATGAAAATGATATATATTATCATTTCAGAATTAAAAATATTTCATTAATATCTTAATAATTTCATTTATATCATATATAATAACAAAATTTAAACTAATAAATTTCCTTTTAAAGATTTAGGGATAGACGGATCACATCACTTTTCATGGTGGTAATCTTCCTTACACCCGAGCGACGTTATCGTATCTTCCTAAAGATGTAAAATTTAAAAGGTATATACGATATAATGAATCCAGAAGTATAATTATGTTATAAACATCATATATACTCTTTATATTCATAATCACACCCAATCATGAAGAGGTTGTAATGGAAAAACGAATGACATATGTTTGTGAGGTAGTATTCCACCGTACACATTAATAATGATTTCATTAAATATTTTATTTTATATTCAGTTGGATGTAGGTAATTAGGTTATCATTAAGACATCACTAAATTAATCATATATATTTTATAATATAACCATGGTTACATAATAATTTAAGGATATGGAGTAAAAAATATAATAAAATTGATAGATCAAGAGAGTTAGCACTTCATCAGGTATTCTCCTTAGGTTTGGACCAAATACTTCTTAGGTTGTCTTTATTACAAAAATAATTCTTCTAGTATGAGATTATTTATATTTGGGATGATATTTGGTTAGGTATTTTTAAAACGAAAAGGGTTTTATTTTTTCATGATGAGGGGAGAGGGGTGCCCATTTATTAGTGAGGATATTAGAACACTTGTAATTTTTTAAGAGAAAAAGTTCTACACATTTTAAACATTCAAAAAGGGTCCCAAATAAAGTAATATAGAGAATTTAAAAATATAAGGTTAAAATATGGCCATGAATTATATTTTATACATGTTTTCTGGTTACTTTATCACTTATCTTTTTAGTTTAACCCCCATGTAAATTCTTTTTTACCTTAACGGTGGTAACTAATATTTCCACTATTCATTTTGGTAAAAATTTATGCTGAAATTATTAGATAATATAAATTAATACGATACCAAAAATGGATTAAAATTTCTAAATTATATTGAATGTGTGATAAATTATTTATTTTAAAATTAATCATATATTTGTGAAGAGAAAGCAGGTTCTTAAAGATAAAATGTTCAAAATATTAAAATGTGTTTATAACAAAATTTAATATAAAAAAATTCTATTGATATAACTTTTATTAATAGATATAAGTTTACTAATTTTAATTTAAAACCATTTCAAAACATAATTAAATTTTATAAGTATTTAAACTAAATTGTATTTTTCAATTAAAATTCAATATTTTTCACTATTAATTTAAAAATGAAACATTTGAAAAAATCCTAAAAATTCACTATAAGATAATTTTTGATATGAAAATATAAAAAATTAATTTAATTTTATCAAATAATTATTATAAATTTGGTGAAAATAAATTTTAATTTATGTGTGTGAATTGCGACTAACCCATCTTTTTGAAAAAAATATTGTTTTTCAGAAAAAATTCATTTTCTTCCAATTGATTCTTTGTTTACTTCCAATAAATATATAATAAATTTAGATTTGTCAAATATATATTATTGATAACATATTTAGTCATATTCACACCCATAAATTCAATGTTTAGGTTAAAATAGTCATGTTTAAATGTTATTTTAATAGAGTATATCATTTTGTAAACATGTTTTTATGCATCATAAGTCACCGTAGAGATTGTATTTATTTGAAAATAAAAATGTCATAATATCTAAGTTGTTATATTCTTCTATAATCACGGTGTTTCATATCATACATGAAATAAAACATATTTTTCCAACTTTTGAAATCATAGGTTGTAGAAGTATAAATTAATAATATTCATAAAACCATCACACATTAGGTTAAATAATGTTCATAAAAAAGGATGCAGGATGTAAAACAATTAACCCCAATTTCCCTTCATTGAAGAATATTTTAGAATTTTATTCCTAATTCCTTTTTTATTTTTTATATATATCCCATTTTACATTTCCTATCATGAATATTTAATACAAAATGTTATAATATGTTTCAATTTAAATTATTTCATCCATGGGGAATTGAAATGAAAATTACCAAGTCGTAAGATATTTCCTCTCAATGTCATTTCATTATGGATTATTGTAATGTGATGCATATTATTTATTTATATTTTGTATATAATACCCCTTTGACATGTAATAACATGATTTATGACTAATTCATTATATTTTATGTTTCAATTTTAATTATTTCAACTAAGAGGATTTGACTTTAAAATTACCTAAGGGTAATGAATTTCACAACAAAATTTATTTTCATTGGGTTATATTATATATTAATTTTCATTGACATTTTAAGATTCTATATCTAATTAATTTTTATTATATTATGTTTTGTTTCCAATTGTTTTATGTGGATTTTTATTTGAGAAATATAATTGATTCATTGGTTAATTCTCACATTAATGTTATGACCCATGTAAGAGTTTTTTTCACAATCCCATTTTAATTAGGATTTTTTATGCTTAAATTTTCATTGATGGAAATTATTGGATCATTTTATAATAAAACCATTTAGTTTTCTTCTCCTTAATTAATTCGTGACTTTTTCATGAAATAGTTTCATATTGACACACTTTGGTAATTGAAATTAGTAGGAAAATGATTTTAATAAATAATGACATAATTTATCTCGTCAATCAATAATTCATTTTCTTCCAAATCATTGTTTTCAAAAAATATTTTCAGAAATGATTTATAATTACTCAAATCTTTTAATAAAGAAATGTATACCAATTTTTTACTTTTTAAAATTATTTTGAAATAAATACTCATATTGCATTCCAAACAAGGACTGCCTGGATTTTACCATAACTATGAAAGGAAACATAGTTTTAACTTATTTTTAAAGTACATAATTACCTGAAATCCTGAACTCTCAATTTTTTGAAGAATAGTTTTTAAATGGATAATTTTAAAGTAAATTATTTCAAAAATATTTTCTAAAATTGTATTCATAAAAATAAATTCAATGTTAAAAGGATATTTTACTCAAAAATGTTTTACAGATCATTTTATTTTATTTCAATTAATCAATGAAAAAAACATTAACTTAACTTATACTCCAATGGGGATATGTTGTATTGATACCATAATTATTCTTTCAATGGATGGTTTATGATCACTCAAAATAAGGAATGCATTGAAATTCACTTCCCTGAATCACTTTTGTAGTCATTAACATTCCCTTTCAATATTTACTTTCATGTGATCATTGGATATTATATTTACCTCAAATATCCATACTATTTATCTTATTTATACTTATTACATAACCAATATATAATTACAAAATATGGTATTCAACTTTGACGTTTATATGATTGATTTGGGATATTATTGTTAGTCTTTATTATTTACTCAATATGGAATTTTTTTGATAAGGCATGTTGTACATGAATTAAATAGATTATTTGATATATAAGGAATGATTTAGACATAATTATATGGGTGGTTCATTGTTGTAGATAGGGCCTCAATGAATTGGTAGTCTCATGAGACAAATAAGTTGGATAGACTTAGTTCAATGGGTTTTTAGTGTATACATTCCAATTAGTTTTAAATGTTATTGGGAAAGGACGTGAAAGTAGATTTATAATCATGTCTGAGATAATGAGGTCAAATAATTGATAACATCCTTCCTTATAAATTTATTTATTATTAACCATGGTATTTCCACAATTATATTATCTCAAGATGTATCTCATTATCAGTTTTTTGATTTAAATGGAATTTATGTTCTGTTATTTTCCTTAAAATATTTAATATTCCTTATCTAGTTATGAAAATATAATGATTGATTAAACAAAATATATTTTTAGTTACTTGCCTTTAAATATTTATTAATACATATCTAATGTTTGAAACAAAAAATGCAATTTAAAAAAACAAAATTTTTCACTATTAACTAAAAAACTAATCTTTTTAGAAAAATCCTAAAAATGATCCATACAATACTTTTTATATTATGATCTCAAAAATAAAATTACTTTTATTAAATAAATATTAAAAAATTTACATAAATTAATTATAATGTTTCCTCAAAAAAATAAATAATGTCATTTTTTAAGAAGATGTATTTCTGAAGCAGAAAACAACTTTAGTAAATAATTGGTTATTATTTACTATGAATTAATAAGTATATTTATGTTTAGTTGAAAAATTTATATAAATTTCGTAATTTAGTTAATCATATTCTTACCCTCTGATTTAATGAAAAATTTGTAACAATCACATTAAATAAAAATAACTTAATGGTGAATGTTATTTTGTTTAAAATTGTTGTTGCGTGTAACCCAAGCTTATTAAGGAAAAAAATTATTTAAAGACATGTTTTTTTAAATCATTTGTTGTCACAAATTTATATATTTATTTTTATTGACATTTTTTACATTTCATTTGTCAATAGATGTTTGGAATAGTTTTTTTCATTTTATGTATATGATCATGTCACATCAACATCCACTTTCTAACATCATCCCATCGTTTTGGAGTATGACACCTCTTCCCATAAATATCCCCATAAGGATCCATTTGATTTCTAGAATGGAAATTTTTTTTATTTTTGAACTTTTAAAACTCCTATATTTTTCTAAAATATATATTTTTAATTAATTTAAACTATTTGATATTTTTTAGTTCAAGAAATGCTAAATGTAGCTTGGGGTATATGAAAGCACAAAGATATTATTGATTTTTAAATGAAAAATCTCAAGATTTTACTACAAACAACACATCAATTAACTTATGTGGGGAAAACTATGTCACGTTTGTGTTATATACAATGTCAGATTCCTTTGATAGCTTGCATTACATGAATGAACTTGTTTTACCGAACCACAATGTAATATGACCATTATTATTAAAATGTTATTATAGTTTTAACCTAGTAACTGGAATGGTAGATATGAATATTATTATATAAATTCCTTTAATACAGATTACACATGTATATAATAAATTGTGTTTGGACGAATTAACTTTAAATGAATATAAAATCATTTTGAAAAAAGAAGAAATATTTTTTTGAAAACTATATTTATCCAATAAAACACAGTTTACCTCAAAAAATTAATTAGAAATATTGTGATAAATTAGTTTAACCAAAAATATATATCTTATTAATATAAATAATTAATGATCATCTTATGCGTTTTTTGAACAAGTGATAATAGTAAAATGAATTTTACATATAAATATATATATTTTTATAAAAGTAATTTTAATGTATTTTAATAGAGAACCCATTTTAAATCTAATTTTAGAAACTTTTTAAATTTTTATTTGAAAAAATAATATTCACTTCTTAAATTAGGATATAAGAATTTACTTTGGGGGAATTGTTTTTATTTTTTCATAGAACATTCTTTATTTGATAAATTCAGAAAAAAAAACACTGAATTTAAACTGATAATTTTTTTCTTCTATTTTATATATATAGTAATATTATATTTTGAATTGTTTTAAAATTATATTTAGATAAATTATATATAAATTAATCCAATTTATTTTCTTGTAACCAACTTCACATTTAAATTGGATATAAAAATATTTAAAACATTTAACTTCTTCACTTTAAACACTTGTCGTCTCATCCCATCTACATGGTAAATTATAAACTAACTTCTTCCACTTATGTAAATAGAATATATAAAATTGGATTAAATATTTTTAATCATTAGTATTTATAATTTATAAAAAATTTCACTTAATTTTTTTACCAAAATGAATAGTGAATGTAATTAAAATTAATTTAAGTGATTATAGAAAAAATGAGCTTTATTACTAACAAAACATGGAATGTTAGGTGTAAAAATGACTCTAAACTTGTATAAAAATTATTTTTTGGAGTTATTTAGATCATTAAACCTATAATGGTCTTTAATGGTCATTTTGGAACCATTTGGGGACAAGTGAGAAGTTGGGACCACTCAAATATTTTCAAGAATACCCAATGTTTCATTTTCCCCACTTATAAAAGGAACCCTCTCCTTCTCACGTCATCACACATATCAATACCTTTGTATTGAAAAAAACCTAACCAAATAAGATAAAAAATTCCATCATATCTACCTATAATCATCAAATTTTTCATAAATCAATCCAAGTTTGTCCATTGGTGATAATAAAATTGAGTTACAAAAATAGGAGGTAACATCCTTCAACAAGAACTTTCACTGTCTTTCATCATTCCCCCCTAAATTATTATTATTCCATGATTATATACTAACATAAGTATCCTAATTATAATGATAAATTTTTCAAATTTTATATCCTAATGTCACACTCACTTCCATCAAATGGGACACCCAATCATCATTTGTGTATCGGGGAGTACCGCCTCATGAACTGATGCTTCTTGTTCTTCCATTTCCACCTTTTGAGAATGAGAATAATGAGGTAATTTCAATATTTTATGATATATGTGATATTTATTATGTATTTATTATTATTTAATTATTATATAACACAAAACATCATGATTTACATTTTTTGTAAATATGATAACTTCATATTTTGGATGTGTGGACTACTACATCCTCAAAACAATGTGATTCAATCACACTATAAATGGAATATTTTATAGATGAGTTTATTGAATTATTATTATATATATTACATGATAATTATACTAGAATGATATTATATATATTTATACAAATATTTCTATAAGGACCCAGCCTTAAATATTGCTTAATCTTGAGTTATTTCAAGAATACACATTGAGGATCTTTTCAGGTTTAGAGTTTTAGATAATTATATCATAAATTACGCATTACATTCCACATTTAAACAAGGTGGTTACATAAAAGATAGTATTAATTTTTCCCATCAGAGGAATAATATTTAAAATAAATCATGGATTCTTTTTGACACATCCTCGACACTATCATCACATCATGTACTTTTCCCTTGACCTGTGAAAAACATTTAAAAACGTGGGATGAGCAATAAAAGCTCAGTAAGGGTTATAACATAATGAAAGGAAACATTAACCCATAAAAAAATAAAAATCGATGAAAACATTATTTTCAATCATAACATACCTTCTGAAATCTCATAGTAATCACAATTCATAAATGTAACTTAAGGAATACATAACATACATACATTTTAGCTATCATAGCTACATAGGGAGTCACCTTTGGAACACCCATCACAGTATATTCCATAAAAATATTCGGATAAACATTCACATTTACCTCCTTTACATTACCGAATAAATTGGAGAGCTATCACGGGCTCACCCGCACTAGGTATATCATGGAACCACCCGTATACATAATAATGGCCAAGACCCATAACATAATCATAGCACATACCTTAAGAATAAAGGAAAGATAAAATTCCCACATTGCAATAACAATATAACATTTTAAGATATTGAAAATCCATTCTTAAAAACCATTTTCAATACCAAAATACAATAAAAGAGTGTATGGTATTTACTTTTCTTTTCAAAATATTACGACTTGTTATGGAAGCCATAGATCAAATTATAATCGCAGCGGCGAAAAAGGTCATTGTCACTGCTTATGTTAAAATAAGAAACATTCCTTTTTGTCATTGAGTAAAACACTCTGTAGAGAAAAGATTCCCTTTGAATGAAATGAAAAGTCAAAACGGTTTTATACAAAATATAAAATAATGTCATGTAGAAATAAAAAGATGCCTCAATTAAAGGGGATTGAGACGAAGTCCCATACAATGGTGGTATCCTTAGATTAAAGATAAATAAATTACATAATGATCTGTGAAAAATATAAATAAACAAAATATAAATGTATATTAAGTGTAAAACAATCAGAGGTCCTCCACACATATTCATAGAATGTCATAATCAATAAGTTGATGTTTAACACAAAGAATTGAAATTGGGTTAAGAAGTTCTTTTATAGAAAATCGACAGCCTAACTGTGTCACTTTAAAGTTCCGAAAATGGATTGATAGGAGATAAAACGTGTATCTCATCACTTGGAGATAACATTTACAGCAATAAAAGTATATAAGTACATATCCCAATATAAGAATATGTCAATTAAAAGACCTAACAAAAAAGAAGTGTTTTAAAAAGAGGAGGGTGAAAGGTTCCCTTACAGATTCGGGTAACTTTTGAAACGTACACTCCATGAAATAAGGGTCACACAATGAAGATGTAAATACCCATAAATCAATGTATATTACACAAAGAATAAAATCTTGAGATGTACATACCCTACACAAAAGGATATAGTGGAAAATGTAGCATGAATCTCATGGTAACAAAAAGTGAGATAAAAACCCCTTACCTCATTCTAATCAATCGAGTCGTATGACCAAAAGATAATAAACACCAAATTAATCACATAATAACATGAATATTAATATAATCATCATAATATATATGAAATTGATGTACACAATACACCACATGCAATAAATAAGTGGCGAACAATAGAAATCTCCCAGAATTAAAAGTGAGATAAGAAATCCCTTATGAACCTTCGGCACCCTAACGGTGCCAGCTAAAACTTCCAAAAAATGGATTAATGAGATAAAATAGGGTCTCTAATAATATGAACATAAACAATACAGTATGATTAATATAATATAACCTCCCCCACATAATAAATAAGAGCTTTAAAAGAAACGACATAAAAGAGAGTACTTAAAAAGAAAGAGAGAGGTCGGATACCTTACCTCAAGTCCGACTTGTCTTGTTCGTTTATTTATAATACTGAATAATAAACATTGGTTAATTTTTAATTGCATAAAGACCTAATTTAATGTTTATTATTAAATTCATATCACATATTATAATGTTATAATAATTAGTTAATTATGTGAATTCATATCATATGTTTTGACGTTGTTTGGTATATGAGTCAAAAATAATCTTGTTTGAAAAGAATTTCCCATGTAGTTATAATTACATCATCTCCAAAATAGTATTAATTATTTAAATAACATATATATCCATTATATATTCATTTTATACTATTCCATAACATTTGGAGATAAAAAAATGAAATGCATCGTTCATCGAGATGGCAGGTCGTACATACGAATGAACGCTACTTTCATTTCTTTGTCATATTAATGGAATTAACATTAAATGAGAGTTATATAAATTATAATTACAGAATTATATTCATAAATTATATTTAATATATATTATATATATCCATTATATATATGTACTTATAATATTACATAACATTTGGAGATAATAAATGAAATGCACCATTCATGGAGAAGGTAATCCGTACGTACGCATGAATGCTTCTTTCATTTCTATTTCATACTTTAATGCAATGAAAACATAATGAAACATATTTATATTATAGTTACTATATAATATCATATATAACATCATTAACTACATCCTTTATACATCCCACATACGGAATAAAGGATTCTAATCACTTTGAGGGGGCGGTAGTCCGCACTTCCAAAAATGAAATTATCGCATTTACCCATTATGGAAACCATAAAGGTATGACATAAATGAAAAATAAATAAGCATAAGTAAAACATAAAAATAATATATTTATCATATATAAATACAGTGACATCTTAATGGCCACCATGAGAGGTGTTAAAAGAAGATTGAACAATCATCGTTTCGTGAGGCAGTAATTCGTCATCCACAGAAACAATATGTTCATTAACCATTAGATGGAGGTGTGTGTATGTTTAAATCAAATAATTCTCATAAAAACATCCTAGTATATTTAATATACTTTTTTTGTTACAAAATAATGGAATAAAAAGTGTTTAGGGGGTTGGAGAAGAAAAATAAAACAAAAGAACATAAGAGAAGACATTACCTTTAAATTGGGTAGCTCTCTTTGGTTTGAGCCAAAAAGGTTTCTTGATGAGATTTTTGCCTAAGCTAAGACTTATAGGATAAATAGAGGGATTTGGAGAGATAAAATTAGTATAGTTTGGTCAATCCAAAGGCTTGAGAGGTTTGGTTAAGGGGGTAGAGGTGGGGGCCTTTTATAAGAGGGAGGAGGGGCACTCTTGGAATGTTATAAAATATTACATTATTATAAAATTATTTTCGGATTATAATGGTCCCACACAGATATATTTCTAGGATAAGGTGATAAGGGTTTTAAATACACTAATCCAATAGTTTTTTGACATGTTTAAGGCTTAGATTTTACCTTATCGTTTCATTTTATTTAAATCGTTTATTAATGACGTAAACACTGCATCATCAGTGTGTCATAAATAATTTTATTTATTTGATGTTTAAAAATTATTTAAAATTACCATGTTTTAGGAAATAGTTTTATATTTATAATGAATATTTATAGTATAAAATATAGAATGTATTACCCCTTGTAAAAAAATTTAGTAAAACAATACATGTTTGTGACATTTTTATTTTTACTTTAAATAAAAGGTATTAATGTCATTATCTTACACAAGTGGCTCCATGGGGTGCCATAAATTGACCCATTGATTCTCTTGGTCGGCCATTACTCATCCAATAATGGTATGACATGTTTCAATGTATTTTTATATTTTTATAATAGTATTTTTACCTTAAATTACCCCAATTACCTGTAATCGCGGTTAGTAAAACTCAAAAGTTACTATTCACAAAAATTATTTTAATCCCATTGAACCAAATTTTACTTCCTAATGAAAACCATGAATGTCGGTTTTTTTAAATTCAATTCATAGAGGTAGTAAAATTTCATTTAAATGAAGAATCGGTTTTTTAACTACCACTTAGTGGTTTTACTATTCATCAAAAATTGATGTTTTTCAGAAAAATACCAAAAATTCACCCTAAGCTATATTTGATATTCCAAATTCTAAAATTATGTCCATTTTACCAAATTCAAAATATAGAAGTTGAATTAATTTTTCTTATAATAAATTCCCACAGTCAAAACAAATAGCGTGTTTTTAAGAAACAAAATCTATTAAAAGATTGACACTTGTTTATGTCCAATTTCAAAGTGTAATTAATTTCATTGACCACCGAAGGATTAAATGGAAAAAAATATATTTTAACTACACTTTAAACACAATTAAAAAGATAATACAACCATATAAATAAATTATATTAAAAACAGTTTTTGAATTAAAATACAAGATTTTCACTATTCATTAAAAAATGAACTTTATCGGAAAAATAACAAAAATTTACACAAAATAAATTTTGATGTCTTGATTTTAAAGAATGGTTTTATTTTTTCAAATATAACATATAAAATTGTCAAATTTAGATTTAAAATGGGTTCTCCATCAAAAGGCGGATAATCGATCTTTTAAAGAATATTAGAAGATTTATGCCTAAAATTGGATTAATTTTCATTTTAAGCCTCAAACATTTATTGGATAATTGAAAAAATATTTGACAAGAATATGTAATCATTTGGTAGTTAGTTCTGTTCATTCCTTCCATTACAATGGCTAAGCATTCACTACCATTTAATATAATATTATTATATTATTAGTGTGCAACGTCAGATTTCAAAGAAACTCATTGTTGCGTATTGGGTACGCCATTGAACATAGCATTCCATTTAAAGTAACATTAATATTTTATTCAAAAATATTAATTAATATGAAAATTTCATATACTTTATTTACCTAGGATGTTACATCCTTCCCCCCTTTTGGGAATTGCGTGCACGCAATTTTAAAATTAGGCTTGGAAATTTCATTGAGAGCCACACATCGGAAAAAGAGTAAATTAAACTATCACTTTAAAAGAAAGAAATAAAATTACAAAGGTCACCTGAGTTAACCCATACTAGGATTCCATGTAGGAAAATAGGGATATGGAAGTGAAAACAAAGGGTCGTATTTTGATGAAGAGTGATAGAAAACATGATTAGGAGAAAGTTAACCACCAGAAAATCACAAACTTATGATGGGTTAACCGGTATTTGATTCCACAGTTGAAAACGTTAATTGACAACAATTCAGTTTTATGTTACTTTTCATTGATGAATTTATTTATTAGCATAACTAGATCATAAGGAATCATACTTACTTGTCGTTTAGACTTTCATCTTTTACTAGATTTCTTACACAAACTCATATTTTTCTCCAAAAGATGAGTATTTAGGATGACTTGTTCAAATTAGGAGCGCATTAATCAAATTCTTGAGAATCACCCAACCCAAAAAAGAGAACTATTTATTTCCCATGTCTTGAGAACAAATCCTAAACCAAAATGGTTAGTAAAAGATCAGATAATACCCAAAACTTTAATTCCTTATAAAAATAAATACTACTCTAAATCTCCAAAAAAATTCAAACATTATCCAAAGTTCCACAAAGACCATTCAATAAATAGTTGTCCATAAAATTATTCGAAGTAATCCAAACAAATAATTAAACCCAAATATCCAATGGATTTAATCACATAGTCTTCCAAGATAAATCTTAACATTTATCTCTAAATAACATCAGTTACTCTTAATGTCTCATATTGAAAAGTAGTTAACCTAATCACACATCTTCCCAGATAGGTTAATCATTTCCATAGATAACCCAAAATAAACTTATTCATAATTAATAAAATCATCTATCTAAAATGAATAAGTCATTCTAACCAGGGACTTCACATAGTCCAGTGGTAGGCGATAAATCCCAGTCACACTTTGGTTGTGGGTTTGATTCCCATAGCTTCGTCCGACGTGACGGTTTTTCACGCGGTCGGTGTGTTGTCCTTTTTACAAAACTACATAATTCTTATAACATTCGCCAAAAAGAAATAAAATCTTCAAAAATAACCATAACATAATTTACCCTCATGTTTATCTCATGCCTTTCATTTTCCATCATAACATAAAGTAACCAATAATTACCTCATAAGTAAGGATCATATAAACACAAATGGTTAACTTTATAATTATTACCTGAACATCCTCATCGAGTTCATTATCTCATACATGATGCATTAGAGAACTAACCAAGGTTAAAGTGGTTAATAATGACTCTTGGTAGTTGGTTTAAAATAACCATGAGATTTATCATTGAATTTCCCCTTTCATCCAGTCTCTTAATCAGAGAACAACCGTAGTTTCCATCAAATCCAGTGTCACTTTGGTGCCTTCTAGATCCATAAAATTATTGAAACCAAAAATTTCAGTGTGAGTATATCAACAAAATCATCATGTACTAATTAGAAAGATAAAAATCAAGATATACTTATCCAAGTTATCTCAATCTCATTCTACCTTTCAAAAATAACAATGACTTCCTCTAATATACTAACCATTTTCATTATATACAACTTGTCACTTATGCTTAAACAACACTCTAACCTATAAAGTTATGTAAACATACCATTGATACCAACTATAAGGACCCAGCCTTAATCAATGCTTAATCATTCGTTATTTCAAGAATACATATTGAGGATCTTTTTAGGTTTATAGTTTTAGAGAATTAGATCATAAATCAGGCATTACATTCCACATTTAAACAAGGTGGTTACATAAAATACAGTATTCATTTTTTACCATCAAAGGAAACATATTTCAAATAAAACATGGATTCTTTTTTTATACTTACTCAACACTATCATCACATCTTTTACTTATTCCTTGAACTAAGAAAAACATTTCAAAAACATGGGATGAGTATAAAAAGCTCAGTAAGGGTTTTAACATAATGAAAGGAAACATTAACCCACCAAAAATAAAAATCTATTAAAACATAATTTTAAATCCTAACATACCTTTTGAAATCACATAGTAATTACAATTCATAAATGTAACTTAAGGAATTCACAACATACTTACATTGTAGAAATCATAGCTACAAAGGGAGTCACGTTTGGAATACCCATCACAGTATATTCCCTAAATCACTTCGTAGAAACATTCTTGTTTACCTCCTTCATGTTACCCAATGAATTGGAGAGCTATCACGGGCTCACCCACCCTAGGATTATCATGTAACCACCCTTATACGTAACATTGGCCAAGAACAATAACATAATCATATCACATAACTTAAGCATAAAGGAAAGATAAAATTCCAACATTGCAATAACAATATAACATTTTAAGATATTGAAAATACATTCTTAAAAACCATTTTCAATACCAAAATAATTTTAAAATGTTTATGGTATTTATTTTTCTTTTGAAAACATTACAGCATGTTGAGGAAGCCATAGATCAAATAATACTCGTGGTGGCGGAAAAGGTCGTTGTCACCGCTTATGTTAAAATAATAAACCTCCCTTTTTGTCGTTTAGTAAAACGCTTTGTAGAGAAAATATTCCCTTTTAATGAAATGAAAAGTCAAAAGGGTTTTAAACACCGTATAAAATAATGTCGTGTAGAAATCAAAAGTTCCCTCAATGAAAGGGGATTGATACGATGTCCCGTACAAAGATGGTATCATTCGATTAAGGATAAATAAATTACATAATTATGTGTGAAAAAATATAAATACACTAAATATAAGTGGATATTAAGTGTTAAACAATAAAATTTCATCCAAAAATATTCATAGCATGACATAATCAAGAACTAGAGGTTTAACCCAAAGATTTGAAATTGGGTTAAGAAGTTCCTTTACAGAAATTTGGCAGCCTAAGGACGTCACTTTAAAGTTCAGAAAATGAGTTGATGAGAGGTAAAAAGTATATCTCATCACTTATACATAAAATTTACAGAAATAATGATATATAAGAACATATCCCAACATAAGAATATGTAAATTAAAAGACCTAACAAAAAATAAGTCATTTATATAGAGGAGTGTGAAAGGTTCCCTTACCGATTTGGGTAACTTTTGAAACGTACACCCCATGAAATAAGGGTCATACAATGAAGATTTAAATACCCATAAATTAAATTATATTACACAAATTATACAATAATGGTCATTACATACACCCCAGAGAAGGATATAGTGTCAAATGTACCATGAATCTCACAGTAACAAAAATTGAGATAAAAACCCCTTACCTCGTTTTAATCATTCGATTCGTATGACCAAAAGATAATAAACACCAAATGAATCACATAATAACATGAATATTAATAGAATCATGATAATATATATATATATATATATAATGTAAGTACACAATAAACCACATGCAATAAATAAGTGGCAAACAATTGAAATCTCACGAAATTAAAAGTGAGATAAGAAATCTCTTATCAAACTTCGGCAGCCAAACGACGCCACTTAAAACATCCAAAAAATGGATTGATGAGATCAAATAGGGTCTCTCATCATATGAACATAAAAATTATAGTATGAGGAATATAAAATTTCATCCCCCATATAAGAAATAAGAGATTTAAAAGAAACGACATAAAATATAGTACTTTAAAAGAAAGAGAGAAGTAGGATCTCTTACCTCAAGTCCGACTTGTCTTGTTCATTTCATTATATTCCTGAATAATAAACTTTGGTTAATTTTTAATTGCTTAAGGAACTAATTTAAAGTTTATTATTCAATTCATATAACATATTATAATTTTATAATAATTAGTTAATTATGTGAACTCGTATCATACGTTTTGACGATTTTTGGTATATGAGTCAAAAATAAACTTGTTTGAAAAGAATTTCCAATGTAGTTACAAGTACATCATATCAAAGAAATTTATTAATGATTTATATATCATATATATCAATTATATATTCATTTTATACTATTCCATAACATTTGGTGAGAAAAAAATAAAATGCACTGTTCATAGAGACGGTAAGTCGTACGTACGCATTAACGCTACATTCATTTCTTTGTCATATTAATGGAATTAAAACAAAATGGGAGATATATATATTATAATAACAGAATTATATTCATCATTTAGATGTAATATATATAATATATATCCATTATATAAATGTTCTTATAATAGTATATAACATTTGGGGATAATAAATGAAATGCACCGTTCATGGAGACGGTAATCCGTATGTACGCATGAATGATACTTTCATATCTATTTCATACCTTAAGGGAATGAAAACATAATGACACATAGTTATATTATAATTACAGTATAATATAATATATAACATAATTAACTCCATCCTTTATACATCCCACATACGGAATAAACGATTCAAATCACTTTGAGGGGGTGGTAGTCCGCACTTCCTAAAATGATATTATCGCATTTAACCATTATGGAAACCATAATGGTATGGAATAAATGAAAAATAAAGAAGCATAATAAAAACATAAACATAATATATTTATCATATATAAATACAGTGACATCTTAATGTCCACCATGAGATGTGTTAAAAGAAGATTGAACAATCATCGTTTCGTGAGGCAGTAATTCACCTTCCACAGAAACAATATGTTCTTTAACCATTAGACGAAGGTGTTTGTAAGTGTAAATCAAATAATTCTCGTAAAAACATCCTAATATATTTAATATACTGGTTTTGTTACAAAATAAAGGAATAAAAAGAGTTTATGGTGTTGTAAAATAAAAATTAATCAAAAGAACATAAGAGAAGACATTACCTTTAAATCGGGTAACTCTCTTTTGTTTGAAGCAAAAGGGTTTCTTGAAGAGCTTTCTGCCTAAGGTAATGCTTCTAGGATGAATAGAGGGATGTGTAGAGATAAACTGAGTAGAGTTTGGTTGTTCCAAAGGCTTGAGAGGTGTGGGTTAGGGGGTAGAGGTGGGGTAATTTTATAAGAGGGAGGAGGGGCACTCTTGGAATGTTATAAAATGTTACTTTATTATAAAATTATTTTTGGATTTTAAATGTCCCACAAAGATATATTTCGAGGATAAGGTGATAAGTGTTTGAAATACACTCATCCAATAGGTTTTTGACAGGTTTATGTCTTATATTTTACCTTATCTTTTCATGTTATTTAAATTGTTCATTAATGACGTAAACACTGCATCATCATTGTGTCATAAATAATTTTATTTATTTGAGGTATAAAAATTATAAAAAAATTACAATGTTTTAGGAAATAGTTTTAGCTTTCTAACTAAAATTTATAGTAGAAAATATAACATCTATAACCCCTTCTAAAAATTGTTTTTGTAAACCAATACATGTTTGTGACATTTTTATTTTTACTAAATAAAAGGTATTAATGTCATTATCTTACCCAAGTGGCTCCATGGGGTCTCAAAAATTGGCCAATGGATTTTATTGGTCGTTCATGACTCATCCAATATGTGTAGGACTTGTTTAAAGGTATTTTATATATTTTTATAATATTATTTTTACCTTAAATTACCCTAATTACCTCTAATCGCAGTTAGTAAAACTCAAAAGTTACAATTTTCCAAAAATTATTTTGATTCCATTAAACCACATTTTACTTACTAATGACAACCATGTATTTCATATTTTTGAAATTCAATTCATAGGGGTTATAAAATTTCATTTAAACGAAAAATCTTTTTTTAACTACCACTTAGTGGTTTTACTATTCATAAAAAATTGATGTTTTCAGAAAAATACCAAAAATTCACCCAAAGATATATTTGATATTCCAAATTCAAAAATTATGTCCATTTTACCAAATTCAAAACATATAAGTTGCATTAATTATTTTTATAATAAATTCTCGTTGTCAAAACAAATAGCGTGTTTTTAAGAAACAAAATCTATCAAAAGATCGACACTTGTTTATGTCCAATTTCAAAGTGAAATTAATTACAATGACCAACATTAGATTAAATGGTAAGAATATATTTTAAATATACTTTAAAACCAATTTAAATCATAATATAACAATGTAAATAAAATATATTTAAAGGAGTCTTAAATTAATATACAATATTTTCACTATTCATTAAAAAATGAACTTTATCGGAAAAATAAAAAAAATTTACACAAAGTAAATTTTGATGTCTTGATTATAAAGAAATATTTTATTTTTTCGAATATAACATATAAAATTTTCAAATGTAGATTTAAAAAGGGTTCTCCTTCAATAGGCGGTTAATCGATCTTTTAAAGAATATTAGAGGATTATGCTAAAAAATGGGTTCATTTGCATTTTAAGCCTCTAACATTTGATGGATAATTAAAAAAATATTTTAAAAGCATATATAATCATTTAGTAGTTAGTTCTATTCATTATTGCCATTACAATGGGTAGGGATTAACTACCATTTAAAATATTATTATTATATTATTAGTGTGCAACGTAAGATTTCAAGGAAACTCATTGTTGCGTATTTGGTACGCCATTGAACATAGAATTAAATTTAAAGTAATATAAATATTTTATTCAGAAATATTAATAAATATAGAAATTTCATATTCATTATTTACCTGGAATTTTATAATTTCATTTACATTCATTCTTACAATTCACCGCATAAATCGAAATAATGTTAATGTGTACGTATAGAATACAATCTCCATGAATGGTGTATTTCTTTCCCTGGTTTATTATTCTATTGATTGTTAAAAATACATATATACTGAGTATATATGATTTTTTTATCATATTTTACATTATTTAAATAATTAATTCAAATATTAGTTAGATTATCTAGAATAACAAGTCAAAACATGTATGAAAACAAATAAGTTCTTACCTGAATCAAAACCTTAACATAGAATTGTTAATAAATGGGTAATATAATGTCATAATAAAATTATATTTGGTATGATATATAAGCATATGGTTCCTTTTTATATTTATAATAACCATATATTTTTTATTAAGTATGTTTTAATGTGTTTTCTGAAATTCAAGATCTAATGTAAGTAAATTTCAAATCACTTCTTTATATTCATGGGGTACATTCCATAATCACCAACAATTTATTTTATTTGGTGTATATTATTATATAAGACATGTTATATCCCAAATTAATTATATTTCCTGATATTAATTGTATCAATTTATTTTATTCTTTCATATGTATCATGATTATAATGTTATTTAAGTAGTAGGGGTTTGACATCTCACTTTTATTTTTGTGAGACTTATGCCTTATTCACCACACATTTCTTTTTTTTTTTGTGTATATAATTCCCATGAATGTATATTGTTATTAATATAAATAAATTTATTGGAATTTAAAAAACAATTTTATGAACTCTCTTTCATTTGTAGAATGGTCAAAAGTTACCAATTAGCAATGTAATTTTGTCTCCATTTTCCTCCATTGAGTACAAGTCATTTTTTGCACCAATATGTTTCTATAAGGACTATATACTAACCTTTTACATGTTATATAATAAATATTATTATTTTTATGATATTATAATCTTCATTTAATTTTATTATGTCTTTTTTATTATGAATTAATGTCTCCTAATTGGTTAAAGTATATCACAACAATCACATCATTTATCATTATTATTTACAATTACGCTTCCATTGATGAAATCCTAGGATCCATATCTAAATAACTCTCATTTATTTCATTCTACTATGGTTAATAATTATAATCTCATGTAATTGTTCCATTTTGTAACTATTTTTCACTTAATATGATTTATAAAATTCCTTTTTGAAAACCCGACCTTATTTGTCTCTTCAATCGGAAATATGCTTTACTCAAAAACCATGTTTGCAAAAAATTATTTCCAAATGTATTATCAAAAAAACAATTATGATAATTTTCATGTAAAAGGTTTTTAATGAATTTCATTATGATTCATAGTGTTTATAAAGATTTTAAAATATTCTATTATATATTTTCAATGTTATTTTCTATGAAAATTGTTTAAAAATGTTTTATGATTTAATAAGATTTTTCTAATTAGAAAATAATATTTTCTAAAACAGAACGTTTAAATGATCATTTCAAAATTATATTCTATCTATGATAACATCTATCTGTGTTAATTTTTCCTTAGTATGGTTATGATGAAATGACACCATTATTATTATTTATCATAATTATTTGTGGTTTTGATGACATGTTTTTTCTAAAAATCATTTCTCTTTAATGGGTTATACCTTGATGAATGCTTATGAAAACCTCTTCTTTTCATATGTTTTTCTAGGATTAAATTTTTATAAAACCTATTTTCCATATGTTATGATATTATCTACTTTTTATGATACACATTCATTTTCATGGGTATGATATGAAGTTCATGAAACCCATCTCTTTTTATGGGCCATGATATGATGAATGTTGTATTTTATTGTGGAAAATGTGTATAAGATTACATTATGTGATAGGTGGGACCTATATATTCCTCCAATTAATTTTTAATTATTTATATTCAATGATATAGTGATGGGAAGAAAATTTACTTGCTTGATCCACAAGGGTAAACATGTGTGTCATGATCCTTAATAGGAAACATGTGTGTCCTGACCCACAAGGGGATATGGTCATGTCATTATCCAAAATGGAAAACATGTGTGTTGTATTAAAAAAATTGGTAACATGTTTGTCCTAATACACAATGGGAAATTGGTGAGTATTTATCCACTATGTTGGTGGTATTGTTAGTCTACCTTTACACATGAAATTTTTTTCTATATTTATGATGGTGTCACACTTATATGACACGATATTATGGTTCATGATTTATTTATGAAGACTTATCACCCATATTGTTCTTGTATTATAAGCTAAAAATATTTAATCCATGACCCATTTGTAAGATCTTTTATATATAGGTTATGATATTCAAATTTTATTATCTTTCTCTCTTACAACTATGATAATTATTTTGGTTACATATTTCTTTTATTTACCCTTACTGGGAATCAGATATCTCTCTTTATTATGTCTACTTTCCCTAGGTTATGAAGAATGGTTTGGGGTAGATGTACTAAATGGTAATATATTTATAAGAGATTTTGAATATCATCCACCAAATTTGAATAATGTGTTACATGATTCAAAATACAATAAACTCTTATAGTCCTTGGGCATCTACTTTTATATTGTTCTGAATATTCATTTGAAATTTTCTCATTTCCATTTTTGTTAAGGCTGTGGCAATATGGTAGGTATCGAAAGAAATTTTTATTCATCCTTTAGAAAATATGATGAGAAAACATTAGATATATCCCTAGGGGTATTTATAAGGATACTTCCATGGATTTCTCTAATGATAATTCTAGGGGTGACATAATGTATCGGAAAATGTCTTGGATTTTTAGTAAATTATTGAGATAGTGGTTTCTATGAAATTAAATCCATGTCTAGATATTACAAGTGTATTTGGGTCAAAAAAATATATACATAGGGGTAACAAACCCAAAAAAATTTATAGAGAAAGACTCAATTGAGAACTACTGCTTGAAAATGGGCCTTGCGGCACACATTGTTTAACACCCCTAGGGGATATGCATTTTAAATTCATAAAGTCTTTATGAATCATCATGAAGGATTTTAACGGAATGTGAATATGAATAACCTAAGATAAACTTAATGTTTAATAGATTGATATGTATTTTTTATTATTCAAACATCTTATAAGTAATGTTTCCTGATTTTGATAATTTCCAGTATTATTAGTGTTCCTCTCACTATTCATCCTCATTTTAGTCAATGTGTGGAACTTAAAAGAACATGGTCAACATTGAATTTTTCTCGATTCTCAATGTATGGTAATTATGAAAATCTATTTTCTATGTGGGAATGTCGTAACGAGAATCAGGAAGATAGTATGAGTATTGGTTATACTTATAAGGATAAAGAGACTGAAAAAGACATGTGAAAGGTATAGGATGTTATAAAATTATTGTTTACATTAAACATAAAAATCATTATTAGTTCTAGTTTTAGAAACATTAAGGAATGATTCGAATTTAATATTCTAGGAAATGGGTATTATGGAATAAGATGATGAAGTCAAAATAATGGATTAAAAATAAAGGTGAATTATTGAATTATTTATATATTTGTATTCAAGAGTTATGTTATATGATTTTTGAAACCTTTAAGGATTATTCATTTTATGGATTTAAACAAATATATTTAGTGGTCCTGATGACCTAGAAAAATGAACTAACGAAAATGGGATATTTTTATTAAGGGAACATATCCCATAATGTGATCTTAAAATTGAGAAAATTCTATTTAAATTTGTTAAAGAGACAATTTATATTGATAAAATAAATTAAGTAGTAATAATTAAAATGTAGATGGTAATTTGGTTGTTGAAAAAGTGTTTTATGCTATCTTGGATGAAGTTTGTGAAATTTTTGGATTTAAAAATATATCAAATAATCTATGGAATTATAAATAATTCATTATTTCACTATGGTTTCCATGTAATTTTCATGTTTTAATAGAATAAATCATGACAGTATAAACATGTTTGGTATGTAAAAAACAATAGGTACATTATGATATATGGGGATCAATCCTATATTGTTTTTTTATAAATTCATTGACTTTATTTATAATGTTCTTCACATTCAGCTTTATGAGGGGTTATAAGGTTTACCATTTATGGAATGGTTTGTGATAAAACATAAGAGGAAGTTTTAGAGATTAAATGATTATATTTCTATATGAGGATTTATGCATATTGGATAACAAGTGATAACTATATTCTTGTGTTAAATACATTTGGAATGAAATATCATTCTTTTTATGGATCTCATGATCTTCAAATGATTCAGGAATAAAAAATTCACCATCATTTCATGGAACAAGAGTTGATGTGGATATTTATTAAGGAACAACAAAAGGTGAGGTTGTCCTAGAATAATGTAATTATATCTTCTCATGAAAATTATTAAAATTTTGGATATTGGGACTTGAAATAAAATTGTTTCCTGTTATCATCATTTCTTATTATATCAATGACATTTTTCAAGACACTTTGGGTTATGTATTTTGGATCAATCACATTCTACTATCCATGTTCTCTATCACACTCCATCATAACATGATAGTTTGATTTCTCTTTCATGTCCATTATGGGACTTTTCCCTGATGTTTTCATATGTTTATAATTAGTTATGAGTAGATATATGTAACATTTTTTGTTCCAAATTTCTATTTTGAAATGATGTTTTCGTATCGATTATTAAGACATCGGTATCTATGAAAGGAACATTCAAGTGTTAAACATTTGATAACCAAGACGAATTTAAATTAAAAATTAATTTTAATGGGGGTAGAATGTAACAAAATAATATTTAGTAGAATATATTTTTGAAATTAATTTAAACTATTTTATATTTTCCTCTTTATGAAATACTGAATATTACTTGTGCAATATGAAATAACCAAGTAATTTGTTCATTGTACGCAAAACTATAATAATATTTAACTACATGAAGTACTTATATTAACATTAAGGACAAGAAACAATATGTTTCTCTTATGTTACAATAATTTAGTGTTCCACTTATTTCTTGAGTTTCACAATCTATGTAATATTAATACTGTTATTAAAATTTTATTGTAGATGTCACCTTTCCATTTGAATAGAATATATGAATAACATTAATTAAATTATGAGAATAACGTTTATTCATGTATATAATAAAATTATTTGGTTCCCAATTAACTAGAAATGAATATAAAAAACATTTGAAAGTATATCAAATCACTTGTTGGAAAACAATAATTATGAAATAAAATATATTTTACATAAATAAATTAATTTAACCACATTTGATAAATTATTTGAATCATATATATATATATATTATTAATTCAACTAATTAAGGTTTTTATTATGCATTTTCTATACAACAGAAAAGAATAAAACAAATTTTACGCATAAATATATAGAGTTTTCTAAAAGGTAATTTTACCAACTTTAAATGGTCAAAATATTTTAAATATAAATTTTTATACCTTAATAAATTTTATTTAAAAAATTAAATTTTATTTTTTAAAATCTGGATATCAAAATTTATATTTGGGGAATTTTTGGTATTTTTTCAAGGAAGTTTCATCTTTTGAGGAATAGTGAAAAACACTAAATTATAATTGAAAACATTATTTCCATATAAAATATTTATATAGTTAAATTATATTTTAAATTTATTTGCAAGTATATTTAGATAATCTATACATAAATTCATTGAATTTAGTTCAATGAAACCAATTTCATGTTGGGATTGGATATAAAAACCATTCAAACATTTGAGCTTTTTAAAATGAAAAACCCATCATCTCATCCTATCTACATGATTAATTCTAAATTATTTTCTTCCACTAATGTAATTAGAATTTGAAAAATAGAATCTATATTTTTAATCATTATAATATCTAATGTCCAATATGGTCAACTTAGTTTTTTGGAAACATTTTTAGTTAATGTAATTAAAATTAATTATTGTGATTATGGGAAAATGAGACTAATTCAAGACTAAAGATCAAAAATATGATATATAAATTACCATTAAATTGTATAAAAACAATTTTATGGACATATATAGACAAATATAACTATAAGGGACTAGAATAATAGATTTTGAACACTTTTTTGGAAAATTAATATATGGGAAGCACTCATATATTTTAAAGAATACCCAATATGACATTTTATCCACATATAAAGTAATTCTTCACCTATTAACTTTTTCACACCTCTCAAGACCTTTTCCTCATCCAACCCCTACCGAAATAATATCCCATATTTATTACTATCAACATAGAAACAAAAATTGGTGCATAAATAAACACAATTTAGTCTTTCAGTGAAAAAAAAAGTAATAACCAATGAAGAGGTAACATACTTCCATAAGCATTTATATTTTTTTTTCTTTCATCACCCCTCAATTCATCTTATTCCATGATTATATAATAACCTCAGTATCATCAACAAACTAATATTTTTTATGCTAATGGTGTGACCTAAACTCACACAAAAATCTCTAAATGTGATACACAATCATCCTTCGTGAGTACGGTGGACTACCACCTTGCGAACCGATATGGATTGTGCTTATATTTTCACCTTTCAAGGGTGGTAATAATGATGGGATATTTATTTTTTAATTATATATATGATAATTTTGATGTATTTATGCTTTTAGAATCATTATATTATACATACCATCATGCATTCTATTTTATATAAATATGATAACTTCATTTATGGACATGTGGACTACCACCTTTTCCAAGCAAATTGATTTGATCACAATTTACATTGAATGCATTAATAATGGGTTCAATGAATTTATATGATTAATATGACATCATAATTGTACTCGAATTATATATATATATTTATATATATATTTGATTAACTTTCTTACTTTCAATATGATATGAAAACGGAAATAGTGTTCAAGCGTATGTACGGCCTACTGTCTTCATGAACATTGAATTTCATTTCATAATACTATATTTTAAAGATTTTTCTAAACAACTAAATTAAAAATATATATTATATTTATATCATGTTTTAAAAACATTAAATAATTAAATAATATTCCTATAAGAGTATCAAGAATTAAAAATCAAAACATATACGAAAAACAAAGCGGTCATTACCCGAAACAAAATCATAACCTGGAATTATTAATACATGGGTAATTTAAGGAAATAATAAAATAATATATGGTATGATATATAAAAATATTTTTCTATGTTACATTCATCATAAACGTATATTTATTATAGAGGATTTTTGAATGTGTATGAAGATAGTCGTGACTTAATGTAAGGGAATTCCATCTACATTTCTTATATTTTTGAGATAAATATCATATTCACCACCAATTTCATTTTTGTGGTTTATATAAATCCATAATACATGTTTTGTTATGAATTGTCTTTATTTAATTATATTAATTTCTTTAATTTATTTTATTAAATCATGGGGATCACGATTCTAATGTCACTAATGTAGTAAGGGTTTTCTCATATAACTTTTATTTCTGTGAAACATATATCTTATTCACCACACATTTATTATGTGTGGAGTATATACAGAGCATGAATGTTTTCTATGATTTTTATACATAAATTTGTGGGTATTTAAATATAAATTTTTATCTCTATTTTATGGGGTGTGTGTTTTAAAAGTTACCAAATTGGAAATTTAATTTGGTCTCAATTTCCCTTCATTAAGATATATGTCATGTTATGCACTTATGTTATTCTCTAAGATGTATATTTTACCCTTTCACGTGTTATATAATTAATATTATTTTTTAATGTTATTATAATACTAATTAAATGTTATTATATCTTAGATGTAATGATTTAATTTTAACAACGTTGTAAAAGTTATTTGTTATAATCTTATCATTTATCGGTATTGTTTACAATTATTATCTTATTGATGTAATATTATTTTCCATATCTCATGAAATCTCATAAATTTTCTTATCTTATATTTATTCATTATATAATCATGTAATGTTTATTTTTTTACACATTGGTACTTATGATGATTAAGAAAAATCATTTGTGAAAACCTAAAATTATTTCTCTCTTGGGTTGAAAAAATTATTTATTCTAAAACATTATTTTCTAAAAAAATCCAAATATAATTTTAAATTATATATTAAGATAAATTTAATGGAAATTATTTTAATGAAATATTTTATTTTTTAAATTATTTAAAATGGTTTCTAAATCATCCTTTATAATTGTTAAATGTTATTTTTAGATAAAAACGTTTTCAAAATGGTTTATGATTTAGAAATAATTTTTTAAAGAAAAAATAATATTTCTCTCCAGATATGGTTTAACTGGTACTTTAAAAATTATTTTCCATCAATGATAATATTTTTTGGTGTTACTCATTCCATACTAGGGTTATTATGAAACGATACCATTCTTCTTCTTTCTCTGTATGGTTTATTCTATTGATGACATGTTGTTTATGAAAACTATTCCCCTTCCATGGGTTATAACATGAAAAACTCTTATAAAACCTGATTACATTCACTAATTATTCATGGATGAAATTATTTTGAAAACTCTCTATTTTCAATTGGTATGATATAGTGAAAAGTTTACGCTACACATTTCATTTCAGTAGTTATTATATGATGCTTATGAGACACATCTCTTTTTTTGGTTCATGATATTATGAATGTTTTATTATCATTTGGTATACGTATGTACAATTTCACTATGTGATGTGTGCGACCTATATATACCACTAATTAATTGGTAATATATTTATATTTTATGATATAATGATGGTAAACAAGTTGATGGGATTGATCCACCAGGGGAATTTGACAACCCAGATATGAATAGAATATTTTCAAATTTATTAGTATTATTACGTTATTGTAATAAATATTAGTGAAATATCATTCTAAAATTTTGTGTTAAATAATAATATTTATTTTTCTAAATTCATCCAATATGTTTGATAGGCTTAACATGAGAGTAAATCGAATTTTTTGTATAAAAAAAGTAATATTTTTTTCTAAAAGACAAATTTTGAACCGTCGGATGGTGAACCTATTTTAGATATAAATTTTAGAAAATTTATAAATTTATTTGGAAAAAATAATGCACGGTTTTTAGGTTTAATATATAAAAATAATCCTTGATTGATTTTTATGATATGTTTAATCTTTTTATGAATAATGAAAATGCTACATTTTCATTGAAAACTTCTTTTTCGTATAATTTATTAATATAGTTAAATTATATTTTAAATTATATTTAAAGTATAATTAGATAAATTATACCTCAAAAAATCAAATTTTGGTCATCAGGATAAATATCACATTAAAATTGGATATAAAAAAATTTCAATCTTTTTCATTTTTCACTTTTAAACCCAACTTTTTCATTATGTCTATGGGATTAATTTTAAATCTAATTTCTTTAATTATGTAAATTTAATTTATTAAAATGGATTCCTTATTTGGAATTATATTTTATAAATTAGGTTTTGAGTTAAATTTTATTTTTAGATCAAGAAAATATAGCGTGGTGAAAAAATTATTCACTGCGATATAGGTTTAAAATGAAACGGGGTAAAGTTAAAAATGTAAAGGCTTAAAATACCTAAAAAACACAACATTTATGGGTTGTTTGAGGTCTGGATCATCCCAATCCACCATATAAAATATTAATTTCCATCTAAGTTCATAAAATTTAATTCCACCACAATTTGGATGGCAATAAATATAAAATATTTATTATTTTAATGACATAAACTCATCTCTCATAAAGTATAAATACCACCACTCACAACCTAATTTAGAATCAAGATACCTTTAATATCCTCAAAAATCATACTAGACCTTTATTTTCTCACTCTCCCCAAGTGAATGTAATTTTTTAACACCAAATTTCTATTTCCAAGGTCGTTTAGGGACTCTCAAGGATGTAAAATTCAATAGGTATTTTTCTCAAATCACTTCTCATAATTTCATTTAATTTTCTAATTTATATTCAAATACTTCATCTATAAATGCATGAAGACTATAAAATAATTTATATACTATATTTTTATTTTTTAAATTGAATATACCATATCTCTTTCAATTTTCGTCTCCTCTAATTAAAATAAAATGAAAATATTTTCCAAATTATGTCGGTTTACCATCTGCGTGAATAATTATTTTTATTTTCCACTACACCCCTTCCTGGATGGTAATAAAAGAGTATTTCTAGTTGAATAAGTTTTAATTATGTGTATTATAACATATTTCATGCTCTGTAACTGATATGTACACAAATATTAAATATCACATAACATGTTTTTAAATTTCCCCAAAAAACTGCCAAAATAAAATAAATAGTTATAATTAACATTTTCTATAAAGAATTATTCACATGTAAGTAATAGAAATTATATAAGGGGACATTAAAAATTAATTAATATCATTAATAAAATTTTATTCCAATATTGGTTTTGTAATTCCATTTTATAGGAACATCCATAAATTTACACAGGCAAAACCAACCATGAAATGATGAAAGGAAAACACCTGAAACCATGAAAATAATGAATGGTTATTAATTAATATGTCATTAGATATTATAAAATCACCATATAATGAATTATAAATTCTTATATAGTTATTTAATGAGTTAATTAAATTCTTTTCAACCATTATACATGAATTTTTAACACTTTTGATGAAATTCGAACGTGAGGTATGTGATTTTCTTATCCTTGTTCTATTCATTGGGTTCAACTTATACTACATTATTATATCAATATAATATTATGTGTTAAGAAAATTTCATATATATTTCTTTTTATTTCAACTTATTTTATTATTATTTATATTGTATTCACATAATAGATTCTTTTATTAGATCTCACATAATTGATATAATTTTTATAAGGGAGATTCAATTAAAAATAATATTTCAAGTTCTTTTTTCAAAAGGAATGATTTTTCTACATATATTTATTGAATGGAATTTCATCATTTACTGTTGATTTAATGCTGTGATTATTCCTGTAAAAAAATTAAATTTTTTTCTAAAATAATATGATCTCATTTATGTGTGTTCAACTATGAAAAAAATGAAAACAGATTTCAAAATAGAAATGTTATTTTCTTTAGGATTTTTTTTATATAATATTTATGTGTTTTGATTTTATAATGGTTCATGGTTATTTTTTAAGGGAACAGGAAAATCTATGATAGGTAGAGAGACGGTGGGCCCATTATAGCTCATGAATTCATTAGTAAATGTGACTAATTTAACCAGTTAGTTTTGTCTTAATATATTATAAGAATAATGTTGTAGTGACTGGTCCAAATGTGACTATGATGGTTACTCCCTATGTAAATGAGAGATAAACAATTTTTGTAAGCCTTATGTGTAATCTTATTTCCTATGTTACTTTTTTTTATCATTTTACATATGAGTTTTTCTGAAAATCAATTTATTTTAAATATGTGAGATAAAGATATTTTTAAAAACATGATTTCTTTTTTCATATAAAATGTTATGTCTTATGAAACTATTTATATAGAATTTCGTTAAACTAAGGGTTTCCATCCTTATGTGTCCCTTACTGATATTTGTTTCTGACCTCATGTTTTAAAATATTTCTCATTGGGTAATGTATAAATGGGGAAAAAGATGAGGAAGAGATAAAAATTGTGAAGATTGTGCGTTAAAGGAAAACATGTTTTATTTTTAAATGGTTTACTTTGGTGAAAAGTGTATACTAATGTAGAAGTGTATGTTTTTTAATATTAAAGTTATTATATATGATTTAAAATATAATTCCTTAAAATTTTAATATGAAGGGATTTTTGGAAATATTATAATGCGGTTTCCATTTGAAATTCACCAGAATAAGAAATGTTATTGTTATGTCCTTACAGGTTGTATCATAGGACTGTTTAGATAACTTTAGGGGATAGGATAATGTTAATAGAAAACCCATTAATTATTTTTACTTTGTGTTTAAGTCGAAATGATATAGAAATTTAATTTTACCATGTTTCTTAATCTATGATATTTATATTCAGAATGGTTTTTCATAGAAGAAACATGGTAGCTAAATTTGGAAGGCATAAAGAGGATAACAACCTTTGAAATAAGTATCCTAAGATGGAAAATATCAGAACTGAACAATTTTTTGTTGTAATACTAAGTTGAAATAAAAAATAAATGGTGTTGGAATCCATTAATGAGATTATAAAAATAAATCATATAAAAATATTCATATAGTGGAGCATTTTATGAGGAAACATCATCTATATTTTAGTAGATCTTTAATCCTCTTAGTTACTGGAGGACGGATTATTGGCAAAGAAAATATTTTTCATGTCATGGGGTATTCAGACCATAAAAATGTTAGTCTTTATGTTGATTGTTTTAAAGTTGAATTCAATTAGTTTTAGTTGATAGTAAACAATATGAGGGATATTGGGAAAATTGACACTTTGGAATGGGATGAATTAAAAAATATTTTTGTATCGCCATAAAAATTAAAAGAGTAAAATTTATTTGAGAGTGTGTATAATACACAAAAACAACCTCATAAGAGTATATAATATCCTGAGTATTTAGAATATGTTTACTATATTAAATAAATTCATAGTATTTAATAGTTTTCAATGCCTCTGAAGGAGAGTTGGAATACGATATATGCAGTGATGAGTTTCTTCAATGGCTTGTGTTACATGTACGATCATGTTTTACCAAATAACAATATATAATTTTAAAATATGATATAAACTGTCTATTAATTTAGTAATAATTTAATGGGTAAACTAGATTATTATAATATATGGTTTAAACAAATATAAAATTAATTTGTCTGTTACAAATTAATTAAAAATGAATATGAAAACCTATTCAAAATAAAATAATATATTATTACTTTTATCCTCCCACTGATATTTTACCATAAATAATTAAATTAATTATAATTAGTGAGTGATATTAATGTAATATATATTTTATATTATTTAAATTATTTTTTATATTCATCCAATATATTTAATAGGCATAATATATGAAAAAAAACATTATAGGTAACATACTTTATTTTTATAAAGGTAGTTTTCCCACCTTTTAATGGAGAACACATTATAAATATTTTTTTTACCCTTTTAAAAATTTAATATATCAAAATATACTTAATATTTGTAAGAGAAACCTAAAATCAGTTTAGGGTAATTTTTTGGTATTTTTTAGTGAAGTTTCATTTTTTTAATGAATAGTGAAAATAATGAATTTTAACTCAAAACAGCTTTTTAATATAATTGATTTATAAGGATAAATTAAATTTTAAACAATATATATAGTTTAAATAGATCATATTTTTATAAATTAACACAATTTAGTTCATTTTGATAAATTTCACTTTGAAATTGACTATAAAAACATAGCAAACCTTTGAATGTTTTTACTTTAAAAACCCACATTGTCGTCTAGTCTGCAGGATTAAATTTAAATTAATTTCTACCACTTTTGTGATTGGGCTTTGGAAAAAATGTATTACATATATTTAATTATCATAATTTATAATTTTTTATGTTTTCAACATTGTTTTTTACAATAAATATTATTGAAAGTTATTAAAATTAATCACATTGATTAAGTTAAAATTAAGCATAATATGGGACTAAACCATAATCTTAGGGTCACAAATGACCTTGAAAATCGTCCAAGGTCAATTTTATGGAAATATGTAGACCCTATACCCACATGTATCGAAATATTACTATTTTGGGAGACCTATTTAATGTAAAATAATGTGTATGGAATTCCATTATCAGAATATTACAACACTACCACTCCACCTCTACTCTAAAAGCGCCTCGTCTCCTCCCACATCCCCACACCTCTAAAGACACCTTGGATATTGAAATATCTTCAAAA
This sequence comes from Viscum album, assembly GCA_963277665.1. Classification (NCBI taxonomy): domain Eukaryota; kingdom Viridiplantae; phylum Streptophyta; class Magnoliopsida; order Santalales; family Viscaceae; genus Viscum; species Viscum album. The sequence goes on from OY728127.1 coordinate 897,447,708, forward strand.
TAGATCCTTAAAATACCTATCATCATCATATAATCCCCTAATTATTCATTAATAAATCCTAGTAAGACCTTTGGTGAAATCCAGATAGAGTTTTCTGATTAAGAGGTAATATCTCTTCTTAACCTTGATAGTTTTATTTCCATTATCCACTCCATAAACAATTATTATTCCATGAATATATAGCAACACCAGTATCATATATATACTAGTATTTTTTGTGTTAATTTTTTTACACACACTTACAAAAGTACCAATCTAATGGGTAATGAACATTCTGATTATGTGAACGGTGAACTACCGCCTCGCAAAATGATGATTATTTGTTCTTCCTTTACCACCTCTCATGGTGGTCATTATTATGGGTAATATATTATTATATTTTATATAGGATATTTATTATGTATTTAATATTATTTAATTATTTTACAACACATATTATTATACTTCCCATTTTGTGTAAAAATGATAACATTGTTTGAGGAAGTGTGAACTATGGCCTCCTAAAAGTGATGTGATTCAATCACATGATACATGGATGATATAAAAGAAGGTTTTAATTAAACATATGATAAATAGATAAAATATATATTATATTTGTAATATAATTACCTTTCTATAAATATAATATATATATATCTCTCAATTTCTTCGTTCCCATTTCACACACTTAAAAAGTTATAAGGTCAATCGTGGGTGTGTAAACTACCAAATCCTCAACAGGATGTGATTCCATTTAAATAAAAATAATTCTATGTATAAATAAATTTGATTTAATAACATTTTATTTATGTTATATTTATCTTTATGTAATGATATAGTTCTCTTTTCTTTATTTCCAAAATGATCATTAAAAATTGAGAACGTTACTCAAGCATATGTATGTCCCATTGTCTCTATTATGGTAACATTGATTAAATCTTCCTAACCATATTTAGTTATTGATAATGAAATTATAATTTATTTATAAATATTATTATTATTACACGATTATTATTTGGTAGATGTTATATAATGATCCCTTCGGCCATAGTTGACCTACCAAAGTTATTTTTGACACATGAACTAAATTTGTTCAAAACAATTGAGGTAAACATAATTGTTTAATTAGTTGTATACAACATGGTAATAAGATATATAAAATTTATGATAAGAATGAAAATTTTCCTCAAAAATGAATATAATTATCATAAGTTTATTATAAAGTAATTTTAATGATGTTCACCTGAATTTTAATGCAAGGTAAATGATTTCCTCTCAATTTACAATCCACTAAGACATATTTATTATTATGCACCATGTTTATTTTATATAGTGTCTCTGATACCATTTTACATGATATATAACTAATATAATTACTCTCATGATATTATAACTTTTATTTAATATTATTCATTCATCATACTTATGATTGATAATTTTTTAAATTAGTATGGGACACATTGGAATGTTTAATGATTATTTTCCTTAATAATAATTTTGATGATAAATCATTTACATTTTATGAAATTATATGACCATTTTTCAAATAAATCCATTCATTTTCATCTCCAATGGTTATTCATGACCTTTTTCATGTATTAGTTCAATTTTTCCACTCTTTTCCTCCTAAGGATTTTTTGTAGTTTTTTAAAAAATATAACTTTATTTTTTTTGGAGATCCTATTTTATCCAAAAAACATGTATTATTAAAAAAAATCAAAAGTTTTTTCAAAAGTTTTTTCAAAAAAAAATTATCTTTCACCTTAATTTTTATAAAATATCTTTTTATAATATTTTAATTGATCAATGAAAACAACACTTTATTTTACTCCACATAAGGTATTTCGTATTAATACCATCCTTAATTTCCATCCTTATGGTTTATGATTGATTTCACCAAAGATAGTATTCACATTAACTTCCTTGATATATTTTAGTCCCCTTGAAATGTTATATTTCATATGATCATTGAACAATGAATTTCCCATAATTTACCATATCATTTATCATGGATATGTTCATTTAATTAACCATATTTCATTTTTATATGGTGTTTACATTGATTTTTTTTGATTATTTGGTATGTTTTGATCAATCAGTATTTGTTATGCCATACAGATATTTGATAAGGCACATTTTTAAATTGATTACTTGATTTATGAGAAATAATTTATACTGTTATGACATGGGTGTTGCCGAGTTAGAGATAGAACCTTGATTCATCGATAGTCTCATGGGATAAGTCATTTGGATTACCTCCTTAGATGGGTTTCTACCCAATATATGTAAACCATCTTGTCAAAGGTCTTGAAGGTATAGGTAACATATACCTTGGAAACATGGTGTCCAATAATATAGTATTTCCCAAATTTAGTTTTAGTTATTATTCAAACTTGAGATTTTACATCAACATATATATGATTAAATTCCATTTTTAGTCCATTGAGTAAATGGAATCCCTTTAGTTTGAAACTATTCTGTATTGATTTTTCTTTATCAGGATATTTGAATGCCACGTGCAGCCAGTTATTACCTTTCAAAAATTTTTATGCACATCCTTATCAATTTGTTGGTTATAAGGTTTTTGTGATTCAGTTATATTATATTCCATAATTATTATTCTCATTGATTCATTATTGCTTCGGACAAACATTATCCTTACTGAGAATTTGTTCTCACCCTTATTATGTTTCCTTTATCAATTAAAACATGAAGCATACTATGAAATATATGAAAGGATATAATGGTTGGAATTGTCATTACCCGTCCCCTGGGACCTGTGTCGTGACTACCCCAATCCCACCTTCTATAAGCCAGGGGCTAGTGACAAGCACTAGAAATGCATATCCCAAAATGGGAAGTCATTGCCTTTAAACTTGTACACACATGCACAACCAATACTATGGAATGTAAGATGAAACTGGAACCAACAACAAGTAAATGTACTACAGAAAGTAAATGATGAAGAAATACAAGTCCATCTAAAAGGAAAGTACAATAATGTAAGTACAATATCTAGAGGTCGTCCACCAAGGATCCTACCTGAAGGGTTGGTACAACTCACTGAAGGATGTCACTACAACACACCACATCTATAGATCCACCTTTGTGAACCAACTAGCCCTGGTTCCCTAGTGTCCCTGTCCACGTTGTCTATCATCTTCACAAGGCACAATAGGTGCGAGTGAATCCCCTGCATGTGTGAGTACAAAAATAATCAGTAGGGACCCCGAGACCATCTAAGGTTACATAGAAATCCACAAAGGAAAATACCACAATGTAATATCTCAATGTAAAGTTGAAATAAAAAGATTTACCTCAAATCAAGTATAACTTATGTAAAGAAGTAAATATGATTAATCATAAACCTAGATCATCTTATTCAATTGAGAAGCTCTACTGATGATCCATGAAGGTCTCTCTGATCCAGATCCATGAAGGGTTGCTATAATACTTATCCATGAAATGGTGCTCTTCTTCTAATCCCCAAAGTGTCTCCCAAATGCTTATCCATGAAGGGTCACTCTATTCTTGATCCATGAATGGTCCCTCTACTGCAGATCCATGAAGTTTCGCTCTCATACTAATCCATGAAATATCTCTCTACTACTGATCAAAAAAGGTTCTCTCTCATGTTGATCCATGAAGGGTCTCTCTACTGTTGATCCATGAAGGGCCCCTCTTAGGATAATCCACGAAGGGTCTCCCTACTACTGATCCATGAAGGGTCTCTCTCACACTGATCCACATAGGTTTTCTCTCATTCCCCATGTCATATCCAACTACTATATAAGGAAACTCGACATACTTAATTCTGGGATGATATGATACTCAATCCATCGGCCATAACTCAACCACTAGGAAGTACCACATAGAGTAACCTAATGTACCATCTCGTCATAAGAGTCCCAATGTAGTGGATGGCCAGTCGAAAGGACACCCAATCTGTAAGATATGTGCACTTTTTTAAAAACGGTATGATAGGATTCATGTCCGACCCTACTTGGCTATATTCCAACCTCCAACAAAACTCACGTAGAGTATCTTAGAATGAACTCCTCATTGAAAGGGTCCTTGTTCCATAGATGTCACATCAATCGGATGCATAGTTTGAGGGATATCACTATTTTTTAAATAGGGTTCGGTTGTGTCCGAGCCTGGTCTGACACGGTCGGACCGACCCGTCCAATCCTGATATGGGGTCCCACATGACCCGCCTTGTCTGCCTGGACCATTGGGCCTCACTGGAGCTAGCCTAGGTAAGCCATGGTTCAAATCCACTGAGTCACCCCATGATCCAAAATTATCTGTACCGGCCTGTACTAGCAGGCTAACCAATTCAGACGTAGGCCGCTCGACGACCCCATCATCTTCCCCCAACCCGATCCGACTCAGTCGTACTGGCTCCAAAAACCAACCGGGTCGGTCGGCCTGGATCATCCTGGATCAATCTGTCCTATCCAAAGCAGCCTAGACCTATTCAGTTGGTCTGATGCAGCCCAGACTGGTTCAGCTGGTCTAGTTGGGGGAGTTCATGGCTTGTCAACCCGGCCACCCCCTTCAGTCAGACATGGCCCACCGATGCAGGCCGCTCCTCTACGCAGTTCCAGGTGGCACTGAGTATCCAGTGCACTACCACAACTGATGGGTCATGGTCTCCTACTTCTCCGTCGCAGTGCACGCCACTCCCGCCTGTCGTCGGCTCATGCCGACGGCCTTTGCCTCCCCTCCACATCTGATTGGGCTACAACTTATTCTTGGCATGCTGGCAGTTCCTTCTGCGGACTGCTGGGTCCGCACTGGTGGTTCTTTATTCGCGTTGTATCCGCCTCCATCCTCTGTGGGGTGTCACTTTTACGGTGAAGGCCTCGAATTAACCTTGCCAACATTTGGAAAGATGGACCTTGAAGAATGCACAAGAACCCAGAAGGCAGAGGGACTCGAACATTGTTCATAATAGAATGTTCCCTCCATGTTATATGTGTATAATCAAAGGGAGGTTTGGGATTTCAACACACGAATCTACCCATCAATTTATGTCCCCAAATTTAAAAACCCTCCTACAAGAACACAAGATTCTCTAATCAATATGTTCATGGGTTGATCTGGATTTGTTGTTTTAGAACTAGTAATGGGGAAAGAACATCAATCACAAAGAGATCATAACCCCTATCTGGATTTTGGATATGTAGTTGACGAAGGAGGGTGATCTGAGTCAACGTCGATATATGATCTGCTATCATTTGTTTCCATTAGTTGATTTGTGATCCACTATCTTTCTTCACAATTCATCCAATCCTGAATCTGATCTCGTTCTCTATGAAATTTTCCATCATCATCTGATCCTGTAGCATTCGTCGTTGAGAGAGATATTGAGAGAGATTCTCCTTGCCATAGGTTTTCCCATGGTTGTTTTTCAACCCTGGATCTTTGATTAATCAGAGGTGGGAGATGTGTTGCATGACACCATGCTGATTTATTAATGAGATTCATTAATGATTCAGAGTCACCTCATCGAAACACCATAGTGTGGACCGGTCATTGTGTCACAACTAACTCATTTCAAATAAAATAAACTTTTAAAAGATTTTTATTTTTATTTAATCTTTTTCATTAAAAATTATAATATTTATCTCTCTCATTCGACCCATGTTGGTCGAGGTTAAGACATTCCAAGGAGAATCTTAGTATTATAAGCTCAATGGATCGCTCATATTTTCAATCTGGGGACTGGTTCAAAAGTTAAATGAATAAAATCACATGATTACTGATCGGACATTAAAAATAGATCAAAATTACATTCTGGGCACCCAGGGCCTCGAAATCAAGTGTTTTCTTAACATCTAGTCTCTAATTAATTCCATGTAATTTAAAAAAATACATGGAAATTCTAGGATATTACAGTATCCCCACCTTAGATCTATACGTTCCCAAAATCCAAAACAAAGACTAATAAAAAAAATGGGTGGTATTGATCACGAATTTGAGCCTCCTGCTCCCATGAGATCTCTTGAAGGTTCTCGTGATTGCACTAAACGTGCACCATAGGTATCTACCATCCCCCAAGGACACACTCTTATCGATCCTCTATCTCAATTGATAAATCCTTGAACGTCACCCCATCGCCAATGTCCAGCTCACCCGAGTCGATGACGTATGATAGATCATGAATGTTCCTCATTAGCTGCAACACATGAAAAACATCGTGCACCTTATGCATCTGTGGGGGGAGATTTAGGTGGTACACCACCTCACCAAATATACTGAGAATCTGGAATGGTCTGATAAGCCTTAGAGATAACATTCCGCCCCAGGCAAGTCTCTGCAATCCTCAACAGGGTCAAACCTGAAGGAGCACATGGTCTCCATACTCAAACTCCAAGAGTCCCTGCCTCCTGTTAGCATACAATTTTTTGCCTGCACTATGTAGTCCTCATCCATTCCAGGATAATCTACACATTCTCAGTGGTTTCCAATACCAACTCTAGACCCATGATTTATGACTCCGCTAGGTCTGTCTAGCATAGGGATTATCAGTATGGCCACCCATAAAAGGCCTCAAATGGTGCCATTCTGATTGTAGAGTGGTAGTTGTTGTTGTACGCAAACTCCAACAATTGTAGGTGGTCCTACCAACTACGACCAAAATATAGGACACAAGCACGAAGCATTCCATCCAAGTTCTTTATGTTTCACTCCATATAACCACCAGTTTGTGGGTGAAAGTTTGTTCTCAAGAAGCTGAGTCTCAAAATCCTCCCACAATCCCTTCAATAATCAGGAAACAAGGCATGTATCATGATCTGATACATTCGTAGATGGGACTCCATGGAGCCAAAATATATCCTACATGTAGAGGCATCCCATGTTCTCTACTGAAAACTAGTTTTCATCATTCACTTACTGACAAGTGAGGCATCCTGATACAAAATCTTCCACCACATTCTTCATCCCTGACCACCAGTACTGATTTTGGAAGTCATGGTACTTCACTAACACACCTGGATGTACCGCCAAAGGTGATGTATGGAACTCCATCAACACCTCCTCCCACAAAGTCACTGGTACTACGGTGTACCCTTTGTAAAGGATTACTTGTTACCCACCTTTAGAATATCCATCGGTAGAAAGCCCTGTGGATATATGAGAACATGTTGTCTCGCTATTGGAATCTCTGAGGTGCACCTCCCTAACATTTTGTAAGAGTGGAGGGGAAACTATCATCAATTGATGGATATTGTCCCCTCCCTATCCACGAAGGATATCTGATGCCATGAAAACTACACTGAGGCCTCATTTAGTAACTGTGAACCTGATCTCTAGCTGAGAGCATCATCCACTACATTCCCCTTCCCTAGAGTATAGACTATCTCGAAGTCATTGTCCTGTAGAAACTCCTTCCATTACCACTATCTAAAAGCAAGATCTTTTTTAGAAAAAATATACTTCAGACTCTTATGGTCTGAGTATTGAATGAAATTCTCACCCATCAGGTAGTGTCGCCAAATCATCGATATGATTACTAAAATTTTCAACTCAATTTCATGAGTCACATCGCTCTGCTCATGCGATCTCAAATGTCATGAGATGTAAGAAAAATCTTCTTATCCCTGCATCAGGACATAGCTAATCCCAATTCCTGATGCATCACAGAACACCAGGTAGTTGGTGCCCTCTTCTAGAACCCTCAAGATATGATCACTCATCATGATCCTCCTTTGATTATAAAATCTCCACTGGAATCATTCTGTCCAAAAAAGGGTTTTCCCTTCTTTTTCAACACCGTCAAGGGTGCGGTTATTCTAGAGAAGTCAGATACAAAACCCAGATAGTACCCAGAAAGCCCAAGGAAGCCCCAAACCTCGGTAACACTCTTGGGTCACTCTAAGGCAATAACTTCCACAATCTTTGATAGATCAACTGTATCCCCATCCTCTCATATGATATTTCCATGGAAATGGACCTTCCTTATCCATAACCCACACTTCAAGAGCTTTTTGGTTTGCTGGTTCTCTCAGAGTGCGTCTACAACCATCCTTAGATGTATCATGTGCTCCTCCTCAGACGTTGAATATTAAAAGATGTCACCAATGAAGACCGCTAAAACTAGTCTAGGTACTACAAGAAGACCTTGTTCATGAGTCTCGTGAACACTGCTGGGGTGTTCATCATGCTAAATGGAATCACTATGATGTCCTCATATTCGTCCACCACTGCCAGAAACTATGGACTCATCTTATCAAACACATTAAGGGTCATTCTATCAAACTAAAGAGTGACTAACTGCACCCTTATATGAGAAATTCCATTCCACACTGCTATGTTTTCCTTCTCACCAATAAAGGATAATTTCTTCCCATATATAGGGATACACCACATTGTGCACCAAAAAGAGTCGATCTGAGCATGCACTATAGATAACTAGTCCATACCCTAGATGAATTCATAAGGCCTCAACATTTATACTATGAGATCCCACCTGAAACTGTCACCTCCTAGAGTAATATCACAATTTCATCACCAGTGTGTAATCATTGAATCCCCTCTTGTAGGAGTTTCTGATTGTAAGGATCGAGCCAACGGCTCCCCGGGAAACTCCGATCCTCGAACATGGACTGTGGAAAGGAAAGAGTGACCAGAACTAGTGTCTATAAGAATTACATCTAAGGTGGAGAAGATACAAATCATACCTCTAATCATCCATAGAGCACCATGGTCATAGGCCTCCACTCCTTGAAGTTGAGCTCTCCCCTGTCCATTGGCTCCCCGAGCCTATGGTGGACCACCTAGGGGTGGTGGAGGTAATAACTCGAACCATCGTCTACAGCCTATTTTTTACAACCCATCCCACGGGGCCCATGTCGTGACTACCCCAATCCCTCCATCCATAAGACAAGGTCTGGTGACTAGCACCATAAATAAATATCTTTGAAAGGTAAGGAATTTCCTTTAAACCTATACACGCACACGCAACCGATAATGCATAAAGTAAGTTGAAATTGGAACCAATAACTTGTACAAGTACTACAAAATGTAAAAGGAGCTGGAAAAATAGCCCAACTAAAAGGAAATTACATGAATGGAAGTATATGTTTTGGAGGTTTTCTGCCAAGAATCCTACCTAAAGGGTTGTTATATATCACTGTCTGATGTCACTATAGCACATCACTTTTATTGATTCACCTCCGAGTACCGTCTAGCTCGGGCTCCCCAAAGTCATAATCAAAGTTGTCTTTCATCTTCACAAGAAACAATTGGTGTGGGAGAATCCCATTCTTGGTTGAGTATAACAATACTCAGCAGGGACACCAAGAACATCTCGGGTATGACAAAAATCAACAAATTAGAATACCACAAAGCATGTTCTCAATGTAAAGCACAATGAGAAAGACACATCTTATACCAGAAATAAATTATGTACATAATTAAATATGATTAGTCATAAATATAGATCATCGTATTCTATTAAATGTCTCTACTACTGATCCATAAAGGTCCGCTATGCTACTGATCTATTAAGGGTCGCTCTGCTACAGATCCATGAAGGGTCACTCTGATACTGATCCACGATGGGTCCCTCTCATGCTGATCCTTGAGGGATCTCTTTACTATTGATCCACAAAGGGTCACTCTACTATTGATTCAGGAAGTGTCTCTCTCATGATGGTTCATGAAGGGTTGCTCAATTACTGATCCATGAAGGGTGTCTCTCATGATGATTCATAGAGGGTCTCTCTCATTATTAATGTCCCAACCATGTGTCCCTACTGGCTGCAAGAGTAACAAACTCTAGCCCTCAACTGACCTCATCTTCCTCACAATCTCTAAACCTCTGACCCTTCATACTAGGGTCTTCCTCCAAAATTTCTACCCCGTTTGGGGATCTATGTCATCTTCCTACTTACTTCTATAGATGAATCAACCACTTGTCATCCCATGGTGGCTCTCACTGTCAGTTCCTTCTCTACTAAGAAGCTCTCCACAATTAGAGCTCACTCTAGCACTCCAGCTAGCATCAGAATGTTGAGTGAAATCATTGACGCCCTAATCTCCAATCAGAGTTCCTAACAAATGTTTCTAACATTGATGAATGGGTTTCATACCATGTCAGTGGAGTATTAGAAGAGGTCGGTAAACCTCGTCGAGTACTGGGCCACTGTCAGGCTGCCCTATTATAGGTGCAGTAGCTCTCGAATACGCACAGAGTGTAGTGTCGCTGGTAAGAACTCCCCCCCTAAAGAGTCTATCGAAGTCCAACTAGGAAAGGGTCACCTCCTCATGTGTCTAGAGTATCATGATCCACTATCTCCCTACTGTGCCCTGAGAAAGGCTAGTGGCTAGGACCACAATCTAGTCTATAGGTGTCTCTACCCAGTAGAAAAATACATGTAACTACCTCAAACCAATCCTCAGCTACCTGAGGATTTGTGTCACCTTGAAAACATAGAGGCATCTATCTCTAGAACTTCTACAGTGTGCTCCTCTAGCATGAATTTTCTACAGGTGGGGTTGGTAGTAACCACTACTCTATGGGTGGTGGTGCCTCCGGTACAACACACGAAGGTGATATCGTTGTAAGTGGTCCCTGTACTGACTCCTCATCACTCTATGGGGCCATCGTCATGATCCCTCACTAGAATATTGGATGGCTTCCTTTGTGGAGGCATCCTGTAGGGAAACAGATGTTCCACAGTCAATAAGTTATACCTGGTGAGCTGACTCAAAATAGATCAAGAGAAAAAAAATTTCCAAAACACATGAAACCCTTTTTTCATGTACCGATTCAGAACATAGAATTCAGGTTCCATGTGTATGGATACATTGACCACCACAGCATCACTAGACTCCCATCACTAAAATCTGAACTCAATAAAATTAAAACTATTGCCCCCCTCGAAAATGCAGAATCCTGGTTCTTTTGGTAGAACTGATGGCCCTCTGATACCACTTTGTCACAACCCGTCCCTGAGGCTCGTGTCGTGACTACCCTAATCCATCCATCCATAGGCCATGGGCTAGTGACTAGAACCAGAAAGTTATATCCCAAAATTGGAAGGAATTTCCTTTAAACTTACACACACACACACACACAACCCATACCAAAGAAAGTATGCTAAAACTAGAACCAAAAAAATTACAAATACTACATAAAGTAAAAGGGGTTGGAATACAAGACCAACTGAATAGAAAGTATAGGAAAAGAATTAAAATATCTTGAGTTCATCCTCTAGGGATCCTACCTAATGGGTTGGTACAGCTCAGTATCAGATGTCACTACAGCAAACCATGTCCATCGATCCACCTCCAAGCACCGTCTAGCACTAGCTCCCCAAAGTCCAAATGAAATTTGTCTATCATTTGCACAAGACACAATAGGTGCAGGAAAATCCCATTCAGGGTTGAGTATAACAATACTTAGTAGGGACCCTAATACAAACATGGGTCTCATAGAAATACACAAAGGAAAATATCACAAAGAAAGATCTCAATGTAAAGCACAAAGAAAAAGATAGATCTCACACAAGGTATAACATAAGTACATAAGTAAATATGATTAGCTATAAAGATAGACTACCTTATTCTATTGAGAGGATCTACTAATGATCTATATGGGATATCTCTAATTGTTATCCTGAATGGTCACTCTACTACAGATCTGTGAAGGGTCTCTCTACTGCTATTCTATGTAGGGTCGTTATCATGCTGATCCACGATGGTTCTCTCTTATGTTGATCCATGAAGGGTCTCTATCATGCTGATCCATGAAGGATCTCTCTTATGATGATCCCTAAAGGTCTACACTCATGCTGATCCATGATGGTTCTCTCTACTACTAATCCATGAAAGTTCTCTCTCATGCAGATCCACATAGGGTCTCTCTCATTTATCGCGTCACAGCCAACCACTAAGTTCTTGCACTTAGCACGCTTGATTCTGGGAGGATCTTATCCTCAATCCATCATTCTAACCCCAACATCCAAGAATTTACAAATAGAGTAATCCAAATTACTAAATCTTCATAAGGGTCCCGATGTAATAGACCACACGTCGACCATTCGCCTGGTCTGTAAGATATGGGCATTTTTGTAAAAAGGCCCGGTTGGATTTGAGTCTGATCCAACACGGCCATATTCTAACCTCAACCATAACAAACATTGAGTATCTTAGAAGGACCTCATCATCACAATTGACCACTTTCTGTGGATGGTGCATTAATCGAATGCCCGGTTTGAGTCATATCAGTGTTTTTTTAAACAAGGGTTGGATGAGTCTGGGCTCGGTTCGACTCGGTCAGACTGACCTGACCAATCCCAGCCTAGGGTCCTGAATGGCCTATCTTTTCTACCTGTCCCAATAGGCCTCACTTGACCCAACCCAGGTTTTTCTTGGGTCCAATCTGCTAGGTCATCCAATGACTTAATATTATTTGTCTCGGCTCATTCTGGATGGTCGGTCAAATTCCAACCTAGGCCTCCCAATAGTCTCGCCATCTTCCCCCCAGCCTGGTCTAACTCAGTCGGAACGGCTCAAAAAACCAGTTGGGAAACTCGGGTGGCCTGGATTGATGTATCCCAGACCAGTTCGACAGGTCCAATTGGGGGCGCGTGCATCCTATCAACCCAACCTCCCCCTTCTGCAAAATGTGGTGACAGGTGGCACCACGTCTCTAGCACACTACCGCAATTGATGGGTTGTGGAATCCTACTGCTCCTCTATGGTATGCACCAGGCACACCACTCCTACATCTTGTTGGCCCTTGCCGGTGGCCCATGCTGCACTTCCATGACAGATCAATTCACGGCTTATTCCTAGCACACATAAAGTACCATCTGTGGACCACCAGGTCCGCACCGGTGGTCCGTTATTCAGGTCATCTATGCCACTGGCCTCTGTGAGGTTTTTCCATTACAATAAATCCCTATAATTCTCCTTTTCCACCATATTTAATGTTCGTCCATGAAGAATGCACAAGAACACACATGGAAGAGGGTATCAGGCCTTGTTCGTGTCTGCCCATACCCTCCACGTTAGAGGTGTATAATCAAAGGGAGGTTTGGGATTTCAACACATTAATCAACCCCTCTATTCAAGTCCCATAATTTTACAACCCTTCTACAAGAACACCTGATTTGTGGATCAACCTATTCATGGTTTGATCCATATTCATTGTTTTAGATTGAAAATTTGGAATGAACAACAATAAAATAGAACTCATAACCCAATCTTTATTTTGGATCTGTCACTAACGATGGATGGTGATCTGAATCATCGTCAATCCTTGATCCAATATCATTCATCGTCATTCATCGATCCGTGATCTGCTATCATTCTTCACCATTCATCAAATCCTGGATCTGATCTCATTATCAACGAGATTTTTTCACTACACTCTGATCCTCCAACATTCATTATTGTGTGAGAGAGAGAGACTCTCCTCACCAGAAGTTTTCCTTGGGTTGTTTGTTAGCACTGGACACTAATTAATCAGAGGTGGGAGATGTGTTGTGTGTTTCCAAACTAATTCTTTAATGAGTTTCATTAATGAGTCAGTGTCACCTCATCACTGCACCATAGCGTTGACGAGTCATTGTGTCACAGTGAACTCATTTCAAATAAAAGAAACTTCTAAAAGATTTTAAATTTATTTTATATTTTTCTATAAAAAGTCCTAAATTTATCTCTTTTGGTCAACCCATGATGGTCGAGGTTAATCAATTCCATGGAGAATTCTAGAATTCTAAACTCTATGGTACCCACTTATTTTTTATCCAGTCACCGGTTCAAAAGTTAAAATAACCTGCTCACACAATTACTGAACGTACTTTAAAATAAGTTAAAAATTATATTCTGGGCACCCCATGCCTCATAATCATGTGTCGTCTAAATGCCTAGTATCGAAATAATTCCATATAATTTAAAGAAATTACACAGAAATTTTGGGACATTACAGGAATAAAGTTATTCAAAATGTTATTTATTATCCCTAATGTTATTTTTTTGAAGTAAAAAATTGTGATGTACATAGTGTATTTATTTTTTTATAAAAGTATCATTTGTGTATTTGGTTTACCAAAACTATTAATCTCTTAGTATTTTGGGATTTCATTCCTTTTAATCATACCATTGTATTTGATAGGAGACACTACCTTCAAGACACCCGAGGCTAGGCTGTTATAATTTTCCTTGAGAAATGTTTTCTTATAGTGGTTCGTCATAAGATAGAAAATAATTTTTATAACTATGATGGGTGGAGGATTCAATAGATGCATACAATGTAAAATTCCCATGGTTGGAAAGGTACTCCCCAATTTTATCCATGTTATTGATAGTAAAATCAATCATTTTTACTCAATATTGAAGGTAAAATATTGATGGGCACTTGATTCTTGTGAATTTAGAAGATATGAATAAATTTTTGATGTGGGGAGAAGGTGTGAATTTAGTTTGTAGATAATCAGGTGTTCTTTGAAAAACAGTAGAAAATGCGGCCAAGGTGGTATGAAAAAGGGAGAATGATTCCAAAAATCTTCAAAATTAAGAAAATTAAGTTTCTAGATTGTGATAATTGTTGTAAAAACACACTAGGAAATTTCTTACATGTTTTGGTAAGTGATTATGAGGTGGTAAGGTTGGACATAAGGCTTGTAAGTAAAACTGAAATGATCATGGTTATGACAAGGAAAATTCAAATAGCATGTCTGTAAAATGTTTTAAATGAAATGAGATGGTTCATTATGAAAAAGGGTGTCTAAATAAGAATTGGAATGATGGGAAACATTTAGAAAATTGGGAGAAAGGTGTAGGAAATCATTTTTAACTACTTCTGTAGACATTGGTCTATCATACAAAGTGATATTATCAATATTGATAGTTTATACATATTATGCTAATGTCTTGTTTGATACAATGTCTAAAAAATCATTGACTTCTGAGAAATTTCTTATTAAATAAAAAATTACACCTCATGAATTGAACTCAAAAGTTATGGTGAAAACACATGAGGGGAAATATTTAGGAAAAATAATTTATAGGAATCTTCCTATTGTTTTTTAAACATATTACCTGAAAACCATGTTTTTTTCACCAAGTAGAGTCTGATTTAAATCTGGGTATGGATTGGATTTCTGTTTACCATGATAAGAAATATTTTAGAGTTAAATAAGTGGTATTTCAGAAAGAGTTTGTTTATATATTGAACACATAAAATTGATAACATATTGAGTAGCTGATAAAATGATAAAAGATTGAAATAAAAGTTATCCTACATATATTGTTGGGAAAAATGTAACTATTAATTTTAATGACGTTCTAGTGGTAAATTTGTATTTAGATACTTTATCCTTAATGTGATTCATGGTGTTATGTAGGACCCCCATGATTTCATAGTGCATTATCTCTTAAAAGTTATTCAATAACTTTCACAACACACAACACCGATTTCGAGCGCACCACGACTTACCAAACTAGCCGTTCAAAATGTGGTTATGAATAGTATTAAGTGAATTTTTAATTTTATATACTCTATAAAATTTTATATTCCATATTATGTGTTTCTTAGACATAATATAATACCAAATTCATTTTTTTCAGATAAAAGAAGTAATTTTCAAAAATGAAATTTCACCGCCTTTTAATGGCAAGCCCTTTTTAAAACCAATATTTAACTATTTAATATATTCAATTAAATGAAATTAAATTCTTCTATAGAATAGGGACATAAAATTTTAGTTTGAATTTATTTTTGGTATTTTTCTGAAAACATACAATTTTATGATGAATAGTGAAGAACATTGTGTTATTGTTTAAAACTGACATTTTATTTAAATAATTATTTTTTTATTTAAATTTATTTTAAGTAAAAATAGATATATAATACCTATAAATGTTCAATTTAATTCATTGGAGTCATTTTATAATAAAATTAGATGTATAAAATTTTATTGAACTTTATAACGTCTTTTACCCAACTTATAGGCACATTTGCAAATTTGCATAAAATGTAATTTTACCGCTTCTGTGATTTGAATTTCAAAAATATGAGAGACATGGTTTAAATCAGTTTGTAAAATTTGGTTCAATAAGATAAAAATAATTTTTTGTGAATATAAACTTTTGACTTTTATTTACCCCAATTAAAACTAAATAGGGTAATTAAATGTAAAAATGATATTATAATTATCCAAACATGTTTTCTAATTCTATTGGATAAGTGTATTTCTACCAAAACCAACCTTAGGAATAAAATATGATCCTCTCGGTCCACATAAATTAGATTGGGATATTTGTTATTATTATTTTTAAATAAGAGTTACAAGTGTTAAATTCAATGTTTAATAACTAAACCATTTTTAATATAGGGTTATATATAAGATAATTTTGACTATAAATATTCAATATAAACAAAAACTATATCCTACATCATGGTATTTTATTTATAATTTTTATATATTAAAAAATTAATTTTATTTATGACCGAATGATGATGCAGTAATTACCTTATTAATGAACAATAAAAATAATTGATATAATAAATATAAAAATTAATGTTAACAGAGACTTCTGATGACATCCAAGAATTTTATAGGTGAATGTAACATTTTCGGGTTTATTTAATGTATTTTTTTCTAAGTAATCAATATTTTATGACTTTCTAAAAAACTAAATAACAAATAGTGTCAAAATTGACATAAATGAGTTTTTTAAAACAAATATTATATTATTAAATGATATAATAATCCTAAAAATAAATGGTTCATCCGAAGGACTTATATAATAATATATATGACATTAAGAAACCACTTGAGGTTATCTTGTCTTTTTATAGTATTCTTATTAACCATTTATTATAATAATACAAGAGGAGATGGTAAAAGTTAAACTATTTAACTAAGAGTTAAATCTAAAAGATAGGGTAAATATGGTGACCTAAACTTGTCTAAAACCTATTGGTAGATAGGATTTTGACCAATATACACCTTATTTTTAAAATAAATTAATTTGTATCCATTAGAAATTGAAAATGATTTTATAATAAAATAATATTTCAATCCTTTCCTAAATTGACCCTCATCTATCTTATAAAAGGGCACTTCCCCTTCCATCAAATTCACACCTCCAAATCCATTTCCCTGGGCCAAACCTACTCAAATCTCCTCCCAACTTCCCTCACGTCATCCTAGAGGCCTTCCCTTGAGCAGAAATCCAACCTATGGAGTCCATTTTTTCAAATCAAAAGGAAACTCCCAAAGAAGAGGTAATTATTTTATCACCTCTTCCAAAGTTCTTTTGTTCTTCCACATTCTCTTTTGTTGCTATTTCCAAACCAAAATAATAAATTTAGTACCTTCTATATATTTTAATGTTATTAAAAATACTTTACAACCATACAAAATATTTTATCCATCCTATGAATGATAATTTCACCATGCGTGCGTATGCACGGCTTAACATCTCCACGCCATGGTGTAATTTTTTATTCAACACTATGTTAGTTGTATGGATATAATGATGATTAATATGTAAATAAATAATGAAAATAACATTCTAATTTATCTATAAAATTAATTTACCATCCAATTCTATACCTTTTAATCATTAAGGAAATGATATCGTCACTCGTTTGTATGTACGGCTTACCTTCTCCACGACATGATGATATTCATGTTCGGGATCACCATTCCATGATGATTATAAAAATATATATTTTTAATAAGTATGTAATATATGACATCATAATTCTACTGGATATATATATATGTGTGTGTGTGTGTGTGTGTACTTACATATATCTTATCCACTTACTTCCATCCAATACGATATGAAAATGGAGAGAGCATTTATGCGTATGTACGGCCTACCGTCTCCATAAACAGTGTTTTCCATTTCATATATCTATCTATTATACATATTTATATTCAAAATATATAATATATATAAATAATTTTTTATATTCTGGATGTATTTAAATCTTGATCTAAATGATACGATCAAGAATAACAAGTTAAAACGCGTACGATAAAGAAAGCGATTATTACCCAAAATGTTAATTTATCATGGAAATCATTATTAAAAAGGTAATATAAAGTCATAAATGAATCATGTATGATATAATAAATATGAATATGGTTTTGGTATAATTTGATAACATACTATGGTCATTATACCGGAGGTTAAACGTACCCTCAACCAAAGGAAAGTGCAAGGTAAGGGTTAATTCCTCAATCTCATTATTATCAGAGACTGATTATGTATATGTATTTTCTTGGAAATATTTATTATCCATGTCCATGTTTCATTAAATAAATTTAAAAATGGTTATTTTAAGGTACTATTTATCTAAAACATAATTTTAAATGTTTTAAAAAATTTTTCTTCTAAATATTTCTCATTAATGTCCATGTTTTCACAATGGGTTTAAGGATTTATTTTTATGGGCGTGATTATCTTAAAATGTCAATTCCATTAAGATGTTTGAATGTGTTTTAAGATACGTTGATTAAAAAATCTACATTAAAGGAATTATTTTATAAATTTGCGACTTTTAATCGATTTTAAAAAAGGGGTATTTATCTCAAAAAAAATTACTAATCATTTTCAACTATATTAGCATCCTTTACTGGATATTATTATTGATTAAGGTTTATTTATTATAATAAAATCTTACATATTATATTGAATGAGTTATGATATGGTTGACTGTGGATGTGTTATTTTTATACCCTTCGTGTGTTATGTTTGATGTATTGGCATTTCGTATGCTAGTTTTAATACGAATGTTTATGTTATGTTTGGTCATTTTCTTATGTGGAATGAAGTGAACATAGTAAGTGATGTGTGGAGTCCGTTATAGCTCCTTGATGCAATGGTATGTCTCATCGAACAAATTAGTGTCATGGAATAAGTCGTTGACTAAAATTTTATTTGTATTCTTTCCACGAGGCCTTGACTATATTGTAATGTGTTCCGACATTTGGCATTCTCTCATTATGAATTTAATTATTTCATGGGATTATTCGGCTAGTATAATATCCATCTTCATGTTTATATGGTAATTTTTGAATTATTTTCTCTATATTATGTACAAGTTTATTTTTAATATGATTTTTTTAATGTGCATATTTCCTTAAAAGTTTATATTTTCTGCTAAAATATTTCCCCTTAATGAGCATCTGTGCCCACCCCTTTCTTATGTTTTATTTTCCCAGGATTCCAAGAAGTTTATTGTGATTGATATGTAGGGTTAATCTAGGGGAATAATGGTATTCTCAAAAGATTTTTTATGTTTTGTTTCATGTTTGAATGTGTAATGTAACTTTCATGTTTGTAATCTATATTCCAATACTACTAAACTGATCGGTCCTTTGGGACATGATTCCTTGTAATCATGAAAATGTACTAAAATAATGCACTGGATTTAGGCTTCTAGTGTTGAGGAATTACAGTGGGTAATAGAAGAAGTTTAGAAAAATCCTTGGAAATAGATTTAGATAAACTCTAATTAGAGAACATTACCCGAAGATAATCAATCATGATTTTTATTGAAGTACATCCTATAATTTTGTTAATGTAGAGATTTTGTGAATTTTCCAAAAAATACACCCCTTTATGGATACGATCAGGTAGAGGCGGAACTAGCACAGATATACCTAGGAGTGAAAACTCCAAAAAGGAGTTTTGGGCTTGACCCATGGTTTCATGGTATACGATAATGGGCCTTACTGCACTCTTTGTTACGAAACTCCCATGGGATATGCTTAAGATAGTTCACATTTTATTAACAAGCCATTATAAAGGATTTATGAGTAAATAATTCCTCAAAGAAAACATTTTTATGATTATAGATTATATGCATACACTTTTCAATTTACGTTAGGTATTTTACATGTTTGGAAATATGCATTGTAATTCATAAACTATCCTAGTGTATGCCATTGTTTAGAAATGGCACCTAGTAGATGGAATGAGAACTCCAGCAATACGCATGACACAAAGAGAAAGAATGATCATATCTTTCATGGTACTAATACATCATTTATAAGGGAAAAATTCTCCAACATATTCTCATCATATGAAAAAATTGTATCATGTTTTAATAAGATAATTAAAGAATTCGCTGAGTCATATGCCTTTGAAGGGAGTAAAGAGAAGAAAAGGATGTTAGAGAGAACTATGGATAAAGGGAATAGGGGAAAAGCATTTTCCCATATGTGATAACTGTAGAAAGTATCACATTGGTAAATTATTTAAGGGAATGACAATTTGTTATATGTTTCATGGAAAAGGACACCAACTTTGTGATTACAAGGGTAAGAAAATGGTTTCAAATGTACAATGATTCATCTGCAAGGAATTGGGACACTATGTGAATCAATGTCCCAATCGTCATAGTATACTTGAAATGATACTATTGTTTAATAATCAGTTTATGATACTACCACAGATGAAGAGGAATGATTAGTGTTCTTACGTTGTTATTATAGAACTGTGTCATTTGAGTATTGTATTAATTATGTAAAAGTGATAAGAATTATAAAGTATATAAGGATTTTTATGATGGTATGACTCTGAGTATGATATACTCTTTAATACCAAACGTAGGATAGAAATAGTAATGAGATTCTCATATACAAGAGGGGGTTAATTGTACCATTTAAAAATTCCCTTAGGAAATTTTGGATAACCAAAATTCACAACACCTCTAATTTCTAAAGATTTTCATGATTCTGGAAAAGTGATTCCTGATATAAAACATAAAAAAAGGTTACACAATCTATGATTCTACCTTAAAGTGTATAGAATCTAACTAAATCACAGTACAAGTAAAGAATTATAAGAAAGTTATACTTTCTTTAACAATACAAAATTCACCGGAAAAAAAGAAGTAAAAACTACAAGTAACAAACAATAACTCTTTTAACCCAAACAGAAGGGTATCCAACAACCTCGGATAAGAGGTCCCTTGATGTATACATTCATGAATGTATGTCTTACCCACACCAAGGTAATCCCTCGATATGAATATCGTAATATGTCTTGCTATCCCCGGAAGCCATCAACAATCAGGTAGTCGACACCTCTGTCTTCCTCAGCAAGGAAGCCCTCAACTTTAAGGTGTTGGAACCTATGCCTTCATATCCCTAGAAGCCCTCGATTTTAATCAGAAACAATCAGAGCCGTATGAAGAAAGTCTGCACAAGTAAATGTTTCAACAAGCTATTCAAACTTTCTGCATGAAGCTTTGAGAGTTGATAAGATCCTCTCTCTAGAAATCACTTCAGGAAGTTCTGATCACCAAAATTCAAAAAGATGTAGCTTTTTTTCAAACTATCTCTTATTTATAGGTGAATCTCTAATAGATGAATCCCTCCTCTAATGGTAATATTTTTTCATTAATTTTGGAGGGACCTGTAAAAATTTCACTCAACCAACAGTTAGTCAATAACTAAAAGAATGATATCATTTGCTAATGATAAAAGTTTAATCATAAGTACAACTGAAGTTTGTAATGTAATAAAAATAAAATTTCGGAGTCCAACCAAAATGGAATTTGTATTATATAATAAAGATATATTCAGATTCTATTTTTATAGGGAATTAGTATTGAGAATTTGTAACTAGATTACATCATCAGAATTTGGAATGAGAATTCATAATAAAAATTCATCATCACAATTTGTAATGATAATTCTACCCTATAATTCTTAATGATAATTATGCACTAGAATTTGTAATGAGAATTCAAAACTATAATTCGTAATGATAATTCTTCACCAGAATTCATAATGATAATTCTACACTAGAATGTGTAATGATAATTCTTCACTAGAATTCGTAATGAGAATTCTGCATTAGAGTTCGTAATGAGAATTCGTAATCATAATTCTTCACTAGAATTCGTAATCAAAATTTTTCACTAGAATTCATAATGAGAATTTGTAATCAGAATTCTTCACTAGAATTCGTAATAAGAATTTGTAATCAGAATTCTCCATCATAATTCGGAGTTAAAATACATGAGAGTTCGTATCCAGAATTTTGAGTGGAACTTTATGAGACTTCGTATCCAGAATTCGAATTAGAACTTCATGAGAGTTCGTACCTGGAATTCGGAGTGGAAAACAGAATACCTTATATCTATGTATTATATGATTTTGAGGTTTTGGACTTCAATCTGAATTTTATACTTAAATAAATTTATATTATGAATAAGGAAATCTACATAAGGGTAAATATCCTTAAGGATGTAAATTTTCATTGTAGAGGTAAAATATAGATTTTCTTAAGTATAAGGTGTTTGTGATTTTAAAAACAAGAAGGAATGGAAAAGTCATAAGGAAAACCTTATTGACTCAACAATCTCCCCCTTTTTGGATAACACAAAAAAACTTTCGAGAAATAATATATGGACTTAGAAAAATTTCATTAGACTTTGAAGTTAAAACATATCTCCCTATTTCCATAAATGATGGTGAACACAACTAGCTCCACCTTAGGCTTTGGAGCTCTAAGTATTGTATTATGGATTTCTGGAGTGGAGTTTTCATTGTCATGGGAATGAAAAACATTGTAATGAGAAACTCCCCCATATAATGAGCTCCCCCTTACTTAGGGATAGTTCTTAGAAATTTTTCTTTTTTCTTTTAGATTTTTCCTTCTCCCCATTTTGAGTAGTTCTTTTTCCTTCTCTCCCTTTTTGATTTTCAAAATGAATTTGAGGGAATAGAAAACAATAAAGTACCTGAAACATTAGTAAAGACATAAAAACAACACAAGAAACCAAAATTCTATTATAATTGGAAAAAATTTTACAAGGAAAATCAAATTCAACAAAATATCATGTCGTGTCTATTTGTCTTCCTTTTCCATGGGGATTAATTTATTCAAAAGGTTTTTCAACCTCTTCAAGTCATTCTAATCCTCCTCAGGTTGTTTTTCTAAGGCTTTAATTCTTTCATCCTGAGCCTTCAGAGCCTCAAACTGTGCCTTTAGAATTTCATCTTGCTTCACAAGATTTTCTTCGATCTCAATGCGGAGATCTACTTCCCCATTCCAGCTTTGAGCAACAGAATTAATCTTCCCATTCAGATCCTTCACTTGTTGATTCTGAGAATTTTTCTCAAGGGCCAGCTTATCCTGAAGGTTATTCATCTTGGAATCCTCAGTGCTAAAAGCATCCTTTACATCATTCTGAAATTGATCATGATCTCCAAAGTCATCATCAATTTTTTTGACCATTGAGTGGTTTTGCTGCATGACTTTCTGTGAACATCATAATTGATAAGATAGTTTCTATGCTCAGCCTCAATCTTCACACCCTTATCCATCACCATGGATATGGATCCTGATTTCTTATTTAGGTTGTGTTGAAGAATATGGCACCTGGAGTCTATGGTTGGAAAGATGGGAATTTTAGCCACCAATTTATTCAAAGATTCAACAACAAAATCATGTCCAAGTGCTGATGATTCTGAATCAGACACCTTGCTCCTGGATTGTTCTTCTTCAATTTCCTCCAACTTTCTTCTTGAAGAGCCACCAATATCCTTCTTACTTATTACATATTTTGTTGAGGTGTCCATGACAACTTTCTTACCCTTATCAACTTTCAAAATGGTTTCTTCATGAGGATAATCTTCCTCACTTTCAGATAGTTGAACAATTTTGTCTTCATCTGGTTTCTCCTTCTCCTCCCCTTCAAGAAAATGATTCTCATTGCTTTCTTCATCAGATAATTAATTTTCTTTCTCTTATTCCTTGTCATCATCATTCTTACCATCTTTCTCATATCCCTTTCTCAGAGTGACAAGCTTGGAGGATTCGGACTCAGATGTTCGGAGTAGTAGTTTTTCTGATTGGTTTTCCTTCTATTGATATTCCAAAACATGTTAAATCAAGTCATCTATATCACCACTGTCTTCTTCTACTACTTCTTCTAATTCTAATTCTTCCTCTTCTTCTATTATTTCAACAACTTCATTTTCTTTAGGCTTTTCTGTAGTGAAGTAATTTTTTCCAGGGGTCACCAGTAATGGCTCAACAAGGAATGTTTCTGGAATAGGAATATTCTCAGAGCCTACTTATGTGTCTCTCAAAAAGGGATTGTACAAAATAAGCTTCAGACATCTTCTCCTTCATATTCTTCTCTTTTTCTACCTTCTCAAGGTATTCAAGAGTCTTCTCCCTTATGGATTTAGCTTCAGCAGGGTCCAATCTGAACTGAGGTTCACCTTCCATCCTTTTCTCCGTATCTTCCCTCTATTTAGCAAACACCTCATCTGGATATGATTTCTGTTTCTTTGGCTTGGGAGGTGCAGATTGGGTTTCCTTGAATTCTTATCTTTCATTGTAAAAAGGTCTAGATCTGCATTTTCCTTAACATAGTTATTTTGGAGAAAAAATCATGTAATTCTATCATACCAAGCTCGTGGGGCTTGATTAAGGCCATACAATGCTTTGGTAAGACTAAAAACATGATCAGGATGTTTTGTGTCTTCAAAGCCTAGATGTTGTTCCACAAAAACATCCTATTGAACAAAACCATTAAGAAAGGCACATTTCAAGTCCATTTGAAAAAGATTAAAATTATAGAATTATGCAAGGGCAAGTAAAATACAAATAGATTCAAGTCTAAATGCTGAAGCATAGGTTTCTTCATAGTCTATTACTTTTTTTTGATTATAGGCATTAGCAACAAATCTAGCTTTATTTCTTATAATGATTCCATTTTCATCACACTTATGTTTGAAGAACCACTTTACTCCGATAACATAAGTTTCATTAGGTCTTTCAACCAAGGTCTAGACTTTATCCCTTTCTAATTCATTTAGTTCATCTTGCATGGCTTTAATCCAATCATCATCACCTAAAGCTTCATCAGTGATTTTTTGTTCTAATTGGGAAAGAAATGACAGAAGTTCTACTTCATTTCATAACGAACTTCTTGTCCTTACAGTTTGATTGACATCACCAATGATACTATCACTATAATGATTCTTAAGAAACGACTGGTTTGGGTTTTGTAAAACTTTTTCATCAACAAAGGGTATGAAATCTTCTGGGGTAAATGTTTTAGAAATATCTTCTTCAACATTTTCCTTATCAGAAAGATTTTCTATCAATGGTTGATAATCAGTTTTTGAAAACACATATGAGGATGGAGGTTGAGGTTGTTTAAAAACAAAAGGATCAGTTTCATCAAATTTGACATGTACTGTCTCTTCCACAGTAAAAGTGTTTCTGTTAAAAACTCTATATGCCTTAGAAGTTGTGGAGTAGCCTAAGAAAATTCCTGAATCATATTTTGGTCTGAATTATTGTAAATTATCTTTAGTATTCATAATGAATACATTGTTTCCAAAAACCATAAAGTAGGAAAGTCTAGATTTTCTACCATTCCATAACTCATAAAGAGTTTTATTAAGAAAGGGTCTAATTAAAACTCAATTTATAATATAACAAACAGTACATAATGCTTCAGCCCAAAAATGTTTGGCTACATTATATTCACTAGACATGGTTCTTGTTATCTCTTGAATAATTCTATTTCTTCTTTCAACAACACCATTCTGTTGAGGTGTTCTTGGTGCTGAAAAGTTGTGTGTAATAACTTTTCTACAACAAAAGGATTCAAAATCAGAATTTTAAAATTCTCCTCCATGATCACTATGTATAGTTTTCAATGTAAGTTTTTTCTTATTTTTAAGTTTGGATCTAAAACTTTTGAAATAAGAAAAGGCTTCAGACTTCTTTGTTAGAAAATATACCCAAGTAAATCAAGTGTAATCATCCAATAAGCCAAATACATAATTCTAGCCCCCAATGCTTCTAGTTTGTTTTAGAACAAAAAGATTCATGTGCACCAACTATAATACATCAGTTGTTGAGAATTCACCTACTGATTTAAAACTTGATTTATGATGCTTTCCATGTTGACAAGGATCAAAAACTTTTGAAGAATCAAATCTAATCTCTGGTGAATCCTTAACTAAACCTTTCTTAGAGAGTTTGGGTAAGTTCCTAAGGTTATAGTGTCCTAACCTTCTATGCCATATCCAATAATGATCTTCAATTGCACTTAGACAAGGTAAGTCTTGGATCCTAAGGTCTTCTAAGTTTAGCATGTAAACATTATCTTGCATTTTAAAATAATGAATAAATTCTTCCTTGGAATTGTGTACTAAGCACTTAGCATTCCTAAATTTCACAAGGTAACCTTCATCACATAACTGTCTAATTCTAATTAGGTTGTTCTTAAGACCCTTAACAAAGAAAACAATTGAAACCAAGGTTTTTCCAAGAAGAATGATGTTACCTATACCAATAAATTCTCTCTGAGCATTATATCTGAATGTTACTTTTCCTCCATTCGTCTTGATAATCTTTTAAAAATAGTTTTTGTGAGCATTAATATACTGGGAACATCCACTATCCATGTAGCATGTATTGTTGTTGGTACTTTCCCTATTTTCCTGAAAATAAGAAAAAGTTAGTTTTTCAGAATCCAGACTTGCATGGATCCAAAAATTTTAGAAAGTAAAATTTTGGGTACCCATATCTTCTTAGAAAAATATGCCTTATGAAATCCGAAAGATTGGGTTTTTTTTAAGGAAAAATTCTTTGCCTAGTGTCCAGAACACTAACATTTTGTGTAAAATGGGGCACTTTGAGGAACAAAGTAGTTGTTACTAAAAATCAGTTTAGAACTAGTGTAACCAAAACCAGAAGTATTTCTTCGAGGTCAGATTTGTGAATACATTTTATCAAAATTTTCCTTACCTAGTGTAAAGTTTGACAAACACTTCCTCAAGGAGAATATTTCGGATTTGAGTTTAATAACTAAGTTCTTGTCTTCAAAACCATTTGAACTTGATCTAGGCACGAAAAAAATATTCATAGAAATTACATTTTCAAGACCTTTTGAATGTTTATTCTTCTCAGAATTTACCTCCTCAAGATTTTTTGAAATACTTTCAATATCATCATTTTCCTATCAAGATCTTTAGAATGATCTGATATTTCCTTTTTAAAAATAGTATTCCTAGAGTTTTCCTTTTCATTCTTTTTAATGAGTATTGAGTTTTCAATCTCAAGAAGTTAAGCAAACCTAGAAACTGCTTCATAGGTAGGTAAATTATTTTATTCATCCAAAGAAGATTCTTCATCAGAAGAGTTATAATATTTACCACCATTAGAATTTATAGAAACCATGGTTAAGGATTCCGCATTGTGTACCTTAGCCATAAAGTAATGATTATCAATAGGTAGCCTGGATATAAAACCAAGATTCTTCAGTCCTGATGATTTATGATCTGAAGATTCATATGAAGAGTCACCACCACTGGAACTCCAGGTGTCATTAGCTTTCAAAACATTCTTAGCTTTGGACTTGTAATGCTTATTTATGTTCCTTTCAGAATGCCTCACTTTTCTCAATTTTCTCTTGAGTATAGGGAAATCAAGTCTTATGTGTCAAGCTCTCTTGCATTAATAGAATGTGACCTCATAATCTTTCTTATCTTTCCATTCCTTCTTCTTATACATGGATTAGAAAGTTATCTGTCCAGCTATCTTGTTCATCCTTCAAGCAAGATTTTCTAACTCATTTTCTGAAACTTCACACTCACTAGATTCGGATTGGATAATAACCTTCTTAGATTTGGATCTAGTAACTCTCTCACGAGTCTTAGATTTCATGTGATTTGAAGTTTTCATAAATGAAACACTACCACTTCCATTTTTCTTCTTTATATTGTCAGCATCTCTCTTCATTATAGTCTCATTTTGAAGAAGATTCGAAATAATTTATCAAGAGAAATTTGGGTAACCTTTCTGTTTTCATTGATAGCAGTTCTCTTTGATTCCCATTCATTTGGAATGATGTATATGATATTTTTAACAAGATCTTAATCATCTAGACCTTTCTCTCCCATATATTGTAAGCTATTCACGGTATTCATGCATCTTTGTTGCTTCTTATAGGTTGGTTCTCCATAAGGAAAATTGAAACCATGATACTCAACTCTGAGCATGGATCTTCTAGTCTCAATCAATTTAGATGTACCAAAATGTGTAACTTCAAGTTTCTTCCATATACAGTTAGCTGTTTCACAAGAAGAAAATTAACTATATATTTTCCTAGTCATTGAACAAAGAAAAGTATTGTGTACCTTATAGTTGAGTTGGTATTCATGCTTTTCATGATAAGTAAAGGCCCTTACATCTTTATCAGGGATTTAATATCCACCGGTAAGCATGAAAAAATTATCTACCCCAGTACTGATAATTAAAGTCTTCATAAAATCTCTCCAATATTCATAATCATTAGCATCAAAAATTGGTGGTTTAGTAAGATTTAGGTTGTCGATAGAACCAACATTTAAACCTACCATCCTTAAGAAAAACTTTGTCACACAAACTTATTAGATGTATATGTTTGTAATCAAGACAAAATATACTACACAAGAAAAGTTGAATCTCTATGAAAAAAGTGAATCCGAACTATGATTCTGAAAAAATTGATTCTGAAAACTATGAATCCAGAAATATGAATCTGAATTCCCAATTCCGGAAGTTATGAGAAGAACAATTCTTCTGAATCTAATCATGATATTAATTCAGATTGAACCAATGCTCTGATACCAATTTTTAGGATGGTATGACTCTGAGTATGATATAATCTTTAATACCAAATGTAGGATCAAAATAGTAATGAGATTCTCAGATACAAGAGGGGGTGAATTGTACCTTTTAAAAATTCCCTTAGGAAATTTTGGATAACCAAAATTCACAACACCTATAAGTTCTAAATATTTGCTTGATTCCGAAAACGTTATTCTAGAAATGAAACTTAACAAAAGTTTACACAATTTAATATTCTACCTTAAAGAATATATAATCTAACTAAATCAGAGATCAGGTAATGAAGTAAAATAAAGTTATACATTCATTAACAATACAAAATGAAATGGAAAAATAAGTAGTAAAAACTACAAGTAACAAACAATAACTCTTTTAACCCAAAGAGAAGGGTATCCAACAACCCTTGATAAGAGGTTCCTTGATTTATACATTCAAGAAATTCTGTCTCAACCACACCAGGGTAAGCCCTCGATAAAAAGATTGGAATCTGTCTTGCTATCCCCGCAAGCCCTCAACTATCAGGTAGTCGGCACCTCTGTCTTCCTCAGTAAGGAAGCCCTCAACTTCAAGGTGTTGGATCCTCTATCTTCCTATCCCTGGAATCCCTTGATTGTAATCAGCAACAATCAGAGTCACACGAAGAAAGTCTAAACAAGGCAATGTTTGAACAAGCTATTCAAACATTCTGCATTATGCTTTGAGAGTTGATAAGAGCCTCTCTCTCTCTCTCTAGAAATCACTCCAGGATGTTCTGATCACCAAAATTCCAAAAGTTTTAGCTTCTTTTCAAATGAGCTCCTATTTATAGGTGAAGCTCCAACGGTCACCTCCTTCCTCCAACGATCATATTTTTCCTTGAATTTTGTAGGGACCTATACATGTGTCACTCAACCAACGTTTAGTTTATAACTGAAAGCAAGACATTGTTTTGTAATGAAACAAGTGTATGAATATGTAAAACTGTAGTTCTTAATGTAAGCAAAATAAAAGTTCAGATTCTAACCAAAATGGAATTCGGTGTCTATAATAAAAAGATATTCAGATTCTGTTTTTCTTGGGAATTCGTAACCAGATTTCATCATCAGAATTCAGAATGAGAATTCTTAATCAGAATTCATCATTAGAATTAGTAATGATAATTCTACACTAGAATTCGTAATGAAAATCCCGCACTATAATTCTTAATGAGAATTTGTAATGGCCCGGACCTCTCCGGCCCTTTCCTTTGTCAAAAAGAAGGTGGCGAAGTGTTCTGGAGGGTAAAATGGACTTTCCCCGCACCTTCTAGAATTTTGAAACTACACATCATGTAGTTTGAGTACACGCTGTGTACCCCCTTTTCGGGTATACCCCGTGTTGCAGGTCATGTCCTCGCTGTGGGAAATAATGGGTGTACGTCGTGTTCCCAGTTCTACATGCCATGTAGTCCTTCCTCGCATACGTGTTACCAGTTAATGGTTGTGTACCGTTTTGGATCTGTGTCCTTTCCATGTGAAATAAATGATTACACACCGTGTGTCTAAAATACATGTCGGGTTGTCCTTCCCCGCGGATGTGTTACCCTCAAACCGTGTGTTGACCAGTCAAGGGCCGCGGAGCCGTGTTGGAAGCCGCGTGGAGAATATGTAAAATAACCAAGTACACACCGTGTACCCTAAAGTACATGCCGTGTACTTTTCCTTTTCTCACCTATAAAAGTAGGGGTCCCCTCCTCCTTTCAACTCACCCCTCTCCTCCCCTTTCCCTCTGAGCAGAGATCTCCCAAGAGACTCGAAGGCTCTTTCTTCCATAACTTCTTCGTCCGAGCTCCGATTTACGATCCGTCAGTGGCCACGGGATCGTAACGACGAGATAGAACGTCCGATATTGGCTATGTTGTCTTTCCTTCAGCCATTCCTTTTCGACTTCCACCTGATGAGGTTTTTCCGGGACCCGACAGAGGTGACAGACGCCGATGGACTTCTTCTAAAGTTGATCCGGGGGAGCGCTGTGATCAGAACTGTTGATGTAGGGATCATACCTTTCTCTCTCTCTCTTTTGTGCATCATGCAGGGTGGTTATCCTATTTTTTCATGAGAAATAGTTGAACCATTAGATAAAGATAATAACTGGTCAAACAACAGGGTTGGGAAGTTTGTGATTTCTTTTACTGTATATCCTGTGATATTATGTTGTAAATTGAATGAGCTTCTACTTACTGAAAATTACGGTCGTTGGGGGCCTTTTCTTGCACAATTAAATTTTTCCCTATCTTTCTAGACCATATTTGTGGATATCACTTTGTGGAAATTGGTTAATCACATAAAGTTGGTTGATTAAATGAAAATATGGAACCCTTGTGTGATCACCCCGGTTAAACAAAAATGGAATAATGAACATGTGGGTGTTGGTTTGGATACGTGGCATGTGATGGGGGTGTTTTTGTGGGTTTTTGTGGTTTGGGTGAGCAGCGGGACTGAGGTTGGCTTGGTTGTGGGTTGGTGT
Source organism: Viscum album (assembly GCA_963277665.1). Taxonomy (NCBI): domain Eukaryota; kingdom Viridiplantae; phylum Streptophyta; class Magnoliopsida; order Santalales; family Viscaceae; genus Viscum; species Viscum album. Next base: position 897,478,809 of record OY728127.1, read on the forward strand.
GAATGTTATGTTGGTGACGGGTAGCGGGGCTGCGATAAATGGTTTTAAAGGGATAATGATGTACAGGTTTCTGTGCATTTGTGGTTATGGTAGTTGGCAGCAAGGATGTGGGGATGGGTCGAATGTGAATGGATTATGTGTTGTGAATAATAAATAAAAGTGGAATAGTTAATGAATGGTGGGGCGTGGTAATGGAATGGGATTAATAATCAATGGGGCTGGTTGGCTGATAAGAAGGGCTTGGTTTTGTTGCGTGTGTTTTCCTAACTTGATTTGTGGATGGCAGGGATTTGTTTTACGAATGATCAATGTGTTTGGTTGTGGATAGTTCCCCAGTAGTAAAAGAACAAAATAATCTAATTCTGCTGAAACGTGAAAACATAAATGGGGTTGGGGTTGTTTGTTGTATGCATTCTTCGTAGTTGTCGTGTCGAGGCACGTGCTCAGTTTCTATATTTAGAAGCCATAGGTTGGGCTGTGTGGTTGGTATATATATATATCTATATCTTTTGTGTTTTATCGCATCCCACCCATGTTGAGCACTTATTACCGAACACTCCCATTCCATGGGTGAGGGTGTTTTTTCCTTAGTAACTAGCTTCTTCCTGCTCGTTCTCCCCTAGGATGTGATGGATTGAGGAAACCTTACACCTAAGACTCTTCTGGTGGGTTTCGATTGGGGTGGCTTGGGCCCATGACTCTTCGGGCAGGTTCTACTTTTTCCCATGAATCTTTAGGATGAGGCACAGGTGTGTGCGGGCGGGATATGCAGTTGTGAGGCCCAGGTGTGTGCGGGTGGGATATGTGGTTATGAGGCCGAGGTGTGTGCGGGCGAGATATGTGGTTGTGAGGCCCAGGTGTGTGTGGGCGGGAGACATGGTGGTGAGGCTCAGGTGTGTGCGGGTGGGGAGAGTGTGGTAGCGTCAGGATGTTCGTCGTTAGGAAGAGCAGCTAACTAAATGGAACTGCTGTAGGTTACCCAATACTCTTGTTTCTTATATACTACTACCTTTTGTGCTTGTGTTTTGGTGAGTTGGATGGTGAGGTTGGGTGGATAGAATTCCTTGCTATGTTTCTTCTGTTGTTCTCACAGGACATTAGGATGTCTCCTCACTTGTGCACGAGAGCTTTAGGTTTCCCTACTAAGTATGCTTGTATTCTCACCCTACATTTACTTTCAGGTTTCCAAGAGGACTACCAGGGCCGTGCGGGACCCTACTAGTCATACAGTTGGATTTGTTGCAGTTTTTGTTCTCTTGTTTTCTTTTTGTATTGTATTTTAAGATTTCTTGTACTTGTAACTTGTTATAAAATTGTTTAAACATGCATGTGGGCTTGGTTTGGGTTTATTTCTATACACTTGTTTTTTTCCTTTTGGTGGTTGACTTGCCCTATTTCCCGATCCTAAATAATAAAAAGGGTAATGCCTCCAATATATGTGAAAACTCATACCCTTGATGCTAGTCGCCACCCCGGGGACTAATGGAGGCGGGACTCAGTGGTCATTATCTCCCTTCCACCATTGCCAGCTCAGGAGGGGCATCTTTGGTGGGACGGGGTCATGACAGAATGGTATCAGAGGTGGTGGTTGAGAGATAGGATGGAGTCTGGAGTTAGACAAAGTGAGGATTTCATGGGATGGTAGGGTGACAATGTTAGTCAATCTTGGTGCATGACATAGGCCAGGGAATACCGGCTAGGACATGGGATTTTAGGGCCCCCCGTGATCCGATGCAAGGACTCTGAGCCTACCGAATGACCAAGTGAGACTACATTGATTGAATGGTAGAGACCCTATGGAAGGTACATGCATCATCATGATTCTGTTTTACATTATTTGAGAGTTCTGGGAAAGAAATTGAAATAAAATGATAAAATAAAACCTTTAGTTTTCCTTACAACTTGGGCTTAGGCGATCCTTGTTTACCGTACAGCTATGGCACCTGGACATCATCCCCGGGTGGCTCATGTGGCCGAGGCCCAGAATATTCAGGCATTCGATCAGCTAAGGATTGACCGAGAGGAGGAAGATAACCAGTGGCAGAAGACTCTCCATTCTTTCCAGTGGCAGACCCTCAAGAAGTACGAGGGTAGCACTTCGGATACGGAGACGGAGAGGTGGCCTGAGGAGCTAGGGATCTCTTCTACCTTGATCAGTGCTCCGAGGGAGTACTGGGTTCCCCTACCAGTCACTAAGTTGAGAGGCACATAGCGAAAGTGGTGGACACTCTACCTCGGAGAGAGGATAGAGGCATAGGTTCGTTGGGATGACTTTGAGATGGAATTCCAAGAGGAATTCCTTTCTTCCATGATCAAGGCAGAGAAGCGGTAGGATTTACTCTCCCATCAGTAGGGGAGTATGTCAGTATGAGAGGTGGGGATCAAGTTCAAGGATCTCTTGTGATTTGCACCGGATCTCTTTCCGGATGAGGAGTCTCGGGCAAGATGTTTGGAGGAGGCGCTTCGTCCTTCCCTCCAGAATGTTGTCACCCCCTTCACCCTTCCGATGTACTTGGCGGTACAGAAGAAGGAAAAGGTTGTAGAGAGGATTCACTCTCTGGGAGGTGCACCCCGAGAGGGGATCCAGCTAGGCTTGTTGAAGGGGAAGGCAGTCAGTAGTAGGGCTCCTTCGATGGAACCTTCTAGGTTCAGGCTAGTGGGGAGCAGGCCCCAGCAGTTCCAGTTCAGATCTTTGGGTCCTCGTCCCTTTTTCAAAAGCCCTAGACCGAGGTGTTTTTCTTGCGGAGGTTTCAAGCACGTTCAGAGTCGGTCCCTGACCCGAGCTTAGTACGGTGGAGGTGGGCAGGTTCAGCGCCCACCTCAGCAGCACCAGTTGCCGGCTAGGCCCTTCTAGTAGTAGCAGGACCATGCTCCTCCGAGGGCAGACTTTGCGGGAGGAGGCCGACCTCAGGGTTCTCCTCAGGAACCTTGACCAGGGCATGGTTAGGGAGGTGGACGAAATCAGAGAGGCAGAGGAGCTGAGCGTGGACAGTTGCACGCAGCAGAGTTGACAGCTCCAGCAGGACCAGAGGTGGTGTGAGGTACGATTTGTTTGTTCATCACTCTTGTTACTTCTTTGTTCGATTCGGGAGCTTCTCATTCCTTTGTTGCACCTGGTCTATCCCATTCCTTGGGACTAGACATAGAGAGACTTTCTGTACCCCTGGAAATGAGTACAGCAGTTGGAGCCCAGACCAACGTATCTTGTGTTTTCTGGGGATGTGGGCTGACGTTGGGACCACATCGATCTAGTGGGGACCTTCTTCTGTTACAGATGCAGCCATACGATGTCATCCTAGGCATCGACTGCTTATTTTCAGTTGGTTCCATTATCGACTGCTTCCGGAGAAGATTTGTGTTCTCCGATGTGGATGGGCACCATGTATCTTTTGTTGGCGAGTGGAGCTATCAGGTGGGAAGCCGGAGTGTGGAGCCTTTTCTTTCCTTGTTAGGTGCGATATCAGTGGTTCTAGCAGATAAAGAGATGATGGATGTCCAGGAGGTTGTTGGGGAGTTCCTCTATGTTTTTCATGAGGAGTTTGTGACTCTACCCCCCCCCCCCCCCGATGTGACGTTGAGTTCAGGATAGACTTACAGCCTGGTGCCCGTCCGATTTCGATGGCCCCTTATCGGATGGCACCTTCGGAGTTGTAGGAGTTGTGGATTCAGATTAAAGATCTGATGGAGAAGGGTTTTGTTCAACACAACGTATCACCATGGGGTGCTCTAGTTTTGTTCGTGAAGAAGGAAGATGGTGTTCTCAGGCTGTGCATAGACTACCGAAGGTTGAACTAGGTAATGGTCAAGAACTGTTATCCCCTCCCAAGGATAGATGATCTCTTCAACCAACTGAGGGGAAAAGGTTGGTTTTCGAATATTGATCTACAATCTAGATAACATCAGCTGAGGGTAAAGGTCAGTGACATCTCGAAGATGGCTTTCAGGTGCAGGTATGGGAACTTTGAGTTTTTGGTGATTCCGTTGGGAGTTACGAATGCACCGGCTGTGTTCATGGGACTTATGAACTTTTTCATCTGGGAGTTTCTGGACTAGTTCATCGTTGTGTTTATCGATGACATCATGATCTACTCAAGGTCAGAGGAAGAGCACGTTGAGCTTCTCATGGAAGTCTTTGAAGTCCTTCGACATCACCATCTTTACGGGAAATTGTCGAAGTGTAAGTTCTTGACACAAGAAGTACACTTCCTGGGGCCCGTGGTGTCTCAGCATGGAGTGTCAGTGGACTTGTCGAAGGTGGAGGCAGTTGTTTCTTGGGCCGCACCCAAGGGCATGGCAGAAGTTCTTAGTTTCCTGGGGTTAGCAGGTTACTATCAGAGGTTCATTTCGGACTTCTCTTGAGTTGCTACTCCGTTGATATCTTTGATGAGGATGAACCAGGTCATCCTATGGAGCGAGCAATGCCAGAAGGCTTTTGGATACCTAAAGGAGAAGTTGGTCAGTGTTCCCATAATTAGGTTTCTAGAGGAAGGTCTGTTGGATGAGGTGTTTTGTGATGCTTCTGGCCTTGGTCTGGGGTGTGTGCTGATGCAGAAGAAGAGAGTGATCTGTTATGGGTCTAGGAAGTTATGCCCTCACGAGCGGAACTATGCCAACCATGACCTAGATCATGTAGCAGTAGTGTTCACACTGAAGTTGTGGCGACATTACCATTTTGGGGAGCGCTTTGTGGTCTTCTTAGATCACAAGAGCTTGCATTATATCTTCTCCCAGTGTGACCTAAACTTACGGCAGCGGAGATGGGTCGAGTTTCTCCAAGACTATGACTTTGCTATCTCTTACACTGAAGGTAAGGGAAACGTTGTGGTTGATGCCCTGAGTAGGAAGTCACGTCAGGAAGTGGTTTGGGAGTCCATTGATGCTTGGAAAGCGATGGGAGATTTGGCTGCCTTGCACTTGGATGCCATGGTAGAAGGTGTTAGAGGCTGTTGGTTTCAGATGACGGTGTAGTCCTCCTTGTTGTAGCAGGTGGAAGACTCTTAGTGGGGGGACTCCAAGGCAGAAGTGATGCGGGATCATGTCGAAAAGGGGAACGCTCCAGAGGATTGGTCAGAGGACAGCCGACATTGGATGATTTTCAATGGAAGCTTGTTTGTTCCGGAGGCAATGCGAGAGAGAGTTCTCCGTTAGTTCCATAGCTCAGCCTTGGCAGTACATCCTGGAGTTTCAAAAATGTACTGAGGCCTGAGGGAACATTTTCGGTGTCCCGGCGTAAAACGGGAAGTGGCGGAGTTTGTGGCTAAATGCCTAGTGTGTCAGCAAGTGAAGGCTGAACACCGTGTTCCTAGTGGTTTGTTGCATCCTTTAGATGTCCCAGAGTGGAAGTGGGACGACATCTCAATGGACTTCGTCACAGGACTACCCAGAGCTCAGGGTGGGTATGATGTTATCTGGGTGGTGGTGGATCGACTAATGAAATCAGCTCACTTCTTAGCAATTAATGAGTCAGGCCCGGTGAGTAACTTAGCATAGAGGTACGTAGATGAGGTTGTGCGATTGCATGGAGTCCCAAAGACTATCATCTCAGATCTGGATACTCGGTTTACCTCACGAGTCTGGAGTGGGTTACAACATGCTATTGGCACCCAGCTATGCCTTAGCACTGCTTTCCACCCCCATACCGATGGGAAGACAGAGCGGACTATCCATACATTGGAGGACATGATGCGATCATGCGTTATGGATTTCAGAGGATCATGGGTACGACACTTGCCTTTAGTAGAGTTCACCTACAACAACAGCTTCCAATCTAATATTGGCATGGCACCGTTTGAGGCTTTGTATGGAAGGCCATGTCGTTCACCCATTTGCTGGGCAGAGGGTGGTGAGACAGGTTCTCTTGGGCCAGATGTAGTGCAGATCACCACAGAGAAAGTCTAGCTTATATGTGAGAAGATGAAGGCGGCTCAGGACCAAGAGAAGTCTTATGCTGACCGTCGGGGGAGGCCCTTGGAGTTCGAGGTGGGAGATCATGTGTTCTTGAAGGTTTCCCCTCGACAGGGAAGTGGAGGTTTGGGAAAGGGAGGAAACTCTCACCTAGGTTCATCTGACCTTTTGAGGTGTTGAGGCAAGTTGGTGAGGTGGCATATCAGTTGGCCCTGCCACCTCAGTTGGAGAAGGTTGATGACGTCTTCCACATCTCTCAGCTTCGTCGGTACTTACACGACAACTCCCACGTTATCGATTGGGGAAAGTTAGATATGGGAGACGACGCGACCTTCGAGGAACGACCAGTCAGGATCGAGTATCGTAAAGAGAAGGTGCTCCGTGGACGAACCATTCTATTAGTACGTGTGTTGTGGAGGCATGGCGGCCTCGAAGAGATCACTTGGGAGCGGGAGACTCAGATGCACGCTCAGTACCCGGAGTTTTTTTGACTTGTGTTTTCCCATTTTCTTCTAAGCTTTGTATTGATGTTGTACTTTGTACCTTTGATATATGGAATTCTTGGCTTGTCAGTTGTGAGATATTTTTGTTTCCATGTTCCCTAGTAATGTGTGACTTGTACGAATGTGTGGGGAAAGGGAAAAACCTGATCCTTAATCGAGACTCATTAATGCAGATGCGATTGAACCCATGCGGGCGAGTCAGAGCCGCCTAAAGTGGATAATATCTTGATATAGGAGAAGGAATTCTTCCCCAAACCACATGTTTGGTCAGTGTTTTGGTTGTGTGGTGTTGGGGGTAGTATGAGTTGATGAATCCTAATGTATGAAAGTGGGAAGACCCAATTATTAATCAAGACACATTAATGAGGGTGTGATTAAACCCGTGCAGGCGAGTCAGTTCCACCTAAAGTGGATAATATCTCGATATAAGAGAAGGAATTCCTAACACATATGATTAGGGTTGTTGGTTGGAATCCTGTTATAATGAGATCCCTAAGAGGTATCTTGTTGAGTTTCCTCTGGGTTGGTTTTTGAATTCTCGTGGACGAGAATGTTTTAAGAGGTATCTGATGTAATGGCCCGGACCTCTCCAGCCCTTTCCTTTGTCAAAAATAAGGTCACAAAGTGTTTTGGAGGGTAAAATGGACTTTTCCCACACCTTCTAGAATTTTGAAACTACACGCTGTGTAGTTTGAGTACACGTCATGTACCCCCTTTCTGGGTATACCCCGTGTTGCAGGCTGTGTCCTCGTTGTGTGTAATAATGGGTGCACGCCGTGTTCCCAGTTCTACAAACCGTGTAGTCCTTCCCCGCGTACGCGCTACCAGTCAACGGCCTTGTACCATGTTGGAGTCGTTTCCTTGCCATGTGTAACAAATAAGTACACGCTGTGTGTCTAAACGACATGCCATGTAGTCCTTCCCCACGGATGCGTTACCCTCAAACCATGTATTGACCAGTAAACGGCCGTAGAGCCTTGTTGGAAGCCGCGTGGAGACCGTGTAAAATAACCAAGTACACTCCATGTACCCTAATGTACACGCCGTGTATTTTTCTTTTTCTAACCTATAAAAGGAGGGGTTCCCTCCTCCTTTCAACTCACCCATCTCCTCCCCTTTCCCTCTGAGAAGAGTTCTCCCAAGAGACTCGAAGGCTCTTTCTTCCATAACTTCTTCGTCCGAGCTCCGATTTACGATCCATCAGAGGCCATGAGATCGTAATGACGAGACGGAACATCCGAGCTCAGATCTGTTGTCTTTACTTTAGCCTTTCCTTTCCATCTTCCACAGGAGGAGGTTTTTCTGTGACCCAACAGAGTTGACGGATGCCGACAGACTTCTTCTAAATATGATCCAGGGGAGCACTGTGATCAGAACCTGTTGATGTAGGGATCTTAACTTTGTATCTCTCTCTTTTGTGCATCATGTGGTGTGGGTGTCATCTTGTTTTCAGGAGAAATAGTTGAACCATTAAACATAGATAATAACTGGTCAAACAATGGGGTTGGGAAGTTTGTGATTGTTGTTACTTTATATCCTGTGATACTATGTTGTGAATTGAATGATCTTATGCTTACTGAAAATCATAGTCATTGGGGGTCTTTTCTTGCACAATTATATGTTTCCCTATCTTTCTAGACCATTTTTGTGGATATAACTTTGTGGAAATTGGTTAATCACGTAAAGTTGGCTGATTAAATTAAAATTTGGAACCCTTTTGTGATCACCCCGGTTAAACAAAAATTGAATAATGAACATGTGGGTGTTGTTTTGGATACGTGGCATGTGATGGGGGTGTTTTTGTGGGTTTTGTGGTTTGGGTGAGCTGCGGGGCTGCGCTTGGCTTGGTTGTGGGTTTGTGTGAATGTTATGATGGTGACGGGCAGCGGGGATGCGATAAATGGTTTTAAAGGGATAATGATGTACGGGTTTCAGTGCGGTTGTGGTTATGGTAGTTGGCAGCAGGGCTACGGGGATAGGTTGAATGTGAATGGATTTTGGGTTGTGAATAATAAATAAAAGCAGAAGAGTTAATGAATGGTGGGGCGTGGTAATGGAATGGGATTAATAATCAATGGGGCTAGTTGGCTGATAAGAAGGGCTTAATTGTGTTGCTTGTGTTTTCCTGACATGATTTGTGGATGGAAGGGATATATTTTACGAACGATCGATGTGGTTGTTTGTGGATAGTTTCCCAGTAGTTATGGAACTAAATAATCTAATTCTGCTGAAACGTGAAAACCTAAATGGGGTTGGGGTTGTTTGTTGTATATATGCTTCGTAGTAGCAGTGTCGAGGCATGTGCTCAGTTTCTCTATTTAGAAGCCATAGGTTGGGCTATGTGGTTGGTATATATATATATATATATATCTTTTGTGTTTTATATCACCCCACACATGTTGAGCATTAGTGCCAAACACTCCCATTTCATGGGAGAGGGTGTTTTTCCCTTAGTTTCTAGCTTCTTCCTTCTCCCTCTCTCCTAGGTTGTGACAGATTGAGGCAACATTACACCTAAGAATCTTCAGGTAGGTTTCGATTGGGGTGGCTTAGGCCCAAGACTCTTCGAGTAGGTTCAACTTTTTCCCAAGAATCATCGGGAAGAGACCTAGGTGTGTGCGGGTGGGATATGTGGTTGTGAGTCCTAGGTGTGTGCGGGCGGGATAGGTGGTTGTGAGGCCCAGGTGTGTGCGGGTGGGATACGTGGTTGTGAGGCCCAGGTGTGTGCTGGTGGGAGACGTGGTGGTGAGGCCCAGGTGTGTGCGGGCAGGGAGAGTGTGGCAGCGTCAGGACGTTCGTCGTTACGAAGAGAAGCTAACTAAAGGGAACTGGTGTGGGTTACCCAATAATCTTGTTTCTTATATAATACTACATGCTGTCCTTGTGTTTTTGTGAGTGTGGCTGGTGAGGTTGGGTGGATAGAATTCCTTGATAGGTTTCTTCTATTGTTCTCACGGGACATTAGGATGTCTCCCCACTTGTGCACAACAGCTTTAGGTTTCCCTAATGAGTATACTTGTATTCTCACCCTATGTTTACTTTCAAGTTTCCAGGAGGACTACCAGGGCAGTGCGGAACCCTACTAGTCGGACAGTTGGAGTTGTTGCAGTTTCTATTCTCTTGTTTTCTTTTGGTATTGTACTTTGATCTTTCTTGTACTTGTACCTTGTTATAAAATTCTTTAAACATGCATGTGGGCTTGGTTTGGGTTTATTTCTATACACTTGTTCTTTTCTTCCTTTTGTTGGTTGACTTGTCCTATTTACCGATCCTAAATAATAAAAAGGGTAATGCCTCCCATATTTTTAAAAACTCATACCCTTGGTGCTAGTCGCCACCCCGGGGCCTACTGGAGGCGGGACTCGGCGGTCATTATCTCCCTTCCACAATTTCCAGCTCAAGAGGGGCATCTTTAGTGGGAGGGGGTCATGAAATAATTCTACACTAGAATTCGTATTGTTAATTCTTCACTTGAATCCATAATGAGAATTCTGTACTAGAATTTGTAATGAGAATTCTTCACTAGAATTCTAAATGAGAATTCTGCATTAGAATTCATAATGAGAATTCATAATCAGAATTCTTCACTAGAATTCATAATGAGAATTCGTAATCATAATTCCTCACTAGAATTCGTAATGAGAATTTGTAATTAGAATTCTTCACTAGAATTAGTAATGAGAATTCATAATCAGTATTCGTCATCATAATTCAGTGTCGAACTACATGAGAGTTCTTATCCTGAATTCAGAGTAGAACATTATGGGAGTTCGTATCCAGAATTCGGAGTAGAACTTCATGAGAGTTCGTACCCGGAATTTAGAGTGGAAAACAGAATACCTTATATCTAAGTATAATATGATTAAGAGGTTTTGGACTTCAATCAAAATTTTATACTTAGATAGATTTATGATATGAATAAGGAAATCTAGGTAAGGGAAAATTTCCTTAAGGAAGGAAATTTTCCTTATAGAATTAAAATATAGATTTTCTTAAGTATAAATTGTTTGTGCTCTTCAAAACAAGAAGGAATGGAAAAGTCATAAGGAAAACCTTATTGACTAAATAAGGATTGTACTGCAGTACATTTTCATTAATGATTTGAGATTTTATGGTACCAAGTAAAGTGACAAAGTTTCAAGTTAAACATTTTGGAAAATATATGTTTGGGGGAAACATAACCCTTAATATGTTTCTGGAACTGAGATAATGATTTCAGAATAAGATATAATTGAGTTGGATAAATTATATTGTATATTATTCACTACCTTGAAACTAATTAATTGTTTTTTATTCCATCATTGTTGGAGTTTACAACATTTTTTGATATAAGGAGTACATCCAATATTCTATAAGGAATAAGGGAGAATGAATTTAATCAATAAGGTTTTGTGGTAATTCAGGGTGTTACCATGTTTTAAAAGAATACATGATGAAGGTGTTCACGTGTTATTACATGACAAAAGATATCTTCATTATGTTTACCTTACATATAAATTTGGAATATGAGTTTGGACATAAGTATTTTGGATAAGTCTATTGGTTGGAATGAATTAATTTGGACATTGGATTCTATTGTTTAAGGTTAAAACATTTCATAAGATTGTTTTTGGATTGTTATAAAAAAAGAATACCTGGAGGTCGGGTGAAACCCTATTGCGTTCGAAAAGGCCACAAGACTTGAACTACAACCAAAGGGAGACAACGGTACATCACCTACCATTGGCCTACATGATGTCTTGGTTTGTATAATATAGTTTTTTTAAGAATTTTGACAAATGAATTATAAATTATTTTTTTTGGATCCCAATACGATTAGGATAAATAGAATATTTTTTAATTCTATTTTATTTTGGAGTGAAAGAAGAATTTGTGGTAGGAATTAGTTGAAGGATGAAACTCTACATGTCAAGCATATATTTTTCTTCTTATTCTATGAATAAATTAAATCTTAAACTTTTGGGAAGGGATATTAAAATATAAAATGTGTTACCCTAATACCTTATGTTTTGTTAATCTGATGATATTTTAAATCATCATAGATTGATGGCTTTGAGACTCTCAATTTTACACTTGTTTGTGATTGATGACCTCAAGAACTCCCTATAAATATTTATGTTTTTCCTCTAATTATGGGTCTCTAATTTCCACCAACGTTCTCCTAATCGAGATCACAATTTGGTGGTGAGTTTTCATTTCCCTTTCCCTCTTATTAAGAATAAATTTTATCAACCCAAATTTCAATGTGGGGTTTCCACAAAGGTATTTTTCTATTTTTAACCTTTTATTTTTGATGAAAATTTTCAAATTGAAAGGATGCAATTTATTGATGGGGGATAATGTAACACCCATGATTTAATACTATGTTATCTCTTCAACGTAATTAAATAAAATGTGTTACATGCAACACCGAGATCAAGCACACCATGAATTACCAAACTAATCATTCAAAAAGAGGTTATGAATAGTAATAACTGAATTTTGAATTTTATATACTCTATATAATTTTATAATCCATATTATGTGTTTCTTAGACATAATATAAGAAAAAGTTCATTTTTTTGGATAAAAGAATTATTTTTCAAAAAAATCAATTTAACCACCTTATAATGCTGAACCATTTTAAAAAAACTATTTGACACATTTATATATTAAATTAAATGAAATTAAATTCTGATTAAAAAGAGGGAATTAAAATTTTAGTTTTGATGAATTTTTGTTTTTTTTTTACATTCAATTTTTGATTAATAGTGAAAACACTGCGTTATTGTTTAAAACTAAATTTTTATTTAAGTATTTGTTTATTTGATTTAAATTTATTATCAGTAAAAATAGATATATAATACCTATATACGTTCAATGTAATTCATTGGAGTAATTTTATAATAAAACTATTTGTATAAAATTTTATTGAACATTGTAACGTCTTTTACCCACCTTCTTGGAACATTTGAAAATTTGTATAAAATTAAATTTTACTGCTTCTAAGAATTGAATTTAAAAAATCTGAGATACACGATTGAAATTAGTAACTAAAATGTGTTTCAATAAGATAAAAATAATGTTTTTGAATAGTAACTTTTGACTTTTATTTACCACATTTAAAAGTAAATAGGGTAATTAACGGTAAAAATGATATTATAATTATCCTAACACATATCCTAATTCTATTTGATAAGTATATTTCGACCAAAACAAACCATATGAACAAAATATGTTCCTTTTGGTCCACTTTTATTATATTAGAACATTTATTATTATTTTATTTAAATAAGAGATAAAAGTGTAAAATTCAATGTTTGACAACTAAACCATTTTTAATATTGGGTTATACATAAGATAAATTCGATTATAAATATTCATTATAAATATAAAAATATTTCCTAAATCATAATATTTTATTTATAATTTTTAGACATTAAATATTTAAATTTATTTATGACACAATGATGATGTAGTAATTACCTTATTAATGAATGATTACAATAATTAATATTATAAATATAAAAATAAATGTAAATTTGGACTTTTTATGACATAAAAGAATTTTATAGGTGAATGTGACATGTTATGGTTGATTTAATTTCTTTTTTTCTAAGTAATAAACTTTTTATGACTTTCAAAAAAACCAAATACCAAATCATGTCATAATTGACATAAATGAGTTTCTTAATCAAATACTATATTATTAAATGATATAATAATCCTAAAAATATAACTTTTGTCCAAAATAATTATATAATAATATATATGTCATTAAGGAACCACATTACATTCTCTTGCCTTTTTATAGTTTGTTTATTAACCATTTATTATAATAATACAAGAGGACATTGTAAAAGTTAAACTATTTAACTAAGAGTTAAATCTAAAAGATAGCATTAATATGGTGACCTAAACTTGTCTAAAACCTATTTTATGAAGTTATTTAGACCCATACCCATATTATAATCTAAATAAATCATTTTTGACCCATTATAAACAGAAAATTATTTTATAATAAAATAATATTTCAAACATTTCCTAAAGTGACCCTCACCTCTCTTATAAAAGGGCACTTCCCCTTCCCTCAAAATCACACCTCCAAGGCCATTTTTCTTGTCAAAACCCTTCCAAAATCTCCTTAAAACATCCCTAACATCAACCTAGAGGCCTTACCTTGAGAATAAAGCCAACCTATGGATCCTTTATTTCAAATCAAAAGGAAACACCCAAAGAAGAGGTAATTATTTTATCACCACTTTCAAAGTTCTTTTCTTTTTCCACATTCTCTTTATTTGTTATTTCCATAACAAAATAAAAAATCCAGTAACTTCTACATACTTATATGTTATTATAAATATGTTACAACCATATTCATTATTCTATCCATACTATGAATGATAATGTCACCATGTGTGCGTACGTACAACTTATCGTCTCCACACTGTGGTGTAATTTTTTATTCAACACTATGTTATTTGGATTGATATAATGATGGGTAATATGTATATAAATAATGAAAATAACACTATAATTTATCTATAAAATTAATATAGTATCCAATTATATACCTTTTAATCAGTAATGAAATGATATCGTCACTCGTGTGTACATACGGCTTACCGTCTCCAAGACATGATGAGATTCATTTCTAGGTACACAATTCAACGATGATTATGAATATATACATATATATATATATATATATTATTAATAAGTATGTAATATATGGAATAAGAATTCTACTGATGATATATATATATATGTACTAACATATATCTTATTCACTTAACTCCGTTCAATACAATATGAAAATGGAAACAGCGTTTATGCGTACGTACGACCTACCGTCTCCATAAACGGTGTTTTCCATTTCATATATTTATCTATTATTCATATTTATATTCTAAAAATATATTAAATATAAATCATGTTTTATTTTTTGGAAGTATTTATATCATGATATAAATGATATGATGAAGAATAACAAGTTAAAACATATACGATAAGGAAAGCGATTAATACCCGAAATTTTAATTTAACATGGAAATCATTATTAAATGGATTATATAAAGTCATAAATGAATCATTTATGATATAATAAATAAGAATATGTTTCTGTTATAATTAAATAACATACTATGGTCATTATACATGAGGCTAAACGTACCCTTGAACAAAGGAAAGTGCAAGGTAAGGGTTAATTCCTCAATCTCATTATTATCCAAGATTGTTTATGTGTAAGTATTTTTTGGGAAATATATGTTATCCATGTTTGAGTTTCATAAAATACATTTAAAAATGATTCTTTTAATGTACTATTTAACTAAAACATTATTTTAAATGTTTTTAATATTTATTCTTCTAAATCTTTCTCATTAATGTCCATGTGTTCAAAATGGTTTTAATGATTTATTTATATGGAAATGATTGTTTTAAAATGTTAATTAATTTCAAATGTTTTAATGTGGTATGGGATAATTTGATTCAAGAAACTATTTTAAATGATTTCCTTTATAAATGTGTGAATTTTAAATGATTTTGCAAAAATGGATATTTCTATCAAAAAGTTTTACTGATCATTTTCAACTATGTCAGCATCCATTACTGGATATTATTCTTAATTAGGGTTGATTTATTATAATAAAATATTCCATATTGTATTAAATGGGTTATGATATGTTTTAATGTGGATGTGCTATTTTTATACCCTTCATGGTTTATGGTTGAAGTATTGGCATTTCGTATGCTAGTTTTAATACGAATGTTTATATTATGTTTCAACATTTTCATATGAGGAATGCGGTGCACTTTATATGTAACTGGTGGTTCCCGCTATAGCTTCTTGATGCATATGTAGGTCTCATGAGACATATTAGTGTCATGGGAAGAGGCCTTGACAAAAAAATATTTGTAGTCCTAGCACGAGGACTTGACTCTGTGGTAATGATGTCCGGAGTTAGGCATTCCCTCATTATGAAATTAATTATTACATGTGATTATTATACTAGTCGAATATCCATGTGATTGTTTATATGGTAATGTTTGATTTATTTTCTCTATATTATGTTAAATTTTATGTTTAATAGGTTTTTGTTTTTATTACTCATTTTTCCTTAAAATTTTATAGTTTTTATTTAATTATTTACCCTTACTGAGCATATAATCTCACCCCTTTCTCATGTTTTACTTTCCCAGATTCCAGGAAGTGTATTGCGATTGATATGTCAAGTTAAGCTAGGTAAATAATGGCATTCTCAATATATTATTTATGTTATGTTTTATGTTTGAATGTGTAATGTAACTTTCATGTATGTAATCTATTTTCCATGACTGCTAAACTGATAGGTCCTTTGGGACTTGATTCCGTGTAATCATGCCAATGTATTAAAATAATTCATCGACACCAGGATTCTTGGGTCAGGGTGTTACTTGTTACAACTTATATGAATGTTGAATTTTCTGTAAACTTGGTTCCTGATGATAAGACAATCCCAAAACTTCAAAATATAATGTATCAATTAGAACTTCTAGAACTAAAAATAAAATAACACGAGTTTATAGATAAAGGTTTTATTCAACCCAGCACTTCAACATAGGGTGTTACCCTTTTATTTGTTAAAATGAATGTTGGATCTATGAGTATTTTCATTTATTATAGATATTTTAATAGAATAATTGTTAAAAATAATATCATTTCCCTCATATCGTTGAATGTTTTTAATCATCTCTAGGTAGCTTAGTATTTTTAGATGTTTGACACAAGGGCTGGCCACCATTAGATGAAGTTGAAGGATTAATACATTACGAAGATAGTGTTTCAGATGAGATATCAGAATTATGAATTTATAGTTATTCTCTTTTGGTTAAAAAAGTCACCTTCTATATTTATTAGTCTTATGAATAGAGTCTTCCATTAGTTTTTTGATTAGTTTTTGGTTTTTTATAGATGATATTTTGGAATATTCTAGATTGTAGGAGAAACATGAATTGACTTTATGTATTATTTTTCTCACTGTGAAAGAAATGAAACAATATGAAATGTTTAATAAGAGTGAATTTTGGTTGAATGTTTTTTTCCATCCATGTACATATTGTATATAATGATTGTTTGACACTTGATACTCCCAAAAATAAGTGGTTACTAAAAGAACAAGACTTAAAAATGAAACTGAGATTCATCATATTATTGAATTAGAAGACAATTACTCATAGATTATTCGATTTTATTCATAGTTTTCTATCCCACTGACTATGTTATCACAAAATGAGTAAAATTTATTTAGATAAAATACTGTGATTATTGTTTTCTAGAATTGAAAAGAAGATTGGTAAATTCTCTAATATTTCCCATGCCTTCTAGATATGGTGAAAGTTTTATCTATAGTGATGCTTCAATGAAAGGGAATGGTTGTGTCCTAATGGAAAAAAAGATTAGTAAATTACTTATGCTTCATGTTAGTTGAAACCTCATGAGTTTAATTACCCTATACATGATCTTGAATTATCAGCTATTTTTTAATTAAAAATTTAGAGGTATCCATTGTGTATAGTAATGTGTGAAATTTATACTGATAAAAAAAGATTAAAGTATATATTCACTCAAAAATAAATTAACAATAGGCTTATAAGAATACATGAACTGATCATGGATTATAATTTCATGATTTGTTATCATCCCAGAAAATCAATTAAGGCTGATGATTATTTGTTTAAAAAAATAATTCTTTGGTAAATATTTTATGTGGGAAAAATTACCCTTTTGTTATTGTTTTGAAGAATTATGGAGTAGAATTTGTTTATGTATTGACTTCTTCTATTTTGTTTCAGGTGTCTGTGCAACCATCTATATTGATCAGAATTAAAAAAGCTGAGAAGGATGGAAATGAGTGCATAAATAGGTAGATATGATTAAAGACAGTGAGTTTCCTGAATTTAACCTTCATAAAGATTCTTTTTTGAGATTTGGGATGATATTATGTGTTCATTGTGATTCTCTGTTGAGTAAATAGTTATTAATATAAGCTCATACTAATCTATTTTCTGTTCATCTGTGTAGTTGTAAAATTTACAGATTCATTCAACAATACTTCTAGTGGGATGGAATGAAAAGATATTTTTATGAATTTACTTCTAATTATTTTTCTTTTCAATAGGTTGAACTAGGATGGTAGTTACCAAAGGGGATGCTTCAAAAATGTATAGTGAAATAATGGAAATGTGAAAACATATCAATGGATTTTGTCGTGGGATTACAAAATACTCCTCAAATTAACAATGCAATTTGGGTTGTGGTTGATTGACTGAATAAATATATACAGTTCCTTCCTATCTGAGATAAAATTTCATTAGATCGACTTTCTCAAATGTTTGTCAAGGATATTTTAAAGTTTCATGGATTTACTATCTATATTATTTCTGATTATGATCCCAGATTCAAATCAAATTTCTAGAAAAAAATGAAAAATTATTTGGGAACGGAATTAAATTTCATCACTACTTTTCATCCTCAATATGATAGATAGTATAAGTGAACAATCCATACATTTTAGTATATTATTCAAGCTTATTCGATGGATTTCTAGGGATGTTGGGATCAACTTCTATCTCTTATTGAGTTTTCATATTATAACAGTTTTCATTATAGTATACATATTGCACCCTTTTCATAATTATCTAGAAAATGGTGTCAAATTCTAGAATATTGGGATGATGTATGATAAAGTAAGTTGTTGGGATCAAAATTGGTAGAAGAAATGGTTGAGTAGGTGAAGATTATTCATCAACACTTGAATTCATCTTAGAAAATGTTTAAAATATATAAATATAAAAAAAGTAAATATATTTCTTACTAGGTAGGTGATCATGTATTTTCCCTAATTTATTCTTCGAAAAGTCTGATGCATTTTGGTAAGAAATGGATGCTAAGTGGACAGTTCATTAGACCCTATGAACTCCTAGAGAATGATAGATTAGTTTCCAACTTTGTGGATATTCCCCTGACTTCATCCTAGGTACGAAAGTTTTTCATGTATCAATTTTATGAATTTATATTCCAGATTCATCCCAGGTTATGTGTCCGGAAGTTGTTTTGTTCGAATAGAATCAGTCTTATGAGGAATATCTAGTTCACGTTTTTGCCCGCATAGAGAAAGTTTTACATAATATGGTGATTCATCATGTTATGGTTTTAGAGATAAACCATACGGTTAATGAGGAAACATGGGAATATAAATGTAATATGAAGGAAAAATATCCCCCCTTATTAAGTAAGTGAATAAAATTCAGAGGACATTTTTTCTTAAGGTGGGGTAGAATGTGACAACTTGGGTACCAAAAGAATATTTTTAAATTTATTATTATTATTAAGATAAATTTATAACTATTACTAAAATATCATAATGAAATTTATATTTTATGTATTCAAATGTAACCTTCAAAATTCATCCAATAATTTTTATTATCTTAAGACAAGAATAAATAGAATTTAATTATAAAAAATTATTTTTTTCTAAAATATAATTTTCCACCTTTTGATGGTACAAATTATTTGAAGATAATTTTTTTACACTTTTATAAAATAAAATTGGAAATATAAGAATTATGTTTTGAAATTGGGATATGAAATTTATCATGGGGTGAATATTATTTTATTTTTCTGATAAGTTCAATTATTGTGGGAATAGTTAAAAAATATTACATTTTTGTTGAAAACAAATTTTTCATATAATTATTTTATAGAGATAAATTTAATTTAAATTTAATTTCAAATTATAATTGGTTCAATAATACATAAATAAAACCAATTTAGGTGATTTTGATCAATTTCACACTCAAATTGAATACAAAAACATTTAAAACTTTTGAACATTCTATTATTAAAACCCACCTTTTCATTGTATTTATGGGATTAATTATAAATATAATTTTTCCAATTTTGTAAACTAATATTGGTAATATGGATTCAATATTTATAATTCAAATGCATAAATTACGTTGTATAGTTAATTCCATTTATGAGTGTGCGAATATTTAAAAAATTAAAAGAGATAACAAAATTGAAATATTATCTTCCAAAATTAGGTTTCTTTTATGAATGTTTTATGTGTTTTTATTTTATTATTGTTCTTTTGAATTTTTTATTAGTGTTGGTGGTTTTGTGGTAAATCAAGGGTATCTCGCCCCATTATATATCTCTAATGAAATATGTAATGAGATGGAGTTAAGTGATTAGGTATCTCCTAAGATATTATAAGAGTAATAATGTGGTTATTTTTCTAAATATAACTATGATGGAAACTCCCAATATAGTCGAGAGATATAAAATGTTTATAAGAGTGATATGGAAAATTATGTCCCAATTTACCTACGTATATTTCATATTCTTTATTATGAGTTTTCATGAAACCCGATTGACATTCATAAGGTAAGATAACGATTTTCTGAAAAGGTTATTCCTTTTACGAAAAAAGGTATAATTTTTTTAATTTTTTTATTGATTTTCACTATACCAATGGTTTCCTTCCATTTAGTTCCCTTACTGATATTTAGTTCACATCCAATGTTTTAAAATGTTTTCCACTAGGTAAAAGATATGTAGAGATGAATATGATGAAAATATGAACATTATGAAGACTTAGCATTAAAAGAATCCATGTATTATTTTAATAGGGTTCCCTTTTTTTGGAAAACATGGATACTCATTTAGAAGTTCCTACGATGAAATGTTTGAGATGTTATGTATGATTTTAGACCTAATTCTCTAAAACACTAAACTGAAATGATACTTGTGAACATAATAATGTTGAATCTAGTTTAAAATATCTATAATATTTAATGTTAAGGATGGGTCCTTACATGGAAATATGTGTGTCTTGAACTAAATTTTCAAATAGGTTTGTCCTAATTAATATGGGGAAACAAGTGCGTCTTCATATAAAATGGGAAACATGTGTGTCCGGATCCAAAATAAGAAATAGGCGTGTTCTAATACACTATGGAAAACATGTATGTCCTAATCCATTATGATGATAGTTATTATAGTTAAAATTGACAAATTAACTGATTTTTGATATTTATGGTGTTTCCAAACTTATATAACATGATATTATGGTTCATAATCGATTTATGATGATTTATGACCCTTACAATTCTTGTTTTATGAGATTCAATTTTTTTATGAATCATTTGTAGTGTACTTGATATGTAGTGTATGATCATCAAATGTTATTCAGATGTTCTCTTATATGTATTATCAAGATTATGTTTAAATATCTCTTTTATTTACACTTACTAACCATTTGAGCTCACCATTTATTTTTTTCCTTTCCCCGAGTTATGAATAAATGTTCTAGGTTGGAGTACTAAAGTGGAATGTCTTTATGGGAGATGATTAAAATATTTCAAAAAATTATATTATTGTTTTCCATGTTTTTGAAGATGCTAAACTATTACAGTCCTCATGCATGTACTTTTGTAATTTTCTGAATAGTTATCTAAAATGATGAAATATCCATGTATGTTAAGCTTGGGTCGCTATAGAAATCCAATACTGAAATATATTGATCCAAACAACAATGGAAATCCATTGAACATGATCTCATTATATCCTCCAATGTTTCAATGTTTCATTTATACTGACCTCCCATCTGAGTATGATAAGTAGTGTAGATGATCAACCCGATATCCAATACTAGAAGAAGGCCTCTCCAAGACATTGAGGTAAAACATGGATCTTAAATAGATATAACAGAGAGTGTAAATCCATGTAGTCTTATGAAATCACTTATGTATATCATGGCATGTTGGTCAAAAAAAATATCCCATGATACCAATGAATAGTGGAGAATTGGTATGGCAATTAACTACCAACCAAATAGCATTATTTACTTTAGGACCGCAAAGGTGTCCTCTGAAAAATAGAGGTTTATATTTTCTAATATCTATATTTCTCTACAAATTTTTTTCATCATACTCATATAAATATTTCATTATTCCTTGATATTTTTTCATAACAAGCATTAATATACAAACATGACAATCTACATCCTTATGTTATCCCACCAATAAATTTCTTTAAATCTCTAAACAACACAGTGCTTCTTCGAATTAATAGAGAAAAATGATCTATAAAAATCATTTATAAGCACCCTATTCTATTTTTTATGTGATACATATTTATGTTCCAAAAATTATAACTCCATCTTTAGAAATTTTGAACTCAATAATTTCACTACTTAATTCTGTAGAAAATCAACATCTCTCTTGTCCCCCTTGATCCCATAAACAATGAATGGTTGTGTATATATTTGAAGAATTTAAGAAGAATATAATTTTATTATTCTCATGTCCATCCATTGTATTTATATGGATATAATATTTCTTACAATCTTCTTCATGGATAGGAATGTGTGGTCCTTTCAACTTAGAGAATCTTCTACATTCGTCCCCTTCCCATGATGGTAATGGATTTTCTGATCATAATAATTTATTATAACAAACCACTTTTTTGGAACATATTAATTTTCTTTTTGAGTATATACTTGAGGATTTTTTCATCCATGTATATATGTAACACTTTTATCCATACATATAATGTCTCAAATCATCAACACGATGATCACTGCAACCCATTATAGAACATGAGTTGGGTGGTTATGCTCATGGATATTTAATTGGATGGATTCATAAGATATCACATATTTATATTTCATGAAAACAAAACCCAAAAAATTTTTATTTATCATTATAGATCGCAAAATATGTCCCCACTGGTGGGTAATGTGATCATAGGAATTTTTATTAACATCATATGGATTTCATTAATGATTTATTCACATTATTCAATTGAGAAATAATTGAATCCCTTCTGATTAATATTCATTACTGGTCATGATAGTCATCATAATTTTCTCAACGAATAATGATAGTACCCCTCTAATCCACGGAGGCTATGAATTTCCATAAAAAATGTTTCTCAACAACATCCTTTGGTTGACTTTGTTTTTTACAAATCCACATATATCAATTTGTTTGTGATAACATTCCCTAAGAATGTTATGGGTTCTGAAATAAGGTTTGATTTATTTTACTCTGAAAAATAATTTTCTTACCCAACGTCTTCAGTACAGTATTTAAATACAACACATGGTCCTCCATTGTTTGGTGTAGATAAGGATATCTACTATAAAGACCACTATAAAATGTAGATAATCCCTGAAAATCTATTTATATATTCCATATAAATTGTTGGAGCATTAGGGAGTCCAAATAGAATTACTTTGAACTCATAGTTCCTATAACGTTTATGAAAATTTGTCTTTGGGATATCCACCGTCTTCACATATAATTAATAATATCTCATCCCAAAATCAACTTTACAGAAGTACTAGGTTCCAAATATCATATTTAAAAATTCATTATTCTGTGGAATAGACTAATGGTTGTTTATTTTGATATTTTTGATCTCATGATAATCAATGTTGAGGATCATCGACCTATCCTTCTTCATGATGAAGAGGATCGAAACACCCAATAATGAAGCATTTGGGTGTATAACCCATTTATCCATATTCTATTATAATTATTTATTCAGTTCCTCGGGTTCATCAATGGACATTTGATACGGAGCATGGGATATCGGAATAGAACTGGGTATGAGCTTGATTGAGAAATCAACTTTTATATAAAAGGAAGACCAAAATATTCATCGATAAATACATTAGAGAAATATTATAAAATGTGTATGTTATCAAGGGGGATATTTTCATTAGTATAGATCATTTGAGCTAGATATGCTAACTCTAAAGAAAATAATTTCCTTGTTATAGTGTGTTATACCAAATAAGATTCATCCACCTCTTATAAATTGTATAGAATCAGAGGATGATTTTAGATATGTAGAGGAATTTACTTCTCCTGAAAACATAAGTTGGATAAATATAAGGAAAGCCAATATATAACTTCAATTGGCTCAAACTCTACTAAAGATAGTTTCCCAAGGTTCTCTAGGAAAGTCAAAATAAAAACATGGATAGAGGATGATTTATTTTCTTAGGTTTCCATAATTGAAACATTTATTATCTTCATTGATAACCTGACTTCAATGATTTATGGTGGTCTTCAGATAGTTTTATGAAACATGAGTGATATGAAATAATTTATAAAACTATAATTAATAATAAAATATCACTCCATTAATGAATAACTAGTATACGTATAACCACATCATTTTTGTGTTCCCCCTTAGTAGTTGTGATGAAATAACATTTCCCTTTCTCTTAAGGATTTGGAGTTTTTTTATCATCAGTTATAGTCGACAACCCTAGGATTAGGGAACAGATTCACAAGGTACTGTTGTTCATTATAGTTGAAACATTATAAAATAGTCTATGGTTTCACATGTGATTTATTTTCTTCAATAAAATTGGTTGGTTTCTCATGTTGTAAATCACTAGCTATGGGACCTTCCTACAAGTAAAACATTTCCTTTTCCCCTTCATGAAATTATCAGGATTCTTCTTCCCACACTTTTGACAAGTTGGATGATGGAATTTTATACCCATATGAGATTTGACAATCACACCACTTGAATTTAAATTAATTTTCCTCTAGTATCCAAAACCAAGAAAAACATTAGATTCTACATTATCAATTTTGACTTTGAGGGCACATAGGACACTTTCCTCATAGTTTTCAGTGTCTCAAAAATCCATATCTTTTTGATGATTTGGTTTTCTCCTAGAAAAGAAGCTATCAAAATTATGTTTAGGGGAAATAAAAATATCATGGTTTCACTACAATAAATATAGATTTATCTGCTCTTTGGATTGATTAGCACAAGCTAAAAGAGCTAATAAAGGACCCCTTTATCAGCTCCATCAAAAGTACTGATAAAGTGGGCCGTTATTTTTACATTTTTTAGTGTTGAAAAATTGGGGTCCATTATTAGAAATAGAAAATAGTGTTGATAAAAATGACCCTTTATTAGAAATAATACAAATTCAATGAAAAAAGGTCCCTTTATTAGTGGCAGTAATAAAGTGATGATAATGGGGGGCCTTTATTAGCGCTTTCTTTATATTATTGTTAAAGGACCTCCTTTATCAGGGTTGTTTTATAGAAACGAAAAAGGGCTTATTCTATAAAATAATTATATTTCATTCAAAATAATATATTTATATATTTATATATTTATATTATTATAATTATAATATATAATTTAGAATGTGTATTTTATAAGTCTAAATACCAATTTACACCTACTGTATAAGATATTTAGTGAAAATTTTATAATAATGAAATTTATAAATATAATTAATTAAATAATTTTCTATTTATTTTATTTTAATATTCATTTAATAACAATGTTATGATATAAAGATTAAATAAATTAATGAACGGTGTATGTTTAAATGAAAACATGAATTGAACTTCAAAAATTCATAACTTTTGATCTGAGTTTTTGTTTGGGATATAACACATATCAAATCAAAATAATTTAAGATATATATTCCCATTTGAATGGGTAATCCTATGGACATGTTTTTCATGTCCAAAAATTGCATAGGTCTCTAAAACTAATTTTTTTAGTCGTGTTATCTCAATTTTTCAACATTTGATGGAATTTAGGCCTCTTTTAATGGGGTATTTTTGTCTTTTTATTGTAGGGACTAAATTTATCCCCGATGATTACATTCATATAGATAGTTTGATTTTTTAATTATATCATTTTTTACAATGTATTTTTATTTATAATTTAATATATGCATATTTTATTATATTTATTTTTAATAAATCAATTGTATAAATACATATCAAAATAAAAATATATTTTTAAATTTGCTAAATAATGGGAAATAAATATTTATTTTCAATTTCATTTAAGATAAATAATTATTTAGTTTATTTAACTTATGAAATTGGATTAATATTTTTATATAAACATATACATGTAATATTTTTTTATATAAACATATGTGTGTGTATTAATAAAAATATATTTATATTTGTATTTATATTATAATATATGTAAATGAATTTTAATATATAATATATCTAAATAAATATGTGTGTGTATATATATCATACAATTCATGAAATATTGAAATATATAAGAATATTGTAAAACATTAAACAAACCAAGAATGGTAGAGTGGTAAAGAGAATCAAGTTAAATAAGGTAGGTCATGGAATAAAATCTAGGTATGTGTTAGTATTTGTTGGATAATTTAAACACTAAATGGGGGGATATATTTGTGATTTTTGAGTTAGGTTAGGGGTAGACTATATAGTGAAAAAGGGGGTCTCAATCATTGATAAAGAGTATAAAAAATATTTTTTCACTTCTTATTAGTGCTATAACAAATCATGGATAAAGGAAGCCTTTATCAGATATATTTTAACACTTGTAAATTGTTTCATTATAAATAAAAACGGTACTAATAATGGAAACTTCTATCAATGATTTTCTCTAGCGCTGATAAAGGACATCTTTAAACATCGCTTTATTGGTAAGGTCTTCTTATTATATGATAAATGGCCTTTACTAGTGATGTAAAAAATTGTGTTTTATAGTACAACATATCATGAAATTCTTATGATGTTTTACTTATATTAATTGATGGATTATATATAATTTTTCATGATTCTATGGAATTCCATCCCTATTTTTAGTCATAGAGTGAATGGAAAATATTTACAGAAAAACCTTTTCCATAATTCCATCTACTCCATCACTTAGATTTCTTCCACAGGCTTTGTATATTTTTTTAAATGAAAAATTTATCATCTTATCCCACCATATAATAACGTTCAATAATTATCATCTATTATATAATGGATCAGAAGATCCCCTAAAAGTAAAATTTATTTGTGACATAAATGTATAAATTGAAAATTGTTATTTCTTATGGGGATTCATGCATTACAATTAACACAATTATATTTTCAAAACACGTTTTAAAGGTAAAATAGTTGTCATAAATCTTGTGATATGTGCTCCCATCAGGCTAGGGATCTCGTTTGGGTAGTCATCATATTGCCTCTAACACTGTTTATTGACTCATTTCCTAATTTTTCCTTCTAATGACTCGATGTAAAGGGAAAATTTGGTGTTATAATTTTATTAAAATACAAAATACATAAATGTGAAACCATGAAAATTGAATTGGTAACTTGTAAATGACATATATTCTATAACCTATGAATTTCTAGTCTTAAATCTAAGTTATCAGTGATCTATTTCATAATATTAGATCATATTGGAGTTTTTTCACTTAATTATAGTTCATAAATTTCTTGGGAATTATACAAATCATATCCCTTGATATCATCGATCCATGTGTGTATATTGTCTAGTTTCCAGCCACTAGGTGATGATCTATTCCAGCTCAGTGCGTCCTTTTTTGGTTTATTATCCCAAATTACATTTGTTCTAGACACAGATCCACATCATGTATATAGATAGGGTTGTATTTTCATAGAAACCAATTACTATATACTATAACAAAATTTAACATTATTTTCTTATTTTTAGTATCATCTCTAAGGATTTAACTGGATTTCCCTTATCATGATCCCAAAAATAACTACAATTTTCTATGATACATACTATGATTTCCCATTTCCTTAATTAAACTTAATTAACGATTATTTACATAATGGTTGACATAATATAGTCCCAAAATATCATGAATCGTAGTGTCTTTTGGAAA
This sequence comes from Viscum album, assembly GCA_963277665.1. Taxonomy (NCBI): domain Eukaryota; kingdom Viridiplantae; phylum Streptophyta; class Magnoliopsida; order Santalales; family Viscaceae; genus Viscum; species Viscum album. The sequence goes on from OY728127.1 coordinate 897,505,912, forward strand.
ATTAGGTACATATCACAACAACATGTAAAAATAATACAATGAAATTATTGTGAACATGCTTAAAATGATCCTAAAATATCATCTTTCTTTTAAAGTTCCATGTGATAGCCTGGTAACGTACATATGAAAGAGGAGATATATAAAGCCTAGAAAGTGAATAAAAAATCTTATCAAATGGTAAAATTATACATTTGATCAAAAATTTATATCACGGTAATATAGGAGGGGTGAGAAACACAATCCAGAAAAATAGGTCATGATATAACATGATAGTATGAAGGAAAAATAGGAATACATAAACAACATAAAACATGACATCATAACCATAATTCAATGGTAAACACCAACACATAATAATATAGTGTTCTTTGGATAACCTCCCACACACTATACATGAGATCTCATGAGATATACACATTACCCAATGCATTTGAGGGTAATATAATTCTAGGATAACCCATCACTTTCATATCATATACATCCATAAATGTCCAACATAGATATTAAAACACAAGGAAGTTTTTAATCACATTCACCAGGGATCTAATAAAATTCTATTTGACTTGATACATATAGGAATAGATTATAGGGAAGTCCTTTATACATGATTCATATAGTAATGGATTGTGATTTCCATTTCATTTTGAGTCACCTCCCTAGATATACTAATTTAGCATTTTACATCATGAAAATTTTAGGATTCCTCAGTGATGACAACTACAAATTATTCAATTAGAGGATAATGATTATGATCCTCTTAGTGACGAGGCTTTAGTGTAGGGACTTGTGTTGGAGGTGGTTCCTCTGTGTTTCTTTCCATTCTTACTACCACCTATTGATCTTCACGTTACATAGGTAGTACTGGCAGTGGATGTTCATTGTCTGAGTGCACACAATGAGTTTTAGAGGTATAAATCTTATAGGTTTCCTTGTGATCTATACCCCCAGGTAGATGAGGACTATATTGAGGTTGTTACACATGTTTTCCACCTTTTGAGGACACCATAATATTATATATTGAAGATAATAGGGAGACTTATTCATATATTTTTAGGGTGGTGGTAGTATTTAGTGACTCGGACACATAGGTATACAAGTCTCTCTTGGAAAATGCTTAATAATCTCAATAGGGATGCATTCTATCATGATATATTGAGATAAATGCATATGCAAGTAATTTTAAAGCCTCAATAGTGTAGTCTGACCATGGAATATTATTCATCGAGGGTCACAATCCTCTCATGATACACTGTAGAGATTATTCACAATCCATTATTATGATCACAAACCTTAGACTAGGGCCTATGCTGAGATTTCTTGGATAGAGTGGTTACTCATTGAATTCTGACCTATAATGCGGTTCTAGAGAATGAATTAATTGATGAGATATTTATTAATGAGTAGACCCTTATAGTTTGTATTATTAGATGGAATAATAATTTTTAGACTACACTAACTAGTAGAATATGAAAACCATAGGGATTCATCCATGGGGGACACTATAGTACATAGTCATAAGAAATTGATTATGTTGTTTGGGGATCTTAGTATGTTTCAAGTCAAATGAGGGAGAGGTGGTGTTTGTCTAACAATGGTTAGAGACAACATAGTTGGGATTTTTTGAACCATCGTACAATTGATAGGGAGACAATTTTCGGACCAAATAGGAAGAGGTAGTAACTAGTTCAGGGAGACATGTAGGGTGGTGGATGTGATAGAGGTTCATATAGATTAGTAAGAGGTGGTAGATGTTTTGACATGTTAACAACACCACCACAAGTGTTCTATGCCTAGCACATAGAACTGGTGGTAAGGGAAATGGAAAACTATATACATGGATTCTTATGAACCACGTGATCAAGTGGTGATTTGTTTATTATCTATGTATTCTAAACATCAGATTCATTAAAAATAGACTTCAGGGGAATCCACTCTTTTCCTTCGACTTCTCTGGCCTGATTCAGAGAGATTTAATTATAGGTCTTATCTTGACCATTCTAGTTAGAGACTCCAACCAATGGGGAATTAAAAATCATAGAATTATATCGATAGTGTGACCAAAATCATAAAGGATAGATATTATTATGCAATTTCTTTTTAGTAATTATTCAGAATTATATAATCATATTATATATGGATTGTATATCTATAGTTCATCACTAGATAAACTATTTCTAGAGGAGGAGGTAGTTTTTCCACCGATACAAGATTTGGCTTTAATTAGTTGATGAAAAGGAAATTTAATAAGAGTAGGATGAGTTCATACACATGAGGATACAACCAATTAAACTTTATTAGGACAACACTAGATTTAGATGACCATATTTTAATGAATTTCAGCTTCCATCAGTGGTGGAAGAGTATGATGATGTATTCCTTGAAGATTTTCTAGGACTACCTCCCCATCAAGAGGGAGAAATCTATATAGAAGTTCACCTAGAGGATGTCTCAATATCAACTTCAGTATATTATATGGATACCATAGAGATTCATGACATGGATGTGATGTTGGGAGAGTTTTATATGAAGGGATTATTTGGACCTAGTGCATCACATTGGGAACCCCCATGTTGTGCACCAAGAAGGATGACAAGAGCTTCAGGTTGTGTGTTGATTAATGTCACATGATTTAACAAACTATTAGGAATATGTATCCACTACATATAATAAATGACCTCCTTGACTAGATTACCAAGGTGATATGGTTCATAAATATAAACCTCACTTGGGATTATCACTGTTCCTGATATAGAGATGAATATATAATGAAGATGTAATTTTGAGGTCGTTATAGTGATTATGAGTACATAGTTATTCCATTTGGGATTATTAATTTTCCATCAATGTTCACGAGACTCAAGAAAAAAATATTGCATCCCTTCTTAGATTGGTTCATGGTAGTCTTTATTGATGACATACTAGTTTACGTAGCATCTGAGGAGGAGCATTTGAGTCACCTAAGGATGGTATTGGGAGTACTCTGAGGGAACTAGATAATTGGGAATCCCATGACATCTCAGATATAGATTATAGAGTTCCACTTCCCTGTACATGTCATCATAGAAGTGGGAGTAGTAGAAGACTCGAAAAAGGGTGATGTAGTGCTAGCTTGGGATCCACCCAAGAGAACAATATAGTTTTAATTTTTTATTAGGTTGGAAGGATACTATATAAGATTCATTCCTAATTTCTCTTATATTGTGTCACCCTTGACATATTTGAACCAAAAGGGGAATCATTTCATGTGGATGGAGAGGTTCCAACAATCATTTTAGGTGTTTCTCTAGAGGATAATGAGTGCCTCCTTCATGAGACTTCCAGAGGATGGTGTTGATTATGTAGTGTTCTAAAATGACTCTAGAATTTTACTGTGTTATGAATTAGTTATACTAAAAGAATGACTATGGGTCTTAATAGTTGGTAACCCATGAGAATCACTCTTGAAACCATGATTCAAAGTTGGAATCTGTGGTCTTTTCCCTGAAGATATGGTGACACTGCCATATGGGTGAGTAGTTTATCAACTTTTAATATTAAAATAATCTCATGTATACATTTTAATACAAGAATATTAACTTTTGATAGACGGTATGTCTAGAGTTCCTCAAATATTATGATAGTGAGATATTCTATACTTCATGGAAGGGAAATAGGGTGCACAATGTTTTAATCAGGATATTTTGTTCATAGTTATTGAGTGAGGACTTCAAGAATATTTCCTCCATATTATTGTCCTTAGTGGATTTGGTTGGTGAAACATAACTCTAGTTGACGGTTTTTACATTCATCTTCTTCAGGATGTTAGGGAGGCTTAGATTAGACATACTCACTATGAGACCTTTCATGTTATGATATATATTAGAAATCCTCCTAATGAATTCTTTCATGGTTGGTATCAAACAATAATTTTCTATTGATGGACTATGGTACTAGTGATACCGAGAGGCGAGGCTTTGGTGGAGTTATATAAATCTCCATCTATTGTGTATTAAAGAGTGTTTAAGATGCAAAAATACCTTTAGCATTAGTTCTTGTATTAATGGATTACAAAGTGAGTAGTGGAGTTTTTCTCTCAATGCCCCAAATTATAGAGGGTAAATGTTGATCGCCAGGATGAAGTGGGTTTAGCACAACCCCTTGAGGTTCTAGAGTTAATGTGGGATAATATATCTATTGAATTCATGGTGGTGTTCCCATGGTCTTATAGAGGACATGATTTCAACACAGTGATCGTATACTGACTCACAATGTCAGCCCCCATCCTATCCATCCATGAGAAGAGTGTATTGGATATATTAAGAGGACATGATGTGTAAGAGATAGTAGAAATTAATGGAGTTACATTAATGATCAATTAATAATATGATTCTCACCTCAATCCCTGATTTTGGATTATATTGTAGGAGTCCTTTGGGAATTAATTTCATTTGATCATGGAATTTCATCCCCTAAAAAAATATTAGACTGGGAATACCATTCATGTTTTGGAGGAAATTCTTTGGGAATTTATGTTGGACATTGGTAGTAGTTGGGATAACCACATACCCGTGGTTCATTTTGGATACAAGGAAAATTAACACTCCACTATAGGTATGGAACCATTTGATTCCTTATACAGGAGACCGTGTAATTCACCATTGTGTTGGACTAATCCAAGATAGTTATCACTCAATGGTCGATAGTTGGTGAAAGAGATAATGGAGAAGGTTCCTATAATCCAGAAGTGTAAGAGGTCTTCCCAAATTTATCAAAATTTATATATGGACTAACAGAGTGTCCTTTGGTATTAAACAATGGATAGCATGTGTTCTTTAAAGTATCACCTTTTTGAGGATTACAATGATTTATCCTAGGTTACAAGTTATCTCTGGGATTCATTGTTCCTTTCTAGATACAAATTAGGGTTGGTGATGTGGAATATCACTTTTCCCGAGCACTGTAGTTAGAATGATTACAGGATGTCTCCCATGTATCACATCTAATTAGGTATGTTCGTGACTCATTGCATGTTATTGGAAATGGAGTGATGGACATTGAGGATATAGATCCCTTTGATGAGTGCCTAGAAGAGATCAAGGATTGGCATGAGAGGGTCATTATTGGGTGAGAGATTCCCTAAATTTTTATCCAAAGGAAGAACATGAATCTTTAGGAGAAAACCTGCTAGTTGGAGATCCAGATGCGAGCTTAGTACCAACATCTTTATAAGTAGGTCATCTTATTTTTAGGATCTGAATCCCTGGGGATGGGTGAATGTAATGACTCAAATTTTTCTATGTTATGATTTGTAATATTTTAAATTATATTTTTTAATCTATTCACTATGTTGGAATGGGATTCTGGGTCTCAGATATGCCTAATATTGATCTAATATATATATTATAAATAAATATCAAGAGTATGTAGTTTTTCTAAAATAATGATATATCTTTGGAACATAGTATCATATTAGAAATTTGAGAACACCATTTAATCATTAATGCATGTTCTACCATCGGTACATGATAACCTTTTTTCTTATATGGTATTTGACTTTAGCACTGTCATAGGAAGATCAATAATTATTTATTTATTTATTTATTTTTCTTATTTATTAATTATCATAAACCAAATATCCCTATATAAAATCCCATTTATGGGAAATCCCTATATTTTACAGGATAACCCTAAGTATTGTGAGAGGAGCTATTGGGGGATGATTCATAGTTAATTCAAAATGGATTGTGTTTTGGTGATTAGTGTGCCAAACCAGTATGTGAATCATGCTGATGACATCAAAATTTGATTGTTCTTTGTCAACTATTCATCCAAACTCGAGTTGGGTTATTTATTATTGGTTTAATTCCCTTTTTATTTTTCCATTGATGAATGAATATAAATTACACTAACGGATTGAATCACAGGTAGATCATGTTACCCAGGTATGTATTTATCTTCCTAGAACATGGGAATTAATGTTATTGATTATCATTCTTTATTCATCATTCTAGAAACAAATTTTTGATTCCAAACCAAATTATTTCTAAGTTTCATGTCTCATTTTATATTTTTTGAACATCCATTCTCATTTCTCTAACATTCATCACTATTCTTTTATTTGTTCCACAATTGATGAAATACATGGCAGTTAATCATTGCATAATCATTCATTTACATAGTGGATCTATACCATGAAATCAAGTTTTGGAATTATAAAATGGTAGTGATGTGAGATGAAAATAGAGAAAAATGATCAGAATGGGAGGGACGGTTTTCAGGTTTACATATAGAAATAGAACAATTCGACCTGAGGAAATTATTGATTGGATTGTATTGTCAGAATTTATCCACATGTGATGAGGAGGGAACATTCGATCAAGATACTTGATTCATGGGGAGAATCATAGAATATTAAGCTATTGAAAATGAATGAGAGGAACCACATAAAGAACATGATATTCTATAAAACATGACTACAAGATATATAGATCAAAGAACACATGCCATGTGGGACCCTGGATATGGAATCTAGGGATACAAGAGAAATAAAATATCACATGCCATGTGGGTCCTACCACCCACCATGGGACATAGTGTGAGTGGGATCAATGTGCACCCAAGTTTTAATGGCCATGGGAACAACCAGTGTAGATGGGAATGGTTAGCATACATAGATTAAATTAGGTACACTGGCATGGTAAGATACATAGGTATGACCATGTACTCAGAAATGGACAAGGTAGTCAGATGCATCTAGGTACATGGGTAAGGCCAGTGTCCAAGGGAATGACCAGAGTACAAGCGTACAAACTATTGAACCTAAGAATGTACATGGGTATGTATAGAAATAGATGGACATTCCATGTACTCCTATTACATGTCAAGTATTTTTTCAAGGGTAGTTTGAGTCCATCTACACTTTTAGTATAGATCTATATCAGTTGGGTTTGTTCCCTAGGTACTTCCACGTTATTTTATATTAATGAATCTCATCATGGAAACAATGTGTGACCCCCTTAATGGGATTAGTCTCTAGTAGAGTCCATGAATACCTCAATTTGACTCAGGGTGTGATCCTATGTCATCCCATATTCTTCCCTATGTGGGGTTTGAGGAATCATCATTTGTACCATACATGGGTGTATGATCCCCTACAGAGCGGGTTATTCTAGGTAGGGTTTGGTAAGCCCAAGAGGTCCTAGGTGAGATCCCTTATATGGGAATTTAAATATTCTATTCTAAAATTTTTACTTACTAATAGCGAATCTAATGGAAAAAACATCATAGATGAGTGCCATACAAGTTATTAGGTTCATGGAGTGGGTTCTCCTGGATGTGTGTTACTAGGAAGCCTCGAGTAAGATCATATGGTTGGAAGTATGGTTGTGACCACATTGAGACATGGTTTCTGTCATGAGTATATATTTTTTTATTATTATCATGCCTATTATTCTAATTGACATTCCATTGTGATAATGAGTTGAATAATTTCACGATTACTATTTTTTAGATATTAATGAGTTTCCTACTTTGTATTTTTTATACAAATGCATCCATGTGATCTATCAACATATATCAGGTCTTATACAGGAAACAGACCTTTCGATTGTCCCCTAGGAGGACATAGATTATGTTGATCATTTCCATTCAATAAAGATCATGGTTTTTACCAAGTGATGCAATTGAAATCATTTCCCTCCTTCCAAAAATGTTTTATTTTTTATATATTTTATGGAATTTTATTTGTCCATTTATGCATTTCACTTCATTTTTTTATAATTTAATATGTGATATTTATGTATAAATTTTTTTTATATCATTTCTATTTTACCTTTTAGAATTGTATACGAATTTTGTGATGTTTGTGTGTGTAAATGTAAAATAGGCTAGGGGTTTTCATGTGCGTGATATACACACTCGGTGATGGTAACCATCCCTTTCCTATTAGACATGGGAATTGGGTGTTACAATTGGGTTCCATTCATCTAGTTAGGCCCCATTGGAATTTTTCATTACATTTTTGAAATATGTTCATTGATAAAAGACTTGATTAGAGTGATGCCTGATATACGAAAATAAATAAAAAATTTCCCTTAATGAAGTTTTACTTTCATGTTGTAATTTGGAAGGGAACTAAAAAAACATGTGTAATCCTACAAATGAGAAGGATATTTGTATATGTATAAAATTGAGGTTTATTTATAAAAGAATAAAACTGAATAAGAATATTTATTAAAATTGAGAAAATGAAAGGTAAAATGTAATCTAAGGGGGGTATGGATGGTCTAACCAATTATCATGGAAGGAAAACCATTTGAAAATTCATTTATTGAAATGAAAAATTGTAAAAGGGGTGATAAAACATCCTTCTGAAAATAGAATTAGGTAATTATGAATGTAAAACAAGATAAAACATTATTAGGTTTCAAATTAACTATGTAAACACTGAATAGATGATAAATAAAGGGGAAAGTAGGGGAAACAATTGCTTATGTGGGTGGTAATTATTATTAACAGAGTTTCAATTTGAAGAAGGAATATAACACATCAATAAAGATATTTTAAACCAATAGTGATTCCCCTAATATAGAAATAGGGTATACCATATGAAATGTAATATGAAACCCAAAGACAAATATTATAACACAAGAATAAAGATGAGTTATGAATGACCCCATGTATTTTTTGAAGAAATATATCATATCCAAAAATGGGATGAGGATGAATGGAAGTGAGGTTTCAAATTTAAACAATTATTTATGATATTATATTTCAAGGGGGTAGTAATTACACTATACAAATTAATATTGTGGAATATTATCAAAGAATGTATCAATAATGGGTGACTGTTATGGAAACACTTATAACCTATAAAAATTCAAATAAAAACCCCTTGAAAGAGAGAAATCCTGAATTTGAAGTTAAAATACCATGAATAAAGATAACACATGATATTATATTTCTAATTGTTAGTTTAAATAGCCTTAAAATTCAACTAGGTGCCTAAAATAAAATGTGTCTCAAAGAAGGAAATTTTGAGACCAAAACATTTCTATTTTCAAGATTCATTCATCTCAGGTACCTAATATCTAGAATAATAAAATTAAGGTTATTAGATACCTTCTTATGAACCTAATTCTACTTAATTAAATTCAATATGGACTATTTAATATCATACACTCTTTATTTATTAAATATTTCCCTTTCATACATTAGTTTCTTGGGGTTGTTCGATCAATTATTCCATATTTCTTTATATATGTTAACCATGGTAGAAAAAAATTTAAAATAGTGTCATAATATCCCCAATATTATTAGATTTATTTTAATAATATTTATTTATTAATTATATTTTAAAATCCATCTGTGATTTTTGGTGTTGATAAATGAAATTCATTTCTAATATAGGAAGTAGTCTAAAGTTACACATGATTAATGTTACCATTTCTTAACAAATAATTTAGAATAAGGGTAAATGTTAATTTGAAAATTTATAATCATATTTATATATTATGTATAATTTTTATTAATACATTAAATTATGTTTACACTCAATCAATGGAAATGATGAATAATTGAAGATGTCGCTTTGTGGAGGTGGTTGTCCATACAAAACACTAATGACCCTTATTTTTCTATGCGGATGGAGGAAAATATATAATGGTAATTAAATTAATATAATTAAATCTTTTTAGAATAATATTATTGATTTAATTATATTATTGTGGATATAACATATTTGGAAGTGGAACATTACCAAGAAAATATTACAAAGAAGGTAACACTAATGTTGGAGGAAAGATATTATCTTACAGATCATCTTCGAAATGAAGGTCATAAACTTATCTCTATAGATCTGGTGATTAATTATTATAAAATTAATTATTGGAGTAGTATTTTGGGTATTTTTTGAGGGAAAATAACATGGGAATTTTAATCATGAAGATTTGGATGTGATCCCGTTTTATTAGTGAATAAAATGAAACTTTTGGTAATACAACATACACGTCCATGATATCTATAACAAACAAAAACATTAAATGAAATTCATTTATTGAATGAAGAAATGAATTGTTAATTAATGTTTTCATTGAATTAACATACACAAAATTTTTTATTTTGGGCCATTTTATGGACTTTCAAATATAAAATCATGTTATGAATTATAGCTATTGAGAATATAGTCGTTTACAATGACCATTAAGATTATTATATTGACGGTTATGAAAATGTCCATTTGACATTAATGGAATAATATAGGGCTTTGAAAAGTAGTATCATACCCAATGAATCCCATTTATTGGCGCATCCAAGGGAGATATCATTTTTGGCCTATCATCGTGACTAAGAGAAAGTTGAGAATCAACAACTAAAGCACATATGAAACCATTTACGGGAGAAATTCAATCTCATTGTGATCACAACACATACCATATTTTCTAAACAACCCTATAAAAATATCATCATCACACAATGTACCCTTAGAAAATTCTCTAGTGTAATAAATGGATATGTATCTAAACCCCAATGGTTTGAATTTTTAAATTTTCATTTTAATAAAACAATGATAAAATTTATCCCATTTTTATATTACATTAAATAATGAGTTTGACTTTGATTTTGATATGAAGAAACTCAAATTGTATTTTAGGGAAATGTATAGTTTCATTCAAGATAGAAAAATTTAACGATTTTAATAATTTTTTTGAAATAAAAGTTATATTTATAGAATAATATTATTAAATAATATTTAATAAATATATATGAGAATATAATTTTACAATGTGAAAAAAAAATCATTGTAATGGTTGGGAAAACAGTTATCATAAAAACCCAATATTTTTTTTAATAAAAAAATAATTTTAATTAAAATTGTTAATTATTATACTTTCAGAATTATTTTCATTAAATAAATACTATTTTCTAAATCAATATACTGAAATTATTACATGGTGATGTTTTCAGAATTTTCAGAGATAGTCATATTTTTCGCTAAAAATGATAAAATTATAAATATATTACATGTATAATGACATCATATTGACCAAAATATGATGAAATATATGAAATAAAATGTATCAAAGAATAAATATATATTTACACTTTAAAATAATGTGTTTTTGAATTTATCTTATTAAATTTATATATACTTAATGATTCCTCCGAAACATATATTATGTTTTAGTATTTTTTAAAGAATTATATATAATTATTGTCAACTTCAATATCAACAAGGGTATTTTTTTATGTATTTATATTCTAATCCCTTTAAAATATAGAAAATAACACCTTTTTTTAGAAACCATTGTCAAAATCTATTTTAGGGGTTCTGGTTTTGATTACATTATAATATAGAGTCCAAAACCTATGTTTGGAAATTAATAAAGAACTCTCCCCTCTTTTTCTACATAACCTTCCATCACTCTTCATTAAAACCCTTTGAGAATGCAATTACTCAATCATACCCTATTTATATCACTAAAAATGTTCCCCTCTTCTCTTAATATGATTTTCCCAGACTTTTATCAGTTTCCTCTCAAGGTCGATGATCCCCTCATTCTCCTCTTAATTCAAGAACAGTATTTATCGCATGCCTTTTGATTAAAAAAATTTCATGTCGAGAAATGTTTCTACACATCCCTATTATAATAATTATGATTAAGAAATAATTATAGATCCATTTACCTATCATTCATTCCATCTATTAACCTTTATATACACCCATTATACAACCAAAATTATTCATCAATTTTCTATGCCAAATATTTATATATTGAATACCTATGTCCACTTTTACTCATGGATATTCAATTAGATGTACCATTACATTATTTAAAAGGAATATCTAGGTATATATATCACACTCATTAATCATGGGATAAAAATTTATGAATAAGAACCTTATTTTTTATGATCTATGTGGGAAATTTTTGGATATATATGATATGAATGTGATGGGTTAGCCTAGAATTATATAACCCTTCAATGCATTGGGTAATGTTTATATCTCATGAGATTCAATGTATAGTGTGTGCTAGGATATCTTAAGAACACTATGTTACGATGTGTTGGTGTTTACCATTAACTTATGGTTGTGATGTCATGTTTTATATCTCCAACTACCTACCTGAAATTAGGAAACTGACCCTTTCCTACACTTTGCATAGGCAGCATTCCTCCCTCAGTGCCTCAGTATTGAAGGTTCCTACAAAAACTTTGAACATGCCCCATTATACTGCATTCTCATCACTCTATTGATAGTCATGGTAACTGACAATGAATGTTTCCTGGCCTTCCAAATTGATTTAAACACACATGGTTACTGCCCTGATAGTTTGGTTCTCTCTTCTAATAACCCTACATGCCACCACCCTAGTGAAGACACTTAAAGAGTCATTTTTTAACCTATGAGGTCACACTATAGGATAGTCTAACTAGGACCACATGGAAATCCCTAGAAGCCTCCCTTGGGTTTCCTTCTAAAATAAGGGCATGAACAACCACATCAGAAAACCTATTAAAAAATATATTCACATGGGACTTGATATTTTTTCTATATCCATCCTAAAAGAATCTCTCTATAATGGCCTCATCACCTTCTAATGTTAGGACAAATATTTTCAATTTAGTTAAGTATCCAACATAATCCATCAATGACATAGTCCCCTAGGTCATCCTCATAAACTCTACAGCCTTCTCTTATATCAAGGTATCTGGATATAAGTGTTCTAAAAACATATCTCAGAAGTCATTCCATAACATAGAATCATCCTACTGTGTTAGAACCACAATATCCCACCACTGCTTTGCCGGTCCCTATAACATATAAGATTCAAACATGGATCTATTCTCTAGAGGAGTTACTAAGTGATCTAAAATCATCTAAACAGAATCTATTCAAAACAATGATACCGCAATTCCACCCTCTCCAAACAATGTTAGAGGTTGTTGTAACTAAAACTCTCCGGTCAGATTAAACATACTCGACACTACTCGCCTGGGGTCCCATTCCATCATCTTCATAAAATGATTAAAGTTCTCACATAAATCATCATCTCTTCTATTACTATGAACCACTAGGATCTCTTAACACACTTCTGGAGGTAAATTCTCAATGATATACTCTTTACACAACCGATGAACTTCTTAATGGTGGAATTTCTCTATAATTCCAAAAACACATCTCAGAACACATAACATAAAACATCTATAGATTTCACAAAATATGGATCTTTACTAGTCATAAACAAATCATCCAACAAACACTATTCCAATATATATAACTACATCTATATCATTTTCCATAGCTATCCCTATGAAATTTCATGGTAAACATGGGGTATAATAACTCACACATTAACAAGTCCTTCCATTAAAAACCAATTTAACAATTTTTTACTTCCACAACATAAATCTTACACTTTTATTATCATTTCTATATTTCTAACTTGCCAGACCAAGATTTAAAACCATTTATTTAACATAATTATTCAATATTCCCTATCCATTTTTTTACATCCTTCCCATTTACCAATTCAAATCATATTTATTGACACCATTTTGGTTCAATTTTTCAACAGAAAAGATAATAATTATATCTCTCATATCCTGCACATATTTCCCATGTGTGCCTAACATGATGCATTCCACCTATTTACCAAGGTTCCTAAAATTATGCATGAATGATCAACCACTTTAAATTCTAGAAATGAGATAAATATCATAAAATAGTCACATCACACCATAATGGCATCACCTAATGGTGAAATAATTTTCAATTGTAACAAGACACATCCAGAACAACAATCCCGACCCAGGGATTTGGGTTTTCCACTGTACATGGGTTAGGTAATCCCATGAAAAACCAAATTTCTAAGAACAAAAAAACATTATATCCCATATACCATCCCCAAATAATAATTTGATAGTAAAAAATAGCTCTGATACCTCCTTTGAACATCCCTAACCTGAAGGCCACTAAATCGGGGCCCCGAGTTGGGTCGCCACCTGACCTCAAGCGTGCCTCCAGATATGTCAAGTGCTACTATCTAGTAGTAAGATTCTAAATAAAAACCTTGGGAGACAATACCCTCCTTATCAGATTTTTCCACATTATATAATAATAATATATAGGAATAACCAATAAACATTCATTTAAAACCATTTTCCAAAACTGTGTATAATCCCTCATCCAAATGGTAAATATAATGTGTCATTTCATACCATGCCATGTGCAAATAAAAAAATAAGATAATATAAGATTCCCCAAAATGGGTCTTGAATTCATCTCTAGATCCCCCATACATGCACAACCCATGCTCAAATCAACCCTCTAGCATAGGGCATTTTCCCATGTCCTGACTTGCAACCATGAAATCCGCTCGGGTACCCAATGATGGTATAATTAGGGTGTGAGTACAACTCAGAAATCCACTTCAAATAGTGTCTATTAAATATACAGTCAAAATAGATGGTTCATGGATGTAATAAATTAAACAGTAAGATAAAAGGGGGTAAAATGGTTTCCATTAGTCAAAAAGTTCACTCAGTCCATTTTGATAATTTATTCCATGGGTTGGGAATTTTAATCAGTTACACAATGGACTATGCCAATCAACTAATATTAGTATGGGGATATATCATGTTCCCTATATAACTAGGGGGAAAATTTCACAAACAATACATCACACTTACCATGTATCCTCGGTCTTGGTAGTTGTGAAAAATATGGTTGTTAGGGGAATAGAGCCTCTTTCCTCTCCCTAACCCATGCATTAATGTGTGTGGGGTTTAGAGGCTCAGTGTATCATAACCTGTACGTATAGATCCTCAAGTACAATACCCTGCACAACATCAATCCATGTGTGTATTCTTCTTTAATCATTTTCCCATTTTATCAATCATAACCATAACCGTTTATCACATTTTTCACTTCAATAAACCATACTCAATTAACACACATAACATTCCTAATTCATACTTCATTAAACACATAATTCATCTTCATGCCTTAACCCCTCAACAAATTTTCCATCCACAATTCACTAAAATCTAAACCATTAACACTATACAAAACTCCACCTTATGCCTTTTTATCAATTGAACACATAAATAATCAATTTCATTTACAATTCATGGTAACCAACTAAACAAAATTCTCAAATATTCCTTTTCTTATCCCATGTTAACATGTTAAAAATATTTTTTTATTGTATCTATGTCCTAAAATACGATTTCTATAAATAATATTTTATTTTTCATTTTCATGGAGTGGCACACTCCAAGGGTGGCTGGTAACCCAATAAAATCATCATTAACACTTCCCACAAGGATTATGAGGGGTTAAATTCAACATTGATCCATACAATTAGAAAATATAACCAAGGGAATGAAATTAACAACAAATAATCACTATAGAACAACCAAAAACACATAAAACAAACATCAAGTGTATGGGATATAAATTGTAGACCACCTACCTCTTTTCTGAAACCTCATGCTCAACCATAGACTTTGAGTTATATCTGAACACCCCTTGACGCCCCAACCTATGATGCACTGGAAAAAGAAGTTTTTAAGGGTTTTGATGAAGAATATTAGATAATTATCCCCAAACGAAAAAACATAAGGAATATGAGCATTATAATCACCTAAAGCTTTAATTCACACCCAAGGTTGTTCCAAACGGACTAGAAAAAATAGAGATTGATCCTTGGAAATCCATTTCCATTTTGGTTTGTCAATAGGGAAGATAAGGAAATCTAGAGTTATAAAATTTAATGATTGATAAGGAAATGTGGTAATTCCCCACTTTTAATTGGGCACATGGTTTGGCCATATGGTTGGCCAAACATTGCACCAAATGCGTGCCACCCTTTTTCCAGGAGGAGGCTAGGCTGCATGGTTACATAGGGATCTCACATGGTTTTAAAAACAATACACTAACCATTAAGGGTGGGTCTATCCAAGAATTCATGGCTTCCCATTCCCCCTTTAGTGATTTCACCCAAACAGTACACCCTTCCTCCCGGAATGCACGGTTATGAAGCAGGGTTACTACTAATAATGCACCAACCTTAAAACATGCACTAGATGTCCATTTACTCCCTTCTTTTGTGTCCCAAACCCCAATAACATCCCCAATCCACCATATTGACTTTAGAAACATTACATTACCCAATTTAATGTAATTCACATACAATTTTAAACAATAAAATTCCTCAAGATGACCATGATTTTACATCAACAATAGATCTATTTTAACCCTCATAATAGACAACAAAGCATGGTCCTTTAATCTTAGAGCATCAGCAACCTTGTTCACATTCCCTTGGTGGTGATGTTTTGAGTAATCAAAATCTTAAAAATGATACAACAAACTTCTCCAGAAAATATCAAACTCTTTCAGTGTAAATTTATACTTTAAGAATTTTTTATCAATATATATATATAAAACATTTTTTCACCACAAAGATTATTCCTCAATATCATGAACACAAATATTACCACTGCTATATCTAAATCTTGAGTCGTGTAATTTTTTTCGTGTATTTTTAATTGGTTAAATGAATATATTATCACTCTATAATTCCACATTAGGATGCATCCCATTCACTTATTCAATGCATAATTATGATAAAAACCCCTTCTCCACTATAGGGTAGTGCGGGTATTGGTGTCCTAACCAACCTTCTTTTCGTATACTTTATATTTTCATTACATTCATCTATCTAAAGGATCACAGATCACTACCATGTAAACATGGTTATTAGATTATATAGACATGAGAAGTACCTCACAATACACCAGTAGTGTCCTTCCATCCCTAGAAAACTATGGATATCGGTTACCATGGCTAGTCTGAGATATTGTTGAATAACATCCATCCTTGATGGATCCACTGATATACCCTCACATGAGATTTTATATCCTAATAATATGATTTTATGTTTTCGAAATTCTCACTTGGTTAATTTATCATAAAACTTATCCTTCCTCTGTGTCTTTAGATGAATACTCCAATGTCCTTCATTCTCTTTATTTCTCTTAAAATATATATTAATATTGTCAATAATGACTACCACAAACTGATAAAGTAAATATATAAGAAATTATTCATTAAATCCTTAAAGGTAAAAGTTGAATTAGTATGTCCAAATGGAATGACTATAAATTCATTATTCTAATAGCATTTACGAAAGATTGTCTTGGGTATTTCGTCATTCATAACCCTCAATTGATGATTTACTGAAAGAATTCCAATCATGGAAATGTATTAAGATACTCATAATTGACAAAAATCGTTGATATGGGGTAGAAGATTCATTCTATTTATAGCGATCATTTTATGTTCTTGATATTCAATGCAATAATGCATTACACCATATTTTTCTCTTAAAAAATAAATAACATTTTAAGAATCTTTTGATAAAATCAATTTTAATGTATTTCATAAAAATAATCAATTTTTTATTAAAAAATTACATATGTCATAAAAAAATTTATAAAATGAATAAAATTTAATATTGACATAATTTTCCAAGGGTGATTTTTTTTTAATTTTATATAATACAAAAAATTTTACATTAACAATAAATGTACTATTTTTGAAATACCACAAGTTATATTAGTGGTTTTCACACCTCAGATGCATCTAGGTGGTTAGGGTTGAAATCCGAGCAACCTCCCATTTCAATCTTCCAATTAAATTGGGAAGTCAATGTGTGGGGAATAGAGTGACGTCATTCTCATATGATCCTACACACATCCATGTGATACACTAAAGTATGGAATCTGCTTTCAAGTAGAGCATAGATGATAATCTGCGTGTATCTTTATCCATTAAAGGCAAGCTGGTTTGGATGGTAGATCCAAGATGGTTATGCTCTATTTGTAGTATGGTGTTGGTGAAGGGATGCATGGTGGTCGTATCATCAATTGGTTTATAGGAACATCAGTAACCTATTTTTGGGGTAACATCAAGTACTACTAGATTTGACATAATAGACAAAAACCAAAGGACAACAAGCATCATTAGGCATAGATTCAGACAGGCGGTGCTAAGAACACAGACCATTGGTCTGGCTTGTAGAAGGCATCATAGAGAAGCTACATTATGACTGATGATCAGGATTGACTAATTTATCACTGGGAGGTGTGGGGGTGGAAGATTACTGGCATTGATAATAATGGAGGGTTCACACCACCATAGGTTGTGGTGCTTCTACATTAGACATTGAGAGGATAAAGTGAAATTGTATTTCCTCATTGAACTTTTGGGGGTTGTAATATAGGGGAAGGCCACCTCACTAATGAAAAGGGGACCTATTTTCCTATTGGTGGAGGCTAGTAATGATGGGGGTTGTAGTTGAATGGTTTTTATACCAATATCTTGTTCACATGACCTGATAGATGGTATTTAGGGATGTTATTTTTGGTCCTTTGGGCTGTTTAATATGGTCTTACTGGCCTTCATTTAAGGGTTTCTATAAACCTAAAAATTAATAAATAATAGCTTAATGGGTGGTTTATCCTCGAGGGGATATTACCCACATTTTTAGCAACTGGCTTTGTGTGTTTCAATATAGTTATACATACAATATCTAATATATATATATATATATAACATAATAGTCAAAAAATAATGACTTAATAAATTATAACTTTTTTATTTTATCCCAAAATGAATTTATTAATATATATGGATAATTTAAAAACAATAATATTAATTCCCAAATCTAATTTTGTTTTTCAAATCCGAAAATTCTAAAGTGTCCCTTTAAATAAACATTTTTTTCATTTTTCTCCATTCCATTTTGATTAAAATAATAAATTTGAACAATAACGTGATTCAATGTCCCCAAACCATGCTATTTTTAAAAATATAATTTATATTGTAAATAATTTACTATTTAATGGTTTACCTTTTATAATATATTTTATTTAATATTTTATCATTAAATACGTATCTATTCATGTATAAATTCCTCATGTTCATCCCCTTCGAAACCCATTCCTCCCTCCCTTACCAAATCCAATCAACTTTACAAATTCATTTCCCTAATCTTCATGGGATCCTTTGGGATTTTTTTGGGTAAATATAATGAAATAATTCAGTGATCTTTGTGTCATATAGAAGAAGTAACACCAACAAGAGTGTAAGTTTTCATCAACACTTCTCTGTGTTTTCCCCTTCTCTTCCTTATTTTCTATATTCTTTTTAATCCCAAATCTTCTCAAATTTTATGTGTAGTGTTTTAAAATTACATTAAAAATTCTAAAATACTAAAATTACTTTATTTATGACATATTTATATATCAAGCCTCTATTTTCTCCACTTTTAATAATGTCCCATCAATGATCGGTTAACAACCTACGAAGTCATTTCCATTCTCTGAACACCACCGCCATCATGGAAGTTAGTATGAAATATATATAATATAAAGTTATGAAATTTCTATAATTATAATATTTTGGAATTATTTTTACATATGTATAAATTGATTTAAAAAAAGAAAAATTGAAACAAAACATGATATTTTTTATGTAACATAAGATATCAAAATGATTTACCTTTAACAACATAAATTATAAGATATAATATAATTGTTATAATTTATATACAGTGACAAAAAATGAAATTTGTTTCTGGATCCATGTTTTATTAAAATAAATTGTTTTATTTAGGTTGAATAAAAGAGATGAAATAAAGTGTTATTTATGGTAAGGGGATTCTCAAACCTAAATCCTTCTTTAGGTATTATCTTTTCTTTAACATTGTTTTTAGTATGGTTATTTATCTAATATACATTCACTATCCTTTACCCTTTATTTTTTGGTATATAAATTTCTCTACCCTTTCAAAATGATTTCTAGGACAATTTCACAGGTCTTTAAAAAATTCTCTAATTTCAAAAATGATACATTTTCTCATCTTGAGTAGTTTCTATACCACTCAATAATTTTTATGTTTTATGCCAAATTATGATTTCCATTATGTATTTTGGAACCCCATAGGATAATCATAAAAGTTTTCACTACAAATCCATTATTAAATTCATTACCTTCCAAGGGATTATTTCAAGATAATATTTTCCCTTTAAATGTGGCATGCATGCTTATAAGCCTTTTATGACATAAAGGATGGGCCAAGAATTATATATCCCTCTAATGCATTGGGTATTGTGATATATCTCATGATATTATGTATATTTATTTTGAATATAATTCTATCTTTGATCATAATTTTGGTGTTATTATTTATGCACATATGTTAACCAAAAACATTATTATATATTTTTTCATAGTTGTGTGTGGTATTTAACAAATATGTTATAATGTTTTATTATTATAAATATTCCACATTCCATGCCTTTATCAGATGTTTCACTATTGATTATTATGATGCTGTTATTCTTATAATATAATGATTTTATTATGATCATCCATGTATATTTCTTTAATGTCTCTTATTCGTCCCCTTATTCAGATTATAGCTCACCCTTTTATTTGATATATATCCTTAGGTGATAAAATTTCCTAAAAAGAATGTGATTTCTATTAGGAGGATAAAGAAGAAGGATATAAATAATGTTGAAGAATTATTATGTACAAGTGATGTATGAGTCTAATTTTCTAAATATAATAAACCATTAGATCCTTGAATTTATTAATAATTTTTTTATAATAAAAATGACGTAATATTAATTTATTAAATGTCTAGGTCACTGTAATTAATGGATGTAAAATATGATTTATCTTGAAAATTCATTTTTCTAAAAAAAATTACATTGTGGTTTGTGTAATTAATTAAAATTAACTTCTTCTAATTAATAAAATATAATATTTAAAAATGGATTCCTCATTCATAATCAAAAAATAATAATTTCATCTAATATTCTCAACATAGGTTTTGGTCATGGAGAATTGTAAAAACAATAAAAAAATTGAATATTGTTGATGTTAAAATGGTTTTATCCGGGGTTATACCAAGAAGGGTGGGATTTCCACCTACACTTATCTAATTTTAATTTGTTGAATATTTTTCAATCAAATATAATATTACCTTTGAATCCATTTCTATTTTCATTTACATTACTATAATAGAGACCTTATATAATTATGATATTTTCAGAAAATCCTTATATGTCCCTCCCCTCCATTATAAAACATTTAGGGACCCTTCTTTTCATACATTAATTTTACATCATATTAGTGATAAAAAAATATAAATATATTACACATTGAGGATACAATGGATTAGTTTCCTAAGAAAACTAGGACCATACATAACATTTACGACACAAAAAAGTTTTTTAATTCCATGTTCTCTAGCTTCATATTGGCTCTTAACTTCTCCTTAGTATATGTAGTCACCTGAGGATATACATCAAAAATGGGTTAGCTAAAATCCCAGTAAGAGGATAGATAAGAACCCAAAACAACATAAAATTGTATTACCATAATCATTATCATCATATGATAGGAATAGGATCATAATCAAGGGAGGAATTATTAAGAAAAAACATAGAATATGGCAATGCATACAAATTAAACATCATGTCTTAGTGGTTAATAACCACACATAGTTGTGAAAAAATATAGAATATTGTTCAAAAATAATTTCACTTTAACTAATTATTTTTTCAAGTTTACCAAATACATTGGAGAACTGTATAATTTTAGGTGCACCTATCACATTCCAACATTCATATTGTGATATTTAATTCCAGGTGTACCTGTCACATCATAACATTTTAATTATCATGAATTAGACATAGAACATATATTTACATAAATATTCTATATAAATTAAGGATTTCAATCTCAAAAGAATACATTCATGAACATTGGGTTCACTGAATAAGGAGGGTATAACATACTTGATACAAGAAACATCAACCTTTAGTGAGAAGTAAAAGGTGTGTTTTTTGAAAGAAGAGTAATTTTAAAAAACATTCTATTTGACATTAACTATAGTGGAAAATAGGTATATTCCATAAAAGTAATGATAATGAAGAAAAAATTATTTTTAAGGTGTAACCATAAAAAAATGGAGTGAAAAAGGGTGAACCCAAAGAACGAAAGTTGGGTTTGAGAATTTCCCCTTTCCTCGTATCTGAACACTTTATTCAGTTTAATGTCATGTATAATCACATTAGATTAGTTAATTAGAAATTATAGAACCTTTTTAAAATGAATTTGATTCATTAGGAATTTATTATGTTCCTTAATGGGTATTTGGATGAGTCATAGTGTTTAATTTCTTTGTTCGGGAGTGTCCATTTTCTTAGTTTTCAGGAACTGTTCACTTGTACACATGAATGGAAATTCGTGTAGAACATGGATAAACATCCAAAAATGATATTAAATTTTATTAATTATCTTACAATATTTTAAATGATCTATAAATAAATTATTTTATATACTTTCACGACCCATCCTTGGGGCCCGTGTCGTGACTACCCCAATCCAACCTTCCATAGGCCAGGGGCTGGCGACTAGTACCAAAGGAATAAATCCTAATACCAGGGAAGGAATTGCCTTTATAAAACATAAACACATCCAACTAGAGTACAAGAGGAAGTAAAAAACTAAGTACAAAAGAAAGTGCTGAAAAGTAAATGGGCCAGAATACAAACCCAACTAGGAAGTACAGCTACAACTGAACGAAGTACAACAGAAAAGACAAACAGTTGGAAGATAGAAGCAGCACCTGGGGCGTCCACCTCATATCCTACCTGAAGGGTAGGTATAAATATCCTCCTCAATTATCTCGACCTCTAACCTCCTCCGAGTACCATCTCGTCATGAAGTCCTTCTTCGGGTACTGACTCGTCGTGAGGTCCACCTCCAAGTACCATCCAGTCCTCGTACACTCTATCTCAGTCAGCGCTATCCGTCGTCTACATCCAACACAATGAGGTGCGGGCATAGCTCGTGTAGGGGTGAGTATACGATACTCAGTAGGGACCCTGATACCCTCAATGTATCACTAAATCCTACAAGGATAATCACAATGAAATTTCTCAACAGATAACCGTTACATAGGTATAAGCCCATACTTATACCTAGGTTATCAAGTAACCCATCTCAGCCATGAGGTATCACACAGATATGAAGTCGACGGATAACCACTACTTAGTTATATGCCCATAAATATATATAAGTTATCAAGTAACCCATATCAATCATTAATAAAACACAATGATCATTTACTCAGCTCAAACCAGGATTTTCACTATAGAAACTAAAAATGCTGGAGAACTCCTTCTCTGTCGAGTACAGTAGCCATGTCACGACTCCGAGGTGCTACTCACTAAAATTAGACTGCTGAGTTACTCCCCCTATTGAGTATCGCAGGTCTGACACCCAAACACAGTAGTGCATCCTGCCATGGGTCTGCCACCCAAACACAGTAGTGGTTCCCCTAATTGCCTATAGAGGTACTCCTTCTACCGAGTACCGCGGGTCTACTGCCAAATACTTGGCCCTCTGTCCACTGTGGGTATGTGGCCAAATACTAGGTGCTCCATCCACTTGGCTAGTCGACTAACTCCAAGTCGAATCGGTCAAGCAGTCGTCAGGTCCACATCTACTAGGTCTTCGCACTCCGTGCACTCGTCTCCAGGAAGGTCCGCTCCACGAGCTACTAGTCGATAATTCCATGTGACACAAAATCTCACGTGGAATTATCTCAAAGGACCGCCTCATCATAGGGGTCTCAACACAATAGACAACGCGTCAATCGGACACACGGTCTGTGATTTATTAGCCTTCTAGTCCCGGGGGCCCGGTTGGTTTCGTGTACGATCCAACCCAGCCATATCTCAACTGTACCCCGAACTCTCATAGGGTATACTCAAAGGGACCGTTTGTCAATGTGATCACCAAATCCACTGACGGTTCATCAAACGGATGTCCGGTCTGAAAGTAATTGGCTTTTCGTTTCTAGGGGCCTGGTTGGATTTTGGTTTCAATCCACCCCGACCATATTCCAACTACATCCAAACCTCAGGTGAAGTATGCCAAAAGATGTGTCTCACCAAACAGAATCCAACAAAGTCAATAACATGCCTATCGGACGTCCGAAGCTCTAGTGATAAGCGTTTCTGCTCTGAGGGCTCTATTGGTTTCAGGTTCGAACCAACCCGATTGTACGCATACTTTTCCGAAACATCGATTTTAATATACCTTAACGACCGTCTCGATCCAAGGATCCCAACGCAGCTGCAGTGCATCGATCGAAGGTCTGTAGCCCAAGATATGGGCGTTTGAACAAAACTGCCCGAAAATAGGGGGTTTGTGCCCGTTCTGACCCGGCCCAATACCCCCTGGGTCGACCCGACCCGAGTCCGAGTTTGGCCTGGTTGGGAAGGGCCTGGCCCAGCTGGGGCGGCCGGGCCCAGCTGGCGTGGCCCGACCCGACTTTGGCACGGCGCGGCCCGACACTGGCGTAACCCAGCCCGGTGCTGGCATGGCCCATCCCGGCGCTGGCGGCCCAGCCCGGCTTGGGAATGGCCTGGCCTGGCGCTGGTGGCCCGGCCCGGCCGGCTGAGGCTCGACCAGCGTGGCCGAGCAGACGTCGATCGGGTGGGCATTTTTCCCCCAGGTTGACAGTGAACCGGCGCGGCATTAAAGCCGCACCTCATATATTTGGAACGTCTTTGTCGTTCCGATCCAGCTCTTGCCGTTGGGGCTCAGCCGCGGCGGTCTTCTCTGGGGCGCGCCACCACCGCTTTCTGTAGACCTCCGTACCCGCACCAGTGGTCCATTTCACCCTCCGTCTGCGCCTAAGGTCACTATGGGATCCGAACTTCACTACGGAGACTTCAAATCACTGTTGCGGTCCAGTTTCATCATCGTCGTCAATCCGCGAACCAACAAAAATCTACGGAGGGTCTTTGGGCCGTGTTTATTCAGTCTGCGCCCTCTGCGTTAGGTGTTATCAATTGAAAAATATTAAATAGGGTTTTATAAAGAACAAACATTCAATTTTAAAAAAATAAAATTGAATCAAATCATCCTACAATATCTTAAATTAATTTAATGCATACCAATATTCCCAACCCACAATTTAAAATAAAACAGTCGCGGATCAACTTAATGATGAGGTGATCTGCATTATTTTTTTAGAAGGAAACAACCATGGAAATAATATCATTCTCAAATTAATCCCATACCTCACAAAGACGTCGCACGTCGTCGAGCCATGGAAAGAGGCAAGCGTCGCGATTATCAGATGTTGTGCAAGATTGGTGCCGATTCCGTTGACGTCGGATGAAAAATCCTTTGTTGATGGCGATGTTCCCCGCGGTGGTGTCTCCTCCCAGGTCGCGGAGGAATAAAAAAGATTGGAGAAAATGTAGAGTGTTCTTCAACGAGTCAGAAGGTCGTTCTTCGTTGGAGAGTCGGTGTTCTTCCCCAAAAACTCAAGAGCTCCCACCCAAAAAGCATTCCCCCAAATAAAATAATAAGTTACCTTATTATTTTATTTAATACAAGCCACTTCAAATTCAAACATTCAAACCAGCTTATTGATTAGAATGTTTTGGCATGCATTTAAGAGGGGAGGATGTGAAGAGTCACATTTAATCAATGGATTGTTTTCACATTAAAACCAAGGGATTTTAATGGGGGAAGGATAAGGTGTTTAGAGGGAGGTGGAAGCTTTGGGCTCGTGTGGGCCCCACCTTTCAATTATCTACACATGGGAAGTTGGTTGGTCGTGGGCCCCCCCAATAACATCCTATGGGAGAGAATAACTCCCAATGATATAAAATAAAATTGTTCACACAATTTTATTTATTTTAAACTAAATACCCAAATAAAAATAAAACTCAACCCGCTTAAAACCCAACTACGGTAAAGGTCCCCTTAAGAAATTACATGTGCTGCGAGTTCATCAGTGCCTCAGATTTTAATTACGAGCACCAGTTCAAAATATTGAAAAACCCGCTCATTCGTTCACTGAACGTACCCGAGCTAAACATTGGAAATTGATTCCGAGCACACTGGGCCTCGAAATCAGTTGTCGTCAAAAGCCACATACTCGTAAAATTCCAAAGAATCAAAAAAATATTTCCCTGAAATTTCTGGGTCTTTACATATACTATATGAAGTAAGCATTAGATAAAATTTAATGATGATCATTTTATGTTAATTTTGGTGGTTTTCGGATCACAATGATCATGTTTTGTTTTATCAATTAGTATTATGAATAAATGTTGTTTCCTATGCATAAAAGGGATTGAAACATAAATATTAAAATATTCTTTCAACCATTTAATGTTTTAATTGACATCCATTAATTAGTTGAAGGAAAATGGAAGTGCATCACCCATGATGTAGGTAAATTAACACATCACACACAACGATTTCATTTTTATAAACAAAGAGAGAGAGATGGAGGAGTATAATGAATAATATTCCATTAATGAGATATAATACAATTATATCAATTATAATGGAGTTATCATGATAATTGGATAAGATAATTTGAGTATAAAAGACGAAATGAAAAGAAATTTAAAAGGAAATTTAAAGAAAAGAGAGATAAATTACCTCTTCAATATATCTTTTTTGAGAGCCTCTATATGGAAGAAGTTTTGTTTTTTTATCAGTACAGGGGCTAATAGACATGTGGGAGAGTATTGGGAAGATAATTGGGTTGAATCTTTACAAGGTTTTAATCTTGAAATTTGTGAAGAAATTAGGGTTTTAGGGGTGGTATTTATAGTGAACAGGGGAGGGGTTTTCACTATAATATATTCATTAATTTATTAGTTATCCACAAGAAAATTAATAGTGATAATTCCATGACTAAATATAGTAAATTGAGAAAGTGAGTTCGAATAAATTGAGCTTACATTACTATAACATCACCTATGACTATATAATTAATGAATTTGGCTTATTTTCTAAATTATAGTATTTCATTATTAATCAAAAAATCATATATTTCAGAAAAATCCCATAAATTCACCCTAACAATTTTTTTATGTGTAAAATATAAATATTTAATCAATTTTTCAAAAATAATTTTCTATATATGACTAATTTAATTTTTAACTAAAATCATGATTTTCTTGAAAAATAAAAATTATAAAATTAAAACTATTTTTATAACACTTTGATAAAATTAATAAAGTTCTTAATAAATTATATTATAGTAATAAGACATCAAAATATTATTTTATGAACACATTTTATGAAAATAAGTTTTATTTTAAATTAATAAATTAATGATAAAATTGTAATTAAATATTTATGACTTAGAAAAATACCAACACTTTTACTATGGTCCTATTGTCACTTATAACATGCATAAATTTTATTTATACATTAATGGGTGAGGTTAATATTTTTTGGATGATTTAAAATTTGTAAGAATTATATTTCTATTCATAAGGGTAGGTTAATCTTCACAAGGGTAGGATACAATTTATCAAAAATTATGTTTTCCCTATTAGACTCCAAACATCTTATTGATCACAACTATGTATGTCAGATTTTTGAAATTCAAAACAAAGAAGTGGAAAATTTATGTTTAAAGGTCACATAGAAGTTTATTTAAATATTATATGGAATTGTGTTTCTTGATGTGATTTTATATGACTATGACATTACTACAAGAAGGTAGAAAATTTATTAATAAAAGTTTGGTTCATTACATTCTTCCTCCCTTTTGAAATTTCACCCATAAAATTTCATTTTACACAAACCGGTGATGGTACTTATCCTTCATCGCATTGTCTAGTACCTAAGTTTCTTCATCATGCTTATGATTCTTCCATGAAACTTGGACAAGATGGGTTATCTTGTTGCATGGAACCTTATTTCTCCAGTCCAAAATATTTACCGGATGATCCTCATAAGAGAGATCATCTTCTAGTTTTACTATCTTTGAGATCAGCACATGTGAAGGATCTGGTATTTCCTTCCTCATGAGTGAAAAATGAAACACATCATGAACATGATCTATATTCAATGGAATTGAAATATGATAGGCCATAGATCTTATGCGGTTATGTATCTAAAAGGGACCAATGTTCCTTGGGGTTAGCTTGAAACACCCCAAGGATTTACAAAAAAAATTAATATTTAATGCATAAAACAATGTTTCTCTAGAAAACACTTTGTTATAACCAAGCCAATGAACATATTTTTTCCACTTCGTTTATTTGAATTTTGAAAATTTAACATACACGGTTGTTATCAGGATGATATTTGAAGTCTGATAGAATCAACATGATTTTTACTGAATAGTAACTTACCCTTATGAATAGTAATGTACCCTTAAGAATGATAACATGAATTTTTTTAATAGTAATGAACCCTTATGAATATTAACTTGATCCCTATGAATAGTAATATAACCTTATGAATTGTAACCTAAATAGTAATGTACCCTTATGAATAGAAACTATCCCTTGTGAATAGTAATATACCCTTATTAATAGTTACATCAACAAATTTAAGTAAAAATAGATTTTAGACACCTTATAAATCAGATTGAATATTTTTAAAATTAATAAATAAGTGTTGGTATTTTTATAAAAATAAACAACGAATTAAAATTTTATAATTAATAGATTAATTTAAAAGATAATATATTTTCATAAATTTTATTAATTAATCAATATTTTTTTCCAATGATTATAAGATAATTTTACGAGACCCTAGTTATTTTTTCAAAGTGTCATAGAGTCAGTTATAATATTAAAATTGGTATTTTTTGAGTGAGTGGTAATTTTAATTTAAAATTACATTTCTCACATTTATAGTACTATTTTCTCAACATGGAGTTAATTTTTGGACTATAAAAGTCTAAAAATAATTTGCATGAATTTTTGGGATTCTTATGAAATAGTTTAATCTTGTGGAATAGTAAAAAATACCGTTTTTTTATAAAATACTAATTTTTTGTGACATCATCATGAAATTATTGTGATATGAAATTTATTTACATTATTTAATAACTAACAATTATATTACAAGTGGAATATTGTACATAATTTGTTGAGAATATGAAAATTATACTTTTTCATGATAAGTTTAAAAAACACTGTCAATGTCGACGTAGTGCCTGCGTAGAGCTAGAAAAGCCAAAATTTGGTAATTTATATAATAATTGAGTGGAAAAAATTAATTTAATGACTTATTTATTAATTATTATATATTATTTATCTATTTTATTCTTAATTTCAAATTTTAGTGTTATATAACAAGAGTATTATCCAAATGTTGGGGCAATGCTTGTGTGGGGTAAGAAATGAAAAAATAAAAAATTTAAGTAGTTGTCTTGTTATGTACAAGAGTAAATATACATAATGAATAAAATTAATACTTTTAATTTGAACCTAATTATTTTATATTTATGATATTATTTTGTTTTTAATTTTTATATATGAAATAATTAACATTTTTGTTTATGCAACGTCGAGGTAGTGCTCGTGTAAATATAAGAAAAATAAATAAATTGTTTCTAATTAAAATTATAAGAACTATTAAATGAACCTTATTTTAGATAAAACATTTTAAATGATCAAATTTAGACAATTATAAATTTTAAATTCGAAATTGGGACATTTTGAACCCACATGAATTACTTTCAATCTTTTATAATATTTTATTTCTAAAGGAAATCAAGTTTTCACATTATAGTTTTTAATTTAATAATATTGTTATTTTAGATTTTCCAGAGGTTTTATTCGAGCCGTAATATTATATGGAAATCTAATAAAATTATATTTCTCATGTAATTTTATTTTTAATTTTTAGACCAAAATTAAATAACATAATGTCTTCCACAAAGATGATGTAGTATTAATTTAATTAATGAATAAATCAATTAAATGATATTAAAAACATATATATAAATTTATATTTTTAAGTTGATTCACAGATTCTCTAGATAAATATGACATTTATATAACATAATATAAAATTTTATTCGATTTTTATACTTTTTTGATGTCGTTAAATTCATAGATATGAATAGTTTTTATCTTGATAAAATTGTTCTTCAAGAATAACATATTTTATTAAATAAGTTATATAAGCACCTCGCCTTATTACATTACATAATATGGAATTTAGTCAAGAAATCACATCCTTTCACATTGAGGATATTTTAATGTTTATAGCTTTAGGTAATTGGTACATAATGCATTCATAACATTACACATTAATACAAAGTGGATACCATAATATAATATTCATTTCTTCCAAATTATAAAACTTGTCAAATAATACCTGATTTCTTTGTCAATTCCTCAATCATTTTACATGGATTGCTTCTTTATCTTACACATTCATATAACATGTGAAAACAATTTAAAAACATGGTATTAGCACAAGAATCTTAGTAAAGGATATAAATATAAAGAAAGGATCACATTAGTCCATAAATACACGTAACGTATGAAATTATTTTCAAAAGATACACTTGTCACCCATATGTACTTAATTTTTGAAACATGAGATTTCCTCAAGATTACCATAATACATAAGAACATAAACAGAACCAAAAATTTATCAGGGGAAATTACTTACCTACTCTTGTAACCCTCTTAGCTGCCTTATAATTTGAAACCCTCACAGCTACCTTACAATTTTTTTAACCATCATAGTTACATTTGTAGTAACCATATGACTAACCTCTAAAATACACATACCCAATGCGTTGGATGGATATATAGGTCCCAACCTTCATCATAAACAACTCCCAAGAACTATAATATAATCATACATCATGAATAATAGCATAAAAACATTTCTTTTGAATTTTTTAAAATAGAATTTAAGAAGATTTTATAATAAAATACCCTTAAAAATATTATATAATTCAAGTGAGACTTATTAGAGTGGATGGAATATATATATACACTATAAATTTACATAATTAAATATAATATAAACAAAACAAATTACACAAACAGTTTTAATACCACATAAATAATGAAGTAAAATTTCAACACAATGATTGGAAATCGGGTTAAGAATTCTCTTACATCAAGATTGTCTTACTTAAAAATCATTTAAACCTACTATTTAATAGTTAAAATATAGTTATTAATATATTAAATAAAAAATATCCATCGTTATAATATCTTATAATGTCATTTTATTACATCATTTCACCCTTTAATTGTTAGTATTTTGTTTCTTCCATTGTTTTGGGTGTGTTCTTTACATGTTTTCCATGATCGGTTCATGATGGATGTGTTTGTGATTAGAAGTGAAACTACAGAATTGGAAGGGAGTGGTATTTACATACTTTCAAAAACATAAATTATATCATTTATCATTTTTAATTCTTACATGAGGCTGATTCATAAGATAAAACATTATTGATATTTGTTTAGGTCATTTTGGCGATTCTTTGATGGTAAAGAACTAGTTTTGTTTTATAAATTAATTACTTGTCTGAAAATTGATTCTAGAGACTTATATAACATATAATACATAAATTATTATGTGGTTCAACCATAAAAATGGTTTCATGACCAGTATTGAAGAATGTAAATGAAATTTAAATCACAACATCCATCATGTTGTTAAATCGACACATCATGGACGGTGTATTAATTTCCAGAATACGTGGGAGAGGAGAAGAAATATAATTGTGAGTATTCCATAAACATGATGAAATAAATAATATGTATGATATAGTATCATTCATGCATACTATATTTTGGGAGGTGAGGATGGAAATGAAAATAGAGATATCTCGAAATAAAAGAATAGTTGAGAAATCTCTTATGAAAATGTGGCAACCTAACGGCGTCGCTTAAAATTTCATAAAATATTTTGTTGATAGAAAAGAGGTATCTCATTATTCATTCATAATATGGAATGTAATTGTTTTATGTAATAACATATCCCAACATAATTCTAATTAATTTAAAAAGAATAACAAAAAATGAAGGAAAATAAAGAAAACAAAAGAGGATGTTTACCTCTTGATCTATTCTCCTTGAGATCTTTCTTAAGGCCTTTGGTTTTGGCCTTTTGGTAAGACCAGCAGCTCTATGAAGTGGAGAAGAGACTTGCGAGGATTATTGGTCAGAACATAGTTAGGGATCAAGGCTTGAGAGGTGTGGGAGGAAGAGGGGAATGAGGGTGGTATTTACAGTAGAGGAGAGGGGGTATTTTAATTATTTTAAACATTATTATAATATTTTTGTTCATGACTATAAATAGTCTTAATTAATGTGACCCCAAATAGTAATAATGGAATGTGAGTTAGAACAAAGTGGATATACATCACTTATGATGTAATAAATAGTTTATTTTACTGATAATTTGAATATAAAGTATTTTATCATATTTCACTATTCATCGAAAATTCACAAATTGTAGAAAAATCCAAAAAATTCACCATAAACATTTTTCAACGTGTAGAATTAAAAAATTAAATATATTTTTTGAAAATATTTTTCTATATATTATTAATTTAATTTTTAAATAAAATCATACTTAATTCAAGAATTAACAATTTTAATTCTACAAATACTTTTATATCACATTGAAAAAATAAATAAAATGTCATTATCTTAAAGCCTTAATAAAATAAAATAATAATAAAATATACTATTAATTAGGGTAAAATTACTATTCATATTACTATTCATAATGGTAAGTTAATATTTACCAAAAACATTTGGTTTTATCAGACTCCAAATAAATTACTGAACACAATTGTAAATGACAATTTCTCGATATTGAAAACATAGAAGAAGCAAAATTATGTTTAAAGGCTAGTTATAAATTTCTACTTAAAACATTGTTTCGTGGATTTTAATTTATTTATTTATTTATTTGAAAACCTTGGGATGTTACAATTTTAAAATCCCAAAATTATTGAACAAGTCCAAAAATTATAATATTACACAAAAATTGTAATCCAAATTAGTTTTAAGTCATTTTGGAGTCTTAAGACCTCTAATATATTTATTATATTTTTATAATTTTTGTGATTCCTAAGTTACCCCTCACCTCAGTGATAAAAGGAGGTTCCTTACTTCACAAATTTCATAACCATAAGTCTTCTTGTTCATTTAACCTCTTCCAAATTCCATAATCCTCGTCCCTTGACACATTCTTGTGCTTATTATCTAAAATATACCCCATACAGAAGACTTAAGGTGGGTTCAAAAGAGAAATATTCAAGAGGTAATATTTCTTTTTATTCTCTTTTAAATTCTTTCCCTTTTATACCTTATCCCTACCAATTATCTAGTTAATTATGACACTCTAATACCTTATATTTATTTTAATTTTTTTATGATAATTTAATACACCATCATGATCTCTTCTTTTCCCTCCTTTTATACTATAAATGAGAACACTGTCTGAGATGTGTTAATTATCACGTTCATGGAATATGAGTTTCAATTTTCATTACTATCTTCAAGACTAGTCATGAAAAATTTATAAAGGTTGAAGAATATCAGAATATATTTATTTTATCTTATGTAATGTTTAATAACCCTTACACACACATTATATAAAATAATAATACATGACAATTTCATTATGCACACAACCGCCAAGTTTATCCTATCATTTATCATTAGCTTTTATCTAATAAGTCATCCTCAAGGAATATAACCAATATCATTATAAGATCATTTATATCTATGTAATGTCACTAATAATATAAATTAAAAATTCTGTATGTTTAACCACAATTCAAATGAACTTCCATTCATTAATACAAGTAAATCAATCATGAAAACCGAAGAAGAAAATACATCCAAAACAATAAAATTTAACATCTTAAACCCATAAAAAAGGTCATGAATGAACCTAATATGTTTAAAATAAATAAATTACATGTATAAGAGGTTCTAGAAATATTAATTAATGAACCCAAATTTTATTATTTAGTTCATTAAGATCAAGTGAAGAACACCATCAGACATAAGGTAGGGGTTTCTTCATCACACTTCCATTTTTGTGAGATATTCTATATTCACTCATATTACTTGTGTATGGTGTATGAATACTTCCCATTGATGTTTCATATCATGATTATCTTTATTTTAATTATATTCAATATACCATTTAATTATTTTATTTTTTGGGGCATATGATTCAATTTATTACAAAGTTGTAAGTATTTTCTACCCAAACCTACATTTTCATGCAGGTTTCTCTTATTCTCTACTCACCTCAATGATATTCTTATTTATTTTTATGTAATCAAAATAAATTTTATTTTCATTTTCTATATATGTGTAAAAATAATAATCATATGTTCATTTAAGTGGATTTATATTTTTTAAAACGATATTTCAAAAATTCTTCCTGAAATAAAAGCTCGATTCAAGGAACTTTCCAGATTTTTACCTGTTTTTACGTTCACACTATAATCTATTTTAAGACATATTTGGCTTTCTAAAGTCACAAATTTTACAATGAAAAATCTACTTTGGTTCATTTCTAGTTTTATGAAATAAAACATGAATTCTCCCTTTAAAATATCTTTAAATAATTCCTTAAACCGCACTAAAATGTTTTAATTCTAAAGCTTCTTTAAAAATAAATTTTACATGACTTCACTTCAGTGGGACATAATTTGTGCCTAAATTGTAATATAAATTTCCTGCACTTTTCATTTATTGTATATGCATTTTCAAAACTATATTTTTTAGAAAAAAATGATTTTCAAAAAGAACACTTTTTTCCAAAGTAAAATGGATTTTTCTCACATCACATTAACTTTTATGAGATATATTCCATGTTCACCACTTATTCCATTCATGTGGTGAATTTAATACCCCTTGGAATATCATATCAAGAGTCTTCTTATTATCATGATATTCTATGGGATTATGATTTGAATGTTTCAAGGTGGAATGTGACACTTTGGAATGTTTATGGATTATTTCCTCATGAATTTGTTAGTGGTATCATTTAAAAATATCTTTATCTATTTCAACATCCTTTGTTGAATATTGTACTCCATTTAGGTTTATCTATTATGAAATCAACTACAATATGTTTTTAAGGGTTTCTTATTGTTTGACTAGGGATGTGCTACATTTATACAATTCACCATATTATTCTGAATTGTTAGTGGTTATGTTCAATGATTGGGTAAACATATTTACATTTCCTATGTTTTTTTCAATATGAATGTATATGTTGATTATTTTTACCCCTTTCATATGAGAAATTAATTGGACATAGTATGTGATGGTTGGGGCCTGCTATAGTCCCTCTATGTATCAGTAGGTCTCTTGAGACAAATAGATATGGACTTGGATGAGGCCTCGCCTATTTTTAGATATGATCTTGGTTGAGGCCTTAATAATTTTTAGATGACTTGGCTGAGACCTTGAAGTTACGGTTATGATGTCTATTATATGAATTTCCATCATTATGTAGCTATAAATTCATAGTTTATGTGGTTATTTGACTAGTAGAATACCCCTGATTATGTTTTTTGGGGAAATATTTACTCATAAAATATTCTTACCAAAATGTGTTCAATTTTATTATTTTTAATGGCATGTGTTTTCAATTATTCCCATGCCTAATTTTTATGTTAATGATATCTTCTGCTATATTTATTACCCTTACTAAGAGTTTTAGATCACCCCTTATGTTTCATTTTCTCCAGACATGAAGAAGTTTATTATGAATGATGTACAAGGATAAACGTATAGTTCTGGATGTTCACAATAATCCTTTTATGTTTTATTTCATTTCAAGTTGTAATGTTGAACCTATGAATGTATATGGTTTTCCAAAACTACTAAACTACTCGGTCCTTCAGTATTTGATTTCTTGTAATCATACCAATGTATTAAAATAATGCACCAGATCTAGGTTTCTAGGGTTGGGGCGTTATAGTTGGTATCAGAAGAACTTCAGTAGACAACATGGAAGTTGGATTTATAAAATTTAGATTAGGGAAAACCCCTAAGATAGACTTGATGATACACATAGAAGAATGTACTATAATTTTTGAATGGAATAGATTATTTGGATCTTCCTAGAAAATAAATATCTATCTGGATAATAAAAGTGGTTGTGGTTTTGGTAATGATGTACCTAAGAATAACAACTCAGAAAAGGTTTTTCAGGCTTGACTCGGGGTAATCTAGTATACTACAATGGGACTTACTGCACATCTTGTTTGACACTGACTGGGGACATGCTTAGGATAATTTCAATTTTTGTTACAAGCCATTATGAAGGATTTATAAAGAATCCAAAGTTTATGGTTCTAGGAGTTTTGATTCATAAAATTATGTTATGTACTATACAATTGTTTTGGTTATATAGAGTTCATAATTTTATGAGCTAATATTGTAAATAGAATTAATTCGAAATGGAGGCTAGCAGTAGGAATGAGAACATCGCCAATGAACATGATGAGAATAGTAAGAAGGATTATATATCTCATTTTATTAAGATATCATTTCAAAGGAATAGAGTCTCCCAAGTATCCTAATCATATGGGATAATAGTATCATGTGTTAAAAAGGT
The DNA here is from genome assembly GCA_963277665.1 of Viscum album. Lineage (NCBI taxonomy): Eukaryota > Viridiplantae > Streptophyta > Magnoliopsida > Santalales > Viscaceae > Viscum > Viscum album. The sequence continues at coordinate 897,542,396 of OY728127.1, forward strand.
ATTTAAAGACTTTTATAAGTCCTATAGATTTGAAGGGTAGCAAAAGGAAAAGAGGAAGGTAGAGAAAAATATGGATAAATAGAATAAGGGAAAGAAGGATTTTCCCACATGTGATAAGAGTGGAAATAATCACCCTACTAATTTCTTGAAAGGAATGGGAGTTAGTTATAATTGTGGAGAAAAAGGACCCCAATTTCGTGATTACTAGGGCATGAAAAATGCTTCAAATATACAATCCCTAAACTGCAATGGGATGGGACACTATGTTAAGCAATGTCCCAAACGTCAAAGTAATATGCCCCAAATGATATTACTGTATAATGATAATGTCATGAAACTACCGAAGATTAATGGAATTATTAATATGACTCTTCAATAATCATTTCATTTGAATATTTTATCAGAAATGTACTCCTTATAAAAATTATAGAATTTATGAGGATTGTATTGCAATACTATTTCATTAAGTATTTGAGGTCGTATAATTAATTGTACCAAGGACAACTAAATCAGTAAAAAGTTAAAGTCTTTGGGAAAGAATAAGGTCGGGGGAAAGACAACCCGTAATATATTTCTAATGATAAAGGTAATGATGAATAAATGATTCATTTTGATGAGTACTAACTACCTCAAAACTGATTTTTGACTTCTCAACATGTGTTCTATGCTATCATTAATGGAGTTTTCAACACTTTTTGATATATGGAATATAGCCAATAGCATGTGTAAGGATGAATTCATGTTTTCAATAAGCTTTTTTGGTATTATGAGTTATTAAAAAAAATTAAGAGGACACATGATGAATACATTCAGATGTTTGGAATGTGAAAATTTAGTGATGCTTAATGTTGATTAAAGGATAATAAGATAGCATAATCATAGAGTAGGATAAATCATGGAGTCCTAAAAGAATGGTGACATATAAGGACACTATGTATATGGATCTAGAAAGGATGGATATGGGAAGGATTCATATGTGTTGGATCATAATCTTTTTGAATGTTAAACCATTTATGAAATGATTTAAAACTAATAATTGTATGAGGATTTAGAGTTTAATGTCACCACATGATGCAATATGTGCTAAGAGATGATGTATAGATAGTTCAAGGAACATAAAAAGAATAAGATTGTGCTTATGAAATTGTAACGTACATTTATACTCTTATAGATTGGAATGATTCTTGAAATCTAGATAAAAAGTATTTAATAAAATCATTATCCTATTATTATATTTTTTTCATGATATCAATGAAATTTTTCAAAACTGTAGTTTATATTTTCTTTGCAATGATCTTTCTTCTAAGCATTTTCTCTATCAGTTTCAATCAAAACATGATGGTTTTATTATTCTTACATGACCATTTTTTCCGATTCGAATGTGTAGTTTTGTAGTAACCTATGAATTTCCATTTTCCACTTATTAAGAATACATTTTAACCATATTCCTGATGTTGGATTCCCACAAGGAACTTTTCATGTATCAACCATTAACTGTCAAAATTCAATTTCAAAATTCTGAGGTCAAAATTGTTGTAAGCAGGGGATAATGTAACAACCCAAGGATTTACAAATTAATTTAATATTGAATGCATAAAACATTGATTCTATACAAAACAACACTTTATTTTAATCGAGCCTATGAACATAATTTTTCCACTTCTGTGATTTGAATTTTGACAATCTGACGTACACAACTGTGATGAGGATTATATTTGAAGTCTAATAGAATAAAATGGATTTTTTTGTGAATAGTAACTTACCCTTATGAATAGTAATATACCCTTATGAATAGTATAATGACCCTTAAGAATAGTAATGTGCTCTTATGAATAGTAACATGACCCCTATGAATAGTAATATACCCTTATGAATTGTAACCTGGATAGTAATGTACCCTTATAAATAGTAACTTATCCATTATGAATAGTAATTTACCATTATGAATAGTAACATCACCAATGGAAGTAAAAAATATAATTTAGGAACCTTATAAATGAGAGTGAATATGTTTTATAAATCTATAATTAAGTGTTGGTATTTTTATGAGCAATAAATAATGAATTACAATATTAGAATTAATAAATCAATTTAAAAGACAATTCATTTCCATAAAATGTATTCATGAATCAATATTTTGTTTTTCTATGATTATAATATAATTTTATAAGTGCCAAATTAATTTTTTGAAGTGTCATAAAATCAGTTATAATATTAAATTTGGTATTTTTCATGTAAATGATTATTTTAATTAAAAATTAAAATTTCTCATTTTTAGAAAATTATTTTCTTAAAATGGAGTACATTTTTTGGCTTTTACACATCAAAAAATGGTTTTTATGAACTTTTTGGATTTTTATGAAATATTTTAATTATGTTTAATAGTAAAAAAAATTAGATTTTTATAAAATACGTCATTTTTCATGACATCATCATGAAATTAGTAGGATATAAAAATTTATTTAAACTATGTAATAACTAAATAATTATATTAAAAGTGGATTATTGTATAGAAATAATTTATAACATGAAAAGTATATTTATTCATGATAAGTATAAAAATCATTGTTAATGTCAACGCAGTGCATGCGCAGCACTGAAAAAGTCAAAATTTGTAATTTATATAATAATTGAGTTCTAAAAAATCATAAATTATTTATTAATTATTACTTATTATTTATCTCATTTATTTATAATTTCGAATTTTTGTGTTATATAACATGAGTATTATTCAAATGTCTGGGCAATGCTTCTGCAGGGAACAAAACGAGAAAATAACTAATTTAAGAAGATGTCTTGTTATGTATATGAGTGAATATACATAATGAATAAATTCATAATTTTATTTTGTACCTAATTATTTTATCATTATGATAGTACTTTATTTTTAATTTTCATATATGAAATAATTAATATTGATTCTTATGAAACACTGATGTAGCGCTCATGGAAGTGTAAGAAAAATAAATTAAATGTTTTTAATTAAAATTATAAGATTTATTAAATGACCCATATTTTGAATAAAACATTTTATATAATCTATTTTAGACTATTATTATGTTTTTATTAAAATTTGGGACATTCTGGACACACATTTACCACTTTAAATCCTTTATAATATTTTATTTCAAAAGGAAATCAGGTTTTCACATTATAGTTTTTACTTTAATAATATTGTTATATGACATTTTCTATAGGGTTTAATCGAATGAGAATAATATTTCAAATTATAATAAAATTATATTTATCATGGAATATTATTTTTTATTTTTAGACAGAAAATAAATATCATAATGGCTTCCACAAAGATGATGCAATATTAATTTAATTAATGAATAAATCAATTAAATGATATTAAAAATAATAAAATAAATATGAATTTATTTTTTAAAACTAATTCATGGATTCCCTAGATGAATATGGAATTTCTATGATATAATAGAAAATATTATTCGAATTTTAAACTTTGATTTTATGTGTTCCAAGTCATAGATATGAATAAGTTTTATATTTACAAAATTGTTTTTCATGAATAAAATATTTTCATAAATTATTTAAAAATCCCAAAATCATCAAAAAGGTCCAAAATTTATAATATTACTTCGAAAATTTAATCCCCCTTTAGTATTAGGCCTTTGGAGAGTCTTGAACCCTATGATATATTTTTTATATTTTAATAATTTTTGTGATTCCTCAATTACCCCTCACCTCACTTATAAAATAAGGTTCCATCCTTCAAAATTTTCATAACCATAATCCTTATTGTTCATCCAACCTATTCAAAATTCCATCCTACTGATACCTTGATACATTTGTATTCTTATGGTCTCAAAAAAAATACCACAACCAAGAGCCTTAAGTTGGTTTCAAAAGAGCAATATTCAACAGGTAAGATTTATTCTTCTTCTCTTTTAATTTATTTCTCACTTACAACTTATCCCTGCCTATTATCAAATTATCCATGAAAACTCTAGTACCTCATATGTACTGGAATTTTTTTATTATAATTTAATATTTCATCATCTCTTATTTTCCCTCCTCTTATACTATAAATATGAACACCGTCTAAGATGTGTTAATTATCACGTTCAAGAAAAACGGGTTTTCAATTTTATTTACTATCTTCAAGACAGATCTTGAAACCTTTAAAAATATTGAACAATATCATAATATATTTATTTTATCTTATTCAATTCTATATAATCCTTACACACTTGTAATATACAATAAAAATACTAGACAAGTTCATTATGCACAAAATGGCCATGTTAATCCAAGCATTTATCATTAACTTGTATCTAATGAGTCATCCTCATGAAATATAACCAAGATCATTATAAGATAATTTCTATCTCTATAATTTTACGAATAAAATATATTAACAGTTTTGTATGTTTAACCACATTTCAAATGAACATCCATTCATGAATACATGTAAATTGGTCATGAAAACCAAAGAAGAAAATGCTTACCAAATAATAAAATTGAACATCCTAAACCCATAAAGAAGGCCATGATTGAACCTAATACGGTTAAAATAAATCAATTAAATGTTTAGTATGTTCTTAAAATATTAATTAATTAACCCAAATTTTATTATTCCAGTAATTCTGATCAAGTGAAGAACACCATCAGACTTAAGGTAAGGGTTTCTTCATCTCACTTCCATTTTTGTGAGATATAATGTATTCACTAATATTACTTTTTCTATAGTGTATGAATACTTCCCATTGATGTTTCATATCATGATTCTATTTATTTTCATGAAATTAAATGTATCATTTAGTGATTATATTTTTAAGGGAATATGATTCAATTGATTACAAATTTGTAAGTATTTTCTACCTGAACCGCTATTTTCATTCATCTTTCTCTTATTCTCTACTCACGTCAATGATATTTTTCAATATTTTAATGTAATCTCATATATTTTTAGTGAATTTTCTATATGTTATTACCAATCAGAATCCTACTTTAATTTATGGTGAGTTTTATTTTTTAAAAGGATCTTTCAAAAATCCTTCCCGAAATAGAAGCTTGATTCCAAGAACATCTTGGATTCTTACATATTTTGATGTTCAGTATATAATATTTTTCAATCAATATTTATCTTTCTAATTTTAAATATTTTACAATGAAAATATATTTTTGGTTAATTTATTTTTTTTATGAAATATATGATTCCCTTTCACTTTAAAATCTATTTGAAGAATTCCTTATAATGTACTAAAATGTTTTAATACTAAAGCTTATTTAAAAAAACATTTTACATGATTTCACTAAAGCGGGAAATAATTATTTCCTCAAATGTAATATAAATTTCATTCCCTTTTCATTTTTGTGATATACAATTTTAAAACTAGATTTATGAAAAATAAAAATGATTTCCCAAAATAACTCTTCTTTCTAAAGTAAAATGGATTTTGCTCACCTCATTTGAACTTTTATGAGGTATATTCCTTCTTCAGCACTTATTTCAGGCAAGTGGTGTTTTTATTTCCTCTTTTTATATAATATCAACAGTCTCCTTATTCACATGATATTCTATGGGATTTTTATTTGATGTTTCAAGATGGTATGAGACACTTTTGATTGTTTACGGATTATTTCTTGAATAATTTGTTAGTGGGGTCATTTAAAAATATCTTCCTCTATGTGAAAATAATTTGTTGAATATTTTACCTTATTGAGGATTATAAACTATGATATCATCTATAATATGTTTTTTATAGGCTTCAAATTTCATTGACTATGTATGTGCTACTTTGATACCATTCACCATTATATTCTGAATGGTTAGTTTTTACGTTCAATTATCAGATAAAGTTATTTAAATTTCATATATTAGTTTCAGTGTGAATGTATATGTTTATTATGATCACCCCTTTCATTTGAGGAATGCATTGGACTTAGTATGTTATGGGTGGGGCCAGTTATAACCCCTCTATGCATCGATAGGTCACAAGAAACAAATAGATATGGACTTGAATGAGGCCTTTCCCATTTTTAGATATGGTTTTGTATTAGGCCTTAATCATTTTTAGATGTCTCGGCCGAGGCCTTGACGATATGGTTATGATGTATTACATATGCATTTCCATCCTTATGGAGGTAGAATGTCATAGATCGTGTGGTTATTCGACAATTATAACACCCATGATTTTGTTTTATTGTGGAAATATTTACTTATATCATATCCATGTAATAATGTGTTCAAGTATATTATTTTTAAATATATGTGTTTTCAATTATTCACCATGCCTAATGTTTATTTTTATGATATCTTCAACTGTGTTTATTAACCTTAATGTGAATTTGATCTCACCACTTTTTTATGTTTAATTTTTTTATGTACATGAAGAAGTTTTTTATGAATGACCTACAGGGATAAACTTATAGTTGTGGATGTTCCCAATAAAACATAAATTTAATATTTTTTTCAAGTTGTAATGTTGAACCTATGTATGTATCTGATTTTCCAAAACTATTAAACTACTCAATCTTTCAGGAGTTGATTTCTTTTAATCATGTCAATGTATTAAAATAATGCACCATCTCTGGGATTCTGGGGTCGAGGCGTTACATATTTTCCCTTTCTTTCCAAACCACATGACTCTCTTCCATGGTGATATTCGAAGAAAGAATTTATCTCTAATGTTGAACTCCAATCCACATTGATGGTTGTCAGCATAGCTCTTTTGCCGATTCTGAGTAGCATTGATATGTTTCTAGATGACTTGAACGATCTTTGTCATCTCTCACACAATATTAGCTCCAAGTATCATTATTTATCCAAATTCATACCAAGATTATGGAGTTCTACATCACTTTCCATGAATAGCTTAATATGTAGCCATCTGAATACTTGAGTGGAAGCTATTGTTGTATGATAACTCCACCAACAGTATATTCTAATCCCATCCACCTTTAAATTCTAAAGAGCATGCTCTTAGCTTGTATTCAATAATCTAAAGAGTAATTTCAAATTGTCCATTAGTTTGGGGGTTATAGGTCGTGTGGAAATTTAATCCAGTACTCAAAGCTTGTTGAAGACTCCTCCAGAATTTAGATGTGAACCTCTGATCACAATTTGAGACAATGGAAAGTGGAACACCATGCAGTCTCACCACTTCCTTCACATATATATTTGATTGTTTTCCAAGAGATATATCTTCCCGAATATTGATAAAATGGTTAGTCATGGTGAGTTGGTCAACCACAACCCACATCACGTTATTTCCCTTGGACATCTTCAGGAGACCTATGACAATGTCTATAGTGACATTCTCTTATTTCCACATGGATATAGGAAATGTTTGCATCATCCCTTTGACATTTTTCCTCTCTTCTTTAACTTGATGACATGCCAATAACCTTGAGATGTATTCCACAATCTCTTTTTTCATGTTTTCCCACCAAAAACATTCTCGAAGATCTCAGTACATCTTGGTGCTAATAGGATGGATAGAGAATTTTGAGCTATGTGCATTTTCCAATACCTCCTTCTTTATCTTGGGTGATGAAGGCACAAAAATACACATTCCAAACCAAATCACACCATCATCATCGATATGAAAGTCATGCATCTTTTTTTCATTTACTGCATTCACCTTCTTTTGTAACTCCAAATCATCCCTTTGTTCCTCTTTAATCTCCTATTAGATAGATTGTTGAATAATAATTTGGGAAAGTTAGGACGTATCCCATGCCCTTGTGATTTCCTAATCCATTATTTAAATATCACAGATGATATGGTCTTTCTCAATCATTAACATTGATAGGGTAGTAGGTTCTTTTCTAATTAGATCATCACCTTCCTTGTTCGACTTTCGAGGATGATAGTGAATATAGTAATCATAGTTTTTAATTATCTCTAACCATCTATTTTTCCACATGTTGACATCCTTTTATGTGAATATATACTTTAGTCTCTATTGGTTGGTGTATATGTCACACTTCTCACCATTAAGGTAGTTCCGCCAGATCATCAAGGAAAAAATCATAGATGCCAGCTCAAGATCATATGTCGAGTAGTTCTACTCAAGGATCTTCAACTACCATGAGGCGTAGGCTATCGCATTATCATTTTTCATGAGTATGCAACCCAATGATTTATTTTAAGCATCATTTTATACCACAAAACATTCTCCACATTTTGGTAATGTGAGTATAGGTGTAGTGATCAGCCATCTTTTCAGCTCATTAAAGCTTCCCTCACATTCTTCCATCAAGACATACATTACCCCATTCCTTGTTAACTTATTTAGTGGGCTTAAAAACCTGGAAGAGTTTCTCAAAAAGCATCGGTAGTACCCACCTAATCCACAAAAACTATAGATTTTTTGTGACACTAGAGGGTCTAGGCCATTCCTTAATCGGCTTTGTTTTAGAAGGGTCCACATAAATTCCATCAATTGTGATCTCATGTCCTGATAATGTGACTTGCTTCATCCAAAAGTCACACTAGTTGAACTTGGCATACAAAAATCCTTTCCCAATATTGCCAACACAAGTCTTATATGTTATTAATGTTCCTCATTTCTCTTGGATTAGATGAGAATATCATCAATAAACACTACCACAAATTTTTCGAGGTAATGTATGAAAACTCTATTCATCAAGACCATGAAGATTGTAGGGGAATTAGTAAGTCCAAAGGGCATCACCAGAAATTCATAGTGCCCATACCATGTATGAATGGAATACTTTTGAATATCTTCCTTCTTCACCTTTTTCTGATGATATCCAGATTGAAGATCCATCTTTGAGATGTACTGAGCTCCTCATAGATGAAATAATCAGTCATATATCCTTGGAAGAGGATACATGTTTGTTATGGTGATCTCTTTGAGTTCCCGATAATTGATACATAGCCCCATTGATTCATCCTTCTTCATCACAAAGAACACTGGCGCACCCCATGGTGATGCACTAGGGTGTATAAAACCATAGTCCAAATTCTCTCATAGGTGATTCTTTAACTCCTCTAGTTTAATAGGTACCATCCTATAGGGACACTTTGAGATAGGAGTAGCTCCAGGTATGAGTTATATGGAGAACTCTACCTCATTATATGGGGGAGTCTGGGTAACTCTTCAAGAAGTAAATCACTGTATTCCCTCATAATGGGAATCTCCACTATGTTGACACTTTCCTTTGACTTAACAATTTGAGCGAGGTTTGCCTCTTCATAGGGAATCAACACCCACACCATTGAAGGATTTTTCAATGGATATTCATGATCTTCATTGCATTTTTACAGGATCCTGTGATGGTTCAGAATATGAAAAGATATTTCATTTTCCTGATAGTTGATATGTGCTCTATATATTTAGAGCCAATAAATTAACATTATACCACTAAATTCCACCATAGTAAGTATTACAAGATTTGCTAGAATAATCTTCCCACATACGCCAACATGAGAATATTCAAACACTTGGGTTGAAATGATTGCACCACTTTGTGTTTTTTCATATATCTTTACTTCAAGGATTCGGCGATTCGATTCTATTGTTCTAGAAAACAATCAAGATATAAAGGAATGTGTATAAAAAGAATAAAATATGACTTTTTATATTCTAGAGTGAATATGATGTGTACCTTGAACAACTTCATTATCATACTCCACTTTTGCAGTAGTGATGGAATATGACTTCCCATGTTCCTTTGGATTTGGTGCTACTGACGCTGATTACCCTCGAGGACTCGAGGTTTAGTGAATTGGCTCGCATAGTTCCCTTGCTCCCTATAGTTTTAGCATTGAACCATGGGTGGTGCTCTACTTTCTTCCACTACATTATCCTTCATTGTCTTGTCTTTTCAGCACTATTGAGCATGGTGGATTTCTTTTCCACACTTAAATCACTTCCCCATCCCTTTGATTTTGTTACCATGATGCAAATTCCCACATTTTTTGCATTTGTTTGCTTGATTTTTCTTCCCACCGTTATCATTAGATCCTCTGACTTGAAACTCAATATTTCATTTCTTATGACCATAGAGAAGGGACCATTCACAAAACTCCATCTCCCCTTTGAGGGAACACTGAAAAACTTCTTCCAATCTCCCAAAGTCTCAAATTGAAAAAGCCTTTCTAAGGTTTGGTTTTAATCCACTAAATAATCTATTAAATTTTCTATCATTGTTGATAATAAAACCCGAACCATACCTTGAAATCCTTGTGAAATTCACTTCACTGATCATGATAGATTCTCCTTCCTTTTTCTTGTTCTCTAGGAATATTCTATCCATCTTCGTATGAAGATTTCAAGGTTAATACTTGATATGAAAGAAGATCTTAATGTCTTCCCATTCCATCTCTTCAATTTCATCCCTTGGCTTGGTGTTCTTAATCAAATACCATCATTGATCGGCCTCTCCATATAGATGATAAATGGATAGTGTCACATTCTCTGTCTCAGTACAATAATGCATAGAAAATATATTCTCCATGGAGTTGACCCAATGTTTTATAACTAGTGGATCGAAAGATCCACTAAACATCAGTGGTCTTTGCCGCATAAAGCACTCAATAGCCAGTTTTTTCCTCTTTGGTGAAGGAGGAAGTTCCTCATTATAAAGGTTTTTATTCATAACTTGAGAGAGTTTTTTATGCATTTACATGAATTTTTGAACTCCAAATCCCAAATAATTGGGTATGTCATTCGGGCAATCGTTGCATTGGCCCTCGCACGGGTTTTTGTCCTAGTTTATCTTGGTTCCCATCATTTTCTAAAATATAAAAGGTTAGAACAAACATAAGTCAATGAGTCATGAATAAATAACTTATTCATTTTTGAAACTTACACTAAAAGAATATCATATGGGATACATATGTTTAGAAGAGCTTCTTGTGTGCATATTTTCACTTTGTCTCAAACTAGAGGTTTTCTCTAGGGTTAACTAATCCAGATTCCCAAATTAACTAAACCTTGCCTCTGATACCTACTATAGTTACCCTTCTTTTCTTATATTAATTTTATATTATATTATTGAAAAAAACATAAAAAAATACACATCTAGGATACAAAGGTTTAGTATGTTGGGAAAACTGAAACAATACATAACATTTACAACACAAAACATTTATTTATTTCTTTCTTCTCTAGATTCTTATTGGATCTTGATTTCTCCTTGGTATATGTATTAACCTGAGGATATACATCAAAAATGGGTGATCTAAACACCTTTTAAAGGTATTGAAAATAACATGAAATGATATAACATAATATGATAATAATCATTATAATCATAACATAGTCATAGGTTCATAATCATGAGATGAAACATTAATAAAATACTTGGAATGTGGCAATGTATAAAAAATGAAACATCTTGTATTAATGGATAACTACCAAAAATAGTTGTGAAAAAATATAGCATCATTTAACCAAATAATTCCACTTAACTCATGAGTTTCATCATGTTACCCAATGCATTATATCACTGTATAATTCCACGCACACTCATCACATTCAAACATTCGTATTGTGGTATATAATTACAGGTGCCCCCGTCACATCATATAATTTTCATTATCATGAATTCCACAATGAACATATATGAACATAAATAACACATTGAAATTAATGGGTTTCATCTCATAATAACACATTCATATACTATGGGTTCCCAAAAGAAATAGGGGATAACATACTTTATACAAGAACCATCAACCTTGAGTGAGAAGTAAAATGTGTGTTTTTGAAAGAAGAGTTCTTTTGGAAAACATTGTGTTCAACATAAACTCTTGTGGAAACAATTTTCATCCTTGAATAGTTAAGATAATTATGAAAAAATGATTTCTAAGGAGTATCCATACCAAAAATGGGGTGAGAGAGGGTGAACCCGAAGAAAGAAAGCTGGGTTCGAGAATTTCCCCTTACCTCATATCTGAACACTTTATTCACATTAATGTCATGTATAATAACATTAGCTTCATTAATAAGAAACTAAAGATCCTTTTATACATGATTTTAATTTATTTTGTATTTATTAAGTTCCTTAATATTTCCTTGGATGATTTATAGTGTTTAAGTTCATTGTCCAGGAGTGTTCGTTTTATTTGTTTTCAAGAATAGTTCACTTGTACACATAAATAGAAGTTCATGTAGAATGTGGATAATCATAAAAAACTAATATTAAATGTTATTAATGATATTATTGGATTTTAAATTATATTTTACTGATTTATGATATATACCATGTGGATGAATCATTAGTTAAAATTTAATGATGATCATTTTAGGTAAATTTGGGTGGTTTTTGGATCACAATGAACATGTTTTGTTTTATCAAATAGTATTATGAATAAAAGTTGTCTCCAGAACATAAAAGGGGTTATGACATAAATATTACAATATTTTTACAAATTTAATGGTTTAATTGGTATCCTTTAAGTTGTTTAATGAAAATGGAAGTGTATCGCCCATGATGTAGTCAAATTAACACATTACGGGAAACAATTTCATTTTTATAAAAAATGAGAGAGAGGGAGGAGTATAATGAATAATCATCCATAAAAAAGATATCATACTAGTATATCAATCATTCTATAGTTATAATGACAATTTGATAAGATATGTTAAAGAAAATAAAATAAAATAAATGAAATTTGAAAGGAAATTGAAATAAAAGAGACAGAAATTACTTCTTGAATATAACTTCATTATGAGCCTCTTTAAGGAAGAGGTTTTTGTATTTTTATAAGATGAAGGGGTGCTGGAAATGGGGGAGGGGATATGGATAATAATTGGTCAGAATTTGGACATGTCTTGTAGCTTGAGAGGTGTGAACAAATGAAGGTGTGAGGGGTGGTATTTATAGTGGAGGGGAGAGGGTTTTTTACAATACTGTATTCATTAATTTATTATTTATCCACAAGAAAATAAACTGTGATGATACCATGAATAAATACAGTATCCTGAGCATGTGAGTTTGGACCAATTGGTCTTACATTAGCAGAACATCATCTAGGACTCTTTAATTAATGTATTTATCTTATTTTGTAAATTATAGTATTTCATTCTTCATAAAAAAATCATATATTTCATAAAAATCCCAAAAATTAACCATACCTATTTTTCAATGTGTATAATCCAAAAATGAACTACATTTTTTCAAAAATGATTTTCTGAATATGATTAATTTAATTTTTAATTAAATTCCTAATTTAAAGAAAAGTAAAAATTTTAAAATTAAAACTACTTTTCTAACACTTTGAAAAATTAATAAATATCTTATAAAATTATATTATAATAATAAAAAATAAAAATATTATTTTAAGAACACATTTTATGAAAGTAAATTTTATTTTTTATTATTAAATGAAGGATAGAATTGTAATTAAATGTTTATGACTAATAAAAATACCAACACATTTACGATAGTCATATTATCCTTTATAAGATGTCTAAATTTTATTTATAAATGCATGGGTGAGGTTAATATTCTTTTGGGAGATTTAAAATTAATAAGGTTCATATTACAATTTATAAGGGTAGGTTACTATTCATAAGGGTAGGTTACAATTCACCAAAAATTATATTTTTCCTATCGGAATCCAAACATATTACTGATCACAACCGCGTGGGTTAGATTTTCAAAATTCAAAACACGGAAGTGAAAAATTTATGTTTAAAGGTCACATAGTAGTTCATTTAACCGTGATGGGGAATGTTTTTCCCAGATGTGATTTTATATGACTGTGAAATTACTACAAGAAGAGAGAAATTACATTGATAAAATTTTGGGTTGTTACAAAGGGGAACCAATCCCCCTCCCATATTCACACCATTTATGAATTGAAGCTCTGACAATACCTACTCAAAAGCCTTACAATATTCAATACATTAATCCTAGAGCTTTTGGTATTCTCTTAATATCAATCCTTCAAATCATAAGTTGTAATCAAAAGTAGGTTTCTCAAAGTAGATGTATAATTCTAAACTGAGATAATTCAATTTTATTTCTTCGTACAACTTCATTAAATTTTTTGCATCCATAAAAACATGATAAATCGATTATTATAAACATACTATTAATTTATTATGACAATTTAAAAAACTTCTAACACCTCTTCACTATCAAATGGGAAATAAAAGTATCACTCATGCATACATGTGGACTACCGCCTCCACATAGCGATATGATTGAATTTCCATCACCATAATTCCTAAATGGTTATAACGATGTATTTAATGTTTATATATGATATTTTTAATATAATTATTCCTTTTTAAATATAATATATTATCTAACCTCTTACCTCCTAATCCATTAGTAAAAAACAATGTCGCACATCTGTACCGGTGGACTAGCACCTCCATGATGCAATGTGATTATTTTGTAATTTATTATTTACATGGCTGGTAAAGATGGTAGATTTAATTAAAATATATGATATTTATGATATAAATTTTATTCTAGAAATTTGAATTATCATTTACATTTCTTTCATTCCATCCATTAGAAATTATAAAACATCACTTGTGTGTGCGTAAGAATTACCGTCTCCATGATGTGATCTACTTTATTAGTCATCACGACATAATATGAATGGTTAAAAATTTTATGTAATTAATATATGTAATCCATATATAGTTTTAAACACTATTGATATGGATGATCCATGATCACATTTCAAGGACCATAACTACTATACTCAAATATAAATGAAAAATGAATCTGTTAAAACCCAAAATTATAACATTAATAGAGAATTGATAATAAAATGGTTATGAAATCATATACGTGGATAATATATGATATTATATGTATGAATATTATTCTAGTATAGAATTATTAAAAATATAAGTTTCTTATTTAAGGGGTTAGAGGGCTTATGAATCACACTGGATATAAGGTGAGGGTCATGTCTCAATTTCTCTTTATTGAGACTTGTTTTAATATTTTTCGCCAATTTTTTTTATATGGTGTATTTATAACCCAAGAATTAATTTTGGAATACACAATTATTTAATTAAATGGATTTATAAAGTCTTATTATTTTCATGCCTCAAATAACTTTAATTTTAAAATTTTCAATATCAATAAGTGTTCTTCATATCAATTCTATTTTGTTGAGGCATATTTGATGTTACTAACCTATTTAGGTTTATGAGGTATATACACTAAAATGTTATCATTTTATATCATGGTTACTTATTAATTCAAGGTATTTAAAGTTAAGATTCAAATTTCTTCATCAAAAGGTATTTGAATTAAAAGCATTCAAATTGGCAGGGGTTTACCATCTCAAATTGCCATCTTTGGGATATATTTTATGATTGTAAATGTAACAAACTGACCAACAAGAATTTGTTGGATGGAATAAGGCTAAACTATCACAGCCCCTAGCCTACATTCAATATGATAGAGCTAGAATTAATAACTGAGTATGCATTAATAAAATGGGTGTCCTTTTCCAAATGTACCAACACACATGCACCCAACCGTCTCCATGAAAAAGTTCAGAGGAATATAAAATATGGTAACTTCAGGATTGTAAATATGGATTCAATGACATCTTGGAAAATACAGTATAGTATGATATATTAATTAAAACTGTAATGGGGAAAAATTCACACCCATTAAGGAATGAAGTCCCGACCTGAAAAACACTGGAATAAAGGAAAATTATGATATATTATCCGTAGATATCTGTGTTTGAACACCATACACCATTATTGAATCCAATAATCCCTAAGATCTACTGATGTTTCTACAGATCTATCCATCATCTACATAATACATGACATGTTTGTACAAATCCTATATGTTTTATTATATACATATCTAGCAGGATTCCATGAACACCATAAACATAGAAATATCAAGATACAAAAATAGTCAGCATAACTCATAGAAATAGGGAAATTAAATCTCGATACATATATTCTCATAACGAAACCTAGATTAGATAGAAATTTGTTCTCCATTTTTATAGCCCAGACCTTAGTCAGTGAATCTTCCTATAGCTCCAATATTTCCATCTCTAATGCCCAGTATCAAACACAACCTCACCGGAGTCTATGTGGTGGGCCCCTATCATCACTATTGTGATCCACAATTGAGGGAGGTGTAACACTCATAGGGGAACCACACGCCACTGGATCATAATGATGGGGGATTACAAGTCCATAGATAGAGTACCCATTCCCAATGTACAGAAGTACCAATTATACCTATATAAAGAGTATGGGGATGCACACCCTTGTTTGAAATGGGGACTACCATCCTGGTCATCTCTCTAATGTTTCAGCCGGATCGTGACCATCATCAAGTGTCGACTAAAGAATTTCCATGATTGAAACTCCTCACATCATATCTCAAAATTCACAATGAAATCCACCATAGCATTATATGTATAAAATTACTTAGGATAGGCTATTTGTGGGCTACGATCTGAGTCTTGAAGAATGATATATGATGGAAATATGTTTCTGGAGGGATTACACAATGTGTGTGAGGGTCTTGACTATTTGTTATCATGCCTATTCTCCTATTCTTTTTCATTCATGGACACATCTTGGAGTGACATGTCTTACAACATAGCATTTCCCCGTAAAACTTGGCGTGTATGTCACCCCAGGGTCCTAGGCATGTAATCTTGGAATATAGCTCAGATATCCATGTACAAAAACATGACATTCCTGCATGTACATATGACATGTATGATCACCTGAGGACTCGGGGCATGTATTGCGGGTATATATCTTGGAAACCCACACTAGGCCACATGACATGTGGGTCTAGCCACACGTCATGTAATCTTTAACTCATCTGAGAATCCTAACCACTAAGGAAAATTAAGTACATGGAATTTTTTCTTCTGCACTAAATGGGGTGTAGTTGGGTTTTTCACAAAACAAAAGTTCATTCATGTAGATTGTGAATCTACCTTATCCAAAAATAATCATATATTTTTTCAATTGATTTCGAAGGGTGATGCCTCTGGCCATCATTTCCAAACATCCGGTAGCTAGATAACGGAATATGATCATCCACCAATGAGTTTTTGCAAACCCTGTAGTGCTTCAATTTTCCCTTGACCACTCCATATCCCAAATCCTTGAATAATCACCCAAAATCAATCATGATTTATTAAAAATACACTCTCTTGTATTTAATTATCACAACTACCATGAATTCGGGGGTCTAATTGTGCTCGATCCCACCCCAACATGGTTGAACCACAACCCCAAGGCCAATTATAAAGATTATGAGTAATGGTGGGGGAATAGAGAATAAAAAAGGTGAATACGTCATTGAAAAATCATTATTGAAAAAGTATTATATAAAAAATATATCCAAGGTGATTATAAGTGAAACAAAGTATTTTAATCTAATGCATTAAAATTCAATATTTTGGAAGGCCTCATGAGATGGTTGGGAAATGACCCAATTCAATGTAGATAAATTGATCCATGATTTACATAAAAAAGTGAACAAATCCAAAAAATTACATTCCATTCATCAATTTATGATCAATCATTGCTGAATAATGTGTTCACTAGTGATGAAGAAGCCTCACGACATTCACTGCCTCTCGATCTAGGCTAATATGATCACATGTTATTCTCTGTTACAATACACAAATGAAGAACTTCTAAACCTACTGAAATATCCTCTCATGATTGTGTGGATAACCATATTTATTTTTTATAATTGGGTATTTATAGATGATTCACTTGGTTAGGTGATTTAAAATAATATAAATAAATTAAATTTTTTATTTTTTTTAAACACACCCACTGACGGCTACCTCAACCTGACATCCAGTGTCGACCAACCGTAGGACACACCTAGGGTAAACCACACATTCTAGAATCAACTATGTTATCATATTTCCATTCCAAGGCCAAAAATAATTGTAAAATCCATTTACATTTAAATAATGTTTATGTGTGCACTAATATATATTAATATTATTAATATTTTAATTATGGGGTCCAGAGACACCCAAACACCATGCATACTATAATTATAAATACCAATATATGAAAAAACATATTCAAAAGAAAAAAATAAATAAATAATAAAGTTGTTTCATTCTCCCATCCTTTATGATTTTTCACCCTAAAAATATCAAGAGAGGAAAAAATGTGGGGGTACTAATTCTGCATCTAACTCTCTTCCTCCCTGGAGATCTCGGACAATCTCCTCTGGTACCAGAGCACAAGAACGAAGGGAAATAGTCCATCCTCAAAAGATCCCATCATATCGATACTTGATCACCACTGGGTACTCTTGTAGGTGACTTCATCCATGATGTCTGTCTCACCCCAGTCAATAATGTGTGTGGTTTCATGCACATATCTCAAAGCTATGACACATGGAAGAAATCTTGCACTTGATCAAACTATGGGGGCATGGCTAAGTGGTAGGAAACCACACTAACCCTATGTAGAATTTTTAATGGACCAATGAACCTCAAGGATAACTTACTACCCTGATCATACCTCTTAAAATCTTATTGAGGGGATACTCTTGGTAAAAAATGGCCTCCCCAACCAAACTCCTAGGACTTATGATGTTGATCTGTGTAATATTTTTATTTTCTCTGGGATATCCTTATATGCTCACAGATCATTTAATCCTTCCCTATTATATCATGTATCATATCAGGCCCAATAATAGATAAATATCCTATAACATTCTAACATAATGGTGACCAGAAGGGTCTCCCATATATTTCCTTGAATGGTTTCATTATGATTTTACATTGATATTTTTTATTATTTGAAAACTATTCCAATAGAAATTGATCATCCCTAATCTAGATGAAGTCCAACACTGAGTCCCCCAGCATATCCTCTAGTACTGTGATAGTTTTCTAATTCTAGCCATCCATCTAGGGGTGAAACACTATAATCATCTACATTGTTTCCCAAAAGCCTCATGTTGGAATCTCCAAAACCCTGATGTAAAATAAGAATCACGTTAAAAAATGATCACCAATGGTATCCCATGAAGCCAAATGATCTCCCGTATATAAAATTTCTCCACACCCTCCATAGAGATCTACTCTCTGATGTAAGGGTAGTATATTAACATGGTAATTAATTAAAAATCACCAACATTTAATAGTAGCCAATTAATTTAAATCAATGCCTCATCAGATAAGCTATGGATTTTCCCTCCCATTTCCACTCTGGTAACTCAAGAGGTTATGTAAAACTTGTCTAAACATAGTGCTCATATTTTTCCCCAAGGACATGTGAAAAAACAATATTTGAACTAGGAAATAATCCACCTCATTCCAGCATAAAAAAACTATCACTAAATGTCCTAGTACATCTTTACCACATTTGTATGTTCAACCAATAGGGAAGTGTGAAACTCCCTCATCACCACCTCTCACAATTTGATTGGATCCACTTTCTATCCTTGGAAAAGGATAATGTGTTCCTCTCCATAATAAAATCCATCTATTTTATCTTCTTTGAATATCTGGTCATGTAGAACCTAATGGTAAATGTATCCCACCTGATCATCTCTCACATGATAAAGATTCATAGGATTCACCACCATTAAATAATGAAAAAATTCACCCCTCGCCTCCACCAGGATCAGTTGCAAAAATGTTAACTACTATGGATCCTCCTCCACCAAGCGAGAATCAGACTTCCTACTAAGGAAAACTATAATCATGTTTCCATTACATGGAATAAATACTATCATAATGACATTATCCATTAGGAACATTGATAAATTCCATTATCTTAGGTTAATATATCTATACCTAAATATACACTTAATAATATGGTGGTATGAGTAAACAATAAAATTCTCAATGAGATGATAGTACCTCTACATATTCCTAGTGAAGACCATTTCTTCCAACTCCTCATCATGATTCATGTAGTTCTCATGGTGTATCAACTTCCATGACCCATGTGTGATAATCACCTACCACTAAATTAACTTGAAACTAATCAAAACTCTTGATGCATAACAAAACACTACATACACTACACCCTACTCCATTACAATCAACACAGAAGCACTGCTTAGCCTCTGCCTCAACTCCTCAAAAAAACTTTGTCACTACTCTGTCCTGAGACTTCCCTTTCCATTTTAGTTCTATTAAATGGGTTTATAATCTAGATAATTCAACCAAATACCTCATGTAGTACCCCTCCAATGCATGAAGATACATCACCTTTGATACACTGTTGGGTAGATCCCATGAATGATCCACATCAATATTTATTGGGTATATAGCTAAAATATTCTCATAAATGAAATTCCCCATAAATTGTACCTCATAGATCCAAAATTGTAACATTGGGAACTTAATATATTGAAATTAATCCTGAAGTAATTCTAGGACCATCCTCAAATTCTCTGAATAATATTCCTATGATGCATATAAAATTACTATTTCATCAATGAATGGAAAATAATAACTCTATGTATGCATGGAAAATCATGTTCATCAACTCCATAAACCGAGAGGGAATTTTCCAAAACAAAAGGATTAACTAGGAACTCATTATGTATGTAGCGACATTGGAATTCCATATTTGGAATATGAGCCTCACGAAGCCTAATTTTGGGGTAGCTAGAATTTATATTGTCATCATGAAAAAATCATTTTCACTGAAACTGGTCAAGTTGGTCTTAAATCCTCAAAAAGTGGTACTTATTCTTTATCAGTACCTGGTTCAGACGATGATAATCAACACAAAGCTTTAGGATATTATCTTCCTTTTTCACAAACAACATTGGAACTTCCCATGGGACACACTATAACTAATAAAACCCTATTCACAAAAGTACTCCAACTACACCATCATCTCCCAAAGCCTAGTAGGGGCCATATGATATATTGTAAATGATATCTATGTGTTCTTGGGGTTAATTCAATATAAAAGTCCATATCTATTGAGTTATTCCTAGAATTTCCTCGGGGAAGATGTCCATAAATTCCTCCAATTCCAAAAGGAATCTATATGATTAAAGACCTCACTATTCCAACAGATAAGGAAACCAATTGATGGGTGATGGGATATAGTTTCATACTCACAATACCCACTCGTACTACCTTGAGATCTCTCTCATTTAAAAAGGAGAATATCATCCCATCTGTCTAAAGGCATCTAACTCATCTCTGATAACAGATAATATGGATCTGAACCATGGACAACCTTTCCATTCCCATATGACTTCAAAATGTTTCATTATGGTGAGGAAGAGGTCCCATGAGAATATATATCTGCTGATCATCTTCTCGCACTACCAAAATATGGGTGATATCGATAAATAGTTCTTTATGAGAACCTCTTGATATAGATGTTGGGATAAGTTCTCAACTAGAATACCCAGATCTCAGACAAGGGATAAAGCGATGAAGGAATCACTCATACTTGTGTCTAATAGTACTAGGGAAAGTGTATGATAGACAAAAAAAATGTTACTTGAATCATCTTGTGCACAACTTGATTATATCCCTTCATGTCATGTAGCTATCTAAAACCTCAACTTCTAGCTCTTTGATCTTGACATGGGCCACCTGGTGGACTGGGGGAAGCACCTCATAGCATCACCCTCCACATGAAGCTGCTCTTACCAAAGATCCACCTTCCCCTTAGTTTACAGCACCTCCCGGGGAGCCTCCCCAGCCATGCCTATGAGATCCCTGACTATTGGGCTTCCTTTATAATGGTGTTCCATCTGTAGTCTTCCAATCCTAAACAGTATGAAGAGTTAGGAAATCAAATGCCATGTGGCCCCTCTTGTCACTAGCATAGAAGTTTCCCTCACATTGAAGATTAGACCCTATACATGATCCTTGAACCACTTATCCACACGTCTTCAATTGATAATGGTAATTCCACATTTACTAAGACCTCTATGTCTAATGCCTACTACCTATTGCAGACGACTTAGGAACATGATTCCCATTGTCGAATCTAACAACTAGGAATCCATCGATTATGAATCTCTTAGTGACCAGATCTCACACTAGTACTCCAACATATGTAAAATGGAATAATGAGACCATAATGGAATGAATGTATATATGGATACCATACATAAACTACCACTCCATGAAGAATATTTCTTGAACCATATCATTGGAATATAAATTTTGGTCAGTAAATAGCACTGCATACTTAGTAACTAACATACTACTCTACTACAGACCAATAGGCTCCTAGATCTGAACTTCATGAAATAATGAGGGGAAATACACCTCATAAACCATATTTTGGAAGTTGAAACATTATAGGATCATACCATCATGTGTTTATGTGATAAGGCTCCACCAGTGACCTACTAATCCATGTAAAATATTATCTTCTAGCACAACCATTTATTTTAATGGTGTATAAACAAGCTAAAATACTAGAATCACTAACTCAATCCAATCATGTGATGCCTAAGGATCTGGTCCATTAAGGAACCTTAGTGTCCTATGATGTTGGAACATTTATAGCACTCAAATCTCATGTTCATCATAATATAAAACTTCTAGAACTATATATTAATCAATAGGTGGGGGTGTTTCTCACTACCTATTTGGTAGAAACACCTCATGAGATGGACCCTTCACTGAGGCCTTATCAGTCAATGGATCACCATCATGATCTTCTATCAGTATTCTAGCTATCTATCATTGTGTAGGAAACTTGAAAATGATCAAGACATACCACATTTAGAAGAGAATATATATGAGGAATTGAGTAAATAATAGTAGTCAAAGGACCCAATCCTATGTGTTTTTATATGTTTTCTAAAAATATTTTTTAACAATGTGTAGGTCAGTTTTTTTAAAAAATGTGTACTCAAGGTATAAGCATGGCTTCCACCATTAGGATCAGTCGAATGGCTGCACCGCACCTACCACCTTTCCCTGCGCCCACTGCATTTTTTCCCAGATCGATGAAATGGAAATGGTGGTGGATGGGGTGCCTCCCTCTACCTAAAGACATCCTGAAATGTAGCAGTAGTGGTGCCGCCATTTCCTTAAAACCATATAAAAGGTCACCCCCTTCTCCTCACATCCAATTCCTCCCCTCTCTCTAAAATATAGATATTTACTCTCTAAAATATTCCTTTTTCGGTGTGGTGGAATCAGTGTTCTAAAAGAAGTCCCAATTTTTTGAAAAGTGTCATTTAGAGGTATTTTTTATTTAATTTAATGTTATTTATTTTTTTTGATTTATTATTTATAGTTAGTTATAAATATTTCATTTATTAATTTGTTTACATAGTTCTAAATATATTATTTATTATGTAGTTTATTTAGTTGTATAATGATTGAAATAATATTTATAATTAGTAATGATTTAGTGTAGATTAACTAATGAATAAATTAGTATTAAATATTCTAAAATTTTTGTAGAATAATTATTATGTGGTTATCTATGAAATCAAATCCATGTCTGGATACATGCAAGGGGATGTGGCTTGGGAACAAATTTTCCTAGTAGTAAGAGCTCCAACATGGTTTCCCAGTCCTGACTTGTGGTAACCCGGTACACAACAACGGGCCTTACTACATCTTGGTTTGACACTCTCCGGGGATATGCTTTACATGATTAATATTTTCATTATAAACTACTAAAATACCTATGAAAATAAAACATAAAATCGGTATATTTATCAATGATAAAATAAAAATAATGATCATATAAAATGAAATGGAAAAGGATAAAAATTAAATAATTAATAACTTAGTAATGATTAACTACTGATTAATGAATGAATAACTAATTAAAAATTGTATTTAGAAATATTAGAATCATAGTTTAGAAATAACAGTTACTATTAGTAATGATGAAGTATAGATAAATTAATGAATAACTTAGGATTACAAGGTAAATACATGTAAAAACTAACTAATAATCCTTAACTAATGAAGATCATATGATTAATGACGAATGAGGA
Organism: Viscum album; assembly: GCA_963277665.1. Classification (NCBI taxonomy): domain Eukaryota; kingdom Viridiplantae; phylum Streptophyta; class Magnoliopsida; order Santalales; family Viscaceae; genus Viscum; species Viscum album. The sequence continues at coordinate 897,566,297 of OY728127.1, forward strand.
ATGACTATAGACTGATTGAAGAATGGTTAATTAAATAATAACCTAGAAATGATTAACTAGTGATTAAAGGATCATTAAATAGTTAATAATTGTACTAATAAACATTATTATCATCATTTTCGATATAAAAATTTGTTAAAAACATTTAGTATCATAATGATTATATAGTTTTGAAATGATAGTTATTATTAGTAATGATTAAGTATAGATTAATAAATGAATAACATAGGATTGAAAGATGAATACATATAATGATTAGCTAATATTCATTAACTAATGAATATCATATGATTATTGATTAAATAAGGAATTAATTTAGATAGATTAAATAATGATTAATAAAATAAATAATTAGTAATTATTAATTTGTGATTAAAGAATGATTAACTAGTTAAAATTTGTAATAAGAAACATAAGTATCATAGTTTAGGATATAAAAATATATTCAAAAATTTTAGTATCATAATGACTATATATTTTAGAAATAATAGTTATTATTAGTAATGATTAAGTATAGATTAATTAATGAATAGCTCAGGATTAAAAGATAAATACATATAATGATTAGTTAATAAAAATTATCAGTTAATAAAATGAAAATTATGGATATATAATGTGAAATGGAGAAAAAAAACACATTAAATAACACATTAATGTTTTACAGCATAAAAGAAATACCTTTTCATTTTTATATTAAACATAGTTTAGATGAGATGAGCCTGACACCGTAAGTGAGGTAAAATCCAGATTATTTTTATTTGGAAGCATGATAACATATTCTAAAGGTATGTACTTATTTTATTAAGTACGTATATTTAGATGATGTTATGAAGATACCAAATAAAAATCTTCTAGATTTTACCTCATTTCTGAAGTCATGCTCATCTCATCCAAACCATGTTTAATTGATAAACTTTGGTATTTCTTGTATGTCATAAAACATTCATTTGTTATTTAATGTGTTTGTTCTTCTCAATTTCACTCTATATGATCACCATTTTCATTTTATGAATGATAAGTAAACTAATTGGATTTTTCACTTCTTTTTTCATCGGTTTCCAGAATATTCTATGACTTATTTTCTAATAAACATTAGTATCATAATTTAGGGTATAAAAGGATGGTCTAAAATTATTTTATAATAAATATTATATGGTCATCCATAATTTTAAATACTAATTATACTATTATAATCATGATCAAAAAACATTTCTAACATATGGAGTAATGTTTATGTGTGTACTTCTTGGGGTAGGTTGTTGAAACTCAGAAAAGAGCTTTTTGCAGTACACAAACAACCAAAGTGGTTAGTATAATTGATTGTGTAACCCTAAGTGAACTTCAAAAAAGAATTTGAGGTTCCTAAAATCTGGGACCCGGTCAAGAGATCAAGTCTATGAGTTATAGACATTTGCAATTCCCAACTACACTATGGCATCTAGCTTGTCCATTGGTTACTAATGCACAATGGCTCTAAGCAATATATTTATTTTCACAACATTCATATGGTACCATGATGGACTTATATGTTAATGTATCAAGTGTGAAAAAAACTACATCCAATTGTACGAAGACGTAGACTTACAAGTCTAGTTGAAGATCCTCCACATGAAATTGAGAATATTCCAAATGATGTAGAAGATGATAGACTAGATGATCTCCCATATATAAATGTAAATCCAAATTCCAATAAGGATTTTTGTAATGATGTAATAGATGGTTACAATAGTTATAATTTGGATGGATCTATAGAAGTTGGGGAGGAAGTTTCTAGAAATTCATTAGTTGTACAACAGCCTAGACCCACAATAAATCATCTACTACACTTTGCATCTTGGTCGGAAGCAATGACATGTGTTTCTGAATTTGACTGTAATGTTCTCACACTCGTAACTATGTTTCCTAGATTTGTACTATATAGGTTTAATAATATGGAAAAAATCGTATATGTTGGATGATATTTTCTATGTAAAGATTCATTAAAAAAATTAAAATATTTCACATTGAGAGGCACTGTAAATATATAGTTTAGAAATAAGGCCATAATAAATACCTCATATAGTGTGACAAGTATTGGGATGATTTTATATTCCACTTTAAGGAGATTTTGGAAATTTCATATGGAGGTTGGAGAATCTTGAGGATTGAGGCAGCTCATACTTGCGTTCATCCAATCTTGTGACAAGGTCATACCTAATTGGATGCTGAATTTGTTTCATCCAACGTCGTCAAGATTATTAATAATTACTAATATTCTCCTGTAGTTCTTGTTCAAGATAGGATAAAAAATATTTCGGTTATAATATTTATTATAATAAGTCATGGATGGAGATGGCTGATTATGCTACTTCGAATAACGTGCCTTATATGCCCTTAGGGTTTCAAATTTTTCTGCCCATTACTAGGACCGATTTATGTGCTCCGGTGAAAATTCCAGTCCCATTATCCTTCAATCCCAGCCCTAATTCAGTTTTTTTCAATCCTACCATACCATAGAAGATCCATGGAGCTTCCCCCAAGCTTCGTCGAACTGATTTCTCTTCTACGGATGTGCTATGCGGCTCCTCTCTTGTCCCCCTGCAAGCTTGCTTCCTTGATGTTCTCTTGATCTCTTTGATGGTGTCAAGGGAGGGTTCTTGAATTTCAATGGAGGTCCATTCAGGGACGTTTGATGACAAAGTTTCTTACTTCAGGAGGACCCTCATGGCTCAATTTGGAGCGGTGAAGCCACCTCTTCCAGTATTCAAGCAATTTGTGGATTCTTAGGGCCTACATGATCTCGTGCGGATTTATTCTATTCATCAGAACTCATTCTTTTTGGTCCAAGATGTGGAATAAAATTTCATTCATTCTATGTGTAAAGAACCTTGGTTCGTTGGTAACTGACATTTAAATATGTCTTGGGGTTGTCTGGATGCTCGCAGAGGAAAGGAGAGTCCTCGTGATGTGGTTTGGGTCAGTCTCCCTGGTCTCCCACTGTTGTTCTAGAATGGTGCTTTCCTCAATACTATCAGGGAATACCTCGGGGGTTCCCTTTTCACAAACGATCTCACCTTTCATGGCTAGGATATGCCAGTGGCCTGAATTTGTGTCACGTTGGAAATCTATATCCCTCTTCCAGATAGTATCTATTTGAAGGTTCATGCCTCAGTGGCTTGGAAACAGTACATTGTTTTCCTAATGTTTCCCATATACATATTCTCATGTTCTCTCCAGTTCCATTCTATTCAACATTGAAGGAATCATAGGCATGGTTCTCGGTGATAACCCCACTGGCCTTCTTCAATCAATACTACCCCTACTTTGGATGGTCTTAATACTGGCCTAACACGTGTTGCAACTCCATCTTCAGTTGTGGCCTAGACAATCCCTCCTGTTTTGGTGGAAAGGAAACCCATCCTTTCTCCTCCAACATGTGATTCTCCTCCCTGATTGGATCTAGTGCCTTATGCACCGATATCTCCCTTCCATCTGGATCATGTTCTCATTGACTACTTCCTTAACCCATGCCAGATCCTTCCTGGGGGTGTCTTCTAGAAAGAGTCCTGGGGTACCCACCCTATATTCTAGAACCCTAGGCATTGCCTCACCCTTTAGAAGAGGCACCCTCTAGTTTGTCAGAGAGGTTACAGGATGCACATTTTGTTCACTACCTTCCATCTTCGGTAGATGTTTGTTCGCATGGTGCTTCCAAATTATCCTTGTATGGAATTTCAAACACCTTGGACCTTGATAAGTTAGACCCTATAACTCATTCCCCTCCTATGGTAGTGAGATGCAAAACCCTCAAAATGCCTCCTTTAGTGACATTTCTAGTAACAAATCAACCTGCATCGAGTCCTGGTATTTTCACTCATTCGATGCTAAGGTAGATTTAAGAGAATTCTTCCTCCCACCACAGAGATACTGAGGAGCCTGGGTCCAAATCCTGCACATTGCTCAATTTGTTGTTACCCTTTACCCTTTGTAAATCATGTGGCCTCAAATCCTGGGTGAAATTTGACTTCAATTCATTGGAGGTTATGAATAAAACCTCTCTTGATCATAGCCCTTGAACAGAAGAATCATTCTACAAAGATAAATTATTTGTATCGTAAATTCAAGCTACATAGAACCATACACATGGATCCAGTTAACAAGCATATCTAGATACTTTGGAATAAGGATATTTCGTTTGATATAATACATTCAGGCGACCATTTCATCACAAATAAGGTGACGAATGGTGTGGAAAGTTTTTTGGCGTCCTTTATTTATGGTATCTATGATTCACAATGTAGAGAACGTTTTTAGAAATATGTTAGTTCTTTTAATCTGTTGGAAATTCCATGGCGCGTGGGTGGAGACTTCATTTTCATCTTTGATCTAGATGAGAAGGACTGAGGTGTTTTTCCCTAGACGTCCAACTTGGACATCGCTCATTTCAGGGAGGATAATGGTCTCTTGGATTTGGGTTACTCAGGAGACCCGTTCACATAGTGCAATAATAATAGAGGAAGAAGGAAGTGTGGATTTTGCTTGGTTGATGCCTAGCCAACATTAATATGATAACCATGTTCCCAAATTCCAAGTTTTAACACTTTCTTTTCAGTATTTCTGATCATTCACCACTGAAAATTTCATTATCCCCTAGGTAGATAAATCAGAAGGGATTTAGGTACTATCTAATCTAGGTCCATGTCCTTAGTTATAAACATATTGTCAGTGAGCTACGGGGTGATTTGACGCATGGGCATACATGGGTTGCGGTCCATAATATGTTGTCGTGGCAGAATCATGGGATGTAGGCATGGGATTAGAACCTCCCTCCTTTTGACTAGAACATGGAGGACCTCAAAAAGGGTTTCAATATTTTGGAAACTAGACTAGAGGAGAATTAGAGTGACTTGGCATTGGAGGACCTCTCAGAAAGAAAGAACTGATCAGTAGAAATGATCCTTACACTGGAATGATTGAAACATGATAGATCTAGGATAAAATGGATGCATAAGGGTGATAAGAACATGTACTTCTTCCATGCATGCATGAAGGAAATAAGGAATCCCATTAAACCTAATATATTTCTTAATAATGTTACAAATAAGAATGATACAGATATTGTGGTGAGTATGGTGCCCATGTTATTCAAGGATCTCCTGGTTAGACAAAACCTGGGGATGCCCATTGAATATCCAAGTGGAAACACCATGATCTGAGAAGCAGTGGCCTCCACAGTCTCTAGAAAGGACAAATAATTATTATAAATGATCCCTGATGAGGAGGAAATTCACTCATCTATGATGTATATCAATCTAGAGAGTTCCCTCAATCCTGATGGATTTCAAGGTTTATTTTATAGGGAGGCTTGAGAGGTGGTTAAGGGTGATATAACTACTTTAATTTAGTACTTCTTCTGGGTTGGTATCCTTACAAGGGTTTCCCATGCTAAACAATTTTTGCTGATACCAAAGGTGAAGGAACTCTCCTCCCTCCCATATTACATACCAGTGATCATGTGTAATTTTCCCTACAATATTATATAAAGTATCATTAAATTGAGGTTGACCACTTTTCTCCCCCGATGGATTTCCATTGAAAAACATGGGTTCGTAAAGGGAATGTATATACAATGGTCTATAAGCCTATCATATGAATTTTTGAGAAAAATCAACACCATGATTCTTGGCTCTAACTTGGAAATTAAATTGGATATGAATAAGGATTACGATTGGATTGAGTGGGGTTTCATAAACATAGTGTTTGTAGCCATAGGGATATCTCCTAGGGCCCCAGACCTCATCATCAGATTCTTTAGTTCCTCATGGATGGTTTCCACCATCATGGGGAGGACACATGTCTTCTTCAAGGAAACCTAAGGGCTAAGAAAGGGAGACCCAATCTCTCCTAGAATTTTCATCCTTGCACAGGATAGTCTGAGCCACCTTATTAATACAGGTCTATATAATGGTGAATTACTCTCTTATCATAAGAAATTGAACCTCCCTCCTATATCCCATTTTATGTTCATGAATGAAACTATTATCTTCATTAATGGATGAAGGAGATCTATTTTTGGTATCGAGAAGATCCTTGAAGAGTATTTTTTCTGGAGTGGAAAGGTAATTAATAATACTAAAAGCAATATCGGCATCTCTAACAAGTGTTTTTCCAGTAGAGTTTCATCCCTTTGCAGTAACTAGATATGAAATGTGCATCCTTCCCCATAGATTATCTCAGAACACCTATATCTTCAGGGATACTTCGTGTTCTTGACTTTGATCACATCGTGAGAAAGATCACATGTTTGGTTCCAAACTGTAAGAACCACTACCTTTCTTTCAGGGGAATATTTCATTGGTTAATAGTGCCTTGTCATCCATTCCTATCCATGTGTTGGCCTCTACTAATGTTCCTAATGGGGTAATCATAAATTTCAATAAGGTTCTCGCATATTTTTTAGGATGATGTTATCTTAAGGTAAGCGACACTGGGTCTCTTTGGGAAGAATGAAAAGGACCATCCATGATGGGGGGTTAATGTGAGGAGTATCAACTCCACACTTTATTGCTTGAATGAAAAACCCACATGGGAAGTTTTTGAAGGGAAAATATATTGGGGATGACTATGTACTATAGTTGTGTGGGAGATGGGGAGGCTTCTGGTGGTTGTGCCTCCCACTACTGGTCAATGGTCTGCTCGATCATCAACACCAACAAACAAAACTCTCATTGGATTCTTGGGAAAGGTAATATTATTTTTTTCATCAAAACTGGTTAGGCACCGTTATTGGATTTATGGGTTTTTCTTTTCTATTGATCACTTTTAAGGAAGCTAGCCACTATCCTACGTTCATCATGGTTGTCCTGGACACAGAGTAAAAGAATATTTTCTAGTCAATTTTCATCAACTTGGACACTGACAAGTGATTATTCAATGCTTCCTCTTTAGGGACATTCACATACAGAGATTACCATAGGCTATCGGTCCCATAGGACCCCCATGATAACTATAATGACACAGTTTGGTACAAAAGTATTCCTCCAAAATACAATTTTCTTACCTGGAGAATTAGGGACCATGTTGTGGTCATGGATGATAATATCATCAGGATGAGTAATATCATGGAATCCCAATGTCATTATTTTTGTAACCAATAGGTTGATAGAACAGATCATCAGTTCTTTTAAGGTGAGTAGGCACACGCTATCTAGACTTTCTTTGTGGATCTCACGACGTTCTCCAATTCCAACCATGGTAATGCTTCATTCTTGGAAAGATTTTTCCATGGGATGAATATTTAGAGTATGGAATGGATGGAGAGGTCTATTTTCTTAATTGATGGGTTTGATGTCTGTGGAAAGACAAAAACCAAGATAGGTTCAAAGATTCTATGCCCGAAGTGAGGTCAATTATTGTGCTCATCAGAACTTGTTGGTGGACCTAGTTATTATTATCAATATCTAGTGGGAGGATCCTTCGTTGCGACTGCTACAGGTTAGTATACCTCTTGGACAATATATATTCAATAGACCACATGGTAGATAGTTCTGTTGCCACCCTCTAGACTCTGGTTACAAGCTCAATACAGATGTATCATGCATTTTAGGTGACATGAGAGGAGGGGAGTGGTATGTGACATCCAGGGAAGTATTGTTTTTTCATTTACTTTTTTTTGGGAATGGCGTCATACTTCAGGATGAGGCCAAAGCAATGCTCACCAGGTTATTGCTATGTAATCATAAGAATATTCCTATCACTCAAGCCAGGACTGGATCTTTGATCTTAGGTGACTATTTTCAAGGAAAAGGATACACCACATGGTTGATATCCTACATTATTAAGAAATTTCAAACCCTCCTCAACAACAATTTTAGTGTGATCCATACAAGGTGGAGGGGAAAAAAGTTGCGGATCATCTTGCATACATGAAGAATCTAGGTTCCAACATCACCTACCTCCCTATGATAAATTTCTTGATGCCTGAGTGGGTTAATATGATTAGAGAGGATTCCCTAAATTTACATTACTTTAGGCCTCCCTAAGTCCAGTGTGTGCTTGTTTTTTTTCTTTTTTCTTGTTTCTTGGCTCTTGTTGCTTGTTTCTTTTCCCTTTTCTTGAATAACAAATTTGATGTTGGAGTGGAGTCATGGATGGAGAAACAGAAGGAATCTGTGAAGTTCTATGGTGATTGGAATGAATCATATTGGGTTTTTCTAAAATTTATAGGCATATTGATTAATGAGAAATAATTTGTGTTCCATCTTCATATGAACAAACATGTGTCTGAAGATAACCGACTTGATCCATATCGTGTTCAATTTCATCAGTTGTTATTATCATTCCTCACCTGCATCTATACATTTCATTTTATAAAACCATTCATACAAATTGATGGAATGTTTGTATCAAAAAATACAAGGACATATTGTTGATTAAAGATACCTGAGATGGAAACTTTTCACCTATTCTTTTTTCCTTTTCAATTATGGAGAAGGAAAATTACAAATCATTGAGTTTATTTTTGGCACGTATCAGCAACCATTTCACTAAAATTTGGGGTGCCTATTTGATATCTGATCAGTATCAATAAATCAATGAGGCAATCAATTCAGACCCAAATACATGGACACCACCAAATTTATATCATCGGTACTGCATCAGTCACATTTCTAGGTACATGTGGAAGAAATTCCACAACGAACCAATGAAGGTGTCAATCACGAGGCATGGTATGCATTGGATTTGTTATTTTTTACTATTTCAAAGTAATGATGAATTCAATTTATGTGAAATATAATCTCATCTATAAAGATTATGAGCTGAATAAATAGATATTTGAAGAATGTTTTGAACAAATATTCATTACTAATCAAGAATTTTATGATTATATGATGTCGATTTCAAAAGTAAAATGATCATTAGCATATAACGGGGGGAAGAGGTTTTGACACATGACCACAAACATTATGGAGTGCATAAATTGTGCCTTCAATAGGATTTGTAAGTTACTTATTACTTCCATTTTTCAGGAGACATTTTATTGTTGCGTGTAGTAATTTGATGACAGAAAAAATAAACTAGCATCAAACGGGATTCAGTAGGGTCTAAGGTATGGAAGGGATATTCAATATGAGATTGAAAAGAACATTGAAAAAGATTATTTTTATCATGTATGACTTTTTTCTGATAATACTATCGATATTATGTTCAAGATTATTTGGACCCCATAACAAATAGAATTAGTGAACAAATAGTGGTATTACTAGAAGAGAAGTAATTTTGATTTGTAAATTTTTAGGTTGTATGGTTTTTGTACGCACAAACCATTACAACATGTGCCTCCATGAACATATCATGGGAGGCCTATGTTGATCCAGTGTACTAGATGGACACCATTTCTAACTGTTATGAAACACCATGGATTCCTATTTGGGATTTTCATTATTTTCCAATGCCCGAAGGCTAGCTAATAGTGCTACTTAACATCACACACACATTCCACCTTTTTGAGGGAGAGATGACCGTCACCCCCGGGGATGTGGTAGTGCATCTCTTTCTTCCGATCTTAGGGAAATCTGTTATTGGACCCACCCATGCATCTTTGCCTTCCCTTTCTCAAAAATTGTTAGGTGTCGTCATTTTGGACGTCTGTATGGCTACAGATGGTGGATTGATAGTTGTTACCTATATGGAGGATCATAGTCCACATTTACTAAAGATGTTGATGACCAAAGTGTCATGTGTTATTCCCATTAATATATATTACAGCTCATTTGACGGACCTTGTGTGTTGATCGCTGGAGGGTTTTGGTGCATAGGATGTATCTAGACTAACTAAAGGACTTTTATTGGTCTGGGATGTACATATGGGGATCATACTACATGGAATACACATATAGGGCATGATGCATAGTATCCCATAGAGACCTTACAGATCTTGGGGGATGTGTCATCCTTATTTAGATGTCGTCATGAGAGCATGTCCCCTAATTCTACCCTAATCTTTCTTGTCTTCCACTGCCTATAGATATGATTCATGATGATTTGGGTGGATTATAGTATGATCACTCATCTCTATTGGTTTTTGATGCTAGTAGAAGTTATTGAATTTAATTTCCAAATGTTGATCACTTTCGATATTGTTTTTACAGGTGGATTAAGAGACACAATTTCATCATGGTTCTAATGTTCCACATGGGTGCATACCACCTCAAGTAGGATAGTCTATTACCTAAAAAGGTATGTATATACAATCTATCATTGTCTAACAAATTTAATAATATCATTAATTTCAGTTTTTATTAAGAATTTTTATTGAAAAAGGTCACATCTCATTTCAGATTATATGGATGCCATAATGGGCTCTACTGGACCAGTTTCTAGAATAATACACCATTAGACTTCATGATGTTGTGGTTGTAGTGTCACTAATTCACTTCCATGTTATTGAGTGGAAGATTCTTGGTAGATTTATGTGACGGTTTTTCGATACTCAAATGAATCCATTCCCACCGAGATAGAAATTGGAGCTTCATGGTGTGAATCGGATAGGGAGGAAGGATCGGGACTGGAACTATGTACATGAAGACTATGTCGACCTTTGGGGAAGATGTTAAGAGAATCATATCAAGACAGTACCTATGATGCAATTCTATCTTTCAGGGAAGGATGAGTATGAGCCATGACATAGACTGAAGTCTATACTATATCTTTCCTGACATGATAGAGATCTTCAATGATAGGACATTAACAAATTTCTATTAGTTTGATAATTGAATTATTGAATATATCATTTTTAATCTCATTAAAATGTACCCAGTCAGAGCATCTTTTTCACATCAGTGATATAGTGGAGGAGGGGGTCCTTAGTCGAACAATAGTAAATGCTGCAACAGTAGAGCTAGGGTCATATTATTGTGGGATTCACGGGATCAACTTTGAGATTCCACCCTAGAGAGAGGAGTATCATTCCCCAGATAAATATTCTCCAGAAGCTGCTAGTGCTAAGGATCTATGATGACGATGATGTAGACCACTCCATCCTGCATGTGGGCCATCACGAATTCCACAGGTAGAGGTCGTCCCTCTAGCAGTCCATCCTCGGATGATTCTGGACATGCATCAGGATGCATGGAATGCATATTTCTTGACATGATATTTGTAGTTCTCTCCAGCTTGGGGTCTAGATCCATCTCATTCTTAGGGTCCATATCAATCATAGACTTGGCCCCCCACTATGATGATGGTAGGTAATTTTACTACCCTAGTGGGAGAAGGGTCATAATCACATTACGATATGTAGTTGACACCTCCTCCCAATGATACATGGGTGGAGCATGCAGTAGTCAACATTCCAATTCTCGATGATCAATCCTCTCTAAGTCATTAGACTCCACCCCAGAACGGAGCTCGGTGATCTCGATATGGGTGTGCCTTTCGTAAACGACTTTGTGGGATGGAATATCCTCCCCATTAAAATTGATTTTACTTCATCATGTATATGTTTTATTTCTATTGAAATTAATATATTGTTATTACTATCATCCATTTTTACATGTTTAGATAGTGTTTCAGTTTTCATTAAGATTTTAGTGATAGTTTATATTTTATAGTCATTCAAATTGTTGAAAAACATACATAAATTAAAAATCACATCATTTTTTAATAAAAGTTTATATAAAAAATACAGAAGGATTATATATATATATATATATAACCATATCGTACATAACACCATTTTTTGTTAAAAAACCCTTCATAAAAACACTCTAGTAATATTCTTTGAAAATCCTGAAGACATGATCCATATATTTTTTGTTTCATGTACTACTATCAGCATTAACCATCCCAAGGATGACTACTTCTTAGAGTATTTAAAGAAACATAGGTTCATGTCTGCAAGCGATGTAGGATGTGTGTCAAACAACAACATGTAATGATAAATGTCTAGGAGATTAGAGGATGAGGATGAAAATTGTACTTTACTATGTTATCTAAAAGGGTAAGTACCTTTCATTTATGAAAATTGCACCATTGACACTAGTTATTAACTTGACTTCTCTTTTTATACCAACTCCTTCCAAATAAATGTTCCACACAACCAAATAAATGAAATACATTTTCAATTACTAGCTACACATGGAGTAATTTCAGCTGGTGATTATATGTTAATGAAATTAATTTATTTGATTTCATGTGGAGGAATATTTAATGATTAATTACATTAATTTTTATCCTCAAACTTATCCACAAGGATCTGACTAAAATGTATATAAAATAATTGGTTGATAAAAAATTATAATGTTTTTTATAAAACATGGCTTTTTAATGGGTTTTATTTTAATATTGAAATGATAGGGTTTTATATGATTGAAAACTGAGGTCAATGGAGGAATGTAGGAATCATATGTACCTCAATCTGATGAACGGTGTGACCGGTATGACTCAAAGTGTGTCTTTTTATTTAAAAATTCGATCAATTTAAATAAAAAAGAGAGCTGGCCTACACAAAACTAAGAAAACTCATTCATTTTATTTTGATACATTAGGAAAATGATCCAAATTTATATCATCTTCATGATAAACCAAAACTCATACATAGTTTCTAAAAATGTCTCAAATTTGAGTGCCATGAAATCTATTTCTTAAAAACATAACATTTTAAATTTCAAATGTTAATGACATATTTCTAAACAATATAAAAAACAATATATATATATATATATATCATAATATCAATATATATATATATAATAACATATATATATAAATTACTATTTCTATTTTAGTATAATGGGTGTAGTTGTAGTGCCGCCTTTTGACCGATCTGGAAGGCGACATCTATGTTTCCTCCTTTAATACAGATTTTAAAAAACTCTACACATTTTAAAAAAATAAATTTATAAAACATATAAAAAACTCCATGATCCTATATTATTCATGTATTAATAGTATCTACAACCAATTAATTGGAATTTCAAGTCAATAAGAGGGTATTAAGATTCCTGGTGAATGGATATGTCGGCTACCAACCCAAAATTAGGTTCTCTATCCTGAATGCCATAATCAATATACTCTGACATTGCTACCCTATTTCCCAACTAATCCTCACAAAGGGGAAAATTCCTATCATCATCACGAGGAATTAATCTCAATATGATACCACTCTATAATGACCCAACCCACTAGGATTTCCAATCCAGAAGAAGGCTAGGCCATCAAAACCCCAATCCCAACTCCAATCTGCTTGGGGCTGGCTACAAATATTTATTAATAACAAATAAAATTGGAGTCAATTTCCCTATGTACATGCACGTACACACACAATATTATCCATGAATAAATTGAAGATTAATATAATAGAAAATAATATTTATAATAAAAACAGTTATTCAATAGCCTATAGGAAAATCAAATAGTGTACGACCACGTTAGCCAAATTATAAACTAGAAAAATGTAGGCCAAACCAGAAATGAAGTCAAACCTGAAAAAAATTGGAATAATGGAAATATTAGTGAGCCTAAATCATGATTTCCATGTCGGATCAATGTACACATTCAATACACCAAATAATCCCAATGCTCCACCAAATTCATCATTGATCTGGCCATATTATTCATAAAACCTGAAATGTGTGAGAGAATCCCACAAATGGGAGAGTATATACATACCTCATAGAACACCATGAAAACCAGAAATAGATCAATAAAAAGATAAAATAGTATTCAACTCAACCCATAGAAATAAAGAAATGAAAACCCATTACATATATTCTTTAAAAGAATCCCATACAACAGAGAATTGGGATACCCAACTCTATAACCCAGTCCATAGTGGATGAGTCCACATGCTGCCCCAGTAGGTTAATCTTTGATGCCCAAAATCAAATGAAACCTCACCAGAGTTAGTGTAGAGGGGAATGTCCCTTGCTACTATGCTCCACATCCGAGGGATCCACAACTCTCGTAGAGGAACCACACAGCGATAGATCTTGAAGATGTATCATTTCCACTCTGTAGATTGACGAACCATGCTCAGATTAGTGAAGTACCAACTATACCTATATAAAGAGTGTAAGACTCATGCCCTTGTGTGATAGGTGAGTCCCAACCCCAATATCCCTCCACTGATCATGCCTGATCACCACCTTCATCACGAATCACCTAAAGAAGAAACATGTTTGGAACACCTTTCATTATATCTCAAAATACACTAATAAGGACACATTAAAATTCTAAATAGAAAACTACTGAGGATAGACAAGTCATTGTCTAATATAAATGTCCATATGAATGAGATACTAGAGTAAGAAGATTCTAAAGGGATTATAATGAATGTATGAGGGTCCACATGATGTGTGGATCTAACTCATCACATGTTCATGTTCTCCCCAAGACACAGCTTGGAGAACTGTATCATACTATACAATGTGTCCCCATGGAACATGCATTTTTTTCACCTAGGTTCTTGGGAATGTACACCAATCACTTGTCTTGGTTGGAAAAGTATGACCACACAATGTCTTTTATGTGGGCAGATGGAGTATATGACCACCTAGGGTCTCGAGGCATGTATAGCTGGCACATAGCTTGGCTACATAGGGAGGGTCGTATGGTTTGTGGGCCCATCCACATAGTGTGTGGGCCCATCAACTTGGAATTTCGGTCCATCAACAGAGCATATGGTCCTTAACTCATCCAAAAACACTATCTTGTAATGAAAACGATGTACATTTTGTGTGTTCTTACAAACTACATGGTGTGTAGTTGGATTCTTCACAAAATCCATGTTCTTTCATGTAATTTTTTTTATATGTCCTCTCCTCTAAAAACCCTTGATTTTACCTCCAAATATCAAAGGATAATAACTGTGACCATCATATTTAGTCCTTTGGTTATCGAATAATGGAATATGATCATCTGTTGATGAGCCACTGTCAACCTCATGGTGGATATCGTCACCCTTCACCACATTGAATCCCCAATCCATGAAGCATCACCCAAAAACCATCTCGGTTCATCTAAAAATAAAGAAACCCATATTTCATTCCCACAACCTCCCTAAAATCAAGGGGTTTAATGGTTCTTAATACATCCCATGCAATGTTAAATCATGACTATGTGGGCCAACATTAAAGAAACTGAAGAACAATGAGGGAATGAGAACAATAAAAAATGTGATTCCATTATTTTCTAATCATTCTCATCCAATTGTCATATAAGTGAGATATATAGGGTGACATAATGTGAAAAAAGGATTGTAATATAATCATTCAAACCAATAATCTGGTAGAAATCACACCAAGACTAGAAATCCCAAGAAATCAAAAACAAATAAACTAATCTATTCCTTATTTAAATCAAAATAGTGAAAATCTAACAAATACGGTTCCCTACCTCAATTTATGATTGATCATTGGTGAAGAATGTGTCATTAAAATATAAAATAAGACCCACTAAATTCACTACTTTTCCATCTATATTTATTCTATTGAATATCAATATACAATATGATCCACCAAAGTAGAATACCTAAGCCTCCTCTAAAATCCACTTAGGGTTTTGTAGAAAACACTAGATATTTGTTATATTTTTTATATATAGAGGATCCACTAGGTCACGTCATTTAAAATAATATAAATAAAATTATTTATTTATTTTATTAAATGTATCTATCAATAGTTTCCTCAACCATATGTCTAACACTGACTAATCTTCAATCATGCCTAGGTTAGACTCCATGTTGAAAAATCATCCATTGCCTTGTATATACAATTTATGATACCAAACAGTGGGAAAATACATTTACACTTAAAAGATATATGCATGTGCATTAAAATATAAAAAAAATTAAATATATTAATTTTGGGGTCTCAACACACTCAACCAATATGATGACTCTATGGTTAAATCCTGATATATGTGAATAAATATTTCATGGACAAACCTATTAAAATAAGAGTTTCTAAGATTAACTTATATTATTTTATGAGGTATATCTACCAACCCATTCATATGTTGTAATTGAATATACTAATTTTCCACATTTAAAATGTTTCAATTTATTTTATTACTTTCAATGGAATAATTAACAAAAAGTTAGCAATGTAGTATGGGTTTTATGTTACAATATCATTTTTAACTAGGATTATTTGTGATTAGTTTTTTTATGTTTAAATTATATGATTTATCAATCCCAAATATTATGTATTTTCTTCTCATATAGTTATTTATAGAGATTATATATTTTCCTATCATTTCCTCTCATTATAAACTTAAAATTAATAAATAACATTTTTAAAGAAAACTCTCATTTTTTTCCATTTTGATCAAATTTTACTATCTTTATTCATTCTATGAATATACTAGGATAATGGTGATAAAATATTGATGAAACACATTTCTTTTCCATGATATAAGTTTTGATGTAAGGTTAAATGTTATCATTATCTTGTGGAATAAATATAAATAGATTATGACTATGTGATGGGTGGTTCCATTTTAGACCAAGGATGGATGGTTATGTTATAAAACCAAGTATGGGAGGTTACATTATAACCCATGTATGGGTGGGTCCGTTATATACCTCTAATTCATTGGGTATTGACGATAGAGTTAAGAAACTCTGTTGAGATGATAGAATTAACAGGATGGTTCTTGATCGTATGAGAATACCAGAAATGAATGGGTAGTCTTTTCCATTATGGTACAATGTCAAAAATGATAGTCTCATGAGTAAACCACAACTAAGGAATTAAGTTTTAATGCTTATGTGAATGCCATAATATTAAATCATTTTCTTCTGATATATTCTCAACGTTCATAATTTATTATTGATGATTAAAAATACTTATTTATAATGTATTCTGATTGACAAAACATTATACAATGATACATGATTAAAGATCATTGACTAATTTTGTATTATTACTGTATGTTTTCATCACGTCTTTATGCCCTTATGCTTATAATATGCTCACTTATGATAATTGATTGATATCTATTATTTATACCCATAAAAAACATCTAATCTCACCCTTTGTTATGTTTTGATTCCATAAGTAATATAGAATTATTTTAAGCATGATGTCTCCAATAGGGGATGTAGTAGTGAAGGAAATAATTGTAAATAATTTAGATCTTTTATGTTCCTTTTTTTATCTTTGTATCCAAATACAGTAAATATTTGTGGTTCTAGAATGGTTTGTATTGATATGAAATGAATATTAAAAAAAATAATATTTAGTATTTATTTAGGTAATGTTTGAGTCATTATACATTACCTTTCACATAACCATGATAAAATCATGGCCAAATAAGCAATATAGGTTTCACAACATAAAAATCATGAAAACGGGATAAAATAATACCCATATCATCATAAAAATCATGAAAGGTTGGTCTTCCCTCACCTAACCTACACATAAACCCCCTCCATAAGAAATATGACTAGGTATATGTGTACTATTGGTGAACGAACACTCACCCCATTTCAATTAACTCACCTAATGGATACAAAGTATCTCAAAAATCCATATGGGCTACTTCTAGTCCAACCATTCCTAATCTATAATACTCCCTAAAATAGAAGGGACTTGGGGAACCTATTCAATTTCCACTATATTCATTCTTTGAACTCTCACCCCTTAATATTATTTATTCCACATATAATTTATTTATAAATTACTTTACAGTCACTATTGACCAAGGAAACCATATAGTCTTCAAAGGTCCATCATGGCCTAAGAGATGTAATGACATGATATTTAAATATATATTTTCCTTAATTAAATATTACATTTGATATATTTCACTACATGAAAAAATAAATGAAAATAAAACTCTGGTATATTTTTTAAAAAATATTAAATATGGATTTTAAAACATTCCGTTGAATTAGAGAGTATAAATACGAGTTACAAAATTATGAAATATATATATATATATATATCAGTGTGCGTGAGTGTGTAATTTATTCTTGTATATAAGAATAAATATTTTTATGAAAAATATATTTTAAAAAAAATCTATTTCTGTTAAATGATGATTAAATAATGCTACATTTAATTGTGTTTTATATAAATTTAGAATAAGATTAACTATTTTTCCTATAAAAACATTTTTCATTTAATTTTATGATTTTATTTAAAAGATACCCTTATGATTTTTAAAACTATAATTTATGAAAATGGACATCATTTTTATATTCGTCCTCATAATGTTAGTTTAGGTTAATTGTTTTGATTTATCTATAATGAATAAATTTTAGATTAATCGTACATGACACAGTTTTATAAATGTCTCATCTTTTATAACATTTTGGAAATATAATTTTATCTTAAGTATTTATAAAACATTTTTCATGACCAATGATGTATGAAATATTTAAAATGAAAAAAATTAATATAATATTATGAATCTCATAAAACCATGTTTAGAATTTTGAAACTTAAGTGATATTTTATTCTAATGAAAACATTTTTTTGCCTTTTCTTATAAGTATTAAGAGGGGATAATTTTGTTTTTGGTTCTTTTTAATATAATATAAATATTATTTTATTTAATAATAAACCAATGAATTCCATAACAATAAACATCATTAACCATTTTATCCCAAAAAAAAACTATTCTTTAAAATACACATTATCCAAAAATAGGTTTATAGGTGTTTATGCGCTAATTTTATAATTAAATTTCCTCACCCTTATAAACTATATTTGAAATAATTATATTTAAAAAAATAATTATTCCTAAATTACATGTTAATGATAATTTCAATTTTCTCATTAATATTAGTTTTCCATGGTAAGAAAAGAGTTGTTGTGGTATAGTAAAATAAGGGTTAAAAGGGTTTATCCATGTGAGAAAGTCTAAACTATGTTAAAAACAATGTGTGATAATGGATGGTTGGGGGAGTATCAACCATATCCCCTCCCCCGCTTAATTATTTTCCATAATATTCTATTAATAAATAATTATTATATGATATGATTTAAGGATTTCATTAAATTATCATGTTGAATAAAATGAAAAATTAATATTTTCCCCGACCATACTAACTACAAAGGCATAGAATAGTGGAAGTACATGGTCAATCCCAATAATAGAATCAAATCGTAATGAAAAATTTAAACCAAATGATAGGTCATACCAGTATTAATATATTTATTTAAACTAAATATAGAAATAAAATGTAGAAAAATGATGATAGAAAAGACATAAGGGAAGGGAACATTTTTATTGGGGCGGTAGTTTGTAATAAACTAATTTCTCTCAACTCACAATAAAATAGATTAATTGTTTGTAAAATAATTTAATTTTATTAAATAAAAATTAGGTGAATTATTATTTAAAATACTTTATAATCAAATACCTATTGATTTGAAAATACATAATACCTATAATATATTTGGTTGATTGCAATGTAGCAGAATAATCTTATCTACTTATCATGGATTAATTATCTCTACTTTTCTAGGGATTCTTCATTATTAAAATCATTTTTAGTGATTTAAAAAACAATAATATTTGATTTTAATCATGAAGAAAAACAAAAATATTAATTTATCAAATTATTGAAGAAACAATTATATCATGAGGTACACTCTCCTTTCAACCTGATCCACTCTACCCTATAGGTTATCCAATCAACATCAGGGGATCACCAATGATAAATAAATGCAAATCCATAGAAAAGGGAGTGGTAAGAAGAGATATAAATTAAAAATATAGAATCAATCTTAAATATATAGAATATAACAAATTAAAAAAAATGGATGAGATAAATTGAAATAAAAATGTTCAAAAAATTAGAATTACATAAACAAAAATGAATATAAAGACGAAATAAAATCATATCTATAGAGAAACCCCCCTATATCAAAACCTTAATGGAAGCCTACTTATGATGAACCCTTTCTCCAATAATTATCATTTTTCATGGTCTAAATCCTTTATTAAGAGCTCTTAAAGTCTCACACGTGGTGTACCTGTTAAACAGGCATAAAAACCCCCATAAATGGGTCAAAAAACATATCTAATACTATTTACAGATCTAAATCTCTTCATGATTTCATAAACCATTTGATTAATTTGTAGGTGTAAATTTTTTTATAGTCCATTTTTTCATGGTGTGCCTTTTATGGAACACCCATAATTATTGAAGCTTCATATTTTTATTTTCTACTCCTCATGTGGATTTCATTCATCATGTTTCATGTCTTGAGTGATGTTATTTAGAATACCTTGGAATATTTCTTTTTCTTTATTAATTATGTGAATGTTTATTAATGATTTAAAACAAATAATTCTTAAATAATCCATCTCTGATTCATCCACTTTTTTATGGTTCATGATGTCACACAAAGTGCTTACATCATCCCATAATTCTAGGGTTTCTGCCAAATTGTTCTATATTTCACATTGTCTAAGATATTCCATAAAAATACATAATGAACAATATTAGTAGTAAATCTATAATAAAATTAATTAATATTAAAATAAAACACCTATTTTAACCCATGAAAATATAAAAAAAAATTTACTGCCTAATCCTTTATTCTTCTTTGATTCCACTAAGGAAACCCTAGTTTTCTCAAAAAGTGTACATCTTTTCCAAGCGTTTCATCGTTTATATCTAAATTATTCAATTCAAAATTTCGTAATTCTAGTATAATTAAATAATTTTTTTATGTATAATAAATATTATTATTTTGAGATAATAAATAATAACCACCAATCCCATTTTTTATTAAGAAAAATGAAACAATCATTTGTACATTTTACTGACTACCACCTTCACGAAGCGACAACTTTTTTTTTCCTCCACCACCTCTATTTGCTAATAATAATGGTAAAATTGAATAATAAACATGAAATAATTAATATATTTATGATTATTAAGATAAAAATTACAATACATCCTCTTTCTCTATCAGTTTTTGAGAAAAGAAAATGTTAACATTATGTTTTGTGAACTACAGCCTCCATAGAGTAATGTATCTTATATTCAATATAGATTCATTTTTAGTTATAAAATTATTTAAAAATATACTTCACCACCTTCAAAAATAAAAATAATATATTTTTACATCAATAATTATTATATTGTTCTTAAAATAAACAACTTTCATAATCATAATCATCCATTAATTATGGTATGTTCATATTCGGTTATATCAATTTGCCTTCTTAAACAATGCTGAAAAATAGTATCACGGATGAATATGATAACATAATTACTAATAATATGTTATATAGATAATAAAATAATTATTTTATTTTAATTATAGAATTATAACACTATAGTTATACTCATTCACTATGATATCACCACTCGTTTGTAAAAAATCTCTTAAACATAACTGTTATTGAGTTCGTTTTCAAGGATCGTAAAGAAAACTCCCATAGAATGAGAATGGAATTATATCATTAAAAATAATTGTAAATAGTAAGTTCTAGTGATTTTAAATATCTTATAATGATGAAATTTTTTAGATGAATGAATACTAACAATGATATCAAAAAAACTATTTCAAATTGATTAATATTACTCACACCTAATATTGAAAATAAGTAAAAACTAACTAATATGAATAAAAATAATAATTATAATCAGGATTATACATTTTTTTAGTCAGGAATATATTTTTTGAAAAATTTATTGAGATATTTATTTCTTTTATTCAAGTGGATGGAGTGTGTTAGAGGAAATCAATATAAGGGGTGGGGGGGGGGGGTTTCGTCTCACAAGACCTTCATTAAGGCTTGCTTCAATATTATGCACCAATATTCATCTCTATGGTGTAACTACATCCAAATTCACATGAAATATCATAAATAATTTTCAAAATTGTAGAATTAACTAACATTTATGAACTTCCTTTATGCGGTATATGAGTGATATCGTCCCTAAAATACATGGGTTTTTCAAAAATCAATAATCTTTCTTGAGTAATAATATTACTCCTTGATATTTGTTTTTATTTTCATATGGTATACCCTATTTATATCATTGGAGATAAGTTTTGATTCAAATATTCCTTGTTATGAGTTCTATTCCTTCTTTAAAATTCATTTATCTTAAGAGTAACTCGCATCCCCTTAAACGACAGTTTCCAATCCACATCTATAATTTATCATCCCACCAATGTTCAACCTTTTAGATAGAAACCGAATTTGTTTTAACTCATGTAACATTAATACCACCATTATACGCTTTTCAATATAATTTTTTATTGTCCTTCTAAAAAAATTAATTTAAAAAGTTGAATTAAAATATAAAAAGGGATTTTCAGAAACCATTTCCATTACTTTTGGTTAATGTGTTATATTTACTTTTTTATCCCATATTCTCTATCATATTCTCATGTATTTATTACATATATTTTATATATTTGACATACATAAATAAATATTCATCTATAAATTTATTTGTTGTGGTTAATGTATGTTTTATGTTCCCTTATAAAGCTTAACTGATTTGTAAACATGAAAAACCGATCGTTCTGACATCTAATTTCAAAAAATTCTTAGTTAGATAAAATTTTTACCACTATTAATAGAATCTAAAAACCCTCATAATTTTATGGAAACCCATATTTTTTTAATTCTATTATAAAAAATAATAATAAACTATTCCCCTCTATAAATATTACCATTATTATTTCAAAAATCATAACTTATACCATTACTTTTTATTTTTACTTATCCTTGATCATTATCCTATATTTTCCTATATTGGAACTCAATATTCATGAACTATTTTTCTGTATTAAAATATTAAAATCCAAAATGTTATAATCCTTTCTTCTCTTAGTAATCCATCTGATATAGTGTTTGGTTATGCTTTGAGAAAACATTTTGAAATAGACATCTTTCTCATGGGTTTTATCATGATTAGGCTTTATATATAGTTTATTTTACTCAATAAGAACACATATTCATATACATATTATGATTTTAATTATATGATTCGTGTTCATAGAATCATATATCGCTTCAATTCATTATGTTATTTTTTCATCTCATGAGATTACTTGTACGGTTTATGGGTGGTTAACCTAAGAACAACATGATATGTGATGTGTGGGCCCCAGATTATATAGCCCCCAATGAATCGTGTAAAGAGTTTTATATCATTAAATGTTATATATTAGGTTAATTTGTGAACATAATCCACTATGGGACTTCATCTATTACGTGATAATTGTATTGGTAGTGATCCTTATAGAGTTATTGTGATGTCATGTTTTATATTGTTGACCTATATTTATGATTCCATGAACTTATAATATCCTTTCCTTATTCATTTTTTCCATGCTTACCTAAAACTATTATTTTATGGTACATGTTTTTTATTTTGACATTATGTTTCCTTCCTACATGGTTTATGGGAAAATATTATTGTCCCATATTCTATTTAATATGAAATTTCTCCATGATCATGTTTTATCATATTCTTATGATGAAATCCTTGATGACTTTTTGATCACTAATCATTTGAGATCATGTCATTATTATTATCCCTTCCTCATGTTGTCAACACAAGTATAACTTATGATAATAAATAAAGTGGGTCTTGAAAAATTTGATTATATATTTGTTTTTAGTAGTTTTGTAAAATAAGTTACCTATATAAATGGTTCTCAAATATAAAAAACCATATGTTTATCTGACCTATGTGTTATTTTTGTGATATTTAATGTTTAACATTTGGTAATAGTGTAAAATAAAGGTCCATTAATATTGGGATTATATATTTGTTTGAAAAGTATTTTTTATTTAATTTTTATGGGTATTTTAGATTTTTGGGGATTAATATTAGAGAATTTTTTTTGAAATCCCAAGGGATAAGTCTAATGGATAAGTATAATTATAAGATAACATCATGAAATTTTGGTAAAGTTGATATCATGTGGTTTTCCTAGAAATAAGTTCTCTACCAGGATACATCATGTGGATGAAGGATCTCGAATATATGTACCATTTTTTAGTAACCATGATAGGGGTGTATTGGGTATTAACTCAATCATCCCTCAATGTATGATAAATAGTCCAAACTGTATAGTTGGTTTTACACTCTTAAGCAATATGCTATGGTAAATCACATTCTCTTCACAATCTATTATAAAGTATATATTATTGAAAGTAGTAAGGATAAGACGTATGAGAGAACCCAACCTAAGGAATCATATATTAAATTAAGAGTGATGTAGGTTGAGGTAAAATAATTATAGGTTGACATGATAGTATCACATTGTAGGACATATCGTGGTTAAATCTAATAAAGGTTATTTATGGTAATAATATTTTAATTTTTTATCGCTCATGTTAACCACTTTTGGTTATTTGTAATGGATGGAACTAGAAGGAACCACGGGTTTGGGGGTAAATGTGATGATTACCTCAATGAACAGCCCATTAGAATGGGAACTAAACTGAGAATAATTATGATTAATCAAAACCAGCTATAACAAAATATGATTAAAATTTTGAACCTAGTCAAAGTTCTAAGAACACCAAATAATAGAAGGATTGAGTCTCATGAAAGTTCATGCTACACGTATAAATAGTGAAAGAATATGCAATTCCATAAATTTTATAAATTTGGAACAAATAATGTGCAACATTTACTTAAAAGGAGAGGTATATTATACAATTGTGGAGATGAAGGCCACAAAAATCAAAATTTTAACAAAAAGAGAAAATCTACAAAAACTGACATCTTAAATTGTAAGAAAATTGTATATTATGAAACTAAATATAGTAATCCAAGGTTTAATTTTGAAAATAGGAACCAATAACAGATTATACCATAAAAATATGGAAAATCCTACAAAACAACTTCAATTGAATTAAAAAGTGATGTTTTACTCTAGATTTTCATAACTCTTATTCATGTAAGATTAAACCTATTGGATATTGAATTTTAAATAAAATCATTTGGTGGTACAATAATTATATCCAATGAATATGAATATTCATCTTGTTTTGGGGAGATTCACGTCTTATGGACTCATCACTTCTTCACTTATTAGGATTCCATTAGGGACATATTATATTTATTATAAAGGGTTCATATCTAACTGTGTATAGAGAAATTGAACTTTATATCCAAAACCAAGCCATGATCAACTACTGATGTATTCTTAATTAGGATCTCTCAATAGTAATTACACTCATATTAGGAGTTTTAAAACTGAGATAACATAATTTATTTAAGGCGTGGATAACATAACGACCTAATATATAACTATATATTTTCATTCGTAACTACTTTGTTCAATAGATTTATCCACACACAAGACCGAACTAAAATGAAATCATTATTTATTTTTTAAAAATATTAAATATGAAATTAAAAAAAATCACTGAATTAGCAAGTAAAAATATGATTAACCGAATTATGATATGTAAATATATTTACATTTTTACATAATTCATTGATTTATTAAATAATATATATTTTTATGTATTTTATATTATATTAACAATACTGATCATATTATTGTTAATTAATTATTGATTAATTAAGGGTTTATTAGTGTTTTATATAAATTAATAATAAGAATAACTAGCATTCCTATAAAAAGGTTTTTCATTACATTTTATGATTTTATTTGAAGGTTAAATTTCTAAATTTTTTATCCCTAATGTTAAAAGATATATATATTTTTTAGATTCATCATGTAAATATTATCTTGGGATAATTTTTTTTTGTTTTTTAAAGAATTATTTTTAGGTCAATAGTTCAAAAAAATAATTTTATAAATACCATATATTTTATTAAATTTTCATAATATACAGGTATTTAAAATATTTAAAAATTATATTAAATGAATAATTATGTATTTAATCTATAAAATTATACATTTTGAAATACTACTATGAATCTAGAAATCCCATTTTTTGTATTTCAAAAAAATCATATTTTATTCTAATAAAAATAATATTTGGCCTTTTATTATAATTAAGTATTCACAAGGGACAATTCAGTTTATTATTAATTTCAAATTCAAATAAATCTTATGTATTTTAATAATATACCAATAATGGAAATATAAATCAACAATATTGATAATTTTTCCCTAAGAATATTATTTTTGAAAAAAATACACTTTCCCCAAAATCGGGTTCTTGTGTGTGTGTGCAATAATTTTAAAATTAAATTTCCTAAACCTTATAATACTTATTTTATAAATTTATATTATTTTTTAAAAAAATCTGGATAAATTTTATCTTATGTTATATTTCATTTTTTTCATTAAAATAAGTTTCAGATGTTACAAATGGAGTTACTATGGTAAGGGTGAATAAAGGTTTAAAGGGTTTGAACTGTTGAAAATGTATGAAACATGTTAAAAACATCTATAATAATGTGTTTTTGATGGATTATTCACCTTATCCCCTACCAAACTCAATAGGTTTTCCTTTTTGGATGCTTTATCCTTGAATAATGTAATGACATTTTTGTAAAGTAAAGGGAATTTACAAAAGTGTTATTCCCACCACTTATAAATGGGTCTTCCACCATCCCTTCATGGCACACAAAAATTTATATTTCCTTATAAAACCATACCATTTTCCATTCTCCTATAATACCCCTTCCCATATATAATCTTACATTCACATGTAATTATTTAATGTCCTCTATTTTCATGGAGTCCGCAATGGAAAACTCATTGTTCTCAATCTGATTAATCATTTTTAAGAAAGTCTCTTCCTTCCAATATTTCCTTTTCAATAAAATATTTATAATTCCAATATAATTAATTAAGTATTTTTTAGCTCATAATTTTATTATGTTATGTTAATAACAACTAACCACCTTTCAAATTTTTATTAAGAAGATCAAAACCATTATTTGTACAATGTACAGACTAACACCTCCACAAAGTGATGACTACCATTTTCCACCAATAACTCTATCCAAAGATTATAAGGGTTAAATTAAAAATGAAATAAAATTTTTATTAAAAATATAAAAACTAATATCCTATTTCTTACCCTCTCATTTTTTCGAGAAATGAAAATGTGGATCCTCTTTGGTGATGACTACAACCTCCAGGAAGAATATATATAATGTTTCATATAGTTTTTTTCATATTTATTAATACCAATTATAATATTACTGACCAACATAGAATTATTTAAATAATATCATTATTCTTCTATAATAATGTTATTATTCCCAAAAAAACAACTTTTATAGTCATAATCATCCATTAATTATCGTATGTCCATGTTTGGGTCAGTCTAACGACCAACTTCAACAATGAAATAATATAATATAATGGGTGACTCTGAGAACAAAATAACTAATAATAAAATATATTAATAAAAATTAGTAATTTTTTTCTAGGACTTTTAATACAAACATTAAAAAGTTTCATAATATATCAATGCTCATTTGTTAAAAATCATTGAAACATTCTTGCAATTAAGCTCATCATTAAGGATCATAACTGAAAATACTACAATATGAAATTATTTATTTATTAATAACTATAAAAATTAAATTATAGTACCTAGAATGATCTCATAATCATAAAAATTTGGATAATAATTAATATTGACAATGTTATCCCAAAACTAGTTCAAAACCCTAAAGATTACTCACACCCAATGTTTGAAAATTAAAAAAATAACAAATATGAAAGTAGATAATAAATATAAAGAGTGTAAAAATGTTTATTTATATAAATAATATTCTATAATAATTTTTATGATATTTATCTTTTTATATATCTGGTTAGAGCACATTAGAGTAAATCAAGTTAAATATTAAGGGCTTTCATCTCAATCACCCTTCATTAAGGAATGCTTTGATATTATGATTAAATTTTCACTTGTATGGTGTAAATAATTCCCCCTTGAATTATAAAATAAAGAATTATTATTGAAATTTGATAGTTCACTTCCATTTTTTATCTTCCTTATTGTGGTATACGGTTGAAATTTTCCATTAAACAGAAGGGTTTTCCATAACTCAATATGCTTTCTTGAGTTATAATATATATCTTTGATATTAATATTTCATTTCATATGGAATAACATATTTATATATTCATAGAAAACTTTTTATTTAAATATTTCTTACTAATTCATTCCCTTCCTTTTTAAAAATGGATCAATTTTAAGAATTATTCTCATCCTACTAGACATTGATTCCCCATTTATGACTATAATTTCCCATCCCACTAATGTTTTAATTTTTAATGGGAACCGTAATTTTGTGAAATATCATGTGAAATTAATATTTACCTTATCCAATTATCAAAATAAGTTTTTATTATTCATCTTTGGATTTTGGATTTTAAAAATGTGTTCTAAAACATAAAAATTGATCTTCAGAAACCACCCTCAATTCATTTGGGTTACACAATCTCTTTCATTTTTCTCTATTTTTCTCTTTATTATTACCTTATATTTATTACAAATCTTATATATATATATATATTCCTTAATTATATTCTTTTTTTACTATACCTTTTTTGGGTGTTAATACATTTTTTATGTTCACCTCAAAATTCCCACTTTTTGGAAATCCCCAACTTAAGGAATATTTTTGATTTCTTGTTTGTAGAAACGTTTCACCTACATAAGAAAACTTTTAACCCTGAATAGATTCTAAAAACCAAAATTTATTTATATAAATATATCTTAGTTCAAATCTGGTCAAAAGTTAATCAATTATATATTTCCTTCATTAAAATATCATATTATTATTTTGAAAATTATCACTTATGTAGTTCATTTTTATCTTACTTCACCTTGATCTTTCTAATGAATTATCCCACATTGGAAGTAAATTTTCATGCTCTATGATTATATTTTAGAATATGAACAAAAAAATTTATTTAATTCCTTATTATCTTGAGAATCATTATGATATAGTCTTTGGTAATGATTTGAGACAAGATTATAAAATCCACTCCTTTCTCGTGGGTTTTATCATCATTATGATTTATGGATTGTTTATTTTACTGATGTAGAACACATATTCAAGGATATATTGTAATTTTCATTATTTTATGGTTTTTAATGTAATTATATACACATACAATGCATTGGATTATGTTTTTATCTCATGAAATACCATTTACGGTGTATGAGAGGTTAGCCTAAGCGGAATATGTTTTCTGATAGGAGGGATTAGAATTATATATCTCTTCAATACATTGGGAATATATTTATAATTCATGAGATTTTTTGTATGGTTTTATGGAAGGAACCTAATCCACTATGGTACATTTTCAACTATGTGATGATGGTCTTGGAAGTTATCCTTGACTTAATCATATGATGTCATGTTTTATGTTATTTTCATATATTTATGATACCTTGAAATTGTGATATCATTACATTATTCCAAGATTATGTGATTATCTCACACTCTTATGTCGTTGTACATGTTTTTTATTTTGAGAATAAATTTTATTCCATCATGGTTTAGGGAAAAATCTTATTGCCTTATTTTTTAATATGGAATTTCAGATAATAATATTTTCTAATATACTTATGATCTAACTATTGATGAAATGTTGAAAAAAAATTCTACTACTGAGAATTTGAGATCTCCGCAATCATTGTTTTCCATTCCCAGGTTATTATGATAAGTGTTTTTTGGAATTTAAAATATGACACAACAAGTTTTTCCTTGATTTTTATGTTCCCAAAAAAGCCTCATTTTTTTATTGATAAAGTAATTTTAATGAATTCCACATTAATAATTTTCATTATGTAAATTATTTCACTTCTTGGTTTCTATAATTCTTTTATTTAGTTTTGATATTTATATTTGGGACTTTTATTTTTCTACTATTTATTGTGGTAATCAAAAATAATTCCAGAATCACTATTCAGAAAGTGGACTGGAACATAAATTTGTTTTCAACCCCATGTTTGGATCCCCATGACTATGTTTAATGTTATATTTTAGAAACTTAACTTTATTAAGAAACCTCATGTTTGGGTTCTTAACATTTGGTATATACCTAACGTAAGTAACCTCACATTGTTGATATACCTCACATTAAGAACAAGGCATTGGTATTGAAATACATGTTCAGGAACCCTATTTTTTGATTGATCCATACATTGGATACCATAATTTTTGGATTAAATATCATGTAGAATGATCCCCACATTTATCCATTCATCTATAGGATTAAAAATTTTAGTTATTTGAATATTGTTTCTATGAATTCAAATAAGTAAATATCTCAAAAAAATGATTCAAATACTATTTTAGAATATCTACATAAATAGATTTGATTTGTTTCGTTTTCTAATATAAGTTATATAGAATCACTATCTTTTAAATTTTAAATCGTCTGATCATTTTTGAAATCACTATTTAATTACAGCCTTTTCAGATCTGTTTGACTTGAATTAATTTTGGATAGTTATTTATTAATTTTTAATTGATTCATAAATAAGATCAAATGTTTTATTATTTTAATATACTTCTCTAAAGAATAACATCAAAACATTAAAAATCTCATAAAGGAATTGTTTTATCTACTAAATCGATATATTTATCCAAATCATTCAGTTCAAAATTGTATTTTTGGTAAAATTTTAATTTTTATGGTTCAAATCTATGGTATTTCTACTATGGTTTTTTCAAGATTTTGAGAACTAAAATTTGGAGACATATGGGTTCTATCTGGTGCTATATGTTTTTCTTTCTACTACAAAAAAATTTCATCCCTACTACTGTTATATCTATGTATTCTCTATATTTATTAAAGGGTCATTCTTAAGTACTAAAAAATTGATTAAATAAATATATTCCTATGAATATCAACCCATCAGTTTGATGAAATATCTATATATGGATGCTTCTATAGAGAATTTATCCCAAAAAATTGTTATTTATTTATTTCCTTTCACAATTGTGTTGTTTTTTTTAGGAATGGGGTCAGTCCAACATAAAGGCCATGTAAAATATATTGTAACAAGTTAGAGTTTCATAGATTCAATTCTTTTTATCCCTTGTAACAGGATCATATTGGGAAAATCATAGTGCTCATGGTGAGAGTGTTGGTGGAGTAGACTAAGGTATATTTTTGGATCGAACCACTATACAAATTATTGTTTTTCGTCATTTTCTAATGAAATTATAATGGAAATTAATAGGATAAATATTTAATAAAATTTTCAAGGGGACTTTGTTTTATAATTTTCATGTGATTTAAAAGGAAACAATTCACCACCTTTTATGTCTACATGGACATTTCTAGAAAAAAATTGGTTGCAGAGACATTACTTATTAAAGATATATTTTAGATTGAACAATATTGAGTTAAATATCCAAGAAAATATTAATTTCAATGGCTGATCTTAAATAATAATATTTAAAATTAGTGCCCTATGTTTTAATGGTAATAATTATGGATGCTAGAAACAAATCATGATTATATACATGAAAAATCATGGAATCTGTAGTCAATCTAAATGCGATCAATCCTTATAAAATCCATAAAGATGAACAAGAGAAATGATATTCTACTAAATAAGCTCATTATGATCTGAATTCATGTCCATGAATGTAATTATTTATAGGAATTCACCAAATAATTTCAATATTCTCTCTCAATTATCTTTTATTTTGAAATTTTTTTAAAAATCTTTTTTTGTATGAGTGAACTAAAAATGTGAGAAAATTAAGTGACTATATTTTTTAAGTTTAAATTTAATACCTTCTGAATTTATAAAGGTGAAACTTTCTCTCAAATGAATGGAACACTAACTGAGATATCCAATGGTGATACTTAATATCAAATACATGAACTTAAACTTTATTAAACATTAAAAGTTCTCAAATTTTCTCTCTCTAGATAATACTAAATTAGATCTATAATTATATATTCAACACGAGTTAATTATTGGAAGTTTAATGAATTAATTGGAACCTCGATGATATATATTAGTTGAGAAGAAATTAGAATATGAGGATCATAAAATGATCATAGAGAAAAATATTACTCTGAAAGTCTCTATTCCTAATTGTAAAAATAAGCATAAAGAGAATGTTATATTTTCTAATGATGAGTCAAGTTTCTAATATTCAGTAGAGAAATTTTCTTGGTTATCTGGATGAATTAATTGTATTTATAAGTAAAATAATTTTTTTAAACCACCCAAGGACTAAATCAAAATTAATTATGGAGAAATTTAAATTAGATTCTATGAATGAAAATGGTAAGGACATATCAAACGTGATTATCCATCAATCGTGGAAGGAAGAAAAAATTAAAATAATAAGAATAATCTTATGAAGAAATATGATTATTAATGTAATGTTAAGAAATACTTAAAGGCTACTTGTCGGGTGTTTGAAAATTAATAAAACATTTTCAAAAAAATAAATAAATCATTTTCAAATGTGTTGATAAAGACTATTAAATTATTGATTTTATTACTATAGTAAAATCATTAATATTTTCTGCTAGTGTGTTTAGTAAGGGGTTTATTTAAGTAAAATCCTTGGGAATAATAAAATTATGAAGGAAAAAAGTTGGAATTTAATGAAATGGTTAGAAACCAAAACTATATATAAATTATTTTTTTCAAATCTCGAATAATGATAGCATGTCTAAAGTTAATTGATTTTTATAGAATTATGGTCAAAATGATAATTATTTCATATTAGTAAATCCAAAAATAAGTATTTTTAAGAAATAATATAATTCTAGATAATTATTTTATATTTTATTATAGAGTTTGTGGTAAAGATAAATGGATCTAGTTTCCCAAATCCTTTCGTTTTAACACTATATGGCCCCAAATAATTTGGGTTCAAAAAAAATCATGATATATTTGTAGGTTAAAATACATAGGAATATAATTTATAAGGTAATGAAAAAAAATTTCAAGATGCATGGGTAGATATTTTTAAATTTTCAAATGACAATGTAATGTTGATATAGGATTGGGTACCTTTAGTGATAATTAAAAATAAAAGTTAATTGATGTTGGGTTATTTAGAGATCTAAATTATTTTCTGATCAAGAATTATCTCTCTGTTCTATGGTTAAATTACATTTTGGTATGTATTTCTAAACTCTATGATAATGTTTTTATAGTTTATTCTCTAAATGGTTCATATTCAGTTTTTAAGAATATACTACTTCAATTTAGAAAACATAGAATAGAAAATGTTTGTACATTAGACCGTAGTTCCTTACGTGAAAAAAATGTGAAATATTTGAATACTAAAGGTATTAATTATTGGATATTAAATAGTATGATTTTTTATTGTAAATTATTTTTATAATCAAATTTATCTATTAAAAAGTGGGTTTCTAATCTTCCTTATTGTAAATTTTATGCGAAAAGAATTTGTGATGCATGTCAAATATGCAATTAACATAAGTCATCTCTCAAATCAATAAATAAGGTTCTAAAATATAAACCTTTATATCATATCCACACATATTTATTTGGCCCTTATAGATTACCAATACTCTTTGGGAGATGATTTTGTGTCATTTGATAATTTTTAGAGATTTACATAGGTTGAATTTTTTAAATTTAAAAGCAAATATTTTACAGTTTTTATCATTTTATGTAAGTTTGTTAAAAAATAATATGATACTAAAATAATTTTATTAACAAGTATTCATATAGGATAAATTTATAACCATTAATTGAATTATTTTTTTATAAAATAATATTATTTAACCTTCTTTTTAAATTATAGGGACACCTAAAAAAAATAATTATTGAAATAAGAAATAGTACTATTAAAGAAATAGGTAGAAATATGTTAAGTGAGTATAATTTACCAACTAATTTTTTGGTAGAACCTATTAATAAAACATTCTATACTATGAATAGTCTTTTAATTAGACCTTTTTCATGAAGATGCCTTATGAGTTGTGGGTTAAAATAAAACCTAAAGTTGGGTAATTTAATTTTTTGTATGCAAGGTATATATCTTGAATAATAAGAAAATTCATAGAATGTTTGATCCAAAAATGATGAAGGAAGTTTTCTTTCAAAATCTACTACTTCTAAAAAATTAGACTGTTTAATAAAAATCCAGTATAGTTTTAGAATCAATTCATTTAAATTTTTATGATAATGATCCCTTAGGTACTAATAAGACACAAAAAGGTGAGAACAAAAATTATATAAATAACTTTAAACTTGATTTTTATAATACTACTGTTAAAATAAAATTAGATCTTGATCGCGATCAATCTTGTTCTGAAGAGAGTGAAACTATGAAAAATGAAAGTGTCTTGCCTAGAAAACCTTGTACCATAAATAACCGTACATTAGAGACCATTATAAAAGATCCATATGATGGTGTTAAAACAATGAAAAATATTGTAAATTTAGATAAGTTATATTTCTTTCTATCAGAGTTTCAACAAAATTCTATAGAAGAATCCTTGAGTGATTTGAGTTGGGTAATGGAAATGTAAGAAGTATCAAATTAATTTAAAATAAATAAAATTCGGGAGTTAGTTGAAAATCCCTTGGACCATCCTATAGAATGAAATAAATTACTATTTAGAAACAAAAAATATTATCAAATCGTAATTACAAAAAATAAATCTTGGCTAGTTTCGAAATTTTATAATCAAGAGGATAATATAGAATATGAAGATTTATTTTCCATTTTTCCTAGGTTTCAAGAAATTGGGATGATGTTATCAAATGTGTATTATAATAATTTTAGGTTATTCTACATGGATGTAAAACATACTTTTCTAAATGGATATTTAATCAGGATTATTATGTGAAAAAAATCCCTAGATTTTTAAAATCCCCATTTTTAAATTCTATTGTTAAACTAACTATTGATATTTAATTTCCTAAAAAATAACGAATGTCTTCATATGAAAAGTTATGTTATTTTATTTTAGAAAATGACTTTCTTATTGGTCTGTTTAATCCTATTCTTTTCAAGAGAACCATTTCTTCATTTATTTTATTAGTATAAATATATATAGATAATGTTATTTTTTTACTAATATATTTCATTATAATTACTTTTCAAGACATATGAAAAAAGAAGTTTTAAGTGATTGAATTGGTTGCACTATATTTTTTTCTTCCATTTAAAATATTAAATAAGTATTTTGTAAGATTTTTTGTCAAAATTATATATATTAATAATTTTTTGAAAAAGTTGGGATTTGAAAACACGAATCCATCTAATACTTCTTATGTTTAAAAATATAAAACCTTATTTGGATAAAGCTAGTCAACCCATTGACAATAAGTTCTATGGTGGAATGATTAGTAGTTTTTCGTATCTTACTAGAAATATGTAATATATTATTAGTGATGTTTTTTAATGTGGAATATATCTATCAAATCTAAAAGATTATCATTTGAAATCTGTTATAATAATTTTAAGATATTTAAATGCAATTGTTTCTTTATATTTACTCTATCTAAAAACATCTAGTTTAGATATTAAGATTCTGATTTTTGGGGTTTTATATTTGATATAAATATTACCTCAAGTACCTATCACGTTTTATGAAAATATCGAGCTTCAATTTCTACTTATAAGAAACAATTAGTTTCTCTATCAACTATAATGGAAGAATATATATCTGCTTGTAGTTTCTCTATCTAGGTGTTGTGAAGGAAACACACTCTTTTAATCTTTGGTCTTAATATGAACCATGTTTGGATTTTTTTATAATACTCATACTATAAATATTCCTAAAAAACTATTAATCCATTCTAAAACTATTAATATTCATATTCAATTTCATTTTTCAATATATCGTTTCAAAAGGGTGACATATCTTTAGACTTAATTAATACATAACATTTTTTTGTTAATATTTTTACTATACCTATTCCCACTACCCAATTTTATTTATTATAAGGGTGTTGGGTTCGTTTATTCTTAAATAAAGACTATATATAACATGTTAATATTTTTATAGTTTATTACATTTTTTTTATTTATTTGGATTTTAAAAGTTTTACTTTACTTAATTTAATAAATTTTTATTTATCCTTATATGTTATTATGGTTTTCTAACTAAAATTTTGGACTATGTTAATATTAATTTTAAATTTTCCATTCACATGATTCATTTTAAAAACACTAATAATTACACTTGGAACTCATCTCAAGAAACTAAAGTCTCAACTAAAACCATTAAAAATTCCATATATATGTCCTACCTTGAACACTATTTTTGTCAAACCATTGATTTTTGATCTCTTCTTTTCTAAAACCTTAAACCATTTAATCGTAGGCCATAATTCTCTATTATAAAATGTAAAA
The DNA here is from genome assembly GCA_963277665.1 of Viscum album. Lineage (NCBI taxonomy): Eukaryota > Viridiplantae > Streptophyta > Magnoliopsida > Santalales > Viscaceae > Viscum > Viscum album. The sequence continues at coordinate 897,602,547 of OY728127.1, forward strand.
TACAATGAAAACCAATAAATATTGTCTCATTAGTATAAATACATATAATGTTTTAAGTGTTGATAATAGTTTTATTAAGGGAATAGTTGTATATTTAAAATTGTAATATGAAACAAATCTATATGTAAGGGTGTTGATCTGTCTAGGTTTGGATATTTTTAGGAAATTAAAAATATGTTTTTGAAAGAGAAGTTAAGTAGTTTTTCAAAAATACTCATATTATTTTTGGCCAAAATGATGATCATATTTCTTTAAAAGTAAGTGATAAGAAATTTCCAATATAATCTATATAGATGGAACAGTTCTTCTAGTTCCCTCTAGAAGTTCACTTCAATTTTACTTTTAGGATGACTAGTGATTCAATTCCAAACATGTAATATGAGATCTATTTTATTTTTAGAACCCTCAAATATGGAATATTAGGATGAAGGTCCTTGAATCTGATCAACTAGTTCCTATTAAATTATTTCAAAATGATGTAGTATCTAATATTTCTTAATCGAAGAAGATTATAATTCTTGAAATGTACATTATTTTTCTTCTATTTATTGATATAAATTTCAATTTATGTCCACCCATGTTGAGATAAATAAAGAATTAAAGTTAGAAGGACTCAAAAATAACCTTATATCCATATGGAAAGATCATTTATCTTCATGTATATAATAGACTAGATATTTATGATATCAGTATAGGTATATGGTGGCATCACAAAAATATCTTATCTTCTAGAACATTAAGGAAATTTATATTTTTCTAGAGAATGTCAATAGCAAAGCTCATTCCAATTGGTGCTTATGCAGAGGATCCCTATGAGGATGGTTTTGTGGGGAAATATTATTATTTATATTAGAGATAATATAGAGGATTTTGGTGAATCGTGAATTTTTGTGGGTTATATTTTTCTTATCATGAACCATGAGTGGATATATTAGAAGTAGGTTCTTCTAGTTTGATGATGAAAACATTCCTTTATATAAGATAAGGAATTTGGTGATGGATAGAAATATAGTTATAATAGTTGAGGGAGATCTTCAATTTTCGAGGGTTTATTAGACACCAACTACTCTGACCAGAGATAAGGATTTTATAATTTAGATACCCAATCAGATAGAGTATCCAAACATAGTGGATTAGTTAGTTGAGTTCGTTGTAAGAGAAGGTGGATAGATGCTCAGTTTTAAGAGAAGTTGAATAGATTTCCCCAATTGATGTGTACTATTTTGAAGTTATTGATTGTTCTTTTGAGAGACATAGAATAGAATAATTACACTAGCGTATGACTTTAGATATTATGTTTAGTGAATCTATAGAATTTATTGAGAATCAATTGGTTCCTTTGGTTGAAAACTCTTTTGAAAATACTGATGAATATGTTTTTGAGAGTATAGAAGTCATCAGTGAGATTTTTTGACTCTCTTATGAAGGGTTAAATATCTACTCACATCAATTGGTTATATTAGGAGAACCATCAATAAGTAAAGAGTTTATTCCCTCAATATCTAGATAAGAATAAAGGTTTGAGGAGTCCACTTATACTTTTTTATACAACATGTTCACTATATATGATTTGTTGAAGGATAAAGATACTATGTTTAAATTAGAACTTCAATGTTATAAAAATAATCTTGAGTAGCTTAGAATTAATCCTATTTCCGAAGTATATTGTTACTAACTTCATATGGTAGTTCAAAGTTTAAAGGGGAATTTAATTTCTATAATTGATTTTGATGCTTTTAAGAGAGTTATTACAGATCAGTTTGGGAACATGAAATGTGAGCTGATGTACAAATCAAATTATTCTGATATGAGAAAAAATTTGGTATCTTCGTTTGAATATGTGAATTCTATTAGTTCAAACCAAGGAATATTTCATACCTCTTCTAGAGAAGGATTTGAAGATTTTTAGTAATTGATAGAGATTTTAACTTCCAATCTCAAGGCCTTGGATTCTAATGTTAAAGAATTGTATATTGAAAATGTTCCTCTATACATTCTTCTGGAGAATTAGAAAGGTTAAATTTCAAATTTATATTATCTATAAACTTGTGTGATATATCCTTTCAATATCAATGGGATCATTATGAATAGATTTGTTCAATATTATGAAATTGTTTAGACCTTTTTTTAGGTGAATTTGGTTGAATCATAAATGGTCATTCAAAACTCTGAACATCTACTATGGGAATCATATGCATATTTAAATCATAATTATAAGGATTTAATTCTGTATCATTAAGCATTTCATAAAACTGTTGAGGATTTTTTGACCTCTTCCTCATCTTTAGAGGATTCTGACCTTGCTTCCAAAACTTGACTTTACCAATTTATTAGACCTGATCTCTTGAGAAGAATTTTCATTATACTATACCATTATTTATAAAAAATACATCAAACATTATTATATTATTTTTGTTTCTATTTATCATATCCTTGTATTATTTTAACCCTTTCCATTACAGATATCACTTATCATTAGCTTAAAAAAGATTTACTTATAGTTTTTTGAAACCTTAAAAGTGTTTTATTCCATTTAATGTTTTCTTTTTTATTTCACAAAAGGGGATAAATCTATAAAACACAAAATTCAAAAAAATTCATAAATTTACATATTATTTTATTATTATGATCATTTTTTGAAAATTAAAAACCTTTTAATTCTTGAAATTTAATATGTTTTTATCATCAAAAAGGGGGATATTATAGTTCATACTAATAATGATCCAAGATTCTTTTCATTAATTTTTATGCACACAAAAAATCATTTATTTTACCAATAAAGTCATTTTGATTGTATATTTGGTTATTCTTTTTAATTAAATAAATTAAATTATATCTAGAATTACATAAGTCTTTTGATTAGCTTTGATCATTATATTTTGGAGTTAGAATATTCAGCTATGTTTTCTAGTCGTTAATCAGAAGGCCGGAATCAGTATTCAAAAAGTATAGTTGAACCTAAAATTTGTAACCAACCCCATGTTTGGAACCCCATTTTATGTTGAATGGTATGTTATTGAACTTTAATGTTGTTAAGGAACCTCATAACTAGGTACCTCACATTTGACATATACCAAATATAAGTAAGATGTCATTGGTGATCTACCTCATGCTAAGAACTAGAAATTTGTATTAAACTTCACATTCTGGAATACTATATTTGGATTCATCCCTATTCTAGATACCATAATTTTGGAGTCAGCCTCTGTAGAATGATCCCCATATTGATTCAGTCATCTATGAGGTTTAAAATTTGAATTATTCCAAATTTTATTTACAATTTTATTGAAGTGGATCTCCCAGTAAACATATTAAAACATCATTTTAGAATATCTAAAATAATTTATTTTATTTTTTTCATTTTATAAGGGATGTTTTAAAATATAAAAATCCATTAAATTTAAAATTCTCATAGAATTTATAAAATCATGATTTATTTAGTGTATTTTTTGACCTATTTCACCTGAATTAATTTGGGATGCTATTTTTTTATGTGGAAACATTTATACGATCTGAAGATTGATGTTCAGAATACAATACTTTGAAAAATAACAAAAGAACTTTCATGATTTCATAAAATAATTATTTTATCTAATTTTATTTTGTATCCATATAATGATTTTAGTTCATTATATTATTCTTTGAAGAAGATAAATTATTTTTTCATGAATATGTGATATATCTATTATAATAATTTTATGATTTTTATGAATACTTTTTATAGAAGTAAGTATTCTAATTACCCTTATTTTATTTTCATGCTATATAAAAAAATGTAGTTTTAGATACAACCGTTGTATGATAATATTTTATACAATTGTTTAGATATTCCTCAATATAACTACACTTTAGAGACATACATATATTCATCTAAATATATATTCATATTTCAGTATAAAGTTTTGTATATGAATGTTTCTATAATGAATTTATTCAACAAAATTGAATATTTTATTTGTTTTTCAACACTCATGTGTTTAGTGTTTTGAGTAATGGTGTTAGTATTAGATAAAATACATTTAAAATCTATTTTAATAGGATTCCATTTCTTACACTCAACTATCAAGATCCATTAGAAAAGGATCAGGTAGTGAAAATCACCAAGATCATGGAGAAAGTGTTAGTGGAGTGGGATAAGGGATCATTATGCCCTAAACCACTAGAAATTTTATTTTTATATTTCATTTTCTACTTCAAATTCTAAATAAAATCAAACGAATATATTCTCTTTAAAAAATTCAACAGCTATTTATATTATAATTCTCAAGTGCTTTTAAAGGGAATAATTCACCCCCACTTTTGTGTTTTTCATATTTTCGGGACATCAAGAATAAGTTATGATAAATCTAAAGATGATTAAAAATATTTCAGTTATGGATAAGTGTACACAAGTTTTTCAAAATAAGTAACCTACATAACTACTACTAAAATACACTATACCAAAAGTTTCTTTAATCAGTGTGAGATTTTTGTGTGATGTAATGTTTAACATTGGTAATTATGTAAAAAAAAGTTATATTTACCTCTTAATACTATAATAAACATGTGTTTATTTATGAGAGATTATAGGAAACAATTAATTTTCAATTTAAGGTCAATTATAGTGAAGTTGTGAGATCACATATCACAAACTACATAAAACAATATTCAGACCGTAGATATCGATTTAGGGAAGAATTGCCTCTATATTGGAGTTACCATCCATGTAAATCACGTGCATACTAGGTTCATGCTCTAGAATCCATCACTCAATAATAAAAATCTTTAACTCCATGAATAATATACCAATTAATTATAAAAAATTTATAATTACTTATCCTATTAACTAAAAACAATTCTATAATACTTTCAATAGGCATAAACTAAAAACTACCTAACTTCAATCTCATGTAACTAAAATCATGAATAAAGGGTTGTTCATCACCTTTAGAATAGACTCTATCCTTAAACACAAAAAAACCTAAAATTATTTACCCAAATGGAAAATCAAATCAAACTTCACTAAAAATCCTTGAAAACCCCATATTGAAACAATCCCAAAGTCAAACAATGAATGGAGTCATGAATGTCTCCTATCAAGCCCTCTTCCACAAGACAAACATAAAAGCCCCAAAAATAGGAATTATTTAACTATGATTTGGAAAACTATTATCTCCAAAACCCAATCTGGTGAGCTAAATTTAGAAAAAAAACATAAGAAAAGAATAAGGTGAAAATAGAGAGTGGTATTACCTTAATTCCATATGAAGACTCTCTCTCAAATAAACCAACTCAAAGGGAAACCAAAGAGGAATAAATGTACAACTAAGAAGGTATATCCATCATTAATTTCATGGATGGATGAAATGATGCCAAAGAGAGATTTATAATAGGCCCCCTTCAAAATTAACAAAATTCCCCTAAAAAGTGGTTTATTGATATGTTATAGTGTGACCATAATGGTCATACCACAACACACCCATGTAGAAGAAAGTCATGGTGTGTGCCCTATGGGTTGCTGTTTGACCACCCTAAGAAATACGAGCCAACCCCTTAGCATAATACTATTGTGGAGTGACCAACATATGTCATAAAATGAATTCCCCCTAAGAAGAGGGTCTGATTATTGGATAAAAAATATCAATAAAGGCCTCTATAGGTTGAGGGCTGACATTATCCTAATGTATAATTCTATCCACCAACATCTGTAAAATATCTCTTGGAATTATTTCACTAAATAAACCCTTCTAAAATATGTAATAAATAATTTGAAATATGATCAAAACTCATATTAATTGATCTGAATCTTTCACTAACCCATAACAATCTGATTGGTCGCATAATCCATGATACACATGTCACATGTTATATTAGTGACTATGCACTACACTACCATTTCATATATTCAACACTAGTATATATATAATTGACCAGTGAGGTGTAACGAAATATCTAAACAAAGGGTATAAACCCAGGTAATGATTAATATGAATAAGGAGTGATCACATTCCACCACTTCATTTAGACACACACTATGATAAACAATTATGGTGATAAAGTATAATCTCACTTACTCTAAAAACATTAATCACCCCTTCCTGGCATAAATCCATTAATTTCTACCATCCTTTTATCCCTGGGGAACAATTAGAAATACACCACTTCAAATATTATCCTCTAAACTATAAATAAATGTGGAAATACAGCCTATCTACACTAATTAATAATTTAAAAAACAAAAAATAGTACCTACTCCTGATAATAATAACAAACAAAAAAACCTTATCTATCTCTTCATTATATTGAATACCATTCCATATTTGTAATATAATTAAATATTAACACACTCCCATGATTTTGATTATCATAAGAACCCAAAAAATCATTATTTACGATATATATTATCTTTTATAAAATATGATATAATCTAAAAAAATTGAAAAATTAAATTTATGTAAAAATGAGTCAGGATTATAAATTTTTTACAAAAGATAACTGTTGTGCATTATAGATAAAGTATTTTCATAAATACATCTAATATAAAAATTTTATATTAATATCTCATGTTTATATAATAAGTAAAATGTTTATTTATTTATTTATTCAAATTTAAATCTAGATAAATATAATGTGTCTATATGACGTAAATATTTTGAATATTTAAATTTTTTTAATAAATTTATTCTAATACAATTTTCATACGATGAATTAAATACAATTTATGATAGTATAAGGTTTTGTTTTCCTCTACCTTGAGTTGTATTTTTTGAAAAGTTTCGAGCTTGATCTTAGAGGTCAAATTTAGTTTCTAAATATTTTTTTCTAGATTAATGATGTAATTGAAATCTCTCTTTTGTAATGTATCATGGATGGAGGGAATTTTGATTAGATTGTTCACTATTTTGGAGGCTTATATAATGTCTAAAAATGTAGGGGTTCACTACCTACCTCTTGATGTTTACACTTATGGAGATTGTTAGTTTCTGATAATTATAAACCTTTACATGAAAGAGTTTCATATACCTTATTCATAATATTTATTTTCGTATGCATAGATTTATTCAAAATCTATTTAGGTAATTAACAAAAATATTGAGTTTTGTAAATAGTTACACATTAACATGGATAAAAAAATTAAATTTTTTAGATGGAATAGGGCTCCGAAATCTGAATATTTTGAAGCATGCACACATATAGTTTTAAAACATGTGACAATAATGATTTCATGGGATGAAAAAGTTATAAATTTAATATATATATGATGGACATTGATTGACTATAGGAAATATCATATCATTCCCATATTTATAAGTCTCTCATTCCTTGATTCAAGCCTACCATATCAATCACTCCCCAAATGGGTAATGTCTAATAGGCTATACTACCCTAGAAAATTGAATTCTTAATAACACTCCCTTTTCCATGAGATGATAAAAAATATTTATATTTCAGATAATCTCTCTGAAACTAGTGAGTTTTTGTAGAGATCTTGTACTACACAAAAATAAATAAACATCAGTCGAGCGAGTACCTGAACCACTGGTGAGAGACCCACACCCCGGTCATTATGAGAGTACCAACTCATGAAGGTAGAGTACCTATGACCTTATCGTCATGGAAGTAACTACTCCTATTACTGTAGGACCCACTACCATATTGTTGAGGGTGTATCTAAAGATGTGGATAGAGGATCTTCACACCAATCATTATGGGTGTACCCACTCCTACTAATAGATGACCCACACCACTCTTTTTAGGGGAGTACTTACTCTTACTGAAGGAGGAATTTCACCCCAGTAATTGAGGGAGTGCCTAACCCCATCCATCACATAATATCGCATGCCTTATCAAATGGTTAAATTTCTATGAGAATACAAGAACTTGTTATGTATATAAAGAAACCACACCTTATTCATGACAGATTAACAATGGTGTACAAACCCCCATGTGTCTACCAAGCACTAATTTCCACCATGATTATTATCTTGGTTCCAGATTTATGTAGATGAAATACCATAGTTCATGGCTCACAATAATGTATAGCATGCTACAACCAACAAAAATCATACTTTGTGGAGTAGTAAATCATTCATGTTATCAATAAAAATTACATATTTTTCTATTAATGACTAGATTATCATAAGAAAGTTTTCAACCTCATCAAATAATGACTTCAATACTAACAATATGTCACGTCATTAAGACATAAATTTCATAATTTTTTTATAAATGATGAACCAAAAAAACATACCCTATGAAAATTGAACTAAATAATCAATTCAGATAATATATTATCAGAATCCATGTGAAAGAATGAATTGGCCCCCGTATCCTTTAGTAGATATATCTATTTTGATGACTGTAATCAAATAACTAAAATATTTTTCCTCTATACAACCCAAGATCAAACCTTATAAGACTTGTAGATCCAAAATCTAACCTAATGAAACAACCATCTTCGATACCAATTTAACATGACTTGATACATTGAGACCCCCACTCAGTCCAGTAATTAGAATGAGTGTTCCACCACAATACCACCTAAAAAATTCCAATTGATGGTGACTAGTATAAAACAGGCATAACACACCATGGGATTATTCATCCTATGAATGTATAAGGAAACTCTTCTTCTCCACATTCTAGATAAATCTAACAATCATAAATGTAATAACCCATATATAGAATATAATGAATGTGAAAAACCAAAATCTATAATAATGAAATATGTGAAAACCTTGGGAATAATGGAAAATACAATTTACTAATAAAAAATCATCAATAGAATGAATCCAATCCAGAAGACACCTACCCAACATAGAAACTCCTTACACCAACACCAAAAAAATATCAATACCATCAACCATGTGGATACACCTCTATAAACCTTATATCCTCCATTATCACTCATAAAAATACATATTATACATAGAACACAACATTTATAGGTAGAATTCTCATTAAAGGGTGAGTTTCAACTTACCCAGTCTGATGCTGTAAAAATAAAAGGAAGAGTAAATGATAGTTGAATATCAAAATAGTGAAAAAGGAAAATATGAGACCCCAATATACGCTATGTATTTATAATATTAATGAAATAATAATGTCTTAACATTGAAAATGGTCCCATAAATGTCATATAGTGTAGATAATATGAGATTCTTTGAATATCATAATAAATGAAACATTCAAACAACATAGCTTCAATATCATGGTTCAAGATATAGTCATATTACGTCATGGAATGATAGTTTTATTAGAAGTTTGATTTGGATAATTCCCTCAAATAATGATCCCAAACATGAAAAAAAATTAGCAAAGGAAGGTTCATACCATGACTAAGGGAGCTAATATCCATGACCATACATAAGGGTAACCCCATGCATAATTTCCCCACCATTATACAAATTAATCATGGGAAGTGGTCACATTATGATGGGTGTGTCTCAAACCATAATGGGAGTATCATAGTTAGGGACATATCATGGAATTATATCCATTATGGGTTACACACCATAAGAATAATGATCATGCTATGGTGAAACCTGAGCATTAGATCTTTGGTTTCTTCCTAGATTTATGGGAGGTATTCATTTTTTGATGTTATAGGTCATTCTATGACCCACAATTCCCATGTTGATTAATATATTTAATAATTAATTTGATCAAATATGAATCAGGTTTTTATCTATTTCCACTAATTTTTGTCTAAAACATCCCCAGTGATGTAAATATCCCCTTTCGCTCCTTCTCAGCTTCCACCTCACTCAATTGGAATATTCATAAATAATCACAGATGAAACAAAAAGTATGTTATTTTCCTTCTCCTTTATTATTTTATCCTCCTCTATTTCATGGTTTTCTCCCTTCCTAGTAACCATGGGGGTATAGGGTTTTGATAGGAATCTTAACAATAAGGGTTCTTGATTTTATAGCATTATAATACTTCTTAAGGGTTTCCCCTCTCCTTGTTAGTCAATTCTCACCATCAGTTAGTGAATTCATTGATTGAGGTATGTGGTTTTATAAGGTTCTTTGGGTTGGGGAACTATAAAAAAATTATTACATTAAAAAAGTTTCTTATCTTTTTTAAGGTATTATATACCCTCTTTGAAGACTGATATACGTAATAAATTTGTTTTCAACAGTTCCTATTTATCATTGGTAAGTATAATTGTTTTCAAATAAAGTTTTTGTATGAAATTTTTTGCTTAATATTATGTGATTAATGATATTAATTCTTAAATAAAATGAATGTATGGAATTTTTAATTCATATTAGTTGTTTTATATAATTTTTCACTTTCTTTTATGGAGTTATTTTTAAAATGGAATTGAAATCCATTAGAATGATTATATCTCATGGGAACCACGAGTGATTGAGTAGGGAACCAATAACATTTACATGTAAGGCATTAGTATTCTCTTTATGTTATAGGATTACAAGGTCATACCTACTAATTATTGATTGTATCTCACTATGTAATAGTTTTTTTTAACCGTTAGGAATTTATGATGCTCTCTCTAGTGGGATGTTGGTTTACCAACTATTAATTGAAGTATATGTTACTAATGGGTCTATGTGCGGTTTTATATGATTATGTTGAACATAATATAGTACGAGGATCATAGTATCCTTGATCCTATCAACATTAAATAATATACCATGTTGTTTGTCAAAAAATATTGGTGTTTTATTGGTTTTTACTTACATGTTTACAACTATATAACTCTTTTTATGTGTTACATTCCATTAAATGATAAAATAATATTTTATTATATTTGTTTTCAAACATGCGTGGTTATTTTATCTAATAAAATATTATCATGAAATAATTGGTGGTGTGTTTCTTGGATTATTCTTCATACACCCTACATACACCCAATGGGTGTACGTAGACCTTTTCTTGGCTGATACAAGTAAAGTGAATATACCATTTGAAAGTGGTGGGTGATCTTGTGGGTTGAGTTTGGGTTAGAGGAGGTGATATAGTGGGAGTGATTCCTCATGTCACAAAATATGGGAAGTTGTATTTTTTTAATTTATATTTTTTTCTGTAGACTCATCCTTGAATTGCCTCAATGGATCCACATCCCATTTCAAACACTTTATTTGGATTTAGATAATGATTTATATTTAAATTTACTTCTTTTTTATGGTAAATATTTTATTTTGGTTTTAATATTATTATTTTTTTGTAATAATTCTTTAATTATTTTCAGTACATTACTAGCTATATTATTAAAAGGTCTTGGCAGTTTATTTATTAGGACCCACTTATGGATTAATTGGGAAAACTATTCTCAAAGGTGTGTACTTGATGCCCAAGAAATACTTGTTATCTTGTAGGGATCAGAAACACCTCTTGGGCCTTTTCATGGACCATAATTAGTATCCATGTTAGGTGTATCCCATATTAGTTCACATCATGTATAATGAATCCATACTATATCCCTTGGGGGAGTTCCAAAATCCCTTCAATATATGGGAGAATAAAACCCTATCGTCTACACATCAAAATGGGGGTTATGAAACCCGTGTCTACATTGATCATCTTGCTCAAACCCAATAATCATCCCTATGGAACTAAAGTACTCAAAAAACCAATAATACTTTATAAATGTTCATTAATGGTGAATAGAACCATATCATCATGTTCTATGTAGTAAAATTCATAGGATATTCTACTCACTTGAATTCTTCCAACACTTGGGTGAAAATATGTGAATATGCCTAAAAATACATATACCAGACCAGGTGGTAGCCATCGATGTGAATCACATGTCTCTATGATTTTGGTGATATAACTATCCCAGAGTGCATATCCAACCACACATGGGAAATGGGAATAGTTCTATATACACCTCACTTGGGGACTATCTCAACCCGATGCAGACCCAACTTGAGGTCTCACTACACAAACTAGAATGAAGTCCAAGCTGAGATAGAGGGGGTGTCTGGCCTATAAGGATCTATCATCAAACCCCTCTGGCTAAATGTGGATAGGATATCTAGTCACCCATCCCATAGTCTCAAATGATAGTTTGTTCTAGCGTGTCAAACCTACTGGGTCACCCAACCTTACGACTAGGTCGAGTCAAAACATAGGGGAAGGAAGCCACTCAGACTCAAGTTAAGGTGTGATGATGTGTTAGGCTAACCAAGTTAGTAGTCCCATTCTTTTGAGACTTTATTATGGTTTATCTAGTTCGAACTTATATTGGGGATTGGCCCATCTAATCCACCCACCACATGGTGGGTGGGTGATTGTTAGATATTTTCCAATCTAATTTTTTGGAAAACCCCTTATGTTTCCATTCTTTATAAAACACTAGTAGACATGTAATTTGATGCACCGCATAATATTTTAATAGTTTTCCTCCATTATATATCAGGTTCTTATGATACTACATTCATTCTTCCCTCAATCCACTATAGGTGTTGCGTCTACCATGTTTCATCTAACATTATGCCCTCCCACATAGTGTTGTCCTACTTTTTTAATCATCACATCACTCATTCTACCATCCACTACAAAATTTTCTATCATCAGCTACCATGATTGATTATAGGATTTTATTTAAGATCATAATGAGGAAGGTAGAAAGGGATGACAAGGGGAGAGAGGGGTTCACTGTCTGGGGGTCCAAACACCCTCACAATCCTTCTCCGTCTAGAGTTGGATGCATTTTTTTAATTCTAATTGGTGCATGAAAAAAGGGAGGGGATAGGTTTTGGTGTAAAATATTCTATTATAAACACATTTTAATCCTTTTCATTTTTTGTTCCCATATGTAAAAAAATCCAAACCTAAAAAAATCACAAAAAAATATCATATAGGGATCAATGTAACCAGAATAACCCAAGAACAGTTATTGAAAATGAATTTTCACAAAAACTAAATCCATAAAAAATAAACAAAATCATACATAAATATTTTTATTCCAATTCTTTGATATCCATTTACCATCTCTATGTGATTATCCTTTGGTGCATGATCTAAAATTTTATCTTCAAAGAGTATGCACATGTCAAGATTTTAAGGTGTTTATGGAAAATTTTGGGTAAAAATACATAAAGAAGTTAATTATGGATATATATAGGATAATTTAGACAACTAGTATTTAATTTAGAGACAGAATATAGGTTTTATATGTGAATATTCTATGTCCAAGAAGCCATAGGTGAAATATACTACACCTAGCTATAACCACCATCTCGAGTCAAACTACAATTACAAACTTTCTATATGGGGATCAGTTTAAGATATATTAATTTTTACAAATGTGGGATAGTTATTTATTTATAAAATAATTATTAATTATACCCTAAAACTCAAAAAACTAATAATTTTATCCAAAATAAACTAAAGGGAAACACTAAATTCTAGGACCAATGGAAAAACTTGAAAATTTTTCTTGGATCATTTATTAGGCTAAATTTTTCATTATTTTTTTCTATGGTTTAACTTCTTTGAGGATCAAGAATGCACTGAGTCCTATTCATGTAAAAACATGGATCATGATGTATTGGTTCCATGAATTGATTTTTTTTCAAATAGCTAATCTTGGATGAGTGGACTACTGATATAGAGAAGAATGGTATAAGTAGTGTTAGTGGGATTGGTTAACCATTATACTAGAAACCATAGCACATGAAAGTGTTTTTTGAGACACATATGGTGTCCTGGTAGAACTAGTGTCACATTGTTGGACAGGTTATGATATTTAGACATAGGAATACTATTACTCTGGAATACTATATATTGGAAAATAATATATTGGTGTGCCTTCTTAAACTATTTGTGAGTTGAAATAATGACTTGGTGGGATTTAAGGAAGATAATACGGGGGAATTACTATTATGATCTAAATTTAGTTAATAAATATATTCCATAAATAAATCCTGATGGATTTTGGAAGGATACGTTTTCATAAATATGCATTGAACTAATTTTTATAAAACCTAGGACATTGGTAAAGATTCAACATGCTTCATGAGTTTATTATGTGTGGTTACATGGTCTAGTACCGGTAACTAGGATTTAGTCATGGTATTGTATTGTTTCTAGTATAAAAATGTATTTAAATACTATAATAATAATTTAATGGGTTATTGTGATACTTTACATGAATGACTAGGATGACCTGGCTTTCCTAAATTCAAGTTTTGAAGCTAGATAGAACAATGATGGTTCTTGAAAAAAAATTTGAACACTTTTCCTTTGGTAAGACCTACATTCACTTAAAAAATCAAACATGGATTAATAAGTGGAATAATATTGTGACCTAGAGTTTAATGGTCAGTAAAATAATATTAGTTCTAAAACATTTTTCAATGGTGTTATGGTATACACTTAAATTATATTGGTTCTAGTGGAATGGCTTAACAATAAGGTGGGCTACATATGGTTAATTAGGCTAGGCTTCTCAAGGATTATTCAAAACATTCAATAATTGGCTACTATATTACTAAAAACAACATATATCCGAATTTTGTGTGAAATTACAATTAATAATAAAAATTATTTTAATAATAAAGTTTTGACCTGATTTATAAATTATTTATATAAACAATGAAAAAAATTAAAATGATATTAATTCTTAATAATTAATTATTATTAGGGATTAGTTTTATGAAATAATATTGCAAAATATTTGAGAATATTATTCTATCTATATCATCCATTGTTTATTTATTATGAGGATAGTGAGTTTTCTCCATGGTAATTTGGCTAATAAGAGCATGAGTTTCCATGTTAGTGGGTTGGATTATTTTCAATGTGAAATACAACATCTGGGCACATAGCTTGTGAAATGATGATATTTCTTGATGGGATTATTGATCAAATATGTCCTGATTTGTGGAAAATTTGAGGAAACATTTAGGGTTTAAAATAAGATCATAGAGCATGATTACATTTATATGAGGTTTCATGGTTTTGTTTATTCACGCTGGTATTTTTATACTCACACTTACTGTGGACTTCAATGTCAGAATTGGAATCTGGAACAATCAAAGAAAAGGACATAGGAGTGATTTTATCATATAGTTGAGAGGAGATATATGAATTTTTTCAATAAAGAATTCATGATTTATTCAAGGATCCACCTAAATATCCAATGTTGAAATTACACTATGAAGAAACATGGTTGGAATAAATAAGGGTTACCATCAATGAATTTTCCCACACAAACACAAATGAATCCAGAAGAATCCAAACATGATATTTTATTGGAAAGTATCAAACTTCTATGTCAACTAAGATTGTTAAAACAATGAACATCCCAATAGTATCTAGTTACCTGAAATGAGAGATATGAAACTGGATTTCAATCGAGGTGTCCATATAGTGTGTGAGAATTTACAAGATTCGTAGGTCACCACCAATGTCTCTCCACATAGCAATGAATAAATAGGTGTATGCAGTAACATGTCTACACATTTATAATCATATATTAAAAATACATATTACTAAAATATAAAACACACCATGGAAATCATACAAAACAAATAATTGGAAGATATATATTAGAATCAAGATGATTTAACTCTTTATACTAAGAGGGTCCATGCCAGAGAAACCTTTTTTGGGTCATAACCAGAGTCAAAACACGTCTAGGGTAAGGGAAATATTATATCTCATTCGCTCTAGATGGTTCATAAACTAGATTCTAAGCATAACATCCTCCCATATAAAGGGTTAAGTGTACATAAAAATCAAGGATAAATCATGTCTTCTGAAATAGGAGATGGGTTATACCATAGTCAAGCTAAAAAACCCTATCATTCAACCCTATAAATCAATTGTTGGAAAACATATTTATAGGTTTTATAACTACCAGATATATGAAATCCCAGTTAAGAAATATCATAAAATAATAAGTTATAATCATCCTCTAAGTGACTATCAAATATTATAATCAACACATTGATCATTAATAAATATTTACATGTTTCCCTATTATACACTAGTTATCATACCAACATGGCATAAAACATGCATGTTCCAAGAATACCTTATCTTGAATTCTAAATATCTATACATTCTACATGTCAAGAATAATTTTTGGTACTTGGAAAAATAAGGGACTCATAAATCATAAACATGAACTATAGTATAACTAAAAGTATATATGTTTTATTGATTAATATTTAAAAAAGGAACAAAATATAATAATGAGTCACAAGTGAGAACTATAAATAAATAAACTAAGGGAGTATTTATGGAACTTGTCCTCTTTCATCACCATATGAGATATCCCCATTATAGGGTAGAGAAGGGTTTTATGGTTTAGTTATAAAATTTAATCAGTAGTAATGTGCTTTTAAAAATAAAATTGTTATATTTGAAACTACCTTTTAGAAATTGACCCATATTTATGTGGTATATTTTTAACAAACGGTCACTTTTGAAAACACAGACACCCCATATTAACATAGTCAACATTTCCTAGCCTACTAGGTACCACCAGTTTCCCCACAAACATGTGTTCCCATCCCTAGATCCAACTGACATACCCAAATGGGTCATCAAACAAATGATTTTCCCCACATACAAGCACATGTTCTTTCCAGATTATTAATTCCTCAATTCGACACACCATGGGAAACATCCGAGAAGGTTATCCATCCTAATCACTTTTCTAAGAAAAAAATGCATAACTATGGATCTCTATTTAAGAAGTATCTCAAAAATAAATGTTCACCTTTCTTACATGAGTCGTACCATTTATTCATTTAATCCTTTATCATTCTAAGGTGTTACATTCACCACCCCCACCACCCATTCCTCTTAAGAGAACAACGACTCCAATGTGGACCCTAAATCTTAACAAAGGTTGTGCCACTTCTCTTAAGTCTAGGTTCTTCTTCAGATACATATATTACAAATGGTCCCCACATACAGTATAGACACCCTTCCATAACATGTCTATTGTCTTCTTTCCCACTAGGTACCACCAGTTTCCCCATAGACGTGTGGTACCCTACTTTGGGCCCACCCATGTAAACCAAGAGGCCACCCACATTCCAAAACAGGTCATCAGACTAATGATTCTCTCTGCATGAAAACACAAGTTCTCTCTAGTGTTCTTTGGGATCACTCGTACACACCCTAGAAAATATCCTTGAATCTCACCCATCCTGATCAATACTCCAATCCAAACATGATTAATTGTAGAGTTATAATCAGTTAGTCTCTAGAAAATAAAGGTTCACCTTATAGACATGACTCATATCATTTATTCATTTAACCCTTTATCATTCAAGGGTGTTACAATATTAATTATAAATAATGTTTATAGGCCTTATCCATTACTACATAAAAATGGATCATCCTCTAAATACCATGACTAAAAATGGTAAAAACCATTCCCTTACCTTTCATTATTTAAAAAGGATCACATTTATTTTCCACTAAAATTGTGATTTATTTTAAATGGAAAATATTTTATGTTTTAAGGAATGAAGTTGTATTACAAAGGAAACTCATAAGTTATAGAGTTTGAATAAACCTATATAAATAATATCACTTAATGGATAAGATAAATTTATTTTATGTATAAAAATTATTTTTTTAGGTGTCAACCTATTTTTGGAATCCAATAATATGTAAAGGTTAGTTAGTACTCACCACCTAACTAGCACATTCTTCACCTCTTCAATAATGAAACATTTAGCTAGAGTTAAGTTTTGACCTTATAATTTTGCCTCATTAATGAAATTGTGAAATGAATTTACAACCTTAGAACAAATTGTAAGGGAACATAAGTGTTGTTCACTTGGTTATAATGAATCTTATATTCTATATGTTTAATTTAATTATGTTAAGTTAAATGTATCATTGGAAAATAGGTAAATATGAGGTAGAGATGTATTAAAAAAGTTCATCATAGTTTTTTTCTATTGTTGACAGCTATAATCAATGTTTACAAGACTTGGGTGAAGTTTCGTAGTTATGTGGATTAGCCTGTATAATCCCAAGATTCAATTAAATAATGGAATAGATTTATAATTTTGATGTGAACATATTTTTATTAGTCTCCCCAATATACATTTCATTAGGATATAGTGTAAGTGTAATCGTGCAGTAGATTTAATTCGTTTTTATCTAATATTATTGTTGATCCTCACTAGATATCAAAAAATTGGAAAGGCGCATGTAGTCTTTGTGTGTTTTCTAATCAGTTATGGGTGATATACTGTAGCATAACTATGATGTCCAACTGACCAAATACTTTGTAAAAGACTCTCGACGTATGTATATTCCATGAAAAGTGTATATTTGATTGGATTTTGGTGTAGTTTCCATCTACTATAGGATATATGTGAATTGAGAAGGTGTCATTTTAAAGGGCCTAAGTTTATGTGTGAATCACTCTACATATATGTTATCAGAGATGACTGTAAGTGTCCTTGCACACATAGAAAAAATTGATGATACTATAAACTGAAATCTAAGTGTTTCTAGATATAGTTAAATAATGTAGAAAATATTGGGGATGATTAAAGATTTGTTTTATCTTTATATAAACCTCACAAACACTTTTAATATTGTTTCAACCAAGAAATAATATCAATAGGAGATGATATTCGATTCGTGATGGGTAAGAACAATTAAATAGGAATAAAAGAGCTCTAGGAGTATTTAATTCTAATGAAATTGAATTAGTAGATGGTGTTAATATGATCCTCATGGATAAAGCTTCATGATAATTCATGGAACACGATTCAAGTAAGTATGATGTATGATCTAGTCAACAGATAAGTGGGTAAGCTGTTTAGTCCCCAACAATATAGAAGAATGTTCGAAGTTGCAGTGCCATGCACATGGAGATTTCAACAAGAAATTAAATTATCGATATGTTGTATGTATTTGGGAAAAAGAAAAGTTTAATATGGATGGAGGAATTTACTAGATGATATATTCACTGATAGAAATAGATATACTTAAAAGGAAGAATAAAATGAAGAGTGGTATTTCTATAATACACCATTGAGTTGAGATTAGACATAAGTTGAGAAAAGAAAAAGTATATCTGAGATCAATTGTAGAACTTATGTTTATAAATTTTGATTGCATGTTATGAAATGTATATTTAAAATTATAAAAATATTATAAGAACATCATGAAAATCTACATTCTATTATACCAAAATTATAACACCATCGAGAAGAAAATAGAGGGGAAGAAGATCAAAATGTTACAGAACTGAGAGCTATGAACTGTGGGTCTAAAGATATTTTAATCTTGAAGAAGAAGATGAAGAAACATATATAGGTTGTAGTGGGGAAGAGAGGAATCCAATAATACTCTAAATATGAAGGACATCTTTTTTTTTATAATCAGAATAAATATGAGAAATTGTGATTCATTATGAGATCAGTTTGAGTGAGCCAGAGTTGTGAGAGCTATGAAAGGCCAGTGAGTAAAAGGATATATAAAATACCTTGTGATTGTCGAAGACCTGGTGTTATAGTTAGTCTTTAAGACCATTAGTTCATATAAATAGTATCATTTGATGAATTTAATTAAGTTTATACCTAAGAAAAACTGATCTTATAGGCTCGTGGAGGAAAATTATATTAGTTAATGTTGAAATAAATAAGAGATACAATAGATTTTTTACCTTTCATATTAGTATTTAAAATAAGATAGGATATTAGGAATATAATTAGTTACTTATGGATGGAATGTATAACCAAAAAAATATAAGATAAGGCCATCGGTTCATATAACCAGTCATTTTAAAAGAGATGGTGATAGGGTATAGAACTAGACACAACTAGAGGATTGGATCCAAGGGTGTATAAAAATTTGTATTTGAATTCTACTAACAGCGGTGTGTAACAAATATTTCTTATGTTTGAATTTTGAGACTATGATAATTTATAACAAGATTATAGTGTAGAACCTATTATTTGGGGTTTTTAACCAACAATATAAAGGAGTAGGTATTGTACTAAATTTTTTAAAAAAAAATTGTGTTTAAAATTTATATACTTCAAAATTTAGGTGAGGTTGTGAGTAACACAAATTCAGGGATCGATGCATTTATAGGTCATGGAGGTTGACTTATAATGAAACTAAGATATAAAAAGTGACCAGTGATTCAAACCACCCATAGTGGTTCATCAATCCTTTAAACACTATAAGTGGCATCTGATTAAGGTTCCCTCCAAAAATATAATGTTGAAGTTTATATTGTATATTATTAAAGAAGAGAATCAGATCATAAATTTTTCCTCTAGTATTTTGGAATCTAAAATTGGATTTTCATTCAAGATATTATAAAATGGGGTAAATAATGAGTCAAAGAAGAAAATTGAAAATGAGAAGAAGGGGAAGGATCAACAAGTGATTAAATGTGTTCAATGTGGAAAGGTCTCATATAATTACTTTTTTAGACATAATTTTTATTATTATAGTTAAAGTTGTGAAAATTTTGAGGAATATTAAGAGATTAGAATTGTTATATAATTCTAATATCTTGTTAGAGGTCATACGACAAATATTACTTTTGAGTTAGTTAACTATATACTTAATTTTTTCAAGGACCAATTTTATAAATGATCGAAACCGGGGAATGATTATAATTCTATGGAAGAGGCGTTGCCTAAGAAATATTTAAAAATTAAAAACACTCATAAAACTTTTTAGATAAATGGGTGAAATTATCATACCTTGTATTGAAATATTTTCTTCATCTATTGAATACTTTCTATGATCAAGTTTTTAGAATTAATTTTTCAGTAGGGTTGTTTCTGAAGCATTCCATGCATTGATAAAACTATATAATGTCATAGTGGTTGTACGGGATACCTAGCAAGGAGTTGATATAGAGAAGGTCAAATAACATGAAAATTCACAAAAAAAATATTACCAAGATTCCTGAATAATGTAATAATAATTTATAGATAAAGTTCTACTGGATATTGAAGTCTATTGAATCTTAACAACATTCCCTGAACATGATGTTTCTGTAACTGGAATTCTAGACGGAAAATAGAGAATCAATCCACACTAGAACTTCCCAATCATATAAGAAGTGAGTTATTTCCAATTGGGTTTTATTTATGGGTTTTCCTTTAAAAGTAACTAATTATTACGGTAATGATAACGTGAGAAAGTTTATGGAACCATCCATATCAATAACAAGGAATAATATCACTCATTTTCCTAAAATAGATGGATGCACTGAATATGTTTTTTCAAATACTACTGAAAAAATTATAAATTTTCAACGTATGTAGGTGAATAAAAATTATAATGATCATACTAATTGAACAATTGTAGATGTGATGAAGTTTAGGAATATCCATTCATTAAATAGATCCTAAAATATATGGGTTCTAACCCAAAATTAGCAGGATTATATGTCAGGACAGACTGTACCAATAAAAAAAGATCATGATTTATAAGAAATTGTTGGTGTTGTCCAATGTTTGGGAAAATGGAATTAAATTAGTAGAAGAAGATTCAGTATGAAAAATTTATAGATAACCCAAATAAGTGGGAATAAGGGTGAGTAAAGGAAGAATCATACTAGAAATAAGAAGATATTTAAAGTGATGATAAATAAATCTTGAATAAATAGATTTGAGTCATTTTTAATGGATTTTGAGTTTTTTCATATTTTTGGTCACTTATATGATATGTTCTTGTGAAAACCTACTATTTATTTATAACTTTCTATAGAAAATAAAGTGTCACAACGTATTGAAGAGTAGGTAAATAGTTCAACCTTATGAAGGAATTCTATGATGAAATATTCTATGGATGAAACTCCCCAGAAGAGAGAGAATATAACTATGAAATTTCCCACGAGTTTTTACTAAAAGATGAATGGAATGGTGTGTGATAGTTGAGATCAAGTAGAAGATACTCAAAACAATTTCATCACTACTGTAATTTAACATATGTATTTGTTTATGAGTATAGATAAGGAAATTATTTTTTCTAGTTATACATTAGTTGCTATAAAAAATGAATTCAACACTTTTAAATGAGTAGAACATACTTACTAAGGGGGAACAAATCCGGAAACCTAAATAATATGAAATAATGAGTAAGAGAAGACATTTTAATAGATCAATAAGTAATGCAACTGGGTTTAGAATGAGGTCTTAGCCTCATAACATCAACTAAAGAGAAATAAATATCCCACACTATTCCATAACATTTTGGTTATGTGTCATAAAGAGGGAAATTTTTGTTGAAGATGTATGTGAGCATCCCTTTAGGACCTACTAATGAAGAATAAACATCTAGAATTTTTTTAACAAAAATCTATAAATCTAGAAAAATATAGAAAATAATGATGTTTGTGGTATGATACTTACTCTCCAAACCATTTATGGTTTTTGTTTTTTCATAATCAACAGGGTCTTATTGTCTAGAAACATGGGAAAGAAGTTCACTTGAACATGAAATTTCTTTCTCTTTTATAAGAATATTTCAACTTTAATATAATACTTTGAAAAATATATTTATAAATTCTCAAAGACGTGATTTAAAAATTTTCACTACATTGAGAGGTGAATATGGAAAGCTCTGATTCTTGAGTAAAATCAATCTTTTTTCCGACACTAAGATTTCCCAAATGGACATTGAGATGAACTAATTATTTCTCAATTATATTAAATTTGTGGTTCATTCCATCTCTAGAGAAAATAAAAAATAATAATTAGAAGAGGATTTTTTTATTTAAAATAGACACAATAACCCTTACATTAAAGAAGAGAACAATTTTACACTTTGTATTTATTATTAACAAGGGGTATAATGAAAAAAATGAATTTTGGATATAATGGGTATAGAAAACAAATCCATTGGTAAAGATTTAATTCTCCATGGGTTTGATGAAACTTTTATTGTATTTTTTCTCAATATGTTATGTAAAATCTGATACATGTTTATAAAACATTAGTGATAAAGTGGAGGTGTAGTGGAGAAGGATATCCAAGTGTGTTTCTACTATAAAATTATATAGTTATTGTTTAAAACAAATGGGAGAGGTTTTATAATTGTTGGAGTTAGGTTGAAGAATCCCTAGAGTCAATTTAAAAGTGTTATGGATTTAGAATCTTGAAGTAAAAATATTTAGTTAAGTACTCCCACCATATGTGCCATTAGTCTCTAATTTTGGTGTAATACTACAACACTGTACATGTTTTTTTAGCTAAAAACATGTGTGCTCCTTAGTACATATAAAAAACAAGAAATGGATATTAGGAGAACAAATATTTCAAAAAGGTCCCATGGCATGAGTGTGTTTCATGATAATCATATGTGTGACTAACTCTGTGTATGTGTCATCATAGCTGGGAATAAGTGTCATCCCATATTTCGAGAAAATTGATGAAACTATGGACTAAAATCTGATGGTTTTTGAATTTTGTTATCTAATGAATAAAATATTTAGGACAGTTCCACAATAATTTATTCAAGATATAATCATCAAACCACTTGAAATAGTGTGTGACCAAATTTAAAACATTAAAAGTATTTGATGTTTATGCTAGAAAGGGTGAGATCCAAGCAAGAAGAAGAAATAGGATCCAGAATTATATAATTCTAATGAAATTAAATTAAACATGTTCATTAAGATGATCCTCATTGATAAAATATCATGATCATTCAAGTACTATTCTTAAATAAATAACTAAAAATATCTATCTAAGTGAAAATATGGTAAGTTGATAAGAGTTCTACATCATCAAAAAAGGTTCAATGTTGCAATGTCATACTCATGTAGATTTCAATAGGAAATTAAATAATATATTTTGGTGAAGAAATTCGGAAGAATGACATTCTAAATCCACTAGTAAATCATACATGAATATATATTTGACCAAAAGAGAGATAGAAATAATGAATAGGAAAAAAGGAGAAGGGTATTCCTACAATACGCCCTTGAGTTTACATTAGAAAATAGTTGACAAAAGAAAAGGGAGAGTTGAGATCGATTTTGAAACTGAGGTATGTTCATTTGGATTTCATTTCATTTTTTTAATTTTTTTTTGTTATAAAAATATTAGAATACCTTCATAAAATTGTATAATATGTTTTTAGAGTCATTGGTTTTGTCATGTAAGACGTTGGAATATTCCAAAAAATATTTTTAGTGTCATGCACTGAGACAGTGTGCGATTCTAATTCCTACTGATCCCAGAACAAATTTTTTTTAAAATATTAAATATATTTTATATTGACCTTGCAAGATACCTAAAATAAAATGGGTTACTTTTAAATAGATGATCAGATCAGAAATTGGACCCCACAGTTGTTTCTAGAACATGGTGTTTACCCTAAGCGTGACATTAAATGATTCAGTGAGGGACATTCAAACAACATTCTCACTGGTGTTACATTTAAGTAGATTAATTAATCATTCAATTAATTAATTGAATCATTTATTTTAACTATTGATGTGTTAAAAATATATCGCTTGAAATAATATTCTGTGGTTGGATCATAACTCTAAAATAACTAGTAATTGTCTCCTTCCTCACTGTATTCGATAATCGAATTGAATGTTGATGGACCGTTGAATCGGAGCAGATCATGATGAAGCAAATTCAACATCTCCTTCCAATCATTGTGATAAATCATTCTTCACTATTGACCAATCCAAAAAAAGAGGTAGGAATCATCAATTTTGTTTTTTACTCTATTTTTATTAAATGGTTGAGCATATCGATCATTATTCTTCGATATGTGCCATTTTACGTCCTTTTTATGTTTCAATGTACATAAATTAATTTTGTTAATTTTTTTCTAACCCTTGGTAACCAATTCATGATTGATTGGCCAAGAACATTGGGCATCAATCTGTAAACCATTGTTCTTGGTTTTTTTCCACCATTTCACTTTTCATTCTTTATCATTGGACCATGTGATAATTATTCAACTTTTTGGGAGTGGGTTCTAGTGAGATCAAACCCTTGGATTCATTGTGGTTTCACGAATGACATGTGGATCAATGATTTGGGGATATATTGGTAAATGAGTAGGATGGTGTTTGGTTAATAGATCTTTTTAGTTCCATAGGTCTAATCATTTTTTACAGGTGGTTCAGGATTGAATTAGTGATCCATGTTTTTCATATTGGTGTCTGGCGGTGATATATAGTGTAACGGGATTGATTCCAAATGTAGATCATGTGCAGAGTCTCATAGAGAAGGCTACACAACATTGATATGATGGTGGTCGGACTCAGATCTCCTACAATCTGGTTATACATAGTCAACACATTGAGTGTTAAATATTAATAATAATAATAATAGTGATGAGTTAATAAAATTAAATAAGGTTTTGTTATTTTTTTATTCTAAATAATAACAATAATTTTTTCATAAAATGAATGATTGGATATTAAAATTTAAATTATATTTAATTTTGGAAGATTAGATAGTAAAATTCAAATAAGATTTAAATTTTGATATTTAAAATTTAATGGAGTGGAGAGTTTGGGGCATGAAGGGTGGGGAGAATATCATCCCCTTTGTGAAAAGTTTTAATTTTATTTAAATAAGATTTAATTTTATTTGATTAATAAATTGAAATAAAATTAAAGGGAGTCACTATGTGGTGTGCACATCTAGTCAAATGAGAAGGGGAGAAAAATGTGGACATCCCCTTGAATATGTATTATAAAAATATATATATATATTAATTAAATAATATTTTTTGAGTCATGGAATCTTATATCGATTATATGTTTTAACCGGGATGTCATATTGAATATCTTTCAATGGTAGAGTGCCCCTGAATTTGAAAAGGTCATTTCAAAACCAGTGATGAATACCTTTTCCGGACCTATGGCTCAGGACCACGAAATTCACAATAATAGGATTATTATTATTATATTGGAATCTTGTATCTGACGTATCTTCCTTATACAAAGTCAAAATTCCAAACTGTCTAAGTCTTCATGGTCCAAATATTGAGGTGGATGATTCTAGAACAATTTTGGGTATTTAATTTGTACTCGTCGATGGGGCCCATGGAACGTCATTCAATAGTGATGTAGTGAAACACACCCTTTTCACTGAGTGTCTTATTATGGCATGTGAATAGTATATCTCAAGCATTTTTCTATGAGGATCACAATGGTGTGATCTAGTTATCCTTATCGGTCCATTTGTAGAGGCATATTTTTGAAATTATGTATGTTCCCTCAGTCCACCGATGACCCTTGTGCATTCTTCAGGATATTGGTCTAGACTTGTCATGTAGAACCCTTATACACCATGTAGTGCAATATGGCCAAGAACCTGTATTCTAGTAAGGACATGTCCTGACAACAGAGTGGGAACACATGTCTTGTGGGTCCCTAACATGCTATGTACCCCTTGATCTGTCACGACCCGTCCTCGGGGCCCGTGTCGTGACTACCCCAAGCCCGCCTTCCATAGGCCAGGGGCTGGCAACTAGCACCAATGGTATAAATTCCGATAACTGGGAAGACATTGCCTTTATAAAAGTAAACAAACACACAGAGTACAAGCGGAAGTAATATACTAAGTAAAAATGAGTACAACAAAAGGTGCTGAAAGTAAAGGGGGCCGGAAATACAAGCCCAACTGTAAAGTACAACTGAAAGGAAAAACAACAACTGAAAGGTAAAGCCGCTACGCCGAGCTGTCCACTGGAAATCCCACCTGAAGGGTGGGTATAGATAGCTCCACTGCTCCTCGGGTCCCGCCGTCTGCCACGGATCCTACCTGAAGGGTAGGTACAGATAGCCTCCACAACGCTCTCGCCCGTCAACCTCCTCCGAGTGTCTTCTCACCGTGAAGTCCACCTCCGGATACTGACTCATCGTGTAGTCCACCTCTGGGTACCGTCCAGTCCTCGAACACTCGGCCTCCGTCAGCACTGTCCGTCGTCTGCAACCAACACAACGAGGTGCGGGCATAGCCCGTGCAGGGGTGAGTATAACGATACTCAGTAGGGACCCCGAGACCCTCAAGGTCTCACTAAAATCAACAAGGATAACCACAAAGAAGATCTCAATAGAAAACCTCTACTTAGGTATATGCCCATACATATACCTAAGTTATCAAGTAACTCATCTCAATCACGAGGAAACATAAGGATTATGAAATCAACAGATAACCACTACCCAGGTATATGCCCATACATATACCTAAGTTATCAAGTAACCCATCTCAATCATGAGGAAACTCAAAGGTCATTGACTCAGCTCAAACCAGGATTTTCATTATCGAAACCGTAACTGCTGAAGAGATCCGTCTCTGGAGTGTACAGTGGTCCTGTCACGACTCCGAGGTACTGCTCACTAACCTAAGACTGCTGAGGTACTCCTCCTGTCGAGTACTGCGGGTTTGCGGCCAACTACCGGGCGCTCCGTCCGCTGAGGGTCTGTCGCCAAATACCGGGCGCTCACCCAAATAGCCTACAGAGGTACTCCTCCAGTCGAGTACCGCAGGTTTATTGCCAACTACCAGGCGCTCCGTCCGCCGTGGGTCTGCCGCCAAATACCGGGCGCTCCGTCCACTGGGCTAGTCGACTCACTCCAAGTCGAGTCGGTCAAGCAGTCGTCAGGTCTCAGCCGGCTACACGGTCTCCGTACTCCGCACGCTCGTCTCCGGGAGGGTCCGCTCCACGAGCTACTGTTCGATACTCCAAGTATCACAAGGTCCCACAGAGAAGTATCTCAAAGGACCGTCTCGTCACAGGGGTCTCAACGCAACAGACGGCGCGTCGATCGGACGCCCGGTCTGTGAGTTATTAGCCTTTTCGTCCCAGGGGCCCGGTTGGTTTCGTGTGCGAACCAATCCCGGTCGTATCTCAACTGTACCCTGAACTCCCATAGGGTATACTCAAAGGGACTGTTACTCAACGTAATCACCAACGCCGCTGACGGTTCGTCAAACGGACGTCCTGTCTGAAAGATATCAGCTTTCCCGTTCCAGGGGCCCGGTTGGATTTCGGGTGCGATCCAACCCGGCCACTACCAACTGTATCCAAAACTCGGGCGAAGGATGCCAAAAGTTCCGTATCGTCAACAGGAACTCAACGCAACAGATGGTGCGTCGATCGGACGCCCGGTCTGAGAGTTATTGGCATTTTCGTCCCCGGGGCCCGGTTGGTTTTTAAGTCAAAACCAACCCGACCGTACTCCACCTGCGTCAAAACCTCAGGCGGAGTATGCCAAAAGATCCGTCTCACTAAGAGGAACACAACAAAGCTGACGGCACGTTAATCGGACGTCGAGAGCTCAAGTTATAAGTGTTTCCGCTCCGAGGGCTCGGTTGGATTCATGTTCGATCCAACCCAGTCGTACTTAAAATGACACCGGTTAACCAAACCAGTCACACCATTGCGATCCATACGGAAAAACACACGAGATGGACTACCCATTGGTCCCAAACGGATAGCCGGTGAAAAAGTTGCATTTCACCGCATCATGCGTGAACCGGGCCTCGTGGGGCCCGTGCATCAACCTCGACTTAAATATCCAAAATTAGTCTTGAAACATCCGTCGTAATTCCAGTGTCGCAACGTCACAGACGGTTCTTCATTCCGATACCGTATGAGAGAGATATGTCTGATACATGATCCCGTAATAATAATATTATTATTATTATTCGGTGTTTCGTGGCCCCGCACCACGAACTAGAATTTTGTATCCAACATTAGACTTGAATCGATCGTATTAATGACGGGATTATATCGCCACTGACGGCAAGC
This sequence comes from Viscum album, assembly GCA_963277665.1. Classification (NCBI taxonomy): domain Eukaryota; kingdom Viridiplantae; phylum Streptophyta; class Magnoliopsida; order Santalales; family Viscaceae; genus Viscum; species Viscum album. The sequence continues at coordinate 897,631,249 of OY728127.1, forward strand.
CAATCGGACGTCGCACGTATGAGTTATGGTGGGTCGAAGATTTAATAATAATATTAAATCTATTATTTTTCCGAGCGCTTCGGGTACCAGACCCAAAAACCCGAAAAAGACATCCAATATTGGACTCATAAATTCCGTCTCGAAGTCAGGGTCACACTGCCGCAAACGATTCGTGAAACCGAGGTCGCACGAAGGAGTTGCTGGCGAAAAGGTGTTTTATCAACAAAAGTAATAATAACAATATTTTATTGTTATTATTAATTGTTTATTTAATTATATCTTTCTTAACTCCAAAAAAAACAATCAAAACACGTTCCTTTTCCCCCTTGTGCGCCAAAATCAAACACCTCTCCCTTATCCCTTTTTGTCTCTTTATTTTATTTCCCAAAACTCTCTCTCTCCAATCTAATAACTTATTCAATCACAATTTCACGCAGCCTCTCCTCCGAACCCCAGCGGCCAACCTCTCGCACCCGCTGTATTTGCCCGAACCGCCTCTCGCACCCGCTGTATTCGCCAGAACCGTCGCGGCTGCCTTCAGCCTGCCGCGCCGCTGCTGTCTTCACCGTAAACCCTGATGCGCCCGCTCCCGCATCACCTGCTTCCTCACACGACTTCTCCCCACGACCTGCACCAACGGCCTCCGCCTTCCGCACTCCATTCCGACTTCGATTTAACTCAGAAAAAAGATACGAATGCATATTCATGATCCTCGGGTCGAGATCTTCGTGTCCGTATGTCGCGCTCAGGGAAACATTGAGTTTCCAGCGTCAATAAATATTTAGACGCCTCCTTCCGCGAGCCATTGCGGCTTCGTTCCAAGCCCGAAAAATTAAACGATCCCATAATTGTGATCCTTGCGTCGAGGGCTTCACAGCCATATATTGCGCTCAACAAAACTTCGTGTTTCCAGCGTCAATAAATATTTGGCATTGAAGAACGTACGAAGAACACGTGAAGAATAAAAAGAAAAAGGAGAATGGTTTATGTGCGGGATGATGTCCATGTTCATTTGGTCATCATCATCATGAATTTTAGATATGAAGAATCAATAAAACGAATTCAATCATATATAAAAACCTCTACCTTGATAGTCGCACGTTGACGTAGTCGTGGAATATCGGTGTCGATTCCTTTGACGTTGGAGGAAGAGTCGTTGTCGATGGCGTTCGTCGCGGAAAACCGTCGCGGAAGAGATGACGCAGAAGAAGAAAGTCACGTCACGGATACGGCGTCGCGGAAGGACCGTGTTCTTCGGCGAAGAAGTTCTTCGTTGAAGAACGGCGTTCTTCGTGTTCTTCGTCGAGGTTGAAGAAGATGAAGAAACAAGAAGAACCTTCCCAACTCTCTCAAGGAGACAAAACTAAACACCAAAAAAAAAATAAGACTATCTTATTTTATTAACACAACAACACACTAGAATTTCAAGAGTTTGAAATTCAAAACACACACACAACTCACCTTATTTAAGTCTAAAGTTATAACTTAAGATATCATAACTTATGAGGGAGTTGAGGGGTTTTAGAGGATATGAAGAGGTGGGGTTCGTGTGGGCCCCACCACCCTCATAACCTCCCAAGGGAGGTTGGGTGGTTACCCAACTTCCAACAAGAGATAACACTTAGAGTAAAATAATAAAAATTGTAGTGTAATTACAAAGTAAACATCCACAATTTTTATTATCAACACTCGTAAGAACGCAACTCCAAAACAGGAGTTCCTAAGCGTTTACCAGCGCTACGGTTTCATCGGCGCCCTTGGAATTCGATTCCGGGCACCGGTTCAAAAGTTAGAAATTCCCGCTCGTTCGTTCACTAAACGTACCCGAGCCCAACTTCGGAAATTGATTCCGGGCACACCGGGCCTCGGAATCAGGTGCCGTCAGAAACCGCGCTCTTGTAAGATTCCAAAGAAAATTAAGAAAAAATTTCCATTGAATTTTACGGGTCTTTATATTACTCCCACCTCAGGGCTTTACGTCCCCGTAAAGCTTCATCAAAAACTAGGGTCACAAAAGCGGTACAGAGTACGCATCTGAGCCTTCCGCTCCCATGTGCTCACCTGGAGGTTCCCGTACTGTCTAAGGAAGTGCACCCAAGGAATCGATCATCCTCGTAGGATCTGCTCCTGTCTATCCTTGATCCCCACTGGAACCTCTGTGCATGTCGCTCTATCATCGACGTCTAACTCCCTGAGGTCGATGATGTGTGAAGGATCAAGCACGTATCTCCTCAATTGAGTTACGAGAAAGTTATCGTGCACCTGGTGCAACTGAGGTGGATGGGTCAAGCGATAAACCACCTCGCCTACCCTGCTGGGGACCTAGAAAGGTCTATTGAACCTCAGAGATCTCTTACCGCCTCGGCTACATCTCTGTAAACCTCTTCGAGGTGAGACCTGTATAAGAACGTGGTCGCCATCCTCGAACTCTAAAGGTCTCCCTTTTTAGGTTAGAACTAAAACTCAAAACTCCTGCTGCCACGAGGGTAAGGTTGGCCGACCCAAGAATGATCGGCTACACCCTCCCATGCACAAGTTTATCTTGTGCTTCCCAGGGTTTCCTTTTTGCCGACCAAGGAAAACCCATCCCAACTTTTGCCTAATATCGTCAATTTGAGTATGATCAGTGATTGCCAAAAACATACTCAAACTAACATCGTAAGGCCTCGACGCTGCCACCAAGAGGTCCTAACCGAGACTCTCGCCTCAAGGGTCAGATCACACCGTCGGCGTAAGTGTGACTATCGAGTCTCCTACCAAAGGTATCTCCAGACGTGAGGGTCAAGTCAACGGCTTAACCGGAATCTCTAGGTCTGGGACTAGATTCATGGAAGGAAGGGATGATTCGTTTCGATGCCTGTGGCTACGGAAGCTAGTAGAAAATAAATTCCGCAATTCGAATCATCCTTAGAGCCCATTTTTTGGTCGCACTCCATGATCGCAAGCAGCTACCCTCTTTCCCTGCTCTCCAACTCCCTGAGTCTAGCGGGGACTACAAAGGCGGGTGATGGTAACATGTTGAAATGTACACCACCACGAGCTGCTCTCCAAGCTCTGCCTCCATGTCTGCTGTTCTGCAGATTCATCTGTCCTTAACATTTCCTCTTCTTGAAACATTTTACATGCCCAAGTCTCTGAGACTGGTGTCAGTTTCTTGCTTTCCAAACTTCTAACATGCTATGGCTGTATTCGATCAGCAAAGAATTCTCAACCACAAAGGATCCTTCTAGCACTCTAGCCTAAGTAGAAATGCATAGAGAAAAGGTGCTGGCTCAGAATCCCTTAAGCATACCATGGTCAGAGGTCCAACCTATATTACACTGATCGAAACGCTTCCATCGAGTACCTGATATGTTCGGTACGCCTCGATGAATTCTCAGTTATCAACACGTCGTCCCGCCGAAACTGTAAAAGTTATAGAAAATTCTCGGCCACCTCCTCAAGCCAGTCCTCAGCCGCCTATGAGTCAGGTTCACCTCGGAACATGAGGGTATCTGAAGTTAGAACACATGTAAGGCAGTAAACTTACATGTGTCACCTACCGGTACCGCAGGTTGTAACTGCTGACCAAAAGGTAGTGATGTATAGCTGACACACTACCCAAAGGCACTATCTCAGGCATCGGTTCACGTACCGAAGCCTCATCACTATGCGGACCATCCTCATGGTCATTCCCTGGAAAACACTAGTGGCGAAGTCCACCATCCACTCTACTGATGTCTCAGCTAGGCGGAAAACTCTAGCAATCGCCTCCAGCCACTGCTCTGCTGTCTGGAAATCTGCCTCGCCTCGTAACTTCTGAGGCCTCTACTGCTGGAACTCGTGCAATGTGCTCCGCCAGCATGCACAGTTTCCTAGTTTAGCCGTTGGCATCTGCTTCCCAACAGGTGGTGGTGCTACTGGTACACCACCCGAGGGTGCCAAAATAGTAAAAGGGGCCCTGCACCAGAGCCTCGTCGCTTGGTGAGCCGTCATCGAGTACTCTCTCGGAACTCCAACTGACTGTCTGTGTGGAGACATCCTGAACAGATGCGACACGGTCATCGTCTTATACCTGGTGATCTGACCTGGTTTGAGCTGACTTTAAAACTTTGGAAACACACACGCAATCAGTGTTTTTGTGTACAAAGTCGGAGATCAGTAGTCAGGGTCCTGGTGTACGGATACGTCGGCCGCCGCACCAACACTGGACTCCCTGAACTGAAGACCACACTCGGTACCCTTAACACTATTGCTTCACATAGAAAAAGATCAGAGTCCTGAGTTCTGCGGTAGAACCGACCTCCTCTGATACCAATTTGTCACGACCCGTCCTCGGGGCCCGTGTCGTGACTACCCCAAGCCCGCCTTCCATAGGCCAGGGGCTGGCGACTAGCACCAAAGGCATAAATTCCGATAACTGGAAAGACATTGCCTTTATAAAAGTAAACAAACACACAGAGTACAAGCGGAAGTAATATACTAAGTAAAAATGAGTACAACAAAAGGTGCTGAAAGTAAAGGGGGCCGGAAATACAAGCCCAACTGTAAAGTACAACTGAAAGGAAAAACAACAACTGAAAGGTAAAGCCGCTACGCCGAGCTGTCCACTGGAAATCCCACCTGAAGGGTGGGTACAGATAGCTCCACTGCTCCTCGGGTCCCGCCGTCTGCCACGGATCCTACCTGAAGGGTAGGTACAGATAGCCTCCACAACGCTCTCTCCCGTCAACCTCCTCCGAGTGTCATCTCACCGTGAAGTCCACCTCCGGATACTGACTCGTCGTGTAGTCCACCTCTGGGTACCGTCCAGTCCTCGAAAACTCGGCCTCCGTCGGCACTGTCTGTCGTCTGCAACCAACACAACGAGGTGCGGGCATAGCCCGTGCTGGGGTGAGTATAACGATACTCAGTAGGGACCCCGAGACCCTCAAGGTCTCACTAAAATCAACAAGGATAACCACAAAGAAGATCTCAATAGAAAACCTCTACTTAGGTATATGCCCATACATATACCTAAGTTATCAAGTAACTCATCTCAATCACGAGGAAACATAAGGATTATGAAATCAACGGATAACCACTACCCAGGTATATGCCCATACATATACCTAAGTTATCAAGTAACCCATCTCAATCATGAGGAAACTCAAAGGTCATTGACTCAGCTCAAACCAGGATTTTCATTATCGAAACCGTAACTGCTGAAGAGATCCGTCTCTGGAGTGTACAGTGGTCCTGTAACGACTCCGAGGTACTGCTCACTAACCTAAGACTGCTGAGGTACTCCTCCTGTCGAGTACTGCGGGTTTGCGGCCAACTACCGGGCGCTCCGTCCGCTGAGGGTCTGTCGCCAAATACCGGGCGCTCACCCAAATAGCCTACAGAGGTACTCCTCCAGTCGAGTACCGCGGGTTTGCTGCCAACTACCAGGCGCTCCATCCGCCGTGGGTCTGCCTCCAAATACCGGGCGCTCCGTCCACTGGGCTAGTCGACTCACTCCAAGTCGAGTCGGTCAAGCAGTCGTCAGGTCTCAGCCGGCTACACGGTCTCCGTACTCCCCACGCTCGTCTCCGGGAGGGTCCGCTCCACGAGCTACTGTTCGATACTCCAAGTATCACAAGGTCCCACAGAGAAGTATCTCAAAGGACCGTCTCGTCACAGGGGTCTCAACGCAACAGACGGCGCGTCGATCGGACGCCCGGTTTGTGAGTTATTAGCCTTTTCGTCCCGGGGGCCCGGTTGGTTTCGTGTGCGAACCAATCCCGGCCGTATCTCAACTGTACCCTGAACTCCCATAGGGTATACTCAAAGGGACCGTTACTCAACGTAATCACCAACGCCGCTGACGGTTCGTCAAACGGACGTCCTGTCTGAAAGATATCAGCTTTCCCGTTCCAGGGGCCCAGTTGGATTTCGGGTGCGATCCAACCCGGCCACTACCAACTGTATCCAAAACTCAGGCGAAGGATGCCAAAAGTTCCATATCGTCAACAGGAACTCAACGCAACAGATGGTGCGTCGATCGGACGCCCGGTCTAAGAGTTATTGGCATTTTCGTCCCCGGGGCCCGGTTGGTTTTTAAGGCAAAACCAACCAGACCGTACTCCACCTGCGTCAAAACCTCGTGCGAAGTATGCCAAAAGATCCGTCTCACTAAGAGGAACACAACAAAGCTGACGGCACGTTAATCGGACGTCCAGAGCTCAAGTTATAAGCGTTTCCGCTCCGAGGGCCCGGTTGGATTCATGTTCGATCCAACCCAGTCGTACTTCAAATGACACCGGTTAACCAAACCAGTCACACCATTGTGATCCATATGGAAAAACACACGAGATGGACTACCCATTGGTCCCAAACGGATAGCCGGTGAAAAAGTTTCATTTCACCGCATCTTGCGCGAACCGGGCCTCGTGGGGCCCGTGCATCATCCTCGACTTAAATATCCAAAATTAGTCTTGAAACATCCGTCGTAATTCCAGTGTCGCAACGTCACAGACGTTTCGTCATTCCGATACCGTATGAGAGAGATATGTCCGATACATGATCCCGTAATAATAATATTATTATTATTATTCGGTGTTTCGTGGCCCCACACCACGAACTAGAATTTAGTATCCAACATTAGACTTGAATCGATCGTATTAATGACGGGATTATATCGCCACTGACGGCAAGCCAATCGGACGTCGCACGTATGAGTTATGGTGGGTCGAAGATTTAATAATAATATTAAATCTATTATTTTTCCGAGCGCTTCGGGTACCAGACCCAAAAACCCGAAAAAGACATCCAATATTGGACTCATAAATTCCGTCTCGAAGTCAGGGTCACACTGCCGCAAACGATTCGTGAAACCGAGGTCGCACGAAGGAGTTGCTGGCGAAAAGGTGTTTTATCAACAAAAGTAATAATAAAAATATTTTATTGTTATTATTAATTGTTTATTTAATTATATCTTTCTTAACTCCAAAAAAAACAATCAAAACAAGTTCCTTTTCCCCCTTGTGCGCCAAAATCAAACACCTCTCCCTTATCCCTTTTTGTCTCTTTATTTTATTTCCCAAAACTCTCTCTCTCCAATCTAATAACTTATTCAATCACAATTTCACGCAGCCTCTCCTCCGAACCCCAGCGGCCAACCTCTCGCACCCGCTGTATTTGCCAGAACCGTCTCTCACACCCGCTGTATTCGCCAGAACCGTCGCGGCTGCCTTCAGCCTGCCGCGCCGCTGCTATCTTCACCGTAAACCCTGATGCGCCCGCTCCCACATCAGCTGCTTCCTCACACGACTTCTCCCCACGACCTGCACCAACGGCCTCCGCCTTCCGCACTCCATTCCGACTTCGATTTAACTCAGAAAAAAGATATGAATGCATATTCATGATCCTCAGGTCGAGATCTTCGTGTCCGTATGTCGTGCTCAGGGAAACATTGAGTTTCCAGCGTCAATAAATATTTAGACGCCTCCTTCCGCGAGCCATTGCGGCTTCGTTCCAAGCCCGAAAAAATAAACGATCACATAATTTTGATCCTTGCGTCGAGGGCTTCACATCCATATATTGCGCTCAACAAAACTTCGTGTTTCCAGCGTCAATAAATATTTGGCATTGAAGAACGTACGAAGAACACGTGAAGAATAAAAAGAAAAAGGAGAATGGTTTATGTGCGGGATGATGTCCATGTTCATTTGGTCATCATCATCATGAATTTTAGATATGAAGAATCAATAAAACGAATTCAATCATATATAAAAATCCCTACCTTGATAGTCGCACGTTGACGTAGTCGTGGAATATCGGTGTCGATTCCTTTGACGTTGGAGGAAGAGTCGTTGTCGATTTCGTTCGTCGTGGAAAACCGTCGCGGAAGAGATGACGCGGAAGAAGAAAGTCACGTCACGGATACGGCATCGCGGAAGGACCGTGTTCTTCGGCAAAGAAGTTCTTCGTTGAAGAACGGCGTTCTTCGTGTTCTTCGTCGAGGTTGAAGAAGATGAAGAAACAAGAAGAACCTTCCCAACTCTCTCAAGGAGACAAAACTAAACACCAAAAAAAATAAGACTATCTTATTTTATTAACACACCAACACACTAGAATTTCAAGAGTTTGAAATTCAAAACACACACACAACTCACCGTATTTAAGTCTAATGTTATAACTTAAGATATCATAACTTATGAGGGAGTTGAGGGGTTTTAGAGGATATGAAGAGGTGGGGTTCATGTGGGCCCCACCACCCTCATAACCTCCCAATGGAGGTTGGGTGGTTACCCAACTTCCAACAAGAGATAACACTTTGAGTAAAATAATAAAAATTGTAGTGTAATTACAAAGTAAACATCCACAATTTTTATTATCAACACTCGTAAGAACGCAACTCCAAAACAGGAGTTCCTAAGCGTTTACCGGCGCTACGGGTTCATCGGTGCCCTCGGAATTCGATTCCGGGCACCGGTTCAAAAGTTACAAATTCCCGCTCGTTCGTTCACTAAACGTACCCAAGCCCAACTTCGGAAATTGATTCCGGGCACTCCGGGCCTCGGAATCAGGTACCGTCAGAAACCACGCTCTTTTAAAATTCCATAGAAAATTAAGAAAAAATTTCCCTTGAATTTTACGGGTCTTTACATGATCTCATTTCCTGGTTTGTTGATTGACCGAATATCTTTAATTTGAACTCTTATTTTGGCATGCAAATAGTCTATCATGAGTGTTCTTCCATGTATTTAATGATGGTTCCATCATTAGTGTTTTTTGAGATATGATGTCAAATTTTTCGGGCATGACACCTTTTAAGGTGGCCCTAATCATGGGGTGATTATTTAAGATTACTAGATACAAACAATTCTGTTGTTACCCTCCAGCCGGGATGGGGAGTGGAGTTCCACGACAACCTCTTCCAGGTGTTTTCCTCTATCATGGCTGGGGAGTGGAGTTCCATGACGATATCTTCATGTTGTTACCCTCCAGATGGTCACGGAAATGGAGTTCCCGACAACTCCTTCTGAGCGGTACCCTCCAGGAGTGATGGGAAGTAGATTTCCCCCAATGACTTCTTCCAAGTGTTACCCTCTAAAAAGGTTGAGGAGTGTAGTTACACACTAGCTTCTTTCAAGTATTTCCCTCCATCAGGGATGGTCAGTGGTGTTCCCTAATGAAATTCCCAAGATTTAGCCTCCAGTGGGGCTAGGCAGTGCAGTTCCATGGTGACAACATGAGTGGAACCCTCCTATCATACCAGGACATGGGTCCTCTACAAAGAACTTGTGACTCCTCAACTATGTTTCATAGTGACGAGACATGATTTTACATATCTTTGGACTCACAAGGAAGAGGGATCCATTCCCCACCAAGATGTGTTTTTTGTAACGCGACATAAAATCGTGTGGGCGACTCAGTACCACCCGAAGTAGAAAGTATCAAGGTGGGATGATTGATTATCTTAGTCTTGTGTGTTTAGGGTAGACATGTGGGATGTTGATAATCATTGATAGACTTTTGTGACTTTTGGTTACTCTTATTATTAGGATGGGTTGTGGGATGGATATCCCATTACTATCTCATATGGGATTCTTTAACTGAGCATATATATACCCCTCCTCCGTATCGACATCTTGAACATGGATGTTGTCCTTAAAAGAGAGGAGAAGATGTGTAGGGTATTACATGTTCTTTATATAGATAGATTCACATGGTTGGATGATTATTCTCTCATACTATTGTGGTGAAGGATTTATGGGTAGTTCATCTACTCATTCTGTTTATCCGCATGTGCTTGTATGAGATTACATTAACTCTTTTTGGGTTGATCTATACTCATCGATTGTATTATTTATCTACTATCTTCATATTCCTTTTGAATCCCCAACTACTCCTCATTTAACCCTTTTTAAGAATTCAACTAGGTATGCTTATACTCACCCCTACACGGTCTTTTCTCACATGTTTCCTGTCTTAAAAAGATGGCAGAGAAGTTGATCATGACTTTAGAGGAGCATAGGGATACAGGGTTATTGGATCATGTGTGGGGTTTTACCTTGGGATTTTCGGGCTGGGAGTTCTCATATGTTTTAATTTTCATGTTTTTCTCTTATGTTAGCTCACAATTTTGGTTGGGAGTGTGTTTTTTTCTTTCATTTTTAGTTTACACTACTGTACTTTTGTACTTTTTAGAGGATTATCCATGTTTGGTTTATTTTTAGAAATATTGCACCTTTTATTATTTCCCTATTCACTTTTTCATTTAGTTGGTTATGCATGTGTGTATAGGTACTTAGGTAAAGGCATTCCTGAGTTATTTGTACCTTCGACGCTTGTCGCAGCCCCTGGCCTATGAATGCGGGCTTGGGGTAGTTGCAGCTCCAGCCCTGATATAGGTCGGGTAATGAAATATTGGTATTAGATAAATTTCATTCCTTGGAAAATTGTTTGGATGTATTCCATTAAAGCGGATTTATTGGTTTTAGGGAAATAATTTCAATGTGTCTTGAGTGAGTCTCTAAGGCTAGGGAATCCAGGGATGGTGTGGCTACTGACGTAGCCATTCCCCAATACCATTACTACCTTCTTGTTGAGATGAAATGTCGATGAATTTTTGTAGGTATTAATGGTACATTCATTGTATAGGATTTATTATTTGATTCTACTTCATAATTTATCACCCCATTTATCATTGATACATAGATATATGCTCATATAATCAGGGTAATCCTTGAAAACTTACAAGATTCCTCCATGAAGGTAGCCAGCTAAGATACCATCTATATTTTGTGACGATTACCATATGAGTTATCAGGCCTCAGTTTAGTGTACATCCTGTGACCCCCTCCTCCATGTGGGAAGGTAGAAATACCTCTACCTATTAAGAAGTAAATCATCCTAGTTGAGCAGGAAAAGGACGTTTGCAGCCTTTTCACACTCTGTGATTTCCATTTTAAGATGTCGTTGAGGTTGTGTGGTGAGCCAGATCCTTAAGAGGCATAGGATTGGCTAGAGTTATTGGTTCATATCATTAGGATTATTTTGACCCCAACAGATCATGTGGTGTCACTAAAATCCGTCATTTTACATGGTGTAGCAAGAAATTTGTGGAATATGGTTATATTGATGTATGATGACTCAACAATCTCATGGGATGTCTTTTAGAAGTTTTTCGGTGAAGAAAACTACCCCTCTTATTTGCGCTCGGTCCAGATCCAAGATATTTTGGAATTGCAGCAGGGAGGGTTGATGGTGGCTAAGTACATGAGGAGGTTCTCAAACCTTATGAACTACTCCCTTAGCATGATCAGAGATGGACACTTCTTAGCATGGATGTTTGAGAAGGGACTCTATAAAGAGATCTGAGACAGAATTGTTCCCTTGTGAATCCCCCCAATAAAATTTCTCCAGAAATGGCACATATGAAAGAGATATTTCTATTTGAGGGATTCCAAAAACCTTGAGCTGGTAGTGGTTGTAACAAATTCAAGTCATCTACAGAAACTAGCATCTTCCAATCGACGGTATCTCTATGAAATAGAAACATTTGAAAATTGGCTCAAGCATGAAATTTTATAGGGATGATGAAATAGAGAATGTTAGGGAATCCCAGAGTGGGGAGTTGTTTTACCTTTTATGGGAGAGGTCACATGGCCTGAGACTGCACCACTAGGAATGCTGAGAAGAACTGGCAGATAACTGAATGACCGCCATAGTAACGAAATAATCATGATCAGAGATCTCCCAGTCATGGACTGGGTAGCCACCAAGGAGTTGGAGCTCACAGAGGAGTATAAGCATCTTCATGTAGAGGAGGTTTCTATGATATCCTTCAAAAACCACCCCTAAGAGTCCCACATCAATCTCAGGGAGCTGGCAGCCATGGTCGTAGATAGCTACCGGCTTTGGATTTCAATGATCTTATGTGGAACGACATGAAAATTTGTACACTATATGTCTCTTCTACTTTTTATAGTATTAATTGTTAGACACTTTAAAAGGTACTCTTTTTTCTCTTCTTGAGTGAGGTTTAAACCGGGGTGAAATAAGGCATCAGTGTAACCTTGTGTCAGTGTTGTTTGACGTAGCTTCGAATTCATGAGGAAAAGGGGTTCTTCCCCCACCGTGATGTGTTTTAGAGATGCAGAAAAAAATATTAGGGAGAGTGAGTGTCACCCAAATAGATTAGTATCATGGTGTGGTGTGTGAGTCCCTCTAAATTCTAAATTTAGGGTGAGGATATGTGATGCAGTTTTTGAGAAGCTCTTAGATTTTGTAGTGGAGTTTTTTCTTGACCCTTTTTTATTTGGGTGACACTATTGAGCATGGTAGAATTTCTGGTTTGGTGTTACTCCACTTCCAAGAGATTCTAGGATGTGCAGGGTATACCATGTGCTTTATGTGCCTATCTACTCAACTTTGGATGATTATACTCACATATCTTGTCAGTTGGTATCCTTGTGTGATCAGTTTCAACCTCGATGTAGTCGTAGGAAGTTATCGCACATGTGTCAAGTCAGTTGAGAACCAATTAAAAAAACTATGTGACTCATTACCTATAGTTGGAATTGGTATTCTTTTCCTTGGGTATTTTGAGGCATGGCTGTCTTGGGGACATCTACTAAGATATCTTGTGTGACCATATATCCTTAATAGATCCTCATGATGGATTTTCTGAAGAAAGGAATCACGTCATCCTTTTTCAGGGATGGAAAGTGATTATGTTCACATTACTAGAGTAGGAGATGAGGGAGTTTCACACTTCCCCTTTAGATTTATATCCCATTGTAGGGAAGATGTATGGAAAATCCATATAAGGGTTTAGTATCCCTGCCTTTATTGTTATTTTGTTTCTTTTAGGGGTGAAAAGCTTTGAATAAGGGAATAATGTAGAGACTCTTGTTTTTACATATATGACTTTGGAATATTCAAAAGAATATTCTTATATCTAGGTACTAAGACGGCATGTGATTCTGAGGCCTAGTGAGCCCGTAATTAATTTTTTAAAATATTAAATATATTTTATATTTTACACATATGATACATCAAGGAAATTGGGATAAATCTTAATTGGTTTATTAGATCAGAAATCCAAGACCATGGTTGTTTCCTAAACATGTTTTTTATCCTAATCCCAACATATAACGGGTCAGCGCAAGATGTTCGAACCCCTAGCTCATTGGTATTACATTAAAGTGGATTAATTAATCATTTAATTAATTAATTAACTAACTTATTTGACCTACCGATATTTTATAAATATATCTCACGAGTAAATTTTCTAGGGTTAGTAATGATTCTAAATTTGACATTGAATCCCTCATTCTGCCCTCCATTGTAAAATCAAATTGAATGATGATGGAACTCAAAATTGGAGCGGATTAGGACACAACGAATGCAATAGCTCCTTCCAATCATTGTTCGGATGCGTTCCTCACCTTTGATTGACCCAAAACCAAGGTAGGACTTATAAATTTAGGGTTTTATAGCCTTTTTATTAAATGATTGAGCAGATCAATCATTATATGTTGATCTATTCACTTTTGTATCCTTTTTCATGTACCCAAGTATAGAAATAAAAAAATTTCAAATGTTTTCTTACCCATGGATCCCCATTCTTGATCGACTATCCAGGAATGCTTGAAATTATTCCGTAAACCTTTTTTCTTGGTTATTTTACCCCTTATTTATTTTCGTTCTTCATATTTGGACCATGGGATCATGATTCGGCTATTCTGGAGGAGGTTCAAGTGTGATCAAACCCCATGATTCATTGAGCTAGCATGAATGACATGTGGATCAGTGGTTTGGGGAAAAATTGATAAACAAGTGGGGTGGTGTTTTGTGAACAAGTCGGTTGGATACCACAAGTGTGAGCTTTGTGATCGGAGGTGGTTCAAGATCAGATTGGTGATCCCCATTTCCCGGTTGGCATGTGGTGATGAAATGCATTGTAATGAGATTGATTCTGAGCAGATGGTGTGCACAGAGTCTCATAGGGGAGGCTGCTCTACATTGATGTGACGGTGGTCATAATCGAATCACCTATGATCTGGTCGAGTTTGGTCAATGCGGTGAGCATTAAATATTATTCTTTTTATTATTATTATTGTGGTTGTTGTTGTTGTTGATGATGAGTTAATAAAATTAAATGAGGAATTATTATTATTATTATACTAAATTATTTTAATAATATTGAAACAAAAAGTGTCATTTGATAAAACAATTTAAATGAGATTGAATTTTGAATGATTGGTTAATAAAATTTAAATAATATTAAAATTTTGGAATTTAAAATTAAATGTAGTGGAGAGTTTGTGTCATGAAGGGTGGGGTGCAGAACATCTCCCTTTTGGAATGTTTTAAAATAATTTTTAATGTCTAATACTCATTGATTAATAAATTGAAATAAAATTAATGGGAGGATCTTTCTCCTGTGTGATTCCATCCAACATAGAAGGGTAGAAAAATATGGGAATCCCCTTGAATAAGATTTACAAAAAATATATAAGACTAAAATAATTTTTTCATTCATGAATTCTTGTATTGGTTATATGTTTTAACCGAGACATCAGATTGAAAAAGTTTCAGTGGATGAATAACCTTGACATTGAGACAATCATTTCCAAACCACTTATGAAGAAAATTATCTTACTCATGGATCGGGTCCATGAAATTCCCAATAATATTTTTGTTATTTTTATCATAGAATATTTTATTTGGTGTATCTTCTTCATACGGTGTCAAAATGATGAATCATCTATGGCATTGTGAACTAGATTTTGGGGAGAAAATTTCAAGACCAATTTAGGGTATTTAGATCAGACATGTGTCTTAGGACCATGAAACATCATTCGAGCGTGATGTGGTGAAATGTGAATTTTTCTTAGGGTGTATGATTAAGGCAAGCGAATAGCCTATCTCGAGAATTTTTTTCATGAGGATCGTAGAGGTATGATCTGTTTGGACATTTTGGATTGTTTGAAGAGGCACTCTAGGGAGATTATGTATTTTCCATTATACCATCATGAAGCCTCCTGAAATCTCCATGCTCTTATCTGATACATGTCATGTAGTACCCTGACACACCTTTTAGTACTACACGATAATCCATCTGTGTTCTTTCAAGGATACAACCCAACATCAGAGTTAGGCCACAAGCCATGTGGGTCCCTAACATTCTATATACAACCTATGTTCCTTTAAGGAGTTATTAAATGATCGTATCTCCTTCATTTGAACATGGATATTATCCCAAAAATATCATATCCTGAGTTATTTTCCATTTAGAACAAGATGGTTCCCTCGATAGTGAATTTTTTGATATTATGTGAAATGTTCCTGGCATGACACCTTATGAGGTGACCCTGATGATGGAAATGATCAGGTAAGATCACCAAATATATATTATTTATGCATTACCCACCAATAGGTCTGGTAAGTGGATCTCTATGACAACTTCATCTAATCATTACCAACCATCAGGGCTGGAGAGTGGAGTTACTTGACAACATCTTCTATATGTTACACTCCAACAAGTCTGGGTAGTGGAGTTCCCCAACCACTCATTCCTAGAATTACCCTCTAGTATGGCTGGAAGTGGAGTTCCCTAATGACTACTTTTGAGCATTACTATCCACTATGTGTGTCCAGTGTAGTTCACTGACAGCTTCTTCTAGGTGTTTCCCTCAAATGGGGATGGGTAATGGAGATCCCTAATGACATTCTTGAGCATTACCCTCCTGAGGGGATGTGTAGTGGAGTTTCTCAGTGACTACTAGAGTGGAACCCTCCTGTTGTCCCAGTGAATGAGTCCTCTACCTATAAATTGTATCCCCTCGATTGTGGAAGACAATGGTGAGTCAAGGTTTGACCTAGCATTAGACTCATGAGGAAGAGGGAAACTTTCCCCACCGTGACATGTTTTTGTGATGCGACTTAAAACTGTGTATTCGAGTCAGTTCCACCAAAGAGGATAGTATCAAGGTATAGTGATTGTGTTTTTTAGACTTGTGTGTTCATGGTAGATGCATGGGATGATGACCAACATTGAATAAATTTTGGAACTATTTTTAACTCTTATTCTTAGGCTGATATGTTAGATGGAGATCCCCTGAACCACCAAGTGTAGCCCTTTTTATTGGATGAGCTTACTTTCAATGTGGTTGGGTTGAGCTATACTCTTTGACTATATCTTGTATTGTTTATTTTATACCTCCTTTTGTATCCCCCACTACGTCCCCCCCCCACCCCTTTCGAGGTGTTCTACTGGGTATGTTTATACACAACCCGACATTGGATTTTTCTACATGTGTCTTGTCTTATGAAAATGAAAAACATGTTAATCATGACTTCAAAGGAGCTTAGGGATACAGATTTTTCACACAACATAATTTCGTTGTAGTTTAGGATTCAGGATCTTCGCTTACTCAGTAGTTCTACTTTTCCAGTTTTTCTTTAATCTTGGGAAAAATATATGGTTGGGAATGCATTTTTTCCCTTTTATTTTAAGTTCATAGTACATTACATTTTTACTTCATGTTTGGTTTATTTATAAAAGTGTTTCAACTTTTAATTTTTTCCCTATGTACTTTTCCATTTATTTCGTTGTGTGTGTGTACATTCATATAGGCAAAGGCCTCCCCGAGATAGTTATGCCTTTAGTGCTTGTCTCCACCCCTTGACCTATGGATGAAGGCCTAGGGTTGTTGCGGCTCAAGCCTTGGAAAGCTTTGGGTCGTGAAAATGTCATATTAATATTTTTTACCCCTGAGAAACCAAAAATAGAGGGGAAGCAGATTAAATGGTGGGAGAACCGAAATTTATGAACTCTTGTGCTGGGAACTATACTCTTAACAAATAATAATGAGTAAATTATTCATGTATTAGTGGATAAGAGATGAAAATGATAATTCACATAAGTTGGAGATCATTATGTATAAAATATGAAGGAAAAAAATACAAATCATACATCATCAAGAGATCGGTTTGAGTGAGCTGCAGTAGTGAGAGCTCCGAAAGGCTAACGAGTAGGAGGATCCAGAGAATAACATTTTTATCTTGAATAACTAATATTATTGTGAGTATTTGAGATCTCCTTTTCAAATCAAGAGTATCAACAATTGATGTTCTTGAAGGTAGTACACCAGTAAACTTTATCTTTTAGGATTTTAGAGACAGATCATATTAGATGGTACAAAACAAACAAGGATCATTTAGAGATCTTCCTACCTTTCAGTTCCATATTGAAAATAACACTAGTTATCAGAGTGAAAAACCTATCACTAAAAATTGGGGTGTAAAAAATCAAATGTAGGATAACTCAGTTATATTTTATGTCCAATCATGAAATAAGAGTTTGTGGTTCAAATGTAGTACTTGACACAACTAAAGGATCTAATTTTGGAGTGTATAACTAGTTTTTTCAAAGTTTATATATTGGGTAATGGAACTAATCTCACTTTTATATGACTCATGCACTATAATTTATATCAATATTTTAGATTAGAATCTAATGTTTGGGGTCTCTAACCAACTATGATAAGGAGTAGGTATTGAACCAAACCATGTATAAATATTTATGTTGAGTCATTAATTACTACACTATTTAGGTGAGTCTATGAGTAACACAAATTCAGGGGTTAATACTTTGATAGGTATAGGAGGTTGAATTAAAAATAAAAAAATTATAGATATTGACCAAAAATTAACCCGCACCCCATCCATTGGTTCGCTGGTCCTCTAGGAAGTACAACAAGGGTATGCCAAAATAGAAAATGGATTATCCATTTAACATTAAATTCCATGGTTATTACATATTCATAATTTTGATTATTTTAGTTCACTACATGGTTGAAAACAGTTCTGTAACACTACCCAAAAAATGTCTTATAACATTTCACGATACGGTTGCATTTAAAAATAACCATTAAAGTTTTTTTCATGAATAAGGATAGTTAAAATGTAAAATCTCTTTTAGAAAATCTGGGGAAAGAACTCATTTTCAATAAGGAAAACTTTTTTAATTAATGCCTTTTATATACCCTTATATTAAAAAAACATTAAAACCATATGATTTTGGAATATATTTTTTTCTCCAAATTAATAGTATGTTTGATAGCATGTTTCACATGCAACCCCAAAATTAAAAAAAACTATTTTAATTCAAAATAAAATTATTAAAGTACTCAATTTTATTATAGTCTTTAAATTAGTGGATATAAAATAAAGTAACCATATTACGAAATCTATGAAAAAAATGAATTAAATGGAAACAAATAGCAAAATTCTCCGATTAAAGCTCATTTATTTGACCTTCAAAAGGAAGTATATTTACAATCTTTTCACTAAATATTTTTCAAGATTAATTCCAAAAATTTTGATATGAGTGAAATCATATATAATATAAATTCAAGATTTTTGAAATTTCCAGGATAACCATGCTATCATAGCTATCACCTAAGACTACCACAAGTGCTTTCCTTATGCTTAGATCTTATGTGGAGATCATGAGGGTCTATATAAAAATATATTATGATGATAAAATCATTTAATTATTAATGTGTTAAGTTAATTGTGGAATTTATTTTCAAGAAAAAGATTTTTTATTTACTATGGAAGTGATAATATTAACAAGATCATTTTTCACTTAAAAATATATTTTTTTCAAAAATTATATTTTTTTTAAAATTAATTTTTATAAACTAAATATATAATATATAATATTTATTGTTGATATGAATAATTTATTAATATTATTATAATTAGTAATTTATAAGAAATAATAAAATTATAAATTCAACTTTTAAAAATTTATTTTCCTACAAAAACGATTTTCATTATATTTTTTCTGAAAACAAAAATTATAAAATTTTAGAATTTTAATTCCCCAAAATTAAGATTATTTTTTGATTTATAATAAAAATATAATCTGAGTATAAATTTGGAAAACTTTTCAAAAATAATTTATTTTTTATGAATAGTGGATAATAGACTTTTTATAATAAAAAATATAACTTTTATGAGTTTATTATTAAATAGGAAAGAACTAATAGTCTATAAGAGATTTTAATTTATAAAATATATTTTTAATGAATAAAATAATTTATTATAAAATAATATGTTTGTCCTAAAAACCTATTTTCAACATTTAAAACCATATGTGAAATTTGAATCTAATTTAAAAATTGTTTCTACCCTTTTTTTAATTAAACATTTTATGGGTACTATTTTCATTTTTTTATTTTATTTAAAGCTACATAATTTTCATTTGTTTTATATTAAATCAATTAATATTATTAAATTCAATTAAATTGATAAATTTATAATATAAATATATCTTGAGTTTAATAACACACATTTTCAAGAAAAAAGTTTTATAAATTTTGTGCGCTAATATAAAAATAAAATTTTAAAAACATTGGAAATTTTATTTGATAAAATAATTTTAATATTTAAAATAATAATTTTCAAATTTTTTAAAAAATTTAGTTTTAATTTTTTTCCATTATAAATTAATTACCATATTTAAAAATTAAGTTACCACGGTAAAAGAAAAATGGGTAAAAAGTGTTTTACTAATTCTAAAAGAAAAAATACATTAAAATATGTGCCACCAAGTGTTTTTGTGAGAGGAGGATCAGCCAAAACTTCTACCCTCAATTATGTTAGCCAATTTTAGCCGTCGACCCATTAATATTTACATACCATTATTCAAATGTAATGAGTACTTCTAAAATTAACATTCTCTTCACTTATAAAAGGGGGTCCCTTACACCACTACATTATAAGCCTATCACATTTAATTTCATCCTAAAACACTACTATTATTATCATCATGTAATCATATCTCTTTTTCATAAGAATATGACCTCAATTAGTTCACCTAAGGACACAATTTCCATTGATATTTCCATGAAAAAACTAAAATTTTCAATGTGATTATTTTCTACTCCGTAGAGTTTTCTTGTTAATATTCCTCAACCAAAATATTTATAGACAAACTAATATAACTATATAATTTTTATTAATATAATTTAATGTTATTTTATTTATGTAGAATCCATTATTCAATCCTTTTCATCCAATAAGAAAAAAATATTATTGATTGTGTGTAGGTGCAGACTACCACATCCAAGAAGAGTTGTGATAATTTTGTCATCATTTTTGTTAATGGTTAGTAATAAGGATGGATTTTATGAATAATATTTTAATATTTATGAGTTATAATTCTAAAATGATAATTTATAATGTGCCTTCATTCCATCCCATTCATTGAGAAATGTAATTAGTAATCATGTGTATATGTGAACTACCACCTCAATGAATGATAATTTCATTTTTCATCACCACCCTACATGGATTGTTATAATAATTAACTCAGTGAATTTAAATGGTTTTTTTAATTTTTTTAATCTTACATAAAAATTATATTAAAATTGTATAAAAGCATTTCCCTTCCCATTAAATCATTATAACACTCTCTCGTTTGGGTCGGTTTTACCACCTACATGAACGATGGAATAATGTTGACATTTGGGATTATTAATGGATATTGTAAAATATTAATATCATTTAATCGTAATTTATTTATTATGTATTAATTATTTTATAAATTATTTACTAATATTTAATATATTTACTAATATACAACATTTCGATCATTAAACACCATGAATCTAGTTCATCATAATTACATTTTTCGTGAACCATAATTGCTTCATTCACCTAAATAAATGGGACATAATCAATTATTGAAAAAATGAGTATTCTATCTTCAAAAATATACTAATGATGATCTTTTAACCAATAAGTTAGAATCATCCTCATCATTGTGAAATTTATATGAAAGAAACAATCAAAAAATCATAATATCTGATGTTGAAAATAAACAATAAATTGGTAATATATTTGTGATATATGATAATATATGATTTTTACAAAAGTTAATATAAATTAATAATCCTCTAAAATTATTTATTAAGATAGTTATGTTGATTTTTTAGGAGTTTAGAGCTTTACTGACTCAGCAGGATTTAAGGTAAAGAATTCTGTGTCTCAAATTTTATTTCTTGAGGAATATTTCTTATTGTTCCCCATGATAAAATTTTTAGCGTTTAAAAACTATCTAATTAATGTATCATACTATATTCATGTAATTCATTGCTTTTTAAGAGCCATAACATGTTTCTATTCAAATGAAACGAAGGTTGTAAGGGTTATTTGTCTCTATTTGTATTTCCAAGAAACATGTTTGATATTGCATACCATATTTTAATATGTATGGTGTATTAAATGACCTAATAACAAAAATATTTATGAATATATTTAAATTAATTTTATTTTAATTTCCACATAATAGAATCCATATTATGTTATTTTTATTCTTGTGCTACTATTCTCGTAACCTTTTCACATTTCAATTTTTCTATAATGAGATGTGATTTTTATTCATCACTTTTTTCTTTTTGTGGGTTATATATTAGTCATGGATTTATTTTAAAATTATTATTTATCAAATATAAGGTATTTTAAAATACAACTAATTCTTAACCTTTTATGGGTTTTCAATTGAAATTATAATGGTGATGTTAGGGTGTTTCGTCTCCATTTCCTTTATATTGATACATGATTTGATTTATGTATAAAATTAAATTCAAGTTGTGTGTATATTTCTTATTGGATACATAATACCATGAATTATATTTTATTAATGTTAAATGAATTTCAATTTTAATCTCAATATTTAATGGGGTTTTTACTAAATTCTATATTAATCTATATAAGGTTCTTCTTAGCTCAACATTTTTTCTCGGGTCATTATGATTAATTATTTACTATGGGATTAAAATATGATTTCCTTATATTCTAGGATGATACTATAAATCCTTCACTCTATGGGTAAATTGATTTTATTATTAAAATAATTACTTTTATTAATTTCTATCTCTAAAATATTTCATTTTTTAAAATAATTCTAATCTTCTTGAACTAGGGTTTCCCCCCATAATCCATATTTTCCTTTCCCACCAATTTTATCCTTTCTATATGGATAATCAATTATGTTTTATCTCATGTTACCTTTATATTAAACTGATCCACTTTTAAAAAAATGTCTTGTTACTTTTTTTATGATGTGGGTTGTCAAAAATGGTATTCAATGTATTAAAACGATTTCCAATCCTTTCATAATAAAATGTTTTATCTTCCACCCAACATTTACTCTTGATAACCTTTATTTATTTTCAATGGACAATTTTTGAAGTTTCTTTTTAAAAGTAAATTTTTTAAAATCAATCAATTATCCTTTTTTAATGTGACATTTCAATTTGATCTGTAACGTCTTCTCTTACAAAAATTATAAAAATGGTTTCTAAAAACACTTTTATGATTTCGCTAAAATATTAATTTTTATCTATAAAGAATTTATTTCAATGGAAATTATTTTTCATCAATAGAATTATAAATTGTTTAATGAAATAAAATTTTTGGGTGATTGAATTTTTTCTAACATTGTTTTACATTCCTGAGGTTAATTTTTGTGATACTATCTATAAATGTTGTGAAACCCATTTTTCTTGTTTTCATTATGAAGTGATGATTGAAAACAATTTTATACCCATGGTTTTTTATGATATATTGAATGATTTATATTTTATACTAAAGATATTTATAAATGATGATAGGTGGGTTATTTTATTTCTTTCTAATTCATTTTTATGGTTTTATATTTCATGAGATATAGAAGTGTTACAATGCATTTATTTTTTCACAATACTATTAAGATCTACCTTTTTGGATCATTGAGTGGGGAAAGGGGTGAATAATTTATCCAATTACTAATTTAAAAGATTATTCATTTTAAACTCGACCTATTAAACTATTAAAGGTTCTCTATCCACTCAATGCAATCTTTCAACTTTTCCTCATATGCAAAAATAAAAGATAAAGAACATCACACAATATGTACTCAGTTTGACACCAATGACTACTCATTTCTATATTTTTTATCCACCCAATAATGGATTCATCAAATAATACACAAATTTCATTAAAACACTATGTTAATAGTGTTCACATACCACTTCTATAATCCACTAGAAGAAAACAATTCTATAAAATATGATCCAATAAAGATAGTTAACATGTGGCGTGTAACACCATGAGATTTTATGAGAAATATTGTTTTTATGTCTTATGTTATACGCAACACCAAAGGAATCTTTCACAACACACAATTCTGACTTGGCTTGCATTACACGCAATCACGACCATCCTCGATAGCGTGTGTGATACGCAATACCGGGTTTCACTAAAGAATGATATATTATTATGGACTAGACTTTATGAATAGTATTAACTAAATTATGAATTTTATAACAGTATTATTCATCTTAAACATTTTCTAGAACATGGTAAGAGAAGAAAATAAATTTTTCGGGTAAAATAAGTATTTTTCAAAAAAATGTAGTTTTGCCGCCTTTTGATGGCGCACCCACATTAAATCTAGTTTTGGCATGTTTATAAGCTCAATTTAACAAAATAAAATTCTTCTTTGTAATCAGGATATAAAAATTTACTTTGGATAAATTTTTGATATTTTTCTCATAACTTTCATATTTTGATGAATAGTAAAAATACGCTATTTTTTAATTAAAAAAAACTTTTTTCATTGAGATAATTTATATGGTTAAATTATAATATAGAATGGTTTTAAAGTATAAATAGAATATATTTTTACCATTTAATATAATATAATTCACTATCATTAATTTCACATTGAATTCATAAGTAAAAACATTTCAATCTTTGGCAATGTTTTAACTTCTAAAACCCATTTTCTTAACAACAGGATTAATTTTAAATTAATTACTGCAACTTATGTGTTTTTAGTTTCGACAAATGGATTCCATATTTTTAATTAGTGGGTAAAAATTATGTCAATAGGCCACTTTTTATTTTTGGGCATTATGAATAGTAACTACGGTAAATTTTATTTACCATAGTTAAAGGTAAATTGGGTAATTAAGGGTAAATATAAGATTATAAAATTACCCTAACACCAGCCAAAATCCTCTTGGATGACTAAACGTCTACCCATATCACATAATTTTTGGA
Source organism: Viscum album (assembly GCA_963277665.1). Taxonomy (NCBI): domain Eukaryota; kingdom Viridiplantae; phylum Streptophyta; class Magnoliopsida; order Santalales; family Viscaceae; genus Viscum; species Viscum album. The sequence continues at coordinate 897,655,327 of OY728127.1, forward strand.
TTAGATTCATCTAATGGAATTTTTTCCATGAAGATAATTTTATTATTATTAAAACCAAAGAAAGTGACAACATGTCACTCTCTTAAATCTTATAAGTATAATAATTTTAATTTAGTGATAAACTTAATGAAACTTCAAACATTAATAGTATCTAGAAATATAATAAAATTATCTAAATCATATGAATTTATTTTTAATTTTTAGGGTTTAAATAATTATCATTAATTATGACACAATAGTGATGTGGAAATTATTTTATTAATTAAAATATCAAATAAATGGTTTTAGAAATATTAAAATAAATATTATATGGACTATTTAATGTTCTCCACTAATTTTCTAGATACATATGACATTTTATAAATCTATTAAATCTGTTATTTTGAACATATATTCTGTATCTATTTTATTTAAATTCAAATAAATGAATAGTGTCAAAATTGACACTATTGTTATTTTATAAAACTAACATATTATAAAATTGTTTAAAATTCACAAAAATATTTAAAAATTAAAAATTAAAAATTATATATTCTAATATGTCATGAAGTGTCAAAATATAGAAAATTCACAACACATATGTAATTATTTATAATAATTTAAAATTTAGAATATTATTACCACAAATAAAATTAAATTGATAAATAAGGATAAATCAAGTTGATAATGTTTAAAATAAATTCCTAACATGTCTAAATTTTATTGGTTGATGTAATTACAGTTCTATCTCATCTAATATTCGGATATGAGTCATTTTGGAAGTTTTTAAGTGGGGTTGGTATTTAATATAAACTAATATTTCTTATATTTCCAAAGGTGCCCCTCTCCTCCCTTATAAAAGGGAACCTCCTTCCTCTCATCCTCACACCAATTTGAGCCTTCAAGCTCAGCCAACCCTGGCCCATTTCACTTTTCCACTTCCCTAGAAACATCTTAGAGGTCCTGGTCTTCTTCAAAGACCAATTTTAGTGCCCTAAGAGGAGGTCTCAAAGAGGCGCTTCAAAGAAGAGGTAATGTCCGTTACTGATTCTTTGAACTTTATTTCTTCTTATACTTCTTATTCTTTAGTTGTTTGATTATGAAGTAATAACATCTGTATCACTCATATACGGATATGTTATTATATGTATGAAACAACCCTATTTCACCATCAATCCATCCTACGTAAAATTTAATCACCGCGCGTGTGTAGGTACGGAATACCGTCTCCACGCCGCGGTGTAATCTATTTTCCACAACCACCTTAATTGGATGGGTATAATGGTGTAAATAATGACTATATATGATTATTTTAAAGTTATATTTATTCTGAAATAGTATACATACACTCCAATACAATTCCACGATCATGGGAACGATATCATCGCTCGTGCGTACGTACAGCCTACCATCTCCACAATGTGATGGGACTCGTTCTATATGATTTTCATTGAATAATGATTATATAAATGAATTTAATGAATTAATATGATATATATTACACTAATACCATTATTTAAATGATTTATCTATATCCTATAAAGATGAATAAGAATTTATTCGACAAAACACGCATAAGAACATAAATCAATAAACACCCGAATAACAAGTAGCAATAAAATATTACTAATAAGAAGCTAAGAATATGACCATATATGATATATTAACAATTAATATGATTCTCTAATAAGTCAATGACATTATTTAAATCATTATACAAGAGTTTTGGACACATACAAAGCATATCAGACCTAGGGTAAGGGAAAATCTCACAACCTCATTTTTATCTGAGATTGCTTATACTTCAGAATTTACTGGGGAATATTTATAATCCACATCCATGATTCCTCAGTATGTAATATTATTTCCATCGACCTAAAATTTTTTAAATCCAATTTTACCCTTCAGTGAGTTTTTAGTAAAACAGATGAGTGGAATATTTTGTCATTTTTCGTAAGAGGTACTTTTTGACTTTTCCGGCAAAATTACGAGCAGAATGTTTTTTTAACTTATATGGAATGAATAGATTTTTAGAACATTATTTCCATGAAGATTACTTTACAAGTTTTCAAGTTTATTTTTAATCAACTTTTTTTTGTTTAAAATTATATGACATGTTAAGAAAGGAAAAAAAATTGAAGTAGAAAGGATATTTTCCTCAAGAATGGAGTTCAAGTGTTTTATCAAAATTATTTTCCATCTAAGATAATATAGGGTTCTGTTTCTATCCTTATTTTTACATTGTTTTGATTATGTTATGATGGAATTATTTCTATGATGACCATTTATTTTATATGGATTATTTTATGATGGCATGATGTTTAAGAATCCCATTTTTATTACATGGGTTGTGCTATGATGTATGATTTATGATTTAGTGGCACACATAAGAATGATATCATTATGAGATGGTTGGGACCTATAACTCCCTTCAATGCATTGGGTAAAGATTTTATATATTATGAGATAGACATGGCTGGAACGGCAAGTTAAACTGGTTCAGTGATACAGGACTGAAACGCGGAGTGAACTCGGTTCAGAAATGGACTTTGTTCGCTATGATAGTCTTGGAAATGATTCTTGAATACTAAGAAATGATTATCTATGATTATGTTTGTATGAAACAAAGTTTCATGTTTTAATTTATGATTATTGGGATTACATTTCACTACTATGATTTATCCCATGTTATGAAATTATGATCTCTTTTGGAGGTTAAAATTTCCAAAATGTTATATTCTTATGATTGATATTTCTTTTGTTTACCCTTACTGAGCATTTGAGCTCACCCTTTTGTATGTTTTATTTCCCCAGGTCAGGAAGAAGGTTATTAAGTATAATATTCCAAAATGGACTCTAGATATGATGAAATAAATCGGAGAAAATGTAGATGATATATGAACTAGTTGTTTATGTTTCCCGGTTTCTAAAGACACTATCCCTATACGGTCCTACCATGGTTTTGTTATATGCTGTAATAAGTGTGCTTTAATTTTCAAGTATTAACCATGTATATAATGTATGGGTTGTTATAGTTGGTATCAGAGGAAAGGTATCGTCAACCTTTAGAAACTAGGATGTAAAAGTCTTAGTAAGAAACCTAAGGATATGTCTAAGCATAGAACATAATCTTAGTGTTTTAGAAATGGTTATGAACAACCGATTATAAGACCTTAAGTGTGAAATTTTATTCTTGATTATGTGGTTTTCATATTATAATTAGTGTTTCTCGCACTATTCTTCTTGGTTTTAGTCAATGGCTGGAACCCAAAGGAATCGTGTTAATGCGGAATGCGACGGGAAATGCAATGAGTATCCCCCTGAGAAACCAAACGTTATGGGAGATGGAATGCAGAATCTTGTAGCCATACTCACACAACTTTCTCGAGATATGAATCATTCAGGACTTCCAAACGAGCAAAGGAAGGAGCAAAATTCTATTGAATCCTTCATGAGGTAGCGTCCACCTTCATTCAGTGGGTCTTCTGGTCCATTAGGGGCTGAACAATGGATTAGTACCATTGAATAGATATTTTCAATTCTTCAATGTTCTGAACATGATAAAGTCATCTTAGCAGTGTATCGTTTGGAAAGTGATGCTGATCAATGGTGGAATCTTATTAAGAATACTAGGAAAAGGTATGAAATTGAGTCCATGGAATGGGACGAGTTCAAGAACTTATTTTTCAATAAGTATTTCCCACGTATTCTTCGAACAAAGATGGAGAAGGGGTTTCTTGGACTGAAGCAAAAGGATGATGAATCTGTTGGTACCTACAAAGTAAATTTTACAATACTTGCAAGATACGCTTCTAGAATTATTATCCAATCTGAGAGTAAGATCGAATTATTCTCTAGTTTCTTAAAACCATGTCTTCGAAGGGCGTTAGCCATAAGGGAATTCAATAGATAGGAGGAAATTGTTTGATGTGCTCTCAAGGTTGAGATGTAGATTGTTGTAACCCATCAGTCACATGGGTTTGATAAGAAGTGGAAAATGAATTCAAAAGAAAATCTAAAGACCACACTGAAAAGAAGATGAGTTTTCTCTTGTGCTCAAAGTGTGGAAAGCAACATGGAGGTAATTATCTTAAGGGGACAAGAAAATGTTATAAGTGTGGAAAATAAGGTCATCGTTCAATTGAATGTCTAAATAATGGGAAAAAGATGTCTAATGATGTGAATAAAAGAAGGGATACACTTAATGCACCTACTACACTTCAATGTTTCAAGTGCAAGGAGATGGGGAATTATGCCAATCAATGCCCAAATCCAAGGGTTGATGATGATGATCAATGTCAATAAACTCTTAAGGCCAAAGACAAAGAAAGTCATATGCAATTACTATCAGTGATGTGGAGTATGACAACGAAGTGGTGAACGGTACACTTACCATCCACTCTAAAGTATCAAATGTTTTATTTGATTCTGGATCCACCCACTCTTTTATTTCTAAAGAATTTTCTAAGGGTATCTTCGTATTACCTCAAAAATTAGATGTTTAGTTGGCTGTGACAACTCCTAATGGCACAACAGTCGCATCAAAAGTTTACAATTCTTCTCCTATTTTAGTTTGCGGGAATGTGGTTCCTGCAAATCTTCTGATCCTTCCTATAGTGGAATTTGATGTGATTATTGGCATTGATTGGATTTCTTTATATGGAGATCATATCAATTTCCAAAGAAGGGAAGTCACATTTCATATTCCAGAATAATCTATGATCGTCTATCAATGCAAGGATGAACATAACCTTCCAGTGGAAATTTCTTCCATATTATGGGTCTTGATTCCACTAAATGAAGGTTACAAATGGTTGGAGAGAAACTCCTAATTAATAATATGCCCATTGTTTAGGAATTTGATGATGTCTTTCCTAAGGAATTTCCAGGTCTTCCACCAAATAGTGAAGTTGAGTTTTCAATAGAACTCGTACCGGGTGCTTTGACTATTTTAAAGACACCTTAGAGGATGGCCCCAATTGAGTTGTAGGAATTGAAGAAGCAACTCCAAGTGAATCTTGATAAATGATTCATACGCCGTAGTATGTCACCTTGGGGAGCACCTGTTCTGTTTGTTAGGAAGAAAGATGGATCAATGATACTCTGCATTGATTATCGAGAACTTAACAAGATCACTTTCAAGAACAAATATCCTCTCCCATGCATTGATTACCTATTTGACCAACTACACGGAGCTCAATACTTTTCCAAGATTGATCTTTATTCAGGGTACCATCAATTAAGATTCAAAATGGAGGATATACCAAATATGGATTTTCGTACAAGGTATGGACACTATGAATTTATAGTGATGCCATTTGGTTTTACTAATTCCCCTACTATATTCATGTATATGATTAATAGAGTCTTTAGAGACTATCTTGATCAGTTTTTGGTAGTCTTTATAGATGATATTCTTGTCTATTCAAAGAGTAAGGAAGAACATGAAGATGACTTGAGAATTGTATTAAAGACCCTAAGAAATGAGAATATTTATGCCAAATTTACCAAGTGTGAATTTTGGATTCAAAAAGTTTCATTTTTGGGTCACATAATCTCAAAAGAGGGGATATCTGTGGATCCAGCAAAAACAGAGGTTATCGAAAGATGGTTGAGACCAACAACAGTAACTGAGATCTAAAGTATTCTTGGTTTCGCTGGATATTACCGACATTTTGTGAAAGATTTTTCAAGGTTATCTAACCCACTCACCAAGTTGACTCGGAAAGGAGTTAAGTTTTTTTGGACGGAGGAATGTGAAGAGAATTTCAATGAGCTAAAAAGAAGGTTAGCCAGTGCACCTGTGCTCACACTACCTTGCAGTGGAGAAAGGATTGTGGTCTATAGTGATGCATCCAAGAAGGGATTGGGGTGTGTTCTCATGAAAAATGATATGGTGATAGATTATGCCTCACGACAGTTGAAAATACATGAGAAAAATTAACCAACTCATGATTTGGAGTTAGCTGTGGTAATCTTTGCATTAATGATTTAGAGGCATTACCTTTATGGTGAAAGGTGTGATATTTATACTGATCATAACAGTTTAAAGTATATTTTCACACAAAAGGAGTTGAATATGCACCAAATAAGATGGTTGTAGATGATTAAGGATTACGACTTCTCAATTCATTACCACCCTAGGAAAGCAAACAAGGTAGCAGACACATTAAGTCGACAAGGCCATGCTAGCTTATCCATGATTAGGATCACAAAAGATCCAATATTTATGGATTTACAATGTATGGATCTTAAAATTATAATGGAAGGGAAAAAATATTATCTTTCTCAAATGAATGTTCAACCATCTATACACATGAAGATTAAAGAGGCACATACAGAAGATGTAGAGTTAAAAAAGAAGGTAAGAAATGTTCTAAATTCAACCTTGATTGTGATGGGATAATAAAGTTCAGGAATCAGGTTTGTGTTCCTCCCATACAAGAATTAAAGAAGGAGATGTTGGATGAGGCTCATAGATCTTCATTTTCTATTCATCCTTGATGTATAAAGATGTATAGGGACCTGAAAGAGTACTTCTGGTGGGATGGCATGAAAAGAGATGTTGCGGAATATGTCTCTCGATGCTTGGTTTGTCAGCAAGTTAAAGCTGAGAGACAAAACTCTAAGTGGATGTTACAACCATTACCCATACCAGAATGGAAATGGGAAAACATCACTATGTACTTTGTTACTGTACTTCCTAAAACATCCAAGGGTAATAATGCTATCCGGGTCATAGTTCATCGTCTTACAAATTCGGCACACTTAATTCCTATTAGAGAGGATTTATATCTTGATAAGCTTGCTAGGATATATGTAAAGGAAGTGGTTAGATTGCATGGAGTACCAATTTCATTATTTTTGATCGGGATCCAAGGTTTACCTCGAAATTCTGGCGAAGTCTTCAGCATGCTCTAGATACAGAGTTGAGTTTCAACACTGCTTACCATCCTCAGACAGACAGTCAGTCTGAGAGGACAATTCAAACTCTAGAAGACATGTTGAGAGCTTGCTATATGGATTTCAAAGGTGGTTGGGATCAACACCTATCTTTGGTGGAATTTTCTTATAATAATATCTTTCACTCCAGTATTCAGATGGCTCTTTACGAAGCTCTCTATGGAATGAAATGTAGAACTCCAACTTGTTAGGATGAAGTTGGGGAAAGAAAGCTATTAGGACCTGATCTTGTTGACGAGATGGCAGAAAAGGTCATATCTATTCAACAACACATAAGAGTAGCTCAAAGTTGAAAAAAAAGTTATGCCGACAACTGAATAAAAGACCTAGAGTTTGAAGTGGGTGATAAAGTGTTCTTACTAATATCTCCCTGGAAGAGGGTCATGAGATTTGGAAAGAAGGGGAAGTTGAGTCCTAGGTATATCGGTCCTTTTGAAATAATGGATCATGATGGGAAGGTATCTTACCGATTGGCGCTTCAACCGAATCTCTCTCAAGTTCACGATGTGTTCCATGTATCTATCTTGAGAAAGTATATACCCGATCCTTCACATGTACTCAGCGTAGAAGTTGTACCACTGGAGAAAGATCTTTCTTATGAAGAACAACCGATATAGATTCTGGATCGTAGAGAAAAAGTCCTAAGGAACAAGACCACTCGCTTGGTGAAAGTTTTATGGAGGAACCACCAATTAGAATAAGCTGCATGGGAACTTGAGGATATGATGAGGGACAGATATCCTCATCTGTTTGTAATGAAGTGACGAATTTCAAGGGAGAAATTCATTTTAAGGGGGGTATAATGTAACACCCTGAGATTTATGAGAAATATATTTTTTTTATGTCTTATGTTATACGCAACACCAAAATATTCTTTCACAACACAAAATAATTACTTGACTTGCATTACACGCAATCGTGACCTTCCTCAATAGCGTGTGTAGTACGCAATGCCAGGCTTCACTAAACAACGATATATTACTATGGACTACCCGTTATGAATAATTTTAACTACATTTTGAATTTTATAACATTGTTATTCATCTTACACATTTTCTAGAACATGGTAAGAGAACAAAATAATTTTTTTTGGGTAAAATAAGTATTTTTCAAAAAATGCAGTTTTGCCGCCTTTTGATGGCGCACCCACATTAAATCAAGTTTTTGGAATGTTTATAAGTTCAATTTTAAAAAATAAAATTCTACTTTTGGAATCAGGATATAAAAATTCACTTTGGATAAATTTTTGATATTTTTCTGATAACTTTCATATTTTGATGAATTGTAAAAATACGCTAATTTTTAATTAAAAAAACTTTTTTCATTGAGATAATTTATATGTTTAAATTATAATATTTAATGGTTTTAAAGTATAAATATAATATATTTTTATTATTTAATATAATATATGTCATTAACCTTAATTTCACATTGAATTCATAGCTAAAAACATTTCAATCTTTGGCAATGTTTTAACTTCTAAAACTCGTTTTCTTAACAACGGGATTAATTTTAAATTAATTACTGCAACTTATGTGTTTTGAAATTTTAAAAATGGATTCCATATTTGGAATCAGTGGGTCCAAATTATGTTAATAGGCTAATTTTTATTTTTGGGCATTATGAATAGTAACTACGGTAAATTTTATTTTCCATAGTTATAGGTAAATCGGGTAATTAGGGGTAAATATAAGATTATAAAATTACCCTCACACCTTCCAACATCTTATTGGATGACTAATAGTCGACCCATATCACCTAAGGGTCGGATTATATTCATTTAATGGACTTTTTTCCATGAGAATAATTTTATTATTATTAAAACCAAAGAAAGTGACAACATGTCACTTTCTTAAATCTTATAATTATAATAATTTTAATTTAGTGATAAACTTAATGAAACTTCAAAAATGAATAGTCTAAAAAACTATAATACAATTATCTACATCATATGAATTTATTTAGAATTTTTAGGGATTAAATAATTATCATTAATTGTGACAGAATAGTGATGTTGAAATTATTTTATTAATAATAATTTCAAATAAATGTTTTTAAAAATTATTAAATATATATTATATGAACTATTTAATGCGATCCACTAATTTTCTAGATACAAATGACATTTTATGAATCTATTAAAACTTTTAGTTTGAATATATATTTTGTATATATTTTATTTAAATTAAAATAAATTAATAGTGTCAAAATTGACACTATTATTATTTTATAAAAATAACATATTATAAAATTGTTTAAAAATCACAAAAATATTTAAAAATTATAAATTAAAATTTATATGGTGTAAAATGTCATAAAGTATCAAATTATGGAAAATTAAAAAAACATTTGTAATTAGTTTTTAATAATTTAAAATGTAGAATATTATTACCACAAATAAAACTAAATTGATAAATAAGGATAAATCAAGTTGATAATGTTTAAAATAAATTCCTAACATATATCAATTTTATTTTTTGATGATATTACGACCCTATATCATCTAATATTCGGATATGAGTCATTTTGGAAGTTTTTAAGTGGGGTTGGGATTTAATATAATCTAATATTTCTTATATTTCCAATGGTGCCCCTCTCCTCCCTTATAAAAGGGCACCTCCTCCCTCTCCTCATCACACCAATTTTATCCTTCAAGATCGGCCAAAACCTGCCCATTTTACTTCCCCACTTCCCCAGAAACATCTTAGAGGTCCTGGTCTTCTTCAAAGACCAATTTTAGTGCATTAAGAGGAGGTCTCTAAGAGGAGCTTCAAAGAAGAGGTAATGTCTGTTACCGATTCTTTCAACTTTATTTCTTCTACTACTTCTTCTTCTTTAGTTGTTTCATTATGAAGTAATAAAATCTGTATAACTCATATACTGATATATTATTATAAGTATGAAACAACCCTATTTCACCATCTATCCATCCTACGGAAAACGAAATCATTGTGCGTGCGTACGTACGGAATAATGTCTCCACACCGTGGTGTAATATATTTTCCACCACCACCTTACTTGTATGGGTATAATGGTGTAAATAATGACTATATATGATTATTTTAAAGTGATATTTATTCTGAAATAGTATACATACACTCCAATACAATTCCACGATCATGGGAACGATACCATCGCTCGTGCGTACGTACGGCCTACCGTCTCCATGATGTGATGTGACTCGTTCTATATGATCTTCATTGAATAATGAATATGTATATATATGAATTTAATTAATGAATATGATATATATTACACTAATAACATTATTTAAATGATGTATCTATATCCTATAAAGAGGAATAAGAATTAATTTGACAAAACACGCATAAGAACATAAAGCAATAAACACCTGAATAACAAGATGCAATGAAATATTACTAATAAGAAGCTAAGAATATGACTATATATGATATCATAACAATGAATATGATTCTATAATAATTCAATGACATTATTTAAATCATTATATAGGAGGTTAGGACACGTACAAATCATATTGGACCTAAGGTAAAGAAAAATCTCACAACGTCATTTTTATCCGAGATTGTTTATACTTCAGAATTTCCTGGGGAATATTTATCATCCACATCCATGTTTCCACAATATTTAATATTATTTCCATCCACCTAAAATTGATTAAATCCAATTTTTCTCTTCAGTGAGTTTTTAGTAAAAGAGATGAAAGGAATAGTTTGTCATTTTTGGTAGGATGAACTTTTTGACTTTTCCGGAAAACGTACGAGCATAATGTTTTTTTAACTTACACAACATGAATGGATTTATAGAACATTATTTCCATGAATCTTCCTTTAAAAGTTTTCAAGTTTATTTTTAATCAACTTCTTTTGGTTTAAATTTATATGACATGTTAAGAAAAGAAAATGTTTTTGAAGTAGAAATGATATTTTCCTCAAGAATGGAGTTCAAGTGTTTTATCAAAATTGTTTTCCATATAAGATAATATATTGTTATATTTCTATCCCTATTTTTACAATGTTTTGATAATGTTATGATGGAATTATTTTTATGATGTCCTTATATCTTATATTGATTATGTTATGATGGTATGATGTTTAAGAATCCCATTTTTATTACATGGGTTATGCTATGATGTATGATTTATGATTTTGTGGCACACATAAGAATGGTTTCATTATGAGATGGGTGGGACCTATATCTCCCTCCAATGAATTGGGTAAAGATTTTATATCTCAAGAGGTAGACATGGCTGGAACAGCATGTTAAACCGGTTCAGTGATATAGGACTGAAACGAGGAGTCAACTCGGTTCAGAAATGGACTTTGTCGGCTAAGATAGTCTTGGAAATGAGTCTTGACTAATAAGAAATGATTCTCTATTATTATGTGTGTATGCCACAAAGTTTCATGTTTTATGTTATGATTATTGGGATTACATTTTACTACTATGATTTATCCCATGTTATTAAATTATGATCTCTTTTCCAGGTTAATATTTCCAAAATTTTATGTTCTTATGATTGATATTTCTTTTGTTAACCCTTAATGAGCATTTGAGCTCACCCTTTTTTATGTTTTCTTTCTCCAGGTTAGGAAGAAGGTTATTAAGTAGGATACTCCAAAAGAGACTCTAGATATTATGAAATAAATGAGAGACAATGTAGATGCTATATGAACCAGTTGTTTATGTTTCCCGGTTTCTAAAGACACTACACCTATACGGTCCTACCATGGTTTTGTTATATGTTTTAATAAGTGTGCTTAAATTTTGAAGTATTAACCACGTATGTAAAGTATGGGTCATTATATGGTGATCACTACACCTATTGATGCTCCTCCTCCACAAATAGTTGGATAAAAATAGTTATTAATGTAATTATAATACAATAATAATATAAAATTATGTTTATAATTATCCAAAAAGTATCACAAAAATCCAAAAAAATCTATGTGATCTTTTATTCCTCAATTCATATAGATGTGCAACCTTGTGATCTAATCTTCATGCATGATCCTCTTCAAAAAATCCTCCACTTCAGGAATATGAAAATTCATTTCTTAGAGTATGTGACACGTTAATATTCTCCTAGATATTGGGTGTATCTGGTTCTCTCTCAATGTTCTATATCTCTCACAAATGCATAGAGTCTCTCCTATATTTTTTTTATAGGTGTTAATTCCCCTGTCTGGAATAATGATATCATATTCCCAACAAAATGGATAATTATCTGGGATATAATAGGATATTGGAACTACCAAAAACTCCTCCTTAATTCACATGATTTTTTCTATGGAATATAATACATATGTTCTATTATTTAACTTCTTAGGTTCATTCTCTCTCTTTATATAGCGTGGATTAAATATTCATTTAATCCACCAAAATGAATGTTGTATACTCCTCTGAAATATGATAGAATCATGATCTAAAACCAAATCCAGTTATTATGGAATCATTCATCATCCATCCATGCATTACAGAAATTAATTCACTGAAGTCTCATGTGTCACAACTCAACACTCCCCTTTTCATGGTGTAGGGCATAATTATTTTTTGGTTTTCCATCAATAAGCTGACCAACATTGGTGTGGTCTCCTACTCCGTGTCATTTTTTTCAATAGAATCTCTTATTACCTGAGGATTAATTAACCCTTACATAGTATGTATCACCCAAAATTTTTATAGAATGTCCCTTTTAAACTTATTTATTATGTTACATGCTACCATAAGTTTAAAACCAAAAAATACTATTAAATATTTAAAATGTGAGTGTCATAACCTAGCTATTAAATTGGTGGGAGTGAATTATATTAACCATAATATGAGATTTAAATATAGAATATTCAATAAATTATTTTTACATTCATCCAAATACTTTTTATAGGCATAATATAATAATAAATCTAATTTTATGCATAAAATTCCATATTTTTTTAAAGGCATTTTTAAAACATTTTAATGAAGCACCTGTTTTAAAACTAAATTTTAAATCATTATTAAATTATATTGAACTAAAAAGGATTAATTTTTAAATTCATAATTCAAAATATATATTATGTCAGTATTTTGGTATTTTCCCAAAAATATTCAGTTTTCCTATGAATAGTGAAAAATATCAAAAAAATTAATATTATCATTTTCATTATATTAAATACTATTTATGATTTTAATTTTATATCAGTGGAACTTAATAACACTGTAACTATAAATAATATAATTCCTTCATTATAATCAACATTGTATCTTATTTTGGTGTAAGTACATTTTTGGCTTAAAAATACATTTTTCAACAAAACCGATTTTCATTGCATTTGGTAGGATTAATTTTAAATTAAATTCTGAAACTTCTATGTTTTTAATATTTACAAATTAATGTAATATTTTGATTCATAATTTCCAAATTTATTAAATGGGTCTTTTTTATTTTTGACCAATATGAATCGTTACATTGACAATTATTGTTACCTCAGTAAAAGGTATATTGGGTAATTTAGGTTAAAAATGAAATGATAAGGATTATAAAATTACCCTAAAACTTTACAAAATATTATTAGATGATTTATATTCTTCCCTTAAAACCTGTTGTTTTAATTTTATTCATTCAGTGGACACTTGTCCATGATAATGATTTTTATATTCTTTAAATTAAAGAAAGTAAAAAAATCACTTTCCTTGACATAAAAATATCTTATGTGTTCACAAGGTGGAAAAGGTAGTTTATGAACAAATTTTGTGTCCATTTTGAGCTTAATAATCTTATTTTTGTGATATAAGTTTTTTTATGGTTTTTGGGGACCATTTGGATGAGATTATGATATTTATAATATTTTAGTTAAAGAAACGATAAACATGTCACAATCATATATTAATAACCATATCATTTTTGATATCGTGTTATTCAAAAGATTCCTTTAACTATATATATTTTTTTAAAATATAAAATTCTTATCTATATAATTTTGTTATTTTAAATTTTATTTGGAAAAAATAGTTACATTAAACAATTATACAATGATCATGCAGTAATTATTTTATTAATGAATCACTCAAATAAATAATATTAAGATAATAAAATAAATATTATTTTAATAAATTTTTAGTGATCCAAATTTTTTTTGGATGATTATGTTGTATTATTAATGTGTGAAATATCTTATTTTGAAGTTATCTTGTTTTAATAATTTCCTAAAGAATAGAATAGCGTATAAATTGACACTAATGATATTTTATCAAAATAATACATTATTAAATTATATAAAAATCATAAATAATATTTAAGATTAAAAATTTATTATTATTTGGAAAAAAATATCATAAATTTCTCATTTGTGGTCCAATTGACATTTTATATGTAAAAAAATTACCACATTTTAATATTAAATAAATTCATACCATAAATAAAATTAAAATAGATTAACTAAGGTCGATCCAAGTGAAAAGGTTTAAAATAAAACAAAAAAATTTAAAAAAAATTAATGTCTAATGAAATTAAAACCATATATAGCTTTATATTAAAATAAATGGCCATTTGGTTGTATTTGAATAGAAAATAAATTTATTATAATTTAATATTTTAAGGATTTTCGAGGGTTCCCCTCACCTCAATTATAAATTAGCATTCCTTCTTTTATTTAATTTATCCAACTAGAGCATTCTATCTCAACCAAACTCTATCCCTTCATATTTCCAAAAACCTTATCTATGTAATAGGGGATTATCTCCTTCCAAAATAATAACCCTAGATCCCTTATGAAGTAGTTAAAGGAAGTCTATTGGCGAAGATGTAATCTTATTTACCAACTCATTCAAAATCATTTCTTCTTTTACATCCTATTCATATGTTGATTCCCTTATGAAATAATAACACCAGTATCATCTATGTACATAGAAATTATTATGATTATGAAATAATAATATTATACCTTTTAGCCATCCTATAAAAAATGAAATAACTGAATGTAAGAACATACGAATTATCATCTCCACATAGTAGTGCAATTCAGTTTCAATGTTAAAAATTAAAAAGTAGTGTTATGATGTATTTAATGATTAAATATGATATTTATGATATTATTTTTATTCTTAAAAAAAATTATACCAATTGAAATAAATAAAATACTTTTACAACAAAACAAGCATGAGAAACAATGCAATTTGTGCTCTATGTAGTTAAATGAATAAATATTACAAATAAACAAGTTGTAAATCATTATACGGGCTTAATATATATTATAATAAAAAATAATATGATTCCAGTGTAAGTTAATAATATTTTTAAAACCATTATATAGGAGGTTCAGATAGATATGGTGGAAATAGAACCTAAGGTGAGGGAATTCTTAACCCCATTTCAATTCCTTGGTTAAAAAATTTACTCCATTGATTATTACATGATATGATTGTGTGTGATATGAGTTTTTATTATCTTGTTTTTATTTACATTTGTTTTATGTGGATTTAAGGCTGAAATATTAATTTTATTAACACTCACATCAATGATATGATATTTACAAAGTACTTTCTTTAAAAACACTCTTTTAATTTCTTTTCAAAATTTAAAATGAATTATTTAAAAAACAAATAATAGTACGAAAGAATTTTCCCTCTATCGTGAATCCTTAATTATTTGAGCTTCATTTACAATATTATAATCATATTTTCAAAAGAAATGGTTTATTTCATAATTACACTTCTTTTTAATAATAACTGATTTCAATGTTAAAAGGGTTATTTTCCTCAAGAATTTTTTACTAACCATATTAATGTATCTATTTTGACATCCATTATTTAATTTTTTTTATTTATCTATATCTATTTATATGAAATTTTCAAAATATTATTGAATATTTTATGATCAGTTTGACTACGGATGCATTATTTTGACACTATTCAGAATATTTCTCTTGATGGTTTATAATTTTTTTATTTCATGGGGAATGTTTTTTCATTTTGTATTATAGTTTAAATATGAATGTTAATATTTATTTGGTTTAATACCTTTCATATGAAGAATTAATTGGGCTTACTATGTGATGAGAGGGCCTCATTATAGCCCCTTGATGCCTCGATAGGTATCATGAGAAAAACTAGAGTGGTTTTTCCCTAAGGCCTTACCCATTATATATATAATTCTTGGTTGATGACATGATGGTGTGGTTTACATGTACTACATTATTCATTCCCTCCTTATGAGATTAGAAATTGATTTCCATTTGATATTTCAACTAGTAGAATATTCATTGGAATGTTTTCTAGCTTATGTGAATTATTTATATGGTATTATTTGATCATCATTTATTCTACCGTATTATGCTCTAGTTTCTGATTAAATTTAATTTCTTTTAGTTATTTACATTTCAATAATATTTTATTTTTATTTATGGTAGAATTTTTTGTACGTATACCCTTACAGAGCATATGATCTCACCCCTTTATTATGTTTTATTTTTAACCAGGATACCAAGATGTATATTATGTTGGCTATGAAGGGATAATCTAGGGGAATAATAATGGTTTAAAATAAATTACTATTATTTATTTTATATCTTAAATTAAAATGTATGGTTTATGTTTTTGTTTAGTTTACCAAGACAAATAAATTGTTCGGTCCTTTGGGATTTGATTCCTTGTATCTTATGCCAATGTAGTAAAGTGACCATCAAATCTGGGATATTGTTGTTGGGGTATTTATCGTTGGTATCAAAGTATTTTTAGTAGAAAAAATGGTAAATGGACTTAGGAAAACGTATATTATATAACATAAACTTATGATAGACATTTATGATGTGAATAAAATAATAGCACAAAGAAAACATGTGTATGATAATGTGATTATTTATACATGAAATTTTCAATTTTTGATAAGTATTTGACATGTTTTGAGATTATACATACTAACATGACCTAATATAGTGTACATCATCATTTAGAAATGGATCCTATAAGAGGAAATTGGAAGCTCATCAATGAAAATGAATCATAGAGTAAGAAGTATCATATATTTTATGGTCGTATGCTAATATTTTGAAGGGAAAAAGTATCTCAAAAATTCTCATCATAAGGGGGTATAGTATCATATGATAAGAAGATAAAAAAATAATTATCTATGTATTATAGATTTTAAGGAACCCACAAGGACAATAGTACTTCTAAGAAAATGATGGATATAGGAAATAAGAGAAATAATTATTTTCACGCATGTGATAATTTTTGAAAAAAGACCCTGGTACTTGATTAAAAGATATGGGAGTTTACTGGAAATGTCGAGAGAAATACCATTATTCTTGTGATTGAAACGGTAAGAAAAAGTTTTCTAGTGTAAAATTATCCATCTTCTAGGAGATGGGACACTATGAAAATGAATTTCATGAGCATCAAACGATTATACCCCAAAAGAGGCTAATGGATCATGGTGAAGCTTATTATTCTACCACAAATGAAGAGGTATGATTAATATTCATGTGTTTAGAATCAATAATTATGTTATTTTAGTATTTTATCAATAATTCTCTGGTTATAGGAATCCTGAGTTATATAAGAATTCTATTGTAGTACTTAATCTTTAATGATTTGGAATCATGTGATGAATAGCACCAGTAACCAAGAGAAGTGATTTTGTTTTAAATTTATCTTCTGTAAAACACATGATTTTGGAAAGAGAACCCTAAATATGTTCTTGATGTTGATAAAATATTAAATAGATTATTATGAGATAGTATTTGTGACAATGAAGTTGGTTAGTTATATTATGGTTTATGTTTTTTTGTTAGAGTTATTAGATGTTTGGATTTAAGAAATATATTCAACAACTTGAGATTATAATTCTGGAAGCATGCATGTTTTCATAAAGGTTTAAAGGTGATTAAGGTATTCATACATTTGGTGTGTGGCAATAAGAGAAACATTATTTGGAAAAATATTATGTTAAGATGATTTTAGGAATTTGGTTATCTTCCTTCTAAATTATTTTTACCTTTCAATTTGGAAGGAAAAATTATTTTCAACAAGTCATAAGGTCACTAAATATAGAATATATTAATCTAATATTTGGATATTATTGTTTGATTTCAAATTTTGATTTATCTTATTAGATAATATGTGGTAATATTTTTTATTTTGATAAATATTTGTTGGATGAAGGAATGAACTATAGATCTTTTGATTCACAAAAATTACTTCATGTTTGTAAAATTAATTTTGAATATTCATCTCTCGATGTATTAAATGAAGTGGAAATAGATCAAAGCATAAACAAAGGATGAGATTATTCTTATGATATGGGAATAAATCAAGTAACAGTATTTTCTCAAGTGTTTCTCTAGAAGGTAAAATAATCCCTCAACTCTTGGAAAAGTAGATTTGGAACAAAAATGATTACCACTTACTTTTATTACTAACAAATCAATGGTCATTTGACTAATCACAAATTTATTATTTTTTGATGGTAGAGTTTCTAATGGCCACTGTATCTATGAAGATCAATATTAACATGATAGATATATTTCTTTTACATGTTGATATTTTAACAAGTTTTATCCTATTTAAGAATCCTAGTATTATGGTAACCGTTGAATTTATGTGTACCTATTATTAAGTTAATATTTTATTTACCCTATCTACGATGTGGGTTTCCCACAAAGGAATTTTCAAGTAACAACATTTTATTTTCAAAGTGAACATTCAAAATTTTTAGGACACAATTTGTTGAAGTATGTTATAATGTAACACCACAAAATTTTATTTTATGTCTCTTTTAAAACAATATATTATATTTCATACAAAACTGAGTTTGAAACCTTAATATACTATTAAATATTTAAAATGTGATCATCAAAGCCTAGCCATTAAATTAGTGGCAATGAATAGTATTAACCACCTTTTGAAATTTATATATAATATATTTAATCAAATATTTTTACGTTTATCCAAATATTTTTTATATACATAAGATAATAATAAAACAAATTTTATGTATAGAAATATTATATTTTTATAAAAGATTTTTTTACCACCATTTAATGAAACTCTTGTTTTAAAACAATGTTTTAAAACTTTTTAAATTATATTGAATAAAAAAACTTCATTTTTACAATAATAGTTTCAAAATTAACTTACGGTATATTTCTTCTATTTTTAAGATAATATTTATTTTCTAGTGAATACTGAAAAATATAGAATTTAATGAAATTATCGATTTCATTATATTAAAAGTAAATTTTTTATTTTTATTTTATATAAATTTAACCTAATAAATATCTAGTAATAAATAATATAATCCATTTTATTTTGATCATCCTTATATATAATTTTGGTATAATTTCATTTTTGCATTTAAAAATTCATTTTTCAATAAAAATGATTTTCTTTACATTTTGTGAGATAAATTTTAAATTAAATATTGAAACATTATTTTAATACTAAATATTGATTTCATGTTTGTATTCATAATTTAAAAATTTATTAAATATGTCCCTTTTATTTTTGACCAATATGAATAGTAAAATTGGTAATTTTTACTACCTTAGTAAAGGGTCTATTGGGTAATTTAGAAAATTACCCTAAAACAACACCAAATATTATTGGACTATTTATATTAAACCCTTAATACCTACGGTTTGAATTTGATTTATTTAATGTAAACTTTCAATGAAAATTACTTTTATATTATTTAAATTAAGGAAAATCACAAAATGTCACTTTCTTTGTCTTAAACACCTCTTATGTGTCCACATGGGGAAAAAGGTAGGTTAGTAATTACATTAAGTATCCATTATTATCATAATAAGTTTATTTTCATTATATAAATTAATTTATGATTTTTGGGGACCATTTTCATGAGGTTATGATATTTAAAATATTTTATTTAATGAAAATACAAGGATGGGACATTCGTATTTTAATAATTATATTATTTTTAATATGGTTTTATTCAAAATATATCTTTGATTATAGATATTATTTTAAAATATAACAAATTTTTATACATCATGTTGTTTTATAATTAATGTTTAGGGAAGAAATAATTACCACAAATAATTATTCAATTATGATGTAGTGATTATTTTACTAATGAAACAATCGGATAAATGATATTTAAAATTTTCAAATAAATATTATTTTAATTAATTAAGATATTATGAAAATTTAATGGATTATTATGAGATATTAGGAGTGTATTAACTTTATTGGTTCTATGTTATCTTTTTTTATTGATTTCCTTATGTCCAAAGTAATGAATAGTGTAAAAATTGACACTACTAATATTTTAACAATAAAATATTTTATTAAATTATTTAAAAATCAAAAAAAATTTATAAAATAGAAATTTATTACTATTTGGTGTAAAATAAAATAATTTCTTCACTTATTCCCCAATTTAAATCTTATAAGTAAAACCTACCACCTTTTAGTATTAAACATATTGGTACCATAATTAAAATTAAAATAGTTAATTAATGTCAATCAAAATGAAATTCTTTAAAATGAAACCAAAACATGTAAAAAATTATTTTATGATGATATTATGACCTTATAGCATCTTATATTCTAATACATTGAAATTTTTGTTATTTTTTTTAGAAAATTGAATTTTTTATAGTTTATTATTTAGAGGATTTTATAAGGTTCCCCTCCCCTCAATTATTAAAGGGAACCCCATAATTTATTTCATTTCACCACCTTGAGCCTTCTATATTGACCAAACTGTATCATTTTCTCTCCCCATTATCCTTATATAAGTTATCAAGTCTTTGTTCCTTCCAAAATACCATTCCAATATCCCTTAAGAAGAGGTTAAAGGAAGCCTACCAAAGAAGAGGTAATCATTTTTACCAACTCATTCAAATTCATTTCATCTTTTACTTCATATTCGTGTATTTTTTCACATGAAAAATAATAATCCCCATATGATATATATATATAAATATATGTTATTATGATTATTAAATAACCATATTTTACCTTTTATCCATCCTATGAAATACAAAAGCATCACACGTAAATATGTATGACTTACCATCTTCGTATAGTAGTGTAATTCATTTTCAATGATAGACATTAAAAAATGTTTATAAAAAATTATTAAATGATTAAATATGATATTAATTAAATTAATGTTATTCTAGAAATGTTGGATCTATACCCTATGAAACAAACTGGGACTTTTATAACAAAACAAGCCTGAGAAACAAAGCAATTAACGCTTGGAATAGAGAAATGAATAAATATTATTAACAAATTAGATATGAAACGTTATAAGGGAATAATTTATGATATCATAAATATTAATATAACTATATTATAAGTTATTAATATGTTTAAAACTATTATATCGGTGGTTCGGACTTATATGGTTGAAATTAGACCTAATGTAAGGGAATTCTTAGCCCAATTACCATTCTTTGAGTTAAACCATTACTCCATTGATTATTTCAGGATATGATTTTCTGTGAAATGAATTCTGATAATATTATGTTTTATTTAATATTTTTTTTATGTGAATTGAGAAATTTTAAATTCATTTTACTAATTCTTACATCAATGATATTATATTTGTAAGAACTTTCTTTTAAAAATAGTCTTTTAATTTTTTTTTCTAAATTTAAAGGGAATGTTTAAAAAAAAATAACAACATGAGTGTATTTTCCTTATATCATGAAACATTAATTTTTGAATCTTAATTTACAAGATTACAATTTTATTTTCAAAACAAATGTTTTCTTTTATAATTTTGAATCTTTTTAATAATAAGTGATTTCAAAGATTAAAAGGGTATTTTCCTTAAGAGTTTTTTGGTGATATTATTAAAGTGTATATGTCAACATTATTTTTTAATCCTATGATTTATTTTTGTTGATCCCTTATGATACCATTTTCTATATTTTTTGAATAGTTTATGATCAGTTTTACTGGGGATGTAATATTTTTACACCATTTTCCATATTTCTCTAGATAGTTTATGATAATTTTCATTGAATTAGAAAATTATTTACATTTAATATTCTATTTTAAATATAAATGTTTTTGTTGATTATGTTTCACCCCTTTCATATAAGGAATGCATTGGACATAGTAAGTGATGGGTGGTGTCGCAATAACCCCTTGATGCATCGATAGTACTCTTGAGACAATCTAGACCGGGTTTTGGCCGATGCCTTAACCATTTATGTATACTTCTTAGTTGAGGCCTTGATGGTATTTTTATACATCCCACATTATGAATTCCCTTATTATGATATTATTCATTTATTTACATGTGATTATTTGACTTGTATAATATCCATGGTTATGTTTTCAAGATCATGTGAATTTTCATATGATATTATTGTATCATCATTTATTCTTACATATTATGACCAAGTTATTGATTAAATTGAATGTTTTTCAGTTATTTATCATTCCATAATCATTAATGCTTATTTATGATATCTTTCGCTCTATGCATGCCCTTACTGAGTATCTGATATAACCCCTTTCTTATGTTTTATTTTCCACCAAGATTCCTATATACATATTATGTTTGACATGTAGGGATAAGTTAGGTGAATAATTTTTTTCAAAGGAATTAAAATGTTTTATAATATATTTTAAATTATAATATATGGTTCATGTATGTATCTAGTTTACTAAGACTACTACACTATTCATTCCATTGGGATTTTATTCCTTGTATCTTATTCCAATATAAAAAATGTAACCATAGACTCTGAGGTATAGAGGTTGAAGTCTTTAAACAATACATAATCCTTATTCTTCTTTCCCGAAACATGTCGACCACCATGGTCATGGTCTCTTACTTCTATAAATTTTGATATACGGATCCTCCTATCCACTATGGATTCATTTAGTATTCAATTCCCATTGTATGTAACTCTGTTTATCATATGAAGACTTCACAAGAACCACATCTTTCACCACAGGAATGGGTATGTTTCACCCTAACCCAGAATCCACTTTAAACCCATAATGTGGGTCGGTGTGCCACTAGGGTTTAGGCACACCACCCCATAAGACATAGGCTTATGACTATAAGTGAGGGTGTAAAGAAGTGATATTAGGGTGAATATAGACTCATGTTGTGATAATAGTAAAGGTATATGTATATAATAGTGAAATAAGACCATAACTCATTGGAAGAAATAACAAGAAATAGTGGAAGAATAATTAAACAACAGTAGCTATAAGAAAAAACATGCCTCAAATCAAAATACCATTTGTAGAATAAAACCCCCATCTGTAGCTAAGCATGCATATCATTCTAGGTCATACAAAACATATAATTTGAAAGGGTTTCCCAGGGAAAAATATTTTATTATATACATATAATCATGTTGTAAAAAAATAACTAAAAATTGAACTCCAGCTGATGCAAGAACCTATATGGTACTTTATTTCAATCCCATAAAAAATGTCTAACATGATAACTATAGTCCAAATCATGGTATTAGTCCCTTACCATGTTGTAATAGATGAATGTCTACATGTGTCCAGAAGGGCCTGTGTAGGATGTGAGAATAAATCTTAGTAAGCCACCACCAATGTGTGTTTATCTTACATCTGTGAAAAGGAAGGTGTTCTAAAAGTAAATGTTAATATCACATGCATATATTGTAAATAACTTATTTCCCTAATGATTATTATCCATAAGGAAGTAATCACCTACTCTAGGCATCACTAGTATACCATGTTCCCTTTAGTTACATATATAGAATATAGTGACATGTCAGCATATATATAACTGTAGTGGTGAGGATCATTAGAATTAATCCCAAGGTATCCCCTGAATATAATGCATCCCATTTGAACCCTTAGGTACCACCTCTAAATTATCACTCTGCACCTTGTTCCATCATTCAAATCACCAAATTCCAAAAAAGAATGCCGAAAAAGTACCTGGACCCTTAGACCTTAGCTCCAAAAATCATTGTTAGCTCAAATCCAGACGTCCTAATACACATCATTGTATGTCCTCCAAATAATAAACACTTTGGTCTCAACAAAAAACATCCCAATTAATGGAAAAATCTTTCCTATCAATTAATTTGTTTTCAACAGCCTCAACTGACGGTGAGACTCAGCCCCCAACTAATGATCTCATCACTATAAACTGATGGATCCTCACTATCCCCATGAATTTATATGGAAAACACCCCCAACCTCATTGATGTTCAAAAACATCATATCCCAAAACTAATACAGGTCTCTACCCAAAAAATTTCTTGACACCACCTCATTTAATGAGTCTTATCTGTGTACACACAACTTCAATGGTGCATCATCCAATCATGACAATAGATAATCCCCAATATGGTGCCTAATAAACTTCATCTTGGCACCGTGTTCCCCGGTGACCATGTCTCTCGACCTTTTGATAAATATCATCTCAAATTCTAGATCCATACCCTCCATCATGACAACCATGTCACCTCAATCCGATGACCACATTTCCTAACCTATGATCAACACCACTCATATAATTTGGGCCTCACACAATCCAATGAACCACATCACCTCATCCAGATGGTCGTCGTGACCTCAGTCATTATTCCAAGCCCGTCATGTTCCCATATAACCAATAAAAACAATATAAACAATTTAATTTGAATTAAATAATACACCCAAATAGATCTACCTATGTTTTCCCAAGACCATTACCAATTTGGAATATTTGTAGACGACAAAGAGCTTTCCCAGAGGCATCTCATATGATCAATCGGTTAATTAAGAGGAAAGAGTTTATTTTATAGAGTCTCTATCAGTCAATCCAACCATGCACTTAGGATCATGCCTCTTGAAACACTGTGAAATCAAATTGAGTTATAGGAACCACATACCTTAAATTAATAAATACCCTCTCATCCGATATCATCCTCTAAATCAATCTGATTCAGAAGAAATTATCATTTTAGATGGATGCCCTAAAAAAGGGTGAAACAACTAACATGGGTTTATATTACTATAATGTAAAAGAAAAAAATGTAAAATATTGAATGTGTCATGACCCGTCCTAGTGGGGCCTGAGCCGTAACTCCCCAAGCCTGCCTCCAATAGGCCAGGGGCTGGTGACTAGCACTGAGTAGGCTTGCTAATAACATGGGAGGCATTGCCTATAAACCTGTACACATGCACACACATCTCCAAGCCCACAAAGATGAAAAGTAAAAATTACTAAAAGGAAAAGATGCATGCATACACTAAAACCCAACCACAGAGTACGACAGAAAATTAAAGTATAATAAAGTAAAACCCTAGGCCAAAAGTACGTGCCCACCAAAAGAAAGTCTGCAACAAAGTCCAACATGTAGAGAAATGTACTGGTACTGAAACACGTCATTGAAGGGACACCTCGGCCTGTCTGATCTCACTGAACACCGTCCGGTCCTGGTCCGCTTAGAATCCTTTCAAAGGCTTGCTTTTCTGCACAAGAAACGACACGTGCGGGAAAAGCCCGTGCAGGGGTGAGTATAACAACACCCAGTAGGACACCCCGAAAACCACAAAGGAAATACAACAAAGGAAAATACCACAATGAAATGTATAGTAAGATATATATAGTATATTTCTACAGAACATATAACAAGAATATCCAGATATACCCATAAAAACAACCATCGCGATACATCCACTAGGATCCATCTTGAATATTCCACTAAGCATACCATTGGGAGAACAAACTCCTAGGTCTGGAGAGAGAGACACGAAGTACTCATTCCGGGAGAACACACTCCATAAGTACCAAGGGAACAAGATGCTCAGATGAGGATCACAGCCAAGTCATGGGGTGATTCTAACAACTCAGTTTGAGCTAATCCACTAAGCAGAGGATCGGCTCCTGGGTAAAGTTGGTCACGCTGATACCAAGAACTCTACCTAGGGTTCTAGGAATGAATAGAGGATCCAGCTCTAAGTCTCATAGAGGGGATTCCGACAACTCTATTCAGGGAGTTCTGCTGAAGGGATCATACTCCTTTATAAAGGAATTAATACCAGAACCTTCAGGGGATTACGAAGGGTACGAGCCCTAAGAACTAGTCCATGTCACAGAAGGCAACTGGATCAAGACATGAAGAAAAATTTACATGGCATTTAGTATGGTTACATGCTGTGTTCCTTGATCCTGGGTGCTGCCCGTGTAAACAGCCTGTGTCCTTCGTTCAAGCCGTGCAAAACCAAACTACACGGTTTGTAGAAAAGTACACGCCATGTTCCTTGACCCCGGGTGCTGCTCGTTTAAACGGCCCGTGTCCTTCGGCTTTTAGGATATAAAACAACTACATGGAGTGTAGAAAAAAAACACATACCGTCTTCGAGCTCTTGGGCTCGTTCCGGGTACACTGGCCATGTGCCCATACACGGTATATGCCCGTGTCCGTGTCACCTACCCGTGTACCAGTACACGGGGTATCCCGTGTATCTGGCTGAGTTTGGCCGGGGAGGGGTATACACGGCATGCCTGTGTCCGTGTATCTCTTCCTGTGTCCATGTACTCCTGGAGTACACGCTGGGTAACCCAACTGACGAACAAACATCGTGTAGCCATACTACACGACGTGTAGTCGGGAAAATTCCAGAATCGCTGTCTTCCCCCGCGTGCCTCGACTGATCCTCCGGATCTTCATTTTTTCATCCATTCATCCCGATGCTCCAGGGTTTGGTTCACCTTATCGAAAGAACACCAAAACGGGTGTTTTCGGCTCTTGAAACAGGTCATAAACATCGAACGATCCTTCCAAAGAAAAACTCCCGAAAACTCGTATCTCCTGATCCGCTACGAATCGCCTGCCGAAACCGTCATCGCACCTCCGTGACACTGCTTCGGGGGTGGATCCACAATCTCGGATCGTTGCGTCACATAACGGATGCGTAACGATCCGTTGTTCATCGCCCCACGAAGAACGCGAAGAATGCGAAGGAGAGAAAGGGGGAAAATCCAATGAAACAAAACTGAGGAACGAACCTCTGCTGTCATTCATCACGGTGTTGATCCGTTCTCGTTAATAGTATTAAACGGAGCAAAAAATATTAACAACAGAAGAATCATCAGGGATTTAATCTCCCAAATTCCCTGCAAGATCCCATTCCGCAAGAACGATCGATCTGCAGACTAATCTATTTGTAGATTAGCCCGCGTTCGTTGTATAAATCAAGAATGGGAATGAAAAATCAAATCAACATCCTACCTAGATTTGATGCATTTGCCGGCGATGATCCGATCGTCACGTCATCGTCACCGCGTTGGGAGTTTCCTCCAGAACCTCCAGAGCCGTCAAGGGTTTTCAGGGTTATGGGGTTGTAACTCTGGACCCTGGCGCAAGCGTCTTTTTTAAAGAGGATAAAAAAAATAATTAAATGATCTTACTGCAGAAATAAAATATTTTTATTAAATATTTTATTACTATTACGTCCAAAACCCAGATTTCACCACCGAGCAGCGCTGGCTTATGTTAGGCCTCACCTACGGTAAAATTGTTGTTCTGAACGCAACGGTGCCCTCAGATTTCTGATTCGAGCACCTGTTCAGGAGTTATCCACTTTTTTAGGAAAACCGCACGCGTCCGTAATTTAATTATTAAATTAAATTCAAACATTTGTTCCGGGCCTCAGAACTGCACGCTGTCTCAGAGCCTGGTCTCGATATAATTCCCATATAATATTAAAATAATACATGGAAAAATCTGGGACATTACATCACACCCACCTTAGAGCTTTTACATCCCTGAAAAGAAAAAACAAAGGCTACTCAAAAAGATGTGGTTACTGCATGCGAATCTGAGCCTCCCGCTCCCACGTGCTCTCCTGGAGATTCTCGTGCTGCCACCGGACACGCACCAAAGGAATAGCTTGTCCACAAAGGATCTTCTGCTGCTGATCCTCGATCTCCACTAGGTACTCAGCAAAGGTTGCTCCATCGTCGATGTCCAGCTCACCCCCGTCGATGACGTGCGATGGATCATGCACGTACCTCCGTAGCTACGATACATGGAAGACGTTGTGTACTAGGTCCATCTGAGGAGGTAGAGCCAAGTGAAACGCCACCTCGCCAACTCTACTCAGAATCTGAAAAGTTCCAACAAACCTCGGAGATAGCTTTCCGCCTCAGCCAAATCTGTGCAATCCCCGTCGAGGTGAGACCCGAAGGAACACATGGTCTCCTTCCTTGAACTCCAAGGGCCTCCTTCTCTGGTCGCCATAAGGCTTCTTCCAACTCTGTGCAGTCTTCATCCACTCCTATATGACCTACACCTTCTCTGTAGTAGGTCTCACCATCTTTGGGCCCACGAGTGCTGACTCTCCCGGGTCAGTCCAACAAAGTGGCAACCTGTAAGGTCGCCCGTATAGAGCCTCGAATGGTGTCATACCAATATTGGAATGATAACTGTTGTTATAAGAAAATTCCACCAGTGGTAGTTGATCCTCCCAACTACGACTGAAGTCATGTATGCAAGCTCGTAGCATATCCTCCAGGACCTGGATGGTCCGCTTTGTCTGACCATCCATCTGGGGATGAAACACTGTGCTCAAGCGTAATTGAGTCCCAAAAGCTTCATGCAATCCCTTCCACAACCGGGATGTGAAACGAGAATCACGATCTGAGAGGATCATGGATGGTACTCCATGAAGTCGAATTATCTCTTGCATGTAGAGGGTTCCCAAGCTCTCTACTGAACTCTGCTCCCGTATGGATAGGAAGTGGGCTGACTTTGTGAGTCGATCAACGATCACCCATATGGCATCGTGTCCCCTGGACGTACGTGGTAAACCTGTCACTAATTCCATGGATATTCCGTCCCACTTCCACTCTGGCACCTCAACGGGCTGAGTGAAACCTGCTTGAACCGAGTGCCCAACCATTACTTCCTGACAAGTAAGGCACCGAGATACAAACTCTGCCACACTCTTCTTCATTCCTGGCCACCAGAACTGACTTCGGAGGTCCTGGTACATCTTTTCCATGCCTGGATGCACCATCAAGGGGGATGTATGGAACTCCCTCAGAACCTCCTCCTATAACATCACTGGTACCACCGTGCGCCCTCTAAAAAGGACAACGCGCTCTCCACCTTTTGAATATCCATCAGTAGCATCACATATGGATATCTGAGCACGTAGAGTCTCACAGCTAGCATCCTTGTGTTGTGCTTACCTGACTCGCTATAAGAGTGGAGGGGTAACAGCCATAAACATAGGGTAAGCTCCCTCATCTCCATCCACGAAGGACAACTTCAAAGAGGACAACTGCCTTGTCGCCTCATCCGGCAACTACGAATAGGATTTCCTACTGAGAGAATCTGCCACCACGTTCCCCTTCCCAGGAGTATAAATGATCTCAAAGTCGTAATCATGGAGGAACTCAAGCCATCACCTCTGTCTCAAATTCAGATCCTTCTGAGAAAAGATATATTTGAGACTCTTTTGATCACAGTAGACGGTAAACTGTTTGCCCATCAGGTAGTGCCGCCACATCTTCAATGCGAAGACTACTGCTGCCAACTCGAGATCATGGGTCATGTAGTTCTGCTCTTGTGGCCTAAACTGACATGATCCATAGGCAATCATTTCTTTCCTCTGCATCAGGACACAACCAAGCCCAGTTCTTGATGCGTCGTAGAACACCACGTACTCAACACCCTCCTCCGGTAATCTCAAGATCGGGGCACTCATCAGACTCTTTCTCAACTTCTGGAAATCCTGCTGGCATTTCACAGTCCACACGAAAGGTTGTCCCTTTTGGGTCAAAGATGTCATGGGTACTGCAATCTTGAAGAAATCATGGATGAATCTCCAATAGTAGCCCGCCAACCAAAGGAAACTCTACACCTCCATCATGCTCTGGGGTGGCTCCCATGCTAGCATTGCCTCCACCATTACCGGGTCCACTGCTACACCATCCGCTGAGATAACGTGCCCTAGAAAGTGGACCTCTTGTATCCAGAACTGACACTTCGAGAGTTTCCCATACAACTAGTGCTCTCGGAGTGTGTCAAGAACCATCCTTAGGTGTCTCGCGTGCTCCTCCTCGGATGCAGAGTACACAAGGTTATCTTCGATGAAGACCACTACAAACTGGTCTAGATAGGTCTGAAAGATCCGGTTCATGAGTCCCATGAACACTTCCGGGGTGTTTGTCACACCGAAGGGCATCACCAAGTACACATAGTGACCGTAGCGACATCTGAAATCCATCTTCGGAATATCCTCTTCCCGTACTCGCAACTGGTGATATCCTGATCGCAGATCAACCTTCGAGAACCATCGTGCCCCTCTAAACTGGTCGAAGATGTCATCGATCCTCGGTAGTGTATAACGGTTCTCCACGGTCACCTAATTTAGGCACCGGTAATCCACACACAGCCTCAAGCTCCCATCCGCCTTCTTGGCAAACAGCACTGGGGCCGCCCAGGGTGAAACACTGGGACTCACAAAGCCCTTCTTCTACAAGTCGTCCAACTGCATCCTCAACTCACGAAGCTCTGTGGGAGCCATCTGATAAGTTGATGCTGATATTGGGGTCGTCCTGGGTTGCAAAACAATGCAGAAATCTATATCCCGATGGGGAGGTAGCCTGGGGACATCCTCTGGAAAGACGTCCTTGTACTCATCCACCACTGCTAGAAACCGGAAACTCGTAACATCTTCCACGCCAAGGGCTAGGCTAGCCAACTAATGTGAAATTGGTTATTCCCTCATATGCACGAGTCCATCCTACACTTCCTGGGTCTCTGTTTCACTGACAAAAGAGAACCTCGTTCCATCACTACGGACACACCGCACCCTTCACCTAAAACAATCAATCTGGGCATGAACTATGGATAGTCAATCCATAACAAGAATGACATCATATGGCCTAGATGCTACCACCAAGAGGTTCCAATCGAAACTCTCACCTCCAAGGGTCAGGTCACACTTCCTGCAAATGTGTGTGATCTCTGAATCTTCTCTAGTCAGTGTTTCTAAGCGTAAGGGTCGAGTCAACGGCTCAACTGGAATCTCAAGGTCTCAGACAAGATAAGCAGCCAGAAAGGAATGACTAGCACCTGTGTCTATCAAAATGGCAGCCAAGGTAGAAAAGACACAGACAGTACCTCTAATCATTCTGGAAGTACTTGGGTCATATGCCTCTGACGCCTGCAGCATCCCCTGCCTCTGTCCACTAGCTCCCTGAGCCTGGGGTGGACCTCCTGGGGGTGGTGGTGGTAATGGGTCGAAATGCCGACCACCTCTAGCTGCTCTCCTAGCTCCTCTTCCACGCCTTCCGCCTCACAGATCTGCCTACTCCACACATTTCCTCTTCCTCAGTGGTCCATCCACTACTCCCATCTCAGTAGTATGGCAGGTCGGAAAATATCGAGCGAGATGTCCCCTGCCATCATATGAGTAACATCACCTCTCTCGAGGCTGGATGGATGCACCTTGTGAACCCTGTACGGCTGATCCCATGTCCTGGGATCTCCTCTAGAAACGTCTCGCATGCCTGGGTCCCTGACGTCAGCTCCCTGCCGTTGAGGTCTCTGCTCCATCTTGCCCACTACTGACAACTGTTGGTTGTCCCTGCTCCTCCAGGAAGCTCTCGACCACCAAATCCCGCTCGAGAACCCCATCATAAGTAGGAATGCTCATAGGGATGATGCTAGCTTTGATATCTCTGCGCAAGCCCCGCCCAAAAGTCTGAGATCTGAAGTACTAATCTCTGACCATATCCATCGAGTACGAAGATAGGTTGGTAAACCTCGACGAATAGTCAGCCACCTTCATGGTTCCCTACTGGAGATGAAGAAGCTCATGTATACGTACTTCTCTCAGGGTAACTGGTGAAAACTACGCTATAAAGAGATGATCAAACTCTGACCATGAAAGAGTCTCCTCGCCGTGAGTCTGGATGACCAAACTCCCCATCGCCCTGCCGAGACCTGCAGAAGGCTTGCTGCCAGGATCACCATCTAGTCTACTGGTGTCCTGACCAAACGGAAGACTCTTGTCACTGCCTCAAGCCAGTCCTCTGCTACATAAGGTTCAGGCTCACCTCAAAACCTGAGGGGTCTCTGTCTCTGAAACTCATGGAGGGAACTCAGCATGAGATCCTCCTCCACTGGTACAGCAGGTGCTAAACATTTTCCCACAGGTGGTGGAACAATTTTCACGCCACATGGTGGTAGAACTGGGGGATATGGTCCCTGTATTGAAGCTTCATCACTGAGGGGGTCATCCTCGTGATTGAGCTGCTGTATCCTAGCAAGTGCGCGTCGCGGAGCATCCTGTTTAAAAAACAAGATGTATCACAGTCAGTGAGTATATTTGGAGAGCTGACTCAAGAAGGACATGGAAACCACAACCCATTCCTATATGATGCATGTACCATTATTTTTCCCCATGCAACTAGTTTTTAATGTTCTGAGTCAAAAAGAAAGTTATCAGAGTCTTGGTGTATGGATACGTCAGTCGCCGCACCAACACTGGGGTCCCTGGCCTGAGAGTCGAACTCAAAACACTTAACACTGTTGCCCCAAACCAACTCACAATCTCTCGGTCCTAAGGTAGAACCAACCACCTTTGATACCACTCTGTCACGACCCGTCCCAGTGGGGCCCAAGCCACAACTCCCCAAGCCCGCCTCCAATAGGCCAGGGGCTGGTGACTAGCACCGAGTAGGCATGCTACTAACATGGGAGGCATTGCCTATAAACCTGTACACACACACACACACATCTCCAAGCCCAAAAAGATGAAAAGTAAAAATTAATAAAAGCAAAAGATGCATGCATACACTAAAACCCAACCATAGATTACAACAGGAAAGTAAAGTATAGTAAAGTAAAACCCTGGGCCAAAAGTACAAGACCCCCAAAATAAAGTCTGAAACAAAGTCCAACCTATAGAGGAAGGTACTGGTACTGCAACCCGTCGCTGAAGGGACACCTCGGCTTGTCTAATCTCACTGAACACCATCCGGTCCTGGTCTGCCTAGAATCCTATCAAAGGCTCGCTCGTCTGTACAAGACATGACACATGCGGGAAAATCCCGTGCAGGGGTGAGTATAACAATACCCAGTAGGACACCCCGAAAACCACAAAGGAAATACAACAATGAAAAATACCACAAAGAAAGGTAGAGTCACCTCTTCACAGTATATGTCTGCAGAACATATAACAAGAATATCTAGATAAACCCATACACTAATGACCATCATGATACCGCCACTAGGATCCAGCTTGAAGATTCCACTAAGCATACCATCGGGAGAACACACTTCTAGGTCTGGAGAGAGAGACATGAAGTACTCATTCCAGGAGAACACACTCTACAAGTACCTTGGGAAAAAGATGCTCAGATGAGGATCACAGCCAATACATGGGGAGATTCTGACAACTCAGTCTGAGATAATCCTATAAGAAGATGATCGGTGCCTGGGTAAAGTTGGTCACGTCGATACCAAGAAATCTATCATGGGTTCTAGGAATGAATAGAGGATCCGGATCTAAGTCACAAATAGGGGATTTTAATAACTCTATTTAGGGAGTTCTGCTGAAGGGATCATATTACATTATATAGGAATTGATACCAGAACCTTCAGGGGATTACCATGGGTATGATCCCTAAGAACTGGTCCAAGTTACAGAAGTCAAGGGGCTCAATCCATGAAGAAAAAGTTACACAGTGTGTAGTATGGTCACACGCAGTGTTCCTTGATCCCGGGTGCTGCCCGTGTAAACAGCCTGTGTCCTTCACTCAAGCCGTGCAAAACCAAACTACACGGCGTGTAGAAAAGTACACATTGTGCTCCTTGACCCCGAGTGATGCCTATGTAAATGGCCTGTGTCCTTCGGCTTGTTGGATAGAAAACAACTACACTACGTGTAGAAGAAAACACATGCCTTGTTCGAGTGCCTAGGATCGCTCAGTGTATGCTGGCCATGTGATGGTTTCTACCCGTGTCCGTGTCACCTGCTCGTGTACCAGTACACGGGGTATCCGGTGTATCTGGCCGGGACTGGCCAGGGAGGGGTATACATGGCGTTCCCGTGGCCGTGTATCTCTGCCTGTGTCTGTGTACTCCCGGAGTACACGCCGGGTAACCCTACCGACAAACACACGCCGTGTAGCCATACTACACGACGTGTAGTCGAGAAAATTCCAGAATCATTGTCTTCCTCTGTGCGCCTCGGCTGATCCTCCGGATCTTTGTTTTATCGTCTGTTCATCCCGATTCTCCAGGGTTTGTTTCGACTTCACTAAAGAACACCAAAACAAGTGTTTTCAACTCATGAAACAGATCATAAACGTTGAACGATCCATCCGAAGAAGAATGCCTGAAAACTCGTATCTCTCGATCCGCTCCGAATCTCTTGTCGAAACCGTCGTCACACCTCCGTGACACCACTCCGGGGTTGGAACCACAATCTATGATCGTTGCATCACAGAAAGGATGTGCAACGATCTGTTGTTCATCGCCCCACGAAGAACGCAAAGAATGCGAAGGACAGAAAGGGGGAAAATATAATGAAACAAAACTGAAGAACGAACCTCCGCCGTCGTTCTTCACGGCATTGATCTGCTCCCGTTAATAGGATTAAATGGATCAGAAAAGATTAACAACATAAGAATCATCATCGATTTAATCTCCCAGAGTCCCCGCAAAAGCCTATCCCGCAAGAATGATCAATTCTCAGACTAATATGTTCGTGGATTATCCCACGTTCATCGTAGAAATCAAGAACGGTGAATGAAAAATCAAATCAACATCCTACTTGGATTCGCTCTGTTTTCCGGTGATGATCCGCTCGCCGCGTCTTCGTCGCCACGTTGGGGGTTTCCCCCAGAACCTCAAGAGCCACCAAGGGTTTTCCGGGTTATGGGGTTGTAACCCTAGACCCTAGCGCAAGCATCTTTTTTAAAGAGGAAAAAAAGATGTAAAAGATCTTTCTTCAAAAATAAAATAATTTTATTAAATATTTTATTACTATTGCGTCCAAAAACAAGATTTCAACACTGACCTACATCAGCCGATGTTAGGCCTCACCTAAGGTAAAATCACTGTTCTGAACACAACAGTGCCCTTGGATTTCTGATCCGAGTACCCGTTCGGGAGTTATCCTCTTTTTCAGGAAAACCACACACGCACGTAATTTAATTATTAAATTAAATTGAAACATTTCTTCCGGGATCACCGGGCCTCGGAACTTCACGCCGTCTCACAGCCTAATCTCGAACTAATTCCCATATAATATTAAAATAATACATGGAAAAATCCGGCACATTAAAGAATGTATTACCCAGATGAATCTGTAGACACAAAAAAGTTCAGGTATCAGGGTCCAAACAAAGTAGATGCCTCAAAATCATCAAATAAGGAAAATTAGGGTCTCCCTCTCTTATTTGTGTGGGTGGAGGATGAAAAATGAAGAAGAAAACATAAACAGTGGGAGGAGTAAAAGGTAAATTCTCCTCTATATGTGACTCTCATGGTTTAGTTTCATAGTTTGGTTAACAATGCACCAACTGTGTGGAACCCACATTCTAGGCACCACACCTCGCACTATTGGCCCACAAGGTTTTCCAAACTGTGGACAAGACATTAAAATCCTTTCTGCTTAAAATTGAAGAGGTATCCCATATATTGTTCCCTCTCCTACATGGTTTATCAAACTATGCACTTTGAAGAAGGAGGGTAACATGGTTACTCTTAGGAGGTTGCTCGATTTCTCTAAACGGTGTGCCTCAATCTGCACACCCTGAAATGTTGGGTTTTTGGCCTCGGACATGTTTGAAACCTTAATTTTATTGATGATAATTAAAACCCATCTAAAGAATACCATATTTCATACGAAATCTTAGAATTATATTCCAGAGAACCAAAAAAATATGTCTAGATCACCAAAAATGAAAAAAATCAAATGGGTTAAGGATTTCAACATGCTCTAAAACTGAGGATGTTATAGTCTTCCCATCATAACATAGATCATCCAAAATATATAAAACAACACATGGAGAGGGTACAATAAATGTTCTTCTCTTTAAAACAACCCAGGATACCATGGGGATTAAATCACCGGTCATCTACCTCAAGGCACTCCCCACCTTCATAGTTACCTACCACGACTGTTATGAGACTAGAAACCCAAAATTAAGATGCTCCACTGACCATCCTTGGGCTCAGAAGTCCACTTTGGATGAATCATCACTTCTTCGCCTCATTATGTTCTCAACTCAGACATGCTATGTAGAGACGTGAAGCTTGACGTACATAGATATTACATTACTTTTGTGAAATACATAATACATAACAAAAACACACACAGAAGGACCATAATAGTTTTGTTTCTTTGGAAACATGGAACGTAATCTTCTAATTGTGGTGAAAGATCTTCAACATCTCCCATAAAGATCTTCCGCTTTTTGTTTCCTTACCTAAAAACTTTCTTTTAATCCTGGGGGGAAATAAAACATAAAAATGTTGAGCTCAAATGCTCAGTAAGGGTAAACAAAAGAAATATCAATCACATCATATTCAGAAGAACATAACATTTTGGAAATCTTACCCTGCAAAAGAGATCAAAATTTCATAACATGGGATAAATCATGGTAGTGAAATGTAATCACAATAATCATAACTTAAAACATGAAGCTTTGTGGCATACAGACATAATCATAGAGAATCATTTCTTATTAGTCAAGACTCATTTCCCAGACTATCTTTGTGGACAAAGTCCATTTCTGAATTGAGTTCATTCCTCGTTTTAGTCCTGTTTCACTGAACCAGTTTAACCTACCGTTCCAGCCATGTCTATCTCATGAGATATAAAATCTTTACCCAAGGAATTGGAGGTAGATATAGGTCCCACCCATCTCATAATGATACAATTCTTATGTGTGCCACAAAATCATAAACCATACATCATAGCATAACCCATGTAATAAAAATGGGATTCTTAAACATCGTGACATCATAAAACAATTCATATAAGATAAATAAATTCATAAAAATAATTTCGTCACAACATAATCAAATTAATGTAATAATAGGGATAGAAACAGAACCCTTTATTATCTTAGATTGAAAATAATTTTGATAAAACACTTGAACTCCATTCTTGAGGAAAATATCCTTTCTACTTCGAAAACACTTTTCCTTTCTTAAAATGTCATAAAATTAAAAACTAAAAGAAGTTTATTAAAAATAAACATGAAAACTTTTAAAAGAAGCTTCTTGGAAATAATGTTTTTAAAAATTCATTCATGCCGTATAAGTTAAAAAACATTCTTCTCGTACTTTTTTCAGAAAAGTCAAAAAGTACCTTGTACGAAAAACGACAAAAGATTCCATTCATATATTTTACTAAAAACTCACTGAAGGGTAAAATTGGATTTAAATAATTGTAGGTGGATGGAAATAATATTACATATTGAGGAAACATGGATGTGGATGATAAAATACACCCCAGTAAATTCCAAAGTATAAACAATCTCAGATAAAAATGAGATTGTGATATTTCCCTTACCTTAGGTCCGATTTGCTTCGTAAGTGTCCAAACCTCCTGTATAATGATTTAAATAATGTAATTTACTTATTCCAGAATCATACTCATCTTTATGATATCATATATGGTCATATTCTTAGCTTATTATTAGTAATATTTCATTGGTACTTGTTATTCGGGTGTTTATTACTTTTTGTTCTTATGCTTGTTTTGTCGAATAAATTCTTATTATTCTTTTTAGGTTATAGATACCTCATTTATATAATGGTATTAGTGTAATACATATCATGTTTATTCACTCAATTAATTTATGTAATCATTATGCAATGAAAATCATGTAGAACGAGTCGCATCACATCGTGGAGACGGTATTCAGTACGTACGCACGAGCGATGATATCGTTCCCATGATCGTGGAATTGTATTGGAGTGTATGTATAATATTTAAAAATCAATATCACTTTACAATAATCATATATAGTTATTATTTACACCATTATACCCATCCAAGTTAGGTGGTGTTGGAAAATAGATTACACCACGGCGTGGAGACGGTATTCCGTACGTACGCACGCGTGGTGATTTCATTTTCCATAGGATGGATAGATGGAGAAATAGGGTTGTTTCATACGTATAATAACATATTAGTATATGAGTGATACTGATGTTATTACTTAATAATGAAACAACCTATGAAGAAGAATTGGAATAAGAAATAATGTTGAAAGAATCGGTAATGGACATTACCTCTTCTTTGAAGCGCCTCTTGGAGACCTCCTCTTAGGGCAC
This sequence comes from Viscum album, assembly GCA_963277665.1. NCBI lineage: Eukaryota > Viridiplantae > Streptophyta > Magnoliopsida > Santalales > Viscaceae > Viscum > Viscum album. Next base: position 897,693,510 of record OY728127.1, read on the forward strand.
TAAAATTGGTCTTTGAAGAAGACCAGTACCTCTATAATGTTTCTAGGGAAGTTGAGAATAGAATTTGGCTGTGTTTTGCCGAGCGTGAAGGCTCAAAGTGGTGTGAGGAAGAGAGGGAGGAGGTGCCCTTTTATAAGGGAGGAGAGGGGCACCTTTGGAATAACTAAAAATATTATTTTATTATAAAGTCATATTCAGTTTTTAATAGCTCCAAATTGATATATTTCTATGATAATGTGGGTATGGGTCGAAATAATTTCATCCAATAGAATTTATACAATTTTAGGTCATTATATTAACCTTATCATTTAGTTTTAACTCATAGTTAATTATATAGACATTTACCATGTCACTTTTTATTTTTATATTATATAGTTAATAAATTTACCATATACATCCAAGAGACCCCCAGTTGGTCCATTAATGATACAAATATCATGATATAAGTATCTTGGCCGAACCATATATTTTTAGGAATATAATAACAATTAATAATATAATATTTGTTTTAAAAACTATTTTATGTCAATTTTGACACTATTTGGTAATTGATTTTTTTGAAAATCATAATTGAATTATTAATTCGAAAAAATTTAATTAAATCAATACTATCATGTCATATTAACATATAAATTATTTTAATTCATAAAAATTCTCAAATTACATTTATTTGGTTATTTATAACATCAATTATGTCAATATTTCATTAATAAGATAATTACTGCATCATCATTGTGTCATAAATAAATTAAATTATTTTAAGTCTAAAAATTAGAAATAAACTACCATTATGTATGAAATCCTTTTAGCTTTCTAATTAATATTTATTGTCCAATTTATCTTATGTATAACCCTATATAAAATGATTTTGTTATTAAACATTGATTTTAACTATTTTAACCCTTCTTTAAATAAATTAATAATAAATGTCCTAATCTAATCTATGTGGGCCTAAATGGTCATATTGTATTCCTAAGGTTGTTTTGGGTCGAATTACACTTGTCCAATATAATTAGGACATGTTTTAGGGTAATAATAATATCATTTTTACCCTTAATTACCCTATTTACTTTTAACAGTGGTAAAAACAGTAAAAAGTTACTATTCACCAAAAATTATTTTCATCTCATTGAACCACATTTTAGTCCTTGATATTAACTGTGTCTCTCAAATTTTCGGAATTCTACTCGCAGAAGCGGTAAAATTAAGTTTTATGAAAAATTCAGTTTTTTTTAACTACCACTTGGTGGTTTCAGTATTCATCAAAAAATGAAAGTTTCCAGAAAAATACCAAAAATTAGGCCTAAGCTATATTTGATATTATTAATTCAAAAATGATGTATATTTTACCAAATTCAAGACCTATCATTTACATTAACTAATTTAAAAATTAATTCCCGTCGTCAAAACAAATAGCGTGTTTTTAAGAGATAATAACTATCAAAAGATTGACACTTGTGTATGTCTGGTTTAAATGTGAAATTACATCCAATGACCAACATTGTATTAAATTGTAAAAATATATTCTAAATATACTTTAAAACCACTCAAATTAATAATTTATCACTATTAATTATTTCGATTAAAAAAGTTGTTTTTAATTAAAATTTTGTAATTTTCACTATTCATCGGAATATGACTGTTATCCGAAAAGTACAAATATTTCACCTTAAGATAATTTCAATATTCTAAATCCAAAAATGAAGTCCATTTTTAAAGATAAAATTTATAAAATTTAAAAAAGTGGGTATTACTATTCATAATGGCTAGTTCATAATAATATTATAATAATATCTCGTTTAGTGAAACTCGGTATTGCGTACTACACACGCTATCGAGGAAGGTCGTGATTGTGTGTAATGCAAGGAAAGTCAGGGATGCATGTTGTGAAAGCTCCTTTTGGTGTAGCATACAACACAAGGCATTAATGAAATTAAAAAGAATATTTTTCATAAAATCTCGGGGTGTTACATTCTACCCCCCTTAAAATGAATTTCGCCCTCGAAATTCGTTAGGGTTATAAATGATTTACTACTCAAAAGTTTATTTAATAGAAACCCACATCATAAAAAGGAATACCAAAACATGGATTTAAAAACTAATGTATGAAACGTAACGGTTACCCAAATTAACTCATCACTGGGTTTCCACGTAGGAGAACATAGGTGAAAATATGGATATGGAATAAGAATCTAACCATCAAGTACTGATGGAGGGTGGTAGAGAACATGGATATGAAAAAGCCAAAAATCAAAAAGCCATAAATTTGTGACTATCTAAGGTACCATCTGATTCATCGGATATAAGAGCACTAGGACAACAGTTTTTTTTTCAAGATCATTTCCCTAAAGTTGATGAAATTGGAATTAGAAGAAATACTTTCATGATTTTCGTACAATCTCGCCGTTGGTCATTCTTTGGAAAATTTACACTTCATCTCTTAAAGAAATGAAGTTGAATTTTTCATTCATGAAGTATTAGCAGATCATGTGATAGAATGATGGGTCGTTCCATCTGTCTCAAACAAAAGGTTAGAAAAGTTATCAAAAAATACATAAGTCCATCTATAGTGATATTAATCATATATTGTTCCTAAAATGGACTTATAATTCATATATAATAATGCTTAATATAATAGAACTAGTTTCTACTAAACAGGGTCTTCGTGTAGGCCAGTAGTAGGCGATAAAGGCCAGTCGCACTTCGGTTGTGGGTTCGATTCCAGCCTTGTCCGACGCGATGGGTTGTCACACATCCTGCAGGTTATCCTTTTTCTAAAACCACATTACTATAACATCCCATCAATAATATCGAAAAAAAACTTCTATCCTTAAACAATACTAACTTATGTCCAACATAATCCATTCCAATCTTTAGGCTTATCCAAAATACTACTGTCCAATCTCATATTACAGTGAAAACGATTACCAAAGAGTTCACATAACAAGCATGTTAATACCATCATTGATACCCATATATCATGATATATACCTTGTTGGTCACATTCCAAAAATTATAAGGCCCTAATCATGTATTCTCTTGAAAAATGAATACCCATTGAATCCTAGTGAAAACATGAGTGGTGTCAAAAGTTAACTCTTTCCACATACCAAAACCCCAAAATTCTATATACTCAAACCATGATATAGCTATTTACTTATATCAGTCATGAGCTCATGAATACTGTCAAACATATCATTTTCTATTTATCCATTCATTATGTGCATGTCATCTTTTCTCCAAAAATATCTCAATCACTTACCATGGTTACCGGTACCATAAAATTATTGAAAACCACAATAGACCAATACATAAATATTCCAATATTCCACGATTCTATATACAACATTATTTTGGAATCCCATTACATAAACACTTAATCATTCCACCACATCATTTTCATATTCAACATCGCCAATAGTGATCGCATGTGACTTCCCTTTTTCCTTTCCCTTAAGTGGTTGCTCATGTCGATCATCACTAACCTTTGGATTAGGACATTTATTTGCATAATGCCCCATTTCCTTGCACTTGAATCATTGAAGTGTTGGTGGTGCGTTCTCTGCAGTATTTTCTTTATTCACATCATTAGAAACCCTTTTTCCATTAATTCGACACTCAGCTTCTCGATGACCTTCTTTTCCACACGTAAAACATTTTCTCATCCCTTTAAGACACCATCCACAATGCTTTTTTCCACACTTTGAGCATAAGGAAACATTCATATTCTTTTCACCATTGTTCTGAGTTTTCTCCTTGAACTCCATCTTTCATTTCTTGTCAAAACTACGAGATGGATAAGTAACCCCAACTTCCATTTCTACCTTGATAGCACAACACAAAATTTCTTCATAGCTACTGAAGACTCTTATAGCTCGTGCCCTTCGAAGATTTGGTTTTAAGCCACTGAAGAATCGATCAACTTTACTTTCAGGTTGGATGATAAAGCCAGATGCATACCTTGAAAGCCTTGTAATATTCGCTTTGTATACACCAACAGATTCATCATCCTTTTTCTTTAGTTCGAGAAACTTCTTCTCCATCTTTGTTCGAAGAATACGAGGGAAGTACTTATTGAAAAATAAGTTCTTGAACTCGTCCCATTACATGGACTCAATTTCATCTCTTGGCCTCATATTCTTGATAAGATCCCACCATTGATCAGCATCACCTTCCAAACGATATACTGCTAAGATGACTTTATCATGTTTAGAACATTGAAGAACTGAAAATACCTTTTCAGTGGTACTGATCCATTGTTCAGCAACAAGTGGATCAGAAGACCCGCAGAAAGAAGGTGGGTGTTGCCTCATGAAGGACTCAATAGAATATTGTTCCCTTCTATGCTCATTTGGATGTCCAGAATGATTCATATCTTGTGCAAGTATAGAAAAAAGATTTTTCACTCCATCTCCCATAATATTTGTTTGTTCAGGAGGAAAATCATTGCATTTTCCATTGCATTGATCAACACAGTTCCTTTGGGTTCCATCCATTGTCTAAAACCCAAAAAGAATAGTGTGAGAGGTAAAAATCAAGCTAGGAAAAACAACATATTAAAGGGGGATTACCCTCAATATCTAACATCTTAGATTAAATTATAATATCTTTAGCGCAATTCTAGGACTACAACCTATACGTATACTTAACCTTAGGGACATCCCTAGAAATACCTTAGAAATATCTCTGGGGATCTCACTAAAGTTTTTGCATCCTAGTATCCAAAGGTTAACTAAACCTTTCCTCTGATACCAATTGTAGATACCCGAAGCTTGATGTACATATATATTAGATTACTTTTGCAGAATACATAATACATAACAAAAACAGACACACAAGGACCGTAATAGTTTAGTGTCTTTGGAAACTTGGAACGTAATCTTCTAATTGTGGTGAAAGATCTTCATCATCTCCCATAAAGATCTTAGACTTTTTGTTTCCTTTCTAAAACCTTTCTTTTAATACTGGGGGAAAATAAAACATAAAAAGGTTGAGCTCAAATGCTCAGTATGGGTAAACAAAAGAAATATCAATCACATCATATTCAGAAGAACATAACATTTTGGAAATGTTACCCTGCAAAAGGGATCAAAATTTCATAACATGGGATAAATCATGGTAGTGAGATGTAATCCCAATAATCATAACATAAAACATGAAGCTTTGTGGAATACACACATAATCATAGAGAATCATTTCTTATTAGTCAAGACTCATTGCCAAGACTATCTTAGTGGACAAAGTCCATTTCTGAACTGAGTTCATTCCTAATTTCAGTCCTATTTCACTGAACCGGTTTAACCTTCCGTTCCAGCCATGTCTATCTCATGAGATATAAAATCTTTACCCAATGCATTGGAGGGATATATAGGTCCCACTAGTCTCATAATGATACAATTTTTATGTGTGCCACAAAATCATAAACCATACATCAAAGCATATCCCATGTAATAAAAATGGGATTCTTAAACATCATGACATCATAAAACAATTCATATAAGATAAAGGAATTCATAAAAATAATTCCATCACAACATAATCAAATCAATGTAATAATAGGGATAGAAACAGAACCCTTTATTATCTTAGATGGAAAATAATTTTGATAAAACACTTGAACTCCATTCTCGAGGAAACTATCCTTTCTACTTTAAAAACACTTTTACTTTCTTAACATGTCATACAATTCTAAACTAAAAGAAGTTGATAAAAAATAAACTTGACAAATTGTAAAGGAAGCTTCTTGGAAATAATTTTTTTAAAAATCCATTCATGTCGTATAAGTTAAAAAAACATTCTTCTCGTACTTTTTTCGGAAAAGTCAAAAAGTACCTCTTACGAAAAACGACAAAAGATTCCATTCATATCTTTTACTAAAAACTCACCGAAGGGTAAAAATGGATTTAAATAATTTTAGGTGGACGGAAATAATATTAAATATTGAGGAAACATGGATGTGGAAGATAAAATACACCCTAGTAAATTCCAAAGTATAAACAATCTCAGATAAAAATGAGAATGTGATATTTCCCTTACCTTAGGTCTGATTTGATTCTTAAATGTCTAAAACTCCGGTATAATGATTTAAATAATATCATTGACTTATTCCAGAATCATACTCATTGTTATGTTATCATATATGGTCATATTCTTAGCTTATTATTAGTAATATTTCATTGCTAATTTTTATTCGGGTGTTTATTACTTTTTGTTCTTATGCGTGTTTTGTCGAATAAATTATTATTATTATTTTTAGGTTAGAGATACATCATTTACACAAAATTATTAGTGTAATACATATCATTTTATTCACTCAATTCATTTATGTAATCATTATTCAATGAAAATCATGTAGAACGAGTCGCATCACATTGTGGAGACGGTATTCCGTACGTAAGTACGAGCGGTGATATCGTTCCCATGATCGTGGAATTGTATTGGAGTGTATGTATACTATTTCAGAATCAATATAACTTTACAATAATCATATATAGTAATTATTTACACCATTATACCCATCCAAGTAAGGTGGTGGTAGAAAATAGATTGCACCACGGCGTGGAGACGGTATTTCGTACGTACACACGCTTGGTGATTTTGTTTTCCATAGGATGGATAGATGGGGAAATAGGGTTGTTTCATACTTATAATAACATATCATTATATGAGTGATACTGATGTTATTACTTCATAATGAAACAACCTAAGAAGAAGAAGTGGAAAAAGAAATAAAGTTGAAAGAATCGGTAACGGACATTACCTCTTCTTTGAAGCGCATCTTTGAGACCTCCTATTAGGGCACTAAAATTGGTCTTTGAAGAAGACCAGGACCACTAGGATTTTTCTAGGGAAGTGGAGAAGAGAATTTGGCAGGGTTTTTCTGAGCATGAAGGCTCAAAGTGGTGTGAGGAAGAGAGGGAGGAGGTTCCCTTTTATAAGGGAGGAGAGGGGCACCTTTGGAATAACTAAAAATATTATTTTATTATAAAGTCATATTCGGTTTTTAATAGCTCTAAATTGATATATTTATAATCTAATGTGGGGAGGGTCGAAATACTTTCATCCAATAGAATTTAGACAAGTTTATGTCATTATATTAACCTTATCTTTTAGTTTTAACTCTTAGTACATTAGATTGACATTTACCATGTCACTTTGTATTTTTATATTATATAGTCAATAAATTTACCATATACATCCAAGCGACCCCCAAGTGGTCCATTAATGATACACATATCATGACATAAGTATCTTGTCTAGACATTAGATTTTTAAGAATATAATAACAATTAATAATATAATATTTGTTTTAAAAACTATTTTATGTCAATTTTGACACTATTTGGTAATTGATTTTTGTGAAACTCATAACAGAATGATTAGTTCGAAAAAATTTAATTAAATCAATAATAACATGTCATATTAACATATAAAATTATTTTAATTCATAAAAAGTTTAAATTACATTTATTTGGGTATTTATAACATCAATTTTGTCAATATTACATTAATAAGATAATTACTGAATCTTCATTGTGTCATAAATAAAATAAATTATTTTGAGTCTAAAAATTAATAATAAAATGCCATTATGTAGGAAATCCTTTTATCTTTCTAATGAATATTTATATTCAAATTTATCTTATGTATAACCCTATATAAAAATGATTTAGTTATTAAACTTTGATTTTAACTATTTTAACCCTTCTTTAAATAAATTAATAATAAATGTCCTAATCTAATCCAAGTGGTCCTAAATGGTCATATTGTATTCCTAAGGTTGTTTTGGGTTGAATTAAACTTGTCCAATAGAATTAGGACATGATTTAAGGTAATAATAATATCATTTTTACCCTTAATTACCCTATTTACTTTTAACAATGGTAAAAAAAGTAAAAAGTTACTATTCAACAAAAATCATTTTCATCTCATTGAACCACATTTTAGTCCTTGATATTAACCGTGTCTCTCGGATTTTTGGAATTCCACTCACAAAAGTGGTAAAATTAAGTTTTATGAAAAATTCAGTTTTTTTAACTACCACTTAGTGGTTTCACTATTCATCAAAAAATGAAAGTTTCCAGAAAAATACCAAAAATATAGGCCTAAACTATATTTGATATTATGAATTCAAAAAATTATGTCTATTTTACCAAATTCAAAACATATCAGTTACATTAACTAATTTAAATATTAATTCCCGTCGTCAAAACAAATAGCGTGTTTTTAAGAGATAATAACTATCAAAAGATTGACACTTGTTTATGTCTATTTTAAATGTGAAATTACATCCAATGAACAAAATTGTATTAAATTGTAAAAATATATTTTAAATATACTTTAAAACCACTCAAATTAATAATTTATCAATATTAATTATTTCGATTAAAAAGTTGTTTTTAATTAAAACTTAGTAATTTTAACTATTCATCAGAATATGAAAGTTATCCGAAAAGTACAAAAATTTCACCCTAAGCTAATTTTGATATTCTGAATCGAAAAATGAAGTCCATTTTGAAAGATAAAATTTATAAAATTTCAAAAAGTGGGTATTACTATTCATAACGGCTAGTTCATAATAATATTATAATAATATCTCGTTTAGTGAAACTCGGTATTGCGTACTAAACACGCTATCGAGAATGGTCGGGATTGCGTGTAATGCAAGGCAAGTTAGGGATTCATGTTGTGAAAGATCCTTTTGGTGTATCGTACAACACAAGACATTAATGAAATTAAAAAGAATATTTTTCATAAAATCTCGGGGTGTTAGATGCTCTATAATGGATACACACCAATTACTGCATCTCCATAGATTCCCACCCCGTGGCCATGTCACCCATGTCACCTATGAGGTCTTGTATCTAATCATATTCCACACAATGTTCCAATGGATCATCAAGAACCCATAAATCCCAAATATCATCAAATGACCACTTTTAGTCGTGATTCCATGCACCTCAAATAAAACCTTCCCTGTATTAATACCCATAAATAATATCATTTCCACACACCTCGTATATATTTATATATATACCATGAATATGGGTTGATTCCAATATACTAACCAATATCTAGTTAGACCAAAACAACTCATGCAACTCATGCACTAAAAAACAACATTCTATAAAAAAATAAATTCCAAAATCAAAAACACCCTAGTCAAATATGTGTTATTCATCTAACTATAGTCGGCTCCCTGGCATGCTTTTCACCATGCATCTCCACTGTGTGCACCTGGCCTGAAGACCAACAACCTAAGGAATTTCCTCCATGTGGTGATGCACCATCCACCAACCACAAACCCCGCTACTAGTTCCCACTATCTCTTCCAGGACCTATGTATGATATTGAATCCTAACTAATAGTTTTTGGCAAAACTCCTGATCTAACCTCAAATTGCTGAGTCTTCCATGATCCCTAGCACTTGGCTGTATGAGATGAATTCCTAAAGAACCTATCATGATTCCCGACCTAGTAGCATTCTTGGATCTCCATTGGTACCTAATCACATTGTGGTTTCCCATGTATTGACCTTCCACACTAAAAACACACCGTCAAAGGGCCACTCCTCAGTGGTATACCCAAGTCTCTGGCCTGAACGCCATGCTGAGACTCCTCATAGCCTCAGTTCATTCTATGTGAAGCATAACTACTAATATCACCTAACATAATCGCATGGATAGAGTATGACCAGTCCGTCCAACTTCCCTTGACTGTTAGTTCCTGATTCACATCCTCTAAGAACGAGATCAACCTGAAGATGTTTGTGTGCACCCTAATTTCATTCCATAACTTATCCTAAAAATGCCTCACTCTCGAGGTGTCTTCACCCACCATGTCAGGTGTGAAAAGAGAGTAGTCTATAAGATTAGCTACATAGGGAATCATGAAATTTCTCTCTACTGGAGGTTCAAGTACTCCCAAGCTCTCTCCACCCTCAGCATCTCCGAAAAGAAGTGAATGAACAACCTTCCCTCAAATCCCTTCCAAGAACGTCTCTTGTGTCTACCTTACTAAATATGTACATCCCATCAACACTTTTCCAGTCCTCTGTGTATATATATCTCTAGATTTAACCTCTATCTAGGGGTGTATTGAGCTGGTTGAAGATGGTCTGTAATGAATCTATCTAGTTCGTGGATGCATGTGGTCCACCCTCACATTGAAATAGTAGTGGGTTCTTTGACTTGAACTCCTGAGTTAGGTATGTCATTGATGGTTCAACACCTTGAGATCCCCTATTGATGCCATGGATAACCCGAACTAGGATCACCATAAGATGATCATTAATCCATGGCCCAAAATCTTCCATATCATGTGGCTATCCTACCTATACTAGAGCATGTACCTATTCCTGTAACTATGGCTCATGATTTCTCCACCCTTCAGGGCATCGTGATAACCCTAATGGGACCTATCTTGTGCACGGTCATGCAGCAGCAAGTCACCACCCTCTTGATACTCCAATGTAGCTTGTCTAAGTGGTCTCCCACTTAAAATCAATACCTTGGTAAGATATACATAATAGTTTATATATAAATATCAATGATAAGTAAAGGTATAACTAGAAGTGAAATCTCATAACCCTTACACTCCCCCACCAAACCATGTCACATGATATCCTACCTCAAGCCCCTTACCTACCTATATCAGGGTCAGGTATCTCATGTAACCTGGAAATAGGACCCCCTTCCTACTAACATCATAATTAGGCATCAAGTATCATCCAGCCTCAGGGCCCCTCGACATCCCATAACAAGGTCAAGCATCACATATCATCTGAGGTAGTTGAGTATAATTCCACCAAGGATAAGTTATGTACGAAAATTATATTTTCTTCCATTATTTACTCTTTAGAAAAATCAACCATATCATCATCCCTCCATTCTCATACTAGAGTTTGTCCTATAAGTCACATGAATATAGTCACATCAAAACACATACATACCTCATCGAAACCACATTCCTAGGGTGGATGAGTAGAATTCCACCAAAGAGATGATAAGTAATAAAAAAATATTTTTCTTTCCTTTTTGACATAATAAATATCCCAAAAAAACTTAATGCAATCCATTTTACTAATTATGATCATAACAAAAAATTATCATATGTTCCTAACAACCTATCATAAAGCATAATCACACCTCCATTGCTATACAGATCAAAGGCCTAAAATCCATGTAATAAATAACCATCACACCCATGTTCACCAAATGATGTCTAAATTGAATTAGCTATAAAATAGAAAAGGATAAAAACAACTCCCCACCCCTAAAAATTTGTTATATCCCCCGTACATGGGGATATAGGCACTAAAACATATGCTATGTACTGTGTTTCGACTACATCATAGTCTCTGATCTACCATAACCCAAATAATAATACCAACTAAAAATAATAACGCTTTATATCATTTTTGGACATCCAAACACTGCTACTGATTCCCAGACATGAACTTCTCTGATACCACTTTTAGTGTCCTAACCGAAGATCCTCTTTAAAATAGTTTTCCATGCTAATGTTCCATAGGGCCTTAGGCACACACCTCCCCATACATCAAAGGATGGTGGCCAATAGTGAGGGTTTAAAGAGGTGATAGTGGGGATATATACCCTTAGGTGGTGGTCTATGTATATAATAGTGGAAGAAGTCCATAACACAGTGAAAGAAATTACAAGAAATACATGAATAATAATTAAACAACAACCACTATAATAATATACATTCCTCAAACAATAATAAAATTGGTAGAATAAAACACCATATGTAGTTAAGCATGCATATTAGGTGAAGGAATACAAAACTGATAATTAGAAAGGTTTTCCAATGGCTTACATTATTAGTATATACATATAAGAATGATAAACAAATGGAAACTAAAAAAGTAAACTCAATTTGATGCATGAACCTCAAATGTCATTTTCCATCCTTCCAATGCAAAAGGTACGACATGATCACTAAGGTCCAGATCCTAGGCTTGGTCCCTTAAGTGATTGAAATAGAAAAATTTCAACATGGATCATGAACGGCCTATGTGTGGTGTCAGATTAAATCTCAATAAGATTCCACAAATGTGTTCCTATCTAATATCATTGAAAAATTAGGTATCCTAAATGTAATTATAAACATAACATGAATATAATTTAAATAACATAATTATCTTGTGCTCCAAATCTACAAGGAAGAAATCACATTCTTCATCCATCGCTGATATATCATGTTCCCTAAAGTTACATATATTGAATACATCAACATTTATTCATATATATAACTATAGTGAATTGGATCCTTAACATGAATCCCAAGGAATCCCCTAATAAAAATACATCCTAGGTGAACCCATACATCCCACCTCTAAGTTTCTGCCTGACACCTCATACCATCATGAACACCAATGATGTCCACAAAGTCATGCAAAACAAGTAACTTGTCCCTGAGACCTCATCTCATAAATTCATTGGTGATCAATGGTCGATATCCCATGGCACAGTTATGTTTATCCCCTAAATAATAAACATTGTCCGCTCAATAGACAATGTTCTAAGGAATGGTTATATCTTTCCTCCCAAAGAATTACATCCCAACGACTTCAACATATAGATATACTCAACCCCCAACTAACAGTTTCTTCATCATCAACACATGGCTCCTCAACATCCTCGAGTATTTCTATGCTATGCACCTCTAACCTCACTAGTGGTCAATAACATCCTAATCCACAACTAACAGAGGACTCTACCAAATTAGTGTTCAACACCACCTCATCATATAAGTCATATCCATGTCTACATGGCTCTAATAGAACTTCATCCAATCACAATGTTCATAAATCACCAAAATATTACCTAAGATACATCATCTTTCAACCCCATTACCCTGTGACCATATTGATCAATATGTGGTCAAAACTATCTTAAGGTCCTGGGTAATTCCCTCAGTCATGATGAACTCATCGCCTCAATCAGATGTCCACGTCACCCAAACAATTAATGACATCACTCATATAATCTAGGCCTCGTCCAACTTGAGAAACCATGTCACCTCATCCAGATGCTAATCACCATATCAATCCTCAGGACAAGCCCCTCGGGATACTATGAAACCAAGACAAATAGTGAGAAAATTAATTTGAATTAAATAATAGTCCAAACCTATTCTTCCCAAACTTTTTGAAGCCCAATACCTAGCATGAACATTTGTAGTGGATTAAGAACATTCCTATAAGCATATCATTTGATCAATCAATTAACTAAAACACAAACATTAATTTTATAGTCTCTCTTAGTCAACTCAATGAAGTTCTAAATAATTAACCGCCCAAAAAACAATAAAATAAAATATGAATCTAGAAATCACCTACCTCATACTAGTAGATGATCACTTTTTTGATATTATCCTCTAAATATAATTGATTCATAAGAAATTGGATTTTTAAATGAACACCCTAAAAATAGGGTAAAATGACTTAAACAAATTTAACACACTATATAGCAAGGGAAAATAAGGAAATATGGTATTGGATTGAAAGTCTCATAGAGATGAATATGTATCCACCAACGGTTCAAGGAATGGTGTCTGGATAGAGGAGATTCATCAAAATGATTAAATTGGGAAAAGGATGGTCTCTCTATATTGTGTGTGTGGGTGAAGGAGTAAAAAGGGATATGAAAAGATAACTATATGGATGGTAAAATGGTAAATTTAACTCCTTATGTGATCTTCATGGTTTGGTAACATGGTTGGACTAACTGTATGCTAACCGTGCAATGCCCATTTTCTAGGAACCACACCTCACGCGGTTGGCCTGCATTGTTTTCCAAACCATTCGCAAGCCATGTGAATACCCTATGTTAAAAAATTAATTGGTCTCATGTTTCCATTATCCCCCTCAAATAAGGTTTATCCAATCTTGAATAGTGAATAAGAAGGGTTTCATGGTTACTCATTGGAGGCCACATAGTTTTTCCAAACCATGCGCCACTATTTGTGCACCCTGAAAATGTTGGTCTTTGGCCATCAATGCACCCGAATTACACTCGAAACCACAAGGAATTTTACAATCATTAAAACCCATCTAAAAACAATCCCTTGGGTGAAACAGACTCTCATAATAATGTTTCTATGATCAAAAAGAAATATGTCTTGCTCAACAAAATTGAGAAAATTTGAAACAGGTTTTGGATTTAAACACGCTCCAAAAACCTGATTTATTACTAAGTTAGCCTATTTTTACCATCTAAAAACAATAGGTTATCCATTTAGAGAAACTCCATGACCACAACTGTCAATATTCTTATAGTGGTATGAACATTGTTTTACCACAGGGACTGCCACAATGTGGTCCTTTTCTTATTTTCCAATTTTAGGAATTTTCTTCTCACCACACATTATGATTTGGCATGGTCCACCCATTACTTTTACAACATTAATTTAAATCTTACTATCAAAAAATCAAACACATCAAAAAAATAATTTGGGAAACATAACAATATCTCCCATTTTATTTTATTGAAAATACTTATCTTTTTTCACTTCATCTTCCAAAATTCCTACTCACCCTTATTGAAAATGAAATTCAATGGTAAAAGAATGAGGTCTTCTTCTTCTCACAATCATACTCACCTACCTTTTATAATTTTATGTATAGGCTATATATCACATAGTCTATAGAAAATATCCTTTAATTAATTCACTCAAATTTTACATGGGCATGCCTAGCATAGAAAGCAAGAGATATGTAATCAAGGTGTTCTAATTTGTCTATAACAACTCATCATGTGATAACATGCTTGGATACTTCCATATTTCTCAATATATGTGTTATTTAAAAATATATTTAGAACATAAATATATTTTATCTTATAAAAATATCAACAAACCATAAAAAAATTCTAGTTAATGAAATATAGCTCCCCCTTCTCATATCTGAACAACCATCACTCCCAATATATAAATATGTTGAACATATTCATAAAAATAGAGTGAAACTGAGATTATTATACGTTATTTCATGATTTCTCCAAATTGTAATGAAATTTTAGACATGAGTACTTTCTTATCAAAGGATATCCCCCTAAAGGGATAAAATCATATCCTCTTCATCATAGAGAAGTACTCCAAGTTTATCTCATTGTCTTTACTATACAGAAATAATACCCTCAATAAACCCTTTTAATTAACTTAAGGTTAGAACAAGATATATAAATGATTAAAGAAATAAGGGGGATCAATATATTCATCAAAGGGAATATAGTAGGATGAGACCTTCCTACCAACCTATTCCATTCATTTATTCCTATATCAAAAACATTTTTGATTGAGGAAATTTTATTCCCATAATGAATTAATACATTTTCACTTACTTAATATTTATGTGTCTTTAAAACATGCCCAATTTTCTCACATATTTAGCAGTTCTTTAACATATCACTTCTTGATGCCTTCTTAGTGATCTTATCATATTATTTAAACACATATTTATTTATTTTGTTCTTCATTATCATATTCTCACCACAAAACCCCTTCGGTTCATTCCTCATCCAAGGTAAAGACATGTTTCACTAGTATTAGTATCCTTTCCGTCTTTACATTCCACAACACTAATATTATCCCTTTAATTATTATTTTCTTGACGAATTCTAGAGTTTTTTAGAATATTGGTGATGTATTCCTATGTAAGACTTAATATTATTATGGTACTATGTTTTTCATAGAATACTCCTTTATTTCTCTTATGTGGGGGTTTTCTTCTTGTTCTTCTTAGACTAACTTTGATCACCTATAGTACTGGAATCAAAATCTGTTTTCCATGTAGTATAGGTGAAGGAGTACATTGTTCCTTTGATCTCCTCTTTTCACCATTATGAGAATATTATCAACTAGTATCGATATATTATATAAAATTTTTCTATCATTTTTTATGTAAATTTGAGCTATAAAATAGACATATTTTTTTATTGGATAGTTCGTCTGTGGAAATAAATTTCTCCTTAAGATCACATATCATCTTCTCCTTATAAGTTATATTCAAATTATGTTCCTTGATTTTTTAAACTTTCTCTTACACAATTTTTATTAGATGTTATTTTTCTTCATTAACAATCCCTTTTCCATTTTCCCCAAAATCAATAATTTGTGTATTAGTCTCGTTTTCCTCCTCCTATATATTTTTCAATCCTTACTTGAGTTAAGAAAACTACTAAAGATAATATTCCTAGTTAACTTTAAGTTACCACTCATGTTCTATTATCTATCCACCACCATCTTCATTTCATGATGTGTGAAAATATTTCTCCACATGAGCAGTGAGAGTGTCTTATTTTTCATAATTTATGAATAAAAAATCATAATTTCTTAAAAATATTAATCATTTCCTGATTGATTTATTTTTTTCCTTATCCTTTTTCTTATTTCAATTTATTTATTTTTACTCATATGATTTAGATTCAAAAACTTGCTTCTTTGGGAAACAATTTTTAGTCTGAGCAATATAATTGTTATTAAAACAACTAAAAAAATTCATAACTTTTCCATTTAATTTTCACTTCAAGAACTTCTTTTACAAGATTGCGATCATCAGAATGATATATTGATCTTATTTTGAATTGTTCATGCCCTTAACTTATTTATTCTTCCTTTTCTCATTGATTCAAAGGAAACTTCTAATTTCTATTACTTATTGAAAAAAGGTTCCTTCCACATTTAATATGTAATAGGAATTTTTTGCAGCTCATCAAGTGAATTATCTTCTACATAATTGAAATATGATACATTGTGATCAAATAAATCTAGAAATTTCCTCATAAGTTTCTTCACAATATTAGTGTCTTCAAGTTTCTCACCAAATATAGGAATATTCCTAACTATTTCATTTAACATAATGAAATAAAAATCAATATCTTTATCTTATTCCATCATAATTTCCTCAAGTATACTCCTCCAAATTTGGAGTTTATCTTCAATAGATTTGACCTTTCCCACATAGTTGATCATTATTTATCCCATATCTTCTTTTTAGTTGCAAGACCCATCACCTTGGTGTAAAGATTCTCTGAAAAAGAAATAAAAATTGAATTTTATTCCATTCCATCAATCTCTATATTTCGCTTATAGGTATGGTTCATATAAGAATTATTAGAAATATGATGGGAACCAACCATAGCAACATTGCATACCTCAAGTTCAAGTAGAAGTAGGTAAGGAAGAATCATATTCCAATAACTATGGTATTTTATTTTATCAAAGATAGGAAATCCTTGGTTGTTCATATAATTATGATTCTCTTTTGTTCAGTAACATCTCTGAGATTATTATATGTAGCTCCCTTTGATACCACTTGTTATGATCTGACTTGATTGGATCATTGAGAGGGGGGGATGTTAAATCATTGATCATATTTTTCCTTTATTAGTTTCTCCCTTTTGAACTCAACCACATGAACAAGTGAAGGTTCTTGATCCTCTCAATAGAGTTGATCAACCTTTATTTATATGAAGAAAAAGAAGATAATGTGTACCACATAATATTTACAAGTTTTGGTACTCATGCCTACTCTTTAACATATTGGTTAGTCCCCTAAACATGGATAAATTTACTACATAATAAACTTATTTAAAAAACCAAGACCACAATGTTTTCACACCACTTCTAGAATCCACTATTTGATATAATGTCTTTATAAAATATGATCTAATAATGATAAAAAAGACCTAATTATCACTTCAACTCTTTATGTTACTCCTACATGAATAAATGGATCAATATATCTATAATTTTAATTATTATATATGAATTTAAATAATAGGTGTTGATTCATAGCCTGTTGGTCAAAAATATTCCACTAGAATCAGCATGATCTAGTCTTCCACATTTCATAAAGATGTACTAATTATGTAGTCTTCTTCATACATTCTCATATTCACAAAATTTTCTTCTTCAAAAATATAGAAATTAACCTCTAGGATTATGGTCACCTAAATCTTATCCTTTATATAGGGTGTATTGAGTTCTCTCTCAAGGTTATTTTTCACTCCTGAATATAAGGCGTCTCTCCCATTTTTTTTAGTTTCCGTCATCCATCCTCTAATTGAGTCGCATACACCCAAAAAAAATAGAAACATGTGAGAACCATAATGTCCTATCAAAAAATTACATAAATCAACCATAACAACATTTATTTTATTTATGGATTTAATCCATAAATGCTATAATGTAACTTCTTCATGGGAATTCTCTCTCTTCAGTAGTGTGGATTAAATCTTCATTTAATCCACTAAAATTAATTCTAAATACTCTTCTAATTTATGGAAAATTCATAGAATAAAATCATATCCAATGATTATGAAAGATTTCAAGATCCATTCATGCATCACTATAATTATTTCACCAAATTATAACATGTCAAATCCTAATACACCCTTTATATGGAATAGTGCATAATTCTTGGTCATTTTACCTCAACATTCTGACCACCACAAAATTAGTCTCCTGTTTCTAGAAGTTTTTTCATGTAGAACCTCTTTTTGACCAAAAAATACTTCACCACAACATAGTACATATTCCTAGGTCATTTTTCCCTCAACATATTGACCAACATGGGTATGGTCTCCTTCTTATATCCATTTTTTCATATAGAATCAACTATCCACCATGGATTTCATAACTGCTCAATTCCCATTTTTTGAATCCTTTTTTATCATAAGGATAATTTATATATACTAAATCTTATTCCATGAGAATGGGTAATCCCATTTTTACCATCCCAAAAATTCAATGTATGTCCTTTCCCCCAATAATGAAAGGACACCACCTCTTCTGCACACTTCACACATCTCAAGACCTTTAGATCAACCATTTCCTATCCCATTCTCCCAAAAAATTTACTCCACTCATCCTAGAATCCTTAAATTGGTTATAAATATATCCAAATATGTCATTTGGTGAAAACTAAAATGTGTTTCCTAAATAAGAGGTAACATTAATCGAATAGCTCTTTTTTTATTTCATTATCCACCCCTCAAATTCTTCTTATAACATGATTATATAAAAATAGAACTATCCTAAATATAATTTTATTTTGTTCTGTTATGGTTGTGACCTACAACCACAAACATTTCTATCAAATGGGTTATTAAATCATCACTCATGTGTACGACAAACAACCGCCTTGCAAAAAAAGTGTCATTCATTTTTATGTTTCAACCTCTCATGGTTCAGAATAATGATAAACATTATGTTTATATAATATATTTATTATACTTATAACATAATACTTCATATTTCGTAATTATATCATATGCACCATTTTTATATTCTATTCGGTAAGCGATATGATAACATTTCTCATGTGTACAGGGGATTATCGCCTCGCAAAGTGGTGTGAATCATTTTTCACTAACATGTTTAATGGAAGGTATTTAGGGTAAATTTAATGAACATATATGATATAGATTAAATAGTTATGATAGTCATGAAATAGTTATATTCTTGGTAATATAATATATATTTTTCTTCTTACCTCTTTGACACATCGAAAAATATATATCATCATTTGTGGATTGTGGACTACCGCCTCCTCGAAGTAATGTTCAAATAATGACCTTTTTAGCAAAGTCAGCCTACCAATGTCATTTTTTACACATAAGCTAAATATAGTTAGAACCTCATACTTAAATATAATCTATTATGTAATTGAATATAACTTGTTTATAAGTGAACAAAAAGTAATAATAATCTTGTAAAATTTATCAAGAAAGTAAATAAGTAACATAATTTTATTATTCGTGATGATAAATAAAAATCATCACAAACCAGACTCAATATAAGTGTTTATCTCGTCTCACTATTATTTTTTGTGATATAAATTCCATAATCATCACTTATTTTTGTTTTTTGGTGTATATACTGAACAAGAATGTATTTTATGATTATTATCATTAAATATATGGAGAATTAAATATCCATTTTAGGATCTCTCTTTAACGATGTTTTCAGTTTCAAAGTAACCAAGAGGCAAGGTATTTTTCATCACAATTTTCCTTCTTTGAGAAATTTTTTATGTTATAAACCAATATTATTTTATAAGATGTATATACACTACCCCTTAGACATTATATATCATGTATATTATTATTTTTAATGATATTTTATGTTTTATTTAATGTTATTATTTCTTTGGTATTATGATTTAATGTTAAAAAATTTGTACTTGCCTTTTGTTACAATCCCATCGTTTATCGGGATTTTGTATGTTTAAGTCTCCAATGTTTAATTATTATACTTATCATTACTTCTATTATACTCCTTTTATTCATGATACTTACAATTAATTGTACCATCATTTCCACTCTTTGTTACTTAAAACATTTGAAAAAGTGTTTTCAAATAAAGTTGTCTTCATTTCTCTCATTGGTTGGTAATATTGGTTCTTTAAAAATAATGTTTACAAAAAATGTTTTCAAAATGTTTTTAAATTCTCTTTTAGTATAATTTTTATGGGAAAGTATTTTTAAAATTTTCTTATGTTATAAAAAGTGTTCTGAATTATTTTTAAAACTTTATTTATGTGTTTCCATGCTTTTTTTCAATGAAATAATGTTCAAAATGATTTATGTTATAAAAACTGTTTTTATAAATGAAAAGTATGGTTTTCTTAAGAATTTTTTAATGATATTATAATGGTATTTCCAATCATCAATTTCAATAACTCTTGTTGTTACTTATCCTCCACTGGGAAAATTTCTTATTGAAACTATCCTCATTATTTTCTGGATTGATTAATATTGTTTCAAAGAGATTTTTATAGAACCCATTTATTTTCCAAAATTTAACCATGTTTCTAATAGATTTTTATAGAACCTAGTTCTCTTCCATGGGTTAATCATGTTACATAGATTTTTTTTAAAACCCATTTGTTTTCCATAGGTTTATCATGTTATGAAAGGGATAATGGTAGATCATATGAGTTTATGATGAAATGAAGGCTTTTATGTGTTATGATTTTTATGGTAAATGGAAATTTGATGGGTGGTTACATTATAAACCAATATCATTATGTTCTGTTATAAAACATGGATGGGTGGGTCTTTGATATCCCTCTAATGCATTCACTGTGGAAGTCGACTTTAGAGTTAATAAATTTCTGAGATTGATTATAAGAGTGAAGTGAAAATGATGTCCCTGTTGGAACCATGGTCTTCTATGCATGATTTTGAGTGTGGTTTGTGTTTGTTGTCCATCATTAATGGAAGTTTGGATCGTGTACCAGCAAAGAGATCATACCGTTCAAGCAGACAACAGTTTTGAAGGTGGCGTCGTTTCCCAGTGTTTGCCAAATTTTGGGGCTCCAAAATCTGGATGTTGCTGAGCATTGTGAAAAGTGGATTTCCAGGAAGATCTTCATTTAATATGGAAAGGGCATGAGTTTCGCGAAGATGGGATGCATGGACTGGATTTCGTGAAGACCAGAATAATGGAGGCGGTGAGGCTTCGTGATTACGTCAAGCTTCGCGAACGGCAGAGGCTGGCGAGCTTCGCGGCGATGAAGGGATTCGCGAGGGAGCTTCGCGGCGAAGGCGCGAAGGTATTTTGATGGTGATTCTTCGCGACTACGTCAAGCTTGGCGAACGACAAAATTCCATGGTGCTTCGCGATTAGGATAGAATTCCGGCGTAACTTCGGAGCTTCGCGATAGGTGCTGACGTGGCGTTGACTTCACGCGAAAAGTTCGAGGGTCAGTGGAATCGCCTATAAATTGAGGCTGACCCCCTCAAGAGAAACAAAGAGAGAATTTCAGAGAAAGTCCTTTGCTCTCATTTCTCAAAGGTCTCTCGCGAAGGCAGCGTGCTTCGTGAAAGAGGAGCTTCGCGGCAGCTATTCTAGCTCCGCGAAAGACGTGCGCCCCACGTTGGATCAGTGAGCATCACGAAGAGGCAGGAGCTTCGCAATAGCCAAGCATTGCGAAGGCTGGAGCATCGCAAGAGTGCTTCGCGATTGAGCTTCGTGATTGAGCTTCGCGAAATGGCAGGGGCTCTGTGAAGTCTTGTTTGAGCTTTGCAAAATTGGGCGCCTCGCGAAGTAGGGTACTTTGCGAAGGCCTTTTCCAAAGGTCGTTTTCCCTGTGGACAAGGGAAAAGGGGTTTTTCCTCAGTGGTTGGAATTTGGATCTTAACAAAGCATTAAACTCAGGACTCTGATGCAAGCAAAGTCTCATGATGAACAGGAGACAATGAACTTCATGACTTTCAATTGAAGAGACCTTCACGTCTATAAACTGAGTGGGACTTCACCAACGGCAGTGAGCCAGGGGGAGTCAACGGGAGTGACCCGAGGGGAGCAGTGGGCTATCCCTGAACCTTTGTAAAGGCAGTGAGCCTGGGACAGAGTGACTGTACCCAAACTTGTGTAATCTACAGCTAGTGAAGCATAGTGGTTTTTGGTATGACCGACAACCTGTCGGAGTATGCTCCTTGGATGTAGCCCTTAGTGGTGAACCAAGTAAAAAGGGATGTGTCTTCTCTGTGCATGTGAATGTTTGTTTTCTAATCATAATCTTCATACAGGTTCAACAAGTTCCTACCAACGTGGGAACAAGATCCATCACTTTAAAAAGAGAATGTGGTCACCCTGATTCACCCCCCCCCCTCAGGGTGTCCCGAGGTCCTTCAGTCCCAGATCACATACATGTTTTCCTTATGATTGTAAGGTTTTATAATTATTCTTAGGATCAAGATTTACATCACATGGATCATTATTATTTACTCCAATAACACTTACCTTTTCCAAGTTTTCATATTTTATTATCAAGGTATTGTTGGGTATGAATTATTTTATGATTCTCTATTGCACTTTCACTATGTCATCTTACCCTTATGCACTCTTATTCTCATTGAAAACATTAAATCGTTAATTCTTATTTTAACCCTTATTGAGAATTTGACCTCACCCTTATTATGTTTCCTTTTCCCCAATTTATAATGAATGAGGTTTAATGATATGTGTTTCTAAAGGATTTCACAAGGATAATGTTGATGGCCTAATGTGAAATAAGAAAAGACGGGTTACGTTGTAGAAATTATCATTTGAATTTGGGTGAATTTTTTATATAGTATTTTTTCCAAATTCACTAAAAATTTGAACATAAAAAGGTCCTTGAGGTTTTAAGTGATTCAAATTTCCTTTTTTGTTGTAAGGTTTAGATGAAAAAACAGGTCCCATTTATCATCATTAAAGCCTGAACTGTAAATTCCATGATTTCAACATAAGATTTGGGAGTGTGAGTTCTGGGATGTTATATTAAGGTCGAAATTAAACCAATAAATGGGGTTTTAAAAAGTGTTAAGGTCATTTTGAACCATACCTATATAGGTGGACCCCCAAGTACACTTGTTTTAACTTTAAAATTATGACAAATTTCTACTACTTTTACTTTTCATTAATACCAAAAACAAAAGTGTAATTAATAAAAAAGTTTTTCATTATGATTATAAATATGGAATAAATTTTATCAAATTAAATTCAAAAAGGTGTTGTAGTTTAATTTAAAAATAAACATACAAAATATGTCAAAAAATGGATTTTCAGGAAATGTATTTTTCAAGTATAAAATGATTTACATTAAGTATATGAATAGTAATAAACATAATATGTATTTAAATTAAAATATTATTATATATAATCTATAAAATTAATTTAAATCATTAATCATTAAGGATTACTATAATTAATTAAAATGGAAATACATTATGTTTTAAAATAATAGTTTTCTGAAGAAAAACAATTCTTTCTTACCTCTAAATGATAATATTTTTATTTCTATCTAATTGATAGTAACTTCATGGTTAATTATACATTTTATAAATATATTATAAATAAAATAAGGAATATTTAAATACTATAACATTAATTATTCAAGCTTATTTATAAAGGAAGATATCAAAAACTCATTATGTTCTTATTTTGACCAAGTAATTTAAAAATTTATATTCATTCTATAAAATTAGAATTTTTATTCAATGAAATATTAAAATGTTCATTATATTATAGTTTTATTTAAATCTAATGTTCACTTACTCTAATTGAAGCTTGGTTGTTATATGGATGAGCATGGGAAGCCAGTTTCTACGATGATGATTGAATGTAAAAGCTCTAATTAATGTAGGTGTTTATTTGTAATTTCCATATGGCTAATTGAATTTGTCTTTTAATTCATGTGATTTTTTGTAGAGTCGGTGAGGGTTCTAACCTATACTATTAAAAAGAAAATGTTTAATTTTAATCTTTTGGTTTATTTATATTAAATAGAATTTTAATTTAATTTTTTTTAATTATGTAAATTTATGGGAAGAGATTATTATATTTCCAAGGATGATTAATGAAATTATGAACTATCTGGATGAAAAAGTCATCAATGGTCGAGTCATAAAATAAGAGGATACACATTCCCTAGGACACCCCCAAAAGAGGGTGTGACATTAATTGAGTTGGATGGCCCTAATTGGCCCAGTGGGGACCCTTGATATGTATTGGTACTTGGTATAAATCCCACAAGCTTACTATGGATGGGTTGTGTGAGCTAACTGGCTTGGAGTGTTCATCGACAGGGAGATGATCCATAACTCACATCTCATGAATCGGGCTGATAAGGCCTTCCCTTAATTCCAGTTAGGTGATGTTGGGAGTATGAACTTGTCAAGAGGAGTGATGTCCTCCAATATGTGGGTTTTAAATAATGTGACATGGGATGGATGTGAGGAACCTAGTTGGGTTCCTCTGTTTATGTTTGAAATTAGGGACTATGATATGTTTATGATAACTGACTGACCCCAAGATGGAGTAGTGGGATGTGGATAGTGATGGTGGGTTAGGTTCTAGTCAACCCTTGTTTCCATTTTAGTCACTTATATTTGGACGTGGTATATTCTCATGGGGAAGATTTTAAATGGTTGGGATACTATGATTTAGAGTCAGATTCATGGTTGGAGCTACCCTAGAGTTTGGATTTTCTATGGGATATTTGATGTTCTGACTATCATATGATGGGTACCTGGAGTCATGAGGACATGGTTGGGTGTTTCCATGGACTTATAGAATTTTGAAGCTACCATGTATTTCGAGATTGTTGTTAGTTCCTCCTGGAATTTTGAGATCGGATGCTTGGAGTATCGTTGGTCATGTCCCAAGAGTCATGAGGATACTTTTGGGTGTTACCTCTAAATTAGAGCCCAGATGTTTTTACAACCTTGGGATGGGTCCCCAAATCCATGAGGATACTATTGGAACTACCTTGGAATTTCATCCATCATGTTGCTAGGTTTTCATAGTCATCATGGCATCCTTAGAGACACTAAGACACTACTTAAATTAGGTAAAGTCAATTAGGGCCAAATACCTAAGGATCAATGTGAAGTTATTTAATTAATTTTCTATAGTGTATTTTTTATTTTCATATGATCTTGTCACATTAACATATCACTACATTTGAACTATATTGAAGTACTCCATTGGTTGTTCCATTTTGATTTATGTATTCACACCCTAAATAGGCTTCCACTGCACCCAGGTACCCCTGAAAATTCTCGCTTGGTTACAGGAACATAATGGGATGAGGCCATCAGATAATTGAGTAGGATAGAGCAAATGAGTAGAATGATCTTTTAATGAGTTTTGTCTCATTTTGGTCATAGATCCAATATTTTTTTGGTTATTTATATTGGTTGGATCAGTGTGTGGTTAGTTATATGTTTTATATGACATAAGTATACAATTTTTTATATAATTATTGGTTTAATTATTATTTCTATCTGGAATGATATGTATGATTTTTAGATATTTATTTATTACTATTGACTCTGATGTAGGAGGTATAGCATCCTCATGATACATCCTTAGACCCCCAATACTATTCTGAAACCCCTAGCGTTCAGGGAGGAATGCATGAGGTCATAGTGAAAACTGATCTAGTTACTATTCTATGTGAACTAATCCAAGACATTAAAAATAATCTTATAGAATATATTGATTTCTTCCTCCTTTAAAATGAATATAGAAATATCACAAAAACTCTTTAAGTGTCATAATTTACCTTTAAATCTAATCGGATTTGATCAGAAGTGGTTCCATGTTAGGTCCACTAGGCTAGATACCCTAAGAGGGGGGTGAATCAAGTCATGTAATATTAAAATAACTTCCCCATTTGATCTTGTTTTGTTGTCAAACAAAACTCTCTTCTCCCTCTTTACCATGGTAAACTATGAACAGAAATTAAAGTATGCATGAGACGGATCAATTTTTACCTGGTTCACCCTCACTAGGCTATATCCAAGGATCATATAATGGTGTTGTTCTAATGCACCAAATCCACTAAAATCAAACTATTGTTTACAAGTTTGAAGTGGACTCACTGTCCCTCCTAGTTTACAACAAATCAATATTTTAAAGCACACTTCTCTCTCAAATGAATTGGTCACTACTTCTTAGAATATCCACTCATGTTTTATAGACTGGTAGGTCCTTTCATAGTCACTAATGAATTCATACTTCATTGTACATAGATGATCTATTGATTTCCTAATTTCATTCACTAATGAATACATCTTTACCACATTATTACTAGGAAATCTGAAATCTTTCACACAACCCTTACTATGTCTTGCACGTAACTTTAATTACATGCATGCAAGATTCCACTTTTTTATGAAACATCCCTTTCACACAACTTCAGTCTTATGAGAAACTCAAATCCTACAAGAAACTTCCTTATCTTGTGTGAAATAAAAATCTTTTTCACAACTCCCTTTTCTTAAAATTATTATGTGATCCGAAGCTCAGATTCTCTCTAAGTGTTGAGATCTCTCAAATGATGTAGGACACCTATTATTTATATGTGTCACCGACCCCTACCTGGAAGATTCACCGCATCACGCAAGATCCCCTATGTGCATGAAAATCTCAATTTTACATCACATTGGGTTCTCAAGTTTCTTTTGTGCAATCCTAATATTTCATGCACTTCATGCCTTTTCCATTTTTTGATGTTCTTATCCTAAATCATCCCTTCTGTGAAAGTATCAAAATCACCTTCAATGATTCGTGAAAAAACCCAATATTCCATAGGCATTCCATATCTTTTACGCACCTTCTTTTACTAAAAACACCTTTCTCCATTTTCTGATTTTACGGCCCAAAAGTTTTTGCAAACACTGGAAAATGGCACCCCCTTTTATATATTTTTTTTGTGCCACCTATAGATCATCCCTTCCATTGTCATGGTTATTTTTCAACATATATTTTCAACAATATATCTGGAACACCATAACTGACCATGTAAACCCTCTCTGTCAACAAACACTATCAACCCAAAAAATGCTTCAATATTTCCTTGAGCGATTTTTTCCCAATAATCTCCCCCTTTTAGTTTGTTGAAAACTATTTCATTACATGATACCTCTTCAACTTCTACCATATTCTACCACCATCCACCTCTTTTGATTTAGATAGAAATCAATGATTTACTCAATACATACTCCTAGACCACATGAAAAATGATATGCGTGAGAAACAAGAGTATGATGAAAAGTTCAGCAATGAATCATTTCATTCCTGACACCAATTCTTGAAACCAATCATCTGCTTTCATAATGGATCTCATTTTTCATGATATATCTTCATTGATCAATCACTAATTGTATAATTACATTTAAAAATCCTTCTTCTTCACTTATTAGGTTATTGTATTGTCCAATCTATGATCTGGCCAATCATTTCAAACATCGACGAAACACATACTCTCATGATGTCGCACCCCCTATCTCGATGTCCCCCTATTTCAATGCTCCCTCCACCTAATGACTTCTCCTCATGTCTCTAGAGATAAATTTTTACTGCCTAGAATAGTCACACATTATCCCCCATTGTTAACGAACCCAAAGGTCATTCATTTCAGGTCGGAAATAGAGTAAGGAACATAGATCATCACATTACAGAAAAACACACCTTACCTCAGTGATAGGGGTCCCACATCCACACTTTTTCAAGTGTGTGGAGTTGATTGAACTCCCAGAAAAAGTCGATGTCTCTCAAATGCTTGGTTGGATAAGGCCTTTGTTAGAATGTGTGCAACATGTAGCCTTGTAGGCACATAATCCAACTTCAAAATCCCTTTCTCCAACCTCTCCTTAATAAATTTATATTTGATCTTAATGTGCTTTTTCCCTTTAGTGATGAACTAGATTTTTTCTAAGATTGATTGGACTCGAATTATCACACTAGATTCTGATTAGAGACTTCACTTCAACTCCCATATCATCAAGTTTCTGATTTATCTATAATAACTATGTGCATTCTTGAGAGGTGACAATATAGTCAGATTCTATGGTGCTCAATGAAATGAAAGCCTGTTTCTTTCTGAGTCAAGAAATACACAATCCACCAAGATAAAAATAACCTCCTGACATTGATTTCATGTCATCTGATAAACCACCCCAATCTACATCTCTGTATCCTAATAACTCTGGAAAAGATTTTTCATTATACATCAAGCCAAAGTCCATTATGCCCTTGATATACTGGTGTATTATTTTTACTGAAAGTATGTGGCATTCCTTGGGATTGCTTTGATACCTCGCTACTTGTAATGTGGAAAAAAACAATATCAATTCATGTTTTTGTCAAGTACATTATGCTTTCAATGATTTTCCTGTATTCTATGATATTAATTGTCTTTTCATCATCATCTTTTAAAATTTCCGTCTAGGTAGTAATTAGAGTTTTCATCTCCTTGGAATTTTCCATTCCAAATCTTCTTAGAACCTCATTGGAATATTTTTATTGAGAAATGAAAGTCTCATTCCATCATTGTGTCACCTATAAACCAAGGAAAACATCAGCTCACCAATCATTGGAATTTCAAACTCACTTTTCATGAATTCAAAAAACTATCAACACTAAGCATCCTCTGATCCAACAAATATTATGTCATCAACATAAACTATCACTATCATATTCTGATTACTATTATTGTTCAAATAGAGATTTAATCAAATACACCACACTGAAATCCAAGATTCTTCAAATTCTGACCAAGTCTCAAATACCATTCTCTTGGCGGTAGTTTCATCCCATATAGTGGTTCCCTAATCTGAAAAACATTGTTCTCATCTTTGTGAATGAGGAAACATCTAACTGATCAATTTAGACTTCTTCTTCTAGAAAACCATTCAAAAATATAGATTTGATTTCAATCTAGAACACTTTTAACTTTTGTTTCATTACAATGGCCAAGAATAATCTGATTGTCTCCAGCCTTGAAATAGGAACAAAGGTTTCATCAACATCGATACCCTCTATATTGGGAGTAACCGTTTCACACTAATAATTTTTTTTCGAATCATTGTTCCATATTCATTCATCTTGTTGTAAAAGACCCATTTAGTCCCAATGACATTCTTATCTGTTGGTGAGGACCCAACCCTAGAATCCCAGAATCAGTGCCTAAAACATCGTATGTAATTTTTTTTATAAAAACATGAAGATAAAAGTTAAACATATCATTCCGTCATAGTGAATCTTTTCAGTTTAGGTTCATAAAAACCAGATACAACTGAAACATTTCTTCAAACACATAATAATGATAAACATCATAATGTTTCCATCACATATGAGTACTCAATGCTTGAAAAATCTACTACCCCTGTAAAAATTAACTAAAAATGTAGGGTGATCATTTAAAATGAACAGTAAGGGGTTTTAATATAAATTATTGAAATTCGTTTTGATAAAATCCTTTTAAAGTATTACAAACATTTTCTTAAATGGAAAACAACATTTCCTGAAGAACTTTGTCAACATTATTTAGAGTTCACTCAAAATTATTTTGGGAAAATCACTTACACAAGAATTTATATATTTATTTAAAAGATAAATATAAAAAACATATCAAAGTCCACATACATGTACGAAAAATGCATGGAATTCTACTTAATCTGAATATTGATCAATATAATTTTAGGGTGACATGCAAGGATGCTGATAAAAATAAGCAAATGAAATAAAACCCGCTTATAATTGCATAAGTGAAAAAATAATTTTTCACTTAACACTTGAAATGAAATTCAAAAAATGATAGAGGTAATATCAATTTCTAAATAAATGTTCTAAAAATAGGTACTACACTTTCTAGATAAGTGACTTACCAATTACATAATTCACTATTACTTGTGCATTTACTACCATTTTCATAAATAAAATATTCTTAAACAAGGATATTATATTAGTTTAATAGTCACATGGTTGGTTAAATATTAATCACATATAGAGGAAATCCATAATGTTGGATAATCATAAACATTATATCTAGGGCTTGTGCCAAGACCATACAAAATCATTCTATCAAGGCCTCATGCCATGACCTAGTTTGTCTCATGAGACCTGTCAAAGCATCGAGAAGCTGTGGTGGGCCTCACCCATCACATAATCAGTCCAATGTATTCCTCATATTTCTAAATTTCATTAAATCAAAGTGTCCCATACCACTTTGATTTATTAAATCAGGTCTTTTATTTGATGTTTCCCATACCACTTCAAATAATTAATTTATGTCTTTTATTCAAAGTGTCTCATACCACTTCGAATAATTATATTCTTAATCCATAAGATATTATAAGATTTAAATTTCAATTTTTCTATTATGTCCATATTCGTAAAGGAGTCATTCATTAACAGTAATCGTTAAACTAAATACTAAATGGTCACATAGATATATATAATAACTGTTGCGCATTGAATAACAGTTTTTTTGGGTTTGTCACATGAAATAATAACACATAAATTAAACTCCTTGTTTCATGGAAATGATCATTTTTATACTTAAGATTCATGTTCACTATACACAGAAAAATAGAAGTTTCAAATAGGTTAATTATAAACTAATTGTATTTATTTTGGTAGATTCATCATGTATTAAAACATAACACTTTCTAAGGTTTAATAATAATACATATGCCTAAACAATTAAACACACTTTACTAAAGGTGTATGTGCATGTATATGAATATGTATTAAATAGAAGATACATCCAACTACTTACCCTATAATTAAAAAAAATAGTCAATTTCATTAATAAGGTGATGACTTCTTTTAGAATTTTTATGCACATAACCATAAAATAGGGTTTTGTTATTGTTTTCCCATATAAAATTGTATTATGTATAAAATCACCACGAAGTTAATACCATAATAAATTATTAAATAATCCAAGACATGTATGTATGTGATTTTAATTCTTATATATACATGTGGGTGTGAAAATTATAAAAAACCATATATAAACAATCTTTTTTCATGGAATTTACACAACCAAAACAAGGTTTGATAAATCGTTATAAACATTGTACACTTCAAAAAAACATAATTAAATCACAAAAATCGGTTTTATGAAAACATAATTCAGATTATAATTAAAAACTATATGAATATATAAATATAACCATATATACATATATATATATGTTCATATGATCTGATTAAAGAAAAAAATAGAATCCTTACAAGATTTACGTGAATTTAAGAACATCATTTAAAAATAAGTGTTCAACTTTCTAAAATCATTAAATCAGTATAGGTTTGTTTTATAAATATATATATATATATATACATATGGGTATATATATTTATATGGTTTAACCAAATACAAGGAAAAAATAAACCATTACATGAATTATAAAAGATCATCATTACAATTTTATCATTCGAGAAATACAAAATATAAGTGGTTTGGTATCAATATATATAAGTATATATTAACATATATATCCATATGTGTATATAAGGGTTAATTGAATAAAAAAGATAAGTAAATAAGAACCCTAACATGACTTTAAAAGAAGGGTAGAGCTGAGCAGAGGTTGGAGATGAGTTGGGAGGATAAAAACTTGTAGGGTTAAGGTGAAAATGAGGGTTTATATAATAAGTTTATATAAATGTATATATATATATAACTTTAATATACCATGGTTCAATCATAAAAATATAAATAATGAACCCTAAATAAATCATAATATAACTATTCAAATAGAAAACAAAAATTGAGATTGACTCATATCTCAAATGGATTGGTTGTTGATAATATAAATATATATTTGTGAAAAAACATGCATGGAAAAGGTTTGGTTTGATATTAAAATAACTGATGAAGCTCACATTTTCATATATTTTATACTGTAAATCATTGTTTATAATCCCACAAAAGTGTTATTGAATGGGTAATTATCATGTTTTTAGGTTTTAGTTTTATTTTGAACCCAAATGTGAAAAACGAATAATTCTGGATTTTGACAGAATTTTACGTCAGGGGTATTTTGGTCATTTCAGGAAAAATATAATTCCACATTTTCTGATTCAATTTTTGATAGAATCCTTATTGTATTTCCTTCAGTTTTGTCTTCTGGACCAGGAGCTGATTAGGTCATCTAAAGGGTCTAAAAAATCATTTAAGATTTGAATCTTTCGGGGCAGACTGCATGGACCCACCCAAACTAACGGACATCAAATGCGGCCTACACATATCCAAATGATGTGTTTCCACATGGGATACCTCGAGGACAGATAGGTCCGTCTCTACAATAAATTTGGAAGATGTTGGATGTCATTAAGGAGTCTATGTAATGACATTATTTTGGAGGAACCTTCCCAGATGCTTCGTCCAGAAACAGCAACCGAGAATGAAAAATTCATAACTCCTACATACGGTTTCCAAATTAGCTGAAATTTTGAGAGGAGACGAAAACGATATTTATGAACAGAATTAATGAAGGGTGGAAAGCGTGAAGAGGTCATTAAGGTGGTCTAAAACGCTCAAACTTTTGGGGCTCGAATTCTACCTATAAAAGGAGGGCATCAACTCCTCCTCAAAGCATCCCATTTTTCCATCCATTCCTTCAAGGCACCAAGGAGGAGATCTCCACCGAGGGAGGCTGACCGAAAATCTTCCACCTTTATTTTTATTTTATTTCTTTTCTTTATTTTTAGTTTTTAATTTTAATTTAGATTTCTAATAAATTCATGCATTTTTTTATTTTTGTGTCCACCGATTCACCCTCTTTTATTCCTCTCATCTTACCATCGTGAACTATAATACTCATGATCATGAGTAACTAATAAGAGGAATATTCTCTCGGGATAACTTCCTTTCTTCCCTACTTACATTCTGTTTAGCATTGCATGGTAATTTATAATTAAATTTTAGTTTCTTCTGATTTATGAATTTCATTTATTTTATTAAATTACATTTATTTAATAAAATATTAAACAACAAAAAAAGAATTAGATTAGGTGGAATAGAAGTAGTGATTTATTAACCACAAAATCTCCTCAAGAGAACGACCTAGGTCAGCCCCTGTGCTGCACTTAGCTATAAATATTTTTGAGAGCGTGCATGACAACGCTTCGTCAAATTGGCGCCGTTGCCAGGGAGCCAAGTGGTTTTCATTCACTATTTTTATCCACACTATGTAAATAATTTTCCTTTCATTTAAAAAAAACAACAAAAAAATCATAAATTTCAAAAACTAAAAAAAAAAATCTTCTTTCTTCATGATGTATTCAAATTATGATTATTATGCATGGACTGATCAATCTCAAGTGCAAGAAAATTTTTACAATGAACTAGATGCGCAATTTCATTGGATTTGTGATAATGTGAAAAACATGGAGGGCCAAATAGAATTGATTGCAGAATATGTACGTGCATCCCAAGAACAACCTGAACCTGAACCGGAACCTGAACCAGAACGAGTGGTGGAAGTTATTTCACCCATCATTTTTTAGCTAAAGAACCTAAGGGGGATGAGAAGGATCTACTAAAAGAATTAATCACATCATCCCGAACTCAACCATTGCTCGAGGAGGTCCTAGAAGTAAACATTCCAACTGATGCACTGATGGGAGGTCAACATTTTTTGGAAGAATCTTGGAATAACTTTGTTGAAGATAACTTGAAACATGATCTTCCCATACTTAATAATGAATCATCAGACACTTTCTACCTCTCTCTTGCTTTGGAAGATAAGGAAGAAGACGCACCTGATGAGATTGAGTTTCCAATGGTCATGCCTGAAGAGATCAATTACCATGATGAATTACTTGAAAGGGAAGATTTCTTTATTAATTCCTCATGTTTTAATATTATTCCAGACAAATTGTTTTCTGACATCTCTTCCTTTGAAATTTCTGATACAGCACAAATGGAGCAGACCATGGATGATATGAAAGATACCACTAAAGTAGTGGTGATCATGGAAGAAGATCTAGAGAAGGTGGCGGTGGTGTGACTACCTCCTCAACAAAAATTTTCAAACCATATGGAGGAGGACACCACCGAAGTTAACAGGGAGCACCATTAACTTTTATTCCCTCCCACTTCGAACCTCAAATTTCTTCTTTATTCTTTCTCAGGGGTTGGGAACATTCTTATCTTATTTGGGGTTCTCTAATTTCAGTGTTTAATCATGGACATCGGGAAAACTCACATGTGGTGGTTTATCTCAAAGAAACCACACCCACCTTTTGATTTGGGATAATCCACTGAAACTGCCTGACTAGGGGCAGTAAAAACCTAGCACCCGCTTGGGGGTCTAAACCAAGAATTATCTATTTTCTTTTCCTTTTCTCATTCATTTTATTTATTTTTTCTTATTTATTTTTATTACTTTCTTGTATTCTTAAAGTGGTTGCTTCTAGGAGCTTAACTCAAGGCATCCACTTCTAAAATAATGTCAGGTTGTATCTTTCCTTACCTTTTATTTTTTACCTTTATATTTATATTTTGTTGAGTTGAAATAAGGGGTAGTTAAATTTAAGTGTGGGTGAGTGTCAACCAGCTAAGTTATTTTTGTGTGCTTTTCATTTTTTTTGGATTTTTGAGCTTAATGAATATTCTTATCACTTTTCACACATCAATTGATTATAAAGAGTTGAAATGATTTTTGAAATAATGGATTTTAAATGATTGTTGATGTGAAAACCTTTTTCTTGAATTGGATTTTCAATCATTTTTATAGGTTTGACTGATTTTTGAAATCCATGACCATGAAACACTGATTCAAAATATTTTTTCCCATCTTGTGAGGTATTCTAAACCACTTTTACATATTCTTCCTAATACCCACACTTTCTTGAGGGAAACTTGAATTTTGTGTGAGAACCAGAATTTGTGAATATTATTTTTCAAAGCTTTGGATTTCATGGAATGTATTTAAAATGATTGAGGCATCTAATTGGCTAGCCACATTTTATCCTGAGACCCACCTTTACATTTATCCTTCGTAATCCCTTAGATTCCATGAATTGCCTTACAGGTTTAAGCCACATTACAAGCCAATTTTTCCATACCTACCCACACTTTTAGTATTTTTGCATGGATATTTCATGTTTGAGTGTGGGGGAAGGGCCTTTGATGTGCGTTCCTTGGGATTTGTATCATGTATGGGTAATGTGAAGTGTGTGTCAATATTTTGGTCTGTGGATAACAAAAGAATTGGGCATGTGTCGTCATTTCATTGTGCTTTATTTGTTTCATCCATTTCTCCTAAAAAAAGAAATCAAAAAATGGATATGAGCTTTAATTCCTCATTGTACATTCTTTTATGACTCATGTACCTCCCAAAAATCAAGGGCATGAATTGTCATTCATTCATTGAATTCAATTTTTCAGCTCATCCTCTATGAAAAAAAAAGAAAAAATAAAATAAAGATGTGCCTTTCTGGAGCTTTAAAAAAAGAGGAGAACTTAGATGATATAATTCATTATAATCACTTATTTTCTCATGTACCATGTCATAAAGATGGGTGGGGTTGTTTTTCACATTTACAAGCAGTATTGAGTGAGGAATTTCCTGTGTTTTCACTTGATTTAATCATGAATTATACTTAAAAGTTCAACCTCCTCTTTCTAGATTGGAACATTTTTCAATCATTCTACCACCGACCCTAACCCACAGAATCATTTGAACCTTTAATTAAAACCCTCATGATTAAATTCATTTTCATGTTTCATGCTGTGGAGAAATGATAATTTTCACAAACCTATGGTGATATATGCGATTTTCAAGTATGAGTATAACTCTAGATTCAATTTCTCTTGAGTGAAGAGTGACATAAAATTCAATGTGAGGTAGGTTGTGATTGGGCTGTGGATTGATTTATGAGGTTGAACAAATTTTAATCATTGAAATGAAAATGAGAGAATTATTATTCATAAATGAGACATGATGGAATTCTATTTTGGATAAAATCATTGATATTTTCTCATTTTTGATTGTTGTGTGGATTTTGATTTGGATGTAAGATGATTGCCCAGGAGTGTAATGTTTAAGTGTGGGGGAGTGATGAAACTCACATTTTCATATATTTTATACTGTAAAAAATTGTTTATAATCCCACAAAAGTGTTATTGAATGGGTAATTATCATGTTTTTAGGTTTTAGTGTTATTTTGAACCCAAATGTGAAAAACGACTAATTCTGGATTTTTGACAGAATTTTACGTCAGGGGTATTTTGGTCATTTAAGGAAAACTATAATTCCACATTTTCTGAATCAAATTTTTATAGAATCATTATTTTATTTCCTTCATTTTTGTATTCTGGACCAGGAGCTGATTAGGACATCTAAAGGGTCTAAAAAATCATTTAAGATTGGAATTTGTTCGGGCGGACTGCATGGACCCACCCAAAGTAACGGACATCAAACGCGGCCTACACATATCCAAATGATGTTTTTACACAATGGATACCTCGAGGACAGATAGGGCCGTCCCTAAAATAAATTTGGAAGATGTTGGAGGTCATTAAGGAGGCTATGTAATGACATTATTTTGGAGGAACCTTCCTGGATGCTTCGTCCAGAAACACCAACCGATAATGAAAAATTAATAACTCCTACATACGGTTTCCAAATTAGCTGAAATTTTTAGAGGAGATGAAAAAAATATATATGAACAGCATGCATGAAAAGTGGAACGCGTGAAGAGGTCATTAAGAGGGTCTAAAATGCTCAAACTTTTGGGGCTCGAATTCTGCCTACAAAAGGAGGCCATCACCTCCTCCTCAAAGCATCCCATTTTTCCATCCATTCCATCAAGGCACCAAGGAGAAGATCTCCACCGAGGGAGGCCGGTCGCAAATCTTCCACCTTTCTTTTTATTTTATTTCTTTTCTTTATTTTTAGTTTTTAATTGTAATTTAGATTTCTAATAAATTCATGCATTGTTTTTATTTTTTTGTCCACTGATTCACCCTCTTTTCTTCCTCTCATCTTACCATCGTGAACTATAATACTCATGATCATGAGTAACTAATAAGAGGAATATTCTCTCATGAGAACTTCCTTTCTTCCCAAATTACATTCTGTTTAGCATTGCATGGTAATTTATAATTAAATTTTAGTTTCTTCTGATTTGTGAATTTCATTTATTTTATTAAATTACATTTATTTCATATAATATTATACAACAAAAAAAGAATTAGATTAGGTGGAATAGAAGTAGTGATTTATTAACCACAAAAGCTCCTCAAGAGAACGACCTAGGTCAGCCCCTGTGCTGCACTTAGCTATAAATATTTTTGAGAGCGTGCACGACAACGCTTCGTCAATAACCTACCGTGAAGACTTGTGTAATGGAAAATGTGGATAAATTGGTGTGTAGAGGTATAGGAAGACCTAGTGGGGAGAGATGGTGACTGGTGGGATGTGAGGAAGAAGAAGAATAAAGGATAATTGTGGAAAAAGAACAGACAGTCCAAATCGATCAAGGCTGATTGAATGACTGAGGTGGGTTCCGTATTTTTAAAAACAAATGAAAGGTTGAAATTAACCGAGGATTGATTGGAAAGTCTATGGAAACCATGAGTTTTAAAAATATATGAGTGGTTGAGATCAAATGTGTCCCCGATCGAATGGTCCAGATAAAACACGGTGGAAATGTCGTGGCGGTGGGGTATAAAGGAGGGATAGAACCAATATCCAAGATCTCAGGTGGAGAGATTGAATGGACAGGATTAGATCCACCTTTAAAAACCACATCCCATATTGAAATGTGGAGCAATTTGGGACCGCCATATAAACCTTGACATTCTGAGGCTAGGGCAATGAACTCCCTTCCCCCTCCCTGGTACCACCAAATACAAGTTCTTTCCTACGGGCGCACTCTGTTCCCACCCTATGTCATCGTGCCGCCCCACACAGTGGTGTCGACTATGTAACTCCCTAAGATTTTATGAAAAATATTCTTTTTAATTTCATTAATTTTTTGTGTTGTACGCTACACCAAAAGGAGCTTGCACAACACGCATCCTTGACTTTCCTTGCATTACAATCAATCGCGACCTTCCTCGATAGCGTCTGTAGTACACAATACTGAGTTTCAATAAACAACGATATGCTATTAAAATATTATTAAAACTAGCCGTTATGAATAGTAATAACCACTTTTTGAAATTTTGTAAATTTTATTTTTGGATTCGGAATATCGAAATTAACTTAGGGTGAAATTTTAGTACTTTTCGAATAAATTTCATTTTCTGATGAACAGTGAAAATTACTAAATTTTAATTAAAAACAACCTTTTTAATAGAAATAATTAATAGTGATAATTTATTAATTGGAGTGGTATTAAAGTATATTTAGAATATATTTTTACAATTTAATACAATGTTGGTCATTGGATGTAATTTCACCTTTAAACCAGACATAAACAATTGTCAATCTTTTGATAGTTATTATCTCTTAAGAACACGCTATTTGTTTTGACGACGGGAATTAATTTTTAAATTAATTAATGCAAGTAATATGTTTTGAATTTGTTAAAATAGACATCATTTTTTAGTTCATAATATCAAATATATCTTAGGCCTAATTTTTGGTCTTTTTTTGGAAACTTTCATTTTTTGATGAATAGTGAAACCACTAAGTGGTAGTTAAAAAAAATGAATTTTTCATAAAACGTAATTTTACCACTTCTGTGAGTGGAATTTCAAAAATCCGAGAGACACGATTGATGTCAGTAAGTAAAATGTGGTTCAATGAGATGAAAATAATTTTTGGTGAATAGTAACTTTTTACTTATTTTTAACCACGGTTAAAAGTAAATAGGGTAATTAAGGGTAAAAATGATATTATTATTACCCTAACACATGTCCTAATTCTATTGGATAAGTGTAATTCGACCAAAAACAACCTTAGGAATAAAGTATTACCATTTAGTCCCACTTGGATTAGATTAGGACATTTATTATTAATTTATTTAAAGAAGGGTTAAAATAGTTAAAATAAAAGTTTAATAACTAAATCATTTTTAATATAGGGTTATACAGAAGATAAATTAGACTATAAATATTTATTATAAATATAAAAAGATTTCCTACATAATTATAATTTATTTGTAATTTTTATACATTAAAAAATTTATTTTATTTATGACACAAAGATGATGCAGTAATTATCTTATTAATGAAATATTGACATAATTGATGTTATAAATACCTAAATAAATGAAATTTAAGACCTTTTATGAATTCAACTAATTTTCTAGGTTAATATGACATGTTATTATTTATTTAATTAACATTTTTCGAACTAATCATTCTATTATGATTTTCAAAAAAAAATCAATTACAAAATAGTGTCAAAATTGACATAAAATAGTTTTCAAAACAAATTTTATATTATTAATTGTTATTTTATTCCTAAAAATATAAGGTTCGGCCAAATGACTTAGATAAGGCTATATATATTAATAATAAACAACTTGGGGTTCGTTTGTCTTGTTATAGTATGTTTATTAACCTTAGAGTGTAAGAACACAAAAAGACACGGTAAAAGTAAAATTATCTATCTTAAAGTTAAATATAAATGATAAGGTTAAAATAGGAATCTAAACTTGGATAAATTCTATTGGATGAGAATATTTAGACCCTTACCCACCATAGCTTCAAAATAAATCAATTTGGAGCTATTTAAAACCGAATTTGGCTTTATAATAAAATAATATTTTTAGTTTTTCCAAAAGAGCCCCTCTCCTCCCTTATAAAAGGGTACCTCCTCCCTCTCTTCCAAAAACTACTTTGAGCCTTCAAGCTCGTACAATGCCTCCTAATTTCTCTTCTCCACTTCCCTAGAAACATCCTAGAGGTCTTGGTATTCTTCAAAGACCAATTTTAGTTCCCTAAGAGGAGGACTCAAAGAGGCGCTTCAAAGAAAAGGTAATGTCTGTTACCGATTCTTTAAACTTTGTTTCTTCTTCCACTTCTTCTTCTTAGGTTGATTCGTTATGAAGTAATAACATCAGTATCACTAATATACTGATATGTTATTATAAGTATGAAACAACCCTATTTCACCATCTATCCATCCTATGGAAAATGAAATCACCGCGTGTGCGTACGTACGGAATACCGTCTCCACGCCGTGGTGTAATCTATTTTCCACCACCACCTTACATGGATGGGTATAATGGTGTACATAATAACTATATATGATTATTGTAAAGTGATATTGATTCTGAAATATTATACATACACTCCAATTAAATTCCACGATCAGGAGAACGATATCATCGCTCGTGCGTACGTACGGACTACCATCTCCAGGACGCGATGAGATTCATTCTCCACGTTAACCATTCATGAATGATTATAAAGTATATATAATAAGTAATCATTAAATATATTACATAATAATGATATTGTATTTATGTGTATATATATGTATGTCCTCAACTTAATTCCATTCAACTCAATAAGGAAACGAAAACAGCGTTCATGCGTACGTACGGCCTACCATCTCCATGAACGGTGTATTTCTTTCCATTTACTGATCTATTATATATATGTATATTCTGAATATATATTATATATAAATCATGTTTTATATTCTGGATTTATTTAATCATGATCTAAGTAATCATATTAATAATTACAAGTCAAAACACGGATGACAAATAAAACGATTTTACCCAAAACGCTCTTTAACATGGAATTTACAAAAGAACGGGTAAAATAAAGTCATAATTGAACCATATATGATATCATACAATTAGTATGATTCTGTAATAAGTCAATTAAATTATTTAAATCATTATAAAGGAGGTCCGGACACTTACGAAGATAATCGGACCTAAGGTAAGGGAAATATCACAATCTCATTTTTATCTGATATTGTTTATACTTTGGAATTTACTGGGGTGAATTTTATCATCCACATCCATGTTTCCTCAATATGTAATATTTACATCATTCTACAATATTTTATATCCAATTTTACCCTTTAGTGAGTTTTTAGTAAAAGATATGAAAGGAATCTTTTGTCGTTTTTCGTACGAGGTACTTTTTGACTTTTCCGACAAAAGTACGAGAAGAATGTTTTCTTTTAACTTATATGGCATGAATGGATTTTTTTTAAACATTATTTCCAAGAAGCTTCCCTTAAAAGTTTTCAAGTTTACTTTTAATCAACTTCTTTAGTTTATAATTGTATTAAATCTTAAGAAAGGAAAAGTTTTTTTGAAGTAGAAAGGATATTTTCCTCAAGAATGGAGTTCAAGTGTTTTATCAAAATTATTTTCCATATAAGATAATAAATGGTTCTATTTCTATCCCTATTTTTACATTGATTTGATTATGTTGTGATGGAATTATTTTTATTAATTCCTTCATCTTATATGAATTGTTTTATGATGTCACGATGTTTAAGATTCCCATTTTTATTACATGGGTAATGCTATGATGTATGGTTTATGATTTTGTGGCAAACATAAGAATGGTATAATTATGAGATGGGTGGGACCTATATCTCCCTCCAATGCATTGGGTAATGATTTTATATCTCATGAGATAGACATGGCTGGAACAGCAGGTTAAACCAGTTCAGTGAAACAGGACTGAAACGAGGAGTGAACTCAGTTCAGAAATGGACTTTGTCCACTAAGATAGTCTTGGAAATGAGTCTTGACTAATAAGAAATGATTCTCTATGATTATGTGTGTATGCCACAAAGATTCATGTTTTAAGTTATGATTATTGTGATTACATTTCACTACCATGATTTATCCCATGTTATGATATTATGATCTCTTTTGCAGGTTAAGATTTCCAAAATGTTATGTTCTTATGAATATGATGTGATTGATATTTCTTTTGTTTACCCTTACTGAGAATTTGAGCTCACCATATTATGTTTTCTTTTCCCCAGGATATAAAGAAAGGTTTTTGGTAAAAAAAAGGGAAGATCTTTATGGGATATTTTGAAGATCTTTTACGAAGATTAGAAGATTATATTCCATGTTTCCAAAGGCACTAAACTATTACGGTCCTTGTGTGTGTGTTTTTGTAATGTACTAAGTATTCTGAAAAAGTAATGTAATATCCATGTACGTCAAGCTTAGGGTCTCTACAGTTGGTATCAGAGGAAAAGGAGGTATGAATGTATCTAATCTTTGGGAACTCTCACATGTGAGCGTTGGACGAAGCATGGCTCTCCGCCCATGGGCTTCATGAGGAAATGGATGCCACTGGGGATGGTGGTGTGTCCCGCCTAGGGGGTGTAGCTACCCATGGAATGCCCTAATAGGTATCAATTGTAGTCCACTTGAAGTAATTCCAGACTTTTACAGTTGGTATCAGAGGAAAGGTTTAGTCAACCTTTGGAAACTAGGATGCGAAAACATTAGTGAAATCCCTAGAGATATTTCT
This sequence comes from Viscum album, assembly GCA_963277665.1. Taxonomy (NCBI): domain Eukaryota; kingdom Viridiplantae; phylum Streptophyta; class Magnoliopsida; order Santalales; family Viscaceae; genus Viscum; species Viscum album. The sequence goes on from OY728127.1 coordinate 897,736,249, forward strand.
AAGTTATGACTAGGGATGTCCCTAAGGATAAGTATATGTATAGGATATATTCCTAGAACTACGGTAATGATCTTAGAATTTAACCTAAGATGTTAGATATTGAGGGTTCTCCCACTTTACTATATTGTTTTCCCTAGCATGATTTTTACCTCTCACCCTATTCTTTTTGGGTTTTAGAAAATGGCTGGAAACAGGAAGATTCATGATAATGGAGGATATGACGGAAAATGGAATGATATTCTTCATGAGAAACAAAATGAAACGGGATTTGGAAGTCCAAACATCGTTATTATGCCTAATCAGAAATCTCATAATATGATCAATAATCTCAACTTCGGTAAGTTTCCTGACTCAGATAATAAGAGAAAGATGGAGTTTCATGATGATCATAGAGGAAAGAAAGTTCAATTTCCCTCATGTAAATCATGTGGGAAGAGGCATCAGGGAGATTGTTTCAAGGGAACTGGAAGATGATTTGGGTGTGGAAAAGAAGGACACAAAGCCAGTAAGTGCAAAGGAAAAGGTTCAGTTAACACCATGGATGAGGATAATGGTGTTTTAATGACATCAACAATGGTTAAATGTTTTAAATGTGGAATGTACGGGCATTATGAAAACCAATTCCCTAAGGGAATGTCTCATGAAGAGTATCAATACGGCCGTATGGGTAGTATTTATGATGATGATGATGAAGAGACTACAAATGATTTGTGAGATGAAATAATTGTTGAAGCTCGGTCAATGGTTTAAGAAGTTAGTGGAATGATTACATTTTTATCAAGTTTAATGTTGTATATGTAATCTCATGGTAATATTTAATAAAGAGACATCTAAGGATTGTTACACTGTTGTCTTTCCTTGAGATTTGAAAGTGTATGATTAATGATACCAGTATCCATGAAAGGTTATTCAGATATTTTTGGAATGTAGATGATATGCGCATAATGAAGGGATAAGGAGAAAATTAAGTGTTTGATAGTATTCATGAGCTCATGACTGATATAAAGAGAAGGTTATATCATGGTTTGAGTATATAGAATTTTTGGATTTTGGTGTGTGGAAAGAGTTAACTTTTGACAGCATTCATGTTTTCACTAAGGTTTAATGGGTATTCATTTTTCAAGAGAATACATGATTAAGGTATTCACATGATTGGAATGTGACCAACAAGATATATGGGGGATAAATGATGGTATTCACATGCTTGGTTGATGACATTTCAAGTAATCGTTTTCTTTATACTATGAGCTTGGAACGAAGTATTTTAGATAAGCCTAAAGATTGGAATGGATTATGTTGGACATAAGTTAGTATTGTTTAAGGATAAAACTTTTTTTTATATTATTTATGTGATGTTATAGTAATGTAGTTTTAGAAAAAGGACAACCTGCAGGACGGGCGACAGCCCATCGCGTCGGACAAGGCTGTGGGAATCGAACTCACAACTGAAGTGCGACTTGCCTTTATTGCCTACCACTGGCCTACATGAAGTCCCTGTTTAGTAGAAACTAGTTTTATTATCTTAAGCAGTATGATATATGAAGTATAAGTTCATTTTAGGAACTATATATGATTAATCTTACTATAGATGGACTTATGTATGTTTTGATAACTTTTCTAACCTTTTGTTTGAGACAAATGGAATGACCCATCATTATATCACATGATATGCTAACACATCATGAATGACAAATTCAACTTTATTTCTTTAAGATATGAAGTGGAAATTGTCCAAAGAATGACCAACGGTGAGACTATACCAAAATCACAAAAGTATTTCTTCTAATTCCAATTTCATCAACTTTAGGGAAATGATCTTGAAAACCAAAAATGTCATCCTAGTGCTCTTATATCTGATGAATCAGATGGTACATTAGATCGTCACAAATTTATGGCTTTGTGATTGTTGGATTTTCCATAGCCATGTTCTCTACCACTCTCCATCAGAACATGATGGTTAGATTTATCTTCCATATCCATATTTTCACTTTTGTGGAAACCCAATGATTAGTTTATTTGGGTAATCGTTATGTTTCATACTTTTGTTTTTAAATATTGGTTTTGGTATTCCTTTTTACGATGTGGGTTTATATTAAAGAAACTTTCGAGTAATAAATCATTTATAACGCCGATGAATTTCGAGGGCAAAATTCATTTTAAGGGGGGTAGAATGTAACACCCCAAGATTTTATGAAAAATATTCTTTTTAATTTCATTAATGTCTAGTGTTGTACGCTGTACCAAAAGGAGCGTGCACAACACGCATCCTTGACTTGCCTTGCATTACACGCAATCGCGACCTTCCTCGATAGCGTCTGTAGTACGCAATATCGAGTTTCACTAAACAACGATATGCTATAAAAATATTATTAAAACTAGCTGTTATGAATAGTAATAGCCACTTTTTGAAATTTTGAAAATTTTATTTTTGGATTCGGAATATCGAAATTACCTTAGGGTGAAATTTTGGTACTTTTCGGATAACTTTCATTTTCTGATGAATAGTGAAAATTACTAAATTTTAATTAAAAACAACCTTTTTAATCGAAATAATTAATAGTGTTAAATTATTAATTGGAGTGGTATTAAAGTATATTTAGAATATATTTTTACAATTTAATACAATTTTGGTCATTGGATGTAATTTCACATTTAAACCAGACATAAACAATTGTCAATCTTTTGATAGTTATTATCTCTTAAGAACACGCTATTTGTTTTGAAGACGGGAATTAATTTTTAAATTAATTAATGCAAGTAATATGTTTTTAATTTGGTAAAATAGACATCATTTTTGAGTTCATAATATCAAATATAGCTTAGGCCTAATTTTTGGTATTTTTCTGGAAACTTTCATTTTTTTGATGAATAGTGAAACCACTATGTGGTAGTTAAAAAGAAGGAATTTTTCATAAAACATAAATTTACCGCTTCTGTGAGTGGAATTTCAAAAATCCGAGAGACACTGTTGATGTCAGTAAGTAAAATGTGGTTCAATGAGATGAAAATAATTTTTGGTGAATAGTAACTTTTTACTTTTTTTTAACCACGGTTAAAAGTAAATAGGGTAATTAAGGGTAAAAATGATATTATTATTACCCTAAAACATGTCCTAATTCTATTGGATAAGTGTAATTCGACCAAAAACAACTTTAGGAATAAATTATGACCATTTAGACCCACTTGGATTATATTAGGACATTTATTAATAATTTATTTGAAGAAGGGTTAAAATAGTTAAAATCAAAGTTTAATAACTAAAGCATTTTTAATATAGGGTTATACATAATACAAAATCGACTATAAATATTAATTATAAAGCTAAGAAGATTTAAAACAAAATGATATTTTATTTGTAATTTTTATACATTAAAAAAGTTAATTTATTTATGACACAAAGATGTTGCAGTAATTATCTTATTAATGAAATATTGACATAATTGATGTTATAAATACCTGAATAAATGTAATTTAAGACTTTTTATGAATTAAACTAATTTTCAAGGTTAATATGACATGTTATTATTTATTTAATTAACTTTTTTTGAACTAATAATTCTGTTATGATTTTCACACAAATCAATTACAAAATAGTGTAAAATTGACATAAAATAGTTTTTAAAACAAATATTATATTATTAATTGTTATTTTATTCCTAAAAATCTAAGGATCGGCCAAATGAGTTAGATAAGGCTATATATATTAATAATAGACAACTTGGGGTTCGTTTGTCTTGTTATAGTAAGTTTATTAACCTTATAGTGTAAGAACACAAAAAGACACGGTAAAAGTAAAATTATCTAACTTATAGTTAAATAAAAATGATAAGGTTAAAATAGGAACCTAAACTTTTAAAAATTCTATTGGATGAGATTATTTCGACCCATCCCCACATTAACTTAGAAATAAATCAATTTGGAGCTATTTATAACCGAATTTGGCTTTATAATAAAATTATATTTTTTGTTTTTCCAAAAGAGCCCCTCTCCTCACTTATAAAAGGGCACATCCTCCCTCTCTTCCTCACACCACTTTGAGCCTTCAAGCTCGGCCAATCCCTGAAAAATTCTCTTATCCACTTCCCTAGAAACATACTAGAGGTCCTAGAATTCTTCAAAGACCAATTTTATGCCCTAATAGGAGGATCAAAGAGGCACTTCAAAGAAGAGGTAATGTCTGTTACTGATTATTTCAACTTTATTTCTTCTTCTACTTCTTCTTCTTAGGTTGTTTCATTATTAAGTAATAACATCAGTATAAATAATATACTGATATGTTATTATAAGTATTAAACAACCCTATTTCATCATCTATCCATCCTACGGAAAACGAAATCACCGCGCGTGCGTACGTACGGAATACCGTCTCCACGCTGTGGTGTAATCTATTTTCCACCACCACCTTACTTGGATGGGTATAATGGTGTCAATAATATCTATATATGATTATTTTAAAGTGATATTTATTCTGAAATAGTATACATACACTCCAATACAATTCCACGATCATGAGAATGATATCATCACTCGTGCGTATGTACGGACTACCGTCTCCACGACGCGATGAGATTCATTCTCCCCGTTAACCATTCATGAATGATTCTAAAGAATATATGATAAGTAATCATGAAATATATTACATAATAATGATACTAGATTTTTTCATATATATATGTATGTCATCTACTTAATTCCTTTCAACTCAATAAGGAAATAAAAACAGTGTTCATGCATACATACGGCCTACCGTCTCCATGAACAGTGTATTTCTTTCCATTTATTGATCTATTATATATATATGTATATTCTGAATATATATTATATATAAATCATGTTTTATATTCTAGAATTATGTAATCATGATCTAAGTAATCATATGAATAATTACAAGTCAAAACACGGATGACAAATAAAACGATTTTACCCAAAACGCTCTTTAACATGGAATTTACAAAAGAATGGGTAAAATAAAGTCATAAGTGAACCACATATGATATCATATCAATGAGTATGATTCTGGAATAAGTCAATGACATTATTTAAATTATTATACAGGAGGTTTGGACACTTACGAAGCAAATCGGACCTAAGGTAATGGAGATATCACAATCTCATTTTTATCCGAGATTGTTTATACTTTGGAATTTACTGGGGTGAATTTTATCATCCACATCCATGTTTCCTGAATATGTAATATTTACATCATTATACAATATTTTATATCCAATTTTACCCTTCGGTGAGTATTTAGTAAAATATATGAAAGGAATCTTTTATCGTTTTTCGTACGAGGTACTTTTTGACTTTTCCGACAAAAGTACGAGAAGAATTTTTTCTTTTAACTTATACGGCATGAATGGATTTTTTTTTAAACATTATTTTCAAGAAGCTTCCCTTAAAATTTTTCATATTTATTTTTAATCAACTTCTTTAGTTCATAATTGTATGACATCTTAAGAAATGAAAAGTGTTTTTGAAGTAGAAAGGATATTTTCCTCAAGAATGGAGTTAAAGTGTTTTATCAAAATTATTTTCCATCTAAGATAATAAAGGGTTCTATTTCTATCCCTATTATTACATTGATTTGATTATGTTGTGATGGAATTATTTGTATGAATTCCTTTATCTTATATGAATTGTTTTATGATGTCATGATGTTTAAGATTCCCATTTTTATTACATGGGTTATGATATGATGTATGGTTTATAATTTTGTGGCACACATAAGAATGGTATCATTATGAGATGGGTGGGACCTATATCTCCACCCAATTAATTGGGTAAAGATTTTATATCTCATGAGATAGACATGGCTGGAACGGCAGGTTAAACCGGTTCAGTGAAACAGGACTGAAACGAGGAGTGAACTCGGTTCATAAATGGACTTTGTCCACTAAGATAGTCTTGGAAATGAGTCTTGACTAATAAGAAATGATTCTCTATGATTATGTGTGTATGCCACAAAGATTCATGTTTTAAGTTATGATTATTGTGATTACATTTTCCTACCATGATTTATCCCATGTTACGATATTATGATCTCTTTTGCAGGTTAAGATTTCCAAAATGTTATGTTCTTATGAATATGATGTGATTGATATTTCTTTTGTTTACCCTTACTAAGCATTTGAGCTCACCCTTTTATGTTTTCTTTTCCCCAGGATATAAAGAAATGTTTTAGGTAAAAAAAAGGGAAGATCTTTATGGTAGATGTTGAATATCTTTCACCACGATTAGAAGATTATATTCCGAGTTTCCAAAGACACTAAACTATTACGGTCCTTGTGTGTGTGTTTTTGTAATGTACTATGTATTCCGAAAAAGTAATGTAATGTCCATGTACGTCAAGCTTAGGGTCTCTACAGACTAGGTTCCTCCATGCACCCCACGTGGGCATGCACTAGCGTTAGTGCGCAACTCATCATGCCCCATGCATTCTCTTCCCAAGGGTTATCTGACCTTGGGGTTCTATCTGAGATGCCCACCAGACCATTAGGGATAGGCCTTCAAGGCTACCCTTAGTTAGGTGGGTACTCACCGATTTTTTTGTAAAAAAATTTATTTTTTTCAAACATAAGAAAATATATATAATAATGTTAAAAACATAATATATAATATTTCTTATAGTTAAACTAAACTCCAAATTCCATTGTTTTCATAAATTGTATACATTTTTTGGTTTTAAAACATCATGAGATAAAATTCTAAATACAAAATTTAAATTCCACTAAGACATGTCATAAATTCATTTTAACTCATTCTAAAAGAAAAGGATTATATTTTTAAAATTCAAACATGAAATACGTCCTTAATTTGAAACCATATTTTATTTTAACTAACGATAACACTTTAACAAATATCAAATAGTTAAAAATATTTGAAACATATATATTTCATTATAAAATAATTGATTATGTTTCATTTATATTAGAATCTAATGAAGTATACACTTTCAATACATAGGGATTTATTCTTTCAAAATATTACATTCACGTAAAAACATGAATTTATTAACTAAAATTTTACTTTTAGACATTAAAAACTCTTAAAGTTATTAAATAACATAAAATAATTAAGATACATAAAATACTTAGAATATTTAAAATAATCAAAATACTTAAAAATTCCTAACGGTTATAATTTTTTACGACCGTTACAAAAACCAACAGCCATCCATGGTCATATTTAATTTCAAGGCCTTATAAATACTTGTTTAGGGTGTTCCAAACTTCAAAAACCAATTTGGTGAAGATGGTGATCTATATCCCATTGATGCTCAGTATGGTTTCCATTGTTATTTCCATACTATTTCTCATTATGACAGACCCGAAGTAATTTCACTATTTTATTGGTTTTTTTGTGTTTGGTGGTATCTTGGTAATTCTAATTGGTCTCTTAGTAGGTATTCAAGGTTAGTGAGGGTCTTTTATCCTAATGAAAATGTAATATTTCATCATTCCTGTTGAATAAAACATGTCTTAATTTTTATTCTGAAAGTATTTATTTTGGATTCAATATTTAAAAAAACAAAATATTAATAATATTAATAATTATCCAAATATTATTATTACAAATAAAGTATGTTTTGGGAATTACATTATCCCCCCTTAAATGAATTATGTCCTCGCAATTCCATTTCACTCCCAGACATCCTCAACACCATCTTCTGACATTAACTTTGTGGCCCCCTACTAGATATGTCTTAATTATTATTGGTTAACAAAATTGATTGACCAAAAAAAATTGTATACCATCACCAGGTCCACCAACATGGATAATCCATGGATGTCCTCGGGTGGATCCCCATGGCATTTCCCAATTCTTCAATATCCATAGCCTAGATACACCTTGAGTAATTAGGGTCAAACCTAAGCATGTAACACTCACGATTCCAAAGAGAGGAATGGGAGGTATAGAGCTCAAAAATTTCATCATGTACTTGTTCCTTATAGATCGGTCGAACTATGATATGCCTGAGAGTTCTGATGTCATAGAGCCTCCCATACAGGCTGAAACTCCGAAAATGGAACATATAAGCTGCTTGAAGGTCACCCTCCAAATGAGCTTCCCATAACATCCCTGAGGCTACGAAATTTTTGGATAGAGTGAAACAGTGGAAGAGACCATCATGATACTTGAACCTATTCCTATACATTTCAAACCGTTCCTTTTACATATAGTGATAAACGATATTGTCTGCTTGATAGGATCAGTGGACATTTGGGTTCATGGACACATGATACAGGTGTTTTCATGATAAATGTAGGTTCACAAAAGGATGGTATTATTATGAACATGAATTGACAGTTATATTCTCTAGTAATTTGGTAGGGAGATACAAATTTTTTTCTGGTGAACATTCACATGCAATCTAAAAATTTTATGAAAAAGTTCTACTCAGCGAAACATAATTTTTTTATTCTCTTCTAATTTCCCAAAATTTCCTAAACTTATCCTATGATACCAACTATGAGGACCTAACCCCCAATGCTGAGAGTCGGTGCCTAAAATATGGTGTGTAATTTGTTTTTGAATACATGTAGATATAAATTACACATCTCATTCCATCACAAAAAATATTTTTGGTTTAGGTTCTGGAAAACCAGGTAAAACTGAAGCATTTCATCAAAAACATGGAAAAGATAAACTTTATATTATTCCCATCACATAAGAGTACTCAAATATTGAAAAATATAATAACCTTATAAAAATAAATTGAAAATTTAGGGTGATCATTTAAAATTATTAGTAAGGTTTTTTCAAACAAATTAATTAAATTCATTTTTAAAATATCCTTTTAAATAATTACAAAAAAAATCTTAAATGGTAGACAACATTTCCTAGAGCACAACATCAACATTTTTCAGAGGTTACATGAAATTATTTGAGGAAAATCTTTTACACATGAATTTATATATTTATTTAAAATCTATAGATAAAACACATATCATAGTACGCATACATGTACAAAAAATTCATGGAATGCTAATTAATATATAAATTGATCAAATTAATTTTATTGTGACATGAAAGGATGCTAATACAAATAAGAACATAAAATATTACCTGCTTATATTTTACATAGTATCAAAATAATGTTTCACTTAACACTTGAAATTAAATTCATGAAATGACAGAAGTAATATCAATTTTTTAATCAAATTTTTGAAAATAGGTGTGACACTTTCTATATAAGTGACATAACAAGTACATACTTCATTATTCCATGTGAATTTACTACCATTTACATAAATAAAAAAATTCTTAACCAAGGATATTCTACTAGTTTAATAGTCACATGGTTGGTTAAATATTAATCACATAGAGAGGAAAATCATAATTCCTAAAAATCATAAACATTTGGTCAAGGCCTCGTGCCAAGACCATACATAATCATTCTATACAGGCCTCATGCCATGACCAAGTTTGTCTCATGAGACCTGATGATGAATCAAGAGGCTATAGCGGGTCTCACTTATCACATAATCATTCCAATTCATTCCTCATATGTCTATATTTCTTTAAGTCAAAGTGTCCCGAACCACTTTTATTTATTAAATAATTTATTTTATTTGAAATTTCCCATACCACTTCAAATAATTAATTTATTTCTTTTACTCAATGTGTCCCATACCACATTGAATAATTAAATTATTAATCCATAAAATATTATAAGAGTTAAATATAAATTTTGTAATTGTGTCCATATTCATAAATGAATCATGCATTAATAGTAAACATTTAACTAAAGACTGCATGGACACGTAGACATACATAATAACTGGTTCACAATGAATAATAGTTTGTTTGGGTTAGTCACGTAAAATAATAACATATAAATTGAAACCCTTGTTACATGGAAATGAACATTTTGTATACATAAGATTCATGTTCACCATACACTTATAAATAGAAGTGTTAAACAGGTTAATAATAAACTAATAGTATATATTTTTGTAGATTCATCACGTATTAAAACATAACACTTGTTAATGTATAAAATTCATATAGATGCATAAACAATTAAACACACTTTAATAAAGGTGTATGTGCATGTATTTGCATATGTATTAAACCAAATATTTTTACAACTACATAACCTAAAATTAAAAAAAAAATCAAATCAATTGCATTAATAGGGTGATGAATTCTTTTTGAATTTTTAGGCACACAAAAAAAACCGGGTTTTGATATTGTTTTTCCATATAAAATACTATTATGTATAAAATCTCCACCAGGCTAATACCATCATAACATCTTAAATAATCCAAGACATGCATATATATAATTTCGGTTCTTATAGATATACATGTGGGTTTGAAAATTATATAAAACCATATATTCACAAGTTGTATAAATGGGCTTTTCACAACCAAAACAAGGATTGATAAATCCTTATAAACATTGTACACTTCAAAAAAACATAATTAAATCACTAAAATAGGTTTTATGAAAACCTAATTATGATTATAATCAAAACCTATATTTATATATACATATAACTATATACAAGAATATATGTTTATAGGATCAAATTAAACAAAACAAAATAGAATACTTACATGATTTACATGCATTTAAGAACAACATTTAAAAATAAATGATCATCATTGAAAATCATAAAATTAGTATAGGATTTTTTTATAAATAAACATATATATATAGGTATATATATGTGTATATATATATGTGGTTTAATCAAATAAAGGAAAAATAATCCCTTACATGAATTATAAAAGATCATCATAACAATTTTTTTCATTCAAGAAATACAAAAAAGAATAGGTTTTGTATCTATATATATAAAAGTATATATTAACATATATACATGTATATGTATATAAGGGTTAATAGAATCAAAAACCAAACTAAATAAGAAACTTTACCTAACTACAAATGATGGGTAGAGCCGAGAAGAGGTTGGAGAGGAGTTTGGAGGATAAAAACATGTAGGGTTAAGGTGAAAATGAGGGTTTATATAATCGATTTATATAAACTGTATATATATATAGAATTTTTATATACCTAGGTTCAATTATAAACATATATATAATGAAACATAAAGAAATCCTAATCTAACTATTCTAATAGAAAACAAAAAACTATATTGACTAATATCTTGAATGGATTGGTTATTGATAATATAAATATAATTTTTCTAGAAAAACTTGCATGGAAAAGGTTTGGTTCAATTTTAAAATAACTTATCTTGAAGACTTGTGGAATGGATAATGTGAAAAACTGGGCCTGTAGAGGGATAGGAAGACCCTGTGGGGAGAGATGGTGATTGGTGTAGTGCGAGGAAGAAGAATAAGAAAGGATAAGTGTAGAAAAATAATAGATGGTCTAGGCTAATAAAGGTTGGTTGAACGACTATGGCGGGTTCCGCAATTTTAAAAACGAATGGACGGTTTCGAATATCTAAGGATTGATCGAATGGTTGATGTAAAGAGAATGTTTTAAAAATAGATGCGCGTTAGAGGTCAAGAACATCCTCGATCAGACGGTCCAGAAAAAATGTGGCGGAAATGCTGTGGCGGTGGGGTTCGAAGGCCGGATGGATCAGACGACTGAGATCTCGCATGACGAGTTTGAATGGCTAGGATTACATCCCCCTTTAAAAAATGCATCCCACATCAAAACAGGGAGAAATTTGGGACCTCCATATAAACCTTGACATTCTGAGGCTATGGAAATGTACTCCTTTCCCCCTCCCTGGCACCGCCCCATACTGATTCTTCCTGGTGGGCACACTTTGTTCCCTCCCTATGCCTCCCTTCCACCCATCAAGATGGCATCGACTTAGTTCCTCCATGTGCCCCATGTGGGTGCACACTAGTGCTGGTTCATGACTCGACATCAACCATGCATGCTCTGCCTAAGGGTTCTTTGACCTCAGGATACTATCTAAGCCTCCCACCAGACATTGAGGGCTTAGCCTTCAAGGACTCCCTTAGTTGGGTGGGTACTCACCCATGTTTTTATAAAAACAAAACATTATTTTTGTTAATTATAAGAACATATATATAATAATGTTAAAAATTGAATATATAGTGTTTCTTGAAGTTAAACTAAACCTCATATACCATTTTTTCATAAATTGTATACATTTTTAGGTTTTAAGAAATAATAAGTAAAAAATCTAAATACAAAATTTAACTTCCACTAAGACATGTCATAAATTCATTTTAACTCATTCTAAAAGAAAAGTGTTATATTTTTTAAATAAAAATATGAAATGCATACTTAATTTGGAACCATATTTTATTTTGACTAAAGGTAACAATTTAACAAATTTAAAATATTTAAAAATATTTGAAACATATATATTTCTTTATAAAATAATTGATTACATTTCATTTCAATTAGAAGATAAATAAGTATACAGTTTTAATACATAGGGAGGTATTCTTTCAAAACTTTACATTCAATTAAAAGTTATATTTAATAACTAAAGTTTTACATTCAAACATTAAAAGGTCTTAATGTTCATAAAGTACTTAAAATAATTAAGATTCTTAAAATACATAGAATATTTAAAATAATCGAAATACTTGAAAATTCCTAACTGTTATAAAGTTTTATGATCATTACAAAAACAAATGGTCATCTCAATGGCCATCAACCACCATCTTTAACTTCAATGACTTATAAATATTTTTTTTTGGGTGTTCCAAAATTCAAAAACCAATTTAGTGAAGATGCTACTGTACATCCCCTTGATTCTCAGTATGGTTGTCATTGTTCTCTCCATACTGTTTTTCATTTTGACAGACCCGAAGGACTTTCACGATTTTCTTGGTTTGTCTGTCATGTTTGGTGGTCTCTCGGTAATTCTTATTGGTCTCTTTATAGGTATTCTAGGTTAGTGAGGTTCCTTTTATCCTTATTGAAGTTTATGGTTTCATCATTCCTATTGAATAAAACAAGTATTTATTGTTATTTTGTAAGTATTTATTTTGGATGCACCATTGTTATACAAAACCAAAATTATAACAATACTAATAATTATCAAAAAAATATTATTAAAAATTAAATCTTTTTGGGGAATACACTATTGTACACAAAACAATCTCTCATGTCTGATTCTTCTCAATCTAGTCTAGCTCTTCATTAATAGCTTGAACCTAATTCTCATCACCAGCTGTATCGGAAAAACATTTCGGCTCTACCTGAGATATGAATGATTCATACTATAATGATTTCATTCTTCTTGTTTGAACAGGAACTGTCTGATCACCAATGATATTCTTCCTATCAATTTCTGCTTGACTCTTCAGATTCTTCACAAATATAGACTTGACTTCCTCCTGCTCATCATTAGTATATTCTTCTGAATTAGCATCTTCCACTTTTACTCCCCCTGCATTGTTTTCCTCCTCACCACTTTCATCAGGAAACCTATTCACTATGATATTGATTATTTTCTTCATTCTCCACTATAGTGAAAATATGTCTCTCAACTAATTTTCTAAGACTCCTGTTGATGAATTTATTTTATTTTATTTTTCATGAATTTCCTAGGAATATCCCATCATCTCCACGTGACTCAAATTTCATGTTTTTTCTTTGTTGAGAATAAAGCACTTACTTACAAAGATTAGAAAGTATTTCATTATAGGATTCCTTCGATTATACATCTAATATAGAGTAATTCCTTCCTTCAAACACGATAGATCCCTATTAGAAATATATACCGACGTCGATACTGCTTCCTTCCAAAATTTCTCTAGAAGTTCTCTTTCAATGAGCATTGTTCTGGCCATGTTTTTTATGATATAATTTCTCCTTTCAAAAACTCTATTTTTTTAGGAGTTATCAATGAATAATGTTTCTGACTTATCCTATTTTTCTAAAGATTGTCTTCCTCCTGACTGTTTGTGAATTTTTTACTATTGTCTGCATGAGACTACATTATTTTCTATCCAAGCATCCTTTAAAATTCCCTCTGATTCTATTTTATGCAACTAAACACATCAGAATTATGGGAAATGATAAATACCCATGCCATTATGATATATTCACAATTAAAAGAACATAATAACTCTTCCAATAAATGTCTCTTGGTGAGATAGGTCCACAAACATTATCATGCACCAATTAAACCACTCTTTTTGATATCATTTCCTTTTCTTGGTATGACTTTCTTATGATCTTCCCATATTGAAAAGAGTCTCACTTATGTGTACAATCATGTGATAGCTTAATGATATCTCTAGATCCATCACACTTCACCATATCTTCTTAGGATTGTTGGAATAGATGACCCAACCAATTATTCTAGAGAATTTTTTCTTCCTATCTAAATAAATGGCACATATGTTCTTCTCCAATTACAATGTAGAGATTTACCTTTGTTCTTTTTCCTTGTATAACCACTACACCATCTCTTCCTTTGAAAATAAATGACTTCTTAGTAATCCTTATAGAATTACAATTGTCACATTTTTGACTGACGCTAAGAAAATTTTAACAGATACCTTCTACTTCCAAGACATCAACGCCTCTCATTTCTTTTTCCCCAAACCTAGCATTTACCAAGCCAAAAATCATCAAGGATTCATCATTCTCAAGCTTTAAAAATCCTTTTTCATATTTTATTCCAATAATAAGATCCTTGTTTCTTATCATATGGCATATAAAACCACTATCAAGGATCCATACTCTAGATCGATATAATGCTTTAAGATCAATTTCTACTACCACTACCTTATCATCCTTTTTCTTTTTAATATATTTCTTTGACTTCACACTCGGTTTTGTTTCAAAAACATGATCCTCCTTAGAGTATTATGGTCCAGATTTATCCTACAGTGCTAAAAATCGATTTTTTGTTTTCAGATCACTTGTTGATTCTCATATTTTCTACTTTCAATAGCATGGGTTCTGCTTTGACACATTACACTACATGATTGATGTATAGTATCTATCCATGTTCCCAAATCATCCACACCAAAAAAATTGTCCCTCAAAATATGTTCTATAATACTGAGCTCTATTTGGATTCCATTGTTGTTATTGTTCCCTTTGATATCTCTTGGCTATAGAACACACATTATGTGAATGTCCCATCTTTCCACAGTAATAACACATGATATAGTGTTCATTCCTACGTGTCACTTCTACACTTCTAGTTGTCTCTTAGGATCTTTGAATATTATGATTCTGCTTCATGCCCAAATAATCCTTCAATCTCAAAATAGGTTCTTGTGATCTAACATCAACATTCATAGTTTTTCGTTTTTATTCAGGCCCCGCATCAGTCTTAACATTTGAACAGGATTTTTGTTTTTTTTATACTAGACCACTACTCCATACTTCCAAATTTTCCATCTTCTGAGTGATCTTATTTTCCGATGTCATATTGGGAGGCAATATTTTTCCTTGATCCTTAACTTTTTATTAAAAATTCACAACTTCTTCTTTAAGTTCCTCAATGCGTTTGATTTTTTATTTAAATGTGTTATTCAAATCATCGATCACCATTCTTTGATCTTCATCTCTGAGTTTGTACTCATCATATTTTCCTGATTCAACTGGAAATAAAGACTTAGTATTTTCAATTTCATTCATCAACTCAGACATTTCTTCTTCCTACTGTTTCATATAGAGTTTCACATATTGTACCAATCTGTTGTATATCTTCTTTTTTTATCTCTAAACATCTACCCCCTCAAGAGCTACTTCTAATTCAGCTTCCATATTGAGTCTTCCTTCAAATTCTTCTTCTTCTTCATCAGCATTGGTTTCTTACTTTTTCTAAGAAATATCGACAATTTCCACCATAGTATTTTCTCCACAATCATTTCAGTTCTTTATTTCTTCAACCTATTCAACTCAAGATCATCTGAATAGTCACACTCTTGTGAAAGAAGATTATTTTTCTTAAATAAATTTCTATTAAACTATTTCTTTCCATTCACATAAACTTAAGACTTCTCCTTTGGAATTTCTACTTCATCCTCATTATCTTCCTAGAACTTCTATGGGCTCCTTTTTGTAGGATTTCCAACCATTCCACATCAAAAACATGCTAGTGGAAGTTTCCCCTTGAACTTTCCTTTTTCTCTTTTTAGATTTCAAAATAGGAATGATATCACCTCATCTATTTCTTCTTCTTTATAAGATTATTAAATGGTTAGATTTTTCATGGCCTTGCATGGAACCTCTTTAGAATTACCCTTTTCCACAACATCGTTGTTATAATTTCTCATTTCATATGCTACTAGGGTACTGTGAAAGTTATCCAGTGCCATCTCTTTTAGATCTTTATCTTCAAAAAGTGAAACTTTTGGATTGAACCGAGGTGGAAGTTTCCTCAAGATGAACTTCACAATATTTATATCTTCAATGACCTCTCCAAGACCTTACATGTCTTCCACAAAAATATTTACCCTATCAAAGAATGCATCAAGAGACTCATTCGAGTTTATTCATAGAAATTTATACTTGTTCCACAGAACATGAAGCTTTTCCTTTTTGACCTTTTTATATCCTTCATCTATATTCAATATCTTTTCCCAAATATCATGTGATGTTTTAAATGACATTACCTTCATATATATGGCATTCTATAAGGCTCCTCCTAAATAATTTATTCCCTCAACATCAGCATACAGTTCCCTTCTTTTATCCTCTGATAATGCACCACTATTGATTTCAGATGAGATACCAGGAATCACATCTATAAACACATCCATTATCAAAGATCGTAAGTAGGGTTTCATCCGATTATTCCATAACTAAAAGTTTCTCCCGTAAAATATTGTAACCCCTCTATGATCGATGACCTCCATTTATAGAGAGAAACACTAATATGAACCTTTCCCTAAGATTCAATTTGTTAGGTCCACTAGGCTAGATTTCCTGAGAGGGGGGTGAATTAGGGTATGATGTATTGAAATAGATTCCCCTTTTGATCTTGTTTCATTGTTAAACAAAACTCTCTTCTCTCTTATTCCAATAGAAAAATATGAACATAAATTAAATCATGCACAAGACACAAAAACTTTTACATGGTTCACCCTCAAATGGATATGTCCAAGGAGTATAAACTGAAAATGTGATGATGTACCAAATCCAATAAAATCTCCCTATTTTTTACATGTTTGAAGTGGACTCACTATCCCTCCTGGTTTACAACCAATCACAATTTGAAAGATCACTGCTCTCCAAACTAAAGTTCTCATTACTTCTTTAGAAGATCTACTCAAAGCTTATAGAATTGTAGGTCCTTTAATTATCACTAATTAATGCATCCTCAACTATATATAGATTATCTTTTGATGTATTTATTTCATCTGCTAATGAAGACCTCTTTACCACATTATTAATAGGAAACCTCAAATCATTCACACAACCCTAACTACATCTTTCATGCAACATTAATGACTTGCACGCATGATTCCAGTTTTTTTGTGAAAAAAACCTTTCAGACAACATCAATATTACATGAAACTCAAATCTTACACACAAATTCCTTAGCATGCGTGAAACCAAAAATCTTTTGTGCAACTCCCTTTGCATAAAATTCTTACGTGATATGGAGATTAGATTCTCTCTAAGTGTTGAGATCTCTCAAATGATGGGGTAACCTCTAATTTATAGGCATCACAAACCTGTATGTGAAAGAATCCCCACATCACACAAGAACCCCTATATGAGTGGAAGAACCAATTTGGCATCGCATTGGGTGTGCAATTGTATTTCGTGCAATCCTCATCATTCATGTAATTCATGACTTTTCCATTTTTTGATGTTCTATTATTGAAACATGCCTAGTTTAAAAGTTTTCAAATCACCTTAAATCTTTCATGAAAAAACCAAACATTCATGCACATTCTATATCTTTCGTGAACCTTCCATTACGAAAAACAACTTTCTCTATTTTCTGATTTTTAGTCCCAAAAATTTGACAGACACTGAAAAATGGCACCACCTAGTATCTGTTTTTTTTGTGCCACCTCCGGAATATCACTCCCTTTTCATGGTTCTTTGTCAACATAGATTGTCAAAAATATCTCTAGAATATCACAACTAACCATTGAAAATATTTTTTTTCAACAAATACAATCAACCAAAAAATGATTCAATGTTACCTTGAGGTATTTTTTCCAACATTCCCTATATAGCTTCACCACTTCTTTGGGATTTACCTTTTCAAGTTAGTCAAGCGGGAAATATTCCCAATTAGATATTAAGTGATTATTCTGGGTATGTCGATCTAATATAACCCATATGTAATTATTTCCCTCATATATGTTTGAAATAACCCTATCAAAATACATAGTGATGTTCTCCCATTTCTATGTTAGTATGGGTAATGATTATATCATCCCCTTCGAATTTAGATGTTTTTTCGTAACATATTGGTATCCCATGATCTTTGAAGTATACTATTTAATTTCCTTCTTCATGTTATTCCTTAAAAATTTCTCTCAAGTATCTTGTTACATCATGTTACTTCTCAAGTTGATGGATAAAGATGTGTTACATATAGAATCTAATAGTTACTCATTGTCAATGTTGTTAACAGAACACATAGACTACTTCCAAACTAAATGAATTCATATTTATTGATTTTAAATTCATGAATTTTCCATTCCTCAATTATATTAAAATTATTTTGAATAACTAAATCATTTCTTTAAACTTCCTAGATTTATTCTTGGATAGATGGTTAGGAATTCATTTGGGAAATTTGGGATGTCTTACCTTTCTTTTCAATTTACAAATTCATTCATTGTATATCCATGTAAATTTTTTCTCTCTAAATCCCCATGATGGATTGGTTATAAAGTTATTTTATTCTTGGAGCATAAACTACCATATTCACCTTCCTATAAAATTAATGTATTAAAAAATTATAGTCTGTGATTATCTCCAACCATATTTATTGACATGTGTTCATCTCATTCTATGTGAATATATAAATTGAATTAGTATCATTTGTATATATGTCACACTTATTAATATATAGGTAATTCATTTAAATATTATATTAAAACAAAATATTTTCTAACTCTATATCATATTTGAGGTAGTTTTTCTCATTAAAAATCAAATTTATTGAGACATATTCCATCACATTATCAGTTCTCATAAGTACATAACCCAATATCTTCATCAATACAACATTGAATATCACAAAACCTTCTCCACGTGAGGGTGGTTTGGGTTCAAGTGAAATAACTATCCTATTAATAAACTAATTAAATATTTCTCTACATTGATCTATCAATACATACTTTTCTCCCTTTTATATTAACTTATTTAGTAGGATAGAAAATTATGAGAAATTTTTCCAATTCATCGATGGTACCTAGTTAATCCATGAAAACTATAAATCAATATATCACATTTAAATCTGATCCCTTATTGATTCACATTTTTATTTTAAGGATCTATATAAATTACCTTTCTTCTGATCACATGCACCATGAATGTTACTTTTTATATCCACACGTCACCCCTAAATAATCATTCAAACAACTTATCCTTATATTATTTAGAACCATTTTTATATGAACATCCTTTTCTTGTTTTATATTTTAGTACATGAGAATATATTAAATGAAACTACCGCAAACTTATCAAATTTTTCACTAAATCATCTATTCTTTATTTTCATGAATATTTTTAGGGTGTTTGTAACTCTAAATGTCATCACTATGAACTCGTACTATTTATATCTTGTATAGAAGGCTATATTTTGAATATCATCACCCTACACCTTCAATTTATGATATATAAATGAATATATAATCTTTATAAGTATCCAATGATGTGAAGTTGATAGTGTAATTCATCAATCCATTAAAGTGGATCAATATTCATTACAGTGATATTTTTTATCTCATAATAGTATATGTGAAGCCTCATTGACCAATCCTTCTTGAAAAAGATAACATTTTTACCCAAAGGTGATTAAAAAGGGTATATAAATTCTTTTACCAAAGGAACTTGAAGTTTCTTCATTAGTAATGCATGTTATATATGGTCATTCTTTTGAGTCTCTTTATAAAGGTGTAACATCGAGTGTAAGTTCTATTTGATAACTCTAACACAAGATTTGAAGGAATTAAAAGCATTTTTTATACAAATACATCAATGTATTCTTTCATATAAGCATGTATCCTAGGTAATTTAAATTTTACAAACCATTTTAGTAAGATATTATTATTCATTGTGTATCAATACCCATAAGTTAGGATTTGTTAAAGGATAATTATAATTTTTCTTTCATTTATATAGATTCATGGGATAGTTTGGGATATGGAAAATGATTTACTTATCTTGGTAGTTTATGTGATCTCTATATAAATATATTAATATATTCCTAGTATAGTATCAAACTCCATCAAATGATGGGTTAAGATATTTTTTAGAATAATCGTTCCATAAACATTAATTAAGAGACATATGCTTAGGACGAAAAAAATGATCCAATAGGTGTTTTAATAGATATATCAACATTATGATACTGTGGATTTGATTTAATATTTATAGAATTAATTTAATATGTGAATGAATATTTCAAACTATAGTCAAATAATTCTTTCTCAATTTTTAATTAAATAGTGAGTGTTACTTTTTCCACTTTATTTCACTGGTCCACCTTAGTAGTGTGAATGGAATAATCTTATATTTAATCCCTTAGATTTGGTAGTTTTTTTCATTGTTTATCCTAAATGACCATTGGTTTTGTTTATTATATTTCATATTTCCCATGTTTCATATAGTTAATTCATTGAATGATATTTTCTCAATTAAGAGGATCCATATTTTCCACCATGGTTTTGAGTGGGGTCAATATATTCATTTAATAATATTTTTCTAAATACTTACTTTTAATTTAATTAAAGAATTTTCCATTTACCTTAAGGTGGTTCCCTTTTTCATCTTTCAACACTTTTTACATATGTGTGGTTGGACCCCATTACCTTTATATCTTCTATAAATTGATATTCTAGTATAAAACATTTTCCTTCATTTTTTGTCTCAATTTCTTTAATACCATTCTTCAAACATCATATATAATATAACATAATATTGAAAATATTCTATATAACTCCTAATTTTACAAATAAATAAACATTTCCAAACATTATATTTTAGATCCCTAAAAATATATTTGTTTTTATATCATAGAAGATTAAAAAAACTTTTTTCCCTTGATATCCTTGTGACACTATCTTCATATACTTAAACATATTATTTCTCCTTTATTGATCTATAGATAATTTCTCACAATTTTTTAATGGAGAGTATGAGGGAAATATTCTTTATTGAATATTTTATTGAATTTCTCCCACTTCATTATTTCAACTTCATCATTCTTCGTATTCTTTGTTAATGGGAACCATTAATCGAAATATCCTTCAAAATACTATATGGGTAGTGTAAAAATATCATTCTCAGAACAATAAAAATCAAAAAAAAATTCTATGGTGTTAAACCATTATTCCATAATAAGCAGATCTAAAGATCCACTAAATGAAGTATTTTTTTTATAATCAAGGAATAAATGGATAATTTTTCTTTATTAGGTGAATATGGATGTTCCACATGGTTAGAGTTATTATTATTAAGTAAAGAAAAGTTTTTAAGTACCTCTATGAGGTTTTGAACTCCATATCTCCTTGAATTAGGAATTTTATTCAAAAAATCATTGCATTATTAATAAAATGGGTTATAGGATTGATTTCCCTTGATTTCCACTAATTTTTGAAATATAAAATGTTGGAATAGAACATATGTCAATAAATAAAGTATATGAAACATAAAATTGAATTATTAGTCCTAATATACTTGACTTATATAATATCTTAATCCATCTTAGGTTTCCCATTACTCTCCAATACAATTAAAAAATTAGTTAAACCTTATTGTAATACCAAAAATACCAATCCATACATCAACTGCATAATCATTTCATCATTTTAAAGATAAATATAAATAATATTACACATCCAAAAATTTATAGGTTTGATGTCCTGGAAAATTAATTTCATACAACATTATTACATGTATAATTTTATACATTTTTTCAATTCTTTGTCATATTAATCCTATATAACTTCATAATATCCTTATCTCCTATGATAACCAAAGAATATAAATAAAACAATGGGGTTACTAGAAGCTATATAAAGGGAGAGAGAAAGGAAATAAATAAATACATGAACCAACATAAGTTGATATATGATCTTAAAAATTGTTATCAAAGAATATGAAAGGGATCATAATCATAAGAGTATGAAATTCAATGTAATGGGACATTGAATATTAAATTTTCATAATAATTATATTTCATAATCATGTTTCATGGAATAATTCCAAGATAGCATCTCATAGTTGCGATAGGCTCTCTTTTCATTCCCCATATATATATATATATATATATATATATATCATGTGTGATAAGAGTTATACCGAATTCATTAGATATATGTATAATTTTAGGCCCACCAAACACATCATAATATGTTAATAACCATGTGAGTGAGGTAGAAAAGAAATTATATCTTAGTTATTCATAAATCTATAAGAATAACATGGATAAACCATGATAAAAATGGAAATGGGTTTCATAATAAAATCATACATCATAGAATATCATAAAATATGAAGTAATCATTATGAATAGAGGTATATAATCTTGAGTTTAAACATAAAGTAATAAAGATACATTCATAAAAGATATATATTCATCATGAATTATATAGAGTGGAGATACCATTAATGTGGTATTGATACCCAAAATTATAAATGAGAATAATTCAATAAGGAAATTAAATAGAGTATTTACTGTAAATTCTATCATATATGAAAGAGGAAGGAATGCATAGAAGAAATGAGATAATGAAATATAAATACCTATAAATAAATAAGTAATGATTATAAAAAATAAATAGATAAAGAATGTATCTTTATATAAAATATCATAATCTTGATAAATGTGTTATATAATATTCTATAAGGATAAGGGAATATAGGATATATATATATATAAGTCATAATATAGGAAATATGATAAATAAAGAGGATATGGTAAGATGAAATACTTCAAACCCATAAGGGAGTCATTCATGTGGATTCCCTTTATCAAAGATCCCATTTCTTTTTTTCACAACTCAAATATAAAAAAAATTAGAATTATAATAACATAATTCTAGAATTATTTTATATTAATTTAATATTTACTTAATTATTTAAAACTTATGTAAATTATTTTTTATCCTTTAATTAAATATAAAATAGTGTGACGACATGTTTGTTATAATTTTTGAATTTTCATTTCAATATTATAGTAATTATCATTTTTCTACCCATTACATCCATTACCATTATAATATATAAATTTTTTTTATTTTATATAATAATAACTATGTTTTTTGTAAAGGTGGTCATAAATAAATAATTGTAAAATCATTGTACGAGGTAGAACACACCCTGTAAAGATTCATCAAATGACAAAGAGAGATAATATATACATATATTAATGTTAGTTTATATAAATAATATAGTAGTATAATAATATTAATATAATTATTTTTATATGGACTAATTAGTTTATGGAATATTCGTTTAAATAATGTAAATGGGAATAGAAGAAGAAAAATGAAATTGGAAATGATTTTTACCTCAATCATAATGATTACTCATTTTCTAAGGGCCCAATATCTTGGAAGATTAGATTGGGGTTATACTAGATCATGTACATATATTTTATGAGTATTAAGAGGATGGATATGTGAGTTTTTTTGGAAATGGGTTCGATTTTTGTAAATTATTTTTCATGCAGTGAGAAGGGTTAATTTTCATGGAAGAAATGATCATGCTTACTTATCCGTGATGATGTTTAAATGAAACTCAACAATCATTAATATGAAAAGGATGGATATGGAAATCATTAGGGTGTGTAAAAAATATTACAATTACTACATTAATTCTCAAACATCTATTTTAGTGAAGATCAAGTTTGAAAAAGAAATGATATGTAGCTAAAAAAATGGTCGGAAATATTCCAATGGTAAATATTAAAAATATAGATATATAAGATTTGGAAAATTAATATAATTTACATCCATTCGCATACTAAATAAGTTTGTTTTAGATAATTAATATATGTTAACATTCTCTCTTCACCTACGAAGTATAAAGATGTCTAAAGGCCTCTAGAGAACTTTTGGTGGGATAGCATGAAGTGTGAGGTTATAAGGTATGTATCATGGTATCATACTTCTACTAAGTTAAGGATAAATTATTAATTATAATTGGATGATGAAACCATTCCCCATAACCTTATGAAAATGGTATAACATCACTATGTATTTTTTCATAGGTCTTCCCAATACTTATAAGTGAAATAATTCTATTTAGATTAGGTTGACTATATTAAAACTTCATATCACTTCATTTATATTAAAGATAATTTTCCACTTGATCAACTAGTTAAGATATAATTAAATAAAGTGCTAAGGTAGCATAGAGAACCAATTTCAATAGTATTTGATCAAGGCCCAAGCCTGGACTCAATGTTTTGGAAAAGTATTTAGCAAGAATTGGATAAAGAACTGAACTTAGTCACTAATTATAATCCTAAAATTGATGGTCAATCTGAAATTACCCTTAATAATGAAGAATAAGTGTTGAGATATTTCCTTATGGATTTTAAATGAGTTTTGGGTCAATATATTCCATTGGTTGAGTTATTTATAATAGTACATTATAATTAAGAATTCAAATAGTACAAGATATGGCTCTATGTTGGATGAAATTTATAACTCTATCATGCTAGGTTGAAGTTGGATAGTGATTATTTATGATACCATATCATTTTTATGGAATTGAAGATAATTTTGAAACCATTTTTCCTCATTATAGTATCACAATGTGATCAGAGTATATATGTTATTAATTTTCAGAAAGTAACCCATTCTACCCTTACACTAGGCACCCAAGTCGACCTGTGGAAAGGCCTGAAGGGCATTCCCATCCCCCCTTGGTTGGAAACTAATTACTAGGAACCATTATTCTCTATTAGGAATAGTTTTCCAAATAGAGTTAATAAACATTCTTGAAACAAGAACCTGGAATGAAATTTCCATGAAATAGAATTTCATGCCCTCAATTAATCAAAACAAATACATTGTGAAAAAAAATCTAGATAACAAAGAAAAAATAACAAAAAATAATAACTATTACAGAACCAATGTAAACTTCATTCAATTCATATAAAAAATGAATGGATTCAGATGTACATATAAAAAATATACAAAATAGAGATCTAGTAAGGCGATATAAAACATGTCTATAACCAACAAAAAATATGAAAAAGATAGTTACCCATATCTATGTGACAAAAATATCAGTCCCCACTATGTAACCAACATAAATCATGGCTTCAATAATGATAAACAGATTTTTCATCTATGTGGAACCCTTACATTACATGAATCTTAAAAACAATTCTATAAATGCGCATCGGGTGTGTGTATGGTGTAAGAAACACTAACCCAATATGATCCCACCAAGTGTTTCTTGAGTAACTATTGTCTGAAAAAACAAGTTTTCTAGTTTTAAATAAAGTATATAAAAGATGTTTTTAATGTTTTAAAGGAAAGTAAACAAAGAACATTATTAAAAAATTTACAAATGGAATTAATTTTCATACAGAATAATATTTCAAAAACTTGAACCATGGGAGATCCCTTGGTCCTCTAAGGTTAAAGGCATCCTAGATCCCCATACCAACTTGTGATATAACACTCCAATCCAACGTATGGGAAGCTACTAAGGAGACCATTCCTTGGAATATCAGTATGGTGAAACTAATATACAAAACCATATCCATATATCTCCTAAATAGTGCATGTACTAGGATAGTGGTGTGGTGATTCCTGATAATGACACTACAACCATTATCAAAGTCAATATGTTTAGTTAGTGTGGCGTAATAGAAAGGAATACTAAATTTAGTGTTCCCACTATATACTCATGTTTCCATGTTCCATTCACCATGTCTACAAGTCATATTTCATTTTTCAATCATTATAATATATAAAAAATGGAATCTCATAAACCCTCTATATATAATTTCATTTTATCAAACCCATTGTACACCTTTTGTAAACATTTTAATTATCAAACCAAAAGTAATAATTTTTATAATTAAGTTACATGAAATTAGCTTTAAAAACAAACATTACATATATTTGAATAATTCAAACACCCACATTAAAAAAATTCAATAAAACAATTCATTAGAAAATGGTATCCCATGAAACCATATTCCATTACCACTTAGAACCCTTAGAAATCAATAAAAAGTACCCACCAATAGTCGAAATACACTTATTTTTAATGAAAATTCGCAAAATGGATAGATAAAAAATGATACCAAAAAACCATTTATTAGAATTATATAAATGAGACCCTAGTCTTATATAGCCATAGGGGAAGATATAAAACTATGAGTGGGAGGAAGAAATATCCAAGGAAAAGTAGAGGAAGCTATACAAGAATAAATCTTGAAGAACATGAAGAAGATACCACTTCAATCCCACCCAAGGAGAGGATAATTGTGTGACTTTATCTATCGGGGATATAAAAATTGATTGTGGAGAAAGTATAGGGAAAGAGGGGTTAAAATAAGTTATGGTATAAGAGATATTTTACATTTTAAAATTTCTAGGTAGGTCGCATGGTTTAGTCTCATGGTTTTCCCACTAATGCATGAACCATACAGATCACCACTGCTTCACCTAAGCACCAACATGGTTAGTCTAAATGGGTCAGTAAATCGTGCATCAACGATGAAAATATACATTGTTAAAAATTATATACATTAATTATGGTTGTGATACAACCACTCCTAACTTTGTGCAAATTGTGCGACAGGCCATTGTTTCCTAAATTTTTGAAATTTAAAATGTAAATGGCAGACAAAAGAAATATTATAAATAAAGGTATTAAATAGATGATTCATACCTAAAATTGATATCATGGGTGTGATAATTCTTCCCACCATATCACTTCATGTCCCCATGTAGTATCTTAAACATTACTTGGGAGTAAAATACTACATGAAATTAATATAAATACAATAATGTTTTTTTCTTCTATGTCCATTACTTTTCCAGATTTGGTTGTCGGAGGTGTTCAAGGGTGTTTTCATGAGTTTTTTGTGGAAGTTGGACGTGCAGTAGAACTATTGCTAGAAATACATGTCATGTAAGTGTATTGCAAGATGTGTATTGACGTTTCACTACTTTTGAGAGGATGGATCAGATTGTGTAGATCGTAGGGATTAAATTGTAAAAAGTATACATGTTTTTTGGTGAAATAGAACCTTGAGGATTACACAACATGAAATCGGATTACACATCATGTAAATCCCTGATATAGTGCAGTTTTGAAAGTTCCCTCTAGCTTAATTTTTATTCATTCATTCATGGATTATTCAACCTATCATTTTAAGAGAACCCTAGGTGACCTTTGGATTTCATCCATACCTCTTCCTCCCTCATTTATTTTTTTCCTTATTTTTTTTCATTGGAAATCTATGGTAAGCACATACTTCTTATTGGTAGGTTTTATTCCATCCTTCTCCAAGGGATTTTCTGCAGTGATGTTGTTATGGTATGGTGTGTGTTGGTTTTTTATGGTATTCAGTTTTTGTATAGGACGATCTATGGTTCTTATAGTGTGGTTTTCTGTTGCAAGCATTCTTCTTCACATGGCAGTGCAAAACAAGTCAGAAAAGATTCATTAAGGTAGGGATTCCCTCATTTCTCTTAATTGTGTATCATGTGGGAGGGGTTTTTCTTTTTTTACTAATGGGTTATCGTTTTTCTAGCTTAATTAATGATAATGTATTTTTTAATTTTAAATTGAAAGGTGTAAATGGGTTTTTATACACATTCTATTACTATTTTGATATTATTAGTGATATTGTTGATTATACGAGCTTGTGGCCCCATTAAAAATTGTAGTCATTAGGGGAATTTTTTATTATATCATATATTTTGTGACTATTTGGCCTATTTTAATTTTTGTGATATCACCCAAAAAATGGAAATTGATTAACCACTTATATTTGGATGATGAACCGGTTTCCCCAGGACTATAGCGTGTGTGATAAAACCACTAAAATAAAGTGAAATGTGATAAAATCCCCTTCGTAAATCCCTTAATTTATCTTGATGTGTATTGATGTTTGGTGACGTTTTTGGGATGTGATGTGGTTTGTTTTTCCTTTATTTTGGGATGTGATGGGGTTTGTTTCGTCGTGCTTTTGGGGTGGTGAGGTGGTTTGTTAAGTCGGGATTTTGGGGTGGTTAGGTGGTATGATTAAATATGCTTTTTAGGTCGCGAGATGGTTTTTGTGTTGGGATTTTGGGATGAAAAGGTGGTTTATTTGTCAATTATTTTGGGGTAGTAAGGTGGTTTGTTTAGAAAGTTTTTTGGGGTGGTGAGGTGGTTTATATTTTTCTGCTTTTGGAGCGGTGAGGTGGTGGTTTCTTAGTGTTAGATTCCAAAGTAGTGATGGGATAAATTATTAATAATGTATGAAATTGATTAGGTTGGTTTGGATAATGGGATTGAAATAGTTAATGAATAATTAAATGGTGGGTTGTCTAGTTAAATTTGGTTGATTCTAAATAATGAAAATAATGAGATGATTAAATGAGTTTGGTTGGAAACATGAATGTGGATCATTTCATGTTATGTGGTTTTATACATTTAGAGTCGGTAGAAAAAGTGATGGTGTTGTGAGTAGGTTTGTCTTTTTTTGAAACCATAGGTTGGGCTTAAGTGATTGATATTAAATATATATATATATATTCATGTATATTTTTTTTATTTATTTACGCAAACCACCCATGTCAATCACTTTGTCCAGCACCTACATAGTTATAGTTTTTCCAACATCTAGTAGGGAGTATAGATTTCTAGGTAACCACTCTTTCCCTCTCTCTATTCTAGGATAGGTACGTACTTTATAGGCTGTGATGGATGGAGGACTGTTGGGGAATTAGATGGTGGTTGTGATATCCAAGGTGTTTTTAGATGAGATTTGATGGCCTAGGTGTTTTCAGGAGAGATGTGATTGTGCTTGTCAGTCAGTAGCCTATGTATCTTTGGGATAGATGTGATAGCCCAAGTGTCTTCATGAGAGGTTTGACATGCCTGTTCTTACAAGGTGGGGATCCCAAGTGTCATTGTACATGGTGTTTTTTGAGCATGCTTATGGGGTGGTGTGTTACATAGAAGAGATGGGAGACCCATTACGTATGATGTTGGGTGTGAGTGTGGTATACTAGTGGGAAAGTGGTGCGGGGTACCCTTATCATTGTGATTCTTATCATATCATATTACGTGGATTGAGTTATTTGGTGAGTTCCCATTTATGAGGTTTGGATGGTTAGTATACCTTTATTGATGATGTTTTCTTCTATTGTTTTCTCAAGGGTGCATTAGTATGTTTTTTTCAGATGTGTGTGAAAGAATTTGGTTTTCCTACACAGTTTACCTTTATTATCATCCTATATATATATATAAAATTATGGTTTCTAGGAAGATTACATGGATCATTCTACACATTATTATCTCGGATCCTTGACATTTGTTGTGTCGCTGCTTTAGCTTAACCTTTGGGTATTTACTTAGAGGATTTTTTTCATTTATACAAGCATTGTGGGAAAGTTTGTATTTATTTTTATATTATTTTATGAAGTTTTTTGGTGAATTAATTCTATCTCATGATATTGTTTTCTTATAGATGGAAATTCCTCCCATATTTTGAGATTTTTAAAACCTTGGTGAAAGTCACAAACACGGGGCCTACTGGAGGTGGGACTTGATGGTTCATTATCTATCTCCCCTCATTATGGTATCTTTGGAGGTAGGGGGTCATGAAATAGTGGTATCAAAGGTGATGGTTGATAGATAGGATGTAATTTTGAGTTAGGAACAATGAGTATTGCACGGGTTTTTATGAAAATAGTTTCAGTTGATCTTAGGGCATGACATAGGTTAGGTAGAACAGCTAGGATACTATATTTTTGATCCCCCTATGATCCAGTTCATGGACTCTAACCTTATTGAATGTAAAAGTTATATGGACCTTCTTTCAGGGTAGAGACCTTGTAGAGGTACACGAATAATGATGACTTTTGTTCTTGATTGATTTTGGTTATTTTAGAAAGGATAAAGTATATAAAGTGAGTTAAAATGAATCTTAATAATGTTCCAATCTATCGAGATTAGAAAGTTCTGTGTTTTCCTTTAAGCTATGTCTGATGTTCATCATTTGAATTTAGCTCAGGAAGTTGAGGTTTTTTAGGATGATCCAATTGATCATCATATGGTTGATATAGTTGAGGATGAGGGTCAGTGGTAGTGTACGTTGTGTTATTTCCTGCATTAGGCTTTGGGAATGCATGGGGGAAGTGTTTTAGAAGTGGAGATAGAGAGATGTCTAGAGGATCTTGAGATCACTTTTAGTCTGATCTGGACCCCGATGGACTATTGGGTCCCTTTGGAAGTAAGTCATATGTTGGTATTTTCACATCAGTGGTGGATGTTGTATCCGGGAGAGCGGAAGGAGTTAGATGTTTTGTGGGTCAACATCCAGAAGGAGTTCTGAGAAGAGTTCCTTTTGTTGACCATGATGGTTGTAAAGAGTCAAGATATTATTTACTTTTAATAGGGGAGCATGTCATTATGGGATATGGGAATCATGTTCAAGGATCTTCTATTTTTTTTACCAAATATTTTTCTATATGGGGAGTCTCATGTGATACATCTTGAAGAGGCCCTTTTTCCTTCCTTATAGTAATCTATTACTCCTTTTACGTTGCTGACATATATGGGGGTTCATAAGAAGGTTGATGGGATCAATCAGTTTCATTCATGGGGAGGTTTTATGTGGGAGGGGAACCAACATTGTAGAGACCCGAAACTTGGCGTACATGGACATTACATTACTTTTGCGGAATACTTAGTACATAACAAAAGCAGACACACAAGGACCATAATAGTTTAGTGTCTTTGGAAACTCAGAAAAAAAATCTTCTAATCATGGTGAAAGATCTTCAACATCTCCCATAAAAATCTTCCTTTTGTTTTCTTACTTAAAACCCTTCCTTATATCTTGGGAAAAATAAAACATATAGAGGGTGAGCTCAAATTCTCAGTAAGGGTAAGCAGGGATAAAATAAAAGAAATCATATACATTTTAACTTAAAAACATGAACATAATGTTTAAACATCAAAAGCTTGAGCAATGACATAAAACATGGAAGTACGTAAGGCATAGATCATAAAGATACATTAAGCATTATAAAATAGAATTGGAGTAAAACATGTAATTGTGGAAACCATTAAGCACATGTTATGATTTCCATAGTAGCCAAGGCATTTCTTCCAAGACCATCTTAGTGGACAAAGTCCCTTTCTGAATCGAGTTCACTCCTCGTTTCAGTCCTGTAACACTGAACCAGATTAACATATCATTCCAGCCATGTCTATCTCATGAGATATAAATATTTACCCAATGCATTGGAGGGAGATATAGATCCCACCCATCTCATAATGAAATCATTCTTACTTGTGCAACAACATAAACATAAACCATTCATCATAACCCAAAGAATAAAAATGGGTTTCATAAACATCATCCCATCATAACATAATCCATCTAAAACAAATGGATATCATTTCAAAATAATAAAAGTGAAACCATG
Source organism: Viscum album (assembly GCA_963277665.1). Classification (NCBI taxonomy): domain Eukaryota; kingdom Viridiplantae; phylum Streptophyta; class Magnoliopsida; order Santalales; family Viscaceae; genus Viscum; species Viscum album. Next base: position 897,768,003 of record OY728127.1, read on the forward strand.
TAAATCATAGAGACATTATACAAGAAACATACACATATAAAATAATGTCATCTTAGATTGAAAATGGTTTTAATAAAACACTTGAAATGAATTCTTGGGGAAAATATCCTTTTCTCTTCAAAATAAATTTCTTTTCACAAAACATCATGAAATTTTAAAATAAAAATATTTTTTTGAAAATATTCATGAAATCTTTTTGGAGTAAGCTTCATGAATATAAGGCTTCATAAAACCGTAAAAATCTGTTTGTGCCGTATAAGTTAGAAAAACATTCTTCTCGTACTTTTTCCAGAAAAGTCAAAAAGTACATCGTAAAATAAAATTTCATTACACACCATGTAGTAAAAGTCAAAAATGGGTAAAAAGAAATTTAAAAATACATGAAACCATTTTTAGAAATCAGGGATGTGGATGATAAATATAACCCCAGTAAATAATTACGAATAAACAATCTCGGATAAGAATGAGATTGGAATAATTATCCCTTACTATAGGTCCGATATGCTTCGTACTTATATAAACCTCAAGTATAATGATTTAAATAATGTCATTGACTTATTACAGAATCATATTCATTGTTATGATATCATATATGGTTCACTTATGACTTTATATTACCCTTTCTTTTGTAAATTCCATGTTAAAATGGAATTTTGGGTAAAATCATTACATTTATCGTACGTGTTTCGACTTGTTGTTCTTGATATTATTACTTATATACTAATTTACATAATTCCAGAATGTAAAACATGATTTTTATATAATATATAATCATCTTATACATGTATATATGATAGATCGATAAATTGAATGAAATACACCGTTCATGGAAACGGTAGGTCATACGTACGCATGAACGCTGTTTTCATTTCCTTTTTGAATTGAATGGAATTAAGTAAATGACATACATATATATATACATAAATCCAGTATCATTATTATGTAATATGTTTCATTATTATTCATTATATATACTTTATACTCATTCATGAATGGTTAACATGGAAAATGAATCTCATCGCGTTGTGGAGATGGTAGTCCGTACGTACGCACGAGCGATGATATCATTCCCAAGATCGTGGAATTGTATAGAAGTGTATGTATAATATTTCTGAATAAATATAACTTTACAATAATCATATCTAGTTATTTATTTACACCCTTATACCCATCCAAGTAAGGTGGTGGTCGAAAACAGATTACACCACGGTGTGGAGACGGTATTCCGTACGTACGCACGCGCGGTTATTTAATTTTCTGTAGGATGGATAGAAGTTGAAATAAGGTTGTTTAATATTTATAATAAAATATCAGTATATGATTTATACTGATGTTATTACTTCATAATTGAACAACTAAAGAAGAAGAATTAGAAGAAGTAATAATTTGAAAGAATCGGTTACGGTTATTACCTCTTCTTCGACACGCCTCTTTGAAACCTCCTCTTAGTCCACTAAGATTGGCCTTTGAAGAAGAAGAGGACCTCTATGATGTTTCTAGGAAAGTGTAGAAGATAATTTGGCAGGGTTTTGCCGAGATTGAAGGCTCAATGTGGTGTGAGGAAGAGAGGGAGGAGGTACCCTTTTATAAGGGAGGAGAGAGGCACCTTTGGAAATATAAGAAATATTAGATTATATTAAATCCCAACCCCACGTAAAAACTTCAAAAATGACTCATATCCAAATATTAGATGAGATAGGGTTGTAATCTCATAAACCAACAAAATTTATACATGTTAGGAATTTATTTTAAACATTATCAACTTGATTTATCCTTATTTGTCAATTTAATTTTATTTGTGGTAATAATATTATAAATTTTAAATTATTATAAATAATTACATATGTGTTGTGAATTTTCCATAATTTGACACTTTATGACATTTTCGACCATATATATTTAAATTTATAATTTTTAAATATTTTTGTGATTTTTAAACAATTTTATAATATGTTTGTTTATAAAATAACAATAGTGTCAATTTTGACAATATTCATTTATTTGAATTTAAATAAACAATATACAAAAGATATGTTCGAACTACAATATTTAATAGATTCATGACATGTCATATTTGTCTATAAAATTAGCATATCACATTAAATAGTTCCTATTATATTTATTTTAATATTTTGAAAACCATTTCGTTGATATTTCTCTTAATAAAATAATTTCAACATCACTATTATGTCACCTTTAAGGATAATTATTTAATCCCTAAAAATTATAAATAAATTCTTATGATGTATATAATTTTATTATATTTCTGGATACTATTTATATCCTATGTTTAATGAATTTTATCACTAATCTAAGATTATTATACTTATAAGATTTAAGAAAGTGACATGTTGTCACTTTCTTTGGTTTTAATAACAATTAAATTATTTTCATGGATAAAAGTACATTAAATGAATCTAATCCGACCCTTAGGTGATATGGGTCTTATTTTAGTCATCCAATAGGATTTTGGCAGGTGTTAGGGTAATTTTATAATCTTATATTTACCCTTAATTACCCGATTTACCTTTAACTATGGTAAATAAAATTAACCGTAGTTACTATGCAGAATGCCGAAAAATAAAAAAGTATCCTATTAACATAATTTGGACCCAATTATTCCAAATAAGGAATCCATTTTTTGATATTCAAAACACATAAGTTGTAGTAATTAATTTAAAATTAATCCCGTTGTCGAAAGAAAACGGGTTTTTGTTTAAAACATTGCAAAAGATTGAATTGATTTAACCTACGAATTCAATGTAAATCAATGATAATGACCTAAATTGTATTAAATGGTAAAAATATATTATATTTATACTTTAAAACCATTAAATATTATAATTTAACCATATAAATTATTACGATGAAAAAAGTTGTTTTTAATTAAAATATAGCGTGTTTTTACTATTCATCAAAATATGAAAGTTATCAGAATAATATTAAAAATTCATCCAAATTAAATTTTTATATCATGATTCCGAGGAATACTTTTATTTTGTCAAATTGAACTTATAAACATGTCAAAACTAGATTTAAAGTGGGTTCACCATCAAAAGGCGTGAAAACTGCATTTTTTGAAAAATACTTATTTTACCCGAAAAATTAATTTTATTCTCATAGAATGTTCTAGAATATATTTAAGATGAATAATAATGTTATAAAATTCAAAATGTAGTTAATAATATTCATAACGGCTAGTCCATAATAATATTATAACAATATATCACTGTTTAGTGAAACCCGGTATTACGTACTGCACACGCTATCGAGGAAGGTCGGGATTGCGTGTAATGAAAGCCAAGTCAATGTTGTGTGTGATGCAAGACTCCTTTGTTGTTTAGTATAACAGAATCCAACCATATTTCATTTATACATTGAATATGTATATTCACACTCAATGTTGCGTAGAATAACTACTATCAAAATTGTGTGTAACATGATCCAAGAATAGTGTTGCTTATACTGCAAACTAATACGGTGTTGCGTATAGCGCAAGGTAATCTTGGTGTAGCATACACCAGAAGACATCAATGAAATTGAAAGAATATTTTTCATAAAATCTCGGGGTGTAACATTCTACCCCCCTTAAAACGAATTTCACCATTGAAATTCATCGGGGTTATAAATCGTTTACTTTTCATAGAAACCCACATCGTAAAAAGGAATACTAAAACTTGATTTTAAAAATTAAAGAATAAAATGTAACTATTACCCAAAGTAACTCATCACTGGGTTTATATATAGGAGAACATAGGTGAAAATATGGATATGGAAGAAAAATCTAACCATCAAGTCCTGATGGAGAGTGGTAGAGAACATGGCTATGAAAAATCCAACAATCACAAAGCCATAAATTTGTGATGATCTAAGGTACCATTTGATTCATCGGATATGAGGGCACTAGGACAAAAAAATTTGGTTTTCAATATCATTTCCCTAAATTTGATGAATTAAAATAAATAATTACATGATTTTGGTAGAATCTCACTATGGTTCCTGCCCTGAACAATTTCCACTTCATCTCTTAAAGAAATGAAGTTGAATTTGTTATTCGTGAACTGTTAGCAGATCATGTGATAGAATGATGGGTCATTCCATCTGTTTCAAACAAATGGTTAGCAAAAGTTATAAAATATACATAAGTTCATCGATGGTGAGGATAATCGTATATGATTCCAAAAATGGAATTATACTTCAACTATCATACTGCTTAATAAAATAAAAATAATTTCTACTAACCAGGGACTTCTTGTAGGCCAGTGGTAGGAGATAAATGTATATCACACATCGGTTGTGGGTTTGATTCCCACTGCCTTGTCCGACGCGATGGGTTGTCGCCCGTCCTACAGGTTGTCCTTTTTCTAAAACTACACTATTATAACATTACAGAAATAATTTCGAAAAAAGTTCTTGACCTAAACAATACTATATGATGTCCGATATAACCCTTTACAATCTTTATATTTATCCAAAATACATATGTCCAAGCTCATAGTATAAAGAAAACAATTACTGTAAAGGTCACATAACAAGAACATGAAAAACATCATTTATCATATGATATGTCTTGTTGGTCACATTCCAAACATGTGAATTCTTTAATCATTTATTCTATTGCAACATGAATTACCATAGAACCTTAGTTGAAAACATGAATTCTGTCAGAAGTTGTCTCTTTCCACGTTCCAAAATCCCAAAAATTCTATATACTCAAACCATGATACCACTTAGTCCTCATTTTAATCATTACCTCATGAATATTATCAAATATATTAGTTTCTATTTATCCCTTCATTATGCACATATCATCTGCTTTCCAAAATTATTTCAATCACTTTTCATGGTTACCGATGCCATATTCTTATGGAAAATCAAAATGGACCAATACATAGATATTCCAATATACCATAAAAGTAACTCAATAACATTATTCTTGAATACCAATACATAAATACTTCAAACCAGCGTCTTCAATTATTGTCATGGAATAAGTCCTTCCGTGATTTTGAAGTAACCTCTTAGGTCAGGGCATTGATTTGGGTAATGCCCATGTTCTCCACAGATAAGACATTGAACTCCATAATAATCTGTCACTCTATGACCCTTCTCTCAACACAGATAATATCTTCCCCTCCATTTGAGGTATTCTTCAAGGTTCTTCTTCCCTTCTTTAGAAATCTCAATCTTCCTTTCTCTATGCTCCTCACCATGTGAACATGTATAAAATTCGATCTTCCGCTTATTTGATGACTTAGGAATACAACTAAAGTTCATCTTGTTAATCATATATCGAGATGACTGATTCGGCATAATCACAATATCTTTCACTCTAGGAATTACGCAATTTCACTTCTCATAGTTACCAATTTGTCCATCAGATTCAATGTTAACCGAATTCCTTCTGGTTCCCTCCATTGACTAAAATACAAAAAGAATACTGTGAGAGGAAAAAATCATACAAGGAATATAACATAATCAAGGGGGAGTACCTTCGATATCTAACATCTTAGTTTTAATTCTAATAACATTACCGGGATTCTAGGACTATAACCTATACTTATACTTAACCTTAGGGACATCCCTGGATATACCTTAGAAATATCTCTAGGGATCTCACTAAAGTTTTCGCATCCTAGTTTCCAAAGGTTAACTAAACCTTTCCTCTGATACCAACTGTAGAGACCCGAAACTTGATGTACATGGACATTACATTACTTTTTCGGAATACTTAGTACATAACAAAAACAGACACACAAGGACCGTAATAGTTTAGTGTCTTTGGAAACTCGGAAAAAAATAATCTTCTAATTGTGGTGAAAGATCTTCAACATCTCCCATAAATATCTTCCTTTTGTTTTCGTACCTAAAACCTTTCTTTATATCCATGTAAAAAGAAAACATATAAAGGGTGATCTCAAATGCTCAGTAAGGGTCAGAATGGATAAAATAAAACAAATCATATACATTTGAACTTAAAAACATGAACATAATGTTTAAACATCAAAAGCTTGAGCAATGACATAAAACATGGAAGTACGTAAGGCATAGATCATAAAGATACATTAATCATGATAAAATATCATGGAAGTAAAACATGTAATTGTGGAAACCATTAAGAACATGTTATGATTTCTATAGTAGCTAAGGCATTGCTGCCAAGACCATATTAGTGGACAAAGTCACTTTCTGAATCGAGTTCACTCCTCATTTCAGTCCTGTAACACTGAACCAGATTAACTTACCAATCCAGACATGTCTATATCATGAGATATAAATATTTACCCATTGCATTGGAGGGAGATATAGGTCCCACCCATCTCATAATGAAATCATTCTTACTTGTGCCACAACATAAACATAAACCATTCATCATAACCCAAAGAATAAAAATGGGTTTCATAAACATCATCCCATCATAACATAATCCATATAAAACAAATGAATATCATTTCATAATAAGAAAATTGAAACCATGTAAATCATAGAGAAATTATACTTGAAACATACACATATGAAATAATGTCATCTTAGATGGAAAATGGTTTTGATAAAACACATGAAATGAATTCTTGATGAAAATATCCTTTCTTCTTCAAAATCAATTTCTTTTCACAAAACGTCATTAAATTTTAAAAGAAAAATATTTTGTTGAAAATATTCATGAATTCTTTTGGAGGAAGCTTCATGAAAATAAGGCTTTATAAAATCGTAAAAATCCATTCGTGCCGTATAAGTTAAAAAACATTCTTCTCGTACTTTTGCCAGAAAAGTCAAAAAGTACCTCGTAAAATAAAGATTCCTTACACACCATGTAGTAAAATTAAAAATGGGTAAAAAGTAATTTAAACATACATGAAACCATTTTTATAAATCAGGGACATGGATGATAAATATAACCCCAGTAAATATTTTCGAATAAACAATCTCGGATAAGAATGAGATTGCAATAATTATCCCTTACCTTAGGTCCGATATGCTTCGTACGTATCCGAACCTCCTGTATAATGATTTAAACAATGTCATTGACTTATTACAGAATCATATTCATTGTTATGATATCATATATGGTTCACTTATGACTTTGTATTACCCATTCTTTTGTAAATTCCATGTTAAAGCAACATTTTGGGTAAAATCGTTACATTTATCGTATGTGTTTCGACTTGTTGTTCTTGATATTATTACTTATATACTGATTTAAATAATTCCAGAATGTTAAAAATGATTTTTATATAATATATATTCATCGTATACATGTATATATGACATATCGATAAATGGAATGAAATAAACCGTTCATGGAGACGGTAGGTCGTACGTACGCATGAACGTTGTTTTCGTTTCCTTTTTGAATTAAATGGAATTAAGAAAATGAAATACATATATATATATACATAAATCCAGTATCATTATTATGTAATATATTTCATTATTATTCATTATATAAACTTTATAATCATTCATGAATGGTTAACATGGAGAATGAATCCCATCGCATCGTGGAGACGGTAGTCCGTACGTACGCATGAGCAATGATATCATTCCCATGATCGTGGAATTGTATATAAGTGTATGTAAAATATTTCAGAATAAATATAACTTTACAATAATCATATCCAGTTATTTATTTACACCCGTATACCCATCTAGGTAAGGTGGTGGTCGAAAACAGATTGCACCACGGCGTGGAGACGGTATTTCGTACGTACGCATGCACGGTTATTTCGTTTTCCATAGGTTGAATAGAAGGTGAAATAAGGTTTTTTCATATTTATAATAACATATCAGTATATGATTTATAATGATGTTATTACTTCATAATTAAACAACTAAAGAAGAAGATGTATAAGAAGAAATAATTTGAAAGAATCGGTTACGGTTATTACCTCTTCTTCGACACGCCTCTTTAAAACCAACTCTTAGGGCACTAAGATTGGACTTTGAAGAAGACCAGGACCTCCAGGATGTTTTTAGTGAAGTGGAGAAGAGAATTTTTCAGGGTTTGGCTGAGCTTGAAGGCTCAAAGTGGTGTGAGGAAGAGAGGGAGGAGGTGCCCTTTTATAAGGGAGAAGAGGGGCACCTTTGGAAATATAAGAAATATTAGTTTATATTAAATCCCAACCCCACTTAAAAATTTCCAAAATGACTCATATTCTAAGATTAGATGAGATAGGTTTGTAATCTCATCAACCAATAAAATTTATACATGTTAGGAATTTATTTTAAACATTATCAACTTGATTTATCCTTATTTATCATTTTAATTTTATTTGGGGTAATAATATTATAAATTTTAAATTATTATAAATAATTACATACGTGTTGTGAATTTTCCATAATTTGGCACTTTATGAAATTTCCGACCATATAAATTTAAAATTATAATTTTTAAATATTTTTGTGATTTTTAAACAATTTTATAATATGTTATTTTTATAAAATAATAATAGTGTCAATTTTGACACTATTCATTTATTTGAATAAAAATAAACAATATACAGAAAATATGTTCAAACTAAAGTCTTTAATAGATTCATTACATGTCATAGTTATCTATAAAAATAGTGGAGAACATTAAATAGTTCATATAATATTTATTTTAATATTTATAAAACCATTTATTTGATATTTCTCTTAATAAAATAATTTCAACATCACTATTATGTCACCTTTAAGGATAAATATTTAATCCCTAAAAATTATAAATAAATTCATATGATTTAGATAATTTTATTAGATTTTTGGAGACTATTTATATCTGATGTTTCATGAAGTTTATCACTAAACTAAAATTATTATACTTATAAGATTAAAGAAAGTGACATGTTGTCACTTTCTTTGGTTTTAATATTAATTAAATTATTTTCATTGAAAAAAGTACATTAAATGAATCTAATCCTAACCTTAGGTGATATGGGTTGAATTTTAGTCATCCAATAGGATTTTGGTAGGTGTTAGGGTAATTTTATAATCTTATATTTACCCTTAATTACCTGATTTACCCGATTTACCCGGTAAATAAAATTTACCGTAGTTACTATTCATAATTCCCAAAAATAAAAAATAGCCTATTAAAATAATTTGGACCCACTGATTCAAAGTATGGAATACATTTTTTGAAATTCAAAACACATAAGTTGCAGTAATTAATTTAAATTTAATCTCATTGTCTAAAGAAAACGTGTTTTTATTTAAAACATTGCAAAAGATTGAATTGATTTAACCTACGAATTCAAGGTAAAATCAATGATAATGACATAAATTTTTTTAATTGGTAAAAATATATTCTATTTATACTTTAAAACCATTCAATATTATAATTTAACCGTATAAATTACTACGATGGAAAAAGTTGTTTTTAATTAAAATATTGCGTGTTTTTACTATTCATCAAAATATGAAAGTTATCAGAAAAATATGAAAAATTCATCCAAATTAAATTTATATATCCTAATTCCAAGGAATAGTTTTATTTTGTCAAATTAAACTTATAAACATGTCAAAAATTAGATTTAAAGTGGGTGCACCATCAAAAGGCGGCAAAACAACATTTTTTTAAAAATACTTATTTTACCCAAAAAATTTATTTTATTCTCATAACATGTTCTAGAATATATGTAAGATGAATAATAATGTTATAAAATTCAAAATTTAGTTAATACTATTCATAGCAGCTAGTCCATAATAATATTATAACAATATATCATTGTTTAGTGAAACCCTGTATTGCGTACTGCACAAGCTATCGAGGAAGATCGCGATTGCATGTAATGCAAGCCAAGTCAGGGTTGCGTGTGATGCAAGACTCCTTCATTGTTTTGTATAACAGAATCCAACCATATTTCATTTATACATTTAATATGTATATACACACTCAATGTTGCATAGAATAACTACTATCAAAATTGTGTGTAACATGATCCAAGAATAGTGTTGCGTATACTACAAACTAATACGGTGTTGTGTATAGCGCAAGGTAATCTTGGTGTAGCGTACACCACAAGACATCAATGAATTTGAAAGAATATTTTTCATAAAATCTCAGGGTGTTACAAACATGGTTCCTTGAGGAGTATAGTTTTTAGTGGAAGTTCATAGGCACTATGAACTTCAAAGATTCAACCAAAAGGGAGTCAACCTCAGCAGCTTCCTTTACGGACTTCTGGGGCCACTGGATTCTGTGGTTTTCCTGGGAGCTTTGTTCTTGTGTGTTTTGATATTAGTGTTCATTTATATCACCATAACCAGTGCCTAGTGGTTCCCTGAGCTTAGCTATGTGGAGGTGGATAGGTTCAGTTCCTGCCTCAGTCTCAGTTTCTATTTAGACCATTTTAGCAGTAGGGGCAATAATTTTTTGCTCTGCCAAGGGTAGATAGAGCAAGTACAGGAAGACCTCAGTATGTTATTAATGTTCAGGGACTACCACCTGACTATGGTTGTGTAGGTGTTCATCATTATATAGGAACAATATATGTGTGTGGTTAGCTTCATGTAGTGGAGGTAGCAATTCCAAAGGGGTAGGAGGTTGTCAGAGGTATGATCAGTTTGTTTAGTACTCCTGTTTGTGCCTTGTTGGATTCAGGATCTTCACACTCCTTTGTTTAAACCGCTCTATCCCATGCTCCAGTACTAGTTGTAAAGATTATTTCCATGCCTCTAGTGTCAACTATTGTAATCATAGGAAAGACAAGCTTGTTTGATGTGTTTTAGGGTTTAGACTGGTGATGGGGCCACATCAGTCTCATGGGGATATTTTCTTTCTACAGATTAATCCATATAATGTCATCTAAATCATCTTCTAGTAAAATTTTGTATGTGTTGTTATCAACTTATTCCAAAGGAGAGTCGTGTTTTTAGGTGTGGATGGCCAACTTGTAGTTTTCATTGGTGAGAGTGGTTTCTAGGTGGGTAGTCTGCATGTGGAATCCCTTCTTTCCTTGTTGGCTGATTTGATAGTGGAATCAATGGATGATGGGATGGTAGAGGTTCCTAGGGTCATTTGGGGAGATCATGGATGTTGTTTCTAAGTAGTTTGTGATGCTACCCCCTCTATGTGATGTTGATTTTGGGTTAGACTTGTATCCCATTGCTTCTCTAATTTTGATATCTCTTCATCGGATGGTACCTTTTGAGTTATGGGATTTGAGGATTTAGATAGATGATCTGATGTATAAGGGTTTTTCTTGGCCTAGTGTGTCACTGTGGGGTGCTCTAGTGTTGTTCACAGAGAAGGAAGACGGTAGTCAATGTATGTTAATAGACTACTGGAGGTTGAATTAGGGGAAAGTGAAAAACCCTTACCCTATTTTGAGGATAGATTTTATTTTCGACCAGTTTTGAGGGGTGAGTTGGTTTTTTTAAGATTAATCTATAGACTGGATATCACTAGCATAGAGTGAAAGAGGAAGATATCCAGAAAACTACCTTAATATGCAGATATGGGCACATTGAGTTTGTAGTCATGTCATTCGGTGTTACAAATGCACCAGCTATGTTCATGGGACTTATGAACTTAATGTTATACGACCTCCTAGATTAGTTCATCATCATATTCATTAATGATATCTTGATCTACATGAAGTTAGAGGAGGAGAATATCGATCAACTCAGAACCTTCCTATGGGTTACTCAATTCCACCAACTCTATAGAAATTTTACCAAGTGTATGTTCTAGACAAGAGAGGTGCATTTCCTTAAGCATGTGGTTTCTCATAAGGGTGTGGCAGTAGACCCATAAATGGTTAAAGAATTTGTTTCTTGGGAAGCACCCAAGAACATGGCATGAGTTCATAGTTTTCTTGGTCTCATAGTCTATTATCATTGGTTTTTACCTCGTTTCTCTCAACATGTAATCTCATTTATTGATTTTACTAGGAAAGACCTAGATTTTGGTGGATCGACCAGTGTCATTATGTGTTAGATTGCCTAAAGTGGATGTTGGTTAGTGCTCTATTGATTTGGTTGACTAATGAAGGTGTGATGTTTGAGGTGTTCTATGATGCTTCATTTATAGGATTAGGATATGTGTTGATTTAGTGGTGAGCGGTGATCTCTTATAAGTCTATTATGATATTTCCACGTGAGAATAACTATTCCACCTATGATCTAGAGCTAGAATTGGTTGTGTTTATGCTAAATTTGTGTTTTCATTGCCTCATTGGAGAGTTTTTTATACTCTTCATAGATCACAAGAGTTTGAGTTATATCTCTTTCCAACATGATTTGAACTTGCAGTAGTAGAGGTTGATGGATTTTAATCAAGATTTTGATTTTTATATTTCCTACACCGAGGGAAAATGAAATGTTGTGGCTGATTATTTACAGGGAATTCATGGAAGGGTGCTTTTCAGAAATCTTGGGATTCTTGGAGAGTAATTGAAAATTTGTAAGCCTTGTGATTAGATGCAAAGGTGGATGGTGGAAGAGGTTGTTTATTTCAAACAATGGTGTAGTCTTCTCTAATACGGTAGGTGGAGGGGTTTCTATGGCGAGACTCAGAGGATTAAGTGATGTGTGATCTTTCTGGACATGGTGATGCTCTGGAGGGATGGTCGGAGGATGATCAGAATCAGATTTTTTTTCATGGGAGGTTTTTTGTACTGGTAGTAATGCGTGATGGAGTCCATCATTAGATTAATAGCACACCTTTTTTGGTACAACCAAGAGTTTCAAATATGTACCGTGGCTTGGGGATGAAGTATTGGGGGGCTGGAATGAAATGGGTAGTGGCAGAGTTTGTGGCGACTTTATTGGGTTTTTAGTAGGTAAAGGATGAGAATCATGTTCATGGTTTTTTGTTACAACCCTTGGATGTTCCCAAGTGGAAAATGGATGACATGTTCATGGATTTTGTCACAGGATTACCAAGATCTCATGGAGGCTGTGATGCTATCTGTGTGGTCCTAGATTAGTTGATGAAATGTTCCAACTTCTTAGCGATCAAGGAGATGGGTGTAGTGGAATATTTATCTAAGTGTTACATGGATTAGGTGGTGTGTTTATATGGAGTTAAAAAGACCATTGTCTCAAATAGGGATACAAATTTTACTTCATGAGTCTGTAGGGGATTGCAGCATGCGTTTGGAACTTAGTAAGGCCTCTACACTGCTTTCCACCCTCAGATAAATATGCAAACAAAGAAAAATATCCATATGATGGATGATATGTTGCGGCCATGAATCTTTTACTTTGGTAAATCTTTTTTAAAACACATTCCCTTACTGGAGTTTTCTTATAATAATGGTAATCACTCATCCATTGGCATGGCCCCATTTGAGGCTATGTATGGGATACTGTGTTGTTCTCTGTTGTGTTGGAAATGGGTTGGGGAGATAGTCATTCTTGGTCCCAATGTGGTGTAGATCATGATAGATAAATTTTATCTAGTTTGTGAGAGAATGAAAGCAGTGCATGATTTCCAAAAGTCTTATGGAAATATCAGGAAAAGGCCCTTAGAGTTCAATGTTGGGGACCACATGTTCTGTATGGTTTCCCTATAACATGGGTAGTGGAGTTTTGATAATGTGAGTAATCTTTCTACTAGGTTTTCTGGGACCTTTTAGGTATTTGGGTGAATTTGAGTATCAGTTAGTGTTGCCACCATAGTTGGAGAGGATCCACAATGTCTTCCATGTATCTAAAATTCATTAGTATCTTCACAATTAATCTCATGTCTTTGACTGGGGAGAGTTTCATATCATGTATGACGTGGCATTTTTGGAAAGACCAATAGAGATCTAGGATCATCAAGAGAAGTAGTTGTGTGAATGGATTGTTTCCTTGGTTTTGGTGTTGTGGGGGCATGGTGGCCATGAAGAGAGTACTTGGGAGTGAGAGAAGTAGATGTGTGCCAAGTACTTCGTGTTTTTTAGTATTTCCTTTCTCTATTTTTCTTCTTGATGTGATGTTTGGATACTTTTGTTTTATGAGATGAGATATTTTCCTTTGTTTGTGATGTGTGTGGTGTGATGTGTGATAATGTCCTAACATATAAAAATGAGAGGACTAGATTCCTTATCTAGATGCATTAACTGCGATGCAATTAAACCCATGTGGGAAGATTAGTTCCTCTTAACGCATTAGTATCTTGACATGGAAGATATAATTCCATGATTTGTGTGTTCTGACGGTATGGTTTATTGGTTGTAGTGTTTGTTGTTTTTGGAAACATGGATGTTGAGATGGTTGGGAAGTGGTTGTGTTGTAGTTTGGTTTTGTGGTTGTGTGGGAGGAGTAAGCTTGTGATTGTGGTGATCTGTTTGTGCCGTGTGTTTTGTGTTCATTTGGTTTTGTGTTTTTGGGTGGTGGTAGTATTTGAGGTATGATGAGGCCCTTGAGAGGTATCTCATGGGGTGGTTGTTTATAACATTTTCTTCTGGGTTTGGTTTTGGATTATTAAGGGTGATAATCATTTGATACGTATCTGATGTATTTTTATGTTCCCTCATGGTCTATTACTTTTATAGTTCTTGTTTTTTTAGGTGTTTGGGGGTGGTTTTGGGAGTTTTTGGTGGAAGCTGGAGGCACAACAAAACTGCTGTAGGAAATACACATTCTATAACTATATTGCACGACGTATAAAGATGTTTATTGTATTTTGCAAGGCTGGCTCACAAAATATAGATATTTGGATTAAATAATAATAAAGAGATGTGTTTTTTCATGAAACTGAACACTTAGGATTAGATGATGTGAAATCAGAATACACATCACATAAATCCATGATGCATTATATTTTTCAAATTACATTCTGCCCTGATTTTCATTCATTCGGAAATGGATTCTTTTTCCTCTCATTTTGGGTAAACCATAGGTTCCCCAAGGTGTTCTTCAAGCCCTCTTCCTCCCTTTTTGATATTTTGTTCTTGGTTCTTGTTCGTTGGCAATACGAGGTAAGACCTTCCTTCTTCTTGGTAGGTTTTCTTCTATTTTTCTCAAGGATTCACTACGGTGATGTTTTTATGGTTTGTGGTGTGTCTTTGGTATCACTTTGATGTTATTTGGTTACATTATTGTCTAATATGTGGTTCTTGTGGTGCAGTTGTGGTTTGTGGTCATTCTTCTTCACCCTGCAGTGCGCAATGCGTTGGAAAATATTCTTTTAGGTAAGGATTACCTCATTTCGCTTTATTTCATATTAGGTGCGAGGGGTTTTATTTATTTTTTACTTATTTTTTATGTTTGTTCTGGCTAAATTAAATATAAATAATTTTTTAAATTTAAATTAAAATAGGTAAATTGGGTTTTATTCTCATTATTTTACATCTTTGATATTATTTGTGATATTGTGAATTATACGGGCTTATGGACCTACAAAAAATTATGGTCGTTAGGGGATTGGTTTACACTAGATGATATGTGATGTGACTATTTCACATGTTGTTATTTTTGGTATATCTCCATAAAAATGGATATTTATTAACTACTAATATTTTCCTAATGAACTTTTTCCCCAATATTGGGGCTTTTGTGATAACACCCATAAAATAAAGTAAAATGTTCTAAAATCCCCTTTTTTTAATCTGTAAAATGATCATGATGTTTTTTGATGTTTGGTCATGTTTGGGGGGTGAGGTTATTTTTTTAAAATGATTTTGGGGTAGTGAGGTCATTTGTTTGGCCATGATTTTGGGGTGGAGAGATTGTTTATTTGGCCATGCTTTTGGGGTGGTGGGGTGGTTTGTTTGGTTGTGATTGTGTGGTGTCAAGATGGTTCGTGTGTCATTATTTTGGGGTAGTGAGGTCATTTGTTTGGCCATGATTTTGGTTTAGGGAGGTGGTTTGTTTGGAAATTCTTTTAGGGGAGGGATTTTGTTTGTTTGGTCGTGCTTTTGGAGTGGCAAGGTGGCATTCTCTTTATGCTGATGCATGAATAGTGATGAGATAAATGATTATAAATGTTTGAAATGGCTTGGGTTGGTCTGGATAATGGGATGTAAATGGTTAAAGAATAATTAAATTGTGGGTTATGTGGTTAAATGTGGATGATTCTAAATAATTAAAAGAATGATATAATTAAATGAGGTTGGCTTGAAACATGGATGTGTCTCGTACCTAGTTTTGTGGTGTTATGTATATAGAGGTGGAAGAAAAAGTTATGGGGTTATGAGTTATTTTTTTTTATGAACCCAAATGTTGGGATTGATTTTTTGATATTATAAATAAATACTTGTATTTTTTTTTTTATTTCTATACGTACCCCACCCACATAATCACTCTATACTGACACCTGCATAGTTATGTGGTGGGGTGTTTTTTATAACATCTTATGAGAGTTATGGATAGATGGGTGCCCTATCTTTATCACCCTCTCTACCAGGAAAGGTAGGTATTGCACAGGATATGATGGTCATAGGTCGGGTAGTTCATTAGATGGTGGTTGTGATAGCTGATGTGTTTGGAATCAAGATGTGACATCCTAGGTGTTTTGGGTGAGATGTGACCTTTCTTATGGGTTGGTAGCCCAGGGGTCTTCGAGAAAGATGTGATATCCCATGTTCCTTCAAGAAATGTGTGACTTGGTTACTCTTATGGTGTGGGGAGAGTAGGTGTCTTCGGTCATAGTGTGTTGTGATTGTTCTTGTGGGTTGGTGTGGTATACATATGCGATGTGAGTTCTAGGGCGTAATACATTGGATGTGAGAGTGTCATACTAGTGAAAAAGTGGTGTGTGGTACCCTTATTGATTTTATTCCTTTCATATTATATTAATTGGTTTTCATTATTTTTTTATTATGCCTTGGTGAGGTTGGGATGGTTAGTATACCTTTATAAGTGTTTATTGGTTCTTCTTCTTTCTCATAGGTGAATTAGTATTCTTCTTTCATATGTGCATGAGAGAAATGGATTTTCTTACTAAGCATACTTTTTTTCTCAACCTACTTGTATAATTTTTTTTCAAGTTTCTAGGAGGCTTATTTGGAGCATGCTAGACATTACTAGCTCAGATCCATGACACTTGTAGTTTCTCTAATTTAGCATTAATTTTGGTTAATTTCTTGTATATATTCCATTTATAATTGCATGTTGGGATTGTTTTGGGTTTATTTTTATATAATGTCATTGATTTGGTTGTGTTTAATTCATTCTATCTCCAGATATATTTTTTCTTATAGATGGTAATGCCTCCCTTATTGTGATATTTTTATACCCTCAGTGCTAGTCGACAACTCGAGGCCTACTAGAGGCAGGAATCATGGGGTCATTATCTCTCTCCCCTCATTATGGTATCTTTGGAGGGATGGGTCATGAAAAAACATACATGATCAATTATAATCATTGGGTGGGGACTCTCCCCACAATATTATTCATCTCTATATACTATGAAAATATCAACTCTATGACCTTATTCCCATAAAATGGAAACAATAAATCATTAAATTCTATAAAAAAAATATAATTTGTACAAGCCTATCAATAAAAAATAAACTACATAAACCAAACCATGGTCAAAAATCATATATACCTTCAATAAAAAAAATTTGAAATAAGAACATTATCAACAGTATTGTATGCAGAATGAAACAAAAAAATCATAAGAAATCCTTCATAAGATTAGTTTTCGAATCATTGATTTCACTTTGAGGTATTTATTTTTCCTATTTGAGTCTTGTATTTATACATGGGGTTCCTTGTGAGTTTTTTTGTGAAAAATAGAGATTTTGTTCTTGAAAGTAGGTAGTGTATAGTTGGTGCATGGTTAGGGGAAATTGTGCACCCTCACCCAGGCAAGCGTGCAGCCAAGTGACATTTTGGACAGTGATGACCACACGGTTTGTGGATAGTTTTTCAAACCATGGGGTTAACCATGTGACTTGTTACCCATATAGAGTCATGGGTAGTGGTTGCTACATGGTTTGGAAAATTGTTTGATCTAACCCTGTGACTCGTCCAAGTCATTAAAAAGTGGTAATTTACCTTTCTATCCTCTTCTATTTTTTACCTTAAAACACCCCCATCCACCGCATTTGGGATTTTCATCCATGTAAGCCTCCTCCAATCATTCTTGGACCCCTTGATCTTCATTCCTTGGCTGGTTTTGGTGTATTAACATCAATGAATCATCAAGTAAGTATTTTTTTATAATTTCTCTCTCTTTTACGGCTCTTCTTCCCCCCTTCTTGAGTTCTTATCTTCTAACAGGTTGTTTGACCTAAAGAGTTTTTTATCTTATTTTCTTTATTGAGATCTTGATGCTTGTTGTTCAATATTTCCTAATTAGGGTCTTATGGAGGTGTGGTTGTGGTTTCACAACAATTTCTAGAATTTTCCATGTGTGAAGGTAGGTGGTTCCATGATTTTACACTATTAGATGATATTGATGTGTTTCTTGAGTGCTTAAGTGTGTTCTCAGAATTATTTGGGTGGTGAAAATATGTTTTTTTAAAAGGTTTGAGATGCACATGTGATGAAAATGGGATATCTTTCATGTGTTCTTTATTTTGGTGTTTCTTCAATATGTCTTATGCCTATTTTGAAAGGTTTAAAATGTATTTTCAAATATATTTATAGGTGAAAATGTTATGAAAGTAAACATTCCAAGTGAAATGTATTTGTTTCAAGTTGGATTCCTTGTTGTGCATCTTAATTTTGTCTTTTAATTTCGAATCATTTTATAAAAAAGGATTTGATGTGAATATGGCTTTGAAAGGTGGATTTTCCCATGGAAATGGTTGGAGTCCATACGTGTTATCCTTATTATGTTTCTAAATGTATTTCATAATTTTTCAAGTGGTGGGAAATGTTTTCCCAAATGGTTTTAGTGTGCGTATGATGTGAAAAATGGATTTTTTATGAAATGTATTGGTTTCTATATGATATTTTAATTGTTGGATCGATGGTGTATGTGAAAATGTGGAAATGTGAAAAAGATGGATTTCTTGTGTGCTTATGATGTTTGGCATGTGTATGTGAAGGTGGTGATTTGTGTAATATGTGAAATTTCCTTGAGAAGAAAGGTAATATTGGGTATTCTAGGTGGGTGAACTAGAACTATTATGCTAGTAGATTCAGAAGTGGATGTGGCCCAGATTCATCTAGTAGGATTGAATATTGAAACACTAACTAAGCATGTGACATGATTGGATACCATTGGATTTTTAGGATGGGGTCCCCTCTAGTGGCTCGTGTACGAGAATGCTATTTGTATTGAATTATGATTTGGGTACCACTGTAATTTTGGGATGCGATCCCCTCTAGCGGATCGTGCATGGGAACGTTGTTGATAGTTGAGTTGGAGTAATTTGATCACTAAGGCATGAGATTTTTAGAGTCCCACTTTTTCTATTTACCTATAGGTATTTTCCCATGTTTGTCTCTTGTTACATGATACCTATGTGAAGTGGTTCTAAACATCAGTATATGATAGAAAATTTGTGCATTTTTATTTCCAGAAATATTATTTATGAAAAAAAATTTCATTAAAAAGTGTTTTCTAGATAATGTTTCCATTAAAATGTTTTCTTAGAAATGTTTCAAATATTCTTATGAAAATTTGAATTTTGATTTTTCTTCTAATATTATAGCGTGGAATATTTCTATTGGGGTGTCATCATATTGTACTTTTGCTCTCACCCAACATAAACATTTGGGTGTCGGTAGAATTTGTTATGTATGACCCAGGTAAAGGAATGATGTGTGATGGTAGCAATGATAGATCCAATTACTAGTGTTCCACATAGTGTAGGTGTTTATGGTGGCGTCTTGAGGGTTATTTCCCTCTTGCTGTTGGGATGTTTTTGGTATAGTTTTGTTGTTACCATTCTATTATCATACTTTTTGTTTTAGTTAAAAATTTAAACTTTAATCTATAAAATAATTTTATCTTGTTTGGTTATGTTTATTAGTTATTGTGATGCTTATTTTTGTTGGTTTTCTGTGATCATATAAATGGGTGAAATCATTCTCAAAGTATAATTTTGATACCCATGCACTAGTTTCCAACCCATGGGGATTGGGGATTAACTTCGTTCCATGCCACATATCAAGTTGGGTGTCAGGTTAAATGGGACCCCAACCAGGTTCAGGATATAATTTCATCAGATTAGGTCACTCTCTTTTTAGATCAAGTTATTTGGGATGAGTCTAGATAGACTAGAGAAATCATTTTCAAGGCATGAGGATCTGTTTTCAAGTGGATTGTATAAAAAACAAACCTTATGATTGTACTTGAGCTACGATGGGATGTTCGGATTTGATTTGACTTCACTTCCAGGTGGGACGTACAGGCTATAGACTGTATATGGACAGTGGGTGCTGTGGAGTGATTTGGTTGAATTTTTTTGTGATATATTTAGTTATGTTTTTATCTATGGGAGTGTTAGTATTTTTCATTGTTTCTAAAAATGACCAAAATGGATATATTGATGGTTTTACTTATGTTTATTACATGTTGTAGTAAAATGTCTCCTCAGATAATTCCTATGCAGCTGTGGGAAGAGGCTATAAAGAGTTATCCCTCCCCAATCGATCAATGATTAGTGGATTCCATGGTTTATGATGACCATATTTTGGGTCACGGTGTGGGATTTGGTCATGCTCAGGTTAGAGAAGTTGAACTAGGTCCTAGTAAGGAAAAAGATCAGGAGTTCCTCAAGAAAAATAATCCTTCTTTCTAGGGTAGCACGAAATTGCAAGAAGTTGATGAATGGCTTGAGAAGAAATACAGGATGTTTGAGCTTCTTGATAATCCTTGGGGAGTCAGGGATAAATTTGATTCATTTATGTTGGATTTTCATATATGTAAGTGGAGGGACTCAGTGGTGAAAGCTGGATGTGAAGATGGGTTGGAAGGATTTCAAGGTTTTCTTCAATGAGTGGTATTGTCATGATATTTTGGAATTATCTAGTTCCTGAGAGTTTTTGGAGCTTAACTAGGGAGACCAGGTCATGATGAAGTATGATAACCACTTTGTAAAGATGTTTTAGTATGCACCCAAGATCATTTACAGTGAGTAGATGAAGGCTCAAAAGTTTTAGATGGGTTTTCATCTAGAAATATGATCCTAGGTATTCTTTTTAGAGATTAAAACTTATTTTGAGGTGGTTGATCATGCTGATGGTAGAAATTGATCCTAATGGAATGTATGGTTTCTCTGGTGTAGTGTTAGTAGTGGGTAGTGGTAGTTCATTTAAGAATAAGAGGAAGCAGGATGAGAAGGGGGAAATAAAGGTTGTAGTTTAGGTCGTCCTTCCTAGATTCCTTTGTTTGTGGCTTCCGATTTTAGGTCAGTTGTGTGGAATCAGTATGGGAAGGTATGGAACTTATGATCTGAATTCTCATATTCACCCCAACCATTTCATTGGTGCAGAACTATGGGAACGTTGTAGTGATTTTACAGAGTGGAGCACCCATATCCGAGTGGTGTAGGATCTGTGGACTCCAAAGGGATATCATCCTGGTCAAAAACTACTAAGACATTTGGTTCTTGGATCATAGGTCATAGTGAAAGGTATGGATATTCTTTAGGGAATATTAATTTTAGGGAAGATAAGTAGGTTATTGATCATTCTCCATGTCTTGATGATATGAGGAAGTTTCATGTTGTGTAACGATTTATAGTGGAATCAGATACTGGGCTTGCAACAGTTTGAGATATCATTCTTATTGAATCATCTTTAACTATTTTTTTATATCAGTGCTTCAATTTCATTAATTTTTTCCATCTTGTGGATGTATTGAATTTTTCAACTGATCTTATTCCTTATTTGATGGAGTTGGTAACACCTCTAGGTATGAGTGAGTATAGGGTTTCAAGTGGTTGTCTTGTACACTCACCATGTAAGGGGTCGATTTGAAATGGGATTTTCTCATTTTGGAGATGGACCTCTTTGATGTGAACTTTTGTATGGATTAGAAGGTAGGTTATTAGGAACACATAGATTTATTATATGTGCCAAGTGAGTTTTTTGAAACCTGATGGAAGTACTAAAGTTTTTTAAGGAGAATGGGATTCTCTGTTGGGATGTGCAGGACCTTCACTTTCAGATGTTGGAAGCCTTGTTTATCAGATCTACTCATTCATGTTGGAGGATGATGATGGTGATCCTGAGGGTGGATTTCCTCTTTGGGTGGATGAGTTCCTGAAGTTTTTTTAGAGTTTTTCTCTGGATTACCTCTGAATAGGGATGTGTAGTTTCCCATCAATTTTGTGCTGAGAATATATCCAATATATCTTCCCTTTTAATGTATGGACCCCAACAAGATGATGGAACTAAAGGAAAAATCGGAAGATTTGGAATCCAAGGGATTCATTCAACCAAGCATCTCACCTTGGGTAACTCCATTTTTGTTTGAAAAAAATGTAAATAGATCTTTCTATTTTTCATTAATTACTAGAATATGAATAAGGAAATGATCAAGAATAAGTACCCATTACCTCATATTTATGAACTTTTTTGTTAGATTAAGGTGGAAAAGTGGTTCTCCAATATTTATTTTTTTATCGGTATCATCAAGTCATAATTTGAAAAGAATATGTCATGAAATTTGCCTTCCAACACAGGTTTGGCCATTTTGAGTATTTGGTCATGGAATTCATGTTGAAAAAGCTCCAATTTCCTTCATTGAACTCATGAATAGGGTGTTCCATCAGTTTCTTGACTATATTATTGTGGTATTTTTGGATGGAATCTTGGTCTACTCCAGAACCATGGAGGAGTAGGAACAAAATTTGATAATTATGATAGGAACCCTTCGGGATCATCATCTCTATGTGAGGATTTTTAAATGCTCCTTCTAGATCATAGAGGTTATTCTTATAGGTCATGTGACCTCAGATTGAGGGGTTTTGGTGTACCCTAAAAAAATTAGTGAAATGATATCATCAGAATAGTTGAAGAATTAATTTTTAGATCAAGAGATTTTGGGTCCTTGTTCAGTATTACAACTGGTTCATATGATATTTTTCTCAGCTTTCTTTTTCTATGACATTGCTTACCCAAAAAGGGGTAATGTTCGAATGGATCCTAGAGTACCATCTATCCTTTTAGGGGATTAAATGGTGGTTGAACATGTCCCCTATTTTGATTTAATCAGGGTCTGTAAAGGGATATGTGGTCTGTTATGATGCCTCGTGTATGGGTCATGGGTGTGTGCTGATGCAAGATGACCGTGTGTTAGCTTATGGTTCATGTCAACTTTGACCACCTGAAAAGAATTACCCAACCCATGACCTGGTTTTAGCAGCGGTGATGGAATGACCCAGACATTTGTTAATTAAAATTCATCTTGATCTGATTAAATGCTTTATAATGTAGAATGGTTATATAAAACATATACACTTCCTTGGTTTTATGTTTTGGTATTTTCAAATACTGTTAAGAATTATTAACATTGATAATATATCCATTGAATGGTGATCACATGATTAGTATAAATATAGGGTTTTAATGAATCCAATTTTCTCAAACAAAGTAGGTGATGGCCTCATCCAGTATAATTGCTCCGTATGAGTACTATTTTTTTAGAAATGGAAAGGAGGTGGTGTCACTAGGCTTCACTCTTGACCAAGTCCAAGTTGAGCTTCAACATGTTAAGCTTGAATGGAATCACCTATGAGAGAAGTGGAAGTTGATAAAGATTACCACCTGAATGATGTTATCTAAGACACCCCAAGAGTTTATCACCAATGCATACCTTACCCTTAGGTCATATATGGGTGTTATAAGGGATTATGTAACAAGACCCCAGCAATATGGTTTTTTATATTATTTTTTTATAGATAATATACATTCATTTTATTATAGTTACTTTGTAAATAGTTTTTACAGCCCAAATAGTATTTTTAGTTAATATTCAATTAAGAAATCCATTATTATGAATTAATGGATTTTTCAATTAAATAATATTTTAAGAAAATAGTATTATAAAATTTCTTTTTATTAAATATAAATTATCATATAATTTTTATAATACAATTGAAAATTTTATTAAGGCTTGGAATCTGTTTTTATCAAAACCGATGAATTTTCAATAAATGCCAGTTTTTATTTTAAAAGAAAAAATTTTAGTTTTTAGAAAATTATTAAGATCAAATGAAAAAAAATTGGAATTAGGACATCAAAATTATCCATTGGTGAATTTTTCATAATTTTATAAGACAGTAAACTTTTTTGGTAAAAAATTAAATACTGTTTAATTATGTAATGTGTTTTATGACATCCTAATGACCCAATAGAGATGTAATAAAATACTATAAATGCGTTTTTAGGCCAATATATGTTTTAAAATTAAAATAATTTGATTTTAGGTTTATTTGACTCATTTTACAAAGCCTTAGTGGGCCCTCCAAGACTTAAAAAACGTTTTCTCTTTTTAAGATGATTTCCTTGAGAATGTGGCTCACCTCCACATAAGAAAGCCTAATATTTAAATGAGTTTGGCCATTAGAATTATAAAATAATTATATCCACTTACATTTTTCAAATACCATGTTCAAAACCCATGGGATAGTTTTTGGTTTTGATTCGTTTAATGTGTAGGGTCCAAAACCTAAATAATAAAGAATTCCCTCCCTTTTCCTATATAAACCCACCAAAGCTCCCACTTCCTCTTCACTGAAAGCCTTTTGATCTCAAAAAAACATTTAAATCCTCTCTCTATAATCCTCCAAAGGTTCCACAAGCTCCCAAGAAGCCTCTCCTAAGCCTCTCCCAGGCCTTTGGGATCACACTTCCAAGTAAGGGATTTCTTCCTTTCTCATTTTTGTCAAAATTTCATTATGTTGTTATTCCCTTTTATTTTCAATTAAAAATATTGGGGTATGACTTTTAACCTCCCCCATAATGGCCTATTTGTTTTTTTAATGATGAAATACCCCTTTCTCTCTCATTAATTCCCCCCATGCACACCTGTTACCGTGCTGAAATTCCGTAAGGAATTTCCCTCTCCTCATTCACATTCAAAAAATTATTTTGTATTATGAATCTAAATTCCATTAATTATGTTGGTAAATGTATCTATATTACCCATTTACATTCAATTTTATTTAAATATTATGAGACACCCTTTCAATCTCATCAACTGTTTTTATAAACTCTTATTTCACGTCGTTATACTGCCGAAATTGCACCGCGATTTTCCTAGCCAAAGTCATTGTGTAGTGAATACCATGACCAATTCACTATCATGGTTATTCAACTTTATTAACATCTACTTATTGAGTATATATTTACATGTATGAACTCCACATTCCTTTATCTTGGAATAAATGATGATTTTTAATGAATCCATGTTATATGATCCATATGGAAAACTTATGCATGAAATAAAATGTTTAAGAAGGGTGTGCCCTGATGGAACTCCAATGCATTGGGTAAAGATTAATATCATGATATATACGTCAAGTGAAATGAGGGTTTACTCATTCTAATTCATGTTTTATGAGTTTTTACTCATTCTCCATGTGCAATGATCCTTGGCTCATGCTAATTACATATTAAGTGTTGTTTCCACATTTCCATGTTATGATAATCATGTTATATCATGCCTTTATGTTCATTTGTCTTTTATGCTCCATTGATATGCCTATTTCCTAACATGTATTGAATTATTCAGGTTATGAATTGTTTAATCCCTTACTGGGATTTATAGCTCACCCTTTTCTTATGCATGTCCTCGGGTTATCCCATGCAATGATAAGTACGAGGGAATATAGTGGTCATGCACAGGAAGTTTTCAATAAAGATGTTGTGTTTCATGTTTTAAGTCGTTATGTAATGTTCCTAATCCATAAAGACACTAGACCTCTAGATATTCTATGTTGTATCAAGTGAATATATTATGTAATAAATCATGTTGAAGTGTGTAATAAAAATAAGGGTTGTTATAGTTAGTATCAAAGGATAGGTTTAGTTGTTTTTTCAATTGGGATTAGAAAACCCTAGTGAAAGACTCAGGGATAAGACTGTGTATAATAAAAAACATCCCCCAATTTTTATGTGTATTTATTAAGTGGTTTCTCAATAACATACATCCCTGTAGGGATATGAGTAGGTAGAGGCGGCTTTGGCACAGATGTATCTAGTGGTAAAACCCGAAAACACCACGTTGAGGTAGACTAAAAAGGGAACGAGTGCACATTAACAGGCCTTGCTGCACTCTTGGTTATGACACTCCTGGGGGATATGCATTGGTAAATTCACAATCTTAGTATGAACCATTATTAAGGGAATTAAAAAAATTCCCCTTATAATATATGTTGGAAGGTATATCATGGATAACATATATTAAAGCCTATAAAATCATAAGTTAAGGAAATAAAAGTTATTTATATGTAATCCGTTTTTTCCTTGGATTACCCTTTATGTGTTACCCCTAACTTTCCTTTTATTCTATCCAATGGCCGATAATAGGAGGACTCGGGCTAACAACTGATGTGATGATCAATTTGATGACTATTCTAATGAGATTCCCAATCCAATTGGAGTGGGAACCTTATCACGATACTCTCTTAGTTAACTCAAGATTTGAATAGAGACATGGGTCAAGAAGAACGTTCAACCCCCCCCCCCCCCAAGAAATAACAAGTCACAATCGAGAGCTTCATGAGACAAAGGCCTCCTACTTTTAATGGATCTTTTGATCCCTCAATTGATGAACAATGGATCAAATCCATTGAAAATATCTTCTTCATATTTCAACGTTCCGAAAAAGAGAAGTTTCTTCTGGTTGATTATAGTATGGAGGGTGAAGCTGATCAATGGTGGAAATTGATCAAAAATATGAAGCTTGAGGAGGATATTGAGGTGTTGGAATTGAAGGATTTCTGGAAAATGTTTTTTGATAATTATTTACCACACACCCTTTGAATTAATATGGAAAGGGACATCCTTTCCCTCAAGAAAAATGATGAAGAATACATTGGAGCATACAAGTAAAACCTCACAAGGCTTGCATGATATGCCACTGGTTTTTTCATTACCCCTTAATGAAAGGTTGACCATTTCTTTGGTGGGATGAAACCTATGCTACAGAAATCCCTGGTGATCCATGACTTAGATAGTTATGAGGAAATTGTATGATGTGCCCTCAAGGTTGAAATGGAGATCAGGGAATCTCAGGGGTATCTTGGGGATAAGAAGAATAATGTGGACTTTAATTCTGGTGGTCTGATGGTTAAATACAACAGTGCTAAGAAGATATGGCCTGCTACTTTCAACGGTGCAGAAAAAAGCACCTAGAATATTTCCTAAAGGGGACGAGGAAATGCTTTAAGTGTGGAAGAGAAGGGAACCTATCCGTTAACTTCAAACAAGAAAAACTTGTGGCTACGATAGAGGATAATAATGCTATGTTAGACCCTCAAAGAATTGTTCATTGATTCAAATGCAAAGAACTAGGGAACCTTGAAAATTAGTGCCCTAAGACAAGGGTTTTTGTAGGCAACCAACAACCTCCAAGGCAGCAAGGGCGAGCTTTTTCCATCACTACCATCGAAGTGAAACACGACAACGAAGTGGTGACATGTACGCTAGTTATTCATTCAATAATAGCTAATGTACTTTTTGATTCTAGTTCTACTCATTCATTTATATCCCAAATGTTCAATTTAACAATCCCAACACCACCACAAAACATGGAGGTAAAGATGTCAATGAGTATATAAAATGGGGTCATCATTGCATCCCCTGATTATAACTCTTCCCCTATCATAATTTGTGGATTTAACTTCCCAGCGAACCTCATCATACTCTCTCAAGTGTAATTTTATACAATTATTGACATGGGTTGGCTTTCCATACATAGAGCCAACATAAATTTCCATGAGAGGGAAATCACTCTCCGTATAGAGAATCGACCCCCGATTCTATACAAGTGCAATGAGGAGGATGAATCTTCATTAGCTCCATAATCTAAATCATTGATTTTATTTCTCTATGAGAATGTGTATCTTGCTCAAATGATTGGTTCTAAGTAATAAATCATCCTTGAATACATTCTTATTGTGAGGGAATTTGCTAATGTTTTTCTTAGGGAATTACCTGGTCTTCCTCCAAGAAGAGATGTTCAATTCTTAATTGACCTTATAACTGGGTCATTTACAATATCCAATACATTGTATAGAATTGCTATTTTGGAGCTTGAAGAGCTAAAGAAACAACTACAGGAGAATCTGGATAAAGGGTTTATACACCCAAGTGCTTCACCATGGGGTGTTTTAGTTCCCAACATCAAGAAGAAGGATGGGTCAATGCGCCTTTGCATTTATTTTCACGAGCCCAACAAAATCACGATAAAGAACAAGTATCATCCCCCAAGAATTAATGACTTGTTCGATCAGCTATGTGGAGAACAATACTTTTCCAAGGTGGATTTGGAGTCAGGATATAACCAAGTAAGGGTGAAGAAGGAGGATATCACCAAGACTACTTTTTATACAAGGTACGGGCACTATGAATTCACAGTAATACCTTTATAACTCACTAATTCTCCATCAATATTCATGGACATGATTAATAGAGTCTTTAGATATTACCTTGAAAAATTTTTGGTATTCTTTATAGACGATATTCTAATATACTCCAAAACCAAGGAGGATCATGCAGAGAATCTAAGCATTGTACTAGAGACCTTGAAAAAGGTGAAGCTCTATGAAAATTATAGCAAGTGTGAGTTATGGTTGAAGGAGGTCTCATTCTTGGTTCATTTCATCATAAGCAATAGGATATTTGTAGATCCATCCAAGACAGCTACAATTGAGGGATAGTCGATGCCAAAATCTGTAACGGATATCTGCAGCTTCTTGGGGATAGCTGGATATTATTGTCAATTTGTGAGAAATTTCTCACGATTGTCAAACACTCTTACCAAGCTATCATGGATGGGAGTAATGTTTGCCTGGGATGATTAATGTGAAGAGAGCTTTAATGAGATGAAAAGGAGTCTTATCCCTGCGCTCGTTCTCACATTACCCATAATTGTTGAACTTTTTGTGGTAATTACTGATGCTTCGATGAAGGTCATGGGTTGTGTGTTGATTAAAAATGAAAAAGTAATTTCCTATGCTTCAAGTAAATTGAAAGTTCATGAGAAGAACTATCCAACACATGATTTGGAGTTGGTTTCGGTGATCTTCAATTTAAAACTTTTATGACATTTCGTTTTTGGGGAGAATATTGAAATATATACGGATCACAAAAGCCTCAATTATATATTCACACAAAAATAGTTGAATAAGTTCCAATGAATATGGTTAGAGATGATCAAATACTATGACTTCTCAATCCATTACCACCCTGGGAAAGTGAACAAGGTGGCAGATTCTCTAAGTAGAAAGGACCCGATGATTCTATCATTGATGAGAATTGAAAAGGATCCAATCTTCTTAGATTTAATGAATATGGACATATGGATCATAAAGAAGGAAACATCATAAATTATTTAAAAAATTATTGCTCAACCATATAATTTGGAAGGGTTAAAGGATTCTCAAAAGGATGATGTAGGCATTTAGAAGAAGGAGAAAACTATCAAAAATTGGAAATCCTCAGAGTTTAATGATAATGAATAAGGAATTGTGAGATTTGGTTCAATACATTGTGTTCCATAAAATCTAGAGTTAAAGAACGAACTTTTATTTGATGCACATAGTTCAAATTTCTCCATCCACCTGGAAACACAAATATTTATTGAGATCTCTGAGAGAATTATTGGTGGGATAACAGGAAGAAAGATATCACTGAGTATACATCAATGTTTCTGGAATGTCAGCAAGTGAAGGATTAGATCTAGAACTATTAGGGGATGATGCAACCATTATCCATACCAATATGGAAATGAGAGAACATCACCATGGACCTTTTCACCAGACATACAATGGAATCAAAAGGAAAAAATGCTATCTAGGTTGTTGTGGATCGTCTTACAAATACTGCACACTTCATTAAAATTCGGTAGGATTTATCATTAGATCAAATGACACGTATATATATCAGAGATGTGGTAAGGATTCATGAAGTACCACTATCTATTGTATCTGATTGAGATCCAAGATTCACCTCTATGTTTTGGAATAGTCTTCAACATGCTTTGAATATTGAGCTAAACTTCAGTATGGCTTATTATCCTCAAAATGATAGTCAATTAGAGCAGACAATCCAAACACTTGAGGACATGTTGAGAGAATTCTCAGTGGACTTCAAAGGGGGATGGGATCAACATCATCCTCTAGTTTAGTTCCCTTAAAACAATAGTTTCCGCTCAAGAATACAAATTCCTCCTTATGAATCCCTTTATGGGAAGAGGTGCAGAACACCAGCATGTTGGGATGAAGTTGGGGAACGAAAACTCTAGGTTAGGAGATGGTCTAAGGAATGGTGGAGAAGGTTAAGACCATCTAGCAGCACATCAAATCTCCTCAGAGTCGACATAAAATCTATGTTGATAATCATCTATGAGACCTAGAGTGTGATTTCAGAGACATGGTATTCCTCCACATATCACCATGGAAGAGAGTTATGAGATTTGGGAAAAATGGAAATCTTATTTCAAGGTACATTGGAACTTTTGAGATCCTTGATCTCATTGGCACAGTGACCTATCGACTAGCACTCCCACTGAACCTATCTCAAGTACATGATGTATTCTATGTATCACTCTTAAGGAAGTACATACCTGACCCGTCACATGTACTCAATCTATAGGTGGTACCATTGGAGAATTAAATCTCCTATGAAGATAAGTCAGTGAAAATCTTAAATCATAGGGAAAAAGTTCTACAAAATAAGAAAATTCCCCTCGTGAAAGTGTTCTGTAGAAACTAAATGTTTGAATAAGCAATGTGGGAACTGGAGGAAGTAATGAGGTAGAGTTACCCACATCTTTTTTAGTATGTGAAAAGAAAATTTCTACGGTGAAATTTCTTAAGGGAGGAAGATTGTAATGACCCAAACATTTGTTAATGAAAATTATTCTTGACGTCATTAAATGCCTTATTATGTAAAATGGTTATATAAAACATCTCCACTTCCATGGTTTTATGTTTTTGTATTTTAAAATACCATTAGGTATTATTACCATTGCTAATATAGTCATTTAACAGTTATCACATGATTAGTATAAATATAGGGCTTTAACAAATCCAATTTACTCAAAAAAGGAACTGATAGCCTTATCCAGTAGAATTGATCCATACAAGGCCCATTTTTCAGAGCTTGGATGGGAGGTGGCATCACTGGGCTTCACTCTAGACCAATCCCAAGCCGAGCTTCAACACGTTAATCTTGAACAGAATTGCCTATGGGATAAGTGGAAGTTGATAGAGATTACCACCCGAGTGATGTTTTCTGATCCACCCCAAGAGATTGTCCCCATCGCACACCATACCTTTAGGAAATATTCGGGTGTTATAAGGGGTTATGTAGTAAGACCCTAGCACTATAATTATGTATATTATTTTTTTATAGATAATATACATTCATTTTACTATTGTTACATTGTAAATAGTTTTTAAAGCACAAATAGTATTTTTAGTTAATATTCAATTTTTAAATCAATTTTGATGAATTAATGGATTTTTTAATTAAATAATATTTTAATAAAATAGTATTATAATATTTATTTTTATTAAATATAAATTATTGTATAATTTTTATAATACAATTGTAAATTTTGTTAAGGCTTGGAAGCTGTTTTTTTCAAAACCCATGAATTTTTTATAAATGTCGGTTATTATTTTAAAAGATAAAATTTTCAAATTTTAAAAACTATTCAGATAAAACAAATATTTTATTTTGGAATCCGGACATCAAAATTATCCAACAGTGAATTTTTCATAATTTTCTGAGACAGTTGAATTTTTGGGTAAAAAATTAGATATCGTTTAATTATATAAGGTGTTTTATGACATAATAATGACCCAATATTGATGTAATAAAATAACATGAATGATATATTTGGAAAATATATTCTTTACCATTAAAATATTTTGACTTTAGGTTTATTTGATTCATTTTACAAATCTGTACAGGACCCTCCAAGACTTACAAAACATTTTATCTTTTTAAAATGATTACCTTGAGAGTGTAACTCACATCCAAAAAATCAAGACTAATATTTTAATAATTTATACCATAGGACTTATAAAATAATGTTTCACACTCCCCTTTGGAAAAAACCATGGGAAAAACCATGGGATGGTTTGTGGTTTTTATTATTTTAATGTGTATAGTCCAAAACCTAAATAATAATGAATTCCCTCAATTTTCCAATATAAACCCACCCAATCTCCAACTTTCTCTTCACTAAAAGCCTTTGGAGCTCTACAAAACTCTTCTATACTCTCTCTATAATCCTCCCAATGTTTCCCAATCTCCCAAGAAGCCTCTCTCAAGCCTCTCTCATGCCTTTGGGATCACACTTCCAAATTAGGAATTTCTTCCATTCTCATTTTTTTCTAAATTTCATTATGTTGTTATGCACATTTATTTTCAATTAAAAATGTTGGGGTATGATTTAGGACCTCCCAAATACTTTACTCTTTATTTTTGAATGATTGGAGTCCCCTTTCTATCTAATTAATTCCTCCCATGTACACCTGTTACCAAGCCAAAATTCTATAAGGAATTTCTCCCTCCTCATTCACATTCAAGAATTTTTTGTATTATGAATATAAATTCCATTAAATATGTTTTAAAATGTATCTATCTAACCCCCTTACTGTCCCTTTACTGTACATATGATTATAAACCCCTTTATCTCTCATCAACCATTTTTATGAACTCTTATGTCACGCTGTTATGGTGCTAAAATTGCACTGTGATTTTCCAAGCCAAAGTTCATGTGTAGTGAATACCTTTCCCAATTCTCTATCAAGGGTATTCACATTTATGCACATATACTTATTTATTATAGAGTTACATGTATGAATTCCACATTACTCTATATTTGAATAAATTATTATGTTTAATGAATCCATTTTATATGATCCATGTGGCACACTTAAGCATTAAATGAAATGTTTAAGAAGGGTATGCCCTGATAGTGCTTCAATTCATTGGGTAAAAATTAGTATCATGATACATCAAGTAAAATGTGGGTTTACACATGATAATTCAACAGAAATGAGGTTTTAATCATTCTCTATGTCCAATGATCCTTGGCTCATTCTAATACCATGTTAAGTGTTTTTTCCACATTTCCATGTTATGATAATCATGTTATATCATGCCTTTATATTCATATTTCTTTTATGCTCCATTGATATGCCCATTGCCTAATATGTATTGTATTCTTCATGTAATTCCTTTTTACTCCCTTACTATGCTTTATATCTCACCCTTTTATTATGCATTTTCTTATGTTATCGCATGCAATGCTAAGTACGAAGGAATGTAGTGGTCATGTAAAGGATTTTCTCAATAACGATGTTGTGTTTCATGTTTCAAGTCATTATGTAATGTTCCTAATCCCCAAAGACACTAGAACTCTAGATATTTTTTGTGGTATGAAGAGAATATTTTATGTAATAAATCATGTATAAGTGTATAATAAAAATTTGGGTTGTTATAGGTGATGCATGCCATAAAGATGTGGAGCCATTATCTCTTTGGGGAGAAGTTTGTGGTTTATTCAAATCATATGATCTTTCCCTACATTTTA
Organism: Viscum album; assembly: GCA_963277665.1. Taxonomy (NCBI): domain Eukaryota; kingdom Viridiplantae; phylum Streptophyta; class Magnoliopsida; order Santalales; family Viscaceae; genus Viscum; species Viscum album. The sequence goes on from OY728127.1 coordinate 897,801,604, forward strand.
TCTAAGAAAGATTTGAACTTTAGGTAGTTCTATTGGGTTTAGTACCTTCAAGGGTTCAACTTTGATATAGTTTATAACCTAGGTAATGGAAATGTATTGGCATATTCTTTTATCAAGAATGTTTTGTTTAATTCATTGAAAAATTACATAGATGAGTGGATGTTTATGGGTCTTTTGATCAGATGTACCTAGAGAGCATGGAGCATAGTGGATGTGTGTTCTTGGCCAGTATATAACTGGCACCATCTTTTGTGGATTTGAATTAGAAATAGCAGTAGAATAATGATATCTTCCTGCATTCTATGTAGAATCATAATGGTGGGGATACTCCTTGTGATTGGTCATTGTCTCATAAGGGAGTTTTGTTCTTCAAGGGTCTCTTTGTGGTTCTTTTGTAATTGGGGAAGGTGTTGATTCATGATATCCACCAATATCATTGGGTTGTTTACCATGGTGCTACCAAGATGTAATATGACATTTTTAGCTATTCTGGTGGCCATATATGAGGTAAGATGTAGTTGAATTCATGTTACGGTGTTATACATGAAAGCAGGTTAAAGAAGAGAATCAAAGGCCTTCCTATTTTCTTCACCTACTACCTATTCCTACCTAGATGTGGGATGATATCACTATGGATTTTATTTTTCTCATACATCAAACTCCCTGGTGAAGTAATTCCATTTGGGTGGTTATTGGTTTTCTAACAAAATCACCCCATTTCATTCTAATCAGCCATTCAGTCATGGTGGATGAGATGGGTCAGTTGTATGTTCAGGAGGTTGTGATGCTTCATGGTGTGCCACAAGAAATATTTTCTGACATGGACCCCCATTTTACCTCATGGTGTTGTGAAGGCCTTCATAAGGTGATATGGCCACAGGTCATGTTAGGCACAATACACAAACCTCAAACAGATGGTCAGACAGAGTGGGAAAATCATATTTTGGAAGACATTCTCCAAGAACATGTGTAGGATTTTAGAGTTTCGTAGGATATCCATTTTGGATTGGTTGATATTTCATATAAGAATAGTTATCAATCATCAATTCTAATGGATCCTTTTAATGAGATTTATGGTTTTTGTTTCAATCTTCTTAGTGTTGGGATGATGTAGGTGGGAATTCATTGTTGGGACCGAGCCTTTTTTATGAGACCTTTGAGAAGATAAACTAGTTCAAGAAGTAGTTGTTGATAGATAAGAGTCACTATAAGACTTGTTTCTATCAAAGCCTCCCATATTTAGAGTTTTCTTTTGGTGATTGGGTGTTCCTAAAAGAGGATCCTCTCTTGGGTAATTGTTGTTTGGGTAATAAAGGAAAGTTAAGGTTAAGGTTTGTCGGACCATTTGATATTAATGAGAGAGTTGTTAAGGTGAAATACAAGTAAGATTTTCCCTCAATGTTGACATCTATTCCTAACGTGCTACTTGTTTCTCAGCTGAAAAAGTACAACCTAGATTTATCTCATGCGTTGAACTAGTAAGAGTTTGGATTGGTGCCTGATTTTTCAATGTTTGAACATCCAGTTAAGATGGTGTATTTTTTGGAGAAAATGCTTCATGGGAATTATATTTTATTGGTATGAGTAATTTTACATCATGGTAATTATATTCATGAGATGTTGGAGTTTAAGTCTTGGGTTGAGGTAGTGTATCTGTTTTTTTCTCTCTGATCAATCTTTGTAGTGACTTTTTAGGGATGGAGAGTTCTCATGGTGGGAAAAAATGTCACATCCATGATTTCATTTTTAGGTTTTTATATGTTTTATTTTGATATTTCATTTATCCCTTGGTTTACCCTAGTGTTTTGGTGAAAATGATATTTCAGGCTTGAGGGTATGTGGTGCATGGTTGGTGCACGATTAGTGGAAGCAATTCACCCTCACCCAAGTAAGCATGAAGCCAAGTACCATTTTGAATGGTCAAACCATAAGACTAATCATGTGTCTTATTCATCTTGGAAATATAAGGGTTCATAGTTTCCACATGGTTTGGAAAAATTTGAGGGCTAACCATGTGACCTATCTAAGATATTAAAAAGTGGAAATTAACCATTATACCATGTTCTATTATTAACCCTAAATCAGTGCCATCCACTCCATTCATGATTTTAATCCATGGGAGCCTCTTCATGCTTTCTTGAACATCTGGATCCTCAATAATTGGGTGGTTTTGGTGTGGTAACTCCAAAGAATCATCAAGTAAGTCTTTTTCATCATGATTTCTCCCTCTATTTATGGTTTTCTTCCCTCATTGAGTTATTATTTTCTAGTGGATTTTTTGACCTAATGAGGGTTGTATCATGTGTTTTGTTGTGAGATGTTGATGTTTTTTTTCAATCATTCCTTGATAGTCTCTTGTGGTGGTGTGGTTGTGGTTTGGTACCAATGTTTTGGAAGTTTTCAAGTGTGAGGTTTGTGGTTCCATACTTTTACATTATTATATGATTTTGATATGATTGCTTGAGTGCTTCAATGTGCTCTATGGATTATTTGTATGGTGATAAATATGTTTTCAAAAGGTTTTGAGATGAACATGTGATGAAAATTTGTTTTAAAAAGGAATGTGGTTGTTCTTCATATGTTCTTTGTTATTTTGTTTCTTCAATATGTTTTATGCCTTGTGTGAAAGGTGAAAAACGTATTTTCAAATAGATTTAAAGGTGAAAATGGGATGAAAGTGGACTATATAAGTGAAATAGATTTTGTTTCATGTTGTATTCCTTATTTTGTACCTTAAATCTGTCTTTTAATAGTGAATGAATTTAAAAAAAAATTGTCTTTATGTGAATATGGTTTTAAAAGTGGGATTTTCCCATCGAAATGATTGGACTCCATATGTGTTCTCCTTGTTCTGTTTCCAAATGGATTTCATAAATTGATAAAGTGGTGACAAATGTTTTTCCAAATTGTTTTGGTGTGCGTATGAGGTGGAAAGTGGTTTTGTTTTATTAAAAAGTTGATTTACAAGTGATTTTTTGATCATCAGATCAATGGTGTACGTGAAAATGTGGAAATGTGAAAGAGGTGATTTCCTTGTGTGTTGATGATTTTTGTAATGTAAATGTGAAAGTGGAGATTTGTGTGAAATGTGAAATGTACTTGATCATAAAGGGAATACTGTATACTCTAGGTGAAATAACTATATCTAGTATGCTAGTTGATTCAGAAGTGGTTGAGGACTAGATTTATCTAGTAGGATTGATGATTGAAATACTATCTAAACATGTGACATGATCAGAGAACAGAAGAATTTTTGGATGGGATCTTGTCTAGTGGATCATACATGGGTACATTTTTGGTATTGTCTTATGATTTGGATACTACTAGTATTTTGGAATGGGATCCCCTATAATTTCTTGTTCAAGGGAACATTGTTGGTAGCTAAGTTGAAGGATTTTTATCAGTGAGGTATGAGGTTCTTATAGTCTCACTAGTCCTTGTTACCTATATGGATTTTCACATGGGTCTCCCTTATGACATGATTCTATTGTGATGTGGTTCTGTCTGTTTTCATATAGTAGACCTTTTGCACATTTTTATTTCAAACAAGATTATTTGTGAAAATGGGTTTTCATTAAAAAAAATTTCTAAAAAAGTTTTCTATAAAATGATTTCACAAAATTGGTTCATATATTCTTATGAAAATGTGCATGTTGATTTGTATTAGAATGTTATAGCATGGAATCTTTCTTTTGGGGTGGCATCCTAATGGTCTTTGGATCAAACCCTACATACACCTTTGGGTGTATATAGACTTTGTTATGTATGACCTGGGTAAGGGAAAGATGTGTAATAGTAGAGATATTGCATTAAGTTTCTTGTGTTTCACTTCATGCAGGTGTTTATGGTGGTGTCTTGAGTGTGATTTGCCTCTTATTTTAGGGCGGTTTTGGGATAATTTTGTTATTTGCATTCTATTGTAGTACTTTTTGTTTTGGTTAAATTTACAAACTTGAATGAAGAAAATTTTTGAACCCAGTATGGTTTTATTTTTAGATTATTGTGATGCTTATTTTTTTGGTTTTTTGTGATCAAATAAATGGGTGAAATCATTACCAAAGTACTTTATTGAATCTTGGGAACTAGTTTACAATCCATTGAGATCGGGGATGCCCTTTGGGCCATGTCACAGATCAGGTCAACTCATGGGTTGGACGCACCCTAACTTGGTTCGTGACATTAGTAAAATTATAATATGACAAAAAAAACAAATCTTGTAAATGGGAAACCAATATGATAATTACAATTAATTACACCATCTGAAATAATAAAAATCTGACGGTTCATAAAATTATTTCGAGTCAAGAACCATAATAAAAACTAAGTATGAATAGTATCCTAAAAACACAATAACTTAGACAAAATTGAATGAAAAAATTAATTATAAGTCAAAGTATTTCCTTTTGAAAACACAACAATTTTTATTTATAATTAAGAAAAATAAAATAAAACTAGTGGTGTTTTTAAACTCTATAAACATACTTTATAAATGATTATAATTCATTTAAAGTCACAAGACATTAATTTATATCTCCCAATTACATTTTTAAACACAATGGAACTACTTAATAGATTCTTATTTATAGGTTGGGTTCTCCCTAACATTTAGTTCATTTATAACCCCAATAACCTCAAATCATTAAGATGAGTAGTAAAACTCATAAATATTCAATACTAAGTGTATTTTTATAAATGAAGCAATTTAAAATAATTAAAATCAAATAAATCATACATACCACAAAATTTAATTCTTACCAAAAATGTAAATCATTCATAAACTAATGAAGTTAAAATAGAAACAAAGATATTGAAACTAAATTAATCAAATCATACACCTTCATAAATCCAAAAAAGTCATTTTGGAATTGCAATTCACAAATTTTAGAATCACAATATGGTGAAACCTCTAAATCACACCTAGATCAAATAGCACCCAAAATTATATTCTAAAAACACATAAATAAATATTTTTTAAAAATAGGAAATATAATCAAAATAAAATTAAAAAAAGAATAAAATAGAATAAAATAAAATATAACATATACACTTTCCTAAACCCAAACATAACTCTATATTTCAGGTTAATACATAAACTAAATTTATGAAAACTTCTAACCAAACAAAATAATGATCTCAAACCAAAAATCATTCTAGAACTAGATTATACCATAACGAAATAGGAATATAAATACCCTTATATTATTTCCTTTTTAAAAGTTTTTAAATCAACTAAAACCATATTAAATCATAAAACCATATAAAAAATTAAGACAAAACCTAATTGAATTCCTAAAATAAGAACATATCCCCACATATACATTCAAGAAAAAGAATAATAAATTATAAAATAAATAACCTAAACCTAAAACACACTTAATATCATTTAACAATCAACACTAAGTTTACCTTTATTAATTAATATTTATTATAATAAATAACATTATTTAAAATAAAAAACAGGTTAATATCTTTCCATTGAGGTTCCCAATCATTTTAGAAACGAAATGTCCACTTAGGAAACTATAAAAAAATATAGATAATAAAAGTTTTGGTTCCTATATAGCTAAATCAAGTTTAAATAAATGCTCAAACAACACCATTTGAAAAGAAATTGAAAACCCATAAAACAATTAAACGACATATTTTTATTCACTCTAAAGAAAAAATGATGCTTGGAAATAATTCAATTAATAAAATGAGGACCCAAAACATGAAAAACTAAAAATTTATAATTAAAACCCTCTAATTAAAACAAACTCACCATGATGGAACTCAACGCTTCACGTATACTATCTTTTCCACTCTCATATACCTAGTGTCTCCCCCCAACCCAAGCTGTACTCACCCCCATCCCTCTAATCACGTGTGTCCCCAATTCACACCCCAACCCCTTGACTGTATTCCCCACCTAACCACTCTATTGTACCCACTATCCATGGTGTCACTCAATGATTCATGTATATTGGTATTTCCACATGTGTAAGGAGGGAAAAATCATCCTCTAGTAGAACTAAAACCCACAAAATTCAATGCAATTATACATTTATCCCAAGATATGAGATTTATCTAGTGGATATCAGATTGAAAAAGGTATCACCTCATGATTTCCAATACTAAAAAATAAACAACCACTATAATAACCCTAAATCCCAATTTAAATATACAAAAATTCAATGTGAATAATAATGGTATGGAGAAAATACCATTTAATAAAATAGAAAAATGTAAATAGAAACTTTCCAGATTTTTTAAAATACTTTAAATTATTTTGAAAATATTCCTATAAAACCCTTTTAGACCATTGATCTTATATAATTCCCTTATAAAATCACCATGATTACTTTAAAAAACATCTTGAAATTCAAACGGGGCAACTCAAACCTAGTAATCTTTTTCGAACCAATTTCATTATAATAAAATTTAAAACTATTCATGTAATCATTTAAAATTATTTAAAAATTTAAAAAAAATTAACCTTTGAACAATTAATAAATCATAATTTCACCATAGAAAACAAAACATATTCTACTAATCTCAAACACTCTTAGTTATAAAATAAAATAATCTGACCAATTAAAATTCTAGTTTTTATTACATTAAAATCATTTCATCAAAAACCTTGTTTCATTATAAAAAATTTTAAACATAGAGAGCATTGAATTCTCGATTATTTTAATTTTACAAATCCTTAATCTTTTAAATACATAATTTACTCATTAATTATAGACATACATTAAAAAAATGAAATATTCAGTTCAGCACTTCCACTGGAAGACCTAATTTATCATTAAAACATTTAACTGGTTGATATATTGATATAAATTTGCACAAAACTCCTCAATATAATTCACCAAAATCATCCTTTTAAATATTTCAAACAAAATAGAACTTCCCACTATAGTGTTTAAGAAAATATATTATTATTGGTAAATTCAATTTCTCATAGAAACATAATCACTAAAACTTACAAAAATCAAATGAGGCTACACATGGTGAAATTAAAAACATCAATTTAATAAAATAATAACACAATTTCAGGAAAATTATCTCAATATACCTCTACATATGAAATAAATTAAGACAAAACCCATGATATCATATATGCATCATTAATTTCAATCGTAATTCATTAATAAAATTAACATAAAACATTTTAAATAATTTAAAAAGATAATAAAATGGAATTAAACCGCATTTTGTCATGATTCATGGCCCAAGTGCAGGGTCTTTATCCCATTCACCATACCTAATAACTTGTTGGTTCCCCAACAAAATTCCTTCAAAGATGTAAGTGAAACCAAAAAGGATTTAGAACTACAATGACACATTCTTTAATTCCCCTAGAAACTAAAGGCTCGGTACGAAAGGTGGTTATCATCCTACAACTCATTGCCAACCTCTTGAGAATTGAAAATATGATGTCCTTTCTTCCCAAACTACCCAAATAATATAAAATAGAACCTGACACTCATTCCATTAAATATCATACCAACCCAGGACACCCCTAAACTGGGAACCTGATTAAGCCCATAACAAGGGTCGAAGGGCATTCCCATTCCCCATGGGTTCAGAACAAGTGCTTGGGCGTCTTTAAATTACTTTGGAATTTTTTTATCAATAGATTCAATAAACAAGATAAAACCAAGAACTATTCATGACATTTAAATAACATGTAATTTCATTACATCGATTAAATATAACTAAAACATTTTTAAAATAATATAAAATAACCAAGAAAGGCTCTAAAAAAATAATCAATGTAGTCACAATGTAAACACCATCCTGTCTTATATAAAATAAAAAAATGATCATATATATATATATAATGAAAGATAGAAATTCGATAAGGTGATAAAAAAATTCTACAACCAACCAAAATAAGACAAAGATAGCTACCCATCTCAATGTTACACAAGGGTCAGTCCACACTATGTCACCACCATCATCTATTTCTCAACTAATGGGAAACATCTTTCACTTCTAAGAAACAACTTTCCATTACTTAAATCTTCCAAAAAAGGTCTATATGCACCCATTGGGTGTATTTAGGTTGTGAGAAACATTATACTATTTGGATCCCACCAAGGGTTTCAGGATTAACTCTTGTTGTATAGAAAAAATAATTCTAGATTGATATAAATTATATGGATATAGGAAACCACTAAGGATATCAACTTGGGATCTAATGATCCAAAATAATATGCGCACAACCACTGAGCATATCAATACTTGTCCTTGTGGTATAGGGATTCCCACTATGACACCATATACAACCAATCACTATAGAGTGCATGTATTTGGAAAGAAGTGTAGTAACGCTTGACCGTGGTATGAAGAACCTAATCCAAGTCTTTATATTTAGTTTGTGTGGAATAATCCCAAGGTATTTTTAATCAAGTTTCACCCCAAAATAGATGGTTTCCCATGTTTAATTATACATTTTGAAAAGTCACATTCCATTCTTAAATCATTCCTTTTTCAAAAGAGGGCCTTTCCTCAACCCGATATTAATAATTTCATTTTATCACACATAATGTAACCATTTTGAAACCATTTTACTTGTCAAAACCAAGAGGAAATATTTTAATTTTCTAATGTATAAGAAATTAGCATTCAAAACAATTATAAATTTTTTTTGAATAATTCAAACAGCCTTATTAAATACATCCTAGAATAATTATTTCACCAAATAATGGTATCTCATCAAGAAACATAAATTTATGACTTCGAACCCTAAGAAATCAACGAAAACCACTCAAAAATAGTGGAAATCCATTAATGAGGATAGAAAAGACCATAAAAGGGAAAGAACAAAGTATAAAACCAAAAAAAGGTTTTCTAGAATAAAATGATTCCAACCTTAGGCTTTCATATCTGTAGGGTATTAAGGAAAACATAGAGAGGAAAGAAGGATGACACAAGATAAGGAAGAGGTGTCATTACTTGAAGAAATCTTGAAGAACATGAAGAATATTCCACATAAAATCCCCCCAAGGAGAGTTGAAGGATGGGATTTCATGCATGGGGGATAGGAAAATATAGTCGTGGATAAAGGAGGAAAAGATGAGTTAAAATGAATAAGTTTAGAAGTGATATTATACATTTTAATATTCCTCAGTAGATCACAAGGTTATACTACACAGCTTTCCCGACCATGTGGATCACCATTACTTCACTTGGAAACTTGAATGGTTAGTCTACATGGTTAGGAAAACCATGAACTAGCCTTGAAAATACTCACTATAAAAAATTACAGACCTGAAGAAAAATTGTCACATGGATAATCTTAATAATGTTCTAACTATGTGGAAACCCAATTTTTTTACAAAATTTCAATAGTATGAAACTTGGAAAATAAATAATAAAAATATATCCAATAAATAAATGATTTGTTCCTGAAAATGAGATCATGGGTGTAAAAATAATCCTATAATATATTTGTAGTTCATATTTTGAGAAACATTATTCTTTTAAATATCACTAATAAAGGGTATTATGAGATTTTGGGAGAAGGGAAAATAGAGTCGAAGATACATCATTCCTTTTAATGTTATTGGTCAGGTAGAGACTATAGCTTATCAACTAGCACTTCCACTAAACTTATCATAAATGAACTACATATTCCATGTATCAATTCTGGTGAATTTGAAATTATATATATCATTTATATTAAAATATGATGTTTTCCAACTTGAGTATGTACCTGCTTATAAATAAAAACAAACATATATCTTGGATTATAGAGGTAATGTATTTAAAAATAAGGCCACCCATTTGGTAAAAGTTCTATGGTGAAATCATAAGTTTGAGGAAGTGTGTGGGAAGCTAAATATATAATTAAAAAAATATATCATCATCTATTTTCATCTTTGAAATGAATTTTTATGGAAATATATTTCAAGGAGTGGAATTTAGTACCTCATATTTTTAGTTTGAATTTTCCATCAATAAGATCCATTTATTTAATAACTTTTTATACAAAACATAAAAAAGTTAAAATGAATAAATAATTATTTAATTATAGTGAAATATTATAATATAATATTAAATAAAGAATATTAAAAGGAATTTATATAAAAAATATTAAAAGGAAGTTATATAAAAAATAATTATGAAAATTACAAGAGAGATATAACTAGGAGTAAATAAAAAGACTACAGTCATGATGTATTCTTCCTCTCAGTCTCCCATGAAGATCATACCACCGAGTATTACTATGGAATGAATTTCTAATATTAGATATACCATATATTTTTTGAGGAAGGAAATTGGATAAACAATTTTTGATATGTATGTAAGGAAATTTGTTGAAATAAAAAAGGGTAATGTGACACTTATATAGTCATTTGTTATATGATCCCTAGAAATATAGACAATCGATATATGGTCATTAGATACATGACTATTAGATATATGGACATTAAGTATACATGTAATTGATGAGAATATTGAATTTTTAATAAGAATGTGGTCCTTATATAAATGTGAATAATTTATTATAATTAATATATATGACATTTAATAAATGGATAATAAATAATTATGAAGTAAAATTAAAATTGTAGTAGTACATTGGTGAAAATATCTTGTATTCTAAAAATTTATATTTTTATATGTTATTAAAATAATTAAACCTGTCACTTTTGAATAATGAATTTAATAAAGTGTATTTCCTATAGATATAATCAAATTAATTAACACTAATGGATTGAATATTAATTTTTAATATGTAAGAACAAAATCTTATAATTTTTAATACTTTATTTTTCTAAAAATTATTTTTTCCATATATTATTTATTTTTTGTAATAGTTTAATTAATCTTAATTATAGTTTTGAATTTAATAGAAAATGTTAAATTAATTAGAATAATATTTTTTAAAATTGGTAATAGATCCAACTACATGTATTGGAAAAAAATAAATTATCAAGGTATAAAAGTAAGTTGGGGTGGTAAAAAAGTAAAATCTGAAAAATAGTTTAAATAATGATAAAATTGAAAAAATATCATCAAAAGTTATTAATAAATTGTGTGGATATATGTGGTTCAACTTCCAGAATTTGTTTTCCTACCATCAAAAGTAGAACATGTCCAAAATGCTAACATATTATCAGGGTCGATGATACAACGAGCATAGAGGAACAATAGTAACATCCAAAAAATTAATTCTATAATTAATAAAAAAAACTTTTTTAATAATGACCAATCGATTAATTTTTATAATGGGAGTTCATATAAACACTGTAACAAAAGGAATATTATATTTCAAGTAATAATATAAATTACTACAACTAAGAGTAGTATATGGATATAAAAAAAGAATAATGACCATGCAAAGGTATACTCTATAAGATCGAACTTTTCCAATATTATTACACCTTACATAAAACCTATTAAAACAAAATAAAATATAGGAATTTAACTAGAATTGTTAAATAAATTGTAAAAAAATTGGAATTTAGTAGTAAATTTTGATGTTTGGTGCTATATACAGAATTTAATAACAAATTTGACCATTAGGATGTGACTATTACATTATTAGTACATGACCATTGGTAAATTTTACCATATTGAATTATTACCATTGTTAATGTATCAATTTTGAAGTTACCATTAGGATTATATTATATTAAGAGTAATGATAATATTTAACTAGAAAAGAAGGAATAAATGATGGCATCAACTAGTAGGATCTTGCCTTTTCAATCCCATTTATCATAACATTGAATGGATATAGAATAACTTACATGAACCCATGACCAAGAACAATCTGTTCATAAATAGTAATTTCTTGAAAAAAAAATCACCTATATGATAAGTTCATGCTGGAGGAGATCATAACTAGTGTAATGTTAGTTGAGCAACCCCATGAAACTGCCATCATCACACAACTTACCCTTAGGGTGTGTGCCGATTTAATAAGGAGTTTTAGATATAAAATTTATTGTCATAAAAGAGTAATTTACTTGATATAAATGAAATATTTAATTCCTTAATTCCATTTTCATTATTATTTTATTTAATAAGACTAAGAAAAATATAAGATGAATTTGATAAATAAAATTTTCTATACAAAAAAATATAATTTTATTTTTAAAAAATATATAAAATTTTATAATTCAAGTATTCAAAATAAAATTTATTTTCATAAAATTTTATTAAAATAGTATTTATTTATACATAAATTATAATATAATTTTATGATGTCCTAGGAAATTTTTATATGTGTCAGAAAGTTGATTATGTCATAAAAAATATTATTTTTCAATAAGTAAGGATTTTTTATTTAAAATTTAGAATTATCACATTTATGGAATTATAATAAGAAAATAAAAATTATATTTGAAATCATCATATTGAAATAATTTTACGGTGAAATTTTGAAAAATTTATAAAATACATTACTTTTCAATGAATAGTAAAAATAAGGTTTTGTGTTTTTTGTATGTTTTATGACATAATATATATATAATAATGATGTAATAATAAACTAGACAAAATAAACAACCAAATATATGTTATTTTATTAGTATTATGTACTTTAATGTATTTAAATTAATTTCATAACCTAAAACTGACTTTTGAAATCCTAAAACATAAATAGTGAGTTTAAAAAATATATTTTGTTGAAAATTTGATTTTTCATGTCCAAACGGTTATTAAAAAATCGATTTCGGTACTAATGGTTTAAAATATTTTAAAACATGTCATAAATTTCATAAACCATGATAAAAAATCATGGTTAAGTCGATGCTTTTTTATTTTCCACAACCTAGATTTCTAAGACCTATATTTAGAATTTATCAATCAATTCATCTAATTTTACTATAAATATCCAAACATCCTCTCAAAAATATTCTCTAAAAATCCTTTTAGAATTAATTTTTTCTTATTTTCCCTCTCTAAATCCTCTATAAGTTTTCTTAGAGGTCCTATGGCTTTCGCTCTCATTGAATTAGGAAGTTACCTCCCAAGGTAAGGGAATTTTCTTCATGTTTTCCATTAATTTCAAGTAAATCCTTTTTAATAATGTATATTCATATTATTATGATTCATGAATTTAAATGAATCCATTTCTATAAAAATTATTTTGTTTTAATTATAGGCCTCTCAAACCTCTCATTAATCATATTCAGTAATCCTTTTGCATACCTGTTATGATTTTTGAAATCATTCCTTTAATTTTCATTCATTTCCATACAATATCCTTAGGTTCTAAATACCCAACCCATTTCTCTATTCATTGGTATTCACCTAGATGTAACCATGATTCATTGATTGGTTTGTTACAAATATTAAACCCACAATCCATCATCAAGGACTAAAAATGGTGTAATGGTCATCTCTTTCAAAATTTATGAATTTAATGAAATTTATATGAAACCCATCTATCATTTCCCTTGGGTTATTTATGAAATTTTTTCTTATAATATATATGGAATACATTAATTTATATATATTAAGTGTTCTCCATGATATTACTCCAATGTATTGGGTAAAAAAATTAATATCTATATATTATATGTTTTATGATAAGTTGGTGAATAACCTTGGTAATTTTATTTTATGACACTTTGGTGATAAATCATGGTGGTATGGTTTTGAAGGTCTTGTTTTTAGGTTTTAGCTATATTTCGATGTTATAATTAATTATCATTGTATTATGATATCTCTCATTCTCTTATGATCATTCCTTATTGTTGTGCCTCATGTTCATATGCTAAATATTTCCTTTCTTTATTCCCTTACTTGGATTTATTATCACCCATTAATTTTAATTTATATCTCTAGGATATAAGATGTAGTTAACATAACCTATTATGAATCTACGAAGATTCCTTTTAAGTTTATTTTATGAACATTAATTTATTCATGTAATACATTATTAATTTCTGTGAAACTAAACTTCAAAATATACTCTAAATTATTGAATGTAATAATACATAATGGATGTATTATGTGTTAAAAAGGTGGGATGTAATAGTTGGTATCATAGGTAAAGATTAGTTATTTGAGGAACTTATGACTAGAAAAAATTAAAATGTAATGTATGGATAAGTATAAAAATAGGAAAACATCGAGAAACTTTTGCTGAAGTATTAAATTAGTGGTTTCCATGTAAGGAAATCACTATCTAAATACTACAACTGGATTTTTCCATGGAACAGTTGTACCTTGGGGTAATAACCTCAAAAAGGATATATTTGGTATTAAATATATTATCACCTCATGTGCAAAAATAGGCCTTTATTTACACTATTTTTTATGCTCCTTCGTAATATAATTTTTTAATCATCTAATTTTTATGCTCTATTATGGAGGATATATATCCAATGCAATTAGTAAAAAATAGAATAAAAGAATAATTTACTTGAACCATGTTTTATATATAAATAGGGATGAAAATCCCCTTATAATTACATGATTCCTAGAAGTAACACATTTATCACTATGTTTTTATTCTTTTAGGAAAAGTGAATGAAATAGGTGGAACTGTGTAATTTTTGAGTTTAATGAACAATGTAACATTCGGAAACTTCCTCATTGGCTTGAGAATGTAATGAGATGCTACTTGGCCATAGGTGATGTTCCCAAGGTGCCAAAGGCTGTAAATAAATGCTGAGGGCTTCACGAACTATTGGGGAACAATTTTCCCTAAGAATAAACCTACTAAAAAAATAATACATAACCAAGCATAAAAACATGATGCATGTCCATCAGTTAACCATGATAACACATTACCAAGATACATCCAACTATTCCATAACAATCCCCAAAAATATATAAAATGGCCCAAAAAACAAAATATGAGAGTATTATGTGGAATAATCCACAATAAGACCAAAAGGAAATCATTACATGCTCCATGGATCCACACCAAGCTCCATACTACAACACCACCATACTTCCCAAACATCACGATGAACTGCTAGAAAAATGAGATGCTTTACCCTTACCTGTGTCTTGGGAAATGACATCTAAAAAATCACCAAAGTGCTAAATAAGGGGGTGAGTAAAAATACTCAATATCTTTTCCACAAATGACTTCCCTACACAAGTCACTTGGATAAGTCCATTAGCACATTTATATATAATATTTTATATAAAACATCAAATAGTGCAACAATTACCAAAAATCCTGACACACCCTTACCGATCCATTTTTAACCTAAAACCATACAGCACAAGGGAAATCCAACAAACAATCCATAAACCATTTTTCCATCACATAATAGAATTATAATTTCCACCTTTCATAACAAAACACAAATAGTGAATAATTATAGAGTTTCACATACCAAAACCAGTAAACAACAACAATGGATCTTCCCATCCAAGCTCGTTTAATATTTTTTCAATCTAATGATACTTTCCACCCACTTATCATTGATTGGTGGTCTTCCATACACTATCCATCCCATTTTTATAGTGGTACTCTTCCACTTATCATCATTCCAAGATAATAATAAAGTGTTGTCACTAATAAAAAAACACATACACCCACTAAAGTAAAACAATATGCAAAAAACTATTTCACAACAAAAAATTCACTTAAGAAATCATTAATTTCACATTAAATTTTAATAAAAAACCCATTTTATTGAAAACCATTTTCACAAACCATTTTCCAAAATCAACCCAAGCTACCTATTTTAAGATCAACATTTTAAAACCCGTCAAGAATGAAAATTTCACCACAATAACCCATTTTCCCAAAAATCCAAAAATCATCACATAATGATTTTATAAAATGATTTTCACATCATAATAATAACAAAATCCAAGAAAAAACAACTAATTGAAAACGTGGATTCTAGTTCTAGAAAAATAGAGTTGAGAGAGAAGCCGCCTACCTTAGGGTTTCGGTGAAATCGACCCACCGCACAAACGCCCACAAAATCTAGGTAAAACTTCCACAAAACCTAAACAGATCCCTTTTCCTAGAATCAAAAAGCCCCAATATCATTACATTAGAAAAAAACCCCTTTATATATATAAGACAGGTGAAGATTAAGAAAACCAAGAGAGAGAGAAAGAGAGAACTAGATCTAAGTAAAACAAATAAAGAACCAAGATGTATAAGTTTTACCAGAAGAGAATCACCTTCATAATACCTCCAAACCCCTTTGAATAATTTCCAAAATGAGTATAAGATCCCCTAAAACCATTAAGAACCAAAAATACTAAATAAGGCTCAAGTGGGAGGAATAATGGAGGGTTTAAGGAAAATATCGAGTGGTCCCATGATTAAAAACCCTAATTTTTTCGTCGCACATGGTTAGTTATCACGGTTAGGAAAAATGTTCGCTAACTGTGTGCATGTTACGGCCTCGATGCAGCTTCACACAACCTCCTAGAACTTTTAGAAAAACTATGCACAAACTTTGTAAAGTCCCACTATCTCATGTTTCATGGTTACCTGGGTTTTCTGCATGGTTTCCACTAACTGTTCTCCTTTAAAAAGCCTCCAAAACATTCTCAAAACCATTCCCTTACTCAACAAAAAACTACACAAGAACTTTACATAAGAAAAAACACATAAAAAGGGTTACATAGCTCGAACAGGGGGTTCTACAATCAATTCACAAACATCCTTCCTAACAAGATGAAATATGGAATGGAAAACTTTATAAGGATAATGAATCAACTATCTCAAGTCATGAATATTAACATAAATCATGCTGAGCACCTAGAATAACCATGAAGGGAACAACTTATAGTTTATTCCTCCATACATCAATGACCACCTTATTTTAGTGAATATGTTGATCCATTAATTGTCGAGTAATGGATTAGTTATATGTAGAAGATATTTTGTTTTATGCTTTTTCCAGAGCTAGATAAACTCACTCTTATTGTTTTTCACATAGAATGAGAATTGTACCAGTGGTTGAACTTGATTAATAACATGAATAAAAGGGGGATATAAATTCAATGTAATAGAAGAAGTTCAAAGGAGTACTTTTTAATAAATATTTTACCTATTTGATGAGAGAAAAATTAATAAGTAATTCTTATAGAAGATATAGAATTAAATTAATCAATGGGAATATATATAATGAACTTAAAAACAAATACTCAATAAACCTCCATTTTTTCTATAGATAAAAGGGAAATCATGATAGTTTATTTAGTGGGCTAATACCCCATCTATTTAGGAATCTATAAAATAGAGAGTATTTAAGCTATGAGGAGATAGTTTGTAGTGAAATCAATGTTGAAATTGTGTTTTATGAGAAAAAGTGGTCTCATAGGAAGAAATAAAATAAGATACCAGTGGATAGAAACTCAATGAATAATTTGGATCATGTAAGGGAATGAAATAAAAAATAACTTCTCATGCGCAATAAATGTGGGAAGAAACATTCAAGTAACTTATTTCAATAAAGTGTAAGGTGATAAAAATTTAGAAGATATTTCCATATATCTTGAAAATATTTTGTTGTGGTGGAGCCTTAACATCTCAATGAAAAATAAAAATGGAGGATGGTTAAAGACTTCCCTATTGTTTAGTCTTTCATGTATATACATCTTGGGAAAATTTAAAATCAGTTCCTAAATCAGAAGATAATATAGGGTAACCACCTCAACCTCAGCATAGGATGATGGAGTAGGGTCATGAATTTTAAATCACAACAACTAAAGTATATTCTCTCAAATTATTTGGTGGTGGGTACACTCTTTATGATATCTAATATATCATGTATATTTTTTTACTCTAGTTTTACACATTCCTTTATTTTATCCATGTTTTGAAATTAATTATAATTAAAACTGAATTTTATAAGTATAGTTATTAGTTAAGACTCCTAGAGGGATTATCAAAGCATCAGATATGTATCGAAACTCTATAATCAAAATCGGTGAGTACAATATCATCGAAAATCTATATTCATTCACATAGTGGAATTTAACAGTATATTAGGGATGGATTGTATCTCAAAGTATAATGTTGAGATCAATTGTAGAATAAAGGAAATTTATGTGATCATGAATCGATAACATAGATTTATTTTAAAAGGATAGGTTTTCCAAAATAATATTTTTTTAGAAGGACTATATTCTTCATTATGGAGATGATCATTAAAGAGGGAGAATAAAATTAAAGTATAAAGATAGAAAATTTCCCATTACTCTTTAATATATTGATTTAATTCCAAAATACTTACATGTACATTCCCTAGAAAGAGAGGTAGATTTATCCACTGATCTCATACCTTAACCAAATCCAATATCAAATACCCCTTATATAATAGAATATATAGAGTTATAGGATATTATGAATTAACTAGATGACCTCATGGAAAAGGTTTTATTTAACCAAGTGGGTCTCATTGGGTAGCAGTTGTTCTCATTATGAAACTAAAAAGATGGATTGATATGGATATGAAATAACAATAGAGAGAGTAATGGGATCATAGTAAAGAAAAAATACCCTCCTCCAATGATTGATGATTTATTAAACTATATTTTTAAGGATAAATTATTTTCCAAGATTATCCTTTGATTGGGGTTTCATTAGGTAAGGGTGAAGAAAGAAGATATCCCAAATTCCCCATTCTAAACAAGTTATTATCATTATAAGATTTTTGTTATTACTATTGTCTTGACAATTTCACCTTCCATATTTATGGATTATAATAAGATTGTCTTCAAATAAAACAATGATAAATTTTTCATTTAATTTTAATACATTTACATGTAATATCAGTATCTTCTAATTACCCAACCCATTTCTCTATTCATGGGTATTCCTATAGATGTAACCAGGATTAATTGATTGGATAGTTATAAATATGAAATCCACATTCCATTCTAAAGAACTAAAAATTATGTAATGATCATCTCTTTAAAAATTTATAAATTTAATGAAATTTATATGAATCTCGTCCATTATTTACCTTAGGTTATTTATGAAATGTTTTCTTATGATATATATGGAATATATTAATTTATAAATATAAAGGGTGTTCCATGATATTTATCTAATGTGTTGGGTAAAAAATTAATATCTATATATTACATTTTTTATGATAAGTTGGTGAATAACCTTGGTAATTTTATTTTATTGCACCTTGGTGATAAACCATGGTGATATGCTTATGAATCTCTCATTTTTATCTTTTAGATATATTTCTAGGATATAATTCATGATCAATGTATTATGATAGCCCTCATGTTCTTATGATTATTCATTATTGTTATTCCTCAGGATCATATGATAAATATTTCCTTTCTTTATTCCCTTACTGAGATTTATTCTCACCCATTAATTTTAATTTATGTCTCTAGGATATAAGATGTAGTTAACATAACCTATTATGGATCTATGAAGATTAATTTGATGTGTATTTGAAGAACATTAATTTTATCATGTATTAAATTATTAATTTCCATGAAATTAAACTTCAAAAGATACTCTAAATTATTATATGTTGTACTACATTATGTGTTAAAAATTGGGTATGTTATAGTTGGTATCATCGGTAAGGTTTAGTTATTTGAGGAACTTATGACTAGAAAACATTAAAATGTAAATTATGGAAGAGTCTAAAAACAGGGAAACATCTAGAAATGTTTTTTGAAGTATTAAATTAGTGGTCTACATGTAAGGAAATCACTTCCTAGATACAACAAAGGGTTGTTTCCCTGGAATAGTTGTATCTTGGTGTAATAACCTCAAAAAGGATATATTGGGTATTAACTCAATCTTCACCTCATGAACAAAAAGAGGACTTTTTCAGACTATTTTTGATGCTCCTTGGGAATATAATTTTGTAAATCACATGTTTTTTATGGATCATTATGGAGGATATATATCCAATATAATTCGTATAAAAGAGATTAAAGAATAATTTACTTGAACCATGTTTTATATATAAATAAGGATTAAAATCCCCTTAGAATTACATGATTCCTAGCAGTAACACATTTATCACTATGTTTTTATTCTTTTAGGAAAATGGAAATAAAAAGGGCGAACTGTGTAATTGATGAGTGAAATGAACAATGTAACATCCATCCACTTCCTTATTGGCTTGAGAAGGTAGTGATATGATACTTGGCCTTAGGTGATGTTCCAAAGGCGCCAAAGGATGTAAATAAATGATGAGGGCTTCACGAACAGGTGGGGAACAATTTTACCTTAGAATAAACCAACCAAACAAACAAGGCATAACCAAGAATAACTACATGATTCATGTCTATAGGTAATCCATGATAACACATTACCAAGAGACAACCAATTATTCCATAACAATCCCCAACAACCAATACTAGGACCCCGAAAACCAAATATGAGAGTATTATGTGGAAGAATCCACAATAAGACCCAAGGGAGACCATGACATGCTCCATGGATCCACACCATGCTCTATGCTCCAAGACCACCATACTTCCCAAACATCACAATGAACTGCTATAAAAAATAGATGCCTTACCCTTACCTTTGTCTTAGGAAATGACATCTACAAAACCACCAAAGTGATAAAGAAGGGGGTGAGTAAAAATAATCAATAGGTTTTCCACAAATGAATTACCTACAATAGCCACTTGGATAATACCATTAGTACATTTATATACAATAGTTTATATAAAACATCAAATAGTCTAAGAATTACCAAAATCCTAGACACACCCTTAACAATCCATTTTTAACCCTAAACCATACAACACAATGGAAATCTAATAAACAATACATATTCCATTTTTCCATCACATAATAGCATTATAATTTCCCCCTCACATAACAAAACACAAACAAAGAATAACTATAGAATTTCACAAACCAAAACTGGTAAACAACAATGATAGAACTTCCCAACCATGCTCGTTTACATCTTTTCAAATCTAGTGCCACTTCCCGCACAGTTATCATTGATGGTGGGTATTCCATACACTATCCATCCCATTTTTAGAGTGGTACTCTTCCACTTCTCAACATTCCAATACAAGAATAATGTGATCACACCAATAAAAAAGCATATACACCCACTAAAGCAAAAAAATATGCCAACAACTATTTCACAACCAAAAATTCCCTTAAGGAAAAATTCACATTGCATTAAATTTCAATTAAACCCCATTTTATTGAAAACCATTTTCATAAACCATTTTCCCAATTCAACCCAAGCTACCGATTTTAAGATCAACATTTTAAAACCCGCCAAGAAATAACATTTCACCACAACATCCCATTTTCCAAAAAATCCACAAATCATCACAAAATGAATTTCCAAAATGATTAGAATGTCATAATAACAACCAAATAAAAGAAAAACCAAATAATTGAAAACAAGTATTCTAGTTATAGTAAAATGAATTTGAGAGAGAAGCCGCTTACATTAGGGTTTCAGTGAAATCGACCCACCACACAACCGCACACTGAATCCTGGTAAAACATTCACAAAACCTCCATAGATCCCTTTTACTAGCATCAAAAATCCCCAATATCATTACTATAGGAAACAAAACCCTAGATATATATGTGATAGGTGTATATCTAGAAAACAAAGATATAGAGACAGAGGGAACTATATCTAAGGAAAACAAAGAAGGAACTAAGATATAAGTATTACCATAAGAGAATATCCAACATAGTACCTTGAATCCCATTT
Organism: Viscum album; assembly: GCA_963277665.1. Lineage (NCBI taxonomy): Eukaryota > Viridiplantae > Streptophyta > Magnoliopsida > Santalales > Viscaceae > Viscum > Viscum album. The sequence continues at coordinate 897,823,221 of OY728127.1, forward strand.
TAATTGCATCCAAAATGAGTGTAAGATCCCCTAAAACCATTGATAACCAAAAATCATGAGTGAGGCTCTAGTGGGAGGAAGAATAGAGGGTTTAGAGAAAATCTTGAGTGGTCCCGAAATTAAAAACCCAAACTTTTTTGTCACGCACGGTCAGCTCTGACAGTTAGGAAAACTATGTGCTAACTATGGAATGCTACTACTTCAAATGGAACTTCACAAAACCACCTCTCACTATTAGATAAACCATGCACAAACCATGTGAAGTCCCACTATCTCATGTTGCACGGTTACCTGAGTTTTCTGCATGGTTTCCCCTAACTATGCTCAAACCGTGCTCTTTTTAAAAGCCTCCAAAACTTTCTCAAACCCCTTAAAAATTCTCCCAAACTCTACAAAACTCTACACAAGAACTCTACATAAGAATAAACAAAACAAAATTGTTACATAACTAGAACTGTGGATTCTACAGGAAATTCACAAACAACCTTCCTAACATGATGAAATATGGAATGGAAAACTTCATAAGGATAACGAATCAACTATCTCAAGTCATGAATAATAACCTGAATCATGTTGAGCACCCAAATTAACCATGAAGGGAACAACTTATATTTTATCCCTCCATACAACAAGGACCACCTTCTTTTAGTGGATGTGTTGATCTATTAATTTTTGAGTAATGGATTACCTATATATATAATATATTTTGTTTTCTAATTTGTTCATCGCTAGATAAACTCACTCTTGTTGTTTAATACTTCGAATGAGAATATGAAAATTGGTTGACATTGATTAATAACATGAATACAAGGGGGATATTAATTCAATGGAATGGAAGAAGCTCAGGGGAGTTTTTTTCAATAAATATTTTCCTTATTCGATGAGAAAAAAATGAATAAGTAATTCTTATAGCAGAACTAGAATGAAAATTAATCAATGGGAATCTATAAAATGAACTTAAAAATACATACTCAATATACCTCCATATTTTTTATAGATAATAATGGAAATCTTGATAGTTTATTTAGTTGGATAATGCCCCATCTATAGAGGAATCTATAAAATGGAGAGAATTTAAGCTATGAAGAGATAGTTTTTAGTGAAATCAATGTTGAAATAGAGTTTTAAAAGACAAGGTGGTCTCATAGGAAGAAATAAAATAAGAGATCAGTGGATAGAAACTGAATGAATAATTTTGATCATGGAATGGAATGAAATAAAAAATAACTTCCCATGTGAAATAAGTGTGGGAAGAAACATGAAAGTAACTTCTTTTATAAAAGTGTAAAGTGATAAAAGTTCATAAGAGATTTCCATATAGCTTGGAAATATTTTTTTGAGGTAGAGCCTCAACATCTCAATGAAAAATAAAAATAGAGGATGGTTCAATACTTCCCTGATGTTTAGCCTTTCATGTATATACCACTTGGGAACTTTTGAAATCAGTTCCCAAATTAGAAGATAATATAGGGTAACCCCCTCAACCTCACCATAGTCTAAGGGATTAGCGTCCTGAATTTGAAATCACAACAACTAAATTATATTCTCTCAAATAATGTGGTGGAGGGTCCAATCATTATGCTATCTAATCTATCATGTACATTTTTGACTCTAGTTCTACACATTCTTTTATTTTATCAACGTTTACAAATAAATTAGAATCAAAACTAAATTTATAGAAGTATAGTTATTAGTTAAGACTCCTAGAGGGATTATCGAATCATTAGAGATGTATCAAAACTCAATAATCAACAATGGTGAGTAAAATCTCATTGAAAATATATATTCATTCACTTGGTGGAATTTGACACTATATTAGGGATGGATAGTCTCTAAATGTATAATTCTGAGATCAATTGCAGAAGAAAGGAAATTTTAGTGATCAAGAATGGGCAACATAGAGTTATTTTAAAAGGATAGATTTCTAAACTTAATTTTTTTTAGAAGAACCTCCTATATACTTCTTTATGGAGGTGATCATTGAAGAGGGACAATAAAATTAAAGTATAAAGATAGAAAATTTTCTCATTATTCTTTAATAGATTGATTGATTTCCTAAATATTTACATATAAATCCCCTAGAAAGAGAGGTAGATTTATCGACTGAACTCAAACCTAGATCCAATCCAATATCAAAAACCCATTATAGAATAGAATATATGGAGTTAGAGTATTTTATGAATAAACTACATCACATCATGGAAAAAGGTATTATTTAACCTTGTGTGTGTCATTGGGTTGCAGTCATTCTCATTATGAAACTAAAATATGGATTGATGTGAATATGAAATACTAATAGAGAGAGTAATGGGATCATAGTAATGAAAAAATACCATCCTCCAATGATTGATGATTTATTAAACTAGATTTTTAGGGATAAATTATTTTCCAAGATTAACCTTTAATTGGGGTTTAATTATCTAATGGTGAAGAATAAGATATCCCAAATACTCTCTTATAAACAAGTTATTGTCATTATGAGTTTTTTATTATTCATTTGGTCTTGAAAATTTCACCTTCCATATTTATGGATTAGATTAATATAGTCTTAAAATACAACAATGATAAAAAATTTCCTTTAATTTTCATTCGTTTCCATGCAATATCCTTATGTTCTGAATACCCAATCCATTTCTGTATTCATGGGTATTCACCTAGATGTAACCATGATTCATTGATTGGCTAGTTACAAATATGAAACTCACATTCCATTCTGAAGGACTAAAAATGATGTAATGATCACCTCATTAAAAAGTTATGAATATAATGACATTTATATGAAACCTGTCCATTATTTCCCTTGGGTTATTTATGAAATGTTTTCTTATGATATATATTGAATACATTAATTTATACATATGAAGGGTGCTCCATGATATTTCTCCAATGTATTGGGAAAAAAGTCAATATCTATATATTGCATGTTTTATGATAAGTTGGTTAATAACCTTGGTAATTTTATTTTATGACACCTTGGTGATAAACCATGGTGATATGATTATGAATGTATCATTTTTTATGTTTTATCTATATTTATATTTTATATTCTTTGTCATTGTATTATTATATCCCCCATGTTCTTACGATCATTCCTCATTGTTATTCCTCATGGTCGTATTCAAAATATTCCCTTTCTTTATTCCCTTACTTGATTTTATTGTCACCCATTAATTTTAATTTATGTCTCTAGGATATAAGATATAGTTAACATAACCTATTATGAATCTATAAAGATTAATTTTATGTGTATTTGAAGAATTTTTATTTTTTCATGTATTAAATTCTTAATTTCCATGAAACTAAACTCCAAAACATACTCTAAATTTTTAAATGTTGTACTACATAATTAATGTTTTATGTGTTAAAAAAGTGGGATGTTATAGATGGTATCATATGTAAGGTTTAGTTATTTGAGAAACTTAAGACTAGAAAAAAAAAATGTAAAGTATGGATAATTTTAAAAATATGGAAACATCGAGAAACTTTTTTTGTAGTATTAAATTATTAGTTTCCATGTAAGTAAGTCGCTGTCTAGATACTACAAGTGGGTGTTTCCCTAGAACAGTTGTAACTTGGGGTAATAACCTCCAAAAGGTTATATTGGGTATTAACTCAATCTTCACCTCATGTAAAAAATAGGCTTTTATTCACACTATTTTTTAGGCTCCTTGGTAATATAATTTTGGTTAATCACGTGACTTTTATGCTCCATTATGGAGGATATATATCTAATGTAATTAGTATAAAATATATTAATGAATAATTTAATTAAACCAGGTTTTTTATATAAATATGGATTAAAATACCCTTAGAATTACATTATTCCTAGAAGTAACACATTTATCACTATGTATATATTGTTTTATGAAAATGGAATGAAATAGGAGGAATTGTGTAATTTATGAGTTCATTGAACAATGTAACTTCCGACCACTTCCTCATTGTCTTGACAAGGTTCTGAGATGCTACTTATCCTAATGTGATGTTCCCAAGGCACAAAAGGCTGTAAATAAATGTTTAGGGATTAATGAATAAGTGGGGAACAATTTTCCCTTAGAATAAACCAACTAAACAAACAAGTCATAACCAAGAATAACTACATGATGCATTTCCACAGGTAGACCATGATAACACATTACCAAGAGACAACCAACTATTCCATAATAATCCCCAAATACCAATACACTGATCCACAAAACCAAATATGAGAGTATTATGTTGAAAACTCCACAATATGACCCAAATGAAACCATGACATGCTCCATGGATCCACACCAAGCTCCATTATCCAAGACCACCATATTTCCCAAACATCACGATGAACTGCTAGAAAAATGGGATGATTTACCCTTACCTTTGTCTTGGGAAATGACATCTACAAAATCACCAAAGTGATAAAGAAGGGGGTGATTAAAAATACTCAATAGGTTTTCCACAATTGAATTCCCTACAAAATCAACTTAGATAAGACCATTAGAGCATTTATATATAATAGTTTTTATAAAACATCAAATAGTGCAACAATTTCTAAAAATCTATCCACACCCTTACTAGTCCATTTTTAACCCAAAACCATACAACACATGGTAAATCTAACAAGAAATCCATAATTCATTTTTCAATAACATAATAGCATAATAATTCCCACCTTGCATAACAAAACATAGACAAATAATAACTATAGAGTTTCACATACCAGACCTGGTAAACAGTAATGATGGAACTTCCCATCCAAGCTCGTTTACTACTTTTCTAATATAGTGCTAGTTACCACCAACTTATCATTGATGGTTGGTATTCCATCCAATATCCATCCCTTTTTTGTAGTGATACTCTTTCACTTCTCATCATTCCAACACAGGAAGAAAGTTCTCACACCAATAAAAAAGCACAAACACCCACTAAAGCAAAAGAATATGCAAAAAACTATTTCATGACAAAAAATTCCCTTAAGGCATCATTCATGTATCATTAAATTTCAATCAAAAAACCCCTTTTATTGAAAACCATTTTCAAAAAAACATTTTCATAAATCAAACCAAGATAAAAAATTTAAGATCAACATTTTAAAACCCATCAAGAAAGAACATTTCACCGCAATAACCCATTTTCCCAAAAATCCAAAAATCATTACAAAATGAATATCCAAAATGCATCGCACATCATAATAACTAAAAAATAAAAGAAAAAACAACTAATTGAAAACAAGGATTATAGTTATATTAAAATGGAGTCTAGAGAGAAGCCACCTACCTTAGGGTTTCAGTGAAATCGACCCACCATAGAACGGCCCACAGAATCCAGGTAAAACATCCACAAAACCTCCATAGATCCCATTTCCTAGCTTCGAAAAGTCCTAATATCATTAATTTAGGCTAAAAACCCCTAGATACATATGTGATAGGTGTATACCTATTAAACCAAGAGAGAGAGACAAGAGAATAAGATCTAAGGAAAACAAATAAGGAATAAAGATATAAGTATTACCTGAAGAGAATCACCTTCTTAGTACCTTGAAACTCATTATAATCACTTACAAAATGAGTGGAAGATCCCCTAAAACCATTGAGAACCAAATATCCTGAGTGAGGTAAAGTGGGATGAAGAATGGAGGTTTTAGGGAAAATATCGAGTGGTCCCGTAATTAAAAACCAAAATGTTTTTGTCGCACACGGTTAGATCTCACAGTTTGGAAAACCGTGCGCTAATCTTGCGCATGCTACTACCTCAAATGGAACATCACACAACCTCCTCACACTATTATACAAACCATTCATAGATAATTCGAGGTCCAACTATATCATGTTGCACGGTTACTTGGGTTTTTTCTTGGTTTCCCATAACCGCGCTCAAACTATTGTCCTCTAAAAAGCCTCTAAAACATTCTCAAATCCCTTAAAAACTCTCCCAAACTCTACAAAACTCTACAAAAGAACATTACATAAGAAAAAACACATAAAATAGGGTTACTTAACTCGAACTGGGGGTTCTACAAGAAATTCACAAACATCCTTCCTAAAGTGAGGAAATATGGAATGGAAAACTTCATAAGGATAATGAATCAACTATCTCAAGTCATGAATAATAACCTAAATCATATTGAGAACCCAGATTGACAATGAAGGGAAAAACATATAGTTTAGTCCTTCATAAATCAATTACCACATTCTTTTAGTGGATATGTTGATCCATTAAAAGTCGAGTAATGGATTACCAGTAAATAGAAGGTATTTTGTTTTCTGCTTTGTTCAGAGCTAGATAAACTCAATCTTGTAGTTTAGGACTTAGAATGAGAATTTGAAAAGTGGTTGACATTGATTAATAACACTAATATATGGGGGGATATTAATTCAATGGAATAGAATAATTTTAGGGGAGTACTTTTCAATAAATATTTTCTGTATTTGATGAGAAAAAAATGAATAAGTAATTATTATAGGAGAACTAGAATGAAAATAAATCAATGGGAATCTATAAAATGAACTTCAGAATACATACTCAATAAACCTCCATCTTTTTTATAGATAATAATGGAAATATTGATATTTTATTTAGTGGGATAATACCCCATCTATTGAGAAATCTATAAAACAGAGAGTATTTAAGATGTGAGGAGATAGTTTGTAGTGAAATCAATGTTGAAATAGAGTTTTAAGAGAAAAAGTGGTCTCATATAAAGAATTTAAATAATAGACCAATAGAACAAAACTCAATGAATAATTTTTATCATAGAAGGGAATGAAATAAACAATAACTTCCCATGTGAAATAAATGTGGGAAGAAACATTCAAGTAACTTCTTTCATGAAAGTGTAATGTGATAAAAGTTTATAAGAGATTTCCATGTAGATTGGAAATATTTTTATGAGGTGGAGCCTCAACATCTCAGTGAAAAATAAAAATGGAGTACGAATCAAGAATTTCATAAACTTTAGTCTTTCATGTATATATATCTTGGGAAATTTTCAAATCAGTTCCCAAATCAGAAGATAATATAGGGTAACCAAATCAACCTCACCATATGCTAATGGAGTAGGGTCATGAATTTGAAATCACAACAACTAAAGTCTATTCTCTCAAATAATGGGGTGATAGGTCAACTCATTATGTAGTCTAATCTATCATGTACATTTTTGGAATCTTGTTCTACACATTCCTTTATTTTATCCATGTTTTCAAATAAATTAAAATAAAAACTGAATTTATAGAAATATAGTTATTAGTTAAGACTCTTAGAGGGATTATCGAATCATCAGAGATGTATTGAAACTCTATAATCAACATTGGTGAGTATGATCTCATTGAAAATCTATATTCATTCACATCATGGAATTTAACACTGTATTAGGGATGGATTTTATCTCAAAGTAAAATGTTAAGATCAATTTTATAAGAAAGGGAATTTTAATGATCATGAATGGAAAACATAGAGTTATTTTAAAAGGAGAGATTTCCCAACTTAATATTTTTTAAAAGAACCTCTTATATACTTTTTTATGGAGATCATTATTAAAGAGGTAGAACAAAATTAGAGTATAAATATAGAAAATTTCCCCATTATTATTTAATAAATTGATTTATTTCCTAAATATTTACATGTACATCCCCTAGAAAGAGAGGTATATTTCTACTCTGAAGTCATACCAATATCCATTCCAATATCAAAGACCCCTTATTTAATAGATTATATGGAGTTAGATTATTTTAAGAATAAACTACATCACGTCATGGAAAAAGGTTTTATTTAAACTAGTGGGTCACATTGGGTAGCAGTCATTCTAATTATGAAACTAAAATATGGATTGATTTGGATATTCAATAACTATAGAGAGATTAATGGGATCATAGTAAAGAAAAAAATACCCTCCTCCAATGACTGATGATTTATTAAACAATATTTTTAAGGATAAATTATTTTCCAAGATTATCCTTTTATTGGGGATTCATTCGCTAATGCAGAAGAAATAAGACATCCCGATTACTTTATTCTAAACAAGTTATTGTAATTATGAGTTTGTTGTTATTCCTATTGTCTTGACAATTTGTCCTTCCATATTTATGGATTAGATTAATAGTGTCTTCAAGTACAACAATGATAAATTTTTGGTTGTCTTTATTGATGATATTTTGATATAATAAAATTTTCATAAGGATCATGAGGATCTTCTATGGTTCATATTTTAAACACTATAGAAGGATAATTTGTTTGGTTAATTAATTAAATATGAGTTCTCATTACAAAAACTTGAATTCATGGAAAAATTATTACTGTTGAAGGAATCTCAGTTGATCTTTCCCAGAAAAAGGGTATAGAGGAGTGGTCACATCCTACAATAGTTACTAAGATTACATATTTCCTTGTTTTGTGGGATATTATAGAAGTTTTTTGAAAAACATTTCATGAATTTCTAATCTACTAACCATGTTAATTCAAAAATTTGTTATGCTTATCTAGATAGAGTGGTGAGAAGAATGTTTCCATGAACTGAAGAAGTGGTTGGTTAGTACACCATTTCTAATTCTACCCTCTCTTGGATAAGGATTTTTTATATGTAGTATTTTATCTCTTCATGGTCTTGGATGTTTTATAATAAAAAATTACATTGTATTCATCTATGTATATCAATATTTAAAGCCTCATGATCCAAATTATCCTACTCATGACTAAGAGTTAGTTGTATTCATTTTTTCTCAGAAGATATGGAGACACTATCATTATGGGGAAAAGTGTGATATATACAAACACCACTAAATGATTAAGTATATTTTCAAAAAAAAGAACAGAACATGAAACAAATGTGATGTTTGGATATTCTTAAGGACTATTATTTTTTAATTCATTATCTCCTCAAGTGAGAAAGAAATATCATAGATTAATTACATAGGAATTGTCCTAGTGTTCTTATAATGATTAGGATTAAATTATATCCATTGATTAAGGACTTATTAATGTTGTACATGGTAATCATAAGCGAGGGGACATATTCAATATAATACCAATGGATTTATAAATCATAATTACTAGACAATATCAATAAAAATAAAAGAAATTATCCTTTTATGAAAGAAATATATAGGCTATGAAAAAATGGGATGTTTCTTGAATTCAATAATGATCAAGAATGTGTAATGAAATTTGGTACAAGATTATGTATCACGTATATTATGGAGATAAATAAGTACCTGATTGATGAAGCAAATGGATTTAAATTCTTTGTACATATAATAAGTAATAAAATTTATAGGGACCATAATGATCATTATTGATGGGATAATATGAAAAGGGATATTTTTTACTACATTGCAATGTTCTTAGGGTGTTAAAGAGAATGACATTTTTCACTTTTTGTTATATAAAATAATATAAAGGGAAAAATTAAGGCTAATTGGAAAATAAAGAGTTTTAAAATATACTTTTGGACGGTTATGGAAAATATATACTCATCCAATAAAACTAATTCAAGTTTTATGGTCATTATTTAGTCTTCATTGTTTTATTTTTAACCTTAATTACCTGATTTACCCTTTATTGTGGTAACAAAATAACTAAATTTTCTATTCATAATGTCTAAATATAAAAGTACCTATTTTCCAAATTTTGAAATCCTAATTCAAAATATGGAATTCATTTTTCAATATTCAATTCACTTACATGTTATAAATTACTTTTAATATAAATGTGTAAAAGGCAATGACAAACAGTTTTTAAAAAAATGTATTTTTTAGCCTAAAAATTTACTTATACCAAAATAAAGTTTAATAATGATTCACCTAAAGTTAACTATATTAAATTTAATTAAATAATATTTATGTCACTTTAAGATAAAATTAAAATCATAATGACAATTTTTAGGAAATTGAAAATGACATTTTTATACAAAACAGTATTTTTACCTATGCACTGAAAAATCTATCCTTTCAAAAAATCATAAAATTTCACCCTAAGATAAATATTTTATGATAATTTAAAAAATGTTATTATTTTTATAAAGTAAAATTTTTATATTTTTTATAAATTAATTATAATATTTTATTTCAAAAATAATATAAAAATATATTTTTGATGAAAACAGATTTTTGAAGAATAAAATAACTTTATAGAAAATTGAGTACTTATTTATTAAGTATTAAATAGTGAATTTTTATTGATTAGGTTATTTATATATTTTTAATCATTTTGTTAATACTATTCATACCAACCAATTCAATAGTTAGGTTATAATGGTCATATTTAAATAATAATATTTTTTGGTTCATTTAGGTTTAGTTTTGTGTGTCATGTACTCTATTGATCATAATTTCATTTAAAATATTGGGGTGTTACACTATCACTCAGTACATCCCTACCTATCCTAACGAATTGTAAATAACCCCCTAAGCAAAAAAATCCTACTCTAAGTCACCAGTAGAACATAGTCATGCACTAGTGAAGAATATGAACCCGTACATCCCGTCAAGCAGGCTTGGTGTCACATGATATATAAAATGGAGTTTAACCATAAAGTAAAGACAAATAAAAAGGATACTAAATAGGATCCACAACATGATATCACATCTAAACACCCCATATAGAATTGTACAAGTTTTCATCAAGAAGATCAGTATAACAAAAATATGTTCTAGGACCAGAACAATTTCACCCATTTTATACAAAAAATAGGGGGAACACATCAATTATTCATTAATATTTAGAAAAAATTATTTATAAAGTGTTAATTTAGCCTCAAAAATTTCCTTTGGGAGATCAATATATAAAAATGCATTTGAAAACTGACTCACATTACCATTATCAAATCCATTCAATCAATAAATCATAAAAGAAAAAACAATCTCATTAGAAGAACCATTCACCATTTTAGGAACCAAAACACTTTAGAAGAATCATCTCAAGTGTTAAAACATGAACCAAGTGTGCCTCATTTATAAAAAATGGTTTTAAGTATAGAAATATGAGGAAAAAACATATTTGAGAAGAAACTATTATATATTGTTATTATGATTTTAGAGGAAATAAAAATGATGCAAAAACCAATAAGTAGTCAACATATTTAAATTTAAAGGTTGGAAATGATAAACATACCAAAAATATATCACTTCAAAAAAGTGTGACACTACAATGCCACAAAATGGAAGTAAGAACCCTAAGAGGACCAAAGGATCCTAAAAACAATGGAAACCCCAAGTTAAGATCAATTCAATGAAACACTAGGTCTCCAATACCATGATAAGTTAATAAATAAATAAATAATAGAGAATAAGAGAATAGGAAGAAGTATAAAGAGGATTAACATGAAGAACTGAACATAAATATTGAAAGAAAACCATGTAAATCTCTATAATGGAAGGTGGACTGAGAGGAGATACATCTAGGGGTGAGTTCATTAAATGTGGAAGATATGAGTCCTAATTGAGGTAAAAACATGATGGGTATAAGGGTAAAAATTACTTTTTAATGAATATGGATAGATAACATGGTTTTGATGCACAATTTAAAAAATTTCATGCCTATCATGTACCCTCCACTTGATACACCTGGATTACACTAATAAATTTAGCCTCATAGTATACCGAACCATTTGAGAGGGACTAAAATTCATTACAGACTTTTCATAGGAATTTCAAATGGTTTTCTTTAACAATGCACAAACTATGAGGGAAGAATTGAACCATCATTTCTTTAAAAATTAATATTATCTCAGCCCAAAAAAAATTAAAGGATAAAATATAGTAAATAAATAAAAATAAAAATACAAAATGAAGTCAGGGTGAGATAGTTTTATTCTGATTTGATCATACTAAAAAAATTGAAAAATAATAACATAAGAACACAATCTTGGAACTTTTATTAATCTCACAATGAGTATTAGCATAGATCTTGGAATTATATAAATATACACTCCCTATATTTATCATACGAAGGGTTTAAAAATTACATGGTGGTAATGTAAAAAATGAAGATATAAAGAGTTAGGCCCTTTCACTCCTTGAAATTTCATATCCTTCTCATTTGTTTCTGGAAAATTTATAACCCTTAAAATGGAATTAGAAGACCCTACTTATAATAAAAAGGTTTGGAAGGTATTACCTCTAATTATACCCTTTTAATTTGAATGAATGCTTGGACCCCTATAAATTTGATTCTTGAAAAGTGATAACATATGATATTTTTTATATCCCTTATCCATTGTCCTACAAAATTTCAAATTTATCGAAGATAAATAGAAAAATTTAGATCTAATTACTAAAGTAAAATTTTATGCACTAGAATAATCTTTTGTTTCCTCACATTTATACACAAAAACTATATTTTTAAGTACTAAATATTACTATGATATTTTTATATAAATAGGAAATTTATTTTCTTTCATTATCAACTAGAATCAGTACATTTGGTTCCATGTATCCCAAGTTATGACCCCTTTATAGAGGTTTGATCAATTATATCCATCCAATGGTTTTCTAATTTAATTTGCTTATTTAGGCCCCATATTTTTGGATTTGACACTTTTTTTGTAAAATGAAATAAATCCCAATTAACAAGAAATTATAACAATGGAATTTTTAAATTTATTTCAGTAGAGTGAATATTATTTGAAAAATAATAAACTGATATTTATTCACTAAAATAATGAAAATAGTAAAATTACATTGTATTTATGTATATTAATAAATAAATTAAAAATAATTTCTTCTTGAAAAATGTTCAAATTATGAGGTAATAGCCACCAAAAACATTGTAAAACACATGTGTAAGCGTGAAAATATAGGATAATTCACTATGTGATCACACCGCGACACCTAATAATTTTCACTCACGGGAAAAAATCATATATCAAAATCAAAATCAACACATAAATAAAAAGTTTTAAAATTTCTATGATTTTATTCATAATAAAATACATCATGTACCCTTTATTAAATCAATTTTCCTTTCAATTTTTGTCTCTCCCATTTTATTTTTTTCAACCTAAAAATTCCATCCATGACCAATCACAACTTACCTCACATGAAATTTCATGTCACGATTATCTAAATAGATATTAAATCTAATGTTATACTCATAATTGGGAATTTTTGTATCATCATAGGATTATAAAAAAATCATTTCTCTATATCATGAGACATAAAACTGTATTAAAATATGAGGATATTTCAAAGGTGATTTTTAGTGGCTAAGAGGTTTGGTGGGTAAAATCATTTAAAATTTAATTCTATAAAGGGGAGGTTAAACTCATAAATATAATTCATGAATATCCAATTTAAATAACAAGAAATTAATCACTCAATTCCCATTAAAATATGTACACTATACTCCTTTTTGGACATTGTCCATGAGTCAAACACTGAATGTAAGAAATTTCATCATCATAATCCTCATATTTCTATATATTTTTGTCATATTTTTCAAGGAAGTTTAGTTGATAAAGAATTATAGTATCTGAATTAAAATTTATTCACTATTTATTTTTTAGAGGGACATGATTCATACAAATAAACTCATTCAATAATTCAAACTCATATCTTTTATAAGTTTTTTATTTTAAGAGAATATGATTAAAATAAATGAACTAAAAATGATGATAATTACTCATGACCATATCTCATCACTGCCAAGAATAGTGGGACACATCTCACATCCCCAAAAAATTAGTGGATTCCCAAATAACACCCATGAAAGGCCCTTCCCACACACTCAAACATGAAATATCCATGCAAAACAATGAAGATGGAAATAAGGTAAAAATAAATCATATTGTAATATGGATTAAACCTATAAGAAAATTCATACCTTCAAATGTATAATCATGGGTATATGTATAGGGTAGGTCACATGATAATAATTTCCATAGATAAAGAAATTAATCGATCTTATTAAAAACCTTTTATAAAATACAAATATTAGAAATGGAAAAAAAATAAAAAGTTTTAGTTCACATACAAGTATTGAGTTTATCTCATCAAAGTGATGGAATTATGATGAATATATCAAAATAGATTTAAAATAACTCATAGTATGGGGAGAATTTTAGTTTTTGTTTCATGGGCATGGATTTCAAAAACCGGAAAAAGTTATAAAAAAGTTTTAAAATCAAAGTCACGGAAAAATATTCCATATCAATAGTCATTTAAAAATAAATTTTTTCATAAACCATGGAATTTTGCATAGAAATGAGTTAAGTATGTAAAATGATTTTTGATATTCTATTTTCCCTCAATGTTCGTATCAAAAACGCCAACGAAAAATAAAATAAAAAAATAAAACAAATTATTTTTTTAACTTAAATCCTAACTATATGGTTTTTCCCTCCCCCAAACCTAAAAAATTAAATTTTACTCAATATAATAAATTTTAAACAAGTAAACAAATGTAGGTATAAGAGATATCCTATAAATAATTTTCATAGGTGGCACCCTTCAGATAGAATTCCTCCATCGAATGATTCAAAAAATCCATATATAACTATTTAAAATATTTTAAAATAATGGTAAACTTTTATCCACTCAGATAATGAAAAACATGTGTTGCACCAAAATCATAAATTTTAGTAATGGTATATGGATAGATCTATTGGAAACGAAGATTACATGGGAGTATCTTTGGAATGGATTTTTATATTAGGGACTTTCCATAAATATAGATCTCTTGTTAATGAATCATATCATCATAGATATCCTATTTATTCTATTTTTATATTTAAGAGTTCTCAAATGCATCATTTAAAATTTTTCCCAACTCTTGAATATGAAATTTCATATTTTCACCTATATATAAGATATTCATATTACATTATTTAATATCCCAATAATCATGGTGATCTACCTCTATAGGGAGGTGATAATCCATTCCAAAGACAATCCTATATGGGGAAATTTTGATAGTGGTTTTAAAACATATACAGTATACCTAAATTCCATCATCCATGTGAAGAGATACACTATTCTTGAAGGGTTATGCCAATTTTACTAGTATTATCTTAACTTCTTGGTTTTAAATTTGATGTTTTCTATTAGTTTGAGGAAAATTGAACTGGATAGTTTATAAAAATCCCTATATATCAGGAGATTTTTTTTCATGATATGATTAGAGAAATGAAAACCCTGATCAATAATGATAAACCATGACAAACTAAACTAACAAAAAATATGATATCTCACAAATTCAATAACCACTTGAGAGTCATTTTTCCTGGTTTCCATTAATTCCACCCATTTAGAGATAAAATCAAGAGACAAATAGATATTCATGAGTATTGATGAATTTTTTATGATTCCAATGATGTAAATTCCCTATATAATAAATATCTCACAAAATAGCAGGGGTTGTTAGTTCATTTCATTCCTCTTAGAGATATTCCCTATGAATTTATATCATGTACATGACTAACAAGATCTATGGTTATGTATATAAAATGTTGGATAATAAAGTCCATATTAAAGGACCTTTTGAGCTATAAGTTTATTGATAAAGTGTCCCACCTAATCTAAAGTGTGGAAGAATATCAAAATATATGTGAACTCATGCTCAGGAATACACCGATGAACATCTTGGTCACTACAAATCCTCTACAATTATGGAGCATCCCAAATGTAACATCATGACTCATGCTTGAGTATATCAGATTATAAAATTATAAAATCAGTGGGGACACTATATGATTCTAAAAAATTCACAACATACCGATACCAAGGGGTAAGTTCAACTACATCACCAAGGTTCTCATCATGGAAAAACACTAAAAAGGGGAGGGACAAGTCAATATGGTGGTTCAATAGTGTGGAAATCCTAATAATGTGGTCAAAACCCACATTTTTTACTCCATTCATGTCTCTAATCTCTAGGTTAAACTCAAGGAGGAGTTATATCCACCATATAGGCTAGATCATAACCTTAGGATTCTTAAGGAAAAACAAAAGGGAAACATTATCTGAAAATAAAAACAAAATTTACCCAAGTAGATATGAACCAAATTTTTCTAAATAAAATACAATGGAATAATATCTTTTTGTTTGGTGGTGTATTTTTTCTAGGAACTTTTTATGGTATTTGTGGCATAATAAATGAAAAGAGGATCCATTTAAATAGTCTATCATAAAATTTCCCAAACTATAAGGTCAAAGTCATAACACATGAGATCAAAGGGAAGATCCCACATTGGTGGTTAGATTATAGGATGTGATGTGAAACTCTTTTTTAATTGATTAAATTCATCCTCACAATTTATATCAAAATAAACTTAGAATATTTTTAAAATAGCCAATAGAAGGGAAGTTTGATCATACAAATTTTTTTAATGAATCATCATTAAAAACAAGTGTTTTCCTAAGAAAGACTATACATCATGGTAACATTTTATATATTTCAGGGTTGAAATTATTTAAATTTTTTTATCAACTTGAATTCCCTTGATAATAAATTCCCTAGCACTATCTCCCGCTCTTCCATAAAATATAATTTATAAATATTTAGTATAAGATCTTTTTCCATGAAATGATATAGTATAACACTTAGATGATCCAAACACTCATTAAAGTAATATCCATAAACTATAAATCATCCATGAAATTCTCTTTGTGATTCTCAATGTACTCAAAAAATGAACTCAATATAAATTGCTAAAATGTACCAGGAGCATTTTACAAACCAAAAGTAATCCTTTTATGTGAAAATATGATGAATGGATAGGTAAGAATTTTCTTTTCATGATCCTTGGGGTCTATAAGGATTTGAAAATAACTTGAATTTCCATCAAGAAAATAATAATTAGACTTAACATCCAATATTTCTAACTTCTCATCAATGAAAGGTAGAAGAAATTGATCCTTTAAAATGGAATGATTTATTCAATAGTTTTCAATACATAACTCACTAACTATTTTTCACCCATGTTGGAATAAATTCATTCTTTGCATTGGACATTATATTGTTCCAGTTTTCTTAGGCAAAAGTTTCACTTGGCTAACCAATTTTCTATCAAATATTGGATAAATGATCCTAGTGGAATTTAATTTTATCACATCAAATAGAGTGGGATTGATCTAGTATTGTCATGGGTACCTCGGAATGAAAAAAAACATCAATTGAAATTAAAAATCACACTTTTCTAAACCCGCACAACACTTAAAACATGATTTATATCCCAAATAATAAATTAATGAATAAGAGGGATAAGAACTAGAAATTAGGTTAATGAAATAATGTTGTTTATGTCTGTGTCATTAGGGTGTAATTCTATAGAAGATATAGGAAAAGTATACTTCTTCTCAACTCTTCTTCATTGAATCGACAATGTTAAAGCTTAATTTTTCTCCCTCATAATCTATGGATAGTGTTCTATTTATGAACATTGATAAACGAATTCACTATTTTAAGAAAAGAACTTCCAAGCAAGAGAGGAATATATATTTAGGCTCTGGTATCTTCCATATTAATAATGTACAATGAGGTGACCCAAGAAAATCATAAACGCATAATACACCGTTTTAAAATCAATATCAAATGAATCTAAAAATAATTCACACTCCATAAACTAATGGTTTATTATATTTTTTGAATAGGTATATAAACAACTTGTTCTTTCAATGTCACCAACATTTCCCATAAGTAATATTTATATAAAGAAACCTTTATATAAAAACCATACTTAATATCCTTCTTCATAACCTAGGAAATATAAACATAAGAAAAGGGTGAGATTAGATGCCTAGTAAGGGTAAACATGAGAGATATCAATCGAATATCATAAGTGATCGTAATATTAGAATGGGGGTATAAGAACATAATTAGCTTGACATGGTATAACATAAGATAATCATATCCAACAATAAACTAGTCATAAATAATCAAATCAAGGAATAAATATTTTGGTGCAAAAATCAGTTTAAAGTAAATAATATTGAGCCACAATAACCTTACGACGACACGGACCTGGATTCCACTTAATGGGTGCCATGAGCCCGATGGGCCAATTGGCCTCAAGTGTATCTCCCCAAATGCTAGAGGCTATTGAAAACTAGTGAGGGCCTATGGTGTGTACGTGGGAAGACTATTTCCTCAATAACATAGTGTAGCACAGCGGAAGGAATATAAAGGAATAGTGAACAGTGGAACCAAACTGATGGAATAGATAAATGAGAATAATAATAACTATATCAACTTGAATAATGATGATGAAATTTCATGTCACTAGAAAACTAGAAAACATAGATACAAGAAAATATGCAAAATAGTTCCACAAATAAAAAGAAAACAAACACTACTCCATGCATCCTGAGAACCAACTCAGTCATTTTCTATCAAGATCCATCCTAAACAGCAAGCTATCAAGTGTTTGAATCGGTATGCTCCCCTTTATCAATACCTGCAACCATTTAATCTACATCAGTTTCCAAATGGTGCCCAGAGAGGGTGTGAGATAAATCTCAGGGGGCCACTACCAATGGTTTCTATAACATTCGGCCCATGTAATGGAATATAGTAGTGTGTAGGAATGCATATATAATGTTAGGAAACCATTAAAATATAATTAAATACCCAAGTACCTGCTTAATCCCTTGTCTAGTGTATAAACATGTAACAAGTTCATTAATTAAGTAATCACCATTTAATATTAATATGCCACGTGAGACATAGCCAGCAGTGACATCACCTCCTTATAATATAAGTAGTGAAGGTCCCAAGACATGATAAGGCAACCTAACAAAGATATTCGGTGTGGGAGTTCTATGGTAATAACCAAGGTCACATATATCTTATAGAATTCTAACTCAATAGTATTTGATTCTAGAGAAGGGGTAAGAGTGTAATCCAAGGAGTGTAATCCAAGGAATTCGACAATAAGGAACCTGCCGACTCCAAGGTGATCAGCCAAGGTAAAATGCGGCTACAAAATAGTAGGGGCCTATGGGATTTCACCATGGAAACTACTAGTCAATTCTAGATCCAAGGAGTGTATCTGAGGTATAATTTAATAATGTAAAGGACCCTATGGTAGTATACCAGTAATATGAGGAATAGATAACAACCAAAGTCTTGGTGTGTATCAACCTAATCGAAGTGCATCCTTGAATCAGAATAGGGTTCCCGAGACCTAAGGTATTCTCCTCTCAGAATCTAGGGTGATATTGAGTTATTCCATTCCTATTGGATATTGTAATCAATGAATAATTCATTTGGTTCTAGTCTTGCCTTATATTAGTGTGGATATGTCAAGTAGAGTTTCAACCATTTATTTATTGGTCCATTCCTTTTCTTCCATTAATGTGGATAGGACAAGTAGAATTGAAACTATTTAATAAAGTTGTAATTAACCATTAAGGCATATTCAATTAGAGAGGTTCACTCTGCTACCTTCCATTAACATTGAAAGGGGTGCTACAGACATGTAACCTTTATTCAATTTCATTTTTTAAGGCTAAGTTATATACATAGTATACATGCCATTTCACATTTAAAAATAATTTGGAAGCACTTACCTTGGGCGAGTCAAGTGGTGAGCATACATGGTACATGCCATTATAAAATTCTCATTAATAACAAGTAATTTTTTATATATGGGCTCACCTTTAGGATTCTCAAGAAAAGGCACACCTGAACAGTGTCTCAAATGTGTCGAAACACAAAAACCCCAAATAATACATAACCTTCAACATGGGGCGGATTGAGTTGTGGGTGTAACTGAAAACAACTAATAACATATTTATAAAGAGCATAATCATACTACTCTAACAATTATAATCATTTCATGTAAGTTTCCGAAATGGATTATGATGAAATCGGTGGGCCCCACATGAACATTGAGAAAACAATGATCTTTAGGGATAAGTTATAGACCACACACCTTAGGGTTGTACGATCCTTCTCCTCCGATATCAGCCCTTGATTTTCCTCAGATCGGAGTAGATCTAAGAAAAGTTAAAAAACTATCACATGATGGTAACTAGGTTTTGGGAATGAAAGAAAAGAAGAATGGATAAAGGGGACTCGACTACTTACCATTGTGCATCCAATGTGATGAACAAAAGCTCGATCGGATGCCGGATAATAGAGATCTCTTGATCCCTATTTTTGGAATTAAAAACTCTCCAAATTTAGAGGAAAAGGGGTTAATCCAACTGGTTCTCATATTAGGGTAGAAGCATGAGGATTAATAGATCATTTGGGTAAAAACTAGAAATTTGCCCATAAAAGAAGCATGTACATGGTTTTTCAAACGGTTTGTCAATCTGTGCGCAAAACGTACGAGACGGCTCTGCCGGAACGGTTTGGCCGCATGGTTTGATCAAATCATGTGCAAGCCATGCACGAGTACCTATGAAAAAGGGGAACTCACATGGGTAGGCTGCATTGATGTGTGACAACCATGAAAGGTGGCTCTCTCTGAAAAAACACCATCTTCATGGTTAGGCAAACCATGTGGAATTGTACACAGTTTACTCCAAATTGTGAATAGAGTCTATTTTCTAAAAAAATATGGGTTTTGGGCTCTGAACAGGCCCCAGACCCCCTCAGGACCTTTACTAACTCATTAGGCATCCATATTAGGTCTAAAGAAAATATTTATACTGATAATTAAAGGATCCATACCTGAGTGAAAAACAGGATTCTTATAGTCTTCCCCTCTTAAAAGAACATGCCCCCAAGTTCTCCTTCCAAGGGTAAAAAACATTATATCAGAACAACTATGGACACTAAGAATGTACATAAGATTCCCTCTTCCAAGTCTCATCCAGTACTCAGTCGTTCTGCCATAGCACCCATATGAGAGGGATAGACTTTCCTCGAAGAGCCTTCATGCTTCAGTCAACGATGTGTACTGGAAACTCCTCAAAGGTAGAATCGGCATGCAAATCATCTTCCTTGGGATAAAAGTTGTGAGATGGGTTGGCATGATATTGGTGAAGTTGTGAGACATGAAAGACATCATGCATGGAATGGTACCTCTATGTTAGTAGCAACCGATAGACTACCATCCCGACTCTCTCTATAATTTCAAACGGCCTAATGTAATGAGGTGACATTTTTTACTCCTTCCTTAATTGTCTATACCCTAACTTGGGTGATAACCAAATGAAAACACAATCCCCAACCTCGAACTCCAGAGGTCATTGACGGCGATCAAAATAATATTTTTTTCTATATTGAGCAGTATTCATACACTTCCTGATCAGTTGAACATGTTCTGATTTATCCTAAACAAGACGAGGACATAGTAGGGCTGACTCAACTACCTTTATCCAGCTCTAGGGTGAATGGAATGGCCTACCATATATGGCATCAAAATAATCCATCTGAATCTTTACCTAAAAACTGTTATTATAAGGAAACTTGAAGAGAGGGATATGCTTCTCCCAAGAACCATTGAAATCAAGGACACATGCTTGGAGCATATCCTCTAGAGCATGTATCATCCATTCTGATTTTCCATCAGTCTGAGGGTGAAAAGTTGTGCTTAGAAGCACTTGAGTCCCCATAGAATTCTATAATCCTTACTAGTACCATGAAGTGAAAAGATAATCCATATCTAAAATGATTGTGCATGGAACCCCATGTAGTCATATGTTCTCACGACATATAGTCTTCCCAACTCATCAACTGATAAAGTCTCATAAATAGGAATGACGTGGGATGATTTCTTTAGTCAGTAAATGACTACCCAGATAGCATCACTACAACTCATAGACCTAGGTAAGCTGACTTTGAAATCCATATCAATATCCTCTCATTTCCATTCTTGGACTGAAATCAGCTGTAATAGGCCTGCAGGTCTCTAGAGCTCCACCTTCACAAGCTGACAGGTGGAACACCTAATGATGAAGCATGCAATCTAATGTTTCATTCTAGGCCACCAATACTAGAGTCGTATATCTCGATACATATTCAAGATTCCTAGATGAACTACCCAATAAGAAGCATGAGACGCTTTCATCAACCCCTCTCTCATATTTGTAAGAACCCAGATATGTCCACGTAGATACAAGAAATCATCCCTGTCCAAAGACCAATCTAGAGGTGGGTTATCTCCTGATATACTCTCACAGAGAACCAAACCTTCAGGATTTGAAAAATTCATACTCTTCACCTTCTCAATGAGGGTAGAGGTAACTACTAAGGATGAGAGGTAAGACTAATCATAAATATAATGAAACTCTAGATGAAGTTCATAAAAGAGGTCCATTAACTTCTATTCATCATTGGCTTCCAGTACAGTATGTATTTGAGTTTTCTGACTCAGCACATCGAAAACCACATTGCCCTTTCCAAGTGTATAGGCAAGCTCAAAATCAAAGGATTGTAGATATTCAACCCATATCTATTGTCTGAGGTTCAATTCATGATGAGAAAAGATATATTTGAGGATCCTGTGATCTATATACACCACAAAGTTCTCACCTAAGAGATAGTTTCTCCAGTAATGTAATGTATGGACAACTACTGCTAGCTCGAGGTTGTGTGTCAGGTAATTTCTCTTATGAGGCCTCAAATTCCAATGAAATTGTCTTCCTACATCAACACTACTCCTAGGATAATTTCTAATGCACTTCAGAAGACGATATAACTATTTCCAGGTTCTGGAAGAAATAGAATCGATGCCGAGAAA
Source organism: Viscum album (assembly GCA_963277665.1). Taxonomy (NCBI): domain Eukaryota; kingdom Viridiplantae; phylum Streptophyta; class Magnoliopsida; order Santalales; family Viscaceae; genus Viscum; species Viscum album. The sequence goes on from OY728127.1 coordinate 897,845,818, forward strand.
ATCCTCCCTTTCAATTCCTAAAAGGATTTATCGCATACTTTAGAGTAGAGGAACATAACACCCTTATTTGTATGTCTAGTAAGAGGTGAATAAATATGTGAGAAGTCTTTTATAAAATGTATGTAATATCCAGCATGCCCTAAGAAAATCCTAATATCAAACACGTTTGTGAGCTTCTCCCAGGAAACTACAGCACTAACTTTTTTAGGGTCAATAAATACTCCTGATTTTGAGATAATATGACCTAAGATGTGTACTTTGTTGATCTATAAGTCACATTTAGCAATCTTGGAATGAATATGATTCTATATCAGTGTACACAGAACGATCTCAATATGTTTTTCCTGGTCATTACAAGTGGGAGAATATAGCAAGATTCCATCCATAAAGACCACAATAAAATATTCCAGATAGGGGTGGAAACCCCTATTAATCAAATCCGTGGAAATAGTAGGTGTGTTCGTAAGACCGAACAACATAACTAGATACTCATACAGACTATACCTGCTACAGAAAGCTATACGTGGTTTGTTTGATGGTCTAAATCACACCTGATGATAACCCGGTCTCAGGTCGATCTTAGAGAACACATTTTCTACTCAGTGCTAGTCAAAGAGGCCATCTATTCGAGGAAGTGGATATAGTTTCTTCACCGTAAGCTGGTTCAAACTTCTGTAATCCATGCATAGAAAAATATTTCCACCCGCCATATTAGAAAAAATCACGGTTGAACCCCAAGAGGTTGTACTAGGACATAAAAAACCTTTCGAATCTAGGTCCACTATCTACCACTTGAGCTCCCAAATCTCAATAGGTTCCATCCTGTATGGAGGAATGAACACTCAAGCTACCCTTGAAGAAGCTCAATTATAAAAACTACCTATCTATTAGGAGGTAATCCAAATAATTCATCAGGAAATATTTCCCTAAAATGATCAACTACTCGAGGGAAGTTAGTTTGATGCAATCCTTAATCCTCCATGAAGATATTTGCAATCTGGGCGGTCACTTCACCTAGCCCATGTTTCTTTGGTGCATATCTCCCAGCCTTGACATCCCACCCACCTTTGAAAAGATAACTACTACCTTTTGGTGATGTAAAGGAGACTCTACAGTGATAGTAGTCTCCAAAGGCGTGATATTGGACTAACCAGTTCATCCTGAGAAAGACATTGAACCCCATCATCTCGAAAACGAAGATATTCCACAAGAAAGGGTAACTACCAACCTCAAGGGGATAGCCCCTACATGAGAATATTCTCTCCATATGTATTCCCAATGGTGTATCGAGAGTCATTCCACCATAGTGATATTGTATCTCTAGTTCAATACTTTCCATGATAGATACGGAAATAAAAAAATTTGAAGCACATGTATCGAAAAAATTAGGGAAAATAGTGGAGGCTACTAGAATAGTACCTCATATTGTACATGGTCTCACAGCCTGATCTTCGGGTATCGACTGAAATGTGTGCAACTGACCTGATCCACATACCTATGCAACAGATGGACTACCATGATATTGACTTCTCTTCTGGAACTACTAGTATTAGGGGTTGAACTACCATGGTCACGACCTGCTCTTCGGACAGACCTACCAGTGCTATTCCAACTTCCTTCCTGACATGACGCAAAATAAATCACTCCTGTAGGTGGAGCTGATGATGATCCTTTTCCACTCGAAACGGTGGAAAGGTCCTAAAAACATTCTGAAGATGACCCATATGGCCGTAAGCTTGGCCCTCCATAGGGTGTCTATCACATTGGGGCTTCTTATGCCCCAGTCTTCCAAACTGATGACACACCGCATAGCTATCAAACTAGATATTATGGCTACCACTACCCTAACAAAAAACCTCAAGGGAATATTTATTGTAGTTAGAAGAACTACTGTACTGATGTGAAATTGATCCTTTAAACCTATTACTTGTTTCATCCCTCATGTTATTTTCAGTTATAAGGTCCTCATAAACTATTGTAGAATAATTTGGAAGGTAAAATACATTCACCTATGTTCAGGTGGCGTACTAGAACCCATCCTCAAAATTTCTAGCACACAAAAGCTCATCACCGGCTAGAATCGGTGAAATGAGATGTAAATTAGTGAAATGTGATGAATGTTCGATAACTAAAATTGAACACTACTCGACATTTATGAACTCTACGGATCTTTCAGCTCTTGGTTCCTGAAAAAAAACTGAACATAGAAGGCAGCCTGGAAGTCAACCCATAACATGCCCTAATGACGACCGACCTGGGTAACCACATCCCACCAATACTTGGATGAATCCCGAAGCATGTACATAGAAAGGTTCAATATCTATGCTAGAGGAATTTCTAGATGATCCCAGATAGAAATCATGGCCTCTAGCCAAGACTCAGCTACCTGATAACTACCATCCCTGAAAAAAGTATGAGGATGCTGCTGCTAGAATTTGTGGGGCAGATCAGCCATTAGAGGTGCAACCCATGGATCACCTTGTATGGACTTCATCAAATGTAAGAAACTATCACGGACATGGGAATCAGTGTATTGATCAATTACAACAGGACATTCCCTAAGTGGAACTCCTGGAAGTAATACTGGAAGCTCAGGGTGCACCATGTCTGGAGCATAATCATCACCACCCTCATGTTGAACGACACGAGGACATCGTGGCAGCATTGTTCTACAAATTCCAAGCACAAAACTTAGAAAAATATTAGATGCATAAGAGATAATCTCTAAGAGAATTTGAACATAATAAAACTCACTAACCAAGGCATACTACCAAACTACCCGCTTGGATGGCTAGGTATCATTAAGTGCTCAAGTATAAGTTTCATATCATTTTGTAGTTAATTCCAGGTTCACTCCATTACCTTCCATAAACATGACAAGGCAGGATAAGGATGTGCAACCAATTCATTTTAGATTTTAGGATTCACTTTTTAATGGATAAAAATTTCGGATGAATCAGTTTCCATACACCTATCACCAGAAACGATAACCATTTCTTTATAGCATAATGGATCGACTTGGAAAATTACTCATCTCAACCCATGAGGTCCCATAGACCTCATGAATTTAGATAGACAATCACTCAATCACAACCAAGAATAATACAAGTACAAGTAAACTATCAAACCATTACCCCAAAATTCAAAAGCATATCAAGCAATGAAAAGCAGTGAAATGCACCTATATGGCATGGCCATATGAATGAAATGTGAATCCTAGGTGCCTATAATGATGCATGTTGAAATACTGTTTTCCCTCATATAATCTGGATAAGGATGAAATAATACCCTCAAACATAGTAATAATCAACAACACCACACAGCATGTACGTCACCAAACGGTGAAATAATATCAATTATAATAGGCCAAAGTAGAATAAAAATTATAATTTAGGCAACTTGGTTTTTACCCCAAACATGGGTTCGCGAAGCCCATGAATGGATTATAACCATGTCCTAAGAATTCCTATTCTCCAATATATTACCTCCAAATAGTAAGTTAATAGAAGAAAATACCTTTGATACCACTTTGGGACGACCCGGACTCGGATGCCACTTAACAGCTGCCCCAAGCATGGTGGGCCACATGGCCTCAAGCACATCTCCATAAACACTAAAGGCTTCCAACTATCAGCGATAGAATAGGTTGTGTCCTTGATAAGACTATTCCCACATTAGAAGTGTGTGTCACAGCAAAAGGAATATAAATGAATAGTGAATAGTGGAAGAAATATAAGTAAACAGTGGAAGAAAACTAATGTAATAGATAAACGAGAATAATAATAACTGTATCGACTAGAAAAAGGATGATGTAATGTCATGTCACTAGAAAACTAGAAAACATAGATACAAGACAATAGACATAATAGCTCGATAATGAAAAGGGAAACAAAGACTACTCCAAGAATCTTGAGATCCAACTCAGTCATCTACTATAAATCTCCATCATAAATAGCAAGCAATCAAGTGTTTGAAGTTGTATGATTCCCTTTGTCAATAACTTCAACCATGTAATCTAGTCCGGGTACCAAAAAACACATGGACAGGGTGTGAGATAAATCTCAGGGGACCACCACCAATTGTGTCTATATCATTCGGCCCCTGTAATGCAATATATGAGTGTGCATTCATATATATATAATGTCAGGAAAGCAGTACAATATAACTAAATACCCATGTACATGCTTCATCCCTTGGCTTGTGTATGAACATGTAACCAGTTCACTAATTAAGTAATCACTACTTAATATTAATAGTTCACATGAGGAAAATCTATCACTAACATCACCTCATGATAATATAAGTAGTGAGGTCCCAAGGCATGACAAGACAGCCTGACAGACATATTCAGTGAGGGAGTTCTAGTGTAATAACCAAGGTAATGTAGATCTCATGGAATGAAAAATCAATAGAATCTGAGTCTAGAAAAGGGGTAAGAGTGTAATCTAAGGAGCGTAATCTAAGGCATTCCACAATAAGAAGCCTAATGAGTACAAAGTGATCGACCAAGGTAAAACAGGGCTAAGCAAAGATAGGGTCTTATGGGCTTTCACCATGGCACCTGCATGGCCTATCCAAGGAGTGTATCTGAGGTATCATATAATAATATAAAGGACCATGTGGTAGTTTACTAGGTATGTCATGACCCGACCCAATGGGACACGAGCCACGACTCCCCAAGCCCGCCTCCAATAGGCCAGGGGCTGGCGTCCAGCGCCGAGTAGGCTATAACACACATGGGATGCATTACCCTAGGGTACCTGTACACACGCACCCACAAACACCTCCATGCAACAGGGAAGAGATATATAAAACTGAAAAGTAAAAATGCATGCATACACAATCCCACAACCAGAGTACAGCATAAGTACAAAGGGAAAAACAGGTCCCACCAAAATAAAACTACAGAAGCGCGTCCAACCTGCTCTGGAGAAGGGGAACGCTGCCACAAACACCACCAGAAAGCTCCCTCGGCACCGCACCAGCAAACACCCCGGTCAGTCTCGCTCACTCAGCTCCACCCGCTCTGGGTCCTCCTGGGACTCTGTCGAAAGGCCTGTGGTCTGCACAAGACACAAACATGTGCGGGAAAATCCCATGCAGGGGTGAGTATAAACATACTCAGTAGGCACCCCATAACCCAAAACCAATGAGAGAAACTGAAAGGCATCAGTCCGCTCATCCCAGCCAGAGGGAACCCAGACGAGAGAGAAACTCCATCTCGTGACCATCCTCAGCTAAACACAACTCGTCAGCTCATCTCAGGTGTATGCCCATACATACACCTTGAACAATCCAGATATAATCAGCTCACGCAATAATCCACAAGAGGTACCAACCTCAACACCAGCAACTGACCACAACCCGAAGAGTACACCACACGATCACTGTCATCCCAGATGAAACTCATCCGAGGGATACACTCCATCGGGTTTCTCTCAAACCTCTCAGACACTCACCCGAGAGATCACACTCGTCGGATAGCATCACTGAGGGTAACTCACCGAAACAACAAAACCACCAAACTCCTCAGATAGGGGATCACTCCTAGGTTATGCAAGGGGATACCAAAACACACTCTGGTATATGAAGATCTCACAGATAGAGGATCACTCCCAGGGTCCTCTAGGGGATACCATGACCCGATCTGGCATACATAGTTCTCACAGATAGGGGATCACACCCAGGATCCACTGGGGGATACCACAACCTAATCTGGCGCTCGACCGAAGCACATCACTCTAATAGAGGATCATCGCCCATATGAAGGTGGTCACGATGATACCGGAACTCTATCTGGTATAACTCGTGGTGTAGGGGATCGAACCGACGATGTCTCAACCCAACATAAACCACACGCTGAGTAGGGGATCGCATTACCAATGATATTGCAACCCTAATTTACACCTCATGCTGAGTAGGGGATCATATACCCGACGATGCCACAACCCTACTAAGTTAGCCCACCGCGTAGGGGATCATAATCCCAATGATGCCACAAACCCTATGGGGTTAACCTGCTAGATAGAGGATCGCCTCCCATGAATAAGCAGTCACAGCGATACCAAGAACCCGAGCTAGGGAAAAGATGCTAGATGATCCCGCTCTGGGCCAACCGGAGGGCTGCCACAACTCTACCAGTTTAAACATCCCATCGAGATGATCAAAAACCTATACGAAGGTTGTGATGCCACACGAACCCTCGTGGGAACAAACCAGGGGAGTACCCTCATCCAATGCTGGTCCAAAACATCGCTAACCCAAGCGACCTACAACAACGCCCCACTGCACACCTCCAAGGCCAAAACCGAGGCCACCATCGCGTTCCACGCGGAAAAACACGCAAGATAGTTTGTTTACTCGCTCGAAACGGAGCACCGGTGAAAAAGGCACTATTCACCATAGCTAGCTCGTGCGGGGCAGACACAATGATCCTAAAACCCATCGAGCAGATCATACCACGGTGATCTCCTCAAAAAAACAAGCGGAATGGACAACTCGCTCGTCCAAAACATACACTCGGGGAAAAAGGTACTATTCACTGATGGCCAACCCAGGTGGGGCCGACGCCTCGATACCAAAACACATCGAACGGATCACACCATTGTGATTCTCTCAGAAAAACACACAGGATCGACTAATCAACCGCCAAAATCGGACTCCTGGTGCGAAAGTTGCATTTCTCCGCAAACGCCAAAACCCAGCCTGTGGGGCCCGCACCCTGTTCTCAGTCCCAACACCCGAAAACCATATCAAAAAGTCCGTCGTACCATCATGGTCACAACGCCTATGATGGCACAACATTCAGACGCTCCGGGTAGAAGTTACAACGACCCAAAGTCGTAAAATAATAAAATAATATTATTTTATACAACTTTTCTAACTCCCGGGCCACGATCCCAAACCATTAAACCCTAGAACCCACACTGGAGGGTTCTCCTCATCGTCAAGGTCATGTTTCCACAAACTTCATGTGAATCCGGCTCCCGGATTGCAAGATATGGGGGTTTCAGGACCCCCGTATGATAAAAGAGGCCGGACCGGCCGCCACCGCCGGCCCGCCGTCGCGCCGGTGCCGCGCCGGCGGATATTCTACGGACCACCGGGGGCACCCGGGTGGTCCGTTTTATGATCCGGAGGTGTCTACACGACCCTGGGGACCCGATCTAAACTGTTACAACTTCAATTTGCAGAAAAACACAGCAAAAACGGGATCGATGGTTAAAACACAAATCTGCCTACCTCGCGGGCGAAACGCCGATGTCCTGCCTTATATCCGCGCTCTAGAGCTTCTGTTGCGCACTCCTGGAATGTCTGCCGTCAAATTCCAAGCTCGTGGGTGCTTCCTTTGCTCAATTCGGTGGATCGGCGGTGAAGAACGACGAAGAATGTCGAGAGGAACGATAAAGGTGGTGGGGGCGCTGATATTTATATCAGCCGCCCGCCGACGCCAAACCCGCCTCAGACCCGACGCCCGATGCGAACAAAGGTAAGGTCACCCCTAGGTTAAAAGTGCTGTTTTGAACGCAACGGATGACTCAGAATTTCCATTTGAGACTCCATTCAGAATTTATTCGAGCCGACGCTCGCACACTAACTTCTCCATTTATTTACGAAAACGCCCCTGGTGGCGTTTCTCACCGCAGGCCCGCGCCCGCAAATTTTACACCTCTCCTAGGGTATACGGCACGTTCCGGACGCAATCGTGCCCTCATATTTCTGTTCTGGGCTACTGTTTATGAGATGTTACACCCCCTCCATGTCATAGTATAAAAAATACTTAATATTTTTATAAAATTAATTCTGGGCACACCGGGCCTCGGAATCGCATGCCGTCTTCGCGCCTAGCTCTGGAATTATTCCTTGAAATATTCCAATGTCTGACAGGGCTAAAAACTTGAGTCGCTACATCCTCCCCCCTTATAAATTTTCATACCCGAAAATCCCTAAGCATAAGGAAAGCGGCTGGACTCTCAACTGGGTCTCGCACACCAGCAAGTTCAACCACAACACCCATGCCCGAACACATAAGTCAGAGGAACTCATCCACCACACCTCAACTCTATCCACTTTGGGCGGCACTGACTCGCCCTCACGGTTTTAATCGCGTCACAAAAACGTGTCTCGATGGGGGAAGGATCCCTCTTCCTTACGCATTCGAAGCACGCCAAACAACACCCACTCAGGGTCTTACCAACGCCCTTCACAAAACTCGAGCAAGCAACAGAAAAGAAAGGTTACTGCTAAACAACCACTATCAAACTACTGCATAAAGTAAAAAGGACACAAGGAATACCTCTATCCATCCGTGGAGCCTCTAGGTCAACATCCTCCAGGGCATGCAGTTGTCCTCACCCTCGGCCACCAGCTCCCTGAGCTTGGCATAGACCAACTGGGGGTGGGGGTGGTGGCAACTGGTATCGCCTACCACCTCCTCCTCCTGCACCTGCTCCGCCGCCACGTCCGCCGCCCTGTGGACCTCCTTGCTCGAGACGCTGCCTCTGCCAAGGTGCTCCATCGACCGGCTCCCTCTCAGCAGCAAGTCGGGTCAGACAATCTCTAGCATGATGTCCTCGACTGTCACAAGCATAACACCACCTCTCATGCGGCAGACCAAAACTGGCCTGCAAGCCCTGTGAGCCCTGAGCCTCAGATCCACCATCCTAGGGTCGCCTCCTAAAATGTCGTCCATATCCACAACCCTAATTCTGATTTCGGCTACCAGATGCCGACATCTCAGCTTTCACATTCCCAGCACTAACAGGGGGAATCTGCTTAGCCAGAAAGCTCTCCACCACCAAAGCTTGCTCCAACACTCCAGCATAGGTGGGTAGGCACAAAGAAACCACACCTGCCCAGATTTCCCTGCGTAAGCCCTGTTCGAAGGTCCGAGCCCTGAAGAATGGGTCTCAAACCATATCCAGGGAGAAGCGCGACAGGTCCGTAAACCTCACTGAGTACTCTGACACGGTCATGCCCTCCTGTCGAAGCTGCAGAAGCTCCTAAATCCGCATTGACCTCAGCGTCATGAGATAGAACTCCTCCCTGAAGAGCCGCTCAAACTTTGCTGACGTGAGCATCTCCTCATCATGGGACTACGTCACCAGGATCCACCATCGCCAGGCCTAACCATGTAGAAGGCTCACCGCTAGGACCACCATCTGATCTGGAAGTGTCCTCACCATGCAGAAAACTCAGGTGACTGCCTCAAGCCAGTCATCAGCTGCCTGGGGGTCTGGATCACCCCGGAACCTCAGAGGTCACTGCCTCTAGAACTCGTGTAGCGCACTCAGCCTGCGCGCAACCTCGTCCTGCACTGTCGGCACAACCAACTTCTCGACAGGTGGTGGCTCAACTGACAGACCACCTGGAGGTGCAACCTCGGAACCTGCACCCTACTCCACAGCCTCTACACGGGGCGGGTCATCAGCACAATCCTACTGTGGAACCCTCGCTGGCTGTTGTCGTGGAGGAATCCTGAAATACATTCAAGACGTACCACAATCAAAAGTATATCTGGAGAGCTGACTCAAGAAGGAAAAGGAAAACCCAAAACCCAGTCCTATATGATGCATGTACCATTATGTCCCCGCGACTAGTGTACGAATGTCCTGAGCCGAAATTCAGGTTATCAAACTCCTGGTGCATGGATATTCGGCCGCCGCACCAACACGGGAGTCCCTGTCCTGAAAGCCGAACCCGAAACATCCTAACACTACCGCAATGCAACCCAAACCAACCTCACAGCAAGACCAAATATGCTCTGAGATCCCAAAGGTGGAACCTCCTCTGATACCACTCTGTCACGACCCGAACCAACGGGGCTCGAGCCGCGACTCCCCAATCCTACCTCCAACAGGACAGGGGCTGGCGTCCAGCGCCGACTAGGATATCACACACATGGGAGGCATTAGCCTAAGGTACCTGTACACACGCACCCACAAACACCTCCATGAAATAGTGCAGAGATATATAAAACTAAAAAGTAAAAATTCATGCATTCACTATCCCACCACCAGAGTACAGAAGAAGTACAAAGGGTAAATCATGGCCCACCAAAAGAAAACTACAAAAGCATGTCCAACCTTCTCTGAAAAAGGGGAACGATTCCACAAACACTGCCAGAAACCTCCCTCGGCACCACACCGGCAAACACCCCGGTCAGTCTCGCTCACTCTACTCCGCCCGCTTCGGGTCCTCCTGGGACTCCGTCGAAAGGCCTGTGGTCTACACAAGACATAAACATGTGCGGAAAAAGCCCATGCAGGGGTGAGTATAAACATACTCAGTAGGCACTCCAAAACCGAAAACCAAAGAGATCAACTGAAAGGCATCAGTCCACTCATCCCAGCCAGAGGGAACCTAGATGAGAGAGAAATTCCATCTCGTGACCATCCTCGGCTAAACACAACTCGTCAGCTCAGCTCAGGTGTATGCTCATACATACACCTTAAACAATCCAGATATAATCAGCTCATGCAACAAGCCACAAGAGGTACCAAACTCAACACCAGCAACTCACCACAACCCGAAGAGTACACCACATGATCACTATCATCCCAGATGACACTCATCCGAGAGATACACTCCATCGTGTTTCTCTCAAACCTCTCAGACGCTCACCCGAGAGATCACACTCGTCGGATAGCATCACTGAGGGTAACTCACCGAAACAACAAAACCACCAAACTCCTCAGATAGGGGATCACTCCTAGGGTCCGCTAGGGGATACCAAAACCCATTTCGGTATACGAAGATCTCACAGATAGGGGATCACTCCCAGGGTCTGTTGGGGGATACCACGACCCAATCTGGCATACGTAGTTCTCACAGATAGGGGATCACACTCAGGATCCACTGGGGGATACCACAACTCGAACTATTACTCGATAGAATCACATCACTCAGATATAGGACCATCACCCATAATGGAATATTTCTAGGAATAATTATAGAGCTAGGCGCGAAGACGACATGCGATTCCAAGGCCCGGTGTGCCCGTAATTAATTTTATAAAAATATTAAGTATTTTTTATACTATGCACGTGGCGGGGGTGTGATATCTCCTAAACAGTATCTCATAATGGAAATCTGAGGGCACGGTTGCATCCGGAATGTGCCGTTTACCTTAGTTGAGGTGTAAACTTTGTGGGCGCGGGCTTGCGGTGAGAAACGCCAACAAGAAGCATTTTCATAAATAAATGGAGACATTAGTGTGCGAGCGTCGGCTCGAATAACTTAGGAATGGAGTCTCAGATGGAAAATCTGAGCCCGCCGTTGCATTCAGAACGGCGCCTTTACCCTAGGGGTGACCTTAACTTTGTTCGCATCAGACGTCGGGTCAGAGGCGGGTTTGGCGTCGGCGGGCGGCGGATATAAATATCAGCGCCCCCCCCCCTATCGTTCCTCTTGGCATTCTTCGTTGTTCTTCGCCGCTGATCCGCCGAATCGAGCAAACAAAGAGCCCATGATCTCGGAATTCGACGACGGATGTTCCAGGAGCGCGTAGTGGATGCTCTGGAGCACGGATCTAAGGTAGAACGTCAGCATTTCACCCGCGAGGTAGGAAGATTTGAGTTTTAACCCCCGATCCCATTTTTTCTGCATTTTTCTGCAAAATGAAGCTGTAGTAGTGTAGATCGGGTCTCGAGGGTCGTGTAGATGCCTCCGGATCGTAAAACGGGCCGCCGGGCTGCCCCCGGCGGTCCGCGGAAGGTCCACCGGTGCCGGCGCCGGCGGACCGCAGCGGCCGGCCACCCAGTGCGGCGTTGCACCGGGGAGCACGGTGGCGCTGTGTGCCGCACGACGGAGGGCCGGCGGCGACGGCCGGTCGAGGTCGGTCTGACCTCTTTTATCATACGGGGGTCTTTAAACCCCCCTTATCTTGCAATCTGGGAGCCGGATTTGCGTGTCGTTTGCGGCGACGCGACCCTGGCGATGAGGAGAACCCTCCGGTGTGGGTTTGAGGTTTTAAAGGTTCGGGATCGTGGCCCAGGAGTTAGAAACGTTGAATAAAATAATATTATTTTATTATTTAACAACTTCGGGCCATTGTAACTTCTACCCGGAGTGTCTGAATGACGTACCGTCAGTGGTGTTGAGAATCAGATGGTACGGTGGACTTTTTGAAATGGTTTTCGGGTGTTGGGACTGAGAACGGGGTGCGGGCCCCATGAGGCCAGGTTTTGGCGTTTGTGGAGAAACGCAGCTTTCGCACCAGAAGTCTGATTTTGGCGGTTGATTAGTCGATCCTGTGTGTTTTTTCTAGAGGATCGCAATGGTGCGATCCGTTTGATGTGTTTTGAGATCAAGGCGTGGGCCCCACCCGGGTTGGCCTTCGGTAAATAGTCCCTTTTTCACCGGGTGTCCGTTTCGGACGAGCGAGTAGTCGATTTCGCTTGTTTTTCCGAGGGGATCGCCGTGGTATGATTTGATCGATGGGTTTCGGGATCGTTGTGTGGTCCCCACACGATCTAGCTGTGGTGAATAGTGCCTTTTTCACCGGTGCTCCATTTCGGGTGAGTAAACAGCCTATCCTTCGTGTGTTTTCCACGTGGAACGCGATGGTGGCCTCAGTTTTGGCCTTGGAGGTGTGCAGTGTGGCATTGTTGTGGGTCGCTCGGGTTAGTGACATTTTGGAATAGACAAGAATCAGAGTTTAGGTGGGTATCAACATAAGAAAACCACATCCCAGAATCGGAATGGGGTTTCTGAGACCCGTGGTATTTTCCTCTCAGAATATAAGGCAAGATCGAGTCAGTCCATTCCTATTTTATATTATAATCATGGAATAATTCATTTTCTTCATGTATTTCCTTCCATTAGTGTGGATAGTTCATGTAGAGTTGCATCCATTTATTTATTGGTCTAAGCCTTGTCTTCCATTAGTGTAGATAGGCCATTTAGCATTGAAACCATTTAATCAAGTATTTATTAAACATTAAGGAATATTCAATTAGAGAGGTTCACTCCACTACCTTCCATTAACATGAAAAAGAGTGCTATGGACATGTAACCTTTTTTCAATCTCATTTTTTAAGGCCAAGTTATGTACTTAGTATACTTTCCATTTCACATTTCACATTTAATAACCATTTGGAAGCACTTACCTTAGGTGGGTCAAGTAGTGAGCATACATGATACATGCCATTATGAAATTTTCATTAATAATAAGTCATTTATTTGGGAAAGTCTCACCTTTAGGACATTCAAGCAAAGGCACCCCCGAACAGTGGCTCAAATGTGCTGAAACACTAAAAACCCAAATAATGCATAACCTTAAACATGGGGCGGTTTGAGTTATGGGTGTAGCTGCAAACAACTAATCACATATTTAGAAAGAGCATAACCATACGATTCTAAAAAGTATAATCCTAGCATGTAAATTTAAGAAGTGGATTCTAATGAAATTAGTGGGCCCCACACAAACATTCAAAAACAACAAACCTTAGGGATAAGTTATAGACCACCCAACATAGGGTTGTACAATCCTTCTACACTGGTATCAGCATTTGATTTTCCCTAGATTGGAATAGATCTAAGGAAAGATGAAAAATGATCACATGATGATAACTAGGTCGAGAGAAAAAGAGAATAAGAACAACTAAACCGGATTCGAGTACTTCCTGTTGCGCATCCAACGTGGCAAACAAAAGCTCGATAGGATGCTGGATGAAGGAGACCTCTTGATCCCAGTCTTTGGCCATCAAAAAGATTTAAATTTAGAGGAAAATGGGTTAATCCTGCTAGTTCTCAGATTATGAAGGAAGGATGAGTATTAATAGATCATTAAGGAAAAAACTCTAAATTTAGCTAGAAAATTATCCTATGCACTGTTTGTCAAACCGTGCACAAACCATGTGAGATGGCTCTACCCGAATGGTTTGGCCTCATGATTTGATCAAACTATGTGCAATCCATCCATGGGTACCTAGGAAACGGGGGTTCTCGCATGGTTAGGCCACATGACCATGCACCAACCATGCAAGGTGGGTCTGTCCAAAAAAACACCATCTACACGGTTAGGCAAACTGGGTGGAATTCCGCGCAGTTTACTCAAAACCGTATGCAGAGGCTGTTTTCTCCAAAAAGATGGGTTTTGAGCTCCAAACAAGCCCTAGAGACCATCAAGACCTTTACAAGGTCATTAGGCATCCATATTTGGTCTAAAGTATAGATTCATACGGAAAATTAAAGGATCTATACCTGAGTGAAAAATCAGGTTCTTACAAACATATGCATCTGGATGAGGCATAGACATAAGCATATGAATCATAACAAATTTCACATAGAACTAAAAGGACTACAAGGGATCATTGTGATAACTAAGAGGTGTTGAATTAGTGATCTACATATTTTTTGTTTTTTCTTTAAATCAATATTAACATTTTGTTAGATATAATTGACTCTTATGAAACACAACACACAATCAGACCCACATGAACATAATAATTTATAAGGCTTGCTACTAAATAAGAGTAACTAGTCCATGGAATGAATAGGAAACAATCTGAGACTACAATTCAACTAGAAAAAAATCCTTTACGATTTTTTGAATGTAGGATAAATCCATAACATTCATAAAACTATAGGTTTATGATAGTGAAAGTGATTCTATAATAACTAATATAATAAAAAAATATTTTAAATAATGAAATTATCCTTCCCCAATAAGCTTCAGTTCATTGTTAGAATGATTCTTGAAATTTTCACACTTTCCTTCTTATAATATTCACTTATTACAATTTGATTTCTTTCACAATAATGGGAAATAACTTCTAACTTGACGTTTTTGTCTGAAAAAGTCTTTCTAATGACCTTTTTTTAATAAATGATTCATCTGATACCATATATCCTCTATCACTTTTTCTAATAACTTCTTCACTTGGTAGTTTTCCCTATGAAACCTTTGTGTCTGATTCCCTTGGTTTAGTTACTCATCATAGGGTGCCCCATTTCATAGTGTTTTGACAAAATATCACTCAAGATCTTCAGTTGGAACCTCAATTAATCAAAAACTATCATTGTATTAGAGATAATAGCTACTTCTCAATTCACCTTCCACCCATTATATAAGCATAGTTTCCCTATAAACTAAAGTAAAATCACAAATTTAAAATTTGATATTCCAACTCTAGATTTGAATTATCATTCATAGAAGTGTGTATCACAGTAGAAGGAATATAATGGAATAGTGAATAGTGGAATAAATATAAATAAACAGTGGAAGAAAATTGATGAAATAGATAAACTAGAATAATAATAACAATATCAACTGGAAAAATGATGATGTATTGTCATGTCACTAGAAAATAGGAAAACATAGATACAAGACAATAGGTATAATAGTTCCACAATGAAAAAGGAAACAAAGACTACTCCAAGCATCCTGAGATCCAACTCGGTCATCTGATATCAAGCTCCATCCTAAATAGCAAGCAATCAAGTGTTTGAAGCTGTATGCTTCCCTTTGTCAATACCTGCAACCATGTAATATACTCCAGGTACCAAACAGCACCTGGAGAGTGTGTGAGATAAATCTCAGGGGGCCACCACCAATGGTGTCAATAACCTTCGGCCCATGTAATAGAATATAGCAGTGTCTAGTCTTGCATATATAAAGTCCAGAAAGCAGTACAATATAACTAATACCAAAGTACCTGCTTCATCCCTCGGTTGGTGACTAACATGTAACCAGTTCATTAATTATGTAATCACTATTTAATATTAATAGGTTACATGAGGCATAGCCTGTACTAACATCACCTCGTGATAATATAATCAGTGAAGGTCCCAAGGAATGAAAAGTCAGTCTGGCAAAGATATCTAGTCAGGGAGTTCTAGGGTAACAACCAAGGTAATGTAGATCTCACGGAATGAAAACTAAATATAATCTGAGTTTAGAAAAGGGGTAAGAGTGTAATCCAAGGAGCGTAATCCATGGCATTCCACAATAAGGAGCCTATTGATTACAAAGTGATCGACCAATGTAAAACTAGGCTAAGAAAAGACAGGGTATTATGGGATTTCACCATGGCACCTACTAGTCAATGTTATATCCAAGGAGTGTATCTGAGGTATCATATAATAATGTAAAGACCCATGTTGTAGTTTACTGTGTATCTGAGGAATAGAGAAGAACTGGAGTCTAGGTGGGTATAAACCTAAGAAAACAACATCCTCGAATCAGAATTGGGTTTCTGAGAACCAAGGTATTCTCCTATCGGTATCCAAGGCAAGCTCGAGTCAGTATATACCGATTTGATATTGTAATAATGGAATAATTCATTTGGTTCATGTATTGCCTTCCATTAGTGTGGATAGGTCAAGTAGAGTTGCAACTATTTATTTGTTGGTCCAAGCCTTGTCTTACATTAGTGTAGATATGCCATGTATCATTGAAACCATTTAATCAGGTCTTTATTAACCATTAAGGAATATTCAATTAGAGAGTTTCACTTCACTCCCATCCATTAACATGGAAAATGGTCCTATGGACATGTAACCTTTATTCAATCTAATTTGTTAATGCCAAGTTATATACGTAGTATACTTTCCATTTCATATTTCTCATTTAATTACCATTTTGAAGAACGTACCTTAGGTGGGTCAAGTAGTTGGCATACATTATACATGACATTATGAAATTGTCATTAATAAATAGTCATTTATTATGGAAAGTCACACCTTTAGGAAGTTCAAATAAAGGCACACCCGAACGGTGGCTCAAATGTGTTGAAACACTAAAACCCCAAAAAAATAACCTTCAACATGGGGTGGATTGAGTTATGGGTGTAACCGTAAACAACTAATCTCATATTTATAAACAGCATAACTATATGATTCTAACAAGTATAATCATGGCATGTGAATTTAATAAATTGATTCTGAAGAAATCAGTGGGCCCCACACAAACATTCCAAAAACAACAGACCTTAGGGATAAGTTATAGACCACCCACCATAGGGTTGTACAATCCTTATCTTATCGTATCATCCTTTGATTTTCCTCAGATTGGAGTAGATCTAAGGAAAGATGAAAAATGATCACATGATGACAACTAGGTCAAGAGTGAAAGAGAATAAGAATAGATAAACAAGACTCGAGTACTTACTGTTGTGCATCCAACGTGATGAACAAAAACTCAATTGGATGCTGGATGAAGGAGATCTCTTGATCCCTAGATTTGGAATTTAAAAAGCTGTCAATTAAGAGGAAAATGGGTTAATATTGTTGGCTCTCGTATTAGGAAGGAAGTTAGAGTATTAATAGATTATTAAGGGAAAACTGTAAATTTACCCAGCAAATTATCCAGCACACGGTTTGTCAAACCGTGTGCAAACCATGTGATATGCCACTACCTGAATGGTTTGGCCACCTGATTTGATCAAACTGTGTGCAATCCATCCATGGGTAACTAGTAAAATGGAGTTTTATAACACGGTTAGGCTACACGGCCATGCACCAACCATGAAAGGTGGGTCTATCCAAAAAAACAACATCTACATTGTTAGGAAAACCATGTGGAATTCCGCGCAGTTTACTAAAAACCGTATGTAGAGTCTGTTTTCTCCAAAAAGATAGGTTCTGAGCTCCGAACAAGCCCCAGATACCACCAAGACCTTTACTAACTCATTAGGCGTCCATATTTGGTCCAAAGTAAAGATTCAGACCAAAAATTAAAGGCACTATACCAGAGTGAAAAATCAGGTTCTTACAAACATAGGCATCAAGATGAGTCATAAACAAAAGCATATGAATCATAACACATTTCAAGGAGAACTAAAAGGACTATAAGGGATCAATGTGATAACTAAGAGGTGGTGAATTAGTGATCTACAGATTTTTTGTTTTCTTATTTAAATCAATATTAAAATTTGGTTAGGGATAATTGACTCTTTTGAAACACAACACACAATCACACCCATATGAACATAATAATTTACAAGTTTTTCTGCTAAATAAGACTCAATAGTACATGGAATGAAGAGGAAATAATCTGAGACTACAAATCAACCAGAAATAAATCCTTTACAATTTTTAGCAAGTAGGATAAATCCATTATATTCATAGAACTATAGGTTTTTGATAGTTATTGTGATTCTATAATAGATAATATAATAAAAAAATATTTTAAATAATGAAATTAACGTTCCCCAATAAGAATCAGTTCGTTGTAACAATGCTTCTTGAAATATTCACACTTTCCTTCCTATTACATTTACTTATTCCAATTTGATTTCTTTCACAATAGTGGGAAAGAACTTATAACTGAACCTTTTTTCCCAAACAGGTCTGTCTGACAACCTTTTTTTAATACTTGATTCATCTGATACCATCTATCTAGTATCACTTTGTCTAATTACTTCTTTATTTGGTTGTTTTCCATATGACACCTTTGTTTCTGATTCCCTTAGTCTAGTTTCTCATCATCTGGTGCCTCTTTTTATTGAGATTTGATAAAATATTACTCACGATCTTCAGTTGGAACCTCAATTAACCAAAAACTGGAATATTATTAGAGACAATAGATACTTCTTAGTTAACCTTACACACTTTTTATAAGAATAGTTTCCTTATAAACTGAGTTAAAATCACATATTTAAAATTTGACCTTCCCACTCTAGATTTTAATTATCATTCATCTTTTTTATTAGTTTAACTCCTTCAAACATCCAATTATATTAGAGTCAAAATAATTCATAATAACATCCTCATATATTAGTATCAATGATCTCTTCATACCTTCAAAAATTCATGACTAGAATAAAATGTGTTCCTTCATTATTATTGAGTCACTAAACATTCAACTCATCATCATCAAAATGTATGATTTAAAAAAACATTGTAATGATAATTAATCCCTTATATAATTCATCTTCATAGGACCTTATTTCTGATTGACCTCTAGAGAACTATTTATAATGACTCTATTTGAGAAAATCCTCTATCTGGTGAGTTTATTTAGAAAACCTCGGTATGATGAATTCACCCAAATTAGTCATCTGATGACTCTATTTGGAACACCTAATCTACCAGACTCACCAAATTTCCGTTTTCTGATGAACTTATAAATTTTTATCCAAATTTCTCTATTGCAGGATCCCACAGGTGTTCTTTAACTAGTAGACTATCTAAAATAATCATATTACTTCATTTTATTCCTTGGAACAAACCTATATTCAATCCTAAATTCCTTAAAGTAATAATGATGTTTCATGTTTTAAAGAATAGTAATGCCTGATATGATTTTCTTTGTTTGAGTACCTCTATCTGATGGAACTATGAATACATTTAGGTAAAGATTTTGTTATATCCTTCATCAGACCAACTCATTCCATACAACTCAAACTTTTCTATGTTGAAAATTCCATCTAGAAATATTATTAATAATTCTCAAAATTATCAATTGATTAATATATTTTGAAAAAAAGACAACATAGATAAATCCTTCATAATTCAAAATCCCTTCATACCAACAATTTCCCCCTTTTGGTTTTTCTATCAACAATGGAACATAAATCATTGAATTTATGATACTAATGAAATTAATCAATATCCAAAAATTCTAATCTCATGTATGTGATATTAGTGTACATAACAAGAATAATTGAACAATAATACTAGTATTTCTTAAAAAACAAATTATTTATAATTGTTTCGAGCTTCTTCTTGGTGTAAAAAATATCACCATTAAAAACCAAAATGTACTCCAACTAGTTCTTTCATACACTTCAACAAAATATTATAATAGTTCACACATATAATAACCTAATAGATTACACCTTTTAAAAACTCCCCCTAAATATATTATTTACCTAGATATATAAATTACATATCAATGGATGTTATCATTCTTCCCCCCCCCCCTTTGACAACAATATCAAAAGAAATGATGAGATAGGGGATAGATATCACATACCTTAGCCTTGAATAGAGTGAGGTTTGACACCAATAATCAACATTATCTTCTAAAATTTTTCTTCTGTAAATGTTTTAGTGAATATGTTAGTAACATGATTCATTATGGGAAAAAACTATAACTTTAATTCTTTTATTTCCATTTGTTATCTTATAAAATTCATTTTAATATCAATGTTCTTATATCTATAATGTTTCACTAGATTCATGGAAATATTGATAGCACTTTGGTTATCACATCCCAAGAGAATGGGTAGATTCACATCAACCAAAGAATATTACAACTATGTCTTTATCCACATTAATTGTATTGTAGATTTAGTTGTATCTAGATAATCATATTTTGTAGTGCTAAGAGTCACTAAACTTTTCTTCATTGTTTTATAACACATTAATCTTTCTCCAAAAAATAAAATTCCACCAGATGTGGATCTTATACCCTCAACATAACCTTCCCATTCTATATTTATATATTCAAATAGATTCAAATTTCCCTTATTTTTATAATTTATCCTATAATATATAGTTCCCTTAATGTATCTAATAATTATTTTTCTATTCAAAAAATGTGTCATTTTTCTCATTGAAGTCTAATACATAAGAAAACAACCTAAAACAAGTCTTCTTAAAAGGATATTAAGTAAAACAAGATTCAAATTATTTCATAGATTCTTTAGGATCAAAATTCCTTCTAACTTCTTCCATAAATATAATTCTTTACATAGATATAGGTGTGGAAACATGTTTTTAATCATCCATTTAAACTAGTTTAAGTAATTCACTATCATATTTTTCGTTTGATAAGAAAATGTGATTCTCATCTTGGTTAATATGTAGGCTAATAAAGTACCTCATTTCTCCTAGTGTATAAATTTCAAATAATATCTTCATTTCTCTATAAAAAACCCCTTAAATTATTCTTCATTTTTCTCTATAATTTTGATATTATCAATAAAAACAATCACAATGAGGGAACCCTCTTGATTTTAATTAAGTATATGTTATTGTCAACTCTTCCTTTTCTAAAATTCAACATCTTCAAGAAAGTATCAAGATTATAGTACCAAGATCTCATAGCTTATTTTAGCCCATAAAAATACTTCTTCAACTTCAAAACATAGTTTTTTTCTTGAACAAGAATGAATCCAAATGGTTTCTCAATATATAATTTTTCATCCTGATCTCTATTGAGGAAATAAAACTTGGCATCCATTTTGAATATTTTATTTTTTTCATTGTTCAGAAATAGCAATAACAATTATGATGGTTTCAAGTCTTACTACTAGGTAAAATGGATCATGAAAATCAATTCCTTCAACCTAGAGGCTATATTTAGAAACTCATCTTCCCTTATTTCTTATCACTTCACCAATTTCATTCAACTTTTTCTAGAACACCCACTTTTTTCTAATAAAATTTTTATCTTAAATTTTTGGTACAAGATCCCATGTATCATTTTTATCAATCTCATCTAATTATTCATTCATTTCATCAATAAACTCTTGATGCTATAAAGATTATTCATCCACTTTTAGCTCAACCAGTGAGAACAAAGAATTATGTGAAACTGTCCTTGATGTTATTACAATTGAAACCTTTTATCCTTGATCTCCAATGATATTTTATACCTCAAATTACATAATAATCCCTAAAGGATATAAAAACAATTTTCCATCATTAGTTGAAATATATGAATCAATATCTACACCCTCAATAGCTTCCATATTATTACTTTTATCAAAAACTTTATTGTGTTATTTAATAGTGAAAAATTCATCTTTTCTTCCTCTTATATATGAAGTTGGATGTGAACCATTTATATCATAATGATACAATACTTTCACATTTATAAAGTCAAAAATAATTCGAAACTCCATTTTAAAAAGATTATATACTTTTCCATTAGTAGGGTATCCATGAAAAATACCATCAATACATCTTTGATTGAAATTCCAAAGATTCTCACCTTTAAATTTCATAATATAGGGGATGATAAGCTCCATTAATTATTTTACACTTGGGGTTTCTCTATAATATATAATATATATTTATATTAAATATTGGATAATAAAAACAATGACTTTTAATGTGAACTACACTCTAATAACTTGTCTCTAAAAAACTGATAGGTATTATGTTCAATCCGTATAGTTTGATTTACCTCAACCAAACATATTTTATTTCTTTCAGAAACACCATTTTTCTATTTTTTGTGTGTTTCAATAGGTTCAGGAATAAAGTAATTCATTTTAATATATCCTTTCAACATCCCATTTTTTATTCAGAACCATTATCGGTTTGTATCTTCCTCAAGGAACATCAACATTAATTTTCTATAATTCCCTTAAAAATATTAAATGTTTTGAGAGCCTCTAATTTGTGTTTCAAATACATAATACATGTAATTTTGGTGAAAGAATCAATAACATAAATAAAATAATTATCTCCATTTTTGAATGATTTCTCATGGATCCATATATGTCATAATGAATAAGATCCAAGGGTTGAGTTGTATATCTCAACCCTCTTATATACTAAATTTGAAATCATTCATTTCTAGAATATAAAAAACAAAAATATCTTCTTTTATAAAGGTTAAGAACATCACAAATAGTTCCTCTATTTATTAACATTTTTATATTTATTTGGTACAAATGATCAACCCTTTTATGACATAACTAATTTTCTTCCATCATGCTCAGATAACATCAACAATGTGCATCTCCAACTTGAAACAGATTTTCCTTGGTTTTTTTCCTCTTGTTATAGCTTTCTCATCTTCTAACATCTTAACAAAAAATCCATATATTTTTTAAAAATACTTTTTCTCATTAATCAGAAAGATGTTAAAAACTCAAAAAAAAATCAATCCATCATTAAATAAGGGAATAGTATATTTTAATTCTTCTTTACCAATGAGATAAGATCCAATGGCTTTGTTTCTAAGTGACTAATAATTTCCAAATTTCAATATTTATTAATTTAAGTATTTCAATTTTTTTTGAGTTTCCAGTATTACAAGATATCCTATAGAAATATTTTTTGGATAATCACATCTTTCACAAATATTTTTAAGTGGTTGAGATAGATTTTTAAATTTCCATCTAAATTTTTCAGGTTGTCTTCATTTTTTGGGTTGACTGCCCCTAAAACTATACCTCCAATACCTCATAGAATAATTATACTATTGATTATTGAAACATCAAATTTTTATTATATTTTAAAATCCTTCATGGTGTCATCAGTAACAATAGAAAGTATATTTTCCTCCATAACCCACATGATGTCTAGAACTGTGTATCTATTTTCCATTACATTTATAAAAATCAACCATTGATACTTTTTGTGAAAAAATATTTTGATAATCTCATAAATTTTATTCTTCAATATATATTTCTACTAATCCTTAATAGAGTATTCATTTTTAGTGGTTTTTACTTCAAATTTTTATTCCTTGTAAATTTTAAAATTTTTTACTTCACTTATTTTAGCATCATATGTGGTTCTCCTAAATTACTTCTTCAGAAAATTTCAACCTTGTTGTTAACATAGAAGGATGATATTTATTTATCATTTTAAGATTCAAAATTTTTATAAGTTTCATCAGCTTCTGAAATTGGGTTTTGGATGTTTGATATTCCTTATTTAGATTCAATCAAATTATGTTGCACAAGGCTAAATTATTTTTCCTTCAAATTTAAATTTTCATAAATATTGAAGTTGATATTTTTATCTTCATCAAGAAACTTATTCATATCGTCAATTTATTTTAATAATATATTCTTTATTTCATGTTTTGATTCCTATTTTTTCAGATATATCTTCTTTCTTCAGTTTCTTGTTCTCTATCTCAAGATTAACAATATTTTAAAGACATTAATTCAATTATAATTTAAACATAAACTCCATATAATTTTCCACTTTGTCTTATTAATAGTTTATTATTTTATCATTGTTAAAGTACTCATCAATTAAATTTTCAATAAGAAACTACCCAATGCTATCATCACTAGAATTTTTAGCTTCTGCTTCACTATGATTATCTTCTTCATGTCTAGAAAAAAAATTTCTATTTTTATATTTATATAACTTATTATCCTTTATTTTTGAATAGGAATTTAATTTTTATGTCTTACTCTTTAGATATATTCTTAAATTTCCATCTTATTCGTCATTATCTTCATCTTCATTTACCCTTGGCAAGTTTTCTATGATATTTTCAATGGATTCATAGTTAAAGAACTACAAAGGTAACTTTCCCTTATACTTATTTATGACTCTTTTATTTTTTACAGAAAAAAACACATAAGTTCTTAAAAAATAACTTTATCTTCAATTTTAGAGTCATGGTATTCTTCCACAACAACTATATTAATCATTCCTTAATTTTAATACTTGAATGATATTTCCTAACCAACCTTTTACTTATTGATGAAATACTTTTCTCTTATAATATTATAAGTGATGATAATTATATATAGAGGACCCAAATATAGTGTTTTAGTATATATATCTTATAATAATGATACTTCAAAATCAAATATATCTGGAAGGATTCTTATAATATATTAAATGGTAATTAATTCTTTTAATTTCACACCAAAACATCTTAGTGTCCTTTTAATTTCATTTACACTAATAAATAAATAACCAGAAGATTCATCATCTCTCATTTTAAGGTCTTTATACATCAATCTTTAGAAATGGAACTTATCTTTATTAAATTAAATATTCCTTTATAAATATTTTCAACTTGTTCTAGATGCCTTTAGTTATTCCCATTCCTTTAACACTCATTAATTAAATTTTAGGGAGTGAGGAAAATAAAGCATTTATGGCTCACCCATCATTCATAAGATTATTCTTATTGAAACATATTAAGGGATCACCTTTAGTATAATGAGTGAATATATCAATACTACCTCCTAAAACATCAAAGGGAAAAAGATAGGTTATCATTATATCTTTCCAAATATAATATTTATTCCCATTAAATATTGGATTCCCCTGACTATTAACAGAGTTATAAACATCCATAGTATCTTTCTCCATATTCATTCATCCTAGAGTCAATAAAGAAAATTTTGGATCCTATACAAATTAAAATTGCCATATAGGATCTATATGATCACTGAGAAGGGGGTGAATTGGTGATATAATCTTTTAATCTTTTATTATTTAATGAAAAATTATCCTATAGTGTGATGGAATTGACTCTGTTAAATCACAACACACAGGCACACCCTCATAAAAATAAGAATTTACAAGGTTTATAACTCAGTAAGTGTATATAGTTCATCAAATGATCTATAAACAATATAATACAACAAATATATTTTAAAGGGAACCTTTTTGTTTTAAGGGAAGAAGGTTACATACATCACTTAAATAACACTATATTTTTTTGATAATACACGAACTTAATTCACTTATTATATCAAAACAATATTTTCAATAACAAAATGAACCTTCAAAAAAATGGTTAAATAAGTTTTCACTATGATGTATGATTTATTTACACTTGCATTCCTTTTTTTTATTTTTCTTCTTCATTTTCTTACACAGCAGCATGAAATAACTTCTGACTAGCCATTTATATCCAAACCTCTCTGTCTAACACCCTTTTTCTGGAACCCTATTTGTCTGATACCCACTTTTTCATATAACATTTTAAAATAACTTCTTCTTATAGAAGCTACATATATGATACCTATATGTCCTCTACCCTTGGTATGTTATCTATCCATCCATTGCTTTTGTGTCTAGTTATTCAACAACATATCACTCAATCTCTTTAGTTGAAACCTCACTTCTTCAATAACTCACATATTCACATTAGCAACATCCATTTCATATCACACCTTTTCTCCTTTAAATAGTCATAATTTCTCTAATAACTAAGAGAGAAGCATGAACATAAAATTTGAACATCCCATCCATGTTTTAATTCCTAATTGAGTCTTCCTTTAGTTGACCATCTTCAAACTTATGATTAAATTAGAGTAAAAAAAATCATAAGAACATTATCATATCATGATATCAAAGATCTCTTCAAAACTTACTAAAATAATATCTATAATAAAAATATTTCTTTCATGATTATAGAGTAATCGAACTTTTATATCATCATAATCACAATTTTATATTTTACAAAAAAATTGTACAGATCGCCAATACCTCATCTGATACATCTTCATTTGAAATTATATCCAATGGAAATGTTGGAGAACTTTGTCTGATGATTTTTTCAACAAAATCCATCTGATGGATTTATTCAAATAGCATCTGTCTGATTCCTTCGTGAATATTATTTATTTCGTGGAATTTTCCCAAAAGATACTATCTAGTGGACTCAAAAACATCCCTTTGTCTGAAGAACTTAAAAATGTTAATCCATATTTTTATATCTAAGGAAACCATAATAGTTGTTCATCTGGTGTACTCTCCCTAGAATCTGTATATTCCTTTGATTCCTTCCATTGAATAAACCTAGCTTGAATCATGAATACCTTGAAGAAATCAAGATGTTTGGTGCTTTAAATAACAAAAAATCATCTTCTGATTTTCATTTTCTAAGATTCTATGTTTGATATAAATATAATTGCATTTGGAAAATATTTGGTCTCATCGTTTCTCTAAACACCTTAGTCCATACGACTCAAATTATCTATATATAACATTCGATCTAGAAACATTATAAATAATACTCATCATTTTCATGTGATTATTATATTAAAAATATATTAAAACACAAAGAAATACTTCATGATTTGTAACCTCTTGGTATCAAAAATATCTATAAATATATTCATCGCAAAATAGTCTAGGATAACCTCTTTTCAAAAGTATAGTAATATTGGGTTAACCACCATCATACCTTTTGGTCTTGAGTTAACTTATCATGTACCCTTGGGCTTACGACAACCACTTGTATACCATTTTAGATTATGATATATAATACATCACCTAAAACATTAGATGGATATAAAAACCCACTCATCATATAATGATAAACCACACATATTTATTCCATGAGAACATGAGAGCATTTTTCATTATTTCATAGCATAATTAACCCATTGAAAAGAAATGAGTTTCATGAATACATCCTTAAAACATCAATATAATCCATTCAAAAAAAGGTTTATTTTTCCATTACATCATATATACATTCAATCATTACAATTATTAATATATTTTTTATATATTAAATATAATTTTATAAAATAATTATAAATATTTCTTTAAAAACAAGAATAAATATCATTTTCTATTGGTAACATTTAAAAAATGAATAACTCAAGGAAAAATGGGAAAAATATTTTCTTCAAAAACCCCTAAAAACAAAGAAAGTAATATTAATAACAAAAAATATTCATAATAATAGGAAAATGTGGTTGAGTGGTAAATGTTAAAAAACATTATTTTAATGCTTTTAAAGATATGTCAATTGTGACTATCAAAAAAATATTCAAGAAAATTAATTTTAAAACATTTGTAAAGAATATCAAAGGTAATTAAAATTAACATTGAAAATTAATTGAATTATATATATGAAAATTATTGAAATAATATAGAGAATACGTACATGGAAGAGAAAGAGTTTTATGAAAGTATTTTAGAACTTTTAAAGCAATGATTCTATATAAAATTCCTTGTGGATTTTAAATAAAAACCAAATTGAATGAAATAACTTGAAATGGAACTTAAAACACCATGAGTATAAAATTATTTCTGATATAATATTCCAATGAAATATTATATACACCATGTAAATATAAAATGGTTTATAATATGAAACTTTTCTCATAGAAGGAAATTTTAGATCATAAAACCCCTATATCTTTATAACACATGAATCAAATTCATTAAAATAACAAAAATGATTTAGAATTTAAATAACATAAATTATATGAAAATATATATTATATTACATTCATGGTTATGTGAATAAAATGAACATGATATGAAAAAAATCATGGTGCCAAAAATGAAACATTTCTCAAGGAATTGAAATTGAGACCAAGAATCCTTCACTTAAAACATGTGCTTGGTTGGAAATTATATAACCTCTTATATAATAAATCTATATTATAATCTTTTTCATAAACATATTTATATGTATCTTACTATATACCATTTAGTTTTAATTTATTATTACACATTTAATAATAATGCTTTTACATAGTCAATTTCTAATGTGTTAAATTTCCTTTTTCCATGCATATTATAATTCAGTGATTCTAGTTATTAAACCTTGATCATTGTTTCAAAATATAGATAATGTTCATGAAGTTGTATCATATGTTTCTGATATAGTTTTTCCCCTTGGTCATTTCAATGAACTTATGCTGATAATTTTCATAGAAATATTTAAAATATAATTTTTGAGAAATGTTGATTCCATAAAAAAGAATTATTTTATTATTGAATAAAAATATTTATATAATCATTAAAAAAATCATTAAAACATATTAAATTAATTAATTTTAAAAAATAAAACAATTAAATAACATTACTTTATAATTAATGACATAAATATTATAACATCATTCATGTAAATGGTAAAAATTGCCTAAAAAAGATCATATTGTAGTGGTTGAATGATAAATAAAATACTATTCCATAATGATAATATCAATTTTAAATAAGATTAATTATTTCAAAAAAAATATGAAATTTAAAAATAAGATTTAATAAAAGTTATTTTAAGAACATATAAAATAAACAACAAAAAGAATATATCGCTTATGTAAAGACCTTGAGTCCCCTCTTAAAGGACCTCTGGAAAATGATTGGTTTAGGACTTATTCGTGCAACTATAGGTTCCCAAAATTAAAATAGGATTATAAGGGAGATAATTTGTCTATATATTCAGTATAATTAAAAAAGGGTGTGGTTTGAGTTGTGGTAAGAGGGTCCTTTTATAAGTTATAGGGGTGGAACTTTTCTAAATACTCTTAAATTTAACTAAATATATGTTATTCTCAAAGGAAAGTGGTACCAAAAGAGAAAATCGTATAGGATAACAAAATCGGTTTGATAATTAACTCATATACTCAATTAGTGATAATTTATTTGGGATATTTTTGGACTTATCACTAAGTTTAACTTCTTATTAACCATTTAAACCTCTACCGTGGTGACTAACTTTTACCATGGAAACATATTTTTATGACCAAAAAACGACTTGGAACATTTTAAAAAAAATTAATATGATGATTAAAAATATTATAATAAATTTAAAATAGTCAATCTGTAGAGGTAATAAAAAAATAATTTGAATATAAGTACACATAATACAATAAAAAATAGTTTTTATAAAAATTCCCTTTAGAGCATAAAATGAATTTCCAGAAAAAATAATGTATAGTATTGATTCCTAGGAAATTTATTAGTATATGATTAAAAAAATATATGTTTTATGAATTTCACATCAATTCAAAACTAAATGGATCATTTTGAAAACAAAATTAAATAAAAAAGACAAAAAAATATTAGAATAAAAAGTAACCTAATTCCAAAAAGATGATTATAGGTTTTTAGATTAAAAATAATATTTTTAATCAAATTATTTTACTCCATAAAAATATATTTGTCTGATTCAATGGTTTTATGAATTTTTAATTCGTATTTATATCATGATGAAGTCATTAAATTTACATTGTTTTTCATTATTCACATAAAAATCATCCATTTCAGAATAATTCAAAACATTAAAAATAAGATAATTTTGGTATTATGAAACCAAAAATCAATTTAATTTTATTAAATTGTAATTATGAAATTTAGAATTTTTTATTTATTTAAAATATATAAAATATTCACTATAAATAATGTTTTTAAACCTATAATTTTCTTTTAACCATAAATAATTAAAGTAGTACTTCTTATAATTAATTAATTAGTTAATTTATGCTAATAATTTATTTTTATAGTTATTCCATGAATTTCATCGATATATTTTATTTATATAATTTATTAAAGTTAGTGAAATTATCAAAAACAGATAATTCAAAATTGTTCCTTTAAAATCAATTGTATTTCTTATGTAGATTAAAATATTTTAATTCTAAAAGAATCATTTATTTTTTAATTATGTTTTACCTTAATATATTTTAATTTGTTTCATTTTTTTATAATTAATTATTCATTTTAGTTCACTACTATCTGTATCACAACCTGTTGAACACAATCAATTTATTCCAAAGGTAAATACATACAACATCATGGGGAGTTACATTTTACCCCATAAATTAACTTTACATTCAAAATTAAATTACATTTATGAAAATAAATTATTATACCTTTTCCTAATTATAACCTCAACTTCTAATGTCTATTTCCTGAACATAATATTTATTCAATGAACCTTAACCATTTGACTGATATTTTTTTGTAGTACTTTATCCCTCTGATCTAAGATTTCTATTGGTTTCTCCTCATAAGAAAGATCATGATCTTGCTATATAACCTATAATTCTAATATATGTTAATGTTTAGGTATGCACTTCCTAAAAAGTGATGCATTGAACACATTATGAACATGATGGAGATTTGGTGGAAGTTAATGGTGATAAACTACCACTCCCACATGATTAAGGTTTTCAATAGGGCCAATATACCTAGGGTTCAACTACCCTTTATTTCAAGTCTCATAACCTTCTTCGAAGGAGATATTCAATGAAATACCTTTTCTCTAACTTAAAAATCCAAATTATATGAATTATTATTGTAATAGATTTCATAACGACTATGTATATCTTTAATGTTTCATTTAATTTTTTTAGTCTTCCCTTATGTTTATTGAGGTTGATCATGTCTCAAAATCTAACACTCTCCAACTTCATCTTAACAATTTTGGATTATAAAAATATTCTAATATAGAACATCATAAATTTACATAAAAATTTTAGAATGGAAATATTTTTTATATAAGAACTATATTGGGGGAAGGTGTCAACATCATCCCCCTTTGAAATACATTAATAAGGTTCTCAGTATATCTTTGAGTGTTTGAATGGTCTTATCAGAATAAATATATGTCAGAGGGTGATATGAAATGATAAAGTATAACTATATATTTATTGTTTATTAAATAATTCTCTAGAAATTTTATGTAAACCAAGGATCCCAATCAAAAACAATTGAAAGTAGTACCCCATTAAGTCCTTCCACTTCCTTAATATACACCCTGGAAAGTTGTTCAAGTGATAAAAATTCTCTGATAGAAATTAAATTCACCAACATCATATGGATATCAAATATAACCCAAATGAAATTATGAACATATATTTATTTAGGAGTCTTAAAATGAAATCCATGGTGATGTTTTACCATTTATATATTAGTATGGGTAATGGTTTTAGAATCCCCTTATAATTATAATGTTACAACTTAACATTTTGGCATACCAAGTATCGAGATATGTACACTGCAATATCCCTTTTCATTTTGTTAGTGTATAATTTATTGTTTAGATCTCTATTAATCATTTCATGATTTAGGTGGATAGAGATTGGTGAGTTATATGATACATCTAATATCTTCCTCTTCAATTTTGGTATTAATATAACACATATTTAGGTCATGAAACATATCATTACATCATCGTTACGGTTAAACTCTAGAAATTTTATTATCTACTTTTGTAACTCCATATACACCTTTTTCACATTTTTATCTTAAAATTGATGAATGTTTAAGAAAGAAAAGTTGAAATATAGGATTTCCCCCCTTTACTTATGATTTCAAGGTTTATCCTCTATAAATCCATGATTATTTTATCTTTTTCAATTCTCATCATAGATAAGGTATCATGATCCGTTCTACTTGAAGTATTAGACACCTTGTTTTTCTTCCCAATGTGATGATGTATTAGGAAACCATAATCATTGATCAACTCCTACCATATTCTTTAGAACATATTCAACTCCTTCTATGTTAATATATACTTTAATCTTTTAAGATTAGTATATATATCACACCTTTCACTGTAGATATAATGCCACTATATCATTAAGGGAAAAAATACTACTTCTAGCTCCAAATAATGATTCAAGTAATTTTTCACAAAAAAAATCAATTGGAAAGAGTTATATGATACCACCATGTTATTCTACATGATGAAACATCCCGATACCTTCATTAATGTGTCACTATATATCAAAAAACCTTCTCTAACACAAGGTAAGGTGACTAAAGGTGCTGTGATCGACCTTATCTTATGGTCCTTTAAATTTTCATTACATCCACATATCAAAAGGAACTTAGATCCCTTCTGAGTTTACTTGGTTAATAAATTTAATATCCTTGAGAAATTTCATAAAAAACATTTATAGTATCCAACAACTATAAGAAAACAATGGATCTTGATCATTAAGGTTGGTCGAGGCTATTGTTTAATAATATTTATTTTTTAAGGATCCATTGATATACCCTCACCTGTGAGTAAAAAACCTAATAACGAGACTTTATATTGCCAAAATTCACACTTCCTAAATTTGGAATACATTTTCTCTTTCCTTATGGACTTTTACACAATCCTCAAATGATCTTCAGGATTTTACTTATGCATGGAATATATAATAATATTATCTATAAATACTACAAAATTTTTTTTTTGCGATAATATCTAATGATTATTCATTGTATCCATGAATATAATAGGTGAATTTCTAAGTCCTAATATAATTACTATTAATTTATAGTGTAAATACCTTTTAGGGACTGTTTCCTTGGGTATTTCCTTCCTTTTAACCCTTAATTAATGATATCTAGATCAAATTAAAATCTGTGAGAAGTATTGACCCCCTTTTATTAGATTAAAAAATTAGACAATATGATGTAGATGATATTTATTATTTATCATGGTCATTTTAAGTTCATGATGATCAATGTGGAGTTACATTGACCCATAGTTCTTCTTAATAAAAAGAATTGGAGTAGCGCGTAGTGAAGAACTAGGTCATATGAATCCCTTATCCATGTTATCTTTAAATTGATTTTTTTATTCTTGCAACTTAATCAGATCTATTCTATAAGATCTCTTTGAAATAGGCATAGCACTAGGTATGAGTTCTATTGAATAGTAAACTTCATGATTTAGGGGAAGACTGGGACACTCTTTATAAAATATGTGAAACAAATCACATATAATAGTTGTATCTTAAATATTTATTTTCTTCCTAACTATTTTAAATCAATAAACCTCATAATAAGGTATTAGGAACCATATAACTGTAGTAATTTCCATTGGGATTTTATAGACATCCTCGCATCGATAGAAATTCATGGGTTGATTTTGGATATGAAATGTGACTTACCTAACTCTGTAATTGATATTATATCTATATAGAGAGATCCAATTCATTCCCAAGATTCCATAAAATTCAACAATATGGAGAATAATAAAATTATCAAGAATCAAATTCACACAACTTACTAACATAGTGTATTGATACACTTAGGATTAAATCATCATACCATTATGAGTTTTCACTGATAATTAAACTTATAATCATTGAGGTAGTGATGTGATGCCCTTAAAAATTATCAGTATATAAAATAGTGGTTAAAACTAAAACCAAAAAATAAAGTAATAGTTATTTAGTGATTAATAAGTGTATGTTTCACCACATCATTCTTATGGCCCACTTCAGTGCTTGTAATTTCATGGGATTTCCATTTTTCCTTAACTTAATGGTTTATTAAAGTTTATTGTAACTATTAACCTTTTATATGGTGTAGTGATTGAATTAATGACCATAATCCTTGCAATTTAAGTATTATAGTATAGATGGGTCATTATTCTAGGTTTTATTTTCACTCATTTCCTTAGTTGGACACTTCATATCTCACCATAACTCATGTTATTAATGATATCCACTTCCAAACATCAAGAATTTATATTTCCCTTAAAGACCCCCGCCCATTCTTCTTCCCAAATTTTTTCATTTAGTAAGTCAAGTATTATTCCTTATAAAGGCTTTATTATTGTAAGAGTTTCCATAAAACTCCATTTTTTTATTCTTTTCCACAGGACCAAAATAATTATAGGATTATCTGATTTTCATTTATTTCTTGAGAACACATAAAACAATTTATTCATAACTACTAATTTTCTTTATATCCAATTCCTATCGAAGACTTTGTTTCATGAAACTACATAAAAAGTCAATTTTATCTTTAAATAAAATGATAAAACAAGAAGCATTCTTTAAAATTCTTTTAATGTTTTCTTCATAGGTACCAATAGACTCATCCTCTATTTGTTTCAATTCAATAAATTCACTCTTCATCTTAGTGTCAATATTTTGTGGAAATTATTTTTTATAAAATAACTTTTTATACCCCTCCGATCCCTCGGTGTCAATATTATTGTCTTCATAAGTGTCCACCACTAATCTACCTCACACTCTAGATGATGCATGTTTAATATCACCATCTCATTATTTATGCATTGGATAATGGAAAATATATTTTCCATCGTATTGATCAACTATTTAAAAATTATTGTAATGGAGAAACCACTAAAGTATGGTGGAAGTTAAAACATGAAGGACTTAATAGTGAGTTATTACATCTATTAATATTTATGATGCTCGATATGGTTAGAATTATTGTTCATAGATTGAGATATTTGGGTGAGAATAGCCAAAATATTTATCATTATAGCACCAATTTCAATTGCATTCTCATGATAAGGGTTATTATATTATCCATTACATTCACTATTAACTCGATTCCTCTTAGTGTAATACATAGACTAAAACTAAAATAGTCAGTTTGGGAATCAAGAATTAATCCGAGTAATCAATCATATCATAAGGAAAATCATTCCTAAGATATATTAAATTAAGACACCTTTATTTCAACCAATGAAATCCAAGGTAAATACCACTTCACATTAATTATTTTAGGTTTTATCCTCTTATTATTCATAACCTAATACTAAAAAATAATTGAACCCAACTTTAATACTAATTAAGGTGACCCATACAGAAAATAAATTCATATTACATAATTTTACATGAATATTCTATGCATCTCATAATATATCTCACTCTATAACCTAAAGGTTTAATACCTTTACTAATTAAGTGCATAACCAACTTATTTTTTCAACATAATCATCATTTACCATACGTAATCTTTATATGAAACATCATTTCTAGACATATCAAACTTAATATCCTTCTCTATAACCTTGGGAATAAAAAACATAAAAATGGGGTGAGATCAGAAGCCTAGTAAGAGTAAATATGAGATATATCAATCAAATATCATAAGTGATAATAATATGATCATGTTTTTATAATAACATTAATAATGTGAAATGACATAACATAAGAAACTCATACCCCATAATACATTAAACCTAAATCATCAAATCATGGAATACATATTTTGGAAGAAATATGAAAAATAATTCAATAATTATAAGCTATTATATTATAGGAATCATGTTATAGAATAAGGGGTTAGAATAAACAAAAGAATAGAAGTATTAACACATGCAAAGAAGGATTTTCCTTTTTTTAAAGTCCTCATTATACACAAAAAATGCATGTAAAGGCTAACTACCAAGAAATTTATCACATAATGGGATAATATAACCTATTTCCCAAATTATATTAGTCTTTGGATAACCACTCATGTATCGTTTCCCTTGCGTTAACTTCCCATACATTCTTGGGTTTGGGATAAACAACCATATACCCTTTTATATAAATAGATATAAAACATTAACCAATTCATTGGATGATTATAACATACCCACCCATCACATAATTATAAACCACTCACACATGTTCCTTAAGAAAATAAGATGATTTATGATCCCTCCATAACTTAATTAACCCAAGGAAAAGAAATGATTTTTATGAAAATTTACTTAAAACATCATCATCATACTTAAATAGAAATGCAGGGGATGGTATCATTTGATCGTATCCCCCGTGAATCATTAAAATCTTTAAAGGATGTTGAGATAGATGAAAGATACTTATATAAAATCATTTTAAAGATTAATTAAAAAATAAGATGAAATATCTTTTTCATTTGGTAATTTTTTAAAAATGAAAAATCCATAGAACAAAAAGATTAGGATTTTCATTAAAAATAATCAAAAATTTCACTGTATTATTTATTAAAAAATAAAAAACATGATGGTGAGAAAATATTATTGACTGAAAAATGTTAAAAAACATTATTTTCACACATTTGTAAAAAAATCAATTTATATGTCATATAGAGGGAAAAAATGTTTAAAACTAATAATTATCAAAAATATGGGAAGTAGCAGTTAGGTGTGAGCCTAAAAGTAACAAGAAGGTGTTTTAGGAGTGGGAATCCTAAACATAGAGTAAAGCAATGTTGAATTTGTGTGAAGAGGACAATCAATGAAATAGTTGAGAAAGTGGTCAATAGAATGCTCCATCTACACTCTAGTATTTTAAGTGAAAGGAGCTTGGGAGATATGTAAATAAATGTCCTAGTATAATGGATAATGTGGATGATAATCCACAAAAACCTCTAAATAAAAAGGATAATGGGAAATATAATTCAATCACAATGGAAGGAGTGGATCATGATAATTAGGTCACAGTTATACTCCCCTCCATATTTGGGAATTTCATGTTGGATTTTGTATGAATGATACCTATAAAAATAAAATTTTCCTCTTTTAGTGAAATTTCAAGTTATTCTCCCCCTCTACATGGATTCTGGAATAATGAAATCACATTTGATATTCTATCAGTAAAAGAATGAACCAAATATTCCAATGAAAATATTTTTATATAAGATAAGATATTATATAAGGAATAAATTGTTAGTTAACATTTGGAAGTGTATATGTCTCCATGTGAGATTAACTTAAGAGATATGGATATCATCCTGGGTTTATAAGTTCAAGGTTTACCATATGTTAAAATTCTTAGACACCCCTCTTGAGGTTTTACATGATGGGATTTTATCAATATTAAGTATATTTTGGGAGAAATTTATGGCAATAAAACCCTTTGCTTTGGTATATATTGTAGTGATAATGTTATTTGAGGATTAATGCCTTTAAACTTTGTGTATATGTTATTGAAGGTATTGGTAAATTTTATTATTTATCTTATCTTTGATGTTGAGATATGTATGGGTTGAAGTCGATCACCATACAATGTCATCATAGTTTTATTACTATCAGAGACGATTATATCTAGATCCTCTCACTATAATTTACATTATGAAAGTGGTAAGATCGAATTTAGTACTATATTAAACTGTATCTAATCAATATCTAATTTTTATCTTGAGGTTTTGGGGATGTTTCAGTAAGATCTTGATATAGAGTTGTTTTTCATCACTTTGTATCATCCTCAAACCAATGGTTAGTCTGGGGGAACAATTCAATCCCTAAAGGTTATGCTAAGATCTTGTTATATGTACTTAAATTGTGTTTATCATCAAAAACTTCCTCTTATTTAGTTTTTATACAATAATATATTTCCCTTGACCATTCAAATGACTCATTATGAATCCCTTTAAAGAAATAAGTGTAGAACTCCAACGTACTAGAATGAATTTGTTGAATGAAATATATTGGGACCTAATCTAGCTAATTAAATAGAATAGATTTCATAACCATTTAACAACACATAAAGGAAGAGAAAATTTGACATAAAGTTTGTACTGATAACAATCAAAGAAATCTAAAATTTTAATTTGGTGAGATGGTCTTTTTAAGAGTTTATCTATAGAATAAAGAAGTTAAAACTATATCATAGGTATATTGGTACCTTTGACATAATTTATCATATTAGGATAGTATCTTATCATTTGGTTCCACCACCAAACCTCTCTTGGGTTTGAGAAGTGTTCCATGTATATCTACAGAAGATGTATATACCTATTCTATCATGTGTACTAAACTCCATGTTCATATCACTAGAGGAATATTCTTTTTATGAGGAACAACTAGTGGAGATTATGCATCGTACAGATAAAATTCTATGAGAAAAGACCACTAACCTAGTTAATGTTTGATAGTTAAATCCCCGGCTTGAATAATTTACATGGGAACCTAAGGATGTAATGAAATATCCTTGGTTTTTGGTACCAAAGTGAATAATTTCAAGGGTGAAATTCATTTTACGGGGGGTGGAATGTAACACACCATGATTTAGTGAAAAAAAATCAAATAAATTTATTATTTTAGATATTTTTTGTTACACTCATCATTATTTTTAGTTTTTGTTGCACAAGAAACATATTTCACCTTTCATTACATGCAACATTGAGTTTATCTTGAGCTAAATACAACACTAAGTTTAAACAAAACATGACACGCTGTTAAAATATTATTATTTAGAATGATAGTTATTACCTTAAAATTGAATGGAGCATATAAATAGGATAAATTAAATTATGAAAATATATATTTTAAACATGAATATAAAATCAATTTTTTGGTGACCAATTATTTATAAATGAAAATAAAAACAATTTCAAAATAATGGTAACCTTTTGTTTTAAAAAAACTTTTCTTATGCACAAAAACACATTTTACCTAAATACAGTTTTCAAACAAATTGATAAATTATTTTAATGAAATCAATATATTATATATTCTATTAAATTTTTAACATTCGTATTATGTTTTTTCTAGACAAGAGATTAAAATAAACCAAATTTTATGCTTAAAAACAAAATTTTTCTAAAAAACTATTTTGACATATTTAGTGAACTTATATTAGAAATAATCATTAATAAATTGATAAAAATTATTAGAAAAAATAATTTTCATTTTTTAAATCATAATTTGAAAATTATCTTAGAGTTAATTTTTTTGAATTTCCTAAAATGATTAATTTGTTCATGAATGGTGAAAAATAATGAATTTTAATTGAAAAATAAATTTTAATTTAAATTAATTTTTATGTTAAATTATATTTTAAATTTTTTTAAATTAAAATTAGTTTAATTATAGAAATTTTAATCTAATTTATTACATTGGAAGCATTTTTATATAGAATTTTGATATAAAAACCCTTGTAAACTTTTGAACATTTTCTTATTGAAAACCTACTGTCACATCATATCTATATGATTAATTTTAAATTAAAATCTTACACTTAAATGAATTTAATTTACAAAAATACATTCCATATTTGTAGTAATAATAATTTATATTATATAATAAGGTAAACTTAATTTCTGGCCAAAATTAATAGTAAAAATAGCGACAATTATTTACAGTGGTTAAGTTAAAATATATTTTCTATAATAATTAAGAGACTATCATTTTTGAGTCTCAATAATAATCCCTAGAGCCTTGTTACATGAAAAAAAATCTAGATACACCTTTTCCTTTTCAAAAAATTATAATTGTTCCACTCACCTCACATATAAAAGGCTACCCCCTATCATCTCTTATTCACACCATAAAATCCCTTGGTTTCAGCCAAAAACATTCCAAATAACTTATAAACTTCCATAATCTTATCATAGAATAATGATTTTGTTCGTAAATGAAACCTTGGAAGGATTTGAATTAAAACCTAAGGAGGTTACCTGAAGAAATGGTAACGTTGTTCAATGATTTTTTTATTTTATTTATTCCTCCACCTCTATAAATTATTATTAAAAATGATGATATAATAACTAAAATATATTACATATACTTATATGATGTTATGTCTATTTCATTACCTCCATCCATCTCTACTTTCATCAAATGGGATACGAAATCCTCATGCTTCTGTACGGTGGAATACCACCTCGCGAACTGATGTTATTCATTTTTCCATTACCACCACTCATGGTTGGGTATTTTGATGGATATAAAGTATATATATTATATTTATAACATAATTATACATTTTTAGTCATTATATAATATATAACTTTTTAATTTCCATTTTGTAGGGGATACGATAATGTCGCTCTTGTGTATGGAGGATGACCATCTCATGAAGCGATGTGATTTTTTACACTAACTCTTTGCATAGAGTACTATAATGCTACATTTAATGAATATATCGAATATAAATGACATAATTATCATATTCATGAAATAGTTTTCATTATTAAAATATAATATATCATTTTATTTCTTAACTGTTCACTCATTGAAAGATGATAACCTCATTCATGTACGTGTAGACTACCACCTTCACAAAGTGACGTGATACTCTATTTTCATCACCACACCACATGGATTATATGTATAAGTATATTTAAAGTAATAATATGATATTTATTATATTATTATCATTATTTAAATATAAAATAATACTTACCTAGTTTCTATAATGATCCATGGAAAATTGAAATGTTACTCATGTGTATGTATAGCCTACCATCTCTATGATCATCACACACTTCATTTCTCAAAAATATCATTCATGATTATTATTAAAAAGTATAATTTATGTATAAATATTATAATTATTTAATTATTATTGTTCTGTAGATTATGAAACAATTATCAATGTAAGAGGAATGAAAATAACAAATCAAAATATATGTGAAAAATAAAGCTGTTGTTACCCAAAATGTGATTTTAACAAGGTATTGGAAATAAACAGGTAATAAATGGTAATATTTAAATAATATATCGTGAAATATATATAATAATGGTTCTATAATATATTTATAATAAACTTATATTTATTTTACATGAGGTTCAAACAAGTATGAAGCATGTCAAGACTTAAGGTAACGTATTTCTAGTCACTCTTTTATTTTTTGGTGCCATATCTGAATTCACCTATTATTTATTTTTTGTGGTGTATTTAATGCCCCTTTGACATGTTATATAATGAATATAATTATTTTAATGATACTTAAATTATAATTTGATTTTATGCTTTATTGGGGCATATGATCCAAAAGATTACTAATGTGGTAAAAGATTTTCATCTCACTTTTTACTTCTATGAGACACATGTCATATCTGCCACCTATTTGTTTTATTTTGTGTATATAATGCACAAGAATTTATTATATTATTATTACACTAAAAATTATGGGGATTAAATATCTATTTCCAGATCTCAATTTCATGGGGATTATGCTTCAAATGTTACCAAATTGGTAAGGGTTTTATGATACAATCTCATTATTTATCATGATTTTTTATGATTAAGTCTCCAATGTTGAAATATTATTATATAACTCCCATGAAGTTTACTATACTATGGTTATTCATGATATTTTCAGGTAATATTACCATTTTCCACTCTCTGGTATTTGAAATAATTAAGAAAATGTTTTTAATAAAAAATGCATTTATTTCTCTCTTAGACAGAAAAACATTTTCTTCGAAAAACATATTTTCTAAAAATGTTTTAAAAATGCTTCTAACAATCTTAAAATGATTTATTAGATTAATATTTACCCTCTAATGTCTTTTTACAAAAAAATTAAAGGAATATTTTTTCATTTTTCAAACAATACTCATTTTTGTTTTTAAAGTAAATGTGAATGTAATATTTGTTTTAACATGTATAAAACTAACTTAATTTTCCACCATCATGACCATTATTTTATTTGAATAACAATTTATATGTTTTCAATTTAATTTCCAAATAAAGTAATTTTCAAAAAAATTATGGATTTTACTTTTTAAAAAGTAATTTTCAAGGAAAAGTTATCTTCCATATGAAATGTTCCAAGTGTTCTTTCAAAATAATTCTCCATATAAGATGATATATTTTTATGTAATGTATGATTTGGTGGGAATATAAACTAAGTATATCAGTCATATTATTTATCTAAATGGTTTATTATGAAAAATTTTTTATCAAATCCACTTCTCATCCATGAGTTATACCAGAATAATGTTCTTAAGAAACCTTCTTCTTTTTCAATGGGTTATGCTATGATGAAATGATTTAATGATTAGGAAACCTTTATATTATACATGGGATTTTATATGTTGAAATGTTTATAAAACCCATTTATTTTCATGGGTTATGATATAATTAATTATTTTAATCTTGTGTCACACATATATATGATTTTCAATATGTGGTGGGTGGGACCTATATCTCCCTCTAATTAATTGGGTAAAGATATATAACTCGTGAGAAAATATATTATGCATGAACCCAATTACTTGTTCAAAATATTATGTGTAATCCTGATTAAATTTTAAAAAATTTATTCATCAAACTAATAAGATGATCATAATGTTATGTGTGGACATAATTACAGGTTCACTGTGTTATGCATGGACATGTATTTCATGTCCATAATGTTTTATGTGGACCTGGTTGCATGTCCCTAAGTTTATATGAGGTCCCAATTTCATGTACATAACATAATTATTGAAAATAATTCTATTTATATATTTTCACAATATTATAATCTGATTTGTAACCCACAAAGCTATGTATTATGCTAATTTTATGCTCTCATGGGTTATGTTCTTTGATTACCTTATGATCCATGTCTTGTGAAGTTCCAATATTTATGCCATGAATCAATATTATGATCATTCATATGTCGGTTATGGTTATAAAATGTTATGATTAGGTTATCATATCCTTATATTCATTTTATTCTTATCTATCTCCCTTGTTTACCATTACTGAGCATCTCATCCCACCCTTTCTTATGTTTCCCTTCCCTAGGTTATGAGGAAAGGTTTTAAGTAGGGTATTTTTATGAAAAGTACTAAATGGGAAGATATTTGTGGGATAT
This sequence comes from Viscum album, assembly GCA_963277665.1. Lineage (NCBI taxonomy): Eukaryota > Viridiplantae > Streptophyta > Magnoliopsida > Santalales > Viscaceae > Viscum > Viscum album. Next base: position 897,888,439 of record OY728127.1, read on the forward strand.
ATTTGATATCTTTAACTAAATTATAAGATTGTATACGTAGTCTCTAGAGACAATAAACTATTATGGTCCTCAGGTGTATTTGTGTGTATTTTATTGAATATTCATCTAAAAATATGTTATATATATGTACGAGGATACCAGGTCACTATATATCAAGTGATAATATTCTATATAAAATAAATGGTATTATAAATTATATTAATGAATTATTATTTTATAAATGGATAATTTTATTTTAATATTTTATTGAATTGATAATTAAAAAATGAAGTTTATTAAATCTTGATTTAAACATTGTTTCCAATTAGTAAAAACATGGGGTTGTTATTCACATTGAGTTATAAAAATTAATTTTGAAATCAAAGGAATAATTTTTGGATAGTTTTGAATATTTTTGGAGGTATTATTTGTAAAATAGTGTGATGAGTCATTACATTTATCATTCTAGATATGGTGAACTCGTGAAGATGGAATTAGGAATATTACTGCTATATCTAAGTAAACATAGAATAAATGGAAGAATTAGTACTTAATGATTAATAATACTATTAATAATTAATAAAAATATAATAAAAAATATAAATGAATTATATTATGTAAATTAAATATAAATATTTTTATGATGTACATGAACAACGAACGTAAGTAGATTATATGTGGAGTTAGAACATGTTGAGAGATTTTTTCACTCAATCGCCTTCTAATGAGTCTAAAAAATAATTTTTAACTATATTCTTTTAATTTGGTTATATTATAACATTTTATTTTAATATATTATATTGAATATTATTTTCAATAGAATTACATTTCTTTCTCATAATCACATTTTTGTTTGATTCTTATCTCATAAAATACGATGTTGTAAAGGGTAATTTCAAATCTTTATTTTTCATATTTATCTACCATGTCTGTATTATCTTTTACCACAAGTATATATTTTCGTATTATGAATGTTAAAAATATATATTTTCTTCTCAACCCCTCATATTATTCTTTAATTCAATTTAAAATTGAATTATACAACCCTTTCATTGATATAGGTTACTGAAAGCCATTTAAAGATGCTAAAAATTATTTCTTCCAACTTAAATACCATTTAAATATGATTAAATGTATTAATTTAGATTTATTTATTTTCAATGTTCAACTATTATAATATTTTGTTTGTTAGAATAAATATTTTAAAACCTTTGTTCTTATTTTAAAAATATTTTGAATGTAAATTATGTCATTATTTTTATGACAATGTTACCAAAATTAAAATAAATGACTTAATAATTTCTCTTATATTTTAATTTCTTTATTTAGCAGATAAATCATATTTGGTTGTTATGTTTCTTATACTAACATTTGAATTCCATTATTACATGTTTTTGTTATGTGATTTAATTTTTTGTATCATCCAATCTAATTTTAAATACATCTTTTGTGATACCTCATGAAAAATTTATATAACCCATTTTATTTTAATAGATTAACCAAGATATAATTTTAGTGAAAGTATGATTTTTTTCATGTGGTTCAAATATTAATGGATTTATCATTACCTATTAAGTGGGCCCGTAATTATTTGTTCCTCCAATGCATTTCCTAAATCCTTATATCTCATGACATTAGTATATATGTGTGGACATGATATGGTTATCATTGTTCACTATGTTATGAAAATATTTGATGCAGGTATCTATGTATACTATAGTATCATAGTCTTGGTAGATAACCCTTGACATATGTAATGATATTCTATTCTTGAATGCTTCCATGTTCATAATTTATGTCATTAGGGATCATGGTTATTTTATTATTATTTCACATTGTTAAACCATGGATTATTTTATACATTCTTTATTATCATGTTATAGTTATATTCCATGATTCATGATTATAATTCTTATGATTTCATGATCTAATTAAATGAATCATTTTATTTTTCTCATGTTCATATTCTCTCACATTTTTAGGATATTATGATAAATATTCTAGGACTTGATGTTATTTTAACCCTTAAATAGCATTTGAGATCTCCCTTTCATTAGGATTTCTATTTCCTTCATTAATAAATAAGAATATTATATATTATATATATATGGTAACCATGTGCGGGAGATTTTATGGAATAAAGTTGTTTGTTTATAATTTAAGATTGTTATGTAGATAATCTCAAAAGACACTAAAACTTTGGGTTTTTAGTGTATTTTAGCTATCGTTTATAATTTTTTTATTATAAAATAATGTAAAATTAATTTATGTTATAGTTGGGTTGTCTTATTATAATATAAATATCTTGGTATCCGACATATGAAATTGATCTTGAAGATCTCACATAAAAATATTAATGTTTATTTTATTGATGACACTATATTATAACATATAGGTTTCCAAAAACAATAATTTAAAGAGAGATAACTATGTAATTTACACACTCTCACATTTTTACACCCGTAAAAAATAAATTCTCATTCAAACTTTTCATGATTTAACACTTTTTTTAATAAATGTAGCTTTATTTCCTGTTACCAATCCAGTTATATTTTATTTTATTCTTGGTAAATGAAAATCTATCTAAAGGATTGGGGGTTTTATAAATTATGAAATAGTTTTAAATTATGAAATTATCAAAAAAAATATAGATTATAAAATAAGTAACTAGAAAAAAAACTAATAAATTTTATTGTGATAGATCATAGGAATTCAAGCTGTCGAAACAAATTTTTTGGTGCCTTTTTTTTATTTTTTTTATTTTTTCATCAAAATTAATTTATTATATTTTTAGATATTTTTAAATAAATTAAATAAAAGTAAACTAAAATTTGATTATAAATATTTCTAAGAAGAAACAATAAGTAATTATAATAAAATTTATGTTGGTTATATGTGGATTTTAATATAGTATGATTTATTGTGATATTTTAATATTTTATATATCATGGTGTATAAAATAGATTTTTATCAATATAAATGTAGAATAAATATTAGATTATGAACTATTATAATTGAATACTGTGTTTCTAGAGTGATGGGGAAATTTTTTCTAATAATGGGGAATAAAGTGTACCATAGTCATCATTGGCTTCATTTAAATAGAAACAAAGATAAAAGAAAAAATGATAAATATAGTACATGATTTCTTAAAACTAAATCTATATCTTAATGATAAAAACCTAAGACCCATTAGGAAATTTATTTTTAACCATTTCCATAAAGGAACTCTCAAAATTGAAAAATTATATAATATAGTAGAAGATCAAAGTCATAATGGGTAAAAAATTGTAAAAACAACAGTTCTCAAGGTAGAACCCAAAGAGATAATATCTATAAGAAATATATTAATGAGAGGAAGAAAAGTATGACAAATTTTTGATGTGTTTATAAACAAATAAATAACACAAGTTTTTAAGTTAATCTTATGATTAGAAATGAAATTCATTCATTGGTCAATTACATACAAAGAGAGTGGCTATTTATATCCAAAGTGGTAGAATAATAAACACTTTTTTTCCTAAAGTAAGAATGTATGTGGAGTTAATTTTAAAATATTTTAAAATATAATGGCTTTTGTAGGAACATTTTCCTTGTATTTCTCACCATCATATGGATTTTGAGACAACTATTCTACCACATTTTATGTTCATTCACCTACCAAAACAATTTAAGATAAATATCCCACCACATTTGAATTTCATGGAAAATTGTTGGTTTTTATGTTCTAATAAGATATATTGAAGAGGAATAAGACATAAAAATTATAAACCAATATCATCCATGTTTTGAAACGTAAATCATGTATAAATATAAGATGAAGAACATATCACACATTGATGATGGTAAAATATAATATTTCCGGGCACACGGTTGATGAAGATCACATAGATGAATACAATGGAATCATTTCTCCTAGGGTATATATGGTTTTATAAATAACTTAGTTATTTAGAATGAATCTCCTTGTATACATGGTAATGTGGTACCTCATGTGTAAGTGATGGAGTATAAATGAGCTTCAGCCTTCAGGGAATCGGTAGAAGATCCATCCACCATTCGCATAGAATTAACATTTTTATGAAATTCTTGCTGATTCTTCCAAAGCCTTCATGAAATTACTCAAATTCTTAAAAAAATCTTGAGTAATGGAATATAATTATAATCCTTGTTTTTTCAATTAATCATATATTCATTTAACATTTAAAGGTATCTCTGATTCTCCCATTCATTTTTACATATGAATCATTAATAATAAGGATAGAAAATGTAGAAAAAAATATAAATGTTAAAATTCAATCATTCAACTTCTATATAAATTATAGAATTCAATAGATACATATCATAACATTTATGATATTTTTATATCATACTATATGATATAGTTAAAGAACTGGGGTGATACCACTATATCACACCTTATGATATTCTATACCAATTCATAGTATATTCACTTATTTTAATTATTTCATATATTAGGATATACCCATATCTAAAACTACCATAAAATACTAAAAACCCATTTTTAAAAAAGGTTTTATGGGAAATTTCCATCAATATTCCACTTTAAATATAGTATCATAGACTTTGTTCCCATTCACATTATATCATATCATATACAATAACATGTGAAACCATATCTAAAATTCCTTTAGATATTTACAAAGTATTTCTATAAAAATATCATCAATTTCACCATGTATTACATCATTTGAAATTATTTGGGAATAACCATTAGAAATGCTTTTTTTATCAAATTTAAAAATATTTTAGGAAAACTCTATAAGTTTTATAAAACTTATTACCCATTCAATCAGCCATAAAATTTGATACCATAAGACTTTGTAGTATTGGAAACATTTATGAATTCTAAAATCCATAAATTTTGTAACTCTCAAAAAAATTATTTTAAAATAATAATAATCTTGTTATATTTCTTAACAAGAAATACTGAACTTTTAATGAACTGTGATATACTATAAAAATATTATTATTTAAATGTGACTATTATAAACCATCCATTAAATTGGTGGTGAGAATAAAAATAAAAAACATTGTGAAAAAAATATAAACTTTTTATATGATGAAAATGAAATGATTAATTCGTAATAAATAATTACTCAATTTTTAGTAAGTCATTTTATACTTCAAAAAAAATCTTCAAAAATAGTTTTTATTTTTGTTTATATACAGACATTATAATTAATTTCTACCAAATTATAGAAATATTATTTTATAAAATTAGTATCATTATTTAAATCAGGTATTAAATTTAATTAATCCTCCATTAATTATAATTAATCTAATTATTTATATAAGAATCATGATTCTACTTGATTTTGGTATAAGTTCATTTTTTCCTTAAAATGCATTTTTTAAAATGTTTCTCATTTCATTTTTTGCATTTATATTAAACATGATTTGTTTTAATTCTATGAATTTAATTTTGAAAAAATGGATTCCATATTTGAAATAATTAGTTTTTTGTTTCTTAAATTAGTCCCTTTTATTCTTTCATTACGAATAGTAACCATAGTAAAGATTTTTCACCATGGTAAAGGGTAAATTGGGTAATTAAGGATAAAAATAATTTGATAAGGCCTTAAAATTTTATATCACTCTTGAATTTATTCTATTTTATAAGTGTATTTTGACCTTACTCATCCAATATTCTAATATAAGGAAACTTCGTTTCATATTTATTTAATAATGACTTATATATTATTTTAAGTAGAGAAAAATTAAAAAATGTCATTATTTGTATTTTAATTTATCTAACATATTATCATAGGGATAAAAAGGAGTTAATATTGATAAAAAATGTTTGTTCTGAGTATGAATTAAATTATTTTATTATAATTATTTATTGTTAATTTTTTTAGATAGTATAATTTCCTTAAACATTTCTACAAAGCTCATGCAGCATTTGTGAGAATTAGTATAACAAATCTAGTAAATAGTTTTAAAAACATTAAAATAAATATGTTTTGAATAGAATATGGTGTCTCATGAATTTTATAGTTAATAATAATTCATAATTTATGTTAAAATATTTATTTTTGAAATCCATTTTATCTTGATAACTTTAAAGTAAAATTAATTGAATAGTCCCAAAAATGACTTTAATGATATTTTATATTAAATTATATTTTATTAAATGATATAAAAAAATTGTGAAACAGGACATTTAGAATGATAAATTTTATAAAATGTAATAATCAGTTCATTTTTTTCCACTTTTCATCATAGAAGTAAATTATTGACCCTTAAATGCTAAAACAATATGTTAACATGATTATGGTAAAAGGAGTTAATGAAGGGGTCAAATAAAAAGATAAGGTTTATAATGACACAAAAACTATACTAAATTTTATTATATGGTTATATTTAGATATAATACTATTTTTATTCAAATACATTCCCATTTGGAATAATTTTACTTGAAAAATACATAATTTTATTTAGATCTTTTAAGTAATTGCATTTTTGTCGTCTCCTAACTTATAAAAGGAAACCTCCACTCATCCATTATTCAAAAAGATTAATCATTCTAGTATTGAAAATACATACCCTAATACCTTCCTACATTCCTTACCTTTTTATTGATATCTTGGTTTTACCCTAATACTATCCTAAAAAGGATTAAGGTGTTAGCCAAAGGAGGTCTCTCAGAGAATAGGAAATCATCCTACCCGAATCTTTCAAAGTTTATTTCTTATTATACATCATATAATTTTGTTTTATATGTAATAACATAATGGATAAATTATAATTAATATACATATTAGTTATTATGATTATGGTACAACTATTTTTTACCTCCTTTCCATTAAATGGGAAATGAAACTATGGCTCGTGCGTACTTATGGACTAGCACCTCCACATAGCGATATGATTCATTTTCCATCACCATATTTTATGATTGGTTATTATGATTGAATTAATGTTTATAATTTATATTAATGGAATAATTATGATTATATAATTATAATATATTATCTACCTTCTTACCTTCCCATTCATTGGGAAATGATAATGTCGCTCATATGTATGTGTGGACTACCACTTCCATGAAGCAATATGTTTCATTTTTAATTTAATCTTTACATGGTTCCTAATAAGGTAAGATTCAGTGAATATATATGTGATATTTATTATATGATAATGATTATAGAAAATTGAATTATTATTTTTTAATTTTCATTTCATCTATTGAAAAGTGTAAATGTCACTCATATGTATGTACAGACTATAGTCTCCACAAAGTTGTGTAATTAATTTTTCATCATAGATTTCTATGAATGGTTATAAAAGGGTATATAATGTTTAAATATTATATTTATAACATGATTAATGTTCTAAAGAATATTAAACCACAATCAAGATACAATGAAAAAAACTACCGTACAAAAACTTACATAAAAATTAAATGGTTAAAAATATGAAAGGAAAATTTAAAGAATTATTAATAAACTAATGTTGCAATGATATAATTGGATTATATATGATATTATAAGAATATATGTGGTTATGGTATGTAATTATAATAAAATTAAATTTATTTTATATGATGTTAAAATAACATACAAGTAAATTTTAACTTGAGGTAAGGGCTTATCATCTAACTTTTAATTCTATGATACATATTACATATTCACCACTTACTATGTTTATGTGGTGTATATATGACCCATTTTATATGTTATATCATGAATCTATTTATATTCAAGGTATTTTATTTTATTTCATTCATGGGAGTTATATGATCATTTATCTTAAACCCTGTATTTGTTTCTTCACCTCTAGTTATTTTTGTAAATTATAAGATTTACTTTCATTTTTCTCTCTCAAAGTACTGAAAAGTCCTAAATAATGATTTTATGGAAAACCAAATTTGCTTCTCTTTTTGGTAAGAAATATTTTTCTACCATGTGTATATTTTATTTAAAAAATTTTCAATGATATTTTTATTATTCTTCAATGATTTACTAAAGTCATTTTACCCAAATTTGACTTTTTACAAATGGTTTAAAAGGAATATTCTTCATGTTTTTAGATTGAGTTATTTTTTTCCAAAGGTGTGAATGGAGTCTTTTTTAGCATTTACCACTTATATAAATTTTACCAATGTCATGAATATTCTTTTCTCTGATTCTTCCTTTGTAAGATTCAATGGTTCTTTAAAAAAAGGATTTCTTAATATTCGGTAAATTTTTGGATTTTAAATAAGTGGTTTCAAAATGAAAAGGGTATTTTCCTCAAGAATTTTTTCATTAATATTTTCAAATAATTTTCATCTTTTTAAACATACTTTTATGAATATTATACTTTACTATGGATATAATGTAAAAAACTATCCACTGTATTTCTTAGGATGGATTATGATCATACTGTTCTATTTATTGAAAATGGAAAATATTAACATTTCATATGTCATTTTTTCAATAAGAATTTTAATATTTATTATGTATTATATTTTTAATATTTTATTTCATATAATGAGTACATTGGACATAGTAATTGACAGTTGTGGCCCACTATATCCCTCGATACATCTGTAAGTCTCATGAGACAAACTAGACTTGGTATTTGGTTTATGCTTGCCTAATAATTTATGTTGTCTTATTGTAAGGCCTTGAGCGTATGATTATGATATCAAGAATTATGTGTTATATAATTATGAAATAATTTATTTTTATCTATGTGATTATTTATATTTTTTTGTTATTCGTGGATATATTACCCTTTTATGATATTAGTTACATTACATATTTGACTATTATTTATCTATGTCATATTATTCATGTTTTATTTATCATATAATAGATTCTATTTTATACATTCCTTAACTGAGAATTTGAGATCACCCTTTATTATGTATTCATTTCCCCATGTTACCAAAAATGGAACGATGAATGATTTCAGGGATATAACAAATTAAATGATGAATTTATCACTAGAATATTATGCTATATTTAATGTTTTCAAAGTTAATTTGAGAATCATGTACATACCTATTATCTCAAGACTACAAAAAAATTGATGCATTAGGACATGATCTATTGAATCTTGTGCCGATGTTGTAAAATAACCACCAGATCTAGGTTGCTATTGTTAGATCCCATCCTTCTCCAGGTATGTCCCTCTTTGTGTTTTTCATTGTACATTGGTGCTCAAGTCTTGTTTGGAGACAAAGAGTGTTTGTTGGGGAAATGACATAAATTTTAGGAATGTATTTTTTTTTAAATTAATGGGATCTAGTTATAAACGTTTCAAATAATATTATGAGGGTTTATTGTAATTTTTTAGGGATTCATAGGTGGTTCAAGAACTTTCATAGAAGCTGGTATGAAGAATTTTCATTGGACAATTACATGTTGTGTATATGTTAGATGATGTGTAACTTACAGCAGACACTTATTGTTAACTAGTTTGTGACAAGAAGTGGTTAAATGTTATAACCATAATTCATGACATGTAACTATCAATCAGGAATTCTATTAACCTGGGGTGATGGGTTTTCAGCATAACTTTAAAATTGGTAAATACAAGTCATGAAAGGATTACACACTATTTATTCCTCGGACCCAGTGGTTTTAAGTGGGCAGCACGTATAATTATTTTATTTGATCACCTATGGCCATCTCCTCTAAAACCTAGGATGATTTATATGCAATTTTTTAGTCTCTTACTCCCTTTAAAACGTCCCAATTACACAAATGATCCCAATTGAGTATTTCTTATTAGGATTCCCTTCTCTTCCATCATTATTTATGGTGGTGGTGGAAATATTTTGACCACGGGTTTGTTTTGGGGTTTTGATCTTGACCTGGTTTGATCTAGATTCTCCTTGTGATCTTCGGTATCTTCATCCTTGTTGTAATTTTTCATTGGAATTTTTTCAATGATAACTAGATTAAGGTAGGTAGCCTAATCCCTATGGACTTTTTAATTGTTAAGTATATGAAATATTCTGGTTGCACCAACGTAATGCATTGTAAAATCCTAAACTTTTCTGGATATGTATTGGAATAATTTATAGGTACTATTTTTACACTTCTTGGGTACATTTATTTATATTTTAACTTGGGGTGTGTTTGGATGAAGATTTTAGAAAAATGGAAGAAACAGGTCAATGAGTAGTTTGTGCACAGTTTTCCCTAACCATGTTCCCGAACCCAGAAAACCATGTGAACCCAAAATGAGGGGATTCACATGGATGGAATATGGTTTATCAAACCATGAAACCTATTATGAGAATCTATGCACCCCCCCCCCCCCCCCCCACCATATAGGAGGACACAATTAAGGTGCAGGGTTTAGAAAACTGTGCTCCCCTACACGGAAAACTATGTGTGGGTTTTTAATTACCCCAAAAATTAGTTTTAAAAACATATAAACCTCTATTTTAACCTAAAAGTGATGAAAATTTTACAATAAGCTATTACTAACATTTTTTGTGGGATCTCAGATGCTTTCCTAGAGCTACTGACCTCCATTCTAGGAGCATTAAAGGGTTTATTGATGAGTTTCACTATCCTGTGTATGTGGTTTCTTCTCAAATATATCTCTATCCATCTCTCTCTAGCACCAATTCAAAAATAAAAGGGGGATATTTATCGGTTGATAGATCTAGATCTAGATCTTGGTTTTTAGATCTGGATTCATTTAATTCTTTGATCTAGGAATTAAATCAAGATCTCGTTCTTTATTACTTTTCTGCTCAAATTAGGGATTTCCATTAGTGATAATTTATCATCAATCTTATTCTAGGTGTTCAATAATTTAAATACCAAAGTATTGATTTCAATTACTGTTATTCAATTGTATAATTGATATTATATGATTATAAATCATGTTTCTTAGATTGAATTAATTACATTTTTAACTAATTAGTTGATTGAATTGTTAAATGGGGAATATTGGGATTATGGAATGGAATAATTAATTATTGAATTAATTATGGAGTTATTTATATTTTTGATTTAGATTAATTAATTGTAGAATTAATTAATGGGTTTTATTGTGTTTATGAAACTGATTGAGTCATAATAATTAACTTTTGAATTAATTATGGAGATATTGAATTTTTTGAATTGAATTAATTAATTTTTGAATTAAGTAATTGAGATGGAGGAGATTATGTGATTTAGTGGAATGTAATAATTAATTGAATTAATAAATTAATGTGAACATAATGATTAATTAATTTTTGAATTAATTAAGAGGATTTTTTGATTAATTTATTTTTGAATTAATTACTGAGATAGATGTGATCAATTAATTGTTGAATTAACTAAGGGTACTATTGTTATTAATTATTTATTGTCTCAATTAAAGTGATATATGTGAATAATTAATTGTTTAATTAATTAATTTAATGATCTTGAATATGAAATTGTTATATTGGATTAATTAATTGGGGAATTAATTAATGGTTGTTGTGATATATGTGATATATGTGAATTTAAATGATGAATGGTAACAATGGAATTCATATGTGAATTTAAATGTTGAATGGTAACAAAGGAATTCATAGTTTTAATTAAAATGATGAAAGGTAACAATGAAATTCATATGTGAATTTACATGATGAATTCTAACAATGGAATTCATAGTGTGAATTGAAATAATGAATAGCAACAATAGAATTCATATGTAAATTCAAATGATGAACCTTAACAATGAAATTCATAGTGTGAATTGAAATTATTAATGGTTATAATGGAGTTAATATGTTGATTGAAATGATTAATGGTAAAAATTAAATTCATATGTGAACTAAAATGATGAATGTTAACAATGGAATTCATAGTGTGGATTGAGATAATGAATGGAAAAAATTTCATTCAATTGTGAATTGAGAAATTAAATAGTAATAATAGTATTTATATGTGAGTTGAGATAAATAATGGTAACAATGGAATTTTGAGATGTGATATCCCTTAGGAGAGTTCAGACTCAGGAATGGGTTGAATAAGGTACTGAGAGTTTGGGTGTCCTTGGGAACCCGAGGGGTTTATGTGGTTAAATAAAGAGTAATTGAATAAATTAAAATTGTCTACTTTATTTCTATTATTTATTATTTATAAAAAAATTAGTGTTTGACTAGATATTTTTTTATATATCTTTGGTGGTGGCCTACTAAGTTGTACTTGCACCCTACTCAGGGTGCCTGATTGATACCCGAATAGATTTCATGGTTGTTGGAAAAGATAATTGTAAAGTCCCTCTATTAGATGGATGAGTTAGGATGGAGTATGGATGACGGAACTCAATGTGCTTCGGGAGCCTCATGCGAGTTATTAGATTCTTTTTTTTGGTTTTTCATTTGGACACTTGACACATACTTTGGCATATAATATCTACTTTTTAGTTTTGAAACGGTATTCTTCTTTGGTCATCATGTGGTATTTGTATCATTTTGGTTATGATTATACAATTAGTTATTGGTTATTTATTTCTGCTAGTTTATTACTCTATCAAAGAAGGTTTAGTGTCCCCAATAATGATATTGATCCTCACTACTAATTATAATCCTCTAGCATGTGGAGAGGAGAGCTTCAGGCCATGTGGCCAACCGGTTCAGGGCACCGGTGTGTGGAACTCAAGTTGGGACATCACAAATTTGTATCTTTTCTTTTATTTTTTATACTATTTGGGAAAGGTAGATAGGAGACTAGCAAGAGTTTTTCCTTGTTTATGGGATCTTTCATAATAGTAGCTACCCCATGTACAGGGGGAAACCCAAGAATCCATGGTGGTATTGCTGTTATTGATGTACGATGTTACATTTGATGTTATTTCACTATAGGTAACACACTTTTTTGTGTGATGTGGAAAATATTTATGAGATTTACTAATATGTGAATCATGGACCAAAATTGCATGATAATTGATTATGCATGAATCTTTTTAGGAACTAAGTATTTTTATACTTTCATCATTTTAGGCATGCACGGGAAAATGTGTTTTGTGAAAGTAGTTGAACATGAACTATTTTTCCTTTCTTTTCAGATTGAAAAGAAAATTTCCTAATGTGAAATTGAGAAAGATTTTAAAATGATGAAAGATGAGATTAAATGTGTTAATAATGAGAAACTTGAATATGAGAATGAGTTTACCCTTTTTTAACCATGACATAGATGTATGATGATTAATGGTAGTCATAGCACCTCTATTTTGACCACGTGGTGGGGTTTGGGAAAATGACTTGTTATGGATTAATGTGAAAACCCTCTGGTGAAAAGTATTTATGTTGTGTTATGTGTCCTAAGATTTTTTTTGTAATTGTCGATTTGTACCTCCATGATGATGTCTATCAAGAGAATGACAGGAGGATATGGCTAGAGATGCTCCCCCAGTAGTGGAACATGAGGCACCAATAGTGTCGGGTGATGAATTAGGAGAGTAGTTCTATGAGAACATTACTTGTTTCATGTAGTTTGTTGAGATAAACCCCGGGTGGGTGTTGAAGAGTAAGTATGACCTTACTTAGGAGTTTCAATTGTAGCACCCTCTAACTTTTACCAAAGAGGGTGTACTTGAGGAAGCAGAGTTATGGATTGAGTCTTTCTAGACTATACTTGACCATTTGCTGACTACTATTAAGAAGAGGGTCAAGTTAGCTACTTATATGCTACAAGGATCAGTGAAGCACCTGTGGGAAGTTCGGGCTCAGACTGGATAGGATGGTGGTATGTTATGGAACGACTTCTTGTAGAGGTTCTTCGAGCACATCAATCAAGAGATGTTTATGTGGGAGAGAGAAGCTGAGTTCATGAGGTTGAATTAAGGGACTATGTCCATGATGGACTATGATGGAAACTTTATAGATTTTCAGCACTTATCTCTAGAATTGGCAGGAGATGAGACTACCATGACAAGGCATCTCTAAGATGGACATAAATGTGAGACTAAGTCCCACGTAAACCGTGTTCAGTAAAATAAGTTTACTAAGGTGGTGGATTAGGATCTTATAGATAAGGGGAACCCGAAGGAGGATTCTAGTGCAGGATAGTTGGTTTTTGCTGGATGATCAGAAGGTCTATATTTCGATAGTGGGAAGCATTGCAATAAGGATGTTAGCTAGGGGAATAATCAGAATAGTGGCTAGGGGGAAGGGTCAGTTATTCCAGAACTTACCCGGATTGCCTTTCATCAATGTAGTCTGCTCTAGAATATCAAAACATTCTCCCAGACCACTAGTAGAGTTTAGATCTTATGTTTGGATGGGACATCTATAGAATTTTGGTAGGAACCCATGACAGACGGGTAGTGATGGAGGGGCTAGAAAAAACCTAGGTGTAGGAAGGGGATCTTCTCCACCATATCAATCTAGAAACTAGAACATTACGGTCGACATAGTAGAGGCAGTAGATGTGGTTATTCTAGGAATGACGGCATGTAGTAGCATAGTGGTGCATCTTAGGTGACTTAGACTGCATTATAGGGAATATTGGATGAAAACTACATGCCTTTTAGCATACTCTTGTTGAAAGAGAGGATGGATTGTTGAAAATGAGAGGTACTATTCTTGTTGCTTCTATGCTATCTAGTGCCTTATTTGATATTTTTTCTTCTCATACATTTATTTATGAAAAAATTTGTGAAAGGTTTTAATCCAAGAGGTAGATTTTGTGAGTGGGATAATGATGATATATATACCTTTTGGAGTACAGTCTAGAGACATCTGCTAATTCCAGGTATGTTCTCTCAAGGTTGTGGAGTATCTATTTCTTTGGGATCTTTATATCCTTGACATGTTAAAATTATACCTAATTATGGGTATGGAAGATTAAGTAGCTTACTGATCCCACATTTATTGTTACCATAGTAGAGTGACACTTCCATATCCTAATGGTGACATGTATATTCACTATGGGGAGTGGGATATCAAGGCAGGATGTACAGGTCCAGTTCATGAGTAGCTGGGAGATCTTACCATTATGATTTCTAGTTTGTTGTTGGATGACATAGGAGTAAATAAGGGTATGTTTCCACCCATGGTGGATCAGTTTTAATATTTGTTTCTTGCAGCCTTCTTAGGGATTCCACCTGAGATATATATTGGGTTTACTATTGAGCTCATGTCTAGGGTTGAGAAGTCTTCTATTAAACCATATATAATGAAACCAATAGATATTAAAAGGCTTAATAATCAACTAGAGAAGTTGGAGGTTAATGGGTTTATCTTTCTGAGTACGTATCCTTGTGGTTCTCCAATTTTTTTCTACGAATGCTAATAGAAATCCATAATTTTTTGTTGATTACCAAAAGATGAAATGGATGATTGTGAAAAATCGGTATCCTCTTCCACATATTTATGATCCATTTGACCAGTTGAGAGGAGATTGTTTTCTCCAAGATAGCCTTGTGATCAGGGTACCATCAGTTGAGAGTTCAAACTTCTAATATACCTCTGACTTCTTTCAGAAGTATTTATGGACTTTATGAGTTTTTTATAATGTTGTTTGGGTTGATTAATGCACTATAAATGTTTATGGACTTGATGAACATAATAGTTCCCCCGTACCTAGATCAGTTTGTGGTTGTGTTTTTGGATGAAATCTTGGTGTAGTCCAAGACTCATGATGATCATTCACAATATATTGACATCATCATGAGTACACTAAGATAGCATTGGATATACAAAAAGATATCTAAGTATCTATTTTTTATTGATCAGGTACACTTATTGGGTCGCTTCATCTTGGAGGAAGGTGTGTTAGTAGACCTAAAGAAGGTCCAAGTAGTTCTTTCTTGGGAGTATCCCAAGAATGTATTCGATATTCATTGCTTTCTGGGATAAGATGGATTTTGTTAGAGATTCATCCAAGACTTTTCCCATTTGGAAGCACCACTTTTAGGATTGACCAAAAAGGGGTTAAATTTTTAATGGTCAGAATCATGAGAAAATTCCTTCCAGGAGTTGAAGAAGCCATTGACATTGACACCAATATTGATCCTACTTGAGTCAAGTGAAGAGTATACGGTGTTTTTTGATACTTTTGGGATAGTTCTTGGAGCTTTGTTGATGCATGTAGATCAATTTCTGGCATATGTTTATCAGTATTTATGGCCACATGAATGGAACTACCCTACGCATGACCTTGAGTTGGCAGCATTTTTTTATGCCTTGATGTTTTCATAGCGTTATATTTTTAGAGAGAAAATTATTTTCTATACAAATCACAAGAGCTTGAAGTATATATTTTCTTAATGGTATTTTAATCTCCAGAAGAGGAGACGGATTGAGTATATGTAGTCTTTTGATATTTATCTAGCATATACACTGATAAAGTGAAATTTTATGGTTTATGGTTTGAGTTGGAAAACATAGACTCATGTAGTATAGGTGTCTAATGATTAGTTGAAGATGATAAATTTTATGGATAAGATCCATGTTGTGGTTCAGGATAGTCCAGAGCATATGACTCTGTTATTAGTTTATGTGTATTCAACACTTTTTATCCAAATTAGAGATATGAAGTACAAGGACTCATAGTGTTTGGCTATGAAGGGAATCCTTGAAGGTGGTGAGTCACCTTCCGATAGAAGTATAGATGAGGACGAGATTATCTATTTATGTAATTAATTTGTTGTACCTATGAGTATGTGGGAGGAGATGAGATGTGAGTTTCATTCCTTGAATTGGGAATTACATCTAGTTGTGACCAAAATTGACCATAACCTATGATTATAGTTTTGGTGGCCATGAATAAAATATGATATTTCAGGGTTTGTGACACGATTCTACACCTTCCAAAAGGTGAGGGCTGAGCATCAACAACCTAGTGATTTTCTACAACTATTTCCCATTCCAAAATGGAAGTGTAAATACATTACTATGGATTTTTTGGTGGGTCTCTTGAGTAATCCTTAGAAAAATTATTCTATTTTTTTAATCATCAACCAACTAAAGAATGTAGTGTATTTATTACCAGTATAGGAGACTTACTCAGTGGAGCGGTTGGGAGAACTTTTGGGAGATAGTCCATCTGCCCGAGGTGCCACAGAATATAGTTTTAGACCATGACTCTTGCTTTACTTCATGCTTCTAGAAGGGATTTTAGAAGGATCTTGGTATGTAGGTTTTACAGAGTATATCTTTCCACCCACGGATATATGGGTAGTTTGAGCATACTATACAGGTGCATGAGGATATGATGTGACTGTGTGTTCTAAACATCATTGGGTCGTGGGAGAGACACCAAGAAATTGTGTATTTTTCCTAAAAAAAAATTTATCAGGAAACTATTCAGATGGGTCCATATGAGGCTCTTTATGGTAGGCAATAAAGAAAACCACTATGCTGGATAAATGTTGGTGAGCCTGAGTTGTTGGGACTAAGTATCATGCAGGAGACGTTGAAGCAGGTTCAGTTCATTCAGAAGTGTATGGATATCGCTTAGAGTATACATAATTCATAAGTTGATAGACTTCGACGAACCATAGAGTTTACAGAAGGGGATCGCGTATTACTTCGCATGTCTCCTAGGTTGGGTCACTATGGGATACTGAGATAGGAGAACTTGGTGCCCAGAATTATTGGACCATTTGAGGTTATCAAGAGAATTGGGTTGGTGGCCTACTGATTGGCTCTTCCATAGATATATAGTGTTATCCATGATGTTTTCTATGTTTCATAAATTTAGCGGTATCACCCCGACCCTGTCATGTGATCGGTGTGGAGATGTTGAGATTCATAGTACCGAATCCTTTGAGGAGAATATCATACGTGTGTTGGATCACAATGAGAAAGTGTTGTGGGGGTAGACTATGAATATAGTTCATGTATTTGGGAAGAATAGCCATGTTCAGGAGGAAACATGGGAGAGATAAGTAGATATGGGGGCTCAGTGGCCAGATCTTTTTTACTCAGAGTCTTAATGCTTGGGTTTATAGCTCAAGGATGAGCTATTATAAGATGGGGAGATTTTAAAACCCCATCCTTTTCAAGATATGTCTCAAACTCATTTAGAATTAATCTTTTTCCTTATGTTTATTACTATTCATTTGGGTTTTACCTTGGGGTGTGTTTGTGTGAAAATTTGGAAAAAATGGAAGAAATGGGCCAGTGCATGGTTTATTGTAATAGTGCACCCCAACCCAGAAAATTGTGTGAACCCAAATAGAGGGTATTAACATGGCTGGAGGAAGTTTTTTCAAACTGTTATCCCTATTAAGAGGAAACCCCCCCCCCCTGAAGAGGAAAATGGTTATGGTATACCATTTGGGAAACTATGCACCCCTGCCCAAAAAACTGTGTGTGGGATTTAATTACCTCAAAAATTAGTTTTAAAAATACACAAACCTCCATTTTCACCCCAAATCAACCCTGACTAAAACATAACCTATTTATCTCATTTTTTGGAGGTTCTTAGATGATTTAATGGGGATCATGAGCACCGTTCTTGGATAATCTAATGGTGGATTAACGATCTGCACCATGCCAGGTATCTGGTTTCTTTCCCAAACAGATCTCTCTCTCCCTCTCTGACGCCTCTTCCCAGATAAAAGATAGATGTTTATCTAATTTTTGGGTCTATATATAGATCTAGGTTCTTTATATCTTGATTCATTTAAATTTTAGTTTTAAGAATTAAATGAATATCTCATTATTCATTGTTGTTCTGCTCAAATTGGGGATTTCTATTGGCGAGTGTTTATCATCAATCTTGAGGTAGGTTGTCTATAATTCAAATCCCAAAGTATTGATCTCAATTATGTGTATGTAATTATAGAATTTATATTATAAGATTTGAAATTAATTTAATTATATTGAATTAACTAATTTTTTATTGATTAATTTATAGAATTGTGGAATGGGGAATATTAGGATTGTGAATTGGATTAATTAAATATAAAATTAATTAAAGAGTTATTGAAATTTTTTATTTGGATTAATTAATAGTAAAATTAAATAATATTATTTATTATGTTTATGAAATTGATTGATTTATAATAAACAATATTTGAATTAATTATTGACATATTGATATTTTTTAATTGAATTAATTAATAGAGATTGTGGTGTTTTTTTCATTAAGTGGACTGGATTAATTTTTTGATTGCATTAATTAATTTCAACGGAATGATTTATTAAATATTGAATTAATTATGGGTATTTTGTGATCATTAATTATTGAATAAATTATTGAGATATATGTAACTGTTTAATTGTTTAATTGATTAAAGGGATTATTGAGATTAATTTTTTTCTTTAATTAACTGGTTAGATAGATGTGATTAATTATTATTTTTATTAATTATTATAAATATGTTGAATATGAAATTTTTATATTTGATTAATTAATTGGTTAATTAGTTAGTGGTTGTTGTGATATATGTGATATATGTGAATTTAAATGTTGAATGGTAATAATGGAATTCATATGTGAATTTAAATAATGAATGGTAATAATGTAATTCATAGTGTAAATTAAAATGATGATTGGTAACAATGGAATTCGTATGTGAATTTAAATGATGAATGGTAATAATGTAATTCATAGTGTGAATTGAAATGTTAAATGGTAAAAATGGCATTCATATGTGAATTTAAATGATTAATGGTAACAATGGAATTCATAGTGTGAATTGAAATGGTGAATGGTAGCAATGGAATTCATATGTTAATTGAAATGATGAATAGAAACAATGAAATTTATATGTAAACTGAAATGATGAATGGTAAAAATGGAATTCATAATGTTAATTGAGACAGAAAATGGTAAAAATGGAATTCATATGTGAACTAAGACATTGAATGGTAACAATGAAATTAATTTGTGAATTGAGGTGAATAATGGTAAAAATGTTGTTCTGAGATATGAAATCCCTCAGGGATAGTTCAGGCTCTAGCATGGGATGAAGCAGGTATTGAGAGTTCAAGTATCCTTGGGATCATGAGGATTATGTTTTTAAATAAATATTAATTTAATAAATGTAAATTGTTTAATTTCTTTCTTTTATTTATTATTTATAACACTATATAAACTATATTACTAGATATTGTTTTAGACTCTATTGGTGGTGTCCTACTTAGTTGTACTCATACTCTACTCGAGTTGCCTGACCTATACCTGAATAGATTTCGTGGTTACAAGAGAGGATAAGGGGAATGGCCCAATGTTATATGGATGTTTCAGGATAGAGCATGGATGAGGGAACCAGATGTGGTTCAGGACCCACTTGGGACGTGTCAGTGTCTTTACTTTTGGTATTTCATTTTGACAGATGACACGTACTTTGGGATGGCATATCTACTTTTTAGTTTTGATATTGTATTCTACTTCAGTCATCACATGATATTGGTATTATTCTAGTTATGGTTATATATTTGGTTATTGGTTATTTATTTTCACTGGTGTATTACTCTAATAAAGAGGTTTTATTCTCCACTTGATTGATATTGACCCTCACAGCTAGTCGGTTTCCTCTAGCAATGGGGAAGCATGCTCTAAGTCATGTGATAGACTGGTTCGGCACACCAGTGTGTGGAACCCAGGTTGGGATCTCACATGCATTCTCTAATTAATATTTTTATTTATGGTAAATCATGGATTGTAATATTGGTTAGATCTTTTTATATTTAATGGTTGATGTAACCTTTATTATGGATACACATTGGGTGATAAATCAATTGAGTATTAAGAACTTCACTAATGGTTTAAATTGTTTTTAGCATGATATGAGACCATAGGTGATTGCTTGATATAGAATACCTATGTAATAAATTATTTATTATTGATATTATTTTTTATCATTTGAGATATAAATTAATGTGTAATTGAATGGAAAATGGTAATTTTCATAATTAACCATTGAGGCTTATGATGTGATATTGTGATACCCTTGCAATTATGAATTGTTTAGATAATGATAAAATTCGTATATATAGGGTTATGTCCAGAGGATGAAATGGTTATATAGCGAGCTTGGCCCTGTGAAACATGCTAAAATGATTATATAGTGAGAGATACCTAGTGATATATCCTAAAATGTTCATATAGGAGGCTATGCCCAGTGATACATACTGAAATGCATATATAGAGAGAGGTTCCCTAAGGATAAAACACTTATATAGTGGGATTGGCCTAGTGAAACATGCTAAAATGCTTATATAGCTTTCTTAGCCCAGTGGAACATGCTGAAATGATTATATCAAAAGTCTGGCTAGGTGGAACATGCAGAAATTCTTATATATTTGGTTGTACCTTGTATTAAATGCTGAAATTCTTATATATTGGGCTATGACCAGAGTCCGAAATTCTTGTACAGAGGGATCTTCACTATTTTTTTATTATGCCATGTTATATAGATATGGTTGGAATTGTTGTGTTACAATCCCATAGGCTTTTTTTTATCGTATTGTAGCAATTTTATTGAGGTATTATATTATTTGATTAATTAGTTCACATTTTTTTCAATTTATTGTGTACAAATATCATCAGACTTGTTTTTTTAGACATGGTGGTGTCAACCTATTTAGTTTTACTCAAACCCTATTTAGGCTTCTATTTGGTACTTGAGAAGATTAATTGGATGAAGGTTTGGAAAAGAGAAAGGGACCTTGTGGCTCATTCTATTGTTTCTTATTGGATGGGATGGAGTTCAGAGATGCATCTGATGTGGGAATCAGGACTGGGGACATTTGGGATTATTTAGTGTTATATACTTCTTTTATTTGTATTATTTTCAATTTGACATTTAGATAGATCTCGATTTTTCATTACATGATTAGTCCTTATTTGTTATTGGTTCCTCCTTTTATTTTACTAGTTGTATGATATATTTTTTCTGTTGTATTTCTATTACTCTCATATTTATTATTATAGATTATTTTGTTTTATTTTACTCAATACTAGGGGGTATAGTATCCACACTTTACATATCATATCCCTACTATTGGTTGGAATCCTTTGGAATTTGGGGAGGCATGTATGAGGTCTCATAACCAACCCATTTTGGCTATGTGAGAGAGTGTCTGATTGGGGGT
Organism: Viscum album; assembly: GCA_963277665.1. Classification (NCBI taxonomy): domain Eukaryota; kingdom Viridiplantae; phylum Streptophyta; class Magnoliopsida; order Santalales; family Viscaceae; genus Viscum; species Viscum album. The sequence continues at coordinate 897,910,421 of OY728127.1, forward strand.
CATCACATCTAGAGTCGAGGCGTTAAAATCAGTGCTACTCAATCTATACAAGGATCTAGCAAGATCTCCATAAAATACATGTATATCTAGACTTGTTCCCAAAAATTATATCATATAAAATTATTCATAATCATATAATTTTTAGCAATAGGGGCTTGTCAACCAGAACAAAAACCCCCATAATCATATATGTCCCCTCAGCCTTAAACTTACAGGAACTACCATTTTCTATGAAAACACATGTCGCTCCATCTATCAACCCACCCATGGGTCAGGATATTCACATATCTGAATTATTATTATCCATATATACCAAGAAATTTTCATTTAGTATGATTTTTCCATACTCACACTCTCACTAAGAAACTTATCAAGAGATCAACCATCATAAAAATACTCTAGGCCAAGCATGATTAACTGTGTAATTTTAATCAGGTAGGATCTTGAAAACAAAGGTGGACTTTTTTTATAAGGTTAATAACATTTAAACTTTTTTTAAAGTCTCAATTATCTAGGGGATTTATATTTTATCCCTTTCAAAGTAAAATTCTTTCATTGGGGGGCCCACACATTAAACCCATGTAAGGGCTTTTCACTTATTTTTGGCTATTGGATCTGATACCATTTGTAATAACCATCCCCCACTGACTAGTATAGAGACCCTATCCTTCCACAATGGATCGCATGTCCTAGCCTTCTCAGAACCACAAGTTTCCTCACAGGCGCATGTCATCCCTTCTATCAGCCTGCACTTAGATCCTGACAGTCAGTAATCATACAAATGATTGTCCCAAAAGATTAATATATGTTCTTTTAGTCTTATTTATCCTAATTCACACAAATCGTGGAAAACATATCAGGAGTTCAACCATCGCAAAACTACTCTTGGAAAATCATTCTTAACTATAGATTTCTAATTGGGTAGACTACTAAAAATAAAGGTACACTTTGTTGGTCTGGGTAGTAGTATTTAATCTTTTTTTAGTCTCCCTTTTCCAAGGATGTAAAATTAATTATCACACCCATGAAATCATTTTTTGGTATTGGATTTTTTATTTATTGATTTCTATTATTATTTAATGATTATAGATCTATTTCATTTTCAATTTGGGAAAATGGGGAAGTAGAATATGCTACATGGTTAGAACATGGTTATTGTTAACCGTTCCTATAGTGACCCAGGATTAAATATACATGGATATTAAATATTTATTGATGAATATTCATTAAATTTATCAAAAATTCACTTGAGTACCCTAATATTTTAGTTCCTTTGGAAACATCAAACAAAATCATCTAATTTGGGGAAATATCTTCAATATTACCCACAAATATCTTCCAATTTATTACACTTCATATAAATACCCTACATAAAACATTTAATCATAACATGGGGAAATGTAATATAAGAAAGTGTGAGATTAGATGGTCAGTATGCATAAAAATAATAGATATTACTTTATGATCATATTAAAGTGTAAGATAAAAATAAGTGTATGTGATAATGAACAACTTTTACAAAGTCCTTATCCAACATTTCATAGATCCTAAACATGAGTCAATGAGTAAAGAATAGTAATTCATTAGACAACAATCAAAAGGAAATAAAAAAACATGATCCATAAGAGCATAACATTTTTATAATGTATAAATTTGTGGTATGCACAAAATATTACGACATTATGAACATGTATAAATTAAAATGAGTTTAATAATTAAGTTAAGGACATGAAATCAAGCCCTCACATAGACATATGAAACTAGGTCCATGTATGATAATGTGAACATGTAATTAGGTTAACACATAAACTTTTGACCGTGTAATCAGTTTTATGCAGAACATTGTGAACATGTAATCAGGTTCATGCATAACATCATAGTAGTCTAGGTTCACTTCAAAGACCATCATAGCAGACAAATACCTTTATTGTACCAAGTTCACTCCTCATTCCATCCCTATATTACTATACAGGTTTCACTCCTCATTCCAGCCATGTCTTACTCTACCGTGTTCATTCCTTATTTTATCCATGTCTATCTCATGAGATATATAAATATTTACCCAATTCATTACAGTGAGATATTGGTCCCTCCCATCGAATAATGAAAACTATATTTATGTGTCCCACAAGATAATAAAAATTTATCATATCATAACTCATTAAACAAAATGGGTATCATAAACATTTCATCATATCATAACCCATGTAAAAGAGAGGGGTATCACAATAATTTCATTATAGAATAACCCATGAAAATAAAGACAATTCATAAGAAGTTTATCATGGTATAATCTATTGAAGAGAATTGAGTTTAATAAACATTATTCCATAAAAACATAAACCATATATAGGTAAAAATATGAATGGTATCCTTGTATCATATCCCAAGTAAGTCATAGGTAATACTAACGGATGTCATCTTAGATAGAAAATATTTTTGAAAGATCATTTAAAACATTTCTTGAGGAAAATATTTTTTCCACTTTAAAAAAAAGAATATAAAACACTTTAAGAACCTTTTTCTTTGAAAATATCCTTGAAATCTGTTAAAGTATTATATTAAAATCATTTCAAACAATTTTTAAATATAATACTTTTCTAACGAACTTTTATTTGAAAATAACCTTTGAAACTAATAAAGATGATTTTAAAATAATTTAAAAAACTTATTAAAACTAAAAGGTTTTAAAAATACTTTTACTTTAATATAAGCTTAAATATAATTTAAAATAAATTAATACATTTTTTAATAACATTTTTTTGGAAGGAATCATATTTCCATCCAAAGAGATAAATAAAGCCTCAATTTCTTAAAAATATTTTACCCATTATTTTAAGTACCAAATAGTGGGAAAATGGTAATATTACTTGAAATATCATGAATAACCAAAGGAAAATAATAGTCAGGAGTTTCTTGAGATATTGGTCATAATATTGTATCATTATAAACATAATAATAACCAATCCCAATAAATGATGAGATTATAACATCAAATCATTACCACTCTAGTAACTTTGAATCATAATCCCCATAAAGTAATAACATAAAATGAAAAAAAAATATCATGAGGATGAATAAATTCATGGTATTACATATCATTGGGAATTTATATACACATCGTGAAAGAATATAGGTTCATAACCTAATATAAATCTCAAAGATGGAAAATTGAGAGAAAAAATCTCTTATTGCTTTGGTAACATTGAAACCATAAACCTCGTGAAATAGATATCCTAGAATGGATATGTAACTACAAAACACTTTAATTGGGATAATTATAAAATATATTCTTAGTCAGTATATACACCTCAGAAAATAAACAAACGTTGAATATTGTTTCTGTCTCATAGAAAATAGAAGTGAGACGGAAATCCCTTGTCTTAAGTCTTGACTTTCTTTATACATGTTTAGTTATCCTATATAATAAATATAAGTTTATTATAAATATATTATAGAAAAATATTTGTATATATCATACCATATATTGTTTTCTTCTGACCTTTTATTTCCCATTTATTAACAATCCCATGTTGAAGTCATGTTTCGGGTAATAACTAATTTTTTTTGTATAAGTTTTAATTCATTATATTTTTTGTCCTATTACATTAATAATGATTTCATAATCTACATAATAATAACCATGCTATAAATATCAAATATATTTAGTATATATATATTTATAATAAAATATAGAAATAGGAAATGAAATACACCATTCATGGTGATGATAGTCCGTACGTACACATGAACATTGTTTCCATTTTCTTATGGGATTGAAAAAATAATATTTTATGGCATATTATAAATAAAAATAATTTTTATTTCATATATTTCACATATTATTCTTAAACTCATCCTTATTAAATTCCATGTATAGCGTGAATGAATCACATCGCATCATGAGGCGGTAGTCCGCCGTACACACAATGGATGTTATCATATTCTAACAAATTTTAAAGAATGGAGGTATGTGTAATATAATAATTAATGAATCATAATAACATCATAAATATCATATATAAACAATAAATCTATCAATATTAGTAATCTTGAAAGGTGGTAATAGAAAAATGAACCACACCCGTTCACGAGGCAATAGTCTACTATACACACTAATGATTATTCTATAACCCATTTTATGGAGTTTTGTGAGGTTTTTGATAGTAATATTAACATAAAAAATCTCATTAAATGGTAGGTACTAATTTTTTTATTTATTAATTTAATAATAATAATTGAAATTGGTGGAGGAATACATTATATAAAAATTCTCGTTGAGTATCGTTACCTCTTCTTCGGGTATCCTCATTAGGTTTTCACTAATGCCTTCCTAGGTTATCTTTCTACCAAAAATAAGGCTCTAGGATGAGGGTATGGAAGTTCGGAAGTTATTTTGGTAGGTTATGTTAATGAAAAATTAATTTATAGGTGTGAATAACTAAGGAGATTTAGTTCCCTTTTGTAAGGGAGGAGGAGTGGTATTCTTGTAAATAATCAAAAGTATTCACTATTGGGGGGTCCACCTTACATCATGTGCATCCAAAAGTGAAAAATAATATATGGGAGGAATTACATGGTCCACAAATACCTCCACCATAAAAAATAAATATATTTTTTGCAAATTTATTCATTAGTATTTAAGTTTACTCAATTTTATATTTATAGTTTTTATCTAGGTAACTTATATATTTTTATATACCTAATTTATCCAATAATACTATAATTAAAAATATATTTATTATATAATTTACACCCATGGATTATAAATATTAATTTAAATTCACTAAATAAAAAAATATGTGGGTTTAAAATTAATTTTAATATAAACACATATAATGCACAAAACCTCGTTTTAACCTTAATCATGTTAATCAATTTTAAATTATTTCACTATTCATTATGCTCAGAAGTTAATTTTACCTAATTATATAAAATATTTTATTTTTATTCCAAATATTGAAACTATTTTTTAAAATTCCTTTCATAGAAGTTGCATAATTTAATTTAAAATTAATCCCACAGTCATGATGAGAAAGAGGGTTTTTAAAGTGAAAATGGTCAATAGCTTAAAAAGTTTTTATATCCAATTTCAATATGAAATTGATTACAATGAAATAAATTTGTTTTAATATATTTATAATTAAATTAATTATACTTTAAAACCAATTTAAAATTTAATCTAAATTTGTAAATAATTTTGGTGAAAAGGAGGTTTTTAATTACAATTCAATATTTCTCACTATTCATTAAAAAATGAAAATTTTTAGTAAAATCCCAAAGATTATCTCTAAGATAATTTTGATATTAAAATTTCAGAAATAATTTTTATTTTATATTATTTATTTTATAAAATTGTAAAAAAAATTAAATAAGTGTGCCACAAAAAGGAGACAAAATTGCTTTTTAGAAAAATAAGATTTTTTAAGCATAAAAATGGATTTATTCTTAGATCTTATCTAGAAAAAATTGAACCTGAATGTTAAACGTTTTATTGAATATATAATATATATATTTCATTAAAATAATAAACCAAAAAGTGATTTTTTTTAATTTATTGGTATAAAACACACTTGTGCGCATAAAAAAAGTTTTTTAGAAAATGTTTTCCTTTTACTTTCAAAAAGGTTTTATTTTAATTTATAATTAATTTGTTACCCAAAAATTAATTTTATATACATGTGTAAACCATATTTTTCTAATTTATTTAATCATATTCATAAATACCATTCCAATGTCTAAGTGAAAACTATCAATGTAAATAGTAATATTATAATAATATGTCACATTTCATTTATACTTAGTGTTGCATATAGAGAAATCTATGCTCGGTGTTGCATGTAATGAAATAAAAACTCAATGTTGTGTGTAACTCAAGATAAAGATAGTGTTTCATTTAAATCAAAATATCAAAAATATTGAATTACTTTTTTTAAAATCCTACATCATAAAAGGGTAAATAAAAAATACTCTTTAAAAATATAAAATGGTTGTATAAAGGTCATCTAGATTAACACATATTAGGTTTCAAAATTTGAGAACATCGGTGGTAAGGGGGAAAATAGATATATAAGAGAAAACTAACACCCAAATACTGATAGAAACTGATAAAAAACATGGTTAGGATAAAGGTAATGATCACCAATCCATAAGAATAAGATATGTCAAAATTTTCAATGATATCACAAAAAATGTTGATAAAAGGGAAAAAAATTATTCCAAGGTCTTTTTCCAAATATTGAATAATTTTCATAAGAATATATACATACTTGATTTCATTCCATTTCATAAGCACAATCTCACCATATGGTTGTGCCTTGATCAATTTCTAATTCATCTCACACTCCAATAAATGAATTTTAATCTATTATTCCTCAAGAACTAATAGTTCATATGATCCATAGATATAATGATAATTCATTATTTATATAATTATTTATCATCAAAAAACGGTTATCACAGGATATCCAATATTCATAAATCTTCATATGTAGAAAAAATAGATTAATCACTAAAACCTCATTCAAAGTTCATCATAAACCATTTCATAAATGGTTACCCATATAACCCTTTCAATGTTAAAAATTTTTAAGTAAGGTCACTAAATTTATAAAAAACCAACTATGCATTAAACCCCTGTATATCATAAATTTGATCATTGTTTCCATATACCAAACATGTGAATACCTTCATCATGTATTCTATTGAAACATGTTAATGACCAGAATTACTGTAAAAACTTATTGAAAACATGCATGCTTACTTACTCCTTAAATCATAGATTATTGGATATATTCATTAATTCCAAAAATGTTATAAACTCCATCCAAGATAGCATAAACCACTTTCTGAAAAAATCACTAATCTGTTCCATGTTCATAAATACTATCAAATTTAGTTTATCCATATCAATCGTCTCAAAATAAATACCATTTTATCAATATTAGGGACATATTAATTGTTACCTTCCCATAATAAAAATATCACATTACCATTGAATCACTCTTTTAGGTCATCAATACAATTTAACATATTAATTCAAATATTTAATGAAAAACTTATACTGAACAATACTTATATATTTCATAATTCATGAATTATTATACATGAACACTCCAATTATTTCACCTCATCCTCAATCCATTAACTAGGATTCATCATCTTATTCCTTAATCCCTATTTCATCTAATATTTCTTTTTTAGTCTCCTCATCATCAAAAGAAAAATGATTACTCATGAAACATTTCATATTCTCTTCACGAGCATTCCCTTTAGGACATACATTTTCATAATTCCCATACTTTTCACATTTAAAACATTCATCCATTCATAATAGCTTAGAGATACCAATATCCCCATCCAGTTCACTAACTAAACATTTCATTTTTCTTCAAAAATTGCTTATTTTGGGTCCTACTCATAGAAAAATACATTCCTTTGAGGCATTCCCATGATTGCTTCTTTCCACATTCTTGACCTATAGGGAATTGAATCTTATTTCCTCCATAGTATCCACTACCCAAACTCTAAACAAAACTCTATCATTATCTTATGTGGTGAGTCCAAGAGTTGGTTAAGGAACACATTGTTAATCATGTTCTTTGATAACTAATTAGGAATAATCACAACATCCTTCACTATAATCATCATCCCATCTAGCTTATCATCAGAAAATCATTTGTCACATTTAATGTTAACTGAGTTATTTTTGGTTCCTTCCATGTCCATAAGTCATAGTGTGAGAAGCACTGACCATAATGGGAAACCAACAATTCATGAAAATCAATTATAGGTTGTCTAAATCATGACATGATATTTAATTTATGAAAGCTCAATTTTATCTAAGGTCATTCATAGCCATCATATACTAAAATTCTTCATGATGGTTTGTAAAGAGTTTGTGAGCTCCCAAAACATATCACACAGGAGTGTCAAACCAGGTGTGCACCATGTATCATTTTCATTCACCAGTTCATGGTCGAGTTTATATCCCTATGGTTTTTTAAGTATTTTTTCCCCTATGTACATATGTTCCATAGACACATACACTTTTAGTGTCCCAATATGGATGTAATTTCTTATAAAACACTCTCACTATACTTTCCTAAATTCCAAGATAGTTTATTATACTTTAAATCATCCTTAGACTTATCCTTCTAAAAATAACTAGACATATCCTTAGAAATATCCCTAGGGATATTACTAATGTTTTCTCATCCTAGTTTCCAAAGGCTGACTAAATAGTTTCTTTGACACAAACTATAGTGACCCAAGCTTAATCATATAAAGATATTATATCTTTTTAGATGAATATTCATTACATTGATAAAAAATATGCCTACGAGCCATAATAGTTTAGTGCATTTGGAAATTTGGAACACAATATTCTAATCTAGTGAATGATATTCAATATTTTCAATAAAGGTATTCCCTTTTAGTACTCTTCATAGACATATCCTATGTAAATAATTTCTTCACAACTAGGGGGGAGGAAACATAAGAAAGGGTGAGATCAGATGATGAGTAAGGGAAAACATAAGAGATATAAATCTATAATCAAATGAAAGTGTAATATACGAAATATGGTATGTGATAATGAAAATAAAATATGAATTTCATTCCCAACCGATCATATATCATAAACATGAGTCATAGCCTAGAGATTAGCAGTTCATAAGGCATGAATAATAATAAAATCAAGAAAAATGAGACATGAGAGCATAAAATTGGAATAAGGCATGGAGTTGTGGAATAAATAAGAGATTATAAAATTGTGAACATGTATAAAAATAAATAGGTTCATTCATTATATTAAGGACATGAAATCAGGCCCTCACAACTATGTCCATGTATAATAATGTGAACATGTAATCGGGTTCACACGTAATATTGAAAACATGTAATGAGGTTCACACATAACATTGTGAACATGTAACCACATTCACACATAACATCATAGTATTTAAGGTTCACTCCCAAAACTATCATAGCATACAAAGTCCTTTATTGTGTTGAGTTCACTCTTCATTTCAGCATTATCTTACTATACATGGTTCACTCCCTGTTCTAGACATGTATTATTGTATTAGATTAATTTCTTATTCTATCCATGACTTTCACATTATATATATAAATATTTACCCAATTAATTAGAGGGATATATAGGTTCCACCCATTACATAATAAAAACCATAATTATGTGTGCAAGAAGAACATAAAATTCATTACATCATAACCCATCAAATGAAATAGGTATTATAAAAATTATATCATATCATAACTTTTGGAAAATAGTAAAGTTTCATAATAATTTCATCATATAATAACCCATGAAAAGAATCAGGTTTCATAATCATTGTATCCTGGTATAACATGTATAAAAGAAATTAGTTTCATAAACATCATTCGAATAAAACATAAACCATTCAAATAAATAATATTAATTGTATTCGTGGATCATGTCCCTATTAAGGAATAGGTAATACCAAAGGATTTAATATTAGAAGGAAATTAATTTTCAAATATCATTTAAAACATTTATTGAGGAAAATATCATTTCCTCTTTGAAAAAAAAATAAAACATAAAACATTGTGAAAACATTATTTTAAGTATCTTTTAAAACATATCAAGTAATATTTCAAATTATTTAAAACACTTTTTAAATATAAAAGTCTTTCAAAATACTTTTGTTTAAAAATAACCTTTGAAACTTATAAAATAATATTTGAAAATCATTTAAAACACTTTTTAAAATATAAAAAAAATTCAAAATCATTTTCCTTGAAAATTAGTTTAAAATATCATTTAAAAACATTTTTGGAAACATTTTTATAAAACATTATTTTGGAAAAAAACAAATTACCGACCGAAGAGAGAAATAAAGTCAGATTATATTAAAAATATTTTACCTATTATTTTAAGTGAAAAAGTGTGATAAAATTGTAATATTAATTAAAAATATCCTGAATAAACATAGAAGAATAATATTCATGAGTTTTCCTAAGATATGGAACAAAATATGTTATCATCATAAACATAATCATAAACAACCATGATAAACGATGAGATTGTAACTTAAAATTATTACCACATTGGTGACTTTGAGTCATTATACCCATAAAGGAATAAAATAAAACTAAACTTAAAATATTATGAGGATGAAAAAATTAATGATATTCCATTTAAATTTGTTTTTATATACACCTCGTGAAATAATATAGGTGTAAAACATGATGTACATCTCAAGAAGGAAAATTGAGATAAAAATATCTTACCGCTTTTGTAACTTTGAAATAGTAAACTCCACGAAAGAGATATACAAAAATGGATATGAAATTAAAAATAATTTCAAGTGTAATAATCAGAAAACCAGTTCATGAGTAGTATATACACCAAATAAAAGAACCACATGCTGAATATAGCTTGTGTCTCACATAGAATAAAAGTGAGACGGAAATACGTTACCTTAACTTTTGACTTTCTACATACACATTCTAGCCTTCAGTATAATAAATATAATTTTACAATACATATATAATAGAACAATTTTCATATATTTAATACCAAATATGGTTTGATTATTACCTTTTATTACCTGTTTATTAAAAATATCATGTTAAAGTTGTGTTTCGGGTAATAATTTCTTTTTTGTATAAGTATTGATTTATTGTATTTTTATTATATTAAATTAGTAATTATTTCATCATATAAATAATGATATAAATGAAATAAATATCATATATATTTATTATATAAGTATTTTTAACAATATATAAAATATATAAATAAGAAATGAAATACACAATTTTTGGAGATGGTAGGTCATAGTACGCATGAAAATTGTTTCCATTTTATTTTTTGGATGAATAAAAGAAAATTATATGATATATTATCATTAACAATTAATTTTTATGTCATATATATCATATATATTTATTAAAACAATCTTTAATCCATTCCATGTACATCATGAATGAATCAAATCACTTCACAGGGTGGTAGTCTGTTGTACACACAAACGGCGTTATCATATTCCCATAAAATGGAAACCATGATGGTATGTGTAATATAATAAATTAAGAGTCATAATAACATCATAGATATTATATGTATCATATATAAACAATAAATACATCATTATTTCCAACCATGAAAGGTAGTAATGGAAAAACAAACAATATTGGTTTGTGGGGCGGTAGTCCACCGTACACATAAATGATGGTTTCATAACCCATTTGGTGGAAGTTTCTATAGTTGTGGATTATAACATTAAAAAATATTATTAACTGGAAGATACTGAGGCTATTATATAATCATGGTATAATAATTACTGAAGGAGGGGGAAGAATATGTAAAAATAAAAATGCTCATTGAAGATCGTTACCTCATCTTCAGGTGTCCTCCTTAGGTTTTCACTAAAACCTTACAAGGTTGGATTTATACCAAAAATAATTCTTATAGGATGAGAGGAGGTAAGTTTTAATGTTATTTTGGTAGGTTTTGGTCGATCCAAATTGCTTGAGATGTGTGAATAAGTGGAGATAGTAAGTTCCCTTTTATAGTTGAGGAAGAGTGGTATTCTTGTAAATACCCAACATTATTCACTATTGGGTGGTCTCCCTTACAGAATGTGCCTCTAAAATTGAACAATAATTTATGGTAGGTATTACATAGTCAATAAATACCTCCTCCACATAAAATAAAAATATTTTTTATTAAGTTACTCCTTAATCTTTAAGTTTACACAATTTTTTCTTTATAGTTTTTACCAAGGTAACTTGTATCTTTTTATTTACCTAGGTAATTTATCCTTTAATAATATAATTAAAAATATATTTATTCGATAATTAATACCCACTGATTCTAAATATGACTTAAAACTCATTTAATAGAAATCATATGTTTTTGTAAAATTAATTTTAATACAAACTCATGTAATCTGCAAAACCTCATTTTAACCTCAATCATAATAATTAATTTTAATTTTTTTTCCTAAAAAATATTATAGAAAATTAATTTTAACTAATTAGATAATATATATTATATTTATTTCAAATATGGAATACATTTTTCCAAATTCCATTCACAAAAGTGATAGAATTTAATTTATAATTATTCTTTTAGACATGATAGTAAATAAGGTTTTTAAAGTGAAAATGATCAAATGCCTTTAATGTTTTTTAAATCCCATTTAAATATGAAATTGATTCAAAAGACATAAATTGGATTAATATATGTATAATTTTAATAATTATACTTCAAAAAATTTAAAATCTTATTTTTCTTTGTAAATAAGATTGGTGAGAATACGGTTTTCAATTAAAATTCAGTATTTTTTACTATTCATCAAAAATGCAACTTTTCAAAAAAACAAAAATTCACCCTAAGATAATATTGATATTCGAATTTCAAAAATAATTTTTATTTTATAAAATTAATTTTTTAAAATTGTAAATTTTTATTTTTAAAATAAGTGCACGGTATAAAGGTGAACAAACTGCATTTTATAAAAATGATGTTTTTAAGTATAAAATTGGATTTATTCATATCTCATGTATAGAAAAAATATACGAACAATTTTAAACATTTTATTGACTATATAATAGATAAATTTTATTAAAGTAATAAATCAAAATTTATTTGGTAAATTTATTGATATAAAACACACTTGTGTGTATGAAAAATAGTTTTTCAGAGAAAGTTTTCCATTTAATTTCAGAAGGGTTTTATTTTCATTTCTAATTAGTTGGTCTCAAAATAATTCATTTGTATAAATGTTTAAACCATATTTTCAAAACATAGTTGAACTTATTCATAACCATCATTCCAATATCTAGGTTACAACTATCATAGTAAATAATAATATTTTAAAAATATTTCTTGTTTCATTTAAAATCAGTTCTACGTTTAAATTAGGTGAAGCTCAGTGTTGAATGTAACACAATCCAAAATAAATTTTTCATGTTAATCAAGATAAAATAATAGTTTCATGTAAATAAAATTATCAGAATGATTAAATTAATTTTAGAATAAAATATTTCACAAAATCTCTGGGTGTTATAGTTCCCCAAGTCAGTTGTAGGGTGAGATTTTTTGAATAGTATAGTAAAGGTTAGTTAATGGGTTTCCAAACTCTGTTGCTTTGTATGACACATATGATTATGGTGAATGGTCATTGAATGGTTAGTTCACTCCTAGTAATAACCATACAAATCATTCATGATATATGGGTAAGCTGATATATAAGAAGTTGGAATCATGGTTAGTCTATGATTAAGGGAAACTATGTAAAATAAAACCATATATATGATGTTTTATTCTCGGTGGATATTTCATAGCTAGTGTATTGTTCACTAAATTGTGAGGTGAAACCATGTATACTTTCTTAAGGTGTATTATTTAGAGGCTACCTCGTGACTTGTTCATAGTTATGAGAAACCACCAAACATAACTGTATAGGGTTATCAGTTCAAATATAGTGGTTATTGCATAGTTGGTGAACAATTTCCCAAACTGTGTGGCCAAATAATGAAAGATTCCTAGTTTCATTAATGTTATGAAATTACACTCCTACCCCTAATTAATTTAACTCACTTGATACTTCTCCCTATATAGATTCAAACTCTCTAAAACTAAGTAATTGAACCCATTTCTTATCCTCTCCTTCCACATTATTTCTTATAGATTATTCATCAAGACTCATCAAGGAACCTCAAAGTAAGTGATATTCCTCTCCTCTTTGTTTATTTTCTCTTATTATTCTTGGTTTTATTATTTCTCTATAGAAATTATAGCCTATGGTTCTTATTATTCGAATATAAAAGTAAGGGTTTTATTTTAGAACCTTATAATGTATCATAGGGGTCCTTCCTCCTGTCCTTAAGTGGATTTACATCACTCTAATAGTTTCATTAGTTTATGGTAGGTGGTTCTGTGAAATACCATTTTGATGAACCATATATTCTATATTCTTATAAATAAATGTTCTAATGGTTTAAAAGTATTGTATTACATCATTTCATGATAATTTTTATATGATAAATTGTTTTATAAAACTTTAATTTTGATATGGGTAATCAAATTGATCTCAAAAGCTTGTTTTAACTATAGAATTGATGATTATTTCAGTATGTTTGGTATAAATCTTAATCTAGTTCATTATGAATTGTGTCTTGATAAATGTCAATCTCAAGGAGAGGTGTTTTATGAAATGGAATGATATTATTTAATAGTTATTATGCTCCATGGGAATCCTAAGTGATAGGGTAGGGAACCTAGAACTTGTACACTTTTAGGGAAATATGCCACTCTACAAAACCTAAACCTCTCTAGTAAGGATTCCACTTTAGCTAATAGAGATACAACTAGTTTATAATGCCACCATACTATCATAATATGAATATTTTGAGACATTTCTTTTGAAAAAAAATCAATATAAAGTTCCTAGTAGGCATTGAACTTATTGAACCTAGGTATTATCATTTGATTCTTGGTAAAAAAATTATATTGTACCTTAATTTTATGCATGATTTTTATTATATCCTACTCCATGTTACTTTCATTTTAAAGTAAAAAATAATATTTTAGTATGTTTATTTTCAAACCATTATGATTAGATTTTCAAACAAAGGTTTCTCATAGAACACTTAGCAGGGTCATACTAGACTACTTATGCCCACACCCTACATACACACTCTTTTGTTGTATGTAGAACTTGTTTTTATTGACACAATTAAAGATAAGGAATTACATATAGATGGTGTGTTTTTATGATAGATGAATATAGGTTTGGTGGTGGTTACATAATGGTAGTTAGACCTCATTTCACATGAATATGGGTAAACAAATGTATTGGTTTATTTGCAGCTATGATTTTATATTCGATTCATCATGTTTATCTCCTTTATGGATTTACATCAAGATTATCTATATGATCTATTTTGGATATTTTTTATAACTATACTTGACCATCAAATCATGATGTTATGTTTAGTATTATGGTTTATTATGACCTCATGTGTGTGTTATGTCTTGTTTAGATAATTTCATTTTTTTCCTTTACGGTTATTTATTTTCATGACACACAAACCTATGGTGGGTTCAATATAGGTTTCTTGGAATTACCCTTGTAATTAATATAATTGGGTGAAATAATTCCCAAAATTATATTATTAATGCCCGAGAACGAGTTTTCAGCATGTGTGGATCTGACGTTATTTTTTATACTTGTCACGGAATGGATCAGGTAGTCGTTTAGGGTTATATCAAGTAGGTCTGTGTTAAAATGGTATTAGAGCTTGTTTATTTTTAGGATATTTGGAAGGTTTAGGTATATTGGAGATAGGATCTCTAGGACTTGAAAGGTAGGTTGTGATTTAGTTTCTAGATAACACTAATTATAATGAGACTTGTGTTACCAAGGTCTATTAATAAAATATTATTTTAAATTTAAATCAATTTGATTGTATGTTTTTTTAGGAATTTTGGATGGAGGAATTGAGTGTTGGAGGGAAATTCAAGGGAACATGGTTTATGTGGAAGGGTTGTAGACTTTTTTGAAGTTGTGAGACCCATACTAGGGCAGACCTATAATTTTCACCACATGTTTGGCCCATGATTTGTAATATTTAATGGACAAATCATGAGGCTAACCCCAACCATTTAGTGAGATATTCATGGTCATTATACGGTTTGGTAAACTGTGTAACCAAACCATGAATAGTGGTAATTTTTTTTGTCTTCCGTCTTTTAAATGTTTCCTCTTAATTATTATAAATATTTAATATCTTTTTATTAATTTTTTTACTATTTTTTATGGTTTTCTTCTTCTTTATTGGAATCCTTGTAGTATCATGGCCCCTAGAATACCCAATGTCAATCCTCCTATGGGAGTTATGGAAAATTTTCTATTATTAAATACTCTAGTGAACTAGGATATTATCAAGATGATGCTGAAAACAATTTTTAATCTAGACTAAGGGGAGAACCTTGGAATAACTCATATTAAAGAGTCAAGTCTGGGTTTGGGTCGAGATAAGAACAAAGCTTGGGAATTTAATCACTGTCAGTATTCATCCATTAAAGGGAGAATAAATCCCCAAGAGGTAGAGGATTGGTTAGGGAATGTTGAAAGTAAAAATTCATTGATACATGTAGATCCATAAAGGTGAAATGTGTCTCATTTTTACTCAAGGTTACTAGACAAAAATAGTGTGTGTTTATTATTCAAGGATAATTTTATATAAACCTATAGTGGAAGGACTCCCGGATCATGTTTACCTAGAAGTTCTATCTGGATAACATGGATTTATAGATGTATTGGCAGTGTTTATTCCACTGTAATTATAGTTATATTGTTATAGATTATGAAAAATGTTTTGTTGAGCTTATTCATTTTTTATTTCAGATGGTTTCAAATGAAAGTAGAAAGCTAAGCTATTTGAAATGGTCCTTTAACTTGACATCTGATCCTAGGTATTCTTACTAAAGATCTCCACATATATGAAATTTTTTGACTAACCCATGATGGTTGAAATAGATTAGGCTATAATTAAAATGATGATCAAAGAATGTAACTACCCAGAATTTTATAGATATAATTTCCCTTCTTATAATTATGTCATGTAGTATAAAGCCCATACATCACATAGGGAAATGAATAAAACATTATTCTCATAAATTAAGAGTGATAAATTAGTTATCAAATAGATTAATAATAATTCCAAATATTATAATGATTTATTGAATAGAAATTAAGATAAGTAATATATGAAAATTTGGATCGGCTAGATCTATCGGAATGATCACACTAAAAAACAAAGATGTAGAAATAAAAAATAATGTCAGTAATAAAATATTCCTTTTAAAGATGAAATTATATACAAAACATATATAATATATGATTTAATTAATAATTAATGGATTATAAAATGTTTATATATATTAGAGAACCTATATGACCATTACAAATCTGACCATTAGAATAGTAACTTAGTTGTTAGAAAATTAATCTGACTATTAGGAAGAGTAATTGGACTATTAGAATAGTAACCTCATCTATGGAAGTGTAAAATGATATTTAGGTATCTCATTAAATGAATATATGATACATATAAACGATGGTATATAAGTAAATAAATGTTTTAAAAATGATAAATTAAGTGTCTTTATTTTTATAAAACAAAAATGTTTTAATTTCACTTTTATATTAAATATATTTATTAAAAATACTTTTTATTTACATAAAATCGAATTATAAATTAATATTGTGTTTTATTATAATGATAATATAATTTTATGAGACTATAAGTAATTTTTCAAAGGTTCATAAAATTGATTTTAATATTATAATTGATATTTTTCAAATAACTGAAGATATTATTTAAAAATAAAATTTCTCATATTTAGAAAAATTATTTATATAAAATGGATTCCATTTTTTGAAATATATATGTCAAAAAATGGTTAGGGTAAATTTTTTATATTTTTCTAAAATAGATGAATTTTTGGGGATTAGTGAAATATAGTATTTTACAGTATTTAGCATTATAAGCTAAATACATGATTTTTTGATTCATGGATGAAATAAGAAAAAATTATTTCAAACTCACATGATCCATCCACTATATTTAGTCACAATAATATATAATATTTATATGATTGATCCAAAATAATAAACTAATGAATATAATATTCAAAAACACCCCTCTCCTCCCCTTGTAAATACCACCACTTCTAATCACACCTTCTAAATTTTAATGTTATTAAATATCTTCCAAAAACTATTAGACCCACTATTACCCACATCATAGTGCTACTGGTCTCACTAAAATACCAATTCCATGTTCCTTAAAGGGTCCTTCAAGGAAGCGATATTCAAGAGGTAACATTCCCAAATGACCTCTTTTAAATTATTTCCTTCTTCAGCCTTCTCCTCAACTCCTATAGCTAAAATAGAATAATAATTATAGTATCATAAATATAATTAAATTTTATAATTTATAATGGAATATCTACCATCCATCCCTTTCTTATCTACTTTTATTCAAAAAAATAAAGCATTGTCCACATTATATAGGTTAACCACCTTTATTGATGATGAGATTTAATTTTACACTAATTCCCTAATGGTAGGTTTAAATTAAATTATAATAGTTTAAAATGAACTAATTATGTATAGTATCTATGTTTTCACATTCTAGAAAGAATATATGTCCATGAAATTAAATAAAATTAAATTACATTGCGATGGATAGAAAAACCGCCAAAATAAAGTAAACATTTATCATTAATGATTTTATTAAATGAATCATCCATATGTTAGAAAAAATTGTTATATTGGACCAATTAATTTCAATTCTAGAGTATTAATCCCATTTATAAGAACTTTTATAATTATACGAAATTTATCTGATCATGAAACCAATGAACACTTTCAGAGAAATGAAATTGATCTTTGTAATGAATTAAAAAAGTTATAAATAAAAAAATAAAATTATAATAAATAAAATACATATGAAAAATTTAATTAATTAATTAATATAATTTAGTTATCTAGGGTGTTAATTTCAAGTGAATAATGCATTCATACGTAAGGTAAGGGATCTCTCATAACCACCCTATTTTCTTAGGTTTACACTTTCTCCCTATTTACCTCAATTTCTCCCTTTAATTTCTCGATTCGTTATTCTTATATAAAACTTATGTACTTTGTATATATGTCCCAAAAATATATATCAATTTTAATTAAATTATTTTATGGGGATATAATGTTTTGAAAGGTTCTATTCTAAATTACTCTTGATAAGAAGACCCAATTAAAGGGAACTTTTCTATTTCTAACCACTTTTCTCAGACACACCTTAAAATTTTTTAAGCCACCCATATTTTCTAAAATTGGTAATTTTATAATGGAAAACTATTTTTCATCATTTTTTTATTTATTGAAATTATTATTCCTTTACACTTTTTAAAGACTCATTACTCATTTTCATAAAACCCTACTTGAGAGGTTCTTTTCCAATGGGATATCTCTACTCATTTTCACGTAATCCCTTTAGTTGGACATAATTATTCATGGTCTATACTATTTTTTCCTTTATTAAGGTCCAATAATTATTTATAACATTATTCCATTGAAAACATTAGGATACTCCCTTTGGTTATGCCTTATGATATGATTATGAAACACATCTCCATCCATGGGTAATTCTTATATTTATTCCTCCTATTTGATTTCATTGTGTGGTACACATATGTAAGTATAATTTATGATGGGTGCACCCAGATAGCACTCCAATGAATTGTGTAATGTTTTAGTCTCATGAGATGTTAAATATGGCATTAGGGAGTAAACCTAATACATTATGGGACTTTTTTCCCCATATGATATTGTCTTGGAAGTTCTCTTTGACTAATGTCTATGTCATGTTATATATCTCTTAAAAATTCCTATGTCTCTATGATATTATGATTCCATGTTCTATAAATTATATATACATATTATTATTCTTGATCCATGACTTTTATGTTATCATGCTATGCATTTGGACTAATGTGTTATGATCTATTTCCATGTTTATTCCCTTACTAGAATTTTTATCTCACCCATTTTGTCTATGTATTACCCAAGTTATACAATAAAATTTTAAGAGGTTAAATGGATTTATTATCTCATTATGAAGTTTAATATAATCATTTCATATTTTATTTTCATTTTTTTTATTAATGTACCTTGATTTCCAAATATTGTATTTTTTTATCCATAGTTTGTATTTAATGGATATTTATGATTAAAGTCATTAATAATATATGTATAAGGCTTGGGTCATGATAGATAGAATCATAGAACTACCTAGTTAATTTTGGGGATCATGAAGAGAAAAAATTAGTGTCAACCCTAGGGATAAGTATAAGTAAAGAAATAATTACCCTGGATAACCTAGATTAAAACTTAGGGACTCATAAGTTAGGATATACTTTTCATTTATATGTTATTACTTCTAAGTTCATAAGTGCCTTTTTATATACTTATTATCTAATATTAAAACCCCCAATGTTTTCCACTTTTTAGCTAATTGAAGGAAATATGGGAACCCATTCCAATAACCAATGTGGTAGGAAATGTGATGATTTCCCTAATGAGATGCCTATACTGATGGGAATGCGAGCCCATAACTTCATGGTAGCCCCATCTCAACTGGATCAAGTTGTGAATAATAACATGAATCATACGGAACATCCCCCTTATCCTAAAAAAGATCAAGTTGTTGTCGGATCATTTATGTGACAAATGCCCTATACCATTAATGGATCTTCTAATACCATCATCATGGAAAAATAGATTAACACCATTTAAAATATATTCTTTATCTTATTATGATAATAAGAAGAGAAATTTGTGTTGGAAGTCTATCATTTTTATAGGGAATCTAATAAGTGGTAGAAATTAATTGAGAACACAGAGAATAAAAAAGAAAATTGATTCTTCTGAATGGGTAGGATTCAAGAAAATATTTCTTAATAAATATTTTCTCTAAGATCTCCTTCTTAAAATAGATATGGAGAACCTCGAATTGAAGGAGAAAGAAGATGATTCTATCGGGGTGTGTAAGGGAAACTTTACAAGGCACACATGATACACATCCATCATTTTCATGAACAGTAAAAGTAAGGTGGATCATTTTATTAGTGGATTAATGTTGAGTCTAATAGAATTCTTAACGGTTCAACACTTTGAAAGCTATGAGGAGTGAGTCTTTTTTCTATTAAGGTCAGGATAGTGATTGGATCCTCTTAGTGGTCTCATGGGATTGTATATAAATAGAGGGAAATAGAGTTTAATATGGGAAACTCAATAGATAAATCTCATAGAGGAAAGAAAACCCAACACCCCATGTGTCCTAATTGTGGAAAGAAGCATCCTGGAAACTATATGAAGGAAACTAGGATATGCTTAAAATGTGGAATATAGTGGAATGAGTCTAGTAATTTCTAAAGGGATACAAAGAATACCACTAAAATGGAAGAGTAAAGGAAGGTTCAGATCAAAAATCAGCCTACAGTGCATTATTTCAACTTCAAGTAACATGAAAATTATGTGAGTCAATGCCCTAAAACATAGGTTTTTTAAGACAATCAATGATAAAAACCCTCAAGGGAGAAAGGAAGGGAATATGTTATCACTGCTATATGGGTGGATCCTGAAAATGGTGTGGTGATAGGTACACTCTTTATTAATTCAAGAATAATGAACGTACTATTTGATTATACTTCTATGCATTATTTCATATCTTTCAAGTTTAATATAACTTTCCAAACAACACATCAAAATATAGAGGTAGAGTAATCCATGAAAATAGAAAATGGTGAAATTATTGAAATAAAGTATATAAATACTCTCTGGTCAATGTTTTTGGATTGAATATTTTAGTAAATCTCATTTTACTTCATTTAGTGGAGTTCGATGCTATATTTAGCATGGATTGGAAATATTTATATAAATTCAACATCAACTCTCAGGATAAAGAGATCACTCATCACATCTCAAGGAATACTCCTATTCTAAACAAATATAAGGAGGGGAAGGAATATCATTTTGAATCATAATCTCAAGTGTGGACAAAATTTCCTTATGATCAAGAATATATAGCTCAAATTATTGATACAAAGGATAGGATCAAACTTCAACACATGCCCATTATGAGGGAATACACTTATATATTCCCAAAATAATTTCCTAGTATTCTTACTGGATAATAGGTTGAGTTATCAGTTAAACCTATACATGTTTCTCTACCCTTATCCAAGACTCACTATATAATATACACCATTGAGTTAAAATAAATAAAAAAGAAGTTACAAGAGAATATGGAAAAGGGTTTATATGCCAAATTGATTCACTGTGGGATGTGTTGGTCTTCTTTGTCCAGAAGAAGGACAGGTAAATTCACATATGCATTGGTTGTTGAAAAATCAAAAAAAACACAATAAAGAACAAGTTTCCCAAACCACAGACAGCTGAATTTTTCGATCTACTACTTGGGGCCCAATATTTCTCTAAGGTTAACCTATGCTGGGATATCAAAAATTAAAGGAAAATAAGGAAGTTATTACCAAAACTACCTTTCAAACAAGTTATGGATACTATGAGTTCATAGTGGTTCCTTTTAGACTCACTAATGCTCCAAAAATCATTATGTACATAATGAATAGAGACCTTAAACATTAACTCAAAAAATTGGTATTCATTACAAATAATATTATAAGATACTCCAAAATCATGGAGGAGCATGAGGAGAATTTGAATAATGGGATAAAGGAATTGTGAAAGGAGAAAATATATGAATATTATAGTAAATTTGAGTTATGGATGGAGGAAGTATTATTTTTGGGGCATGTTGTCACTAGTAAAGGGGTCTCTATAGACCCTTCTATGATAAAGGAAATTAGGTAGTTTCCCATACCAATATCTTTAATGGAGATCTGTAGATTCCTTTGTCCATCTAGTTATTACCTTCAACTTTTGAAAAACTTCTCATTATTATCAAATCCACTAACCAATCTAACTAGGATGGGATTAATTTTTTTATGTTCCAATGAATACAAAGAGTGTTTCAAAGAGTGGAAATAGAGGCTTATCATTACACCATTACTTACACTACCCACAAGTTGAGAACACTTTATGGAATATAGTGATGTATCAAAGAATGTAATTGACTTTTTACTGTTGAAAAATGATAAAGTGATAGACTATTTCTAAAGGAATTTGAAATTTCATGAGAAAAACTATCCCACTCATGATATGGAGTTGATATTTGTGATATTAACATTGAAAATATTATGGAATTTCTCAATGGAGATAAGTGTGAGATATATACTTATCATAAGATACTTAAATATATATTCACATAAAAGGAGATTAATATGAATCAATGAAGATGGTTACATCTCATAAAGAATTATGACTGCTCATTCCACTACTATCTTAGGAAAGAAAATAAAGTGAAAAATGCTCTAAGTATAATAGATATAGATTACTTATCAATTGTTAAAATTTAGAAGGATAAAATCTTCTTAAACATGGAAAGGATGAACATGTGGATCTTATAATATGGAAAGTCAACATTCATTTATAATCTTATTTCTCAATCATCAGTTTTAGTGAAGATAAAGGTTGAGTAAAGAGATTATGTAGAAATTTAGAAGAATGTGGAAGCTATTTGAAATGGGAATTCCTTACAGTCGATATTCGATGAGTAAGGAGATGTAAGATTTTGGTAAAAACTATGTGTACCATAAAATCCTAAGATAATGAATGATATTTTGAATAATACACATAGATCGACCTTCTTTTTCCACCCAGGGAGCACAAAGATGTATTGAGATCTATGAAATCACTATTGGTGGGACAATATAAAGAAGGATGTCATATAATATATATCAAAGTCTTTGTTTTTTCATCAATTGAATGTGGAAAGTAAAATTTATAAGGGGGTGAATGAGCTATTATACATACCTACATGGAAATGGAAAAACATTACCATGGAATTTGTCACTGGACTTCTGAAGACATCAAGATGAAATAATTCTATATGTAATATGATGGACCATCTTATAGATATTAATCACTTCATTTCACATTGAGAACACTTCTCACTTGATCAAATTACAAGGATATACATCATATAGGTGTTGAGTATGCATTTAAAACTACTATCAGTTGACTCCTATCGAGCTATGAGATTTACCACCAATTTATAGAGGAGTCTCCCACATTCTCTAAATACTAACTTGAACTTTATTATGGATTATCACTCTCAAATAGATGTCCAGTCTAAGTAAACTATTCAAAAACTAGAATACATGTTGAGAGAATGCTCAATGTGATTAAAATAATGATGGGATCAACATATTCCTCTGGTCAAGTACTCTTACAACAATTTTCTCCACTCAAGAATCCAAATGAATTTATATGAATCACTTTATGGGAAAATATAAATAAAACCTATGTTGTATGATGAATTTATTGAACACAAGCTATTGGGACCTAAAATGGTTTAGAAAATGGTATAAAATATCAAGACCATTTAGCATCACATTAGGGATACTTAGAGTAAAATGAAAAGATCTACTGAAAATCATCAATAGGACTTATAGTTGGTGAATAGTGAAATATATTAATTTACAGTATTTTGAATTATTGGATAAACACTTGAGTTTTTGAGTCATGTATGATGTAAGAACCCATTATTTTGAACTCACATTCACCATTTAATTTATATAGTAAAAAATAATTAATAATTTGTATATTCTAGATCCAAAATAATAAACTAATGAATATAATAATAAAAAATAGCCATCTCCTCCCCTTATAAATACCACCCCTCACCACCTCTTTTCCTCGCACATTTTATGCTCTGAAGTTTACCAAGTCTCTACTAAAACCTATCCTCCCCACTCTTCCCTAATCCAAGAAATAATTTACTCAACAAAATACCAATTCCAAGCTCCTTAAGGAGTCTTTCAAGGAGGCCATATTCAATAGGTAACATTCTCAAACTACCTCTTTTAGAATAATTATCATAATAAGCTAAATACATGATTTTTTTAATGAATGATATAAGAACCTATTAGTTAGATATAAAATTAACCATTTACTATATATAGTCACAATAATCAATTCTATTGATATTCTTGATCCAAAATAATAAACTAATAAATATAATATTCAAAAACACCTATCTTGTCCCCATATAAATACTACCCCTCACCACCCCTTATACTCACACCATTTAATCCATGAATATTTCAAAATATCAAACAAATACACTCATCCCTACTATCCGCCATGTTCTTTTTATTATGGTCTCACAAAAATTCCAATTCCAAGTTCCTTAATGGGTCCTTCAAGGAGGGGATATTCAAGAGGTAAAAATTCTTGAACGGCCTCTTTTAAATTCTTTTCTTCTCCTACATTTTCCTCACCTACTTCATCCAACATAGATTAATAACTCAATTATCATGTATATACCGGAATTTTAAATTTTTAATGGATTATATACCATTCACCCATTTCTCATATCCTCTTATTCAATGAAAAATGAAACCATTATCCACATTATGTCGGTTAATCGCCTTTATGGATGATGAGTTTTCATTTTCTAATAAGACATTAATAGAAGGTTTAAATTCACTAATAATTGTATAAAATGAACTAATTATTCATATTATATGTATATTCACGTTATTTAAAGAATATATGTCCATAAAATTAAATAAAATGAAACTAGTTTCTGATGGTTGGAAATACTACAAAAATAAATTGAATGTTTTTCATTAACAATTTTATTAAATAAATCATCCACATGTTATAAAAATGATATATGGGACCACTAAAACCTTTTAAAGTGAATTATACCATTTAATTTAACTTTTCTATTATTATTCCCATTTTAATAGAACTTCCATAATTATACATAAGTGATCCCACCATGAAACCATGAAACGAATGCTTTCGGAACAGAGAAACTGAACTTTTTATAACATTAAAATGGTTATAAATTAACATAATAAAATTAAAATAAATAAATTATTGGTGAAAAAGTTTTTTAATTAATTAATTAACTAACATAATTTTATTATTTATGATTTTTAGTATAATGGTATAACACATTCAGAAATAAGATAAGGGATCTCTCTGAACCTACCTGTTTTCTTTGGGTTACACTTTATCTCTCTTTACATAAATTTATATATTCATTATTCTTATATAAAACGTATATATTATTTATATATGTACTAAAAATATATACCATGTTTAATAATTCTTTATTTTATGGGTAAATACATTTTTTTTAAAGGTTCCCTTGTCAATTCACCTCAATAAGAAAATCCAATTAAAGAGAACTTCTATGTTTCATACCAATTTCCAAAAACACTCCTTAAAATATTTTAAGCTATCCATATTTTAAAAAATCATTAATTTTATCATGGAAAACCATTTTAGTTCATTTTATATATTTACGAAAATTATTATTCCTTTACTATTTTTAAAGGCTCATTACCAAATTTCATAAAACCTCACTTAAGAGATACATTTCCAAAGGGATTTATCAACTCATTTTCACATAATCACTTTATTTGGAAATAAATTTTCATTATATATTATTTATTTCCTTTATTAATAATTATTTAACCCTTTATTTCATGAAAACCATTAGTATACTCCCATTGGTTATTCCTTATGAAATTATTATGAAACACATCTCCTTTGATGGGTAATCCTTATGTTTGTGCCTTCTCTTTGATTTCTTTATATGGGACACATATGAATGTACATATTATGATGGGTTTTCCCAAATAGAACTCCAATTCCTTGGGTTATTTTTAGTCTCATGACACATTTTATATGGGATTAGAGAGTAAACCAAATCCATTATAGGACTTTTACCACCATGTGATATTGTCTTGATAGTTAGCATTGACTCATATTTATGTCATGTTATATGTTGATACCACATTACTATGTTTCCTTCATCTTAAGATTCCATTTTCTATATTTTATTCCACTATATAATTATCCATGATCCATTCCTTTTATGTTATCATGTTATTCTTTCTAACTCATGTGTTATTCTCAATTTCCATATTTATTACCTTATGAGCTTTTTATCTCAACCCTTTTTATATGTATTCCCCAGGTTATCCTATGTAGTTTTAGGAGATCAAAGGGAGTTAGGATCTGATTTTTTTAGTTTAAAATAAGTATGTTTTACTCTAGTTTCATTTTTTCTAATTATATACCTAGTCTTAGGAAGATGCTATGAATTTCAATCTTTAGTTTGTATTTGATGGATATTTATTATTAAAATCATTTAATAATATCTATAAAAGGATTGGGTCACTATAAATTCCCTCTAATTCCATGTTTAAATGAATTTTGGTTTTTAAAAAATAATATTAAGTGTAATAAATCAAGAAGAGGTGGTGGGGGTGGATAAAGACATCAATCATAGTTAGATTCCCCCACCCCAATGGGGAGAAAACCTCTTGTATGATATTATTATAGAAGGGTTGTGAAAGTGAACCCCTATTTCATAGAGTCCCCAATGATTTTTCATTTTTGATTGAATTTGGTTCATCTTAAGATGTATTGTCGATCAAACCCTACATAGAGAAGTGGTGAAAGTTATTGAGGGTCCTAAGCTTCATAAGATGCTTCTAAAGTAATGGGATCATGTCCTTATGGGTATAAAGACAGGAGTGTATCATCCTATAAGTAGAGTACATTATGGTCTATCCATTAGGTAGGT
The DNA here is from genome assembly GCA_963277665.1 of Viscum album. NCBI lineage: Eukaryota > Viridiplantae > Streptophyta > Magnoliopsida > Santalales > Viscaceae > Viscum > Viscum album. Next base: position 897,937,733 of record OY728127.1, read on the forward strand.
GGGATTCCTCAGTATCACTTAGAGAATAGGTTTTTTCATAACATAGAAAAGTACTTCATATAATATGAGGCCGGACCAAAAGTGGTGTATGGTGGCATTATAGTTTCATAATTTATTACATCTAATTTTTTTGATATAGGAACATCACATTAATTTAGATATACATGGATCTTCTAAGAGATTCATCTGATATTATTCGATACACAATGGACATTACTACACCTCTTATGAATAAGAAAGAACATGGCCTCTGATGTACATCATGTATTGTCACCATATATGAGGTGGATATATCTTTTGAATTCATTATTCTTGAAATAAATCCTTTCTATGTTATTCTTAGGATAGACTAGATGGTTACACTCAAATATCATATTAATTGTTATCATTGGAGGGTAACCTCCACCATCCATAATAGATGCTCTCATTTATTTTCAGGGGAATGGAAACCATGTTCAAGTTAGTTATATATCATTTTACCATTGTAGGTATATTGATATTCGAGATATCAACTATTCTATAAGATATAGATAAAGGTAAATTTTGATGTCATCTTCCTCCCTTGGTTAGGTAGTTTCTTGATATGTTCCTAGTTGACTTCATGGTGTTTTCTTCTAAGTAGGAAATCAATTTTTCCACTATTCTATTTCATAGAACACAATTGATTTTATTTCCTTCATATTTAATATCATCAGTTGGAATTACGCAATTAAAAATTTAGTTTGATGATTTAAAATCCAAGGTCTTTATTCAACCTAATATATCTCCATATGTCATTATTGTACTCTTTAATAAGAAATATGATGGAACTATTCATTTGTACATCAACTACAAGAATATGAACTATGTGACCATCATGAATAAAAACTCATTTCCTAGAATAGATGACCTCTTTTATCAACTAAAATGGGTATAGTAGTTCTTGAAGATTGAACATCATTCAGGATACCATTATATCATGGTGAAGGGGAACAATATTCCTAAGACTTATTTTAGTATAAGTTATGATCACTTATATTATCTCATGATTCCTTTTGGTCTAACTAATTCTATAAGGGAATTCATGGTTCTTATGAATCTAATATTTCATTAAAACCAATACTCCTTCATCATGGGATGTGTGGATGACATCTTGGTCTATTCAAAAAATAAAGAGTAGTATGATAATCACTTGAGGATTATTTTAGTAACTCCCCTTAATCATCACTTTTATGAGAAGTTGTCAGTGTATAAATTATGGTTCCAAAAACTAAAGTTCTTAGGACATATAGTGTCATAATGGGGAATTTCAGTTGATCCTAAAAATGTGAGAGTTGTTATGTATTAGTTATAAAGATTCTTAGTTATAGAGGTAACAATTAATAAATTCTCAAAGACCTGTATTTTTTAGAATCACCATTGACCACACCTACTTAGAAAGGGGTGAAATTTTTATAGATACTTGAATTTATAGCATCATTCAATGAGTTAAATTTTCATTATACCTTAGCTCTGATCTCAGTTACCCTAGAGACTATGTAGGGTTATGTCTTGTATAATGATGAATCTTTTATGGGATTTTGTTACATTCCTATATAGGGTAATCATGTGATGGAATATGATTCTCATCAACTACGACCATATTAAAATAATTACTCGACCCGTGACCTTGAGCTGGTGAAAATTATAAATGATCTTAAATGTTGGCATCACTACTTATTTTGAAGTTCCTAGTAATATATAGTACTAATGATAGGGGTGAATCTATAGTAATCTATTATAAATTCCTTTTATAAGAAGTTAACCTGTATTTGTTTTTTGATTTATGATCCTATCAATCATATTATATAACCCTTACCCTTATACAATAGAAATATAAATAAATTTTGTGAACATGTGTTTTTAAAAGGGTTGGTCTCAATGTGGGTACCTACTCATTGTTCTTTTTTTCTTTTAATATGTTTTAAAACATCTCTACTGTGTTTTATGCTATCACGCACCAGTTACCGTGAAAATAAAATTTTTATGACAAAGTTCACTTTATCTCTTAAATTATTCATTAATAACCTTGATCTTCCTTTGATCCTTTGAGATCTCTAAAATCAGCATCTACACAGAAATTTTATTTAAAGAACTTACTATCTATAAATTTAAAAACCATAGGTTAAATGTTTAGTATAATTCTTTCTTAAACTTTTAAAACATAGGTTCTTTTTCCTATACTCTGAAATTATCTAGAAATTACTTCACTTATTCTCCAAAACTTTTTATCTTACAGAACTTGTAGTTTAGGTTGTCAAAATAATCTATATACATATATTATTATCACTAATCTTTGAATAAAGTCCCCCCTTATATAACCAAACATCCTCTTATAAAATTTAATTATGTGGACCAGGTCTTTTTAATATTTCACCCTCTTTGTATCTTAATCAAATGTCTCTAATTCCTATTCAGATGTATAATAAAAAACATTATTTAAAAAAACATGAGTCTCATTTTTAAATATTTTAAAGGCTTCCTAAAATCTTGTCTTGAATAATTAATTCGACTTTTTAAATTTTAAATCTCAAAGACTAGATCATCATCATCATAATTAGTTAGACTTAATGTGATTGAAAAGTCACTAAACATATTTTGGTCTTATAATATATATAACTTTAACTTCTAGATCAATATTTATAAAACTTGATCAACCACATACTTTTAATTCTTTGAACTTATTAAGTAATTTATCCAAATCCCCTAGTGGCTAACTTCTATTACTTTATCACTTAGCTCAAACATTGGCTTCCAACAAGAAGCCATATCAATGTGAACTCAACAAAAACTTTAACTATTCCATATTCTAATCATATTGTCTTATAATCAACATATCATCCATATAGTAATGATAAACTGTTTCACTAATATTTTAATCAGTTTTAAATTAAAATATTTTATCTTGACATTTTTTGACTGACCTTATTTATTTCATATCTAAACACCATGACTAATTTATCTTCAAATGTGTATCTCTTACGATCATAATTTCCATTAATTCATCTTTCAATGATATTAATGGTCCATAATACTTCCTGAACATCGTTAATTTCTAATCCTTATAAAATTTTCAAATTATATATTCCTTTATACATTATCATTTCCTTCATATATATCTTCCATACAATATCATCAAAATAATTACAGAAACTCCTCATGGATTCCCCAACCAACTCATCTTGAATCACGGTTTTTCTTAAAATCATTATGATGTATATTAAATTTAAATAATAACATATCATCACATTAATTTATTCATGAATATTTAAGTTAGTTTGGTCTTCATAGTTCTCTCAATAAACTTATCTTCTAGTTATATTACAGCTCACCATAACCAACATATGTTTCAGTTGTGTTATCTATACTAGTGTGACTTCTGAGTTATTCAATATCTCAAATTTTGGAAAAGTGATGGACTCTTCTATAGGAAATATTTAGTATTAATATCTCGGTTTCATTCTTTACTTTTACGCATTTTCAATATTTACAATGGAAAAATATTATTTATAGAGAACAATACACATATGCTTCACAGATTTATTCATTCCTTTATCAAATTCACCTCCTCTTTTGTATAGTTACTTTTACACATATCAATGGATCTTTGAAAATTTCTAAATAATCAGTGAGAATGACTGTGAGATATCACATATATTTTTTTTGACTTGATCTATTTCCATGAATTAAAAGGGCACCTCCATCTAGATTTTAGAGACCTTATTTTGTGTTCATTTTCTCTAGATAACTTCTGTATACATTATTGCATTCAACTAAAACTCTTCTTCTATGAAAGAAACATTCTATAGTTAGTAGATGTTTCTCAAAATGTAAATTCCTAGATCATATCTCCCATCCACTGAACATCTACATCTTTTTATAATGAAATAGCTTTTCTTCAGAACATATATAAAATCTTAGGACCTATGATCCCAGATCCAATGCTAAAATCATGAACTTTACATTTCTGGTCATGATACTTTTATTTGTAACCCAAATTTTTCCATCCAAACCTTATAAATTAGAAGGAAAACGTATATCACTTACATTATCGAGGACATTTTCAATTTAGAGTTTTATATAATTATGATAAACTCTTATATAAATAATTTAGAAGTCATAAAATGACCATTTCTTCCATTTAACCTAGTTTTTCTTATGTCACATTAGGTCATCAACATCATCCTTGTGAAATCCTTTACAGACATAAATTGTTTAAATATATTCATTATAACCTATGGAAATGGAAACATGATAAAGGTGTGTTGAAATTATTAGTAAGGTTAAACATAAGCATTAATAATTTAATTTCATCAATGGGGATAAGGGTACATGATGGTATGATGACATGATCAAAGTTCAAGAGAAAATCATAAAATAATTCATACCAATAAATACCTAGATCACAGAATATGAAAACATGGAAAATGAAATAGTAATTAGACTTAATAATCATGAGCCATGTGATACCAATATCAACCATGAAAAAAATTATAAACCCATATAAAGCATAAAGAAAACATTTATATAACTTGGACATTATTTTAACTTCACTCATACAATAACTCTTCAAAATGGAATAACCATATGGTCGACTTCCATAACCAATTCATTATAGGGATATCATGTATCTACACATCCTTGGTTTATCATGAAACCACCAATAATTGGTTTATAACATAACCACACATCAAATTTCCATGTACCATTAAAATCATAACATATAAAATCTTTCATTTCATCCTAAACTAATATGAACAACCATTGTACCTTTCATAACTTGGTTAACCCATGGGAAAAAATGTATATAACAATCTCTTTAAAACACTATTAACTCATTGAAAATAAATAGGTTCTATAAACATCTCTTCGAAACGTGGTTATCCTATGGAAATTATTAAAGTTTGACAACTATTTAGACTTGTTTTTACCTTAATCTTTGTAATCGATTTTAATTTCTTTCATTAATATTTCTGGTAAAAAAAAATATGATGGTATTATTAGATATTATAAATTATGATGATTCCAAATATGTAATATATTTTTCCAAAATCAATTCACATAAGTGTATGAAAATAATTTAATGTTAATCCCACTGACGGGACGAGACAATGGGTTTTTAATATGAAAATGTTCAACAAATTTAAATGTCATTATTTCCAATAATAATGAAAAATTGATTAAAATGATTGTAATTAAATTAATATATATATAATTTAACTATTTTGAATTTAAAACTAATTAAAAATATAATTTAACATTAAAAATTCTGTAGATGAAAAAATATTTTTCAATTAAAATCCAGTATTTTTTCACTATTCATCAAAAATTGAAACATCACAAAAAAGTACAAGAAACTCACCCTAAGAAAAAATTAAAATTTATCTTAAAATAAGAAGTTATTTTTTTCAAATAAAATTTATAAGTGTCAAAATTTAGTTTTAAAGCAAGTCTTCCATTAAAAGGTGGAAAAAATGCTTATTAGAAAAAAGAAATAGTTTTTTATGCTTAAAATAGGATTTTTTTCTTGTTTTAGGCATATAAAACTTATTCGATGATTTTAAAAAAAAAATTAAAATATATAACATGTAAATTTAATTAATTTCATTCACTAATAGTGATTAATTTAATATATTAATATAAAACACCTTTGTGAGAATAAAAATATTTTTTCATAAAAACACATCCTTTATATTCAATTGGTTTTTATTTTCATTTATAATTAATTGGTCAACAAATAATTAATTATATATATAAATTTTTTAAACATACTTTTCATAATTTAGTTAATATTATTCATTCCCACCATTTCAATATCTAGGTTATATGTTTAATAATAATATTAATAGTATATTGTTGTTCGGTAAGACCCGACCTTATGTGTAACACAAGTTATCGAAGAAAATTGATGTTACTTGCAATCCATGATAAGAATAGTGTTGTATATAACAAAAGATAAAATATTAATTTCATGTAACACAATATATCGAATAATTTAAATTAATTTCAAAGAAGATATTTCTAAAAATCTCAGGATGTTACATCTTACCCCCTTAAAATGAATTTTTCCCTCAAAATTCACCCTGGTTAACAAATAATTAAAAAATTTAGAATTCTTTTATTGAATCCCAAATCATAGAAATTAAACAAATAAAACAACCCTTAAAAGGTAAATTGGTAAACAAAAAGTTCACAAGAGGTTATGCACAACTAGGATTCAACATATGGAGAACATTATTGGGGAATTAATAGATGGATTTGGAAGGGAAAACTAATTCTAATAGACTAATAGATAGTGATTGAGAATGATTTCAAGGGTTATTATATGAAAAAAACACATTTCAAATAGGTGTGTAAAAGGTTATTGATATCATCAGAAATGATGGTAGTATGATAAAAAAAATTCAAGATCATTTTCCTAATGTTGATGGATTTTTTTCACCATATAAACTGAAAACATAATGAAATATACTTAATTAACAAGTAAAATTTCATATTTTAACCAATTTCCAACACAATCTCATATTTGTCTCCAAATCGTCAGTATTCAAGTTGAATTTTTAATTCCTGATGCACGAAAATCAACTTTTAAAGATCACATAGCCATAAAAGGGATAGGCAAGCTATTCCACTTGTGTTTAAAAATTATCCAAAACCAATATGGTTTGAACATGGTAAAATAATTCCTAAAATGATTAATCCATCATAAGATTACTTAATCTTCAAATGTAATACCCAAAGATTTAACCAAACCATTCTATAAATAATTATCCTTAAAATTCATCAAACATTTTCTAACTAACTTCAAAACCCAATAATTAGAAGGATTTGATCATATATTCTTATAAGATAAATCAACTATTATTACTCAAATAAATCTCATATTTTCCAAAAATAAACTTAATATTTACCTATAAAAAAGGTAATACTATTCATACATCATATAGACCTGTGGTTGGTGTGAAACCCATATCATCCTCCAGTCATGGGTTCAAGGCCCACCGCCTTGCCGGATGTGACGAGTTGTCACCCAGTATACATGTTGTCCTTTTTTAAAACATTAAAAATAATTTCATCCTAAATAACAACTCATGTTGATCCTAGGGGTCAAAAATACCTCAGAATAATAAAAATGTCTCCCAAAATGTCATTAATCACTTTAAGACTTCATCACTTAAAACCGCAAGCTATGTCTAAGACATTAAACTTATGATCATTATTAATATTATAGACCTATGATTGTAGTATCCTAGAAATTCTGTATAATTTTTTTATATGGAATTATTTTGAAACCGCAAAATCTGACAGCGCGCGATTCCGAGGCCCGGAGTGACCAGAATGATCCGTCGAAGTTTTGTTCAGCTTAAATTAATGCACATAAGTAGTTTTCCTAAAAAGTGGAATAACTATTAAATGGTTACTCATATCAGAAATCTGAGGGAAATTTTGTGCTCAGCATGGCGGGTTTTCCCTAGGTGTGACATAAGTTTAGTTGGTGCGGGCCTCCTATGAGAAAACCCAAAAATGGCATAACAGTAAAAAAATAATTAAATAATGTTATTTTATTTTCCAAATGCTTATAACTCACGAACGGTAACTCAGATAAAAAATAAGAAATGACCGCTGAACTCGTGAGGGTATTTATTCTTTAGGAAGATACTAACATTGTCTGAGTCGGACCACCAGTGAAAGTTCGTTTTTGGCCGTAAATAAAATAATTGACAATTATTTTACCGTAAAATACATAACATTTAAACGGTAACTTAGATTAGAAATACAAGAGTACCGTTGGGTTCATTGGGGTGTGTTTCACCTTTGAAGTTCCAAACCATGACCAGCATGGGTCGAGGGTTACTGATAATAATTTTATGAACCTTTTTTGGGTACGTTCAATAAACAGGCAAGCAAAATTTTTTAACTTTTAAACCGATGATCGGAATTGAAATCTGAGGACATCGTTGAACTCACAGTGCCAATATTATCTTAAGGAGACCTACACATTGACTACAGTAGGTCAGAATAAAAAGATATATTTTTAGACTTTTAAAAGAATAAAAAAATTAACTTAGTTAATTTTTATTTTCATTCTTTTTCTCTAACGGAAGAGCGGCAACGTGGGACCAGTGATGTGTCAAGATAATCTATTTCTTGACCTTTCATTCTAAGTAACAACGCCATTGGGGAATTAGGAAGGTTCCTAATTAATGGGCCTCTATTAATTCCATGAACTTTGTACACCCTCCCCCTCTCCTATTTATATAGAGCTTGAGAAGAGGTGTCGGCACTGCTTCGCCAACCAACGAAGTGCTGAAAAAGTGAATCGATGACAAACACTTAGAGGATGGAGCCAGTACGAATGGTATGTGTTGAGGGACACCAAAACCTGAACCCATAGATCGACTATCGAGCGACGTCATTGGATGTTGTTGTGGGAACGACGAACACTGACCCACATCCTCAACTGTGAATGTTTCTCCATTGTTCATGAGGTCGGGTTTTGTTTTATATATATGTTAGAATTTATTCTATTGATTCTTAAAATCCTAAACTCATGACGAGATGTCCAAACGAACATGGACATCGTCCCACACATAATCATTTCTCCTCTTTCTTTTTATTCTTCACGCATTCTTCGTGCGTTCTTCAACACCTAATATTTATTGACACTGGAAACATGGAGTTTCATTGAGCGTGATATATGGACGCAAATCCCTCGACACAAGGATCGAAAATATGAGGTCATTTAATTTTTCAGTCATGGAATGAATCCACAATGGCTCGCAGAAGGAGGCGGCCAAATATTTATTAAAGCTGGAAACACAATGTTTCACTGAAAGCAATTTATGGAACTGGAGCCCTCGATGCGAGGATTTCGAATATGTGATCGATTAATTTTTTGGGCTTGGAATTAAGTCGCAGTGGCTCGGAGAAGAAGGTGGCGGCAGGCACCTGGCCGGTCGCGAGGAAGTAAGGGTGGCGTGTTCCCGTGCCACCGCTTGAAGAGGAGGCTGCGGCCCGTCGACCATGGTGGCCGGAAATCGGCCGGCCGGGCCAGACTGGGAAGGACCCCTCTGGTGGGTCTTGCGTGTTTCCAAGAAAAATGGTAAAAAGGACCGTTTGGGAGAAATCGGAACGGGGGATCCCCCTTTGACAATGGCTCAGGAAAACTGCGCTGCCCGGCAGGCCACGCCCAGTGGGGCGCGCCATCGGGCCGCGCCCAATGTGGGTCGGGCCTTGCCCAGTGGGTTGGGCTGGGCCTCCACCTTCACGGTCGGGCCGGGCCCACAACAGACCAGGCCAACCAGGCCATATCTGAATCAGGCCGGTTCGACCCAAACCAGTTTGGTCCGGACCAAACCCGAGCTCATCTTGACCCAGTTACACCTTCATGGCCATAACTCGTGAACTGGGTGTCCGTTTGACAAACCATCTATGGAACTGGAATCCTTGGATAGAGACGGTCCTTTTGGTATACTCCACTTCATTTTTGTATAAGTTTGGAGTATGGTCGAGTTTGATCAGACCCTGAATCCAACCAGGCCCTGGGAGGGGAAACACTAATAACATATAGACTAGGCGGTTTTTGTATGAACTATGGCTTGGGGAGTGGTTCTCTTAAGCGTGATATGTATGAAACCCTGCGACTGGTTGAGATCTAATGACTACTAACCATTACGACTAGGAGTGACTCGATAGGCCTAGTTGGGAGTGCCTCTATGTGATGTTGCAGAACCACATTGGGGAGCGCCTCTATGTGATGCGGCAGACCCACAGTACTTGACAGGAGGAGTACCTCAATAGGACACGAGGGGGAGAGCCTCTGTGTGACGCAGTAGACCCATGGTGGGGAGGGCCTCTATGTGACGCGGTAGACCCATGGTACTTCACAGGAGGAGTACCTCAGTAGTCCAAGATTAGTGGGAAGCGGCTCTGTGTGACATGGCAGTCCCGCAATACTTGATAGAGAAGGAGTTCTCCAGTAGTCGAGGTTTTCGATGATGTCACTAGGGATGTTAGTTATTTCTACTCCAAGAATAAATCCTGTTGTGAGTTGTCTTTACTTTGTCCTTGTGATTGAGGTTATTCTATGTGATACTTCACCTTCTTGGTGTTACCTTCGTGGTATACTTCCCTCATGTATGATATGAGAATAGCTTGATAACTTAGGTATATGTATGGGCATATACCTAACTAGAGTTGGGCTCTTGATTTGTGGTCTTTCCATTGTGGAACTCTATGAGACCTACGGCGTCTCGGGGTCCCTACTGAGTATTGTTATACTCACCCCCGCACGGGCTTCTCCTGCACCTTATTGTATCTTCTACAGATGACATATGACATTAATCTAGGCTAAGAGAGCTAGGACTGGATGGTGCTCAGAGGTAGACCATTTGGTGTGACGTAACACAAGGACTACTGATCATGAGCTGTACCTACCCTTCACATAGGATCTGGGGAAAACTGTGTGGTGTGATGTGATGCAGGGACTACTGATCAGGATTTGTACCTACCCTTATGGTAGGATCCTTGGTGGACAATCCAGGAGCTTCTTTTCACCTTTTATCTATTTTATACTTTTCAGTTGTACTTGTACTTTTCTAGTTGGGCTTGTATTCTGGCCCGCTTTACTTTCGGCACACTTTTACTACAATAGTTACTTTTGGTTGCATCTTGTTGCATTCTTCTCTGTGTGTTTGTACATTTTGTAAGGTAATTTCTTCCCATTTTAGGGATATGCCTTTTCGGTGCTATTCGCCAGCCCTTGGCCTATGGAAGGTGGGCTTGCGGTAGTCATGGCACAGGCCCCAGGGGACAGATCATGACAAAGTGTTATCAAAGGAGTTTGGTTCTACCGAAGAACTAGAGCTCTGATCTTTTCTATGAATCAATAGTGTTGAGTGTTATGAGTGTAGTTTTCAGTTTGAGGAGTCTAGTGTTGGTGCGGTGGCCGGCGTATCCATACACCAGGACCCTGACTTCTGATTTCCATCTCAGTGCATGAAAACACTGATTGTGTATGTTTTTCTGGAAAGTTTTGTCTGTGATCTCTTTTAGTCAACTCATAAGTTAAAAACATAATGATCGTGGCACACCTGTTCCTTATCAAGATGTCACCACTTAGACAGCCACCCAGGTTTCCTGAGAGAGTACGCGATAACTGCCCACCGAGTGATGAGGCCTCGGTGCAGGGCTCTATTACTGCGTTAGCACCTTCAGGTGGTGTACCAGCAGCACCATGAAGCATTGGGTAGCTGTTACCACCAACCCCACTAGTAGAGGATGCACACTGACTTAGCATGTTTCACGAGTTCCAGTGTCATAGGCCTCTAAGGTTTCGATGTGAGACAGATCCCCAGGTAGCTGAGGACTAGCTGGAGGCTGTGGCTATAGTTTTCTGCCTAGTTGAGACACCAGTAGAGAAGATGGTGATATTAGATTCTAGTCTTTCTAGTAGAGAAGATAATGATAAGGATTTGGTACATGGACCGTTGCCTAAGATGGTACCTTCGAGAAGTGTGACATCTATATCACTTCTCGTTGGTTAGCAGTTACAACTGACGGTACCGGTAGACGACACATGTAGGCTTAGTGCCTTACATGTGTTTCAGCATCAAATACCCATCAGGCTTTGAGGCGAGCCTGACTCACAGGTGGCTAAGGACTGGGTTGTGGGGGTGGTTTATAGTTCCCTAGAGCTTCTACAGCTTCGGTAGGATGACATGTCAGTAGTTCAGTATTCATCGAGGCATACAGACCATTCCTGGTACTCTATGAATAAAATATGATCAGTGCTTCAGGGATCAGACTCTGAGAGAGGTGTGTTTAAGAACACCCGATCTAGCACTTTTCCTCTATGCATTCCTACTTATGTTAGGGTGCTAGAGAGAACCTTTGTTGTGAATTTTCCTTCACTGAGAATATACAACCATTGAATGTTAGCAGTGGGAATGTAGGAAACTGATGCCAGTCTCAGAGACTTGGGCATGTAAAATGTTTTTTGAAGAGGAATTGAAAAGGACAGATGAATCTGTAGGGCTGCAGATGTGGAAGCAGAGCTAGGAGAGCAGAATGAGGTGGTGTACATTTCGATATGTTGGAAACCACCCCCCTTTTGGGGTCTACACTAGACTCAGATAGCTGGAGGGAAGGGGAAGGGAGTAGCTGCATGCAGTCAAGGAGTGTGACCCAAGGGCTCTAGGAATGATTTGAGGTACAATCTGTGTCTAATACTTATTGTCATATCAATAGACATAGGTACAAATCATTCCTTTCTTCCACGAATCTTGGTCAAGACCTAGAGTTTCCAGTTAAACTGTTGACTTGACCCTCATGTACGGAGATACATTTTGGAGGAGACTCGATAATCACACTTATTCCGACGGTGTGATCTGACCCTTGAGGTGACAGTTTTGGTTGGAACCTCTTGGTGGCAGCATCGAGGCCTTACGTAGTTAGTTTGGGAAAGGACTTGACATCCACATTTCACCCTCATATTGACTGTATTAGACAAAGAGGTTGTGGTTTATCTACAACGTTGGAATGGGGTTTTCCTTAGTCGGAGAAAAAGGAAACCCAAGCAGCACAGGATAGACTCATGTATAGGAGGGTGCATCTAATCGCTCTTAAGTCACCCATCCTTACCCTCGTGGCTGCAGGAGTTTTGAATTTTCAGTCCCCAACAGGAGTGGCAGAGTGTGGGGACATCTTTTCGAAAGTTGTTTCTAATATTACCTCCCCTAAGGGAGAGTGACTTTTACTTTGGCTGAGTACTACTAGAGTTTTGAACCAGAATTCTCCATGGTAGTGGCACCCTTATTATCTTTGAAGAAGAAGGGGGATCCTTTCTTATGCTCATAGAAGTGTCAGCGAATCCTTCAGGAGCTGAGAGAGAGACTGACAAGTGCCCCCATTTTGAGGCTACCAGAAGTGGGTGTTGGTTATGTAGTCTACTGCGACACATCAGGGACCAGACTAGGTATTTTCCTGATGAAAGAGTAGGCAATGATCACCTAAGTCTCACATCAATTGTGAAAGTAGGAGAAAAACTATGCTACCCATGATCAGGAGTTAGAAGTAGTGGTATTTCCGTTGAAGGTGTGGTGTAACTACTTGATGAGTGAACAATTTACTATTTACTCTAATCACAAGAGTCTCAGCAATAGATTCCCATAGAAGGACCTAAATAGGGGACATCGACGAGGGAAAGAGTTCCTTAAGGACTATAACCTTGAGAAAGTCTATACTACTGGGAAGGGGAATGTGGTAGAAAACACACTCAGAAAGAGGTCTGGTCTGCAATTATTGAGTGAGGCGACAGAGCAGTTATCCTCATTATAGATATCATTTGTGGATAAATATGGAGCAGCCTACCTCCATTCTATGACTGTCCCTCCCCAAAATATTCAGTGAATTCAGGAGGCACAGCTTGAGACGTTGACTACGAGGCCCGACGTGCTGAGATATCCTCAGGACGGTCTCTGGAAGGATTTTCTGAAGGTGGGGAGCACGTCATCCTTTTCAGAGGATGTATAATGGTACTAGTGATGCTTCGAGATGAGGTGTTGATGGAGATCCATACATATCCTTCAGCGGTACAACCTGGAGTGGTGAAGATGTACCAGGACCTCTGGCATCAGTACTAATGGCCAGGTTTGAAAGAAGCAGTGGCAGAGTTTGTATCACTTGTTAGAAAATGAATACTGCATAGATTCAGCAGAAGTAATATGCCGACAGGAGGAGGGAGACCATGTCTTCCTACGGGTCTCACCTCGACGAGGTTTGCAGAGTTTTGGACAAGTTGACAAGTTATCTCTAAGGTTCATCGGACCTTTCTAGATTCTCAGCAGAATGGGAAAGGTGGAATATCATCTATCTCTTTCCCCAAAGATGCGTTCATGATCCATCATAGGTTATCGACCATGGCGAGATGGACATAGATGATGGGGAGAAGCTTATAAAGGTTCCAGTAGATATTGAGGATCGACAGGAGTGGGTCCTTCATGGGTGGTTGATTCCTCTGGTGCGCATTCGTTGGTAGCATGGGGACCTCCAGGAGAGCACCTGGGACCAGGAGGCTCATATCCATGCTTAGTACACCCATTTGTTTTCATAGTCTATGTTGTGGCTTTCGGGGATGTAAAGCCCTACGGTGGGGAGAATGTGATGTCTTGGAAATTCCATATAATTTTTTTATATGGAATTATTTCAAGACATCGAAATATGACGGCACGCAATTCTGAGGCCTGGAGTGCCTGGAATGATCCATTGAAATTTTTTTAAGCTTATATTAATGCGTGTAAGAAATTTTCCTAAAAAAGTGGAATAACTATTAAACGATTACTCAGATTAGAAATCTGAGGGCATCGTTGTACTCAGGATGGTGGGTTTACCCTTGGGGGAACTTAATTTTAGTTGGTGCGGGCCTCCTATGAGAAAACCCAAAATGGCATAACCGTAAATAAAATAGTTAAATAATGTTATTTTATTTTTCAAATTCTTATGTACGAAAGGTAGATCGGATTAAAAATTTGACACCACCACTAAACTCGTGAGGGGAAGCTTTCTTTAGGCAGATACTAACATTGGCCAGCGCGGGCCACCAGTGAAAGTTAGTTTTTTTTCATAAATAAAATAATTAAGTGACAATTATTTTATTGTAAAATCCATAACTTTTAAACTGTAACATGGATTAGAAATTTTAGAGTGCTTTTGGGTTCTTTGAGGAGTGTTTCACCTAGGCAGATCCAAACCTCGACCAGCGTGCGTCGAGGGTGAATGATAATAATTTTCTGAACTTTTTTCCAGGTATGTTTTGTATCTTTTGAACCGGTTCTCGAAATTGAAATCCAAGGACACCGTTGAACTTGCATCACCGATATTCACTTAAGGATACCTTCACTTCGACCATAGAAGGTCTGGAGAAAAAGTTAGATTTTGAGACTTTTAAAAGAATAATAAAAATAACATAGTTAATTTTTATTTTCTTAATTTTGAGACTTTTAAAATAATAATAATAAAGTTGGCAGCCAGCAACTGGCCAGCTGCATGGAAGAGCGATAGCATGCATCCACGCCACCAGCGGAGCAGGAGGTCGCAGCCACCGGGCAGTAGCGGGGGCCGAAAGGTGGCCGGCTGTGGTGGAGCAGTGGCGTGCGACCGCGCCATAGGAGGAAGACCGGTCGGCCATGCCAGATCAGGCGGGACCCCTTTGGCGGGTCCCACATGTTGCCTAGTCTAACGGTCCGAAGGACCTTCTCGGAGAAACTGGAATGGAGAGGCTCTCCCTTCCGCACCGACTTGGGCGGACCGCGCTACCCAGCGGTCCGCGCCACCAGGCCCCGCCACTGTGCCACGCCAGCGGGGTTGGTCGGGCCACCCCTTCGTGGGTCAGGCCCACCATATCCAAGGCCAACAGGTCTAGACCTGAATCGGGCTAGGTCAACCAATAATAGTTTGGTTTTTCCCAGGCCGGGTCGGGCTGGGTCGGACCAGACCCGGGCCCATCTGGACCCAATTACACCATTTTGGCCATAACTCGTGAACCAGGTGTCTGTTTGACGAACTGTCTACGACACCAGAATACTTATATCGAGAATGTGATTTGGCTCTACTCTAGATCGGTTTTGGATAAGGTTGCAGTACGATCATGTTGGATTGGACCCTGAATCCAACTGGGCCCTCGGAGCGGAAACGCTAATAACTTACAGACCGAGCATCCGATTGACGCGTCGTCTATTATGTTTGGTCCCTTTTGACATGACGGGCCTTTGGGATACTTGTTAGTGGAACAATGGGGTGGTTTTGGTATGACCTATGGCTTGGGAAGTGTTTCTCTCAAGCGCGATACATATGAAACCTTGCGACTGGCTGAGATCTGATGACTGGTGACCATTACGACTTGGAGTGACTCGACATGACCAGTGGGGAGTGCCTCTGTGTGATGTGGCAGACGCACAGTGGGGAACACCTTTATGGGACATGGCAGAACCAAGTTACTTGATAGGAGGAGTACCTCAGCCGACCACAAGGTGGAGCGCCTCTGTGTGATGCAACAGACCCACGGTACTCGACAGGAGGAATACCTCAGCAGTCCAAGATTTGTGGGAAGCACCACTGTGTGAAATAGCAAGCCCACTGTACTCGATAGAGGAGGATTTCTCCAAAATCCGAGGTGTTCGATGATGTGATTGGGGATGTTACTTTTTTTTACCCCTAGAATAAATCCTGGTGTGAGTTGTCTTTACTTTGTGCTTGTGATTGAGGTTATGCTAGGTGATACTTCACCTTCGCGATGTTACCTTCGTGGTATACTTCCCTCATGTGTGAGATGAGTATATATTGATAACTTAGGTATATGTATGGGCATATACCTAACTAGAGTTGGCCTCTGTAATTTTGTTCTTTCCTTTGTGGAACTCTAGGAGACCTACGGGGTCTCGGGGTCCCTACTGAGTATCGTTATACTCACCCCTACATGGGATTCGCCCAAACCTTTTTGTGTCTTGTGCAGATGACTTATGACATTAATCGAGGTTGAGGGGGCTAGGACTGGACAGAGCTCAAATGTGGACCATTTGGTGTGATGTAATGCAGGGACTACTAATCGTGAGCTATACCTACCCTTCAGGTAGGATCCGAGGCAGACCATTTGGCATGACGTGACGCATGGAATATTGATCGGGAGATGTACCTACCCTTCTGGTACGATATATGGTGGATGATCCAAGACCTTCTTTTCACCTTTTAGTTGTTTTGTACTTTTCAGTTATAATCGTACATTTCCAGTTGGGCTTGTATTCTTTCCCCCTTTACTTTCAGAAAACATTTACTAAAATAGTTACATGTGATTTCATCTTTTTGCGTTCTTCTCAGTGTGTTTGTGCAGGTTTAAAGGAAATTCCTTCCCATTTTAGGGATATTCCTTCCTGGTGCTATTCGTCAGCCCGTAGCCTATAGAAGGCGGGCTTAGGGTAGTAACGACACAGGCCCCGGGGGACGGGTTGTGACAATGATTTTATCCATAACTCTTATGATAACCTCACAAGAAAACATACCACCCTAAAAAGTTATCTAAACTAACCTTTGATACCATCTATAATAGAGCATGACATGTGATCCTAGATCTAGTACTGAAATCATAAACATTACATTTCTGGCTATGATGCATGTATTTCTGGCCCTAATTTTCCCATCTAAAATTGCAAGCATCAAAAGGAAAACTTGGATCACTAAAATTATCAAGGGCCTATTAGTTTTATAGTTTTATAGAATTAGTACAAAATCCTACCTAAACAAATCACAAGTCATCAAATAAATATTTCTCTCATCTGACCCAGCTTTTCCTATTTCACATTAGGTTACAAACTTCATCCTTGTGAAATAATTTATATAAATAAATCATTCAACAACATTATTTATATCTTGGGGAAAAGTAAAAATAATAAGGGTGATCTCAAATGATCAATAAGGGTAAAAATAAGCATTAACTATTAAATGATATCGATGTGCATATGAGTGGATAAGGGTATGATGAAATAATCGAAGTGCATGAGCGAATCATAAAATAATTCATAGCCATCAATACCTGGATTATTATATATGAAAACATGGAAAATTAAAGAGTCATAAGATTAAATAATCATGAACCATGTAATGTCAATATTTATTATTATAATAATTATAAACCCATATCAAGCATAAAGAAAACATTTTTGTAACTTAGGACATCATTTTCATTTCACTATTATAATCACTTTTACAAATGGGCTGACCATACAGTCAACATCCATACCCAATTCATTGTATGGATATAATGGAACCAACCATCCTTGGTCTATTATGGATCCACCCTTAATTGGTTTATAACATAACCATCTGTCAAATTTCCCAGTACTATTAAAATCATAACATATAAAAGCATTCATCTCATTATACACTCATAGGAAAAACCATTATCCCATTCAAATCATGATTATCCTATGGAAAATAAAAGGGTTCTATAATAATATATTTGAAACATGATTAACTTGTGGTAAATAAATGAGTTCTATAACAATCTCTTCAAAAACATGGATAACCCATCGAAAAGAAATCGGTTCCATAACAATATCTTTGAAACAATCTTAATTGATCTAGAAAAGAATGATGATGGTGTCAATAAAAAATATATCCAGGTATTTTCCCTGAAATTTAGTATAATTTTTTTATATTGAATTATTTTGAGAATGAAAAATCTGACGACGCGCGATTCTGAGCCCAAAGTGCTCGGAATGATCCGTTGAAGTTTTGTTAAGCTTTAATTAACACGCGTAAGCAGTTTTCCTAAAAAAGTGGAATAACTCTTAAATGGTTACTCAGATCATCAATCTGAGGGCATTTTTGTGCTCAGGATGATGAGTTTACTCTAGGCGCAACTTAATTTTAGTCGGCACAGGCCTCCTGTGAGAAAAACGGAAAATGGCATAAGCGTAAATAAAACAATTAAATAAAGTTATTTTATTTTTAAAATGATTATAACTCACAAACGGTAACTCATATTAAAAATCCAAGACCACCGCTAAACTCGTGAAGGTATGCTTTCTTTAGGCAGATACTAACATTGGCCGGCATGGGCCACCAGTGAAAGTTAGTTTTTGGCCGTAAATAAAATAATTAAGTGAATATTATTTTATTATAAAATACATAACTTTTAAATGGTATCTTGAATTAGAAATCTCGGAGTAACATTTGGTTCTTTGGGTCGTGTTTCACTTATGCAGAGCCTAACCTCAACCGGCATGGGTCGAGGGTGACTGTTAATAATTTTCTAAACTTTTTTTGGGGTGTGTTCAGTAAACGCGTGAGCAACGTTTTCTAACTATTGAACTAGTGCAATGATTCAAAATTAGAGGGCACAATTGAATCTGCAGTGCCTAGATTCACTTAAGGGAGTCTTCACTTCTACCGCAGTAGGTATGGATAAAAAGTGATATTTTTAAACTTTTAAAAGAATAATAAAAATAACTTAGTTAATTTTTATTTTCTTTCTTTTCCTCCAACGGACAAGTGTCAACGTGGGACCGACGACATGTCAAGCCAATCAATGGCTTGAACTTTCATTCTAAGTAACTGCACCTTTGGGGAATTAGGAAGGTTCCTAATTAATGGGCCTCCATTAATTCCATGAACATTACACACCATCCCCCTCTCCTATTTATATAGAGCTTGGGGAGAGGTGTCGGCACTGCTTCGCCGAGAAAAGAAGTGCTGACAAAGTGCAGTGATGCCAAACCCTTGGATGACGGAGCCGGTACCAATGGGAGGTGATGAGAAACACGAAAACCCAAAACTGAAGATCGACGATCGAGCGACGTTATTGGAGGCTATTGCGGGAATGGCAAACACCGACCCACTTCCTCAACTGCGGACATTTCACCATCATTCATGAGGTAAGGATTTTTATTTTATATATGTTAGAATTTATTCTACTGATTCTTCATATCCTAAACTCATGATGACGATGGCCAAACAAATATTTCCATCATCTCGCACATAAACCTTGCTCCTCTTTATTTTTATTCTTTGTGCATTCTTCATGAGTTCTTCAACACCTAATATTTATTGACGCTGGAAACATGGAGTTTCGCTGAGCACGTTATATGGACACAAATCCCCCGACACAAGGATCATGAATATGTGATCATTTAATTTTTCGGGCTTGGAATGAAGCCGCAAATGTTCCTGAAAGGAGGCGTCCAAATATTTATTAATGCTGGAAAAATAGAGTTTCGCTGAGTGTGATATATAGAAATCGATCCCTCGATGCAAGGATCGCAAATATGCAATCGATTAATTTTTCGAGCTTCGAATGAAGTCGCAGTGGCTCACGGAAGAAGGCATCGGTTGGCACCCAGCCGGTCGTGAGGAAGGAAGGGTGGCTCGCACTCGCGCCGCCCGTTGAAGAGGAGGTCGCAGCCCTTTAGCCGTCATGGGGAAAGGTGGCCGCCGATAAACGTCTGACCTTGTGGCGGAGCGCTGGCATGCGTCCACGCTGCCAGTGGAGAAGGAGGTCGCGGTCGCCTAGCGGCGGCAGAGGCCAAAAGGCAGCCTACCATTCAGACGGTTGTGGTGGAGCAGCGACGCCTGACCGCGCCACTGGGAGGATGACCAACTGGACGTGCCATACCAGTTGGGACCCCTCTGGAGAGTCCCACATGTCGCCTAGCCAAATGGTCTGAATGATCATTCTGGATAAACATGAAGGAGTGGATCCCCCTTCAGCACCGGCTCCGGTAGACTGCGATGCCTCGTGGGCCTTGCCCAGCGGATCGTGCCAAACAAGAGTCGGGCCGCGCCACTGGGCTGTGCAAGCTGGTTGGGATGGGTTTCCCACTTCGCGGGCCTAGCCGGGCCCACAAAATCCCATGCCAACCGGTTCAGACCCAAATTGGGCCTATTCAACCCAAACTAGTTTGGGTCGGCCCAGGCCGGGTCGGAATGGGTCAGACCAGACCCAAGCCCATTTGGACCTAGTTACGCCTTCGTGGCCATAACTCGTGAATCGAGTGTCTGTTTGACGAACCATCTATGGCACCAGAATCCTTAGATCAAGACGTTCCTTTTGGTATACTCCACTTCAGTTTTGGATAAGGTTGGAGTATGATCAGGTCGGATCGGACCCCGAATCCAACCGGCCCTTCAGAGAGGAAATTCTAATAACATATAGATAGGGAATCCGATTGACATGTCATCTATTACGTTGGGTCCCTATTGATGTGACAGACCCTTGGGATAATTTTTCATTGAACTTTGGGGTGGTTTTGGTATGACCTATGGCTTGGGGAGTGGTTCTCTCAAGCGTGATATGTATGAAACCCTATGACTAGCTAAGATCTGACTACTGCTGGCCATTACGACTCAGAGTGACTCGATATGCCCAGTGGGGAGTGCCTCTGTGTGACGCGGCAGACCCACGGTGGAGAGCCCCTTTGTGTGACCCAGCAGACCAATAGTACTCGATAGGAGGAGTACCTCAACAGGCCATGAGGGGGAGTGCCTCTCTGTGATGCGGCAGGCCCATGATGGAGAGCGCCTCTGTGTGACACGGAAAACCCACGGTACTCGATAGGAAAAGTACCTAAGCAGTCCATGATTATTAATAAGCACCTATTTTTGATGAGTCAGGCCCACTGTACTCGATATATGAGGAGTTCTCTTGTAGCTGAGGTGTTCAACGATGTGACTGGGGATGTTACTTGTTTCTACCCCTAGAATAAATCCTCGTGTGAGGTGTCTTTAATTTGTGCTTTTGATTGAGGTTATGCTATGTGATACTTCACCTTTGTGGTGTTACCTTCATGGTAAACTTCCCTGATGCATGATATTATCATATCTTGATAACTTAGGTATATATATGGGAATATACCTAAATAGAGTTGGGCTCTTGATTTGTTGTCTTTCCTTTGTGGACCTCTAGGAGACCTATGAGGTCTCAGGGTCCCTATTGAGTATCGTTATACTCACCCCTGCTCAAGTTTTTCCCACACCTTGTTGTGTCTTGTGCTGACAATGTACGACATTAATCAAGTTTGAGGGAGCCAAGACTGGATGGTGCTTAGAGGTGGACCATTTGGTGTGACGTAACGCAGGGACTACTGATCGTGAGTTGTACCTACCCTTCAGGTAGGATCCAAGGTAGACCGTTTGGTGTGACGTGATGAAGGGACTACTGATTAAGATTTTTACTTACCCTTCAGGTAGGATCCATGATGGATGATCCAGGAGGTGCTTTTCACCTTTCAGTCATTTTTTACTTTTCAGTTGTACTTGTACTTTTCTAGTTGGTCTTGTATTCATACCCCTTTACTTTCGACACACTTTTACTACAGAAGTTACATGTAGTTTCATCTTGTTGCATTCTTACCTCTGTGTTTGTATACGTTTAAAGGAAATGCCTTCCCGTTTTAGGGTTATGCCTTTCTGGTGCTAGTCACCCGCCCCTGGCCTATGGAAGGAGGGTTTGGGGTAGTCACGACTTGGGCCCCAGAGGAGGGGTCGTGACAATGATAGTATCCATAACTCTTAAGATAACCTCAAAAGAAAACATAATACCCTCCAAAGTTATCTAAACTGACCTTTGATACCATCTATAATAGCGCAGGACCTGTGATCACAGATCTAGTGCTGAAATCATGAACAGTACATTTCTGGCTATGATGCCTATATTTCAGACCCAAATTTTCCCATCCAAAACGTAAAACATAAAAAGGAAAACATGGATCACTAAAATTATCAAGTAAATATTATTTTATAGTTTTAGATAATTAGTGAAAACTACTACCTAAACAAATCACAAGTCATCAAATAATTATTTTTCTCATCTAACCCAGCTTTTCATATTTCACATCCGGTCACAACCTTCATCCTTGTGAAATCATTTATATAAATAAATCATTCAAACTAATTCTTTATATTTTGGGGAGAAGGAAACATAATAAGGGGGATCTCAAATGATAAATAAGGGTAAAAATAAGCATTAATAATTAAATGATATCGATGTGCGTAAGAGTTGATAAGGGTATGAGGAAATAATCAATGTGTATGAGAGAATCATAAAATAATTCATACCCATCAATACCTGGATTATCAAATATGATAACATGGAAAAGTAAAGATTCATAAGATTAAAAAATCATGATCCATGTAATGTCAATATTGATTTTGATAAGAATTATAAGCCTATTTCAAGCATAAAGAAAACATGTTCGTTACTTGGGACATCATTTTCATTTCACTATTATAATCACTTTTACAAATGGACTAACCATACGGTCAACATCCATACCCTATTCATTGTATGGATATCATGGAATGATCCATCCTTTTTATATCATGGATCCACCCATAATTGGTTTATAACATAACCATCTGTCAAATTTCCAAGTGCTATTAAAATCATAACACATAAATGCATTCATCTCATCATACACTCATAGGAAAAACCATTATCCCTTTCAAAAAATGATTAACATATGGAAAATAAAAGGGTTATATAATAATATAATTGAAACATGATTAAATTTTGGTAAAGAAATGATTTCCATAAGAATCTCTTCAAAACATGGATAGCCCATGGAAAAGAAATTGGTTCCATAGAAATCTATTTGAAATAATATTAATTGATCTAGAAAATAATGAGGATGGTGTCAATAAAAAATATATCCATGTAATGTCTTAGAAATTCCATATATTTTTTTTAATTTATATGGAATTATTTTGAGACCTCAAATTCTGACGGCGCGTGATTCTGAGGCCCCGAGTTTCCGGAATGATCCGTCAAAGTTTTTTTAAGCTTTAATTAACACACGTAAGCAGTTTTCCTAAAAAACTAGAATAACTCTTAAAAGGTTACTCAGATCAGAAATATGAGGGATCCTTTTCACTCAGGATGTGGGGTTTACCCTAGGCGCGACTTAAGTTTAGTTAGTGCGGGCCTCCTGAGAGAAAACCCAAAAATGGCATAACCATAAATAAAATAATTAAATAATGTTATTTTAGTTTTCAAATTCTTATAACACACAAATGGTAACTCAGATTAAAAATCATAGACCATTTTTGAACTCATGAAGGTATACTTTCTTTAGGAAGATACTAAAATTGGCTGGTGCGGGCCACCAGTGAAAGTTAGTTTTTGGCTGTAAATAAAATAATTAAGTGACAATTATTTTATTGTAAAATACATAACTTTTAAAAGGTAACTCAAATAAGAAATACGAGAGTACCGTTGGGTTCATTGGGTAGTGTTTCACTTAGTCAGAGCCTAACCTCGTCTATCTCAGGTCGAGGGTTACTATTAATAATTTTTCAAACTTTTTTTTGAGAGCATTTAGTAAACGCGGGAGTGGCATTTTCTAAATTTTGAACCGGTTCTTGGATTAAAAATACAAGGGAACTGTTGAATCCATAGTGCCAGGATACACATAAAGGAGGCTTCACTTCGACCGCAGTAGGTCCAGAGAAAAGGTTATATTTTTATACTTTTAAAAGAATAATAAAAACAACTTAGTTAATTTGTGTTTTCTTTCTTTTCTTCCGATGAACAAGCAGCAACATGGGACCGACGATGTGTCATGAAAATAAATGGATTGAACTTTCAATCTATGTAACTAAACCATTGAGGAATTTGGAAGGTTCATACTTAATGGGCCTCCATTAATTCCACGAACACTGCACACCCTCCCCCTCTCATATTTATATGGAGCTTGGGGAGAGGTGTTGGAACTACTTCGCCTAGTAACGAAGTACTGAAAAAGTGCAGTGACGCCAAACCCTTGGAGGACGGAGCCAGTACCATTGGTAGGTGATGAGAAACACCAAAACCAGAAACTAGAGATCAATGATCGAGCAACATCATTGGAGGCTGTTGCGGGAATGAAGAACAATGACCCACTTCTTCAACCCTGGGAGTTTCTCTATCGTTCACGAGGTTGGGGTTTTATATATGTTTGAATTTATTTTATTGATTCTTAATATCCTAAACTCACAAAGGCGATGGCCAACGAACATAGCCATCATCCCACACATAAACATTCCTCCTCTTTCTTTTTATTCTTCACTCATTCATCATGCGTTCTTTAACGCATAATAATTATTGACGCTGGAAACACAGAGTTTTGTTGAGCGCGATATATGGACGCGAAGCCCTGGACCCAAGGATCGTGAATATGCGGTCGTTTAATTTTTCAGGCTTGGAATGAAGCTGAAATGTCTCATGGAGGGAGGTGACCAAATATTTATTGACGTTGGAAACACAATGTTTCGCTGAGCACGATATATGGGAATGGATCCCTCGACGCAAGGATCGTGAATGTGCAATCGATTAATTTGTCGGGCCTGGAATGAAGTCACAGTGGCTCACGGAAGAAGGTGGTGGTTGACACCCAGCTGGTCCCACCAAGTCCCAGGCCATCCGGGCTGGACCCAAATAGGGCCGGGTTGATCCAAACCAATTCGGGTCGGCCCAGGCTGGGTTGGCCAGACTGGGTCGAACCAGACCCGGGCCTAGTTACGCCTTCGTGGCCATAACTTGTGAACCGAGCATCCAGTTGATGAACCATCTGCAGCACTAGAACCCATGGATCGAGAAATTCCTTTTGGTATACTCAATTTGAGTTTTGAATATGGTTAGAGTATGGCTGGGTTGGATCTGACCCCGAATCCAACTGGGCCCTCGGAGCAGACACGCTAATAACTTACAGACTGGGCATCTGATTGATGTGTTGTCTTTTCTGTTGGGTCCCTTAAGATGTGACAGGACTTTGGGATACTTTTTAATGGGACTTCAGGATGGTTGATGTATGACCGATGTCTTTGGGAGAGGTTCTCCCAAGTGCGCTACGTACGGAACCCTACGACTAGGTGAGACTTGACGACTGCTAACCATTACGACTTGGGGTGACTCGAAAGGCCTAGTGGGGAGTGCCTCTGTGGGACGTGGCAGACCCATGGTGGGGAGATCCTCTATGTAACTCGATTGACCCATGGTACTCGACAGGAGGAGTACCTCAGCAGGCCACGAGGGGGAGTGCCTCTGTGTGACGTGGCAGACCCATGGTGGGGAGCGCCTATATGTGACATGGCAGACCCATGATACATGATAGGAGGAGTACCTCAGTAGTCCAAGGTTAGTGGGAATTGCCTCTGTGTGACGCGGCAAGCCCATTTTACTCGATAGAGGAGGAGTTCTCCAGCAGGTGAGGTGTTCGACAATATAACTGGGGATGTTACTTTTTACTACCCTTAGAATAAATCCAAGTGTGAGTTTTATTTACCTTGTGTTGTGTTTGAGGTTATTCTATGTGATACTTCACCTTCATGGTGATACCTTAGTGGTATACTTCTCACATGTGTGAGATATGTATATCTTGATAACATAGGTATATGTATGGGCATATACCTAAGTAGAGTTGGGCTCTTGCTTTGTGGTATTTCCTTTTTGGAACTCTAGGAGACCTACAGGGTCTCGGGGTCCCTACTGAGTATCGTTATACTCACCCCTGCATGGGCTACGCCCGCACCTTGTTGTGTTTGGTGCAGACGATGGACAACACTGACTAAGGACGAGGGTATCAGGACTGGAGGTAGCTTGGAGGTGGAATTTAGACGAGGTGTACTGCAGAGATGACCATTCGAGATTTGTACCTACCCTTCGGGTATGATCCTTGGTAGGTGTTCATAGGAGCTGTTTTCAGTTTTACTTGTACTTTTTAGTTTACTAGTACTTTACAGTTGGGTTTTTATTCTGGCCCCTTTTTCTTTCTATACACACCCTATTTACTATATGTCTTTAATTTGAGCTTGTATCCAACTTTTTTCTTAATTGTGTGAGTTTTCAGGTTGTAAAGGCAACACCTTCCCATTTTTAGGGAATACGCCTTTCGGTGCTTGTCACTAGCCCCTGGCCTATGGAAGGCGGACTTGGGGTAGTCGCGGCAAGGGCCCTGAGGGACAGGTCACGAAAAATAACTAAAAACAAGGTTTGTTTATGTTGATGAATTGAAATATCATTAAAATATCATTAAAACATTCTTGAGGAAACTATCCTTTTCATTTTAAAAAACACTTTTTTAAAAAATAAAACATTTTGAAAATACTTTTATTTGAAAATAACCATGAAATATTATAAATTAATATTTCAAAAATAATTTAAATAATTTATTGATTAAAATATAATTTCTTCTTTAAAAACACTCATTTTAAAACATTTCTGAAAAAAATTAGAAAATATGGTTTTGGAAGAAAACATATTTCCGTCCAATGAGAGAAATGAAGTAGGATTTTCATAAAAACATTTTTTTCAAATGCGTAAAGTATAAAGGAGTGAAAAATGGTACTATTAAGTAAAAATTTCATGAGTGAACATATTATAATATTTTTCCTGATAAATATAAGGTTTCAAAATTGTAGAGTTAATCATACTCAATCCCAATAATTGATGAGATTATAACAAAATTCTCTTACCAATTTAATAAATTTGAATCATAATTATCATGAAAGAATAAGAGTAAGTGAAACTTATAATATAATGAAAATAATTATATCAATTATATAACATATCTATTGGGAAGTTTATATACCTCATAAAAGAAGATAGGTTCATAACATGACATAAGTCTCAAAGAAGGAAAATTGTGACAAAAATCCATTACAGCTTTGGTAACTTTGAAACCGTAATCCCCAAGAAAGATAGATCCTAAAATGGATATTTTAAATCCCCATAAAATTAATTATAATAATAATACAATATATTCATGGTCAGTATATACACCATACAACTTAAACAAGCATTCAATATGTCATATATCTCAAATAAATAAAAGTGAGATGAGGAAAAATCCTTACCATGAGTCTGATTTGTCATGCACTTCCTTAATATTCTTGAATAATAAACATATGTTAATTATTTAATTGGTTTATAACCTTTTAAAAATTTATTATTACTTTTATTTCACTTATAAAAAAGGTATATATAATTACTAAATCAATTAAGTTTGCATCGGATGTTTTGACCATATTTGGATTATGTGTCAAAATCGACTATGGTTGGTTGACTATGGTCAAAGAGTACGTTATATAAATATATAAAGAATAATAATAATGATATAATTATCATATTAATACATCAATTATAATTTTAAAACAAATCATGAAATATGGTTTTGAAAAATGAACTGACATTAAGATCATGGAGATAGTAGGTCATACGTATGCATGAGTAACGTTTCCATTTTTCAATGATCATTATAAAATGAAAGTAATTAATGTTTTATCATTACATAAGTATAATTATTTAATAAATACCATTATGGTTAATTATATATATAGATATATATATATCATTCTTGTGATGTAAAAGGAATCACATCTCTTCGAGGAGGTGGCAGTCCACATGTCCACAAACGATGTTACAAAATTTGTTGCGTGTGAAACAGTAAGAAGAAAATGATATATTATATATCTAGAAAGATAATTATTTTGAGGAGGCGTTAGTCCGCACGTCCACAACCGTTGTTACCATATTCCCATAAAATGGAAAGTGTGAAGGTATATGAAATATAATAATTCCAGGAGAATAAATACATTAAAAATATCATAATTATCATATAAAAACAATATTTCCATCATTATTTCCAACCCTTAGTGGTGGTAATGGAAGAACGAATAGAATTGGTTCATGAGGCCGTAGTCCGCCATACACACGGATATTGATTTTGTATCCCATTTTATGTAAGTGTGTGAATTTTTAGGTCATACCCATAACATAAAAAATATAATTATAATTAAGATAATTAATTTATTATATAAGCATGATAAAAAAATAAATGACTGGGGTTGAGAAATAATGAAAAAAAATTTATGTTGGTGAATGTTACCTCTCACAACAAGAATTTAATCTAATTATGGCAGGTTATTTGTGACGGAATCCCATAACAAAAATTCATTTGTGATGAGGGTATGTCGAAAATAATCTGTTACAGAAGAAGGTGTTGTAAATGTGATTATTTGTGACATCCCATCACAAAACATTTTCTTTGTGACACGTAAGTGATTCGTCACAATATATTATCATAACATTTTTTAAATACCCTTTTATAACAAATCATCACAAAAAGTTATTTACGACGGATTTATAATCCATCACAAATAATAAATTTTTAAAAAAAATCAAAAATAGAAAAAATTAAAATTGATTAAAAATAATTAAAAATAAAAAAATATAATATAAATAATTAAAAAATAATATATATATATATATATATTTAAAAATAACATACATATTAAATAAAATAAAATTAATTAAAAAAATTATAAAAAAATATACTTAAACTTAATTAAAATTATTGAAATTAATTAAAATATTTAATATATTCAAAACTAATAAAATTAATTAAACAATTGAATATATTTAAGAATAATTAAAAAACATAGAATTAATTAAAAAAAGTTAAAACCTGAAAAATAATTACTAAATTTAAAAATATTTGAAAAAAAATAAAAAAAAATAAAACACACATATATGTAATACACCATTTAAAACATAATATGTATATCATACCAAATTACAAAACAATCTTATAAACATCAAAAGTCATCAACTGTTAGAAAGTGGAGGAGGATCACTCAAAGAAATAGGGGAAGAAACTTCATACCAACACCATGTGCAAGTCACCGCATATAATCCATCATCTGCTCATCTCTTAGATGTTGCTGCTCGTACTCCCCCTCCCTCTCCTTCTGCATCTTCTTTATCATCTCATCCTAAGTTCTCAACCTCGCCTC
Source organism: Viscum album (assembly GCA_963277665.1). Classification (NCBI taxonomy): domain Eukaryota; kingdom Viridiplantae; phylum Streptophyta; class Magnoliopsida; order Santalales; family Viscaceae; genus Viscum; species Viscum album. The sequence continues at coordinate 897,967,067 of OY728127.1, forward strand.
ATACTATGCAGAGGATGATGACATCAACGATGACACTCCATGAGCTCCCTTCATACTCACTAATGTTGTAACAACCCAAAATTTTTAATAATATTTGTTTCCTAAATTTGTGTGTTATTTTATTTTATACTCAACAAAACTATATCCTTTAATTAATGAAGTGAGTATAATTAAATGATATCATTGGGTTTCAACTGTTATATGATCGTTATTCAATATGACTGTTGGAAACTAAACACTTAACATTACAATTATTGTTTATAAATATAAGTGATCTGGGTTAATTAATATAGAAATAAGAGTCGATGGCCTCATCCAGTAGACTCAGGTCGTACGAAGCTCATATGTTAGAACTTGGGAAGGAGGTAGCATCTCTGGACTTTTCTCTAGACCATGCCTAAGTTGAGCTTCAACGTGTGAAGCTTGAACATAATCGCCTAAGGGAGAAGTTCAAGATGATAGAAATCATCACTCGGGCAATGTTGTCCGAGCCGCCCCAAGATTATATCACCATAGAAAACCTTACACTTAGGTCTTATACAGGTGTTATAAGGGGCTATGTAACGAGGCCTTAGATACTTTGTGTAATCCCTTGGCATAAATAAAATTTTTATTTCTTATTATGGTAAAATTTGTTATTTTCAAATGTCTGAATCAATATAGGACGATTATTATTGATAAATTTTGGAAAAAGGGTATTTTAAAATATTTATGTAAACTTTACATAATTAAAAATGTGAAATAATTTTCAAAAAATGGTCTTCTACAGTTGTGATCAGTATGAAATTTAGAGTCTAATAAGATCAAAATAATTTTTAGTGTATAGAAAAGTATGAACAGTAATATTACCCTTATGAATAGCAATGAATATTAATGAATAGTAAATTGTCCCAAAAAATATAAACTTCACCCATTAATGTATAAATACAATTTAGACATCTTAAAAGTGAAAAAATGATCATAGTATAAGTTTTTGTATTTTTCTATGTCATAAATATTTTATTTAAAATTTTATAATTAATTTAATAATTTAAAATGGAAATTTATTTTCATAAAATTTAATCATAAATTTTTACTTTATTGTCTTACAGTTATACAATAATTTTATGGGACCTTGATTACTTTTCTAGGTGTTACAAAACAAGTTATAGTTTTAGAGTTGTTTTTTTAATAAGTAATGATTTTATTTAAAAATTAAATTAAAACAATTTAGAAAATTATTTTCAAAAAATAGAGTTCATTTTTGAATTTAGAGCATCGATATTATGTTAGGGTGAATTTATGAGTTTTTATAAAATGTTTTGTTTTTCAGTGAATAGTAAAAATACAGTTTTGAGTTTCTGTGTGATTAATGACATCATTAATGAAGTAATAATGATGTAATAAATCTTGTCAACTTTTGAATAGTAAGATATGATATGAGGTGTCCAAAGTGGCCAATAGCATGTTCAAATACCATGGGAAAGCCCATGGTTTTTCAAATACCACTGATGAGGTGTCCCTTGGAAATTAATTATATATTCCCTCACTTTTGTTTTAAATACCAAGCCATTCCCTCATTCCTTTTCATTCAAAAAATCTCCTCAAAGAATATATGGTATTTTTACCTCTCAAAGAGACCTAACAATGTTCCCTCAAGTCCCCAAGGTCCCAAAATTTGAGATTTAGAAGTTACTTTTCAAGGTAAGGGAAACTTTCGCCCTCCTCTTTTTGTCATGGTTTCCTTTATGTTATGTCTTATAGTTTCCATATTATTATGTGGGGGTATGTTCTTATATATCCTTATTACTTTCCATTTCATGTAAAATTTATGATAGACCCTTTCCACTCTCATAAAATTATTTTTCTAAATTATATTTGATGCTGTTAGTTTGCATAATTTTCCTAAAAGAAATCACATTTTCTCTTTCCTTTCATGTTTCCTTTTCATGTGGTATGTCATTTAAATTTCCACACCAAGATCTTATTTTTTTTATTATGTACCTCTACTTTATAGATATTCATTTATTTATGAGATACCATTGTCCCCACTCTTTTTATTATTTTCTAAAACCATGTTATATAGTCGTTATGCTGTAGAAATTTCTTCTCAAAACTTATCTCTCTTTCTCTCAAGAAATTCTCTTTTTTTATTTATGTGAATAACCAGACATATTTCGTTTCTATGGGTGTTCATAAATACACAAAAATTATTTATTTTATTCTGTAATTGACACACATATAACCCTCACTCTTTTTCCATGTGTTATAAATGACATAATGATCTTATTTTTAAGGACTTTTAAAACATCATGATTTTGAAATGAAACCCATTTATTTTATTATCATTGGGTTATTTATGAAATGTTTGATTATTATCTATTTGGATAACATGAAATTAAATACCTATTAAGGGTGTGCCTTGATAGTGCTCCAATGTATTGGGTAAATAATTTAATCTCTATAGATGACAAGTTTCATGATACCTTGCTGAATAACCTTAGTAATTTTTTATGACACCTTGGGGATGAACCATGGTGATATTTTCATGAATGTATAAATGAAATATTGTAGCCACACATTAAAGTAATTATTAATGTCCTTTTTATTATGATATTCCTCTCTTTCCATTTCTCATGTCTTTATGTTTTTTATAAAGTTCTTATTGATATCACGAGTAAATTGAATCCCTTGTTTACCCTTATTGGGCCTTCTTCTCACCCTTTCCTTCGATGTATGACTCCATGTTATGAGATGCAGTAATTGTACTTAAGATAACCCTATGATGAGTCCTTACAGGTGCATTAGAAACATTTTTTATTTTTTTTTCATGTATTATGTTCTTTATTTCTAAGACACTAGACTTTAAAGATCCTCTGTTTGTAAAATGTAATGAAAAGTTATGTAATAAAATGGCGGGATTCCATAGTTGGTATGAAAGTATTGTTTAGTTATTTATGGAAATTAGTCTATCAAAAAATTTAGGAAGAACCCTATAGAAAAGTTTAAATATATGAAAAATTCCTTTTATTTTGGTGAAATGTTAAGTAAGTGGTTTCTGAAAAAATAAATCCCTATCTAGATATGAGCGAGTGGATGTGGCTCTGGCACAGATGTACCTAGGAGTGAAAACTCTGACAAGGAGTTTCGGGCTTGACCCGGGGTATCCTATTACATGAAAACGGTCCTTACTGCACTCCTAGTTTTACACTCCCAGGGGAAATGTTTGGTTTATCATAATCTTTTTATGAATCTTTATGAAGGATTTATAGAGAAATGTAATTGTTTAACCATGATGTTTTAAGAAATAAAATCCTTTATAGTTAAAAGATTCGTAAATGAAATAAGTTTCTCACTAAGATTTTATTATTTTAGAAAATGGTGGGAAATAGGAGGAATTGTGCAATGGTGACCACAATGGACCATGCGCTGACGGCCCTCCGATGAAATCCAAAATTGAAACATTCATATGAATGATGAACAAACTAACTCAAGTTATGGGAAATAACTTGAATCAAGCTGAGAGACCAATATCACCACTAAGGGAACAAAATTATGTTGAATACTTTATGCATCAATGACCAGCAACCTTCAGTGGATCGATTGACCCATTGATTTCTAAACAATGGATCATCTCTATAGAGAATATCTTTTATGTGCTTTTCTATTCAGAGCAAGAGAAAGTTGCCCTGGTTTTCTATCACCTAGAGGGAGAAGTTTATTAGTGGTGAGAACTAATTAAAAACATGAGGCCAAGAGTGGAGGTTGAAGCTATGGAGTGGGAAGAGTTTATAGGGATCTTCTTCAGTAAGTATTTCCCTCGTTCCATGAGAACAAGAATGGAGAAGGATTTTATCGAGCTGAACCAGAAGGAGAATGAATCTGTGGGAAGATACGAGATGAACTTCACTATACTTTCCCATTATACCTTAATATTTGTCATGGATCCTAGTGGGAAGGTTGATAAATTCTTTGGTGGAATAAGAACTCATATGTAGAAGAATCTAGCCAACTGAGACTATGATAGATTTGTGGAGATAATGGAGAGTGTGATGAAAGTCAAACTGGAGTTTGGTGAGATGCAGTGGTCTCATAAATCCAATGAAAATAAGAGATCGATGGAGCCAATCTTAGAAAGGAGGTTCAATCAAGGAAGAGGAGGCAAGAAAGTAAATTGTCTCACATGTAATAAATGTGGGAAGAAGCATTCAAGAAACTTCCTGCTCAGGAGCGAGAAGTGCTAAAAATGTGGAAGAGATGGCCATATTGTGCGGAATTATCGTAGTGAGGTGAAGCCTCAACATCCCAACACTGACGAAAAGGGGAAGATGGTTTAGGCCCTACCTGATTTCCAATGCTATAAGTGTGGAAAACTTGGGCACTTTTCCAATCACTGTCCAAATCTGAGGGCAGTGGAGGGGAATCACCATCAGCCTCAACAACGGGCAAGGGAACAAGGTCATAATTTTTCAATAATTGTGGTTAACATTGAAGTGCCAAATAATGTGGTGTCAGGTATTCTTTTTGTTCTCTCAAACCTAGAAAATAATTTTTTTTTATTCTGGTTCTACTAATTCCATTATTTCCTCCATGTTTGCAAAGAATTTAGAATCAACCCCCGATTTTCTAAAAGTAGAGTTATCAGTCAAGACTCCTGGTGGGATTATCTAAGCCTTCTCAGTTTTTAGAAACTCTAGTATTTACTTTAGTGAGCATAGTCTTATCGAAAATCTAGTAGTCATTCCCTTGCTTAAATTCAACATTATACTAGGGATAGACTGGCTCTCAAATTATAATGCTAAGAACAAATGCAGAAGTAAGGAAATCTCAGTAGTCTTGAATGGAAAACCTACAGTTATCTTCCAAGGAGAGATATCTCAACCCAATATTTTTCTAGAAGAACCTTCTATATCCTTCTTTTTGGAGTTGATCAGTGAAGAAGAATAAGGAAATGAGAGTTTAAGGATAGAAAATGTCCCCATCATCCAAGAATATGTTGATGTATTTCTTGGGGAGTTACTCGGTCGTCCCCAAGAAAGAGAGGTAGTGTTCTCCATTGAACTCATATCTAGATCTCATCCGATATCAAAGACCCCCTATAGGATGGCATATGTGGAGCTAGATGAATTAAAGAAACAACTCCAAGATCTTTTGGAGAAGGGGTTTATCTAACCGAGTGTGTATCCATGGGGAGAACCAGTTGTCTTTGTGAAGAAGAATGATGGATTGATGCGACTATGAATTGATTATAGAGAACTAAACGAGATCACAATAATGAAAAAATACCCTCTTCCAAGAATTGATGACCTAATTGACCAAATTCATGGGGCTCAATTCTTCTCTAAGATTGATCTTCGATATGGTTATCATCAATTAAGGGTGAAGAAAGAAGATATTTAAAAAGCTGCCTTCCGATCAAGATATGGGCATTATGAGTTTGTTGTTATTCCCTTAAGAATGACTAATAAACCTGTTATTTTTATGGATTTGATGAATATATTATTTAAAGACTTCCTTGATAACTTTGTGGTAGTTTTTATTGATGATATTCTGATATATTCCAGAAGTCGCGAGGAGAATGAGGATCATCTAAGGGTTATTTTTCAAACTATATGGAAGGAGAGGCTTTTTGGGAAGTTCATCATATGTGAATTCTGGTTATATTATATTGCTTTCTTGGGGAACATTGTCACCAATGAAGGAATCACAGTTGACCCTGCAAAGACAATAGTTGTAGAGGAGTGGCCTCAGCCTACAAAAATAACTTAGATTCTTAGTTTCCTTGGTTTAGCGGGATATTATATGAGGTTTGTGAAAAAAAATTCATGACTTTCTAATCCATTAACCATGTTAAATCTAAATGTGGTCTAGTTCATATGGAAAAAAGGAGTGCGAGGAAAGTTTCAAAAGCTGAAGAAGAGATTGGTTACTGCAACTATGTTAACTCAGTCTTCAAGTGGAGAAGGATTATTTATTTTTAGCGATGCATATCTAAAAGGTATTGGGTGAGTCCTCATGAAAAATTAAAAATTCATTGATTATTCATCTCGACAGTTTAAGAATCATGAGCAGAACTATCATACGCATGATTCGGAGCTGGCTGTGGTCATTTTTTCTCTGAAGATATAGAGGCACTATCTTTATGGGGAGAAATGTGATATATACATAGACCATTAATGTTTTGAGTATATTTTCACACAAAAGGAATTGAACATGAGACAGAGGAGATGGGTGGAACTTATCAAAGACTATGATTGTTCAATTCATTATCATCCATGAAGAGAAAACAAAGTCGTTGATGCATTAAGCATGAAAGACACAACTATTCTATACATGATGAGGATTCAAAGAGATCCTTTGATCAATTACCTAATAAATTTGGACATGGTAATTATAAGGTAAGGGAAATCATCAACCCTATTTGTAAAGACCCAGAAATTCCATGTAATTATTTTAAAATTATATGATAATATTATGAGTCCATGAAAATTGACGGCGCATGATTCTGAGGCTGGAGTTCCCAGAATGAATTTCTGAACTTTTTTTTGGGCATGTTCAGTAACATATGAGCGGGTTTCTGTAACTCTTGAACCGGTACTTTTAATTGAGATATGAGGACACCGTCAAACTTGTAGCTCCTGTATTCTCTTAAGAAGACCATCACCTCGACTTCAGTAGGTCGAGGGTGTAAGTTAGTTTTACCGTTTTTCATGGAAGAAGAAAAAAATTAAAATTTTATTTTTGTAAAAACCTCCTTCAGATTTATGGATGTGGGGGCCACTAGAGCATGAAACCTCTCTTTTTTGAATTCATGGTGGTGGGGACCACCCAAACCCCTCTTAATATGGGAAAACCTTCCAACTTCAATTAATTAATTATGCCAACTTCAATTTATTAATTGTGCCAACTTCAATTAATTAATTGTGTCAACTTTTTTTAACTGATAGACCTTATTTTTATTAAGTTGGAATTCATCCTCTTGGTGGGAGGATTTGGTTGGAAAAGGAGAGCTTGGGAGAATTGTGGAGAAACAATCTCTCCAACGAAGAACACTTTCTCCAATGAAGAACTTTGTTGAAGGATCCCCAATGAGGATCATCTTCAACGAAGACGAACCGATGTCCGTCCTTTCCTCTCCTCACTAAATTCAATGAGAAATCGAGGTAGGGATTGTTGATTTATACCCCATACATAGTTCTTGTCGTTCTTCTTGATTTAAGAACAATTATGCCTCTTTCTACCGTTCTAACGCGGAGGGTGTGGGACAAAGGAACACGACCCGACCTCTCTAAAATATTTATGGTTTATGATGGTCTTGAATTGATGGCGATGACCCGAGTTGAGTGTTGAAGTCTTCGGAATGGAGAAAGGGCCACCAGGGCGTGCTCGGTGACCTGGGGAATGTCGCTTGTAACCCGTATCGGTGACCGGCACCGGTGGGGCTCGGAACCGGAAACCGACACTCCGATGGGCCGCGACGACGTCGGCGGAATAAACACTCCTCCATAGAAGGGTCACGGCCCATCGGCCGCAACAGATCAAGGGTGGCGGCCGGCACATGGTCGGCCACGCGAAGAAGGCGGCGGTGCTCGATCGTGCCACCAGGGGTGCAGGAGCCGCATCATGTGGTCGTGATGGCAAAGGAGGGAAGTCGGCTCACTGGCAGCCACTGGTGGTTGCATGGAGCGCGACCGTGCTGTGGAGGACAGCTGGTTGTCTGGCCAGCTGGGGGGCCGAGTAGGACCCGAGGTCCTACGTGTGAGCTGCCGGTGCCACATGGCACCGGCTGGTCAGCTACCCAACCTGAAAAACCAAGTTGTTTGGGGTACCCATGGGGCACCTCCCCTTGGGTGACGTCTAGGGAAGACCCCACCGTAGGGCCACCCAACAGTGGGCCTCCAGCGGGCTTCCCAGCACAGGCCACACCGTGGGCCACGCTGGTGGGCCGGCCGGACCCAGTGGGCTGGGTTGGATCTCGCGGGCCGAGTCGGACCCAGACCAACTTTGACCCTTTCCACTCTTTCATCCATAACATGAGCTACGAGCGTCCGTTTGAAGAACTGTCTATGGTGCCAGAAACCTTGGATCAAGATGGTCTTTTTGGTATACCCCACTTGAGTTTTGGATAATTTTGTGGTACGGCCGGGTTGGATCGAACACGAATCCAACCGGGACCTCAGGACTAAAAGGACAGTAAATTACTGACCGGGCGTCCGATTGATGCATTGTCTATTACATTGAGACCCCTTTTTCATGGCGTTAATTTGGGATACATCTTCATGTGAATTCTTGGAAGTTGTAGTATCAACCTGTGGCTTGAGGAGTGGACCCTCCTGGAATCAATCGATCTTAGTGCGGGAACCCTGTAGCTGGTTGTAACTTGATTAAGGGATCCTATGTGGGTATGTGCTTTAGAATCCTACGTGGGTCTGTGTTTTAGGATCCCACGTGGATCTGCTCTAGGAATCCATGTGGGACTACTCTAGGATCCTACGTGGGTCTTCTATACTAGGATGCTATGTGGGTCTGATGAGTTAGGATCCTACGTGGGTCTGCCTTTCAATAGAGTAAGATGATTCAGTTGTCACATCTAATCATCTTTAATACCATACCTAAGTTATACCTGGTGTGAGATAAGTCCTTACCTTTGTGGTATTCTTCTATGTGCCATTACCTTTGGTGGTATTCTTTTCTGTGGCGTTACCTTTGTGGTACTTACCTTCATGGTGATACCTTTGTGGTATACTTCTTTTTGGATTTACCTATGTGGTACTTCCCATTGGATTGTTACCATCGTGGTAATATTTTCTCTGTGGAATAGTTGAGCTCTGAGATTTTGAGTTGGACCTTGTGTTTCCTCATGAATGTGATGGGTTTACTTGATAACTTAGGTATATGTATGGGAATATACCTAAGTAGGGTTGACTATTGTTTCCATGATTTGTGGTTTATCCTTTTTGGATTTGTGAGACCTTTGAGGGTCTCGGGGTCTCTACTGAGTATCGTTATAATCACCCCTACACGGGCTATGCCCGCACCTTATTGTGTTTGGTGCATATGATAGACAATGATGATAGAGGACAAGGGTACCAGGACTGGAGGTAGCTTAGAGGTGGACATTAGAGGAGGTGTACCGCAGAGACGACTGTTCGAGAGCTGTACCAACCCTTCAGGTAGGATCCTTGGCAGGTATTCACAGTAGCTATTCTAGTTTACTTGTACTTTTCATTTTTCTTGTACTTTCCAATTGGGCGTGTATTATGGCCCCCTTTTTTCATACTATACACACTCTTTTACTATACAGTTTACTTGTGTTCATATCTTTCTGTGTGCTTGGTTGTGTGTGTTTACAAGTTATATAGGCAATTCCTTCCCAGTTTTAGGGTATACACCTTTCGGTGTGAGTCGCCAACCCCTGGCCTATGGAAGGCGATCTTGGGGTAGTCACGGCATAGGCCCCGAGGGAAAGGTCATGACACTAACCCAAATGATTTATCAACCATGATTACTGGATAATATCAAGAAATATTAGAAAGAAGATCCTTTGTTATAAAATAAGGTCGAGGCTGTGATGGATGGGAAGTTTCATGAGTTCCATATTGATCAATAAGGTGTACTAAAATTTCATACAAGACTATGTATTCCATCTATTCTAGAAATAAAGAAGGATTTGAGGGTTGAAGCTCATAACTCTACTTTCTCTATACATCCTGGAAGCACAAAAATGTATAGGGACCATTGTGATCATTATTTGTGGGATAATATGAAAAGGGAGATTGTTGACTACACTTCAAGGTGCCCAGTATGTCAGCTAGTCAAGTCATAGTGAAAAAATCCTAAAGGGGTATTGCAACCACTACCCATACCAGCATGGAAGTGGGACAATATTACTATGGAATTCGTCACTAGTATCCCGATAACTTTCAAAGGAAACAATGTGATATGGGTTATTGTGGACCGTCTCACCAAGACTGCCCATTTTATCTCCATTCAAGAATATTTTTCTTTTGATCAACTTGCCATGATTTACGTGAATGAAGTGGTAAGGCAGCATGGAGTTCCACTTTCTATCGTATCTTATCATGACCGATGGTTCACATCAAAATTATGGAGAATTCATCAACATGCTCTTAGCACTGAAGTGAATTTCAGTATGACCTATCACCCCCAAACTGATGGCCAATCTGAAAGGACTATTCAAACACTCGAGGAAATGATGATAACATGCTCAATGGAATTTAAAGGTGGATGGGATCAACATCTTCCTTTAGGTGAGTTCTCTTAAATTAATAGCTTCCACTCAAGCATTCAAATGGAACCCTATGAAGCTCTATATGGGAAGTGATGTAGAACTCCTACTTTTGGGGATGAATCTGGTGAGAGAAATCTTCTTGGGCCTGATCTTGTGCAAGAGATGACAGAAAAATTCCATTCCATCCAGTAACACATTAAGGCTGTTTAGAGTCGCAAAAGTGCTATGTCGACAACTGTCGAATGGACTTGGAGTTTGATGTTGGTGACAAGGTCAATATTCTAATTTTTCCTTTTAAGGGAGTCATGAGGTTTGGGAAGAAAGGTATGTTAAGCCCTAGGTACATTGGCCCCTATGAAATCCTTGATCACATAGGAGCAGTGGCCTATCAGCTTTCACTCCCTCCAAATCTAGCACAAGTTCATGATACCATGTACCCCTCTTGAGGAAGTACATACCTAACCCTTCACATGTACTAAATCTAGAGGTGGTTAAACTGGAACATGACCTCTCTTATGAGGAGAAGCAGGTGGAGATCTTGGATCATAGAGACAAGGTTCTACACAACAAGACTACCCACCTTGTTAAGGTGTTGTAGAGAAACCACAAATGTGAAGAAGCCATGTGGGAACAAGATGAGTATATGAGTCATAAGTACCCACCCCTTTTCTCTTCTAAGGGAACGAGTTAAAATTTCATAGACCAAATTTCTTATTGGGGGAAGAATGTAACAATCCAAAAATTTTAATAATATTTTTTTCGTAAATTTGTCTGTTCTTTTATTGTATACTCAACAAAACTATATCCTTTAATTAATGAAGTGAGTATAATTAAATGAGACTATTCGGTTTTGACTATTATATGATTGTTGGTCAATATGACCATTGGAAACTAAAACCTTAGCGTTACAATTATTTTTTATAAATACAAGTGATCCTGGTTAATTAATATAGAAAGAAGAGTCGATGGCCTCATCCAGTAGACTCAGGTCGTACGAAGCCCATCTATCAGGGAATGGGAAGGAGGTAGCATCTCTAGGATTTGCTCTGGACCAATCCCAAGCTGAGCTTCAACATATAAAACTTGAATGTAATCGCCTAAGCGAGAAGTTCACACTGATAAAAATCACCACTCAGGAAATGTTGTTCGCATCACCCCAAGATTATATCACCATAGCACACCTTACACTTTGGTCCTATGTATGTGTTATAAGGGGCTATGTAATGAGGCCTTAGATACTTTTTGTAATCCCTTGGTATAAATAAAATTTTTATATCTTATTATTGTGAAATTTGTGATTTTCAAATGTTTGGACAAATATTGGATGAATATTATTGATGAATGTTTCGAAAAGGGGTATTTTAAAATATTTATGTAAACTTAAAATAATTAATAATCAAAAATTATTTTCAAAAAATGGTCTTCTACAGTTGTGATCAGTAATAAATTTAGATTATAATAAGATAAACATAATTTTTAGTGAATATTAAAGTATCAATAGTAATATTACCCTTATGAATAATAATTAATAGTAAATCATCCAAAAAATAGAAATTCACCCATTAATGTATAAATACAATGTAGACATCTTAAAAGTGAAAAAACAATCATAGTATAAGTTTTGGTATTTTTTTATGCCATAAATATTTTATTAACAATTTTATTATTAATTTATTAATATAAAATGGAAAAGTATTTTCATAAAACGTGATAATAAATTGTTACTTTATTTTATTATGGTTATACAATAATTTTCTGGGACCTTGATTACTTTTCAAGGTGTTTCAAAACAAGTTATAGTTTTAGAGTTTCTTTTTTTAATAAATAATGATTTTATTTAAAAATTAAATTAAAAATATTTAGATATTTATTTTCATAAAATGAAGTTCATTTTTGAATTCAAAGCATCTATTTTAGGTTAGGGTGAATTTATGAGTTTTTTATAAAAAAATTTATTTTTTGGGGAATAGTAAAAATATTGTTTTGAGTTTTGGTGTGATTAATGACATCATTAATGATGTAATAATGATGTAATAAATCTGGTCAACTTTTGAATAGTAATATATGTTATTATGTGTCCCAAGTGGCCAATACCATGGGAAAATACCATAGCCAAGCCCATGGTTTTTCAAATACCACTGATGAGGTGTCCCTTGAAAATTAATTAGATATTCCCTCACTTTTGCTATAAATACCAAGCCATTCCCTCATTAATTTCATTAAAAAATACTCCTCAACGAAGATCTATTATTTTTACCTCCCAATGTGCCCTCAATCCCCCAAGGTCCCAACCTTTGATCTTTCAAAGTTCCTTTTCAAGGTAAGGGAACCTTTTATCCTCCTATTTTAGTCATGATTTCCATTATGTTATGCCTTCTAGATTTCATCTTATTATGTGGGGGTATGTTATTATATATCCTTATTATGTACCATTTCATGTACAATTTTTGAGAGACCATTTCTGATCTCATAAACTTATTTTTTGAATTATAAGCGACGTCGTTAGGTTGCCGAATTTTCGTAAAATAAATCGCATTTTCCCTTTCCTTTCAAGTTTCTTTTTGTTGTGGTATGTCATTAAAATTCCCACAAAATGATCTTATTTATTTTTATTCTTTACATATACTATAAAATGATTCATTTATTTATGGGATACCCTTGTACCCTCTCTTTTTATTATTTTATAAAACCATGTTATATAGCCTTTATGATGCATAAATTTCGCCTCAAATTTTCTCCCTCTTTCTGTCAAGAAATTATCTTTTTTTATTTATGTGACTACCCAGACCTATTAAGTTTCTATGGGTTTTCATGAATAAAAAAATGAAATATTTGATTCTGTAATTTACATATATATAACCCTCACTCCCTTTTCATGTATCATAAATGACATAATGATCTAATTTTTAATAACTTTTAAGACATCACGATTTTGAAATAAACCCCATTTCTTTTATTCTCTTTGGGTTATTTATTAAATTTTTTATTATTATCTATATGGATCACATGAAATTAAATACATATTAAGGTTGTGCCCTGATAGTGCTCCAATGCATTGGGAAAATAATTTAATCTCTAGAGATGACAAGTTTCATGATACCTTGGTGAATAACCTTTGTAATTTTTTATGGCAACTTGGGTATGAACCTTGGTGATATGTTCATGAATGTCTAAATGAGATGTTGTAGGCAAATATTCATGTTATGATTCATGCCCTTTTTATTATGATATTCCCCTTTTCCATTGCTCATGTATTTATGTTTTTTTAACAAGTTCTTATTGATATCACATGTAAACTGAATCCCTTGTTTACCCTTATTGGGCCTTCTACTCACCCTTTCCTTTTATGTATGTCTCCAAATTATGATATGTAGTAATTTTACTTAGGATGAACCTATGATGAATCCTTAAAAGTTGATTATAATAATTTTTTATGTTGTTTTCATGTATTTTGTTCCTAATTTCCAAGACACTAGACATTAAAGATCCTCTGTTTGTAAAATGTTATGAAATGTTATGTAATAAAAAGGAATTATTCCATAGATTTCATCATAAAAGTACCAGAATAACTCATAGGTTTCAATCGACAACCAATAAGAGTCAATCAAATTGACTGGAAACCCTGTAAAGTCGCTTGAATCCAAACCCCTTTATAGAAATCTGAATCTTTAGTGAAATCTTATTCTCTCTCACCTTGACTATCCTGTTAATGAGAATTCATAGCCTCATATGTTTTCATTAAATATAATGAAAAATTAGAATAACATCAAAATTAATGTTAATGAAATTTAAAAAAATCACTATATGGCAATGTCATTCGCCTACAACTTCTCCTGTACAAGGATCGGTATAGAAATTCTTATAAACTTTAATCTCTATAATAGATGGGTCAGTAGCAGCCTATATAATATAAAAACCGGTTATAGTTAAAATATATATACATTAATAAATAATATCACTTACCATATGTCATCTATGTATGGAAAATTTAAGACTCCAAACCCAATGGGTGACCTCTTTCCTCTCCCAACTCTAATGTCCAACTGATTTCATCCTCTAAAAAGCCTCTCTTATCCATAACAATCATAATCTATCATATACATAAGCAGAGATATGTTTGGTATGACGGGAGATGCATGACTAATAAAAAACAATAGCATAAACTTTATCCATGGCTCTATTTATGATGTTGTGCAGAAGCTGATGAAAGAGATCACATATAAAACTATCTTATGCCTCTTGGATAGGACCTCTCTGACTATCAGGAATCGAAGAAAATTAATTATGAAAGATAATTAAAAAATATGTTTTTAATTAAATAAATTTTAAAAATTATATAATATTTAATAACATAAAATATTGTGGTCGAACATTTGGTCATGCATGGATATGGGTACCAGGTCACATGAAACCCATAGCTCGGAAAAATAATTTATTAGAATCACACCAACCTACCCAATAGATAAATGTAAAAAACTATGAAAATAAATAGAAATATTCATAAACTTTTTACCAAAATTAATACAAAAAGTCAACATAAAATAAATATCTTAAATAATTAAACATACCTTCGTAAATGAGACTTTAAAAAATATGGTCATCTCTCTGGAACAGGATCCAGAATCATCAATCAAGCAAGACCGCGCCACCTCCTAATCGGTGCACTGGCCTGAGGAGCAGCTGAATTGGGATCTTCAGCAAGAAGTGTGACATTAGTGAGAGAACAAAATAGACTGTCATGGTCATCTCCAGACAATATAAACAAATATTCCCACCTATAATAGATTGTTAATACATATATCAAATATTTAAAACTAATAAATACCATAATATAATAATATTACCGATAAAAAATTGTTAATAAAAATATGAAATATAAAAAATTAATAAATATCATAATATAATAATCACATGTAACTAAATACTTCAATATAATACGTCAATAATCATCTTCTTCATCATTTTTATCGAGATCAATGTCTTTGTTCACATCTTATGCATCGTTAACTTCCATATGACTTTCAGTTTCATCATCCCTTTTTACTTTATTATCATTTTCTATATCATTGGTCGTTAACTGGGGGATTCATTACCAATATTTATATTCCATAGGGTAAGAGATTTATTTTTTGATTTTTCTTGGAAAACATTAATATGATTCACTTCCATAGAACCATTTTCATATTCAATAAAATGATCGTCAAGTGATTTAATTTTTATCTCACTCTAAAAATTCATAAAATAACTCAAAATATCATAGTAATTTTTATAGTAAACATGATGTTCTTGATGTGCGAACATAAATAGCTCATTTGTTGTAAGAAGACTTTTATATTTAATTTCAATGACTCCATTTCTTGGATGAACTCACAACCCTCGATAATTATCAAACCAATGACATTCAAACATTGTTACATAATTTGGTACCAGATAACATAACTCAATTATTTCATCTAGTATACCATAAAAGTCAACTTCACATTCCTTATGATGGTATCCTTTCAAATTAAAACCATTATTCACTGATTTCTTTGAGTCGTCATATATGTGTGTATGGAATTGAAATCCGTTAACCACATACCCATTATATGATTTTACAAATTTCTTTAGAGGGTTTTTGAGCACAAATAATTGACCATCAATTTAATTTCATGTTGTGTTACCTGTAAAAAATAAAAAAAATATTAATAATAGACATCATTTCATAATTGATTTATTATTCCATCGAAAGAAACATAACTTACTAGTATTTGAAACCAATATGAAATTTTTTTTGTCAACATTCTTCAATTGGAGCATATGTAATTTGTATAATTTTTTTTGATATGTTAATAATATAGTCTACAAAAAAGTTAATTATTAAACTATTCATAGTCTTGATCCAAAAATAACAAATTAATGATTAAAATAATTGGAAAACACCCCTCTCCTCCTCTATAAATACCACCCCTCACCAGATATTCTCCTCACACAATAAAATATTTTATCCTTGTCCAAATTATAACCAAATATATTCCCAATCCCATTCCCCATGTCTTGGAGGTTCTGGTCTCAACAAAAGACTAAACCTTGGTTCCTTAAAGAGGTTCTAAAAGAGGATATTTCCAAAGTTAAAATCCTCTTTCTTTTTCTTTTAATTTCTTTTAATTTCTTTTTATTTTGTTATTATCTCCTAAAATAATATATAAAAATGTTCATGATAACTCCAGTATATTCTATATACTATAATTTTATCATGTTAATGTAAGATTAATCATCAAAATCTTTTTTCTCTCTCTTTTATTATAAAAATGAAATCATCACTCATGATGTGTGTATTTACCAACATCCTAGACGATGGATTTTCATTTTAATTTAATTACTTCAATTATATTCATAAAACCACTATAATGGTTGGTAAATACTTTAAAATTTATATAATAACCCTTTTTATGTTCTGTAACTGACTTATATTAACAATAATAAATAATAGAACAAAACTAGTTTGTGATGTTCGAAAACCCGCTAAAAATCTAAATGATCATCACTAACCTTTTACCTAATGATTCATCCTCATACCATTTAACCAAATGATATATATAACCATTTAAACCTATGTATTTTAATTAATAAAATATAATTTCAATTATGGATAATTATACCCATTTTACATAAACTTCCATACTCATATTCTAGTGAACTGATCATGAAAACTAAGAAAATGAGCACTCCCAAATGATCAAATTGAACTCTGTAACTCATTTAAAAGGATATAAATGAACTTAATAAATCTATAATAAATAAATAAAACATGTAAAAGAGGTTCTTTATTTGTTAATTAATCAATATAATTTGATTTTTTAAGATATTAAAGTGAAGAATGCTTTGAGACACATTGTAAGGGGATTCTCAAACCCAACTTTATTTCCTTGGGTTTTCCCTCTATCAATTCATTTTTAGTATTGATGTTCCTTTAATTTTCCTTAAATATAATTTCATTATCTATCCCTTTTATTTCATGGGATATAAAATCTTCTAATATGATTTCATGAACAATGAAAAAACTTTTCCAAAAAAACTCTTCCTTCTAAAAAATATGTCTTTTACTCCTCTTAAGATTGTTTTATCTTCACTCAGATTATTGATTATTATACCAAGTATGTTATTCCATATTTATTTTGGGAACCCCAAAATTTATTCATGAATGTATTAATTATTAAATGAAACACATTAATTTCCATGGGTTATTTTACGTCCATGATTGATATACATTCCATGTTGAATGTATGATTATGTAAATGTTATGATGTGATGGGTGCACCTGAAATTATATAGCACATGTAAATGTTATGATGGTATGGGTGCCCCCAAAATTTTTTATCACTCCAATTCATTGGGTAATGTGATTAATATCGTGATATAAAGTGAATTATGCATGAACATGATGATATATTTATTCATAACTATGTGTGGTAGTTCCTCCCTAAGATATTATGTTTCTTTTTTATGCATTACCATATTAAATTCCTTTATCTAATGCTTCCTCTCATGATTATGATGATGATACTTAATTATGTAATCATGATGATTATTATGCCCACCCATGTGTCATGTCACTTATTAATCCTCTTATTGGGATTTTAGTTCATCCCTTGTTTTTTTGTATATCCTCAGGTGAATACTTGTACAAGGAGAAACACAAGGGACAATAAGAATCTAGAGAAAAAGGAATTAAATAATTTTTATACTTTATTATGTAAATGTTATGTTTGGACCTAATTTTACCAATACAATAAACCTTTGGATCCTATTTTTCTAACACTATTATTTTTTTATCTTTAAAATGATGTAATATTACTGAAAGAAAAAGTAGGGTCACTATATGATCCTCTCATTTATTTGATGACTAGTAATTGGAAGTGATTATATAGTATCATTTGCTTTTTCCCATAATTTTTTGTCTCCTGTAAAAAGATAGGAGTACCATTTCTCCTTTTTCTTTCTCATTTCTCTCAATTGAATATGTATTCCATAAATTTCTATAGAAAGATTCAAATATCTTCATCTAAAAACACTTACACTAAAATTCACACATATAACATTCTCTATAGTTGTTATAAAACAATATAGTAAATCATTATGTAGTTTTACTCATTTCTTTACATGTAGAGAGATTATTATCAATCTTGTACATATTCAGCTTAAATTTATAAATCAAAAATAGAATATGATAGAACTGAAGGGTTTCATTAAATCCTACGAGGCTAAGAAAATATAATAATTTATAAATGAATCAAAAAATGAAACTAACCAACTAAATATAGAAATAAGTGAGTTCAAGGTCATAACTATAATATGGTGAAAGTATATTTCTAGGAAATAAAACAAATTAATTTGATTATGGTTTTTTAAGGAAGGGATAGTAGGTAGAATATCTATTTTAAAATTAGTTGGAGAAATCAAGCTAGGTTTTATATATTTTGGGTTCAGGTGCTAGTGAATTTAGAAATTAAATTTCTTTGTCATGATTGTTGTAATATTCAATATGATGAAGATCTGTGGTTTTGTTATCCACTCATTAATGTATAAATAAACTTTTTTCATGGTCAATAACTTGGGTTTTTAATGACTTAATGGTCTTGATACCATTTTTAAACATAATTACCCTAATATATTCAATTATCATGCCTAGTTCAAGGTAACTAGTTGTGAAATTAGAAAGATAACTTCAAAATTCTTATTCCAATAATCATGATATATAAATTGGAAATAAATTGAAATAAATTTAAATTACAAAAACCCAAACATGGATAAAAATAGAAAAATATTTCACAACACCATCCTCATTTGTCTAAAACACCAAGTATAGTTTGGGAGTTACCCCTCATGCTAATCATGTAGGAGTGGGAGGGGATGGTCAAATAAAATAAATGAATAATTATAATTAAATATAATAACTGATAATGGATTTTTTAGAAGTGTGTCACCTCTCCCCAATCTCTAGAATCTTATTCCCCTTGTAGCAGGAGCCTGAACCTCTTATTTATAGTCATAGATATATCCAAAATCAGCTTCAATACCCCCAAAATTGGATTTAAAAATCATCTAGGTCATTACAGGGTGACATAGGTCCATACACATTGAAATACCTTTAATATTATAAAAAATTGGATCTTTAATTCTACTATTGAATCTGGGTTCATTATGTGAAGGATGTTTTCATGGAAAGAACAGTTCAACTCCTGTCTTGGAAACTTTCTTCCATGAAATCATATAATGTGAATACTTATTCAAAGTGTGAATCATCATGGAAATTTTATCGATATTTTCTATCTATATTAACTCATTACATGAATGGATATTCACATCATGAATAACTTCAATGAAACTTATAAAATGTGTAAATAATTCTTCTCACAATATGAATGGGAAATATAATTTTAAGAAGATATCTTCTTAGAACCGGTCATGACATGAATCATTCATTCCCAAGATTCCTTAACTTTTCTCTGTGAATATTTCATGATGTCATGTTACACCACTTCATGTTGTAGTTTAAAGACTTTGTAACTTGTTTTATCCATATCTTTTCTTCATTTTCCTTTAAATTGTGTTCAAATGTCTCATGCCACAAAATGAGTAAAACAATAAATAATTTTAGAAAGAATACTCACTTTAATTCCAAAATAAATTCCTGATTAACAGAAATTAGTATCTCAACGTAGTATTCTTCATCTCAATTCCTCTTGAATAATATCTCACTATGATAGTAAAACTTGAGTCAAAGTTTTTTTTATCATCACATTAAATTTTCATATTTAATTGATCAGGAATTTCCTCCAATCAAGGTTGATAATTTTCTAAGAAATTAATCCTACTCTCATCTTACACTTATCAATCTAATATATTACAACAAAATTAATCTTTATGATATTTTGAACATTTAGGATCATCTCTAGAAACATAAAATTTATTTTATTCATATTTTGGAATATCTCAAGTTAAGATTGTATTTCCACCTTCCATAATTTTTCAGCTTTGATCTTCCTTTACAATTCTTGAAGATCATATTATCAAATTCATTAGATTAAATCACAATCCCTTTAAGGTGTTTGTGATGTTTAGATCATTTAATAATCGATTAATCATTATCCTAACTCAATTTCCTCTTCTGAATAAAAATTTTAGAAAAAAAAACATTTTAGTCTACATCATTCAATAATTTTCACAAAGTATGAAGTTATACAAAGATAACATAAGTCATATGCCAAATATCAAAGTTATACACCTTGAAAAATCACTATTTTTCAATACCTTTAAAGCATAAAAAATACCAAAAATTCTTATAGTTTTCAGAGTCATACATACCCATCAAAATAAATTTTCACTCTATCTTGAAGTCTTATGGGATCATACTTTGATAAAGTACACTTATAAATCACACACCCACTCTAAAATCTCACATTAGGTGTCATAAAGTCATATTCAACCTTCTCAAGTTATTATGAATTAAAAAATTCTTTATTTAATAATACTTGAATATTTATATGAACTTCCATGAAGTCATATGAAATAGTAAGTCTTATGAGAAATACTTGGCCAATTTTTTAGCTCCATTATCAAAATTATAGAATTCTACAAGACTTCTTCAAACCACATAAATCCTTCTTAAACATTCATCCAAGAGTATTTCCTTACTTATTTTAGGAACCTTCATTACTAGTACTCTAAGGATGGTTTCTCTAGAACTCAGTCTAGATTCCTCTAACCATTGAACCTATTTGAACCATTTTAAACATAGGTTAAAAAATTTCTCCATTTTAAGGTTCAAAAACCGGAACATTTCTTCTATAATTACACTATTTACATGTTTTTTATGGTTCTCCTTAGTTTTAATTCAAGAATTTAATTTCCATAAGTTCCAACTCAACAATCATCAGATGTATAAGGGACTCTCAAAGAGCAGTCATTTCCTCCATATTCCTTTCCAACATAGGACCCTTTCCCCTTTGTATGTTCATGGGAGAAACCCCATCTTACATTGAATTTCCTTACCAGATATAATGAGCACCAATTGAAAATAAATACAAAAACAACTCCATGATCTAATTAGGTACTTAAATATACAATTTTGGATTTTTTTTTCAATACAAATTAATCTCCCCAAGTCAATGTCTCTACTCCCCATTATTGATAAGTAATTGAAAGCTAGAAATTTTTTCTCAACCTTATTAACACTATATGTAAGGTTGAAAATATATTCTCCCCCTTATTGATATTAATAATTATTAGGGAATGAATTACTATGGAAAGTTTTTCTTCCCTTTACTCTTTAAAATTTTAAGATTCATCTTCTCTCCTAATACTCGTATCATATCTAGGTTTCTAGTGAATTTCATGAGATAAGGGTGGAACCAAATATCTCTTACTAATGATCCTTAAGTAATTCAACTCTAAGTCTATGTTTTCTAACCTAGTGTAGAAAATAAGATTTATTTTACCAAAGTATAAAAGATGAACACATACATTACTAATGTGATATACACACTAACAATCACATTCTTGAGGTTGTGCAATAATTTTTTTGAAAAATGTTATAAAAATACACTTCATTTGAATGAACACATAAAAAATATTCATGTTCAAGAATGTTCCTTCTCCATTTTGTTCGATATATACTCCCCATTTGTAACCAATTTCAATATACATAAAAATAAAGTTATGATAGGGAAAATCATACCTTATTCATCATCATGGTTAGGGTTATCCAGATTTATACATTTACTAAAAATTAATAAAAATTAATTATATTTACTCTTTTTATTAGATCCCCCCTGAGTGATGGTTTCCATTCTCTACGGTAGTTGATACTATTTGATATTTTTAAAGGATACATTATAGAGACCCACACTTTTCACACATATATATTTCATATTAATAGATCAAAAATCATTATATAACATAATGATACATGCCAAAATCATATAGGACTAGCGCCATTGGATGCTTAGACACATAAAAAATTGGTTTATAGGTAAACTACACCATCTCCCACTATACTCCTCGTAACTCGATCCTTTATAAGACATATCATATATAATACCATTCTTCATAACATAGGGAAAGTAATCATAAAAAAGTGTAATCTCAGATTCCCAGTTAGGTTAAATAAGGTATATATCAACATAACATCAGTATAAGGGTATGATAACATGAGAATAACATTTGAAATCCATAACCTATGTATCATAGATCATTAAATTCAGTAATAATATAATTATATTCAGTTTATAAGTCATGAATCATAAAGTAATCAAAGAAAAAAATCCATGAGATCTTAATATTGTCATAAGACATAGATTTTATCTATACACATAATAATAGAAAAACTTATGTCAAGGATACCCACAAAGACATTCATAACATATTAGTCTTGGTTTAACCACCCATGTACCTACTTTGGGCTTGAGAGAACCTCCTTTATACCCTATTTCAGTCTTTAGAAAACCTCCATTCACCCTCTTTGGGTCTTGGGATAAACTCTTGTATACCCTTTGAACTCGTGGAACATTAATCCTTACCCAATACATTGGAGGATTATATAATTTTGGCCCCACCCATCATATAATGAAAATCATACAGATTTATGCCAAAAGATCATAAAACATTCATCATATCAAAACCCATGAAAATAAATGGGTTTAATAAAACATTTCTTCATAGCATAACCTATGGAAAGGAAATGGGTTTTGTAAACATTTCATCATCTCATCATAGCATAACACATGGAAAAGGAACATGTTTCACAGACATCATAAGTGACCATTTTGGTAATGAATAAGGATCATATCATTAGATCATATCCCAAATAAATCTTAAGTAACATCAAAGGATGTCATATTTGATTGGAAATTATTTTTAAATATCAATTGGAATATTTATTGAGGAAAATATCCGTTTCACTTTGCAATCACTTATTTAAAATCTAAAAATTTACCAAATATTAAGGGAAACATTATATTTAAAAATATACTTGTATAATTTTAAATTAATACATAAATAATTTATTATTCATTATGGCGTACAATAAAAATCAAATCATACATGTTAAAATAAATATTTCTTTCACATTTTTAGTAAAAAGTCAAAAGTACCTAATTTGGTAAATTACAAGAATATTCATTTTAAAATATTTGAAAAAAATACAAACATGGGTAAAAATGATTAAAAAACCATATAAGAACATTAAAAACTTTATTGAAAATATTTTTAGAAAACATGGATATGGAAGAAAAGGGATTTTCAACTGAGGAGAGAAATATAGTCTATCTTCCATAAATATAGTCTTTCGGTCTCTTGAGTACATAAAGTGGGGAAAATGCGAGGAAAAAATGTAATATATAGAAATAACCTAATAAGAATAAAATTCATCAGTTTCTTGATAGGTAGATCATGATATTTCATCATTAGAAATATAATCATGAACAATCTCAATAACCAAGGAGATTGTAACATAAAAGCCTTTACACTTTGATAAATTTTGAATCATAAGGCCCATGAAATAAAAAAAACTTATATGGATATTCATATTTGATAATTTTCATTATAATAATCATAAAATACATCCATGATCAGTATATAAACCACGTAAAATAAATAAGTGGTGAATATGGCATGCAACCCATTGAAATAAAAGTGAGACAAAAATCTCTAACCTCAAGTCTTGACTTTATTCATACACATTTGAACCTCATATATAATAAATATAAGATTAATATACAAGTATTATAGAACAATAATCATATATATCATATCATATATGATTTAACTATGACCTTTTTTTACCCATTTATAAACAATTTCCTTGTTAAAATCATGTTTAGTGTAATAACTGCTTCATTTTACATGTATGTTTTAGTTTGGTATTTTCAATCCTTTTACATTGATAATGGTTCCATAATATCCAGAATTTTAACTATGATATAAATATAAAATATATTCATTATATATTTATTTATAGTAATCTAAAAAATTTATAGGTTGAAAATGAATTAAAAAACTCATAGAGACGGTGGGTCGTACGTACGCATGAACGTTGTTTCCATTTTCTCATAGGATGGAATAAAAGATAACTAAAGATTATATCAAATTTATAGAATAATTTTTATTTCATAAATATCATATATATTCATTAAATTTATCCTTATTTATATCCATGTCAATATAAAGTGAAAAACAAATCACATCGCTTTGTTAAGGCGGTAGTCCACACATACGCAAGAGCGACGTTATTGTTTTCCAAATGATTGTAAGGTAAGAAGGTAGATTTATTATTATAATTAAATAATTATAATTATTTCATTAATATAATATATATAATTTTAATCCATAATTAAATCCACATGTGAGAGGCGGTGATGGAAAAAAATTACATCAGTTTGCGAGGCGGTGGTCCACTGCACACATGGTCGATGATTTAATTTCCCCTTTTATGGAAGAGGAGATAGATAAAAATTATTACATTATCACAATAACATATAATTATATGGGAGAGAATTATTTTATTATATCATCTTAGTTGAATAATATTTTAAGGAGGTGTAATAATAAATAAAATAAAAATGCTCTGTTAAGAACGATACCTCTTCTTCGGAAAACCTCCTTAGGTTAGCACCAAAATAATTATTAGGAGTATTTACTAAAAAAGTCTGGCCTATAGGATAAGGGGAGGGAATTAAATAAGGTATTTTTTAATTTATTGGTCCTACCAAAAGGATTTTTAAGTGTTAATAGTAGAGGAGATGGGGTGCCTTTTTATAAGTGGTGGAGAGGGCACACTAGAAAATTTTTAAAATAAAATGTTATCCCCACATTTTACACTATCCAAAAGGCTCAAAAATTACACATTATCAAACCTTAAATGTGTTAGGGTCGATATATGGCCATCCAATTTGAATTGTAAAAGTTAATAGGTAATTTTAACCCTTATCCTTTTAGTTTAACTCCCTTGTAAACTCGTAGTAACCTTAACTAAAATGTTTTTTTACTATTTATTATGATAAAAAATTAATTTTACTTTATTATATAATATTAATTATTCTAATTCAAATTATTTATACCATTTTTCTAAATTCAATTCACATGTTTTATGGAATTTTATTTTAAATTAAACCTGCTGACATAATGAAAAGGCAGTTCTCTAGAAAAAACATATTCATAAGTCAATAAAGTTTTTATATCATAATTGAACCTAAAGTTAATTCGAATGACCTAAATTGGATTAGTAATAAAATAATTTTACAAATTTTACTTTTAAAAAAATTAAAATTAAATATATATTTGTGAATTATTTAAACAAAAATTCATTTTTCAATAAAAATAGTATTTTCACTATTCATTAAAAATTAAAATATTTAGAAAAATCACAAAAATTCACCCTAAGATAATTTTGGAATTTTTATTCAAAAATTATTTTTATTTTTTCAAATAAAGTTTCTAAAATTGGAAAAAATAATTTATTATTTGTTTATAAAAATTAAGAAAACATTTTTTTAGAAAATAGTATTTTCAAAGCATATATAGACTTTATAAAAATTAAGTAATATTTATCAATGTGATTTATTTATATAATACCATGATAATTAATTTTTAAATTGTGGTTATTACTATTCATTCTTCCATGTTTAACACCTACGTTATAATGGTTATGTTTAAATAAAAATATTAATAGGATTTTTTAGCTTATTAAAACTCGGTGTTGCGTGTAACCCAAGATTTCAAAGAAATTAAATTCATTGGAAAAATAATACTATTTCATAAAATTTCAGTGTATTACATACATAAATGTAAACATTTTGATGACCTACATCGTCAGAGGTTGAGAAAAATAAGGGAAATTTGATTTTTTGTTCCCAAAAGTTGTTTAGGGGGAAAAGGTTCATTTATCCAATGATATGGTATTGGATAATTTTATTGGATACTATGTTGGTCCTAGAATAGGTTTTTTACCCTAGGATAAGAGTTTAGTGGAAGTCTAATCGGTTTCAATGTTAATGGAATGTTTAATATTTAACTAATTAAATATTAATTTATTTTTTCATGTTTTATTGGTTGTATCTTTCAAATAGAGCATAAAATTGTTTTTCTATATCTATGGTTGATTCTAGAATGGGTAGTTTTTCCTAGAGAAGCCATAACCTTGGGTTGGGTACCAGGGTCAGGCTAGGGCTCCTTAAATTTTCTTTTTCTATTTATTTTCCCATTTTTCCTTTTTCTTTTTTCTTCTTTTGCTTTACTCTCCAATATTATGGAATAAGCCCCACGGGATCTTCCCTTTGGTTTTCTTCATCTAGGAGAGGGAGAGGGAGAGAATAGAGAGATAGGCAGAGGATGAGGCATCGTCATGGAACTCGGGTCACACTGGATTATCATGTGGTAGTTCCGAATCACGGATCAGACCAAAGCCTCAGAGGTTTCCACCTAAAGATAGGCCCATTTTAGATTTTATTTTTAAAATCCTTGTAGAATAGGTTTTTGCATTTTTAAATCATTTTATGGATTATTTATGACCCCTTGTGGGTCAAACTGTGGGTTGTGTGGTGAAATCGGGTGTTTCTAGTTGTTTTGAGGGGTTTCTATTTAGAAAAACACTTATATTTGGTATATTGTTCATATGAAACACATCGTGTGTTATTCATGTTTAAGGAAGATGAGATTTTTGTCACTACACACCATATACCAGTGGTAAACACCAAGTAGTTGGCTTTTAGGGTGTGGCTAAGTACTTATCCAGACATCCCGTGTAGGGGTACTTTGTCATGTATAAGTACATAGTCAATTCCCATGTGGGGTTCAGGACATGTACACATACACATCCAGGTGGTCTACATGTCAAGGTAAATGGTAAGGGGCCCCATGTGGGGGTACACATTGTATACTGGTATTACAAATCATGTACTCAGATGTTTTACACACCTAGTTTGGATGAGGTACACGGTCATGTACCCATGATGGGGTACATGCTTTGTACAAGATCCACATGCCATGTACTTTGGAAAAGTACATGACGTGTGTCTTAAGGTATATGTCCAGGGAGGACAATTGTGAGTACCTATCGTGTGCATGAAGTGAACACCATGTAATTTCCCTACCTTGGGTTTTTTGCCTAATTTACTCCCTATTGTAAAAATTGGACTTGTGAGTAGTCCAATCTGAGATTTGTTTTTTAGATCATGATTGTGGTATCCTTTAGGTGTTCAGTGGATATATGGATATTGTTTTGGATTTTGATAGTTCAGTAGGATGATTTATTTTTTGTGCTTCCAGATTCCTCTTAGAGGTTGGGTTTTGAGTTATGAGACATATGTGAGGGTGTGTGCTCATTAGTTTTTCAGGGATTATAGATGCAAACCAGTGTTTTTAAAGTTTCTTTTTAATGGATCCAAGAAGTTTTGATTGATTAGTATCACTAAGGAGATCTTGTTGTTCCATGCATGTCGGAACCAGTTTTTCGTGGTTAAATATGTTGAGGTTTAACTCATGGGTTTTTGGGACCAGATTTTATAGATCCTTTGAGTTATATTGATGTGTTTTTTGGTAGTTATACTGGGTGTTATTGATCTTTTGATATGAATCTATGATACTCTAGAGGATTCCCTTATGGGATAGTTTCTGATCAAGTGATCAGTGGTTACTGTAGTTGGTTGTTGATAATTCTCATATGGAGTGTTTTGTTTTTGATTGTGCAGAGTAACCCTTATGGAGGGTCTCCTACTTATGATCTGGTCATGAGGACCATTTTTAATTACCCTATTGGAGGTAATGTTATTATGGATTCTCTTTAGATGTTTTATTGATCTAGAATCAGTTGGAGGATATTTAGGGTCGTTTGGGATGTTTTTGCATTGGGTGTGTCCCATGATTTTGAATAAGCTAGAGGAAAAACCCATAGGCTTTCCTTATCTTTTTATGGACTTTGGTCTGGTTAAGTTTGTTTATAAAGGTGTTACATGAGAGATGTGGTTCAGTGAGGGAGTCTCGTGGTGGACGTTTCTTTGTGTTGTGACCCTGGGGACCATGGGCGCCCCAAATTGGGTTTGACCTTGATGTGGTATGTGGAGAGACCATGGTGGTTTTTTTGTTTGGATAATGATATCTAGGTTTATGAAAGATGTCCCATGCTCTATTAGCTGAGAGTTGATCAAAGATACTAGTTTTGTTATTTTTATTTTGGGTTCGAGGTGGGATTATACCTTATTTTGTTGGTCATTGGTCATGATGTTTTAGGATGTTTCTTCTCATGAATATGGTTTGAGGAGGATACCATTGGGATATATTGGATTGGGTAGTGTCCCTAAGTTTTGATTTGGTTCTCTCCTATATTGGATGGTTGTGGTTACAGGGTCTTAGGGAGATAATATATGATCTTAATGAGTTCAACCCCAATCTAGTTGAGTGTAAGACCTAAATAGTGTGTCTTCAGGCTCGTGAGGTGTCGAGGAACTCACAGAGTGGCTTTTAGAATCATGGATGATGTTTTCTATCCCAACACCATGGATTATTTTCACTCTCAATTGTATATATAGATCCCATGGGATTTTATTGTTTGGTACCATAGTTGGTGCCTGATTTTTTTTGTAGAACCTTCAGGACTGAAATGTTCTATAGTTGTGTCAATATAGATGTTTTTATCACTAGTTTAGATTGTGCTATTAGAGTACTAGATCTTGATAGATGTGTGTTGTTCATGTGTACACATATTGTTTTTTCCTTGGGTTTAGTATTCCTACATGTTTCATTTAGTCATCTTGGATCTCTTATGAAGATCTCAGAGATGTGACATTTGTTGTGTGGCTAGGTAATCCATGTGTTATAATCCTATGGCATGGGTGAGAAAAGGGGTAGATTTACCATGGGTTTCAAGATAAAACTCATTGATTGGATAATTTCTTATACTTATTTTCCCTTTTTATATAGGTATTTCTTTCATGCCTTCTTTTGTTAGTTTTTGAGAAGGATAAGTATATCATGTGTGAATTCACTTGTTATTATAGAAGATTATAGTTTCACCATTGGGGATGGTCTACTGATATTTGTTTCTCACCCACTATATGTGCACCTCAAAGTTCATGTAGACCTGACGCCTTATTTATGGATGGAGCATAGAGTGCATAATGGATGGGTTCAAGGCCTAGTGTTTCTTGATCGATCATAGTTGATCATGTGCAATCAGGATCAAGTTGGTATAGCTCGAGCGTCATGGATTCCAAGTATGTGGGTTGTATTAGTGTTAGAATTAGATCCAGTTGTATTTCTTTAGTTTTTTTTATTTTTTACTTGTGGTTAGCCTAGTGGGTGGCCATTTATTTCATTTTTTTCATTCTTTGAAAGTATTTATGGTTATATGATGTATTTCACTTATTATAGCTTGTTATGTTACAATTAGTTTTTATGTTTACTCTGATGCTCATTTTTGTGTATGATTTTGGTTATTTTTCTACTATTATCATACTCTAACCAGAGGTTATAGTCTCCCCACAACACCTTTTAGACCCTGACCATTATTTTTTAGCATATGGCATTTGGAGTGGTGTGCTTGAGGACTTCTAGCAGGCCAGATTGAGTGATGTGTCAGGTCCACTAGGGATGGATTGTTATAAACTTCCCTATGATGGATAGATTTTATACATGTATAAGCCTAATAGCCTTAAACATTTTCTTTTTTATGCCTCTCCTTTAATTCCATTTCAAAAATCACAACCACCAAAATATTTGAATAAGGTGGTTCATCATAATCTCTTTAATTATAGTATCACAGATGAGACTTTTCCAGAATATAGTAACTCCTTCATTTGAAGGTCTAATGTACCTAGATCTCTTTATGCATGCATTGTATTTAGGTTTCCAAATCTGAATATATTTAGTAAGTATGTACCTCTTCTTTTTTTATATTTCTTGTTACCTGTAATTAGATTCATGAATTTAGATAGAATGTCACTTTGATTTTTCTCTACATGTTCCATATTTTTACCTTCTTCTAACAAAAACATACAGATTGTTAGGGATACCTTTTTCACATGCCAAGCCTTTTTGTTGTGTGATGTAATTGGTGTTTTCCTATTGTCTCTTCTCATTTCCTTTTGACCAGGAATAAATGTCATACATATGGAAACATAATGGAAAACTTGTTTTCACCATCCACACACTTCTTCACTAGATTTTAGATTACCCTTCTTGGGTAGCCTCTCACCCTCTTCATTAGGATTTTCAATAACCAACCTAATCATGCTATCACTTTCTTGGATGGATTCTCTATTTTATTCCATCTTGATACCATTAACTTCCTGGATCTTCATGTAAATTTTTAAATGTTCTATGATGTTTCCTTTCTTACCATAGAAAAATAATCTTCTCTTATTTGGTGTGACATCCACATCATCCTTCTTCTTGGATAAACTTTTTTCAACATTATTCTTTTGTTTATTCCCCATGGTAAACTTTTCATTTTCATTTATCTCTAATGTGGTCTTTTTTCTAGAATCCTTAAATGTTGTTTTGGATTGGTACATACCAAGATTATTTAATAGAGTGATCACTTCTCTTGAAGTATTCATTGAAATTATCTAGAAAATAAAATTTGCTATTATAAGAAAAATTATGCTTCTTTCGTACATCCAACTTCAGACTAATAGTTTTTCCCATTGTTTTAGAAATTATCCCCCATAATTTAGGGCTTCTCTAACTTTCATAAATTGAAATATTATTCAAACATTATATGGACATGTGCCCAAAATTCCAACATCTTCCAACTAATACTTTTCATTTGTCTTTAATAATAGTCTATATATATTTTATAGGTTTTCAATCCATATATGTTTTAGTTGAAACCTCATCCTTTTTATATCCCTTTTGGGAGATTCATTTCTTATTCATGCTTACATTCACCAGTGATGTTGTGGTTGATTTCTTTTTTTTCTCCATCTAATTTTCTTTATGATTTTGAATTTCTTTTCTATGATATTTTTCAAAATAGATTTAGTGAAAATAGATGTATCTAAAAAATTGGATACCTTATTCCATGAGACAATATTTGATGTTTCCCCAGAATATCCTATGCCCATTTTTTCACCATTTTGATACTTTTTTACTGGAAAAATTATCTCAGATACTTGATTGGTAGCATGATTATTTCTTTAAAATGATTGGAAAGTTAAATCTTGATTTAGTTATAGATTTCTAAATTTGACTTATAATTTAAGGAACTTTTTGTTGAGTGTGTTATTTTCATCTTGAGAGATAGATCTAAATATTTCATCCTTAGAAACATAATCATAAACAATCCTAATAACCAATGAGATTGTTACATAAAACCCTTTTCACTTCGATAAATTTTGAATCATAAGACCCATGAAATAAATAAGATTTTATGGATATGTAAATCCATTAATTATTATCATAATAATAATAAAATACATACATGATTTTTATATACACCACATAAGGGAAACAAGTGGTGAATATGGCATGTGTCCGATGGAAATAAAAGTGAGACAAAAATCCCTAACCTCAAGTCACGACATTCTTCGTACACATTTGAACCTCCTGTATAATAAATATAGGATTATTATAAAACTATTAAAGAACTATTATCATATATAACAAACCATATATTATTTAATTAATAACTTCTATTACCAATTTATTAATAATTTCTTTATTAAAATCACATTTTGGGTAATAACTGCCTCATCTTCATATATGTTTTGGTTTGGTTTTTTTGTTCTTTTACATTAATCATTGTTCCATGATCTCCATAATTCTAACCATGATATAAATAACATGCATATTCATTATATATGTATTTATAGTAATCATAAAATTTAGATGTTGAAAATGAAATAAACTGTTCATGGAGATGGTGGGTTGTACGTATGCATGAACGTTATTTCCATTTTCTCAATGGATGGAATAAAATAAAATAAAAATATATCAGCATAATATATTCAATTTTATGTCATAGATATCATATATATTCATTAAATTTATCCTTATTACTATCCATATCAAAATGAAATGAAAAACAAATCACATGGCTTTGTAGAGGCAGTAGTCTGCACGTGTGCAAGATCGATGTTATCATTTTACAAAAGATTGGAATATAATAAGGTAGATGTAATAATATAATTAAATAAGTATAATTGTGTCCCTAATATCATATATATACTTTTAGTCCATCATTATATCCACCTGTCAGAGGCAGTGATGAAAATCAAATTACATCAGTTTGCAAGCTGGTAGTCCACAGTACACACGATCGATGAACTTCTTTCCCAATTTATAGAAGATGCGTTAGATATAGATTATTAAATTATCACAATAATTTATAATTTTATGGGACATACTTATTTTATTATATCATCATAGTTGAAAAATATTTGATGGATTTGTTATAACACCCCAAACATTTTATGATATGCTTCTCTTAAATACATTCTATCCATAGCCTATATTTCATAAATCATTGTTTTCCTTTGAAATGAAACTTGTTTATTTAGGATATAGTCAAAAAAATATACATTAAACATAAATTTTCCACTTATATGTTTTGAATTTTGAAAAACGGTCATCTAGAGTTGTGACCAGTAAGTCATTTAGAGTCTGATAGAACCAACTTGATTTTTTGATAAATAGTAATATACCCTTATGAATAGTAATATGACCCTTATGAATAGTAAATAATGATAATATTTTACTTTCTTAAGGTAAAAATATAATAAAATATTAATTAATTTTTCGATGTGATATAAAACTAATTATACCTTTAAAATTGTTATTTTTCAAATTACCTATGATTTTATTTAGAAATTAAATTAATAATATTTAGAAAATTATTTTTGAAAAATGGAGTTCATTTTTCAATTCCACATATCAAAAAATGGTTAGGGTGAGTTTTTGGGATTTTTCTGAAATTCTGGAATTTTCGATGAATAGTGAAATACGGTAAAATACCGTATATTCAAATTATCAGTAAAATACACTATTTATGACATCATAAGTGATGTAATACAACTAGGTTAGAACTAAAATGTCATTATTACTACTTGGGTTCACATGAATTATGATTATTCATAGTCTTGAGAAAAAATATTATAATAATGATTAAAATAATGAAAAATACCTCCTCTCCTCCACTATAAATACAACCCTTATTCCCCTCTTCCTCCCACACCTCTCAAGCCTTAAGCCTTACCTATGTTCTGCCCAATACTTCTCACAATACTCTTACCCACGTCCTAGAGCTCCTGTTCTCACTAAAAGGCCAAAAACAAAGGCCTTAAGAAGGATCTCAAGGAGAAGAGATCAAGAGGTAAACATCGTCTTTAGTTTTCATTATTTTGTTTCATTTGTGTTATTATTTTTAATTTACTTTGTTTTATGTTGGGATATTTCATTACATATCCCCCTTAATTCCCATATTATGTAATAGTGATGAGATACCCCCTTTATCTCATTAAACTATTTTATGAAATTTTAAGTGATGTCGTTAGGCTGCCGAATTTTCGTGAGAGATTTGTCAATTTTTCTTCTATTTTGTGTTCCTTTATTTTATACTTATTTCCTCATCTCCCCTCATCCAAATTCTATGATAATTACACTAAATTACATGAAATGGAATTTTATTATGCTAAATTAATATTTCATCATCATCGCTCTTTCCCCCTCCTCTTATACTAAAAATGAAAACACAGTCGGAGATGTGTTAATTTATCACATTCAAGGACAATGGGTTCTCAATTTCTATTAATATCTTCAATACTGGTCATGAAACCCTTTTAATGGTTGAACCCGATCAGAATATATGTATTTCATCTCATTAATGTTCTGTAATCCTTACACACTCATAATATAAAATAATAATACAAAACAAGTTCATTGTGAACAAAACCGCCAAGTTAATCCAAACATTTGTAATTAACATTTAACTAATGAATCATCATCATGGTATATAACCCAAAATTATTATAATATCATTTATATCTATATAATTTCATTAATAATATATATTAATAATTCTGTATGTTTAACCACATTTCAAACGAACTTCCATCCATGAATACAGGTAAACGAATCATGAAAACCAAGGAATAAAATGATTCCAAAACAATAAATTTGAAACTCTTAAACCCATTAAAAAGGGACATGAATAAACCTAATAAGGTTATAATAAATCAATTAAATATATATGATGTTCTGAAAATATTTAATTAATGAAGCTAAATTTTATTATTCGGGTCATTAAAAGAAATTAAGAACACACTTCAGCATAAGGTAAGGGGTTTCTCATCTCACTTTCATTTCTGTGAGATTTCCTTTGTT
Organism: Viscum album; assembly: GCA_963277665.1. Lineage (NCBI taxonomy): Eukaryota > Viridiplantae > Streptophyta > Magnoliopsida > Santalales > Viscaceae > Viscum > Viscum album. Next base: position 898,001,652 of record OY728127.1, read on the forward strand.
TGCCACTTATTTCTTTCATGTGATGTATTGTGTAATTACTTTTGATATATATTATCATTATTATCTTTATATTCATGGTATTATGTGATTCATTTGGTGGTTATTATTTTTTGGTCATACAACTCGATTGATTACAACGGGGTAAGGGAATTTATCTCAAATTGCATTTCATTGCCAGTTACATGGTATTGTGAACCTAGTAATCTTTATGCAGTGTACCTACTAACCATTTGAGATCACTTTTAATTTTAAATTATTTTTATTTTAAATATCCAAATTCTCATATCATGGATATGTTTATTTTTTAAACCTTATACCACTTTACATACGGTGTTTATTTGGAATGTTGTTTTAACTGTAGAAATATTGATGAATATGTATCCTATACTCTATAAGAATATTGAAAAGTCATATTTATATTGTATTAGATCAATTTATAAAAAATTATTTGGACGTGAAGTGGAAGTTGGGGCCTGTTATAGCCCCTTGATGCATCGATAGGTCTCATGAGATAATCAGTTTGGCGACAAACCCTTAGAGTTTGTTTCAAAAAATCAGAATGGTTTCTAGCCACATAACTAAACCTTTTTAACGGTATTATGGTATCATGTTCCAGATTAATGAAGTCTAATTAATAATCATTCTATTTTTTCATTATTAGTTATTATTATCCATGAGGTTTTCACTGTGACAAAATCTATGGATGGAAGTTCACTATCAATATATTAATGGCATGTGTTTTTCATTTATTCACCATGCCATATTGACTATGACAAGTTTTTTATGATTAAGTTGATATTGATTCGTGCTTCTGCTATTTGTAACCCTTACTGAGCATTCGATCTCACCCCTTTCATTTGTTTACCTTCAATAGGTTATGAAGAGGAGATCACTTATTGAGAATTTGTGGATGCATTTTATTTTTTTGTTATGTATTGTATTTTTTTACATTTCCCAATGTAATTTGAGTTACATCTATGTATCTAGTTTCTTAAATACTAATAAACTAATCATTCCTTCGGGATTTCAGTCTTTATAACCATGCCAATGTACTTAGTAATTCACCAGCTCTTGTCTAGAGGGGTCAGGGTGTTATAGTTGGTATTAGAGGAAGTTTAGTAGAAAACTTGGAAACTATATTTAGAAGAAGTATATTAGGGAAGAGTCCCTAAGATAGTCTTTGAGGATAAACATACAAGAACGTCTCGGTATTTTGGTAAGGAATAAATTATGTGGATCTTTCAAGCAATACATCCCTGTCTGGATACGAGCTGGTAGAGGTGGCTATGGCACAGATGTACCTAGGAGTGAAAGCTCCGACAAATAGTTTCGGGCTTGACCTAGGGTATCCTGGTACACAACAACGGGTCGTCCTTCACTATTTCTTATGACACTCTTGGGGGATATTCTTAGGACAATTCAAATTTTCTTTACAAGAAATATTTAAGGAGTTTAATGTAAATGTTTCCTCAGAGAAACCATGTCTATGATATTAGTTATGCATAGAATTCTAATCTATGTTAAGTGATTTACTATTTGAGATTCGTAACCTAATCTAGTGTATGCCATTATTTAAAAATGTCGCCTAATGGATGAAGGGGAATCAATACTCGTGGTAAATGTAGGGATCTTCCCACTGAGCAAGTCAACATAGTCAATGTTGGAGCATAACAGATAATGACCATATTGGGACAACTTACTCAGGTTGTGACGAATAATCATGTTGCGCTTGTGTTGGATAGTTTCATGAGGCAGAAGCCCCCATCTCTCAGTGGGACTACTAACCCAGTGGTTATTGATCAGTGGATCAAGCCCCTTGAAAATATATTCATGGCATTAAGATGTAATGAAAATGAAAAGGTAGTACTAATAGTATATTTTCTCAAGGGCGATGCCGATAAATGGTTGTCCTTAATCAAAAATACCACAGAGGAAGAAGAAATAGAAGATATGGAATGGAGGAATTTTAAGGAAATATTCTTTGACAAATATTTCCCTCATGAGAAATGAACCAAAATGAAGGGGAAATTCCTTAGCTTAAAGAAAAAGTAATAAGACAGTGTTGCAGAGTATGAGGATACCTTCACAAGGCTAGAGAGGTATGCCATAAATTACATACATGACTCAGAAGACAAGATTGATCATTTATTTTAAGGTCTTAATCCGAATCTTTGAAGGGAACTGGATTCTCAAAAAATTTCATCATATGATGAAATTGTATGAAGTGAAATCAAAACAGAGAAGGAATTTTCTAGATCAAAATTTTTCAAGGGAAACCAAGATAAGAAGCATTACCCTAATAAACTAGGAAAAGGTGAAGCACTAAATAAGAACAATTTAATGAAGCAATTCCTTTTATGCACGAACTACAAAAAGAATTATCCAAGAAAATGCTTAAAAGGAATGGGAATCTGCTATAAGTGCGAAGAAAAGGGACCTCGATCTGATGAATGAAAGGGGAAGAAAAAATTCAATGATATTCAATGATACAATTACAGAGAGATGGGACACTATGTAAATGAGTGTCCTAAGCGCCAAGGAAACTTTCCTCAGAAAAGGCCACAAGCCCAAGGGAAAGCTTATACAATTACAACCACAGAGGTTGAAGTTCCTAATGATGTAGTGGAAGGTACTCTAATTGTTTCCTAAAACATAGCCAATGCTTTATTTTATTCTATATCATTGCATTCATTTATATCTTCCCAGTTTTCCAATAAAATTATACATGTCCAATTTGAATTAATAAAAGAGTTATCAGTCAAAACTCCTAGGGGATGCATCATTGCAACAAAGTCATGTCAACTAGTCCCCCTCATGATATATAAAAGTGCTTTAGTTGCTAATATTATCATTATACCAATGAATGAATTTGATATAATTATTGGTATAAATTGGCTATCAAGCTATGATGTGAAGATTTATTGCAAGGAAAAGGAAGTTACATTTTTTGAAAATGGTGTAGACTCTCTTATATTTAAAGTAGAAACCTTATCATATGATTCTTATCTAGACCCACCCCTTGTATCTCTACTAAATGTAATTCATGGATAGGAAGGGAACCCAATATCTATGGGTGAGGAAAGGAATCTGAAAATTGAAGATGTGCATATAGTGCAAGAATACATTAATGTATTTCCAGAGGATTTACCTGGACATCCTCGAGAGTGAGAAATTGAGTTTTCCATTTACTTAATTCCTGGTGCAAGACCTATATCAAATACCCCCTATAAAATGGCCACTATGGAGTTAGTGATACTAAAGAAATAACTAGAGGATTTGAGTGAAAAAATATTTATTCAACCTAGTGTTTCCCCATGGGGAGCCTCGATCCTATTTGTCAAGAAGAAAGATGGATCTATGAGGCTATGCATTGATTACAGGGAAATCAATGCTATTACAATAAAGAATAAGTATCATCTTCCCAAGATTGATGATTTATTTTATTAACTTCATGGAGTTCAATACTTTTTGAAGATTGACCTTCAATCTGGATATCATCAGCTTCGTGTGACGAAGGAAGATATTCTTAAGACGGCATTTCAAACCAGGTATGGGCATTATGAGTTTACAGTGATGCCTTTTGGACTAACTAATGAACCCTCTTTTTTCATGGATTTAATTAATAGAGTTTTCAAATAATATCTTGGTAACTTTGTTGTGGTATTCATCTATGATATCTTGGTATACTCAAAAATCTATGAAGTCCATGAGAATCACATGAAAATTATTTTGAAAACTCTTAGAAGAAATTAATTATATGGGAATTTTAGAAAGTGTGAATTTTGGATTCAATCAGTTTCTTTTCTAGGCCATATTTTCTTTAAAGTTGGAATCCTAGTTGATACTGTGAAGAAAAATTAAATCCAAGAATTTTCCAGGCCAACGAACATAATAGAGGTACGCAATTTTATTAGCTTAACAGGTTACTATCGGTGTTTCGTTCAGAATTTCACCTAACTAGCTAACTCGCTAACCAAGATCACACATAAAGGAGTTAAGTTTGTGTGGATGAAAAAATGTATAGAATTATTTGAATAATTGAAAAGAATATTTTTCAATGCTCTAATTTTGACTCTTCCATCTTGAAATGATGGATTTGTAATATATAATGATGCCTCAAAGAATGGGATTTGTTGTATCCTTATGAAAAATAATAAAGTTATTTCTTATGCATCAAGGAAGTTAAAGACTCATTAGAAAAATTGTCCAACACATGATCTTGAGTTAGAAGTTGTAATATTTTCTATGAAAATATATAGACATTATCTTTATGGTGAAAGATGTGAGATATACACAGATCACAAGAGTTTTAAATGCATTTTCACACAAAAATAACTCAAAATGAGGCAAAGTAGATGGCTCGAGTTACTCAAAGATTATGATTGTTCAATACACTATCACCCTGGAAAGGAAAATAAGGTGGTAGATTCTTTGAGTAGAAAATACCACAGAATTATGAACAATATGAGATTTTAAAGGGATCCTATGTTCAGGAATCTAGTAAAGATTGATATGGGAATTATCATGGAAGGTAACACATCACTATTTTTTCAAATGGTTTCCAAACCTTCTTTCATAAAACAGATACAAAGTTCTCAGGATGATGATGAGGAGTTTCAAAAGAAAATTAAAGCTGTAAATGATGGGAAGTTGATTGACTTCATATATGAAGGGTGAATTTTAAAATTTGAAAAGAGGTTATGTGTTCCCGCTATTCTTGATCTAAAGAGGGAACTATTGGATGATTCTCAGAGCTCTAATTTCTCTATACACCCTGGTAGCACAAAGATGTAGAGAGATCTAAAGGAACATTTTTGGTGGGATGACATGAAGATGTAGATTGATGATTATGTGATGAGATGTTTAGTTTCTCAACAGGTAAATACTGGAAGACAACATCCTAGAGGAGTCATGCAACCCCTTCTTGCACCTATGTGTAAATGGGATAACATTACAATGGATTATGTCACTCGACTACCGAGGAAACCTAGAAGGAATGATGAAATATGGGTAATTGTTTATTGCCTCCCAAAAGCAGCATATTTCCTTCCTATAAGAGAGGATTTACCACTTGATCACCTAGAAAGACTTTATATTAAAGAAGTTGTAAGGCTTCATGCTACACCTCTATCGATTGTGTCTCATCAAGATCCCCAGTTTACATAAAAATTCTATAAAATTCTCTAGAAGGTTTTTAATACTGAGCTTAGTATGAGTATTTCTTATCATCCCCCAAACTGACAGACAGTCTGAAATGACTATTAAAACTCTAGAAGACATATTGAGATCATGGTCTCTTGACTTCCAAGGTATGTGGGATCAATACTTTCCTTTGGTGGAATTTTCCTACAACAATAGTTTACATTCTAGTATTCAAATGGCTCCATATGAAGAATTATATGGAAAGAGATGTCGAACTCCAACTTTTTGGGACGAAGTTGGTGAGAGGAAACTTATAGGCCCAAAACTTATTGAAGAGTCCACAACAAAGGTGAAGACAATCCAAGCCCATATTAAAGTATCCCAAAGTAGGAATAAGAGTTATGCTGACAACCGGAGAAAAGATTTGGAAGTCCAAGTGGGATATCATGTCTTTCTGAAAGTATCTCCATGGAAGGGTGTCTTAAGGTTCGGTAAGAAAGGGAAACTGAGCCCCAGGTACATCGGACCATTTGAAATTCTAGAAAGAATTGGAGTTATAGATTACCATTTAGCAATGAATCCAAGTCTCTCCAATGTTCATGATGTTTTCCATGTGTCATTATTGAATAAATACTTTCCAGACCCAATGCACATACTCACTTATGAAGAAATATAACTGGAACCTGATTTTTTATACTATGAAGAGCCTATCAGGATCCTTGACACGAGGGAGCAGGTACTGAGAAATCGAAAGACTCGTATCGTAAAGGTTCTTTGGAAAAACCATAATATGGAGGAAGAAACATGGGAACCTGAGGATTTTATGAAGAATAACCATCCACATCTTTTTGGTGGGATTTATACAAAAAAATTTGAGGAAAAAAAATTTAAAGGAGGGAATAATATAAGACCCCAAACATTTTATGGTATGCTTCAATTAAATACATTCTATTCATATCCTATATTTCATAAATCATTGTGTTCCTTTGAAACAACACTTGGTTATTTAGAAGATAGTCAAAACCTAGCCATTAAACCTAAAATTTCCACTTTTATGTTTTGAATTTCGAAAAACGTTCATCTAGAGTTGTGACCAGTAAGTCATTTGGAATCTGATAGAACCAACTTGATTTTTTTATGAATAGTAATATACCCTTATGAATAGTAATATGAATAGTAATATGATCCTTATGAATAGTAAATAATGATAATATTTTATTTTCTTAAGGTAATAATATAATGAAATCTTAATTAATTTTTCAATGTGATATAAAACTAATTACACCTTTAAAATTTTTATTTTTCAAATTAACTATGATTTTATTTAAAATTTAAAATAATAATATTTAGAAATTTTTTTTTGAAAAATGGAGTTAATTTTTTATTTATACACATCGAAAAATGTTTAGGGTGAATTTTTGGTATTTTTCTGAAATTCAAGAATTTTCGATGAATGGTGAAATACGGTAAAATACCGTATATTCATATTATCAAAAAAAATACACTATTTATGACATAATAAGTGATTTAAGACCACTTGGTTCGAACTCACATTCTATTATTACTATTTTGGGTCACATGAATTAATATTATTTATATTATTGAGCAAAAATATTATAATAATGATTAAAATAAAGAAAAATACCTCCTCTCCTCCATTATAAATACAACCCCCATTCCCCTCTTCCTCTCACACCTCTAAAGCCTTGATCCTTACCTAAGTTATACCCAATACTCCTCCCAAAAATCGTCCCCACATCCTAGAGCTACTGGTCTCACTAGAAGGCCAAAACCAAAGGCCTTAAGAAGGATCTCGATGAGAAGAGATCAAGAGATAAACATCCTCTTTAGTTTTCTTTCTTTTCATTCATTTTGTGTTATTATTTTTTATTTCCTTTGCATTATGTTGGGATATGTCCTTAAATATCCCCCTTACTTCCCATATTATGTAAGATTTATGAGATTCCCCCTTTCTCTCATCAAACTATTTTATGAAATGTTAAGTGACGTTGTTAGGCAGCCGAATTTTCATGAGAGATTTCTCAATTTTTCTTCTATTTTGAGTTCCTTTATTTTCTACTTATTTCCTCATCTCCCCTCATCAAAATTATATGGTAATTACCTTAACATACATTAATTGGAATTTTATTATTCTAAAGTAATATTTCATCGTCATCTCTCTTTCTGCCTCCTCTTATACTAAAAATGAAAACACCATCAGAGATCTGTTAATTTATCACATTCAAGGATGGTGGGTTCTCAATTTCTATTAATATCTTAAATACTGGTCATGAAACCATTTTAATGGTTGAACTAGATCAGAATATATTTATTTCATCTCATTAATTTTCTGGAATCCTTACAGACTCATAATATAAAATAATAATACAAAAGAAGTTCATTGTGAACAAAACCGCCTAGTTAATCTAAACATTTTTAATTAACTTTTAACTAATGACTTGTCATCATGGTATATAACCCAAAATTATTATAAGATAATTTATATCTATATAATGAAATTAAAAATATATATTTAAAATTTTGGATTTTTAACCACAATTAAAATGAATTTCCATCCATGAATACAGGTAAACGAATCATGAAAACCAAGGAAGAAAATGCTTCCAAAACAATAAAATTGAACCTATTAAACCCATAAAAAGGGGCATGAATGAACATAATAAGGTTATAATAAATACATTAAATGTATAAGAAGTTATGTAATTATTAATTAATGAATATATGTTTTATTATTCAAGTCATTAAAACAAACTAAGAACAGACTTGAGCATAAGGTAAGGGGTTTCTCATATCACTTTCATTTCTATGAGATTTCCATTGTTTGCCACTTATTTTTTGCATGTGGTGTATTTTCTAATGCCTTTTGATATGTATTATAATTATTATATTTATTTTCATGTTATTTTGTGATTCATTTCTTGGTTATTAGTTTTTGGTCATACGACTCGATTGGTTACAACGGGGTAAGGGACTTTTTCTCAAATTCCATTTCATTTCCAATTACTTGGTATTGTGCACCTAATAATATTTATGTGGTGTATATACTACCCATTTGAGATCAATTTTAATTTGAAATTATATTTCTTTTAAATATCCATTTTCTCATATCATGGATAGTTTATTGTCTAAACCATATACCATTTTACATACAGTGTTTATTTGGAATGTTGTTTTAAATGTGGAAATATTGATGAATCTATATCCTATACTCTATACAGATATTGAAAAGGCATATTGATATTTTATTAAATCAATGTATAAATAATTATTTGGATATGCAATGGAATTTGGGTCCCACTATATCCCCTCGATGCATTGACAGGTCTCATGAGACAATCAGTTTGGCAACAAACCCTTCGAGTTTGTTTCTAAAAATCAGACGGGTTTCTACCCATAGAACTAAATTTTTTTAACGGTATTATGGTATCATGTTCCAGATACATGATTTCCAATTAATAAGAATTTTATTTGTTCATTATTAGTTTTTAATATCCATGATGTTTTCACTATGACCAAATCTATGGATGCAGGTTCATTCTCGATTTATTAATGGCATGTGTTTTTCATTTATTCACCATGCCATATTGACTAAGCCAATTTGTTTATGATTCAACTAATATTGATTAATGATTATGCTATTTTTAACCCTTAATGAGCATTTGAGCTCACCCTATTCATTTGTTTACCTTCAGCAGGTTATGAAGAGGAGATCACTTATTGAGTTCTGTGGATCCAGTTTTTTTTTATGTATTGTATTTTGTTACCTTTCCTAATGAAATTTGAGTTACATCTACGTATCTAGTTTCTTCAAAACTACTAATCTGATCATTCCATTAGGATTTAATTCCTTATAACCATTCCAATGTACTTAATAATTCACCTGCTCCAGTCTAGTGGAGTCGGGGTGCTTCATTTGTAACAATAAATAAAATTAAAATACTTGGTTAATAATGATACGTCTTCTTCAGAAAACCTCATTAGATTAGTACCAATATACTTCTTTAGAGGATTTAATAATAAAAATATGGCCTCTAGGATATGTTGGGGAAATTAATTAATATATTTGGTAAGTTATTGGTCAGACTAAAATTCTTTGGTAGTGTTAATAGAAGAGGAGAGGGGTTGCCCTTTTTTAAGTGGGGGAGAGAACACACTGGGAATTTTTTTTAAAAGAAAAGGTTATACCCATGTATTTCACAATCCAAAAGATCCAAAATGACTCATTATAGAACATTAAATGATATTGGGTTTAAATATGTCCATCTAACTTGAATTGGAAAAGTGTTATGTGATTTTAACCCTTATCCTTTTAGTTTAACCCTTGGTAAACCAATTTTAACGATAACTGTGGTAATTAATTTTTAATATTATTGTTATTCATTATGATAAAAAATAAATTTTACCTTATTATATAATATTAATTATTCTTATTCTAAATATTGGTTCTATTTTTTCTAATTCAATTTGCATAAGTGGTGTAATTTAATTTAAAATTAAACCCATAGACATGATAAAAAGGCAGTTTTTCAAAAAACAAAGTTTCAAAACTCTAGGAAGTTCTTATATACAAATTAAAGATAAAACTGATTCCAATTATCAAAATTGGATTAATAATAAAATAATTCAACTAATTTTACTTTTAAACAATTTTAAAATAAAATATAACTTTCTAAATTATTTTAAAAAAGCAATTTTCAATAAAAATCATTATTTTCACTAATAATTAAAAAATTGAACTTTTCAAAAAATTCAAAAAAAATCAACTAAAGATAATTTTAAAATTTTATTCCTAAAATTTTATTAATTTTTTCAAATAAAGTTTCTTAAATCAGAAAAAAAAATTATTATTTGTTCACAAAAAGAAATAAAATATTTTTGGAGAAAATAGTATTTTCAAAGAAAATAAATAATTTCTAAATATTAACTAATTTTTTTCAATATGTTTAATTTATATTAAAAATGATACTTAATTTTCAAATTTTGGTCATTTCTATTCATTTACCTAAGTTTAATAGCTATTTTATAATGGTTACTTTTAAATAATAATATTAATAGTATATTGCAGTTTGTTAAAACTCGGTGTTGTGTGTAACACAAGATATCAAAGAAATTATGTTTATTTTAAAAATAATATTTCAAAATATTTTGGTGTTTTACAAATATCAATGTAAACTTTGTGATGACCCGCATCGTCACGGGTTTAGAAAATCATGGGAAATTCTAATTTTTGTTCTCTGAAGTGGTTTAGGGGAAATGGTAATTTCACCTATGATATGATGTCAAATAATTTTTCTCACCACTCCATTTCTCCTAGAATAGGGTGTTTACTCTAGTAAAGGATTTTGGTTAAAATATGATCCGTTCAAATTTTTACTGAATGTTTAATATTTAATTAATTAAATATTAATTAATTTGTTAATATTTTTTTGTTTGTACCTTTAAATTGGGGCATCAGATTATGATTTTATCTCTTTGAATAAGTCTAGAATGGGGGGTTTTTCTAAAAAATGCATAACCTTATGTCGGACATTGGGGATTATGGGAGCCTCAATTTTGGTTTGACCCTATGCTAGGTTATAGAGATACAATAGTGGATTTTTTGTTTGGATGACGAGATCCAGGTACTTAAAAGAGTCCCCGTGCTTTTTTTGCCAATATTTAATCGACGCTACTAGTTTAGCTATTTATATGGTGGGTTTGAGGTTGTATTGTCCAATGCTTCATTGGTTTTTGGTCGTAATGTTTGAGGCAGTTTATACTCAAGACTGTGGTTTGTGGAGGAGACCCTTGGGATATCTTTGATTGTGTAGTATCCCTGAGTTGTGATCTGGTTCTCTCCTCTATTGGATGGCTATGGTTAGATAGGCTTAGGAAGATAATGGATGATCTAGATAAATGCAACCCCAGTTTAGTTTAGAGTTAGACATAACTAGTGTGTCTTTAGGTTCATGAGGTGTTTAGGAACACATAGAGTGGTTTTTAACATCATGGATGATGTTTTTTTATCATGGAACCATGGATTATTTTCACTCCCAGTAGTATATATAGATCCCATGGGACTTTATTTTTTGAATCTATAGTTAGTGCTTGATTCATTCTATAGGACCTTCCGGACTAACAGGTTCTATTGTTGTGTCAACCTAGATGTTTTTTATAACCAGTTAGATTGTTCTATTGTAGTCCTAGAGCTCGATAGATGCATTTTTTTTAGTGGACACATATGGTTATGCCTTGGGGTCTGACGTTCATGCTTGTTGCATTTAGACGTCTTGGAGCTCCTGTGTAGATCTGGAAGATGTGCCATTTGTTGTGTGGTTGGGTAATCTACATGTTATAATCATCTAGCATGGGATAAAACATGGGGTATATTTACCATGGGTTATAGGCTAGAACACACTAATTGTAAAATTTCTTGTGCTTTTCCCCCCTTTTTATGCATTTATTTCTTTTACATTAGCTTCTATTAGTTTTTGAATAGGATGGGTATATAACTTTTGAATTCACTTGTTGTGATAGAAAATTATAGGTTAACCATTGGGGTGGCATACTGATACTTTTTTCTCACCCCTTATAGGTGAACCTCGGTGTGTATGTAGAACTGATGCCTTCCTTCAATATGGATCATAAGTTGTGTGTTGGATGGGGTCAAGGACCCGTGTTTTTTGATCAATCGAAGTAGCTCATGTTGATTCGGGATCAATTTGGTGAAACTCGAGCATCATGGAGACCGAGTATGTGGGTTGGCTCAGTGTTGGAAGTAGATCTAGTTGTATTTTATTTTTAGTTTTTTTATTTTTTAATTTGGGTTGTCCAAGTGGGAAGCCATCTTATGCATGTTTTTCATGATTTGAGAGTCTATATGGTTGTATGATGTATTTCCCTTATTATATCATGTTATATTTCAGTTATTATTATATGTACTTTGATGTTCATTCCCTTGTATGATTTTGGTTGTCTTTACACTGTTATTGTACTCTCACCAGAGGTTATAGTCTCCCCAGAACACCTTTTAGACCCTCGCTATTGGTTAGCATAATCTGGAATTTGGGAAGGTGTTCTTGAGGACTTATGGAGGGACATATCGGGCGATGTATCGCGTCAACCTAGGATGGTTCATTATGAACTTCTCTATTATGGATTGAATTTCTACATGTATAATCATAACAACCTTCAACAACTTTTTATCATGCTTCACCTTTAATTACCTTTCAAAAAACACAACCTCCAAAATATTTGAATAAGGTAGATCTTTATTATCTCTTCAATTATAGTACTATGGATGAGACTTCTTCCTTAACCTAGTAACTTGTTTATTTGAAGGTCTAATGTTCTTAGATATCCTTATGCATGAATTTTCTTTAGGTTTCCAAATACAGAAATATTTAGGAAGCATGGACCACTACTTGTTTTAGTTTTATTTTTATATTGAATTATCTTATTGAATTTAGATAGAAAGGTACTTTGATTTTTCTCAACATGTTCTTTATATTTAGATTCTTCTAACTATATTGGAGAGAGTCTTAGGGACTCCTTTTCCACATTCCTATCCATCTTGTTGTGTGAAGTAATTGATGTTTTACCTTTGTCTCTTGACATCTCCTTTTAACCAGGAACTAATGTCATGTATCTAAAAACATAAAGGACAACTTTTTTTCACCTTCCACCCACTTCTTCACCAGTTTTTTGATTACCCTTCTTGGGTGGCCTCTCACCCTCTACATTAGTATTTTCAACCACCAATCTAAGCATCATATCACATTCTTGGATGGATTATCATTTTTATTCCAGCTTTCTCCCCTTATCTTCCTCAATATTAATGGCCATTTTTCAATGTTCCATGATGTGTCCTTTCCTACAAAAAAAATTGAATCTTCTCTTCTTTGGTGTGACATCCACTTCGTCCTTCTTCCTGGATAAAATTTTATTAACTTTATTTTTTTTATTCTCCATTGTATAATTATCAGTTTCTCTTACCTTCCTTTTTCTCTACTATGGTATTCTTTTCTTGAATGCATAAATGTTGTGTTGGATTGGTACATAACAACGTTATTTAATATAGTGAACACTTCTCCAGAAATATTCATAAAAATTCTCTAGAAAATCAAATCTATTATTACAAGATAGATTCTGCTTCTTTTGTACATCCAACCTCAAACCAGTAGGTTTTCACTTTGTTTTAGAAATTCTCCCCCTCAATTTTGGGATTCACTAACTTTCTTACATTGAAATTTTATTTCAAAAGTCTATAGACATGTGGCCAGAATTCCAATAGCGCTAACATATTCCAAAAAATATTTTTCTTTTGTATTTAATAGTATTATATCTAGATTTTATAGGTTTTGAACCTTTTTATTATTTGGTGGAAACCCAAACCATTTAGGACACCTTTTGGGAGATTCTTTTCTTATACATGATTATATTCACCCTTGATGTTGTGGTAGATTAATTTTTATTTTTATCCATCTAATTTTTTTTATTTTTAAATTGTTTCTATGATAATTTTTAAAATAAATTCAGTGAAAATATATTTATCTAAAAAAAGGGATACCTTATTCCATGATCTAATATTTTATGTCTCCCCAAAATATCCTATGAAAATTTTTCCACCATTTTGATTCTTATTTGAAGGAAACAACATCTCAAATACTTGATTGGTAGCATGATTATTTCTCTAAACTGATTGGTAAGTTCAATCTTGAGTTACCTTAGTATTTCTCAATTTGACTTATAATTCAAGTAACTTTGGGTTTTGTGTGTTATTTTCATCTTCCACTAATCTTAACATGTATTCCCACTTAACTTGATAGTTGTCCTATGATTATATCATATCATCTTTGACATTTATAGATAGTCTATGAAACATTTAAAATACAAAAATCACTTCTCTAAAAATAAACTTCTCAAAAATAATCCTTTGAAATTATTCATGATCACAAAATTATATTTCATTCCAAAGTGAGAAAGATTTGTCCATTTCATGCAAAAAGTTTTTTTAGGGTTTTTCATATGACAACCTTTTTATCCAATGCATCTTCCATAACATCAACCACTTATTACAACTTTATTTTCATAAATCATTCACTTGATGTAAGAAAATATATATTAAATAACTTCATTAGGGTCTTTCTTCAGATAACCATTGAATTTATAATGAAAATCAGTAAGTGATTCATTAAACTCATCTTCCTTATATCATGAACTTTATTCACAAGAGTAATAATAACCAATAGATTTAGAAATAAAAATACCAACTTTATTACCTTTAGATAGTGATTATTTCTCTTTCTTCTTTTAGACACTTTTCTTATTTTTTTCTTCTTTCTTCTTATTTTTCATGTACTTGGAAAAAACCTCCATTTTTATTATAATGGGGAAGGAATTTTATTTTTCCATCTAAGTATATCCTTCAAATATTGTAGATAATCACTTCATATATTTCCACTAAATACACCGAGGGGTAATAAATAATATATCCAATTAGGGGGAAATGAGGCTCTGGTACCAATTGAGATTCCCTTAAGGATTGAGTTTACACACTTAAGAAGGGGGGTGAATCAAGTGTGGTCAATTTTTTTTATCAATTTTCAATTTCAATTTGATTATATTTTATCCCATGTAATTTTTACCTTTATTATATATTTAGATATAGTGAATCTAATTATTCTTTACCAATCACATATACTTCATGAAATGCAAGAAAGAAGGTAATATATGTAATATTGTATTTTTACAAGGTTCAACCCCGATATGAGAAACCTACTCCTTAACATGATTGATTATTCATCCCAATAATGGATTATATTATCCATTATAAACTCAAATAAATTTTATTTTTATTCATTAACTCATAGTTCTCACCAAATTGACACATTTTATCACAATGAATACAATATGTCCAACTTCTCACTAGTGTCTTAGAGTCATACTATGATCACATTTCATACCCAGAGTTTCACTAGTTCCATAGCTTCCCACTATGTATATAAAATTGTTTCCTTTTATTCACTTTTAATTATATCTCCAATCTTCTTTTGATGACACTATGCTAAAGTGATTTTATCTTCTTCTTCTCAATATATTCTTTAAATGTCTGGTAGTCTTCAAGATTAATATATATAGCTTAGTATCTTTTTATTACGTAGCATCATAGATATTTCAAACAATATGGTCACCTAGATTTCTCAACTCAATCTTGAACTCATATGATCTTCATGAATCTAGAGATTTCTCGCTATCTAAAAGGCTTTACACATTAGGTATGAATAGTAGTAGTACAGTCTATCTTTCCTCAAATTTTTTTTCCATCTTCTTCTTACTACTTCGACCTAACATATTTAGTAGAATCCAGTTTGAAATATTCTTTTTCATTTTTATTTGGTAATTAGATGGTGAATATTCTTTATTATAGGATCATGATCACCTTCTTCTCTTCTTGGAAAGTTCTTTAGTTATTCACACTTGAAACAAACTATCATTTCTTCCACATAATTAATGTAATGTCCCATAATTTTTGTATAATTTTTTTAAAATTATATAGATTTATTTCAAGACTACACATTCTGACAGAACATTATTCTGAGGCCCGTAATGGAATTTTAAACTTTTTTAAGGACGTTTAGTAAACGTGGGAGCAGGTTTTTCTAATTTTGAACTGGTGATCAGATCCAAAATATAAGGGCACCGTTGAACTTGGAATGCCGAGATTCTCCTAGAAAGGACTTAACTTCCACCAGCATGGGCTGAATGGAAAAGTTAATTTTCAGAACTTTCGGAAAAAAATAATATAACATTAAAATGGTATTTTATTTCTTTTCATCAACTGACAAGCAGTGACATGACAATGTTGTGGTGCAGTGACGAGGTAGCGACGAGACGCTTTAATAGAGCTCATTAATGGCTCGTTAACACGTAGCATAACGAAGCTTTAATGACACGTAACAGTGACGCTATTTCATAAATGAAACAATGTAACGATTCGATGTCGCAGCATAACAGAAATGATGTGACGTGTTTTATTTTTAATAGTTTGACACATTTGTTGAATAAGGATTAAACTATTAGGATTATCTTATGAACCTTGAATATATTTCTTCTCCAATTAATAATAATGAATGTCAGTGGACATCATCGACTTCGACGTATGTTGAATAATGAAGAACGCCATCGACCTCGAGGACCCTCGAGGACGAAGCGCTACGGCAACGAACATCAATGAGGTAGGGGTTATGTTTAAGTTTGATTTCCATGTTCTTATGCTAAAAAAACATAGATTAACCCATGAACAGGTTAATTCATGGGTAGCTCATTCTTGCCGGAGGGTACTCTTTTCGGGATTCAACATCGGGGCTGAATTATCAAGGATTGAACATTTTCCCTGAACTTCCCCCATGTTTTGAAATCCAAACGTGGAGGGTGTGGGACAACACGAACAAGGCTTGAGCCCCTTCCCCATGTGTGTTCTTCGTATCCAAGAATCTGAATCTACAGTAAGACGGGTTGGAGACCATCTTAGTGGGGAGGACATTCCCCAGAGGTCGTAGGCACAGGCGACGCGAAGAACGGACCACCAAAATGCGTTCGGTCATCTGTCGAAGATTATGTTGGTGTGGTAGCGGCGACATGCGGTGGAACCGACCAAGTTCCAAATGACCAGACAGTAGGCCACAGGCCATGCCAGTGGCCAGGTGGAGGGGCGTGCCCCATCAGTGTGTCGATGTAGCATAAACCGTGTCCGACATGGGCTACATCACTGGAGACCCGAGGTGCCAGCCTGGCACCGCATTGACGGGTCAAACCTGCGGACTGAGTTTGCAGGTGACAGGGAAGGGTCTACCATGTCCAAGCTGCATGGGTGAGCTGGCAACTGTAGTCGCTCAACCGCGGTAGGAT
The DNA here is from genome assembly GCA_963277665.1 of Viscum album. Taxonomy (NCBI): domain Eukaryota; kingdom Viridiplantae; phylum Streptophyta; class Magnoliopsida; order Santalales; family Viscaceae; genus Viscum; species Viscum album. The sequence goes on from OY728127.1 coordinate 898,018,704, forward strand.
GGAGGCCCCATGAATGAACCGTGTGAAGGTGGGGATCCGAACACGGCAACCAACCGCATCCTGGCCTAGCGCACACCACTATTCCGCCCCTGGTGGACCAGGCTCCAGCTGGTGGGACACGCCCCTAGCCAATGGGTCAGGCTGGACCAGCACTGATGGGCCAGAACCACGCCCAGTGAGCCGGAACCATGCCGATAGGCCAGTTCCGTGACCTTCAGGCTGGGCCAGACAAGACCGTGTCACTGGGCAACCCTGCGGGCTGGACCGTTGGCCAAACTGGGTCGGGCCCAATAAGGCCCATTGGTCCGGGCCCACTGTTCAGGCCAGACCAGACCTACCCTGATCTGAACCAAGTTAGGTCAGGCCAATCGAATTAAACTGAGGTATGTGGGACCCCCGGGCCGGGTCGGTCAGGTCGGTCTGACCGAGTCGGACCGGGCCCAGACACAACTGGCCCTTGGTTACTAAAATAAAAATAACTTGCAAATTGGATGTCTGATTGACGAGATATTTATGGATTTGGGACCCTCTCGATGAGGTTGATCTTTAGGTATGTTCTAAGGAGACTTCAAAGGAATTTGAATTTCAATGTGTGGCTTGGGGGAGAGGTTCTCCCAGGATCAAGTGCATGGACGAGCAGCAGTTGTGTGGACCTTAGTGGCCTGGTAGATTAGCAGCCGTGTGGACCTTAGTGGCCCGATAGACTAGTAGTTGTGTGGACCTTAGTGGCCTGGAATACAAGTAGCAGTCGTGTGGACCTCAATATCTTGTCAGACTTTGATGACTCATCTGGGATGAGTCCCTCAACAGTACAAAATGTTATTCACAATAATTGATGAACCATTCCTACTCTAGAATATATCGGGTGTGATATTCCCTTTCTTTGTGGTGTTTCTCCTTAGTGGAATGGGTTCCCCTACTGAGTACTGTGTTACTCACCCCTGCACAGGATTCGCCCACATGTGTTGAGTCTTTTGTACATGATGGGCGTTTCGATGGAGGAATTGGTGGCCTAAGAGCATGAGGGGCCTAGTAGGATCAGGAGTACATGATGTACTACTTCAGCTACCTGTAGCTACACTACTCTTACCATCAGGTGGGGTTTTCAGCGGATGGCTACCCGAGTCCCTTTGTACTTTGCTGTTTTCAATTATTTTTGTTGGGTTTGTATTCTGGCCCACTTGTTTCAGTTGTACTTGTACTCATCGCTTTTTTTAGTATACTTGTTTTCCCCTTTTAGTTTTTGGGACGTGGTTGGGCATGTGTGTACGTAAAGGTACTCGGGAAAAGGCCTCCCACTTGTAGTTTTATGCCATATCCACTATTCTCCAACCCCTAGCCTTCAGGATGCGGTCTTGGGGTATGTCACAGCATGGGCCCCAGGGGATGGGTCATGAAAAGGTTGTTTCAAAAGTGGTCGGTTCTACCTCAGAGACTAAGAGTCTGATTTTTTTTTTGTTTTGGGAAAACATAGTTAAATGTTGCAAGTCTAAGTTTCAGATTCAGGGAGTCCATTGTTGGTTTGGTGGCCAACGTATCCACACACCAGGACCTAGAATTCATCTTTTCGGCTCAATGCATAAAAATATTGGTTGGAAAAGTGTCTCCTTATGTTCTTTGGTAAAATAGTCATCTCACTAGGTATAATATATTGACTGTGGCCCATCTTTATCTATTTCAGGATGCCTCCACGAGGACGACCAACCTGTATTTTGATACGTGGTCAGTAGGACATCCCACCTAGTGACGAGGCGTCTGTTCAGGGACCATTTCTCTAGATGGATCCACTGGGTGGTGCACTAGTGCTACCACCACGTGTTGATCAGCATATATTGTCGGCGGTACCAACAGAGGATGTGTGCAGACTTAGTGTCTTGCACAAGTTTCAGAGACAGATCCCTCCCAAGTTTATAGGAGAGATGGATCCTCAGGTCGCTAAGGATTGGTTGGAGACGGTGACGCGGGTCTTCCACTTAGTGAGGACATTGCTTGACCTGATGTAGATCTTAGCTGTGAGCCTTATTTAAAGCTTCATAGGGAGATGGTGGAGTCTGACGATTCAGACTCATTCTGAGGTGACGCACACCTGGATGGACTTTGAGCGGCTTTTCTGAGAGGATTTCTTCCCCAATACTTTTCGCTCTATGTGAATTCAGGAGTTTCTTCACCTTCAGCAGGGCATCATGATGGTATATGAGAACTTAGCGAGGTTCATCAATATTTTCCACTACTCTAAAGACATGGTTTGAGACCCTTTCTTTATGGCTAGAGACTTTGAGAATGGACTTAGGTGGGAGATCAGGGTGTTGATGGTGTCTATCAGTATCCCCACATAGGCTAGAGTACTGGAGTGAGCTCTACTGGTAGAGAGCTTCCTCACAGAGCAGGCACCGACAGTGGGTTCCACCACCAGGTGACGGGTTGTCGAGCCATCCGTGGATGGTAGCTGATAGATGGCACATTGGTCCAAATGGGCCAGATCATCTAGTGGACTACCCCATGACTTAGGATCGGTGGTGTGAGGCCACCAGAATAGTGGGAGATAGTAGAGGAGTAGGGTGTGTTACTCGTGCGGTGGACAGGGACACATGGATCATGACTACCCGACCCGCCACACAGAAGATTAGAAGATGGTCGGGGGACCGCCGAGACAGAGGAAGAGGTTTGAATGAGCAGGGCCATAGGGCAGCAGACGTAGAAGGGGAGCAGGCCAAGAAGTAGGTGGTGGGAGACATTTACACCACCTCCAGGTGGCCCACCTCGACCTCAGGGAGAAGGCGGATAGGGGCGCGCTCAGATTCTGGTAGTGGAGGCTTATGACCAAAGAACTCCGGAGTTTATTTGAGTTATGGTCTGTGCCTTCTCCACCCTAGTTACAGTTCTTATAGACAAAGGTTCTAGTCACTCTTTCTTTTATATGTCTCTCATTCAGAGCTCAGAGATTCTGGTGGATCCATTGCCTTGATCCTTATGGATAGAGACACCTACGAGAGGGGATTCAACAATTACACACCGGTTCCGACAATGTGAGCTTACTCTAGGAGGTGAGAGCTTTGGCTAGGATCTCCTAGTAGAAATGCCAAGGCCTTATGACATCATCCTGGGTATGGACTGGTTATCTACAGTCCATGATCAGATTGACTATTTTAGGCACAAAGGATGGTGTGTCTATGAGGATGGGACCAGGTTTTCCTTCACCAACGAGAAGGAAACCCTTGAAACACAGGACAAAATTTCTCGGAGAAGGGTGCACCCAATCACTTAACAATTGGCTAGCCTCACCCTCAGTGTAGTGCATGCGAGGAGTACAATATTTCTTATAGTGGTGGATGAGTACAAGAATGTTTTTCCTGAGGATGTTTTGAGAATACCTCCTCACAGTGAGGTATACTTCTGCATCGACTTATACCACGGGACAACACCAATATCCACACCATCATATCAGATTTCTCTCATAGAGCTTCGCGAGCTGAGGGTACAACTAAAGGACTTACAGGAAAAGGGGTTCATAAGGCCTAGTGTTTCCCCATGGGTAGCCATGGTGTTGTTTTCCAAGAAGGAAGACGCGAGCTTGAGGCTATGCGTAGACATTCGGTGCCTGAACCAGGTGACTGTGAAGAACAAGTATCCATTTCCATGGATTTTTGACCTATTTGATCTACTAAAGGGTGTGAGGTGGTTCTCTAAGATCGACCTCAGATCATCCTATCACCAGCTTTGGGTACGGGATGAGGACGTACCAAAGACAGCCTTCAGGTGCTGGTATGGCCACTATGAGTTCTTGGTGATGCCTTTTGGTATGACCAACACCCCAAAAGCGTTGATGGGCCTCATTAAGAGGATTTTATAGCCTTACATTGATTGGTTTATTGTTCTCTTCATTGACAATATCTTTGTGTACTTATCATCGGAGGAGGATCACACTATACACCTACAGATAGTCTTGGATACACTCTGAGAGCACCAGCTTTATGGTAAGCTCTTACAGTACCAGTTCTGGATTCAGGAGGTCCACTTTCTAGGACACATCATCTTAGAGGATTTATTTTTAGTGGATCTAGAAAATATAGAGGTAGTTCTCACTTGGGAGCCACCCATGAGCATGACTGAGGTGCATAGCTTCTTGGGGTTGGATGGTTACTATCGGAGGATCGCGCCTGACTTTTCCAGAGTGGAAGCACCCTTAATGGATTTGACATGGAAGGGAAATCCCTTCATATAGACGGATAAATTCTAGTAGAGTTTCCAAGAGCTGAGTCGGATATTGACTAGTGCCCCCATCTTGGGACTACCGGAGGAGGGCGTTGAGTACGTAGTTTTCTTCGATGCATCAAGGAGCGGTATAGGGTGTGTCCTGATGTAGGAGAAAGTATTTATTGCCTACGTATCATAGTATTTGAGGAAAAATGAACATAAATACACGACACATGACCTGGATTTAGCAGATGTGGTCTTTTCCTTGAAGATGCGGCGACACTACTTGATGGGTGAACAGTTTACAATTTACTCTGACCACAAGAGTCACAGGTATATATTCTCCCAGAAGAACATGAACCTGATACAACGATGATGGCTATAGTTCCACCAGGACTATGACTTTGAGATATTCTATACTCCTGGGAAGGGGAACGTGGTAGCAGACATGATTATCAAGAGGACCGGTTTGCAGCTACTGAATGAGGTGACAGAGCAGCTCGCTACGATGCAGATATCCTTTGTGGATAATGATGGAGTAACTTACCTTTAGTCGAGGACTGTTACTCCCCCACTCCTACAGTGATTCAAGGAGGCACAGTATGTGGAAGTTGACTACGAGGCCCAACGTGCTCAGTTATCCTCAGGACATGCTCCTGATGGATTTTAAATAGGTGGGGAGAATGTCATCCTTTTTATAGGGCACACCATAGTACTGGTGGAATTGTGGGCGAAGGTGTTGAGGGAGTTCCATACATCCCCTTTGGTGGTACATCCTATAGTGGAGAAGATGTAACAGATCCTCTGACGTCAGTACTGGTGGCCAGGAATGAAGAAAGCAGTTGCTGAGTTCGTCTCACGATGCCTCACTTGTTAGCAACTGAAGGTCGAGCATCAGGTTCCATCAGTATTGGCTCATCCACTTGAGGTACTGAAGTGGAAAGGGGATGGTATATTGATGGAATTCGTGATGGTGTTACCAAGTACATCAAGAGGTCCATGATTCTATCTCGGTGTTCATTGACTGACGTACCAAGTCGGATTACTTCCTACCCATCTGGGAGTAGGGACCAGTAGAGGGTTTGGGATGCCTCTACGTCCAAGAGATAGTATGGCTTCACAAGGTTCCTTAAATGATCATATCAGACCACAATTCACACTTTATATCCCAATCATGGAAGGGATTACAGGAGGCATTCGGGGCTCAGTTGTTCTTGAGAACAACTTTTCATCCCTAGATGGATGGTCAGATAGAGCGGACCATACAGACCATGGAGGACATGCTTCATGCTTGCATCCAAGATTTTGGTTTTAGTTGGGAGGACCACCTACCACTAGTGGAGTTTTCATACAACAACATCTATCACTCCAACATTGGCATGGAACCGTTCGAGGCCTTGTATGGGTGGCCTTTCAGATCACCTCTTTGATGGATAGTCCCAAGGGAGTCGGAACTCATGGGTCCAGAGTTGGTACGGGCTACAACTAAGAAGGTGTAGGTAATCTAGAAGCATATGGGGACTGCACAGAGCGAACAGAAGACATATGCTGATAGGAGATAGAGACCCTTGGAGTTTAAAGAGGGAGACCATGTGTTCCTTCAGGTCTCAGCTCGAAGGGGATTACTTTGATTTGGATGGGGTGGAAAGCTATCTCAGAGATTCATTGGACCTTTAAAAATCATGAATAGAGTTGGTGAGGTAGAATACCACCTAGATATTCAACTAAGGATTCACTGGTTGCATGATTGTTTCCATCTATCGCAGCTGAGGAGATGCGTGCATGATCTATCACACGTCATCGACTGGGGCGAGTTGGACATTGATGATGGGGTGAAGTTTGTAAAATTATTAGTGTATATAGAGTATTGATAGGATCTAGTCCTATGTGGGCAGTTGATTCCTATGGTGTGCATTCAGTGGCAGCATGGGAATCTCCAGGAGAGAACATGGGAGCGGGAGTCTCAGGTTCATGCTCAATACCCCAATTTTTTTGATTAGCCCCTGTTTTGGATTTCGGGGACGTAAAGCCCTATGGGGGGAGAATGTAACATCCTAGAATTAAAACATAATATTTTTTAAATTATATGGATTTATTTTGAGACTACCTGCTCTGATGGAATGTGATTTCGTGGCCCGGTCATCACGGAATGGAATTTTGAAATTTTTTTAAGGTATGTTCAATAAACGTGTGAGAGGGTTTTTATAACTTTTAAACTGGTGCTCAGATCGAAAATCTGAGGGCACCGTTGATCTCAAAACACTTGTATTCTTTTACAAAGGACTTAACTTCACCAGGTAAGGGAAGAATGGAAAAGTTAATTTTTAGACCTTTCAGAAAAAAAATAACTTCAAAAAGATATTTTATTTCTTTTCCTCAACCGACAAGCGGCGACACAACGACGTTATGGTGTAGCGATGAGGTAGTGACGAGATGTATTAATAGAGATCATTAATGTCTCATTAAAATGAAATGTAACTATGCTTTAATGATCTGTAGCAATGAAGTTTTTAAATAAATTAAATAGCATAATGACGCGATGTCGCAGTGTAATAGAAATGTTGTGATGTGGTTTCTTTTTAATAGTTTGATGTGTTTTTGGAACTAGGATTAAACTTTGAGGATTATCTTATGAACCTATGATGTATTTCCACCCCAATGAAGAATGACAAACACCATCAGACGTCATCAGCTTCGACATACCTTGAACAACGACGAACGTTATAGACCTCTTAGACCCTCGAGGACAAAGCACTACGACAATGAATGTCAATAAGGTAGAGGTTGGGTTTAAGTTTTATTTCCCATTTCTTATGATAAATTATGAATTTGGATTAACCCATGAATAGGTTAATCTATGTGTCTCTCATTCTTTAGAGAGGGTACTCTTTTCAGGAATCAACATCGGGGCTGAATTATCATGGATTGGACATCTTCCCCAAACCTCCACCATGTTTTGAAATCCTAACACATATAGAATGGGCTGACACGAACATGGCCCGAGCCCCTCCTTACTTTATATTCTTCATGTCCAAGCATCCAAATTGATGACAAGGTGGGTTTGAGACCCTCGCAGTGGAGAGGAAATCCCCCAGAGGCCGAAGGCACAGGCAGCGCAAAGAACGAACCACTGAAGTGCATCCTGTGGTCCACTGAAGATTCTTCTGGAGGCGCCAACGATAGTGGCAGTAGTATCATGTGGTGTATCCAGCTTCATGTCAGCAGCTGGTTGGAGTAGTACGCCCTAGAGGTGCACTGAGGTGGCAAAAACCGTGGCCGATGTGGTTCGCGGCTCTGGAGACCTGTGGTGCCAGCCTAGCGCCGCGTTGATGGGTCAAACCCACAGACTGAGTCCTCATGTGACGTGGAAGGGGAGACCATTTCGAGGATGCCCGCGCAAGCTGTAAGCTATGGTCACTCAACCGTAGCAGGATGGAGGCCCCGAGCACGAACCACAGGGAAGGCGGGGAGCCGTCCGTGGCAACCAGCCACGTCTCGGCATGGCGGATACCACTGGTCCTCCCCTGGAGAACCGGGCTCCAGCCGATGGGCTGGACCTAGGCTGGTAGATCATACCAGTTCCCTTTAAGCTGGTCTGAAAGAGACCGGGTCACCAGGTGACCCGGCGGGTTTGACCCCCAGCCAAACTGGGTTGGGCCCAGCGAGGCCCATTGGGCCTCGCCCACTGGCCAGGCCGGACCAGACCTACCCTAACCCGAACATTGTCTTGTTGACCCAATAAAATTAAACCAATGTATGAGGGACCCCCAGGCTGGGTTGGTCTTGTCGGTCTGACCAGGTCAGACCGGGCCCAGACGCAACCAACCTCTAGTTACTAAAACACTAGTAACTTGCAAACCAGGTGTCCAATCGACGAGACATTTATGGAGTTGGGACCCTCTCAATGAGGAGGATATTTTGGTGTGATCTAATGAGACATAAAAGTAATTTTACTTTCAACATCTGTCTTGGGGGAGCAGTTCTCCCAGGATCAAGCGTGTAGACGAGTAGTAGCCATATAAACTTCAGTGGCCCAGCAGATGAGCAACCGTGTGGACCTTAGTGGCCTGACAGACCAACAGTCATGTGGACCTCAGTTGTCCAGTAGATCCATGTGGACCTCAGTGGCCCAGTAGATGAGAAGAAGCCATGTCGACCTCAATGTCCAAACATATTTTAGCGACTCATTTGGGATGAGTCCCTCAATAGTACGAAACGTTATTCACTATAACCGATGAACCATTCATTCTCTATAATATACCTGGTGTGGGCTATCCTTGATTTGTGGGTCTTCTTTGTGGTTACTTTATGGTGTTTCTCCTTAGTGTACTGGGGTACCCTACTATGTACTGTGTCACTCACCCCTGCAAGGGCTTCGACTGCACGTGTTGTGTCTTGTGTAGAAGAAAGGCGTTTATATGGAGGACTTGGTGGCCTAGGAGCAGGTAGGGCTCAGTAGTATCAAGTGGATAGGACGTACTACTTTGGCTTCCATTATCTACACTACTCTTACCATTAGGTGGGTTTTCCAAAAGATGTCTACCTGAGTCCCTTTGTACTTTGTTGTTTTTAGTTCTTTTTTTTGTTTGTATTCTGGCCCACTTGGTTCAGTTGTACTTGTACTCAACACTTATTTTAGTATAATTGTTTTCCCCTTTTAGTTTTTGGGACATGGTTTTGTGCGTGTGTGTGTACAGGTACTCATGAAAATGCCTCCCACTTGTAGGTTGAAGCCTTTGGGGCTAGTCGCCAACCCCTGGCCTTCAGGAGACAGGAATGGGGTATGTCACGGCATGGGCCCCAGGAGATGGGTCGTGAAAACTAATCTCTCTCCTTCTTTTTTATATTTTTTATATTACATACCCAAACTATATTTTTTATATTTTTATGAAGAAAATATTCTTGAATATTTATCGGGTTATCCTATAACAAACCAAGCTAAACATATCTTTATTTAACATCATTTCTATATGATAAACATTGCAGTTAAAAAATTTTCTCACAATACCAAAAACTAAAGGTTTAGTTTATTTTAGGACTAGATACATAAGAAAATTATTCTATAATATTTTTAAATATTCCTCTATAATTGAGCCACATACACTCCCATCTAGACATCTCATAAGTTTTAATCATCTTCATATCCCATGGAATGGAAACATAAGACAAAGGGTTATCCCAAATGTTTAGTGTGGAAAAAACTTATCAATATTCATAAAATGGATAGATCATAAGAATATGATAAAACATATTCATAAAGATATTTATTATTAAAAATAACATGTAACAATAAGTATTTCTCATAATTCATGATAAGAGTTCATGAAATCTCAACTAAACAAACATATACCATGGAAAAAGGATGTGAAATCAAGAGATAATAAACACGATACATGGGGAATAATCATGGGAATGTTGAATGGAAATGTAACATACCTCTAAGACATAAAATAATAAATAAATTTTTCACAAACATAATCATAGGGTATCATTATATTGTTAGAATATCCGATATGGGTTTCCCTAGATTTAGTGAGCATATCCAAGAATTCTCAACCTTTAATTTGTGAGTATATCCAAGAAGTCTCGTTCTATATTATCTCATGAGATAAAAAAACATTATCAAATGAATTTTAGGGCTATATATAACCCCACCCATCATCATACATGAATATATTTTCTATAAGATATCAATCATTTAGCATATCATGAAAACCCATGGGAATAAAATTGGTTTCATATCATTTCCAAATGTTATATCATAACATCATGTCAAAAGTCAATTGATTGATACAAAAATTTCAATTATCCAAAAGGAGTGTTTTACAAGGAATTTAGAAGGTGATTCATAAAACATAATTCCATATAATTTTTTATTTAATGAGGTAAATGGAATTGAAACCATGAAAAATACCTTTTAGAAATCATTTCTCAACATTGTCGTATATAGATGGAATTATGGATCACTTTCAAAATAATTTTCAAGAAGGTAACATGAAAAAAAAATTAAAATATCGCATTAAAATAAATTCAAATAATGGACTCCTAAAAATGAAACAAATAATTTACATGGGAATTTTAGAGTATAATATAAAAATACAAACTTAAATGGGAAACCCTTTTTAATATTCTGAAAATAACTTTTTCGAAACGTACATTGTAAATATAATGATAAATCATTCATTTGAAAAGAGGTAAATACAAATTTTAATATCACTAGAAATAAATCATATTTTTATTTAAAAATAATAATAGGAGAAAAATAATGGGAAGGGTAAATATGGATATGGAAGAAAGCGAGCTCTTTTGAAAATAATGGGAATTATCCTTGACTTCATCAGCTTCTATGAAGAAAGAATTTTATTAATATAATTCCCTAGAAAATAAGGAGGTGTGAAATTTTATTATCATAATATATTATAATAAATCCATATTTTAATAACCATAATTGATAAGGGTTCATTATGACTCTAGAAAAGAAATTGAGTCAGGAAACCCCTTACTTTAATTATGTAATTTCACTAAAATGATTGAATATCTAATATTTAAAAAATAACTATATTAATAACCTATTTATGAAACTTATTCATATCTATAAAATTTTATAAAATTAATTTATATTTATTCTATATATGTATATTATTTAGTTATTATCTATTTTCAATATCGGGTGGGAGTAATATTGATTGTTTTAAACTAGTTTCATAATAACAATGTTGTTATTCATTATTATTTAAAAGTTCTTCATTAATATAACATAAAAGGTAGAATAGTTTTTCCTTATAATTATTTGTAATGTTATAATTTCATTCTATTATATTTTTTTATGATCCTTAAATGTGGAACTATCAATGAGCATGTTTCAGTTATTTTCAACAAAATGGAATTTGAATCTAAATTAATGAGTATAATATTAATGTTACCATTTTAGACCCAAAATAAAATAATCATTTACTTATTTATATCAAATATTATTATAAATAAATTTATCATAGTCAAAAACGAAATTATTTTATATAATTTTTCAGGTAGGTGGTTAGACCAAGACAAACATGAACATACCATAATTAATGGATGAGTATTGTTATGAAAGTGGTTTATTTTGGAATAATATAATTATTAAAGAAATATATTATATTATATATGTGTGTGTGTGTGTGGTTTTTAATCAAATTTTAAGAGATTTTAAAAAATAATAAATAAATAGGATTGAAAATGAGATATGTTTCTTCATGGAGCTGATAGTCCACACAAACACATGAATGACACTTCAATTTTTCTTAATTGAAAATGGATACATTGCTTAATGGTTATTACCTTAATATAATAAAATTAATTATAAAAAATTATTATTTAATTATATATTAATTATAATATATTTTTTATAAAATTAATCTATAAATGAAATCTAATTAGGGAGAGATTAGTACTCATGTTGAGAACATGAGGTTTCCCTTGGAGGACTCATTAGAAATGAAGGGATTAGGATTAATTATGGTGATAAAAAGATAAATAAAGTAGAAAATTATTCTAGTGGAATGGAAAAGGGTATATTTTCTAGGGGAAACCAAAATTAAGAGTGGTCTTAAAGGGGTTGTGATAGGCCCCTTTTATAAGTGGTGAGAATGTCATTTTTTATTATTTCATCTTAATATAAAGAGATCACCTGTTTCACATGTCAAGAATACTCAAAAATAGAAAATAATGGATTTGAGATAGTTTTTCATTAATAAAAATATCAATCACTCAATTAGAAACATTTTTTATCATGTTATTCCTTTTACCCTTTTGGTTAACCAAGTTTACCCTTTTGGGATTTTACCATGGTAACTGGTTTTTTTCCTAAATAATTCATTTTTATTCCCAAAAATAAAATGGTCCTTATTAAATAACTCAAAAATTTTATATCATAATTTCAAATCCATTTAATTATATTCACTTTCTAAAAGTTATAAAAATTTAATTTAATATATAAATCTATAATGTATTAGAAACATTTTTAGAGAATAGTGTAACTTAAGTTCTAAAATATCAAACAAAGGTTTGTAAACTAAAATATATATTTTTAAAATTAAAATAACTATTATAAAATAAATATTTTTTCTTGAAAAGGGTTTCATAATTTTACAATTCATAATTATATACCAATAATTTAATAAAAGTCACAGTATTTTTCACTATTCACCTAAAAATCAATCTTTTTAGAAAAATCCCAAAAATTCATCTGAAGATAATATTTTTATTATAATTCTAAAAATAAATTTAATTTGGTATCATAAAAATTATAAATTAATAAAATTTAAATTTTAAATATAAATATAATGAAAATCATTTTCATAGGAAAATAATTTTTTAAAATAATAGTTATTATTATTCTTAATTTTTATAAAACCCAAATAAAATTATAATTAATCAATAAAATTTATATTTTATTAACATAATAATTTATCAATAACGTACTTATTTTTCATAAATAGAAATTATAACACATAAAAATAAAAATCATAATAAAATATATATTTTAAGCACAAATTGAACTATGTAAATTTGTTTAAAATAATCTTTATATAAATTTCATAATACAGTATCTCTTATTCTTACCCACAAATTTTATCACTAGGTTTTTATGGTCATAAAATTTATCATGATTTCATTTTAGTTTGGTTTTACATGCAGAGAAATATATTAACATAATATTTATTTATGGAAATTATATAGGGAAATATTTGGTCATTACATTCTGCCACCTTAAAATAATTTTTTCATCAAATTTTTATTATTATGAAGAAAACAAGTGAGAGTACTATTGTATCATTACATCCTCAGGTTCCCATTTTTCTTCTTAAAACTTATAATTCCTCTATAGAACTTTTACCAGATGAGTGGTCTTGTTCTGTGGTTATCTATTCAATCTAGAACATCCACCTATTGTTCCTCATATGATATAGAGTTTAGTACATGTGAAGGATCTAGTATATACTTCCTAAAAAGTGAAATATGAAACAAATAATCTAATTAGTATAGGTTAAGAGGGAGTTCTAACTGGTATGATACAACCTTAACATGATGAAGGATCTCTAAGGTTCCGATATATCAAGGGAATAGCTTCCCTTTCTTCCTAAATCTCATAACCTAATTAGATGTAGATTTATAGAGGAACAACTTTTCAATAACTTCATACTCTATATCTAATCCACAATTATCCACATAACACTTATATCATATTTTTTTAACTTCTAAATACCACTAAATGGTTTGAACCTTCTCCATCATTTCTTAGACAAGGTCATGTCCTATCAGCTTCCCCTTTCCAACTTCATCCTGGCATATTGGAGTTATGCATCTCTTCCCTTAAAGATACTCATATGGTTACATATGAATAATAGAATGGAAACTGTTTTTCTATGAGAACTCTAACCTGGTAAGTTGTTGATCTCAACATCCTTGTTAATCTATTGAACAAGATATCAGTATGTCGTCAAGAGTTTAAATTATTCTATAATAAAAAATATCTATCTAAGGGTGATAAATAGTGATAAAACTCAAGTCTATCTCAAAATATTACTAAAGTCTTTTCTAAAACCTCAAGGTAAACCATAGATCCTTATTATATACAATATAGAGAGGTACTCCATATATCCTTACCATCTCCCTTATGTATATCTTAGAAAGTTAGTCAAGTGAGAAATTTTCTTTGATGGAAATAATGTGTATTGACTTCTTAATGTGGTAGACAACAAAACAAATGAAATTATGGCCCTTGGATATCTTGGGGTTTCCTATTATGAAATATATGGTGATGTTTTCCCATTTCCATATTATAATGGGTAATGATTGCAATATACCCTTATATTTTTTCAATTAGCCTTAAATTTTTTGGAATTCCAAGCATCAAGATATTTATTCAATAATTCCTTTCTTATTTCTATCCCAAAAAAAGTTTTTCTTTATATATCTATACATCTTAATTATTCATTTATGAATATAGAAGGATGAGATATGATAATATTCAAATTTTACCTCTTTAGATATTCCTTCAAGGGACACATATCCATGTTCCAAATTGTATAAGTCCCTCTTTATCAAAGTTGAATTGTTGAATACTCACTACATTTTTCTATATCTATAAATCATCCTTCTAAGCTTCATTGATATTCATATTAATGGATGGTTGATCAATAATTTGGGTAAGATATGATTTCTCACCTTTCATTGTGACTTAAAGATTCATCCATTAAAAATCCATGAGTATTAGGTCCTTTTCAATCCTCATCATGGATAGGGTAGCAAGATATTTTATGATCAAATCATCATCCACCTTATTTTCCTTATCTAGGCGGTAATGCATTGATCAGACATAATTTTTATCAATTAAAACCATATCATTTGGTACATATTCATCTCCTTCTATGTGAATGGATATTTCAAGATCTTGTGGTTAGTATATATATTACACTTTTCACTATTGATATAATTTCATCAAATTTTAATGCCAAGATTTCAACTTCTGGATCCAAATCATGTGTTAGGTAATTTTTCCCCTGTATATTTAATTTTTATGTGGTATATTCTATTACCTTATCATTATACATGAATATGCATCCCAATCCATTTAATGAAGAATCACTCTATATTACAAACCCTCCACCACTGTAGGGTAATGTGAGTATAGGTGTAGTGATCAAATTTTTGTTTAGTTCCTTGAAACATTATTAATATTCCTCCATCCAAAGGATCTTCACTCCCCTCAATGTTAACTTGGTTAGTGGATTTGATATGTGTGAAAAATTTCTCACAAAAAATTGATAGTATCCATTTAACCTGAGGAAACTATGATTCTCGGTTACTGTGGTTGGTATGGGTCATTATTCAATAACATACAACTTTGAAGGATCTACATATATTCCCTTGATTGTGATTAAAATACCCAAGAATGATTCTTTTTACTACCATAATTCATACTTTCTAAACTCGTCATATAATTTCTCTTTTTCTAATGTATTCAATAGAATATATAAATAATCTTCATGCTCTTCGTTTATCATTGGATATATAAGAATGTCATATATAAATAAAAACACAAATTGGTCAAGTTAATTTTTAAAGACTCTATTCATAAAATCCATAAATATAGTGGGATCACTCATAAGTTCTAATATAATCACTATAAATTCATAGTTTCCATAACTCATATGGAAAGATTCCTTGGATGTATCCTCCCTTTTAACACTTAAATGGTAATATATATATTGAAGTTCAATCATTGAGAATTATTGATCTCCTTTTAGTTGATCTAATAGATCATCAATACATGGTATAGGATAATATTTCTTGATCTTGATTTTATTATGATCGTGATAATCAATTAAAAGTCACATTAATTTATCATCTTTTTTTACAAATAGGAATGGTTCCCCCCATGGAGAACCAATAGGGTATATAAAACCCTTGTCCGTATTCTCATTTTGATACTTCTTTAATTCTTCCAACTCAATGGGGAATTCTATAAGGACTCTTTGAGATGTTCATGGGTCTTGGTATGATTTTAATTGAAAACTCAAACTCATTCTCTGCAGGAAGATCTGGTAGTTCATTCACAAATACATCATTATATTCCTATATAATAGGTGTGTCACAAATGTTGAATTTTATCCCAATAATTTGATATTTAATTCCCTCATTGATGGGTATAATGACCCCTATTACTGAAATTTATTCCAAAGGGAGTTCATGATCATCCTTATGTTGATAGGTAACAACAGGGTGATCCAGGATATAAAATAAGATTTCTTTATCCCAATAATTAATATATACTTTATATAGTGGAATAAGATATATACCCAATATTATATCAAATTCAACACGGTAGGAATAATAAGATTCCCATGAAGTATCTTCTCATAAGATTTTATTAGAGGAGATATATATATCTTAGAAAGGATCATAGTGACACAAAGTGTTTTCATGGATAGTTCAATATCCAATGCTTGAGATAATGAATAAATATTCCAAGAAAACTTGAATGATATAAAAGAATTGAAAGAACCAGAATCAAATAATTTATTCATAACTCTAGAGTGGAGAATGAGTGCACCTTCCATCACTTCATTATTGTGATATACCTCAATAGTAGCGATAGCATTAAATCTTCATTTCTCCCTTGGTTTAGGAGGTTTTGGGGGAATAATCTATTTTTTGTATATAATTTTAGGTCATTTATTTTCACAATAACCAAAATCCTTCCATTTTTATCATATAAGTGTGGGAGATGCATTAGTTGGGAAATTATTTTCCTCTATTTCATTTTATAGCCTCTTCATCCCCTTACAAAAATCATTATAATTATGGCCAATATTACCATACATGAAACACTTCTTTGTTCCCTAGAGGAAGTTACATTGGTTCTTCCTCTCACATATTTTTACTTATAGTAAGTTGAACTTTCTTCCCCCATGTGTCTTATCATCAGAGCTTCAATGATACACTACTTTTCTTTTTCTCTCATTGGAATATTGAGTCTCCTGTTTCTATATCAACTTTCAACCCACATCATAAAATCTATTCATAGCTTCCAAAGTATCTTATGGTTATTAAATTTAAAATAATTAATTTTAATCCATTAATGAAATGGTCTATTTTTTCTCAAGGTTAGAGATAAATCCAAATTCATTCCTTTTTATCCTCGTGATGTTTTCTTTATATGTATCAATGGTTTCATCATCATTTTTATTCAACTCCAATAATTATCTCTCTCAATATTTGTATACAGATTATGAAGAAAATACTTGGTGAAAAAACATTCTATAAATCCTACCATTCCATAGAGTTTGTATACTCTGTTTTCATTATATTCTAAATGAGAGTCCACCATTGGTTAGCCTCACCTTCCTGACAATAAATGGATAGGAAAACATTATTATGTTCTGAGTACTGTATAATGGAAAATATATTTTCCATAACATTGATCCATGAATAGAAATAAGTTAATTAGAAGTGACACTAAAGGATGGTTTACATTGTCGCTTGAAATTCTTGATTGTAAGTCGATCATTCCTTGGTGTGTTTGGGTGCTCAATATAGTTTGACCTATTATTAATAGTTTTGGATATTTGAGTGAGAATAACCACAAGATTATATATTCCTTCTCATCTCCCATTTTTTTTCTTATTATTACAATTATTTCATTTCCCATAACACCCATTTTTAACCCAATTTCTCCTCAATATATCCATTTATAAAGAATAGATAAATATAATAATACTTAATCAAAAAATAAATAAAACTATTAACATAAAATGGATAAATTATAAATGACACATTTACCCTAACTTATATATTTCTAGGTTTCGATCTAGGTTATGTATTTTCAATATCCTATTATATTCTCTAATAATTCCATAAAGATGTGCTGAAATCCTTCATAATAGTTTATAAAGAGTGAGTGAATTTCCAAATAATATCCCCCAAGAGTTTATCACAAAATATGAAGACTTAGGCCCACTTATTATACATCGAGTGAATATTGATTAATTCCTCAAACAAACTTTTTTGGGTTGATTACCTCTATGTTCATTTGTTCCATAGTCACATTAACTTTATAGTATCAATATAGGGATTTAATTACTTAAAAACTTCACAATATCTACTTTACTAAAACTCTATAATGTTATCATATACATAAAATAATCCATTGGTATTATCCCCAGGTTTTTCACTAAATTTATCACATCATAATCCCTGGAAGAACTATACTAATTCTCAAAAATAACTAAACCTTTATCTAAAATAAAATATAAAAAACCCAAGATAAACTTGTCTTTATTTTACATCATTTTCATTAGATAAACATTACAAATCATAAATAATCAAAAATTCCAAAGAATATAAGGTTTTGGGTATTTAAAGACTATCTATATAATCAATTTATTTTAAAATGTGTTTAAAATTACGCCACAATTGAGCCACACTAGACTCCATTCTAGGCTTTTCATAAATTATAATCATCTTCATAACCTAAGTAATGGAAAAACAGAAAAAAAGAGGTAGGACAAAATTATTTATTGGGAAAAATTTATCAATATTTCATCAAAGAGTTAGATCATAAGAATATTATAAAACAAGATTAGTGATAAATTTCTTATTAAAAATAACATGGAATAATAAATCATAATAGTAGGATAATAAATCTTAAATGAACAAACATATACCATGTAAATAGGTTATGGAATCATGAGATAATAAACATGAGTCATAGGGAATAATCATAGTAATATGGAAAAAATATAGCATTCCATTTTGACATATCATAAATAAACATTGGAAAAAACATAAGAATAGGGAATAATCATATTATGAGAATGTCCAAGAAGGTGATCCCTTTAGTTTGTGAGAATATCAAATAAGGATCACCCTTTAATTTGTGATCATAATCAATAAGAACAATGCTACATTATCTTATGAGAACTAAAATGTTAATAAATGTATTATAGGTTGATATAGGACCCCAATAATAATTATCCATACATATGTGCTCCCTAATATATCAATAATTCCTCATATCATGAAAATTCATGGGAATAAAATGGGTTTTATATCATTTCTAAAAGGTGTCGCATAAAATTATATCAAAATTCAATCATTTAATGTCAAAATTTCAATTTAAAAAAGGATTATTTCATTATAGAAAATATAATGTGATTAATAAAACATAACTCTATAGGATTTGGATCTTTAAAAATCAAAATGAAAGTGAAACCATGAAAATGAGATTTTAGAAAACATTTCTTAACATTTTCATATAGATATGAAATTACAAATAGCGTTCAAAAGAAATTTTCAATAAGGTAACATGAAAACCATTTTAAAACATCACATTAAATTAAATTCAAATAATATAGTCTTTAAAATAACATAAATATTTTACATAGGAAATGTGGAGTGAAAGATAAGAACACAAACTTGAATGGAAAATCATTTTTAATGTTTTAAAAATACCTTTATTGAAACCCACATCATAAATATTATGATAAATAATTAATTTTAAGATATTTAAAGATAAATTTTAATCTTACTAGAAATAAACCATATTTTAAATTCAAAACATGAATATTATAATATTAGAGAGAAGAGTAAATATTGATATGGAAGAAAAAGAGATCATTTGGAAAGAATGAGAATCATTCTTAACATCATCCTATTTTATGAAGTGAGAAGTTCATAAATATAATCCCCTAAAAAAATAATTAAATGAATTATATTATTATCATATATCATAATAAAATCATCTTTTAATAACCATAGTCAATATAGAATCGTTATGACTCAGGAAAAGAAGTTGATTCCAGAAAAGTCGTGACCTTAATTCCTGACTTCCACTAAAGTGATCGAATCTCATGTATAAAAAAATAATTATCTTAATCACCTATTTAGGAACAATATTCATATATATTATCATTTATATATTTAATTTATAATCATTATATATATATATTAGTTAGTTATTATCTATTTTAAATGTTTGGTGTGACTAATCTTGATCGTTTTGAACTAGTTTTGTAATAACAGTGTTTTTATTGGGTATTCTCCCAAAGTACATCATTACAAGATCATGAAAGGTAATGGAATTGATAATTTATAATTATTTATAATTTTATAATTTCATTATATGGTATTTTTGGTTATGATCCTTAAAGATGAAATCGGTGATGAGCATGGTTCGGTGATTTTTAACAATCGAATGTTGGAATTTTAATAAATGCTTTTAATATTAATGTTACAATTACAGAACAAAAATAAAATAATTATTTGATTATTTATATCAGATATTATTATTAATGAAGTACCCATATTCATCCATGATATTATTTTATATCATTTTTCAATTACATGGTTTACCGACCAAAACATGAACATACCATAATTAATGGATGAGTATAGTTATAAAAGTGGTTTTTTTGGAATTATACCATTATTATATAATAATAATGATATTATTTATATTTTCTTAAGTTTTTGAATAATATTTTAATAAATAATAAAGAAAAAATTTGAAAAATGATATGGGTTACTTCATGGAGGTTGTAATCCGCACAAACACATGAATGACGTTTTAGTTTTTCTTAATTGAAAAGGGGAAATGTAATCAATGGTTTTTGACTTATAATAATAATATTTAGTATAGAAATAAATATTATTTCACTATATAGGAATGAGAAAACTATATCTATAGATTTAATCTATAAAAGAAAAGAAATTATGGAAATATTAGTAGTCACGTTGAGAACTTGAGTTTTCCCTTGGAGGAATCCTTGGAAATAGAGGGATTAAGATAAATTCTTATGATAAGAAGATAAATTAAGTGTAAAATTATTCTAATTAAAAGGATAAAGGGAATATTTTCAGGAGGAAACTGAAATTTATAGTGGTATTGAATGGGTTCTGAGAGGCCCCTTTTATAAGTAATAAGAATGGCATTTTTGTAATTATTTTTTATTAATATATTGAGTACACATGTTTCACATGTTAAGAAGACACAAACATGGAAAATAATATAGTTTAGATAATGTTTTTTTGCTCCAAAATTCAACCAATCAATTATAAATTTTTTTAAGAAGTTAGTCATTTTACCCCTTTGGTTAAACCATTTTACCCATTTTGACTTTTACCACGGTAACTAGTTTTTACCTAAGTAATTCATTTTTTATGCCTAAAAAGAAAATGGTCTTTATTAAATAATAAAAATATTATAATTAAAAATTTTAAATCCATTTTATTATTTTCTCTTTCTAAATGGGATAAAAACTAATTTTAAAATAATAATTGTATAATGTATTAAAAATAATTTTAGAGAATACCATAACTTAAGTTATCAAATATCAAACATATGTTTGTAAAATAAAATAAATATTTTTAAATTTAAAATATCTCTTATAAAATATATAATTTATCTATAAAATGGTTTCATAAATTCCCAAGTTATTCTTGTATACTAATAATGTCATGAAAGACAAAGTATTTGTAAAAATGGTATTTTTCACTATTCACCTAAAAATCAATTTTTTTAGAAAAATATAAAAAAGTAATGCTAAGATAATATTATTTTGGTAATTACAAAAAATAAATCAAATTTTATTATATTATAATTATAAAATTTTAAAATTTTACTTTCAAATGGAAATATAATTTTAATCGTATTGTTGGAAATAAATTTTTAAAAATCTAGTTATTCTAATTATTAATTTCTATTAAACACTAATAAAACTAGAATTAATCAGTTAATATTATATTTTATTGATATAATCATTTAAAAATAATATACTTGGTTTTATTTAATAAAAATTATAGTACTTAAAAAAGACAAATTTCTGTAAAATTTATTTTTAAGAAAAAAATTAACTAAGTAAATTTGTATAAAATGACATTTATATATATTTAACAATTTAGTTACTCTTATTCATATCTATTAATTTGATGGCTCGATTTTAATGGAAATAAAATATATCATGGTTTTATGTTAGTTCAATTTTGTGTTTATAACAAGACATTATTAACATAATATTTATTTAAGGAAAATGCATAGTGAAAATTTTGGTTGTTACAAATCCTCCTATTTACTCAATGACTTGTACATGGGATTTCTCCCATGATATCCTTTGATTTTTTCCTCAATCTTTGTATCCTGGAAAATTTCAAGAGTTCCTTTTACCCTTTTTCATTCTCATTTTTCTCATTTTAATGTGTCTTGTATATATTTCTACATCTGGGGTTGAGTTTCTTCATCTCAAAACACTTACACTAAAATTTATATTCGAGTTGGTTCCCTAGAACCCACTCTTTTTGTATTTTCTATTACCATTATATTCAGGTTTTTAATATTAATTAATTTTTATCACATCCTAATCATTATTTTGTGTGAAAATGTATGCGATAATTTCCTAGGATACTTGTTGCATCAAAAGTATATAGTATTTCCCCACTACAATGAGATACTTCAAATTCTATTTATAACGAATCTTCTTCAGTCGACCTAACATGTCACCAGATCCAGCTCATCACAAGGCCTTAATAACACCTCCACATATACCAAAGGCTTCCGACTAGCAGTGAGGGTCTAAAAGATTCAATGGGGGAGACTATACCCTCTGGTCAGAGTGCAATAAGAGTGGAAACTAAACCAAACTCATACAAATCAATAAACATTAGAGTACACAATATAAATAAATTGAAACGAAATCATAATATAATAAATTTAACACAAAATACATTCATAAAGACAAAAATTATACTAAAATAATAAATAATTTGTTCCCCACTAGGATGACTATATATAACAAATAAATTGATCTAAAAATAAATACACCAGGCTTTACTGCTAACTATGATTCGTACCACATTCCTAGTCTCTAAAATGGATGAACTACACTAGTTAAATCCAAATACTCCACATGATACATCTTGTTTAATCAAGAACCACTGGAACTTACCTCAATCTATTGTGTAACCTATTCACCAACATGAAAGTAGACATATGGTCTACATGCACACTAAGGTGCATGTGCTGGGGGTAACAAGTAAATCTTAGAAGGATATCCCTAATTTTTTTCCTAATATCTAATATCATAATAAATTCATGAACACGTGATAGACCCAAACCTAGTTGAAAACTAATAATTGGTGGCATAAAATAAATAAATTCATAAATAAACAGGCTGAAATAAATAAATTAAATATCTTACCACGAGCTCTAGTCTGGAACTAAAGTGAATATACTCCTAATATGGACCACTCCAAAGGATTTATAACATGTATCTCACCCTTCCACATGACATTAGGTGTGTCCACCAGATCTATATAGGAGCTCCAAGAGGTTTAAAATGAAAAATGGATGAATATCATACCCCAAAGCATGACCATAGGCATCCACACAAGAATACAAAAACTCTACTGGGATCTTGGTCTCCAATGGCATGATCTGAGCTTGTGATATAAACTCTAATAACACTAAGTTAACCAATCTAGAATATGGGATTCATGAAGAACCAACCATCTCCCTAAAATAAACATTGGGTATGGGTATATCCCGAAACCTAGGTCCTCTAACACGTACAGGACCATGGACACCCAAACCCTATCTAGGTAAGTATCCACCAGCCTAGGGGAGGGTTTCACTCTTCCAAATAATTCATTAGATCCATATTACCATATAACCACAACCAAAAAATGGAGAGAAAAATATCAATCCCAGGGCCAATTCCTAGTCCAAATATATTCCAATGGTCTCCTCCCTACATATTTCTTAAGAAGAACTTCCTCAAACCATCTTGGAGAAATCCATAAAGCATGGGTCAGTCAAATATAAATCCCATCATCAAAATAGTTGAACTATCAGTGATGATCAACTATCAGCTAAAAACTCATGGATCTCCCTTGATCCCTTAGAAATAATCATCCAACCATCCACCATGGGATTCCACCACTGGTCTATGGTTCATAAAAGGACACTCAAAATCACCTAAATTGAGAAAGAATTGACCCATCACATGGTCAAACAAAAACATGGCACTCCCTTGGTCCCTTGGACCACACCCTACAAGGAACTCCTCTATGAAATACATACCTCAAGAAATGCCTAGTATGAGAAACATCTCCAAACATCCCTCAAGCGACAACCACTAATCCTCAAAAAACAGTGCAACCGTAAAGGAATCCAAAGCAATGCCACACCTATAAGGGTGTACTTAATGGTCCCCATGACCACCTCAAGAGTAAAAACCCTATAGGGGATCCTAATCACAATAAAACCTCAGGATGAATCCCATCATAAGAAAACTTCAGTCGGCCTCCTCGGCGTACAATTCATCCTTGGGTATTATCTCACCTATAAGGAATCTATAACGGGTCCCTCAGACCCATCTCAACATCTCCTCAGTAGATCACATTCATACCTGGTACCACTCAGTTTCATCCTATCCTAAAAGCTCTAATAGTATTGATATTCAAATATTATATCTAAAACCTCAAGAAGTCATTATAGAACTATAACCACTCAAACCTTAAGAAAACGAGCTAAAAATCCTCATCCAATATGTCATAGGATCCTATCATTGGGAACCATAAAAAAGAAACTCAAAATGGATCACCTCATCATAATCATTCCAGAACAATCAGAAACTCACTACTCTCACTTGGGCCTTGCATATTTCAACCCAAATCACAAAAGGTTATAAATTAGAACCTCAAAGAAAACCTCCCTTCCATACCCACCGAGTCCAAAACACCATCCAAATAGACTCTAAATGTTGAAAGGATTCCACCGTCATTATATTTGTGTAAAAAACATAGGATGGACTAATAATATTCCCAATTATAACTCTAGTGTATGAAAATAAGACAAAATACTAAAAAGTGGGAGTACACGGTGTGCACCTCTTGTACACAACGTGTACCCCCTGACAATTAGCTCAGGTTTTGTACCTCCGGCCAACATGGTGTATAATTCCCAAATTAAATGGAATGAACCACCCTAAATAGTGTTCACATCACATGTAATACCTGGTTGTATAGCCTACTCAAGGTCTATCCATGTACCTGATATGGATTTTGTCCATGCGCTGCACACGGGCACTAGTCATGCGCCTTACATGGCTATGTTTCCCTAAACCAAGGAATATGGTTGTTCCCTAGGACACACCCCAATTCATCCCACATGGAATGTTCTGAACACACACACCATGTAACCCCTTATTCCTCACATCTCTTGAATGTAATAACCCACGGAATGTGTTCTTGAACTAAACATCCTGTGATTGGGTTTTCCAGAATAGAAAAACCCCAAAACTACCTGAAACCTCCTATTTATCCCAAAAACTCATAGATTTACCCCCATATGGTCCCTAGAAATAATAATAGGGCTTTAAATATTAAAATAAAAAACTTTATGTAAATATATGACTTAAAAACAGGCCTAACTACAAGAGGAAACTGCAAAATCTTCGCCTGATTCTGCACTCTACAGCTGTCACACAACGATCTGGCACAACCCGATCTCCACAACGCGACCTCCCTCTCCCTATACCTCTCCCTATACCTCTCCCTCCCTCTTGGAAACATGACATAGGATCCCCAAGAGGGAGTACATGAGAATAAAATGGATGAGAGGAAGGAAGAAAAGGAAAAGGAAAAGGAGGAAAGGAAAATAAAAGAAAAGAAAAGGGTTTTGGGCTCAACCCCATTGTCCATGATGAATTTATGCCTCACCTAGGAAAACCCCTTGATCCAAACTCAACTATGGAGTTGGAATCTCAATTTTATTTTCCATTCAAAATATATAACAGAACAAACATGCAATAATAAATTAACATTTAATCAATTAAATATTAAATATTCTATAAAAATTTGAATATCTCTAATTTCCACCAAATCCTATCCTAAGTTAAACATCCTATTTCGGGACCAACATCATGGTTAGAAAAATTATCTTAGATCATCTCAAAAAGAAAATATAATTTTTCCCTAAAAAAATAAGAACAATAGTCAAAAATTCCCCCCAGTTATCTAAACTTGTGATGATGAGGTTCATCACAAAATCCCAACCATAAATACTTCTCATCCCTAAGAATCCTTGGAGGCCAACCAAATTCCAAGCTATCACCCAAGAACCGTAACATTATGCACTCTCACTACCATCCAATGACTAGTCTTAGACTACCCCCAACCCTCTCCCAACATGATATACATTCATCTTTGACCAATCTAACTTTCCACACCATAAGAGTATCCTTATCATCAACACACATCCCAAAAGGAAAACCACATGTCCCATGATCCATCAATCATCAAACGCAATGACTGGAGGTGGAAAAATTACTCAAAAAAAGCACCAGTACCAAATAGGAACGACCTCCCATCACTGAATCACTAGGAATGATGTTCTCTACACTTGTAAACCCATTTAAAATTAGGATCACATCCTCCAATAGCTTATTGTGCGCTCCCCACCATAAGGCTTTCCTTACACCACTCATTGAGTGTATACCTCAATTGGTACACTACATCTGCACCACTCAGGTTTTTTTAAGACCTAAACAAACATAATGAACCCACACACAAACCAAACGGAATTATTCATAACCCACACACACAATCCTTTACACAAAAATGATTTATCCCAAAAATCGACACCAACCACAACTCTCCTACTCAAGATAGAGTGGTTCTTTAAGAACCTATCAAGGGATCTCATAAACCCAAATGTGAAATAGGAATCGCGCTCACATAGTCCAAGTATTAATAGATTGAGGATAACATATATAAACCACTTACCAGGATTCTCACTCATGTTAGTTCCAATAAGATAAAGAACTCTCATCACTCATCTTCAAAATGGAGGCATCTCCAGCATACCATAATCAACCACATATCCACCCTCTACTCAAGCATTAATCGAAATCAAAAAATTTCCAACGACACTCTCACCATGTTACCTAAAGCACAAAAAAATGAACATGGCTAAGAAACTAACCAAACCTTCCCTCTTAAGAAAACCACATGAATTGAAGCATTCCTAAATCTCCACCTCTCAAGAACCAAGAATCATCATGCCTAACCATAGAGGTTCCTTCTAATGAAACAACCTCTGGGTGATATCATACCACTATAGGATCCACCAAAAGAAATACCAACCACACCCACCCAATCCATTGGTTATAGAAAGCACAAGAGGCTCCACCGCATGACCTAGAAGAATTCATGAGTCAAAAATAGCTCCCTCCCAAGAAACACAATCCCAATCTTTATGGAAACCACTGACTTAGGGAAACTCAATCCTAATCCAAACATATATCAGGCATCCTTTCCATCATCGATCCACAAACAAAAGCATCTGGGAAACCAATACCTACACTGACACACATGAGGTCTCCATGCATCCCTTGATGATGGGACTACATTTACATAACTGGTGAGAACATCTTCACAAGATCAACATTCCCTATCATCAAAATAATATATATATATATATATATATATATATATATATTCAGTTTATTTGAGTATAATTCTAACAAGTAGATACAAGTGACACACCATATAGGTCAGTATGAACACTTTAAACAACTGAACATTCATTTTCAACAAAAACACTATAGATAGGAATATGTCATGAAAATACTATGTGCATAGAATGATGCATGAACACTATCCTATTGACCATGATCCAAGAACAAAAAACCAAAATAAACAATAAATTAATAAACTCATGTACATCACACTAGGTGAAACTATACAACTGTAAAATTGGAAACCAATAATAGAAATTTCAATCCTTGGAAACTTAGACTTCCTATCGAAAATGTGTTTATGACACACCAATCCTATATCTACCACAAGTTCCAACACATTAATAAATGACTTATCTACTAAATCCCCAAATAAAAATACAAGACATGTTTTGATACCATATTGTAATGAAACGTCCAGGGTCGACCTGGCATGTCACCCAATCTAGCTTTCCACAAGGCCTAAAGCATGCCTCCTCATACGTTAAAGGTTGTTAACTAGTGTTGAGTGTATAAAATATATAGTGGGGAGACTATACCCTCTTGTCAAAGTAAAATAACAATGAAAAAAAAACCAAACTCAGGAAATTCAATAAAGATCAGAGTACGCATTATAAATAAATTGAAACAATACCATGCTATAATAAATGAAATGTTTTATATAGTTATACAGACTCAAAGCATGCTAAAAAGGAAAAAATCCATCACCCACTAGGCCAAAAACATATAAAAAATAAACAAAACTAGAATTAAATACATTAGGATCTACTTATAACTCTAATATGTACAGTATACCAGGTCTCCACGAGGGATGAATTGCACTATCTTGATCCAAATAATTTAGACGTGCCATCCTACTGAATCATTCACCATTGGGACTTAGCCCAATCCACTGTGATACAAGTGTTCCATCCTAAAAGTAGATATATGGTCTTCACACACACCAAGAATAACTTATTGGGGGTGATAAGTAAATATCAATAGGACACCCCCAATAGTGGTCCTATAATCAACTGTGAAAAAAAGTGCATGCATAGGTGAAATTCCCATCCTAGTCAAGACTAACAACAACTGGAGTAAAAACTTCATACGATAAAAGGGTATAAACAAATAAAAAGAAAATATTAAATTGTGGGTGTCTGAAACATAAGGTGAATATACCCCCCAATATGTCCCACACAAGAGGATTTATAGCATGTGGCTCACCCAACTACACGACATCAGGAACATCATCCTGATCTACACAGGATATCCAAGATGTCTAAAATGAAACGGGTATGAATTTCAGTCCACGGGGCATAACCATATGCATACAAATGAGAACACACAACTATACCAGGATTTAGGACTCTAATGGAATGAAATGAACAAGAAATATGAACTCTACTAACACTAAGAGAGCCTATCTAGAAAACACTAATCATACAGAGAAAACTAAATTCATAAAATAAACATTGGGGAAGGGAATTTTTCATATCCTAGGTCCTACAATACATTTGGGACCATGAACACCTAAACCCTAGTTAGGTAAGTATCCACTGTCCTATTTGAGTGTTTCCCTCCTCTAAATCATCCATTAGCTACCTATGCTCATCTAACCACACCAACAAACAAAGGAGAGAACCAGATAAATAGTTGGTCCAATTATCAATAAAAACATATCCCAAAGGCATCCTACTACATATTTCCTAAGAATAATATACTTAATCCATCCTAAAAAATTCATAAAGTATGGTTGGATCGACTCTCAAGATCATCATCCAAGCAACTAAACTATCATCAACTCTTGGCTAACAAAGAATGGGGATGCCTCAGTCCCCAAGATCTCATCATCCAAAAATCCACCATGGGATTCCATAAAAAACTATAGGTCATAAAAGGACACCAAATGTCTCAAATTTTTAGAAAGAACCATCCCCTAACTGAGTTAACCAAAAACATGGGACTCTTGCGGTCCCTTAGACAATGTCTATATCAGACTAAAGGCCATGCTCGATACTTGAAATCTCATTAGTGTCTCGGAACCCGACCCAACTATGAACTTTAACTCACCCACTAGGGAATTCACAAATATGGAATAGGAACCATTATTTAAGATCCTTTATCACATCCAAATCGTGGGATAATCTTGACATAATAAACATCTCTAAGAGGCCCTAAACAGCTAACCATTGATCCTTGATCAATGGTACACTTAAAAGGGAATTAAAATCACCACCACACCCATTAGGGAATCCTTAATGGTATTTGTGAATATGTATAGAGTAGGAAAACATATAGAGGATCCTTAGAACAAGTGAAACCTCAAGAAAAATACAATCATAAGAAAACCTCAACTTACCTCTCTAGAATACAACTTACCCTTGGGTTTTACCTTTCCCATAAGGTCATCCATAATGGGTCCCTCAAATACATATCAATATCTCCTCAATGGCTCCAAGTTTTACTTTATCCCCCATGGTGTCAACCTAGCCCAAAGAATCCAACAGAACTTATTTTTAAACATCATATCTAGAACCTCAAGAAATCATTCTAGAACCTCGACCACTCAAACATTAAGAAACCGAGCTAAAAAACCTCATTCAGGACATCATTGGATCCCATATTTGGGAGGCTTCAAAAAAACTAAAAAAAATCACCTTGGAATAATAAATATAGGCAAATAAAAAACTCAAAACCCTCACTTGGGGCTCACATCTTGTAATTCATCCCATAAAAGTATTCTAAAACATAACCTCAAAGAAGACCTTCATCCAACACTATCTCAATCAAAAAAACCATCTATATGGACTCTAAATTCCAAAAAGATACAACCTTCATGATCTATGTGGGAAAACACTTAAAATGAAATTATCATAGTTACAATTCTAACTCTAGGGTGATAAAATAGGAAAAATCTCCCAAAAAGGGAAGTGTATTACATTGAACTATTGTACACGACATGTACCTCCAATCATCATTCCATACCATGTACCTCTGACTAACCTATCCTATACTTCCCAAAGTACATGGCATGAACCAACCCAACACTGTGTGCACATCACATAGAGTACCTAGCTATATACCCTACTTGAGGTCAATCAATGTACCCCCAATAGTCTTCTAGCCATGTTTTGCACACGGGCATTATTTGTTTGCCTCACACGGTCATGTACCCCCAACATGGGATGTATGGATGTTCCTAAGGCCACAACCCCAGTCATCCCATATGTTATGTCCTAAACACACACGCCATGTTACCCCTTCTACCTCACCTCACTTGAAAGTAAGAACGAACATAATTTTTTATTGAACTACACACGGTGTGATCGGGTTTTCTTGAATATAAAATGTATAAAATGGCCCAAAAGCACTTATTTCCCCCAAAACCCCATATATTGATCCCCATATGGTCCATAAAAATCATAATATGGATTTAAAAATTAAAAGAAACTAATTTATAGGGATCTATGACATAAAATTTAGGACTACCTATAGGAAGAAACTACTAAAGCTTCACCCGAATATGCACTTTGCAGATGTCGCACAAAGATCTGGCATGACCTGAGCTCTACGAAACTACCTATCTCTCCCTACCTCTCTATCTCTCTCCCTGTCCCTCTCTATCTACCTATCCCTCTCCCTCCATCTTGGAAACGTGACATAGGATCCCCAAGGGCACATACCTGAGAAGTAAATGGATGAGAGGAGAAAATAAAAATTAAAATGAAAAAGGAGAAAATTGAGAAAAAAGAAAAGAAATGATAATATTAGATAAGGGGCTCAAGCTCAGCTTCAATGCCCACGATGGGTTTATGGATCAACTAGGAGCTCCCCCGCCCCCAATTTGGACTCAACCACAGAGTTGGAATCTCAATCCAATGCTTCATTCAAAATATATAACTGAATAAACACACATGAATAAATAAATATTTAGTTAATTAAATATTAAATATTCTTTGAAAATTTGAACTTCTTGGATTTTTAAAAAACTTATATCCTATGATAAACCCCATATTTTGGGACCAATTTAGTGGTTAAAAAATTGTCCAAGATGATCTCAGAAGATAAATTACAATTTTTCCCTCAAAAAACCCCAAAAACTAAAGGCTAAAATTCTATCTAATTTTCTCAACCCATGACAATTCAATTCATCACACTATGATAGTGTACCTTAAACAAATTTTATATGGATGAGTGAAATCATATGAAGTGACACATATGATATAGGATATTAGGTATAGGGGTCTCATAATACATTGAGACACAATATCATGGTTTTCTCCCTTGGTAATCTCTAAGAAGGGAGGTTTTGAGAGTGAACCCACTAATAGAAATTCCATATGATTCATGTGTAATTATAAATTAATATCTGTGGACATGTGTGATAATCCATTGAATCCAAGATTATTGTTAATACCTATCACGACTGACATGCATAGATATATTTTATAAATTGTGATGATGATCATTCACGGTGAAGTTAGATACTTTGGGTGTGTCACTAGTGGAATTACATTAACAAATAATGAGAGAGAGGATTTATCCCTTCCATTGGAAGTGAATATCTTAGAGCCTTTTATGGTGTTTGATATTATAATAATTCCATGTCCATGGAATTACATATCGGTAGGTTTATTTTAAAAATTCAAAGAAAGAGAGTAGAGAATAAAAGTTTATGATACAAGCTATGGAACCTTCTCAATGTGAGATATTGTGAAAAATGTTAATATTACATGGTAAGTGTTTATAGGAGGATTAATGTTGTTTCAACATCAACACTTTTATCTATGGGTTATTTGGCCTATTTTTAGACACTAAACTTGGAATTTATGTGGCTTAACCTAATGCCAGTGACAAAGGGGCCTAGAGGGTCACACACTAAGTGTATCCAATAACATTGGTTAAATTATATATGATTTTAACAATTATATTGTAATATTATTCTCAAGTATAAGGAATAATATTTAATAGAGTTTATTGGTTGATTTAAAGTATTTATCTACCAGTGTATAATATAGTGACATTTATTTATTTAATTAAATAGTTGTTATATAAATTTATATAAATAATTAGGAGGAGGATCAGACTGAGTATGGACCTATTATAATGGAATATTCTCTGAATAAATATTAATTTATTTAGGAAAAACATATTTATTTAGTCCTTATGTTATGCACATTTCAAATAAAAAATAATATTTTCTATTATTTAGACATGGGTTATGATCGGGATAAGATAATATTTAAAGGTATTTGTTCAAATAATATTATAACCCTAGATATATAAATACCTTACTATATAATTATCTAAAATTTGAATTTTTATTTGAAAAAATAATTTTTGTAGACAACATTTTTCTCTCCAAATAATTCTCTCTTCCCAAAGATATTCTCAATAACTCTCCAAGCTATGTGAGCATTGACGATCCTCCTCCTCCCTCTCTAGTTGTGAGAGGATTAATA
Source organism: Viscum album (assembly GCA_963277665.1). Taxonomy (NCBI): domain Eukaryota; kingdom Viridiplantae; phylum Streptophyta; class Magnoliopsida; order Santalales; family Viscaceae; genus Viscum; species Viscum album. The sequence goes on from OY728127.1 coordinate 898,051,396, forward strand.
TAATCCAATAGGCCTCATTTGCAATAATGAATGATTCAAGCCATAGGGACATTCTCCCTAGAATCTAGAGAACCCTATAGAAATGATTAGAGTTTCTTGGTACACATGTGGATAGCTACTATAAGGAATATACCCTTGATTACTGAATCACAATGAAGGTTTTACAATAAGGGCCAACTACATTAATAAATAAATAAAAACTTACAAGATGTGGTAATTCTTGACATATCTAGATTAATTATAACTTACATGTGAGATCATGTCATCGTAGATTCTAGGGACAAATTTATATCTAGTCTTGAGGATAAATATGAATAATTTGATAGTGAAATTTTTTTGGGAACCACCTGAAATTATTCTATTATGTCATGGAACCTTCAAGTGGTATCATAGGGGTCACATATCTAATTTATAATTATTTATTTTATTAATCACTACATGAATTTTTTGTTAGATTCATTTATATTTTATTCATTCTTTAGTATGATTATTTTTTATTATTATCATTCACCTTCATGTAACCAAACATAGGTTAAATAATGTTGAAGAATGATTCAATTAAATCTATCAATAGGTGATGTAGTTTTGTTTAGTTGACATCCATTAAACATTTTGTAATCAAGTTCACTAAATCTAGATGGGTAGTAAGGTATACATAATTCCACATAGAGTCAACATGTAGTGTATTTATTATACATTGCATGTTTTTCGGAAAAACTGATATGCTTCTTGTCAGATTACATAGTATATAGTTGGCATAAATACAGAAACCCAAGTCTATTACACATATTATTACTTGATTTTAATCATAATTATCCATGAAATATAAACCAAGGGTTGAAAAGTATAGTGTATTTGGAAGACTAGTAACATAATTAGAAAACATGTAACAAGAATAAAACATATTTTTATTAATATCCATAATGAGATCCTATCTTCTTTTTAACTCCTATAACTGCATAGGATAACCTAGTAAATACTACTACAAAAGAGGTGATTTGAAAATACCAGTAAGGGTATAGACATAGGATTGGAGCATAGAACATGAGGTAAAAGTCATAACATGATAACATAAAAGGAATGGATCATAAATAAACATATAAAAGAATAACATATAGAACATGGAATCATAAAAACATAAGGAAGTGTAAAAACATAGTGGACACAGTCACATAATAGATTAGGTTTACTCCCTAATCTGATACATGACGTCTCATGACACTAAATATTACCCAATTAATTGGAGTGCTACCTAAGTGAACCAATTATAAAATTTACATGCATATGTCTTCCATATAAATAAATAAAATATAAGGAATAATCATAGGGTTAACCCATGGAAAGAAATGGGTTTCATAATCATGTTGTAGGGAACAGCCAAATGGTGTATCATAAAGGTATACAAAAAATAAGGGATTAAATCATTATTGGAAAATAATAATGTAAACAATAATAATATATCATGAATAAGATATCCAATTTAATTGAGAACATTAAAAAAAGTGGTTAGGTAACTTTATAAATGTGTCTTTTAAGCGCGGTTTTGAAGAAAATAATAAAGTGTCTTTAAAAAGGATAAAGGAATAATTGTTTGTATAAAACCAAAAAATTAATTAAAATTGTTTTTGATGATAAAATTAGTGATTTTATTAAATATAGGTCACTTAAAACATTTTATAGAGTGTAACTGAAAATGGGTAAGAAACCAAGAAGTTCCCTTTTATCAGGTTTTCTTATCGAGAGTAATTGAGAAGGTAACCTTTTAAAATATGCATTTACCCAACATAATAAATATGTATTTAGTTGGATATATATGTTTTTAAAATATATAAAGAATATATGATAAGAATATAATAATAATTAATAGATAACTTGAGACAAATAGAGATAAAGTGTTACCCAATTGAAATATATATGTTCAGAGAGATCCCTTACCTTATGTCCGAAAGAATTATACACTTGTAATTAATGTCCTAAATAATAAAATTAGATTAATTTATTTCTTAATAAATGACCTATTACACATTTATTTGATTTATTATAATTTTATTAAGTTTATTTATAGCCATTTAGATGAGTTATAATGTTCAATTTCATCATTTTGGGAGTGTTTGTTTCATGGTTTTATGGCCGGTTCACTTGTGTATAAATATGGAAGTTATTTTAAAATGGAAAAAAAATGAAGAGGTTAAATGAAATGGTATTAATGAAGATCAAAACGTTTAAATGGTTAAATTTTTTATTTTTTCTGACATTAGGATGATTCATTTGATAAAACATTAATGATAATTGTTTAGTTTATTTTGGTGATTTTTCTAACCATCAAAAACTAGTTTAGTTTTCTTTAATATGATGATTATATATTAGTTAAAGATCATGTAATAAGTTATAATATAATTATTAAAATATTATTTAACCATAATAATAGTTTTATGACCATACCTAAATGTGGTACTGAAAAAATAAAAACTCATTATCCACAGAGACAGTTAATCGTCATAATTTGGAGAATGGTTTCCTTCCTTTGAATAAGTGGAGATGATAGAATGGATGGATAAATGATATTAAATTAGAAATATAACATTCCATTATATATATTATATTATATGTAATATTCCATAATGGATTAATGAGTTGAGTAGAAGGTATAGGAAGAAAAGAAATTAAGAGATGTGGTTTAAGAAACTTACCTCTTGAATATATCCTCCTTGAAGGAACCCTTAAGAAACTTGATATTGGTCATTTGGAGAGATCAAAACCTCAAGAATGTGACTAGTGAAGTGGAGAAGTAAATTTTTCATAGTATTTTAGAGCTAGAAGGATCAATGTGGTGAAATTAAGTGAAGGAAGGGGTGCTCGTTTATAATTGAAGTGAAGGTTACTTTAGGAATTTCTCAAAATATTTAAATATAATAAAACTATTCTCGAGTTAAAAGCATCAAAATATCATATAAATATATAGGGTATGGTATTTTAGATAATATATTACCCTCTTTCGCCTTATTTAATATTTTTATGATTTTTAAATAATTTAACAAAATATTATATTCATAAAATATCATTATTATCACATTTGATACTATTCATTACTATGAATTTAAAAACATGAAAAAAAGAGTAAAATACAAAAAAAAAATTATTGTATTCTACACATGTCATGGTAATTTATAGAATTAATATATTATCTTAATTATCACAAATTATATTTATTTTAATATTTTTAATATCATTTATTTTATTTTCCATTAATTTAATAATTACTGCATCATCATTGTGTAAGCATTTAGGGTATTTACTTATTCCCTAAAAATTAAAAAAAATTACCAAGATAAATATTAATATTTTATATTTTAAAATAGTATTTATGGTTGAACATATCTTCTAGAAAACCATATATTAAAAATGTCCTACTTTTTGAAAATAATAGTGTGACAAGTTTGACTTTCTTTTAAATAAAATACTATAAGGGACTTAATGTCAACTACGTGGCTCCAAAAGGTCCTAAATTCAACCCATGAATTATGTTCGTTTAGATTTACTCAGAAAATATAATTGTTTTAGGTGTTAGATTCATTTTATAACACTTTCCATTTTATTTGTACCCTTAATTACCCAATTCACCCTTAACTATTATGACAAAAATTACCATGGTTACTATACATATTAACCAAAAATAAAATGGGTATATTTACTAAATTTGGAACTAATGATTAAAAATATGGAATCAATGTTTTAAAATTGAAAACAAAAATGTTTCGGAATTTAATTTAAATTTAAACTGGAAAAACGCAACAAAAAACATTTTTTTTGAAAAAATCCCTTTTACGTATAAAATATTTTTATAACGAATTTATGTAAAAAAAATAATTTAAATATAAAAAATTGTATTATTTATAATAAAAAATAACCGATTGAAGTTTTAAACTAATCCAGAATATAATTTTAATTTTCAAATTCTTTAAAAGAAAAATACAGTTTTCAATGTAAATCGGTGTTTTTTACTATTCATTAAAATTCCAATCTTTTTGGAAAATTATAAAATATTCATCCTAAGATAATTTTTAAATAATGAATTTAAAAATGAAGTTTATTTTTCCAAATAAATTTTCTAAAATATAAAAAATTAATTATATTTATTTTCTCATAGAAAGGAAAAAATCATTATTCTAAGAGAATGTATTTTTGAAGAATAAAATAATTTTACTAAAAAATAAGTCCTTATTTCCTAATAATTAATAAATATATTTAATAATATATTTATTCCTATTAATACCAATTAATTCATAGTCTAGGTCATAACAGTCATGTTAGAATAATAATATTGTAATAGTATATCGTGGTTCGTTTAAACTCGGTGTAGTATGCAACATAAGCTACTAATGAAATCAAATTATTTAAAGAAAAATGTTTCAATAAAAAATATAGGGGTGTTAAAATTCTTCTCCCCTTATGAAATTTCTTCCTTGAGATATTTTTACAAACTAAGGTGAAAACGGTTTAGCATATAATGAGAATATAAAAAGGAAACTATGAACATAGGAGGATAAAATCATATATGAAAAGTATATCCTAACTTGTAAATCCCTAAGTTTCATTCTTGGGTATCCATTTTGATAGAATTATTCTTTGGGTTATTACTGAATTTTTCTAGTCCTAATCCCAAAAAATAACTATATCATTCTCTAATACCAACTATTACAGGACAAGCATTTTACACATATTATTACATAATTTTGAGAATAATTAACCATGAAATACAAACCAAGGATCTAAAATTATAGTGTATTTGGATGAAAAGGAACATAATTTGAAAATATTTAACAATAATAAAACTATTTTTTGAATAATATCCTTAATTAGATTCTATCTTCTTTTGATCTCCTACAACTTCATAGGATAACTTGGGGAATACACAAATAAAATGGATGATCTAAAAATCCATGTAAGGGTATAAACATAGGATTGAAGAATAGTACATGAGTTAGAAGGAATAACATGATAACATTAAAGGTATAGATCATGAATAAACATATGGAATAATAACATATAGCACATGGAACTATGGAAACATAGGAAAGTGGCAGCAACATATGACATCACATAAACATGAGTCAAGGAAAACTTCCAAGACTATATCACATGGTTGATAGAGTCACATATTGGATTAGGTTTACTCCCTAATCTCATAAATGATGTCTCTTGAGAATAATCATTAACCAAAACATTTAAGTCCTATCTGGGTGCACCCATCATAAAATTTACAAGCATATGTGTGCCACATAAATAAATCAAACATAAGGAATAATCATAAGGGTTACCCGTGGAATGTAATGAGTTTCGTAATCATATTATAAGGCATAACCAAAGGACATATAATAAATTTACACATTAAATAAGGGATTAAATAATTATTTTAAAATCATAATGTAAAAAATAATAATAATATATCATGAATAATTATGTCCAATTGATGTGAAAACAATAAAAGACTGGATAGGTAACTTTAAAAATGTGCTGCTTAAGCACAGTTTTAAAGAAAATAATATAGTCTTTAAAGATGATAAAGGAAAATTTATTTTCATAAAACCATAAATGAACTAAAATATTATTTCATGATAAATTGAATGATTTTAGTAAATATTTTTTTCTTAAAACATTTTATGGAGTATACTAGAAAACGGGTAAGAAACAAAGAAGTTCCCTTTAATTGGGATTTCTATTCAAGAGGAATTGAGTAGGGAACCTTTTAAATATGTATTTATGTGAAAAATAAATATGAATTTAGATATATATATATATATTTGGAACTTACATAAAGAATATAGAATAAGTATAAAATAATAATTAAGATATAACTTGATTCAAAGAGAGATAAAGTGATACCCAAATGAAATATGGTGGTTCAAAATGATCCTTTAACATATGTCTAGAAGTGTTGTTCACTTGTAATTAATGTCTTGGATAATAAAATTAGATTCATGAATTTATTAATTCAGAACCTATTCCACATGTATTTTTATTATTTTAATTTTATTAAGTTTATTTATGGATATTTCAATGAGTTATAAGGTTCTATTTCATTGTTCTGGGAGTGTTTGTTTCACAGTTTTATGGTTAGTTCACTTGTCTATAATTATGAAAGTTCTTGAGAATGGAAATAAAACTCCAAAAGTGAAATTAAATGGTATTAATTCACTTACATAAGTTTTAATGGTTCCATATATCATTTTTTATGACATGAGGATGATTTATTTGATATAACATTAATGATAAATGTTTAGTTTATTTTGGCAGTTATTCTGAACATCACATACTAGTTTGGTTTTATTTAATATTATGTTTATATATTAGTTTAAAAACCTGAAATAAGTTATAATGTACATATTAAAATATTATTTAATTATATTAATAGTTTTATAACCATCCTTAAATTAGGTAACAAAAAACAAAAAACTCATTATCCATTGAGACGGTTAATTACCATAATATGGAAAATGGTTTCCTATCTTTGGATAAGATGATATGAGACAATGGATGCATAGATGATATTACATTATCAATATAAAAATAAATTACATACATTATAATGGATTTATTATTCCTTTATGGATGAATGAGGTGAAGTGAAGGTAGAAGAAGAAAAAAATTAAGAGAAGTTGTTTAAGAAAGTTAACTCTGGAATATCTCCCCCTTGAAGGATCCCTTAAAAAACATGGATTTGGTCTTTTGGTGATACTATAACCTATAGAATTTTTCTATATAACTAGATAATATAATTTTGAATATTATGTTCAATATATAAGTCTCAAGGTTTTGAAATGAAGTTCAGGAAGGGGTTCCCTTAGGTGAGGGGCACTTTCAGAATTTCTCAAAATATTAAAATATAATAAGAATGTTCAAGAGACAAAAGATTCCAAATAGAATATAAATTTATAGGGTATGAAATTTTAGACAATATCTCATCCCCTTTGTCCTTATTTAATATTTTTATTATTTTAAATAATTTAATAAAATATTATATTAATGAAATATCATTATTGTCAAATTTGATACTATTCATTACTATGACTTTAAAAACATAAAAAAAGTCAAATTAGAAAAAAAAAACTATTTTATTATATCCTATACATGTCATTTTAATCAATATAATTCATGGATCAGATTAATTATCTAAAATTATATTTATTTTCAAATTTATAATATCTTTTATTTGATTTTTTTCATTAAATTAATAATCACTCCATCAACATTATGTAAGAATTTAAGGTATTTATTTATTACCTAAAAATTAAAAATGAATTAACATGATTAATATAAATATTTTATATTTCCAATTAATATTTATGGTCAAACATATCTTCTAAAAAACCATACATTAAAAATTTATACATATTAAAAAAAATAGTGTGATAAGTTTGACTTTCTTTTAAACAAAATACAATATGGGACTTAGTGTCAACTAAGCGTCTAAAAAATCATAAATTTGACCCATGGATGATTTTTCTTGAATATTACTCATCCAAAAAAATTTACAATTTTTTTGGTCATTTTATAACCCTTATCATTTTATTTTTACTCTTAATTACCTGATTTACCCTTAACTCTGGTAACAACAATTACTAAGGTCACTATTCATATTAACCAAAAATTAAAAGGGTATATTTTAAAAAAAATTAAATAATGATTCCAAATATGAAATAAATTTTTAAAAATTCAAAACACAAAATTTTCAGAATTTAATTTAAATTTAAACTTGCAAAATGCAACGAAAAACATTTTTTCCAAAAACAAATTCCCTTTTAAGTATAAAAATTTTTTATATGAAATTCATGTAAAAAATTCATTTCAATGACCAAAATTATATTTTTTTTATAATAAAAAATAACTAATAAATATTTAAAACTAATCCAAAATATAATTTTACTTTGTAACTGCTTTAAAATAAAAATTCATTTTTCAATGTAAATTAGTATTTTTCCAGATTCATTAAAATTACAAACTTTTTAGAAAATTATCAAAAATTAATACTAAGATAATTTTGAAATGATGAATTTAAAAATGGATTTTAATTTATAAATATATTTTATAAAAGTGAAAAAATTAATTATATTTATTTTCTTATAGAAATTAAAAAAATTATTTAGAAAATATATTTTTGTAAGAATAAAATGAATGCTAAAAAATTGGTATTTATTTCCCAATCATTAATAAATATATTTCATAATATGTTTATTCTTATCCATACCCTCCAATTAAGTATCTAGGTTGTAATGTTCATGTTATAATAATAATATTTTAATATTATATCATGGTTCATTTAAACTCAATGTCACGAACCAGCCTGAGTCAACCCTGAACTGGTCACCCATTCCAGCCCGCGACAAGTCCCGAGAGGCGTTCCCGATCCTCCCGAGATGGAGAAAAGCACCAAGGGAATAAATAGAGTACACAAGGGAACGATTTCTCCCATATATAAATAATAAAACAAATAGAGGAAATAAATGGACAGCCCAAAATACATTTATATAAAAATTGAACTTAACATTATTTTTACAAGAAACTGAAAGTACAACTAAACCAAAAACTCAACTGACCAGACCAGTTAACCAACTAACTCTTTGTGACCCCACTGTTCACTCTCCAAAAAAATTATCACATGTCACCCAAGGTGATCAAACTCGTGTTGAAACCTACACAAGGGCTAAAAACAGAAGAAGACTATAGGCGTGAGTATTATAACTCAGTACGTTAGCCCGATATTTTATTCCCAATGCACATCCTTTAAAATATAAGAAACATCATTTTCAAGTTTTAAATAAAACATATAAAGGTATGTTTTCCAAATGTTTTCCCAAGCTATATGAAACAAATTACCAGAAAAAAACTTACATGTTTTATAAACACGAATGCTAGTAACAATTTTCATAGAGGTGCAATTTCAAAATGAAAAAAGTTTTCAATAGGGTTGTTTTAAAGAATTTAAACTTTTAAATAAATCACACACACTGCAGAATTTACCAACCAAACACACCATATACCGACGATGAGTACAAAATAGCCAATGAACACCAGTCATAGGAACACCCCTAGGCACTAGTTAGTTGTGAGCCCCATGTACCACATATCTCGGGGAAAGTAACCATAATAAATATCTGTTCTCATGCACACGATGCACTAGTATAGATCATACTCATAACCTAGTTGTCCCCCAACTTCATCATCATCATAGTTTAGTTAGTGTTGTCATCGTCAAACTTCCTATGTGAAACAGGGGCCAAACCCCACGGAATCACTAGCATACTTGTACACGTCCTCCCACCTAGATACCCAGGATTCCCTTTAGTGCTCAATCAAGGTACACATATTATAAAATACACATTTCACATCCAAATTAAATTCCAAAACCCTAAAAACACAAACATCCCATAAATTTTCTTCACATTTCTTTCACGAATCAATCAACCACTACAAATTTTCGTAAAACAATTTCAAGGAGTGTATTGACGCTTTGCACATAAAACTCATTCAAAAACACTATTTGAATTATAAACACACAACAAGACCATACCCAACCATATTTTTTAGCCCTAAATACATTTATTAAAATCATTTCATGGATTATAAAACAATCCCAATTGACACAACATGGTATATACAAGTAAAACACTCATTCTTTATTTTTAGGAAAGGCCAAACAAGCCTTTAAACATTTTCCCAAAACTGACATTTGAAAAAAGTTATGCATTTAATTTTTTTTAAAGAGGTGTATACACACCATATACCACATCAAGCCACATTCATAAATCCCATAAAACACTCAGGTTACATATTCAAAACACAACCATTTTTATAAGAATGTGAAACAGGCCATTTTTCGGAAACTCGGGCCCAAACATGTTGTAAACCAAAACCCATTTATTTGTAAAACCAAATAAAAATTGGAAAGCCATAAAAGGATCCCAAAATAATTTTTTACATTTTTCCAATGTATTTATAAATCCAAAATATCATTTTAAATTGCACTAGACACATAAAATCCGACCGGGCAATTTACCGAACACGTGGCATGCACTCTTTAACAAAACAACTTATGTTAAGCACTTAAAAAGGGATAAAATACCATTTTCATGCCATAAAGTCATTCAATATACTGAAAAATTTTCAAAATACCATAAAACATTGGCAGAAGCTCATGTAATAATTTATCAAACAAGAGGAGTGCCCATTTATACCAAAACAACTATATTTTTAACAAAATAAGTCATAAAACATAATTTGCACAGAAAACCTTTAAAAACAAGTTTTAACATCAGAACATATCATATAAATATGTTTATAAAAGTAAGATAATGATGAAACTTAAGTGATAAAGGCTTGTTCAAGGATATCCTACCTCAAATCCTTAGCGTAATGGAAACGCACACCCAAAATCACCCGTCGCGGGATTATAAACCCTAAAACTATGAATAACAGACCTAAATGGATATAAACTTCATAAAAAACAATGGTATAACAGAACCCTAGGTCTATAATGACTAGAGGGGATTATAAAACCAAGATAAAATGAATGGAGGAAGAAGAGGGAGGAGAAAGGAGAATGAATCTCACATTTTCAACTAGAAAACTCTTAGTCTTCCATTATATCTGCTCCCTTAGAGGAAAGGGAATGGATTAAAACTTCTTGTAGAGTTTCATAAGATCTGGAAGAACCAAGGAATGAATAATTTTTGGAAAAAGAGTACGATTGGAATGCCTTATTCATGAAACCATTTACCATCTCAATTCTGGATGATTTGAGAGACATTGATATATTCTTCCTTAATACGCGACTCATATGAAATCCAAAGAGGGGAAATATATTTTTGGATTTATTACAGGGATATTTTCTTCAGGTTTGAGGTAAAATCATGGAAAAATATTAAATATTTAATTATATATAAAATAAAAAAAATATTTTTTTTTTAAACTAGAAATGGGCCCATGGGCTGGCCCAATGCCTAAATAAGTAACCCATTTTCACCATGATTATGAATTTATATGGGGTCCAAAAGGGTATTAATGTTTTAAAATATCTGTATAGGACATGTGGGAAGTGTAATGGGTGAAAAAGTTTGAAAATAAATGATTTATAAAAGCAAAAAAATTGGTTTTTAAAACTAGAAATGGGCTCACAGTTGGCCCAAATCATGAAGTAACCACCCTTTCTCCAAAAACTCCTAAAAAAGCAATGGGGAACCCAAATTAGGGTTATTATACATAGATGAAACTTAAAAACTCAACCTTAATCTCACACAAGACCCAAGAAAAGTATCATTATTTCAAATGAACTGGATCAAAACAATGACATGAAAACCCGAGTGTGGCAATTCTCCCCACCATTAAAGCTTTTCGCCCCTGGAAAGCCATAACACTTTCTAGATGAAAGATAAACACATAAGGACTCCATATCAACATGATACAACCTATAAATATAGTGAAATATCATTTTACATCAACATAACTTAATCTTATTTCCCAAACAAAACACCAAATCACAACCACTTTGTGAAAATCAATGGAAATGTCAAGACACCACCTCCACAACCAATCCAAGAACCCGATTGTTGGGCCTTCTCCCAATAAAACAAAAAATCACCCAAACTAAAGAGCACTCGAGAAAAACAAGGAATATATGGGAGTAAATAATAGACTCCCCAAAATTAATAAACAACTATCACTAGACAAGTTCATAGGAGGAAAATCAACGAGACCTGTGGTGGGTCTCCCCACTATTAGAACCCAACTAGCAACGAAAAAAAAACAAGAACTCAACATTACCTCACATTCAAAAGTCCAAAAAAACTCTCACACAACAACCCACAAACCCATGTTAGGGGGGGTTAAGACATGAACATATAAACCACCCACTCTCAAACATAGGGGACAAGAAATGGGCCTACACTTTTAGCACGGATCCGAAACCCCACCACTCAGGGAGGGGAGGGAAGGGGACCCAATAATTTGGCCATTGGAACCACAAAAGAAACAAAGGAACTACCCAAAACTCTCCATCTACTAATAGGTAACACCAATACTACACCCAATTTATAGAGGCAGTCCACAAAGGGACACTGATCAGAAACCCACATCCATGAAGGCATAACCATAGAAACTGTGTGAGGGGTAAGTCCACCACACTTGTTGTAGAAAATGGAAATTAATAGTAATGAGGAACCACAATAAAGACATAAAAACTACCTTACCACAATGGTGGAGGTAGGAGCCTGGTCAAGGTCCCCACACCTCCGTAGATTTCCTGACTACGTGAAAAGCTTCACTCTGAGGCCTATGGCTAGAGCCCTAAATCTTGAAGCATCTGCTACACCGCAGTAAGGTGATAAGGATCACACCACTCAAAAAAAACTCACTTGCTCAACAAAACACCTTCATCTAAATAGGAAATCATAGATACATATCAAAATTCTATCTCACTCAAAACGAGGAGTGGAATGGACAAGGAATATGGTGAAATGTATCAACATCAACGAAAACAACTGCTATGTCCACAAGAATTATCACGAACTGGAATCACTTTTAATCGACCCCAAAAATATATCTACTTAAACTGATGGGATGAGGAATTATTCTAAGAGGTGGATATAGCATGTGAAAAATGATAAATAATCCTTAGTTTTATCAATTGAAAATCTTTCAAACATAGAACTATCTATGTCCATATCACAACATCCAACACATCTTTAGAAACCCATTGAACGTTACTCAAAACTTGAGCCACCAACTAGATCCCATCTCAAGATTCAACAAGAGTATGAATTATAGATCATAAGTAAGAATACTAAATAGACAAAACTTCTAATACATTGTATAAACGATCCACATAACCGTTGGTTCAAAACAAACACCATAATTTTTCAGCTAAAAATACTTTTGAAAAATAAAAAAAAACTAACTTGGTGTATTTTCACATTCACCAATGTTGTTTCATCAATTCTCACTCACATGAACATTTAAGAGCCACCCCAGGAACTCAAAAACCATTCCATATAGGATATCCTTCCATATATTAATAAAACCATGCATGTGAGAACCCATGAAAACACCAAAGGATAAAACAAAACAATATCATTCCAAAAATCATTTACCTTCCAAAGGAACACTACCCACCAAGTCAAAAACCTTTTTCAAATTTTACAAAGAAAACAAAACCTCATCAAGAACCATTTTCTAAAAAACCTACCACTTTTCATTTTTAACAACTTTTAAAACAACCAATCTACTCCAAACAACCCATTCCCATTTTCTAAAATTCAACAAGGTGTCTTTTCATAATCTGATGTCCATTGAGACCAATACTCTTTCTAAGAAAACTCCAGCCACTCAAAACCAATTCCAAAAAATAATTTATCAGATTCAAAAACTTTTCAAAATCCAAAAACACCCCATTTAAAAGAAATATTCAGAATTAATTTAAAATTATTTACACTTTCAAAACATTTTATTTCAACAAACCACAAGTTTAGATTAGGGAAAATCTAATCCCGTTAAATCATTTCCACTTCCTTCCCAAAATTTGTTTAAAAAAAACTCAACCTTCCCAAAACCATTCTTATATTTAATTTTTGAAAACCCCCTTTTCAATTTTCCAAATAAAATCCTTCCTTTAAAACCCATTTCCATAATTCTCACACAAGGATTTTCAAAAAAAATCAGAATTCATGAAAGGTCCAAGAAACCCAAAAAAGGGAACTAGTGTCGGTGGGTGACTTGACCATATGGTTAGCGGCCATATGTCAAACACAACACCAACATAGAGAGACTTATTAATACCATGACCCAGATCCACATGGATTTCCAGGACTTTTGAGCTCACGGAGGCTATTAGTTAGACTCTATTTGTCATATCCCAACACCAAACAATGAAAAAGAACAAAATCCACTAATAAAACCAGAATTCCCATGGAAACCCGAGGATTAGAACGAGAAAGAGTTTGAGACACTCTTCCTGCAATTACCCCTAAGTCCCAACAATCCTATTCCATATACCTTGACATCCCCAAAATAACAAGGGCAGTCTTAAAAGAAAGTTATTCTAAGAGCCAGCCTCCTCTGATACCATTTTTGTCACGAACCAGCCTGATTCACCCCTGAACGGGTCACCCAGACCAGCCCACAACAAGTCCCAAGAGGCATTCCCAATCCTCCTATGATGGAAAAAATCACCAAGGGAATCAATAGAGTACACAAGGGAATTATTTCACCCATATATAAACAATAAAACAAACAGCAGAAAGAAATGGATAGCCCAAAATACATTTATATAAAAATTGAACAGAACATTATTTGTACAAGAAACTGAAAGTACAACTAAACCAAAAACTCAACTGACCAAACCAGTTAACCAACTAACTCCATGTGACCCTGCTGGTCGCTCTTCAACAAAATGATCACACGCTGCCCAAGGCGATCAAACACTATCTGAAACCTGCACAAGGGATAAAAACAGAAGAAGACTATAGGCATGAATATTAAAACTCAGTAGGTTAGCCCGATATTCTATTCCCAATTCACATCCTTTAAAATAAATGAAACATCAATTTCATGTTTTAAATAAAAGATATAAAGGTATGTTTTCCAAATGTTGTCCCAAGATATATAAAACAAATTACCAAACAAAAACTTTCAAGTTTTATAAACAAGAATGCTAGTAATTATTTTCAAAGAGGTGTAATTTCTTCAAGAGGGTTGTTTTAAATAATTTAAATTTTTAAATAAATCACACACACTACTGACTTTACCAAACAAACACATCGTGTTCCAATGGTGAGTACAAAATAGCCAATGAGCACCAGTCACGGGAACACCCCTAGGCACTAGTTAGTTGTGAGCCCCAGGTACCTCGTATCTCGGTGAAAGTAACCATAATAAATATCTGTTCTCATACACATGATCCACTAGTAGAGAGAATACCCATAGCCTAGTGGTCCCCCAACATCATCATCATCATAGTTTAGTTAGTTTTTTCACCGTCAAACTTGTTACGTGAAACAAGGGCCAAACACCATGGAATCACTAGCATACTGGTACACGTCCGCCCACCTTGATACCTGGGATTCCCTTTAGTTCTCAATCAAGTTACACATATTATCAAATACACATTTCACATCCAAATTCCATTACCAAACCATAAAAACACAAAAATCCCATAAAATTTCTTCACATTTCTTTCACGAATCAATAAACCACTACAAATTTTCGTAAAACAATTTCAAGGAGTGTATTGAGGCTTTGCACATAAAACTCATTCAAAAACACTATTTGAATTATAAACACACGACAAGACCACAACCAACCATATTTGTAAGCCCTAAAAACATTTAATAAAATCATTTCATGGATGATAAAACAATCCCAATTGACACAACATGGTATATACAAGTGAAACACTCATTCTTCATTTTTAGGAAAGGCCAAACAGGCCTTTAAAAATTTTCCAAAAACTAACATTTGAAAAAGTTATGAATTTAAATTTTTTTAAAGAGGTTTATACACACCATATAAAAAATCAAACCACATTAATAAATCCCATAAAACACTCCGGTTTCATATTCAAAACACAACCATTTTTATAAGAATGTGAAACATTCCCTTTTCCAACAACTCGGGCCAAAACATGTTATAAAGAAAAACCCATTTATTTTTCAAAACTAATTCAAATTGGAATGCCATAAAAGGATCCCAAAATAATTTTTTACATGCTTCCAATGTATTTATAAATCCAAAAATATCATTTTAAGTTGCACTAGACACATAAAATCCAACCGGGCAATTTACCAAACATGTGGCATGCACTCTTTAACAAAACAACTTATATTAAACACTTAAAAAGGGATAAAATACCATTTTCATTACATAAAGTTGTTTAAGATACTAAAACATATTCATAATACCATAAACCAAGTGCATAATCTCATGGAATAATTTATCAAACAAGAGGAGTGAACATTTATATCAAAACAACTATATTTTTAACAAAATAAGTCATAAAACATAATTTACTGACAAAACCTTTAAAAACAAGTTTTAAAAGCAGCACATATCATATAAATAAGGCTATAACAGTACAATAATGATTAAACTTAAATGAAAAAGGTTTTTTTAAGGTAAATACTACCTCAAATCCTTGGCGTAATGGAAACGCACAACCAAAATCACCCACCGCGGGATTATAAACCCTAAAACTATGAATACCGGACCTAAATGGATATAAACTCCATAAAAAATGTTATAACAGAACCCTAGTTCTATCATGACTATAGGTAATTATAAAACTAAGATATAATGAATGGAGGAAGAAGAGGGATGAGAAAGGAGAAGGAAACTCACATTTTCAACTAGAAAACTCTTCGTCTTCCATTAGATATACACCCTTAGAGGAAAGGTAATGGCTTGAAACTTCTTGGAGAGTATCCTAAGATCTGGAAAAACCATGTAAAGAATAATTGTGGGACAAATAGAATGATTGGAATGCTTTATTCATGAAACCATTTACCTTCACAATTCTGGAAGATTTGAGATACATTGATAAATTCTTCCTTAATCCGAGACTCATATGAGCTCCAAAGAGGTGAAATCGATTTTGGGGGTGAGTATAGGGATATTGGATCTGGGTGTGAGGTCTAATAACCAAAAAATAATAAATATTGTATTAGATATAAAATAAACAAATTATTTTTTTAAAACTGGAAATGGGCCCATGGGCTGGCCCAATACCTAAATAAGTAACCCAATTTCACCATGATTATGAATTTATATGGGTTCCAAAAGGGTATGAATGTTTTAAAATATCAGAAGAGGCCATTTTGGAAGTGTAATGGGTTAAAAGGGTTGAAAATGAGTTATAAAATAAACAAATTTTGTTTTTAAAACTGGAAATAGGCTCACGGTTGGCCCAAATCATGAAGTAACCACCCTTTCTCCAAAAACTCCTAAACAAGCAATGGGGAACCCAAATTAGGTTGATTTGAAATAGATTAAACTTAATAAATCAACATTAATCTCACACAAAACCCAAGAAAGGTATCTGGATTTCAAATGAACTGGATCAAAATAAAGACATGAAAAATCAGGAGTGACACTCAATGTTGTATGCAAAAAAATCTACCAAAAATCAAATTATTTAAAGAAAAAATATTTCAATAAAAAATATTGAGGTGTTACAATGCACACCATATAGTCTATGCATTTATTTAGTTATGTAATTTTTATGGTCAAATATACATCATGTATTTATTACACAATGTGTGGTACTAACAACTGACCAACAAAGTAATTAATACAAGGTGTATTTAATACTTATGATGTGGTGGTCATGTAATTAATACACATGCGGTGTATTTAATAAAAATTATGTAGTGTTCATTTAATTAATTCACATGAAGTTTAATGCACACGGTGTGTAATTAATTCACATGAGATTTAAAAATTAATTAACATGTAATGTATTTAATTTAGACATGTTGTAATTAATTAATTCTCACATTGAATAATTAATTTTTATATTGTTTAATTAATTAACACATTGTGTATTTAATTCATGTACATTGTATTTATTTAATAAATACATTTCATGTTGCCTCTAAGTTTTCATCATATAGTTATTAAAAGTAAATGGAATTCCATGATAGTTCATATAGACTTTTAAGATGAAGAATTAATTAATTAATTAGATTAATTAAATTAATTATTTATTTATTTATCTTAACAAAATAATGAATGGAAATTAATGTTATCTGGTGTGAAAATTTATGTTTGTTTCATTTTTGTATGATCGTGATCTTAAACCGACCTATGTATGGATGGTTTCTTTTAATTTAATTTAATTTCATAGGTTTTTTAATGTTTATTATTAAATTAAAATAGAGGCCAACACATCATCCCTTCCTTTATTATATAAGGGACTGTATGCCCACGGTTTATTTTATGTAAACCCCTTGACCTGCCCTTGAGTTTTCCTCACCTACATGTGATTAATAGTGCATGTAATGGATGGATCTCCTAGGTGAGTGTAGGTGGTTCAAGGCTAAGTAGAGGTGAAACCATACCATGAAATACATAGGTATACAAGTGGAATATTGAAACTCGAACCAAGCTCAGTTCAAAGAGTTTTCCCCTAGGGTCAGAGTTGATTTATCATCTTCTAGATAAACCAATTATTAGATAAAGCTCATGATTATACCAATTTATTTATTTATTACCATCATTTTCATGGTTTCCTATTTATTTATAATGTATGGTGATGAAATTAAATAATTTAATTAACAAGAATGCAAGATAGAATTAAATAAACCAAATTATGCATAAATTTTAATTTAGACATGGTTAATAACTTAAGTAAAATACTCTTAATATTAAAAAGCCTTTGGTTTGATAAAATGGGATAGAATTTATGAATAAGAAAACAAAATACCTCAATTAAAATATTAATTTGGTATATCCTTCCATTACTTAATTCAGAATAGAACTAATAGTTTCAAAGTTCTTGACCAACTCTTGTTGGAGTGCTTTAAACTAATAGGGAGTTATAAATAAACTTTTGGGTTAAATGAACCAAATTTATATAAAATTGTCTATCCACCACTTGGATTGGTATAAATTTAGAGGTACATTATGAAGAAATCCAATTCCAAGATTTCAAGATTGGGGAGTCCTCTTAATGGATCTAGGATCTACAAGTTAGCAGTTGGGAAAACCTAACTACATAAATACCTTTAAGTAGGTTGAACCACCCTCATTGGGGAAATTAAAATGTAAATATGGATGTTTCCACTAGATTATCCATGTGATAGGATAATATGACATTGATGGTGAGGTCTATTGAGGATTGATAAAATAGTGGGAAACTAAAAAATTTATTGATTCATCACCTATTTGTAATCAATGAAAGTACAAAATATATTCTTTATTCATTGTATAAAATTGAAACTGATACATTTTTTAAATTATCATTTTGATCCATACTGTAGAAGGGTAACCTTTTAACATTGATGAATTTACAAGAATGGTACATGTTCTTGCATATATAATTACTCAAAGAGTGGAAATTATATGAGCTATAATCCCCATTTCCTAAGGCTCTTAGCAAGAGGTTAGTGAGGAGGAACATACTATCTATGAAAAACAATTGGATGATGTACTAGATTTACAATGTCTGAATCTATATACTATGTCTAGTGAGATCAAGTAGCTGCATGATGAAATGGATCCATATATCATGTTGTTGTATATCTATCTTGGTAATAAGAGATATGAGAGATATGGGAGATATGAGATCTTCCAATAATTATTCACAAAAAATATTTGAAATTCCGTTCTAGATGGGCCTCATGTGGTCAAGATTATTGAATATATATATAGTTTTTGGAAATACTATGATTTATTATACTAGATAAGTTATGAATAAATCTCATATTGTCCTTAGTACCTCATAGTTTCTCTTGTTTTATTGCAAATTATAATATATGAAATAATTATAATTCACTTATAGAGATCTGTGTTCAGATTTTACAAGTTTATAAAGACATCAGGCATGGAAAACCTATTTTAACTATAGAGAATAAGAATAATCTCAAGGAAAAGGTACATGATACTAGCTCCAAGTCTAAATCTCATGAGAATTTCTCTTCTAAGAAGAGGAAGTTTCAATGGAAATTAAAAGAATAAAATGTTATTTTCTTTTCATATGGGAAGAAAGGAAATTGGAAGTATAATTGTAATGAATTTAAGAATTAGAAAACCATTATATATACTGTAGGTATATTAATCATTGTATATTTTTTCATTCTTGGGTATTAAATACAATCATATGTCTACATATTTTTATTAAATACAGGAACCAAAGAAACATTATAGGAAGCAAGGTGATTTGTCCTATAACTTGATAAATGATTTTTCTTATATAAAAAGTGAGAAGTTCAAAAATTCATACTACCAAGAATATATTAATTTGAGTTTTTATTTAGTATTACCCAATATTTATCTCAATGTTTATTTAGAAATAAGGAGATTTAATTTCAATTTTTAAATGAACATTTCTTTGGTACATCATATTTAACCATTTTAAAAAAAATCTTGAACCATATATATCCATGGTGATGATTGATGAATATAAAATATAATACTCTTAATAAATTATGCTAAGGTAATTCTTTGTATAGGTTAGTTCAATAATATACCTCGAATAATGTATAATATCCAATGAGATAAAACACTTGGTATACTAAAAACATAGTTACTGGTAAAAGAAACCTTTAAAATTAAAGGCATGGAACAAAATATTCTATAATTAGTTTAGAAATCCCTGGAACAATTATAATGAGAAGGTATAGGTGAATTAATTTACTTCATGAGATTCCTTTCGGGATGCTTGATGAAAAAGATTATACATGGAAAAAGATACTAGATCTAAGGTTTCTATCAAGACCAATAGAAAAGAAAAACTTTTCTAGAGTGACTCGTTATAGTATATATTTAGCCATGTTTGTCATTAATCATTTAAAATATTGAGTAATTGTAACTCACATTACCTTATACGTGATAGTGTTACATTTTATATCAATGAAGAGACTTATATATAGTATATATCTTCCACAATTTATTCAAGACATGAGATTTAAAATATTAACTAACTATATTCCAACCAAATTTATTAATGGACATCATATAAAGAATCTATATGATTTGAATTTATTAAGATAATTACCTAATGTTTTTTATGATAATAATTTGTTAATCTTACCTTAGAATAAAATTTAAATCAAACTATACACAATGGGAATCTCATTTAATTATCCTATATTCACTTAGGATATTAACATCCCTAATATAGAAAGGTATTAATCATATCAACTATATTTCTATGAGGGAGAACATTTCTTTTAAGATGGTGGGATCATGCTAGATTTCCTATAAGTCTAACCTTAGTATGAACATAGGTTGTCATAGTAATAATAGAATCCACAAGAGTTAGTAGGATGAATTCTTCCAATGAAACATATTTCATAGGAATTTTAAAACCATTATTGTGGCTTTATATTCACCAAGATAGGTGATATATTTTTTGTGGAGAATAATGATTCCTATAAGAAGAAAAAAGTTACAACAAACTATTATTAATAAGTTTTTATGAATTTTTAAATTGATTATATATACCAAAATACACTTATATATTTGGTGGTTGATGTAAATCCATTATTGGTATTCAATAAGAAACTATACATAGATGGTAAAATTTGGTACCAATAAGGCTTGATTGGTTGTACCAAGTCATCATGACTAAAATCCATTTAAATTATTCTTATCATATATTCATGATCATTTTAATGGTAATTTTTTATCAATGACATTTTTTTATACGAAACCTTATAGATAATGTCTATTTGACTTGATCAAATGGATAGGTGAATTTAGAGGACACAAAAAAGGAATTCATGTTACTAGGATCTATTTACATTATAGGAAGTAAGGTTAATTGTCCTATAACTTGATATATGATTTTTCTTATATAAAAAGTGAGAAGTTAACAAATTCATACTACCAAAAATATATTGATTTGAGTTTTTATTTAGTATTAACCAATATTTATCTCAATGTTTATTTATAAATAAGGATATTTAATTTCATTTTTTAAATGAACATTGTTTTGGTACATCATATTTAACAATTTAAAAAAAATCTGGAACCATATATATCCATGGTGATGATTGATGAATATAAAATATAAGACTCTTAATCAATTATGCTAAGGTAATTCTTTGTATAGTGTAGTTCAATAATATACCTAGAATAATGTATAATATCCAATGAGATAAAACACTTGGTATATTAAAAAACATAGTTAATGGTAAAAGAAACCTTTAAAACTAAAGGCATGGAACAAATTATTCTAGAATTAGTTTAGAAATCCCTAAAACTATTCTAATGAGAAGATAGAGGTGAATTAATTTACTTAATGAGATTCCTTTTGGGATGCTTGATGAAAATGATTATACATGGTAAAATATACTAGATATAAGGTTTCTATTAAGACCAATAGAAAATAAAAACTTTTCCAGAGTGACTCATTATAGTATATATTTAACCATATTTGTCATTAATAATTTAAAATATTGAGTAACTATAACTCACATTACCTTATACGTGATAGTGTTACATTTTTTATCAATGAAGAGACTTATATGTAGTATATATCTTCCATAATTTATTCAAGACATGAAATTTCAAATATTAACTAACTATATTCCAACCAAATTTATTAATGGATATCATATAAATAATCTATATGATGTGAATTCATTAAGATAATTACCTAAAGTTGTTTAATTATAATAATTTATTAAGCTTCCCTTAGCTTCAAATGTAAATCAAAATATACATAATGTGCATCTCATTTAATTATCCTATATTCTCTTAGGATATTAACATCTCTAATATAGAAAGTTATTAATCATACTGACTATATTTCTATGAGGGATAACATTTCGTTTAAGATGGTAGGATCATGCTAGATTTCCTAGAAGTCTAATCTTTGGATGAACATAGGTTTTCATAGTATTAATAGAATCTACAAGAGTTAGTAAGATTAATTCTTCCAATGAAACATATTTCATAGGAAATATAAAACCATTATTGTGGCTTTATATTCACCAATATGGGTGATATATTTTTTTTGGAGAATAATTATTCCTATAATAAGTAATAATTTGCAACAAACTATTATTAATAAGATTTTATGAATTTTTAAATTGATTCTATATACCAAAATACACTTATATATTTGGTGTTTGATGTAAATCCATTATTGTTATTCAATAAGAAACTATAAATAGATGGTAAAATTTGGTACCAATAATGCTTGATTGGTTGGACCAAGTCATCATGACTAAAATCCATTTAAATTATACTTATCATATATTCATGATCATTTTAATGGGAATTTTTTATCAATGCCATTTTTCTTATAGGAAACCTTATAGATAATTTCTATATGACTTGATCAAAAGGATAGGTGAATATAGAGGATACTAAAAAGGAAATCCTGTTACTAGGATTTATTTATAGTTCATAATAAAGACAATGATCATTGTATATTTTTTTGGAACAAATGATTTCTAATTTTCAAAAGGCTAGTGGGAGAACTATTCTTTTCAAAAAATATATGTTTTTAAAAAATTTGAAAATGGATGATTAATATTAAGGTTAATTAATACTAAGGTTAATTTATCTAACAAGTAGTGATCCAATTTCAAGTTAACATGATCTACTAGTATAAATCAAATGTGTTTCTTAATCTGAGTTATATACATAAGTTGAAATTGTGTTATGAATACAAGGTGGAAAAATTCAGTAAAATTTTTTCTAGTGTCACACGATTTTTATGATGTATATACTACTTATTCCTACGAGTACTTTGGGAATCTATTTCTCATACCATGGAGTTTAAATAGATTTGGTATTTCTTATGCATAAAGAAAATAAGGTAAATATAAAAGGATACTAAGTGAACTATATACACTGGAAGTCAAAACTATATAACGATGATTGAGAAAGAAAAACTAGATGAGTTCCTGGTAAGTTGAGAAATGGGAATACTAGTTTCGAGGGGATATAAGATTATTATTCTTTAAATCAAGTTTGATATAGTAACACATTAAGGTTAAGGTAATATGAATGTAAAGCATATTATAGTTTGTATTGTCCATATCTACATACACTGAGTACATTGGGGCTTTTGATACAACTTAATATATAGTATAGAAATAGACTATTACAATCTTGGTTCATACCATTATTTGGGTTTTTTCATAAAAGTAAATCTGTGATTGTGGTGTTAATTGATATGTCAGTCATTAACAATGGAACATAGATTTGGATACTTGAGGATATCATCTCCTAAGGAATTTTCTTAGAGGAATGAGGTCATGGTAACCAGAAAATCCATAGGGACTTGTGGAAATACCAATAGGTACCATGTAAATTATGGTAGGCTCAGCACAAGAATCCATTACTCAAAAGAATCATCTTTATCATGTAGAGCTAATAGGATGGTTAGTAGTTGTATTTAGTGCAAGTGGGAGTCTGTGAAAGATTGTTACCATAGAACCAACTTGAGTTATACATTCAATTACTATTATATTTAAACTTTTAATATTAATTAATTTGTTATCTCATCTTGATCATTCTTATGTGTGATAGTGTATTTTATAATGTCCTAGAATACTTATCACATCAAAAGTAAAAAAGTAGTTCCCCAATATGTTGAGACACTTCAGATGATAAGACAATATAACTTAAACATATGTTCTATGGATAAATGATATCATATTAAGGAACATGGATGACACAGATTATTAGTAGTAGGAAACTATTAATAAATTGAGACACTATATCATGGTGTTCACCCATGGTAATCTCCAAGAAGGGAGGTTATAAGAACAGTCCTGCTAATAGGAATTACACATGTTTCATGTGCCATTGAATATTCTTCTCTCTATTTTTTTGTGATGATACTTTAACTATAAGATAATTATTAATGTCATTCATGACTCATGTATCTGTATATATTTTTTAAATTTTGGAAAAGATCTTTCGTAGTGAATTTGGATACTTTGGGTATGTCATGAGTGGAATTTCATTAATAAATAATATGAGAGAGGATGTGTTCCTTCCATTGGAATTGAATATGTCATTCCCTTTGATGGAGCTTGAATAAAAATGATAAGTCTATATCCATAGAATTACATATTGGTAGGTTCATTTCTAGAAATTAAAAGAAGAGAGATATTATATATGTTGAAGACACAAACTATGCAACCCATTTGATGTGAGACATCATGGTAAATGGATTATATTACATAATAAACATTCATAGGAGGTTGAATTTGTTTATAACATTAACACTTTTCTATATGGGCTCCTTGGTGTGTTTCTAGATTCTAACCTTGGACTTTAGGTGGCTTAGACTAATACTGCTAGGAAAGGGGCCTAGAGCGTCACACACTAAGTGAATCCAAGAAATTTGGATAAATTTTATATTATTTTAATAAGTAGATTAAAATATTATTCTCAAGTACGAGGAAAAAAAATTAATCAGGTTTATTTGTTGAATGTAAGTATTTATTTATTATTGTATAACATAGTGACATTTTTTTATTTAAATAAATAGTCATTATACATGGTCCAGAAAATAATGATGAGGATGATTGGACTGAGTAATGGTCCACTTAGAATGGAATATTATTTTAATAAATATTAATTTATTCAAGAATTAAATAAGATTTATTTATTCCTTAGTTTATGTGCATGTCAAGTAAATAATAATAATAATAGTATTGCTATTATTGTTATTATTATTCTTATTATTATTTTTATTATTTAGTCATAAAATACATTAAGGATTAGTAGGATATTAAAGGAATTTTTTTAAAATAATATTCTAACCCTAACTCTATAAATACTTGACTATAGAATTCTCTAAAAAGTGAACTTCCATTTACAAAAATAATAGTTATGCACAATATTTGGCTCACCAAAGAATTCTCTCGCTCAATAGAGTTCTCAAGAATTCTCAAAGTAATATGATCATTGGAAATGATCCTACACACTCTATTTCTATGAGAGAACCAAGATAATCCAACATCCCTCATTGGGATTATAAGGTGTGATCAACAACGAATGATGAAAGGAGTAGGGACATCCACACTAGCATCCAGAGAACACTACGATGACATATAGAGTTTCTTGGTACATGTGTAGATCACCACTAGAGGTAATCTACCCTTGATTACTAAATCAAAATTATGGTTTGAAAATAAGGGTAAAGCACATTCTACAATGAATAAATAATTACAAGATGAGGTGATTCTTGACCAGCCTAAATTAATTATAAATTAAATGTGAGATCTTGTGTTCATGGATTTCAGCAACAAATTTCCATATAGTTCTGAGGAGAAATATGAAGAAGTTGATTTATAATGTTTTTTGGGAACTACATAACATTATTCTTTTGTTACCAATAACCTTAAATATATAATTATAAGATTCTCCACATTTTTCTTAAAATTATACACCAAATCATATTTTTTCTTGACTCGACTCTTTACATCTTAAGAGATTCTCATTAAACTTGCACAGATTAATCTTAGATCCTTAAGAAGAAGATAGAATCTTTGCACACTACTCTTCATCTCCATATATTAAATCACATGTCAATATGATATTAGTAATTAAATCACATTTATTTCATCTTCATATTAAATTTATAGATTTAATTATTCTATAATTTATACTATTTGGGCTTGATAATTTTCTCAAAAATTCATCCTTATATTATCTTCCTCTTATCAGCCAACCATCTTGAATAACAATTTATATTTATGATATTTTTAATATTAAATACCGTCATAGGAAATATCTTATTTTATACTTCATATTCTAGAACATATCTAATTAATATTTTTTCATCTTTTATAATTTATCAGTTTGGATATTTATTTCTATAGATTGAAGATCAACTTCTCAAACACATTAGCTTGAATACCACACCTTTTTAGGTGTCTTTTATGTTTATACCATTAAAAAACATATTAGGAATAATCCAAAATCAATTTACTCAGCATAATATAAATTCTAGAAAACTCATATATTAGTCTACAACATTCTCAGTTTTTCACAAAGTATGAAGTCATACACAGACAACTGAATCCATACTCAGATGCTCAAATCCATAGATGCATAGAATCAAAATTTCATAAGAATATTAAACCCATATTAAGTACATAAGATTATTAAGTGGATTATAGTCTTACTCACTCAATAGAAAAATTTGTATTCTCTTCCTAAAAGTCTTACAAGCTCAGCATTTTCCAAAATATAGAAAACTCAGATGTCACATGCCCACTCTAGAGTCTCACACTGGGTGTCTAAAATTCACAAGAAACCTTCTAAAATTATTAAATAATACTATATTATTTATTTTTTAAGACATTTAATTTCATATGAACTGTCCTAAATTCATATAAAAAATATAATGTCTTACAAGAAAAATATGGCCATTTTTTTACTTCAACATCATAAGTTCATACTTCTCTGAGAATTATTCATGACACCTATAATCTTATTAATCCTTTATCTAAGAGTATTTACTTACTTATTTCAATATCCTATATTCTTAGTACTCCAAGGTTGGTTTCACAGTCACTCAGTCTAGGTTACTCCAAGTATGGTTTCTCTATAACTCAAGATTTATTCTTAGCACTCCAAGGATGGTTTCTCCATAACTCATGCTAGATTCCTCCAAGGATGGTTTCTCCATAACACATTCTAGATTCTTCCAAGTATGGTTTCTCTATAACTCATAATGGTTTCTCCCTAACTCAAACTACCCAATATAAAGTTCAATAGATGAAACTCTCTTCTCTAACTCTACTCCTAACATGTTGCGGATATTTCTCCTTAGTAACCATTCAGCACTTTTCATTTCCATATGGTTTTTCTTAATAATCATTATATGTATAGGGTATTATAATGTAGTATGTATATATTCTAAATTTATCTCCAAAATAGGGAACCTTATCTTTCTCATGTCCCATGGTATAAACTCCATCTTACACTGGATTTCCTTCATAGCTCTACTAGAAACCAATTGACAACAAATACAATAAAATATCTATAATCCAATTTGGTACTTCAGCAATTAATTTATTTTCATACCAACTAGTGCCAGTTGTGTCATGTGATGGATCAAGTACTAGATCATGGATATACTAGGTTAGTTAATGACATAATATATTTATCCAAGACATTGTGTTACCATGATACATAGAGTTTGTGAGTCCCATATAACCACTTATACATTATCAATTCCCCAAATATAGACTTTCCAGATGAATGAACATATCACGTGTTATTCACCTTGATGGATGAGCACATAACAAGTTACTTATATAGATATGGTCATACACTCCTTCAGACTATCTCAATCTAGGACTTAGATATCATACTCATCATATGAAAGTGAAAATACCAATGTGGTTAAACCTCAATCGATGAAATTATCATCAACGTACCCAACAAACCCCTGATTAGATCATCCTGAAGGTTGTAGTAAGAATTATTCAAAATTAATAAATATACCAAATACATATTTTATAAAACTCTATTATTTATTATTTTTTTGAGAAACTCTATTTTTTATTCTTGGTTGGTCATCTATCCCATAAAACTCATTTTGTGTCTCTTTATCATATTTCATAACCTTTATATGAAATCTTACCCACCATAACCTTAAAATTTCATCATGTCATATAATTCTACATGAAATAACCTAGGTAATGTAAAGAAAAATCATTTTCATATAAAATTAATATTCATTAATTATAATTTGTATAGTAATTCCATTAATACTCATAATTGTTTTCCTTTTTCTTAACCAAGAAATCAATTTTTACTGCCCAAATATTTTCATAAAACATTTTATAAAAAAATTACTGACAAAATAAAATTCAAAAAGGTTTCTTTGAAATAATTAAAAAATCATGATTTTTTTAAAAAAAATTATACAATTCACCCGTAAGAAGTAGTATAAACTTCCCTTTAAACTTAAGTTCATTATCTTACCTTGTGAAATAATAATATTTCTATAAAAAACTATAGTAAGCATATATAAATAATATAGTTTCCTTAGGAAATTATTTATATATCAATATTATAATCACTCTTACTAATAGAATAAAAAACCTCATAAATTCTAATAATTTCTTTGGATAAACCTAACCATTTAACTCTATCCCATTACCTAATTAATTTGAGAGATATATGAGGCTCACCCATAATCATGAGATATATAGGGATATCCCATAATCATGAGTTATATTAGGTTCAACAATCATCATAAAAAATTCCCAAGAATGATAATATAATCATAACTCATGGAATATTTAATTTTCATCATTATACTTACAAAAATATTCTTTCACCCATAAGAAAACATTTATAGATATTAAAATATTAATTCCATTTAAAACCCTTTTGAAAATACCCAAAAAAAGTGAAGAAGGGGATTTTTTTAAACAAAAAATGGAATATTATAAAGGAATCCATACATCAAATGATAGTTACATCAATGGGAAAACCCATCTATGTCATATACATTAAAATATAACATTCCTTTTTACTTTTTTCAAAACATACCATATAAAATACATAAAAATATATCTTTGAAAACATTTGAAGTAAGGTAAAAAGTGACATAAAATATCTTTTATAATTAATTTATTTATATATAAATATATTCATAAAATAATTTTAAGAATATGTACATGGAAGAAAAATATATACAAAAAAACTTAAAAACATTTAAAATTAGGTTTGTAAGGTAAAGTGTACCTTACCTTGAGTCTGACTTGTCACATTAATTCTTTATATTTCTGAATAACAAACTAATGTTAATTATTTAATTACTTAAGAAATTTTCTTGAGTTTTATTATTAATTTTATTTTTATTTATTATGATGTTATATATAATTACTTAATTAATTATGTCCATGTTAGATGTTTTGATGATATTCGGCTCATTTGTCCAAAATGACTTTGGTAAGATAATTATTGTCAAATCTATCCTTATTCCATCACCTATAGAATAATAATCATGAAATAAGTATAATTTTTATACATTAATTATACTTTTAAAACCATCCATGAAATATTATAATGAAAAATTAATTATGTTACAATCATGGAGATGATAGGTCATACGTACGCATGATTAACATTTTGATTTTTCAACAAACTTGATAGAAATATGGAATGTATCATTTTTCCTTTCAATAATTAATATTATATCATAAATAAAATATTATTTCTATAAATACACTTATATATATCATCCTCATGATGTGGTCCTGAAAAATGAATCGCATCACTTTGTGAAGATGGAAATCCCCATGTACGCATGAACGACGTTACCATTTCTCAATGGATTGAAAGGTAAGGAATTAGATAATATATTATCTTTACAAAATTATAAATATTTCATTAATATTATATATATATATATACAATAAATATTTCATTATAACTATCCTTGATAGGCAGTGATGAAAAATGAATTGCATTGATTTGTGAGGCGGTAATCCACCGTCCACATGAATGATGGTTTCATTTCCCATTTGATAAAAGAAGAATATTGAAATAGGTTATGAAACTTAACATAAAAAATATCATTATATGAAAGATACTAGTTTTAATATCTCAGTATAGTTGTAGAATATTTGATGGAGGTTGAAAAATAAATAAAACAAAAATGTTTGGTTAATAACTATACCACTAATTTGGAAAACCTCTTTAGGTTTATACCTAACTGCTCCATAGGTTATTTTTATGATAAAAAAGGATTGTATAAAGTGGGTATAGATTTAATTATGGTATTTTTCTAGGTATTGTTCAAAAAAATGATTTTGAAGTTTGAAGAAAAGAGTAGAGGGTTTTTCCTTTTATAAGTGGAAGAGAGGATACACTTGGGATTTAAAAAAAATAAAATATATTAATGTATTACTAAAACCAAGTGGATCCTAAATGGACCATTTATAAATGTGATATGATATAGGGTTGGAATATGTTTATAAAATATAAATTATATAATTTTCTTTGTTATTTTAACCATTATCACTTAAGTTTAACCCCTGGTAAGATAATATATTATCTAATTCCATACCTTTCCATCCATTGAAAAATGGTAACGTCGTTCATGCGTACATGGGGATTACCATCTCCACAAAGTGATGTGATTCATTTTTCAGGACCACATCATAAGGATGATATATATAAGTGTATTGTAGAAATAATATTATATTTATGATATAATATTAATTATGGAAAGATAAAATGATACATACCATATTTCCATCATGATCATTGAAAAATTGAAATGTTACTCAAGTGTATGTATGACTTATCATCTCCATGATTGTAACATAATTAATGTTTCATAATAATATTTCATGGATGGTTTTAAAAGTATAATTAATATATAAAAATTATACTTATTTAATTATTATTATTCTATAGGTGATGGAATAATGATGGATTTGAAAATAATTATCTTATCAAATTCATTTTGGACATATGATCCAAATATCATCAAAGCATCTAACATGAACTTAATTAATTAAGTAATTATATATAACATCATAATAAATAAAAATAGAAATAATAATAAAACTCAAAAAAAAATCTTAAGTAATTAAATAATTAACATTAGTTTTTTATTCAGAAATATAAATAATTTATGTGACAAGTCAGACTCAAGGTAAGGTACACTTTACCTTAAAAACCTTGTTCTAAATGTTTTCAAGATTTATTTGTATATATTTTTCTTCCATGTTCATATTCTTAAAATTATTTTATGAAAATATTTATATAGAAATTAATTAATTATAAGGGATATTTTATGTCAGTTTTTACCATCTTTCAAATGTTTTCAAAGGTATATTTTAATGTATTTTATACGGTATGTTTTGAAAAAAGTAAAAAGGAATGTTTTATTTTAACTTATATTACATCAATGATTTTTTTCCATTTATGTAACTATCATTTTATGTATGTATTCCTTTATAATATTCCATTTTTTGTTAAAAAAATCCCCCCCTTCACTTTTTTTAGTTATTTTCAAATGGGTTTTAAATGGAATTAATATTTATATATCTAGAAATGTTTTATTATAGGTGAAAGAACATTTTTGTAACTATAATGATGAAAATGAAATATTACATGAGTTATGATTATATTATCATTCTTGGGAGTTTTTTATGATGATGGTTGAACCAGATATAGCTCATGGTTATGGGAGATCCCTATATAGCTCATGATGATGGGTGATCCTGATATATCTCTCTAATTCATTAGGTAATGGGATAAAGTTAACTGTTTAGGTTTATCCAAATAAATTATTAGAATTTATGAGGTTGTTTATTCTATTTGTAAGAGTGATTATAATATTGATATAGAAATAATGTATCAAGAAAACTATGTTATTTATATATACTTACTATAGTTTTTTACAAAAATCTTATTATTTCACAAGGTAAGCTAATGAAATTAAGTTTAAAGATAAGTTTATGCTACTTATTAAGGGTGAATTGTATAACTTTTTTTAAAAAAAATGATGATTTTTTCATTATTTCAAAGAAACCTTTATGAGTTTTATTTTTTCATTAATTTTTTTATGAAATGTTTTATAAAAATATTTGGGTAGTGAAATTGATTTCTTGGTTAAGAAAAAGGGAAAACATTATGTGTATTAATGGAATGACAGGTTTATTTCCTTCTTATTATATGTACCTTACTAATATTTTAGTTCCCATCCCAAATTTCAAAAGGTTTTTAAATGGATTTTAAGGATGAGTAGGGACAAGGATGAGGTCAAGATAAAACTATATTGACCTGGTATTCTCATGCATGGATATTACATATTTTTATATGAATATTAAATACATTACAAAAACACACATCTGAGGACTATAATAGTTTAGTTCCATTGTAAAAATGGAACATAATATTCTAATTTGGTGAAAGGTCTTTAACATATCCCAAAAAGATCTTCTCACATAGTACCCCTCTTAGGAATACCCTATCTAAACCTTTTTTCATAACCTAGGGAAGTAAAGGTAAGAAAGGGTTAGATCATATGATCATAAAGAGTAAACATAATAGATACAAATCAATGATCATATGAAATCATAAGAAATGTATAAGGGTATGTTATAATGAAAAAAACTTTCTAGGTTCATACCTAACCTTCCATAGATAATAAACAAGAGTCATGTCATAAATATTGGTAGTTCATAAGACATAAATCATAAGGTAATCAAAGAACATGATCCATTAGAGTATAACATTGACATAAAACATATATTTTTTGGCATACACATCATATTATTACATTATGAACATATATAAATAGAAATTGGTTCACTCATTAAGTTAAGGACATAAACTCAGACCTTCGCATAAACTTATAGACATGCAAATAGGTCTAGACATAACATTATGGACATGAAATAAATTTTCGTGCAAAATATTTTGAATATGTAATCAGGTACACGCATAACATCATGTTATTCAAGGTTCACTCCTAATACTATCATAGAAAACAAATTCCTTTATTGTATCGAGTTCACTCCTCATTCCTGCCCTGTCTAATTGTACCGGGTTCACTCCCCATTCTAGCTATATCTTATTGTACCATGTTCACTCCCCGTTATATCAATGTATATCTCATGAGATATATAAATATTTACCTAATGAATTTAATGTAGATATAGTTCCTACTCATCACATAATGAAACCCATATTTATGCATTCTATAAGATTATAAACATTCATCATATCATAAACATGAAATTAAATTGGTATAATAAACATTAAATCATATCATAAAATGTTCAAAAGAGACATGTTTCATCATCATTTCATCACATAATAACTTGGGAAAATAAGCAGGTTTCATAAACATTTCATCATGGCATAACATATGGAAGATAAAGGGTTTCATAAACATCATCAAAACATAAACCATTTAGAGGAATAATATGAATGGTATCATTGGATCGCATCCCCAATAAGGCATAAGTAACACCAATGGATGTAAAATTAGATGGAAAATAATTTTTGGGGAATAATTTCAAACATTTCTTGAGAAAAATATCTTTTCCTCTTGAAAATAAGTTTTTAAAACATAAAACCTTTTGAAACCCTTTTTCTTTGAAAATAGCCTTATAAAATTATAAATGAAGATTTTAAAATAATTTAAAACAATTTTTAAACATAAAAAATTTTCAAAAAAAATTCTCTAAAAATAACCATTTAAATTTACAAATGATTCTTTGAAAATTGTTTAAAACATTTTTTAAACAGAAAACATTTTTAAAAAACTTCTCATTTAAAATAACCTTTCAAACATACAAATGAATTTTTGAATATAATTTAAAAAAAATTAAAACATAAAAAAATTTAAAAATACTTTTACATGAAAATTATCTTAAAATATCATTTAAAAACATTTTTGAAAACATTTTTTGAAAACATGGTTTTGGAAGAAAATATAGTTTCGACTGAAGAGGGAAATAAAGTCAAAATTTCTTAAAAATATTTTCTTAATTATCTTATGTAACAAATAGTGGAAAATATTTACCATTAATTTAATATATAAATAATAACTAAAGTAGGATAAAATAAATAAAAATTCTTGAGAGTTCTATCATGATATTTCAACCTTGGAGACTTAATCATAAACAATCTCGATAAATGATGAGATTGTAACATAAAACTCTTACCACTTTGGTAACCTTGAATCTTAAGTCCCATGAAGGAATAACATAAAGTGAAACTTAAAATATCATGAGTATGAATAAATTCATGATATCATATTTCAAAGGGTTTTTATATACACCTCATAAAAAATATATGTGCATAACATAACATACCTTAAAAAAGGAAAATTATGACAAAAATCCCTTACCGATTTTGTAACTTTTGAACTATAAACCCCATGAAATAGAGATACTAAAATGGATAAGTAAAAATAATGTTAATTTTAAACATCATAAAATATATTCAGGAGAATTATATACCCCACATAAAAGAAACATGTGGTGAATATGGCATTTGTCTCACAGAAAGTAAAAGTGAGATGGAAAATCCTTACCGATTTGGTAAATTTTGAACCATAACCCCCATGACAGAGAGATAATAAAATTGATATTTAAATAAAAAAAATTAATTATAATAATCATAAAATAAATTTATTATCAGTATATACAACACATAAAAGAAACATTTGGTGAATATGGAATTTGTCTCACATAAAGTAAAAGTGAGATGGAAATACCTTACCTAATGTCTTGACTTCTGTTGTACTCATTAAAACATCCTTAATAATAAATAAAATTTTATTATACATATATTAAATAAGAATAATTATATATATCATATCATATATTATTTTATTATGACCTTTTATTACCTTTTTTTAATAATTCTATGTTAAAGTTACGTTTCGGTTAATAACTGCTTTGTTTTCTGTATATGTTTTGACTTATTAATTTTGGTCCACTTAATTAGATATTTATTTATTCATTTAAAAAATTAAAACCATGATATAAATAACATATGTATCCATTATATATTTATTTATATTAATCCATAAAATTTATTGATAGGAAATGAAGTACACCATTCATGGAGACGGTAGACCATACGTACGCATGAACATTATTTCCATTTTATTATAATATTTAAAGAAAGAAAGGTGAATGATATATGTGTATATATATATATATTATTCCAATTTAATTTTTATGTCAAATATATCACATATGTTTATTAAACCCATCCTTAATACATTCCACTTAAATCAAGGACAAATCACATCGCTTCGTGAGGCGGTAATCTACCACACACACGAACAATTTTATTGTATTCCCACAAAATGGAAAGCACAAAAATATGTGTGATATACTAATTAAAGATTAATAATATCATCATAAGTATAATATATATCATATATAAATTATAAATCCATCATTATTAAAACCATGAAAGGTGGTAATGAAAAAATGAGTGACATCGGTTCACAAGGTTGCAGTCTGTCATACACATGAAAAATGATTTCATAATCCATTTGATGGAATTGTGTGCGGTTGAAGGTAATACACTTATAATAATAATATCTCAGTAAAGATAATATAATGAGGTTATTATATCATCACGGTATAGTAATAATAATTGAAGGAGGTGGATGAAGATAAAAAAAAATTCCCATTGAATATCGTTACCACTTCTTCGGGTATCCTCCTTTGGATTTCACTAAATCCTTACTAGGTTGAATTTCTTATAAAAATAAGGATTCTGGTGGGAGTTTATGTAATTTGGGAAGTTATTTTTTTAGGTTTTTGTCAAGTAAAATGGATTGAGAGGTGTGAATAAGGGAGGGTATTGAGGGCCCTTTTATAATTGGGGAAGAGTGGAATTCCTATAAATACCCAATATTATTCTCTATTGGGAGGTCTCCCTTACCTCATATTCCACAAAAGTAGATCACTAATATAGGTTAGTGATGATTGTTTTTATAAAAAACTCCACCACACAAAATAAACACATTTTTTATCAAGTTATTCCATAGTTCTTTAGTTTACTCAATTTTATCCTTATAGTTTTTACCAAGGTAACTTGTATATTTTTATTTACCTTGGTAATTTATCCTTTCAGAATAAGATTAAAAAGATATTTATTATATAATTTTTTCCTATTTATTATATATATTAAATAAAATTTATAAAATAAAAAACCTGTGTGTGAGGAAAATTAATTTTGACTGAAACGCATGTAATGCGCAAAACATCATTTTAACCTTAACCGTGTTAATTAATTTTAACTATTTTTACTAATAATCATGGTAAAAAATTAATTTGACATTATTATATTATATAAATTATGATGATTCCAAATATTGAATCCATTTTTAAAAAAGTTATTCATGTAAGTGGAAAATTTTAATTTAAAATCAATCCCACAAAAATGATGAGAACGAGGATTTTTAAAGTGAAATGGTCAAAAGTTTACAAATTTTTTATAAACAATTTCAATATGAAACTAGTTCTGATGAAATAAATTAGATTAATATTTGTATTATTGAACTAATTAAACATTAAAAATAATTTAAAATATAATTTATCTTTATAAATAA
Source organism: Viscum album (assembly GCA_963277665.1). Classification (NCBI taxonomy): domain Eukaryota; kingdom Viridiplantae; phylum Streptophyta; class Magnoliopsida; order Santalales; family Viscaceae; genus Viscum; species Viscum album. Next base: position 898,088,192 of record OY728127.1, read on the forward strand.
ATTATATGAAAAGAAATTTTTCAATTAATATTTATTATTGTTCATTATTCATCAAAAAATTAAGATTTTTAGAAAATTAAAATCCCGAAAAAAAAATCACCCTAATATAATTTTTGTATTATTATTTTAAAAATTATTTTTTATTTTATAAAATTAATCTTATAAAAGTTTAAACATTTAGTTTTAAAATAATTTCACCATAAATAGGTGGCAAAACTACTTTTTAAAAGAAAAAAATATGATTTTTAAGCATAAAATTGGATTTATTATTTTCCATTTTATAAAAAGAATATAAGATGAATTTTAAGAATTTTATTGAATATATAATATATAAATTTCATTAAAATCATTAACCTGAAGTGATTCGGTTAATTATTTGATATAAAATATACTTGTGTGTATAAAAATAGTTTTTCATAGAACGTTTCCCTTTTATTTTCAAAAGGATTTTATTTTCATTTATTATTAATTGGACACTAAAGAATTAATTTTATATACATGTTTAAACCATAATTTCATGATTTGTTTAATCTAATTCATAACTTCCATTCCAACAGCTAGGTTATAACTATCATATTAAATAATAATATTTTAATAATATGTCATGTTTCATTTATACTTAGTGTTGTGTTTAATGCAAGATAAGCTCAATGTTGTGTGTAATGTAAAAAAATAAATTTTTCGTAAAACTAAATATAAACTTGGTGTTTAATTAAAAGAAAAATTTAAAAAATATTAAATTAATTTTGAAAAAATTATTTTACAAAATCTCAGGGTGTTACATTCTACCCCCCTTAAAATTAATTTCTCCCTAAAAATCACCTCAATCATTAAAGGTTTAACATTTAAAAATTACTTCATAGAAATCCATATCATAAAAACGAATAATAAAAAATTATCTTGAAAAAGTGAAAGGGGTGTGAAAAATTCTTTTGGATTAACACATACTAGGTTTCCAAATTGGAGAACATAGGTGGAAAGTGAAAATGTGGAAATAGAAGTGAAAACTAACACCCAAATATTTATGGAGAGTGATAGAGAACATGGTCATTATAAAGTTAACTATCACAAATATGTAAACAAAAGGGGCTTGAAAAAGGTCATTGATATCATAAAAAATTATGATAATAGGAAAACATTTTAAGTCAACACCATATTCCTAAAATTGAATAATCTTCACAAGAAGATATAACTACCTGATTTAATTCTATTTTATAAGCACAATCTCATCCTATGGTCATGCCTTGACTAATTTCCACTTTATCTCTTACTCTAAGAAATGATGGTGAGTTTTTTATTGCTGAATAACTAATAGATTATAATGTCAATAGACAGAATGATAATTCATTCCTTCTATATTTAGTTATGATCAAAACAAAATGGTTATCACAGGTTATCCAATATGCATAAATATTCATGTGTAGAAATAATACATTAACCTCTAAAACCTCATTCAAAGTTAAATATAAACCATTTTATAAATGGTTATACTTTTGACCCTTTTTAAAGATGAAAATACAAAAAATTAAAAAGAAGGTAACTAAATTTCCAAACTGAATTTATCATCAATTCCCATATACCATAAATTGGCTCTTGATTGTCACATACCAAACATGTGAATACCTTCATCATGTATTCTCTTAAAACATAGTAATAACCTTAATTTCGATAAAACCTTATTGAAAACATGCATGATTCCTAATTAATTAAATAAACACAGACTATCGAGTTTTTCCTCAAATCCAAAAACATTGTAATTTCATCAATGATAGCATAAACCAAATTTTCAACAAATAATTAATCAGTTCCATGGAATTTATCACTATCTAATTTAAATATTCATATACAATATATATTTATCCCAAAAACATTATCTTATAATCCATAACATATTATGGGTTATCTTCTCTTAATGAAAATATCACCTTGACATTAAATAAATTTTCTAGTCCATCAGTTCCATTTAACATATTCTTGAAAATAAATCAAATAAAAACTCTTCAATAAATCCTTATATATATTCATATAACATAATTATTGAATTTTAATATATAAAAACTTTGATTATACCACCTCACACTTAATTCATTAACTAGTATTTATCATCCTATTCCTTAATACCTCTTTCCTTTCATAATTCTTTTGTAATCTCTTCATCATCTATAGAAAAACCATTACTTAAAAAACCTTATTGATTCACTTCATGAGATTCCACCTTAGGACATTGATTTGAATAATTCACATTGTTTCTACATTTAAAACATTCCACAATTGATGATACCTTATGAAGATCATTATTATCATCCATTTCATTGTCTATAATTTCATTTTTACTATAAAATTACTAGATTTTTGTCCTTATTTTATACACTCAAAACATATTTCTTCTTCTATAGGACATTCACTTGGGTGCTTCTTTCAACATTATCGACATATAGGAAACTTGATCTTCTTTCCTCCATGGTTAACATTACTCAAAATCTTAGATAAATCTTTCCTTAACTTCTTTGGTGAGTATGAGAGTTGGTTGAGGTACACAATATTAATCATGTTATGTAAGAACCTATTTGGCATAATCACAACATCCATTACTCGTTAATCATATCATATGTCTCCTCATTAGAAAATTTTATGTCACATTCAATGTCAACCTAGTTCATTCTGGTTCCTTTCCTTGACTGAGACCAAAAAGCATAGTGTGAGAAACTATAATCTTAATGGGGAATCACATAATCATGAAAATTATCTTATAGGATTTCTAAATCATGAAACCTTCTTATTTAATCTTTGACACCTTAGTTTTATCCTAGGTCATTCATAATTATATTCTATTTAAATCATTTATGAATATTTATAAAGATTTTGTGAATTCCTAATGAATATCTCTTGAAATTGTCAAACCAGGTGTCCAATAGGGCCCATTGTAATGCACTAGTTCTAGATCAAGTATAGATCAATATGATTTTTTCGTGATTTTTTTCCCTAGGTACATCTATTCTAGAGCCACACCCACTTATAATATCCAAACAGTGATATGTTTCTAGGAAACCACTTCCTCTATCCTTTACCAAAATTCCAAGTCATTTTCCTACACTTTAACTCAACCTTATACTTATAATTAGATACATCCCTAGATATATCATTTTAAATATACCTAGGTATCACACATAACATCATAGTATTCAAGGTTTACTCCCAAGACCATCATATAAAACAAAGTCCTTTACTGTACAGAGATCACTCCTTGTTCCAGCCTCGTCTTACTATACCGGGTTCACTTTTTATTCTATCCATGTCTTAATATACTAGATTCACTCCCCAATCCAGCCATGTCTATATCATGAGATATATAAATATTTACCCAATTCATTTTAGGGAGATTTTGTTCCCCCCGTCTCATAATGAAAACCATATTTATGTGTCCTGTAAGATTATAAACATTCATCATATCATAACTGATGAAATGAAATGGGTATCATAAACATTACATAATATAATAACCTATGAGAAATTTATCAGTTTCATAATCATTTCATCATATAATACCTCATAAAAAGAAGCTAGTTTCAAAATCATTTTATCATGGTATAACCCATATAAGAGAAAAGGGTTTCTTAATTATCATCAAAACATAAACCATTCAGTAGATGAATATCAATGTTATCCTTGGACCATAACACTATTAAGGAATATGTAAAAATAACGGATTTCATCTTATACGGAACATAATTTTTAAATTACCATTTAGAACATTTCTTGAGGAAAATATCATTTTCACTTGAAAATTATTTTTAAAACAAATAAACTTTTGAAAAGTTTTTTCTATGAAAATATCATTCTAAACTTATAAAGGAATCATTTAAAATCATTTAAAAAACTTTTTAAACAAAAAAAAATAAAAATAATTTTATTTTAAAATAACATTTGAAACTTACAAATAAATATTTTAAAATCATTTAAAACAATTTTTAAACAGAAAAATTTTTTGAAATACTTTTCTTTCAAAATAACCTTTGAAATTTACAAAGGAGTCATTAAAAATATTTTAACACACATTTTAAAAAATAAAACATTTTAAAAAACATTTTCCTTGAAAATGATATTAAAATATTATTTAAAATCATTTTGAAAACATTTTTATAAAACAAGGTTTTGGAAGAAAATATATTTCCATCAAAGAGAGAAATAAAGTCATATTTTCTTAAAAACAATTTCTTAATTATATTTTGTTCAAAAGAGTGTAAAAATAGTACCATTACATTAAGATATCATTAATGACCAAAGGATAAGAAAATTGATCATAATTATTGACAGTTAGATCATGATATTTCAACATTGGAGACTTAATATAAATAATTCTGACAAATGATGAGATTGTAACATAAAACTCTTTCCACTTTGGTAACCTTAAATATTAATACTCATGAAAAAAATAACAAAAAATGAAACTTAAAATATAATTATGGAGAAAAATTCATGATATTACATGTTTAAGGGGGTATATCAACTCCTCGTGAAAGAATATAGGTGCATAACATAATGTACATCTCAAAGAAGAAAAATTGAGACAAAAATCCCTTACTGATTTCATAACTTTTGAACTGTAACACCCATGAACGAGAGATAAAAATGGATATGCAAATAATAATAGTTTTAATTATAATAATCATAAAATAAATTCATGATCAGTATATACACCACATAAAAAACATGTGGTCAATATGGAATTTTTCTCACATAAAGTAAAATTGAGATGGAATACCCTTATCGATTTGATAGCTTTTGAGCCATAACCCCCATGAAATAGAGATCCTAAAATGGATATATAAATAAATATAATGTTAATTAGAAGAATCATAAAATACATTCAGGATCATTATTTACAGAACATAAAATAAACATGTAGTGAATATGACATTTGTCTCACAAAAGGTAAAAGTGAGACGAAAATCACTTAACTTAAATATTGACTTTTCTTGTACTCATTCAAACCTACTGTATAATAAATATAAGTTTATTATACATAAAATAAATAATAATAATTATATATATCATATAATATATGATTTTCTTATGACCTTTTATTACCTTTTTATTAACAATTCCATGTTAAAGTTACGTTTTGAGTAATAACCGCTTTGTTTTTCATATATGTTTTCACTTATTATTTTTTGTCCTATTAATTAGATAATTATTTATTCATTTCCATAATTTAAAACATGATATTAATATCTTATATATATAGTATATATATATATATAGTAATCCATAAAATTTAGGGACAGAAAATGAAGTACCCCATTCATAGAGACGGTAGGTCGTACATGAGCATGAACATTGTTTCCATTTTCATATCATATTAAAAGAATGAAAGGTAAATGATATATATATATATATTATCATTATAGTATCATTTTTATTTTATATATATTACATATTTTTATTAAACTCATCCTTAATACATTCCATGTAAAGCGTGAATGAATCACAGTGCTTCGCGAGGCAGTAGTCCTCTATAAACACAAACGATGTTATCGTATTCCCAAAAAATGGAAAGAATAAAGGTATGTGTGATATACCAATTATAGAAGAATAATATCTTCATAAATTTCATATATATCATATATAAACTATAAATCCATCATTATTCCCAACCTTTAAATGTGGTATGGAAAAATGAACAACATCGGTTCGTGAGGCGGTAGTTCACTATACACACAAATGGTGATCTCATAACCCATTTGATGGGTATGTGTGTGGTTGTAGGTAATACCATTATATTAAACACATATCATTATATGTAAAAGATATGTGTTATTAAATCATCATGGTATAATAATAATTTAAGTAGTTGGAGGAAGATATTAAAAAATGCTCATTGAATATCGTTACCTGTTCTTCAAGTATCCTCCTTAGGTTTTCACTAAATCCTTCCTAGGATGGATTTTTTTCCAAAAATAAGGATTCTAGGATGAGGTTAGAGAATTTTTGAAGTGATATTGGTAGGGTTTGGTCAATCCAAATGGCTCAATAAGTGTGAATAAGGTAGGGTAGTGAGTGCCCTGTTATAATTGGGGAGGAGTGGAATTCTTGTAAATACCCAAAAGTATTCATTGTTGGGAAGTATCCCTTACCTCATGTTCCTAAAAAAATCAATAATATAAGGGAGTGATTAATGGGTCATTACACTACCCCATAACACAAAATCAACACATTTTTTATCATGTTATTCCTTATTCCTTAAGTTTACTCAATTTTAACCTTAGAGTTTTTACCCAGGTAACTTGTATAATTTTTAATTACCTAGGTAAAATATCATTTAAAACTATCATGAACCAACCCAGGTTAACCCTAAACTGGTCACCTGAGCTGATCTGTGACATGTCCCGAAGGGAGTTCCTGATCCCCATGGGCTAGAAACTAGTGTCGGGCATCAACAAATTAAACCAAGGGAATGATTTCTCCCAATAAAAAATAAACTAAACAAAAAAATAAACAATGTATCCCAATAGATAAAAAAAATATCCAAACTAAACATCCTTTTATACAAAAATATGAAAATACAACCAAAATATACAACAAAACCCAAACTAAAACCTAACAACCCAACATCTCCATGTGACCCCAAGGGTCACTCTCTGATACCAAGAACCACTATCGCCCATGGAAATCAAGACCACGCTAAGACCAACACCACAAGATAAAAATAGAAAATAACTATACATGTTGGTATTAAAACTCAGTAGGATAGCCCGATAATCTATTCTTATTGTATATCCTTTAAAATAAAAGAAACATCAACCTTAATTTTGAAATACAATATATAAAGTAATATTTTACACACTTTTTACATTAAAACAAAACACGTTCTATTTCCCAATTTCATTCCAAAAGAAGGTTTGTTTCCATTAGTGATATATTAACATTTTTATGGGGAAATTGATGCTTTCATTTTTAAATGGCATAAGAGAGTTTAAAACAATTTTGATTTAAAAACATTTTTCATAAAATTTTGGAAGTAAAATCATCACTTTCAAAGAAAACCACCACACATTAGAGAGCTATAATAATAACATAATAATGGAAATGTAAATAAACACACAAGAGTAAACAAGTATCTAAATCATCATAGTAAGGAACTAAGTGTCCATAGACATGGGTGAACCTAGGAGATTGTGAACAATCCAGAACATACTAATACATGAGTCCCATCCCCAGAATCATGCCTTGAACAATGAAATCAAAGCGCCCTAAATATACATGGCTACCCTAACTCAGGTCAGACTGATGGTCAATCTCATAGAAATAAAATTCTCTATATATATGTGTGATATAGACCACTAGCTAGTGCATAAACTAACCAGTGAAATAACAGTTCTCAAAAAATTCCCTCACTATACCAGGTTCTCATGTCTTATATATAAATGAGGTGAGACAAATGATTCCAACTTTTCATCCAATCACATGCATATATAATAATAATTCAGTAAAAGTCATCACCTCGAGCCACTCTAAGGATCAATCTCTTTCCATAAAACTCATAGATCACAAAGGAGTCCATACCAAGGATCCCCCATTATATACTACTCAATGGTTCATGAGGATTCCATGGTGAGGATATACCACCCATTTACGTAAAAAAGGAAATAGAATCATCCAAGGAGAGTTTTCATAATCAAAATTTTCACCCTTTTCACAAAGGTGCCAAACGGGCCTCAAGAACATTTCACAAAAACCATAATTTATCAAAGATCCAAATACCCTTTCCAAATAGATACAAATTCACAATTTACCATTTCAAAATCATTTATAAATAAATACCATTTAAATACCCACATCAAATTTTCAATAAAAAGACATTTTCATTAAAATGCCAAATGAGCCATTAACCACCATCATATTCCAAACCATTTTCAAAAGCCAAATACACACTTCTTTTAACTTAAAACCATTTGAAAATCTTTCAAGAAACCCAAGGTCATCATTTCAAAAGCCTCATATTTATTAAGAAAACAAATCATTCTTTACATACCACTAATTACTCACAAAATCCAACTGGACATTTCATCAAACACTTGGTGTGCTCTATTTAACAAAACAATTATATTTATCATATAATAAGTCATAAAACACCACTTTTCCCATCCAACAGACATTTCAAAGGTTTCACATTAATATTTATCATATTGGGGGGTTTTAGAGGCACAAAATCAAATATTAGTAAATTAAAAAAGGCAAGTTATGGGAAACCTACCTCAAATCCATAGTGCATCAATGACGCACACCAGAAAATTCACCACTATGGTTCCAAGTGCCAAGATCTAACAAGTTGAACCCTAGATGAACAAAACCCTTAATTTTACACCACCCTAGCTATTAAAATCTTCCAAACATGGTTGTAATGGTCCGGACCTATCCAGACCATTCCTTTGTCAAAAAGAAGGCCATGAAGTGTTCTAAACATGTGTTCTGGATTTCGGAGGATCATGGGTACGACACTTGCCTTTAGTAGAGTTCTCCTACAACAACAACTTCCACTCTACTATTGTCAGGGCACCGTTTGAGGCTCTGTATGGAAGACCATGTTGTTCACCCATTTTCTAGGCATAGGTTGGTGAGACAGGCGCTCTTGGGCCAGAGGTAGTGCAGATCATCATAGAGAAAATCCAGGTTGTACGTGAGAGGATGAAAGTGGCTCAGGACCGACATAAGTCTTATGATGATCGTTAGAGGGGGCCCTTGGAGTTTGAGGTGGGAGATCATGTGTTCTTAAAGGTTTCCCCTCAGCGGGGGAAGCAGAGGTTTGGGAAAGGGATCAAGCTCTCACCTAGGTTCATCAGACCTTTTGAGGTGCTGAGGCGAGTCGGTGAGGTGGCATATCAGCTAGCCCTGCCACCTCAGTTGGAGAAGGTTCATGACATATTCCACATCTCCCAGCTATGTCGATACTTACATGATGACTCTCACATTATCGACTGGGGAGGGTTAGATATGGGAGACGATGCGACCTTCGAGGAACGACCATTCAGAATTGAGGATCGTAAAGAGAAGGTGCTCCATGGACAAACCATTCCATTGGTTCGTGTGTTATGGAGGCATGGCGGCCTCAAGGAGAGCACTTGGGAGCGGGAGACCCAGATGCACGCTCAGTACCCGTAGTTGTTTTGACTTTTGTTTTCCCTTGTTCTTATGAGCTTTGTGTTGATATTATACTTTGTACCTTTGATATATGGAATTCTTGGATTGTCAATTATGAGACCTTTTGTTTCCTTGTTCCTTGGTAATGTGTAACATGTCCGGATGTGTGGGGAAAGGGAAAAACCTGATCCTTAATCGAGAAACATTAATTCGGATGCGATTGAACCCGTGCGGGCGAGTTAGTGCCGCCTAAAGCGGATAGTATATCGACATAGGAGAAGGAATTTTTTCCTAAACCACATGTTTGGGAAGTGTGTTGGTTGTGTGGTTTTGGGGGTAGTGAAAGTTGGAAAATCCTAATATATGGAAGTGGGAAGGCCCAATCCTTAATCGAGACGCATTAATGCGGATGCGATTAAACCCGTTCAGGCGAGTCAGTGCTGCCTAAAGCAGATAATATCTCGACATAGGAGGGGGAATTCCTAACACCTATGATTAGGGTTGTTGGTTGGGTTCCTATTATAACGAGAACCCTAAGAGGTATCTTTTTGGGTTCCTCTGGGTTGGTTTTTGAATTCTTGAGGATGATTATGTTTTAAGAGGTATCTGATGTAATGGCTCGGACATCTCTGGCCCATTCCTTCATCAAAAAGAAGGCCATGAAGTGTTCTGGAGGGAAAATGGACGTTTCCCACACTTTCCAAAATTTTGAAACTACACGCCGTGTAGTTTGCATACATGTCGTGTACCCACTTGCTGGTTATACCCCGTGTTGAAGTCTGTTTCCTTGCCATGTGAAATAAATGGGTACACACTGTGTATCCAATACTACACGCCGTGTAGTCCCTCCCCGTGTATGTGTTACCTTCAAGCCGTGTGTTGACCAGTCAACGGCCGAGTTCTGCGTTGAAGGCCATGTTGGAAGCCGCGTGGTGACCATGTGAAACGGCCGAGTACACACCGTGTACCATAAATTACATGTCGTGTACTTTTTATTTTCTTGACTATAAAAGGAGGGGTCCCCTCATCCTTTTCAACTCACCCCTCTCCTCCCCATTCCTTTGAGCAGAGCTCACCCAAGAGACTGAAAGGTTCCTTTTTTTCCATAACTTCTTCGTCCGAGCTCCGATTTACGATCCATCAATGGCCACGAGATCGTAACGACGAGGCGGAACTTCTGATATTGGATATGTTGTCTTTCCTTTAGCCTTTCCTTTTCCGGCTTCCACACAAGAAGGTTTTTACGGGACCCAACAGAAGTGACGGACGCCGACGGATGTCTTCTAAAGTTGATCCGGTGGAGCGTTGTGATCAGAACCTGTTGAGGTAGGGATCTTTCTTTCGTCTCTCTAATTTGTACATCATGCGGGGTGGGTATCCTATTGTTTTCATGAGAAACAGTTGAACCATTAAATAAAGATAATAATTGGATTAAAGAACGGGGATGGGAAAGTTGTTATGTTTATCTTTGTTTATCCTATTGATATTTTATGAATTGAATAGACTTATGCCTACTAAAAATCACCATCATTGGGGGCCTTTTCTTTCAAAATTAAATGTTTCCCTATCTTTCTAGACTGTTTTTGTGAATGGAACCTTGTGGAATGTGGAATTTGGTTAATCACGTAATGTTGGATGATTTAAAATCTGGAACCCTTGTGTGATCACCCCGGTTGAAAAAAATGGAATAATGACCATGTGGGTGTTGGCTTGTATACGTGGCATGTGATGGGGGTGTTTTGTGGGTTGTTGTGGATTGAGTGAGCAGCAGGGCTTCGGTTGACTTGGTTGTGGGTTGGTGTGAATGTTATTTTGGTGGTTGGCAGCAGGGCTGCAGGGATGGGCTTGAATGTGAACAGACTATGGGTCGTGAATAATAAATAAAATGTGGAAGAGTTAATGAATGGTGGGACATGGTAATGGAATGGGGTTAATAATCAATGGGGTTGGTTTTCTAATAAGAAGGACTTTGTTGTGCTGCTTGTGTTTTCCTAACTTGATTTGTGGATGGCAGGGATATGTTTTACGAACGATTGATGTGGTTGGTTGTGGATAGTTGCCCAGCAGTTAAGGAACTAATAAGCTGATTCTGTTGAGACCTGAAAACCTAAATGGGGTTGGGGTTGTTTGTTGTATGCATGCTTTGTAGTAGCAGTGTCGAGGCATGTGCTCAGTTTCTCTGTTTAGAAGACATAGGTTGGGCTGAGTGTTTGGTACATATATATATATATATATATATATATATCTGTATATTTGTGTTTTGACGCACCCCACCCATGTTGAGCACTTAGTGCTGAACACTCCCATTTCATGGGAGAGGGTGTTTTCCCATAGTTACTAGCTCCTTCCTGCTCCTTCTTCCCTAGGATGTGATGGCTTGAGGTGACCTTATACCTAAGACCCTTCAGGTAGGTTTCGATTGGGGTGGATTTTCCCGAGACTCTTCGGGTAGGTTTGTTTCCCCAAGAATCTTTGGGATGAGGCCTAGGTGTCTTCGGGTGAGAGTTCTATTACTGTTCTGAAGAATCTTCGAGATGAGGCCCAGGTGTGTTCGGGCAGGGACGTTATCGTGGTTGTGAGGCCCCGATGTGTGCGGGCGGGATACGTGGTTGTGAGGCCCAGGTGTGTGCGGGCGGGATGCGTGGTTGTGAGGTCCAGGTGTATGTGGGTGGGATGTGTGGTTCTTGAGGCCCAAGTGTGTGCAGGCGGGATGTGTTGTTCTTGAGGCCCAGGTGTGTGCGGGCGGGATACATGGTTGTGAGGCCCAGGTGTGTGTGGGCGGGATGTGTGGTTCTTGTGGCCCAGGTGTGTGCGGGCGGGAAGAGTGTGGTAGCATCAGGACGTTCGCCGTTTGGAAGAGCAGCTAACTAGTGGGAAGTGGTTCGGGGTACCTAATACTCTTGTTCTTATATACCACTACTACCTATTGTGATTGTGTTTTGGTGACTGTGGCTGGTGAGGTTGGGTGGATATAATTCCTTGCTAGGTTTCTTCTGTTGTTCTCACGGGACATTAGGATGTCTCCCCACTTGTGCATGAGAGCTTTAGGTTTCCCTACTGAGTATACTTGTATGCTCACCCTACGTTTACTTTTAGGTTTCCAGGAGGACTACCAGGGCCGTGCGGGACCCTACTAGTCGGACAGTTGGAGTTTTTGCAGTTGTTGTACTCTTGTTTTCTTTTGGTATTGTACTTTGAGATTTCTTGTACTTGTACCTTGTTATAAACTATTTAAACATGCATGTGGGATTGGTTTGGGTTTATTTCTATACACTTGTTCTTTTCCTTTTTGGTGGTTGACTTGTCTTATTTCCTAATCTTAAATAATAAAAGGGTAATGCCTCCCATATTTGTGAAAACTCATACCCTTGGTGCTAGTCACCAACCCGGGGCCTACTGGAGGCGGGACTCATGCGTCATTATCTCCCTTTCACCATTGCCATCTTAGGAGGGGCATCCTTGGTGGGAGGGAGTCATGAAAGAATGGTATCAAAGGCGATGGTTGAGAGATAGGATGGAGTTTAAAGTTAGGCACAATGAGGATTTAATGGGATGGTAGTGAAATAGTGTTTGTTAATCTTGGTGTGTGACATAGTCCAGGGAGGACCGGCTAGGACACAGGATTTTAGGGCCCCCCATGATCCGATGTAAGGACTCTGAGCCTACCGAACGACCAAGTGAGACTACATTGATTGCAGTGTAGAGACCCTAGGGAAGGTACATGCATCATCATGATTGTGTTTTACTTCATTTGGGTGTTCTAGGAAATAAATTGAAATAAAAAGATAAAATAAAACCTTGAGAAATTTCCTTACTACTCGGGCTTAGGCGTTCTTTGTTTACCGTACCTCTATGGCACATGGTCGACATCAGAGAGGTAGAGGAGCCGGGCGTGGATAGTTTCACGCAGCAGAGTTGATAGCTCCGACAAGACCAGAGGTGGTGCGAGGTATGATTTGTTTGTTCAACACTCTTGTTTATTCTTTGTTCTATTTGGGAGCTTCGCACTCCTTTGTTTCACCTGGTCTAGCCCATGCTTTGGGACTAGATGTAGAGAGACTTTTCATACCACTGGTGCTGAGTACACCAGTTGGAGGCCAGAACAGTGTATCTTGTGTTTTCCAGGGATGTGGGCTGACGTTGGGACCACATCGATCTAGTGGGGACCTTCTCCTGTTACATATGCAGCCATACAATGTCATCCTAGGCATCGATTGGTTGTTTTCCATTAGTGTCATTATCGAATGCTTCCAGAGAAGAGTCGTGTTCTCCGACGTTGATGGGCAACGTGTAGCTTTTGTTGGCGAGAGGAGATATCAGGTGGGAAGCTGGTGTGTGGAGCCTCTCCTTTCCTTGTTAGGTGGGCTATCAGTGGTTCCAGCTGATATAGAGATGATGGATGTCCCGGAGGTTGTTGGGGAATTCATTGATGTTTTTTCTGAAGAGGTTGTGACTCTACCCCCCCCCCCCCCCCCCCGACGTGACGTTGAGTTTGGGATAGACTTACAGCCTGGTGCCCATCCGATTTTTATGGCCCCTTATCGGATGGAACCTTCGCAGTTGTGGGAGTTGCGGATTCAGATTGACGATCTGATGTAGAAGGGTTTTGTTCGAACCAGCGTATCGCCATGGGCAGCTCCAGTTTTGTTCGTGAAGAAGGTAGATGGTGGTCTCAGGCTATGCATATACTACCGAAGGTTGAACCAGGTAACGGTCATGAACCGTTACCCCCTTCCAAGGATAGATGATCTCTTCGACCAACTGAGGGGAGCAGGTTGGTTTTCCAAGATTGATCTATGATCTGGATATCATCAGCTGAGGGTAAAGGACAGTGAAATCTCTAAGACGGCTTTCAGGTGCAGGTATGGGCACTTCAAGTTTGTAGTGATGTTGTTTGGAGTTACAAATGCACCGGCTATGTTCATGGGACTTATGAACTTTGTCTTCTGAGAGTTTCTGGACTGGTTCGTCATTGTGTTTATCGATGACATCCTGATCTACTCAAGATCAGAGGAGGAGCACGTTGAGTATCTCAGGGCAGTCTTAGAAGTCCTTCGACACCACCAGATTTACGGGAAATTGTCGAAGTGTAAGTTCTTGACACAAGAAGTACACTTCCTTGGGCACATGGTGTCTCAGCCTGGAGTTTCGGTGGACCCGTTGAAGGTGGAGGCAATTGTTTCTTGGGCAGCACCCAAGATTGTGGAAGAAGTTTGTAGTTTCCTGGGGTTAGCATGTTACTATCAGAGGTTCGTTTTGGACTTCCCTCGAGTTGCTACTCCATTGATAGCTTTGACTAAGAATAACCAGGTCTTCCTATGGAGCGAGTAGTGCCAGAATGGTTTCGACTACCTGAAAAAGAAGTTGGTCAGTGCTCCTGTATTCAGGTTTCTAGAGGAAGGGTTGTTGTATGAGCTGTTTTGTGATGCTTCTATACTTGGTCTGGGGTGCATGCTGATGCAGAAGAAGGGGGTGATTTTTTATGGGTCTAGGCAGTTACACCCTCACGAGCGTAACTATGCCACCCATGACCTAGAGCTTGTAGCAGTAGTGTTCGCACTAAATTTGTGGCGGCATTACCTCTTTGGGGAGCGCTTTGTGGTCTTCTCAGATCACAAGAGCCTACGTTATATCTTCTCCCAGTGTGACCTGAACCTGTGGCAGTGGAGATGGGTCGAGTTTATCCAAGACTATGACTTTGAGATCTCTTACACTGAAGGTAAGGGAAACGTTGTGGCAGATGCCCTGAGTAGGAAGTCGCATAAGGAAGTGGTTCGGGAATCCACTGATGCTTGGAAAGCGATGGGAGAGTTGGTCGCCTTGCACTTGGATGCCAGGGTAGACGGTGTTAGAGGCTGTTTGTTTCAGATGACGGTGCAGTCCTCCTTGTTGCAGCAGTTGGAAGAGTCTCAGTGGGGGGACTCCGAGGTGAAAGTGATGCGGGGTCATGTCGATCATGGGAATGCTCCAGAAGGATGGTTAGAGGATAGCCGACATCGGATGCTTTTCCATGAAAGGTTGTTTGTGCCAGAGATAATTCATGAGGGAGTTCTCTGTGAGTTCCATTGCTCAGCCTTGGCGGTACATCCCGGAGTTTCAAAAATGCATCGAGGCCTGAGGGAACAGTGTTGGTGGCCCGGGGTGAAACGGGCAGTGGCGGAGTTTGTGGCTAAATGCCTAGTGTGTCAGCAAGTGAAGGCTGAACACCGTGTTCCCAGTGGTTTGTTACATCCTTTAGATGTCCCTGACTGGAAGTGGGATGATATCTCAATGGACTTCATCACAAGACTACCCAGATCTCAGGGTGGTTATGTTGCTATCTAGGTGGTGGTGGATCGACTGACGAAATCAGCTCACTTCTTAGCAATTAAGGAGTCAGGCCCGGTGAGTACCTTAGCATAGAGGTACGTAGACGAGGTGGTGCGTTTGCATGGATTTCCAAAGACTATCGTATCAGATCGGGATACTCAGTTTACCTCACGAGTCTGGAGGGGGTTACAGCATGCTTTTGGAACCCAGCTATGCCTTAGCACTGCTTTCCACCCCCAGACCGATGGACAGATAGAGCGGACTATCCAGACATTGGAGGACATTCTACAAGAATGCGTTCTGGATTTCGAAGGATCATGGGTACGACACTTGCCTTTAGTAGAGTTCGCCTACAAAAACAGCTTCCACTCTACTATTGGCATGGCACCGTTTGAGGCTCTGTCTTGAAGACCATGTCGTTCACCCATTTTCTAGGCAGATGTTGGTGAGATAGACGCTCTTGGGCTAGAGTTAGTGCAGAGCACCACAGAGAAAATCCATCTTGTATGTGAGAGGATGAAAGCGACTTAGGACCGATAGAAGTCTTATGCTGATTGTCGGCGGAGGACCTTGGAGTTCGAGGTGGGAGATCATGTGTTCTTGAAGGTTTCCCCTTGACGGGGGCAACGGAGGTTTGGGAAAGGGAGAAAGCTCTCACATAGGTTCATCAGACCTTTTGAGGTGCTGAGGCGAGTCGGCGAGGTGGAATATCAGCTAGCCCTGCCACCTCAGTTGGAGAAGGTTCATAACGTCTTCCATGTCTCACAGCTACATCGATACTTACACGATGACTCTCACGTTATTGACTGGGGATAGTTAGATATGGGAGACCACGCGACCTTTGAGGAACGACCAATCAGAATCGAGGATCTTAAAGAGAATGTGCTCCATGGATGAACCATTCCATTGGTTTTTGTGTTTTGGAGGCATAGCGGCCTCGAGGAGAGAACTTGGGAGTGGGAGACCCAGATGCACGCTCAGTACACTGAGTTGTTTTGACTTGGGTTTTCCCTTGTTCTTCTAAGCTTTGTGTTCATGTTATACTCTGTACCTTTGATATATGGAATGCTTGGCTTGTCGGTTGTGAGACCTTTTGTTTCCTTGTTCCCTGGTAATGTGTAACATGTCCGGATGTGTGGGGAAAGGGGAAAACCTGATCCTTAATCGAGACGCATTAATGCGAATGCGATTAAACCCGTGCGGGCGAGTCAGTGCTGCCTAAAGCGGATAATATCTCAACATAGGAAAAGGAATTTTTTCCCAAACCACATGTTCGGGCAGTGTGTTGGTTGTGTGGTGTTGGGGGTAGTGAAAGTTGGAAAATCCAAATATATGTAAGTGGGAAGGTCCAATCCTTAATCGAGACGCATTATTGCGGATGCGATTAAACCCGTGAAGGTGAGTCAGTGCCGCCTAAAGCATATAATATCTCGACATAGGAGGGGGAATTCCTAACACCTATGATTAGGGTTGTTGGTTGGGTTCCTATTATAACGAGAACCCTAAGAGGTATCTTGTTGGGTTCCTCTAGGTTGGTTTTTGAATTCTCAGGGACAAGAATGTTTTAAGAGGTATATGATGTAATGGCCCGGACCTCTCCAGCCCATTCCTTTGTCAAAAAGAAGGCCACGAAGTGTTCTGCAGGGTAAAATGGATTTTTCCCACACTTTCCAGAATTTTGAAACTACACACCGTGTAGTTTGAGTACACATCGTGTACCCCCTTACTGGGTATACCCCATGTTGAAGGTCGTGTCCTTGTCGTGTGAAATAAATGGGTACACGCTGTGTATCCAATATAAATGCCGTGTAGTCCCTCCCCATGTATGTGTTACCTTCAAGCCGTGTGTTGACCAGTCAATGGCCGCGTTCCGCGTTGAAGGCCGTGTTGGAAGCCGCGTGGTGACCATGTGAAATGGCCGAGTACACGCCATGTACCATAAATTACATGCCGTTTACTTTTTATTTTCTCACCTATAAAAGGAGGGGTCCCATCCTCATTTTCAAATCACCCCTCTCCTCCCCATTCCTTTGAGCAGAGCTCTCCCAATAGACTCAAAGGCTCCTTTTCTTCCATAACTTCTTCATCCATGCTCCGATTTACGATCCGCCAGCGGCCATGGGATCATAACGATGAGGCAGAACTTCTGAGCTTGGATCCATTGTCTTTCCTTCGGCCTTTCCTTTCCGAATTCCACCCGAGGAGGTTTTTCCGGGACCCGACAGAAGTGACGGACACCGACGGACGTCTTCTAAAGTTGATCCAGGGGAGCGTTATGATCACAACCTGTTGAGTAGGGATCTTACCTTAGTCTCTCTAATTTGTGCATCATTCAGGGTGGGTATCCTCTTGTTTTCATGAGAAATAGGTGAACCATTAAATAAAGATAATAAATGACTTAAAGAACGGGGATGGGAAAGTTGTTATGTTTATCTTTGTTTATCCTATTGATGTGTTATGAATTGAATAGGCTTATGCCTACTGAAAATCACGGTCGTTGGGGGCCTTTGCTTGCACAATTAAATGTTGCCCTATCTTTCTAGACCGTTTTTGTGAATGGAACCTTGTGGAATGTGGAATCTTGTTAATCACGTAAATCTAGCTGATTAAAAATCTGTAACCCTTGTGTGATCACCCCGGTTGAAAAAAATGGAATAATGAACATGTGGGTGTTGGGTTGGATATGTGGCATGTGATGGGGGTATTTTGTGGGTTGTTGTGGATCGGGTGAGCAGTGGGGTTGCGGTTGACTTGGTTGTGGGTTGGTGTGAATGTTATGTTGGTGGTTGGCAGTGGGGCTGCAAGGATGGGCTTCAATGTGAACAGACTATGGGTCGTGAATAATAAATAAAATGTGGAAGAGTTAATGAATGGTTGGGCATGGTAATGGAATGGGGTTAATAATTAATGGGGTTGGTTTCCTAATAAGAAGGACTTTGTTGTGCTTCTTGTGTTTTCCTAACTTGATTTGTGGATGGCAGGGATAAGTTTTACAAACGATTGATGTGGTTGGTTGTGGATAGTTTCCCAGTAGTTAAGGATCTAATAATATGATTCTGTTGAAACGTGAAAACCTAAATGGGGTTGGGGTTGTTTGTGGTATGCATGCTTCGTAGTAGCAGTGCCGAGGCACGTGCTCAGTTTCTCTGTTTTTATTATCCATAGGTTGGGCTGAGTGTTTTGTATATATATATATATATATTTTTATCTTTGTGTTTTGACGCACCCCACCCATATTGAGCACTTAATGTCGAACACTCCCATTTCATGGGAGAGGGTGTTTTCCTATAGTTACTAGATCCTTCCTGCTCTTTCTTCCCTAGGTTGTGATGGATTGAGGCTACCTTACACCTAAGACCCTTCATGTAGGTTTCGATTGGGGTGGATTGGCCCAAGACTCTTTGGGAAGGTTTGTTTTCCCAAGAATCTTCGGGATGAGGCCCAGGTGTCTTCAGGAGAGAGTTCTGTTACTATTCCCAAGAATATTCAGGATGAGTACCAGGTGTGTTCAGGCAGGGACGTGATCGTGGTTGTGAGGCCCAGGTGTGTGCTGGCGGGATACGTGGTTGTGAGGCCCAGGTGTGTGCGGGCGGGATGTGTGGTTCTTGAGGCCCATGTGTGTGCGGGCGGGATACGTGGTTGTGAGGCCCAGGTGTGTGCGGGAGGGATGCGTGGTTGTGAGGCCCAGGTGTGTGTGGGTGGGATGTGTGGTTCTTGAGGCCCAGGTGTGTGTGGGCGGGAAGAGTGTGGTAGCGTCAGGACGTTTGCCATTAAGAAGAGCATCTAACTTGTGGGAAGTGGTGTGGGGTACCCAATACTCTTTTTCTTATATACTACTACTACCAGTTGTGATTGTGTTTTGGTGAGTGTGGCTGGTGAGGTTGGGTGGATAGAATTCCTTGCTAGGTTTCTTCTGTTGTTCTCACGGTACACTAGGATGTCTCCCCACTTGTGCACGAGAGCTTTAGGTTTCCCTACTGAGTATACTTGTATGCTCACCCTACGTCTACTTTCAGGTTTCCAGGAGGACTACCAGGGCCGTTCGGGACCCTACTAGTCGGACAGTTGGAGTTGTTTCAGTTGATGTACTCTTGTTTTCTTTTGGTATTGTACTTTGAGCTTTCTTGTACTTGTACATTGTTATAAACTATTTAAACATGCATGTGGGATTGGTTTGGGTTTATTTCTATACACTTGTTCTTTTCCTTTTTGGTGGTTGACTTGTCCTATTTCCCGATCTTAAATAATAAAAGTGTAATGCCTCCCATATTTGTGAAAACTCATACCCTTGGTGCTAGTCACCAACCCGACGCCTACTAGAGGCGGGACTCGGGGGTCATTATCTTCCTTTCACCATTGCCAGCTCAAGAGGGGCATCCTTGGTGGGAGGGGGTCATGACAATGGCCACTAGGTTTATAGGATAAAGGTAAAATGGAAAAAAGGTAAAGGAGAAAGAGAGGGGATCCCTTGCCTTTGAAACCGGGTGAAGATTCACTAAGAAACCACCTTGAAATCCACTTAAAGGGGCTTGTAGGAGCCAAAAAACACCATTGGAGGAATTTTGGTCGTAGGGTATGAATGGGGGAGGCTAAGGGAATAAAAATAAATTAAAAAGACGGATAAAATCCCAAAATACCATTTATTGAGTGGGTTGTATGGTTTGCTCGCACAGTTTAACAAACCATGTGCAAACTGTGTGATTGTCCACTCTATAGTGTTGCACGGGTTACACACTTCAGTTTTATGGTTAGTTAAACTATACACAAACCGTGAAAACCCCTACACACTTACCTTCATGATTAAACTAATTGTGCACCTTAACTGTGTGACTGGAAAAAGTCCCCAAAAATCACCCTTTTCACCCCAAAAATTATCCAACTCAAGTGGATAAACCATCCAACAAACATACCTCATAAAAAGGTACCACTAGTAGTGTTAAAAACTCATTTTATAAGCCAACTCCTCCTCATACCTTTCACGCTCACCAATAATAGGTCCAAAATACACCCAAAACCTACAAAACATAAAGTTTAAATCTGGAGCACCTAGAACTTAGGAGAAATACCAAGATCCAAAAGATAAGTCGGAAAAAATGATAGAAACAAAAATCCGAGTGTGAAAATTCTCCCCACCATAATTCTTTCCACCCCCATAAATCCAAAAGGCATTCCATTTGATCAATCAAAGGCATATTATTTCCACATATTCATAATAAAACCTCTAAAACCAAGGACATCTCAACCACATACAAACAAAACCCAAGCATATTTCCTGAAATAAATCAAGGATCTCCAACCATTTCCAAAAAAATGATGGGAAAACTCAAAATACAACCTATAAAACCATGCTTCAAACAAAGTTTTTTGAAACACTCAAAAAATCCTAATGCTTACCCAAGACAAAGGAACTCAAAATTTAGATATCCTTAAACGGAACCACATGCCTCCAGGACAATCACTGGAAACCACAACGAATTATCAATATGGGTGGCTCGGATAGATTCCCCACCATAATAGACCAAATAACATTGATCAATCGAAAATTAAACATGACCCAACACAAGGCCTACCAACCATATTTAAGAATAACAGAACAACACCCTTTAGATCACCCACTCTCGAACATAGGGGACAAGAATTGATCCAAAGATACCCACACCTCTGGCGATTTCCTAACCGCACAAAAAACTTCACTCCGGGACCTATGGATAAAGCACTGATGTTTGAAGCATTTTATGCACCTCAGTCAGGAGCTGGTAACCTTTGAATAGGGTTCATTCAAGGAACTTCCACTAGAACATAGATTTAGAATATACATAGCATTACCCACTTAGATTCAATGTGGAAACTAGAATCCCCAAAAAGAAAAAACAAACATCTATTGAAAACATAAGTTCTTAGAAGTCTTTAAACATTCCCTTATATTTCAAGAACCAAAGAGAAAACACCACCAGCACAACCGCCACAACAAAATAACCCTTACCACTATAAGGACATGTAAAACAATGAAACTTTAAATGATTCCACAAATAGCACATCACTTCTTGGAATTAGCTCCATGATTCTATCTAGAAAACCCCTAACAAAACTACTACAAGTGACCTAAGCATTCACAATCATGGAAGGGCCTTGGATCAATTAGACACAATGTATTGTTGTGACCCTGCTCACAAACTGATAACACACCAAGATCTCATGCCTAGAAGAGGTTGATAAAATATCCTAAAGCCTTTTGACTTCAGGACCATCACCAACAGATTTATGTTGCTTCCCCACTTCCTTACTAAAATTATCATCACCTCTTCTAGGGACTAGAGTAAGGTCAGCTTTATTAAGAACTCATACTAACATAGCTTCAGTATGGAGTGTTTACTTCACCACATCGGTAAAAAAAGGCAAATTGATCTTTCACACCTTAGATTCCTGATTAGGAAAAATCCTATACTCAAATTTTTGAGCCTTCAAAGAATCATTTGAAACATACAACAGTTCATATGGAATTAGATCCACAAAACAATGATAAAAATCTAACATGGATCCATCAACCTATTTCAAACATCGCAACTCCATACACTTTATCAACTTTTTCTTCTTAGAAAATTATTTTTTGAAAAACGAATCCTTGAAGAAATCCCATAAAATATATTACCGAGGCATGTTTCGAGACACCATCTTCCACCACTTCCAGGGAGGACCCTCCTGAATAAAGGTATAAAAATTCATGTTTAAGGCTTTCGGTAACCCGAAGTAATCGAAGATCCCCCATATCCACTCTTCAACTTAAAGAGTATCCACTTGATCATAAAAGATATGTGGATTCAACTTCCAATATTCAAGAAAAAAATCCTTAGGTTGATCAACCGGAATGATTACAAATGGAAAACCACCCATAGCCACACCACGAGTTTCCATAAAATCTCTATGGGGGAAAACACTAAGAAATAGGAAAACATGGAGATTTATCAATATCAACTCATTAACAAGATTTCTCAAACACAAAACACCTCATAAATAATACTTCCAAATCATAAAAAGAAGCATCACATAGCCCCTAGTTTTAAAAAACATCACAACTTTCCTTCTCAAAATATTTTTTAAAGAAAAAAAATTGATGGGTTTCACACTCCCCAATTTTCTTCCTTAGAGTCTCACTCACATGCACATTCTTGTGCCACCTTGGGCACCATTCAACCATGCCATACTGGGCACTTATCCACACTTCCATATATAACCACTAATGTAAGGACCAATGAGAATACCAAAGGCCACAAAAAATCATTCCCTTTCAAATTTCACAAAATTTTTCAAATTCCACCAACCACCAAATCAAAAACCATTTTTAGCTTCTACACTTCAATCCATTTTTTCATGCTCAAAAATTAAATTACATGGATTTCTATCCAAAAATCGATTTCATCTCATCAAAATTATTTGATTAAAACCCACTCCTTTTCATTTGAAACAAATTACAAAACAAACAACCACTCTTAAACAATTGTTTTCTATAAAACCCATGTTTTGATTATAGAAATACAATCTCGTTAAATAATTTCCATTTTACCCTAAGGGATCATTTTATAAAAAATAATTTTTCTAAAGTCTTCCATGAGGCTAATTCTGAAAAACAAATTACCATTTTAAAAAATCCAACCATTACCACTAAAACCCCTTTTTTACAATTCCAAACCAAGGGATTTCAAAAAAGTTTTCAGGATTAATTAAGACTTGAAGAAACTCGTGATGGAAACTAGTTTCAGTGGATGACTTGTCCATATAGTTGGTCGTCATATTCCAAACACACCGCCATCGTAGAGAGCCTTCTAGGACTGTGTCCCCGACTTCCCATGGCTTGCTAGGACCTGCGATCTCACAGATACCACTAGAACAACTCCCTTTTTATATCACAAACAACAAACAATCCAAAATAACCAAAAAGGAACCAAGAAAACTGGACTTCCCATGGAAACCCGAGGATCAGAATGAGCGAGGGTTCATGATATCCTCATCATTCCTACCTCTGGAGTCCCGATAGTTCTACTCCATATACCTTGACATCCACATGTAATAAAGGGAACTCTAAAAAGCAAGGTCCTCTAAATATTCAACCTACTCGGATACCATTTTGTCACGAACCAACTCAGATCAACCCAAAACTGATCACCCAAGCTAATCTGTGACATAGCCCAAAGGGCATTCATGATCCCCACGGGATGGAAACTGGTGTCAGGAATAAACAGAGTAAACCAAGGGAATGATTTCTCCCAATAGAAAATAAACTAAATAGAATAAATAATCAATTTATCCTAATAGATAAAATAATATCCAAACTGAACATCCTTTTATACAATAATATTAATGTATAGCCAAACTATACAATAAAACCCAAACTAAAACCTGGCAACCCATCATCTCCATGAAACCCCAAGGGTCACTTTATGATACCAAGAACCACTATCACCCACGGTGATTAAGAACAATATGAGACATTCACCATAATAAAAAACAAAAAAGAACTATAGGTGTGAGTACTAAAACTCAGTAGGGTAGCCCGATAATCTATTCCTAATGCACATCCTTTAAAATAAAAGAAGCATCAACCTCAAGTTTTAAATATAGTATATAAAGTAAGATTTTATTAAATTTTTACTTTAAAACAAAACATGATCCATTAACCAATTTCATTCCAAAAGAAGGTTCATTTCCATTAGTAATATATTAACATTTTCAGGGGAGAAGTGATGCTTTCATTTTGAAATGGAATAAGAGAGTATAAAAAAATTATTTAAAAAAAACTTCATAAACTTTTGGAATCTAAATAAATACTCTCAATTAAAAACACCACACATTAGAGCACTATAATAATCACATAATAAGGTCAATGGAAATAAACACACAAGAGTAGCCAAGTATCTCAATCATCACTGCAAGAAACTAAGTGCCAATAGAAATGGGTGAACCAAGTAGATCGTGAACAATCCAGAACATACTAATACATGATACCCATCCCTAAAATCATACCTCACATGATGAAATAAAATCTCCCTAAATACACCTGTCCACCCTAACTCAGGTCAGACTGAGGGGAAATCCCATAGCAATAAAACTCAATTTATATATTCGTGTTATGGCCACTAGCCAGTGTGTAAACTAACCAGTACAGAAATAATTATTAGAAAATTATATCACTATACTAGGTTCCCATGTATCATGTACAGAGGAGGTGAGCCAACCGATTCCAACTGAGCATCCAATCACGAGCATATATAATAATAATTCAACAATAGGCATCACCCTGAGCCACTCCAAGGATCAATCTCTTTCCATAAAACTCATAGATCACAAAGGATTCCATACCAAGGATCTCCCATTCCATACAAGTAAATGGGTTACAAGGATTCCAAATCAAGTACATCCCACCCATTTATATAAACAAGGAAAGAGAATCATCCAAGGAGAGTTTTTATAATAAACATTTTCACCCTTTTCACAAAGGTTCCAAACGGGCCTCAACAAATTTTCACAAAAACCATCATTTATCAAATAACAAAATCCCCTTTCCAAAAATATGAAAATACACCATTTACCATTTCACAATCATATAGAAATCAATACCATTTATACACCAACATCACATTTTCAATCCAAATACAATTTCATTAAAATTACAAACGGTCCATTAACCACCATCATATGCCAAACCATTTTCAAAAGCCAAATACACACTTCTTTTAACTTAAAACCAATTGAAACTATATCAAGAAACCCAAGGTCAAAATTTCACAATCTTAGTATTTATTAACAAAATCAAACCACGCTTTACATACCATTAATTACTCACAAAATCCAACTGGTCATTTTGTCGAACACTTGGTGTGCTCTATTTAACAAAACAATTAATTTTATCTCATAGAAAGGCTTAAGACACCACATTTCACATCCAAAAAATATTTAAAAGGCCAAAAATAAATATTTATCATATAATGGAGGTGTAAAAGGCATGAAATAAAAGATTCTTAAATTAAAAAGGAAAGTGAAAGTGAAACCTACCTCAAATCCATGGTGCATAAATGACTCACACCTAAAAATCCACCAATATAGTTCCAAGAGACAAGATCTATCAAGTGGAACCCTAGAAAAACGAAACCCCTAATTTCTCACCACTTTAGGTGATGCGAGATGCATGGGGTGGACTGATATTCACAGCGTAGGGAGACAAATGAAGGATGTTGTTCGGGGCTAAGTGGTAGATGATGGGTATGGATAGCAGATGTAAGTAGTCAATCAAAACTATAAGGATCATGACCTACTACTTATACAACACACTCACAGGAGGGATTTGATAGTCAATCCATACAACAACGCACTTAGGTTGAGGCACAAAATTGGGGCCTTTGTGATCTTGGATCACCAATCTAACTTGTAGATTGACAAGGTAAGAATACATAAGAGCTAGGGGAAAATTTAACAATTCTCACAAAACATAGAGAAACAAATCAAAAGCTATTAATTAAAATATTTAATTCCATACATGTGTCATGGGGTCACTATTTATAGCCAAGGGGGTGGTATAGTAGTCAAAAGTATAATAACAAAAAGTCATAAAGTCTATACTACTTTTTTCCCTCAAATTCAAAAAGATAAATTCTACCAAAAACTTTTTAGAAAAGTAGAACACCACTTTCCACTTTAGCCCACCAGATTTGATTTTTAGTGAATAGCCAACCGAATTTGAATTTGGTGCCCAAAGATGTCATTCTAGAATTCTTCATTTGGGAAAGGCTTCCCAAATTCGTGCAACCATGTGGTAAAATATTTAAACATAAATTTTGGTCTTGAATAAGGGATATTATGGGCCAATTTTCTCTATCCACGCAAGGAAAGATTCATTGGGACTTTAATGAAGTGATATGGGTTCCCATTATAGAATTCAACTTATTTAATATCCCTCGTGTCATCGGGACTTACAAATCCAACTCCTCCTCCCACGCAATCGACTTAGTTCCTTCTACATGGTTCTCATCATCCTCCCCCTCTTGAAAAGGATTTGTCCTCGACTCTTTATCCTCTACACCCAAAAAAGGAGAAATATTAGAAACATTGAATGTGGAACTTACACCATACTCACCTGGTAAATCTATCTTGTAAGCATTGTAGTGGAATGATTGGACCTATAATATGTGAATTCCACATGTGGCAGGCACACCTCCCAATTCTTGAGATTCTTCTTAACAATTGTTCACAAAAGGGATGATATTGTCTGATTCACCTCCTCTATTTTCCCATCTGTTTGCAGATGAAAAGTAGTGGGAAAATGTAACTTCATGCCTAGTTTTCTCTACAAAGTCTTCTAAAAGTAACTAATGAATTTTGTGTCTCGGTCTGACACAGTCTTCCTTGGAATTCCATGGAGCTTGACTATATCCTAAAATAAAAGTTTTGTAATGTTAGTGGAATCATATGTTTTGTGTCAAGGAATAAAATGTTCCATTTTAGAAAATTGATCCACCGTAACAAAAATGGAATCTCTCCCCCTATTCTTCCTTGGTAACCCCACAATAATGTCCATCCATATGTCCTCCGAAGGGTTTGGTGGATTCAGAGAGGAAGATATAATCTATGTGGGTTTCATTTTGATTTGTATTTATGTAAAACAATGAACTTTCCCACAAATTTTTCAACATATTTAGATATCCTAGGCCAATAAAAAATCTCACTAAGAACACTTAATGTTTTTTCAACAACAAAATGTCCCATTTACCCACCTGAATGTGACTCCTTTAGTAAAAGTAAATAGATTTAGAAATTTGGAATGCAAATATTATCAATATGGAATAAGAATCCATCATATAAATAAAACTTTTCTCAACTAACTGTTGGTTTAAAATGTTCGTAAGGTTCTTTAAAATCACTATTAGGGATTCAGAGAGGAAGATATAATCCATGTGGGTTTCATTTATATTTGGATTTATGTAAAACAGTGCGCTTTACCACAAATTTTTCAACATATCTAGATATCCTAGGCCAATAAAAAATCTCACTAAGAACACTTAAAGCTTTTTCAACAACAAAATATCCCATTTACCCACCCGAATGTGACTCCTTTAGTAAAAGTAAATAGATTGAGAAATTGGGAATTAAAATCTTATCAATATGGAATAAGAATCCATCATATAAATAAAACTTTTCTCAACTAACTTTAGGTTTAAAATGTTCAGAAGGTTCTTAAAAATCACTATTAGTGGAATATAAATCTTTAATGCATTCAAAACCGAAGGGTTTTGAATCCAACAAAGATAAAAGAGAATATATATATATGAAATTGCATCATCCATAGTATTTTATTTACCCTATTTATGCTGGATGACATATTTAAATGATTTAATTAATTCCATCCATCTAAAATGTATCCTATTTAGTTTATGTTGTCTCTTAAGGTATTTAAGATCCACATGATCAAAATGGATCCCAAATTCTTAATGCCTAAGATAATGATTCCATGTTTCTAGAACTCTAAACAATGCATAAAACCCTTTATCATATGTAGAATAGTATAGAGTTGGTCCATTTAACTTCTCACTAAAATAGGAAATAGGCTTACCTTCCTGCATGAGTAATCCACCAATAATAATTTCACTTTAATCACATTAAATTTCAAAGGACTTACTAATGTTTGGGAGTGAAATTAGAGGGACATGGGTGAGTCACTCCTTGAGAGCATTAAAATCCTTGTCTTGAGTTTTCCCCCATTTGAAAGGAACATTCTTCTATGTCAATTAATTTTACGGCACTACTAGTGTGATTAATTCCTTCATAAATATCCTGTAAAAACTAGAAAGCCTGTGAAAACTTCTTACCTACCCAAAAGAGGTTGGATTTGTAAATTATTATATTGCTTTGATCTTCTCGATGTCAACTTCAAATCCATTACCAATCATAAAAAATCCAAGGAAAACAATCTTATTGAGACAAAATTCGCACTTATTGATGTTTCCAAACAAGTTTTCTTTCCTCAACACCTATAAGACTTTTCTTTGGTGATCTACATGTTCATGAAAAGTCCTACTATACACTAGAATATCATCAAAGTAAACTGCCACAAATTTTCCAATATATTCATGTAAGACATGATTCATTAACCTCATAAATGTACTAGGTGCATTTGTGAGACCAAAGGTCATGACTAACCATTCATAAAGTCCATGTTTTGTCTTAAATGTTGTTTTCCACTCATATCCTTCTTTCATCCTAATTTTATGGTAGCATGTAAATTTTTTAGAAAATAGTAGATCTATTTAACTCATCCATCATGTAATCTAACCTAGTGATAGGATGACGATATCTGACTGTGATGTTATTAATGGATCTTCAATCAATTCACATTCTCTATGTTCCAACCTTCTTTCATACTAGAATCTCCATTACAGCACAAATACTAAGGCTCTAATAGCTCTTGAACTTGCCTTTGAATTTATTTTGTCTCCTCTGTGTTGGTGGGATATGAAGGGAAGTTCGGAAGTGATGCTCTGGTATGAGGTCAATTTGGTTCTCAATACCTCTAATGGGTAGAAAACCTGGAGGAACCTCTTCTGTAAATACATCATCATACTCATGTAACAAAGACTTAACAACATTTGTAAAAGGGGGTAAGTTGTTGGTATTTAGCAACACCTATTTGTACATGAGTACTAGGAGGGTTTGATGTGAAAACAAAACTTCCTTAACCTGACTCTTTTTTCCAACATCAGACTTTTCTCTTCTCTAAAATTATTTTTTCCTCTTGATTTTTCTTTTCTTTTCATTTCTTTTCTTCTCTCATTTTCTCTCTTTCTCTCAGTCTCTCCTTTTTCATTTTCACTCTTTTTTTCTTCATCACTCATTTTTTTCTTCTCTATCAAAATGTGATCTTCCAGAATTTGTTTTGGGGACATGGGGTTCAGGGTTAT
The DNA here is from genome assembly GCA_963277665.1 of Viscum album. Classification (NCBI taxonomy): domain Eukaryota; kingdom Viridiplantae; phylum Streptophyta; class Magnoliopsida; order Santalales; family Viscaceae; genus Viscum; species Viscum album. The sequence goes on from OY728127.1 coordinate 898,117,582, forward strand.
AGGTTCCCTTCAGAGTACAAAAGAGTAACTATTCAAGAATCCATCATAAGTAACATTCCAATTGCACCGCCACAGTCAACCCAATAGCAAGTGGCAAGACTTCATAGGAACAATGTCTTACAATACCTAATCCTTGTATTTACCAATGGAGAACAATGCCTTCACCTGTTTGGTAACCTTTAGCTCTCCATAATCATTTAGCTACTAAAGTCGATATGGATGTTGTTGCCTCAAAGTTAGAAGTCCCAAATTCTCTACCAACTCAGTGCTCGCTACATTGCTATAGATTCCTACATCAATAATAACACTACATACCTTCCTTTGGATCTTCCACCATGTATGGAAAAGGTTCTCCCACTACTCCTCTTCCATGGTCATTTGTGTCCCTATAACTCTTCTAGTGAAAATAATCTCACCATATTCTGCAAATTCTCCATTATCAATTTCAGGGGATTCTTCATCTTCCCCCTCTAAGCTCTCTCCATCAGTCTCGCATTCTACATGCTTTTTGATGGTCATGGTGCATCGATTTGGGAATTCACTAGCGATATGACCCATTCCTTGATAATTAAAACACCAAATATCCCAATTCCTTGTTTGGTTATCCTCAAAAGTAGGTTTCTTAGGTGGAAGAATTACCTTGTCACTTTTGTGATCAACCACCTCTTTTGGATTTGATTATTCTCCAATATCCTTCCTCAAATTTATATATAGATTGAAATGGGTAGTGGGTGTCATCATGTTGATCCTCCTTTTGTTTTTTTTCTCAACCTTGGTGGCCTAGTGGATCATATGTTACATCTCCACATGGTGGTACATCTCCAGTTAATCGGCAATCTCTTGATTGAGCCCATGTAAAAACCATGTCATGGTTACCTCTAGATCCTTCTCAATGTTTTCCCAAATCATGGAAATTTTCATCTCCTTATAGTAATCTTATACACTCTTACTCCCTTGGGTAAGGTGTTGAAGTTTTTTGTAGAGATATCTATGGTAATGTGTGCGAACAAACCACTTCTATATGGAAACTTCATGTCATACCAAGTGTTGATGGGACGTCCACCATATCTAGCCCTCTCCTTTTGTATTTGATCCCACCAAATTAAAGAATAATCAAAACATTCAAGGGAATCAAGTTTAAACTTTTTCTACTTGGATTATTCATGGAATGAAAACACCTGCTTGATCTGCATCTCCCACTCCAAGTATTATTCTAGATCACTTTTCCCTTGAAATGAAGGGACTTTCACCTTGATCCCACCAATAAGGTCATTATAATGTGGTCTCCTTTGGCCTCCTCTTGGTTGTTGGTACAATCTCCTCCATTGAGGGACATCCTCAAAATCACTTTCAAGGATTTCCATCTCCTCCTCCATGATGTGGGGGAGAAGTGGTGCCAAAGCTTTCCACAGGTTATCATGGATCATCCTTGGGCTTGGTTGATTCTCTAGGTTATCAATCCTCTCATGTAGCACCTCCAACTTATGATCAAGAATCCTCTCTAAATGGCTAACCAATTCTTGCATTTGGAGTTGTGTAGCTTCATGTGTGGGGGATCTACTTCGGATTCCTTCCTCGCTAGCATGAGAAATTCTCTTTCCATGATCTTCTACTATGATACGAACACAAACACACACAAAGACAAGCACATACATGTAAGGATACACACTCACACACATGATATGTACACACACACACAAGATATACACACTCACCCACACAAGGATAGACACTTACACACATGCACACATAAGATTTACACACTCACACTCACACGCACAATATTTATACACTCACACACACACAAGGCTACACACTCACACAAACAAGATGTACTCTCTCTCACGCACACAAGGATACACACTCAAGAATGTTTTTTTATTTCTCTCCACTCTCAACACTCATTTTAAATCACAATATCTTATGAAATATAATACCTTTTTTAGGGCGATCACGTGCCATGAATCCTTCCCCAGTCAAGATTGCATTGGGGGATGGTTTAACACAACCCGATTGAGTGGTAAAGGGTTTCAAAAATGGTAAAGGGTGAAAATAGGGTAGAAAATATGGGTAAAAAGGTAAAAAAAATGGGTATAAAGGTGGTATATAGATTTTTCCTGATTGTGAAAGATAAGATAAATTAATAACAATATGAGGAAAATATGGTATGGTGATGAGGTAAAAATAATGGAAAACTGATGTATGGAAATGTAAAGTTCTAATAATGTAAAGCATGATGAAGAAGTAATTGTATCCATTTTTTTCTTTTCTTTTTTTTCATCAAATATCCCCAAAAACTATTGTTCTTGGATTTTTAAAGAAAAAGATGATTAATGGAGAGTAAGATATTTTTTTTAAATCTATCCAAGAAAGGATGTGCTCAATTTTGAAAAGAACAAAATGATGAGTTGAGAGAATTTGATTTTTTTTAGATACAAATCACATATAGCGAATTAAATGAAAAATAAGATGGATGAATAATTGACTCAATGTAAAAATATTTCAGTATTTCACAACAAAAGATAATTTTTGATATTTTAAAAGAAAAGTGTTTTTTTCTTTTATAATGGGCGGATAATAAGGAAAGATGAGAAGGTTAATGGATAAAATAATGTAAATTAAGGGATAAATGCCTACTATGTCAACTAGTCCTCTGATACCAACTAATGCGAGATGCACGGGGTGGCCTAATCTTCACAGCGTGTGGTGGATAATGAAGGATGCGGTTCGAGGCTAAGTGGTGGATGATGGGTATGGATAGCAGATGAAAGTATTCAATCAACACTAAAAGTAGTGTTACCTACTACTTAGACAACAAACTCACAGGAGGGATGTGATATCCAATCCACACATTAATGCACTTGGGTTGAGGCATTAAATTGGGGGCTTTGTGATCTTTGATCACTAATATAACTTGTAGATTGACAAGGTAAGAATGCAAAAGAGCTAGGGGAAAATGAAACAATTATCACTCAATAGAGAGAAACAAAGCATAATCTCTCAATTAAAATCTTGAATGCCATAAAAGTGTCATAGGGGTGGCTATTTATAGCCAAGGGGGTGGTGCAATAGTCAAGGGTATAATAACCTAAATTTATAAAGGCTAAATTACTTTGTTCCTTTAAATTCAAAAAGATAAATTCTACCAAAGATTTTTTGGAAAAGTGTCACACCACTTTCCACTATATCACACTGCATTTGACTTTGAGTGCATAGCCCACTGGATTTGACTTTGGTGTCCAACAATTCCATTCTAGAATCCTCAATGTGGGAAAGACTTACCAAATTTGTGAAACCATGTGGGAAAATCTTTAAACATCAAGTTTGGGCTTGAATAAGTGATATTATAGGCCCATTTTCTCCATCCATGAAAGGCAAGATCCATTGGTCCTTTAATGAAGTGAGATGGGTGCCCATTGTATCATTCAACCTCTTAATCTCCCTCGCGTCATGGGGACTTGAAAATCCAACTCCTCCTACCATGCAATGGACTCGGTGCCTTCGACATGGTTCGCATCACTAGGTATGAAAATAATCCAAACATGGCCACTAGTTTTAGAGGATAAAGGTAAATGGAGGAAAAGAATAGTAGAAAGAGAGGGGATCCCTAACCTTTCAAACCGGGTGAAGATTCACCAAGAAACCACCTTGAAATCCACTTAGAGGGTATTGGAGGAGCCAAAACCCACCAGGGGAGGTTTTTTGGTCATAGGGTTCGAATGGGGGAGGCTCAGGGAAGAAAATCTAATTAAAAAGAATGATAAAATTCCAAAATACCATTTCTCGAATGGGTTTCATGGTCAGATCACACAGTTTAACAAACTGTACACAAACTTTGTGATTACCACTATCTAGTGCTACATGGGCTACACACTTTGAATGCATGGTTAGTTAAACATTACGCAAACTATGTGATCCCCTAAAAAATTACCTGAATGATTAAACTAATCGTGCACCTTAACCATGCAACCTGGAAAAAGTCCCCAAAAATCACCCTTTTCACCCAAAAACTCATCTAACTCATGGGGATAAACCATCCAACAAACATACCCCATAAAATGGAGCCACTTGGAGTGTCAAAAAATCATTTTCCAAGACACATCCTCCTCATAACTTTCTCACTAACCAAGAATAGGTCCACAATCCATCGAAAACCTCCAAAACATAAAGTTTAAATATGGAACACTCAAAACTCGGGAGAAAAACCAAGATCCAAAAGATAAGTTGGAACAAAGGAAGAAAACAGAAATCCGAGTGTGACAAAGACTAAGATTAAAAATATATTTATTGGATAATTTATACCTACTAATTATATATATTAAATCCAATTTATTAAATAAAAAATGTATGTGTGAGTAAAATTAATTTTGGCCCAAAATCATGTAATGTGAAAAACCATGTTTTAACCTTAATCATGTTAATTAATTTTTATTATTTTCACTAATAATTAAGGTAAATAATTAAATTGAACTTATTATATAACATAAATTATTATGATTCCAAATATGGAATCCATTTCTCCAAATCCCATTCAGAAAATTTGAATAATTTAATTTAAAATTAATCCTACAGGTGTGATGAGGACGTGGGTTTTTAAAGTGAAATGATCAAAAGTTTATAAAAATTTTATATCCAATTCTAATGTAAAATTATTTCCAATGACATAAATTGGATTAATTTATGTATTATTGAACTCGTTTAACTATAAAAACAATTTAAAATATAATTTAACTTTATAAATAATCTATATGAAAATGTGGTTTTCAATTAAAATTCTATATTTTTCACTATTCATCAAAAAATGAAACTTTTCAGAAAAAATCTTGAAAATTCACCCTAAGATAATTTGGTAATAAAATTTCAAAAATTATTTCTATTTTATCATATTAATTTTATAATATTATAAATATTTAGTTTTAAAATAATTTCACTATAAAAATGTGACAATACTTATTTTTAGAAAAAATATAGTTTTTAAGCATAAAATTAGATTTATACTTATCTATTATGTCAAAATAATATTAGATGATTGTTAAACATTTTACTGAATATATAATATATAAATTTCATTAAAATCATTAACCAAAAGTTATGTGATTAATTTTTTTATATAAAAAAACTTTTCTGTATAAAAATAATTTTTCAGAGAACGTTCCCCATTTATTTTCAAAAGGGTTTTATTTTCATTTATAATTAATTGAACACCAAATAATTCATTTTATATACATGTTTAAACCCTATTTTCATAATTTATTTAATCTTATTCATAACCTCTATTCCAACAACTAGGTGAAAACTATCATATTAAATAATAATATTTTAATATTGTGTCGCATTTCATTTAAACTCAGTGTTACGTGTAATGCAAGCTAAGCTCGGTGTTGTTTATAACGTAATAAAAACTCAATGTTTCATTTAAATCAAGATTAAATTATGGTTTTTTTAAATAGACATATAAAAATATTAAATTAATTTCAAAAAATATATCTCATAAAATCTTGTGGTGTTACAAAAATTGTGAAGATGTTTTATGAAAAGAAAACGTGGTATATCTAGAAAGTTTTGTATTGTGAGAAAAATGGATACTGATTGGATGTGTAAAACTTATGATATGATATTTATTTATATAAGGATGATGAATTAATTCTCTAAAACTCTCAACCATAAATATCATAAAATTTAGGAGATTGAATTCTTGACTTAAAAATCAATATTATGTAATGTTTATGGTCAGGTCCTTATACTTCATGACAAGCATCAGTTATGGATAACTTAAATTCATACTTTGAGATATGAACTTTCATTTAACTTCATGAGTATATATATCCATCAAGAAAAAATTATAAAGTGAATACTACATTTTATATAATATGATACATTTTATATTCCTAAACTCCTTTAAGAATATTATGAAAATTATACATAACAGCCTGTCTAATCATATCCTAAATTATATACCAATAGAGTATTTATTTTTGCAACATTTTTAGGGGTTTTCTAAACCTATTACATCTCTTTATAATTCCTACCACATATCTATGTGACCATATAATAAAACCACCCACTAAACTTATTTAATAGGTGACATATATAAAGAAATATTATTTTAATAATAGTGAGACTACAAATCATGTTTCTAATTTTCAAATATTTAAACAAGTACTCAAAACCTTTAATTTACAACATCCGATTTTATTATTATAATAACTTTTATTTTATTCTTATAGAACATTCTAAGTTTATCATTTTCATCTTTCATCGAAATTTTTCATTTAAAATTTTTCTTTAAGATCTTTTTAGAAATTAAATATAACTCTTTACATTAATATATTTTTTTACTAACACGTTCTAAGCACTTTTAGGAAATAAAATGACTTTCACTTTCAATGTTACTAGTTTAATAGTTTATTGCTAATAATTTTAACTTCTATAACTACAAAAATACTTTCACTATCCTATTAGAAACTATATATTACCCAAAATATATTTACAATAAAAAAATACTTTTTGTTAATAAATAACACTTTTTTATTGTAATTTGAATATTTAGAAAATAAAAAATTAACATTCTTATCTTATTTTTTATTCTATTTGTCTGTATCAATATTTTGAAAATTATATTTTATTATTTAAAAATGTCATTGGAAGGTGGTGGAAACTCTTTCCCCCATATTTTAACAAATATCCTGGGTAAAATATTTTATCCTAAATCAAACTCCTTCTATCCTTATGCTATTTTGAAACATTTTACAGAATATGATGAATCATAGACCATATATATAAAAACATCAACTCATTTTATTTATAAAAACTCTTTGTTTATAAATAAATTCTCTTAATATATAAGTGAAATGAGATGAAAATACACATCCTTCATTCCAAATTAATTGAATATTTGAAGTAAACTATTACATCCAACTCCTTGATCTAGTAACTCTTTCTATATAACTTAAATTATTTTTTTATTATTTAACTATTAATCCTTTATCAATTTTAAACTTCTATATATATTAAAAATAATTATTTAATGTATAGTTGGTGTTATATACCCTTCAAAATCTAAGAATTGATTTCTATAACATTAAAACCTAACTTTTACAATCCATATATTCTTTCACAAACCATTAGGTACTTTGTGAAATTTATCCTCTAGTGACCAATATTTCTATAATGGAAGCTTTTCCCTCCTTCCTGAGTCATCATTTAGATTTCAAAAACTTTTATTAGCTATTAGAAGATTGATTATTGTAATTTCCAACATAACTTTTCTTCTTTAATTTTTTAACTTTTACCCTTTAAATGTCAATACATCACTTGAGAATATACCTCCCATGTGTTGATCAATTACCATAAATATATTAAGGATATTGGGTAAAGTTTTATTTAAATTGGTCATATTATAGTTTATAAGAAAAATATGTAGTGCTTGGGTTATTAGTGATTTGTCATTAAGAAGTGGGTGAGTCAAGGATACTCTTTTTACAATTTATTCTTTAAATAAGATTTATGATTGCTTAAACTCTCAATGCACACTCTTTTAAATATAAATATTCTCCATATGAGACTAAATTAAAGAACAATAGGGCACACATGGATTTCTACACGGTTTTCCCCTAATGTGGGTGAATAATACTTATTGGGTTGTGGTTAAGTCTAAGACCCATATTTAAACACTAATATTATAGCGCCCCAACCCATCTTGTCGCCTGAATAGTACTTAGAGATGGTTGACCACTAGGCCTTAGGTTCACCTCCTTGTATGCCAAAGGATATTGACTAACAGTGAGGGTGTAAAGAGGTGATAGTGGGGAGACTATACCCTATGGAGGTGAATAATAATAATAATGGTCAGTGTACATATAAGCAGTGGAAAATAAAGATTAAAAACACCTGAACAGTAACCCACTATAGTAGAAGTAATAACATACAATAGTGGGAGCATAAATATATAGCAGTAATAAATGAATAAAGGAGCCAAACATACCACTTGTAGAAGAAAATATCAACATAGATGCATGCATATAAATCAGGTCATAAAATCAATAAACATAAGGGTATCCCATGTTCGACCTCGCTATATATATATAAGCATGCAGATACAAAAAGAAACTCAAAAGTAAACTCCAACTGATTCCAGAACCTCTAAGGTCCTTATCATCCATCCCATGCAAACAAATAAGACATGATCACTAAGTTCCATCTTCTGATCTTGAACCTTTACTTGATCGTAGAAGCATAAATTCTACATGCTCTCTGAATATCCCATGTAGGGTGTGAGAAATAATCTCATTAGACCACCACTAACGTGTTCTTAACTTACATATGTGATAAATTAGGAGTATCTAAATATAAATAAACAACACACACACATCATATAATATAACATGCTTCCCTTGTACTCAGCAACCACATGGAACCAATCACCTAATTCGACCATTATTGGCATAAAGGTAGTGGAAAGGATCCTTAGAATAAAATCTTAAGGCATCCTATGATTAATGTCATCCCACGTGAACTCTTAGGTTCTGTAAAACTTGCATGTTTTTATGAAATATTTTCTTTAAATAATTCTTCAATATTTTTCATTGCACACAATTGTGAATTTAAACGAACTGTGAGATTCCATTAGTATAAAATAATCATTATAACATAGTATTTAATTTAGCGAGAATAAATATAACTAAATTATGAAAATGTATGGTGAATTATTTGGATACTAATTATTTATGAAAAATATAAACCAATTGAATGTAAAGAAAATATTTGTATTATTATATTAATAAATTAAGTGAATTAAAATTTAGTAATTCAAATTAATGAAATATATATGTTATATTTTTAACAAAATATTTTTTTATATTCATCCAATATATATTTTAGTCATAGTATATGAATAAACCATATTTTATGTATAAAAACCTATATTTTTCAAAAGGGTAATTTTACAGCATTTTAATGGAGAACCCATTTTAAATTAATAACTTTTATATGACAACATAAATTCTTATTTGTAATTGGGATATAAAAATTTACTTTGGATGATTTTTTGATATTTTTTTGATAACTTTCAAGTTTTGATGAATAGTAAAATATAATAAATTTTAATTGAAAATAATTTTTTCATCGAAATAATTTATATGGTTAAATTATATTATTAAATGTTATTAAATTATAAAGATATTATATTTTTATCATTTAATATAATTTAGTTCATTGGCATTAATTTTACATTGAATTCATATGTTAAAACATTTCAATCTTTTCCAATGTTTTAACTTTTAAAACTCATTTTCTCATTCTAACAAGATTAATCTTAAATTAATTACTAAAAATTATGTGTTTTGTATTTTGAAAAATTTATTACATATTTGGAATCATTATTCATAAATTATGTAAGTATATTTATTTTATTTTTGGGCATTATGAGTAGTAACTTCAGTAATTTATTAATATGGCAAAAGGGTGAATCAAGTAATAAAGGGTATTAATATTATTATAAAATTACCTAAACACTTTTCCTAATAACATTGGATGATTTTGTTTCTACCTAAATCATCCTTGGGTTGAAATCATATCCTTTTGAAGCCACTTGGATGAGATTATGACATTTAATTTATTTTATTTAAAGAAGAGTTAAATATGTCTTACTCAAATTTTAATAACTATATCATTTTTAATATAAGGTAATACAAAAGATAAATTCAAATATAAATAATCATTTTCTTGAAAAAACGTTTTTATTAATAATGTTAATTTATTTTTAATTTTTGGTTAATAAATAATTACCTTAAAGGCTTATAAATTGATGATGAAGAAACTATTTAATTAATGAAAAATCAATAAAATAGTTTTTATTAAAATGATAATAATCATTAAAAGACAAAAAAAAAACTTGATCAAATATTAATGGTAGATTATATATTGACCATAATCATCCAAGGGTCGAGTTATTGACCATTTAGAGAAATATGTAAAGGATTATGACACTTATAATATTTTATTTAAAGTGATGTTAAAGTTTCCACATTCATGTTTTAATACATATAACATTTTTAATGATGTATTTTCCTAAATATATATTAGACTATAAGCATTATTATGAAATATATAGGATTTATATTCATCATAGTATTTTATTTTTAATTTTTATTCAACAAATAAGTATATTAAATTATTATACAAAACTGATGTAGTAATTATTTTATTAATGGAGATATCAAATAAATGTTATTAAAAATATTAAAATAAATAAAATTTGGTATAATTAATATATAAAATTAATTTTATAGATGACCTTTACCTCTTATAAATATAATAAAATATTTTTTTTGAAGATAACTTATTATATTTATATTTTTAATAATCAATGAATTAAATAGTGTCAAAAATTGACACTATTGATTGTTTATCAAAATAATGTATTATTAAATTATTTAAAAATCATAAAACATTTTAAAAATATATAATAATTATTATATGGTATAAAATGTTCTAAAATATTCATTTATAGTCAAATTGACATCAAATAAGTAAAAAATTTACCCTTTTCATATTGAAATATTTGTTACCTAAGTTAAAAATTAAATAGAATAAAAAAGTGTTAATTAAAATGATATGTTTTAATGTAACACCCCACGATTTCACGTTATGTTATCTTCAATAGCTTATGTTTCACACAACACCTACTTAGCTTTTGTTACACGCAAGAGTGAAACAATACTTCGGTATTATAATTATTTAAGATGATATATTTATAACTTGTCCGTTAAATGTAGTAATGTAAATATTAATAAATAGTTTTTAAATGTTATTTATAATTTTTTTACATAAATAATAAATATTTATAATGAAATGTATATGTTTTAGTAAAATAGTTATATGTTTAGAAATACTATTTTCTTAATGGAACTCCTTTTTATGTCCTTTTGTTAACAATAATAAAATTAATTTTTGAAACTATTAGAAATTTAATTTGGTAAAAAAAGACTTCATTTTTGAATTCTTAATATCAAAATTATCTTAAGGTGAATTTTTTTTACTTTTCTAAAAAAAATTATTTTTGATAAATAGTGAAAAACACTACATTATTGCTAAAAATGACTTTTTTTATTTAAATAGTTACTTTACTTTATATTTATTTTAATGTCACAATAGATAAATAATACATATATTAACCAAATTTAGGTCATTGGAATCATTTTTATAATATAATTAGATATAAAAAATCATTGAACTTTTCTAATGTCTTCTTACCTTCTAGGCACATTTGAAAATTAATATTAAACATAATTTTACCACTTCTATGAATTGAATCTCAAAAATTAGATATAAATGGTTGTAATCAGGGTGAAAAATTTAGTCTAATATGATCAAAATATTTTTTGGTAAATAGTAACTTCTGTGTATTATTTACCATGGTTAATGGTACATAGGGTAATTTAAGGTAAAAATAATATTATAATAATATAAAATTACCCTAACACGTGTCATAGTTGGATGAGCTAGTTTAAAGATTCTCATAGAAGATTATTTAATTTAATGGATAGATCTTCCCTTGGAAGCGGTATAAATCTTCTCATAGAATTCTGTTTAATTAAAAGTATAAAGCTTCCCAAGGAAGCTATTATAAAATCTTCTCATAGAAGCTTGTTAAATTAATTGAACAAAGATTCCCATAGAAGACATTTTAATTTTTATCATAGAATCTTATTTAATAAAATGTACAAATATTCCTGTGGAAACCAGTTTAATGCTTCTCATGGAATCTTCTTTAATTAAAAGGACAAAGCTTCCCACGGAAGCTAGTTTAAAGCTTCTCTCGCACTCATGTTTTTAATAAGTATTATTTTTTTAATATGTGACATATAAGTTATATATTAAAATATAAATATTCATTAGAAATCTAAAATTATTTCCTAAATCATGTTTTTTTTAATATTTAGACATTAAATAGATAAATTTATTTATGACACAATGATGATGCAATGATTACCTTGTTAATAAAAGAATCAATTAAATGATGTTATCAATATTAAAATAAATATTATTTGAAAATTTTCATGCCATCCATGAATTTTATGGATTAATATTACATGTTAGTGATGAGTTAATTCTTTTTGTTCGAAGTAATCAAGTTATTATTACTTTGACAAAAATCAATTACTAAATAGTGTTAAAATTGACATAAATGAATTTTTAAAACAAAAACAATTTTATTAAATGATATAAAAGTCATAAAAATATAATATTCTGCCAAATTACTTATATAGTGTTAAAATTTTCATTAATGATCCACTTTAGGTTCTTTTATAATTTTATAGTAACTATATTAACCATATAGTATACAAATACAAGAAGACGTGGTAAGAGTTAACTTATTTAACTAAGGGTTAAATCCAAAAGGTAAGGTTAAATTCATGACATAAATTGTCTAAAACCTATTGGTTGAGAGGATTTAGACCCATACTAATATTATACTCTAAATAAATCACTTTTTATATATTATAAACTAAAAATAAATTAATAATAAATAAATATTTCAAGACTTTCCTAAAGTGTCCCTCAACTCTCCTATGAAAGGTCAATTCTCCTTCTCCTTTATTCACACCTTAAAATCCCTTTGGCTTGGCTAAACCCTAACCAACCCTCCTCCAAAATTCACTCACTTCTTCCTATTGGCCACCCTTTTAGAAGATTACCAACTTAAGGAGTCCTTTTGTGCAAATCAAAAGGAGACACCCGAAGAAGAGGTAATTGTTTTATCCCTTCTTCCAAAGTTCTTTTCTTATTCTACTTACTATTACTAAGTTGTTACCACACTAAAATAAAAACTCTAGAATTTGATATATGCTAATATTTTGTTATGATTATGGTACAACTGTATTCCCTCTTTTACCCATCCTATGAAAAACAATATCACCATGCGTGCATACACACGGCTTACCCTCTCCACACTTTGATGTAAACTATTTTTCATCTATAATTTATTTTTATGGGTATAATGATGAATATAAATGACTTTAATAATAAATATAACATGATATTATATTTTAAAAAATCATATTCCATCCAATTCCATATCATTTAACCATTAATAAAATGATATTGTCGCTTGTGCGTACGTACGGCTTACCTTCTCCACGACATGATCAGATTCATCTTCCACGTTCACCATTCAAGAATAATTATAAAAATATATATTTTATGAATTAGTATTAAATACATGAAATAATGATACTACTTTAATAATATATATTTATGTATATATATTTCATTCACTTACTTCCATTCAATACGATAAGAAAATGGAAACAGCGTTCATGCATACGTACGGCCTATCGTCTTCATGAATGGTATATTCCATTTCATATATCTATCTATTATATATATTTATATTATGAAAATATATGATATATAAATCATATTATACATTATGGAAGTAATTAAATCATGATCTAACTAATATGATCAAGAATAACAAGTCAAAACACATACGAGAAACAAAGCGATTATTACCTGAAATGTTTCATTAACTTGGAATTGTTAATAAATGGGTTATATAAAGTCATAAAAGAATAATATATGATATAATAAATATTATTTTTATTCTGATATAAGTTAACAATCTGTTTAAAAACATTATATAGGAGTTTTTGACATGTACAGAGAATATCAGACCTAAGGTAAGGGTTAATTTTGTAATCTCATTATTATCTGAGATTGATTATACATAAGTATCTAATGGGTCATATTTATCAATCACATCCATGTTTCTTATACATTTATTTCAAAATAATAATTATATTCCTAGACTATTGTTTCAATTCATTTATACCCATGTTTTTCTTTTTATAAAATGTTTTGAAAGGAATCTTTCTATTATTTTCCAAACGAGGTACTGTATGACCTTTTCAACAAATTAAGAAAAGAATGTTTTTTAACTTATATGGTGCGAGCGGATGTTTTTTGTCATTATGAAACCTTAACATTTTGAAACTTCCCTTATAATATTAATAGGTTATTTTCAAATGAAATGTTTTCTTTTATAATTATGCAGGCTTTCAAATGATTTTAAAGTAAAATAGGATATTCTAAAAGAGTTGTAATGATTTTGTTAGATCACTTCCATCTATGTCAACATCCTTTGTTGGATTTTATGCTTAATTAAGGTAAATATATTATGATAAAATCTTCCATATTGTATTAAAGGTTTATAATATGTTTGAATTTGGATATTCTATTTTGATACCATTTATGGTTTATGGTTAAAGTATTGATATTTCATATTCTAGTTTTAATACGAATTATTATGTCGGTTATGTTTTACCCTGTTCATAAGAGGAATGCATTGAACTTTTTAAGTGTTGAGCAAGGACTTCTATAGACCCTTGATACATTGTTAGTCTCATGAGACAATTATGTTTGGGTTTTGGTAGAGGTATTACCCAATTAGGCGTGGTGTCTTGGTCGACACCTTGATGGTATGTTTAAGATGTCCCACATTATGCATTCCCTTATTATGAGATTAGTTATTGATATTAAATGTGATTATTTGACTAGTATAATATACATGTGAATGTTTAAATGGAATTATTTGAATTATTATTTCCATTTTATGTTGAATCTTATATTTAAAAAGATTATATTTTTGTTTTATACCTTCCCTTAATAGATTATTCTTGTTTATGATTGCTTCTGCTATATTGTTTATCCTTACTGGGCATCAGATCTCACCCCTTTCTTATGTTTTATTTTCCCAGGATGCCAAGATGTAAATTATTTTTGATATTCATGGTTAATGTAGGAGAATAATGGTGTTTTCAAGGGATTATCTATGTTGATTTTATGTTCGAAATTATAATGTAAAGTTCATGATTGTAATATATTTTCCAAGACTTCTAAACTATCGGTCCTTCAGGACTTGATTCCTTGCAATCATGACAATGTATTAAAATAATGCATCGGCTCTAGGATTTTGGGTTTGGGGCATTAGATTTGGTATTAGTGGAAGTTTAGAAACAACCTTGGAAATTAGATTTAGAAAACTTAGATTGGGGATCATAACCCTAAGATAGGCTTTGAGGATAAGTCTAAGTATAGGATATCATCCTTTAGATTTTGGTAAGGGACAACCTTAGTTAATCCTATGGACTTACGGATTGAGAAGAAGATGAAATCATTTATAGATACTATAAATGATTATTCATGACTATATCACTATGATTAGTGTTTCTCACTTTGTGCTTTGAGTATTTTTCAATGATTAAAATCAGAAAGGTTATACAAGTAATAGTTATATTACTGATTATGAAGAGATTACAAAAGAAAAAGTAGATGAATGAGGTATTAAGGAATATGATGTTGAATCATTATTAATGGTTTAAGAATTAAGTGGAATGATTAAGGTTATTTTGTATTTGGATTCAAGAATTAATGCATCAATGGTTCTATGGTAATAAGATTCATGAGATATATAATGATTGTACTAAAGTACCTATTCATTAAGGATTTGGAAGCATAAGAGTTTTCATTAAGGATTTAAAGGTGATCAAATATTTGGTGTGTGAAAATAAGAGCTACATTACATTGTTTTGGGGAATCTTATTTTTGGAAATTTAAATACCTTTTTGGACAGTGAATTTAGATTGAAGTATTTTAGTCGAGTCTTAAGGTTGGAATGGAGTAATATGAAAACTAGATATTATTGTTTGAGGTTAAAGTATGATTTATTAGATACTTTGGGCTATCCTATTTGATTTCAGTAAACATTTATAGGAGTAAGAAAATACTTTAAGGACTTATGATTTGTTAAAATTTCTTCATGCATGAAAAAATCATTTTGAAAATTCATTTCCATGTGTAAGGGATGGATTGAAAATAGGTCGAAGCACAACCAAATAATGATTTTATGATTATGACAGGAAATGAAATCAACTATGTTTTCTCGAGTTCTTATCCATATATAAAATAATCCTTCAACTCTAGGAAAATATATATATATATAATGTGTTATCCTAATACCATAATTTTTGTTGAACCTAGGGTATTTTAAATCATAATAGATTTATCTCTTTGAGGCCATTGATTGTCCATTGATTGTTAACTTGTTTATGATTGATGACCTCAATCACCCCTTATAAATATTTACATTTTTCTTCCAAGTATGTATTTTACTTTCCACTAATGTTCTCCTATTCGAAAGCCTAATTTGGTGGTGACCTTTTCATTTACCATTCCCTCTTATTAAGAGTATATTTCATTCACCCTATTTTCGATGTGGGTTTTCCAAAAAGGTATTTTCTATTATCAACCTTTTATTTTCAAAGTTCAATTTTAAATTGTAAGGATTCAATTTATTTAAGTAATGGAGAATGTAACACCCCAATATTTTATGTTAAGTTATCTTTAATACCTTGTGTTGCATGCAACACCGACTTAGCTTGTGTTACACGCAAGAGTGAAAAAAAATTAGTATTATAATTATTTAAGATGATATATTTATTAATTTTTTATTAAATATAGTAATATAAATAGTAATAAATAATTTCTAAATGTTATTTATAATTTTTTCACATGAATAAAACATATTTATAATGAAATGTATATGTATCGGTAAAATAGTTATATGTTTCGAAATACTATTTTCTTAATGGAAATACTTTTTATGTCCTTTTGTGAATAAAAATAAAATTAATTATAGACACTATTAGAAATTGAATTTGGTAAAATAGACTTAATTTTTGAATTTAAAATATCAAAATTAGAATAAGTTTATTTTTTGGTATTTTTCTGAAAACTTTCAATTTTTGATGAATAATGAAAAACACTACATTATTGTGAAAAACCAAAAAATTTTATTTAAATAATTATTTTACTTTAAATTTATTTTAAAGTAAAAAATTGATACATAATACATATATAAACCCAATTTAGTTCATTGGAATCATTTTTATAATATAATTAGATATAAAAATTCAATGAACTTTTTCAATGTCTTTTAACACACCTTCTATGCACATTCACAGATTAGCATTAAACATAATTTTACCACTTCTGTGAGTTGAATCTTAAAAATATGATATACATGGTTTTAATGAGGATGAAAAATTTGGTCTAATAAGATCAAAATAATTTTTGGTGAATAGTAACTTTTGAGTATTATTTACCACGGTTAAAGGTAAATAAGGTAATTTAAGGTAAAAATAATATTATAATAATATAAAATTTCCCTAACATGTGTCATAATTGGATTATATTGTTTAAAGATTCTCATATAATATTTTTTAATTAAATTGATAAATATTTCCATAGAAGCTGGTATAAATCTTCTCATAGAAGCTTGTTTAATTTTGCAATCTCATTATTATCTGAGATTGTTTATACGAAAGTATCTACTGGAACATATTTATCATCCACATCCATGTTTCTTATACATGTATTTAAAAATAATATTTATATTCCTAGACTATTGTTTAAAGTTATTTACACCCACGTTTTTCTTTTTATAAAACGTTTTGAAAGAAATATTTTTGTCGTTTTCCAAATGAGGTATTATACGACCTTTTCAACAAATTAAGGAAATAATGTTTTTTTAACTTATACAGTGCGAGAAGATATTTTAAACCATTATGAAACCTTAAAATTTTGAATCTTCCCTTAAAATATTACTAGGTTATTTTCAAAGTAAATGTTTTCTTTTATAATTGTGTAGGCTTTAATATGATTTCAAAGTAAAAAAATGGATATTTCTAAAAGAGTTTTAATGATTTAATTGGATCACTTTCATATATGTCAACATCCTTTTTTGGATTTTATACTTTATTAAGGTTAATATATAATGATACAATCTTCCATATTGTATTTAAGTTTTATGATATGTTTGACTGTGGGTGTACTATTTTGAAACCATTCATGGTTTTTGGTTAAAGTATGGATATTTCGTATGCTATTTTTAATATGAATTCTTATGTTGGTTATGTTTTAACCCTTTCACAAGAGGAATAAATTGTAATTTTTAGGTGTCGAGAGGGGGCCGCTATATCCCCTCGATGCATCAGTAGTCTCATGAGATAATTATGTTTGGGTTTTGGAAAATTTCTTATCTAATTAGGGTATATTTATCATCCATTTCCATATTTCATAAATATGTATTGTAAAATATTCTTTATATTATTTTATAATTTTTTAAATTCAATTTTACCCATTGGTGATTTTTTTCTAAATTTTATAAATGGAATATTTTTTCATTTTTGATATGAGGTAATTTTTGACTTATCCAAAAAAAGTATGAGCAGAATGGTTTCTTTTAACTTATACGGCATGGATGGTTTTTCATGTTTTCATAACACCTTATTTACATAAATCTTTATTTACAATATTTCAATGTTATTTTCAAAGAAATTATTTTTTTTAATATTTCATGGCATTTTTAGGAAAAAAATTGAAAAAGAAAGGATATTTTCGTCAATAATTAATTTAAATATAAGATGGAATTATTTAATAGGGTTATGTTTCAAGTTTATTATTCCAATTATTCCTAAGGTTTGATTATTTTCATTATGGAATGATATTTATGAAATCCATTTGTTTTACATGGATTATGGTATTATGGAATGATGTTTAAGAAACCTATTTTATTTCTTGGGTTATGATGAATGATTTATGATTTTGTCGCACACATAATAATGATTTCATTATGAGATGGTTGGGACCTATAAATCCTTTAAATTAATTTGTTAATGATTTATATATCATGATATAGATAGGCCTATAATGGGAAATCATCTTGGTTCAGTAATACAGGGCTGGAATGGGAAAAAAACCTTGTTCAGTAATACAGGGCTGGAACGAGGAGTGAACTCTGTTCAATAATGAACTTTGTCCACTATTAATATGAAATTATTTTCTATGATTATGTGTATGAAATAAATTAATTGTATTATGTTATGACTTTTGGGAATAATTTCATTCATTATTTATTAACTTTTATGATTTATCCCATGACACGATATCATGATCTTTCATATGGAGGATAAGATTTTCAAATGTTATGTCATTATGTATTATGATTATGATATGATTGATATCTCTCTTGTTTACCTTTACTGAGCATCTGATATCACCCTTTCTTATGTTTCTTTTCCCTAGGTTTTAAAGAAGGGTATTAGTAAGATATGTAAAAAATGGGTTTAGTTTTGAAGGAATAAGCAGGAAACAATGTAGATGTTTTATAAACCAGTTTTTTTATGTTTCCCAGTTTCTAAAGGCACTAAACCTATATGGTCCTAGTGTGGTTTTTTTATGTTTTTTAATTAATATTATTTTAATTTTTAAGTAATATCTATGTATGTAATGTATGGTATGTTATATTTGGTATCAAAGAAAATTTATAGTTAAACTTTGGAAAATAGGATGAGAAAACCTTAGTAAGAACCTTATGGATATGTCTAAGTATAGGTTACAATCCCAGTATTTTATAAATGATCATGAATAACCGATGATAAAACCAAAAATGTATTAAATTGGAATTTTATTCTTGATTATGTGGTTTTCCCATCATGATTAGTGTTTCTCACACTGCGCTTCTTGGTTTTGGTCAATGGCTGGAACCCAAAGGAACCGCATTAATGCTGAATGTGATGGGAAATGAAATAATTGTCCTCTTAAGCAACAAAATTGTATGGGAGATGGAATGAAAAATAATGTCGCTATGCTCACACAAATTTTTCAAGCTATGATTCATTCAGGAATTCCAAAGGATAAAAAGAGGGAACAATATTTTTTTGAGTCCTTCATAAGGTAGCATCCACCTTCTTTCAGTGGGTATTCTGATCCACTAATGTCTGAATAATGTATTAGTACCACTAAAAATATATTTTTAGTTCTCCACTGTTCAGAGCATGATAAATCCAGAATCTACTAGATGCTGATATGTTTTTATGATTATGGTACAACTGTATTCCTCCTTTTATCCATCCTATGAAAAACAATATCACCATGCATGCGTATGTACGGCTTACCGTCTCCACATCGTGGTGTAAAATATTTTTCATCTATAATTTATTTCGATGGGTATAATAATGAATATAAATGACTTAAATAATAAATTTAACATGATATTATTTCTATACAATTCATATTCTATCCAATTCCATACCATTTAACCATTAAGGAAATGATATCATTGCTCGTGTGTATGTACGGCTTACCTTCTCCATGACGTGATGAGATTCATATTCCACATTCACCATTCAAGAATAATTATAAAAATATATATATTATGAATTAGTATGAAATAAATGAAATAATAATACTACTGGAATAATTTATATATATATATATACATATATTCCATTCACTTACTTCCATACAATATGATAAGAAAACAGAAACAACGTCCATGCATACGTACGGCCTACCATCTCCATGAACGGTGTATTCCATATCATATATCTATCTATTATATATATTTATATTATGAATTTATATATTATATATAAATCATATTATACATTCTGGATGTAATTAAATCATGATCTAAGTAATATGATCCCGAATAACAAGTCAAAACACGTATGAGAAACAAATCAATTATTATCTAAAATGTTGCATTAACTTGGAATTGTTATTAAACACATAATATAAAGTCATAAAAGAATCATATATGATATCATAAATATTATTTTTATTCTAATATAAGTTAATAATATGTTTAAAAACATTATATAGGAGTTTCGGAGACGTATGGAGAATATCGGACCTAAGGTAAGGGTTAATTTCGCAATCCCATTATTATTTGAGATTGTTTATATGTAAGTATATACTAGAACTTATTTATCATCCACATCCATGTTTCTTATACATGTATTTCAAAATAATATTTTTATTCCTAGACTGTTATTGAAAGTAATTTATACCCATGTTTTTCTTTTTATAAAACGTTTTGAATGAAATATTTTTGTCGTTTTCCAAATGAGGTACTATACGACCTTTTCGAAAAATTAAGGAAATAATGTTTTTTTAACATATACAGTGGGAGCGGTTATTTTCTTCCATTATTACACCTTAACATTTTGAAGTTTCCCTTATAATCTTACTAGGTTATTTTCAAAGTAAATTTTTTCTTTTATAATTATGTAGGCTTTCAAATGATTTCAAAGTAAAAAATAGAATTTTCTAAAAGAGTTTTAATGATTTAATTGGATCACTTTCATTTATCTCAACATCCTTTATTGGATTTTATACTTAATTAAGGTTAATATATTATGATACAATCTTCCATATTGTATTTAAGGTTTATGATATATTTGAATGTGGATGTACTATTTTGAAACCATTCATGGTTTATGGTTAAAGTATGGATATTTCATATGCTATTTTTAATATGAATTCTTATGTTGGTTATGTTTTACCCCTTTCATAAGAGGAATACATTTGACTTTCTAGGTGTTGAGAGGGGACCTCTATAGCTCCTTGATGCATCAGTAGTCTCCTGAGATAATTATGTTTGGCTTTTGGCAAATGTCTTACCCAATTAGGTATGGTGTCTTGGCCAAAACCTTGACGGTATTTTTAAGATGTCATTTATTATGCATCCCCTTGTTATGATATTAGTTATTGATATTACATGTGATTATTTGACTAGTAGAATGTCCATATGAATGTTTAAATGGAATTATTTGAATTATTCTTGCCATTTTATGTTCAATTTTATATTTAAAAGGCTTGTATTTTAGTTTTATACCTTACCTTAAAAGTTTATTCTTCTTTATGATAGCTTCCTCTATATTTTTTATCCTTACTGATTATCTGAGATCACCCCTTTCTTATGTTTTATTTTCCCAGGATGCCAAGATGTAAATTATATTTGATATGCAGGGTTAAGCTATGAGAATAATGGCATTTTCAAGGGATTATCTATGTTATATTTTATGTTCAAAATTATAATTTAAAGTTCATGATTGTATTCTATTTTCTAATACTGCTAAACTACTAGTCCTTCGGGACTTGATTCTTTGTAATCATTCCATTGTAATAAAATAATGCATTGGCATTGGGCTTCTAGGTCTGGGTGTTATATTTAAATTTAAATAAAAACTTATATAAAATTTCTTGGTTGATGATATTATAATATCATCTCATCTCATCTTTTAGAACATGGACATTTTGGAGGTTTTTGGATGGGTTTTAATTTTATTATAAATTAATATTTTTGGAGATTCCAAAAGTGCCCCTCACCTCAATTATAAAATAGAACATACTCCCTCACTTATTCACTTCACTTTAAGCCTTCAATCTCATACATCCCAAGCCTATTTAAATTCTATACTTCCCTAGTCACATTCTAGTGGTTCTGTTCTTCTCCAAAGACTAACTATATTGCTTTAAGAGGAGGTCTAGAAGGAGCTCATTAAAGAAGAGGTAATCACCTCTACCGATTCTTTCAAAATTATTTCTTCTTCTACTTATTCTTCATGGGTTGTTTACATTATAAATTAATAACTAAAGTATCACTTATATACTGATATGTTATTATGATTATGTAACATCCATATTCCACCTTCTATCCGTCTTATGAAAAATGATATCATCATGCGTATGTACATACGACTTGTCGTCTCCACACTGTGGTGTAATCTATTTTTCACCACCACTTTACTTTGATGCTTATAATTATGGAAATAATAAATATATATGATTATTATAACATGATATGTATTCTAGAAAAAAAAAATATATCATCCACCTCTATAACATTTCACAATTATTGGAATGATATCGTCGCTCGTGCGTACGTATGGTCTACCGTCTCCAAGATGTGATGTGATTCATTCTATATTATATACATTAAATGATAATTTTATTAATGTATAGAATGAATAAATATGATATATATTATATTAATATCATTTTGGAAATGATATAAATATATCCTAAGAATGATAACCAGAACTTATTCGATAAAACATGCATAAGAAAATGAAGCAGTTAATACCTAAATAACGAGATATTAACAAATGGATGGTAATATGATCATATATGATATTATAAAAATTACTATGATTCTATAATAATTCAATGACATTATTTAAATCATCATACAGGAGGTTCAGATACATACAAATGATATTAGACCTAAGGTAAGGAATAATTTCACAATCTCATTATTATCTGAGATTGTTCGTACATAAGTATTTACTAGAGTATATTTATCATCCATTTCCATATTTCCTAAATATGTATTATAAAATATTATTTCTATTAATATATAATTTTTTAAATTCAATTTTACCCACTGGTGATTTTTTACTAAATGGTATGAATGGAATCTTTTGTCATTTTCGATATGAGGTACTTTTTGACTTATCCAAAAAAATGTGAGAAGAATGTTTTCTTTTAACTTATACATCATGGATGGTTTTTTATGTTTTCATAAAACCTTATTTCCATAAATATTCCTTTACAATATTTCAATGTTATTTTCAAATAAATTATTTTATTTTAATATTGCATGGCATTTTTAGGCAAGAAAATGTTTTTGAAAAAGAAAGGATATTTTCATCAAGAATTAATTTCAATCTAGGATGGAGTAATTTAATAGGGATATGTTTCAAGTTTACTATCCCAATTATTCATAAGGTTTTATTATGTTTATTATGGAATGATGTTTAAGAAACATATTTTATTTCTTGTGTTATGATTAATGATTTATGATTTTTTGGGACACATAAGAATGATTTCATTATGAGATGGGTGGGACCTATAACTACCTTCAATTAATTTGTTGAAGATTTATATCTCATTATATATATTGGTATATAATGGGAAATCATCTTGGTTTAGTAATACAGGGCTGGAACGGGAAGCAAAACCTTGTTCAGTAATACAGGGATGGAATGAGGAGTGAACTCGGTTCAATAATAGACTTTGTCCACTATTAATATGAAATTATAATCTATTCGTATGTCTATTACATAAATTAATTATCTTATGTTATGACTTTTGGGAATAAGTTCATTAATTCTTTATTAACTTTTATGATTTATTCCATGACACGATATCATGATCTTTCATATGGAGGATAAGATTTTCAAATGTTATGTTATTATATCTTATGATTATGATATGATTGATATCTCCCTTGTTTACCCTTACTAATTATCTGATATTACCCTTTCATATGTTTCTTTTCCCTAGTTTGTAAATAAGGGTATTAGTAAGATATGTAAAAAATGGGTTTAGTTATGAAGGAATAAGAGGGAAACAGTGTAGATGTTTTATAAACCAGTTTTTTATGTTTCCCAGTTTCTAAAGGAAGTAAGCCTATATGGACCTAGTGTGGTTTTTTTATGTTTTGTAATTAATATTATTTAAATTTTTAATTAATATTTGTGTATGTAATTTATGGTCTGTTAAATTTGTATTAGAGAAAAGTTATAGTTAAACTTTGGAAAATAGGATAAGAAAACCTTAGTAAGAACCCTATGGATATGTCTAAGTATAGGTTACAATCCTGGTGTTTTATAAATGATCATGAATAACCAATGATAAAACCTAAAATGTCGTAAATTGAAATTTTATTCTTGATTATGTGTTTTTTCCATCATGATTAGTGTTTCTCACACTGCGCTTCTTGGTTTTGGTCAATGGATGGAACCCGAAGGAACCGCATTAATGCTGAATGCGATGGGAAATGAAATGATTGTCCTCCTAAGAAACAAAATTTTATAGGAGATGGAATGAAAAATAATGTCTCTATGCTCACAAAAAAATTTTAAGCTGTGAGTCATGTAGGACTTCCAAAGGACCAAAGAAGGGAACAATATTTTTTTGAGTCCTTCATGAGGCAGCATCCACCTTCTTTCAGTGGGTATTCTAATCCACTAATGTCTGAACAATGGATTAGTACCACTAAAAAGATATTTTTAGTTCTTCAATGTTCATAGCATGATAAATTCATCTTAGCAGTATATCATTTGGAAGGTGGATCTAATCAATGGTGGAATCTTATCAATAATACAAGGCAAAGAGATTAAATTAACTCTATGGAATGGGATTGGTTCAAGATCTTATTTTTCAATAAGTACTTTCCTCATATTAATTGAAAAAGATATAGAGAAGGAGTTTCTTGAGCTTAAGAAAAAGTACGATGAATCTGATGGTACCTACGAAGAAAATTTTTCAAGACTTTCAATGTATGCTTCTAGAATTATTATCCAACCTGAGAGTAAAATTGATTGATTCTCTAGTGGCTTAAAACCAAGTCTCTAAAGTGAATTATCCAAAGAGACTTAAACAGCTATGAGAAAATCATTTGATATGTTCTCAAGGTTGATATGGAGATTGGAGTAACCCATCAATCATATGGGTTTGATAAGAATAGAAAAATGTAATTCAAGGGAAAATTTAAAGACCACACTGAAAAGAATATGAGTTTTCCCTTATTCTCAAAGTGTGGAAAGGAACATGGATGAAATTGTCTTAAAGGGACTAGAAAAAGTTTTAAGTGTGGCAGATTGGATCACCAGGTAGTTGAATACCAAAGTTATGGGAAAAATATATCAAATGATGTGAGTAGAGAAAAGGATACATAGAATGAACCTTCCACACTTCAATGCTACAAGTGCAAGGAAATGGGTCATTATGCCAACCAATTCCCTAATCCAAGGGTTATCGATGATGATCAACATTAGTAAACTCTTTAGAAAAAATACAAGGGCAAGTCACTTGTGATTACTATCAGCGATGTGAATTATGATAATTAAGTTATGAAAGGTACAAATACCATCCACTCTAAAGTAGAAAATGTTTTATTTGATCCTAGATCCACCCACTCTTTTATTTCTAAATAATTTTCTAAGGGTATCATCATATTACCTCAACAATTAGATGTTGAGTTTGCTGTGACAACTCCTAATGGCACAACAGTCACATAAAAACATTATAATTCTTATCCAGTTGAATTTTGTGGGAAAGTGCTTCCTGTAAATCTTGTGATCCTTCCTTTAGTGGAATTTTATTTGATTCTTAGAACGGATTGGATTTATCTATATAGTGCTCATATCAATTTCCTATGAAGGTAAGTCACATTTCATATTTCGGATCAATCTATGATCATTTATCAATGCAAGGATGAATATGACCTTCCATTGGAACTTTCTTCCATATTATGGGTATTTATTCCTATAAATTAAGGTTATATATCTCAAATGGTTTGGGAGAAACTCACTATTAAGAATACACTTGTTGTGTGGGAGTTTTTTTATTCATTTATAAAAGAATTTCCAAGTCTTGCATAGAATCGTGAAGTTAAGTTTTCAATTGAACTCATACCAGGTGTTGTGCCTATTTCAAAGACACCTTATATAATGAATCCAATTGAGTTGCATGAATTAAAGAAGCAACTCCAAGAGAAAATTGAAAAGGGATTCATACTCCCAAGTGTGTCACCTTAGGGTGCACCTGTACTGTTTTCTAATAAGAAAGATGGATCAATGAGACTCTGCATTGATTATCGAGAACTTAACAAGATCACTATAAAGAAAAAATATCATCTTCTCTGCATTTATGGCTTATTCGACTAACTACATGGAGATCAATACTTTTCCAAGATTGATATTCATTTAGGATATCATCAATTAATCATCAATAAGGAGGATATACCAAATATGGAATTCTGTACAAGGTATGGACACTATAAATTTATAGTGATGAATTTTGGTCTTATTAATTCTCCTATTATCTTCATAGATCTAATGAATAGAGTATTTAGAGACTATCTTGATCAGTTTTTGGAAGTCTTCATAGATGATATTCTTTTATATTCAAAGAGGAAGTATGAACATGAATATCACTTGATAATTTTACTAAAGACCTAGAGAAAGGAAAAGCTTTATGAAAAATTTACCAAGTGTGAATTTTGGATTCAGAATGTTCCATTTTTGGGTCACATAATCTCAAGAGGGGATATCTGTGGATCCAAAAAATATAAGTTATAAAACATTGGCCTAGACCAAAAATGGTAATTGAGATCTGAATTTTTCTTGATTTATCTAAATATTATTGATGTTTTGTGAAATATTTTTAATAACTATCTAATCCACTCACCAAGTTGACTTGTAAAGGAGTTAAGTTCGTGTGTGTGGAAGAATGTGAAGAGAATTTCAAAGAGAAAAAAAGAAGGTTAACCGGTGCACTTATTCTCACATAGCCTTGTAGTTGAGAAAGGTTTGTGATCTACAATGATGCATCCAAGAAGGTTTTGGGATGTGTTCTCATGAAAAATGATATGGTGATATCTTATTCCATGCTATAATTGAAAACACATGAGAAAAATTACCCAACTCATGATTTTGAGTTAGTTGTGGTGATATTTTCATTAAAGATATGGAGGCATTATCTTAATGGTGAAAGGTGTGATATTTATATTGATCATAAAAGTTTAAAGTATATTTTCAAAAAAAAATGAGTTGAACATGCTCCAAAGAAGATGGTTGGAGTTGATTAAATATTACAACTTCACGATACATTAACACCTAGTGAAAGTGAACAAGGTGGAAGATTCTTTGAGTCGTAAGGACTATGTTAGCCTATCGATGATGAGGATCACAAAATATCCAATATTTATGGATTTTTGAAGGATGGATCTTGAAATTTTAAAGGAAAGGAAAAAATATTATCTTTCTAAAATTAATGTTCAACCATTTATAAGAAATGAAGATTAAGGAAGAGTAGAAGGAAGATGTGGAGCTAAAAAACAAGGTGAGAAATTTTCCTGAATTCAACCTTTATTGTGATGGAATAATAAGGTTCAAGAACCATGTTTGTATTCCTACCATACCAGAATTAAAGAAGGATCTGTTGGATGATGTTGATAGTTATTAATTCTCTATTCATCCTAGAATCACAAAGATATACAAGGACCTAAAAGCTTATTTCTGGTGAGATGGAATGAAAAGATATGTTTCTGAATATGTATCTCGATGCTTGGTTTGTCAGCAAGTTAAGGCTTAAAGATAGAATCCTAAGGGGATGTTACAACCATTACCCATACCATAATGGAAATGGGAAAACATCACTATGTAATTTTCTATCAGACTTCCCCAAAAATCTAAAGTCCATAATGTTATCTAGGTTATAGTTGATCGCCTTATGAATTCGACACACTTTATTGCTATTAGAGATAATTTTTCTCTTGATTGACTTGCCAGAATATATGTAAAGTAGGTGGTAAGATTGCATGGAGTACCACATTCAATTATATCTGATTAGGATCTGAGGTTTACCTTGAAGTTCTGGAGAAGTCTTCAATAGGCTCTGGATACAGAGTTAAGTTTCAGAACTGCTTATCATCCTCAGGCATATGTTAAATCTGAGTGGATAATTCAAACTCTATAAGACATGTTGAGAGATTGATCTATGGATTTCAAAGGTGGTTGGGATCAACACCTACCTTTGGTAGAATTTTTTTAGAATAACAGATTTCACTCCAATATTCAGTTGTCTTCTTATGAATCCCTCTATGGAAAGAACTGAAAAACTCCAACATGCTGGGATGGAGTTGGGGAAACAAAGCTATTGGGACCTTATCTTGTTGATGAAATGGTAGAGAAGTTCAAATCTATTCAACAACACATAAGAGTATCTCAGAGTTGATAAAAAAGTTATGTTGACAACCAAAGAAAAGACCTAGAGTTTGAAGTGGGTGACAAGGTGTTTCTATTAATATCTCCTTGGAAGAGAGTATTGATATTTGGAAATAAGGGAAATTTGATCCCTATATATATCAGTCCTCTTTAAATTCTTGAACGTGTTGGGAAGGTATCTTATAGTTTGGTACATCCACCGAATCTCTATCAAGTTCTTATTGTGTTGCATTTATCTCTCATAATAAAGTACATACACGAACCTTCACATGTACTAAAATCATAATTCATACCACTAGAATGATATCATTCTTATGAAGAACAACCGATACAGATTCTGGATCGTAGAGAAAAATCTCTACAAAATAAGACCACTCACTTGGTTAAAGTTTTATGGAAGAACCACCAATTTGAGGAAGCTACGTGGGAACTTGAGGATGTGATGAGGCAGAGGTATCCTCATCTATTTTTATTAAATCAATGAATTTTGAGAGTGAAATTCAGTTTAAGGTGGTTAGAATGTAACACCTGGACATTTTTATGAAATATTTTCTTTAAAAAATTCTTCAATAGCTTATCTTGCATGAAATCATGAGCTTAAAAAAAATTTAAGATGCCATTAGTATAAAATGACCATTATAACCTATATATTAATTTGTCAAGAATAAATATAACTATCATATGAAAATGTGAGGTGAATTATTTGGCTACCAATTATTTTTGAAAAATATAAACAAATTAAATGTAACAGAAATATTTGTATTTTTGTATTAAAAAATTAGGTGGATTACAATTACTAAATTAAATTAATAAAAAATCTATGTTATATATTTAGAAAAAAAATTGATATTCATCCAATAGATATTTTAGTCATAGGATATGAATAAACCCTATTTTATGTATAAAAACATATATTCTTTAAAAGGGTAATTTTACCGCCTTTTAATGGAAAACCCATTTTAAATTAAAATTTTGACACGTTAATAATTTTTATATGACAAAATAAAATTATTCATTGTAATCGAGATATAAAAATTTACTTCGGATAAATTTTTTATATTTTTCTGATAACTTTCATGTTTTGATGAATAATAAAATATACTAAATTTTAATTGGAAACAAATTTTTTCATCAAAATAATTTATATGGTTAAATTATATTATTTAAAGTTTTTAGAGTATAAATAGATTATATTTTTATTATTTAATATAATTTATTTCATTGGCGTTAATTTTACATTGAATTCAGATGTAAAAACATTTCAATATTTTCCAATGTTTTAACTTTTAAAATCGTATTCTCATTCCAAAAATGAGATTTATTTTAAATTAATTAATAAAACTTATGTGATTTTAATTTTTAGAAATTGATTCCATATTTGTAATCAGAAGGTTCAAATTATTTAAATAACTTTATTTTATTTTTAGGCATTATGAATAGTAACTTTGGTAATTTTTATTAATATGGTAAAAGGGTGAATCAGGTAATTAAGGGTAAAAATAATATTATAAATTTACCTAAACACTTGTCCTAATATAATTTGACAATTTTTTTTATACCTAAATCCTCTTTAGGTTGAAATGGTATCCTTTCGAAGGCACTTTGATGAGATTAGGACATTTAATTAATTTTGTTTAAAGAAAACTTAAATATGTCTTACTCAAATTTAAATAACAATATCATTTTTAATATAAGGTTATACATAAGATAAATTCTACTAAAAATAATCATTTTAAATCTAAAATATTTTTCTTTATAATGGTAATTTATTTTTAATATTGGTGAAATAAATAATTACCTTAAAGGATTATAAATTGATAATGCAGAAATTATTTAATTAATGAAAAATAAATAAAATAATTTTTATTTAAATTATAATACCCATTAAAAGACAAAAAAACATTAAAAAATTTTAATGGAGGAGTATATCTCCACCATAATAATCCAATGGCTGAGTTATTGGCCATTTGGATCCATATGGAATGGATTATGACACTTATAATATTTTATTTAAAGTGATGTTAAAGTTATCACATTCATTTTTTGATACGTATAACATTTTTAATGTAGTATTTTACAAAATATATATTATACTATGAGTATTATTATTAAATATAGTGGAATTATCTTTGTCATAGTATTTTATTTTTAATTTTTATTCAACAAATAAGTATATTAAATAATTACACAAAACTCATGTAGTAATTATTTTATTAATGGGGATAACAAATAAATGTTATTACAAATATTAAAATAAATATAATTTGGGATAATTAATATATCCAATTAATTTTTTAGATTACCTTGACCTATTAGGAATATAATAAAATATTTGGTTCGAATTTAACTTTTTATCTTTATATTTTTAATAATCAATGAATTAAATAGTGTCAAAATTAACACTATTGATTGTTTATCAAAATAATGTATTATTAAATTATTTAAAAAATAAAAAACGTTTTTTAAAATATATAATAATTATTATATGGTCTCAAATTTTCTAAAATATTCATTTATGGTATAATTTATATCAAATAAGTAAATATTTCACCCTTTGAGTAATGAAATATTTGTTACCTAAGTTAAAAATTAAATAGAATAACTAAGTGTTAATTAAAATGATAAGGTTTAAATTGATAGAAAAACTTGTCTAAAATTTATTATTTGATTATATTACAACATTATATCATCTAATCTTTGAAACTATGACATTTAGGAGGTTTTTTTAGGGGTCTTTATTTTATTATAAATTAATATTTTTAGAGATTCCAAAAGTGCCACTCACCTCAATTATAAAAGGGAGCATCTCACTTATTCACTTCACATTGAGCCTTAAATATTGTCCATACCCTACCTATTTCCATTATATACTTCCCTATTCACATTATAGAGGTTTTTGTATTCTCTAAAGTTCAACTCTAGTCCTATAAGAGAAGGTCTGGTGGGAGCTCGTCGAAAAAGAGGTAATCTCCTCTATCGATTCTTTCAAACTTATTTCTTCTTATACTTCCTCTTAATGTGTTTTTTACATTATAAATTAATAAGTCTATTATCAATTATATACTTATATTTTATTATGATTATGTAAAAACCATATTCCACCTTCTTTCTATCTTATGAAAAATGAAATCACCACGCGTGCGTACGTACGGCTTATCGTCTCCACGTCGTGGTGTAATATTGTTTTCACCACCAAATTACTTAGATTAGTATAATGATGGAAATAATACCTATATATTATTATTATAACATTATATGTATTCTGAAAAAAAAAATATACCATCCACTTCCATACTATTTCACAATTATGGGAATGATATTGTCACTTGTGCGTGCATACGGCCTACCGTCTCCACAATGTGATGCGATTCATTATACATGATATCCATTAAATCATGATTATATAATTTTATATAATGAATAAATATGATATTTATTATATTAATATTATTTTAGATATTATATAACTATAACCTAGGAAGGAGAACCAAAACTTATTTGACAAAACATGTATAAGAAAATGAAGCAGTTAATACCAGAATAATGAGTTATTAATAGAAGGATGATAATATGATCATATATGATATCATAAAAATGACTATGATTCTGGAATAATTCAATGACATTACATAAATTATCATAAATTAGGTTCAGATACATACAAAGGATATAGGACCTAAGGTAAGGGATGATTCAGAATCTCATTATTATCTGAGATTGTTTATATGTAAGTATTTATTGGGGTATATTTCTCATTAATGTCCATATTTCCTAAATATGTACTATAAAATATTATTTTTATTCTTATACAATTTTTTAAAGTCAATTTAAGCCATTGGTTAATTTTTACTAAACGGTATGAAAGAGATCTTTTTCATTTTCGATACGAGGTACTTTTTGAATTATCTGGAAAAAGTACAAGAAGAATGTTTTCATTTAACTTATACAACATGAAAAGATTTTTACATTTTCATACCAACTTATTTCCATGAAGCTTCCTTTACAATATCTCAAGGTTATTTTCAAATAAATTCTTTTCTTTTAAAATTTCATGGAATTTTGAGAAAATGATTTTTTTTTGAAAAAGAAAGGATATTTTCCTCAAGAATTAATTTCAATCTAAGATGGAATTATTTAATAGGGTTATGTTTATAGTTTATTATACCTATTATTCCTATGGTTTTATTATTTTTATGATGGAATTATATTTATTAAATCCATTTGTTTTACATGGATTATGTTATGATGGAATGATGTTTAAGAACCCCATTTTATTCCTTGGGTTATGATGAATGATTTATGTTTTCGTGGTACACATAAGAATGATTTAATTATGGGATGGGTGGGGCCTAGTCGGGATAAGAAATACTTCCATCAAAGAAGAGGATTTTGGGTTAAAAATCACTCATCCCTATCATCAAGGGATACTACAATTCAATTTTTATAACATTTTTATCCTGGTATATTGACCTCAAATTTGGTGTTAAAAACCCCAACCCTATGGGAAAAGGTTTCTCCTAGATTTCTATAGATACTAATACCATGAATTATTTCTTGATTTTAAAGAACATTGTCAAACATGGACTGGGCTCATCATATTTTTTTCACCTGAGCCACTGATTTTTGAAGATAATGGTGATTCTTAATGATTATATTATATTAATAGAGAGGATTTACCTATACTCTCAAATTTTGTATGAAGGAGTTTATTGATGTATCTCTCTCTTAAGGCCCAATGTTTTCTTGTGTCGGTCATGGATTGCTAAGTGTATGCCATATTAATAAAAATTACCAAAGTTACTATTCATAATGCCTAAAAATAAAATAAATCTATTTAAATAATTTGGACCTTCTGATTACAAATAAGGAATCAATTTTTTAAAATTCAAAGCACATAAGTTGCAGTAATTAATTTAAAATAAATCTCATTTTTGGAATGAGAATAC
Organism: Viscum album; assembly: GCA_963277665.1. Classification (NCBI taxonomy): domain Eukaryota; kingdom Viridiplantae; phylum Streptophyta; class Magnoliopsida; order Santalales; family Viscaceae; genus Viscum; species Viscum album. Next base: position 898,151,171 of record OY728127.1, read on the forward strand.
GAGTTTTAAAAGTTAAAACATTGGAAAATATTGAAATGTTTTTACATCTGAATTCAATGTAAAATTAATTACAATGAAATAAATTATATTAACTAATAAAAATATAATATATTTATACTCCAAAAACTTTCAATAATATAATTTAACCATATAAATTATTTTGATGAAAAAATTTGTTTACAATTAAAATTTAGTATATTTTACTATTCATCAAAACTTGAAAGTTATCAGAAAAATATAAAAAAATCATCCAAAGTAAATTTTTATATCTCAATTACAATGAATAATTTTATGTTTTCATATAAAATTTATTAATGTGTCAAAATTTTAATTTAAAATGGGTTTTCCGTTAAAAGGCGGTAAAATTACTCTTTTGAAAAATATATCTTTCATATGCAAGATAAGATTTTCAAATGTTATGTTCTTATGTATTATGATTATTATATGATTTAAATATCCCTTGTTTAACCTTAATGATCATCTAATATCACCCTTTATTATGTTTCTTTTCCCCAGGTTCTGAAGAAGAGTATTAGTAAGATATGTCAAAAAGGGTTCTAGTTATGAAGGAATAAGCAGGAGGTAGTTTTGATGTTTTATGAACCATTGTTTATATTTCTCAGTTTCTAAAGACACTAAACCTTTACAATAATCGCATGGTTTTTTTATGTTTTTTAATGAATATTATTTAAATTTTGAATTAATATTTATGTATGTAATATATAGGTCATTATAGGTTCCACCTCTAAAAGTATTACTCGGCACCTCATACCATAAAGAATATAACTGACGTCCTGAAGGCATGCCAAATAAAGTAATTGGTCCATCGAACCTCAACTTAGAATAATCATCATCGGCTTAAATCATGATTTCTAAGGCATAGAGATACTTTTCCTCCAAATAATAACATTGTTAGATTAACAACTGACATGTCAAGGAATGGTGATATTTATCCTCTCAAATATTCCTGACCCATCAGACTCAATATAATACATGCCTCATCCCCCAACCAGTGGTCTCAACACCATCAATTGATGGATCCTCACCATCCTTTTGTATTTATACGATAAGAACCTCCAACCATACTAGTTATCAACATTACCCTAAACTGCATCTAACAGAGGCCTTAACCCATACGAGTGATCAACACCACCACATTATCTGAGTCCTATCTATGTTCACATGACTCCAATGACATGTCATGCAATCATAGTGAGTGGAAAACACCAAAAATGTACCTAAGTCACATAATCCTGGAACCTCATTCCTCTACGATTTTGTTGCTCAACCTGATGGTCAACACCATCTCAAATCACTCGGTCCATTACTACAACCTGACTACCTTATCACCTCAATATGATAACCACATCACCCAACCTGGTGATCAATTTCTCCTCGAGAAACCAAGCCTCACCCAACCTGATGACCTACATCACCTCATTCATATGGTCAAAACCATCTCATTCCTCAATTCATGCCTATCACATTCCCATAGATCCATTACAAGAAATATATATAATTCAATTTAATTTAATAAAGAAAAACACCTCTGACTAATCTTCCTAAGGTCTAAAGCCTCTCACCATGCTCATACCATTTTTATCCAGGTGGAATCATTCCCATAGGCATCTCAAATAATCAACTAATTAATTTAAAATCAAGATATTAGTTAAAAAGGGTCTTGCTTGGACTACCCAATGGTGTGATTAAGAACACACCCTAAAACATGATCTAAATAAAATAGAAATCTAAGAACCACCTACCTCATATTGGTAGATGTCCAATCATCCAATCTTAGCCTCTAACTCGAGATTATTTAGAAGAAATTGTTATTTTAGATGAACACCCTTAAAATAGTGTAAATTGGATTCCATAGATTTAGTGATCTCTATGGAGATAGAAAACAAGAAAAGAAGCTATAGGACTCAAGACCTTACTTATATACATCCAATTCTATAGAAATATTGAATAATGGATCTCAAATGAGGGAGATAGGTCAAAGGCTAGGGGAAGAAGAAATGAACTTCCATGGATACTTGGAGGAGATCCCCACATGAGAGGGAAGGGAAATCCTCTTAAATAAATTATGAGAAAAAAATCATTTTTTCCTTTTAAAAAGGTTTCATAGTTACCACATGGTTTGGAAAACTGTGCGCAAACCGTGTGGGTTCCCACTAACCAAACATCAAGTTTACACGGTTTATTCCCAAAGTTTTCTAAACCGTGTGAAAATTGTGTGTGATCCCACTATCAAAAAATGTAGTTTTCCTCACACAACTTTTTCCCCCTCCCACATAGTTTGAAAAAATATGCCCAGTGAAAAAGGAGGACCTCATGATTTCCCCGAAGAGCCGCATGGTTAGTCCAAATCATGTGCCCGAGTCTCCAAACCCTGATAAATTGGTTTCTAATCCTATGATGCACACAAAAGCCAACTGAAACCTTGAATAAATTTAAAATCCTTGTAACTCATCTAGAATCAAGGCCTTGGGTCCAAGAAACTCTTAGAATCAAGTTTTGAAGATCAATAAATAAGTTTTCTTTCTCACCAAACTCCAAAAAATCAAACAAGTTGAGGAATTAAACCCATTCCAAAAACCTAGGATATTACAGTCTCCCCACCTTAACGTAGATCACCTCCAGCTATAAAACCTTACCAATAGGTGGTACTAAACATACCCATCTCATTAATATTAACCTGGTCTACCCTAGTCATAAAGTCATAGGTAAACACTCTCAAGGCACTCCCCACCTTATGAATTACCTACTCTGGTCACTTCCCAACCCAAAACTCAAATAAACTAATGGTAAAACAACCATGCTTGGTCTTAAAAGTCCTACCGTGATGCATCATCACTCCAGTAGCTCATCTGGTTCTCACATCGTACTCATGTCACATATGACACCGATCAAGTCCCACATCTTATCAGATGCTCGCCTCGTGCCCATGTTGCATATGGAACCTATGAGGTATGAATCTCATCAGATACCCAAAATTAGTCATTTTGATTCATACCCCACATAGACTCTACATCACACAGATGACCATATTCCAACACTTCTCAAGGAAACCTGGATCGCATCGATGCCCAGAGGCCAACGCACCTCGAGTAATCTTGCATCGCATAAATTCCCATAGATAATCTCAGTTCCACACACCTCATATATATATATATAATGCATCTGATCCAACTACAACCTACTAACCATCATCTGGTTAGTCCAAAATCAATACATCACATGCACCTCATGAACCCAAAACTAAACATGCCTACAAAAAGGTCCATTCCAAAACAAAAAAAACACTCTAGTAATGCCCATGGAATACCTCTAACTATAACTAGGTCCTTGGACTACTATGCATTAGGTATCTCTATTGTATACACCTAGCCTGAAGCTTGACTACCCAAGGATTGACCTCCCTATGGAGCTGCACCAGCTATCGACCACTGACCCCACTCTTGGGTCCCACTTTCTTTGTCACACCCTCCTCATGCATCTGAATCCCTACTACCAGATCCTAGTACCAATCCCAATCTGACCTTAGATTCCAAAGTCTATCCTGGTCCCTGACTACTCGATATCCGAAAATTTCTCCTTCAAAACCTCTCAAGATTTCCAACCTGGCTGCATGCTCAGTACTCCTTTGATGCCTGGTCACATTGCATCCTCATGTTTCTTGGATACTCACACTAGAATCACACCATCAAATACCTTCTCATTGGTGGTCTGCATGAGTATTTGGCCTGAACTCCCTATTGAGACTCTTCTCAACCACGCTTCCTACTATTTGAAGCCTCGTGACTGAAATCACCTGAATCCCTCACCCAACTCAAGTATGGTTGGACCAACAAATTTCCCTATGTTATCAATGCCTAATTAATCACTTCTAAGAATTATGCTAACTTGAATATGTTTACTTTCACCCTGATGGCATACTGTAAACCCTCCTCGAAAGGCCCCACCCTCATTAAGTCATTGACCACCATACCAAATATGAAACAAGAAAAGTTGGTGAAAGTAGCCACATAGTCCATGGCTGACATGTCATCCTACTATAGGATCAAGAAATCATGAGCTCTTTCTACCCTCAACATCTTTAGAAAGAAGTGCATGAAATAACTTGTCCCTGAAATCTTTCTAATCCAATCCCTTGGGTCTTCCTACCTAAACTCGCACATCCGACTAGTGCTTTTCCTATCCTATGAGCTTGTACATATCCCGCTTCACCCTCTGACCTAGGGGTGTCTCAAGATATTCAAATATGGTCTAATCTGACTTGATCTGGTTATCCACCACCTATGGTCCACCCTCACCATGAAATAGAGGTGTATATTGTGACTGGAACTCCTTATTCTTGTATTCCATATATGGCTCAACTCCCTGACCTCCCCTGTATAACACGTACCTGGTTCTCCCTGAGCTACTCATCCAGGAATGACCCAAAATCTATCATATCTGATGACTATCCTGCCTATACTTGTGGCTCATGATCTTTCTAACCCTCTGGGGCCTCATCCTAACCCTTAGGGGCCTCAACCTGTGCATGTTCATATAGCACCAAATCACCACCTTCTTGATGCTCCATTAGAATTTTCTTAGGTGGAAACCTACTGAATTCTAAAAAAATGGTCAAACATCCATAATAAATATATATAACACAATTAAATAAAGACGTAACAAGAAGTGAAATCTCACCACCCTTACACTCCCCCATTGCAACCACGTTACATGACATATGGCCTCTTAGCCCCTTACCTACACATATTAGAGCTAGGTATCACATATTAATCCAGCCTCATGGACCCTCGCCTACCCACATCAGATTTAGGTGTCACATATCAAAATGAGGTAACTAAGTAAGATGCCTCCAAAGATAAGATATGGAGGAAAAAAACGATTTATCTTTCTTTGTTGACATTTTAAATAGCTCACCCCCAATCATCATAGCTACATGACCCTATCAAATCCAAGACCACACACACACACACACACACATATATATATATATATATCACATAAATATAACATCACACAAAGATCTCATTGGAACCACATTCCTGTGTTGGCTAAGTAGAATGCCACCAAAGAAGGCTAAGTAGGAAAACATTTTTTAGATTCCTTTATTGACACTTTAAACAACCCAACCCCTCTTAGTGAAATTCAGGTTCCCAATGATGATCAAAATCAATTTAATCATAGCCACACACACACACACAAACACACACACACACACACATATATATATATATATATATATATATCAAATCCTATGTGCCTATCAATAAATATTAAACAAAACTCCCTTTCTATACAAGGCCAAAGGTCTATATCTCCTCCCATTCCATACTAGGACAAAGGTAACATATCATAATAGATAATAATCACACCCAAGTGCACCACTAGAGGTGTAAATAATATAATCTATAAAGTGAGAAAAATAGAATAGCAATTCCCACCCCTAAAAAATTACTCTGTCACCCGTGCATGGGGATACAAGCACCCAAACATGAGTTCTTTACCCAGTTTTGAAAACATCCTAGTATCTAGTATTCCATAACTAAAATATTAAGAACAACTAAAAAGAAAATAATTTGATACCATTAGTGCTTAGTCAAATACGACTAATAATTCCCAATCATGAACCACTCTGATACCATATGTAGTCAGGTGGAATCACTCCCATACACATCTCCAATGATCAATTAATTAATTTAAAATCAATGCATTAATTAAAAAGGTTATCAATAAAAATACCCAATGATATGCTCAATAATTCAACCCAAAACATATGAGAAATCAAATAAAAATTTAAGAACCATCGACCTCGTGTTGGTATATTTCCACTTGTCCAATCTTAGCCTCTAACTCAAGTTGATTCGGAAGAAATCATCATTTTATACGAACGCATTGAAAATAGGTTAAATTGGCTCACATAGATTTAGTGCTCTTTATGGTGAGAGAAAATAGGAAAAGAATCTAGAGGACTCAATTCCATACCAATACACATCCAATGTCGTATATAGATCAAATAATGGAGCTCAGATGAGGGAGAATGCTCAAAGGATAGGGGAGGAAGAAATAAGTTTCCACAACTACCTAGAGGAGAGCCTTGTGGTAGAGGAAAAAAGTGGGGAAACCCTCTTAAATAAATTTTGGTAAAAAATTTCATTTTCCCTTTTTGAGAGTCACATGTTTACTGTAGGGTTTTTAAAATTTTACACAAACTGTGTGGGTTTTCATTGACCAAACACTAGGCTCACACAGTTCATGTGCACGCTTTTACAAACTATGAACAAACTATACATGAGCCCGCTATCTAAAACTATAGTTGTCCTCATACGGATATGTGCCCCTCCCACATAGTTTGAAAAACCATGATCAATTAATAAGGAGGGTCTCATGTTTTCTCCTAGGAGCCGCATACTTTGTCCAAACTGCACGCCCCAGTCTATGGACCCTGATAAGTTGGTTTTTCAACCTCCGACACACCTAAAACTGAACTGAAACCCTGAGGCAATTTAAAATCCTTTAAACTCATCTAGAAATAAGGAATTTGGTCCAAGAAACTCTAGAAATAAAGTTCTAAAGATCAATATATAATTTTTCCCACTTACGAAACTCTAAAAATTCAAACGGGTTGAGGAATTTGACCCACTCCAAAATCCTATGAAATTACAAATATCAAGTTTGATTATAATAGATATATCTTGATATCTTAGTCACATGATTATTCTAAAATCTTATGATTGATTCTTTATACTATATCTCACCATTTTGTAACAAGGATTCAAACCAGAACCAAGAAGATTATCAAAAATCTCTAGGATTCTATATCATTAATAGAATATCTCCTTTAAGTCTTCATAATTTTCAATAGCATACATCTTCCTCTTTATCAAGATCATGATGCCTTGATGATATAGTAGGATATATCAGATCGATTATGTTGAACTCAATATCAATCACAATCTCTTATCTCTTAAATAATTCTCACTCAAATTTTGAAATATATAAAAAAATTAACTCATCTACTTTTTTATTTTTATAATTTCATAAAACCATGTGAATTAACCAATAATTTATGATTTTTGAATTTCAATAAAAAACCAAAAACTCTCTGAATTTTATAATATTCTATTAATAGATCTTATTTAGATTATTCCCTGTGATCATCTCCCACAAACTAATCATGTTTATTTTCTTGGAATGATCTTTAACTCAATTACAAAAAATTTACATCTTATCATTCAAATAGTTCAAGAGAATCTTCTTATAATTACTCTAGTTTTGATCTCAATTAATGATTTTAAAATCATCATATTTGAAAATACTATAATAATTTGGTAGTGATATTCTAAATTTATTCTCATCCGTTCCTCCTTATAACTGTACTTGAATAATTTCTTAATCTATTGACATCATGATATTTATTAATTTAATATCAGTAAAGCATATTCTGACTTTATTCTCAATAAATATAAAAAATTTCAAAACTTATAAACTATATATAAGAAATTTAATATCTTAGTTATTACTACAGTGAGATCAAACATCTTACACATCCTAAAGAATATATTCCATATGCTCATGAGAATCTTACATATTCTCAATAGAATTTTATGTGTGACTTTGTATATCTTCTATATCTTTCATAATATCTTATGTATCACAGAACTTTTGATACTTTGAAAATTTTCACTTATGTGGTTTCTTACACATTATTTAAAATCTTAGAAAACCTTATGTATCATCATAAAAATATTATATTTAACATAGAAAACCTTCTATATGATCTGAATTATATCACGTGTCATAATACAGTCTTGCATTGGCTTCATTTTAACATGAACTTGAATTCATATCTTATTTATGATCTAAAATATCTTATGTATCAATTTAGTATATTTCCTTTTCCATATCTAAACATTAACCTCATCATATATATTTTGTATTCTTAAAAAATGTTATGTATGCACTAGAATATGTATCAGAAAGAATATCTCGATAACACCCATAAAATGTTATGTATCACAGTATGCTCCAGTACATTTCCAAATTATCCAAAAAAAATAGCAATCCATAATACTTCTTTTATATTTTCTACTCAAATCCAAACAATAATAGTCACTCAAATTAATCTCAAATCACTTCAAATGAAATTTTAACATCTAAAAAACTTTCTTATTAACTTCCAATAATCTTCACTCATGGTTTACAATAAATATAAAACATATTAAATAATTCCATGGGTTATTTATATTCCCCTTTGGGTTTTTTGTAAAACCCAACAACACACACCAAATTTCATCAAATCATATACTTTCTCAAAGGTAAATTTCCTAGCACCATACTTTTGGATAAATATTTTTTTATTGATTTTCATCCCTTGATGATATAAAAATTATTTCCATGAGATTATGATGTTCTCTCCCTCAATAAACTCACTCAGTTTCCTTATTTTAGAAATAAAACTATCTATGTATTCAAAAAAGTAATACACAGGAGTTGTATACCATTATCACCCTTTGATAAAAAAATCTAAATGAATGTGGGGCCAAAAATTATTCAAGTTATATAGAAAGGATAAATATTCATACTCATCCTTAAGCCTTCAAATCTATCATTTGGAATAACCTTTGTAAAAATATCAGCAATTTAGTCCCTTGTAGGAATGAATTCCAACCTCGCATTTCCATTAGAAACCTTCTATTTGATAAAATTATATTTTATTTAAATGTCTTAATATCTATAGTGACACATTGGATTCTTGTAAATATAAATTTTACATTGATTATCACATGCAATTCTCAATGGATTTTCAAGTCTCACCTTCATGTCTTCCAGTTTCTATTTCATCCAAATTATTTGTGTACATACATTTGTTATATCTATATACTCAACCTATATAGTTCTTAAATTCACTATGTTTTTCTTCATGAAAATTATTATTACAAAAATATCTCCCATAAATAATATACCACCTGAGTTTTAGTTCCTATCATCATAATCTCTATAATAATTATCATCGATGTATCCAATCAAGTTTAGGTTCTCACTTCCTTTTTACATCAACCCAAAATTAAAATTCCTTTTTCTGTATTTTATAACTCTATTCAAAGAAATCAAGTGTGAATATTTTGGATTATTTTGATACCTAGAACACAATGTTACTACATAAACAATATTAGGTCTAGATTTGGTGAGATAAGAAACCTATCAATCAACTTTCTGAATTCCTTTTGATTCACAATCTACTTTACAACATCCTTGATCAGCTTTAACCCAACTATCATTGGTGTGGATACAAATTTTGAATCTTATATACTGATCTTATTCACAAATTAATCTATATATTTTTCATGGGATAGAAAAATGAAATCTTTTTTTTACACTATTAATAATTCTAGGACAAAACTCATCACTCTATGAATAGACATTATGAAATGACTTTTAATTTTCCTTGCAAAATATTCACAAGAAAATTCCTTTCTACCTGCAAAAATGATTTCATTAACATAAAAAAATGATTATGATATTACTTATTCTCATCATCCTCACATAAATATTACTATAATATTTCCCTTTATTGAACTTTATCTCTCTTATGAAGAATACTAGAATATTGAACCATGTTTTATAACATTTATATCTTTTATAAATTTGAACACTAGGGTTTCATCATTATCAAGAACAAAACCTTTAGGTTGCTCAATATTAACATCATATTTATGTTCCATATTCAATAAATAAGACTTTACATCTATTTGATATATTTTTTAATTATTATGAATTAAAAAATCTTAGAACATTATTTTGGAATCATATCTTGAAACAAGATAAAATTCCCCTTCAAAATAAACACCAAAAACCTGATATTAAACTTTGTACACTAGTTTTTCTTTTATTTTTGAAACTTAAAATTTTTCATTTAGCTTAATTATAAACTCCCACTTAGTTTTAATGAAATTATTCCCTATTTTTATTGGAATACTATACCAAGTTAAATTACTTTAAATATGATTTATCTCTTTATTCATTACATTTATCCATTCTTTTTTCTCAACAACCACATCAAATATTTGTATCTCAACTTGAGGAATAAGGGTTTATTAGTTTTCAAGTCTCAACATTTTTCTTTTCTAAACAAGTGTATTATAATTTTAAATTAATTTTTTATCCTACACATGCTTCTTCATCCTTTGATACTTCAATTTATCATCTCTATAAGAACCATCATTATCACTGGTCTAATCAAAATTATTATCATCATTATCTGGTTCATTTTTAGTTTCTTCCTTTCTCATTTTTCTAGTTATATAAAACTTTCACCCATATTTAATCTCAAAATATAATTAATTTAATGAACTAAAATAGAATTTATTTTCAATGGTATTCACATAATTAAATTCCACTAATTTTTTAATCCTTTTGTTCCAACACTTGTATCCTTTTCCATTTGATAAATAGCCTATGAAGACTCATTCCTCAACTTTCTCATAAAATTTTCCCAGATATGGATTTTTTATATTCATAAATTATAGAATTCCAAAAAAATTAATGTGATTCATAGTAATATTCTTCTTGAAACACATTTTATAAGCTATCATGTTGGATTTAGGTCTCAATAATCACTTGTATTGAAAATTCACATCTATACTCATAGCTTATCTATATAATTTTTTTGAAATATTATATTTTTCAAGTATTGTTCTTCCCATATCAACCAAAATTATATTTTCCCTATATAAAAATAAATTTTTCTAAATTTTATATAGAGAACTATATTGATTATTGATCCCATTATTATAAATATATAATTAAAATTAATTTTTAGTTAACTCCCTTCCATTATTAGTTATTATCTTCTTGATATAAACTCTCAACTCTTTCTCAGCATCACTTCTAAAACTTTTGAACATTTTTAAAAAATTAAATTTGTGATTAACATACATCACATTAGTAATTATTTTAAAATCATCAATTAATGTGATGAAATAATAATCTCTTCTTGAGGATTGATGCTTCATTGGTCCATTAAAATATGGGTAAATGATTTCACATGCCTTAGTGGATTGAATTTCCAATTTCATATGACTTACTTGTTTTAATTTTATATTTTTAAATGTTTCATAAATATCATATATTTCTCTATTTATTTGAGGTAAGTATCTTACCACAGCTCCTCCTAAAATTTTACTCTAACTCATTTGACCAAGATGGTCAAGTCTTTTGTGACATATCTTGTTTTCATCTTTTGAGCTCAAATAACAAGTATCACTTGAATTTCTAATTTTAAACAAGTTTCAATAGGTTCATTCTCCATTTATGATAACACTTATATCCTTTAAGAACATTATGATGTAATCATTTCACTTAAAAATGACTTAATTTCCATTGTCATAAAGTTGAATTACACTCAATAAATTATGTTGGATCCCATTGAAAAATAAAATATCTTTGGACTTTAGTTTTTAAGCTTCACTATCAATTGTCCCAAATCATTTTATCTTTAAAGAACCTTAATTTCCAAAAAGAAACTAAACCTCCATCGTATTCTTTAATTTTCTATTATATTTTTATGTCTACAATCATATGAGATGAGTAGCCACTATCAAGTATCCAGGTATTATGAATTTTTCTTTATTTAAAATACATTTTAATAAGAATTTAATTTTATCACTTATCTTTATTTTGAAGTTTATTTACTCTAAAAACATTAAATTTTTATCCTAGAAGTGTTTTTATTTAGACTTATACACAATGAACCTACCGGTAGTATCTTAAATAAATCTCTCCTTGATAATAAAACCAATTTTGAGTGGAAAGGCTTGATAAACTATTATCCATGCCTTGATTCTTATAATTGTTTCTCATATTCCTTAGGTATCTCCCCATAAATTATTTCCTTATATGAATCTATATAAGTAACATGTTATACTAGAAAACATAATATTTATGTTCAAATACTCCACAACACCAATAGATTCCATTAAAACCATTTCTTCCACAAGAATGAAAAGTATATCTATAAAAATATACTTCTTTTATTGGTGAATTATAAACCTCAATTTTCCATTATATTAGGTAAATATCTCCTCTCAAGTCACACCAAAAATCTCTTGATAAATGAGTGAAGTTTTCATGAGTTTTTTCATCCCATACAAGTCCATTTTTGATTTTATAAACTATACTATTAAGATAAATTTATTTGGTAACCATATAATAAATATAAATATTTTATACCTTCTTCCATGAGATAGATTTCACATTAGCTTTATATAATTTAGAATTAAGATCCAAATATTTTTTATAATATAAATTCATTATCCCTAAGGTATTTTTAGCTTTAAGACACCTAAATTGTGTCTTACTTTACTATTATTTCTTGGTTGGAAATTTTACATGAATATAATTTAACATTTTATCTTGTTCTATAATTCTCACCTTGAGATTCTTAATTTCTTCAATGTAGTAATTATTTTTCTTGAGTGATTAAACTTCTCTTTCTCTATCATTATCAATAAATCTTAAACTCTTCTTGAGTTTGGTGTTTTTATCAAAAAATTATACAATCTTATCTTTAAACAAATGTTTAACAGAGCTCTCTTCATTTTCCTCATCACTTCTTGAAGTGAAATGATGTTATTTAACATGATCCATAAAGGTTTTTTATTTTTTAGTGGTTCCTTAATCTTCTGATACACTACTTTTTGATGATTATTCATCTTCTTCATCTTTTATTATTATATTTATTCTCATCCTTCTTGATAACCTCTTCTTCAAAATATCATTTTTTTAATTTTACCCATTTATTTTTGGTAACATCTTCTCTTTCTCAACATACTCATTTGCTTAATTTTTCTTCTGTATACAATCAATTAAAAAAATTAATTCCACCATAATTAAAGTACTTTATAAGAATATTACCTTTATAATTACCTCTTTCTATAATAAATTTTTTTGAAATAAGATATATTATTCCTTCATGTTATTCAACTCTTTCTTCACCATATTCATATTCTAAGAAATATTCAATATTATTTACTTTGAGCTTGAAAAATTTCATGGCTTTAAATGAAACTTCAATCACCTCTTAATTTTATTCTTAAAAAAATATTTTCTCATTTCATAAGAAATAACAAAATTTTATAGTTCATAAAGTTATAATTCATCCCTATCATCTAGGGAAGAAACCCTTGCATCAAGTATGTTAAGGAAGTTTCTCATCATCTTATTGACAATGTTTGAGTCCTCCAAAGTCTCTCTAAAACCTATAATATTATAGAAAATTTTATTGAACCTTGTGAATTAATCATAAATGGTCTCATTGTTATCCATTAAAATATCTCCAAAATTTTCCCTCTAAATCTGTTGTTTTGCATTTTTCACTTTGAAATTTCCTTATAAGATGTTCTCAAAATTATCTCATATCCTTTTGTAAATTTGGATACCCATAACTTTTTTATGAAATTTTTCATATAAGGATATCATAGTTACATAAATTATTATTCTATAAACCACCAAATTCCTTTTTTATGAAAATTTCATAGTATCATCTCTCTCAACTATTGTGAAACTCATTGTAGCAACATCCTTAACTTCTAAGACAAGAGAAAGATAATAAGGAACCATCTTATTCTTCCAAACAAGGTATTTATTTACAATAAATATTAGAAAACCTCTATTTTTGTAAAAAAATCCAATTATACATATTTAACTTCAAAGATAATAGGATCACTCATAGAGAAACTATATTTTATCTTATACCAATTAAAGTGCCTAGCTAAGTAGTGATGTATCATTAATAAGTGGGAGATCATTGATACTCTTTATAATTTTATCTTTGAAACTAACCTATATAACTCGTTAAATTCTCATTTAAATCTCTTTTAAATATCACTCTTACCCATATGAAACATAATTAAAGAACAGCAGGGCATACATGGATTTTTACAAGGTTCGTTATGACAACCCATACCTTTAATACACATTAATTCAGGATTTATTACATAAATATAAACATAATAAAATCCCTTAAGATCATAAGACCTAGTGTCTTTAGGAAATTAGGTACATGACACATTAACTTGAAACATGGGTATAATAACATTATTAAAAAAACTTTAATACATGTCCATATATTCCACCGATCTTCTAATACAGTAAGGGATAACCTAGGTAAGTACATAAGAAAGGGGTGATCTATAAATCCCAGTAAGGGAATAATAAAATAATAACATGATGAAAGAAATAAATTTTAGTCAAGAGGTGTATCAAGGTGTCATGCAAGGGTGATAATCATAAACATGAACATTGAAGCATGATATAAGATGATAACATCAATGTAACATAGGAATGTGGGAAATAATAAAAAACATAACATCATAAGAATAATTCAAGGATAACCACAAAGACATAATAACATATTATTCTTAAAATAACCTCTCATTAACCATACATGTTGTATCATGAGATAAAAAAATACCCAATGCATTTTAGGTGATATAATTTTGGGCCCACCCATCACATTCATATGATGTATGTGCATTAGTGTGCCATATATATCATATAACATAAGTTCAAATTTTATCACTTTTAATATAATTATTAAGGAGAGTAATTTTAATACAAGTAATCCCTATATAAATGAAGGATAGGTACATCTTAGTGAATACCCATGAGTGTAAATGGTGATGGGAATTCACTACACAAATGTTTGGTATGGAAAATCACAGGATAATTTCATAAGCATAAAGGGTGTACATAATGATTCATGGAAGGGTTTAATGATAGTGAAAGGGGGTATATAATTAATTTTAAATCATAATTATAGTAATAGGTATGTGTAAAAATATATTCTAACATGAAAAATTGGAAATAAAAAGGCATAAATCAAAGAAGGTGCTTTAATAAAGAGGCGGAGATAATCACATACCTTGAGAGGGTGACTCTAAAATATTAGGTAACACCTTGGGAGGTATTTAGAGAGTTATAGTGAGAGTAAATTCATGATAAATGGTTTTTTTAGTGATGTATAGTGGGAGTAAGGGTGGGTATTTATAGAAAAAGAGAGGGGAATTCTTTATTAATTTCTAAACTTAGGTTTTGGACTCTATATGATAAAATAAAAAACCCAACAAACATTACATTGGTTTTTTCTCATGGTCTCTTCCAAATATGAGTTTTTTTAAATATTTTATAATTCCAATAACTAGGAATACTAAAATAATACCCTTAGTGATGTGGAAGTGAGTCATGTTCATAAAGAATTGATGTTAAAATCTTAAAATATAATATAAGTTTTGGAGGATTAATTAAGGGTTTATAAAATTACTAAAATAACTTAAAAATAAACTATTTTAAAGGAGTAACATATATTTGATCATGTATTCATTTTATGTTATTTATTAAATCACTTTTGGGCCATTATGATGTTATAATATAGACTGTATATTTATACCGTATATAATTTTTACCCAAAAATTTGACTATGATGAAAAATTATGAAAAGTTCACCATTGTATAATTTAGAAATTTTGATTTCAAAAATAAAATTTATTATATAAAAATAATTTTATAATTATGAGAATTTCAGTTTAAATAAAAAAACCCTTATTTATTGGAAAATTCTAGTTTTTATGATATTAACCACTTTCTGGCCCTTAGAAAATTTTCATTTCACTTAATTAAATTATATTATTATTTATATTTAAATAAATATTATATAATAATAATATTTTATTAAAATATCATTTATTTCAAAAATTCATGAATTTATCAAAACAGTTTCTCAAATAAAACTATATATTCCCCAAAAATACTATTTTTACTTCTTCGTGTCAAAATATAATTTTTATCAAACATGTTTTATAATCATTGATAAAGTAATAATAAAAATGGATAAATATAATCATTTTTTCATTAAAAAAACATAAAAACTCATGCTATTATCGTCAAGATACATAACCCCTTATTAATACAGTGTGCACCCTAAGGGTAAGGTGTACAATGGTGGAACTTTCTTGGTGTGGTTCGGTGAACATGGTTTGACTTGTGATCTCGATAATCTTGAACTTCTCCTATAAATGGTTTATTTCATTCTTAATATATTGAATTTCAACTTGGGATTGGTCAATGTAAAATCACAATGATATCATATCACATGGAATCTCTAAAAATTAGGCTTTATAGGGTATAATCCTACTAGTCGAGGTCATCGCTTCTTCCATCTATGTCAATTAGACTTTATCATAACCCTTAATATATAAAAATGTTAATGATCACTGTATAATGGATATATTATAAATGGTTAAGATAATTAACATTCTTTTAAATCTAATAGGCTTTATTAGTCCAAAATAACCAAAGTAGTGCATGCATTTTCTATAACTATAAGGCATTTACACAATCAAAATGGAATTTTATTTATAAAAGTTTGGGTCATTACATTATTCACCCCTTTAGAAATTTCACCCTCAAAATTTCATTTCATGCACTAAAACAAATGAGGGTACTTCTATTTCATAACCTCTTCTGGTTCCCATGTTTCTTCCTCAAACTTTTGGTTCCACCATATCACTTTGACAAGGTGAGTTGTCTTGTTTCATAGAACTTTTTCTCTATGATCTAATATCTTCACTAGTTTCTCCTCATATGAAAGATCATTATCCAAGGGTATCACCTATGGATTTAGTACATGTTAGGGGATTGGTGTGTACTTCCTCAAGAGGGATATATGGAACAAATCATGTAATTGGGAAAGGTTAGGTGGGAGTGATAGTCGATAATCCACCACTCTAATCTGATCAATGATCTCAAAGGGGAAAATGTATCTCATAATAATATTTTCCTTCTTCCAAAACCTCATGAATTTCTTCCATAGAGATATTCAAAGGAATACATTGTCTCTGACCTCAAACTCTAGGTATCATTGATTATTTTCTACATAGCTTTCTGTCGACTTTGTGTAGATTTCATATAACATTTAATGGTATAAAAATTCTCTATAACATCCCTAGTTTTTTTAAGGAAACATTATGTTAGATAGTGTATATGATATGCGATATCAAGTTTAAACAAACAACTAAATATTATTATTTAAATGTTACCATTATGACCAAGCTGTTAGACTAGTGGGAATGAATAATATTAAATGAATTATGAAAATATGGTTTACACATGTGTATATAATTATTTTACTAATTAATTATAAATGAATGTAAAACCTTTTTAAAAATAAAAGGAATTGTTTTCAAAAAAACTATTTAAATGTGCACAAGTGTGTTTTATACCAATAAATTAATAAATCACTATTGTTGGATTATATTAATGAAATATATATATATTTATATTTATATTTATATTTAATTTAATGTTTAAAAATAATCATATGTGTTTTCTAGAAATGATATAAGAACTAATCAAATTTTACACATAAAGAAGTATTTTTCTAAAAAGACATTTTTGTCGTCTTTTGATGGTGCACTTGTTATAAATTTATTTTTTGACACTTTTATAAGTTATATTTGAAAAATAAACTCCTTATTTGAATTATTAGTATCAAATTTTACTTTTGTTTAATTTTTGGTATTTTTCTGATAAGTTTCATGTTTTGATGAATAGTACAAAAATTATGCATTTTAATTCAAAACTACTTTTTCATCAATTTTATTTATAGTAATACATTATATATTTGAATGTTTTCAAAGTATAATTATATCATTTTTTTATAAATTAGTCCAAATTAGATCCTTTTAATCAATTTCACATTTAAATTGGATATAAAAACATTGTGAACTTTTTAACGTTTTTACTTTAAAAACATGTTTTCTCGTTTTCTCAATGGGATTAATTTTTAATTAATTTTGAAAAATTATGTAAATTTAATTTGGAAAAATTGATTCCATATTTTGAATAATCAGGTCCAAATTTATTAAATAGTCCCATTTTATTTTTTGGATGTTATGAATAGTAACTTTAGTAATATTTTTTATTACCATAGTTAAGGGTAAATTGAGTAATTAAAGGTAAAAAAATATTATAGATATTATAAAATTACCCTAACATTTATCCTAACTTCATTGGATTTTTTTTAGAAAAAATTAATATTTTTGTCATATTTATATCCTTTAAAATACACTTTGATGACTTTAAGACATTAATAGTATTTTATTCCAAGAAAAGGCAATTTTGTTACACTCCTATTTTTAACAAGTACAATATTTTTAATATGGTGTTATATAAGGGATATGTTCGATTATAAATAGTATTTAGAAATTTAAAATGTTTACCTACATCATGGTAATTTATTTATAATTTTTAGAAATTAATTAATTAAATTAAATTGTGCCACAATGATGACATAGTAATTACTACATTAATAGAAGAATAAAATAAATGATATTAAAAATATTAAAATAAATATAATTTTATATAATTTATGTCATACAAAAATTTTATGGATGAATTTTACATGTTAATTATGAGTGAAAATAGTTTTTTCTAAGATATAAAGTTGTTATGATATTTTTAAAAATTCAAATAATGAATAGTGTCAAAATTAACATTAATGATATTTTAAAATAAGTAATATTTATTAAATGATATAAAATTTTAAAAAAATATATAACCTTCAGAAAAATATTTTTAATAAGTCCTAAATTTTTATAAATGACTCATTTATTGGTTGTTTGGAATGTTATAGTAATTATATCAACCCTCAAAAAGTAAATTACAATATATCATGGTAAGAATTAGAATGGTTAAATAAGGGTTAAAAAAAGATAAGGACTCAAAATAGTCAAAATATATCTAATTCTCATTGGATGAAGGTTATTTGACTCAAAATTTTCCCATATTATAAATAAATTCCCTTGGATCCCTTCGAAATAGAAAATTATTTTATATTAGTTTGATAATTTGAAGAATTCCAAGAGTGTCCCTCCCCTCTCCTATAAAAGCTCACTCATTATTCTCTTTTATCTAAACCTCAAAACCAATTTTATTTAGTCAATATCTACCAAAATAACTTTATATAATCCCTACCCACATTCTCTAGTAATTATTTTAGTAATAACACCCTCTTTATAGGTGTCAAGGTGTTAATCAAAGGAGATCGTCTGAAGAAGAGGTATCGTTTTTAATTAAGTATTTCTATTTTATTTATTCTTCCACATCCTTAAATAATTATTACACCAAGATGAAATAAAATATCTAGTATTATAAATATTCTGAGATGTTATTATGTTAATATAATCACCTAAATCTATATACACTTCCATAAAATGGGAAAATAATTATTGTTCATGTGTACGGTGAACTACCCCATCATGAACCAATGTAATTCGTTTTCCATCACAGTATCTCAAGAATGTTTATAATGTTGGAAGTAAATTTTATATATGATATTAATGACATATTTATCATTATTAAAATATAATATATCATTTATGTTCTTACCTTTCCATGCATATGAAAATGATCATGTCGTTCATGCGTACGTGTGAACTATCACCTCTACAAAGCGATGTGATTCATTTTTGATCACCACGTCACATGGATGATATATATATATATTATAAAAATTATATTAATGATATTATGATCAATATTTAATTATAAAATAATACTTACATTCCTTCCATAATTATCGTTGAAAAATGGAAGTGTTACTCATTAGTACGTACAGCCTATCATCTCCATTATTATAAAGTTGTTCTTTTTTCATAACTATAAACAAGTGGTTTGATTTAAAAGTATAATTTAGGTATAAATTTTATTATTATTTCATGAATAATATTCCTAATATTATGTAATAATGACCACTTTGACTACAGATATCATACCAAAGTCATTTTGGACTCTCAAGTACTAAATATAATCAAATCGTCTGACATGAACTTAAAAAATTAAGTAATTGTTATAACATGGTAATAAGTGACATAAAAGGAATAATAAACTTGAAAAAGGTTCTCATGCATTTAAATAATTAACATAAGTTTATTATTTAGGATGATAAAGAACATACATGATGAATCAAACTCAAGGTAAGGGACTTTGTATCAATATCATTTCATTGAGGCATGGTTTGATGTTATACACCCACCTTCTTTTATTAGGTGTATATATAGACAATTTTAATTATCATTTAATTAATTAATTTATTATAATGTTATTTAATGTTTTTTAAAATGTTATTTTTTATGGGAATTAATATTTAAATTTTCAAAGTTGTATGGGACACCTTGAATGTTTGAAGATTTAATTATCACATATTTTTCTCCATGTAAATATTCTTGATATTATTTTACATATTTATATATGTGGATATAATAGGATTATAAATGAATTTTTTTTATTTTTAATTTCAATCAAATGTTTTAAAATGTAATCATTTTACGTGTTTCATACGGAACATTTTGACAAATGACAAAAGGAATTTTCTATTCTTAACGTACATGGAAACAACAACTTTTCTACCACCATGAATATCATTTAAAGTATATATTCCTTTTCAATATTACATGTTTTGTTAAATGAAAATAAATATTTTTATTTTTGGCTATTTTGGTATGAAAAATGGGTTTTCAAGGAAAATTGTTTTTTGGTGTTAACAATGGGTTTGTAAAATAAAATGGCATTTTGATATCTAAAAGTGTTTTTCTCACAGGTTTAAAATAGTTGATAAATGAAATGGACTGAAGGCCTTCTTTTTTTTATTATTTTTGATAATACACCTTTCAAGTGGTGAGGTGGAACCCTTACAAGGACCAAAGGCTTAGAGATAATTACATGACCCTTAGGTCTTAGATGGAATCACCTGGACAAGAAAACTTGGAACTGCTCCTCCCTAGAATATGTCATGATATCATAACTCCACCTTCTCAAGGTTGGTTGGCTAGCTATCCTATGAAAAGTTTCATAGGTCCGGTACCGATGGAAATTTCATACCCACTCATTCTTCCAATTCTATTTAGCTCTTCTCTAGTGAATGCGCTTTCCCTGATCCTCATCTGAAGCATTTTCCCTTGTAGTTTGACTGGTACATATGCATCAAGTGGTCTGAAGGCCTTGGGGTTACCCTAAGGCCTTAAGGTGGCTCAAAGGCCTTGAGAAACAACTGGCTCAAAGGCTTTGGGTGGCCTGAAAGCCTTGCAGGACCTGAGGACCAAAACAGTGGCCCAGAGGCCCAGATGGATGAATAGTTCTGGCTGATACAGTACCGAAAATTACCTGCTACAGTACTGTAACAGTAACCCAGAAATACGTCTCCACCCGTATTTGATCTCGGTTCTCTTATATGCACTTGTTGAGTCCTCAAAAATCGGGCTGAGGCTCATGTGCAATAGGTTTAAAATATTTTTCAAGTGTTTTATTCATGATTTGGTACTTGGATATTATATATGAATGGTTTAGCCCCATTATAGCTCACGGGTGAGCACGATATAGCTTATATAAAGGGTTGATCCCCATTGTTTCTCATGAGAAATGGGAGAGCCTGATATAGATTATATGAAGGGTGAGCCCCATTATAGCTCTCTAATGCATTGGGTACTCATGAAATGGAAGTCGAACATATGGTTATTAAAATTATAAGGGTGAATGTAAGAGTGAAAAGGAAATTATTTCCTAAGTAACTTTCATGATTTTTCTATGCATACTAATGAGTTTTTAAGATATGGGTTTTCAATGGGTTTTCATTTTTTCATTAGACTAACAGTTTCTTTCCTTATGTCCCTTACTGAGATTTTTGTGCTCATACAAAGTTTTGGAATATTTTTCATAAGGTATAAGTATGGATAAGATGAAGTAGGAATTCAAGATGAATTTTATGAATATTTTCATGAAAAATAAATCATGTTTTATTTTTAATGTTTTTTAGTTTAGAAAAAGTTGATACTATTCAGAAGTGTCCACTTTTTATTTTATCATTTTGTTATGTATGATTTATGAACTAATTCTCTAAAACTCTAAATATGAAAAGATACTCAATTTGGAATAAAGTAAATATCTTGAATTAACTGAATATTATGTAATCTTTAAGGTTGATCCCTTACAGTTGGTATCAAAGGAATAGTTTATACAACTTTTGAGATTAGGATGTTTTCTTAAGAGTTAGTCATATCATCATGGGTTAATAATTTTAAGGTTGATCATAAGTTCAATGTATTTGAAACCACTTTTAAGGATTTAAGTTATGAAATTTTAAGGTGACTGATGGTATTTTTGGAGACATTTATTTTTTGAGGTAATTATGGGTTATTACATTTTGGGATGCAAAATGACAGGTATGAGATAACCATTAAGGTTAAAACATGTTATGGTTATTTTTGAGGATTTTATCATATTTTGGGAATGTTATAAAAAATATATAGTTTTAGAAAAAGTATAACCTGTAAGTTGGGTAACAACATGCCATGTCCATCAAGTTCATGGGAATCGAACCCACAACTGATGGACGATAAGGGTGCATCACCTACCAGTAGCCTACATGAATTCTCAGGTTAGTATGACTTTTTATTTTTATTTAAATGATTATATGGATAAATAATAAGTTGATTTTTGTAATATATGTTTTATCAAATATATTTCCATGTAATTGGAAAATGATTTGGTGATTAAGTGAATAATGTTATTTTGGGAGACATTCACTATTTTGGGAATCCTACGTGATTCGGGTAAATAACATACTATGGTATTTTATTTGAGGAATAAAGTATGAATTATATTTTTGGAAGAATCTGTGATTTTATTGTGGACCTATGGTGATTTGGGTTATATATAGAAATAATTAGCATATCTTGGAGATTGTGATTTTGGAAAATACATTTTTGGTATGAGGAATTAAGTGTAATTGATGTTATTTTGAGATAAATGTTAAAATTTATCTTGGAAGACTATGTTATAAAATCCTTATGAATTTTGGGTTTTAATCATATTTTGGAATATTTTTTGTGTAATTTTAATAATATTTATTTTATGAATGGTCTGTGTTGAATTTTGTGTATTACCATCAGATTTTAGAGATTAAAATTAATGTTTTATCATACAATGGTTTTTTATTTTTAGAGAATTGTTTTATCCTATCCTAACCATTTTTATTTTGGTTAATTTATAAAAACAGGATAAATAGATAGTTAATCTTTTTTGGATTATGTTATTCTCTATAAGTTTATTCTAGTGCTTCAGGTGTGAAAAATTCATTATAAATACTCATTGTTTGGAGAAAAAGATGAGTTTGTGGTGGAAATTTATTAAAGGATGAAACTCTACTTATCAAGTAAGTATATTTAATTATTTTCTTAGTATAATTATTAAAATAATTTTTCAATTCTATGAAATTGGTTTTAAAACAAAAAACATTATCCATTTACTTATCTTACTAAGAAGTCAATGACCTTCTAACCCATCAAAAATTTATGGTTTTATGATTGTTAATATTCTCATGACCATGTTTTATATCACTCTCTATTAAAACTTTATAGTTAGTTTTATCTTCATTGTCCAAGTTCTCCAACATGGATCCCTGGTATGTGTTATCTCATATGACCTTCATACTTCCATTTCTTTATTTTAAAGTGGAAGTTTCATTAATCCTTTTTCAATGTGGGATTTAAACAAAGGTATTTTGAAAATTAAAACCCCTAGTTTATGATATTGAGTTCAAATTTTGAGGACACAATTTTTTAAAGGCGGGAATAATGTAACATCCTAAGTTTTTTTAAAAGGAAATAGTATGTTCGATAGTGTACATAATATGCCACATCCAGATTAAATTAAGAACTAAATATTATTATTTAAATGTTACCATTATTACCAAGTTGTTAGAATGGTGGGAATGAAAAGTATTAAATGAATTATTAAAAAATGGTTTACACATGTGTATATAAATCTTTGACTAATTAATTATAAATGAATGTAAAACCTTTTTTAAAATAATAGAAAATGGTATTCAAAAAAACTATTTAAATGTGCACAAATGTGTTTTATAACAATAAATTAATAAATCACTCCTGTCGGATTATATTAATGATATATATATAATATATATATATTAAATTTAATTTTAAACATTAATCATATTTGTTTTCTAGACATGATATTAGAACAAATCAAATTTTACACTTAAAAGAAGTATTTTTCTAAAAAGGTAGTTTTTCCACCTTTTGATGGCACACTTGTTATGAATTTATTTTTTGAAAACTTTATAAGTTTTATTTGAAAAAAAATCTTATTTGAATTTATATTATCAAAATTTACTTTGGTTTAATTTTTGAAATTTTTCAGATAAGTTTCATGTTTTTATAAATAGAAACAAAAATTATGCATTTTAATTTTAAACTACTTTTTCATAAAATTTATTTATAGTGATAAATTATATATTTTAATGGTTTTAATGTATTATTAGATCATTTTTTATTAATTAATCCAATTTAGGTAATTTCAATCAATTTCTCATTGAAATTGGATATAAAAACTTTGTGAACTTTTGAACGTTTTTACTTTAAAAACTCATTTTCTCGTTTCATCAATAGGATTAATTTTTAATTAATTTATAAAAATTATGTGTATTGAATTTTGAAATATGGATTCCATATTTATAATCATAAGGTTAAAATTTATTAAATATGTCCCTTTTATTTTTGGAAATTTTGAATAGTAAATTTAATAGTATTTTTTATTAACCCTATTAAGGGTAAATTGAGTAATTAAAGGTAAAAAATATTATAAATATTGTAAAATTTCCATAACAATTTTCCTAACTTCATTGTATAAGTTTTTTTCATCAAATATCTTAATTGGGTAAAATTTATATCCTTTGGAAGCCACTTGGATGACTTTAAGACATTAATATATTTTTATTCAAAGAAAAGTCAATTTTGTCACACTCTTGTCTTTAACAAGTAAAATATTTTTAATATGGGGTTATATAATGGATATGTTTGACTATAAATAGTATTTAGAAAGATAAAATGTTTACCTAAATTATGGATTTTTAGTTGTGTTTGGTATTTCTTCATATTCCATCAGTGAAAGTTTGTAAGTTTTGTTTTCTATGATGCTTATTCTCGTTGATTCTTGTTCGGGATGATTTCGGATAGTGTTTGGTTTTGGGTGTCATTTCTGTTTGTGGTGGTAGACATCAGTGGTATTCGATGGTAAAGAGATTATTTTTGTGTCATTTTTATGATGTTTTTTCTTATTTTTATGGTTTTTTGATTCTTTGGGACGTTGGCCAGTTCTCATCGACAAACGGTGACGATGAAGGTGAGATTTGTCTGGGGGCACGGCTCAAGGTGGCACACTAATAGAGATCACATTTCTCGACGTGTTTAAGTGGGGATGGGTCAATGTGGGAGGATTTTTATTTTCAAATTTGGGTTTTTGGATGTCTCGTAAAATTTTAATTTTGTATTTGGGTGGTTTTTTGTTTGATTTTAGTGGTATGTGAGGTTACCACTTACCACAAAGTGGCTTTGAAAATAACAAAAAAAATAGATTTAGAAGATATTAAAAAATTTAAAATAAATATAATTCTATATAATTTATGTCATCCATGAATTTTTTGGATAAATTTTATATTTTATGGATGAGTTAATATATTTTTTTCGAAGATATCATGTTTTTATGATATTTTTAAAAATTTAAATAATTAATAGTTTCAAAATTGACATTAATGATATTTTAAAATAAGTAATAATTTATTAAATGATATAAAATTCAAAAAATATATATATCCTTCAGCCAAATAGTTGGTATAAGTCATAAACCACTCATTTATTGGTCTTTTGGCATGTTATTGTAAATATATTAACCCAAAAAGTGTAAATTATATGATAATAGGGTTAGAATTAAAAAGGTTAAGGGTTAAAACGAAGAGATAAGGATTTAAAAATAGTAAAAACATATATAATTTTCATTGTATCAAGGTTATTCAACCCAAAATCATCCCATATTATAAATAAATCACTTTGGGTTCTCTTGGAATAGAAAATTAATTTATATTAATTTAATATGTTGAATAATTCCAAGAGTGCCCCTCCCCTCTCCTATAAAAGGGAACTCATAATTATCTTTTATCTATACCTAAAAACCAATTTGGTTCATTAAAAATCTTCCTATATTTCTTCCTATAATCCCTCCCCACATTCTAGAGGCTTATTTTATGCATAACACCCTCCTTAGAGGTGTTAATGTGTTAATCAAAGGAGATCTTTCGAAGAAGAGGTATCATTTTTAATTAAGTATTTCTGTTTTATTTGTCCTTCCACATCCTTAAAATATTATTCCACCATGATAAAATAATAAATATAGTATCCTCAATATACTTATATTTAATTATCTTAATATCATCACCTAAATCTATTTCCACTTCCATCAAATGGGAAAATAATTATCATTCGTGTGTATGGCGAACTGCCACCTGACGAACCAATATAATTCCTTTTTTATCCCCATATCTCGAGACATGTTATAATGTTGGAATTAAATTTAATATATGATATTAATAACATATTTATCATTATTAAAATATAATATATCATTTATGTTATTACCTTTCCATGAATATGAAAATGATAATGTTGTTCATGTGTACATGTGAACTATCACCTCCATGAAGCGATGTGATTTTTTTCATCACCACATCACATGAATGGTATATATATATATATATATATATATATATATATTTAAAATATAAAAATTATATTAATGATATTATGATTAATTTTTAAAGATAAAATAATACTTACATTCTTTCTATAATGATCATTGAAAAATGGAAATGTTACTCATGCATGCGTACGGCCTACCATCTCCATGATTATAATGTTTTTCATTTTTCATAACCATAAATAAATGGTTTTATTTAAAATTATAATTAATTTATAAAAGTTATTATTATTTCAAGAATATTATTCTGGAGATGAGGGACTAATGACCACTTTGATTATATACATCATACCAAAGTCATTTTGGACTCAAGTATCGAATATCATCAAAACAACCGATGTGAACGTAAAAAATTAAATAATTTTTATAACATGAAAATAAGTGATATAAAAGGAATAATAAATAAAAAATGTTCTAAATCTTGTAAATAATTAACATAAGTTTATTATTTAGGAAGATAAAGAACATATGTGACAAATCTGACTCAGTGTAAGGGACTTCGTCTCAACCTTATTTCATTAAGGCATACTTTGATGTTATACACCCACCTTATTTTATTAGGTGTATATACATACCCTTTTACTTATCATGTCATTAATTTATTTATTATCATGTTATTTAATGTTTCTTTAATTTTTATTCTTTTATGGGGATTAATATTTAAATGTTCAAAGTGGAATGGGACACCTTGAATGTTTAAAGATTTAATTATCACGTATTTTTCTCCATGTCAATATTCTTGATATTATTTTACATATTTATTTATATGGATATAAAAGGATTATAAATTAATTTTTTTTTCTATTAGTAATTCCATTCATAGGTTTTAAAATGTAATTATTTTACAAGTTTTATATGGAACATTTTTTACTAATGAAAAAAGGAATTTTCTATTCTTAACATACACAGTGAAAATGACTTTTCCTCTGCCATGAATATAATTTAATTTATATAATCCTATACAAGATTACATGTTTTATTAAATTAAAATAATTCTTTTTATTTTTGGGTATTTTGGTATTGAAAATGTGTTTTCAAATAGAAGGTTATTTTGGTGTTAGAAATGGGTTTGTAAAAGGAAATATTATTTTGATATCTTAAAGTGTTCTACTCATGGGTTTAAAATATTTTCAAGGGTTTTTTTCATGATTTGGTCCTTAGAAATTATATAAAAAGGTTTAAACCCCATTATATCTCATAGGTGAGCTCGATATAGCTTATATGAAGGGTCAATCCCCATTATAGCTCATGAGAAATGGGTGATCCTAGTATAGCTTATATGAAGAGTGAGCCCCATTATAGCTCTCCAATGCATTGGGTACTCTATAGAAGGAATTCGACCATAATGTTATTTCATTTTTAAGGTTAAATATAAGAGTGATATGGTAATGATGTCCCAAGGAACTTGCATGATTTTTCTATTCATGTTAATGAGTTTTTAAGAAAATGGTTTTAAATGGGTTTTCATGTTTTCACTGGACTAACGATTTCTTTCTTTTTGTCCCTTACTGATATTGTTTTTCTCATCACAAGTTTTGAAATGTTTTTAATAGGGTATAATGATGGTTAAAGGGAAGGAGTAATCCAATATGACTACTATAAAAAATTTCATGAAATATAAATCATTTTTTATTTTTAATGTTTTATATTTTAGAAAAAGTGGATAATATTCAGAAGTGTTAAATTTGTATTTTATAGTTTTTTTATTTATGAGTTATGGACTAATTCTATAAAACTCTAAACCTAAAATGATCCTCAATGTGGAATAAAGTAAATTTCTTGACTTAACTCAAGATTATTTAATGTTTAAGGCTGGGTCCTTACATTCTCTATCAACACTTGGATAATATTGAGTCTGATAACCTTCCATACTCCAACTTCATCCCAGCATGTTGGTGTCTGACACCTATTCCTATATAGAGCCTCATAAGGTTCCATTTTAAAGATACAATTGAAACTATTATCATTTGAGAACTATAGTAAGGGAAGGTTTTGATCCCAACATTCTTTAAAATCCATTGAACGTGATCTTAGAATATCCTATAGAATATGAATAGTTATCTTAGACTTATCATCCATCTGAGGGTGATAAACAGTACTGAAAATCATATCTGAATCTAGTGTTTACTATAGTATTATCTAGAGCCTCAAGTTAAACCTTATATATCTATTAGATACAATGTATATTCATAGTCCATTTATTATTACAATTTCCCTTATGTATATCTTGGTGATTTTTCTAAGATAGAATCTCCCTTGATAGTAATGAAATGTTCTGACTTTGTAAGGTGATAGACTACCACCCAGATAGAGTTATTTCCTTTAAATGTCCTAGGGAGTCCTATGATGCATTATATGGTTATGTTTTCCCATTTTCATACTAGTATAGGTAGTGGTTGAATCATACCCTTATAATTTTTTAATTAATCCTTGACTTGTTGTCATACCAATCATCGAGATATAAATTCTTCAATCTCCCTCTTCATGTTATCCCACTAGAAGTTTTTCTTTAGATATCTATATATCTTAGTGATTCCTGGATTAATAGAGAGGTATGAGCTATGTACATAATCCATAAGTTCCCTCTTTTGTTCTAGTTTTCATTGGACACATATCTCGGTTCCAAACCTTATAAATCCATTTTAACAAATTTGAACTCTGGAATATACACAACCTTTTTCTATATCTCTTCATCATATTTTTTGGACCCCTTGATCCTATAAATAATGGATGGTTAAGTGATTATTTAATAAAGGTGGGATAAATTTCATTTTCTTATTCTCATTTCTATCCTTTTTATATCCAATAATATTGGATCCCTTCCAATCCTCATCATGGATTGGTTCGTATGATCATTTTGACTTAGAGAATCTGCCACTTTTTTCACCTTCCCAAGATTGTGATGGATCTAACAATCATAATCCTTGATCAGGTCTAACCAACTTAATTGGAACATATTGATCTCATTTTGTGTGAATATATACTTGAGGCTCTTATGATCTGTATTTATGTCACACTCCTCTCCATAGAGATAATGTCACTAAATATTTAATGTGAAGATCACTACAGCCAATTCTAGATCATGCACTAGGTAGTTCTACTCATGGATATTTAATTGGAGGGTGGAAGAGGCTATAACTTTTCCATATTTCATGAGTACACAACCCAATACTTTTTTTGATACATCACTATAAATCATAATTCCTTCCCAACTTGTGGGTAATGTGCGTAAATTTTTAGTGATTATCCTATTATTTTACTCTTTAAATATCTCCTCGAGTTCATCATTCCAAAAAAACTTCACACCCTTTAGTGTTATATTAGTTGGTGGGCTTGGAGATAATGATAAGTTTCTCAAAAAATGATGATAGTACCTAGCTAATCCAAGGAAACTGTGGACCTATATCATAGGTGTTGGTCTAGTCCAACCTTCAATTATCTATGTTTTTAATGAATCCATAGATATCTATTTACTGGTGATAACATGACCTAGTAATTTAATTTATCTAGGTATAAGTTCAATTGATAACTCAACCTCAAGTTTAGGAGGAATACCATACCATTCATTGAGGAAAAATTCTATCAAAATTATTATGTCATCAAGGATGATATTTTCCTTAGTCCCAATCATTTTAGCTAGATACACTTTATCATATGGAAATAATATCCATGATTGAGATGATGATTCCAAAGGAGATTCATCCTCCTCCTTGCACTTGTATAGAATCAGAGGGTAATTCATGATATGGATGGTGATTTATTTCCCTCGATAATTTATATTGGCGCTATATAGGAAAAACCAAACCATACCCAAAATAGCATCAAATTCCACTAAAGGTAGTATCACAAGGTTCACTAGGAAATTCGACCTAAAAATATTGATAGTGGAGGAGTTATATACTTGGGATCTAATAATTTCCCCATTTTTATTTTTTACTGATATATCCACTTCCAAATTTTGAGGTGGGGTTTATATAGTTCTACTAAACTTTCAAGATATAAAAAATGTGTATAACCAAAGTCACATAGGACATTTTATGTTTATAAATATATTATAAAACAACCTTTCACTATTTGATTTTGGTTCTAATTATTTACTTCATCCAAAATAGACTTAAGGATGATAATTTTAAAAATATTGAACACATAAAAGGGAAACCATAAAAATTGAATAGATAAGTGATAAATGACATGAATTCCTTGACCTATTAATTTCTAGGTTTCAATCTAAGTTTTTTGTGGTCTATTTCCTAAACTAAAATTTCATAGTCATTTTTTTCCTTCATAATAGTTCATAAACATATTATGAATTTACCAATGAATATCCCCAAAGATTTTCAAACTAAGTGTGTAGCATGACCTCTTTGTCATGTACCAGGTGATAATCAAGTCAAATTCCAATTCACCCTTTTCGGGGTTATTACCCCTAAGTACAATTGTACCAAAGCCACATCCACTTGAAGTATCCATATGGGGATTTTGTTTCTAGAATCCACTTACTCTATACTTTACCACAATTTAATTATTTTTTCCTATGTTTAGTCTTACTCCAAAGTCTTGAATAAGGTTTTCTAATCCCAATCCCCAAATATAACTAGACTTTCCTCTGATACCAACTATGAAAACCTATACTTTTAATACACCATAATTCATGATTTATTACATAAATATATTCATAATACAATCCCAGAAGATCATGAGGCCTTATTTCTTTGGGAAAATAGTTTTAAAAAACATTAACTTGAAACATGGTTATAACATCATTATTTAAAACTCCTTAACATGCTCTTAAAATTCCATCGATCTTCTAATACTATATAGGATAACCTGGAGATGTATTTAAGAAAGGAGTGAGCTATAAAGCCTAGTAAGGTAATAATCAAAGAATAACATGATAAAATTAATACATGTTATTCAAGAGGAATATCAAGGTTATATAGAGGGGTGATAATCATAAACATGTACATTGAATCATGGTATAATATGATAACATCAAGGCATAATAGGAATGTGAAAACAATATAAAACATGACATCATAACCATAATTCAAGGTGAACCGCTGAGACATCATAACATAGTGGGATTAGTATAACCTATAATGAACCATACATGGTATATAATGAGATAAAAACATAACACAATGCATTGAAGGGTTATATAATTCTTGTCTCACCCATCACATTCATATCATGTACATGCATTAGTGTGCCACATAGATCCTACAACATAAGAAAAACTTTTGTCAATTTTAATCCCATAATTAAGGGTTATGGGTTCCATAAATGGAATTACCCAATAAATAAAGGATATTTATATTTAGGGTACTACCCTTGAGTGGAAATGAAGATGGATATTCACTACACAAATGTTTGGCATGGAAAATCACAGGATAACTTCGGCAACATAATAGGTGTATGTAAAGATTCATGGAAGGGTTTAGTGAGAGTTAAATGTGGTATATCATTACTTGGAAATTATAAGGACAGTAAAAGGTATGTGTAAAAACATATTCCAACATTATAAATTGGAAATCAAAAGTCATAACTCAATGAAAGTACTTGAATAAAGATGAGAATGAGAGAGTCCCTTACCTAGAGAGGGCGCTTCTAAAATCCTGGGAGGATATTATTAAGATCTTGGAAACATAATGGGAGGGATTTAGTGAGGGATATGGGGATTTAATTCATGTTCAATTGGTTATGAGTCAATATGAGTGGTAGGATGGGTGGGTATTTATTGCAAAAGAGAGGTGAATTCTTTATTAATTTCTAAATAATAATTTTGGACTCTATATGATAAAATAACCAAAAAAAACTTCACATGGTTTTTCCCATGGTTTCTTCCAAATAGAAGTGATTTTAAATATATTATAAGTCTAAGAACTAATCATATTAAAATAATACCCTTGTTGATGTGGAAGTGAGTCATGTTCATAAATAATTGATTTTAAAAACTTAAAATAAAATATAGGTTTTAGAAGATTCATTAAGGGTTTATAAAATTAATAAAATAACTTAAAAATATATAATATTTTAAAGTATAAATATATATTTGGTATTTTATGACTTTTATGGCATTTAATACATCACTTTTAGTCCATTATGATGTCATAATACAGACTATATATTTATACTGTATTTAATTTTTACCAAAAAATAGACTCTCATAAAATTATAAAAAAATAAAAATTAGATAATTTTTATTTGATGATTTAAAAAATAAAATGTATTATATCATAATAATTTTATAAATATGAGAAATTTAACTTTAAAATAAAAAACCCTATTTACTGGAAAATACTGGTTGTTATGATATTAACCACTTTCTGACCCTTATAAAATTTTTATTGGATTTAATTAAATTATATTATAATTTATATTTAAATAATTATTGTATAATAATAATATTTTATTATAATATCATTTATTTCAAAAATTCTTTAATTTATCAAAAGAGTGTCTTAATTGAAATTATATATTTCCCAAAAATAAAGTTTTGATTTCTCCATGTCAAAATATAATTTTTATCAAATGAATTATATAATCATTGATAAAGTAATAATAATAATAACTAACAAATATAATAATTCTTAATTAAAAATAAAACATAAAAATCCATAGTATTATGTTCTAGATACATAACCCCTTATCATTCCAATGTATGCCCTAAGGGTAAGGTGTGCGATGGTGGCACTTTCTTGGGGTGGTTCAGGGAACATGGTTTGGGCCATGATCTCAATAAGATGGATATTCCATCATAAATAGTTGTTTTCAAGATTTATTTATTAAGTTTCATCTTAGGATTGGTCAAGGGTAAATCTCGGTGATGCCATCTCCCTCGAAAGATTCGATAATTGGGATTCATATGGTACAATCTTACTAGTCAAGGTCATTTCTTCTTCTATCTATATCAATTAGGCTTTATCATAGCCCTTAATATATAGTAATCTTAATGGTCATTGTACAAAGTCTATATAATGAGTGGCTAAGATGATTAATTGTCTTTGAAATCCAATAGTCTATATCGGTCTAAAATAACCAAATTAATGTATTTTTTTCTATAAATATTAGGAATTTACTCAATGAAAAAAGAATTTCATTTTTAAAAGTTCATGTTCTTACATTCACCCCCAATGTGGTTGGATACTTCTTGTTGGTTTTGGATCGAGTCTGAGACCCAAATTTACTCACTAATATCAAGATTGATTACAATATCTATATCATAATAGCTCAATCTCCTAAAAACTAAACAATCTCATGATGGTTTCTGTATACTGTCTCCCACTGGTATATAATAAGAATTAAAACTAGAAACAATAAGACAAAAAATATATATAGGATTCTTAAAAATCAATATAATATCTCCTTCAATCCATTAAAATATTTAACATGATACAAAATTCATATTCATCAAGACCATGATTCCCAAACGATTAATCTTGATGTAGCAGATTACTAGTCTTGAACTTAATATTAATATCAATATCTTCTCTCTTAAATAATTATCACTTAGAATTTTAAATCTATTCAACACACAACTCTTCTCATATTTTATCATTTTATATTTTCAACATATCAATAACTCAAAATTCTAGAATTAAAAAAAATAAGTACTCACTAAATTCCAAAATATTATATTAACTAATTGTCTATAGATTATTCCCCATGATCTTCTCCCTAAAACTGATCATAGAGGTTTTATACCCAAATACTTAACTCAAATATATCAAATTTCCATCTTCTCATTCAAATTGGTCAAGGGAATCTTCCATTAATTACTATAGTTTTTATCTTAATTAATAATTTTAAAATATCTATATTTGAAAATACCAAAATAATCGGGTAGTGATCTTCTAAATTTATTCCCTTCATTCCTCTTTTTGAATTTGATTTAATAACGGATTAATACCTCATACTTATGACGTTTATGACTTGAATATCATAAAATCATCGTCTGAACTAATTCTCCATAAATATATCATTTTTCTAAACTGATAAACCTTACATAAGAAATGGAATATCTTATGTATTACTATAGTGATATTAAACATATGTAATTTATAAAAGAATATATTTAGTATTATCATGAGGATATAGTGTATTCTTAGTATAATTTTATGTATGAATTTTCATATCATTCATATTAGATATAATTT
Source organism: Viscum album (assembly GCA_963277665.1). NCBI lineage: Eukaryota > Viridiplantae > Streptophyta > Magnoliopsida > Santalales > Viscaceae > Viscum > Viscum album. Next base: position 898,186,003 of record OY728127.1, read on the forward strand.
ATTATGAATCATAGCACTTCTGATACTTTTCCAAATTTCACTTCTATGATATCTTATGTATTCTATAAAAGATCAAAAACCATACATATCATCAAAAAAATATTTTTTTCTCCTTGAAAACCTTTTGTATACTTTAAAGTAAATTATGTATCACAGTATAGTATTTATTTTCTCGCATTTTAACATGAATTTTAACACATATCTTACATATTCTCTAAAATATATTATATATCAAAGTAAGATATTTCCTTTATTTAATCTCATAATTCACTTAAGTATATATATTTGTATGCTTCAAATATGTTACATATGCATGGTAATATGGTACACATCAGAAATAATATCATATGCACCACCTACTAAATGTTACACTTCACAGTTTTCTCTAATACTTTTCCAAATTATCCAAAATACTTTCAATCTAGAATACTTTTCAGGGATTTTCAAATCATCTCCAAAACAACCTATTCCGCTCAAATTTATCTCAAATCACATCAAATACATCATTAACATCTACAAAACATTCTCATTAACTTACAATGATCTTCATTAATTATTGAAAAAAATAAAATACACATCTACCCATTTCATGGGTTTTTTAAACTCCCCCATTGGATTTGCTGTAAACCCCAAAACTCCCCCAAAATTTCACCAAATCATAATCTTTTCAAAGATAAATTTCTTGTAACCACACTACTAGGTGAAGAAATGGTTTTGAGTAATTTAAATCCTTCTGTGGAAAGTAAATTATGTACAAGTGATTTTGATGTTCTCCCCCTAAATCAACTCACTCATTTTTTCATTTTAGCAAGAAAACCAGATTTGGATTCAAAGTAGTAATATAAAAATTAATGTAATTTTATCACCCTTTAAAAATAGAATCCAAAGGAACATGGGGTATTCCAAAAATTCTTCAAGAAAGAAGGTTAGTTTGAACATGAGAATTTATCCTTAAGACTTAAAATTTATCCTTTGGCATGGGCTTTATGAAAATATCAGTAATTTTATCCCTTGTAGAAATGAAATCAAACCTCACATATCTATTTGAAACCTTCTCATTAATAAAATTATATATTATTTTTATGTTTTTATATATAGAGTATTTTACTGTATTCATTTAAATATCAATTTCACATTTATTATCATGGGAAATTCTCAATGTCTTCTCAATTCTCATCTTCAAGTATTCTGGTTTCTCTATCATCTAAATAATTTATGTTCATACATTTGTAGAATCCACATAAAAAAACTCTTTAATTCTTTAAGAAATTGAGTTTTTCTTCTTTCAATACCTTCTAACACAAATTTATCCAACAAAAAGTATTCCTACTGAGATTGATTTCTTATTATCATAATCTCTAGCCCAATTAGCATCAGTGTATCCTAACAGGTTTAGGTGATCACCTATTTTATACATCAACCCAAAATTAATATTACCTTTGATATGTTTTAGAACTATATTGTAATCCATTAAGTATTATTGTTTTGGATTACATTCATACATAAAACACATTTTTACTAGATAAAAAATATTAGGTTTGGATACAGTGAGATAAATAAATCTTCTAATAAACTTCCTTAATTACTTTTGATTTACACTATTCCATGTATCACCATTTTTAAACATCACCCTAAATTTAATGGTTATGGATACCAATTGGGAATATTTCATTCCAAACTTCTTCAATAATTCATTGGAATATTTTTATTGGGATAAAAAAATGTAATCTTATTTTTATATAACTTGTAATCTTAGGAAGAAACCCATCTCTCCAAGCATATTCATTTCAAAATTCTTTTTAATTTTCATTAAAAACTCTACAAAAGTATAATCCATGTGTCCTAAAAACATTATTTCATCAATATAATAATTTTTAATAAGAGTACATGTGCTTTTATCTCTCACATAAAGATTATTGTCAAATTTCCCTTTAGTGAACTTCATCTCACTAAGGAAGCCGTAAAACTTTGAAAATAAGGCTCTAGGGGATATTTTTATCCTATATAGATATTTACACATTTTTTACACCATGGTTCTATCATTTTTAAGAATAAAAACTTCATCTTTTTCAATATAAACAACATTTTCAAATTCTCCATTCAAGAATGTCAACTTCACAACCATTTGATATATTTTGTAATTCTGGTAAGCTAAAAAATCTAGTAATGTTCTTATAGATTCATTCATTTCAACATGAGAAAATTTATCTTCAAAATCAACCCCCTCAATCTGATAGTAACATTTTCATACTTTTTTGGAATTATTTATTTAAAATCCACCTTTGTCATTGACCTAGTTCTAAACACCCACTTAGTTCCAATGACATTTATTGCATTTAGTCTTGGAGAAAGATCCCAAGTTATATTAATTTCAATATAATATAACTCTTAATTCATAGAATTTATACATTCTTTGTGCTCAGCATCCTTGGAAACTATTTGTGGCTCAACTTGAGAAAAAAGGGTTGTTTGGTAGTCATGTCTTAGCATTCTTCTTATCTAAACAGATACATTTTGATTTCAAATTATATTTTTAGACACCACATGATTATTCAACCTTTAATACTTAAATTTATTATCTCTAGAAGCACCATAATCATTATTGGTCTGATTTGAATCAGTATATATATTATCTAGTTCATTTCTAGTTTCTTATTCACTCATTTTTCTTTTGATCTACATGTTATACCCATCTATATTCCTAAAATATGATTCATTTTCCACACTAAAATTTGTTTTATTTTCAATAATATTTACATTATAATAGTTCATCAACTTATTTATCCCTTATTTCTAGAACCTGTAACCTTTTTTCATTAGATAAATATCACATGAAGACTCCTTCCTTATCATTCTTATAAAATTTTCCCATATTTAAATTTTTTTATATTTATAAAGGACTTTCAAAAATTTTGAAGTACTTGTTATAACCCTTGTTTTAATGATCCCAAAATCATTTTTATTATTTTATTAATGATTTTTATGTTTTATGGTATCATTTTATAATGTCGGGAAGATTGGTAAAAATCTAGATAAGTATAGGAAAGACTCGATGATGAAGATGAGTCACCACCAGAAATGACTCACCGTTGAAGATGATTCACCACTAGACATGACTCACCATTGAGGATAAGAAATTTTTCTAAGTGTTGAAAACACCTACCATCAAAGATGAGTCACCATTAGGATGAGAATTTGGAAAAGTATAACAATAACTCACCGCTAGAGGATGACTCACCATTAGAACTTAGTCACCTCCAAATTTGGAAAAGTGTTGATATGACCTACCTCCAGAGGATTACCCACCATCAGACTTTACTAACCGTCGGGATTAAAATTTGGAATAGTGTTGGAATGAACAACCACTGAGATGATTCATTGTTGGACATGATCTACTATCATTTGAAATCACGATTGGCCTAACTCATCGCCAGCTCAATTTACCACCATAGTTGTCTCGTCGTTAAGAAGAGTAATCATCACTAGTTTTATTAATTTGAGTTAATTGATTCTAACAGTTATATTATCTAATTTAATGCTTATAAGTATTTTAATTATTATTCCTAATCTATTATAGGGATGTATTGAGGTTTGAATTAGTCATCCAATATGAGGAGCAGAGGATCCGAATGATTCTTCTTGAAAGATTCTGATATATTGGGAATCAGACTCCCTCGTGTATAGACATGTGGACACATGTATACATACATTGATACACACACAGACATAGAGATATTCACATACATTTGAAGTGATCCAATAACCATATTTCAAGAACCTAAAGAGTACCACATTCTAATAACTTACATGCTACATCTTTCCTACACATGGTTGTGAGAGGGTGGAGCTTATAGAACATCAAGTTCCTTTTATACAGTCATAAGAAAGACCGATTATGATGTTTTGTTTTACTACCATTTTTAGAAACATGACTCAATCTCTTGTTCAATCTACATCCAAGGAGTCATGATCTTTATATCACATCAAACCGAGAAACATTATCTTCTTTACATATTTATTTTCTCTCTCTATTTATTATATTTAAATTATGAGCAGTGTTTGATTTACTATATATATTAAACACACACACTGTCGTTTTTACTTTAACTAGAAGATACTTTATATTTTATCAACTATCTTTACTTTTGTTTTTATATGGTTTTGTGGAAGAGGTCCTTGTGTGGCATGTGTTTGTTTTATTCCCACAGGTATTGCGAAAGAGGTCCCCACATGGCCTGGACAGCTTGTCTATTTTATTTACCTGATCCAGGTTGTTGATCAATATTATTTTATATAATATTCTTGGTAGCAGGTTATTTCCAAGTGGGGAGTATTAGGTCTCATCTTGAGACTGAACCTCTTGTATTTTTTTCACTTTGTGTTTTTTTTCATTTTGTTTTGTTTTATTTCATTTCAAATATTTTAACTGAATTTATTTTAAACAGTAAACAAAACCACTACTTCAATAGTTAGTATTAATTAGTGTTTATATAAGTTTTTGATCAAATAAATTGATATTCATATATTATTTTAACTGATATCTAATCACTCTTTGATAAATCTATTAAAATATCATAACTTATATCGATTTGTTATTTTGATTAACTGGGTTGTTTTTAATTTAACTGGGGGATTTTATTTAAGGCTTTTTTTAAAAAAAATATTGGGTACTCAATTCATCCCTCCTATTCAGATATTCAGTCCAAAAAGCATTTATTGTCAAAGGTTATTCAAAAACTCTTAAACTATGATTTCAGTTGTGTTTTAAAGATCTAAAATTTTTTTCAATTCAAAATTTAGTTCTTTAAATTGATAATAGAAAATAATTTTTTTATACTAATAGACTTACTTTCTTTAATGGTAATAACTATTCTCAATGGAAAATAAATATGAAAATACATCTTTAAATCATAGGTTTTGAAATTTGGTCTGCTATAGAAGAAAAATATCAATTACCTAAGACTATTAGGAGTTCTTGGGATGATGCTACTAAACTTTATTATAACAAAAATTACAAAGCAATGAATTCTATTTATTGTGCTTTAGGAGATGAATAATTTAATAGGATACATGATAGTAAATCTACTTATGAAATTTGGGACACATTGGCTATTTCTTATGAAGGAACAACTAATGTGACTAAAATGAAATTTCATACTTATAAAATTAAATATGATATGTTTAAGATGAAACATGATGAGATGATTTCTTATATGTATCTCAGGTTAAATGAAATAGTGAACACAATGAGATCCTTGTGGAATCATGTGTCAGACAAAGATAAAATCATGAGACTACTAGGACGTCTTCCAGAGAGATGGATAGGAACATTTGTTTCAATAATAGAATCTTATGATATTAGTAAGAAACATGTCAGGGAATTTATTAGGAAGTTAATTATGTATGAGGAAGATCTTAAGGTTAATTGTTAAGAGGATGATGATCCAAATAAGAAATCTATTACATTCAAAACTACTATATCAAAATATAAAGAAAAAGAAAACGTTCTAGATAGAAGCTTTAGTGATTAGGAATCACCAGCATCTAGTGATGAGGAAATGGCCCATCTGGCCATAAGGTTTAAAAAATCCTACAAGAAGAAGAAATTCTTCTAGAAACTAAGCTACAATGTAAAGTATGATAATATAGGAAATTGGAAAAAGGATTGGGAAAGATATGAAAATTCAAATGATATTACCTATTATGAGTGTAAAAGAAAAGTACATGTTAAGGTTGATTGTCCTATGTTGAAGTATAAAAAGAAGTATGAGGATAAGGATAAAAAGTATAAGAAATCCATTGAAGACACATAGAGTGCCTATGAGAATAGCTCTAGTAACTCAAACTCAACTCATGAAGAAAATCTTGATGGAGAAAATGTGTGCTTTATGACAAATATACCTAAGTTACCTACTGTATTTACTATACTTAATTATAATAATTTTTAAAATGAATAAAATTATGATGATAAGTCAAAATATGAAATGTTTTAATACTTCAATATGATTGAAGATACTTTTAATGATCATAAATATAAATATAAATTTATGAAGAAACAGAATGTTTTATCTACAAATATTAAGTCATATTTTATATTAGAGAAAGAAAAAAAATTCTCAATTATTAAAATAAAATACTAAAGTGAAATTTTAAAATTTGAAACTAAATAAATACTTAAATAGATTTACAAATGGAATGTAAACTCTCACTCAAGTTCTAGGTAAAAACATTTCTCCTAAATATATCATTGGTCTAGGTTATCAACCTGAATAAAGAATAATTTTTAAGAGTAGTTTTTTTCCAAAGACTACTTCTAGAAATTCTACATCAAGTTTTTATTCAAGTGGACCAAATAAATTTTTTATTTCAAAAAATTTACTATATTCTTATAGGAAACCTACCAAGAAAATATGGTTTTCTAAATACCTAATTACTAACATATCTGGACCCAAGAAAATCTGGGTACCAAAATCATTCTTGGTATAAACTTTTTTTGTAGAAAAGTTTATTAAAGAGATCATATAGAAATTGGTGGTACTTGGATAGCTGTTTTTTTAGACATATGATAGGAGATTACTCAATCTTCAAGAACCTGATAAAGGTTTATGGTGGTCATGTCACATTTGGTGAAAATACTAAGGGAAAAATCATTTCCCTTGGCCAAATTTGTAACACTAACTCAATTTTAATTTCTAAAGTAATTTTTGTTTATGGTTTAAAATAAATACTGCTTAGCATCTCACAGTTATGTGATGATGGTTTTCATGTGAAGTTTGAAAACAATGATTGTAATTTTTTTAATTCTTAAAATGATTTAGTATTTACTACTTTGAGAAATGATAATGTGTATTCTGTTAAACTTGATCATTTAATTTCACAAAATATTTTTTTGGTTATGTTCCTTTTATAGATAATCTTAGTTTTGGTATAGGATACTAGGCCACTAAAAGATTCACTCTCTTAGAAATATTACTTGGAAAATGTTAGTCAGGGATCTACCCAAAATTGAATTCCCAAATGAAAAATTTTGTAACCCTTATCAAAAAGTGAAATAGTATAGAATATCTTTTAAGTTAAATAAATAAGTTTTAACTTCACAACCTCTTGATTTGGTTCACATAGACTTGTTTGAACCATCTAGAGTTTATTATTTAAATAGTAATCACTATTTTTATGTACTTGTAGATGACTTTTCTAGATATACATGGGTATTCTTTTTATATCACAAAATCAAATCTTGTTATTATTTTACCAAGTATGCTAAATATATAGAAAACCTAAGTGGAATTAGAATTAAGACCTTAAGAAGTGACTATGTCCATTAGTTTTAAAATCAAAACTTTTAATCCTTTTTCTTAAAAACTAGATATATTCATAACTTCTATGCTTCAAGGACCCCTCATTAGAATGTAGTAGTATAAATAATAAATAGAAAACTTCAAGATATATCTTGAACAATACTTAATGAATATTAATTACCTATCTACTTTTAGGTAGAGTCTGTGAACATAGCCTGCTATATAATTAATTGAGTTTTAATTCGACCTATTTTGAAGAAAACCCCTTATGAACTTTGGAATAATAGGAAGCCTAAGTTTAATTACATTAAAGTTTGTTGTTGTAAAGTCTTTATTCTTAACACTAAGGATAATCTTGAAAAGTTTTACTCTGAAAGTGGTGAAGGGATTTTCCTTGGTCGATCGACTTCTAATAAATCATATAGATTTTTTAACAAAAGAACCAAGACCATAAAAGAGTATGTCCATGTCAAGTTTGATGAAACAGATCCACATGAACCTAAAACCCCTTTATAAAACCTTTAGGATGACTTTTCCACTTTGAACTTAAATTCTAAACCTTCTGATACTACAGTAAATTGGGTATAAAATTCATCCAATTTTTAGGAACTTCCAAAATCTGAACTTGTAGAGGACCCTGAGGTGACCAACCCTTCTTTTTATAGAGATTTTGGGACTCTTAAATACCATCCTTTAGATGTTTTTGTTGGAGACTTAGATAATGGAACACAAATTGGATCTTCTCTAAGAAACTAGGTTAAACATCAAGCATTATTTTCACAACTTGAACCAAAGAACATCAATGATGAAATTAATGATGAATTCTGGGTAATGGCTATATAAGAAGAACTTAGTAAATTTAGAATAAATAAAGTTTGGGAACTTGTTTATATACCCAAAGAAACCTTGACTATAGGAACTAAATGGGTGTTTAGAAATAAGTTTGATGAATTTGGAACAATAGTAAGGAATAAGGCTAGAATAGTTGCACAAGGGTATAGTTAAGAAGAAGTTATATACTATGAAGAAACCTTTTCACCTATATCTAGACTTGAATCCATTAGAATACCGCTTTCCTATCCAGCACATCTAGATTTAAAATTGTATCAAATTGATGTCAAAAGTGCATTCTTGAATAGGTATATAGTTGAAGATTTTTTTTAACAACCTTCTAGTTTTCAAAATCCTCATTTTTGAAATCATGTTCTCAAGTTTACAAAAGATTATATAGTTTAAAGAAAGCTTCTAAATCTTGGTATGATAGGATCAGCTCTTTTATTATTTCAAAATGATTTAAAAAGGGTATATTTGATCATATCCTATTTATAATAGGAATTTAAGAAGGTGTTTTAGTTTTTTAAATCTATGTAGATGATATTATTTTTAGATCTTCTAAAAATTATTTATATACTGAATTTTCAAAAATGATGCAAAATTAATTTAAAATGATTTTAATGGGTGAACTAAAATTCTTTCATGGTTTTAATATTTTTCAAAATTAAGAGGAAATTATCATAAATAAAAGTATATACATTAAATACCTTTTAAAAAAATTGGTTTGGATATCACTAAGAGTAGTGAAAATCCTATGAGTACCACCTGTAAGTTGGATCTTAATAAAGTTGGGAAATCAGTGGATCAACCTAGTTACAGAGGTATGATTGGAAGTCTTCTCTACTTAACTACTAGTTGTCCTGACATTATGTTTAGTGTGTTTATGTGTGCTCATTTTCAAAAAAATCCAAAAGAGTCACACTTAGTTTATGTAAAAAGGATTTTCAAATACCTCAAATATGAAACCAATCTAGGATTGTTCTATCTGAGAAGACAATCATTTGACTTAGTTAGTTATTTAGATAATTATTTTGGTTGTTTCAAGTTATATAGAAAAAGAACCTCTGAAACATGTTACCTTTTGGGAAAGCCTCTAGTATCTTGGTGTATTAAGAAAAAAATTGTTGCAATGTCTAATGTTGAAGTTGAAAATATAGTTGCAGGTAGTTGTTGTACTCAAATTATGTGTATTAAACATTCATTTCTAGACTATGGATATCAATTATGACATGTACTTATAAACTATGACAATACAAGTTCTATAGACATTTCTAAAAAACATATATCTCACTCAAGAACAAAACACATTGATGTAAGATATCACTTTTAGAGAGATCATTTTCAAAAGAGTGATATAACTCTTGAATACATTAGTAATGAACATTAATTTCAGATATTTTCACTAAGCCCTTGAATTATGATAGAATGAACTATATCAAACATGAATAAGGCACGATTAATTTTGGTTAAGCTTAATTTTTTTAGGTTTAACCATTGGTTTTTTACCCAACATTAAGTTTTACCAGATTTTGGTGTATTTCCCACCATTTAGTTTTACTCAATGTTGAGTTTTACCCACCGTTGAGTTTTACCCACCATTGAGTTTTACCCATCATTGGTATTTACTCACAGTTTTAAAATGTCTCTCCATTTATTTTTAAGACACCAGTTCTATTTCATTTTTTATGTGTTATTTATTTATTTAATTTTTTAATTGAAGTCAAAATTTATTTTGATTTTAATTTTAGAAATCCCTAAATGATGTAAATTATATATTTGTCTAATTTAAATGTTTAATCTCTCCCGCACATTTCTCTCGATCCTTATTACGACCCTTTCGCTCCCAATTATCATCCTTCCCTCACTTTATCCTAAACATTACAAGATGATCGCCATGGTTAGAGTGAATAGAGCCACAATATCTTCTCCTGATTAGTCACATCATTCAAAGAAGAAAAAATGAGAGTTGATCCATCCAGTTGCAATTGAACAAATGAACTTGGAGCTTGTTAAGTGTACTATTATTCTTGATAAATAATTTTATGTTGAATGGTTAATATTCAGGAAGTATTTAGTGCTCAGAGTTTTACAAGACCAAGGATGGGTAGAATAGTTTTCTTCTAACGATAGGCCTTTCTATCCTAGTTTAGTGCACCATTTATATCAATTTTTCGAGTTTAGTTTTGAGTAAAATGAAGATAGGGTATGAAGGAAAATAAATGGACAAAAATTTGTCTTCTCTTCAAGACAATGGGATAGATGTTTGATATTTCATCGTGAAGGAGTTTCAAATTACTATCAAGGAACTATTCCAAGTGATATTGAAACATTTGTTAATAAATATTCCTTGGAAGAGTTGACTAGAGATGGGATACTGAGAAGACCAATTTCTGCAAAGATTTATGGTGAATATTGATTTCACTTCAATTTTATCCAACATATTATTTTCTTGGGTAAATTTTATTTATCTATAATGTGGTATAAAGATATTTATCTTTTGTATCTTATGAAAATATAAGAGAAGATCAATTTTTGTAGATACTTGATGGTTCACATGATGGAGATTTTCCATCCATCTTCCAAATCCAATTCTCTAATCTATCCTGAGTTTATTTTGTCCATGTTGGAGGCTAAATGATTGGTTAATGAATGTGAAGAAACCATAGTGAATTGTGGAGGTTTATCATTACAAGGGTAATTTACAAAAGGATAAAGATAAGTTGGAACACCTGGAAGAAATAGTGGACTAATGATGGTGATAGGATATATATGGATTTTAACCCGATTGATGACCCTTCCAGACTAATTAATCTTGTGTATCCTGTATTAGTGCTAGATGAGGTGGTTGGGTATTCAGATGAGGAGGAATAAGAGGTTTTTGTCTCTGGTGATGAGGAACCATAATTCTTAGTGGATAGTGGTAGTGACCCATACCTACTATAAGGCCACAGCCTTAAACCTTACTTAAACTTGAGTTATTACAGGATTACACATTGAGGATCTTTTCAGGTTTAGAGTTTTAGAGAATTAGATCATGAAACTTGCATTACATTCCACATTTAAACAAGGTGGTTACATAAAAGACAATATTCATTCTTCCCATCAATGGAAACCTATTTAAAATAAAACACAGATTCTTTCTGGACACATCCTTGACACTATCGTCACATCATGTACCTTTCTCTTGACCTGTGAAAAGCATTTCAAAAAAACTTGGGATGAGCATAAAAAGCTCAGTAAGGGTTATAAAAATATGGAAAGGAAACATGAGTTCATATATACATAAGAATGAAATCATACTTTACCCATAAAACATAGGCATATCAAATCATGAATAAATCATAGAAAACATAAGACATAAAGGTAACTTGAGGCATTCATAACATTCTTACGTAGGGAGTAACCCTCTTGGTTACGTTTGGAATACCCATCACAGTATATTCCCTAAATCTCTTCAGAGAAACCTTAACGTTTCACTCCTTCGCGTTACCCAATGCATTGGAGAGCTATATCGGGCTCACCCGCCCTTAGTTTATCACGGAACCACCCGTTTTCATAACAATGCCCAAGAACCATAACATAAACGTATCACATAAAACATGCATAAAGGAAACAAAACATTTCCACATTTCAATCACAATACAACATTTTAGTATTTTGAAATAATGAATCCATACAAAAAGAAACCATTTCCAAAACCATTTAAAACATTTAATAAAGAGATTTTTGAATCAAAGTGTCCCATACCACCTTGAAGCTTTTAACATTTTAAACCATTAATATCCATATAAATAAATCCTTAAAACCATTTTGAAAACATGGATATTAATAAGAACAAATAATTAAAACATTTAAAACGATATTTTGGTTAAAGGGGTTTTACCAAAATTAGAGACACTTGAATACAATAATCGAGGAATAACATTTAGTCAGAGCTTTATAATATCATGAGAATAAAAGGATTCATGATATAATACTCCAAAGGACAGTATATACACCATATAAGAGTGAATTGGTGCATAACAACAATGTACCCTCAATAGAAATGTCAAATGTGATGAAATCCCTTATAAAGAAGGTATCCTTAAATTAAGGACAAATAAATCTCAAAAATATGTGTGAAAAATATATATATACACCCAATATAAGTGGATATTAAGTGTAAAACAATAAAAGGTCATTCACACATATTCAATGGATGACATATTCAATGACTACAAGTTGAACCCAAAGAAATCGAAATTGGGTTAAAAAGTTCCCTTGACAGCCTAACGGCATCACATCAAAATGAGTTGATGAGAGATAAAAAGTGTATCTCATCACTTGGACATAAAATTTACATCAATAAGGATGTATGAGAACATATCACAACATAAAAATATGTAAATTAAAAGACCCAACAAAAGAAGTCTTTTAAAAAAAGAGGAGGGTGAAAGTTTCCCTTACCGACTTGGGTATCTTTCAAAACATACACCCCATGAAAGAAAGACAATAGGTCATTGATGTAAATACTCATAAAAGAAAGTATATTACACAAAGAGTAGAATAATGGGAATTACATACACCAATCAATCGAATTTGTGGCGTATGTAGCGTAAATCTCACGGGAATAAAAGTGAGATGAAAAATCCCTTACGAAAACTCGGCAGCCTAACGGCGCCACATAAAACTTCTGAATATGGATTGATGAGATCAAATAGAGTATCCCATCATATTACAATAGAATTTACAGAAAGTGGAATATAAAAGAATATCCCCCAACATTGCAAGGAGGAGATTAAAAGAAGTGACATAAAGGAGAGTACTTAAAAGAAAGAGAGAGGTTAGATCTCTTACGAAAGTTCGGCAGCCTAACGGCGCCACTCAAAACTTCCAAAATGGATTGATGAGATAGAATAGGGTCTCTCATCACATGATCATTAAAATTACAGTAAATTTAATATAAAAGAACATCCCAATCATAAGAAATATGAGCTTAAAATAGATGACATAAAAGAGTGTACTTAAAAAGGAAGAGAGTTGTAGGATCCCTTACCTCGGGTCCGACATGACTCGGTCGTTCTTTAACATCCTGAATAATAAACATGAGTTAATTTATACTTTCTTAAGAACCTTTTAAAAGGTCATTATTCCTTTCATATCAATTATTGACATGTTATAAACATTATGTAATCATTTAAGTTAATAATACTTGTTTTGCCGATATTTGGTTCTTAAGTCGAAAATGGACTTCTTACAATTACATGTTGTTCGTGTGGTCAAAGGTTCTTTATATCCAGAATGACATTCCTGATTTTGATATCATATATATCATATATATCCAGAATATACATGTATTTATAATATTACATAATCATTTAGAGGTAAGAAATGAAATGCATCGTTCATGGAGACGGTAACCCGTACATACGCATGAACGCTACTTTCATTTCTATTTCATATTTTATAGAATGGAATAATAATGATATAAAGGTATATTATAATTACAGTATAATATCATATATAATATCATAGTTCCATCCTTTATACGTCCCACATATGGTATTTAACGAATCAAATCACTTTGAGGGGGCGGTAGTCCGCACTTCCTAAAATGAAGATATCGCGTATACCCATAATGGAAGCCATAAAGGTAAGACACAAATGAAAAATACAGAAGAATAAGTAAAACATAAACATATTATATATCATATATAAAAATAGTGACATCATAATGGCCACCTTTGAAGGTGTTAAATGAGTATTGAACAATCATCGTTTCGGGAGACAGAATTTCGCCATCCACAGAAACCGTATGTTCTTTAACCATTTGATGTAGTTGTGTGAGAGTGTAGATCGAATAAATCTTATAACAACATACTAGTATATTGAAGATACTGGTGTTGTTACAAAATAAGTAAATAAAAATAGTTTAGGGGGTTGGAGAAGCAAAATAAAACAAATGAACATGAGAGAATGAATTACCTTTAAAAAAATGTAACTCCTTTTGATTTGAGCCTAATGGCTTCCTTTGAAAGGATTCTGCCCAAAGGGAATCCTCTAGGATGAGGATATGGATGTGGAGAGAGTAAATGGGCAGGGGTTGGCCGATCCAAAGGCTTGAGGAGTGTGTGAAATGAGGTAGAGGTGGGGGCCTTTTATAAGAGGAGAGGAGGGGCACTTTTGGAAAGTAAGAAATATTACTTTATTTGAAAATGTATTTCGGTTTTAAAAGGTCCCACATTGATATAAGTCGTTGATAAGGTGATAAGGCTTCGAAATCCACTCATCCAATAAGTTTTTGCCATGTTTAGTTCATATATTTTACATTATCTTTCCATTTTATTTAAATCGTCAAATAATGATGTCATCGCTGCATCATTATTATGTCATAAATAATTTAATTTATTTAATGTCTAAAAATTATAAAAAAAATACTATGCTGTATGAAATCTTTTTATCTTTCCAATGACTATTTATAATAAAAATTTGGACCTGTGTAACCCCACTTAAAAATTGTTTTAGTAAAACATATCATGTTTGTGTCAATTTTACTTTTACATTAAATAAAATGTTATTTATGTCATTTCCCAACCAAAGTGGATCCATGGGGTCCCCAATTTGACCCATGGCTTGTCTTGGTCGGCCATGACACAACCAATAAGGTTGGGACATGTGTCTAGGTCATTTCATATCATTAAAGCATTATTTATACCTTAAACTACCCTAATTACCACTAATCGCGATTAAAAACTTAATAAGTTACTATTCACCAAAAAATTATTTTAATCTCATTGAACAACATTTTACTTCCTAATGACAACCATGTATGTCGGATTTTCAAAATTCAATACACATTAGTGTTAAACTTTCATTTAACTGAAAAATCAGTTTGCTTGATTACCACTTAGTGGTTTCATTATTCATCAAAAATTGAAGTTTTTCAGAAAATTACCAAAAATTCACCCTAATCTATATTTGATATTACGAATTCAAAAATGAAGTCTATTTTACAAAATTCAAAACATATAAGTCACATTAATTAATTTAATAATTAATTCCCGCTGTCATAGCAAATAGCGTGTTTTTATGAAACAATAATTATCAAAAGATTGACATTGGTTTAAGTCTGATTTCAAAGTGAAATTGATTCCAACGACCACTTTTGGATTTAATGGTAAAAATATTTTCTAATTCCACTTTAAAACCAATTCAAAATATAATCTAATCATATAAATAAATTAGATTAAAAAGTGGTTTTGAATTAAAATACAACATTTTACACTATTCATTAAAAAAAATGAACTTTATCGGAAAGATACCAAAAATTTACACAAAGTAAATTTTGATGTCCCGATTCTTAATAAGAGTTATATTTGGTCCAAAAGAATGTTTAAGAGTGAACAAAACTATATTTAATGACGGTTCTCCATCAAAAGGTGATAAGTGAACCTTTAGTGAAAATTAGGGCATATATGCCTAAAATTGAATTCTTTCCGTATTTTAAGCCTCTATCCTTTATTGGATAAATGTAAAAACATTTAAAAACATATATAATCATATTTTAGTTATTTCTATCCATTCCCTCCATTACAACGGCTACATGTTAACTACCATTTAAAATAACATTATTTTATTTTTAGAGTGCAACGTAAGATTCCCAAGAAACTCGTTGTTGCGTGTTGGGTACGCCATCGATCATAGCATCCCATTTAAAGTCATTTAAATATTTTATTCACAAAAATGGATAAATATGAAATGTAATATTCTTTATTTACCTGGGGTGTTACATCCTTCCCCCCTTTTGGGAATTGCGTCCTCGCAATTTTAAAATTGCTCTTGGAAACATCCTTGAAAGTCCCACATCGGAACAAAAGTCGGTAAAACAAACACTTTAAAATAAAGAAAGATAAGTACAAAGGTCACCCGAGTTAACCCATACTAGGATTCCAAGTATGAAAATATGGACTTGGAGGAAAAAACAAAGGGTCATGTTCTAATGGAGAGTGATAGAAAACATGTTTAGGAGAAAGTTAACCACGAGAAAATCACAAACTTGTGATGGGTTAAACGGTATTCGATTCCCCAGTAGGAAAGGTTAATAGAAAACATTTTTGTTTTAAGTTACTTTTTATTGAGGAATTTATTCATAAGGAAACATAATCACTTATCATATTGACTTTCAACCTTTATTAGATTCCTTACACAAACTCATATTTTCTCCAAAAGACAAGTATTTAGGAAGACTTGTTCACATTAAGAGTACTATAATCAACTTCTAGAGAATCACCTAATCCACAAAATATAACTATATACTTCCCATGTCTTTAGACTTTGACCAAATCCAAAACCAAAAAGGCTAGTACAAGATCAGATAATCCAAAAAAGGATAACCCTTTATAAAAAGAAAATCTATTCTTAATCTCCAAAATTTGTCCAACAAAACCCAAAGTTCAACGAGGACCATTCTATAATCAATTTGTCCATAAAATTCTTCAAAGTAAACCAATATAAGATTGAAACCCAAATATTTGAAGGATTTAGTCGCATAGTCTTCCAAGATAAATCGTAACATTTATCTGCAAACAATATCAGTTGCTCCTAAAGTCTCGTTTTGAAAAGTAATTAACCTAATCACATATCCTCCATGATAGGTTAATCATTTTCATAAATAACCCAAAATCAAATTACTCTTAATTCATAAAATCATATAACTAGAATGAATCAGTCAAACTAACCAGGGACTTCATGTAGTCCAGTGGTAGGCGATAAATACCAGTCGCACATTGGTTGTGGGTTTGATTCCCGCAGCTTTGTCCGACGCGACGGGTAGTCACACGGTCTGCGTGTTGTCCTTTTTCCAAAACAATATAATTCTTAAAAAATTCCCCAAAATGAGATAAAATCTTCAAAGATGATCATAAAATATTTTAACCTCAAGTTTATCTAATGCCTTTCATTTCCATCAGAACATATAATAACCCATAATTACCTCAAAAGTAAGGATCAAATAAACCCTAATGGTTACCTTAATAATTATTACCTTAATTTCCACATCGAGTTGGCCATCTCGTACATGATGCACTAGAGAACTCACCAAGGTTGAAGTGGTTGATCATGACTCCTTGATAGTTGGTTTAGAACAACCATGAGTTTCCTCATTGAATCCTCCATTTTATCTAGTATCTTAATCATAGATCCACCACAGTTTCCTTCAAACCAATTGTCACTTTGGTGCCTGCGAGATCCATCCATTCACTAAAAACAGAAATGTCAGTGTGAGTATATCAACAAAACCATCATGTACTAATGAGTAAGATAAACACTAAGATATACTTACTCATTCACTTTATCTAAAACTAGGACTCTTTCTGAAATCCTAACCATTATGGTAATGTCACTTATGCTTAAAGAATACCCTAACCTCTAAAGTTATCTAAACCGACCTTTGATACCAACTATAAGGCCCCAACCTTAAACCTTACTTAAACTTGAGTTATTACAGGATTACACATTGAGGATCTTTTCAGGTTTAGAGTTTTAGAGAATTAGATCATGAAACTTGCATTACATTCCACATTTAAACAAGTTGGTTACATAAAAGACAATATTCATTCTTCCCATCAATAGAAACCTATTTAAAATAAAACACGGATTCTTTCTTGACACATCCTTGACACTGTCGTCACATCATGTACCTTTCCCTTGACCTGTGAAAAGCATTTCAAAAAAACTTGGGATGAGCATAAAAAGCTCAGTAAGGGTTATAAAAATATGGAAAGGAAACATGAGTTCATATATACATAAGAATGAAATCATACTTTACCCATAAAACATAGGCATATCAAATCATGAATAAATCATAGAAAACATAAGACATAAAGGTAACTTGAGGCATTCATAACATTCTTACGTAGGGAGTAACCCTCTTGGTTACGTTTGGAATACCCATCACAGTATATTCCCTAAATCTCTTCGGAGAAACCTTAACGTTTCACTCCTTCGCGTTACCCAATGCATTGGAGAGCTATATCGGGCTCACCCGCCCTTAGTTTATCACGGAACCACCCGTTTTCATAACAATGCCCAAGAACCATAACATAAACGTATCACATAAAACATGCATAAAGGAAACAAAACATTTCCACATTTCAATCACAATACAACATTTTAGTATTTTGAAATAATGAATCCATACAAAAAGAAACCATTTCCAAAACCATTTAAAACATTTAATAAAGAGATTTTTGAATCAAAGTGTCCCATACCACCTTGAAGCTTTTAACATTTTAAACCATTAATATCCATATAAATAAATCCTTAAAACCATTTTGAAAACATGGATATTAATAAGAACAAATAATTAAAACATTTAAAACGATATTTTGGTTAAAGGGGTTTTACCAAAATTAGAGACACTTGAATACAATAATCGAGGAATAACATTTAGTCAGAGCTTTATAATATCATGAGAATAAAAGGATTCATGATATAATACTCCAAAGGACAGTATATACACCATATAAGAGTGAATTGGTGCATAACAACAATGTACCCTCAATAGAAATGTCAAATGTGATGAAATCCCTTATAAAGAAGGTATCCTTAAATTAAGGACAAATAAATCTCAAAAATATGTGTGAAAAATATATATATACACCCAATATAAGTGGATATTAAGTGTAAAACAATAAAAGGTCATTCACACATATTCAATGGATGACATATTCAATGACTACAAGTTGAACCCAAAGAAATCGAAATTGGGTTAAAAAGTTCCCTTGACAGCCTAACGGCATCACATAAAAATGAGTTGATGAGAGATAAAAAGTGTATCTCATCACTTGGACATAAAATTTACATCAATAAGGATGTATGAGAACATATCCCAACATAAAAATATGTAAATTAAAAGACCCAACAAAAGAAGTCTTTTAAAAAAAGAGGAGGGTGAAAGTTTCCCTTACCGACTTGGGTATCTTTCAAAACATACACCCCATGAAAGAAAGACAATAGGTCATTGATGTAAATACTCATAAACGAAAGTATATTACACAAAGAGTAGAATAATTGGAAGTACATACACCACTCAATCGAATTTGTGGCGTATGTAGCGTAAATCTCACGGGAATAAAAGTGAGATGAAAAATCCCTTACGAAAACTCGGCAGCCTAACGGCGCCACATAAAACTTATGAATATGGATTGATGAGATCAAATAGAGTATCCCATAATATTACAATAGAATTTACAGAAAGTGGAATATAAAAGAATATCCCCCAACATTGCAATGAGGAGATTAAAAGAAGTGACATAAAGGAGAGTACTTAAAAAGAAAGAGAGAGGTTAGATCTCTTACGAAAGTTCGGCAGCCTAACGGCGCCACTCAAAACTTCCAAAATGGATTGATGAGATAGAATAGGGTCTCTCATCCCATGATCATAAAAATTACAGTAAATTTAATATAAAAGAACATCCCAATCATAAGAAATATGAGCTTAAAATAGATGACATAAAAGAGTGTACTTAAAAAGGAAGAGAGTTGTAGGATCCCTTACCTCGGGTCCGACATGACTCGGTCGTTCTTTAACATCCTGAATAATAAACATGAGTTAATTTATACTTTCTTAAGAACCTTTTAAAAGTTCATTATTCCTTTCATATCAATTATTGACATGTTATAAACATTATGTAATCATTTAAGTTAATAATACTTGTTTTGCCGATATTTGGTTCTTAAGTCGAAAGTGGACTTCTTACAATTACATGTTGTTCGTGTGGTCAAAGGTTCTTTATATCCAGAATGACATTCCTGATTTGGATATCATATATATCATATATATCCAGAATATACATGTATTTATAATATTACATAATCATTTAGAGGTAAGAAATGAAATGCATCGTTCATGGAGACGGTAAGTCGTACGTACGCATGAACGCTACTTTCATTTCTATTTCGTATTTTATAGAATGGAATAATAATGATATAAAGGTATATTATAATTACAGTATAATATAATATATAATATCATAGTTCCATCCTTTATACGTCCCACATATGGTATTTAACGAATCAAATCACTTTGAGGGGGCGGTAGTCCGCACTTCCTAAAATGAAGATATCGCGTATACCCATAATGGAAGCCATAAAGGTAAGACACAAATAAAAAATACAGAAGAATAAGTAAAACATAAACATATTATATATCATATATAAAAATAGTGACATCATAATGGCCACCTTTGAAGGTGTTAAATGAGTATTGAACAATCATCGTTCCGGGAGACAGAATTTCGCCATCCACAGAAACCGTATGTTCTTTAACCATTTGATGTAGTTGTGTGAGAGTGTAGCTCGAATAAATCTTATAACAACATCCTAGTATATTGAAGATACTGGTGTTGTTACAAAATAAGTAAATAAAAATAGTTTAGGGGGTTGGAGAAGCAAAATAAAACAAATGAACATGAGAGAATGAATTACCTTTAAAAAATGTAACTCCTTTTGATTTGAGCCTAATGGCTTCCTTTGAAAGGATTCTGCCCAAAGGGAATCCTCTAGGATGAGGATAGGGATGTGGAGAGAGTAAATGGGCAGGGGTTGGCCAAGCCAAAGGCTTGAGGAGTGTGTGAAATGAGGTAGAGGTGGGGGCCTTTTATAAGAGGAGAGGAGGGGCACTTTTGGAAAGTAAGAAATATTACTTTATTTGAAAATTTATTTCGGTTTTAAAAGGTCCCACATTGATATAAGTCGTGTATAAGGTGATAAGGCTTCTAAATCCACTCATCCAATAAGTTTTGGCCATGTTTAGTTCATATATTTTACATTATCTTTCCATTTTATTTAAATCGTCAAATAATGATGTCATCGCTGCATCATTATTATGTCATAAATAATTTAATTTATTTAATGTCTAAAAATTATAAAAAAAATACTATTCTGTATGAAATCTTTTTATCTTTCCAATTAATATTTATAATAAAAATTTGGACTTGTGTAACCCCACTTAAAAATTGTTTTAGTAAAACATATCATGTTTGTGTCAATTTTACTTTTACATTAAATAAAATGTTATTTATGTCATTTCCCAACCAAAGTGGATCCATGGGGTCCCCAATTTGACCCATGGCTTGTCTTGGTCGGCCATGACACAACCAATAAGGTTGGGACATGTGTCTAGGTCATTTCATATCATTAAAGCATTATTTATACCTTAAACTACACTAATTACCACTAATCGCGATTAAAAACTTAATAAGTTACTATTCACAAAAAAATTATTTTAATCTCATTGAACCACATTTTACTTCCTAATGACAACCATGTATGTCGGATTTTCAAAATTCAATACACATTAGTGGTAAACTTTCATTTAACTGAAAAATCAGTTTGCTTGATTACCACTTAGTGGTTTCATTATTCATCAAAAATTGAAGTTTTTCAGAAAATTACCAAAAATTCACCCTAAGCTATATTTGATATTACAAATTCAAAAATGAAGTCTATTTTACAAAATTCAAAACATATAAGTCACATTAATTAATTTAATAATTAATTCCCGCTGTCATAGCAAATAGCGTGTTTTTATGAATTAATAATTATCAAAAGATTGACACTGGTTTAAGTCTGATTTCAAAGTGAAATTGATTCCAACGACCACTTTTGGATTTAATGGTAAAAATATTTTCTAATTCCACTTTAAAACCAATTCAAAATATAATCTAATCATATAAATAAATTAGATTAAAAAGTGGTTTTGAATTAAAATACAACATTTTACACTATTCATTAAAAAAAATGAACTTTATCGGAAAGATACCAAAAATTTACACAAAGTAAATTTTGATGTCCCGATTCTTAATAAGAGTTTTATTTGGTCCAAAAGAATGTTTAAGAGTGAACAAAACTATATTTAATGACGGTTCTCCATCAAAAGGTGATAAGTGAACCTTTAGTGAAAATTAGGGCATATATGCCTAAAATTGAATTCTTTCCGTATTTTAAGCCTCTATCCTTTATTGGATAAATGTAAAAACATTTAAAAACATATATAATCATATTTTAGTTATTTCTATCCATTCCCACCATTACAACGGCTACATGTTAACTACCATTTAAAATAACATTATTTTATTTTTAGAGTGCAACGTAAGATTCCCAAGAAACTCGTTGTTGCGTGTTGGGTACGCCATCGATCATAGCGTCCCCTTTAAAGTCATTTAAATATTTTATTCACAAAAATGGATAAATATGAAATGTAATATTCTTTATTTACCTGGGGTGTTACATCCTTCCCCCCTTTTGGGAATTGCGTCCTCGCAATTTTAAAATTGCTCTTGGAAACATCCTTGAAAGTCCCACATCGGAACAAAAGTCGGTAAAACAAACACTTTAAAATAAAGAAAGATAAGTACAAAGGTCACCCGAGTTAACCCATACTAGGATTCCAAGTATGAAAATATGGACATGGAGGAAAAAACAAAGGGTCATGTTCTGATGGAGAGTGATAGAAAACATGTTTAGGAGAAAGTTAACCACGAGAAAATCACAAACTTGTGATGGGTTAAACGGTATTCGATTCCCCAGTAGGAAAGGTTAATAGACAACATTTTTGTTTTAAGTTACTTTTTATTGAGGAATTTATTCATAAGGAAACATAATCACTTATCATATTGACTTTCAACCTTTATTAGATTCCTTACACAAACTCATATTTTCTTCAAAAGACGAGTATTTAGGAAGACTTGTTCACATTAAGAGTACTATAATCAACTTCTAGAGAATCACCTAATCCACAAAATAGAACTATATACTTCCCATGTCTTTATACTTTAACCAAATCCAAAACCAAAAAGGCTAGTACAAGATCAGATAATCCAAAAAAGGATAACCCTTTATAAAAAGAAAATCTATTCTTAATCTCCAAAATTTGTCCAACAAAACCCAAAGTTCAACGAGGACCATTCTATAATCAATTTGTCCATAAAATTCTTCAAAGTAAACCAATATAAGATTGAAACCCAAATATTTGAAGGATTTAGTCGCATAGTCTTCCAAGATAAATCGTAACATTTATCTGCAAACAATATCAGTTGCTCCTAAAGTCTCGTTTTGAAAAGTAATTAACCTAATCACATATCCTCCATGATAGGTTAATCATTTTCATAAATAACCCAAAATCAAATTACTCTTAATTCATAAAATCATATAACTAGAATGAATCAGTCAAACTAACCAGGGACTTCATGTAGTCCAGTGGTAGGTGATAAATACCAGTCGCACATTGGTTGTGGGTTTGATTCCCGCAGCTTTGTCCGACGCGACGGGTAGTCACACGGTCTGCGTGTTGTCCTTTTTCCAAAACAATATAATTCTTAAAACATTCCCCAAAATGAGATAAAATCTTCAAAGATGATCATAACATATTTTAACCTCAAGTTTATCTAATGCCTTTCATTTCCATCAGAACATATAATAACCCATAATTACCTCAAAAGTAAGGATCATATAAACCCTAATGGTTACCTTAATAATTATTACCTTAATTTCCACATCGAGTTGGCCATCTCGTACATGATGCACTAGAGAACTCACCAAGGTTGAAGTGGTTGATCATGACTCCTTGATAGTTGGTTTAGAACAACCATGAGTTTCCTCATTTAATCCTCCATTTTATCTAGTATCTTAATCATAGATCCACCACAGTTTCCTTCAAACCAATTGTCACTTTGGTGCCTGCGAGATCCATCCATTCACTAAAAACAGAAATGTCAGTGTGAGTATATCAACAAAACCATCATGTACTAATGAGTAAGATAAACACTAAGATATACTTACTCATTCACTTTATCTAAAACTAGGACTCTTTCTGAAATCCTAACCATTATGGTAATGTCACTTATGCTTAAAGAATACCCTAACCTCTAAAGTTATCTAAACCGACCTTTGATACCAACTATAAGGCCCCAGCCTTAAACCTTACTTAAACTTGAGTTATTACAGGATTACACATTGAGGATCTTTTCAGGTTTAGAGTTTTAGAGAATTAGATCATGAAACTTGCATTACATTCCACATTTAAACAAGTTGGTTACATAAAAGACAATATTCATTCTTCCCATCAATGGAAATCTATTTAAAATAAAACACGGATTCTTTCTTGACACATCCTTGACACTATCGTCACATCATGTGCCTTTCCCTTGACCTGTGAAAAGCATTTCAAAAAAACTTGGGATGAGCATAAAAAGCTCAGTAAGGGTTATAAAAAATGGAAAGGAAACATGAGTTCATATATACATAAGAATGAAATCATACTTTACCCATAAAACATAGGCATATCAAATCATGAATAAATCATAGAAAACATAAGACATAAAGGTAACTTGAGGCATTCATAACATTCTTACGTAGGGAGTAACCCTCTTGGTTACGTTTGGAATACCCATCACAGTATATTCCCTAAATCTCTTCGGAGAAACCTTAATGTTTCACTCCTTCGCGTTACCCAATGCATTGGAGAGCTATATCGGGCTCACCCGCCCTTAGTTTATCACGGAACCACCCGTTTTCATAACAATGCCCAAGAACCATAACATAAATGTATCACATAAAACATGCATAAAGGAAACAAAACATTTCCACATTTCAATCACAATACAACATTTTAGTATTTTGAAATAATGAATCCATACAAAAAGAAACCATTTCCAAAACCATTTAAAACATTTAATAAAGAGATTTTTGAATCAAAGTGTCCCATACCACCTTTAAGCTTTTAACATTTTAAACAATTAATATCCATATAAATAAATCCTTAAAACCATTTTGAAAACATGGATATTAATAAGAACAAATAATTAAAACATTTAAAACGATATTTTGGTTAAAGGGGTTTTACCAAAATTAGAGACACTTGAATACAATAATCGAGGAATAACATTTAGTCAGAGCTTTATAATATCATGAGAATAAAAGGATTCATGATATAATACTCCAAAGGACAGTATATACACCATATAAGAGTGAATTGGTGCATAACAACAATGTACCCTCAATAGAAATGTCAAATGTGATGAAATCCCTTATAAAGAAGGTATCCTTAAATTAAGGACAAATAAATCTCAAAAATATGTGTGAAAAATATATATATACACCCAATATAAGTGGATATTAAGTGTAAAACAATAAAAGGTCATTCATACATATTCAATGGATGACATATTCAATGACTACAAGTTGAA
This sequence comes from Viscum album, assembly GCA_963277665.1. NCBI lineage: Eukaryota > Viridiplantae > Streptophyta > Magnoliopsida > Santalales > Viscaceae > Viscum > Viscum album. The sequence continues at coordinate 898,211,360 of OY728127.1, forward strand.
CCCAAAGAAATCGAAATTGGGTTAAAAAGTTCCCTTGACAGCCTAACGGCATCACATCAAAATGAGTTGATGAGAGATAAAAAGTGTATCTCATCACTTGGACATAAAATTTACATCAATAAGGATGTATGAGAACATATCCCAACATAAAAATATGTAAATTAAAAGACCCAACAAAAGAAGTCTTTTAAAAAAAGAGGAGGGTGAAAGTTTCCCTTACCGACTTGGGTATCTTTCAAAACATACACCCCATGAAAGAAAGACAATAGGTCATTGATGTAAATACTCATAAACGAAAGTATATTACACAAAGAGTAGAATAATGGGAAGTACATACACCACTCAATCTAATTTGTGGCGTATGTAGCGTAAATCTCACGGGAATAAAAGTGAGATGAAAAATCCCTTACGAAAACTCGGCAGCCTAACGGCGCCACATAAAACTTCTGAATATGGATTGATGAGATCAAATAGAGTATCCCATCATATTACAATAGAATTTACAGAAAGTGGAATATAAAAGAATATCCCCCAACATTGCAAGGAGGAGATTAAAAGAAGTGACATAAAGGAGAGTACTTAAAAAGAAAGAGAGAGGTTAGATCTCTTACGAAAGTTCGGCAGCCTAACGGCGCCACTCAAAACTTCCAAAATGGATTGATGAGAGAGAATAGGGTCTCTCATCACATGATCATAAAAATTACAGTAAATGTAATATAAAAGAACATCCCAATCATAAGAAAGATGAGCTTAAAATAGATGACATAAAAGAGTGTACTTAAAAAGGAAGAGAGTTATAGGATCCCTTACCTCGGGCCCGACATGACTCGGTCGTTCTTTAACATACTGAATAATAAACATGAGTTAATTTCTACTTGGTTAAGAACATTTTAAAAGTTCATTATTCCTTTTATATCAATTATTGACATGTTATAAACATTATGTAATCATTTAAGTTAATAATACTTGTTTTGCCGATATTTGGTTCTTAAGTCGAAAGTGGACTTCTTACAATTACATGTTGTTCGTGTTGTCAAAGGTTCTTTATATCCAGAATTACATTCCTGATTTGGATATCATATATATCATATATATCCAGAATATACATGTATTTATAATATTACATAATCATTTAGAGGTAAGAAATGAAATGCATCGTTCATGGAGACGGTAAGTCGTACGTACGCATGAACGCTAATTTCATTTCTATTTCGTATTTTATAGAATGGAATAATAATGATATAAAGGTATATTATAATTACAGTATAATATCATATATAATATCATAGTTCCATCCTTTATACGTCCCACATATGGTATTTAACGAATCAAATCACTTTGAGGGGGCGGTAGTCCGCACTTCCTAAAATGAAGATATCGCGTATACCCATAATGGAAGCCATAAAGGTAAGACACAAATGAAAAATACAGAAGAATAAGTAAAACATAAACATATTATATATCATATATAAAAATAGTGACATCATAATGGCCACCTTTGAAGGTGTTAAATGAGTATTGAACAATCATCGTTTCGGGAGGCAGAATTTCGCCATCCACGGAAACCGTATGTTCTTTAACCATTTGATGTAGTTGTGTGAGAGTGTAGCTCGAATAAATCTTATAACAACATCCTACTATATTTAAGATACTGGTGTTGTTACAAAAGAAGTAAATAAAAATAGTTTAGGGGGTTGGAGAAGCAAAATAAAACAAATGAACATGAGAGAATGAATTACCTTTAAAAATGTAACTCCTTTTGATTTGAGCCTAATGGCTTCCTTTGAAAGGATTATGCCCAAAGGGAATCCTCTAGGATGAGGATAGGGATGTGGAGAGAGTAAATGGGCAGGGTTTGGCCGAGCCAAAGGCTTGAGGAGTGTGTGAAATGAGGTAGAGGTGGGGGCCTTTTATAAGAGGAGAGGAGGGTCACTTTTGGAAAGTAAGAAATATTACTTTATTTGAAAATGTATTTCGGTTTTAAAAGGTCCCACATTGATATAAGTCGTGGATAAGGTGATAAGGCTTCGAAATACACTCATCCAATAAGTTCTGGCCATGTGTAGTTCATAGATTTTACATTATCTTTCCATTTTATTTAAATCGTCAAATAATGATGTCATCGCTGCATCATTATTATGTCATAAATAATTTAATTTATTTAATGTCTAAAAATTATAAAAAAAAATACTATTCTGTATGAAATCTTTTTATCTTTCCAATGACTATTTATAATAAAAATTTGGACTTGTGTAACCCAACTTAAAAATTGTTTTAGTGAAACATATCATGTTTGTGTCAATTTTACTTTTACATTAAATAAAATGTTATTTATGTCATTTCCCAACCAAAGTGGATACATGGGGTCCCAAAGTTGACCCATGGCTTGTCTTGGTCGGCCATGACACAACCAATAAGGTTGGGACATGTGTATAGGTCATTTCATATCATTAAAGCATTATTTATACCTTAAACTACACTAATTACCACTAATCGCGATTAAAAACTTAATAAGTTACTATTCACCAAAAAATTATTTTAATCTCATTGAACCACATTTTACTTCCTAATGACAACCATGTATGTCGGATTTTCAAAATTCAATACACATTAGTGGTAAACTTTCATTTAACTGAAAAATCAGTTTGCTTGATTACCACTTAGTGGTTTCATTATTCATCAAAAATTGAAGTTTTTCAGAAAATTACCAAAAATTCACCCTAAGCTATATTTGATATTACGAATTCAAAAATGAAGTCTATTTTAAAAAATTCAAAACATATAAGTCACATTAATTAATTTAATAATTAATTCCCGCTGTCATAGCAAATAGCGTGTTTTTATGAAACAATAAGTATCAAAAGATTGACACTGGTTTAAGTCTGATTTCAAAGTGAAATTGATTCCAACGACCACTTTTGGATTTAATGGTAAAAATATTTTCTAATTCCACTTTAAAACCAATTTAAAATATAATCTAATCATATAAATAAATTAGATTAAAAAGTGGTTTTGAATTAAAATACAACATTTTACACTATTCATTAAAAAAAATGAACTTTATCGGAAAGATACCAAAAATTTACACAAAGTAAATTTTGATGTCCCGATTCTTAATAAGAGTTTTATTTGGTCCAAAAGAATGTTTAAGAGTGAACAAAACTATATTTAATGACGGTTCTCCATCAAAAGGTGATAAGTGAACCTTTAGTGAAAATTAGGGCATATATGCCTAAAATTGAATTCTTTCCGTATTTTAAGCCTCTATCCTTTATTGGATAAATGTAAAAACATTTAAAAACATATATAATCATATTTTAGTTATTTCTATCCATTCCCGCCATTACAACAGCTACATGTTAACTACCATTTAAAATAACATTATTTTATTATTAGAGTGCAACGTAAGATTCCCAAGAAACTCGTTGTTGCGTGTTGGGTACGCCATCGAGCATAGCGTCCCCTTTAAAGTCATTTAAATATTTTATTCACAAAAAGGGATAAATATGAAATGTCATATTCTTTATTTACCTGGGGTGTTACACCTACCTAAGAGCTATCCTATTATATCTTATTGTTATCCTAGTCTACCTAGGTCTCTCCCTATCATAGAGACTCTCTTAAAATAAGGAAGTGAGGAATAATAAAAAGAAGTGTCTGGTGAGGAACAATTTAAGAGCACTTCAAAATCCTCTAAATAAAATGGAAATGGTGAAAATGGTGAAAATGGTGATGAAGATAAGGAAGAAGAAGGAGGAGGATATGAATATGAGGATGGAGATGGAAATGAATAAGGATATGTAAATCAAGATGGAAATCAAAATGAAAGTAATGGATGTTCTGACCATGATGGTCCTAGTGGATGCATTGGTTTGAGGATGTTGAGATGCCTCAGGAAATTATCTCTTCTCCGTGTTTATTATTTGTCTCTATATCTGAAGATAGACCAATCCTAGTTAAAAATGTGGATAGAATAGTTAGAGATGATAAGGAAGCATCTGTTGAGGGGATGAATCCCCAAGTCTAGATAGTCACCCCATTGATCCTGTTGTTGATTATGTTCTTAGTGGAGCTTCATCTGATGTGCATAAGGTTGCTGAGAAGACAATTGTTGAATAGTCATTTTATGAGAAAATGGAGGTTGAGCCTTTTGTTTTTGAGAAAACAAATTATGTTCAAAGATCAAATGAGCATATGGATGTTTTACCTACCATTGTGGAGTATACAGTTGCTGGTTCTCAAGATTTTAAGTCTCATGGTGTGTCTTCTGTTAGTTTGGGGAACCTAGATCTTGAGGAATGGGATAAGTTTCTAGGGTATGTTAGACTTGGTTTAGAATACTCTAATTCATATGAGAATGAAATGTAAAGACTTGAAAAATTCAAGGAAATTTTTTTTCTTAATTTTCTTTGGGATTTTACAAGAAAGCGGTTTCTGACGGCACCGGATTCCAAGGCCCGGTGTGCCCGGAATCTTTTTTTGAAGTTTAGCTTGGGTACGTTCAGTGAATGAATGAGCGGGTTTTTCTAACTTTTGAACCAGTGCTCGGAATCAAATTTTGGGGGCACCAATGGAATCGCAGCACTGGTAATTTCTTAGAAACACCTTTTCTGGAGTTGTGTTTGCTCGGGTGTGGTTTTTAACTTTTTGGGTTAAGTTAAGAAATAAAATAAAAGTGGCACAACCGGTTTTTATTTTATATTTCTTAACTAAAGTTAAGTGGATGTTGTGGGACCCACAATATCCTACCCTCTTGGTAGGATATTTGTGATGTGGGGTCCACATGAGCCCCACCATTTCTTTTCTTCTAAGTAACGTACTCGCACCCCCTTTTTAATGAAGTCAACTCATGCGTTTATTCTGGTTAAGAAACGCCTCATTAATGTGGCAGTTTAAGCGTTGCAATTAATTCGCCTAACTGTTTCTTTCGTTTTTGAATTTTAAAGTGCAAGGCTTGTGAAATAAAAATAAGACAACTCTTATTTTTATTAGACTGGTGGTGTTGAGAGGCTAGGGAGAATTCTCAGGCTCTTGAAGTTCTTCCTCCTCGACGAAGAATGCGAAGAACGCGAAGAACGCGAAGAATGCAAAGAATGCGAAGAACACCGGATCCTCAAAAATCAGCGATGCTTCTTCCATGATTCTTCTTCTGTGATGCTTCTTCCACGATGCTCCTTCCGTGACGCGACGATTCCTCCTTCAGCGACGCCTTCTACCGCGACGTGCTTTTCCGTGACGAACCCTCGCTCGACGACGCTTGAGGTAGGGGTTTGATTCTATTAAATCTTTGTGATTTATACCCACGGCGTATGTTTAAATATTTGTCAGAAGACTTTTAAAACCGCTAACGCAGTGGGTGCGGACCAACGAACAAGTCCGAACCCACCGTCCCTTCGTTCTTGGTGTGCGGATCGGCGGGCGACGATGAAGCAGGCCGCACGGGCGTTGTGAGGTCTTCGTAGGGAAGAACCGGTCCCGAGAGGGCCGTTGGAGAAGATGGTAGGAAAATCTGACCACCGGAGCTCGTCTGGTGGTCCGTGGAGCAACCCGTCAGTGCGCCTCGCCGGCACGGTGACACCGGCGGCAGGAGGCGGCGCCCGGCGCGTCGCCGTGGAGAGCCATCGCGGCTGAAGTTGTGGCGGCAGGCCAGTAGTCCCGCGACCGCTCGGGACCGGAGGAGGTGGGACGCGGCAACCGGTCGCGTCCGTTGCAAAGAGGCAGCCCCCACGCGGGGTCGTGGTTTCGTCCGGGGGGGCGGTTCCCCCTTCTGCGCGGCCGCTTGGCCAGCACCAGCGCGCCGGGCCGAGCCGCTCGGCCGGACCGCCAGGCCGGGCCGCGCCCAGGCCGGGCCGGGCCGGGCCGTGCCCAAGCGGGATGGACCCGGACCCGGGTCGGGTTGACCCATTTCGGGCCGACCCAGGGGGTATCGGGCCGGGTCGGACCGGGCCCGAACCCCCTAATACCGAACCTCTTTCAGTCTTTTGCTCGTAACTTGAGTTACGGGCCTCCGATCGATGTACCGTCAGTTGCGTAGAAATCCTTGGATCGAGACGGTCGTTTCAGTATATTGATATCAGTGTTTTGGAGAACTTTGTGTTCGGCCGGGTTGGTTCGTACACGAAACCAACCGGGCCCTCGCAGCGGAAACGCTTATAACTTGAGCTCCGAACGTCCGATTAACGTGTTGTCGACTTTGTTGGATTCCTCTAAGTGAGATGGACCATTTGTCTTAATCCGCTCGAGGTTTAGACGCAGTTGGAGTATGGTCATGTTGGTTTTAACTTAAAAACCAACCGGTTCCCTGGGACGAAAAAGCCAATAACTCTCAGACCGGGCGTCTGATTGACGCGCCGTCTGTGACGTTGAGTTCCTGTTGATGATATGGAACTTTTGGATACATCAACTTCGTACTAAGTGTCAGTTGATGTATCAGCCCTTCGGCTCATGGAGCGGACCCTCCCGAACGATCTTGTTGTGTGCGGGAACCCTAGAGTTGGCTGCGAATGCGACGACGACGACGACGACTGTACAGAAATCTTCCGTGGATTCGACGGCGATGACTACAGCACTCATTGATCCTACGTGGATCAGTGCTACCGATCCTGTGTGGGTCAGATCTTGTGTGGGTCAGCGCTCAGCGGTCCTGTGTGGTCCAGCGCCTACAGATCCTGTGTGGGTCTGATCCTGTGTGGTTCATTGCGGGGGTTAGTTACCTATCGATCATGTGTGAGTCTGATCCTATGTGGGTCATTGCGGGGGTTAGTTACATATCGATCCTGTGTGGGTCAGATCCTTTGTGGGTCATTGCGGGGGTTAGTACCTATCGATCCTTTGTGCGTCCGACAGCTTAGATGAATCAGTGGCTATATCTGATCATCTCTATCATCATACGAAGAAGTATACCTGTGTGAGCTGAATCCTGTTTTGCTTTCCTATGTGGATTGTGTTGTGCTATCCTGTGTGGATTACATTTTTCTTTCCTGTGTGGACTGGGTTGTACTTGAGCTCGGATGTTGGAGCCGAACTGGAATTGATGACTTAGGTATATGTATGGGCATATACCTAAGTAGTTTCGGATGTTACTTCGTGATTGTATCTTCCCTTTTGTGGATTATCCTTTGTGGATTCTGGGAGACCTTCGGGGGTCTCGGGGTCCCTACTGAGTAGCTTATACTCACCCCTACACGGGTTATGCCCGCACTACATTGTGTTGGTTGTAGACAACGGAAAATTTTGAACGTGGTTGAGGCACGAGGAGCAGGTTGATACCCGGAGGTGGATCACTGGGCGGGGCGTACTCGGAGCGGACAGCTGGACTCGAGGAGCTGTGGAGGCTATCTATACCCACCCTTCAGGTGGGACTTCCAGTGGACGGCTCGAGGCTACGGCTTTACTTTCAGTTGTTGTTTTCCCTTTCCAGTTGTACTTTATTTTCAGTTTGGGTTTGTATTCTGGCCCACTTACTTTTCTGCACTTACTGTTGTACCTAGTTTTTACTTAGTGTTTACTTCTGCTTGCTTGCTCTGTGGTGTTTGTTTACTTTACAAAGTCAATGCCTTCTCTTTTTACCGGTAATTACACCTTGGTGCTAGTCGCCCGCCCCTGGCCTATGGAAGGCGGGCTTGGGGTAGTCACGGCATGGGCCCCGAGGACGGGTCGTGACAAATTGGTATCAGAGGAGTTCGGTTCTACCGCAGAACTCCGGGCTATGATCTTTTTCTATGTGAATCAATAGTGTTAAGAGTATTGAGTGTGGTTATCAGTCCAGAGAGTCCAGTGTTGGTGCGGCAGCCGACGTATCCATACACCAAGACCCTGACTTCTGATTTCTGACTTCATGCACGAAAAAATTGATTGCATGTGTGTTACAAGTTTTCTTTGTGATTACTTTGTGTCAGCTCACTAGGTATACTGTTCTGACCGTGGCGCACCTGTTTCTTTTCAGGATGGCCCCACGATGGTAGCCAGCTAGGGTTCTGATAGTTGTACGTGACGACAACCCACCGAGCGACGAGGCCTCGGTACAGGGCCCTCTGACAGCAAAGGCACCGACGGTACCTCTACCCACCGAGTCACTGATGCTACCAGCCCCAACCGCTGACGATGCACGTCGCCTTAGTGCACTGCACGAGTTTCAGCACCAGCGACTGCCCAGGTTCCATGGGGAGATGGACCCCCAGGAAGCCGAGGATTGGCTGGAGGCAGTTGTACAGGTTTTTAGGTTAGTGAGGACACTAGTAGACCTCATGGTGATCCTTTTAGCGAGCCTCCTGCACGCGGCAGCAGGCAGATGGTGGATCTTGGTGCTCCAGGTGCACGACGAGGCATCTCTCCTCTGGATGGACTTTGAGTTCCTCTTCCGCTCGAAGTTTGTCCCAGCCACCCTCCATGCGGTGCACATCCAGGAGCTTCTACAACTGCGTTAGGGCAGCTTGACAGTCGCCCAGTACTCGGTGAGATTTACTGATCTCTCGCATTACTCGACAGACATGGTACGGGACCCATTCTTCTGGGCCTAGAACTTGGAGCAGGGATTGAGGTAGGATATCAGGGAATCGCTGATCTCCCTCAGTATTCCGACTCAGGCAGGGGTACTAGAGCAAGCCCTTTTGATCGAGAGCTTCCTTGTTAAGCCTTCATCAGCAGTGAGACCTACCGCAGGGCGGCACGTAGCAGAGTCTTATGCAGAAGGCAGTCGACGGATGTCTCATGGATCCAGGAAAACCAGCCCCTCAGGTAGACGGCCTCAGGACACTGGCTCAATGGTGCGGGGCACACAGTGTGGAGCCAGTCTTTCAAGAGGCAGACAGTGCTACGCATGCGGCGGGCAGGGCCACATGGCTCGTGACTGCCCGACCCGCCATGCCGAGGAGCAGTAGATGGTTGAGGGGCCACCCAGGCAGAGGCAGAGGGTCGACCGTGGTAGTCCTCAGGGATCAGGCGGACGAGGTAGAGGATCTAGCAGAGCAGCAGGTGGTGGGCGACGCTTTGAGGCTCTACCACCACCACCACCAGGAGGTCCACCCCGACCACAGGGAGCCGGCGGGCAGAGACAGGCACAGCTCCAGGCAGCGGAGGCCTATGACCATGGCGCGCCCGAGATGATTCGAGGTACTATCTGTGTCTATTCCACCCATACTGCAGTTCTTATAAACAGAAGAGCGAGTCGTTCTTTCATAGCCTCTACCCTTGTTCGGAGCTTAGAGATTCTGACAGAGTCATTGGCTCGATCCTTACGGCTAGAGACTCCTACGGGAGCAGACTCGACGATTACACACTGGTGTCGGCAGTGTGGGCTTAATCTAGGAGGCAAGAGCTTCGGCTAGGATCTTCTTGTAGCGGCATCGAGGCCTTACAACGTCATCTTGGTCATGGATTGGTTATCTACAGTCCATGCTCAGATTGACTATATTAGGTGCAAGCTGTGGTGTGTACGCACCGACGGGAGCAGGTTCACCTTCACCGGTGAGAAGGGAGCCTTCGCAGCACAGAATAGACTTCCGCAGAGGAGAGTACATCCCATCACTCATCAGTTGTCTAGCCTCATCCTAGGACCAGTTGACGTGCGGAGTCCTAGTTTTCCTGCAGTGGTGGATCAGTATGAGGACGTTTTCCCTGACGACGTTCCAGGACTACCTCCTCACAGAGAGGTATACTTTTATATTGATATGTACCCTAGGACAGCCCCGATATCCACCCCAGCATATCGGATGGCCCCCGCCGAGCTTTGAGAGATACAGGTACAGTTGGAGGACATGCAGGGCAAGGGATTCATCCGACCCAGGGTTTCACCCTGGGCTTCCCCGATATTGTTCGCCAAGAAGGCGGATGGGAGCTTGCGACTTTGTGTTGACTATATTTTCCTAAACCAGGTGACAGTGAGGAACAAGTATCCACTACCAAGTATTGATTACCTCTTTGATCATATCAAGGGAGCACGGTGGTTCTCAAAGATAGACCTCAGGTCAGGCTATCATCAGCTCAGAGTTCGGGGTGAGGACGTGCAGAAGACGGCCTTCAGATGTCGGTATGGCCACTATGAGTTCTTGGTTATGCCATTCGTCATAACCAATGCTCCAGAAGTGTTCATGGGCCTCATGAACAGGATCTTTCAGCCATAACTCGATCGATTTGTCGTGGTCTTCATCGACGACGTTTTGATATACTCGATGACTGAGGAGGAGCACGCCTACCACTTGCGGGTTGTACTAGACACACTCCGAGAGCACCAGCTTTATGGAAATCTCTCGAAGTGTTAGTTCTGGATACGTGAGGTCCACTTCTTGGGACACGTCATCTCTGAGGTGGGAGTTGCAGTGGATCCTGGCGAAGATCGAGGTAGTTCTAGCTTGGGAGCCACCCAGGAGCGTGACGGAGGTGAGGAGTTTCTTGGGACTAGCTGGATACTACCGGAGATTTGTGCCAGACTTCTCTAGAGTTGCAGCACCACTCTCAGCTTTGAAGAAGAAGGGGAAACCCTTTGTGTGGTCAGATAGATGTCATCAGAGCTTCCAGGAGCTGAGACTGAGATTGACCAGCGCACCTATCTTGAGGTTTCCAGAGGAGGGAGTAGGGTACATAGTCTACTGCGATGTTTCAGGGACCGGACTCGGATGTGTCTTGATACAGGAGCGGGCAGTGATCGCCTATGGATCACGTCAGTTGAGGCCGCATGAGTAGAACAACGCTACCCATGACTTGGAGTTAACAGCAGTGGTCTTCGCTCTGAAGACATGGCGACACTATCTGATGGGCGAGCACTGTACAGTCTATTCTGACCATCATAGTATCAGGTACATCTTCTCCCAGAAGGACTTTAACCTGAGACAGTGGCAATGGCTCGAGTTCCTCCAGGACTATGACTTTGAGATAGTCTATACTCCCGGGAAGGGGAACGTAGTAGCTGATGCTCTCAGCAGGAGGATGGGCATTCAGCTACTTGGGAAGGTGACAGAGCAGCTAGCCGCTTTGCAGATATCCTTCATGGATAGAGATGGAGAAGTCTTTCTTCAGTCACTCACAGTCACTCCTCCACTGCTGCAGCGGGTCAGAGAGGCACAGCGTGGGGACGCCGACTGTGAGACGCGATGTGTGCAGATATCCTCAGGACAGGCACCTGATGGTTTCTCCTTTGGGGGAGAGCAAGATGTCCTTTTCAGAGGACGTACCTTGGTACTAGTTGCTTTATGAGAGTAGGTGTTGAGAGAGTTTCACACTTCCCCTTTGGCGGTACATCCTGGAGTGGCAAAGATGCACCAAGATCTCAGACGACAGCACTGTTGTCCGGGCATGAAGAAGGTTGTGGCTGAGTTCGTTTCTCGATGCCTCACCTTCCAGCAGGTGAAGGCAGAGCACCAGGTACCAGCAGGCTTGGTACAGCCCTTGGAGGTCCCAGAGTGGAAGTGGGACGGCATATCTATGGACTTTGTGACTGGACTTCCACGCACTTCCAGAGGTCACGACTCCATTTGGGTGATTGTCGACCGACTCACCAAGTCAGCTCACTTCTTACCCATCAGAGAGCAGGGCTCAGTGGAGAGCTAGGGACGTCTCTACATTCAGGAGATTGTACGGCTTCATGGTGTGCCATCATCTATCGTCTCTGATCAAGATTCTTGCTTTACTTCCTGGATTTAGAAGGGGTTTCAGGAGGCGTTCGGGACACAGCTACGTCTGAGCACCGCCTTTCACCCTCAGACGGATGGTCAGACGGAGAGGACCATTCAGACTCTCGAGTACATGCCCCGTGCATGTGTCCTCGACTTTGGTTGCAGCTGGGAGGACCACCTACCCTTGGTGGAGTTTGCGTACAACAACAGCTACCACTCCACCATCGGGATGGCACCATATGAGGTGTTGTACGACTGACCTTGCAGATCTACTCTGTGCTGGACAGACCCTGGGGAGTCAGCACTTGTGGGACCGGAGATGGTCCAGGCCACGACAGAGAAGGTCCAGGTCATCCAGGAGCGGATGAGGACAGCTCAGAGCTAGCAGAAGTCTTATGCTGACAGGAGGCGGAGGCCACTAGAGTTCGAGGATGGAGACCACTTCTTCTTGCGGTCTCACCTCAACGTGGATTATGGAGATTTGGCCGAGGCGGCAAGTTATCTCTGCGCTTCATCGGACCTTTCTAGGTCCTCAGCAGGATTGGCGAGGTGGATTATCGTCTGGCTCTACCACCTCAGTTGCACCGGATGCACGACGTCTTCCACGTATCCTAGCTGAGGAGATACGTGCATGACCCGACACATATCATTGACCATGGGGAGTTGGACGTTGATGATGGGGCGACTTTTGCGAATGTCCCGGTGGATATTGAGGATCAATAGGAGTGGGTCCTACGTGGACGGTCTATTCCTCTAGTGCACATCAAATGGCAGCACGGGAACCTCTAGGAGAGCACTTGGGAGCGGGAGGCTCAGATGCGTGCTCAGTACCCACATTTATTTCCCTAGTTTATGATGTATCTTTATGGGGACATAAATCCCTGAGGTGGGAGTGATGTAAAGACCCAAAAAATTCAAGGAAATTTTTTTTCTTAATTTTCTATGAGATTTTACAAGAACGCAGTTTCTGACGGCACCTGATTCCGAGTCCCGGTGTGCCCGAAATCTTTTTCCGAAGTTTAGCTCGGGTACGTTTAGTGAACGAACAAGCAGGTTTTTCTAACTTTTGAACCGGTGCTTGGAATCAAATTCCGAGGGAACTGATGGAATCTCAGCGCTAGTAATTGCTTAGAAACGCCTTTTTCGGAGTTGTGTTTGCTCGGGTGTGGTTTTTAATTTTTGGGGTTAAGTTAAGAAATAAAATAAAAGTGGCGCAACCGGTTTTTATTTTATTTTTCTTAACTAAAGTTAAGTGGATGTTGTGGGACCCACAATATCCTACCCTCTTGGTAGGATATTTATGAGTTGGGACCCACACGATCCCCACCGTTTCTTTTCTTCTAAGTAACGCACCCACACCCCCTTTTTAATGAAGTCAACTCATACGTTTATTCTGGTTAAGAAACGCCTCATTAATGTGGCAGTTTAAGCGTTGCAATTAATTCGCTTAACTGTTTCTTTCGTTTTTTAATTTTAAAGAACAAGGCTTCTGAAATAAAAATAAGACAACTCTTATTTTTATTAGACTGGTGGTGTTGAGAGGCTAGGGATAATTCTCAGGCTCTTGAAGTTCTTCCTCCTCGAAGAAGGATGCGAAGAACGCCGGATCCTCGGAAATCAGCGACGCTTCTTCCACGACGCTTCTTCCGCGACACTCCTTCCGTGACGCGACGATCCCTCCTTCCGCGACGCCTTCTTCCGCGACGTGCTTTTCCGCGATGAACCCTCACTCGATGACACTTGAGGTAGGGGTTTGATTCTATTAAATCTTTGTGATTTATACCCACGGCGTATGTTTAAATATTTATCGGAAGACTTTTAAAACCGCTAAAGTGGTGGGTGCGGACCAATGAACAAGTCTGAACCCACCGTCCCTTCGTTCTTGGTGTGCGGATCGGCGGGCGACAATGAAGCAGGCCACACGGGCATTGTGAGGTCTTCGCAGTGAAGAACCAGTCCCGGGAGGGCTGTTGGCAAAGACGGTAGGCAAATCCGACCACCGAAGCTCATCCTGTGGTCCGTGGAGCAACCCGTCGGCACGCCTCGCCGGAACGGTGGTGCCGGCGGCAGGAGGTGGCGGCTGGCACCGGCCGGCCACTAGGAGACAGCGGCGCCAGGCGTGCCGCCGGGGAGAGCCGTCGCGGCTGAAGCTACGGCGGCAGGCCGGAAGTCCTACGACCGCGCGGGATCGGAGGAGGCGAGACGCGGAAACTGGCCGCGTCCGTTCGTAATAGGTGGCCCCCACGTTGGGCCGTGGTTTCATCCAGGGGGTGGTTCCCCCCTTCTGTGCGGCCGCTTGGCCAGCGCCAGCGCGCCAGGCCGAGCCGCCCGGTCGGACCGTCGGGCCGAGCCGCGCCCCGGCCGGGCTGGGTCGTGCCTGCTGGGCCGGGTCGCGCCCCGGCGGTCCGGACCCGGACCCGGGTCGGGTCGACCTGGTTCGGGCCGACCCAGGGGGTATCGGGCCGGGTCGGACCGGGCCCGAACCCCCTAATACCGAACCTCTTTCGGTATGCTGCCCATAACGTGAGCTACGGGCCTCCGATCGACGCACCATCAGTTGCGTAGCAATCGTTGGATCTAGACGGTCGTTTCGGTACATTGCTCTCAGGGTTTCAGAGAACTTTGGGTTTGGCCGGGTTGGTTCGTACACGAAACCAACCGGGCCCTCGGAGCAGAAACGCTTATAACTTGAGCTCCGGACGTCTGATTGACGTTTCGTCAACTTTGTTGGATTCCTCTAAGTGAGACGGACCTTTTGGCTTACTCTGCTCGAGGTTTGGATGCAGTTGGAGTACATTCGGGTTGGTTTTAACTTAAAAACCAACTGGGCCCCTGGGACGAAAAAGCCAATAACTCTCAGACCGGGCGTCCGATTGACGCGCCATCTGTGACGTTGAGTTCCTGTTGATGATACAGAACTTTTGGATACATCAACTTCGGACTACGTGTCAGTTGATGTATCATCCCTTCGGCTCGTGGAGTGGACCCTCCCGAACGAGCTTGTTGTGTGCGGGAACCCTAGAGCTGGCTGTGAATGCGACGACGACGATGACTGTACAAAAATCCTTCGTGGATTCGACGGTGACGACTACAGCACTTAGCGATCCTACATGGATCAGTGATACCGATCCTGTATGGGTCAGATCCTGTGTGGGTCAGTGCTCAGCGGTCCTGTGTGGGCCAGCGCCTACAGATCCTGTGTGGGTTTGATCCTGTGTGGGTCATTGTGGGGGTTAGTTACATATCGATCCTGTGTGGGTCTGATCTTGTGTGGGTCATTACGGGGGTTAGTTACCTATCGATCCTGTGTGGGTCAGATCCTTTGTGGTTCATTGCAGGGGTTAGTACCTATCGATCCTTTGTGGGTCCAACGGCTTAGATGAATCAGTGGCTATATCTGATCATCTCTACCATCATACGAAGAAGTATACCTTTGTGAGCTGAATCCTGTGTTGCTTTCCTATGTGGATTGTGTTGTGCTATCCTGTGTGGATTACATTTTGCTTTCCTATGTGGACTGGGTTGTACTTGAGCTCGGATGTTGGAGCCGAACTAGAATTGAGGACTTAGGTATATGTATGGGCATATACCTAAGTAGTGTCAGATGTTACTTCGCAATTGTATCTTCCCTTTGTGGATTATCCTTTGTGGATTCTGGGAGACCCTAGGGGGTCTCGGGGTCCCTACTGAGTAGCTTATACTCACCCCTTCACAGGCTATGCCCGCACTACATTGTGTTAGTTGCAGATGACGGACAACGCTGAACGTGGTTGAGGCACGAGGAGCAGGTCGGTACCCGGAGGTGGATCACTGGGTGGGGCGTACTCGGAGCGGACGGCTGGACCTGAGGAGCTGTGGAGGCTATCTATACACACCCTTCAGGCGGGACTTCTAGTGGACGGCTCGAGGCTGTGGCTTTACTTTCAGTTGTTGTTTTCCCTTTCCAGTTGTACTTTACTTTTAGTTTGGGTATGAATTCTGGCCCACTTACTTTTCCGCACTTACTTTTGTACCCAGTTTTTACTTAGTGTTTACTTATTCTTTCTTGCTCTGTGGTGTTTGTTTACTTTACAATGGAAATACCTTCCCTTTTTACCAGTAATTATGCCTTGGTGCTAGTCTCCAGCCCCTGGCCTATGGAAGGCGAGCTTGGGGTAGTCACGGCACGGGACCTGAGGACGGGTCGTGACATGAAATTCCACCAAATAATGGTGTTCCTTCTATTCAAGAGGCAATGGATCCTAAGGGATAATTAGTAGACGAGATATATGATATAGGAGAGTTGGAGAGATTTTCCTCTGATGTACCTACCATATCTGAGCCTATAGAGGCACCTACCATTGAGAGGGTTATGGAAACCTTACCTACACATATCATTCCTTCAGTTCCATTTGATTTTTTCACCAGGGGTGACTTAGAATCCTTCAAAGAGAGACTTCTCTTTGATTTTAGTTTTCTGTTGAAATATCAACCTACCTTAGTTATCAAGCTTAGTGAGAAATATGAAAAACATTTGTTAGGGGTTTTGATTCATCACATTCATCCCAAAATGATTCTTCACATTTGAGAAGTGGAGGTAGAAAATAGGATATTAGAAAATGATATGGAGATATTGAGATCTATAGTGGATGAGATGAGATCTTCCTTTGTAGATTCCATGGATGCTTTTCTAGAGAGCATAGAGAATCTTTCTTCCATGGATTCTTCATCAAGTGTTCCTCCTCCCCCTCTTGATGTTGAGTTGATCAGGTATCTGGTTATATTAGGTATTTGTTGTGTTTCATGTGATATACCTAACCTCCCTCAGGAAATTTTGAGACAGATTCATCATAACAGTGATCATGTACATATGATGGTTAGAGAATATGTGAAGGATATGAAAGATGATAGAGTGGTAGTCACAGAGGCTATAAATTATTATCTATAACAGATTTATACTAAGAATTAGCTCAACACTCATTTCAAATTCCTTACTAAAAATATAAGGATGCCTCCAGTGACTCAAGCTTTTAAAGAACAAGTAAATCAGTTGAAGCTGATGACTCTAGTGTTCAAGTTATTCATAGAATAAAAAAATGACTTCTTTAGTTCTATAGAGAATGGTGGGAATATTATTATGGACTTCCTAAATTTTACAAAACCCTTTCTTCATGTTTTTGGAACTACAGTGGTGGATTAATATGTTATTCTAGTTATTGCTCATCTTTCCCCTCCAGCTTCTATCTAGAGTTTTTTAAACTAGGTACTACCATAGATCCTAATGCACCTTTTTCTACTTGTTTTCAGCCTTTCATTTTATCTCCCAGATAAGCAGTCCAACATCTTAGGCCTATAATTATCATAGATACTCCTTCTCTAATTAATGTTCCTATAATCATCCCTATAGTTTCCTCATGCTCTACTACTAAACCTTCTACTTCAGAAAAAGGGAAGGGAAAAGGACCTCTTGTTCCTTCCACCTAGTCAAAAAATAGTTGATATTATACTATTTTCCTTTTATGGGGATATTTATCTGATTTTTGTTTTTTCTTTTTTACAATAATTAACTTGAACTTTTTAATGGGAATTATCTTATTCATATTCTTTTTTATTTCCTTTGATATTTTCTTTTCAATTTTTTATAATCCTAAAAGGGGGAGAAGACTCCATGGCATTTATTTATTATATAGTATTATTCCTTTTCTGCCATAATGATATTCCATATGATGCCATATATGTTTGATTTATTTCTTTATTACCATATTATCTTTGATATTGTTTACTATCTAATTACCTTTGATGTAATATGTATTTCCTTTATGGTCAACCTCTCACTATAGCTATTCAAAGTGCTAAGATGGTATATTTTTTAAACCCATAGGTTATTATATATATGATGTGTAAAATTCTATGATTTGTGATCATCAAAAAGGGGTATATTGTTATCACCCTTTTTTAATGATCAAAAATCGTGTTTATTATGTTATTAATGAGTTTTATGTTTTAAGGAATCATTTTATAATATAAGATAGATTGGTGAAAATTTGGCTATGTATTGGAAAGACTCACCGATGAGTCACCACCAAACATGACTCAATGTTGAAGATGAGTCACCACCAAACATTAATCACTATTGAGGAAAAGAAATTTGGCTAAGTTTTGAAAACACCTAACGTCATATATGAGTCATTGTCAGGATGAGAATTTGAAAAATTATTACAAAGACTCACCATTATAGAATGACTCACCATCAGAACTTATTCACCTCTAAATTTGGAAAAAGCGTGGAGATTACCTACCACCAGAGGATGAATTACCATAATACTTTACCTACCTTCATGATATAAACTTTTCAAAGTGTTGGAATAACCTACCATCAAGATGAGTCACCATTGGGAATAGTATACCATCAAACTGACTCAGTGTTGGATTGAATCACTACCAACTCAATTCACCACCAGAGTTGTCTTACCATTCAAAAGATCCACCACCACTATTTTTATTAATTCTAATTAATTGATTCTAATAGGTATATTATCACATTTAAGGCTGAGAAGAATTTTAATGATTATTCTTAACCTATTGTAGGGATACATTAGAGTTTTTGTTTGTCGTCCAGTATGAGGATCATAGGAATCGGATGATTCTTCTTTCATTTTGTTGATAAATTGGGAATTATAATCCCTCATGTATTGACATGTGGACACACATGGACACGCATTGAGATACAAATAGACATAGATATATTCACATACATTTTAAGTGATCCAAAAACCATATTGTAAGAACCTGAAGAGTTTCACTTGCTGATATCTTTCATGATGCATCTTTTCTACACACAGTTGTGAGAGAGTAGAGATTATAGAATATCAATTTCCTTTTATATAATTAGAACAAACATATTTTATTATTCTCTATTTTACTACCATTTTCATAAACATGACTCAAACTTCTACTCTAGCTACAACTAAGGAGTCATAAGATTTAGAGAACATCGGACCGAGAAACATCATCTTCTTTATATATTTATTTTCTCTCTCTGTTTATTATCTTTACATTACAATCTGTGTGTGATTTAATTTTTATATTAAACATGCACACTGTATATTTTAATTTAACTAGAAGATACTTGATATATTCTCAACTCTATTTACATTTTTTTCCATGGTGTTGTGTAAGAGGTACATGTGTGGCCTATGCTTATTTTATTCCCATGGGTATTATGAAATAGTTCATTGTGTGTCCTAGATAGCTTATTTGTTATATTTACCTGATTTAGGTTTTGGAAAAATATTATTTTACATAATCTTCTTGGCAGCAGATGATTTACAAGTAGAGAAGATTAGATATCGACTTGAGACTAAACCTCTTTTATTTATTTCACTATGTGTGTTTTTTTTGTTTCATTTAAAAGATTTAAACTGATTTTTTTTAACTATAAACAAAACTACCACATTTATGGTCAGTCTTAATTAGTTTTTATATAAATTTTTGATCAAGTAAATTGATTTCAAAAGTTAAATTAATATTCATATATTTTTATAACTGAGATCTAATCACTCTTTGAGAAATATTTTAAAAGATCATAACTTATATCAATCTACTATTTTGATTAATAGGGCCATTTTTAATTTAAGAAGGAGATTTTATTTAAACCTATTTCGAACAGAATTTGTATTGGGTACTCAATTCAACCCCCCCCCCCCCTTGTGATACTCACTTCAAATAATAGTAATTCATAGTAGGCTTATTATTTTTCCACATTTAATAAGTTTTCATGTTGTATTTTGGTATAAACAAGAACCTATTTTGAATGTTTATAGTTGTACTCATGGATTCTCTCCATACTAATTTTGAAATCTTGTATTCTATAAGCATAGTTCTTTCCATATCATCCAAAATTTTATTTTTTTCTCTACAAATCCATTAATCTATATTATATATGGATCAATATATATATTCTTAACCTAATTCTTATCAAGATATAATTTAAATGAATTTCTATTGAAATCCATTCCATTATCAGTTCTAAGATTCTTGATAAAAACTCACAACCCTTTCTCAACATCTCTTCTAAATATTTTTAACATCTTCGCACCTTATGATTTTTGATTCATAAACATCACCTTGATCATAATTGTAAAATAATTAATGAATTTTATTAAATAATAATATACTCTTGAGTATTAATTTCTCATTAGGCAATATAAATCTAATTTAATCAATTCAAGTGTCCTAATTAATTGAATTTTCTCTTTCTTCTAACTTCCTTGTATTATTTTCCTTTTTGACATGTTTCCAAAATATCATTTATTTCCCTCTTTAGTTGAGGAAAGTATCTTGCCAAATATTCTCCTAAAATATTTCTCAAAATCCTTTTACCAAGATGGACAAGTATTTTTTCAATTTATTTTTTCATCTTTTGAGATCAAATAACAAGTATCACTTGAATTTCCAATTTGAAACAATTTTTCATCAGTTCTTTATCCTTTTATTATAACTATTTAACCTTTTAATCACTTGATGATGAAATAATTCATATATAAAATAACTTCATTCCCATTATAAAAAATTTGACTAACACTCAACAAATTATGTTTGAGCCCATCAATAAATAAAACATCTTTGGAATTTGGTTTTTGATATTCAATATCAATTGTCCTAATTCCTTTGATATTTAAAGAACATTCTTTCCCAAAATTAACTACACCTCCATAAATTTATTCAGTTTTATTTAATATTTTTATGTCTCCTATCATATTATATGATCATCCACTATCAAGTATCCATGTATTACGTCTTTTACCTTCTTTAAGAGTGACTTTAACAAAAAGTGGATTTTCACCCATTTCTCGCTTCTAAAATTTATCTACTACAATAGCTTGAAATGTTTCTATGTTAAGTATTTTTATACACTATTATACATAATAACCATGAAAACCATATGTTTCAAATTTTTCTCCCATATAATCAAACATGTTTTGAGTGGATATACTTAATGAAATTGTATCCACATCTTTATTCTTATTGGACTTGTATCTATTCTTCATTAGATATATTTCCCTAAATTAATTCCATATATGACTACATGGAAGTAAAATATTATAATATAAAACATATTTATTATTCCCAAGGACTCCATAAACCCATTAGTTCCCTTTAAAACTAGATCTTTTATAGGAATTATAAGTTTATATATGAAAATCTTATTGTTTTCTAGGTGTGTTCCAAACCTCATTTCTCCTTATTCTTGGGTAACTCTCTCTTATAAATTCACCCACAGCTTCCATTGATATGGGAGTCCATTTTTAATGACTTTTATTGTACCATAAAAGTCTAGTTTTGGTTTTTGGACTGACACTATTAGGTTAAATAGAATTGGTAACCTTGGAATAATAAATAAATATTTATACCTTTTCCCCTCATCTAGATTTCATAAAAACTTGGTATGATTCATCATGAATATACAAATATTTTTTATAATATTATTTAATTTTATTAAATATATTAATAACTTTAAGATACCAAGATTATGTCTTACTCGACTATTATTCCTTTGTAATAAATTTTACATCATGATCTTTCAGTATTTTATCTTGTTCTATAATTCTCACCTTGATATTCTCAATTTCCTCAATGTATTGATTACTATTATTGAGTAATTGATATTCACCTTATCTATACTTCTTAATAAATATGATCCTTTTTTAGATTGTTTTTTTTTCAAGGAAATCTTCAAGCTCAGCTGTCAATATATGTTCATCAAATCTCTCTTCATCCTCCTCATCAATACTTGAAGTGACTTCATGTAGCAACCAAATCCCAAAAATCCCAAAGTTGGTGTCTTATATCAATTATATTAGAATAAGATACAATTAAATCACATCCCAAAGGACCTAAGAGTTTATTAGTATTGGTAAAATAGATACATACATGAGTCTTGTATTACAACTGAGTACACTAATTACAACATAATTTTTTTCTATCTATTTTCAAGGATAATAACTTTATTCTATCTAGTGTATCATTGCATATCTTTCTTACTACACTTCAAAGAATCCTGGGGAAAGAAAACATAATAATGGTGAGCTCAATTTCTCAGTAATGGTAAATTACAGAAGAATAAATAATGAATCAATGAGAATAAACAATGTAACAAGGTAAATAACTAAGAATATATTCCATTAAAATGATTGTATAAGGAAAAATTAATATGGAAAGATAAGAAACTGAAACACATTTAATTTGATAAATGAAATTATAATAAAATAAATCCAAAGATATGTCGACACAAAATCTCATGGATAAATAATAACTGAATCAAAATTAAGGAAATTATTAATTTATTGGATGTCATGTGTCTGGAACGTAAACCACTATACTGTCAAGATCTTTCCTCAAGATAGTTTAAGTTTGTGGGTAAAAACCCATCTATTCTTTTTGGAAACAAAATTTAAGGGTTTTTCACCAACTAATTTTAATCTCATGATACTACTGATTCATCAAGGTTCTATATAAAGTCTAGGACCCACCCATTATTTCATGTCCAAATCATTCCTCACATATCAAATAATTGATTTAATTCAAAAACAATGTTCCTTATCAAATATCCATATTAAACAAAGGATATGAATTTATCAATATTTACCCAAATAATCAAATAAATTTCAAAGTAAACACCATATGAAAAATGGTATATATTTTAGGAAATAATCATATCCATGGAAAATGATATGGATATTTATAAAAAATTCAATGTCAAATGATCATAGGAAATTGAAAATTTCAATGGGACTAAAAGGAATCAAGGAAGTGAAGGTCAATACTATCCTTGGATAAATAAATAATAAACCAAACATAGCAGGAATAAGGATGTTATCAATATGACATATCCCAATTGGAGTAAAAATAAAGGGTTATTGTCATTGATGAATAGAGATACTATAAAAAGATCTTCTAAAACATTCTTGAGAAAAATATCCTTTTGTTTTGAAAAACATTTTGAAAAACATTTTCATTGAAAATCAATTTAAAAAAATAAATCTTTAAAAATAAATCTTTTAAACTTACAAAGTAAGCTTAAAATAAATGACAGTGGGTAAATCCATAAATATCGTATGAGGTAAAAAAGAACATTCATTTTGTGTTGTTAAATGGTTATAAAAATTACTTGTTCAGAAAGAAAAAATAATATTCATTTGAAAACATGGGTAAAAGAAAAAAAAGGGAATTTTTTTTTAATAAATACTTTTTTTAAATGTTAAAGACATTTTTTAAAAACCTTTTTATAAAATAGGGATTTTATAAGAAAACAGGTTCTCCAATAAAACAAAGAATAAAGTCAGGTTTTCTTAAAAACATTTTCTAAAACATTTTGAGTACCAAAGAGTGTAAAATTGTACTAATACTTGAAAAGGTTCATGAATAACCATAGGAAATGAAAATTAAAGGTTTTATTAAACAATGTTCCAATAATTTACTTTAATTAAAATGAAATATCATTAAAATTATTCTTGAGTAAGATGGTCTTTAAACATTCCAAAGTGTCCCATGACACTTTGAAACATTTTAAATCATAACCCTCAGGAAGGAATAAAATTACATGAAAGTTTTAAATACCAATAATATAAAAGTATTTAAGATATATTATATCAAAATTTATAGTAAATATACCACACAAATAAGTAAGTGGTGAATAAGACATTTATCTCACAGATTTAAAAATTGAGATAAAAATACCTTACCTTGAGTCTGACTTCTCTCGTGTGTCTTTATATTCATGAATAATAAACTTATGTTTATTATTTACTTTATTCAAAACATTTTTCGTTTTTATAATTAATTTTATTTCACTAATTACCATGTTGTATACAATTACTTAAACAATTAAGTTTACCTCAGGTGTTTTGAACAAATTCGGTTTATGTGTCAAAAACTACTTTGGTAGGTCAAATATGGTCAAGGGGGTCATTATAAAACATATATAGAATAATAAAAAATAACTATCATATTTATACATTAATTATACTTTTTAAACCCATCATTAAATATGGTTATGAAAAATAAACCATTGTTACAATCATGGAGACGGTAGGTTGTACGTACGCATGAGTAACATTCCCATTTTTCAATGATCATTAGGGAAAGAAAGTAAATAAATTTAATCATTTAAAAATTATAATTATATCATAAATAACATATTATTTAATCATATATAATTATATATATAATTCTTGTGATGTAAAAGGAATCACATCGTGTTGAGGAGGCGGTAGTCCACACGTCCACGAAAGACGTTATCACTTTTTAAGTGTGTAAAAGGGTAATAAAGAAAATGATATATTTAATATTTCCATAAATGTAATTATGTCATGAATATAATATATATGTTTTTTATGTCACGCATTTTTAATTAAAACCATCCTTTATACATTCCATGTATCATGTGGATGAATCACATCGCTTTTAGGAGGTGGTAGTCCACACTTCCATAAATGATTGTATCGTATTTATAAAAAATGGAAATCATAAAGGTATGTTCTATATAAAAATTTCAGAATAATAAATACATTATAAATATCATATATATCATATATAAACATATTTTCCTTCACAATTCCCACCATGAGAGGTGGTAAAGGAACAACGAACAATTGTCATTTTGTGAGGAGGTAGTTCACCGTACACATAAACGATATGTTTGTTACCCATTAGATGGAAGTGTGTAACGCCCCGACCCTAGTTACCCAGAGTCGGTGCATTATTTTAATACATTGGAATTATTACAAGGAATAAAGTCTTGAAGGACAGATCAGTTTAGTAGTCTTGGAAAAATAGATCACATACATGAATGTTACATTTTCACTTTAAGTCGTACAAAAAAACATAAATAATCTTTATGAATGCCATCATTCCCTTGGCTTAACCCTGCATATCAATCACATTACACTTCTTGGAATCCTGGGAAAAATAAAACATAGAAATGGGTGATCTCAAATGCTCAGTAAGGGTAAGAAATACAGTAGAAACTTTCAAAAATAAGCATAAACATTTAAGGCAATGTATAAAACTAAAACAAAAGCCTTTTAAACTTGAACTTCAGCATATTATGGCAGAAATAAAATGAAATAATGCCATTTACTTATTCACATGGATATTCTACTAATCGAATAATCACATGAAATATCACTAACCACTTTCATAATGATGTAATGCATAATGCCAGACTATCATAACCACATAGCCAAGGCCTCGTGCCAAGACTACAAATAATATTTTGCCAAGGCCTTGTGTCAAGACACTAGTTTGTCTCATGAGACCTACCGATACATCAAGGAGCTATAGCGGGCTCCACCCGTCACTTATTAAGTCCAATGCATTCCCATATGAAAAGGTTCAAACATAACATAAACATTCGTATTAGAACTAGCATATGAAATGTAAATACTTCATCCATAAACCACGAATGGTATAATAATAACATATCCACAGTAAAACACATCACAAAAACATCAAAACAATATGGAAGTTTTTTATCATAACAAATCAACTTCAAATAAACTTAAAATCCATAAAAGGATAATGACATAGATGAAATCAAAACTATTTGAGAGAAATATCTCTTTTTTTTAAATCATTTAAAAGTCACGCATTTATTTAGGAAGTAATTTAAAAGATATTTTTGAATCAAATTGTCCCATACCACTTCGAAACTTTTGAAAATAAATATCATTTCAAAACATTCATGTCCATATAAATAAATCCTTAAAATAATTTTGAAAACATGGACATTAATTAAAAATATTTAGAAAGATAAATCTTTAAAACATTTAAAATTCTGATTTTGATAAAGAGTACCTTTTAGAAATTCTTAAAATATTCATTTTGAAATCATTTAAAAGTCACATAATTATAAAATAAAACATTTACATTGAAAATATACTTATAAGATTGTAAGGGAAGCTTAGAAAATTTTATAACGGCGTAAAATAACCGCACCCGCCGTATAAGTTTAAAAAGACATTCTTACCTTAAATTTATCGAAAAGGTTAAAAAGTACCTTGTTTGGAAAATGACGGAAAGATTCCTTTAAAAACACATAAGGGTATAAATGACTTTAACCCATTGTCTAGTGAATAGTAAAAATGTTTTTAAATACATTTTTAATGAACATGGAAGTGGATGATAAATAAATCCCAGTAGATTATTACGTATAAACAACCTCGGATAATGAAGAGATTTCGAAATAAACCCTTACCAATTTGGTAACTTACGAAACATACAACCCATGAAAGAGGTATCATAAAATGAATATGTAAATACACATAAATTAAAGTTTATTACACACATAATACAATTATGAGAAGTACATACACCACACAAAAGGTAATAGTGGAAATATGGCATGAATCTCACGGGAATAAGGAGTGAGATGAAAACCCCTTACCTTGCACTTTCCTTTAGTCGAGGGTACGTTTAACCTCCTGTACGAAAATCGTAGTATGTTATTAAATTATACCAGAACCATATTAATATTTATGATATCATACATGATTCATTTATGAATTTATATTACCCATTTAATAATAATTTCCATGTTAAGTTAACATTTCAGGTAATAATCACTTTCTTTATCGTACGTGTTTTAACCTGTTACTCTTGGTTGTATCACTTAGATAATGATTTAAATACTTCCAGAATATAAAACATGATAAATATATCATATATATTTAGAATATAAATATGTATAATGGACATATATATGAAATTGAAAACACCGTTTATGGAGACGGTAATCCGTACGTACGCATAAACGTTGTTTCTGTTTTCATATAGTATTGAACGGAAGTGAATAAGATATATGTAAGTACATAAATCATTATATATATAAATATATATTTCTCCAGTAGCATTATTATGTCATATATTACATACTTATTAGTAATATATATTTTTATAATCGTCGATGAATGGTGAACTTGGAAATGAATCTCATCGCGTCGTGGAGACGGTAATCCGTACGTACGCACGAGCGAAAATATAATTCTTTTGATATTAAAATAATATATAATTGGATGGTATATCATATATACAGAATCATTATCATGTTATATTTATTATTTACATTAATTACACATCATTATTATACCCATCAAAATAATAATTTATTGAATAACAATTACACCATGACGTGGAGACGGTAAGCCGTACGTACGCATGTATGGTGACATGTTATTCAAAGGATGGATAGAATACTGAAATATGGTTGTAAAATGTTTATAATAACATCAAAGTATATATAATATACTGGAGTTATTATTTTAGAATGGTAATAAAAAATAAAGAAGAAGTGGAAGAAGAAAGGAACTTGAAAAGGGGTGGTGAAATCATTACCTCTTCTTCGGGTTCTTCCTTTTGATTTGATCAAAAGGGATCCTTAGGTTGGCTTTATAACTAAAGGAAGGAATCTAGGATTAAGTGTGGGAAGTTGAGAGAGTATTTGGGCAGAGGTTGGCCGAACCAAAAGGCTTTTAAGGTTTGAGTTAATGATAAGGGAGAGTGCCCTTTTATAAGAGGGGTGAGGGGCACCTTTGGAAAAGCTATAAATATTATTTTATAATAAATTCATATTCGGTTTCTAATGGCTAAAAAGTGGATTATTTAAATTTTAAGGTGGTTATGGGTCGAAAACCACTCAACCAATAGAATTTAGACAGGTTTGGGGTACTATATTAACCTTATCTTTAAGTATTAACTCTTAGTTAATTAGTTTCACTTTTACAATGTCTCTTTGTATTTTTATATTATATGGTTAATAAACTTACTATATACATCCAAGAGACCCCCAAGTGGTCCATTAATGATACACATATCATGATATAAGTCTCTTGTCTTAACCTTAGATTTTTAGGAATTTAATATCAATTAATAATATAATATTTGTTTTAAAAACTCTTTTATGTCAAATTTGTCACTATTCAATAATTGATTTTTGTAAAAATCATAACAGAATTATTACATCGAAAAAAGTTAATTAAATCAATCCTAACATGTCTTATTAACCTGTAAAATTAGTGTAATTCATAAAAAGTCTCAAATTATATTTATTTGGGTATTTATAATATCAATTATTCTAATTTTTCATTAATTAGGTAATTACTGTATCATAATCGTGTCATAAATAAATTAAATTATTTAATGTTTAAAAATTATAAATAAAATATAATTATGTAGGAAATTTTTTTAGATTTCTAATTAATATTTAAAATCGAATTAATCTTATGTATAACACTATATTAAAAAAAATTAGTAAATAAACTTTGATTTTAACTCTTTTAGCTCTTCTTTGAATTAAATAATAATAAATGTCCTAATCTCATCCAAGTGGACCTAAATGATAATATTTTATTACTAAGGTTGTTTTTGATCGAGATACACTTGTCCAATAGAATTAGGACATGTTTTAGGTAATATTAATATCATTTTTACCCTTAATTACCCTATTTACTTTTAACCGTGTTAAATAAAAGTAAAAAGTTACTATTCACCAAAAAATTATTTTCATCTAATTGAAACAAATTTTACTACTTGATATTAACCGTGTCTCTCGTATTTTCTAAATTCCATTCACAGAAGCGGTAAAATTAAGTTTTATGAAAAATTCAGTTTTTTAACTACCACTTAGTGGTTTCACTATTCATCAAAAATTGAAGTTTTTCAGAACAATGCCAAAATTTCACCCTAAGATATAATTGATATTCCGAATTCAAAAATGATTTCTATTTTACAAAATTCCAAACATATAAGTTTCATTAATTAATTTTATAATTAATTCCCGCTGTTACAACAAATAGCGTGTTTTTAAGAAACAATATAAATCAAAAGATTGACAATTGTTTATGTCCAATTTCAAAGTGAAATTAATTCTAATGAACACCATTGGATAAAATGGTAAAAATATATTCTAATTATACTTTAAAACCACTAAATAATATAATTTATCACTATAAATTATTTTTATTAAAAAAAATTATTTTTAAGTATTTTTCACTATTCATAAAAATTGGAAGTTCAACTTAGGATAATTTCGATATTCCAAATCCAAAAATGAAGTCCATTTTGAGAGATAGAATTTCTAAAATTTTAAAAAGTATGTATTAATATTTATAATGGCTAATTTGATTGGTCATGGTGTGTGTTAGAACTCGAAGTTGCGTACAACACACGCTACTGTATTATTCAAAGAGAAGCGTATCGTGGAAGCTTGGGGTGTTACATTCTCCCCTATTTCAATAAATTGCATCCTCACAATCTAATATTATTCTTTGAAAATAAAAGTTGAAAATAGAAAATATCTTTGTGGAAAAACCCACATCGAAAATTTGGTTAATAAAATTTAGTCTTAATAAGATGAAAAGAGAAATGAAATGGTCACCACAAAATTATGATCTCGATTAGGAGGACATTGGTGGCAATTATAGACATATAATTGGAGGAAGAACGTAAATATTTATAGGTAGTGATTGAGGTCATCAATCACAAACAAGTTTAAAATTGGGGTACTTAAAGTCATCAATCTATGATGATTTAAAATACCATCGGTTCAACAAAACATAAGGTATTAGGATAACACATTTTTGACGTTTCAAAATATCTTAGTTGAAATCACACATCGAAAAATGAATTAATAAAGCCTCTATTTAAAATAAAGAGTGGAATGTATGAAGATTACTGAAAATAACACATACTAGGGTTCCATGTAGGAAAATATGGATATGGAAGAGAAATCTAACCATCAATTATCTGATGGAGAGTGGTAGAGAACATGTCTATGAAAAGACCAACATTCCCAAAGCCATAAATTAATGATGATCTAAGGTACCATCTAGGACAACATTTTTGTTCTAAGTTCCTTTTCTTAATGTTGAGGAATTTATTTATGATATTGGCTAAGATCATAAGGAGATATACTTACTTTATAATTAGAGTTTTATCTATTTATAAATTTCTACCACAAACTCATCTTTCACCCCAAAACAAAATACAACTCAAAAATACTCTATTTATCCTAATCGTATAGGGTTCCAAATATAATGAATTTATAATTCACATATCAGACCCTTTATGTAAAGAAACTACATTATACCATCCAGGAACATCATGTAGAACAATGGTAGGCGATAAATCCCAATTGCACTATGGTTGTGGGTTCAATTCCTGCAGCTTTGTCCGACACGACGGGTCATCACACGGTCTTCGTGTTGTCCTTTTATAAAAATCCAAAAAAGAACCTTTCAAACATAATCCATTCCAACCATTAGACTTATCCAAAATACTATTATCCAAACTCACAGTCCAAAATTTATAAGGAAGTTAAACATAATGAGGATCCTTTTTTCCAGGTAATAACATGAGAACGCCTTCCTCATATATTCTTTTACAACACTGCAACATCCTGAATTACCAAAATCAACCATCTCTTATTCCAAAATCACTACCTCAATATTAGGATCATATTAAGGTTTATCTTTCCTTCAACCATGTAATTTCCAAAAATTTAACTCGCTGTAGAGTCACTTTTCTTAGTACCATAAAATCTCAAATCATTAATTAAATAGTACTGCAATAAAATCCTTATTTATTTCCAGAATATCATTGATACAACACTTAAATTAAATAATTCTAAAATAACAACATAAGAACACTAGTCATTCCTATTCATCTGTGGTAGTATCATAACATGATTATTATCCAATAACATCATTTGCGGCATAGTCTCATGACTGGGACATTGGTTCGCGTAGTGTCCAAACTCCTTGCAAATGAAGCATTGTAAATTTGAAACCATTTTCTTACCCTTGTAGTCACGTACATTGTGCCCTTTTCCTCCACACTTATAACAAACTCTCATTCCTTTCAGGAAAGTTCCAGGGTGTTTCTTCCCACAGTTATCACATATGGGAAAATTCTTCTTTTCCCTCTTCCCTTTATCCATCTTTCTCTCTTCCATCCTTTTCTTCTCTTGCTTCCCTTCAAAGCCATAGGACTCTGAGAATTGTTTACTCATCTTATCAACACATGATACTATTTCTTCATATGATGATAATATGTGGAAAACTATTTCCCTTCTAAATTATAGCTTAGTACCAAGAAAGATATGATCCTTCTTACTCTTTGGATCATACGTATTATGGGAGTTCACATTTCTTCTACTGGGTGCCATTTCTATATAATAGCATAAACTAGTTCAGTTTAGGAATTGTAATGAATAATTACCAAACTTGTAAAATACCTAACACAAATTGAATAGTTTATGGATATAATCCATAATCATAAAAATGTTTTCTTTGAGTAAGTATATACTCATATGCCCTTCATAATGGTTTTTAAGGAAAATGAGAATTATCCTAAGCATATCCCACGGGAGTGTTGTAACCAAGAGTGCAGCAAGGCCCGTTGTCGTGCACTAGTTCTCGTTCGAGTCTAGCTCAAAGCGGTGTTTTCGGGTTTTACCCCTAAGTACATATGTGCTAGAGCCGCCTCTACCTGCTCGTATCCAAACAGGGATGTATTGCTCGGAAAACTCACAAAATCTCTACAGTACCAAAATTCTAGGAAGTTCTTCTATACTAATCCTCAAAGTCTATCTTAGGGCTATGTGCTCTAATCAGAGTTTATCTAAATCTAATTTCCAAGGTTATTGATAAAGTTCCTCTGATACCAACTTTAACACCCCGACCCCAGTTACCCAGAGTCGGTGCATTATTTTAATACATTGGAATGATTACAAGGAATCAAGTCCCGAAGGACCGATCAGTTTAGCAGTCTTGGAAAAATAGATCACATACATGAATGTTACATTTTCACTTTAAGACGTACAAAACAACAAAAATAATCTTTATGAATGCCATGATTCCCTTGGATTAACCCTGCATATCAATCACATTACACTTCTTGGAATCCTGTTAAAAATAAAACATAGAAAGGGGTGAGCTCAAATGCTCAGTAAGGGTAAGCAATACAGCGGAAACTTTAAAAAATAAGCATAAACATTTAAGGCAATGTATAAAACTAAAACAAAAGCCTTTTAAACTTGAACTTCATCATAATATGGAATAAATAAAATAAAATAATGTCATTTACTTATTCACATGGATATTCTACTAATCAAATAATCACATGCAATATCACTAACCATTTTCATAATGATGGAATTCATAATGCCAGACTATCATAACCACATAGCCAAGGCCTTGTGCCAAGACTACAAATAATATTTTTCCAAGGCCTTGTGCCAAGACACTAGTGTGTCTCATGAGACCTACCGATGCATCGAGGAGCTATAGCGGGCTCCACCCGTCACTTATTAAGTCCAATTCATTCCCATATGAAAAGTTTCAAACATAACATAAACATTTTTATTAAAACTAGCATATGAAATGTAAATACTTCATCCATAAACCACGAATGGTATAAGAATAACACATCCACAGTAAAACACATCACAAAAACATCAAAACAATATTGAAGTTTTGTATCATAACAAATCAACTTCAAATAAACTTAAAATCCATCAAAGTATGTTGACATAGATGAAATCAAAACTATTCGAGAGAAATATCTCTTTTTTTGAAATCATTTAAAAGT
The DNA here is from genome assembly GCA_963277665.1 of Viscum album. Taxonomy (NCBI): domain Eukaryota; kingdom Viridiplantae; phylum Streptophyta; class Magnoliopsida; order Santalales; family Viscaceae; genus Viscum; species Viscum album. The sequence continues at coordinate 898,243,594 of OY728127.1, forward strand.
CACACATTTATTAAGGAAGTAATTTAAAAGAGATTTTTGAATCAAAGTGTCCCATACCACTTCGAAACTTTTGAAAAGAAATATCATTTCAAAACATTCATATCCATATAAATAAATCCTTAAAATTATTTTGAAAACATGGACATTAATTAAACAGATTTAGAAAGATAAATCTTTAAAACATTTAAAATTCTTATTTTGATAAATAGTACCTTTCATAAATTCTTAAAATATTCATTTTGAAATCATTTAAAAGTCACATAATTATAAAATAAAACATTTACTTTGAAAATATACTTATAATCTTGTAAGGGAAGCTTTGAAAATTTTATAATGGCAGAAAATAACCGCACCCGACGTATAAGTTTAAAAAGACATTCTTACCTTAAATTTGTCGAAAAGGCTAAAAAGTACCTTGTTTGGAAAATGACAGAAAGATTCCTTTAAAAACACATAAGGGTATAAATGACTTTAACCCATTGTCTAGTGAATAGTAAAAATGTTTTTAAATACATTTTTAAGGAACATGGATGTGGATGATAATGAAATTCCAGTAGATTATTACGTATAAACAACCTCGGATAATGAAGAGATTGCGAAATAAACCCTTACCAATTTGGTAACTTACGAAACATACAACCCATGAAAGAGGTATCATAAAATGAATATGTAAATACACATGAATTAAAGTGTATTAAACAAAGAATACAATTATGGGCAGTACATACACCACACAAAAGGTAATAGTGGCAATATGGCATGAATCTCACAGGAATAAGGAGTGAGAAGAAAACCCCTTACCTTGCACTTTCCTTTAGTCGAGGGTACGTTTAACCTCCTGTACGAAGATCGTAGTATGTTATTAAATTATACCAGAACCATATTAATATTTATGATATCATACATGATTCATTTATGACTTTATATTACCCATTTAATAATAATTTCCATGTTAAGTTAACATTTCGGGTAATAATCACTTTCTTTATTGTACGTGTTTTAACTTGTTACTCTTGGTTGTATCACTTAGATCATGATTTAAATAATTCTAGAACATAAAACATGATAAATATATCATATATATTTAGAATATAAATATGTATAATAGACATATATATGAAATGGAAAACACCGTTTATGGAGACGGTAGTCCGTACGTACGCATAAACGTTGTTTCTGTTTTCATATAGTATTGAACGGAAGTAAGTGAATAAGATATATGTAAGTACATAAATCCTTATATATATAAATATATATTTCTACAGTAGCATTATTATTTCATAAATTACATACTTATTAGTAATATATATTTTTATAATCGTCGATGAATGGTGAACTTGGAAATGAATCTCATTGCGTCGGGGAAACGGTAATCCGTACGTACGCATGAGGGAAAATATCATTCTTTTGATATTAAAATAATATATAATTGGATGGTATATCATATATACAGAATCATTATCATGTTATATTTATTATTTACATGAATTACACATCATTATTATACCCATCCAAATAATAATTTATTGAATAACAATTACACCATGACGTGGAGACGGTAAGCCGTACGTACGCACATATGGTGACATGTTATTCAAAGGATGGATAGAATACTAAAATATGGTTGTAAAATGTTTATAATAACATCAAAGTATATATAATATACTGGAGTTATTATTTTAGAATGGTAATAACAAATAAATAAGAAGTGGAAGAAGAAAGGAACTTGAAAAGGGGTGGTGAAATCATTACCTCTTCTTTGGGTTCTTCCTTTTGATTTGATCAAAAGGGCTCCTTAGGTTTGCTTTCTAACTAAAGGAATGCGTCTAGGATGAATTGAGGGAAGTTTAGAGAGTATTTGGTCAGAGTTTGGACGAACCAAAAGGCTTTGAAAGTGTAAGTTAATGAGATGGGAGAGTTCCCTTTTATAAGAGGGGTGAGGGGCACCTTTGGAAAATCTAGAAATATTATTTTATAATAAATTCATATTCGGTTTCTAATGGCTCAAAAGTTTATTATTTAAAGTTTAATGTGGTTATGGGTCGAAAACCACTCAACCAATAGAATTTAGACAGGTTTGGGTTACTATATTAACCTTATCTTTAAGTATTAACTCTTAGTTAATTAGTTTCACTTTTACAATGTATCTTTGTATTTTTATATTTTATGGTTAATAAACTTACTATATACATCCAAGAGACCCCCAAGTGGTCCATTAATGATACACCTATGATGATATAAGTCTCTTGGATGATCCTTAGATTTTTAGGAATTTAATATCAATTAATGATATAATATTTGTTTTAAAAACGCTTTTATGTCAATTTTGACACTATTCAATAATTGATTTTTGTAAAAATCATAAAAGAATGATTACTTCAAAAAAAGTTAATTAAATAAATAATAACATGTCATATTAACCTATAAAATTAGTGTAATTCATAAAAAGTCTCAAATTATATTTATTTGGGTATTTATAATATCATTTATTCTAATTTTTCATTAATTAGGTAATTATTGCATCATCATTGTGTCATAAATAAATTAAATTATTTAATGTTTAAAAATTATAAATAAAATATAATTATGTATGAAATTTGTTTATCTTTCTAATTAATATTTACAATAGAATTTATCTTATGTATAACACTATATTAAAAATGTTTTAGTAAATAAACTTTGATTTTAACTCTTTTAACTCTTCTTTGAATTAAATAATAATAAATGTCCTAATCTAATCCAAGTGGACCTAAATGATAATATTTTATTACTAAGGTTTTTTTTGGTCGAGATAAACTTTTTCAATAGAATTAGGACATGTGTTAGGGTAATATTAATATCATTCTTACCCTTAATTACCCTATTTACTTTTAACCGTGGTAAATAAAAGTAAAAAGTTACTATTCACCAAAAATTATTTTCATCTCATTGAACCACATTTTACTACTTGATATTAACCGTGTCTCTCGGATTTTCAAAATTCCATTCACATAAGTGGTAAAATTAAGTTTTATGAAAAATTCAGTTTTTTAACTACCAATTAGTGGTTTCACTATTCATCAAAAATTGAAGTTTTTCAGAACAATGCCAAAATTTCACCCTAAGCTATAATTGATATTCCGAATTCAAAAATGATGTCTATTTTACAAAATTCCAACAATATAAGTTGCATTAATTAATTTTATAATTAATTCTCGCTGTTACAACAAATAGCTTGTTTTTAAGAAACAATATATATCAAAAGATTGACAATTATTTATGTCCAATTTCAAAGTGAAATTAATTATAATGAACACCATTGGATAAAATGGTAAAAAAATATTCTAATTATACTTTAAAACCACTAAATAATATAATTTATCACTATAAATTATTTTGATTAAAAAAGTTGTTTTTAAGTATTTTTCACTATTCATAAAAATTGGAAGTTCAACTTAGGATAATTTTGATTTTCCAAATCCAAAAATGAAGTCCATTTTGAGAGATAAAATTTCTAAAATTTTAAAAAGTAGGTATTACTAATTATAATGGCTACTTTTATTAGTCGTGGTGTGTGTTAGAACTCAAAGTTGCGTACAACACACGCTACTGTATTATTCAAAGAGAAGCGTATCGTGGAAGCTCGGGGTGTTACAAAGTGTGTGTAAGTTTAGATGAAAAACATAATATAAAAATATATTAGTTTATTGAGGATACTTTTTTTGTTATATAATCAATGAATAAGGAGATTTTTGGGTCTGGATAATGGAAATAATACCTAAAGAGCTTGAGGAAAGATGTTACCTCTTCTTTGGGTGACTCCTTTTGGTTTGCACCAAAGGGATTCCTTGGATAGATTTACTTCAAAACAGAGGATTATTGGATTATGTGAGTGATTTTTAGGAGCTATTTGGTTAGATATTTTTTATCCAAAGTGGCTTGAGAGGTGTGAGGAAGTGGGAGAGTTGAGTGCCTTTTTATAGTGGAGGAGGAGTGGCACTCTTAAAAATTTTGGAAAAGGGAATTCCACCCACATTTTTTACATTTAAATTGGATCCAATAATGTTTAAAATTAAATATAAGTGATTATAGAGTCGAAATATGTCCATACAATGGATTTTAGACAACTGTCTAGGTTATTTGGACCCTTATTAAGCTTAATTTCACCTTAATCATTGTAATTAATTTTAATTACTTTCACTAATATTTTTGGTAAAAAAATCTGTTTACCTTATTATAAATTACAAAATATTCTAATTAAAATTATGGAATAAATTTTTTCAAATTCCAATCATATAGGTGGCAAAAATTAATTTAAATTTAATCCCACAGACGAGACGATAATGGGGGTTTTTAGAGTAAAAACATTCAAAAGTTTTCTAAGTTTTTATATTCAATTTCAAAGTGAAATTGATTATAATGACCTACATTGGATTAATTGATAAAAAATTAATCTAATTAAACTTTAAAAACAATTAAAATTATAATTTAACTTTATAAATCAATTATTTGAAAAAATAGTTTTGAATTAAAATTCATTTTTTTCATTAATCATTAAAAAATGAAACTTCACAGAAAAATACCAAAAAAATAACATTAAGCTAATTTTTATGTTATGATTTCAAATATGAAGTTTATTTTGACATATAAGATTTTTAAAAGTTCTGTGAATTAGATCTAAAATATGTTCAACATTAAAATGCGGTAAAAGTACCTTAATAAAAATATAGGTTTTTATGTGTAATATTAGGTTTGTTCTTATCTCATGCCTATAAAATCTATTAAATGAATGTAAAAATATTTGATTGAATATAATATATATATATATTACATTAATATTACTCAATAATTTTAATTAATTTAATTTATTATTACAAAACATCTTTGTGAGCGTAAAAATATTTTTCTATAAAAACATTCCATTTATATTAAATTGGTTCTTATAATCATTTCTAATTAATTTTTAACCAATGAATTTATTTTATATTTTGTATAAACCACATATTTTCATAAGTTAGTTAATACTATTCACAACTGTTAATTTAACTGTTAGGTTATATCTTATTATATTAAATAATAATATTTTAATAATATATTATTGTTTGGTAAAACTCGGTCTTGCATGTAACGCAAGCCATTGAAGAACCTCATTGTTTCATGTGACATATGCTAAATTTTTTTCATATTCAATAAATATATAAAATATATTGGTTTTATTTAAAATATTAAATATATTGTAAAGTCTTGGGATATTATATTCCCTTACGTTCTTGGTGTTGCGTCTCATACACGCTATCGAATATAATGTTCCTACTTTATATTTTTGGGGAATTACATTCTCCCGACCTTAATTAAATTTCATCCTCTCAATTTAAACTTTATCTTGGTGATATATTGTTTTGTGTTTACTATGTTTGAAATCCCACAATGTGAGAAGGGTTCATAATAAATCCTCTAGAAAATTGAAAATTTAAAGTATATAGGTCACATGGAATAACATATCACTAGGTCTCTAAGTAGTAGAACATTAGTGGAAAGTAGAGATATGTACTTAGAGTAAAATCATTAATATTTATAGGGACTGATTGAGGTCATCAATTATAAATAAGTGAATGATCAATGGAAATTTTAAGGGCCCAAATCCACAAATATGAAATGATTTAGAAGACCATTGTTTCAAAAAAAAATTAAGGTATTAGGACAATATTTTTTTAAGATCATTTTCCTCATGTTGAGAAATTCCATTACCACCTAAGAATATAAAGAAATTTACTAACATTATATGTTTTAATTTCATATGAAAAATTCTGTCTTTTGGTTGTTCTTTGATAAAATTCTAATTCATCCATTACTCCGTGAAATGGATATCCTGGAATGAATCCCCCACTTTGAAGCACTAATATTTTATTTTAATAGATCATAATACCCATAAAACAAGTCATTATATTTGTCTCGAAGTTTTTTCCAAAACTGATATCATTAATACATTAATATCTAAACCTAAAAATCAATGCTATTGGTTCATCATTAATATTTATTCATCAAATTGTTTAACTAAAAACAATGACATATTAATTAGGACATTGCGTAGTTCAGTTGTTGGTGTAAAACACTTATCATCCTTCGGTCATGGGTTCAAGACCCATAGCCTTTCCAGATTTTATTGGTTATCACTCGACATATAGGTTATCATTTTCTAAGACCATATTAATATAATTTTTAAAAATTAATATGATGGACATCTTGAAATAAGGTTAATCACTAAATAGACTTTTAACTAAGGTTTTCAATATAACCCCAATAAATAAATACTTCATCCACTTATTTTTACAAAGATCCTCATTCTAGATTTTATCATCTAGAAGAGGGAATTGGCTCGAGTAATGTTTAGGTTCCCCATATTTATGACAACGAACTATAAAAGATTCCTTAGGATGAGTTTAATTTCCCTCCATCGCACTCTTAATTTTTACACATAAATTCTTTACATTATATCATTATTTCCCTCATGTTGGACTCCTCATGTGTTAATCATGTTTTAATGATCACAAATCCTATTAACCATGTTTACTCTATCTCAAATCATGTATAGAGATGGTTGGTTTCCCTATGATTTAAATAAACTTTAAAAAATCCTGATTCCTATAAATCATGTCTGATTATTGTAAACTATATTTAGTTTTTGTTCTATAAGTATTTATTCTATGAATGATTAAGTATAATTCATTCTATGAATATTACTGCTTAAGACTATTTACAGATATTTGGCTAAGTCTGAGAAACTGTGAGTCTGCCACTGGTTCTGTTTTTTTGGCAAATGACCCAGACACTGTGACCCAGACACCGTGACCCAAACACCGTGACCCAGAAACCATGACCCAGACACTGTGACCCAGACACCATGAATCAGACACCATGACCCAAACACCATAACTAGTTCCAGATCTCATGAATTTTGTGACACCGGTTCCTTGCTACCATCACCAAGACACCATTCAAATTTTGGAAAAGGACAAGACACTGTGATCCTAATACCACATATGTGCTACTGGTTACTGAGCTCAATGCAACTATAACATCATGACTGTCTCACCACTAAAAGGAAAATAAGAATACATCATTTTGTGGTGACACAATTTCCAAGTGATATCATTTCAAGACAAACTGTGACACCATTCTTTAATCTATTTTGTCGTTTTCAATTTAATTTCTAGCAGTCATATTTGAGTCATTTAAAGGCACTGACATAATTAACGTTTCTTTTTAGACATGTCACCTGATATTATAAAGTACGTGGTGCAAAATACATGCATCTTGTCGGTTCCAATGTGTGAACCTGCAATTAAAAAGGAAGATAAGTTAGGCTGCAAACATACACAAACATAGAAGCATAAGAGTTAGTTTTTTTGATAAATCGAATTATGCATGCAATAAGACACAACTGAAGAATACATGAATCACTCTCGATTAAAAAAGGTTGGAATACCATATATCAGAATCAAAATCATCTTTGTAGTGCCAACTCCATTAATAACATGAGCTAGATCTAACTGGAAACCAGAGCACCAGACTTGTGATACTCTATTTTTCACAAGAATACATGATACCTGCTTTTTCTTCATCCTAAAATCCTAGAGCTACATAGAATAGCACTCAGAGAACTTCTAACCATTTCTCGTCATCTTTGCTCTGTTGTGTACTATTTTTATCTTTCGATCAGTGTGTGTGGGTGTGTCTGTATTAAAAACACACATTGTCTCCTATATTAAACTGATGGATACAAGATATCCTTCCTCTCATCACTTATTACATATTTTTACTCCCACGGATAAGTGTGGTAGAGTTCCTTGTGTGGCATGGTATTTTATACCCATGAAGAATAGTGGATGAGGTCGTGTGACCTGGACAGTCTTGTGCATTGTTTTTTACCCCAATCCAGGGTGTGGATCAAGTTTATTAATATAAAATGCTTGGTGGAAGGTGATCACCAAGTGGAGTGGATTACATCTTGGTTTGAGACTGAACCACTTGGTTTATCTTCTGTGTCTTTTAATTTAATTTTTCTATGCCTTACTGTATATTTCAGAAAACACTAGATTATACTTTGATAGTTAGTCTTGGATAGAAGTTATAATTTTTTTCCTCATTAGAATAGATTCAAAAGTTGTATCAATAATTCACATTGATATTACTGATAATTAATCAATCTTCTGAGAATTTATTCGAATAGTCAAACTATTATAATAGTATTACCTTGATTAACTTGGTTGTATTTATTTTTATTAGGAAGATTTTTAAGTGAAATTTTTAATAGAAATTTCTATAGATACTCAATTCACCCCCCTCTTGAGTAATCTACTCCGACCAACATTTGGTATCATAGGATTTTATTCTTATTAAGACTCTGTTTTTATATCTGTTCAACTGTGATTTTAGTTGTACTTTAAAGATCTGTAAATATATATTAATTCTAAATTTATATCTCTTTAAAATTATTTCTTTATTATGGATAATATACTCAAAGGTTCTAAAAAATATATACCTCCATTATTTAATGGAACTTATTATGCCCAATGGAAAAATAAAATGAAAACGCATTTAGAAAGTATGGGTTCTGAAATTTGGTCTTCAATTATAAATGAGTATAAAATTCCTGCTACTGATAGAATTACATGGGATGACCCAACCAAGACTACTTATAAAAATAATTGAAAAGACATGAATGCCCTATATTTCTCCTTGGGAGATGAGGAATTTAATATAATTTCTGCTTTTAAAACTACCCATGAAATTTAGGATACTTTTTCTTTTTCACATGAAGGAACTTCTAGTGTGAAATAAATGAGACTTAATACTTATATTATTAAATATGATAACTTTAAAATAAATCATGATGAGCCTATTTCTAACATGTATTTCAGGTTCAATGAAATTTTCAACACAATGATCTCTCTTAGAAGAGAAGTTGCAGCCAAAGAATAAATTATGGGGATTCTTAGAAGCCTACCTGATAGATGGATAGGAACATCTGTCTCAATTATAGAGTCATGTGACATCAACAAATTACTTGTAAAAGAACTAATAGGGAAAATAATGATGTATGAAGAGGAGCGGAAAGTCAAAATGGAAGAGGATGATGAACCTAAAAGAAAATATGTGGCATTAAAGACCACCAAATCTAAATACAAAGAAAAGGAGAAACTACAAGTTTCTGTAGAAAGTTCCAGTAGTGAATAATCTTCACCTAACAGTGATGAGTAAATGGATTAATTATCTAGAAGGTTTAAGAAATTTTAAAAAAGGAAGAGATTTTTTAGAAAGCCTAGATTCAATGGAATATATGATCAAAAGGGAAGTTGGAAGAAATATTGGAAAATAAATGACAAGTTTTATGAGATAGTATGTTATTAATGTAAGTGAAATGGACATGTAAAGGAAGACTGTCCCAAGCTCAAGTATAAAATGAAATATGAGGACAAAGATAAAAAGTATAAAAAGGAAATAAAAGAAACTTGGAGTGATTCTAAGGACAGTTCAAGTGACTCTGAGTCTTCACATGATGAACAAGATAACAAAGCCAATATGTGTTTCATGAAAAAAATATCTGAGGTAACCCTGGAATCTACTGTACAAAATTCCTATTATTCTAGAGATGAAAGTGATTCTGAAAATATGTCTAAAGAATAAATGTTTGAGTATTGAAATATGATTTAAGATACATGTAATTAACTAAATGATAAATACAAGTCTTTAAAGAAACATTATGCTCTTACCTAAACTGTTAAAACTGAACTTACTGTAGAAAGAGAGAAAAATGTTCAATTACTCAAATAAAATAATGAATTAAATATATCTAATGAGTAACTGAAAAATTATCTTCAAATGTTAACTAATGGTAAAGATACCTTGGTACAAATTCTAGGTAAACAGATTTCCCATGAATACACTACTGGTATTGGCTATCAACCTAGTAAAAGAAATTTTGGAAAAAAAATTTGTTTCTAAATCTATAACATACAGTTTTACTCCTAGTTCAGGAAAACATTCTACTAGTTAAAATTATGATACGCACTCTACTATTTTGATTTTTTATGGAAAAAATAGAGTTAATTTCTCAAATACTTTACATAATGCTTATAGGAAACCTATGAGGCATATGTGGGTTCCTAAATAACTAGTTACTGATATTATGGACCCAAACAAATATGGGTACCAAAGTCTATTTTTATTTGACTATTTTGTAGGAAAATTGTTTAAATAGGTCCTATAAAAGCTTATGGTACTTGGACAGTGGGTGTTCAAGACACATGACAGGAGACTATTCATGTTTCAAGAACCTAATAGAGATTGATGGTGGACATATCACCTTTGGTGAAAATGCCAAAGGAAAAAATCATTCGCCTTGTCCAAATCAGTAACTCTAACTTAGTTTTAATTTCCAAAGTACTTTTTTTATGGACTGAAATATAATCTGCTTAGTATTTCACAACTATGTGATGATGGAATTCATGTTAAATTTGAAAATGATGCTTTCAGGGTTTTTAATTATAAAAATGAATTAGTATTTTCATAATTAAGAAATGAAAATGTATATTCTGTTAACTTATATTCTTTAGTTTCTCAAAATGATTCATGTTTAAGTGTGTTTCACAAAGAATCTTGGATTTGGAATAGAAGACTAGGAAACTTTAATATTCACTCCCTTAGAAAGATAACTAGAAAGTGTAGTCAAATATCTACCCAAACTAGAGTTTCCAAATGATAAAGTGTGTAATCCTTTTCAAAAGGGAAAGCAACACAAATTTTCCTTCAAACCAAAGAAAGAAGTTTCAACTTCTCAACCTCTCGAGTTGGTTCACATGGATTTTTTTAGACCATTGAGAGTTTCTAGTTTAAATGGGAAGAACTATGTTTATGTTCTTATAGATGACTTTTCTATATATACTTAGAACTTCTTTTTGGATCACAAAATTGAAGTCTTCTCTCATTTCATAAAATATTCTAAAACTATAGAAAACCTTAGTGGACTTATAATTTAATATTTAAGAAGTGATCATGGTCGTGATTTTGAAAATCAAGAGTCTGAATCATTTTTTCACAAAATGGCTATAGTCATAATTTCTCTTCTCCTAGAATACCTCAACGAAATGGAGTTGTAGAAAGAAGAAATAGGACCTTGAAAGAAATTTCTAGAACCATGATTAGTGAATATTACTTACCTATTTACTTTTGGGAGGAAGCAATAAATACAGCATGTTGTATTATTAATAGAGTATTGATTAGACCTATTCTTAAAAGAACTCCATATGAGTTATGAAACAATAGAAAACCCAAAGTAAACTACTTCAAAGTCTTTGGCTGCAATGTTTATATCCTTAATACTAAGGATAATCTTGACAAGTTTGTATCTAAGAGTGATGAAGGAAAATTTCTAGGATACTCAATCTCTAGTAAATCCTATAGAGTTTTTAATAAAAGAACTAAATGTGTGGAGGAATATATCAATGTAAAGTTTGATGAGACATATCCAAATGAGCCTAAGACCTCTCTAGAAAATCTTGAGGGTGATATGTAAAATCTAGAAATAAATACTAAATCCTCCAACTATCCTGTAAAAGAATCTGTAAAAACTTCTAGTTCTGGAAATTCTCTAGATTCAAGTCATAATGAACTCGAACCTGTTGAAGAATCTGAAATAACTAGCCCCTATTTTTCTAGAGTTGTTAGAACCCTTAAGAACTATCCTTTAGATTTTGTTGTAGGATATTTAGATAAATGAACTAAAACTAGATCTTCTCTTAGAAATCAGGTTGAAAATCATGTTTTCTTGTCACAACTTGAAACTAAAAACATTAATCATGTTATCAATGATGAATTTTGGGTGATGGATATGCAAGAAGAACTTAATCAGTTTGAAAGGAACAAATTTTGGAAACTTTTTTATATACTCAATGATATATTTACCATAGGCACTAAGTTGGTGTTTAGAAATAAGGTATATGAAGCTTGTAACATAGTTAGAAACATGGATAGATTGGTTGCACAAGGCTATAGTCAAGAAGAAGGAATTGACTATGAGGAGACCTTTTCACCTATTTCTAGACTTGAAGCCATAAGAATCATACTTTCTTATGCTTCCCATTTGAATTTCAAACTATATCAAATGGATGTCAAAAGTGAATTCCTAAATGGGTATATATCTGAGGATGTCTTTGTTAAAAAACCCCCTAGTTTCACAAATCCCCACTTTCCAAATCATGTTTTCAAATTATCAAAAGCTTTATATGGTTTAAAACAAGCTCCAAGATATTTTTATGATAGATTAAGTACTTTAATTATTTCTAAAGGTTTTACAAAAGTTATAGCTAATCCTACTATTTTTATAAAATGAATTTACAATGATGTTATATTAGTTCAAATTTATGTAGATGATATTAAAACTGGATCTTCAAAAAAATATTTATGTATTGAGTTTTCTAAAATGATGCAAAATGAATTTGAAATGAGTTTAATGGGTGAAATAAAATTCTTTCTTGGATTCCAAATATTTTAAAATAAAGATGGTATTATTTTAAATCAAATCAAATACACTAAAGATATTCTAAAATGTTTTGGCTTTGATAGCACTAAAAGTAGTGATACTACAATGAGTACTACTTGTAAGTTGGATCTTGATTAAGATGGAAAATCTGTTGATCAAACCACTTACAGAGGAATGATTAGAAGCTTACTCTACTTAACTTCTAACCAAACTGACATTATGTTTAGTGTATGTATGTGTGCTCATTTTCAAGAAAACCCTAAGGAATATCATTTAAATGAGGTTAAAAGGATTTTCAAATACCTCAAACATACACCCAATCTGGTATTATTCTATCCTAGAGGACAATCATTTGAGTTAGTTAACTATTATGATACTGATTTTGGTGGTTTTAAGTTATATAGAAAAATACCTTCAGGAACATGTCACTTTTTAGGCAAGTCTCTAGTATCATGGTGTAGTAAGAAACAAAAATATGTTGCATTGTCTACTGCCGAAGCTGAATACATAGATACTGGTAGTTTTTGTGCACTAATTTTGTGGATGAAACACACATTACTAGATTTTGGATATCAATTCAGGTATGCACCCATAAATTGTGACAATACAGGTGATATTAACATTTAAAAACAATCCTATTTCACATTCTAGGACAAAACATATTGATATAAGACATTACTTTTTTAGATACAATTATAAAAAAGGTGATATCACTTTGGAATTCATTAGAACTGAATATCATCTTGATGATATATTCACAAAACCATAAAATTTTTAAAGGATATATTACTTCATACATGAATTAGGAATGATAAATATCAAGTAAAAAATGTACTGTTTCAAAAACTTACTGTTTCACAATTTACAGTTTCATGATTTACGGTTTCACAAGTCACTGTCTTAGAATTACTGTCCCACTCTCATAATTCTACAGGTTACTATCTTGAAGTTACTGTTTCATGTTTACGGTCTCACAGTTACTGTCTCTCAGTTACTGTATTACACTTACTATTTAAAATGATGTAGTCACACCATTTGGAGATACACTATAAAGATGACACTGTGAAAATCTATTTCGGTCTCACCGTGAAAATCTGTTTTGGTCTCATCGTGACAATCTGTTCCGGTCTCACTGTAATGACAATTTTTCTTTTTATTTATATATTATTACTTGTATCATTGTGTTGATTATTTCATTTTTTTATCCTGTGCTTTTGAATTTGTGATGTTTGAAATCCCTAAATGATAAAAATGAAATATATTTTCTTTACTCAATATCTGTTCTCCTGAAACTATAACCCTTCTCTGAAACCGTAAATCCTCTTTTATCCCTTCAAATCTCTCTCTCTTTCTCTCTTGAACCCTCGTTGAATTCCCAGAATGAAGAACCCATCTTTATCAACTCCTGAGAAGTGAAGATCTCAGAAGAATGTGAAAAGGGCGCTGAAGGTAGTGCCCGAAGGACTATTGAACCTGAATCTTGTTGATATAATAGTAGTTCCAGAAAAGGAAATCTGTACTAAGTGGTTGCTGATAGGTAAGTCCTTAGTTTTGAAAGTACTAAAAGAGTAGGTATGGACAAACTGGTTCACAAAAGAGGCAAGGTCTATTTATCCAAATCTTGTTGCTTGGTTTTATCAGTTTTTCTAGTTTTCATTCAATGCTGAAGATGGTTTTGTTGTAAGAAGCTAGATTAATGGTCAAAGATGCACTTTTTCCTTGAGTTTATGGTCTGCATGCCTAGTGATACCTCATGAATGAATTTTTTAGGACTACCAAAGAAGTCCTCATCCTCCAAGTGATATTTTTGTCTTAGAAGAGGCCTTGGGAAGCTTGACTGGAAATAAAAAGAAAAGAAGAGCAATTGTTGCAGATTTGGATGGTGAATCGAGGTTGTTGTTTAAGTTCATTCAGAATCTAATTAGTCCATGGAAAGGATATTTTTCTACCCTCAAGTATCAATATGTATTCTTGATACATCTTATGAAAAATGGGCACAAGATTAACCTATTTAAGAATATTATACTTCACATGTGTGAGTTGATTAAGACAAATTCAAAGTCTACCTCCTTGTTCTATTCAAAGATGATCTCTGTAATGCTGTAAGCTAAAGGAATGGTTGGAATGAATGAAGAATTCATCAAAGACTATGAGTTCTATATCTCAAAGGTTATAGTCAAAAGAATGAAAATAAGTTGGAATCCATGGAAAAAGTCTTGGGTGGAGGATAATGAAAGGATTTACGAAAATTTTAACCTAATTGAGCATCCTTCAAGACCTAATAACATATCTGATCCTGGTTTGGAACTATAAGAAATTGTTGACTATCCTATTGAAGAAGAAGAAGAGGTAGTTGTTTCACCTATGGAAGGAACTATATTGGATAAGGAAGATAGTGATCTACCTATTCCACAAAATATAGTTTAGAAGGAAGAACCTATTACTGAAAGAAGTGTTGATTTATAATAAGAACCTGCTTCTAGAAAAGAATCTGATATTAATTTAAAAGAAAATATTATTCCTAAGGATCATCTAGAAGAAGAAATTTCTATTGAGAAAGAGTCTATGGTTGAGGAACATTTAGAGGATCAAGATAATCCCGAAGTTATACTTTTTTCTAAGGAAAGATTGGAGAAATCCTTCTATTTGGCTAGAAAAGAAATGGGTGAGGCTATTGGAGATGAAATTTTAGAAACAGATCAAGCAACTGAATATCTTAGTCCTATGATAGATTCACCTGTTGAGGGGGAGCATCACCCCAGTCTAGAAATTATTGAAGTTCCTAATCCTATTGATCAAAGCACTGTGGATACCTGGTACAAGTTCCCTAGCTACTTTTATGTGGATAATTCCCAGGAGGCCTCGGTTAAAAGCATAGACCTTTCTATTATGTTTCAATTAAAACTAGTTTCTGCTTTAGAAGTAATATCTACTAAGGAACCTAAACCTGTTTCAGTTCTTATTCCTAAACCTTCTCAAGAACCTTCTACTTCTGTGAGCCACAGTGATTTGAAATCCTTTATAGCTACTCTATTAGATGGATTTGAAAAGATCATGAACACACAACCTTCTCCTGTGAAAAATCTTAGTGAAAGAGATGATGCCTTTCTGTTAGAGAAAATCATATGGCAGATTCAACCAAAAATTATTCATGAAATACAAGAGGTTTGAATTGAAAACAAGTAGTTGAGTAATGAGGTGAAGTATCTCCAAGATATGGTTGAAGATATACAAAAAGTGTTGCAATCATGACAAGCTCCTGTTGATCATTCTATTGAGGATGTTAGTGGTTATATTCCACATAAATTTGCCTCTTTGATTCAACCAAACTAGACTTCAATATTTGAAAAAGTGGATGAGAGAAACATCCAGATAGTAAATGAGATGCCTGAGCTTATTGTTGGTCTTAAAAAACTGACTGATGAGTACAAGGGTTGTCTACAGAAAGTTCTAAATCAACTCAAGTCCCTCACATCAGCTGTTACAGCCTCTACTACATCTGGAGAGTCATCCCAAACCATTGATAGTGGTTTGCTCAAAACTGTTATTAAGGAGGAACTTAAATCAGTGTTAAGTGGATTTTACAAGGAGAGTTTATCTACGGTTGTCAAGAATAGTGAAAGAGTCCTTGATTTGGTGGGGATTCATTCAAAGATTGCAAATGATGATTAGGAATAAATTACTAAAAAAGGATCTTCTTTAATCATGATATGACCAATCATTTCAAATATCTTTTAGAGAATTTGAAAATACCTCTTGTCACTCAAGCCTACAAGACTCGAGTCCAAAAGAAAAAAAACTTCACTCCTCTATTGGAAAAGTTCATGGAGAACAAAGATGATTTCGAGAAAGTAATGAATTATGGTGGTGAGATCAATACTGATTTCATTCAGATGCTGAAGTCCCAACTTCATGTGCAGAGCACTGCTATTGTGGCTCTTACAGCTGCACCCTTATGGCCTGGTTTAACTCCTTCCTCATCAACTGCCTTTGCTTTTGCCTCAATGTCTATATCTTAGGCTCTAAGCTAGATCAGACTTGTTATCCTTGACCAACACCTTCCTTGGTCTTCCACCAAACCCACTTTGGCACCCTCTGTTTTTTAAGGGCTAACTCTTCCTTCTTTGATAGTTGGCTCACTCCCTTCTTCAACCTCTCCTTCTGCCCCTGTGGATCCTTCTGATGTTGCTTCCAAGGGAAAAGAGAAGATAGCTAGTTCTGAAGACAAGTGAAAATTGTATCTTGGTATGGATGTTTTGTAATTTTTCCTACTACTTTTAATGATAAATATATTTCTATCTAATGAAAAGTGCACTGTTGTTGTCTATTCTCTTATTTTCTTTCCTTCTTTTCTTTATTTTTCCTATACACTTTTTGATAATTCCAAAATGGGGAGAAAATGCACACTAAGAATAGGAATCTAATTCATATGATTTGTGATCATAAAAAAGGAGGATATTGATGGACTCCTCATGTGTTAATCATGTTTTAATGATCACAAATCATGTTAACCATTTTACTCTATCTCAAATCATGTGTAGAGATGGTTTGTTTCCCTATTCTTTAAATAAACTTTCACAAATCCAGATTCCTATAAATCATGTTTGATTATTGTAAACTATATTTAATTTTTGTTCTATAATGATTTCTTCTACGAATGATTAAATCTAATTAATTTTGTGAATATTACTGCTTAAGACTGTTTAAAGATGTTTGGCTATGTCTGAGAAACCATGAGTCTGCCACCGGTTCTGTTTTTCTTGAAAATGACCTAGACACCATGACCCAGACACGGTGACCCAGACACCATGACCCAGACACCATGACCCAGACACTGTGAACTAGACATTGTGACCCAAACACCGTAAACAGATCTAGATCTCATGAAGTATGTGACATCGGTTCCTTGCTACCATCACCAAGACACTATTCAAAGTTTGGAAAAGGACCAAACACTGTGATCCTAACACCACATCTGTGCTACCAGTTACTGAGCTCAATGTAACTATAGCATCATGGTTGTCTCACTGCTTAAAGGAAAATAAGAAGAAATAGTTTTGTGGTGACACCATTTCCAAGTGATACCATTTCAAGACAAACTGTGACACCATTATTTAATCTATTTCTTCGTTTTCAATTTAATTTCTAACAATCATATATGATCCATTTAAAGGAACTGACATAATTATTGTTTCTTTGTATACATGTCACCTAATAATTCAAGGTACAAGGTGCAGAATACATGCATCCTATCAGTTCCAATGTGTGCACCTGTAATTAAAAAGAAATATAAGCCGGGATGTAAACATATATAGACATAGAAGTAAAAGAGATAGTTTTTTTTGAAAAAATGAACTATGCATGCAACAAGATACAACTGAAGAACACATGAAGCACTATCAATTCAAAAAGCCTAGACTACCATAGATCGGAATCAAAATCATCTTCACCATACCAACTCCACAAAGAACATGAGCTAGATCTAACTGGAAACCAGATCACCAGACTTGCGATATTCTATTTTTCACAATAAGACTCGATGCCTGCATCTTCTTCATCCTAAAATCCCATAGATGCATAGAATATAACTTAGAGCACTTTTAAACCTTTGTCATTATCTTTGATCTATTGTGTACTATTTTTATCTTTTGAGCAATGTGTGTGTGTGTCTATATTAAAAACACACATTGTCTCCTGTATTAAACTGAAGGATACAAGATATCTTTCCTCTCATCACTTCTTACATTGGTTTACTCCCACGGATAAGTGTGGAAGAGGTCCTTGTGTGACTTGGTAGTTTATACCCATGAAGAATAGTGGAAGAGGTAGTGTAACCTGGACAGTCATGTGTATTGTTGTTTACCCTGATCCAAGGTGTAGATCAAGTTTATTAATATAAACTTCTTGGTGGCAAGTGATCACCAAGTGGAGTGGATTAGGTCTCGGCTTGATACCGAACCACTTGTTTTATCCGCTGTGTCTTTTAATTTAGTTTTTCTATTCTTTACTGTATATTTCAGAAAACAATAGATTTTACTTTGATAGTTAGTCTTGGATAGAATTTATAACTATTTTTCCTCATTAGAATAGCTTCAGAAGTTGTATCAATAACTCAACTTTGATAGTTAGTCTTAGATAGAATTTATAACTATTTTTCCTCATTAGAATATCTTCAGAAGTTGTATCAATAACTCACATTGATATTACTAATAATTAATCAATATTCTGAGAAGTTATTATAATATTCAAACTATTATAACAGTATTACCTTGATTAAATAGGTTGTATTCATTTTTATTGGGGAATATTTTTAAGTGAACTTTTTAACATAAATTTTTATAGATACTCAATTCACCCCCCTCTTGAGTAATCTACTTCGACCAAAACCACATATAAATAATTTCTCTATTTCATTAAGACACTTTCCTAGGTGTCTCCTTCCATATTTCTTGCATGAGGGAAATCAATCCTTCTTCTCTCCATGGTCTCCCCCACTTGAGATCTTAGAAAAATCCATCCTTCTATTCTTTAGTGAGTTCAAAAGTTAGTTAAGGTATATGTTGTTAATCATATTTAAAGAAAACTGATTAGGAATAAACACAATATATTTTACTTCTATAAACACCTAATTTGGTTTCTCATTATCACCACCTTATCATTAATGTTCAACGTTAACTTGAATCCTTTGGGTACGAGCCATTAACTAAAACCAGAAATCATAGTGTAAGTAACGATAGTCATAGAAAAATGTATAATCATTTATAAGATATCTAAATCATGACACATTGTATTCAATCCAAAACACCTTAGGTTTAACCTAGGTTATTCATTATCAAAATTTTTCATAGTGGTTTGTAAAGAAAATGTGAATTTTCTTAAGCATATCCCCTAGGAGTTTCAAACTAGGTGTGCAGTAAGGTATTTTGTTGTGTATCAGGTTATGCTGATTCAATCTCAATGCACCTTATCGGAGTTGTTAATCCTAGGTACATATGTGCCGGAACCACATCCACATGTAGTATCCAGAAAGGGATGTATTTATAAAAGACCATATAATCTCTAATTTACTAAAATTATAGGGTTTTATTCTATACTTATCCTAAAATTATTCCTTAGGGTTATGTTCTCTAATTTATGTTTTCCTAAATCTAGTTCCCAAGGTTTCTATTAAACTTTTTATAATACCAACTATAGAAACCCAACCCTAGAAATCTTGAATCTAGTGTCTGCTATTAATTTCATTGGCATAAGATACAAGTAAATCACATCCCAAATGAAAAAAGAGTTTAGTAGTCTTGGTAAACCAAAAACATACATGAGTATTGTATTCCAAATGAGTACACTAATTAGAAATATAATTTTTTTCTATTTTTTTCAAGGATAATAACTTTATTCCATCAAGCGTATCTTTTAATATATTTCTTATTAAACTTTAAGGAATCTTGTAGAAAGGAAACATAATAAGGGTGAGATCAAATGACAATTAAGGGTAAAGTACAATGGAAGAAATAATGAATAAATGAGAATAAACAATATGTAAAGGTAAATAACTAAAAACACATTCCATTCAAATAACTAGATAAGGAAAAAAATCAATATAGAAAGATAAGAAACTGAAACACATGCCATTCAATCAATGAAATGAGAATGAATTGCATCCATAGATATATTGATGAAAAATCTCATGGATAAATAATAACTAGATCAAAATGAAGTTAATACTTAATTTATTGGATATCATGTATCTAGAACATGAACCACTATACCATCAAGATCTGTCCTCAAGATATTTTAAGTTTGTGGGTAGAAACTTATCTATTCTTCTTGGAAACAAATTCGAAGAGTTTTTTTTAGCTAATTTTATCTCATGATACTACCAATGAATTGAGGGGATATATAAAGTCTAGGACCCACCTGTCACTACATGTCCAAAGCATTCCTCACATATTGAATAATCGATTTATTTAAAAAAAATATTCCTTTTCAAATATCCATATTAAATAAAGGAGAAATATTTATCAATATTCCCCAAGTAATAAAATAACTTTAAAATTAATCACTATAATAAAAATGGTATATGGTTCAGGAAATAATCATATACATTGAAAATGATATGGATATTTAGGGTAAATTCAATGTCAAATGATCATAGGAAATTGAATATTTCAAGGGTACTAAAAGGAATCAAGGAAATGAATTTCAATACAATACTTGTCCAAATAAATTATAAACCATCTAGAGGATGAAGAAAGATGGTATCAATACAAAATATCCCAAGCGGAGTAAAAATAAAAGGTTGTTTTTGTTGATGAATAGATATACTATAAAAATATCTTTTAAAAAAATTCTTGAGGAAAATATCCTTTTGTTTTGAAAAACCTTTAAAAAAATCTTTGAAAATCACTTTTAAAAACATTTTCTTTAAAAATAAACCTTTAAAACTTTAAAATTAAGCTTCAAAGAAATTATGGCAGGTTAATCTATACATGTTGTATGAGGTAAAAATAATATCCCTTTTATGTGGTAAAAAGGTTAGAAAAATGACTTATTTAGAAAGTGAAAAGAATATTACTTTGAAAACATGGGTAAAATACCAAAAGGGTAAAATTTATTTAATAAATCATTTTAGAAAGATTAACAACATTTTATTGAAAAAAAATTTAGAAAACGGCACTTTTAGAATAAAATAGGTTCTCCAACTAAAGAGAGAATGAATTCGTGTTTTCTTAAAACATTTTTAGTACTAAAGAGTAGAAAATGGTAATGATACTTGAAAAGGGTAATTAATACCAAAAGGAGATTAAAATAAAAGGTTTTATTAAACAATGGTCAGATAATTTCCTCAAATAAAAATTAAATATCATTAAAATTATTCTTGATGAAGATATTCTTTAAACATTTCAAACTGTCTCATCCCACTTTAAAACATTTTAAATAATAAGCCTCATGAATGAATAAAATTAAATAAATGTTTTAAATAATATGAATATAAAATTATTCATGATATAGTAATCAAAATTTATAGTAGATACACCATACAAAGAAATAAGTGGTGATTATGACATTTACCTCACATATTTAAAAAAGTGAGATGAAAATACCTTACCTTGAGTTTGACTTGTCTCGTGTGTCTTTAGATTCCTAAATAATAAACTTATGTTAATTATTCACTTGATTAAGAACCTTTTTCATGTTTATAATTACTTTTATTTCACTTATCACCATGTTCTATACAACTACTTAAAAAATTAATTTTATGTTGGGTGTTTGACCAAATTTGGTTTATGTGTCAAAAACAACATTGGTAGGTCAACTATGGTCAAGTGGGTCATTATAAAACATATATAAAATAATAATCATAAAATAATTATCATATTTATACATAAATTATACTTTTTAAACCAATCAATAAATATGGTTATTAAAAATTAACCAATGTTACAATCATGGAGACGATAGTTCATACTTGAACATGAGTAACATTCTTATTTTTCAATGGTCATTATGAAAAGAAGGTAAGTAACTTTAATATTTAAAAAATTATCATTTTATCATAAATACCATATTATTTAATCATATATACTTATATATATAATTCTTTTGATGTAAAATTAATTTCATCGTGTCGAGGAGGCAGAAGTCCACACATCCACGAACGATGTTATAACTTTTTAAGTGTGTGAAAGGGTAATAAATAAGATGATATATATTATATTTTTGGAAAGGTAATTATGTCATGAATATAATATATATGTTTTTCTATGTCACATATTTTTAATTAAAACCATCCTTTATACATTCCATGTATCATGTGAATGAATCACATCACTTTTAGGAGGCGGCAGTCTACACTTCCAAAAACGATGTTATCATATTTATACAAAATGGAAAGCATAAAGGTGTGATATATATAAGAATTAAAAAATAATAAAGATATTATAAATATCATATATATCATATATATATATAATATTTAAATATATTTTCCATCATAATTCCCACCATGAGAGGTGGTAAAGGAAGAACGAATGATCATCATTTCATGAGGTGGTAGTTCATCGTACAAATAAATAGTAAGTTCATTACCCATTAGATGAAAATGTGTGTAAGTTTAGGTTGAAATAATAACAAAAAACCATATCAGTATATTTAGGATACCTGTTTTGTTATATAATCATGGAATAAAGATATTTTAGGGGGTGGATAATGGAAATAAAACTAAAGAGCTTGAGAAAAGGTGTTACCTCTTATTTGGGTGACTCCTTTTGGTTTACACCAAAGGGATTCCTTAGATGGATCTCTGTCCAAAGGGAGGATTATTGGATGAGGTTAGGGATTTTTAAGATCTATTTGGGTTGATATTATTTTCTGAAAAAATTGCTTGAGATGTGTGATTAAGTGGGAGGCTTGGAAGCCTTTTTATAGTGGAGGAGGAGTGGCACTCTTGTAAATTTTGGAAAAGGAAATTCCACCAATGCTTTTCCCAAGTAAAGTGGATAAAATAATGGTATAAATTATATAAAAGAGATTATAGGGTTTAAATATGTCTATAAATGTCTTTTGTATAATTTTTTAGGTCATTTGGGTCCTTAAGTTTAAGGTTTAGTCCCTTGTTAAGCATAATTTCTCATTAATCGTTGTAATTAATTTTAATTAATTTCACTATTATTTTTGGTGAAAAAATAAGTTTAAATTAATATAAATTATAAATTATTATGATTACAAATATGGTATCCATTTTCCCAAATTCCAATCACAGAAGTGGTAGAAATTTATTTAAATTTAATCCCGTAGACGGGACAACAATGCGGGTTTTTAGAGTAAAAAAGTTCAAAAGATTGCTATGTTTTTATATTAAATTTCAAATTGAAACCTTATAAATAAATTAGACAAAAAATCATTTTTGAATTAAAACTCATTATTTTTTACTATTCATGAAAAAATGAAACTTCACATAAAAATACCAAAAATTCACCTTAAGATAATTTTTATGTTATGATTTCAAATATGAATTTTATTTTGAAATATAATATTTATAAAAGTTCCAAAAATTATATTTAAAATAGGTTCACCATTAAAAGGTAGTAAAAGTGCCTTAAAAAATATATGTTTTTATATGTAATATTGGGTTTGTTCTTATCTCATACCTATCAAATCTATTGGATTAATGTCCAGATATTTTATTAAATATATCATATATATATTACATTAATATCACTCACTAATTTTAATTAATTTAATTTATTAGGATAAAACTGCTTTGTGAGCATAAAATTTGTTTTCTATAAAAACATTCCCTTTATATTCAATGGGTTATTATATTAATTTATAATTAATTTGTAACCAATGAATTATTTTATATTTTGTGTAAACCATATATATTCATAATTTAGTTAATATTATTCATAACCTCTAATTTAACGGATAGGTTATATATTATTATATTAAATAATAATATTTTAATAATATATTATTGTTTGGTAAAACTCAATCTTGCATATAATGCAATCCATTGAAGAAAATTATTATTATGTGAGATATACACTAACTCAGTGTCACGTGAATTTAAATCTACAAAATATATTGATTTTATTTAAAATAGTAAATATATTTTAAAGTCTCGGGATATTATATTCTCTTACACACTTGGTGTTGCATTTCATACATGCTATCAAATACAATGTTCCTACTTTAAATTTCTAGGGCGTTGCACTTCATATTCTTTACAAGATCCAAAAATAGTTTTTTCATTTTTTAGTGGTGCCTTCATCATCTAACTCACTACTTTATGATGAGTCTCTATATTCTTTTTATTTTCTCATCAGATTACTCTTCATACTTCTTGAGAACCTCTTCTTTCCAATATCTTCCTTTTTGGTTTTTCACAATTCCTTTTTAGAAACATATTCTTATTACTCATCACATTCAGTTTCTTCATTTTTCTTCTTTGGATAATCAACTAAAAAATTCACAATTCCACCACAATCAAATAACTTTATAGGAATATTACCTTTGAATTTATTTATTCCACTTCTAAATTTTTTTTTAAAATAAGGTACATTATTCTCTCATCAACTTCACCTCTTTCTTCATCATGTTTATATTCTAAGAATGATCCATTCTGCTTTCCTTTGAGCTTGATACCTTTCATGTCTTTATATGAAATTTACTTCTCCTCTGTAGTCTACTTCTAGAAAACAAAATCCTTTCTAATTTCATATCAAATAATAAAATTATATAGATAATAAAGAGATAATTCATACCTATCCAATAGTTCACAAACCTTTACATCAAATCTATCATGGAAGTTTTTCATTAGCTTATTGACAATGGCTGAGTCTTTTAAAGTTTCCCTAAAACCTGTAATATTGATGAAAATTTCATTCACCATTGAAAACTAATCATCAATGGTCTCATCATTAGCCATTCTAATATCTTCAAACTTTTCTTTACAAATATATAGTATGGTTTATTTCACTTAGAATTACATTCAAAAAAATTATCAAGATTATCCCATATCTATTTGGAAGTTTTGAGTCCCATTAATTTTGTATAAACTCATTCAAATAAAAAATCATTATTTTATTCATTATTTTTTCATCAGCCTACAAATTCTATTTATCTATGAATTTCATAGGATCATCTATCTCAAATAGTTTAAAACCCATTGTATCAATATCCTTTGCTTATATGAAAACATAAAGAAGATAAGGAAACATCATATTCTTAAAAACATAGTAGTTATTTCCATCAAATATCAGAACACGTCTTCTATTAAAAAAATTAAAAATATCCATCTTCAACTTCAAAAATAATAATATCACTCAGAGGGAACCTATTTTTTCTTTGATACCAGTTGAATTTCCCAGGTAAGTGGTGATGTGTCACTGATAAGGGGAGAGAGAATCAGTGATACTCTTTTTACAATTTCTTCTTTGAAATTAATCTCTATGACTAGTTAAATACATGGTCCACTCTCTTTTAAATCTCACTTATACCCACATGTAACTCAATCAAATAACTACAGGTCACATGAGTATTTTTAAAAGGTTCTCCCCCAATGTGAGTGAATTCTCCTTGTTGGGTTTGGTTGAGTTTGAGACCTGGATTTAATCACTAATACCAATAGTGGTTATAATATCTGTAACTCCCCGATTCTCGAAGCCCAGAGTCGGTGCATTATTTCATTATATTAGCATGATTATATGAAATAAATCTCGAAGGAAGAATTATTTTAACATTTTTGGAAGACTATATTACATACATGATACCCAAAGTACATTTGGAAATATAGAAAATACAACACGATACATAAAAAACTAAAATAAACTGCCTCCTTGAAAGCTTATTCAAGGATCTCTTCTTCGTAACCTGGGGAAAGGAAACATAATAAGGGTGAGATCAAATGCTCAGTAAGGGTTGCATATATTGAAATCATGAATCAATAATAATAGAATCATGATCAATTATACATGACTAATATGGCATGATGAATAAATGAAAACACTTTCCATGAATAAGCTGAGAATAAAAAAATGAATCCATAGATTTTATCATAGTGAAAACCTCATGGATAGTAATAACTGAATAATTAATAAAGATAATGATTATTATTTGTACGTCATGTATCTATCACTTGAACCATAATACCGTCGAGATGGTTTAATTTTATGGGTAGAAACCTGTCTGATTTTTCGAAACAAACTCGAAGGGTTTGCCTCCATCTGATTTGTCTCATGAGACCTATCGATGCATCGAGGGACTATAGCGGGACCCGACCATTACTAATTGTCCAAATCATTCTTTATACATATATTTAATACAATAATAGTTTTCCTTTTCAATATATGTATTGAATATAGGATACAAATTCATCAATATTTCCCCAGTTAAAATAACATTCAAAATAAACACCATATGTGAAATGGTATACGGCTTAAGGCAATAATCATATCCATGATACAAGAAAATAGATATTTAACATAATTATAATTTAAAATTAAAAATGATCTCAAATGGTCAGTAGATACTCCACATAAGAAATATTAGGTTTACAACACCAATTAAGTCTCAATGAAATGGAAATTGAGACAAAGTCCTTTACCACATTTTAACCAATCGAGTTGTATACCAAAAAAAATAATAATCAAAAAATAAATCACACAATAACATGAATATAAATATAATCATGGTATTATATATAAAATTTTATTACTCATACATTACATACAAGAAATAATTGGTGAACAATGGAAATATCACAGAATTAGAAGTGAGATGAAAAACCCATTACCTTATGTCTGAATGTGTTCTTTGATTGATCTTAATGACCTCAATAATCAAATTTAGCTTCATTAATTAATAATTAAAGAACTTAATAAAAATTTAATTGATTTATTATAACCTTATTAGGTTCATTAATTCCATTTTTATGGCTTTAATAGGTTCAATTTTATTTTTTTGGAATCATTTTCTTCCTTGGTTTTCATGATCGGTTTACTTTTATACATGAATGGAAGTTAGTTTGAAATGTGGTTAAACATAAAAAATTGTTAATATATATTATTAGTGACATTATAAATTATCTTATAATTATTTTGGGTTATATACCATTAGGATGACTCATTAGTTAAAAGTTAATGATAAACACTTGGATTAACTTGGCGGTTTTGTCCATAATGAACTTGTTTTATATTATTATTTTATATTATGAGTGTGTAAGGATTCCAGAGCATTGAATAAGGTAAAATAAATATATTATGATCTGGTAGAACCATTAAAAAGGTTTCATGACCAGTATTTAATATATTAATATAAATTGAAAACTCGTCATCCTTGAATGTGATAAATGAACACATCTCAGACGGTGTTTTCATTTTTAGTGTAAGAGGAGGGGGAAAAGAGAAATGATGATGAAATAATACATTATTATGGTAAAATTTAAGTTCATGTAAGTTACTAGAATTATCATAGAATTTGGATTAGTGGCGGTGAGGAGAGTGAAACAAAATAATGGAACTTGTAAAATAAGTTGAAAGAAAAAGTAAGAGAGGTTCACCTCTTGAGTACTCCATGAGAATCTCCTTAAGGCCTTTGTTTTTTGAATTTTGGTGAGACCAGTAGGTCTTGGGCATGGGGGGATCTTAGGGAGATATTTGAGTATAATTTAGGCAAGTATTGAATCTTGAGAGGTGTGGGAGGAAGAGGGGGTGAGGGATGGTTTATATAGTGGAGGGGAGGAGGGTTTCCTTAATATTATAATCATTAATTTATTATTTCTCGACAAGACAAGAAATAGTGAGGATTTCATGAACTAGAATAGAAATAATTTCATGTGATTTCTAGATTTGGGTGCTTAATTCACTCATGATGCTATGAATAGTGAATTTAAATTATAATGTATTTATACGGTAAATTAATGTATTTTACTATTCACAAAAATTTCAAGTATTTCATAAAAATTCCAAAAATTCACCCTAACCATTTTTCAACATGTAGAATCCAAAAATGAAATCCATTTTTCAAAAATAATTTTCTAAATATTATAAATTTAATTTTTAATTAAAAACATTATTTAATCGAATAATACCAACACTTAAAATATTCATTTTCATTTTTAAGGTGCCTAAATTTTATTTATAAATTTGTGAGTAAGTTTACCATACATATGGGTCATATTACTATTAATGAGGATAGGTTAATATTCATAAGGGTGTGTTACTATTCATAAGGGTATGTTTCTATTCACCAAAAATTAACTTGATTCTATCGGACTCCAAATATCACCTTGATCGCAATCATGTATGTCTGTTTTTTGAAATTCAAAACACAAAATTGGAAAATTTAAGTTTAATGGCTAGGTTATGACTATCTACTAAATAAACAAGTGTTGTTTCAAAGAAACTCAATTCTTTATGAAATATAGGATATCTAATGAATATAATGTATTTAAGAGAAACATACCATAAAATGTTTGGAGTGTTATATTATTCCATCCTTCAGAAATTTCATCCTCAAAAGTTTTCATGTATAAATCCCTTTAAAAAGATATGGGTGGTTCTTCTTCATAACATCCTCAGGTTCCCACACTGCTTCCTCCATTTTATGGTTTCTCTAAAGAACCTTTACTAGTTGAGTTGTCCGGTTTCTCAATACCTACTCCCTTGTGTCAAGAATCTTGATAGGATCTTCACAGTATGAAAAATTAGGTTCCAGATATATTTCTTCATAGGTGAGTACATGCATTGGTTCTGGCATGTACTTCTTTACCAATGACACATGGAATACATTATGAACTTTGGAGAGACTTTGTGGCATTGCTAAATGGTAAGCTAAAGCTCCAATTCTTTCCATAATTTCAAATGTTCCAATGTACCTAGGTCTTAGTTTCCCTTTCTTATCAAACCTTAAGACACCCTTCCACAGAGATAGTTTTAGAAATACGTGATCTCCTACTTGAAATTACAAATCCTTTCTCCAGTTGTCAGGATAAATATTTTTCTTACTTTGGGATAATTTAATATGGGCCTGAATTTTCTTTACCTTTATATCTGTCTCTTCAATAAGTTCTGGGCCTATAAGTTTCCTCTCACCAACTTCATCCCAAAATGTTGGATTTAGGCACCTCTTACCATATAATGCTTCATATGGTGCCATTTTAATGCTATAATGGAAACTATTATTGTAGGAAAATTCCAAAAAAGGCAAGTATTGATCCCACATACCTTGAAAGTCAAGAGATCATGACCTCAACATATCTTCCAGTGTTTGAATAGTCCATTCAGACTATCCTTCAGTTTGGGGGTGATAAGTAGTACTCATATGAATATCAGTATCCAAATCCGTATGGATACTTTTCTAGAAGTTTGATGTAAATTGGGGATATCGATCAGACACAATCGATATAGGTGCACCATGAAGTCTTATAAATTCATTAATATAAATTCATTCTAGGAGTTCAAGTGGTAAATCCTCTCTTATAACAAGGAAATGTGCTGATTTTGTAAGATGATCAACAATTACCCATATTGCATCATTCCTTCTAGGTGTCCTCAGTAGTCCTATGACAAATTACATCGTAATGTCATACGAATAGGTAGAGGTTGCATGACCCCTTGTGTATGTTGTCTCTAGGCCTTTACTTGTTGACAAACCAGACACCTTGACACATAATCAACAATTTCTCACTTCATGTTATCCCACCAAAAAAAATCCATTAGATTTCTATACATCTTAGAGATACCAGGGTGTATAGAGAAATTTGAGATATGATAATCATATAATAGTTCCCTTTTTTCCAAGTACTGATGGAATGCATAACATCTTCCCAAATTTCAGAACTCCATCCACATACACAAAGTTTTCCAATCTTCAATCCTTAACAGCTTTAATTTTATTTTATATATTCTCATCATTAGATTGAGATGTTTTATCTTCTCTAGTAAAGATGGTTTAGAAAACATTTTAAAGAGCAAAGATTTTTACCCTTCCATAACAATCCCCATATCCATATTTAGTAGATCCATGAATATAGGATCTCTCTCAATCCTCATTTGGTTCAGGAGTCTATGATCTTTCCTACTTAACTCATCTTCCAACTTATTTGCCTTTCCTGGCTGGTAGTGTATTGAACAATCATAATCTTTGAGTAACTCAAGTCATCTCATTTTCCTCATGTTGAATTCTTTCTGTGTAAAAATGTATTTTAAACTCTTGTGATCCATATATATCTCATATATTTCACCGTATAGATAATTTATCCGTATTTTTAGAGGAATGATTGCGGCTACTAACTCAAGATCATGAGTTGAATAATTTTTCTTAGGGGTCTTCAAATGCCTTGATTCATAAGCAATAACTTTATCATTTTACATAAGGACGCAACTCATTCCATTATTTGATGCATCACTGTATATCATAAATCCATAATTTCCAGAGGAAAGAGTAAAAATTAGAGCATTGACCAATATTCTTTTCAATTATTCAAATAATTCTATACATTATTCCATACATACAAACTTAACCCCTTTACATGTGAGCTTGGTTAGCATGATAACCAATCAAGTGAAATTCTGAACGAAACGATGATAGTAACCTGCTAAGCCAATAAAACTATGTACCTCAGTTATGTTTGTTGTCATGGTCCATTCTTGGATTGCCTTTATATTCGCAGGATCAGCTATGATTCCATCCTTAGAGACAGTATGGCCAAGAAAAGAAACTAATTGAATCCAAAATTCAAACTTTATAAACTTCCCATATAATTTATTTCTTCTAAGAGATTTTAGATTAATCCTCAACTGATTCTCATGGTCTTTATATCTTTTGGAGTATACTATTATATCATTGATAAATACCACAAGAAAGTCATCAACATATTCCTTAAAAACTCTATTCATTATATCTGTGAAAATATAGGGTGAATTAGTCAGTCCAAAAGAAATTATTGCAAACTCATAATGATCCTAACTGATTTGAAATGTTGTCTTTGGAATATATTCCTTCCTCACACATAGCTGATGATATCCAGATCGAAGGTCAATCTTTGTAAAATATTGGTATCCATGAAGTTGATTAAATAAATCATCAATGTGTGGTAGAGGATACCTGTTCTTTATTGTAATATCATTGATTTCCCTATAATCAATGCATAGACTCATGGATCCATGTTTCTTCTTAACAAATAGGATATGAGCTCCCCATGGAGAAACACTAGGTTGAATAAACCCTTTGTCACTCAATTCCTCTAGTTTTTTATTTAGCTCCACTGTTGGGCAAAAATCCCTCAAGGTAACATTGCAGTATTTTTGGGTTGATTGTGTTTGTTGACAAAGCAGGTTTCCATGGAGATTTGTCGAGTTTCTGAGAATTTGTTGACAATCCATGTTGACAAAGAATGATGACAAAGGAATGGACGATCTGGAGGTGGTACAAAAGAGCAGTACTTGGTGGTGTCATTTTCCAGTGTTTTCCAAATTTTTGGGGTCCAAAATTTGGATTTTGGTGAGCATCGCAAAAATAGGATTTCTATGAAGATCGTAATTTAATATGGAAATGGCATGAATTTAGCGAATAGAGGCTTCATGGTTTGGATTTTGCGAAGGCCAGAAGAATGATGGCGGTGATTCTTTGCGATTACAACAAGCTTCACGAATGGCAGAGGTTGAAGTGCATCGCCGTGGTGAAGGGCTTTGCGAGGGAGCTTCACGGCGAAGGCGCAAAGGAAATGACAGAACGCTTTGTGATTACGATGTACTCCACGATATGAAAATTGTTGAGGTTCTTCGCGATTTTGAGATAATTTCTTTGGGAACTTCAGAGCTTCGCGATTGGCGATGACGTGGCGCTGACTTCACGCGGAAGGGTCGAGGGTCGGTGTAATTTCCTATAAATATAGGTTGACCCCCTCGAGAGAAGAAGAGATAATTTTAAGAGAAAATACTTTGCTCTCGGTTCGTGAAGGAAGTTTGTGAAGGAAGTGTGCTTCGTGAAAGAAGAGCTTTGTGGCGGCTATTCTAGCTCCACAAAAGTCGTTTGCTCCACATTGTCTCATTGAGCTTTGTGAGGGAAGTCGCTTTGCGATGACTTGAGATCCCCGACGGACTAAGCATTGCTAAGGATTATGATTTGCAATGTTCTGAGCTCCATGAAATTGTGAGCTTCATGAAAAGGAAGGTGCTTCGTGAAGGCTTGTTTGAGCTTCACAAAATTGGGAGCCTCGTGAAGTAGGGTGCTTTGCGAAGGTACTTTCCAAAGGTATTTTTACCGGTGTTTAAGAGGAAAAGGGGTATTCATCAGTGGATTAACTTTGAACTTCAACAGAGCATCTATCAACAGTTGAGGATACATTTATTCATGCAAATTAATAGACCTACTGGTCTATAAACTGTGAGTGGATCTTCTGAAGAAGCAGTGAGCTCACTTCAATTGAGAGAGCAGTGAGTTCTCAAATTGTGAGTGGTTGTAAACCAGGAGGGACAGTGAGTCCGCTTCGAACTTGTAAACAGCAGTGCGCTTATAGTGGAATTGGTACATCGGCACACTGTCGGTGTATGCTCCTTGGACATAGCCTAGTGAGGGTGAACCAAGTAAAAATAATTATGTCATGTGCATTCTTTAAGGTTTGCTCATACAATGCATCAGGAAGGAGAGAGAAGAGGGTTTTGTCTAACAGCAAAACAAGATCAAAAGGGGCAGTTGTTTTAATCTATCATACCCTGATTCACCCCCCCCCCCCCCTCTCAGGGTATCTAGCCCAGTGGACCTAACATCCACTAATTCCACAGTGGAAATTCTATAGGGAGTCTTTGATACAGGTCTTACACCAAGAATTAAATCAATAGAGAACTCAACTTCCCACTCTGGAGGATGTCCAGGTAAATCCTCTGGAAATACATTAATGTATTCTTTCACAATAGGTACTTATTCAATTTGAATATTTCTTTCCTAACCCATATATATCATGTTCTCTTCCTCTCTAGTAATTCCATTCAGTAGAGCTACTAGGGGTGGATCTACATAAGAATCATATGGCGGGGTTTCTTCTCTAAATATGAAGGATTCTACACCATTCTCAAAAAATTGTAACTTACTTCTTCTTGCAATAGATCTTTACATCATAATTTCACAGCCAATTCATACCAAGAATTATATCAAATCCAATCTTTGGTATGATGATAAGGTTAGAAACTAAATCACATTTATGTGTCATGAGGGGGACAGATTGACATACCTTTGTTGCAATGATATATCTCCTACGAGTTTTGACTAACAACTCCTTTATTAAATAAAATTGGATGTGTCTAATTTTCTTGGAAAATTGGAAGATATAAATGAATGTGATGATCCATAATCAAATAAAGCATTGGATAAGTTTGAGTAAACAATTAAAGTACTTACCACCACATCATTAGGAACTTCAACCTCTGTGGTTTTAATCGCATAAGATTTCGCTTTCTCTCATGTCCTTTTCTAAGGAAAGTTTCCTTGAAGCTTAGGAAACTCATTTTCATAGTGTCCCATCTCTCTAAAATTATAGCACTGAACATCATTGACTTGTTTCTTCCCCTTTTATTCATTAGATCGATGACCCTTTTCTCCATACCTATAGCAGACTCTCATGCCTTTCAAGCATTTCACAGGATGATTCGTTCCAGAGTTCTCGCATAATGGGAATTTTTTCATTCCCTTCTTCATCTTTTCTATGGTTATCAAAGTATCGCTTCTTATCTTGGTTTCCCTTGAACAAATTTTATCTAGCAAATTCCTTCTCTATTTTGATGGAACTTAATACAATTTCATCATATGATGAAAATGTTTGAGAATCTAGTTCCCTTTGAATACTTGGATTAATACCTTGAAAGAAATGATCAATATTTTCTTCTGAATCATGTACATAATCTATAGAATATCTAGCTAATCTTGTGAAGGTAGCCTCATACTCCGCAACACTCTCTTCTTCCCTTTGCTTTAGGCTAAGGGATTTCCTCTTCATTTCAGTTTGTTTCTCATAAGGGAAATATTTATCTAAGAACATTCCCTTAAAATTCCTCCATTATATATCTTTTATTTCTTCTTCCTCTATAGTATTCTGGATCAAGGACCACCATTGATTAGTAACACCCTTGATACAATAGAATTCCAGTACTACCTTTTCATTTTCAATGCATCTTAATGCTGGAAATATCTTTTCAAGGGACTTGATCCACTTCTCAGTTACCATTGGGTTAGTAGTCCTACTAAAATATGGGGGCTTCTGCTACATGACATGATCCAGTACAGGTGTGGCACGGTTATTCGTCACAACCTAAGTAAGTTGTCCCAATATGGTCATGACCTGATCTACTCCAACATTGATTGTGTTGACTTGCACAGTGGAGCAATCCCTAAATTGTATTTAGGTATTGATTCCCCTTTATCCATTAAGTTCCATCACTAAACAATGGCATACACTAAATTAGTTCATAATTCATAATCTCTAACTAGAAAACACTTAAGATAATCTAAAAATTTATGCACAGTTAATCTTGTAATCATAAACATTGCTTATGTTTACTATTAAATCCTTAATAATGGTTGGTAAAGAAAATGTGGATTATCCTAAGAATATCCCCTAGTAATGTCAAACCAGGTGCATAGTAAGGCCTATTCTCGTGTACCAGGATACCCTGGGTCAATCCTGAAACTCCTTGTTAGAGTTTTCACTCCTAAGTACATCTGTTCTAGAACCACATCCACTTGTAGTATCTAGGAAGGGAAATATTTGCTAGAAATATCTGTATAATATATTACTTACCAAAATTATAGGATGTTATTCTATGATTATCCTCAAAGTATAACTTAGGGTTATGTCCTCTAAACTATGTTTCCTAAATCTGGTTTCCAAGGTTGATGCTGCTAAACTTCCTCTGATACCAACTGTAACAGCTTGATCCCCAAAGCCCGAAGTCGGTGCATTATTTCATTATATTGACATGATTATATGAAATAAATCATGAAATACGGATTACATTATTAGTTTTTGAAGACCAGATTACATATATGATACCCAAAGTACATTTAGAAAGATAGAAAATACAACACGATACATAAAAAATTGAAATAAATTGCCTCATTAAAAGCTTATTCAAGGTTCTCTTCTTCGTAACTTGGGGAAAGGAAACATAATAAGGATGAGATAAAATTCTCTGTAAGGGTTAAGTATAGTGGAATCATAAATCTATAATAATATATCGTAATCAATTAGACATGACTAATATGGCATGATGAATAAATTAAAACACTTACCATGAAAAATTTGATAATAAAAAAAATGAATCCATAGATTTTTTCATAGTGAAAACCTCATGGATAGTAATAACTAAATAATGAATAAAGAGAATTATTATTATTTGGACGTGACGTATCTGAAACATGAACCATAATACCATCGAGGTGGTTTAAGTTTGTGGGTGGAAACCTGTCTGATTTTTGGAAACAAACTCAAAGGGTTTTCCGCCAACTGATTTGTATCAAGAGACCTATCGATGAATCGAGGGGCTATAGTGAGACATGCCCATCACTACCAGTCCAAAAAATTCTTTATATATAGATTTAATACAATAAAAATATGCTTTTTCAATATTCGTATTGAATAGAGGATACAGATTCATAAATATTTCCCCAGTTAAAATAGCATTCAAAATAAACACCATATGTGAAATAGTATACGGATTAAAGAAATAATCATATCCATGATACAAGAAAATTGATATTTAACAAAATTATAATTTCAAATGAAAAATTATCTCAAATGGGCAGTAGATACACCACAAAATAAATATTAGGTGCACAATACCAAGTAAGTCTCAATGAAATGAAAATTGAGAAAGTCTCTTACCACGTTGTAACCAATCAAGTCATATGCCAAAAAAATAATCACCAAATGAATCACATAATACCATGAATATAAACATAATCATGATATTATATATCAAATGGAAGTACACATACACCGCATACAACAAATAAGTGGTGAATAATGGAAATCTCACAGAATAAAAAGTGAGATGAAAAACCCCTTACCTTAGGTTCAAATGTGTTCTTCGATTGATCTTAATGACCTGAATAATCAAATTTAGATTCATTAATTAATAAGTAAATAACTTAATAAACTTTTAATTTATTTATTATAACCTTATTAGGTTCATTAATTCCCTTTTTTATGGGTTTAAGAGGTCTAATTTTATTGTTTTGGAATCATTTTCTTCATTGGTTTTCATGATCGGTTTAGTTTTATTCATGAATACAAGTTCATTTGAAATATGTTTAAACAAAAAAATTGTTAATATATATTATTAGTGACATTATAAATGATCTTATAATTAATTTTGGTTATATACTATGAGGATGACTCATTAGTTAAAATTTAATGATAAACGATTGTATTAACTTGGCATTTTTGTGCATAATGAACTTGTTTTGTATTATTATTTTATATTATGAGTCTGTAAGGATTAAAGAACATTGAATAAGGTAAAATACATATATTCTAATAAATAGAATGTATTTAAGATAAACATACCATAAAATGTTTGGGGTGTTATAATATCTATCTCCTGATTTCTCAGTCTCCAAACTATTCTATAATCTCATGGTTGTTTACTAATAATGGCACCTGCCAATTTATAATAGGAATTTGATATTGAACCAAGAATATCACTCGAAATACGTGAGAGTATTTAGCATCAATAGAAGATATTCATTAAGGCTACAGAATATTCAACAGCATACAAGATTCCTCTTCATCAATATCTTGATGCCCATATGATTTATCAGGATGTAATAGATTTTCCATCTTGAACTCAATATCAATCTCAATAATTTATCTCTTAAATAATTCTCACTCAGTATTATAAATATACTCAATACACTACACATCTAGTATATTTTTGTCTTTTTATATTTTCAAAAGACAATTTGAATGAATCAATAATTTAGAATTCTGTAATTTTTAGAAAAAACAGCACACACTGAATTCCATAATATTCACTTAACTAATTTGATCAAGATTATTCCCCAAAATCTTCTCACTCAAACTGATCATGTGGGTTTTTCTCCATGATACTTAACTCAATTAATATAAATTCTCATCCTATCACTCAAATTGGTCATAGATTCTTCCAATAATTACTACAGATTTAATCTTAATTAACGATTTTCAAATATTCATATTTGAAAATATTAGAATAATTAGGTAGTGATATTCTAAATTTCTTATCACATATTGCTCCTTTTGACTTGGATTGAATCATGGTTGAATCCCTTAACATCGGAATATTTATGACATTAATATCGACAAGACATCGTCGGACTTAATTCTCTATAAATCACCCATATTTATAAACTAATAAACTTTATATAAGAAATTTAATTTCTTATATATTACTATTGTGATCTCAAATATCTTACACATATTCAAGAATATCTTATTTATACTCATGATGATCTTACATATACTATAAATAATGTTACATTAAAATTTTCAAATATTCCATATTATAAAAAACATCTTACATATCACAACACTTATGATACTATATCATCCCAATCTGAGAGTCACTAGACCAGTTCCACAACCTGATTCATTATGTGACCTCAAGTGTGCCTCCCTATACTCTAGAGGCTTCTAACTAGTATTGATGGTCTAAAAAGTAAATTGGAAAGATTTTACCCTCTTTATTAGAGTAGAACCATAGCAGAAATAATTCCAAATGATACTATAACCAGAATAAGTAGTAAATGAAACAACATACAGTAAGTTCTAATAATAATCCAAGTGAAACATACGATAACTTTGATATGTATACACTACATGTCAGGTAGTCATAAAAATAGGCCCCAAATACCAAAACTATGAAAAACCCCAAACATAGTCCCATGTCTAAACCCAGTCCTAACATCCCATTCTCTAACCTATCAACCCAAGAATAAACCATAATCCAAACCCTTGTCCTAAACCTTTACCTAAAAAAGTAGAAACTTCTCAAGTACCCAAGTTCCATAGAAGCCCAATAAGGGTGTGAGTAAAACTCAATATGTCACCACCAATAGTGTCTAAATAAATAATTATTTTAAACAATAGTGTATGTAGATAACCAAAGGATAAATAAATAGTACATAAAAAACACATTTTTAAAACAACCATTTATTATTTAACTTATTATTCCTTGAGATCCAACATAATACTTGGGGAAACCAAACCTTACTTGGTCACTTTCAATCATCTGATCCATAGACTATAGGGGTTAAACCTCCTAAATAAACAAGGGTAATATTTATTAATCATTTAAATTTTAGATATCATGGTGTACTACTCCAATTACCAATACCACGTCAAATTCCATTAGTACCCAAATTCCATGTCTACAACATAGCCAAGAATAAGGAATATTATGTTCATCATCTCAAATAAAGGATGTTGGGAATTGTGTCTTACCATCCTAACCTAAGTAATTGGATCACTATGTCTAACCATCATTATTAAGGATGTTGAGCATCATGTCTAGTTATCCTTACCCATGGTTTTATAGCTCCATGTCCTGCATCACAAACATTTTATCAACACCAATTTCCAAGTTCTAAAACACTTAACCTTTCAACACATCACAACATCAATGGTGAATAACTTCCATTTACCATTATTCACATAGTCTATTTCACTAAAAAAATTTAACTCATTTCCATAATCAAAACATCTAACCATTTATTCATTTAACACATCTGTTAAACATTCTTCAAAATTATTTAACAACTTAAACATGCACCTTGTACCATTTACCCTTTCTTTTTTTACACATCATAAACACTAAAACCATACACGTATTTAAAACATGTTGAATCCACCTTTTAAAACATGGGTATTCCTCTTTGAAAAAACAAACAAATCCCAAGACATTAATTTCCAATATAACCATTGAAAGATCCA
Organism: Viscum album; assembly: GCA_963277665.1. NCBI lineage: Eukaryota > Viridiplantae > Streptophyta > Magnoliopsida > Santalales > Viscaceae > Viscum > Viscum album. The sequence goes on from OY728127.1 coordinate 898,282,578, forward strand.
TTAAGGAATTTTCACCAAAAGAGAAATTGTACCCTCATTTCAAATAAAACTTTGAGACTCATTCAAAAAACCCTTTGAAATCACCTTGAGGTTAACACCTCATTTTAAAAAATTACCCCCTTTCTAAAACATATATTTTCCTACATAAAAAATCAAAACCAGATCAAAATCCAAAGTATTCCATTTAAACCATTTCAAAATCCTCCTAGTCATTTCAAAAAATATTAGAATAGAAAAAATTTCAATTCATCCTCTTAAAATATCACAAACACTTATACACAAATTATACCAAGTAGTTCCTTAACCATGATAACTTACCAAAGACAGTTACAACCTGTTTACTCTCATAAATTCTCTATCTCGACATTTAAAATTTCATCACACCACTTTAATGGGATTGGAATACCCCATGGGTAGCCCTAGGTCTGATCTCAAATCATCAATGGGCCTGACAGGGTCCGTTATAGCGACCCAAAAAATTTGCATATATTTTTAAAAGACTTTTAACATAAATATTCATTATATAAAAACCAAAAATCAAAAATCCTAGGGTATTTGTAAGAATAAGTGCATAATTAGACAACATGAAACTAAAAAAAAAACTTCTTTATATTAATCTCTACGATTATCTCCTAATTCCCTTTGAGATCCTAAAACTGTATAGGATAACCTAGGGAATAAATAGACAATTGGAGTGATCTAAAAATCCTAGTAATGGAATAAACAAGGAAATGAAGCATAACATATGAGTTATAAAGAATAACATGGTAACATAATATGCATGGATCATGAATAAAGACATGTAGGTATAACATATAGAACATGGAATCATTAGATCATGGAAACATAGGAATGGGGAAGCAACATATAACATGACATAAACATGATTCAAGGCTTATTTCCAAGACAATATCACATGGTGGACAAGGTCCCATAATTGATTAGGTTTACTTCGTAATCTCATACATAAAGTCACATGAAACTAAAACATTACCCAATGCATTGAGATTCTATATAGTATCACCCATCATAACATATACACGCATATGTGTGAAACATAAATAAATCAAATAGAAGGCATAAACCTAAGTATTATCTAAGGAAAGATATTATTTCCATAATCATGTCATAAGGCATAACTAAAGGGAATGTTCTAATGGTTTCCATGGAAGAAAGGGTTAAATAATTCTTGGACATTACTAAAGGAAAAATAATCATAGATCATGATAAATTATTTCCAACTGAATTGAATATGTGATAATGAGTAGAGAAACCCCTTTTAAAAAGTGCCTCTTAAGTGAGGTTGTATGAAAATGGGTAACGAGTCTTTAAAAAGGGTAAAGGTGTAATAATTTCCCTAATTATATAAAATGGGAATGGAATCTTATAAAACATGTATTTCCCCACAAAATAATGATTATTTGAGATATATATATATTTTTGGAATATATACAGAGAATATTGGAGAATTATATACGAATAATTAAGAGATAAATTTAGGAAAAGAGAGAAAAAAGTGTAACCCAAAGGAAATATGGAGGTTTGGAGAGATCCCTTACCTTATGTCTGAATGTGTTCTACACTTGCACTTAATGTCCTAGAAAATAAACTTATATTCAATAATTAATTAATTCATAATCTATTCCACATATATTTTATTTATTATAATTTTATTAAGTTCATTTATGGCCATTTTGATGAGTTATAAAGTTCAATTTCTTTGTTCTGGGAGCGTTTGTTTCATGGTTTTATGGTCAGTTCACTTGTTTATAGTTATGGAAGTTACTATAAAATAGGAATACTGCTCTATAATTTAAATGATATGGTTTCATTCACTTATATAATTTTAAATGGTCTCATATATCATTTTTTCCAATATATTTATAATTTGTTTAATTAAATGTTAATGATAAATGTTTAGTTTATTTTGGTGGTTTTTCTGACCATCTCAAACTAGTTTTGTTTTATTTATATTTATGGACATATAATCACTAAATAATATGAAAACACATATAATATACATAATTATTTCATTTTAAACAATTATAAGTGAATTTAAAAATTCCATAAAGGCATTAATGGAGAATGAAAACTCATCGTTTGTGAATGTTTTTAACTGACATAATATGGACAATGGTTTCATTTTTATTTGAATAAGAGAAGATGAGAAAAAGGGTGGGTAAAAGATATTAATTTAAAAATATAACATTCTAGTATATACATGATATTTTAGTTATTGTTATACATTGCATGAAGGATGTGAGTGGAAGGTAGAATAAGAAAAGAAATTAAAAGAGGTAGTTTGAGAATGTTACCTCTTGAATATCATCTCCTTGAAGGACACCTTAAGTGACTTGGAATTAGTCTTTTGGTGAGACTAGAATCACTTGGAAATGGGTTACAGTAGTGATGAGAGTTTTTTTTTAAATATTTGTACATATTTATTCCTTATAAGGTGTGAGGAGAATGGGCGGTGAGGGGTGGTATTCATAAGGGGAGGAAAGGGGTGTTTTTTATTATTGTATTCTTTGGTTTATTATTTTGGATCAAGAATATAAATTGCATTGATTATTATGACTATATACACTAAATAGTGAATTTTATTCCTAAATAATGTGTTTTTACATCATTCATTTCTAAAAAAAATCATTTATTTGGCTTATAATGTTAAATATCGTAAATTATTGTATTTCACATTTCACCAAAAAATCAACTATTTAAGAAAAATACCAAAAATACATATTAACCATTTTTTGATGAGTATATTTAAAAAATGGAATCTATTTTATGAAAATAATTTTATTTATATAATTTAATTAATTTTTAAATAAAATCCTCATTTATTCAAAAAATATTGATTAATATTATATTGATTTTAATATTATATTTGATTTTAAGACCCTTTAAAAATTTAATTATAGCCACATAAAATTATATTATCATTATAATATAAATTAATAAAAATTTATAAATTCATTTTATGGAAATAAAATTAATTTTAAATCATTATATTTATTATAAAAGTGTGATTAAAACATTTATGTTTTATAAAAAATACAAACACTTAATTTATCATTTTTAAAACATTTATTTACTTGAAACATGGTTTAAATATATCATATTTTAATTTTATAAGATACCTAAATATTATTTTACATTTCCATAGTTTATTTTACTATTCTAAAGGTTATATTACTATTCCTAACTATCATATTTATATTCCAACATTCAGGTTACTATTCTAACAGTCAGATTTGTAATGGTTATATGGCTTACCTACTTTTAATAAATACATATTATTCTATTCATTATTCATTCACTTATATTGTATCTCAAGTTTATATATACTATCATCTTCAGAATTAATATTTTATTATTAACATTTTGTTTTATTTCTATAGCTTTTTCGTGAGTTTTATCATTCTGGTGGATCAAGAAGATCCAAATTTTCATATATTACTTATATTATTTTCTATTTTTTACCCCATTATGATATTTGGAATTCTCATTGGTTTAGTCACTAACGAATTTTTCATTCTTCATTGATGAGAATAATTTTTGTTAGTTTCTCTATGTGATGTATTCTCTTTATACTACATGAAATAATTATAAGAAGGTAAATTTCATTGATAAAATTTTGGGTCATCACATTCTTACCCCATAATAGATTTCTCCATTGAAATTTCATTTTACATACTACGGTGAAAATAGTTCTGGGTACTTCTATTTCATGGATTCCTCTGGTTCCCATGTTGCCTCATCATATTTAAGGTTCATCCATTGTACTTTTACCAGGTAAGTAGTCTTACCTCATAGAGCTTTATCTCTATGGTCCAAGATCTTAACTGAATGCTCCTTATAAGAGAGATATTTTTTCAGTTGAACCACCTCTAAATTCAGTACATGTGAGGGATCTGGTATGTACTTCCTTAAAATGGATACATGGAATACAACATGTACTTGAGACATGTATGGTAGAAATTCAAGTCAATAGACCAAAGCTATGACACAATCAATGATCTCAAAGGGGATAATGTACATGAGAATTATCTTTCCCTTATTCCCAAATATCATGAATATATTCCATGTAGATATTTGGAGGAATACCATATCTTCAACCTCAAACTCTAGGTCTCGTCGATGATTGCTAACATAGCTCTTCTGTTGACTTTGGGCAGCCTTGATGTGATTATAAATGATCTTCACCTTTTCTACCATTTTCACAACCATTTCAAGTCCTAGTAGCTTGATTTTACCAACTCCATCCCATCATGTAGGTGTTCTACATCTCTTCTCATAAAGGACTTCATTTGGAGACATTTTTATTCTTGATTGGAAACTATTATTGTAACAAAACTCAACCAAAGGAAGATGTTGGTCCCATCCTTCTTTGAAGTCCATCGATCATGATATCAACATGTCTTCCATTTTCTTAATATTCCACTCAGACTGGACATCATTTATAGGGTGATAGGTCATACTGAAGTTCATCTCAATTTTTATAGCATGATGGGGATTCTTTTAGAAATTGTAGGTAACTCCAGGATCCCGATTGGATACAATTGATAGTGGTGTACCATGTAGCCTCACCACTTATATGATGTGAATCCTTGAAATTTTATCAATTTATAAGTCCTATTTAATTTTAATAAAGTGAGAAGTCTTTTTAAGATGATCCACAATAACCCATATAGCATTATTTCCTCTAGATGTCTTCAGAATACAAGTGAAAAAATCCATATTGATTTTTCCCATTTCCATGTAGGTATGGGTAGTAGTTCAATAATCCCCTTATAATTTTTCCTTTAATCCATCACTTTATGAAATACCATGAACTTTTATGTATATTCATTGATCTCCTTCTTTATATTTTCCCACCTATAGTTCTCTTGGAGATCTAAATACATCTTTGTGCTCCCTTGGTGGATGGAGAATATTGATCTATGTGAATCATTGAAAAACAACTTCTTTATGTCATTATTTAATGGTACACATATTTGTGAGACAAATCTTACAACTCCTTCCTCATCAATTTTTAACTACAACAATTTCCCATTTCTAATAGCTTTCACCTTCTTCTGAATTTCCACATCATCTCTTTGAACATCCTTTATCTTATCTAAAATGGATGGTTGAGCAATCATTTGATATAATTATGATGATGTTTTTCCTTTATGAATCCCATATATATCCTTTATAAGTATAAGAAGATTATATCATTATCAATTCTCATCAATGATAAAGTTTTAAGATCCTTTTACTTAGAGAATATCCCACTTTATTCACTTTACCAAGATGGTAGTGGATTGATCAGTCATAATACTTGATGATATATAAAAATATTTTTTTAGTTCATATTATGTTCATTCTATTTGAATATATATTTGAGACTCTTATGATCAGTATATATCTCACACTTCTCCCCATAGAGATAATACTTCCATATTTTCAACATGAAGATCATGGCATCTCTAGATCATATGTGGGATTGTTTTCCTATGAACTTTCAACTTTCTTAAGGTTTAGGCTATCAATTTATCATTTTTCATCAATACGCATCCTAATTCATTATTTTATGCATCTTTTTATACTAAAAAGTGTTCCCTAATTGTGAGTAGTGTAAGTATTGGTGCAATGACAATACTATTTTTTAACTCTTTGAAGAAAATTTTTGCATTCACAGGTCCATAAAAAATTTACTCCCTTTTGAGTAATCTTGTTTAGTGGGTTTGACAATCATGATAATTTCTTCACATGTCATCATTAATGATTATATAGACTAAGGAAACTATATATCACCATTATAGATGTTGGTCTAGGACACTCCTCAATTTCCTTTGTCTTAGAGGGTCCACAGATACCCCTTTACTAGTGATAACATGCCCCAAGAATGATACTTACTCCATCTAGAACTCACATTTACTTTACTTTACAAATTTTTTCTCTATTCACAAAGTCTTTATTAGAGTATTCAAATGATCCTCATGCTTATCCTTACTCTTGTAGTATACTAAAATATCATCTATAAAGACTACCACAAATTTTTTTGATGTAATATCTAAAGACTCTATTCATTAAGTACATAAAAATTTCTAAAGAATTAGTGAGTTAGAAGTAAATCACTATGAACTCATAGTTTTTGTAGCTCGTTTGAAAAGAATTCTTGGTAATATCTTCCTTATGAACCTCTAATTATAGATATCCCAACCGAATTTCCACCTTAGAGAAACACTTGGCTCCATGTAGTTGATTGAAAAATTCATTTATCTATGTAGGGTATTCTTGTTCTTTATCATGATTTTTTTAGATCGTGATAATCAATACATAGGTGCATTGATCCATCCTTCTTCTTGAAAAATAGGACCGGTACTCCCCACGGTGAATCACCTGTGCATATAAAACCCTTATCCAGATTCTCTTACAACTAATTCTTCATTTCTTCCAACTCAATGGGGGTAATCCTATGAGGAGTCTTTTATATGAGAAAATATCTAGGTATAAGTTCAATTGATAACTAAATCTCTTGGTTAGGAGAAAGGTTGGGAAATTATTCAGGGAATACATCAATGTTGTACCTCACAATGGGAATAACTTTAAGCATGATCTTCTCCTTTTTCTCAATCATTTTATCTAGATATTCTTTCTCATAAGACAATAGTATACATGCCTGAGAATAATATTCAAGATGGGTAGCTAAAAATCCTAATAAGGGAATAAACAAGGAAATGAAGCATAATATATGATTTAGAAATCATTACATAATAATATAATATGAATGGACCATGAATAAAAATATAGAGGAATAACATATAGAACATACAATCATAAGATCATGGAAACATAGTAATGTGTAAGCAACATATAACATAACACAAACATGAGTCAAGGTTGACTGCCAAGACAATATCACATGGTGGATAGAGTCCCATAATGGATTAGGTTTACTCCTTAGTCCTATGAATAACATCTCATGAAACTAAAACATTACCCAATTAATTTGAGCGCTATCTATGTTCACACATCATAACATGTACATACATATGTGTTCCACATAAATAAATCAATCAAAAGGAATAAACATAAGGATTACCCATGGAAATAGATGGGTTTCATAATCATGTCATAAGGCATAACCAAAGGGTGTATCCTAATGGTTTTCATGGAATAAAGGTTTAAATCATTATTAGAAATTAATAAAGGTAAAATAGTCATATTTAATTATAAATTATGTTTAGATAAAGTGAATATATGAAAATGAGTATAGAAATCCCTTTCGAAAAGCATCTCTTAAGTGAGGTTTTATGAAAATGGGTAACGAGTCTTTAAAAAGGGTAAAGGTATAATAATTTCCATAAATCCAGAAAATGAAATAAAATTATTTTATATGAAAAAATTAGTGATTTATATAATATTGTTTCCTTAAAACATTTTAAGGAATGTATATGAAAAGGGGTAAGAAACAGAGAAGTTCCATTTAATCGGGTTTGCTTATCGAGAGGAATTGAGGAGGGAATATTTTAAAACATGTATTTCATTATAAAATAAAGATTATTTTAGATATATATATATATATGGATAATATATAAAAATATAATATAATTATATAATAATAATGAAGAGACAAATTGATGCAAAGAGATAAAGTGTAACCCAAAGGAAATATGGATATTAGAAGAGATCTCTTTCCTTATGACCGAATAAGTTATTCACTTACACTTAATGTCCTGGATAATAAAATTAGATTAATTTATTACTTAATTAAGAAACAATTTCACATATAGTTTATTTATTTTAATTTAATTAAGTTCATTTATGGACATTTTTATGAGTTATAAAGTTCAATTTCGTTGTTTCGGGAGCATTCATTTCATGGTTTCGTGCTTGGTTCACTTGTGTATAGTTATAGAAGTTCTTTTAAAATGGTAATACTACTCAAGAAGTGAAGTGAAATTATATTCATTAACTTTTATATGTTTAAATTTTCCTATATATCATTTTTTTCTGATATGTGGATGATTTATTTAATAGAATATTAATGATAAATGTTTAGTTTATTTTGGTAGTTTTTCTGACCATCTCAAACTAGATTCATTTTATTTAATTTCATGGAAATATAATCATTATATAATGTGAAGTCACATATAATATACATAATTATTTCATTTTAAACAATTATAAGTGAATTTAAACCTGTAATGAAGGCATTATTGGAGAATGAAAACTCATCATCCATGAAGACGGTTAACCGAAATAATATGGACAGTGGTTTAGTTTTTATCTTAATAATAGGAGATGATAAAATGGGTGGATTTAAGATATTAAATTAGAAATATAAAATTATATTACATACATGATACTTGAGTTATTATGCTAGGTTGGATTATGGTGGTGATGGGAAGGTAGAATAAGAAAATAAATTAAAGAGATAGTTTGAGAGTGTTACCTCTTGAATATCGCCTCCTTGAAGGACCCCTTAAGGAACATGGAATTGGAATTTTGGTGATAAAAATATCAATAGGATTTGGGTAATATTTTGGAGTAGATGTTTTTGAAAATATTTGAAAATTTTCAAGGCATATATGGTGTGAGAAGAAGGGGTGATGAGTAGTGGTATTTATAAGGGGAGGAGAGGGTTGTTTTTTATTATTATATTCAATAGTTTATTATTTTGGTTCAATACTATCAATAGTATTGATTATTATGACTATATAAAGTAACTTTTTAAATTTATTTCTAGATAATGGGTTCTTACATTATCCACGACTCAAAAAATCATGTATTTGTCTTATAATGTTAAATACTATAAATTATCATATTTCACTATTCACAAAAAAAATCAACTACTTTAGAAAAATACTAAAAATTAATCCTAACCATTTTCTTATATTTATATTTCAAAATCATAATCCATTTTATGAAAATAATTTTCTAAATATGAGAAATTTAATTTTTAAATAAAATCCTCATTTATTCAAAAAAATACTGATTTTAATATTATAATCGATTTTATTACCCATTGAAAAGTTACTTATGGTCTCATAAAATTATCTTATAAATATAATAAAACATAATATTAATTTATAAATCCATTTTATTTCAATAAAATTTATTTTAAATCATTATATTTTTTATAAAAGTGTGATTAAAACATTTGTGTTTTATAAAAAATACAAACACTGAATTTTCCATTTTTAAAACATTTATTTACTTGTACCATGGTTTAAATATATCATATTTTCATTTTATAAGATACCTAAATATTATTTTATATTTCTATAGGTGATTTTACTATTCTAATGGTTATATTAATATTCCTAGAAATCATATTACTACTCCAATGGTAAGGTTATTAATACAATGGTTAGGTTACTATTCCAACAGTCATATTTGTAATGTTCATATGGGTTCCCTAATTTCTATAAATACCACTTATTACCTTAATTATTCATTCACTTATATTTTATATCATGGTTACATATACTTTTATCTTTAAAATCAATATTTCATTATCAAGATTTTCTTTTATTTCTACAGCTTTGTTCATGAGTGTGTTCATTCTGGTGGATCGAGCAAATCCAAATTTTCATATATTAATTATCTTATTTTCTCTTTTTTATCCCAATATAAGATTTGTAATTATTATTCATTTAGTTTATTACTAATGTATCATTCTTCATTTATGAGAATAATGTTTTTTTGGTTTCTCTATGTGATGTATGTGCTTTATACTTCATAACATAATTATAAGAAGGGAAATTCTATTGATAAAATTCGGGTTCATTACATTTGTAAAAAAATTTACACACTAAATAAGGACCAAATTTCTTTACTTATTCAAGGATATAAAAATGCATCAAGGAAATGCATTGGAACAACCAAATACACAATAACGATATCAAGACTATGTGAAAAACCTTATAAACCACCTACCTTATACTTGTAAGCAACCACTCATCCAACCAAGATCCTTGATTTGAGATAAAATGGACTCAATCACTAAGGGAAAGAATTCCCTAGAAATAAGTTTCATGATCTTCGAAAGGGGAGGAATATCCAAAGAAATCCTCATCCGAAAAATAGAAATAAATGGAGTTGGAGACTTACCCAGAGCTTTGATTCATACTAAATAGCACCCCAAACACCTAAGAATTAAAGGAGAAACGCCCTTTGGAGACTTTTGAGGTCTTGGTTCACACCCTAGGATGTTGGATAAGAAATGATAAGTAAAATTATGTGAATTGGTTTTAGCTTGAGAGGGGAGAATAATAAAATTAACACTTTTAATGAGGCACATGGTTTGTCTGCACAGTTTTCTAAACCGTGTAGTTCCCTATGTCTAAGAGGAAACTGAGCTGCATGGTTTGTATGGTCCATACGTATGGTTTTCCAAACTATGAGATAGACATGTGGTTACCTCTATCCAAGAGGTCTCAAGATGCATGGTTTGCTAACTATTCTTATCATCCTCCATGCCACACGGTCATGGTTCACGATTAGTACTAACTGTGCACCATGCATAGTTTTTCCCATTTTTCATCTTTTTCATCTATCAACCCCCTAGGACACTCTCAAGACCTTCCCTACTTCTAGGAATAATTTAATTAAACATTTAAAGGAATTTTAACCAAACACCAAATGGAAACGTACCTTGCTAAAAGGGTCAGGATCTTGCAACCTTCCCACCATAATACTTTGCATCCCTTAGAATTCTCAGTGGTCATCCATCCACCTAACCTGACCTATGTTAGTCACTAATTATAACCAATGGCCTCATATAACTTCTGAAAGCCTAAAACACAACCAAGGAACAACCTCTAACTCTAGGCACTCAATCGTCCAAAACTCGATCCAATTCCTATCATCCGAACCAAAACACAAAGATGGTGCTTGTTTGAGCCCATCCAGCCAAAACATCGAGTATTCCATTGCTTGATCACCCACTAGATCTATGGTTCTCCCCACCATAAGTTTCGCCTTACCACCACCAATTTTCAATGCTTGGAGCCTCCTCTATCATAAAATACTAATGTAACCTCGAACTCACACTCCCACAATATACCTAGAATGATTCCCAACTTACTATGTTCAAACACCCATGAGAACGCAAATCATCATCAGCACCCATCCTCATCATCAACAAAACCAACTAGAATAGACACCCATCTGAAATTCATGCGTGAACTAAGAACAAATCAACTCTTTCCTCAAATATTGGTTCAAATTACAAAGTATACCCATATTCTCCAAGATGACATGTTGGGTGTGGTTTTCATCTAAAAAAATTCATTCCATAAATTATACCAAGTCAGACTATCCCCAGTCAGATCATCCTAAAAAAATCTGTCTCCCAATGTCGTCACATTTCAATCTTACTTAGTTGTAATGACTTTATAGATAGAGGCATTCCATGACCACCCAAAAATTTCCATTGGAGTCCATACCCAACTCCTAGTGAGATTCCATAGTATAAACCCCCACTCTCCCAAAACCATCACCTTGACGACCACACCACCAATTCACCTTTGACGTAAACACCTCTCATTACTTTTAGAACCACTTAAAGCCTAAATAAAACACTCAGTTCGATCATCACCACATCCATTTTCATGAAATAATTGTAAAACAAATCAATCATGACCCACATCTAACCCTCCCTGGTATCTCGATTCCACTTGGACTGATCCATAACCAGTTCCACATTCCCATGCCCCTTCCAACATGAGGATCGTACTCCCACAATTGAGATGTCACTCCCCTACATGGTGGTGTCATTATAGCCCCCTCTAACTTAAGAAACTCTAACCACCATGGACCATGACCCAATCAAAGTCTAACCCAAAAAGTGGATGTGGTTGTATCACTATCACTTGAGTGACCAAACTAAAATTCAACTACCACCCATTCCCAACTTCTGAGAACGACACCCACGACATTCATCAATATCCAGTCCATCCCAAGGACCTTACTCAAAAATGAACGATGGTGAAATTTCCACCACACGTCCTAACTTACATTGTTCCATGATTATAAACTACAAATAGGCCCTTCATAAAACCAAAATTTACACTTAGATATCTTTTAGTATAGTCTTTTCCCTCTCATCATAATTAGGAAAATATTAATATGTTGTGCATGATCATCTCTAAAATGGGAGTATAAAAAGATTTCACCAATGAATACTACCACAACCTTATCCATTTTTGATGTCACCTCTAACTATAGGGACATGTCAATTTCCAAAAAATGCCTCAAGTATCCCTTTCCACAAGAATTTCATCAAATTTTGGTCAACACAATTCATGAGGGATGCACTAACCAAAACTCACCATTGCATCACGACTCTCTTCCAAGTAGTCATGTACTAACATTATCTATGGCACTACTATCTCTTCACTACTCAAGTTCTTCCACCCTGACCCAAAAGAGTCTCAAAAAAATGAAAATGGTCCATTACACCAATCCAAAACCAAATGGTCTCACACATTTTCCACACGTATCTCCTTGATTTCACTAAAAATGATAGGAGATTTCTCCCGATCTACTTGTTAACATATCTAAAATGTCATGGTGTGCCTCTAGTACATTCATACCATCCTGAACTCACCAAAAACCCTAGTTCACATGATTTCCTACCACCATTCATTAAACTCTACTCAAATTCCTATGATTCATATGTCACCGGAGATAAAATCAAGTGCCCACTCAAGGAAATAACCATGCCTCCTGGTCTATCAGCCTCATCAGGCTTGAGGCATCCTCGGTATTTCCATCCAATGACTTGTCCTTTTGCATAATTTGGGTCCAACCACATGACCACCCATCACCCAGGGAAACATTCCTAAATCAAAATCATTTATCCATGACTTATACACCCTTGTCTCATCCATCCAAGGTCAGCACCAATCATTACATCAAACATCATCAAAACATAAGGGATTAGCATCTAAATGATCCTTCCCTTTTGAACCTAACCTTAAATATAACCACAAGATCTTAAGTTAGTTCCCTCATAAAAGAAACCAAGGCATGACCATGCATTTTTTTGAAATTTGGAGGCACCTACTATGCATCGATTCCACCGTTGAAGAAATCACTCATGATTCACACTCCAAAGCACCCGTAAAACTGAGCCAACCTCACTCGTGACTACCCTCAATTAACCAAAGCCTCAAAATCATGGATACCTCCCAAGTCACGTTCCCAAAACCAATGGCTCTCCCACTGATACATACACATCAAACCTCACACAATTCACTTCTCAAGGGAAGCACTCCTACCCCCATTCCTAAGCATGTGTCTTCCAGTCCACCAAAACCAACCACTTAATCTAGGTCTTGCACACATAACTACACAACCATTTCTAACAACACCACAAACTAAGACACCCATTTCAAGGTCCATCATACATCCAATGAAGGTCACCACATCCAAAATAATCAAGTACTCACAACCCAAGACCAAGGGTCTCAAAACTAGGGCACTCTCAGAGCCTAAACCACCCTTACATAAGGTCAGATCATAAAATAAGATATATTGATCCCCATTATCCCTAAAGGGTCAATTTTTTATAATTTACCTTTAATTTAAACTTTACCATTTTCAATCCCATGTATTTATATTTCAAAACCCTTCATTGAAAAAAAATCGAATTTTTTTAGTATTATTTCAATTTCACGGTTCCTTGTTTTTTCTATATAGAATTAAATTCACAATTTATAATGGTAAAACACCTTTAATATTATTACTTAAATTTATTTAACCAAAAATATAACCTTACAAGTCATTTATACATTCATATTACCCAGAACTCACCTGAGGAGTTGGTCAAGTATAGTTCCTTCATGTACTTATATATAAAATATGTAAATTATTTTGGACACATTAAATACCAACCCCTATAAACCATTTATAACCATATGAAGATATGGATGAGAAATAGACATGAACCATAGAAAAAAATACACTACCAACATAACAAATCTTAGGGAACTATCAATCACAGGCAGCATACAGATGATCTATCAATCCTATGTGCCTAGAATGATGCATGAATGCACTCCCTCTCTTATCATACTGGGCCAAAAGTTAAAATATAATAAATAAATAACATCACAACCAAGTTCAACACTCGTGGTGTAAAATCATACAACGGTAAAAGTGAAAACCAAAGACATCAATTTTCCCATCCCTAGGAACTCAATTTTTCTCCTATGCATGGGGTTGCAGGAACCCAAGCACAAGATCATTACCAAGCCCCAATAAGAACCTAGTATCCCATATACCATGTTCAAATAGTAATAAAAAATACAAATTCTCTAATACCACTTTTTAACATATCTTCCCAAGATCCACTAGACTGATGCCCCAAGCTAGTTTATTACATGATCTCAAGTGTGCCTCCCCATATTCCAAAGGATTCTAACTAGAAGTGAGGGTCTAAAGCGAATATTAGGGATATTATAACCACTTTATCATATTAGAAGCATAGAATAAATAATTCCAAAAGATATCATAATAATAATAAGTATTAAATGAAACAACATATGGAAAGTGACAACAAAAATCCAAGTGAAATATGCTATAATAATGAGATGTATACACTACATGTCAAGAAGAAATACAAATAGACCCCAAATACCAAAAATATGAAAACCCTAAACACATTACCATGTAAAAACTAAATCCTAACATCCCATGATCCAACCTATCAGATTAATCATAAACCAAAATATTAGTCCCTATCTTGAACTTATACCTAAAACAAGTAGCAACTGCTTGCATACCCAAGTGTCATGGCGGCCCAAGCAGGGTGTGAGCACAACTCAATAGAAATCCAAAAATGGTTTATAAAGAAATAACCAATATAAATTATAGTGTATAAATATAACCAAAGGAGAAATAAACAATACATAAAAGAATAAAAATTTTAAAATAATCATTTATTATTTAACTTTTTTTCCATTAGGATCCAATATAATACCCAGGGAAACCAAAACTGCCTCATTCACAGTCGGTCATATGATCTATAGACCATAGGAGTTAACCTCCTAAATAAATCAGGGGAATACTTATTAATAATTTCAATTATAGATATTGAGATGCACTACTCCAATTATCAATACCATGTCAAATTTCATTAGTTCATAGAATTTCATGTCGGAACCCTATCTAAGAATAAGGAGCTCTATGTCTGTCATCTCAAATCAAGAATGTTGAACGTCATGTATGGCCATCCTAAACCAAGTATTTTGAGCACCATGTTCAACCATCCTTATCAAGGATGGTGAGAATCATTTCTATCCATCATTACCCATGGGTATGGAGATTTATGTCCCACATCACAAACATTTTATCAGCAACAATTTCTAAGGTCTAAAACACTTAACCTTTCAACACATCACAACATAAATGGTGCACCTATTCCATTTTACATTATTCACATAGTCTATTTCACTAAAAAAATTAACCCATTTCCATAATCAAAACATTTAACCATTTATTCATTTAAAACATCTCTTAAACATTCTTTAAAACCATTCAATAACTTAAACATGCCCCTTATACCATTTAAGATTTCTTCCTTTTCACACATCATAAACACTAAATTCATACACATATTTAAAACATGTTGAAGCTTGTAACATCCCGAGATTTTGAGCAGGTAATATTTTCCCAACCAGTTTTAATTTTCATGTTTGGTGTTCGGACCAACTCTTCTATCAATCTTTGAAACATATTATCAAGAATTTGATTGACCTAAGTAATTTTTTAGGGTTTTTTTTAGTTTCAGTAAGTTCATTAGAGATTTAGATGAGTTTTGGGTATGCTTGAACCTGGGAACTTAGTTTTGAGAAGTTCGGATAGAGGTACACAATTTAACCAAATCGCTCAGCCTCTTAGGAGTAATCATGCAGCCCACCAGTTTCACTGGACGTAGTTGGGAAAACCGTGCAGGTGGGGTCACATGGATTTGCAAGGCCTCTTTAGTTTTTAATAGAGTGATTATGTACGGTATTTTCATGGTTTTGAAAATTGTGAGCTTATCCCATGCACATGTGGTGTTTGGATAGTGGGCACTACACAGTTGGAAAACGATTAGCCAAACCTTGCAGCCAAACCGTGTGGGTCATTTATTTGGGTGAAATCTCAAAATACCCCTCCCTCCTCATTATTTTATCCTTCCCATTTCTCCTTTGATTCACACACATCATAGGGTATCCCCTCCATTTCTCTCCTACTTAGTCTTTAAGTCAACTTCATCATCATATATTTGATTTGATCGTTGTCGGTCTCATTGGAAGTGCATCGATAATACCTATAATCCTATTTCTTCTCTTTATCTGCTATATCACCATACATAATGCTAAATTTTTTCAATATATTTTACCCTATTTGAGTGTGTTCATCTAAAATGTTGATTTCTCTCATTTTATCTCAAGCTAGAGGTTGATATCATGATTATATGGTAGGTGGTGCTTAGATTTCTCCTTGATTTTGAGGATGTTTCATGTTGATTTATAAATATTCCATGTGGGTAGTCCTAGAGAGACCCCTAATTATTTAGATTATTATTTTAAAATTATTCAATTGATGATATGAGATACCTACGGGTCTGATCTTGTTTCACTGCAAATGGTTAATCTGGGTAAGGGGCTTAGACCAACTTGGGCAGTTTAGGCTAGGTGTGTAAATTGAATTAATTAAATTACTTAGATTGATTTATTAAGTTCCATGGGAACAAGATAGGCTAGGCCTAAGGATTGAGATTATTATAATCACCGAGATAGAGGCAACATGATCATCAGGCTAAGGGCATGGACCAATTTTCTTGGGGTGATGTTGATCACCAGGTTGAGGTGACATGGTCATCTAATTGAGGTGATGAGGTCGTCGGGATGGGGTCATGGCCTATGTGAATTGATATGGTGTTGACCATTTATATTTGGAAACATTTTCATAGGGACACAAGGTGTCGGATGATGTGGATTAAGTATATTTGGTGATGTCTACTCACCATTGTTTTCTGACATTTCATTGGAGTCATGTGCACACATATAGGACTCAGATGCGGTATTTTTTACCACTAATTGTGGGTGGAGGCCCCCATAGATTATACATCTTAGGGGGTGATGTTGACCATTAGATACATTGGGGGTTCTCACCATATAAATCCATGTGGTTGGTGATGGACCATCGGTTAATGGTGTTGAGACCATCAGTTGATGCTAAGGCTCATCATTATGCTTGAAGTAATTGGGTCAGAACTATTGGAGGATGGATATAATCATGCCTTGGGACATAATCTATTGATCTGGAGATGATTATTCATTGGAGGATAGATATTTTCATACCTCAGGATGTCAGTCTATTGAGTTGATGGGGACTTTATAATATGAGGTACAAGTTCAAGGTACTTATTGATTGGGCATACCTTTAAGATGCTAAATGTTTGATTAATGGAATAAGGTGTTGGGTGTCATGTTATGGGTGAACCATAGGGTTCACCAGATAGGATCTTTTTTTAGGGTACACCTTGGGCATTAAGTCATGGTTCCTCACCACTGTAATTATATATATGCATACATGTGTTTTATGCCATATATATAATTGGGGGCATGTGTTCAGAGATATTTCTACATTGGTCAGAGTAGGTAGAATGCTTAGAAAACTAGATCTAGTCTGTATATAGCATCTTTGACTAGCTCAAGACACCCCTAAGGTGGAAGGTGAAGCTAGATACTTACATACTTAGAGAACTAGAAAAGCATGGGTGGTATGTACAAGCTCAGGTAGGTAGACACGAGGGACTTTCTTGGAAGGATTTTGAGTCCAATTTCTTCGAGCACTTATTCCCTAAGATGTTGAGGGAGGATCGAGCTAGTGAGTTCATGAATCTATAGCATGGGGATACTTCTATCATGGACTATGTGGTGAAATTCATATACCTATCATTATTTTCACCTGCTATGGTGGGAAATGAAATTTCTCATGTGAGGCGATTTGAGGATGGTTTGTGGAATGCCAGTAGAGTGTAGGTGAATATATTCAGGCTGACATCCTTCTCAAAGGCGGTCAATCAGACACTAATTTCTAAGGGGAACCTAACAAAATGGTCATATACAAGCTGGGTGATAACTCTAGGTGAGCTGAGTGGTGATGCTTTAGGTAGCAGGAAGTGGAGTCATGAAGTTGAGTCTTGATATGGTAGTTAGGACAAATAATCATATAGACCACCAAGGAGTGGGTTTTCAACAGTATTCTTCTAATGTGGGTATCTAGGTAATGTTCAGACTCAGTTTGAGTAGGCTCCAAAGGAGATCTGGGCTTATGGGAAAATGATCCATTTGGAGAGGTTCTATATGAAACCTTCTCTAACAGTTGGGAGCCAGGGACTGCGTCAGAATTAGGGATCTAGGGTAGGAATGATAGTAGTACCAAAAGCTGGTAGCTATGATTCATATTCAAATAGAGGTTTTGGAAGAAATAGAGAGACCCATAAGTTGGGTAAATGGGTAGTGGTTGGTGTAGCACCACAGGGAGTTCAGGCCTTGGGTAGTTGAGCTTTATGCTAGGTGAATGTAGTAGAGATTCTAGATGCAGATAAGGACGAGGAGATAACGATAGTTATAGGTACTCCATGGGCATTACTGGGTTTCTTTTTATTTTGGCAGGGCCAGTTTTGATGCATGAGGTGCATTCATACTATTTTTGAACTAATTGGGAATTGGTTAGTAGGTTAGTATTAGTTATGATGCATGAAATATATATGAAGCGTGTAGGCACCAAGATTTATTATTTTCATTGGCTCGGATTCATGTCTTGTATGATATCCTTAGGAAATGGTATTTTTATGGGAACTCATATATATATATATATATATGATGCAAGATTATTTTTTAGCATCTTTTGAGATATAAGATCTATGGGAATCTGATGAGATGCGGGTTATTATGGGTTTTTTTATAGCATAGGTACTTATGGGAATATGGTGAGATGCAGGACTTGATGGGTTTAAGGTATGACATGGGAATAATTGAGCACTTGATGAGGTAATATAATGATGATGCAATATAAGAGTACTAGTATGTATGGGGATAATTAGCGAACCATCAAATATTTGAATTCGAGGTCAGAAGTGATGGGGTAGATAACTTCTAAGGTGGAGAGTTCCTTAAGGGGATTTGACCTATGACTTAACAACTAAGGTAGACCAAGGTGATGTTATGATATGGGTGTGTTCAATGCCATCACTAGGTAAGTTTTGATATTTTAAGGACAATATATGTTAAGGTAGGGAGACTATAGCATCCTGGGTTTTTTAGCAGTTCAGATTTTCTAAACCTGTCTGAATTTTCATGTTTGCTGCTCAGACCAAATCTTCTCTTGATCTTCATAACCTAATTCTGGGAGTTTGATTGACCCAAGACCTTTTTTATGCATTTTTTAAGTATTGGAAAGTTCCTCTAAGTTTCAGGTCCGTTGGGCCCCTAAAACTCAGTTTTGATAAGCACATATAGAGGCACATGGTTTGACCAAACCATGTGGCCTCCCTGGAGTAATTGTGCAGCCCACCAGTTGCACTGGACACAGTTGGGAAAACCATTCATGTGGGGGCACATGTTCATGTGTGGACTCTGTAGTTTTTAATAGAGGGAGTATGAATGTTCTGCACATGGTTTGGAAAATTTTTATCCTAGCCCATGTGTGTGTGTTGTTTGGATGGTGGGCACTGCATAGTTGGTGTACATTTATCCAAATCATATGGTCGATTTATTTGTTTGAAATTCCCAAACTAACACTCCATCCTCTCTTTTTTCTCCCCCCCCCCCCATTTATCCTCCACTTCATGTGCATAGTAGGGGAGCTCCTCTATTTCTCTCCTACTTATGCTTTGAGCCAAATCTATCATATGAGCTCTGATTCAATCATTATCAGTCTTGTTGGAAGTGCATCAGTAAGACCTTTAATCAAATTGCTTCTCTTTCTCTATTATCTTTCCACATAAAATTATAAACATGTGAGAGATATTATACCCTATTTTCAGGTTATTCATCTAAAATGTTGATTTCTCTTATTTCAAATTGATTTTATAGGACAATATCATATGTGAGAGTGTCTATGAGTATAAGGTAGGTGGTTCCTAGATTTCTTTTTGATTTTCCAGATTTTTTGTGGGTGAATTCTAAATATTTCATATGGGTAGCCTGAGAGAGACCCCTAATTATTTATATGTTTGTTTTAAATAAATTCAATTAATGGTATAAGATATCTATGGACCTGATTTTTCATCACTAAAAATGGTTAAGTCGAGTAAGGGGATTGGACCAACTTGGGAAATTTAGGACGGGTGTGTAAATTGAATTAATTAAATTTTTTAGATTGATTGATTTAATTCTATGGTAATATGATAGGCTAGGCCCAAGGATTGAGGTGATATTGATCACCTGGACTGAGTTGACATGTTCATCAGGTTGAGTTCATGGACCAAGTTTCTTATGGTGATTTTGATCACCAGTTTGAGGTGACATAGTCATCGGATTTAGGAAACAAGGTCGTCGGGATGGGGGCATGGACCGTGTGACTTGAGATGGTGTTGACCATTAGGATTCTCTAACATGGTCGTACGGGCATGATGTGTCAGATGATGTGGATTAAGTATGTTTGGTGATTACCACACACTGTTTTTGGTCAACATGTCATTGGAGTCATGTTCACACAGATAGGACATAGATGAGGTGGTGTAGACCACTTGTTGGGTGGAGGGCCCCATAGATTATGTGACTTAGGGGGTGGTGTTGACCATCAAAAATGTTGGGGGATCTCACCATAGAAATCCACATGGTTGGTGATGGACCATCAGTTGATGGTGTTGATACCCTTGATTAGGGATGAGGCTCATGGTTACGCTTGAGGAAATTGGGTTGGGAATATGGAAAGATAGATATCATCATGCCTTGGGATGTTGGTTATTAAGATAAAGGTGATTATTTATTGGAGGATGGATATCACCATTCCTTGGGACATCAGGATGTTGAGACGACGGGGAATTTCTGAGTGGACTTCCAATGACCAGATACTTATTGATTGGGAATGCCTTTTAGACATTGGGTGTTTTATTAATGTAATGGGGTGCTGGGTGACATGTTATGGGTGAACCTGAGGGTTCACCAGATAGGATCTTCCATTAGGGGATGCCTTGGACACTAATCCATGGGCTTCCACTATGATTATATATATGAATAAAAGTTCTATATTCCATATATATAATTAGGGGAACATTCTCAGAGATATTCTATCTTTGGATAAAGTAGGTGGAACACTCACTTTTAGCTATTGAGCATAAGAGGATTAGGTAAAATATTAAATGTGTGTGCTTTACCATTTTATTTATATTCAGAATACACATGTATAATTATGGGTGTAAGATGGGAACATATTGGTGGTGTCCTAATGATTTCATTCTCACACCCAACACGGTTCCCTTGGGATGCATGTATAATTTATGTCTTTGAGATCATGTAAGGGGTTAGGCTCAGGAACTAGACCTTAGTGATCGTAGATGTACCTTTTACATGTGATAGATGGAAATGGACCATAATAGTTCCTATACATCAACTGGAGTTTGCTTTTTATATTTTTCATGCATTATATGTATATACATGTATAGTCATCCATAGGAGACCCTATTGCCTATATTTTTGTAAGAACTAACTTGGCATGTTTATTATCTTCAAATGGTATTTCCTTTAGGATTATTTATTATTTATGTTGTTTGATTGTGATTTTTCTATGTTGTTTTTTTCTTTTTCTATTATGGTCTTCTTCTGATGTGTTATATTTATATATGTATCATTATTACCATCACCACCATAGGGTATATTCTCTCCACTATCACCTCATTTGACCCTTGCTACTATTCGGAAACCTTTAGTGTACGGAGAGGTGTGCATAAGGCCTAGTGGATGACTAGTAAAAAGCACCATTTTAAGTGTCTTCCAAGTTGGGGTGATACAAATCCACCCTTTAAAACAAGGGTCTTCCTCTTTGATAATAAAAAAAAGGACCAAGACCTTCATTTAAATTAAAACCATTGAAAGAACCATTAATGAATTTTCACCAAAAGGGAAACCACGCCCTCATTTTAAATCAAACTTTGAAACCCATTCAAAAACCCATTTTAAATCACCTTGAGTTCAACACATCATTTTTAAACGTTGACCCTTTTTAAAACATAGATTTTCCAATATTGGAAACCACATGAAAATAAAGATAAAAATCACCCCATTTAAACCATTTCAAAATCTTCCTAGACATTTCACAACATATTTTCATAGAAAACATTTCAATTCATCCTCTTAACATATCATAAACACTTATACAAAAATTATACCTAGTAATACCTTAAACATTCTAACATACCAAAGACAATTACAACCTATTTACTCTCATAAATTCTCTATCTCAATATTTACAATTCCATTACACCAATTTCAGGGGATTATCATACCCTATGAGTATCTCTATTCTCAGTTTTAAATGATTAATGGGTTTGAAAGGGTCTATGAAGGGTCTCACATGCCAACATAAGGTCTAAATTAATTTCTATATTTAAGGACACAAAAATGACGCAATTCGGTGAATTGGCACAACCACATATAGAAGAAAAATATCAAGACTATGGGGAAAATATTTTAGGCTACCTACCTCATGCTCATAAAAAACCACTCATGCAACCACATACCTTGATTCGGGATAAAATGACATTAATCACTAAGGTGGAGAACTCCTTGGAAAAAGGGTTCATGATCTTTAGAAGGGGAGGAGTAACCAAGTAAATTCTATTCAAAAAAATAGAAATAAATGGATTTGATACTTACTTAGAGCTTTGATTTGTGCTAAAAAAAACACCCCAAATGCCTAAGAATCAAAGGAGAATCACCCTCGTGAGACTTGGGAACTATTGGATTTCACCCTAATCTATTGGAAAAGAAATTAGAAGGAAATTTAGGTAAATAAGCTTTAAGCCTAATATGGAAAAATGGTAAAATTTACACTTTTAATGAGTCACATGGTTTGGCTACACATTTTTCCAAACCATGTGGTTCCCTCTATCCAAGAAGAAGCTGGGCTTATTGGTTTTTCTGGGCCACCCTCATAGTTTTCCAAACTATATTATAGGATCGAATATTTATCCAAGTATGTCTCCCTCTAATTTTGTTGTTGGGGCCTTAGTGGATGAGTCTTGTTCAGATATGGGGAATCTTGTTCGATAAAATGACCAAAAAATTAGGGATATATGTTTATCTGAATATATTGAGTCTATGTATAAATAGGTTAAGTGTTTCATAGGTTCTTGGTAAGTTTCAAAGCTTTAAATAGGGTTTGTGTTGTTTAAAGGTAAAATGGGATGAGAAACCATCTTCAGATTATTTACACACTATATAAATGGATTACACATCATGTAATGTTTAGGTGTTTTAATGAAATAATCTCAGGCGATGGGTTTTTCAGCATATCCCATTAAAAAGATTTACATAATGTGTAACTATATAAATAATTGTGTAATTCCCCAACCTACTATTCTAAATTATTATTTTTTATTTAAATTTCATTCTAACCCATTACAACCTTCTCCTCTTGACCCTAGGGCATCGTCCATGTGATTTTGGAGTGCCAAAATTGCTTTTAGACATCTTGATAACGCCTTTGATCCCTAGTATGTGGTTTTGGTCTTGTTTTTCCTTCTCTCACTTGGTTCTCCAACCATTGTGGTGTAAACCCTTGACCGTGTGCATTGTTGGTTTTGATATTGATTACTTTTGATCTAGGATCCTCTTGGATACCATCTGCACCTTCTTCCTCATTGGTGTTTTTCATTGGAAGCATTATTGGATCATTAGTTAAAGGTAAGGGTTCTAAATCTTAACCCTATGGTTTGATAATTTCCAATTTTATGCAATATTGTGATTTCACCAATGTAGTGTGCACCCAAATCAATTAAGTAATGAATGGTATCATTCCTTGGAATCCTTTGTTTTCAATTGGCTTCTAACCTGTCTTATGGATACACATTAGGTGAGACTACCATGAATATAATTGAATTGGATAATGGATGAAAGTGTGTGTAGCGTGACATGAGACCTTTGGTGATTTCTGGATATAGGATCCATAAGATGTGACTTAATTATTATTGGTATAATTGTTAATCAATTGTGATTTAAATTGAAAGTGTTATATGAAATATAAATGGTAATTCAAATAATTAACCATTAAGATTTATGATGTGATATTGTAATATTCATGTTGTATGATAGGACTTGTGTTCCATGATGAAATGCTTATATATCAGGCTTGGCCCTGGAACATGCACACTTATATGTTTTAAGGCTGATATTAAGTGGGATTGTCCCTATCCTGGACTATAATGTTTATAAAGAGTGTGATTTTCCTTGTCCCATGCTATAAAGCTTATAGGACTTAAATCCAGATGTTGTAATGCTTATAGGGTTTTGACATGGATTATTGTGACTATACCATGGTTAGCGGTGGTTGGCATGGTTGTAAGACATTCTATGAGATATTCCAATATGGTACCAAAGTAGGTTATTTTACCATGTTTATATGGTGGTGTTTGGCATGGTTATAAGACAAGCTTATAGATATTCGGGCATGGAGATGAAGCAGGATGTTGTTGTATTTTATTAATTATTGAATTAATTAATACACATATTTATTTATTTATTTCATACACTTATTATGAGACTGGTTTATTTAGACACGGTGGTGTTGAACTACTTTTCTATACTCACACCCTATTTGGGTCTCTATTTGGTACCCAAGTAGATTATGTGGATGAAGGTTTGGACATGAGAAAATGACCTTTCTTTTGATTGTTGCTTGTTGGATGGGATGGAGTTTAGAGGAGGAAATGACATGGGGTTCAGGATTGAGGACTATTGATTCATTTTTGATTCTACTAGTCTTTTACTTGTATTGTTTCTAGAATGACATTTAGTTACATTCCAGCACATCATTGCATTATTCCTATTATTATTTATTGATTATTCGGTTGGATCTTGTTGTTGGTTTTTCCTATGTCTATAATTTTATTTCTTTCGTTTATATAGTTTATTTCTTATACTATGACACTTCATACTAGGGGTATAGTCTCCCCACTATACATTTCACACCCCTACTGCTAGTTAGAAGCCTCTAGCATACGAGGAGGTGTGCTTGAGGTTTCGTAACCAACCCTTTTTGGCCATGTGAGAGAGTGTCATATCGGGGGATGTTACAAAGTGGTATCAAAGGAGAAAGCTTTCTTTTCTTCTAATTTAATTTTTTGGGAAAGGTATAAATACAACTAGGATGTGTTGGGACTTGGTAATAATCTTGTTCATGGGATTATCCAACCCATGTATAGGGGAAAATCCGAGTGCTCAGGGATGGGTTTTTTGTTTGTGTTGTTTGATTGTTATAGTTGATGTTATTTCACCTTGGGTGATTCACATATTATGTGAGGTTATTTTTTTATGATAATACCATTTCTTTATATTTTAATCATGGTCCGGTATGGTGAGATACAATGATACATGCATCATAATAGGCACATAGAGATATATTGACATTAATTTATAATTATAAGGGCATATCTATTTTTTCATGTGATATATACTTTCCTTTTGAACTATAATATGATATATCTATTTCACTGGATAAATGAGATGGTTTAATGTTTCATGCTAAAACACTTGTAATCCATGTCTAGAGAGGCCAAGAGTTAGTGGATCTCTGTTGTAGCTACATGTTTAGGTTAACCTTGTTTCTAGCCAGTTCTCTAAGATTTACATTTGTATTATAGAGAAAATTCCTCCTCGTCATCTTTGACTTGAGCATTAAGAGAGTGGAAATCAGAATGCTCCTAATGTAGCTAAACTGGAGATTATTGTAGTTCCTAAGGATCATATGGATGTTCAGTTTCGCGTCAACTTCCTGAAGGTCATGTGATCCATTAAAGGGATATTGTTCAAATCGTTCCTTCAATGTCTGAGCTGATAAGAGATTTTTAGCTACAGTATTCTCCAATGTTTATTGGGGAAGGAGGACCCCATGAAGCTAAGTTCTGAATTGATTCAGTTCAGATGATCTTCAATCATCTTGAGACATCCATGGATATAAGGGTGAATCTTGCTTCATATATGCTTCATATATGCTTCATCGACCTACCAAGCATTGGTGGGATATTCTGGAAGAAGATGGGAAACAGGGTGAGATATATTAGAAGAACTTTGAGATGAATTTCCTAAGCCATTTCTATCCTAATATGTTGAGGAATGAAAAAGATTATGAGTTCATGCATCTGATATAGGAGGGCATGTCAGTGTTGGACTATGATGGACATTTCACCGACCTACAGTACTTTGCACCATCTTTTGAAATTGATGAAATATATAGGGTGAGTCATTTTTAGGATGGTATTCACTATGAGATTAGTTCATTGGTAAACATTTTTCACTTGAGAATCTTTGAGGATGTGATGAACCAGGAACTCATCATGGAAGGGAATCTGAGAGAGGCCCCGATCAGTGGACAGGAAATTTCAGAAAGGCGATCTGGGATCTCTTCTTTGAGTGGAAGGAAGCGACACTATGATAGTTTCCACCAAGGAAGTAGTGGGAAGAGTAGTTAGGGTAGTAAAAATCCATCTTAGGACTGTGTTCTGTTATATTTCTATCAGTATGGAAAGTTTGGCCACAAGCACCCCCAGTGTCCTTAGTCTAGATTCGAGTGTCGTATCTATGGAAGATTGGGTCATCTTTATAGGTTCTATGTGAAATTACAATAGAAGACCAGTGGTAGGGGATCTAGACAGGCACCTGAGTCATAAAAGGTATCATTTTCCTCTCATCATGTTGGTATCTAGACTTGTACTAACCATTCAGTTTGAGGAAGAGGATTTGATACCTTAGTACATAAGTAGCAATATCAAGTAGGGAAAATAGCTCAGAGTAGTTATACTAGAGCCCAGGGTGAGTGGGATATTCAAGATGGTATTCAAAGAACAATTCATTACATATTGGATTATCTCATGGATCATATAGCTGGTATTACTCTATATGATGGTGGAATGCAGCAGGACTCTTTTCCTCCAGTGGTAGACCATTTCTAGGATGTTTTTCTTGATGAATTCTATGGATTACTGCCCAAGAAAAAGATACAAATCATGATCGAGTTGGTGCTAGTAATGAAGTCAGTTTCTATATCACCTTACATAATACCACAAAAAAATCTTCATGATTTGAAATTTTAGTTGGAAGATCGAAAATCTAAAGGCTTCACATGGCCTAGTTATTCTCCTTAGGGTTCTCCAGTTATCTTCACCAATAAGTCTAATGGGTATTTGCACTTATGTGTGGATTATCAAAGGTTGAACTAGATGATGTTCAAGAACCAGTATCCTCTTCCTTGAATTGATGATCTTTTTGATCATTTGAGAGGTGATAAGATCTTATCCAAGATTTATTTGAGATTAGGTTACCACCAGTTAAGGGTGATGCCATAAAACATACATCAGACTTATTTTAGGAGTAGGTATGGATTGTATGATTTTATAATGATGTCGTTTGGGTTGACTAATACACATGTGGTATTCATGGACTTAATGAATAAGATCTTTTATCCTTTTCTGGACTAGTTTGTGGTGGTTTTTATTGATGATATCTAAGTGTACTCCCAGTTAGTAGAAAATCATGCCAAACATCATAACATCATCCTGAGTACATTGAGATAGCATCAACTTTATGAAAAGATAACCAAATACAACTTCTGGATTAATAAAGTGCACTTATTGGGTCATGCCATCTCATAGGAAGGAGTGTTAGTGGACCCATATAAAGTTTCAATCGTGGTATCTTAGGAACATACCAATAATTTCTTCAAGGTTCATAGATTTCTAGGTTTAACAGGTTATTATCGATGGTTTATCTAGTATTTCTCCCATTTGGTAGCACCAATGTCTAGGATGACCAAGAAATGGATGAATTTCTTTTGGTCTGATGATTGCGAGAAATTTTTTCAGGATCTAAAAGGAAGGATAACCTCATCACCTATCCTCAATTTACCTATTCCAGGTAAAGAATACACCATGTACTGTGACACATAAAAAGTTGGACACAAAACTATTCTGATGCAATAGGATCATGTGGTTACTTATGGCTCTCAGTAATTGAGACTTCATGATAGGAATTACCCTACTCATGATTTGGATTTAGCAGTAGTGGTACATTCCTTGAGATATTGGAGATAATATCTCATGGGTGAGAGGTTTGTGTTATATACATATCACAAGATCCTCAAGTACATATTTTCTCAGTGAGACCTAAACCTTAGGTAGAGGAGGTGGTTCAAGTATCTACAGTCTTTTAACTTTGAATTGTCTTATACATCAGGAAAGGGTAACTTTTTTTCTGATTACTTAATCCAAAATACATAGTTAGAGGCATTATGAGAGTCTTTTAGTGAGTGGTGGATAACGGACCTCTTTTCATACATTCATTTGTATGTTCTAGGGTCTCAAGGATGGGTAGCTCTGACTTCAAAATCAATTATACCCATACTTTGGGACCATATTAAGATCGATCAGTTGTCTAATCTAGAGGGATCAAATCTAAGAGACAATTTATATGGAGGGACGACACCATAAGGTTGGTATCTCAGTAATAGAAAATATCCTATTTTCCATGACTGAGTATGGGTTTCTACAGGCTTGTGTGAGGATCTAATAAGGGAGTTTCATGATTCTATATGGGTGGTATATCCTGGTTTTACAAAGATGGATCATGATCTATGTAGATAGTACTGGTGGTCAGGAATGAATAAGGAGGTGGAAATTTTTTTATCTATATGCTTCACTTTTTAGTAGGTAAAAGATTAGAATCAGAGTCCAACTGAGATTTTGAATCCTTTTCCCATTCCTAAGTGGAAATGGGATGATGTCACAATGGATTTTGTGATAGGATTACCTAGGAAAACCCATAAAATGACACTATTTGGGTTGTTATGGATTGACTGACTAAGGTATCCCACTTATTACCTATCAGGGAAGCCTTCATATTTGATGATATAGGAAAAGTTTACATGCATGAGTTGGTTCAACTATATGGTGTTTCTAGGAGTATCATTTTAGATAGATATCCTCATTTAACATTGTGTTTCTAGAAGGGTCTTTAGAAGGCTCTAGGATCATGAGTTCTTATAAGCACATTCTATCATCCACAAATTGATTTCTAATATGAGTAGACTATTCAGGTTCTATAGGATAATTTGGGAGACTATTTTTTTGATTTTAGTGGTTCATGGGAGAAACATATGGTACTCATGGAGTTTTCATATAATAATAGCTTCTAGGAATCAATAAAAATGGAACCTTTTGAGGATTTTTATGGAAGATCGTGTCGTTTTAATCTTTGTTGGATGGAGGTATGTGAATTAGTGTTCACAAAAAATACAATACACCTTCACCAATTTCATGGGTTCTTCAATATTCCCCTTTTTATTTTTGTTCTACCCCAACAATACTCACCAAATTTCATCAAATAATAGCCTTTCTCAAAGATAAATATCATAGAAACATAATTTTAGATAAATCAATGTTTTTGAATGATTTTCATCCATTGGTGAGAAAAAAAATTATTTCCAAGAAATTTTTATGTTCTTTCCCTCAATCAACTCACTCAGTTTTCCTCATTTTAGCAAGAAAACTAGCTTTGGATTAAAAATAGTAATGCACAGGAGTTTTAAACTATTATCCCCCTTTGATAAAAAATTCAAAAGGAATGTGGGGCCAAAAACTCTTCAAGTTATAGGGAAAGTATAAATGTTCATATTCATCCTTAAGCTGTCAAATATATCCTTTGGTAGCCTTTGTAAAAATATCAACAAACTGATCCCTTATAGAAATGAATTCCAACCTCCCATATTCAATTGAAAATTTATCTTTAATAAAATGATATTTTTTTAATGTGTTTAGATCAATAGTGATACATCAGATTCTTAAAAATATCAATTTCACTTTGATTATCACATGAAATTCTAAATGGATTCACAATTCTCACATTCAAGTATTTTAGATACTCTTTCATCCAAATCATTTGTGTATGTATATTTTTTTCAACCACATAATCAAACTCTATAGTGCATAAAGCCACTAATTTTTTCTTATTGTAATGTAATCTTAAAAAACTATCTTCCATAAAGGATAAAATACCTAATTTATAGTTCTTATCATTATAATCTCCAGCCTAATCAGCATAAATATATCTAATCAAGTTTAGGTTCTGGCCTCTTCTGTACATCAACCCAAAATTCATAGTCCTTTTTGTGTATTTTAGAACTCTATTGGTAGCCATAAAGTATAAATATTTTGGATTATTTAGATACCTATCACACAATGTTATGAAATAAAAAATATCAGTTCTAGATGCAGTGAGATAAAGAAGCCTTCCAATCAACTTCATGAATTCCTTTTGATTCACACTATGTATTGCATCATCCTTGCTTATCTTTACCCTAATTTTCATGGGTGTGGATACCAGTTTCGAATATTCTATGAAAATATTATTCAATGATTCCTTCAAATATTTTTCATGGGATAGAAAAATTAAATCTTCCTTTTTAAAAAATTGAAATCCCTAGAAGAAACTCATCTCTCTAAGAATAGAAAATTCAAAATTCCTTTTCATTTTCCTTTAAAACTCTTCATAAGGAAACCCTTGTTTCCTAAAAATGATTTCATCAAAAGAAACAATGATGATACGATTGTTTGTTCATTTCTCCCTCATATAAAGATTACTATCAAATTTCCCTTTGGTGAACTTTATCTCTCTCAGGAAGAATAATAGGCTCTAGAGGTATGTTTTATCCCATATTGATCTTTTTTCAATATGAACATCGTGGTTCCATCATTGTCAAGAACAAGAATTTTAAGTTGTTCAATATAAACTTCTTCTTGAAGTTCTACATTCAAGAAAGAAGAATTCACATCCAATTGATATATTTTGTAATACCTATGACATACAACATCCAGGAACATTATTATGTATTCAAGTCTTGCAAAAATAGAAATATACCTTCAAAATCAACCCCTTTAACCTGATAGTAACCTTTTCACACTAGTTTGGATTTTTTATTGAACACCTTCTTATTTCCAATCACATTATTCCATTTTAGTCTTGGAACAAGATCCCAGGTGGAATTCCTTTCAATATGATCTATCTCTTTATTCATTGTATTTATCCATTATTTTTTCTCAATGGGCTCATAAACTATTTGTATCTCAACTTGAGAAATAATGGTTGTTTAGTTGTCAAGTCTCAACCTTCTTCTTATCTGAACAAATATATTTTGATTTATAATTACATGATTATGCACCACATGATTCTTCATCCTTTTATACTTAAATTTATCATATCTATTAGCACCATAATCATAACTAGTCTAATCTGAATTATCAACATCATTATATGGTTCATTTCCTGTTTTTTCTTTGCTCATTTTTCCTATAATATATAATTTTTCCCCATTTTTATTCTCAAAATCTACTTCATTTTCCACACTAAAATTGGGTTTAATTTAAATAATTTTCACATCAAAATATTCCACAAACTTGTGTATCCTTTTTTCCAAAACTTGTAGAATTTTCCATTAGATAAATAGCCCATGAATAATCCTTCCTTATTTTTCTCATCAAAATTTACTAGATTTTAATTTTTTTCTTCATAAATCATGGCCTTAAAAAAACATTAAATTAATTTAAAATAGGAGTATTATTGTTCTGCATTTCATAATCTATCATTTTGGATTTAGGTCTCAATAAGAACATGTTTTCAATGTCTATGGTTATAGTCATATCTTCTCTCCAAAAAAAATATAATCTTGTATTCTACAACTATGGTTCTTCATATCTCAATAAAGATTCTATTTTTACTCTCTAAAAATCCATTTTACTATGGTGTATACAGAGATTTATATTAATTCTTTATCCCATGCTTGAAAAATAGAATTCCAATAAATTTATAGTGAAATACCTTCCATTATCAGTAGTTATCTTCTTGATATAAACTCCCAAATATTTCTCAACATTTATTCTGAAAATTATTAACATATTTACGGCTTCTTATTTATTCTTCATAAAAATCACATTAGTCATTCTTTTAATATAATAAAGGAATTTGATGAAATAATAATCTCCTCTTGAGGAGTGATGTCTCATTGGTCCATATAAATCTGAGTGAATCATTTCAAGTGGCTTAGTGGACTGAATTTACACTTTCTTATGACTTCATTGTATTGTTTTTTCATTTTTACATGTTTCATAAATATCCTCTCTTTCTCTATTTAGTTGAGTCAATTCTCTTATCATATATCCTCCTAAAAAATTTCTCAAACTCCTTTGACCAATATGGTCAAGTATTTTGTTTCATATCTTGTCTTCATTTTTTGAGCTCAAATAACAAGTGTCACTTGAATTCTTATTTTAAAACAAGTTTCCACTAGTTCTTTATCCCTTTGTGATAACTCTTCTATCCTTTAAAAACATGATGATATCATCATTACTCTTTAAAATTACTTTATTAACATCATCATAGAGCTGAATGACACTTAATAAATTATATTTGAGCCCATTAACAAATATAATATCTTTATACTTTAGTTTTTTATCTTTATTTTGATCTTCCCCAATTCCTATAATATTTAATGAAATTTAATTCCCAAAATTAATTGTACCTCCATCATGTTAATCAATGTTCTAAAATATTTTTATGTATTCTATCATATGAGATGAGTATCCACTATCAAGTATCTATGGATTACCTCTTTTTCTTGTTTTAATATCCAATTTAATAATAATTAAATTTTCTCCCTTATATCTCTTTTGAAATTTATTTAATCTGAAATCTTGAAATGTTTATCCTAGAAGTGTTTTCATACACTCTTCTATATAATGACCCTACTATTCACATATTCAATAAATTTCTCATAGAAAATCAAACCTATTTTGAGTGGATAGACTTGATTAACTATTATCGACACCTTGCTTCTTCTTAGAATAAGTTTTTTGTGAAAATATATTTTTTTTCAGGTACATTATAAACCTCATTTTGATATGGGAGTGAAGTTTTCATGACTTTTCTTATCCCATAAAATTCCATTTTTTTATGGACTACACTATTGGTTGAAACAAATTTTATAACCTTATAAAAAACAATAATATTTTATACCTTCTTCCCTAGGTTGAATTTTTAGTAGATTGAGATGATTTAGCATGAACATCCAAAGATTTTTTATAATATTATTTTATTATCTTCAATTTATTTTCAGCTTTAAGACACCAATATCATGTCTTAATAAAATCTTCTTTATTTACAGGGAATTTTACATCAATATCTTTCAATATTTTATCATGATCTACAATTATTACCTTGAGATTCTTAATTTATCCAATGTAGTCATTCTTCTTATTGATTAATTCAACTTCACCTTCTCTCTCCTTATCAATCATTATAAACCTTTTCTTGAGTTTTGTGTTTTTATCAAAACATGATTAAAGCTCATATTTCAATATATGTTTAGCATATCTCTCTTCATATTCCTCATCCCTACTTGAATTGACATCATGTTCTTTAACATGATCCATAAATGTTTTGTGTTTTTAAGTGGTTCCTTCATCTTCTGACTTAATTTTTTTTATGAGTCTTAATATTCTTCTTATTTTATCATTAGATTTCTTCTAATCCTTCTTTAGAACCACTTATTTCTGATATCAACCTTTTTTGTTTTTCTCCATTTATTCTTGGGAACATTTTCTCTTACTCATCATACTCAGTTGATTAATTTTTATTCTTTGGAAAATTAACTAAAAATTCCTAATTATATCACAATTAAATAACTTTAAAGGAATATTACCTTTATATTTAACTCTTTATCTTATAAAGTTTTTTGAAATAAGAGACACAATTCTCTCATTCTATTCAAATTTTTCTTCATCAAATTCAAATTCTAAGAATGATTCATCCTTCTTTCCTTTGAACTTGAGATATTTCATGGATTTAAATGAGATTTCCTTCTTCTATTTAATCTTTTTCTTTAAAAAAACATTTCTTATTTCATAATAAATAATAAAAGTATACATTTCATGAATATATAAGTCATCTCTATCATCCAAGGAAAAAACCTTTGCATCAAATCTATTAGTGAATTTTCTCATTATCTTCTTGACAATGGTTTAGTCTTCTAAAGTTTCTTTAAAACATCTGATATTGATGAAAAATTCATTCACCCTTATGAAGTGATCATAAATGGTATTATCATTATCCATTCTAATATCTTCAATATTTTCCCTCTAAATCTATAGTTTGGATTCTTTCACTTTGGAATTACCTTCTAAGATGTTCTTAAATTTATCTCATATCTATTTGGTAGTTTTGAGTCCCATTACTTTTGTATAAAATCTATTAGGTATAGAAATCATAATTTCATTCATTTCTTTTCCATCAACTAAAAAATTCCTTTTGTATGAAAATTTCATAATAGCATCACTCTCAATTGTTGTGAAACTAATTGTAGGATAATTCTTAACTTCTAAGATGAGAGAAATAAAATAAGGAATTATCATATTCTTCCAACATTGGTATTTATTACCATTAAATATTGGAACACCTTTATTATTAATAGAATTAAAATTATACTTATTCAACTTAAAACACAATAGGTATACTCATAGATAACCCAGATTTTCTTTAATACCAATTGAAGTGAATAGATAAGTGGTGATGTATCACTAAGATATGGGGAATTATTGATTCTTTTTTTAAAATTTCTTCATTGAAATTAACCTATGTGACTGGTTTAAATTGAAATACACTCTATTTTAAATTTCACTCTTACCCATATGCAACCAAATTAAATAACTGCAAGGAACGTAGGTATTTTTACAAGGTTCACCCCCAAGTGGGTAAATATTACTTACTAATTTAGATTCAAGTATGAGTCTTAAATTTAATCACTAATATCAAGTGTGATTATAATAGTTATCTCCTAATACCTTAGTCTCTTGATTGGTATACAATCATAGGATTATTTATTTATATTTCCTCCCTCTTGTTTATAATAATAATTTAAAATAGAACCAAGAAGACTAACAAAATATCCAAGATGATTCATCATCAATATAATATCACCATTAAGACTTAAAAATATTCAATAGAATACAATGTTCCTCTTCATCGTTATCTTGATGCTCAAATGATTCAGAAATATATAGTAGATCACTGGTCTTGAACT
Organism: Viscum album; assembly: GCA_963277665.1. Classification (NCBI taxonomy): domain Eukaryota; kingdom Viridiplantae; phylum Streptophyta; class Magnoliopsida; order Santalales; family Viscaceae; genus Viscum; species Viscum album. The sequence goes on from OY728127.1 coordinate 898,317,918, forward strand.
CAATATCAATCTATTAGCTCTTCAATAATTCTCACTCGAAATTTTTAATCCATTAAACACACAACTCATGTCATATTTTTTTTTTATTTTCAACAAACCATGGGAATTAATCAATAATTTAGAATCCTGAAATTGAAAAAAAAATAGGCACTCACTAAATTCCAAAATATTCTATTAACTTATTTTCTCAAGATCATTCATCGTAATCTTCTCCCTTAAACTGATCACATAGTTTTGCTCCCCAAAATACTTAACTCAACTAACAAAAATTCACATATTCTCATTCAAACTAGTCAAGTTAATGTTCTAATATTTATTTTAGTTTTGATATCAATTAAGTATTTTCAAATATTTATATTTAAAAATCCCAAAATAATCAGGAAATAATATTCTAAATTCCTTATCATTCATTATTCCTTTTAATCTATATATAATCATGTATAAATCCCTCAATATCATGATATTTTTGACTTGAATATAAAAAAACATTGTCTATCCTAATTCTCTACAAATATATCATTTTTATAAACCGATAAACCTTATTTAAGAAATGGAATATCTTATTTATAACTATAATGAGCTCAAACATCTTACACATCCAAAAGAATATATTTAGTGTTATCATGAGGTTCTTATGTATTCTTGAAAAAAATGTTATGTATAACTTTTTATATCTTCCATATCATACATAATATCTAATGTATCACAACACTTCTGATACTTTTCCAAATTTCACTTATAAAATATCATATGTATTCTGTAAAAGATAAAAAAAATATTACATATTATCAAAACAATAGTATGTTTCACCTAGAAAACCTACTGTATAGTTTGAATTATATTACGTATCATAGTATAGTCTTTATTTTCTCACATTTTAACAAGAAATTCAACAAAAATCTTACATATGCTCTAAAATATCTTACATATTAATGTATGATATTTCCTTTTCTATATGTTAGCATTCTCTTCATAATATATCTCTATATGCTTCAAATATGTTATGTATGCACTATAATATGGTACACATCAGTAAGAATATCTGATGTACCACCTACAAAATGTTACAAATCACATATTCTATAATACTTTTCCAAATTAACCAAAAACCTTTCAATCTAGAATTATTCTTTGGGATTTTCAAATCAACTTCAAAAAAACCTCATCCGCTCAAATTTATATCAGATCACATCAAATACATGTTTAACATCTCAAAAACATTCTCATTAACTTCCAAATGTATTCACTCATGGTTAAAATAAAATATAATACACCTTCAACCATTCCATGGGATTTTCAATCTCACCCTTTGGATTTGTTGTCAACCCCAAAAACTCATACCAAGTTTCATTAAATCATATCCTTTCTCAAAGATAAATTTCTTAAAACCATACTTTTAGATAATGTAATGGTTTTTAATGATTTACATCCCTTGATGGCAAGAAAATTGTGTCCAAGTGATTTTGATATTATCCCCCTCAATCAACTCCCACATTTTTCCCTTTTAGCAAGAAAACCAATTTTTGATTCAAAACGATTCTAAAAAATATTTTTGTACCTTTCTTCCCCTTTGAAAATATAATCCAAATGAATGTGGAGTATTAAAAAAAATCCCTAAGTGAGAAATAAATTATAAACATGTATATTAATCCTTAATACTTCAAATTTATCATTTGGAATGACCTTTGGGAAAATATTATCAATTTGATCCCCTGTAGGAATGAATTCCATCCTAAAATCTCTATTTGAAACATTCTCTTTGTTAAAATGATATTTTGTGTTAGTGTTTTTAGATCTTGAGTGTTGTGATGGATTCTTGGAAAGATCAATTGCACTTTGATTATCACATGAAACTCTCAATGGATTCTCAATTCTCATTTTCAAGTATTCAAGTTTCTATTTGATCCAAATCATTTGTATACATACATTTTTAGTAGCCATAAACTCAACCTCATTAGTTCTTAAAGTCATTGAGTTTTTCTTATTTCAACATCAACTCTCACAACTTTATCCTAGAAAACATATTCTACTAGAAGTTGATTTATTATCATCACAATCTCTATCCCAATCAGCATTAGTGTATCTAAACAGGTTCCGGTGCTCACCAATTTTATACATAAACCCAAAATTAGGAGTCCCTTTTTATATATTTTAGAACTCTCTTGGAATCCATCAAGTATGATTCTTTTGGATTACTTTGATACTTAGCACACAATGTTAGTGCATAAAAAATATCAAATCTGGATGTAGTGTGATAAAGAAAACTTTTAATAAACTTCCTGAATTCCTTTTGATCCAAACTATTCCCTACATCACCTTTTTTTAACTTCACCCTAACTATCATGGGTGTGGATAATACTTTAAAATCATTCATTCCAAACTTCTTCAACAATTCCTTGGCATGTTTTTCTTGGGATAGAAAAATGAAATCTTCTTTTTATATAACTTGTAATCCCAGGAAGAAACTCGTATCTCCAAGCATAAATATTTCAAAATTCCTTTTCATTTTACTTTAAAACCTTACACAATCATACTTCTTGTCTCCTGTAAAATTGATTCCATCACCATAAGCAATGAAAATAAGATTATATGTGTTTATCTCCCTCATATAAAGATTGTTGTCAAATTTCCATTTAGTGAACCTCGTCTCTTTGAGGCAGCCACCCAACTATGAAAACAAAGCTCTAGGGTTCTTTTTCATCCCATATAGATCTTTCTTAAATCTTTAGACCATGCACTACAAAAAAACGGGGCAAGACCAGCGCCACCCTTTATCAGTACTAACGAGAAAGCGCCGATAAAGGGGGTACCTTTATCAGCGCTAAAAAAAGTGCTGATAAAAGTACCCATTTATCAGTTCTTTTTTTAGCACTGATAAAGGTACCCCCTTTAACAGCGCTTTTTTTAGCGTTGTTAAAGGGTACCCCTTTATCAACGGATTTTTTAGTAGCGCTGATAAAGGGAGGTCTTTATCGGTGCTTTTTTAAAAGCACTAATAAATGGTCTACTTCCAAATAAAAATCATTAAAAAATATATTAATATTTAAATATATAGATATAGTTATAATGATATAAATATAATAAATATTTTTTAAATATATTTTAAAATATATTTTAGATAAGTATAAATATATAGTTACACTTAATATATAAGATATTTAGTGAAAATGGCTTAAAAAAATTAAAAAAATATTTTTAATTAATAATTTTCTAATTATTATGGAGTAATAGTCATTTAATAACAATTTGAAGACTAAAAAAATAAAAACAATTAAAAAAAGATCCAAAATATGTTGAAAACGCAACTCGAACTTCAAACAACCATAACTTTTGATCCGGGTGTCCTTTTGAGCTCTACCATATATCAAATCAAATCCTGTGATGAGCTCTACACTCTTGTGACCGGGGGGGTCGATAAAGGTTTTTTCGGGGCCAAAAAAGGACCATAAGGCCTCCAAAACTGAGTTTTCAGTTGGGATACCCCGATTTTTTAACATTTTGTGGATTTTCAACCTCGTTTAAGGGGGTATTATTGGATTTTTTTTTGTGGGGAATGAATTTATTCCAAGGTATCACATTCATATTGATATTATGTCTTTGAAATTTTATCGTTTTTTATAATTCACTACTATTTATAATCATATATATATAAATATATACATATTTTTTATATATTCACACATAAAAATTTAATTATAAATATAAATAATAAAATATATTTACATATAAAATATATTAGATTTATCTAAATAATAACTAATATCCATTTTATTTAAAATACCAATATATAAATATTTATATACCTATATATTAATCAAACTATATATATATATATATTAATATAACTACATATATATATTGATACAACTATAAATATATATATTAATATCACTATAAATATATATATATTAATCTAACTATATATATATATTAATATAACTACATATATATATTGATATAACTATAAATATATATATTAATATCACTATAAATATATATATATATATTAATATAACTATATATATATTAATATAACTATATATTACTGTATGAATAAATATAACTAAATATATATATAAATAAATATATATGTCATTAACTGGAGAAAAAATCAATATGGTAGAGTGGTAAAGGCTTTAGGCACGCAAGGGGGAGGTCTCAAGATCAAATCTTGGTGGAGGCAAGGGCGCATGCATGGGGGTGGATTTGGGGGGCTAGCGCTGATAAAGGGGGTGGGTGTAGTGTTGATATAGGGTGGAGGGGGTGCATGTGGGCACTGGAGGGGCTGGAAAGCACTGTTAAAAGGGGGGCTCAAGTGCTATAAAAGCCCCCCTGATTGGTAGGATTTTTTTAGTTTTTTTTTAATTTTTTAAATTTTTTTTTACTTTTATCAATGCTAAAAAAATCGTTGATAAAAGGGGTCTTTTATCAGCGCTAAAAGGGGGTGGGTGTAGTGTTGATATAGGGTGGAGGGGGTGCATGTGGGCGCTGGAGGGGCTGGAAAGCACTGTTAAAAGGGGGGATCAAGCACTATAAAAGCCCCCCTGATTGGTAGGATTTTTTTAATTTTTTTTAATTTTTTTAATTTTTTTTACTTTTATCAATGCTAAAAAAATCGTTGATAAAAGGGGTCTTTTATCAGCGCTAAAAAGAAAGCGGTGATAAAGGACCCTTTTATCAGCGCTTCTTTTTAGTGCTGATAAAAGACCCCTTTTATCAGCGCTTTTTTTAGCACTGATAAAAGGGGTCTTTATCAGCGCTTTTTGGAGTGTTGATAAAGGGGACCCCCCCCCCCCCCCTTATCTTCGCCGGCTTTAACAGTGTTTTTCCAGCACTGTTAAAGGCCATTTTTAACACTGATAAAAGAGGTATTTGTAGTAGTGATGGTTCTATCATTTTCAAGAACAAAAAAAAAATTGGTTTTTCAATATAAACATCTTTTGGAATCTTCATTCAAGAAAGAAAACTTCACATACATTTGGTAGATTTTGTAAAACCTATGAGTTGCAACAGCCAAGAACATTCTTATAGCTACATATCTTGTATCATGAGAAAATGTATATTCAAAATAAAACCCTTTAACTTGAGAGTAATCATTGCACACTAGTTTTTCATTTCTTCTTCAAACTTCACCTCTTCCATTGATCTAGTTTCTAAACACCCACTTGGTTCCACTACTGGAAAAATGGGCTTTTGAGCCCCTTAACCTATAGCGACCACCATTGGCGGTCGCTATAGGTAACCAATAGCGACCGCTAATGGCGGTCGCTACCATTCTCTAAAAAAAGGGGGGGCTTTAGTGCCCCCTCCCTCCTCGCGAATTCGCCCCCCTCCCTTCCCCCCTCCCCGTCGCCGTGCTCTCCCCGTCGCCGCGCCCTCCCCGTCGTCGCGCCCTCCCCGTCGCCGCGCCCTCCCCGTCGCCGCTCCCTCCCCGTCACCCCCGCCCTCCCCGTCTCCCTCCCCTTCACCACGCCCTCCCCGTCGTCGCGCCCTCCCCGTCGCCCCGCCCTCCCCGTCGCCCCGCCCGTCGGCCGGCCGCCCTCCGCCGACCCCGCCCTCTGCCGGCCCCACCCTCCGCCGGCCCCACCCTCCACCGGCCCCACCCTCCGCCGGCCCTGCCCTCTGTCGGCCCTGCCCTCTTTCGGCCACCCTTCAGCCTCGGGCCGCCCTCTAGCTGCCCTTCGTCCGCCCTCTGTCGGCCCCGCCCTCCTCCGGCCGCCCTCCGTCCTCTGGATCCAGCCGCCCTCCACCTTGTGGCCACCCTACGGCCTCTCTCTGCCCTCAGGCCTCCTGCCACCCACCTCTGGTAGCCCTCCGGCCACCCCGGCCGCACTCCGCCCTCCGCCCGCCCTCCGCCGGCCCCACCCTCCTACGGCCGCCCTTCGACTCTGGTCGCCCTCTGCCTTGCGGTCACCCTGCGGCCTCCCTCTTCCCTCGGGCCTCCCACCACCCGCCTCCGGTAGCCCGGTAGCCCTCGGGCAGCCCTCCGGCTGCCCTCTGGCCTTCGGCCCCCATCCCCTCCGGCCTCTGACCTCCGCCCTCGGCCCTCTGTCCCCTCGGCCCTCCGCCCCCTCGTCCCTCCCCCCCAGCACCCCAAACACCCCCCCCCCCCCCGCACCCTGCCAACCCTCGTCCCCTTCATCTTCGTCTCCTCCCTCGCCGCACTACCGCCACCCGTCCCCTCCTTCACCGTCCCCTCCCTCGCCGCACCAGCTCTGGCTCCGGCTCCCCACCGCTACCTCTCCTCTCCCTCGCAGCACCGCCTTCGGCTCCCCTCCCTTACAGGTTTGTAGCGCAATCAGGTATGACATGGGATTTCACTTACATTATTATTTTATAAATGGTTCACAAACAATTGATTAGTATTTATTTTTAATATATTTGATATGAAAAATGAAAATGTAATAAGTTTTGTGTAAATGTTTGTTATAGGGATCTTATTATGGATAAGAGTTGGATTGATCTTCCAAATCGAACGTCTAGAGAGTATTTCAATGGAATTATGCAGTTTATTGACTTCACTAGAGGATTTGAAAGTGACTATATTAGTTTTCCATGTAGAAAATGTGCTAACAGATATAAATTCACACGATATACTGTGAGGGATCACCTATTCTTTAATGGATTTCTGAGAAATTATAAGAGTTGGACTCGTCATGGAGAAGAATATGTTCATTGTGAAAATACGGATATAGTTCAGATGGATGTTGATGCAAGGATGAATAATCCAATGCATGAAATGCTTACTGAAATGGTACGTGAGTTGGATCCTGAAGGCATTGACATCTAGAATCTTGAGACCGGTGAGATAAATCTTCGCTCTGGTGCAGATCGTGATTCGAGGAGGTTTTATGAAGCAATTGATGATGCAAAAATAGAATTATATCCTGGATGTACTTCTTTCAATAAATTGTCATTTATCGTGGAGTTGTTTCATTTGAAGACTTTGAATCATTGTTCAGACACATCATTCGACATGTTGTTGGTGTTATTGAAAAAGGTTCTTCCTGTCGATGCTAAGATTCCCGAGTCGTATTACCATGCTCGTAAGCTGACATAGAACTTAGGTTTTACATATGAGACCATAGATGCATGTGCAAACAACTGTATGTTGTTTAGAAAGGAAACTGCCCATTTGGATATTTGTACGGTTTGTGGTGCTTCTAGGTGGAAAGAGAACAGGGGAAATCAGACTCATCAAATTCAGATTGTGATACAGGGGAAACCGATTGCCGTAAAAAAATGCATTACTTTCCCCTTAAACCAAGGTTGAAAAGATTTTTTATGTCATCTAAAGTTTCTAATTTAATGAGATGGCATGCAGAAAGAGTTCATGAAAGTGATATGTTAACCCACCCGGCAGACTCTCATGCATGGAAGGATTTTGATAAGAGACATCCCGACTTTTCCAAAGATGTTCGTAATGTCCGATTGGGATTGGCAGTAGATGGTTTCAATCCATTCAAGACTATGGTTGGTGCAACTCATAGCACATGGCCCATGGTGTTGGTTCCATATAATCTTCCTCTGTGGCTTTGTATGAAGAAATAATTTATATTACTTTCCACTCTTATTGATGGACCTAAAAGTCCGGGGGATAAGATTGATGTTTACCTTCATCCATTGATTTATGAGTTGAATGAATTTTGGGGCGATGGTGTGATGACTTATGACTATGAAATGAATGAAATGTTCAAACTACAGGCTGCTTTATTGTGGACAATCAATGACTTCCCAGCTTATGCAAATTTATCAGGCTGGAGTACGAAAGGGGAATTTGCTTTCCCTTGTTGCAAAAAAAGTAAAAAATCTGTATGGCTTAAGCATTCCAAAAAATGGGCATACATGGGTCACAGACGTTTTCTCCCCCCTCAGCACAGGTTCATAAAGGACAGAGTGGCATTTGATGGTTCTAGAGAGTTCAGCCCAGCACCAAAGATCATGACAGGAGTCGAAATGTTATCGCAGATTGAGGAAGAAAACATCCACATAGTATATGAAATTGAGGATTTTGTGGCTCCTCCGGTACGTAATATTCGAGCTACGGGTAGGCAGCGCAGTCACAATTGGAAAAAGAAAAGTATTTTTTATAGTCTTCCGTATTGGAAAACTAACATGCTGAGGCATAATTTGGATGTCATGCACATTGAAAAAGATGTTTGTGATAACATATTGTGGACCATTTTATGTGTCAGTGGGAAATCAAAGGACCATGTTAATGCACACCGTGATTTGGAAGAAATGGGTTTAAGGAAACAGTTGCATTTACAGTTAGCTGAGGGAAACAAGGCATATATGCCTGCTGCACAATATACGATGACTACAAAGGAGAAAGAGACATTTCTTTCCATTTTGAAGATTCTCAAGGTGCCTGATGGTTACTATTCTAATATTTCAAAGTGTGTGAATCTGACGAGCAAGACATTGCAAGGGTTGAAAAGTCATGACAATCACATACTACTTCAGCAGTTGATTCCAATAGCCATTTGTGATTGTTTATCCCCCAATGTTGTTCAGCCGTTGATTGAGATGAGTAATTTTTTTAGACAGCTTTTTTTAAGAAATCAACGAATGAGTGATTTAAAAAGATTACAGGACAAAATTGTACTTACACTTTGTCGCTTTGAGAAACTATTTCCCCCCTCATTTTTCAATGTTATGGTCCACTTGACAGTGCACCTAACTGAAGAAGTAATGGCTGCTGGTCCAGTGCAATTCAGGTGGATGTATCCTATTGAGCGGTATTTGAGTACATTGAAACGATTTGTACGCAACAGAGCTCGTCCGGAGGCATCAATAGCCAATGGTTATTTGATGGATGAGTGTACTACTTTTTGTGCAGAATATCTTACGGATGTTGAAACAAAATTAGATAAGCCATCTCAGATTTAGGATGGTCTAGTTGGAGAAGGAACCACATATGATATGGACAACATTGAGTGGATACAAGTGCATCGATATATCTTGTTCAATACTCCATCAGTTGCACCATTAATGCAGTAAGTATCTTATCACTTTTATTGTTTATCTTTTACATGTTTTGTTTGCATAAGTTGATCATTTAAGCATTGCGTTATCATTTACAGAAAACACATTAATGAGATAAAAGAAGAGTTGTATCGTGCGACTGAGTTGCAAATTCAACAGTCTCATTATGCGTCATTTCATGATTGGTTTATGGATTATGTACGTATAAATTGATTTTCATTATGAGTGAAGTATTATGGTGTCATAAAAAACCAAAAACGGCGTGAGACGGTCTAATTCAGAGAAAACATGCTCCGAATGACCTGAAACCACACGAAAACATTAGGAATATTATTTGTGACGTGTAGGAGGAGACGGCGCGCCCATCGGATGTGCGGTGCGCGCGGTACGGCCGAGTGTGTCGTTTTCAGCAGCTCCACGCGCGCTAAAACAGCGCGTGGGGGGGTCAAAACCACCCGAAAGAACTAGAAATGCCATGAAACCATACGACAACAGCCGTTGTGAGATTTGTGAAATGGTCGGGCAGACGGCATGTCAATCGGAGGTGTCGTTTGACCGTAGTGACCGGAAACACGTTTCCGGTGTCATAAAACACCAAAAACGACGTGAGACGGTCGAATTCGGAGAAAACATGCTTCTAATGACCTGAAACTGCACGAAAACATTAGTAATATTATTCGTGATGTGTAGGAGGATATGGCGTGCCCATCGGACGTGCGGTGCATGCGGTACGGCCGAGTGTGTCGTTTTCAGCAGCTCTGCGCGCACTAAAACGGCGCGTGGGGGGTTCAAAACCACCTGAACGAACTCGGAATTCCATGAGACCGTACGACAATAGCCTTTGTGTGATTTATGAAATGTTCGGGCATACGGCACGTCAATCGGAGGTGTCGTTTGACCGCGGTGACCGGAAACACGTTTCTGGTGTCATAAAACACCAAAAACGGCGTGAGACGGTCGAATTCGGAGCAAACGTGCTCCTAATGACCTGAAACCACACGAAAACATTATGAATATTATTCTTGATGTTTAGGAGGAGATGTAACACCCATCGGATGTGCGGTGCGTGCGGTACGGCCGAGTGCGTCGTTTTCAGCAGCTCCGCGCGCGCTAAAACGGCGCGTGGGGGGGGGGGGGGGTCAAAACCACTCGAACGAACTCTGAATTCCATGAAACCGTACGACAACAGCCTTTGTGTGATTTTTGAAATGTTCAGGCAAACGGCACGTCAATTGGAGGTGTCGTTTGACCGCGGTGACTGGAAACGCGTTTCCGGTGTCATAAAACACCAAAAACGGCGTGAGACGGTCGAATTCGGAGCAAACGTGCTCTGAATGACCTGAAACCACACGAAAACATTAATAATATTATTCATGACATGTAGGAGGAGACGGCGCACCCATCGGACGTGCGGTGCGTGCAGTACGGCCGAGTGCGTCGTTTTCAGCAGCTCCACGCACGCTAAAACGGCGCGTGGGGGGGGGGGGGTCAAAACCACCCAAACGACCTCGTAATGCCATGAAACCGTACTAAAACATCCATTGTGTGATTTGAGAAATTTTCGGGCAAAAGACACGTCAATCGGAGGTGTCGTTTGACCGCGGTGACCGGAAACGCGTTTCCGGTGTCATAAAACACCAAAAACAGTGTGAGACGGTCGAATTCAGAGAAAACGTGATCCGAATGACCTGAAACCACACGAAAACATTAGGAATATTATTCGTGACGTGTAGGAGGAGACGGCGCTCCCATTGGACGTGTGGTGCGCACGGTACGGCCGAGTGCGTCTTTTTCAGCAGCTCTGCGCGCGCTAAAACGGCGCATGGGGGGGTCAAAACCACCAGAACGAACTCAGAATGCCATAAAACCATACAAAAACATCCGTTGTGTGATTTGTGAAATGTTCGGGCAGATGGCACTTCAATCAGAGGTGTCGTTTGACCGCGGTGACCGGAAACGCGTTTCTGGTGTCATAAAACACCAAAAACGGCGTGAGACGGTCGAATTCGGAGCAAACGTGCTCCGAATGACCTGAAACTACACGAAAACATTAGGAATATTATTCGTGACATGTAGTAGGAGACGGAGTGCCCATCGACGTGCGGTGCGCGCGGTATGGCTGAGTGCGTCGTTTTCAGCAGCTCCGCGCGCGCTAAAACGGCGCGTGGGGGGGTCAAAACCACCCGAACGACCTCGGAATGCCATGAAACCGTACGACAAAAGTCTTTGTGTGATTTTTGAAATGTTCAGGTAGACAGCACGTCAATCGGAGGTGTCGTTTGACCACGGTGACCGGAAACACGTTTCCGGTGTCATAAAACACCAAAAACGGCGTGAGACGGTCGAATTCGGAGCAAACGTGCTCCGAATGACCTGAAACCACACTAAAACATTAGTAATATTATTCATGACGTGTAGGAGGAGACGGCTCACCCATCGAACATGCGGTGCGCGCGGTACGGCCGAGTGCGTCATTTTCAGCAGCTCTGCGCGCGCTAAAACGGCGCATGGGGGGGTCAAAACCACCCGAACGAACTCGGAATGCAATGAAACCATACGAAAACAGCCGTTGTGTGATTTTTGAAATGGTCGGATAGACGTCACGTCAATCGGAGGTGTCGTTTGACCGCGGTGACCGGAAACGCGTTTCTGGTGTCATAAAACACTAAAAACGGCGTGAGATGGTCGAATTCGGAGTAAACGTGCTCCGAATGACCTGAAACCACACGAAAACATTGGTAATATTATTCGTGACGTGTTGGAGGAGACAGCACACCCATTGTACATGTGGTGCGCACGGTACGGCCGAGTGCGTCGTTTTCAGCAGCTCCGCGCGCGCTAAAACGGCGCATGGAGGGGTCAAAACCACCCGAACGAACTCGGAATGCCATGAAACCGTACGACAATAGCCGTTGTGTGATTTTTGAAATGGTCGGTCAGACGGCACATCAATCGGAGTTGTCGTTTGACCACGGTGACTGGAAACGCGTTTTCGGTGTCATAAAACACCAAAAACGGCGTGAGACGGTCGAATTCGGAGAAAACGTGCTCCAAATGATCTAAAACCACATGAAAACATTAGGAATATTATTCTTGATGTGTTGGAGGAGACGGCGCACCCATCGGACGTGCGGTGCGCGCGGTACGGCCGAGTGTGTCGTTTTCAGCAGCTCCGCGCGCGCTAAAACGGCGCGTGGGGGGGTCAAAACCACCCGAACGACCTCGAAATGCCATGAAACCATACGACAACATCCGTTCTGTGATTTTTGAAATGGTTGGGCAGACGTCACGTCAATCGGAGGTGTCATTTGACCGCGATGACCGGAAACGCGTTTCTGGTGTCATAAAACACCAAAAACGGCGTGAGACGGTCTAATTCGGAGCAAACGTTCTCCGAATGACCTGAAACCACACGAAAACATTAGGAATATTATTTGTGACGTTTAGGAGGAGACGGAGCGCCCATCAGACATGCGTTGCACGCGGTACGGCCGAGTGCGTCGTTTTCAACAGCTCCACGCGCGCTAAAACGCCGCGTGGGGGGGTTAAAACCACCCGAATGAACTCGGAATGCCATGAAACCGTATGACAACAGCCGTTGTGTGATTTTTGAAATGTTCGGACAGACGGCATGTCAATCAGAGGTGTCGTTTGACCGCGGTGACCGGAAACACGTTTCTGGTGTCATAAAACACCAAAAACGGCGTGAGACGGTCGAATTCGGAGCAAACATGCTCCGAATGACCTGAAACCACACGAAAACATTAGGAATATTATTCGTGATGTGTAGGAGGAGACGGCGCGCCCATAGGACATGCGGTGTGTGCGGTACAGCCGAGTGCGTCGTTTTCAGCAGCTCCGCGCGTGCTAAAATGGCGCGTGGGGGGGTCAAAACCACCCGAACAAACTCGAAATTCCATGAAACCGTACGACAACAGCCGTTGTATGATTTTTGAAATGTTCGGGTAGACGGCACATCAATCGGAGGTTTCGTTTGACCGCGGTAACCAGAAACACGTTTCTGGTGTCATAAAACACCAAAAACGGCGTGAGACGGTCGAATTTGGAGCAAACATTCTCCTAATGACCTGAAACCACACGAAAACATTATGAATATTATTCATGATGTGTAGGAGGAGACGGCGCGCCCATCGGACGTGCGGTGTGCATGGTACGGCTGAGTGCGTCGTTTTCAGCAGCTCCGCGCGCGCTAAAACGGCGCGTGGGGGGGTCAAAACCACTCGAACAAACTCGGAATGCCATGAAACCGTACGACAACAGCCTTTGTGTGATTTTTGAAATGTTCGGGCAGACAGCACGTCAATCGGAGGTGTCGTTTGACCGCGGTGACCGGAAACGCGTTTCCGGTGTCATAAAGCACCAAAAATGGCGTGAGACGGTCGAATTTGGAGAAAACGTGCTCCAAATGACCTGAAACCACACGAAAACATTAGTAATATTATTCGTGACGTGTAGGAGGAGACGGAGCACCCATCGGACGTGCGGTGCGTGCGGTACGGCCGAGTGCGTCGTTTTCAGCAGCTCCGCACGCGCTAAAACGGCGCGTGGGGGGGTCAAAACCACCCAAATGACCTCGTAATGCCATGAAACCGTACGACAACAGCCATTGTGTGATTTGAGAAATGGTCGGGTAAATGGCACGTCAATCGGAGGTGTCGTTTGATCGCGGTGACCAGAAACGCGTTTCCGGTGTCATAAAACACCAAAAACAGCGTGAGACGGTCGAATTCAGAGAAAACGTGCTCCGAATGACCTGAAACCACACGAAAAAATTAGGAATATTATTCGTGATGTTTAGGAGGAGACGGCGCACCCATCGGACATGCGGTGCACGCGGTACGGCCGAGTGCGTCGTTTTCAGCAGCTCCGCTCGCGCTAAAACGGCGCGTGGGGGGGTCAAAACCACCAGAACGAACTCAGAATGCCATGAAACCGTATGACAACAGCCGTTGTGTAATTTTTGAAATGTTAGGGCAGACGGCACGTCAATCGGAGGTGTCGTTTGACCGCGGTAACCGGAAACGCGTTTCCGGTGTCATAAAACACCAAAAACGGCGTGAGACGGTCGAATTCAGAGAAAACGTGCTCCGAATGACCTGAAACCACACGAAAACATTAGGAATATTATTTTTGATGTGTAGTAGGGGACGGCGTGCCCATTGGACATGCGGTGCGCGCGGTACGGCCGAGTGCGTCGTTTTCAGCAGCTCCGCACGCGCTAAAACGGCGTGTGGGGGGGTCAAAACCACCCGAACGACCTCAGAATGCCATGAAACCGTACGACAATAGCCGTTGTGTGATTCTTGAAATGTTCGGGTAGACGGCACATCAATCGGATGTGTCGTTTGACTGCGGTGACCGAAAACGTGTTTCCAGTGTCATAAAACACCAAAAACGGCGTGAGACGGTCGAATTCGGAGAAAACGTGCTTCGAATGACCTGAAACCACACGAAAAAATTAAGAATATTATTTGTGACGTGTAGGAGGAGACGGAGCGCCCATCGAACGTGTTGTGTGCGCGGTACGGCCGAGTGCGTCGTTTTCAGCAGCTCTGCGCGCGCTAAAACGGCTCGTGGGGGGGTCAAAACCACCCGAACGAACTCGGAATTCCATGAAACCGTACGACAACAGCCGTTGTGTGATTTTTGAAATGGTAGGGTAGAAGGCACGTCAATCGGATGTGTCGTTTGACCGCGGTGACCGGAAACGCGTTTCTGGTGTCATAAAACACCAAAAACGGCGTGAGACGGTCGAATTTGGAGTAACGTGCTCCGAATGACCTGAAACCACACGAAAACATTAGGAATATTATTTGTGACGTGTTGGAGGGGACGGCGCGCCCATCATACATGTGGTGCGCGTGGTACGGCCGAGTGCGTCGTTTTCAGCAGCTCCGCGCGCGCTAAAACGGCACATGGGGGGTCAAAACCACCCGAACAAACTCGGAATGCCATGAAACTGTACAACAACAGCCATTTTGTGATTTTTGAAATGGTCGGGTAGACAACACGTCAATCGGAGGTGTCGTTTGACTGTGGTGATCGGAAACGCATTTTCGGTGTCATAAAACACCAAAAACGGCGTGAGACGGTCGAATTTGGAGAAAACATGCTCCGAATGATCTAAAACCACAGGAAAACATTAGGAATATTATTCGTGACGTGTAGGAGGAGACGGCGCACCCATCGGACGTGCGGTGCGCGTTGTACGGCCGACTGTGTCATTTTCAGCAGCTCCGCGCACGCTAAAACGGCGCGTGGGGGGGTCAAAACCACCCGAATGACCTTGGAATGCCATGAAACCATACAAAAACATCATTTGTGTGATTTTTGAAATGGTCAGGAAGACAGCACGTCAATCGGAGGTGTCTTTTGACCGCGGTGACTGGAAACGCGTTTCCGGTGTCATAAAACACCAAAAACGGCGTGAGACGGTCAAATTCGGAGCAAACGTGCTCCGAATGACATGAAACCACACGAAAACATTAGGAATATTATTTGTGACATGTAGGAGGAGATGGCGGGCCCATGGGACGTGTGGTGCACGTGGTATGGCCGAGTGCGTCGTTTTCAGCAGCTCCGTGCGCGCTAAAATGGCGTGTGGGGGGGTCAAAACCACCCAAACGACCTCGGGATGCCATAAAACCGTACTACAATAGCCGTTGTGTGATTTTTGAAATGTTCGGGTAGACAGCACGTCAATCGGAGGTGTCATTTGACCGCGGTGACCGGAAACGCGTTTCCGGTGTCATAAAACACCAAAAACGGCGTGAGACGGTCGAATTCAGAGAAAACGTGCTCTGAATGACCTGAAACCACACGAAAACATTAGGAATATTATTTTTGATGTATAGGAGGAGACGGTGCGCCCATCGGATGTGCGGTGCGCGCGGTACGGCCGAGTGTGTCGTTTTCAGCAGCTCCACGCGCGCTAAAACGGCGCGTGGGGGGGTCAAAACCACCCGAACAAACTCCGAATGCCATGAAACCGTATGGCAACAGCCGTTGTGTGATTTGTGAAATGGTCGGACAGAAGGCACGTCAATCGGAGGTGTCGTTTGACCGCGGTGACCGGAAACGTATTTCCGGTGTCATAAAACATCAAAAACGGCGTGAGACGGTCGAATTCAGAGCAAACGTGCTCTGAATAACCTGAAACCGCACGAAAACATTAGGAATATTATTTGTGACATGTAACAGGAGACGGCGCTCCCATCGGATATGCGGTGCGCGCGGTACGGCCGAGTGCGTTGTTTTCAGCAGCTCCGCGCGCGCTAAAACGGCGCATGGGGGGGTCAAAACCACCCGAATGAACTCGGAATGCCATGAAACCGTACTAAAACAGCCGTTGTGTGATTTTTGAAATGGTCGGGCAGAAGGCACGTCAATCGGAGGTGTCGTTTGACCGCGGTGACCAGAAACGCATTTCCGATGTTATAAAACACCAAAAACGGCGTGAGACGGTCGAATTCGGAGCAAACGTGCTCTGAATGACCTGAAACCACACAAAAACATTAGGAATATTATTCATGACGTGTAGGAGTAGACGGCATGCCCATCAGACGTGCGGTGCGCGCGGTACGGCCGAGTGCGTCGTTTTCAGCAGCTCCGCGCGCGCTAAAACGGCGCGTGGGGGGGTCAAAACCACACGAACAAACTCGGAATGCCATGAAACCGTACAAAAACAGCCGTTGTGTGATTTTTGAAATGTTCGGGCAGACGGCATGTCAATCGGAGGTGTTGTTTGACCGCGGTGACCAGAAACATGTTTCTGGTGTCATAAAACACCAAAAACGGCGTGAGACGGTCGAATTCAGAGAAAACACGCTCCGAATGACCTGAAACCACACGAAAACATTAGGAATATTATTCTTGATGTGTAGGAGGAGACGGCGTGCCCATCGGACGTGTGGTGCGTGCGGTACGGCCGAGTGCGTCGTTTTCAGCATCTCCGCGCGCGCTAAAACGGCACGTGGGGGGGTCAAAACCACCCGAACGACCTAGAAATTCCATGAAACCGTATGACAATAGCCGTTGTGTGATTTTTGAAATGTTCGGGCAGACGGCACGTCAATCGGAGGTGTTTTTTGACCGCGGTGACCAGAAACGTGTTTCCGGTGTCATAAAACACCAAAAACGGCGTGAGACGGTCGAATTCGGAGCAAACGTGCTCCAAATGACCTGAAATGATAGCATTTCTTAAATTGGGGGTTTTAAATTATTATAGCAACATGATTTGATGTCATATTTAATTTTATTATATGTATATAATAACTGAATAATTATGTTCAATTTACGTTTATTTTGTTTTTTGTCTTATTGTAGGTTTTGAAGCAGAAGATTGAAATAGATGGACCTGATCGGATCGTTGAAGCACATTTATCATTTATAATGATTTTGATGTTTATGCTGTTTGAAATTGTTTTCCATTTGTTATGACTGTTACCTTGTTATATCTCTGATTTTGCACCGTGAAGAAAAAAAAACACAATTCATCCATTTCATTAAAAAAATGAAAAATATTTTTTTATTTAATATTATATATATAAATATTTTCATTAATATAAATATATATTTTTTTTATTTAATAAATATATATATTTATTTATTTATTTATTTCGGTATAAATTTTTTTAAAAAAAAAATTTCCTCAGTTTAGCGACCACCAAAGGCGGTCGCTATAGACTGGCTGGCGGGCAGCGTTAGCGACCGCCAGGCGGTCGCTATTGGCCTACAGCGATGAGACTGATGCGACCGCCATTGGCGGTCGCTAGGCGGTCGCTAATGCCCTTTTTTTAGTAGTGTTCCAATGACATTCTTCACTTTTGTTATTTGAGAAATATCCCAATGGAATTCCATTAAATCTTATCTAACTCTTTATTTATTACATTTATCCATTCTTTTTTCTCAATAGCCTCAACAATTGTTTTTTTCCTAACTTGAGACATAAGGGTTTTTTGGTTGTCATGTCTCAACTTTTTTCTTGTTTTAATTGGTGCATTTTGATTTCCAATTATATTTGTAGACTCCAAATACTTTATTTATCCTTTTATACTTTTATTTCTCATCTATAGAAACACCTTCATCATCACTGGTCTAATCTAAATTCATATAATCATTATCAAGTTTATTTCTGGTTTCTTCTTCACTCATTTTTCTTTTAATTTTCATGTTATCTCTATCTATATTCTCAAAATATGCTTCATTTTCCATACAAAAATTAGGTTTATTTTAAACAATATTCACATCATAATAGTCTACTAACTTGTGAATCCATTTGTTTCATCACTTATATCCTTTTCCATTAGATAAATATCCCATGAAGATATCTTACTTGGATTTCTCATAAATATTTTCCAATATGTGAGTTTTTTTATCATCATAAAGCATGGAATTACAAAAAAATTGAATTAATTCATAGTAAGGTTATTCTTTTCCACATTTCATAAGCTATCATGTTAGATTTTTTTCTCAACAAGCACTTGTTTTGAGTTTTCACAGTTTTAATCACAATTTCTCTCTAAAACAATTATAAAATATTCTATTCTACAAGAATGGTTCTTCCCATCTCAACCAAGATTTTATTCTTCCTCTCTATAACTCCATTTCTCTAAGTTGTATATGGATCTCATTATTAATTCTTAGTATTATTCTGATCAAGATAGAATTTAAATGAATTTATAGTAAACTCTAATCTATTATCAATTCTTATCTTTGTGATATAAACTCTTAACTCTTTCCCAAAATCTCTTCTAAAAAATTTTAACATCTTCATAGCTTATGATTTTTGATTCAAAAACATTGAATTATAAATATTTATAAAATAATTAATGAATTTGATGAAATAATAAAATCTTTTTAATTATTAATGTCTCATTGGCCCATATAAATTTAAGTGTATCAATTCAAGAAGACTAGTAGACTAGATTTCCACTTTCTTCTTACTTACTTGTATCATTTTTTCCTTTTTGGAATGTTGCAAAAATATCCTCTATTTCTCTCTTCAGTTAAGGTAGGTATCTTATCACATCTTCTCCTAAAATCTTTCTCAAAATCCTTTAACCAAGATAGAAAAATCTTCCATTTTGTAGCTTGTTTTCATCCTTTGATCTCAAATAACAAGTATCACTTGAATTTCTAATTTGAATTGATGATTCAGTAGGATGTATCATATTTCCATTCTTGAAATCAATCTCAATCTCAGTCACTTATATCTTAAAAAATTCTAAATTATAATTCTAAATATTATCAATACACTACTCATCGCTTTTTTTATATAGTTTTAGCAAGCCATGTGAATTTATCAATAATTCATAATTCTAGGATTTTTAGAAAAACCAAACACTCGTAGAATTCCATAATATTCACTTAACTGGTTTTCTCAAGATTATTCCCCCATAATCTTCTCACTCAAACTATTCATGTGTTTTTTATCCCCACAATCCTTAACTCAATTACTATAAATTCTCATCTTCTCATTCATACCGGTTGATAGAATCGTCCAATAATGACTACATTTTTTATATTACTTAGTGATTTTCAAATATTAATTTTTGAAAATACTAGAATAATAGGGAAGTGATCTTATTAATTTATTATCACTCATTACTCCTTTTGACTCAGCTTGAATCATAGTTTAATCCCTCAACATCATGATATTTATGACTTAAAGATCATCAAAGCATTGTCAAACTTAATTCCCTAGAAATATCTCAATTTTCAAAACCGATAAAATTTATGTAAGAAATGGAATATCTTATGTATTACTATAATGATCTTATACATCATACACATCTTCAAGAATATCTTCTATATGTTCATGAGGATCTTATGCATTCTCATTAGAATGTTATGTATGACTTTTCATATCTTCCATATCAAAAAATATATCTTTTGTATCACAACACCTCATATACTTTCCCAAATTTCAATTTTTCAAGATCTTATATATTCTTTGAAAGCTTATAAAACCTTATTTATCATCAACAAAATATTACATTTCACATGGAAAATATTTTTTATGCTCTTAATCATATTAGGTATAATAGTTAAGTATTGACTTTACCACATTTTAACATGAAATTAAACATATATATTCTATATTATATGAAATGTATTATGTATCAATATAAGATATTTCCTTTATAGTATCTTATCATTCACTTCAATATATATCTTCTATATGTTTAAAATATGTTACATATGCACTAGAATATGGTATATATTATAAATAATATTCTATGTTCCACCTAAAAATGTTATGCATCACGATATGCTCCAGTAATTTTCCAAATTATCCCAAATCCTTACCATCCAAAATATATATCCATACTTTTCAATTTAGTAACAAATAACCTCAAACACTCAAATTCATCTCAGATCACTTCAAATACATTTTTAACACCTCAAAAACATTCTCATTAACTTTTAATGATCTTCACTCATGGTTGAAAACAAATATAATACACCTTCAATAATTCCATGGGTTCTTCACAATCAAAACATTTTCAGTAATGACTGTAAAATAAATTCTATAGAACGATCAATTCATAAAGGAGATCTCGGCCTCTCTAAGTCATTGATGTACTCAATCATATTTAGAATATGTGCAGTGACTAAAGTTCTTTCATAAATATTCCATCTAAATAATTACTTTTAAACCTCATACCTCTCATGAATATATCGTTCTTAATATATCCTTTTTAGGTTATTTATCATCTTAAATGTATACATGTTCTCGTGTTAATTTTATAACATAGGCTCTATGGAAACAAGCATGAGAGTATAGGGACTAAGATAATTCTTCAAATTCTTATCATAATAATTTACATATTTTTGTTATACAGTTTCACCAATATGGTGATTGGTAAGGGGTTTCTCTAACACATAAAATTTTATTCTTGATTAAGAACAATTCATAATTTTTAGTACCATTCTAATAAATTGATTCCATTAAGCTTCTCCTTCACTGGGATTTATCGCAAAGTCATATTTGACGATGATGATGATTCCATTTTATCTACAATATAAGTTTTTATCATATAAATAGCATATTTTACATTCATTTAATAAGTACTTATATTAAATGTGATCCTACTAAAATGATGACCTATTTTAAATTTCATCATTCCAATAAATGGTCCAAGATCCATATTTTACTATGATTTGAGTCTACTTTAAATTCCTTCTCAACACATAGATATTTATGTCGTTTATAATTCCAATCATATCACATATAACTCTTTTCCCAAATCTATCACATAGATTATCCCAACACTATTCCTATGGTATCCTAACTCTTAGGGTTTTCTAGATAAGTGTAACTCAAATCTCACAGTGGGATTTAGTTATCTAACCCTTAGGTTTAGTAATTTCCACCAATACTTACACAAGATAATCCATGGTCACACAAATTTAGCATAAAACTACCCAGTTGGATGATCAAGGTCTTGACATGTGTTCTCTTTAGAATAAATATAACACTTAGTTTTCTTAAAGGGTTTTAAATATATCACCATTGTATCTCATCTATTCCCTTTATATATGCATGTTTCTAATTATTTAGTTTTGAATCCCTCTTCTTTCCACCAAAAAATAATTCTCAAACCATATTTATGTGTAAGTCTCTATACAATTCATATCTTGTGTTACTAACCCAAATTTAATTCCAATTATATTTACACATATCCAAATGCATCGCATGCATAAGGTGTATGATACTCTTTCACATAAAGGTTTAGAATCATATAAAATCTAAATTCCAATGATAGAAAGCATGGTGTCATAGATAGTCAACCCTAGACAAAACATAATCCTCTAAACCAGTGAGTTGTTTGACCCCAAGTCCTACTACTCGTGGTTCAATACTAAAGGGAGACCCCAATTCCAACATAATTCTAACACTTTATATATATAAATTGTAACTAATTTTGTAGCTTGGGATGCCCTGATAGAGGAGGGGTGAATCAGGGTGTCAAATTTTTCTTTCGATTAAAATGGATCTTGTAACCACATTGGTAGGAAATCATTTGACATGTCTGATTATAATTAAAATTCACTAAACACACAAATACTAAAATAAAACACAACACATAAATTTTTAATTGGTTATCCGCTAAGTAATAATTCAAGGAGCATGCATTGATGATGTTTTGGTCATACTAGAATCCATTAAGATTCACTAGATTTTTTGGATTACAATTGTTCAGTCATGGTCACCTTGTGTCAAGTGCACTGCCTTTACAATGAATTTAGGGATAGTATACTACCTCTCTTGTATAACTTTTGTCAACTCCTCCTTATAAACTAATCTGATCATTAAATTAATATATGGATCTTTTTTAACTTTTGATAGATTCCTAATTGTGTGAATAGTGGTATATTCATATGAAAAAACATCTGATGTACTTTTTAAGTATCAGAATTATTGTTCAAAACTTTTCAAAATACCCTTTGTATACTCCCATCATGGCACACCCACCATGAAACTCATTCATGAATCATCCTTCACAAACCTCCCATGAAAATTGCATACTTCCTTCATGGTCATCAAAAAATCTGTGTTCTGAGATCATGAATCATGTGAAGTGTATACCGCCTTCAAGGTTGGTAGACTCCCTATGCTTTCAAGTGAACTGTGTACTCACCTCAGAGTCACACAGAACCTTCACAAAAATAGACTAGTGTAGACCAAGAACTTACTATGTAGGTTGCATACTCACTACGTAAACTACCTTCCATTTCTCTAAAACCTTCTTGTAACTTCTCCAAAACATCCAAATCTTTGCACCCAAAAATTTGGAAAACACTAAAAAATAATGTCATTGTAAAAACATAAAAAATTCCTCAATTGTGATTCCATTTTCTATAAACCATATTCCTTAGAATTCAAGAACCTCTAATCAAACCAAAAATATATTTTTAACAAATAAAATATTAACACCAAACATCATTCGAGAACACCTTGGTTCTAACAACTAGCATGTTGGAAAAAATCCCTTTAGAGGTTTGTGCGAGTTTTGTTTTTTTGACAAGGTGAAGAAGAATTCTCTAGAGATTATTGGAAAGGTTGGAAGATGTTTTCTAATATTTCTGTATGGATGATAGACCCCACACCATAGACCCTTTTCCACACCATAAAATATGTTGTATTTAAAAATACTACACAGAAATACTATAGGTTATGCCATATTGGAGATGAAAAAAGGTATCTTAAAATGTTGACTATGTCATAGTCATATGGTTATGATATAATTTTGATTAGAATTGTTCAAATACATGGACAATCCCACTCAAGGATAGGACCTAAGTAGCCTCTATACAAACTGGCGTATGATTCAAAGCACCATATAGCTGAGCGGGCTAGCATGTGTGTGCATGTGAGCACTCGTGCATGTAGGAACAGGTGCGTGTGAAGGAAAGCCATAGTATAGGTGAGGAAATGAAGGATTTTCTTAGCCTATCATGTTCATGATGTCATGGGAGGTAGTAGGAGAATACTAGTGCCAATTTTACTCAATTAAGTAGCTAAGGGGAGGTGGTTTCTTATATGTTGCAGTTTTTCTTGATGAATTTTTGATGTGGGACTCTGAGATCTCAGGATGTTCTGAAGTCAAGTGAACCACATAATAGAAATGTGTAAGAGGATTTTTTATGGAGTTTTAGTGACACTGGAATATTTATGGTGTCCATGACATAGAGAGATGGTTACACCACAATCAATTTGAAAGAGAATATGTTCACACTGTAGTTATGTCTTGTGTCATGGAGGGTTCAAATTTAACAGAAGTAAAAAATGGGATCTTCAATTCCTACAAAAATCCATGACACAGATGTGGAGGATTTGCAGTGCTAAAAATGGAGGAGGTTGTGTTGCAGCATGTTCGGTGATTTAATAGGAGTTAAGAAGGATAAAATATCATTATGTAATGGAGGAGTTAATGTGTGAGTTTTTTGGATCTAGTCAAGAGGTGTCCATGATGTATAACTCTAGACCACATCATAGTAAGAGCTGGGGAAACTAAATGTTTCACCTTGGTGGAGATAATCGCACTGTAGTATATGAAAATAGGAATATTTTGCGTCTTAGAAGCCGAGATCATGCCACATCTGGGTAGTTTTTGGTAGTTTTGGCCATATGCTAAAAGAGGGGGTTATTTCTTAGATCTCTAGGTTGTTTAATTTAGATTAAATGGTACATTATGATCCCATTAAAAAGAGGTAAATTTTGAATAATCCTATAGAAAGGATATAAAATATTAACCATTAGATTTAAATGAAAAGATAATAGAGGATCAAAAAAATTCAACAGATCTTTAGAGGAAATAGAGAGAAAGTTTTGTTGTAATATTGACAGCAAAGAAGAAGAAGGTTTTTTTAAAGAGTATCATCTCACTGAAACAGCATCACAAGGTGTAAAAGAGACACACCATGTTAGGTTTATTATAAAAATATCAATATTATGAAGAATATCAAGGATACTACAAAGGGAACAATTATTTCATCCTTTATTAATAGGCGGTGAGATTTATCATCTTCTTTAAACAGTGATTTTGGAGGGTTGGTGAGACCGTTCCATTGTGTAAACCAAGAGAAGTAGTGGGGTCTATTTTTTTGTTGTATCAACACATAATTCATTGTATTATACTTAGATTATATTGGTTAGGGTGAACCAAGTAAAACCCTATGTCTTCCATTTACTGCTTCTATCACTTTTCAAGAGGAAGTAAGGGAGAGAAAGGAGTGTTCCTCATAAAGAGAGAACAAGATCTTGACCAAGGGATTAAGGGGTTAGAATCTATCCTACCCTGAGGGTAATTTCCTTGATAATTGACCAACATAACCTCTAAATTCAAGCTCAAAACCCATGAAAAATAAAAAATCAAGGTATAAGAAAGCTAACTCAATTATCATACCAAGCACGTAACTTTTTAAATGTGTGTGTGATAATTTAAATGAGTAGTTTAAACACATTTTAACTAAAATATGAATCAATTAATAATATAAAAAATTATATATGTGGATAAATTAGGGAATAATACTAAATAGATAAACATTTCCTAAATTTAGACATGAGGTAAATATTTATGAATAGTTCATAAAATAAATAATTATAAACAATTTATAATTGAAAAAACATTTTGGGAAATCTATAATAAACATAAAAACTTTAAATTTATTTGTAATATAAACACCTTTATATTATCGATCTATATAAAATTTATTCAAATATATGATATTCAATTGAAATATAAACATTGTATATTTCAAATGAAAAATTTATATATATTATGTAAACATTTTACAAAATCAAAATATCATATATTTAATATTATTTTAACCTTGGTCATATCAATTATCAAAACTACTTTTGATATGGTTTAGATAATTTATCAAATGGGGCCTTTAATTTGAAAATTTCTAAATAATAATTATGAATAATTTATAATCTACTATATCTACTAAACTTGGGTGTTTCCCTGCTTATGTGTCACCTCCACATTAAACCACGTCACCCAATTCTCGTATCTATTTACCATCCTGCCCTCCACTATGTGCTCACACACCTAAAATACCCCTCTCTTCTCATCTCTGAAAAACACATAAACACGACCCAACTTCGCGATTAGGGTTCCCTTATTCCATCTTCTTCCTCCTGCTACGAGCTCAATCTACAGGCATTTCACCCATCCCACTCGCGATTTCCCTCCCGTGTTCCTAGGGTTCCCGCTGAATACCGACATCTCCCTTCACAGATATCCTCTCGAGCCACACTGCATGACATCGTGCCTCCACCTATGCTTCTGGTCTCCTCCTCGACATCTCCTTCAACCATGGTATCCACATTATCCTAGATTCCACTCCACCACAATTTCCCACAAATCTACTACTTCCTACTTCTCGATATACTCTCGATTGATACTGTATTTCACATACAACATGTTGCTGATCATGCTTCCATCTAAGGCATTACGTAACCCCATCTCCATCAGCACTACAAGACGCTCTCAGAAACCCTCAATGCATCTTCCAATTTTCATCCCATTTGATTTATTTATTTTAATTTATTGTCTTCAACATGATTCGTTGATACAGACAAGGGTTTTGCTGAAATCCTCTTTATAATCATGAAAATACGAAATTGCATTCAGATCTAAGCTCAAGTGGACCTTTGAACGTCGGCGGCTCATCTTCATCGAGTAGGTTTGTTGTTGCTTGAATTAGATATGGTTGAATGAAAATTATTTTTTTGGATCTAGGTTCTTAGGTTTCGATTTAAATTTCAGTTTCGACTTCAATGTGGGTGGATCATCTTCAAACTATACGTTCACATCCAGTTTCCATTTGAGTGTGAAGTCTATTCATTTTTTTCATAATGTGAAATCTTATTAACTTTTTTAATGTTATGTCTATATTTCTTATTCTTTTAATGTTTTGTGTATATTGCTTATTTGTTGCACATTCTTCTGAATTCAATTTTATTAACGACTTGTACATTGATTCTACATTCCATTATCATTATAATTCTACCCAATGTTCTTACATTTCCTCTTCTATTCAGGTTGGTTTATCAGCATCTCCTATTATTAAATGCAATATTCACAATGATTCACGGTGATTTTTCATCCAGTATTGATTCTACATTGCATTATCATTATTACTGTCCATTGTGCATAATACGGTTACATTGCACACATTGACTATTAAATATAAAGAAAACCATTACAAACATGCATTTCCCATCAACCTATAAAGATGCAAGGTTTCATATGAGATTACTAATGAAGGAACACCAAAAAAAATTATGAGTTCTCTATTATGTTCACTTTAAAATTCTGTATTTATGATATTTATTTTAGTATATATATACATTAAAACTAACACAATAACAGTTTTTAAATCTATTGCAAATTATTCAATTACATCTATTCATCTCTCTTGTACTCTAATAAGTGGACCACTGCCAACAAATGGAATCACACATGGAGACACACACATGCCATTAACACCATTACCTATCAATGGTTAGTTCTGTATAATTTTTATGTCTAAAGCTATATAATTATAACTACATTACATACTAACACAAATTAGTCATATTGAACATCTTTTATATCGACAGTGCCTCCAGAATCGGCAGTCGAGACAAAAATCTCTATAGGATCAAACAATAAAAAGAAAATACAGCATGCCTATGGAGAATCTCCACTTCCATTATGTAAGTATGATGTCAATGTTCTTCTAAATAACTTATAGATTTTAGTTGAATTTCCATTTTCTAAATAACTTGTAGATTTGAAGCTCATATCTGTGTTTTCATTTGCACTCTAAGATCGATTGTAGATTGCAATTGTTCTTAAATATTTTTTTATGCGTTTCCTATTTAAAAGGTATGGGAAATTTCAGATTCTAAATGCCAAGGATTCCTCATGTTTAATGAGTTTGTTATAGCGATGCAGGTTGCACCATGGTTCCTTCAATGCATTATTCTTCTTCCATTTTATTTAATGGTTTAATGCATACCTAGGTTGTATACTATATGTTTCAACCAGAATATTTCTTTGGCACAAGGAGGATATAAATTGATGTCAAATCTCTTCAGGTTTGCAGGCAAGCAAATTAATTTTTCTCAAATTTTTCCTTCAATCAGAATTGTTGTCTTATCATTGATGAATTTAGGGTTATAACCTTTTTATCTAAAAATTTAAGTTAGAAACGTAATGAATTTGCTTAATTTTATATATCATTCAATTCAATGCTTCACGTTGCATAAGAATCATATTCTCTTATTTAATAACCTAACCACATCATCAAATGAAGATTAAATGTTGATTTGATAGCTGATTTCTTCCCATCCCATGGCATGTGTCATAGAGACTTCGAAGCCTCCACTAATAGAAGGTGATGATGCCCTCACCATGGTGAAGGTAAACACTCTGATGATCTATGCTGAATCTCAAGTCAATGTTCAGTTTCTCATCACTCAATAATTGTGGCATCCCTCCTTTTTAATACATAACTTTTCATTACATTTTACATATAGATGATCTTTAAAGTCTAGTGTCTTGGAAATCAGGAACAAATAAAACTTGAATACAACATAAAACATTCTTCTAATTCACTTTTAAGGCTTCATCATAAGATCATCCTAAGTACAGATACTTCCTTTCATATCCTAGAGACATAAATCAAAGGAAAGGGTGAGCAGAAGGCCCAGTAAGGGTAAACAAGGAAATCAGTGTACTTGTGATATCAACAAGTACTTGAATAACAACATAAAGATATGAGAAATGGAAGTATAGGCATATCATAATGAAAAGAACTTGAAACATAACTTGAATATGTGGCTAAAACATTTTATTTAGACATTCATGAACATATCACCAAGGTCCATCCCCAAGGTGTCATAAAAATTACCAAGGTTATTCACCAAGGTATCATAAAACTTGTCATCTCTAGAGATTAAATATTTACCCAATGCATTGGAGCGCTATCAGGTCGCACCCTTAATATGTCTTTACTTTAATTTGAGCCACATAGATAATAATCAAACATTTGATAAATAACCTAAATGTAATCAAAGAAATGGGTTTCATGTCAAAATTGTGACGTTTAAAAAGAGCTTAAAAATAAGATCATTATGTCATTTATAACCCATGGAAAGGGAGTGAGGGTTATATGTATGTCAATTACAGAATCAAATATATCATATTATATATTTATTAAAACCCATATAAACTAAATAGGTCTGGGAATTAACATAAATAAACAAGGTAATTTCTTGAGAGAAAGAGATAGAAATTTTGAGACGAAATTTCTGCAGCATAACGGCTATATAGCATGGTTTTAGAAAACATTGAAAAGAGAGGGGACAAGGGTAACCCACTCATAAATAATTCATAATACAGTATGGGTACTGAATAATATCATGGTATGTATATTTTAATTACATAACACATGAAAAATAAACATGAAAGAAAAGAGAAGATGCGATTTTTTACGAGAAATTTGGCAGCCTAATGGCGTCACTTAAAATTTCAGAAAACAAATTGATGAGAGAAGAAAGGGTCTCTAAAAAATTAGACATGAAATGTAAAGTAAGGAGAATATATAAGAACATACCCACAAAAAAAGATATGGAAACTAGAAGACACAATATAAAGGAAGTCATGGCTTAAAAGAAGAGGTTGAAAGAATCCCTTACCTTGAAGAGTAATTTCGAAAGCTTGATGTTCGGGACCTTGGGAGGCTTGATGGAACCTTGGGAGGACTCCTTGAGATGTAAGGAGACTAGAACTTCATTTAGGAGGATTTTGAAATGAAAATAATGATGGAATGTCTTGGTATTTATAGGAGAAGTGAGGGGACAAGTCATTAATGGCCAAGGGACACCTCATCGGTGGTATTGGAAAAACCATGGGCTTTCCCATTGTATTGGCCACTTGGGACACCTAATACCTTATATTACTATTCATAAGTCTACCAGAATTATAACATAATTATTACATCCTTAATGATGTCATTAAACACCCGAAACTAAAAACTGTATTTTCACTATTCGCCGAAAATTCATTTTTTTCAGAAAAATTCCCAAAAATCACCATAACCTAATATCGATGCTCTGAATTCAAAAATGAACTCCATTTTATAAAAAAAATTCTAAATTTTTTTAATTTAATTTTTAATTAAAAAACATTATTCACCCGAAAAAACTAATACTTGACTAATAATTTTTGAAACAGTTATTTACCTATTTTATTGAATCACATTACTTAATAAAGGTGCCTAAATTATATTAATACTTTATTTAAGTGAGATTACTAATCCATTTGGTCACATTACTAATCCTAAGTGTAAAATCACTATTCATAATTTACTATTCACAAAAAATTAAGTTGATCTTATTAGATTCTAAATTTCTTACTGAACACATTTCCAAAAGACCATTTTTTGAAAATCATTACACATAATTAATTATTTAAGGTTTACATAAATATTTTAAAATATCCCCTTTTCCAAAATTCATTAGTATACATCCTATATTTATTCGAACATCTGAAAAAAAAACACCAAATTTACCATAGGAAGAAATCACAACTTTATTTATCTCAAAGGATTACACAAAGTAGCTACGGTCTTGTTACATAGCCCCTTATTACCCCAGAATAAGACCTAAGTGTAAGGTGTGCTAAGGTGAGAGAATCCAAGGGTGGATCGGCTAACATTGCCTGAGTAGTGATTTCTATAAGCTTGAACTTCTCCTGAAGGCGATTCTGTTCCAGTTTCACACGATGAAGTTCGGATTGGGTTTGGTCCAAAACAAATCCTAGTGGTGCTACCTCCTTCCCAAGTTCTGTCAGATGGGCTTTGATCGTCTTAAGACTAGTGGATGAGGCCATCATCTCTCCTTTCTGTATTAATTAACCAAGATCACTTGTATTTAGTGACAACAGTCGCAACGTTTAGTTTCCAACGGTCATATTGACCAATGGTCATATTGACCAACGGTCATATAACCGTTGAAACCCAATGGTCTCATTTTAATTATACTCATTTCATTAAATGAAATAGTTTTGTTTAATATAAAATAAAATAACACACAAAAAAAGGAAACAAAAATTCATTCAAAATTTTGGGTCATTACATTCTTCCCCCCTTAAGAAATTTCCTCCCCGAAATTTTAACTTGTATCCTTAGAAAAGAAAAGGTGTGGGTACTTCTGCCTCATAGACTCCTCTAGTTCCCATGTGTCTTCTTTATATTTTTGGTTTCTCCACAAAACCTTAACAAGGTGGTTAGTATTTTTGCGTAGAACCTTGTCTCTACGATCCAAGATCTCCACCGGTTGCTCCTCATAAAAGAGGTCATGTTCCAGTTGTACCACCTCTGGGTTTAGTACATGTGAAGGGTAAGAAATGTACTTCCTCAAGAGGGATACGTGGAATAAATCATGAAATTGTGCTATATTTGGAGGAGTTCAAGTCGATAGGACACTGCTCCCACGCGATCAAGTATTTCATAGGGGACAATGGGCCTAGGGTTGAGCTTCCCTTTCTTCCCAAACCTTATGACTCTCTTCCAAGGTTAAATTCTAAGACCTTGTCACCAAAATCAAACTCCAAGTCCCTTCAATGGTTTTTGGTATAGCTCTTTTGCCGACTCTGAGCATCCTTAATGTTTTGTTGGATGGCATAGACTTTTTTTGTTATCTCTTGCACAAGATTAGGCCCAAGAAGTTTTGGCTCATCAGCTTAATCCCAACAAGTAGGAGTTCTACATCGCTTCCCATATAGATCTTCATAGGGTGCCATTTGAATGCTCAAGTGAAAGCTGTTGTTGTAATAGAACTCAACTAAAGGGAGATGTTGATCCCATTCACCTTTAAATTCCATTGAGCAATTTCTCATCATGTCCTCGAGTGTTTGAATAGCCCTTTCAGATTGGCCATCATTTTGGGGGTGATAGGCCGTACTGAAATTCAATTCAGTGCTCAGAAATTGTTGAAGACTTCTCCAGAATTTTGATGTGAACCTTGGATCATAATCAGATATGATAGAAAGTGGAACTCCATGCATCCTTACCACTTTCTTCACGTAAATCCTGGAAAGTTGATCAAGAGATAAATATTCCCAGATAGAGATAAAATGGGTACTCTTGGTGATATGGTCCACAATAACCCATATCACATTGTTTCCTTTGGAAGTTCTCAGAAGACCAGTGACGAAGTCCATAGTGATATTGTCCCACTTCTATGCTGGTATGGGTAGTGGTTTCAATACCCTTTTAGGAAGTTGTCGCTCTGCCTTCACTTGCTAACATACTAGGAACCTTGAAGTGTAGTCAGCAATCTCCCTTTCCATATTATCCCACCAATAATGATCACGAAGGCCCCTATACATTTTTGTGCTTCCAGGATGTATAGATAAAGTAGAGCTATGAGCTTCATCCATTAGTTCCTTCTTTATTTTCGGAATAGATGGAACACATAGTATTGTACGAAATCTCAGTACACCTTCTTGATTAATATTTAACTCAGGAAACTTTCCATCCTTTACAGCCTCAAACTTCTCTTGTAACAAAGGATCTTCTTTCTGAGCATTCTTGATCCTCTCTAGTAATGATGGTTGAGAAATCATTTGGGTTAGGGTTGATGATTTCCCTTTCCTTATAATTCCCATGTCCATATTTACTAGGTCATTGATCAAAGGATATTTTTGAATCCTCATCATGGAAAGAACAACTGGGTCTTTCCTGCTTAATGCATCAGCAACTTTGTGTTCTCTTCCAGGGTTATAATGAATTGAACAATCATAGTCTTTAAGAAGTTCCAAACATCTCCTTTGTCTCATGTTAAATTACTTTTGTGTAAAAATATACTTCAAACTTTGATGGTCTATGTATATATCACATTTCTCCCCATAAAGATAGTGCCTCCATATCTTCAGAGCAAAAATGACTGCATCCAGCTCCAGATCATGCATAGGATAATTCTGCTCATGAATCTTCAACTATCGAGATGCATAAGCAATGACCTTGTCATTTTTCATGAGGAAGCACCCAAGCCCTTTTAGAGATGCATCACTAAAAAATAACGAATCCTTATCCACTTGAGGGTAGAGTTAACACGGGTGTAGTAACCAATCTCTTCTTTAGCACTTGGAAACTTTCCTCACACTCCTTTGTCCAAATGAACTTGACCCCTTTTCGAGTTAACTTGGTTAATGGATTAGAAAGTCGTGAAAAGTTTTTCACAAACCTCCTATAATATCCTGTTAATCCAATAAAACTACGAATCTCAGTTATTTTTGTAGGTTGAGGACACTCTTATACAACTTTTGTCTTTTTAGGGTCAATTGTGATTCCTTCATTGGTTACAATGTTCCCAAAGAAAGTGACTTGTTGTAACCAGAAATCACATTTACTAAACTTTCCAAAAAGCCTATCCTTCTGCAGAGTTTGCAAAATAACCCCTAGATGATCTTCATGCTCCTCGCTAATTTTGGAATATATCATAATATCATCAATAAAAACTACCACAAAGTTATAAATGTAGTCCTTAAAGACTCTATTCATCAAATCCATAAAAATAGCAGGTACATTAGTCAGTCCGAAGGGCATAACAACAAACTCATAATGCCCATATCTTGATCGGAAGGAAATTTTGGGAATATCTTCTTTCTTCACCCTCAATTGATGATAACCATATCGAAGATCAATCTTAGAGAAGAATTGAGCCTCACGAAGTTGGTCAAATAAGTCATCAATTCTTGGAAGAGGGTATTTATTATTCACTGTGATCCCATTCAATTCTCTATAATCAATGCATAGCCGCATCGATCTATCCTTCTTCTTTACAAAGAGAACAAGTGATCCCCAAGGAGACATACTTGGTCAGATAAACCCTTTCTCCAAAAGATCTTGGAGTTGTTTATTTAATTCCTCCAGCTCCACATTTTCCATACTATACAGGGTCTTTGATATTGGATGAGATCCAGGTATGAGTTCGATGGAGAACTCTACCTCTCTTTCTGGGGGAGGTCCAGGCAACTCCTCCAGAAATACATCAACATATTCCTGGAATATGGGGACATTTTCTATCATCAAACTCTCATCTCCTTCTTCTTCTTCACTGATCAACTCCATAAAGAAGGATATAGGGGGTTCTTTTAGACAAAGATTAGGTTGAGATATCTCTCCTTGGAAGATAACTGTAGGTTTTCCATTCAAGACTACTGATTTTTCCTTATTTCTACAATTGATCTTAGCATTATACTTTAAGAGCCAGTCCATCCCTAGTATAATGTTGAATTCCAACATGGGAATGACTACTAGATTTGCGATAATATTGTGATCACTAAATTAAATACTAGAGTTTCTAAACACTAACGATGCTTGGATAGTCCCACCAGGAGTCTTGACTGACAACTCTACTTTTAGAAATTAGGGGGTTGATTCTAAATTCCTTGCAAACTTGGAGGAAATAAAGGAATGTGTAGAAATTGAATCAAACAAAGTACTTGCTAGATTTGAGAGGAAAAAAAGAGTACCTGCTACCACATTATTCAGAGATTCAACTTCAGCTGTCGTGATAGAAAAAGAACATCCTTGATCCCTTGTCCTTTGATGAGGCTGATGGTGGTTCCCCTCCACTGCCCTCAGATTTGTACAGTGATTGGAAAAGTGACCACATTGTCCACACTCGAAGCACTGGACATTAGGTAAGGTCTGCACCATCTTCCCCTTGTCATTTGTGTTTGGAAGTTGAGGTTTCATCTCATCATGACAATTCCTCTCAATGTGGCCTTCTCTGCCACACTTATAGCACTTCCCACTCCCGAGAAGGTAGTTCCCCGAATGCTTCTTCCGACATTTATTACACATGGGAAGTTGCACTTGCTTTCCTCCTCTTCACTGATCAAAATTCCTCCCTAAGATGGGCTCCATCGATCTCTTCTTGTCATTGGATTTATGAGACCACAGTGTCTCACCAAACTCTAGCTTGACTTTCATCGCACTCTGCACGATCTCATCATAACTATCATAATCTCGATTGGATAGATTCTTTCGCAGATGAGGTCTCAGTCCACCAAAGAATCTATCAACCTTACCGTTTGGATCCATGACAAATTTAGAGGTATATCGTGAAAGCCTTGTGAAGTTCATCTCGTAGCTTCCCATAGATTCATTCTCCTTCTGCTTCATCTCGAGAAACTCCTTCTCCATTCTTGTTCTCATGGAACGAGGGAAATACTTACTGAAAAAGATCCCTCTGAACTCTTCACACTCCATAGATTCAACTTCCACTT
Source organism: Viscum album (assembly GCA_963277665.1). Taxonomy (NCBI): domain Eukaryota; kingdom Viridiplantae; phylum Streptophyta; class Magnoliopsida; order Santalales; family Viscaceae; genus Viscum; species Viscum album. The sequence continues at coordinate 898,352,732 of OY728127.1, forward strand.
TTTTCCTCATGTTTTTGATCAGTTCCCACCACTGATCAGCTTCTCCCTCTAAGCGATAGATAATCAGGGTGACTTTCTCTTGCTCTAAACAACGTAGCATAGAAAAGATCTTCTCTATGGAGCTGATCCATTGCTCAGAAATCAATGGTTCAGTCTATCCACTAAAGGTTGGTGTTTTTTGGAACATAAAGGATTCAACAGAATGTTGTTCCCTTCGTGGTGAGATCGGCCTCTTAGCTTGATTCAAGTTATTACTCATAACTTGAGTCAGTTGGTTCATCATTCGCATGAATGTTTCCATTTCGGCTTCCATCAGAGGGTCATCAGCGCATGGTCCATTGTGGTCACCATTTGCATGGTTCCTTCTATTGCCCGCCATTTTCTAAAAGAATAAAATCTTAGTGAGAAACTTGTTTCATTTATGAATCTTTTAACTATAAAGGATTATACATCTTAAAACTTCTTGCTTAAAAATTATAATTCTCTGTAATTCCTTCATAATGATTCATAAAAAGCTTACGATTAACCAAACATATCCCCCGGGAGTTTCATAACCAAGAGTGCATCAAGGCCCGTTGTCATGCACCAGTTCACATTTGAGTCTAGCTCAAAGCGGTATTTTCAGGTTTTACCCCTATGTATATATGTGCCAGAGCCGCCTCTACCTACTCGTATCCAGACAAGGATGTATTTGTTTGATAAACCACTTACTCAATACTCACCAAAATGCCAGGAAGTTTTCCCTATATTTAAACTTTTATATAGGGTTATTCCTAAATTTTTCATAGACTAATTTCCATAAATAACTAAACTATCCTTTGATACCAATTATGGCATCCTGCCTTTTTAATACATAACTTTTCAGTACATTTTATATACAGATGATCTTTAAAGTATGGTGTCTTGGAAATTAGGAACAAATAAAACTTGAATACAACATAAAACATTCATATAATCCACTTGTAAGGATTAATCATATGATCATCCTAAGTAAAAATATTTCCTTTCATATCCTGGAGACATACATCAAAGGAAAGGGTGAGTAGAAGGCCCGGTAAGGGTAAACAAGGAAATCAGTGTACTTGTGATATCAACAAGAACTTGAATAAAAACATAAAGATATGAGAAATAGAAGTATAGGAATATCATAATGAAAATAACTTGAAACATAACTTGAATATATGGCTACAACATTTCATTTAGACATTCATGAACATATCACCAAGGTCCATCCCCAAGGTGTCATAAAAATTACCAAGGTTATTCACCAAGGTATCATAAAACTTGTCATCTCTAAAGATTAACTCTTTACCCAATGCATTAGAGTGCTATCAGGGCGCACCCTTAATATGTCTTTACTTTCATGTGATCTACATATATCATAATCAAACATTTCATAAATAACCCAAATGGAATCAAAGAAATGGGTTTCATGTCAAAATCGTGACGTTTAAAAAGAGCTTAACAATAAGATCATTATATCATTTATAACCCATGGAAAGAGAGTGAGGGTTATATGTATGTCAATTCCAGAATCAAATATATCATATTATATATTTATGAGAACCCATAGAAACGAAATAGGTCTGGGTATTCACATAAATAAACAAGGGAATTTCTTGAGGTAAAGAGATAGAAATTTTGAGATGAAATTTCTGCAGCATAACGGCTATATAGAATGGTTTTAGAAAACATTGAAAAGAGAGGGGAAAAGGTTCAAAAACTCATAAATAATTCATAATAAAATATGGGTACTTAATAAGATCATGTTATGGATATTTTAATGACATACTACGTGAAAAGGAAACATGAAAGAAAAGAGAAGATGTGATTTCTTTTACGAGAAATTCGACAGCCTAACGGCGTCACTTAAAATTTCAGAAAACAAATTGATGAGAGAAGAAAGGGTATCTCAACAATTAGACATGAAATGTAAAGTAAGGAGAACATATAATAACATACCCTCAACAAAAAGAGATGGAAACTAGAAGACACAATATAAAGGAAGTCATGGCTTAAAAGAAGAGGGTGAAAGAATCCCTTACCTTGAAGAGTAACTTCGAAAGCTTGATGTTCGGAACCTTGGGAGGCTTGAGGAAACCTTGGGAGGACTCATTGGGAGTTAAGGAGACCAGAACTTCTTTTAGGAGTATTTTTAAATGAAAATAATTATGGAATGTCTTGGTATTTATAAGAGAAGTGAAGGGACAAGTCATTAATGGCCAAGGGACACCTCATCGGTGGTATTGGAAAAACCATGGGCTTTCCCATGGTATTTACCCATGGTATTAGCCACTTGGGACACCTCATAACTTATATTAATATTCATATGTAGACCAGAATTATTACATAATTATTACATCCTTGATGATGTCATTAAACACCCAAAACTAAAAACTGTATTTTCATTATTCACCGAAAATTCATTTTTTTCAGAAAAATCCCCAAAAAACACCATAACCTAATATAGATGCTCTGAATTCAAAAATGAACTCAATTTTATAAAAATATTTTTCTAAATATTTTTAATTTAATTTTTAATTAAAAAACACTATTCACTCGAAAAAACTAATACTTGACTAATAATTTCTGAAACAGTTATTTACTCATTTTATTGAATCACATTACTTAATCAAGGTGCCTAAATTATATCAATACTTTCTTTAAGTGAGATTACTAATCCATTTGGTCACATTACTAATCCTAAGCATAAAATCACTATTCATAATTTACTATTCACAAAAAAATTAAGTTAATCTTATTAGATTCTAAATTTCTTACTGAACACATTTCCAAAAGACCATTTTTTGAAAATCATTACACATCATTAATTATTTAAGGTTTACATAAATATTTTAAAATATCCCCTTTTTCCAAAATTCATCAGTATACATCCTATATTTATTCGAACATCTGAAAAAAACACCAACTTCACCATAGGAAGAAATCACAACTTTATTTATCTCAAAGGATTACACAAAGTAGCTACGGTCTCGTTACATATCCCCTTATAACCCCATCATAAGACCTAAGTGTAAGGTGTGCTAAGGTGAGAGAATCTGAGGGTGGCTCGGCCAACATTGCCCGAGTAGTGATTTCTATAAGCTTGAACTTCTCCCGAAGGTGATTCTGTTACAGCTTCACACGATGAAGTTCACCTTGGGTTTGGTCCAGAGCAAAGCCCAGTGGTGCTACCTCCTTCCCAAGTTCCTTCAGATGGGCTTCGATCGGCCCGAGACTACTAGATGAGGCCATCATCTCTCCTTTCTGTATTAATTAACCAAGATCACTTTTATTTAGAGACAACAATCGCAACATTTAGTTTCCAATGGTCATATTGACCAATGGTCATATAACTGTCAAAATCCAATGGTCTCATTTTAATTATACTCATTTCATTAAATGAAATAGTTTTGTTGAGTATAAAATAAAATAACACACACAAAAAAAGGAAACAAAAATTCATTCAAAATTTCAGGTTGTTACAATAATTAATTAGTCACTTTAGTTTCTTGACTGTAAAAAAATTACTTTGTCAGGACTGTATGGTTGAAGCCTTTATACCTTCCAAACAATGGTTTACTTAAAAATCTCCAAAGCGGGTAAAGCGGGAACTTGTAATTACAAATTGATGGAAAGGATCATAGTTTCATATTTTGTATGTTTTTATTAGATACCATTAGATGCAGTTACATCAATAATTGATGGGTTGAAAATATTAAACATTGGAAAGCTTAAGCCACTAGAAGTTGCCTATCTTTTTAATGATTTAAGATCTCTCTTATTGGTAAGTAGATTGAACACATAATTAATATATTTCGATCCCCTTCTAAATTTAGTCATTTTCATGTGGTCTATATTGTTCCAAGGTTTCAAATTAAATGTGGTTTCTGTTTTTACTTGTAGAAAAATAGTGATTTTGATGCGAAGCCTATGATTATGCTTCTCGTTCAGTATTCAACTGGAAAAACTACCTATATAAAACACTTTCTTAGTAGTGACTACCTGGGTAAGAAAGCTCCTTTTATACATTTTTTTGGGTTTGTTCATTTTTAAAGAATGATTAATTATATGGGTAAAACTTATTATTTCATTCTTTCTTTTAATAGGAGTGCACATTGGACTGGAGCCTACCATCGATCGATTCGTTGTTCTTATGGTATCATGATCATTATTAATAATAATACTCATATTTATTTTTTTATATAGATGCTTTCCTTTTTCTTTGTTCTACTGACTGAATATACCGGAGTTTGGTTTGAAGGATCAATTCATTTCTTTTCCTGTTTGGGGAAAGCATGTGGTTTTAATCACTCTACAAAATAATTTTCTCTTTTGACCATAATCCAATGTAATGTAACTTATGATCCTTATTTCATACTGTGTGATTAATGGATCATTGTGTTCTTTTACCCAGTCTGGACCTGATGAAAGGAGTATTCCTGGAAACACGATTTCAGTTCATACAAACATGCCATTTACCGGCCTGACAATGTTTGGGGGATCTTTCTTATCCAAATTCGAGGGTTCTAAAATGCCACATCCTGTGAGATACATACTAATAGGGATTGAATATATAACAACCATTGGATATAAATATCATTTAATCCTTATTTAATATTATAGATATTGGATTACATCACATTTGTGGACACCCCTAGGGTTTTATCAGGAGAGAAGAAACAAACACACTGATGCTATGACAATACATCTGTCATGAATTCCTTGGCTTTAACCAAGGAGGAGTTGTGTTAATTTTTTGTGACAATACATCTGTCAGAAAGTTTAAAAATCATGTTTATATTAAAAAAGTTATTAGTAGGATGTTGTTACTTTTACAAAGGTTTGAGGCCCAAATCATTAAATAGGATAAGAATGATATTGAGATTGATACATATTTTCAGCAAAATGTCAAATTAAACAGATTTCAGTAATATCAGTTAGAGAGATTGTGAAATTAATGATTTTTAGTATTTTGTACTTTGTTGTTTACTTAGTTTTAGGAATACAATTCTAAACAGATTATATTTTCCAATTTACCAGTGGGTTTTAAGTCTTCATTATACATATTTTCTGACTTAACAAGAAACAGGTGAACTGCCGCCAAATTTGAGACTTAGTAGCAGAAATATGCATGTTCTCATTATCATATGTAAGTTATATATGGAGTTATAATATAATAATTCCACTTAACCATTAATTTTAGGTTTCACTAATTTCATTACTTTTTGCAGGCTCGAATATTTCATTTTCATGAGACATTTGTGCGGCATGGTGAGTGTGAATCAGGTGCATGTTCCATCCCAAATTCGAATTGTAGATGGTGATATACTACCATATTACATTTGATTCCACCAAAATAACTCCTCAAATAATGATGTCTGCAATTCAATCCCTCTCAATAGCCACTTCATGTGGTATAAATGGTATGTAATAATTCACAACCACTTTTGCTACTATTTATTTTAACTTACTTTTCAAATTTGATGTCATAAAATGTATGGTACATATGGAATGATCTTACTATGACCTATTATATATAGAGTGCTACAAAGAAAATGTGGCAATAAGTCAAATGCATGTATTGTTTTCTTGATACCATGATAAAGTTCACATGATTTATTTCTGCGATCAATTGATAATTGATTGGATGGCTTCATGATCTTCTTAATTAATTATATGAATTTTAAGTTCTCAATGTGAAATTATAAGATCAACACCCACCCACCTGGCCACCCACCCTCATAGGTATTGAAATATAAATTCTTGATTTTTCTTCTGCATTATCCCAGTTTCATTTATAAATTCATCAAGATTTCATGTTTTCTTCCTCCAATGTTGAAAATTTTGTAACTTATATAATTTATCATAGCAGTGTTTTCTTGACCATGGCTTGAGTCTAACATTCATATGGCCCTTCTTTATATTATGTTTATTGACCTTAGAAGTTTCTTGGTTTTTAATTTTCTTCTTCTTTGGTTACATTAATCAATGGGAATCGAGATCTAGAGTGTTGACAGTATATAATGCTTCTTTATATTATGTTTATTCTACCTTGCTGGTTCTTAGTGTTTAATTTTTCAATTTATTCCTGGGTAAATTAAAAGATGGTTATCAAGAGTGTGATTGATGATGAATACATGATAAAAGACCAACTATATTCTCTATCATTTGAAGAAGCTATCAGTGAGGGAAACTCAGGTGGAGTCTATTCTTTGAAAAAGGTCTATCGACATCACCTGAAGATGTAATTTTAATGAATTATGTTAGTAAGCACAGTGAAGGGAATTGGAATGCTGTCCAGAAGCACTCAGGGCTTTGTCGCTCTGGGAAAAGTTGTCGCCTATGATGGAAAAATCATATGAGACAAGATTTTAAGAAGGGTTCATTCACCCCGGAAGAAGAACATCACATAATCGAGCTACATGCTAAGTTGGGAGATAAATGGGCTTGGATGGCTACAGAGTTATTTTTTTCTGTTTCATCTTAATTACCCTATCTTAGAACCCAAAAGAAAACTTATGTATTGATTCCCTATGTATGCTTTAATTAACTGCAATTGAATCTTATTTTTTTCTATTATTCTGGCTATATTGATTTGAGAATTAATCAAAGTTTTTTTGAGTTTGTTACTATCCAGTATCCTGTGCATTTCCAAAAAATTCACTTCAATTACTACTACATTGTTCTGTTTAATTTTTAGATTGGATTTTCATATTTAAATATTCATTACTACTTATTAATCTATATAATTAAATTTTCATCTACAAAGTTCATTTTCTGGACAATGAAGGTGAAGAGATGTTGCAATGACCCCTTATTCCTAGAATACTTATCAAAAATCACTTAGCTGAAAAAATTTACGAACATGCAGTTCATAGATTATTGTGTAATTATATATTGGGTTCTGTCATTTTTTACTCAAATTAATCCTCTGGTCACAATGTCAGATAAGCAGGACTTGTATGCATTTTGAAATAATTTGCAAACTTCCTCCAAAACAAAAACCGTTTTTCCTGTATTAGTTCTATGTTCAAATTTTATTTTGTTGTATCCATATTTTTTCCCTTCTATTCCATTTATATGTACCAATACTATCTAATTACAAATTAATAAACATTACTATTACTAGGTAACTTTTACAAATATCATTCTATTTTTAATGAAAACCCATTAATTTAATATGTCGTGTGTACGCACGGGTGAGGACTAGTTTAATATAAACTCTTATATTTTCTCTTATTTTGTAATTTATAAACAATTTATAGATTACCTTATAACTTTTATATAAACACTTAATATCAAAATTATAAGTCATTTCATATAAATTAAAGGTATTTAATATTAACAATTAATATTAAAATATTTATTTATTAAATACTTCAAAAATATTTAATAATTAATTATAAACATTTTATAATTAATTAATTTATAAATAAATTAAATTAAATTAATATAAAAAAATACCCTTTTTCTATAATTAATAAGAAATTATAAATTATATAAATTGGTCCATAATTGAAAAATAGAGTAATCATATTTTTCCTTATATTGTATTTTATGATACATCCTTAATCATAAGTCTTGATACAGTGAAAAATATATTTTATAGTTTATAATAGTTGTGCAATACTCCTTTTAACCATTTTCTATCATGCTGGAAAGACTTATGTTGTTCTAACATATCTTAGTTTTTATGTGTTTTGATGATTCAAAAAATCCCAATTTTTTGTTCTAATTAGTTTATCTTAAGTGTTTCAGATTATATTTTGTTATAAGGAATTTATCTTACGCTGACTATAAGTGATCATCTTACACTGAGTAAAATTTCAATCTACAGTAAAGTATTTTATCTTAAGAGAATAAAAATATTAAAATATTGTCTTCCTTCTACTCAGAATCATAAAACTTCATATTGAAAGGTTATCTTACTACGTAAGATAATATCTTACAAAGAAAATAGACTAGATTCCAGATGTTCAAAGACATATATTTTAGTCAGAGTGTGGTTATGAAAAGTCTTCATCTTAAAAAAATATATTCACAAAATATTATCTTGCGAGCACCAAAAGAAGTTGTAAAAGTGAATTATCACACTTCAGTAACATAATTATCTTATGTAAAAGAATTATTTTACACAATGTTGAATTCACTTTATTTTATACATAGTATAATTCAAAGATCTATTTTATATTATGAAGCCTCTCATAAATTTATTTTATGAAGAATGGTACTATCAGTTGGATGTCTTATGAAGAACTAGTTTTTATGTAGAATGTTGTGATTACTTTCATAATCTCTAGATAATTCGTTCCATGCTTTTGACTGTATCAAAAAAGGAATTGTCTAATTAAGGATAGTTCAATTTTTATAAAGTTTCATTTTTTATAAAATGGAAAGATATAATGAAGAAGAAGATTTATGACACCATCACCATAGAAGTATATTCCATATTTAGATGGAATGGATGTGTGCCATTAATAATATGTCTTATAAACTTTTCAATGTATTATTCACTCTACTGTTGTGATAATATCATATTCTTAAGTTTAAAATCATTAGGAGATATAAATAGAGTTATCCACTACATGGATATAGAGATATATAGATATACACATACACAATAAGAAGTATAGAGACACCCATGTTCATACAAATACTATGATATCATTAATAAAGAATGCTTGTACATACAACACTCACATGCTACACTTGCAAAGTCTACCATTTTCAATTGAAGATCATCTAGGGTTGTGCTTCAATGATCATCATATTCTCAGGAAATATATTCATCTACTATCAATTTATTATTGTAATTATGTTCTTCAAAAATTCATTAAAGTTCATTCATCTCTATTTTATTTACCCTCACTATAAGTGAGTATGTTGAGACTGTGGATTAGTATTGTAAAGGGAGAACTTGGTTGAAATATGTTTTACCATTGTAACAAGTAACAGCTACTTGTACTCAGTTGGGAGCCCCTGGAAAAAGGGATATCATAGTGAAAATCACCAAACTCGTGGAGTAGAGTGTTGGTGGAGTGGACTAGAGGATTTTTGTTCCTCAAACCACTATAAATCTCTGGTATTTAATCTCTTTCTTCTAAGATTTTATATTTCTGTTTCCCACTATTTTTATCAAGTAAAAGATTTGAACTCACACACCTCAAAGAGGGTGGTTTAAAGTAAATAAAATTTTAGGAACTCAATTCACCCCCCCCCCCCCTCTTGAGTTTTTAGTCAACCATTCTTTGGGACAAAAATTGGTATCAGAGCTCATGAATCTAGAGTTCATAGATTTAAAATGTTGAAGTCCAAATATATTCTTTCAAATGGATGTTATGGATAATAGAAAATAAGGTATGTTAATGGTTAGAGGTCCTTACTTTGATGGTGAAAATTATGGTTGTTTTAAGGAATGAATTACCATCTATTTGAATAACCTCAACCTAAAGTTTTATCTTAAATCAGTGAAGCCTTATAAAATTAAAAATACACAATAAAAAATGTGGTATTCTTACAATAAATCAAGTTATGATCTAAATTCTAGATCCATGAATTCTATAGTATGTGGACTAGGTCCAGATTATTTTAATTGAGTTTACCAATGTCAAATAGCTTATGAAATGTGGAATACTATAGCAGTTTCTTATGAGGGTACAGACAATGTGAAGGCCCTTATATATGATACTACCAAACTAAAGTTCATCACCTTCAAAATGGCTAAAGGAGAAAGCATTACTCAGTTGAATGGAAGACTCATTAATATTGTGAATAATGTTTTTTCACTAGGAATTCCAATTACTAAAACTGAGTAATCATTGAATGTTATAAAATTTCAACCACTTAAGTGGAGTGGAATCTCAGCTTCCATCAGACAATCTACATAGGCCAAGAATTTTAAAATAAAAGATCTCATTAGAACTCTTATGATGTATGAATTAGAAATGGAAGCTAAAGCTGTAGAATATAAAATGGTTAAGAAATAAAATGTTTCATCGAAATTTTCAACTTCTAAAGATGACAGAAATAATAAAGGTTTAAAAATCTATGAAACATCTAAAGAAGAATATTCCTCAAGCTATTCTGGATCAGATGATGAACTTGCATAGTTTTACAAAAAAATTATAAAGTTGTCTAACAAGATGATATTTTTCATAATACCCTTCAATAAGTATAGAAAATAAGGTGAAGACTATAAGGAAGTGAGATGCTTTGAGTGAAAAACCTAGGACATATCAAGCAAAATTGTACACAATTTCATGAAAATAAAAATTTTGACAAAACTTTATTCAAGAATATTGGATATAATAAGAAATACAAAAAGTCTATGAAGGTCTCATGGAGTTCTTATAAAGACTCTAGTAAATTTACATCCTTATAATCAGAAGCTTAATATTTTAATCAAAAGGAAAACATGTGCTTCATGGAACATTTAGATGAGGTACATTCTTATTATTCTTATAAGCATGAGTGTGAATCAGAAAATGAAAATTACTCATATGAAGAATTAAATGAATATTATACCATTTTAGAAACTAAATATGAAATCCTAAAAATTGAAAACAAATCTCTTAGGAATTCTTATAATAAAATTGTTAATGGAGAAGAGAACATAAACATACAAATTTTAGATTTGAAAGATCAATTGGAAAAGTATATTGCATCATGTACTGAACAAGTTAGAACAATTGAGAACCTATGAAATGAGGTTCTAAACTTAAAATATGCTATAAGTGTATTCACTGGGGGTTACCAAAACAAAATTCATGGTCAAAATAAACTCAAAAAAGAAAATTTTGGAATAGGAAGTCAGGGAGAAAGTGTAATACCTCAAGTTTTTATGAACTTTTTTTTAAATGAATTAAATTTCTTTTATGACGTTGATTTCATGCTACACCAAGTTAATATTTTGATACATGCAATATCATCTTAGCATGCATAACACGCGACACTGAGTTTTACCAAAACAATGATATATTATTAATATAGTTATTTAAACCCAAAAGTTAAAACCTAGCCATTAAAATTGGTAATATGAATAGTAATAAATAATTTTTAAATATTTTCGTTTTATATAAAGAAAACAGATTGATAATAAAATACATAATTTTTTTTAAATTCTTTATATGTTTTGAAAATACTATTTTCTCAACAAAACTGGTTTTTATGTCTTTTTGTGAACAATAATAAGATTGATTTTTAACACTTTTAGAAAATTAATTTGATAAAATAAAATTCATTTATGAATTATGAATTTCAAATTTATCTTAGGGTGATTTTTGGGTATTTTTATAAAATGTTTCATTTTTTGATGAATAGTGAAAATATTGAATTTTAATTGAAAATTGTCCTTTCATCTAATTTATTTATATAGTTAAATTATACTTTAAATTGGTTTTAAATTATAATTAGTTAAATTACACATATATATTATTCCAATTTATTTCATTGTAAATGGTTTCATATTGAATTTGGATATAAAAACTTTATAAGTTTTTGAAAATTTTTTCTTTAAAAAACCTTCTTTCTTGACATGTATGTGGGATTGATTTTAAATTAATTTTTTCCAATTTTGTTTCTTTTAATTTGAAAAAATGGATTCTATATTTTTAATTAGTATAATTTATAATTTATTATAATTACAACTTAATTTTTGACCGAAATTATTAGTGAAAACAGTTAAAATTAATCACTTCAATTAAGAGAAAAGTGAGTTTCCTAGGGACTAAACTTTAATCTTAAGCAGTAAAATGACCTAGAAGACTGTTCAACACCCATTTTATGGCTATATTTTGACCTTATACCTTCTAATATTGATATTGGTATATTATTGGAGCCACTTGACATGGAAAAAACGTGGGTGTAATTCTCTTTTTTCAAAAATTACAAGAGTGTCACTCACCTCCCATATAAAAGGCCACCCCATATCCCCCTCTCTTCACACCTAAAAACCAATTGGTTCAAAAAATCACTCACAAAATCACTTCTCAACTTCCATTATCTTATCCTATAAGCCTTAATTTGGGTACAAATTCAACCAAGGAAGGCCTTTGGTGCAAACCAAAAGGAGATTCCCGAAGAAGAGGTAACGTTCTTCAACAAACATTTTTGTTTTATTTCTTCCTCAAACCCCTTTAATTATTTTTATATAATTATTATATAATAACCTCAGTATATTACATATAATAAAATTTTGTTATGTTAATGGTATGATCTACAACCACACACACTTCCATCAAATGGGTTATAAAATCATCATTCGTGTGTACGATGGACTACCGCCTCGCGAACCGATGTCGTTCCTTTTTCCATTACCACCTTTCAAGGTTGGGAATATTGATGTAAATACTATTTATATATAATATTTATGATATTTATGATTTATTTATTCTTATTACATTATTATATAACATATACCTTCATGTTTTCCATTTTGTGAGAATATAATAACATCATTTGTGTGTACGGCGGACTACCGCCTCGCGAAGCGATGTGATTCATTCACACTTTACATAGAATGTATTAAGGATGGGTTAAATAGAAATATGTGTTATATATTACATAAAAATTATACTATAATGATAATATATATATGTGTGTGTGTATCATTAACTTTTCTTTCTTTCAATATGATAATAAAATGGAAACAGCGTTCATGTGTACGTACGGTCTATCGTCTCTATGAACGGTGTATTTCATTTCCTATCACTAAATTTTATGGATTGCTCTAAATACATATATAATTAATATATATGATATTTATATCATGTTTATCATTCTATATATTATGAAATCATGATTAAATTAAGACAATTAAAAATATAACAAATTAAAACATATATGAAAAACAAAGAGGTTATTACCCGAAATATAACTTTAACATGGAATAGTTAAAAAATGAGTAATAAAAAGTCATAAAAAAAATAATATATGATATGATATATATATATATATATTAATATGTTTCTATGATATATATATATATATAATAATAAACTTATATTTATTATACAAGAATTTTGAATGAGTACGATGAGATTCAAGACTTAAGGTAAGGGATTTCCGTCTTGCTTTTAAATTTTGTGAGACACATGCTATATTCACCAACTATTTATTATATGCAGTGTATATAATGACCATTAATGTATTTTATTATTATTTTACTAATAATTATTGGGATTTAAATACCCATGTTAGAATCTCTCTTTCATGGGGTTTACGGTTCAAAAGTTAACAAATCGATAAGGGATTTTTGTCTCAATTTTCCTTCTTTGAGATGTATGTTATGTTATGAACCTATATTCCTTTAATATTTGTATATACATCCACTTTGACATGTAATATCATGAATTTATTTATAATCATAATATTTTATATTCCATTTTATTTTATTACTTCATGGGGCTTATGATTCAATGTTACTGAAGTGATAAATATTTTATGTTATAATATCATCATTTATTAGAATTGTTTATGAATAAGTATCTAATGATTAAATCTCATTTCTACTTATCAATAATTCTCATGAAGTTTTTTATACTCTATTTATTCATGATATATTCAAGTAATGGTGCCATTTTCCATCCTTTGGTATATAAAATAATTAAGAAAATGTTTTTAATAAAATAATACTTTATTTCTCTCTTTGGTTAGAAATATGTTTTATTCCAAAACCATGCTTTTGAAAAATGTTTTCAAAAATGTTTTATTACTCTATTATAATTTTTAAAAAGAACATTTAACCATGTTTTTCTTTTTACAAAAAAATAATTAAAGGAATCTTCATGCATTTTTTGAAAACAATTCCCATTTTTCTTTTACTAAAAATGTGAAAGGAATCTTAATTTTAACATGTGAATCATGAAAAGAATTTTTTGACATCATGAAAAATCATTACTTGGAAGATTACATTATAATTTTTCAATGTTATTTTCAAATAAAAAGGATTTTAAAATGTTTTATGTTTTAAAAAGAGTTTTTCTAAGTGGAAAGGATATTTTCCTCAAGAAATGTTTTAAATGATCTTTCAAATTTATTTTTTATCTAATATTACATCAGTTGGTGTTACCTATGAATTATTGGGGATATAATCCATGGATACCATTCATATTATTTCTCTGAATGGTTTATGTTATGATGACATGATGTTTATGAAACCATTTCCTCTTCCACGGGTTATATCATGATGAAATGTTTATGAAACCCTCTTCTATTTATGGGTTATTCTATGATGAAATGATTATGAAACCTACCTATTTTCCATAGGTTATGATATGATGAAATGTTTATGATACCCATTTAATTTCATGGGTTATGATATGATTAATTTTTATGATCTTATGGCACACATATGTATAATTTCATTATGTGATAGGTGGGACCTATATATCCCTCTAATGTATTGGGTAAACATTTATATCTCATGAGATAGACAATACTAGAATGGGGAGTGAGATTTGTTCAGTAATATAGGGAAGGAATGGTAATTGAACCTGGTTCAGTAATACGGTAATGAAATGGGAAGTGAACCCAATTCAGTAATATAGGACTGGAATAAGGAGTAAACCTGGTTCAATAAAGGACCTTTCCACTAATGGTCTTGGTAGTGAGATTTTGACTAATATGGAAATGGTTTTCTATGATTTTGTGTACTCCAGAAATTTCATGTCTAATGCTATCATGACTCATGTTCTTTGATTCCCTTATGAATCATGTCTTATGAACTTCCAATATTTATTTCATGACTTGTGATTATGATTTTGATATGCAGGGTATAATCTTAAAATGTTATGATCATGTTCTCATACCCATATGTTCATGTTATGATTGTGTATCTCCTTTATTTACCCTTACTAAGAATTTGATCTCACCCTTTATTATGTTTCCTTTCCTCAGGTTATGAAGAAATGTTTTAAGTAGGATTACTAAATGGGAATATCTTTATGGGAAACATTGAAGATCTTTCACTAGATTAGAAGATTGTGCTCCAAGTTTCCAAAGACACTAAACTATTACGGTCCTTGGGCATTCACTTTTGTAATGTATTGAATATTCATCTAAATAGATACAATATCCATTTATGAAAATATTAGTTCACTATAGAAAGGACCAAATTTTTTAAAAAACCATTTTGTGCCTGGTTCTAAAAATAAAAACCTCTCCATGATTACCTTTTTTCAATTTGGAGATAAAGGACATTATGCTAATGTCAGTAATCTGAAAAATCCTTAATTATTTGGAATTAAAAATGTTTATCTTATAAAAAGTATCTCAAAATGTATTGAAAATTATTCTGGAAAACACAAATAGATTTTAATCCCCAAGTATTATTTAGCTAACATTTTTGGACCCAAGAGTATTTGGGTACTAAAGAATCATGTTGCTTGATTTGTCATTATAGAGAACAAACCACAGTAATGAAAAATAGTTTTTGGATAGCATTTGTTCAAGACATATGAGTGGATATTTCTCAAACTTTCACTCACTATCCAAGATTGATGGAGGCTATGTCACATTTGGTGACAATGAAAAAAGAAAAATTATAGGCATTGGATCAATTGGAAATCCATAATCTATCCTCATCAAGAAATTTATCTATGTTGAAGGCTTAAAGCACAACCTGATAAGTATTTCTCAACATTTTGATAATAGTTATTCAGCTTATTTTTCTAACAATGCATGTCCAGTTTTCAAAGATAAATTCATCAAGTTTAAACCATCTAGAATAGATAGTTTTTATACTTTAGTTATTAATTATTTGTATAGAAAAATGCAAATTTTTTGAATGCTGATATTGATGAATCATGGATTTGAAATAGAAGGATTGGAAATTGTAATTTTCACTCTTTGAAAAAGTTATCCTAAAGACATTTAATTTATGATTTTTCTGATCTCAAATTAGATAAAATGAAACTATGTGATTCATGTAAAATGGTAAATAAAGAAACATATTTTAAACTGATTAAATATGTTTCCATATTTAGACCTCTAGATTTTATCCATATGGATCTATTTAGACCTTCTAGAATTGTATTTCTTGCTATAAAATAATTTTTTATGTGTTGGTTGATGATTTTTCAAGATTTACATGGGTTTACTTTTTGAGACTTTAGAGTAAATATTGTTATATTTTTATTAATTTTTGTAAACATGTGAAAAATTAAAAAGATGCCAAAATTGTGAATTTGAGAAGTGAACATGGAGGAGAATTTTATAATCATGAATTTAATTCATATTACTGGAAACAAGGTATTGAACATACTTTTTATGTCCCCATGACACCACAACAGAATGTTTTTGTTGGAAGGAGGAATAGGAATTTGTAAGAAATTTCTAGAACTGTGTTATGTGAACATAACATGCCCACTCATTTTTGGGATGAAGTTGTTAACACAGCATGATATGTCATTTAAAAATTTCTAATAAGACTTATCTTAAACAAAACACCCTGTGAGTTATAGAATAATAGAAAACCAAAGGTAAGATACTTTAAAGTATTTGCATGCAAGGTTTATATCTTAAAAACCAAGAATAATCTTGGTAAGTTTGATCCAAAATCTAAGGAAGGTATCTTCCTAAGTTATAATACTACTCTCAAAGCTTATATAGTTTTCAACAAAAGGTCAAGGACTGTTAAAGAATCAACTCATGCGATGTTTGATGAAAGTGGTCCTTTTGATCACAAAATGACTCAAAATAATGAGCTAAGTGATTATCTTAAAAACATTATACCTAAACCTATATTTAGTAATAATAAGGATGATGATTTGTAACTTGATTATTTTGAAACAAATATAGTAAGAATTGATACTATTGAACCACAAAGTGTGCTACCTAGACAACCTAGAATCCTTAAAGACCATCCTCTAGAAACAATTATAGGAAGTTTAGATAAAGGAATTAGAACTAGAAGAAATATAATAAATCTAGCATAATTCTATACCTTTTTATCTCATATAGAACCTAGAACTATATACGAAACTTTAACTAATGAAATTTGGTTTTTGGCTATGCAAGAAGAGTTAAACCGGTTCAAGAAGAACAAAGTATAGGAATTAGTTGATAAACCCTCTGACTATCCTATCATTATAACTAAATGGGTATTTTGAAACAAACAGGATGATCAAGTTGTGATCACTATAAATAAATCTAGATTAGTTTCAAAAGGTTTCAATCAAGATGAATGAATAGATTATGAAGAGACATTTTTCCTTATAGCTAGGTTATAATAAATTAGAGTCCTTCTAGTATGTTCATCTTATATGAATTTTAAATTATATCATATGGATGTTAAATCTACATTTATAAATGTATTTTTAATGGAGGAAGTTTATCTTGAACAACCACTTGGTTTTGAAAACCCTCACTTTCAAAATTATGTATTCAAACTTACCAAATATCTATATCGTATGAAAGACTAAGATATTTTCTTTTATCAAATGTTTTTTTAGTAGGAAAGGCAGATCCTACATTATTTAAGAAATTTTCAACTTTGGATATTTTATTAGTACAAATATATGTTGATGATGTTATTTTTTGATCAACAAACCAAAAATTGTGTAATGATTTTTTAAAACTTATGAAAAAGGAAATTGGGATGAGTATCATGGATGAGTTAAACTATTTTCTAAGATTTCAAATTTATCAAAAATATTTTTGGAAATATACTAAACCAAAGAAAATTCATATTTTATTTACTTAAAAATTTTGGACTTGAAAATAGTAAGACTTGTTCAACTCATGTGGGCTCTAATATAAAACTTGATATGGATGAGACTGGAAAACTAGTTAACAACAAGTTTTATAGATTAATCATTATAAGTTTACTTTATATTAATGCAAGTAGACCAGACATTATATTCTCAGTATTCCTTTCTGTAAGAGTTCAATCCAATACAAAAGGATGTCATTTAAATTCTACCAAAATAATTCTAAGATATTTAAAAGAAACTTTGTCTCTTTCTTTACTTTTTTCAAAAACCTCCGATTTTAATTTAACTTCATATTCAGATGTTGATTTTTTTTAGATGTAGGATATATAGTAAAAGTGCGTCTAGAACCTTCCATTTTCTTGGTAAATATCTAGTATCATAGTTAAGCAAGAAACAGCACTTTGTAGCATTATCAACTGTTAAAGCTGAATATATTGCAGTAGGAATTTATTGTGCACAAGTGTTATGAATGAAACACGCTCTAATGGATTTTAGATTCAATTTTAATTGTGTTATAATTAAATTTTATAACATGAGTGCTATAAACATTTCAAAGAACCTAAAAACCCATTCTAAAACAAATCACGTTGATTTAAGACATCATTTCATAAGAGATCATGCATAAAAGGGTGATATCTCTTTAGAATTCATTTTCACATAAAATAAATTAGCATATATTTTTACCAAACCACTGCCTACTAAGATATTTGATTTTATCAAATCTGTATTAGGTCTATTTAACTTTTCTTGACATTATTTCAATTTTACTTAGTAGCATGTGTCACGAACCAGCCCAAGTCGACCCTGAACCGGTCACAAGGGTCAGCCCGGGACAAGTCCCGAGAGGCATTCCCGATCCTCCTGGGATGGCGACAAGCACCAAGGGAATCAAAAGAGTACACAAGGGAATGATTTCACCCATATATAAACAAACAAACAAACAAACATCGGAAAGAAATGGACAGCCCAAAATACATTTATATAAAAACTGAACTGAACATTATTTGTACAAGAAACTGAATGTACAACTAAACCGACAACTCATCTGACCAAAACTGATAACCAAATAACTCCATGTGACCCTTCTGGTCACTCTCCAATATAATGATCACACATCGCCCAAGGTGATCAAACTCAAGCTGAAACCTGCACAAGGGATAAAAATAGAAGAAGACTATAGGTGTGAGTATTAAAACTTAGTAGGTTAGCCCGATATTCTATTTCCAATGAACATACTTTAAAATAAAAGAAACATAAATTTCAAGTTTTAAATAAAATATATAAAGTTATGTTTTCCAAATGATTTCCCAAGCTATATAAAACAAATTAACAGACAAAAACTTGCATATTTTATAAACAAGAATGATAGTAACAATTTTCAAAGAGGTGCAACTTCAAAATGAAAATAGTTTTCAAGAGGGATATTTTAAATAATTTACACTTTTAAATAAATCACACACACTGCTAAATTTACCAACCAAACACACCGTATGCCGACGGTGAGTAAAAAATATCCAATGAGCACAATTCACAGGAACACCCCTAGACACTAGTTAGTTGTGAGCCCCAGGTACCTCGTATCTTGGTGAAAGTAACCATAATAAATATCTGTTCTCAGGCACACGAGCCACTAGTAGGTATCATACCCATAACCTAGTGGTCCCCCAACATCATCATCATCATAGTTTAGTTAGTGTTGTCATCGTCAAACTTGCTACGTGAAACAGGGGTCAAACCCCACGGAATCACTAGCATACTAGTACATGTTCGCCCACCTAGATACTCAGGAACCCCTTTACTGCTCAATCAAGTTATACATATTATAAAATACTATTTTCACATAAAAATTCTATTACCAAACAATAATTACATAAACATCCCACAAACATGTTTCACATTTCTTTCACGAATCAATAAACCACTAAAAAGTTTCGTAAAACAACCTCAAGGAGTATAATGAGGCCTTAAACATAAAATCCATTAAAAATGCTCTTTTAAGGCCAAAAACCCATAAATAACATAAAAAACAGATTTTTAATCCCTAAACCCAATTAATAAATCATTTTCATGGACCATAAAATTTCCCCAAAATATAGAACATGAAATACACATGGAAACCATTTTTATAAAAAAACAAATGCCAAACAGGCCTATAAGAATTTCTCAAAACTATCCTTTGACAAAGGTATGAATTTAACTTTTATTAAGGATGTGTATAAACACCATTTATAGTATCAAAAAACATTCATAAATCCCTTAAAATATTCAGGTTATATATTCAAAACATAACAATTTTCATAAGGATGTTAAATGGGCCATTTTTCGACAACTCGGGCCAAAACATGTTGTTAACCAAAACAAATTTGTTTCTAAAACCAAATACAAATTGTAAATCCATATGAGGAACCAAAATACCATTTATCATTCTTACAATTCATTTATAAATCCAAACAAATAATTTTTAAATCAAACATAACACATAAAATCCAACCGGTCAATTTACCGAACACATGGCATGCCCTTTTAAACAAAACAATTTATTTTAAGCACTTGACCAAGAATAAAACACCAATTGCATGCCATATTTTATACAAGATACTGTAAAATTTTCAAAATACCATAATCCAGGTTCTAAATCTCACAAAATAGTTTTGAAAGATAGTTGAACATTCAAACAAACACTTGGTGAGCACTTTTATGACAAAACAACACTACCTTTCACAAAACAAGGATTAAACAACAAATTTTCACACCAAGAAAATTATCAAAATGATGAAAAATAATAATACACATATATATAATATTAAAACAATAAGAAAATGGTTAATCTTAAAAGATAAAGTCATGTTCAAGGGACATCCTACCTCAAATCCTTGGCGTAATGGAAACGCACACCCGAAATCACCCGTTGCGGGTTTATAAACCCTAAAACTATGAAGACCAGACCTAAATGAATATAAACTCCATAAAAATCCATATTATAACAGAAACTTAGGTCTATCGTGACTGGGGGGTTATAAAACCAATATATAATGAATGGAGGAAGAAGAGGGAGGAGAAAGGAGAAGGAATCTCACATTTTCAACTAGAAAACTCTTCGTATTCCATTAGATCTGAAACCCTAGAGAAAATAGGATGGTCTGGAACTTCTTGTAGAGTCTCATATGGTCTTTAAGAACACTATAAATAATATTTTTGAGGAAAATAGCACTAATTTAATGAGTTATGTATGAAACAATTTACCTTCTCAATTCTGGACGATTTGAGAGACATTGAGAAAGTCATCCCTAATATGCGGATCATATGAGCTCCAAAGAGGGTAAATTGATAATGTGGGTGAGGAAATGGGTCTTGGATTATAGTGGGAGGTTTAATCACCTAAATATATTAAATATTTAATTATATATAAAATAAAAAATTATTTTTTTAAAACTGGAAATGGGCCCTCAGGCAGGCCCAATACCAGAATAAATAACCCAATTTCACCATGCTTATGGATTTCTATGGGGTCCAAAAGGATATGAAAGTTTTAAAATTTCAGTATATTCAAAGTTTGAAGTGGAATGGGTGAAAAAGGTTGAAAAAAAGGATTTATAAAAGAAACAAATTTGGTTTTTAAAATTGGAAATGGGATCACGGTTGGCCCAAATCATGAAGTAACCACCCTTTCTCCAAAAATTCCTAAACAAGAAATGGGGAACCCAAATTAGGGTGATTAGACATAGATGAAACTTAAAAATTCAACATTAATCTCACCTAATACCCAATAAAAGTATCGGGATTTCAAATGAACCGGATCAAAATAAAGACATGAAAAACCGGGTGTGACAATTCTCCCCACCATTAAAGCTTTCTGCCCCCGGAAAGCCATAACACTTTACAGATGAAAGATAAACACATAAGGATTCCCTATAAACACTATACAGAATCTCAATACAAGGAAACATCATCAACCATAAATTTATGTTAATCCTCTAGCTCAAAAAAACACACTAACTCACAACCACTTCTTGAGAATCAATGGAAATATCAAGCCACCACCTCCACAACCAAGCCAAGAACCCGATTGTTGGGCCTTCTCCAAATGAACCCAAAAATCACCCAAACTAAAGAGCACTCAAGAAAAAAAAAATCCATGGGAGTACAGAATGGACTCCCCACTATTAATAAACAACTAGCACTATACAAGTTCTTAGGAGGAAAAATCAACGAGACCTGTGGTGGGTCTCCCCACCATTAGAACCCAACTTGCAACGGAAAAAAAACAAGAACTCAACATTACCTCACTTTCACAAGTCCAAAAAAACTCTCCCACAATATCCTACCAACCCATGTTAAGAGGGTTATAACATGAACATCTAAACCAGCCACTCCCGAACGGAGGGGACAAGAACTACGCCAACACTTTCTTTACAGATCCAGACCCCCACAACTCAAGGAGGGGAGGGAAGGGGACCCAATAATTATTCCACTAAAACCAAAAAAGAAAAAAAGGAGTTACCCAACACTATCCACCTATGAATAGGTAACACCAAGACTGAACCCAATTTACAGAGGTGGTCCACACAAAGGGACATTGATCGGAAACCCACATCCATGAAGGCATAACCATAGACACTGTGTGAGGGGTAATTCCACCACACTTTTTGTGACAAAAGTAAATTCACAATAATGAGGAAAAACAATATAGAAATAGAAACTACCTTACCATAATGATGGAGGCAGGATCCTGGTAAAGTTCTCCACACCTCTGTAGATTTCCTGACTGCGTGAAAAGCTTCACTCTGAGGCCTATGGCTGGAGCCCTAAATCATGAAGCATCTACTGCACCGCAGTCAGGTGTTAAGGATCACACCACTAAAAAAAACTCACTTGCTCAACAAAACACCTTCATATAAATAGGAACTCATAGATACAAATCAAAATTCTATCTCACTCAGAACGAGGAGCATAATGGACAAGGAATTATTTTAGGAGGTGATTATAGCTTGTGAAATATTTGAAAGAATCCTTAGGTTTATAAATTGGAAATATTTAAAACATAGAACTATCTGTGACCACATCACAACATCCAACACTTCTTTAGAAACCCACTGAATATTACTCTAAAACTGAGCCACCAAAAAGATCTCATCTAAAGATACAACAAGAGTATGACTTCTAGATTACAAGGAAGCTTACTGAATAAAAAAAACTCTTCTAAGATATATAAAAATCTATCCACATAACCATTGGTTTATAAACAAAGGCCATAATTTTTCATCTCAAAACACTTTTGAAAAACAAACTAATTTGGTGGGTTTCCACATTCACCAATGGTGTTTCGTCAAGTCTCACTCACATGCTCATTTCCATGCCACTCCAGGCACCCAACCACCATTCCATATAGGCCACCCTTCCAGATATCAATAAAACCATGCATGTGAGAACCCATGAAAACACCAAAGGATAAAACAATACAACATAATTCCAAAAATCATTTACCTTCCAAAGGAACACTAACCACCAAGTCAAAAACCATTTTCAGATTTTACAAAATAAACCACACCTCATCAAGAACTGTTTTCTTAAAAACCTACCACTTTTCATTTTTAACAACTTTTAAAACAACCAAGCTACTCCAAACAACCCCTTATCATTTTCTAAAATTCAACAAGGTGTATTTTCATAATTTGATAGCCATTGAGACCAATACCCTTTTTAGGAAAATGCCAACCACTCAAAACCAATTTCCAAAACTAATTTATCAGATTCAAACACTTTTCAACATCCCAAAACACCCCATTTAAAACAAAGATTCGGAATTAATTTAAAATTATTCACACTTTAAAAAAAATTATTTCAACAAACCACAAGTTTAGATTAGGGAAAATATAATCCTGTTAAATCATTTCCACTTCCTTCCCAAATTTTTTTAAAAAAACACAACCTTCCCAAAACCATTCTTATATTTAATTTTTGAAAACCCCCTTACCACTTTTCCAAATGCAATCATTCCTTTAAAACCCATTTCCATAATTCTCACACAAGTATTTTTAAAAAAAAAAATTCAGAATTCATGAAAGGTCCAAGAAACCAAAAAAATGGAACTAGTGTCGGTGGGTGACTTGACCATATGGTTGGTGGTAATATGTCAAACACAACACCAACACAGAGAGACTTATTAGGATCGTGCCCCGGCTCCACATGACTTTCCAAGACCTACGAGCTCACAGAGACCATTAGTCAGACTCACCTTATCATATCCCAACACTAAACAATCAACAAGAACAAAAGACACTAATAAAACCAGACTTCCCATGGAAACCCGAGAATTAGAACGAGAAAGAGTTTGCCACGCTCTTCCCGCACTTACCCCTCAAGTCCCAATAATCCTAATCCATCTACCTTGACATCCCCCAAATAATAAGGGAGCTCTAAAAATAAAGATCTACTAAGAGCCGACCTCCTCTGATACCATTTTGTCACAAACCACCCCGAGTCGACCTTGAACCGGTCATAAGGGTCAGCCCACAATAAGACCCGAGAGGCGTTCCCGATCCTCCTGGGATGGTGACAAGAACCAAGGGCATCAATAGAGTACACAAGGGAATGATTTTTCCCATATATAAACAAACAAACAAACAAATATCGAAAAGAAATGGATAGACCAAAATACATTTATATAAAAACTGAACTGAACATTATTTGTACAAGAAACTGAAAGTACAACTAAACTGACAACTCATATGACCAAACCTGAAAACCAAATAAATCCATGTGACCCATCTGGTCACTCTCCAACATAATGATCACATGTCACCCAAGGTGATCAAACTCAAGTTGAAACCAGCACAAGGGATAAAAACAGAAGAAGACTATAGGCGTCAGTATTAAAACTCAGTAGGTTAGCCCGATATTCTATTCCCAATGCACATCCTTTAAAATAAAAGAAAAATCAATTTAAAGTTTTAAATAAAATATATAAAGTTATGTTTTCCAAATGATGTCCCAATCTATATAAAACAAATTACCAGACAAAAACTTGCATGTTTTATAAACAATAATGCTAGTAACAATTTTCAAAGAGGTGCAACTTAAAAATAGTTTTCAAGAGGGTTGTTTTAAAGAATTTACACTTTTAAATAAATCACACACAGTACTGAATTTACCAACCTAACACACTGTATGCCGATGGTGAGTAAAAAATAGCCAATGAGCACAAGTCATGGGAACACCCCTAGGCACTAGTTAGTTGTGAGCCTCAGGTACCTCATATCTCGGTGAAAGTAACCATAATAAATATTCGTTCTCGTGCACATGAGACACTATTAGGGAGAATAACCATAAAATAGTGGTCCCCAAACATCATCATCATCATAGTTTATTTAGTTTTTTCATCGTCAAACTTGCTACGTGAAACAGGGGCGAAACCCCACGGAATCACTAGCATACTAGTACATGTTCGCCCACCAAGATACTCGGAATTCCCTTTAGTGCTCAATCAAGTTACACATATTATCAAATACTATTTTCACATAAAAATTACATTACCAAACCATAATCACATAAATATATCACAAACATGCTTCACATTTCTTTCACGAATCAATAAACCACTAAAAAGTTTCGTAAAACAACCTCAAGGAGTATAATGAGGCCTTGCACATAAAATCCATTAAAAATGATCTTTTAAGCCCAAAAACCCATCAATAACATAAAAACACAGATTTAGAAGCCCCAAAACCAATTAATAAATCATTTTCATGGGCCATAAAATTTCCCCAAAAGATAGAACATGAAATACACATGGAAACCATTTTTATAAAAAAACAAATGCCAAACAGGCCTTTAAGAATTTCTCAAAACTATCCTTTGACCAAGGTATGACTTTCACTTTTATTAAGGAGGTGTATAAACACCATTTAAATTATCAAAACACATTCATAAATCCCTTAAAATATCCAGGTTACATATTCAAAACACAACAATTTTCATAAGGATGTGAAATGGGCCATTTTCCGACAAATCGGGCCAAAACATGTTGTTAACCAAAACACATTTGTTTCTAAAACCAAATCCAAATTGGAAAGCCATATGAGGACCCAAAATACCAATTATAATTCTTCAAATTCATTTATAAATCCAAACAAATAATTTTTAAATCAAACATAACACTAAAAATCCAACCGGGCAATTTACCGAACACATGACATGCCCTTTTAAACAAAACAATTTATTTTAAGCACTTGACCAAGAATAAAACACCAATTTCATGCCATATTTTATACAAGATAATATAAAATTTTCAAAATACGATAATCCAGGTTATAAACCACACAAAATAGTTTTGAAAGATAGTTGAACATTCAAACAAACACTTGGTGTGCACTTTTATGACAAAACAACACTACCTTTCACAAAACAAGGATTAAACAACCAATTTTCACAATAAGAAAATTATCCAAATGATGAAAAATAATAATAAACATATATATCATATGAAAACAATAATAAAATGATTAATCTTAAAAGATAAAGGCATGTTCAAGGGACATCCTACCTCAAATCCTTGGCGTAATGGAAACGCACACCCGAAATCACCCGTCGCAGGTTTATAAACCCTAAAACTATTAAGACCATACCTAAATGAATATAAACTTCATAAAAACCCATATTATAACATAACACTAGGTCTATAATGACTAGGGAAGATTATAAAACCAAGATATAATGAATGGAGGAAGAAGAGGGAGGAGAAAGGAAAAGGAATCTCACATTTTCAACTAGAAAACTCTTCATATTCCATTAGATCTGCAACCCTAGAGAAACTATAATGGTCTGTAACTTATTGGAGGGTCTCCTATGGTATATAAGAACCAGATAAAGAATATTTTTGAGGAAAATATCACGAATTGAATGAGTTATGTATGAAACAATTTACCTTATCAATTCTGGACAATTTGAGAGACATTGAGAAAGTCATCCCTAATTCGTGACTCATATGAGCTCCAAATGGGGGAAATAGATGATGGGGGTGAGTAAAGGTGTCTGGGATTATATTGGGAGGTTGAATCACCGAAATATATAAAAATAATAATTAGATATAAAATAAACAAATTATTTTTTTAAAACTGGAAATGGGCCCTTGGGAAGGCCCAATACCTGAATAAATAACCCAATTTCACAATGATTATGAATTTATATGGGGTCCAAAAGGATATTAAAGTTTTAAAATTTACTTAGAGGCCATGTGGGAAGTGTAATGGGTGAAAAAGGTTTAAAAAAAGAAGTTATAAAAGAAACAAATTTGGTTTTTAAAATTGGAAGTGGGCTCACGGTTGGCCCAAATCATGAAGTAACCACCCTTTATCCAAAAATTCCTAAAAAAGAAATGGGGAACCCAAATTAGGGTGATTATACATAGATGAAACTTAAAAAATCAACATTAATATCACCCAATACCCAATAAAAGTATCAGGATTTCAAATGAATCAGATCAAAACAAAGACATGAAAAATCGGGTGTGACAGCATGTTTTTATAATTCAGTAAATATTTTATTTACATTATTTTATTTTAGATTTTGTGTGATTTTTTTAAGTATTAGTCACATAAAAATAGGACATGTCACCTAGTTTTTTTATGATTACTCTATACATCACACTACTTGACTCTTCGATTACCGCAAAATAAAATAAGGTAAGTCAGTTATATGTGAAAAACCCTTGCAAACCCCTGAACCTTTGACTCTTTACTGTTTGAACCTATCTTCCCTAACCCTCCAATATTACAAACCCATTCAAGAATGGTGGAATCCAGAAGAACTTGAGGCACTACCTCTAGAAAAACTAAACATTCAAGAAACACCAGAAAATTGTTGAGTAGAAGAGTGATAAGTTTCAGTTGTCTAGAAAATACCAATATGTTACCCAAAAGGCCATAAATCGTCAAGGTTGGGAATTATTTTTTGATGAAAAATGATCTGGGTTTGTTTTTAAGAAATAATTTTTTCAGTTTTATGAGACTGGGGTATTTCATTTCGGTGAAAATGAAGATCTGATTATAGCTACTATGAATTGGAAAATATTTTCAATAACTTATGTGGAAATATCTAAAGCGTTTAAATTACCTCATGAAGTATTTGTCAACTTTATTTCTTATTTGGTTTTTAAAGATGTGGTAGTTTCACCATAAATTATGAAGTCTCTATTTGGAATGGATGATATTGAGAAGAAACTGGTGAAAGATTTGGAACCCAAGAGAAAGGTTTGGGTAAAATTCATTCAGTATTTCATTGCACAACGAAATGGTGAGTTCAAAAAAGTTCTTTTTTCAAGATATTACATTATTGTATTTTTTTATGATTGAGAAACCTTTGAACATGGCATGATAAATTATGAGATATTTTTTTCATGTTCAAAATAAGTCAGTGAATTTGTATCCATTTGGATATATGTTGATGTTAGTTTTCCATAAATTTAGTGTCTCTTTGGATGACACTACTACAACCTTTCTCATGATCTAACTAGGTTGTGTGTGAGTGTACTAAGACAAAGTGGCTTTTATTAGAATTAATTTTTAAATAAGTTGTTTCCTGATAGTTCAGATGAAGAAATTGAGATTGACCCCACTACTACTCAGGGGGGTCATCTCGAATGGTAGTTTCTAGTGAAGTGGTTGGTCTAGCCCCTTCAAGTAATCCTAAAAATTTTGAAGAACCAGTGAAAAGTGTATGTGTAAGAGATGTTTTAGATAGTGAAACTCTCATTTAAAGGTGAATAAGAGTAAGGGTTTTTGTTCAGTCGAGGGAAGGAAATGCTCCTGAAGTTAGTTCTCCTCTTTCTTCTATAACAGTTCAGCCTGACATTATCCTTATTTCATCTGTTAGAGAAGAATTGGACTCAGTCATTACTATGTTGGTTAATATTGGTCAAGGAAAGACCATTTAAATAGTGTCATGTACTATAACTCTTTTGAAGTATCTCCATCTGGGGAGATGAGTTGACAAGTTAGAACATAATCAGTCAGTTTTATTAATCAAGAAGATGCTAGTAGAGAAGAATAAGAACCAGAAGATGTAACTCATATTGTTGCAAGAAGAAGAGCTAGATTGAAATATTTAGAACCATTTCACATATAGAAGATACCTAATTAAGGTGAAAATCAACAATTTGATGACACTCAAAGTACAGAAGTTCATCAATATAGATTCTCTCTTATTCGTGAAGCTCATATGAGTTTATAAATTCTCACAATAGAATTGGATGTTTCTAATAAGATTACTCAATAAAGTTATTCTAAGTTAATTTCTTAAATGGAATCTTTGAAATATCAATAATTTTAATATAGATTTGATATTAGGATTCTTCATGAGCAATTTGTTTCCAAATATGATGTTAGTGAATTGAAGTTGTTAGTTCAATCTATTTTGGAAAAAAAATTAAATAAACCCACTGGAGAAGACTTAAACTAATTGTATATACAATCAAATTTGGAAGGAGTGTCTCTAAATATAGATGCAAGGACTTCTAAAATTTCTTCTATGAAATGTGATCTTCTTTCTAGATAAATGATTCAAAATCTTTAAAAATATGTGATTATCGAAGTCAGAAGGATTCCTTCATTTCCATAAAGCTTTATTATGTCCATTGATTAATCTTGGAAGGAAAAAAATTCCTTAGTGAAGGAAAAAATTACCATAAATATAGAATATTTCTGCTCAAGTAAAAAAGGATACCAGTTTTATTATCACTAGACTAAAAAGATTGGTTGGATCGTTGGAAAATAATTTTGAAGTGTTAGAAAAGAATTTTGAAGATTTGCATCAGTTGGTGGTAAACAATTTTAATCCAGAATCCTATGAAGAAGAATAAGAATAAGAATAATAATAGGCAGATGCATTTTTTGAACCATAGAAGCATCAAGTATCTTTAAAATGAGGTTTGACCCACATGTTCTGATAGATTTTTGTGTTGAACCATCGTTGCTCAGGTCTTTACCCTCCGGGATGCTCTGCCATCTCAGCTGGAAATGGATCCTTCCCGGATGGGCTCTCTCCAGAGTGATCCCTTCGTGGGGAGGGGGGTTTCCTGGTGTGGAGGGTTCTAAAAGGACACACCTGGGAAATTACCTTTCCAAAAAAAGTACCTTCAAAATGAAAAAAAGAAATAATTCATGTTGAACATCAAAGTGGTTTGATAGAAAGTCAGTTTTAATCATTGAAGAAGTTAGTTGTTGGTTGTGCTAGGAAATGAGATCTGCAAAATTTCCTTGGAAATTTTTCTCAAAGGATATGGGACAACTTTACAAATCTCATGGATTATTAGAATACTGATATGGTGAATATAATTGATGAATTTTTTGAGGCTCTATTTTATCTATGAGGAAGACTCCTACCAAGATCTCCTATTTCTGGTTGTTATGCCTCTACCTCTCAAAGATTTAAGGAGATTTTTGACCCTTCTTAAGTATACCTAAGGGAAAATCTCAATTTTACCGAATAAGTCTAATTGCCTTTAACTGAACCATCTTATAAGTTGTCATTTGTCCCTATATATAATTTTGATAAGACAAGGGCACAACAAGCTTCTCTCAACATTTAGTCCACCTCTGTAATGATCTCTTGAAGTGATCGAGCTAGACATTGAGCATATTTACTCACTTTGGGTGATGTTGTTAGAGAAATTAGTGATTCTCCTTTTCCTACATCTTCTTTACCCTTTAGCCTGCTATAATTATTTAAATATCCCCTCCAAAAAGTCATTTTATGCCACATAACTTACATACTTTCCCAAGTTGCATGTTTGGTTGAATGGCATTTCACAAACATTTTCATGGAATTTCAAGAAATCATTTGAATTATTGCATGTTTATATTGCATGTATTTAATTCATTTCTTTATTTACTTAGTATTATAGATTTTATTGGATCTATTTATCTATATTCTCAATGCTTTTCTACTTTATTCTTAACATTTAATCACTATTCTTATTTTATGTTTCTCTTTTCATTATTGATTTTCTTTAATTATTTAATGATTTCTATTGCTCAATATTTTTATTCAATACAACATCATACTGAATTATGTTCACATTCAGTGGTATTAACTATTTACACTTGTTCATGTGAAATATTAATTGTATTTTTCCTTATCCTACTTTTTTTATATCAAAAAAAGGGGGAAAGAAAAAGTAAAATACAAAAATTAAAATTTCTTTTGTCAAATTGTTTTTTATTATCCAATGGGTTTTGTGATCATAAAAAGGGGGGAGATTTTTTGACAGACTTATGTTGTTCCAACATATCTCAAATTTTATGTTTTTTAATGATTCACAAAATCCCTATTTTTTATTCTAATGAGTTTATATTAAGTGTTTCAGATTATATTTTGTTATAAAGAATTTATCTTACACTGACTAAAAGTGATCATCTTACGCTGAGTAAAATGTAAATCTACAACAAAGCATTTTATCTTATGAGAATTGAAGTCTTGAAAGATTGTATTCTATATGCTCAGAATCAGAAAACTCTATATTGAAAGTTTATCTTACTATGTAAGACAATGTCCTATGAAGAGAATAGACTATTTGTCGCATGTTCAAAATTAGTTATTTCAATCAGAGTGTAGTTATGAAAAGTATTCATCTTAAAAAAGGATATTCAAAAAATATTATCTTTTGAGTACCAAGAGAATTAGTGAAATTGAAGTATCACACTTCAGTAACATAATTATCTTACACAGAATAATTATTCTATGTAATGTTGAATTCAGTTTATCTTACGCATAATATAAGTTAAAGATCTATTTTATCTTATGAAGCCACTTATAAATTTATTTTACAAAGAATGATACTATCAATTAGATATCTTATGAAGAAATAGCTATTATGAAGAATGGCATGATTACTTTCATAATCTCTTGATATGTTGTTTCATGCTTTTGAGCATATCAAAAAAGGAATAGTTTAAATATGTAAAGTTCGATTTGTATAAAGTGTCATTTTTTCAAAAATGGAAGGATCCAAAGAAGAAGAATATCTCTGACATCACCACTACAGAAGCATATTCCATATTTGGTATGAATGGATGCATTCCATTAATAGCCTATCTTATCAACTTTTCAATAGATTATTCACTCGACCGTTGTTATTATATCATATTCTTAAGTTTAAAATCAAATAGGAGATAAAAATATATAGAAATTTTCACTACATTGATATAGAGATATAGAGATACACACATACATAATAAGAAGAACAGTGACACGCACGTTCATACGAATACTCTAATATCATTAACAAAGAATGCTTGTACATACAACGCTTTCATGTTATACTTAAAAAGTATATCAGTTGCAATTGAAGATCATCTAGAGATGTGCTTTAAAGATCATAATCTTCTCAAGACGTGTCTTCATCTATTTTCAGTTGCTGCTTGAAACTATGTGTTGTAATAATTCTTTAAAGTTCATTCATAACTATTTAATTTACACTCATTATAAGTGAGTGTGTTGAGGATATGGATTATTCTTGTAAAGAGATATCTTGGTTGAAAGATTTTGTACCTTTGTAACAAGTAACAACTACTTTTACTCAGCTGGGATCCCCCAAAAAAAGGTTTTCATAATGAAAATCACCAAATTCATGGAGTAGAGTGTTGGTGGAGTGTTGCTGCTGCAAATCATTTTTTTTTCTTTTTTATAAAACCGGATTAGGGTTGTCTGGTGCCCAACAAACAAGATCCAGAAAACCAATACAAATAGGAAAACTAAAAACCACAAAGTTAAAATTCATAGTACCTGAAGTCTTCACCACAACCCAAACTAGATTTCTCTTCCCCAGTGGCGGATTCCCACTCCGGGCTTCTCCAAAAACTCGCACTTTGAACACGATTTCTAAGTTGTTCCAGGGTAGCCATGTCTGGTGAAGTCTTTTTAGTCTTGCTGCCCTTCTTGACCGCAAGAGTCACCTGGTTATTCCTTTTGAAGCAGACCTGGTCTGCATTGGTCACGGGAGATAGGAATAATCCTTCCTTGATCTCCTAGTTGCAGTTGCAGTCAACAGTCCTTCCCCTGCAGTTTCTTTCTGCATCCCCTGTTGAACAATCTCACTGAAGGACCGGCCAACCGGAGCACTCAGGATCTTCTTACACTTATAATTTTCCTCTCCCACCTCGGGCTGTTCAAAATTGTAGTCCCTCCTTTGATCTGGTGTTCTATTCTCTCTAAAAGGAAGACACACATCCTCTAAAGGAATAATCTCCACAACCGTGGAGTGTGCTTCCATCCCTAAGCCACTAGCCTATGGATTTCCTGACCTCTGGTCTGCACTTACCACCAGAGAGTCGCTCCTGACCATACTTGGGATGTTCAGGACAGCAGGATTCTGCCCCAAGTCATCCCCTAGTTGAACCTCCTCCAGATCCTTACCTTTCCTAGCCTGTTCAATTACCAAGACATCAGTTTGTTGATTCTCCAAGACCACCACCCCATCCCCCTTCTCTGCAGTATCCTCCACCTCTATTTCTTCAGCCAACAAATCCTCATAAAATCCATTAAACCTGTTACATAATGAAATAAAAGGGGTAGCCAAAGGATCCAAACCTTTAAAATTCCTATCACCTGTCATGACAACCACTTCTTCTGTGTTTGAATCCAATTCAACCCTAGCCTGCTCTGAACTCGGCTCTACCATTAAACCAGGAGAATTTATAACATCCTGCAAAGCATCCCTGCTAGGCCATGTAGTATTACTCTCCACAGCCAAACCAAACTCACATGAGACCTTCCCTCTAACACTAGGGGATTTCTGTTTCCCGAACCACTATAAATCTTTGGTGTTCAATCTCTTTCTGATAATCTTTTATATCTCCACTACCTTCTATTTTTATCAAGGAAAATATTTAAACTTTCATACCTTGAATAGGGTGGTTTAAAATAAAGAAAATTTTAGGAAATCAATTCACCCCTCTCTTGAGTTTTTAGTTATCCATTCTCTAGGAAAAAATATCATGGCTTAGGATAGACCATATATCACCTTGATGATACAACACTCTATTTAGTGACCAGTGTTATTATTGAAATCGTAGCCATTAATTCTCAATCATGTGCTGGAATATAGAACAAATTACATACTGAAACCTATGCTAGCACATATCATACATTACAATGTGTTTAAACTAAAGGATTTAACCTTATACCTTAAGTTATGATATCTTATATCATATGATGTGATCCTATAACAAATTACGATATCCTGTATCATATGATATGGCATAGTATAAATTTGTATCATATTTTATGATTAAGGATATTATATACATTTTTATTCATTTTAAACATAATTTCATGAATCAATTCAAGCATTATTTGGATCTGATACAACCAATTGGTTTATTAGGATTGAATTATTCAAGAAGCAGAGACATAATAAACCATAAATGATGAGAACCATGTTGAAGGCACTAAGTTGATTGTGTGTGAGGAGGAGTTTGATTTTCAAGGCCCGATGATGTGAAGGATATTAAAGAGGTTGAATACAATAATGGGCACTCATCTCACTTCATTAAATTCCCAATGGATCATTCCTTACATGGATGGAGAAAATGTGCCTATAATATCACTTATTTAAGCCCAAACATGGTGTTTAAATCTTGGCCTATGTGGTTGCACGAATTTTGGAAGCCTTTCTCAAATAGAGGATTCTAGAATGGAATCTTTGTAAACCAAAGTCAAATCCGATGGTCTATACACTCAAAGTCAAATCCGGTGGACTATAGTTGTAAATTTGTGTGCTACTTTTCCAAAAAGTCTTTGGTATACTTTATTTTTTTTGAATTTAAGGGAATAAAGTAGGTTTATCTATTATGACTTTAGGATATTAGAACCTTGATTATTGTATCACCACTTGGCTATAAATATCCATTCCCATGGCACTTGTATGGCATTCAAGATTGTAATAGAGTGCTTATTCTTTGTTTCTCTTCACTATGTGTGGATTGTTCTGGTTTTCTATCTTGCTCTTGTGCATTCTTGTCGTGTTGATCTACAAGTTTGATTGGTGATCCAAGATCACAAAACCCCCAATTCTATGCCTCAAACCAAGTGAATTATTGTGTGGATTGGTTATCACATCATTCCCTTGAATTTTTTGTCTAAGTAGTTGTTCTCGCTCCTTATAGTGTTGATTGACTACTTGCATCCACTATTTGTACCCATTATCTATCACTTAGCCCTGAACCGCATCCTTCATCCGTTTCCCAATGCTGTGAAGATCAGGCCACCCCATGCGTCTCGCATCAGTTGGTATCAGAGCTACAGTTGACATGGTAGGAATTTATCCCTTCATTTACATTACTTTTACCCATTTCCCTCTTTATCTTTCCATATTATCCACCCATTCAAAAAAACAAAAAAACCCTTTTCTATGAAAACCTCTAGAATTGGCCTATGTTGTGAAAGATTGAAATATTCTTACATTAAGACAACTATTCATCCATCTTATTTTCACATTTTTTACTCTATATATGATTTTTATCCGAAAAAAAAATCGAATTCTCTCAACTCATCATTTTGTGCTTTTCAAAATTAAGCACATCCTTTCTTCAAGAGATTTTAAAAAAATGTATTACTCTTTGTTCGTCATCTTGTGCTTTAAAACTCTAAGCAAAACACTTTTGGGGGAGATTTGACAAAAAAAGAAAAAAATTGGATACAATTACTTCATCTTCATGCTTTATATTATTAGCACTTTCCATTTCCATACATCACTTTCTCCATCATTTTACTTCATCACCATATCATATTGTCTCATATTATTATTAATTTTACTTATCTTACACAATTAGTAAAAACCCACATATCTCACCTTTCTATCCCTTTTCCACCTTTTACCCGTATTTTCTACCACCTTTTTCACCCTTTACCATTTAAAACCTTTTACCACTCAAACGGGTTTTATTAAACCATCCCCCAATAAAATATTTATTTTATAAGGATTAGTGGCACATGATCACCCTAAACAAGGTATTAGATTTCATAATAGCTTGGGGTCCTAATTGAGTGTTGAGAGTGGGGAGAAATAAGAAAAAAACCATTCGTGTGTGTGTGTGTATCTTGCATGTGTGAGTGTGTATCCTTGTGTGCATGAGTGTGTACATCTTATGTGTGTGAGTGTGTACCTCTTGTGTGTTTGTGTGTGTGTCTTTGTATGCATGAGTGTGTGTGTGTGTGTGTGTGTGTCATTATGTGAGTTTCTCCTCATGTGTGTTTTTGTTAGTGTAATATATCATGTTTAAAGATTGTGGGAAGAAAATTGCTCATGCTAGTGATGAAGGAAGCCAAAGTAGGTCTCCTGCACCAGAAGCTTTGCAACTCCAAATGCAAGATTTTGTGAGCCATTTCAAGAAGATTATTGATAGGAAGTTGGAGGAGCTACATGAGAGGATTGACAACATGGATAATCAACCAAGCCCAAGGATGATCCATGGTAACCTGTGACGCGCTCTGACACCATGTTGCCCCCACATCATGGAGGAGTATATGGAGAACTTTGATGATGATTTTGAGGATGTATCACAAAGGAGGAGGTAGTTCCAAAAACCTATAGTAATCCAATGGAGACTGCATGATGATGACATCCTTGGAGGCATTA
Source organism: Viscum album (assembly GCA_963277665.1). Classification (NCBI taxonomy): domain Eukaryota; kingdom Viridiplantae; phylum Streptophyta; class Magnoliopsida; order Santalales; family Viscaceae; genus Viscum; species Viscum album. The sequence goes on from OY728127.1 coordinate 898,389,077, forward strand.
AGGTTAAGGTTCCCTATTTTTAAGGAAAAAGTGATCCGGAAGTACACTTGGAGTGGGAGATGCTGATTGAGAAAGTGTTTTCATTCTATGAATATTATGATGAGAAAAAGGTCAAACTTGCTTCCCTTGAATTTTTTTATTATGATTTAATTTGGTGGGATCAAATACAAAAGGAGAGGGATAGATATGGTGGACGTCCCATCAAGACTTGGGAAGACATGAAGTTTTCCATGCATAAGCGGTTTGTTCCCACACATTACCATAGAGATCTCCACAACAAACTTCAACATCTCGCCTAAGGGAGTAAGAGTGTTGAAGATTGCTACAAGGAGTTGAAAATTTCCATGATTTGATAAAACATTGAGGAAGATCTGGAGGCAACCATGGCATGATTTTTACACAGACTCAATCGGGAGATTGCTGATCAAGTGGAGATGTACCACCATGTGGAGATACTATATATGATCCTCCAAGACACCAAGATCGAGAAACAAAATCAAAAGGAAGATCAACCTGATGAAACCCACTACCCCATTCACTACTGGAAATTATGGCATTTGCGACGGGGCATTTGCGTCGGGATCCCGTCACGGAAAACGGCGTCGCAACAACAATTATTTGCGACGGGCCCATCGCTAAAGGTATTATTTGCGACGGCGATCCTTCCCGTCGCAAATATTAGTCCGTATATTTGTGAAAACTTTTTAAAAAAGTAATTGCGACGGGCCCGTCGCAAATACTAATTGCGACGGGCCCGTCGCAATTACTTTTTTTAAAAAAAAAATTAAAAAATATTAATAAATTATTTTAATGAATATAATAATAATACTATTTGCGACGGGCATAGTATCCCGTCACAAATACTTTAAAAAAATAAAAATAAATAAATTATTAATTAATATAATAATAATCCAATTATAATTCAAAAATAAAAAAAATTTAATAAATGATTTTAATTAATATAATAATAGAATTATAATTCACAAATAAAAATAATAAATTATTAATAAATTATTTTAATTAATATAATAATAATAGAATTATAATTCAAAAATAAAAAATAATAAAATATTAATAAATGATTTTAATTAATATAATAATAGAATTATAATTCACAAATAAAAATAATAAATTATTAATAAATTATTTTAATTAATATAATAATAATATAATTATAATTCAAAAATAAAAAATAATAGAATATTAATAAATTATTTTAATTAATATAATAATATTAGAATTATAATTCATAAAAAAAATATTAATAAATTATTTTAATTAATATAAAAATAATAGAATTATTTTACATTCAAATATTAAAATAATTCTAATATTACAAAAAAATTATAATAAAATTATAATATTATAAAATTTTAATATATATATATAATTTAATATTATAAAATATAAATAATATTATTATTCATATTAATATTGTTATTTCAAAATATAATATTATTAATATTTTATAATGAGACAGAAACTACGAATAGAAAAAAAAATCATATTTTGATTTAACAAACTTTATAACATAAAAACAAACTCTAATCTAAAGGAGGGGGAGGGGGGAGGGGGGAGGGGGGATCTGCAGATGCTGGTGGAGGAAAATTCATCCCTAAAGCATGAGTGAGTCAGCGCATGTACTCCATCTGCTCCTGATGCTGCTGCTGCCACCGACTCATCTGCTCCTCGTACAGCTGCTGCTGGCGTCGACGCTCCTCCTCATGTTGCTACTGCTGCTGACGCATCTGCTTCTACTCCTGTCGGAGACTCTCTATCAATGCAGTCTGAGATCGCAACTGATCCTCATACTGTGTAGTAGAATAAGATGCATGAGCTCCTCTCGAGCTGGACGCCGACATCGCAGCACTGCCATAATAATCTCCGGGAGTCAGTCGAGAGCTGATACCAACTACCCGGCCCTTCTCGAAGGCATACTGGGTGGCCTGCATCCATGTCGCCTCATCAAACTGACAGCCAGTGGTCTGATCTGATGACTCGGCCTGACTCTCAGGCCGGGTCTGTGACGTTGCGGCCTCATATGACTCCTGTAGTTGCAATTTAAAATTAAAATTGTGAATATATTATATGTAGTTAATTTTTAAACTTGAAAACAAATAATACTGACCACGATGTGACGTTGACGATCACCTCTGAGCTCCCCAGTAGCAGGATCACTATACATCCTCCGATATACGTCGTACTCCGTAATATCGGGGTGCTCGACAGCCTATAAGAATAAAAAATAAACTGTTAATATTTATAGTTATATAAAATATTTATAAATAATTTACGTACCAGATGCTGTTTATGAGTACTGAAAGTACGACTCCCAGCTCGATGAGTCACCTCCTGTCTCCCCCGATTCTGCCTCCCCACCGATGATCTCCTCTGAAAGGCATCACTCAACCAGTGCGCACATAATCCATCCCATACATGGGATGAAATGTACTCTGGTCGGTGTGCTCTACATGACTCGTCAAAAACTGACACTCATGCTTTCTTCGTGGCAGCTTTTCTTAAATTGTGCAAAAACTAACGAAAGCGATCACGCATGGCCACCTCCCATGCCTCGTGGATGGCGTCACGCATGGTATCCTCGATTGGATACCATAAACCCTACAAATATTGGTACTTATTACTAATTATGACGAATTATTACTAATTATTACTAATTATTAATAATTATTGGTAATTACTGGTAATTATTAGTAATTATTACTAATTATTGATAATTATTACTAATTACTGGTAATTATTGGTAATTATTGGTAATTATTACCAATTATTATTAATTATTGGTAATTATTTCTAATTAATGGTAATTATTGGTAATTATTTCTAATTATTACTAATTATTCGTAATTATTACTAATTATTGGTAATTATTACTAATTATTGGCAATTATTACTAATTATTAGTAATTATTGGTAATTATTGGTAATTATTACTAATTATTACTAATTATTGGTAATTATTACTAATTATTGGTAATTATTACTAATTATTGGTAATTATTACTAATTATTGGTAATTATTACTAATTATTGGTAATTATTACTAATTATTGGTAATTATTACTAATTATTGGTAATTATTACTAATTATTGGTAATTATTACTAATTATTGGTAATTATTACTAATTATTGGTAATTATTTCTAATTATTACTAATTATTTCTAATTATTACTAATTATTGGTAATTATTACTAATTATTACTAATTATTGGTAATTATTGGTAATTATTGGCAATTATTACTAATTATTGGTAATTATTGGTAATTAACACTAATTATTACTAATTATTGGTAATTATTACTAATTATTGATAATTATTACTAATTATTACTAATTATTGGTAATTATTGGTAATTATTGGTAATTATTGGTAATTATTACTAATTATTACGAATTATTGGTAATTATTACTAATTATTACTAATTATTGGTAATTATTACTAATTATTACTAATTATTGGTAATTATTGGTAATTATTTCTAATTATTAATAATTATTGGTAATTATTACTAATTATTGGTAATTAGTGATAATTATTACCAATTATTACTAATTATTACTAATTATTCCTAATTATTGGTAATTATTCCTAATTATTACTATTTATTACTAATTATTGGAAATTATTACTAATTATTACTAATTATTGGAAATTATTACTAATTATTGGTAATTATTGGTAATTATTCCTAATTATTGGTAATCATTACGAATCATTATTAATTATTGGTAATTATTACTAATTATTGGTAATTATTAATAATTATTGGTAATTATTCATAATTATTGGTAATTATTCCTAATTATTGGTAATTATTCCTAATTATTACTAATTATTAATAATTATTGGTAATTATTGGTAATTATTGATAATTATTAGTAATTATTACTAGTTATTGGTAATTATTGTTAATTATTACCAATTTTTTGGTAATTATTACTAATTATTACAAATTATTACTAATTATTACTAATTATTAATAATTATTACTAATTATTACTAATTATTACTAATTATTACTAATTATTACTAATTATTACTAATTATTACTAATTATTGGTAATTATGGGTAATTATTGGTAATTATTGATAATTATTACTAATTATTGGTAATTATTACTAATTATTACTAATTATTACTAATTATTACTAATTATTACTAATTATTACTAATTGTTAATAATTATTGGTAATTACTGGTAATTATTAGTAATTATTAGTAATTATTGATAATTATTACTAAATATTGGTAATTATTACTAATTAATGGTAATTATTGGTAATTACTGGTAATTATTAGTAATTATTAGTAATTATTGATAATTATTACTAAATATTGGTAATTGTTACTAATTACTGGTAATTATTGGCAATTATTGGTAATTATTACTAATTAATGGTAATTATTGATAATTATTTCTAACTAATGGTAATTATTGGTAATTATTTCTAATTAATGGTAATTATTGTTAATTATTACTAATTAATTCTAATTATTGGTAATTATTACTAATTATTACTAATTATTGGTAATTATTACTAATTATTGATAATTATTACTAATTATTACTAATTATTGGTAATTATTGGTAATTATTGGTAATTATTACTAATTATTACTAATTATTGGTAATTATTACTAATTATTACTAATTATTGGTAATTATTAGTAATTATTACTAATTATTGGTAATTATTGGTAATTATTTCTAATTATTACTAATTATTGGTAATTATTACTAATTATTACTAATTATTGGTAATTAGTGATAATTATTACCAATTATTACTAATTATTCGTAATTGTTGATAATTATTACTAATTATGGATAATTATTGGTAATTATTACTAATTATTGGTAATTATTGGTAATTATTACTAATTATTGGTAATTATTACTAATTATTGGTAATTATTACTAATTATTGGTAATTATTACTAGTTATTACTAATTATTGGTAATTATTATTAATTATTACTAGTTATTGGTAATTATTGGTAATTATTTCTAATTATTACGAATTATTGGTAATTATTACTAGTTATTACCAATTATTACTAATTATTGGTAATTATTGGTGATTATGGGTAATTATTACTAATTATGGATAATTATTGGTAATTAGTAAATTATTACTAATTATTGGTAATTATTGGTAATTATTGGTAATTATTACTAATTATGGATAATTATTGGTAATATTACTAATTATTGGTAATTATTGGTAATTATTACGAATTATTGGTAATTATTTCTAATTATTGACAATTATTACGAATTATTGATAATTATTACTAATTATTGGTAATTATTGGTAATTATTACTAATTATTCCTAATTATTGGTAATTATTACTAATTATTACTATTTATTACTAATTATTGGTAATTATTACTAATTATTGGTAATTATTACTAATTATTCCTAATTATTGGTATTTATTAGTAATTATTGGTATTTATTCTTAATTATTGGTAATTATTACTAATTATTCCTAATTACCATTAACTATGAACAATGAATACTAATAATTTAAATTTATTAAGTAACAAAACAATCTAAACATAATTAAATTACAACTAATTAAGAATAATTCAAACTAATAAAAAATTTAAAATAAATATTAAATTAAAATGAACATAAATACCTTTAAAATTGATCTAAGGTTGATCTCTGATCGTTGTTGCAGACTTCAATATCAACTCCGGAAATAAAAATTAAACTTAAGAAACTCTGAACTCTAAAAATAGATTTTTGAGAGAAGTAGAAGATAGAGTTTGAGAATGAATGGAAAAAAACGGATGGGGGTATTTATAGGTTAGCTTATTTGCGACGGGTATCCCGTCGCAAATACCTTAGCCCGCATTTATCACGGTCAACGGTTAAATAGTTATTTGCGACGGGACCCGTCGCAAATAATAACCTGCCGACAATCTATTTGCGACAGGGGTATATTCCCGTCGCAAATGTTTTTTACCGCCGCCGGTTATTTGCGACGGGTGGTAACCCCCCGTCGCAAATAACTTTCCCGCGATTTGGCGCGCATTTCGCGCCAGACCTTTTGCGACGGGTTAGCTTTCCCCGTCACAAATAAGTAGTTATTTGCAGTGGGCAAATTCCCCCGTCGCAAATAAATTTTTAACGGGACTATTTGCGACGGGATTTATCCCCGTCGCAAATAACCCGTCGCAAATACCCATTTTTCCCGTAGTGATTCAATCCATAGAGAAATTCAAGGAAGGATATTAGAGAATCATCAAATCCAAAAGATGTGGTTAATCAAAAAATTGACAAGGTAATTCTTCCACCTAAGAAACCTACTTTTGAGGCTAACCAGATAAGGAATCAGGATATTCGTTGTTACAAATGTCAAGTAAGGGTTCGCATTTCTAGTGAATGACCAAATCAACATACCATGACCATTAACAAGCATGGAGAATGGGATACCGATGGAGGGAACTCAAAGGAGGAAGATGAAGAATCCCCCAAAATTGATAATGGAGAATTTGCTTAAGATGGTGAGATTCTTGTCACTAGGAGAGTTCTAAGCACACAAATGACCATGGGAGAGAAGGAGCAGTGGGAGAACCTTTTCCATACATGGTGCAAGATCCATGGAAAGGTATGTAGTGTTATTATTGATGGAGGAAGTTGTAGCAATGTAGTGAGCACTAAGTTGGTGGAGAAGTTGGGACTTCCAACTTTGAGGAATCAACATCCATATCAGCTTGAATGGTTGCATGGTTGTGGAGTACTGAAGGTTTCAAAATAGTAGGAGGTATTGTTCTCCATTAGTAATACAAGGATGAGGTATTTTGAGACATTATTCCTATGAAGTTGTGCCACTTGTTGTTGGGTCAACCGTGGCAGTACGATCGGCATGTCACTCATGATGGGTTCTTGAACCATCAATCTTTTGTACTTCAAGGGGAAAAATAACCCTCAACTCCATTTCCCCCAAAAAAATTCTATAAGATCACATTTTGAGAGAAAAGAAAAGAAATTCATGATGAAGAAAAAAAGAGAGAAAATAAAAAATGAGAGAATTAGGGGAAAATAGAAAATTAGAGAAGAAAAGAAATGGAGAGAAAAGAAAATTCAAGAATAAAAAAGATTTGAGAGGAGAGAAAAGTGTGATGTTGGAAAAAGAGTGGGGTTAAGGAAGCTTTGATTTCTCGACAAAACCTTTTAGTACTTATATACAAAGAGGTGATGTTGGACACTAATGACTTAACATCTTCTTTTCCAAATGTTGTTGATTTTTTGTTACAAGAGTACAACGATGCCTTTCCAAAAGAGGTGCCACCAGGTTTTCCACCCATTAGAGGTATTGAACATTAAATTGAACTCATACCTAAAGAATCACTACCGAATTGCCCTATATATCGCACCAGCCTGGAGGAGAAAAAATAAATTCAAAGGCAAGTTCAAGATCTATTGGATGTGGGATATGTCAGAGAGAGCCTTGGTCCTTGTGTCCTACTGGTGTTTCTATTACCAAAGAAGGATGGAATATATATAATGTGCATTGACTTTAGAGCCATCAATAACATCACAGTTAGGTATTATCATCCTATCCCTAGGTTAAATGATATGCTAGATGAATTAAATGGTTCAACTATTTTCTCAAAAAATGATTTAAGAAGTGGCTACCATCAAATAAGGATGAAAGAAGTAGATGAGTGGAAAAGTGAATTTAAGAAAATACAAGGACTTTATGAATGGTTAGCCATGACCTTTGGTCTCACCAATACACTTAGCACATTTATGATCTTAATGAATCATGTCTTACGTGCATATATTGAAAAACTTTTGGTAGTTTACTTTGATGACATTTTGGTGTATAGTAGGACTTTGCATGAACATGTAGATCACTTAAGAAAATTCCTAGAGGTGTTAAGAAATAAAAAATTGTTTGGAAACATAAATAAGTGTGAATTTTTCCTTGATAAGATTTTTTCCGTTGTATTTGTTGTGAGTGGAAATGGAGTTGAAGTCGATAGTGAGAAGATCAAAGCAATACAAGAATGGTCAGTTCCAACCTCCATTGGATAGGTAAGAAGTTTTCATGGTCTTGTTAGTTTTTACAGGAGATTTGTGAAGGATTTAAACACACTAGCATCACCATTGAATGAGTTGAGAAAGAAGAATGTTTCTTTCAAATGGGGGAAAACTCAAGAGAAGGCCTTCCATAGTCTTAAGGAGAGACTCACTCATGCCCCTCTACTTGCACTTCCGGACTTTGGTAAGAGATTTGAAATTGAATGTGATGCAAGCGAAATTGGAATAGGAGGAGTACTAATGCAAGAAGGTAAGCCCATTTCTTTCTTTAGTGAGAAGTTAAATGTCCCAACTCTAAACTACGCTATATATGATAAAGAGTTATATGCATTGTTTAGAGTTCTAGAAACATGGAAACATTATCTTTGGCCTAAAGAATTTGTGATCCATTATGATCACGAGGCTCTTAAATACCTTAGGATCCAACATAAACTAAATAGGAGACATGCAAGATGACTGGAATTCATTGAATCATTTCTATATGTCATCAATCTCAAAAAGTGTAAAGAAAATATCGTGGCTAATGAAATTTCACATAGATGTTCTCTTTTATCCTTGTTGGATTCAAAACTCCTTGGTTTTGAATGCATTAAGGATTTATATGCCACTAATAGTGATTTTAGTGAACCTTATGAACATTGTAAACCTAGAGTTATTTGGGAAAAGTTCTATTTACATGATGGATTCTTATTCCAGATTGATAAGCTTTGCATTCCTAATTACTCTATCCATTTACTTTTACTAAAGGGGTCACATTTTGGTGCGTTAATGGGACATTTTGGTGTTGCAAAAACTTTAAGCATTCTAAGTGAACATTTTTATTGGCCTAGGATATCTAGAGATGTTGAAAAATTTGTGGAAAATTGCATTGCCTGCCATAAAGCCAAATCAAAACTAAACCCACATAGACTATATCTTCCTCTCCCAATCCCCAACACCCCTTGGGAGGACATATCAATGGAATTTATTGTCGGGTTACCACGAACTAAGAGGAGGAGAGATTCCATTTTTTTGTGGTGGATCGGTTTTCAAAAATGACATATTTTTTTCCTTGTCACAAAACAAATGATGTCACTAACATTGAAACATTTTTCTTTCAGGAAGTAGTCAAACTCCATAGAATTACAAGGATGACTATGTCGGATTGAGACACAAAATTCCTCAATTACTTTTGGAAGACCTTATAGAGAAAACTGGGTACAAAGTTACTATTTTACACTACTTTTTATCAGAAAATCGATGGGAAAACGGAGGTGGTGAATTGAACACTGTCATCCCTTCTGCGAACATTTATCAAGAAGAGTCTCAAGAATTGGAATGAGTGTCAACCACATGTGGAATTCACATATAACAGGTACAAGCACTCCACTACTCAATATTCTCCATTTGAAATTGTTTACGGTTTTAACCCTCTTGCCCCTATTGATCTAGTTCCTTCACCTTTGCAGAAAGCAACTATTATGGATGCGAAAGGGCGTACAGAATTCATCAAACACCTCCATGAAAAGGCAAGGAAAAATATCGAATGGATGAACCAGAAATATGTTGATCGTGCAAACAAGGTTCGTAAGCAAATTTTTTTCGAGCCCGGTGACTTAGTCTGGGTTCATATGTGAAAGGAAAGATTTCCGGCAAGCAGAAATCAAAACTCATACCATGAGGAGATGGAGCTTTCTGAGTGATTGAGAAGATAAAAAACAATGCTTACAAGATAGCTTTGCTAGGTGAGTATGGTGTAAGTGGCACTTTCAATGTTTCTGATCTTTCTCCTTTTTGGGTGTAGAGGATGAAGAGTTGAGGACAACTCCTTTTCAAGAGGGGAGGATGATGAGAATCATGTTGAAGGCACCAAGTCGACTGCACGGGAGGAGGAGTTGGATTTTTAATGCCCGATGACATGAGGGAGATTAAAGAGGTTGAATGCTACAATGCGCTCCCAACTCGCTTCATTAAAGGCCCAATAGATCTTGTCTTGCATGGATGGAGTAAATGGGCCTATAATATTACTTATTCAATCCCAAACATGATGTTTAAATCTTGACCCACATGGTTGCATGAATTTTGGAAGCCTTGCCCACATGGAGGATTCTAGAATGACATCTTTGGACACCAAAGTCAAATCTGATTGGCTATGCACTCAAAGTCAAATCTGGTAGGGTACAGTTGGAAAGTTGTGTGCTACCTTTCCAAAAAGTTTTTGGTAGAATTTATCTTTTTGAATTTAAGAGGGCAAAGTAGGTTTAGCCTTTATGACTTTAGGGTATTAAACCATTGACTATTGTATCTCCCCTTGGCTATAAATAGCCATCCCCATGGCACTTGTATGGCATTCAAGATTGTAATAGAGAGTTTATGTTTTGTTTATCTCTGTTCTATGAGGGTTGTTCTGGTTTTCTCCTTAGCTCTTTTTCATTCTTGCCTTGTCAATCTACAAGTTAGATTGGTAATCTAAGATCACAAATCCCCCAATTGTGTGCCTCAACTCAAGTGCGTTGTTGTGTGGATTGGCTATCACAACCCTCCCTTGAGTGTGTTGTCTAAGTAGTAAGCCGCGCTCCTTATAGTGTTGATTGACTACTTGCATCCACTATTCGTACCCATCATCTACCACTTAACCCCAAACCACATCCTTCATTCGCCGCCCTACGCTGTGAAGATCGGGCCACCCCGTACGTCTCGCATCAATAAACCAAGATCATTCATGCATTGAAATCAAAACCATGCATAAATATAAAATAAAGGACATGTCATACACTGATGATGGAAAAATCTCATCTTATATCTTTCGCTTGATGATGAACACTTAGAAGCAACCAATGGAAACTTCCCCCCTAGGGTGTCCATTTTTGCCCCCGCCTCTCCCTCGTTCCGTGCATGAATGGAACACCATAGGGGGGAATATGAGATCATGACTATACCATACATATATCAATCATATGCTACAACAAGTGATCTCATGTTTCTCTGCAGATCTCAGGTTTCTCCGCATGGTGCCTTCAATAAGTGATCATCATCAAATATTCTCTGCAAATATTCTCCAAAAATCCCATGTTTCCCCCCTAGGGTGTCCATTTTCACTTCCCCATTCCATTTTTCCCCCACCTCTCTACCTCCCCTCACATTCCTGAATCACCTTCCTCTCCGCCTTCCGTCGTCTCAACCACCCCATATTCTCACCTCGGCCTACGCCTCCTTATCCCCACCCCCTCCGGTTCGTCCATCTTTATCTCTGTTTCCTCTCCCCCCACGATCTCCTTAACTCCGCTTCCACCCTTCACGATCCACGATTCCCTCCCATCCAACATTATTTTCGTCCAGGGTTCTGTTTTTTTTTTTTGAGTTTGTGGTCTAGGGTGTCCATTTCGCTTGAGGATGATCACTTATTGTAGGGTGTCCATTTCGTCCAGGGTGTCCATTTCATCTAGGGTGTCCATTTCGTCCATGGTTCTGCTTCCACCTGTTCTATGCATGATCTCATGTTTTTCCCTAGGATGTCCATTTTTGCCCCAACCTCTCTCCCTAGGGTGTCCATTTCGCTTGATGATGATCACTTATTGTAGCATATGATTGATACATCACAACACTTATGACATGACTATATCATACTCTATGATATAGTTAAAGCAGTGGTGTGATATCACTATATCACACCTTATGAAATTCCATACCAAGGCAAACGATATTCCTTGGTTTCATGTATTCGTACAATATGGCATACCCACATCATACACTATGACAAAATGAGGCGCAACCCAACTGGGAGTCTGCTTTCGGGGTGAACCTCTCCCCCGGGATCCACTCGCCTTATCGGGTCACTCGGTTTCTGACTGGGTGGGCAAAATGAGGCGCAACCCACCCGTGTTGACGGATTGCATGATGAACCATCGTCACCTGGGTTGTCACCCTCCGAGACGCTCTGTCATCTCGGCTGGCAACGACTCCTTCCTGGCTGGGGCTCTCTCCAGAGTGACCTCTTTGTGGGGAGGGGGGCTTCCTTGTGTCGAGGGTCCAAAAAGACCACACATGGAAATTCCCTTTCTCCAAAAGAAAAAATATCACCTCCAACATTAACTTTGAAGATTCTTTGATGGGGTTAGGCTGGAATCTCAACTTTGTGTTTATTGATCTTCTAAAATTACGTATCGAACTTTGGACATCATTTTCAAAACATTGATAAACACGAACTTGAGATTTGGTTTTGTAGCTTCTATAAGCTGAATTTGTATATAACAAACATATTATGAAGTATTACTACAAGACATTCTCCACTTGAAGTGGTGTTACTACTCGACAATCACTCATGTAGAATTGTACTCTTTAAGGTGTGCTCAAAATACAAGAAAGAAGTTCCATAAATCTATTTGTGCCAAGATAGGAAAATCATATGCTAAGAACAAAAGGCAAGTCATCAAGCACCAAAAGCAATCCCTTTTTTAACACCTTCAGATGGAAGGATTTTCATCAAAAAAGGAGTAAGTTGGCATCACAAGTTCAAGGTATGTTCAAAATATGTGAAAGAGTTGGTAGCAATGCCAACCTACCTATTGATTTATCACCCTTACCTTTGAGGATGACAATACACCAAATAGGACAAATCCTCCCAAATGGAGAAGAATTATATTAATCAACCAAGGAGAATATTATTGAGCTTGACAAAATTATGAAGCTCAATTATTTGAATTGGACCAACTCATGTTTTTTAATATTCATCTTATTGGCGGGCGACAACTAATTTATTTAGATAACAAGAAGCCACGACTGCATGGGAAAGAGAATTTTTTTTTTAAAGTTGCTGGTTTTTTAATTCCTTTTCCATTTATTATAGAAAGATGTGTATCCTATAAATTTTGACCGGAAATTGATAACGCAGTTGCCGTCAAAGCTTAGTCATTTGACCATAACATCGTATACATTCGTAAGCCTAAAACGCACAAATCAACAGGTAAAGAAATTCGCAAGTTCTTAGTCATGAACACGAGGGGATGCAAAAACTGGCCTTCATGACATCTCAAGGTTAAACAGGGCATTACATTGTATATCAAACTTGATGAGCACGAATTAATCATGAGCTCCCCCACCATTGAAATCACGTCGGAAACCCGACCTTGTAATGATGAGGGGCAACATAAGAAACAGCCAGGATCTGATCACCAAAAGTGCGCCCGTGCAAACAGTGTGCCGCCATGCAACATGACTCGCTTCTTCTGTACTCCACAATCACACACCCCAACTCCAACTCACCCTCTGCTGCACCCAACTGCACCTCATCAGCCACCATCTCGGGGCATTCTCCAGAAATTGCAGCACACCTACTTGGTTCATGCGACTCCTCGCGCCTTTCTCTACCTTCTTCAACATTTACTGCCACCTCCCTTTCTTGACATGTTTCAGAACAATCCACGTTGTGCCTCACAACATTTACTGCCTTAATGGAGCCAAACCTGCAATCATGGGTGGATCAAAAAGTAATCCCAGGGTCACAATTTTCAAAAGCAAACATCCTCACCTGGCGCACTCCATTCGGATATCTTCCAAAATTTCTTCCAGTTCCGCTTCAGACAATGAAGAGAGCGTATCTGGGTCAAACACGTTTTTAAGCTTCAAAATTTCTGTGGGCTTCTCAAGAAGAGGTTTTGCATGCTCAGGGGTATCATAGAATGGTGGGTTTCCAGTATTTTCCTGGGGTCAATGATGTCCTCGAAAAGTTAAAAATAAATAATTTTAATAATAATTTTAATTTTAAAAAAACTAAGATAATGAAGCACAGGGTGACGGAGTACCGCTTGTGATGCATTAGGTAGAGCTTGAACTGCAGTAAGCACTTGCCCTCCCAACTTCAAGCCATTAAGACCAGCACATGCCTTGAGAGTAACCGCCGGATCTACATACTGAGACAGTACACGCAAATTACTCTCCCGAAAGTCCGAGGAAAAGAGAGGCCTATCTTCTAAATAAGGTGCAGGAAAAGCAACTGCAAATACATATCCAAAATTAAAGTTTGAACGTAATTCAAAAGCCAGGCAAGTCCCAATAAACCTGGAAACATATAGTGGGTGAAAAATATTAACTGCTGCTGCCCAGGGAAGAGTTTTTTAATTTCAAAAATATTTTTCACTACTAAATATTTTAGTTTACAAGAATCAGAAATCCACGACCATCAATTAAAGATTGTTTACAAAAGCATTTTACATAGCATTTCAGATTGCAATCAGAACTATATTCTGCTCTGTAAATAACAAAAAAAAAAAAAAAAAAACCCAAATCCACAGCTTTACAATGAACTAGAATTACAGTTATCAACTTTTAACACGCACTTGCAATTAGAACTGTGTTCTACACTGTTCCAACTTGGCAAGGATTTCATGCAAAACAAACAACCTATATCCACGACTTTAACTTACAATTCAATCGAAGGATGATCAGTTGAGCATGAAACACAGTTAATTATTACTCAATAATTGAGACCTAGGACCTTGACACCTCCACAACAGAATCATTTGTTGTTGGAAAATCCATTATAGATAATGATAAAACATGTCAACAGCCTTCGCAAAAGTTTTCAGCAATCACGCACAAAGTAGTTTTATAATTAAATTATACATGTTCCATGCCAAACTATATTGGCCATCAAGAAGCAAAATGAGATAGCCTTACCAAAGAGTTCTACTAACACAATCACCCATCCAGTATCTCATTCAATCATTTTCCTTCCATAGTATTTCACGGTATAGTAAGACCCATAAAAACCCACAGCAACCAATAAATAAGAATTTAAACCCCCTCATTTCATAAAAATCGAATAAATACAATAAATAAAGTTGGAATGGGCAATACTAACCATACATGAGTGGCCCTAAAACAAGACAGATATGAAGGAACATCCATTGACATAAATAGTAATGCAACAAACTAATACTGCCATTAAAAACCAATCAATACTTGAAAGGTGGCACAAGTGTGTCCACCAGATACAACTTTTATTCCTAATTTATGAGACAGGTGGCAAGAACTGGTGTAATACCTCTAAGAAAGCACGTGATCCATCATCACCTTCCTTCATGTCAAACATAAAAGCCTTTAAAGGTCCAAAAGCACAAACAATCTCCATGATCTAAAGATGACAGAAGCTCATTATAGAAAATAAGGAAACGGGCTCTAAAAATGCAGCAGGAATGATTAAAAATGCTTTGTAAAAATTAAAATGTATAAATGCCACAATTTCAAAGAATCATAAAATTAATATTGAAAAATAAAGTAGATAATCAAAAAGAGAAATTTTAAAATTTAAAAGTAAATTTGTGGGATCAGGTTACCATTTCAGATGAGAAAACTTCCGATATACCACCAATGAAGATCTGGAAAAAACTCAACCACACAAACAACAGTACACAGCAAGTTAGCACCAAGACAAACTGAAGAAACAGAAAACAATCATCTATTCACACTAAGAAGGTGAAGAGCATCACTTGCTAGATCTTCTCAAGGCACAACACAGTGAGAACAAAAAGATAAGCATAGTTCCCAAAAAAAAACATTGATAAAGATTCCTCGTCACTGCAAAATGCCATCTAGGATGACCTCTTCCACTATTCTTAGCCCTTGCATCAAAGTGTGTGATCATCAAAACAGAACCTTTCTAAACATCATTGCTCCCACACAACCCAAATTACTACCCAAATCCCTAATTTTTAAATTCAGATTTCTTTGAAGTCTAAAACCTCAGCTCTATTCTAACTTCTGACCTGTAAGTTTGATCATCAAAACAGAACCTTTCTAAACATCAATGCTCCCACACAACCCAAATTACTACCCAAATCCCTAGTTTTCAAATTCAAATTTCTTTGAAATCTAAAACCCCAGCTCTATTCTAACTTCTGACCTTTAAGTTTAAAGATTGACACCTTAAATTACACTGTTCAAGCCTTAAAAGCAAAAAAAAAAAAAAAATGTGAATTGGCTTCATTCTAAACCCAAGCTATCTTTTCTCCGCTCGCCATCCTTCCCACTTTTAACGCCTCCCTTGTCCCCTCCCTCCCACTCAAGAGCACCGCCACCCCCTGCACTCAATCTCTCACTTCCTCTTCTCTTCTACCTTCCCCCATGCATCTATAACATTTCAATAAAAAAATCAAAAACTAAAATGTTAACACGCTAAGACATGTAAAATGCTACGCCATATTTATTTCACACATATATGACAGACAGATTTTAACATTGTTAGACCAGTAATGTATCGATGGATTTGACTGGGTCAATCCTTTTCCCCCTTATCCCATGTATTTGAATTTCAAATCTCCTGCTATCTTCGGTCTTGTATCTTTCATCTTATTCCATAAATAGAACAACCCAGTCTCACCAGTTACACTTTCTGGGTTTACTTCTTCAGCATGGTATCAAAGCCCAGAAAATAGTCGCTTTCCCCCCTCTCCCCTGAATAGGCCGTAGACCACAGTCCTAGCCACCTAGTCTCCTGCTACAGACGGCCTCATCTCCAGTGTTATTGTGACCCCCCCCCCCCCTCCAGGCGCGACACAGCAGTGCATCTCCAGGCCAGGCAGGCTCTCCAGACAAGTGCCCCCAGAACACCCTCTCCAGGAGAACCAGACACACAGCTCTCTTGGCGCGCCCTCTCCTGGCAACCCAAACACCCCCTGGATACTCTCTGTGCGCCCACCTCTGCCGATCCAAACAAACCTCATCAACAAGGCGCGCCTCTCTAGCTGCAAAGCTTTCGTAGTGTCCTCTCTTACGTAGCCATGAGTTCTGCTACTAAAATCTCAAAGAATCTTCAATAGGTCCCTCTGTTATTCCATTTGCTACTGGTCCGCGTTACTTTCTGCTACTTCTCATGGATTCCTCAAGCGACACTCCTTCCAAACCTGAATTGACCACAGTTTATCGCAGTTGGTCGATGAGTGTCTTGATTCCTCCAATTTTACCATGTGGAGGAAGATCGCTATAGCCTTTTTAAAGGTTACGGGTTGCAATATTCATCTAGTTAGTCCACCAGAAAGTATCCCCCAAAACATTTCCAAGAAGCTAGACGACAACAAGATCTTCGCCCTCGCTCTTACAATGGACAAGACAGTCAAGCTTGAAGCCAAAAACACAAATACAGACAAGGAACAATGGAACCCATTGTTTTTTATGTATTCTGAAACCAATAAATTATCTTGAGTGTTTGATCTTTTGCAAGAGTTATTTGCACTTCATCAGGAGCCCCGTCTGATTGATGTTGTACCTCTCACTCTTAGATGTTTTAATAATCACAAACAGCATTTATTGTTCTAAACATTTCATTTGACTATTTATGATTGTATATAAAAATAGGAAGTATATAAAAATAGGAAGTTGACCGATCAATCGACGGGTTCAAGAGGCATTTGGAGACTTTTTTTGAAGGCCCTCACTGGGCATTTCTACCACCCAGCTGGAAACAAACCACCGGTCAGCCGGTGTGCTGGACAGTGGCGCCTGCAAACTGCCTCACCCACCGGCCAGCCGGTGGAGTTTTTCCAGAAAGTTAAACTAGCCGTTATAGGCTGTCCCCTCCAGCCTCTCTCACCTCTCAATGGCTCTTTTGGATTCTGAACACCTCCAAAACCACCATGGGACCTTCAGAGGCTACAAATACACCCCCAAGAAGGCTTGGATAACATTAGTTACCTAGCGGTTACATTTTGGTTACTATTGTGCCTTCACTTGGGCCAATTGTGCTTATTTCAATTGCTCACTGGCTTCTTTCTCTCTCTTTCTCTCATTTTGCCATTTCTTTCTTGCTGAGATTTGAGTGTGTTGTATAGGGTTTGTACTAAAACAAACCTCTCCTTCATTTTCTTCTTCTTGGGTGCTCAATGCCACTAAAGTGAGTCTTTTTGGGTTTCTTGCTATAACCATTAAAAAGCAAGTGTCTTCCTTTGTATTGGGTTTCTTGCTACAACCAATTAAAAAGCAAGGTTGTTTCGAGTTCCAGGCAACCGTTAAAGCCAAGGGATAATGGAACCCTCAAGCCTTTGAGGGGAGGACACGTAGGCACTCATATTGAGTTTTTGGCCGAACTCCTTTATCATCTTGCTTTGTCATTTATTTTCCGCTGTGCTTACTCTTTAATATCGCATAATTGTATCATTTTGTTTTATTTATCGCTTTATTTTATTTTAATTTTTAAAAGCCAATTCACCCCTCTTATCATCCTACTTGGATGACAATTTATGCCTACTATTATGACTAGAAGACAATTGTGGACAAGATCATCAACTTACAGCCGATTCATCAAACACCGGAAGAAATACACAATCAGCACGAACAATTTTTTCGTTCTCGCTTTTGCAAAGCTTGGACCCAAAGTATAGTGTTACGACAACAGAGATGCTTGTCGGTGTTACCACCCCTTAAACCGTCCTTAGTCTAGAGTCATCTTATCGAGGCCAGTCGGTCATTTGCCACTAATACTATTAATCTAAGGGCGTGATTCTTGCAACTTGTGTTGGTGGACATGGAGGTGAATGCTCTAATCGTGATACTCGTGAATGTTTACAATGAAACCATTCTGACCAACAAAATCATATCATTGACTCCTATTGGCATCTTCATGGACGCCCTAAACGTCCTCCACCTTCAAGTCATGCTTGTTCTGTTCAAACCGCACTTGTCGATTCCTCCACCACTGCCATGGATACTCTATGTATGGTCAAGCTTTCCAAGCAGTTTCAACAAAAGTAGTCTCAATTGTTGGTTCCGGACACAGCGGAAGCATGCGTTGGTGGGCGATATATTAAAATTTCTTTAAATATTTCAATGCCTGAAACCAAGAGCGAGAATCTTGAACGTCAAATTTATAATTAACTTATTTAATATCAGAGGAAACGATTACCTGGGCTTAAGAACCTTTCTTCGTTGAGGATGTTGATCGTCCGAAAAGAATCCATTCGAATTGTCTTCGTTGCGTTTTGAGGATCCAAGGACAGAATCTCTCTAGCGGTGATTCACACGTGCTCCTTTAATCTCTGAGCAACCCCAATCGATCTCCGGATGCTAGCGCGAGGAGTCGATTGTCTTGTGTTACTCGTGTTGATCGCTCGCCCTTCGATATTGAAGGTATCTCTTTTACGTTTCTCATTCTTGAGAGGAAGAGAGAAAGGAAGAGTCGAGCGAAAATTCGTTCTGCGCAACAATTTTCTATTCTCGATATTGAATTGCAATATACAACATAACTGTCTATTTATAGATATGGGGTTTAGGTAAAAATATAATTTAATTGCAAACCGATCATTAAATAACATTTAAAACCTTTAAAAATCTCCATTCCATAAAATAATAATATTATAATTATTTTGTGTCGCACGCCAATTTGCGCAAATTGATAAATAATATTTAACGGTTTGTAAATAATTATTTACCACCGGACGCGATCTTGATCCGTTCGAGCACCTCGATATTGACTGAATACCCGAATAAACATTTTATTCATAAATAAATATTTCATTCACATACCGGTGAATAAATATTTATTAAATATTCGAAAAAATAAAAACATATATTTGTATTCACATGTCACTGAATAATTATTTATTAAATTTATGTGATCAATACAACTTGAATAAAATTATTCATCGGTCTAGAGAATAATATTTATTCTATTAATTAAATTCAAATAAAATTTAATTAAGATCAAGGGAAACACTTCGTATATAACCATCTAGGATTTTTTCTCATTGGCATTAGGCGGATTTGCCTAAATTCCAAAATTATTGTCTAGCAAAAAAGTCAAGACACCCAAAAGAAAGAACTTAATATTGTAACAACGATAACCGCATACGAACGCTCACTGCGTAATATAATCTTTTTGTCTCGATATCTTATCAAGCAGGTTGCACATCCGTGTCACCAATCTATATGCACGATACGTCTTTCTTTGTTTATCTGAAATAAACTCGTCGTTACACCAGGATAATGGAATTTAAGACGACGGTTATATTCCAATCAAAGGGTCGAGATATCAGCGTTCATAAAGAATGAAGGGATAAATCCTTCCCCGACTTATCCATTAACGACATGTCAATCGTGACGCACCCAACATACCCTACTTCCCACCAACATATTGCGTAACGGTTTTGGTCAGTAAATCTAAGTGTGCTAGTCATTACATGCATCAATAATAATTTTAAAGTCTAAGGATCATCACACACGCTCGCGGATAGAAATATCCGACGACACCAAAACATGCAGAATTTCTAATGGCGGGTCTGTTCTCATAATCTCCCGTCTTGGAGATCAGCAAGTGTGAACTTCATAAGAAAAGTATCATTGCTTACGAGTACTCGCACCCGACAGTCTAAATACTATGTATCACATCATAGTACGTTACCCAACCACAAAACTATATTAAGAATATTGTCATTGCACTTCAAGATTCACATCATAGAAGGGAACTGCTATGACCTTATCAATGTGACCTATACTCTAAGACATTATTACATTAAAGTCATGCAAAACAATGAATAATATGAAGTAAGAAGTTTAATTAATATTCAATACATCAAATATACATGTATAATCAAAGTACAAAGAGTTAGTCCTAGGACACCAACTCCAACAAACTCTCACTTGGACTAGAGTCAACTGCCTACAACTTTCAGTCCGCTAGAGCTCACATGACAATCATATTTATGCTGAGTCAAGGCTTTAATCAAGGGATCCGTCATGTTGTCTTCCGTGGATATATTGCTCACTGCAACCTCACCTCTCTGATAAAAATCTCTCAAGAGATAATACTTCCAAAGTGCTTCGACCTCAGATCTGACCTTGACTCTTTTGCGAGTCACCGCTGCAGTATTATCCAAATAGAGTGTGATAGAATCTTTACTGCTAGTGTAACGTCTCGACCCGGGTGCCACACACTAGTGTCCCGAGCTGGTGATGCGCGATGCAAGACCCACTAGGAAGTGTCCTAGGAACCTTGTATAATGTCCGCGCTTTGAGCACCCGGATCGCCGCAAGAAAACAAGTGAATGTGACGTGCGGATAGTGAAAATAAGAAGGAAATGGGAAATGGTCAAGGTAGAACCCAAAGAGAACTTGTCTCTAAGAACTCTAGCCACAAGACGCCACAAAGGATGACCAATCCTTTGATAAGTCAAGAATTAAGCAAGAACACAAAGGTTGCAAGCAAAACTCACCATAATAACATTACTTTCATTCATCATGCTTCAAGAGTACAAGGGGGTGGCTATTTATAGCCAAAGAAACTTGAAATTCGAATTACACATGGGGTGGCTCTTTACATTAGTCTAATGGCTAGTTTTCCATAGTCAAAAAGCCTATAGGATGCTTTTGACAACTTTGGCACTTGACCAAGACTTTAGGAGACAAGTAGCACACCCTTTTGGAAAAGAAAAGACAAGTAGCCCACCACCTTTTGACTTTGAAGATTCCATGGTGGGTGGGCTTGAAATCTCGTAGCACCACTTGGGTTGGGTTTTTAAAAGCATGTTTGGGCCTTAATTAATGTAATTATAGGCCCGAATGCTTCCCCCAAGCAAAGGTGTTGGGCCTCCTCTTGGAATTCCATGATTAATCCATTTAAGGCCTCCTTCATTCTCTTGGTCCGCTCCCTTGTCATTGGGCCTCCAATTCCACGTAAAGGGTCTTGTCCACTTGTGTGCATTCTGCCTTCCTCATCATGTCCGCCTCCAACCCCGTGATGCCCATGTGTTCCATGATCCTCATCATCTCCTCCCTCCTCAAAAGGATTCGTCCTCGAATCTGAAAATTCAAAGGGAGAAAGATCAGCAACATTAAAGGTACCACTAACATTCCCATACCTGTCGGGTAAATCAATCTTGTAGGCATTATCATTGATCTTCTCTAAGACTTGGAAAGGACCATCTCCTCGTGGATGAAGTTTTGATTTTCGTTGCTCCGGAAACCTCTCCTTCCTCAAGTGTAGCCACACCCAATCTCCAGGTTGAAAAACCATTTTTCGCCGACCTTTGTTGGCGTGCTTCGCTACTTGTTCATTCTTCCGCTCAATGTTGGCCTT
This sequence comes from Viscum album, assembly GCA_963277665.1. NCBI lineage: Eukaryota > Viridiplantae > Streptophyta > Magnoliopsida > Santalales > Viscaceae > Viscum > Viscum album. The sequence goes on from OY728127.1 coordinate 898,411,204, forward strand.
TACCTTTGCATGGAACTCCTGCACAAACTTTGCCTTCTTTTCACCTTCAAGATTTGAAAATTGATTAGTAGGAAAAGGTAAAATATCAAGTGGAGTTAATGGGTTAAAACCATACACAACTTCAAATGGTGAAGCATTAGTAGTGGAGTGAACCACTCGATTATAAGCAAACTCAATGTGAGGCAGGCATCTTTCCCAATGTTTTAGATTTTTTCTAAGGATGGAACGCAATAATGTGGAAAGTGTCCTATTGACCACCTCCGTTTGACCATCTGTTTGTGGGTGTGCAGTGGTGGAGAACAAAAGTTTGGTTCCAAGTTTGTTCCACAGTGTCCTCCAGAAGTGACTAAGGAATTTGACATCCCTATCACTCACAATGCTCTTGGGTAAGCCATGCAACCTAACAATTTCCCTGAAAAACAAATCAGCGATATGAGTTGCATCATTGGTTTTAGAACAAGCAATAAAATGAGCCATTTTACTAAACCTGTCCACCACCACAAAGATGCTATCCTTACCTGATTGTGATCTTGGCAAGCCGAGGACAAAATCCATTGATATGTCAACCCAAGGATGAGAAGCAACAGGCAAAGGGGTGTATAAGCCATGTGGAAGTACTTTCGACTTTGCATGTTTACACACATTACAATTTCCACAAACACTTACCACATCCCTACGCATGTGAGGCCAATAAAAATGTTCACTCAATAAGGACAATGTTTTCTCAACCCCAAAATGCCCCATTAATCCACCACCATGTGTTTCTCTAACAAGCAATTCACGCATGAAACAAGATGGAACACACAATTTATTTTTCCGAAAAAGAAATCCATCATGTTTGTAAAAATCACTTTTGCCATGTTTTTCACACAACTTCCAAATTTCAGAAAAATCCACATCATTCTCATACATGCTTTTCAACATTTCAAAACCAAGTATTTTAGCATGCATTGAAGTAATAAGAGAATATCTCCTAGACAAAGCATCAGCGACAACATTTTCTTTTCCTTTTTTATGCTTAATAATGTAAGGAAATGTTTCAATGAATTCAAGCCATCTTGCATGCCGCCTATTCAACTTTCCTTGTGACTTAAGAAATTTTAGGCTTTCATGATCCGAATGAATCACAAATTCCCTTGGCCACAAGTAATGTTGCCAATTTTCTAAAGTTCTTTTAAGAGCATACAATTCCTTGTCATAGGTAGAGTAGTTCAATGCAGCCCCATTAAGCTTCTCACTAAAGTATGCGATAGGCTTAGAGTCTTGCATTAAAACAGCCCCAATTCCTATTCCAGATGCATCACACTCAACCTCAAAGACTTTAGAAAAGTCAGGCAGAACTAAGAGAGGTGAATTGGTTAACTTACCTTTGAGTGTGGAGAAGGCTTCCTCTTGAGCTTTTCCCCACTTGAAACTCACCCCTTTCTTGACCAACTCATTCAATGGTGCCGCGATTGTTGAAAAGTCCCTCACGAACCTTCGGTAAAAACTCGCAAGTCCATGGAAGCTCCTCACCTCATTGGCATTCTTTGGTTGTGGCCAATCCCGAATCGCCTTCACCTTCTCTTCATCAACCCTCATGCCATCAGCTCCTACCACAAAACCAAGGAAAACAACCGAATTTAAACAAAATGTACATTTTTCCAAGTTTGCAAACAACCTATTTATCCAAAGAGTCTCAAAAACATGTTTCAAATGTTCATGATGTTCATCAAGGCTCTTAGAATAAACAAGGATGTCATCAAAATACACAACCACAAATTTCCCAATGAATGGACGGAAAACATGATTCATTAAGTTCATGAATGTACTAGGGGCATTAGTTAGTCCAAAAGGCATAACTAGCCATTCATACAATCCAAACTTAGTTTTAAATGCGGTTTTCCATTCATCTCCCTCTTTCATTCTAATTTGATGGTATCCACTCCTTAGGTCAATTTTAGTAAACAAGCATGCACCATGGAGTTCATCAAGCATATCATCCAAACGAGGTATGGGATAACGATACTTTACCGTGATTTTGTTGATAGCTCGACAATCAACACACATTCTCCACTTACCATTTTTTTTTTGGGACAAGAATTACCGGCACCGCACAAGGACTCAAGCTCTCTCGGACAAATCCCTTCCTTAGCAATTCTTCCACTTGTCGTTGGATTTCTCGAGTCTCCTCCGGGTTAGCCCGATAGGCCGGTCGATTGGGAAGTGTTGCTCCTGGGAAGAAGTCGATGTGGTGCTCGATACCCCGCAAGGGAGGTAAGCCATCGGGAGTTTCCTCCAGAAACACGTCACCAAATTCCTGCAAAAGAGACACAACACTAGAAGGCAATGATGGGTTAAGAGAGTTAGCCGTAAAACATTCTCCCTTGCATAAAAGCATGAGAGTTTCCTCCCCCTCTAAAGCTCTCTCTATCTCTCTTTTTCCAGAAAATAGACTCACTTTTCCCTCAACACTCTTGTTTTCACTCGTATTTTCACTCTTGTTTTCAACTCTTTTATTTCCCTCATTTCTTTTGATTTCACTCATCACTCCTTTTTCACTCTTGATTTTTCCACTCTTCTCAATCTCTCTATTTTTTTCTCTCTTTTCTTTTTCTCTCTTCTCACAATCTCTCTCAATCCTCACTTGGTCTTCATAAGCTTGCAAAGGTCTCAATGGTGTAAGAATAACCGTCCTCCCATTATACTCAAAAGAATATCGATTGGTGTATCCATCATGTGTGACCCTCCTATCAAATTGCCACGGTCTTCCCAACAAAATATGACTAGCATGCATTGGAACAACATCACACATCACCTTGTCTTCATACTTCCCAATAGAAAATGGAACTTGTGCTTGCTTAGTCACTTTGACATCCCCGCTGTTATTTAACCATTGCAATCTATAAGGCCTAGGATGTCTAGTTGTAGCCAATCCCAATTTATCAACCATCAAACCACTTGCTACGTTTGTACAACTACCCCCATCAATAATCATACTACATACCTTATCTTTGACGAGGCATCTAGTATGAAAAATGTGCTCCCTTTGCTCTTGATCATGTTCTCCTTCGGGTTGAGCACTCAAAGCACGCCTTGCCACAAGCATTTCTCCATGTACGGGGCTTTCTACTTCCACCTCTGAATCATCCTCAAGTGATGGCATTTCATCTTCGCTTGAGCTAGCACTAAGAACATCTCCATCATCCAAAATAATCATTGTTCTCTTGTTTGGGCATTGTGAGGCAATATGTCCAAATCCTTGACATTTAAAACATTTGATATCTCGTGATTTGGAAACAACCTTACCCTCCATTTTACCTTTAGATTCCGGAAATAATGGTTTTGGTTTGGGCAACTCCTTCGAATCAGTTTTGTGTTCCCTTACATGCTCTTGTGGTTTGGAATCCTTAAACTTGAATGAAGGTTTAGAATCCTTACCATAAGATGTAGGGCGCATCCTTCTTGCCTTTACTTGCCTCTCCGCTTTGGTGGACATGTGAAGTAGATCCTCCATGTCCAAGTAGTGGTGCATGTCCACTATGTCCCGAATGTCATGGTTGAGGCCGTTCACAAACCTTGCCATGGTGGCCTCTCGCTCCTCATCAATATTCGCTCGAATCATGATGATCTCCATCTCTTTGTGATACTCCTCAACACTCATGACCCCTTGTTTCAAACCCTGCAACTTGAGGAACAAATCACGATAATAGTGGCTAGAAATGAACCTCTTACGCATTACCACTTTCATCTCCTCCCAAGTGTGGATGGGTCTTTCTCCACTTCGCCGTCGACTCACTTGTAGTTGGTCCCACCAAATACTAGCATAATCGGTGAACTCCACGGCCGCCAACTTCACTTTGTTTTCCTCCGAATATGTGTGACAACCAAAAACATGTTCGACCTTTCTTTCCCATTCCAAGTAAGTTTCAGGATCATTCTTACCTTGGAATGAAGGGATCCTCAACTTCACTCCTCCAAGATCATTGGCTTGCCTCCATGGTGGTTGATTTCTCCGAATTGGTGACTCGTGAAAATCGGATAACTCCTCCTCTTCTTCAACAACTCGCCTCCTTGGTGGTGCTCTAGAATTGGAAGGGGATTGGAGTTCATCCATCCTCGCATTCAACCTTTGGAATTGTTCTTGTACAGCCCTCATGAACATCTTAATGTCCGCTTCATTGGTATTACTTGACTCCGCCATTTAGGTATCCTATGAGAAAAATGAAAGGGAAAGGAAAATGGACCTCACACACTCCCTCACTTGTTTACACTCAAAATAATTTGTTCGCTCGTGTTTCACTCAATTTCGGCTTTTATCAAAATGTAACACTCTTGCCTTTTACCACTCAACTTGCTTCCTATAGCGTTCTTACCCAATTTCAACAAATCTAAAGGATCGTTGAAATGTGGCAATCTCGAACTAGAATTCAAAGATAAAATTCAAAAATGGATTCAAGATAGAAAATATTTGAAGTGAATGAAAAGGGATGAAGAAGAATGAAAATGGGACGTAGAATTCAAAATGTTGCCATTTTTTTTTGAGCCTTAATTTTTTTTTTTTTTTTTACTTTTTTTTTGGGCTCTTTTTTTTTTGAATAAATGTAGCAGCAACAAGATGAATATTTCAATATTTAAATGCAGGAGAAGCAGTAATTTGTAACACAAAATGGAATCAAAGTGTGAGTTGCGGGGTTTTGAAATTGCAGATTTTTTTTGCAAAATTTGAACCCACTGTATCTCACGATATATGGCTTTGATTTTTATGATTCCAAATGGAGAAGAAAGATGAGCTTCTCAACTACAAGAATGACATGCTATACGTCCGAAATGATGAAGAAATGACGTCCGTAGGTGAAGGAGGAATTGGACCAGAATTGATGTCGGCCCGATTCGAAGAGAAATGAAATGGAAGAAGAGATAAGAAAGAAGGAACCTGATTTCTTGCAAATGGGCTCTGATACCAAATGATGCGCGATGCAAGACCCACTAGGAAGTGTCCTAGGAACCTTGTATAATGTCCGCGCTTTGAGCACCCGGATCGCCGCAAGAAAACAAGTGAATGTGACGTGCGGATAGTGAAAATAAGAAGGAAATGGGAAATGGTCAAGGTAGAACCCAAAGAGAACTTGTCTCTAAGAACTCTAGCCACAAGACGCCACAAAGGATGACCAATCCTTTGATAAGTCAAGAATTAAGCAAGAACACAAAGGTTGCAAGCAAAACTCACCATAATAACATTACTTTCATTCATCATGCTTCAAGAGTACAAGGGGGTGGCTATTTATAGCCAAAGAAACTTGAAATTCGAATTACACATGGGGTGGCTCTTTACATTAGTCTAATGGCTAGTTTTCCATAGTCAAAAAGCCTATAGGATGCTTTTGACAACTTTGGCACTTGACCAAGACTTTAGGAGACAAGTAGCACACCCTTTTGGAAAAGAAAAGACAAGTAGCCCACCACCTTTTGACTTTGAAGATTCCATGGTGGGTGGGCTTGAAATCTCGTAGCACCACTTGGGTTGGGTTTTTAAAAGCATGTTTGGGCCTTAATTAATGTAATTATAGGCCCGAATGCTTCCCCCAAGCAAAGGTGTTGGGCCTCCTCTTGGAATTCCATGATTAATCCATTTAAGGCCTCCTTCATTCTCTTGGTCCGCTCCCTTGTCATTGGGCCTCCAATTCCACGTAAAGGGTCTTGTCCACTTGTGTGCATTCTGCCTTCCTCATCATGTCCGCCTCCAACCCCGTGATGCCCATGTGTTCCATGATCCTCATCAGCTGGTCAGTCACACGACCTCAAGCGCGCCTCCTCGTACGCCAGAGGCTCCCGACTAGCAACAACGATCTAATATATCAACATGGGTAGACTATACCCTCTTTAACAAAGTAACACAACAACGAAAATAACCAAGCAATAACCAATAGACAATAACCAACACAACCAGAATAATACAACCAGAACAAACCAATATCATAAGATGAACCAAAACTGAAAATGTCAGGATCGATTTCCTCCAGCCCTAGGTCTCTCAGGCCCAACACATAAGCCCTTCGGGGTTCCGTCCTAAAACACATTGGTGATAAGAGAAATTGCTCATCCAAGCTTATATGTGAGCCACCATCCTTCGTGGATTCCGATGTGGGACCTGGGTTTGTACCCAATAATCATCCGCTCAAACCAAAGACCACAACAGCCTCCCCTTCAACGATAATGCATCAGAACCAACCATCTTGCACCGCCGTTTTCTCGTCACCGAGACTCGCCTCCTGACCACCATTTATCAGTAAAACTTTCGACACAAAGCACTATGGATTCACATGCTTCAAACGAGCAACCGCTATCGTTGTCAAACTAGTTTTGGAGAATACTCCGCCCTACATCACTGTCGGGCTACACCATGGCTCTGATACCACTTGTCAGGATCGATTTCTTCCAGCCCTAAGTCTCTCAAGCCCAACACATAAGCCCTTCTGGGGTTCCATCCTAAAACTCATGGGTGATATGAGGAATTGTCCATCCAAGCTTATATTTGAGCCACCATCCTTCGTGGAATTCGATTAGGGACTTGCGTTTGTACCCAACAAAAAACAATATCCATAACTAAACAGTAGATATGTCATGTCAAGTAAGTGTTAAGTGTCAAAATGCAAACCCAAAATAAAGACGGCGACAACTCCCCCAAGCAAGTCCCGACACCAAGTCTGGTTCCCTCATCCATGTTCCATCCCAACTCAACCATCTAATATAGAGCTCTTTCCCTAATCCTGTCCTGCAAACATAAAATCTATTCGGGTACCGATCAGGCAGCCCAAGTAGGGTGTGAGTATAACTCAGTAGTCCACACCAACGACGTCTAAAACAGTATCTGTTGGAGTTGATGCCCTATAACCAACTTCTGTGTACTTTATGATAAGATGTATTCATAGTTTTAAATATTAACAAACTACTTATCACATCAGGATTGTTCTTCTCCATAACATAGTATGTGATAATGTCCCAAGAGTAACTGTCGTACTAAAAAGTCATAGCAGTTCTCCGCTATGATGAGAACCCAGAAGTGCTACGACAATATTCTTAAATAAATGTTTTATAACCGGATGATATCATTTGAGGGACACAAATGATACAGGCTATCAGAGTGGGAGACAAATAGGACTTTGAGGCACCTTCTCATGGTGTACGCCCTTGGTAATATCCAGTAGGATATTATGATAACAAGACCCACCAGTAGAAAATCCGCATTTATGGGTCATTAAATGTTCGTATCTGCGGACGTGTATATTAGTCCTTAGACTTTAAGATTATTATTAATGAGTATTATAAGTTGTGTACTTTGATATATTGACGAAAACCGTGATGACAGATGTCCGCGACGAAGTAGGATACGATGGGTGCGTCACGAGTAATATTGCATTAATAAATAATGTGAGAAAATATTTGACCCTTCTGTTCTTTAACAGAAATTGATATCTCATACTCTTTGATTGAAATGATATAGTCTAAATAAATTCATGGTCATGGTGTCTCATAGGCAAGTTCTATTTCCGAAAAGTAAAAAAAAAACATATTGAGCACATAGGTTGAGGGCACCGGTATTCAACCAGCTTGATTTGAGATATCGTGTTAAACGGATTATATTACACAGTAAGCGTCCGTATGAGGTATTATGTCGTTGTGGCATTAACTTCTTTCTCTATGGGTGTCTTGACATGTTGCTAAACGCTAACTTTGGCCTTTAAGCTGTTTCGCCTAATGCCACTTAGAAATAGGCCTAGAGGGTCACACGCTAAGTGTATCCAGAATCTCTGTAAAATAATATTATTATTATATATTATTTAACAAAGGTGAATAAATATTATTCTCGCACATGCTTTAATAATTATTCATTTTGCTTGATCGCAATTATTCGATCACCAGTTATTAGAGAGAATATAATGCGAGCGGAAAATTTAATAAATATTTATTTGTTATTTTGTGAATATAATATTTATTTATTTATTGACGAATAATGCAATGCTATTTATTTAATAAATAAATAGTAATTATTCAAAGCCCGATAAATACTGTGGAGGAATGGCAAACCGAGTTTGATGGTTCGGTGAAAAAATAATAAATATTGAATATTATTCAATTAAATAATATTTAATTTAATTCGTAAGTTAAGCGCATGTTGAGAAATAATAATAAAATTAATATTATTATTTGACATGGGGTTTTCATAGGGATTAAATATGTAGAGGAATAAAAGAGAGAGATCCGAACCCCCAAGGTGTTCTCTCTAAAGGAGCCCTTGGGGTGTATTTATAATGAATATTAAAAACCACACCAGACCTCAAGTCCGATGTGGGATGCAGACTCCAACACTCCCCCTCAAGCTAGGTGTACCTAGCTTGGACACATAATGAAAAGAAAACAACAAAACAGACGCTAACACTCCCCCTCAAGCTGGACATGCCCAGCTTGATTACAAAACCAGACGAAATAAAAAGAACGCTCCAAAGGCTGCTGCTCCCCCTCACGATCGAAGCTCCCCCGCAGGATGATGGATGGATGATGTTGCGGGCGCAGCAGATGAACCACACAGAGACCGGGTCGGTTGACGGAATGCCAGGAATGCCGCACTAGTGGGGCCGGTCGATGAAACGCCGGGAAATCCATACTAGCACCGGGAAAACCGCACTTGCGGGGCCGGCGGCGGGAGGTGGGGACTCCGCATAAATCGTTACGGGATCTGGCGACGCCAACGGACCCAAATCCTAGGTGGTCGAGCTGCTGGGCCAGCGAATGGGCGTGCCGGCGGATAGAGATGCCGTTGTCGGGAGTCGTCGGGAGATGCCGGCGAGGCGGGGATGCCGCAGGAGGTGCCGGAGAGCCGAAACTTGAAGTTAGGCAGCCGCAGAGAGAAACCGGAGCCCGCTGGCTGCCGGAAGAGGGGTGCAGGAGGAGGCCGGCGAGGGAGCAGGACAGCGGGAGGCGGCGCTGGAAGCCGGAGGAGGCCGCCGGTGTGGAGGGGCCGGCAAGGTGGAGGCCGGTTGCTGGAGGCCGGCTGTCGGAGTCGCCGGCAGGAAAAGAGGCCGCCAGGAAGGGATGGTCGGCAGGGGGGTAGAACCGCCGGGCAGGAGAAGCTGCCAGAAAATAAAAAGAGTCGCTTGGGTTGGGCGCGCGCACAACGGGGCTGGCCGGGAGCGCCGCTGGGAGGGAGCGTCGCTGGGAAGAGGGCCGCCGGGAATGGCCAGGCCGAGGGCGATCTGCCGCTGGGACAAGGGGAGTCGCGTCGGTAAGGAGAGCCGCGCGGAAGGAGGAACCCGCGTACGGGGTGCTGGGGCGTCGTCGAGGGCGGGGCGTCGGGCCGAGGGCAGGAGGCCGGGAGCCACGCCGAGAGAGAGCGCCTGATCGGGTGGGAGTCGCTGCTGTGAAGGGAGCCGCTGCGGAGGGTCGGGCACAGGAGGAGGGCTGCCGGAGGAGGAGCCAAGAGCCGCGAGCGCGCGGGAGTAGCGGGAGGCGCCAGGAGCAGCGGGAGGCGCGGGAGGCCGTCGGGGCTTGGACGCCGACGGGAAGAACCGCGGCGGGCCGACGATGGGATCTGGAGGCGCGCCAGGCAGGATCGGCCGCCGGTGTGGAGCGAGATCCGGTTGGAGTCGCGCGTAGGACGGAGCCGTCGGGAGGATCGCGCGCCGGGAGGGAGGGCCGCCGGGAGGAGACGCCGGGAGCCGGGGGGGCGACGCGGCGAGGGGGCCACCGGACAGAGGGTCGGCTGCTCGGGAGGGAGGGGAGGGGCGACGGCGCAGGAGGCGCGCGCACGGCGGGAGGGGCGATCCGCGCAGGAGGCGTAGGAGGGCCACCGGGGAGCCGCGCAGGGCAGAGGCGGGGCCTGGCGCCGAGAGAGATCCGCCGGGAGGGGAGCGGCGCCGGGAGAGAGGGCCACCGGACAGGGAAGCCGGCTGCGCTGGAGGGAGGGGAGGGGGCGACGGCAGAGCTGGCCATGGAGGCCGCCCCCCCCCCCCCTACGGGGAAAAGGAAGGAAACCCCAGAGCAAGGAGAAAAAAAAATCAAGAGGGAGAGGTCGGGTTTAGCAAACCTCCTCTGATACCATGTAGAGGAATAAAAGAGAGAGATCCGAACCCCCAAGGTGTTCTCTCTAAAGGAGCCCTTGGGGTGTATTTATAATGAATATTAAAAACCACACCGGACCTCAAGTCCGATGTGGGATGCAGACTCCAACAAAATGAATAGTAAGGGGCACTTTTGCAATTATTTATTTCTAACCCTAACGATATATAAACTCAAATATATTATTTTCTCATAGAGCCAATTCATTTGTGTTGGTTAAGCACAACGGATTTGGAGAATCCTCTCAAAACCTAGAGATCTCCCTTCTCCAAGAAGGCTCCCAAGAACGGAGAGCAATCTTCCTCCACCCCCACTCTCAAGTCAAGAGAGATCCAAGCGAACGCTTTGAAAGTGGTTCTCGAGGCGATCAAAAGCGGACGACGCAAGCGATAGAATCTGTCGTGCTAGCACCTGGAGATTCCTACGACGACGTTCGAAGATTTGTGGAACACGTGTGGATCACCGCTAGAGGGAATCTGCTTTGATTCATATAACGCAACGACGGAACAACGCGAATTTGTTGTCAGATCCATCAACGAGGAAAGAATTTCAACAAAGGTAATTCTTTAATTAATTAAATTGATTATAAATAATAGGTGATGATCCTCTCTCTAGTTCTGACGTTATATCGTTTGTCTATATTCTTTGATTCAATTTCGTAGATCACGACGTTTATCGTTGTAAAAATCTCGGATTGATCATCGATTATGGCAAAAAGTAAAGTTGAGAACGACTCATTGCACGTTTCCGCTGCGCCCTGAACCTGCAAGTAGTATCAGAGTGGTCACATAATTATTTATAATTATTTAAAGATCGTTGATTGATTTACACATTTGTGATTTAGTTTTTCAATTCAAGTTTAACTGTTCTTTTAATCCGAATTGTGAGATTTGCTTCTTTCTCCTTCGTTTCTCGTAGATCTAACTGATACGATTAATTTTATGAATGAAATAAAATCAAGGAACTCATCCGGAGGTACCAAGGATTTTGGTCGGATAACACAAGAGTACACGCCGAGTAATCGGAATTACACGTCTTGTACTTGTGGTCAATGCATCAGCAATTAATTCAAACAATGTGCATTGATTACACGCGGTGCATTAAATACCTTACACCGCGTGCTAACCGGGCCAGTTTAGCGCATGATCAGCCTGAGTACACATGTGTAGCCCACGTATAGGGCGTGTAGTCCCTTTGAGTCACAGACGGGGCATGTGTTACAATACACAACCTACCTGACTGGTGACCGTGTAATTCGGAGACCACACGTCGTGTAGCACATTGTACACGTCGTGTACGCCATTTTTCCGAGATACGATTTACACGCAGAGTCCCTAGAAGTGTACCTCGAATAGACGGTGAGAAATGTACACGCCGTCTAGCTCGGCTGCACACGCCGTGTACTTATACCAAATTACACAGATTTAAAATTTATTTATTATATTATGTAAACCTTATCGACATGTGCTTGTGTGTGGTCATTAAGTTGATAGGACACACCATGTGATGGGTTTTAATATTTATATATACATATAAATGTTTAATTAACATTTGTGTAATGTTCAGATCATCATATCATGTATGAGTCGTATTACAGTTATTACTCTTCGTGCATTAAAGCATAACACGTGACCGAAAAATCATGTAGTTCGTGTAACCATTAAGTTGATACTACACGTCATGAAAATACGTGATAAGTCGAGTATGTCATGTGTCACAAGAGTAAACAGTATACGAATATAATACATGTTGGGTAGAATGGGACATGTATTCGGTGTATCGCATCCAAGGTACATTTATGTACACATTTATTTTTTGTAGAATGATAAAAGAGGTGAGCCCAAAACCCAAGATGTCTCTCTAAGGTAGGTCTTGAGGTTATTTTATAATGAATAATAAAGATCACATAAGACCACAAGTTCGGTGTGGGATGCAGACTCCAACACTCCCCCTCAAGCTAGGTCTACCTAGCTTGAACACATAATTAAAAAAACAAAGCAAAGCAAAGACACTTTCAGCACTCCCCCTCAAACTAGACATACCCACCTTGATGACAAAACAAGACAAAAAAAATCATTTGTGATCACAACACCCCCTTGAGATGAAAAATGATGGAAGATGTGCCGAATTACATCGACGGCGCGGCAAGTTGTCGAGGCGCAGAAGAACTGCGCAGGCGGGGCTGGTCGACAGAGCGCTGAAAAAGCCGCATAGGCGGGCCAGTCGATGAGGCGCTTGGAAAACCGCACTAGCAGGGCCGATTGACGAAACGCCAAAAAAACTGCACAGGTGGGCCGGTCGACAGGACGCCGGGAATGCCGCACTGGCGAAGCCAGTTATCGGGAAAGCCGAAGGTTGTGTCGGCAATGAGGGTCACAGAGCAACTGCAGGAGGCGCTGTTTGCACAGGGAGCAGCCGGTGAATCGGGTCGCCGATGGATGAGAGGCACCAGCATGGGCGGGCTGGCAAGGAGGTGGGGCTGCCGCAATTGTTGTCGCGCTCAAGGAAGGGGATCCCACATAGAGTCATCGCGCAGAGGGACGTAGAACCGCCTGGAGTCGTCTGGCGCAAGGAGGGAGATCAGGCCTGGAGATGGGTCTTTCGGAGGGGGGCGTGTGGTTCGGTGAGGGCGCAAGGGGGAAGCGATGCGGGAGGGTGAAGCTGATGCAGTGGGAGGACCCTCGATCCCTAGGGGTAGGGAGGCGGGGTCGAGAGACCGCGAGGGAGGCGGGGCTAGGAAATCACCGAAGGAGGCAGAGCGGGGAGATAGTGAGGCGTTGCGCAGGGTAGCGACGCGCTCGAGATGCCTCGCACGGGAGGGCGACGAGAGGCAGAGGAGGTGCGCTGGGAGGGCCGACACTCAGAGGCGGAGGGAGGGGGTTGTTGCGTTGGGGAGGAGAAATGACGGGTGGAGGACCGGCGGGGCTCAATCCGTCGGTAGGGCAGAAAGCCAACAGGGGGCGGCTGACTAATTCAGCTAGGAGCCGCCGCCCCCAACGGGGGGAAACGCTGGGAAAACCTAGGGCGAGAGAAAAATGGGAGGGATGAATCGGGTTAGAGAACCCGCTCTGATACCATGTAGAATGATAAAAGAGGTGAGCCCAAAACCCAAGATGTCTCTCTAAGGGAGGCCTTGAGTTTATTTTATAATAAATAACAAATACCACATAAGACTACAAGTCCGATGTGGGATGCAGACTCCAATTTTAAATAAATTTATTTTGTTTAAAATTATAATCGATGAGACTCTCAAGGAAACTCGGATGAGAATTAAGATAAAAGAATTGATTAATTAAAAATGATAATTAATTGATTCGAACGTGATTTATCTTAAATAAGAACGATTAAGAATTGAATGCTAGTTTTATTAAATGCATAATTCGTTGCATGCATGTGGATGATCATGACCAAGGACCGGACCTTTGTATGTGATTGATTTCATTTCATTTATTATTAAATTAAATTGTTGGTTCACGTGTCTTCTCTCCTCTTATCATTTAAGGGTATGCAAGCCCATGATTTCTTTTATGTAAACCTTTTTCCCCACACCAACGTGTGAGTAAAAGCATATGTAATGGGTGGAAAAGGAGGCGGTATGTTTTGCATGTGGCAAGTCAGGCCACTAAAAGAGGAACTGCACCTAGAAACAAGGGGATGTTAAAAGTGCGTTCGTTATTGAGTGTAATCTTTCAATATCTACACATTGGGTATTAAATACAGGTTGTGGTGCTCATATATGTATCCAAATGCAGGAACCAAGTAGATTTCAAAAGATTGTCAGAGAGGTGGATCTGAGAGCAGCTAATGGTGCAAGGCCGACTGCTCTGGCCATTGGTGACTACCACATTTCACTACCAATAGAAATGATTTTGGTTTGAAAAGATTGTTATTATGTACCTACAGTTACCTAGAACATAATTTATGTATCATGCATAGATGCATATGGGTTTATTTTCAAGTTTGGAAATAAAAGTAGTTTCTTTTATAAGGACAACATATGTTATGATATGACACATAAATAACAGTCTTTATGTATTAAATTAAAAAAACCAAGTGTTGGCAATTGATAACGAATCATGTTCACATGACTCATATAACACTCAGCTATGGCATCACCGTCTTGGTCATGTAAAGGAGAAGCATTTGACAAAGCTCTGTCAAGATGGTTATTGACTCTTCTGAGCTAAAACCACTTGAAAATTTTCATGATTGTTTATAAGGAAAAATGACAAAACCACCATTAAGTGGACAGGGTGAAAGGGCCACAAAGCTTCTAGGACTGGTACACACTGATGTGTGTGGACCATTTCAGTAGAAGCTAGAGGTGGATATTCTTACTTCATAAATTTTACTGATGACTGAGTAGATATGGTCATGTCTATTTGATGAGGTATAAGTCCAAGTCCTTTGAGAAATTCAAGGAATTCAAGAATGAAGTAGAATATTAGCTTGGTAAAAAGATAAAGAAGTTTCGATCGGATCGAGGTGGTAAATATCTTAACCAAAAGTTTATTGACTCCTTACGCGAGTTTGGGATTCTATCTCAACTCACTTCACCTTATTCACCACAGTGGAATGGTGTTAATGAAAGGAGGAACCGTACCTTGTTAGACATGGTAAGGTCGATAATGAGTCATACAGATCTTCCATTGTCCTTTTTGGGATATGAATTACAAATTGCAGCATACACAATAAATCGAGTACCAACTAAAGTGACAAATGAAATTCCCTTCGAGTTATGGAGTGGAAAGAAACTCGTTTCATCGCATACACGTGTATGGGGTTGCGAGACGTTTGTTAAGGCCTTCTCAGGCAACAAACTAGCACCATGGGGCACAAAGTGTATCTTTATAAGGTATCCCAAGGAAATAAAGAGATACTATCTATACAACCCCTCAGACAAGAAAGTGATTGTCGCCAGACAAGCCGTCTTTCTTGAGAGGGGGCATATCCTCAAAAAGGATAGTGGGAGCAAGATTGACTTCGATGAAGTTAATGCTCAAGATACACAAGAGTTGGTACAGAAACAGGTTCCACAGATCCCCGTGGAAGTATTTCCTGAAGCACAAGTACTGCGTAGGAGCGTAAGAGAGGTAGGAGAACCAAAAAGATATGGTTTTCTATTCACCGAAGATGGTGATTCGTTATGGGTTGACAATGATGAACCTCCTATCTACAAGGAGGCAATAAAGAGCTCAAAATTTGCAAGATGGCAAGAAACCATGAATTCTAAAATGGATTTCAAGTATCATAACCAAGTTTGGGTTCTGGTCGATGCGTTAGAAGATGTAAAGCTCGTTGGATGGAAATGGGTATTCAAAAGAAAACTGGACATGGAAGGTAAAGTAAATACCTATAAAGCAAAGCTAGTGGTTAAAGGGTTTAAATAGCGTCAAGGAATTGACTACGATGAAACTTTTTCACCAATTGCCATGTTTAAATCAATCAGAATTCTACTTGCTATAACAGCTAACCATGATTATAAGATTTGACAGATGGATGTCAAAACTGCATTCCTTAATGACAACCTTCAGGAAGATGTATATATGAAACAACCAAAAGGGTTTATCACTCCAGGTGATGCCACAAGGATTTGCAAGTTGCAGAGATCCATTTATGGATTAAAGCAATCATCTAGGTCATGGAACATTCAATTCGATAAATCCATAAAAGAATTTGGTTTTATTCAGAACATAAGTCGTGTATTTACAAGAGGTTTAGTGGGAAAGCGATCGTTATCCTAGTAGTGTATGTTGATTACATAATACTTATTGGAAACGACATACCAGTCTTACGGTCTGTTAAAGACTAGTTAAACAAATGTTTCTCCATCAAGGACTTAGGTGAAACAACCTACATTATAGGGATCAAGATCATTCGTGATACATCCAAGAGACTGCTTAACCTAAGTCAAAGTACATATGTTAACCAGATACTAAAGAGATTTAGTATGAAACAATCCAAGAGGAGGTTGGTTTCAGTGTCACATGGTTTACATCTTTCTAAGAAAATGTATCCTCAGACACAATATGAGCAAGATAGAATTAGTAAGATCTCATACGCTTCAGCAATAGTATCAATCATGTATGTCATGTTATGTACTAGACTTGATGTTGCCTATGCATTGAGCCTGGTAGGCAGATATCAAGTTGATCTAGGAGAAAAGCATTGGACTGCTGTTAAGGTTACGCTTGAGTATCTGAGAAGAATTAGGGATATGTTCCTAGAGTATGGTGGAGACGAGGTCCTGGTCATCGGAGATTATACTGATGCTAGTATTCAGACAGATCAAAATGATTAGAAGTCGCAGTCAGGATATGTTTTTTGACACAAAGAATGAGTTGAGCTGAAAGAGTTCAAAGCAGCCAGCTGCTGATTCTACAGCGAAGTCCGAATATATAGCGGCTTCTGATGCAACCAAGGAAGCCGTTTGGATTCAGAACTTTGTCTAGGAGCTTGATTTGGTACCTAGCAGTAAAGACACTATCACATTGTATTGTGATAATATTACAGCAGTGACTCTTGCAAAAGAGCCAAGGTCACGCCAATGAAAAAGCACGTACTCCGAAAGTATCACCTTTTAAGATATTTTTATCGAATGAGTGAAGTTGCAGTGAGCAGAGTACCCACGAAAGAAAACGTGGCGGACCCCTTGACTAAAGGTCTAACTCAGCAGAAGCATGAGTATCATGCGAGAGCTAGCGGACTGGAAGTTGTCAGCAATTGGTTCTAATGCAAGTGGAAGTCTATTGGATTTGGTGCCCTAGAACCAACTTTTGTGTACTTTATGATAACCTGTATTTATAGTTTTGAATACTAATAAACTATTTATCACATCATTATTGTTCTTTTGCATAACATAGTATGTGATAATTTCCCAAAAGTAACTGTCGTACTAAAAGGCCATAGCAGTTCTCTGCTATGATGAGAACCCGAAAGTACTACGACACTATTCTTAAATATATGTTCTATAGCCAGATGATATCATTTGAGACACAAATAATACAGGCTATCAGGGTGGAGACTCATAGAACTTTGAGGCACCTTTCATGGTGTACGTCCTTGGTAATATCCAGTAAGATACTATGAGAACGAGACCCGCCGGTAAGAAATCCACATTTATATGTGTCATTGGATGTTCTCATCAGCGGATGTGTGTATTGGTCATTAGACTCTAAGATTATTATTAATGAGTATTATGAGTCTCGTACTTTAATTTATTGACGAAAACTGTGACAAATGTTCGCAGCAAAGTAGGATTCGTTGGGTTCCTCGTGAATAATATCGCATTAATGAATAACGCATTAATGAATAATGCGAGAAAAGATTTGTCTCCTATGTTCTTTAACGGAAGTTGATATCTCAGACCCTTTGATGAAATGATATATCCTAAATAAATTCATGATCATGATGTTCGATAGGCAAGTTCTATTGCCAAAAAGTCAAAAAAAAGACATTGAGCACATAGGTTGATGGCACCGGCATACAACCTACTTGATTTGAGATATCGTGATGAGAGGATTATATTACACAGTAAGCGTCTGTATGAGGTATTATGTCATTACTGCATTAACTTCTTTCTTTATGGTTGCCTTGGAGTGTTGTTAAACGTTAACCTTAGACTTTAGGCTATTTCACCTAATGTCACTTAAAAAGAGGCCTAGAGGGTCATACACTAAGTGTATCCAAAATCTCAGTTAAATAATATTATTATTATTTATTATTTAACAAGTTAAATAAATATTATCATCGCACGTGGTTTAATAATTATTCATGTTTGCTTGATCGCAATTATTTTGTCACCAGTTATTCGAGAAAATATAATGTGAGCGGAATATTTAATAAATATTTATTTGATATTTAGTGAATATAATATTTATTTATTTATTGTCGAATAATGCTGTGATATTTATTTAATAAATAAATAGTAATTATTCAAGACCCAATAAATATTGTAGAAGAATGGCGGACCGAGTTTAATGGTTCGGTGAGAAATAATAAATATTGAATATTATTCGATTAAATAATATTTAATTTTTCGCAAGTTAAGCACATGTCGAGATATAATAATATTATTATTATTATTATTTAACATGGGGTCTTCGCAGGGATTAAATAAATAATAAAGGGCACTTGCAATTAATTATTTCTAACCCTAGCGATATATAAACCCAATTATATCATTTTCCTATAGAGCCAATTCATTTGTGTTGGTTTTGCACAACGGATTTGGAGAATCCTCTCAAGACCTAAAGAGCTCCCTTCTCCAAAAAGACTCTCAAGAACGAAGAACGATCTTCCTCCACCTCACTCTCAAATCAAGAGATATCCAGAAAAACGCTTTGGAAGCGGTTCTTGAGACGATCAAAGACGGACGACGCAAGGGATAAGATCTATCGTGGTAGCACCCGAAGATTCCTACAGCGACGTTCGGAGATTTGTGTATGGATCACCGCTAAAGGAAATCTGCTTTGATTCCTACAACGCAACGATGGAACAATGTCGATATGTTGTCAGATCCATCAACAAAGAAAAAATTCCAAAAAAAGTAATTCTTTTATTAATAAAATTGATTATAAATAATATGTGATGATGCTCTCTCTGGTCATGCGTTATATCCCGTGTCGATATTTTTTTATTCAATTCCGTAGATCACGATGTTTATCGTTGTATAAGTCTCGGATTAATCATCGATTATGGAAAAAGGCAAAGTTGTGCACGACCAACCGCACGCTTTCGCTGCGCCCGGTACCTACAGTATTGGGCCAATAACAGTGTATGCAGTTATATAAAGAATAAAGTACAATGCATAAAGTAAACAATTATCACATTCCATTATTCTTTCATTAACATAAATTCCCCGAGTTCACAATGACACACAACGCATCAATACCTGTTTCGGCTCGTGCCGGACTCTA
Source organism: Viscum album (assembly GCA_963277665.1). Classification (NCBI taxonomy): domain Eukaryota; kingdom Viridiplantae; phylum Streptophyta; class Magnoliopsida; order Santalales; family Viscaceae; genus Viscum; species Viscum album. The sequence continues at coordinate 898,430,217 of OY728127.1, forward strand.
AACTATCCCAAAGGGATATCACATATCACAATTTCGTGGATATCATTTATCATTTCAATTCAATTCATATCGCGGTCATTTGGAACCATAGTTCAATGTCAATCACATAGGCGTAGAACGTCATGCCTAACACCCCGTGGGTATCTAGAGGCTTTGTCCCTATCCCACACCTCAACGTCACATGGGTATTTGGAACATCAATCTCTATCTCACACTCAATAACACATATAGGTATTTGGAGTCTCAGTCCTTATCCCACACCTCAACGTCGCATTGGTATTCGGAGCCTCAATCCAAATCCCACACTCACTAACACATGGGTATTTGAAGCCTCAATCTCAATCCCACGCCTCAACGTCACATGTATCACAAATATCACAATATCACACAAATCACAATTTCATATCCATCACGGTTATGCATTATTAACCTTCTTATCAAACATTTTCATTAAAGTGCACATTTTCAGTTCATCACAACAATCATAATTCTTTATTTAAATCACAATGAATAATATGAACAATTCTTCATTAAATCATTTATCAACATTTAATCAAATAACCCGTTAACCCTTTATGGTTAGGCCAATCATCCTTTTATTTCCATTATCAATTAAATTCATATCTCAACAATTGACCAATTACACAATCCCATTTCTCATCAATTTCATAATCACGAGTCAACCAATTTCAATTGCCCCAATTCAACCCAATTCATTATCACATGGCAATTTAATTTAATCAATTCAATTTCGAACGCAATTGTCCAATCATGGCAATTGCAATTTCACAATTACATACACGTAATTAAATGAAGACTATGAGATTGGCAATTTAGATCACCTACCCAAGATCGTTGACAGACGCTCGCCAACGAAAATCCTCAAATTGAAGCGGAACGTTCAATTGCATAACGAAGAACGAGATAAAGATCCAGAACATAAATTCAAGATCAACCGTGCGCCTTAATTGTGCTCCACTCCAACGAGGTGCACAATTACTCCTAAGAGGGCACACGGTTTGACAAACCATGCGTCGACCATGCACGGCCCAAAACCCCTCAAAAAACTTCCAAATTTCACCCAAACGCACCCAAGACATGCCTCAACCAAAGTATAACCAAAACAAGGAAAAAGAATACCTGAAAATGAGTTCGAGACCTCTCCAGAAAAGGTCAGGATCGTACAATCTCCCCACTTTATAACAGCTCTATGAGCTGTACTCTCAAGCATCTCTAAGATTCTGAGATGAAAAAATCGGACCACGAAGCCCGCATATCCGCTTCAACTCCCATGTTTCCTTCTGAACACGCCCATTTACCACAATACACGAACTATCGACACATTCTTTCCCCGCAACACTTTCTCATTGCGATCCAACACACGTATCGGATGCTCCCTGATGCGAACCATGTTGAAGGCACCGAGTCGATTACCCGAGTGGAGTTGGATTTGCAATGCCCAATGACGCGTAGAAGATTAAAGAGGTTGAATGCAACAATGGGCGCCCATCTCGCTTCATTAAAGGCCCAATGAATCTTGTCTTGCATGGATGGAGCAAATGGGTCTATTATCTCACTTATTCAAGCCCAAATATGATGTTTAAAGTTTGGCCCACATGGTTGCACGTTTTTTAGAAGCCTTAACCACATGGAATACTCTAAAATGGCATCTTTGGACACCAAAGTCAAATCCGGTGGGCTAGGTACTCAAAGTCAAATCCGGTGGGCTATGGGTGAAAAGGCATGTGCTACTTTTCCCAAAAGTCTTTGTTAGACTTTATCTTTTTTACTTTAAGGGGACAAGGTAGATTTAGCCTTTATGACTTTACGGTATTAGACTCTTGACTATTGTATCACCCCTTGGCTATAAATAGTCACCCCATGGCATTTATTTTCATTCAAGACTTGAATGAGAACTTATGTTTTGTTTCTCTCCGTTGTGTGAGAATTGTCCCGGTTTTTCTCCTAGCTCTTGTGCATTCTTGCCTTGTCAATCTACAAATTAGATTGGTGATCCAAGATCACAAAGCCCCCAATTCAATGCCTCAACCCAAGTGCGTTGCTGTGTGGATTGGCTATCTCATCCCTCTCTTGAGTGTGTTGTCTAAGTAGTAGGTCACGCTCCTTATAGCGTTGATTGACTACTTGCATCCACTATCCATACCCATCATCCACCACTTAAACTCGAACTGCATCCTTCATCCACCGCCCTACGCCGTAAAGATCGGGCCACCTCGTGCGTCTCACATTAGTTGGTATCAGAGCTCCGGTGGACACAGTAGGCATCTATCCCTTCATTTAATTTACTTTTTTCCATTACCCTTCTTATCTTTCCTTATTATCCACTCATTCAAGAAAACCCCTTTTCTTTGAAAACCTTCAGAATTGGCCTTTGTTGCGCAAGATTGAAATATTTTTACATTGAGTAAATTATTCATCCATCTTTGTTTTGCCTTTAATTCTCTATATGTGATTTGTATCCGACAAAAAAAATCAAAAAAAAATCAAATTCTCTCAAGTCATCTTTTTGTGCTTTTCAAAATTAAGCACATCCTTTTTCAAGAGATTTCAAAAAAATTGTCTTACTCTCCCTTCAATCATCTTGTGCTTTAAAACTCCAAGCACAACACTTTTTGGGGAGATTTGACTCAAAAAAAGAAGAAAAAAGCGGATACAATTACTTCGTCACAGTGCTTTACATTATTGGCACTTTCTATTTCCGTATATCACTTTCTCCATCATTTTACTTCATCCCCGTATTATATTTGGCTTATATTGTTATTAATTTTTCTTATCTTGCACAATCGGGCAAAACCCCCATACCACAACTTTCTGTTATTTTCCACCCTTTTACCCATATTTTCTACCCTCTTTTCACTCTTTACCCTTTACCACTCAAGCGGGTTGTGTTAAACCAGCCGCTGAAACAATCTTGATTGGGGAAGGATTGGTGGCATGTGATCATCCCAAACAAGGTATTATATCTCATAAGAGCTTGGAATTTGAATTGAGTGTTGTGGATAAATAAGCAAAAAAAAAAAAAATCTTGTGTGTAAGTGTGTGCATCTTGTTGTGTGCGTGTGTGTACATCTTGTGTGTGTGAGTGTGTATATCTTGCGTGCGTGAGTGTGTATCCTCGTGTGTGTGAGTGTGTACATCTTGTGTGTGTGTACATCTCACGTGTGTGAGTGAGTGTGTATCATTGTGTGTGCCCCCCCGGTGTGGGTTTCTGTTTGCGTAACTTATCATGTCAGAAAATCATGGGAAGAAAATTGTTCATGTTAGTGATAAAGGAAGTCGAAGTAGATCTCCCGCACCCGAAGCTACACAACTCCAAATGCAAGCTTTGGTGAGCCACTTCGAGAAGCTGCTTGATAAACAGTTGGAAGTGCTACATGAGAGGATTGATGAATTGAAGAATAAATCAAGCCCAAGGATAATCCATGATAACCCACGATGCGCTCCAGCACCACGTCGTCCCCACATCATGGAGGAGGAGATGGTGAACTTTGATGATGATCTTGATGATTTCCCACAAAAAAGGAGGTTGTACCAAAACCCTAGAGGAGGAAAGAGACAACATGATGATCACCTACTTGGTGGGATCAAGGTGAAGGTCCCTTCATTTCAAGAGAAAAGCAATTCGGAAGCATACTTGGAGTGGGAGATGGAGATCGAGCTAGTCTTTTCATGTCATACCTATTTTGAGGAGAAAAAGGTAAAACTTGCGGCCCTTGAATTCATTGATTGCGCATTAATATGGTGGGATCAAGTTCAAAAGGAGAGACCCCAATATGGAGGACGTCCTATCCAAACTTGGGAAGACATGAAGTTTGTCATGCAGAAGCGGTTTGTTCCCTCACACTACCAGAGGAGGTTGTACCAAAACCCTAGAGGAAGGAGACAACATGATGATCATCTACTTGGCGGGATCAAGGTGAAGGTCCCTTCATTTCAAGGGAAAAGTAATTCGGAAGCATACTTGGAGTGGGAGATGCGGATCGAGCAAGTCTTTTCTTGTCATACCCATTTTGAGGAGAAAAAGGTAAAACTTGCGGCCCTTGAATCCATTGATTGCGCATTAATATGGTGGGATCAAGTTCAAAAGGAGAGACCCCAATATGGAGGACGTCCTATCCAAACTTGGGAAGACAAAAAGTTTGTCATGCAGAAGCGGTTTGTTCCCTCACACTACCATAGAGATCTCCACAACAAGCTTCAACGCCTCACCCAAGGGAGTAAGAGCATAGAAGATTACTACAAGGAGATGCAAATTGTCATGATTTGGGCAAACATTGAGGAAGATCCAGAGGCAACCATGACACAGTTTTTACATGGGCTCAATCGAGAGATTGTCGATCAAGTGGAGATGTACCACCATGTGGAAATAAAAGATATGATCCATCAAGCCACCAAGATCGAGCAACAAATCAAAAGGAGCAACATGAGGAAACCCACTACCCCTTTCACTCTATGGAGAAAATGAGCAGCGAGAAAACCTTTTCCATACACGATGCAAGATCTATGGGAAGGTATGTGGCATTATTATTGATGGGAGAAGTTGCAGCAATGTGGCGAGCACTGAGTTGGTGGAGAAGTTGGAACTCCCAACTTTAAGGCATCAAAATCCGTACCAGCTTCAGTGGTTGAATGATTGCAGGGAGCTGAAGGTCACCAAGAAAATAAAGGTATTGTTCACCATCGGTAAGTACAGAGATGAGGTTTTGTGTGATGTTGTTCCTATGAAGGCTTGTCATTTGTTGTTGGGACGACCGTGGTAGTACGATCGGCGTGTTACTCATGACGGTTTCTTGAAAAGAGTGATGAGGAAAAAAAGAGAGAAAATGAAAAAGAAGAGAATGAGGGGAAAATAGAAAATGAGAGAAGAAAAGAAATGGAGAGCAAAGAAAAATCAAGAGGTGAAAAAAATTTGAGGGCAGAAAAGTGTGATGTTGGCAAAAGAGTAGGGTTAAGGAAGCTTTGATTTCTCAGCAAAATCTCTTAGTACTTACGTACAAAGAGGTGATGTTGGACACTAACGACTTAACATCTCCTTTGCCACATGTTGTTGAGCCTTTGTTGCAGGAATTTGAAGACGTGTTTCCCGAAGAGGTGTCACCTGGTTTGCCACCCATTAGAGGTATTGAGCATCAAATTGACCTCATACCTGGAGCATCACTACCGAATCGCCTTCCATATTGCACCAACCCGGAAGAGACAAAAGAAATTCAAATGCAAGTTCAAGAGCTGTTCGATGTGGGATATGTCCAAGAGTCTTAGTCCTTGTGTTGTACCGGAGCTTCTAGTACCAAAGAATGATGGAACATGGAGAATGTGCATTGACTGCAGAGCCATCAACATCACAGTCTGGTATCGTCATCCTATCCCTAGGTTAGATGATATGCTAGATGAATTAAATAGTTCAACTATTTTCTCAAAAATTGATTTAAGAAGTGGCTACCATCAAATAAGGATGAAAGAATGAGATTAGTGGAAAACTGCATTTAAGACAAAACATGGACTTTATGAATGGTTAGTCATGCCCTTTGGTCTCACCAATGCACCTAACACATTTATGAGGTTAATGAATCATGTCTTACGTGCATATATTGGAAAATTTGTGGTAGTTTACTTTAATGACATTTTGGTTTATAGTAGGACCTTGCTTGAACATGTAGATCACTTAAGAAAAGTCTTAAAAGTGTTAAGGAAAACCTGTTTGGAAACATAAATAAGTGTGAATTTTGTCTCTATAAGATTGTTTTCCTTGAATTTGTTGTGAGCGGCAATGGAGTTGAAGTGGACACCGAGAAGATCAAAGCAATACAAGAATGGACAACTTCAACCTCCGTTGGACAGGTAAGAAGTTTTCATGGGCTTGCTAGTTTTTACAGGAGATTTGTGAAAGACTTCAGCACACTAGCAGCACCATTGAACGAGTTGACAAAGAAGAATGTTCCTTTCAAATGGGGGACAACTCAATAGAAGGTCTTCCATGCTTTACAGGAGAGACTCACCCACAGTCCTCTACTTGCACTTCCGGACTTCGGTAAGACCTTTGAAATTGAATGTGATGCAAGCGGAATTGGCATAGGAGGAGTACTGATGCAAGAAGGTAAGCCTATTGCTTTCTTTAGTGAGAAGTTAATTGGCCCAACTCTAAACTATGCTACATATGATAAAGAGTTGTATGCATTGTTTAGAGTACTAGAGACATGGCAGCACTATCTTTGGCCTAAAGAATTTGTGATCCATTCTGATCACGAGACTCTTAAATACAATAGGAGCCAACATAAACTAAATAGGAGACATGCTAGATGGCTGGAATTCATTGAATCATTTCTATATGTCATCAAGCATAAAAAGGGTAAGAAAATATCGTGGTTGATGCACTTTAACGTAGATATTCTCTTTTATCCTTGTTGGATTCAAAACTCCTTGGTTTTGAATACATTAAGGATTTATATGCCACTGATAGTGATTTTGGAGAAGCTTATGAACATTGTAAACCTGGAGTTAGTTGGGAAAAGTACTATTTACGTGATGGATTTTTATTCCGGATTAATAAACTTTGCATTCTCAATTGCTCAATCCGTTAACTTTTAATGAAGGAGTCACATTCGGGTGGGTTAATGGGACATTTTGGTGTTGCAAAAACTTGTTCTTAATGAGCATTTTTATTGGCCTAGGATATCTAAAGATGTTGAGAAATTTGTGGGAAAGGGCATTGTCTGCCATAAAGCCAAATCGAAACTGAACCCACACGGACTATATCGAATGTATATGTAATCAAAGTACATATAGTTTGTTCTAGTACACCAACTCCAACATCAACATGCAGAGTCTGGCCCCGTCAGTGCAAATATTGCACAGACTAATGCACATGTTGCTTGGTTCTCCCATGAACCTATTACATGGCTACATGATGCTGGTGCTTCTAATCATGTCACCGGCACAGCAAGTATACCTCAATCTTATTGTCGGACCTCCAATTGAGACTATTAGAGTGGCTGGTGAATCTTTTATACCAATTATGGGATTCATTACAAGCTTCATTACTTCTACAATTACATTATCTCTCATGGTCGGTGTACCATGCACTTTGTTCGATCAATTATCCATTAGTAAACTCACTAATGATTTACGATGCATTGCAATCTTATTGTCCAACCTCCAATGAAGACATTATTACTGTGGCGGATGAATCCTATATACCAATTGTGGGATTTGTTACATACTTCATTACTTCGACGATTACATTATCTTCGATGGTCGGCTTACCATGCACTTCGTTCAGGCAATTGTCCATTAGTAAACTCGCTAATGATTTACGATGCATTGTTATCTTCTCACAAATATATGTTGTATTTCAATATCCTCGTTGCATCTTCTTCATCACGTATCCACCTCTAATTCGCTGGATTTAACTTCAACAATGCGATTTTCATAAAGTGGTGCTGGATTTTGTGTATTACAAGGGTGTCGTGGGGGTGAAGAGGAATCGTGTTGCTGCTCTCAGAAGTTGAGCTAGTTGATCACTGTTTTGAGTAACTTACAATTGTGATTGCATGTTGATTACTTCCCAAGGAGAGCAAGTGTGAAAGATCCACTTTTACAAGACATGATGAAGCAAAGGTTGCGATGGAGAGTGACAAGAAGAATGTCGTAGAACTTACTCAGTGCAGTTGGGGTTCAGAAACCAAGTTGATGTGTCGACGAAAGAATGAGTGAGTAATTCAAAAATGCGAGTGTTGTTCGCAAAATGGTTGAGGCATAAAGGCAATGTCACCCGTCAAGGTTTCTCGAAGTCTAAACATTACATTGGAATATGATAAAGCATAGAGATAAAAATGTCGAGCAAACTTCAAATCCATAGGATTTAAGCCTAACCATTACAATGGGTGAAAATATACATTAGAAGGCCAAAAGAAAATGGAGAAAACGACCCTTCACAAGTTGCAATGCATGGGAGTCCACAAAAGTCGCATAAAAATCATAAAAATCATTTTCCCAAGAATGTTAATGAATTTCCTTTCCAAAGTAGCAAAAAACACCATGAATGCAACATTTTCCAAAGTGTTCTTTCCCAAGCCAATCATTCCCACAAATTTCATTTCCTTCCCATATGGATAATACATTTCTCAGCCCAAAGAAGTGAGTTTGGACCCACCAGTAAGTTATTTGATAAGAAACTTGGGCAGATCCAATTTGAATAATAATTGGGCTTCTTATTCTTATCAAACCCAATAATATTCTCATTGGATTGATTGTGGTCCATATCACATGTCCATTTGACTTATTTCATTCTGGTGCTCGGGATGTTGGGAATATATGAAGTCTACTTCAGTTGATCAAAGTCAGTCGACCGGAAGGAGTTGTTCCGAGAGATCTTCAATTCATTGAAGTAGTGGCACTAGCAGTTTGTCCTTCAATATTTTCGAAAGGAGGTTTACGAAAACAAATTGTTCAAAAGGAGGTTCTTCTGATGTTTTCAACTCCAGGTGGTCTTGTTCCGAAAGTTCGGTTGGGACTTCTGAAAGATTGCAGACGTTCAATTTGTTGTTGAGAGGTTGTTGATTTACTGGTACTGGTGGTCGTACTAAGGATTGCTAAAGGAGATCGGCAGTGGGAACAATGGAACGGATGAACTCCCACATTTCTCAAAGATCGGTGAAACCGGGTGACCAGGTGGCACTCTATATAAATGGGAGGGCGGGGCCACCTTTGCATGTATGTATCGCGATTACTTGTTGTAATAATCTACATGACTCATTAGTCACAATTTCATTTTTTTCCTTTTCGGAGAAATGGAATGTTGTGATGTTTCTCACGTAGACGTACGACTTTCAGTCCGAACCACGTAAAACCAAAGTGATCTTTCTTGCTTACATTTAATATTATTGCGTGAATGCTCTGTATCTATTGGTGTGAACAAGATTGAAGTAGTTTCGACAGTGCGGTGATTTGGGTGAATTCTTTCAAGGTCCGGAAGACTAATGTTCGGAGAGTTCCTTTCGAAATTTGTTTCCGCCAATGTAATTCTCAATTGACTGCTTCTAGCGGTTTATCTGAAGGACAGTGCAAAGAGATTCTCAACAAGTGGTGTCAAAGCGGATATCAGAGGGATGGTTCTCAGGAGGCTCAGCAGTTTGCTTGTCAGTTCACGTAAGATTCTCTTGCTCAGACATTTTTCAAATTTCAATGAGTCGTGTTTTCAGAAGGATGGTGTTGGAAGATGGCAAGGTCCAGATCGAAATATTTTACGGAACAAATTTCAGTTTCTGTAAAATACAAATGGAACACTATCTCATTCAAATGATCTGGAGCTTCCGTGAAAGGGTGTCAAATCGGAAGCAATGATAAGGCTTAATGGGAAAAGCTGGATCGTAAGGCACTTGGTGTGATACAAATATTTTTAGTCTGAAATGTGGCTTTGAACATTCGGGAGAAGAAGACCATAGTGGAGTTAATGGCAGCCCATGCAGATATGTACGAGAAACCTACAACACTGAATAAAATGTGCTTAATGCGAAGGTTATTCAGCAAGAGGTTATCGGAAGGAAGATCTGCATCAGATCTGTTGAATGGTTTTAACTTAATCTGAAACCAACTGGTGTTTGTGAATGTTACATTCAACCAGTGAAAGGCATAACTGAAAGCTCAGGAACTGAGGAAGCTCGATCTAGAGTTTCGGATGGTGAAGATCTAGAAGTTTCAGTTTCGGAAGAAGCTGATTCACAGGTTAGTCTGTGAAGATCTTCAAGAGTCAGACGATCGGTGCAGAGGTATGGAGCTGACCCTAGTTTCTTACTTTTAATGGATACAGAAGAAGACCAGAAAGTCCAGAAGAAGCGGCTACTCTAGGTGATTCTAGAAAGTGGAATTAGCAACGCAAGAGGAGTTAGATTCACTGCGAGTGGATAATACTTGAAAGCTAATGGAATTGCCACAAGGAAAGAAAGCACTTGAGAACAAGTGGTTTTCCCAGTTGAAAGAGGTTACGGAAAGAAGAAATATAAGGCAAGGCTGGTTGTGAAGGGGTTTCGGACTTCTCTGGAATATTTTCTCTCGTGCTTAAACATACAGCCATTCAAATTGTTTTACGCATAGCTGCTTCCATAAATTTGTACCTTGAACAAATGGATGTAAAGACGGCTTTTCTTCACAGGGATTTAGAGGATTAAATTTATATGGAGCAACCAGTTGGTTTCGCGGACATTCGAAATCAGGGCTTGGTGTACAAACTAAATAGAAATCTTTATTGTTTGAAACAAGCACCAAGGTGTTGGGAACGGATGTTTGATTGCTTCATGGAAGAGAAAGGTTTCACGCAAAGTAACTCTAATCATTGTTGTTACCGTAAAGAGTTCAATGGAAATAACTTAATTTACTTACGCATATACATGGATGATATGCTGATGGTGGGTCCGAATGATCAGGTGATTTGGAAGTTGAAGGAGGATTTGTATGGAAAGTTTAAAATGAAAGATCTTGGTGAAGCAAAGAAGATCTTGAGCATAAGGATTGAACGTGATAGAAAAACCGAGAGCTTGGTTTTATCACAAAAGGATTACATCCCAAAAATCATTGAGAGATTCAGAACGAGCGGATGTAAGCCAACCGTTGGTAACTTTAAACTTTCAAAGGAGCAGTCACCACAAACGGAATAAAAAAAGTACAGGGCGAATGTTTTGTATGCTTCAGTAGTCGAAAGTTTAATGTATGTTATGGTGTGCACTCATCCGGACATTGCTCATGCAGTGGGAGTAGTCAGTCGGTTCATGGAAAATTCTGGGAATGATCATTGGGAAACTGTAAATTGGATTATTCGGTATCTCAAGGGAACGGAAGGTACAACTCTTTGTTTTGGAAATGGCGATCCGTTTGTAGATGCAGTCTCTGGGGGTGATTCTGATACATGGAAGAGCACAACTGGATATGTCTATACATTTAGCGAAACCGTGATTGGTTGGATGTCCAGGTTACAACCGGTGGCTGCACTTTCTACAGCAGAAACAGAGTGTTGTTATGACGGAAGCTAACAAAGAGATTGTGCGGTTGAGGCGTTTAGTTAAAGAACTCGAATGCGGTCATGGGAAAGGGTTGCTCTGCTATGATAGAGTGCAATTCATTTGGCTAAGAATTTTTTGTTTCATTCAAGAACTAAACACATTGATCTGGTACCAATACATCTAGAAGATGCTGGAAGATGGTGAGTTGGAGTTACGAAAGATGGCTGGGAAACATAATCCAGTGGATATGTTCACCAAGAGTTTGGGTCTGGAAATACCAAGGCAACATCAAGCCTCGATCAGGCTTGGGTGAACGGAAGTGGGAGAAGCATCATACGTAGCAAAAGTTGAAGGTGGCGTCTTGGTTTTCTCTGAAGCGGTCTTTAAGCAGGGGATTTTTAGGAATATGTGAAGTCTAATTCAGTTGATCGAAGTCAGCCGACCAGAAGGAGTGATTCCAAAAGATCTTCAATTCATTGAAGTAGTGGCAGCAGCGGTCTTTCCTTCAGCATTTCGAGGAGGTTTCCGAAAGGAGATTTTTCGAAAAGAGGTTCTTCCGATGTTCTCTAACTCTAAATGGTCTTGTTTTGGAAGTTCGACTGAGACTTCCGGAAGATGGTTGATATTCAGTTTATTGTTAAGAGATTGTTGATTTACCGGAGGTGGCGGTCGAACAAAGGATTGCTACAGGAGATCGGTCGTAGGAACAGTGTAACAGATGGACTCCCGCATTTCTCGGAGGTCGGTGCAACCGGATGACCGGGTGGCACACACTATATATAGGAGGGCGGGGCCACCTTTGTATGTATGTATCGCGGTTACTTATTGTAGTATTCCACGTGACTCATTAGTCACAAGTTGTTCCTTTTTTTTCATTTCTAGAGAAATGGACTGATGCAATGTTCTTCCGTGAACTTAGGACTTTCAGTCCGAACCATGTAAAACCAAAGTGTTCTTTCTTGCTTACATTTACTATCATTAAATGTATGTTTTGTATCGATTGGAGTGAACAGGGCGGAAGTTGTTTCGACTTAGTGGGGTGATTTGGATGAATTATTTTCTTCCTAGCTCTGGAACACTAAAACTCAGAGTTCCTTCAGGAATCTATTTTCGCCAATGTGATTTGGATTGACTGCTTCTGGTGGTTTATCGAAAAGACTTTTGTAACGTCCCCCGATCCAGCACTTTCTCATGTGGCCGAAACGGGTTGGTTACGAAACCTCAAATTCGTCTTCACGTACGTCAAAGGCTGCCAACTACTAGCGGGGGTGTGATATGAATAATGGGGAGACTATACCCCATGATATAAAGTACATTGGAATAATCCATAATAATACATATCAGAGTAATGCTAAAATAGTGGAAACAATATATCATACAATTGGGAAAATAAAAGGAGAAACCAATGACCTATAATGACGAATCATGTAATGACAAGCGGAGATATATCTAAATGGAAAACTGAAAACAATACAAATAAAAGAATCAAGTGACCCTAAATAATCCCAAAAGCCCCCCGGTCTCAAACTCCATGTCGAACTCATCTCCAATTTCCAACTCATCCAGCAAGCAACAAAAGAATCACTAACAAGATCTTTTGCCCTTGCCCAAACCAGCATCCATGTAATCTATTCAGGTACCAAACGGCGGCCCGGATAGGGTGTGAGTAAAACTCAGTAGGACGACACCACCATGTCTAAACAAAATCAATCTGATAATAACTGTATACAATAAAGCGATAAAGTATATTAATTAATCAATTAATATAATGCATCAATCAACCTGTTTCGGCACCATGTCGAAATGTCTTTGGGCATATAACACAACCATGCCAACAATATCCATATACCATGGCATAATCAAACCGGCAGAGCCCACTGTATAAGCATTTCGACCTCCATGCATGGCCCTATATATAAGCATTTCAACATGTGTCCCTGAACATAGCCCGCTATATAAGCATTTCAACATGTACCACTAGGCATAGCCCACTATATAAGCATTTCAGAAAGCATCACTGGACCAAGCCCGCTATATAAGCACTTCAACCTCCGAGCATAGCCCTATATATAAGCATTTCAACATCAACTCAACAAGTCATAACAGCAAGGATATCACAATATCACATCATAAACCACAATGGTTAATTATGCAAATTACCATTTGTCTTTCAATTACATTTTCATTTATATCGCAAATGATCAACAGTCATACTAATAAGCAATAAGCCATTACTTAGGGATTTTATATCAAGCAATCACCTAAGGTCTCATGTCATGCAAGACACACTTTAACCCATTAGTCAAGTTCTTATAGCTCAAAGGTTGGTCCACCCAACATGTAGCCATAAGTCAGGTAGTATCAACCATTGAATCCAAAGTAATTCAACCAATATTCCAACCCATGATTTACCATAAATCAACCGATTAATTAGAGCGCACATTACGTTGGCGCAATCGCAATATTACATATACTTCCCAACTAAACATACCAAAGACTTAGGTTTAGACCCCCTACCTTTATCTGGCGATCAACGCAACGCTTCCAACGGCAAACGCCAACAAGGTCGCAGGCGCGGAAGATCGCAAGAAGAACCTAGATCAACCCTGGTCAAGATCAAAACCCCAAAATAAACCTGCGCTCAAAATATTTCCACTGCCATAACAAGGAACGATGGAAGAGAAGGGAAACCTAAGCAGAAACGCTCACCAGAGATCAGATGTGTAATTGGGACGTCCGGAAGGAAGAGACTACACAATCGCCTGGAAATCGTCCTAGGGTCGAGAGGAGAGGGCTGCACGCGATGGAGTGAAATAAGCATACACGTTGCGCACTTAAAACCGTTGGGTTCAAGGAACACATGGCTTGTAATCCTTTCACGTCGTGTATTTCCTCATTTTTAAGTTGCGCAGAAAAATTGATCGCATCTGGTTAATATTTATCTTGATCGACATTTACACGACGTGAATTAGGTTCACGACGTGTAACCACTTCACGTCCTGAACCAGTTCACGACATGTGCAGTTACACGTCATGTAACATATACACAAGGTGTAATTGTCCAACGAATAGTTTTCAGCCCAGCTTCTGAGAAAGTGCTTGAACCACCTCTGAAGCCTTCCAAACTCATGAAAAACCCTCGCAAGCCTGTTTAACACATTTATATCCAGACTCCATTAATTCAAATAAACATACATCTCTGAACTTTAGGTCATTTTCCCCAACAAAGGTTCTCCGTATCCGAACAAGACTCAGCCACCAAGGTCTAACGAAAAACTCAAAAGAGGGACGTACCTGGAAAAAGACGGGATCTTATACAGTGCAGAGGGCTTCTCAACAAGCAGTATCAAAGCAGATATCAGAGGGTTGGTTCTCAGGAGGCTCACCGGTTCGCTTGTTAACATTCTCTTGCTCAAACGTTTTTTGAATTTCAATGAGTCGGTGTGTTTTCGAAAGGATGGTTGGCAAGGTCGGAATCGACAGATTTGACGAAACATATTTCAGCTTCAGGAAAATACAGATGGAAGACCATCTCATTCAAAGGTAAGTGGGAGGAAGAAGATAGAGGTAGAAGACCACTTCCGGTGGAGAATTACAGAGTCCTCCCAAGGCATTGGTTTATGAAAAGGAGTTAATGGCATTGGTTTTGTCAATTCAGCATTTGCGACAATATTTGATAGGCAGAAGGTTTGAAGTTTCCACTGATCATAGGAGTCTCAAACACTTGCTTAGTCAAAGGGTAATGTCTATGGATCAAAAATGTTGGCAAGCAAAACTTTTGGGATATGATTTTGTGGTGATATTCAAGCCGGGGAAAGAAGACTCTGCTGCAAATGCATTATCCCGGGCAGAATCAGCACTAGAGTATAGATATTTGGTTGTTTCATAACCATGTTGGGAGGATATCCAAATAGTAAAAGCCGAGGTGAGCCAAGATACCAGGGTACAAGCGATAGTAGAAGCATTGCAACGTGATAAGGCTTCAAGAGCGAATTATACACAGGAATGAGCTGTTGTTTTACAAAAACAGGCCGGAATTGCCGAAGAATTCAGTTTTAATTCCTAAAATGCTGCAACATCATCACTCATCTCCTAAGGGGGGCACTTTGGCAGGTTAAAGATATAAGCGACGGGTACATGAAGTTCATTGCGTTGGAATGTCCCGGGATGTGTAGCGTTTTGTTAACCAGTGTGAAGTGTGTCAAAGAAGTAAATATGAGGCAATTAGTCTGGCGGGGCTCCTGCAGCCATTGCCTATTCCAGAAAAGATTTGGGAAGAATTATCCAAGGATTTTATTACCGAAATGCCTAAGTCACAAGGCAATGAAGTGATTTTTGTGGTGGTCCATCGTTCAAGTATGCACATTTTATTCCTCTTAAACACCCATATACAGCTAAGACAGTAGCTGAGGTTTTTATGAAGGAGGTTGTGGGGGTGCATGGTTTCCCACGGGCGATAATTAGTGATAGAGATCCACTTTTTACAAGTATATTTTGGCGGTAACTTTTCAAATTGCAATGAACTACCTTGAAGATGAGTTCTTCCTATCACCCACAAAGTGATGAGCAAACTGAGAAGATAAATCGTTGTCTTGAGGTTTATTTGTGATGCTTTTCTTCAGACCACCCGAAGCATTGGGTGACATGGTTACCCTGGGCAGGATTTAGTTATAACTCATCTTTCCACACTTCAACCGGGAAAACACCGTTTGAAGTAATCTATGGGTGACATCCGCCCCAAACTGTACATTATACTAGGGGGGAAACGGTGGTAGAAGAGGTGGCAATTGCTCTTGCAGGACAGGATGAACCATTACAGAGAATCTGTATGAATCTCCATCGGGCACAACAGCTAATGGTTAAGAATGTCAATCGGCATCGTCGAGAGGTGACATATAAGCTTGGGGACCTTGTATGGGTCAAATTAAGAGCCAATCAGTCGGACAGTTCAGGCAGAATTTGTTATAAGCTGGTTGCACGTTATTTTGGGCCATTGACGATAATAGGAAAGTAGGGACGGTTGCCTACATACTCAAATTACCTCAAAATAGTCGTGTCCACCCAGTGTTTCATGTTTCTCAACTAAAAGCAACAGTTGGGAAAAGTGTTGGAGAGGAGATTCTCCCTGATGAATGTTTGGAAGAGAATGAGAGTCTGATAGCTATTTTTGGCAACTAAAATTCAGGGCAGAGTACCAAAGTGGCTTATTCAGTGGCAGGGGAGATCAGCTGAAGATGCTACTTGGGAAGACGTCAAAGTAATAAAGGCACAGTTTCCGAATCAAATCCTCCAGCAACAAGTGGATCTAATTATGGCTATGTCTATACACGTTGGACGCAAAGCCAACCACTCATTGCAACTATTGATGTCATCGCCACTGATCAGTTGAGTACTCTATCGCCTTCCACCAGCAATCTCCCAATTGCATTGTGGAAAAACTCTCGTGTCTGTCATCAAACTCTAATATATTCCAATAGAGCCAGAGATTTACCGGGCGACTGGAAGGTTTACTCTAGAAGGGGTAAAATTGTCCCAATGAGGGGGTGAATCATTAGGCAAGATGAGCCCACATGGGGGGGAGTGAGGTTGTTAAAAGGGGAGGGTTGGAGAGAGAATATGGGGGAACTAGTTTGTCAGCTAAAGGCTTGGGCGGGGGAGTGAGAAGGTCACTCGTGTTTTTCTCTCATTCTACCATTCCTCTTCTCCCTCTTTCAGTAATTATGATATGCACGGCTATTATACATACAAAGACGTTCCCTTCAGAGAATCGAGTCAGAGGAATTTATCATTTGGTCTGATCTGTCGAATACATTAGCGATACGGAGGAGGATTTTTCATGGAGACACGAAACCAAGCTTGGTTGGATGTAGTGGAACAGCGTATGGGGCACTTTGAAGCGACACTTTTGGAGTTGGCTTCCACAGTGGAAAACATCACGCAAGGCCAACAACAGTGGGAACAAGAGATGAAAGAACAAGCGGAATTCCGGAAATATATAGTTGGTGTGGTGTGACGCCTGGAGAGGAAGTTGCAGTAGGAAGAAGCATGGTCGTCGATGGTAACAGAGGAATCGAGAACGCATTCAGACAGAATCGCGAATAAGGAGATGTCGAAGAGAAATGCGGTTGGGACGACGAATGTGCCTGCCTTTGTTCCAAATCAGATATCGATTGCCAATAAAGTTGAATTACTGGTGTTTGACAAAACGGATCCATGGGGATGAATAACATGGGCAGTATTATATTTCTGAATTCATCAAACACCGGATGTGCTTAAGGTATTACTCGCTCAAGTGAGTAACGAGGGCGCAGCATTTCACAATCCCGAGACTTGTTTGTAGGTGATGTGTCTAGCTCATCATGTTGAATTAGTGATGCGATAAGGGGTGGGCCCTCAATTTGGCGGGGGAGGGACGAGATTCTATGGAGGGGTGAGAAGGGGGTACTTGGCAACCTCTTCGATTCCCCCCCCCCCTCCGACCAGTAAGACACATGAGAAATGGATTGGGAGGGCCTAACAAGGAGACCACCAAACAAGCAACCACCAGAGGAAGGAGAGTTCGACGCCCGACAAATCACAAGTGGGAAGAAAGGAGGAAAAATGGATTGTGCTTTAGGAGTGGGATGCCTTATAATCTCATGCATAAGTGTGTTGACACTAAAATGCGGGTGCTATTGTTGGCAAAGGATGACGTTGTTGAGGACAGGGAACAAATGTGGGAAGAGGAACTAAAACTGGAAATGGTGGAAGAAGCTGAATGCAAAGTCGTGGAGTATCAGGATCTGCACGCTTGTTGTACAGTTCAAGGACAAAAAAAACACAGGGAGATGACTTTCATGAAAGTAGAGGGATACATGGGAGGAATTCCTATCCTCGTTTTACTAGACACTGGAGCTACCCAAAATTTCATATCTCCCAAGTAGACCAGGTTACTCGGGATAGCTGTGCAAGATGAGTATCAAGTTGGGTGATGGGCATAAGTTGTGGTCCCATGGGGTGGGTATGTCAAAAACTAAAGTCAACTATGGGAGAATATGCAATAGATGCTCATGTCTTGGAAATTGGGGGCCTAGACATCATTTTGAGAATAGCACGGTTGTGTACTCTCGGGGATATGAAAACCAATTGGAAGATGATTTCAATGAGATTCTTGGCAGGGAAGCTGGAATATATTCTCAACGAGGCATGCCAAATCAGTTGAACGGATTCATCTTTGAAGGGTCGGGCAAACAAATCTGGTGATGGCGACAAACAGCGTCTGTTGCTGGGAGGAAGAACCGGTAGGGAGGAGTTCCCATCGGCGGAGCAGTAACAATGGGATTTGCAGAAGATGGTGATGCAAAACAAGCCTGCGGCCCGCGGGTTCACGGATATGGGGCGGATGCAAGGCGGGGTGGGCCTTAAAAAAATTAACATTAAGAGCGCAGGCCAATGCGGGTTGAACCCGCACGGGTACAGGCCAAGGCGGGTTGAGCCTGCATGGGTGAGGGCTTACCCGCGGGCCTGATTTTAAAAAAATATTATTATTATTATTACTATATAAGCTTCTTTAACATTTTAGTTTTTTTAATAAAAAATCATAATATTTTTTAGATTTATTTATTATTGTTATTATTTAATTTAATTTCGTTATCAAGAAAATAGGAAATGACAACATGGGAACCCTAATTGCCTCCTCTAAAACCGATCGTTACCTGGAGAATCATCATTCCTTCACAGATCCAGTCATTCACATCACCACACAACCAACATCATCATTCATCGCTCCTTGCCGATCACTCATCTACTTTGCATCCCAAGAGTTTGTCACCACATTGGCGTTGTCGCATGCCACCAATAACCCATCAAAAAATGTTTCATCACATCCCTTAAAACTCCATACTTCTCCCCACAACTACCATTAAGAATGAGAAAAAAATACAATATTTAAATGATTATAATAGTTTTTTTTTAAATGCGGGCAAACCCGCGGGCTACCTGCGGTCTTATGCGGGGCGAGGCGGGCTTGAAATTTTTTGTTCGCATTGTATGCGGGCTTTTGCGGACAACCCGTGCGAGCTCAAACCCAGACGAGTTTGGTCCGCCCCGCCTCGGCCCGCCGGTTTCGCATTACTAGCAAAAGATGCCTCGGAATTTCAAAGAGGTGTTTGAAGATCCCAAGGGACTTCCCCTAAACGACTACGAGACCATGTTATCCGCTTAGTAGAAGATCAATTCCCCGCGACAGTAAGGTCATAGAGGTATCAGCATTTCCAAAAGAATGAGATTGAACGGCATGTACAAGAGATGCTAGAGACGGGGATAATCAGAACTAGCTCTAGCGCTTACTCCAACCCTGTACTTCTGATAAAAAATAGAAACTCTAAGCACTTGTGCATCGATTATCGCTCTCTCAATAAGGTGACCATCCCAGGGGTGGGAGATGTTGGTCGTAGAATAGTTGGACAAAGATTCAAGAGGGGGTGGTTTTTGAAATTTTTTTCGCTTGAAACCACACACTTCTAAGGAATAATAGATTCTGATCTTTTCTTATCACAAAGAATCAATGGAAATAAATGAGGGGGTGGTTTTTGAAATTTTTTTCGCTTAAAACCACACACTTCTAAGGAATAATAGATTCTGATCTTTTCTTATCACAAAGAATCAATGGAAATAAATGCAGTAAGAAAAAGATCGAACACAAAGGATTTATAGGGGTTTGGAAAACATATATCCCCTAGTCCACTCCACCAACGATCAACTCCTAAAACGTGGTGATTTCACTAGAACCAATCCTTTTCCTAGGGACTGCCCGACTGAGTGTAAGCAGCCGTCACTTGGTACAAAACCAAGAGCTTTTGTCGAGCTCCGACAAGGCTTTACAAAAGCAGCAGCCTTAAGATTTACAAAATGAAGCACACAGATGCAACTGACATAAGAGGACAGGAGAGAAAAATAAGAGTGAAGTATAGCTCGATGAGTCATCAAAACATAACAAGATTGATCTTGATAGCACAACTGTAGAAAACTTGATTCTTCGTCTTCTTTTGCTTAGCACAAAGAAGTAGCGTGTAAAGCTTCGAGAAAGAGAGCGAGTGCAAGTGTTGTTCTTGTTACTTATGTATTTTCTCTTATATGAATAGTCTTGTATATCTTCTCACACTATTGCACAACATGATATCCAAAAATAATAAATGTTTCGGGGTACAACTCGAGATGTCCTTTTATGAAAATTACCACGGCAAAAAGCATTGAGCAATAAAATAAAATCTGTTTTTTCTTTTCTTGGTACTTGCCCATTGAAAATCGATTTTACCATAAAGTGGTAGTTCGAAGTTTTAATGCATTGAAATCAACATTAGTTTTCACTAGAAATAGTCCAACGATAATAAATACCCAAATTGCAGAACGGCGTAGCTGATTCTGGAACACCACGTAACTGAAATTCACGTATTCGAATTCACGTAGCCGAATTGATCCACGTAATTGTTTTCACGTAACCAAATCACATAGTTATCTTGCTCACATAACCGAATTTTGCGTAGCCGAATGAATCACGTAGCCGATTGGAACCACGTAGCCAAATATACCATGAATCCAAACCACGTAGTGGATTCACGTAGTTGTTTCGTCAACTTAGTCGTTTCTCACATAAGCGATTCTTCAACGTAGCCGATTTTGACGTAGCCGATTCTGCGACGTAGCCGATTTACATAGGTGATTCCTTTACGTGGCCAATTGACGTAATAGATTGCTTGACATAGCCAAAATCCACATAACCAAAGTGCTCGCATGGCTGATTTTTAGACTAGCAAATTTCAACAAACTTCAACAAAATTGCAAGTTACAGCAATAAAAACCTGATAAACACACTTAAAAAAAGAATCATTAGAAACATATGAAGGGTTTTTGAGATCATCAAAACATAAAGAACATGGGATATCATGGAACAATATTAATAGTCCAACAGAAGAGTTATTAGACGAATAACATGGTGCAATTTACTTTTCCAAACTGGACCTCAAATCCGATGACCATCAAATTCAAATGAGGGAGGTGGAAGACTGATTTTCGCACCCATAGTGGCCATTACTAATGCTTAGTAATGCCCTTCGGACTTACCAATACTTGTACTTTCCAAGCTACCATAAATAATCTATTTCGATCATTTGCAAATTTGTACGAATCTTTTTTTATCACATTTTAGTATGCAGTTCCGCAGTTCCGATCGAGAGACACTTTTGGAATACTTAAAAGCGGCTTTGTCGATGCTACAATCAAACCAATTCTTTGCCAATTGAAGTGTCGCTTTGCCCAACACGAGGTGGGGTATTTGGGACATGTTATTTCTGAAGCACGGGCATCAATAGATCCATCCAAGATCCAGGTAGTACTAGATTGATTGATAAAAGTGACAATTAAGGGGGTATGGGGGTTCCTTGGCCTCACTCGTTATTATAGAAAGTTTATCCAGGGTTACAGCAAAATTGCACAGCCTGCCACCACTTTAACAAAAAAAGACTGATTTAAATTAACTCAAACCCATCAAGCCTTTCAACAAGCAAGCTTGTGATGGAAGCTACAAACCTTGTTTTGCCAAACTTTTCAAATGAATTTGAAGTGGAATGTGACGCATCCGGGTGGGGATCCGGTTTGTCCCCATGCAAAAGCAGCAGCCCATTGCTTTTTCCAGTAAGGCATTAATGTCAAAGAATTTAGCTAAGCCAACGAACAAGAAGGAAATCATGGCTTTTATGCTTGGCAGAAGTGTACTCTAACCAACGGGGCCTTTTTGCTCCAGCAGTGAATAACTACTGCAGACCAGTACTGTTGGATAGCCAAGTTATTAGGCTACCAATTCGAAGTGAAATTCAAGCTGGGAAGCAAAAATTCAGCGGCAGATACCCTTTCTTGGAAAGAGGACAAGCTTGAACTGCATCTGATCCGATCTGCTCCGGTGTGGGAAGAAGGCAGAGACCTTACGGAGGGCGTACCAAATGATCCTTACCTTAGTAAGATCATTAAGGCAATCCAAGCAGGTAAGAATTCCAATCCAGGATTTTCTTATACGCAGGAGTCACTTCAATATAAAGGACGGCTGGTAATTCCAACCTCCTCGCCATGGGTGCCTAAGTTGCTGGAGGAATTCCATACAACTCCTCAGGGCGGACACACGAGATTCTACAGGAACTACAAAAAGCTCGCTACCAACCTATATTGGGTAGGCATGAAGAAACAAGTGCAAGACTTTGTGCAACAATGTACAGTCTGCCAGCGTAACAAGTATTCTACACTGTCTTTGGCCGGTTTGTTACACCCATTGGAGATTCCACGGGTGGTGTGGGTTGATCTTTCCATGGACTACATTACAGGACCACCAAAATCAAGGGGGTACGCGGTGATTTTCAGGGTAGTAGATAGACTCTCCAAATATGCCCATTTCATTCTATCAAGTCATCCTTACACAGCAAAAGGGGTGGCCAAGGTTTTCATATGGGGGTGGTTTGCCTACAGGGCATGCCTAACTCAATTTTCAATGATAGAGATCCCATTTTTGTCCATTGCATACCACCCGCAAACAGATGGCCAAACGGAAGTGGTCAATCGTTGCGTAGAAACATACAAGCGATGTTTGGCAGAGGAACAACCCAAGGGGTGGTCCTATTGGATACCATGGGTTGAGCTCTATTATAACACTACTTGGCACGCCTCTATTAACACTACTCCTTTTGAAGTGGTGGATGGAAGAAAACAACTCAAGGTTTTAAGTTTCTTACCTTCGGAAATAAGGGAGGAAGTTGTGGCCAATGCGTTGTTGGCAGCGAGATGAGGCCCTAAAACTACTCAAGCACCACTTGACACGATCACAAGATTACATGCGGCAGCAGGCAAACCACCACAAGCGCAACGCTTCCTTTCAAATAGGGGATCCGGTGTATTTGAGACTTCGGCCACACAAACAACACTCACTCGCTCAGCCAATCAACCAGAAATTATCACCCCGTTTTTAAGGACCGTATCGGACCAGTGGCATATCAATTGGCTTTAACGTTGTCAGCCCACATCATTCCGGTGTTTCACGTCTCCCTGCTTAAGAAAACAGTGGGATATAAGGGTTTACAGGCCACACTGCCCACTGACCTGGAGGATGACTTGGAAAATTGGCCTGAACCAGAAGCAGTGTTGTCTAAGTGATACAATTTGCAAAAGGGAGTTGAACACACGTCGTGTTTGATCAAATGGCAAAGGCATCCAATTGAGGAAGCAACATGGGAAGATGAATTTAATATTCATAACCAATTCTCTTCTTTCAATCTTGAGGTCAAGACTGATTCTCAAAAAGCGGCGAATAATAGAGCCCAAGATCTACCGGGTGACAGGAAGGTTTACTCCAGAAGGGGTAAAATTGTCTCACCATGGGAGGATAATTGTTAGGCAATTTGAGTGCACGTAGGGGGGAAGTGAGGTTGTCAAAAGGGGAGAGATGGAGAGAGAGAAAGGGGGGATTAGTTTGATAGAGTTCCGACAAGAGGCTTGGGCGGGAGAGCGGGAAGGTCTCCCATGTATTTCCTCTTCTCCCACTTTCTATAATTTTGAAACGCTGGGCTATTATACATACAGAGAGGTTCCCCAAAGGGAATCGAGTTAGAAGAGTTTATCATATTCACACTTTTATCAAGGACTCTACCAACACAACAGCCTTTTTAAGTACTTGGGCTGCTACCTCAATCATTCATACCCTCGCCAGTGTCAAAGTCCGTCCAGAACGTCAAGCGATGCGGGTTGAGTTACAGACCCTCAACGATAACCATACTTGGGATCTCATCTTTCTCCCTCTCTACAACAATGTAGTTGATAAGACAATGGATCCATGAATGGAGAATTGCTTCGGATTACTATCACCAGCAAATAAATTAAAGCAGCAGTAGGTTACGGAGAAGAAAAATTAGTGAAGGAAGAAGAAGAAGACTCCCCAGAGCTGGTGCTCCTGATTCTGGTGTGCAGAATACCAAGCAAATGTCCAAGCCCGCCAACCACTCCCCACCAGCCCACACTAAATAACCCAGCTACCTCTAACAGCCCCAACAATCAAAGACAGAGGAAAGTACAACACTGCCCTTATTTAGTCCCAGCCACAACAACTGCCTAATAACTATTTACAGGAATCACAACACTGCCCCAGGTACCAAAACCATTCCCCGCTAAGACACCCTCACACAGACAACGACACTTCTCCCCTTCCTATCTATCAGTAGTCTTTACCTTACTCTCAAAAAAATGTCACCCGCCACTATCGACCACCACTCTCAATGGCGTGATCGTTGTTTATCCTGCAAAATCCCCTTCAATGACCCCTTCAACCTCCACTTCATATTAGTTTTTGTTTTTTGTTCAAAATTATAGTTTCTTTCAATAAACCTTTCGTTTTATTCATTAATTCATTGATTATATTGATATTGAATGTTCTCGGTTCTTGAAATTTTATTTATTAATAATATGATGATAATATACCTGGTAACTTATTTTTTCCAAAAAAAAAAACCTATATTTAAAAAAAAAAATCCCATAACACAGATGTCCTGATTTTTGGAAAATTGCTGAGCCCACTTGTGGAACTCGTAATTAATTGAACTCTCACTCATGGAACTATGCTTCATAGAGATAGCAGATTATCATGGCATAAACACTCATTCAATGGAGATACTCCTCACCATTTTTTTTTTTTCACAAAAGATACTCCACACCATTAGGTGTAGTAGTAAGCCATCATTTTAGGAAATGTCTGCCATGCCGATTTTGACACAACGCATTGCATCCAACGTAACATGGCTCAACAGAGTATATCCAGCCATGTGTCACATTTCATACAAATCCTGTAGATAGATATCATAAAATCCACACTGGCCATCAAAGAAACACAACCCTTCTGCCCTTATCTTGGGACCAGCTACAAGCAATACGCACAGACAATGTATTTTGAAGGCACAACAGCAATGCATTGTACATGTCATACCATCCTAACCGAAAGCGGGTTGCAAACTGACAACTGTTACTGCACCTTTAAGTTTTCAGAGAGCCTACTTTGCTGGCATTCTCTATAGAAGTAACAAAGTGTAAATATTCATTATTATGAAATTGGGAAAGGAAAAAATCTTGCAAATGCAGCACCTTTAGTATCTTTACTGTCTTGGAAGGTTTCTACTTCAGAAAATATGAGGCCCTATATTTTTAAATAAGATTGCTTTAAATTGATTCAGGTATGATAAGTTACTAATAATCCACTTAAAACCTTTTTTTTATTTTGGAATATGTTAGGGTACTTGGTGCAAAAGAAAAAACAAACTTATATGTTACAGAAGGGATTGTTTTACTTGAAATGAAATTCCAACGACAGAATTTTCAAATCCAAAGAAAAAACAAAATTATAAATTAATGAAGAAAAAAATATTTAACAGGGACAAAAAGATTTGCAGTAAGTGTTTAACTCAAACTCATCCCAAAAATCATAATATCGGTGCAAAACTTATTCATCTCTACTTTATATTGTTAATTATATCATAGAAAACAGCACTATAGACAGTTTAAATGCAGGAAAATTTTGTTATTTGGTGAAAAATGATATATTTATAAGCACCAACTAAAAGACAAATCAGTGAATTCCTTTTCTCCATGTGTTACAGAATGGAAAACTTTAATGAACTGGGTGGTAATAGAGAATTTCATCATAGTAAAACCTAAAATAGAGGGCTTTCTGCAGTAGGCCATGAACCACATAATTGTTTTAAGATGTTTATGCTTGGTTTACATAAAAAAATTAACAGAACAAACCAATTCTATGATTGAAATTAAAGCAACGGGTCATCAGAACAATAATAAGCATTTCAAAGAGCATGGATACAACCCACCAACCACAATGCAACCCTAAGGAAGACATTGATATCAAAGCAGATTTTGAATTTAAATTATTTTTAACTGTCTGAAGTATAGCATGGCATTATTTCTTATAGTAATATTGTTGAGATGCTTGGCAGTGCTTCTAAAGTACAGATTCAAGGAAGTATTTTTGCTAGTGATATTTATATGGCCATTTGAAACTAAAAAAGGTCAAAAAATTCCAATCTTAAAAAGCAAGTTTCGAAGAACTTAAAATGGAAGAAAGTAAATCTATTCAATTATACTTCAATATAGTTAGCATATAAATTGTGAATTCCATTTTAGAATGGTAAGGGATTATTGACGCCCAAGAAATTGAGATGATTCATAATTCTCCTCAAAATACTAATGCTTCTAAAGTTTCTACTATTGGAAAACAAAATTTGAATAAAGTAACTTCAGATGACTTAGAGAGCATGCTTATAGCATTAAGCAAGATGCAAAAAATTCAATAAGCAGAAATTTCTAGAAAAGAAATATACGTTTAACGAGAAGATAAGTTGATGCAAGAACAAAAGATGAATCTGAAATTAATAATGAAAAAAGGTCATGACTCTGGGAGAGGATGTAAGAAAATAAACAAAAAGTGACGGGAAAACTACCAATTAAATATTTTTAACATGAAAAATGAAGGATTTTTCTAGTAGATGCTTAAAAAATAAAGGCCATGTCAAAAAAGAGGAAAGGAAAAGCCTAAAACCTTAGAAGAATAGAAAAAGCAGAACTGATGAACTTCAATAATCTTTTGAGAGCACATAAACCACAGAATCTCAATACAGATGAAATTTCCAATAATTATTTGTTAGCGCCATCAAGATTTTACCCCAAACCCAACTGAAAATGGAAAGAAGGTCTTCGGAAGATATTTCAAATATTTCAATACTAAAATAAAATTCAAGAAGGTTATTCAAGCTCAAAAGATGAATCCAACACTAATAATGAAAAGGCCATGGCTCAGTTCCTAAGGCATAAGAAAAAGAAAGAAAAGTTTAGAGAGAATTACAATTTATAAATTCAAATATGAAGAGATAAAGCATTGTGAAAAAATGTTCGAAGAGATTGAAAATAAAAAAGGAATAATTCAATCCAATATTTCAAACATTACAATACATAATTTTAGTTTCAGATGAGACTTCCAACACTAGCCCACACAATCAAATATGAGGCTACGGCATGTCGAACACGGCTAGGCATTGATACCATGTCAAAATTTTATTTCAAAACCAATGCCCCCCTTAGTAACTAAATGCACCCTCCGTAACAAACTTCCCCCTATATGCCACCAATAGGTTTTATGTATCGAGGTGTACGTCCTTCTTTGAACCGACTAACTGAATGCCCCCCTCCATAAAAGACTTCCCCCTATATGGTCAAGGCATGTCAATATGTTGATAAAGAAGGAGCTTGGATGATGAGGAATCCAAGCTTATTGAAGAAGAAGTTCCCAAGCTTTGTGTGACTTGATATTAAGTGATGATCTATACAACACATCTTGGAAGATTGGTTTAGAGTTGTTTGTCACATCTCAAATGACAAGAGTTCTTGCCTTGGAATATTTGGAGAAGGCAAAAGTTGTGGTGAAAGATTTGAGGAGTTTCATCCAGATGTTGGATGAAGGTTGAAGAATATACTTTCTTGGAAAGGAGCTTCCGTGGAATGGAGCTTCAGTGGAAAGAAGCTTCTGTGGACTATGCCCGTAGACTATGCTTCCGTGGATTGAGCTTCCGTGAACTAAGCTTTCGTGGATTGAGCATATGTGCAATGAGTTTTCGTGAAGTTTTGATAACCTTTCGCATGAGGTGCACAGATCTTCCGTGAGTTTCGGTGCTTCCGTGAGGAGCATGAATCTTCTGTGAGAACGGTGCTTCCGTGAGTATGAAAAGCACGAATTTTCCGTGATTGTAAGCACGAACCTTCCGTGAATGAAAGAGCGACTGTGAGTCACGGACCTTCCGTGAGTGAAGAAAGAGCAACCGTGAGTCGCACAGTAAGAGGGGCTACCATGAGTGTCACACGAAAGGTGGATTAGAGATCAACCAAAGAACGGGGGAAGAAAATTCAGTTGATGCAAAGTGTTGTGTTCTTCAATGATGGATATATCATGATAAGAATTATCATGATGATTGCGAAACAGAGAAGGGAAGAATGGTAGTGGCATTTGAAGATGTGGAGAACTTGTGCACCGCAAATATAGGAGATGCCAAGTAAGATGACACTAATCATGAGGCTTTGGTTTAAGCTATGATTCAGGAAGACGTAAAGATCGAAGGGATGTATGAGCTGTTGCTCATGCACTATTCAGGAGAAGTGACGCGAGCTTTGTGTCGTGATGAAGGAAGCCATGAACGCGTCAGTGATTCATGCATATATTGGTGTTTGCATGGTGAGCTTAAATGCACACATATTAATCATGGAGAAATGAAGGAGGTGCAAAAACTAAAGGAATTAATGAGGAAGAATGCCAAGATAGAAGTAGGGAGACTAATTTTGATAATGCCAGATGAAGCAGTCCTTAAATGAAAATGCGATACTCTGTTTATCGTATTTCAAGCAGGTATAAAATGGAAGAAGGATTTGCAGGATTATCCTATGCCGCAAGTAAAGAGTCAGGACTACATTTACTAGAGAAGCATGCATATTCATATGTGTTTTAAATGCATGCAAATCATCATGGAATGAAGGAGACATTTTGAAGAATGGTGAAGTCGCGTCAATGACTATATATTTACATACAGCTATTATGTGCGGTTAATAAAGGTCAAGTTGTCCGATAATGTTTATTATCATGGGAGCAGTTAATGTTGAGTCTTCAAGCATTCTAAATGAGAAAAAGATATGGCCGAAGATTGTGGATCTAGTGGAAGACAATATGGAAGAGAAGAACGTGTGAAGAAGTAACACTGCAACTGTTTATTGTTATATATATTCTTGAAGGTCAAAAAAGATGTTAATGTTGTGAGAGGTTTGCCACAACGATTCAAGAAAGAACATTTTGGTGTCAAGAGGAATGAGACCCGACTCTGTGACTATCATCCTCATACACATGTTGTGAGTTGAAGAGAAGAAGAAGAACCAGTGCAGATTGTTTGCAATAAAGAAGAAGAGGAAGAAAAAAGCGGGGAATGAGATCTAGTGCAATTCAAGTGCACTAAAGAAAGAAGAGGGAAGAAGAGAGAAGAAGGTGTTGTGCATTCCAAATTGCACAGATTGAAGAAAGGTCTTGCAGTTAGTGCAAGAAAAGAACAGGAGAAGAAGTCTTGCACCTGTGCAAGAAAAGCAGCATTCCAGTTTGGTGATGTGAAGAGGAAGAAGGTTGTGTGCACTGTTGTGCATACAAGGGAAGAAGAAGAAAGGTTGCTTGCAAGCTGTTGTGCAAGTGACAATAGAAAAAGGAAGAAAAGATCAAAGCAGCAGTGCGACATTCAACAGAAGTTTCAATTGGTGTAAGACTTTCTTAGTGTTGCAAAGCAGTTGAAGAAGTTGAAGAATGTCTACACAGACAGTATAAAGACCCAGCAAGGAGCTGCAGTTGGACCAGGTTATCACCAATCCAGGGACTCACGATAGTTTTTTTGTCCTCCCTCTTGAGTGTAGGGTACCACACTTCAAGTTCAGGATTGTTTCCTGACCAACCCACTATAACAGGTATCTCATTATAGTGGCATGTGCGATCGAGGATTGTTTCCCGATCGAACCAAGGGTGAACCTTGTAAATATCCTGTCCGCTTTGTGTGAGTGCTAACAAACGAAAGATAGGTAAGAGAACGAAAGAATCAAAATCTTAATTGGCCTACGAAGTAAAGGGATAAAAAGTTTAAATTGGATAAAACAGCACCAACACTGATTCATCCCCCCCCCCCCGGTGTTGAGTATATCCCAAGTGGGACTAACTACGGATCCAACAGGACCACACTCCCCATTCCTATCAACTTGTACTGTGTGTGATTTATTTCGTCAAAACCACCGCAATAAACAACTCCAACACACTGCTAAGTTGCTCTCAACACAAGCCAAAATAGCAGACAATGTAGGGGGGAGGCTATAAACAAGCAGGCCATTGATCTATGAGAAGCTACTCTTGCACCTTTCATCTACAAGAAATAGAAGCTTCAAATTGATTTTTAACCACCACTCCATTAAAAACCAACAGTTCCAAAATAACCACAATTTATTCAACAACAAAAAAAAACTTTGGTGGTTTGCTACTGGAAATGAGAAACAAATGTGTACCTTGTAAGGTGAATCAATCACAGTATCACTTATCACACCAACTGTTGTGGCTGATTTCTCTAAGACACCAGTCTGCATAAAAATAGCAACTGTCTGAAAACCTGCTACATAGAACAGTAACCACAATATACCTCAGAAGCTGGAAAGAACTGAAAGAAAACACTAATATGAACCCAAAAAAATTAGATTACCACAGAACTTCAGCAAGATTAAAGGGAACAGGGGGCAATGACATGATAGATTTCAACTCCCAGATGCCCAAAAAGGTGAGCATTACAAGGTATAAAACTCTGCAGAAGATCTAGATAGAGTAGGACCAAAGTCCTATGATAATTCTGACAGCCTTAGCATTAGCTAAGAGGGAAAAACATTAAAGGTCGATATCCCTAGAAGCAAAAGTAATGCTCACAAGCTTCACATTTAACATAACATAGGAAACTAAAATAACACCCCGTATATTTGAGTAGTCGCACGAATGAAACTCGGAAAACTTGAATAGTAATACAACATTCCACTAAAATTAAAATTAAAATTCTGGCAGCCATTGAATTTATAATAAATTGAGAAAATTCTTAACATACACCAACGTTGTTAGGTCCATGAGTGAATATAGGAAGAAGAAACACTGAATTCACTATATTGTAACAGCAAGAAATAGAGAGATGCAGTAGAGAGGGAAGAGAAACAGAGTTACAGTAGAAATAGGAGAAGGGGACGAAGAAGGAAGAAGAAGACTCTCCTCGGAGACCACTCCTTGGAGCCGCGGCCCAGACATCCCAAGGACTCCACCTCCCAGCAGACCAGCTGTAATTTCCGAACTCATTCGTATCCCTCCCCCTCAACCAATTACCCTATTTAATAGCCCCGAACCAAATACTAACTACCCCTACCTGCTACAACCAGCCCCACCAACTAACAAAGGAAAAGACAACACTGCCCCTGGGCAGTTATTCACCACTCAAGCCCATACACAGACAGCCCCAGCCAACACCACATTCCTAACATTACCGCATGCTTGAAAAAACATTTTGTCCTCAAGGTGGCTGAAATGTTGCACTTAGCTCAATAAAACGGACCCATGAATCCCCAGCAGCAATGAATCCCAGCAGGTGCCACTAACCCTCATTCTTTTCTCCAACACCCGTCCTAGAGCTTCCGGCTATCTGAGCAGCCACTATAGCGTCCACTAAATCAGCATTTGATACATCCTCCCATGCCAAGCCAATGGCCTCCAATCAAAGCTTGACACGAGCCTCCACTCCCTCCTTCAGAACAGTAGCACAACTCGCACATGAAACAAATGGCACAGCAAACAGATCCAATAGGCTTTGCTGCCACAACTCTCTCAGCAGAGGATTGCTGATAACCAAAAGCTTCTGGGGAGCCCCCTCCAAGCATCGCCCAAAAATTAGAGCCCACTCCAGGCAGTAAGGCGATGCATCCAGCAGCCGGAACTGGTGCCTCTATCCCAGCAATCACACCAGGCGCTACTGTTTGTGTAGCCATCAACCAAGGAAAGTCTCAAACATCAGGTATAGAATGATAATATGACAAATAAAACCGTCTTGCCCAGTCAATTGCATTTTTCTCCATGCTCAAGTACCATTTGATAGATCTGAAATGCAGCCCACATCCCACTGTCTCCCGACGAACCAAGGAATTCCAGACACATGAACCCCTCCACAGACTCCAAAGAGCAATTTAGCAGGTGTTTCACATGGAAAATTTTTACCAGTTCTCTTGAGAAGCTGCCAGCACATCCACCCTTACTAAGAGCTCGCATTCGAACACCTGCACCCCCTAACGTGAAACTCACAACAGCTCGTCCACCCCCAACTTTGAGCCGCATGACCCCTTCATGGACTCGACAACCTGTGGCCACTCAACCAGTATATGCATGGCCTGTGGTAGAAGCCCTCATGCAGAAAAGTCTATGTTGCATCGCCACCACACCCAGCTCCCATGTTTGCACAGCTGCACTGCCAGGACTTATTTGAGAAGCTTCCACTTCCTACGCTGCAAGCATCGCTCCCTGCTCTAACCTCATAGCCAAATTGAGCAACAGTAGTGGCAAGTCCTAGCTCACTAACAATTCTTCCAGAATCTGCAAGGAGTTCCTTGGCAGTTCTAGCAACAAACACTTCCAGTTAGGTTCGACTCCTGCAAAAGCAGGATACTCGTCTGTTTTTGCAAAATTGTTTTCCATTACGCTTCATTCCACACGTCCCAAGCTAGGTAAGGCGAAGCGTTTTCCCTTGTCATTGAGAGCAGAAGGTGTAGTGTTGTTCTCTGCCCACGCCACACTTGTTCAGCTGGCAGAACACTCGGTCTCTGTTCTTCCGCAAGTAACGAAACACAATTCTTTCAAACAGCTTCTTCATATCATCAACCAGAAACTGCAGAAGCTGCTGTCTCTCCTCAGCATTCCTTTCCCGCTTTTCCATGCTAAGACTCGAGTCAGATGATACCTCTTCAGGCCGTTCTGGACAGGATTCAATTTGCCTCTCCTCAGCTCGCAATAACTGTCCAAAAAATGTCAGACGTCCTGAGCAACCTACGAAATCCTTGCTGCCACTTGAACCCTCACATCCATACACTTCTACAGAGTGTCCTGTACCTCGCACAGCTGCCTCATGTACTCAATATTTGCCTTTCCATCAAAGTTTGATATTCCGACAACATCTTTAATTTCCTGTCAGACTTTTTTTTTTCAGAAAACAGCCGCTCGCACCAGCTCCAACTACTCCAGCGACTCCTTCCCATTTGTCTTCACAGCAGTCGCAACGGCATCCCGACTTCCACACAGCGATCAGCTTGCTCCGATCGTCTAACTTCGATCGTCCTCAGCGATCTCCCTCTCAGTGATCTTCTCTCAACGTTCGGCGCTTCCTCTGCGTTCATCCAGCTCCGAACGTCCACCAGCGCACACGTTTCTCTGGTGATCGCGACACACAGCTGTGTTTTTGTCGTTCAACTGCAAACGCAGCTCCCTCTCAACAAGAGCACCAATTGTTAAGTCCGAGAGCGAAGATAGGAAGAAGAAACACTGAATTCACTATATTGTTACAGCAAGAAAGAGAGAAATACAGTAGAGAGGGGAGAGAAACAGAATTACAGTAAAAAAGGAGAAAGGGACGAAGAAGGAAGAAGAAAACTCTCCGCGTAAACCGCTCCTTGGAGCCGTGGCCGAGACCTCCCAAGGACTCCAACCTCCCAGCAGACCAGCTGTAATTGCCAAACTCATTTGTATCCCTCCCCCTCAACCAACCCCTTATTTAATAGCCCCAAACCAAATACTAACTACCCCTACCAGCTACAAACCAGCCCCAACAACTAACAAAGGAAAATATAACAATGCCCGCTCAAGCCCATACACAGCCCCAGCCAACACCTGTCTAAAAAATTAAAGAGACGCATCTATCATAATGTCACACAAAGTTTATCCCCATGTAAATGCTCCCCTTGTGAAATACCTTTAATAATTTTTTTTAAAAAAACAGTGATACCATAAAAAACAGAAAACCTAAAATTCAAAATATATGTTTTCAAGCCAAGTAATTGAATTCAATTGCATGAAAAGATGTTATCATTTCAGAACGGAAGCTGAGCACTGCATAATTCAAAAAACGGGTTTAGACTGAAAACTCAGGCCTCAACCCCACCACCACCACTATGACAGGATTTGGGTATGAGTGTTATAAATAGAAAAAAAATAGAATGCCAGAAAATTATGGACAGTGTTGTAAACTAAGTTGTTAGAAAAGAACATAAAACCAAAGCAAGCAAATATATCTTGAATAACATAGTTTACTGGAATGGTTTATGCAGAACAAACACTATTTTGATCTATGCAATGTGAACAACCAAAACCCAACACCATTCACATGACAGATAATCTACAACCAAGTCATTGAATTTTTATTTACTGATACTCGATCAAAAAAAAAAAGTTTCACAACATCAACAAGGCAGAAAATACTCTTAAAGGGGAAAAAATATCATTTATACAATTAATCCGCTTCAAAATTAACTACAGAACCTACGAAACCCACAGGAAATCATCATGGGCCATTCTCAAGGTTAGTATTACACCCCAGCAACTAGAATGACGATGGAAAAATTTTAAGCACCAGCACACTGACGCTTCATGTTAGAGCTTGGTCACAAGTGCAAATCTCATCAACTACCATTCAAAAATGAACCACTGAAAAAAGGAGAAGAATGGCAATTCCCAAATTTTGGGATGCAGATCGGGTTCAATCAAGTGGCAAATAAAATTAATAGAGAACAGTGAATGCAAATCTTGATCAGTTGAGGGTCAAAATCACACACCTCTACTACTAGCATAAGCTCTTGGTATAAAGGAAGTGTTAAGAGTATTTAGATATTTAAGATATGGATATTGACTGGGTTATCTTATCCAGCTTTTTCCTCTAGTTTGATTTTTGGTATTTTGTATCTATCTCGAATTGTATCCCGTTATTTGTCTCTATAAAAAAAGTGTTCCGTACTCATTTAAGAGGAAAGGTTGTTGGACCTACTCTTTCTACATGGCATCAAAGCAATTAACATCCCATGCACTTGACATCCCACTAATAGAGTACAAAGCCCTAGATAAAAACATTTACCATTCTTCTGAACACAAGCAGGCAGTAAGGAAGCGATCAAAACAAAGCCGGCAAGCCTATTGCCAATTTTGTGTGACAATCAACCAGAGTCACACTGACCAGCGCCAACAAGTCGATCCTCCTTGTGGCTGGTGGAATTTGAAACTGTGATCAAACTCCAATACCAAAACCTAGAGTAAATATGCTTACCAGAACTCCCGCAACAAAACTCTTTTTTCTGCATAGTCATGACCGTATGCACACAAAAAAAAAATGTCACATAAACTTTTATGAAGCTTTTGAGGATTGTTCCAAGATTGATACGTCTAGAAATGTGAACTGGGCATATGACTCAAATTCTATGATTCTGATCATTATAAGTTGCAAAAAAGCTAATGTAAAATTAAGCGAGGATTTTGGGTGCAGGGAAAGAGATCTCACATCTTTTCCATTCTTTAATCTGGAAATCAAGAGCAACTGCATATGAATCTATTTCAGAGAGTGAGAAATTGTAAGATGTCTGATCAAAACTTAATGATTGAAAGCTTGGTCAGTCAAGATGTTTTCAAAATGTTCCAGAAATTAATAAAAAATAAAAAATTAAGATATTGAATGTTAAAACTGGTGTAGAATGAAGGTACTCTTGTGTTTTCCCTATAAAAGCTATGGACCATTTCATCAAAAAAAGGTAATAACAGTTCCCACTAAAAATAATGCTAAAAGGCCCAATGGAGACAACCTTTTTTTTTTTTGGCTGAGACACCTATTGAAGATCGTATGTGAAAGGGGTAGATTGAAGATCTCGTGTGCATATCATGTTGTATATGTTGTTAAAGCCTCATAAGCATCATAAATGGGATGATGAGTTCAAGATTGAAGAAATGATCACATGATGAAGACTCCCTGTGAAAGAGAAGAAAAGAAGTTAAGACTTCCTAAAGCCATTACAAGA
Organism: Viscum album; assembly: GCA_963277665.1. NCBI lineage: Eukaryota > Viridiplantae > Streptophyta > Magnoliopsida > Santalales > Viscaceae > Viscum > Viscum album. Next base: position 898,465,931 of record OY728127.1, read on the forward strand.
AGAAGATGACTCAAAAATCAATAAGCATCATGAGAAGAAGAAGTCTCAAGAATAATTAGTTGCTCCACGAGAAATAAGAAACTCCATAAGCATGAGAATGTTTACTCATAGAGGGTGGAGTTTCCTCACAAACATTAACTTATCTAGTGATGTGGTGGCAAGAACATCCACTAGAGAGAGCAGGATATAGAGAAACTTTTATGGAGAAACTTCTATCATTGATGGTTTTACAGGTACCCATGACTTTGGTCCAAGAGTTTGGACCAACTGAGATTAAAAAAGCCCATATTGTGAAGAGTGATGGAAAATATGAAGGGGACAAAATGAGATGAGCACACAAAAGAGGGGAGCTTAATGGACTGTGATGAGGATCATAGCACACATGGACATCACGGGGTTGGAGGTGGACTTGATGAGGAGGACGGAATGCACACAAGTGGACAACACCCATTGTGTGGAATCGGAGGCCCAATGACAAGGGAGCGGGCTAAGAGAATGAAAGAGACCTTAAATGGGTTAATCATGGAATTTCAAGAGGACCCCCAACACCCTTTTTTGGGGGAAGCATCCGGGCCTATAATTACATTAATTAAGGCCCAAACATGCTATTTAAAAATCCAACTCAAGTGGTGCTACGAATTTTCAAGCTCACCCCACCATGGAACCTTCAAAGTCCAAAGATGGTAGGCTACTTGTCTTTACTTTTCCAAAAGGGTGTGTTACTTGTCTCCTAAAGTCATGGGCAAGTGTCAAAGTTGTCAAAGTCGTCATTTATAGGCTTTTTGACTTGTGGAAACTAGGTGTTAGAATTTTGTATCACTCTTTGGCTATAAATAGTCACCCCTTACTCTTGAAACATCATGAATAAAGGTAATGTTATTATGGTGAGTTTTGCTTGCAACCTTTGTGTTCTTGCTTAATTCTTGACTTATCAAAAGATTGGTCATCTTTGTGACATCTTGTGGCTAGAGTTCTTAGAGACAAGTTCTTTTTGGGTTCTACCTTGACAATTTCCCCCTTCTCATTTTCACTATTCGCACACCACATTCACTTGTTTTCTTGCGGCGATCCGGGTGCTCAACGCGCGAACATTATACAAGGTTCCTAGGACACTTCCTAGCGGGTCTTACATCGCGTATCAGACTGGTATCACAGCCCATTTGCAAGAAATCAGGTTCCTTCTTTCTTATCCTTTCTTGTATTTTCATTTCTCTTCGAATCGGGCCGACATCAATTCTGGTCCATTTTGTTCTTCATCTACGGTTTTCATTTCTTCGTCTTTTTTGACGTACAGTATATCATTCTTGTAGTTGAGAAGTCCATCTTTCTTTTTCACTTGGAATCATCAAAATCAAAGCTATAAATAGCGAGATACAGCAGGTTCAGATTTTGCGACAAATTCTGCAATTTGAAAACCACGCAAATCTCACGTTGATTTCATTTGATATTACAAATTATTGCTTCTGCATTTAAATATTGAAAAATTCATCTTGTTGCTGCTGCATTTACTCAAAAAAAAGAGCCCAAAAATCAAAAAAAAAATTAAAGGCTCAAAAAAAATTGCAACATTTTGAATTCTACGTCCCATTTTCATTCTTTTTCATCCATTTTCTTCCCCTTCCCACATTTTTTATCTTGAATCCATTTTGAATTTTATCTTTGAATTCTAGTTTGGGATTGCCACATTTCAACGGTCCTTTCGATTTGTTGAAATTGGGTAAGAACACTATAGGAAGCAAGTTGAGTGATAAAAAGCAAGAGTGTTACATTTTGATAAAAGCCAAAATTGAGTGAAACACGAGTGAACAAATTATTTTTGAGTGTAAACACGTGAGTGAGTGTGTGAGGTCCATTTTCCTTACTCTTCAATTTTTCTCACAGGATTCCTAAATGGCAGAGTCAAGTAACACCAATGAAGCGGACATTAAGTTGTTCATGAGGGTTGTACAAGAACAATTCCAAAGGCTAAATGCGAGGATGGATGAATTGCAATCCCCTTCCAATTCTAAAGCACCACAAAGAAGGCGGGTCGTTGAAGAAGAGGAGGAGTTGTCCGATTTTTATGAGTCACCAATTCGGAGAAATCAACCACCATGGAGGCAAGCTAATGATCTTGGAAGAGTAAAGTTGAGGATCCCTTCATTCCAAGGTAAGAATGACCCCGAAACATATTTGGAATGGGAAAGAAAGGTCGAACATGTTTTTGATTGTCACACCTATTCGGAGGAAAACAAAGTGAAGTTAGCGGCCGTGGAGTTCACCGACTATGCTAGTATTTGGTGGGACCAACTACAAGTGAGTCGATGACGAAGTAGAGAAAAACTCATCCACACTTGGGAGGAGATGAAAGTGGTAATGCGTAAGAGGTTCATTTCTAGCCACTATTATCGTGATTTGTTCCTCAAGTTGCAGGGTTTGAAACAAGGGGTCATGAGTGTTGAGGAGTATCACAAAGAGATGGAGATCATCATGATTCGGGCGAATATTGATGGGGAGCGAGAGGCCACCATGGCAAGGTTTGTGAACGGCCTCAACCATGACATTCGGGACATAGTGGACATGCACCACTATTTGGACATGGAGGATATACTTCACATGGATACCAAAGCGGAGAGGCAAGTGAAGGCAAGAAGGATGCACCCTACATCCTATGGTAAGGATTCAAAATCTTCTTTCAAGTTCAAGGATTCCAAACCACAAGAGAATGTAAGGGAACACAAAACGGATTCAAAAGAGGTGACCAAACCAAAACCATTCTTTCTAGAATCCAAAGGTAAAATGGAGGGTAAGGTTGCTTCCAAATCGCGTGATATCAAATGTTTTAAATGTCAAGGATTTGGACATATTGTCTCACAATGCCCAAACAGGAGAACAATGATTATTTTGGATGATGGAGATGTTCTTAGTGCTAGCTCAAGCGAAGATGAAATGTCATCACTTGAGGATGATTCGGATGTGGATGTAGAAAGCCCCGTACATGGAGAAATGCTTGTGGCAAGGCGTGCTTTGAGTGCTCAACCCGAAAGAGAACATGATCAAGAGCAAAGGGAGCACATTTTTCATACTAGATGCCTCGTCAAAGATAAGGCATGTAGTATGATTATTGATGGGGGTAGTTGTACAAATGTAGCAATTGGTTTGATAGTTGATAAATTGGGATTGGCTACGACTAGACATCCTAGACCTTATAGATTTCAATGGTTAAATAGTAGTGGGGGTGTCAAAATGACTAAGCAAGCACAAGTTCCATTTTCTATTGGGAAGTATGAAGATAAGGTGGTGTGTGATGTTGTTCTGATGCATGCTAGTCGCATTTTGTTGGAAAGACCTTGGCAATTTGATAGAAGGGTCACACATGATTGATACACCAACCGCTATTCTTTTGAGTACAACGGAAGGACGGTTATTCTTACACCATTGAGGACTTTGCAAGCTTATAAAGACCAAGTGAGGATTGAGAGAGATTGTGAGAAGAGAGAAAAAGAAAAGAGAAAAAATAGAGAATGAGAAGAGTGGAAAAAACAAGAGTGAAAAAGGAGTGTTGAGTGAAATAAAAAAAATGAGGGAAATAAAAGAGTTGAAAACAAGAGTGGAAACAAGTGTTGAGGGAAAAGTGATCTTATTTTCCAAAAAAAAGAGATAAAGAGATCTTTAGAGGGGAATGAAACTCTCGTGCTTCTATGCAAGGGAGAATGTTTTACCACTAACTCTCCTAACCCTTCAATGCTTTCTAGTGTTATGTCCCTTTTGTAGGAATTTGGTGGTGTGTTTCCGGAGGAAATTCCCGATGGCTTACCTCCCTTGCGGGGTATCGAGCACCACATCGACTTCCTCCCCGGAACAACGCTTCCCAATCGACCAGCTTATCGGGCTAACCCGGAGGAGACTCGAGAAATCCAACGACAAGTGGAAGAATTGCGAAGGGATTTGTTCGAGAGAGCTTGAGTCCGTGTGTGGTACCGGTAATTCTTGTCCCAAAAAAAGATGGTAAGTGGAGAATGTGTGTTGATTGTCGAGCTATGAACAAAATCACGGTAAGTATCGCTATCCCATACCTCGTTTGAATGATATGTTTGATGAACTCCATGGGGCATGCTTGTTTACTAAAATTGACCGGAGTGGATACCGTCAAATTAGAACGAAAGAGGGAGATGAATGGAAACCCGCATTTAAAACTAAGTTCGGATTGTATGAATGGCTAGTTATGCCTTTTGGACTAACGCCCCTAGTACATTCATGAACTTAATGAATCGTGTTTTTCGTCCATTCATTGGGAAATTTTTGGTTGTGTATTTTGATGACATCCTTATTTATTCTAAGAGCCTTGATGAACATCATGAACATTAGAAACATGTTTTTAAGACTCTTAAGAAAAATAGGTTGTTTGTAAACTTGGTAAAATGTACATTTTGTTTAAATTCAGTTGTTTTCCTTGGTTTTGTGGTAGGAGTTGATGGCATGAGGGTTGATGAAGAGAAAGTGAAGGCGATTCAGGACTGGCCAACACCAAAGAATGTCAACGAGGTGAGGAGCTTCCATGGACTTCTGAGTTTTTACTGAAGGTTCGTGAGGGACTTTTCAACCATTCTGACACCATTGAATGAGTTGGTCAAGAAAGGGGTGAGCTTCAAGTGGGGAAAAGCTCAAGAAGATGCATTCTCCACACTCAAAGGTAAGTTGACCAATTCACCTCTCTTAATTCTGCCTGACTTTTCTAAAGTTTTTGAGGTTGAGTGTGATGCCTCTAGAATACGAATTGGGGCTGTTTTAATGCAAGACTCTAAGCCTATCGCCTACTTTAGTGAGAAGCTTAATGGGGCTGCATTGAACTACTCTACCTATGACAAGGAATTGTATGCTCTCAAAAGAACTTTAGAAAATTGGCAACATTACTTGTGGCCAAGGGAATTTGTGATTCATTCGAATCACGAAAGCCTAAAATTTCTTAAGTCACAAGGAAAGTTGAATAGGCGGCATGCAAGATGGCTTGAATTCATTGAAACATTTCCTTATATCATTAAGCATATACAAGGAAAAGAAAATGTTGTCGTCGATGCTTTGTCTAGGAGATACTCTCTTATCACTTCTATGCGTGCTAAAATACTTGGTTTTGAAATGTTGAAAAGCATGTATGAGAATGATGTGGATTTTTCTGAAATTTGGAAGTTGTGTGAAAAACATGGGAAAAGTGATTTTTATAAAACATGATGGATTTCTTTTTCGGAAAAATAAATTGTGTTCAATCTTGTTTCATGCGTGAATTGCTTATTAGAGAAACTCATAGTGGTGGATTAATGGGGCATTTTGGTGTTGAGAAAACTTTTTCCTTATTGAGTGAACATTTTTATTGGCCTCACATACGTAGGGATGTGGTTAGTGTTTGTGGGAATTGTAACGTGTGTAAACATGCAAAGTCGAAAGTGCTTCCACATGGATTATGCACCCCTTTGCTTGTTTCTTCTCATCCTTAGGTAGACATTTCAATGGATTTTGTGCTCGGCTTGCCAAGATCACAAACAGGTAAGGGTAGCATTTTTGTGGTAGTGGACAGGTTTATTAAAATGGCTCATTTTATTGCTTGTTCTAAAATCAATGATGCAACTCATATCGCTGATTTGTTTTTCAAGGAAATTGTTAGGTTGCATGGCTTACCCAAGAGCATTGTGAGTGATAGGGATGTCAAATTCCTTAGTCACTTCTGAAGGACATTGTGGAACAAACTTGGAACCAAACTTTTGTTCTCCACCACTGCACACCCACAAACAGATGGTCAAACTGAGGTGGTCAATAGAACACTTTCCACATAGTTTCCACATTGTTGCGTGTCATCCTTAGAAAAAATCTGAAACATTGGGAAAGATGTCTGCCTCACATTGAGTTTGCTTATAATCGAGTGGTTCACTCCACCACTAATATTTCACCGTTTGAAGTTGTGTATGGTTTTAACCCATTACCTCCACTCGATATTTTACCTATGCCTACTAATCAATTTTCTAATCTTGAAGGTGAAAAAAAGGCAAAGTTTGTGCAGGAGTTTCATGCAAAGGTAAAGGCCAACATTGAGTGGAAGAATGAACAAGTAGCGAAGCACGCCAACAAAGGTCGGCGGAAAATGGTGTTTCAACTTGGAGATTGGGTGTGGGTACACTTGAGGAAGGAGAGGTTCCCGGAGCAACGAAAATCAAAACTTCATCCATGAGGAGATGGTCCTTTCCAAGTCTTAGAGAAGATCAATGATAATGACTACAAGATTGAGTTACCCGACAGATATGGGAATGTTAGTGTCACCTTTAATGTTGTTGATCTTTCTCCCTTTGAATTTTCATATTCCAGAACGAATCCTTTTGAGGAGGGAGGAGATGATGAGGATCATGGCACACATGGGCATCGCGGAGTTGGAGGTGGACTTGATGAGGAGGGCGGAATGCACACAAGTGGACAAGACCCTTTGCGTGGAATCGGAGGCCCAATGACAAAGGAGCGGACTAAGAGAACGAAAGAGACATTAAATGGGTTAATCATGGAAGTCCAAGAGGAGGCCCAACACCCTTGCTTGGGAAGCATCCGGGCCTATAATTACATTAATTAAGGCCCAAACATGCTTTTAAAAATCCAACCCAAGTGGTGCTACGAATTTTCAAGCCCACCCCACCATGGAACCTTCAAAGTCAAAAGATGGTGGGCTAATTGTCTTTACTTTTCCAAAAGGGTGTGCCACTTGTCTTTTAAAGTCATGAGCAAGTGCCAAAATTGTCAAAGTCATCATTTAGGCTTTTTGAAAACTAGGTGCTAGAATTTTGTATCACTCTTTGGCTATAAATAGCCACCCCTTACTCTTGAAACATCATGAATAAAGGTAATGTTATTGTGGTGAGTTTTGCTTGCAACCTTTGTGTTCTTGCTTAATTCTTGACTTATCAAAGGATTGTTCATCCTTTGTGGCGTCTTGTGGCTAGAGTTTTTAGAGACAAGTTCTCTTTGGGTTCTACCTTGACCATTTCCCCCTTCCTTATCATTTTCACTATTCGCACACCACATTCACCTGTTTTCTTGCGGCGATCCAGGTGCTCAACACGCGAACATTATACAAGGTTCCTAGGACACTTCCTAGCGGGTTTTGCATCGCATATCAGACTGGATCGGGGCAGTGCGGGCCATGTCCATATGGACCGGGCCTTAAAAAGCTCAATCCATTTAGACCCGCATTTGATGCGGTCTTTAAAAAAACGAGTCTGGTCCGGTCCGCCTGCAGACCGGTCCGTGGTATGGCCCTCATTTGTAATGAAGATTAAAAATAAATTTAAAAAAATAAAAAAAAAATTACTTAATATTAAGAAATATTAAACACATTATACCTATCACATAAATATTAGTTTAGATATATATATATATATATATTCAACACATAAAATATATATAAGTTTCGCACAAACAAATTCTATACTAGATTGAAACTACATTAAAATAAAAAATAAAAATAAAAAATTTGGCCCGCATGCTAGCTCGCATATTTTAAGACTGGTCCACTTAATCCAACAGGTTTTTTTCTCTTGTCCGTTAAGACCATTTAAAATGCAGGCCATTTTTTCTAGTCTAGCCCGCACCATAAATGCAAGATGGCAGGCCTGGCACATGGGCCTAAGGCCCATTAAGCATCCCTACAAAAGATGGTGATTGCAAAAGAGTCCTTGAGCTTGGAAAAGGAGAATAAAAGTTGTCAAAAAGCCATGAAGATTTTTATTGCAATGTATTTTGGATTGGGAAAACAAATAACCCACCATATATTACGAGCGGTCGGGGAAGGGGAACTACAAAGCTACAAAGAAACACGCAAACACACACATGCAGGAAGTCGGGGAGACTCGAACCCAATACCTCCCCAACATCATTTGGAATAAATTGATTCATATTTGTTTTGTTAATGATGCTTGGTAGTGTTTTCGAGAAGACAGAGGCATTCTTAATGATGCTTGGTAGCGTTTTTGAGAAGACAGAGGCATTCTGAAAGAAGCCCGAGGGCTCCTAGATGACTGAAGAAACCTAAAAAATGACTATGTGAAGGTTGCATAAAGTAGAGAAGAAGCCTATCATATGCGGCACAAGAAAGTCTATTGAACGCAAACATAAATCGGCAAGGTCCTTCATGCATATGATATAACGGAAGTTGAGTTGCGTAGAGTAGCCCTAAGATCTACCAAACGCAAAATGAAAAATATAGATTGCATAGAAAGGTCCGGAGTCTACAGATGCAATGAGAAAAATCGACAAAAGCAAGGCTACATAGAACGGGATTGAGCTCTACCAAACGCAAGTCTACTGAACACAGCACCAACCAAATCTACTGTGCACAGCGCTACTCGACACAAGCATGGGAAAATCGGTGCAAGCGTTGGCTGCGTTGAATCCTCTGCAGCATATAAAGCATTTATTCAGAAAATCATACTATAAAAACTTCTAAAGAGCCAAAAAAAACCCAGAACCTTATAATCAATGAATTCAATTCAACTGACAGGAAAATTTTGTTCAAAAACAGCAAGAGGCAAATATAAATGATACTCACCATAAGAGTAAAGAGTAAAATTTACAGGCAAAAAAGGAAATTTTAATCACAAAAAAATAGAAAATTGTTACATATTATTATTTATTGTGGATGACATAATCTCAATACAATTATTACTCCTCATTCCCAACAAACCTTTCATGTAGTCAACCTTTCATTTACTTCAACCCTTGGTATTCCAACCGTTGTATTTAACATGAGATAGGGATTGATCTAGATCGTTGATCACAACCTCATGTACCCTATATATATGTCAGTATGTTGAATTTAGAACTTTTGGTCATCCATACTCTCTCTCTTCCTCTCATCTATCTATTTTACATTATCGTATTCATTTTCCATCATCATTACAAATATTCAATTTCATGTTTCGCTAACGACACATTTCGCCTACGATTGATCATGCATTTCTAATTTCGAAGTTCATCATGGTTTCGATCGACGTTTGATATCAGCATGAGCTTCATCCGTTCGAAGAGGTTGGTAATAAAGTGATAAATCATATTTTTCATGGCGAACATTGCAAAGCTTGGTTTTCTCCCTCTTGACATTTTGGAACCTAAGTTAAAATTTATTCTAATAAAAAAACTATCTTTGTCTTTTTCCTTTAATTATGTATTCATAATGATCCTTTGGTTTTGGCTTGCTTTGAAACCCACATAACTCTCATTTGTTAAGACATAGACCAATAAATATCATGAGAATCAATACTACACATGATTTTGGTGTAAATTCATTTTTATGTTTAAAAGGTAATTTTTTGTAAAAACGGTTTTTGTTGAGTTAAGCACAGTATTATTAAAATTAATTTTTACCACCTCTAGAAGTTGAATCTTGTAAAATGGTTTTCATATTTAAAATTGTAGAATGGGGAAACCCACTTACCTTTAAGGTGAGGTGGGGCTCTTCTTTTATAGAATGAAAATGCGGAATGTACAAGGGAGTATTCCGATGTGGGACTCGGAAATACCCATAATAATACAAAAGAGGGTTTAACACTCCCCCTCAAGCTGGACAGACCCAACTTGGACAACGAGTCCCACAAAAAAGAATAAGAAGACACCACACAAGACCCATAACTACTCCCCCTCAAGCTGGGTGTCAGATGTGGTGGATCCCCAGCTTGGAACTAAGCGAGGCAAGGCGAGCACCAGGGAGGCCTTTGGTGAAGATGTCAGCAAGCTGGTCTGCCGTCAGAATGTGGCTAAAGCTGACATGGTTGTGCTCCAGGTGGTGGCGAAGAAAGTGACAGTCCACCTCAATATGCTTCGTGCGTTCATGGAAGACGGGATTCGAAGCAATTTTAGTGGCTGCCTGATTGTCACACCATATGTGAGCAGAAGTCTGCTGAGGAAAGCCAAGCTCCTGGAGGAGTTGCCGAAGCCAACTGATCTCGGTAGTGACGGTGGTCATGGCACGGTACTCAGACTCGGCACTGGAGCGAGAGACGACCGTCTGTTTCTTGCTGCGTCAAGAAATGAGGTTGCCTGCCAAGAAAATGGCGAACCCAGAGGTAGATTTCCGAGTGGCAAGGCAGCCAGCGTAATCAGCATCGCAAAAGGCCTCAATATGCTGATGAGGATGCTGGGAGTAGTGAAGACCACGGGCAGGATCCCGTTTGATGTACTTGGCGATGCGCATGACAGCATCCCACTGAGATGTGGTGGGATGCTCCATAAATTGACTCACTTTGGCTACTGCACAGGAAATGTCGGGTCGAGTCATGGTGAGATAATTGAGTTTGCCCACCAATTGACGGTACCGCTCGGGATGGGGGTATGGAGCCGAGGAGGCATAAAGAGACCGTTCGCCAGGCTCCAGAGGAGTATCGACCGCAGTGGCCTGAGTCAGCCCAGCATCCTGCAATATATCCAATGCATACTTCCGTTGGCAGAGGGAGATGGTGGCAGAGGAGTAAGAAACCTCGATGCCGAGGAAGTATGTGAGAGGACCAAGATCCTTAGTGTGGAAGTGCTGGTGAAGATGAGCCTTGAGATGGGTGATACCCACAGAGTCGCTGCCGGTGATGACGATATCATCCACATAGACGACCAATAAGATGCAGCCATGTGGAGTCGTCCTGTAGAAGACAGTGTGGTCTTTCATACTGCGGGAAAGCCCAAAGTCGCTGACGACCGTGCTAAAGCGGTCAAACCAAGCACGGGGAGACTGCTTGAGGCCGTAAAGAGAACGGCGGAGACGGCAGACACGAGATTCAGCGCCGGCGGCACAAAATCCGGGGGGCTGCTGGAGATAGATTTCTTCCTCAAGGAAGGCATGGAAGAATGCATTCTTGACATCCAATTGATGAAGAGGCCACCGATGATGGGCGGCGAAAGAGATGAATAGCCGGACAGAGGCCATCTTGGCAACAGGGGAGAAGGTATCAAAGTAGTCAACTCCGTATGTCTGAGCAAAGCCTTTGGCCACAAGGCGGGCTTTGAGGCGATGGAGAGTATCATCGGGATTCAGCCTGACCGTGTAAATCCATTTGCTGCCCACTGCCTGTTTGCCTGCTGGAAGGGAGACAAGATCCCAAGTATGGTTTTCCTCCAGAGCCTGCAATTCATCCCGCATGGCTGCGAGCCACCCGGGGTGAGATTTGGCCTCACCAACTGTGCGAGGTATAGAAACTGTCTCCAGAGCGGACAAACCCCTATAAGAAGATGCAAATAGAGGAGTACTCTAGCAGGAGCGAGTACCTTTCCGTAGGGCGATGGGCAAGTCCGCGGGTGGCGGAGCAGGAGCAGCGGACGAAGCGGGAGCATCAGTGTCACTGGCTGGAACGGGGAAAACAGTTGAAGAACGGCGGGAGTAGACCTGACCAAAATGGGTGTCAACAGGGGTTGACGCCGGTGGAGGATGGAGGAGGAGAGGAGGACAATCATCGAGGACAGGGTCAGGAGGAGGAGAGGTAGGAGGAGGCAAATCCGGAAGAAGCTGGATGATGAGGGGAAGACAATTATCAATGGCAGAGTCAGGAGGAGGAGAGGGAAAGGAGAATGGAGAACTTTCCACAAAGGAGACATCTGTGGAGATGACATACCGGCGAAGGTCCGGGGAGAAGCAGCGGTATCCGCGCTGAGTGCGGGAATAACCGAGGAATATGAAGCGGAGAGATTTGGGAGAGAGTTTGGTGCGGCCAGGGCGAGTGTCACGAACATAACACAAGCAGCCAAACACTCGAAGAGGGAGGGAATGAAGAGGGAGAGTGGGGAAAAGAGCCCGAAAGGGAGTCTCCCCCTTAAGGATAGAAGAAGGAAGGCGATTGAGGAGGTAGGTAGCAGTGAGAATGGCATCGCCCCAAAAGAGCAGAAGCACCTGTCGGTGGAAGATGAGGGCACGGGCAGTCTCTAGAATATGTCTGTGTTTCCGCTCGGTCACGCCGTTCTGCTGGGGTGTATCAGGACAGGAGGTCTGATGAAGGATGCCATTCTCCCGGAGAAACTGCCGAAAAGAAGTGGAGAGATATTCGCGCCCATTATCCGAGCGGAGACATTTGACCGAGATAGAAAAACGATTCTTAATTTCATGAAAAAAAGTTTGGAAGGTGGAAAACACTTCGGAGCGTTCCCGAAGAAGGTAAAGCCACGTCATTCGCGAATAGTCATCAATGAAGGAGATATGGTATTTATAGCCCAAGTGACTCGGAACGGTACACGGGCCCCAAACATCAAAATGAACCAGAGCAAAGGGGTGGGAGGCCCGTGTATCCGTGCGAGGAATGTAGCAAAAGAGCATGACTCACAATGAAAAGTAGGAGTCCTACTGAAGTCCGGAAACATCTGATGAATGGTGGATGCAGGCGGGTGCCCTAATCGGGAATGGAGATCAAGTGCCCGAGAAGTGGTAGACGTGCAAGCAATGGGCGCTGGCCCCTCGAACATGTAGACCCCGTCTCGAAGCCGGCCTCGACCAAGTTCCCGGTTCGTAGCCTGCTCCTGAAACACAACACCAGAGGAGGTAAATATGGCCGCACAGTTATAATCCCTAGTCAGTTTACTGATGGAAAGCAGATTAAAGGGACTGCGGGGCACATGTGCCACAGAGGGTAGGTGTATCGAAGGAGTCAGGGAGCATGCGCCGAAGCCCGCTATAGGGATCGTGGACCCATCAGCGACGGTGATGGCTGAAGAACCGGCATATGGGCAATAAGACGTCAACATACCAGCATCACCGGTGAGGTGGTCGGAGGCACCTGAGTCCAGCAGCCATGCAGGGGAGCAATGGCTGACCAAGGCAGTGGGGCAAACAGTACGGGCCAGAGAAGCCGAGGAGGGAGCGGAGCGGACAGAGGCCGGTGGATCATGAGGCCGCCTGAGGTCGGTCATAGACAGGGCCAGAGACGGGAAAAGAGAGGCGACAGTCGAGGACACGTCCCGGACCGCGGGCTGTCCCTGTCGCAGGTGCTGAGATGGTCGGCCATGCAGGACCCAACATCGGGCGATCAGGTGGCCAAACTTGTCACAATGGTGACAGAAGGGACGTGGACGACGTGAAGCACAACCACGTCCCGAGGAGTCCGCCATGGAAGCGGCGGGAGCTGAGGCAGCGAGCCGGCGGGATGATCGGGCGCAGGACGTGCGCGTGCTGGAAGGGCTGCCGGAACGAGGGCGCTCTGCGGGGATGAGGGCGTGCCGCCGGGAGAAGGGCGCTCTGCCGGGAGGGTCCGTTGGGACAGAGGCCGAGGGCGCGTGCTAGGGTGAAGGCGGCGAAAAGGGAGGGGGGGCCGCAGGGCGAGAGGAGCGAGGGCGCTCGGGAGGTGCGGGGCAGCGGGAGGCGCTGGAGGCGCTGGAGCTGCGGGAGGCGTCGGGGCAGCGGGAGGCGCCGGAGGCGCTGGAGCGGCGGGAGGCGCCGGGGCAGCGGGAGGCGCTGGAGCTGCGGGAGGCGTCGGGGCAGCGGGAGGCGCTGGAGCTGCGGGAGGCGCCGGGCGAGGGTGAGGGTGCCGGGGCGAAGCGGGGCGAGTCGCCGAGAGCGGGACGTCGAGGGCGGGGCGCCGGGGCGAGTTGCCGAGGGTGAGGCGCCTGGAAGCCGGGAGCGCGCGGGAGCAGCGGGAGGCGCCGGGAGAATGGAGGGCCGCCGGGAGGTGAGCCGTAGGGGCTGGGCGCGCGCACGGTGGGGGTTGGTCGGGAGCGCCGCTGGGAGGGAGGTCCGCAGAGGCTGGGCGCGCGCACGGTGGGGCTGGCCGGGAGCGCCGCTGGGAGGGAGGTCCGCTGGGAGGAGCCGACGGAGGAGGCGCGGGCCGCGTCGGGGAGAGAGGGCCGCCGGGGAGAGGGCGCGGGCGCCGGGCGAAGGCCTGCTGGGACGAGGGCGCACCGCGGGAGGACGGCGGACACCGGGAGGAGAGGTGCGTCGGGAGGGAGGGCCTGCCGGGAGGGTGCAGGCCGGAGAGGAGCTGGGCAGGGCAGGGCTGCGCCGGGATCGGAGGGGGGGGCCTGCCGGGAAGGGCTAGGGCAGCAGGGAGAGAGGCGGGGCCGGGAGGACGCCGGGAAGCCGCAGAGGAGGGAGGGTTCGGAAAAAAAAATCCCTCTGATACCATGTAGAATGGGGAAACCCACTTACCTTCAAGGTGAGGTGGGGCTCTTCTTTTATAGAATGAAAATGCGGAATGTACAAGGGAGTATTCCGATGTGGGACTCGGAAATACCCATAATAATACAAAAGAGGGTTTAACAAAAATCAATATGTTTAGGTAATAAGGTCTATTTAATTTTTTGTCATAAAAATAAGTTACCAAAGTAAAAAAAATGAGTTACCACGGTAAAAATAAATCGTGATAAAAAATTAAATCAAGGGGGAAAACCTAAAATATCTCAAACCTTATCCCTTATTTGTGTGGATGAGAGGTGGCTTGATCAAGGGTTACCCCCTCTCCATTATTGTCCACTATTGGATCCAATTGCCTTCGAAAGTGACATGTCTTGATCAAGGGTTACCCCCTCTCCATTATTGTCCACTATTGGATCCAATTGCCTTCGAAAGTGACATGTCCTCAACATAAAGTACATAGTGTTCACAAAAATGTCACCCCTTCACTCATAAAGAGCTTTTCACCACCCCACTTCTCCACACATCTAAAGTCTCCTAGCTCACCAAAAACCGCCAAAACCCCTTCCCAACTCTTTTTTCCACGTTTTAAATGTGTTTGGTCTCATCAAAAGACCAATCTAAGAAGACTCAAAGAGTTGTCCAGAGTGTCTAGAGGAGTAAGGTAATCACTCCTTTTTCATTTCTATTATTTTCATTCTTCTTTTATCTCACCAAATCTATTATACTCATATTATACTGAAATGTCATTATATTGATGGAATAATCATTTTCTACATTTCTCCCAACCATTCGAAAAATGAAAATGTCGCTCGTGCTGTGTGCGACTACTGCCTCCATTAACGACGTATTTTGTTTTTCATCACCACCTTACATGGTTAGTTCTAAAAATTTATTTGTTGAATATATATAATGATGTGAGATCCACAGGGTGGCCCGATCTTCACAACGTAGGGCGGCGGATGATGGATATGGTTCGGGGCTAAGTGGCGGATGATGGGTTTGGATAGTGGAAGCAAGTAGTCAACCAACGCTATATGGAGCGTGACCTACTACTTAGATAACACACTGAAGGGAGGGATGTGATGGTCAATTCACACAGCAACACACTTGGGTTGAGACATGTTATTGGGGCCTTTGTGATCTTGGATCACCGAACTAACTTATAGATTGACGAGGCAAGAATACAAAAGAGCAAGGGAAGAAAGTAACGATCCTCGCAATGGAGAGGATAAACTTGCATATTTTCACTAATGCAAACTTGAATGATAATACAATGTTGTGGGGTACCTATTTATACAATGTTCCTTTCTGGAATTTTGTGTTTGTATCACTTTGGTCCGATCTGCCGGATACAAAACACGCAACGCCAGTCGTTCCCTTTTTTTTTCTCCTCTGTTCTTGACTCATGGAGACGCGTCAACTCGGCCGTTTGGACGGCGTTGAGCAGCGCTTGGGCCGTTTAGAATCCTCTCTCCAGGAAATCTTGGACAAGCAACAACAATCTGAAGTCGAGCGACAACGTTGGGAGAAGGAGCTCACTGATCAAGCTGAGTTTCATCGGTTAATGACGCGACACATGGAGAAACAAGCTCAGTAGTCTAATTGCCCGACGTTTGGTGATACCACTCTTTCGGGAGTTCATCCAGGAACTCATGCCACACCCGACGCTCCACTCCCGCAGCATTCCGGCGTCCAGGATCCGTCTGGTAACGTTGTTCCTTTTGATATAGCACATACCACTCGCCCTTTGGATTTGCTTCCCAACACGTCTGATCATCGGCTTTCGGTTCGCCGGGTGGAACTCCCACTGTTTGACGGTTCGGATCCGTGGGGGTGGCTCACTCGTGCCGAGCTGTATTTTCGGATTCAGCAAACTCCGGAAAATCTGAAGGTGTCCCTCGCGCAGGTCTGCATGGAAGGAATAGTTATCCATTGGTTTATGGTACTCGAGGAGGTTCATCCGCAGATTTCTTGGTCCACTTTCAAAACCGAGCTCATGGCACGTTTTAGTGGCTTGGATAATCAAAATCCTTATGAAGAATTGGCTGCATTACACCAGCAAACGTCAGTCGCTGAGTACATCGAACAGTTCGAATATTTGGCGTCATTGGTTCCTCGGCAACCGGAGTTGCAATATGTGGGATATTTTTTGCATGGTTTGCGTGATGACATCCGCAGTTGGGTACGCATTCAAAATCCTGAGACCCGTCTCCATGCAATGCGTGTTGCACGACACGTTGAGATGGCAGTTGCCAAAGGCAGTAATTCGAGTTTTCGTTCTTTTCCTCCTCGGTCTTCTTATGCTTTTCGGGAGGGGGATCGTTGGCTTCCTCTCCACAGCAGACCCCCAGACATCTCCCAGCCAGGGCCTTCTACCCGTATGCTTCGCCAGCGCGACATAGGTCCTACTGCCAACACAACAGACTTTACCAAACCGTCGCCAGCAAGAGGTCGTGGCGCACATTATTTGTCATCACAAGAATGGGAAGATCGTCGAAAGCGTGGCTTATGTTTTCGTTGCAGTCTTCCCTATAGCCTGCTTCATAAATGTGTGGATGCTAAATTGCGTATCACGCTGTTAGGGGAGGATGACGAAGTACCAGGGGATGAACTCTCAGAGCCTCCAACAGCTGACTCCCCTCCGGGTCCAGAGGGGGAATGTTCAGTTGTGGCTTATCAAGACATTACACCTCTGTTTTATGTCCAGGATTTCCACGGCACACCAGCTGCTTCTATGAAGGTTGAGGGCCTATTAAACGACGTTCCAATACTAATTTTGCTGGACAGTGGCGCTACACATAATTTTATTTCCCCTAAACTGGTTCAATTAGTTCAGTTGCCCACTCCGTCGCCAATTGTCAGGATAAAGCTGGGGGATGGACATCTTGCTCAAACTCAGGGACTCTGTCGCCAACTTCCTCTTTTAATTGGTAATTTTTCCTGCTTGGTCGATGCTCATATTTTGGACTTAGGTGGTCTGGATTTTATTCTGAGAATAGCATGGTTGCGAACGTTGGGTGAGGTAACCACAAATTGGAATGCTATGACAATGCGCTTTTCTTTTGGCGGTCACGAATACTCCCTCATTGGGGCTCCACAAAAATTCCAGACAACTACTTCTTTAAACCCTCCTTCCAACCATGTTGTTCTTCCAGCGCTACAGCAGCTTATCTTGGGTCGTCAAGATCAATGTGCAGCAACACAGTTACCCACTCAGCAACAACATGCCTTGAACAGTTTATTACAGCAGTTTGAAGCAATTTTTCAGGACCCACAGGAACTCCCACCTACACGCCAGTGGGAGCACAGCATTCAATTAGAGCAAGGGCAAGGACCGGTAGCCGTACGGCCTTATCGTTATCTGCACTTTCAAAAAAATGAGATCGAAAAACAGGTTCATATGATGCTACAGCTTGGCTTTATTCGTTCCAATACCAGCGCTTTCTCTAGCCCGGTTCTGTTGGTCAAAAAAAAAAAGATGGCTCCTGGCGGCTTTGTGTGGATTACCGGGCTCTCAACCGTGTAACTATCGCGGATAAATTCCCAATTCCAGTCGTGGACGAACTACTTGATGAAGTGGGCGGAGCCCATTATTTTTCAAAGTTGGACCTCAAATCTGGCTACCATCAAATCCGAATGCGAGACGATGACATTGAGAAGACAGCTTTCCGCACCCACAGCGGTCATTACGAATTTCTAGTCATGCCTTTTGGCCTGTCCAATGCACCTTCAACTTTTCAAGCCGCAATGAACGATGTGTTTCGTCCATTTCTCCGCAAATTTATTCTGATTTTTTTTTATGATATCCTCATTTACAGCAGCAATTGGCAGCAACACCTGACCCATCTTCGCTTGGCACTGGACGCCCTTCGCCAGAATTGTTTTTTTGTCAATCCAAAAAAATGTTTATTTGCTCAATCTCGGATTGCCTATCTTGGTCATATCATCTCTTCCGCTGGAGTTTCGGTTGACCCCACTAAAATACAGGCTGTTGTGGATTGGCCCCAACCCATGTCCGTCACGGGGGTTCGCGGGTTCTTAGGCCTCACAGGCTATTACCGGAAGTTTATTCAAGGTTATGGACAGATTGCTCATCCCCTAACTGTTCTCACTCGTAAAACCGGTTTTCTATGGACTTCCGCTGCTCAAACTGCTTTTGACCACTTAAAGCTCCTTCTTACGAAGGCCCCGGTGTTGGCCTTACCGGATTTCTCCAAACCTTTTGAAGTAGAATGTGATGCGTCGGGTCGGGGGGTAGGCGCAGTCCTGATGCAAGATCGCCGACCGATCGCTTATTTCAGCAAAGCTTTTGGTGACAAAACGTTGTCCAAGTCTACCTACGAAAAAGAAATTATGGCCTTAGTTTTGGCTATTCAGCATTGGCGCCCTTATTTATTAGGCAGCTCTTTCACGGTATTTTCAGACCACTGCAGTCTTCAATTTTTACTACAACAGCGGGTTGTTTCGGCGGATCAACAAAACTGGATCGCTAAATTACTAGGCTATCAATTTGATGTCAAATTCAAGCCTAGCACGGCTAACTCTGCAGCTGATTCCTTATCCCGCAAAGAGGAGGCAGTTGAATCTCATCTTCTCCAGTCTTTTCCCGTGTGGGCTGATAGTGCCTCGTTAACTGCAGATGTTCAGTCTAACACACTCCTCCAAAAGATCATTAATGACTTGCAGGAGGACAGCTCCTCGAGACCTGGTTTCTCTTTTTCTAATGGGATACTTTGTTATCAGGGTTGCCTCGTGATTTCTGCTTCTTCTCCGTGGGTGCCCCATCTTTTGGCCGAATTTCATGCCACCCCCCAAGGTGGCCATGCTGGTTTTTATCGCACTTATAGACGGCTGGCTGCTAATCTGTACTGGATTGGAATGCGTCGTCAGGTACTTAATTTCGTCCGCCAATGCAACATCTGCCAACGTTTCAAATACTCCACCTTGGCTCCAACGGGTTTATTACAGCCTCTCGAGCTTCCTACACTCATTTGGGAAGATATTTCCATGGATTTTATCTCCGGTCTCCCGAAATCTCGGGGTTTTGATGTGATTTTAGTGGTCGTTGATCGGTTATCCAAATATGCTCACTTCATTGCCATGAAACATCCTTATTCAGCCAAATCAGTAGCGGCAATTTTCTTGCAAGAGATCGTTCGTTTACATGGGGTACCAGCGTCCATTGTCAGCGATCGTGACCCAGTCTTCCTCAGTAATTTCTGGACGGAACTGTTTCGCCTTCACCATACGAAACTCCGGCTAAGTTCGTCCTATCATCCACAAACCGACGGCCAAACGGAAGTGGTCAACCGCTGTCTTGAAACGTACCTCCGCTGTTTTGCAGGAGAGCAGCCCAAATCCTGGTCATTTTGGCTCCCTTGGGCTGAATTTAACTACAATACTTCTTGGCACTCATCTATCAACACGACTCCATTCGAGATCGTCTATGGTCGGCCACCGCCCTCTCTTTTGACGTCCCAGCCGTCTGAAATCCGTGTTGAAGCCGTGGCCACCGCTTTGCGGGATTGCGATGAGGCCCTTCGCCAACTCAGGCATCATCTGAGCCGTTCTCAAAGTTATATGAAACAGCGCACTGACAGTCATCGTCGCCATGTGGACTTCCAGGTGGGTGACCTTGTTTATCTCAAATTGCGCCCTCCTCATCGGCAGACTTCCCTGGCTCATCAGATAAATCAAAAATTATCCCCCAGATTTTTTGGTCCTTTTCCCATCTTAAAACGAGTGGGTCCCGTCGCCTATCACTTGGAGTTACCACCGACCGCCTGCCTTCAGCCGGTTTTCCACATTTCTCAACTTAAACGAGCGGTGGGCAACCACCCGGTTCAATCCTCGTTCCCCGCTGGATTGGCCCCTGATTCAATGGATTGGCCCGAGCCTGAAGCAGTCCTCGCCCGTCGTCTCCAGCAGCGACTTCAGTCCTCTGTTCCTCGGTCCCTTATTCAATGGCGCGGTCAGACCGCCGAGAACGCTACTTGGGAGGATGACTATGTCCTCCTTAATCAATTTCCCTCGTTTCAACTTGCGGACAAGCCTGTATCTCAAGCTGGGGGGTGTTAAGGCGGGACCCTGGAAAGTTTATACACACAGGGGCAAAGCAGGAAGTGTGTATGGTGATTCTGTTTTGGCGGGGCCCACTGCACATGATGATTCAGTTAGTAGACGTCCAGGTGTTGAATCAGAGGAGCACAAGGGCAGTTCAGGAATCCCACAGGGGCAATTCAGTTAGCAGTGGGTTTGTTATTAAATGGGACCCGCAGGAGGGAGTTGGGTACGGGAGAATTATTCTAGTCAGTTCGGCTTTCCAGGCTTGGGCAGCAGAAAGCAGGTTCGCCTGTATTTTCTCCTGTGCTTTCCCTGATTCTGCTTTGTTTTGGCTTTTCTTTATTCAGCTGTAAGGTCAGTACTCTGTTTGAATATACGCCTGTTTTTCCTCTGTTCCTTTCTGGAATTTTGTGTTTGTATTACATAGCAACCGGATTTGACTTTGAATACCTAACCCACCGGATTCGACTTTTGTGTCCAAAGATGTCATTCTTGAATCTCCATGTGGGCAAGGCTTCCAAAATTCATGCAACCATGTGGTTCAAGCTTAAAACATCATGTTTGGGCTTGAATAAGTGAGATAATAGGCTCATTTTCTCCATCCATGCAAGGTGAGATCCATTGGGCCTTTAATGAAGCGAGATGGGCGTCCATTGTAGCATTCAATCTCTTTAATCCCTCTCGCGTCATCGGACCTTGCAAATCCAACTCCTCCACCCGGGCAATCGACTCGATTTCGACATGGTTCTCATCATCCTCCCCCACTTGAAAAGGAGTCGTTTTCGACTCTTCATCCTCCACACCCAAAAAAGGAGAAAGATCAGAAACATTGAAAGTGGCACTTACACCATACTCACATGGCAAAGTTATCTTGTAAGCATTGTTGTTAATCTTCTCAAGCACTCAAAAAAATCCGTATCCTCGTGGCATGAGTTTTGATTTCAGTTTGTCGGGAAATCTCTCCTTTCGCATATGAATCCAGACCAAGTCACCGGGCTCAAATAAAGCTTGTGACCCTCGTTTGCACGATCAACATATTTTTAGGTCATTTGCTCGATATTTTTCATAACCTTTTCATGGAGTTGTTTGATGAATTATGCACGACCTTTCGCATCCATATTAGTTAATTCCTGCATGGGCATAGGGACTAAATCAATAAGAGCAAGGAGGTTAAAGCCATAAACAATTTCAAATGGAGAATATTGAATAGTGGAATGCTTAGCTATGTTATATGCAAATTCCACATGTGGCAAACACTCCTCCCAATTCTTGAGATTCTTCTTGACAATTGTACGTAAAAGGGATGATAGTTTTTGATTCACCACCTTTGTTTGCCCATCGGTTTGCGGATGACTAGTGGAGAATAGTAATTTTGTACCGAGTTTGATCCATAAGGGGTCTTCCAAAAGTAACTGGGGAATTTTGTGTCACTATCTGACACAATCGTCCTGAGCATTCCATGGAGTACTTCCTGAAAGAAAAATGTCGCAATGTTAGTGGGGTGTCTATTTATAGCAAAGGGTGACACAAAAGGTCAAGGGTGTAATACCCTAAAATCACAGTCTTCCTACCCTATCCCCTAAAAGTCAAAAAGATAAAAGTCTAACAATGACTTTTAGGAAAAGTAGTACATGTCTTTCCACCCATAGCCCACCGGATTTGACTTTGGTGTCTAAAGATGTCATTCTAGAATCTCGATGCGGGCAAGGATTCCAAAATTCGTGCAACCATGTGGGTCAAGCTTAAACGTCATGTTTGGGCTTGAATAGGTGAAATAATAGACCCATTTTCTCCATCCATACAAGGTGCAATCCATTGGGTCTTTAATGAAGCGAGATGGGTGTCCATTGTAGCATTCAACCACTTTAATCTCATTCGCGTCATTGGGCTTTGCAAATCAAACTCCTCCACCCGGGCAATCGACTCGATGTCTTCGACATGGTTCTCATCATATGATATCAAGGAATAATATATTTCATAAATATGATTACGAAAGGATAACAAAAAAAATAACGATCATTATAAAGTAATCTGTTGATATCGGTAAATTACTACCCGAAACAAGCTCGTCATGGATTCCATTCTCACAAACCATACCCATAATTTCCATCAAATGAACACAGGGCTGCATAAATCATTGAAACACAATGATTTCAACACCTTTTCTAATCTGGGAATGATGAACTTTATATCAAAGTATTTAAAATATTAAAAAGGTTTTTCCCTTCACAATCGTATATTCACATTTGCTTACTTAAGCATAGTTTCTTTTCAAGATTCCATTATTGAAAATTATTTTACAAATAATGTTTTAAAAGTCTCTCTGACATCGCATGAAAAGAGTTTTGGAAATGACTTTTAACTTTGTTTTGAGACAATGTTACAAAAGCCTTAAGAAAGTTCTTTTCAAAGTTTCCCTTCCATTTGCCTCTTTATTCCCAAAAAGACTTGTCATTACTACAAAACTTTTATTTCTGATGAATTGATGGCCACTTTTCCTCCCTTATTAATTTATGGTTTGTACCTTATTTTGCGCACAAGGCTTGTTCTCATTTCATGCATTTCCTAAGTTATATTCTTTATCACTAATCATCTTTCTTTTGACTTTATTTTTTTTCTCTTTCATGTCCATGTTCTCTAGTACCATGGAAATATTCAATATTATTTCTATATTGTCTTAACCGTGTACCAATTGTTATATACGATGTTTGTTGAAGGAAGCATACTGAGAAAGCTATTCCATTGGCCGGGGAATATTGACATTTTGCATACGTGATTCAATACGGATATTTATTGTTTACTGAGGCATACTGATTATGTGTTGTATTGTTCATTTAATATATGAGGAATGCATGGGACATGTTTAGTGACGTGTGGGGCCCCAAATTATATAGTCTCTCGATGCATCGGGTAGGGTCTCATAAGACATACTAGTTGGCATGCCTTACTTGTTATTTGGGCATATGGTGTATGACTGCCCATTTATTGCAAATGTCCTAACTGAGGCCATGACGGTAAAAGTAAGATATCAGCATTATGCATTTCATCATTTAGAAATCAGTTATTATGGTCTATGTGATTATTACATTCTTATTATTCATGGATATATTTCATGCTCAAGCTATTGATTATATGACACATTTATTGATTATTCAATCTATCATATTGTTTATTTTTTAGGTATTCATGATAGTTTCTGTTGTACGCAACCTCTCACTGGGCATTGGAGCTCACCCTTTGTTTTGTATTCATTTCCCCAGGGTACCAAGAAGGGATCTTTGAATAAATTCAAGGATGTGCTAAAAGGAATAAGAAAGTTTTCAAGAAGTTTATAAGTTGTGTTTTAAGTTTCCAATGTAATATGGCAATTATGTATGTATCTAGTCTCCCAAGACTACTACACTGTTTGATCCTATGTGATGTGATCTTTTGTATCTCGTACCAATGTAATAAAGTGACTATCCACTTCGAGTAACCTTCGTGGCTCAGCCACTCAGACTGAGGCATGATCCTTCCCCTAGCCTCAGCATTTTCACTATACGTAGCTCATACACAACAAATTCCAACACCTAAATCACATATAGCCCCCAAAGCTACTCTTACGTAAAACACTTCACGACCATAGTTGTTAACGGCACGCCATGGCGCACGCCATGGTACTTTTGTGCCTCATCATGCCCTTGGCGAGGGGCGCAAGTGAAATGGCGTGCCATGTCGCCATTCCTGTGGCGATAGTTTGGTCGTTTTTTAAACCCTACCTGGCCTAGCGAGCGGCCTAGCACCCTGCCGCCGGCCCTTGCCGACGATGAACTAGCCCCCACTAAAGATAACCCAACCTCGACCAATGACAACCCATCACCTCATCGTCGCCGACCCGACCCCTGTCGACGACATCCCAACCCCGGTCGACGACAACCCAACCCCCGCGATCGGTTGCGGTGCCCCAACGCCAGTTATGCCCCCCGCCTCTCCTTTTCTTGTTTTTTGTTTTTTCTTTTTTATTTTCTGTGTACCTTTTTTATGTTTTATCTGCATGTGCGCCCCATCCCTTTTAAGTTTTTTTATTTGTTATTTTATGTCGATTTTTTGTTTTTTATATTTTATTTTTCATATTTCTGATTTATGATTTTTATATTTCATATTGTAGCCATAAATGAAATTTTCACACGCAACACGGTGTGCCATGTGCCATAGCACTAAGGACCCTCATCGCCATTTTTTGTCATGCGCCATAAACAGTTATGTTCATAGCGCAACCCTTTTGTTGCGTCACAATAGCTCACACGCAAGCATCCCCCCACGGCGTAATACCTAGGTTGTGGTGTGATCCATCTTAGGCTCCGGAAAATCAATATTACGCAGAGAGTTCACGGCGTGATCCCTTCCTTCACGGCGCGACCTTGCCCCTTAAAATTTTAATCTCACACAAAACACGCGAGTCTTTTGCTCATGATACTCACCCCTCTGTGAACAAGTTAAATGCAAATGCCCTTAAGTGCGACTTCCTTGGTTACTCTCAGGCCCAACAAGGGTATCGGTTTTTCTTCCCTGACCTATGTCTTTATGTCTTTATGTGATTTCTACTAATATCACTTTTGTTGAGTGTTTCATTTTTAATTTTCTAAGCTCGTCATCATCTCCCTTCTTTCCCGGTCTTGAGGATTCGTTTTCATAATCCCTCAGCCTACCGCCACCCTTGCTCCTAATTCTAGTGGGTCTCAATTTGGCCACATTTACACCCGATATCCTCAAATGCACAATCCATTTGATGTATGGAATATGAATTATTGACATAAATCTTTGTTTTGTATATATATATTGTATAATTTATTATTTTTCATTGTTGATATATGTATACACCTCTTTTGTGTGCCGCAAGTTAATATTGTCACGCGTCGTGCGCCGCGTCATGAGCTTTTGCATTGGGGGCTCTTGTCGTCGTTGCGCGCCATGCGCCGTAAATAACTATGCTCGTTGGCAAGCTCAACTATCTGGCGATGGCTCGATCATACATTGCATGTGCAGTGAGGAATGTGAGTAGTCAATTCATGGAATCTAGACAAAGTTGCAATGGATGGTTGTCCTTTGCGTTGTTAGATATGTGTAAAGGGATCTTGTATTGGAATTACTATATTATGATCATGAGCAAATGGATACTGAGCCTTTTTGTGACATGGACTATGCAGGGTGTCTTTCATCCAGAAGATCCACATCTCACTCAGTTGTATTCATTGGAAGGAAGCGAGTCTCTTAGAGAAGCAAAAAAATGACACCAACAGTTATCTCCCAATCCAATGTACGTCAAAATTGTGTAATGATTCATGTGACTGCAGAGATTATTTAGACACAAAAAATGCTAGAAGAGGTTGGCTATCCTCCCAAGAAATTCGCACACATCTGGTGTGACAATCAAGTTGCAGTCACGATTGCCACAACCCCACTCTTCCACGAGCGGACAAAGCATATTGAAGTCGACTGTCACTTTGTCACGATTGCCACAAACTCACTCTTCCACAAGCGGAAGCATATTGAAGTTGACCGTCACTTTGTCCGAGAAAATTATGAGAAGGTCACTCTTGGCCACATCCGCACTGTTGATCAACTTGCAAATATTTTAACAAAGGGGATTCATGGAACTCGTGTTCAATTTGTAAGTACCAAGTTTGACATGATGAATATATATAACCCATGTTGAGGGGGTGTTAGAGATATTAAGTGTAGGAATAATCTTATCATATCCCCGACTCCTTTTGAATTTTGAATTTTGTATCTCCCGCTTATCTCTTGTATTAGTTTCCCAATTATCGGCCTTGCTCAATCACATCTCACTTTTTAATGGGATAATCTGGAGAAAGAATATCAAGTTTTTTTTCTACATTTTCAACAATCATGGCATCTTCCATGCCTCGTTTACATGGTGGAATAATTTCATAAAAAACGGATTAAGAATGAGAATCGGAATGAGAATGACATTAATGAGATTAAAATGTTTGGTATGTTTTGGAAAGGAATAAACATTTATATGTGATTGGACAATAATGACCCCCATAAAAAAATCTATAAAATTTTCAATTATAAAAACATATTCTCCAAAACTTTTAAACAAAATTCCTAAAAAATATTAAAAATAATAATTTGAAAAATAATCTTAAATTAAAAATATAAATATATTAAAATGTTGGCATAATTGAACATATTAAAATATCATTTTTCATTTCCAAAATTACTTTTAAAACTATTAATGAATTAATGCTTTATTTATTAATTAAAAATTAAAAAGACAGTTAGGTCATTGTAGTACAGACTCCAAGAATGGATACCCATTCCATTCTCCAAAAACAAAATGATGATTACCAAAGCTCCATAAATCCTTCATCGGTCTCAAGCAATCCCGCTTCCCTTTCCGCCGACCATACAAAACGTAGTCATGAAAACATAATTCAAAGCACACCCGGATGCTAAAATGCAGAACACATAAAATGAAATGCACATTCTAAAAAGTGAATCAAATTACCGACCGTTGTGATGTTATTTTAGCATACCAATACCATACAACAATATACACATCGTGATTTTAATGAAAGGCCAAGCACATCCCTTTTGCCTTACAAATTAAATGACACACATGATCAATCGGTGCCAGTTAACAAATACAGACAACTAACAGACCATTAAGAAAA
This sequence comes from Viscum album, assembly GCA_963277665.1. Classification (NCBI taxonomy): domain Eukaryota; kingdom Viridiplantae; phylum Streptophyta; class Magnoliopsida; order Santalales; family Viscaceae; genus Viscum; species Viscum album. The sequence goes on from OY728127.1 coordinate 898,492,784, forward strand.
AAAGGGTGACTAAACCAGAGCAATACATGAGCTGCCAACGAGAACACAATTTGGACTCAAAACTGCTTTCCCTAATGGAAATAAGATTGTTCCGAACAGTTAATATCACAATGGGAAATAAACAGTAATAAGCACTAGATCAAAAACAATTGATTTCATGAGTTGAACCATGTAAGATTCAAGGAACGTCAGCCTGGACTATGGGCATCAAATAACATCAATGCTTGGCTTCATAAAGGGAGAAATAAATAATCAAATGACAGAAACAACAGTCGCATTGGGTCAATATAGTTAAATTGCTTCGAAATTTTAGCAGCCAAGGAATGCTAAATGAAACAAGGAATGGAACTTCATGAGTGAATCGGAGATACTTTTTTTTTATGTTAAACCTGATTTAACAGACTGTTAACTGGGTTCCCTAAACTAAACCTGACATTAGAGACTGGCAAACCCTGGGAAATCAGTACTAGGATGCACATTGCTGGCCGGGCATCATCATTCATTAAATGGGCTGACTGCATAACAGTGAATTAGATGCCAGTACCACCAAAAAATCTATTAAACACTAGGCTGCAGAGCGAGAGGCCATAATTCAATGCAAAAGCAGAAATCAAAATTCAAACAAAATACAGTTCTTATGTGCCCAAATAAACACACACACACAGATGTATATAAAGATCCTCAATTATAAAAGTAAAGCGCATCAACAATAAAAAGGCTTGAACAATCAATCATGCAAATTTTGTTAATTAAAGTGACAATTAAAGAACATGGTTGAAATCCTTACTGTGGCTTCAAAAAAATCTTTGGGACGCCTGATTTTAAGTATTGAGCCTAGGAAAGATCGGCCATCGTAGGAAAGTGCAGCTGAAGCGCCTTCAGGTGTTAAAAACTCCATAAAAGCATGTCCTTTTTCTTTGTGTATCTGCAGTTAGTATATGATAAAATGTCATAAGTACTGAATTACAAGTTATAAGGATGCGCAAGACAAAAACAAGTTTCAATTCAGAAAAACAAAAGGGGGCTCACGATAGAGCTGATACATGGCTGAGTTCCTAAAACTTGACTATTTCCTGAAGACAACAAAAATTTGTTAAGACACTCCATTAAAGATTTCTCTGAAGCTGAAGTTGGCACGTTCTCTACATAAATTCTCCTCAAGGGTCGTGTAGCTTGTGTTAGTTGAATTGAATCGATAGAAACCTCTTTCACCGTTGATGAGGTGTTGCATGAACCACCGGGAGGAATTGCAGCATTTATATTGACATGTCCAACACTGTTCGGGCCCTTTACACTCGATGGCTCATGTTGGCTTGATGATTCTGCATTGGAATTGACTAGCACAGGAAGATTGCAGTCTGCTCCAGGAGGGAGGTCCCACCCAGCACTCTTCTTCTCGGGTGAGCACTTAATTTGTGAAGGAGTTGTCACAGGAACCTCACTTTTTCTCTTCCTTGGTGAATATCCACCAAGCCCGCTTGAAGACAACCCATGTCGCCGATAATGTCTGCTAGAACCATTTCCTGATATTTTGCTTCTGTAGAGATCAAGATTTTGTCTTCCTGACCTTTTTTTTAACGACTGTGGAGACAAGCTTTCGTAATCCCATCCATGATGAGATGAAGATTCGTGTGCCCTTGGTGAGAGTGAGGCAGACCTGTCTCTTCCCATAACAAGCTCCCAACTCCTAGACCGTTTTCGTTTTCTCCTAGATTCTTCATTACCAGTGGTTGGCAATTCTCCCCTTCTCTCTCTCTCGGAAAATTCTATGTTCTGCCATTTTCTTGGATCGAGATTCTTCACATGACTCCTATCGCTGGTTTTCCCTTCATCCACACTTCTGTGTTTTCTTTTGCGTTCACTTTCAGATTTTTGCCTACTGTTGTTTGCATACCTGTCTTTACCTGCAAAACCCCTCAAGAACTTCTCTCCGGATTCACTGTCATGATCATCGGTTGACATTTCATAATTTTTATTACGACAATGACCCTTTTTCTCAAAACTGTAGTTTTTTGATTTGTATCCCACGCTTTTGTCCTTCGGCTTAACAGTCAATTTGTTGTCTGAACCATGATTGTTTTTACCATTCAAGCTACAAACTCTTTCCTCCTTGAAGCACGTCCTCTCATTCTTTCTAACACTCAACCTCATGGACTCTTCTGAAGAAAACTTGTGAGCACCAAGAGGAGAGCCTCTATTTTGGCTGTGATGTTTGGATTTAAAACGATCAGCATCATCAACAATATCCTTCGATAAAGATGAAAGACCACCAATTGTATCTTTCACATCACCAGTCTGCTTCTTGTGTTTTCTTCTAAACATTATTTCATCAAAACTGAAAGGTCTGGTTCGAGCCGCAGTTCCAACATTGCAATTTTCGTGGTGCAGTTCATTACTGTGATCGTTTTTATCATTCCTTCCACTGGATCTGCCACTCATCCTGCTAAACATGACCAGCATGCCTGACATGAGACATTTGAATATCTGATATCTTAAAAATATAACAGAACATTCATCCAGGTAAACAATCAGCACACGGATATGATGTTCAACAAATGAAAATTGACTTGGAATGTATTGAAAATAAATGAATGCACCTAACACATATAGTGAGCACCTACAATACAGACAAAAGGGTGGGCAGGAAAAATAACCGAAAACCTGGCCAGGAAGCTTGAAGAACGAGCCAAGGGATAACCTCGGTGAATAAAAGAATCTAACTGTACTAAAGAAAAGAATCTAATTGACGATTCATGAACAGGTTCCAGCAATATTACAAAGGGCAAATAAAAACCGAGCAGAGCTGCAGAGACAAAAATATTCGGATCACGTACTTCTGCGTGTAAATGAACAGAAGCTTTTCCGTGACTAAATAAGAAGTTGTTGATAACTATCCAGGATCAACTTGTTCAGGGCCGCGCTTACTATGTCTGGAAACCCGAATGGTCAAAATCGCTTCTTCGACTGGCATTGCAAATGGGAAATGAATTCAAAATACAAATTTAACATAAACATCCCGAAATGATAGAAACATGCGAAACTTCAAAGGAAATGAAAAATGAGGAGTCTGGCAACTTACGCACATACTCCAGAGAGTGCCCAGAGGACCGTGAAAGAGGGAATTTGGTCGCCCTTCCAGGTCGAAGACACGAAGACCTGTTACACAATCTGTGCAGACGACGTTGAGATGCAAACACTCCACCGAGCCATCTTACGATTCCGTGGCGCGCAGGAAGCGAACGGAAGCATGGAAAGAGGAATCGCACGTTTTGAACCCTAGTCCCGTCGGCGAGGGAAATCAGGCATCAGTTGCCTGGGTACCCATCACCCACAAAAAAAAAAAAAAAAAAAAAAAAACATTAAATCATAGAAATTCTCATAAATTATGAAAACCATAATGTTTAAACAATATTGGTTTCATGTTTGATTTTTAAGATGTTATTAATTAAAGTAATTCTCGAATTTGATTTCGTATTTTAATAAATATACATCAATTATTCATTTATTACCAGAATGATGCAACTTCTGTTTTATCTATTTACAGATCCATGTGTTTGAAAAAACTTGAGAGGGTTTTAAAATTATTTTTATAAATCACATTACTGAGATAAAATGTTGGGTTTTTTAATTCTTGGATTAGCTCTCTATTTGGAGGATTTGCTGGTAGACACACGCACACATCAGATATTTGTTTTTGGAACTATAGTTATATGGTTTGAATGTGGTTAGATGTCAAGGTCTCCAGTTTGTTATATGTGAGGTCTCTACTCAGCCATGAAAGTGGTTTTGTTAAAAACAAAAATATGAAAGAAAAAATAGGAGGCTTTGTGTTGAATTTGATGACAATAAATGTTGGATTTGTGACTGGCGAATCGTGGATGAAATTAGAAAACATTGGAGCCACAACAGTGGTTATATGGAGGAGTTTGGGAATGAAAACATGTTGATGTCACTATATATAAAGGACATGGCATGCGAACCACTGGACAAGAGATTGTGTTTTGGAGTGTGAAAATATGGCTTTGGACGGGGTATGATTAAGTTTGAAGATGTTTTGGGAAGGCTGTGATGGTTTGAAGATGGTTGGAGAAGACTGAAATGAGTTCTGGTTTTGAGGTTTTGGACTTACAGATTTCAGAAAAATCATAAAGTCCGATACATAAAAGTAATCTAGAATGACACATAAAGGTGCTTTGAAAATGCTGGAGTGAAATGTTAGAGTAATCTAGATTATCCGAGTGATACGTAGGAGTCACTGCTTTAAATGATGTTGAAAAATGCCAATGTGTTAGACTATATTGAGATATATAAAGGTAACCAGGCCAATATGTAAAGGTCATCGATACCAATACATAAAGGTCACTAGCACCAATACGTAAAGGTCACCGGGATGATACGTAGAGGTTGTTGGGGTGATACATGAAGGTTGCTGCAATAATTTGGTAAAGTATCCAATACATGAAGGTGACCAGGATAATATGTATGGGTTACTTAGCCCATAAGCAAGAGTCAGCCCTTGGGTCAGGAACACTTTGTTGTAGTTGGTGCCCTATAATCAACTACTTTGTACTTTTGATCACATGTGTATTCATGGTATCGAATATTAATAAATATCTCTTATCACGTGATGTGTATTCTTCCACGTTACTTTAATGTGATAATGTTCGTAGAGCATTTGTTGTATTTAAAGGTCATATTAGCTCTCTGCTACGATGAGAACCTTGAAGTGTTATGACAATATTCTTAAACACATGTTTTACAATTGGATGACATCATCTGACTTGACACATACATGCTATCAAGGGTAAGATGCTCATAAGACCTGAGACTTCTTATGATGAAGTTCATCCTTAGTGATCTTCAAGGGAGGAGGTTATGAGAACAGACTCGCCCGTAAGAATTCCACATGTTGCACATTTCATTTAATATTTCTATATGTGGATGTATGCATTGGTCTTTAGACTTAAGATTATTATTAATGCATATCATTTGTCGCACATATTAACCAAAAACTCTGACATATGCTCGTAGCGAAGAAGGATATATTGAGTGTGTCGCAAGTGATATGACATTAATGAATAAGTTAAAAAGGATTTGTTCCTTTCAAATTAATGGAAGTAGATATCGTTGGACCTTCTATTGGAACATAACTGCTTGATTAAATTCCATGGTCACTACGACTTTATTGGTTGGGGATTATGGCAAGAGTGGGGGTGAATTACCCCTTTTAAAAAATTTAAACCCAAATAAAAGATTAATTACAAAATTAAACGATTTAGAAATAATAAACCAAGAAATCGAATATACGATAGTTGATAAATTCAATTTGAGTTTATAAAGAAAATAACAAAGCAATTAAGCGCAAAAATGCCTGAATTGAAATTATGCAAGTATGTGAGACAATGTTTAATGATGCAATGCAAAAAAGTAAATAAAGTGTAACACCCCAAGATTTCATAGTACATTATCTCTTCAAAGTAATTTAATAACTTATATTGCATGCAACACCGACTTGGCTTGCGTTATACACAAGATTGAGTTTTTATGAAATAACACATTAGTATTATAATTATTCAAACAATATATTTATTTTTCAATTAAATATTGTAATATGAATAGTAAAAAATAAATTTTAAATGTTATTTATAATGTTTTCACATAAATAAAACATATTTATAATTAAATTTATAAGCTTTGTTAAAATAGTTATATATTTAGAAAAACTATTTTCTTAAAAGAACTACTTTTTATGTCCTTTTGTAAACAATAATAAAATCAATTTTAGGCACTCCAAAAAAATTAATTTGGTAAAATAGACTTCATTTTTGATTTTTTAATATCAAAATTAGTTTAGGGTTAATTTTTGGTACTTTTTCGATAACTTTCATATTTTTATGAATAGTGAAAAATACTAAATTTTAATTAAAAACATCTTTTTTAATTGAAATAATTTATAGTGTTAAATTATACATTTGAGTGGTTTTAAAGCATCATTAGATTATATTTTTATCATTTAATATAATTTATGTCATTGGATGTAATTTCACAATTAAATTGTACATAGACACATGTCAATCTTTTGATAGTTTTTACTTATTAAAAACCCACTTTTTGATTTTGACAACGAGAATTAATTTTAAATTAATTTCTGCAACTTCTGTATTTTGAATTTGGAAAAATGGATTCCATATTTGGAATCAGGAGGTCCAAAATGTGTAAATAGGTAACTTTTATTTTTAGACATTATGAATAGTAACTATAGTAAATATTTTATTTATCATGGTTAAAGGGTAAATCCAGTAAATAAAGGTAAAAAATAATATTATAATAATATTAAATTACCCTAAAACATGTCCTAAACATATTGTTTGATACATGTCCAACCATGGGCATCCTTGGGTCGATTCTGGGACCCCATAGAGCCACTTGTAAGTGAAAATGACATTTTATAAAAATTAATTTAAAGTTAAGGAAAATGTAACATAAACATATATATTTTAGTAAAACAATTTTTATATGGGGTTATATAAGTGATATTTTAGACTATAAATATTAATTAGAAAGATAAAAATATTTATTACATCATGGTATTTTATTTATAATTCTTATACATAAAAAAAATATATTTATTTATGACAAAATAATGATGCAATATTTTCTTTATTAATGAAGGAATCAAATAAAAGATATTATAAATATTAAAATAAATATAATTTGAAACTTTTGATGCCATCCACTAATTTTATAGGTGAATATGAAATATTAGGGTTGATTTAATGTATTTTTTTTGAAGTAATCAAGTTGTTATGACTTTCACAAAAACCAAATACTAAATAGTGTCAAAATTGACATAAATGAGTTTTAAAAAAAATACTATTTTATTAAATCATATAATATTCCTAAAAATCTAAGATTCGGAAAAAGAACTTAAATAATGTTATACATGTCATTAATGAACCACTTAAGGTTCTCTTATAATTTTATAGTAAGTTTATTAACCATGTAATATAAAAATACAATAAGACATGATAAATGTTAAACTATTTATCTAAGAGTTAAATCTAAAAGATAAGGTTAATATGGTGACCTAAAATTTTCTAAAACCTATTGATTGAGAAAATTTCGACCCATAACCACCTTATCCTCGAAATAAATCCATTTTTAGCTTTTAGAAACTGAAAATTATTTTAGAATAAATTAATATTTCAAGCTTTTCCTAAAGTGCCCCCACCTCTCTTATAAAAGGTACTTCCCATTCTCTCAAATTCACACCTCCAAAGCCTTTTGGTTTGGCCAAAACCTGCTCAAATATCCTCCCAACTACCCTCAATTCAACATAGAGTCCTTACTTTGATCATAAAGCCAACCCAAGGAGCCCTTTTGTTCAAATCAAAAGGAAGAACCCGAAGAAGAGGTAATTATTTCATCACCTCTTTCAAAGTTCCTTTTCTTCTTCCACTTTCTCTTTCTTTGTTGGTTCCATACCAAAATAAAAACTCAATTACCTAATACATAATGATATGTTATTATAAATATGGTACAACCATATTCATTATTCTATCCATCTCATGAATGAAGAAGTCACCATACGTGCGTATGTACGGCTTACCGTCTCCACGTTGTGGTGTAGTTTGTTATTCAACACTTCATTATTTGGATAGGTATAATAATGAGTATAATTGATGAAAATAATAAATGTAACATGTTAATGATTCTTTATATATAATATTCCATCCAATTACATACAATTTCATCGTCAATAGAATGATATTGTCGCTCGTGCGTACGTACGACTTACCGTCTCCATGACGCGATGAGATTTCATCCCCTATCGTAACCATTAAAGAATAATTTACATTTTATGATTAAAAATAATGTTTAAATAAATTAATATCATTCCGGATATGAATCAAATATATCTTATCCATAACAAACAGGACTTGCGTAACAAAACGTATAAAGGAAAATGAATCAGTTAACACCCAAAACAATGATACTACTAAAATATTATTAACAAAGCAATATTATAGGATCTTATATGATATCATATTTATGTATGTGGTTCTTTTATAATTTAATAACAATTATTTAACCACTATATAGGAGGTTAAAGTACCCTCAACTAAGTAAAAGTACAAGGTAAGGGTTAATTTTATAATCTCTTTATTATCCAAGGTTGTTAATACGTATCTACTGGGACTTCTTTATCATCCACATCCATGTTTCTTAAAAATGTATTTCAAAACATTTTTACTATTTCCTAGACTATGTATTAAAGTCATTTATACCCTTTTTTTACTTTTTATAAAATGTTTTGAAAGGAATCTTTTCGTTATATTCCAAACAAGGTACTTTATGACCCTTTTCAGCAAATTAAGGAAAGAATGTTTTTTTTAACTTATACGACGGGTGCGACTATTTTTCACCGTTATAACACCTTCGAAGCTTCCCTTACAAGATTATAAGAATATTTTCAAAATAAATATTTTCTTTTATAATTACATGACTTTTAAATGATTTCAAAATATAAAGAGATATTTCTCTCAAATAGTTTTGATTTCATCTATGTCAACATCCTTTGTTGGATTTTACGTTTGTTTGAAGTTGATTTATTATGACACAATCTTCCATATTGTATTGAAGGTTTTGTGATATGTTTGATTGTGGATGTGCTATTTTTATACCATTCATGGTTTATGGTTAAAGTATTAACATTTCATATGCTAGTTTTAATATGAATGTTTATGTTATGTTTCAACCTTTTCATATGAGGAACTCATTGAATGTAGTAAGTGACGAGCAAGACCTAATATAGCCCCTCAATGCATCAGTAGGTCTCATGAGACAAAATAGTGTCTTGACACAAGGCCTTTACAAAATCTTATTTTTATTCTTGGCACGAGGCCTTGACTATGTGGTTATGATGTCCGACATTATGCATTCCATCATTATGAAATTAGCTATTGATATTACATGTGATTATTCGACAAGTAGAATATCCATGTGAATAAATAAATGTCATTATTTGATTCATCTTTTCCATATTATGATGAAGTTTATGTTTAAAATGCTTATGTTTTAGTCTTATATATTTCCTTAAATGTTTATGCTTATTTATGAAAGTTTCTGCTATATTTTTATCCTTACTGATCATCTGAGCTCACCCATTTCTTATGTTTTATTTTTCCAAGGATGTGAAGAAGTATATTATGAATGACCTATAGGGATAGGCTAAGGGATATGAGTATGTTCTAGGGAGACACAATTTTTCTTTTTCATTTCATTATGTAATGTAAAACTTATGTATGTATATAACACTTCCAAGGCTACTAAACTGACCGGTCTTGATCTCTTGTGATCATGCCAATGTTATGTAATAATGTACTAACTCTGAGTAACTGGGTTTAGGGTGTTACATAGGAAAAAACACAATTAATAATAAGTTTGACTAAAGCTTGATGCGAGTCTCTACGTCTCCACACCTTGACTCAAGAGGTCAACGGTATAAATCCCTTGGTCTCAACGGTGACCAAGAACATCCCTCACAATTGTGGCTTGTGAGTTCCCTATTGAATGTCATTGGTCGGCAAGTAACACATCCTATACTTTTGCGGAGTGTGAACCATTGGTGAATGGAGGTTGAGGAAATAGAGGTTTGCTTTAAGCAAACCTGTTATACATCGCTCACAAATATCTTTGATGGAATGATGTATAACGGAGGAAGAGAGATTGCAAGAAAGGTTGGAGAGCCCTTAAAGGATTTAAAACTTAGAAATATCTTAAGAAGAATTGAGAATTTTAGAGCTTCACCTTTAATTCGATTTTGAGAGCACACTGTTGGGAGTAAGGATCACAAGTTGTATCTTGAAGGAGCCAAGGGGGTCCATTTATAGGCTTTAAAAAGGCTCAGGAAACTTCTAGAATCACTGGGTACATTGAACCTGGAACGAGCCTTCACAATGGTCTTTTTTACTGTATTAAATATGTCCTCACTGGTCATTAACCGACGCCACCGGGTACCCATATCCTCCACCGAGGAGCTGTTGGCTGCCTATAGTTGGGGGTTGTTGGAGTTGGTGCCCAAGAAACTAACTTCTTTGTACTTTATGTTAAATCTATATCCACTGGGTGAATATTTATAAACTCCTTATCACATCATGATTATTATTCTGTGTGACATAGTATGTGATAATGTTCTAAGAATATATGTTGCACTAAAAGGTTATAGCGGATCCCTACTATGATGAGAACCTGGAAGTGCAATGACACTATTTTTGAATATATGTTCTATGGTCAGATGATATCATTTGAAGGAACACAAATGACACAAGCTATCGGGGATGAGGACTCATGAAACTTTGAGGCACCTTCTCATGGTGTTTTCCCTTGGTAATATCCAAGAGGATATTATGAGAATAAGACCTTCCAGTAGAAAATCCACATTCATAAGTGTCATTGGATGTTCCTATCTGTGGACGTGTGTATTGGTCCTTAGAATTTAAGATTATTATTAATGGGTATTATGCCTCGCGCACTTAGATGTATTGACAAAAAACGTGACGACATATGTTTGCGGTGAGGTATGATATCTTGGGTGCATCACGAGTAATATTGCATTAATGAATAATGTGAGAAAGGATTTATCACTTCTATGGAAGTAGATATCTCAGGCCTTTTGATGGAAATGATATAGCCTAACTAAATCCATGGTCATGGTGTGCTCTAGGAAAGTTCAATTCCGGGAAGTCAAAGAATGATAAATCGAGCACAAGGGTTGATGACACTTGCATGAAACCCACTTGATTAGAGATATTGGGACAAAGATATTATATTGCACAGTAAGCATTCGTATGAGGTGACATGTCGTTGCGACATCAACTTCTTTCTCTTGGGTGCCTTGACCCATTGCTAGATAGTAATCTTGGACTTTAGGCAAGCCTGCCCAATGCCAACGAGAAAGAGACCTAGAGGGTCACACACTAAGTGTATCCAGTATCTCAGTTAAATAATTTATTTATTTAACAAGTTGAATAAATATTATTCCCGGTTGTAGTTTAATAATTATTCAATTATGCCTGGTCACATTTATTTCATCTCTAGTTATTCGAGAGAATATATTGCAGACAAAATATTTATTTATCAGCGACTAATGCAGTTATATTTATTTAATAAATAAATAATAATTATTCAAGGCCCGATAAATATTGAGGAGAATTGGCAGACCAAGTTATGGGTTCGGTGAGAAATAATATTAAATATTATTTGGTTAAATAATATTTAAATATAATGTGCAAGTTAAGCACATGTCATGGAAATAATAGCATTGCTATTATTTTTTGACATGGGGTTTCACATGGAATAATAAATTAAGTAATGACTATGCTAATTATTTATTATTACCTGGTTAATTAAATTCCTTGTTATGTTATTATTCTCTATTTAAGCCAAGGATTCATTCGACCGACTAACCAATCGTTGTGTGCACAACATCCTTAGAGAAAAGCTCTTGAGCCTAGAGAACTCTTCCCTCTATAAGAATACTCTCAAGAACGAGGGAGATCCTCCTCCACCAGATCAAGGAGAATGCTTTGGAAGTGATTCTCAAGGCGATCGAAGACGGACATCGCAAGCACAAGGATCTTCCACGCTAGCACCCAGAGACTCCTTCGACGATGTCCGGAGATACGTGGAGCGCATGTGGATCACCGCTAGAGGATTCTCATCCTTGGATTCTACATCACAACGAAGCTGCACCTCAGACCTGTGGTCGAACACATCAATGAAGAAATAATCACCTTGGAGGTAATTCTATAATTTAATTAAATTAGTTATAAATAAAATATGTCAATCCTCTCTTCTCGGTTTTAGGTTCTCTCCTTTTTATTTTATCTTTGATTCAATTATGTGGATAATAGTATTCATCATCATATTGATCCTAGATTAATAATCGATTATGACAATTTTCAAAGTTGGTTACACGCTCATCATGCACTTACATTGCGCTCGTAACCTATAAGTGGTATCAGAGGGGTCATATTTTCGTTTATAATTATTTAAATAATTCTTTGAGGATTTACACTTTAATAATTTAGTTTTTCAATTAATGTTTAATCGTTCTTGTAATCTAAATTTAAAAATTTGTTCCTCATCATTTCTCACAGATCTAATAAAAATGAATAATTTTATGATTAAAATTAAATCGAAGATCTCATCAGGAGGTGCCAACGGTTCTATCCAAATAATATAAGAATACACGCCGTGTAGTCAGATCTATACGTCGTGTATTTGTGTTCAATGCATCAGGAGTAATTCGGAAATTATTCAAGCCATGTGCATTAATGACACGCGGTGTAGTTAATTCTTACACCATGTGTTGACCAGGATAGACTGATGCATGGTTAACTGGACTACACACCGTGTGACCCACTAGACACAACGTGTAGTCCCTTCGGGTCAGGGTCAAGTCATGCATCCCATACACGACTTTCCTGGTTGGTGACCATGTAATGCAGAGTCTACATGGTGTGTGGCCATTGGACACACCATGTACTCCGAAGATTTCTAAAGTACACCTCACACATTGTTTCCCCAAATGTGTACTTCATATGGACGGTGAGGAGGGTACACGCCATGTAGTCGGATCTACACGCCATGTACTGTTTCCAGATTATGCAGATTTAAAAATTTATTATTATATTATGTAACCCTTGAGACATGTACCTTCGTGTGAGCGTAAAGCTATGACACAACATGTGATAGGTGTTTGATATATATATATATATATATATAAATGTTTAATTAACATCTGCGTATTGTTCAAATATCTGCACATCATGTATGAGTTTTATTACAATTATAATTCTACGTGCATGCTACATGTCATAAAGAATAAAGTGTATACAAGTATAAATACATGCTGGGTAGTTTTGGATGGGTATTCACCGGGTTGATTCTAAGGTACAAGTTATGTATAAGGTTATGGATTAGAATCTCAAGGAAATTCAGAAAAGGATTAAGATAAAAAAGATTGATTAATTAAAGATAATGATTAATCGATTCAAGCGTAATTTATCTTAATAAAAAAAATTAAAGAATTAAATGCTAGTTTTATTAAAATGTGTAATTCATTGCATGTATGTGGATGATCATGAGATAGAACAAACCTTTATATGTGATTGGTTCTCTTTTAATTTATTTATTAAATTAAAATTGTTGGTCTACGTGCCTTCTCCTAATTAATATGTAGGGCATGCGTGCCCATGGTTTCTTTTATGTAAACCCACTTTTACCCCTCACCCACGTGTGAGTTAAAAACATATGTAATGGATGGATCTCCCAAGCTAGTAGAGGCGGTTCAAGTTAGGAGCTGAGGCGAAACCAATCCAAGGAGATACAAAGGTAGATGGGTGGAAAGTTGTAAACACGAACCTTAAACAATTCAAAGTGTTTCTCCCCTAGGTTAGGGTTAGTTTATCAACCGCTAGATAAACTAACCAATAGTAAAGCTCATGATCATACCCTTTATTTTATTTTAGTCTGTTGTATGGTTATTCATTATGGATGTTTGACATGATCACATAATTAATGAACTAAAAAGCATACAATATGGAACTAAAATAAAAATTACTTATGCATAAATATTATCTATACACGGTTAATCACTTAATTATATCCCACTTAATATTAACAAGTATGTGAAAAGATAATAAGTGGCAATTTACGCATAAAGGATAAAATCCCTTAATTAAATATTAAGTCGGTATAGCCTTCCATTACTTTGGTTAGAATCGAACCATAGTTCAAAGTGTTTGACCAACCCTATTTGGGGTACTTTCAATTATCAATGAATTCTAATTTGAGGTTTTGGGTTGACTTAACTTAGTTTATGTCAAGGGTTAAATACCTTCCCTAGTAAGACTTGGTGTAACTGAGAAGCAAAGGTTGAGGAAATCCAAAATTAAGGATTTCAGGATTGGGGAGTCCATTCAATAGATCAAGGATCTGTGAGTTAATGCAGTTGGCATTTGGAATTTCTACCTAAAACCTTTCAAGTTGCTTGACTAACCCTATTTGGGGTAATGCGAAGGGCAATATGGATCCTTGTTGCTAGAATTTCCAATCAACATGATATTCTGAATCCAATGGTGAGGGCTATTGGGTTTCAAAAAAATAGTGGGAGACTAATAGATATTAATTAATTAATTTTTCTATATTTATCAAGATAAAGTACTAAAAAAATTGTTCATCTTAATTTGTAGAAACAACAATCAAAATGACATCAAACATATCATTGTGATCCATACTTGAGAAGGAAAACCTTCTCACTGGCACTAATTTCCAAGAGTGGCAAAGGTGCCTTCGGGTTATCCTTCACCATGAGAGGAAACTTTATGTGTTGGAAGAGACTTTACTAGTTGTGCCTGGAAATGAGGTGAGTGATGAGAAACTCTATGTGTACGAGAAACATCTAAATGATACTACAGATGTTCAGTGCCTCATGCTATCATCCATGACCAATGATCTCTTGAAGCAACATGAGGAAATGAATGCTTATAGCATGATGTATCACCATAGGGATCTCTATTAAGAGAATGATAGACAAGAGAGGTATGAGATCTCCAACGCTTTATTCACTACTAATCTTGGAGAGTCTGCACTACCTGGACCACATGTACTCAAGATTATTGGCTACATTAAGCATCTGGACATCTTAGGGATTAAATTCCCAAATGAGTCGCATATAGATCTCATACTATCACTAATTTCTATTACCCTATCTAGTTTTATTATGAATTATAATATGAGAAATAATGAGAATATTCTATCAGATCTTCTTACCTTGATTCGCCAAGTTGATAAGGACATGGGATGTGAAAAACCCACAGTCCTTATGGTGAATAGGAAGAGGAAAGACAAGTAAAAGGGTCCTAATATTTATAAACAATATAAATCCTCCAAGAACCATCAAACCAAGAAGAAGAATATCTAGAGGCATGGTAAGGAAAAGGAGGCATTATGCTTTACATGTGGCAAGTCAGGCCACTAGAAGAGAAACTGCACCTAGAGGTAAGGGGAATCCAAAGGTGCATTCATTATCGAGTGAAATATTTCCATTTCTACACATTGGGTATTAGATATATCTTGTGGGGATCACATATGTATTCAAATGAAGGAACCAAGTAGATTCCAAAAAATTTCCAGAGGAGAGGTGGATCTGTGAGATTCCAATGGTGTGAGGTTGGCTGCTCTTTCCATTGGTGACTATCACCTCACATTGCCGATGAGAATGATTTTGGTTTTACATGGCTGTTATTATGTACCTAGTGTTACCAAGAAGATAATTTATGTATTGAGTTTAGATACGAATGGATTTATTTTCAAGTTTAGAAATAAATGTTGTTACTTTTATAAGGACAACATATGTTATGGTATGACACATTTAAATAACGGTCTGTATGTATTAAATTACGAGAACCAAGTGTTGAAAATTGATAACGAACCAAGTTCACATGACTCATACAATACCCAGTTGTGGCATCACCACCTTGGTCATGTAAATAAGAAGCACCTGACAAAGCTCTGTCAAGATGGTTATTTAGAATCTTCTGTGCTAAAACCACCTGATAGATGCCATGCTTGTTTATAAGGAAAAATGACCAAACCACAATTTGGTGGATAAGGTTAAAGGGCTATAGAGATTCTAGGATTAGTACACACTGATGTGTGCAAAACATTTCCAGTAGAATATATAGGTGGATATTCTCACTTCATTACTTTTACTGATGAATTGAGTAGATATGGATATGTCTACTTAATGAGGTATAAGTTTGAGTCTTTTGAGAAATTCAAGGAGTTCAAGAATGAAGTAGATAATCAATTTGGTAAGAAGATAAAGAAGATTAGATTGGATCAAGGTGGAGAATTTCTTAACCAAGAGTTCATTGAATTTTTATGGGAGTCTATGATTCTATATCAACTCACTTCACCTTATACACCACAGTGGAATGGTGTTGGTGAATGGAGGAACTGTACCTTGTTGGATATGGTAAGGTTGATGATGAGTCATGCAGATCTTCCATTATCATTTTAGGGATATGCATTGCAAAATGCGGCATGCACATTAAACTAAGTACTAACTAAGGTGGAAAATGGGATTCCCTTCGAGCTATGGAGTGGAAAGAAACCCAATTTGTTGCACACACATGTATGGGGATGTGAGACATTTGTTAAGGCTTTCTCAGGAAAAAAACTAGCACCCTAGGGCGTGAAGTGTATCTTTATAGGGAATCCCAATGAAACAAAAGGATACTACCTATACAACCCCTCAGACAAGAAAGTAACTATTTCTAGACATGCTATATTTCTTGAGAGGGAGCACATCTTCAAAAAGGATAGTGGGTGAAAGATTGAATTCGATGAAGTTGGTGATCAAGATACACAAGAGATGGTATAAGAACAAGTTCCATAGGTCCCCATGGAAGTGGTAGTTCCTGAAACACAAGTATTGCGTAGGAGTAAAAGAGAGGTAAGGGAACCAGAGAGATGTGGTTTCCTTATCACCGAGGATGGTGACTCATTATTGTTGGACAATAATGAACCTATCTCCTATATGGAAGCAGTAAAGAGATCAAAAGTTGCAAGATGACTAGAAGTTATGAATTCTGAGATGGATTCCATGTATCAGAACCAAGCCTGGGTTCTGGTCGATGCGCCAGTTGATGTAAAGCCTGTTGGGTGTAAATGGGTGTTCAAAAAGAAACTGGACATGGAATGTCAAGTTAGTACCTATAAAGTAAGGCTAGTGGATAAATGTTTTAAACAATGCCAAGGAATTGACTATGATGAAACCTTTTCACCAGTCGCCATGTTTAAATCCATAAGGATCATACTTGACATACCAGCTTTCCATGACTATGAGATTTGGTATATGGATATCAAAACTGTATTCCTTAATGGGAATCTTCAGGAAGATGTCTATACGACACAACCAGAAGGGTTTGTGACACTAGGTGATGCTAAATGGGTATGAAAGTTACAAAGATCCATTTATGGATTAAAGAAATCATCTAGATCATAGAACATTCAATTCTATGAATCCATAAGAGAATTTGGTTTCATTAAGAATGAATGTGATCCATGTGTTTACAAGGTGTTTAATAGGAATACAGTCATTATCCTAGTAGTGTATGTTGACAACATATTGCTTATTGGAAATGACATACCATTCTTGTAGTCAGTTAAAGACCGATTGAACAAGTGTTTCTCCATGAAGGACTTAGGCGAAACAACCTACATTCTAGGGATTAAGATCATTCGTGATAGATCCAAGAGACTGCTTGGACTAAGTCAAAGTACATACATTGACCAGATACTAAATATATTTAGTATGGAACAATCCAAGAGGGTATTGGTTCTAGTGTCACATAATATACATATTTCCAAGAAAATGTGTCCCCAAACATAATATGAGAAAGATAAGATGAGTAAGATTCCAGATGCTTTAGTGACAGCATCTGTCATGAATGTCATGTTATGTACCAGACTTGATGTTTCCTATGCACTGAGCATGGTAGAAAAATATCAAGAAGATCCAGGAGAACAACATTGGACTGCTATCAATACTATCCTTAAGTATCTGGGAATAACTAAGGATATGTTCCTAGTGTATGGAGGAGACGAGGAGCTTTTCATCATAGGGTATGCTGATGCTAGTTTTCAGACAGATCAGAATGATTTGAAGTCGCAATCATGATATGTTTTCTATCTCAATAGAGGAGCTGTGAGCTGGAAGAGTTCAAAGAAGCCAGTTGTCGCTGATTCTATAGTGGATTCCGAATATATAGTGGCTTTTGATGTAGCCAAGGAAGCCGTCTATATTTGAAACTTTGTTCAGGAGTTTGATGTGGTGCCTAGCAGTAAAGATCCCATTACATTGTATTGTGATGATACTGTAGTCGTGGCTCTTGCAAAAGAGCCAAGGTCACATCAACGAACAAAGCACATACTCCAAAAGTATGACCTCTTGAGGGATTTATATCAAAGGGGTGAAGTTGAAGTGAGTAGATTATCTATAAAAGATAATGTGGCAGATCCCTTGACTAAAGTCATATCTTAGTAGAAGCATGAATATCATGTGAGAGCTAGTGGACTGAAGGTTGTTAGCAGTTGGGTCTAGTGAAAGTGAGAGTCTGTTGGAGTTGGTGCACTAGAAACCAACTTCTTTGTACTTTATGATAAACCTATATTCATTGGGTGAATATTTATAAACTCCTTATCACATCATGATTGTTCATCTCTGTGGCATAGTATGTGATAATGTCCTAAGAATATATGTCATACTAAAAGGTCATAGTGGATCCCTACTATGATGAGAATTCAGAAGTGCCATGATACTATTATCATGGTGTGTGCCCTTGGTAATATCTTGGAGGATATTATGAGAAAAAGACCCGCTAGTAGGAAATCTACATTCATAAGTGTCATTGGATGTTTGTATCTACATATGTGTGTATTGGTCCTTATACTTTAATATTATTATTAATGGGTATTATGACTCACACACTTAGATTTATTGATGAAAACTATGATGATCGATGTTCGCAGCGAGGTAGGATATGTTGGGTGTGTCACGAGTAACACTGCATTAATGAATAATATGAGAAAGGATTTGTCAATTCTATGGAAGTAGATATCTCATGCCCTTTGATGGAAATTATATAGCGTAACTAAATCCATGTCCATGGTGTTCTCTAGGTAAGTTCAATTTCAGGAAGTCAAAGAATGAGAAATCGAGTACATGGGTTGATGGCACTTACATGCAACCCACTTGATTAGAGATATTAGGACAAAGGGATTATATTACATGGCAGGAGTTCATATGAGGTGACATGTCATTGTAACATCAACTTATTTCTATTGGGTGCCTTAACTCATTGCTAGACAGTAATCTTGGAATTTAGGCAAGTCCCCTCAATGCCAATAAGAAAGAGGCCTAGAGGGTCACACACTAAGTGTAACCAATATCTCAGTTAAATAATTTATTTATTTAACAAGTTGAATAAATATTATTCTCAATTGTGGTTTAATAATTATTCAAGTATGTCTGATCGTATTTATTTCGTCACTAGTTATTCAAGAGAATATATTGAAAACAAAATATTTATTTATCAGTGAATAATGCAGTTATATTTATTTAATAAATAAATAGTCATTATTCAAGGCCTGGTAAATATTGAGGATGATTGGAGGACCAAGTTATGGGTCTGGTGAGAAATAATATCAAATATTATTTGGTTAAAAATATTTAAATATAACCTACAATTTAAGCACATGTCATAGAAATAATAACATTGATATTATTATTTGACATGGGGTTTCACATGGAATAATAAATTAAGTAACAAAACCTATGCTAATTATTTATTATTACCTGGTGAATTAAATTCCCCGTTATGTTATTATTATCTATTTAAGCCAAGGGGCCATTCGACCAGCTAATTAATTGTTGTATTCACAACATCCTTGGAGAAAAACTCTCGAGCCTAGAGAACTCTTCCCTCTATAAGAACGCTCTCAATAATGAGAGAGATCCTCCTCTAATAGATCAAGGAGAATTATTTGGAAGCGATTCTCAAGGCGATCAGAGGTGAACATCACAAGTGCAAGGATCTTCTGTGCTAGCACCCAGAGACACCTTTGGTGACGTTTGGAGATACATGGAGCATGTGCGGATCATTGCTATAGGATTCATATCCTTGAATTCTATATCACAACGAAGCCACACCTCAGACCCATGGTCGGACACATCAATGAAGAAATAATCACCTTGGAAGTAATTCTACAATTAAATTAAATTAATTATAAACAAAATATATTGATCCTATCTTCTCGGTTCTGGGTTATCTCCTTTGTCTTTTATCTTTAATTCAATTCCGTGGATACTGGAATTCATCATCATATTCATCCCAGATTAATCATCGATTGTGACAATTTGTAAAGTTGGGTACACGCCCATCCTGTGCTTCTACTGCACCCGAAACCTACAGGGGCTGCTGGAGAACCTCCACTGGTGAGCCGCTGTTAGCCGGTGGATGGTCAGTGGCCATCAGATAGAAGAGATGAATCATCGATGGAGCTACAGACTAGTAGGTACTCCTCCATCAGGTAGCCAGTGGTGGTTATGCATGCCTGGCCTACTACCACCTTGTAATTAGGTAGTTGGTGCACTCTGATGCTGCCCAACTTCAAGTGTTTTCACCTCCAATTTCTTCTAAGGACTTATTTGGATCTTCTAGGGTGTTTCTAAGTTTTTTAAGAGATGAAAGGGGAAATTTGAAGACTTTAACAAGACTTTAAAGATACTTGAATATGTAATGTAATTAAAAAAATTAAATTAAATAAAAACACTCACTACTACAAAAACGGGAAAGTAAAGCACCACCTTTATCAGCGCTAATAAAAAAGCACTGATAAAGGATAGTTTTTAATAGCGCTAGAAAAGCGCTGATAAAAACTGTCTCCGATTTTATTAAAAGGAGGCAGACAGTCTCCTCTTTTTTATCGTGCCCTAAGCTCTCGCGGTACTGTACCCTTACGACTGCTTCCTTCCCCCCGATCTTCCCTTTTCCGGACCTCCGCCGTACTCTTTCTCCTTATCATCGACCCTCTTCCTCGGATCTTCCTCCCTTCCGAACCCTACTCCTCCTCTTCAACGGTTGGCAGCTCCTCTCGTGCACCCCCACTCTGGCGGTCGCGTCTTCTAGGCAGCGCAGAAGGCTCCCTCACCTTGAGTTTTCCTTGGAATTCAGATTTCTTCACCCAAGGTCAGTGGATGCCCTAAATATTGTTTTGCAGTGTAGGTTGATCTTTAGGTTTTTCATGCGGTTGTCATTTATTGGCATTTCTTATTCACAGTGAGTTGGAAAACCTTCTTTGAGGTTTGGAATTACTTCATTTCTCACTTTTTTGTTTCATGCAGGAGGGGTTTACTCTTGTATATCATTGGGGATGGTTTGCACTAGCCTAATTAAGATAAATTAATAAGTTAATTTAAATTCAAGGGGAAGGGTTAATGATTCTTGTACTTTTACAGCTTTGATATTATTGTGATGTTGTGTTTGTACGGACTGAATACCCCGCTAAAAATCATGGATATTGGGCGCCCTTTCTTTCACTGTATTTGTTGTCATATGGAAGCCTTTTTTCATGTTGTTGTGATATCACCCCAAAATGGAAATTGGATAACCACTTATATTTGGCTAATGAAATGCTTTCCCCTGGATTTATGGAATGTGTGATAACACTCTTAAAGTAAAGTGAAATGTGCTAAAAGTCCCTTTGTTAAATCTATAGAATGGTCTTTGATGTGTTGTGATGTGTGGTCATGCTAGTGGGGGTCACGATAATTGGTTTTGATGTGGTGTGGGATGATGTATGGTTTGTTTTTCCATGCTTTTAGTTTGGAGAGGTGATGGTTTGTTTTTCCATGCTTTTTGGGTAGTGAGGGGATGATTCATTTGGTTTTTCTTTTTGGGTGGCAAGGTGATGGATTGTTTGGCCATGCTTTTGGGGTGGTGAGGTAATGATTTGTTTGGTCATTCTTTTGGGGCGGTGAGGCGATGATTCGATGGGAATGATGAGCTACGTTTTATGTATGGTTTCTTTGTGCTAGAATCCTAGGTAGTGAAGTAATAATTATTTAATAATTATAGAAATGGTTGGATTTTGGTTTGGATAATGGGATTGGTTGGAAATTATAAATGCGTCTTGTGGATTTAACCCCTTTCCAAGATCCACCAAGACTCATCCATAATCAAGAATATGACTTTATATTATAGGGAACATATATCTTAAACATGGATTTAACCCCTTTCCAAGATCCACCAAGACTCATCCAAGATGTTTAATGTTTATTATGAATGAGGTGACTAGTAGAAGTGGTTAAAAGGATGTTTAATGTTTTGTTGCAGGGTGGTGGGTGCTAGAACTATTGGTAAGGGGGATGGAAAGTGTGTTCATTTTGATGGGGGTTTATCCTGGTTCTGTTGATTTCCGAATCTTTATTGAAAATGGTTAGGCTATATTAGTATCTATTTTTATAAGGAAGTGGTTCTATGATACTTTGTATTTGGAAGTCTTGTTTTGTGTATTTGAATCATAAATAATAATATTTCAGATTCAAATAGGATGGAGATGAATAAAGATTGGATGGATGATAATCATTTGACAATAGAGTATGAGAACGGAGTGAAAGAGTTCATAAAGTTTGCAAAGTATCATGCAAAGGATCCTTGTCAAATCCTTTGTCCGTGTTTACGTTGTTGTTATTCTAGACTAATTACTCCAGAGGAGTTGGAAGAACATTTGATATGTCACGGAATAGATCAGAGTTATAAATGTTGGAATAAACACGGGGAAAAAGCGAATGTAGCTACTGGCTGGAATAAAACTGTAATTTATGGATCATCAGATATAATTACAAATATGGATAATGAAGAAGACCGTATAGAGGATGTGATTACAGATGTCAATGATGATGAAGATCGTATTGAGGAAATGACAAGGATAGTTGAACATGAACTCCGTGATTACCCAAAATTGTTTGAGAAGTTAAAGAGTTGTGCAAAGACGCCATTGTATGCTGGTTGCACTAAATATACTGCATTGTCAGCTGTACTGAAGTTGTATAAATTGAAAGCAGGCAATGGATGGAGTGATGTCAGTTTCACGTAACTACTTGCTCTTTTGAATGACATGCTTCTAGAAGATAATGAGCTCCCAAGCCGGACATATGAAGCTAAACAAATGCTACGCTTGATGGGTATGATTTCTGAAAGAATACATGCCTGCCCGAAAGACTGTATATTATTTCTCAAGGAGAACAAATCACTTACAGAATGCCCAAATTGTGGTGCTTCTCGATACAAGAAAGATGAACGCAGTCCTAAGAAAGTTGTATGATACTTTCCAATCATTCCAAGGTTTAGGCGTCTATATGGAAGTGAAGAAACTGCAATACAATTGTCGTGGCATGCAGATAAAAGAAATAAAGATGGAAAATTACATCACCCGACCGACTGTCCTCAATAAAATAGAATTGATCATGAGTATCCTGAATTTGGAAATGAGCCGAGAAACCAGTGTCTTGCATTATCTACCGATGGAGTGAATCCTTTTGGTTTTCAAACCAGCACTCACAGTACTTGGCCTGTTATGTTGGTAAATTATAACTTTCCACCCTGGTTATGCATGAAATGGAAATTCATTATGTTATCTTTGCTTATATCAGGACCAAAACAACCAGGTAACGATATTGATGTATATTTGTCTCCCTTGATCGAGGATTTGAAGTTACTGTGGGATTCAGGTGTTATTTTGTATGATTCTTATGAAAAAGAATACTTCACATTGAGAGCGATATTGTATGGGACGATAAATGATTCCCTACTTATGGAAATTTTTCAGGCTATAGCATTAAAGGAACTCAAGGGTGTCCTGTGTGCGAAGAAGATACAAAATCAATTAGGTTGAAACATTCATCGAAATCTGTGTTTTTAGGACATCGTAGATTTCTACCCCGTCGACATAAGTACCGATCTTGGACGACATCATTCAATGGAAGTTCAGAACAACGCAAAACACCGTCTCCACTAACAGGTGATCAGCTGTTTGAGAAAGTAAAAGATGTGAACACTATTTTTGGTAAACCATTTTCGAAAAACCTTACAAAAATCGGTTGGAAAAAGAGATCAATTTTTTTTGAATTACCATACTAGAAATGTCTGTACGTCAGACATTTTCTTGATGTAATGCATGTGGAAAAAATGTATGTGACAGTGTTATCAGAACGTTGCTAAATGTGCCTGAAAAAACAAAGGATGGAATTAAGGCAAGATTAGACATGGTTGACATGGGAATAAGAGAAGATTTGGCTCCCATGAAGGGTGAAAATCGAACGTTTCTTCCTCCAGCTGCGTACACTCTTTCCAAGGATGAGAGATATCAGTTTTGCAACTTCTTCAATGATGTAAAGGTTCCAGAGGGGTATTCATCAAATATCAAAAACATTGTGTCAATGAATGATTTGAAGTTAAAAGGTTTGAAATCACATGAATGCCATGTTTTGATGAAAGATTTAATTCCTATAGATTTATGTTGCATTTTTCCCAAGAATGTTCATCATACGTTAACCAAACTTTGTTTCTTCTTCAAAGCTATATGCAGCAAAGTTTTAGACCCGACGAAATTTCCAGCTATGGAAAGAGAAATTGTCATCATATTATGTGAATTAGAAATTTTCTTCCCACCAACACTCTTTGATATGATGGTTCATTTGATGGTTCATTTGATGAGAGAGGTTTGACTTTGTGGTCCTGTGCACTATATATGGATGTACCCCGTTGAACGGTATATGAAGATTTTGAAAGGGTATGTCAAAAATCGAAGTCGGCCAGAGGGTTGTATTGTGGAGCGATATATTGTTGAGGAAGCCATTGAATTATGTACCGAATACCTATCTGATGTGGAAAGCATTGGTCTGTCGAAATCTCATCACACTAGACGCATTGAGGGTGAGGGAATTTCTGGAAGAGATGTTGTGACAATCAATATTACAGATCGGGAGCAGACCCACCTTTATGTTTTTCATAACATTTGGGAGGTTTCTCCATATATTGAAACCCACAAAGAAAATTTGAGACAATTGAATCCATCAAGGGCTGAAAAATGGATATAAAATACACATAATCACCAGTTTATAGGATGGTTTCGAGACCATATTTTTAAGGAGTTAGATGAAAATCCGAATTCAATTTCAGAACGACTTAGATGGCTAGCTGCCGAACCAAGTGTGTATGTATTATCTTACAATGGTTATGTAATTAATGGTTATACATTCTATACAGATAAACATGATGAAGATAGTAACACTTGTGGCTGAAGCGATGCATGTTTCTGGTAGTAAGGATAGAAATCTAATTTATGTGAAAATGTCATACTTTGGCATTATCAAAAGAATATGGGAGTTGGATTATACGACATTCCAATTGCCGATTTTTCAATGCAACTGGGTTGATAACAATAGTGGTGTTAAAATAGATGAATTGGGACTTGTGAAAGTTGATTTCAGTAAATAAGGGTACAAAGACGAACAATTTATAATGGCATCACAAGCGGTACAAGTATTTTATGTGCCTGATCCTGCAAACCGAAAGTGGTCGATTGTTCTGTTATCGTCCAAAACTACTGAAGGGTCCGATGAAAATTCAATTGAGGATGATCCTTTCAGTGGGACGTCATAATCATTTTGCAGCGGTCCCAATGAAGACGAAGTTTTGTATGTTAGAGGAGACCACAATGAAGGGATTTGGATTATCGATAGAGGTGTCAAATCCCTTCAGCCTTTGAAAAAAAGAGAGAGTTCAATAACAGGTTATATTTTGTTTGTAATATAGATCTTGTTATCTCATGTTATTATCTTATCATTATTTCATTTATGTAATCTAACTTAAGTGTTACACATTTTTTGCAGATAATGACTTCTGCACGTTCTGGTGCTCCTAACCTCGAGTCTGAACAAGCCTCTCAAGCTGCTGCTGCTGCTTCTACTGCTGCTGCTTCTGCTGCTGCTGCTTCTGCTGCTGCTGCTTCTAAACAAGCCTCTCAAGCCTCTCAAGCCTCTCAACCTCAACCTATTGTTGGTGGTGGTGGTGCTGCTGTTATTGATGCTCCTCTTGTTGAGGTCCAACAACCATCTGAACATGCTGATGCTAGCATTTTAGATGAAAACATTGATGATGCTGATATAGACGAAATGGTCGGGGATAAAGGAGCGATATCGCAGAAAAAATAGGTGCGTCGTAGTTTAACAGTGTTGGCTAACATTCTGAAGGCAAAGAGAAAAGGAATCAAATTTGATGTTGGGTGGAATGCACGGGGCCAACACGTTAACCCCAACAAGGCAATGTTTAACAGTTACATTGGAATTGTCACTTGACAACATGTGCCGATTGACATAGCTTCATGGCACCATGTTGCGTCCGACCTGAAAGCTGTGATGTGGGAAGAAATTACGATAACATTTTGATTTCATTTCTTTAATTTACTAGCAAATAAAATAATGAAACAGTGTCTTACTCTTCACAATCCATTACAGAGTGCATTTATAGTAGATGATTCACACAAGACTTATGTACTAAGGCTTGCGGGAAGGTGTCATCGAGGTTTTAGCACTCTTCTTACAAAATATCATCTGAAAGATTCTAAGGGTAAAATAAACCCGCACCCACCCATTGTCTACACTCACTTGATATCCCAAGAATCATGGGATTCATTTGTTGGTCATCGTGGGGATCAAAAGTTTCAGGTACATTGTGACTGATAATATGTTGTTTGAGGATATACATGTATTCATCACTTTGATTGTCAATATTTCATTTATGAAACAACAACTCAGTACTGAAAACAAGGAACATGCATCAAAACCGACGTACCCCTATCGTAAATCAAGGATGGGGTACGCCTCACTAGAAAAGAAAATGGTGCATATTTTAAATTTACAGTGATATTGTTATATGTCAAGAAACAACTTTATAAAAATCTTTCTCTATTTATATATAGATTGATGCCTCTGAAACCAAACACACATCCATCCCTCGTCATGTGCTATGGAAGGAGGCACGCGTGGATAAGGAAGGGAATCTAGTTGATGAAAACACACAAAAAGTGTGGGAAATATGTGTAAGTATGACACGATAAAATGTTTTGTTTTAAATTTCTATTACATAATAATAATTACCTATTTTCTTATATCCGATAGTCACAGGAGTCAGGTACTCCTGCAGCTGGTGCAGACATATTAGCGACAACTTTGAAGCGACTAGAACAATACGATCGCGTCAGAGCTGGGGGGTTTGGGGTGACACCCCTGGTATATTATGAGAAAAAAAACAAGAGGATGAAAAAAATGAAGAAATGACAGCAATGAAAAATAGAATAACAACTCTTGAAGAACAGTCTCAATGATAGAGAGAGTTTCTAGCAACTTTAATGGGTGAGAAGTCAAGAGAAGAGACAACTCAGGAACAACCATCACATGAAGATCCTACCCCACACCCCACCAGCTTTGAGGCGAGCCATTCCCCTCAAAGAGATGTCTTAGCCGTGGTAATCAATATTCTATTAATTGTTCTGATGAAATGTGAATCAGGCAAACACTGATTTCTTCCTATACTAATCTTTTGTAGGGTGATAATAATTGTGATTTATATCTTTCAACACCCACCTATCGCCTTGTAGCAAGGGCTATAGTATTCAACATCTCCGAAGACACGCTGCACAATAGACCACTTCCAAAAGATCATCTGAAAGTGACGATTACGGTAGCTCATGAGCCAACATCACAACTACCTATTCCACTTGATGATGATGATATTTTTACAGTCGAACAGGCTATTGGGACATTCATTTCATGGCCATCACAACTTGTGAGACTACATGCCGAAAAAGAGGTATTTATTTACAGTTTTTTAAGCCAAACCTTTAACAAAAAAAAGGTCTGAACCAATGAATTTTATTGTATACGAAGAAAGGGGATGAGGTGAAAGGAAACTTGGGAGCATCGAAAAGATCGACCAACCAATCCAAAAATTAAGGAAAGAGAGACTGCTTTGCTGAAAGCATTTGACAGCAAGATAACGGATGACAGACTCTTCCTCATACCAACCATGCAGGGGTAAAAATCTATGATTAAATCATATCAATTATATTTTAATTTCTTTCATTACTTATTCCTTTTTGTGTATTTAGGAAACATTGGCTGCTAACTGCGGTGAATTTGGATACTCCTAAGATTTATTTTCTGGATTCAAAGCACGAATATCCAACAAACCGACCGCATGTGATGTAGTTTGTCAATCTATAAGACACTACATCCTACGTTTTAGGTCTAAACATCAAGTTATATAGTATATATTATCTTTTACTGAGGATTCTGTTATGATAGGGCGGTGTACCAATATCGTCTAAATCATGGTATGAGGACAGGGGCTAAGCATAAGGAGCCGAACAAGTACTACGTCTGGACAAATATCAGGGTATATATAATAAAATTGCATTATCCAAACATATATCAAAACAAGTTACTTACTCAACTCATGATCAATGTTTTTTTAGTGTCCAAAACAAACAAACGACAAAGATTGCGGTTATTATGTTTATAGATTCATGAGAGAGATCGTTGTCAATGGACAAACTAGCATCCCTAAAGAGGTATTTTCGAAAACAAGTACTATTTCATTTAAATTATTTATTAATTCTTTATTTATATATTTTTCAGTACTATTATGAATTTTGAAAAGCATGATATTCACAAGACGATGTAGATATGTTTAGAAACAAGTGGGCCGCATACCTGATGCAAGATTATCTAGAAATAGCATGAAGATCTGACTTTTATTGCAAGAGTTGCAGATGCTTATAATTGGCAGAAATTTTTGAGAGGGGTTCATGGGGATAAAAAGATGAAACATTCTTGTATGTAAATGTTTGTAGAAAAATTGTAATTATTATTAAATAAAACATTCTTTCTCCAATGGGTCATTTGTCCATTTTAACAGATGAAATGCACCAGCAACATGCAAGAATGATGAACCACATTTCTTTGGACTTTGGACAAAAAAACCAGTAAAATCTCCAAAATACATTCATATCATGCATGAACCAGTAAAATCTACAATCATTAGTTGCATGTATATAGAAACTTCCATGATAGATTGGAAGTTCACCAATCCATTTGATGAACAAGATGGGATGTTAAATCTGGCATTTAGAACATCCAATGCAGGAAATTGTTCCAATGATTTGGCAATTGATGCTACATTTAAATATATTTCCTCTGTTTCATCAAGTGAGTGAAAATTATCTTGGCGAACTGGAATGGCAACTCACTCTTGTGATTTTGCATCTCTACTTGTCTCTTCATGTGTGCAGCTATTGCCATTCCAGTTCGCCAAGAGAATTTTCAAGGAAAAACATAATGCTGTAATGTTTTGGGCTTCAGATCATTCTCAAAGGTGGGAAGTGAATTTCTCTATGTATCATGAGATTTCTAATGCATATCTTGGTTGTACTTAAGTTTCAACAGAATCTGAATGCGTTTGGTCGGTTTGCCGTATGTCAGTTGTTGATTTCACTTAAAATTAAGTCCATTTTTAACAAAACAAAGACACTGTGAGTGGTGTCAGCCACACCGGGCCTCATATTGATGCGGGGTTGACTCGTACACGTCACACATGAGTCATGGATCGTTGTGAAAAAGTATAAACACAATCAGAAGCTGTTAGATCGGTTTGGCGTATGTACGTAAAATATTGTCCATTTTAAACAAAATACATACACTTGGAGTGATACCGGTCACACCGCACCTTGGATTGAGGTGTGGTTGACTCATACACATCACATATGACCCATGGATCGTTTTCCTAAAGTGTCAACATAATCCTAAGGCGTTTGGTCGGTTTCCTGTATGTCAGTTGTTGATTTCACTTAAAATTAAGTCCATTTTTAACAAAATACATACACTTGGAGTGATACCGGTCACACCGTGCCTTGTATTGAGGAAGGGTTGACTCTTACACGTCAAATTTGACCCATGGATCATTTTCCTTAAGTTTCAACAGAATCCAAATGTGTTTGGTCGGTTTGCCGTATGTCAGTTGTTGATTTCACTTAAAATTAAGTCCATTTTTAAAAAAATAGTGACACTGTGAGTCGTGTCGGCCACACTGAGCCTCGGATTGATGCGAGGTTTACTCGTACACATCACACATGAGTCATGGATCGTTGTGAAAAAGTATAAACACAATCAGAATCCGTTAGATCGGTTTGGCACATGTACGTAAAATATTGTCCATTTTAAACAAAATACATATACTTGGAGTGATACCAATCACACCACACCTTGGATTGAGGCGGGGTTGACTCGTACACGTCACATATGATTCATGGATCATTTTCCTAAAGTTTCAACACAATACGAAGGCGTTTGGTCAGTTTCCCGTATGTCAGTTGTTGATTTCACTTAAAAATAAGTCCATTTTGAACAAAATACATACACTTGGAGTGATACCGGTCACACCGCACCTCAGATTGAGGCGGGGTTGACTCGTACACATCAAATTTGACCCATGGATTGTTTTCCTTAAGTTTCAACAGAATCCAAATGTGTTTGGTCGGTTTGCCATATGTCAGTTGTTGATTTCACTTAAAATTAAGTCCATTTTTAACAAAACAGTGACACTGTGAGTGGTGTCGGCCACACCGGGCCTCAGATTGATGCGAGGTTGAATCGTACATGTCACACATGAGTCATGGATCATTGTGAAAAAGTATCAATACAATCAGAAGCCGTTAGATCGGTTTGGCGTATGTACGTAAAATATTGTCCATTTTAAACAAAATACATACACTTGGAGTTATACTGGTCACACCGCGTCTTGGATTGAGGCGGGTTTGACTCGTACACGTCACATATGACCCATGAATCATTTTACTAAAGTTTCAACACAATCCAAAGTCGTTTGGTCGGTTTCCCGTATGTCAGTTGTTGATTTCACTTAAAAATAAGTCCATTTTGAACAAAATAGAGGCACTTGGAGTGGTGTCAGCCACACCAGGCCTCAGATTGAGGCAGGGTTGACTCATACACGTCACATTTGAAGGTGAGTATGCATACACGATAGTTTACCTTCTTAGAGAAGAGTTTCTGGAAGATTATAAGAGACATGAAGCAATGAAGATCATTAGAGTGTTGGAGCAAATGTGGTTGCTACAAACAATGTGGCAATCGGCTTGTGCAAGGCGGCCTAAGTTACAACTTGCAGGTATTGTAATTTATTTTTTTCTGGAGGGTTTCAGTTTAAATGCATTTTGGAATGATCATTTCTAGACATTGTCTTTTAGGTTTTTTAACAGCCGAGGGGAAAGGGTGGGGTCTGCAGACATTGGAGGATATGTCGAAGGGTGATTTTGTGTGTGAATATGTTGGAGAAATGTTAACTCACACAGTTCTGAAAATAGTGAATCTTTTCAGAACTGCATGGGTTAACATTTCTCCAACATATTCACACACAAAATCACCCTTCGACATATCCTCCAATGTCTGCAGACCCCACCCTTTCCCCTAGGGTGTCAAAAAAACCTATGAGACAATGGATAACAATGATCATTCCAAAATGCATTTAAATTGAAACCCTCTAGAAAAAAATAAAGTACAATACCTGCAAGTTATAACTTAGGCCGCCTTGCACAAGCCATTGCCACATTGTTTGTAGCAACCACATTTGCTCCAACACTCTAATGATCTTCATTGCTTAATGTCTCTTATAATCTTCCAGAAACTCTTCTCTAAGAAGGTCAACTATCGTTTATGCATACTCACCTTCAAATGTGACGTGTACGAGTCAACCCCACCTCAATCTGAGGCCTGGTGTGGCTGACACCACTCCAAGTGCCTCTGTTTTGTTCAAAATGGACTTATTTTTAAGTGAGAAATCAATAACTGGCATACGGGAAACCGACCAAAAGCCTTCGGATTGTGTTGAAACTTTAGGAAAACGACTCATGGGTCATATGTGACATGTACGAGTCAACCTCGCCTCAATCCAAGGTGCGGTGTGACCGGTATCACTCCAAGTGTATGTATTTTGTTTAAAATGGACAATATTTTACGTACATACGCCAAACTGATCTAACAGCTTTTGATTGTGTTGATACTTTTTCACAATGATCCATGAATCATGTGTGACGTGTACGAGTCAACCCCATATCAATTCGAGGCCCGGTGTGGCCAACACCACTCACAGTGTCACTGTTTTGTTAAAAATGGACTTAATTTTAAGTGAAATCAACAACTGACATACAGAAAACCGACCAAACACATTTGGATTCTATTGAAACTTAAGTAAAACGATCCATGGGTCAAATGTGACTTGTACGAGTCAACACCTCCTCAATCCGAGGCGTAGTGTGACCGGTATCACTCCAAGTGTATGTATTTTGTTCAAAATGGACAATATTTTACATACATACGCCAAACCGATCTAAAGGCTTCTGATTGTTTTAATACTTTTTCACAACGATCCATGACTCATGTGTGACGTTTAAGAGTCAACCCCACCTCAATATGAGGCCTGGTGTGGCCGACACCACTCCAAGTGCCTCTCTTTTGTTCAAAATGGACTTATTTTTAAGTGAAATCAACAACTGACATACCGGAAACCGACCAAACGCATTTGGATTCTATTGAAACTTAAGGAAAATGATCCATTAGTCAAATTTGACATTTACGAGTCAACACTGCCTCAATCTAAGGCCTGGTGTGGCTGACACCACTCCAAGTGCCTCTCTTTTGTTCAAAATGGATTTATTTTTAAGTGAGAAATCAACAACTGACATACGGGAAACCGACCAAACGCCTTCGTATTGTGTTTAAACTTTAGTAAAATGATCCATGGGTCATATGTGACATGTACGAGTCAACCCTACCTCAATTCGAGGCGCGGTGTGGCTGGTATCACTCCAAGTGTATGTATTTTGTTTAAAATGGACAATATTTTACATACATACGCCAAACTGACCAAACACATTCGGTTTCTGTTGAAACTTAAGGAAAACGATCCATGAGTCAAATGTGACATGTACGAGTCAACCCTGCCTCAATCCGAGGCCCAGTGTGGCCGACACCACTCAAAGTGCCTCTATTTTTATTAAAAATGGACTTAATTTTAAGTGAAATCAACAACTGACATAAGGAAAACCGACCAAACGCATTCGTATTCTGTTTAAACTTTAGAAAAACGATCCATGGGTCAAATTTGATGTGTACGAGTCAACCCCGCCTCAATATGAGGCCCGGTGTGGCCGACAACACTCAAAGTGCCTCTATTTTGTACAAAATGGACTTATTTTTAAGTGAAATCAACAACTGACATACCGGAAACCGACCAAACGCATTTGGATTCTATTGAAACTTAAGTAAAATGATCCATTAGTCAAATGTGACATGTAAGAGTCAAATAAATATCAATATGAGGCCTGGTGTGGCTGACACCACTCCAAGTGCCTCTCTTTTGTTCAAAATAGATTTATTTTTAAGTGAGAAATCAACAACTGACATACAGGAAACCGACCAAACGCCTTCAGATTGTGTTGAAACTTTAGGAAAATGATCCATGGGTCATATGTGACATTTAAGAGTCAATCTTGCCTCAATCCGAGGCATGGTGTGGCTGGTATCACTCCAAGTGTATGTATTTTGTTTAAAATGGACAATATTTTACATACATACGCCAAACCGGCCAAACACATTCGGTTTCTATTGAAACTTAAGGAAAACAATCCATAAGTCAAATGTGACATGTACGAGTCAACCCTGCCTCAATCCAAGGCCCGGTGTGGCCAACACCACTCAAAGTGCCTCTGTTTTTGTTAAAAATGGACTTAATTTTAAGTGAAATCAACAACTGACATACGGAAAACCGACCAAACGCATTCGGATTATATTGAAACTTTAGAAAAACGATACATGGGTCAAATGTGATGTGTAAGAGTCAACCCATCATCAATCCGAGGCCCAGTGTGGCCGACACCACTCAAAGTGCCTCTATTTTGTTCAAAATGGACTTATTTTTAAGTGAAATCAACAACTGACATACCAGAAACCGACCAAACGCATTTGGATTCTGTTGAAACTTAAGGAAAACGATTCATTAGTCAAATGTGACGTGTACGAGTCAACCCCGCCTCAATCTGAGTCTTGGTGTGGCTGACACCACTCCAAGTGCCTCTCTTTTGTTCAAAATGGATTTATTTTTTAGTGAGAAATCAACAACTGACATACGGGAAACCAACCAAACGCCTTCGGATTGTGTTGAAACTTTAAGAAAATGATCCATGGGTCATATGTGACATGTACGAGTCAACCCTGACTCAATCTGAGGTGCGGTGTGGCCGGTATCACTCCAAGTGTATGTATTTTGTTTAAAATGGACAATATTTTACATACATACGCCAAACCGACCAAATACATTAGGTTTCTATTGAAACTTAAATAAAACGATCCATGAGTCAAATGTGACATGTATGAGTCAACCCGCCTCAATCCGAGGCCCAGTGTGGCCTAAACCACTCAAAGTGCCTCTATTTTGTTCAAAATGAACTTATTTTTAAGTGAGAAATCAACAAATGACATACGGGAAACTGACCAAACACATTCATATTCTATTGAAACTTAAGGAAAACGATACATGGGTCAAATTTGATGTGTATGAGTCAACCCCGACTCAATCCGAGGCCCGGTGTGGCCGAAACCACTCAAAGTGCCTCTGTTTTGTTCAAAATGGACTTATTTTTAAGTGAAATCAACAACTGACATACGAGAAACCGACCAAAAGCCTTCGGATTGTGTTGACACTTTATGACAACGATTTATGGGTCATATGTGATGTGTATGAGTCAACCCTGCCTCAACTATCGTGTACGCATACTCAGCTTCAAATTCATGGGTGCAAGTACAAGGCACGGATGAAGATAAACAATTTCCAAAACAAGTTGACCAACATGCATCATCCTCGATGGAAGTAAGATATAAATTCACATGGACGTTCTTAAAGATATGATTTTGATGTATATAGTGAAAGGGTGGTGGATGTTCATTGTTGATGTTGTTCGTCTACAGGACTTTCACCTTCTCTTCTCCTCTCGCTATGTTTGAACATCATGCAATAGCCTTATATCATGTGGGGTTCTAGTGGTTCTTTCCCGATGATGGAGGTGTTAAACATCAGATAGTGGTGTTTGTGAGCTAAAGAGTATAGTGGGGAGCACCATAGAAATTAAGTGGTCGGTTGATGACATGATCGGCATTTTGAATTAGATAGTCTTGGGTAAAATCCATCTTAAGTGTTTAGATCGGTTGAGTACATTGAGATGAAGGTTTTTGTTGTGGTTGGGTTGTGTTATGGGTGTTTGGGGAAATGTAAGTATTTAATGGTTGGGTTGTGATCGATTGATGACATGTTTGTGGTTGATATACTGGTTTTTCTGCAGGTCTGTTCGGCTGGCTGTACTGATGCAGATTTTTTATTTGCAGCAGGCAGGTATTTAACAGCGCTTTTTTAGCGCTGTTAAACGACACATTTAACAGCGCTGTTAAAGTCATGGATTTAACAGCGCTTTTTTAGCATTGTTAAAGGAGACCTTTAACAACGCTTTTTTAGCGTTGTTAAAGGAGACCTTTAACAACGCTTTTTTAGTGCTTTTAAAGGAGACCTTTAACAGCGTTGTTAAAGGTGTTCTTTAACAGCGCTTTTTTAGCGCTGTTAAAGGTGTTCTTTAACAGCACTTTTTTAGCACTGTTAAAGGCCCCCCCCTTATCAGCGCTGAGCTTTACAGCGCTTTTCTAGCACTGTTAAAGCCCGATTTTAGCGCTGATATTGCCCGTTTTTGTAGTAGTGACTGAAAATCACTTAAATGAAAGCATTAGATAGATAGGTGAGTGTAAGATCCTGTGTTTTTGAACCGGGTTAAAACTACAAATGTTTCTAAAATTATTTTTCAGTTTATCAATGGGGCATTCTTTTTAAACCAAGATCTAGAATTTTATTCTGAGTGTTGGAACACCTAAGGATGTCGTTTTTCAAACTTTTATAGAAGTTTTGAGGTAAAGGGGAAGTCGCATGGGTGGCGCACGGTTTGTCTAACCGTGCGGCCAAACCGCGCGTAGTTGAAGTTTTGAGACAGTAGATCCCACATGGTTGGTGCACAGTTAGAAGATACTGTGCGATGAGGCCATGTGAGAGGGGTGTCCGAGGTAGTAGCTAGCACACGGTTAGCGCACAGTTTGTCAAATCATGCGAACTAACCGTGCAAGCACTTAAATGAGATCCTTAAATTGTGGATCTTACTCATTTTTGCCTCTAAGGGCCTTTTTTAACCTCCTAAGCGGCCATAACTCGGGATCACCCTCCCTTGAAGGTAGGAGAACCTCTCCCAAGCATTTTGGAGGCAATACGAAGGCTTTTCTTGGCAAATTGAAGCCAGATTCTTGAGGTAGGTAGATGTTCTTCTTCGTTCTTGTTCGGTTTCTTAGATATACTTAGATCTACATCTCCTCTTCTCTCAGTTTCTTATATCTACACCCGTTATGGGTAAATATAAGTTTGTGGATGACAAGTATGATAAGTTTTGGTCTTGGTCTTGCTAGGAGAAGTGATCTAAGATGGGTTCTTGAAGAATCAACCAGTTTCTCTTGAGGGTTCTTCATTCATTGTGGTTTCCGTCAAAACCTCGAGGTAGGGTCCCAAATATTTAACACTTTATTTAAGAATTATAGATTCTTTAAATAAATTGATAATTTGATTTTCCTTGATTATGATATGTCGATGCATGAAACTTTTAATGTTATTGAGTAATTCCACCCACATGAGATAAATGAGGACTTGAACATGTGTTGATTTTAAGCATGGGTTGCTATTTTAGTTAAAGTGATATGATTAAACAATTGAATGATTTGAATGGGAAGAATGAGTAATAGGATAATTAATTGTAGAATTAATTATCAAGTCATGAGTTGGAATGAGTTTGTGTATTTTACTGATTAGTGAGAATATTGAATATTTGACATGTTCGGAATATAATTTGGAAACTGGTAATAATTAATGGATGGATTAATTATTACATGTTAAATGGTAAATGGTTAATGCACATGAGCCTCATCCCAGTTGGTGAGGACTCCTTAAGTGCATCCAAGAGACCTGGGATCAAATCCAGGCAGAGAGTAATTTCCGGGCTACTGTAGCAGTATTGTAGCAGGAACTGTAGCAGGTAATGTAGCAGACACTATTTGACACTGTAGCAGCTGGGAATATTCCCCCGTTTGGGCCTTCGGGCCACCTATTTGGTCCCCAAGTCCTTTAAGGCCTTTAGGCCACCCAAGACTTCGGGTCAGTAAGGCCTTTGGGCCACCTCAAGGCCTTCGGGCCACCTTTAGTGCAGATGCAAACCAAACAACCTACAGGAAGAAGCTTCAGAAGGAGGAGGAGCAAGGAGCTTACACCAGAGAAAAGCTAAATGTATTTCAAGAATGAGAGGGTATGTCACCTACCATCGGGACAAGACTATGCATGCACGAGAAAGCCTAGCCAATCAGCCATGCGAAGGTGGGGAGCTGATTTCACTATGAAGATGCTAGGGAGGAGCAGTTACAAGTAGTTAGTCTGGGTTTCATGTAATGTTTGAAGCCTACGAGCAATGAATTCCTCCAAGGCCTATGAGACATGTAATAATTTCACCTACGGGCCTTGTAAGGGTTCCACATCACCCCTTGAAAGGTGGATTATCAAAAATCAATAAAAAATGAAGGCCTTCGGGCCATTGGGGGAAATATTAAATGGTTAACTAATTGATGATTGGTTAAATAGATAATATTTAATTAATTAATTGTTTAATTAATTATTTTTCATGCATTAAATTAAGATTGTGATTTGATTGTTTGTTACGATTTTTGGCCAGGAGTGCCTTTTGACGCGTATTAGTTTTCCATGCCTTAAGTTGTCTTGGATGGAGTTGTTTAGAGATATGATATGTTGTGTGAGATGGTCACTAAATATCTTGGCTTTATTCAGAATGTTTTGAGATGATTATGGGGTGCTTGTAGATTGTTAAAGTCCTGGACGAACCATTGTTTGAGTAGATGGGTTCAGACTTGTTAAAGAATTTGGATAATTAAGTGTTGAGTTAATTATTCAATTGACTTGCTAAGAATAATTAATTGTTAATTAATTATTATTTAATGAGATGTTGAATGGTTAATTAAGCATTGACTTATCTGAAGAGCGATTTGTGTTGTTAATTAATTGTTGAATTTATTAACGGGTTGGTTTTATGGTGTTAGACCTGGTATTCTACACCAATGATAGATGTATATGTGTGATTGATGAGTGGGTTGTGAGATAAGGACTGAAGCTCCAAATACTCACAGGGTGTTAGAAATGACATTCTACACCAATGATAGATGTATATTTAAGATTGATAGATGGGTTGTGAGATAGGGACTAATGCTCCAAATACTCACGGGGTGCTAGACATGGCGTTCTACATCCAACTTTCAATCTAATTTTCTTTTATGGGACATAGACTGATGCTCCAAATACCCATGGGTTGTAAGACAAGGACTGAGGATCCAAATACTCACAATGGTGATATACATGATGTTCTACATCCATTAATTAACATTGGACAGTGGGTCCAATTGTTCATGCATGAAATGAGTTAATGGTTAATGAAGGCTGTCGTGACATGATGATTTGGGAAGTGATTATGATAAAGGGTTCAGAATTATTTATGAATTGGTTAAACCAAATTTAGTGTATGGGCTCAGACTTAGTATATGAAAGATTGAATTGAATAACTTATGACGTGTTATCCAAGATAAATCACAAGCTTGGGTTCAGTCTTTTCTTTGATTACATAGATGGTCATTAGAGACATCAGTGGTGAGTGGCTTATACGAGAGATATTGGGCGTAGGCCGAATCTCAAGACCTTCATAATTTATTAAGATTGGAATAATTAATAAATGATGAATGATTATGTAATGAATGTTGAGTATGTATGACAAATGTATAATACAGGTTCAGACACCAGCTGAAGGCTGAAGCAGGTACTTGGGTATATAGTTATATTGTACCGCTTACTTAATTTATGCATGCCTTCACATGTTATAAGTTATTTATTAAATGTCTGGATTTGGGGTAGACACTGGTGGTCCTGACCTACTAAGATTTATATCTCACACCCTACTCGGACCGCCACTGCACTGAGTACCCAAGTAGATTCTATTTGGTTGCAGGACTATGCTGTTTGCATTTACTTGGGAGTTAGGAGCACAAGACTGAGCGGAGGATCGGGATGCTCGAGGAGATAACCCTTGGGGATTTGAGTCATTATTTATTTATTTATGCATTGAAATGTAAAGCATTCTGTTTTGTTTACTATTTTCTACTTTTTTATCATTAGCATGTCATGCATGCATTTGCTGTATAATTTGGAATTGGCCATTTGTTTTGTACAAGATTTATAAAATATGATTTCCACTGCTTATTCATTTATTATACCGTTTCTGCTATTTATTTCCTTTTTATATTTTTGAACACTAAAATGAGGGTATAGTCTCCCCACTGACTATCCTTAGACCCTCGCTGCTAGTCGGTGGCCTCTGGCGTACATGGAGACGCACTTGAGGTCATGTGGCGACCGGTCCGACCACCAGTTCAGGGGTGACCCGGGTCGGGATGTTACAAAGTGGTATTAGAGGTTTAGGTTTCTTTCTTTTCCTTTGTCTTACTATTTTGGGGTTGGTAGACAGGAGACTAGGAATGTGTCAACACTTGGGTTAATAGCCGTGCTTGGGATTGATCACCTCATGCATGGGAAATGACCAAGTGGCCAAGGATGGGAATTGATGTTTGTACTATTAGAGGTTACAGTTGATATGATTTTACCTTGAGTGACTGGTGTATTTTCCGATGTTTATTGATTTTGAGAATTTTGAAAAGAATAATTTTCTTTCCCTAATATGGAAAGAGAGTTTCATACATGCCTCATCTTATACACTTAGAGATTTACATGTCATGCATATAACATGCCATGTAGTTGCATTAGTAGGATGCCTGCTAATTTGGATTTTGTTCCTTGGGTGCAATGCCGTGTTTGATCTTCTTTAGCATGCCTCTCTAGATATCATGTTACGGTGATATATTTAACACGATTGAGTGATTATATTCCATACCACCTTAGTTATTAGCATGTTTTGTTGTTGCAACATGCTTCTGTGTTATAACATGTTGTGGTGTTACTGCTTATGCTAACATGTTAGAGAAGTTTTGATATGTGACAGGGGTGCTAAAGATAAAATGTTAAATAAATGTTGATTGTGTTAAATGGGATCCAAAATCCAGTGATAAGGTGTATGGGTGCCTTATCGATTGGTAGGTGGCCACCCATATATTTTTGGACCGTTAGGTTGATCATGTTAATTTCTGAATTGACATTGGTATCAATTAATGAGAGCCAATTTTCGATCCATGGAGTGTATAGGTGCTTCATGAATGGGAAATGATGACTCATATTAAATGTGATGACTTAATGCCTTGCGAAATTCTTATAAATGTGAAAGATGTTTAATGTTGATCTGAAATCAAATGGCTAGCTTCCAAAATGCAACTGGACCCAAGTAGGTCAGTTGGGGAGTGTTTTTATGGGATAACCCATTTGGGTGTTTAAAATTTTAATACCTGTATATTTTCTATTGGGTTTCTTTATAGAGAACCCAGGTTGGTTAAAATGGGATCCTCGTAGGTTTCCTTATCTTCTTAAAAGGAATTTATTTTGATAAGTTTATGGAAAATGACGGGATGTCAACTAACGTAAATGTTTTAAAAAGGGAGTTTTATGAAACTTGCCTGTTTTTCCTTAGGGAATTTTGAAAATGGTACTTGATGTTTTGATTAAATCTTTTGATGATTAAATATTAAAAGTGATTAAATATAAGAGGCTTGGAAATGGAACCTTTTGTGGTGTCCACTGTTTAAAACCCTCATGTAAAGGGTAGTTCAAACTTCTCTTGAGTTGCCTTGGAACGGAAGAATGAGTACTTTTTGTAGGCATTCTTTTCCTTAGAAATGGCCTTATGTTCGGATTTTGAGCCTAGTGACTTGTTTGAAGTGAACCAGTTTAGGGTTGATGCTTTTTCTTTGTAAGGGGATAACTTGTGGTAGGTAGCGCCATCAGAACTTAAATTCCTTTCTAGTATTATGGATTTTCTCACTCTTTTGGTGTTGTTGGGTGCCGTTGTCCTAGGTAGGACTTCCAGTTTCCAAATACACCCTTGTTTTAATGGGTGGAGATGTGTTTCTTGACCTTGTTATGGGCTTGAGCATCGAGTAATGCTCTTTGTCAGCTGGTTAGACGTGCCTTGGGCATGGTCGGCTGCTTTGTTGGTCGTTTGACCTTTCTTCTTAGTAATGGATGACTGGTTATAGCGTAGTCCAGGAAAATGGTCGTATGAGGCAATATGACTCTGTGATAAGTCTTTTTGTACTGTTGAGTACGGTCTCGGGTCAAATCCATGTAGAGTGACTTGAGAATTAAAGAATCAGTTTCATATCAATACATGGAATAATTTTCGAAAGACCTGGGTGTTTTAACACACTGATCTTGTTGTTAATCTAGCGCACTGGTGAGCGGCTGATCTTTTCTTGAGATGTCATGGGAAATCCTAAGGTGGGTATTGTTTCTTTGTTTTCGATAAATGTGTTGGCAGGTGATGCCAAGCTTTTATAATAGAGTTGTCTGGTAATGGTTTGACTGATTTTCTTCATGACCTCAGTTTTCTCTTAGTGCACTCTTCTGAATACGACGAGCATGTCCCCTATCTTGACCTTGTCATGGAGACACTAAGATAGCGTTGGTCTTACACTGCGCCACTGTTTAAATGTTTTTGAGCTTGATGAGTAGCTGTTATCTGGGTAGTATGTGGGATGTGTGATTTCTTTGGGCTACTTCCTTATTCATGTTTGGTCATGATTGTTTTTAAAATAGCCTTGTGATGGATTGACTTGGAAAATTTACCAGATGTTGGGTAAGGACTTCGTTATACTTGTGGATGGTTTTGGAATAGTTTTAAAGGCACGTCGTCAGATAAAGGGTGAAAATGACTTTTGGGTCTGTGGCATCTTTTGAGGGAAGCATGTGAAACCTGTTCCGTTGTTTGATCGAGGTTCAACCTTTTATGTTGACAAGGTCCTTCTAATGACCTAAGATATAAGATATGTTTTGATGTTTAATCTTTAGAGTAATCTTTGGATCTAGTTATAAAGTTTTATCCATCAGGTTTGAGAAGGGTTAAAGGTGTGTTTGACGTTGGGAATGCAACACGTCACTTCTAACAAGATTAAATGACCTTGGTAGGTTAGTTTTTTTAGTAGTGTTCCCGATGGATTCTCGGGGATGAGAAGTTTTTAAGGTGGGTATAATGTAAGATCCCATGTTTTTGAATCGGGTTAAAATTACGAATGTTTCTGAAATTCTTTTTCGGTTTATCAACGGGGAGTTCTTTTTAAACCAAGCTCTGGAATTTTATTCTGAGTGTTGGAACACCTAAGGATGTTGTTTTTCGAACTTTGATAGAAGTTTTGAGGTAAAGGGGAAGTCGCACGGGTGGCGCACAGTTTGTCTAACCGTGCGGCCAAACCGTGCGTAGTTGAAGTTTTGAGACAGTAGCTCCCGTATGGTTGGTTCATGGTTAGGAGATACCATGTGATGAGGCCATGAAAGAGGGGTGGCCTAGGCAGTAGCTAACGCACGATTAGCGCACAATTTGTCAAATCGTGCGAACTAACCATGCAGGCACTTAAATGAGATCCTTAAATTGTAGATCTTGCTCATTTTTGCCTCTAAGTGCCTTGTTTAAGCTCCTAAGAGGCCATAACTCAGGATCACCCTCCCTTGAAGGTAGTAGAAACTCTCCCAAGCGTTTTGGAGGCGATCCTAAGGATTATCTTGGAGAATCGAAGCTAGATTCTTGAGGTAGGTAGATGTTCTTCTTCGTTCTTGTTTGGTTTCTTAGATCTACTTAGATCTACATATTCTCTTCTCTCGGTTTCTTAGATATACGCCTGTTATGGGTAAATATAAGTGTGTGGATGAAAATTATGATAAGTTTTGGTCTTGTTCTTTCTAGGAGAAGTGATCTAAGATGGGTTCTTGAAGAATCAACCCGTTTCTCTTGAGGGTTCTTCGTTCATTGTGGTTTCCTTCAAAACCCCGAGGTAGGGTCCCAAATCTTTAACACTTTATTTAAGAATTATAGATTCTTTAAATAAATTTATAATATGAGTTTCCTTGATTATGATATGTCGATGCATGACACTTTTAATGTTATTGATTAATGCCACCCACATGAGATAAATGAGGACTTGAACATGTGTTGATTTTAAGCATGGGTTGATATTTTAGTTAAAGTGATATGATTAAACGATTGAATGATTTTAATGGGAAGAATGAGTAATAGGATAATTAATTGTATAATTAATTATCAAGTCATGAGTTGGAATGAGTTTGTGGCTTTGACTGATTAGTGGGAATATTGAATATTTGACATGCTCAGAATATAATTAGGAAACTGGTAATAATTAATGGATGGATTAATTATTACATGTTAAATGGTAAATGGTTAACTAATTGATGATTGGTTAAAGAGATAAGATTTAATTAATTAATTGTTTAATTAATTAATTTTCATGCATTAAATTAAGATTATGATTTGATTGTTTGTTACGATTGTTGTCCAGGAGTACCTTTTGATGCGTATTAGTTTTCTATGCCTTAAGTTGTCTTGTATGGAGTTGTTTAGAGATATGATATGTTGTGTGAGATGGTCACTAAATATCTTGTCTTTGTTCAGCATGTTTTGAGATGATTATGGTGTGCTTGTAGATTGTTAAAGTTCTGGACGAACCATTATTTGAGTGGA
This sequence comes from Viscum album, assembly GCA_963277665.1. Taxonomy (NCBI): domain Eukaryota; kingdom Viridiplantae; phylum Streptophyta; class Magnoliopsida; order Santalales; family Viscaceae; genus Viscum; species Viscum album. The sequence continues at coordinate 898,536,371 of OY728127.1, forward strand.
TGGGTTCAGACTTGTTAAAGAATTTGGATAATTAAGTGTTGAGTTAATTATTCAATTGACTTGTTAAGAATAATTAATTTTTAATTAATTATTATTTAATGAGATGTTGAATGGTTAATTAAGTGTTGACTTATATGAAGAGAGATTTGTGTTGTTAATTAATTGTTTAATTGTTTAACGGGTTGGTTTTATGGTGTTAGACCTGGTATTCTACACCAATGATAGATGTATATGTGTGATTAATGAGTGGGTTGTGAGACAAGGACTGAAGCTCCAAATACTCACAGGGTGTTAGAAATGACATTCTACACCAATGATATATGTATATGTAAGATTGATAGATGGGTTGTGAGATAGGGACTGATGCTCCAAATACTCACGGGGTGCTAGACATGACGTTCTACATCCATCTTGCAAGCAAATTTTCTTTTATAGGACAGAGACTGATGCTCTAAATACCCATGGGTTCTGAGACAAGGACTGAGGCTCCAAATACTCATGAGGGTGATAGACATGATGTTCTACATCCATTAATTAACATTGGACCATGGGTCCAATTGTTCGTGCATGAAATGAGTTAATAGTTAATGAAGGGTGTTGTGACATGATGATTTGTGAATTGATTATGAGAAAGGGTTCATACTTATTTATGAATTGGGTGAACCACTTTTAGTGGACGAGCTCAGACTTAGTATATGAAAGATTGAATTGAATAACTTATGATGCGTTATCCAAGCCAAAGTACAAGCTTGGGTTTGGTCTTTTCTTTGATTACTTAGATGGTCTTTAGAGACATCTATGGTGAGTGACTTATATAGGAGATGTTGGGAGTAGGCTGAATCTCAAGACCTTCATAATTTATTAAGATTGGAATAATTAATAAACGATGAATGATTATGTAATGAATGTTGAGTATGTATGAAAAATGTATAATGCAGGTTCAGACACCAGCTGAGGGTTGAAGCAGGTACTTGGGTTTATAGTTACATTGTACCGCTTACTTAATTTATGCATGCCTTCACATGTTATAAGTTATTTATTAAATTTCTGGATTTGGGGTAGACACCAGTGGTCCAGGCCTATCGAGATTTATATCTCACACCCTACTCGGGCCGCCACTACACTGGGTACCCGAGTAGATTCTATTTGGTTGCAGGACTACGTTGTTTGCATTTACTTGGGAGTTAGGAGCACAAGACCGAGTGGAGGCTCGGCATGCTCGGGGAGATCGCCCTTGGGGATTTGAGTCACTATTTATTTATTTCTGCATTGAAATGTAAAGCATGCTATTTTGTTCACTGTTTTCTAGTTTTGTATCATTAGTATGTCATGCATGCATTTGCTGTATAATTTGGCGTTGGCCATTTGTTTTGTACAAGATTTATAAAATTTTCTTTCCACTACTTATTCACTTATTATACCATTTCCGCTATTTATTACCATTGTCTATTTTTGAACACTAAAATGAGGGTATAGTCTCCCCACTGACTATCCTTAGACCCTCACTGCTAGTCGGCAGCCTCTAGCGTACAAGGAGACGCGCTTGAGGTCATGTGGCGATCGGTCCAGCCACCGGTTCAGGGGTGACCTGGGTCCAGACATTACGTTGAGTGTTTGAGATCATGAAAAAACCACGATATAGAGAGATACAAGAGGTTTTTGTTGGAGTTTGTGCCATATAACCAACTATTATTCAATTAAAATAATATTTAAAGTGCTGGATATTAATTTATATCTTATCACATGACAATTTTTCTTCTATGTGACATATATTTAATAATATCCTAAGGATATGAATCACACTGAAAGGTCATAATAGTCCCTCGTCATGATAAGAACCCATAATCACCATGAAAATATTCTTAAATACATGTTCTATATCCAAATGATATCATTTGACGAGACACAAATGATACATGCTATGAAGGGTGGTAACTCATAGGACTTCAAGATAACTTCTCATTATGTACGCCCTTAGTAATATTTAGAGAAAGAGAGTACGAGAACACGACCTGCTTGTAGAAAATCCACATTTATATGTGTTATTGAATGTTCCTATATGCAGCCGTGTGTAATGGTCCTTAGACTTGAAGAATATTATTAATGTATATCCTAAGTCACATACTTTGATGTATTTATGAACACCATGATGACATATGATCATGGTGAGGTATGATATATTGGGCACGTTGTGAGTGATATCGTATTAATGATTAATGTGATAAAGAATCTGTCCCTTCCATTCTTTAATGGAATTTAATATCCCAGGCCCTTTGTAACGACCCAACTCTTTGACCAAAGTACGGATCATTAGATTTTCTTTTTGGATGTCTTAAATGGTCCCAATGAAGTCTTCTAATCAATATAAGGAGGTCACAGGAGCTTCCAAGGCACTTCTGGAGCTCGGAGATCCGAAAAAGGGAAAGAATACCAGGCCGCACATTTTTTTTTTGCAACGGTGTGACCCAGATAGCACGATCATGTGACCTATTACAAAAGGTTTGCAAAGCCTTCACACACAGTTTGTGCACAATTTGGGAAACCGTGCACAGAGACTATATGAACTTGCAGGAAGGGACAGAACCTTGCGCACGGTTTGGAAAACTTTGCATAGAAACCATGCGAGCCAGTTTTTAGGGTAAAGGACCATTTTACCCCTCCCTCCTTTAGGTTATAATTTTCTTTTCTCCTCCCTCATGTGGACAACAACTCCCTCATTCCTCCTCCTTGGTTGCTTGCTACTCCTTCATCCGGTGTCTGATCTTCAGTTTGTCGGTGGTGTTGGATCCCTTGTGGTAAGGCTAATCTCACGTGCTCCTCCTTTTTCACTAAATTCCTCCATCTATTGCACTATTTAGATGTAGGATAATTATCCCTATTTTTCGGGTGTTGGAATGAAACTCAGGTCTACTCTAACCTGCTCTGAATCTGAGTTCGATACTCAGTAAGGCATCGTCTATGGCCCTAAGGTAGGTGGTCACATAATTTTCCATTTTGAGTTTTGGTTATTTCGTATTTAATCTCATTGTGCCATGAGGTGTTGATTCCTTCATGTCTAATTGACCCTAGTGTGATGACATAGGTTAATTGACTATTGATTAGGGGTTCAGTTACCACCCTTGCCTTATATAGACTCCCAAGGGATGTTCCACCTAAATTGACCATTTTAGGCCAATTTCCCCAAATGGAAAATTATTGTTTATGTTTCCCATCATGATTTTTAATTGAATTGACCATTTTTCCATGTGTATTTTCATTAACCCAAGAAACCCCATGGGTGTTTGGACCTCTTAGGCATGGAATTTCCAATTTGACCCTATGACTATTTGATATGGCTTTTTTCCTTTGACTTGATCCCTTGTAAATGGAATTACTATGTTAGGAAAATGGAACGGTTAACCATATAGGTTGCCTAGGATGAGATGGATTAATCCCTTTAAATGATTTAGCTCAAATGGAATGGTTTCAATGGATGGAATGGCTTTTCCCTTGACTTGAATTATTTATAATGGCATTGCATAATTGGTTTTCTTGTTTAATTTGAGATGATGTAGGATGGTCTGCCTTACATTATATAAGGTGAATTCTTTTGAAATTGTTATTATTATGACTCATTTTGTAAATGTGTGGATGTGAGTCATCCATACCTCATGCCACTTGTGAAATGTATGGGTAGGAGGCATGCTTACCCCATGTCATTTATAGCCTCTATGCATATGTGGGCGGGAGGAATTCTTACCTCGTGCAAGTTATAACCTCTGTATGGATGGGAGGCATTCTTACCCCATGCCTGTATTCTATTTGGATGGGAGGTATTATTACCACATGCTAGTATCTTATATGGGTGGGAGGCATTCTTACCCCACGCCAGCTATGGTATGTATGTATGGATGAGAGGCATTCTTACCTCGTGTCAGTGATAACCTATATATATATATATGTTCGTATGGATGAGAAGCATTCTTACATCGGGACAGTGATAACCCCACACATATATATATATATACCAAGTGACTCATTCAGACATGCCAACACTGAGATGAAGTAGGTAGACCCACCATGTGTCCTTTAGGAACCTGAGCGGGAGGGTAATTTATTTATTCTGCAATTGATTTACTTTTCTGCTATTAGTTACACACTATTTACTTATGATCTCCACTCGGATTACATGTATACACCATTGGTGGTGGCCTACTGAGATTTATCTCACACCCTACTCGGGTCGCCTTTGGCACCCGAGCAGATTGTTTGCCTACAGGTATGGATAGGGGCAAACACCCCTCGTCTAGATGTTGAATCTTTTGATTAGATGAAGCTTAGGAGTAGAGGATCAGGCTTAGGCTCAAGATGCTACAGAGTAGCTTTTGGATTTTGTTCACTTTGGTAGTATTGTATTGTATGTCTATTCCTGTTTCCATTTTGTACTGGCATGTCATGCATGGATACTTGTATCATACACTGCTTATGAGGCTTTTGTTATATTATTTAGTCTTTCTTTGTATCTGTTATTCTTCCGCTATTTACTTTATCTATCAATTTGTTTATGCTTTAACTACTACTAATTTATACTGTATTCACTGTATACTCTAACATGGGGGTATAGTCTCCCCACTGATTTACTTTCACACCCCCGCTGCTAGTTGGCATCCCCTGACTTATGGGGAGACGTGCTAGGGGTCATGTGTCCAATTGGGCTTGGGGAATGGGTTGCATGGCAGCTAGGTCTGGATGTCACAAAGTGGCATCAGATATGTTCATTTCTCACTTTACTATTTGGAAATAATAGATTGGAGATTGAGAATGCTTGGGACTTGGTCACAAGTCGTGCTTGGGTGTCACAAACCCATGTACAGGGTAAGGACCAAGTTGCATAAATCATTGTTATTATTGATTCTGATATTACTGTTGCTATAATTTCACCATTAGGTGCTTCACATGTGTTGTGATGTCATTGATATTGATTATATTAGAATTTTGATTTCATTTATAGACCCGATGAAATGAGGGTTATTTGTCAGAACATGCATCATGATAGGCATAATATGAATATGCCATGAATCTTGCCATTTCATGTTTAAATTTCCAACAAGTAGTGTCTATCACATATTTTTGTGCCTTGTTTTACATATATAAAATTGTGCTGACACCTTTATGTAGGATTTGGATCATTTTATGGTGTGAGTTTAGTGGGTTCCACTCTTTGGTTCATAAGGTGTATGGGCCCTTATGGATTGGAAAATGACATTTCAACTAGATCAACCATTTGAGGAATGATATAATCACATGGATAAGCACAATTTAAAATGAAAATGACATTCAAGTGAGTGTCATCTTTTGACTCATAAGGTGTATGGTCCATTATGGGTCGGAAAATGAAATATCATTGGATTTAACCATTTGAAATGACTTGTAACTTGAGAACAACCTTTTTGCACACGCCTAACTTAGAAATTTGACCCAAACCCAACCTTAGTAGTATGTAGTGGGTGTTATTCATTCTTATAGAATGTTATAATATGTTCCAATGTCTAGTCCTAGCTTTTGAAGAAGGCAGAGAGACATGTTCGTTCTTATAGGAAGGCTTTAGTACTTGTCATAGTTTCTTAAATGCAATCCTATAAATTTATTAAATCCCTTATGAGACATTCATTTGGAATTGTGGCATTATTCCACCACAATGTCCTTGAGTCGAGTGCCCTGAAGGTGGTGACGATCATGTTCCTGAGGTAGAGGGCCTTGATCCACCAGTTTCTCTTCCAGTCAAGACACCTATGGTTCCTCCTCCTATACTTGGATTGGGTGTTGATACCCAATTTGAAGAAGGCTTCTTGCATATGATGCAGAATATGTAAGGTGGAGTGTGACCTGTCCCGAGCATGGCGAAGTTTACTCGTGAGTTTCAACAGTAGCATCCTCCTACTTTCTTAGGGGATAGCGGGCCACTTTCTGTAGAGTCTTGGATTAAGGTGATCCTCTTTATCTTCAATCACCTAGAGACGCCTCCAGAGTGGAGGGTCAAACTAGTTGCTTACATGCTACATGATTCAACCAAGAGATAGTGGGATGTCATCACCCAGGCAGGCCAGCATAGAGAGATGGTTTGGGTAGACTGTATTCTATGATTATTTCTTTCCCCAGACTCGGAGGGTTGACCAAGCTAGAGAGTTCATGAATATGCAGCAAGTGAATATTTCAGTTATGGATTACATGTCCCATTTCACTGAGCTACAATATTTCACTCCTTCTCTAGCTACTAATGATCTGATGGATGCTAGGCAATTTGAGGATGGGCTATGTTACGCCATCCGGACTCAAGTCAATGTGTTCAGGTTGACAACTATTTCGGAAATCTTCAACTAGACCTTAATTACAGAGTAAAATCTGAGAGATTCTGAGGGTGAAAGCCAGGTTGGTTTGGTAGGCTTCCACTGGCTCTTCTTCTGGGAAAAAGCAATGTTTCAGAGAGTCTCACAAGAGTAGCGGTGCTCAGGCTCCTTCCTCCAGTGGTTCTCCCATCTATCACTAGTGTGGGGTGCTAGGATATTTCAAGAGCCAGTGTACGCAGAATCCATTGGAGTGTAGAGGCTGCGGTAGGGTGGGTCATCTCCACCATTTATGTAGAACTTTTCCTCCAGTGCCTAGTGAATAAGGATCTGCACCCACTCCTTGGTTGAGAGCGGGGTTTGCAGGATCACGACAGTCAGACAGATGGAATACCACTGGTTGATCAAGTTGAGGTGGTGGTCGAGGCAAAGGTAATCAAGCATATGATTCTCAGCACCAACAGAGCAGGCCTACTCAGGGAATCCAGACAGTGACTCAGGGTCTCAGTGCAAGCCAATTACTTATAGTTCAATCTACGCCGTAGGAGCAGAGCGCCAAACCATTTACTGTACGAGGTACTATTCTAGTAGCCTCCACTTTAGTATCTGCTTTGTTTGATACAGACGCATCTCACTTATTCATATATGAGGCCATCAATGAGATTATGGGACTTGACATTGAGTATTATCATAGTGTTATGACACCAGATACACCCTTAAGTATCCATTCAGAGTGCGTTCACTATTTTTAGAACTGTCCCTTTGAGACAGGTGGTTACCTCTTCAAATGGAACCTATACATTCTGGACATGACATGTTTCCATGTAATCCTTGGGATGTACTGGTTAGTTCCCTAAAAATCTCATATTGACTGCTATTGTTAGAGGGTGACATTTACATCACCAGAGGGTGTTACACACGTGCACAAGGGAGAATGGGATGTTTGTGCGACACGAGCAGGACCTGAGCAGTAGAGACTGGGTAGTGTTACAACACATATTGTCAGTCTTTACCTTGATGAATAGGGGTTATAACCCAATATTTTCCCTCCGACAGTGGAGTGTTTCAGATATGTTTTTCCTGAAGACTTCTCTAGTCTACCTTCAGTGCGAGAAGTAGAATTTACTATTGAACTTGTGCCGAGAGCAGCACCTGTGACCATTCCTCCTTATAGGATGGAACCTAAGGAGCTTCTGGAACTCAAGAATCAGTTGGAGGATCTGGAGTTGAAAGGTTTTATATGCCCCAACACTTCTCCTTAGGGTTCACCTATCCTCTTTTCCAAAAAGTTGGATGGTACCCTTAGGCTTTGCATTGATTTCCATTGGTTAAATCAAATAACTATTAAGAAATGGTATCTTTTCCCTATAATAGATGAAATATTCAATCATCTCTATAGAGAGAAGGTGTTTTCAAAGATAGATCTGAGATCGGGCTATTATTAGGTGTGTGTCAGGACTTCAGACATACCTCGCACAACTTTCCGGAGCAGTTATGGGCTTTACGAGTACCTGGTTATTCCGTTTGGACTCATGAACACACCTGTTGTCTTCATAGCTCTTATGAATTGGGTTTTACACCTATATATGGATTCATTTATGGTTGTCTTCATAGACGACATTTTAGTGTATTCTCACTTTGTAATGGCCCGATCCCTCTTGGTCCATTAATTTGCCAAATCCTAATGTTTGAGGTATCCTAGGGACCATCAGTGACTCATTAAGGAGCTTTCCAAATTTTAGGTTGAACGAATGATGGTACCGATGGGCCATTAGTGGAACTGATCGACATCGGTGGCACCGATTAGTTCCAGGTAGATGGTTCCAGGGTTTCAGTAACTCACCCATCGGTGAGTCATTTCCAGCTTCTCTTGAACCTTTTATTTTTTCTCTAGTAACGCCACTTTTAATGTAAAAGTGTTTTAATACCCATTTCAAAGTGATTTGAGGCCTATAAAAGATATTTTAAATTACCAAGGAGTCAGGAGACCCTTGAATTACCAAAACGTGTGGCCTTTTTATTAGTTTCAAACCCTTTTTCCACATTTTCTAGCCTCTAGTGTTTTCCAGTTGGGCCCCTATTACATGTTTTTTTCACCGTTTAAAGGAAATCTATCAACTCACAGTCGTCCTTTGGTCTATCTCCACCATTTTTGAGTGTAATTATTAAATATAAATTAATTCCAATGTGTGAAACCATCAAGCCGTGTGTTCAATCCATGATCCAACTTTTAAGTAATTCGAAATGATCTCCTTGATTTTAGGATCTGGCCTCTTCTTAAGCTAAGATCTTCTATTCCTTCTTTCTTTTTATTTCTCTTAGATCACCTTGAGTCTTCCTCCCAAGAAGAATCGTGTGCCCGTACTGGAGACCTTTCTGCTCAGCATTGGAGTTCTTCCTACAAGTCATGCATCCCTTTTTCTTGGAAAAAGAAGGAACTTTGATTTTTGATCATCCAAGTAGAGGTTTTTCCTTAGTCTCTCTTTACTATGCATCATGTAGGGTGGGTGTGATAATGTTCCCTCAGGATGTATATGATATCAACTTTAACAAATATAATAAATAGACTTTTAATAAATGAAGGGGTGGGAAATATGATGATGTTGTTGTATTTTACCTTTGTTTTTATGTTGTGAATTGTATGGGCTCATGTCCACTGAAAATAGTGGCCATTGGTGGTCCTTTACTGCACACTAATGAAGCTATATTTTTCTAGATGATCTTATGATTGAATGATTGTAACATAAAAACTGATTAATCACATAAACTTGGTTGATTAAATGGATTCCTTATGAATAAGAATCCTTGTGTGATCACCCCGATTAACCAAATGGAAAGAAGGAACTTAATGAATGATGTTGGCTAAATATGAAAACTTCCTTGATTTGTTCCAATGATATGCATGGTTGTTTTGTTTAATGTTTTGTGGGGTGACGTAGAGGGGAATGGAACCTATGGTTGAGAGGTTGTTGATTTGTGAATCTGAGGCTACGTGGAGCTGGTGGTAAATGTCTTGGACCTGGTAAGTTGGGGCTTGGTTTGGTTCTAGTACTTCAAGGGATCTCACAGGATCCCATTTTGATGTTTTTATTTACAAGAGAAACGAGAGTGAGTGCATAAACACCTGTTTGGATGTTTTGTTTCAGTTTTTGTTTTTGGCTTGTGGTTATGCATGTTAGTTTCCTGGTAGTGAAGGAATATTTAAATGGAATCACTTGAACATGATAACAAGAACAGGTATGATGGGAAACTGTTTTCCAGAAATGGGTTGTGCTCTGGTTGTGGCTGTTGTGTACTTGTGCATGTAGGGGTAGCAACAAGAGTGGTTGTGTGCAGGTTGGTTGTTGATTTTGGGACCCTTAGATTGGTACGAGTGATTGATTACCTATATATATAAAGTTTAGTTCTTGTGTTTCTTATACGCACCCCACACATGTTGAGAACTTCGTTCTGAACACCCCTATTTCATGGGGGAGGGTGTTTTTCCCAACATTACTATGAGTGGCTAGTTATTAGATCCTTTTTGCTTCCTCTCCCAGGTAGCCCAAGACTCTCTAGGAAGGCTGTGATGGGATGAGGTTCATTATGGCCCAAGACTCTCCGGGCAGGGCGTGTTGTGGCGGGCTGGCCCAAGTGTGTGTAGGCAAGTTTGTTTCCCAAGTGTCTTTGGGATGAGGCCCATGTGTCTTCGGGTGTGGTAGTGGTTGTTCTGTCCCAGTTGTCTTCAGGCGTGTCAGTGGTTGTTGTTGCCCCGATGTCTACGGGTGTGGTTAAATGTGGTTGTGGTGGCCCAGGTGTTTGCGGGCGGGATAAACATGTGGTTGGGATGACCCATATAGTTGTTTTTGGGGGCGTCAGTGGGATTGCAGTGAGATTTTTGGGAGAGTTCTGATGCATAGGATGTTATAAATAACCAGTGGGAAAGCGGTGCAGGGTACCCAAATATCAATGTGCTATTACTATTATTTTACCTCACTTGCGTTATTTGGGGAGTGTACCTTGGTGATGTTGGGTGGATAGTTTTCCTTACTAGGTGTTTTGGTTATATATATTTTCTCACAGGGAATTAGAATGTCTCCCCACTTGTGAACTAGATCTTTTGCTTTCCCTAATGAGTATACCTGTATACTCACCCTATGTATATAAAACTTCTTTCAGGTTTTCAGGAGGACTTTGAGGACCCTTCTGGACCTTACTAGCTCGGGCGTCAGGACAGTTGTTGTTACTAATTTCTTTCTTTTGGTACTTTCCTTCAGAGTTTTCTTGTACTTTATATCACTTTATTTTGAACATTCACGTGGAAAAGGGGTTTTTGGATTTACTTTTACTTCTGGTAATTTGGGGTTGTTTGTGATTCACCATCTTATCTCCTAATATTATTCTATAAAAAGGGTAATTCCTTCCATAATACGTGAGATTCTATACACTTAGTGATATTCACCACTCCATGTCATATTGAAGGCGGGACTCGAGGGTCATTATCTCTCCTTCAACTTGAAGAAGGAAGGGTTTGGCAGTTTTTTATCCCTTCCCTCATCTTGGAGAAGGTGTGTCATGATAGAATGGTATAAAAGGCTGATGGTTGAGAGATAGGATGGGGATAGTGGTTAGGAATAGTGAGGATTTCATGGTATGGTAGGGAAACAGTGTTAGGCAATCTTGGTGTGTGAAATAGTCCAGGGAAGACCAGTTAGGACACGGGATTTTAGGGCCCCTGTGATCCGATGTAAGGACTATGGACCTACCGAACGACCAAGTGATACTACACTGATTATAGGGTAGATACCCTAGGAAAGGTACATGCATAATAATGACTCGTTCTCTTATGTGTCTTGGGTGTTTTGGGATTTTTTTTAAATAAATAAAAATCTTAAACAAAATTTAAAAGAAATCTTATACACTACTCGGGCTTAGGAATTCTTGTTTCTCCTTTCATCTATGGAACCCAGACATTGTCCATGAGTAGTGCGGGAAGTCAAGGCCTAACATGTTGATCTGGTTGATCAACGGAGGGATGATCAAGAGGAGGAGGATGACCAGTGGCAGAAAACGCTTCTTGACTTCCAGTAGAAGACTCTCAGAAAGTACGAGGGCATCGTCTTAGACATGGAGACAGAGAGATAATTTGAGGAGTTGGCGATCAATTTCAGCTTGATCTGGGCTTTGAAAGAGTACTGGGTTCCTCTGTTGGTGATTCAAATGAGAGGGGAGGTGCATCATTGGTGGACACTTTATCTTAGGGAGAAGAAGGAAACATAGGTTTCATGGATTGACTTTGAGAAGGGGTTTCAGGTGTAATTCCTTTCTTCCATGATGAAGGCCTAAAAGATGCAAGAGTTGCTCTCCCTTCAGTAAGGGATTATGTCGATAAGGGAGTTGGAGATCAAGTTCAAGGATCTCCTTCATTTTTCTCCATACCTTTTCCGTATGAGGAGTTGTGGGAAAGTCGCTTAGAGGAGGCACTCTGAACTTCTCTTCATTATGTTGTTACTCCCTTCACTCTACCGATATACTTAGAGGTTCAGAAGAAGTAAGACAATGGTCTCAGGATGTTAATAGAATATCAAAGATTGAATCAAGTGACAGTCAAGAACCGTTACCCCCTCCCGAGGATCAAAAATCTTTTTGACTAGTTGAAGGGAGTAGGTTGGTTCTCTAAGATTGACCTACGGTCTGGATATTACCAGTTGAGGGTGAAGGAAGGTGAAATCTCGAAGACTGCTTTTAGGTGTAGATATGGGCACTTTGAGTTTGTGGTCATGTCATTCAGTGTTTCTAACACATTGGCTATGTTCATGGGGATCATGAACTCTGTTTTCTGTGAGTATCTGGACCAGTTCGTGGTCATGTTCATAGATGACATCCTAATCTACTCAAGATCAGAGGAAGATCACGCCAAGCATCTAAGGGCAATTTTTGAGGTCCTCCAACACCACCAACTCTATGTGAAGTTGTATAAGTGCAAGTTATAGACATGAGAGGTGTGCTTCCTTGGACACGTGGTGTCCCAGCAGGGAATAGCAGTGGACCTGTTGAAGGTCAAAGTGACTTTTTCTTGGGAAGCACCTAAAAACATGACAGAGGTTCATAGTTTCCTAGGACTGTCAGGTTACTACCAAAGGTTCGTACCTGACTTCTCTCAATTGTATCACCTTTTACAAACTTCAACATAAAATAAAAGGCTTTCTTATGGAGTGAGAAGTGCCAGGAGGATTTCAGTTATCTGAAAGGGAAGCTTGTTGGTTCCCCAGTGCTAAGGTTTCCAGAGGAAGGGGTAACATTTTAAGTGTTATGTGATGCTTCTAGTCTAGTATTGGGGTGTGTGTTGATGTAGAAGAAGGGAGTGATCTCTTATGGGTCTAGGAAGTTATACCCTCATGAACGTAACTATGCCACCCATGACCTGGATATTGCATCGGTGGTGTTTGCATTAAAGTTGTGGTGGCATTACCTCATCGGGGAATGCTTCTTTGTCTTCACAGATCACAAGATCTTGAGGTATGTCTTCTCCCAGCGAGACCTGAACTTGAGACAACAAAGGTGGATGAAGTTTCTTCAGGACTATGACTTCGAGATCTCCTACACCTCAGGAAAGGGGAACATGGTGGTTGATGCCTTGAGTAGGAAGTCACATGAGGATGTGGTTCGGGAGTCATCAGATGCTTGGAAGGAAATATAGGAGTTGGCTACTTTACATCTAGGCATGAGAGTGGAGGATGGTAGAGGTTGTCTATTTCAGATGACAATGAAATTTTCCTTGGTATGGTAGGTGGAGGAGTCCCAGTGGGGAGACTCAGAGGTTGAAATGATGCATAATCGTGTCAATCAGGGTGATTCTCCAGAAGGATGGTCAGAGGATGGTCAGAATTGGATGCTTTTCTGCAGGAAGTTGTTTGTCCTAGAGATGATGTGTGAGGGAGTTCTATGTGAGTTCCATAGCTCAGAAATAGAAGCACACCTAGGAGTTTCCAAGATGTACTATGGCTTGAGAGATTAGTTTTGGTGGCATAGATTGAAGCGGGCAGTGGTGGATTTTGTGGCAAAGTGCCTCATGTGTCAGCAGGCGAAGGCTGAACACCGTGTTCCCAGCGGTCTGTTACAGCCCTTAGACGTTTCCAAGTGGAAGTGGGATGACATATCGATGGATTTAAACATATGAATATCTAGGGTTGAGAGAGGATGTGATTCCATCTGTGTAGTGGTGGATTTATTGATGAAGTTGGTTCACTTCTTAGCGGTTAAGGAGTTGAGCACAGAGGATGCCTTAACAAAGAAGTACGTGGGTGAAGTTGTGCGGCTGTACGGAGTTCCCAAAACCATCGTTTCAGATAAGGATACATTCTTTAAATCACGAGTTTGGAAGGTATTACAACATTCTTTTGGAACCAAGCTATGCCTTAGCACTGTTTACCACCCTCAGATGGATGGGAAGACAGAGAGGACTATCTAGACGTTGGAGGATATGTTGTGAGCATGTGTTCTGGACTTCAGAGGATCATGGTTACAACACTTGACTCCGGTAGAGTTTGACTAAAACAATAGCTATAACTCTAAAATTTTCATGACACTGTTTGAAGCCTTGTATGGAAGACTGTATCGTTCACCCGTGTGCTGGACATAGGTTGGGTAGGTAGGTGTTCTTGGCCTAGAGGTGGTGCAGAGCACAATGAAGAAGGTTCAACTTGTGAGTGAAGGATGAAGGTAGCTCAGGACCATCAAAATTCATATTCCAATAATAGGAGGAGACCTTTGGAGTTAGAGGTTGGGGACCACGTGTTCTTAAAGATCTCCCCTCAGCATGGACATCAGAGGTTTGGCAGGGGGAGTAAGCTTTCTCCCAGGTTCATTGGACCCTTCGAGGTGTTGGGATGAGTTGGAGAGGTGGAATATCAGCTGGCATTACCACCACCATTGGAGAGGATCCACAACATCTTCCATGTATCTCAACTCTGTCAGTATCTACACGATGACTCCCACTTCCTCGACTGGGGAGAGTTGGATATCGAGGAAGATACGACGTTCGTGGAGTGACTAGTGAGAATCGAGGATCATAAGGAGAATGTGCTTAGTGGATGGACCATTCCCTTGGTTTGTGTGTTGTGGAGGCATTGTAGCCTCGAGGAGAGTACCTTTGAATGGGAGGCACATATGCATTCCCGATACCCAGAGCTGTTCTGAGTTTGATCTCATGCTTGCCTTATGCCTTTCTTATGATGTAATGTTTGAACCTATTTACTGTATGATAATTTGTTTCCATGTGATTTGTTTTGTGTGAGAAGTCCTGGCCATGGAGAGGGGAGGACCTGATCCCTAATCAAGACGCATTAATGTGGATGCGATTAAACCCATGTGGGCGAGTCAGTGCCACCCAAAGCAGATAGTATCTTGACAAGGAGGAAGGAGATCCCTAACCCATGTGTCTGGACAATGTGACTTTTTGTGTTTGTGTGGTTACTTGAGGGAGAGGAGCAGTAGTGTTTCTGTATTTGTTTAGGAGATAGATGTGAGAGAGGTGTCCCTAGATGTTGAGGTTTTATTCCAGCTTTCGAATAACTCTAGGGTGGTTTTTCCCTAAGAGGTATCTTATGAGGTGGTTGTTCAGACCTCTCTCTTTTCTTCGGGTTTACCTTTGAATTCTCGAGGGTGATAATAGTTTTAGAGGTATATGATGTAATGGAACAAACCCTCTTGGTCCATTACTTTTCCAAATCCTGATGTTTGAGGTATCCTGGGGACCATCAGTGACTCATTAAAGAGTTTGCCAAATTTCAGGTTGAACGAACGGTGGCACCGATGAGCATTAGTGGCATCGATCGACATCGGTGGCACCGATCGGCCATCATTGGAACCGATCAACATCATATCCAAGGCATCAGTGTCAGGGAGATGGTTCCAGGGTGTCAGTGACTCACCCATCAGTGAGTCATTTCCAGCTTCTCCTGAACTTTTCAGTTTTGCTCTAGTAACACCTCTTTTAACATAAAAGTGTTTTAATACCCATTTGAAAGCGATTTGAGGCTCGTAAAAGATATTTTAAATCCCCAAGGAGTCGAGAAAACCTTTAATTACCAAAAATTGTGGACTTTTTATCATTTTCACACCCTTTTTACACATTTTATAGCCTCTGGTGTTTTCCTATTGGGCCCCTATTATGTGTTTTTTTCACCATTTAATAGAAATCTATCAACTCACAGCAGTCCGGTGGTCTATCTCCACCGTTTCGGAGGGGAATTATTAAATATCAATTAATTACAATGTGTGAAACCACCGAGCTGTGTGGTCAAGCCACGATCCAACTTTTATGTAATTTGAAATGGTCTCCCTGATTTTAGGATCTGACCTCTTCTTAATCCAAGATCCTCTATTCCTTCTTTCTTTTCATTTCTCTTAGAGCGCCTTGAGACTTCCTCCCAAGATGAATTGTGAACCCATGCTGGAGCCCTTTCCACCCAGCCTTGGAGTTCTTCCTACAAGTCATGCATCACCTATTCTTGGAAAAAGAAGGAAATTCAATCTTTTATCATCCAAGTAGCGGTTTTTCCTTCATCTCTCTTTACTATGAATCATGCGGGGTGGGTGTGATAATGTTCCCTGAGGACGTAGATGGGACCAAATTTAACGAAGATAATAAATAGACTTTTAAAGAATTAAGGGGTGGAAAAGATGATGAAGTTGTTGTATTTTACCTTCATTTTTATGTTATGAATTTTATGGGCTCAAGTCCACTAAAAATTGTGGCCATTGGTGGTCCTTTATTGCACACTAACAAAGCTCTGTTTTTCTGGATGATCTTGTGATTGAATGAATGTAACATGGAAACTGATTAATCACATAAACTTGGTTGATTAAATGGATTCCCAATGAATAATAATCCTTGTGTGATCACCCTAGTTAACCAAACAGAAAGAAGGAACTTAATGAATGATGTTGGATAAATCTGAAAACTTCCTTAAACTGTTCTGGTGCTATTCACAGTTGTTCTGTTTGATTCTTTGTGGGATGACGTACAGGGAAATGGAACCTCTGGTTGAGAGGTTGTTGGTTTGTGAATATGAGGTTGTGTGGAGCTGATGGTAAATGTTTTGGACCTGATAAGTTGGGGCTTGGTTTGGTTCCATTACTTTGAGGGATCACACGAGATCCCATTTTGATGTTGTTATTTACAAGAGAACCGGGAGTGAGTGCTTAAATGCTTGTTTGGATGTTTTGTTTCAGTTGTTGTTTTTGGATTATGGTTATGCTTGATAGTTGCCTGGTAGTGAAGGAATATTTAAATGGAATCACTTAAACATGATAACGATAATGGGTAATATGGGGAACTATTTTCTAGAAATGGTTTGTGCTCTATTTATGGCTGTTGTGTACTTATGCATGTAAAGGTAGAAGAAAGAGTGGTTGTGTGATGGCTGGTTGTTGGTTTTGGGACCCTTAGGTTGGGATGTGTGCTTTATTACCTATATGTATAAAATTTAGTTCTTGTGTTTCTTATAAGCACCCCATCCATGTTGAGAACTTCATGCCAAACACCCTCATTTCACGGGGGAAGGTGTTTATTACAACATTCCTATGAGTGGATGGTTATTAGATCCTTTTTTCTCCCTCTTCCAAGTAGCCCAAGACTCTTTGGGCAGGTTGTGATGGCCTGAGGTTCATTATGGACCAAGACTTTTCAGGCAGGGTGTGTTGTGGCAGGTTGGCCCAGGTGTGTGTGAGCAAGTTTGTTTCCCAAGTGTCTTCTGGATGAGGCCCAGGTGTCTTCAGGCATGACAATGGTTGTTCTGGCCCAGGTTTCTTCAAGCATGGTGGTGGTTGTTGTGTCCCAGGTGTCTGTGGGCGTGATTATTTGTGGTTGTGGTGGACCAAGTGTTTGTGGGCAAGATAAATGTGTAGTTGGGATGACCCATATGATTGTTATTTGGGCGGTAGTGGGACTACAATGAGATTTTTGGGGGAGGTTTGATGTGTAGGATGTTCTAAATAACTAGTGGGAAAGCGGTGTTGGGTACCCAAATATCAATGTTCTATTACTATTATTTTACCTAACTTGCGTTATTTGGGGTGTGCACCTTGGTGAGGCTGGGTGGGTAGTTTTCCTTACTAGGTGTTTTGGTTACATCTATTTTCTCATGGGGAATTAGAATGTGTCCCCACTTGTGCATGAGAGCTTTTGGTTTCCCTACTGAGTATACCTGTATACTCACCCTACGTATATAAAACTGTTTTTAGGTTTTCAAGAGGACTTTGAGGACTGTGTCAGAACTTACTAGCTCAGGCGTCGGTACAGTTGTCGTTTCTACTTTCTTTATTTTGGTACTTTCCTTAAGAGTTTTCTTTTAATTTGTATCACTTTATTTTGAACATGCATGTAGAAAAAGAGTTTTTAGATTTACTTTTACTTCTAGTATTTTGGGGTTGTTTGGGATTCACTGTATTATCTCCTGATCTTGTTCTATAAAAAGTGTAATTCCTTCCATACTACATGATATTATATACCCTTGGTGATAGTTTCCACTCTGAGGCCTATTGAATGCAAGACTCGGGGTTCATTATCTCTCCTTCAACTTGAAGAAGGAAGGGTCTGGCAGTTTTTTGTCTCTCCCCTCATCTTGGAGAAGGCAGGTCGTGACATGCTTGAGACATGACCATGTGACCCATATTGATATCATGATGAATACATTGAGAGAGAATTAGGTCTATTCTAATCTCAGTAAATGCCACTTCTATATCAATAATATTCACTTCCTGGGTCATATCATCTCAGAGTTAGGAGTTTATGTTAACCTAGAGAAAGTGAGGGTTGTGGTTTCTTGGGAGCAGGCTAAAAATGTATTTGATATCCGGAGTTTCTTGGGGCTTGTTGGATACTACAGATTCTTCATTAAATATTTGTCATGCCTTGTAGTGCCGCTTATAGGTTTTACAAAGAAGGGTATGAAATTCAAATGGTCAGAATCTTGTGAAGCATCCTTTTATGAGTTGAAGGGAAAAATTACTTCAGAACCGATACCAATTCTTCCAGAGCTAGGTAGGGCTTATACAGTCTATTGTGACACATTAGGTATTAGTCTTGGAGCTATTATGATGTAGGATGAGAGATTCATTTCGTATGGTTCTCTCTAGTTGAGCCCTCACGAGCAGAATTACCTGATGCACAACCTCGAGCTCTCTGTAGTTGTTCATGCCTTACGTTGTTGGAGACACTATTTTTTGGGAGATTTTTTTGTGGTGTTCATAAACCACAAGAGTCTCAAATATATCTTCAATTAGTGGGATTTGAATCTCAAGCAGTGTAGGTGGTTTGAATACCTATAATATTTTGATTTTGAACTTACCTACACTCCAGGTAAAGGGAATTCAGTAGCCGATGCTCTGAGCTGAAAGACTCAGACATAAGCATTTCAGGAGTCCAATGACAAATGGAAGCTTATGGACTTATTATCAGTGATGCATGTTGAGGTTTATGAGGGCCATTTTCAGACTATTCTCTTAGCCTTAGTGGTGACATCTACTCTTCTAGAACGAGTAAGGTCAAGACAACCATCTGATCCTGAAGGCCATATCCTATGGGAAAGTGACTTAGATGATGATACATATTATGGTTGGACTATCGATGGGGATGATACTCTTCTATTATTTGGGTATGTATAGGTCCCATAAGACATCATATAGGAGCTGATGAGGGATTTCCAAGCCTCAGCATGGGCAGTTCACCCTGGTGTCACCAAAATGTATCGAGATTTACGATGATAATATTGGTGACCCAGCATGAAACACAAGATAACTGGTTTCATTACGCGATGCTCCACCTGTTAGTAGGTGAAGGCAGAACATCAATGTCCAAAAAGGTTTCTTCAGCCATTTTCCATTACTAAGTGGAAATGGGATGATGTTTCTATGGAATTCATAACTGGACTACCTAGATCACCTTGTGGAAATGACATAGTGTGGGTTGTCATTGATCGTCTGACGAAGGTCACACACTTCTTACCAGTGTGAGAGACCTTTTCTATAGATGATTTGGGAAGACTATATGTCAAATTGGTGGTACTTCTATATGGAGAACCTTGTTCTATTTTTTCTGACAGAGACACTCATTTCACGTCATGGTTCTAGAAGAGGTTGCAAAAGGCCTTGGGTATGCAGGTAATTTTGATCATGACCTATCACCCACAGACATATGGACAGATGGAGCATACAATTCAGGTGCTTTAGGATATGCTCCATGTGTGCATTCTCAACTTTGGATGTTTCTGAGAGAAACACATCCCCCTTGTTGATTTTTCTTATAACAACAACTTCTAGGCTACCATTGAGATGACTCCTTATGAAGCCTTTTATGGTAGGCCTTGTCACTCACCTCTGTGTTGCCTAAAGGTAGGGGAAGAAACTATGCTTAGGCCTCGTATCATGCAAGATACTTCAGAGTAGGTCCAGATGATTCAAAATCATATGTTGACATCTCAGTCTAGACAACAATATTATGAAAACAGACACTAGTGACCTCTTGAGTTCAAGGTTGGAAACTGTTTTTTCTTGAAAGTATCATCCATATTGGGGCATAGACGTATTCAGAAGAAGCGTAAGCTATCACTGAGATTAGTTAGACCCTTTGAGGTTGTGGATCGAATCGGACCAGTGGCTTACCCGTTGGAACTTCCTCATAGATACCAATCTATATATGATGTCTTTCATGTATCTCAGCTTCGATGATATTATCCAGATCCATCTCACATCTTTTATCCCGATGAGGTTCAACTGGATATGGATGCTTCCTTCGAGGAGTACCCAGTTTGAATTGTTGATCGGAGTGTGAAGACGCTCTGAGGTAGGTCCGTTCCTCTTGTGCGGGTGCTATGGAAGCATGACTAGGTACATGATGAGTCCCAGGAGTGGGAAACTTATATACAATCTCAGTGGCCAAAACTCTTTGCTGAAAGTACCTCTTTACCCTTAGAAGGGAAACTCAGGGATGAGCTGCAATAAGGAGGGGAGGTTTGTCATGACCCCCTCCCCACAAAGTTCACCCCTACTGGGCCGGCAATGTGAGAAGAGAGATAATGACCCCCGAGTCCCGCCTCCAGTAGGCCCCGGGTTGGCGACTAGCACCGAGGGTATAATAAACACAAAAATGGGAGGCATTACCCTCTAAGAGAACACATGCAGAAGAGAGAGATAAAATAGACTCCAACCAACTCCAACTTAGAACTAAAATATAAAAGAAAACTCAAGTGCACATATGGAATGTCATGAAAAAGTACTACAGCTGAAAGGGAAAACTAAAAGTACCCAAAATAAAGTAAAACATCAGTGACCACAAGCCCGAACAGCTCCTCCAACCACAAGCTAGTAGTAACCAGCTTGATATCCAACCTGCTCCAAGTGACCTAAAAAAAATAGTTTATATATAAATAGGGTGAGTATAACAGTATACTCATTAGGATCCTCCCCAAGCCTCTCGTGCAAAAGTAAAGAAAGCATGCTAAAGCATAGTGAACAACAAGTGAAACTAACTCATCACCTAAACAGGTATACTAAGTTACCAACCTCACCATGGCTACTCTCACCAAGTAACACATACAAGAATATAGAATATAGTAAATAAATAAAGGGTACCCCGCTACTACTTCCCCACTGGTTTGCCGCTTTGCCCCAACGACATACGTCCTGTGCATCTCTCTCCAAAGGCTTGCTCGCAGACACCTGGGCTAAGCTCCACAATCTGCACCTCGTGCACCACAAAGGCTTGCCCGCAAACACCTGGGTGAAGCACCACACCATCCTCACAACCAAAAGTAACCGGGTATGTTCTAAGATCCACCAAAACCCGCATAACGTGTATCATACATCGGGTATTATACCTCAAGCCATTATAGCCCATACACCGAGTAGGGATTCTCAAGCCATCACAACCTATACACGTTACACCTATAGTAGTCCATAGGATACGATATCCAGAATATATGTGTGTGAAATAACCACAAGCCATTACATCCCTCTACACACATATACGGGGAAACTAACTGTTGTGCCTGTTGGAACATGTATCTACCAAGAGAAGAGAGCTGGTCCAAAGGGGGTAGTCAGCCATTCGTCCTCCCACCGGAATGTTGGGGAAAACACCCCCCCTAGGGCTCAGAATCCCCGGGGTGTTTGTTTCCCTTACCGAAAGGGTAAAGTAGCTTATAGAAACACAAAAAGTACAGAATATATATATAACTCACATCCACACTATGGGCATTACCTAGTCTTAGATACAACTATAGCTAACGTCTCTCAGACTCCAGGATGCTACTTCTAAGACTAGGTATCCTATAAGCACAAAAAAATTTGAAGAGTTTTATTAGATTACTCCATTCTCATTTTATAAGTTCCACTGTATGTTAATTAATTCTTTAAACATTAATTAACCATGAACAATTCCACATTAAACTGAATTGGCATCACATTCAAAATCAACTGCTCCTTTTAAGATTCACATCACCTTTAAATTCCAGTATCTCCATCCCCGTGGATTTTCACCATTTAATCAAAATTTCATTACAGAATTACTTTCCCATATTCCTAGTCATTCTATAAAAGCATCCTATTATACTAAACACAAAGGAGGCTCAACACGGTGAGTAGATATACTACCCGTCGAGTCTTTTCCGCCTATAGAAAGAGCATAGACCCATTCTCCATCGTGAGGCTAAACACAGAAAGCATGTGGCATACCCCACACGTCTTCACCTCATTTGGAAGAAGGGTAAGCAAGACCATCTGACTTGAGCAGTGGGGAAAATCAAAGCAGATAAACATTCAAAGAATCCACAAGCATCCAACAACCACATCCATCCCATTCCATCACCCCTGGTGTCCTCCCCGACACCCACATGCATAAACTGATGCATCTCGCCACTCTAGGCGTCATCCGCTGCCACAACCACAAGGCCTCCATGCCTCCACATATCACAACACCCCTCCAGGGTCACATCACAGTACATCAGTAGGAAACCAACAATCACAACCATGGGCTCTTGGCCCTTTAACAAACAAGATGGTAACTCAAAACCCTTTTAGAAATTATCAAACAAGTGATTCTTTAACCCATATTGAATTAACAGATTCAATCCATAGGTTCCAATTTCAGAAAATCTAATCAGTAAGCTATCACAAAAGATTTAACATGCTTACTATGCCAATTCGATTAACATCAAATTAGAACAACTACAACAACGACAACAACCGGATTCATTCACATGCCTCTTTATCTTTATCCAATTAATTATCAATTAATTCCGACTTTATGTTCTTTATAAATTTCCATAAAAAATGAACAACTAATCAAAGTAAGCATAGATATCACTCTTTCTAGCAAAACATGAGGCAAACTGTTATCACGGTACAAAGCAACAACATGCGATCAAACCAATTATTTAAATCCGGTTCAAGTATTTAATTAGGTAAATTTCATTATGATCCAAAGGGATAAATCATGATAATTCTACGATTTCACATATACAATTAGAGAAGCCACGAATCCCCTACCTCAACAATTCTTGACGTTCTTTATCCACACAATGGGTCAGAATCCTTCTCTCGCGACAACTGCATCCACCAGAGGATGCCATGGCACGACATCACCAACTAAACCCCAAGAAAAACCCATTATAAGCATGGATATTACATGCTATAATATGGAAGGGAGAACAGGAGAAGATTAACCCCAAAATAACGATGATACAACATACCTTATATGGAAGATTGATCAATACAGCTCGGTTGCTTCAAAACAGAGCAGAACCAATCCTAGGATTAAAGTTTAATTATGAAACTCCTATATAAAGGATTTAAAGGTTATAGAGTCTCATAGCTGATAACAAAGAGGAAGAACAAGGGAGAATGATATCTCATCCCTTTTTGAAGATCTAATGGGGCGACAGTTTAAGATACGTTTAATTCCCCATTAAAAGTGGATCACATTAACCCGCGCGGTTTGAACAAGTAAAACATCCCGAGCCATAGGAATAATTAATATAGGATTTATGGAATTTTAATCGGCCTTAAGAGTCCTTAAAATAAGTCTTTAAATGTATTTTATTTCAAAGGAAATGTCAAAGGGGCAAAACTGTAGGAAGCTGGAAACACTGTTCACATACTCAAAATTTGGAAAAGGAAAGAAAAGGTCACCGTTAGAACTCACCGTTCTGGAAACACTATTCAATTCTACTGTTAGAAGTTCACTGTTAGAAGGTTACCGTTCTGGAAACACTGTTCAAGTATACCGTTATAAGGTCACCATTAGAAGGTTACCGTTCTGGAAACACTGTTCAAGTCTACCGTTATAAGGTCACCGTTAGAAGGTTACCGTTCTGGAAACACTGTTCAAGTCTACCGTTATAAGGTCACCGTTAGAAGGTTACCGTTCTGGAAACACTGTTCAAGTCTACCATTATAAGTTCACCGTTATAAGGTTACCGTTCTGGAAACACTGTTCAAGTCTACCGTTATAAGGTCACCATTAGAAGGTTACCATTCTGGAAACACTGTTCAAGTCTACTGTTATAAGGTCACCGTTAGAAGGTTACCGTTCTGGAAACACTATTCATAGAACTGGAAATTTGGCAAAGTGTTGGGGATAAGTCACCTTGACCTCCCGGAACACCTCCAACACCACATTTAAACAAAGTAATGGACCAGAGAGGTCCGGGCCATTACAAGGTTGTAATGACCTGACTCTTTGACCAAGGTATGAATTGTTAGTTTTTCTTTTTGGATGTATTAAATGGTCCTAATGAAGCCTTCTAATCAAGACAAGGAGGTAATGAGAGCGTTCATGGCACTTTCGAAGCCCAAATCTCCAAAAAAAGGAAAGAATACTGGGTCACACGGTTTGTTTACAACTGTGCGACCCAGGCACACAATCATGTAACCTGTTGAAGAAGGGTTACAGAGCCTTCAAGCATGGTTTGTGCATGTTTTTGGGAAACCATACACAGAGACCATGTAGACTTGTAGGAAGGGGAAGAACCTTGCGCACGGTTTGGAAAACCGTGTGCAGAAACCGTGCGAGCCAGTTTTTAGGGGAAAATGACCATTTCCCCTCCCTCCTTTTAAGTTTGGATTTTCTTTTCTCTTCCATTATATAGATAGAATCTCCCTTGTTCCTCCTCCTTTGAAGCTCAAACCCTTCCTCCTCCTTGGTTGCTTGCTACTCCTTCATTCGGTGTCCGATCTTCAGTCTGTCGGTGGCTTTGGATACCTTGAGGTAAGGCTAACCTTGCATGCTCCTCATTCTTTTCTAAATTCCACCATATGTTACACTATTTAGATGTAGGCTCATTCCCCCTATTTTTAGGGCATTGGACTGAAACTCAAATCTACTCCAACTTGCTCCGAATCTAAGGACGATACTCAATGAGGCATCGTCTACGACCCTAAGGTAGGTGGTCATGTAGTTTTCCATTTGAGTTTTGATCGTTTCGTATTTAATCTTGTTATTTCATGAGCTGAACTTTGCCTATATCCTATTTTGTGTTGATTCCTTTATGTCTAATTGACCCTAGTGTGATGACATTGGTTAATTGAATCTTGATTAGGGGTTGTGTTACCACCCTTTCCTTATATGGGCTCCCAAGGGGTGTTCCACCTAAATTAGCCATTTTAGGCCAATTTCCCAAAATGGTAAATTATGGTTTATGTTTCCCAACATGATTTTCAATTGAATTTGCCATTATTCCATGTGTATTTTCATTAACCCATGACACCCCATGGGTGTTTGGACCTCTTAGGCATGGAATTGCCAATTTGATGCTATGACTATTTGATATGGATTTTTTCCTTTGACTTGAGCCCTTGTAAATGGAATTTCCATGTTAGGAAAATGGAATGGTTGACTGTATAGGTTGCCTAAGATGAGATGGATTAATCCCTTTAAATGATTTCGCTCAAATGGAATGGTTTCAAGGGATGGCATGGATTTTCCCTTGACTTTAATTATTTATAAAGGCATTACATAATTTGTTTTCTTGTTTAATTTGAGATGATGTAGTATGGTTTGCCTTATATTATATAAAGTGAATGATTATGACATTGTTATGCTTATGACTCATTTTGTAAATGTGTGTATGGGAGGCATTCATACCCCATTCCACTTGTGAAATGTATGGGTGGGAGGCATGCTTACCCCACACCATTGATAACCTCTATGTGTGCTAGTTATAACATATATATGGATGGGAGAAATTCTTACCCCATGCCTGTATTCTATTTAGATGGGAGGAATTCTTACCCCATGCTAGTATCTTCTATGGGTGTGAGGGATTCTTACCCCACACCAGCTATGGTATGTATGTATGGACGAGAGGCATTCTTACCTTGTGATAGTGATAACCTATATATATATGTTCATATAGACGAGATGAATTCTTACCTCAAACTAGTGATAAAATCTCCCTCTCCCTCTATATATATATATACACCAAGTGACTCATTTATACATGCCATCACTGAGTTGAAGTAGGTAGACATACCAGGCGTCCTTTAGGAACCTGAGCGGGAGGGTAATTTGTTTATTCTATAATTGCTTTACTTTCCTGCTATTAGCTACACACTGTTTACTTATGAGCACCACTTAGATTACATGTAGACACCATTGGTGGTGGCCTAGTAAGATTTATCTCACACCCTACTCGGGATGCCTTTAGCACTTGATTAGACGATTTGCCTACAGGTAAGGATATGAGAAAACACCCATCATCCAGCTGTTGACTCTTTTGCTTAGATGGGGCTTAGGAGTATAGGATCAGCCTTAGGCTTGAGATGCTATGAAGTAGCTTTTGGATTTTGTTCACTTTGGTAGTATTTTATTGTCAGCCTGTTCTTGTTTCCATTTTGTACTGGCATTCCATGCATGCATACTTGTATCAGACACTGCCTATGAGGCTTTTGTTATATTATTTAGTCTTCTACTGCATCTGTTATTCTTCTGCTATTTACTTTATCTGTCTGTTTTTTTATGCTTCCACTACTGCTAATTTCTACTACATTTGTTGTGTACTCTGACATGGGGGTATAGTCTCCCCACTAATTTACTTTCACACCCCACTACTAGTCGGCAGCCCCTGGCTTATGGGGAGACACGCCATGGGTCATGTGGCCAACTGGGATCAGGGCATGGGTTGCATGGCAGCCAAGTCCTGGACGTCACACCCTTTGATGGGAATATAACTACTTAATTAAATCCATGGTCATGGTAGTTCATGGGCAAGTTCATTTCAAGAAAGTCAAAAAAGAGACATCAAGAACATAGGTTGATGACACCAGTATGCAGCCTGCTTGATTAGTGATATCGTGACAAAGAGATTATACTATATAGTGTGCATTCATATGAGGTTATATGTCGTTGTGATATTAACTTCTTTCTCTATAGGAATACTTGGCATGTTGTTTGACGCTAACCATGGAATTAAGGTGGTGTAGCCTAATTCCATTGAGAAAGGGTCTTAGAGGGTCACACACCAAGTGTATCTATAATCTTAGTTAAATTTAATATGAATTTAACATGTTGAATAAATATCACTTCCATACCTGATTTAATAATTATTCATGTTTGGTTGATTGAATATACTTAACCACCAGCTATTTGAGAGAATATTATGTGAGTTGGATATTAAATTAATATCTAATCACCAGGTAATTATTTATTTGATTACATGAATATATAATATTTATTTATCTCTGATATATTCTAATGGTAATAAATATTTATTTATTTGGTTACACAAACATTTAATAAATATTTATTTAGTGATATAGTGAATATAATATTTATATATTTATCAGTATATAATACAGTAAAATCTATTTATTTAAATAAATAGGCATTATTAAAAGTCTAATAAATATTAAGGAAGACCGATGGACCAAGATTAATGGTATAGTGAGAAATGATATATAAAAATATTATTTGAGTAGATAATAATTTATTTATTCAAGGAAATAATATTTTTTATCCACAAGTTTAGCACATGTCAAATGAATAATAATAATATGATTATTATTTAGATAGGGGGATCATTGAGGATTAGGATAATAATAAGAGATCATGTGAAATTATATATTATTCAACTCTAGGTGTATGAATACCTGATTTATAGCAAATTAGGCTTCTCATGCATGGATATTGCATTTTTTTAAATGAATATTCATTACATTACACAGACACATGCCCGATGACCGTAATAGTTTACCACCTTTGGAAACTTGTATTGCAATATTCTAATCTTATGAAATATCTTCAACGTCTCCCATATAGATCTCCCCCTTTAGTACTCTTCACAAACATATCCTACTTAAAACCTTTCTTCAAAACCGGAGGAAATGAAACATAAGAAAGGGTGAGATCAAATTCTTAGTAAGGGTAAACAAGGAAGATATGTAAGCATGACATGAACATAACACTATTGGAAAACCACTCTAAACCTGTGGTTTTAAACCACAGGTATAGCCCCTAAAACTGTGGGTATAGGCTATGCACATAGTTTTTAGAACCGTGGCTAATAGAGGCATGGGTTTAGACCTATACCCATGGTTTTTATAAAAACTGTGGGTATAGGTCCTAAAGATTTTTCCATACCCATGGTTTAAACAAAATCGTGGGTATATATCTATACCCATGGTTTAAAGAACCATGGGTATAGGTAGCTACCTGCATTTGGAAGCAACAACAACACCACCTCTTCCTCCAAATCCTGAACCTATAAATCAAATAAAACACATATTATACATTCAA
Organism: Viscum album; assembly: GCA_963277665.1. Lineage (NCBI taxonomy): Eukaryota > Viridiplantae > Streptophyta > Magnoliopsida > Santalales > Viscaceae > Viscum > Viscum album. Next base: position 898,564,466 of record OY728127.1, read on the forward strand.
TGGAGTAAAAATATTGTATATATAGCACTCAAACAACTACTTTTAATAATTTTCAAACCATATACAATACTAAAACATACATATACATCCATACAACCAATCAATTCAAGACATTAAAGAACTTCCACAACTCTCCTTACTAAGTCAAAAATAGAGGGGATCAATATCTCCCCCATCACCAATATCCTCATCCTCATCACCACCAACAACATCATAATCACCATTAGCAACATCCTCATCACCAACAACATCATTTGGAGCAGAAACTACATCATTTGGAGCAATAACATCATCAACAACATCATCACTACCACCTTCAGCTCAATCACCACTAGGACCCTCATTGACATCACCATGGGCATCATTTAAAGAGAACATTGATTCCATATATGAATCAATAGTAGTAGTATCCTCTCATGGAAGTGATTGACTTTTAACTGACATAGCTTTCAGGAATTTTTTGGTGATGAACTAACTTCTTTCAGGCTCATGTTTACTTCTTTAACGCTTCTATAAAGCTATTTTTTTCCTCAACTACATCTGCATGATTGCTTTGTAGCTCGGGGGTCTGAGATGTTTGAGATGATCCCGATGAGGACCAATACCTAGAGGGGATGATGTTTTTCCCTGGTCGACATCAGACTCTCCCCTGGTGCTCCTCACCTAATACCCGACTCAAATGATCATTTGTGCTGAATTTGTCATCTTATTTCTCATAGAGGGACTCTAGGGAAGACTATTGAAAATATAAAAAATATATTTAATTATGAATTTTGTATAAATATTTGAAATATAAATAAAAAACTTATAATATTTTCTTATGTTTGTGCATTTACTACACTTCTATCCTTTTTCTTCCTACTCGATCAAAATAATTTTGCTTAAGGTACACGACCTTCAATGCCCAATACAACTTGATGCAAATGACATTGATTAGTATACACATATTCATAATATAAAATTTTATAATATTGAATAATAATAAAAGGGAATAACATTTAAATGAATGAAAAATTCATAAATTTAAACATGTGATAGAAATTGATTAAAAATTCATATATAAAATCTAATCATAAATACTTTATAATTTTAGCTACTCATTAAGAACATTTAATAATCTTTAATACAAATGATTTATATTCATTTCATAATATGAACTCCATATCATTCATTATATAGTCAGTTGGCCTATAGGCCTAATAGCCAGTTGGCCTATAGGCCTAATGGCTAGTTGGCCTCTAGGCCTAATGGACACTTGGCCTATAGTCCCATAGGAAAATTGGCCATTAGTCCATTTTAAAGGGGTATTTCCAGCCTTATATTAAATGTATTAATGATAATAAAATTTAAAATTCAGTATTCAAAGCTAACTAAGTAACAATATAAATCAAGATATTATTTCAATTCATATTAAAGTACCCGACGCTTCTCATGCTTGGGCATTGTAGTGCACCCTAATGTATGTAGATATGTCATTGAATCTTTATTTTTTTTGTTTTTTCCCGATGCTTCCTAAAAAAATAAATACAAGTAATAATAATTAAATTTTATATGCAAACCATTAAATATTGGGAATACCTTAAACTCATTAGTATTATAATATGCAGTCATTTTTTGATATTGTGTTTTTGGATAGTCAGTGAATATGAGTACATCCTCTAAATTAGAACCAACTCTTCTCCTCTAACCAACATATAACTCATGCTTATATGATCATTATAACTCCCCAAGATCCATCAACCTTGTAACCTTAGCAGCTTCACCATTGGGAAAGTTAAACCGAGTATGAAATGAACATGTTAATTCATATAAATAAAAAATAATATAGATATAAATTTATAAAATTTTCTTACCCATATTTGTGCCCATTATTTTTCCTTGATGACACTATTGATATGTCTCCATGAGACTAGTTCCATTGTAATGATATCATGGTACTTGGCTAAAGTGGCCATGAAACTTCTAAACTGCCTAAATTTTTTACCTATCATCTGATTTTCTTCATTATAATCCACCATTATCTATGTTTAGAGATTCCATGATTCCTGTATATGAGTGCACCCACATTGCCTACTAGAATATCCCACTGAATAAGATAAGATGGAAAACGAAGAATTAAGTCACGATAAAATAGGACAAAAATGGAGTGATATAATTTGACATAATTATAATAAAAAAACCTGATGCAAGCTGCTCAATAGGATTTGATGGATCTATGGGTTGTCCTGGATCAATAACCTCTAAAGGATGTGTATATTCCAATGCATTCTCTTGGTGATCTTCATGCATTGGAGTGGAAGCTGAAAGAGCAGACTCATCAGATCCTGGATGGATGGTAGGAAATGGAGGCGGCATAGACATGAAAGAATATGGGTAGTAAGATTGGGGATACATTAAAGGATATGGATATGGTAAAGGTGGGAAAATCTATAGAGGAGGTGTAGAAATGGTATGAGAAGAAGAGGCTAAATGCAATTATAATGGAGGCATGAGTGGGAACATCCCTAGAGGAGGCATAAACATGGTATGAAAACAAAAGGCTAAATGAGATGATGATGGAGGCATGAGTGGGAACATCCCTGGTGGTGGCATAAACATGGTATGAGAATAAGAGGCTAAATGAGATGATGATAGAGGCATGGATGAGAACATACCTAGAGGCTCAAGAGGAGGATGTAAAGGTGTGATAAATGGGGTGTCCACTAGTGGGTTAGGGTGGGAATGGGCACGACAGGTGCTCTGTCTAGGTTTAGAAGCATCCCCGCTCGGGCCCATGATAGTAGGATGAGGAGGAGTCAACTCTAGTGGAACTGAATGTCCCTAATTTTTTTGATAAATAATATGAACATTACATTATCTGTAATGTAGAAGAAAAATATTACAATTATTATACTCACTGAGGGAAGTGAAGGAGGAAACCCATGCTCATGCATCTGTTGATCAGGATAAAATAATCAATTCCTTCAAATTTCTGAAGTATTTATCATAATATTCATAAGAATTTAATGTACATTTTTTAGAAATAGTTTTTAAAAATCATGCATACAACTTACAATTCAAAGAAGTCATAAACAATTTTATAACATCTTTTAGTAACAATAATTTAAAACCAAGTTATACATTTTTTAAAAACCTATTTTAAACCTAGTTTTCTAAATTGAAATAAATCCAATTAAATGAAATGAAACCAAAAAATACTAAAACAAACATATCATTTCAAATTGAAACTAAATTAAAGTAATTATAGTAGTACCAACCTAATTAACTCATGTCAAGGTAAACTGAATGAACTGTGAACATATATGGTTGCTTCTATATATTACCCACCACTACTTTAGGTTCAGCATCAACTCTCACAATGGGAAAATTTGAGTCATCAAATGAAATATTTTGGTCAACACATATGGGGTCATCAATGTTTTCAATTTCATCCCCAACATCATGAAAAATATATCTTGGGATTACTTCATTAATGACACCATAATCAGGTCTTAGATGATCTTTCACATAAAACACTTTTTTCCATTGATGAAAAAATGTATGGTTCATTGGTATGAAGGAATAGACTCATGTCAATAACTCTAAATCCATAATCATCAATAAATGTACCCTATCACATCATTGAATCAAACCATTTACATTTCATCATAGTGACTCTACCTTGGGAGTAGTAATCCAATAATAATATTTTCTCAACAAGTCCATAATAATACACATATTTATATTGGAGCCGACTATCTGATGCACTGGCACAACAATATATTGTAGCAGTTAATATAACACCATCATGTTGTGTTATCATTTTCACTGTTTGATCATTTGTAACAAATTTATACCCATTGATTTTTAAATATTTGCATTCACTAACCAAAAAATTGGGACCAAAAGCCAACACTCTTAATTCTTGAGAAATGAATTCAATAGGTAAAATAAATACCTGAAATATATATAAATAATACAATTAAATGGATATCTATATTTTAAGTTAATTAAAGTAATGTTCATACCTTTGATTTCAACCAAGCAGGAAACTCTTGGCTATGTAAATCCTCTCTCCTTCTCAAAGGCAATGATCGATGAACTCTACTTATAATTTGTTTATGTTCCTTACATAAAATGATAATAAAATTATAAGGTATTTGTGAAATGACATATTATGAGATAACATATAAATATACAAATTACTTACTTGATATAGTCACTAAACAAACCATAGTTAAACAAGACTGTGCAATGTGCCATCTCTCACTCTTCAAGGCTCAATGTCACCAATGTATATGACCTAGAAATTTCTCCTATTTGGGGAAGAGATGAAAACAAGGGATAAATTTCCCCATACTGCTCATCTTTATTTCTCATTGGTCAGTTATATATTATGCTCACATTATACAAATACATTGAACAAAAACCCATACATTCTTGATCCAAATAACCTCTCACAATGATACCTTCAGGATAATTATTATTTCGGACATAATATTTCATTATGCACATATTTATTTTAGTAGGATACATCCACAAAAAAGAAATCAGTCCCCCAAGAAGTGTTTTAGTAGGAAGATGAACCGTTAAATGCAACATGCAGGTGAAAAGGGATGGAGAAGTTTTTTTTCCAACTCACACAAAATTAATGGTGCCTCTTGCTACATTTTTATCAAGAATGAATTGGATAACCTGTTAGAACAAAGGTATCTAAAAAAATGGCACAAGTGAATCATGATGACCCTTACATTATTGGATATCAAATACTGAATTGATATTAGAATCAATTCATGAAGAAGGATATGATAATCATGAGTTTTTAGGGATTTTAGTTTTAAATACCTTCTATTGAATCATTTAGATATGTTGCTGGAATAGCCATCAGGAACCTTGATATTCTCTAATACTGCCAAAAAATTAATCTTTATTTGTTGGTGTCATAACATAATAAGTACAAGTAACTTTCCATTTGTTTTCACTGATACACACATGATGTAGTTCTAGTCAAATACCCCAATCCAACAAGCCCCGATGAGATCAAAAGTAATCTTTGGTCTTCCCATAGATATTTAGAAGGATTTAAAGCAACAGTTCACACATATTTTTCTCAATGTACATTATGTCTAAACAATGATGTAACAAATTGGTAGACCAATATGGAAACTCAAAAAAGATACTTCACTTTTTCCAATTATAAGTGGATTCAGAGCCAACATTCTTCCTCTTTTTAGATTTCAGTTGAAATTTCCATAATGAAAATTGAAATCTTTCAATTCATTAAGAACGTCACTTCCTAACATATGTTTAGGTGGTTATTCAGTGTCAACAGTATTATCAAACCTCCAATGATCCATTGGAAAGAATCATTAATGCCCCATAAAACTGAATCTATGATGATATTTAATCCTTCCCGATCATGAATTCTTCATACAAATAGGAAATGATAGTTTTACCTTCATGCTCCAACCAAAAATCATTGCATAAGTAGGGAAATCATTTATAGTCTATAGAAGGAAAACACACATATGAAATATATTTTTTGAAGAATCATTGAATGTGAACAAACCTATATCCCAAAGCTACTTCAACTCTCTTATTAAAGGTTTCAAGTAGACATCTATATCATTTACAAGATCAGAAGGTCTAGATATCAGTATACTCAAGAAAGTGAAAGGTTTTTTCATACACATCCATATAGGAAGACTATAAATGTGAATAAAAACTGGCCACATGCTACGAGAAGTAATCATATGACCAAACATATTAAAACCATCATAAGATAGACCCAAACTGACATTACACACCTCAGTTGAAAAATCAGGATGTTGTATATCAAATTCCCTCTATAATAATCCATATATAGGATGAACCAACTCATCATTACCTTTAATTATCTCAGCATCATGCCATTTCATATTGGATGAGATTTCTATAGACATGGATATATTTTGAAGCCTGTGAATCATTGGAAAGTGCCACATGATTTTTTGTGGCACATGAGATGGTGTTCTATCTACATTTTCCTTCTATCAAGATGTACCACATTCTTTAAAATCATTATGTTCATCTGTTTCCTCCTAAAATAAACTGCAATCTTTTGGAAAATCATGAACTTTATTAGTAGAAAATCAAAGCTACTTAATTAACTTCAATTCCTTATAATTATTTGAGGGAATATCTACACCATTAGGAAGAAAGTCCTTTTAAAAGGTAAGAATATAGTCAATGGTGTTATTAGAAATTCCATACATGATTTTTCTGTGATATAATCGCATTAAAAATTCCAACTTGGTCATTTTAGTACATTCATGATATACTGGAGTTCTAGAATCATCCATTAAATGTTTCACTATCTCAACATTGTCATCTTTAGTATTTTCCTCATGTGTATTGATATCATTGCATTATTTCACTGGAATAATATCTCTCTCATGATGCTATATAAATAGAAACTGATCAAATATCCAATTCTTCACACCACTTCTTTATTTTCATTCATGAACAATAAAATATTGTCTCGTCTCTCCATGGTGATACCAAACATAATAGTTTGTTTGAAATCCATATTTTGTTATATGGTAGATAAATTCTTCTTGGAAAAACCATGGTCTTCCAACACATTTATAGCATTAAAACCATATAAAACCTCCATCTAAAGCATTATTAAATGAAAAATCTAAAAAAAATTCCAAATTATTTTGAAACTCGGTTGAAATCCGATCGGTATGATACATCCAGATTCTATCCATTTTATTACAGGGAAAAAATTTACATTCCAATAAACAATGTAAACCATTATTAAAAAATTAATTATAAACAATTTTAATATAAAAGTCATCAAAGCATTCTAGTAGCTAGAAAAACAAAGAATAAGAGAGAGAACATATGTTATAAGCGATGACTAAAAATAATGAACCAAGGTGGGTATCTCTTCCATTTAAGAATTCAATATCATAGTGGATAAATTGAATAAATTTTAGACACTAAAATCCATATTATTCCCTTATAGTCACTTATGTTTTAATAAACCAACCCTATCTATCCATCCCTATACTCGATCTGGTCTACCACAAGGCTTAAATTTCATTCATGATCAATGGGGCTAGCAACAAGTTCCAAGGATATCAACTCACATAATTTAAATGATTTCACCTGAATAAAAATAAAACTAAAAAAAATAATTCCATCGGTTCTAGGATGAAAACATCATATATTTTTCATTAATACATATGAAATAAAGGTTTTTGAAATAAAGAACACTCAAACATATAATAATAACATAATTAAATATTAAATGTATTATAAAACATAAATACATCAAATATAAACATAATCACTATTTTTAAATATATCCAACTATCATATAAAACATCCAAAACAATGGAAAAAGGGGATTTGAAGACTAAGAGGCTAGAAACCTAAAAATGTAAAAAAATAAAGTAGAATTGAAAACAAACTATTTCTACCCATATCCACATGGAAAATATACATATCTCATCTATTATCTCATCCAATCATAAAAAATACTTCAAATACCCATTATCACAAGGTATACATTTTTAATTACATTCATTAAATGAGACCAAGTCTATATACAAACAAATTGTGTATAAAGGTTGTCAGAATTGATTACCTTTAGGATTCCACCAAATTCTCTATACACAAACTTTAGGAAAAAAGAAAAAGTTCTGTTTTGAAATTCATATAAGAAAAGAAACTATTTAATTATATGAAATAAAATTAACAAAATAAAATCACATATAAATCATGTTTACTCAAAATGCACATTCACATAAATACATTTATAAATAAAACAATTCTATTACATAATCTATTCTAGGACATCATTGGAGATTAACCATAAGCCCAATGAAAGTATTTCCATGATCCTTTTAGTCAATACATAAACTAAATGTAGTCTACTAAGCAAAGCATGATCCTAAACTAGAGGTGAAGTAACTATCTAGTGTATAATCTAAACTAGTGAGGGTATCCCAAAAGGAATTATGCAAATCATAATCCTAAACTAGTATATCCAAGCATGAGTGTAATTAAAACTATGGAAAATCTAGGTAATGTGTAACCTAACCTAGAAAGTGTACTTATTTATAAAACCCCCTTGAGTATAGAAGTTACTTCCATGATGTTTTCTAAACAAACTCATCAATAAATACAATAAATAAATTTAAAAACTAATCACCTCATATATAATAACACTTCAATTAAATATCCCATTTTTATATTTAAATCCAATAATAGTTATTTTGTATAACACTATTTTGTAGCATGATAAATCATATCATAAAAGGGGAAACAATATAAAGGAAGTGAATCATGAAATTAAAAGCTTCTTGAAACAAGAAAAAAACCTCATACAATTGGAAAAAATTTATTAAACAATTGTATTAAATTTTTATAATTATTATTAAATCATTCCATAAATACAATATTAATTATTTCATGATAACCCAATATTAACATTTCATCAAACACATAGTATATAAAATTTACTCAAAATAGAATTTATAATAAACCATATCTCTTACACATATTTTTACATTATTTTTAAGACAAATATACATAAAAAACACAAAAAAATATAGAGGTCTACTACATTTAGGAAATTAGGAACATAATACATCACTTTTTTGGGGTTTAGTGGGAACCTGCACAACAATAAAGACACAAAAACTTCCAACCAAACTCCAAAACAAATCTAAAATAGCACAAGAATCATACTATAATCAAATAGATACAAACACTACCACTCTAATGATCAATGATAAAAACAACATCTATACTATACCAAGCATAAGAGCAGAAAGATTTGGAACTCACTTATGTGATGTTGAAGAAGATTCGAATAAAAAAATGATTGAAATTGAGGAGATCACTAGAGGAGATGGGAGGTTACTGCTCGCTCGGGTGAGAGGTAAATTAGGGAAGGGGAGAGGGGATGCCAAAGGTCACCTGAGGAGGGGAGTGGGGATGCCAAATGTCACCTGATGATGGGAGGGTCACCTGAGGAGGGGAGGGGGGATGCCTGAGGTCAGCTGAGGAGGGGAGGGGGGACACTAAAGGTCACCTAAAGCTGGTGGGAGAGGATAGGTAGGGATTTGAATGAGGGGAAGGAGGATCCTGAGTGAGGATGCCATATTAAAGATCTATACTCATGGTTTAAAAAAAAACTATTGGTATAGCTCAACCTATACCAATAGTTTTTTAAAACCATGGGTATAAGTTTGGATAGACACTCTATACCCACAGTTTTCTAAAACATGGGTATAGATCCATGGGTATAGACTAGTTTTCCAGTAGTGTAAGGGTATGATAACATGAGCATAATATTGGAAAACTATACCCTGCATATCAAAGATCACAAACTTGAATCATGACATAAATATTGACAGTTTATAAGACATGAATCATAAAAAAAAATCAAAGAACACGAGTCATGAGATCATAAAATTGGCATAAGACATAGATTTGTGGCATACAAACAAGCATATAAAATCTTATACCAATTATACCCACCAAGACATCTATAACATGTTAGGCTTTGGCTGACCACCCGTGTACCTAATTCAGGCTTGGGCTGACCACCAATGTACCCTTCTTTACAGGCTTGGACTGACCACCTATGTACCCTTTGAGCTCATAGATCATTTATATTTACCCAATGGATTAGAGGGAGATATAGGTCCCAACCTTAACATAATGAAAGTAATATTTATGCATTCCATAAGTTCATTAACATTCATTATATCATAACCCATGGAATGAAATGGGTATCATAAACATTTCATCATATCATAACTTATGTAAAAGTGACAGATTTCATAATTATTTCATCATAGCATAACCCATGAAAATAAGAAGGTTTCATAAGAAACATTTCATCAAAACATAAAACATTTAGAGAAAAATATGAATGGTATCCTTGGATCATATCCCCAGTAAATCATAAGTAACCTCAAAGAATGTCATCATATATGGAAAATAATTTTGAAAGACTACTTGGGGCATTACTTGAGGAAAATATATTTTCTTTAATAATTAATTTTTAAAATATAAAACATTATTAAAATCATTTTATTTGAAAATAACCTTGAAAACTTATAAATAAATATTTTAAAAGTAATTTAAAACATTTCTTGAGAAAAATAAGCTTTCCACTTTGAAAAACACTTTTTAAAACATAAAACATTTTGAAAACCTTTTCCTTTGAAAATAAACTTGAAAACTTATAAAGGAAGCTTTGAAAATCATTTAAATCAGTTTTTAAGGCATAAAACATTTTTAAAATCATTTTCCTTGAAAAATGAGCTCAAAATAACATTTAAAAACATTTTTGAAAACATTTTTAGGAAACATGGTTTTTAAATAGAACAGATTTCTGACCGAAGAGATAAATAAGGTTTGATTTTCTTAAAAATAATTTCTTAATTATCTTAAGTACCAAATAGTAGAAAAATGGTACCATTACTTGAAGATATCATGAATAACTAGAGGATAAGAAAAATCATGAGAATTCTTGAGAGATGGATTATAATATTTTATCATTGGAAGCATACTCATAAATAATCCTGATAAATGATGAGATTGTAACATAAAATTATTACCACTTTGGTAACCCTGAATCGAAATTCCCATGATGGAATAACATAAAATAGAACTTAAAATATCATGAGGATAAATAAATTCATGAAATTACATGTCAAATGGGCTTTATATACACCTTGTGAAAGAATATAGGTGCATATCATAACATACGTCTCAAAGAAGGAAAATTAAGACAAAAATCCTTTGCCGATTTGGTAACTTTTGAACCATAAACCCCATGAAAGAGCGATCATAAAATGGATATTTAAATAACAATAAATTTCAGGATAATCATCATAAAATACATTCATGGGTATCATATATACCATATATAAGAAAGAGGTGGTGAATATAACATGTGTCTCACAAAAGTAAAAAGTGAGACAAAAATCCCTTACTCATTGATCATGGTACATCTTGTTTACTTTCAAGATGCCTCCATGACATATGTCATATAGGATTTAGAAGCTTAATCATAAGGATTATCCCCTTAGTGAAAAGGCTTTGATATAGGGAATAATTCCTGACATGTTATCTCAGGGTGGTGCACCCGCCATACCACCACCTGCAGAGCAGCACGTGGTACCCATAGTACCAATAGATGAGGTGCGCAAGCTGAGCGCACTTCAAGAGTTTCAGTGGCAAATACCCCTTAGGTTCCAAATTGATCTTGACCCATTGGTGGATGAGGACTATCTTCAGGGGGTGACCTAAGTTTTTTGTCTATTCAGGACACCAGTAAATCAGATGGTGGTCCTGTTAGCAAGCCTTCTTTATGGTTCAGCAGGGCGATGGTGGGGTTTAGTTACCCTATCTTATGACAAGGTGAATCTTGTGTGGAATAAGTTTGAGCATATTTTTAGAGAGGAGTTCTCACCAGCCACACTGAGGGATGTACGTATCTAGGAGCTTCTGTAGCTCCAACTAAGTAGCATGATAGTATCTAAGTATTCATCAAGGTTTACCAACCTCTCCAGGTACTCGATGGATATGATCTGAGATCAATTATTCGGGGCTTGGACCATTGAGTGAGGTCTGTGTAGAGACATCTGAGCCAACATTATCCCTTTGTGAATTCTTACCTATACTGGGGTTCTAGAGTAAGTTTTGGTGGTTGAAAGTTTCTTAGCTAAGTAGATACAACCGGTGGTTGTTAACAGTGGGAAAACAGGAGTAGAGACCTTGACAGTAGAAAGAAAACATCATTCTTAGAGACCTATACATGGTAGATTTCTCAAGAGGAGGTCCCACTATAGGGGATCTATAATTTAAAGCTTACAGGGTGGAACCTTGTTCAATGTTTGCGTGTTGAGCACCTATATTGCCGCAAGAAAACAAGTGAATGTGGTATGAAGATAGTGAAAATGAGAAGGATGAAGGGAAATGGTCAAGGTAGAACCCAAATCGAACTTGAATCTAAGAACTCTAGCCAGAATATTCCACAAATGATAACCAATCCTTTGATAAGTCAATAATTAAGCAACAAAACAAAGGTTATAGGAAAAAACCACCATAATAACATTATCTTCATTCATGATGTCCAAAGAGTACAAGGGGGTGCCTATTTATAGCCAAATAGTGATAAAAAATTCTAACACCTAGTTTCCATAATTAAAAAATCCTAAATTATGTTTTTGAAAATTTTGGTAGATGTCCATGACTTTAAGAGACAAGTAGCACACTTCTTTTGGAATGTAAAGACAACCAGCCCACCACTTTTGACTTTGAAGATTCCATTGTGGGGTGGGATTACAATTCATATCACACCTTGGGTTGGGTATTTAAAATAAATTTCAGGCCTTAATTAATGTAAATATATGCATGGATGCTTCCTCTAAGCAAGGGTGTTAGTCCTCTTGGAATTTCACGATTAACCCATTTAAGGCCTCCTTTATTCTCTTGGTCCGCTCCCTTGTCATTGGGCCACCAATTCCTATAAATGGGTATTATGAAATCATACACATTCTTCCCTCCTCATTAAGTCCAAATTCAATCCCCTATGCCCATTCATTCCATAATCCTCATCATATCCTCCCTCCTCAAAAGGATTCATCCTCAAATCTGAAAATTCAAAGGGAGAAAGATCAACAACATTAAAGGTGGAACTAATATTTCCTTACCTGTCAGGTAACTCAATATTGCAGGCATTATCATTGATCTTCTCTATGACTTGGAAAGGACCATATCCTCATGGATGAAGTTTTTATTTTCATTATTCTAGGAACCTCTCCTTCCTCAAGTGTACCCACACCCAATCTCTAGGTTGAAACACCATTTTATGCTGACCTTTGTTGGTGTGTTTCACCACTTGTTCATTCTTTCACTCAATTTTGGCCTTTAACTTTTCATGAAAATCTAGCACAAATATTTTTTTTTCACGTTCAATATTATAAAATTTATTAGTAGGTAAAGGTAAGATATCAAGTGGAGTCAATGGGTTAAAACCATACACAACTTCAAAAAGTGAAGCATTAGTAGTGGAGTGAACCACTCTATTATAAGCAAATTAAATGTGAGGAAAATATCTTTCCCAATGTTTCAAAATTTTTCTAAGGATGACACACAATAATGTGGAAAGTGTTCTACTGACCACCTCAGTTTGACCATCTGTTTGTGGGTGTGTGGTTTTGGAGAACAAAAGTTTGGTTCCATGTTCGTTCCACAGTTTCCTCTAGAAGTGACTAAGGAATTTGACATCCCTATCACTCACAATGCTATTGGTTAAGCCATGCAACCTAAAAATTTCCCTAAAAAACAAATTAGTGATATGAGTTTCATAATTGGTTTTAGAACAAGTAATAAAATGATCCATTTTACTAAACTTTCTGACCACCACAAAGATATTATCTTTCCTTGATTGTGATCTTGGAAAGTTGATCACAAAATCCATTGAAATGTCAATCTAAGGATGAGAAGAAACGGGCAAAGGGGTGTATAATCCATATGGAACCAATTTTGACTTTTCATGTTTACACACATTATAATTTCCACAAACACTAACCACATCCCTAAGCATGTGAGGCCAATAAAAATGTTCACTCAACAAGTACAAAGTTTTCTCAACCCCAAAATGCCCCATTAACCCACCACCATGAGTTTATCTAACAAGAAATTCACTCATGGAACAAGATGGAACACACAATTTATTTTTTCAAAAAATAAACCCATCATGTTTGTAAAAATCATTTTCCCATGTTTTTCATACAACTTCCAAATTTAATAAAAATCAGCATCATTCTCATACATACTTTTCAATATTTCAAACCCAAGTATTTTAGCATAAATAGAAGTAATAAGAGAGTATCTATTATACAAAGCATCAAAGAAAACATTTTATTTTACTTTTTTGTGATTAATGATGTAAGTAAATGTTTCAATGAATTCAATCCATCTTACATGTTGTCTATTCAACTTTCCTTGTGACTTTAGAAATTTTAAGCTTTCATGATCCGAATGAATCACAAATTCCCTTGTCTAAAAGTAATGTTTCCAATTTTCTAAAGTTATTTTGAGGGAATACAATTCCTTGTCATAGGTAGAGTAGTTCAATACAACCCCATTTAGCTTCTCATTAAAGTAAGAAATAGGCTTAGAATCTTGCATTAAAATAACCCCAATTCCTATTCCAGAGGCATCACTCTCAACCTCAAATACTTTAGAAAAGTTAGACAGAATTAAGAGAGGTGAATTGATCAACTTACCTTTGAGTGTGGAGAAGGCATATTCTTGAGCTTTTCCACACTTGAATCTCACTCCTTTATTAAACAAATCATTCAATGGTGCCACAATGGTTGAAAAATACCTCACAAAACTTCGATAAAAGCTTGAAATTCCATGGAATCTCCTCACTTAATTGACATTATTTGGTGTTTTCCAGTCCCAAATCACCTTCACCTTCTCTTAATCAACCATCATGACATAAGCTACTACCAAAAAAACCAAGGAAAACAACAAAATTTAAACAAAATTTACATTTTTCTAAGTTTGAAAACAACCTATTTTTCCTAAGAGTCTCGGAAACATGTTTCAAATGTTCATTATGTTCATCAAGGATCTTAGAATAAACAATGACGTCATAAAAATAAACAACCAAAAATTTCTCAATGAATGGGCTAAAAACACGATTCATTAAGTTCATGCATGTACTCAGGGCATTAGTTAGTCCAAAAGGAATAACTAGCCATTCATATAATCCAAAATTAGTTTTAAATATGGTTTTCCATTCATCTCCCTCTTTCATTCTAATTTGATGGTATCCACTTCTAAGGTAAATTTTAGTTAAAAAGAATGCACCATGGATTTAATCAAGAATATAATCCAAATGGGGTATGGGATAGAGATACTTTACCATGATTTTGTTGACAGCTCGACAATCAACACACATTCTCCACTTACCATCTTTTTGGGGATAAGAATTACCAATACCACACACGGACTCAAGCTCTCTTGAACAAATACCTTCCTTAGAAATTCTCCCACTTATCATTGGATTTCTCAAGTATCCTTTGGATTGGCCTGATAAGTCAGTCGATTAGGAAGTTTTGCTCTTGTTAGGAAGTCTATGTGGTGATTGATACCCAGCAAGGGAGGTAATCCATTAGGAATTTCATCTAGAAACACGTCACAAAATTCCTACAAAAGAGACACAACACTAGAAGGAATTGATGGGTTAATAAAGTTAGTGGTAAAAAATTATCCCTTGCATAGAAGCACAAGATTTTACTCCCCCTATAAAGATCTCTCTTTCTCTATTTTTCCTAAAAATAAACTCACTTTTCCCTCAACACTCTTGTTTTCACTCTTATTTTCACTCTTGTTTTCAACTCTTTTATTTCCCTCATTTCTTTTGATGTCACTCATCACTCCCTTTTTTTGCTCTTTATTTTCCTACTATTTTCATTTTCTATATTTTTTTCTCTCTTCTCACAATCTACCTCAATCCTCACTTGGTATTCATAAGCTTACAAATGTCTCAATGATGTAAGAATAACTATCCTCCCATTGAGATCAAAAGAATATCTGTTGGTGTATCCATCACGTGTGACCCTCCTATCAAATTTCCAAGGCCTTCCCAACAATATGTGACTACCATGCATGGGAAAAACATCACATAACACCTTATCTTCATACTTCACAATAGAAAATGGAACTTGTGCTTTCTTAGTCAGTTTAACATCCCCACTATTATTTAACCATTGTAATCTATAAGGCTTGATATGATTGGTCGTAGATAAACCTAATTTATCAACCATAAAACCACTTGATACATTTTTTCAACCACCCCATCAATAATCATACTACATACCTTATCTTTGATGAGGTATCTAGTATGAAAAATGTGCTTCCTTTTCTCTTTTTCATGTTCTCATTCGGGTTGAACACTCAAATCTCACATCACCAAAAGTATTTATCTATGTACAAGACTTTCTATTTCTACACACAAAGACTCCTCAAGTTGTGGTAATTAATCTTCACTTCAGCTATCACTAAGAACATATACATCATCCAAAATAACCATGGTATTATTGTTTGTACATTGTGAGGTAAAATTTCCAAATCCTCTACATTTAAGACATTTGATATCATGTGATTTAGAAATAACCTTACCCTCCGTTTTACCTTTGGATTATGTAAATAATGGTTTTGGTTTGGTCACCTCCTTTGAATCCATTTTGTGTTCCCTTACATGCTCTTGTTATTTGGAATCCTTGAACATGAAAGAATATTTTAAATCCTTACCATGACATGTAGGGTGCATCCTTCTTGCCTTTACTTGCATCTTCACTTTAGTATCCATGTGAAGTAGATCCCCCATGCCCAAAGAGTGGTGCATGTACACTATGTCTCGAATTTCATGGTGAAGGTCATTCACAAACCTTGTCATGGTGGCCTTTCACTCCTCATCAATATTGGAATGAATCATGATGAACTCCATATCTTTTTGATACTCCTCATCACTCATGACCCCTTGTTTTAAACCCTATAACTTGAGGAAAAAAATCACGATAATAGTGTCCCAAAATGAACCTCTTATGCATTACCACTTTCATCTCCTCCCAAGTGTAGATGGGTCTTTTTACACTTTGTTGTCAACTCACTTGTAGTTGGCCCCACCAAATACTATCATATTAGGTGAATTCCACAACCACCAACTTCACCTTATTTTCCTTTGAATAATTGTGACAACCAAAAACATGTTCAACCTTTCATTCCCATTCCAAGTAAGTTTTGGGATCATTCTTACCTTGGAATGAAGGGATCCTCAACATTACTCCTCCAAGATCATTAGATCGCCTCCATGGTGGTTGGTTTCTTTGAATTGGCAACCCTTGTAAATTGGAGAACTCCTCTTCTTCAATTAGCCACCTCATTGGTGGTGCTCTATAATTGGAAGGGGATTGCAATTCACCCATCCTCACATTTAACCTTTGGAATTTTTCTTGTAAATCCCTCATGAACAACTTAATGTCTGCTTTATTGGTGTTACTGACCTCCACCATTTAGGAATCCTGTGAGAAAAATTTAAGAGAAAAGAAAATGGACCTCACACACCCCCTCACGTGTTTACACTCAAAAATAATATGTTCTCTTGTGTTTCACTCAAATTGGATTTTTTAAAAAATTGTAACACCCTTGCCTTTTACTACTCAACTTGCTTTATATAGCATTCTTACCCAATTTCAACAAATCTAAAGGACTGTTGAAATGTGTAAATCCCAAACTAGAATTAAAATATAAAATTAAAAATGGATTCAAGATGAAAAATGTGGTAAGGGGGATAAAATGGATGAATAAAATTGTTAATGGGATGTAGAATTCAAAATGTTGCAATTTTTTAGCCTTTATTATTATTTTTTTGATTTTTGATTTTTTGGGATCTTTTTTTTGAATAAATGCAGAAGTAATAAGATGAATTTTAAATATTTAAATGTAGGAGGAGCAATAATTTATAACATCAAATGGGATCAAAGTGTGAGTTGCGTGGTTTTAAAATTGCAGAATTTGTTGCAAAATTTGAACTCCCTGTATCTCACGGTTTATAGCTTTGATTTCAATGATTCCAGATGGAGAAGAAATATGAGATTCTCAAATATAATAATGACATGCTATACATCCAAAATAATGAAGAAATAATGTCCATAGGTGAAGAAGAAAATGGACCAGAATTGATGTTGACCCGATTCAAAGAGAAATGAAGATGGAAGAAGGGATAAGAAAGAAAGAACCTAATTTCTTGGAAATGGGATATGATACCAAATGATACACAATGAAATACCTAATAGGAAGCGTACTAGGAACCTTGTTCAATGTTCACGTTTTGAGCACCCAGATCGCTATAAAAAAATAAGTGAATGTAGTGTGTAAATATTGAAAATGAGAAGGAGAGAGGGAAATAGTCAAGGTAGAACCCAAAGAGAACTTGTCTCTAAGAACTCTATCCACAAGACACCACAAAGGATGACTAATCCTTTGCTAAGTTAATAATTAAGAAATACCACAGAGGTTGAAAGAAAAACTCAAAATAATAAACTTTCCTTCATTCATGATGTTCAAAGAGTACAAGGGGTGGCTATTTATAGCCAAAGAGTGATATAAAATTTTAACACCTAGTTTCCACAAGTCAAAAATCCTAAATGATGCTTTTGAAAATTTTGGCACATGACCAGGACTTTAAGAGATAAGTAACACACCCCTTTTGTAAAATAAATACAACTAGCCTACCACTTTTTACTTTGAAGATTCCATGGTGGGGTGGGGTTAAAATTCGTATAACACCTTGGGTAAATATAGGCCCGAATGCTTCCTTCAAGCAAGGGTGTTGGGCCTCCTCTTAGAATTCCATGATTAGTGCATTTAAGGCCTCCTTCATTCTCTTAGTCTTCTACCTTATCATTGGGCCCCCAATTCCTCGAAAAGGGTCTTGTGCAATCACACATCTTCTGCCCTCCTTGTTAAGTCTTACTTCAACCCCTCGATGCCCACTCGTTCCATGATCCTCATCACAACCTCTCCAAGTAATCGATGGATATGGATTGAGATCAGTTATTCAGGGATCAGAACTTCAAGAGAGGTCTATATAGAGAAATTTGAGCCAACATTATCCATCTATTAATTCCTACCTATGATGGGGTTCTATAGAAAGCTTTGGTGGTCCAAAGTTTCTTAGTTGATAAGATACAGCTGGTGGTTGTTAGTAGTGGGAAAGCAGGAGTATATACTCAGCAACAGGAAGACGACATCAGTCTCAGAGACCTAGATGTGGGAGACATCTCAAGATGAGGTCCCAGGATAGGGGATCTATAGTTCAAGGCTCACAGGGTGGGTCCAGTAATCCTAGAGAGAGGCGGTGCTACTCATGTGAAGGTTGGGGACATCTCACCCAAGATTGTTCGACCCACCGTACAACTGATAGAGAGATCGTGGATGGGCCACTTAGGCAGAGATAATAGTAGGAGCAGGTAGGTTCACAGGATGGAGGATGTGGAAAAGGAGCTGAGAGAGCAGTAGGAGGTGGTTGAAATTTCGACTTTTTATCACCACCACCCCTAGGTGGTCCATTCTAGGCTTAGGGAGCTGGATGATAGGGGAGGGGACAACTACAGGCGGTCGAGGCTTATGACATAGGCGATCCAAGAATGATTCGAGGCATGATCTGTGTCTTTTATACTTTAATTGCAGTACTAATAGACACAAGTTATAGTCATTACTTTCTTTCCACATACCTTGTATGAGAATTAGAGATTTCGGTTGAACTGTTGACTCAAACCTTATGCTTAGAGACTCCTACTGGAGAAGACTCAGTGATCACGCACTTGTGCCGATAGTGTGACCTGAACCTTGGAGGTGAGAGTTTTAGTTGGAATCTCTTGTTAGCAGTGTTGAGTACTTACAACATCATTCTTGATATGGATTGCTTATTTACAGTTTATGTCCAGATTGACTATTTTAGGTGAAGGGCGCTGTGTGTCCATAGTAATGGAACCAAGTTCTCCTTTTTTGGAGAAAAGGAAACCCAGACAGCGCATGATGGACTCATTCATAGGATGGTGTAACCAATTACTCATCATATGGATAGCCCAACCCTTAGTGAAGTGTATGTTACAAATTCCCAGTTTCATGCAGTGGTGGTGGAGTACGAGGATGTCTTTCCTGAAAATGTTCCTGGTTTACCTCCTCACTGAGAGATAAACTTCTGCATTGATATACACCCCAATACGAAACCGATATCTATTACAACATATTATATGGAACCCATAGATCTTCCTGAGCTAAGGGTACAGTTGGAGGACATGCAGAGGAAGGGATTTGTGAGGCCCAACGTTTCACCCTGGGCAGCCCCAATTTTTTTTCCAAGAAGGCAGACGGGAACTTGAGGTTGTGTGCGGACTATCTATACTTGAACTAGGTGACCATAAAGAATAAGTATCCAATGTAGAGGATAAATTACCTCTTTGATCATTTAATAGGAGTTCTATGGTTTTCAAATATTAACCTCAGATTAGGATATCACCAATTGTGAGTACGGGATGAGGATATATCGAAGACAACATTCAAATGTTGCAAAAGTTACTATGAGCACTTGGTGATTCCCTTTAGTGTGATGGACACCCTAGTAATGTTCATGGGACTTGTGAACCAGATATTTAATCCTTACTTAGACTAATTTTTGGTAGTTTTCATCAATGATATCCTTGTGTACTCAGTGTCTGAGGAGGAGCATGCAAGACACTTAAGGATAGTTCTGGACGTACTCCGAGAGCACTAGATTTATGTAAATCTCTCGAAGTGCTAGTTCTGGATTCAAGTGGTCCACTTTTTGGGACACATTGTCTTAGAATATGGAGTGACAGTGGAACCAAC
The DNA here is from genome assembly GCA_963277665.1 of Viscum album. Lineage (NCBI taxonomy): Eukaryota > Viridiplantae > Streptophyta > Magnoliopsida > Santalales > Viscaceae > Viscum > Viscum album. The sequence continues at coordinate 898,584,911 of OY728127.1, forward strand.
CAAGGTTGAGCCCGTGTTAGCTTGGGAGCTACTTAAGAGTGTGATGGAGGTGTAGAGATTCCTTAGGTTGGCGGGATATTATTAAAGATTCATATATGATTTCTCTAGAATATCAGCTCTCATGAAAACTTGGACTCAAAAGGGTCAAACTTTCCTGTGGAAAAAAGGTTCTAGTAGTATTTTCAGTAATTGAGGAAGAGTTTGACAAGTGATCCCATCTTGAGATTACTAGAGGAAGGTGTCGAGTATGTAGTGCTCTGCGATGCATTAAGAACTGGGTCTGGTTGTATCATGATTCATAGGAAAGTGGTGATTGACTATGGTTCACACTAGTTGAGACCACATGATCAGAACTATGCAACCCCTGACCTTGAGTTAGAAGCGATAGTCTTCACTTTGAATATGTGGTGACACTACTTGATGAGCGAGTAGTTTATCATCTACTCCGACCAAAAGAGTCTCAAGTATATCTTCTCTCAGAAGGATCTCAACTTAAGAAAGAGGAGATGGTTAGAGTTCCTCCAAGACTATGACTTCAAAATTTTCTATACTATTGGGAAGGAGAATGTGGTAGCAGATGCTATTAGCAAGATATCTTGTTCGCAGTTTCTGAACGAGGTGTCAGAGTAGTTGGCCTCATTGCAGTTATCCTTTGTGGATGATGATGGAACAACTTACCTCCAGTTGATGGTTGTTACCCCTACACTATTACAATTATTCAAGGAGTAAAAACTTGGGGATACCAAATACGATACCCTACGTGATCATATATCACTACTACAAAATAGGCCTTTAATAGTGCTATAAATGACCATTATCAGCGCTAAAAAATCACTAATTACATGAGTGAGATTAAAAGCCCTGGTCTTTTATCAGTGCTAAAAAAACACTAATAAAGGGACTTTTATCAGCACTTATAGAAGCATTGATAAAGTGTACCTTTATAAAAACTGAAAAATGTGTCCTTTATCAGTTATTTTAAAAGTATTGATAAGGGGCCATACTGTAGTGTGCTGCAACAACACACTACAACACTGATGTAATTTGCTATAACAGCACACCGCAACACAAGAAACACGCGAGATATTAACAAAAATAAGCCCCAATATAGAATTTAAATGAAATGAAATTCACAACACAAATAAAATAAAAAAACTCTATATTATAGACATTTCAAACATTAGTTTATGCAATTACATAAATACAAATTATTACATACATTAAAAAACATCAATGTTCCTTTGCCTTTTAATCTTGACCCCGACTCATGATATTGCTGAACAAAACAACCCTTATTGAAAAAAATAATGCACCTGTATAAGAAAACAGTTCTTATTTTAGTAATAATATAATGAAATAAATTATCAGAATGTGTTAATTTTACTAAAATTTATGTTAATTGCACTAAAATTGATGTCAATTTTAAATAAAAAGATGCACTTGGAGTTATATCGGTCACACCGTGTGTCAAATTGAAGTGTGGCTGATTCCAACATGTCTCAAATGAATTTTGGATCATTTTAATGAAGTATCAAAACAATCTAAATGCGTTTTCTCAGTTTTGAGTACGCCAGTTGTCTTTTTTACTAAAATGTCATTTTAAACTGGAAACACACATTTTTGAATCATTATGATCACATCATGTATCAGTTTGATGTGAAACCGATTCCTACACATCAAAAATGAATTATGATTTTTTTCCTAAATTATCAAGAAAATCCAAGTGCGTTTGATCATTTTTCAGCGAGTAAAACTTTTTGAACTAAAAGGTTGATTTTAAACTGATAGCGGACACTTTAAGTCATACTGAGCACATAATGTATCATATCAAGGCAGGTTGATTCCTACACATAAAAAATTACTTATGGATCATTTTACTAAATTATCAAAATGGTAAAAATGTTTTTGTTTATTTTTGAGTAGGTTAGTTGTCCATTTTACTGAAATTGATGTCAATTTTAAATAAAAATACACATTTTGAGTCTACTGGTCACACCATGACTCAGATTGAGGTGCAACTGATTCCTACACGTCCCAAATGACTTATGGATCGTTTTACTAAAATATCAAAACAATATGAATGTGTTTTCTTAGTTTTGAGTATTTCAGTTATCCTTTTACTAAAATATCATTTTAAACTGGAAACACACATTTTGACTCATTCCGATCACATCGTGTATCAGTTTGATGTAAGACCGATTCTTACACATCAAAAATGACTTATGAATCATTTTCCTAAATTATCAAGAAAACCCAAGTGAGTTTGATCGGTTTTTAGTGAGTGAAACTTTTTGAACTAAAATGTCGATTTTAAACTGATAACAGAGACTTTGAGTCATATCGGGAACATCGTGTATCGGATTGAGGTGTGGTTGATCCCTAAACATCAAAAACAAGTTATGGATCATTTTCATAAAGTATAAAGACAATATGAATGCATTTTCTTAGTTTTGAGAAGTTTAGTTGTCCATTTTACTAAAATTGATGACAATTTTAAATATAAAGATGCACTTGGAGTCATACGAGTCACACCGTGCATCAGATTGAGGTGCGTCTGTTTCTTAAATGTCTCAAATGAATTTTGGATCATTGTTTAGAAGTATCAAAACAATCTGAATGTGTTTTCTTATTTTTGAGTATGTGAGTTTTCTTTTTTACTAAAATGTCATTTTAAACTGGAAATACACACTTTTGACTCATTCCAATCGTATCATGTATTAGTTTAATGTGAAACCAATTCCTACACATAAAAAATGACTTATGAATCATTTTTATAAATTATCAAGAAAATTAGAGCGTGTTTGATCTATTTTGAGTGAGTGACACTTTTTGAACTAAAATGTTGATTTTAAACTGATAACAAACACATTGAGTCATACCAGGCACATCGTGTATCAGATTGAGGTGAGGTTGATTACTACATATTCCAATGTCTCAAAAAAATCCTAACTGTCAATGTTACCATGATATTCGTTGAACTAAAATGTTGATTATGCACTCTAAATATGTTTGATCAGTTTTGAGTATATCCGTTGTTTATTTTACTAAAATTAATGTCAATTTTAAATAGAAAGAGGTACTTGGAGTCATACCGGTCACACCATATGTAGTATTGAGGTGAGGATGATTCCTACATATTCCAAAGTCTCAAAAAAATCCTAACTGTCAATGTTACCATGATATCCATTGATTTTGTTTGTTGAACTATCAAAAATGCATGAGCAACTTCGAACAAACCACCCCTTCTTAGAAAAAAGAAATCACCTATATAAGAAAACAATTATTATATGAGTAATACTAAAAATAAATAAATTAAACATAAATATGAAATAATACATTAATTATATGGACAATTATTTTACTACGAAAACATCAAGATTAAATATGTGATTGAGCAGTGGAGGGAAATTGAAGGAAATTGATAAATGTAAACATTACAAGGGTGAAAGGTTTTGAGGGAGAAGAAGTTTGTGGAAGTTTTAGTGCACAAATTCATGAAAGATGGATAGATCACCCCAACTCAAAAAAATAATCCACCTGTATAATAAAATAATTATCATGTGAGTAACACTATAAAAAAATAAATTAAAAATGAATATGAAAAAATAAATTAATTATATGGACAATGATTTTACTATGAAAACATAAAGATTACATCTGTGATTGAGTAGAGGCAGCACCATTTCTCTTCCTACAAAGGAAGTAGATAGAAATTTAGGTAAAGTGATAAATGAAACACTGAAAGGGTTAAAAGTTTTTGAGGTAGAATAAGTCTATTGAAGTTTTTGTGCAGAAAGGCTTGGAATATGGATAGACCACCCCAACTCAAACAAAACAATCCACCTATATAAGAAAAAAATTATTATGTGAGTGATACTAAAAAGAAATAAATTAAACATAGATATAAAACAATATATTAATTCTATGGATAATGATTTTACAATGTAAACATCAATATTACCTATATGATTGAGCATAGGTAGCATCATTTATATTCCTATAAAGTTAGTGGATGGAACTTTAAGGAAAATGATAAATGTAACACTGAAGGGGTGAAAAGGTTTTGAGGGAGAATAATTTTGTGGAAGTTTTAGTATAGAAAGACATGGAAGATAAACAAACCACCCCAACTTGAACAAAAAAATCCACCTGTATAAGAAAATAGTTATTATGTGAGTAATACTAAAAAGGAATAAATTAATCATAAATATGAAATAATACATTAATTCTATAGACAATTATTTTACTATACAAACATCAAGATTACCTCTATGATTGAGTGAGATAGTGTCATTTCTCTTCCTGTAAAGGCATGATATATGGACAAGAATATTCTCAAAGAAACGAACTCTACAAGGAATAATGAAAATTAAATCAATATTCCATTATATAAATTTTCATTAAAATAGAGAAATTATATTGTAACATTACCTTTATACCTTTCCAAAGGGTTTCCTTCATTATTTAAACGACTCGAAATTTTGAATAATTTTTGTTTCTTGAATTTGCATGTTATTTTATACTCAACAAAACTATATCCGCTAATTAATGAAGTGAGTATAATTAAAATGATACTATTGGGTTTCAACTGTTATATGACCATTGGTCAATATAACCATTGGAAACTATACTCTTAACATTATGATTATTGTTTATAAATACAAATGATCATGGTTAATTAATACAGAAAGAAGAGTCGATGGCCTCATCCAGTAGACTCGGGCCGTAAGAAGCTCATTTGTTGGAGCTTGGGAAGGAGGTAGCATCACTAGGCTTTGCTCTAGATCAAGTCCAAGTCGAACTCCAAAACATTAAGCTTGAACAAAATCACTTAAGGGAGAAGTTCAAGCTGATATAAATCACCACTCGTGCAATGTTTTCTAAGCCGCCCCAATATTCTATCACCATTTCACACCTTACACATAGGTCCTATGCAGGTGTTATAAGGGGCTATGTAATGAGTCTTTAGTTATTTTGTGTAATCATTTTGTATAAATAAAATTTTTATTTCTTATTATGGTAAAATTTGTGAATTTTAAATGTTAAAATAAATATAGGATGAATTTATAGAAGTTCCATATTTTTTGGTGAATTTTGTAAAAAGGGTATTTTAAAATATTTTTGTATACTTTAAATAATTAATAATGTGAAATGATTTTTAAAAAAATGGTCTTCTACAGTTGTGATCAGTAAGAAATTTAGAGTATAATAATATCAACTTAATTTTTGATGAATAGTAAATTATGAATAGTAATATTACCCTTATGAATAGTAATGTGTCCAATGGAATAGTAACCTCACTTAAGAAAGTATAAATATAATTTAGGCATCTTTAATGGTAATGTGATATAATAGCATAAGTAAATATCTGTTTCAAAAATTATTAGTTAAGTATTAGTATTTTTTTGGGTAAATAGTGTTTTTACTTAAAAATTAAATATATCATAATTAGAAAATTATTTTCATAAAATGAAGTTCATTTTTAAATTTAGAGTATCAATATTAGGTTAGGGTGAATTTAAGAGTTTTTTTATAAAATGTTTTGTTTTTCAATGAATAGTAAAAATATAGTTTTGAGTTTCAGTGTATTTAATGACATCATTAATGATGTAATCATGATGTAATAATTATGGCCGACTTGTGAATAGTAGGATATGTTATGAGGTTTCCCAAATGGACAATACCATGGGCAAGCCCATGGTTTTACAAATACCACTAATGAGGTGTCCCTTGAAAATTAATAAAATATTCCCTCATTTTTGCTATAAATACCAACCCATTAATTAATTCATTTCATTCCAAATTCCTCCTCAATAAAGATATGGTCTTTTTACCTCCAAAGGAGTCCTCCCAATGTGTCCTCAAGCCCCCAAAAGTCACAACCTTCATGTTTTTAAAGTTACTCTTCAAGGTAAGAGAACCTTTCACCCTCCTCTTTTAGTCATGACTTCCTTTATGTTATGTCTTCTAGTTTCCATTTTATTATGTGGGGGTATGTTATTATATACTCTTATTTATGTACATTTTATGTCAAAATTATGATATACCCTCTCCAATCTCATTAACTAATTTTTATGAATTTTAAGTGACGCCATTAGGCTGCCGAATTTTCGTAAAAGAAATCACATCTTCTCTTTTCTTTCAAGTTTCTTTTTCATGTGGTATGTCATTAAAATATCCATAGCATGATCTTATTTATATTTTATTATTTCCATATACTTTATTATGAGTTATTTATGAGTGGGTGACCCTTTTACCCTCTCTTTTTAATGTTTTCTAAAACCATGTTATATAGCCGTTGTGATGCAGAAATTTCGTCTCAAAATATCTCTCTCTTTTTTCTCAAGAAATTATCTTATTTTATTTATGTGAATACCTAGAACTATTTCGTTTATAGGGGTATTAATAAGGACATAAAAATGATATATTTTATTCTAGAATTGACATACATTAAACCCTCATTCCCTTTCCATGGGTTATAAATGACATAACAATCATTTTTTTAAAGAAATTCTAAAACGTCACGATTTTGAAATGAAACCCATTTCTTTTATTCTCTATGGGTTATTTATGAAATGTTTGATTATGAAATATGTGAATCACATGAAAATAAATACATATTAAGGGTGCACCCTGATATAACTCTAGTGCATTGGGTAAAGAATTTAATCTCTAGATATGACAAGTTTTACGATACCTTGGTGAATAACCTTGGTAATTTTTATGAAACCTTGGGGATAGACCTTGGTGATATGTTTCTGAATGTCTAAATTAAACGTTGTATCCAAATTTTCAAGTTATTATTATTATTATTATATTCCTCTTTATCTCTATATTCTTATTATTATCTCTCAAGATCATATGTAAACTGTTTCACTTGTTTTCCTTACTGGGCCTTCTGCTCACCGTTTCTTTTTATGTATGTACCCAGGATATGAGATGCAATAATTGTACATAGGATTAACCTATGATGAAGCCTTTCAAGTGTACTATAATTTTTTTATATGTTTTCATGTAAAATGTTCCCAATTTCCAATACACTAGACTTTAAAGATCCTCTATTTGTAAAATGTAATGAAATGTTATGAAATAAAAAGGCGGGATACCATAGTTGGTATCAAAGGATAGTGTAGTTATTTTTGGAAATTAGGATATGAAAACTTTAGGAATAACCCTATATAAAAGTTTAAATATAGGAAAACTTCCTATTATTTTGGTGAAATATCAAGTAAGTGGTTTCCGAATAAATAAATCTCTGTATGGATACGAACAAGTGGATGTGGATCTAGCACAGATGTACCTAGGAGTGAAAATTCTGACAATGAGTTTCGGTCTTGACCTGGGGTATCCTAGTTACGATAATGGTCCTTGCTTCAATCTTGGTTTGAAACTCCTGGGGGATATTTTTGGTTAATCACAAGCTTTTTATGAATCATTATGAAGGATTTATAGAGAAATTTAATTGTTTAAGAATGAAGTTTTAAGACATAAAATCCTTTATAGTTAAAAGATTCATAAATGAAATAATCTTCTAACTAAGGTTTTATTCTTTTAGAAAATGGTGGGCAATAGGAGGAACCATGAAAATGGTGACCATAATGGACCATGCACCGATGACCCTCAGATGGAAGCCGAAATGAAAACTTTCATGAGAATGATGAACCAACTGACTCAAGTTATGGGAAATAACTTGAATCAATATGAGAGACTGATCTCACCGTTAAGGGAACAACATTCTGTTGATTCCTTTATGCATCAACGACCACCAATGTTCAGTAGATCTACCGACCCATTGATTGGCGAATAGTGGATCAGCTCTATCGATAAGATCTTTTCTGTGCTCCACTATTCGAAACAAGAGAAGGTCACCCTAGCTATTTACCTCTTAGAGGGAGAAGTTGATCAGTGGTGGGATCTAGTTAAAAACATGATGCCAAGATTGGAGGTTGAATCTATGGAGTGGGAAGAGTTCAGAGGGATCTTCTTCAATAAGTATTTCCCTAGAGTGATGAGAACAAAAATGAAGAAGGTGTTTCTCGAGATTAAGCAGAAGGAGAATGAATTTGTGGGAAGCTATGAGATGAACTTCACAAGGCTTTCACATTACACCTCTATCTTTATAATTGATACAAATGGTAAGGTTAATAGATTCTTTGTTGGACAAAGACCTCATCTATAGAAGAATCTAGCCAACCGAGACTATGACAACTATGAGGAGATCGTACGAAGTGCAATGAAAGTCGAATTGGAGTTCATTGAGAAGCATTGGTCTAATAAATCCAATGAAAAGAAGAGATCAGTGGAGCCAAGCTTAGGTAGGAGCTTAGATCAGGGAAGAGGAGGCAAGAAAGTGCAATGTCCCACTTGTAATAAATGTGGGAAGAAGCATTTGGGGAACTGCCTACTCGGGAGTGGGAAGTGCTACAAGTGTGGAAAAGATGGCCATATCACGCAGAATTATCTTAGTGTGGTGAAGCCACAACTTCCCAACACTAATGAAAAGGGGAAGATGGTGTAGGCCCTACCTGATGTCCAATGTTATAAGTGTGGACAACTTGGGCACTTTTCTAATAATCGTCCAAATCCGAGGGCAATGGAGGGGAATCGCCATCAGCCTCAGCAAAGGCCAAGGGAGCAAGTTCATGCTTTTAATATCACGAAAGATGATGTTGAATCTCCGAATGATGTGGTTGAAGGGAATCATATTTTTCTATCAAATATAGAAATTACTTTGTTTGGTTATAGTTCTACGCATTCCTTTACTTCCTCCAAGTTTTCAAAGAATTTAGAATCAGAACCTAAATTGCTAAAAGTAGAGTTATTAGTCAAGACTTCTGGTGGGATTATCCAAGCATTTTAAGTGTTTAGAAACTCTAGTATTTACTTTAGTGAGCACAATATTATCACAAATCTAGTAGTCATTCCCATGCTAGAATTCGACATTATACTCGGGATGAACTGACTCTCAAAGTATAATGCTGAGATCAAATGCAGAAGCAAGGAAATATTAGTAGTATTGAATGGAAAACCTATAATTATCTTCTAAAGAGAAATATCTAAACCTGATCTATGTCTATAAGAACCTCCTATATCATTATTTATGGAGTTGATCAATGAAGAAGAAGAAGGAAATGAGAGTTTAAGGATAGGAAATGTCCCCATCATCCAGGAATACATTGATGTATTTCCTAAGGAGTTTCCTAGACCTCCACTATAAAGAGAGGTTGAGTTATCCATTGAACTCGTACCTAGATCTCATCAAATATCAAAGACCCCATATAGGATGAAAAATGTGGAGCTAGAGGAATTAAAGAAACAACTGCAAGATCTTTTGGAGAAGGGTTTTATCCGACCGAGTGTGTCTCCTTAGGGGGAACCTATTCTCTTTGTGAAGAAGAAGGATGGATCAATGCATCTATGAATTGATTATAGAGGACTTAATGGGATCACAGTGAAGAACAAATACCCTCTTCCAATAATTGATGACTTATTTGACCAACTTCATGCGGATCAATTCTTCTCTAAGATTGATCTTTGATATGGTTAGCATCAACTGAGGGTGAAGAAAGAAGATATTCCAAAAACTGAATTCCAATTAAGATATGGGAATTATGAGTTTGTTTCTATGCCCTTCGGACTGACTAATACACCTACTATTTTTATGGATTTGATGAATAGAGTCTTTAAGGACTACCTTGATAAATTTGTGGTAGTTTTATTGATGAAATTCTGATATATTCCAAAAGTTGCAAGGAGCATGAGGATCATCTAAGGGTTATTTTTCCAACTCTATGGAAGTAGAGGTTTTTTGGAAAGCTCAGAAAATGTGAATTTTGGTTGCAATAAGTTTATTTCTTGGGGAACATTGTAACAAATGAAGGAATCACATTTGACCCTATAAAGAAAAAGGTTATAGAGGAGTGGCCTCAGCCTACAAAAATAACTAATATTTGTAGTTTCCTTGTATTAGCGGGATATTATAGGATGTTTGTGAAAAAAATTTCATGAATTTATAATCCATTTACCGATTTAACTCGAAAATGGGACAAGTTCATCTAGACAAAGGATTGTAAGGAATATTTCCAATATCTAAAGAAGAGATTGATTACTGAACCTGTGCTAACTCCGCCCTCAAGTGGAGAAGGATTCGTTATTTTTAGCGATGCATATCTGAAAGGTCTTGGGTGTGTCCTCATGAAAAATGACAAGGTCATTACTTATGAATCTCGACAATTGAAGACCAATGAGAAGAACTATACTACGCATGATCTAGAGCAGGCTACGATCATTTTTTCTCTGAAGATATGGAGGCACTATTTATATGGGGAGAAATGTGATATATACACACACCATCAAAGTTTGAAGTATATTTTCTCACAAAAGTTATTGAACATGAGATAAAGGAGATGGTTGTAACTTCTTAAAGACTATGATTGTTCATTTCATTATTATCCTAGAAGAGAAAAAAAAGTTGCTGATGCATTAAGCAGGAAAGACCCAGTTGTTCTGTCCATGATGAGGATTCAAAGATATCCTTTAATCAATGAACTAGTAAAGCTAGACATGGGAATTATAAGGTAAGGGACAACATCAAACCTAACCCAAATGATTTCTCAACCGTCATTACTAGAGAAAATTAAGAAATCTCAGAAAGAAGATCCTTTATTACAGAAGAAGTTTGAGGCTATAAAGGATGGGAAATTTCATGAGTTCAATATTGATCAAGAAGGTGTACTGAAATTTCATACAAGACTATATGTTCCATCTATTCCAGAAATAAAGAAGGAGCTGATGGATGAAGCTCATAACTCTATGTTATCTATACATCCTAGAAGTAAAAAAATGTATATAGACCTTCATTATCATTATTGGTGGGATAATATGAAAAGGGAGATTGAAGACTACACTACAAGATGCCTGGTATGTCAACAAGTGTAGGCAGAGTGATAACTTCCTAAAGGGGTATTGAAACCACTACTCATACTAGCATGGAAGTGGGACAATATCACTATGGACTTTGTCACTGGTCTCCTGAGAACTTCCAAAGGAAACAATACGATATGGGTTATTATGGACCGTCTCACCAAAAATTCCCATTTTATCTCTATTCAGGAAGACTTATCTCTTGATCAACTTACCAGTATTTACATGAAAGAAGTGGTAAGGATTCATAGAGTTACACTTTCTATCGTATCTGATCACGATCTAAGGTTCACATCAAAATTCTGGAGAAGTCTTCAACATGCTATGAGTACCGAATTGAATTTCAGTATGGCCTATCACCCCCAAACTGATGGCCAATCTGAAAGGATTATTCAAACACTTGGGGACATACTGAGAACATGATCAATGGAATTTAAGGGTGGATGAGATCAACATCTCCCATTAATTGAGTTATCTTACAACAACAACTTCCACTTGAGCATTCAAATGAAACCCTATAAAGATCTATATGGGAAGCATTGTAGAAATCCTACTTGTTGGGATAAAGCTAGTGAGAGAAAGCTTCTTGGGCCTAATATTGTGAAAGAGATGACAAAAAGGGCCATGCCATCCAACAACACATTAAGGATGATCAGATTCGGCAAAAGATCTATGCTGAAAACCATAGAAGGGACTTGGAGTTTGATGTTGGTGACAAAGTCTTTCTTTGAATTTCACCTTGTAAGAGATTCATGAGATTTGGGAAGAAAGGGAATCTCAACCCTAGGTACATTGGCCCCTATGAAATCCTTGATCACATAGAAGCAGTGGCCTATCGGCTTGCACTTCCTCCAAATCTAGCAATAGTTTATGATGTTTTTCATGTATGCCTCTCGAGGAAGTACATACCTGACCCTTCACATGTACTAAATTCAGAGTTGGTACAACTGGAACATGGCCTCTCTTATGAAGAGTAGCTGATGGAGATCTTGGACAATAGAGAAAATGTTCTATGCAACAAGACTACTCACCTTGTTAAGGTGTTGTGGAGGAACCACAAATGTGAAGAAGCCACATGAGAACCAAAGGAGTCTATGAGGCAGAAGTACCCACACATTTTCTCTTCTGAGGGTACGAGTTAAAATTTCTGGGACAAAATTTCTTAAGGGGTGAATAATGTAACGACCTGAACTTTTAAATAATTTTTGTTTCATAAATTTGCGTGTTATTTTATACTCAACAAAAATATATCATCTAATTAATTAAGTGAGTATAATTAAAATGATACAGTTGGGTTTCAAATGTTATACGACCGTTGGAAACTATACTCTTAACATTATGATTATTGTTTATAAATACAAATGATCATGGTTAATTAATACATAAAGAAGAGTTGATGGCCACATCCAGTAGACTCGATCCGTACGAAGCCCATCTACCAGAGCTTGGGAAGGAGGTAGCATCACTGGGATTTGCTCTGGACCAAGCCCAAGCTAAACTCCAACATGTTAATCTTGAACGAAATCACCTAAGGGAGAAGTTCAAGTTGATAGAAATCACTTAAGGGAGAAGTTCAAGTTGATAGAAATCACCACTCGAGAAATGTTGTCCGAGCTGCCCCAAGATTCTATCACCACTGCACACCTTACACTTAGGGCTTATGCATGTGTCATAAGGGTCTATGTAACGAGGCCTAATTTACTTTGTGTAATCCTTTTGTACAAACCAAATTGTTATTTCTTATTATGGTAAATTTTTTGAATTTCAAATGTTAAAATAAATATTGGATGAATTTATAAAAGTTCCATATTTTTTGGGTGAATTTTGGAAAAAGGGTATTTTGAAATATTTTTGTATACTTTAAATAATTAATAATGTGAAATGATTTTCAAAAAATGGTCTTCTACAGTTGTGATTAGTAATAAATTTAGTGTGTAATAATACCAACTTAATTTTTGATGAATAGTAAATTATGAATAGTAATATTACCCTTATGAATAGAAATGTGACCAATGGAATAGTAACCTCACTTAAGAAAGTATAAATATAATTTAGGCATCTTGAAAGGTAATGTGATATAATAGCATAAGTAAATATCTATTTCAGAAATTATTAGTTAAGTATTAGTATTTTTTCAGGTAAATAGTGTTTTTACTTAAAAATTAAATTTCTCATAATTAGAAAACCCTTACCATGATATGTAGGGTGCATCCTTCTTGCCTTTACTTGCATCTTCGCTTTAATATCCATGTGAAGTAGATCCTCCATGCCCAAAGAGTGGTGCATGTACACTATGTCTCGAATTTCATGGTGGAGGTCATTCACAAACCTTGTCATGGTGGCCTTTCACTCATCATCAATATTGGAATTAATGATGATGAACTCCATCTCTTTGTGATACTCCTCATCACTCATGGCCCCTTGTTTCAAACCCTGTAACTTGAGGAACAAATCACGATAATAGTGGCCAGAAATGAACCTCTTATGCATTACCACTTTCATCTCCTCCCAAGTGTAGATGGGTCTTTCTCCACTTTGTTGTCGACTCACTTGTAGTTGGCCCCACCAAATACTAGCATATTCGGTGAATTCCACAACCACCAACTTCACCATATTTTCCTTCAAATAATTGTGACAACCAAAAACATGTTCAACCTTTCATTCCCATTCCAAGTAAGTTTTGGGATCATTCTTACCTTGGAATGAAGGGATCCTCAACTTTACTCCTCCAAGATCATTGGATCGCCTGCATGGTGGTTGGTTTCTTTGAATTGGTGAACCTTGAAAATTGGAGAACTCATCTTCTTCAATGAGCCACCTCATTGGTGGTGCTATAGAATTGGAAGGGGATTTCAATTCACCCATCCTCACATTTAACCTTTGGAATTTTTCTTGTAAATCCCTCATGAACAACTTAATGTCTGCTTTATTGGTGTTACTGACCTCCACCATTTAGGAATCCTGTGAGAAAAATTTAAGAGAAAGGAAAATGGACCTCACACACCCCCTCACGTGTTTACACTCGAAAATAATATGTTTGCTCGTGTTTCACTCAAATTCGATTTTTTAAAAAATTGTAACACTCTTGCCTTTTACCACTCAACTTGCTTCATATAGCATTCTTACCCAATTTCAACAAATCTAAAGGACCGTTGAAATGTGTAAATCCCAAACTAGAATTCAAATATAAAATTAAAAATGGATTCAAGATGAAAAATGTGGGAAGGGGGATAAAATGGGTGAATAAAATTGTTAATGGGATGTAGAATTCAAAATGTTGCAATTTTTTTAGCCTTTATTTTTTTTTTGATTTTTGATTTTTTGGGCTCTTTTTTTTGAATAAATGCAGAAGTAATAAGATGAATTTTCAATATTTAAATGTAGGAGGAGTAATAATTTATAACATCAAATGGGATCAAAGTGTGAGTTGTATGGTTTTAAAATTGTAGAATTTGTTGCAAAATTTGAACTCCCTGTATCTCACGGTTTATAGCTTTGATTTCAATGATTCCAGATAGAGAAGAAATATGAGCTTATCAAATATAATAATGACATGCTATACATCCAAAATAATGAAGAAATAATGTCCATATGTGAAGAAGAAAATAGACCAGAATTGATGTTGACCCGATTCAAAGAGAAATGAAGATGGAAGAAGGGATAAGAAAGAAAGAACCTAATTTATTGGAAATGGGATATGATACCAGATGATACACAATGAAATACCTAATAAGAAGTGTACTAGGAACCTTGTTCAATGTTCACGTTTTGAGCACCCAGATCGCTATAAAAAATAAGTGAATGTAGTGTGCAAATATTGAAAATGAGAAGGACAGAGGGAAATAGTCAAGGTAGAACCCAAAGAGAACTTGTCTCTAAGAACTCTATCCACAAGACACCACAAAGGATGAATAATCCTTTGATAAGTTAATAATTAAGCAATACCACAGAGGTTGCTAGAAAAACTCACCATAATAAAATTTCCTTCATTCATGATGTTCAAAGAGTGCAAGGGGGTGGCTATTTATAGCCAAAGAGTGATATAAAATTTTAACACCTAGTTTCCACAAGTCAAAAATCCTAAATGATACTTTTGAAAATTTTGGCATATGACCAGGACTTTAAGAGACAATTAGCACACCCCTTTTGTAAAATAAATACAACTGGCCTACCACTTTTTAATTTGAAGATTCCATGGTGGGGTGGGGTTAAAATTCGTATAACACCTTGGGTAAATATAGGCCTGAATGCTTCCTTCAAGCAAGGGTGTTGGGCCTCCTCTTAGAATTCCATGATTAGTGCATTTAAGGCCTCCTTCATTCTCTTGGTCTTCTCCCTTATCATTGGGCCACCAATTCCTCGAAAAGGGTCTTGTGTAATCACACATCTTCCGCCCTCCTCGTCAAGTCTTACTTCAACCCCTCGATGCCCACTCGTTCCATGATCCTCATCACAACCTCTCCAAGTAATCGATGGATATGGATTGAGATCAGTTTTTCAGGGATCAGACCTTCAAGCGAGGTCTATATAGAGAAATATGATCCAACATTATCCATATATTAATTCCTACCTATGATGGGGTGATAGAGAAAGCTTTGGTGGTCCAAAGTTTCTTAGTTGATAAGATACAGCTGGTGGTTGTTAGTAGTGGGAAAACAGGAGTATATACTCAGCAACAGGAAGACGACATCAGTATCAGAGATCTAGATGTGGGAGACATCTCAAGATGAGGTCCCAGGATAGGGGATCTGTAGTTCAAGGCTCACAGGGTGGGTCCAGTCATCCTAGAGAGAGGCGGTGAAACTCATGTGTAGGTTGGGGACATCTCACCCAAGATTGTTCGACCCACCGTATAACTGATGGAGAGACCGTGGATGTGCCACTTAGTAAGAGATAATAGTAGGAGCAGGTAGGTTCACAGGATAGAGTATTTGGAAAAGAAGCTGATAGAGCAGTATGAGGAGGTTGAAATTTCGACTTATTATCACCACCACCCCTAGGTGGTCCATTCTAGGCTTAGGGAGCTGGATGATAGGGGAGGGGACAACTACAGGCGGTCGAGGCTTATGACATAGGGGATCCAAGAATTATTTGAGGCATGATATGTGTCTTTTATACTTTAATTGCAGTACTAATAGACACAAGTTATAGTCATTCCTTTCTTTCCACATACCATGTATGAGAATTAGAGATTTCAGTTGAACTGTTGACTCGAACCTTATGCTTAGAGACTCCTATTAGAGAAGACTCAGTGATCACACACTTGTGCTGACAGTGTGACCTAAACCTTGGAGGTGAGAGTTTTAGTTGGAATCTCTTGTTAGCAGTGTCGAGTACTTACAATATCATTCTTGGTATGGATTGTTTATATACAGTTTATGCCCAGATTGATTATTTTAGGTGAAGGGCGCTGTGTGTCCATAGTAATGGAACCAAGTTCTCCTTTTATGGTGAAAAGGAAACCCATACCGCACATGATGGACTCATTCATAGGAGGTTGTAACCAATTAATCATCATATGGATAGCCCAACCCTTAGTGAATTGTATGTTACAAGTTCCCAGTTTCATGCAGTGGTGGTGGAGTACGAGGACGTCTTTCCTGAAAATGTTCCTGGTTTACCTCCTCACCGAGAGATAAACTTCTGCATTGATATACACCCCAATATGAAACCGATATCTATTACAACATATTATATGGATCCCATAGATATTCCTGAGCTAAGGGTACAGTTGGAGGACATGCAGAGGAAGGGATTTGTGAGGCCCAATGTTTCACCCTGGGTAGCCCCAGTTTTTTTTGCCAAGAAGGCAGACGGGAACTTGAGGTTGTGTGCGGACTATCTATACTTGAACTAGGTGACCATAAAGAATAAGTATCCAATGTAGAGGATAAATTACCTATTTGATCATTTAATAGGGGTTTTATGGTTTTCAAATATTAACCTCAGATTATGATATCACCAATTGTGAGTACGGGATGAGGATATATCGAAGACAACATTCAAATGTTGCAACAGTTACTATGAGCACTTGGTGATTCCCTTTAGTGTGATGGACACCCTAGTAATGTTCATGGGACTTGTGAACCAGATATTTCATCCTTACTTAGACCAATTTTTGGTAGTTTTCATCAATGATATCCTTGTGTACTCAGTGTCTGAGGAGGAGCATGCAAGACACTTAAGGATAGTTCTGGACGTACTCCGAGAGCACTAGATTTATGTAAATCTCTCGAAGTGCTAGTTCTGGATTCAAGCGGTCCACTTTTTGGGACACACTATCTTAGAAGATGGAGTGAAATTGGACCCAACCAAGGTTGAGCCCGTGTTAGCTTGGGAGCTACTTAAGAGTGTGATGGAGGTGTAGAGCTTCCTTAGGTTGGCAGGCTATTATTAAAGATTCATATATGATTTCTCTAGAATATCAGCTCTCATGAAATCTTGGACTCAAAAGGGTCAACCTTTCCTGTGGAAAAAAGGTTCTAGTAGTATTTTTAGTAATTGAGGAAGAGTTTGACAAGTGATCCCATCTTGAGATTACTAGAGGAAGGTGTCGAGTATGTTGTGATCTGCGATGCATTAAGAACTGGGCCTAGTTGTATCATGATGCATAGGAAAGTGGTGATTGACTATGGTTCACACTAGTTGAGACCACATGATCAGAACTACACAACCCCTGACCTTGAGTTAGAAGCGATAGTCTTCACTTTGAATATGTGGTGACACTACTTGATGAGCGAGTAGTTTATCATCAACTCCGATCACAAGAGTCTCAAGTATATATTCTCTCAGAAGGATCTCAACTTAAGACAGAGGTGATGGCTAGAGTTCCTCCAAGATTATGACTTCAAAATTGTCTATACTATTGGGAAGGAGAATGTGGTAGCATATGCTATTATCAAGATATCTTGTTCGCAGTTTCTGAACGAGGTGTCAGAGTAGTTGGCCTCATTGCAGTTATCCTTTGTGGATGAAGATGGAGCAACTTACCTCCAGTCGATGGTTGTTACCCCTAAACTCTTACAATGATTCAAGGATTAACAACTTGGGGATACCAAATACGATACCCTACATGATCATATATCACTACTACAAAATAGGCCTTTAATAGTGCTAGAAATGACCATTATCAGCGCTAAAAAAGCACTGACTACATGAGTGAGATTAAAAGCCCCTGGTCTTTTATCAGTGATAAAAAAACACTAATAAAGGGACTTTTATCAGCACTTATAGAAGCGCTGATAAAGTGTACCTTTATAAGCACTGAAAAATGTGTCCTTTATCAGTTATTTTAAAAGTATTGATAAGGGGCCATACTGTAGTGTGCTGCAACAACACACTGCAACACCGCTGTAATTTGCTGTAACAACACACCGCAACACAAGAAACATGCGAGATATTAACAAAAATAAGCCCCAATATATAATTTAAATGAAATGAAATTTACAACACAAATAAAAGAAAAAAACTCTATATTATAGACATTTCAAACATTAGTTTATGCAATTACATAAATACAAATTATTACATACATTCAAAAACATCAATGTTCCTTTGCCTTTTAATCTTGACCCCGACTCATGATATTGCTGAACAAAACACCCCTTATTGAAAAAAATAATGCACCTGTATAAGAAAACAATTCTTATTTTAGTAATAATATAAATAAATAAATTATCAGAATGTGTTATTTTTACTAAAATTGATGTTAATTGCACTAAAATTGATGTCAATTTTAAATAAAAAGATGCACTTGGAGTTATATCGGTCACAGCGTGTGTCAGATTGAAGTGTGGCTGATTCCAACATGTTTAAAATGACTTTTGGATCATTTTAATGAAGTATCAAAACAATCTAAATGCGTTTTCTCAGTTTTGAGTACATTAGTTGACTTTTTTACTAAAATGTCATTTTAAACTGGAAACACACATTTTTGAATCATTATGATCACATCATGTATCAGTTTGATGTGAAACCGATTCCTACACATCATAAATGAATTATTATTTTTTCCCTAAATTATCAAGAAAATCCAAGTGCGTTTGATCATTTTTCAGCAAGTAAAACTTTTTGAACTAAAAGGTTGATTTCAAACTCATAGCGGATACTTTAAGTCATATTGAGCACATAATGTATCATATCAAGTCAGGTTGATTCCTACACATAAAAAATGACTTATGGATCATTTTCCTAAATTATCAAAATAGTAAAAATGTTTTTGTTAAGTTTTGAGTAGGTTAGTTGTCCATTTTACTGAAATTGATGTCAATTTTAAATAAAAATACACATTTTGAGTCTACTGGTCACACCATGAGTCAGATTGAGGTGCAGTTGATTCCTACACATCCCAAATGACTTATGGATCGTTTTCCTAAAATATAAAAACAATATGTATTTGTTTTCTTAGTTTTGAGTATTTTAGTTATCTTTTTACTAAAATATCATTTTAAACTGGAAACACACATTTTGACTCATTCCGATCACATCGTGTATCAGTTTGATGTAAGACAGATTCTTACACATCAAAAATGACTTATGAATCATTTTCCTAAATTATCAAGAAAACCCAAGTGCGTTTGATTGGTTTTTAGTGAGTGAAACTTTTTGAACTAAAATGTCGATTTTAAACTGATAACAGAGACTTTGAGTTATATCGGGAACATCGTGTATCAGATTGAGGTGTTGTTGATCCCTAAAAATCAAAAACAAGTTATGGATCATTTTAATAAAGTATAAAGACAATATGAATGCATTTTCTTAGTTTTGAGTAGTTTAGTTGTCCATTTTACTAAAATTTATGACAATTTTAAATATAAAGATGCACTTGGAGTCATACGAGTCACACCGTGCATCAGATTGAGGTGAGTTTGATTCTTAAATGTCTCAAATGAATTTTGGATCATTGTTTAGAAGTATAAAAATAATCTGAATGTGTTTTCTTGTTTTTGAGTATGTGAGTTTTCTTTTTTACTAAAATTTCATTTTAAACTGGAAATACACACTTTTGACTCATTCCGATCATATCATGTATTAGTTTAATGTGAAACCAATTCCTACACATAAAAAATGACTTATGAATCATTTTTATAAATTATCAAGAAAATCAGAGCGTGTTTGATCTATTTTGAGTGAGTGAAACTTTTTGAACTAAAATGTCAATTTTAAACTGATAACAAACACATTGAGTCATACCAGGAACATCGTGTATCAGATTGAGGTGAGGTTGATTACTACATATTCCAATGTCTCACAAAAATCCTAACTGTAAATGTTACCATGATATCCATTGAACTAAAATGTTGATTATGCACTCTAAATATGTTTGATCAGTTTTCAGTATATCCGCTGTTTATTTTACTAAAATTAATGTCAAATTTAAATAGAAATAAGTACTTGGAGTCATACCGGTCACACCATATGTAGTATTGAGGTGAGGATGATTCCTACATATTCCAAAGTCTCAAAACAATCCTAACTGTCAATGTTACCATGATATCCATTGATTTTGTTTGTTGAACTATCAAAAATGCATGAGCAGCTTCGAACAAACCACCACTTCTCAGAAAAAAGAAATCACCTATATAAGAAAACAATTATTATATGAGTAATACTAAAAATAAAAAAATTAAACATAAATATGAAATAATACATTAATTATATGGACAATTATTTTACTATGAAAACATCAAGATTAAATATGTAATTGAGCAGTGGAGGGAAATTGAAGGAAATTGATAAATGTAAACATTACAAGGGTGAAAGGTTTTGAGGGAGAAGAAGTTTGTGGAAGTTTTAGTGCACAAATTCATGAAATATAGATAGATCACCCCAACTCAAAAAAATAATCCACCTGTATAATAAAATAATTATCATGTGAGTAACACTATAAAGAAATAAATTAAAAATGAATATGAAAAAATACATTAATTATATGGACAATGATTTTACTATGAAAACATAAAGATTACATCTGTGATTGAGTAGAGGCAGCACCATTTCTCTTCCTACAAAATAAGTAGATAGAAATTTAAGTAAAGTGATAAATGAAACACTGCAAGGGTTAAAAGTTTTTGAGGTAGAATAAGTTTATTGAAGTTTTTGTGCAGAAAGGCTTGGAATATGGATAGACCACCCCAACTCAAACAAAATAATCCACCTGTATAAGAAAAAAATTATTATGTGAGTAATACTAAAAAGAAATAAATTAAACATAGATATAAAATAATATATTAATTCTATGGATAATGATTTTACAATGTAAACATCAATATTACTTATATGATTGAGCAGAGGCAACATCATTTCTATTCCTATAAAGGTAGTGGATGGAACTTGAAGGAAAATGATAAATGTAACACTGAAGGGGTGAAAAGGTTTTGAGGGAGAATAATTTTGTGGAAGTTTTAGTATAGAAAGACATGGAAGATAGACAAACCACCCCAACTTGAACAAAAAAATCCACCTGTATAAGAAAATAGTTATTACGTGAGTAATACTAAAAAGAAATAAATTAATCATAAATATGAAATAATACATTAATTCTATAGACAATTATTTTACTATACAAACATCAAGATTACCTCTATTATTGAGTGAGATAGTGTCATTTATCTTCCTGTAAAGGAATGATAGATGGACAAGAATATTCTCAAAGAAACGAAATCTACAAGGAATAATGAAAATTAAATCAATATTCCATTATAGAAATTTTCATTAAAATAGAGAAAGTATATTGTAACATTACCTTTACACCTTTCCAAAGGGTTTCCTTCATTATTTAAACGAATCAAAATTTTGAATAATTTTTGTTTCTTGAATTTGCATGTTATTTTATACTCAACAAAACTATATCCTCTAATTAATGAAGTGAGTATAATTAAAATGATACTGTTGGGTTTTGACTGTTATATGACCATTGGTCAATATGACCATTGGAAACTATACTCTTAACATTATGATTATTGTTTATAAATACAAATGATCATGGTTAATTAATACAGAAAGAAGAGTCGATGACCTCATCCAGTAGACTCGGGCCGTACGAAGCTCATTTGTTGGATCTTGGGAAGGAGGTAGCATCACTAGGCGTTGCTCTGGATCAAGTCCAAGCCGAACTCCAACACATTAAGCTTGAACAAAATCACTTAAGGGAGAAGTTCAAGCTGATAGAAATCCCCACTCAGGAAATGATTTCTAAGCCACCCCAATATTCTATCACCATTGCACACCTTACACACAGGTCCTATGCAGGTGTTATAAGGGGATATGTAATGAGTCTTTAGTTATTTTGTGTAATCATTTTGTATAAATAATTTTTTTTATTTCTTATTATGGTAAAATTTGTGAATTTCAAATGTTAAAATAAATATAGGATGAATTTATAGAAGTTCCATATTTTTTGGTGAATTTTGTAAAAAGGGTATTTTAAAATATTTTTGTATACTTTAAATAATTAATAATGTGAAATGATTTTCAAAAAATGGTCTTCTACAGTTGTGATCAGTAAAAAATTTAGAGTCTAATAATATCAACTTCATTTTTGATGAATAGTAAATTACGAATAGTAATATTACCCTTATGAATAGTAATGTGTCCAATGGAATAGTAACCTCACTTAAGAAAGTATAAATATAATTTAGGCATCTTGAATGGTAATGTGATATAATAGCATAAGTAAATATCTGTTTCAAAAATTATTAGTTAAGTATTAGTATTTTTTTGGGTAAATAGTGTTTTTAATTAAAAATTAAATATATCATAATTAGAAAATTATTTTCATAAAATGAAGTTCATTTTTAAATTTAGAGCATCGATATTAGGTTAGGGTGAATTTATGAGTTTTTTATAAAATGTTTTGTTTTTCAGTGAATAGAAAAAATATAGTTTTGAGTTTCAGTGTATTTAATGACATCATTAATGATGTAATCATGATGTAATAATTCTGGTAGACTTGTGAATATTAGGATATGTTATGAGGTGTCCCAAATGGCCAATACCATGGGCAAGCCCATGGTTTTACAAATACCACTTATGAGGTGTCCTTTGGAAATTAATAAAATATTCCCTCATTTTTACTATAAATACCAACCCATTAATTAATTCATTTAATTCCAAATTCCTCCTCAATGAAGATATGGTCTTTTTACCTCAAAAGGAGTCCTCAAGCCCCCAAAGGTCACAACCTTCATGTTTTTGAAGTTACTCTTCAAGGTAAGAGAACCTTTCACCCTCCTCTTTTAGCCATGACTTCCTTTATGTTATGTCTTCTAGTTTCCATTTTATTATTTGGGGGTATGTTATTATATACTCTTATTTCTGTCCATTTTATGTCCAAATTATGAGATACCCTCTCCAATCTCATCAACTAATTTTTATGAATTTTAAGTGACGCCATTAGGCTGCCGAATTTTCGTAAAAGAAATCACATCTTCTCTTTTCTTTCAAGTTTCTTTTTCATGTGGTATGTCATTAAAATATCCATAGCATGATATTATTTATATTTTATTATTTCCCTATAATTTATTATGAGTTATTTATGATTGGGAGACCCTTTTACCCTCTCTTTTTAATTTTTTCTAAAACCATGTTATATAGCTGTTGTGATGCAGCAATTTTGTCTCAAAATATCTCTCTCTTTTTTTCTCAAGAAATTCTCTTATTTTATTTATGTGAATACCCAGAACTATTTAGTTTCTAGGGGTATTAATAAGGACATAAAAATGATATATTTTATTCTAGAATTGACATACATGAAACCCTCATTCCCTTTCCATGGGTTATAAATGACATAACAATCATTTTTAAAGAAATTCTAAAACATCACGATTTTGAAATGAAACCCATTTCTTTTATTCTATATGGGTTATTTATGAAATGTTTGATTATTAAATATGTGAATCAAATGAAAATAAATACATATTAAGGTTTCACCCTGATATCACTCCAGTACATTGGGTAATGAATTTAATCTCTAGATATGAAAAGTTTTACGATACCTTGGTGAATAACCTTGGTAATTTTTATGAAACCTTGGGGATAAACCTTGGTGATATGTTTGTGAATGTATAAATTAAATATTATAGCCAAATTTTCAAGTTATTTTTCAATTTATTATTATTATTATGATATTCCTCTTTATCTCTATGTTCTTATTATTATCTCTTAAGATCATATGTAAACTGTTTCACTTGTTTTCCTTACTGGGCCTTCTGATCACCCTTTCTTTTGATGTATGTACCCAGGATATGAGATGCAATAATTGTACATAGAATTAACCTATGATGAAGCATTTAAAGTGTACTATAAAAATGTTTTATATGTTTTCATGTAAAATGTTCCCGATTTCTAATACACTAGACTTTAAAGATACTCTATTTCTAAAATGTAATGAAATGTTATGAAATAAAAAGGCGGGATACCATAGTTGGTATCAAAGGATAGTATTGTTATTTGTGGAAATTAGGATATAGAAACTTTAGGAAGAACCCTATAGAAAAGTTTAAATATAAGAAAACTTCCTAGTATTTTGGTGAAATATCAAGTAAGTGGTTTCCGAATAAATAAATCTCTGTATGGATACGAACAAGTGGATGTGGATCTAGCACAGATGTACCTAGGAGTAAAAATTATAAAAATGAGTTTCGGTCTTGACCTGGGGTATCCTGGTACACGATAATGTGCCTTGCTTCACTCTTGGTTTGACACTCCTGGGGGATATTTTTGGTTAATTACAATCTTTTTATGAGTCATTATGAAGGATTTATAGAGAAATGTAATTGTTTAAGAATGAAGTTTTAAGACATAAAATCCTTTATAGTTAAAAGATTCATAAATGAAATAATATTCTAACTAAGGTTTTATTCTTTTAGAAAATGGTGGGAAATAGGAGGAACCATGAAAATGGTGACCCTAATGGACCATGCACCGATGACCCTCCGATGGAATATGAAATGAAAACTTTCATGAGAATTATGAACCAACTGACTCAAGTTATGGGAAATAACTTGAATCAAGATGAGAGACCGATCTCACCACAAAGGGAACAACATTCTGTTGAGTCCTTTATGCATAAATGACCACCAATGTTCAGTGGATCTACCGACCCATTGATTGGTGAATAGTGGATTAGCTCTATCGATAAGATCTTTTCTGTGCTCCACTGTTCGGAACAAGAGAAGGTCACCCTAGCTATTTACCTCTTAGAGGGAGAAGTTGATCAGTGGTGGGATATAGTTAAAAACATGAGGCCAAGATTGGAGGTTGAATCTATGGAGTGGGAGGAGTTCAGAGGGATCTTCTTCAATAAGTATTTCCCTAGAGTGATGAGAACAAAAATGGAGAAGGTGTTTCTCGAGCTTAAGCAAAAGGAGAATGAATCTGTTTGAAGCTACGAGATGAAATTCACAAGGCTTTTGAATTACACCTCTATCTTTATAATTTATACAAATGGTAAGGTTAATATATTCTTTGTTGGACTAAGACCTCATCTATAGAATAATCTAGCCAACCGAGACTATGACAACTATGAGGAGATCGTATGAAGTGAAATGAAAGTCGAACTGGAGTTCAGTGAGAAGCATTGGTCTCATAAATCCAATGAAAAGAAGTGATCAATGGAGCCAAGCTTAGGTTGGAGCTTCGATTAGGGAAGAGGAGTAAAGCAAGTGCAATGTCCCACTTGTAATAAATGTGGGAAGAAGCATTCAGGGAACTGCCTACTCAGGAGTGGGAAGTGCTACAAGTGTGGAAAAGATGGCCATATCACGCAGAATTGTCTTAGTGTGGTGAAGCCAAAACTTCCCAACACTAATGAAAAGTGTAAGATGATGTAGGCCCTACCTGATGTCCAATTTTATAAGCATGGACAACTTGGGCACTTTTCTAATAATTGTCCAAATCTGAGGGAAATGGAGGGGAATAACCATCAGCCTCAGCAAAGGCCAAGGGAGCAAGTTCATGCTTTTACTATCATGAAAGTTTATGTTGAAGCTCCGAATGATGTGGTTGAAGGTAATCATATTTTTCTATCAAATAAAGAAATTACTTTGTTTGATTATAGTTCTACGCATTCCTTTACTTCCTCCAAGTTTTCAAAGAATTTAGAATCAGACCCTAAATTGCTAAAAGTAGAGTTATTAGTCAAGACTCCTGGTGGGATTATCCAAAAATTTTCAGTGTTTAAAAACTCTAGTATTTACTTTAGTGAGCACAATATTATCACAAATCTAGTAGTCATTCCCATGCTAGAATTCGACATTATACTAGGGATGAACTGACTCTCAAAGTATAATGCTGAGATCAAATGCAGAAGCAAGGAAATATTAGTAGTATTGAATGGAAAACCTATAGTTATCTTCTAAAGAGAAATATCTCAACCTGATCTATGTCTAGAAGAACCTCCTATATCATTCGTTATGGAGTTGATCAATGAAGAAGAAGAAGGAAATGAGAGTTTAAGGATAGGAAATGTCCCCATCATCCAGGAATACATTGATGTATTTCCTGAGGAGTTTCCCAGACCTCCACTATAAAGAGAGGTTGAGTTATCCATTGAACTCGTACCTAGATCTCATCAAATATCAAAGACCCCATATAGGATGAAAAATGTGGAGCTAGAGGAATTAAAGAAACAACTGCAAGATCTTTTGGAGAAGGGTTTTATTTGACCAAGTGTGTCTCTTTAGGGAGAACCTATTCTCTTTGTGAAGAAGAAGGATGGATCAATGCAGCTATGCATTGATTATAGAGGACAGAATGGGATCACAGTGAAGAACAAATACCCTCTTCCAAGAATTGATGACTTATTTGACCAACTTCATGGGGATCAATTCTTCTCTAAGATTGATCTTTGATCTGGTTATCATTAACTGAGTGTGAAGAAAGAAGATATTCTAAAAACTGAATTTTGATTAAGATATGAGAATTATGAGTTTGTTTCTATGCCCTTCGGACTGACTAATACACCTACTATTTTTATGGATTTGATGAATAGAGTCTTTAAGGACTACCTTGATAAATTTGTGGTAGTTTTTATTAATGAAATTCTGATATATTCCAAAAGTTGCGAGGAGCATGAGGATCATCTAAGGGTTATTTTGCAAACTCTATGGAAGGAGAGGTTTTTTGGAAAGTTCAGAAAATGTGAATTTTGGTTGCAATAAGTTTCTTTCTTGGGGAACATTGTAACAAATGAAGGAATCACATTTGACCCTATAAAGAAAAAGGTTATAGAGGAGTGGCCTCAGCCTACAAAAATAACTAAGATTTGTAGTTTCCTTGTATTAGCGGGATATTATAGGATGTTTGTGAAAAAAATTTCACGACTTTATAATCCATTAACTGAGTTAAATTGAAAATGGGACAAGTTCATCTAGACAAAGGATTGTGAGGAATATTTCCAATATCTGAAGAAGAGATTGATTACAACACCTGTATTATGAGTTATTTATGAGTGGGTGACCCTTGTACACTCTCTTTTTAATGTTTTCTAAAACCATATTATATAGCCGTTGTGCTGCAGAAATTTCGTCTCAAAATCTCTCTCTCTGTTTTTTTTCTCAAGAAATTATCTTATTTTATTTATGTGAATACCTAGAACTATTTAGTTTCTAGGTATATTAATAATTAAATAAAAATGATATATTTTATTCTGGAATTTACATACATTAAACCCTCATTCCTTTTCCATGGGTTATAAATGACATAACGATCATGTTTTTAAGCACTTCTAAAACGTCACGATTTTGAAATGAAACTCATTTATTTTATTCTCTATAGGTTATTTATGAAATGTTTGATTATTATATATGTGAATCACATGAAAATAAATACATATTAATGGTTCACCCTGATATCACTCCAATGCATTGGGTAAAGAATTTAATCTTTAGAGATGACAAGTTTTACGATACCTTAGTGAATAACCTTGGTAATTTTTATGACACCTTGGGGATGGACCTTGGTGATATGTTCATGAATGTATAAATTAAATTTTGTAGCCAAATTTTCAAGTTATGTTTCAAGTTATTATTATTTTTATTATGATATTACTCTTTATATCAATGTTCTTATTATTTTCACTCAAGATCATATGTAAACTATTTCACTTGTTTTCTTCACTCAAGATCATATGTAAACTATTTTTATTATGATATTACTCTTTATATCAATGTTCTTATTATTTTCACTCAAGATCATATGTAACACCACTATTTTGCATCATAATGCAATCATCATGTTCTTTTATATAAAACATATAACCATTGATTACAAAACCAATGTAAGATATAACATTTTCATTAGGTAATCTAGATAGCCATTGAAGTTGTTCAGAAGTTGAATTCATATTTTCAGGTAACTCATTATAAATTTTATCTCAAAACCATCCTATAAACTATTTATTATGTGTATTTGATATCCATCCTTAAACCCTTTATGGATTCAAATCTATAAGAATTTCTTTGTGGGATTTAATGTATGGATCAACATATTCACTATTATGTAAAATGTAAATGTGTGCTTTCTCCTGCTCTTTCAAGGTAATTGTAACAACATATCTTCTGGAAATCCCTTCACCCATAAGGCGTTCGATGTGAAAAAACTTTGGGAGACCAATGTTTTCAACATCTGATAGGTAATCAGTTCAGAATTCAATATATTCTTCAACAATATATCATTCTTCCATACAACCTTCTGGATGACTTCGATTCTTGACATACCATTTCAAAATCTTCATACACCATGCAATGGGGTACATCCATCTGTAATGGAAAATACCACATAGTTGAACCTCTCTAACCAAGTGAACCATCAGGTAGACCATTATATTAAATAATGACGGTGGAAAGAACATATCTAATTCTCATAATATGACTACAACCTTCTTATTAATGATGGGAAACTTTGTCGGGTCTATAAATTTACTGTATATGGATTTGAAAAAGAAGTGGAGTCTAGTTAATGTATGTCATACATTTTGAGGTAGAATGAAATAGAAAGCAACATGAATTAAATCTTGTATCAAAACATAATAGTGATGTGATTTTAGTCCTTGTAACTTAAAATTAGTCATTGACATGATATTGTTGATATTTGATGAATACCCCTATGTAACTTTTACACTATTAAGGAAAATGAAAAATTATAAATTTTCCTGTATGGAGAGAGTGTAAGTTGCTGGAGAAAAAAAAGTCTTCCTTTTACCCTTCATCGATGCCAAATCTTCCCTTATCCCCATTTTAATCGAGTACAACCTAGCCTTGATGTCATCTTTCATGTTTCCAAGAACATTTAGTAACATACTGATAACACTATAAAATACATTTTTTTCTATATACATGATATCAAGAAAATGTCTGACATGCAAACAATTCCAATACATCAATTTAAATAAAATTGATATATTCTTCTAACTTGATTTTGTAAGGTTTTTTGAAAATGTTTTACTAAAAATAGTTTCAATATATTTTACTTTATTGTACCATTGATCTCCCTTTAATAGAGATGGTGTTGTACCTTATTCAATATTTCCATCGAATGATGTCGTCTAGGATCGGTATTTATGTCATTGAGGTAATGATTTATGATGTCCTAAAAACACAGTCTTTGAGGAATGTTTCAATCAAACTGAGTATATGTGTTTTTCAAAAATGGGACACCCCAATATTCCTTTAATTCTATAGCCTGATAAATTTACATAAGTGGGGAAGTCATTTATCATTCCGGAAAATATGTTCCCCAATATGAATTTTTTACTTCTATGAGTATCATACATTGTAACACCTATACCCCATATCAATTTCAGATCTTCAATCAATGGAGCCAAATAGATATCAATATCATTACCGAGTTGCTTTGGTCCAGATATATGCAGAGACAATATAATGTATTCATGCTTCATGCATAACCATGGTAGTAAGTTATAATTTACCTACATGATGGGCCATGTATTGTGAGTAAAACTCTGTACACAAAAAGGATTTATTTCATTTGTAGATAATGTAAGAAGAAAGTTCTCAGCTCATTTCCAAATTTAGGATACTCATAATAAATTTTCTTCCACTGAGGAGAATCTCCTAGATGATGTAGGTTCCTATATTTAATTCATGTATCTGCATGCCATGTTAATTGTCTCGCGGTTTCCTAACATCCATATAGTCTTCTAAACCACGTAATGATAGGAAAGTACCATGCATATTTTGAAGGACTCGATTCATTTTTCTTGTATCAATATGTAACACAATTAAGGAATTTTATGAGTAATTCATAGTCCTTATGAAACAATATGAAATCATTTGGACAAGCATGATTTTTTTAGAGATCATTCCCATTAAATGTAACATTCATTTAATTTCATATTTTCAGTATGGTAGTTAATTTTCTTCCAATAGCATATCATTCAGGAGAACAACTAGTTCTGTAAAGCTAGTGTTACTCCATCCACTGCTAGATTTCAAATTATATAACTTCAATATAGCTGCCAATGTTATGTATTTATTACAACCAGTATACAATGGTTTTTTGGCACAACTATTTAACTCTTCAAACAACTTTGGATAATCATTAAGGTCATCTTCAATTTCCATTGTCATTTCTTCCATTTGATCTACATAATCATTTACACTGGTATTCTTATCAAATGATCCATAAACCGCAGTATTATCCCAATCCGTGTCCACATTCAGTTTTTCACCGTGTTTAGTACAACATTTATAGCTTTGATCTATTCTGTGATAAATCAAATGTTATTACAACTCTTATAAAATAATTTTTCTATAATAACAACAACGTAAACATAAACAGAGGATTTGAGAAGGGTCGTATGCATGCTCTCTTACAAACATGATGAACTCTTTAACTCCATGTTCATACTCTTTTGTAAAATGATTAGCGTACATAAATTTTTAATTCATATCCATCTTATTAGATTCATAAAAGATTAATTTTTTATAATAAATAAATAAATACACATAATATATTCATTACCAAAGGTGAATGTTATAGACAATTATAATAAGAGAAACTAAACATTTGATTATTTCAAAGAATTTCAGTATGTTGAAGAAAATGGGTAACTAAATTTAAGAAAATAATTACTCCGCCATGGAAGGTGTTATCCCATGAATTAATTCAAAGGTGAAAGTTATCGACAACTCATCCTCATCAACTCATATCTCAGACATTTATCATTGCATTTTGTTGTTTGACACGTCCTTCATCTCTTATGAACATGCACCTATGTTGCTTTAAATACTCTAAGCAGTAGTCATCCATGGGATGACTAATGCTCAGAGTAGTACAAACAACATAAAAGATATAGGGGATGGGTTTCAAGCAATTTTTTTTTAATAATGACTGTTCGAGATATGAAGTTGATGAGGATGGAAATTATCTATAAAAGAGATGGGGGATGAGTCTCAAGTAACAAATTCCAATAATAATCATTGTTTGATGCACATCAAGTCTTTCTTAAATCCCCTAAACAAATGAAATTATAATTTTGGAAATTAAGGAGTAATAAGAAACCCAAATATGATAAATAAGAATAATAAACTCTCATTCAATCAACTAGAAGATAAAAAAATGTATTGATAAAATATTTTAATAAATAAAGAGTTATTTCATATACATGGATAGTAATATGAGATTCCTAGGGGTGGAACCAATACATGTAGACATAAAATGATGAATACATAAAAATATTTTCTAATATATAGATTTTGATAACTTCCATTCTATTTTTTTGAAATATCCTTTTAAAACATATAACTCCCAAAAAATGAAAGTACAATTATGGTTGGTTAAAATATATATAAACATTATACAGAATATATGGGGAGTAAATATAAATAAATAATAATTTAATTTCAGTAATTAGAAAATAGAGTAACCAGAATGAAAATGGAAGTTAGAGTAGAAAACCCTCATCTTAAGTCTGAAGGTGCTCCTCACTTGAACTTAATGTCCTTAATAATCAAATTTAGGCTCCTAAATTAATATGTATATAAAATACTATAAATTTAATTTCTATATTATAACATTATTAGGTTAATACATGTTCGTTTGATGGGTTAAGAGATACAATTTTATTTTTTGGGAGAGTTTTTTCCTTGGTTTTTCATAACTGGTTTACTTATATACGTGTAAGGATAAACATGTAGAATGAGAATGGTTTTATTGAAAAAAAGATGTATGTTATTAGTGAAAAACCATAAGATTACATGGTATTAAATTTAATTATGTTTTTGGGACTGAAGACGAATCTTTATAAAAAACATTAATGACAATAGTTTGGGATAATAGGCAGTTCTTGATCACAAATGATTTATTTTGATTTATATATTAATACCAAGTTTAAAAAAGGATTCCAGAACCTTAAATAACATATAATACATATATTATAGTCCGGTTAAACCTTCAAAATGTTTTAATGTCCAGAATTTTATATGGTAACAGAAATTGAAAACCACTCTTCCTTGTATGTGAAAAATTAACACATATCAGAGAGTGTTTTCATTTATATTATAAAAGAAGGGGGAAGGAGATATGATGAAGAATTATTAATTTATCATAAAAATATTCTAGTACATGTAAGTTACTAGATTCATCAAAACATTTGGATTAAATGAGGTGAGGAAATAAAAATAAAGGAAAGGAACTTGAAAGAAAAGAAATTAAAAGACGAATTTACCTCTTGAGGCTATCTTCCATGAGATCCTTTTTAGGGTAGTGGTTTTGGAATTTTTATGAGACCAAGGGCTGCTGGTTGTAGGGGAGGTTCTGGGGAGGATATTTTTGTAGAATTTATAAAAGTCACAAGGTTTGAGAGGAGTGAATATAGGAGGGAGGGATAAGGGTTTTATAATGGAAGAGAATGGTGATTTGTGAATATTTTATTCATTATATTATTCTTTCTCTAAGGACAAAGAAAAGTGTTGATTCATGTGACCATAATAGTAATAATTTCATCTTATTTTGATCCTAGTATTCTTACATCAACCTTCAATCACTTATTACCCAATAAATCATGTATTTATCATTTATCGTAAATTAGATTCTTTTTCTATTCACCCAAATTTCATGTATTTTAGAAAAATCCAAAAAATTTACTCTAACCATTTTTTGATGTGTAGAATTCAAAAATAAAATCATTATTTTAAAAATAATTTTCTAAATTTTTTTAATTTAATTTTTAAATAAAATCATAGTTTATTTAACAAAATAACATTAAAACTATAATTTGTCTTATAACATCTTGAAAAATTAATCAAGGTCCCATAAAATTATTTTATAATCATAAGACAATAAAATAACAGTTAGTGATTATATTTTAAGAAAATAAATTTTCATTTTAAAATATTGAATTAATCAAATAATTATAATTAAAATATTTATGACATACAAAAATACAAATACTTATACTATGAGCGTTTTTTCACTTATATGATGTCTAAATTGAATTTATACAATCATGGGTAAAGTTTTTATTTTTTGGCCGATTTACTATTCTTTACAATTCATTACTATTCATAAGGGTATGTTACTATTCATAAGGGTATGTTACTATTCAAAAGGGTATGTTACTATTCATAAGGGTATTTTACTATTTCTCAAGAACTAAGATGATTCAATCATACTCAAACTATCGTACTGAACACAACCGTGTATGTCAGTATTTTGAAATTCTAATCAGAGAGGTGGTAAAACTATGTTTACTCGCTAGGTTATAATAAAGTGGTGTTTTTAGAGACTTAGTGTTTCATGCATTCAGTAATAATTTGCAAAATCATGGTGTGTTACATAAATTATCCTTTTGGTCAAAATCCATTCATCTCAAAATGATTATTTATTATTTAAATATAATATATATTTAGTATATATGTATTTAGAATAATCCATAATATTTGGATATAATAAATGAAATGCACCATTTATGGAGATTCTAGGCCATACGTACACATTAACACTACTTTCATTTCTCTTTCATGTTAAAAGAATAATAATTAATGATATAAATGTATATTATAAATAAAATATTACATTAATTTCATATATGTATCATATTTTTAATAATACATCCTTTAAACATTACATGTATAGTGTGAATGACTCATATCGCTTTGAGGGGCGGTAGTACACAACTCCTAAAACGAAAATGCAGTTTTTACACAACATGGAAAGCATAAAGGTATGTTATAATT
The DNA here is from genome assembly GCA_963277665.1 of Viscum album. Lineage (NCBI taxonomy): Eukaryota > Viridiplantae > Streptophyta > Magnoliopsida > Santalales > Viscaceae > Viscum > Viscum album. The sequence continues at coordinate 898,619,032 of OY728127.1, forward strand.
AAATTTATAGAATAATTAAGACAATATATATATAATATATATCACATATAAATATATATTCCATCATTATGGCCACCATGAGAGGTTGTAGGTAGAAAATGAACAATCATCGTTTCGTGAGGTAGTATGTTCGGTACCCATTAAATGGAGGTGTGTGTATGTGTAGATAAAATACATAGAATAAAAACATCATAGTATATTGATTATACGGGTGTTTTTATGTAATCACATAATAATAAATGTGTAGGGAGTGGATAATGGAAAAAAACTAAAAATCAAGAGAGAAGGCATTATCATTTAATTGGGTAACTTTTTTTGGTTTATACCAAAAGGCTTCCATGGATGGATTTCATCCCTATGAGAGGCTTCTAGGATTAGGGGATTGATTCTAGAAATATTTTTTGAATGTTTTTTTCCGAACTAAAATGCTTTGGTAGTTCTAATTAAAGAGCAGGAGAAGTGCCCTTTTATAAGAGAGGGTAGAGGAACCCTTGGAAATTATTAAAATATTAAATTAATTTAAATTAATTTTTTAATAAAAATGGATCCAACATGATATAAATTGAATATAATATTAATTTTTTTTGAAGTAATCTAATAATGTAATTTGTAGGAATGTATTTATTCTATTATAAACCTAATCTTTTTTTATTACCCTTTTTCTCTATTAATTCTAATTTTTATAACAACATTTTAATTATTATGAGGCTATAAATTTTACTTATATGGAAAAATTTTCCCATAATTTGTAACATAATAAACCTTTAGACGATATCATAGTCACTTTTTGAATTTAAAATATTTTTAGGATTTTTAAATTATTTTATAAATTATTATTTTTGTAAAATATTAATTATTTCAATATTTAGACTATTCATTTCATTGAATTTTATTAAAATTATAACACAGGGATAACTTTGAACCAAAACTTTTTATACTATTATAACATGTCATATTCTCCAATTAAATTTTTTAATGGAAGAAGATATGTCAAATAATATTTATTTTAATATTTATACTACAATTATTTTATTCTTTCAATATTAAAGAAATCATTGCATCATCACTGTGTCATAATTAAATTTAATTATATAATGTTTAAAAATTATAAATAAAATACCATGATATAGGTAATATTTTTATATTTATAATTAATATTTATAGTCTAAGATATCACTTATTTAACCCATATTAAAATTTTTTTAGTGTGGAGAGACATGAATACGACATTTTTGCCTTTACATTAAATAAAATAAAATAATTGTCATAATCACATCCATGTGGAATCCAAAGGCCATATTGTAGTTCCAATGGTTTTTTTGGTCGCCCATAATTCATAAAATAATATTAGGACTTGTTTTAGGGTAGTTTTATATTATTATAATATTAATTTTACCCTTATTTACATGATTTACAATTTAACCGTGGTAAATAAAGACAATTAATAATGTTATTATTCATAATTTCCAAAACATAAAAGGGACCTATTTACATAAATTTGATATTCTAATTAAAAATATAGAATCCATTTATTAAAATTTAAAACACATAAGTTGTAGTAATTAATTTAAAATTTACCCCTCTTGTCAAAATGAGAAAAAAAGTTTATAAAAGTAAAAAACATCAAAAGATTGATGTCTGCTTATATAAAATCGTGATGTAAAATTACTTCCATTGACCAAAATTGGATTAAATGTTAAAAAATGATCTAATTATACTTTAAAACCAAATAAAATTATAATATATCTATATAAATAAATGAAACGAATAGATGGTTTTAAATTAAAAAGCAGTATTTTTCACTATTTATTAAAATATGAATTTTAGCAGGAAAATACCAAACTTTCAACCAAAGAAACTTTTTATGTCCCACATCCAAATAAAAAAGTTTATTTTGTCAAATATATCATATAAATGTTTCAAAAAATAGTTTTATAAAGGGTTCCTTATAAAATAAGGTAAAACTACCTTTTAAAAATATTAGAGTGTTTTTTGCATAAAATTGGATTCATTCTCATTTTAAGCCTATAAAATTTATTGGATGAATGTTAAATCATTTATAAATCATTTTTAATAATAATATAGTATGTTCTGTTCATTCCCACTAATGAAATGATTAGGAAATAACTAGAATTTAAAATAATAATATTATTATATAATTATTTTTCGGTATAACTCAGTGTTGTGTGAAGCATATGATTTCGGAGAAACAAATTGTTCCGTGTCAAGTTTTCTATTTGAGATAGAGTCCTAATTATGGTAAAACCACTTTCTAATTAACAAATTTTTATTAGATATGAAGAATTCATATTCTATAATTACCTGAAATGATACATCCCCCCTTTTGTAAATTGCATCCTCACAATTTTATTTACTTCTCAAATAAGTGTGAGTATATATTCCTCATAAAATTTTCATATTCACATGTCACCTCTTCGACCATATTTGTTTTCAATAAAACCATTACATTATGAATCACCATATTCTGCAACACTTTCTCTCTATGGTCAAGAATGAGGACTGGTTGTTTCTCATAAGGAAGATGCTCTTCCAACTGAACTACTTATGGACTCAAAAAATGGGATGGATCTAGAATATATTTTATCAGAATTGATGTATGATAAACATTATGTATATGTGATAATAATAGAAGTAAAGAAACATGGTAGGAACCTAGTCCAACATTCTTTAGGATTTCATAGTGTCCAATGAACTGCAGACTCACCTTCCTATTGATACAAAAATACATCATGATTTTCCACTGTGAAACATTGAGAATGACCAGATAAACTACAAAGAATGAAAGATCCTTACTTCAGTTATTCACATTACTATCCTTCCTAATCTGAGCTATCATCATGCGCTTCCAACTAAAAAAACATTCTTTACAATCTCTTCTACAAATTATGGTCCCTTCAAATTCATTTCACCAACATTATCCCAAAAAGTTGGAGTTCAAAAATGATTTACATATAATGCCTCAAATGGTTCCATCTGTATGATGGAATGAAAACTATAATTATATTAAAACTCAACCAATGAAATATGATGATCCCATATTCCCTGGTAATATATTGAACAATCACATAACATATCATTAAAGATCTGAATTTTTCATTCTGACTATTCATATGATTGAGGATGGAATGCTATACAAAGATTTAATTCAGTACCATTGACTTTTTATGGCAATTCAAAATGTTATAAGTGAACATGGGATCACGATCAGATATAATAGATAGAGGAAATCCATGTTACCTGACAATCTATATAAGATACAACTGAAAAATATTATCAAGAGATAATGTATATTGAATAGGAAGAAAATGAGCAGATTTAGTCGATCTATCATCAATTACCCCAATCATATTGTTAACTAGAGAAGTCTTTGGTTATCCCGTAGCGAAATCCATGTATAGATTTTCAAATTTCCACTCTGATACTAGAAAATGAAGAACCATCCCTATCGGTAATTATCCTTCTGCTTTCACCTACTGACAAGTCAATCACTTCATAGTGACGTCAGTAATAGATCTTTTTATTCAATCACAATAGTAATGCACTCGAATGTCTCTGTAAATATATGTACTGTCAGGATGAACAAAAATCAAAGAACTATGAACTTCACTTTACAAATAATTATTCAACTATGAAACACAAGGCACACATAATCGCTTCCCAAACCATAAAACATAGTTTTTATCATTTTTAAATTCAGGTAACTTACCCTTGTGAACTAATTTTACCATTTTATGCAACTAAATATCTTCTTTAGGCACATTCATAATTACTTTTGATAGATATGATTTCATTGAAACCAAAAAAAACATAATAATTTCTTGCACAAAAAAACTTCCATAGAAAAGTTCATCAAATTATTAACCAAAGTATCACATTCTAATCATAACCTGGTTAATGTATCATTACTTTTCAAAATCAAAGCATAATCCAATTTATTTTCTTTTCCAATATTTTAATTAATCGTTCAATCATAATCCTTGATTAATTCAAGACATCTCCTCTATCTCATGTTCATTTATTTTTGAGTTAATATATACTTTAAACTTTTGTGATTAATATATCTTTCACACTTTACATAATACAAATGATTCATTTATATTTTTAATGATAAAATAATCGTAGGTAGTTCCAAATATTCTGTAGGGTATTTTAACTCATTAGTTCTCAACTATAGTGAAGCATAATCAATTACCTGATCACTCTTCATTAGGAATAAACCATGTCCATTCAAATAAGAATTACTAAAGATAGAAAATTCACCATTTCTGGAAGGTAGTTACAAAACTAGAGGATTCACCAATATTCATTTCAAATCATGAAAACATTCATCAAATTATTTTGTACAAATGATCTTAACACCTTCTTATATTAACATATTCTGTGGGATAGATAACAATGAAAAATTTTCAAAAATCCTTCAGTAATTTCAGGATAATCCTAGAAAACTATGAATCATGGTTATATTTATGGGTCTTGGACATTATTAAATAACTTCTGTTTTAAAAGGATACATAGTTATGTTATCCTTAGAAAAATTTTGACCAAGGAATGAATTTTGATGTAACCAAAACTCACATTTACTAAATTTACCATATAGTTTATTTTCATTGAAGGCTTTGAATATAACACTTAAATGACTTTCATTATCCTCTATACTTTTAGAATGTATCATAATGTCCTCAATAGACACAACAAAAAACTTATCCCAAAACTCAAGAAATATTCTATTCATAAGATCCATCAATATGGTAGGTGGATTGGTTAATCCAAATAGTATAACTACAAATTCATAATGGCCATATCTATTACAAAATATGGTCTTCAGAATGGATGCATCCTTTACTTTCAACTGATGGTACCCTGATCTCAATCCATCTTATGAAAAATATTATTCTCATTGGGGATAATCAAACAAATCATTGATATGAGGAAAATGATACATTTTCTTAATAGTGATGATATTAAAGGCTCTATAATCAATAAAAAGTCTCATTGATCCATCTTTATTTTTAACAAACTTGATATGATCACCCCATGGCAATGTCCTAGGTTTAAGGAAACCTTTATCTAATAACATCTGCAATTGCTTTTGTGACACTAATTGCTCAATTTGATCCATTTGATAATGTGGTTTTTAAATTTTCTTAGCATTAAGAAACTATTTCAAAAATAAATTCAGCTTCTCAATTAGGAATAATACTAGGAAACTCATCTGAAAAAATATATAGATACTCATATACCACTAGCACATCCATAATCTGAACAATTCCTTTTTTTTCAACAATATGTTCAAGGTAACATTAATTTTTCATGTCTCAATAGTTTCTCAACCTCCTAATATGTTATCAATGGTCTTGGTTCATTCTTTTACAAAAACTGAAAGACTATCATAAATTCAACCTCTTTAGCTCTATAGTCATTCATAGCTTGGTAAACAGAAATCCAATATATTCCCAAAATAGTATCAACTTCTACTAGAGGGAAAATGATAATATTTGAAGGTAAATTTTCTCTATAGATAAGTAATAGAATATTCATATAATTTATTTTTGCCTCAACATTTCCACCTGGTGTTTTCACCATAATTTAGGGATTCATTTTTTGAGGAGGAATTCCCAAGTTACTAGAAAATATCTCTGAAATAAAATAATGTGTAGACCCTGAGTCAAATAACACATTGGAATAATATGAATAATTTTTTTTACCTAACACCACTTCATTTAATGGACCTACATATAATAAAGTAGTTTCAATGGATTTCACCACACCTTTATGCTTATAGTTAAGTTACACCCTAATATTTGAGTTCATCCCTAGACACTCATTTGCATTATGGCATATCTCATTACACTTGAATCATTTTACTAACTGAATATAAGAAATTTATATACCACTACCATTATCTTTTTCAGTGCAATTAAGAGCCTTGTGTCCTATCTTACCACATCAGATGAACTTTCCAGAATTCTAGAGGCATTCACCAGTGCGATTTCTCAACAATTTTCACAAACCATAAACTTTATTTTCTTACCATTAACCATTTTATAATAAATATCCCATTTCACCTACTACATTTACCGCTTATTATACAATTTTCAAAGAACTCATAATAATCAGAAAAATATATTTCCTCCTTATCTATACACTGAACAAGTTTTTCATTACATTAGAACTCAAAAGAATCCAATTCCCTCCAATACTTTGGCTTTAATCTAGAGTAAAAATGACTGATTTTACTATCAATATACCATATGAAACTGGGAGCATACCATTATAGTCGAGTGAACCTTTCTTTTTTGGCAGACACTAAGTCATCTCCTGCCTCATTTCAAAGAACATTTTTTCTATACAATTTGAACCACCATAGGAAGATATTTCTCAAGAATCATGCCTTTGAATTCATCCAAATCAACAACATCAATATCTTAACTAACCATACAATTATTAACCATAGAACACCACTGATCAGATTAACCTTCAAAATGGTAAATATGATGACTATCCTATTGATGCTCTGAACATCCCATTACATCAAAAATATTTTCAAGTGATTTAATCCACCCTTCAACTAGCATGGGTTCAGATGATTTTCTGAATGACGGGGGATGTTGCCTAATGAAATGTTGTACTAACAACATGTTACTTTGTGCTTAATCTAGATGGTTTTGTGAATGGATAACTCTACCATTTATATCCTGTGTCACTTCTCCATCACTCCAACAAACTATTCACTTTCAATTCTGACGATATCAAGTTGCTGATTTGGAAGTTTGTTTTCCGCTTGATGTATTCCCAGCTTAACTACCTTGTTTCCTCTATGGAAAATAATTCTGAACAAAAATAAATTAGAGTATGAATGATGATAATATTAAAATGATATATCATTTCAATTTGGAATTAAATAAAAAAATAATATATGGATATGATATTAACCATATCTTAACTCATAATGTTATCTAATCGGGCCTCTGATAACAACTGTAAGGCCCTAGCCTTAAAAATTATATAATATTGGGTTAATTAAAGAATCCACATTGAGTATCTTTTTATATTTTGAGTTTTAGATAATTTTTCCATAACTTTTAAATATCAACACAAATATTACAAATTATACACTTATACTCACTATCAATTTATTTCACAATATAAATTTCTTTAAAATAAAACATCATCAATTTTATTGATAAAAATCTTCATGATTACATCCTTTATCTTATCAATCATTACACCCTATGGAAAGAATTTCAAAATATTGGGATGATCAAAAAAAGCTCAGTGAGTTATATAAAATAATGAAATAAAATATCAGTCCATGAATAATTATAATCCCATAGAACCATAATTTTCACCCATAATCAATAATTTCATTAATATAACTTGTGAAATCATAAGACTCATGAAAACTAAAAGAAATAAAAAAAATCATAAAGGTAACATGTCAAATCCATAACAAACATACATTATATCTTTCATAACTACATAGGGAGTGACCTTCATGGTTACATTTGGAATACCCTTCAAAATATATTAAATAAATATCTTAGAAGAAAACATATAATTTACCTCTATCACATAACCAAATTCATTGGAGAAAATTAACTTACTCACCTACCCTCATCTTATCATAGAACCAACCATATATATAAACAATTCCCAAGAACCATAATATAACCATAACACCTAAAAAAGCATAAAGGAAAAATAACAGTTCTACATTGCTACCAAAAGATATCATTTCATGATATTAAAATAATAAATACCTTTTAAAAAACCATTTTCAATAACAAAATTCATGAAAAAAGAAAATGATAATAATTTTTCATTTAAATATATTACGACTTGTAGTGGAAGCCAAATATCAAATAATGGTCACGACAACAGAAATGTTCATTGTCACCATTTATGTTAAAAACATTCCTTCTTTTCATTTAGTAAAATTATACATATAAAAAGTTTTTTTTGAACACCCATTCAATAAAATTTATATTCAAATGGGATTATTATAAGCTGTATAAAAGAAGTTCATGTATAATTCAAAATATGCCTTAATGAAATTAGATTGAGATGAAGTCCCTTACCTTGAGTCCGAATTACCTTGTATTTTCTTTATTTTCTTGAATAATAAGAAGAAGTTATTTATAATTTCTTGAGATAATTTTCAATTTTAACATTAATTCTATGTCACTTAGTACCATTTTATATAAATTACCTAATTATATAAGTTCATATTGGATGTTTTATCGATATTCGTTACTTGAGTCAAAATGAACTTCTTCTAATGTAAATTATCTTTGTAGTCAAAATTTAATCATATATAGAATATTATTCATGATTTAAATATAATATATATTATGTGATTATTTATTTTGAATAATCCATAATATTTGGCGATAATAAATGAATGCACCATTTATAGAGACGGTTGGTTGTTCGTACGCTTGAACGCTACATTCGTTTCTTTTTCATATTAATGGAATAAGAATTAATGGTATAAATGTATATTATAATTTAATTATTATATAAATTTCATATATTTCTCATATGTTTAATAAAACAATCCTTTATACATTCCACGCATAGCGGGAATGAGTCATATTGCTTTGAGGGGGCGGTAGTCCATACTTCCTCAAATTAAATTATCGTATTTACAAAACATTGAATTCATAATGGTATATTCTAAATAATGATAATAGAAAAATAGAGACAATATAAATACAGTTTCCCTCATAATTTACACTATCAGAGGTGGTATGTCAAAATTATTTAATCATCATGTTGTGAGTTATTAGTTCATCGTACATAGAAACAGTCTATTCGTTACCAATTAAATGGTGGTGTGTGTAAGTGTGGATTGAAAACTTCGAAAAAAAATTCTAATATATTTAGAATAATATTTTTGTTTATTAATCATTGAATAAGAAGTGTGTAGGGAGTGGATTCTAGAAAATAAACTATAATGCATGAGAAAACATGTTACCTCTTAATTGGGTAACTTCATTTGGTTTATATGAAAAGGTTTCCATGGGAAGATTTTGGTCCTATGGAAGCCTTCGAAGACGAGGTTATGGATTTTAAGAATAATTTAGGGTACGGATTTATGGAAGCAAAAGGATTTGGATGTGTGAATTATAGGGAAGGAGAAGTTCCCTATTTTAAGAGTGGGGAGGGGCACCCTTGGAAAGAATTAAAATATTAAATTAATATAAATTAATTTTTTAATCCAAATGGCTCCAAAATGAGATATGTAGAATATAGTATGAGGATAGTTTGAAATCCATTCATCAAAATCTTTTTAAACATATATTTACATTATTTTAAACATTATATTTTATGTTTACCTTTACTTATTCTCTTTAAATTTTATTTGTTGTAACAAAATTTTAATTATTTTGAGGCTATTAATTTTACCTATATAGAGTAAATTTCCTATAATTGGAATCTAAATTAACCTTTAGGAAAATATCATTTTCTGTTTTAGATTTTAATTTTTTTATGTTTTTAAAATAATTTAATAAATTACTATTTTTTGTAAAATACTAATTATATCAAAATTTTAAACTATTATTTTATTTTAATTTTATTAAATTTCTAAAATAAATAAAAATTCGAAACAAATCATTAAATAGTCTTATAACATGTCATATTCACATATAAATTTTTTGGATGGCATAAATTATGTCAAATAATATTTAATTTAATATTTATACTATCGTTTATTTGATTATTTCATTTATAAAGAAACCATGACATCATCATTATGTCATATTTAAATTTAAATATTCAATGTCTAAAATTTATAAACAAAATACAATGATGTAGGTAATATTTTTATATTTGTAATGATTATTTATATTCTAAGAGACCACTTATATAACCAATATTAAAATTGTTTTTGTAGGAAGAGACATGACTCTGACAATTTTTCCTTTACATTAAATGCTATAAATATCATAATAATACTCAGGTCACTTCCAAAACCCTCATTTGTGTCCAAAATGTTTTATTGGTCGGCCATTATTCATACAATAAGATTAGGAAAAGTTTTAGGGTAGTTTTATATTGTTATAACATTTTTTTACCCTTATTTACTTGATTTACCCATTGACCGCGGTAACTAAAAATAATTACAAAAGTTACTAATTATAATGTACACAAATAAAAGGGAACAATTTAAATAATATCAAACTCTTAACTAAAAATATGGAATCCATTTTTCCAAATTAAAAAAAATCAGTATTCATTTTAAAATTAATCCCTATTGTCAATATGAGAAAACATGTTTTTATAATAAAAACCATCAACATATTCACACATGTTTATATCAAATTTTGATGTGAAATTACTTCCAACATACAAAATTTGTATTAAATTTTAAAAACATAATATAATTATCTATTGAAACCAATTAAAATTATAATGTAATAATATAAATAAGTCAAATGAAAAGGAAAATTTGAATTTAAATATTGTATTTTCATTATTTAATAAATTATGAATTTTATCATAAACATACCAAAATATTAGGAAAAGTATATTTTTATGTCCCACTTACAAATAATAAGTTTATTCAATCATATATAACTTATAAAAGCATCAAAAGATATATTTAAAAAGGGTTCTCCATCAAAATAAGTTAAACTACCTTTTAAAAACATTTGAGTGTGTTATGATTAAAATTGAATTTATTCTCATTCTTAGCCTATAAAATTTATTGGATGAATGTAATTTTTTTAATAAAGATGTGTAATCATAATATAATTATTTATGTTCATTCCCACCAATACAATGGCTAGGAATTAACTACCATTTAGAATAAAAATCATATTATTGTTTTATTTTTCGGTATAACTCAGTGTTGTGAGAAACGTAAGATTTCAGAGAAACCTGTTGTTACGTTTCAAGTATCATATCACAGATAGCATACCAATTAAGATAAAACCACTATATAATTCATAAATATGTAATTGATATGAAGATGTCTTATTTTGTAATTACCTGGAATGTTGCAATTGACTATAAGGTTATTCACATGGTATATTTCATATAAATTTATTATATTCATTTAAATTATGATGGATGAGAATCTAAAGGAAATTTAGATGAGAATTAATATAAAATAAAATATTTAATAAATAATATAATTAATCGATTCGAGGGTGATTTATCTTAAATATGAATGATTATGAATTGAATTCTAGTTTTATTAAGTGTGTACTTCTTTTCTTGAAAGTGGATGATCATGAGAATAGACCAGAGCTTTTTATTTAATTGGATTCATTATATTTAATTTATTATTAAATTAAATTGTTTTCATATGTGCATTCTATCCTTTTATTATTTAATGGATTGCATTTACATGGTTTCATTTATGTAAAACCTTATTCAATTCACCTATGTGTGAGTAAAATCCTATGTAATATATGGAGCTCCCATGCTATTTGAGTTGATTCATGTTTGGAGCCGACGAAAAACCAATCCAAGAGAGATACTTATGTGGATTGGTAGAAATTTGTAATGTGAAACATAATTGGATCAAGGTTTTTTTCTACTAGGTAAATTATTAGTTTATCAACATCAAGATAAACTGCCCATTAGTGAAGCTCCTTATCATTTTAATATATTATTTTATTTCTTTCAAGTTGCATGGTTATTTCATTATATATCTTTTTTCACAATCACATAATTTATGAATTAATGATCATGAATGATATAACAAAAATAAATTGGCTTATGTGTAAATATTATCTAAGAATTTGAAAATCACTTATCAAAACCAAAATAATATTATGAATTATATGATAATGATAATACTTATCCATTTAAGCATAAAAAGGATAAAATACCTCAATAAAATATTATATCAGTATAGCCTTCACATTAATTCTATTAAAATCGTACCATAGTTTAATGTACCTTGTCAGGCAATGTTGGGGTGATTTAAAATATCGGTGAATTAAAACAAGATTTTTTGGGTTGACATAACATAGTTCACATAAAGGGTTAACTTCCAAAGCATAACTCAATAAAACTAGGAGTCAGAGGTTATGGAAATCCAATTACATATTTTTTGTATTGAGTAATCAACTCAGCATATCAAAAAATAGTGAGTTAATGAAGTTGTAATTTTAAATTCCTACCTAAAACCATTAATTATTCTTGACCGACCAATGATGGGGTAATGATAAGATGAATTTGAATCCTTTCCACTATAATGCCAATGAAATAGGATATTATAAGGACAATGGTTAGGCCTATTGGGTTTCAATAAAATATTTGGAGACAAATGAATATAATTTCTATTTATTTGAGATGGTGTCTATAGGTTATCCTTTTCCAAGAAAATAAATTCTATTTTCTTGAAAAACCTTTTCCTAAAGAGCTTAGAAATGATGCAAATGATGAAGAGTTAAAACATTTTGAAAAACTTGTGAATGATTCCACATATTTTTAATGTTTCATGCTATCATTCGTATCAAAGGTGAATTTTAAGGAACATGAGGATATGGATTCCTATAGCATTATGTCTATGATTTGGGATCCCTATCAAGACTAGGAAAGGAAATATAGGTAAGAAATTTCCAATACATTGTTTAAAATAATTCATGTAGAGTCTGTGCCAATAGGGTCTCAAATAGTCAGGCATATTTTCTATATTGAACACTTAGACATATTAGGGATTAAATTCCTAGATGAGTTGCATATAGATCTCATAAATTCATCAATTTCCAATACCTTATCAATATTTTTTTAATTAAAATATGGGGAATAATGAGAAGAGTCTTTTATGACATCTAACATTGATTATCCAAGTGGATAAGGACAACATACATGATAAACTCACAGTTCATATGGTTAATAAGAAAAGGAATAAAAAGGAAAAGGGGTCCAAGAAATATAAATATTCTAAATCTCATGAGAACCATCATTCCAAGAGGAAAGAGATATAGAGGTATAGAACAGAAGAGAAAGCAGTATGTTTTTCTTGTGGAAGGCCACACCATTGGAAGAGGAACTCCATGCTGAAGAAAGGGGAAGAAAAATTTTGTTCATTATTGAGTGTAATAATTCAATATATGCACATTGGTTATTAGATAAAACTCTTGGTGCTCTCATATTTTACCAAATAAAGAAACCAAGTAGATTTTGAATGATCACTAGCGAAGGGGAGGAAATGAGACCTACTAATGGTGTAAGGATGGATTCTTTGGGTATTTGTGACTACTACCTTTCATTCCCAATGGTAATGATTTTGGTTTTGAAAGGTTGTTATTCTTTTCCTATAGTTACCAAGAGCATAATTTGGGTTTCATGCCTAGATTCATATTCTATTATCTTCAATTGTTGAAATAGAATTTTTTAAAATTTTATGGAAAACATATGTTATGGTATGGATCATTTAAACAATGGAATTTTTTTATTATATTATGAAATCCAATTGTTGGAAATTAATAATGAATCAATTTCATGAGACAAAAATAAATCCCAGCTTTGGAATCACAAAATTGGTCATGTGAAGATGAAATGTTTGAAAAAGCTTGGCTAAGAAGGTTATTTATACTTTCCTGATCTAAAAAAACTTGATAGAAGTCATTATTATTTATGAGGAAAATGGCCAAACCACAATTTTGTGCACATGGACAATAAGCCATAGAGATTCTAGTATTGGTACACACTTATGTGTGTGGACAATTTCTAGTAGAATCTATAGGTGGATAAACTTACATCATAATCTTTACTAATTAATTGAGTATATATTGATATTTCTATATGATGAGGTATAAGTCTTTTTCCTTTTGGAAATTCATGGAATACAAGATTTAAGTAGAGAATCAACATGGAAAGAAGATAAATAATCTTCGATCAGATCGATGTGGTGAATACCTTAACCCATAGTTCCACGAATTTCCAAGGAAGTTTGGGATTATATTTCAATTCAATCCACCTTACAAACCGTAGTGGAATGGTGTTATTGAAAGGATGAGTCGTACCATGTTAAACATTTTATGGTTGACGATGAGTCATGCCGATCTTACATTATCAATTGGGAGATACCAAATACAAACATTAACATATACATTCATCCAAATAAAAACTAAATCATAAAACATAATTCCCTTCAAGTGGTGGAGTGGAAGAAAACCCATTTATACACATAAACATGTATGGGGTTTTGTATATTTTTTATAGCCTTCCTTAGGAAACAAATTATCATCCTAGGGCATAATTTGTATCTTTAATGGGTCTCCCATGGAAACCAATAGATACTACATACACAACCACTAAGACAGGATAGTGACTATCTCTAGTCATGTTTTCATTATTTGGAGGGATCACATCCTCAAAAAGAATTGTGGGAGAAAGATTGACATTGATGAAGCTGATTCTCAAGATATGAAAGATCTAGTATAGGAATAAGTTTCACAGGTCCCCATTGAAGATGATGTTTTTGAATCATAGGGACTTTTTTGGAGTATATGTGATATAAGAGAACCATAGAGATATTTTTTGTAGTCACCAAATTTGGTGACTCATTGTTGGTTAAAAATGACATACCACTCTCTTACAAGGAAGCTGTTGAGAGCTCAGAAGCTACAATATTGAAGGAATCAATGAATTCTGAAATGGATTCCATGTATCAGAACCATTTCTATGTTCTGGTTGACATGAAAGTTGATATAAAACCTATTGGGTGAAAATTTTTATTGAAGAAAATAACTAGACATGGAAGGTATTGGAAATTATTATAAATCAAGGCTAGTTTCTTAAGTGTTTAAAGAGCTTAATGTAATTGACTACAATGAAAGATTTTCAGTAGTTTCCATGTTTAAATCCATCAAAATTCTACTTGAAATAAAATATTACCAGGACTATGAGATTTGGAATATGGATGTCAAAATTATATTCCTTAATCAGAACCTTCATGAATATGTCAATATGACACAACTGTAATGGTTTTTTATTCCACATGATTCCAAAAATATTTTCATGTTACAGAGATCCATTAATGGATTATTGTAATCATCCATGCCACAGAACATTTTATTAAATGAATCCATTCAATAATTTGGTTGTATTAAGAATGCCTATGAGAAATTTGTTTATATGTGGTTTTGTGGAAGTTTAGTCATTATCCTAGTGGTAGAGGATGATGACATATTACTTAATGGAAATAACATATCATTCTTATAGTTAGTTAAGGACCAGATAAACAATTATTTCTCCATGAAGTACATAGGTAAATCAACCTATATAATAGGGATCAAGATCATTCATGAAAGATCCATAAGGATATTTGTATTATGTTAAAGTACATATATTTAACAGATACAATAGAGATTTTGTATGGAACAATCAAAGAGTGGATTGGTTCTAATGAAACATGGATTATATAAATATAAGAAAATGTTTCCTTATACACAATAAGATAAAGAATGAATGAGTTGGATCATATATATTTAGCGATAGTATTAATCATGTATGTCATGTTTTTGCAAGGATTTTTTTCCTATTCATTGATCATGGTAGGAAGATATCAAGCAGATCTAGGAGAACAACATTTGACAACTGTAAAATCTATATTTTATTATAAATTTTGAACTATGGATATGTTCATAGTGTATGTAGTAGATGAGGATTTGGTCATCCAGGGTTATGATGATTCTTTTTTCTAATAGATAATAATGATCTGAAGCCGGAATAAGATATGTTTTATGTCTCAATGAATGATTTGTGAGCCAAAAGTGTTCAAAGCATTCGGATTTTGATGAATTTACATCATAATTGATGTATATAGCAGCTTCTGAGGTATCCATGGAATCTATTTGGATTCTGAATTTTTACCAAGAGAATGATGTGGTGCCTAGCAGTAAAGATTCCATCACATTTTATTGTGTTAACAATATCATAGTGGATCTTGAATAAGAGACAAGGTCACACCAGCGGACATAGAATATACTCTGAAAGTATCACCTTTTGATACATTTTCATCTGTCGAGTGATGTTGCTTTAATGAGAGTACCCATGGTAGATAACATAGTGGACACGTTGACTAAAGGAAAATCATATCAAAAGAACTAGTTTTCATGTGACAACTCATGGAATAATGGTTGTCTGTAGTTGGCTCTAGTGTAGGTGGGTGTATATTGGATTTGTCTCCTTAGAACAAGATTCTTTGTACTTTATGAAATCATGTTATAACTGTTATGAAAATTAATAAACTACTTATAAAATATTGGCTATTTTTCTGCATGTCATAGTATTTGATAATGTCCTAAGAGTAGTTGTTTCACTAAACTGTCATAGGAGTTCCCTACTATGATGAGAACCCAAAAGTTCCAGGACACTGTTCTGGAATATTTTTTATATCTAGATGATATCATTTGAGGAACAAAAATGATACCAGATGTGGGGGGTTGAGACTAGTAGAACATTGAGGAAACTTCTCATGGTGAAATCCCTTAGTAATATCCAGTAGGATATTATGAGAATGATACCTCACAGTAGAAAATCCACATTTCTATGTTTCATTGAATATTCCTACCTGCATATGTGTGTATTGTTCCTTAGACTTTATAATTGATACTATTGAGTATTATGAGTCACATACTTTGATGTATTGATGAAAACCATGATGACCTATGTTCATTGTGAGATACGATACGTTGGGTGTGCCATGATTAATATTAAATTTATGAATAATGTGAGAAAGGATTTTTCCCTTCTATTTTAGTGGAAGTCAATATCTCAGTTCCCTTGATGGAAATGATATGTCCTTAATAAATCCATGTACATGGTGTTTGATAGGAACATTCATTTTCCAGGAAATCAATGAAAGAGACATCGAGCACAATGGTTGAAGGCATAAACATGAAACCTTCTTGGTTAGAGATATCATGATAAAGTGATTATATAACACTATAAGTGTTCGTATGAGGTAACATTTAATTCCAAAATATACTTCATTTACTATGGGTGTTTATGCGTATTTCTAGATGTTATTCTTAGAATTTAGCCTACACCGCAAGACGAAACTAATGAAGTGTCCTAGAGGGTCACACACAATGTTTATCATGAAAAATAGTTAAATAATATATTATTAGTTATTATTTAACAATATTAACAAATATTATTCTTGAATGTGGTTTAATAATTATTCATGTATGATTGATCGCATATTAATATTTATTTATCATTTTGATAATATAATTTTTTTATTGGTGAATAATGGATTGATATTATTTTAGTGGATAAATATTCATTATTAAAGGATCAATATATATAGAGGAGTGGATGACTAAATCTTTAGATCCAATGAGAACTAATAAATATCAAAAATTATATTATTTAATATAATTTTCATGTTATATTCATGTCAAGAAATAATAATTTCGATGTTATTCTTTGAAATAGAGTTCCACATGGATTAAATAAATAATGAAGTCTACTTGTTCTATTATTTTATTTTAACCATAGGTATATATAAACCCATTTATATTATTTTCCTAATAATCCAATTCATTATTTTGAATTGTGAACAATAATTTTGGATAATCCTCTCAATGTATAGAAAGGTATCTTCTATAAGAACCCTCCAAATAACGGAGAGTAATCTTCCTCCACCAGATCAAGGAGAATACATTGGATGTTTTTCTAGAAGCGATCAAAGGTTAATGATGCAAGCACAATTATCTATAGTGATAGCACCCATAGATTTATTCAATGACGTCTGGAGATTTATGCAAGACATTTATATCATCGGGTGGGGGAATTTTCATTTGATTCCTATAATGCAATGATGGTGCATTGAAGATCTGCTACAAGATATATCAATAAAGTGTAAATTACATCAACGCAATAAGTGATTATCATAACATTAGTTCTGGTCTAATAACTCTTGTCTGATTTCACTGATCTAATTCCATTGATTGTGGTGTTCATCGGCTTATTGATTTTGGATTAATCAAAGATCATAAAAAAAGTCAAGTAGGGAACCACCAATAACACAATTACACTATGCCGAAATCCTATAGTAATTCCCCATTACCTTTTTCCAACTATGTTCTGATCCCTATTTTTGGTTTTCCATTTTCATTGCATTAGTATCTTTGACCCATAATTTGGAGGATATATGTGATGGGTATGTAAAGGTATGTTGGGATTTTTATTATTTCCCTAGACTTTTCTTATATTCTTTGGGTGCTGACATGATGTGTAATTGGATTACAAGATGTGTAATGGCCACTGGATATATTTTATGAACTTGATTACATAGTGTGATAATGTTATATGTTGTGTAAGAATTGTATATGATGAAATGTAAAAAACTAATTTTTATTCTAAGGAAATATGTTTTTCAGTGTAACTTTAAATAAAAGGGATTCACATTGTGTTAATGATGACACACCATGTAATTCCCTGAGTTTTAGTTTTTAGGTTGTCATGTGGGTCTTTGAGGGTTAATTTGTTTTTTCATCCTTCTCCTCTCAGCTACATCTCTTATCCTAGATGATTATCGGTGTCTTACATCCATATAGATAATTTTTTTAGATATTGATCAGCACGACAAGGCACCTCATCTCTCCATGTAAGAATTATTCTTGGTTTCCCTCTCATTTGTTATTGTGGAACCATTTTTTATAAGGATTGTTAATTTAATGGAGTTTTCTTTCAATAAATTTCTATCTCTAGTCAGTCACGGTCATCCAAAGGCATTTTTTCGGGTTTCCAATCCTCATTGTCAATGGTGGTTAGGTTTTCTACATTCTTGAGATTTTGGGATTTATTCAAGTGTTCTAATTTATTGAATTGATTATTGTACTTTTTAATTATTTGAATAAAAACGAAATTCCATGTGTTGAATTTGAAAATAGAATGGGTTCACATTTGAATATTTCTATTTCATTTAAAATGGAATTTCATTTATTTCAGATGAAATATGGATTTTCAAACCCCAGAGCAGATTTGATTTGATTTGAAAACAGGTGTATAAAAATGTGAGCATGGTTTTTAAAATAAAAATTTGCAAGCAGTGCACATTGGGAACCTTGGTTGAAACTATAACGAGTCATGGGAATCCTTAGTGTTTTTGAAACCACAAGGAGGTTTCCTCTTTTCATTCTATGGCCTATGGAAGGACTTAATGATAGTTGGATCCAAATATATGCCATGTTGTACTTTTGAGTTTCTAGAACGTATTTTCCCTTAGTCTAGATCCCAATTAGTAGGTACATTATTGTTTATGGTTATTTATTACATGATATTTTATTTCATAGATGTTGGTTCACATTTTTATATATATTAAAAATATTTAATTGTATTATTTTTTTCATGTTCTACGTGATATGAAATTTATGAAAACTCATGTATTTTTTGATAAATGTTTCTGCATCTTTTTATTTACTAAAATCCCTCTATTTTTTTGTTTTATGGCTTAAACAAGTGATTTCATGTTATTAGAGCTTCTATAGATTCTTTGGTGGTGTTCTGTTGGGATCTCATTCATAGACCCTAATTCTTCTTTGGGATACTATAGACCTTGTTTTGTAGAATTTAGGTAAATTGAAGATCATTACATAGCATCTAATATTCTATTTTCATTATTATTTTCTTTTGGGATACTTTTGAGGTGATGTTTGGTCACATGGTTATATTTTATCTTGATTTTTCTTTCTTTATAGTTTATCCTGTTTTGATCCGGTGTATCTCTTATTATTCCTAAATTGTACTGTATGTGAATGTTTTGTTTTTTATTTTACATGAGACTAGTTTTATTTTCTTTTTTTACCCCAACCCATGATCGGATGACTTGGGGGACTAGACTTGTTGACTCGGGTTGGTTTATTTCAATTTGGTATCAAAGTAGTTTACTCATCCTGAAGTGTGTCAAAAAAACCTGATTAGGTTATATGTCATGGGTAGATAAGAGTAGGATCATCAGAATTTGGATGGTATTTGTAGAAATGGTGTCTGGCTATCTTACTCTTATTACAAAAGCTGAAATTCCATGGGTGGTCTGGAAAATAATTAAAAAGTACAACAATGGGTATTTATTTTAATTTTAATACATTATATAGGAATTTTGTTTAAATTAACCTATATTTAATGGATTAGTAGTTGGTGTGTGAAAGGTCATTTAAGTAAAGGATGGTGAGATTTCATTTAGATGAACTTACTCCTTTAATAAGGTTTTGTATTTTTGTGATATGATTCACCACTGCTTTAAATTTTTACTTTTTGAAGAAAATTTTAGGATTATTTTTTTGGTTTGTTGGATCTAGAACTTTCTCAGGAATAATATTGTAGTGTCTTATGTTTAATAGTATATTCCTCCATGTAGATCTCTTCCAAATACAAGATGGGGAACTATGAGGTAGGTTCCATAATCGGATCCTCTAGTGGACCCTTCATTGGTTGTAGCATTGATCTATACCATTCAGAATATGGGGTGAGTGGGTGAATTGAACCTAGAATGGGCAGTGGATCATTTCTCAGAATTTACCATGTAGAATCCACCTATCCTAAATGGTAAAAAATGACCACAAGATTCATAGTAGTGGCTTGAGAAGATTTAGAGTATCGTCAACTTTTTGAAGAATCCTAAGGATTATTTGGTGGTTTTTTGCACATATATGTACAACCGACAAGGGAGAAGATTGTGGGTCTCTATAGTGCATAATAAGTTGCATGGTGGTCTTACCTTGGTTTCTTTCAAGAAGATAATTTCTCAAAATTTTTATCCTAAGACATTACATATGGAAAATACATGTGAGTTCATGAACATGGACCAAGGGGGGTGTACTGATTTGAATTACTCCACCCATTTTTCTATGATAGTGCAGCTGGAACCATAGATTATCACATAGAAATTCTTAAAGGACCAGAGGTTTGTGATAGAGATTAGGGAGGATGTCTATTCAATGCTAGTTATTTTGAGGATTTAAACCATTATGGTGGTATTTGATAAATATTCTTTCACTGATGTAGAAATATCTAGAAGGACTGGTTTGGGAAGAGTTCAAGTTGGTATAACAGTAATCCAGAGTACTTATTCTGATCAAAAAAGGAAGCACAAGAGTGGTCATTTATTTACCAAAATTTGTATAGGGTCTTCCACCAAGAAGTAACATGTTATTTTCAACTAGTGTGGGAGGCATGGTCATACCCGACCATAGTGTACATTGGCTCCTAGATGATTTCATATTTGAGGTTGATCTGGCCATCTGAAGTATTTTTGTTAAAAGATGACCCAAGGAATTAATGTGGGATCCAAATTCACCAAGGGGTTGTAGGTTCGCATTTATTCTTCCAAGTATGATGTGACTCATTCATAGTTCTAGTGGAATGTCAATGTGACTATTTCATGTAGTATTTTTGTATTTGATTGTGCGACAGTGTAATCTAAAGAAAGGTTATCTACTATTAAAGGTATGATATTTATTTCATCATCTATGGTGATGGGATTATTTGATACATGAGATACTCATTCTTTTAAATCATAAATGATGGATGAAGTGTTTGGTTTTAATTTATATCTTATTCCATTATTGTATGATCATTTCATGCCTTTGATAAAGAGGTATGAAAAAGGTTCCAAATGTCCCATGAGTCTGGGATTGATAGTTGTCATTGATTTTGTTAGTGAATTTTTAGTGCTTGATCTTGACATATTTCAATTGATAATTGGAACGGATTATATGAATAGCATGAAGTCACATATATAAATAAATCTCCATTGGGTATGGTTCTTATCTACCAATGGGTTCACTCATTTTTTCAAGGGAGAATGGGACTCCATAGAGGGAACAAAAGGGTCGGTTGTTCCTTTTTCAGGATTAATATCATCATGGTTTTTAGAAATTTTTTTCAATGTAGTTGACCCATGCTTGGTTAGTAATCTACATGTTGTTGTGTGTGTGTACCCTGATGTCTTTCCAGATAATTTTTCTAGATTTCCTCCATAAAGAGAGGTCGAGTTTACTATTTTAATGTTACCTGGAATGATGACCATTTCTATGAGATCCTATAAAATGAAACCTTTTGAGTTATTAGAACTTAAATTACATATTTAGGACCTCAATATGAAAGGGTTTATTCCACATAGAGTGTCACAATGGGCTTCTCCTTTACCCTTTACTTAGAAGGTAGAATGAAATCATTGACATTGTATTGACAATAGAATGTTGAATTAGGTGATAGTTAAGAAACAATATCCATTACCAAGAATTCATTATCCCATTGATTAGTTGAGAGAGAATAATTGGATTTATAATTTTAACATTCAGTAAGGTTACAACTAGTTGAGAGACCGAGAGGAGGATATACTAAAGAGAGTGTTTCAAATTTGATAAGGGAATTTCCATTTTTTATGTATACCATACAGTATCACTAATGCTCATGTGGTATTCATGTCTTTGATGAAATTAGTGCTCCATTGGTTCTTGGAATATTTTTTTGTTTTGCACTATATATTATTTCTTGCTGTACTCTAAGATAGAAGGGAGTAAAGAGGCCATTTGGATATAATTCTTCGAACCCTCCGAGAACATTTTCTATATGGTAATATTTCAATGTGTGAGTTTTGGATCTAGGATGTGATGGTTTTGTGGATTATGATATCTAAGATAGGTGACTTTGGGTATGATGAAAAGTTATAGGAAGCTCTTCCATTAGAGTATCCTAGAAATTTTCGCGGTATCCATTGATTTTTGGGGTTATCATGTTACTATAGAAGGTTTGTTCGGGACTTCTCCAAGATCACATCTTCAAGGATAGCTTTAACCCATATGTGTGTAATTATTGTGTTTAAAGACATGCGTATAAGGTATTTTGAGGAGCTAAAGATGAGGTTGAATTCTACATCTATTTTGATTCTTCTAGATTTAGGATCGGGTAATGAAGTTTTTAGCGATACCTGTTGTAATGGGTTGGGTTGAGTATTGAT
Source organism: Viscum album (assembly GCA_963277665.1). Classification (NCBI taxonomy): domain Eukaryota; kingdom Viridiplantae; phylum Streptophyta; class Magnoliopsida; order Santalales; family Viscaceae; genus Viscum; species Viscum album. Next base: position 898,641,992 of record OY728127.1, read on the forward strand.
GTAGGGGAAATAGGTTGTGTATTTTGGCTCATTCTAGTTATTTCGTCATGAGAATAAATATCCTACCCAAGATCTTGAGTTGGAAGTTGTTATGAATGCACTAAAAATTTGGTGTCACTATCTCATTGGAGAATAGTTTACGATATATTTTGATTACAAAAGCATGAAGTATATTTTCACTTTGAGAGAACCAAACATGAGACATAGATAAATATACCAATATCACCAAAGGTAATCCAATGGTGTAATTTGGGAATACATCCTTGTAATGATCAATCACTAGATGGAAATACACATGATGTGTTCCCTGATCATCTAGATATGTACTCGCTATTTGGGAGGTCATCTCTCCCATCCCATGATTCTATAGTAGAGCTCGACTCTCCTAGATATCCCATTCACCCTGGTGAATATAATCTCTACTTTATGTTGATCTGAAGCTTTCCATCTAGTGATAGAATTCTAAAAAATCATGAGAATCTATGAGCCATTCCATTCCATGTATGACATAAAACCCTACCATCTCAAGGTCATAAAGGCTCAAGAATAAGAGACACCCACCAATCATAAGTGTACACTTTCTTAAATGGAAAACACCCTATGTTATGAATTCCAAAAGAGTTTCTAGTGTACTAACACCACAAAAAAATTAAACTTTAATACCAAGGATTTCCATGATGAGAAAAAATATAAAACAATGTGATTCCCCTATATCAAAAATCACAATAAAAAGTAGAGGTGACAAGAATAGTAATTTTGATAGTTGAAGGTTTGGGATCCCACTCATACTGGGTATTTGGAACTACGTATACATAGACGAAACCATGACTCTGTGACAATATCTAGATACCCTCAGCAGATCCACCCTATTGTCACTGCACAACTATTGTCTGACTACCACTTCCAACACCACCACTGCAGCCTGATCAACAAGTTGTATGAAAACACCCCCACCTAGTAAGAACCTTATGCGCTAATCTTGAACCTATAGTTGGTTCAGAAAATCTCTAACTGGATGATAAAGTAAATATTCTATAGAATCCCTAAAGTCATCACATCTTGTCATATGACAAAACTCAAATAGGACTCCCATACATTGTGGCCTTTTATTTCTCATCCTAATGCACTGGTGGCACCTCATTTGGAATCATGAAGAGATATTATTACTACTAGTATCACCATGTGGAAGCTTTATATGACTCTTCCAAATATCCGTCGATGCATTACTAGACATAGGTGCTGAACATCCAAGGACCGCACCTCCAAATAACATCAGGCTACGCTCTGTGATCAGTGCTTGATTAACTATCTGATACACAATAATTAGTCAGAATAAAATTACCTATAATAAAAATTTTAACCTCATACCATCTTTCAATTTCTTAACATCATAAAAATCATCATGCATCATAATTGGTGCGAACCACTGGAGCTATGTGAAACAGGGTGAGTAATCCATAAGTAACTGCACACCCTACTCCAGATAAATAAAGCCATGGGTTTTATTGTCCCAAAAAATTTTAAGATAAAACTAATTATATAGTTCCATATAAAAATCCCACAAATACATATCAAAATTATGTTCCTTATATGTGATAACATCCCACTATAAATATGTGAAGTCTTGTATGATATACGTAGTGAGTACAACCCTTTGATCAAGAGGAATCTCTAGATGCTCAAATATAGATAGAATGTCCTCTAGCCATGACTCTTCTTCCTATGTTATTCCATCCCCCGAAGATGTGGTTTGTTGCTACTTCTGGAACACTTGTGTTATCCAAGCCTTAGAGGTGATATACTATGATTCTCCTTGAAAAGCTGGCATGAAGAATATAATGTTTTCATAGAACTATTCCACAACACCAACATCGAGTACAAAAAAATGGTTCCTCACCCAATATAATCGGAGGATCTAATGGTAGCCTAAGGCCTACCTCCTCCATTGAATAATCATCACCACACTCTTTGTGTGCCAATTTTTTCCATTGTGGTTGGGGGATCTACAATGCCAAACACACACCTCAGTCAATGTCCATTAACTGAGTTCACTTCTCAGAAGTGTAGAAACAAGGGTAGGATGGGTACAAGCCTTCCAATGAGATTACACCCATCTCACATCCCCATGGGATAGGTCAGGGTGTCAGACAAGTCATGTGTAAGAAAGATACACTACCAAAATCCCACTCCGAAGGTCGGGTCAAGTATTGTTCTCTGCTTTAATATTTTTTAGTTTCACTTATTTTCATATTATCATCATTTCATAATGAGTTCATATTCACATTTATTTCATTGAAAATAATTTCATTATTATCACATCCATTTTTTAAGGGTAAACCAATGGTAATCCAAACTCTAGTCCATAGTGGCCCATACTCCCCAGGGATCAATGGTCGGCTCCCACCTACACCAAATCACAACACATTTCACTTTATGGTTGAACAGTGATCCAAAAAAATTTGATCCAAGAGTTCCCATACACCTAAGAGACCATATCATTCCATACATCTCTTTAAAACCATAAAAAACTAAATATACCTAACACAATATCTTGCATGTGTATCACAACACCTATCACAACAACATGCAATCAGTAATGCATCCTAAATGTCATGGGATAATGCATAGAATGAGTTATCAATCATATGAATATATAATGCATGAGATGGAATATCATTATATCATTATGTTTCAAAAGGAATAAACCACAAATTATATAAAAAAATTACGATAAAAAAAGTGGATCACACAATGGAAGAATCAAATCAACTGTAATTTTTAAAATCCAGAATATATAAATTTCAATTCATGAAAATTTGGGTTTTGCTGAGATATGGGTTAGTTAGGCATGGGCATAACACAATTCCAAATCCCATTTCATTTCTATCCTCACAAAACAGTAAATCAAAATAGAAAATATGTCTCTGAAACCAATTCGTAATATCCCATACCTGGATGTCACTGAATGGTGCCCTGAGCCCAGTGGGTCACATGGTCTAAACCACATCTCCCCAAATGCCAAAGGCTGCTTACTAGAAGTGAGGGGAATATATGAGTAAGTGTGGACACTATTACCACATTAATAGATTGTATCACATTTGAATATAATTAATAGATAGTAGTAGTATAAGTATTAAACCATGAAAATGAAATAAACATTGGAAGAAAAATAGCAACAGCAGAGCAAGAAATCATATCATATACAAGAAGTTGATAGATGTCAAATGTTTCTAATAGAAAATCCAATATAGGTACATAATAAAAATACAAAAAACATGTCCCAAAAGTAAAAAAGAACCAAAATAATCCCAACACCATCACAAGCCTCAGATTGGTCCCCTTTTCTTCAGCTCTTAAGAAGCATATCATGTAACTGTATTAGGTGCTTACCCTTTTTGAAACCAGAAATCATATATCAATTTGGGTCAAAACACATGACCCAAATAATTTGTGAGATATAATCCCAATATGAAAACCCCAAAATTATATTCCAATTAGTCAGTGAATATATATTTTATATAACATTATGTGCAATATGTAAACAAGCAAATAACCAGAACTCAAAAGTAAAGATTATCTATCTGCTAGAAGTCCATTAATATCATTTTCATTTTATCAAAACATATAACAAATTCAATTAAATCGAATTTATAATATCCAAGATTTGGCTTAATCCCAACATCCCACATGTTACTGGAACCCCTATAGATTCCTCATAAGTCCATCTAAACAATACAAATCAACACCGACTCTAAGAATGTTCTTTGGCTTGGAGACACATTATAAGTCCTTTCATCTTATAGTTAAAACAAAACCCGATCCTATCTTTGATATTCCAATGTTGGAATTCATGTATCGCTCAGGGTGTAATATGAACCCAAACCCAACATCCTCATCCCTAGAGAACCTCTCATGATCCTGGTATCACTCTAGGTGAGGTTTAACATCCCTACAAAATGAGTCCATCCTCGGCGCTCCTCTATGGAATCCCAATTGTCACGCATGGAATAAAAATAAAATTCCCCAAGATTCCATTCATGGAATTATCATAAGAATCCTTGAATTAGTCAGCATATAACGGGTTAATGAACATGAGTCCATCCAAGTAAATGTAATGTGAATCCATGTATCACCCAAAAGATAATATGTCTATAGGCACAAGATTCCATCCATGGAATTCCAATACGAATCCAGGTATCACTATTTCTTATTAATCATTTTATCAATTCCATTTCATTTAGAAAATTCAATAAACATTCCAAGGAAAAAACAAATGGAATTCAATATAACTAACCTCAAAAGGGTGACCCAGCAAAGAACCAACCTCAAATGCTTGGCCTTTAATTTAATCATGTGGGAATAATTATTATAATAGAAATCACATGCATAAAAAAAGAATACATGGATTTAACATCATTTAACTCACATATTAAAATCATTTATAAAGTAATTATTACTAAATATTAAAATTTCATAACAGGGATATGCAGGAAGGATTTCATTCAAATACCCACATGGAAATTTTTAATATAACAATCCTAAAAATCTTATCAAGCTATCACGTGGAGTCTATATAATATAAATCACATGGTATAATCATTATAATAAGCAATTAAACAAAAAAAATAAAGGTATAAAGGCACACTTTAAGGGGTGTCTGAGGCATAAATCCTTCAAAGGCCTATGTAAACAAACACACCCAAGGGGTGGTTTATTAAATGTTCTAAACCCATAACATGAATTATCAATCCCATAAAATTGCATTGAACAAGTCAGGAGATAACATGATTCAGTTTCAATTTATAGAGACTCCCATAAAATGGGCATACAACCCAATGGCATATATAAACTACTTTACATTAAATAAAATACACAAGACCACTTACCTGAGGTCCATTATAGATAACTCATCTAGTATCAGTAATTCATTCAGCCCAGATTAGGAGAAACATATAGAATGGATGATGAATGAGAAATTATGGAATATGATCCTAAATCCAAAAATAAAAAATACTTCCCCAAATAATGGAGAATGATTTAATAGTAATTAAGGCCTTATCTTTACAGATCCAAGGATATAATCCATTCATGATTCAGAGATCATATGGAGGGTAGATCGAAATTTAAAGAATAGGCCAATATGAGAGTATCTCAAAGTCTCCTTCGATGTACAGGTAAAGTAATTAATGGAAAATAGTTTCTAAACAAGATTTTAAATTAATTTAAAATTCATAAAATTCCCAAATAGTATGGTCAACAGGGTTTAGAAAAATTATATTTGAAACTGTGTGGAAATCATGCACACTATCTTATAGGTCAAGGCACACTCACACAGCTAACCCACATTGTACACAAACCATGCACAAACTATACAAAAAACCTCATTCAAAGTCTGGAAAACTGCAAACTTGGACACACTGCATGTAACACCACAAGCTTCTATGGTATGCTTCTCTTTGAATAATAAAGTAGTGTGTGATGTACGCAATATTGAGTTCTAACACACACCACAACCAATCAAACAAGCCGTTATGAATAGTAATACCCATTTTTTGAAATTTTATAAATTTTATCTTTCAAAATGGACTTCATTTTTGGATTTGGAATATCAAAATTAGATTAGGGTGAATTTTTGGTATTTTTTTGAAAACATTCAATTTTTGATGAATTGTGAAAAAAACACTGAGTTATAGTTTAAAACACAATTTTTATTTAAATAATATTTATTTTATATATATTTATTTAAGGTCAAAATAGATATATAATACATATATAAGTTAAATGTAATTCATTTGAGTTACTATAGAATTATATTGGATATATAAATTTTTTTTTGAACTTTTCACCGTCTTTTACCCACCTCCTATGAAAATTTTCAAATTCACATAAAACATAATTTTACCTATTTTGTGAGTTGAATTTTGAAAATCCAAGAGACACAGTTAATATCAAGTAGTAAAATGTTGTTCAATATGTTAAAAATAATTTTCTGTGAATAGTAACTTTTTACTTTTATTTACCATGGTTAAAAGTAAATAGGGTAATTAAGGGTAAAAATGATATTATTATTACCCTAACACATTTCTTAATTATATTTTCTAAGTATAATTCGACCAAAAACAACCATAGAAATAAAATATGAACCTCTTTTTTCCACTTGGATTAGATTAGGACATTTATTATTATTTAATTCAAAGAAGACTTAAAAGAGTTAAAATTATTGTTTAATAACTAAAACATTTTTAATATAGGGTTATACATAAGATAAATTATATTATAAATATTAATTAGTAAGCTAAAATGATTTCCTACATGATGGTATTTTATTTATAATATTTAAACATTAAATAGTTTAATTTATTTATGACACAATGATGATGTAGTAATGACCATATTAGTGAAATATTAAAATAATTGATATTATAAATACCCAAATAAAAATAATTTTAGACTTTTAATGAATTACACTAATCTTATAGGTTAATATGAAATGTTTGGGTTTATTAAATGAATTATGTTCGAAGTAATAATTCTAATATGAATTTATAAAAAACAAAATACCAAATAGTTTCAAAATTGACATAAAAGGGTTTTTAAAAAAATATTATATTATTAATTGATATTAAATTACTAAAAATCTATGGTTCGTCCAAGAAACTTATATAATGATAGTTTTATCATTAATGAACCACTTGGGGTTCTCTTGGAAGTTTATTTTATGTTTATTAATCATATAATATAAAATTACAAAGAGACATGGTTAATGTGAAACTAATTAACTTAGAGTTAATACTAAAAGATAAGGTTAATATAGTGACCCAAACCTATCTAAAACCTATTTTTTAGTGTGTTTCGACCTATTCCCACCTTAACCTTTAAATAATACACTTTTGAGCCATTATAAACTGAATATTTATTTATTATAAAATAATATTTTATGATTTTCCTAAGGTACCCCTCACCCCTCTTATAAAAGGGCACTCCCCCTTCTCTCAAATTCATTCTCAAAAAGCCTTTTGGTTCGGCCAAAACCTACCCAAAAATCCTCTAAACTTCCCTCACTTAATCCTAGAGGACATAGTTTGATCAGAAAGCCAACCTATAGAGTCCTTTTGATCGAATCAAAAGGAAGAACCCGAAGAAGATGTAATGTTTTCACCACCCTCTTTCAAGTTCCTTTCTTCTTCCACGTATTCTTTATTTGTTATTTCCATTCTAAAATAATAACTCAAGTATCATATATATAATTTTATGTTATTTTAAATATTTTACAACCATATTTAGTATTCTATCCATCCTTTGAATTACATGTCACCATACGTGCGTACGTACGACTTACCATCTCCACGTCGTGGTGTAATTGTTATTCAAAACATTATTATTTGTATGGCTATGATAATGATGTGTAATTGATGTAAATAACAAATATAACACTAAAATTATTCTGTATATAGTATATACCATCCAATTATATATGATTTTAATATCAAAATAATGATATTGTCACTCATGCGTACGTACGGACTACCGTCTCCACGAACGCGATGAGATTCATTCCCCATCGTATCAATTCAAGACATATTCTCATTTGATGATTAAAATTAATTTTTATGAACTTTATTTCTTTCTGGATATGAATAAGATTTAACCTATCCATAAAAAACATGTCCTATGTAACTAATCATATAAAGGAAAATGAAAATAGTTAACACCCGAAACAATGATAATACAAAGATATTATTAAAAAAGAAATGTTAAATGATCATATATGATATCATATTAAGGTATATTATTCTTTTATAATTTAATAGCAATTATTTCACCATTATACTGGAGGTAAAACAACCCTTGACCAAGGAAAATTACAAGGTAAGGGTTTATTTCACAATCTCTTTATTATCCGAGGTAGTTTATATATAATTATCTACTGGGACCTCTTTATCATCCATATCCATGTATCATAAAATTTTATTTCAAAACATTATTACTATTATAAATAATATGATTTAAAGTCATTTATACCCTTTTTTGAATTTTTATAAGAAGTTTATAAAGGGATCTTTCCATCGTTTCCCAAAGAAGGTCGGTTTTAACAATTTCGACAGAATTAAGTTAAGAATGTCTTTTTCTAAATTATACGGTGGGTGCAGATATTTTCTGCTATTATAAATTCATCGATGCTTCCCTTAAAATCTTATAAGAATATTTTCAAAGTAAAAATTTTCTTTTATAATAATGTGACTTTTAAAAAATTTCAATAACAGAAATATTCTATCAAATAGTTTTGATTTAATCCATGTCAACATCCATTGATGGATTTTAACCTTATTTGAAGTTTATTTATTATGATACAAAACATCCATATAATATTGAAGTTTTTGAGGTATGTTTGAATGTGGATGTGTTATTTTTATACCATTCATGGTTTATGGAGAAAGTATTGACATTTTGTATGCTAGTTTTAATACGAATGTTTATGTTATGTTTAAACATGTTCATATGAGGAATGCATTGGACTTAATAAGTGATGGGTAGAGTCCGCAATATATCCTCGATGCATCAGTAGGTATCATGAGAAAAACTAGTGTCTTGGCACAAGGCCTTGACAAAATCTTATTTATAGTCTTGCAATAAGGACTTGACTATGTGGTTATGATAGTCTGGCATTATGCATTCCATCATTATGTAAGTGGTTATTGATTTTTCATATGATTATTCGACTAGTAGAATATCCATGTGAATAAGTAAATGGAATAATTTCATTTTATCTTTTTCATATTATGCAGAAGTTCATGTTTAAAAGGCTTTTGTTTAAGGCATACATTTCCTTAAATGTTTATGTTTATTTGTGAACGTTTCTGCTATATTGTTATCCTTAATGGGAATCTGAGCTCACCCCTTTCAATGTTTTAATATTCTCTAGATGTGAAGAAGTTTTTTATGAATGACCAGTAGGGATAGTATGAGAGGATATGAAGATAATATGTTGATTTAGTTTTTCACTTTATGATTTAATGTAAACTTTATGAATGTATCTATTGATTCCAAGGACAGTAAAATAATCGGTTTTTAGAGAAATGATCTTTTGTGATCATGCCAATGTTATGAAATAATGCACCAACTCTGGGTAACTGGGGTTAGGTTGTTACAGTTAATATCAGAGTTAGTTTAGTACAATCTTTGGATGCTTGATTTTTATAAACTCTGATTAGATCACACAGCCCTAAGATAGACTTTGAGGATTAGTATAGATGAACTTCTTATAATTTTGGTATTGAAGATATTTTGGGATTTTTCCGAGCAATATATCCCTCTATGGATACAAGCAGGTAGAGGAAGCTCTGGCACAAATGTACCTAGGGGTAAAACCCGAAAACACCACTTTGATCTAGAATCGAATGGGAACTTGTGCATGATAATAGGCCTTGCTACACTCTTGGTTACGACACTCCCAGGAGATATGCTTAGGATAATATTCATTTTATTTACAATCCATTATGAAAGGTTTATGAATAATAACCTTACACGTATGGAGAACTATGATCCGAAGCGTGGTGGATCAATGTTAGATCGCTTCAGGAGGCAACAACCACAAACATTCAATGGGAGTACAAATCCATTAGTATATGTGCAATGGATAAATTCCTTAGAGAAAATATTCCATGCATTTGGGAGTAGTGAAAGGGAAAAGTTATCATGGCAGTTTACCACCTCACTGGAGATTCTGATCAATGGTGGTCATTGATTCAAAACAAAAAGGAAGATGATGAAGTATCAAATATGTAATGGAGGGAGTTTAAAGAGATTTTATTACAAGAATTCTTTCCTCATGACCATCGAGTAGATATGGAAAGACAATTTATGAGTCTAAGGAAAAAATTGGATGAGAATGTTGCAAAATATGAAGCTAACTTTACAAGGTTATCAAGGCATGCTAGAGATTATATACGTAACCCAAGAAGTAAGATTGATTGTTTTTTTGATGGGTTAAAACCATTTCTCTATCAATAATTAGTCTCACAATCCTTCTCGTCGTACGAAGATATTATCTCATGTGCTATCAAGACAGAAAAGGAATTATCTAAGTCTTACAACATTAATGCAAAGCAAGAGAAGAAGAGATCTTCTTATCACTCTGGAAATGGAAATAAGTGGAAGAAGGGAAAAGTTGAATATCCATCCTACAGTAAATGTGGGAAGAAACACCCTTGTAGTTGCTTGAAGGGAATGGTAGTCTGTTACAAGTGTGGTGAAAAAGGCCACCATGATCGTGATTTCAAGGGGAAGAAAGAAGCTACCGATATTCAATGCTACAATTGCAGGGAGATGGGACATTATGAAAATGAATGTCACAAGCGTTAGGGAAACATATCTAAGAAAAGGCCTAGGGATCTAGGCCAAGCATATTCTATCACTACTGCTGAGGTAGAATCTCCGAAAGACGTGGTGGCATGTAATTTAATGGTTTCCTCAAGTACAGAAAATGATTTATTTGATTCTGGATCATCGAATTGTTTCATATCATCCCAGTTTTCTATGAAAATTAGATGTTTACAATTTTATTTAACAAGGGAGTTGTCACTTAATACTCTTAATGGATGTATCATTAAAACAATGTTTTGTGAATCCATTCCCATTAGAGGATATAAATGTTCTTTATCTACTGATATCATAGTCATACCTATGATTGAGTTTTATATAATCTTTGGTATGGATTGGATTTCAGACCATGATGTTAATATTTATTATAAGAAGAATGAGGCTATGATTTGTTATGATGATGATAAGGAACACCTTATCATTAGAGCAGAATCATCACCACCTAATTCTTATCTAGATCTACCCCCAGTAGCTCAACTAAATTCAATTATTTGGGAGGAAGAGAGATAAATGACTATGGGTGAGGAATGGAATGTTCAAATAGACGATGAAACTATTGTGAAAGAATATATAGATGTGTTTCTGGAAGGTTTACCTGGACATCCTCTAGAACAAGAAATTGAGTTTCCCATTAAATTAATTCCTGGTTCAAGGCTCATATCAAATACCCCTTATAGATTTTCCACTATGGAATTAGTGGAACTAAAGAAACAACTAGTGGAATTGAGTAATAAGATATTTATTCGCCCTAGTGTTTCTCCATGGGGTGCCCCTTTCCTTTTTGTTAAGAAGAACGATATATCTATGAGGTTATGTATTGACTATTGGGAGATCAATGCAATAACAATAAAGAACAAGTATCCCCTACCTAACATTGATGATTTATTTGACAAACTGCATGGATCTCAATACTTTTCAAAGATTGACCTTCGATCGGGATACCATCAGTTGTGTGTGAAGAAGGAAGACATTCCGAAGATAACATTTCAAACCACGTACGAGCATTACGAATTTACAGTAATGCCTTTTGGGCTGACAAATTAACCCTTTGTTTTCATGGATCCAATGAACATAGTATTCAAGGAATATCTTGATGTCTTTGTAGTGGTATTTATTGATGATATCTTGGTATACTCCAAAATCTACTAAGATCATGAAAATCACTTGCTCATTATATTGAAGACTCTGAGAAGACATGAATTATATAGGATGTTTAGAAACTGTGAATTTTGGATTATGGAGATTTATTTTCTTGGCCATATTATCTCTAAGGATGGAATTTATGTTGATCCTTCTAGGACAAGAGCAATCCAAGAATGGCCACCACCGATGAGTATAACTAAGGTATTCAGTTTTAATGGTTTAGTATGTTATTATCGACATTTTGTCCAGAATTTTTCCTTGTTGGCTAACCCATTAACAAATCTCACACATAAAGTGGTTAAATGTTTTTGGACAAAATAGTGTGAAGAATGTTTTGAGGAAATGAAGAGAAGATTAGTCAATTCTCCTATATTGACTCTACCAACAGAGAATGATTGGTTTTTTATTTATAGTGATGCATCGAAGAAATGACATGGTTGTGTCCTTATGCAGAATGATAGGGTTATTTCCTATGAATCATGACAGCTAAAAATTCATGAGAAAAACTATCCTACTCATGATCTTGAGTTAGAAGTTTTAATCACTGCTTTGAGGATTTGGAGACACTATCTCTATGGTGAGAAATGTGAGATTTATACATATCAAAAGAGTTTGAATTATATTTTATCACATGTAGAACTCAACATGAGGAAAAGGAGATGGATTGAACTACTCAAGGATTATGATTTCACAATACACTTCCAACTGGGGAAGGCAAATAAGGTGACAGATGCTTTGAGAAGAAACAATCAGGGAGTTTTGAACAAGATGAGAGTTGAAAGGGATCCTATTTTCATTGATCTAGTGAAGATGGATTTGGGAATTACCATGGAAGGTGAAACATCAATACTTTTTCAAATGGATGCCAAACCATATTTACTAGAAGGGATAAAGTGTTCTCAGACTGATGATAAAGAGTTTCAAAAGAAGATTAAAGATGTAAATGATGGGAGATTGAGTGACTTTTCCTATGAAGATGGAATTTTGAAATTTGGGAGGAGACTTTGTGTTTCCAATATAACTGATCTAAAAAGATAATTGTTAGATGACGTTCATAGCTCCAATTTCTCTATACACCCTAGAAGCACCAAAATGTATAGAGATTTGAAGGAACATTTTTGTTTGGACAACATGAAGTGGGAGATTGCTGATTTTGTGTCAAGGAGTATGGTTTGTCAACAAGTGAAAGCTGGAAGGAAACAGCCTAGAGGAGTCAAGCAACCAATTCCTACACTGGAGTGGAAATGAGATAATATTACGATGGACATTGTCATGGGACTACCAGCGACTCCTTGAAGGAATGATGCAATATGGGTCATTGTTGATCGTCTTACCAATTCAACAAATTTTGTTGCTAAAAGATAAGATCTACCACTTGAACGTCTAGCAAGACTATATATTAATAAAGTTGTGAGACCTCATGGAGTACCCCTATCGACTGTTTCTGATCGTGATCCCCGTTTTACTTCAAGATTCTGGAAAAGACTTCAGACAACACTAGATACTGAATATCATTTGAGCACTACATACCAACCCCAAACTGATGGAGAATCAAAATGGACTATTCAAACCTTATAAGACATGTTGATATCATTCTCACTTGACTTTCAGGGTATGAGGGATCAATATTTACCTCTGGTGAAATTTTCCTATAATAATAGCTTTAGTTCAAGTATTCGGATGGCACCATATGAAGCGTTATACGGAAAGAGATTTCACACACCAACATGTTGTATGACATTGGTGAAAGAAAACTCGTAGGCCCATAACTAGTGGAGGAAATGATGGAAAAGGTGAAGGTAGTCGAAAACCACATCAAAGCATCTCAATGTAGGAAGAATATAAATGCCAATAACAAAAGAAGGAATTTGGAATTTTAGGTAAGAGATCATGTTTTCATGAAGTTATCTCCATGGAAGGAAGTTATACGTTTCAGTATGAAGGGAAAATTGAATCCCATGAACATCAGACCATTTGAAATTCTAGAATGAATTGGGGTTGTAGCTTACCATTTGGCAATTCCACCAAGTCTCTCCAATGTTCACGATGTGTTCCACATATCACTGTTGAGAAAATACATGTATGACCCAACGCATGTACTCGCTAATGAGGAATTAGTACTAGAACCCAATCTATCTTATTGCGAAGAGCCTGTCTAGATTCCTGATATGAGAGAACAAGGGCTGAAAAACCGAACGACTCGTCTTGTAAATGTTCTATGGAGAAACCATAATATGGAAGAGGCGACGTGGGAACTCGAGGAAGTTATGATGAAGAACCACCCGAGTCTTTTCATGCGGTAGTATTCTAGAAATTTCGAGGATGAAATTATTTGAAGGTGGGGAGAATGTGACACCCCAAGCTTCTACGATACGCTTCTCTTTGAATAATACAGTAGTGTGTGTTGTACGCAACTTTGAGATCTAACACACACCACAACCAATCAAACTAGCTGTTATGAATAGTAATACCCACTTTTTGAAATTTTATAATTTTTATCTTTCAAAATGGACTTCATTTTTGGATTTGGAATATCGAAATTAGCTTAGGGTGAATTTTTGGTATTTTTTGAAAACATTCAATTTTTGATGAATTGTGAAAAAAACACTGAGTTATAGTTTAAAACCAAATTTTTATTTACATATTTATTTATTTTATATAAATTTAATTAAGGTCAAAATAGATACATAATTCATATATATGTTCAATGTAACTCATTGGAGTTAGTTTAGAATAATTTTAGATATATAAAAAAATTTATTGAACTTTTGACCGTCTTTTACCCACCTGCTATGAGAATTTGCAAATACACATAAAACATAATTTTACTGCTTTTGTCAGTTGAGTTTTTAAAATCTGAGAGACATGGTTAATATCATGATGTAAAATGTTGTTCAATAGAATAAAAATAATTTTTGGTGAATAGTAACTTTTTAATTTTATTTACCACGACTAAAATTAAATAGGGTCATTAAGGGTAAAAATGATCTTATTATTACACTAACACATGTCCTAATTATACTGGATAAGTATTATTCGACCCAAATAAATCGTTGGAATAAAATATGAACCTCTTTGGTCCACATGGATTATATTAGGACATTTATTATTATTTATTTCAAAGAAGAGTTAAAAGAGTTAAAATAACTGATTAATAACTATAATATATTTATTATAGGGTAATACATAAGATATATTCGATTATAAATAATAATTAGAAATATAAAAAGATTTCCTACAAATAGGTATTTTATTAATAATTTTTATACATTAAATAATTTAATTTATTTATGACACAATGATGATGTAGTAATTACCTTATTAGTGAAATATTAAAATAATTGATATTATAAATACCTAAATAAAGATACTTTGAGACTTTTAATGAATTACAAGAATTTTATAGGTTAATATGACATGTTAGGGTTTTTTAAATGAATTAGTTTTGAGGTAATAATGCTATTATGAATTTAGAAAAAACAAAATACCAAATAGTGTCAAAATTAACATAAAAGAGTTTTTAAAACAAATATTATATTACTAATTGATATTCAATTCCTAAATATCTATGGTTCGGACAGGAGACTTATATAATTATATGAGTATCATTAATGAACCACTTGGAGTTCGCATGGATGTTTATAGTAAGTTTATTAACAATAAAATATGAAAATAAAAGAGACATGGTATATGTGAAACTAATTAACTAAGAGTTGAAACTAAAATATAAGGTTAATATAGTTATACAAACCTGTCTAAAACCAATTGTTTTACTGGTTTTAGACCTATACCCACCTTAAACTCTAATTAATACACTTTTGAGGCTTTATAAACCAAATATGAATTTATAATAAAATAATATTTTATGTTTTTTCTAAGGTAACCCTCACCCCTCTTATAAAAAGGGCACTCCCCCTTCTCTGAAATTCATACCATCAATGCCTTTTCGTTCGGCCAAACCCTACCCAAATATCCTTTCCACTTCCCTCACCGCAACCTAGAGGCCTTACGTTGATTAGAAATCTAACCTAAGTATCCCTTTTGATCAAATCAAAATGAAGATCCCGAAGAAGAGGTAATGTTTTCACCACCCTATTTCACGTTCATTTATTCTTCCCCTTCTTCTTTCTTTGTTATTTCTATTCTAAAATAATAACTCTAGTATCTTCTATATACTATGATTTAATTATAAATATGGTACAACCATATTTAGTATTCTATCCATCCACTGAATGAAATGTCACCATACGTGCATAAGTATGGCATACCATCTCCACGACGTGGTGTAATTGTTATTCAAAACATTATTATCTGGATGGGTATGATAATGATGTGTAGTTGAAGTAAATAATAAATATAAAATTATAATGATTATGTTTATATAATATACCATCCAATTATATATGATTTTAATATCAAAATAATGATATTGTCGCTCGTGTGTACGTACGGACTACCGTCTCCACGAATGCGATGAGATTCATTCCACATCGTATCCATTCAAGACTAATTCTCATTGGATGATTAAAATTAATGCATAAAATCATTATATCATTCTATATATGAATAATATACAATAGATCCATAAAAAACGATGTACGTAACAAATCATATAAGGGAAAACGAATTAGTTAACACCCAAAACAATGATAATACTAAGATATTATTAACAAAGCAATGTTAAAAGATCATATATGATATCACATTAATGTAAATTATTCTTTTATAATTTAATAACAATTATTTCACCATTAAAAAAGAGGTAAACCAACCCTCGACCAAGGAAAAGTACAAGGTAAGGGTTTATTTCACAATCTCTTCATTATCTGAGGTTGTTTATACGTAATTATCTACTGGGACCTCTTTATCATCCACATCCATGTTTCTTAAAAATGTATTTAAAAACATTCTTACTATTTTAAAAAATATAGGTTATGGTATTTTATAGCCTTTTTTTACTTTTTATTAAAAGTTTATAAAGGAATCTTTCCATCGTTTTCCAAATAAGGTACTTTTTAACCTTTTCAACAGGGTAAGAATGTCTTTTTTTAAATTATACAGAGGGTGCGGAAATTTTCATCCATTATAAAATCGTTGAAGCGTCCCTTACAATCTTATAAGAATATTTCCCAAGTAAATGTTTTCTTTTATAATTATGTGACTTTTAAATGATCTCAAAAAAAGAGATATTCTTCTCAAATAGTTTTGATTTCATCTATGTCAACATCCTTTGATGGATTTTTAGATTATTTGAAGTTGATTTGTTATGATTCAAAACATTCATATATTATTGAATGTTTTGTGATATGATTGACTATGGATGGGTTATTCTCATACCATTCATGGTTTATGGGGAAAGTATTGACATTTCTTATTCTATTTTTAATAAGAATGTTTATGTTATATCTAAACCTATTCATATGAGGAATGAATTGGACTTAATAAGTGATGGGTGGAGCCTGATATAGCTCCTCAATTCATCGGTTGGTCTTATGAGTCAAACTAGTGTCTTGGCGCAAGGCCTTGACAAAATCTTATTTGTAGTCTTGGAAGAAAGCATTGACTATGTGGTTATGATATTCTGGAATTATGCATTCCATCATTATAAAAGTGGTTATTGATATTTTATGTGATTATTCAAGTAGTAGAATATTCATGTGAATAAGTAAATGGAGTTATTTCATTTTATCATTTCCATATTATGTTGAAGTTCAAGTTTAAAAGGCTTTCATTTTAGTCATACATTTCCTTCAATGATTAGGTTTATTTATGAAAGTTTCCGCTATATTGTTATCCTCACTGAGCATCTGAGCTCACCCATTTCAATGTTTTATTTTTCACAGGATGTGAAGAAGTATTTTATGAATGACCTGCAGAAATAGTTTGAGAGGATATGAAGTTAAGATGTTTTTTTAGTTTTTCACTATATGATGTAATGTAATCTTTATGAATGTATCTAGTGATTCCAAAGATACCAAACTAATCGATCATTCAAGACATGATCTTTTGTGATCATGTAATTGTTATGTTATAAAGCACCGACTCTGGGTAACTGGGGTTGGGGTGTTACACAGCCCTGTAGTCCAATCCGCATGGTTGGAAGTAACCGTTTGGCCACATATTTTCACCAAAAACATGGGTTATGAGCTCTGTACCATCCCCTAACAACCCTGAGACTTTCACGATATCAAAATACATTCACATTATGCCATATTTATGCAATTAAACAAAACAATTATGGAAAAAGTAGATTCATACATCTAATAAGAACTTGGTTCTTATAATATATAACATATTTTTTTTACCAAGTACTCCTTGTGGGAAGGATGCGATTTTGGGACTGTAGATAGACTTACAAAACCAGCTCATTTTGTACTAATAATGGAGAACATGAATTTAAAAAAAAAGTTAGGGAATTTTATTTCTATTGGATTGTGAAGATTCATTGGGTTCACTATTCTATTGTTTATCAAAGGGAATCCTGTTCCACATCTAGATTTTGGAATGTATTTCAAAAGGAAATGGGTTCCCAGTTGAAATGGAGAACGACTTATTGTCTATTGTGGATGGAAAAATGGAGAGGGATATCCAGGGTTTTGTGGATATGATTTTTCCATGTGTTCATGATTTCATTGGTTCTTTTTGCCAAAATTTACATTTGGTCATGTTCAGCAATAATAATAGTTATCAAGATTTGATCAGAATGGTTCCATTTGTGTCTTTGAAGGGGTTGACATGTCAATCTCCA
The DNA here is from genome assembly GCA_963277665.1 of Viscum album. Taxonomy (NCBI): domain Eukaryota; kingdom Viridiplantae; phylum Streptophyta; class Magnoliopsida; order Santalales; family Viscaceae; genus Viscum; species Viscum album. The sequence goes on from OY728127.1 coordinate 898,660,263, forward strand.
CTATTCTAGACATAGTTGGGAGGGAGTTCCTTGGTTGGGTAGAGTATTGTTCCATAGATGAAATAGGTAGTTTAGTTGATCCTGAGACATTTTATCATGGAAAAGATTCATTAGAAATTATAGGTAGACTATTGTCAGTGGCTTCTAGATTTTGAGGTTGGTGACCAAGTCATTCTGATATTTATACATTTCTTAGGACATCATCTGTTGGGTAAGTTGGGTATGTTGGCACTGAAGTTTTTTGTCCTCATTGAGATCATTAAGAGATGGGGGAGTGTTAAATTTTGATTGAATATACCTTATATCATGGCTTCTATACATGATGTTATTCATTATTCATTGTCTAATAGGTATACACTAGACCATATCCATGTGATTAAATGGGAAGATGTTGTTCTTGAGCTAGATACCACTATGGTTGGGAAGACAATTTAGACTATGGATTTCTTAGATAAGGTACCACATGATAAAATGACCACCCTAGACTAGGGATTATGGAAGTGAATACATGATCACTATAAGATGTGTGAGGGGGAGTCATTGATGAGGCAGTAGTTGCCTTATCTTCCTGCATATCCAGGATCGTGATCTATTATTGGGGACAAAAATAATTTAAAGTAAGGGGATTATATTTCCCCATAATATTTATTTCAGGTATCTTCTAATATCCATTTTCAATTAACATTTTTTGGGTGAGTATCTTCAAAATAGAATTGGTAGGATACATGTAATGGTGATGTCAAAAATTTGTTGCATTTTTAACTTTTATGTGGACTTTTATATTGTTCACTAAGAAGTTACATGACTTTTAATGGGATTAAATGACATGTAATGGATGTTAGACATATGTTGTGAACATTATTATACAACATTATAATGACACATGACATGTAGGGGTTACACATCATGTATTATGAATAATCTTTTATTTAATCCGAGGTGATGCATTTTTTAGCCTAACATGAAATAAAATGGATTAATGAAATGTAAATGATTACACACCATGTAATTCCTGTGATTTAGTTTTTATAGTGACATGTTGGTGTTTGAGGAATCATTTCATCTTCATACTTATCATCTAATCTAGATCTATTACCCTAGGATATTTTGGGTGTCTTCTTTTCATTCAGATAGATTTGTTCAGTGATTAATTATAATAGATGGTCACTTCGACTCATCGTGTAACCCTTCGTCTTGGTTTCAATATTTTTTCTTTTGGGGCACATTTTTTTTTGTAAAAACTCGAAATTTGATGGTCTTTTCTATCATTATAATTTAGTCTCTGGTAAACCCTTGACTTTTTATGGAAGATCATGTGTTTTCTAATTCTCATTGTGAACATTGGTTATGTTTTATAAGCTCTTGGGGTAGGTGGATATATTCATGTGTACTAATTTCATGAATTGGATTTTGTTCTTTTTAATTCCTTGAGATTAGAAATTAAATTAAATTTATTGAAATTGAAATGGGTGCCTGCTCAAATTTGAAAAAAATCCTCTAGAAATGGAATTTACTTGATTCGAAATAGAAAATGGATTTTTTAAACTAGAAGAATATTGACTGGGAGTATAAAATAGTATTATAAAAATTTGATCATTTGTTTTCAAACATATATTCACAGACATTTCAAAGTGGTATCCTCAGCTTCATTAGGAATGATACATGGGTATCCTTACAATGTGTGACACAATTAGGAGGTAACCTCTTGTATGTCGATGGTCTATAGAAATCCCTAATGTTTGTTGGATCCATCCTTATAACTTGACAGGCTTGTGGGCATCAAGTACATATTTTCCCATATGGTAGATCCCTAATGGAGGTGAATTGTATTTTTGTTTGTTTATTAAAAGATAGTTTATTCCATTGATGTTCAATCACATGTTTATTTATAATTAGTTTGTTTACCTATTTATTTTTGGATATGGCAACATGACATGCAATTTATAAACCCAAGGATTATTTGAAAATGGATTTCAAATCATTTTATTTATAAAAACTATTTTAAAAATATTTTATCTTAAATATTTAAATTCATCATTCTTAATATTATGAATTGTAGTGATTCATTGGTGGTATTATACTGGGATTTTTTTCTCACACCCTACTTCTACATATAAGTGGTTGTATACCTTGTTTTTTCGGGATTCAGGTAAAGGGAAGAGGGCTCTATAGCATTCCGTTTTCTCTTTATGTTGTTGTTTCGTTTTGAGATAGTTTGGAGGTGTCGTTTTGTCACATGGAGACCAGTTGTATATACATTTCTTTTTTTTTCATATTTTTTATGTTCAGTATAGTTGTATCTCCCTTTTTTCCAATTTATTATCTAGTTTTATGTCTATATTTTATTATATATGAGACAACTTTTATTATCATTGTTTAACCCCACCCCATGGGTGTCTAGTATGGTTGACTCTTATTGTAATGTTACAGACCTATTCTTTCACACACTTTTATAAAATAGGATATGTCCTCATCAATCGTGATTACAATGGACTACCGCATCTCAAACAAATGTTGTTGTTTCATCCATTAAAACCTCTATTATTGGGAATAAATTTGGAATTACTATTTTTATATGATATATATGATATTTAATATTTCTTTATGCATATACAATTATTATATAAAACATAACTTCATGAATTCTATTTTTTGGGAATATGATTGCATCAATTACGGATGTGTGGACTATTGCCTTATCAATGTTATGTGTTTCATTCATGATTTATATAGAATTTATCAAGGATGGGTTTATTAAAAAATTTGACATTTAGGAAATATTATTCCTACTATAATGATAATATATAAGTGTATACTTCATTTAATTATTTTTAATTCAATACAACAAAAAATGGAAACAACGATCATGCGTACATCTGACCCACCATATCAATGAAAGGTTAATTTAATTTCCCAGTTATAAAATTTATTTATTATTATAAAGAAACATATACTGAATATATATGAAATTTCTACCATGGTTTACTTTATTTAATTAATTAAATCATGATCTAAGTAAGAGGACTAATAACAGAATTTCAAAAAAATATTTGAAAAAAAAGCGATTATTACCTGAATCACAACATCAGCATGGAATTGCTAATAAATGTGTAATATAAAGTCATAATTAAACAATTTATGGTATAATATAAAATAACATGTTCCTATGAGATATGTATAATAAACATATAACTATCATACAGGAGGATTTAATGTGTACAAAAAATATAAAGACTTAAGATAAGGTTTTTCCCATCTCACATTTATTTCTGTGAGATATATGCTATATTCACCACTTATTATTATTGTGTGGTGTATGTATTTCCCTATGAAATTTTATATCATTAATTTAATTCAATTAATTTTTTTAAATAAACTTTTTAAATAATTTTATTCCTTCACAGATACCATGATTCAATATTTACTCAAGTAATAAGGGGATTGCTAGTCTCACTTTTATTTCTAAATGTCCTATTCCATATTCACACTTATTTATTTTCATGGTTTATATACTATCCATAAATGTATTTTTTTATTAATATAATAAAATTTATGGTTATTTAAATATCCATTTTATGATCTATTTTTCAGGGGGTTATGGTTCAAATGTTTCTAAATCGTTAAATTAATTTTGTCTCAATTTTCCTTCTTTGGGACACATTCCACGTTATGAACCTATATTGTTTTATGTAGTTTATATACTGAAATTTGAAATTTTATATCATAGATATCATTATTTTAAATATATTTTATGTTTTATTTAATGTTATTATTTCATGGGAATTATGATTTAATTTTTCAGAAGTTGTATCAGTTTATTGTTACAATGTCATCATTTATCGGGATTCTTCATGATCATGCTTCCTTTGATGAAATATTAGGGCTAATCTCCCATGAGGTCATATTAATTTTATTATAATATGGTCATTCATGATATGTTCATGTAATGGTACCATGTTTCTCACTATTTTTTACTTTATATAATTAAGAAAATGTTTTTAATTATATAAAACATCAATTTTTTTGGTCGGAAATCCATGTTCTTATGAAACCATGTTTTCTAAAAATGTTTTCAATAATTTTCTAATATTATCTTACGATATTTAAAATACATTTTAAACCATGTTTTACCTTTTTAAAAAAATGGTCTTTTATAAAGGAATCTTCTTTCCGATTTTCGATCAAGTCACATTTCTAATCATTTTATGGCATTAAAATAATTATCATCTTGTATGGATTTGTTCACCCTCATGGCCATAATTATATTGAATATTCCTTCTTAATTTAACAAGACTTTTTTAAAGATAGTTTTTCCTAATATTATGGAAATTAATATTTTGTAAATTGTTTTTCAACAAAATCGTTTCTCAAAACTGTATTTGGATTCCAGTAGTGTTGTAAATTATGTTCAAATAATTATTTATAGTTTTGAAACATATTTAAAAATAATTAAAAATACGTTTTATTTTAAATCCTATTTTAAATTAATTTTAAATATTCGTTTATATTTTATCAAAAAGTTATTTTCAAAGAAAATGGTTTCAATGATTTTAGGGCTCCTTTTATATGTTTTCAAAGATATTTTCAAAGAAAAATGATTTCAAAATGATTAATGTTATAATGGTGTTTTCTACAAGATAAAATTCTATTTACTTCAAGAAATGTTTTCAATTAGTTTTTAATATTAATTCATATGTTTTTAAATTTATTTTCTAGGAAATTGATTTTTAAAATATTTCATATTATAAAAAATTATTTTTAAATAATGATTATTTACCTTAAGGAATGATCCATGTGATATTTTTAAATCCTTCTATAAAAAAATTATATCCTTTTATAGAGATTATGATTTACTATGAATAAGATACAAGGAAACATGTCTTATTATATCTTTTAATGGTTTCTATTTATGATGAAAATTAGTTTAGGAAACTCCTCTTTCTTTCACATGTCATGTGATGATAAAACAGTTTTGAAATATGATTCCTTTCGTGTCTTATTTAATTATAAAATTATTATGAAGCCTATATATTTTCCACACATTAATATATGATGGTTATAAAACAATACTATTTTTATGGGTCATGATATGATGAAGGTTTTATTATAATGTTCCATAGTCATATAAGATTTTATTAAGTTATGGTTGGGACCTATATATCCCTCCAATATATTTGGTCAAGATTTATATCTCCTCTGATAGACATTGACAGTATAGAGAGTAAACTCATTTCAGTAAAAAAAAATTTCTACAAATTTGTCATGGGAGATAACCTTTATTAGTAAAATGGTCTTGGTTGTGAACCTTGAAAACTATTATGTACTTTCGAGCGAACCTTAACTACTTAGACGGTTTTGGGAGTGATCTCATTCCACTATAAGGAATAGACTATGAATGGGGATGGTAGCTTGTCCCGCCCCTTTTTTGTAGCCCCTTAATGTCCCCTTATATGTTTTGGAAACGAGTCTTGACTTATAGGTAATGCTTTTATATGTTTACAAGTATGCCTCAAATTCTATGTTTTATTCCTATGTTATCCACTCATGGAATATTATCTTGATTCCCTTATGATTCATTTCTTATAATCTTCCAATCAATATTTCATGAATCATATAAAATATCATTGATATGAATAGTATGATATTAAAATATTATTATCATTTTCTCAGGCTTGTGTTCTCATGTTATTCTTAAGTATCCTCTATATTTACCCTTAATGAGCATCTGAGCTAACCCTTTATTATGTTTTCATTCCCCATGTTTTGATGAAGGTTATTAAGTAGACATACTAAAGGGTATATCTTAGTGGGAAACATTGACTATCTTTCACCAAGTTAGAAAATTGCATTCCATGTTTCCAATGAAACTATAATATTAAGTTCATCGAGTATATACATTTGTAATGTGCTGAATATTCATCTAAAATGAGGTAATATACATATATGTCAATCCTAGGTCACTATAGGTGGTGTGGGTTGATGGATCCCATTATTTTATCTCTATTATTTTTCATACTAAGACAACCTAGGAAGATTTAGTGTAGAACAACTAAAATCACATTCCTATGAGAACCATGTTGTATTATCGTTCTCATAGAAAAAATGGGAAGATTATGAGTTGAAATATAAAAGAATATATGAAAATTCTATTTCATGTACCATTAAATTTATTATATATAAGTGGGATAATAAAGGATCCATTAATGAAAACATATTGAATATGAGATTTTATGGTCTTGCAAAAAAATTCAAAATGGGTTATCAGATTTATCATGTGTGTGTTGATTTTCTATTTAATGGCTCTAATATGTGTTTAGTGAAGGTGGTTGTGATTATTGAATTGATGTTAAGGATTAATCAAAGGTAATTGGTTTTAATTTTGATAAATATTCCATGTAAGTCCATAATATGATTGATATAATATTATAATATATTATAATGGAATTTTGAAGGTACTAGATTGAAGAATTCAAGTGGAGATGTTTAGAACAATGTGGAAATTAATATCTATAAATTAAAGTGTTTTCATTAATGTATAATGTTATATGATAATTATATTTTTAGATATAAATATATTCACAAAAACATAGAAATATTAAATACTGATAAGGGCATAAAAATAATATTATTTTTTCAAGATGAATAATTTTGGAAAGTCCTTGTCTATATTGGATTAATTGTTGTGAAATTTTGTTGGAATTGATGATAATTTGGAAAAATATTTTTATACGTGTATTTAAAAAAATCCAACCATGGATTGATAAGGTTACCAACTCACCACATGCATGAGATAGTTTATCCACACCTATCTAACCATGGACGCACCTGTATGGAATACCTGAAGCAATTCTTATGCATTAGTAGGTAGAGGTGCATGCAGGGCATGAATAAGAGGATGGGGGTAAAATTTTGGTGGAACACACTAGTGTATGGTGGGTGTGTGTGTTTTTTGGAAGGATCCAATCTATGGATTTTTAGATTTCTATAGAAATTATGTTTCATGATGAGATATTAAGAAATGCATGGAAGGGAATCGATCTAGTGTGGGACAATTTGTATATGGAACACTATTCATATTTCATTTAAAATATTTATATATAGATTGTGAAAATGAAAAGGTGATACATGTTTTCTATAATTAATTATTCATTTTGAGGGTTATGAATATTCAGAATCATGATCGATTTATCAAACATAACGATTATCTGTGAAGTAACCTTGCCAAGTGAGATCAACTGAAAGAGAATAGCCAAATAGAACACATGAGTTGCATTGACTTCTTGAGGATATTTTGAGCTACCACACAAGTTAAATCATGCATCCAAAAGTTATAAATGAATGGAAAACCTAAAGGGTATCAGACCTACCACATTATGGATGGTCATAAATTCATTCAACATATAATAAGAGTAATGAAACCTACCACGCAATGTGTTTTGAGTCAACTATATAAAAAATCAAGAAACTACTATAGGAACATTGAGTTACCTCAATATCGACGTATCAACCACCGGATGAACACAAGTTACCTCATGAATTATTAAAACCTATTGTAAGAAGGAACGCACAAGGAAACTAGACATACTATGAGGATGAAAATTCACTATAATTTCTTTGATTGACAATTAGAGGAAAATCAGTGTTGGATTAAATCATATGTTGTAGGGTTCAAATGAGATGAAAATAGAGTATCAAATGGGAGTTCATACATTCATGGGATTAGTTCATAATTTTAAAAATATTTGGTCAGTTATAAATTCTCGAATGTCCATTGATTCATTTAAGGGTAATCATGGTGTACTATTTATTGAGCCTTTATATTTTTTATATGCAGAATAATCAAGGTCACAAGAAATTTCATGCATATGTTAGTACATGAAATTGATATGAAATGGTTGTGCATATATTTCACCCGAGGAATGATATGGTGAATGCATGATATATTTAATATGTGATAAAATGAGGGGGAACATCATGTAATATTTAACTGGTTAAGATTATTATATGGTGGGTCATATAAGAGAAGAGAGAAGACATGATATTAATTCATAATTTAATGATTTCAATTAATATACTTAATTTATTTCATGTAGATTTATTTGAGTAAAATATTGTTACATGGACTATTACACTTCATGTAGAAAATAGACTATTATATGTAATTATTAAAATATCTGGTTGTGATTATTTATTAACCATGTTGAATATTGAAGTAGATTTGAGCATTTAGGGATTTGACATTAGATTTAAATGAAAATATTTATTTTATTTTAATGATAATTTAAATGATTAAAAATTATGAGACATTCAACATTATTTCAAATATATAATAAAAGAGAAAATTATTCTGATTAATTGACCGAATTTATAAGAGGAAATAAATATACTCCCAATAATGATAATTAATGTTAATTAATATGATTGATATTATTGTATATATATTGATGTTGGAGATGAAAGAAATGTGTTGTATACTTTAGAATATTTTTTATATGGATCATATAGAATATTTTGATAATTCTGAGAGCCAATACAGCATCTATATTTAGAATAGATGTGGACGTGGAGAACCCAGATAACACAAGATTCGGTGAATTGTTTTATAACTAGTTTTTATTTTTGATGCTTCCAAGGACAGTATATAAGAATAATTTTTTATCTTACATTATTGTAGGGTATAATCAAATAAAAATGCATGTAGAATAACTGGGAGGTTATTCAGGGATTTATATCACCTGTTAGAAAATAATGGAGCTTGTAGATGGGATGTATAACCAGTTACAGGAGAATTTTAGTTGGGTTATATAACTAACTACAATTTTTTTATGATTGGGGAGTATAAAAAGATCAATTTAGTGAGGCTTATAGATTTTTTTATGAATCCATGTTGTTGTGTATATCTAACATGGAATAAGAATGGAATTTATGTTGAACATTTTAAATATCAAGAGTTGTGCTGTATATTTTTATTAATGTATAAATTGTAAAATTTTCAAATAATATTAAGTGTATAGGGAACTATAATATTTTTAAGAGATATAATTTATAAGGTAGATAATTCAAAAAACAATAACACTGATTCCCCACCCCAACTCAGTTTTTAAACTGGATTGGGGCTCAACATGGGCCTTATTGAATAATTTTTACCTCTTCATTCAAAATATTTAATTAATATTTTAAAATAAAATTTCTATGAATAAGTAAAATTAATTTTATTACTTGATCATGTATTATAGAAAACCCATTTTTATAAAAAAATTAATTTTTTAGAATAAAATTTATGTGTAGGATTGTTTATATATTTTTTTAATTTTTATAATAAAAATTTATTTATTACAAAAAATAAAATTCATGTGCCTTTTTAATCAATATAAAACATAATTTGACCAAGTTGATATTTAAATTAATTATAATATAGTTTCTTTTATTAGAATGTAATTATTATGTCAATAAAATGTTAAACATTTGGTTTTTATATTCATAATATATATTTTTTTAAAATGTATAGTTTTCTCTAGAAATGAAATATTGATCCTAAGAAATGTTTAATAAGTTTTTATGTTATAACTACTTACGGATATATTCATAAGAGTTATGCTTTTAGTGAAAACTATATTCTTCAATATTCTACTAAAAATAAATTATTTTAAAAAATTAAAAAAATTCAAATCTAATTTTTCTATTTTAAATATAAAAATGTAGTTTATTTGGTTGAATTGAATTTATAAAATTTTATATATTTATTTCTAAATTAATATAGAATGAAATAGTTTTCAAAAAAGATTAATTTTTGAAATGTTAATTATTCTAATTCTTATTTTCATTAAATGATTATTATAATTGGTGTTAGTATTTTTTTTCATATGAAACCTATTTTATCCCAAATATATATTTCCTTAAAATAAAAATACATAGTGCTTAAAAAGGAAATTTTTTGGAATTTAGCGTTTTAATGATAAAGTGATCTTACTTGTTATTTAGCTTCACTAATTGTGTTTTATCTATATAACCATTTCAATGAATAACTTTCACTCTTTTTAAAAGTAAATAATTTTAAATGTAAAAAATACTTGTCATTAAAAAAATAATAATTACATTGAAAATAACATGATTTTATCATCATAATTTTTACTCAGAATCCCCCTCAAGTTATCTATGTAATACCTTAGTATAAGATAAGATCTAGTGGTAGTTACATGTGGTGATTATGCTATCATGGATCTAATGGAAATTTCCATAATCATGAACTTCCCATCCATATGATTTCTCTCATACCATAATTGTTCAAGATCAACATGGTCTTAGTCTTGGGTGAACCATAATAAAGTCCCCACTTTTCCATGTTAGAATACGAGTGTTTCATAAGGAATAATTTTACAACTTGATTCCATCAATTTTCCATTCTATGTAGTTGATGTTGTGGTTATTTTTTTATTCCCAATAATTTTAAGGTTATATTATAATCATTGAATTTAATAATTCTATAAAAATGTATCATGGTTTTGTTTTAGATTAATGTAGCATGTAATGAAATAATCAATCCATGGTATTTAAAATAATATAAAAATAACCCAAGGAATTACATTGTACTACCCTAAATAAACTTTTTCCTCAAAATATTAATTATTTTTCACTAATGAGAGAAACTATATAATAGATAAGAAAATAAATTTTCATTTTTTATTAGGATATCATCCCCACGATTTTATATACTAGGAGACTCTTAATTTTTAATAAAATAATATTGTAAATAGATTTTTATTTATCAAAACAATTTATTCAAAATATTCCTCCATAGTTTATTATAGGATTTTATTTGGAACTAAAATTCATATCTTCATGTAAATTATCATATTCCTATAAAAAAACTAAAACAATTTTTTTTGATATTATATAATAATGTCATATTAAATGATCAAATGAATGTAAAAAATAACCCCTAATATATCTTCTTAAATGACACCTTCAATTCAAAATTTTATACTTTCAGATCAAATATATTATATTTCAATCAACCTATAAATCATTATGATTATCCTAGGTTTCCATGGTCATAATATTATTAGGATATATAACCTAACTAATAATATATTACTAAATTTAATTTAATTTAATTTAAATTCATCATAATGTTGGAAAAAGTATGTGTGAATACCAAAAGAATATCTCCTGAGAGTGTCTAGACATGTGTATAGTGATAGGACCAAACATTATTTATTGAGTAAATAATAAGTTAAAAATCACCTAAATTGAACCAATTTTTTCATACATCAATATTAAATGATTTTAGATAAACTTTTATTACATATCAATACCGTCCATTCCATAACAATAAAGAATTAGTTTATTTTATTCTTGGATACATAAAAATGGTATGAAGAAGATCTACATCATCTCCCATTAGGTTTTTCATAACTAAATCCCAATTTGAATTTTTATAATTCAAACACATACTCATAACCTGGGTAAATGAAACATAATAAAGGGTGATATTAGATTCTAAAAATGGTAAACACAAGATATATCAATAAATGAACATAAGTGAGCTTAATTAATGATAATGGTATAATAACATGAAAATAACATACACTAATCCTACCCCATCATTCATAGATCACTAATCATAAATAATTACATAAGGCTTTGTCAAAAAAATATACAGAATTAATAATTTTGAAAAATCATCCAAAATCAATCAAGATAAAGATAATGTATAAAAATTATAAGACCAAAATTATTGCCATACAAAAAATTATATTAAATAACTTTTATTTTCATGGTTAACTCTTAACCTCTCATTTTTACCAAGTATTCTTTTTAGGCATTATATGGGTTGGTTTCACAACCATGATTTGATACAGTGTGTGATTCTGATGTCCAGTTTTCCTAAAACAATTGTCTGAAAAATGACAAACTTTTAATAGCACACACATGCAATTTTCCTGAAAAAGTTTAATTGCCCTTATATAACTACCCAGATCAGGAATATGAGGAAACCATTGACCTCAAATGTAACGCCCTGACCATAGTTACCCAGAGTCGGTGCATTATTAAATAACATTGGAATGATCACTAAAGATCATGTCTCGAAAGACGGATTAGTTTAGTATCCTTGGAACCACTAGATACATTCATAAAGTTTACATTACATCATAAAGTGAACAACTAAAACAACATCTTGTCTCCATAGAACACACTCATATCCCCCCATACTATCCTTGCAGGTCATTCATAAAATACTTCTTCACATCCTAGGAAAAATAAAACGTAGAAAGGGGTGAGCTCAGAAGCCTAGTAAGGATAAAAATATAGTAGAAACTTTCAGAAATAAGCATAAACATTTAAGGTAATGTATAACTAAAACAAAATCCTTTTAAACTTGATCTTCAGCACAATATGGCAGAAATAAAATGGAAAAATTCCATTTACTTATTCACATGGATATTCTACTAATTGATTAATCACATGCAATATCAATAACCACATTCATAATGACGGAATGCAAAATTCCAGACTATCATAACCACATAGTGAAGGCCTTGTGCCAAGACTACAAATATGATTTTGTCAAGGCCTTGTGACAAGACACTAGTTTTTCTCATGAGACCTACCGATGCATCGAGGATCTATAGCGGGCTCCACCCGTCACTTATTAATTCCAATGCATTCCTCATATGAATAGGTTTAAACATAACATAAACATTCGTATTAAAACTAGCATATGAAATGTCAATACATTCTCCATAAACCATGAATGGTATAAAATTAACACATCCATAGTCAAACAAATCAAAAAACCTTCAATACAATATATAAGTTTTGTATCATAAGAAATCAACTTCAAATAATATTAAAATCCATCAAAGTATGTCGACATAGTTGCAATCAAAACTATTTGAGAGAAATATCTATTTTTTTAAAATCACTTAAAATACACAAAATTAAAAAATTTACTTTGGAAATATTCTAATAATCTTTTAAGGGAAGCTTCGACGATTTTATAATGGCATAATATAGAAGCACCCACCTTATAAGTTAAAAGAGACATTCTTACCTTAATTCTGTCGAAAAGTTTAAAAACGACCTTGTTTGGAAAAAAACAGAAATATTCCTTTATAAAAATCTTATAAAAATTCAAACAAGGGTATAAATGACTTTAACCCATGTTCTATAAAATATTAATAATTTTCTGAAATACATTTTTATGAAACATGAATGTGGATGATAAAGAGGTCCTAGTAGATAATTATGTATAAACATCCTAGGATAATGAAGAGATTGAAAAATAAACCCTTACCTAGTACTTTTCCTCTGCTGATGGTAGGATAACCTCCATTATAATAGTCAAATCATTGTTATTAAATTATAAAATAATCATATACATAAATATGATATCATATATGATCTTTTAATATTTATTTGTTAATAATATTTTAGTATCATCGTCGTTTCAGGTGTTAACTGATAAGTTTTCCTTTAAATGCTTTGTTACGTAAGTCATGTTTGTTATGGATAGGTTGTATCTTATTCATATCCAGAATGATATCAAGTACTTAAAATTTTTTCTTAATCACCAAATAAAATTAGTCTTGAATGGATACGGTGGGTAATGAATCTCATCGTGTTTGTGGAGACGGTAGTCCGTACATATGCACGAGCGACAATATCATTCTTTTGATATTAAAATAATATATAATTGGGTGGTGTATAATATATACAGAATAATTATCATGTTATATTTATTATTAACATGAATTACACACCATTAATATACCCATCCAAATAATAATGTATTGAATAACAATTACACCACGACGTGGAGATAGTAAGCCATACGTACGCACGTATGGTGACATGTCATCCAAGGGATGGATAGAATACTGAATATGGGTGTACCATATTTATAATAATCTCACAGTATATAGAAGATACTGGAGTTATTATTTTAGAATGGAAATAATAAAGAAATAGTAAGTTGAAGAAGAAAGGAATTTGAAAGAGGCTGCTGAAAACATTACGTCTTCTTTGGGTTCTTCCTTTTTATTTGATCAAAAGGGATCCATAGTTTGGATTTATAATCAAACTAAGGCCTATAGGATTAATTGAGAGATGTTGAGAGAATATTTGGTTAGGGTTTGGCTGAGCCATTGAAGGTGTGAATTAGAGAGAAGGGGGAGTTCCCTTTTATAAGAGGGATGAGGGGCACCTTAGAAAAACATTAAATATTATTTTATAATAAATTCATATTCAGTTTATAATGGCAAAAAAGTGACTTATTTAGATTCTAAGGTTGGTATGGGTCTAAAACCACCAATAAAATGTGTTTTAGATAGGTTTGGGTCACTATATTAACCTTATCTTTTAGTTTTAACTCTTAGTTAATTAGTTTCACATTTACCATGTCTCTTTGTATTTTTATATTATATGGTAAATAAACATACAATAAACATCCAAAAGAACCTCAAGTAGTTCAATAATGATACACCTATTATTATAAAATTCTCTTGGTTGTACCCTATATTTTCAAGAATGGAATATCAACTAATAATATTATATATGTTTTAAAAACTCTTTTATGTCAATTTTGACACTATTTGTTATTTTGTTTATCCTAAATTCATAATAGCATTATTACTTCGAGATTAATTCATTTATGAAACCCTAACATGTCATATTAACCTATAAAATTAGTGGAATTCATTAAAGGTCTCATATTATATTTATTTGGTTATTTATAATATCAATTATTTTAATATTTCACTAATAACGTAATTACTCCATCATCATTGTGTCATAAATAAATTAAATTATTTAATGTCTAAAAATTATAAATAAATAACCATTATGTAGAAAATCTTTTTATATTTCTAATTAATATTTATAATTGAATTTATCTTATGTATAACACTATATTAAAAATGTTTTTGTTATTAATCATTGATTTTAACTATTTTTACTCTTCATTGAATTAAATAATAATAAATGTCCAATTCTAATCCATGTGGACCAAAGAGGTTCATATTTTATTCCTAAGGTTGTTTATGGTCGAATTATACTTAACCAATATAATTAGGACATGTTTTAGGGTAATAATAATATAAGTTTGAACCTTAATTACCCTATTTACTTTTAACCGTGGTAAATAAAAGTAAAAAGATACTCTTCACCAAAAATTATTTTTATCTTATTGAACCACATTTTACTCCTTGATATTACCCGTGTCTCTCGGATTTTCAAAATTCCACTCACAAAAGTAGTAAAATTATGTTTTATGTGAATTTGAAAATTCTCCTAGGAGGTGGGTAAAAGACGGTGAAATGTTCAATAAAAATTTTTATATATCAAAAATTATTCTAAACTAACTCAAATTAATTAAATTGGACTTATATAGGTATTATGTATCTATTTTGACGTCAATTAAATTTAAATAAAATGTATAATTATTTAAATAAAAATTCTGTTTTAAACTATAACTGAGAAGTGTACTATGGAAACTTACTGTGGAATCTTGGAGTGTTACATTCTACCCTAATTCAAATAATTTCATCCTCTAATTTCCTAGAATATTACGGCATAAAAAGACTCAGGTGGTTCTTCATCATAAGTTCCTCGGGTTCCCACGTTGCATCTTCCATCATATGGTTTCTCCATAGAACATTTACTATACGAGTTGTTTGGTTTCTCAACAATTGTACTCCGATATCACGAATCCTGAGGGGCTCTTCGCAATAAGATAGATCGGGTTCCAGTTCTATTTTCTCATAGGTGAGTACATGCGTTGGGTAAGGCATGTATTTTCTCAACAGTGATACGCGGAAAACATCATGAACTTTGGAGAGATTTGGAGGAATTTCAAAATGGTAAGCTACAACCCCTATTCATTCTAGAATTTCAAAATGTCCGATGTACCTGGGACTCAATATACCTTTCTTACCGAAACATATAACACCCTTCCATGGAGATACCTCCAAGAAAACATGATCTCCTACCTGAAATTCCAAATCTTTCCTTCAGTTATTGGCATAGATCTTCTGCCTATATTGAGCTGCTTTGATGTGGTTTTTGATTACCTTCACCTTTTCTAGTGTTTCCTCCACCAGTTATGGCCCTATGATTATTCTTTCACCAACGTCATCCCAACAGGTTGGTGTGCAGAATCTCTTTCCTTATAATGCTTCATATGGTGACATATGAATACTTGAATGGAAGCTATTGTTATAGGAAAATTCTACCACATGTAAATATTGATCCCACATACCAGAAAGTCAATTGAGAAAGATCTCAACATGTCCTCTATGGTTTGAATAATCCGTTCTGATTGTCCATTTGTTTGAGGGTGGTAGGAAGTGCTCAAATGAAGTTCAGTATCCAAGGCCATCTGAAGACTCTTCCAGAATCTTGATGTAAAATGTGGATCACGATCAGAATCAATTGATAGGGGTACTCCATGAAGTCACACAACTTTATTAATATATAGCCTTGCTAGATGTTCAAGTGGTAGATCTTCTCTTATAGAAAGAAAATGTGCTGATATAGGAAGACGATCAACAATGACCCATATTGCATCGTTCCTTCTAGGATTATTCAGTATTCCCATGGAAAATTCCATCGTAATATAATCCCATTTCCACTCAGGTATGGGAAGAGGTTGCATGACTCTTCCAGGCTATTTCCTTCCAGTATTAACTTGTTTACAAATAATACATCTTGATACAAAATCAGAAATATCCCTCTTTATGTTGTCCCACAAAAAATGTTCCCTCAAATCTTTATACATCTTGGTGCTCCTAGAGTTTATAAGGAAATTATCACTATGAGTATCGTCCAACAATTCCCTTTTTAGATCAGGTATATCGGCAACCCAAAGTCTCTTCCCAAATTTCAAAATTCCATCTTCATACACAATGTCACTCAATCTCCTATCATTCACAACTTTAATCTACTTTTGAAACTCTACATCATCAGTCTGAGAACACTTTATCCATTCTAGTAAAGATGGTTTGGTAACCATTTGAATAATTATTGATGTTTCACCTTCCATGGTGATTCCCATATCCATATTTACTAGATCCATGAAAATAGGATCCCTCTCAACACTCATCTTGTTCAAAACTCCATGATCATTTCTTCTCAAAGCATCTTCCACCTTATTTTCCTTCCTTGGGTGGTAGTGTATCGTGAAATCATAATCCTAGACTAGTTCAAGCCACCACATTTTCCTCATGTTGAGTTCTTTCTGTGAGAAAATATATCTCAAACTCTTGTGATCAGTATAAATCTCACATTTCTCACCATATAAATTGTGTCTCCAAATCTTCAAAGAAAATATTACATCATCTAACTCAATATCATGAGTAGGATAGTTTTTCTCATGAATTTTTAGTTGTTGCGATGCATAGGCAATAACCCTATCACTCTACATAAGGACATAACCAAGTACCTTATTTGAAGCATCACTATACATACCAAGCCCATCATTCCCCGATGTTAGAGTCAATATAATATTATTGATTAATATTATCTTCATTTATCCAAAACATTCTTCACATTATTTTTTCCAAACAAATTTATCCCCTTTACGTGTGAGCTTCATTAATGGGCCAGCCAATCGGTAAAATTCTGGATGAAACGTCGATAATAACATGCTAATCCAATAATACTGTGTATCTCAATTATACTCGTTGGTGCTGGCCATTCTTGGATTGCTCTTGTCTTAGAATGATCAATGGATATTCCATCCTTAGAGACATTATGGCCAAGAAATGAAATCTCCTGAACCTATAATTCACACTTGCTAAACATCCCATATAATTCATGTCTTTATAGAGTCTTCAATATAATGCGCAAGTGATTTTCATGATCTTCATAGATTTTTTAGTATACCAAGATATCATCAATAAATACCACAACAAAGTCATCAAGATATTCCTTGAAAACATTGTTCATTATATCCATAAAAAAAGAGGGTGCATTAGTCATCCCAAAAGGCATTACAGTAAATTCATAATGCTTGTACATGGTTCAAAATGCTGTCTTTTGAATGTCTTCCTTCTTCACACACAAGTAATGGTATCTAGATCGAAGGTCAATCATTTAGAAGTATTAAGCTCCATGCAGTTGGTCAAATAAATCAACAATGTGAGGTAGGGGATACTTGGTCTTTATTATTTAGCATTTATCTCCCTGTAGACGATACATAACCTCATAGATCCATATTTCTTCTTAACAAAAAGGATAGGGGATCCCCATGGAGAAACACTAGAGTGAATAAATCCATTATTACTCAATTCCTCTAGTTGTTTCTTTAATTCCACTAATTCCACAGTGTCCATTCTATAAGGGTTCTTCAATATGTCCCTTGAACTAGGAATTAAATCAATGGAAAACTCAATTTCTTGTTCTGGAGGATGTTCAGGTAATTCTTTCAGAAACACATCTAAATATTCTTTCACAATTGTTACATCCTCTATTTGAACATTACTTTCCTCACCCACAGTTATTTCATTCTCTTCCTCCCCAATAATTGAATTTAGTTGAGCTACTTGGGGTGGATCTAAATAAGAATCAGGTGGTGAGGATTCTACTCTAAAGATAAGGTGTTCCTTATCATCATCACCAAAAATCATAACCTCTATCTTATAACAACAAATATTTGCATCATGGTCGGAAATCCAATCCATACCGTGGATTATATCAAACTCAATCACAGGTATGATGATGAGATCAGCAGATGAAGAACATTTATATGCTCTAATGGGAACGGATTCAAAAAACATTGTTGCTATGATACGTCCCTTAAGAGTTTTTACTGACAAATACATTGTTAAATCAAATTGGAAATATCTAATTTTCTAATCAATCTAGTAAGATATGAAACAATTCAATGATCTAGAATCAAATAAAGCATTTTCTAAACTTGAGGAAACCATTAAATTACCGGCCACCACGTCTTTCGGAGCTTCAACCTCAGCAGTAGTGATAACATAAGCATGGCCTTGATCCCTTGGCCTTTTCTGAGGTATGATTCCCTGGCGCATAGGAAATTCATTTGAATAATGTCCCATCTCCTTGAAATTCTAGCATTGAACATCGGTATCTTCTTTCTTCCCCTTACAATCACGAGCTTGGTGGCCTTTTTCACCACACTTGTAACAGACTCCCAATCCCTTTAAGAATGTACCAGGGTGTTTCTTCCCATATTTTCTACAGTATGGATATTCAAATTTTCCCTTATTCCCCTTATATCCATCTCAAGAGTGGTCAACAGATCATTTCTTCTCGTTCTTTGCTTTAAAGTCGTAAGACTTAGATAATTCATTTTCTGTCTTGATAGCACATGAGACAATATCTTCGTAAAATGAGAAGGATTGTGAGACTAAAACTCGATGGAGAAATGGTTTTAACCCAATAAAGATACTATCAATCTTACTTCTTGGGTTACATATATAATTTGCGGCATTCCTTGCTAACCTTGTAAAGTTAGACTCATACTTTACAACATTATCATCCTCTTTTTGCCTCAGACTCAGAAATTGTCTTTCAATATCTGCTTGATGGTCATGAGGAAAGTATTTTTATAAGAAAATATCTTTATACTCCCTACATTCCATATTTTATACTTCATCATCTTTCTTCTTATTTTGAATCAATGACCACCATTGATCATCATCTCTAGTGAGGTGGTAAATTGCCAGGGCAAATTCTTCTTTTTTGCTACTCCCCAAGGCATGGAATATTTTCTCTATGGAATTTATCCATTTCTCAGCTACAAGTGGATTTGTACTCCCATTTAATTTTGATGGTTGTTTCCTCCTGAAGCGATCTAACATTGATCCTACAAGCTGCGGATCAGGGTGCTCCATATGGGTAAGGTTATTATTCATAACCTGAGTGAGTTGTTCCAATATGATGATTAGCTGATCAGCACCAGTTGCATCACTAGATCCACTATTATTATCTTGAGTAGAAGGTCAATCCCTACATGGAGTGCATGCGTTGATACTGTTTCCATTCCTTTCACTAGGCACCATGTCTAATCAATGGCATAAACTAGATCAGTTTATGAATCAAAATACATAATTCCATACTTGTAAAACACTTGACATAAATTGAACTATTTATGGATATAATCCATAATCATAAAAAAATGTTTTCATTGAGGAATTATATTCTAATAAACCCTTCCTAATGGGTTTTAATGAAAATTAGAATTATCCTAATCATATCCCCTAGGCGTGTCGTAACCAAGAGTGCAGCAAGGCCCGTTGTCATGCACCGGTTTTCATTCGAGTCTAGCTCAAAGTGGTGTTTTCGGGTTTTACCCCTAGGTACATCTATTCCAGATCCACCTCTACCTGCTCGTATCCAGAAATCGATGTATTTCTCGAAAAACTCACAAAATCTCTACAATACCAAAATTCGAGGAAGTTCTACTAATCCTCAATGTCCATCCTAGGTCGATGTGCTCAAATCAGAGTTTATATAAATCTAGATTCCATGGTTTGTACTAAACATCCAATGATACCAACTGTAATGCCCTGACCCCATTTACCCAGAGTCAGTGCATTATTAAATAATAATGGCATGATCACAAAAGATAATGTCTCGAAATACTTATTAGTTTAGTAGCCTTGGAATCAATAGATACATTCATAATGTTTACATTACATCATAAAGTGAAAAAATAAAACAACATCCTTTCTCCATATACCACACTCATATCCTCTCACACTATCCCTACATGTCATTCATAAAATATTCTTCACATCCTAGGAAAAATAAAAAATTGAAAGGGGTGAGCTCATATTCCCAGTAAGGATATCAATATAGAGGAAACTTTCATAAATAAGCATAAACATTTAAGGCAATCTGTAACTAAAAAAGCCTTTTAAACTTGAACTTCAGCATAATATGGTAGAAATAAAATGAAATAATTCCATTTAACTATTCACATGGATATTCTACTAATCGAATATTAACATGAAATGTCAATAACCACTTTCATAATGATGGAATGCATAATTCCAGACTATCATAACCACATAGTCATGGCCTTATGCCAAGAATACAAATAAGGTTTTTTCAAGGCCTTGTGCCAAGACACTAGTTTGTCTCATTAGACATACCGATCCAATGAGGATCTATAGCGGGATCCCCGCATCACTTATTATGTCTAATTCATTCCCCATATGAACAACTTTAAACATAACATAAACATTCGTATTAAAACTGGCATATGAAATGTAAATATATTCCCTATAAACCATGAATAGGATAAAATTAACTCATCCATAGTCAAACATATCACAAAACCATAAATACTATATATATGTTTTGTATCATAATAAATCAACATCAAATAAGCTTAAAATCCATCAAAGGATGTTGACATAGATGAAACCAAAACTATTTGAGAAAAATATCTCTTTTTTTTGAAATCATTTAGAAGCCATATAATTACAACATTTAATTTGAAAAAATTATTTATAAGCTTGTAAGGGAAGCTTCGATGATTTTATAATAGTGGAAAATAGGTGCACCCACAGTATAAGTTAAAAAAGACATTCTTACCTTAATTCTGTTGAAAAGGATAAAATGCACATTGTCTGGAAAACGACGAAAATATTCCTTTATAAACTTCTTATAAAAAGTCAAACAAGTGTATAAATTACTTTAACCCAAATTCTCTAAAATAGTAAGAATTATTGGAAATAAATTTTTAAGAAACAAGGATGTGGATGAAAAATAGGTCCCATTAGATAATTACGTATAAACAACCTCTGATAATGAAGAGATTCTGAAATAAACCATTAACTTGTACCTTTCCTTGGTCGAGGGTAGGTTAACCTCATGTATATTAGTTAAATAATTTTTATTAGATTATAAAAAAATCATATACATAAATATGATATCATATATGATCTTTTAATATTGCTCTTTTAATAATATTTTAGTATTATCGTCATTTCGAGTGTTAACTGATTCATTTTCCTTTATATGATTTGTTACGTAAGCCATGTTTTTTATGGACAGGTTGTATCTTATTTATATCCAAAATGATATAAAGTCCTTAAACATTATTATTAATCATCAATTGAAAATTATTCTTGAATGGATATGATGGGGAATGAATCTCATCGCGTTCGTGGAGACGGTAGTCTGTACGTACGCACGAGCGACAATGACCCATATTGCATCATTCCTTCAAGGATTATTTAGTATTCACATGAAAAAGTCCATCTTAATATTATTCCATTTCCACTCAGGTATAGGAAGAGGTTGCATGACTCCTCCATGCTATTTCCTTCCAGCATTAACTTGTTGAGAAACATTAAATCTTGACACAAAATCAGCAATCTCCCTCATTATGTTGTCCCACCAAAAATGTTCCTTCAAAGCTTTATACATTTGGGGATCCTAGGGATTACAAAGAAATTGTAACTATGAGCATCATCCTACAATTCACTTTTTAGATCAGGTATATCGGCAATACAAAGTCTCCTATGAAATTTCAAAATTCCATCTTCATACACAAAGTCACTCAATCTCCCATCATTCACAACTTTAATCTACTTTTGAAAATCTAAATCATAGGTCTAATAACTCTTTATACATTCTAGTAAAGATGGTTTGGCAACCAATTGGAAAATTATTGACGATTCCCCTTCCATGGTGATTCCCATATCCATCATTACTAGATCAATGAAAATAAGATCCCTCTCAACTCTCATCTTGTTCAAAACTCCAAGATCCTTTCTTCTCAAAGCATCTTCCACCTTATTTTCCTTCCCTTAGTCGTATTGTACCGTAAAATCATAATCCTTGAGTAGTTCAAGCCATCGAAATTGCCTCATGTTGAGTTCTTTCTGTGAGAAAATATATTTCAAACTCTTGTGATCAGTATAAACCTCACATTTCTCACCATATAGATACTATCTCTAAATCATCAAAGAAAAGATAACATCTTCTAACTCAAGATCATAAGTAGGATAGTTTTTCTCATGAATTATCAGTTGTCGTGATCCATTGTCAATAACCCCATCACTCTACATAAGACACAACCAAGTCCTTTCTTTGAAGCATCACTATACATAACAAACCCATCATTCCCCGATGGTAGAGTCAATATAAGAGAATTGAATAATAATCTATTCAGTTCTTCAAAACATTCTTCACACTCTTTTTTCCAAACAAATTTAACCCCTTTACATGTGAGCTTCATTAATTGGTTATCCAATTGGCACAATTCTGGACGAAATGTCGATAATAACCTACTAATCTAATAAAACTGTGTACGTCTGTTATACTCATCAGTGCTGGCCATTCTTGGATTTATCTTGTCTTAGAATGATCAACGAATATTATATCCTTAGAGACATTATGGCCAAGAAAAGAAATCTCCTGAAGCCAGAATTCACACTTGCTAAACATCCTATATAGTTCGTGTCTTCTTAGTGTCTTTAATATAATGCGCATGTGATCTTCATGATCTTCATAACTTTCTTAGTATACCAAGATATCATCAATAAATACCACAACAATGTCATCAAGATATTCCTTGAAAACATTGTTCATTAGATCCATGAAAACTCGAGGGTGCTTTAGTCATCCCAAAAGGCATGACAATAAATTTGTAATGCCCGTACCTAGTTCAAAATGGTCTCTTTAGAATGTCTTACTTCTTCACACAAAACTAATGGTATCTAGATCGAAGGTCAATCTTTGAAAAGTATTAAGCTCCATGAATTTGGTCAAATAAATCAACAATGCGAGGTAGGGATACTTGTTCTTTATTATTATAGCATTGATCTCCCTATAGTCAATATATAACCTCATAGATCCATCTTTTTTCTTAACAAAAAGGACAGGGGATCCCCAAGAAGAAACACTAGAGTGAATAAATCCCTTATTACTCAATTACTATAGTTGTTTCTTTAGTTCCAATAATTCCACAGTGGCCATTCTATAAGGGTTCTTCTATATGGGCCTTGAACCAGGAATTAAATCAATGGAAAACTCAATTTCTCATTCTGGAGGATGACTAGGTAAATCTTTCAGAAACACATCTACATATTCTTTCACAATAGTTACATCCTCTATTTGAACATTCCTTTCCCCACCCACAATTATTTCATTCTCTTCCTCCCCGATAATTGAATTTAGTTGAGCTACGTGGGGTGGATCTATATAATAATCAAGT
Organism: Viscum album; assembly: GCA_963277665.1. Classification (NCBI taxonomy): domain Eukaryota; kingdom Viridiplantae; phylum Streptophyta; class Magnoliopsida; order Santalales; family Viscaceae; genus Viscum; species Viscum album. The sequence continues at coordinate 898,684,462 of OY728127.1, forward strand.
GGTGAAGATTCTGCTCTAAAGATAAGGTGTTCCTTATCATCATCACCAAAAATCATAACCTCTATCATCTTACAATAAATCTATGCATCATGGTCTGAATGAAAATCCATACCGAGGATTATATCAAACTCAATCATAGGTATGATGATGAGATCAGCAGATAAAGAACATTTATATGCTCTAATGGGAACGGATTCACAGAAATTTTTTGCGATGATACTTCCCTTAGATGTTATGACTGACAAATCCATTGTTAAATCAAATTGTAAATATCTAATTTTCTTAGAAATCTTGGAAGATATGAAACAATACAATGATCTAGAATCAAATAATGCATTTTCTAAACATGAGGAAACCATTAAATTACCTACCACCACGTCTTTCGGAGCTTCAAACTTAGCAGTAGTGATAACATAAGCATGGCATTGAACCCTTGGCCTTTTCTGAGGTAAGTTTCCCAGACACTTAGGACATTCATATGAATAATGTCCCATCTCCCTGCAATTCTAGCATTGAACATCGGTTGCTTCTTTATTCCCCTTACAATCATGAGCTTGGTGGCCTTTTTCACCACACTTGTAACAGACTCCCATTCCCTTTAAGCAAGTACTGGGGTTTTTCTTCCCACATTTACTAAAATATGGATATTCAACTTTTCCCTTCTTCCCCTTATTTCCATTTCCAGAGTGATCAACAGATAAATTCTTCTCTTGCTTTGCTTTAAAGTTGTAAGACTTAGAGAATTCATTTTCTGTCATGATAGCACATGAGAAAATATCTTCTTAAAATGAGAAGGATTTTGAGACTAATTCTAGAAGGAGAAATGGTTTTAACCCATAAAAGAAACTATCAATCTTAATTCTTGGGTTACATATATAATTTTCAACATGCCTTGATAACCTTGTAATGATAGACTCATACTTTACAACATTCTCGTCCTCCTTTTGCCTCAGACTCAGAAATTTTCTTTCCATATCTGCTCGATGGTCATGAGGAATGTACTTTTATAAGAAAATATCTTAAAACTCCCTACATTCCATATTTTATACTTCATCATCTTCCTTCATTTTTTGAATAAATGACCACCATTGATCAGCATCTCTAGTGAGGTGGTAAACATCCATTAAAAAATTTTCCATTTCGCTACTCTCCAAGGCATGGAATATTTCCCTATTAAATTTATCCATTGCTCAGCTACTAGTGGATTTGTACTCCCATTGAATTTTGGTGGTTGTTTCCTCATGAAGCGATCTAACATTGATCCTCCATACTGAGGATCAGGGTGATCCATATGGGTATAGTTATTATTCATAACCTGAGTGAGATGTTCCAATACGATGACTAGCTGATCAGCACCATTTGCATCACTAGCTCCACTATAATTAACTTGAGCAGGAGGAAAATCCCTACATGGAGTTCATGCATTGATACAGTTTCCATTCCTTCAACTAGGCACAATTTCTAAACAATGTCATAAACTAGATCAGTTTATGAATCAAAATACAAAATTCCATACTTGTAAAACAGTTTACATAAATTGAACTATTTATGGATATAATCCATAATCATAAAAAAATGTTTTCTTTGAGGAATTATATACTCATAAACCCTTCCTAATGGTTTTTACTGAAAATGAGAATTATCCTAAGCATATCCCCTGGGAGTGTCGTAACCAAGAGTGCAGCAAGTCCCTTTGTTGTGCACCAGTTTACATTTGAGTCTAGCTCAAAGTGGTGTTTTCAGGGTTTACACCTAGGTACATCTATGCCAGAGCCGCCACTACCTTCTCATATCAAAAAATGGATGTATTTCTCAAAAAACACACAAAATCTCTACAATAACAAAATTATAAGATGTTCTACTAATCCTGAAAGTCCATCTTAGGTCGATGTGCTCAAATCAGAGTTTATCTAAATCTAGGTTCCAAGGTTTGTACTAAACTCCCTATGATACCCACTATAATTCGCTGACCCCAGTTACCTGGAGTCAGTACATTATTACATAACAATGGCATGATCACAAAAGATCAAGTCTTGAAATACCGATTAGTTTAGTAGCCTTGGATTCAATATATACATTCATAAAGTTTACATTACATCATTAAGTGAAAAACTACAACAACATCCTTTCTCCATAGAACACACTCATATCACCTCATACTATCCCAACATTTCATTCATAAAATACTTCTTCACTTCCTAGTAAAAATAAAACATTTGAAAGGGGTGAGCTCAGATTCTCAGTAACGATAACAATATTGAGGAAACTTTCATAAATAAGCATAAAAATTTAAGGAAATATATAACTAAAAAAATCCTTTTAAACTTGAACATCAGCATAATATGGTATAAATAAAATGAAATAATTCCATTTAACTATTCACATGGATATTCTACTAATAGAATAATAACATTAAATATCAATAACCACTTTCATAATGATGGAATGCATAATGGCAGACTATCATAACCACATAGTCAAGGCCTAATGCCAAGACTACAAATAAGGATTTGTCAAGGCCTTGTTCTAAGACACTATTTTGTATCATGAGACCTACCGATGCAACGAGGAGCTATAGCGGGCTCCCCCATCACTTATTAAGTCCAATTCATTCCTCATATGGACAGGTTTAAACTTAACATAAACATTCATATTAAAAATAGCATATGAAATGTCAATACATTATCCATAAACCATGAATAGGATAAAATTAACACATCCATAGTCAAACATATCACAAAACCTTAAATACTATATATAAGTTTTGTATCATAATAAATAATCATTAAATAAGCTTTAAATCCATCAAAGGATGTTGACATAGAAGAAATAAAACCTATTTGAGAAAAATGACTCTTTTTTTGAAATCACATAAAAGCCATATAATTAAAAAATTTAATTTGAAAATATTCGTATTAGCTTGTAAGGTAAGATTTGTTGATTTTATAACAGTGGAAAATAGCTGCACCCACTGTATAAGTTAAAAAATACATTCTTACCTTAATTTTGATGAAAAGGATAAAATTGACCTTGTTTAGAAAATGACGAAAAGATTCCTTTATAAACTTATTATAAAATGTAAAAAAAGGGTAAAAATGACTTTAACCAAAATTTTGTAAAATAGTAATAATGTTTTGAAATTCATTTTTAAGTAACATGGATGTGGAAGACAAAGAGGTCTCGTTAGATAATTACGTATAAACAACCTTGGAAAATGAAGAGATTGTGAAATAAACCCTTACCTTGTACTTTTACTTGGTCGAGGGTAGGTTTAACTCATGTATAAAAGTTAAATAATAGTTATTAGATTATAAAAAAATCATATACATAAATATGATATCATATATGATCTTTTAATATTGCTTTGTTTATAATATTTTAGAATTATCATCATTTCTAGTGTTAACTTATTCATTTTCCTTTATATGCTTTGTTACGTAATCCGTGTTTTTAATGGATAGGTTGTATATTATTAATATCCATAATTATATCAAGTCCTTAAACATTATTATTAATCATCAAATGAAAATTATTCTTGAATGGATATGATGGGGAATGAATCTCATCGCGTTCATGGAGACGGTAGTCTGTACGTACGCACGAGCGACAATATCATTATTTTGATATTAAAATAATATATAATTCGGTGGTGTATCATATATAAAGAATAAATATCATGTTATATTTATTATTTAAATTAATTACGCATCATTATTATACCCATACAAATAATAATTTATTGAATAACAATTACACCACGACGTGGATACAGTAAGCTGTACGTACGCACGTGTGGTGACATGTCATCCAAGGGATGGATAGAATAATGAATATGGTTGTACCATATTTATAATAACATCACAGTATATAGAAGATACTGGATTTATTATTTTATAATGTAAATAACAAGGAAAGAAGAATTGGATGAAGAAATGAACTTGAAAGAGGGTGGTGAAAACATTACCTCTTCTTCTGGTTCACCCTTTTGATTTGATCAAAAGGGATCCATAGGTTGGATTTCTGATCAAACTAAGGCCTCTAGGTTAAATTTAGGGAAGTTGATAGAATGTGTGGGTAGGGTTCGTATGAGCCAAAAGCATTGAAGGTGTGAATTAGAGAGAAGGGTGAGTGACCTTTTATAAGAGGGGTGAGGCGCACCTTAGAAAAAACTTAAAATATTATTTTATTATAAATTCATATTAGGTTTATAATGGCTCCAAAGTGACTTATTTAGAGTATATGGTGTGGATGGGTCGAAAACCACCCATCCAATATGTTTTAGATAGGTTTCGGTCACTATATTAACCTTATCTTTTAGTTTTAACACTTAGTTAATTAGTTTCACATTTACCATGTCTCTTTGTATTTTTATATTATATGGTTAATAAACATACTATAAAAATCCAAGAATAACCCAAGTGGCTCATTAATGATATAAATATCATTATATAGGTCTCTTGGTTGATCCTTTTATTTTTAGGAATTGAATATCAATTAATAATATAATATTTGTTTTAAATACTCTTTTATGTCAATTTTGACACTATTTGGTATTTTGATTTTTCTAAATTCATAACAGCATTTTTACTTTGAAACAAACACATTTTATCAACCTCAACATGTCTTATTAACCTATAAACTTTTTTTTAATTCCTTAAAAGTCTCAAATTTTATTTATTTTGGTATTTATAATATCAATTATTTTAATATTTCACAAATAAGGTAATTACTATATCATCATTGTGTCATAAATAAATTAACTTATTTAATGTCTAAAAATTACAAATAAAATACCATTATTTATTAAATATTATTAAATTTTTAATTAATATTTATAATCAAATTTATCTTATTTATAACCTATATTAAAAATGTTTTAGTTATTAAACATTGATTTTAACTCTTTTAACTCTTCTTTGAATTAAATAATAATAAATTTCCTAATCTAATCCAAGTGGACCAAAAAGGTTCATATATTATTCCTACGGTTGTTTTTAGTCGAATTATACTTGTCCAATAGAATTAGGACATGTGTTAGGTTAATAATAATATCAGTTTTATTCCTAATTACCCTATTTACTTTTAACCGTGGTATAATAAAACATTGAAAGGGGTGAGCTCAGATGCCTAGTAAGGATAACAATATAGCGGAAACTTTCAGAAATAAGCATAAACATTTAAGGAAATGTATAACTAAAAGAAATCCTTTTAAACTTGAACTTCAAAATAATATGGCAGAAATAAAATGAAATAATTCTATATACTTATTCACATGGATATTCTACTAATCGAATAATCACATGGAATATCAATACCCACTTTCATAATGATGGAATGAAAAATGCCAGACTATCATAACCACATAGTCAAGGCCTTGTTCCAAGATTAAAAATAAGATTTTGTCAAGTTCTTGTGACAAGACACCAGTTTGTCTCATGATACCTACCGATGCATTGAGTATTTATAGCAGGCTCCACCCATCACTTATTAATTCCAATGCATTCCTCATATGAACAGGTTTAAACATAACATAAACATTTATATTAAAACTAACATATTAAATGTCAATACTTTCTCCATAAACCATGAATGGTATAAAATTAAAACATCCACAGTCAAAAATATCACAAAACCATTAATACTATATGTAAGTTTTGTATAATAATAAATCAACTTCAAATAAGATTAAAATCCATCAAAGGATGTTGATATAGATGAAATCAAATCTATTTGAGAGAAATATCACTTTTTTTAAAATCATTTAAAAGCCACATAATTAATAAATTTACATTGAAAATATTCTTATATTATTTTAAGGGTAGCTTCGAAGATTTTATAACGGCGGAAAATAGTCGCACCCATCGTATGAGTTAAAAAGACATTCTTACCTTAATTCTGTCGAAAAGATTAAAAATGACCTTGTTTGGAAAACAACAGAAATTTTCCTTTATAAACTTATTATAAAAAGTCAAACAAGGGTATAAATGATTTTAACCCATTTTCTATAAAATAGTAAGAATTTTTTGAAATAAATTTTTAATAAACATGGATGTAGATGATAATGTGGTCCGAGTATATAATTATGTATAAACATCCCCGGATAATGAAATGATTTTGAAATAAACCCTTACCTTGTAATTTTACTTGTTCAAGGGTAGGATAAACTCCTATATAATAGTTAAATAACTGTTATTAAATTATAAAATAATCATATACATAAATATGATATCATGTATGATCTTTTAATATTGCTTTGTTAATAATATTTTAGTATTATCGTCGTTACAGGTGTTAACTGATTCTTCTTACATTATATGATTTGTTACATAAGTCATGATTGTTATGGATAGGCTGTATCATATTCATATCCAAAATTATATCACGTACATAAACATTATTCATAATCATCAAATGAAAATTAGTCTTCAATGGATACAATGGGGAATGAATCTCATTGCGTTCGTGGAGACGGTAGTCCGTACGTACGCACATGCGAAAATATCATTCTTTTGATATTAAAATAATATATAATTGGGTGATGTATCATATATACAGAATAATTATCATGTTATATTTATTATTTAGAAGAATTACACATCATTATTATACCCATCCAAATAATAATGTATTGTATAACAATTACACCACGACGTGGAGACAGTAAGCCAAACGTACGCACTTATGGTGACATGTCAGCCAAGGGTTAGATAGAATACTGAATATGGTTGTAACTTATTTATAATAACATCATAGTATATTGAAGATACTAGAGTTATTTTTTTAGAATGGAAATAATAAAGATAGAATAAGTGTAAGAAGAAAAGAATTTGAAAGAGGGTGGTGAAAACATTAGCTCTCCTTCGGGTTCTTCCTTTTGATTTGATCCAAAGGGATCCTTAGGATGGATTTATAATCAAAATAAGGCATATAGGATGAATTTAGGGAAGTTGAGAGAATATTTGGTCACGGCTTGGCCAAGCCAATAGTATTTGAAGGTGTGAATTAGAGAGAAGGGGGAGTTCCCTTTTACTAGAGGAATGAGGGGAACCTTAGGAAAAACAAAAAATATTATTTTATAATAAATTCATATTCGGTTTATAATGGCTCCAAAGTGACTTATTTAGAGGTTAAGGTGGGGAGGGGTCAAAAAACACCCAACCAATAGGTTTTAGATAGGTTTGAGTCACTAAATTAACCTTATCTTTTAGTTTTACCTCTTAGTTAATTAGTTTCACATTTACCATGTCTCTTTGTATTTTCACATTATATGGTAAATAAATTTACAATAAACATCAAAGAGAACCCCAAGTAGTTCATTAATGATAAACCTATTATTATATAATTCTCTTGGTTGATCCCTAGATTTTTAGGAATTGAATATCAATTAATAATATAATATTTTTTTGAAACTCTTTTATGTCAATTTTGACAATATTTGGTATTTAGTTTATGCAAAATTCATAACAGCATTATTACTTCGAACCTAATTTATTTTAGAAACCCTAACATGTCATATTAACCTATAAAATCCATTTAATTCATTAATAGTCTCAAAATATATTTATTTGGGTATTTATAATATCAATTATTTTAATATTTCACTAATAAGGTAATTACTGCATCATCCATTTGTCATAAATAAATTAAATTATTTAATGTCTAAAAATTGTAAATAAAATACCATTATGTTTATAATCTTTTTTATCTTTCTAATTACTATTTATAATCTAATTTATCTTATGTATAACCCTATATTAAAAATGTTTTAGTTAATAAACATTGACTTTAACTCTTTTAACTCTTCTTTGAATTAAATAATAATAAATGTCCTAATCTAATCCAAGTGGACCAAATAGGTTCATATATTATTCCTAATGTTGTTTTGTGTTGAATTATACTTATCCAATAGAATTACGTCATGTGTTAGGGTAATAATAATATCAGTTTTATCTTTAATTACAATATTTACTTTTAACTGTGGTAAATAAATGTAAAAATTTACTATTCACCAAAAAATATTTTTATCATAATGAAAAACATTTTACTCCATGATATTAACCGTGTCTCTCGGATTTTTGAAATTCCTGTCACAGAAGTAGTAAAATTAAATTTTATGTGAATTTAAAAATTCTCCAAGGTGGTGGGTAAAAGACTGTGAGAAGTTCAATAGAATTTTTTTATATATCTAAAATTATACTAACCTAACTCTAATTAATTAAATTGAACTTATATAGGTATTATGTATCTATTTTGACCTTAATTAAATTTAAATAAAATAAATAATTATTTAAATAAAAAATTCGGTTTTAAACTATAACTCAGTGTTTTTAACTATTCATTAAAAATTGAAAGTTTTCAGAAAAATACCAAAAATTCACTCTAAAAAAATTTCAATATTCTGAATCCAAAAATTAAGTCCATTTTGAAATATAACATTTATAAAATTTCAGAAATTTGTTATTACTATTCATAACGGCTAGTTTGATTGGTTGTGGTGTGTGTTAGAACTTGAAGTTGCGTACAACACACACTACTGTATTATTCAAACAGAAGCGTACCATGGATACTTGGGCTGTTACATCAAAGAAGTGTCTTTATGCTAGGAACTACATAACATTTTTTAGGGTGGGTCTTCTGTAGAAAAACTCACAAAGGTAGAAAGCAAAAATAAAAAAAAATTATGAAACAAATTATTTGATGCAGCAAATCATTTTTCTTAAGTATTTGTATGAAATATAGGGCCTGCCTTAAAAACCTAAAATTTCGAGTGACATTGATATAGAACCTAAAGAGGAATATTTTGGCCCTATTAAAAAAACATTTTTTAAATGGTACTTATTATTAGATGTGTAGTCTTTAGAGAACTCACCTCTCCATCTCCACCTTAGACAACCTATCTCTCTATATCTAATTCCATAGGAAAGGACTCGATCCTGCCTATAAATGTAGTGATGTTAGATATTATAATTCATGTTATAATACTCGATAGAGACTCTTTATAATAGTATTTTAATTTATTTAGATATATAAATAGAAAAGCCTCTTTTATTATCATTTATCTTTTAACTTATTTATTGTACTCTTCATATTCGATCAATTTTTTATAATCCTAAAAGGGTGATAAATATATTTAGAAGTGATAAATTAAAAAAAACTGAATACATTTAATAATTTCATGAACATTCTAAATAATTAATTCAATCCTTCATAAAGAAAATTTGTTGCATTCAATTCATTTCAATTAATAATAATTATTTGTGATCATGAAAAGTTGTAATTTTTTGTCTAAGGATACAACCTCATTATTTTAAAGATCCAAAATAATGATTATAATGATACCGATTAATTTCATTATTTCTATTAGTAAATCATTTTCTATCTAAAACATACAAAATGAATAAGTATGGAACTTATCATGTTATCAATTTGAACTAAAAGTAATGGTCAAGTGATGGTGTCTCCTTACCACATATTATATTTCACTTGAAAACTTGTATAAACTACCTTCCATGTGTTGATAATAAAATTAAATGTAATGAACCTTCTATGAGTTTGAGTTGAAATTACCATACTATAAAGGACAAATTACTTCCTATTCAAAAAATCTACATTGTGAACAATTTTCCATACTTTGTGAACAAAAGAGTTGACCATGGGAATCCGTGAAGTGGCTGAGTAATGGAAAATACCTACCATATTATAAAATAAAGTTACCATTCCATGGTTTATAAAAAATTACATTTAGGTACATACTAATCACATCTATTACTTCAATATCCACGTGAATAGAAACTCATACAACAATATCAAATGAACTGACTATATGAAGAATGAACTGACTATGTGAATTGATCGTTCCACACATTCAGTAAGTCAGCTCCCTGAACAGACCTACATGAGATTTCAACTACATTGATGATTCCCATATGTGGAAATGGACTACATAGATGTGATTTATTTTATTGAAATTAGTAGCATGGATAAGCTGGCTATGTTTCCTACCTCTACATTTGTGTATATAAATAATCATCTATTTCATTATCATGGATCATTTTAAACTAGAAACATAATTTTTTAACTATTAAATGAGGAATTAATTAATTTTACATTTCATTTAATGTTATATAATTGATACATTTTTATAATGATTATTTTTTGATGGTAAAAAATGACCATAATTAGGATGATATAAATATGTTCTCTTGTAAAAAAAACAGAAAACATAAATCATGAACCTCTTCTACAAAGTGAAATCTAAGAAACACTTATTTTCAAAAATCACCCACCAAACTATCCACAATACATATAAAGAAAAAAATAAAAGAATAAGTACTATACAATCTATTCGAATTGATCTAAATCACCATTAATTATCCTATATATCATTATTTTTCTATTTATGATTTATATTTGAGTTGTGTTTTCTGTAGTTTATTTTTAAAACATAGTACCTTATACTGAATTGGATAGTACATGGTACATTATAAAATAATTACATTTTTATTCCCATTAAAATTTTTGGAAGATGTCCTTTGTGACCTGGTAACTTTATCATCCCATGAAGAGTGATGGTATAGGCATGGTTGATGGAATTTATTGTGTACTATTGTATATAAAACATGATCTATGTTTTGGATCAGTTTATTTTATAGTAAATTACTTGTAATTAGGTGATTTAAAAGATGAGGGGATTAAGTATTATATTGAGACTAATCACATTGTTAATTTATATTTTATTATTTATCTATTTTATTCATTAATTTAAATCAAACCTATTTTATTTTTCTCAACTTTATAAAAACATAACTCAAATAGTTAACTAAAAGCCATTTTTAGGTAATATGTTTGATACAATTTGATTAATTTAATTTTTTTTGTAATTTCTAATGTATTTTAACTACTATGTGATTTACCTTTTGATATAATTTTCCAAATATCAAATTATAAATTTCTTCCATTTTTTTAAACATTGATATTTTTATCAAATTGGGTGATTTTGTTTAAAAAAAATTGATCTGAAATTTGGATGTTAACTCAATTCACTCCCTATTGAGTTTTTCCCTCTAAAAAACACATATTATTGTTTTAATTTATATTAATGTTTAATATATGTAATTAATATGATTTTTAAATAATATATCAAATAATTATTATCTTTTTGAAGTAATCAATTGATATTGTTAAATTATTTAATAAAATCGCATCACAGTTTCAATTCTCAGAAATGGTTCCCATAGTCATCCATAATATAATATGAATATTCTTAAATAATTGAATCAAAATTATTTCAATACATTATATACTCTAATATTTATGAACATGGTATCAAATATTTTGGATCAATATATGCATTATAATACATATTCAAAAAAATCGAAATTACTAACATATGATAATGAAAATAAACAATAACAAATAGATTATCATATATTGAATAATTATAATTAAACAGTAAAAATATTTATATATTAGAATGGGGTTTTGAATAAATTTAATGCTCTGAATATGTTTATTAAAAATGATATTAAATCTCATTTTTGGAAGTCACAAGTCGAGGTAAGGTTTTTTATTAACTCAATTTTCATTAACTTTGATATAGTAAATTTTTATGAACATTATTAATATCTGTTTTACATATTCTAGATAATGATTGAGGAATATTATAATTCATCATATTTTTTAATATATTTAAGAATATTTCTTATAAAATCCATTAAATTTATTATTACATCAAGAATATGATGTTAGTAAGGGGTTTTCATCGCAATATGTCTTCTTGAGTCATGTTTTGTATTTTTTAGCCTATTTCATTATATGTGATGTATATATTTTTTTATTCTGATATATTAGTATAATGATTATTTTTTATGGTATTTAAGTTATTTTAATTTTTATTATTTTATAAATTTTTTTTTAAAACGTTTCCCAAACCACAAAAGGTTTTCCTCACTCATCTTCCTCTATTGAGTCATAATTATTCCCATTTCACAATGACATTATAGGATATTTTTCTTTTATCTTATGAAGATTATATATAATAATTTTCCCTTCCATTTTATGAAATTAAATGTTCTCTACAAATTCAACCTCTTATATGTATTTTTTCTTCATTAAATTTAATGATGTAACGAATAAATCATATCCTCCCAAAATGAGCGCTTTCTCTTCAATATACATGGTCAATATACATGGTCAATATTCTCAAAAATATTTTCTTTTATTTTATTAATATCCAAATTTTATTTATTTATAATGATAAAAAAATTCTCCATTAAATACTTTTAAATGGAAGGTATATCATCCTCTTTTAATATGTGGGTTTCAATATCATAACTTTAATAAAACTTCAAAGAGTTTTACTTTAACATTCATAATTTTTATATCTTACACTATACTTTTCAGTAGGATAAACTTCTGTAAATTTTAGGTCCCCATTATGGAATATTTTTCTTCAAAATTATTTTCAAAATTTTTTACTTCACATTTTAAAAATTTAATTTTTAAAGTTGCCTTTATCTTTTTCATTTTTTTGATAATATTGAAAATAGTTTCTAAAAATTATTTTTTTCTAATGTAAATATATATTGTCAAATATTTAAGTAATGACTTGTATTAAAATTTATTCATTGAACATCCAAGTATCCCTTCAAAGATTATTATTTTCCTTGTTTTATAATTACACAACATAATATTATGTAGATGATCGAAAATATAAATTGTGGTAGAAGAATCTATTTAATTAATAAATAAATGACAAAAATATAACCTCATAAAAAAATAAATAAAATAACACAACTCATCAATGTATTTTGGGTGTAATTTAAAGAATATTTAATAGTAGAACATACATGATTAATATAAAATAATGAATTAAATTTTTGATTAAATAAATAAATATTCCTCCTGAATTTTTTAAAAATATTTATTCTCAATAATGTAAAAAATATATGTCATTATTTAAGTATACTAGAGAAAATAAATTGGTAACCACATAAAATAGTAAAAATCTACATCAATCAAATGAAAATATCTCAGTGAGTTGAATAGGTATTCCTATACATTAAACTAAAAAAATTATTTTTTGTGGAAAATGTTATAAATTATAATTAAATAAAACTAATCATAATTAAGGTCCCATTCCGAATAAATTATTAAATAGTATATATAATGTGAATTATATTTTGTTTTATCATAAATATATAATAAAAGTTCAAAATTATTTTTCTCAATACAAAAAACATGCTCATAGGTCAAAATCATGTTCACATAAATATTAGTTAACTATTATTTGAATGAAGTATTAATCCAGATTCAATGTTTTAATAAAATACATTAGTCATGGTTTAAAATTATTTTCAAAAAAATAGATAAAAATAAAGCCTAACAACAATTCTAAAATAAAAATAGATTAAAACCTCTCATAAAAACCTTAATTATATATTTCAAATAATTGATTATAGAGTAAAACTAATATTTTTTGTTTGAAATAAATAAAATAATAAATATAAAAAATAATTATAAAATAAACACATCATTGTTGAAAATTTAGCTTCTCTCAAGCATTAAAAGTATAAGAACCTGGTTCTTATCTTTTAGGTACGGGTTTCTTCATTTCTCTTCTCCTTTAGTGTTTTTCTGAAAGTAAAAAAAATGGGGGAAAATCCTAAATTTTGGAATTACACGCCATGTACTTTTCCACACGTCGTGTACTTCTGGCAGTGTGGGATGAGTATATGGGGTGTGTGGCCATGTCGGCTATGAAGGGTGTAGGAACCGACTACACACCGTGTAGTGGTCCTTTACACGCCGTGTAGCCAGTCAGTAGGAAAATAGTAAGGTGGTGGCCAGCTGTGCGGCAGAACACGCCATGTACTCATGAAGACACGCCGTGTAGTCATGTCGTCAGGTGAACATTGCCACAATGGTGTGAAGCTGCCAGAGGAACAGTTAAAAAATGGGAATTACATGCTGTGTACTTTTTTTTCTCTTAAAATGGTCAGTAGCCTCCCCTATTCATAGGGAAGGCATAGAACAGGACGGGAGCTCGGGAGAGGACGTCTGAACCTTCGAAGATCTGTCGAGCACACGTCGGGAATCTGTTTCCACCTCGGACAATCTTGTTGGAACCGCACGGGTAAGCCCTCCCATCTCCTTGTGTTTTTCATTCCAATTATTCCTTTAAAGGATGTTATTTATGTTTGAATAAGGTTTTCTTTCACCTAATATCTTCATTGTTCTTGGACGATTGATGGATTGTTGCTCGCATATATCATTCGTGGCTGTTAAAGGTTGGTGACTTATTGTTTATTTTCCCAACTGTCGTGCGTTTTTGTGCATTTTGGAGCTACGAACCCATATTTGGGGTGTTGTGTGGCTGAGGCCATAACTATTTTAAATACCTATAATTGAATAGGTAATTAATTGTGATAATAAAATGATGTTTCAGACCATTTCTTGGATCCAGGACCACCCCAGGGGTGCATTCCTCTGTTTAGCCATTTGGCCATGACGCCCGAGGGTATGCCTTTAATGTAATGATTATAGAATTACCTTGAGAGGAATTAATTGTTAATGTTTCTTTACATGCTGGGCATGGCCTGGTTACTTGCGCTTGAGGTCTGTGTTTTACTTAGCCCGTGGGCGTTGTTTTGCTTGGCCCGAGGGTAGTTGTTACCCTAGCCTGAGAGAAACTTCTTCTGTGCCTGTGGGAAGTTGATTCTGTGCCTCTGGGAAACACTTCCTACACTTGAGGGAAATATCTGTGTTCCTGAGGGAAAATTCTTGTGTTGGATACTCTTTACCTGAGGGTAGGGGTTTACGTGTCTGAGGACATTAGCAGTTTACTTAGAATTTTCACTGTGGTGATATTTTAAATTAAATGATTAAATAGATATTAAAATGGAAATATAACTGGTTAAGTTAGTTACTTTTATTACTGGTTTATTTTTTTTACTACTGCACACTGTTGTTGCATGCTTTCACACAGTTGGGCACGATCCTTTGGTGGGTGCCTACTGAGATATATCTCTCACACCCTGTTTGGGTCATGATTTTCATCCAAAACAGATTACATTTCGGCAGGTGTGGATATGGGCAAAATTCCCTATACATGTACTTGATTGCTGTTGAGGAGTAGGGGAACATTGGACCGAGCTTAGGCTCGCTATGCTGCCAGCTATTTTGTTTTGTTTTTTTGTACTCTGTATTGTATTATATTGAACTGCTGTGTAACATGCCCAGGATTTTCTTATAGAACTAGGGACATGTTGCATCATTATTCACATAATATTAGATGTCTTCCACTGTAGTTATTCAATTAAATTGAGTATGGTTTATTGCTTCCATTGTTGTATGTTTTATTTCGTATTCCGCTATGATACACTTTGACAAATGAGGGCATAGTTTCCCCACTATCAGACCTGGGCCCTCGTTGCTAGTCGGCAGCCTCTGGAGTTTGAGGAAATGCACTTGAGGTCAGGTGGCGAACCGGGTTCGGGGCACCCGTGGAGTGGCACCCGGAACCGGGATGTTACAAAGTGGTATTAGAGCATCATGGGAAAGATGGAGTCACGTCCCATATTGTGTAATTATATCTGGATGATCAGGGGACTTGTCAGACAGATTTCCCTCCAGTTGTTGATCATTTCAGTGATGTCTTCCCGGATGACTTTTCATGTCTTCCTCTTGAGCGAGAGGTGGATTTCTATATTGAGCTTGTGCCAGGAGCAGCACTGATGTCCATTCTACCCTATAGAATGGCCACACCTAAGTTGCAGGAGCTCAAGAGGCGGTTAGAGGAGTTACAGGCAAAGGGTTTTATCTGGCCTAGTACTTCTTCTTGGGGTTCTCCAGTCGTTTTTGTGAAGAAGGTAGACGGTACCCTCAGACTCTGTGTGGATTATCGGAAGCTAAACCAGTTGACGGTTAAGAACTGATATCCCTTACCGACGATTGATGATCTTTTTGATCAAATTTGTGGATCATGAGTGTTCTCGATGATTTACTTGAGGTCTAGATATCATCCACTGCATGTGAGACCATCAGATATACCTCTTAGAGCTTTTCATAGCAGATATGGTCTGTAAGAGTATTTGGTTATGTCGTTCGGACTCAAGAACGCACCGGCAGTTTTCATGGATCTGATGAATCGTGTGTTCCATCCGTATCTTGATTCTTTTGTAGTAGTATTTGTGGACGACATCTTGTTGAACTCTCACACACGACACGACCATGAAACCCATCTTGAGATCATATTCAGTACACTGGGAGGGAATCGACTATATGCTAAACTCTCCAAGTGCCACTTTTGGATGGACCAGATTCACTTCCTGGGTCATATCATCTTAGAGGAAGGAGTTGTGGTAAACCTAGAGAAGCTAAGAGCGGTAGTTTCCTGGGAGCAGCCTAAGAACATCTTTGAGATACGAAGTTTCTTTGGGGATGGATGGTTACTACATATGCTTCATGCAGGACTTCTTTCGCTTAGTAGTGCCATTTACAGGTTTGACTAAGAATTGTGGGAAGTTCATTTGGTCGGAAGTTTGCGAGTCAACCTTTTAGGACCTGAAAGAAAGGTTGACATCAACACCAGTCTTGATAATCCCAGAGCAGGGGAAGAGCTATACAGTTTACTGTGACGCATAAGGTATTGGGTTGGGGCATTTTTAATGCTGGGTGATCTAGTTGTTGCGTACGAGTCTCAGCAGTTGAGGCCACATGAGAGGAATTACCCGACGCATGATCATGATTTGGCTGAAGTTGTGCATGTGTTTCACTGTTTGAGGCATTATCTATTGGGATAACATTTTGTGGTTTTTATCGATCAAAAAATCCTCAAGTAAATCTTTACACATTGTGACTTCAACCTGAGGCAGATAAGGTGGGTCGAGTACCTATAGTCCTTTGATTTTGAGCTTGCCTATACACCTGGTAAAGGTAATGCAGTAGCTGATGCACTGAGCAAGAAGACTCAGATATAGGCTGTGCAGGAGGCCAGTGGTGAGTGGCATCTCATGGCTTTGTTCTCTAAGATGCATTTGGAGGTGCACGACAGTTATGGGAAAACTTATGTTTCATCTTTATATGTGACTTTAAACCTCCTGGATAGAGTGAGGATGAGACAACTATTTGATCCAGAAGGCATAGTTCTATGGGAGTTGGTGGCAAGTGAGGACCCGTCTCCTAGTTGGAGGATAGGCGATGATGAAGTTCTGCATTTCCATGGAAGAGTATGGGTTCCATGGGATATAAGTGAGGAGCTGATGTGGGAGTTTCATGCTTCAGCTTGGGCAGTAGATCCCAGGGTTACAAGTATGTACCATGACTTGAGAAGTCATTACTGGTGGCTGGGTATAAAGAGAGATGTAGCTGGTTTTGTTACGAGATGTTCCACCTTTCAGCTGGTGAAGGAAGAGCATTAGAGGCCAGCTGGACTGTTATAGCAGTTATACATTCCGGAGTGGAAATGGGATGATGTCGTAATGGACTTCGTGACTGGGTTGCCGAGGTCACCTAAAGGCAATGATGCCATGTGGGTTGTTGTGGACAGACTCAAAAAGGTAGCTCACTTTTTTCTGATTAAGGAGACCTTCAATGTTGATGTGCTCAGAATGTTGTTTATCCAAGAGGACATACGTCTACATGGGGTTCCTCGTTCTATCATTTTAGATAGGGACGCTCATTTTATGTCTCATTTATGGCAGAGTTTTTAGAGAGAAATGGGTACACAGGTGCTTTTGATCACATCATACCACCCTTAGACAGATGACCAGTGAGAGCATACGATACAGGTGCTAGAGGACATGTTGGGTGAATGCATCCTAGACTTTGGGGGCTCTTGGTAGAAGCATAAACCCCTAGTAGAGATTGCATATAAGAATAGTTTTTAGGAAACTATCGAGATGGAACCATACGATGATTTATATTATAGGCCATTCTGATCACCTTTGTGCTAGTTTGAGGCAGGTGAGGTAGCTTTACTTGGACCACGTCTCCTGCAGGAGACTTCTAAGCAGGTCCAGTTGATTCAGAAGTGGATGGATACGACATAGTATCGTCAGAAATATTATACTGATCGCCGTAGACGGACTTTGGAGTTCATGGTTGGGGATCAGGTTTTCTTGTGTGTTTCACCGAGGTTGGGACAGAGGCGGATCAGGAGACAGGTTAAACATTCACCGAGGTATGTGTGGCCATTTGAGATTCTAGAGAGAGTAGGGCCGGTTGCCTATTGGTTTTAGTTATAGCATAGGTACTGATCCATGCACTACTTCTTCCATGTATCTCAGTTGCGCCACTATCATTTAGACCCGTCTCACATATTTCAGCCCGAGGAGGTTGAGCTCCAAGTGGATGTGTCCTTTGGGGAGCATCTGATTCGTATCGTTGACAGGAGCACGGCGGTTCTTCGAGGCCAGACATTTCCTCTCGTACGGGTGCTATGGCAGCATGACCGAGTGCGGGACGAAACCTGGGAGTGGGAGACCGAAGTACGTGCCCAGTGGCCAGAGTTGTTCATGGCTATATCATCACAACCCTTTGAGGGGAAATTTGGGGAAGAATTTCTTTAAGGGGGGAAGTTTGTATGAACCTGGTTCTTATCTTTGAGGTACGAGTTTCTTCTTTTCTCTTTTCCTTATGTTTTTTCTGAAAATAAGGAAAATGGGGGGAACATCCTAAATTTTGGAAGTACACGTCATGTACTTTTCATCACACCGTGTACTTCTGGCTGTGTGGGATGAGTATACGGGGCGTATGGCCATGTTGGCGATGAAGTGCGTAGGAACCGACTACATACCGTGTAGTGGTCCTTTACACGCTATGTTGTCACTCGACAGGTGAATTGTAAGGCGGGGGCTAGCTGTGCGGTAGCACACACTGTGTACTCATGAAGACATGCCATGTAGTCATGTCGGAATGTGAACAGTGCCACGCTGGCAGGAAGCCGCTAGAGGAACAGTTAAAAAATGGGAAGTACACACTGTGTTCTTGGATGTACACACCGTGTACTTTGTTTTTTTCTGCTTAAAATGGGAAGTATCCTCCCCTATTCACAGGGAAGGCTTAGAACTGGACAGGAGCTCTAGAGAGGATGGTCGAACCTTCAGAGATCCGTCGAGTGCACGTCTGTAATCCGTTTCTGCCTCAGAAATTCTCGTTGGAACCACACAGGTAATCCCTCCCATCTCCTTGTGTTTTTACTGCCAATTATTCCTCTAAAGGATGTTATTTAAGTTTTAATGAGCTCTTCTTTCACCTCAAATCTTCGTTGTTCTTGGAAAATTCATGGATTGTCGCTTGCGTATATCATTTGTGGGTGTTAAAGGTAGGTGGCTTAGTGTTTATTTTCCCAACTGTCGTGCGTTTTGTGCATTTTTGAGCTACAAACCCATATTTGGGGTGTCGTGTGGCTGAGGCCATAGCTATTTTAAATACCTAGAATTGAATAGGTAATTAATTGTGATAATAAAATGTTGTTTGGGATCGTTGCATGGATCCAGGACCACCCCAGGGGTGTGTTCCTCTATTTATCTGTTCGGCCAGGACGCCCGAGGGTATGCCTTTAAAGTAATTATTGTTGAATTTCCTTGTGAGGAATTGCTTGTGAATGTTTCTTTACATGTTGTGCATGGCCCGATTACTTGTTCCTGAGGGATGTGTTTTACTTAGCCCATGGGCGTTGTTTTGTTTGGCCCGAGGGAAGTTTTTATCCTAGCCTGAGGGAAACTTCTACCGTGCCTGTGGGCTGTTGATTTTGTGCATGTGGGAGACACCTCCTACGCCTGAGGGAAATATCCATGTGCCTGAGGCCAGATTCTTGTGTTGGATACTCTTTACCTGAGGGTAGGGGTTTATGTGTCTGAGGACATTAGAAGATTACTTAGAATATTCACTGTGGTGATATTTTAATTTAAATGATTAATTGGATATTAAAATGGCAATATAACGGGTTACATTAGTTACATTTAGTACTGCTTACTTTATTTATTTTTAATACTTCACACTGTTGTTTCATGCTTTCACATAGTTGGGCACAGGTCTTTGGTTGGTTCCTACTGAGATATATATTTCTCACACCCTGTTTGGGACATTCTTTTCAGCCCAAACAGATTACGTTTATACAGGTGTGGATAGGGGAAAATGTCCCTATACATGTACTTGATTACTGCTGAGGAGTAGAAGATCATGGGACCGAGCATAGGCTTGCGATGCTGCCAGCTATTTTGTTTTGTTTTGTTGTACACTGTATTGTATTGTATTTCACTGATGTGTAACATGCTCTAGCTATTTTCTTAGATCTTGGGATATGTTGCATAATTTTCCATATATTGTTACTTGTCTTCCAATCCAGTTGTTCAATTAAATTGTCCATGGTTTATTGCTTCCAATTTTGTATGTTTTATTTCGTATTCCGCTGCACTACACATTGAAAAATGAGGGCATAGTTTCCCGACTATCAGACCTGGGCCCTCGCTGCTAGTCGGTAGCCTCTGGCGTTTGGGGAAATGCGCTTGAGTTCACATGGAAAACCGGGTTTGGGGAACCCGTGGAGTGGCACCCGGAACTGGGACGTTACAAAAAGTATGAAATTTTGTGTTATACCTTCCGTACACGCATATAATTCACTATGTAATATTAAGTTAGATAATTAAAAATAATAATATGAAAATATACAAATATTGTGTTAATATTGTGGTTTAAAACCACTTGATATTGGTCCAAATCTTTTTTTATCTCATACCACTTTATTATGTGTAGTGTCTTTTTTATAATTAGACAACATCTTATTTCTATTTTATATGAAATATATAGAATATTTTCCCATTATATATGTACACATAAAAAAAATCAATTTAATCAAAAAATATGAAAATGAAAAATGAAAAAATAGGTGTTTTATATTCTTGAGATGACCCCCTCTCCAAGGTGTGTAGTTTATTTATTTTCCATTATTGGACTATCTTTGGATTTCATCAATAAAAGGGGGGGTCTTGTTTCTTGATTATAAATAATTAAATATGTTTTTATATTGTTCTTTTCATATTTAACTTCATGTATAGAAACCCTTGATTATTTATCTTTCTATACCCTCCCTTGGATTATAAAACATATTCAATTATTGGTATTGGGACTATATATAGGTTCAATCCACCTCTTCATCAAGTAAATGAGGAGACGTGTCCACCGGTACTGAAAATTAAATGCTAGGAGGCGTTTCTTATTGTAGTTCAATATAAAATGTATATATTCTATACTTAAATATTAATTTAATTTAATGCTCACTTTTTTAGTAGTCCACATATCTATCAACTCATCTTAATCATTTTCTACCTATATTATGGATTCTACTCTATCATCATCCAAAGAAGTATGTAAATAAATGTAATTTATACAATAACATCAGATAAACATAGTTTCAATATTTTAAGGTCATATTTAGTTTAAATTATCTAGAAATTTTAGCATCTCCCTCATACATCTCAATATAAATATATTCATCACCAAAAAATCTCCCAAAATTGATTGTTGTTGGATACAAGCATTTGGCATTCCATTATGCCTCAAAAAAAGAACTAAAAAACAAAAAATTTCAGTATCATCCAAATATAAAAACAACATTGATGATAAATAAACTGTATTATCAATATTAGAAGATTCATGTTACCATTATAATTAAATAATTTTTTCCAATCTTAATTATAATTCATATGTTCCCATTAAATAATTCCATATTCATCCTTATATTTTTTCATCCACTTTTGGGAATTCATTTATAAGAGATGAATATAATTTATCATAAATTCACTATTAAAAGAATGAAACACCAAATTTGTTTCTTTCAACATCCAAAAATTGTAATATTTTATATAAAAATTCGTGATAAACTATTTATATATTACATCATTTTTTATACCAAATCTAATTAATAATATTCATGAACTATATAAACTCCCAATAAACACATATAGGTCATATATATTTTCATCAAACATGTCTATGAAGGAATAAATAATGGTATATTGGGGATTATCGATTTGTATTTTCAACCTCCAGTATATCTTCTTCATTAACAATAGGGAATTTTTATTCTTCGTCAATAGTTTTATATTTTACTTCAATAAAATTAGTAGGTTTTTTGGGAATTATTTTTGTATATTCTTAATATAAGCCTATATTTTCATAAAAATAATCACATAAAACTATTTATCATTGGTTAATTTATTTGGGTTCTATAGAACATAATGTAATATGATGATATTTAGTGTCTATGTTTTATGTTACTAGTTGAGCCAACAATTATTTTTTAAATATTTAACTCTTTCCCAATGCACCATTATCACAACTTCTTTTCGCATATAGTTTTTCCATCAAAATAAATATACCAGTTCATTATAAAATAATTAAGTGATTATTTACAATACTAATTCATAGTTGATTATTTTACAAATCTAATCCTATCCTAAAATATATTTTTAAATTGTAATGACAAATTAGATGAAAGGTAAAACTTATTTTGTTTGAATTTATTTCTCCATAAAATTTTTTCATTAAAGAGATAAAATAAATGTGTGGTATGTGACGCACTTTCCCAAAAATGGAGACAATTGATGATATGTAATTTCCATGAATCAAAACTCAATAAATCTTCTATTTAAATATGTAATACACAATAATGTTATAAAATAGAGCCATTATTATATATGTTAACTCAGAAACACTTTGTTTTAATATTAAATAATTTATATAACTAAAAAATATTAAAAAATGAAACAGTATAACTAAAATAGTGGTGGGATTATATAAAATCCAAATTATTATATCTATAAATTGATAGTGGTTTAAACATAATAAATATGAGTTTAATAAACCAAATTAAAATCATAAGAACTCTCATGTTCTCAAGAGTTTATAAAAAACCAATAATTTTCTTACTATGATATTACTTAATACTATAAATTTATATATTGAAAGTCATAAATAATAATTTTTCAAGTCTAATTTAAAAATAATTACTTTTTAACTAAATCCTGTAAAATGAAAGTTAATTAATGACGGTCCCTATATCTACACTCTTATATGTAGTTCTAAAAACACATATATGGTATATACTCTTGATACCATTTGAGGAGACCCAATATAAACCTATCTATATCTTACATTGTTTTAATTACTAAATCTATGAACCTCATAAAGCATATTACAATCCAATAAATAGAAACTTCAATATAATTTAGGATCAGCTATATAAGAAACTTTATTTATAATACTTGTGAGTATTTATTCGTAATTGAAACTCATTAAACTCTATATCAGGCTTATGATAGTATACATTCGTCATCATTACATGGGTAATGGAAACATATTAATGGGGTGAGAGAAAAAAATTGCAATTTAAACATTATAAAAATTTAATGAAGTGTTAGATCATAATAGTTCCAGAAAACATGGTCAAGATAGAAATTAATAATTATAAAAAGGTCATGGAATAGTAATTTTTACAAAAACTAATGATAGTGGGACATGAAATATCAAATGAGAAAACAGGAACCATACAATAAGAGTGTGAGATAAGAAACATGATATATATATATATATAATAATAATAATATAAATAGGAAATTCAATTTAAATATTAGAAATTAAGAAAATATTCCCCAAAAATAATCCTGGGAAAATATTACATATCGGTTTAGGTGTTATAATCTTATGATGAATTCCACTTATGATATGGAATTACATCATGTCACCTATTATTTACTCAAATAATTACTCATCACTCATTACTATCTCTAGTGTCATAACACTAATTATATTATTAACTTGTGTATATTTACTCATGGTTTTTTATGGATTCTATCATCACAACTTGTAGACTATTTAAATCTCATGATATATAAAAATATATCCAATAACATAGTGACTGATTTAGGACCCCACCCATCATCATCTGTATATATATTTTCACATAAGATATCAATAATTCATCATATCATTAAATCCAATGGAATTAGGATGGTTTTCATATCATTTCCAATTGGTACCTCCTAATATAATATCAAAATTAGATTGTTTGTTATAAAAAATCATTCAACCAAAATACGTATTTTGAAAAGAAATTTACAAAGAGATTTTAAAAAATAAAAAATAATATAATATGAATATATTATATTTAAAGAGTAAAATAGAATCCAAACATAATATACATCTTATAAAATTATCCTTAACATTATCAAAAAAATAAAAATATTTGAACCAATTTTGAAAAAATAGATTTTAATAAATTGAAAAGAATAAATTTTCAAATTCTATATTTGGAACTAAATATTACTAAAATGAATATGAAACTAAATGATGGTTTTAGAATGGTAATGTGGTAATTTTTTTATTAATTTCCTTTTTAAAAGAATATTCAACAATGATTCCTTTAAAAATGCCTAATGGTTTAAAAAATATAATGATAAATATTTTAAAAAATAGTATTTTTAAAAAGTTTCATCCATAATGGATCATTAAAAAGGGAAAAAATATTTCATCAAAATAATTGGAATACATTTTGAGAAAATTTAATTTATATGGACTATTCAATAATGGATCTTTGAAAAATACATAATGTTTTCAACTAGATTAATTGAAAAAACATAAAAAATGTTTACTTTTAAATAGTATCTTTAATAACAGAACATTGAAAAAGACATAAATCCCTCAAAAGGATAAGGTAAAATTAAATTTCAATAGTTTATATTTAAAAATAATATTGAATTATGGTGCCTTAAAAATTAAATAATTGTTTCAAATGAGGTAAGTGAAAATCATTTAAATACTATTACGTTTAAAAATATTATGTAATATTGAAACATTTAGAAACCCCTTTTTAAAATCCTGAATTTATTTTTATAATCAATCCTTTTACTTTTTGAAATATATTATTTTCTTATTTTCAAATTAATTATGAATTAATATAATATATAAATCCATTTTAATTTAAAAAAGTAATAATTGAAAAGGATTGTTCTCATAATTACGAAAACATTCATTCAAAGAGAAAATGATAATATTTTTTATTTTTTAAAATTGATACATCTGTAAAAAGATAGAACACTCTTTAAAACAATGGTAGTGTAATTAAAATACTATAAGACAACCTTGTTAAATAATTTATTCATTTATAAGGGCATTCATAAAATGAATTTGGACATATAGGAAGATAATTTTAAATATTAATGAATGGTGGTGTTCAATTTCACTTATAAGTGCCAGGTTTGTTAATTTTTATACCTAGTAAATAAAACAGATAGATTAGATGTAAAATATTAATAATAGTCACACATGAAAAAATTATTTTTTAGCTATAATGATTTTATAAATTTCCCATATGCATTATCATTTAGAATAAATATTGATTTAAAAAAGAGATTAATGATGAAACCCTTACAGATTAAGTTACAATTGAATATAAATTTACGTAAATATATTTCATGATGATGATATATAATTAATTTTATTATAATTTAAAGCATTAAAATCATACATCCATTGAGGTTTTGTACACCATATATAAGTAACCAAGTGGATAATAGGGAATAAGTATTGACGAATACTGTTTTTATGAGAAACCGATTAACTTAATTATCGGATTCCATGAAAGTGATTCAACCTCTTTTATTATAGACTTAAATATCTTAAAACACCATCTTATAATTATGTTAATATCCATAACCCATTTTAATATTTTTTTATAATCAGTTATTATACATTATTAGTTATTTATCTCTTATTATTATTATTATTAGATGTCGTAATTCTAATTATTTCACTCATGTTTCATAATGAAGACATCAATACCAATTCATCGATATATATATATCATCATTAAATTATTAGAAAATATATTTAAACAAATTTTTTAAATTATTTATACATCCCCATGATGATTTTATGGTGATTATAGTAGATCTTTGGCGGAATGATATCCTTGATGATCTTTTTTTGTAATCCATTAATAAAAATATATTACTTCGTAATGATCAGTGATTTTTTTGGTACCTTTAGATCAATTATATATATATATATATATGAATCATTGATATCATACAAATTCATGAAATATGTTTTGGAAACATCCATGTAATGTGGTTATAAAAAATATAAGGTGTCGCTGATCGAGGTAGTAGTCTGCATGTATGCATGGATGTCATTTTGGTTTCACATAGAACAAAAGGAAGATAGAAATTGATTTAAATTTTCAAAATATAAATAATTCTTCAAATTTTATTTTTATTGATTAAATATTCCCATTTATTTATACTTGTAATGTTTCTAGGTTAAATGAAATATTTCACTTCAAAGAAGAAATAGTTTGTAGTTATACAATAACATTATTATCACTTTTTAATGGTAAGATAAGAAGATTTTTATTATAATTATTCCCTAAAAATAGTAACATTATATATTCTAATAAAACTTATTTAATTATAAAATTAATGGATAATTAGTGTTTTAATCAAAAAATAGAAACGAAAGGTTGTTAGGGAGTGATGAGTAGTCATATTGAGAAAATGATCATTCCCTTGAAAGCCGTCATAGAAATATAGGACTTAGTCTAATTTATTATAACAAGAGTTTTATGGTAATCGAAGAAAATACTAGGGGGATTTAAGATAGTGATATTTTCAAGGAAAATTTTTCTTTTAATGGATCATTAAAGGGGTGTTAAAAGACCCCATTCAAAAGTGGAGTGAATGGGATTATTTAAAATATAACCTCTCAATACATATGGAACACATGTTTCACATGGAATTTGGATACCAAAGTGAAAAAATAGATAATAATAATATTTTGGTCACTAAAAAAATCATTTCTCATTTACAGGCATTAATTTAACATTTTTTATCTTTTTGTTTACTTTGTTAAACTCTTTTTATATTAATTTATTTTTATCATGGTAACTACATTTTTCCCCAGTTACAATTTTTTATGACTAAAATGGAAATAAAATTACTAGAGAATTTGGAAATTGAAAATTCAGAAATGGAAACCATTTTAACAAATAATGTTTCTAATGGTTGGAAAATTTTGATTTGAACATTAGTGTACATAACAAGTAAAA
This sequence comes from Viscum album, assembly GCA_963277665.1. Classification (NCBI taxonomy): domain Eukaryota; kingdom Viridiplantae; phylum Streptophyta; class Magnoliopsida; order Santalales; family Viscaceae; genus Viscum; species Viscum album. The sequence goes on from OY728127.1 coordinate 898,711,568, forward strand.
AAATTAGAAAATATTATTTTTAAGCATAAAAAATATTTATGATACAATTATCATTTTTTTCATTTAAATAAAAATATTTGGATAACAATAAAACAAATTCCATTTTTTTTAGATTTACTATCATTCAAAAAATGAATTCTAACATTTAAATATTTAAATAAATTAAAAAAAACAAATTATGTTTTCTATAGAATATAAAATTCCATGAGATAAATATGTTAACAATATTTTATCTAAATTAAACATGATAGCTTTAATGCATATTAAAACTTTTAAAAACAATTAATAGAAAAATGTTTCAGACATTTTCATTGTTTTATTATACTATAATGTTATCATAAAAGTCCCGGTAGATGCAAAAATTATAATTTTCACTACTGACCTATAAATCAATCTTTTCATAAAAAAGTAAAAAATAAATCAAAAGGTAATATCTACATGCTAAAACCAATTTTTTTTACCTTTTTAATGACAAAACTAAAAAATGTTGTATTTTAACTTTTTTTAGGTATAATAAACTATAAAAACAATTTTTAAAAGTTAAATTACTTTTTAGTTTTTAAATATTGTTATTCATATTTTATATCAATTAAAAATTAATTTATTGTTACTCTATTATTCATATAAAAACTATATATTATCATTATTGAACAACAATATATATATTTTTTTAAAATTGAAAAACGTAGTTCGTAAAATAAATTATTTTAGGAATATTATTTTTTAATTCTAAAATGAATTCAATAGTTATTTAACTATAATAAATGATTTCTAATAGTGAATATGTTTAAATTAAGGTAGATTTATTTTCCTGTCTCCATATATTTCAATATTTTTTAAAATTTTATTTATTTTCTCCAAACCAAGAGATGCATTTAATTTTTTTTATTTATAAATTATTTTTTTATTTTAAAAAAAATTTTATTGGTTTTTTAGTTCAGTTTTTTGTGTGAATAATTTTTTCTGAAAAATAGATATATGTAAATGAACTACATATCATAAAATCATTGTGATGATACACAGTTCATTTTAAATTTAACTACTAAATATCATTTTTGAACATTGATACTATATCCAAAATCCAGTAGTCAAATGAGAACTCTAATTAGGAGAGTATGAATGGATGAACAAGATAAAATAACTTTAAATGATAGAGAAAATAATAGAAATCATAGTTTCTAATAAATTTAACAACAACAAATATACGAGGATAAAATTAAAAAAATGATGAATTGAATTTTTAAAACTCAAATATTTTATTATGGCCTCATTTAAATAGGAAGAAAAAATAGTTCTCTATCACCCTTACAGAAGAGTAGTAAAATCTAAAAAAATAAAAAAGGATAAAATAACTTTAAATAAAAAAAGTTATAGACAAATATATATATATATATATATATATATATATATATATATATATAAACGAATAGTTAAACCATAATCTATTAAATATGGAATGTTTAAGTGAATGGGATGAACTCAAAATTAATAATGAAATAGGAAAACATTCATTATCTAGCTAAAAGATTTGTATATTTTATATGGACCAATTTTTACATTTTATTTTTCTTAGTGGGAGTGAAATTAATTTGACTAAAGCCCAATATACAAAATGATAATTCCCCTCCCAGTAGATTCATTCACAAGCTCTATGTGATATGAATATGAATGCTTCCCATTCCTCAAAGTATTCTCTAGAACATCTATTATAAATTATCCTCCATTTTATTCATACAAAAAATAATCCCTTTGATTCAACCTTTATTTTGATTCTAACTTATGAGAAATAGTGGTCCTAATGGGTTCAATTTAATTATCATCAAATCCTTCATGAACACGTTATTTACTACAACGTATTATGAATCCTATTTGGACCATCCTTATGAAACTATAATATGCATTGAATAATTTTTAAATGAGAACTCTTTCTTGAATTTAATTTCATGTTTGGTCTTCCAACATGATGTTTACCCTTTACATGTTCCCAAAATGATATTCCATTATGATAGAGTCTATTTCTTTCGAATAATTATCATGAAGGATATATAAATAGTTATATACATAAAACGATCAATTTTTCATGTCTATTATGATTAAAATAAAATTCATTATCATGTGATAATCTCATCCACAATGACATTCTCACATACTTAGTCGCACATGATACCATTTTACAATATTTAACCACCATAAATCATTTTGAAAAAGTGGGATCAATATAAATAATTCACAAAAATCCTTGTGAATTATTATCCATCCTTAACTACCATTATGTATAACATCATATCATGTGTCCACTCTTACATGTTTTCTTAATCTACTTAAGAAATTCACATATATCCTTTTTCATATTTCATTCACATTATGAATATCTATATTATTACATGGTAAACTCTTTAAAATCTAATATAGATTATATAACATTTATAATCACATAAATAAGTATTATCAATATATAATTGGTATTATGAAATTAAAAATTTATTGAGTCAAATAAAAGATCATGAAATAATTCTTCTTATTAAATTAAATCCAAATAATTCCAAATTATAAAAATGAATTTCTCACAAATTGAAAAATGAAAATAATAATTGAAACAATATACCACAAGGAATTAATAAACTAACAAAATTCCATTTATATAATGATTTATCATTTTCATAAATATTTATTAAATAGTTATAAAATTATATTAATATATGTTTTGAAAAATCTATAAAAATAGAATACAAACATGGAAAACATGAAATATGGATTCCATAATAAGTAATCTCAGCCCCCTAAAAAATTTTCTATGTTGTTTTATAAGTCTATCTAAGGGATATTGTAACAATTGTTTGGGTAACACTAGTTGAGTTAAGGGATTATTGGGTGTATTAAGAACCTGATCATTCATGTTCTATTATAGTGATTCAATACTTTTACCCATGAATCCTATTATGGTCGCATAGAAAATTAATTAAATAAATTATTTATAGATTATTGGTTTGTTTGTTTTATAAGTCAATTGTTTTATAAGTGTAATACTTCATATTTGGGAGATTTATATCCTCAATAATAGTCTCCAACATGTGTCCTTCAGGTGGCGAGATTCAGGGTCACCCTCTCCTTCACTGCTATCATATGAAATGTTTAAGTAGAGGATGTAAATGATATAGTTATTTTAGAGAAATAAGTTGAGAATTAAGAATGATCCCAATGATTTACATAAGTGAGGATTTCCTGGGGTTGTCAGGGAAGTAGTGATACATGATCATAAAATCTTATATAGGCCAAGAATACCATCAAGATCACAAATGTTTGGGTCACCCTATAATTATATTCAAGGACCTTATTGAACTATAGTGCATGGTTAGGTGAAGGTGTAACCATTTTTGGGTATATATCTTTGGGAGGCACAAATATAATTGACTTTAGTTTCATTGACATTCATATTCATGATTTTATATATGTTCCAATGATCAAATATATTTTTAATTTTGAAAATAAACATTACTATTATTAAAATAATTTTTTATGGTAAAGTGAAACAGTTTTAATTGGAATAAATCCTTTATATAAACCCTTCTTATATTCCCATGTCATAATATTGACTATTCTTGATTATATACATTCCATTCACTATATTACATTTCATACCAACTAAATTGATTTTATTATAATCCATAAATGTGTATCCTATTTATACACTCTTGTATGGTTTATGATTTTTTGTAATTTGTTTATATGGAATGCTTAATGTATATAATTATAATCTTTTAAGAGACTTATGATTTAAAAATGTCAATAATAATAAATTTCATACTTGTGAATCAGAATGAATTTGTTTAGTTACACATTTTATGGGTTTATATATTAATGAAAAAAATTCATTCCACGAATGGTTCAATAAAATATTGATATATTTCACAATGATAGGTTCTTAAACACATTATTAGTTATTATAGATAAATAGAAAATATAATTAAAAAATTCAAAAGATTAAATTATATTGAAAAAATATTTAAACTCTAATTAAAACATACCGGAATGTATATAACATGTTATTTAAGAAATTGAGTTGGCCATATTATTTCAGTACTATTTATAATTTTAGTATCTTATATATATATATATATATCCCTATGTATGTTTTGTGTCAAACATATTTCACCTTTAATATGAACCTAAATTTATAGAACCCAATATATTATTTGAACTCCTGTTTAATTATTGAAAAGCTATTTAGAAAAACAAATATTTTAATAAGTCATTCATGCATTAGGAGAATAAATAATTTGTATTTTTTGATTTTATAAATACATTCGAATATTATTATAATTCAATTAAATTGTAAGGTATATTGATTTCACTACAAATAAAAAAAATCATGATTTGATTCATTCATGGAAATTTCGTCAAATTATTAATATTTATTTATAACATTTTTCTTAGTGTGGTGTGAAATTTTTTAAAAATAAGATTAATTCCTAAAAAAATTAAGTTATTTTATTGAAAAAATTATATAGTTTTATATTGATAAGAAGTTTTTAGAGAAATAATGATTTGTCTATTTGGTTATAGATGTGGCAGATGAAGGGGTGGATAATTTTCTTAGGTAGGTTGGATTCATTAATAATGTTGTGGTTATTTTTTATAAGGCTGGAGGATGTGTTGTGAGGATGATATAAATGAGATGATTAGTTTTTATGTCTCTTGCCTCTAGGGGATATAATCATTCTCTATGGGTTTCATATATGCTTTTAAAGAATTATGTTATCTAATAAATTTATTTTATATTTAATTGATAACATTTTATTAAATCATCATCAAAATAATGGCCACAAAAGGAAGAATGTTGAATCATGGGATAGACTACTATTGAAATTTCAGCAGATCATGTGAATATTATATAAACTGAACAATAATTATAGAAAAATACATGATAGGTAGGTATATAGACATAATAATATAAGAGGTAAATGATATAGATACAATATTTGATATAATACATTTACTATTATATATATAAATAGTTACTGATAGATTAATATACAAATAGGAAATTTAATTATAAATATATAAATAGTAGACAACAAATAAAAAAGGAATATATAAACATATAAATCAACTTGATAGTATCCTATGGGATAAATTTAATGAAATAATCATACACAAAATAAAACCAAAAAAAATATATTCATAAATATATAAGTATGCACTAAATTTTTCTTCTTCCAAAAAAATTATACAAATTTATATTGATAACGAGATTAACACTTATGAAAGATATTGATGAATTTAATGAAAATTGAAACATTTATAAAAATAGTGGGATAATCATGGATACAATTATATAATAATTTAAATACACATAGAAAAATATACATGTGTACATAGTCCTAAAAACCCTAAATACACATATACATACACTGAAACAAAAAGAAGAATATGGTGTTAAATATTGAGAAATAGAGATGGAAGATATATAATTATAAATGAAGAGAGGATAATATATGCATGTAATGATAGATGATCATGTATTTAAAGAAGGATGGATATGTGTATTACTGATAAAATTAAAATATATACATAAGGATGAAAATATATGATGATTCATATAAATTTAAAAGAATATATAGATTGAAAAATGAATTTGAATATGAATGAAAAAATTGGAAATCTACTTATAGTAAAAAAGATATAATGGTCAAAAAATAAATATAAATATTGAAAAAAATAACTCTTGTACACACACATAAAAATGAATTTACTAAAATAGATATACTGTTATATAGATTCCTATGTAGGAAAATCGATATGATAAACAATATATAAAATAATACAAGAAAAATATACAGAAAAATGAAAAATTATTGATAGATAAAAAATTATAATCATTAAAATAAATAGAATAAATAGATAGATACTCATACATCCAAAATTACAAATATAAAAATACAAACACATTGAGTGACCATAATAGATAGAGAGATAGATTGAAATAGACTAATGGAAATATAAAAAGAAACACCAAAAATGAGAAAAATGAAAATAAATAGATAGGTGGATGGATATATTAGAAGGAAAACTATCATATTGACATATATACACTAACGATTATGGATTGACACACTCACACACACACACGCTCTCTCTATCTCTCTCGTTCACTCAGATATCCTATCTGAAATTGGTAATGAATCATCGAAATAAAAACTCAAAACCAAAAATAGTAAGATAAACATAAAGATAGAAAACATACATGCATATGAAAATATGAAAAAGAATATATAAAAAGGCCTATAATTAGTCACTTACTCATAGATATAGATAATGAAAGAAACTCACAAATATAAATATAAAAAGACATAAAAATAGAAAAATAATGACCCAATTATAAAAATAATCTAGATAGGTATCAAAACATATAGAATTTTAGGTAGATAAATGTTTAAATAAATATATGATATAAAGCGATAGAGATATAGAAATGAATAAAATGAGAAAAATATAGAGTTTTTAAAAGTTGATTATGAATATATTATTAGAAAATAATATTAAGAAATATTATATTTAAATTAAGACACATGTATAGTTTTATAGGCCTAAATACAAATATTTTAACACATAAATTTTGATAAATATATATACTGATATACATGTAGTGAATCAAAGAATGGAACCGATGTACATTTGGAAAGATTTAAGGGTAATAAAAAAATACTATCAAAAAAACTTACAAATGGACTGGCATGCAGATAGACAAATATAAATATATAGAATCTAATTTAATAAGTGATTGACTAACCAATTAACATATAGAAAGACTATATATATTGATGAATGCAATAGTGAAAAATATTAATTAATTAATAATTTTAAAACATGGACCTATATTAATAGAAAAAAATACACATTAATGATAAAAAGTATAATTGAATATATACACCAAGACAATATGATTTATAGAGAAATAGACAGTTCAATAAATATAAACAAAAAGATATTGAATATATGAAAAGATATATAATTGATTATTATTCCAAGAAATATCATTAAATGCGTGTATGAGAAAAATAATGAAATATTAGATGATATAAAATTATATATATAGAGTTAAATAAATATATAGATTAGTTGATATATAATTGAAACATTAAAATAAACAACACACATAAAAGAAAATGGGATGGAGTAAACTGAGAAATTGGGAAAAAGTTAGCTTGTCATGTATTTTAGTATGTAGATTGACTAACACGAAAATCCTTTATGAAAAATATATGAAAGTTGTGCTGATATAAAAGTAGAAAACTAAATTATTGGCTGATTAAATGACTAAATATGATTGGAATAATATAATAGATTTAGAATACATGATATAAAAAATAGAGAACAAGCCTATACACAAAGAAAAATATAAAACATAAAATCGATCAAGAAAAATAAAAATACAATTGAGAGGCAAATCACACTAATAATATAGTTAGATTCATAATATTATATTCAATATATAAATATATATATCAAAGGAATTAATCAAACACATAGAAAAATAATTTCTCATATATATAGATAGACATTATTTCTATGTGTGTGTTATAGAAAAAATACTGGAATCCAAATCTACAAAATAGATTGTAATATAATATCTTATATGAATCAAATAAAACAAAAACACACACACACACAAAACCACATCTTCCACATCAATCTCTCTCGTTTTCACCAAAATAAATTAATAGATTGATTGATTAAATTATAGATTAAAGAAGGCACATAAAGTCGGCCATAAAAAATAAATAATTTTTTTTTGAAAAAAAAGTATGTTATGCACACACATGAAAGAAAATATAAAAGATAATAAATAAATAGAATATCACATGGAAATAATATATATACACATAGATAGAAAAATATTGATCAATAGATAAGAGATTATCTATATTGGATGAGGTAAAAATTGGAATATATAGATAACTCTTGTGGTAAAAATATTTAAAATTAGAAAAATGAATATAAAAATTTACAAAAAGGTATTTAAATATAATGGTTTCATAGATATAATTATATATATATAATTATACAAAAATATATGTGAATAATATCTTTCACACACACACACACAAATTATCTCACGAATATCAATAGAGAAATTGACAGAGAGAAGTTACATAAAGAGTGAATGATAAAATATAAAATGGAAATCATAAAAAATACTAACTAAATTATCGACTTACTTATAATATATTAAAACAAATATATAAACATGAAACTATAAAAAATCACAAACACACAACAAATGTTTACTCAAATAGGGAGATAGAAATTGTGAAGTTAATAAGACCATATATTATAGAAAATGCATGAATTAGAACATATAAATACACATACACATTTTTAAATTAAGAACTTGGTATAAAAACTAATATATTGAAATATATTGAAAAATATATCTACATTTATACATAAAAATACATTATAAAAAAGACATGAATATATGGAATAAACAAATATGTTAGATAAACATATAAATAGATTTATAAGTAGAAAGAAAGATATAAAGACTAGATACCATATTACTAACATACATTCCGATATAAAATTGGATGCAATAGTGGAAAAAGTGTCAAATAAAAAATATATAGATACATTGTTAGAAATTTAGTTTTTTATAGGGATACATAAATAGAATAAAATAAGTATGATCTGGTAGTAAGGTCAATTGATAGATAAAAGATATATATATATATATGTAATTATTAAAGGATATAAATAAGGAATGATAAATATTTTAATTGGTAAATAAATAGAAATTAATACCGGTATGTTTTTAGAAAATTGTGATTGTAAATGTAATAGGGAAAGAAAATATATTATAGAAGGATAGATACACTTAAATTTATATTATAATATTACATTACATAGAAACTAGGTCAAACATGCAATAATATATATATATATATATATATTCATATAAACTAGAATATAAATGGTTTAAAATGTATATAGATAAATAAACTATATATGACATAACATAAAAAGACAATATAATTTTTTTCATTGATCATGAAATTTATCCAAATATTATGATAGAATATAATAATGTAACCACACAAGATTGTTTATAGAAATAGATATATAAATACAATAGAGATGGGGAATGATATAAAAATATAAAAAATATAAAAAATATGATAATCACAAATAAAATAAATATAAAATTTCCTTAAAAATAATAATAATTAAATAGATAAATTAAACACACACACATTCTTGAGGAGAGGGATAGAGTGCATAGATGGATGGGGGAGGCGAAGATAGATATTGGTAGAAAAATATAGAGAATCACACATTCAAATTTATTAAGTAGTTGGACTATAAAATTCATACATAGATTTAGAGCTGTATAAAGACATAAGAATATAAATATAGACACATATAATAATTTATAAAGAGAACATAACACAAAAATTAACAAATATAAATATATTAACTGCTAAACAAATACATACACAAATAAAAAATGATTAATACGCTGAAAATAAAATAATTTTGAACCTATGGATTCCATATTAGAGTAATGATAAAAAAAATTACACCCTATGATTTTATGATACATTTATCTATAAATAAATCAATCTTTTTTGATTACAAGATTTACATGTAACACTGTGTTTAAAAGAACAACAATATACTATAAAAATAATATTATTTAATGCGAATGTTATCACCTAAATTTTTATATTTTATAAACTAAATAATACAAATAATTTAGGAAAAATAACTTCCATGTGATTTTAAAGTGAATTCATTGGAAATTAATTGGGTAGAAATGAATATAAAAGAATCTGAAGTAAATTGAATTTTTTTTCTAATTTTATTTATATGTGCAAAAGATATAATTATTTTAATAAATTAAATTAGTCCAAATTGATGAATGAGTTTAATTAAATATTATATTAGATATTGAAACAAGTAATTTAATATTCATCTATTAGGTTTTACAAGCATGGAGTAAAGGTAAATAAAAATTTTATTCTTAAAATTACATTTTGTTAATGAACGATTTTGTTGCATTTGGATCCCATATGGTAAAATGAATTCTAGTCACTTTAAAAATTTGATTATAGTAAAATGTATTATATATCAAGAATAAACATAAATAATGTTATATGATAAATTGAATATTAGTTTTTCCCAAGTTGAATATTAAAAACAATAAAAATCCGTTTTCACAGTTAAGTTTAGAATAGGTTTAGTGGGGGGTTTAACGTAAGAGATAAATTTTAAAATATAAAAAAATTACTTTAATTTTATAGTTAAAATTTATTTTTATGTATTACTTATTATCATTTAATATATATATTCTGGATGATCATGACATGATTAAAGAATAAATATATTTTATTCTTTTGAAAAATTCCATGTGTGTCCTCTCCATCCCTTGTAAAAGGATACCACCGATCCTCTCTTCCTCAAACATAAAGATCCTTATATATTATAAAAATAGTTATATAATACCATAGTAACATTCATTAAAATTTCTTATAGTTCCCCATTTTAGCAAAATACAATCCATCCATGTATTATGGTGTAAGACAAAACAAGTTTCTAAATGAATATGTATAACTCTTAACCGGGTACATTCAATTTTATTTCATCTTCCACATATTTGAAAATCAAAGGTATAAATTTTAAATTAATTAATTCATCATATTATATGTCATAAATTTTTATTATTATAATTTTTATACCATGTTTCACCTCTTCTCCATCATATGGGAAATGATAGTACCTCACATGTGTAAGTGTGGACTACCACAACCCCATACTGATATGATTCATTTTTCATCACCAACATTCATGGTTGGTTATTATAATGGAATTTATGTTTATATATTATATTTATGACATTAATATATTTTTTATAAATATCAAATATTATCTACCTCTCACCTTCCAATCTATTTGAAAATGATAGTGTTGTTCATGTGTATATGTGGACTACCGTCTCAATGAAGCGATGCAATTCATTTTTCATTTTTATTTTTCATGGATAGAAGTAAATAATGATTTAATTAATATATTATATTTAAAATATTTTTTTTAGAAATTTAAATTATTAGTATCCATTAATTTTCTCTAAATATTGAAAAATAGAACCATTATATTGAGTATATACAGACGACCCTCTCCTTGAAGTAATGTAATTCATTTTTCATCACAATAATTTAAAATTATTAAAAAACGTTTATATAATAAATAAATATGATAGTTATTTTCAAATTATGATTTTTGAGATTATGAATTGATTACCAAGGTGTGGGTACTAAACAATCCAACCAAAACATACAAAGAAAACATGCAGATTCCATCTTAATGATCATTTCAATGATGTAATTTTAAAAAATGGTAATCATAAAATATATTGGAATTATGCATTGTATTTTATGTGGGAATATTCACCTATAATATATTTATAATATATATTTATTGATTATACATTATTCTTGATTGTGTATGAAGAAAGATGTGGCTAGAGGTATGTAACAAACCAACCTGGGAGATGCTGACAGATATATACCAATCCCGATACGCCACATACCCAAAAGGTGTACCCATTACCCAGAGGCAGGGTAATAGCATGAAGGAATCATAAAAATATTTTTTTAAGCAACCTAAAGTAGACCAAATCAAATACATATCAATATCAGATAGAAAAAAGGGATAAGAAATAGAAAATATTTTCCATAACAAAAAGGAATGCATCAGAACTGATACAATTTAAATTTAGAAAAACAAAATCAATTGTACATGTCCAAAAAAAGGAAAAAAATAAAAATGATAATATATACAATATACGATTGGAATATTAAGTCACAATGTCTCATAACAATCTACCTATGACTAGCTAACAAAAACCATGTCACCTCATTGTGATGCCTTGCCTCTCCATGCATCAAAATACATAACCAAGTATACACACCATATAAGGGTTGTACATGGTGTGAGAAAAATAACATTAGTAGGAGCCCAACAATTCATTCCAAAAAATGTATCTGTACAAAAAAATGAACACACATAACATTAAATAAAACAAACCTTGATATTCAGTTCAATAGTTTTTATACTAAAATCATGGAAAATCCTTCCCCATTTTCAAAAATGATAATTAAAATTGGTAAAATAGTTACAATGCATATTACATTTATCAACATAGGAATTAAATTTCATGTAAGAAACACCAAATAATAGGTAAAAACATACCAATAGTCACTATATGTAAAGCTATCTATAACACTTATTTCCAACCCTAAATAATACTATGCATCAACCCCTAGATAAATGCATCAAATATTGGGAGTAGAGGAACACCCTAGAAAGTGTAACACTCAACAGTGTATAACAAGTACCTGAGACACTTGGCCTAGGTAGTAAAGAAAAAACACCATTATTGAACACTAGATAGTAACAATGGATGATATTTATTACTAAACCTTACACATAAGTATCTAATGTTTCTCATGTTATTCATTTTCCAAATCCTTTCATCAAAACCATGATTTGAAAAAAATACATAAATCCATTCAAAATGCATTGAAAATAACTTTTATTTTATCAAAATAATGTAAAATCACTTTTTTCTCAGAAACCTAGCCACACACATGAAAAATTAAAATTATTAAAAAAACATTTATAAAACCTAATAAAAAAATCCCATCAAAAATATGATAAATATAGAACAAACTATAAAAAAATAAGGCCGCACACACCTACAATTAGATCCACCAATAGATGAAGAAAAAGAAGAAAACAACTAAATACCTATATTTAATTATAACATCATATAATCAGATTCAATTATAAAGACATAGTGAATGGAGGATAGTTCACATCATACCCCAAAATACACATGATACCCAATCGTCAACAAATAAATTAACTTCCATGAAAGAAGTTCGCACAATAGATCTAGATGATTCCCATGAGAATAAACTTGTGATCAATGGATTATATAAACATGTTATGTCATTGATACCATGACGAATAGAAACAATGAAGCAACAATACCACTTTCCCAGATGAAGTGATGAATCCACCATGGATATCGATCGTTGAATGGATGAACATAAAAGAAGAGAAGACACCAAATAATCCTTGAGAAACCCTAGTGTTAGTGGTGAATAGAAATTCAATGAGAATGTGAGAAATAATACGTGTATCATGACTTAAACCAAATGGAATAAATTATTTACATCATAAAAAACTCATTTACAGTGTTAATATTCTATAACTCATTTGTGTTAAAATAAATATCTATTTAATTAAAATTTACCATGATAGATAAATTTTACAGTATAAAAGTTTTTTTATAGTATTAAAGTAATTTAAAACATATAAGGGATTATAAGGTTTGAAATATTTTTGTTCCATAAAAATTTTCATTAGTTGTTCCAATAAAAATATTTACATAATAAACTACCAATTTATGTATATTAAAAGGTCATGCATGTAGTACCAAGTCCACATTCTATAGAAAATCTAAAAAAATAGATTCTTTAACCTATGGATCTAAATACAACGTCTTATAATGAGTGTTCCATATTATATAGGATGTTATAATATCCCCATCTTAATACAGTTAATATCCTAGAATTCATGTGAATGTAGGGTGATATAAAAAGAGTAGGGGCCATGACTTCCTCACTAAGGATTAGTGCTCTCAATTATTATGAGAATAAGATAAATATCACCATAACAATATAAAACAAGAAAGTGATTTTACACAGAAGACTTTTATTTGATAATAAATGATCTCCATTGGATTCTATTCTTTAAAAAATTTATATAACTTAATTTAATCCAAAATAAAAACATTATAGGGATCCAGATGGAATTTCATGATGTGATCTATAGAAAAAATTCATGAATTATATTACACTGATTTGGTAATGCTATCTAATATGAAACCCAACCAACCCAGTTAAGAACTTGAATAGTAAAACATATCTTATACACAACATTACCTATTTCTTTAGATGATTGTTACCCACTCGTTGAGAAACTTTCCAAACAAAATTGTCAACTATGAATACTCTATTGGATGACATCGACGGTCAAAATAAATTTCATGTAGACTATTCACTATAACGATGATCTAATGTATTTTAATAATCTTAATCGGTTTATCTTATATATATAGCTTACCCAATTCATAAGCATCAGTTTTATCACTAATTAGAATAAAATGAGAATATTTAATTAACTAATCAATCGCCACCTTGATAGAATTATTCCCACAATGGGTCTCTAATAATTCAATAAGGAAGTCCATTGACCCCACATACCATTTCTTAAAAATCATCCAAATAGTATGTAGTAAAAAAAGGTTTTAGATTCTCTATCATTATCTGTTGGTATATATAATAGTAGGGAAACAAAATATGTAATATGACACTTTTTAAATAAACACCAGAAATGTAACATCTCATTACTAGTGTTTAGTTATTCATTTACCCTATTTTTATCTTATTTTTGTTGGGTTTTCTTTAGAGAATTTCCAGCTAAAATTTTAGAGAATTTTTTTTCTTTTGTTTGCGCATAGTTTTCACACTATAGGGGAAAACCATTCAGTTTTTTTCCCGAAATCTATAAGGCCGAATGAGAGCCATTGGAGGGAGACACAAGGTTAGTGTTCATGATTTTTTTACCATGTGGCTTGCTCTCTAAAAATTTCACCCTATTGATAGTGGAAAATTCATGGTTGGTGTATGGTTAGTTTAAAATTTTAGAGGAACAGTACACCCTAATTAAAATTCCATCGTGGGTGCCCATTTGGGATTCATGGTTTGTTTAACCATACGACCATCCCCTTGAAACCATGGATGCAATTTTTTCTCTGAAAAGTAATTTAAATTTTCCACAGCACTAGGATTAATTTCATAATCTCTCTATTTGGTTCTAAAATATTTCTCTCTTCCTTGGGGATCTAGACAGGTCATTATAGCACCAATATACCATTTCCATGGAGGATCGATGTGGCAGTGATCTTGATCGTCCTCCTTTAAGTAAATGGATCTCCTCTCATATAGTTTCTTCTGATTTATGTTTCTCTCCTCCACATATATTAATCAATAATTTTGTAATGGATAGATCATGAATAATTTTTGTGGGATCATAATTCTAGTTTTTTCTTATGGTCTTCCATGCCTTCATTCTTTATTGGAAAGTCCCATGGTGGGTGTTGATTTATGGATATTTGATATAATGTTGGTGCTTCCATAATTCCTTACCCTAAAATTTAATAGTTGAATTTATTGACTAAATTGAAATGTATTTTTAATTGATTTTAAAAAATTGGATTATGATGATTTTATCATTAAATAAAAATGATAATAAGATTTTAGAATACTCCCAAATCTAATGGAATTGGAATTTTTCAGTGGATTTATGAAAAATGATATCTTGATTTGTAAATTATTTTCATGAAATGATTTGATAATTGATATTGATTAAATTTATTAAACTAAAAATTGATTCAAATGGAATGAAATGATGAAAATATTTTTATTGGTTTTAAAATGAGAAGGAATTTTTAACAAATAAATCGGTAAATAATATTTTAAAATTATTTATTTCCAATTTGATTGATTGGTTGTTTAAAACAAATGTCATACTGATTAATTAATGGTAAATGGGATAAGAATTCTTGGACCCCAACTCCCTAGGATTGGTTTTAGGATAAAAATATTTATTAAAACAAATATGGAATGACAACTAGTGATGGTTTCCCCTATTGGGTGTAGACATCCCATGATGGGTTCCCTAATTAAAGTGTATTTTTTGTGCACACCTAAACAGAGTCATGATCATTATGAGATGTGTGAGGATCCTTTTACCTAATAAACAAACTTACCATATAGATTTATTGCATGGTGTTTTTATTTTATTTTTTACTAGATTAGAAATTTCATTAATTAATAAACGATTTTATTCATTCCAAGTGATTTCAATAAACTATTTTATATAATATGTTCATTTGATTTATTGGAATGTTGTTTTCCTATATCATTAAACTAAATGAATAGAAAATATGTTTTGGATTTAAATATGTAAAATGAAATCACATTTTTTGTTTTATTTGAACTGATATGATAAATGCTAAATTGTTACAATTTTCATTATTGAACACTTGGTGACACCAAAATTAAATTTGTAGATCACACCCTACCTTTTTATTTAGGCGTTTGTAGTCTTTCTTATTCTAGCTATGTGAAAAGGGAAAGTGCCACTTGGAGGTGGTAGCTACTCTTGATCCCTTGGTCCATGGAGTGGTGATGGTGACCATTGGATCAGTTTTCCACTTGTTACATAGGGTTTATAAAAAAAATTCAGGTTTTTATTATTATTTCCTTTGGAATTTTTATCTATATTCTTTGGTTTTTTTATATTTATTCATTTCAATAATGGTAAACTTTTGGTATGTTGATAATACTAACTTTTAACATTTTGTCTTCTATTGTTTTATTGAAAATACATTCCCTCATTGATCATGTATGATTCCAAGTGTTAGTTGACAACCTATGGGGATCTATAATTACCATCGGGCTACGTCAGAGCGAGATTGGGTATTAAGGTATCATGGTATCTAACATGGTTCATGACTAGAAATGTCTTCTCATGTCATAATACATCTTATTAATTCACATATGAATTTACCATAATGAACTGTCATAGTTAAGAAAAATTACTCCACATATATGTTTGGATGAAAAAATGATCCCAAAAATAGATGATACCCTTAATATATAGAGAGAATCCATAGACGGTATCACCACCATAACAGGGTTATTTGACACCTTGGAACTAATAATGATGTTTCTATTATTATAGAACAAGGTCAATGAACGATGATGATAACATGTCATTAGTTAGCACATTACCCAAACCATCTTTAATAGCTTCTATATGTAATTGAGGAAATATTCCCATTTGGTTATACTCTTACATTGATTCCAAAATATCCTATGATGAAACAATCCTACTGAGAGAGTCTTAAATGAAATTCCCATTACCAAGGGTGTATGTGGTTTCAATATCAAATATCTGAATCTATTCTATGCATTAAATCATTTTGAGATTCAATTGAATCTATTAAAATATATATGTCATAATATTATTGTCAAAAAATACTATGAATATTTCCCATAATGATATTTTCAAAAACACTTATGCACATGCATAAGTGTGGAAAGCATAAAATCATGGGTATGGTAATTCTTCTCTTGCATCCAATGATTAATATATATATAGAAAGTAGAATATTCTTCCAATATAAAAACCCAGACCATAATAGAATCATATGCATCATAGTATACCTCATACCCCTTATCGGGCTCATGTAGGATCAAAATTTGAACTGATGTCAAATTTTTTTCAATTCATCAAAATAAGACTCTCATTTCACATCCCATGTGAACCTCATTATTTTCTTGATAAGGGTATCTTGGGGAAATTCTGACTTTGAGGCATCCTTGATTAAATGTCCGATGTATTCTTCAAGGACAATGATTCTTTGAATCATAAAGATATTTCATTGATCCTCCCATGAAAAGACAGTATCCACACTCTCATGATCAAATGATAAAAAGAATATAGAAATCATGTTCCCTAATAACTTCACTTCTTGGATCTAGAAATGAAAATTTGAAATCCTTCCATATTAATAGTAACTCATCAGGATTTCCAAAACCAAACTTTAATGGTGCTCTTTCTCATGCTCTGGTCTCTAATAAAACCATATAGTAAACATTAACACTATCTCTAAAGTGTTATGATACTAATTGAATACCAGGTTCATCACATGCATAAAACTATAAGAGAACTAGTTTTACCAAATAGAAATATAATATATTCATAATGTCCATACCTAATCCTAATTTTTGTCTTCTGTATATCAAACTCCCAAATCCTGAGCATATGATAACCCGCCCAATGATATATCTTAAAAAACCACTTCACTCCCATTAAAAATCAAAGAGATCATCCACATATGGAAATAGATATTTTTTATTAGTCATATCATGTTTAAACTCTTTCTAGTTAATTCATAATTGAATTGAACCATCGGTATTATTAGAAATGAAAATTGGGGTTTTCTAGAGTGAAACGCTAGGGAGAACCCAATTTTCTCCATCCAATCATCCAATTAGATCTTAAACTCTTTTAGATCTCTTAGTTACATCAAATAAGAGATATTAATATTAGATATGTACATGGAACTAGATCAATCCTAAACTCTAAATCATTTTTGATAGGAAGACCAAATAATTCATATGGTACTAAATTAGGAAAATTCATAAAAACAAAGGGAATATTACGTAAAAAAAGAAATATCATCATTATTCATTGTAATAATAGATAATAAACACCTGCCATCTGGTTAAAAATGTCATGAATGACTAGGCCTCAAATCCCACTATCCCTGAAACACTTGAGGGCTCCAATTAGAAGCAAGGAATGAGAATAAATAATAATCAAAATTATTCTTATAAGGATGATAAAAAATCCATTCCAACAACATGATGATGTAAAAAAGACCTAATTATGAATGATGAAATTTCATAGTAACTCTACAACAAATTTTGATTGAGAACAAGGAAACTAAAACCCCTTCTCTATACTCTTTCCCATATGTATATCTAACTATATAATAAAGTAAATGTGGTATGATGGATTTTTAAGAGTATAAAAAAATTATTAAATATAAATGAGTGGTAGGAACAACTATCAAAGAAATCAATTTTTATAGAACATTAAAAAAATATGATACCTCCCACTATCATTTGACTAACATAAACCTCAATTTGAATCAAATTCAATGTGTAAATGTACATAACTCACGTGGCATGTGGCTAGAGCCCCATAGACTTTGAAGAATCTGAATGTGACGTAGTGTCCATTTGAGTTGATTATCTCTAATAAAAATTATACATAGACATTTCTTGAGAGAATAACTATAAATAGTTGTAGATTATACAACCATGACACATATATATAGGTGTAGAATAATAATTTGGGTTTTGGATAGAATTTCTACACTAATTTCATTTCATGGTCACACTAATGGCTATAGATGATTTTGAAGAGGGTTCCCATTAATGAGAACCACCGCCACCACTGTTTTTATTCTCATTCCTCTTCCTCGTCTTTCATGGTGCACTGCTGAAGTATCCATATAGAAGATGAGAAAGGGTAGAATGGAACATTCTAACTTCTATAACTATTTACACCATCATCACCTAATATAACATATGCACATAGGTATAAAAATTATTGATTAATATATAATATCTTATATCCTATCTCAAACTATATAGGTGATTATGAGCCTTTAACTAATCATTATTCCCAATCTCTAGATCTAAATGAACCAGCTTTACAAATCAATCAGTTTGTTACAACTTCAAATTCTCTCGTAGATACAATAAGAGGAACCTCAAGGATATTTTCTTCATCATAGAATCTATAAAAACTATAGGAAGAAGATGGTCTTGGAACCCTTCGAGCACAAGACCTTGTTCCAATAAACCTATGAAATGAAATCCCACCATCACTTTCAAGGACCCTAGAGTTTGGAAGATGAAAAAATTACATTGATTGTATTAGCTTTATCTATGATTATTAAGAATTGATAAAAAAATAGACATGTACCAACTGTTTGGCGAACATTCATACCATTAATGGATGGAGGTTTTTCATGTAATAACCCTTGGGATCGATCCCTTTCCCCTTCAACTGTTGGATGTTCCTTAAAATCTATGCTATTTAATTTTGGTAGATTTTTCTATACATCATGAACTTATTGCATTATAAACAATATATTATTCTAATCCAAAGGTGGATTCCCTTGAGGATCATCTACCACCACCACCTATGGAACCCATACATAAAATCTCAATGTCGTATCACTACAGATCAAAAATATAATAAATGATCATAAAAGTAGAAAATCTCAATTTAAATGGAGAAACCATAATAAAATACTGATAGTAAGATCAAGAGCTCAACACATGAGACACAAATGCCAACTTTCCATGGTATCTTTAGTCTCATCACAATAAGATATGTCTAAGAACTCACCAAAACCCACATCTCATTTCCTGTCAATCCTATCTATGGCCTAATAGAAAACAAAATACTAAGAAAACCCATGATTTGATACTCTTTTATTATGAACCAACATCTGATACCATCACAAACCAATACCTGACTAAATTATTAATATAATTGAATGGAATTATTGGTCCCCAAGGTTTTGCGAATAGAAACTCTACATCAATAAAAACCAAATGGAATGACTGTTTTCAACCTAAAGTAGAAAAAAACATATATTTACATAACTGAATGAAACAACATATGTGAAATAGGAAATGAAACACATAACTAAATAGTAATCATAAGAAATGATACAACTCAAATGAATAAAAAAACTCTAATGGATGACTCCAACAATAAAAGAAAAACCCCAAAATGAGAAACAACTACTCTATTTGACAAGATGAAAAAATTACAATATGTCACCACTAACTACCCAATACCAGATTACTAAAACCATGTTGAATCACTATACTTTCATTCCATTCCCTACATTAAAATACATAATGATATTTACACTTTTTATAGAGGTTGTGTATGGTGTGATATAAACAGTCTCAATAGGATCTCATCACGGAGTTCACTAAAAATTCTCGTCATAAAAAATTTAATATACTCATATTTAAATAAAACAAGTCCTGAAAATCAGATATGGAGTTTTTATATCAATATTTTGGTAAAACATTCAACTATTATTAGAGTTATAAATAATAATGTAAAACAGATTCAAAGAATATAACATATATCAAAATAGGTAATAAAATTCATGTGGTACAAAACAAAGAATCTGTAAAATCACTCTCAAGATCTCAACTGGTAATCCCACATAGAACACTTATACCCAACCAAATATAATTTTTCATTTCGATACCCAAGACATATTCATTGAATTTATGGAGAAGTGGAACACCTAAAAAAGTGAACCTACCAAAAGTTTCTTACCATCCTCTAGGACACCTAGTGTATTGAGAATAGAGACACCCCATGACTGATCCCCTAATAATATCATTGAATAAGGCTAATTACTATATATTTTACATAAGTACCCAATCCTTTGTATGTGATTCCTTTTCAAAAAAAATTATGGAAACCATGATTTGAAACCCAGTTCATAAATCATTTTTTTAATTATTTATAACTAACTTTTCTGATAAAAAAATTGGGAAAACACACCTTTTCTCAAAAAACTTATTATAGATACGAAAACCACAAAATCATTCCACATAATTTATAAAATAGTTTAAAAAACCAACGAATTCATGGATCATCAAATAGAATATATATATATATAGAACCACCAACCTCAATCATGGGACACAAACACCCTCATTGTGATACACGAACACTAGAAGTATGTAAAGACAATAATAAAGTCCATAGAATCCATTCTCACATCTTAGACTAAAATTCCATAAACCAAACAGAAAGGGAAGAGGATATGTCATGACATACCTCAAAGGACAAGAAAATTCAACCATGCGGCCAATAAAGGAACTTCTCTTATAATATGATCAAACTACTAAAATAGAATAATCACATGAGAATCAAAATTTTATCATCAAATTTTTGAATCAAGGTCCATCGCTACTACCATGACCAATATAAATTGAGATGTATAATGACATCTTACAATGATGAAGTTTATAAACCTTCAAAGAGATCAAATGTTTAAATAATGAACTCATAAGAAGATGAAAAAACCAAATCCACCTTCAAAAACTCTAGGGTTGAGGTAAAAAAATACAAAATGAAAATGTGTGAAATTAGATATGTGTAATGATATAATTCTATTGGGCCAAATGATTTATGGAATTAACACATCATTTTCAGTGTAAGTATACCACAAATCATAAACACTAAATATACCTATCCTCAAATAACATTTACATTTGTCTGTTATTTTATAGTGTAAAAGTGGATCTACTGGTGTAAAATGAATTTACAATGGAAAAATTATTTTACACCTTACATTTTTCTTGTTCCATAAATTGGTTCATCACTTATGTTGAGTTAGTTATTTATGTCATAAAATACCTATTTATAATGTTAAATTATCTTTGCAGTAGTACCCAAACTAGGATCTATATAAACACCAAAAATGGTATATAGTCCCTCTAAACCTAGAAACACACTCTTAATAAGAGTGTACCATTTTATACAGTATTTTATAAGGTAAGGGTTTTATGTAATAATCTCTTTTCATTTCAGGATTACTAATGATAAATTTTCATAGATGGAAATTATATGAAGAGAATCCTGTAAACAACATATATTTTCTTCTTATTTGGTTATTCCTATATGTTTTATTTAATATTTTTATTTTCCACTCTTACACAAAAAATGATCAACAAAATGAATTTAAGGATAATTTAATCTTATTTCCTCATTAGTCATCTAAACTTTAAATCAATTCCCAATCCATTAAAAATTCTATTAGTAATCCTATTACCTATATATTAATTTTTTTTAAAAATAAATTTTCATAAATATAGAAATTATTTAAAATGTTTTAGAATTAAATATTTTTAAGGAATAAATTTTTTAATACATTGCATTTGATCTTTATAAAAATGAGAAATGGGTGATATATTATTAACATATATGGAATAAATAGATTTTCTTTATTTCATTGTGGTTTTTTTATTTGAATCATAATTTAATTATTTTCCTGTGTTATTTTCATGGAAAATTATTATTTTCTCAATATTATTTGAATTTATGATTAAAATGTTATAAAAAGAAACAAATATTTTCTCATATTTTCAATAAATAGTTTAAATAATCATTTAAAGGATTTTTTCATCAATATTAACACCCTCTAAGGATTATTATGCTTCACATGGTATTTAATCATATGATATCATCCACTTTTTTTGAATTACGTATAAATATTATGATTTAAGGTTGATTTTGTGAAACTGTTTTTATTAATATTGGATAAATTTGTTATGATGAAACATTTAAAAATAATAAATTTTTTCAATGAGTTATAATATGATGTAATGATGAGAGTTTTATGAAATGTGTTTCTTTTAAAAGTATTGTGGTAATATTATATGTTGGGTGTGTTATGACCTTGTGGAAAACAAATATACTATTCTAATTATGTGATGGGTTGGCCTTTATTGATATATCCCTCCAATTTATTGGGTAATTATGATGATGTTGAAAATATCATATGATAATATGATACTAATGAACTCTAATGAGATGATGGTACTGAAAAGATGTATGTTACTCCTAAGAGAATGTTGAAATTAAGGGGCAAGATTTTCTATTATAGGACTTTTCACAAAATGATAGTTTTTTGAGGGAACGTTCACAAAATAAATGATTATCTATGCTTGTGGGTATGAATACAATATGCATCATATGCTTATGATATGGTCCAATGCCTTATGATTGATTGTTAAAGATTACTCTATCTAATGTGTCATGTCTATTGATTTACATAACTGTATAATATAATTCATGATTAAATGTTTTTGATAGATTGGGTTTGATTATTTGAAGTTATCACAGTAATCTCATAACATTTTTAGATTATTCACACATATTATTTTTTTAATATCTTCTATAATTACCCATAATGAGAATATGATCTCACCATTTGTTTTATTTACTTTACTAGGATAATGAATAAAGATTTTATGTAAGGTATTTATATAATTTTTTATGTAAAAATATCCTTGTCAAATATATTAATATCCTCAAATAATTAAGATGATTTTGTATCTAGTATCAAAATTCATTAAAACATTATAGTCCTTTTGTTTTTTATTGTCAAATGTATTGAATATTTATTTAGAATTAAATAGTATTAATCCATGAAATGGTCAGGTCACCTCAATCTATATCTATGTATGGGTTAGTTATTTTCTAGATAATATGATTAGGTCACATCATTGAAATTTCTTGGGATATGTCTAATTAGAAGATAAAATCTTGATGATTTAGAATAGAATATATAATGTGTTCTCCTAGAAAATAAATCAATGTGTGGGCACTAGAGAGTAT
Organism: Viscum album; assembly: GCA_963277665.1. Classification (NCBI taxonomy): domain Eukaryota; kingdom Viridiplantae; phylum Streptophyta; class Magnoliopsida; order Santalales; family Viscaceae; genus Viscum; species Viscum album. Next base: position 898,735,724 of record OY728127.1, read on the forward strand.
ATATGGTTGTGGAAACAATTCCTAAAGGGGTAAAAAAACTAATAGGTCAATATTAGGTATTTAATTGATAATCACTAGATAATGATGAGTGGTCCTAAGACAATACAATTGGATATAAAATCATAAATTAAATTTGTAAGTAAATTCTAGTTTTCGTTATGAACCATTATGAATGATTTGAATAAATGATGACCGTGAATTACAAAGGATAAACCTATGGTGCCTCAGAGTGAAATGGAGGTATGAATGATTCTTCTAGAATATATTATTACTCACTGTGATTTATTATCCTCACACTAACAATTTTTTTTTGTAATGGAATCAATGTACAACTATGAAGTAGTTGCGGGGACTAGAATTATCAAAATTTTATGTTTCATATTTTTTCTTCTTCATATTAATTTTTTAATATGCTGAAGTGTCTCTAGATATTATGATTAATGTACTTAATAATTATATGTTGAGTTAGTAATAAACACTCCTAATGAAATTATGATTGTATCTCATGTTAATATATGCCCTCTGGTAGAGGATTGTGCAAATTTGTTTTTTTAGAAATCATGTGATTCATCCTATATTTTTTATTATTATGGTTTTTAGATTTTTTCTCTCTCTCTATACACATCCCGTATTAATGTTTTTTGAATGAAATTTCATAATTACTATTATGAATCAACCAATTATAATCATTTAGTATGATGATGAATATAAAAATCCAATGGAATTTCATCAATTATATGAGTCTTACTACCTAATCATGTGGTATATTTATCTCAAATGGTTTGGAAGAAACTCATCATCTAAGAGATTACAATTATTAATGATTGTATTCATGTATATACTAATTAATTTAAAGGTATTCCATTAATTGTGATGTTGTTTTTTCAATAGTTCTCATATTTTGTGATGCACCTATTTCTATGACTCCTTATAGAGTTACACATATTATGTTATATGAATTTTAGAATTTAATATATGGGAATATAGATAAGGTATTTATATTCCATAGTGTCTCAAAATTTAGTGGAACTCTATTTTATTTTTTTGAAGAAAGTTGTGATGATTAAACATTTAATTGATTATTGAGAACATAATATGATCAATATCATCAACATGTATAATATATCATATATACATGATTTGTTGGATCAATTTTGAGGTTGTACATATTTATTTGGAGATATATTATTGATATTGATATCACCAATTCAGGGACAATAAGGATGATATATCCTATAAAATATTTTGTATGAGGTATATTAGTTATGAATTTATTGTGTTTTTATTTAGACATACCAATGATCCATCTATATTTAGGGATATAACGGATTGAGTCTTTTAATATTACCATGATCTATTTGTGTTTATCTTTATATATTATGTTATTAAATAATTTTAGTGAAATAATGATGATTCAGAATATTTAAGGGTTTTGCTGATGATGCGGGGGAAGAAATTTTGTATGAAAATTTCACAACTATTTATTTTTATATAGGTATTCACATTAATTTGTTATATAATCTCATGTTATGGTATATTTTTGGATACTTCAATGGGAATTTTTTTGTCAAATGGAATATACCAACAAGGTAATTGAGAACCTTATTTTTTATGGTTTGGTAGGATATTAGTGACACTTTTTAAGATATTACTTATGATTCTAGAATAAAATAATCATACCAAATCATAAGATTATATGTATCTTTATAAGACTAAATGTCATGGGGAAAACATATTGGGTATAGGGAGTGTATAAGCACTATATCAGTACTATTGTAGCTCTATATTGGAAGTAGAACTGTTGCACGGAAGATAGTGTAGTGGTGGGGAGAAATGTAGCAGGAAATATAGATGCGACAACAATATAGAAGATACTATAGCAGCATTATTAACCCATGGGTCTATGGGTCAAAAAAATTTCTTACATGCCATGAACAAGAGATTCATTCCCACTGGGCCAATAGACCATGTAATGGCCTTCTTTCCCACTAGGTCTATATGCCTTATATTGAATAAATAAGGCTTGATGAGTGGGATATCCCCTTTGAGGGGCTATGGCATGATTTTTTGACCTATGTGTGAGGAGTGTGTGTGTGTGTGCATTTACTGGAATTAACTCACAAGAACCTTATATAATATACCAAATGATATGGTTGCATTTGGTAAATTATTATTGCTACTCAATACACTATCAAAAAGGTAGAAGATCAAGCGGGGTGATTTTCTAAGTTATAATGATCATCCTATTTTTTATATGATGAGGATTTAAAGAAAATAATTCTTTATATATTTATAGAATATAGATGTTAAAACAATAAGTAAATAGGACATATCATTTTTTTATATGATGAAATTGAACCATCCATCCATGTGAGGATTAAAGAGGCACAGAAGGAGGATAAGAAACTACATAAGTAAGTGGAAAATGTTACCGAGTTTAGAAAATATAATGTCATAATAAAAAGGTTCAGAAACCATGTATATGTTCCATAAATACTACACGTCATTATGGAGATTTTAGATGATACCATGGGTTCATCAATCTCTATTCATCAAAGATGTATAAAGATTTATAGAGATCAGGATGTTTTTTTCATTTATGATAACTTGAAAATGTATATTATACAATATGTATCTAGATGATTCAAATGTCCAAAATTTAAGATGAATAGTCTTTTCTCTATGTATTTTCTAAAACTATTAACCATATTATGATGTAAATGGAAACAATTTACCATGGATTTCATCATCATACTCTCCAAAACATTTAATGGGGAAAATTATATTTGGGTTTTAGTCAATATCCTTGTAAACTTAGAACATTTCATTTCGATTGGAAAATATTTCTCCCTTGATCATCTAGATAGGATATACATTAATGAATTGGAAATGTTTCATAGAGTACAACATTTTATTTTATTTTATTCAGATTATAGGTTTACCTCGATGTTATAGGGTAGTCTTTAACAAAAATTGAATATCAATTTGAACATCAGTATTGTATATCATCCATATATTTTTAGAAAATCTTATTATTAATATTAATTTCCTCTATAGATAATTTTTTAGTGAACAAATACCATTAAATAACTCAAGGTTATTCATACACCCTTTTCAATGGATTTCAAATTTGGTTGTGGTTAACATCTTTACTTGGTAGAATGACCATATTATGATATCATTTACACAAACATTCAAGTGGATCATTATGATTATATAAATCGTATGAAGTTAAAAAATAAAACATAATGGGATGATGTTGGAGAAATTAATCCATTAGAAGCTTATTGAGGTAAGGAAATGAAAATATAGGTAGAGTTATTTAACAACACATCATGGATACTCATAGCTGATATAAATTTTTTTTTCAATATTTTCACAATGATATGTAAATCAAATATAGTGACATCGTATTCATAATAATATCTCCTTGGAATAATGATATCTGGATTGACAATAGGGGTTAGTTGAGCCCTAGATATATTTCTACATTCAAAATTCTTGGTTTTATCAATATGATTTATTATCACTATGCACATCCATTGAATCACTTTTGTGATCATAATGTCTTCCATGTATCTCTCTTTTGGGTGTACACACATGAAACTTTACTTTTACTCAACTCATAGGTCTTACTAATGGAGCATGATCACCCTTTTTAGGCATGATTAGTGATGATTCTGGATCATAGAGATAATTTTCTATGAAAAAAGTCCACTCCCCTAGTCAATTATTTTTAACAAAACCAAAAAATTAATTAGACTACATGAGAACCTAATGATGTGATGTGGTAGAAGTATCCTCAACTATTCATATAATACTTATTGAATTTTTATGGTTGTTTTATTATAAGTTGGTATAATTTTACTCCCTGATATTCAATGATATATTTTTTTAAACAAATTTATGTTCTTTGATTATTGTATTTATAAGAATCACTAAGTTTAAACAAACCACCATATACAATTGAAATATTATTATGTAATGTGATAATTATTTACCAGTCATTATATTTTTGGGTATGAAAAATAAAAACTAAATAGTGAAAAATAATTTTTTAAAAATTATTATAAGAATATATTTGTCATCAGTTGGTTACAAATGATAATTAAATCATTCGAAGGTAAATAGAGATGTTTATTTTGGATGAAAATTTTTATGATCTCAATGTGTTTTAATAATAATAAATAAAATTAGTCCATATTTATGAAATATTTAAATTAAATTCATAGAAAATATAGAAAATAAAATATTTCAATAGTAGTATAATAGTTTTTTACTTGGAAATTAGTGTAGGTAAACTAAATTTTATACATAAAGTGCATTTTTTCTAGAAATGATATTATTGTGTTTGGTGAACTTATAGTAAAATTGATTTTCTAACACATATAGAAATTGAATATTTTAAAATGGAATCTATATTTTGAATAATAATAATTAATATTATGTCATATTTCATAAAAATTGTTGATCATAATGGTTTCAAAAAACAATAGAAATGTGTTACCATTGCTTAGGTCAAAATGGGTTTACCAAATGGTTAACCTATGAGATAAGTTTTATAATGTCATTAGAAAAAAATATTTAATATAATTATAAAATTTTATGTAGATAGTATCCTTTTTCATATTTTAATCATAATCATTTTGGAGACACATTACTTGAGAATGAAAATAATATATTTTAATCATTTGGAAACAACTATGAGTGTCCCCTCCCTCAATTATCAGAATGATACCATATATGATTTATTAAAAACACTTTATTATAATTTATGTTCTTTTAATAAATACCTAAATCAATTAATAAAACTACTACCCACTTCATAGTGTTCTGAGTTTGATCATAATACCTTCCTTTTATTTCATAAGGTAGACTATAATGTGGCTTCTCAACGAAGAGGTATAACTGTTTACCAAGTAATTTCAACTTTATTTCTTCTTGAACAATATCTAAATATATGGTAATAATTATAAAATAATAACTTCAGTATCATAAATAAGTTTAATTGTTATTATGATGATCCATCAACCACTTTCCACCTTTTTCATCCAAATGGGAAATGAATGTATCACTCATGTCTGCATGTGGATTACCACCTCCAAAAAGCGATATGTTTCATTTAAACTCACCATAATTCATGGATTTTTATTATGATGAATTTTATTTTTATATAAAATATTAAGGAAATAACTATTAATCTAGATTTATAATATCTTATCTAGATTTTTTACTATTATATTCTTTTGGAAATGATAACTTCGTTGATGCGTATATGTGGACCACCACATCCATCAAGCGATGCGATTTTTTTTTCATAAATGGTTTACAACATTGATAATATCTTTGGATATAGTGAATATATATGACACTTAAAATATAATAATTTTTCTAGATTTTTGATTTACTATGTACCTTTATTTAAATAAAATCATCAAAAAGTTAAAACATAACTCATCTGTGAGTACAAACTTTCATCTACACAAAGGGATGTAATTTATTTATAATCACTACTATATATTAATAATTAAAAAACTATATATAATAAAAATATATGATAATTATTTCCTGGATTTTTTTAGATGTTGAAACCATGAAAAATGTGAAAATACCATAATCATTGAATCGAAACATGCATGGAAAAGGTGCAAATTTTCACCAGAATGTTGATAATAATGAAAAAAATAGTTAATAAAAGGGTAATTGGAAATTATAAAAGAACAATAAATAATATTTAATTTATGAATATTGTTCTACAATTTATTTATAATAAATGGAATTTTTTTATATAAGATATTTGAATGCAATGAACCATGATGGGGCTTGATCAAGGTGGTTTATGATACAATCTCATTCCATTCTGTGATTTTCTATGTTTAATTAACATGGATAGAAATTACATGGATCTTATCCATTAATCATCTTATATTACATTATTATATTTTTACAAAAAAAAATTTAAGAATTAAAACCATTTTCCTCTAGTTTGTACTTAAAAAAATTGATAAAATATTTTTAATGTAAACATGGCCTTATTTTTTATTTGGTAATGGAAATTTTTCTTCCCTACACATGCCCATAAAATGTAATTTATTAACTTTGTAACATATATATATATATATATATTATATTTTTTATAAAATATAATTTTACTATAATACACATTATATTTACTGGTTTGAAAAAGAATATTTTTTATGAAATGTTTTTCCTAACAAGTTATTTTTTTTATTTATATAATGTTGTGAAGTGACTGTTTTATTTTATCCTAATTGATAATAAATTATTTTTCCACCATCATGACCATTTATTAATTTATGAATCATTTCCATGTTTCGATTTTTATTTGGAAAAAATTATTTTCTAAATATTATTGTTATTTCCAATTAAAATGTTATCTGAGGATAAAGATATTTTATCCTATTTTTAATGAATATAATGATTATTCATTTCAAATTATTTTTTATCATTGACGATGTCATTTAAGGTTCATATGATTCACCAGGGATGTGATATTATGATTAAATATAGTTTATTTCTATTAATGTATTATTATTATTATTATTATTATTATTAAATTATCATTTTATGAAACCTACTTCTTTCCCATTAGATAACTAAATCATAATTTAATATTTTTGGAGTTCATTTCTTTTCCCATGTTATATTCTATAATTAAATTATGATATGATTATTAAACACCATTTATTCCCTTAGGTTATGATATGATGATTTTATGATAGTTTTATTATTGTGTGGAACACATGTTTATGATTTTGATTATGTAATGGGTGGGCCTAGAATTATAAATTTGTGCAATATATTTGGTAATAATGAGGGTGTTGAGAATCTCTAAATTAAAGGAAAAGTTATTAATCACATATGAAATGACAGAGTTAAATCTATTAGGTTACTCCTATGATAATGCTAAAAATAAATATGTAGAAATATCTATTGTGATACTTTATTAATAATTATTGTTTTGGGAGTGAATACTGCTCCAAAATTATTTTCTATATTTATGTGTAAGTCACTAACTTTTATATTATTATTATTATATCATCTCATGGACCATGATTGATTATTTTATGATTCCACACTCTTATGTATTATATATATTTATCAAAGAAAATATATTCCATGATTCATGATTAAATATCCTTAACTGATATGGTATGATTATTGTATGTTATGATCGTGTTCACATACACTTTATTATACTAACTTATATTCATGGATTGATACCTCATGTTTTTCCCTTATTGAGCCTATATTCTCGCCATTTCTTATAATTCCCTTCCCCATAATATGATGAAATGAATTGTGTAGGTTATGTCTATGAATACTAATATATGAGATGATATTTATACGGGATATTAAATATATTTCATAAAATAAGATGATTATTTATGAATTCGTCAAAGAAACTAAACTATTATAGTCCTTAGACAAGTAATATTTTAAAATTATGTATTATTATTATATGAAATAAATTGATGTCTTCAATATATGATTGAATAATTTTATTGATATAAAGGATCATATCCCCAGGTATGTATGAACTCATTAAAGATGCATGATTTAATGAAAATATATCATACACAGAAGTGTTAAAAAAATAGAACATGATTATTTTAAATAGTTCACTACTAAGGGATATTCTATGAATAATTCACTGAAAATTTGTATTTCCTACTATAATTCAGTAAACATTGCTATATTTTGAGGATTAAAATTATTCAATCATGGAAAATTCATGTTAGAATCACTTCATTTTCATTGAATTCATGTATAACACATTAACTCCCAGAAATCCATTTCATTAACACTACATTAAACACTTCTCCAGATGAATTTTTTCTTATTTCATCAACATGAATATCTATTCTATAATTTCTAGAGTGTATTATCTTATTTTCACCATGAAAACCTTAATTAGATTAACCATTGAACTCCATGATCACTAAAATAACCACATGGTATTTTCATGTGATGATTCCATTAATAACCCTAGAATTAGTAGCCTATAGCTGATGGATACATTAATATATTGGAACTAAATATAAGTGATCACATCATGGGAGGATATAATTGATTTTTTATTGGAAAACTAGTTAAATTATTGAATCTCATAGTACTTTTGAAAAAAACAATATTATAGTATTTGATCTGAGAAAATTATTACCCCCTATCATGTCATTGAATATAAATCCTTGTATTATTCATAGTTTCCTATTTAATGGAAACAAAATAAATGACTTAACAAGGTTTATCTATAAGGGAGTCCTTATAATGGATGATTTCAAAGAATAAATAATAAATTAATAATATATAAGTAATAAATAATTATCTAATAGTTCCAAATTACTAATAATGTAATACTAAAACTTATCCATAAATAAAATAATTGTTCATATAATCACATGGAAATAAAAAAATGGATTTATAATGATTTATTTAATTATGTTTGAAATCTCAAAAAAAAAACCATTGAGACCTCAAATAAAGTCATAAAACGTAAATGGGTATGACCTATGCCAAATACCCCCACCTATTTTTTCTCATGAGACATATCATTGCATCAATAAGTTTATTAATTATAATCCCCACCATTCACTTAAACTTTCATTTGAATTTATAATATGAATTTCAATTACAACTTATTCAACATGTCTTATTAATAAACTACTATTTGTATTTGTTGAACTAACATATGTAATTTTAATACTTACACCTGTAAGAATTTTAATAATCCATACAATGAAATATAGTGGATGGAATCATTACATTATTTTCTAAGTAAATAATAATAGTAATATATATATTTTTACAGAAATGAATGTTTATAAAAAGGATCACTTCAACATTTATTGATGTAAATGCCATTTTAATTTAAAAAAATTAAAATATAAAATTCTCAAATCTTATGAAATGTTTTTATTAGAAAATAAAAACATAAATTTGTAAAATAATATTCAAAACAACGTGTATTCATAATTGTTTGAAAATTGATTCATGTATTTTATGATAAAATGATTACTTTATTCACTCCTTCAATAAAATGTTCCATGTTAGAAAAATTAAACGAATATTCATTTTAAACCATTCTATCAAAATTCAATATTTTTTATAAATGAATATATATAATAATTTATATTTATTATAAATATTATTTTAATCATTTTCAATTCAATATAGTCATTGATGAAAAATATCCTTGAACGAATAGATAAACAATGTCAGTTTTCCTTAAAAATGTTATTTCAAACATTTGAGTACATAGTGGGAGGGAAGACATTGAAAGTAAAAAAATTATAATATTTAGAAATAATAAGGGGAGTTGATAATATAAGGGTTTTATGATGTATAGGTCCTATAATATTTCTATTAGAAACATAATCATTCCTGAATAAGGATGGTATTGGGAAATAAACTCTTACCTCATGTTTGACATGTTTCGTAACTATTTTTAAAAAAATGAATAATAATAATAAATTGATTATAATTATATTCCATAAAAAAATATATAGTTATAATTTCATATATTCTACACTTATAACATTTTATAATATTTTTATTTAAAATAATTTAATAAAATCATAATTTTTTAGCATTAACTAGTTATTTTTTCATATATGTTTTGGTTTTTAATTCTAGTCCCTTTATATTTGTCATCCCATCATCATCTCTATAATCATAGCCATAATATAAATATAATATAAATATATATATGTATGTATCCATTATATATACATATATATAATCTTCTTCAGAAGGAGGGAATGGAAATGGTACCACATCAGTTTGTGGAGGTGGTAATCCACACATACCCATGTGTAAAGTTTTCATTTTATAAAAGGAGTAAGGATAGGATATTAAGTTATACATTATATTTCAAGAATTATAATTATATCATAAATAAAATTTTTATCTATTAGTTTCATCTGTATAAAAATCGATGTATTTTGGATATTAAAACAAATTACACAGTTATGTGAAGATGGTATGTCATACATACGCAAAAGCTATGTTTTCAATTTACATATGATGGAATAGAGAGGAATACTATTTTTAATACTAGAATAATAATATTTAATTTTATTAGAGGTATTTATTTTATTATATAATTATTTTTATATGAGATCTTATGGATTTATAAGAGGAGATAAAATGAAAACACTCTATTAAATTTTATACCTCTTATTTCAAAAAACCACTTTTGGGTTATACATTAAGCATTCAAGGTGGGTCCATTGATGAGAAAAAAGACTCTAGGTCAGGGGTATGATGTTTGTAAAATAATTTGGATATATCATTATCAAGATGAGTAGCATAATATTTTTTAGAGCAGTTTATAAGTGGTGTCCATTTATATGAGATGTAAATAACACACCTGGAATTACGTACAATATTTTATTAATGTAGTCATTCTTTATTCATTTAGATAAAAATAATATTATATTAAAAATTTATAATTTTAAAATATTATTTAAAATAATAATTTAGGATTATTAATTTGTTTTATGTTATTCAAAATATTACTCTGTCTATTATTTACCCTATTAGAAAATTTTACCCCTAACCTAGGTGAAAACTATTTATAAGGATTACTAATAATTATGATAAAAAAATAATTTGACCATATAACCTAATATTAGTTATGATGATTCCAAATAAGTAATTAATTTAACATGGTTCAACTCCTATAATAGAAAAAAAATTATTTTTACTATAATTTCATAAATGTGATGAAACCATATTTCCAAAAAATGCATTTTTAATTATAAATAAGATTATAAACCAAAATTAAAAATTATAACAATTTTAGTGACATAAGTTGGATTATTTTTTGAAAATGGAAATAATAAAATTTAAAATTAAATTTAAAATACAATCGGATATTTTATTCACATGGATGGAAAATGAGGGTTTCTATTAAATTAGTTTATTTTATTATTCAATAAAAGAATAATCCTATAATAAAATTCCAACAATTTCATCTTAAGTAAATTTTAATAAGAATATTTATGTGATTATATAATTTTAAAAATATATATTTTTATATATTAGAATAACATTATTTTATTTATATTATTGTATCGTTAGCATGAAAATCCTAATAACTATAATTGAATATTTGTTGGTAAATTCTCTCTATAAAAAATCATGAATAAAATATAAATAATTTTGCCTCATGATTAAATTTGGGTAGTTAATAATCATAAAATCCTTAGGTTCCAACTTTAACAATTTTATCTTATTATTTCAACACAACACCTTGACGAGATAATCCATCAAATTCCTTAATGCTTGTTCTCTAGTCCCAATAATATGGATAGTCTCTTTATAAAAATATGAGGCATGTTCAATATTTATTTTAGAAGGGGTAAGAACCTAAAATGGATCCATCATTTAATACCTAAAAACAATATTTGTTTCATATAAGTATGACTATAGAGGATAGATGTAAATTTAAAATAGAAATCCAAATATACAATTATTTCCATAATCCAATAGAGATGTCCTCAGGAAAACATAATATCCCACTTGATATTGTAAATCATTCATTTAGGTTATAATATAACTATTTTTATGATTTTTCCTACCTTAATATGATTTTATATATTCTTTTGTATCACATTTTTATATTCAACATGATCATGGCTTGTAATATTCCTTTACCCACAATATCCCAACAATTTTAAGCACGAAACCTCTTTCCATACAAATCATTATATGGTCTCATTTGAATTATTAATTCAGAGTTATTGTAATATAAAAAATCTAGAAAATGAATTTATTAACCCCACATACCATACATTCCAAGAAAGAAAATCAATAATAAATATTCTAATGTTTGAATAGTTTTTTCTATCTTCCCATCTATTTGAAGATAATAGTGTGTGCTAAAATGTAACACAGTTTCAAGATCAATATAAAGAATTATCCATAATTTTAATGTTAAACATATTTGATAATAATATATAATTTTTATATTTGAACCATTAAGTATAAAACATCATTAATATATATACATACAAAAATCTCATGATTTATATCTTCCATTAGAGTAAGGAAATGATTGGACAATATTTGGATATCAATAATAACCCATATGGAATCATTTTTTCTAGGAATAATTGGAAATACCATGAAAAAATCCTTAGTAATGTCATCCAATATTCACACACAAATAGGAATTGGTTTCATGACTATATTGGAAAATTTTATCTCATCATTAACGTCTATAAAAACAAAGAATCCATATATATAGTATTCCATTTCATGTTTCATATTGTCCATCCAAATCCTTTCCCCAAAAAAATATTCCCTCATATCAAATAAATATTTTCCTTCCAAGTTTTAATAAAAAAATTATCTATATATTTCATATAATAATTTTATATTCAACTCAAGTATGGAGGGAACACATAACTACTTTACATATTTCATAACACCCACTACATTAAAAAATATTTCAAATTTCTACCATTAATAGTTGTAATTTTTATTTTTTAAATTCTGGTAAATGATTTTTCATGTTATTATATTTCTCAATACTTATTTTTTAGAAAACATTTTAATAATAATTGATGTCTCCACTTCCCTTATATTTCCTTTATCTAAATTTACCAATTCTAATAATTTTGCGTCCTCATAAATCCTCATCATAGTCCAAAATTTTTGATATTTCCAACATAATGCATCATCTACCTTATTAGCCATCCCAAAGTGGAAGTGTATTAAGAAATAATAATCCTTTTTTAGATATATCTATCCTATTTTCTTTATTTTAATCTCTTTCTATAGTATGATATATTTGAAACCTTTTTGATCCATATATATCTCACATTTTTTATTATATTTATATTGTGTAAATATACTTTTAGAACAATATGTGGCTTCTAAATAAAGATAATGTGTTTGTTATTTCTTTTTATTGAAAATTATCTACAAATATTCATTGGAAATTATATTTTAATTCTAAATATGGAAACATAAAATTAATTTCTTTAGTGTTTCACCATATATCACATATATATCCCCTACTCATATTGATTTAAAAATGGTTCATTGATCATCCAACTCTTCAATTGTTCAAAGAATTGGTTTTATTCATCAATCCATAAGACATTAATTCCTTTTCATGTCAACATGGATAATGTTTTTATTAATTTGGAAACATTCAAAACAAATCACCAATTGTAACCAAATACTTTATGAACTCTATATATAGTAGTTTCATTTTTTTAGCATGGATTATTCCTTTAGTGTCTTTTTCTTTGAATGATCAACAAATATTCTATAATTAGGGAAACAATGGCCAAAAAACATTATAAATATATAATTTACATATTCTATATTTCTCATATAACTCCTTTATTATAAGAGTCTTAAAAGTTATTTTTAATGTACTCTTAACCACTTCATTGAATTTGGATTATACCAATATATCATCAATAAATACAATAATTATTTTATCAAGAAATTCCTTGAACACTCAATTCATAATATCTAGAAAAATAGACGATTCATTGTTCAATAAAAATGAAACTACTATAAATTTATAATTTCTATACCTCATATAATATATTGTATTCGAAATATCTTTCTTATAAAAAAATTAGTGATAACAAAAGATGAAGGTTAACCTTTTAAAAATAGTGAGATACTTATGGGGCATTAGCATGTTCCTATCTTGGGGTGTGAAAAAATAGATATTAACTAAGTTAAAATGTAGTAAAATTGTTAACCTAGCTTGTCTCTAGAGTGGAGTGCACAAAAATTATGTTTTTCACTGAAACTAAATAAGGAAGAAGTGGTTGTTTTTGAAATTTTTTTAGATGAAAAATTATGAAAGAAAATTAAAACAATTATTGTAAATTAATGGATGAAGAGAGTGATGGGGTCAGGGTAGGGTCACCTTTTTCAATTTCATCATAGTAATAAATAGAATCTTCTCTCTCATTCAATGGAATGAAAAATTAAAGACTCCTCGATGGAGTTATCAATCACCCTTGGTTGAAAAAAGAAATAGAACTCACACTTTTTTGTAGGGAAGTTTATAAACAAATCCAAAACAAATAAGGAAGGTCCCGATTAGGAATTGTATATCTTTATTACACTAGAAAAAGTTCACTAGTTCCAAACACATGCCAAAAATCACTCGACACTCACCACCTAACACAATCTATTCGATCGAGGAAAATTGCACTAGGTGGAGGGAGATTAAAATTCTTCAACCATAGCTATTAAAGATGAATACACCACAATCAAAACATGATCTCGATAAGAGAGTTGTTAAACACTAATAATAGAAGTCATTTAAATTAATATGAGGGTTTTACTTTTAAGCACAGAACTTTGGCATTACAAAAGTAAAACTCCCCCTTCCCCGATCACTCAAAGGATTTACCCCTCCTTATGAAGGGTAATATAGTTGATATGGGACGAAAAGAGAATAATTAAACTAATAAAAAATAAAAGAGGAAATAAAAATCACATCAAGAGTATAATCCTCCATCACAACCCCTTTTTCACTTTTTTCGACCCCTTTCAATGGATGTGAACACTTTTATTTATAGGCTTATAGAGTAGAAAATTCCATCCAAGATTATTCCATCTAAATATTAAGTTTATTTTTCATAATAGATTGTAGAATCATGTAAATTCTCCTTTATAAATGTTGTTCTACATTCTCTTTTTCATTCTTCATCAAAATCACTGTTGATTTGGACACATGTTCCAAAATTTATACTCAAATTACTAATGAAAACATTTTCCTCCCATGGTGAATCTTCAACTTCCTTCTTTTGGACACATTTAATGGAAGCCTTAATGAACTAATTTATTAATGAAAAAAAAAATTTGAATTGAGACGCAGAGTCTATTTTCTATTCCATATGGAATCACTTCATTTGAAGTTCTGTATCCCGAGATATGATTCAATCACTAATCTAGGGTTCATTCTATCGGCCATCACACTTTTTCCACTTGATTAATTTTCGGGACCATTTTTTATTGAATTAGACCTTGGTGAAGAAGACAAAGTTGTATCCCACAAAAAATAAAATAAAAAAAATGAATCACCCAATTTAGATCAAAATTGTTATAGTTATGCCAAAAAACAAGAATCTCCACAAAACTGATAAATTTACAAAAATAACCAATTTCCACAGTTAATCCCATAATTCACCAAAACAATAAGATGATACAAATCACCTCAAATTTATTTATTGGCAGGGGTTAAATTATTTAAACACATATGAAAAAATGAAAATATTATCTCTATCTATTCCTACACAATTAGCACCTGTATTCTTGGACAAGTCAACTTCAAAATCAAATCATGGAAAATTCAAAACACATGCCAATGAGATCCACTAATTCGATACCAACAAATAAAAGACATCATGCCTCATAAATAAACATTATTACAAGTTATGTATTCATATCATTCAATATTTTACCTCTTAATTTTTTCTCTCATGCACACAATACACCTACCTCACATGAATTTTCTCTCATCTCGAAAATATCAATTTTCAATTAAGTTTTTCTCATCCAATCCAATGCAGGGGTCACTATAGGTTTTAAAAACTCACACATAACTACCCAATGTGATTCAAGGACATGTGTTTACCATGATAACATTGCAGGGTTGTTCTGTATCATTCGGTTGGTAGGGTTTTTGTGAAAATATTTGGGGCCTAATGAGGAGGGATTATCTCTTTCTGAAGAAAAATTGAAAAATTCTAGTTTTCACTCATGTATGGTATCCACATCACATCCCTTAGTAGCAATTCCACTCCATCATTGTGAAAAATATAGGAATGTTTGAACATCTGACCATTTCTTCATAAAAAAAGTCCAATCTTCTTAAACATGATTTTTCTTCAAGTCTCTAGAAAAGGAAGAACATTCTTCTTCCATTATAAACTCTAGAAAGGCACAACATCTTTTATCATAAAATCACCCAAATAGGCACATATTTCAACATAATGATTTTATTATCATCAAAAAAATATCTTCAATATTTTAATTTCCAACAAAAGATTCATCAAATGAGGTAGCACAAGATGAGACAGCTTACCGCACAATTATGATCAACTAGATCATGAAATTTCACTTCAAGAGTTGGTTGGATAGGGAAAATTGGCTTGTAATGTGGCTAAACTAATAGGTTGTTCAAGTTTTATAATGGATAAAATGATTAAATATACAAGTTAGGCCAGAATTACATGGAATCTCTTGAAAATGGGTCTTTAAAGCCAAGTAAATTCCTCAATCATTTAAAATATATGTACCTCAAACACTAAAGTCTTGAAATTCATAAAACAAATTCTGGTTAAAATAATCATGGTATGGTTTTCTCAAGAAGTGAGGTTAATGAAAATAATATGACCAAAAGAGTTCAAAAGACTCATGTGAAGGTGATTTTAAATATTAAGATAGTGATAAGTGGAATGGGATTTAATAATCAGAGTACTTTTTGTGAAATTCGAAAAGAATTGAACTTGAAGAAAAGTCATTTTCAGTATTAATTTAAGCTTAGTTTGATTGAATAGATTGGTTCACACAATGAAATGGGTTTTAAAAATGAAAATGATAATCATTTCAGCTAAAAAGATTAGAAAAAACACACAAAAACAAAACAAATAAACAGATAATAATTTGAAAAAATACAAAAAAATTGAAAACCGAACACAAAATGAAAATCCAAAACTATAATGGTTCCCTCCCCCACACGTAAATGGTGAAGTTACCTCAATTATTTCAAGTGGATTTATCATGTAATAAAATTTAAAAATTAATCACAGTAATAATAATGTGTAAAAGAGATGTATGACCTAACATCTCTTATTGATAGATTAGTTGGAGGAGGGTGATGCCCTCCACTAGAACTGATGGAATGGTCCCATAGAATTTCTCCAGACTGTGTCCATTAATATTGAATGGCTCATACTCTCCATCCTTCATAATCTTAACAACACTAAAAAGATATACTTGATTGATTATACTCTGACCATCCCATATAGAATGAATTTTTTCTTGCATTATCTTGAATATTGAGTTGAATAGCATCACATTATCTCAAGGATGGAAGTCTTTTGGTTGGATCAACATTCATGAGTCACTATTTTTATCTCTTTTTAAATCCTGAAATTTTCAAAATCATCTCTTCTAATTCACTATAACTCCTTCAACTACAATCTTCACTCTTTCCCAACACTTTCAAGATCTTTATTCATCTTCCAAACAGCCCAATATGCCTTATGCTCCAGTTCCACAGGTAGGTGAATACTTTTCCCATAAATCAGCCTATATGGACTCATTCTAATCGGGGTATTGTAGGCTATTATATAATCCCATAATGTTTCTTCTAACCTCATACTATAATCCTTCCTATTTTGTTTAAAAATATTCTCTTAAATTCCTTTTATTTCCCTGTTGGACACTTTAGGTTGGTCATTTGTTTGTGGGTGATATGGGAGTGGATGTTTTTTGATACACCCCATAATTCCTCAGTAAAGAATTCATTCTACCATTGAAAAATTTATTCCATTTATCACTGATGATGGATCTAGGAACTCTAAACCAATAAAATATGTTATCCCTAACAAAATCAAAAACAACTTTAGTATCATCAGTCATGGGGTCTTTAGCTTCCACCCATTTGGAAACATAATCACCCACAAGCAATATAAAATAATTTCCATATTAAATTTGGAAAGGGACCATAAAATCTATCCCCCAAAAATCAATAATCTCAAAAAACAATTAATTGTTTTTTGTGGAATTTCATGTCTCTTTGAAATGTTTCCATAAAAATGACATTTTTGACACCTTTTTCAAAGTTCATGAGAATGTTTAAAAAGTGTGGACCAATAATATCTAGATTTTAAAACCTTCCTTAATATCATTTGAGGTCTAAAGTGGCATCCACAAGATAATGTGTGACATGAATTAAAGACAAAACCAATTTCTCTCTTAGGAAAACATCTCTGTATCACTTGGTCATTGAAAATCTTCCAAAGAAATGGATCATCCCGAATGAAATATCTAGATTCATCATTTAGTTTGTAAGTTGGATGATATTTTAAATGATATGGAACCTAATATATTACTAGATAATTTACCATGTTAGCTTACCAAGGCACTTCTCCTTTAACCATGTATAACTTCTCCCATAGAAGGTGATCATTCAATGGTTTTTTTTTTCTGGAATTTCAGCTTCAGTAGTTTTTGGCAGTTTTCATGAATGATCAGCCACTTGGTTCTCAGATCCCTTATTGTCCTTGATTTCTATGTTGAACTCCTATAGTAATAACATCCATATCACTAGACACAGTTTAGCTTCATCCTTCTTCCTCAAGTACCTAAGAGCTGCATGATCAGAAAACACAGTAACTTTAGTTCCATGTCGATTAATCTAACACTTTCTAAAGAAAAAATAACTAATAAAAACTAATTTTATATGGTGTTATAATTTAATTTGTCCCCATAAAAGGGTCTTTAAGCATATGAAATTACTTGTTTATTTCCATCAATTTTCTGATAAAGGACTACTCCAATTGCATAGTTGGAAGAATCACAAAGTAGTTGAAATGGTTCTTCCCGATTTGGTGGCAGCATCACAGGTGGTTCAAAATATATTCTCTTCATCTCATAAAATTATTACCTACATGAAGAATTGAAATCAAAATCATTATCTTTAGAAATACATCTAGATATAAGGAGATAAATCTTACAGAAATCCTGGATAAACCTCCTGTAGAATCCAACATGTCCTAAAAAAGATCTAACATGCTTCCCAAAAGTTGGGTAAGGAAAAGAATTTATCACATTAAATATTGATTTATCAACTTCAATTCTCTTTTTCTAAATTAAATAACCAAGGAAAGTTCCTCTCTCAACCCTAAAATTACACTTTTCAATATTTAAAGCTCGATTCTTTTCACCTTATTTTTTCAAAACTTTTTCCAAATGTTTCAAAAAATCGTCAAAATAGTTTCCAAAAACATGAAATCATCGAGGAAAACCTCCATGAAATTATCAAGGTGATTTGAAAATAATCTTACCATTCACCTATGAAATGTACCTAAAGAATTAAATAATCCAAATGGAATTTTTTTTATAATAAAAAGTATCATAGGGACGTGTAACAGTTTTCTTCTCTTGATCCTTAGGAGGAATGGGTACCTAAAAATAACCAGAAAATCTATCCAAAAAGAAATAATGAGTTACCATGCCAATATCTGTAACACCTGATCAATGATGGGAATTGTGAAATAATCTTTCTAAGTGACCTGATTCAAGTTCTAAAATTTAGTGCACACTCTCTAGCTATTTTGAATTCTCATAGAGATTAATTCATTCATTTTATTTCGCTCAATGGTTAGGATAGATTTTATTTAACTACATGAATTGTTCTAACACATTGTGAATCTGAGATGGTATAGATGATCCCATATTATAATAGCTTCTCAATATCCTTATTCACAACCTCTATTAATGTGGGATTCAACCGTGTTTGGGTCTCTCTAATAGTTTTGGAATCTCCGTCCAGAAAAAATATATGTGGGCATATTTTTGGGTTGATTACTGGAATGTCACCTGAACTCCACCCTATCACTTTTACATTATCTCTCAAAATAAAAAACACTTATTTCTATGGGTTTTCAGAGATATTATTAAAAATTATCAATTTTAGTTTCTCCCCCTCCCTAATGTACATGTAATTAAAATTAGTGGGGAGTGGTTTTAGTTCCAGATCAGGTAGATTCTCAATGGATGATACTAAATTGATGTTTCCCACATCCAAATTTTGGACATCCTTCACACAAGAAATCATATCATCTTTTTCATCATTTAAAAAATAATCATGAAAATAAAATATTATTTCTTCCTCCTACATGAAAATAGAATCTCTTTCATTTTGGGTATCCACATATTCAATGATATTTTTAATGGAAGAAGTGTCACTTAATTCAAATAATTCATGGAACATACCTGCTTCTTCAATGGGATATGTACCAAATTTATGGGAGAGTCCAAAGATGGAGTGATCATCTAGTGGTTTCATCATGGATTCAAAAATATTGAAGTGGAAAATGCTCTCTTCAAACTCCTTGGTGAGTGTTCGTTCATCGACATTGATAATGGTCTTGTCTATATTTAAGAAAGAACTCCCAAAAATGATGGGTGACTCTTAGGGGCTTCTATATTCTTCCATATTTACCACATAGAAATCAATTGGGAAGAAAAGATATTTGACATTCACAAGTACAACCTCCGGAACTACTATTTGGAAAACTATGGATCTTTTTGCAAGATGGACCACCACATCAGTGGGTTTCAAGTCTCCCAAATGAAAATAATTGTATTCTGAGTGAGGAAATACATTAATTGAATCACATAGATCACAAAAATCATTAGTGAAATTTAAATAACCAATGGTACATGGGATGGAAAATGTCCCTAGATCAAGACATTTGGTTCAAAGTTATGGTTTTATAAGTGATGAGATACATCCTCCCAAATTGATCATTTCATTCCGTTGAATTCCCCTCTTTGTAGAGAAAAAATCATTCCAAAAGATATCATAATTTGGAATTTTTTTTGACTTCCTCAAGTATGGGGATATTGATCTCCACATTTTCGAAGGTTTATAAAATTTATTTTTGACGTGATTCCTCCTTAAATTTCTTTGATTCAATTGTACCTGATGAAAATAGTGGGGGTAAGTCTTTCTTATACATTTTTCCCATTGAAATGGTGTTTCTTGTCTCTTCATAGTTGGCATATGCTTCTATTCCTCCTGTTTATTCTCATCTTCAAAGTGCATTTTCACATTTTTTTTATAGTTTACAACTTCATTATATCTCAAATCAGGTGTTATTATTTTATGTTCATGGGATGCTGGTGGTGAGAGTTATTTTCCAATTCTTGTTGTTGTCATGATGACATTCTCCTTGGGGTTTAGGATAGATTGGTAAGGAAGCTTCCCTGAATTTTGTTTCTCAATTTCAACAAAACATCCCTCCATGTTTACCATATTATCAACCTTATCTTCTATGTCATAAAACGTGGATTGTAGATATTCTACCGATGGGTTTGTGAAGGTGGATTATGGATTATAGGGTCTTCAGAAAGTGGGTGGTTGGTGGTGTGGAAGCAGGTTATAAGATTTGTTTATTTGAAATGGTGGTGGATTTTGGAACTAGTATTGGTTCGGGGGTCTAGCTTGATTTTGCAGACTTCCAAAACCACACTTAACATGGTTAGGCACTCTCCATCATTGATTTTGTTGTTACTAACTTGGTTGAAAGGTTTCTACATAAGTTTTTATTTCTTGTATTTCATTACATTGTTCAATGAAATGATCAGGTGATGAGCATAAAGTGCATACCTTAGCTGGTGCAAGTTGGTCACCCACTTGTTTCAAGGCCATATGACTCACCAAACTAGTTATCTCCTAAATCTTAGTTTCTAGTTAGTAATATGAATGATAATTTTTTACCTCATGAATACCTCTGTTTCCATAACCTCTTTAACTAAACAATTGTGTGTTCTGAGAAATCTTCTCAATCAAACCCTTAGCTTATTTCAGTTTCTTTTCAATCAATTCAACTCAAGATGATGCATTAAGAAGGTTTCTATCATTTTCCAAAAATCCATGATAGAATAAGACAAGAAATTGATTCTCCTCGATGTCATGATGTGGACAGCTAGCACATATCTTTTTAAATATTTCCTAGTACTCATAAAGGGTTTCTCCAAATGATTGTCTGATTCCATTGATCTCATTTCTGATGGTTGTCCTTATAGTGGAAGGGAAGAATATTTGCATGAAGCATCTCACCAGGCCATTCCAATCATCCAAATATCCAGGTTTTAGGCCATACAACTATTCATAGGAAGCTCCTTCTAATTAAAATAAGAACTCTTTTAACATTACTTATTCCTCATCCAATCCATTGTATCTAATATTTAAGAATACATTTGTGAACTCTTTAATATGTTTGTTGGGATCTTCACCTGCCAATACATGAAACTTTGGTAGAAATGAAATAAAATTATGTTTCACCTCAATATAATATTATAATACTTTCATGAGATGTTGATTATTCTTAATAAGGAATTGTGGGGCACAAAGGTCTCTAAGGGTTGGGTTTTGATTTCCAGCCATGATGAAAGGCTCTGAGTGAACACTTGAAATTTAACTTGAGACTATAACATAAATGTCCTCAAATTAGGTTTGAAATTGAGGTTTTTGAGTCTATTCAAAAATTTTATTTCAATTTATGGATCAAGGGGGTAAAGGTTTAGTATTTTTGGTTCTATTCATGCAACTTTGAAAAGAAAATAAGAAAATAGAAAGGAAAGAGAGAAAATAAAATGTTGGCACTACCTTCCTTACAACGACACCAGGTTTTGATCATGCCTTTCATAGGGTGTGACAAAATTAGATATTACCTATGTTTAAATATAGTAAAGTGGTTAACCATGGTTTTCTCCAGAGAGGAGTGGACAAGAATTATGTTTGTCACTTAAATTAAATATAGAAGAAGAGGAAGTTTTTGAAATTGTTTGACATGAAAAATAAATCATAGAATTAAAAATATTGATTGAACACTAATGAATGAAGAGATGGATGGGGTCAGGGTAGGATCATATTTTTCAATTCTATCATAGTAATAAAGAATATCTTCCCTCTCATCATATTTAATGATAGAGGAAAGACTCCTCGATTGAGTTATTAATCACCCTTGGTTGAAAAAAATAGAACTCACTTCTATGTGAATTGATGTTCATAAAAAATACTAAACAACTAAGGCAAGTGACAATAAAGAATTTTTGGCTCCATAGAACTCTAAAAAATTTCACTAGTTCTACACATGTTTCAATGAACTATGGACACTCACCACCTAACACAATCTGCTCGATCAAGACAAATTGCACTAAGTGGAGGGAGATTAAAAGTCTTCAACCAAAGATGTTAATGATGAATAAACCAAACCCAAAAAATGATCACATTCAGAGAATTGGGAAACATTGATAATATAATTCATTCAAAATAAAAAGAGTGTTTTATATTTAAGCTCAAAACTCTGATATTACAAAAGTCAAAACTCCCCCTTCCTCGATCCCTCAGTGGTTTTGCCTCTCCATGTTAAGGGAAATAGAGTTGATAGGGGAAGAAAAGAGAATAAAAGAACTAAGAAAAAAATAAAATAGAAAATAAAAATCATATCATGATTCCAATCATCCAGTAAAACCCCCTTTTCACCTTCTCTAACCCCTTCGAATGGAAGTGAACGCTCTTATATATAGGATTTTGGAGCAGAAAATTTCCCTAAAAAATTATTCTACTAAAATATTGAGTTTCTTTATCATATTAAATGTCATAATCTAAAGAATTTTCCTTCATATTTTTTGGTCCACTCTCTCTTTTTAATTCATCGTCAAAATATCAGACAATTTAGAAACGTGCACCAAAAGTCATTCATAATGACAAAATCTTATACCAGAGGTGACTCTTTAACTTATTTCTATTTGATGCATTGAAAAGAATCCCTAATGACCAAATTTTGTCATGAAATTTAATTTGGAAATGACACATAGAGTACTATTTATATTACAGCTATAATAACTTCATTTTGGAGTTATGTAGGCCAAGATATGCTTCAATCATTGAGGTGGGTTCCATTCTATTAGCCAGAAAACATTTTCCATTTGATTAAAATTTTGTGCCGTTGTGTTTATAATTAGACCTTGGTTCAGAATACAAAGTTGTATCCCACAAGCATAAAAACCATATAAAAACGGAATCACTCAATTTGGATCAAAATTTTAACATTCCTTCCTAAAACAGAGCTCCATGAAACTGATAAATTTCCATAATAAACCAATTTCCTCATTTAAGCCCATAATTCACCAAAAAAATAAAATGATACAAATTATCTCAAATTGATTAATTGGAAAGGGTTAAATCATTGAAACAAACATGAAAAATAATTAATATATTATCTCTTTCAATGTTAAAAAATTTCATCAATATGAGCTAGGGGATACTTATTATTCACCGTAAAGGCCTTGATTTTCATGTAATCAATGTAAAAATTCATAGTCGCATAATTACTTTTCATAAGTAGTTTATGATATACCCAAGGAGAAGCACTTGAGAATATGAACGCCTTATTACATTAATCATTTATCTGTTAACTCAACTCTAGAAATTCAATTTTCCTAATCTATAGGGAATCATAGATATATGTTTCATATTAGCAACATGTTCAAAAGAAAAATAAACTTCATGTCTGGGTGCATGTTTGGGATGTTCATAAAGGAACACATCAACACATTATTCAATAATGGGAAAATATTCTATCCAAGTGTTAATTTTCTATCCAAATTCTTTGTATTATTTTTATAACCTTGAATTTAATTATGGGGAGATACAAGGGGTGAATCTAGGAATGATTCAGATAACAAAATATCTACTCTATGGAAATGGAATTCCACATATTCATAAAAATAAATGATCTTCATCTCCTTGAAATAAATGTTTTTCATTAAAATTTTAAATCCAATCCTTACCACGATTTATATAAAAGGATACCATTGTTATATTATTTTTTCTAAAAGGATGTTTAAATTTATTATAAATTGAAACAACTCAAATCTCTCTAATAAAATAATATTTCCTCTACATGTCTTGATAAACTACCCCTTCATAGTGTGATAGAGAAATATTTTTTTTATTAAAAACATAGAAGATATAAAATTAAATGAGTAAATATAATTGAAATAGGAATGATCTAAATTCAATGTTATGATAAATGTATATGAAATTAAATCACTAGGAACATCAAAAACATTTGTTGTAATGAAATAATCTTGGACTTATCCCCTTAGGCTCTATAGTTGTATGTTTACTTGATGTATGGGGAATGTTTTTCTATAATACCCCATCTCCAAAAAGTTAAGGAACTATATTTTGACGGATTATCCCTTACCATTTCATTTGTGATCCTGAGGTTATTTGTCTCGTCACGAAAAAAAGATGTATCCCTTCAATTTTTCAATAGGGTTTTTCCATAAAAAAGTATCGAATATTCAAAATTTCCCTTTCCCTACATCAAAATATAAATATTTTCTTCATGAATTATTTATATACCCTCATTTTTTATATTTATAATGATTTCATAAATCATGTGGAATTACTTCTCTTTCTTGATTCTACGTAATAATATATTATTATATGAGGAAATTAATTTATATAATAGTTCCCTTTGAAGGATTTATTTAGAGTGTCAAATAATTTTTCAACTATACTTTTTAAATTTTGTATTTAGTGTATAGAATAACTTGATGACCATGTAATGTTGGCTTTATAGAACGAAAAATTTTCCTCCTCCTTTAATCATAAAATCAGAAATTTTATCTCCATCACTACTCATTATTCAGGATAAAACTATTATTCCATGACAATTAATTTATAATACATTATATCCATTATCATTATTCCATCCACACACATAATGTTTTGAACTGCCATCCATCATTATTCTACATTCTCAATGTGATGACAAAAATCATGAAAACCATAAACCATTCATTACTTCCAAAATAATTAAATATATTTTCTAGGTAACATATACACTTCTCAACTAATAATTGAATTGTTTTTACACTGATTGATGGAGGTTTTTGCCTCATAAAATTGCCTAACATTATCACATTATGTTACCGGTTATCAAAATGATCCATACAGTAATGGATATTGGTAATAATGTAAGTTTTATAGCCAAATATATTTATAATTTATTTATCACTATCTCTATCCCAAGTCTCAATTTCCTACCTAGGTATATAATTCCAAACTATATTACTGTAGATGATACAATTTTCATTTCTTCCAATGGTTATAATTTCTAGAAAATTTCATATACTAAATTAAATCATAACATTAATAATATTAAATGATAATATATAATTCTAATTTTTTTAATACATTACATAAAATAAAAATTTACGCATATATAATCAAATAAACATAAACATAGTATCCTTTTGAATATCACAAAATAAAAAAAAATCAAATCTTTCATAATGACTTGTATAAGGCGTTTTATTCAACCAAAGAATATCACAGGGAGAGTCTAGATAGTTGTGTAGTCTAAGGCCCCCTTATCTTGCACACGTGAAGATAGAATCAATAAATAACCCAACCATCTTAGGATTATTAGGCTTAGGTGAATACGTGACAAATTCATGTCCATTTACTAGTATTAGAACATGGATTTTTTTCTAGGAAACCTAAAATTATCTACATTATCAACACATCAATATTTTATACTAACTGTATCAATATACAGATAATATATCAATGTATTAATATATATATTTCCTAAATCGAATTCCAATGTTTTATTTTAAACTTGATTTGATACCAACAATAATAACCCCAACCCTATTATTCCATAATTGGTGGTTACATTGATACATTGGCACTAGATACAAATGATTTCATCCCAAGGGATATAATAGTTTAGTAGTCTTAGAGAACTAAATATAGTCTTCAATCTATCTTTTCATTTGAAACCCTAATATGTGACATAGTATTATATTTGAGGAATTTATTATTCCCTCTAGAATATCATTTCATATATATCACTGTAAACCTACTCTCATCCTTGGGAAATGAATTAAAAAAAGGGTGATCTTTGAAGCTCAGTAAAGGAATTCATACAATGGAAGCCATCATAGAATATATAGTCGTGGGGTAATATAGAAATAATAAATTATTATTAAATAATTCAATCTAAATAATCACATGAGTATTAAAATTATCCATAGATAACATAATTATTCAAATAAGTAGGTATACATAAATTACTCATTTCATAATGATGAAATTCATAATGTTGGACATCTTGAAGATATCAATGATACTTCATAGAAATACATGTCACATATATTGGAAAGGCTTATGCCAATCACCAAAATTATTTCAAAAAATGAGACTTTCTTATGCATCAATATGATCCTTAATTTTGGGACACTATCCCCTTTACATTTCCAACACAATCATCATATGTATAAAAAATAAAACATACTCATGATTCTAAAATTATCAATATCTATTTATATTGGATGAACTAGAATATATAATTCCAATACATTCTCTAGTTAAAATTATCATAATAGATCCAAAGAAATATGTCTTATGGTATCATTAAAATATACCCTCAGTAAAATATAATATTCAAAATATAATATTTACATATATGATATTAATTTTAAATGATTACTCGAACATTTCTTGAGGGAAATACCATTTTCATTTTGAAATCATTTATTTAAAATACAAAAATTTAAAAAAATTATGAAAATATTTATTTGTAATGATCCATGGGTACTTGTAAAGGAAGATTCACATAAAATGGTAGTCATAAGAGTGGTTTTAATCCATGTAGTATATGTTAAAATAATTATTTCATTCAAACCATTGGAAAAAAGTTCTTGGTTCTGAAAATGCCAAAAGATTCTTTTCATACATTTTTATTGAATGTTGGTCATGGAAAAAAATTCTTTTATTAATAATTGTATATTAAAAAAATATATACTATAAGATAATTTAATGAAAATATAAACATTAATTAAGTATATTCATGACCATATAAGAAAAAATGGGAATCCTTATAAAAATTATTTTGGAATTGTTAATACTTAGAGACGAAAAAAGTAGGGGACAACTTGGAATTTCCTAAAATAATAAAATGAGAATAAAATATATGTTATTTAAGATAAAATGATCATATAATACCTCCAATATAATCATACACATATACCATATAAAATAAGTATTATATTGTGAAATAAAACACTACTTCCGGCCGAGAATGCTTCGTACGTGATATTTAACAGCTTAAAAATGAAATTATATTTATTATAATTTTACAAATTAATATAATATAATATATTAATATCATATATATCTATTATATACATATTTAGAATCATCCATGAAAGGATGAATTACAAAATGAATCATACTTCTTTGTGGGGGTGGTAATCGACATGCATGAATTGGAGATGATATAATTTGTTTTCAAAAGTGTAATGGAAATATGGTAAATGATATCATTTATTTTAATTAACATAATTGTTTCACATATAAAATATATATTAACTAGTTTCATATTTATATCCATCCATATAAAGTGAGGAATAAAAAAATACACAACTACATGGTGGTGGTAATTCGTGTTTATTATTGAGTGGTGTTTAAACATTCCCTATGGTCGAAGGGTGATGAATAAGGGTTTATACACTAGAATAATAAAAATGAATTATGTTGAAGGTAATATTATTAATATATTATCATGGTTATAGAAATATTATAAGTTGGTAGGAAATGAAATAATGTGAGAACAATCGGTTAAATGTTAAAATCTTCTTTATAAAACCACATTTGGCTTACACTTTTAGACTTCTATGTTTGACCATTGATGAGAAAATATTATCTAGGTTATTGGTAGTAATAATGGGATGGTATTCGATCATGTATTAGTTGTAACAAGTGGTAGAATAGGTGTAATGAAAAAAAGGAGAAGTGCTTCTATTTTATAAGTGAGAAAGAGGAATATCATTACATTACATGAAGAAATTTAACAATATAAAATATTTTCCTTTTGAAAGAGGATCTAAATTTTCATAAATTGAAATTTGATAAGGATAATGTAAAAATAAAACCATTAAATGAGGTTTAATATTGTTTTTTGTTTTATTTTTATTCTTTATTGATTTTTTTAACCATTTTATCCCATCTCAACCTTACCGAATGTGAAAAATATTTCTCATGGTTAATATTCAATATAAAATAAATTAAGATAAAAATATTACCTATTATTAATTATTCGTAAAAAAATATGGAATCACATGATTCATCTCCTATAAGTTGTATGTATTACTTTTTATATTATTTTACATAATGCTATGAAAAATATTTTTCCAAAAAAATGCATTTTTATGGATAATAAAAAATTATAACTAAATTAGGATTAATTTTAATTCCTATAGCATTAAATGGGTAATTTTTAATAAAAATGAACTTCTGAATTATTAATTTCAAATTTAAATTCAACCAGAATTCATAAAACTTGAATAGAAAATATATATCTCTAAAAAATTTATATTGTTTTACAATTCATTGAAAATTAATATTTTTAGAAATATCAAAAAATAACATCCTAATATAATTCGGATAATCTAATTCTATAAATTATATTCTTTTTGGTAATACTATATTTTTTAAATTTATTAATTTATTTTTTATTCATATTCACGAATAAGGATATAACACCCCAATATTTTATGGTATGTATCTTCTTAAATAAAATAATTTTATTTGATAGCTTATGTTGAACACAACACCAAGAGTAAACAAACCATGATATAAAATTAAATATTAACTAGACCATTTAGAAAATTAATGTGTCTATTATGAAAAGTAATCTGACCATTAAAATAATAAACACATCAATTAATGTTTTAATAAATTTTAGGTATCTCATAAATGAAAATGTGATATATTTATTTAATGAAATTTTTAAATAGATGTTTTTGAAAATTATAAATTAAATGTTTGTATTTTTCAGAAATGTAATTTATTTAAAAAAATTATAATTAATTTACTAATTAAAAATAAATATTATTTTCATAAAATATATTCATAAATTAATATTTTCTTTCACTATAACTATAAAATTATCTTATGACAACACAATTAATTCTTCAAAGTGTCATCAAATTGGTATTTTTTTTATAAATGAACATATTATTTAGACACTAAATTTCTCATATTTATAAAATTATTTTAATAAAATTGAGTCTATTTGTAAAATTTAAACATCAAGAATTGTTAATAGTTAATTTTTATGATATTTTAAAAATAGTTTAATTTTTATGAATAGTAAAATATGATAATTTATGATATTTAACATTATATGTTGAATAAATTATTTATAGATTTATTGATAATGTAGGAATCCATTAGTTCAAACCCACATGAACTAGTCACTATACATATTCCCAAGAATATATATTTTTGGTAGTATTGAGCCAAAACAACAAATTAATGAATAAAATAAAAAACACCCCTCTCCTCCCCTATAAATATCACCCATTACCGCCACTTCCCCACAGACCGTATAATCTATATTGATTGACTAAATTTAGAATAATTCCCTTCCTGAGACTCTCCTTATGTTTGATACCTAATTGTATTACAAAAATTAAAAAACCAAATGTTTTACGATGGTTCCTAAGGAGACGATATACAAGAGTAAGAATCATGCTTTTAGTTTTAATTTCTATTATTTTCATATCCTATCCTCACCTCCACTATCCAAAGGGTTTGGTTAAATAAAGTATAATATATATATATATATATATTATTATGATAATCTATTATCCCTCATAAAATCTTATCCCCTTTCAATTTATTTTAAAAATGATAACATCGTCCATGATGTGTCAATTTACCGCCTTCTTGAATGAAAAGATTTCATTTTCCATTACCACCTTCATGGATGGTCATAAAACCATTATTATGGTTATATCAAATTATAATATATATATAATAAATTATAAAATGTTTTGGAACTAGTACATATAAAAATAATATTAAATAAAATTACACAAGTTAGTGATGGTTGTAAAAACCGCCAAAATATTAATTCATTTACATCAAACTTTTATCTAATGAATCATTCCCATACAATATAACCAAATGATATATAAGAAAATTTTAAATTATTAAGTTCATTAATACTTAATAATTTCACTTTTGAAGAAGTTATTTCAATTTTACATGAACTCCCATATTTATACTCAAGGGAACTAGCCATTAAACCATAAAATGAATGCTCCCACACCAATGATATTTACCATTATATCTCATCAATATCGAAATAAATGGACATTATAACATTTTAATAAATAAAATATATGTTGAATAAGTTATTACTTAATAATTTAAATATTCTAATATTATTATCTGAAAAATTACAAGTATTGAACACTTCTCATACATAAGGTAAGGGTTTCTCATATCACTTTTACTTCTATGAGATATAATCCTTATTCAAAACTTATTTATTGTGTGTGGAGTAGATACTAAAATTTAATATATAATCATTAATCTCTTCAAATTAATCTAAATAGAATTTTTAATTGATGATCATTAATTTTATGGGTCATACGGTTCAACTATTTATAATGTGGTAAGGGAATTACTAACCCAATTTCCATTATTTGGGATAAAAATCTACTATATTGATAATATCTTGTTGTTATTATGTGTAAAATGGATTTTGATAATTTTATATTCCATTAGCACTTGTTTTTTTTGTATTTATTGAAGATACACATAATCAATCCATTTGGTTAATGATCACACATTATTTCATAAATACTCATTTAGATATATATTTTATAAAATTTAAAGTATTATTTTTTAACATATATATAATGAGAGTATTTTACCACATTCATGAAGCCTTAATTTCTTAAATAATACATTGAAATTCTATAATTTTAATTTAAATGAAATTTTTTTCTATTATAATTATACACATTTTTAAATAAATTATTTCAAAGTAATGTTGTATTTATCTTAAGAATTTATCAATGATTATATTGTAGTATTTTCATCTATTTACACACCATTTTTTAACATTGTGATTAATTGAGGTTGATCTCTAATGATACCTTTTAAAAAATTTTATTGAATTTATTATGATCATTTTAGCTATATGGTGTTATTTTGATACCATACATCATGTTACAATGTATGGTTTATGATAATGTTTATTATTTGGGGAAATTTATTTAATATTTTATCATAAACATGAATGTATTTGTTTATTATGTTTCACCCGTTTTATATGTGTAATTAATTAGATTTAGTAAGTGAAAGGTGGGTCCCATTATAGCCCCTCAGTTCATCAGTAGGTCTCATGCAACAAACTAGTTTAGGTATTGGCTGATGTCTTTACCGATTATATATGGTATCTTCGCTAAAGCCTTGTTGGTATGTTTATTATGTACCTTGTTATGAATTCCCTTGTTATGAGATTTTTTATTGATAATCTACAGGATTATTCTACTCGTATAATATGCATGGTAAAATTCCATTCTCATGTGATTATTTATATGGTTTTATTTGATCCTATTTTATTCCTTCCATTTTTTTATCAGGATAATGTTTTAGTGGCATGGGTTTTTAGTTATTCACCTTCCATTATTATATATGTTTTTTAAAGATATCTTATAATGTATGCTTACACTTACTAAGCATTTTATCTCATCCCTTTATTATGGTTTATTTTTTTTGGATGCTAAAATGTATATTGTGATTGAAATTATTGGATAATATAGGATAATATGGGTATTTCCAATGGAGTTATCGTGTTATATACCATTTCATATTTTAATTTAATACATATCTTTGTATCATGTTTTCCAAAACTATTAAACTATTCAGTTCTTAGAGAAGTAATTCCTTATATAATATTCCAAATTAATAGATTAAGGAACTAAATCTCAGCTACTAGGTTGGTGTGTTTATAGTTAGTGACAAAGGATGTTTAGTAGAAAATTTGGAAACTAGATTTATGAAAACATATATTAGGGAAATATAAACCAATAAGTGACTTTTATAATTTTCTCAAATTAACCATGATTATGATTTTGAGATTTGTTATACATAAAATATTTAATTTCTTTACTAGTTTTACAAATTCATAATCTGATATAGTGTGTTCAATTTTTTAGAAATGGAGCTTAGTTTTACGAATGGAAAACATATCAATACATGTATTCTATATATGGAATTCCCTCCAATATAAGATAATGATGATGGATCTAGAGTTGCAACTGGATCTTAACAACTAGTATCAAAACTAGGACAACTTAATCTGGTTATGAACAATAACCTTACTCACATAGAAAATTCTAATCCAAAAGGCAGTGAAATAATGTTAGGCTTCTGAATGTGACAATAACCTTTATCATTCAAAGGGACTAAAACCCACTTTTTTTTATAAAAACTAGATATGTTCCTTTGAGAAGATATTTATTTATTAGGGAAGTAATGAAATGTATATGGTTATCAATTTATTTTATCATCTATCGAGAAATTCAGATAAATGGTGGTAATTAATTCAAAACACAGTGGGAGATAAAGAAATTGAAAATATAGAATGGAAGGATTTTAAGGAAAAATTCATAGAAAGATATTTCCCTCACAAATAACTAGAATATATAGAGGCACGATTGTTGTTTTTTAGATAGAAATAGAATGAAATCATGTCAATTATTAAGATAACTATACAATAAAGGAACAATATCCTTTACCTCTCATTGATGATTTATTTGGCCAACTTCGAAAATCTTGTTATTTTTCCAATATTGATCATTGTTATGGATATCATCAATTTTGTGTAAGAAATTAATATATTACCATGTTAGTGACTCAAACCATGAATGAACATTCCTATTTTATATTAATTACATTCTAACTAAATATCTCCCCCTCTATTTTATTGCAACTAATGAACAAGGTATTCAATGAATATATAGATAATTTTATTGTTATATTAATTGGTCATATATTAGTATACTCCAAAATCCATGTGGACCATGAAAACCAATTGACTATTTTTCTAGATGACATTATTGAAAAATAGTTGTTAGGGAACTCCATGAAGTGTGAATTCCGGTTTCAATTAGTTTTTTTCTTTTCCATTTTTACACCATGGAAGGAATCTTAGTTGTTCATGTGAAGATAGAAGGAAATCAAGAAATTATCTACACTAGGAAACATAAGTGATGTATATAGTTTCATTGGATTTGGATGTTACTATCATTGAATCATTCATAATATTTCCCAATTATATGACCCATTAACAAAGAATACTTGTAAAGATGATAAGTTTATTTAGAAAAAGGAATGTGAAGAATGATTTGAAGAATTTGAGAGGAGATAGTTGAATGAACCGATCATGACTCTACCATAGAGAAATATTGTATTTATAATTTATAGTGATGCATTGATGAAAGTAATTGGTTGTGTCCTTCTGTATAATGATAGAGTAATTTTGTATGCATCAAGAAAATTAAAAAATCAATAACAGAACTATCTAAATCATGATATTGTGTTAGAAGATGTAATGTTTTCACTGAAGATATACAGACAATATATCTATAGTGAAATATGTGATATATATATATATATCACAATAATTTCAATTATATACTCTCATAGAAATAACTGAACATGGATAAAAAGATATGACTCGAGATAATCATGGATTACGATTGCCTAATACCCTAAAACCTTGGGAAGGAAAATAATGTAGTAGGTGCATTGAGCAGGAAGGATCATGGATTGATTGAATAAAATGACGATTGACATGGATCTTGTGTACAAAGATCTAATAAATATAGATAAGGAAATTATGAAGGAAGGGGAAAACATCACTACTTTTTCAAATGGTTTATAAACCATATTTAATGGAAAAGATAAAATATTTCAATATGAATATGAGAATTTTTAAAATAAAATTACAGTTGTGAATGATGAGTAGTTGGTAGACTTCGTATATGAAGATAAAAATTTGAAATATTGGAAGTGGCATTGTGTTCCCTCTATACCTGAGCTAAAAAAATTAATGGATGATGCTCATAGTTTGAATTTACTTATACACCATGGTAGCGCTAGTATGTATATTTATTTGAAGGAACATTTTTTGTGGGATAATATGAAGTGGGAAATTGAAAATTATGTATCATTATTCTTAGTATTTAAATAAATAAAGGCTGAAGGATAACATCATATAAAAGTCAAGAAACTTATACCTATTACTACATTAAAATGGGATAAAAAAATATGTTTTTTTTCACAAAATTACCAAATAATCAAAGAAAAAATGATGCAATATGGGTAATTATTGATCTAATTATCATATCTACACATTTATACACTATAGGGGTGATTTCCACTCTAGTGACTTGGAATAATCTATATAAATGAAGTTGTAAGACATCATGGTGAACCTCTATTGATCTTTTCTGATAGAGATCCCTATTTTTTGTAAATACTATGGAAGAGTCCTCAGAATTTTATGGACACTGAGCTTCATTTTTTTACTTCTTATCAACCTAAAATGGATTAATATTCTGAAAGGAATTTTCAATCATTATAAGTCATTTTGAGATCATTCTCACATGACTTTCATGGTATGTGAGATCTTTATTTACATTTGGTAGAGTTTTCCTATAATAATAATTTTCATTCAAGTACTCAAATGGCTCCATATGAAGCATTATATGGAAAGAGATGTCATACTCTAACTTTTTGGGATGAAGTTGGGGAAAGGAATCCTATAGGACCAAAAAATATTAAAGATAAAATGTCAATGGTAATGACTATCGAATTTCATAATAATGTATCGTAATGAATAAAAATTACGTATGCTAATAACTGTAGAAAGGATTTGTAATTTCAAGTGTGAGATCATGTTTTTATGAAAGTATCTCCACGAAAGGGTGTTATAAAGATTAGCAAGAAAGAAAAATTTATCCCCATGTATATAAGACATTTTGAAATTCAATAAATAATTGTTGTCCTGATTTATTATTTATCGATGCCACCTAGTATTTATAAAGTACATGATGTTTTCAATATCTATTTGTTAATGAAGTACATGATAGACCGAACATGTGTACCCACCTATGCAAAAAAAAATTGGAACCTAATTTCTCTTATTGTGAATAGCCTATCCATATTATTGATTCTAGAGAGAATGTATTGATAAATCAAATGACTCTACATGCAAAATTTATTTGGATGACCCATAAAATGAATGAATAAATATGGGAACCTGAAGATTCTATGAAGAAGAACCATGATCATCTACTTTGAAATAATTACAAATAAAAATTTCTAGGATAAATTTTTTCAAAAGAGGAAATAATATAACACCTCAATATTATATGGTATGTATATTCATAAATAAATTTAGTTTATTCGACAGCTTAGGTTTCACGAAACACCAATACTAAACGAACCATTATATGAAATTAAATATTAACATTACTGTTAAAATAGTAATGTTACTATTAAGAATAGTAATCTATCCATTTGAATTATAAAATCACCTATGAAATTACCGATAAAATTTATGTATCTCATAAATGAAAATATTATATATTTATGTAATTAAATAAGAAAATTATTGTTTTAAAAATAATAACATAATTCAAGTATTTTTTAGAAATGAAAATATTTATTTACAATTTTATATATATTATAATTTTTAAAATAAAAAATATTGATAAATTAATATATTATTTCATTGTAATTATAAAATAAATTTATGAGGCAATAGATAATTTTTCATAGTTTTTTAAAATTGGTATTTTTGAAAAAATGATGATTTTATTTAAAGATCAATTCATTGTAATTTAGAAGTTTTTTTAATAAAATATAGTTTATTTTTTAAATCTACACAAAAAATATTGTTAGGGTGAGTTATTTTTGGTTTTTTCTAAAATATTTAAATTTTTTATGCATAATGAGATAATGTAATTTATGGTATTTGAAATTATAAGGTAAATAAATTAATTTTGGAGTCATTATTGATTTAAGAACTCATTATTTTGAGATCACATGATCTAGTTATTATAATTAGTCATAACAATCAATAATATTGATAGTCTTGAGACAAAATAATAAATAAATGAATAATATAATCAAAAAACAGACATCTCATCCACTATATATACCAAACCTCACCACCACTCCTCCTTACACCTTTTATGACTTGAATCTTATGATACAATTTCCCTTTTCCCTTCGAAAGACTCATATACATATCCAACACCTAATAGTCTTACCAAATATCCCAATCTAAGTGTCATAAGTAGGTTCCTAAGGAGACAATTTTCAAGAGGTAAAATCCACATTTTTTCTTTTTTTTACTTCATTTCATTTCTTGTCCTCTCATCACATCCACTATCTAAAGTGGTGTGGTAACTTCAGTATCATATATAAACTATAATTTAACTTTGATAATGTGTTATCTATATTCAAATTCCATGTCCACTCTTTTTATTTTAAAAATGAAAAAACCATCCGTGATATGTTAATTCATCGCCTTCGTGGATGGCGATTTTTATTTTCCATTACCACCTTCAATGGTTATCATAAAAAAATTATTATGTTTAAATCATAATTTAATATACTTGTTATAATTCATATCATGTTCTGAAACCAATATATATGCACACAGTATTAAATAAATTGAAACAAGTTTGTGATGATCATAAAAACAACTAAAATAAATTAAGTCATTTTCATCATCATTTTATCTAATGAATAATCCTAATACGATATACACAAATGATATATGATACAATTTAAACTTCTAGAAGATCAATTATAATATATAATTTCATTTTGTGATAATTTATTCTCATTTCACAAGAACTCCCATAATTATACTCAAGTGAACCGATCACAAAACCATGAGTTGAACACTCACGGGTTAATGAAATTAGTCATTATAACTCATCAAAAATTCCCTAATGAAATTAATAAAATTAAAAAAAATTAAATATATGTTGAATAAATTCTTAATTAAGTAATTAAATAAATCTAATTTTATTATCTAGGACATTAATTACAGAGGTAGAATTATTTCATACATAAGATAAGGGTTTCTCGCCACACTTTCACTTTTGTGGGATATATTCCTTATTGAACCCTTATTTGTTGTGTGTGGCTTACATAA
Source organism: Viscum album (assembly GCA_963277665.1). NCBI lineage: Eukaryota > Viridiplantae > Streptophyta > Magnoliopsida > Santalales > Viscaceae > Viscum > Viscum album. The sequence continues at coordinate 898,773,592 of OY728127.1, forward strand.
TTCCCTTTAATATATCATATCAAAAATCTATTTATATTAATATAATTCAATGTTTTATTTTATGGTAATTAATTTTATGTGGCATATGGTTCGATTGTTTACCAAATAGTAAGAGAATTCTGAACTCAATATCCATTATTTGGGTTAAACTTCAACTCCATTGATTATATTATGTTATTATTATTTTTGAATTTTTTTATTATATTATGTTTTCCTTCCACTTATTTTATGTGGATTTTAATATCATACACATAATCTATTCAATTTGTTAATTCCCACACTTTCATTCAAAAATACACTTTTATGTTTTTTAGTTCTAAATTTAAAAGGATTTTTTTAACTTATACGGAATGAGTGGATTTTACATCTCTCGCTGTGATTTATTGTCTGGATAAATCCATTAAACGTCTAAAAGTTTTTTTTATAATAAAATTGATTCTTTTATAATTTCACAGTATTTTAAATAAATTATTTCAATGAAATTTTGTATTTCTTCGGAGATTTTTTCTAAGATTTTATTAGAGTATTTTCATATATTTCAACATATTTTTTTTATATTATTTGTTATTGAGGTTGTTGTATTATCATACCATTTACCATATTTTGTTGAGTTTTTTATATATATTTTTACTGTGATGTTCTATTATTATACCATTCATTGAATTACACTAAATGGTTTATGGTTATGTCTATTATTTGGGGGATATTATTTCATATGATACTTTTAATATGAATGTATTTGTTGATTATATTTCACCCCTTTCATATGAGGAATGAATTGGACTTAGTATGTGATGGGGGCCCATTATAGACCCTTGAAAAATCAGTTGTTCTCTAGAGACAAACTAGTTTTGGTTACTGGAAAAAGTCTAGGTTATATATGGGGTCTTGGCTAAAGCCCTAACATTATGTTTATGATTTCCCACATTATTAATTTTCTCATTATGAGATTAGTTATTGATAATTAATGTGATTATTGCACTAGTAGAATATATGTGGTTCCATTTCATTCCCAAAAGATTATTTATTTGGTAGTATTTGATCTTTTTTTATTCCTACCATATTATGATCAAGATAATTTATTAATTTATTTTATTTCAAGAGATTAACCTTGTCCTATTTTTTATGTTTATTTATAATAGATTTAATTATATCCATGCCCTTACTGAAAATCTAAGATCACCCCTTTCTTATGTTTTATCTTTTCCCCATGATTCCAATATGTATTTTAGGATTGACATGTATGGATAATCTAGGAGAATAGGGTTGTTTTAAATGTATTTACGTTTTCATATTTCATTCCATGTTATGAATTAATAATTATGATTGTATCTAGTTTTCCAAAGCTTCTAAACTTTTTTGTCATTTAGAATGTGATTCATTGTTTGATTTCCATTGTAAAAATGTAGCCATTGGCTCTAGGGATACTAGGGATGGGGTATTTATATAAGAAATCTGAATTATAATATTTTCTCTTTGGAAAGAAAATCATAATAACTATAACTAAATCTCATGTGTTATAGTGCATTCCTAAAACTGATTTATGTGAAGAAACCATAAAAAACCAACTCCCCATTTATCTAAACACGTGGAAAAGATAGTCATTCACTTAGACCAAGTAATTCCCTTCACAGAACTCCCTTGAAAACTACCTTTATTCATTGCATACTCAACCTATCTGACTCGGTACTGTACTATGATGATAGAAAACCCTACAACATCGATTGAACCCAATATAATCAATATGAAATTCCTAAATTGTGGATGATAAATTTCATCTACATTATTATAATTTCTCTCTAGAATATACTTACTTGTCTTTGATACTTAATGAGGATTATTGAAATTACCTTCAATGATTTCTCTAATCCTAAAAATTATTGTTCAATAGATTAACAATTAGCCTTAACATACACCACATTTGAACTTAATATTAACCTCATGGTTGGATAAAAGTATCCACCTTATGATCATTTACTCCACATTATGTTAAGGCTCATTGAAAATTCTATCATTAATTTTCCTTCAAAAACCTCACATTCGGACCACATACTATCTTAATAGTTGTTCCAAAATTACCACCATAAGATAGTGTACTAAAATTTTCAACTATAGAATCTAAATGAAAAATTCATACATGACTGTATATTCTACCTGACAAACTTCATGAGACCAAGGCTTTTTGTATGAGAAACCCTATCATAATGTCCATAAGCATGTTTCACATTGGACTACACAAACCATATACATGACTATAATAACATCCAATATTAACCATCAAAATAAAATGAATCATATCAAAAAAAATCACCCTAAAATTTTAATAAAATCCGAAAATTGAATTATTTAAATATATTTATCAATTATATCTTAAGGATTCAATTATCTAAAAATTGTCTTCCATGATCTTCAAGATACGTTGATTAAATCATAAATTTATTTTCAAAAAACACAAAATCAACATTAAATACCATTCCAGAACACCTTGGTTCTAATATTATGCTCCTTTTCATTTATGATCAATAAAAAGTGATATTAAATATCTTAAAAAAAACAAAATCTCAAAAAAAACATCCATCACTTTATGTATACATGATAAAATCTTGATGTAGAAAAAAAGAGTTCAATATATTAACCCTTGTATCATGATAGACCAAAGAATTACCTTTAATTATACTATGAACTACCCCTAAACTATAGAATCTTATCACTAAAAATTACTATTGAAAAAACACACATATCCTATTGAAACATGCTTCCATTGAACCACACACACTGTTTTACCCCATTGACAATAAACCCAATGAGAAAAATTCATATCATTTCTTTTCAGTATGAAACACCCCATAGATCATATCTCACCCTTAAACCTACATTAATTCATATACAGTTAAATATATTTTAATGCATTATGAGGGGTAATATCTGAATTGCCTCAATCTAAGAAATATTGTTAAACACCAAGGTTCAATCGATGCCTCCAAAACATATGTGTTTTTTATTGTTTAGTCAGTATATATTCTAAATTTTAATTTGTTCCACTATAATTTAGTTTGATATATCTATGTACTATATTTTATTTAATGATTTGATATGTGATTTTGATATGCCTGGTATGAAAATGTTTAATGGTATTTCTTATTAGATCAATCACACTCTTTTATTTAGAAAAAAATATCAGTGGGCTACTTCATATCATGTTTCATATCTTTAATTGTATAATTCATCTATAATAATGAAGTGTAGGCCCTATTCATTGTGATATTTTATTCTCCTTTCATTATTAGTCAAGTGATTCCATAGGATATTCTAAATCATCAAAAAAAATTACAACTAATAATGAATACCCCACCACAAGTAGATTTTCATTGAACAACATCTTGATACAAGCTATCATCATGAAATGGATAAAATTTAGGTTTTTTTATTTAATTAATGAAAAATTCATATTTTAGTTCTCCGTGGATATACATTATGAATTGTTAATTGTTCCATCATGCTCATGTTTTTTATTGTTTTGGAATAAAGACGATAAAAATGTTGAAAAGACCTTATTCATCTATAAAGTATTCAAACAAACAATTATTTTAAAAATTCCCCTTAAATGGGTGGTATCCATTGATATATTATATTTATACTCCCCAATATTTTTTCCAATATAAATGGGAGTTGACAATAGTATTTCATAAAAAAAGTGAACAAATTTAGTACCTCTCTATCATACATTAACATAGAAATTCAAGTGTATCTCTTTTTTTGTATCACATATAGCTTAATAAAATGTTTGAGTTCAATAATCATAAATAATTTTAACTTCAAGAACATATATTAACAACATATTCCAAAAAAAATTATTTACCCTTGTTAAATATCCTATCATTTACATATATAATCACCATAAATTGGACTTACATAGACATATTCAAGTATTAAATCTAATTGACACCACCCCTTTTGAATTATAGATTCTTGAAATATGGATATAGTTAAGAATACAATACTCATAGTGTCTAATTTAGACAATACAGGTCATTCTTAAATTTTATAATATATATTTTATCATTTCATTTTTTGAATGTCCTTTGACAATTCGATTTAAACATATTTTTTAATAATTTATTTTAAGAATTGTTTTTGAAATATATCTAATAAATTTTTCATCCTCTTTTAATTATCATATAAAAAAATCATTATTGAATTTAATTTATTTACTGGTTCAAATGTTTCATAAACATTAATAAATATGATTTTTTCACTTCCATTACAATGATAGAATTTTTTTTGATAATGTTTCCATGATAATTGAACATTATATTAAAGATAAATTTATTCTCAATAAAAAAATGATTTTTTATCCATTTAAAAAGATAAAAATCTAGTACTTATCAATTGAATCTAATTAATTATTAATATCGTCAACAAATTATTCATCTTTTTTCACTTCTTTAAATGTTATTAATTTTTTTTGACACAAGAGTTTTTTGTTTAAAATTTCTCATTATCCATATATTTATTGATTCATATATATATATCTCTATGTATATTCGATGAATCAACCTTTTCTATCCTATTAATATTCTATGAAATAATTCATTCTTTGTTAGTATTTGGAGTGTCCATTGGATCAAGTAGATTCACTGAGGAGGGTGAAATATTGTAAACAATATTTTACAAATTTTCTTTTCTTTTCATTTAGTTCTTTTTAATTTGAACATTTAAACTTGTTAGTGTGAATGGGTCATCAATGTAAAAAAACAAAATTATACCATATGAAAGAATTATTGTAAATGAAGCACACAAAATAGTATTTTTTCAAGTTTTTTCCCCAATGTGGGGGACTACTTCCATTCTATGTTCCGGATCATTCAAGATACAGATTCACTGCTAAGAAATCAATCAACCGATATATTTTGGTTGGTTAGGATTTACCATAAAATCATTATGGGTAGGCATGAAACTTTTCACAAATTAAACTGTCATCCCACTAATATTTTAAAAACACAACATAAACACAATGAGTATGATCACAAGATATTCAAGCTGCCACTGCAAGAAAAAAGTTGATCTTCCACTTCGAGCCACTAATAATAAAATGATTCTAAAACCTCTCACTATAACGAAAACTGTTTGATTGAAACTAAATATAATCAACAAAACAATGAGATATTCATCTAAGTATAGTCTCATGAATGGTTGAATATAAAAATTCAAGTTCAACACACTACAATATTCGAATGAACAATAAAAAATATAACAATAAACTTCAAGTTGTCTTACTCTTTCTTCACTGAAAAATGTTTCTCTCTTGCTCAAATCAATTATTACACACATCAATATCCTGTGATCATGAGCATTTCATTCATATCGTCATATGAAAATATATTTAATGCATGTAATTATACATGTTTATTTTTTATCTTCTTATTGAAACATGAAATGAATAACAGTGTTAATTCTTTTGATCCAATTTAAACACATAAAAAAAATTTACACCTTCATGAAAACTAATTATATTAAGCAATATATTTTTAAAATATGTTTTCCATTCATGCACATGTTCAAAAATGTATGATTGTAATTTCCAGAAATGTATCACAAGATCAAAACATACAAAAACACTACCATATTAATTCTCAATATACACAACTCAATTATTCTCATGAATTAATGTTCTCCCATGTATGTGAATCACATGATCCATGAAAATAATTTGGTCCATACTATATGTAATAAACATTTTATTTTCTATTTTCATCACACGCACTATATGAACACAATTTCTACTACTCAACATAGAAGCACATTAACGTATAAAATGAACCCATAATGTACTGATCACTTCCTTCTAAACAGTTCGAAAAAGTAATGACACGCTAAATCATGGATTTAATGTGTGTTCTTACAACTATAGAAATTCCCATTCTATTTATTATAAATAATAATTCATATATAAATCATTGATTCATGATGATAATCACACAAGACTAGGATATGTTCATCACACTATCCTGAGTGGCTTCATAGAATCAATTTTCTTCATGAACCACTTTGAGTGTGTTGTGCACATGTCAGGTGATTGTAGCCACCACCCCTTCTTCATGCTAGTAGTAAAAACATGAATCACTTTTCTTTCTCCCTTGTCATACTTTTTTCTTATTCTTGAAATAAATTTTTGGAAACTCAAATTATCAACATTAATGAATATTAGTAATATTCATATAACCAGTAAGCTTGTTGCCTTCAACTTCATGCATGAGTTATTCAAATTAAATTTTCAAAACACGATGAATATTTTCCCGGATTAATGGGTCTTCAAAATGCATGGTAAAAACAAAAAAGCACATGTATGTGAATTTTTATTCTCTTATGGTTTCTCATAACAAATTTATTCATAATAAAATTCAGTGTGTGGTTTGTATATCAAGAGCATCATGAGATTATTCATTTTCTCAAAAATAATCTGGCACAGATCTATGCCTTTTGAGAACACAAAGCTCACAATCTAATATATTTCTCTCTCAGAAACCAGTGATCGGATGTGAGATAAAATAGACCAACAAATGAGTATGGAAATAGATATTTATAGTAAACATGAAATGAATCCAAACCTTCAAGAAAAATTATGGCCAATTCATATTATAATCATTGAGAATCATGGATGAACTTCTCGCCTCGCAAGTGATCATCATCTCTATGGCATTTTTTCGCTCTTTATTTCATCATTTCATTTTCATTTTATGATACACATTGAATTTACTTATATTTTGATAGATTTCAGACCTTGAGTATAATGAATACATTATTAGTGGATTTATATATATCTTAATTTGATATCATTTCATGGACATCTCAATAGATGAAAAAATGTGGTTCGAGGTAGAATAGGATCTCTATTGGAGAACGGATGGATAGAGATAGATGACCGACAAGATTACATTTTCGAAATGAAGCTCAGGATATCAGATCTAGTTAGCTATTGACCTTGATAGAGATCCTAATGAACTGGATCCTCTCAATGGATTTTTGGAGAAGACTATACACAAAAGAGAATGGACGGATCAGATATTCATCAAACAAAACATTAGATTTTACTTTTGTGGTTCATTCGTAGAAACATTGAATAGACCCCACATTTAAAATGATAACACTTAAACTCTATTTTATATTACAACCCACAACTACATAAATTCCAAAATGGTTACTGAAATGCACTTCTTTGTTCTTGTCTTGCTAGCTGAACTATTAAAAAAAATTAATATTCATCACATTAAAACAAAATAGCCATATACTTATGCCAACTTTAAAAAATATTCAATAATAACAAAAGCATATTTCTCAAAATCAAACCATGATCAAAATTAAAACCTATTAATGCAAAATAAATTATTTCACATGGAATCTGGTAAAAATGTTCTAAATAATGTACAACAACTATATGCACAATGATGGAACTTAAGACCAGCTTTATAATAATCACAATTAAATTGTTGCCTTATATTAACAAACAGATTCAAATAAAAATATCTTTACCATCATATGTATAATTCTCATGAAAAATTAAATGATAGAATAGTGGAACTCTAGGTCAATTTTGAAAAATAAAAAAATAATACTAACCTTCAGTTGATGACATATTGTATTATTATAAAAAACTATATTGTAAACTATTAAAACAAAAATATTACATCCAATAAATTTGGTTTTATAAATATCCACATTTGGAATTGTTATAAATACCAATTTTATAATAAAATTTAATGTCTATTTATCCCCCTTACTTGAAAATAAAACCAATGAAATAACTATGGGATAAAATTCAACTCATCTAGTTCTTTAATAACTAAACTTCTTCTATACTTTGATTTTATCAATGAGAAATTTATATTTATATTCTTCATAAAAGGAATGAATCGCCTTTCGGAAAGCAATGATATTTTAATTAGTGAGTTCCAATTCTTCATGAGTTAACATAGTGTATAATATAGGTGTGATTAACTTATACAACAATGTTATCAATAAATTTTTTAGAATATGATGCCAACACTAAAACCTTATTTTAGGAGTTGTTCAAAATATATTAAACTATTATTCTGCATTAATATATTTAATGAAAAGCATAAATTTCTAGAATATTTAATCATAGACAAATTTCATACTAGGTCATCATGTATTCATTTTTTAGGAGTTTGAATATTTAACACTAATATTTTTACACCTTTTCTCTCCCTGGAGGGACGAGATTCATTCATTTTATTCTTAATGATTGACTTTATTCAAAAATGTTCTTCAAGAACAATTTTATCTACAATTAAAATAAATAACTCTCTGAGGTCCAGACTCTAGAGTACAATATAATATTTTCATAGAAATCATATCTTTAGGACTCCCCTAAATATATGCATCACCTTAAATTCCCTACATAAAATAAGAATCACAAAATATGCATGGGAATAAGGTGGTTCTTCAATGATTATTATTAGTTACAAAAAAATGGATAATATCTATCTCTTAACCCAGAGACTCCTTTAATTTCTTCTATAGATTCACAAAATCTCATCATTTTTCCTCATTCTTTGAATTTCCAACGTTTATCATTTAAGGGAAGAATGATCTTCTGGACTTCGTAGGCATTTAACATATATGGAATAGGCTTCATCAAATTAAAAAGTAGTTCACTTTCATTCTTCTATTCATGTTCCTACTTTATGACAAATTCCAGATTCTCTGGCCATATTATTATGCACTATTTTGGTATATTCTCATAATTCTTCTTGTGTGTAGATTCATTTTTCATAGTAGTATTTTTAACATTAGAATACATTGGATCTTTTAATTTTTTCTTAATTACTTCTATTTTTTATGAAGACATGTCATGCATTTATTAATGACTTTCCCTATCGTTTGTCACCTTTCAGAAAAATCTCCTACAAACATTGGGTAATCCCTTTTAGACAACCTATCATGAAATAATAATTTTTTAGCTTCATTATCATGCACTAAATCAGCCATTTCATTTGATCCTAAGTTTACTTTATTTTTCTATTCATGCTTGCATACAATTGCATTACTTTTTATGGTCTATGTGCAATGGTCCATTATCTAGCCTCTTCTTATATAGTAGACGCACCTTTTATTTGGTGTGACATTTATCTCGTCATTATTCATGGGATTACCTTTCATCGATGTTTTCTTAACTCTCTTCTTCTCATCACATCCCAAGGAATACTTTTCTTTTTTTTCATTGCTTATGAGTTTTTTGTGATCTTGTCCTCATATAATAATTTTCATACAGAATAGTTCTTACAAACCAGAACATGTTATAATTTTGAACACTTCGATTATAATAATAACAAAAGTCATCAAAATAATCAAATATATTTTTGATAAATAGATTCTTATTTTACCTTGAAATATGATTAATGTTTGAATAATTTATATTTACATCAGATCATATACCCTTAATGATGGACTCATGTAATTATCATGAATATAAAATTTATTCAAACAGTCAATAGCTCGACGCCCAAATTTCCAATAGCAACAAAAAAATGGCAAAAAATATTAATATCTTCTTCTTTTCAAAAACATGGATAGATTTTACATTCTATTTATTTTGAATTATTTGACCCTTCATCTGAGCTTTTTTTGCTGAAAAATAATTCATAATTTTTTGTATCCACCTTTGATGAAATGATGGATTTATCATTAGTCCTCTTCACCCAAGTCTGTCTAGAATTATTTCTGGAACATATACTTGTAAATGAAATAGTATTAATACAAAAAATATTTTCTGGATCATGGATTACCTGATTCAACGATCTTTTATAATATTTATCCAAAGATACTTTCATGCTTATCATGCCAAATGAATGGATATTGTTAGAAGTAAGGATATTTTTAGAATTATTCATTGGACATTTTATGATAATAGTAATTTGTAAAAATTCATCTTGAATTTTCTAAATATTTATAAACATGACCTCTAACTCATTATATTTCTTATTTAGATAATTCTTTTGATATCCAATCAATTTCACCATATCTTCACATTATTTCTGGGTGGAATTTAATTGTGTTTCCTTCAAAATTTTCAAATTAACTTCACATTCAATTAATTTCATTTCAAGGAAATTTTTCTCATCTTCAACAGCTTTCAGTTTTTCATCCCATTGACTAATCATTTTCTGAACATGATCAACATGAATTTTATTTACCTCTAATAAAAAATTATTCATCTCTATAATTATCTTTTTGTTATCCTCAAGATGGGATTATTTGACAATCATAATGGTTTTGTGTAGTCTCTCCAGTGCGTAGATCACTTCTATATGAACTTCTTAGTCATATCCATCTCACAAATAGTCCTTTTTAATTCATCTTCATTCAATGTAAGTCATTCATTTCAATAAAATATAGAAAGTTCATTTTATTTATCATCTTATATTAATATCTCATCATTTTCATTGATTTAAAACTAACAATCCTTAATTTTAATGATAGATCAATGATATTATTCAAGTATATGTATCATCTTTGTAATAACATTCTTAGTTACTTCTTTCTAACACACATTTCTTTGTAATTTTTCTAAAACATTAGATAAATGTTCATTGTGAAATGATATAATTTCTTATTTGGAATTGAAAATTTTGGAGAGAATTTTACATCTTTGAAACTTGTCTACCAAATCTTTCTACATATCCTCAACATCCTTTCCATGATGTGACTTTTCATCATATAGTCCCTTTATTAAAGAAAGTATGTAAGAGGAAACTATAATAGGAACATTTTTCATGGAATATTTCATTTCAAAATAAGAATAACTAAGTAATTCAATAAATTATTCATCATCACCTCTTGATTAGTACTCGTAAAAAGGATCATTGTCAACTAATTTAATAGATACTACCGATAGGCTACCATTATGACTATATCCTATTTGTGATGTATCCTTTTTCTTTTTCAAATTATTTTTCATATTTCTTCACTCTTTCCTCTATCTATTATTAATGGATTTTGGATAAGCCTCCATGTTTGAATTGATAGAGATAGGAACAAAATTTTTTAACTCAAACCACTCTGTTACTTCTTGAAATTAAAATATGATTGTTATATAAGTCTGATAGAACAAACTAGGATAATAATATAGATACAATCAGAGTTTTAAACTTTTCATTGATACCAACTAGAGTGTCCAGTGGACAATTTATGTACATTAAGAGGGAGTGAATTAGTGTACACAAGATTTTAATAATTTTCTTTTCTCTTCTCTTACCACATTTTAATTTGAACCTCTAATCTTATTAGAGTAAATGAATATTCCATGTATAAAAACACAATTATACCATATGAAAGACTAAAAGTAAATGAAGAACATAACACATTTTTTTAGACGTTTCTCTATAGATGGGGTTCACTATGTCCTTGTTGTGTTCGAGATGATTCAAGACACAAATTCTCGACTAAGAAATCAATCAAATATTACAAGTGTCTTTGTCAGGTATCACCCTAAAATCATTGTGGGTAGGTATGAACCATTTCCCCAATTATAATATAATCCGATTAGTTTTTAAAAACACAACACTAACACAATGAGTAAGATCATAATATATTCATGGTTCCACTACAACACAAATTTAGATCTTTTTCTTCGAGAAATCAAGAATAAAATGATTCTACACCTACACACTACAATTAACACTATTTGTCTTACCCTAAATATAATTAATAAAATTGAATGCTAATAAACTCAGTATACTCTCATGAATTATATATGGTAACACTACCAATTCAACTCACTGCAATATTGGAATGAAAATTTAAAAAAAATCAATAAACTAGAAGTTGGCTTCCTCTTTCTTCACTTTAAAATAATTCTTCCACTCATCTTAATTATTCCACACATTGATATCATGTGTCCCAAGCATGTAATTATTATCATAAAATGAAAATATATTTAATTCATGTAATTATGAATATCACTTTGGTATCTTCTTTGTGAAATAAAAAATTCACAACACTATGTATTCTTTTAATCATCTTTAAACCTATACAAAATACTTATGCCTTTATGAAAAATAGTTATATTGAGTAATATTCTTTGTATAATCCTCTTTCATACCTTGCACTAAATGAAACATGTATGAGTGTAAATTTTCACACAAGTATTGAAAGATTCTCACGTACACAAACACTGTCATTTTATTTCACAAAATAAACAACTCAATCACTCTAACGCATGCATGGTATCCAATGTATGTGAATCTCATGATCCATGAAAATAATTTGGTTGATAGTATATGTAACACACGATTTATTTTTTTATTCTTCACATGTACTATGTCACGACCCGTCCTCGGGCCCGTGCCGTGACTACCCCAAGCCCGCCTTCCATAGGCCAGGGGCTGGCGACTAGCACCAAGGCGTAAAATCCCGGTAAACAGGGAAGGCATTGCCTTTAGAAGTAACAACCACCACAGAGTCAACAAGCGGAAAGTAAAGTGCAGAAAAGTAAAGGGGGCCGGAATACATGCCCAACTGAAAGTACAACTGAAAAAGTAAAGAACAGCAACTGAAGAAAAGACGGCGGCCTCGTGTCGTCCACTGGCAATCCCACCTGAAGGGTGGGTACAGATAGTCTCCAGGCTCCTCGGGTCCCACGTCCGCTCCGAGCACGTCCCGCCCAGTGGTCCACCTCCAGGTACCGTCCTGCTCCACGCCCCAACCGTGATCAGCGCTGTCCGTCGTCTGCAACCAACACAACAAGGTGCGGGCATAGCCCGTGCAGGGGTGAGTATAAGCTACTCAGTAAGGACCCCGAGACCCCCGAAGGTCTCCCGAAATCCACAAAGGATATAGCACAAAAGAAAGATGCAATCACAAAGTAACATCAGACTCGACTTAGGTATATGCCCATACATATACCTAAGTCCCCAATTCTAGCTCTGCTCACGAGCTCAAGAACAACTCATTCCACAAAGGAAAGCAAGACTCAAATCCACAAGGAGAGTAAACAGTAAATCCACAAAGGATAGTTCAACACAATCCACAAGGGAGAGTAACATAAGATTCAGCTCGACCAGGTATACTTTTTCGGATGACGTCAAAGATGATCACTGATCCATCTAAGTCGTCGGACCCACGAAGGATCGATAGGTACTAACCCCCGCAAAAGACCCACACAGGATCGGGCTCACACAGAACCTGTAGGCAATGGCTCACACAGAACCGGTAGGCAGTGGCTCACACAGAACCGGTAGTAAGGACCCACACAGGATCGGGCACTGATCCAAGTAGGATCGCTGAGTGCAGTAGTCGACGCAGTCCACTGAGGATCTCTGCACAGTCGTCGCCGCAGTCCACGGAGGATCTCTGCTCTGCCGTCGTCGCAGTCCACGGAGGATCTCTGCTCTGCCGTCGTCGCAGTCCACGGAGGACCTCTGCTCTGTCGTCGAAGTCACAGCTAGCGCTAGGGTTCCCGCACATAGCGAGCTCGTTTAGGAGGGTCCGCTCCACGAGCCGAGAGGCTGATACATCAACTGACACGTAGTCCGAAGTTGATGTATCCAAAAGTTCCGTATCGACAACAGGATCTCAACGCAACAGACGGCGAGTCAATCGGACGCCCGGTCTGAGAGTTATTGGCATTTTCGTCCCAGGGGCCCGGTTGGTTTTTAGGGCAAAACCAACCCGACCGTACTCCGTCTGTATCCGATCCTCGGGCGGAGTATGCCAAAAGTTCCGTCTCACTTAGAGGAAACTACCACAGCTGACGGTACGTCGATCGGACGTCCGTAGCTCAAGTTATGAGCGTTTCCGCTCCGAGGGCCCGGTTGGTTTCGTGTACGAACCAACCCGGCCGAACCCAAAGTCTTCCGAAACCTTGAGTATAATATACCGAAACGACCGTCTCGATCCAAGGATCGCGTAGCCGCTGACGGTTCGTCAATCGGAGGTCCCAGGCCCAAGATATGGGCGAAAGACCGAAGAAGCCCGAAAACGGGGGTTTTGGGCCCGGGGCGACCCGGCCCGAACCCCCCCTGGGTCGGCCGAACCGGGTCGACCCGAACCGGGTCGGCCCGACCCGGCCGGCTCGGCCTCGGCCGAGCGGCCGAGTGAGCCGCCGCGGGTCAAACCCGCGGCTTTGGAGAAACGCGGTCCGGCGGTTCGCCGCCGCCGCGGCTCGGCCGCAGCGGACTCCTCCGGCGGCGCGCCGGGCGCCGCCGCCTCCGGTCGCCGGCGCCGCCGCGCCGGCGACCCGCGCCGCCGCCACCTTCCGCGGGCCGCCGGAGTTGCTCCAGTGGCCTGTTTTGCCTCCCGTCTGCGCCATTGTTCCTCCCGGGACGCGTCCTTCACTGCGGAGTCAACGAATGACCCTTGCGTCGTGCTTTTGCCGTCACCCGCCAAATCCGCACAAAAAGGAAGATCGGCGGAGGGTTGCCGGGTCTTGTTCGTTAGACCCGCACCCTCCGCGTTAGTCATAAACAACGGGAGAAACAAGAAACGACCAATCAACAATTTTAAATAAATTTAAAATTGTTCCGTGATCGGTTCCTTATTTTAAAAGAAATAAAATCACGGGGAAAGGAAAATATTTCAAATCAACCCTTACCTTGTCGTCGTCGTCGGACGAGAGGTCGTCGCGGAATCGCTCGTCGCGGATGAAGGAGATCGTCGCGTCGTCGCGGTATCCGGCGTCGCGTCGTCAATCTCCGGATCAAGATCAAACGGATTAATTTAAATCCGTTGATATTGAATTATAAAAAGGAGAGAATTAGAAGATTCGATTCTCACCTTTGTTGCCGAACGAGGATCAGCCGCGGAAGAAGAGGCGTCGCCGAAGAACATCGCGAGTAGGGCTCGTCGACGTCGCAGATCTCGGTGTGCGTCGTCAAATTTCCGGTCGCCAGCGTTCTTCGCGTTCTTCGCGTTCTTCGCGGGGAAGGTGGAGGCCCAGAGAATCTCGCACAACGAGTAATCCTCCAAAAGAAAGAGTTGGTCTTATTTTATTATTTTGCCAACGAACGCAAACGCGTAAGTAACGACCCATTAAATTCGTTGAATTAATTCAACGAATGAAACAGCCCATTTAATTCACGAAATAAACCGCCCAATTAAATGGTCTGTTAAAAATTAAAGAAAACGCGTTGGTTGACTTTTCAGTTACTTTGACGGGTTTTCGCGGGTGCGTTACTTAGCGAAAGAAACGGCGGGGCTCATGCGGGCCCCACCGCACAAATATCCTAACAAGGGGTAGGATATTTCCGGATAGCACCCTATCCGCTTTAACTCAGTTCAAGTGGTTTCCAAGCGACTTCCAAGCAGCTTAAGTGAAATAAAATAAAGTTGTCGCACAAACTTTATTTTATTTCTGACTTAAAGCCGCAAAATTTAAAAACCACGTCTGAGCAAACGCAACTCCGGAAGAGGCGTTTCTAAGCAAATACCGGCGCTGCGATTTCATCGGTGCCCTCAGAATTCGATTCCGGGCACCGGTTCAAAAGATAGAAAAACCCGCTCGTCCGTTCACTGAACGTACCCGAGCCAAACTTCGGAAATTGATTCCGGGCACACCGGGCCTCGGAATCAGGTGCCGTCTGAAGCTGCGCTCTTGTAAAATTCCAAAGAAAATTAAGAAAAAAATTTCCTTGAAATTTGCGGGTCTTTACATTACTCCCACCTCAGGGCTTTACGTCCCCGTAAAGATACATCAAAAACTAGGGGGACAAATGGGGGTACTGAGCACGCATCTGAGCCTCCCGCTCCCAAGTGCTCTCCTGGAGATTCCCGTGCTGCCATCTGACGCGCACAAGAGGAATCGACCGCCCACGTAGGACCCGCTCCTGTCGATCCTCGATCTCCACTGGGACCTCCGCAAAAGTCGCCCCATCGTCCACGTCCAGCTTCCCAAAGTCGATGATGTGCGTCGGGTCGTGCACGTATCTCCTCAGCTGAGACACGTGGAAGACGTCGTGCACCCGGTGCAACTGAGGTGGTAGAGCCAGGCGATAAGCCACCTCTCCTATCCTGCTGAGGACCTGAAAAGGCCCGATGAAGCGTGGAGACAACTTGCCGCCTCGGCCAAATCTCCGCAAACCACGTCGAGGTGAGACACGCAAAAAGACGTGGTCGCCATCCTCGAACTCTAGTGGCCTCCGCCTCCTGTCAGCATAAGACTTCTGCCGGCTCTGAGCTGTCCTCATCCTCTCCTGGATGATCTGGACCTTCTCTGTCGTGGCTCGGACCATCTCTGGTCCCACGAGTGCTGACTCCCCAGGGTCTGTCCAGCACAACGGTGATCTGCAGGGTCTGCCGTACAACGCCTCGTATGGTGCCATCCCGATGGTGGAGTGGTAGCTGTTGTTGTACGCGAACTCCACCAAGGGTAGGTGGTCCTCCCAGCTGCGACCAAAGTCGAGAACACATGCACGGAGCATGTCCTCGAGTGTCTGTATGGTCCTCTCCGTCTGACCATCCGTCTGAGGGTGGAAGGCTGTGCTCAGATGGAGCCGTGTCCCGAACGCCTCCTGCAACCCCTTACAAAGCCGGGAAGTGAAACGAGCATCTCGATCGGAGACGATAGACGATGGCACACCGTGAAGCCGTACGATCTCCTGGACGTAAAGACGTCCCAAGCTCTCCACTGAGCCCTGCTCTCTGATGGGTAAGAAGTGTGCCGACTTGGTGAGTCGGTCGACAATCACCCAAATGGAGTCGTGACCTCTGGAAGTGCGTGGAAGTCCAGTCACGAAGTCCATAGATATGCCGTCCCACTTCCACTCCGGAACCTCCAAGGGCTGTACCAAGCCTGCTGGTACCTGATGCTCTGCCTTCACCTGCTGGCAGGTGAGGCATCGTGAAACGAACTCTGCCACAGCTTTCTTCATGCCCGGCCACCAGTGCTGTCGTCTGAGATCCTGGTACATCTTCGCCACTCCGGGATGCACCGCCAAGGGAGAAGTGTGAAACTCTCTCAGCACCTCCTCTCGTAAAGCGTCTGGTACGACGGTACGTCCTCTGAAAAGGATGTCGTGCTCTGCTCCAAGGGAGAAACCATCAGGCGCCTGACCTGAGGATATCAGTGCACGCCGGGTCTCACAGTCAGCGTCCCCACGCTGAGCCTCTCTGACCCGCTGTAGAAGTGGAGGAGAGACTGTGAGAGACTGAAGAAAGGCTGCTCCGTCTCTATCCACGAAGGATATCTGTAAGGAGGCTAGCTGCTCTGTCGCCTCCTCAAGTAGCTGAATGCCCGTCCTCCTGCTAAGGGCATCGGCTACCACGTTCCCCTTCCCAGGAGTATAGACTATCTCAAAGTCATAGTCCTGGAGGAACTCAAGCCATCTCCGCTGTCTCAGGTTCAGGTCCTTCTGAGAGAAGATATACCTGAGACTCTGGTGGTCAGAAAAGACTGTGAAGCGCTCGCCCATCAGATAGTGCCGCCAAGTCTTCAGAGCGAAGACCACTGCTGCTAACTCCAGGTCATGAGTGGCGTAGTTCTGCTCATGCGGCCTCAACTGTCGTGATCCGTAGGCGATCACGGCCCGCTCCTGCATCAGGACGCACCCGAGTCCAGTCCCTGATGCATCGCAGTAAACTACGTATCCAACTCCCTCCTCAGGCAACCTCAAGATAGGTGCGCTGGTCAACCTCTGCCTCAGCTCCTGGAAGCTCTGCTGACATCTGTCTGACCACACGAAGGGTTTCCCCTTCTTCGTCAACGCTAAGAGTGGTTCCGCAACTCTGGAGAAGTCTGGAACGAATCTCCGATAGTATCCGGCTAGGCCCAAGAAGCTCCGCACCTCCGTCACGCTCTTGGGTGGCTCCCAAGCTAGCACTGCCTCGATCTTCGCGGGATCCACTGCAACTCCCGCCTCAGAAATGACGTGCCCCAAGAAGTGGACCTCACGTAACCAGAACTGGCACTTTGAGAGCTTTCCATAAAGCTAGTGCTCTCGGAGCGTGTCTAGCACAACTCGTAGGTGGTAGGCGTGCTCCTCCTCAGTCGTCGAGTATACCAAAATGTCGTCAATGAAGACCACGACAAATCGGTCGAGGTATGGCTGGAAGATCCTGTTCATGAGGCTCATGAACACTGCTGGAGCATTAGTTACGCCGAACGGCATAACCAAGAACTCATAATGGCCATACCGACACCTGAAGGCCGTCTTCTGCACGTCCTCGTCTCGAACTCTGAGCTGATGATAGCCTGACCAGAGGTCTATCTTCGAGAACCACCGCGCTCCCTTGAGCTGATCGAAGAGGTCATCAATCCGTGGCAGCGGATACTTGTTTCTCACTGTCACCTGGTTCAGGCGACGATAGTCGACACACAGTCGCAAGCTCCTGTCCGCCTTCTTGGCGAACAAAATTGGGGAAGCCCAGGGTGAAACACTGGGTCGGATAAACCCCTTGCTCTGCAAGTCCTCCAACTGTACCCGCAGCTCTCGAAGCTCGGCGGGGGCCATCCGATATGCTGGAGTAGATATCGGGGCTGTCCCAGGGTACAATTCGATGTAAAACTCTACCTCTCTACGAGGAGGTAGCCCTGGAACGTCGTCGGGAAATACGTCCACGTACTGGTCCACCACTGCAGGAAAAGCTGGACTCCGCACGTCCACTGCTCCTAGGATGAGGCTAGCCAACTGATGAGAGATGGGCTGCACTCTCCTCCGCGGAAGTCCATCCTGTGCTGCAAAGGTTCCCTTCTCGCCGGTGAAGGTAAACCTGCTCCCGTCGGTGCGAACACATCGCACCTTGCGCCTAAAACAGTCGATCTGGGCATGAACCGTGGATAGACAATCCATGCCCAAGATGACGTCGTAAGGCCTCGACGCCGCTACAAGGAGATCCCAGCCGAAGCTCTCGCCTCCTAGAGTAAGCTCACACTGCCGGCACCAGTGCGTAATCGTCAAGTCTGCTCCCGTAGGAGTCTCTAGCCGTAAGGATCGAGCCAACGGCTTAGTCGGAATCTCCGAGCTCCGAACGAGGGCAGAGGCTATGAAAGAGTGACTCGCTCCTGTGTCTATAAGTACTGCAGCAAGGGTGGAATAGACACAGATCGTACCTCGAATCATCTCTGGCATGTCGGGGTCGTAGGCCTCCACTGCCTGGAGCTGGGCCTGTCCCTGCCCGCCAGCTCCCTGTGGTCGAGGTGGCCCTCCTGGTGGTGGTGGGGGTAGAGCCTGTAAGCGTCGCCCACCACCCGCTGCTCGGCCAGCTCCTCTGCCTCGTCCGCCTCCTCCCTGCGGACCGCCACGGTCGACCCTCTGCCTCTGCCTGGGTGGCCCCTCCACCGTCTGCTGCTCCTCTGATCGGCGAGTCGGGCAGTCACGAGCCATGTGACCCTGCCCGCCGCAGGAGTAGCACAACCTGCCTCTCGGAAGGCTGGCACTTCGCTGTGTGCCCCGCACCGCTGAGCCGGTGTCCTGAGGCCGTCTGCGTGGGGGTCTGGTCTGCCTGGACCCGAGAGTCATCCGTCGGCTACCAGCTGCCGAAGACTCAGCTACCTGCCGCCCTGCGCTAGGTCTCGCCGCTGAAGAAGGCTCTGCCAGGAAGCTCTCGATCAGGAGGGCTCGCTCCAGCACTCCCGCCTGGGTCGGAATGCTGAGGGAGATCAGCGACGCCCGAATCTCCTGTCGCAAGCCCTGCTCGAAGGTCCGGGCCCGGAAGAAGGGGTCCCGTACCATGTCGGTCGAGTAGCGAGATAGGTCAGTGAACCTCGCCGCGTACTGAGCTACCGTCATGCTGCCCTGGCGCAGCTGGAGAAGCTCCTGGATGCGCACCGCTCGGAGGGTGGCCGGGACGAACTCAGAGCGGAAGAGGCTCTCGAAATCCGCCCAGAGCAAGGATGCCTCATCGTGAACCTGGAGCATCAAGCTCCACCATCGTCCTGCCGCCGCCTGCAGGAGGCTCGCCGCGAGAATCACCATGAGATCCGCTGGTGTCCTCACTAGCCTAAAGATCCGTACCACCGCCTCTATCCAGTCCTCGGCGGCCTGGGGGTCCGCCTCACCGCGAAACCTGGGCGGTCGCTGGCTCTGAAACTCATGCAGTGCCCTGAGGCGACGTGCATCGTCAGCGTCTGGTACTGGAAGCATCGGTGGCTCGGCAGGTAAAGCTACCGCCAGTGCCACTGCTGGCAAAGGGCCCTGCACCGAGGCCTCGTCGCTCGGTGGGCTGCCGTCGCGCCCTACACTCGGAACCCTAGCTGGCTGTCGTCGCGGGGCCATCCTGAAAAGGAGAACAAGAGCACCACAGTCAGAACAGTATACCTGGCGAGCTGGCTCAAGTAATCACAAGGAAAACTTGAGACTTTCATAAGCAGATCAGTATACCCGGTGAGCTGACACAAGAAATCACAAAGAAAACTTGAAACACACACGCAATCAATGTTTTCATGCATTAAGTCGGAAATCAGGAGTCAGGGTCCTGGTGTACGGATACGTCGGCCGCCGCACCAACACTGGGCTCCCTGAACTGATAACCACACTCAATACACTAAACACTATTGCTTCATATAGAAAGAAAAGACGATCAGAGTCTGCGGTAGAACCGACCACCTCTGATACCAATTTGTCACGACCCGTCCTCGGGCCTGTGCCGTGACTACCCCAAGCCCGCCTTCCATAGGCCAGGGGCTGGCGACTAGCACCAAGGCGTAAAATCCCGGTAAACAGGGAAGGCATTGCCTTTAAAAGTAACAACCACCACAGAGTCAACAAGCGGAAAGTAAAGTGCAGAAAAGTAAAGGGGGCCGGAATACAAGCCCAACTGAAAGTACAACTGAAAAAGTAAAGAACAGCAACTGAAGAAAAGACGGCGGCCTCGTGTCGTCCACTGGCAATCCCACCTGAAGGGTGGGTACAGATAGTCTCCAGGCTCCTCGGATCCCACGTCCGCTCCGAGCACGTCCCGCCCAGTGGTCCACCTCCAGGTACCGTCCTGCTCCACGCCCCAACCGTGATCAGCGCTGTCCGTCGTCTGCAACCAACACAACAAGGTGCGGGCATAGCCCGTGCAGGGGTGAGTATAAGCTACTCAGTAAGGACCCCGAGACCCCCGAAGGTCTCCCGAAATCCACAAAGGATATAGCACAAAAGAAAGATGCAATCACAAAGTAACATCAGACTCGACTTAGGTATATGCCCATACATATACCTAAGTCCCCAATTCTAGCTCTGCTCACGAGCTCAAGAACAACTCATTCCACAAAGGAAAGCAAGACTCAAATCCACAAGGAGAGTAAACAGTAAATCCACAAAGGATAGTTCAACACAATCCACAAGGGAGAGTAACATAAGATTCAGCTCGACCAGGTATACTTTTTCGGATGACGTCAAAGATGATCACTGATCCATCTAAGTCGTCGGACCCACGAAGGATCGATAGGTACTAACCCCCACAAAAGACCCACACAGGATCGGGCTCACACAGAACCTGTAGGCAATGGCTCACACAGAACCGGTAGGCAGTGGCTCACACAGAACCGGTAGTAAGGACCCACACAGGATCGGGCACTGATCCAAGTAGGATCGCTGAGTGCAGTAGTCGACGCAGTCCACTGAGGATCTCTGCACAGTCGTCGCCGCAGTCCACGGAGGATCTCTGCTCTGCCGTCGTCGCAGTCCACGGAGGATCTCTGCTCTGCCGTCGTCGCAGTCCACGGAGGACCTCTGCTCTGTCGTCGAAGTCACAGCCAGCGCTAGGGTTCCCGCACATAGCGAGCTCGTTTAGGAGGGTCCGCTCCACGAGCCGAGAGGCTGATACATCAACTGACACGTAGTCCGAAGTTGATGTATCCAAAAGTTCCGTATCGACAACAGGATCTCAACGCAACAGACGGCGCGTCAATCGGACGCCCGGTCTGAGAGTTATTGGCATTTTCGTCCCAGGGGCCCGGTTGGTTTTTAGGGCAAAACCAACCTGACCGTACTCCGTCTGTATCCGATCCTCGGGCGGAGTATGCCAAAAGTTCCGTCTCACTTAGAGGAAACTACCACAGCTGACGGTACGTCGATCGGACGTCCGTAGCTCAAGTTATGAGCGTTTCCGCTCCGAGGGCCCGGTTGGTTTCGTGTACGAACCAACCCGGACGAACCCAAAGTCTTCCGAAATCTTGAGTATAATATACCGAAATGACCGTCTCGATCCAAGGATCGCGTAGCCGCTGACGGTTCGTCAATCGGAGGTCCCAGGCCCAAGATATGGGCGAAAGACCGAAGAAGCACGAAAACGGGGGTTCTGGGCCCGGGGCGACCCGGCCCGAACCCCCCCTGGGTCGGCCGAACCGGGTCGACCCGAACCGGGTCGGCCCGACCCGGCCGGCTCGGCCTCGGCCGAGCGGCCGAGTGAGCCGCCGCGGGTCAAACCCGCGGCTTTGGAGAAACGCGGTCCGGCGGTTCGCCGCCGCCGCGGCTCGGCCGCGGCGGACTCCTCCGGCGGCGCGCCGGGCGCCGCCGCCTCCGGTCGCCGGCGCCGCCGCGCCGGCGACCCGCGCCGCCGCCACCTTCCGCGGGCCGCCGGAGTTGCTCCGGTGGCCCGTTTTGCCTCCCGTCTGCGCCATTGTTCCTCCCGGGACGCGTCCTTCACTGCGGAGTCAACGAATGACCCTTGCGTCGTGCTTTTGCTGTCGCCCGCCAAATCCGCACAAAAAGGAAGATCGGCGGAGGGTTGCCGGGTCTTGTTCGTTAGACCCTCACCCTCCGCGTTAGTCATAAACAACGGGAGAAACAAGAAACGACCAATCAACAATTTTAAATAAATTTAAAATTGTTCCGTGATCGGTTCCTTATTTTAAAAGAAATAAAATCACGGGGAAAGGAAAATATTTCAAATCAACCCTTACCTTGTCGTCGTCGTCGGACGAGAGGTCGTCGCGGAATCGCTCGTCGCGGATGAAGGAGATCGTCGCGTCGTCGCGGTATCCGGCATCGCGTCGTCAATCTCCGGATCAAGATCAAACGGATTAATTTAAATCCGTTGATATTGAATTATAAAAAGGAGAGAATTAGAAGATTCGATTCTCACCTTTTTTGCCGAACGAGGATCGGCCGCGGAAGAAGAGGCGTCGCCGAAGAACGTCGCGGGTAGGGCTCGTCGACGTCGCAGATCTCGGTGTGCGTCGTCAAATTTCCGGTCGCCGGCGTTCTTCGCGTTCTTCGCGTTCTTTGCGGGGAAGGTGGAGGCCCAGAGAATCTCGCACAACGAGAAATCCTCCAAAAGAAAGAGTTGGTCTTATTTTATTATTTTGCCAACGAACGCAAACGCGTAAGTAACGACCCATTAAATTCGTTGAATTAATTCAACGAATGAAACAACCCATTTAATTCACGAAATAAACCGCCCAATTAAATGGTCTGTTAAAAATTAAAGAAAACGCGTTGGTTGACTTTTCAGTTACTTTGACGGGTTTTTGCGGGTGCGTTACTTAGCGAAAGAAACGACGGGGCTCGTGCGGGCCCCACCGCACAAATATCCTAACAAGGGGTAGGATATTTCCGGATAGCACCCTATCCGCTTTAACTCAGTTCAAGTGGTTTCCAAGCGACTTCCAAGCAGCTTAAGTGAAATAAAATAAAGTTGTCGCACAAACTTTATTTTATTTCTGACTTAAAGCCGCAAAATTTAAAAACCACGTCTGAGCAAACGCAACTCCGGAAGAGGCGTTTCTAAGAAAATACCGGCGCTGCGATTTCATCGGTGCCCTCAGAATTCGATTCTGGGCACCGGTTCAAAAGATAGAAAAACCCGCTCGTCCGTTCACTGAACGTACCCGAGCCAAACTTCGGAAATTGATTCCGGGCACACCGGGCCTCAGAATCAGGTGCCGTCTGAAGCTGCGCTCTTGTAAAATTCCAAAGAAAATTAAGAAAAAAATTTCCTTGAAATTTGCGGGTCTTTACATACTATATGAACACATTATCCACTTCTCAATATGAATGTACATTCACATATACAATGATACCTGCATGTACTGATCATAGCCTTTTAAACACTACAATCATGTAATGACACAATGGATCATTGATTAAATCTTTGTGTGCGCAACACAAGAAAGAAATTGTCTATTTAATGAAAATAATCACACAAATATATGGCACATATTTGGGATTATAATCGCACAATCCATAGATATGTTAATCACACAATCCCATGTGGCTTTATAGAAACCAGTTTCTTCATGAACCACTGCGAGTGTGTTTTGTACATGTTGAGTTATCATGGCCGCCTCCCATTCTTTACTGAAACAGTAATAGCATAGAAATTTTATTCATTTCCCTTATCATACGTAATTCTTCTTCTCAAAACTAATTCATAGAAGCTATAATTTTCAACATTAATGAATATTAGTGTTCTTCGTATAACCAGTATGCATCCTTCCATAAAATTTGTGTACGAGTTATTCAATCACCTTTGTGACACACAATGAATATTTTCCTTGATTTATAGTTTCTTAAAATGATTGGGAAAACAAGAAAAACACATGTAATTTAATCATTCTTCTCTTATGGTTTTTTTTAACCAATTTTTTTGAGAAAATATTGGGTGTGTGTTTCACATATAAATCTGACATCAATATTCTTCTTCATGAAAATAAAGTATCATAGATCTATGAATTTCACGAACACAAAGCTCATGATCCTGTATTTTTCTCTCTCAAAAATTGGAAATTGGATGTGATATGAAACACATCATCTAATGAGTTTGGCCTTAGAAAATTATAAGAAACATTCAATGACACTGAAAACTCTAGAAACATGATGGATCATTCAAATCAAAATCTTCAAGAATCTTGGATTAATTTCTCTCCTCACAAATGATCACCGTCTAAAACATCTGTTATATTTTTATGCTTTATTCCATCAGTAAGTTTTTCATTTTATGATGAAAATAAAATTTCATCATATTTTGATTGATTTAAGACCTTCGGTATAATGAATCAATGATTAAAAGCTTCATATCTATATTTGGTCGAAGTCATCGCATGGTCATCTCTACCGACAAATAAATAAGGACCGATGTTGAATAAGAACTCATATAGAGAATGGATGGAATAAAAAATATAATAGGCAAGCTTAAAATTTCCAACTTGTAGCTTGGGATCTCATATCTAGTTTACTTTCGACGTTGCTGGATATCCCGATAGATATGATCTTCTAAGTGGATTGTGGGAGAAGGCTATATAAAGAGGAGATCAGATGACTCAGATATTCATCAAACAAATTAGTAGATCTGGCGGTTGTGGTTCATTCATATCAACATTGAATAGATCCCAAATTTTAATAGATTCCACATCCCTACTACGATATATTATAGCTCTCAGAAATAGAAATTTCCAAATGGTTACATAGATGCACCGTTCCGTTCATGGATTTATGGCTGGACTAGTAACACTTTTTTGGACACACATCACATTAAAAAAATATCAATATACCTATGCCAAATTTCAAAAAAAAATCAAGAATATCAAATAAATATTTCTCAAAATCATAGAACAATAAAAATTAAAATAATCTTCATGAAAAATAAATTAGTTCACATGTGATCTTGTAAGAATAGTGTAATCAATGTACAATACACAATGTTTGAACATAAGACTAGCTGTCCAATCATCAAAATTAAATATCTTTCATAATTTAAAGAAACTTCTTAAAATCAAAACAACCTTTCCATCATATTTATAATTCTCTAGAATAGTGTATAGATAGAATAATGGACTTGTAGAACAATTCAACGATAGAACAATAAAACAATAACCTTTAATTGATGACACATTGATTTCTTATTAAACAAGTGTGTCAAAAAAATTACAATTCATATATTGATTTTAGTAAATTTGGGTTGTTAAGTATTTAATTCCTCTTTTAATTCATCTTTATAGTCTTCATCGTTGAAAAAACTCATAATAGTTTGTGGAGTTTCACTGACTTCTTTTTCCTCCCCTTCTTCTTCACAAAACACATCAATGGTTATACCTCTATAGTTATTTACATATTTATACTTGATGAATTTTACATCAAAAAATTCTATAATATTAATAATCAAATATTTATTTCTTTTTATATTTATTTGTATTGGTTGAGTATCCTAGAAACACTCATTAATCTATAGAATTGACACAGTTTCCATCATTTCCTTCTTATTTTTAGATATTGAACTTAAAAATTAATGAAAAATTTTCAATGAAGGCTTCACTCCATTCCATATTTTTATAGGTTCCCCTATTCCCAAGGGTTTATTAATTCTTTATTCTGAGTGTAAACTATAACATATAATTTATCTTTTAAATAGTTATGATAAATGACACCTTCAATGAGTAATGTTTTGTCCATATTTTTCACTATCAAAATTTTTTATTCAATAAGCCAATTTTATAGGGTTGTTCTCACAGATGAAATATCATGATTTATTACCTGTTTCTTTAGATAGTCCCCAAACACAATAGAAATTTATTATGTTCAATTTTCTAATTGTAATATCTTAATTGTTCACTTGATATCATATTTTACTCTTCTCATCTACGTCATCATGTATCCATTGACATATTTCTTTTTTTTGAGAAAATATGGAGCATGACATTCAAATATATTCGTCAATGAATGAAATGAAATATATTCCTACATGTTCTACTAATATATTCATAGATCCACATATGTATTTATATACAAGTTTAGCTGGATTATATTCTTTCTTGTTCTTCATCCAATAAGTTGTTCTCATCATTTTTTCATATAAGAAAGAGTCTAATTTCTTTTATCATTCACTTTTTAGATAATATATTCCCACTATATCTTATAGAATTGATTCATCTATTATGATACTTTGGGGAATGTGATCTAATTATTTATGAATTTTTTCTCTTCAGCTACTATATTGAGTGATGTCTTTTCATGACTATCCACCTAGAATATATTATTGTTCTTTCTTCTAACTCTACTAAGAAATTTTCTTTGCCATCCTTTATATATAAACCCATTAATGATAAATGTGAACTTAATAAAATAGTCACTAGTTTTACTGATACATATATGTTTCTTCCATATCCCACCCCAATAGATCACATCAATATTATTTTTAAAATAACCTCCAAAATGAGTATTTATACACCCCATGATCTTAAATGCTCAAAAACTATGAAATTATCTATTCTATTAACACTATCATTCACATCATTCAATTTATTTAAATTTCATATCACATACGATGAATAACCACTATTGGGAATCCATGGGATGTTATTTTTTGCTGATTTGAGAGAATGTTTTTCTAGGTTAGACATCTCAATATTCTTATTTTCCATCTACAATATACCTTATCAAGAGTACACCAAAGAAGACCTCTCTAATTTATCTATATCATGGGTGGTGAAATCATACTGTTATTCTTCTTATAATAGAGAAAAAATATTCTGGAAGTATTTTTATTGGTTGACCTATGTTAAATTTCTTCATGGTTGTGTAGTTACTATTTCAAATTCCTCTATTTCTACAATCAATGGATTTGTGATCAATGGTAGATATATGAATATAATACCCTTAAAAATTATTATCTCTACTGGATAAATGGTATACACTCATTCTATTTCAATAGCTATTTGAAGATTCCCCATTTAATTATACTCTTTCATATTGACAATATTAAATTTTGTTTCACCAGGTCCTGTATAATTGATACATCATATGAGGAAAATATTCTCTCTGTCGTTCCCCCAAGTGACCCAATCATTTATATGTCACATAATTTGATTAATATTTTTAGAATCATGGATCACTCACATTCCTATTATATATATATATATATTATTGAGAAATAATTTTTTAATCATCCAATAACATAAGTTTTATTTCAATATTACCAATATTTTTCTTTCCATTATTCTATTTTTTCACTAATTTTTATCTGGAAGTCCTATAATCCTAGCTGATTCTACATTTACATTCTAGTAGAGGTCTTAATTAATTTAGAATATAAATGAAACCATAAAGTCCTATCTTGACCCTGTCTATAAATAATTCATTCATGAACTTACTAACATGTAGCTTATTATGTGAATTTCATTACCTCAATATTGATTCAATATTCTTTCTCAATGAGAAAACCTATTAATCATGCCACCAAACCTTCTTAATTTTCCCCATAATGATTTTATTGAGGTCATCAATGACCTTAGTATATTTTTAGATATTTATATTCAAACAAAATAATCCTTATAAATTATTCTTACAAGATATATGATTGTATAACTATTATTACAACTGTTTAATATGTAATTTGAGTTTATCCACTTAATCAAAATATTCTTCAAGAATTTAATTTGTAATTATTTTTTTATTTTTTGGATTATCAATGCCTTTATGAAATTACAAAATATTCACATATAGACCAAATATTCCATAATGTTCACAAACTTTTTATAGTTCATGTTCTTCTTTCTCAATATTATTCATCAAGGAATAATCTTTCACATATTTTAATTCTATTTCTACATTTACCAAATAATATTCATTGCAATTTTCTTGTTTCCTTGAAAACAACATTCGATGGATTTTCATTGCTAATGAACTCTCAATTTTTAAGTCCGTTTTAGAAGGAAATATTTCACATGGAATTTTTGTATCTTATACATCACTTTCATCATAATCAAATCTTCTTAGTAACCTTGCTATATTGTGACAATATTGAACCACATTGCAAGGAAACCAATGATATAAATCCTTCGAGTCAACCCTTTCCACTATTGAATTTTATATCTATAATATTGATAGGTAGATATTATGTATCCTATTCAAAAGAAATTATCTTTAAATATGTTAATATTAACATGGAATTAAATTTTTTTCCTATCTTTCATGACTTTATGTCAATTATTTCTTAACTCGTATTCTGTAATCCAACAAACTGTATAATAGAAAACTTGGTGAGACTTTATATAACAACCCTCCTCTTAATTACATATTAATTCGTGATTTATTACATTATATTACACTTTATAAAACCTCAAATATTGATAAGACTAGTGTATTTTGGAATGAGGAAAATTTAAGAACAATTTAAAAATGGTAAAACATCATGTTTATTGAAAATATCCTTAACATGCTCTCACTTAAAAATTCATGCGATAACCTAGGGACATACCTAAAAAAGTGTGATCTTTAAATACTAGTAAAGGAATAAAATTTAATAAGCTAATACATGTTAAAAAATATGAATCTCTATGTTAAATAAAAGGAACATTAATAATAAGGCAATATATTGAATTATAATCATAAATGCGACATGGGAAATGTGGAAACACATTAGAGAACTGCATCATCAAAATAGATCAAGGTTAACTACAAAGGCATCGGGATGGGAAAATTAACATAAATAAATTATTTAAAACTCTATAAAACATTAAATCCTTTTACTAAACTTTAATCAATTCATTGAACTGTTATATAATTTTGGAAGAACCAATCAAATTCATTTCATTCTCATGTTTGAGTGATCCATATAGATTTTAAAACATGGATACATTCACCATCTTATTTTATTCGAAGATAATAATAATATGGAATAAATACATGTAACCAAAAATTAAAATAATCATATGTGCATAAATGTGAACTCCATTGATAGTAAATGTGTATGGTATTCACTACAAAATTGTTTGGCATGGGAAATCCTAGTAAAATATTAGCAACATAATAGTGTCACTAAAAAATCATAAAATGAGTTTCTGAGTGAGAATGGTGTCTCTAATATTTTGTACAAAAAATGGGAAGGAATACAAAAATTTGAATACAAATCCCAACATTGTTAATTGGAAATTGAATAAATAATACCATAAATAAATTTGAATAATGATTAGAAGGTGAAGGTCCCTTCATAAATTTCAGTATGGTGATAGGAGTAAATAAAGATTCATGCGGGGGAATAATGATAGTGAAATGGGTATATAATCATTTATATATAACATTTAATTTAATTGGGTTCTAGGAAAACATTACCAAACTACCAAAAATTGATACTAAGAATCATAACATAAAAGAAGCCCTTGAATGGAAATGAGAAGATAGAAATCCCTTACTTCAGGTGTGACACCAAATTATTGGGAATAGATTATTGAGAAATTCAGGGAACCTTAAGAGGACACCAGAGAGGGGAGGGTATAGTAAAGACATTCTATAAATAATTTTTGTGATGATTAATGGGATATTAGGTGGTTTTATATAGGAAATGTGTGGGGATTTTTTTTATTTATCAAACATAGGTTTTGTACTCTATAAAATAAACTAAACAAACCCAAAAAAGAACACATTGTTTTTTCCCATGATTTATGGAAAATGGAATTGATTTCCATTAGTTTTTTCCTAGTTCCAAAATTTATAAAACAATACCATTGTTTTTGTAGAGGTCTGTCATACTCTGAAAGAAATGATTTTAAAACATTAAAATATATTAGAAGTTTTGTATGCTTCACACTATCTTTATAGAATAAATAAAATTTAAAAAAATCAAATTATTTTAATTTTAAAAAATATATGGTAATGTATACATTTTAAATTATGCATTATATTTCTTTTGGGTCAATATGATTTCATAATACACAAAGTATATTTATACATTACTTAATTATTACTTGAAAACTCACTTGTCAAGGAAAATGATGAAAAATTCACCATTGTAAAATTACAACATTATGATTCAAAAAATTATATTCATATTGTATAACTAATTTTCTATATTTTCCCATTTACACTTTTAATGTAAAAATATTGTTATTTGTTGTGAAATTCCATGTTTTTTGATATAAATAGTTTTTGAACCCTTATATAAAATACATTTTACTTCATAAACAATATATGATAATTTCTATTTGAAAAAATATATTTAATAATAATATTTTTTTAAAATAAACTTTATTTCTAAAAATAAATAAATTCATCAAAATAAATTATTTAAATTAATTTGAATATTACAAAAAATTATTATTTATGTTGTATAGTATGAAAATAAAAATCATTTCTAAAGTAATTACATTTAGAGGAAAATACATTAATTACTTCATAAAAAAATTTAAATACTAATATTTATTGGGTCTTGATACATATTTCTTTAATACACCATCAAACACCATAATAATAAGGTTCACAATGACAATACATTCATGGGGTGGTTTGGTGTACGTTGTTGGAGTTCTGAACTCGATGAGCTTGACCTTCTATCATAAAATTTTTAATTCATGCTTATGTTTTTTGATATCATCTTAGACTTTGTCAATGGAAATTTTAGTGATGATGTCTCCCTTGGTTGTTATGATAAATTGGATTCATAATGTACGATCTTACTAGTTAAGGCCATCACATCTTCTGTCTATGTTAATTGGATTTTTTAAAACTCTATATTTATACTAATATTGTGATCGTTATTCAAAAGATATATTATCAATGTTAATGATTATTAATAGACATTTAAATATTACATAATAAGACAAAATAAATAGATGTGTTTTCTATTACTATACTGCATAATAATACATTTAATTAAACCACAAGGGAAATTTTATTTATAACCATTACGATCAATACAATATTCCCTCCTTAAGAAATTTCTCCCTAATATTTTTAATTTCCCACTTTAAAAGTGATGATTGTAGCTATGTTTCATCACTTCCTCTAGTTCTCATGTTTCCTCTTTAATGTTTTGGTTTCTCCATAGAACTTTGACAAGTTAAATTTTTCTATTTCGTAGAACATTGTCTCTGTGATCTATGATATCCACTGATAGTTATTATTATGAGAAATAATTATTTAATGGTAACTCCTATGTATTGAGTACATCCTTGGGGTCTGGAATGTAATTTTTCAATAGGGATACATGGAATATATCATGTACTTGAGATAAGTTAGTTTTGAGTTATAGATGGTTGTCCACCGATCCAATGCGTTAATGAATCTCGAAGGGGCCGATGAATCTTGAAATATGGTTCCCCATATTCCAAAATATGATCACATTTATCAATGAATATATGCAGTGGAATAATATTTATCCAAAATCAAAATCAACGTCTCATCAATGATTATCAGCATAACTCTTCTGTCAACTATAAGATCGCGGTTTTTAAAACAGTATGTTTTTCATTATGTTTTGGGTTGAGCCCTCTGTACTTTGGTCTTAAAATGATTCCTGGAGGTGTGAGAGGCCTTGGGAGTGTTCTGGGAGCTCGGGGCATGGAGTAAAGGATGTTTGGGAAAGACAGTCCAGGGCGCACGGCCTGCGCATGGCCAGGTAAACCGTGCGGCCATCCCAAGCTAAACTGTGTGACCCTTCCTCCTCCGGATAGAACCATACACACGGTTTGCGCATGGTTTTCTAAATCATGCAGCTACACCGTGTGAGTCCTCCTCCTCTGGGCAGTGGCATGCATATAGTTTGCGCACGGTTTTCCAAACCGTGCAGACAAACTGTGAGGCCACTTAAAGTTGGAAACAATTACAGGTTTGCCACTCTGGGCTTTTAAACACCACTCTGGATTTTCCTCTTCTCCTCCTCTCTCAGCCCTAGTGACGAACTTTTCCGATCCAAGCTTCCCAAGGGTGGTTATCCTTCGATTCTTGGCCATTTAGAGCGTCGTTGTTTGCAGATCGAAGCTCTGGGTAAGGCTAACCTCATCCTTGCTTCTCTTTTTGATTTAGGGTTTGCATCTTCTCTCCCTCTCATTCCGAAGTTGTAAAACATTATCTTTTGGGTGACTATTAGGTTGAATCTCTAAGGGTTGGATGGATTGAGGCCTAAGAACTCGATTGAGAGTGTGTTCAACTGAGGATTCGAGGTAGGTGGTATACAAGTGGTATCCCATGGTTATTTGGGGGATTTTTCCATGTTTAATTGTGTTTTTTTATTCCCTTTGTTATGTTTTGAATAACCTAGGAATGTTGATAATAATGGTGTTTAAAATGGGAAATAGGAAACCTCACGATTCTCGTGGGATGTGTTGGGATTGGATTGACCTAATTAAGGGCCATCCATGGGACGTGTCGGCTTTTCCCGGATTTAGGGATTGATCTTGAACATCTGACCATGTTGTAATGAATTTTAGAGCCCATGATAAATATGTTGGCATGATTGGTGAAAATGGAATAGATGTTAGGTGATGCACCTAGACTTGGCAATAACCTAAGGGTTAAAGTGGAATGGGGTAAATGGTTGATTCATGGGAATGATGAATGAGGTAAATTGATCAATGTGTAAACTGATTAACGACCATAATGGGATAGATTATGGGTTTAATGTTGAATGCATAGAGAGATAGGCATAACACATGGGAATTGCGTGAATGGTTAAATGATGTGAAATGGTTATGTGTTAATGGATTAAGGAATGATGTGAATTTTTGTGTGGTTCGTTGTGAATGGTTTTCCCAAAGGGAAATAGTATGGTTGGTTGGTGGTTACTTATATATAAGCATGTGCACATGGCTTTGTAGAGTGGTGTATGACAAGAGGATCTATGCTTGGGAGTAGCTAACCAAGGTATGGGGGAAACCCAAGTCACCCTAGGTGGGAAATGTTGTTCTTGGTTGTGTGACGTTACGGTAGATGATATTTCTCCCTTGGGTGGTGCACATGTGGTTTGATATGACTATTTTATGATATTTGGGTCATGGCCTTAACGGCACGAGTGTTTTCATTCATGAATCATTGTAGGCACCTAGGGAGGTAGGTGACATGCATTTTATTAGGCACACGCACGAGATGGGTGTGTGAGGCAGGAAAGTTGGGTGCACCTTACATTTCATAAAACCAAGAAATAATGAGAAGAATAAAATATAACAATTGGGTAAATGATGTTTAATGGAGTAATATGGTTTGAGAAAAATTAGAAAATTTTGTTTGGTAAATTATGAAAAGTGGGTTGTTGTAGCTAGTAAGACCTTTTGATAAAATTTTGAGAGTCTTGTGGTATGCGTTCTAAAAATCACGTGCTTGGCATTATAGAGAAATGCAGCCACGACGTCGATTTCCCCTTGGAAAATGGGAGGATGTTGCTAAGAACACTTCTCTAGTAGGGGAGCAAGAAAATGTGGCGATCAATAATGATAGAGAAGACCAGTTCAGAGATAACATGGCTCGCCTTATGCAGATGATGTATTGGGACCCAGGGCGGGTTGCACCCAGCATGTTTGAGCTGACCAGGGAGTTCCAGCTGAAGCACCCTCCGACCTTCACTAGAGAGGGTGTGCCAGAGGTAGCAGAGTTATGGTTAGAGTCTATCCAGATGATAATGGATCATCTAGAGACCCCTGTCAAAAAGAGAGTGAATTTGGACGCTTATATGCTACGAGGATAGGTGAGGCGTTGGTGGGACATTCAAGCTCAAATCGAGCAGGCTGAGGGAATGTCATGGAATGTTTTTAAGGAAATGATTCTGGAGAATATATACCCAGAGAAATTGGGATAGGAGCGGGCTACAGTGTTTATGAGCCTGACTCAGGGATCGCCAACGGTGATGGACTATGCTAGTTGCTTCCCTGATTTGAGACGTTTTTTTCCAATGTTAACAGGGGATGAGGTAGAAGTAGCAAGGCATTTCCAGGATGGGATGAGACATGAGATCAGGTCTCAAGTAAACATATTCTTCTTGAAGAGGCTCGCAGAGGTAGTATATCAGGCACTGATCATGGAAGGAAACCTGAAGGGATCTTCGGGTAGTGGGCTTGTAGTGTCAGTGGGACAGATGAGCGGTGCAGCTACCGAAGGTCGAAAGCGACTCCATGAGAGCTGACAGTATGGTGGAAGTGAGCAAAGTGGCTGGATGAAAGGGTCAGCCTCTCTGAGTGGAAATCAGGTGTTCTTCTATCAGTGCAGTCGACCGGGGCATATGCGTGGTCAGTGTCCTCGACCTCCAGGTGAGTTTCTTTAGTGTGGAAAGATGGGGCATGTGTAGAGGTTCTGCAGGAACCCTCGGCAGGTGGGTGAGCGTGATGGTGGAAGGCAGGTACCAGATACGGGATGAGGATCCGTTTCCCCATATCAGGCAGGCAGCATGAGCTCCATGGGCCATACTAGCTGGGGCGGTGGATGTGGAACTCCAGGGCAAGATCTCTCATGCCATCAAGGAAGTGCAGTGCAAGGGGTTCAAGCTAGAGCCCAGGTTAGAGGGGAAATTCAGCTTCAGGTAGTTCAGTTTGCGCCCGGTTATGGCGAGGCTGGACCATCGACTACTCGAGGTACGATCCTTGTGGCTTTTACATTTGTAGTGCCTTGTTTGACACAGGTGGAACACACTCTTTTATCTCTACTCAACATGTAGTAGCACTAGGTTTACTTCTAGATGGGGTGTGTGGGGTGATGTCAATTGACAATCCGTTGGGGCTGCGAGTCGAGGATATCAAGAAGTGAAAGAAATGTGCCTTGTAAGTTGGTGGGTATCATTTTCTATGGGACATGTTCATTCTCAAGATGTCAGGGTTTGACATAATTTTTGGAATGGATTAGTTGGTTCTATATCTGGCACACATAGAATGTTACCATCATAGAGTATCATTCAGATCTCTAGAGGGTGACACTTATGTCAACCCTAGTGAATGGGATGTTTGAGCAGGGCGTGCAGGTCTGTTTGGTCAACAGATGAGTGGACTCACGGCTCGAGTGGCCTGTCTAATGCTTTATGACAATGAAAGAGGGGAGAAGTCTGTTTTCCCTCCTATGGTGGATCGGTTTCATGATGTGTTTCCTGATGATTTCTCGGGGTTACCTTCTGATAGGGATGTTGAGTTTACAATTGAGTTACTGCCGGGAGCGGAGCCAGTTTCTATTCCTCTATACCGAATGGCAACAGCAAAAATCGAAGAACTGAATGTTCAGCTTTAGGAGTTGGAGCGTAAGTGGTTTATTA
The DNA here is from genome assembly GCA_963277665.1 of Viscum album. Classification (NCBI taxonomy): domain Eukaryota; kingdom Viridiplantae; phylum Streptophyta; class Magnoliopsida; order Santalales; family Viscaceae; genus Viscum; species Viscum album. The sequence goes on from OY728127.1 coordinate 898,809,469, forward strand.
ATCATTGTACGTCTACTTGGGGATCTCCCATGATTTTTGAAAAGAAGTCTGATGGGTCGTTAAGTCTTTGTGTTGAATATCAGATGTTGAATCAGAAGACGGTGAAAAATCTGTTCCCTCATCCTATAATTGATGACCTGTTCGATCAGATGAGGGGTGTATTAGTGTTTTCTAAGATTGATCTGAGGTCAGGTTATCACCAGTTGAGGGTGAGGTCTTCTGACGTGCCACTGACTGCTTTCCAGAGTCAGTATGGGTTGTTTGAATTTGTGGTAATGCCTTTCGGCTAGACCAAAGCACAAGTAGTGTTTATGGCTTTAATGAACCGAATTTTTCATCCCTATCAAGATCAGTTCATGATTGTATTTGTTGATGATATCTTAGTGTACTCGGAAAATCATGACGACCATGCCCAACATCATGACGTCATCTTGGGTACTCTATGAGAGCATTGGCTATATTCCAAGCTATCAATGCTCCAGTTTTGGATAGGTGAGGTGCATTTTTTGGGTCACATCATCTTGGAGGTAGGTGTGTCGTTGGATCCAGAGAAAGTGCAAGCAGTTGTATCTTGGGAGCAGCCCAAGAGTGTTTTTGATGCTCGGAGTTTTCTGGGTTTGGCCAGGTATACTGAAGGTTTATTCAGGATTTCTCTCATTTGGAAGCACCACCTTCTGGATTGACCAAGAAAGGAACCAGGTTCGAGTGGTCTAAGGCTTTCGAGAATGCCTTACAAGAGTTAAAGAAGCGGCTGACGACCACACCTATTTTGATCTTACCTAAGTCAGGTAAGAAGCACATCGTGTTTTGTGATGCGTCTGAAATCTAATATGGGGCTGTGTTGATGCAGGATGAATAGGTTGTGTCTTATGGGTCAAGGTAGGTGAGACCCCATGAGAGGAACTATCCCACTCATGACCTTGAGCTACCAGTAGTGGTGTACGCCTTGAAGTGCTGGAGGCACTATCATTAGGGAGAATAGTTCACTGTGTTTACCGACCATAAGAGTTTAAGGTACATCTTATCAAAACGAGATATGTATCTTCGGCAGTGTCAATTGGTTGAATATCTCTAGTATTTTGACTTTGGGTTGGTCTACACGCCGGGAATGGGAAACAGTGTCGTTGATGCTCTGAGCAGGAAGATTCAAAATCAGATGGTTCAGGAGTCCAGCACCAAATGGATGGTGATGGATTTGTTCTCAAAGATACACCTGGAGGTGCAGGAAGAGAGTGGTCAGGTTACTCTTGCTTTCTTAATGATGGATTTGATGCTTCTGAGTCGAGTTAAGGAAAGTCAGCTTGATGATCCTGAGTGTTTGATTATGAAGGAAAAGCTTAATGGTGGGGAGCTACCTTCGGGTTGGATCATCGGTGTGGACAATGTTGTTCGTGTTCGTGATCATGTGGTTGTGCCAATGAGTGTGTGGGAAGAGTTGATGCATAAGTTCCATGCATCAAAGTGGGCAGTGCATCCTGGTTTGAGCAAGATGTATCGTGATCTCCAAAGGAAGTTTTGGTGGCCTAGAATGAAGAAGGAAGTTGCAGGCTTTCTGGCGCGGTGTCATACCAGTCTGCAGGTGAAGGCCAACCATAAACACCCAGGTGGTCTGTTTCATTCATTTCCCATTCCGTAATGGAAATGTGATGAAGTGATAGAGTATTTTTTGTGGGTCTTCCAAGGATACCACAAAATAATGATTCCATATGGGTGGTTGTGGATCGGCTAATGAAAGTGGCTCATTTCTTACCAATTTAGGAGACCTTTACAGTCGACCAGTTGGGTGAGCTGTATGTTCGGGAAATAATGTGGTTTCATGGTGTGTCGTAGACCATAGTTTCAGACCGGGATCTGCGTTTTACTTCGCGCTTCTGGCAAGGGTTGTAGAAACCGCTTGGTACACTGGTGTTTTTGAGTATGACTTTCCACCCACAGATGGATGGGTGGTCGGAGCATACGATCCATGTATTGGAAGACATGCTAAGAGTTTGTGTCTTGTACTTCAGTGGTTCTTGGGAGAGGAACCTATCATTATTTTAGTTTTCCTACAACAACAGTTTTCATGCTACGATTCAGATTGCACAGTTTGAGGAACTTTATGAAAGACCATGTAGATCTCTATTATGTTGGCTAGAGGCTGGTGAATCAGAGTTGTTGGGGCCAAGTCTCGTGCAGGAGACATCAGAGAAAGTTAAGTTGATCAGGTAGTGGATGGCTATGGCTCAGGGTATGCAGAAGTCATATGCAGATCGGAGGCGTAAACATCTTGAGTTTGGGGTGGGTGATAAAGTGTTCCTTCGAGTGTCACCATGGTTGGGTCACCATCGGATTCTGAAGTAGGGAAAGTTGGCACCAAGGTATGTGGGATCTTTTGAGATTGTGGAGAGGATCAGACTAGTGGCTTACCGATTGGATCATTCACAGCGGTATGGTGGGATGCATGATGTGTTTCATGTGTCGCAGCTTTGAAGGTATCACCCTGACCCATCTCACACGGTTGATGTTGAGGATGTGGATCTTGAGGTTGATGTGTCCTTTGAGGATCATCTATTTCTTGTGGTGGATCATAGTGAAAAATTCTTGCGAGGCAAGGTTGTGACATTAGTGCGAGTACTATGGCAGCATGGGAAAGTTCAGAATGAAACATGGGAGTGGGAATCAGATATGCAGGCTCTTTGGCCTGAACTTTTCTCTTCGGTGAATTAATGAGGCTTGGAAACTCAGCTCGATGATGAGCCGTTATATGGTTGGGAGGTTGTAAGATCCCGGTTTTTGAAACGGTATGTTTTTCATTGTGTTTTGGGTTGAACCCTATGTTTTTTTGGCTTAAAATTTTTCCTGGAGGTGTGAGAGGCCTTGGGGGTGTTCCGGGGTCTCGGGGCATGGAAGAAAGGACATTTGGGCAAGACAAGCTAGGGTGCACGGCCTACGCATGGCCAGGTAAACCGTGTGGCCATCCCAGGCTAAACCGTGCGACTCCTCCACCTTCGGGCAGTGGCATGCGCACAGTATGCACACGTTTTTCTAAACCGTGTGATCAAACCTTGCGGCCACATAATTTTGGGAATAAATAAATGTTTTCCACTCCGGGCATTTAAACCCCACTCGGTATTTTCCTCCTCTCCTCCTATCACAGCCCTAGTGATGAACTTGGCCAACCCAAGCTTCCCAAGGGTGGTTCTCCTTCGATTCTGGGCCGCTTAGAGCATCATTGGTTGTGGATCGAAGCTCTGGGTAAGGCTATCCTCATCCTTCTCTTTTTGGTTTAGGGTTTCCATCTTCTCTCCTTCTCATTCTGAAGCTCTAAAACCCTATCTTTTGAGTGAGTTATAGTTTGAAACTCCAAGGTTTGGTTGGATTGAGGCCTAAAAACTCGATTTAGAGTGCGTTCAAACGCGAATTCTAGGTAGGTGGTCTACAAGTGGTATCCCATGGTTATTTGGGGGATTTGTGGATGTTTAATTGTGTTTGTGTTATCCCTTGGTTATTTTTTGAATAACCTAGGAATGTTGATAATAATGGAGTTTAAAATTTCAAATGGTAACCCTCGTGGTCCCCATGGGATGTGTTGGGATTGGCTTGACCTAATTTAGGGCCATCCATGGGATGTGCCGGCTTTTCCCAAATTTAGGGATTGATCATAAACATGTGACCTTGTTGTAATGAATTGTCGAGCCCTTGATAAATATGTTGGCATGATTAGTGAAGTTGGAATAGAAGTTAGGTGATGAACCTAGACTTGGCAATAACCTAAGGGTTAAAGTGGAATGGGTTAAATGGTTTATTCATGGGAATGATAAACAAGGTAAATGGGACAATGTGTAAATTGATTAAAGGCCATAATGGGATATATTATGGGTTTAATGTTGAATGCTTAGTGAGATAGGCATAACACATGAGAATTGGGTGAATGGTTAAATGATGTGAAATGGTTATTTGTTAATGGGTTAAGGAATGATGTGAATTCCCATGTGGTTCGTTGTGATTGGTTTTCCTAAAGGGAAATGGTATGGTTGGTTGGCTGTTACTTATATATAAGCATGTGCACATGGCTTCGTAGAGTGGGGTCAGACATGAGGATCCATGCCCACGGGTTGAGTGAAGACTGAGGTTCTAAACTGCACCCTAAATGCGCAGGTTAGGAAAGGGGATTGTGGGTCTATTCTCCTAACGGTTTCATGTGATTGTTGGCCTTATACCCATGTACCATAATGAATGTGATTAACCCATGGAAATGTTATGAAATGGTAAGTGATGACAATTGGTAATAATTGAATAGTAATGGAATGACAATGACTTTGGATCTGAAATTTTTGATGGAACCTTAATTAATTACTTGGAAATTATCATTCAAATTCCTTGGCATGCACAACCTATTTATACTAGATATTTTGTAGACACCGTTGGGGGTGGCCAACTGAGTTGTACTCACACCCTGCTCGGGCCGCCATTGGGAACCCGAGCAGACTTCATGTTTGTAGGTCTGGAGAATGGCAAAGGTCCTTTCTAGGTAGTGAGTGGACATGGGTAGCACTTGGTAAAGGATCCGGACTTAGAGTCGGGACCATTTTGGGGATTTTGGATGTTGTCCTTATTTTGGGTCTTTGTTTACTCTTGCACTTGTAGTATGACATGGCATATTTATATTTTGAATTGGTTATGCATGTTCCTTGCTTAGTGGTTATGGTTTCCGCGTTTTTGTTATTTGTGTTGTGGATTACTATGATAAATAGGGGTATAGTCTCCCCACATGACTCTATTGACCCTCGCTGCTAGTCGGCAGCCATTGGCATATGGGGAGGTGCGCTTAAGGTCATGTAACCACCCAGCTCGGGGCACCGGTTAGTGGATCCCGGGTCGGGGATGTTACATAAAATCTGAGAATCCTTTATTTTCTAAAAAATAGTCTTAATCTTTTCCATTATTTTCTTGACCATTTCAAGACTTAGCTATTACTCTTACCCAACATTATCCCAACATGCAGGTGTTCTGCACCTCTTCCCACAAAAGTTCGCATAGGGATCCATTTGGATATTGGGATGGAAATATTATTGTATGGGAACTCAACTAGAGTAAGATCTTTATCTCATCCCCTTTTTAAGTCCATAAAACATGCTCTCAACGTGTCTTCCCAGGTCTCAGTATTCCTATCAAATTTCCCTTCAGTTTGAGGATTACAGCCCATAATAAAGTTCATCTCAATGATTAGAAAATGTTTGAGTCTTATCCACAACTTCAAGTTTAATCTTGGATCTCAATCTGAAACAATCGATAATGGTACTTCATGCAGACTCAACACTTCTATTATTTATATTCATGCATGTTGATCCAGTTTGAAGTCTTCTTAAATCAAACTTAATTGTTTGGTGTTTGTAAGATGATCCACCATAACCAAGTTATCATTGTTTTCTCTTAATTTATTTTGAATTCTTCTAACAAAGACCATGGTTGTGTTTTCCCATTTCCAAGTAGGTATGGATAATGGTTTAATTATCCCCATCAATTTCATCCTCTCCTCCTTCACTTTCCAACATACAAGATATATTGAGGTATATTCTATGATCTCATTCATTATATTTTCCAACCTTAAAGATCTCAATACATCTTTGTGCTTCTAGGATGGATATAGAACGATGAGTTATGTGAATCATCGAATATATATTTCTTTAACTAAGGATTTGGTGTTACTTATATTCCTGACCCAATTATTACAACACCTTATTCATTGGAAGGGAACACTACGTATTCCCCTATTCTTATAGTTTCCACAGTCTTTTAAATTCCTATATCATTTTTGAGATAATCCATTATGTTTTCTATAAGGGGTTGTTGAGAAATAATTTGTGAGAGGATTAGTGATTTTCATTTCATTATGATTCCCATATCGATCCTTTCTAAATATAAGAAGATTGTATCGATATCAATTCCCATTAATGTTATAATTTTTGAATCCATTCTACAGAGGGAAGACACCACATTATTTTCTTCACCAGGATGATACAATATTTAGAATTTCTAGTCCTTCATCTTATCTAACCATCTTTGTTTGAAAATATTCATCTTTTTCTATGTGCATATAAAAATGAGAATTTTTTTATCCATATATATTTCACACTTCTACCCAAAGATACAGTGTATCCATATTATCAAAGTCAAGATCACTATAGTCAACTCTAGATCATACATTGGGATGTTGTATTTTTTAACATTAAACTTCCTTAAATCATTGGCTATGACTTTTTCAATATTCATTAACACACTAAATTTTCCCTTCTTCGAAGCATCACAGAATATTGTGAAAAAATTTCCATTTGTGGGTAGTATGAGAATAGGGTAAGTGATAATCCTCATTTTCAATACCTTGAATATATCTTCACTTTAATCATTCCATGAAACCTATACTCCCATCAGTGTTGTCGTGGTTAGAGTGTTTAAAAATCACGATAAAGTTTTCAAAAATCAATGAAAATACCCTACTAATCCAAGGAAACTAAGGAAATCTGTCACAGATGTAAGACTCAATAATCCTCCCATATCTTATATGCTTCAAGGGTCCAAATATATTCTATTTATTGTGATGATATTCTCCAAGAATGATACTTCGTTTAACTAGAACATACATTTTCTGTACATGGCATAAACCCACTCCTTTCATAAGGTATTTATCCCAATTATCATATTCTCCACTTGATCCTCCTTGGTTTTAGCTAATATTGGAATATAATCTATAAATATTAACACAAATATTCCAAGGTAATCTCTAAACACATTATTCATCATTTCTACTATGATTAAAGAATAATTTGTTAGTCTGAATGGAATTACTGTGAACTCATAGTGCATATACCTTGTATAAAAAAGAAATGTTATGGATATCCTCCTTCTTCACCCTAAAATTGTAATATCCTAACCATAGATCCACCTTGGAGATGTATTCTTCTCCACTTATATAATTGAACTAGTAATCAATATGAGTTAAAGGATATTTTTCTATTATCATGATATTGTTGGTCTCACGATAACAAATGTAAAGGCACATTGAACCATCCTTCTTCTAGACGACAAGGACTGGTGCACCCCATGGTGAAGAAATCGGGTGTATGAACTCTTTATCTATATTCTATTGTGGTTTTATATTCAGATACTCATGTTCCAAAATATCCATTCCATAAATATTCATGGATATGTCATGACTCGTCCTCGGGGCCCGTGCCGTGACTACCCCATGCCCGCCTTCCATAGGCCAGGGGCTGGCGACTAGAACCAAGGCATAATTCCCGATAAAAAGGGAAGGCATTGCCTTTGTAAAGTAAACAAACACCACAGAGCAAACAAGCAGTAGATGTATACACTAAGTAAAAGCTAACACAAAAGTAAGTGCGAAAAAGTAAGTGGGCCAGAATAAAATCCCAAACGTAAAGTAAAGTACAACTGGAAAAGGAAAACAACAACTGAAAGTAAAGTTGTAGCCTCGAGCCGTCCCTAGGTGGTCCCACCTAAAGGGTGAGTACAGATAGCCTCCATAGCTCCTCGGGTCCAATCGTCTGCTCCGAGTATGTCCCGCCTCGTGGTCCACCTCCGGGTACCGACCTGCTCTGCAAATCTCAACGGCGATCAGCGTTGTATGTCGTCTGCAGCCAACATAACGTAGTGCGGGCATATCCCTTGCAGGTGTGAGTATAAGATACTCAGTAGGGACCCCGAGACCCTTGAAGGTCTCCCAGATTCCAAAAAGGATAATCCAAAAAAGAAGATACAATCACAAAGTAACATCTGACTCTACTTAGGTATATTCCCATACATATACCTAAGTCATCAATTCCAGTTTTCTCCAACCTCCGAGCCCATGTTCGTTCACATCCACAGAGGAAAACATAACCCGATCCACATAGGAAAGCATAACGTACCCACATAGTAAAACAAGTCATATTCATCTCACAGAGGTATACTTCCTCGTATGACGATATAGATGATGAGATATTTCCACTAATTCATCTAAGACGTCGGACCCACAAAGGATCGATTGGTACTAACCCACGCAATGACCCACAATGAATCTGACCCACACAAGATCGATAGGTAACTAACCCCTGTAATGTCCCACACAGGATCGGACCCACACAGGATCTGTTGGCGCTGGCCCACACAGGACCGCTGAGCACTAAACCACACAGGATCTGACCCACACAAGATCGGTAGCACTGATCCACGTAGGATCGCTGAGTGCTGTAGTCGTCGCCGCCGAATCCACGGAGGATTTCTGCAGAGTCGTCATCATCGTCGCAGTCGCAGCCAGCTCTAGGGTTCCCGCACACAGCAAGCTCGTTTGGGATGCTCCGCTACACAAGCATAAGGGATGTTACATCAACTGACACATAGTTAGGAGTTTATGTATCCAAAAGATCTGTATTGTCAACAGGAACTCAACGTCACAGACGGCGTGTCAATCAGACGCTCGGTCTGAGAGTTATTGGCTTTTTCGTCCCAGGGGCCCGGTTGGTTTTTATGTCAAAACCAGCCCGACCATACTCCAACTGCATCCAAACCTCGAGCGGAGTAAGCCAAAAGGTCCGTCTCATTTATATGAATCCAACAAAGTTGATGGCACGTCAATCAGACATCCAGAACTCAAGTTATATGTGTTTCCGCTCCAAGGGCCCGGTTGGTTTCGTGTACGAACCAACCCGGCCCGATACCCTCTGGGTCAGCCCGAACCGAGTCGACCCGTCCCGGGTCCGGGTCCGGCCTGCATGGGCGCGGCCCGACCCAGCAGGCGCAGCCCGGTCCGGCGGACCGGCCAGGGCAGCCGGCCTGGCGCGATGGCACACGCAGGTGGATCGGCCATTTGGCTGAGCAGATGAGGGGGGGGGGGGGTGCTTCCCCCTGTGTGTAACCGCGGCCTCCATTATGGGGCCGCTCATGTTCGGCCAGCCAAGGGTTTTGAACCCCCGACTCTTCCCTGTCCGGCCGGCCCGCTCCGGCCGGCCGGCTTCTGCCGCCACGGGACCGGCAAGGTCTGTCCCCCCTACTCCCACGCCAGCGGCCCGATTCCGGCCATCGGTTCCCCTACTCCGCCGCGGCTAAAGCCGCAGCCTTGGTCCGTCCGGTGCGGCGCGACGGGGCGGTGCCCCTCCGCCGCGGCCCCGCTCCGACCGTGCTGTCTTAGTGTTTTTCCGGCGCGGCGTGACGGCGCCGCGGCTTGGTTCAATTTTCAAATGCGCAGTGCAACGGCGCCGTACATCCTTGCTACTCATTCCCGCGCGGTGCGACGGAACCACGTCACTTTCCTTTGAATCGAAACAATAACAAAAATATGGGAGGAGGGTCAAACTTGTTTGTGCCGTCCGACCCCCTCCCATTAAACAATATCAAGTAATCAAAATGAGTGTGGATAGGTGATTGAATAATTCACAAATAAAAACACCTAAACCCCTACCTCATTGAACACGTTGAGTGAGGAATCGTCGCGGCGATAACTGTCGCGGAAGGAGACGTCGTAGAAGGAGACGTTGATCTCCGAGGAATCCGGCGTTCTTCGTGTTCTTCGCATTCTTCGTCTAAGATGAAGAAGTTCCTCAAGATCCTTAAATTTTCTCCCAAAGGCTCCCACAACTAGAATTCCAACAAAATAAAATAAGTTCAACACTTATTTTATTAACATAACCTAAGCATTTCCATTTCAAACATTCACATTTAACTCACATAATTAATTAACATAAGTTGTCAAAAATTAATGGTGAGTTGAGGTGGGATAGAGAATATGAAGGGGTGGGGTTCGTGTGGGCCCCACCGGCCTCATAACCTCTCATGGGATGTTGTGTGGCTACCCAACTTCCACCCAAAGGTTAATCACTTAGAAAGAAAAATAAAATTTGTCACATAAATTTTAATTTAACTTCCACAAATTTAAAAACTTCACCCGTTAAAACGCAACATCGAAAAAGGTGTTCCAAAGCAATTACCGGCGATGCAGTTCCATCGATGACCTCAGAATTTGATTCCAAGTACCGGTTCAAATGTTAGAAAAACCCGCTCGTTCGTTCATTGAACGTACCTGAGCTATACTTCGGATAGAAATTCCGGGCACACCGGGCCTCAGAATCAAGTGCCGTCAGAAACCACATTTTTGTAAAATTCCAAAAATAATAAGAAAAAATTTTCCTTGAATTTTATGGGTCTTTACATTACTCCCACTTCAGATAATTACATCCCCTTAAAGATATATCAAAAATTGGGGAAACAAATGTGGGTACTGTGCACTCATCTGAACCTCCCGCTCACAAGTGCTATAATGGAGGTTCCCATGCTGCTATCTGATGCGCACTAGAGGAATCGACCGTCAACGTAGGACCTGCTCCTATTGATCCTCAATCTCCACCGGAACCTCTACAAAAGTCTCCCCATCATCAACGTCCAGCTCCCCATGGTCAATGATATTCGTCAGGTCATCCACGTATCTCCTCAGCTGAGATACATGGAAGACGTTGTGCACTCGGTACAACTGAGGTGGTAGAGCTAGGCGATAGACCACCTCGCCAATCCTACTGAGGACCTGAAAAGGTCCGATGAAGTACGGTGATAACTTGCTGCCTCAGCCAAATATCCGTAATCCATGATGAGGTGAGACCCGCAAGAAGACATGGTCGCCATCCTAGAACTCTAGTCACCTCCGCCTTCTGTCCGCATAAGACTTCTGTCGGCTCTAAGCTATCCTCATCTGCTCCTGGATGACGTGGACCTTCTCTGTCATGGCCTGGACCATTTCTGGTCCCACCAGTGCTGACTCCCCAGGGTCTGTCCTACACAGAGGTGACCTACAAGATCAGTCGTACAACGCCTCGTATGGTGCCATCCTGATGGTGGAGTGGTAGATGTTGTTGTACGTGAACTACACCAAGGGTTTGTGGTCCTCCCAGATGCGACCAAAGTCGAGGACAAATGCGCGGAGCATTTCCTCCAGAGTCTGAATGGTCCTCTCCGTCTGACCATCCGTCTAAGGGTGAAAGGCAGTGCTCAGACATAGCTGCGTCCCCAACGCCTCCTGCAACCCCTTCCAAAGTCGAGAAGTAAAGCGAGCATCCCGATCGTAGACGATAGATGATGGCACACCGTGAAGCCGAACAATCTCCTAAACGTAGAGACATACCAAGCTCTCTACTGAACCCTGCTCTCTGATGGGTAAGAAGTGAGCCGAATTGTTGAGTCGGTTGACACTCACCCAAATGGAGTCGTGACCTCTGGGAGTGCGTGGAAATCTAGTCACGAAGTCCATATATATGTCATCCCACTTCCACTCCGAGACCTCAAAGGGTTGTACCATGCCTGCTAGAACATGGTGCTCTGCCTTCACCTGCTGCTAGGTGAGGCATCGAGAATCAAACTCTGCCACAACCTTTTTCATGCCTGACCACCAGTGCTGTCGTCTGAGATCCTGGTATATCTTCGCCACTCCAGGATGAACCGCCAAAGGAGAAGTGTGAAATTCTCTCAGCACCTCCTCTTGTAAAGAAACTGGTACCAAGGTACATCCTCTGAAAAGGACATCGTGCTCTCCTCCCATAAAGAATCCATCAGGTGCCTGTCCAGAGGATATCTGTGCATGTTGCATCTCATAGTCGGAGCCCCCACATTGTGCCTCTCTAACCCGCTGTAGTAGTGGAGGAGTGGCTATGAGTGATTGAAGGAAGGCTGCTCCATCTCTCTCCATGAAGGATATCCGCAAAGCGGCTAGCTACTCTGTCGCCTCCCCTAGTAGCTGGATGCCCGTCCTCCTACTGAGAGCATCAGCTACTATGTTCCCCTTTCAAGGAGTATAGACTATCTCAAAGACATAGTCCTGGAAGAACTCGAGCCATCGCCACTGTCTTATATTAATTTCCTTCTACCAAAATATGTACCTTAGAATCTGATTTTCAGAATAGACTGTAAACCGCTCGCCCATCAGATAGTGTCACCACATCTTCAAAGCGAAGACCACTGCTACTAACTCCAAGTCATGGGTAGTTTATTTCTGCTCATGCTTCCTCAAATGATGTGATACATAAGCGATCACGGCCCGCTCCTGCAACAGGACACATCTGAGTCCAGTCCCTGATGCGTCGCAGTAGACTACGTACCCATCTCCCTCCCCGGTAGCCTCAAGATAGGTGTGCTGGTCAATATCTGTCTCAGCTTATGGGATCTCTACTGACATCTGTCGGAACACACAAAGGGTTTCCCCTTCTTCTTCAATACTGATAGTAGTGCCGCAACTCTGAAGAAGTCTGGAACAAATCTCCAGTAGTATCCAGCAAGTCCCAAGAAACTTCGTAACTCTGTCACGCTCCTGGGTGGCTCCCAAGAGAGGCCTTCCTCAATCTTCACAGGATCCACCAAAACTCCCACCTCAGAGATGACGTGTCCCAAGAAGTAGACCTCACATATCCAGAACTGACACTTAGAGAGATTTCCAAAAAGCCGGTGCTCTCTGAGTGTGTCTAGTACAACCCGCAAGTGGTAGGTGTGCTCCTCCTCAGTCATCGAGTAAATCAAAATGTCGTCAATGAAGACTACGAAAAATCGATCGAGGTATGGCTGAATGATCCTGTTCATGAGGGCCATGAACACTGCTGGAGAATTGGTTACGCTGAATGGCATAACCAAGAACTCATAGTGGCCATACCGACATCTGAAGGCCGTCTTCTGCACGTCCTCATCCCGAACTCTGAGCTGATGATAGCCTGACTTGATGTCTATCTTCGAGAACCATCGTTCCCCCTTGAGCTGATCAAAGAGGTCGTCAATCCTCGGTAGCGGATACTTGTTCCTCACTGTCACCTGGTTTAGGCGACGATAGTCAACACAATGTCACAAGCTCCCGTCCGCCTTCTTGGCGAACAATATCGGGTAAACCTAGGGTGAAACACTCGGTCGGATGAATCCCTTGCCCTGCAAGTCCTCCAACTATACCCATAGCTCTTGAAGCTTAGTGGGGGCCATCCGATATGCTGGTGTGGATATCGAGGCTGTCCTAGGGTACATGTCAATATAAAAGTCTACCACTCTACGAGGAGGTAGTCCCGGAACGTCATCGGGGAAAATGTCTGCATACTAATCCACCACTGCAGGAAAACCAGGACTCTGCACGTCAACTTCTCCTAGGATGAGGCTAGGCAACTGATGAGTGATGGGCTGTCCTATCCTCTGTGGAAGTCCATCCTATGCTGTGAAGGCTCCCTTCTTGCGGGTGAAGGTGAACCTGCTCCTGTCGGTGCGTACACACCGCACCTTGGGCCTAATACAGTCGATCTAATCATGGACTGTAGATAACCAATCCATGACCAAGATGACGTCGTAAGGCCTCGACGCCGCTACAAGAAGATCCCAACCGAATCTCTCGCCTCATAGAGTAAGATCACATTGCCGGCACCAGTGTGTAATCATCGAGTATGCTCCCATAGGAGTCTCTAGCCATAAGGATCGATCCAACGACTCCGTCGGAATCTCTGAGCTCTGATCAAGGGAATCAGCTATGAAATAATGACCCGCTCCTATGTCTATAAGAACTGCATCAAGATTGGAATAGACATAGATAGTAACTCGAATCATCTCGGGCGCGCCGTAGTCATAGGCCTCCGTTGCCTGAAGCTGTTCCTGTTTCTGCCAGCCAGCTCCCTGTGGTCGGGGTGGACCTCCTGGCGGTTGTAGTGGTAGAGCCTCAAAGCGTCTCCCACCACCTGCTGCTCGGCCAGCTCCTCTGCCTCGTCCGCCTACTCCCTGTGGACCGCCACGGTCGACCCTCTTCCTCTGCCTAGGTGGTCCCTCAACCGTCTGTTGCTCCTCTGCATGGAGGGTCGGGCAGTCACGAGCCATGGAGCCCTGCCCGCTGCAAGAGTAGCACTTTCTGCCTCTCGAAAGACTGGCTCCGTGTTGTGTGCCCTGCACTGCTAGGCCAGTGTCCTGAGGTCATTTTCCTGAGGTTCTGGTCTTCCTGGACCCATGTGTCATCCGTCGAGTGCCTGCTGCAGAATACTCTGCTACGTGCCGCCCTACGGTAGGTCTCTCTGCTGATGCAGGCTCAACAAGGAAGCTCTCGATAATAAGGGCTCCCCCCAGTACCCCTGCCTGTGTCGTAATGCTGAGGGAGATCAGCGATGCCCTGAAATCATGCCTCAATCCCTGCTCGAAGGTCCGGGACCGGAAGAATGGGTCTCGTACCATGTCTGTCGAGTAGCGCAAGAGATCGGTAAATCTCACCGAGTACTGGGCAACCGTCAAGCTGCCCTACCGCAGCTGAAGAAGCTCCTGGATGTGCACCGGATGGAGGGTGGCCGGGACGAACACTGAGTGGAAGAGGCTCTCAAAGTCCGTCCAGAGAAAATATGCCTCATCGTGCACCTGGAGCATCAAGCTCCACCATCTGCCCGCTACCGTATGCAGTAGGCTCGCTGCATGGATCACCATGAGGTCTGATAGTCTACTCACTAACCTAAAAACCCATAAAACTTCCTCCAACCAATCCTCAGCTGCCTGAGGGTACGTCTCTCAGCGGAACCTGGGCGGTCGCTGACGCTGAAAATCATGCAGTGCACTAAGGAGACATGCATCGTCAGCGGTTGGGGCTGGTAGCATCGGTGGCTCGGCGGGTAGAGGTACCGCCGGTGCCTCTACTGTCAAAGGGCCCTATACCGAGGCATCGTCACTCGGTGGGCTGTCGTCATGTACAACTCTCGGAACCCTAGCTGGCTGGCGTCCTGGGGCCATCCTGAAAAGAAACAGGTGTGCCATGGTCAGAACAGTATACCTGGTGGGCTGACAAAAAGTAATCACAAAAAAAAACATGAAACACTTATGCAATCAATGTTTTCGTGTATTAAGTCAGAAATTAGAAGTCCGGATCCTGGTGTATGGATACGTCGGCCGCCACACCAATACTGGACTCTCTGGACTGATAACCACACTCAATACGCTTAACACTATTGCTTCACATAGAAGAAAGTTTAGAGTCCAAAGTTCTACGGTAGAACTGAACTCCTTTAATACCAATTTTTCACGACCCGTCCTCGGGGCCCGTGCCGTGACAACCCCATGCCCGCCTTCCATAGGCCAGGAGTTGGGGACTAGCACTAAGGCATAATTCCCGAAAATAAGGGAAGGCATTGCCTTTGTAAAGTAAAAAAACATCACATATCAAGAAAGCAGTAGAAGTATATAGTAAGTAAAAGCTAATTGAAAAGTAAGTACGGAAAAGTAATTGGCCCAGAATACAAACCCAAATTGAAAGTAAAGTACAATTGGAAAGGGAAAACAAAAACTGAAAGTAAATCCGCAACCTCGAGCCATCCACTGGAGGTCCCACCTGAAAGGTGAGTACAGATAGCCTGCACAGCTCCTCGGGTCCAACCGTCCGCTCCGAGTATGTCCCGCCCAGTGGTCCACCTATGGGTACCGACCTGCTCCACAAGGCTCAACTGTGATTAGCGCTGTCCATCGTCTACAACCAACACAACGTAGTGCGGGCATAGCCTGTGCAGGGGTGAGTATAAGATACTTCGTATGGACCCTGAGACCCCCGAAGGTCTCCCAAATTCCACAAAGGATAATCCACAAAGGAAGATACAATCACAAAGTAACATCTGACTCTACTTAGGTGTATTCCTATAAATATACCTAAGTCATAAATTCCAGTTCACTCCATCCTCCGATCCCATGTTTGATCACATCCACACAGGAAAACACAACCCGATCCACATAGGAAAGCATAATGTACCCACATAGGAAAACAAGTCAAGATTCTTCTCACACAGGTATACTTCTTCGTATGATGATAGAGATGATCAGATATTGCCACTGATTCATCTAAGCCATCAGACCCACAAAGGATTGATAGGTACTAACCCCCGAAATGACACACAAATGATCTGACCCACACAGGATCGATAGGTAACTAACCCCCGCAATGACCCACACAGGATCGGACCCACACAAGATCTGTAGGTGCTGGCCCACACAGGACCGCTGAGCGCTGACCCACACAGGATCTGACCTACACAGGATCGGTAGCACTGATCCACGTTGGATCGCTGAGTGATGTAGTCGTTGCCTCCGGATCCACGGAGGATTTCGGCACAGTCGTCATCGTCGTCGTAGTCGCAGTGATCTCTATGGTTTCTGCACATAGCATGATCATTCGGGAGGGTCCCCTCCATGAGCCGAAGGTCTGATACATCAACTGACACATAGTCCAGAGTTGATGTATCCAAAAGTTCCGTATCATCAACAGGAACTCAACGTCACAAACTGCGCTTCAATCGGACGCCCGATCTGAGAGTTATTGGTTTTTTCGTCCCAGGGGCCCGGTTGGTTTTTATGTCCAAACCAACCTGACCGTACTCCAACTACGTCCAATCCTCAAGCGGAGTTTTCCATAAGGTCCGTCTCACTTAGAGGAATCCAAAAATTCAACGACATGTTAATCGGATGTCTGGAACTCAAGTTATAAGTGTTTCCGCTCCGAGGGCCCGGTTGGTTTCGGGTACAAACCAACCCAGCCGAACCCAAAGTACTCTGAAACCTTGAGTGTAATATACCAAAATGATCGTCTCGATCCAAGGATCACATCAAAGCTGACGGTGCATCGATCAGAGGTCTGCATCCCAAGATATGGGAAAAAGACCGATGGAGGTTCAGTATTAGGGGGTTCGGGCCCGGTCCTACCCGGCTTGATACCCACTCGGTCGGCCTGAACTGGGTCAACCCGTCCAGTGTCTGGGTCCGGCCCACATGGGCATGGCCCGGCCCGGCTGGAGCGGCCTGGCCCGGTCTGGCGGATAGGCCAGGCCAGCCAGCCCTGCGCGCTGGCGCCAGCAGGTGGCTCGGCCGTTTGGCCGTCCGGATAAGGGGGGGGGGGGCACTGCCCCCCTGTGTGTAACTGCGGGCCACATTATGGGGCTGCTCACATCTGGCCAGCTGGGGTTTTTGAACCCCCAGCTCTTCCATGTCCGGCAGGCCCGCTCTGGCCGGCTAGCTTCTACCGCCACGAGACCGGCAAGGCCGATCCCCCCCTGCTCCGACGTTGGTGGCCTGATTCCGGCCACCTGTTCCCCTGATCCACCACGGGATAAGCTGCGGCCTTGGTCTGTCCGGCGTGGCGCGATGGTGCCGCACCCCTCCGCTGCGGCCCCGCTCCAGCTGCGGTGTATTCGGGTTTTTCTGGCGCGGCCTGACAGCACCGTGGCTTGGTTCATTTTTCAAATGCGCGGCGCGACAGCGCCGCGCATCCTTGCCCCTCGTTCCCACGTGGTGCAACGACACCGCGTCACTTTCTTTCAAACCGCAACAACAACAAAAATATGGGAGGAGGGTCGTCCGTGTTTGTGCGGTTCGGTCCCCTCCCGTTAAACGATATCAAGTGGTCCAAATGAACGAGGATAGATGACGGAAGAATTCACAAATAAAAACACATAAACCCTGACCTCGTCAAACATGTTGAGTGAGGATTCGTCTCGGAGATAACTGTCGCGGAAGGAGACGTCGCGGAAGGAGACGTCGATCTCCGAGGAATCTGGCGTTCTTCGCGTTCTTCGTGTTCTTCGCGTTCTTCTTCTATGATGAAGAAGTTCCTCAATCTCCTTAGCTTTTCTCCCAAAGGCTCCCACAACCATAATTCCAACAAAATAAAATAAGTTCAACACTTATTTTATTAACATAACCTAAGCAATTTAATTTCAAACATTCACATTTAACTAAAATAATTAATTTACATGAGATGTCAAAAAATAATGGTGAGTTGAGGGGGTTAGAGAATATGAAGGGGTGTGGTTCGTGTGGGCCCCACCGGCCTCATAACCTCTCATGGGAAGTTGGGTGGTTACCCAACATCCACCCAAAGGTTAAACACTTAGAAATATAAATAAATTTTTTCACATAAATTTCATTTTAACTTCCAAAAATTTAACAACTTCACCCGTGAAAATGAAACTCTGGAAAAGGTATTCCTAAGCAATTACCGGCGCTGCAGTTCTATTGGTGCCCTCTGAATTCGATTCCGAGCACCGGTTCAAAAGTTAGAAATACCCGCTAGTTCATTCACTGAACGTACCCGAGCTAAACTTAGGATAGAAATTCCGGGCACA
Source organism: Viscum album (assembly GCA_963277665.1). Taxonomy (NCBI): domain Eukaryota; kingdom Viridiplantae; phylum Streptophyta; class Magnoliopsida; order Santalales; family Viscaceae; genus Viscum; species Viscum album. The sequence continues at coordinate 898,827,582 of OY728127.1, forward strand.
CTGGGCCTTGGAATCAAGTTCCATCAGAAACCACGTTCTTGTAAAATCCCAAAGAAAAGTAATAAAATATTGCCCTTGATTTTTACGGGTCTTTATAGGATAATGGTAAAACCCTAGGTATAATATTGATTGAAAATTCAACCTCTCATCTTAGAGGAAGACCAAAAAATTCCTCGACAAACACATCAGGGTATTCCCTCATAAAGGGAATATCTTCAAGGATAATTCTTCCCTTAGACTAAAAAATTTCATCCAGATATTCTTTGTAATAAACATTCTTGTGATGTTGGTTCAAAATAAGATTCATCCCCCTCCTTTCACTTGTACAGAATTCGGGGTTGATTCAGGATACATAGGGTGATTTCCTTTCTCATGGAAATTTCTTAGGATTTTACACATGGAAATCCAATCCATACCCAGAATTTCATAAAATTCCACTGAAGGGAGGGTGAAAAAGTTAACTGGGAATTTTAACCCACAACTTGTGATAGAGGGGGGAGTTATATACTCGGTATGTAATAATTTCCCCATTTTTCATTTTCACAGAATGGTCTACTTCCATTATTTGTGGTGGTGTTTGATAGTTCTACTAACCCTTCAATATATGAAGAAATGTGAAGTAACATAATAAAAAATTATGTTATATATTCTTGAATTAATATCTAGTATACATTTCACCTATTAATTTTAAGGAACCACCTTAGTGGTTGTGATGGAAAAATATCCCCCATACTACCATGTAGGATATTGGTTTTCTTCAAAATCCCAGGGCCTTATGAATTGCTTTGAAAAGCTCCTAGTTACCTAGTAGTTGAAGCAATGAAAAATGTGTTGAGTTTTTATTGGATCATTCCTTTATTTCAATGCATTAGAGGTTTTCTCTTATTAGAAATCACTATCAACGTTCCCTTCCTTACCACACTTGAAGCAATTCCTTCTTCCCCTTATCCAATTCTCAAGGTGCTTTTTTCCACACCATTGACAAATGGGATGTTGAAATTTTATGGAAACATTATATTCCTCCATATAACTTCCATAATTACACTCAACATTATACATCTTATCCTAATGATACCATTTATACTTCTTTATCTCTATTTCAACATTGAGGGCACATCAAACAATTTCTTCATAGCTATCAATGTCTCATATCTAGAAGGATTTTTATAGCCATTGTTTTAACCCACAAAACAAGTGGTTAATCCTAAATTGGGGGGTCAAAACAAATCTAGATTCATATCACTAATGTGTTGTGATTTTTTCCCCATACACCATGATAGATCTATATGCATTTTTTCTTTAGGTAAAGGAAATCACATTCTATATTATGACGGATAGTGGGGTGAAAATATTTATTAAATTAAATATGTAATTCCTTCTATAATGACCCATACATTACATACATTGTTAGTACTTCAAAAATTGAAGCACACTTATTACAACATATAAAAAAACCAGGAAAAGACCGTATAGGTAGAGAGTCTTTAGAAACTGGGAAACTTAAACAACTGGTTCATAAAGCATCAACTTTGCCTCGCACTTATTTCATCATATCTAGAGTCCCATTTTGGCATATCCTACTTAATAACCTTCTTCCTGGCATGGGGAAATAAATCATATAAAAGTGTGATCTCAAATGCTCAATAAGGGTAAGCAAAAGAAATACCAATCACATCATATACTTAAGAACATAACTTTTGGAAATCTTAACCTGCAAAAGAGATCGTAATTTCATAACATGGGATAAATCATAGTAGTGAAATGTAATCCCAAAAATCATAACATAAAACATGAAACTTTGTTACATACACACATAATCATAGAGAATCATTTCTTATTAGTCAAGACTCATTTCCAAGACTATCTTAGTGGACAAAGTCCATTTCTGAACCGAGTTCACTCCTCGTTTCAGTCCTGTTTCACTGAACCGATTTAACCTGCCGTTCCAGCCATGTCTATCTCATGATATATAAAATCCTTACCCAATGCATTGGAGGGAGATATAGGTCCCACCCATCTCATAATGATACCATTCTTATGTGTTCCACAAAATCATAAACCATACATCATTGCATAATCCATGTAATAAAAATGGTATTCTTAAACAACATGACATCATAAAACAATTCATATAAGATAAAGGAATTCATAAAAATAATTCCACCACAAAATAATCAAATCAATGTAATAATAGCGATAGAAACCTAAATCTATATTATCTTAGATGGAAAATAATTTTGATAAAACACTTGAACTCCATTCTTGAGGAAAATATCCTTTCTACTTCAAAAACCATTTCCCTTCTTAACATGTCATTAAATTTTAAACTAAAAGAAGTTGATTAAAAATAAACATGAAAACTTGTAAAGGAATATTCTTGGAAATAATTTTTTAAAAATCCATTCATGCTGTATAAGTTAAAAAAACATTCTTCTTGTACTTTTTTCGGAAAAGTCAAAAAGTACCTCGTACGAAAAATGACAAAAGATTCCTTTCATATCTTTTACTAAAAACTCACCAAAGGGTAAAATTGAATTTAAACAGTTGTTGGTGGATGGAAACAGTATTACATGTTGAGTAAACATGGATTTGGATGATAAAATACACCCTAGTAAATACCAAAGTATAAATAATCTCGGATAAAAATGAGATTGTGATATTTTCCCTTACCTTAGGTCCGATTTGCTTCGTAAGTGTACGAACCTCCTGTATAATGATTTAAATAATGTTATTGACTTATTCCAGAATCATAATTATTGTTATGATATCATATATGGTCATATTCTTAGCTTCTTATTAGTAATATTTCATTACTACATGTTATTCGGGTGTTTATTACTTTTTGTTCTTATGCGTGTTTTGTCGAATAAACTCTTATTATTCTCTTTAGGTTATAGATACCTCATTTCTGGAATGTTATTAGTGTAATATATATCATATTAATTCATTCAATTCATTTATATAATCATTATTCAATGAAGATCATGTAGAATGAGTCGCATCACATCGTGGAGACGGTATTCCGTACGTACGCACGAGTGATGATATCGTTCCTATGATCGTGGAATTGTATTGGAGTGTATGTATACTATTTCAGAATCAATATAACTTTATAATAGTCATATATTGTTATTATTTACACCATTATTCCCATCCAAGTAAGGTGGTGGTGGAAAATTGGTCACACCACGGCGTGGAGACGGTATTCCGTACGTACGCACGCGTGATGATTTCTTTTTCCGTAGGATGGATAGATGGTGAAATAGGGTTGTTTCATATTTATAATAACATATCAGTATATTAGTGATACTGATGTTATTACTTCATAATGAAACAACTAAATAAGAAGAAGTGTAAGAAGAAATAAAGATGAAAGAATCGGTAACGGACATTACCTCTACTTTGAAGTGCTTCATTGAGACCTCCTTTTAGGGCACTAAAATAGGTCTTTGAAGACGACCAGAACCTCTAGGATGTTTCTAGGGAATTGGAGAGGAGAAATATTCAGGGTTTGGCCAAGATTTAAGGCTCAAAGTGGTGTGAGGAAGAGGCGGAGGAGGTGCCCTTTTATAAGGGAGGAGAGGGGTACCTTTGGAATAACTACTACTATTTTTTTATTATAAAGTCAAATTCCGTTTTAAATAGATCCAAATTGATTTATTTAGAAGATAAGGTGGGGATGGGTCGAAATCCTCTAATCCAATAGAATTTAGAGAAGTTTAGGTTCCTATTTTAACCTTATCATTTAGATTTAACATTAAGTTAAATAATTACACTTTTACCGTGTCTTCTTGTGTTCTTGTACTATAAAGTCAATAAACTTACTATAAGTAGCCAAACGAACCCCATATTGTTTATTATTAACATATATAATATTATCTAAGTCATTTGGCCGAACCTTATATTTTTAGGAATAAAATAACAATTACTAATATAATATTTGTTTTAAAAACTATTTTAGGTCAATTTTGACACTATTTAGTAATTTATTTTTGTGAAACTCATAACAGAATGATTAGTTCGAACAAAGTTAATTAAATAAATAATAACATGTCATATTAACCTAGAAAATTATTGGAATTCATAAAAAGTTTCAAATTACTTTTATTTGGGTATTTATAACATCAATTATGTAAATATTTCATTAATAAGATAATTACTGCATCATATTTGTGTCATAAATAAATTAAATTATATAACGTCTAAAAATTAAAAATAAAATATAATTATGTAGGAAATATTTTTAGCCTTCTAATTAATATTTTTAGTCTATTTTATCTTATGTATAACCCTATATTAAAAATTATTTTCTTATTAAACATTGATTTTAACTATTTTAACCCTTCTTTAAATAAATTAATAATAAATGTCCTAATCTAATCCAAGTGGGCCTAAATGGTCATATTTTATTCCTAAGGTTTTTTTTGGTCTAATTACACTTGTTTAATAGAAATAGGAGATGTGTTAGGGTAATAATAATATCATTTTTACCCTTAATTACCCTATTTACTTTTAACCGTGGTAAAAAAAGTAAAAATTTACTATTCACCAAAAATTATTTTCATATCATTGAACCACATTTTACTTACTGACATCAACCGTGTCTCTCGGTTTTTCGAAATTCCAATCACAGAAGCGGTAAAATTATGTTTTATGAAAAATTCAGTTTTTTTAACTACCACTTAGTGGTTTCACTATTCATCAAAAATTGAAAGTTTTTAGAAAAATACAAAAATTTCAGCCTAGGATAATTTCGAAATTCCGAATCCAAAAATGAAGTCCATTTTAAAAAATAAAATTTATAAAATTTCAAAAAGTGGTTATTACTATTCATAACAGCTAGTTTTAATAATATTTTAATAGCAAATCATTGTTTAGTGAAACTCGGTATTGCGTACGACGCAAGCTATCGAGGAAGGCCGCAGTTGCATGTAAAGAAAGCCAAGCTAGTGTTGTGTGTAGTGAAGGATTCCTTTGATGATTTATATAACTTAAAAACAAAATATTTCACATAAAAGTCTCGGGTGTTACATTCTACCCCCCTTAAAATGAATTTTGCCCTCGAAATTCGTCACTTTGTAACAAACAGATGAGGATACCTCTCCCTCATCATATTCTCAAGCTCCCATGTAGCTTCTTCTAATTGGTGGTTTCTCCATAAAACATTCACCAATCGAGTGGTCTTGTTTCGTAGGACTTTTTCGCTACGATCCAGAATCTCTATCGGCTGTTCTTCATAAGAACGGTCTTTCTCCAGCGGTACAACTTCTGAGCTAAGTACGTGTGAAGGATCAGGTATGTACTTTCTCAGGAGAGATACATGGAACACATCGTGAACGTGAGAGAGATTCGGTGGAAGCACCAATCAGTAAGCTACCTTCCCAACACGATCCAGTATTTTGAAAGGACCGATATATCTAGGGCTCAACTTCCCCTTCTTTCCAAATCTCATGACACTATTCCAGGGAGATATTTGTAAGAACACATTATCACCCAATTCAAACTCTGGGTCTTTTCTTCGGTTGTCGGAATAAATTTTATGTCGACTTTGAGATGCTCTTATGTGTTGTTCAATTGATCTGACCTTTTCTGCCATTTCATCAACAAGATCAGACCCTAATAGCTTTCTTTCCCCAACTTCATCCTATCAAGTTGGAGTCCTGCATTTATTTCCATAGAGAGCTTCATAAGGATCCATCTGAATACTGGAGTGAATGCTATTATTATAAGAAAATTCCACCAAAGGTAGGTGTTAATCCCAACCACCTTTCAAATCCATAGAGAAAGCTCTCAACATATCTTATAGAGTTTGAATTGTTCTCTCAGACTGACCGTCTGTTTGAGGTTGATAAGCAGTGCTGAAACTCAAATCTGTATCCAGAGTATACTGAAGACTTTGCCAGAACTTTGAGGTAAACATTGGATCCTGATCAGATATAATAGAAAGTGGTACTCCATGCAATCTCACCACTTCACATATATCTTGGCAAGCTGATCCAGAGAGAAATCCTTTCTAATAGCGTTGAAGTGTGCAGACATTGTAAGATGATCACCTATGACCCAGATAGCATTATTGCCTTTGGATGTTTTAGGAAGTCCTGTGACAAAGTCCATAGTGATGTTTTCCCATTTCCATTTGGGTATGGGTAATGGTTGTAACATCCCCTTAGACTTCTATCTCTCAGCTTTAACTTGCTGACAAACCAAGCATCGAGAGATATATTCAGCAACATATCTTTTCATGCCATCCCACCATAAGTACTCTTTCAGGTCCCTATACATCTTCGTGCTTCCAGGATGAATAGAGAATGAAGAACTATGAGCCTCATCTAGCAGCTCCTTCTTTAATTCCGGGATGGGAGGAACACAACCCCGATTCCTGAACTTTTTTATCCCATCACAATCAAGGTTGAATTCAGGAACATTTTTCACCTTCTTTTGTAACTCGACATCTTCTTTCTGTGCCTCTTTAATCTTCACATGTATAGATGGTTGAACATTCATTTGAGAAAGATAAGATTTTTCCCCTTCCATTATAATTCCAAGATCCATCCTTTGTAAATCCATAAATATTGGATCTATTGTGATCCTCATCATGGATAAACTAGCATGGTCTTGTCGACTTAATGCATCTTCCACCTTGTTTGCTTTCCTAGGGTGGTAATGGATTGAGAAGTCATAATCCTTAATCAACTCCAACCATCTTCTTTGCCGCATATTCAGCTCCTTTTGTGTGAAAATATACATTAAACTTTTATGATCAGTATAAATATCACACCTTTCACCATAAAGATAATTCTTCCAAATCATTAATGCAATGATTACCACAGCTAACTCCAAATCATGAGTTGGGTAATTTTGCTCATGTGTTTTCAATTTTCATGAGGCATAAGCTATCACCATATCATTTTTCATAAGAACACACCCCAATCCCTTCTTGGATGTATCACTGTAGATCACAAACCTCTCTCCACTACAAGGCAGTGTGAGAACAGGTGCAATGGATAGCCTTCTTTTCAACTCCTTGAAATTCTCTTCACATTCCTCCGTCCAAACAAACTTAACTCCTTTTCGAGTCAACTTGGTGAGTGGATTAGATAATCGTGAAAAATACTTCACAAAACGTCGATAATATCCAGCCAAACCCAGAAAACTTCGGATCTCAGTTACTGTTGTTAGTCTTGACCATCTTTCGATAACCTCTATTTTTGCTGGATCCACAGATATCCCCTCTTTTGAGATTATGTGACCCAAAAATGAAACTTTTTTAATCCAAAATTCACACTTGGTAAATTTGGCATAATGATTCTCCTTTCTTAGGGTCTTTAATATAATTTTCAAGTTATCTTCATGTTCTTCCTTGCTCTTTGAATATACCAGAATATCATCTATAAATACTACCAAAAACTGATCAAGATTGCCTCTAAAGACTCTATTCATCAGATCCATGAAGATAGCAGGGGCATTATTAAGACCAAACGACATCACTATAAATTCATAGAGTCCATAACTTGTATGGAAAGTTGTCTTTGGTATATCCTCCCTTTTGACGATTAATTGATGATACCCTGAATGAAGATCAATCTTGGAAAAGTATTGAGCTCCTCGTAGTTGGTCAAATAAGTCATCAATGCGTGGGAGAGGATATTTGTTCTGGATAGTGATCTTGTTATGTTCTCGATAATCAATGTAGAGTCTCATTGATCCATCTTTCTTCTTAACAAACAGAACATGTGTGCCCCAAGGTGACGCACTAGGGCGTATGAACCCCTTATCAAGATTCTCTTGGAGTTGCTTCTTCAATTCCTGCAACTCAATTGTGGCCATTCTATAAGGTGTCTTTGAAATAGGCAAAGCACCCGGTAGGAGTTCTATTGAAAAATCAACTTCACGATTTGGTGGAAGACCCGGTAATTCCTCCGGAAAGACATCATCAAACTCCCGTACAATGGGCATATTCTGAATCTTGAGTTTATCAACAACCATTTGAGATAAATAACCTTTATTTAGTGGAATCAAGACCCATAATATGGAAGGAATTTCTACTGGAAGGTTATGTTCATCCTTGCATTGATAGATGATCATAGATTGATCTGTAATATGAAATGTGACTTCCCTTCTTTGGAAATTGATATGAGATCCATATAAAGAAATCCAATCCATGCCAATAATCACATCAAATTCCACTATAGGAAGGATCACAAGATTTGTAGGAAGCACTTTCCCACAAACTTCGATCGGAGAAGAATTATAAACTTTTGATGCGACTGTTGTGCCATTAGGGGTTGTCACAGCTAACTCAACATCTAATTGTCGAGGTAATTCGGTGATATCCTTAGAAACTTCTTCAGAAATAAAAGAGTGGGTGGATCCAGAATCAAATAAAACATTTGCTACTTTAGAGTGGATGGTAAGTGTAACTTTCACCACATCATTATCGTACTCCACATCGCTGATAGAAATTGCATGTGACTTTCCTTTAACTTTAGCCTTTAGAGTTTGTTGATGTCGACCACCATCATCAACCCTTGGATTTGGGCATTGATTGGCATAATGACCCATCTCCTTGCACTTGAAACATTGAAGTGTAGTAGGTTCATTCTATGGATCCCTTCCTTTGTTTTCATCATTAGACATCTTCTTCCCATCATTTCGGCATTCAAATGCTCGATGAACTTCCTTTCCACATTTGAAACATTTACTTGTCCCTTTAAGACAACTCCCTCCATGTTTCTTTCGACACTTTGAGCATAAGGGAAATCTCATCTTCTTTTAAGTGTTCTCTTTAGATTTTCCTTTGAATTCCATTTTCCTCTTCTTATCAAACCCATATGACTGATGAGTTACTCCAATCTACATCTCGACTTTGAGAGCACATTAAAAGATTTCCTCGTAGCTATTAAAGTCCATTATGGTTAACTCCCTTCGAAAACTTGATTTTAAGCCACTAAAGAATCGATCGATCTTACTCTCAGGTTGGATAATAATACCAGGAGTGTACCTTGAAAGTCTTGTAAAATTTGGTTCATAGGTACCAACAGATTCATCATCCTTTTTCTTCAATTCAAGAAACTCTTTCTCCATCTTTGTTCAGAGAATACGAGGTAAGTACTTATTGAAAAATAAGTTCTTGAACTTGTCCCATTCCATGGACTCAATTTCAACCCTTTGCCTCATATTCTTAATAAGATTCCACCATTGATCAGCATCACCTTCCAAATGATACACTACTAAGATGACTTTATCATGTTCAGAACATTGAAGAACTGAAAATATCTTTTCAGTAGTACTAATCTATTATTCAGTAACTAATGGATTAGTAGACCCGCTGAATGAATGTGGACGCTATCTCATGAAGGATTCAACAGAATGTTACTCCTTTGCTCGTTTGGAAGTCCTGCATGATTCATAGCTTGAGAAAGTTTTGTGATCATGGCTATAAGATTTTTCATTCCATCTCCCATAACGTTTGGTTGCTCAGGGGGACAATCATTGCATTTTCTATCGCATTCTGTATTAACACGGTTCCTTCGGGTTCTAGCCATTGACTAAAACCAAGAAGAATAGTGTGAGAAACACTAATTATAATAGGAAAACCACATAATCAATAATAAAATTTCACACTTAAGGTCTTATACTAGGTTATTCATGGCCATTTCTAAAACACTATGATTGTGTTCTATGCTTAGACTTATCCTTAGGGTTCTTACTAAGGCTTTCACATCCTAGTTTCCAAAGGTTGACTATACCTTTCCTCTGATACCAACTATAACGACCCATACTTTACATACATTGTTAGTACTTAAAAAATTGAAGCACACTTATTACAACAAATAACAAAACCAGGAAAGGATTGTATAGGTATAAAGTCTTTAGAAACTTGGAAACATAAACAACTAGTTCATAAATCATCAACTTTGCCTCCCACTTATTTCATCATATCTAGAGTCCCTTTTTGAAATATCCTACTTAATAACCTTCTTCCTGACCTGGGGAAATAAAAAATATAAATGGTTGAGCTCAAATGCTCAGTAAGGGTAAACAAAAGAAATATCAATCACCTCATATTCTTAAGAACATAACTTTTGGAAATCTTAACCTGCAAAAGAGATCGTAATTTAATAACATGGGATAAATCATAGTAGTGAAATGTAATCCCAATAATCATAACATAAAACATGAAACTTTGTGGCATACACACATAATCATATAGAAACATTTCTTATTAGTCAAGACTCATTGCCAAAACTATCTTAGTGGACAAAGACCATTTCTGAACCGAACTCACTCCTCGTTTCAGTCCTGTTTCACTGAACCGGTTTAACCTTCCGTTCCAGCCATGTCTATCTCATGAGATATAAATCTTTACCCAATGCATTAGAGGGAGATATAGGTCCCACCCATCTCATAATGATACTATTCTTATGTGTGCCACAAAATCATAAACCATACATCATTGCATAATCCATGTAATAAAAATGGGATTCTAAAACAACATGACATCATAAAACAATTCATATAAGATAAAGGAATTCATAAAAATAATTATATCCCAAAAAAATCAAATAAATGTAATACTAGGGATGGAAACATAACCCTATATTATCTTAGATGGAAAATAATTTTGATAAAACACTTGAACTCCATTCTTGAGGAAAATATCCTTTATACTTCAAAAACATTTTCCTTTCTTAACATGTCTTACAATTTTAAACTAAAATAAGTTGATTAAAAATAATCATGAATACCTGTAAAGGAAGCTTCATGGAAATAATGTTTTAAAAATCCATTCATGCCGTATAAGTTAAAAAAACATTCTTCTTGTACTTTTGTCGAAAAGTAAAAATGTACCTCGTACGAAAAATGACAAAAGATTCCTTTCATATCTTTTACTAAAAACTCACTGAAGGGTAAAATTGGATTTAAAAAATTGTATGCAGATGGAAACAATATTACATATTGAGGAAACTTGGACACAGATGATAAAATACACCCCAGTAAATACCAAAGTATAAACAATCTCGGATAAAAATGAGATTGTGATATTTTCCCTTACCTTAAGTCTGATTTGCTTCGTAAGTGTCCGAACCTCCTGTATAATGATTTAAATAATGTTATTGACTTATTCCAGAATCATACTTATTGTTATGATATCATATAAGGTCATATTCTTAGCTTCTTATTAGTAATATTTCATTACTACATGTTATTCGGGTGTTTATTACTTTTTGTTCTTATGCGTGTTTTGTCGAATAAACTCTTATTCTTCTCTTTAGGTTATAGATACCTCATTTCCAGAATGGTATTAGTGTAATATATATCATATTAATTCATTAAATTCATTTATATAATCATTATTCAATTAATATCATGTAGAACGAGTCGCATCACATCGTGGAGACAGTATTCCGTACGTACGCACGAGTGATGATATCGTTCCTATGATCGTGGAATTGTATTGGAGTGTATGTATACTATTTCATAATCAATATCACTTTATAATAGTAATATATAGTCAATATTTACACCATTATACCCATCCAAGTAAGGTGGTGGTGGAAAATAGATTACACCATGGCGTGGAGACTGTATTCTGTACGTACGCACGCGCGGTGATTTCTTTTTCTGTAGGATGGATAGATGGTGAAATAGGGTTGTTTCATACTTATAATAACATATCCGTATATTACTGATACTGATGTTATTACTTCATAATGAAACAACTAAATAAGAAAAGTGGAAGAAGAAATAAAGATGAAATAATCAGTAACAGACATTACCTCTTCTTTGAAGTGCTTCTTTGAGACCTCCTTTTAGGGCAATAAAATAGGTCTTTGAAGAAGACCAGAACCTCTAGGATGTTTCTATGGAATTTGAGAGGGTAAATTGTCAGGGGTTGGACAATCATGAAGGCTCAATGTGGTGTGAGGATGAGGGGGAGGAGGTGCCCTTTTATAAGGCAGGAGAGGGGTACCTTTGGAATAACTAAAACTATTATTTTATTATAAAGTCAAATTCGGTTTTAAATAGCTCCAAATTGATTTATTTAGAAGATAAGGTGGGGATGAGTCTAAATCATCTCATCCAATTTAATTTAGACAAGTTTAGGTTCCTATTTTAACCTTATCATTTAGATTTAACATTAAGTTAAATAATTTTACTTTTACCGTGTCTTCTTGTGTTCTTATACTATAAGGTTAATAAACTTACTATATGCAACCAAACGAACCCCAAGTTGTTTATTATTAATATATATAACCATATATAAGTCATTTGGATGAACCATATATTTTTAGGGATAAAATAACAATTACTAAAATAATATTTGTTTTAAAAACTATTTTATGTCAATTTTGACACTATTTAGTAATTGATTTTTGTGAAACTCATAACGGAATGTTTAGTTCAAAAAACGTTAATTAAATCAATATTAACAAGTCATATTAACCATGAAAATTATTTTAATTCATGAAAAGTCTCAAATTACATTTAATTGGTTATTTATAACATCAATTATGTAAATATTTCATTAATAAGACAATTACTGCATCATATGTGTGTCATAAATAAATTAAATTATATAACGTCTAAAAATTACAAATAAAATATAATTATGTAGGAAATCTTTTTATATTTCTAATAAATATTTATAGTCGATTTTATCATATGTATAACCCTATATTAAAAATAATTTTCTTATTAAACATTGATTTTAACTATTTTAACCCTTCTTTAAATAAATTAATAATAAATGTCCTAATCTAATCCATGTGGGCCTAAATGGTCATATTGTATTCCTAATGTTGTTTTTGGTTGAATTATACATGTCTAATAGAAAGAGGACATGTGTTAGGGTAATAATAATAACATTTTTACCCTTAATTACCCTATTTAATTTTAACCGTGGTAAAAAAAAGTAAAAAGTTACTATTCACCAAAAATTATTTTCATCTCATTGAACAACATTTTACTTACTGACATCAACCATGTCTCTCGGATTTTCGAAATTCCAATCACAGAAGCGGAAAAATTAAGTTTTAAGAAAAATTCAGTTTTTTTAACTACCACTTAGTGGTTTCACGATTCATCAAAAATTGAAAGTTTTCAGAAAAATACCAAAATTTCACCCTAGGCTAATTTCGATATTCTGAATCTAAAAATGAAGTCCATTTTGAAAAATAAAAATTTATAAAATTTCAAAAAGTGGTTATTACTATTCCTAACGGCTAGTTTTAATAATATTTTAATAGCATATCATTGTTTAGTGAAACTCAGTATTGCGTACGATGCAAGCTATCAAGGAAGGCCGCAGTTGCGTGTAAAGCAAGCCAAGCTAGTGTTGTGTGTAGTGAATGATTCCTTTAATAATTTATATAACATAAAAACAAAATATTTCACATAAAAGTATTAGGTGTTACACCTTCCACCTCATCTCTCTGATCACTTTCATAGGCTTAATATTCATGATCAATGTCCACCACTTATTAATTTATCCATACATATAATAAATATCTATTAGAACATTATATTATTCAAAATATTTAAGGATGGATAATATCTTCTCAATGGAGTTGATCAATTGTTTTGCGATTAAGGGATCTGATGATCCATTGAAATTTAGAAACCTTTTTCGTATAAACGACTAAATTGTAAAATTTTCTGTATTGGGGGGAATTGGGAGCTCTTCCCGATCCATATTTCTATTCAAACCTAGAGTTATATAAGAGAGAATAATCAGAAATTTTCCAGTTCTCACTCTCATAGGGGTGGGTATCTCATTTGGTTCGTCACCACATTTCTCGTTTTATTTACTGTTTACCCAATTCCACATATTTCTGTAAATTTATTAGAATAATGGAAAAAATGATGGTGAGTATTATTAAACCATTAAACACATAAATGGAAATTTAATAAAATTAAATGGATATATTATAACTTACATTAATTTCATTAACTTAAAAAATTCAAGGAATTAATATATTTTTTTACAATATCTATTTTGAAACATATATTCTTATGGTCATTATTTTTCATTAATAGTGGTTATTATTGAATATATGAATATATCAAGAAAAATCCACAAGAGTGTTAAATCGGGTGTGGAGAAAGGTCCATTGTCGTGCACCATTTCTTACTCATGTCTAGCTCAACGTTGTGTTTTCAGGTTTTACCCCTATGTACATCTATACCAGATCCAAATTCACATGTAATATCCAAACAGGTATGTATATTCTTGATAAAACACTTACTCTATAATTACCAAAATATGGGGATGTTTTCTTATACATACTGTTATTTGCAAATCTTTCTCTAGAGTTTTCTATTCCTAATACCAAAAATATCTAAATGTTTCCTTTGATATCAACTATAACAACCCTACTCTTTATTAAACATTAATTTATGAATTATTCAATAATATTACACTTAATGAAACCTAGAATATTTAAAAGTCTATTGTCTTTGGGAATTAGGAAAATTATATAATAGTTTAAAACATGAAAAATGTCAACTTTATCTAAAACTTATTTAACATGCTCACACATAAAACCTCATGCGATAACTTGGGTACACACATAAGACAGGGGTGAGATATAAATACCAATAAGGAAATAATAATGGTATAAGGTAATATATGTTAGAAAATAGTAATATAAATTGAAAATAAATGGAATATGAATAATAAATAATGATATAGAATGATACTCATAAAGGAAATATGTGAAATGTTGAAACAAGTTAAAACATTACATTATAAACAAAGGTCAAAGAAAACTACCAAGACATCATGATGTAAAAGTCCCATAAATGATTTAGGATCACTCTTTGTCCCAAAAATACATCTCATGAGACTAAACATAACCCAAATCATTGGATCTCTATATAAATTTGGGTACACCTATCACATTCTTTTCATTCTCATGATTAAGTGTGCCATATAGATCATATAACATGGGGTCGTTCATAAAATTATTTTATTACAAGATCAAGGAGTGTGTAATAAATACATTTATGTCCTAATTCATTGAATTTTAAGTGTATAAAGGTAACAACAAATGATATGAAATGGGTATGTTATTGACTACCAAATTGTTTTGGCATTGAAAATTGTATTCAAATTTTGGCAACATAAAAGTGTCACATAAAAAATCATAAAATTGGTTGATGAGATTAAAAGAATTATCTCATAATTTGGAAACTAAATGGGTTATAATTGGGTCATGTAAATATATATCACAACATTATGAATTATAAATATAAGGAATATATAATAAATAAACTTGAATAATGAAGGGATGGTGAGGGCCTCTTACTAAATTCTCGTATGGTAATATGTGTACCTATTGGTTCATGGGAGGGTTTAATGATAGTTAAATAGGTATCTCATATTTGAAATATGAAATATATAGTAAATGAGTTGTTGGAAAACACACCCATACAACCACAAATTTAAACTGAGAATCATGTCAGAAATGTGGTTCTTGAATGAAAATGAGAAGAGAGAAAAACCTCACTTGATCATGTGATACCAGATGTTTGGGGGATCTTATTGAGATCTTGGAGGAACCTTGAGGGTAATATATATAGATAATGGAAGAGTAAGTATGTGATACAATAATTTTTTGAGAAAACAAATGGGATCTTGTTTGGGTTTATATTAGAAAAGAGTGGGGATTGATTTATTATTTCTCAAAATTTTGTTTTGGACTCTATATAATTAAATAACGAGCACTAAAAAAATAGACCATGATTTTTTTCCCATTCCTTCTACTAAATGGGAGTGGTTTAAATTATTTTTTATGTTTAGTGGTAGAACATAATAAAATAGTGGAGGTGTGTCATACTCTTAAGAAATATATTTTAAAACATAAAAATGTAATATAAGTATTGTAGGATTCATATTGTATTTATGAAATAAACATAAAATCACATTATTATATAGGTAAAAATTTATTTTTCACAGATATTTTTTTAAATTATTTATCATATAACTTTTCGGTCATTATGTTGTCATAATACACAATGTATATATATACAGTATTTAATTTTTACGCAAAAATTCTACTATATTGAAAAATAATGATAAATTCACCATCTGATAATTTCAAAATTATGATTCTAAAAGTTATATTTATTTAAGATAAATAAAATTATAAATAGGATCATTTTTACTTTTAAAAAAATAATCAATATTTATTGAGAAATATTGGGTTTTTTACATTAATATGTTTTGAGCCTATATAAAAAATATATTTTACTTCATAAAAATTTTACGATAATTTATATTTGAGAAACACTATTTAATAATAATATTTTATTAAAATATTATTTTTTTTAAAAAAATATAACAATTCATTATAATAAGTCCCTTAATTGAATTTTAATATTAACCAAAAATATCATTTTTCCTTTATTGTATCAAAATAAAAAACTTTTATAATTTAACAACTGTAAGATGGAAATATATTCATTATTCAATTAAAAATAATGTACATAATCATATTTATAGGGTCTTGATATATTCACATTTAATATATTAGAAAACACCCTGTGAGTATGGTGTGATATGGTGATACTTTCATTGAGTGGTTCGACATATATGTTTTGGGTCCTGATCTCGATGAGCTTGAACTTCTCTAACAAATGGTTTTTCTCTACTTAATTTCTCAGGTCTTAGCTTGGGATTGGTCAGGGGAATCCCAATGAATTTATCTTCCTTGTAAGTTCTGATAAATGGGCTTCATAGGGTACAATCCTAATGGTTGAGGTCATCACTTACTTTATCTGTGTCAATTGGATTTATTAAAACCCTATATTTATACTAATCATGTGATCACTGTTCAATGGATATATTTTCAATGGTAAATATTCTTAATAGTAATTTAAATAGGATATAATAAGACCATATATGCACATTTTTTTCTATAACCATATTATATATTAAGGCATTCAATTAAATCACATGAGAAATTTTATTTATAATTGTTCAGGTTGTTGCATTTAAGACAAATATATATCTTATAGAGCTATTACATTTGGATTGTACATAGCTAGAATCTATGGTAAAATAAATATTAAAAAATTTAATATTATGTATCTCTTTCCTAGGTTCTTGAATAGCTCTAAGAAAATCAATGATTTTATTGAATAAGTTATCAATCATTTCATCTACATGAATTTGAAAAAAATTAAATCTATTATATAGGACCTATATAATACCTATATTTACTTACTATCACCTTTATTTATATTGTAAAATTTTACACAGATGGAATCACCACTATTGTAGATCATCAAATTCATATTAATTTGATATGATAAAGATATAGATAATGCATTTTAATAATTTTCATTAGAATCCAACATTTTCCTAATATCTTTTTCTATGGACTCCCCTATCACACCACTATCTTAAATATATTTTAATATAGTATAAATAAAATTTATTCCATGTGATAAAAGATTTTATTCAATTATTTACTTATAAATATTGTGTTTTATTTCATTAAAATCATTAACTCCATTAGAATTTATAGAATTTTCTATCTAAAAATTATTTGTGATCAGTATTTTGGATACCTCGAGGAGGCTCTTCAGACTTTCAGTTAAAGAATATTTTTTTTTCTAGATTGCATTTTTTTTGTTTCATTCAATCAATTTATGCCATTTTAATCATGTTTTCACTCAAATTATACTTTTACAAGTAACCTTTATCATATATTTCATATTTTATTTTTCTTGTCATACCCTTAGCATTCTGAACACTTTAATGTTGATGATTTTTGGTAATTAATTAGTGTGGTTTCTACACCAAAATTATTAAACTCATACACTAAAATCTAAAATTATTTCTCAAATATACATCAAAATTGATATTTTTAAACCTATACATATCTTCATCTAAATTATGACTGAAATAGATTTTAGTTAAAGAAAAATGATTGTGTATTAATCAAGATTCATCCACTTGGATTTTTGTTAATGTCATGAGAATGTTAAAATAAAGTTTTATTAGAGATATCAATATAGTATTTCTAAATGTTCGGAATATGAAAAAGTAGTCATGATTTCCCTAAAAAAAGTAAATATTGCATTAGTTGATGACTAGATAAAGGGTCTCTCTTCTTTTATAGTGTATTGTGTTCTGTTACCTTTTTACATCCCACTAGTTAAGGGCATAGTTTAGGGAACATCATTCATTATGATGAAGGTGATCCATGGTGTTATTACCATGTTTTCAATATCAACAGTCGCTACATCTTTGAGTGTATGATATTCTACTTATGGTTTCATTAAGATCATCTCTACCATTAATTTTTATATGGGGGAATGGGTGATTTTTGAGATTACCCCTTCATTAAAAAAATCCTCCAAACCCCTTATTGAGCCATTAGTTTCCAAATTATTTAATATTCTACATTATAATTTCTATATAACAACTCCAATGTATCACTTATAGGAATACCTTTCTAATATTGACATTAATAATTGGTTGTAAGTATCAAGTGGATAATAGATGAAAAATAAAATTTCATATGGAAAAGAGTAAGACCAGTGAGGATAATGAATAATGTTATGAGTAGAGCTCATAGAAAAATATAATTATCTTTATAGGGTAGTTTTTTAGCTTCAATATATTAAAAGGAGAAACAAAAATTAGGAAGAACACATCCATCTATGTTTTGTAGTGAAAATTTGAATAAAGGTATAGCGACCCAAAATTTTCATACATAGATATCAAATACGCATAGTTAAATAGTCATTACATAATAACTTGACCCATGCCATGGTGATATAGTTCTACTTCCTTTGGAAATTTGTACACATTAATAAATAGGTCATAATATAACCACATCATCACCCACAAAGTTATAAATAATAATAACTATTTATAGTAATATCATATATAGTATCTTTCTTCAAAACTAATGGAAACAAGTCATAAGAAAGGATGATCTCAAATGGACAGTAATGATAAAAAAGAGATATATTGAGATAACATTAGCATACGGTTATTTGAACATGATAATAAAATTTCAAAACCATAACATGCATATCATAGATAAGAAACACAAGTCATGAAAAAAAAGAATGCTGGTTAATTAGACATGAATATTAATATAATAAAAACCCATGATCCATGAGAGAATAAAATATAATACGACATATATTTTTGTAATACACATAAATATAATTTTTTTGTCACGGGTAACCACCAATATATTCATACAATGTTAGTCTTGGGATAACCTTTCATGGGATTGCTTCAGGATTGGGATAACCTCCCATTTAACCTCCTTCAGTATTGTGATAACCTCCTATGTTATTTATTTTTCGAATGGGATAACATGTTGTGGACCCTATTTTGGGCATGAGATAACCTCTTGTGTACAGTATTTCAGGCATGGTAAAACAACCCACGTACCCTTTGAGCTCATAAAAAATTAATTATTTCTGAATGACTTGAAGGGAGATGTAGGTCACACCTATAACATAATCCAAAAAATTGTGTGACATAATATTATAATTCATTTATCATATCATAACCCAAAGAAATTAAATGGATATCATATCATTTTCATGATAACATAATCTTTAAAAAATAAACATTTTTCATAAACATCATGTCATTATAGAACTAAATCGTACATATAATGAAAAAAGATGTTATCATTGGATCATATCTCTTGAAAATATTATGTATCATAAAATGATATCATATTAGACGTAGAATAGTTTTTGAAGGTTGAATGTAAGATTTCTTGATGGGAATGACATTTCTAATTTAAAAAAAATTATTTAAATCCAAAATAATTAGAAAATATTAAAGAAATATTTTATTAGAAAATAAGCATGTAAAATTTTTAAGTGAAGTTAATAATTAAGTGGTCATGATGGTGGAAAATATTGTTAATTTTGAAAATACTAAAATAAATATTCCTTAAATATTTTTGTAAAAAGTCAAAAGAGTGTTATTTAAAAAATGAACGAAGATTCCTTTAAAAGAAATTTTAAAAAAACTAATGCATGATTAAAAACTAATTTACAAAATCATTTTAGAAAAAACATACTTTAAAATATTTTTTTAAAATATTGATACAAAATGAAAATGAATTTCAACCAAAAAGGGAAATAATTTATATTTTTCAAACATATTTTTGGTTTATTTATTATATAATGAAAGTAAAATGAAATGAAAACATGTATTATATAAGAATAAATGAAGGATAATAATATTCATTATGTTCATGATAGATAGATCAAAATATTTCATCATCAAAATCATAATTTTAAACAATATGGATAAAAAATTAGATTGTAACAAAAAAAATTTAAAACATTGGAACTTGTGGATATAATTTGTACTTTTTTTACGAAATTTTTTGGAAAAACTATGTTGAAATTACAATATAAAATATATTATTATGATTAACTACATCAAATCCATTTTTTCCAATTAAATTCATAGAAGTGGAATAATTAAATTTTAAAAAAACCCAAACATGATGAAAATTTTATATACCAATGAAATGGGTTTTTTTTTACATATATATGTTTTTAATATTAAAATTCAAAAAAAATTATTTAGAATTACCTAAACTGGATTAATAATAATATAATGTAAATATTATTACATTTAAAACCATTTTAAATTATAATTTATCTTTGAAAATACATTATACGAAAATATTTTTTTCTAATAAAAAAGATGTATTTTAAACTATTCATAAAAGATTTAATCATTTCATATAATTATCAATAATACAACCTCAAGTAATTTTAATATTTTGATTCCAAAAATTTGGTTTATTTTTTTAATTAACTTATATAAAAGTGGAAAGAATTTATTTTATAAATTTTTCAATAAAATTAATGGGAATCATTTATTAGATGAAATGTATTTGTGAAGTATATAAATACATTAACAAAAATTAAGTATATTATTGTCAAAATATTTTCTTTATCTAAAACTATTGTAAGTAATTATGAAAATTTTCTTATTCTTATTCATAAAACTAGTTTTATTTAATAATTTATAATAAACATGTTTAAATAATAATACTAATGCAATATTGTGGTTTGATAAAACACGGTGTTGTGTATAACAACAACTATCGAGGAAATTAAATTCATTTTAAATCATATTACATAAATTATTTGTGTGTTATATTATACCATATTTAGAATGAATTTTTACCATGGAATTATATCACTCGTATACAATCAATTGGGGATACTTCTGACTTATCATATCCTTAGGTTCCCATGAGCATCCAAATCGTTGTGGTTTCTTCATAAATACATGACTTGGGGAGGGGTGTTGTTTCATTGACCCTTATCTCTTTGATCATGAATCTCCATATATTTTTCTTCATATGAAAGATCGTGATCCATTTGTATTTATTACCAATTTAGAAAATGTGAAGGATCTGGTATTTATATCTTTAGTATAGAAACATGGAACACATTGTGGACTTGAGAGAGGTTTGGTGAGATCACCTATAAATAAGAAACGGTCCCTAATATATCAAGAATCATGGAATATACCATATACCTAGGTATTATATTTCAATTAAATCTAAATCTCATAATGTTATTTCATTGATAAATTCATAGGAAGACCTTATCACTATATAAAAACTTCAACTACAGGATGTCCTGATAGATTTATTTCCCTAATATCATCTTAGAATGATATAGATCAATACTTATTTCCATTGAGTTCTTCATAAGGATCCATCTGAATTGCTAAGTGAAACTAATTGTTATTATAAAACTAAACTAATGGGAAGTGTAAATCCCACCCCCTTTGAAATCTATTGAAAAAGATATTAGTATACCATCTAGGGTTTGAATTGTTCTATCAAATGGACCATCAATATAAGGATGATTTGCAGTACTAAAACATAGAATTGTATTAAATTCCTTTTGTGAAAAAAAACCATGATATTCAAATCATATATTTCTTTTAATAAATGTTTATTAAATTATTTTTTAATAATTAAAATAACTATTGTCTACTTTAACATAAACATAAATATCTTCTTAATAAAATTTTGTTTTGTTTTAATATTTTGAAATTACATTTGTTATATTAAGGAATATATAAGTATACTAGTATATTCATTATTTTTTTATAATACAATATTAAATATTAGATAATTTATTTGTACGTACTTTTTTAAAAAAAATTATTATTATATGTGATTTATATTTTATGATTTTTTATGAAAAACTATTTTTATACAAATTTTATGAAAAGATATTATACACGTTTCTCAATTCCCATTTTAAAATTATAGTTATAATTGGAGAATTTGAATTATATATACATATATATAAAAACTAACTATAAAAATAGTTTTTCTCATCCCAAAATGCAAATTATAGAATTAATAATAGTATCATATATTATTATGAAATGTTAATTATTTTCAATAAAATAATATATAAATATATTTACTAAACATTATTTTAATTAATTTTGGTTATAACATATTTATATAATAATTATAATAATTTAGATAGATTTTTTATTACATTTATCAATTTTTATTTCTTTAAATAATTTATTATTTTTAATTATAAGTTGTACTATTTTTGAATAAATAATATTTAAATTTCATATATTTTTTTAATTTTAAAATAATATAAATGTTATAATATTTAATTTAATTGTTTAAAAAGAAATTCATTACTAGTATTTGGATTGTATTAAAAAATTCATATAGTTATTAACAAAACAAATTGGTCTTTATGAAACCAGCTTAAAAAAATCCATCAAACATTTATGGGGAGGGTTGGTAGAGAAAGAATTATAATGGATGGTTTTCATTTGGGAATAGAATATATTATGTTTCAGAAGGACTTTTTTTAAGGATCATGTCATGTATAGATTAGGTGAGGTCGCATGCATAGGCCCGTGTATAAGGCCCTCGAGATCTGACTTCATTATAGCTTCTGGACATCATCAACAAAGGATTATATTATATCAAAGTTATCATATGTGGGATTATTTTATGTGGGATGATTCGTCCATGTACTATTCAAATTGGTTAAAAATACCACTTATATTGTGACAATTAGATCTGATTTTTTGATTCATATTATCAACTTCCTTGGTCATTTTCTTCCTTGGGACACATCCCACCATCAACTATTCATCAATACTTCTCATTCATGCCAAGATGATTCATGTTTCATTGTCTTACTCTCCTCCTTCCACCTGAATCCATCGACATATCATTGACCTACGCACAATACCCTACTCTACTAATGATTTTCCATAAAAAAAAATTGGACTCTAGATCTTCAGATCTACCCAGTATATGTGTTTTTCCTATAGCAAAATTTACCCCCCAATGATGATTCTTTATTCTCAACAAAACATGAAAAAACTGTATGAAACATTTCATACACAAATATATATATATTTTTGGTATAATATTTAAATAAAGTATTTTATTTCAAATGAAATCGGTTATTTTTACCCAGTTTCATCCGGATAACTATATTCAAGAAATGAATTTTCTTTTTACAAATCAACTGAGACCCATAGGATGTAGACACACATTAGTGAGTCAAAAAAATTACAAATTCTCTTGGAATCTCAATTCACTATCAGAACAACTATACATATATATATGTGTATTCCATTTTACATATAAAATTCCTCCATCATTGGGAATCTCTTCCCAAGCCCTCCTCCTAGATTTCTCTCTAATTCTCCATCCTATTTTGAACACCCAACACAAGAAGGAGACAAAATCCTATCATTTTTAGTTTCAAATTCTATATTTTAAGGGATAATATACATATATTACTTCAGATTCAAAGATTATTTATTTTTCAAACATATCTACACAAATGTATTTTTTCAGATAACAACTATTTTATGTCTTCTAATTATTGAAGTGTATTAAAAAAATATACATTTACATATATATATATATATATATATTATTTTCTAATCGTCAAGATCATATTCTTCAAAACATATATACATGTCTTGTTTTCAAATTAGATTATTAATAATATTAAGAATTATAATTATGGAATTATTTTAAATTTGTTATAATGTAAGGGTGTATATGTATATATTTATAATATTTTTAAATTAGAAATTTATATTTTTAATGTATCTATATGTATATAAAATTTCCAAATTTTAGTTTTATTATATGTATGTAACATTTCTTTTTCCAAAATTATAAAACATGATGGATTTCATTTACAACACTTTATATTTTATCTAACAAGAAAATTATTCTTATTTTTAGAAGATTTGATATACTTATTATATGTATTTATATATAGGTACGAAAGGTGGGATGTTATATTAAAAAATGATACATTTTATGGTTTTATGTGAATAATATATTTTTTGAAAAATTATATGTGGAGGTTATAATTTCGTTTTTATTATGATTATTTTATGAAGGAAAGGTAATAAATATATATAATATTAAATTTATTGTTTTATATACTATCACACAATTATTTTATGTATAAAATTATATTTTCAAAAATGTATTTTTTGATTAAGTAAATGAGTATATATTTCCTTTATTCGATGATGAATTCTAAATGATTTAGTTTTTTGTTTTTTGTTAAAATTTAATATTAAGGTTATGATTGAAAGTTCATTATGAATATATGGATGTTAATTTAACATTCCACAAATGTATTAAAAGGCTATTTTTACAATATTTGGTCCCTCCAAATTTTGCAATTATATTTACTATGGATGTATAGAAATATCTATTAAAATACATATATAATTGCATATATATATTTGTAACAATTAATTTTCTTGTTTTTAAAGATTGAAAAATAATGAATATATATAAATATATATTTATAAATTAAATATCAAAATGTTTTATAAAATTTATCAATTGAACATTATAGACAAGATAGCGAAGTTGTGAGTGAACCCAATCCCCTAGAAGTGGGTATACCTAGACAAAATTTAATGTTCCACGTGGCCCCATTGTTTTGTTTTTAAATCATTTCACAATATTTATCTAAAAAATAAATAGATTATTTTGTTATGAAATGAATTATCAATGCATATGTATTTTAAAAGGTATTATAATCTTTTCAAATCATAGGTTTTTTAAATGGTATTATAATATTTTTAAGGGGTAATTAATTTCAATGTTTTTTTATAATAAAGTTTTCAATGTATTATTAAAAAGTGTTTTAAAATTTATTTTCAAAAATATTCGTATAAATATCAAATAACTACTTTTATATGAAAGAAAACAAATAGTAAATTTGTTTTCAAAATTATTTTCAAAAAGGATTTTCACAAGAATTTTAAAAACCCTTTACTAGGAAATTATGCTCACCCAAGGTTTTATAAATGTTATTTCTGGTCATTTACATTTATCAAGGAGATTATCTTTAGTAAAAATAAATAATAAGAAAAGTCAAATAGATTCCTCATATTTATTATTTTATCATTTATGTGTGTAATAGTTGTCCTTTACATCCAAAACCTAAAAACAAAAAGACCATCAGATGTAAAATGGATAGTATATTTTTATGTTATTTTTATGAATAAAATACACAAACCCATTTTTCACATGATCTAGAATCATGTGCCACATGGAATCACACTTGGTATCAAAGTAAATATTTAGTTACAAATATAAATTAAAGAATTTGGTTAAAAATAAGTTATGTTTCTATGTATATTCTTTTTGTATGTATTCTATTTTATAGACATTAAAATTAAGAAAAGTATAATATTTTAAAATATACATTTAAATTTCTAGGAAGTTAAGTTACCTTTAATAACATATAATTTGAGTGATTCTTGTTTCAAAAAAATTCTTGAAATTGAATTTTAGAATTTTCCATAAGTATGAAAAACGAATTTTTAGGACAAAATTCCCTTTTAGGTGGTAGACATTAGCAAACCAGAAATTATAGCTATAGTATTATTCTAATAAATGATTATTAATTTATTTTTTTAAAATTAAATCAAACTAATGTATAATTTAAAATAAACATAAATGTTTTCTTAATCAAAATTTTCTTTTTAATAAAGTATGATATTACCTTTTTTATATTAATTAATATATAAGTATACTAATAGAATTATTTTATTTTTCATAAAATAATATTAAATAAAAGATTCTTATTTAAAATTGTATTTCTCAAAACCTTAGGTTTTTATATTATTTTTGTTTAATATAATATTATTTTTGAATAAAATATATTTTTATATAAATTCTATATGAATATTTTTTACATGTTTCTAAAATCCCAATCTAAAATTATAATTATAAGTATAAAATTTTAATAATTTATAAATTTATATGTATATACATAAATAGTAAAATAAAAAATTATTTTATCTACATCCCAAAATGATGATGATATAAATAATAATAAATTGAAAATTTAATATGATTTGTTAATTTTTTTTTAATAAAACAATATATAGGTAGATATACTAAAAATATTTTAAATACTTTTTATAATAAAAACAAGAGTTTATTTAGAATGAAATTTATTTGTGGTTATCAAATGTTATTGCATTAAATAAATTGTTATGTTCAATAATAAGTTATATTATTTTTTATTAAAGATTAGTAAAGTGTTAAAAAAATTAAATTTTAATATAATATAAAAGTTATATGTTTAAAAGTATTTTTTTAAAAATTAATGCATGATTAATATTTAGATATTATTAAAAAATTCATCTAGTTATTGATAAAAAAAATTATGCCTTTATGAAGCTATCTCAAAAACAAGTCCATCAACCCTGTGTGGGGAGGGTCAGTCGATCAAGATTTATAATGGTTGGATTTTTTGGGGAATTGAGCACACCACATGTGGGTAGGAATGTGTTTATGTCCTAAGTGGTGTATTGCTTAGGCATGGTTGCCATTATGGACCTGTGTATAAGTCCCCTGATAGATGACTTTGTAAGTGCCTCTACCCAACAATAGTGAGCACTTAGCTTGTATCCAAGTTCCCATCAATGAGATTATTTTATGTTGGATTATTCTTCAATGTACTATTTACCCTAATTAATAATACTAGTTATATCATGTCCAATGTACATATTGTTTCATCCATCCGATAATCTTTTCTTATCACTTTCATCCCCATTATGCCTCCCTCGCTTAACGGTTCATTGATCCTTTTCTTACACGTAAATATGATCCAATATTAATTATCTTTCTCTCCTAATTCCACTGAAATCCATCAACATAGAATCAACCTAGGAACAATACCCTACTCATCTATTTATTCTAAATAGCAAGAAAATTATTCCATATATCTTCTAATCTACATATTTTAAGTGTTTGGCATATAGAAAAATCAATCTACCAATGTTGATATATGAATATCAATGAAACATGTCTTAATAATATGTATTATTGCATACACATATATATATGTAGAACATGATTTAAATCAATTATTTTATTTCAAATGAAATTGGTTCATTTTTACTTAGTTTTTTGGGATGATTATAGCTGATGAAATGATTTTATTTTTACATCTCAACTAAGACTCATAGGAAGTAGGCACACTATAGTGTGTAAACAAAAATTCCATCTTCTCTTGTAATCACAATCTACTATCTAAACATCAATAAATATATGTGTATACCATTTTATATATGGTTTTCCTCCATCGTTGGAAAACCCTTCACAATCCCTCATCGATTTCTCTCTTATTCTCCCACCAGGATCGATAACCAAACTCAATAAGGAGATGGATTCCCCTCAATTTTTCTTTCCAATTGTATAATTTAAGGAAAAATATTTAGATATTAACTCAAATTCAATGTTTATTTATTTTTCAAACTGACATAAACATCTGTATTTTTTCAAATTATTGTAATTTTTTGTCTTTTAATTATGATATGAAGTGTTTTTAAATTTTTATATCTAAATATATATATATATATATCTTTTCTAATATTAAAATTCATATTCTTTAAAACATATATACATTTATTGTTTTTAAATTACATGCTTAATAATTTTAATTTATCTAATTATATAATTATTTTAAGCTTATAATACGTATAGGTTTATATATATATACAATATTTTCAAATTCAAAGTGTATATTTTTCAAATATATGTATATATACTATTTCTAAATTCCATGTTTTTTATATGTATATATTATTTTATTTTAAAAAATTATAAAACATGATGATTTTCGATAATCCCCTTTCTATTTTATGTATGAAAGAAATTATTCTCAATGATACAATTGTTTTTATACTTATGATATTTTTGGGTGTGTCTATCTTCAAATATGGAAATATTTCGTAAGTAAATGTTACTTTTTATGATTTTATGTGTATAATAAAATTTTGTTTCAAAAGTATTTTTGAAGGGTGTAATTTTTTTTCATATTATTTTTCCATGAAGGAGATTATATATATATTGATAAAAGTATTATTTTATATAATTTCATACAATTGTTTATGTAGAAAATTATAATTTCAAAAATTAATTTTTTATTTTTGTAAATGATTATCTAATATCTTTATTTAAAAAAAATTTAAATGATATATTTTATCATTATATGTTGAAATGGATTTTTAATGATTATGAATGAAAATTCATAATGAACATATTCATGCTAATTTATCATTACATACATGTAATAAAAAATATTTTTATAATATTTGGTATCTCAAAATTTTTCAAAAAAAAATATTATGGAACTATAAATATATATATAAGTGCATACACATATGGAACAATTCATTATTATTCTTTTAAGGGATAAAAATCCAATGAATATATAAATGTAAATATAAATGATGTATTTTTTTACAAAATGTGGAAATTATAATTTTTAAACAAGATATGTAAGTAGTGAATGAACTCATCCTTTTGAAATTTTGTAGGCCCGACAGTCGTTGGTGTTTCATGTGGCCCCATTGTTTTTTTTCAAATAAAGAATAATATTTTCTAAAAAATCATTGGATTATTTTATTAAGAAATTTTTTTTAAAGAATAATTATTTTCAATGGGATTATAATTTATTCAATGTCTATGTATTTTCAAATGTATTATATTATTTACATAGTGTATAAATTTTAAAATATATTTTTAAAATAAATTTTTCAAATGATTTTTAAAAAGTTTTTTCAATGTCATTTTAAAAATTATATATATTTTTAACGTATTGTTCAAGGTTTTTCCCAAAGATATATTTTGAAAAACCTAGAACTAAATTTTATGAATTTATATACATATCAAATATCTATTTTGATATATAGGAAAAAAATTCAAATGAGTTTACAAAATCATGTTCAATAAAATCACTGTCTTTTTTAAAACCACCTTCTAGGAAATTATTCTCACCTTATGTTTTATAAAATGTTTTTTGGGATCATTTAAAATTAACTAGGATTTTATATTAAATAATTAGATAGTATTATCAAAGTCAAATAAATGCCTTTTATTTCTTATTCTATCCCTGATATGTGTAATAGTATTCCTTTTCCTCCAAATAATAGACAGAAAAAGGTCCTTAGGTGAAAAATTCACAGTATTTTGTCTGTTATTTTTTTAAAAAAATTTGTTGCTTCATTGTTTTCCATATCTAGAAGAACAGGCCTTAGGGCTTCATATTCTAAAGACATCGATAGAATAATAAGGGAAACCCTAGATACTAATCAGATAAAATAGAATTTGGTACTCAATGCCACCTTACCACATTATTAATGTATATTATGGGAATCTAATGAATATTAAAATATTATCTAACAGCGATAAAGTTTGATGACTTCATAAGGTGATTGAGTAAATCCCATATAGAATTGTTCCCCATAAATTTTTTAGGGATTCCAATAACAGAGTCCATGGTGTTGTTCTTTAATTTTCAATCTCATATTAGTAATGTATGTACTATATGCTAATACTTTTTTCTATCCACCTTGACTTGACAACATACCATGCTCTGGGATACATAAGTTTCAATATCTTTCTTCGTGTCGTACCTCCATAAATACTATTTAAAATCACTATAGATCTTTTTTGCTTCAACGAAAAATATGTAATGAATAACTATGAGCTTCCTATAACATCTCCATTTTTTAATTACGGTATATATGGAACACATACATGGTTCATAAACCTTATAGTTCTATCATAATCATGGTTGAACTCAAGAAAATTTCTCACCTAATTTTACATCTCAAAATCTTCCTTCTGAGCCACTTTAATATTCACATGGATAGATTGTTGAACACCAATTTGAAAAAGATAATATCTCTATCCTTCCTTTAAAATTTCAAAATCCATCCTTTGAAAATCGATAATTATTTGATCTTTCATGATCTTCATCATTAATATGCTATCATGATCCTATTAACTCAATGAAAAATCCACATTGTTTGCTTTACCATTGTAATAATGTATTGATTAACCAAAATATTTAATTATCTTTAAACATTTTCTCTAACCCATTTTCAACTATTTCTTAGTGAATATATACTTTAAACTCTTGTGATCAATATATATATATAACCTTTCTCTAATAAAATTGTTCCTCTATATTTCCTGGCAAAGATACCATAACTAATTCAAATTCATGAGTTGGGTAATTTTTCTCATAAACATACATTTTTTCATTATGTATATACTATAAGCATTTCATTCAATATGAGAATACATCTCATTCCCTTCTCTGATGCATCAATATAAATTATAATCCCTTAATCAATAGTAGGTTAATGTAATTATAGGTGTGATGATGAATATTCTCTTTAGTTACTTTAACTTTTCGTCACATTCACCCACCCAAATAAAATTGTCTCCTCTCTGATTTATCAAGGTGATTGTTTTGGAAATCCATCAGAATGTATTAAAATCCAGTGATAATATGTATCCAAACCATCAAAACATTAAATCTTACTCACAGTTATTTGTCTAAGAGAATGACTAATAGCCTTCATCTTTGATGGATCCACCAATATATCCTCGCTTGAGATTATGTTACACAAAAATATTACTTTTTGAGCCAAATTTTACACTTAGTAAATTTTTTTATATGGATTATCCTTCTTATGATTCTTAAACACAATCATAAAATGATCTCCATTCTCTTCATTTATCATTGAGTAGATAATAATATTTTCTATAAAAATGACCATAGACTGATCAAGGTAATCTCAAAAGTCTCAACTCATTAAGTTCATAAAGATAGTGGAGGAATTTGTAAGACTTAATGGAATCACTATATATTCATAGTTTATCTACCTCAAATAGAATGTTATCATGGGTATATCCTCCATCTTGACCCCCAATTGATGATGTCCATAATGATGGTAAATCATGGAAATTCATTGTGCTCTATGAATTTGGTCAAAAAGCATCAATATAAGGTATAAGTTACTTATTCTAGATTTTGGTTTTTTAGTTCCTAGTAATCATTATAGATTCACATCGATCCATATTTCATAAAATAATTTACAGGGGAACACCATGGTGACACTCTTAGCTGAATGAATACCTTTTCATGTTTCTCTTATATTTTCTACTTCAACTTTTTCAACTCAATCGGGGTTATTCAATCTGGATGTTTTGAAATAGGTGTTCCATCAAGAATGATTTGTATTAATAATTCAACATTATGATTTGATGCAAGACTAAGAAACTTTATGTAAATACATAAAAAAATATTCATAATAGGCATATAATGGATTTTGTGGGTTTCTTCAACCATATAAGAAAAACACCCCCTCTAAAAAGTAATTAATTCCCATATAATTGATTTCATTTCAATTTGAAATTTATATTTTTCATCGAACTTATAGATAGTCAATGGTTTTTTTGGAATATAAAACAAGACATTCATTCCTTGGAAATTAATGAGGTATTTATGTAGAAAATTCTAATCCATCTATGAAATATCTTATAATTCAACCAAATATAGAATAACAATTATTGATGGAAGCACATTCCCAAAAAACACAAATGGAGAAGAATAGTAGACTTGAGATGTGATCATCATACCATAAAGGGGTTTTCATGTTAATTCAATGTCTATTAATTGAGAAAAAAAACTATCATTCCTTCAGAATTTTTGTTATATGGACGAATTCAAATAATTATTCTAATATAGGATACTTCATCATTTACACATACTTATCTCCACATTGACATCATCATTATATCCTCAATACCATATAAATACCATAATGGTGATCATAACAATCAGTCATATTTTATCATAGTGATCAATCATAAAGGATCATTCATAGTATTTCTAAATCATTACACCCAATTTTTAATCTATAACACTTTTGGTTTACCAAAGGTCATTTATGGTCATTATCTATTCAAATATATCATGATGGATTATAAAGTTTTTTTTAATTTCTGAAATATATCCCCAAGTAGTGGTAAACCATATGAAAAACAATGCACATTTTTATGCATTGGGTGATGATCAACTCAAATCATAATGAAACATTTTTTGAGTTATTACCCTTAATTAAAACTATAATAGATCCACTTCCGCTTATAGTATCCAGAAATTGATGAAAATTCATAGAAACCATTCATTCTATTCTTCCCCAAATTTATTTCTCATTTTCCTATATATTGAAATAACCCAAGTCATATTCCTAGGGTTATCACTAAAATATCCTAATCCTAGTTTCCCAAAGATATTTAAATCATTATCTAATAAAAAATATAGAGTTAAACACTTTTAATACATAGATATCACATCAAAATAGATGTTTTTTAATTGTATAACGTAATGTTCCACACCATAATTTTATAGTCATATTTCCATTAGAAACATCAATTCATATACAACTGGTTCATAAGAGAACCACATCATCTTCCACTTATTTATTGATAAGTAGCACACTTCCTAGAAATATCATAAATAATACATTTATTCAAAACCTGTCTAAAGGATAGATTATTGTGGGTGACCATATATTCTCAATAAGTGTAAACAAGAAATATATCAACATTACATGATCAAAAGGGTATGAAAACACGAGAATAATATTTCAAATCTGTATCCTTCATTTAAATTAGGAACATGATTCATAGATAAAATAATTTCTCTTCATAAGACATGAATCATAAAATAATTAAGGATAATGATCTATGATAGTGTAACATTAAAATAAGAAATTTATTTTTGGTATACACATAATAATAGATAATCTTATGTCAACTCTACCCACTAAGTCATTCATAACATGTCAGGATTGGGCTAACCCATCATGTACCAACTTTGGTCATGGGATAAACTACCATATAACCTCTTTCAGTCATGGGATAACCTTTCATGCACCCTCTTTATGGCTTTGAATAACCTTCCTTGTACCCTATTCTAGTCCTGGTATTACCTCTCATTTACCTTATTTTGGGATTCTGATAATCTCACATATATCATATCATCTTGTAGAAAATGAATCATAACCCAATGAATTTTAAAGAGATATAGGTCCCACCCATTTCATAATACATATATTTTGTATGTTCCCATCTAGAATGCTACTAAAATAGTTCCCCAATCAAGTTAGTCAGTAGACATCAAGTGCGTCTCCTCATATTCCAGAGGCTTCTAACCAGAAGAGAGGGACTGGGGTGTGATATTGGGGAGAATATTCCCTCATATAAGTGTAAACAGAAGTAAAAATATCTTTATATATTACAACTTATAATCTAAAATGTTTATAGAAGAAATAAAAAAACATAATTAGAACAAACTATAATAAGAATTGAATAACTAAAAATATCCGACTAGCTATCTAATACAATAAAACATTGGTCACCCATTGGGCCCTCCATAAAGATAAAAAGGTACAAAAGAAACTAAAGTTAAAAGTATAGGGATATAAAACTTACACTAAGAAAAACCATGTACCTAGTCTCCAAACACATTCAAACAACACCATCGTGATCAAAAGAATCACATTAGAAGCTCCACTTGAGCATGAAACTTTGGGCCTCCTCTCTGTCCACCATGAAACATGTGCTCATCCTAAAAAGAAAGAACAAGGTCTACATGTACACCAAGGTGCACATGTAGGGGTGAGAAATAATCTCAATAAGAAACCCCGACAATAAACCTATAAAAGTTTCAGTTATAAGTTTATGAAAAAGAAATGTTCTCAGCCTAGTTGAAACACAACCAAAAATAATGTATAACCAAAAGTAAAATCACAATCAAACCCTGGGTCCATAATCTTGGCCAACAAGGAAAGTGCCACCAGATGTGTCCATATCATTAAACATATACAAGTATTGTACCATACCTATATATATATATGTCTGTGTGTGTGTGTGTGTGTGAATTTTCATTGGTACGTAAAATAAAATAACATAAAAACAAATATACAGTGGATCCTTGGGTTCTTAATCTTGATCACTTTGACATTCTTCGAAAAGGAATTGAGTTGGATGTTGTGCCACTGAATTCGTGTATCATTAATTCAATATCTAGATCTGTAAACCCAATAAACATATACCTAATTCATCCAATGCCAGATTTATAACTCTGAGAAAGCTACATCATCACATGGGGATCATCCTACATGGGGGTTCACATGTACTCACCACTAATCAACAATAAGGATACCATATACTGATTTTTAATCATGTAAAGAATTATTCTAGGGAATACATAGGGACACTATCTAATGGTTATTGATTCAATCACTAGGCTATATAGGCCCATAAATACAGTATAATTTTTGAGCCCTAGGTCTTGTTCTATAGGTGGGAATGAAATTAATAATTCAGATGAACCCTAAAAGTCTTACCCTTATGAAATTTGTAAAGAGAACTCATCTGTGAGATGACATGTAACACACCATGAGTCTCGAAACTGATCAGGGGGAGTTGAATCATCTTGACCATAGGCTGAGGAGACCTCAATAATCTCCACCACTAGGGAGATCATAAAAATCCACAAGTCATGGGTCTCTATTCCCATATAAAGAGAACTAGACAGTGAGATGTAATGTAACAAACCTCGAGTCTCATAACTGATATGGGAGAGTAATCATTATTATCATAGGATGATGATATCATATCCATCCATAGAACTTGGGATTGCATAATCGACCCTGCGTCTTGGGTCTCCATACTCGTATAACTTAGGTCGAGGAGAGCGTAATCATCCCCAACACATATAAATGTTTCAGGAGAGAGTAATCATTCCCAATACATACATATAGTCTATGAGTCTATCCAAGGCATTACTAAACAATGAAATCCAAGTATCACTCAATGAATAAAAGTCAAAACATATGTATCAACATCCAGATACCTAGAAACAACTCTATAAATAAAAAAAAGATATATCATAATATATATACATTTAGGTTCAACATCCAAGTCCTAAGTAGTACCTCTGTGTATATTCATGAAAATATGATGTAACATGGCTCAGAAGCCAAATATCAGCTATGAATGTTTTGGAATCCCAACAAAAAAGAAAGATGCGTCATGGTAGGATCAATAAGCATGAACCAGGAAGAACCTCTGGTAAATATCAATGCATCCACAATAAACATATAAAAGTATAACAAAGAGTGAGAATGACTGAACGACCACAACAAATAGTACTTCCACATACCATAGGTATTACAATTTCAACATGAGTTTTAAGTTGAAACCCAGTAACATCTCTTACTAAACCTTATTTACTAGAAATGGGTCAGCGAACCAAAGGGAACTCTCTAGGTCCCTAAAGTAAAACGCTTAAGAGGAATCCTACACAAGATCCTCCAAACATCATATAGAGATGGAGTACTACATAGAATATCTGGAGCAATAGATAGGGAGGAATTCTACATTAGATCCTTTAGTCAGAACGTAAATAGAGGAATCCTACAGAGGATGATTTGAACAAAATATGAAGACGACTCCTACATGGGGCCATATAAAAAAAACATGGAAAATAGAGGAATCCTACTTGGGAACCACAAAATTGTTAACAAGTAAAGGGATCCAATAAATCACTCCCTAGGTCAGCACATAAGCAATGGCATCCCACTGGGGATCCTTAATAGCCATTAGAAAGATAGAGGCCTATTACATTGGATCCTTAGAAGAAAACTAGTCTCACAACCTCTTAGACCATATTCAGACATCTTTTAAGTGATAATCACCCAATGAATATGTCATGAGAGACAACCCATGGCTCATCTCAGAATAGGTCTCATTCTCGTAAAACACTTGATTCAATTGCCAGATGATGAACCTATCTTTTTAGGTAAAACCCTTAAAACTCCAATTAGGAGTCCTCAAAATGCTTCATGGGATTCACCATCACAATACACATGGAAAAATACTCAAAATGGACTATTCATGAGTACTATTATGAGAAAAGGGCATGAAGACACACACAAAAACCTTTAATGGTTTGAAACAAGGTAGTGCACAGTGTGTCCCCACCGGTACATGACATGTACTCTTAAAATACCACAAGGGTGTGTACATCCGCCGACCTACGCGTGTAAACACCCCATATACGTGAATTGTGAAATGGAAACATGGTGTGTACCATTTAGGGGTACCTATCAGTGTACCTCAACTAGTATTGCTGGACACTTGGCCGAGCCATGTACTCGTATAGGGAGTGTTCGTCATAGGGGTGGCCATGGTTGGGTACTTTGTTACATTATTGAGTATCAGTACACTGAGTTTATACCCTATACATGGTGTTTGAATTTTAATATATCATCTTCCCCAATTAAGAAGAACAAATAGTATGTTCCCCTAAACCGCATTCCCTATTATCGGGTTTTCCAAATCGGAAAACCCTCCATATCTATCAAAACCCCTATTTAAACCACCAAATAAATATATTAGGCCTATTAGAGATATTTTATATCATAATATGGTCTTAGATTTAGAAAATAAATAATGGTATTTTTGGTAAAAAGATAAATGGACCTACCTTTGGGTGGAAACCACCGAATATTCCTTTAATTCCACGGTCCATAACTGTCGTACATCAGTCTCACAGGTCGAGAGCTATATGAAGGTACCAATCTTCCCCTACATCTCTCTATATATTTCTCTATTTACATATTTCTATATTTGATTTCATAATGTAGGATCCATAGGAGAGGTCTATGCATAAATGAAGGAAAATAAAGAAAAAAAATAAATTAAAAAAAATGGATAAATAAGGGTCACAAACCAGCCCTAGGGCCCAACTCAAGTTTATTCATATCCTAGGAAATATTCTTCATTCCTATCTCAACTGTAGAGATATAGTCTCAATCCATCACTCGGTTTAAAATATATGACCGAGCAAACCTGCACAAAATAATTAATATTAAATTTATTAAATATTAAATATTAATCATTCCAATAAAATGGGAACAGCTCGGATTTCCACCTAAATATTATCCTAGGGTAATCCTCCAAGTCTAGGGCCAATAGAGTGCTCTAAAAAATTATTGAAGTTTTTATTCTTGGGAAAAAAGGCATGTTTACCTCTTTGTCTACAACTAAAAGAAAAAATTTGAATTTTTACTCAAAATTATAGTCCATTAAAATAAGGGTCATTTAAACACACCACCATAATCCTTATCATCCCCAGGAACCTTGGTGAAAAGACCAGTAGCCACACTCTCAACCCAAGAATCTACACAATCAATATGTCTAGAGTTTTAAATGATGAGCCTCATATCATCAATAACATCATTCTATATTGAAGAAATTTAAATGTGACCTATCTGGTACTCCCCACTATAGGAATATCATTATTGTCATCTGAAACAAAACTTTAAGCCCAACGACTAATGGAAAATGTTTATGTTCAACTAAAAATGAGGGCCAATAGTCTCACATGGCCAATAGTGCACTCTCTACCATATATATTACCCTACACCACTCCTTGAGTGTAACCTCATCAGGTTTCTATTCCAAAACAATAATGAAATTTAGAAAGAAAAAATTATATCACCATATGTACAGTTCTCTCTCAACAAACTCAAGAAGAATCAAGATAAATCATGATCTTCTCTCAAAGGAGTACTCTATGATTCTAAAAATTCTTGTACATATCTCCCCAACTCATACACACCATCCTATCAAAACATGACTTGGATTCATCCATAGGTCAAAAATCATATGGAATCCAATTTACTCCTGATGTAACCTCTACAATAGAGGTACATACGTCATATAAGCTACAACTCCAATGAAACTAAGCCCACAACATATCCTAGAAACATCAATCATCAAATCGCACCTAGCCACTCACCAATTAAGATTCAAAGCATACCATGTGTGTCCATCATGTATCATTACAACCCAACACATACTCTAGCAAGTCATTCAACACAAACAATATTATGAACAAGCTACATGGAATTTTAGTCTCATTAAGGTAGAGTATCCCTTGTATATCCTCTTCAAAAAAATCAGGCACCACACATGGCTAAAATTTATTTGATGAGCTCCCATGACATACCCTCATTATATTTACGAGCATCTATCCACACTATAACTACATTATAAATAATATATACACTGGTCGATTAGGTCAGACACCCAAATAGTCCTTCCCGTTAAATCCAATCTATAAAATGAAGAACCCAATGTTCTTACCAAACACTAAAGGTATCAACATACACGTAATGAAAAACATGATCACCTATCATGCCTCAATATCAAAATGAGAAAAAACTAGGCTCACTACCCAATAATGACCATAAAAAAAATATACCCTTTCCACACAAGATTCTTTTGAATGAAATGAAACAAATACCTTCAAGGATCTGAGTCAAACTAAGGGCATCTAGTTATCCCACCTAGACATAGATTACATTACTCATAAATAGTTCATCGTGTCTAACCATCTGTCCCAAAAGATGAAACTTCTCAAAATAAGGTAATGATTTGAATGATTAACAAGAATAAAAACTTAAAACATTGCTGATAAGGCCTAATCCACTTTAAGAATCCTATGAAGGATCTAGTCCCTAGAGGTAATGATATAAATTCATAGGATAGACTGAATTGACACTCATTGGGCATCTGTATATGGAAATTCGAACTAGAGGTCCAGTTCACAATAAAAGTCCTAGTATATATCAGCATTATACTCAGCAATCCGATTAGATAACCACAACCTCAAAAACAATACCCTATAAGGGTATAGTAGAAAGTCATCATGTTTTACAATAACCTACTAGGGTCACCACAACTCTTGTGCATCAGAAAAAACTCATGAGATTTATAAAAAATTCCTAAACATATATCCACATAACCTGTCATTAGAATGAAACATATATGAAAGTAGTCCCCAAGGAATATGTTTTATTCATTAGAAAAATCACACACTAGTAACCATATATGATGTGAATCCTAATTTCCATAAAAAGATGCATGAGAAGCCTCTTTACATTTCCAACCAAGAGTCAAAACCTTCTATGACCTCTTTCCAATGTCCAAGAGCTAGAGATCCATCGAAAATAATAAAATCAATACAACATGTCCATCACTCAAAGAGAAAATCATACACAACTATAACATCACAAATAATAAAATAAACCCCATACCCTGATAACTAGGACTTCCAACCAGAACAATTTCTCTTGACACCGTAGTCCGATATCCATCACAGGTTCTGACACATTTTTAATACTCTTGTCTACTGTATCCTAAATAGTAAAGACCTAGAAATGAATAGTTTCGATACCACATTGTAATGTCTCAGCCCAGATGCAACTAAAACTGTAACCTGATCTAGTTGGTTACTATGACTCAAGCGTGCCTCCCCATACACCAGATGCTTCCGACTAGCAGCAGGGGTCTACGGTGTGATAGTGAGAAAACTATTCCCCTATATCAGTGTACGAAAATAGCAAAAATAGCTATGTATCATACATAATATAAACTAAATAGAGCGAGGAAGAAGTAAACAACCTAAAATAACATTATATAATATGAAATGAAAAGATAAAAATTTCTCGAACAACTATTTCATACAATACAACACTATTGTGCCACTAGATAGACCATACAGATACAAAAGTACAAAAGAAACTAAATGTTAAATTTTAGGGCACTACTATTAACTCCAAGATACACCATGCACTCAGTCTCCAAAAACTATTGAAATATACTATACCGGTTAGAAAAACCACATAAGCATCTCTGCATGAACATGAAACTCCATGCCCTATCCCCATCCGCCATAAAACTTGTGCTCACCCTCAAAAGAAAACACAAGGTAGACACATACAATGTGGTGAGTGTGCAGGGGGTGAGAATGAATTTTAGTACGCCACCCCGACAAAAAACCAATAAAAATTGATGTTATAAGTTTATGAAAAAACAATGTGTTATGCCTACATAAAACACAACTAAAAAGAATGTAAAACCAAATTTGAAAACAAATTTGAGCCCTCGGTCTGTAATCCCGACCATGTGAGAATGTTCCACTATGAATGTCCAAATCATTGTACATGTACATATATAGTCCCATATATATACACATATATATATATATGAATATTCATTAGTATGTAAAATACAATAACATGAAAACCAATATACAATTGATCCTTGGGTCTGTAATCCTAATTGCTTGGTCATCATGTACAGGGTAATTGAGTTGGACGTCATGCCACTCAAGCTTTGTATCATTATATTGATCTTGGGGCCTGTAATCCAAATTGACATATACCTACTTTGGCTAACACCATAATTATAACTCTGATAAAGATATGTCACCACATTGGGAAATTCATCCTACACTGGGTTTCACATGTTCTCTCCTCAAATCACCAATAGGGATACCGTATACCGACGTTCAATCATGTATAGAAGGATTCTAGGGAGTACATTGTGACATCCTGTAAAGGTCCCCGAGTCAGTCGCTATGCTTCCCACGCCTATAAATCTAGTCCAATGTCTAAACCCTTGGTCTTCCTCCATGTGTGGTTATGAAATTTGAAACTCTGATTAATCTTATGGGTCTTACAGTTACTGATTTGTAAAGAGAAATCATCGAAGAAATGACATGAAACACCCCTCGAGTCTCATTATTATTCAATAAGAACATAATCATCCTGATCATAGGACGAGGAGATCATAGTCATCCCCACCACTCAAGAGTGTGCAATCATCCATGAGCCTTGGTTCATTATGCCCTTATAAAGATAACTCACTCGTGAGACGTCATGAAAAACCCCTTGAGTCTAGTAACTGATATGGGAGAGAATAATCAACCCGATCATAGTCTAAGGATATTATAATCATCCCAAAACTCCGGATACTCTAATCTACCATGATTCATGGGGTTTCATGCCTATATAATAATGTCTGTGGATAGAAAAAACATCCCTACAACATTACAAATGTTTAGGAGAGTGTAATAATCCCAACCACATAATTCTAGATAATTATTTCATCCAATCTATTCCTACAATAGGGAATCCATGTATCACTCAATGCATACAAGTCAACACATAAGTCTTAATAGCCGGAAATCAGGAAACACATCTGAATATCACAACAAAATATATATCACAATATATATATATATATATGTACATCTAGGCTCAAAAGCCAAGTCTAAGGTAGTACCTCTAGGTATACCATTGAACATATGAAATAACATGGCTCTAATGCTAGATCCTAGATAATCACATCTAGGAATACCAACAAGAATGAATGATTCCTCGTGCAAGGATAAACATCCACCCACCAGAAATCACCTCTATAAACATTTTTTCATCAGAATTAATCATGTGAAAGAATAAACAAAGAGTGAGGGTGGTCGAATGCCCACACCCAACACTGTTACCACATCCCCATGGATTACAAGTTCAGAATGGGTTATAACTTGACACTTGATACCATACCTACAAAAACCTAATGTACTAGAACAGGTTTGGTTAAACAACAAACACCCACTGGGTCCCTCAAATAAACAAGAAAAAGGCCTCCAAATTCATATCCTTAGAGGAGTATATAAAAAAGTAATCCTATATGGGACCCAAGGAGTAGTAGATAGAGATGCATCAAACATGTAATCCTCTAGTCAAAATTTAAATAGAGGAATCTTACATGGAATCCACATAACAACATATAAGGATGCATCCTATATGGGGCCCTCTAAACAATATATGAAATAGAGGAATCCTACTCATGATCCTTGGAATGGTACATAGGTTTATGGATCCTAAAATTTACTCCCTAGGTCAACATGTATGAAAAGGAATCCCATAGGGGATCCTTAATATCTAGTAGAATTATAGATGCATCGTACTTAGGATGCTCGAAACACAACTGGTCTCATACCCTCTTAGGTTAGATGGGAACATATCTCAAGGGAGACATACTATAATCATAGGTCATTAGGGAAAATCGATATCCCATTTATAAAAAGGACTCACACTCAGAAAACACCTGATTCAATTAACTATGTAAGAAACCCTATGTTTAGGTAAAAGAACCAAAACCCCGATTTGGATTCCTCATTATACTCTTCGTTATTCACCATCACGATACATGTGTAAAACTACTCATAATGGACTTCTCATGGGTCCAATTCCAACACATGGGTAAGAAGACATGGAAAACCCTCAAATGGTTGTAATGTGGAAGTACACGGCATGTCACCCCTATAAACAATATGTACTTTCAAAGTCCGACATGGGAGTGTACATCTATTGGCCTGGGAATGTAAATACCCATGTACCCGACATGAGAAATTTGTACATGGCATGTACCCTTGATGTGGTACCTTCTCGTGTACCTCAACCAGCCTGTCCAGATACTTGGCCTGGTCATGTACTCGTACACGTCGTGTTTTCCACATGGGTAGCCTTGGACAGATACTTGGCCACTCATCATAGTATCAGTACATTGCATGTATAAACCATACACAATGTGTACTCCTTGAAACATCATATTCCCTTAGTGGGAAGAACACAAAAAATGTTCCCCAGAACCACACGTCGTTTTTTTGGGTTTTCCCAAAAGGATAACCCATTAGATTGCCAAAAACACACTTTTAAACCCCAAAATCAATAGATCAGGGACCAAGGGGCCATTTTCAAGAATAATAGTGACCTAGATTTAAAAAAGTACAAATTTCAAGGGGTTTTTGTTAAAAATATTAAATGGGCCTACCATTAGGTGGAAACCACCAAACCTTTATTTGCTTCCATGGTCCATGGCAACAACATATCAATATTTCACGTTGAGAGATCTGCGACGATAACCCTCTTACCTTCCCTATATTTATCATTCTCTCTATCCCTATTTCTCTCTTAGGTCATGAAAAAGAAGGAGCCACAGGGGGTGTACATGAGAAGGATTGAAGGAAAAGAAAGAAATAACAAAGAAGAAAATGAAAAGAAGAAAAGAAAAAATAAATGAATAAGGGGCCCATGCCATCCCAAGTCCCCAACTCAAGTTCATGCCTCTCATAGGATAAAATCACCATTCCAAACTCAACTATGGAGACATAATCTCAATCAAATGCTCCATTTAAATTATATGATTGAATTATCTGTCACAAATAGTATAATATTTAATTTAATAAATATTAATTATTTATTATTCCGTTAAAATTGTAACAGGTTGTATTTTCACAAAACTCATTTCCTTAGGTAAACACCATATTCCAGAACCAACAGAGTGGTTAGATTATTTATCTGAGAACATCTTCTTGGTTTAAAATACTGTTTTACTCTATTTGCAACACCTGAAAGCAAAAAATCGAATTTCTTCTTGAAATTATTGTCTTGAACACATGGAACCTTATATATTTCTTGTCCATAAAATCATAGAGCTTTCATCATATCATAACCCATACAAATTTAATGAATTTCATAATCATTTCATCATAACATTAACCATGAAAAAAAGGTTTCATAAATATCTTTTCATCATAGATATAAATAATATAGTGAAATAATAAGGATGTTATCATTGGATTATATCCCTTTTAGAGCATATGACATAGTAGGATGTCATATTATATGGAAGATGATTTTGAAAGTTCAATTTAAACAATTCATGAGAAAAATAACCTTTCCAATTTAAAAACATTTATTAAAATTAAATAATGAAAATAAAAAAATTAATGAAAATAGTTTCCTTCAAAATAATCATACAGAAATAAATTTTAAGATTAAAATAATTGATCATATATTATGGAAGATAATACCATTCATGTTTTAGATTTAAAAATTATGACTCCTTTCACATTTTCAATAAAAAGTAAAAATATCCGTATTAGTAAATAGACCTAAATATTACACTAAAATGATTTTGTAAAAATTAAAACATGGGTAAAAGTGAATTTAAACAATCATTAGATAAAAATAATTATTTAGAATATTTCTATAGAACATTTTCATTAAATAAAAATAATATATGGACAAAGGGTAATTAATTCATTTTTTCTAAAAAATATTTTTTTTCTTTTTTAAATATTAAAGAGTCGGAAATGAAAAGAAAACTAGTATTATCTAAATATAACTAGATTCATAGAATATTCATGAATATATTAGGATATATATCATTATATTTTTATATTGAATCTATAATAACAAGCAATCATTATAAACAATTAGATTATAATGTAAAACATTTACCACTTTGGTAATGATTGAATCATAATCATAATGAATGGAATAAACAAAGATGTATATATAAATACCCATAATTTTTATATGAAGAATAATAAAATAAATTTATGTGTAGAATATACACCACAAAAAATAAACAAGTTATGAATATGGAAGATTTACCAAGGAAATAAAACTGTGAAAAAATCCATTACCATAATGGAAACATATAAATCATTGGCCTCGTTAAACAATTACATCAAGTGAAACATTATATATAATAAAAATTAATATATTCATGATATAAAATTTCAAAGATGAATAATATAGGCTACACAAATTAAATTAGTGTGTAATATGGCTTATGTATCCAAAAAATAAGAGAGATAAGAAATCCCTTACCTTAAGTATCAACATTC
Organism: Viscum album; assembly: GCA_963277665.1. NCBI lineage: Eukaryota > Viridiplantae > Streptophyta > Magnoliopsida > Santalales > Viscaceae > Viscum > Viscum album. The sequence continues at coordinate 898,872,576 of OY728127.1, forward strand.
TCCGAACACATTCAAAAATACTGTATAGTAACTATAGGTTTAATATAAATTTATTTCAGAACTATGCTCATATATATCATAGAATAAATAATTTACATATAATATTTTATTACCTTATTGTTACCAATTTCATTCTTAAAATCATGTTTCGTATAATAAAAGCGTTGTTATTCATGTATGTTTTCATTTGGTATTTTTAGTCCCTTTACATTGATCATGGATCCATAATATAAATAATTATAACCATGATATAAATATATTAAATATTAAATATATATTTAAATATATAAATCTATATAATTTATATAAATATGTGAATTACTCTGTTCATGGAGATGGTTGGTTGTACGTTCACATAAACGCAACTTCCATTTTATCATTAGATGGAAAGAATGAAATTTAAATATTAATTCACATTTCCATAATAATTTTAATATCATATAAATAATATATATAAATTAAATATGACCACCCTAATATACATTTAAAAATAAATTGAAAAATATGTCACATCGCTTAATGGAGGAAGTAGTCCAAACGTGTGCACGATCGATATGGTGTTTCTCAAATAGATTGGGAGGAAATAATGTAGAAGTGATATTATAGTTACATATGTATAATTATGTCATAAATATCATGTAAATATGTTAAATAAATCATTATATCAATCCATTATAGGTGATGATGGAAAACAATTTTCATTAGATTAGTAGGAGGTACTCTGCCATACACACGATCAACAGTTTACTTACGAATCTGAAAGATTACGGGGTCGATATAGGTTATGAAATTAACACAATAACATATCAAAATATGTTATATTCTAAAATTATTATGATATAAATGATTAATTATATTTTAAGGAGGTGAGAGAATAAATAAAACAAAAATGACCAGTTAGTAATGATACCTCCTCTTCGGACAATATCCTTCGGTTTTCATGAAAAAAAATATTAGGATGGTTTCATAATCAAAATATGTCCTCTATAATATGAGTATATAATTATGGAAAGGATTTTATTATATCATGATTTATAAAATTGTATTTCAGTGTGTGGATATTTGATGGGCGGAGGTTCCATTTTATAATTGAGAAGGAAATGAATTTTTGTAAATACACAAAACTATTCAACAATGGGAAGTCAATATCAAGAAACGAGTCTCTATAATAGATAAATAATGGGTTTTAGGGATGATATGGTCTACCTACACCTCCTCCTAAAAAAATAAACATGTTTTAATCATGTTATTCCTTTATCTTCTATTTTTACTCACTTTTACCATTTTATTTTTCACCAAGGTAACTAGTCTTTTTTTAAATTCCATGGTTATTTAAACTTTAATAATCAAAATAAAAATTAAATTATTATATAATTTGGAAGCATTTATTCAAAATACGAAATAAAATTTATTGAATATATATCCCATGTGTGTTGAAAATTAATTTTAACATGTGTCCATGTAACCCACAAACCCATATTTTAACCTTACCCACAGTAATTAATTTTTACTTTTCAGTGCTGTTATTTTTGAAAAAATGATAGTTGTCATAATTATATTATATAAATTAACCTAATTCCAAATATAGAATAATTTTTATCAAATTAATTTCAAATATGTGGCATAATTTGATTAAAAATGAAACCCACAGACATGATGAAAAATTGGTTTTCCAACGAAATGATTCCATAAGTTTATAATATTTTAATATAAAGATTAAATAATGAATTGATTCCAATAAAATTAAATAAATTAAATTCATATGTTAAATATGATAATAATTTTATATAATTTTTAAAATATAATTTAACATTGTAAATACATTAAATGAAATAGAAATTGTCAAATAAAATGTATTATTTTCCACTATTCCTTGAAAAAATAATCCTGTCATTAAATTATATTAAATTCACCACCAGTAAATTATAAATATTCCCGACAAAAAATCTGTTTTTTTTCAAATAAATTTTATAAATTTTTAAAAATAATTTTATCAGCTTTTAAGTAAAGTCAGTGAACATCATTATGTAGAATAAATTTATTCTCAAATTATATAATGTATTTACCAAAAATTAAGTATGAATTTTTAAACATAATTTCCTAATTTAAAACAATAATACCTAAATTTAAAAATTTACGTTATCCATTCATAAAACCATGTTTAATTGATATGTTATAATGGCCATGTTTAAATAAAAAATATTAATTGTATCTTGAGTTACATTTAAACATATCGTTACATGTAACATATGTGATACAAAAAATAAATTTATTTGGAGAAAATATGAGATAAAATATCAGTGTATCAAAATTGGTATACAATTCTACTAAATTTAACGATTTACTAAAAACATCTGATTTATTCATTTTAGTGACCAAAGGTGAAATGAACTGTTATTAAAAATTCAAATCTATAATTTTGAAACTATTTGGAACTAGCTCTATAGGTAAGATCATTGATTACAAGAGTCCAAAATACTTACACAAAAAATATTATTGGGTGTTTAGGGAAGCATGTTATGGTGTCTATATATTGGAATTAGATCACTAAATGTAAAACTGCTTAAAGGGAATAAGGAAATAAATGTTCCTTATGTTTGATTGGTTATCATGGTGTTCTTAAACTCTTTTTATTTTTTATATGAGTGTAAATTAATATTTGTTTACTGTTGCATTAGAAGATAAAATACATGAGGATATTAATTTAGAATTTATAGTCAATTCATAGTTTTAAATCAAGATTGATGAGTGATATCCTTCATAAGTCCTTGAGGGAGATATTCATCAATAGATTTTCACTCATCCAGATGGTATTTTTTTATGTTTTTATGATCATTGTTTTAATTTTAATCAATATTCCATGGTTTAATGATTCATATTCTAAAAAATTTAACTTTTTAGATCATCTTTGTCATGGTCATGATAGTAGAGAAGTTATTTATAAGTATCATACATACCCTTTAGTCTCATAAATTTCTTGGTTGCATGTTCTTCCATATGGTATATTTGTTTTTAGATTTTTTCTTATGAGGGTTCAAACTTAATCAAAAACATATTGTTTTACTTAATATTTTTTTGATTAATTTCATTACCATTTTAGATAATGATATAAACTGCTCAATGTAATGTTATGTATAAATATTTTTACATTCCACAAGTTATTTAATACTATAGTCTATGGTTTTCTTTAGTTATAGACGAGGGTGCCTCCAAGTATTGTTGAATTCTTATACCTATGTATGATTTAATTAACATTTATTTTATCAAAATATTAATATATATATATATATATGATGATAACTTTTTAAATTAAATGTTTGAGTAAAATTAATTCATTTCATTTAATTGTTTAGAGAATATAATCATGTAATCCAACAGATATCATTTTATTTTGTTTGTTATATATTATAATATTCATAACACTTTTTTTATTAGAATATACATATCATGGACTATGAAGAGTATTTTTGGTTTATAGTCCCACAATAATTTTAAAATAACATAATATTTTTGAATCTAACATTATAGGGTATTAGGAATTAAATTAGGTTGTTGGTGAAATTAATGAATAATAAATTAATGATATCAGAATAATAAATAATCAATATAAAAGTAAAAAATAATTTATATTATTTTATTATAGTTAAAAATTAATTCACCTTAACAAAATCGCATTCCCTATGATTTATCATTGATAAAGATACATTCTAGACTATTAATATCATTTGCGAGTGTTGGATGATCTTATACATAGTACCATGGCATAGAATTGTTTTCCATGTTTCTGATCCCAAATATCATACTGGGCCTCCTTAAATAAAATTTTTTCATTAAAATATTCACATATGATATATACATAAGAAATATTGGATTTATAGCTCATCAATATTACATTAAATTCAAATGAATTACAATGAATTAAATTGGAAAAGTATTTTTATACAATTGTTTCATTTTTACATGAATTATATCCGAATATAATGATATAAAAGGGCAATGAAATATCTACTACACACCCCACAAGCTTATTGGATGATAAAAACTACTCCAATCATCATATATTTAATATGATTATTTATAATGAATTATTAAAACATAAATTTAAATATCACTGATTATATATCAACCAATATAATTCTATAAAAACCAGAAACATTCTTTAATTGATTCTTTGTTGTATACAATGTAAATCTTATAAAGAAATCACTAGTACATAATCTAAACATAGTTCACCAAGCTTATATTGACATCTACAAAACAAGTTCATTATTTTTTTATAATAAGAAAAATGAAAGGAATTACATCAGTAATATTTCAATGAATAACAATAATATAAATAACCAAATACTTCATTATTTATAGAAGTTTTATATATGATAACAGGTAAATTAAGAGGTGGTTATTTTCATTGAATGTGTATACAAGATCCATCGAAAGAAAATATTCATCACTTGGAAGAAGAAACAACTGTATGCCTTAACATTAATGATATTTTTCATTGAAATTAAACAATATATTTTAAAAATTTACTGAATTCATATAGATTTTGGTTCAAAAATATTTATTTAATTATAAGAAATATATTTGTTTTTAAGAATCATAAATGGTTAAGCGGATCTCTACCTATATAAAGTAAAAGTTAAGACACTTTTGAACTAGTATTATTTCATAACACATAAAAATAATTTTTTTATTAAATTAAAATAAATAATATATATAAATTTATTCAATAAACATTATCTTTATGTCAAATAAAGATATAAAAATAATTTATTTAATGTTTATAAATAAAAGTAATTTCTCTAATTGGAATAAAAAATATTACAGAATATAGTTATTAAATAATATTTTATATATATGAGAAAAATATATACTCAAAACTATAAATGAATACTCCACTAAACATGAATGATATTATCCATATTAATAAAACATAATGATTTTTCATGTAAATAAAAAACATTTACTAAAATAATATTAAAATTATTATTATGTTAATATTTAGATAAAAACATATATAAATTCCATACATATAAATAATAAAAAATAATCAAATATGATTTAAAAGGTAAATTATAAAGTGCAAAAATAAATTTTTAAAGTATTTAGTACTTTTTAATTTGTTGCATTTCAAGTATAATCAAGTAGAGTATATTTATACATCGTTAATTTTAATGATATCTTTTGTATATATGGTTATTTCTACATAATAATGAATATGTTATATTGATTTAAAATATTATAGCATATCCATATTATGTATTGAATTCTTATGGGAATGAATTTTAACACAATATCAACCTTATGAGGACAATATGAAATTCCAAGATTCTTTGTTCTCCTAAATGAGTGTTTACAAGTATCCCAACTCACTCTCTATCACACACCTTAGAGAAATTATGTAATTGAATGAAATAATTATACATTTCATAAAATTAGTTATTTATAATGATTAATGGACCTATTTTATTATAATTTGTAGGATATTTATTTCAGATAAAAATTCAGGAATTGAATTAGGCTTGAAAATATGTGATAAATAGGATTCCATATGTGTTATGCCACATTATGAAACGTATACTCTTAAATAATGATGTATTATTATGCCTAACATTGTTAAAAAAATTTATCAAAGAATAAATAGCATCACTAGGATCACTGTTTGTATTTATTATATAATATAATGAGTATACATGATATTTAAAATATAAACATTTGATGGGAGTATAATTTTTTAATATATTCTATAAGTCAAGAATGAAATCATATTTTTAATGGAAAGTGTTAGGGTATGGTTAAATTCAATTATCATGATTCTATGGAGGCGCACGACTACGTAGGAATAAAATATATTGTAACTAGATGATGATGATGATGATATTTTTACAATTGAATTTTTTAGATTAACTATGAAGATTAGTGAAAAATACATATATTTTATTATTTTTGTCGAGAAAAGTGAAAAACAGTTCTATGATGATAAAAAAAATCTTGACAAAAATGATGTTATAAATGGAAATTAATTTAGAAATTGGAGATATATTGTGAATTATAATATAAATTACCTATAATGAAATCGTGTTTTTGATTTTTAGACCCTTTGGAAAATTTAAAACCTTGTGGGTGTAAAAGGATACTAGAGTAGAAGTGGGTCATTGTTGGTAATGTAAATACCTATAAATAACTTTTGGTTTCAAAATGATAAATATGAAATTATGGAATTGACTACAATAAATAAATTTTTCTAATTATATTAATAAATTCCATTAGATTTATGTATATATATATATATACTACAGCGAATTTTAATGATTAATAATTTTGGAAAAGATAGGTCAAAACAGTTTTTTATGGTATAATATATATATCTGACACAACGGGAGGGATTCCTAACCCCTAAAATGTAAATAATTTTAAAATTATTCGAAATATATATGTATTAATGATAGAATCACAATCAATGAAAAAATATTTTTTTAAGGATATAATGGATTTTTGTTTAATGAAAAATTATTTTGATCCATGTCCCACTAAGAAGATTTGATGGAGAATTGTTATATTACATGTTTTTTTTATGAATTCATATTATTAGTGTCATGAATTTTGATACATTAATATATATTTGAATGAATGTTTCACTAAGGATATATATATTATTTGAATATATATGCATTGTTAATATTTTGAAGAGGTATATTATAAAATAATTGAATACTGATTTTTTAAAATTTTCATAAGGAATGAATCATACCTTAAATGTATAACTACAAATACAAGATGGGATCGAAATAATCAGAATTATTTATTTTACAAAATTATTGGTAACAATAAACATATCCATGCCATATACTGTATTGGATGTGGTATATTATATATGGTGGGTTTGATGTTTTTATTAGAATCTATGATAGATGTAATGGGTATTATTTAAAACAACAATAAAGTACAAGAGATGAACACCAGATATTTTCCTTGTTTATGGATTAGATAAGAGGATTGTAGTTAGGGAATTCAATAATTTTATCTTATAGGAATATCATGATTATCCTAAAATATATCAAGCTTAGTATTATTGCCTATGTGGTGTTGCAGTGAGTAAGAAAATTTTGAAGCTACTCATAGAAACTAAATCCAAAGTATTTATTGGGAATATTAATGAATCTATGTAATGTAATGATGTAATATATTAACATTGATTTTTTTTAAAATATGAAATTATACCTATAAATGAATACCATATTATATTATATCTTGATTGTACAATAGATTTGGATCTTTTCTATGATCCCAAGTCACACAAATGAAAAAATATAGAAAATTAATTTAATCATATGTGGTATTTCACTCAAATAATTGACATCATGGTTTGTAATGAATCCATATAAACTGAGTGATAAAATAATTAAATACATAAAACAACAAAATCATTGTTCTCATGTTAAAACGTTCATATTTAGAGTATCCATTGTTGTCACTATGAAAATTCATGGTATTGTATAAGTGGGTTCCCTATACCCAACTAAATATTATAAATTTTCAATATGAGACCACCTATAATATATTATATATACTTCTATTTCTCTTATAATGAATGTGTTTTTACATTATAATGTACTTTATATGGTAATGGAATTATATTACTTTTCATATAAAATGGTTACAGTTGTTACCATTTATAATTATACCATGTTATAACATTATTACATTCTATAACTATGTCCCATAGAGTAGTTTTATGAATTTTTCAAGACACATACACTATTTAACAATAATGTTCTATAATATTATAAAAAATTGGGATAATTAATATGATTTTAGAAATTTGGGATATCGTGTATTTGATATGATGAGAACTGATCCACTGATTACAACATGACATGTTTTCTGTTTTCATTTTATTTTCCTATCTATATGAATCTATATTTCACTTTTTTATGTTAGATCACTAATAATGTCTTCTATTAATTATATATTTTATGCATCATGATAACCAAGTAATTTTACATTTATTGTGTGGTATCATGTTTTCACTAAATCATTACGGTTATCTCATAGATTGTATAATCAAGATAGTATTTTTATACATCCAAGTAAATAGTTTGATATTATTATAACCCGCCTTCACCAATATGAGGGATGAGATAGCAGATTTCTGGACCCTTCCTTCCTCAATTTGAAGGATAGATAATGACCCATGAGACCCGCCTTAAATAGGTCCTGATATGGTGACTAGCACTAAGGGTATATAATCACACACAATATGAGATTCAATACCCTTTTTATTTAGTAGAATCGGGAGATAATATAGTAACTCCCAAAAAACACCAAAAATGGAATTAAAAGTAAATCCAAAACAATCCATTCCCATATGAATGTTCCAATAAGAAGTGCTACAAAAAGACAAGAAAAATACAAAGGAAAGTTCCAAAAGAAATGAAAAGAAGCAACGTCCACAGTCCCAACGTTCGAACTAGTAGGGCCCAGAATAGACCTCAAAGTCCTCCTAGAAACCTGAAAGCTGTTTTATATAAGTAGGGTGAGAATACAGGTATACTTAGTAGGGAAAACCAAAATATCTTGTGAAAATGTGAGGAGGCATTCTACTACCCTGTGAGAAAAAGGAGATATCCAAAGCATCTAGTAAGAAAACCATCCACCCCAACATCACCAAGGAACACACCCCAAATAACATGAGTCAAGTAAAGTAATAGTAATAACATGTCAATGTTTGGGTACCCCACACCACATTACCACTAGTTATTGAAGACATCCTTTGTGTCAGACCTCCCCCACCATTCTCACCACAATCACATTGTCATCCTCCGCATGCACACACCTAGGCTACCACAACCACACATCCCACCCGCAAACACCTGGGCCACAATAACCACATGTAACCATGCCCATAGACACCAGGTCTGGAACAACTACTACCATGATCAAAGACACCTAGGTCAAAATAACTACTGCCATGCCCGATGACACTTGGGCCTCATCCTGAAGACACTTGGGAAACAACCTTCCCACACACACCTGGGAAACCCACCACAACTACACTGCATGAAGAATCTTGGGCTATAATAGACCTCACGCTATCATAGCCTGCATGAAGTGTAACACCCTTACACCAGTCACCCAGAGTTGGTGCATTATTACATAACATTGTCATGATCACACAAGATCATGTCTCAAAAGACTGATTAGTTTAGTAGCTTTGGAAACACTAGATATATTCATATGTCTTACATTACATCATATAGCGAAAAAAAGCTATAACACATCTTGTCTTCATATCCCCTCATACATTCCCTACAATTCATTCATAAAATAATTCTTCACATCCTAGGAAAAATAAAACATTGAGAGGGGTGAGCTCAAATGCCTAGTAAGGATAACAATATAGCAGAAACTTTCTTAAATAGTCATAAACATTTAAGGCAATGTATAACAAAATCAAAATCCTATTAAACATGAACATCAGCATAATATGGAAGAAATAAAATTAAATAATTCCATTTACTTATTCACATGGATATTCTACTAAATGAATAATCAAATGCAATATCAATAACAACTTTCATGATGATAGAATGCATAATGCCAGACTATCATAACCACATAGTCAAGGCCTCGTGCCAAGATTACAAATAAGATTTTGTCAAGGCCTCGTTTCCAGACACTAGTTTGTCTCATGAGACCCACCAATGCATTGAGGAGCTATAGCATGCTCCACCTGTCACTTATTAATTCCAATGAATTCCTCATATGAATATGATTAAACATAACATAAACATTCGTATTAATACTAGAATACAAAATGTAAATACTTTCTCTATAAACAATGAATGTTATAAAAATAACACATCCACAGTCAAACGTATCACAAAACTATCAATACAATATCAAAGTTTTGTATCATAATAAATCAACTTCAAATAAGATTAAAATCCATCAAAGGATGTTGACATAGATGAAATCCAAACTATTTGAGAGAAATATCTCTTTTTTTGATATCATTTAAAAACCATAATTATAAAAGAAAATATTTACAATGAAAATATTCTTATATGATTTTAAGGGAAGATTCGAAGATCTTATAATGGCGGAAAATATCAGCACCCACTGTATAAGTTAAAAAAATACATTCTTACCTTAATTCTGTCAAAAAGGATAAAAGGGACCTTGTTTGGAAAACGACGGAAAGATTCATTTATAAACATATTATAAAAGGTAAAAAAGGATACAAATAACTTTAACCCATATTTTTTAAAATAGCATGAATTTTTTGAAATACATTTTTAAGAAGCATGGATGTGGAGATAAAGAGGTCCAAGTAGATAATTACGTATAAACGACCTCAGATAATGAAGATATTGTGAAATAAACCCTTACCTGGTACTTTTCCTTGGTCGAGGTTAAATTAACCTCCTTTATAATGGTTAAATAATTTTTATTACATTATACAAGAATCATATATATTAATATGATATCATATATGATCTTTTAACATTTCCTTGTTGATAAAATATTTCTATTATCGTCGTTTCGGGTGTTAACTTACTCATTTTCTTTTATATGTTTTGTTACATAAGTCGTGTTTGTTATGGATAGGATGTATAATATTCATATCCAGAATGATATTAAGTCTTTAAACATTATTTTTAACCATCAAATGAAATTTATTCTTGAATGGATACGATGGGGAATAAATCTCATCGCGTTCGGGGAGACGATAGTCCGTACGTACGCAGGAGCGACAATATCATTCTTTTGATATTAAAATAATATAAACTTGGGTGGTGTATAATATATAAAGAATAATTATCATGTTATATTTATGATTTACATGAATTAAACTTCGTTATTATACCCATCCAAATAATAATTTATTGAATAACAATTACATCACGACGTGGAGACGGTAAGTCGTACATACGCGCGTATGGTGACATATCATTCAAGGGATGGATAGAATATTGAATATGGTTGTACCATATTTATAATAACATAATATTATATATTAGATATTGGAGTTATTATTTTAGAATATAAATAACAAAGAAAGATGAAGTTGAATAAGAGAGGAACTTGAAAGAGGGTGGTGAAAACATTACCTCTTCTTCGGGTTCTTCCATTTGATTTGATCAAACAGGATCCATAGGTTGGATTTCTGTCTAAAGGAATGACTCTAGGATTAAGGGAGGATAGTTTAGAGGGTATTTGGGTATAGGTTGTATGATACAAAACGTTTTTAATGAGTAAAGAATTGGTTAGAAGTGGTGTCCTTTTATAAGGGGGAGGAGGGGCTCTTTAGCAAAAACTTAAAGTATTATTTTATAATAAATTAATATTCGGTTTCTATTGGCTCCAAAGTGGATTTTTCAAAGTCTATGGTGGGGATGGATCTCAATCCATTCAACCAATAGATTTTATACAGGTTTGGGTCATTATATTAACCTTATCTTTTAGTTTTAACTCTTAGTTAATTAGTTTGACATTTACCATGTCACTTTGTATTTTTATATTATATAGTTAATAAACATACTATATACATCCAATAGATTACCAAGTGGTCTATTAATGATACACCTATCATGATATATGTCCATTGGCCGAACCATAGATTTTTAGGAATAGAATATCAATTAATAATATAATATTTGTTTTAAAAACTCATTTATGTCAATTTTGACAATATTTAATAATTGATTTTTTTAAAGTCATAGAAACATTATTAATTCGAAAAAAATTAATTTAAGAAATAAAACATGTCATATTAGCCTATAAATTTATTGTAATTCATAAAAAGTCCCAAATTACATTTATTTGGGTATTTATAATATCAATTATCTTAATCATTCATTAATACAGTAATTACTACATCATCATTGTGTCATAAATAAATTAAAATTATTTAATGTCTAAAATTTATAAATAAATTACAATTATGTAGGATATATTTTTAGATTTAGAATTAATATTTATAGTAAAAAATATTACTTATATAACACCATATAAATATTAATTACTAAAAGGTTTTTGTTTATGTCAATTTTGCCTTTATATTAAATTAATTAATCTAAAATGTCATTATCATTCATAAGTGGGTCCATGGTGTCCCAAAATCGACCCACAAATTCCCATGGTCGGCCATTACTCATCCAATAAGGTTAGGACATGTGTTAAGAAATTTTGAATTATTACAATATTCTTTTTACCTTGAATTACCTTATTTACCTTTAACCTCGGTAAATAAAAGTAAAAAAGTTACTATTCACCAAAAAATATTTTTATCTTATTGAACCACATTTTACTCCTTGATATTAACCATGTCTCTCGGATTTTCAAAATTCAACTCACAGATGCCGTAAAATTATCTTTTATGGGAATTTTCAAATTCTCTTAGTAGGTGGATAAAAGACGGTGAAAAGTTCAATAAAATTTTTACATATCTAAAATTATTATAAACTGACTCCAATGACTTACAATGAACTTATATAAATATTATATATATATATTGACATAAATTAATTTAAATAAAATAAAAAATTATTTAAATAAAAATCGGGTTTAACCAATAACTCAGTGTTTTTTACTATTCATCAAAAATTGTTGTTTCTCAGAAAAATACAAAAAATTCGGCCTAAGCTATATTTGATATTATGAATTCAAAAATAATTTGTATTTTACCAAATTCGAAACATATATGTTGCATTAATTAATTTCAATTAATTCTCGTTGCCAAAACAAATACCGTGTATTTAAGAAATAATAACTATCAAAAGATTGGCAGTTTCTTATCTCCAGTTTAAATGTTAAATTATGTTCAATGACTTGCATTGTATTAAATGGTAAAAATATAATCTAATTATACCTTAAAATAACTCAAATTCATAATTTATCACAATTAATTATTTTGATTAAAAAATGTTTTTTTAATTAAAATTTAGTAATTTTCACTATCCATGAAAATATGAAAGTTATCAAAAAAGTACCAAAAATTCACCCTAAGATAATTTTGATATTCCAAATCCAAAAATGAGGTTCATTTTGAACGATAAAATGTAAAAAATTTCAAAAAGTGGGTATTACTATTTTTAACGGCTAGTTTGATTGGTTGTGGTGTGTTAGAAGATGAAGTTGCATATAACACACGCTATTGTATTATTCAAAGATAAGCATACCATGAAATATTATGGTGTCACAATCTCCCCTCCTCCAATAAATTGTTTCCTTGTAATTTATGCTCGGTATTGGAAACTTGGGGTTGACATTTCAAAATATCATAGTTGAAATCCCACATCGAAAAATGGATTAATGAGGCCTCTATTTAAAATAAAGAGTTGTAAGTATGAAGGTTATCGAAAATAACACATACTATGGTTCCATGTAGAAAAACATGGATATGGAAGAGAAATCTAACCATCAATATCTTATGGAGAGTGGTAGAGAACATGGCTATGAAAAGTCCAACAATCATAAAGCCATAAATTTGTGATGATCTAAGGTACCATTTAGGACAACGTTTTTGTTCCATGTTCCTTTTCATATTGTTGAGGAATTTATTTTTGAGATTGGATAAGATCATAAAGAGATGTACTTAAATTATAATTAGAGTTTTATCCATTAATAAATTTCTACCACAAACTCATCTTTCACTACTAAACACAATACAACTCAAAAATACTCTATTTATCCTAATTGTATAGGGTTCCAAATATAATGAATTTATAATTCACAGATAATAAACTTTAAAAAACTAAATTATTCAATCTAGGACATCACGTGGGTTAGTGGTAGTTGATATAACCTTGTCGCCCTTCATTTTCGGGTTCAAGTCTTGCGGCCTTGTCGGACGCGACGGGTTGTCGCCCGACCTCTGGGTTGTCCTTTTTATAACAATCCAAAAATAATCTTTAGAAATGATTTAACCTTAACAATTTTATCCAATGTAAAATATAATCCATTCCAACCTTTAGACATATCCAAATTACTTCTTCCCAACTCACAGTCCAAAATTTATAAGAAGGTAAATATAATGAAGATTTTTTCCCACATAATAACATGTGAATACCTTCATCATGTATTCTTTTAAAATATGGTAACACTCAGAATTACCATAAAACTTTATTTATTACATTAATGCTCCCATATTCCTTATATATTACTAGATATATTGTTTATATCAAAAAAAATTGAATATTCCAACAATTATGAAATAAAAAAACCATTAATCAGTTCCAAGGTAGTCAAGAATATCGAATATTATTTTTCCAAATAAACCATCTCTTATTACAAAATTACTACCTTAGTAACAAGGCCATATTTATGATTACCTTTCCTTCCACCAATAATTTCAAAAAAAATGTTTAACTTGTTTTTGAGTCACTTTTCATAGTTCCATATAATCTCAAATCCTCAATGAAATAGTATTGTAGTACAATCCTTATTTATCTCCATAATTCATATAACCAGTAGATCGTTGATACAACACTCAAATGAAATAATTGTTTAATAATAACATAAGAACACTAGTCATTCCACTTCATCTGTGGTAGTATAATAACATTATTATTATCCAATAGCATCATTTGGGGAATACTCTGATGATTTGAACATTTATTCGCGTAGGTTCCCCACTCCTTGTAGATGATGAATTTTACATTTGAAACCTTTTTCTTACCCTCACAATCACGAATTTGGTGTCTTTTTTCTCCACACTTATAACACACTCTCATTCCTTTTAAGCATTTTCCATGTTGATTCTTTCAACAGTTATCACATATGGGAAAATCCTTCTTTACCTTCTTCCCTTTATCTATCTTTTTCTCTACTATCCTTTTCTTATTTGGCTTCCCATCAAATCCATAGGACTTCGAGAACTCTATACTAATCTTATCAACCCATGATACTATTTCTTCGTATGATGATAACACAGGGTGACTATTTCCCTTCTAAATTTTGGCTTAATACCATATAATATATGATGAGTCTTACTCTTTCGATCATACATATAGCTGGAGTTCACGTTCCTTCTATTGGGCACCATTTCTTTACAATAGCATACACTATATTAGTTTATGAATTGAAATACCTAATACCAAACTTGTAAAACACTTTACATAAATTAAATAGTATATGAATATAATCCATAATCATAAAAATGTCCTCTTTGAGGAAGTATATACTAATAAACCCTTCATAATGATTTGTAATTAAAATGAGAATCATCTTAAGCATATCCCATGGGAGTCTCGTAACCAAGAGTGCAGCAAGGACCGTTGTCGTGCAATAATTCTCGTTCGAGTCTAGCACAAAGCCGTGTTTTCAGGTTTTACCCCTAGGTACATCTATGCTAGAGCTTCCTCTACCTGCTCGTATCCAGACAGGGATGTATTGCTCGAAAAACTCACAAAATATCTACAATAGCAAAATTCTAGGAAGTTCTTCTATACTAATCCTCAAGGTACATCTTAGTTCTATGTTCTCTAATCAGAGTGTATCTAAATATAGCTTCTATGGTTTGTACTAAACTTCCTCTGATACCAACTGTATCACCCCGACCCCAGTCACCATATTTGGTGCATTATTGCATAACATTGGCATGATCACACAAGATCAAGTATCAATAGACCGATGCATTTAGTATCCTTGGAAACAGTAGATATATTCATAAGTCTTACATTAAATCATAAAGCGAAAAAAAGATCTACAACACATCTTGTCTTCATATCCCCTCATACATTCCATGCAGGTCATTCATAAAATACTTCTTCACATCCTGGGAAAAATAAAACACTGAATGGGGTGAGCTCAAATTCCCATTAAGGATAACAATATAGTGGAAACATTCTTACATAAGAATAAACATTTAAGGCAATGTATTACAAAAACAAAAGCCTTTTAAATATGAACGTCAGCATAATATGGTAGAAATAAGATGAAATAATGTCATTAAAGTATTCACATTGATATTCTACTAATTGAATAATCACATGCAATATCAATAACCACTTTCATAATGATGGAATTCATAATGTCAGACTATCATAACCACATAGTCACAGACTCGTGCCAAGACAAAAAATAATATTTCTTCATGGCCTCGTTTCAAGACACTAGTTTGTCTCATGAGACCTACCGATGCATCGAGAAGCTATATCGGGCTCCACCCATCACTTATTAAGTCCAATGCATTCCTCATATAAATAGTTTTAAACATAACATAAACATTCGTATTAAAAATAGCATACGAAATGTCAATACATTCTTAAATAACCATGAATGGTATAAAAATAACATTTCCACAGTTAGACATATCACAAAACCTTCAATAAAATATGGATGTTTTGTATCATAATAAATCCGCTTCAAATAAGCTTAAAATCCATCAAAGGATGTTGACATAGATGAAATCAAAACTATTTGAGAGAAATATCTCTTTATTTGAAATCATTTAAAAGTCATAATAATAAAAGAAAATATTTACATAGGAAATGTTCTTATAAGCTTTTAAGGGAGGCTTAGAAGATTTTATAATGGCGGAAAATAGCCGCACCCTCCATATAAGTTAAAAAAAGACATTATTACCTTAATTCTGTCAAAAAGGTTAAAAAGGAAATTTTTTGGAAAACGACGGAAAGATTCCTTTATAAATTTATTATAAAAAGTATAAAAAGGGTATAAATGAATTTCAACCATATTCTGTAAAATAGTACAAATGTTTTTGAAATACATTTTTAAGAATCATGGATGTGGATGATAAAGTGGTCCCAGTAGATAATTATGTATAAACAAGCTCAGATAATGAAGAGATTGTTAAATAAACCCTTACCTTGTACTTTTCCTTGGACGATGGTAGATTAAACTCCTGTATAATGGTTAAATAATTGTTATTAAATTATACAAGAATCATATATATTAATATGATATCATATATGATCTATTAACATTGCTTTGTTAATAAAGTCTTAGTATTATCGTCATTTCAGGTGTTAACTTACTCATTTTATTTTATATGTTTTGTTACATAAGTCATGTTATTTATGGATAGGTTGTATCATATTCATATCCATAATGATATTAAGTCTTTAAACAATATTTTTACCCATCAAATGAAAATTATTCTTGAATGGATACGATGGGGAATGAATCTCATCATGTTCATGGAGATGGTAGTCCGTACGTATGCACGAGCAACAATATCATTCTTTTGATATTAAAATAATATATAATTGGGTGGTGTATCATACATACAGAATAATTATCATGTTATATTTATAATTTACATGAACTGCACATCGTTATTATACCCATCCAAATAATAATGTATTGAATAACAATTACACCACGACATGGAGACTGTAAGTCGTACGTACGCACGTATGGTGACTTGTCATTCAAGGGACGTATAGAATACTGAATATGGTTGTACCATATTTATAATAACATCACAGTATATATGAGATAATGGAGTTTTATTTTAGAATAGAAATAACAAATAAAGAAGAAGTTGAAGAAGAACAGAACTTGAAAGAGGGTGGTGAAAACATTACCTCTTCTTCGGGTTCTTCCATTTTATTTGATCAAAAGGGCTCCTTTAGATGGATTTCTGACTAAAGGAATGACTCTAGTATTAAGGGAGGATAGTTGAAAGGGTACTTGGGAAGAGTTTGTCCGAATAAAAAGGCTTTGAATGTGTGAATAATTGATTAGAAGTGGTGTCCTTTTATATGGGGGAGGAGGGGATCTTTAGGAAAAACTTAAAGTATTAATTTATAATAAATTCATATTCGGTTTCTAATGGCTCCAAAGTTTATTATTCAAAGTATAAGGTGGTGATGGCTCAAAATCCTTAAATACAATAGATTTTAGATAGGTTTGGGTCATTATATTAACATAATCTTTTAGTTTTAACTCTTAGTTAATTAGTTTGACATTTACCATGTCACTTTTTATTTTTATATTATGTAGTTAATAAACATACTATATATATCCAAGAGACCTAAAAGTGGTCCATTAATGATACACCTATCATGATACAATTCCTTTGGCCGATCCATATATTTTAAGAATAGAATATCATTAATAATATAATATTTGTTTTAAAAACTCATTTATGTCAATTTTGACAATATTTTATAATTTATTTTTTTAAAGTCATAAAAAATTTATTAATTCGAAAAAAAATTATTTAAGAAATCCTAACATGTCATAATAACATATAAAATTATTTCAATTTATAAAGAGTCTCAAATTACATTTGTTTGGGTATTTATAATATCAATTATCTTAATATTTTATTAATACATTAATTACTCCATCATCATTGTGTCATAAATAATTCAAATTATTTAATTTCTAAAAATTATAAATAAAATACCATTATGTAAGAAATAGTATTATCTTTATAATAAATATTTATAGGGAAAACTATTACTTATATAACACCATATAAATATTATTTACTAAATACAGAAATTATTTTTATCTTATTGTACAACATTTTAATCTTTGATATTAACCATGTCTCTCAGATATTCGAAATTCAACTCATTGAAGTGGTAAAATTATGTTTTATGAGAATTCTCAAATTCTTCTTGGAGGTGGGTAAAAGATGGTGAAAAGTTCAATAACATTTTTATATATCTAAAATTATTATAAACTGACTCCAATGAATTAAAATGAACATATATAAGTATTATGTATATATTTTGACATAAATAAATTTAAATAAAATAAAAAATTATTTAAATAAAAAATCTGTTTTAACCAATAACTCAGTGTTTTTCACTATTCATCAAAATTTGAAGTTTCTCAGAAAAATAAAAAAAATTCGGCCTAAGTTTTATTTGATATTATGAATTCAAAAATTATGTCTATTTTACCAAATTAAAAAAATATAAGTTGAATTAATTAATTTAAATTAATTCCCATTGTCTTAACAAATAGCGTGTTTTTAAGAAATAATAACTATCAAAAGATTGACACTTGTGTATTTCCAGTTTAAATGTGAAATTATGTCCAATGACACGCATTGGATTAAATGGTAAAAATATAATCTAATTATAATTTAAAATCCCTCAAATGCATAATTAATCACAATTAATTATTTCGATTAAAAAAGTTGTTTTTAATTAAAATTTAGTAATTTTCACTATTCATCAAAATATGAAATTTATCAGAAAAGTACCAAAAATTTACCCAAAGCTAATTTTGATATTTCGATTCCAAAAATGAAATTCATTTTGAAAGATAAAATGTATAAAATTTCAAAAAAGTGGGTATTACTATTTTTAACGGCTAGTATGATTGGTTGTGGTGTGTTAGAACTCGAAGTTGTGTATAACACATGCTATTGTATTATTAAAAGGGAAGCGAACCATGAATGATTGGGGTGTTACACGAAGTGTCTTGGTCCACTCAGGTAGGGGAGTAGAAAAGGAGCAATTAACCATCCAGTCAAATGAGTGTTGGGAAAAACACCCACCCCCATGAGTGTTCGACACAATGTGCTCAACTTAGGTGGGGTATGAATAAGAAGAATAAGAACTAAATTATACATATAGAAAAACAAGAACTCATCCACACCCGGGGTTTCCAAAAACTAGCCCATACACAAACACCTGTTTTACTATTCATTCGTAAAAAGCATAATAGCCACAACTAAGTCGCAACTCATTCTCGGAAAAAAAATTCTCCATTGAACCCATTTATGTTATCACCGTCAAGTGGTTCCACGTAAATAATTCTCCACTACTGAGCAAATAACAGGCATAGCCACAAGCCAAGGAAGGAAAAACAAACAAGCAGCAAATTAAGCATTCACACCTGGTTCTCTTGTACAGTCACAACGACAAAAGGGATCTGTGAGATCCCTTGATGTACTGGAACAAAACCAAGCCCAAACATACGTCCTTACATGGCCCTAAAATCTACAAACTAACAACTTCAAAATAAGGGATCCCATCCCCATCCATGTCACCTCACAAGCATCAAGCAGAAAAACCATACACATCACCAGAACAAAGCAAAAGATTTTTAATATTTTAAACAGACCATTCATTTAGTTCCGTATTTATGTTTGGTTAACTAGGGTGACCACACCAAGATTAGTATTCATTGTACATCTATTAAATAAACAGATTTTATGTGATTAACTAGATTCCATGTTACAGCCATTCAATCACAGAATTGTCTAGAAAAACAGAGGTTCATTAGTGCACAAGAAAGAACCACCACCAACAACAATTTTTAGTATACATAATCCTATACAATTCAAAAAATATAAGTAAATATAATATAGTACAACAAATTCTTCAAAAACACCACATCATTCTTTAAAAGTCCATTTATTATCTTCGTTATGTTTCAGTTTCATCCATCCCTAGAGGAACATTAACATACCCACCCTTCATGATACACAGTAAAGAGAGATGAAGGAAGAACCCTACCTAGATTATTAGCGATCGAAGTTTTTCACCTCGTGCCTAGAACTGGGGATGCGTGAATTGTAGGGGAAGAACTATGAGGACTCCAAGAATGAGTAGGGAAGGCTCTAGCATAGGTTCACCACTATCCTCTTGAAAGAGGGACTCCAAATGCACCAAAGAAAGAAAAGGAGACCAACCAACAAGAATAAAGAATTATCATGCGATAAAAGGCGAGATCCTAGAGTTATGGGATGTGAATTTTGAAAGTCTTTAAAGGTTAATCGTGGTTTCACCACATGGTTGGATAGTAACACATGATGGAATTAATTTTTATTTTATAATTCTCATCGAAGAGGTGGCCATAAAAGTTGTGCATTAAAGAATTTCATTTAAAGAGAGGAAAACATGTCCGTTGAGGGTCATCCCACTCTTCGGGGATTTAAAACATTATTTATGGGGCTATAAACTTCCTTAAATAACTTTAAACGGTTAAAATACTTTGAAGTGGCATTACAGGAAACTGGGGAAATAAAAACCTGACAAGCCTCTCATGGCACTGATTGGGTGTGGCGTCGATCGGTGACTCGCCAATTGGGGACACACTGATGGGTGACACACAGATCAGTGACACTGATGGGCGACACCACGTTGACATCCTGTCGCCAACATGATGCCCTCTGGACATACAGATGGGGTCTAGGGTGTCCTGAACACCAGAAATTGGAAATGTAGTGGACCCGGAGGGTCTGGGCCACTACATTAGATACTTGTCACACTATTCTTGTCCTTGAGAATCAAAACTTAACCCAGTTCTATAGAGAGGGGTTCGAACAACCACCTCAAAAGATACCTCTCATGGACAAACCACACTAGATATCTAGGAACACCTCTCCCTCATCTAACCAAACAACATATAAGTTTCACTTCATCTAGTCTTATTGATTAGGGAGTCCCTTCCTCCATGTCAAGATACTATCTGCATTGTGTGGAACCAACTTGCCTGCATGGGTTTAATTGCATCCAATTTAATGAATCTGGATTAGGGATCAGGTCCTCACCATTATATAGTCAAGACTCTTCACACACATACAAAGAACAATGAAAAACACATTTTATAGTTAATATGGTCAACCACTACATCACAAAAAATATATGAAACAAAACAGATCAAAACTCAAAACAGCTCTGAGTACTAGGCGTGCATCTCTGCCTCCTGTTCCCAGGTACTCTCCATGAGGCCACCATGCCTCCAAAACACATGAACCAAGGGAATGGTTCATCCATGAAGCGCCTTATCCTCACAATTCTTAATCCTCACTAGTCTCTCTATGAATGTCATTTCATCCTCGATATTAATCTTTCCCCGGTTGAGGACATGTGAATCATCGTGTAGATACTGATGGAGATGAGACACAAGGAAGATGTTGTGCACCTTCTGTAGTGTCGGTTGTAGAACCATCTAATAAGACACTTTGCTGACCAGCCACAACACCTCGAAGGGTTTGAAGAACCTGGGAGAAATCTTACTTCCCCTGTTGAACCTCAGTTGCCCACGCAGAAGGGAGACCTTCAAGAACACGTGGTACCCGACCTCAAACTCCATAGGTCTCCTCCTATGATCGAAATACGACTTCCTCTGGTTTGGAGCCTCCTTCATCCTATCTCGTATAAGCTGAAAATTCTCTGTCGTGATATACACCACCTCCGGTCCATGAACACCTGCTTCCCCAAACTCTTCCTAGAATACAGGTGAGTGACACGACTTCTCATACAAAGCATCTAACAGAGCAATGCTAATGGTATAGTGATAGCTATTGTTGTAGGAAAACTCTTCCAGAGGAAAGATCCATGCTCATTATCCCCCAATGTACAAAACACATGCCCATATCATATCCTCCAATGTATGGATGGTGCGCCCTATCTACCCATTTTTCTAGGGGTCGAAAGCTGCGATGAGGCATAACAGGGAGCCAAAAGCATGTGAAATCCTTTCCAGACCAATGATGTAAATCAGGTATCCCGATCTGAGACTATGGACCTCATAAATCCATGAAACTACACCACCTCATCCATGTCCCTTTTTTTCTAAGGAATCCATCGCACTCGAGTCCTTGATTTCCAAAAAGTAAGCTGATTTCGTTAGCCGGTCCACCACTACCAAGATAGCATCATAGCCTCCCTGAAACCTAGGTAGTCCTGTGAAACAATCCATCGATAATTCATCCCACATACACTATAATACATCTAAAGGTTGTAATAGACCCCCTGGGAAGCTGTGTTCATCCTTCACTTACAAACAAAAGAGGCACTTCTCCAAAAATTCTGCCATTTCCCGCTTCACCCCAGACCACCAAAACGTACCCCTCATACCCCGGTACATCTTGGAAACTCCTGGGTGTACCTCTAGGGGTCTGATGTGGAACTCTCCAAGAACTCTCTTGCACATTTCCACTAGGACGAACAACATTCCATTAAACAGCATCTGATTCTTCATATCTTCCAACCATCCACTCGGAGCAACACCCTAGCTAACACGATCGTGCATCACATCAGCCTCTATGTTCTCTACTGAGACTCATCCTCCTGCTGCAAGAGAGAAGACTGCACTATCATCTGGAACATATAGCCTTTACCATCCTCCACCCATGCATCCAAGTGTAAGATATCCAACTCCCCATCGCCTTCCACGAATCTTCCAATTCTTGAACCACATCCTTATGCATCATCCTCCTCATGGAATCAGCCACCACATTCCTCTTTCTTGAGGTGTTGGAAATTTTGAAGTGTTAGTCCTGAAGAACCTCCATCCACCTCCACTACCGCATGTTCAGGTCTCCCTGAGAGAAGATATACCCCAAGATATTGTGATCTGTGAAGACCACAAAGTGCTCCCCAATGAGTTAGTTGTGGCATAACTTTAATGAGAACAAAATCTCTATGATCTCAAAGTTTTGGGTGGCATAGTTATGCTCATGGGGACGTAACTTCCTAGACCCATAAGAGATATCCACATATTATTGTATCAAAACAAACCCCAATCCTTGGCCTGAAGAATCACAGAAAACCTCAAACGTTACCCATTATACTAGCAATCTCAGCACTGGGGAATTAACCAGCATCCCCTTCAAATAGGAAAAGTTTGCCTGACACTGCTCACATCACATGAAGGTCTGGTCCTTCTTGGCCAAAGCTGTCAAAGGAGCTGCAACTCGAGAGAATATGGGCACGAACCTCTGATAATAGCCTACCAGACCTAGGAAACTATGAACCTCTGTCACATTCTTTGGTGCTTCCCAATAAACAATTGTGGTATCCCGCCTTTTTAATACATAACTATTAATTACATTTTAAAAACAGAGGATATTAAAAGTCCAGTGTCTTTGAAATCAGGAACATAAAACATGATAACAACATAAAAAATTATTCTAAACCACTTGTAAGGAATAATCATAGGTTCATCCTATGTACTTTTACTTCATCTCATATCCTGGAGACAAACATCAAAGGAAAGGGTGATCAGAAGGCCCAGTAAGTGTAAACAAGGGAGTCAATGTACTTGTGATATCAATAAGAACTTGAATAAAAACATGAAGACATGAGCAATGGAAGAATAGGCATATCATAAAGACATGAACATGTAACATAACTTGAATATGTGCCTAAAACATTTCTTTTAGACATTCATGAACCTATCACTGAGGTCCATAACGAAGGTGTAATAAAAATTACCAAGGTTATTCACCAATGTATCGTAAAACATGACATCTCTAGAGATTAATTCTTTACCAAATGAATTAGAGCGCTATCATGGATCACCCATAATATGTCTTTAATTTCATGTGAGACAAATAGGTCATAATCAAACATTTCATAAATAACCCAAATGGAATCAATGAAATGGGTTTCATGTCAAAATCAAGACGTTTAAAAATATCATAGAAATAAGATCATTATGTCATTTATAACCCATGGAAAGGGAGTGAGGGTAATATGCATGTAAATTCCAGAATCAAATATATCATTTTTATATATTTATGAACACACATAAAAATGAAATAGGTCTGGGTATTTACATAAATAAATAGTTGAATTTCTTGAGAGAAAGAGATATAAATTTTAAGACAAAATGTCTACAGCATAACGGGTATATAACATGGTTTTAGAAAACATTGAATAGATAGGGGAAAAAGTTCAACCACTCATAAATAATTCATAATATTGTATGGGTACTGAATAAGATCATGATATGGATATTTGAATGACATACCACATGAAAAGGAATCATGATAGAAAAGAGAAGATGCAATTTCTTTTACAAGAAATTCGACAGCATAACGACATCACTTAAAAATTAAGAAAACAAATTGATGATAGAGGAAATGGTCTCTTAACAATTATACATGAAATGGATATTAATTAGAACAAATAAGATCATACCCTAAACATAAATCGATGGAAAATAGAAAACACAATATAAAGGAATTCATTGCTTAAAATAGGAGGGTGAAATGATCCTTTACCTTGAAGAGTAACATCGAAAACATTAAGGTCAGGACCATGGGAGGCTTGAGGGAACCTTGGGAGGAATCCTTGGGAGGTAAAGAGACCAGAACTTCTTTGGGGGGGGGATTTAGAAATTAAATGAATGAGGTAATGGATTGGTATTAATAAAAGAAGTGAGAAGACAAAGCATTAATTGCAAAGGGACACCTCGTCAGTGGTATTGGAAAAACCATGGGCTTGCCCGTGGTATTTTCCCATGGTATTGGCCACTTGGGACACCTAATACCTTATATTAATATTCATAAGTCAACCAGAATTATTTCATAATTATTATATCCTTAATGATATCATTAAACCCCCGAAACTCAAAAACTGTATTTTCACTATTCACTAAAAATTCAGCTTTCTCAGAAAAATCCCAAAATATCACCTTAAACAAATATCGATGTTCTGATATCAAAAATGAACTCCATTTTATGAAAATAATTTTTTAATTATTTTTAAATTAATTTATAAATAAAAACACTATTCAATGAAAATTCAACTATTTTAGAAAACTCCCAAAAATTCACCTTAACCTAATATCGATGATATGAATTCAAAAATGAACTCTATTTTATAAAAATAATTTTCTAAATATTTTTAATTTAATTTTAAAATAAAAAACTCTATTCACCAGGATAAACTAATACTTATCCAATACTTTTTGGAATAGTTATTTACCTATTTTATTGAATCACATTACTTAATCAAGGTGCCTATATTATATTAATACTTTCTTAAATGAGGTTACTTAATCCACTTGAACACATTATTAATCATAAGCATAAAATCACTATTCATAATTTAATATTCATCAAAAATTAAGTTGATCATATTAGACTCTAAATTTCATACTAAACACAATTGTAGAAGACCATTTTTCGAAAATCATTATAATTTTTTAATTATTTAATGATTACAAAAATATTTTAAAATATCAATTTTCCAAAACTCATCAATAATATACATCCTATATTTATCGAGACACTTGAGATTCACAAACTTCACCATAAAAAGAAATGACAATTTTATTTATCTCAAAGGATTACACAAGGCAGTTACGGTCTCATTACATATCCCCTTATTACACCCGCATAGGACCTAAGAGTAAGGTGTTCTAGGGTGATAGAATCTTGGGGTGGCTCGGCCAACATTGCCTGAGTAGTGATTTCTATAAGCTTGAACTTCCCACAAAGGCGATTCTGTTCTAGCTTCACACGATGAAGTTCGGCTTGGGTTTGGTCCAGAGAAAAGCCCAAAGGTGCTACCTCCTTCCTGAGTTCTGTCAGATGGGCTTCGATCGTCCTGAGACTACTGGATGGGGCCATTGAATCTTCTTTCTATATTAATTAATCAATATTACATGTATTTATAGACAATAATCGCAACATTTAATTTCCAATGGTCATATTGACCAACAGTTATATAACAGTCGAAACCCAATGGTATTATTTTAAATATACTCATTTTATTAAAATAAAGTGTATTGTTCAGTATAAAATAAGATAACACACAAAGTTAGGCAAAAACATTTATTCAAAATTTCATGTTGTTTTATTCTCCCCCCCCTTAAGAAATTGCATCATCGCAATTTCAAAATTGGGCTTTGAAATTTTGTTGAAATTCCCACATCGGAAAAAGTGTCATTAAAACTATTACATTAAAAGAAAGGAAAGTACAAAGGCCACCCAACTTAACCCTTAATAGGATTCCATGTTGGAAAACATGGATATGGAAGAGAAAGCAAAGGGTCAAGTTCTGATGGAGAGTTATATAAAACAATATAATGAAAAAATTAACCACAAGACGATTATAAACTTAAGATGTTTTAAACATTGTTTGATTACCCAGTAGGAAACGTAAACCAACAGTGATTTTGTTTTACGTTCATTTTCATTATTTTGAGAACTCATTTACTACATAGAATAAAATCATAAGGAAACATACTTACCTTCAAGTAGAGTTTCATCACTTAATAATTTTCCACCAGGACTAATCTTTTCTCCAAATAATGAGCATTCAAAAGGACTTGGTCTCATCAAAATCACAATAATCATCTTCTAGAGAATCACATAATCAATTAAATAATAACTATAATTTTTCCTTGTCTTTGTCATCAACTAAAACTAAAATGGTTAGTACGAGATCATATAATCCCCAAAAAGGATAATCCTTTATAAAAATAAAATGACTATTAATCTCCAAAATTCATCAAAATAAACCAAAGTTCTAGAAAGACCATTCAATACACAATCATCCTTAAAATTCATCAGAAAAATCCAAACTAATATTGAAACCCAAAACTCAAAAGGTTTTAATCACATAGTCTTCCCCAATAAATCTTCACATTTATCTCCAAATAACATCGACTACTATTAAAGTCTCATTCTGAAGTGTAATTAACCTATTCACATATTCTCTATTCTAGGTTCATAATTTTCCAAAAATAACCCAAATCACCATATGTCCACAATAAATACATAAAATCATTAAAACAAATTCAACCATTCTGCCTCAATTTAAATCCTGCATTATTTTATTTCCCTTAGGCATATATTACTCCAAAAGAGAAAACATCATCCAAAATAACCTTTATCATTTAATCGCCAAATCATTTTCCTATACAATGGATATCCCTTTGATAAAATATAAGTTTCCAAAATAAACTTATTAGAGATCCATAAAAATAAAAGGTGCATTAGTCAGTCTGAAGGTCATAACAACAAACTCATAATTCCTATATCTTGATTGGAATGTAGTTTTTGGAATATCATCATTCTTCACCCTCAATTGATGATAAATAGAACTAATTTCAATATTAGAGAAGAATTGAGTCGCACAAAGTTGGTCAAATAAGTCATCAATTCTTGAAGAGAGTATTTGTTCTTAACTGTGATCCCATTTAGTTCTCTATAATCAATGCATAGCTGCATCAATCCATCCTTCTTCTCCATAAAGAGAACTGGTTCTCACCAAGGAGACACACATGGGTGGATAAACCCATTATCCAATAGATCTTGGAGTTGTTTCTTTAATTCCTCTAGCTCCACATTTTCCATTCTATAGGGGGTCTTTGACATCAGATGAGATCCAAGTACGGGTTCAATGGAGAACTATACTTCACTTTCTAGGGAGGTCTGGGTAACTCCTTAGGTTATACGTCAACGTATTCCTAGATAATGGGTTCATTTTATAAAAGAATAAATCCTTCGTGAGAAACTTATTTCAATTACAAATATTTTAACTAAAAAGGATTTTATATCTTAAAACAGGATGCTTAGACAATTACATTTTTATATAATTCCTTCATAATGATTCATAAAAATCTTGTGATTAACCAAATATATCCCACAGGAGTGTCGTAACCAAGAGTGTAGAAAGGACCGTTGTTGTGTATCATTTCCCATTCGAGTCTAACTCAAAGCGGTGTTTTTGGGTTTTACCCCTACGTACATCTGTGCCAGATCCAACTCTACCTGCTTGTATCCAGATAGGGATGTATTTTCTTGATAAACCACTTACTCAATACTCACCAAAATACTATAAATATTTCCAATATTTAAGCTTTTCTATAAGATTATTCCTAATGTTTTCATATCCTAATTTCCATAAATAAAACTAAGCTATCCTTTTATACCAAATGTGGAATCCCGCCTTTTTAATACATAACTTTTCATTACATTTTACAAACAGAGGATCTTTAAATTCTAGTGTCATGGAAATCAGGATCATAAAACATGATAAAAACATAAAACATTCTTGTCAACCACATGTAAGGCTTCATCATAGGTTCATACTATGTACATTTACTTTATCTCATATCAAGGACACATAAATCAAAGGAAGTGGTGAGAAGAAGACCCAGTATGGGTAAATAGGGGAGTCAATGTACTTGTGCAATCAATAATAACTTGAATAAAAACATGAAGACATGATCAATGGAAGAATAGGAATATCATTTAAAAAATAACAAGGAACATAACTTGAATATGTGGCTAAAACATTTCATTGAGACATTCATGAACATATCACCAAGTTCCATCCCCAAGGTGTCATAAACATTACTCTGTTTATTCACCAAGGTATTGTAAAACGTGTCAACTCTAGAGATTAAATCTTTACCCAATGCATTGTAGTGCTACCAGAGATAACCATTAATATGTATTTACCTTAATGTGACCCACATAGATCATAATAAAACAATTCATAAATAACCCAAATGGAATCAAAGAAATTGATTTCATGTCAAAATCATGTCGTTTAAAAAGAGCTTAAAAATAAGATCATTATGTCATTTATAACCCATGGAAAGGGAGTGAGGGTTATATGTATGTCAATTACAGATTCAAATATATCATTTTTATATATTTATTAACACACATATAAATGAAATAGGTCTGGGTATTCACATAAATAAACTATATAATTTCTTGAGTGAAAGAGATAAAAATTTTGAGACAAAATTTCTACAGCATAACAGCTATATAACATGGTTTTAGAAAACATTGAAAAGAGAGGGGAAAAAAGTAAAACACTCATAAATAATTCATATTAATGTATGGGTACTGAATAAGATCATTTTATGTATATTTTATTTACATTACACATGAAATGGAAACATGAAAGAAAATATAAGATGCAATTTCTTTTACGTGAAATTCGGAAGCCTAACGGCGTCACTTAAAAATTCTGAAAACAGATTGATCAGAGCGGAAAGGGTCTCTCAAAAATTAGACATGAAATGGATAGTAATGATAACATATAAGAACATACCCTCAACATAAATATATGGAAACTAGAAGATATAATATAAAGGAAGTAATGGCTTAAAAAGAGGAGGGTGAAAGGATCCCTTACCTTGAACAGTAACTTTGAAATCGTGAAGGTCGAGACCTTGGGAGGCTTGAGGGAACCTTTGGAGGAATACTTTGGAGGAAAAAACACCATAACATTTTTGGGGAGGATTTTTAAATGAAATTAATGAGGTAAAGCATTGGTATTTATATGAGAAGTGAGCGGACATAGCATTAATTGCCAAGGGACACCTCATCGGTGGTATTGGAAAAACCATGGGCTTTCCCATGGTATTTGCTCATGGTATTTGACACTTGGAACAAATCATACCTTATCTAACTATTCATAACTTGACCCAAATTATTTCATAATTATTACATCTTTAATGATGTCATTAAACACCCGAAACTCAAAAACTGTATTTTCACTATTCACTGAAAACACAACTTTCCCAGAAAAATCCGAAAATTTCACCTTAACAAAATTTCGATGCTATGATTTCAAAAATTAACTACATTTTATGAAAATAATTTTCTAAATATTTTTAATTTAATTTTTAAATAAAAACACGATTCGCTGAAAATTCAACTATTTCAGAAAATTCCCAAAAATTCACCTTTACCTAATATTAAAGCTCTGAATTCAAAAATGAACACAATTTTATAAAATTTATTTTCTAAATATTTTTATTTTAATTCTAAAATAAAAAACTCTATTCACCTAAAAAAACTAATATCTAACCAATACTTTTTGGAATAATTATTTGCCTTTTTATTGAATCACATTACTTAATCAAGGTGTCTAGATTATATTAATACTTTCTTAAGTGAGGTTACTTAATCCATTTGATTACATTACTAATCATAAGCATAAAATCCCATTTCATAATTTACTATTCCTAAAAGATTAAGTTGATCTTATTAGACTCTAAATTTCATTCTGAACAAAACTGTAGAAGAGCACTTTTGGAAAAAAATCATTACATATTTTTAATTATATAAGGTTTACATAAATATTTTAAGATATCCTTTTTCCAAAATTCATCAATAATATGCATCCTATATTTATCCAAACACTTGAGATTCCAAAACTTCAACATAAGAAGAAATAACAATTTTATTTATCTCAAAGGATTACAAAAGTCAGTTACGGTCTCGTTACATAGACCCTTATTACACCAGCATAGGCCCTAAGAGTAAAGTGTGCTAGGGTGATAGAATCTTGGGGCGACTCAGCCAACATTTCCCGAGTAGTGATTTCTATCAGCTTGAACTTCTCATGAAGGCGATTCCGTTCCAACATCACATGAGGATGTTCAGCTTGGGTTTGGTCCAGAGCAAAGCCCAAAGGTTCTCCCTCCTTCTCGAGTTCCATCAGATGGGCTTTGATCAGCCAGAGACTACTGGATAGGGTCATTGAATCTTCTTTCTATATTAATTATTCAAGATCACTTTTATTTATAGACAATAATCGCAACATTTAGTTTCCAATGGTCATATTGTCCAACGGTCATATAACTGTCGAAACCCAACAATCCTATTTTAATTGTAACCATTTTATTAAATGAAATTGTTTTGTTGAGTATAAAATAAAATAACACACAAAGATAGGAAAAAAAAATTATTCAAATTTTTGTGTCGTTACAAAAACCACTTCAACCATTGATGTATTAACTTCTATTCCCTTCATAGATACCACTTGTCTAAGGAAGTGACCTCTCATGTCCAAAACATGCACTTGGACAACTTTCCATAGAGAAGGTGCTGTTGTAGGACCCCTAAACCCATTCCTAGATTCTCGGAATGGTCCCCCTCTAATAATGAGTAGATCAGGAGGTCATTAATAAACATTAATATAAACTGGTTCAGATATTCCAAGATGAGTGATTTTATGAGTTCCATGAACATGGCTGGTGCGTTCGTAATGCCGAACGTCATGACCATGAACTCAAAGTTCCCATATCTACACCTAAAGGAATTCTTCGAGATGTCACCCTCCTTCACCCTCAACTGGTGGTATCCTGAACATAGGTCAATCATGGAGAACCATTATTCCCACCTTCAACTAATCAAAAATATCTTCAATCCTCATGAGGGTGTAACTGTTCTTGACCATTACTTGGTTCAACCTCTGGTAGTCAATACACATCCTGAGACCACCATATACCTTCTTCTTGAACAAGACCAGAGCACCCCATGGTGACACACTTGGTCAGACAAAACCCTTTTTCATCTGATCATCAATATTAATCTATAGCCCTCACAACTTAGAAGGTGTCATCTGATAGGAATCCATCGAAATCGGACAGGCAATAGAAAGTCTATCCCGAACACAACATCACGTCGAGGGGGTAGAGTCACCACCTCATCAGGGAAGATGTCCATTAACTAACTAATTATCCTTGGGACTTCCAGCATCTCTATATACAACGAATCTACTGATATCTTAGAAAACAAGTAAAAGAGAGGCTCCACTCTCTAGCTACCCTCTTGGAAACACCGCTCACCGACAAAAAATACAAGTTGGCCGCCCATATCTGAAAACACGATCCTTCTTCAGAAGTAGTCAATAACGGAAAATACAAATAACAATCATTTGATGCCTAGAATGACATCATACATCTATATCTATAGCAATAGAAGGTACCCCCTGGACTGATGTGGCCCCAACATCAGTATACATCCCCATAAAACATGAGAAAAATCGGTCTGACCTCCAACTGGCGTACTCAAAACCAGGGGTATGGGAAGTCTCATTGTGTCAAAAACCAAAGCATGGGATATAATAGGTGAACCAAAGGACTATGAATCTCCTGAATCAAACAAGTCATCGAAAAGAGTGAAAAACAAGCTAATTGAACCTTGAACGCCTTCTGGCCCTGCAGGAACTACTGCCTCTATGGTGTGAAAATACCAACGCCCAACTCCTCTGCTCCTTGGTTGTTGGTCACCTCCCTGGCCACGCCCTGGTTAACGTCCCTAAGGAGCTCCTAGAGGCTGGCCTCCTCTTGAAATATCTTCTCTCGGATGAGAGGGAGCTTTCTATCCCTATTGCAGCTGCTGAAAGGGCCTAGCTAGAAACCATTACTGTTGAGGTGGGAATTGAACCTTCCCACCCCCACTGTAGTGCACTAGGTATGGGCACTGATCTTGAAGAATCCCATGACTACCATAGAAGAAGCATCTCGGTCATGGGCCCTGAAGGAAGGGGTGAGTATTGAGAGATATAAACTAGAACTGCTGGGGCCTGCTCCCCACTGACCAAAACCTGGAAGGCCCTCATGCTGGAGGCCTACTGTTGACAACTTTCCCCTTTGACGATCCCAATCGGATCCCATCTTGGGGCACATCTCCCAGTTTGTGCATCCTCTCCACCACTTCAGCCTTCTTCTGGACCTCGAAGTAAGTCAGTAGGGTGAAGAGAGTGATACCATACTGAAGAGAAGGTTGGAGTGCCTCCCATATACATCTCGCCTATGAAACCTCATCCGGGAAGAGGTCTGGAGTAAAGTTAAAGATATCCATAAACTTGATCCCCAACTACCTTACTGACTTTCTTCCCTGCTAAAGGGAGAGTAGGTCCTACCTCTTTTCCACCTTCATCGTGGAATTGAGGAATTCCTCCTAGAAATCCATCTCGAAGTCAGTCCACAAAACATCTGCCTCTATATTTTCCCTAAGATAGAGTATCCACCACTGACGTGTCACTCCCCACATCTGGCTTACATCCATAGGAACCCAGTACTCCATAGTAGCCCTGATCAAGCTGAAATATATCACTAGCTCCTCGAGCTAGCTCGATGTTTCAATGTCTGAGACACTTCCATCATACTTCCAAAGGGACTACCGTTGAATGGGCTGAAGCATCCTCTACCACTGGTCATCCTCTTCCTCTTGATCATACCTCTACTAATTATCCAAATAATCATTCTGGGCCTTGATCACCCGTACTACCCGTGGTAATCGTCTGGGTTCCATAGCAGCAAGGTAAACAAGGAATTCCTTTGCCCGAGTAGTGTTAAAGGTTGAATTTAAATTTTCATAGACTTTTTATTTATTTTAAATCCCAAAAATACCCAACAACTATAAGAACACAAGTCATTATGATGCATGTACCTTTCATAGGGTCTCTACCCTACAATCAGTGTAGCATGACTTGGTCATACGGTAGGTCCAAAGTCCTTGCATCAGATCACAGGGGGCCCTAAAATCCCATGTCTTAGCCGGTCATCCCTAGCTTATTTCACCTGAAAATATTTCCTTACATTGTTTCCCTATCATCCCTTACAATCCTCACTATGACTAACTTATAACTCCATCCTATCTCTCAACCAATCTCACCTCTGATACCATTCTGTCATGACCCACCTTCACCAAGATGAGGGAAGGGACATCAGATTTCCATACCCTTCTTTCCTCAAGTTGAAGGAGAGATAATGACCCCCCAGACTAGCCTTCAATAGGTCCAGGAGAAATGACTAGCATCAAAGGTATAGAATCACATGCAATATGGAAGGCATTACCCTTTTTATTTTGTAGGATTGGGAGATAGGATAGTAAATCCCAAACAACAACAAAAATGGAAGTAAAAGTAAAGACAAAACAATCTATTCCTATATTCGTGTTCCAATAATAAGTGCTACAAAAATATAAGAAAACTCCACGTGAAAGTACCAAAATAAAAGAAAATTGGAAACATCAATGGTCCCAACGTCTGAAATAGTAGGGTCTGGAAGGGTCTTTGAAGTCTTCATGGAAACCTAAAAGTAGTTTTATATACGTAGGTTGAGCATACGGGTATACTCATTATGGAAAACCAAAATCTCTCATGCACAAGTGAGGAGGCATTCTAAAGTCATGTGAGAAAAACTAGATAACCAAAGTACCTATTAAAAAATATATCCACCCAAACCTCACCAAGGAAAACTCCCCAAATAACACTAGTCAAGTAATGTAATAGTAATAACATATCAATTTTTGGGAAACCTACACCACTTTCCCACTAGTTATTGAAGACATCCTTTTCATCAGACCTCCCCCATCATTCTCACCACAGTCCCACTTCCAACCCCCGTCCGCACACACCTGGTCTACCAAAACCACACATCCCACCCACAAACACCTGGGTCAAAATAAACACATGTAACCATGCCCACAGACACCTGGTCCAGAACAACTACTGCCATTCCTGAAGACTACTGGGCTAGAACAACTACTTCCACACCCGAACACACCTTGGACTCTTCCCTAAGACACATGGGAAACAACCTTCCCACACACACCAGAGAAACCCACCACAACTACCTTTCCTAAAGAATCAAGGGCTATAATGGACCTCAGGCTGTCACAGATTTCCCAAATAGTCTTGGGATACTCCTAAATGGGAGTATAAAAGGATTTAACAACCATTCACAAGTAAGAGTTTTGGGAAAAACACCCTCCCCCATGAAATGGGGGTGTTCGGAACGATGTTCTCAACGTGGGTGGGGCCTGAATAAGAAACTTAAGAACTAAATTATACATATAGGTAAACAATAACTCTTCCCAACATAGGTGTTCCAAAAATCATCCCATACACAAACATCCTCATTACTATCCATTCATAAAAAGCACAACAACCAAAATTATGTCACAACTCATTCCCGAAAAACAATTCCCCATTGAACCCATTCTGGTTATCACCTTCTAGTGGTTCCACTTAAATAATTCTCCACTAGAGGGAATCTAACAGGAATAGCCACAATACAAGAAAGGAAAAACAACCAAGAAGAAAATTAAGCATTCACACCAAGATCTCTTGTAAAGTCACAACAAAAAAGGGATCTGTGAGATCCCTCGAAGTACTGGAACAAAACCAAGACCCAACATGCAGCCTCACATGACCCACAAATCTAAAAACTAACAACTTCACAATAGGGGATCTCATCCCCATCCCTGTCACCTAACAACCATAAAGCATAAAAACCATACACATCACCATAACCCAGGAAGGGAGTAATTATATTTTAAACACACCATTCATTTACTTCTATATTTCTGTTTGGTTAATCGAGCTGAACACACAAGGAATATTATTCATTGGATATCCAATTAATCAACCATGTTTATATGATTAACCTGTTTCTATGTTACAACCTATCAATCAATTAATTATCTAGAAAAACATAGGTTCATTAGTTTGCAAGAAAGAACCACCAACAGCCTCAATTTCCAGTTCACATAAGCCCATACAATTCACAATATTTAAGCAAAGATAACAGAGTAAAGGAGCATCATCTAACACAACCCATCATTCTTTAAAAGCCTATTTATTATCTTCAGTTAGGTTTGGATTCATCCATCCATGTAGAAACATTAATAGACCCACCCCGCCTGATACACATTAAAGAGAGACAAATGAAGAACCCTACCTAGATGATCAACGATTGACATTTTTTTCCTCACGCCAAAAACTATGGATGCGTGACTTATAGGGGAAGAACTCCAAGGACTCCAAGAATGAATAGGGAAGGCTCAAACACAGGAATACCACTAGCCTATAGAAAGGGGGACTCCAAATGCACCAAGGAATGAAAAAGAGACCAGTTGAGAAGAAGAAATAATTTCCATGTGATAAAAGGTGAGATCCTAGAGTTTCAGGATATGAATTTTGAATGTCTTTAAAGGAGAATCTTGGTTTCAACATCTAGTTGTATGTTTACACATGATGGAATTAATTATTATTTAATAATTATCATTAGAAAGGTTTCCATAATAGTTGTTCATTAAAGGATTTTATTTAAAGAGAGGAAAAAATATCTCTTGAGGTTCATCCCACACTTAAAGGATTTAAAACATGTTTTATGGGGCTACAATGGCCTAAATCATTTTAAAAGGTTAAATGGATTAAAAGTGGTGATACGGGAAACTAGGGAAAAAAAACCTTAACAAGACCATGTGGTACCGATCGGGTGTGGCGCTGATCGGTGACTCAGCGATCGGGGGCACACTGATGGGTGACACCCCAATCGGGGACACACCGATGGGTGACACATTGATGAGTGACACACCAATCAGTGACACCACGGTGAGATCCTTCCACTGACACACCACCCTCCGGACATACTAATAGGGTCCAGGGTATCCCAAACATGAGAAATTGGTAATGTAATTGACCAGGAGGTTCTGGGCCATTAAAAATATCACAATTCTTTTAACATAAATAGATTTTTTATGATATAATTGGTGATCAGGGATTGGGATGGAATGTTATTCCAATAGAGTAAGTGAAAAAATAAATAAGGAATTGATGATGAAAATTATTATACAATATATTTTATGATATGTCATTGGAGAGATATATTAAATTACATCCTAAATATTCATATAATGGTAGATTATATTTAATGATATATATATATATGTATGTATATATATCATAAATTTTCATGATAATTCTCATGATACTACTCCTGGATTATGATATAGACTCAGTGCTTTCCAAATGTGGGCCTAATATTTCATACATAATGCGTATCATGAATGTCCACTAATTTAGATGAATAATAGATAAGGATTATATAGGTCCCATATATGTGGGTTGATGTATTTTTAGATGTGAATAACTGAAAATAAATTTCAAATATATATATATATATATATTATTCTTGTTTATATCAATATGAGTGATATTTTTATCTGATGATATTCAAAAGACATCCGGTTATAAATAATTATATATGGGGATTTATTCATTGAATGAGTTTTATGATTTCATGGTTTGATAATTATCAATGAGAATATTAAAACTAATTTGGGGGATCATATTTCATCAATTGATATGTGAAAGTGTTACATGTGTTTGAGAGACTTTTTTGATAGTTTTGAAAAGATAAATAATCACTCAAACTGATTTTTATAGATTTTCAGAGTAATCACTTTTATATTGTTAAGTGAGAACCACTGTAAATATGAAATAGTAAATAAAATAAAATACAAAACCAAATTAAATTTTCAGAATGGAAACATTGTATGTGAACATCACATTAAAAAGAAATTAAAATCTTTGAACCCTATGTCACCTAACCACCATGAGTTGCACTCATGGAGGAGATGTGTTACCGTGGGACTAGATAAGTCATCGTTGTCAATTATGGTCATTTTTTGAACTATACTCATAAACTTCCCAAAAAATCAGTTCCACCTTGAACTAATGAAATAATAACAGCTTCATTGATCAGCCACCACTAACAAGAAGATCCAATATCAATGAAAACTGTCAACTCCAATAAGATCTGAATGAACTAGGAACCATCAAGATTCTATAACTAAAAAAATCAGATCCAAAATCTCAAAAATAATATTCACTATCTTGTTATAACACTATAAAAAATACTAACCAACAAACTGAAGCAGATGTTTGAATGGTGTCTATGAGAATAATTAATCTAACTCAAGACCTCTTAAAATAAAAATTGAACCAAAACAATATTTGGAGAATTCCACACCACCACCAATCCCACTACTAGATTCCTAAAGTACAATGATGAAAATAACACACCCAAATGAGACTGGGTCATGTGTGTTGGAATAGGCTGTAAGATCATGGGTGAAATAGAGGGTGGAAAAGCCACTCAATAGATCCTAAAAAAAATACACCTAAAGGGAATAAGGTGATGATAAAGGGAGAGACTTCCAATGTATGTTTCCAAAATCACATTCCAAAATTATTTAATCACCTTAGAGTCTGGCCATAGGGGGGTTTATAGTTAGAATGGTATAATGAGAAGTATAATGAAGTAAAAATAATTAGAACAAAGAGAAATTTTAAACCCTATAATGTTAGTTAGATGAGAATACAACCCTAGGTTAGGGGAAGAAAATAATGGACTCTATCCATGATTGGGATCCAATCAAGAAAAGCTCTGTCGCATCCATCAAAATATTGGATCTACTGTGATGAGTTAGACATAAAGGTCTACAGATATCATGAACAATTCCATCGAACTACAGTGGGGAAGGAGACTTGGGTGATGAAGATACAAGGGTTAGTGCAAATGAAGGAATGACATTTCCTCCCAGGGGAACCAGGAAACCCTAGGAAGGGAAGAGAGAGAATGAGAGATCGTTGTAGGAATCAGGAGACTCACAAGTCACCATGTTTTCCAACAAAAATGAGAGGAAGTATTTTTTAAATTTTAAATATATATATATATATATATCTTTTATACAATTTATAATTTTTTATTATTTAAAACATATATACATGTATTATTTTTAAATTATAAGATTAATAATTTTAATCCCCCTAATTATTGATTTATTTTTGGATTATTATTATAGAAGGGTGTATATGTATACATATATATATTATTTTTAAATTATAAGTGTATATTTTTTAATTAGATATATATATAATTTTTCATAATTTAATATTTTTTATATGTATGTATAATTTGATTTTCTAAAATTATAAAACATGATAGATTTTATTTAAGCCTCTTTATATTTCATGTATCAAATATGTAATTCTCAATGTTACAAGAGTTTTTATACTTATGATATGTGTATGTGTATATATATATATATATTCAAGGATAGAATGTTATATTTAAAAAATGTTATTTTTTAATTTTGTAAGTATGATAATATTTTTTTTCAAAATTATTTGTGGAAGGGTGTAATATCTTTTTTCATATTATTATTTCATGAAGTAAAATTTATATATATATATATATATTTATTTATTTATAAAATTTTAATTATATATAATGTCACACCTTTTTTAGGTATAAAATGATATATTCAAAAATTAATTTTTAATATGTGTAAATGAGTATTTAATCTCTTTATTAACTAATAAATTTTACCATTATATGTTAAAATTGATTCTAAATTATTATGAATGATAATTAATTTTAAATATATGGATGTTAATTTAACTTTCCATAAATATATTCAATAATTATTGCTAAAAGATTCTGTTTCACCAAATTTAGATAAAATATTTACTATATAAATATAAATATATCTATATATAAGTGCATATATGTATCGCAAAATTCCATGTCATGGTTTTATGGATTAAAATCTAGTAAATATATATATAAAGGAAAGATCAAATTTTTTATAATATTTTGAAATTATAATTTTTAAAAATTATAGTAAAGTAGTGAGTGAACCCATCCCTCTGAATGTCAGTAGGCCTAGACAGCCTTCATTGTTTCAAGTGGCCCTATAGTTTTGTTATTCAAATATTAAAAAATGTTCTCTAAAAAATCAAAATATTCTTTTATTTGGAAAATTATTTAGAAATTTTATGTTTTTTAAAATATACAATAAAATTTTCAAATCATAAGTATTTTAATAAGTATTATAATATTTTCATGGTGTAAAAATATTCAAAGATATTTTCTAAATAATGTGTTCAAAGGATTTTAAAAAAAATTAAATTAAATTTTCAAAATTTTAACTATTTTTTAAATTTTTTCAAAATAAATATTTCAAAAAACATATAAGATTATTTTTGAAAATTATATACATATCAAATGTTGATTTTTTGTGAAATAAAAACGATTTCAAATGAGTTTGAAAAATGAATTTTTAAAAAGGGTTTTCACAGCCATTTTAAATTCCCCATATTGAGAAATTATTATCCCTAATGTTTGATAAAAAAATTTCAATATCATTTAAAATTATCTGGGAGTTTAGCTTCAATAATAATATGGCATGATAAAATCAAAATTGATACATTTTATTTATTATTTTAACTATGATATGTGTAATAGTAGTGTTTTTCAGCCAAATATTAGACCGAAAAAGATCCTTATATGTAAAATGGAATGTATATTTTCAGTTATTTTTATAAAAAAATATATATGTCTTCATTTTTTACTAGATCTAGTAGCATGAGACTTAAGGCCTCACATTGTAAATACATTGCCCGAATATTGAGGTAGACCTTAGATACCAATCTGATAGAATAGAGCATGGTTCTCAATGCAACCATTCTACATTATTATTGTATATTTCTGGAATATGATTAAGGGAAGAATATTTTATTCTAGAAATGAGGTTTGATTTTTTCCAAAGGATATCAAGTAAAACCTATATTTCATTGTATAATTAAATGTTTTGGGGAGTCCCACAATAATTTCCATGGTGTTGTTAATTAATTTCCATTCTCATATGGGTAATGGATGTACCATCCACTTATATTTTTTGTTTCTCCACCTTTTATTTCTGAGTGCCATGAATTGATATACGTACATATAAATATTATTCTTCATGTATTCCACCAATTAGTAATCTTTAAAATTTTCATACATCTTTTTACTTCCAGGATGAACAGAGAATTAAGAACTGAGAGCCACTTTTAGTACCCCCTTTTTCATTATGGATAGATTATATATGTAGTTTATATACCTTCTAACTCCATCACAATCATGGTAGATCTTATGAACATATATTTCCTTATTCTACATCTCTACATATCCCTTCTATGCCTCTTTAATCATCAAATGGACAGATATTTTTACACTTATTTGAAAAGGTTAATATGTCTTTAATTTCTTCAGGATTTCTATGTCCATCCTTTAAAAATCAATAAATATTGGATTTTTTATGATACTCATAATTGATAAGTTATTAAGATCCTTTCAAATCAATTCATTATATACCATGTTTGCTTTCCCAGTGTGGTAATGTATTTACTAGTAGAAATCTTTAATCATTTCCAACTGTGTTCTCTAACCCATGTTCAACCCTTTCAGATTAAATATATAAATTTAAAATATTATGATATATATATATATATATATCACACCTTTCAACATAAACATAGTTCTTCAATATTTTAATGAAAATATACCTCAACTAACAAGAAATCATGAGTTGTGTAATTTTTCATAAGAACATTAATTTTTCATGATGCATAAACTATAATCATGTCATTATATATGAGAATGCATCCCAGTTCCTTATTCTAGGTGTCACTATTTATTATAAACCTTTATATACTGTGGTTTAATGTAATAATAGGTTTATTGACTAATATTCTTTTCAGTTTCATGAAATTTTACTTACATTTATCTAGCCATAGGAAATTTTTTCCCTTCAATGTTAACTAGTTTATTGGATTGTAAAACAATGAAAAATTCTTCAAAACCAATGATAATATCATTCCAAACCCTGAAAATATCGGATTTTACTTAAAGGGGTTGGTTTTGGATTGTGACCAATAGCCTTTATCTTTGACGGATCCACTTATATATCTTTACTTTTGATTATATGACCTAAAATTAATAATTTTTGTAGCCAAAATTTACACTTATTAAATTTTTTATATAGATTATTCTTCCTATGATTCTTTAGCATAATCGTAAAATGATATCAATGGGATTAATTTCTTATTATGAAAATAATAATATAGTATATAAATATTAACATATACAGATCAAGGTAACCTCAAAAGACTCAATTCATTAAATTAATAAAGATGGTGGGGGAATTATTAAGACCAAATGGAATCAATATGTACTAATATTTTCCATACCTTGATTGTAATGATATATTGAGTATATCTTCCTTCTTCACCCCAAATTTATGATGTCTATAATGATGGTAAATCATAGAAATGTAGTAATCTCTACACAGTTGGTCAAAAAAATCATCCATACAGGGTATAAGATACTTGTTTTTTATTGTGATTTGTTCAGTGCATAGTAATCACTATAGAGTCACATTGATCGATATTTCATCATAAAAAGGGAATAGGTGCACCCCATAGTGACACAAATGGTTGTATTAATCCCTTTTCAAGTTTCTCCTATATTTTCTTCTTTAATTTTTGAAACTTGTTTAGGGATATTCTACTTAGATGTAATAAAATAAGTTTTTCACTAGGTATGATTTCTATTGTGAATATAACTTCACTATTTTTTGTACGTCTAAGGAAAATTTCTAGAATAATATAAAACTCATGCACAATAGGCATGTAATTGATGTGAATGTTTTATACAACCATATGAGACAATCACCATTTATGAAAAGGAATCAACACACCTAAAATTGGTGTGATTTCCATTTGAAATTAATTTTTATCATTACACATATATAAAATTATAGGTATGTTTGGAATTTCCAATGTGTATTTTAGTCCATGGAAATTGGTGTGGGATTTATATAGATAAATCCAATCCATGTGCAAGATAACTAAAAATTCATACAAATATAAAATAACAAAAATTCATAGAATCACATTCCCAAAAATCTAAACTGGAGAAGAATCGTAGGCTTGAGATTGAATCATAGTACCATTAGGGTATTTAAATTCTAATTAAATATCTATTAATTCTGGAAAAATTATCCTTCCTTTAAAATTTTATTAATATTAAAAATTTCAAATAATTATGCTCATATATGTTACTTCAACTATTATGCATACCTATCTCCACCATATCGTCATCATTATATCCTCAATCCCATACTAAAACTAGTCTGGTTATCCTAACCATCAGTCATAATTTATCCAAGTGGTCAATCATAAAAAATCTTCCATTGTTTTTCTACAACATGACACCATATTTTCAATCTATGACACTTTAGGTTTACCCAAGGTAATTTAGGGTCATTATCTATTCAAATGTTCCATAATAATTCATAAATAGTTTTTTAATTTTAGAAACATATCCCCATTGAGTCTCAAACGAGATGTGCAACAATGCACATTTTTATGCACTATGTGGTGATCAAATCAAATCATAATGCACCCGTTTGGAGTTATTATCCATATGCAAAACTATACGAGATCCCCTTCCACTTATTTTATCTAGACAGAGATGGAATTTCTTATAAACCGCTCACTCTATCCTTCCCCATGTTTCTAGGAAATAGTTCTATACATGGAAATATCCTTAGACATATCCCTATGGTTCTCACTAAATTATTCCTATACTAGTTTCCAATGGATTTTTTATTTTTTATCTTACTAAAAATATAGAGTTCCACACTTTTAATAAAAATGTATCACAGATGAATATATGTATATAAATTAAATAACATAATGTTCCACACTAGAATTTAATGGGTGAATTTCCTTTATAACATGA
Organism: Viscum album; assembly: GCA_963277665.1. Lineage (NCBI taxonomy): Eukaryota > Viridiplantae > Streptophyta > Magnoliopsida > Santalales > Viscaceae > Viscum > Viscum album. The sequence continues at coordinate 898,916,433 of OY728127.1, forward strand.
ATACATAAACAACTATTGCAAAAGATAACCACATTATCTCCTTCAACATTTTTCATAAGATGAAAACTTCATATAAATTTCATAAACAATACATTTCTTTATAATCTAGTGAAATAATATATTGCAATGGGTGACCTTGGATACTCATGAAGTGTAAAAAAGAGATATATCAACATCACATGATCATATGGGTATGAGAACATGAGAATAAAATTTCCAAACAATATCATTTATTTAGATCAGAAACATGATTCATGGAAAATCATGCAATTTCATAAGACATGAAAATAATAAAAAAATCATAATATATTATAGCATAACATTGACATAAGACATATATTTTTGGTAAACACGTAAGAATATAAAATCTTATATCAAGGCTACCCACCAAGTCATTCATAATATGTTACACTTGGGCTAACCAATCATGTACATACATATAGATTGGGATAAACTCACATATACCCTCTTTCCTGATTGGGATAACGTTTCATTATGAGGACCCAACCTTATTATACACATAATCTTGAATTTAGTCAAGAAAAAACTTCCTTTTAAATTGAATATATTTTCAATTTTAGAGATTTCGAGAATTAGGACAATACATTCATGACATTACACATTATTACAGAGTGGATACCATAAAAATAGTTTCCTTTTTTTTTCAAAATATAAAACATTAATACTTAAAACAAGACTCCGTGGCAGTTCTTCAACATTTAACATGGATTAATTCCTTGTATTACATATCCATTAACCTGTGAAAATCATATAATAACTTGGGATGAGCACAAAAGCTCAGTAAGGTATGGAAAAGAAGTTAAGATCACATTAGTCCATGAATACTCATAACATGTGAAAACATTTTCAAAACACATTCTTGCCACACATATATACTTTGTGTAACATGATATTTACACAAGATCAACAGAAAACATGAGAATATAAATGTAATCATAAATTTATGTTGGTGTATTACATATATAATCTTGTAACCATTCTTCGCTACCTTATAATCTGTAACCCTCATGGCTACCTTACTTTGTGTAACCATCGCAGTTACAATTGGAGTAACCATATGACTGACCTCCAACATAAACATACCCAATGAATTGGATGGAGATATAGGTCCCACCCTTCATCATAAATAATTCCCAATAACCAAAACATAATCCTACAACATGAATAACTAAATAAAAACATTTCTTTGGAATATCATAAAACTGAATTTAAAAAGAGGATTTATAATGAAAATCCCCTTATAAATATCATAAAATTGAAGATAGACGTAATAGAGTGGATAGAGTATTTATATATATTTTAAATAAACATTATAAAAAAATATATAAACATAACCCATCACACAAAAAATTTAAATAGAATATAAACAATGAAGTAGAATGTTAACCCAAAGAATGGAAATCGGGTTAAGAATTCCCTTACCTCAGGTTTGTCTTACTTCTAACTAGTTTAAACCTCCTGTATAATGGTTAAAAGAGTGTTATTAATATTTTAAAGAAACATTTTCATATTTATAACTTCTTATATGATCATTTCATAATATCATTTCACCCTTAATTGTTAGTATTTTTCCCCTTACACTATTTTTTGGTGAATTCTTTACATGATTTCTATGATTGGTTCATAGTGGACATTGTTTTAGATTGGAATTGAAACTCCAGAATTGGAATGGAGTTGTATTTACATATAAAATGTAACATAAATTATTCCATTTATCATTTTGAATTCTTAAATGAGGATGATTCATAAGTTATAACATTAATGATGTTCGTTTAGATCATTTTAATGGTTCATTGATAGTAACAACCTCATTTTGTCTTATAAGTTAGAACCATGGGTGAATCATAACACATATACTATATAACCTGGTTCAATCGTTAATTTTTTTATGACCATACTTGAAGGAATTAATGCAAATTGAAATCACATCCTCCATGATGTCGGTAATTCGACACATCACGAACAATATTTTAATTCCTTGAATAAGTGGGGGAGGAGAAAAATAATGATGATTAATTTTACATGAACATGAGAGAATAAAGAATATAAAATATTCTAGTGCTTTCATCCCTCTTGGTTAAGAGGAGTTGTGGAAATAAGAAAAAAATAAAGGAATCCTAAAATAAAAGAAAACTTGATAAATTTCTCACGAAAATTCGGCAGCCTAACGACATCTCTTAAAATTTCATAAAAATAGTTTGATGAGAGGAAGGGGATATCTCATAATTCATACATAATATGGTCGGTATGGGGGATATTTAATGAAATATTCCATCATAATCCAAAGGAAATGGAAGAGAATAACATAAAATGAAAGAAAAGAAAGAAAATAAAAGAGGATGTTTACCTCTTGATCTCTTATCCTTGAGATCCTCCATAGAGGATTTTGTTTTCGTCTTTTGGTGAGACTAGAAGCTCTAGGAATAGGGGAAGAAGATTGGGGAGGGAATTTTGCCGAAATTATACAATGATCAAGGCTTAAGAGGTGTGGGAGGAAGAGGGTATTGAGGGTGGTATTTATAGTGAAGCGGAGGAGATATTTTTCATTATTTTAATGATTATTATAATATTTTTCTAAAAACATTGAATAATCTTAATTAATGTGACCCCAAATAGTAAAAATGGAATTTGAGTTCGAACCATGTGGGCTTACATCATCCTTGCATCACCTATGATGCAGTAAATCAAGTATTTAGCATTTATTATATTTTATCGTATTTTACTATTCATAAAAAATTCGTGAATTTCAAAAAAATCCCAAAAATTTAACCTAACCATTTTTAGACGTGTAGAATTCAAAAATGAAGTCCATTTTTGAAAAATAATTTTCTAAATATTATTTTTTTTTAAATAAAAGCATACTTAATTAAAAAATTAACAGTTTTAATTCTACAACTACTTCTTTATCACAATAAAAAATTAACCTAGATGCTATTAACATAAAGCCTTAAAAAAATAAAATAATAATAAAATTTACTATTCATTAGGGTCATATCACTATTCATAAGGGTATGTTACTATTCACCAAAAAAACAAGTTGGTTCCAATAGACTCGAAATAACATACTGAATACAATTATAGATGACAGTTTCTTGAAATTCAGAACATAGAAGTAGAAAAGTTATGTTTTATAGGATAATTAAAAATATTCACTTTAAACAAATTTCCAGGCATTTATATTTATTTTTAGAAGAACACTGTTTGTTATATTATCCCCACCTTCTTGAAATTGCATCCTCGTGATTTTATTTACTTATTAAACAACTGAGGGTACTTTTCCCTCATAGCATTTTCCGACTCCCATGTTTCTTCTTCAACCATGTGGTTTCTCTACAAAACCATTACCTTTTGGATTACCTTATTCCGCAATACCTGCTCCCTTTAATCAAGAATCTGAACTGGTTTCTCTTCATAAGAAAGGTTCTCTTATAATTGAACTACTTCTGGGCTCAAGACATGTGATGAATCCGACACATACTTTCTCAACATCGAAACATGAAAAACGTTGTGTACCTGAAACAAACTTGAAGGGAAAGCTACGTGGTATGTAATTGTTCCCACTTTCTCCATGATTTCAAAAGGACTGATGAACCATTGACAAAGCTTTCCTTTCTTACCGAAATGCATCACACTTTTCTAAGGAGAGAATTTAAGGAAAACATGGTGACCTACCTCAAAATAGAAGTCTTTCCTTCTGTTATCTGCAGAACATTTCATCCTGTTCTGAGCTATCCTCATGTGTTTTTGGATCATCCTCACTTTCTTAGCCACTTTTTCTAATAATTCTATCCCCATAAACATTATGGCACTAACTTCATCCCAAAACGTTGTAGTCTGACACCGCTTCCCATACAAGGCCTCAAAATGTGCCATCTGAATACTGGAATGAAAACTGTTATTATAAGAAAACTCAACTGATGAAAGATGATGATCTGAAACTCTCTAATAGTCCATCGAACAAGATTGAAGCATATCCTCCAATGTTTGAATCGTTCATTCTGACTACCCATTTGATTGAGGATAAAAAGCTGCTCTGAAATTTAACTCTATGCCAAACGACTTCTAAAGTCCCTTCCAAAGGTTAAAAGGGAACCTGGGATCCTGATCAGATATAATGGAAAAAGGAACTCCATGTAACTTGAAAATATCTTTTAGGTACAATTGAAAAAGCTGATCCAAAGACATTGTATCTCGAATAGAATGAAAATGTGCAGAATTTTTCAGCCGATCAACAATAACACAAATAACATTGTTACCTAGAGAAGTCTTTGGTAGTCGCACCACAAAGTCCATGGATACATTCTCCCATTTCCACTCTCGCACCGGAAAAGGTTGAAGCATCCCCTTTAGCAACTGCCACTCTACTTTAACCTGCTAACATGTCAAACATTTCAGGGTAAAATCAGCTATATCCATTTTTATTCCATCCCACTAGTAATACTCTCGAAGGTCTATATACATCTTAGTACATCCTGGATGAATTGAAAATGGAGAACTATGAGCTTCACACAAAAAATATATCTTCAACTGAGAATCACTAGGAACACACAAACTTTTTCCAAATCATAAAATAGAATCATTATCAAGATTAAATTCTGGAATCTTACCCACTTTAAACAATTCTACATTTTTCTATAGCTCACGGTCATCCTTCTGTGCTCGCTTAATTCTGTCTGACAACGAAGATTGCACTAAAACCTGAATCAAAATAGATGTATTCCCTGAACCAACATCTTCTAAGCAAAAATTCATCAAATCATTAATCAAGGGATCATGTTCCCAATGTAACATTGTTAATGATGCATGATCTTTTTAAGTCAAGGAATCCACAACTTCATTTGATTTTCCAGGATGGTAATTGATTGTGCAATCATTATCCTTTATAAGTTAAAGCCATCTTCTCTGCCTAATGTTTAATTCCTTCAGAGTGAATATATACTTCATACATTTATGGTCAGTATATATTTGTCATTGGGATTTGAATAAATGATGCATCCAAATTTTCAAAGAAAAAACCACAGCTGCTAATTATAAATCATGGGTAGGATAATTTAACTCATGAGGTTTTAGTTGTCTTGAAGCATAAGAAATTACCTGATCATTCTGCATCAAAACACAACTAGGTCCCTTTAAAGAAGCATCAGTGTAGATAACAAAATCACCATTTTGGGAAGGCAAGGCCAAAACTGGAGCATTCACCAATCTCTTCTTCAGTTCCTGAAAACAAACATCACATTTTTCTTTCCAAAACAATTTACCTTCTTTCCATGTAAACTTAATTTTCAGGCTAGATAACCTTGCAATGTTATTAAAAAACCATCGGTAATAACTTGATAAACCCAGAAAACTATGAAACCCTGTAACATTTGTGGGTCTTGGCCATTCATCAACTACTTTTGTTTTTCCAGGATCAACCGTTATTCCATCCTTACTTACAATGTTCCCAAGAAAAGAAATCGGGTGCAACCAAAAATCACACTTTCTGACTTTTCCATATAGTTTCTTTTCTTTTAATGAATGAAAAACAACACTTAGATGTTTTTCATGCTCCTCTTTTTTTAGAAAATACTATAATTTCATCAGTAAATAAGACCACAATCTTATCTGAGAACTCATGAAATACTCTATTAATAAGATTCATGAATAGAGTAGCTGCATTAGTTACTCCAAACGTCTTAACAGCAAATTCATAATGCACATATCTAGTACGAAAGGCTGTTTTCGGGATGTCATCCTCCTTCACCTTCAGCTGATGTTATCCAGATCTCAATTCAATCTTGGAAATGTATTTAGCTCCCTAGATTTGATCAAAAAAGTCATCAATATGAGGCAAAGGATACTTGTTTTTAACAGTGATGTTATTCAAATCTCTATAATAAATGAAAAGTCTTATGGAACCATCTTTCTTTTTAACAAACAGTACAGGGGCTCCCCATGGTGAAGTGTTGGGACAAATGAAGCCTTTTTCAAGAAAATGCTGCAATTGATTTTTCAATTAAAGAAGTTCTATTAGAGGCATATGATATGGGGGTTTTGAAATTGGCTTAGAATCCAGATCTAATTCAATTTTGAATTTGACTTCTCGATCAGGTTTGACCCTGGGTAACTCATCAGGAAAAACATAAAGGTATTCATTTACCACTGGCACATCATTATTTTGAATAGTTCCCTTGTTTTCAACAATATGAAAAAGATAACATTCATTTCCATCTTTCAATAGTTTCTCAGCTTCCTGATATGATATCAATTGTATTGGTTCATTCTTGTATACAAACTGAAACTCTTTTTAAAAAACAACTTCTTTGGCTCTACAGTCAATCTTAGCATGATAATCAGAAAGCCAGTCCATCCGAAGAATAATATAAAACTCAACTAAGGGTAAAACAAAAAGGTTTTCAAGTAAATTCTTTCCACAGACCATAATAGAAGGATTTTTATAATTTTTATTTTCTATTACATTTCCTCCTAGTGTTTTAACAACATTTTCGGGTCTCATTTGTTGAGGTGATATTTCCAATTTACCCGAAAATTTCTCAAAGATGAAGGAATGTGTAGAACCCATATCAAACAAAACATTAGAAAAATCTGAGTGAACAAACAAAGTACCTAATACGACTCCAATGGATGGCCCAACATCTGCTGACGTAGTTGCAAAGGATCTCACTACACCTTTCTGCTTGTAGTATGGCTTCTTTGCCTCATTCAGATCTTTCTTTGGGCAGGCGATTGCATACCATCTCACCACATTTAAAACACTTTAATGTTTTCTTATCAGGATTATTCGTAGGATCATTTTCATTGCAATCTCTTTCCATATGTCCAAACTTTCCACATTTAAAACACGTCCCAGTTTTTCGAAGACATTCCCCAGGGTGTTTCTTGTCACATTTTTCACAAATTGGAAATTAGATTTTCTTACCATCATATTTATTTGCTTGATTATTACCCATTTCTTATCAATTGGACCTCTTCATCTCTTTGTTTCCAAAATGCACATGATCATCAGCAAACTCCATCTCTACCCTCTCAGCACATCAGACAAGTTTCTCATAAATTTTTAATTCACAGGAGGCCAACGCCCTACCTTGGCATCAATCTGGAATAAAAGATATTGATTTTGTTTTTAAGATCCAAAATAAGATTTGGATCATACCTCACCAGTTGGGTGAAGTTTGCTTCATACACAACCACTGAGTCTTCCTCCTTCTATTTCAAATCAACGAATTGCATCTCCATTCTAAGTTGCACCACCTTTGGAAAATATTTTTTCAAGGAAAATTTTTTTAAATTCTTCCCAATCTAAGGCATAAAAATCCTCTCTACCCCTATATTCCTTACCATTGACCACCACTGATTTGCTTACCCTTCAAAACGATAAATTCCAAGACATACCTTTTGATTGTCTGAACATCCCATAACATCGAATATCTTTTCATGGTCTTTGATCCATCCTTTAGTTGCTACTGGGTCAGAAGATCCACTGAAAGTAGGAGGATGTTGTCTCATAAAATGTTCCAATACTATCATGTTCCATTGTGGTACCATTATTGGTTCACTTTCATGGATGCCCCCACCATTTATTTCCTGCATTAGCTGATCCATTACTGTCAAAAGTTTCTCGGTTCTAATCCCTACCATTCCGGGCTATAGTTCTGGAAGGATGTCATTCTGTCAGTGCCTCTCCTCTTCTGCATCCATGTTCCTTCTACAGATAATTATTTTGAACAAACATGTCTTAGATGTAGAAACATTGTAATATTTAAATGTTATAACATTTTAAATTACAAATAGAGTGAAAATCATTTATGGTATTCTATTAACATCACCATATACCCTAAAGTTACCTAAACCATCCTCTAATACCAACTATGAGGAGTCGACCTTATTACATATATAATATTGAATTCAGTATAGAAAACACTTAATTTTAAATTGAATATATTTTCATGTTTATATCTTTAGTGAATTAGTACAATACATTCATGACATTACACATTATTACAGAGGGGATACCATAAAAACAATTTCCATTTTTTCAAAATATAAAGCATTAAAACATAAAACAAGACTCCTTGACAATTCTTAAACATTTGACATGGCTTCATTCCTTGTATTACACATCGATTAACCTATGAAAAATCATTTAAAAACTTGTTAGGAGAACAAAAGCTTAGTAAGCGATGGAAAAGAAGGAAAGATCACATTAGTCCTAGAATATTCGTAACATGTGAAAGCATTTTCAAAAGACATTTTTCTCACACATATATACATACATTATGTAACATGATATTTACATAAGTTCCAAAGAAAACATGAGAATATAAATATAATCATAAAGGTATCTTTGGGAATTACTTACATAATCTTGTAACCATTCTTGGCTACCTTATAATCTGTAACCCTCAGAGCTACCTTACTTTGTGTAACCATCGCATTTACCCTTGGAGTAACCATACGACCGAACTCCAACATACACATACCCAATGCATTGAAGGGAGATATAGGTACCACCTTTCATCATAAATACTTCCCAAGAACCAAAACCTAATCATACGACATGAATAATTCCATAAAAACATTTCTTTGGAATTTCGTAAAACCGAATTTAAAAAGAGGATTTTAAAATAAAGCCCCTTATAAATATCATACAATTGAAGAGGGACTTAATATAGTAGATGGAGTATGTCTATAAACTGTAAATAAACATAATAAAACATAATATAAATAGAACCCATCACACAAATAATTTAAATAGCACATAAATAATGAAATAGATGGTTACCCCAAAAAATGGAAATCGGGTTATGAATTCCCTTACCTCGGGTTTGTCTTACTTCCAACTGGTTTAAACCTCCTGCATAATGTTTAAAAGGTCTTTATTAATATTTTACAGAAACATTTTCATGTTTATAACATATTATATGATCATTTCATAATATCATTTCACCATTAATTGTTAGTATTTTTCCCCTTGCAATATTTTTGGGTGAATTCTTAACACGATTTCTATGATTGGTTCATGGTGGACATTCTTGTAGATTGGATTTGAAACTCTAGAATTGGAATGGAGTATTATTTATATATATCGAGTAACATAAATTTTTTTATTTATCATTTTTAATTATTAAATAATGATGATTCATAAGTTAGAACATTAAAGATGTTCGTTTAGATCATTTTAGTGGTTCTTTGATAATAACAACCTCATTTTGTCTTATAAGTTAGAACCATGAGTAAAAAAGAATTATAGAACTATGGGTGTGTCATAAAACATATATTATAACCTGGTTCAATCAGAAAACTATTTTATGACCATAATTTAAAGAATTAATGAAAATCAAAATCACATACTCCACGATGTCGGTAATTCGACACATCACGGGAAATATTTTAATTCCTTTAATAAGTGGGGGAGGACAAAAATAATGATGATTAATTTTACATGAACATGATAAAATAAATAATATATAATATTCTGGAGCTTTCACGCCTCTTGGTTAATAGGAGGTGAGGAAAGAAGAAGTGAAGAAAAGAATCTTAAAATTAAAGAAAACATGATAAATTCCCCATGAAAATTCACCAGCCTAACGGCGTCTCTTAAAATTTCATAAAAATAGTTTGATGAGAGGTAGGGGGTATCTCATCATTAATACCAAATATGTGAAGTAAGGGGGGGATATTTAATGAAATATCCCATTATAATACAATGGTAATGGAAGAGAATAACATAAAATGAAAGAAAATAAAGAAAATAAAATAGGATGTTTACCTCTTGATCTCTTCTCCTTGAGATCCTCCTTAAGAGATTTGGATTTGGTCTTTTGGTGAGACCAGAAGCTCTAGGACGTGGGGAATAAGATTGGGGAGGGAATTTGGTATAAATTGGATAGTGCTCAAGTCTTGAGAGTTGTGTGAGGAAGAGGGGAGTGAGGATGGTATTTATAGTGGACCGGAGGGGGTATTTATCATTATTTTAATCATTATTATAATATTTTTCTAAAGACTATGAATAATCATAATTCATGTAACCCCAAATAGTAATAATGGCATGTGAGTTCGAAAAGAGTGTGCTTACATCATTCTTTCATCACTTATGATGCAGTAAATCATGTATTTAGCATTTATCATATTTTACTATTCATAAAAAATTATTGAATTTTTATAACATCCAAAAATTTTACCTAACCATTTTTAGATGTGTAGGATTCATAAATGAAGTCTATTTAGAATAAATAATTTTTTAAATATTATTAATTTAATTTTTAAATAAAAGCATACTTAATTCAAAAATTAACAGTTCTAATTCTACAACCACTTCTTTATCACAATGAAAAATTGAACTAGATGTTATTATCATAAATCTTTAATAAAATAAAATAATAAAAAAATTTACAATTCATTAGGGTCATATCACAATTCATAATAATATTCATAAGGGTATGTTAATATTCACCAAAATAACAAGTTGGTTCTAATAGACTACAAAAAACATACTGAACACAATTATAGATGACAGTTTCTTGAAATTCAGAACATAGAAGTAGAAATTTTATGTTATATAGGCTAATTAAAAATATCTACTTAAAACAATGTTTCATGCATTTCTATTTATTTTTAGAAAAACATGGGGTGTTACATTCATATACCATCTTTCTTATTTTTAATAACCTCCCATTTAACCTATTTTTGGCTTGGGATAACCTCGTATTTATCCCCTTTTGGAATTGGGATAATCTCACTTATAACATTTGAGCTCATAGAACATTAATCATTACTCAATTAATTTTATGGAGATATAGTTTCCATTTCAAGACCCGATCCATACTAGGGCTCGAGCCGCAACTACTCTAAGCCCGCCTCCATAGGCCAGGGGCTGGCGACTAGCGCTGAAGGCACAACAAACTAGGGGAGGCCTTCGCCAAAGAAACTGTACACACACACACAACTAACTCAATGAAAAAGTGAAGAGAAAGGAATGAAAGATACAACACTGCTAAAAAAGGGAAACCAATATACATGCATCGACCTCTACACTATACAAGTAAAGTGATGACAAGATAACTTAATAGAAAAAAGGGAAAAACACACGCCCAACTAGAAAAGTGACACAACCCGACAATCGGTAAATGAAAGTAAACAGCAGGTGAGTCTCACACCTGGAAATACTCATACATCCATTGAACTCATCCCAATATCTTGTGTCCTCTACCCTCCTTTGTAGTCTCGATCAATTTGTCCGTCGTCTGCAAGGGCACACCAAGTGCAGGAAAAGCCCAAGCAAGGGTGTGTATAAAGATACTCAGTAGGACGCCCTGAAATCGTGAGGGAGAAAAAAAGGAGATACTAAATACAGTGACCAGTAGATGTGGCAAGAAATGAGTAAGAGTATAATAGAGAGACTGAACCTCAACCCGACAAGATAAAGGAAGCAAGCTCGTACAACCAAGAGGATCTAGACATGGAAAGCAAGTGGCATACCTCCCGTGTCTTCGCCCCTCCTAGAAAGTGAGTAACTGAACCCAAGGAGTGGAAAAATAGTAGTATGTATATATATATATATATATGCTCAGCAAGAAACCCGAATGAGTGTGTAAGGGTATCTCTATCTCCAAGATTAGCCTTAGAGAAGTCACAAACAGTTATAAGGATATCCATCACTGATGCCCAACAGTCTCGTACATCAAGAGGCCTCATCACTAAACCGTACAACCAAGGGTTCCACTCCAGTAACCATAGAAAAAGTCACTGACTAGCCTCATAGAAAGGGCTGAGTCTGAAAGAAGTTGTCGGGTAACCCACTGCCCAACCCTGTTGGAGGGTAAACCACAGGAGGTCATCCTGTAACCTACTACCTAGCCCCGCTAGATGGTAAACCACATGAGGTCATCAGGTAACCCACTGCCCAGCCCCACTGGAGGGTAAACCACAAGAGGTCGTCAGGTAACCCACTGCCCATCCTTGCTAGATGGTAAACCAAAAGAGGTCATCAGGTAACCCATTTCCCAACATGATTGGAGGTTAAACCACAAGAGGTTGTTGGGTAACCCACTGCCCAGCCTCGTTGAAGGGTAAACCATAAAGTCAACGGGCAACCCACTACCAAGCCCCGCTGAAGGGTAAACCCTAAGGTCAATGGGTAACCCACTACCCTGCCCTGCTAAAGGGAAAACCTGGAAATAGTATGATAACTCCACACTTACCTTTCCATCACTGGGTATCACTAACACCGCTACCATGTGTAGGTTTGGAGTGCATCAAAGGAACCTCTGACCAACACACTTTCATACTTCCTCATTTAATGAGATCTCAAAAGATTCTCTGCATACCCAAACAGATTACAACATTGTAATCATAGCAGAATGACACGTGAGATAGACTACTTACTCACTGGAAATAGGATCATAGTGGAAAAGTTATTCAACAATTCTTTATGCCCATAAGACATCTCGTGGCGACCACACCTCGGACCCGAAAGAGGTCGGACGAACTATTCCATTGTGATTCTCTCGAAAAAACAGACCGAATCGACTATTCACATGCCTCAAATGGACACCTTATGAAAAAGTTGCAGTACGCTACACACAACTCGAAAGACGGCCTGTGGGGCCCACACCTAAAGTCCGGTTTTAATGCCTTAAACCTGTCTGATCCACTTTGTCTCGATGCCAGTGTCACAACGCCGCTGACGGCACCTAAAACAAACTCTGGATGTAGAAGTTTCAACTCCCCGTGTTATATGAAAACGGGACCATGTGGGGCCCACACCTCGACCCCGAAACATGTCACACAGATCGTACCATTACATTCCTTCTAGATAACCATGCGGCATAGGGTGTACATTTTCCCTGAATGGACTTATGTAGCATAAGTTGTAAAAACATAGCATACGTCCGAAAGACACCTCATGGGGCCCACACCTCAGTCCGGAATTTAGGTGGGCAGATTGTGGCTTTTCAATACCCTTGGAAAAACACTCATAAATGAGTACTCAAACACCCCCAAACATATTTCGGGTGAAAAAGTGGTGTTTCACCGTAAAATTTGTGAACTAGGCCCTGTGGGGCCCACACCTTGTCTCCAACCTGAACGCTTCAGAAAGCGTCTCAAAATGTCCGCACGAGGAAAGGGGTCACGCTGTAGCTGATGGCGTATCAATCCGACATCCCAAACTGGAGTTAGGTCCAACGCAAGATTAATTAATTAACCGATTAATTAATTAATTATTCATATTACGTGTTTCGTGCCACCGGGTAAGGAAACCTAGCCGCAAGGGTTCCAAACCAACATTGGAAGGATCGTCTCAACTCCAGGACCACAGTGCCTCTGACGGTGGGTCAAAGGGACGTCTGGCTTGCGAAGTATGTCTATCCTGATCTTTAATAATAATCTAATAATATTAAATTAGAGCATTCCGGGTTACCCTCCTTCGGGCACAGAACCCAAAATCCACAAGACCCACTTCAAATAGTCCTTCTTGCTGACATGGACATGAAACCGCAAACAACGCATCAATCGGACGCGGAGTTTAGAAGTTACGGCCCCCCGAACATAAGGGGGCCCCACCGGGCCGGTTCACCCTGGCCAACCTGGTCCAAACTGCCGGCCAGTGGCCCAGCCATGGGTCTGGCCCGAACCATCGTGGACTTCTGGCTGCGGCCCGCTCCATCCAAACCAGACCCCCTTGGGTCCGGTTCTCCAAAGCAGACCGGCCTTTTGGCCGGTCTTCGTCGCCCAGCAGGACCCGTGAAGGGTAAACGACACGATCCGAACACAACAATTCCCTTGGATTTCTGATCCAAGCTACTGTTTAGGAGGAAACACAACCCCACCATGTTCATAGTAAAAAACACTATAAATTTTTATAAAATTTATTCTGGGCACACTGGGCCTCGGAATCGCACGCCATCTTCATGCCTAGATCTGGAATTATATGTAGAAATATTCCAATGTCTTACATCGAAAAAACTGGGTATCTACATAATTCATTCCTTCATGATTTTCGTCCCTGAAAATCTAAACTAGGAAAAACAACTCGTTATACAGAGCTCACACATTGCTCTCCCACACCCATGAAAACTTGCCCAACACCATGCTAGCACAACACGCGAACCAAAGGGTTGATTATTACTCATATGGTCAACTACTTTCAAGGACATGCGTAAGAATATGCACGCACTTCATCAGTTATGACGCATGGAAGACATCATGCACCTACTCCTACTATTGGAAGGGTATGTCAAGATGATAGGCAACCTCTCAACTACTTTCATGATTCTCTAACGGCCCAAAGAAACCCGGGGGACTTCCCTAGTCAAGCCTCTACCTTCTATGTCGCGGCCAAAATCACGGTTTGCCCCTGGAAAATGATCTCGTGATTTTCTCCTTCAGAATATCCATCGGGTGCATCGCCCATGGATATCTGATCTTGCAGTACCTCATTGTCGACATCCCCTAGCAGAGACCCACTCACACGCTCAAGGAGTGAAGGAGTCAACACCATCGACTACATGAATGTCATACCATCCTGCTCCACCAAGGTTAGCCGCAGGGAAGCTAACTACTATGAAACATCCCTTGCCTGATGAGTCTAGGACATTCTGCTAAGGGATCCTGCTAAAACACTACCATTTATCCAGAACATAGACATCCTTGAAGTTATAGCCCTGTAGAAAATCTCTTCCAACACCGTCACCTTAAGTTCAAGTCTCTCTGGGTGAGGGTGCACATGAGACACTGGTGGTCTGAGCAAACCACAAAGCACTCTCCCAGAAGATAGTGTCTCCACATTCTCAACACAAGGACCACCACCAGCACCACATAGTGAAGTGCGTAGTTATATCTATTGGGTGTCCGTCACCACTACCTGTACTTGATAACAATAACAAGATTGACGTTGATCACGCAAGGTACCAACGAACAGGGCAGGCGAGAAAACTCATCCAACCACCAGAGGCTAGACACGGAAAGCACGTGGCATACCCCATGTGTCTTTGCCCCTTTAGGAAGGAGAGTAATCCCCAAAATAGCCACTCGTCCAAATCAACTAGAGGAACTTCATGAAAAGGGAGGTTAAGCAGAAAAGTCCCACTAGAAAATCCAGAACCTTCTCTGACACTCCATCGCACAACGCTGCCATGAATGCACATATCAAAGGGACACATCCACTAAACCTTAATACTATCTTCTTTGGGTGGCACTGGATCTCCCTCACGGTTTCGATCGCATCACAAAAATGAATCTCAATGGCGGAAGAACCCCTCTTTCCCGTTCATTCAATGCTACATCAGACAACACCAACATAGGGTTACACTGACGCCTTGCGTCACCCTCAGTAACCCCTCTAACAATGAGTTAGACAAAAAAGAGTAGCTTATGAAGTGTCTAACAAGTTATACTGGGAAAAGTAGAAAAGAAATCGAGCGTACCTCTTATCATCTCTTGCGTTGTAGGATTTTAGAAATCCTTAGCACACAGCCGCCCGCGGCCCCGTCCATCAGCTCCCTGAGACTGACATGGGCCACCTAGTTGTGGTGGAATGACCTCAAAAGGTCGTCTGCCAACCACAGTTATTCCTTCTAACATTGCCTCTCTGGGGATCATCCTTTCCTCACATGGGAGTTCTCTGATAACGACACTGCCTCTGTCGTGGCTGTGCATCTACCAACTATCTGGAAAACTCAGCACATTTGGTCAAGTAGTATCACGCCACGTGACCTCACACATCACAAACATATCACTAGTCCCCCCTTGGATATCTCAATTCTCTAAGATTTCCTCGACCATGTGACTGAGTCTAATCCAGGGGATACTTCCATCATCGAGGAGCTTCCAATCGACGACCCTCTACCAGAAATTTATCTGTCACTAGTTCCTACTCCAGCAACCTAAGATGTGTGAGGATGAACAAGGGAACTACGCTGGCACAAATCTCCTCTATAGAGATCTCGCTCAGACTTCTGGGCTCGGAATTTTCCATATTGGACCATTTCCAAAGAGTTCTAATTAAGGTCTACGAACCCAATCGTGTACTCAGCCACTGCCATCACTTCCCGCTGATTCCCTAGTGGATCCCGAAACCACAAAAAGTGTAAGTAGGAGGGGTAGTACTCATCACAAAACAGCTGCTAAAATTCATCCCATGAGAGTACCAACTCATCGTGCATTTGAGTAACCCTGGATCTACTAAGGCCAAACTGCTTCGTGGAATAGGCTGGCTGTCAAAGCCACCATCTAACCTGTCAGTGTCCGAACAAGCCTGAAGAGTAGAACCACCGACTCTAGCCAAAACTTCACTATATGAGGGTATGGATCACTGTGTAACCTCATCTGAATTTGATACTGGAACTCACGTATCGCTCCCAGCCTGCGTGCTTCATCAGCCTTCACTACCAGTACTATCTGCTACTCCACAGGTGGAGGTGCTACTGCCTATACTCCTGGAGAAAGGGTAATGGTATGATGGATCTTTAATTGAGGCCCCATCACTCACATAGTCATCGTCACGAACCAGATCTATTATCCTGGCTAGCTATCATCACGGAGACATCTTGAATCCGATCAAAGAGTACCGTTGTCAAAAGAGGATATATATGTCAACAACGATGGGGAGCTGACTCAAGAAGGATAGTCAGAGACTCAATCATATATGATGGACGAACCAAATTCCCTGAAATAAGTTTCTTAGTGTGTCGTGTCGACAATAAGGTTATCAGGGTCATGGTGAATGGATACGTCTTCCACCGCACCATCAATGGACTCCCTGGCCTGAGAGCCGCTCTCGATACATGTTGACACTATTTCCCCAAAACTCAACCAATTCCTTTTTAGGGACGTCCGAACAATGCCCCATGGAATGAACCATATCTGATACCACATTGTCACGACCTGACCCGTACTGGGGCTCAATCCGCAACTACCCCAAGCCTGTCTCTATAGGACAAGGGATGGAGACCAATGCCGAAGGCACAACAAACAAGGGGAGGCCTTTTCCTAAGAAACATTACACACACATGCAGCTAACTCAATGAAAAAGTGTAGTGAAAAGAAAGAAAGATAAAAAACTACTACAAAAGGGAAACCAACATTCATGCATCGACCTCTACACTATACAATTAAACTGCTGACAAGATAACTGAATAGAAAAAGGGGAAAAACATGCACCCAACTAGAAAGGTACCACAACCCTTCTATAGGTAAATGAAAGTAAACAGCTGGTGAGTCTCACACCCAGAAATCCTACTACGTCCACTAAATGTAGCCCATGGTCTTGTGTCCTCTACGCTCCTCCATAGTCTCGATCGACCTATCTATCATCTACAAGGGTACACCAAGTGCGGGAAAATCCCAAGTAGGGGTGAGGGTATAGATACTCAGTAGGATGCCTCGAAAGCTCGAGGGAACAACAAAGGAGATACTAAAGACGATGAGTAGTAGATGGCGAAGGAACAGTGTAAGAGTACAAAAGAGAGAGTGCAGCTCATCCCAACAAGAGAATGGAAGCAGGATCGTCCAACCATGAAGAGCTAGACACGGAAAGCATGGGGCATACCCCGCGCATCACCACCCCTCCTAGAAGGAGAGTAACTGAACCCAAAGAGTTGGAACAAAAGTAGGATGTATATATATATGATCAACAAGAAACCCAAACGAATGTGTAAGGGGATCTCTATCTCTATGCTCATCCTAAGAGAAGTCGCCAATAGTTTTAAGGATAACCATCACTAATGCCCAAAAGTTCTGTATGTCAAGCGGGCTCATCACTGAACCATACAACCAAGGGTCCCGCTCCGGTAACCATAGAGAAAAGTCACTAACTAGCCTCATTGAAAGGTAGGAGTCTGAATGAAGTTGTTGGGTAACCCACTGCCCAACACCATTGGACGGTAAAACACCAGAGGTCATTAGGTAACCCACCTTCCAGCCCCACTAGAGGGTAAAACACAAAGGTAATCAGGTAACCCATTGTCCAGTCCCACTAGAGGGTAAACCAAAAGTGGTCGTCCGGTAACCCACTGCCCAACCCCGATGGAGGGTAAACCACAAGATTTTGTCGGGTAATCCACTGCCCAACCCCGCTGGAGGGTAAACATGAAGAAGTCATTGGGTAACCCACTTCCCAGCCTCACTGGTGGGTAAACCCTAATGTAAATAGGTAATCCACTACCCAGCTCCGCTGGAGGGTAAACCCTAACATCAACGGGTAACCCGCTACCCAGCCCCGCTAGAGGGAAAACCCAGAACTGGTCTAATAACTCTGCACTGCCAGTTCCATCACTGGGTATCACTAACACCACTAACATGCGTTGGTTCAGAGTGCGTCAAAGAACATATGACCAACCCCCTTTCATGTTTCCACATTTAATGAGATCTTGAAAGAGGCTCGCACACCCAAACAGATTACATCTTTGTAATCCTCGCGAAATGTCATGTGAGATAGTCTACTTATTTGCTGGAAAAGGGCTCCCAGTGGAAATGTTATTCAACACCGCTTTATGCCCATACGACATCTCGTGGGGCCCACACCTTGGTCCTGAAAGAGGTCGGCCAAACTTATCCATTGCGATCCTGTCATAAAGACACGCTGAATCGCCTATTCACACACCCCAAATGGACGCCTGATGAAAAAGTCGCAGTACCCTACACACAGCTCAAAAGACGGCCTATGGGGACCACTCCTCAAGTCTAGATTCAATGCCGGACACCAGCCTGGACAACTTCATCTCAATGCCAGGGTCAGAATGCCGCTGACGACGCCTAAAACGAACACCAGATGTAGAAACTGAAACTCCCCATGTTATATGCAAACAGGGCCCTATGGGGCCCACACCTCGACCCTGAAACATATCACGTAGATCGTACCATTACGTTCCTTGTAGATAGCCACGCGGTGTAGGCTATTCATTTTCCCTGAATGGAATTATTAAGCATAAGTCGTAAAAATGCAGCATACGTCCGAAAGTCGCCTCATGGGGCCCATGCCTCAGGTCTGAATTTAGGCAAGCAGATTGTGCCATTGCAATCCCCTCGGAAAAACACTCAGAAACGAGTACTCAAACACCCTAAATGGATATCGGGTGAAAAAGTGGTGTTTCACCATAAAACTTGTGAACTAGTCCATGTGGGCCTTCACCTTGTCTCCAACCCTAACGCTTCAGAAGGCATCTCAAAAAGTCCACACAAGGACTGGGGTCGTGCTGCGGCTGACGGTGAATCAATCGGACATCCCAAATAGGATTTAGGTCCGGCACAATATTAATTAATTAATTAATTAATTAATTATTAACCTTAAGCGTTTCATGCCACCGGGCAACAAAACCAAGACTCAAGGGTTCAGACCCAACATTGGAAGGATCGTCCCAACTTCCGGGCCAATGCACCTCTGACGGCACGTCAAACGGATGTCCGGCTCGCGAAGTACGTCCGATGCGATCTTTAATAATAATCTAATATTATTAAATTAGAGAGTTCCGGGTTACCTGCCTTCGGGCACATAATTAAAAATCCCTAAAACCCACTTCAAATAGTCCGTCTCACTAACATGTACCTACAGCTACAGACGTTGCGTCAATCAGACGTTCCGTTTAGAATTTACGACCCCCCAAACGCAAGGGGGCCAAACCGGTCCGGTTCACCCCAGCCGGCACAGTCCGAACTGCCGGCCCGTGGCCCAGCCAGGGGTCCAGACCAAACCACTGTGCCCCACTCAAGCCAAATTGGACCCCCTTGGGTCTGGTTCTCTAATGAAAACCGGCCTTTTGGCCGGTCTTCATCGCCCAGCAGGACCCGCGAAGCACGAGACCTGGTCTCCTCCGCACAGCCGAGGTGCTGACTGCCTTGGGTTTCCCCTATCAAGCGCGAAAGGCCTCCCATGCCCCCTACTCTCCACAGATGCCACAGCCACCGCACGCACCACCACACGCCGGCATCACCTCTTCCGAATGTCACGGCCGCCGCGGCCTGCCGCGCGCCGTCATCGCCTCGCTCGAAGCCCTGCACTTCATCGCCTCTGCTGAATCCCTAAACTCCACCGCCGACACATCTGACTCCGCCCGGCCTACCTGTCTCCTCTGGGTGCCCTCATCCACACTGGCCCCACCTGACACCGCTGCACCGGACCGACCCCTCTGAGCTCCGCCTCGGCCTGCGGCTCAATCTTCTGTCACCGCGCCTCACCGGAGTCGAACCTTTGGCCGGTCCCCCCAACCACTCCAATAGACGGAAAATTTTTCTAACACCGTTATCGGGATCCACAGGGCCATAGCTTCACATCGACACCCCTAGCTCCACAACCTGACAAGGTTTACATGCGCACGAAAATTTTGATGAGGAACACCCAAGAACGATATTCAAAAAGGGGCTCGGGCATTGGTCGTGTTCGTTCGGCCAACACCCCAAATTCTAAAACTATAGAATTCAAAGAATAAATTTGATGAAAAAATTTATGAAATCAATGAAGGTGGGGAATTTAACAAAAATCCTACCTTGTGTTCGATGCACGTTGTTGGCGATGCGTCCGTGAGGCTCCTGCCTTGATTCGCCAATGTTTTGGTGAAGACTGCACCTCGATCCAAAGAAGAATGATGAGGAACACTGAAGAACAGATGAGAGAGAGATAGAGGGATAGAGAGAGAGAGAGAAGGGGAAAATGGGTCCCCCCTTAACTCCAACACTTGGAATTTATAACTCTCGGAAACTCTGCCAATGGGCGCGGATTCCGAAACCTTCGCACCCACTCATTTTATCTCAGGCCTAGGAAAAACAACCCATTTTGAACACAACGGAAGTCTCAAATTTCCATTCTGTGACTTCATTCAAATGATATTTGAAAATAAATCCAGTGATTAAAATTACTAAGTCATTTTTAAAATGGCGATTTTCCCCCTGGGTGACATCATCACAGCAGGCCCACACCCGCAACTTTTACACCACGTCTAGGGTAAACAGCATTCTGCGGACACAACCGTGCCCTCGAATTTCGGACCCGAACTACTTTTTAGGAGGAAACACAACCCCGCCATGTGCATAGTACAAAAACACTATAAAACACTATAATGTTTTATAAAATTTATTCCGGGCACACTGGGCCTCAGAATCGCACGCCGTCTTCGCGCCTAGCTCTGGAATGATATGTTGAAATATTCAAAAGTCTTACTGGGCAAAAACCGGGTCTCTACATCCCACCCATCACATAATACATAAATTTATTCAATATAATCATATAGAATTCATTATATCACAACTCATAGAATGTTAATTGGTTTCATAAATAGTTAATCTCAACATATCCCAAGAAAAAAAAACTGGGTTTCATAAAAATCATTTCATCATAGACATAATCATCCAGAGATTAAATGAGGATATTTTCATTGGATTTTATCCCCATAAAAACTTATATAACATCATAGGATGTCATATTATATGGAAAATAATTTTTAAAAGTCACTTAGAACATTTCCTCAATAAAATAACCTTTCCAATTTGAAAACACTTATTTAAAATAAAACAATTTCCCACATATTGATGAAAATATTATCATTTAGAATAAACATAGAATCTTTAATTATAAGCTTTAAATCTTTGAGAATTCATGACACAATAGAATATCATTCATGTTTTACATGTTTAAATGAACATTCCTTTCATATTTTTGGTAAAAAGTAAAAAAAGATCCTTGTTTCTAAATAGATATGAATAATCATTTAAAAATTATAAAAAGTAAAACATAGATAAAAATGAATTTAAATAATATTATGAGAAAATTACATATTGAAAACATTTATATAAAACATGTTTATGGAATACAATTGATTTTTGACCAAATGGAAATGATGTCATTCTTTCTAAAAAATAGTATTTCATATTTTTAAGCCTCAAATAGAGGGAAATGAAAGGAAAACAGGTATTATCCAAAAATAACTGGATGCATGGAATATTCATGAAATTATTTGAACATATATCAAAATATTTTAATATTTCATTTATAATCATAAATAATATTGGTAAATAATGATTTTGTAATGTAAAACCATTACCACATTGTTAATTTTTGTATCATAAAAACAATGAAAGAAAAAAAAATGATGGATATGTATATGAACATTATTTCTATAATAATAATCATAAAATAAATGTATGGGATGATTATACACTAGACAAAAGAAACAAGTGGTTAATATGGAAGGTTTCCCAAGGAAATAAAATTGACACAAAATTTCTTACCATATTGAAAACATATGAATCAAAAAACTCTGTAAATAATTACATCCAGTGAAAAAAAAATATCATGAAAATAAATATATTCATGAAATAAATTTTCAACTTGTAATTATATAGACAAAAAATAAAAAATGGGTGGGGAATATGGCTTATTTATCTCGGAAATAAAAGATACTATAAATCTCTTACCTTAAGTCTCAACATTCTTAAAACACATATGAACATCCTATATAATAATTATAAGTTTATTATACATATATTTTAGAACAATAATCATATATATCATACCATAAGTGATTTATATATGATATTTTTTTTACTATTTTATTAATTATTTCCTTGTAAAAATCAGCTTTCATGTAATAAATGCTTCTTTATTCATGTATGTTTTCATTTGGAATTCTCAGCCCCTTTACAATGATCATGGTTCTATCATATACATAATTTAAACCATTGCATAAATTTATTATATATTAAATATATATTTATATAAGTAAATCCATAAACTATAGATAAATAAATTAATTATACTATTCATGGAGATTGTTAGTCGTACATACGCATAAATGCTATTTCCATTTTCCCAATAGAGTGAATGTAAAAAATGAAAATATTAATTAAAATTTACATAATAATTTTAATATCATATAAATCATATATATTTGATTAATATTATAAAACCACAAAATTTTATTGTATGTTTCTATTAAATACTTTTTATATATTAGATAGCTTATATTTCATGAAGCACTGAGTCTCTGTGTATTGAATTTCAAAAAAAATAGTCATCTAAGGTTGTGATAAGTAAATTATTGAGTCTGATAGAACCAACTTGTTTTTTAATAGTAACATACCCATATAAATTGTAATATAAATAGTAATATGACCCTTATTAATAGTAAATCATATTATTTTTTTATTTTCCTATGTTTATAAGGTAATAATATGTTGATTAATTTTTGTAGGTGTTAAAAAACGAGTTATAGATTTAAAATTTTTATTTTTGAATAAATTATGATTTTATGTAAAAAATAAATTATTAATATTTATAAAATTATATTCAAAAAATGGAGTTCATTTTTTTATTCTAAACATCGAAAAAAATTTAGAGTGAATTTTTGGGATTTTTTTGAAATTCTTGAATTTTTGATAAATAGTAAAACACGATAAATTATGATAAATGCTAAATACTTATTTTACTGCATCATAGGTGATAAAAGGATGATGTAAGCCCATTTAGTTCTAACTCAAATAATATTATTACAATTTCTGTTATCATTAATTCATACTATTCAAAGTCTTGCACAAAAATATTAAAATCATGATTAAAATAATGTAAAATCACTCCTCTTTTCCACTATAAATACCACCATCATTCACCTCTTCCTCCCACCCAATCATGATTTGAGCCTTCCCTAAGATCTACCAAATAAAATTCCCAAGCCCTCGTTCAATTTCCAAGACATCCTGGTCTCACCTGAAGGCCAAAGGCCTTAAAGAGATTCTCAAGGATGAGTACTCTAGAGGTGAACCTCTCTTCCTTTTACTTTCTACTTCTTTTACGAGTCCCATTATTTTGTTTCTCTATCCTAAACACCCACATAAAAATGCTATACTAATTTAATTACCTTAAATTGAATATAATTTTATTATGGTAATGGAATATTTCATCATCATATCTCTTTTCCCCCTCCTCTTACAATAAAAAGGAAAATACCATCCGAGATGTGTTAATTTATCACATTCAAGGACAATGGGTTTTCAATTTCTATTAATATATTCAATAATGGTTATGAAACCTTTTTAATAGTTGAAACGTATCAGAATATATGTATTTTACATTATTCAATCTTCTATAATCCTTACACACTCATAATATAAAATAATAATACAAAAGAAGTTCGTTACACACAAAATCTCCAAGTTAATCCAAGCGTTTATCATTAACTTTTAACTAATGAGTAATCCTCATGGTATATAATAAAAAATCATTATAAGATCATTTATATCTCTATAATTTTACTAATAATATATATTAACAATTCTACATGTTTTTCGAAATTTTAAACAAACTTTCATTCATGAATACAAGTAAACCGATCATGAAAACCAAGGAAAAAAATGCTTCCGAAACAATAAAACTGAACCTCTTAAACCCATCAAAAAGGACATGAATGGACATAATAAGGTTAAAATAAATAAATTAAAAGTATAGGAGGATATGTAATTGTTAAATGATGAATCTAAATTTGATTATTCAAGTTATTAAGATCAAAAAAAGAACACATTTGGGAATAAGTAAGGGGTATCTCGTATAACTTTTATTTCTATGAGATTTCCATTATTTTACATTTATTTCTTGTATGTGGTTTATGTTTTCAACCCTTTTTTATATAATATCATTATTATTCTTATATTCATGTTATTGGGTGACTCACTTGATGATTATTAACTCTATTGATTACAATGTTATAAGAGACTTTGTTTCAGTTTCCATTTCATTGTGAATTACTTGGTATTGTGCACCTAATCATTCTTATGTGGTGTACATACTACCCCATTGAGATAGTTTTCCATTTTAAATTTTAAATATAATATATATCTATATTTTAGTTTCATGTATATGATTATTTTTTAAGATGTATACCCTTTTACATATGGTGTTTAATTGGAATGTTGTTTTAACTATGGAAATATTGATTAGTTTGTATCCTCTACTCTATAAAAATATTGAGGATGAATGATGTACTTGTATTAAATCTATATATAAATAATTATTTGGAATTTCAATGATTTGTGGGTCCCATTGTAGCCACTTGATGCATAGAATGGTCTCATGAGACAAATCAGTTGGTGAAAAACCCTTCGAGTTTGTTTCCAAAATCGAATCTGATGGGTATCTACACACAAAACTAAACCATTTCGATGTTATAGTGGTATCGTGTGCCAGATACATGATTTCCAATTAAAAATCATTCTCTTTATTAATTTTCAGTTATTATTATCCATGAGGTTTTCACTATGAAAAAAATATATGAATGTAGTTTCATTCTCAATTTTTTAATGGTGTGTGTTTTTTATTTATTCACCATGAAATATTGACTATTCCAGTTTGATTATGATTCAATTATTGTTGATTCATGTGTTTTCTATTTGTAACCCTTATAGTTCATTTGATCTCACCACTTTTAGTTGTTTACCTTCAATAGGTAATGAAGAGGAGACCATTTATTGAGTTCTCATGGATGTAATTTATTAGATTTTGTTATGTATTGTATTTTGTTACCTTCGCAATGTAATATGAGTTACATATATGTGTCTAGTTTCTTCAAGACTACTAAAATTTTTTTTCCTTTGGGATTTAATTCCTTTTAATCATTCTAATGTAATAAGTAATACACCAACTACATGATTCTGGGGTCGTGGCAACAAACTTGGAAACTAGATTTAGGAAACCTAGTTAAGTGGAAATAACCTTGACATAGACTTTAAAGATATTCATAGAAGAACATCTTGAAATTTTGGTAAAGTAGGGATTAAGTCAGTATTCCTATAAAAAATATCCATGTTTGGATACTACAAGTGGATGTGGTTCTGGAATAGATATACCTAGGTATAACAACTCCGACAAGGAGTTTTTGGCTTGACCTTGGGTATCTTGGTACATGACAATGGGACTTAATGCTCACATGGTTTGACACTCATGGGTGATATGCTTAGGATAATTCGCATTTTATTTACAAACCATTATTATGGATTTAAAAGTAAATATAAACAATGTTTATGATTATGATATTGGTTGTGCATAAATTTTCAGATTATCTTCGGTGTTTTCTAGTTAGAAATTATGAACTATAACCTAATTTAGTGTATTCCATTTCTTAGTGATGTAATCTAATGGAATAAGGGGAATCAATACCCATAGACAATGTAGGGATTTCACCACTAAGCAAGTCAACACAATCAATGATGGATCATATCAAATCCTATTTATATTGGGAAAACATAGTTAGGATTTGAAAATAACCATGATACACCTTTACAATATCATTTCATATGGAAGATGAACTCATATTTTAGTGGGACTATTAATCTGGTTGAATGTGAGCAGTGGATCAAGTCCCTTGAAAAGTTATTTTAGGCATTAAGATGAAATGAAAATTAAAAGGTATTACTGGATGTATATTTCCTCAAGGGTGATGTTGATCAATAGTGGTCGTCAAGGATGTATATTGCCTCAAGTCTTCGAATGTCACTGGATTCTCAAACATTTTCATCATATGATAAAATTTTATTATGTTTCATAAAAATAGAGAATGTATTTTCTACATAAAATTTTTCAAGGTAAATCAATATAAGAAGATGAATTATAATAACCATGAAAAAGCTAAATCTCCAATAAAGAATAACGGAATGAAGCAATTTCTATTATGTGGGAACTCTATAAATAATCATCCTAGGAAATGCTTGAATGTTATGGGAGTTTGATATAATTATGAAAAAAGGGTCATTGATCTAGTGAATTCAAGGGGAATATACAAGTCAATGATGTTCAATGATACAATTGTAGAGAGATGGGGCACAATACAAATGAGTTTCCTCGACTCTATGAAAAACTGCCTCAGAAAAGGCTACAAGATTAAGGGAAAGCTTATGCAGTTACAACTGCAGAGGTTAATGTTCATAATGATGTGGTGGTCGGTACTTTAATGGTTTCCTCAAATTTATCCAATGATTTATTTGATTTTGTATCATCACATTCATTTATATCTTCCCAGTTTTCTTTAAAAATTATGCATGTCCAATTTGATTTCACAAAGGAGTAATCAGTCAAAACTCATAGGGGATGTATCATTTCAACAATTATGTGTCGATCAGTCCTCATTATGACACATAAAGGTGCATTAGTTTTAACCTTATCATCATACCAATGATTGACTTTGATGTAATTATTGGTATGAATTGGCTGTCAAATTATGATGTGATGATCTATTTCAATATGAAGGAAGTTACAATTTTTTGTAATGTTGTAGAATCCATTATCTTTAGAGAAGAAACCTCTACATCTAATTCTTATCTAGATCCACCCCCAATATCTCTACTGAATGAAATTCATGGTGAGGAAGAGAACAAAATATATATGGGTGAGGAAAGATATCTTCAAATTGAATATGTATCTATTGTGCAAGAATACATTTATATATTTGAAACGGATTTAAATGTACACCCTCCAGAGTGGAAAGTTGAGTTCACTATTGATTTAATTCCTAGTGCATGACCTATATCAAAGGCATCATATATAATGGCCACTGTGGAATTAGTAGAGATAAATAAACAACTACAGGAATTTAGTGAAAATGGATTTATTCGACGTAGTTTTTCACCATGGGGAGCCCATATCCTCTTTTTCAAGAAGAAAGATGGATCCATGTGGATGTGAATTGATTACAGGGAAATCAATGTTATTCCAATAAAAAAAATACTTTTCCATGAATTGATGATTTATTTTATCAACTTCATAGATCCAAATAATTTTTGAGGATTGACCATTGATCTGGATATCATAGGTTGGGAGTGAGGAAGGAAGATATTCCAAAGACAAAATTTTGAACCAAGTATGGGTATTACAAGTGTACGGTAATTCCTTTTGGACGGACTAATGCACCCTGTATTTTCATGGATCTATTGAATTTTGTTTTCAAGGAATATCTTGAATAATTTATTGTGGTATTTATCAATGATATTCTGGTATACTTAAAATTCTACGAAGACCATGAGAATAATGTGCAAATTATTATAAAAACACTTAGAAGAAATGATTTATATGGGGAGTTTAGAAAGTGTAAATTTTGT
Organism: Viscum album; assembly: GCA_963277665.1. Classification (NCBI taxonomy): domain Eukaryota; kingdom Viridiplantae; phylum Streptophyta; class Magnoliopsida; order Santalales; family Viscaceae; genus Viscum; species Viscum album. Next base: position 898,944,522 of record OY728127.1, read on the forward strand.
ATTCCATCTATTTCATTTATTATCCATATTGCATCTAAGGATGGAATCTCAGTTTATCCTATGATGAAAAAGGAAATTCAATAATGGCCCACATCAACGAATATAACTGAGGTATGTAGTTTTATTGTTTTTTCATGTAACTATCTGTGTTTTGCTCAGAATATTTCTCGACTAGCTAACCCACTAACCAAGATCACCCTTAAAGGGGTTAAGTTATATGGATGGAAGAATGTTCAAAATTCTTTGAATAATTGAAAATAGGATTGGTAAATGCTCCACTTTTGATTATTCCATCTAGAAATTATAGATTTGTGATATATAGTGATGCATCAATGAATGAATTGGGATGCATCCTTATGAAAAATGATAATGTTATTTCATATTCATCAAGGCATTTGAAGGGTCATGGGAAATATTAACCAACTCATGATCTTGAGTTAGCAACTATAATAATTTCACTGAAAATATGGAGACATTATCTATATAGTAAAAGATGTGTGATATATACAGATCACCAGAGTTTGAAATACATCTTTACACAGAAAGAAATCAACATGAGGCAAAGGAGATGGCTCGAGTTACTCAATGACTATGATTATTTAATACACTACCACACAGGAAAGGAAAATAAGGTAGAATATGCATTAAATAATATATATCATGGGCTTCTAACGCAAATGAGGATTGAAAGAGATCCTATATTCATTGATATACTAAATATAGATATGGGAATTTTTATGTAAGGGTAACCATCTTTCCTCTTTAAAATGATTTCTAAACAATCTTTACTAGAGAAGATAAAATGATCATAGTCTGATGATGAGAATCTACTAATGAAAATTAAAGCTATTAAGGATTAAATATTAGATGACTTTGTGTTTGAGGATGGAGTTCGGAAATTTTAGAAGTGTTTATGCATTCCATCAGTACTTGATCTAAAAGGGAACTATTTGAAGATTATAATAACTCAAATTTATATATATACCTTGGTAGAACTAATATGTATAGTGATCTGAAGGAACATTTTTTGTAGAATAACATGAACCCATAAATTGATGACTATGTGTCAAGGTTTCTAGTTCTTCAACAATTGAAGGCCAAGAGAAAATATCTTATATAGGTCATGAAACCTTTACCTATTTATATGTGGAAGTGGTATGAAATTATAATGAATTTTTTCATAGGACTACCAAGGAAACCTTGAATGAATGATGCAATATTGATAATTTTTTATCATCTTACAAAATTAGAACATTTCCTTTCTATAAGAGAGGATTTACCACCTAAGTTCCTGGAAATACTTTATATTTATGATTTTGTATGACTTCATGGTGTACCTCTATCGATTATGTTTGATTGAGATCCCCAATTTAAATTAAAAGATTAGAAAAGTCTCCAGAAGGCTTTGGATACTGAGCTTCATATGAGTACTTCTTATCACCCCTGATCTATTGGACAGTATAGAAGTACTATTAAAACATAAGAAGACATGTTGAGATCATGATCTCTTGAATTTCAAGGTATGTGGGATCAATACTTTCCTTTGGTGGAATTTCACAACAATAATAGTTTCCATTCGTGCATTCTAATGGCGTCATATGAAGTGTTATATTGTAAGAGGTGATGAAATCCAACTTGTTGGGATGAATTTGGTGAGAGGAAACTTATATGCTCCAAACATATCGAAGAGACAACTGCAAAGGTATAGAGAAGTCTGCCACATATTAATGCATCTCAAAGTAGCCAAAAGAGTTGCGCTGACAACTGGAGAAAGGGTTCGGAATTTCAAGTATTAGATCATGTCTTTCTAATTGTATCTCCTTCAAAGGGTGTCTTAAGGTTCGATATGAAAGGGAAAATGAGCCCATGGTACATGGAACCATTTGAAATTTTGGAAAGGATCATAGTTTTAGGTTACTATTTAGTAATGCCACCAAGTCTATCCAAAGTTCATAAGGTGTTCCATGTGTCATTATTAAATAAATACATGACAGAACCAATGCAAGCATTCACATATGAATAAATTGAGCTGGAACCTAATTTTTCATACTGTGAGGAGCATATCAAATTTCATGACACAAGGGATACGGTATTGAGTAATCGAAAAACTCAACTCGTAAAGTTTATTTAGAGAAACCATAAAATGTATGAAACAACATGGGAACCTGAGGATGTGTTGAATAAGAACCATGAAAATATTTTTTTAGGGAGCAATATACATGAAAAAAATTCAAGGATGAAATTTCTAAAGGAGGTATGAATATAAAACCCCATGAATTTTATGATGTGTTTCTCTTAAATACTTTCTATTCATTAGATAACCTATATTTCAGGAAGAATTGAGTCTTTTGTAAAACAAATATTTGTTTTTTATAGGATAAAGTCATAACCTAGCCATTAAACATAAATTTTCCACATCTTATTTTTGAATTTCAAAAAAATAGTCATCTAATTTTGTGATCAGTATGTTATTTGGAGTTTGATAGAACAAACTTGTTTTTTTGTAAATAAATAACATACCCTTATGAATATTAATATTAATTTTAATATGACCCATATGAATTGTAAATCATATTATTATTTTATTTTCATAAGGTTATAATGTAATAAGATGTTGATTAATTTTTCAAGGAGTAAAAAATGAGTTAGAGATTTAAAATTGTTATTTTTGAATAAATTATGATTTTATTTAAAAAATAAATTAGTAATATTTAGAATTTTTTTTTTCAAAAAATTGAGTTCATGTTTTTATTTTTACATGTTAAAAAATTGTTAGGATGAATTTTTGGGATTTTTTGGAAATTTATGATTTTTTAAAAATAGTAAAATATGATAAATGTTGAATACTTGTTTTACTGCATCATAGGTGAAAGAAAAGATAATGTAAGCCCACTTGGTTTGAAATAACGTGAATTTATTAATATTTAGGGTCACATTAATCCATATTATTCATCGTCTTGAGAAAAAATATAAAAATAATGATTAAAATAATTTAAAATCCCTCCTCTCATCCACTATATATACCACTCTCATTCCCCTCTTACTCCCACACAACTCAAGCTTTGAGCCTTGCCTATGCTTTGACAAATACACATCCCAAGCCCTAATCCCACGTATAAGACCCTCTGGTCTCACCAAAAGTCCAAAAACAATTTCCTTAAGGAGATTCTCAAAGAAGAGTACTGAAGAGGTGAACCTCTCTTCCTTTTTTCTTTCAACTTCATTTACACGTTCTGTTATTTTTTTCCCTCTCATAACCTCCCTACATTCAAATGATATGGTAATTCTACTAACATACATTTACTGGAATTATATTATTCTAATTGAATATTTCATCATCATCTCTCATTCCCCCTCCTCTTACACTAAAAATTAAAATGTCCTCTGAGATGTGTAAATTTATAACATTCAAGGATGACGTGTTTTCATTTTCCATTACTATATTAAATACTGGAAATGAAGCCGTTTTAATGGTTGAAAAAGATTATAATATATGTATTTTACCTTTTTCAATGTTCTATAATCCTTACACACTCATAATATAAAATAATAATACAAAACAAGTTCATTGTGTACAAAACCGCCAAGTTAATCCAAGCCTTTATCATAAACGTTTAACTAATAAGTCATCATCATGGTATATAATATAAAACAATTATAATATAATTTATATATCTATAATGTAAATAATAATATATATTAACTGTTCTGTATGTTTAACCACATTTTAAATGAACTTCCACCCATAAATACAAGTGAACCGGTCATGAAAACAAAGGAAGAAAATGCTTCCAAAACAATAAAATTAAACCTATTAAACCCATTAATGTCTATGAATTAAACTAATAAGGATAAATTAAATAAATTAGTAGTATAGGAGGTTCTTTAATTATTAATTAATGAATCTAATTTTTTTTATTCAAGTCATTAAGATCAAATGAAGAACACATTCAGGCATAAGGTAAGGGGTTTCTCATATCACTTTTATTTTCGTGATATTTCAATTCTTAGCCACTTATTTCTTGTATGTGGTGTATGTTTACTATAGTTTGATATATAATATAACTATTATCTTTATATTCATGGTATTAATTCATTCACATTATTATTATTAACTCGATTGATTACAATGTTGTAAGGGACTTTATTTCAGTTTCCATTTCATTGTGATTTACTTCGTATTGTAAACCTAATCATTCTTATGTGGTGTACCTACTTCCCCTTTGAGATAATTTTTCATTCTAAATAGTATATAAATTATATATCCATATTTTTTTTCATGGATATGATTATTTTCATAAGCTGTATACCCTTTCACATACGTTGTTTATTTGGAATGATATTTTAACTATGAAAATATTGATGAATCTGTATCCTCTAATCTATAAGAATACTGAGAAGGCATACTGTACAAGTATTAAATCTATGTATAAAAAATTATTTGGACTTTCAGTGATGTGTGGTGCCTACTATATCCCCTCGATGCATCGACATGTCTCATGAGACAAATTAGTTGGCGTCAAAGTCTTCGAGTTTATTTCCAAAATAGAATTAGACGAGTATCTACCCACAGACTTAAACCATTTCAATGGAATAGTGGTATCATGTGATAGATACATGATGTACAATTAATAAGCATTCTATTTATTCATTTTCATCTATTAATATCCACGAGGTTTTTAATATAACCAAATCTATTGATGGAGTATCATTATCAGTTTATTAATGGCATGTGTTTTTCATTTATTCACAATGTCATATTGACTATAATAATTTGATTATGATTTAATTATTTTTGATTCATGATTTTTCTATTTGTAACCCTTTCAGATCATTTGTTCTCACCCAATTAATTTGTTTACCTTCAACAGGTTATAAAGAGGAGACCATTTATAGAGTTCTCATGGATCCAGTTTATTAGTTTTTATTATGTATTGTATTTTATTAACTTTCCCAATGTAATATGAGTTACATGTATGTAGCTAGATTCTTCAAGACTACTAAATTCATCATTCCTTCAATATTTCAGTACTTTTAATCATGATAATGTAATAAGTAACTCACCGGCTCCAGGATTCTGGGTTCGGGGTATTACAAATATAACCTCATTACCATCGATGTCAAAATATAATAAAGATCATATCATATCTCCTTGTGGATGTGATAGTCCACACGTACGCACGATCGATGTGGTCGTTATTTAAAATATTAGTATGTAATAATGTTGATTTGATATTATAATCCCATAAAGATAATTATTTCATAAATATCACTTAAATATGTTAAATACATAATTATATCCAACCACTATAAGTGGTGATGGGAAAATGAATTACATTGGTTTGAGTGGAGGCACTCTTCCATACGCAAGATGAATCATTTAGTTACAAATGTGATAGAAGAGGGGATATATATAGGTTATAAAAGTAATAAAATGAAATCTCAGAATATATTATATACTTATTTATTATATGATAGTAGTTGAAGAGGATTTTAATGAGGCGGGAGAATAAATAAATTAAAAATGATCAGTTCAAAATTATATATCTTTTTCAGACAATTCCCACAGGTTTTCACCAAAATAATTTGTCGAAGGGATTAATAATAAAAATATATCTTCTAGGTTATGGGGATAGAATTATATAAGAGATTTTAGTAGGTATATTTTGTACCATTTGGATATCAGAGATTGAATAATTAAGTGGAGGAGGTGTCCTTTTAGAGTTGAGAAGGAGAGTATTTTTTATAAATACACAAAACTACTGAATAATTTGAAGCCACTCTCAATAAATGTATCTCAAAAATTGATAACTGATATTTTGTAGGTTTTATATGGTCTATCATAACCTCATACACAAAAAAAAACAAGTTTAAATCATGTTATCCCCATATCTTTTATGTTTACTCACTTTTAACATAATAGTTTTCACCAAGGTAACTAGTATCTTTTTATTTACCAAGGTAATTTACCCTTTAAGGCTAAAAATTAAATAAACATTTTAACATAATTTGGTTCCATTTATTCTAAATATGATGTCAAATTTAATAAATTTAGATCCTATGTGTGGTGAAAATTAATTTTAACACGTGTCCATGTAACACGCAAATCCATATTTTACCCTTCACCGCTGTGATTAAATTATACTGTTGATTACTAATATTTAGAAGAAAAAAATATAGTTGACCATATTATATAATATACGTTATCCTGATTCTGAATATGTAATACTTTTTATCGAAATACATTAAAATTTGTGGCATAATTTAATTTAAAATATAACACATATACATGTTGAAAATCAGTTTTTAAAAGAAAAGATTTCATAGGTTTATAATGTTCTAATATCAAAATTCAATAATCAATTGATTACAATTACCCAAATTGGATTAAAAACTATATAATAGAACTAATATTACCTTTATAACCATTTTAAAATATAATTTAACTTTTTAAATACTTTATATGAAAAGAAAATTTCTAATGAAAATATTTATTTGTCGTCATTAATTGAAAAATAAATATTTTTAATAAATTCAAAAAAATACAACACAAAAAATATTAGACTGTTAGTTATAAAAAATATGTTAAATTTTAAAATAAATATTATAAAATTGGGAAATTTTAATTTTATTATTTTCCCACTAAAATCAATGAAAATCATATATGATAAATTTATTCGCAAAGTATATAAACACTTTACCGAAAACTAAGTACTAATTTTCCATATACTTTCCTTAAATAAAACCAAAATACATAGACTTTAAAATTTTGGTTATTCCATTAATAAAAACAAGATTAATGAATAGGTTTTGATTGGTATGTTTAAATAAAAATAAAAATAGTATATTGTGTTTCACATTAACTCAGTGTTGCACGTAACGAAAACTATCGAAAAACTATATTTTCTTGGGGAAAAATATTTCATAAAATCTCAGGATTTTATAATAGTGTTCTACACTTCCTATGAATTTAATATTTTATAAAAAAATATGTTTTTTTCCTTTTAGTGACCAATGGTATAATGACCATGTTTTAAAAATACAACTCAATGTTTTTGAAAAAAATGGAAACTAGATCCATAGGTAAGACCACAGATTTCAAGAATCCCAAATACTCATCCAAAAAAGCATGGAATGTTTAGGGAAGAATGAAATGGTTTCCATATATAGTAATTAAATCCCTAAATAAGAAAACTATTGAAAGGAATAATAAAATGAATTTTCCTTGAGTTAGATTGGTTATCAGGGTGTTCTTCCCTACTCGTTTCATGGAAAATATGAATGTTAATTAAGATTGGTTTTTTATAGCCTCATAAGATGAAATAAATGAAACTCTTAGTTTATAATTGAAAACAAAATCAGGCAAGAAATTCATGATTTATTACTTGAATCCTTCAAAAATAATTAAGGGACATAGTCAATAATTGATTTTCACTCATGCACCTTTTATTTATTCATGTTTTGTTGATGATTGTGTTAATTTTTATGCATATTCCCTGGTTTTAAGGTTCATATTTCAAAAAAAAATAAATATTTTTATCATCATTATCATGATCCGGATCTTATAGAAATTTATTATAAATATCATACCTACTCTTCAGTCTCATAAATTAGTGTTTTTCATGTCATTGCATATGGGATTTTTATTTTTAGCTATTGTCTTCTGAGGGCTCCAACATAATCCGAAATTATTCTTTTTATAAATATATTTTTTGAATAATTTAATTACCATTTTAGATAAGGATATAACTTTATCAATGTAATATTATGTGGAAATATTTTTATATTCCATTAGATTATATAACACTAATGTTTGAGGTCCACTTTAGTCCCAGATAAGGGTGGATCTAGCTATTGCGGAATTGTTGTACTAATAATGGATTTTATTAGATTTTATTTTTCAAAATTAATAATACATATATAGCATGGTAACTGTTTACAATCAATATTTGAGTAAAATTCTATCATTTCATTTATTTTTTGTGGGAATATACTCAAATAATACAAGGGATATCATTTTATTAAGTTTCTTATCTAATATCATTCCCTAAACACTTTTAGTATTGGAATATCTCTTGCATGGAATATCAAGAGGTATTTTAGTTTATTTTCCCATAATATAATTCAAATAATGTAATATTTTGGAGAAAATTGTCGAGGCTATAAGGAATTAAAAAATATTGTTGGTGAAATTAATGAATAATAAATTAATAATATCAAAATTATAAATACTTATAATAAAATAAAAAATAATATATTTTAGTTTATTATACTTAAAATTTAATTAACCAAAAAAACACATTCACTTTGATATATCATTGATAAAGAGACATCCTAGACCAATAATTTCATTTATGAGTGTTAAATGATCTTATTCATAGTATTATGCCACATAATGTTTTTCCATGTTCCAGATCCCAAACATCCTACTAGGAATCCTTAAATATAATTTTTTGATAAAAATAATCCTATATGTAATATAAATAAGAAACGTTGGATTTCTAGTGGTTCATGTTACAATTAATGTCAAATGCATTACATGGAAATAAATAAAAAAACAATTTTATACAATGTTTTTGTTTCTCCTTGAATTATATCAGAAGAGAACAATATAAGATATTGGTGAAATCTCTACATTACACCTCACTAGCTTATTGGGTGATAGAAACTAATCCAGTTATCATGTATTGAATATGATTAGTTATACTGAATTATTTAATACCATGAATTAAAATATGAATGATGAAATATAAACCAATATCATTCTATAAACATCAACATAATTATTGAATAGTTTATTTTTTATATATTTCAAAAATCTTATAAATAAGTCACTATAAGATAATCCAGATATAGTTCACCAAGATTATAAGGTCATCGAGAAAACTATTTCTCTATTTTTATTGTGAACAATAAATTGAACAACATAAGTAATATGTCAGTGTATAATTAAAATCCAAATAAATATTTTCCTCAATATTTTTATAAGCCATATATATGATGGGATATAAATGGGTAGGATGTTGTTTCCTTTGAATGTGGATACATGATCCATCTAATAAAAATATGCATCACTTTGAAGAAGTAGAAATGGTGGGCCTTAATGTAAATTATATGTTCCATTGAATGTAAGCTATATATTTATAATATTTATGAAATTTATATAGATTTTTCATTAAAATAGTAATTTAATTAGATGAAATATATGTGTTTAAAAGAATAGTAAAGGGTGAAGTGGATCTCTACCTATATAGAGTGAAAGTTAAGAAACATTTGAAATAATATTATATCAATTTACTTTAACATGACAATTTGTTATTTTACATTAAAATAAATAATATGTATCACTTTTTTCAATAATCATAGTATTTTTGTTAAATTGTGGAATGGAAATATTTTATTTCATGTTTAGAAATAATTTTTTTTCTAATAAAAATAACATATATTATGGAAAATAATTATTAAATAATTATATATATATATATGAAAAAATATACTCATAATAATAATTTAATACTACAATAAACATGATTCACATCCTATATATCTATGAAACTTAGTGATTTGTCATGTAATTAAATAAAATTAGTGAAATTATATTGAAAATATTATTATATCAATATTTAGTAAACAATATTGTATAAATTAAATACATGTAAATAAAAAATAAATTACAAAGACCCTTTCAAAGAAAATGTATGATGTCAAAAATTAATTTTATAAATATTTCATTCTTTTGAATGTGTTCTGTTTCAAGTATAATCAATGATACGATATTTATTCATGATTAATTTTATATATCGCTTTTTTATATATGGTTATTTCTACTTAATAATGAATATGTTAGAATAATTAAAAAAACATTATATAGTATCCATATTCATAAATGAATCCTTATGGGAATTAATTTTAAAAACATTCTCAACCTTATGAGGAACATTTCAAAGGAAAACATTTATCGGTATATTAAATAGTTGTTTAAAAGTCTCCCAACTCACTCTTTATTGCATACCTTAGTTGAATGGTGTAATTGAATGAATGAATTAGGATTTTCATGACATATTTATATTTATAATTACCCATGGATGGTTTTTATTATAATTTTTTGGATATTCCATTCAAATAACAACATAGTAATAAAATTAGGTTTGAACATAAATGAAAAACTAGATTCCATAAGAGTTATTCTACATGAAGAAACCTATAATCTCAAATAATAATGTATTGTTTTTCATCACATTCATAAAAATATTATCCAATGAATAACTCACATCACTATGAATAATGTTCATCTTTATTGTATATCATTACGAGTATAAAGGATATTTAAAATATAACCCATTAGATGTTAGGATAATTGTTATAAGAGATTCCATATGTCTATAATGAAAGCATATTATCATTGGATAGTGTTGAAGAATGGTTGAATTCAATTATCATGATTCTACAGAGGCACAACAATTAGTAACAAATATAATATATTATAACTAGATGATGATGATGATATTTTGGCACCTAAATTTTGTAGATCAATTTTGATGGTAAGGAAAAAATACATATATTTTGTTATTTGTATAGAGAAAAGTGAAAAATTAATATTTGATGATAATTAAACTATTCATAAAAATTAAGTGCACTATAGGAAAATGTAATATCTACGACGGGATCCCGTCGCAAAACTCCATTTGCGAGGGGCTTCGTTACAAATCGCCCGTTGCAGAAAATGGGGTCGCAAATAGTTGTTTTTGCGGCTGTCCCGTCACAAAAACAGTATTTACGACAGTATATTTCCCCCTTCGCAAATTATTTTTCATTTATATATAAAAATGGTATTTGCGACGGGTCGTCGCAGATATATTAGTTGCGACGGGTTTCTGACCCGTCGCAAATGGGAAATTTAAAATATATTTGCGATGAAGATATTTGCGACGGACCATCGCAGCAATAGTTTTTAGGATGGGTATTCTTCCCGTCGTAAATGGGAGAGTAAAAAAAATATTCTACGACGGGACACCCGTCACAAATATTCCCGTCGCAAATACTAAAAAAAATTAAAAAAATAAAAAGATAAATAAAAATCCTATAATATTATATAAAAATAATAATAATATTAATAATATAAAAAAATTCTATTTTTATAATATAAATGAAAATATATATAAATTATAAATATGAAATACTAATATAAAATAATAATAATATGAATCTACATAATATAATATTATATAATAATAATAATAATAATAATATAAAAATTAATATAATAATATTATTATTAAAATGTGTATATAATATTAATATTAATTTTAATAATCTAAAAAATTATATTATTATAATATTAATAATAAAAAAATATGTAATATAATTATGAAATATTAATATCAAAAAATAAAAAAAATATGAGTATAAATAATATAATATTATATAGTAATAATACTAATATTAATAATATACAAATTTTATATAATAATATTATTATTAAAATAAACATATATATTTATGAAAAAATAATATTAATAATATTAATATTATTAAAATTATAAAATTATAAACATCTCAATATTAACAACAAATATATAATATTAAAATTAATGTTACTAAAATAAACAGACATTAAAAATAATACTAATAAGTAATAAAATATTTAAAAAAATAAAAACAAATTAAATCATGCAATATTCGCACCAATATAAAGAGGAAGAATTGTAAATAGTTAATATCACAATAAACTACGAACTCAAATTTTTGTTACATGTAAAAGAATCACCAGGGGTGGATAATCTGGAGGACCTGGAGGAGGTGGTGGAGGAATCTTCATCCCTAAACTACGAGTCAGACGACGCATATATTCCATCTACTCCTGATATTGCTCCTCATATCGATGCCTCTCCTCATCATGATACTGATGCATCTGCTCCAACCTTCGACGAATCTCCTCATTGTGTTGCTGACGCATTTGCTCCTGCCCCTGACACAAATCCTTTATAGGCTCACTCTGTGCACGCAGCTTCTCCTGATACTGTGAGGAAAAAGATGATGCCTCTCCACGAGATCCTCTCGAGCAGGACGCCGACATCGCAGAAGTACCATAATAAGCTGCATGGGGAAAATGAGAGCCGCTACCAACTACTCGGCCCTTGTCGAAGCCTTACTAGGATGCCTGCATCCATGCCGTCTCATCAAAATGGTGGGCATTAGTCTGATCACCCGTCTCATCTTGACACTCAGCCTGTGTCTAAGAGGTCGCGACCTCATATGACTCTTTATGTTTCTATTTGAAATTAAAATAATGAAAATATTATATGCATTTAATTTTCAAACTGAAAAGAAAATACTACTGACGACAATCTGACGCTGGCGATCACCTCTAATCTCTCTAGTAGCCGGATCAGTGTACATCCTCCGATAAATGTCGTACATCGTAATACCAGGCTGCTCGGCTTCTTATATGAATATAAAATAATCTGTTTATATTTAATGTTTTATAAAATATTAAAAAAAGTACTTACCAGATGCTCTCTAGGCGCACTGAATGTACGACTACTGGCTCGATGTGTCACCTCTTGTCTCCACTAATTTTGTCGACCCAATGCAGATCTCCTCTAATACCCACTACCCAACCAGTGTGTACATAATCCATCCCAAACGTGAGATAAAATGTACTCTAGTCAGTGGGCTCTACAAGACTCATCAAATTCTGTCTCTCCGGCTTTCCTCATACCCGCCTTTCTCAAATAATGCAAAAACTGACGGAAATGGTCACGTATAGACACCACCCATGCCTCGTGGATGGTGGCACGCATGCTCTCGTCGATGGGATACCAAAAACCCTAATATAAAGTTATTAATGAATTAAATTTCAAAATAAATAATATTTAATTACGTACCATCCAATGATCGAACATGGCAGCCTGCACATTAGCAGGAATCTGATCTCTTCTGAGGCAGGGCTGAGAAAAATAACTTCACTTGATAGCGCTCCCCTGTCCAACAGCCATATGCGTAAAACTGTGGAAAAAGAACAAATAATCAAACAATTAAATTTGAAAATATAAAATATTTAATTATGTACCAGCCAATAATCGAACATGGCAGCCTGCACATCAGTGGGAATCTGATCCCATGTGAGCCAGGGCTGAGAAAAATAACTGCACAAGATAACGCTCCCCTGTCTAATAGCTAAAGGCGTAAAACTGTGGAAAAGAACAAATAATAAAACAATTAGAATATAAATAAATTATAATTATTTCCAAATTAGTTTAATTTTTTCCTAATTATTTTAATTTTTTCCAAATTATTTTAATTGTTTCTTTATTATTTTAATTGTTTCATAATTATTTTAATTGTTTCCTAATTATTTTATGTTTTTCCTAATTATTTTAATTTTTTCCCAATTATTTTATTTGTATAATTATTATTTTAATTATTTCTTAATTATTTTAATTGTTCCCTAATTATTTTAATTGTTCCCTAATTATTTTAATTATTTCTAATTTCCTAATTATTTCTAATTTCCTAATTATTTCTAATTTCCTAATTATTTCTTTTGATAATTATTTTAATTATTTCTAATTATTTATAATAAATTAAATCTATATATTTCCTAATTATTTGATAATTATTTTAATTAAATATAATTAAATATAATTATTTATTAATTATTTGATAATTATTTTAATTATTTCATTTATTTCTAATTAATGTGATAACTATTTCTAGGTAAATATAACTATTTATAATTAAATATAATTATTTCTAATTAAATATAACTATTTCTAATTAAATATAACTATTTCTAATTATTTCTAATTAAATATAATTATTTCTAATTATTACCAAAACATCCCCCGGGAGTGTCGAACAAAGAGTGCAGTAAGGCCCGTTGTTGTGTACCAGGTTACCCCGAGTCAAGCTCGAAACACCTTATCAGAGTTGTCACTCCTAGGTATATCTGTAGCAAAGAAACCTCTACTTGTTCGTATCCAGACAAAGATTATTTGGTTCAACCACTTAATCTAAATATACTATATAGCTACTAAACATTCTATTAAAAAAATTAAAATTAACAATTAAAAATAATTTTAAAAAAAATACCTTCGATATTCTGAAGCAATTAATGCCATCTAACTACTTCTCTCCTCTTCTCATAAGAAAAAATTAAACCGAATGAAATTATCTACTTAGAACTAGAAGGTAAAGATAGAAAGAAATAGAGATCTGAATGATTTGAAAAAAATGGGTGGGGGTATATATAGGTTAGATTCTTTACGATGGTCTTATTTGCGATGGGATACCGTCGCAAATACCTTCTCCCGCATTAATTACGGGCGGCGCTTAAAAGTGTTTTTTCGACGTGCCCTTCGCAAATAGCTGACTGCCAACAAACCATTAACGACAGACGGATATCCCCGTTGCAAAATCTTATTTACCGTCGGCGGTATTGGCGATGGGCCCCATCACAAATAACACCTGCCGACAAATTTTTTGCGACGTGACGATTTACACGTCGCAAATAGTATTTACCGCTGCCGGGTAGTTGCGACGGGTAGAAGGCGACTATCGCAAATAGGCTTCCCGCGTTTTGGCGCGCAAACTGCACCATATCTATTGCAATGATCTTGTATTCCCGTTGCAAATAACTGACCATTTGCGACAGAAATATATTCTTATCGCAAATATGCTTTTCGTCGGATTTTTTGCAATGTGATTTATTCCAATCGCAAATAACCTGTCGCAATAATTGGGTTTTCCCATAGTAGTAGTAAATGTAAATTAAGATACCAAGTGAAAATATGTATTGAATTATAAAATAGATTACCAAAATAGAAATAATGTTTTTTCTCTTTTTTAGACAATTCAGATAATATAAACCCTTATAGGTGTAATTAATGGATAATAATGTTGAAGTGGTTCATTGTTGGTAATGTAAATACCTACAAAGAAATTTCAGTTTCAAAATATTACATATGAAATTACAGAATTGACTATAATAAATATATTTTTTGAATTAGATTACTAAAATTCATTATATATTTATATATATTCTTTGGTGCCTTTGAATAATTAGTAATTTTAGAAAAAAGATGTCAGAACTATTTTTCATACTGGTAGACTATATCTATATGACCCAACAAAAGGGGTTCCTAACACCTAAACTCTCAAAAATTTAGATATTATATTAATGTATGTGGATTAATTTGAGAATAAAAATCAAGAAAAATTCATTTTAGTAAATCTATAAAGGATTTTTATTTAATGGAAATTGACTGTGATTATTGTCCCACTAAGATTTTTTTGGGTGAACTTTTATATTATTAGTTTTATTTTATGAATTCATAATGTTAGAGGAATATATGTTGGTATATTAACACCTAGTTAAATGAATGTTTCAATAAGGCTATATAGACAATATCAATGTATATGCATTGTTAAAAAATTTAACCTATATATTTTCCAATAATAGAAGAATTATTTGTTAAAAAAGTCCCAAGGAATGAATAATTCCATGAAAGCACATCTAAAAATACATGATGAGAGGGACATAATTAAAATAATTTGTTTTCAATAGTAGTGGGAACTATCATTTATTCCATGCTATATTCTAGGTTGGTCTTTGCATATTCCATGAAGTTTATTTGATGTTATTATTATAATATATGATAGATGCAATGGGTTGTATTTGAAACAATACTAAAGTAAAAGAGCTGTACAATGGATATTTACTTAGATTATGGAGAAGATAAGAGTATTGTAGTTAAGGAATTCACTAATTCTATCTTCTAGGAATATCATGATGATAATAAAATATATGTAGCAAATGATTATTTCTTAAATGGTGTTAATGTGAGGAAGAAAAATTTGATGCTACTAATAGACACTAAATCTATAGTATATTTTGGGTACATTACTGCACTTGAGACATGTAATGATGCAATATATTAACATTTATTTTTCTAAAAGTTTGAGATTATACCTAAAAATGAATACCCTATTATAGTATATCATGATATTATATTAGTTTTGGATCTTTCCCATGATCCCAAGGCACACAAATGAAAAAAAATATACAATAGAATTTTCATCACCTATGGGATTTGACTCAAATAATTTATGTCGTGGTTTGAAAAGAAACCAAATATAATAACATGACTAATAAAATAATTCAAATAAATATATCAACAAAATAATTATTCTCATGTTATAGCTTACATATCGAGAGTATTTAGTTATTTTCTCTATGGAATGTCATGGTGTTGAATGAGTGGGCGCCTTTAATCAAACTAGGGATTCAATATTTTGAAGAAGAGACCACTTATAACGTATTATATGTACTTTTATTTCTCTTACCATGAAATTATTTTTACTTTATGAAGTGCTTTATATGGTAATGTCATTTGATTATTTTTCATATAAATGGTCAATGTTGTTACCATTTATAATTCATATCTTGTTATATAATGATTATATTATATAACTATGTCCTATGGTATAATTTTATCAATTTTACTAGTACATATATTTTTTAACAATCGTGTTTTGTGGAATATTAAAAATTATGCCTAACTAACATAATTTTATAAATTGGTAATCTCTTGTATTATGTATGATGAGAACTCAGACGTTGATAATAACATGACATGTTTTAGTATTCATTTGTTTTTTATATCAATATGAATCTATATTTTCTTTAGATCATTAATAATGTCATCTGTTAATGATATAACTTATGCATCATGAAAACCAAGTAATTTTACAGTTATAGGGTGGCATCATGTGTCCAATATATCGTTATGGTTATGTTATAAATTGAGTAATCACGATGGGATTTTCAACATCCATGTAAATAGGTTGATATCACCATCATTTTAACATAGATAGATGTTTCATTATATAATTCTTGTTCATGTAATGGGATAGAATTTTATTCCAATATAGTAAGTGATAAAAATAAATAAATTAGGAGTTGATGGTGAAAAAAATATGTCATAATTTATGAGATGTCATTAGAGAGACATATAAAATCACATCATAAATATTCCTAGGATGGGGGATTTGTCAATGACATCTATATATTGTTAAAGTTGATGGCGATTCTCATGATACCACTCCTGGATTATGATATTGACTCAATGATTTTAAAATTACGATATTGACTCAATGCTTTTCAAATATGGGCCTAACATTTCATAGATAATGTGTACATGACCTTCCACTTATTTAGATGAATTAATGATGGAGATTATATAGGCCCCACATCTGTGGGTTGGGGTATTTTTACATGTGAATAATTGAAAATAAATTTACCTATATTTTATTCTAGTTTATGACAATAAGAGTGATATTTTTATGTGATGATATTCACTAGACATAAGGTTATAACAAATTAAATATATGGATTTATTTATTGAATGAATTTTATGATTTCATGGTTTGATAATTAACAAAGGGAGGAATCAAACTACGTGGATGGATCACATTTCATCATGTTACATATGAAAGCGTTATAGGTGTTTGAAAAAATTTCTTTATACATTAGAAAAGATAAATAATCATTCAAAAATATTTTTTTTATATTTTTAGAATAATCACATTTATATGGTCATGTGAGAAATAGTATAAACATGTAATAGAAAACCAAATACAATAAAAGTGACAACTAAAATTTCAAAATTCAAACTTCATATGCGAACGCCACACCAAATGGAAATTCAATTCTTCATACCCTTTGTTGTCTGACCACCTCAAGTTG
The DNA here is from genome assembly GCA_963277665.1 of Viscum album. Lineage (NCBI taxonomy): Eukaryota > Viridiplantae > Streptophyta > Magnoliopsida > Santalales > Viscaceae > Viscum > Viscum album. Next base: position 898,962,271 of record OY728127.1, read on the forward strand.
CACACATGGAGGAGACGCATTACCCTGGGACTATCTAAGTCGAAATTGTCAATTTCGAGCATTGCTGATCCATCCTCCCAGACTTTTCCACACCATCGGTTCCACCGAACGTACAAGCATAGCTTCATCGATCACCACAATGGGTAATACCAACCACTGCCATGCAGCTCCAACATCGACGAAAACCAGTGACTCCATCATGAATTGAATGAACCAAAAACCATCCAAAAGATATCAAAATAACTAACAGATCCAAAATATAAAATTTTATATTCATTATCTAGGAATAACACCGATAAAACACCAACCAACAGACATAAGCATATGGTCGAATGCTGACTAGGGGAATAATCCATCTCACTCAAGATCTACTCAAAGGAAAACTGAACCAAAACACTAGCCGAAGAAGACCACACCTCCACCACTCCCACTGCAAGGTTCCCAAAACACCCTGAAGAAACCAATGCACCCGCCCAAGATGGGGTCATGCATGTGGGACCAGGATGGATGAGTTGGGGTGAAATTAAGGGAGACGAATCCTCTAGAGAGAGCCGAAACCAAAGACACCGCAATGGAACAAGTTGATGTCAAAGGGAGAGACTTCCAATACAAGAATCCACCGAAACAATCCAAAATTATCGAATCACCATCACGTCTGCCCAGAGGAAGGGGAGCTCACGACGGAAAAGGTAGAAAGTGCAGTACAAGTAAGCAAATAGAGTCAGAACAAGGAGAAATTTGAAACCCTAGAAAGCTGAATAGATGAGAACAAAACATCAGGAGATTGAAAGAAAACAATACACTCCATCTAAGAAAGAGACCAAATCCAAAAAAATCACCATCACATCAAACCAAATATTGGATCTAGTGAATCGAGTCAGATAGAAAGGGATGAAGACATCGTGAACAATGTCATTGACCATGATTGGGGAAGTAGACTTGTTGGATGAGGATGCAAGGGGGTGGTGGAAACGAAGGAACCTCATCACTGCCGAAGGGTAACCAGAAAACCCTAGGAAGGGAAGAGGATGAATGCGAGATCACTATGGGAACCGGGAGACTTGGGAGCTGTCATGTCCTCCAAACCATCCCCCACCACCAAGATAAATAATCCATTACATGATGTATTGGTGATTTCAATATTTTATAATTCATAGAACTAATTATTAAATTTTAATATATTATAACATAGGTATCAAATATTATTTAAAACTAAATAAATAGCACAATTACTTTATCCATTTTTTGAATCCCTCCACTATATCCTACAAATACGGAAGAAAAACCAGAGGGAGATGGTCCAAGGATTGATCATTGCTTCTTAGAAAATTATTATATTATACATGAGAACATTTTGATCATTAGTTCTAAAACATGATGATTTGGGATCAAATCCTAAAAGAATAGGGATATCATATGAATGATCTAGATTTCCCCTCATTAAAATTCCTCAAACTATAATGTGTCGTAGAATAGTGGAGTATGATTTATAATTACAAAAGATCCATATATAATTTGGTATTGTTTTTTTAGATTAGTTATATTTTATGATACCCAACGTAAAATATGGGTTTTCACATATGGGATCTAATTTTACTTATAAGACCCGAACAAAAAATTATAAATATGCTGACAAAAAACCCTTTCATTGGTCCAATCACCATTAATATAAACACAAACAAACAAACAATGTGGGATAGTGATAAAGGAGGCAAACAACATACAGATACACACACCCATACATGTATAAACACCTACAGACAAAAACACAAACACACACATATATATATTCATCGAGTGATAAAGAGGGACCTATATATACACACTTATATACCCACATAGATGAGAATTAAGTTAAAAATAAAGAGTGGGTAACATAAAAATATATAAAAGCACACATTCAAACTCATGTATATAATTTAATGTATAAAAATAGAAATAAGTATAAATATACATAATGATAGACTAAAAAATGAAAGGATTTATGGATGAATATATGGATGGGTTGAAATTTTATATGAACACAAACATAGAGAAACAAAGCACAAATTATATGAAAAATGATTGGCATCAATATGGAATAATAAATATAGATGTATAGATATATCGATGAATTGATGGATAAATAGATTGATGATCATAGAGATAAGAATATATTGAAAAAAAATAAATGGAAAAATAGAGTAATATTTTAAAAAATTGGCCAAAATGACTACCACACATATAGATTAACTAATATATTAATGGATAGGCCGAAAAAATTTGAAGACCGTCACTACCACAAATGCGGGAAAGGGAAGCGCTCGGGTTTTATCAGTAGTAATCATAAAGCACTGATAAAAGAGGGATTTTATCAGTGCTAAAAAAAGCGTCGGTAAATTTATCCTTTATCTGCGCTACTATAAGTGCTGATAAAAATGATTCTTTATTAGTACTAAAAATAGCGCTGATAAAAGTTTTAAATAGAAAATATTATTTAGTTTTATAATAAAAAATAAATTATATTAAGAAATAATCTTTATATGTATAAATTAAATAGAAAATGCACGTTTATCATGTTTATATTTTATTTATGTTTATTATATTTATTAGTTTTGGTTATATCTTTATTATATATTTATTATACTATATATGTGTTTATATTATTATATATAAATATGTTTTAATATATATATATATATATTTATCTTTGCAAATGAATGTGTCAATTGATGCATAATGGACGTTCAAATTATCATCTCATGAATAAGTTCATTGTTTACCCTAATGTTGGATATATATATTTTAGTACTATACTTGGTGCAGTCATTCATTTCCTATATATATGAAGCTTTATGTTCTTATAAATACTTAGAATCGTGATAAATATAATTAAATAAATAATAAATTTATTTATTATACATAAAAATATAAATATTTAGTTATATATAATTATATACTATTTAAATATATTATATATAATTATAATTATATATAACTAATTAAATATAAATATGTTTCAATAATTATTAAATTACAAAATATTTTTTAAATTATAAATATATATATCTATGAATACCTTTTGAATATATTTATTTATTAATATTTTTCTTTAATGAATATATACATAGACATAAACACAAACACACACACACACACACACATATTTAAATAAGTAAGAAATTAAAATTGAAATCAATAAATCAATATATATATTTAATTATAATTTAAATTATATATATATATATATTTAATTATAATTTATACAAAGAAACAAACATAAATAAATAAATAAATATATATATATATATATATTTTATACTATTAAATAATAATAAATATATTAATTATATATATTTATAAAATTATAATTGTAATAAATTTATTGCTTATAATATTATAATTATGAATAAAGGGTATGTTTTATCACCACTAATTAAAAAGTGCTAATAAAATCCATATTTATTTTCACATTACAATTTAGCAATGACAAAACATACATTTATCGATGCTTTTTACCAGCACTGATAAATGTTATCCCCTCATTTTATAAATGAACCCTAACTGCGTCCCTTCCTTCTGAACCCCTCAAACTCTCACAGAAGCCTAATGTTGTGCCATCCGATCCTCCTCCTCCACCGCCAGGCCGTCGACTTGTCTTCCTCCACCTCCTCCTCCTCCTCCTCCTCTGTTTCCCTTATTGCGAACGCATCCTCCTGCTCCTCCACCGTCATTTCCAACCCTGGCTCCTCCTCCTCTGCCAGTGCCGCCTCTTTCTCCTCCTCTACTGCCACTACTGCAGCCACTGCTACCTCCTCTACAGACTCTACTTCCTCTTATGTCATTGTTGCTACTAGTAAGGGTACTCTCCCTTCTAGAGTATCTTCTTTTCTTCTTATTCATCTTGGAATAATAATAGTCTTCTCTATTTGGTTGTTATTTTGGTTTGGTTCTTCATTTGGTTTGGTTCTTCTAGATTTATTTCATATTTAATCTCAGGTTTTTGTTATATGATATTGTGATATTTTGATCTATATTGAGTGTATAGGTAATTTTGGGGTCACATTGATCTTTTGGGGTGAAAATCAGAAAATATCCCAAGTTTCATGGTTAACTCGCATGGTCTAAAAAACTATGTAGACCCCATGAAGTTGGGTCTATGCCCATTGCAATGGTTTTTTCAGGGTTAGTGCATGGTTATATAACCCATGTTGTCAAACCATGCACGATTATTCTTCCCCCTTATTTTTTAGTTTTGGACCCCTTCCATTATTCATTAATCTCAACGATTACTATCATTGGATTGTGGTTGAATAAGGGAGTTTTATGGTGGATTTACATTGCTGGGTGATGTTTAAATTAATTATTCGGGCCTTGTTGTGTGGTCTTGTGTATTGAAATGTTGGTTTTAGGTTATAGAAAATTATATTTTTTGAATGTAAAATTTTATTTTGGTGTTCATAAAATTTTTTGAAATGGGAGTCATCCTCTTCATTTTTAATTGAGAGATTTTTTTGAGTAGATTTGTTTTAATTTGTCTTGGTTTTTGAAAATAGGCATAATGGTTTCTTTTTAAGAGAAATTATGATTATCTAAAACTTTTAATTTTTTTTATTTAATTATGATACTTTTAAAAATAAATTATAATTGATAGAAATGTTATTGAAATGATTTAAATTTATTAAAATAATTAAAAGTTAAAGATGGTTTTTATTTTTATGTAAAATGAAATATTTTCAAATCAAGTGTGTGCTTTGGGTGAAAATATTCCTTAGACTCCTTTAAAATGTGGAAATCTTATGGAAATAGATTTTTGTGGGTTCAAACTTTAGTGAAGAGTTTTTACAAGGGGTTTGATGGTTTTCAAAGATCTTGTGTCTTTAAAAATAATTATCATGGAACTTTTATAGAAGGGGTGTTGTTTAAAGAAGAGTGAAAATATTTAAAGACTTTTTTGGTTTGGGTGAAACTATGGCTATAAACCTTTGAAAAAGACCCTATAGCCATGGTTTCACCCAAACCATGGCTATAACCCTTTAAAAAAGACCCTCTAGCCATAGTTTCACCCAAACTGTGGCTATAACCCTTTGAAAAAGACCCCATATCCACGGTTTGGGTGAAACTGTTGCTATATATTTTGAAAAAAAAACATAGATCCACGGTTTCACTAAACCATGGCTATAGCCTTAGAAATTAAACCCTATAGCCATGGTTTTTTTTTAAAACCGTGGCTATAGCCACGTTTTTTAGTAGTGGGTGGTGAATCCAGATGATCCTTTTCATTATGGTTACCTAAATTTACATCCTTCAATCCTTGTTGAGTAAGGTTATTTCTATGGTTGTGATGTGGTTAGGTTATTTTCTAGAATCCCATTAGTTGATTTACCAAAAGCGCTCTGGGGTGGTTGTTCATTTTGGAATCTGTTCTTGTTGAGTTGGAATTTCTTGAGGCTTTGAGGTATATTTTATTTTATGTATTCCTTGTTATTTTTTGGTTCCTCTTATGTGAAGGTTAGTTTATAATTGTTTTGAATATTCTTTAGTGTCTATATATTTATTAGAAGGAGCTGTAGAAGAAACCCTCTCTTAAATATAGAATGCCTCAATTATTTTGGGAAATAATCCACAAATGAAATTTAATCCCACATTATCCATGCTCATTGTGGGAAATAGGTAGTATATGAACACTTCCTATATAATACAAGAGCACACAATAGGATCAAATGTGTTGGGGTTAGAATGAAATATTGGCCAATAGACAAATCCCCCACAATTGGGAGGTTGGATAGGGAAATACCCTACAAGTATGACTTGATTTACTATTATGTATAGTTTCTTGAGGGGGTAAGGCTAAGGGCATTTGAAGTCTAGTAAAATAATGGAGAGTGAAAATATTACGCCACCTTGTATTAGGAACATCATGTGGCATGCTAGAATAAGCGATGGTTAAGACTTTAGAGAGGATCACTGTGAGAGTGTTATGCATGGGGAGGGAACCCAATAAAGGGGGATCTAACATAATGTATCAAGTATGGTTGTGACGTTAGAACTGAAATGTGTATTGTTTAGTATAATGTATAAAGTTTCCCTCTTAGGATTTATGTCATTGTGAAAATTCCTTAGTAGCTCTTTTAGAATGATTCAAGTGTTTTGAAATGTTTTTTAAAAAGTAATATGTGTTCAACATACCATTTTTGGTTTTAAAAAACATTAAATGATTTTAAAAAAAGGAATTCAGGTTTTTAGAAAGCATGCATGGAACTAAATGTTTTATTTTCAAAAGACTGCGTTATTTTAAATTGGAATATGTGTAAATGATTGGGATTTTAATGGGATTTCAACTATGATTTTTAATATGATTTTAACTATTATATTCAATGAGTGTGCATTTTTATAAATAGTTTTTAATAGGACTTCAACTGTATAAATGGTTTTTCTAAATTAGCTCTTTGTTATTTTATAAATAGTTTTAAAAAAGTGTGTTATTTTAGCCTTGGTTAATTTTTATATCAACGTTTTCTATATTTATTTTGTTAAATATTAATATCATAGAATGAAATAGGATGGATATGAAAACATAATTTATGAATGTGAATCATCTAGGAAAAGAGCATGAAGATGTAATGATAGAGTTCATCAAGTTTGCAAAATATCATGCATACGATCCTTATCAAATCCTTTGTCAGTGTTTACACTATTGTTATTAAAGAAAATTAGTCCAAAAGAGTTGGAATAATAGTTTTTCTATCACAGAATAGAACAATGTAATAAATGTTGGAATAAACATGGGAATAAAGTAAATGTAGCTAGTTATTGGGATAACATTGCATTTTATGGATCATTTGATATGATTAAAAGTGTGGAAAATGAATAATATCATATCGAGAACGTGACTACAGATGTGCATGATGTTGAAGATTGTATTAAGAAAATGACAATTACAGTTGAAGATAAACTTCTTGATTTCCCAAAATTGTTTGAGTAGTTAAAGAGTTGTACCGACATTCCATTGTATGATGGTTTCACTAAATATACATCATTTTCAGCCATACTGAAGCTGTATAATTTGAAAGTAGGCAATGGATGGAGTGAATCCAGTTTTATGGAATTACTTGATCTCTGTAATGACATGATCCCAAAATATAATGAGCTCTTGAGCCGAACATACGATGCCAGATAAATTCTGCGATCTATGGGTATGATCTCAAAAAGAATACACGCCTTCCTGGATGATTGTGTACTATTTTTCACGGACCAAAAATCACATAGAGAATTACCAATGGATGGTGCTTCCTGATACAAGAAAGATGAATCCAGTCCTATAAAAGTTTCATGGTCCTTTCCAATCATTCAAAGGATTAGGTACCTATATGGAAGTGAGGATACTATAGGATAATTGAAGTGGCATAAGGGAAGAAGAAATAAAGATGGAAAACTACAACACCTAGTAGAATCTCCTCAGTGGAATAGAATTTATCATGAGTATCTTGACATTGGAAATGAGCCGAGAATCCTTTTTCTAGAATTATCTACAGATGGAGTGAATCATTTTGATTTTTAAAGAAGCACTCAATGTACATGATAAGTTATGTTGGTAAATTATAAGTTTCCTATGTGGTTAAGAATGAAAGAAAAAGAAATCATGTTATCTATGCTTATATCAGGACCAAAATAATCAGGTAATGATACTGACATTTATTTGGATTCATTGATCGAGGATTTGAAATTATTATGGGATACATGTGTTATGATGTATGATGCTTACAGAAATGAAGATTTCACGTTGAGAGCCATGTTTTATGGGATGATAAATGACTTTTCTGCTTATGTAAATTTAACAGGATATATCATTAAAGGAACTCTTGGGTGTCCCATCTGTGAACAAGGTACAAAATAAATTAGGTTGAAAAATTTATTAAAAATTATATTTCTAGGAAATCACATATTTCTACCCCAAAGACATAAGTACAGATCTAGGATGACATCATTCTATGGATGTTCAGAAGAATGCACACCACCATCTCCACAAACAGGTGATAAAATATTAGATAAAGATAATAATGTGGACACTACTTTTGGTTTACGATTTTTGAAAAACCATATAAAAAACTGTTGGAAAAAGAAATAATTTTTTTGAATTACCATACCAGAATTTTCTATACATCATAAATTTTATTGATGTTAGAAATGTTGAAAAAAATTTATGTGAATGTTGCTAAATGCACCTCAAAAAACAAAGGATGTAATAATGGGTATGTTGGGCTTGGTTGACATGGGAATACGAGAAGATTTGGAACCAATAAAGGTTGAAAAATGAACATTTTTTCCTCCTACTGCTTCAACTCTTTCCATGTAAGAGATATTTCAGTGTTTTCTCTTCTTGAATGAAATAATGGTTCGATAGGGAAAATCATCGAATATAAATATCACCGTGTTAATGCACGATTTAAAGTTAAAAGGTCTAAAATAACATGACTTCCATGTTTCGATGCAAGATCTAATTCCTATAACTTTACATTGAATTTTCTAAATGAATGTCCATTATACATTAACGAAGCTCTATTTCTTCTTCAGCGCTATATGTAACGATGTTATAGTCCCGACAAAATTTCTGACAATGGAAAGAGAAATTTTCGTCATATTATGTGAATTGGAAATATTTTTCCCGCTGACATTATTTGATAAGATGGTTCATTTGATGGTTCACTTGGTGAGAGAGATTAGGATATGTGGTCCTGTTCACTATAGATGGATGTACCCCATTGAACGATATATGAAGATTTTGAATGAGTATTCCCAAAATCAATGTCAGCAAGATGGTTATATTGGAGAGTGATATATTGGTGAGTAATCCATTTAAGTATTCATAGAATACCTATCTGATGTGAAAAGAATTAGTATAACAACATCTCATCACACTGGGCAGCTTGCGGGTGAAGTAATTTATAGAAATGAGGTTGTTACAATCAATATTACAGATCAATAGTAGACCAACCTCTACTTTTTTTGTAGAACATTTTGGACATTTACCAATATGTTGAAACCTAAAATAAAATTCTTAGGAATTCGAATCCATCATGGGATAAAAAATGGATATCAAATAAACATAATCAATAGTTTATAGGATGGTTTCAAGATCATATTTTTAACCAGTCAGATGAAAATTCAGACTCAATTTCAAAATGACTTCAACGGCTAGATGAAGGAATAAGTGTGTACATATTATGTTACAATGCTTATGTAATTAATGGTTATACATTATAAACTAATTAACATGATAATGACAGTACTAGATAGAATAGTGGGGTTACACTTGGCTGAAGCGATGCATGTTTTGTGTGCTATGGATAGACATCCAATTTACACAAATATTTCATACTTTGGAATCATTAAAAAACATGGGAGTTGAATTATTCAACATTATGAGTGCTAACTTTTCAATGCATGTGGGTTGATAACTGCAGTGTTGTTAAAATAGATTAGTTTAGGTTTGTGAATGTTGAGTTCAATAAGGAAGGGTAAAAAGAAGAACTATTTATAATGGTATCACATGTAGTGCAAGAATTTTGTTTTCTAGATCCTGCAAACCAAAATTGGTCAATTGTTTGGTTATCGACCAAAACCACTAAAGAGTCAGATGAAAATTTAACATAGTATGATCCTTTCATTGGGACACCACAATCATTTCGCAGCGATCCCATTATAGACGAAATTTTGAATGTCAGAGGAGACCACAATGAAGGGATTTTGATAGTCTATAGAGGGGTCAAATCCTTTAAACCTTTAAAAAAGAGAGTTCAATATTTAGGTTATATATATATTTTCTAATATACATTGTGTTACATTATGTTAATATCTGTTCAATCTTAATTTTATGTTATCTAAATTAAATGTAAAACCACTTTTTCATATAATGATTTATGTGTGTGATGATGCTCCCAATCCCCAGGCCCAACAGGTTTCTCAACCTGTTACTGCTTGCAATGCAGATGAACAATAGGTTTCTCAACCTATTGGTGCTGCCAGGGCAGAGGTACAACAACCATTTGCACAAGCCGATGCTATTCCTCCAGATATGGAGGAACATATTGATGATGGTGGGTCTTAGTAAATAAAAGTTGAAGAAACATCGGTGGTGTAGAAAAAAAGTTCCACCTCAGTTTGATAGTATTAGTAAAAAAAATTAAGTCTAATGAGAAAGGAATCAAATACAATGTTGGATGGAATAAGCAGGGACAACATGTTAACCCCAACAAGGCCATGTTCGGTAGTTACATTGGAATAATTATTCAAAAATGCATGTCAATTGATGTAACTTCATGGAACTATGTGTGGCAAAGAATATGACATCATTGTGGGGAGATATTACAGTAACATAATGATATCATATTTTTTAATTTACTAAAAATTAAATAATGAGACATTGAATTACGCTTCATCATCTCTTGCATAGTGCATTTATAGTAGATGACTCCGAAAATGAATATGTCGTAAGGTTGCTGGAAAGATTCATAGGCATTTTCAAACACTTTTAATGAAATAGCATCTTAAAGATACTGAAGAGGAAATAAAACCGCACCAACCTCTTCTTTATACACACTTGATAATCCAATCATCATGGGATGCATTTACTGTACATCATGTGAAGCAGTCTTTTTAGGTACATTGTGTCTGGTAATATGTTGTTTGACGGTACGTGTATTCATCACTTTGATTGATAGGGTTTTATTTATGAAACAACAAATGAGTGATAAAAATAAACAACTATCATCAAAACCAGCGTACCCCTACCGTAAAGCAAGGATGTGGTACACATCACTTGAAAAATATTTGGTACATATTTCAAATCTACCATATTGATTTCATGTGACATAAAATAACACAATAACTGTGTTCTTTTGTTCATATGCATCTTGAAGAGTCAAAATCCACATCCACTTCCATCCCATGCCATGTTCTATGGAAGGAGGCGCATGTAACTAAACATGGAAAACTAATAGATGAAAACCCACAAAAAGTGTGAGAAACTTGTGTAAGTATGACATAATAAATATTTGTTTTGATTTATATTGCTATTACATACCAATGGCGACTCATTTTACTATATTGTCTATCTGACATAGTCACAGGATTCAACAACACCCACTCTAGATGCAGATATACATTCAGTGCCCTTCAATCAGCTAGAAAAGTATGGATGTGTATGAGGTGCGGGTTTTTGGGTGACACCTTGATCATTTTTTGAGAGAAAAAAACACCAGAGGATCAAACCGAGGAAATTAAAAATATGAGAGAGACATTAGCTATGTTTCAAGAAGAATTACAATACCAAAGAGAGATGATATCAAGTTTTATGGAGGCATAAAAAGAGAATAATATACTCAAGAACAACACATGCATGAAGATCCTGTCTCACCCCCACCCTTTTTTAGGTGATCCATTCCCCTAAAAAACTTCTTAACTGAGGTAGTCAATTTTATAATAATTTTTTATGTGAAATTTAAATCAGATAGACACTAGGCACTAATACCTTTCCTATATTGATATTTTATAAGGTGAAAATAACTGTGATTTATATCTAACAACACCCACCAATTTCCGTGTAGTGAGGACTAAAATGTTCAATAGCCAGAATGACATGCTACACAATGGACCAATTTTGATAGGTCATGACAAAGTTTCAATAAATGTAGCCCAAGATCTGACTGCCATGCTACCTGTTCTAACTAATGATGTAGATATTCATATGGCCAAAAAAGATCCTGGAACATTCATCGCATGACCGTCACATTTTGTAAAAAAACATGTTGAAAATGAGGTATTCATTTCAAATTTAAATTTCAAGATAAACATTAAAAATTTAATGAAATCAAGTGGGAATCGATACATGTTCTTACAGATGGACAATGGGAAGGGGTGAAATGAATGACCAGTTAAAAACCATCTGAAGGATCAACCAACTGATCAAAATGATATACTAAGATCACCTTAACCCCCCATTCTATATCCACATTTATTATCATTGAAGAATCATGTTGATATGATGTTGAAAGATAGTCGTACACACATAATAGATTTTGAAGCCACTATACTTGGAGGGGAAGATCCAAACTTCATTGCTGTTGAGAGTGCAACTGAAATCCTCGACTATGAATAGTTAGGTGGATTAGTTATAAATTTTTACATGATGTATGTTTTCATGATTTTATTTTCCAAAAGATGATATACTATGATAATAATGTCTATATACATTTCATACTTTTTCAGGGGAAAATATATAAAAAACAATTGAAGGGATTTCGCCATGAACCAAAATTTGGACTCTTTAGTCCTCACGTCACCTCTAAAACGATAACATATATCAACTCCAAGAAAAAGGGTGAAATTGTGGTGCTCAAAACGTTTAACGGAAAAAATTATGGATGACCAACGCTTTCATAATTCCAATGTTGAACGGGTAAAACTGTACAATTTAATCATATCAAATATATATTAATTTCATTCATTACTTATTCCTTTATGTGTATTTAGGAAGTATTGGATGCTCATTACGGTCAATTTGGATACTCCAAAAATTTATTTATTGGATTTAACGCATGGTTATCCAACACACCAACCATAAATTATAGAGTTTGGTAATTTTTAATACACTACATCCAACATTTTAGAACCAGACATCTAGTTATATAATTTATATTATCATTTAATGGGGATTCTGATCTGATAGGGTAGTGCGTGACTATTGTCTATATCATGGAATGAGGCTAGGGGAAAAGAAAAAGAAACATGAAAAGTTGTATGATTGGATATAAATCAGGGTATATATAATAAGAATTCACTATCCAAACACATATAAAAATTTTACTTATTTTTTTCAATGTTTCTGTTGTAGCGACCAATACTTTACATTCATTGTTATTACTTCAGAATTGAAGCACACTTATTACAACATATAACAAATCCAGGAAAGGACCGTATAGGTATGGTGTCTTTAGAAACTGGGAAACATAAACAACTGGTTCATAAAGCGTCTACACTGTCTCCCATTTATTTCATCATATCTATAGTCCCTTTTGACATATCTTACTTAATAACCTTCTTCCTGACCTAGGGAAAGAAAACATACAAAAGGGTGAGCTCAAATTCTCAGTAAGGGTAAACAAAAGAAATATCAATCACATCATATACATAAGAACATAACTTTTGGAAATCTTAACCTGCAAAAGAAATCATAATTTCAAAACATGGGATGAATCATAGTAGTGAAATGTAATCAGAATAATCATAACTTAAAACATGAAACTTTGTGTCATACATAAATATTCATAGAGAATCATTTCTTATTAGTCAAGACTAATTTCCAAGACTATCTTAGTGGACAAAGTCCATATCTGAACCGAGTTCACTCCTCGTTTCAGTCCTGTTTCACTGAACTGGTATAACCTGCCATTCCAGCCATGTCTAACTCATGAGATATAAAATCATTACCCAATGCATTGGAGGGATAAATAGGTTCCACCCATTTCATAATGATACCATTATTATGTGTGCCACAAAATCATAAACCATATCTCATAGCATAACCCATGTAATGAAAATGAGAATCTTTAAACATCGTGACATCATAAAACAATTCATATAAGATAGAAGAATACATAAAAATATTTCCGTCACAACATAATCAAATCCATGTAATAATAGGGATAGAAACAGAACCCTTTATTATCTTATATGAAAAATAATTTTGATAAAACACTTGAACTCAATTCTTGGGGAAAATATCCTTTCCACTTCAAAATTTTTTCCTTTATTAACATGTCATACAGTTTTAAACTAAAAGAAGTTGATTAAAATAAACTTAATAACTTGTAAAGGAAGAATCTTGGAAATTTTGTTTTAAAAATCCATTCATGCCATATAAGTTAAAAAAACTTTCTTCTCGTACTTTTGTTGGAAAAGTCAAAAAGTACCTCATACAAAAAATGACAAAAAATTCCTTTCATATCTTTTACTAAAAAATCACCAAATGGTAAAATTGGATTTAAACAATTTTAGGTGGATGGAACTAATATTACATATTGAGGAAACATGGATTTTGATGATAAAATACACCCTAGTAAAATCTGAAGTATAAACAATCTCGGATAAAAATGAGATTGTGATATTTCCCTTACCTTAGGTCCGATATGCTTTGTACGTGTCCAAACATCCTATATAATGATTTAAATAATTTCATTGACTTATTCTAGAACCATACTCATTGTTATGATATCACATATGCTAATATTCTTAGCTTCTTAGGAATATTTCATTACATCTTGTTATTCGGGTGTTTATTACTTTTTGTTCTTATACGTGTTTTGTCGAATAAATTCTTATTCTTCTCTTTAGGTTATAGATACCTAATTTCCAGAATGTTATTAGTGTAATATATATCATATTAATTCATTCAATTCATTTATATAATCATTATGCAATGAAGATCATGTAGAATGAGTCGCATCACATCGTAGAGACGGTATTCCGTATGTACGCACGAGCGATGATATTGTTCCCATGATCATGGAATTGTATTGAAGTGTATGTATACTATTTGAGAATAAATATTACTTTACAATAATCATATATAGTCATTATTTACACCATTATACCCATCCACGTAAGGTGGTGGTGGAAAATAGATTACACCACGACGTGGAGATGATATTCGTGCGTACACACGCGCAGTGATTTCAATTTCCGTAGGATGGATCGATGGTGAAATAGGGTTGTTTCATACTTATAATAACATATCAGTATATGAGTTATACTTATGTTATTACTTCATAATGAAACAACCTAATAAGAAGAAGTGGAAGAAGAAATAAAGTTGAATGAATTGGTAATGGACATTACCTCTTCTTTGAAGCGCCTCTTTGATTCCACCTCTTAGGGCACTAAAATTGGTATTTGAAGAAGACCACGACCTCTAGGATGTTTCTAGAGAAGTGGAGAAGAGAATTTGGCAGGGTTTGGTAGAGCTTGAAGGCTCAAAGTGGTGTGAGGAAGAGAGGGAGGAGGTTCCCTTTTATAAGGGAGGAGAGGGGCACCTTTGGAATAACGAAAAATATTATTTTATTATAAAGCCAAATTCGGTTTTAAATAGCTCAAAATTGATTTATTTAGAAGATAAGGTGGGGATGGGTAGAAATACTCTCATCCAATATAATTTAGTCTATTTTAGGTTCCTATTTTAACATTATAATTTAGATTTAACATTAAGTTAGATAATTTTACTTTTACAGTGTCTTTTTGTGTTCTTACACTATAAGGTTAAAAAACATACTATAAGAAGCCAAACGAACCCCAAGTTGTTTATGATTAATATATATAACTTAATCTAAGTCATTTGGCCGAACCATATATTTTTAGGAATAAAATAACAATTAATAATATAATATTTGTTTTAAAAACTATTTTATGACAATTTTGACTCTATTTAGTAATTGATTTTTTTGAAAATCATAACAGACTGATTAGTTCGAAAAAAGTTAATTATATCAATAATAACATGACATATTAACCTATAAAATTAATTTAATTCATAAAAACTCTCAAATTACATTTATTTTCGTATTTATAACATCAATTATGTCAAAATATCATTAATAATATAATTACTGCATCATCTTTGTGTCATATATAAATTAAATCATCTAATGTCCAAAAATTACAAATAAAATACAATTATGTAGGAAATATTTTTAGCTTTCTAATGAATATTTATAGTCTAATTTATCTTATGTATAACCTTATATTAAAAATTATTTACTTATTAAACTTTGATGTTAACTATTTTAACCCTTCTTTAAATAAATTAATAATAAATGTCCTAATCTAATCCAAGTGGGACTAAATGGTATATTTTATTCCTAAGTTTTTTTTTGTCGAATTACACTTATCCAATAGAATTAGGACATGTGTTAGGGTAATAATAATATCATTTTTACCCTTAATTACCCTATTTACTTTTAACAGTGGTAAATAAAAGTAAAAAGTTACTATTCACCCAAAATTATTTTCATCTCATTGAACCACATTTTACTTACTGACATAAATCGTGTCTCTTGGATTTTTGAAATCCCACTCACAGAAGTGGTAAAATTAAGTTTTATGAAAAATTAAGTTTTTTTAACAACCACTTAGTGGTTTCACTATTAATCAAATATTGAATGTTTTCAGAAAAATACAAAAATTTAACCCTAGGCGAATTTCGATATTCCGAATCGAAAAATGAAATCCATTTTGAAAAATAAAATTTATAAAATTTCAAAAACTGGTTATTACTATTCATAAAGGCTAGTTTTAATAATATTTTCATAGCATATCATTGTTTAGTGAACCTCGGTATTGCGTACGACGCAAGCTATCGAGGAAGGTCCCGATTACATGTTTAGAAAGACAAGTTAGTGTTGTGTATAGTGAAACATTCCTTTTATGATTTTTAAAAACAAAAATATTTCTCATAAAAGTCTCAGGTGTTACATTCTACCCCCCTTAAAATGAATTTCACCCTCAAAATTCGTCACTTTGTAACAAACAGATGAGGATACCTCTCCCTCATCATATCCTCAAGCTCCCATGTAGCTTCTTCTAATTGGTGGTTCTTCCATAAAACTTTCACTAATCGAGTGGTCTTGTTTCGTAGGACTTTTTCGCTACGATCCAGAATCTCTATCGGCTGTTCTTCATAAGAAAGATCTTGATCCAGCGGTACAGCTTCCTAGCTGAGTACATGTGAAGGATCAGGTATGTACTTTCTCAGGAGAGACACATGGAACACATCGTGAACTTGAGAGAGATTCGGTGAAAGTGCCAATCAGTAAGCTACCTTCCCAACACGATCCAGTATTTTGAAAGGTCCAATATATCTAGGGCTCAACTTCCCCTTCTATCTCATGTCCCTCTTCTAGGGAGATATTCGTAAGAACACTTTATCACCCACTTCAAACTCTAGGTATTTTCTTTGGTTGTTGGCATAACTTTTATGTCATCTCTGAGCTACTCTTATGTGTTGTTTAATATATCTGACCTTTTCTTCCATTTCATCAATGAGATCGGGTCCTAATAGATTTCTTTCCCCAACTTCATCCTAGAAAGTTGGAGTCCTACATTTTTTTCCATAGAGAGCTTCATAAGGAGCCATCTGAATACTGGAGTGAATGCTATTACTATAAGAAAATTCCACCAAAGGTAGGTGTTGATCCCAACCACCTTTGAAATCCATAGAGCAAGCTCTCAACATATCTTATAGAGTTTGAATTGTCCTCTCAAACTCACCTTCTGTATGAGGATGATAAGCAGTGCTGAAACTCAACTCTGTATCTAGAGTTCGATGAAGACTTCGCCAGAACTTTGAGGTAAACCTCATATCCTAATCAGATATAATAGAAAGTGGTACTCCATGCAATATTACCACTTCCTTCACATATATCCTGGAAAGCTGATCCAGAGAGAAATCCTGTCTAATAGGGATGAAGTTTTCAGACTTTGTAAGACGATCAACTATGACCTAGATAGCATTATTGCCTTTGGATGTTTTAGGGAGTCCGGTGACAATGTCCATAGTGATGTTTTCCCATTTCCATTCAGGTATGGGTAATGGTTGTAACATCCCCTTAGTCTTCTCTCTATCAGCTTTAACTTGCTGAAAAACCAAGCATCGAGAGACATATTCAGCAACATCTCTTTTCATGCCATCCCACCAGAAGTACTCTTTCAGGTCCCTATACATCTTCGTGCTTCCAGGATGAATGGAGAATGAAAAACTATGAGCCTCATCCAGCAGCTCCTTCATTAATTCGGGGATGGGAGGAACACAAACCCGATTCTTGAACTTTATTATCCCATCACAATCAAGGTTGAATTCAGGAAAATTTCCATCTTCTTTTGTAACTCGACATCTTCTTTCTATGCCTCTTTAATCTTCAAATGTATAGATGGTTGAACATTCATTTGAGAAATATATGATTTTTCCCCTTTCATTATAATTCCAAGATCCATCCTCTTTAAATCCATAAATATTGGATCTTTTGTGCTCCTCATCATGGATGAACTGGCATGGTCTTGTCGACTTAATGCATCTGCCACCTTGTTTGATTTCCCAGGGTGGTAATGGATTGAGCAGTCGTAATCCTTAATCAGCTCCAACCATCTTCTTTGGCGCATATTCAGCTCCTTTTGTGTGAAAATATACTTTAAACTTTTATGATCAGTATAAATGTCACACCTTTCTCCATAAAGATAATGCTTCCAAATATTTAATGCAAATATTACCGCAACTAACTCCAAATCATGAGTTGGGTAATTTTGCTCATGTATTTTCAATTTTCGTGAGGCATAAGTTATCACCATATAATTTTTTCACAATAACACACCCAATCCCTTCATGGATGCATCACTATAGATCACAAACCATTCTCCACTACAAGGCAGTGTGAGCACAGGTTCACGGGATAACCTTCTTTTCAACTCCTTGAAATTCCCTTCACATTCCACCATCCAAACAAACTTAACTCCTTACCGAGTCAACTTGGTGAGTGGATTAGATAATCGTGAAAAATCTTTCACAAAACATCTATAATATCCAGCCAAACCAAAGGAAACTTCAGATCTCAGTTACAATTGTTGGTCTCGACTATCTTTCGATAACCTCTGTTTTTGCTGGATCCACAGATATCCCCTCTTTTGAGATTATGTGACCCAAAAATGAAACTTTTTGAAGCCAAAATTCACACTTGGTAAATTTGGCATAAAGCTTCTCCTTTCTCAGGGTCTTCAATATAATTCTCAAGTGATCTTCATGTTCTTCCTTTCTCTTTCAATAGACAAGAATATCGTCTATAAAGACTACCACAAACTGATCAAGATAATCTCTAAAGACTCTATTCATCAGATCCATGAAGATAGGAGGGGTATTAGTAAGACCAAATGGCATCACTATAAATTCATAGTGTCCATACCTTGTACAGAAAGGCGTCTTTGGTATATCCTCCCTTTTGACCCTTAATTGATGATACCCTGAATGAATATCAATCTTGGAAAAGTATTAAGCTCCACATAGTTGGTCAAATAGGTCATCAATCCGCAGGAGAGGATATTTGTTCTTGATAGTGATCTTGTTAAGTTCTCGATAATCAATGTAGAGTCTCATTGATCCATCTTTCTTCTTAACAAAAAGAACAGGTGCTCCCCAAGGTGACACACTAGGGCGTATGAACCCCTTATCAAGATTCTCTTGGAGATGCTTCTTCAATTCGTGTAACTCAATTGGGGCCATTCTATAAGGTGTCTTTGAAATAGGCAAACCACCCGGTACGAGTTCTATTGAAAACTCAACTTCACGATTTGGTGGAGGACCCGGTAATTCCTCCGGAAAGACATCATCAAACTCCCTTACAATGGGTATATTCTTAATCGTGAGTTTCTCACCAACCATTTGAGATAAATAACCTTCATTTAGCGGAATCAAGACCCATAAGATGGAAGAAATTACCACTGGAAGGTTATGTTCATCCTTGCATTGATAGACGATCATAGATTGACCTGGAATATGAAATGTGACTTCCCTTCTTTGACAATTGATATGAGGTCCATATAAAGAATGCCAATCCATGCCAAGAATCACAACAATATCCACTATAGGAAGGATCACAAGATTTGCAGGAAGCACTTTCCCACAAACTTCGATCGGAGAAGAATTATAAACTTTTGATGCAACTGTTGTGCCATTGGGGGTTGTCACAGCTAACTCAACATCTAATTGTTGAGCTAATACGGTGATATCCTTAGAACATTCTTCAGAAATAAAAGAGTGGGAGGATCCAGAATCAAATAAAACATTTTCTACTTCAGAGTGGATGGTACGTGTACCTTTCACCACATCGTTATCATACTCCACATCACTGATGTAAATTGCATGTGACTTTACTTTGTCTTTAGCCTTAAGATTTTGTTGACGTCGACCATCATCATCAACCCTTGGATTTGGGAATTGATTGGACTAATGCCCATTCTCCTTGCACTTGAAACATTGAAGTGTAGTAGGTTCATTCTGTGTATCCCTTCCTTTGTTTGCATCAGTAGACATCTTCTTCCCATCATTGTGGCATTAAAATGCCCTATGACCTTCCTTTACACATTTGAAACATTTACTTGTCCCTTTAAGACAACTCCCTCCAGGTTTCTTTCTACACTTTGAGCATAAGGGAAAGCTCATCTACCTTTCAGTGTGCTCTTTAGATTTTCCTTTGAATTCCATTTTCCTCTTCTTATCAAACTGATATGACTGATGGGTTACTCCGATCTCCATCTCGAATTTGAGAGCACATCGAACGATTTCCTCGTAGCTATTAAAGTCCCTTATGGATAATGCCCTTTGAAGACTTGGTTTTAAGCTACAAAAGAATCAATCAATCTTACTCTCAGTTTGGATAATAATACCAGAAGCATACCTTGCAAGTCTTGTAAAATTTTCTGCATAGGTACCAACAGATTAATCATCCTTTTGCTTTAGTTCAAAAAAAAAACTCTTTCTCCATCATTGTTTGGAGAATACGAGGGAAGTACTTATTGAAAAATAAGTTCTTGAACTCGTCCCATTCCATGGACTCAATTTCATCCCTTTGCCTCATATTCTTAATAAGATTCCACCATTGATCAGCATCACCTTCCAAACGATACACTACTAAGATGACTTTATCATGTTCAGAACATTAAAGAACTGAAAATATCATTTCAGTAGTACTAATCCATTTTTCAGTAACTAATGGATCAGTAGACCTGCTGAATGAAGGTGTACGCTGTCTCATGAAGGATTCAACATAATGTTGCTCATTACTTTGCTCATTTGGGAGTCCTGCATGATTCATAGCTTGAGGAAGTTGTGTGAGCATGGCTAAAAGATTTTTCATTCCATCTCCCATAACATTTGTTTGCTCAGGGGGACAATCATTGCATTGCCCATCGCATTCCACATTAACACGGTTCCTTCGGGTTCCATCCATTGACTAAAACCAAGAAGAATAGTGTGAGCAACACTAATTATAATAGGAAAACCACATAATCAGGAATAAAATTTCACACTTAAGGTCTTATCCTAGGTTATTCGTGGCCATTTATAAAACACTATGATTGTGTTCTATGCTTAAACTTATCCTTAGGATTCTTACTAAGGCTTTCACAACCTAGTTTCCAAAGGTTGACTATACCTTTCCTATGATACGAACTGTAGTGACCCATACTTTACATAAATTGTTATTAATTTAGAATTGAATCACACTTATTACAACATATAACAAAACTAGGAAAGGACCGTATAGTTATAGTGTCTTTAGAAACTGGGAAACATAAACAACTGGTTCATAAAGCGTCTACACTGTCTTCCATTTATTTCATCATATCTATAGTCTCTTTTGACATATCTTACTTAATAATCTTCTTCCTGAGCTGGGGAATGAAAACATCCAAAATGTTGAGCTCAAATGCCAAGTAAGGGTAAACAAAAGAAATATCAATCACATCATATACATAAGAACATAACTTTTGGAAATCTTAACCTGCAAAAGATATCATAATTTCATAACATGGGATAAATCATAGTAGTGAAATGTAATCCCAATAATCATAACATAAAACATTTAACATTGTGGCATACACACATAATCATATATAATCATTTCTTATTAGTCAAGACTCATTGCCAAGACTATCTTAGTGGAAAAAGTCCATTTCTGAACAGAGTTCACTCCTCGTTTCAGTCTTGTTTCACTGAACCGGTTTAACCTGCCGTTCCAGCCATGTCTATCTCATGAGATATAAAATATTTACCCAATGAATTGAAGGGAGATATAGGTCCCACCCATCTCATAATGATACCATTCTTATGTGTGCCACAAAATCATAAACCATACATCATAGCAAAACCCATGTAATAAAAATGGGAATCTTTAAACATCGTGACATCATAAATCAATTCATATAAGATAGAAGAATTCATAAAAATATTTCCATCAAAACATAATCAAATCTATGTAATAATAGGGATAGAAACAGAACCCTTTATTATCTTAGATGGAAAATAATTTTGATAATACACTTGAACTCCATTCTTGGGGAAAATATCATTTGTACTTGAAAAACATTTTTCCTTTCTTAACATTTCATACAATTTTAAACTAAAAGAAGTTGATTAAAAATAAACTTGAAAACTTGTAAAGAAAGATTCTTGGAAATTTTGTTTTAAAAATCCATTCATGTCGTATAAGCTAAAAAACATTCTTCTCTTACTTTTGTCGGAAAAGTCAAAAAGTACCTCGTACAAAAAATGAAAAGATTCTTTTCATATCTTTTACTAAAAACTCAAAGAAGGGTAAAATTGGATTTAAACAATTGTAGGTGGATGGAAATAATATTACATATTGAGGAAGCATGGATGTGGTCGATAAAATACACCCCATTAAATACCGAAGTATAAACAATCTCGGATAAAAATGAGATTGTGATATTTCCCTTACCTTAGATCTGATATGCTTTGTACGTGTCCGAACTTCCTATATAATGAATTAAATAATGTTATTGACTTATTCCAGAATCATACTCATCGTTATGATATCACATATAGTCATATTCTAAGTTTCTTAATAATATTTCATTACAACTTGTTATTCGGGTGTTTATTACTTTTTGTTCTTATGCGTGTTTTGTCGAATAAATTCTTATTCTTATCTTTAGGTTATAGATACCTCATTTCCAGAATGTTGTTAGTGTAATATATATCATATTAATTCATTAAATTCATTTATATAATCATTATGTAATGAAGATCATGTAGAACGAGTCGCATCACATCCTGGAGACGGTATTCCGTACGTACGCATGAGCGATGATATTGTTCCCATGATCATGAAATTGTATTAGAGTATTTATATTATTTCAGAATCAATATCACTTTACAATAATCATATATAGTCATTATTTACACCATTATACCCATCCAAGTAAGGTGGTGGTGGAAGATAGATTACACCACTGCGTGGAGACGGTATTCCGTACGTACGCATGTGCGGTGATTTCATTTTCCGTAGGATGGATAGAATGTGAAATAGGGTTGTTTCATACTTATAATAACATATCAGTATATTAGTGATACTGATGTTATTACTTCATAATGAAACAACCTAAGAAGAAGAAGTGGAAGAAGAAATAATGTTGAAAGAATCGGTAACGGACATTACCTCTTCTTTGAAGCGCCTCTTTGAGTCCACCTCTTAGGGCACTAAAATTTTTCTTTGAGGAAGACCAGGACCTCTAGGATGTTTCTAGGGAAGTGGAGAAGAGAATTAGGCAGGGGTTGGCCGAGCATGAAGGATCAAAGTGGTGTGAGGAAGAGAGGGAGGAGGTGCCCTTTTATAAGGGAGGAGAGGGGCACCTTTGGAATAACAAAAAATATTATTTTATTATAAATCCAAATTAAGTTTTAAATAGCTCCAAAGTGATTTATATAGAAGCTAAGGTGGGTTTGGGTCGAAATCCTCTCATCCAATAGAATTAAGACAAGTTTAGGTTCCTATTTTAACCTTATCATTTAGATTTAACATTAATTTAGATAATTTTACTTTTACCGTGTCTTTTTGTGTTCTTACTATATAAGGTTAATAAACATACTATAAGAAGCCAAACGAAGCGCAAGTTGTTTATTATTAATATATATAACCTTATCTAAGTCATTTGGCCATACCTTATATTTTTAGGAATAAAATAACAATTAATAATATAATATATTTTTTAAAAACTATTTTATGTTAATTTTGACACTATTTAGTAATTGATTTTTGTGAAAATAATAACAGACTGATTATTTTGAAGAAAGTTAATTATATCAATACTAACATGCCATATTAACCTATAAAATTAGTGGAATTCATAAAAAGTCTCAAATAACATTTCTTTTGGTATTTATAACATCAATTATACCATTATATCATTAATAAGATAATTACTGCATCATCTTTGTGTCATAAATAAATTAAATTATTTAATGTCTAAAAATTACAAATAAAATACCATTATGTATGAAATATTTTTAGATTTCCAGTGAATATTTATTGTCTAATTTATCTTATGTATAACCTTATATTAAAAATTATTTACTTATTAAACTTTGATTTTAACTATTTTAACCCTTCTTTAAATAAATTAATAATAAATGTCCGAATCTAATCCAAGTGGGCCTAAATGGTTATATTTTATTCCTAAGTTTGTTTTTGGTCTAATTACACTTATCCAATAGAATTAGGACATGTTTTAGGGTAATAATAATATTATTTTTACCCTTAATTACCCTATTTACTTTTAAACGTGGTAAATAAAAGTACAAAGTTACTATTCACCAAAAAATATTTTCATCTCATTGAACCAAATTTTACTTACTGACATCAACCGTGTCTCTCGGATTTTTGAAATTCCACTCATAGAAGCGGTAAAATTATGTTTCATGAAAAATTCAGTTTTTTTAACTACCAATTAGTGGTTTCACTATTCATAAAAAATTGAAAGTTTTCAGAAAAATACCAAAATTTCACCCTTGGCTAAATTTGATATTCTAAATCCAAAAATGAAGTCCATTTTGAAAAATAAAATTTATAATATTCTAAAAAGTGGTTATTACTATTCATAATGGCTAGTTTTAATTATATTTTAATAGCATATCATTGTTTAGTGAAACTCGGTATTACGTACGACACAAGCTATCGAGGAAGGTCATGATTGCGTGTATAGCAAGCCAAGATAGTGTTGTGTGTAGTGAAAGATTCCTTTTATGATTTATAAAAACAAAAATATTTCTCATAAAAGTCTCGGGTGTTATGTCTGTAGTGCCCGAAATAAACAAATGATAAAATTGTGGTTATTATATTTGTAAACTTATAAAAGAGACCATATTCCATGAAAAAATAGTATCACTGATGAGGTATTTTCTAAAATAATTACTATTTAATTTAAAATAATTATTAATAATTTTTGTGTTTATATTTTTTAAGTACTACCATGACTGCCAAAAACATTAATATTTACTAGACAATGTAGATATTCTTACAAACGAATGGGAATCATACCTGATGGAAGACTGTACAAAAATAGAATGAAGATGGTAAACTTCTCAAATAATTCTAACTTTAATAATCTTGTCTACCTTGTATTTCTCTTTGTTTGATGGTAATGTTGTGATTTGTACGTGAAAAACACCCAGCTAAAAATCATGGCCATTGGTGGTCCTTGTTTTCACAATAAATGAATTGTATGTTGGTTGGTTTTTGAAAAGAAATTGGTGGTTCTCATTTATAGGGTATGTGTGTTGTTGAAAGACCACAAAAGATAACGAGTATATAGAAGGGGTTTCTCCATCCATTGGGTTTTGTGTGACATCTTGAGACATAACAGGCACATGAGCCTACTCTACTCCTCTTTTTTTTCAACAAAGAAAAGTGTTTTTTTTTCTCCAAAACACATCGATTCAATATGAATCATTTGTAGTTCCCCTCTGTAGTCAACCTAGTGAAGAACCAACTATAATATATTCATTCGGAGGTCTTGAATATATGACAGCCGGTTATTCACTAGGCTGACTAAATATATACAGAATAAGGAGGATGTTATTCCATGTTAACCATACAAGGATCAATGGTTTTTCCATAATAATTCTAAATTTGGTAGATTCAGCATATTGAGGAACCCATGTCTCTTTTTTAGGTTTTATAGTCTACGATTCATTGATTTTCAGGTAGAAAAATATACATAAACATTTTCCTGATACTTTAGGAAAATGATCCACAATTCATTTATGATCTGTAGGAATCAACCGCACCTCAATCCGACACACAATGTCACCAGTGTGACTCCAAAAGCGTATTTAATTAAAATTGACATTAACTCAAGTAAAAAAACAAAATTGACATACTAAAAACTGAGTAAAGGCATTCCAATTGTTTGGATACTTTAGGAAAACAATCTACAAGTCATTTGTGACATGTAAGAATCAATCACATCTCTATATAACGCACGATGTCACCGTTATAACTCGAAATGTTTCTTTTTTTACTTAAATGTTACATTAATTCAAGTAGAAAACACAACTAAAATATTGAAAACTAAGCAAATGCATTTGAATTGTTTTTATACTTTATAAGAATGATCCTTGAGTATGTTGTGATGTGTTGGAATAAACCCCACCTCAATCCAATGAACGGTGTGACTAGTATGACTAAATCTGTCCCTTACAAGTTTGAAATTGACATTTTAGATCAAAACGTGCCAGTCACTAAAGACCAATAAAATGAGCTATGTTTGTCTACCAAATTAATGATGACGATTTGTAAGTCCTTCATGACATGTATGAAGTAGTCTCACATCAAAACGAGGCACGATGTGATAGGTATGACTCAAATTAAATGTTTTTCGTTTGAAATGACATTTTAGTAAAAAGCTGAAACAAACATACTAAAAACTAAGGAAATGCATTATAATTGTTTTTATACTTTAGGAAAATGATATATCAGTCATTTTTAATGTGTAGGAATGAACTTAACCTCAATTAGATGCACGATGTCACCAGTAGGACTCTAAAGGTGTTTTTTTATTTAAAGATGACATTAATTCAAGAAAGAAACAAAACTGACATACTGAAAACCAATAAAAAACATTTATATTGTTTTTATACTTTAGTAAAATGATCCATGAGTTAGTTTTGATGTGTAGGAATCAACCGCACCTCAATAAAATGAACGGTCTGATCGGTATGACTAAAAGTGTCTGTTTTCAGTTTAAAATTGACAATTTAGCTCAAAATGTGTCACTCATTAAAAACTAATAAAACACGATCCAATTGTATTCCAAATTAATGATATCGATTCGTATGTCATATGTGATGTGTATGAATCAGTCTCACATAAAACCAATGCGTGGTGACACTAGCATGACTCAAATTTCATGTTTTCGGTTTGAAATGACATTTTAGTAAAAAAACACAACCAACATAATGAAAATAGAGGAAATGAATTTGGATCATTTTGAAACTTTAGAAAGAAAATTTATCTCCCATTTGTGATGTATAAGAATAAACTACACCTCAATCTGATTCACAATGTCACCGGTATAACTTGAAATGTGTCTTGTTATTTAAAATTGGCCTTAATTCAAGTAAAAAACACAACTAACATAATGGAAACTGAGAAATCATATTTTGGATTGTTTTGAAACAATAGGAAATTTATCCTTGAGTTAGTTGTGATGTGTAAAAATCAACTCCACCTCAATCTGATAAATGATTTGACCGTTATGACTAAAAGTGTCTGCTATCACATTAAAATTGACATTTTAGCTCAAAACATGTCACTCTCAAAAAACCAAGAAACACATGCTCCGATTTTATTCCAAATTAATGAAAGAAATTCATAAGTCATTTGATCTGTGTATGAAGTATTCTCACTTCAAACAGACGCATGATGTGACTAGTATGACTCAAACTGCATGTTCTCGGTTGGAAATGGCATTTTAGTAAAAAAACAAAACTAACACACTAAAAACCACGGAAATTCATTCCGATTGTTTTTATATTTTAAGAAAATAATCAATCATTAATTTTTGAGGTGTAGGAATCAGCCTCACCTCACAACAACGCATGGTCTCATCAGTATGACTCCAAATGTGCCTTATTATTTAAAAATGATATAAATTCAAGTAAAAAAACAAAAATGACATTATGAAAACTGATAAAACACATTACGAATGTTTTGATACATTATAAAAATGATCAATGATTCCTTTGTAATGTGTAAGTGTCAAGACCACCTCAACATGATGAATGGTGTGACTGGTATGACTAAAATTGTCTGCTATCAGTTTAAAATAAATATTTTAGATCAAAACGTTTCAGTCATTGAAAACTGAGTAAACATGATCTGATTTTCTTCCAAATTAAGGATAATGATTCATGATTCCGTTTTGACGTGTATAAAGAAATATCATGTCAAACTGATTCATGATGAGACTGTTATGACACAAATTTCATGTTTTCGGTTTGAAATGACATTTTAGTAAAAAAACAAAACCAACATATTGAAAACTAAGAAAACACATTTGGATGGTTTTTATAATTTAGAAAAATTATCAATTATACATTTGCGACATGTAGGAATCAACCCATCTCAATACGATCCACGGTCTGACTGGTATAACTCCAAATGTGTAATTTTTATTAAAAATAGACATTTTTTAATGAATTCTTCATATTAATGTTTAAATTATTTCTATATAGTATTAAAAGCACAATATTTGTATTAATTTATAGTTGGTATCTTTTTCTCAACATGGGATGATTTTTTCAGAGACTATTACCATCATAGGACATTTTTTGAGGGGACCATATACATCAAAATAGACAACATTAATGTTTTAAACTGTTTTGTTGGATAATTGTAAATGTAATTTTATAAAACATAGTTCAAAATGTATATAGAAGTGTTTTTTGGTATAAAAAATGAGTTCATATATTTGAATTCATGATTTTAATTAAAAGTATATAGCATTTTTTGGTAAACCTTTTGTGCGCCCTCCTTTATTTTTCATCATTTTCATCATGTATGTGGTTCTTTTGTATATAATATGGGTGGTTATTTTTGAGCTAGTTTTTGTTGGTTTGGGCAGGTTATTATTGCTGGTTTGATTATTCTAGTATGTTGTTTGGGTGATGCATATTATTTTCAGGTTGCTAGGTGTGATGTTATATAAACAACACACCCAGACTGGGAAACCATTATCAACACTTCAATTAGTGCTGATAAAGGACCTCCTTTATCAGTGATAATTAAATCATTGATAAATGGGGTCATTATTAGAACTTCTAATAGTGTTTATAAAAGTTCTCCTTTATTAGCATTTATTGGAGTGCTGATAAATGGGACCCCCCTAATAGGAGCTCTATTATTAGTTCTTTGTTAGAGCTGGTAAATGAATTTTTTTAGTAGTAATAAAATACTCTTTTGTGGTAGTCCATTTTACACTTCATCTATGATTTTTCTTAATATTTTAACTATTTATTGGTATTTGGATTTTCCTTGAGTTTTGGTTCATTTTATTTTTTATTTTAAATTTTGATGTTTTGTTTTATGGAGAATTCTTAGATTATATATGAGTAGTAATCATGATGAAATAATATGTGTGACTTAAATTTTTTTGAAAATCTATTTGACATGGTTAGAAGAAACATTTTCAAACTATGAGGCCAAACCATGTGACCTCCCAAGTGTGCCAAGTTGGGTATAAAATGTGGGTACATAATTTGAAATTTGTTTACCAACCCATGCACCTTGTATAATTTTTTAAAAATCAAGAATCGTTATAATTTAACCCCCAAGACAAACACTTTTCTCAAATTTGTCTCCCATTCTTCTTTTTCACCCCTTTCCCCATTCTCATACAATTCTTATTAGTTTGATTTGGTTTCTTAATTATTATTCAAGATGACACCTTTTTTCCTTCTCTTCTCTTCCTATCAATATTTTTCTCTTTTATCTTTCACAGTGAGGACTTAGCAGCCCAGGGTTCTCTTTGGATCAGTTTTAAATTATTCATTTCATTATTTTAGGGTTAATATTTTTTATTTAATGTTAATTATTTCCTTCTAATGTTGAATTGACAACTCTTTTATAGAAGTGAAAAAATTGTGATGTTTTTATCCAATTTTTAGCCTTTAAATTCTTAAACCATTGTTTTCTTTTTCTTTAAATCCATGATTTTGAATTATAATTATATTATTATATGTGATGGTGGAGTTTTCGGAATAAAAATGGGTTTTATCTTAGTATCCATTGAATTCCAAATGTTTTTAAATTTATTTTTTATTTTTTATAAATTTCTATATAGACCTTTTGTTTGATAAATTTTCCAAAAATGTCATTAATAGAAGTATTTTGAAGTATCAATGGATAGTTTTATCATTTGATTGGTATTCAAATGGATTCCATGATTATTTTTCTGTCCTTGGTCCATATAAAGGTTTTAAAAAAATATTTTAACTTATAAAATGATTTATGATGTATTAAGATTAGTTCTAAATGATAGTGTATGACTTATGGTTTTATAGGATTTCATATGTGTCTCGATTGGCACATTAAAAGTATGTTTTCAAAACAATGGATCCTAGAAGGATACCTCTTATGATTGATGGTACTAAGTCCCAGTTATACCATATGCCTATATTAAAATTATGAGGAGGATTTGAGGAATGATATTTATTATTTTGGGTGTGTTTATGGTTATTATTTATTAAATATATAATATATAAACATACACACACACACACACACACACTTGTTTTTATATTTATTATGAAAATTTATTTAAACAAAAATATTTTATATTCCATGAGAATCCATGTGTAGCTATAGGGATATACAGATACAGATGTTGCACTAGTTTAGGATTCTGCACTTATCAGTGGCCCTTAGTATGGATTCACACATCATATGGAGTTTTCCAAACGGTTAGGATAAAAATAACATTCCCTAGAATTAGGGTGATTGGATTGCATCTGGAGCACTGAACTGATGCATCGTGTTTTCATAATATTCTAGATTTACCCTTAAAAATGAGGTCTTCTACTGATTAATTATTATTGGATAAAAATATTTTTAACAATGCATTATTTTAAAATTTATTTTCCTAAAATATTATATATTTAATTGCATGTGACATACACAACATCAATATTAAAATAACTGTGATATACTTAATAAATATTAATAACTAAATACTAATGTTGTATCCTATTCATAAGTTTGGTGGGTATAAATTGAAATAAACATTTTATAAAATAAATAGATAATGGGTTTCTTCATATAATTAATTGTAAATCATAAATTTATTATTAATTTTATATAAATAATGATTACATGTTTTTTAAAATTATGATATCATTATTGTAAAATAGATTTTTAGCAAGAAATGTATTTTTTTAAAAAAATGTAAAACTAATCACTATTAATAAATTATTATAATAAAATTTGTAGAGTAATTATCCAATAATATTATGTAATATCCAATCAACTATTTATATTTGGAATGTAATGATAATAAAGTCATTTTATGACTAAAAAATATATTTTCATAAAAATGGTAATATTTCATTTTGTTCACTGATATTATAATTAATTTCTACAAAAGTTCTAAATATTATATGAAATAGTGGATATTAATTGTGGATTCATAATATATATATTATCTTAGAGTTAATATTTATTACTTTTACAAAAAACATTGAATTTTCAATGAATAGTGAAAATGTCGATTTTTGTAGAACTGTTATTTCTTTTATTTAAACAAAATAAAATAAAATTCCAACTGTGTTTTAGTTTTTTATATAAATTAACCTCAAAATCGATTACATTAATATTATTCTAAATTATTTTTTGGTAATTTTTATTATATTTTATTTTTCTAAATGAATATATTTATTCCTAGAAAAGAATTTTTGTAAAATTTATTTTTATTGAATTTTTTCAATGTATATTGTAATTAGTTTCAGATTAATACAAAAATTTAGTATCTAGATTTTTTATCATATTTTTAATTATGAGGTTAATCTTTTATAATGTGATGAATTTAATTTTTACACATAAATAATAATAACAATGTGAAAATGTTATCACCAATGTAAATGATAAAACATGGCAATTAATGTTAAAACTATGTTATAAGGTCCTAAATTACATCATAATTATTATTATATGTGATTATTTAAACCCTTATCACCATATATTCTATTTATATCCAATTTTTTTCCTCTTTATCATGAGTAAGATTGTAATAATATTACAAATCTATGAATATTTATAGGTGTTTCACTCCCCTAAATTATAAAAGGGAATTAAGAACCACATATCCTGTATTCCTCACACATCATGACCCATTTATCTTGAAAACTACCTACCTAAATAACATCCCAAACAACTCCCACTACCTACAAGATAATTTCTCTCCCAAATACAACATTATAATTCATTAGGAGTATTAAAAAAGAGGTTTTCCAAAGAAGAATTATAACTCATAACCATGTTCTTTATTTGTACTTATTCTGGTTAATCTATCAAAAATATCGTAACCATGATGATTTAATAACATAAATAACTACAATATAATAAAATGTTATTATTTATATATTCTAACCATTATTCCATTTCATTTTTATCCTCTATAGAATGAAATTGTTTCTTTTACGTTTGTATGGAATACCATCTCAACATAATGATATAATTTATTTTTCATCATTTACTTATATGGTAGGTTAAAATTATTGATAAAATGAATATATTTGATATTTTTAAGATAAATATTATTATATAATAATAATATATTACTTAAAACTATCATTTTAATCCATTTTAAAATGATAATGTGAATTAGGTCTACTTTTAGATTACCACATCCATGAAACAATGTGATTCATTTTTCATTACCACCTTTCATGGATGGACATAATGATTGAAACAATTAATAAAAATAAAATTTATA
The DNA here is from genome assembly GCA_963277665.1 of Viscum album. NCBI lineage: Eukaryota > Viridiplantae > Streptophyta > Magnoliopsida > Santalales > Viscaceae > Viscum > Viscum album. Next base: position 898,994,851 of record OY728127.1, read on the forward strand.
TCATATTTATGATTCATGAAAATTAAATTCATATCCACTTTATTTTTTCCACACTATATAAAAATGTAAACATCACTAATGTGTATGTATAGACTACCATCTCTATGAAACGATGTGCATCATTTTTCTTAACCTCATAACATGTATGGATATAAATGAATTATTAATTAATTGAAATGGTATTTATATTAAATTAAGGATATTTCATATTATGAAGCAATAAAACCATTGAGCATGGTTAATTTCCCAAATTTACTTTGATATTATGAATTGAATGACCTTATAACATCTAACATAAACATAAAAAATTTAACAACTAAATAAATTAAATAAATCAATGATATAAAGGAATAATAATAAATTAATAAACCTAAAAATGGTTTCATGAAAATGTATAAAAACATTATTTAATTTTTAGGGAGTCTGATGAACAAATGAAATGAGTTAGAAATGGGGCAAGTTATTTTCCATATCAATTTCTTCACTTTGTGAGTTTTAATAGTTTCAACACAAGTATTCTTTTTCAATGTAGAATAAACTTCCATATTCAATTATTTTATCAATATTTTACTATAATAAAATTAGTTTATGAATTTTTTTCATCTTCTATACTTCAATATACATTTTATAAAGATTCCATAAATGTCATATGGAATTTTTCAGTAAAATGTTCTGTTAATTTTATTAAGTTATTTTCTCATCTATATCAATGTTCTCCAATATCATTCAAAAATGTTATTTTTTATAATTAAATTATTTTAAAAATAAATTTCATATTCTTAATTACTTTATTTATGATGGATTAGAAATAAATGTTTTTAGTGGTTTCTATAAAGGTCATTTTTGAGTTTCTTTACAAAACTATTTAAAGAGATGTTTTTGAATGCATGAGACATGAATGGAATTTCATGAAATCATGAGAGTTATTACTTAAGAATATTACTCTATAATTTTTCATGTTTTTTCATAAAATATCAATTTTTATCTTTTGGGTTTTTTCCATTTTAATAGTTTTCAAATTTTAAAGGATTGGTATCATTATTTTTACATGAAACACAAAACCACGTCTACATATGTGAAAAAATAATATTAGATAATTTTTATGATGTAATTGAAATATTTTATGATTTTTCCCATGATATGTTACATGGACATTTCATAAAATAATGAGTGATCTTAATATCATTGTGAAAATTTTGGAGATTGATTGTTATCCAATGCATTGTGTAATGTGACAGAGTTATGAAAAATAAAGTTACCCTTAAAGGGATATGTTGGAATTAATGGTGAAGGTAATTTTTTTAAAGGGTTAATGAAATGGTCAATGTTAGGATAAGGTGTCACAATACTGAAATGGTATTTCAATCCATTCTATGGGATTTACACATGTTTTTTGAGATTAAAAGGTATGTAAATTTCATGATATTTTAATGGTGAAACGATAGTTTTTCAAGGAAAATATTTCATTAGTTATCAAGAATTACCATGTAACCCTATAGATTAGAATCCTTACATATTAATTGAAAACCACTTATGAAATATTATGTGTTTGAAGAAGTTTTTGGCGTAATTAACCAATTATTTGATCTCATTATTTATTATGTAAATTTAAAAAGTAATTATTTATCAATAATTTGAAAAGGTCTAACGTGTTTCCTTTCAATTATTATCCCATATTTGTTTTTTTACATATCCCACTTTTTTAAAATGTTATTTATAGCTCCTAAGGATGATTAGGAATTATTATGAATTATTACTACAGATATTGGAAATTGGACATAAAATTAATTAATTATACCATTAAGGAAACATGAATGTGAACATAATATCATGTATTTGTTGAAATACACAATATACAAAACTGAAATTTTTTTCAGTCATGGGTTTTCTACTTCTCTAAAAATATTAACCTAAAAAATCCAAAAAATTTATTAAAATTAAATATCAACTTTTAAACTCATAATTAAGTGTTGATAAAGGTATGATTATTTATAGTTAGAATCAGATCAAAGGTATAAATAAATTTAGAATTTATGATTTTATTTGAGAATAAGTTAAGAGTCTTCTATAAACTCAAAGGATAATATGTTATGTATATTTGTGTTTATTTTTGAATGAATCAAAATTTTTGAATAAAATATGTAATGTTTAGGTACATATTAGTGTTTAACCTCCTTATAAGATCATTTATAATGATTTTTTTAATATACTCACACTAATTTTTTTGTTTATTATAAATGGACAAATCTTGTAGAAACCAAGATAAAATAGATGAGAACAACAATTTGGTGTTATTCGAATAATAAACTATGTACGATATGAGATATAGTGAAATATATTGAGGTTATGAATTTATATCTATATTTTTTTTTATTTAATAATCAAAAAATACTTGAGTTTTTTACTCACCATATAATATAAACAATATAGTTTCACTGATGTTTGGGTGAATATGATCATGGACGTAAAAAGATTCAACTTCATACATGTAAATAATTTGGAAAAATAACCCAAGGAAATGTCCCAATAGAACATGATTATGTATCATATGTTGTAAACGAGGTAATTTGGAAATAAATTATAGCGGAAAAATTGAAATTTTAGATAACATCATGTTAGGTAATAATGTTCATACCAATGTAATAATTGAATGGTTTAAATTTTTAATGTAATGTCATTATAAAAATCGAAAGAACCATTATTAACTATCGATAATGGGATTAAAAAGATCATATGAATAATGTATTATATTGGTCATAATTTGAGGAAGAAAAATTATCAAATGATGAATAAATGGTATGAATTCTATTTTCTATTTTTTTATTATTATTAGAAAATTATATATAAATTTTTTATTATAAGAGTAAATTATTAAGAAATAATATTATAATTCATGATTAATGGTTTATGAATAAATTTATATGATTTGTGTTTTTATATATAGTGTTTTATGAGTCATGATGTGGTGGTAATTTCTTTAAGGGTTAATAAATTTTTGGATGCTCATAAGGAATTGATACCCAACTATGGTTTTATATGATTAGACATTAATATTTTTAATGATATATTTTAAGTCACTTATCAATTTTTAAAATATTATTGGGAAGTGTTTTTTGACCTTTATAATTAACTTCTATTTTATTGAAATGGTTATTTATAGAATAATTGTTTTATATTTTTTTGACATAAGATGAAAGGTATTTATAAACATCACGGTTAATATGATATTTTTTTTGTGGTTAATATATCCAATTTAGATTAATGGTTATAACATATTGGGAATATATTATTTATTGTATAGATGACCATGGGATGAAAAAATGATTTGGAGACTATGTGATTAAGGTAATTTGTTTTGAAGTTTAATATATTGGTAACATTATATGATCATGGTAAATAAAAATTTATTTGAAATGATGATATTTTATTTGAGGAATGTAGTTTAGATTAACTTTTGTAATCCTAAATTATTTTATTTTTTATTTTTTATTTAGTTTATTTATGCATAATATTTGAAGATATTATGTATAATAAGATTAAGGAATATAAATTTTCTTATATGTGACATTATGATTTACTAACTCTTATTAGAGATAAATTTAAGGATTATCTTTGAATAATATGTCATCAAATCATATTGTATTTTGTTTCACATTTTTTCATTCATATTTTAAATTTTATAGGCGAGTTATTTTTAGAATCATTTATGTCAAACATTGGGTGTTATTATTTTTGTATTGTTGAGACTGATGTATGAATCATATTCATATTAAGTATTATATTACCTGATTATAAATATTTTGATTTTGGTATGTGTCTAGAGACAAAAATAATACACTGAAATTTTTTTATTGATCTTTTATTATATTGAATGTTAATTTAATGGTACAGGTTTAATAAAATTATTCATTAAAAATATGAGATAAATTAAAGATATAGAATTGATCCAAACACATCCAATATATGAAATTGTTCTTATGGAATGAACATATATCGAGTAAGTATACTATATAATATTTTATATCTTGATGGAAATACGAATTACTAAACATAAGCAATACGTAGATAAATATATCAAATTTTAAGGTATGATTTTAGAAAATTACTAAAAAGTATGATCCTCACAATAGTAAATTCATTTTTAATAGATATATAGGAAATGCTATGTTTTGAATTATTAAATAAAGTATTAATATTATTTTCAAAAGATAAAGAAATTAAAATGGACTAAAATTTGTTTCCTTCGACTTATATATGCCTAACTGTAATTGCATATATTATATTCAGTAAATGTTTTAAAAAATTTACATCAGAGGTCATATTAAATTATATAGACACATTTTATTTTAGGGTTTCAAATGTAACTGCCTATAATTTTAGAATTTATTTACAAAAGATAACACTATATTTAATTTCATGTGGTATACATACGAGTGATCTTATATGAACGATGATAAACAATAGAAATATTTTTATTTACATATGACTGTTACAACCTATTCGTTGTATTAAAGTGTTTGAATAGGAATAAAAAAATTATAAAAAAAATATATAAATTATTTCTATAATAAAATGAATAACTAGTCATAAATTTATTATAAATTGGTTAAAAATGAAGAAAAAATCTTATGTTTGTAAAAGATATATTTTTCTTCAAGATATTTTTACAAATGAAATATATTTTTATCAAAATATATATTTTATTAAGAAATACTCATAAAAAATATAATTATATGAGAAGATAATATGTCAATTGAAATTAATTAAGATTCAATTAATTATGGTTATTTTGAAATAAAGAAGAATATAGTCATTTTTGTCTTCAAAAAAACATTTTCTCCGTATATGATTTTTATAAAATTTTCATTGTGGATATAATTTTATTTTTTTACACTTTTATAAGTTTATTGTGTTGAAATGTAAATAAAAACAAAATAATCATATCATAATTAATATAGAGTTAATTTTTGGGTATATCCTTCAAAATTATTAATATTTGGTCATATAGTGAAAAATTCCAACTTTTTAGTACCTCTGTTTTTTCTTTAAATAAATAATTTCAAAAGTATCTTTCCATTTCTTGTTTGGTTTTAATGTAATATAGTATTCCTTTTATTAAAAATAATATATAATTTCTTTTTAATCAAAATTAAATTTCATTTTGGAATAAGTTCACTTTTATTCATCAAAATGAATTTCTCTAAAAATAGTTTTTCATTCCATTTTGAAATCTTATATTAAAATAACTTTCATTAACTTATCCATCATGAATACAGAAAAAATATTTCTCATATTTTGAATTATTATGGTAATATATAGTAATATTCTCAATTTTTATACTCATAATTAATAATAGCCATTCAAAAACGTATTCATTATAGTAAGGTGTAAAATCGGTTAATTAAGGTTAAATTTTACAGATAATGGAACAAAATATCATAAAAATTCTCATTGTATGAGAGTATATGAAATATATTCACTTCGTATTATAAATTTTATTTAATTTTATACACTTTCCCATGAGTACGATATTTATAATTTTAGTAGCTATGAAATATTACATGTCTGCAACTCCCCTTTGTTATAAAGGGGCCCCCATCTCCTCTATTCCTTAAAGATAGTTTAAAATTTATCTAAACCAATGCCTACCCATATAGATTTCGAAACATTTTCCCTATCACCAAGAGGCTAGTTTATAAAAAAAGGAAACCCTAGAAGGGTAAAATTTTATACCAAATGAGGTTTTGTAATGAAAATACATTACTCTTAACTGATTTCATTCATTTTATTTCTTCTTATAAAACATTAAACAATTTTCATCTCCATGAGGATATAATAAAATAAATATCTAAACAATACCATTTTCTTATTTTTGAAATATATATTTATTACTTTTTTTTACATCCTATAGATTGAAAACATCGCTCATGTGTATGTACATACTACCGTCTCCATAATGTGTTATAATTCAATTTTAATTATAGCCACATATATATATATAAAATATAAAAATATATATATCTATATTCCATTTATGTTATTATTATGATTTTATAATGGTTATTTATTTCTTACATTCATTCCCCACATATGTGGGAATATGATAACATTGGTCTATATATGTGTGAACTACAACATCCACAAAGAATTGTGATTCCTTTATGATTTCCACCTCACATGGATACTCATAAGGATTTAACTAAAGAATACATTTTAATTGTTTAAAATATTTATTATTTTTTAAAATTAAAATATTATATACTATATTTATTTTCTACTATATCGAATAGTGGAATCAAAACTTATTTTTACGTATAGACATCCATCACCATGAAACGATGTGCTTAATTTTTTATGAACACTTTACATGGATGATATTAAATGTATATTTAATGTATAAAAAATATAAGTTTAATAAATTTTGGATATTTATATGAAGGAACTACGAAACCTTTTTCCATGGTCAACAAGAAAATGTTATTTTGATATTTTTAAATGAATGACTTCAAAACATCTGATGTAAACACAAATGAATTAATAACTAAATAAATCATGGAAAAATATAAAATTCAATAAGAAAAAGAAAAAGGGTTTATATAAATTATATAAATAATTTAATTTCATTAATAACAAGATAGTTGAATGAACACAATGGGTTTGTACATGAGGTGCAGGATTTTTCATCTCAATATCATTTCTTTGGGACATACACAATTTTTACAATATTTTTTCATTCTTATGTTGTATAAAATACATTATGGATGTCATTTATCATTAATTTACTATAATAAAATTTTTACAGGTTATAGTAATGTTCTACCCGTCAATTATATTTTGATTCAAATGTTACAAAATTTGTAATTAAGTTTTATTTAAAATGTTGTTTTAAATGTTTCATAGCTCTTCCATTTATATATACATATTCATAAAATATTGTTCAAAAATGTTGTTATAAATAATGAATTTTTTATTATATGAATTTTTTATTATCAATTGACATTATTTATGAAAAATTTGAAGGATTATTTTTAGTATTATCCGAAAGGTTTAATTTTTTTACTTTTATTACAAAAGTGTGAAATAACTATTCTATTAATATATGCGGAATTAAATAAATTTATCTTCCTCTATAAAATAATTAGTTTTAAAGATTAATAAAAAAATTCATATTTTTTAAATGAAAATCTTATTTCTCTTTATTGATATTTTGTTTTTTATCAATTTCATTAGAAAATAATGCTTATCTATATTATTACATGAAGCCTGAAAGTGATTCTCCATATGTGTTAAATAGAATATCTTGTGATATTTTAAAATGTAAATGAAATATTTGTGTTTTTTTCTCATGATATGGTTATTAGGGAATTTTATACAATAACATGCATGTTTGATATCACTCTAAAAAATGAGTGATCCCAATTAATTATTATAATGCACTTGCTAAAGCGATGGAGCAAACCAGAATTATGTTTCTCATAAGTGATATATTGTAATTAACCTAGAATATTATTCCTATGTAAGGATTATTGTTAGGGTGAATATAAGGATAATATTATGATTTTCCGACATGTGATTTCAATTATTTCTATGTGTCTTAAAGGAACTATTTTTTATTTTATAAGATACAAAATGTTTATGATATTTTAAATGTGAAATGTTGGATTTTAAAGTAATGGTTTTTTTAAGTTCTCATGTTTTCTCAAGTAACACTCCTGATTTTGATAATATATTTATGATAAATAAATTATTTATGAAATATTTTTAATTTTATGATTATCTCATGAGAATGTAAAGGATTATTTTAGCTTAATGTTTATATTTTAAAAATAAAATATTGTTCATGGTTTTCTTAATTTTGAAATGAAATACCAGGTTTCCATTATTTTCATATTCCATAATAATCATTTTTTCCTCATCCAAAATTTTCAAAAAAAAATCAAAGGGTATAAGGATGAGTTGAAACTATTAGGAACTCTATATCTGGATAAAAGAAATTATCCTTGAATGAGGCATGCATGTCATAAAATAAATATAACTCTTAGCATAAGAGCCTATTATTGTGGAAAAAAGTACAATGTATTAAAATATCCAATTTTTTATGTAATGCTTTTCCTAAGTCTCTACAATAATAAATGAAAATTTTTATGGAAATATATTAGGGAAAAACCCTTGTTATTAATAATGTATTTATGGGTTGATTATGTTATAGGGTGTAATATTATTGATTACTTATCCTAGTTATCATTTATCACACTCTTAACAAATATTGTTTACCTTATATTCATCAATACCTTGTCTTTTTATTTATATTATTATTATCATCAATTATTATGGTTCCTTATTTTAGTTTTCTCTTCTTTTAAATGAAATAAAATTATTTATTTTATTTTAGTTGAAATTTCAATAAAAAATAAAAAATTCATTTGAATTCAACATTTCTAAACGATAGTTAAACATAAAATGACTAACCTGTACATTATAAATGTAATTATTTTATTATGATAATGACTTGTGATTTGTTTTTGAATAATGTTTTAGCTTTATTTAAAACTAGTTTAAAAATTTTGTTTTATTTAAAATTTTTTCTTTGGTTTTAGTCTATTGCATACTTTCTAGGGATTCATGCTAACTTCTCTCTAAATTTTAGTTGTAGTCTTGACATATAGTCACTCATGAATAATTGGTGGTTTTATGGTTGGATGGTTACTTATGAAATCTTTGGGATCATATTTGGAAATATTTTACTATAATATTTTTTTATCCAAGTCACCCTATCTTGTATGAGTTTTTATATTAGTTATATATCATACATTAAGGGGGTTATTTATTTACTCTATATACCTTGTTTTTTTCTGCACATTTTAAATAATACTTTTCATCTATTTTTTGGTCATCCAACGTGTAGATTTCCCTTTCTAGATTTCAATTTAGAAGCCCCTTGTTTTTCATTATTTATTATGATACATCTTCCCCTGATTATATTATACAATCCATATCAGTAGTTTCCAACTTAAGGATGTTGACAACATGCCTTGGGTATTCCACCTGCCATATTAGGTTCCCAGTTCAAGGGTAGAATGATATGCTTAAAAATACATTGAGTTGATAATACATTATAGGATTGATATACCAATAGTAAAACATATAAATTGGGAGATTTATAGATAAAAAATTGATAAATACAACATTATAATTAAATAAAATCATGTAGATATAAAATTATAGGTATATGTACGTAATTAGAATGGCTAATAGAAAAATGTTAAATATATAGAAAAATATAATAATATTAGTGATAATACTATAAATCATTACAACATAGAAATATATTATAAGAAAAGATAAATATTTTAGGTATGAAAATACATGATTAATAAAATGATGCATTTATAATTGATATGTTGAAATATAGATAATTATATAAATATAATATAACAAATGATAATATATCAAAATATAGAAATATATATATAAATAAATTACAATATAGATATATATTTAGAAAAAATGAATTAAATAAAGAAAGAAACCAATAACTAAAGGAAAATAGAATGATAGACATATAAAGGTAGACATATAAACATATCCAAAATGAGATAAACTAATGAACAAAAATATAAAAATATATAAAAAATTTAATATTGTAAATAAGATTAAAATACTAAAAAATACACAAGAATAAAGACGCATAATGGTGATGATGAAAAAACATACTCAAGGTAATATTTACAGACCCCACCAAATATATATATATATAATACAACACATATACTTCACACACAAAAATATAATGATACTCATACAAAAGAACCCATGCACTAACATAAACAGTGAGGTGGATAAGGTGTTAGAGGTAAATAAATCAATAGAGACACATTAACACACATAATCTAAGATAAATAGATTGTAAATGATAAATTATATATATTCATTCAAGTAAATCTATAGATATGATAAATAAATATACCATGAAATATACACACAATGTCATGAAAATGAAAAATGTATATGTTTGTATTTAAAGAGGGAAGCAGGAAGTGAATGATTGATGTAATGGATAAAAAAACTGTACAGATCGATGGAATCCCCTCATAAAAATTTAATAATTCCATAGGAAGACAACCAATATTTGAAAATACAATCAATATATCAAATAGGTCACCCTCAAAATCAAGATAATTAAATTATCTATTACTCATGCACAAATTGTTAATAATCTCTAAATCATAATAGAGGATTATTTTACAATCTATGATCTAATAGGAGATCATACATGAAGTAGTTTAGGTTTCTAACATGGAATTGATCACCAAGGATGATTATACCTAAAACTAAAAGGAGTTTTTTATTATTCATTTATAGGTTAATACTAGTGATCATAACAAGGGATTTATCTTGAATAGAGTTTTCTACCTTGAATAATGTTTGAAATCCGTGACGTTGAAGAAATTTTCATCCCAAATAATCCATTCTAGTGTATGCCCCTAAGTATAGTATTAATCTTTAAAATCCCAGGTAAATAAAGAATATTACATTTTCATATTTATTAATATTTTTAAATAAAATATCAATATTATTTTAAAGGGGATGCAATTTTCAATGGCATACCCAACACACAACAATGAGTTTCATTAAAATCTTACATTGCACACTTAGAGTATAATAATATTATTTTAAATGGTAGTTAATGCCTAGACATTGTAATGGATAGAATGAAAAGAACTAACTAAAAAATGATTATATATGTTTTTCAAATATTTTTATATTTATCCAATAAATGTTAGAGGCTTAAAATGAAAATGAATCCAATTTTAAGCATAAACCTTCTAATATTCTTTAAAATGTCGATTAACCATATTTTGATGGAGAACCCTTTTTAAATAAACTATTGAAAATTTTATATGTTATATTTGACAAAATAAAATCCTTCTTTAGAATATAGACATCAAAATTTACATTGTGTAATTTTTTTTATTTTTCTAATAAAGTTCATTTTTAGTGAAAATGTTGTATTTTAATTCAAAACCTCATTTAAATATAATTTATTTATATGGATATATTATATTTTTAATTGGGTTTAATGTGTAGTTAAAATATACTTTTATAATTTAATCCAATGGTGGTCATTGGAATTAATTTCACTTTGAAATTGGACATTAACAAGTGTCAATATTTTGATAGATATTGTTTCTTAATAACATGTTATTTGTTTTGACAGCGGGAATTAATTATAAAAATAATAAATGAAACTTTTATGTTTTTAATTTTTTAAAATGGGTATCATTTTTGAATTTGGAATATCAAATATTGATTCAGGTGAATTTTTGGTATTTTTCTGAAAAACATCAATTTTGATGAATAGAGAAACCACTAAGTGGTAGTTAAAAAACTAAATCTTCGTTTAAATGAAATTTTCCACCTCTGTGATCTGAATTTCAATATTCCAACATACATGGTTGTTATTAGGATGTGAAATTCGGTTCAATGGGATTAAAATAATTTTTTAGTGAATAGTAACCTTTATGTTTTATTAATCGCGATTAAAGGTACTTAGTGTAATTTAATGTAAATATAATGATATATTAATATAAAATTACATTTACACTTGTCTTACACTTATTTTATGAGTCATGTCCAACCATGACAATCCATGGGTCAACTTGGGGACCACATGGATCCACTTGGCGGAGAAAATGACATTAATAACATTTTATTTAAAGTAAAAATAGTGTCACAAACATGTATTGTTTTACTTAAAAAAATTTAACATGGGGTTATACAAGTCATATTTTTTTCTATAAATATTCCTTATAAATTTTAAAATATTTCCTACATCATGATTTTTTTTTTATAATTTATAGACATTAAATAAATAAATTTATTTATGACACCATGATGATGCAGTGATTACCTCATTAATGAACGATTTAAATAAAATGAAATGATATGGTAAAATATAAGACTTACACTTGTCAAAAACCTATTGGATGGGTAGATTTAGAACCCGGATCACCTTATCCTTAGAATATATCTTTGTGGGACCTTTAAAATCAGAAAAGTGTTTTTTAATAAAGTAACATTTTATAGCATTCCAAGAGTGCCCCCCTCTTATAAAAGGCCCCACCTCTACCCCATTAACCACTCCTCTCAAGACTTTGGCTTGACCAAACTCTTCTCATTTTTTCTCTCCACATCCCTCTCTTACTCATAGAAGCCTCACATTGGGCAGAAGCCTTTCCAAGGAATCTTTTGGCTCCAATCAAAAAGAGTTACCCGATTTAAAGGTAATGTCTTCTCTTATGTTATTTTGTTTTATTTTTCTTATCCAACCCCCTATGCACTTTTTATTAATTTATTTTGTCACAAAAACAGTATCTTATATATACTAGGATGTTTTTATGAGAATTATTTTAGCCACACTTACACACACACACCCATCTAATGGTTAAAGAGCATATTGTTTCCGTGGGTGGCGAATTACTTCCTCACAAAATGATGATTGTTCAATATTCTTTTAACACCTCTCATGGTGGCCATTAAGATGTCACTATATTTATATATTATATATATTATTTTTATTTTTTCCTTATCCTCATGTATTTTTCATTTATTCCATAACTTTATGATTTCCATAATTGTTAAACGCGATAATTTCATTTTAGGAAGTGCGGACTACCACCCCTCAATGTGATTTGAATCGTTAATGCCATATGTGGGATGTATAAAGGATGGATTTAATGATGTTATATATGATATTATACTGTAATTATAATATACCTATGTATCATTATGTTTTCATTCCATTAAAATATGAAATAGAAATTAAAGTAGAGTTCATGCGTACGTACATATTACCGTCTCCATGAACGGTGCATTTCATTTCTTATCTCCAAATGATATGTACTATTATATGTAAATATATATAATAGATATATATGATATATATTATATCTAAATTATTAATATCATTTTTAAATTTTAATATATATATCTCTCATTTAGTTTTAATGCAATTAATATGAGAAAGAAATGAAAGTATCGTTAATGCGTACGTACGACCTACCGTCTTCATGAATGGTGCATTTCATTTTTATCTAAAAATGTTATGGAATAGTATAAAATGAATATATATAGTATATATATGGTATTTAAATCATTATTACTATTCTGGCGATGATGTACTTATAACTACATGGAAAATTCTTTTCAAACAAGATCATGTACCGAACATCGACAAAAACGTCTGATATGAACTCACATAATTTACTAATTATAATAAAATTAAAATATGTGATATGAATTGAATAATAAAATTTTAATTAGTCCCTTATGAAATTAAAAATTAACCAATGTTTATTACTCAGTAATATAATGAAACGAACATAACAAGTCGGACTTGAGGTAAGGGATTCTACCTCTCTCTTTCTTTTCAAGTACTCTCTTTTATGTCGTTTATTTTAAAATCCTCTTCCTTATGTTGGGGGATGTTATTTTATATTCCTATTAATAAACATTTTATTTTAATATGATGAGAGACCCTATTTGATCTCATCAATCCATTTTTTGGAAGTTTTAATTGGAGTTGTTAGGCTGCCAAAGTTTCGTAACAGATTTCTTATCTCACTTTTAATTCCATGATATTTCTATTGATTTCCCCTTATTTATGGCATGTGGTGTATTTTTTACTACCATTTCATATATATTATCATGATTTTATTTATATTCATGTTATTCTATAACTCATTTGGTTTTTTATTATCTTTTGGACATACGACTCAATTGATTACTATGAGGGTTTTTATCTCACTTTTTGTTCCTCTAAGACTCAGGCTACATTTTCCACCATTTATTTTTGTGTGGTGTATGTACTGCCCATAATTGTATTCTTTATGTAATATAATTTAATTTATGGGTATTTACATCTCATTTTATGACCCTTATTTCATGGGGTGTATGCTTCGGAAGTTACCCAAATCGGTAAGGGAACTTTTCACCGTCCTCTTTTTAAAAGACTTCTTGTGTTAGGTATTTTAATTTAAATTTTATTAAGTTGGGATATGTTCTTATATATCATTATTTCTGTAAATTTTATATCCAAGCTATGAGATACACTTTTTATCACTCATCAACTTATTTTCTGAACTTTAATGTGACGTCGTTAGGCTGTTGAATTTCTGTAAGGGAACTTCTTAACCCAATTTCAATTCTTTGGGTTAAACCTATACTTCATGATTATGTCATGCTATGAATATGTTTGGATGACCTCGGATTGTTTTACACTTAATATCAACTTATATTGGGTGTATTTATATTTTCCACACATATTTATGTAATTGATTTATCCATAATCTAAGGATACCATCTTTGTATGGGACTTCGTCTCAATCTCCTTTCATTGAGGCATCTTTTGATTTATACACGACATTATTTTATACAGTATATAAACCCCTTTTGACTTTTCATTTCATTGAAAGGGAATCTTTTCTCTACGATGCATTTTACTAAATGACAAAAAACAATGTTTCTTTTTTTAACGTAAGTGGTGACATCAACCTTTTCTGCCACCGCGAGTATTATTTTTTCTATGGATTCCTTAATAAGACGTAATGTTGTCAAAAGGAAAAATAAATACCATAGACTCTATTAATGTATTTTTTATAGAAAATTGTATTTTTTACAATGGATTTTCAATATCTTAAAATGTTATATAGTTATTGAAATGTTGGAATTTTATCTTTCCATTATGCTTATGTTATGTGTTATGATTAGGTTATGGTTCTTGGCCATTGTTACGTATATAGGTGGTTCCGTGACAAACCTAGGGTGGGTGAGCTTAAGATAGCTCTCTAATGCATTGGGTAACATGAAAGAGGTAAAAGTGAATATTTCTCCTAAGATATTTAAGAAATATACTATGATTGGTTTTCCAAATGTGACTCCCTATATAGCTATGATAGCTACAATGTATGTATCATTTGTATGCCTTAAGTTAAATTTATGAATTGTGATTACTATGTGTTATTCATGAATATTATGACATCAGAAGGTATGTTTTTATTTAAAATTATGTTTTCATCGATTTTTATTTTTTATGGGTTAATGTTTCCTTTTATTATGTTATAACCCTTAATGAGCTTTTTATGCTCATCCCAAGTTTTTGAAATGTTTTCCACATGACTAAATGTGGAACACGGTCAGGGATGGGATCAAGGAAATGTCATGATGTCTAAAACATGGAACTAGAAATGAATCTTTTATTCAAGAGTATATATTTTGTGAAAAAAAGGAAACTGAGTAGATGTGTCTACTTTGTAATCTTTGAGATGTAATAGTTATGTCCTAATTCTCTAAAACTCTAAACCTGAAAATATCCTCAATGTGAATTTTTCACATAATTTATTATTATGTAATATTTTAAGGCCGGGTCCTTATAGTTGGTATCAAAGGTTGGTTTAGATAACTTTAGAGGTTAGAGTGTTGTTTAAGTAGAAGTGGAAAGTTGTATATAACAACAATAGTTAGTATATTAGATGGAGTCACTGTACTTTTTGAAAGTTATAATGATATTGAGATAACATGGATAAGTATATCTTTGTTTTTATCTTCTTCATTAGTAAATGATGATTTTTTTGATATACTCACACTGACATTTTTGGTTTTAGTAAATTGATGGATCTAGAAGGAACCAAAGTGACAATGGGTTTGAAGGAAACTGTAGTGGTTCTCTGATTAAGAGACTGGATGAAATGGGGGATTCAATGAGAAATCTCGTGGTAATTCTAAACCAACTATCAGGAGTCCTGATTAACCACTTGATCCTTGGTGAGTTCTCTAATGCATCATGTACGAGAGAAACAAATCGATGTGGAAGTTTAGGTAATAATTATAAAGTTAACCATTACGGTTTATTTGATCCTTACTTTTGAGGTAATTATGGGTTAATATACGTTATCATGGAAAATGAAAGGAAAGAGATAAATGTGATGTTAAATTATGTTATGGTTATTTTTGAATATTTTATCTGTTTTAGGAGAATGTTATAGAAATTATTTAGTTTTTGAAAAAGGACAACACGTAGACAGTGTGACAATCCGTTGCGTCGGACAAAGCTGCGGGAATCGAACCCAGAACCAAAGTGTGACTTGTATTTATTTCCTACCACTGGAATACGTGAAGTACTTGGTTAGTATGACTAATTCTTTTTAGTTAGATGATCTTATGAATCAGCAATAAGTTGATTTTGGGTTATCTATGGAAATGATTAACCTCTCATGGAGGATATGTGATTAGGATAATTACTTTTCATTATGATACTTTAATAGTAACTAATGTTATTTAGAGATAACTGTTAAGATATATCATGGAAGACTATGTGATTAAATCCTTCAAAGATTTGGATTTCTATCTTAGTTTGGATTACATTGAATAATTTTATGGATAACTGTTTATTGAATGGTCTTTGATGTACTTTGGGTTTTGTTAGACAAATTTTGGAGATTAAGAGTACTGTTTCTTTTTATAAAGGATCATCCATTTTGGGTATTATCTGATTTTGTGCTAACAATTTTGGTTTTGGATAAAGTCTAATGACAAGGGAAATATATAGTTCATCTTTTGTGGGTTAGGTTATTCTCAATAAGTTGATAAATTCTCTCTTAATTTGAACAAGTCATCCTAAATACTCGTCGTTTGGAGAAAATATGAGTTTGTGTCAGAAATCTAGTAAAAGATGAAAGTCTACATGACAAGTGAGTATGTTTCATTATGAATTAGTTAAGCTGATAAATAAATTACTCAATAAAATGTAACTTAAAACTAAAATGTTGTCTGTTAACTTTTCCTACTATGTAATCAAATATCGTTTAACCCATCAAGAGTTTGTGATTTTCTTAGGGTTAAATTTCTCTTAATCATGTTTTCAATCACTCTCCATCAGAAAATGACCTTTTTTCTTCCATATCCATGTTTTCCTACCTACAATCCTAGTATGGGTTAACTAGGGTGACCTTTGTAATTCTATTTCTTTATTTTAAAGTGATAGTTTTACTGACTCCTGTTCTGATGTGGGACATTCAATGACGTTTCCGAGCCCAATTATAAATTTGCAAGGAAGAAATTCCCAAAAGGGGGGAAGGATGTAACATCCCAGGTAAATAATTAATATGAAATTTTTATATTTATTAATATTTGTGAATAAAATATAAATATTAATTTAAAAAGGATGCTATGTTCGATGGCGCACCCAACACGCAACAACAAGTTTCTTTGAAATCTTACGTTGCACAGTAATAGTATAATAATATTATTTTAAATGGTAGTTAATGCCTAGACATTATAATGGAGAGAATGAAAAGAACTAACTAAAAAATTATTAAATATGTTTTTCAAATATTTTTACATTTATCCAATAAATGTTAGCGGCTTAAAATGCAAATGAATCCAATTTTAATCATAAATCTTCTAATATTCATTAAAAGGTAGATTAACCTCCTTTTGATGGAAAACCCTTTTTAAATATACTTTTGACAATTTTATATGTTATATTGGACAAAATAAAATTCTTCTTTAGAATCTGGACATCAAAATTTTCTTTTTGTAAATTTTTGTTATTTTTCTGATAGAGTTCATTTTTAGTAAAAATGTTGTATTTTAATTAAAAACCTCATTCTAATATAATTTATTTATATGGATATATTATCTTTTTAATTGGGTTTAAAGGGTAGTTAAAATATATTTTTACCATTTATTATAATGGTTGTCATTGGAATTAATTTCACTTTGAAATTGGACATAAATAAGTGTCAATCGTTTGATAGATATTGTTTTTTAAAAACACGTTATTTGTTTTGACAACAAGAAATAATTATAAAAATAATTAATGAAACTTTTATGTTTTGAATTTTGTAAAATGGATATCATTTTTGAATTTGTAATATCAAATATATCTTAGGGCTCCTTTTTGGTATTTTTCTAAAAAACATCAATTTTTGATGAATAGTGAAACCACTAAGTGGTAGTTGAAAAACCAATTTTTTGTTTAAATGAAAATTTACCACCACTGTGATCTGAATTTCAAAAATCTGACATAAATGGTTTTCTTTAGGAAGTAAAATGTGGTTAAATGGGATTAAAGTTTTTTGTTGAATAGTAACTTTTATGTTTTATTAATCGCGATTAATGGTACTTAGTGTAATTTAAGTTAAATATAATGATATAATAATATGAAATTACTTTTACACTTGTTCTATACTTATTGGATGATTCATGGCCGACCAAGAAAATCCATAGGTCAACTTGGGGACCCCATGGAGCCACTTCGGTATGAAAATGACATTAATAACGATTTATTTAAAGTAAAAATAAGAGTGTCACAAACATGTATCGTTTTACTAAAACAATTTTTACATGGGGTTATACAAGTCAAATATTTTTACTATAAATATTCACTAGAAATATAAAAAGATTTCATACATCATGATATTTTTTTTATAATTTTTAGACATTAAATAAATAAATTTATTTATGACAACATGATGATGCAGTGATTACCTCATTAATGAATGAATTAAATAAAATAAAGAGATACGATAAAATATAAGACATAAAATTGTGAAAAAACTATTGGATGGGTTGATTTAGAACCCTTATCACCTTATCCTCTAAATATTTCGTTGTGGGACCTTTAAAATCCTAAAACAATTTTATAATAAAGTAACATTTTATAACATTCCAAGAGTGCCCCTCCACCCTCTTATAAAAGGCCCCCACCTCTACTCCCTTACCCACACCTCTCAAGACTTTGTATTGACCAAACTCTGCCAATTTTAGATCTCCACGTCCCTGTCTTACTCTTAGAAGCCTTCCTTTGGGCAGAAGTCTTTCCAAGGAAGCCTTTGGCTCAAATCAATGAGTTACTCGATTTAAAGATAATGTCTTCTCTTATGTTCTTTTGTTTTATTTTGCTTCTCCAACCCCCTAAACTGTTTATATTACTTTATCTTGTAACAAAACTAGTATATTAAATATAATAGGATGTTTTTATGATAAGTATTCGAGATACACTTACACACACCCCCATCTAATGGTTAAAGAAAATATTGTTTCTATGGGTGGCGAATTACTACCTCATGAAATGATGATTGTTCAATATTATTTTAACACCTATCATGGTGGCCATTAGGATGTAACTGTATTTATATAAGATATATATTATGTTTATGATTTCCTTATTATTCTTTGTTTTTCATTTATGCCATACCTTTTTGATTTCCACAACGGGCAAACATGATAAATTCATTTTAGGAAGTGCGGACTACGGCCCCCTCAAAGTGATTTGAATCGTTAATGCTATGCGTGGGATGTATAAAGGATGGAGTTAATGATTTTATATATGATATTATACTGTAATTATAATATACCTATGTATCATTATGTTTTCATTCTATTAAAGTATTAAATATAAATGAAAGTAGCGTTCATGCGTACGTACGGATTACCATCTCCATGAACGGTGCATTTCATTTCTTATATCCAAATGTTATGTACTATTATAAGTACATATATAATGGATATATATGATATATATTACATATAAATGATGAATATAATTCTGTAATTATATTATATATATCTCTTATTTAGTTTTAATGCCATTAATATGACAAAGAAATGAAAGTAGTGTTTATGCGTACGTATAACCTACCGTCTCTATGAATAGTGCATTTAATTTTTATCTCCAAATGTTATAGAA
The DNA here is from genome assembly GCA_963277665.1 of Viscum album. Classification (NCBI taxonomy): domain Eukaryota; kingdom Viridiplantae; phylum Streptophyta; class Magnoliopsida; order Santalales; family Viscaceae; genus Viscum; species Viscum album. The sequence continues at coordinate 899,014,601 of OY728127.1, forward strand.
TAGTATAAAATTAATATATACTAGATATATATGATATTTAAATCATTAATTCTATTCTGGAGATGATGTAATTATAACTAAATGGACAATTCTTTTCAAACAAGTTCATGTACAGAACATCGACAAAAACGTCTGATATGAACACACATAATAAACTAATTATTATTAAAATATAATATGTGATATGAATTGAATAATAAACTTTAAATTAGGTCATTATGAAATAAAAGATTAAACAATGTTTTTTATTCAGGAATATAATGAAACGAACAAGACAAGTCGGACTTGAGGTAAGGGATTCTACTTCTCTCTTTCGTTTCAAGTACTCTCTTTTATATCGTTTATTTTAAGCTCCAATTACTTGTGTTGGGGGATGTTATTTTATATTTATATTAAATTAATTTTTATTTTAATATGTCTAGAGACCCTATTTGATCACATCAATCCATTTTTTTAAATTTTAATTGGTGTCGTTAGGCTACCAAAGTTTTGTAAGGGATTTCTTATCCCACTTTTAATTCTGTGATATTTATATTGTTCGACCCTTATTTATTGCATATGCTGTAATGTGTATTCCTATTTCATATATTATCATGATTTTATTTATATTCATGGTATTCTACAATTCATTTTGTTTTTTATTATCTTTTGTTCATATGACTCAATTTATTATTACTAGGGTTTTCTCCAACTTTTTGTTCCCGTGAGACTCATGCTACATTTTCCACCATTTCCTTTTGTGTGATGTATGTACTTCTCATGATTGTATTATTTGTGTAATTTACATTAATTTATGGGTATTTACATCTTAATTTTATGAACCTTATTTCATGGGGTGTACATTTCAGATGTTACAAAAATCGGTAAGGGAACTTTTCACCCTCCTCTTTTTAAAAGACTTATTGTGTTAGATATTTTAATTTTAATCTTTTTATAATGGGATATGTTCTAATATATCCTTATTGTTGTAAATGTTATTTCCAAGTGATGAGATACACTTTTTATCTCTCATCAACTCATTTTCTGAACATTAAATTGTCGTTGTTAGGCTGTTGAATTTCTCTAAGGGAACTTCTTAACACAATATCAATTTTTTGGGTTAAACCTCTACTTCTTGATTATGTCATGTTATGAATATCTGGAGATGACTTCAGATTGTTTTACACATAATATCCAGTTATATTCTGTGTGTTTATATTTTCCACACATAATTTTGTAATTGATTTATCCTCAATCTAAGGATACCATCTTTGTACGGGACTTCGTCTCAATATCCTTTCATTGAGGAAACTTTTGATTTATACATGACATTATATTATATGGTTTATAAAACCCTTTTGACTATACATTTCATTCAAAGGTAATCTTTCCTCTATGAAGCATTTTCTAAATGATAAAATGTAATGTTTCTTTTTTTAATGTAAGCGGTGACAACAACCTTCTCCGCCGCCGTGAGTATTATTTGATCTATGGCTTCCTTAACAAGATGTAATGTTTTCAAAAGGAAAAATAAATAACATTCCCTAATTTAATGTATTTTGGTATTGAAAATGGTATTTTTATGAATGGATATTCAATATCATAAAATGTTATACTGTTATTGAAATGTGGGAATTTTATCTATCCTTTATGCTTAAGTTATGTGTCATGATTATGTTATAGTTCTTGGCCATGGTTACGTATATGGGTGGTTCTGTGATAAACCCAGGGTGGGTGAGCCCGAGATAGCTTCCCAATGAATTGGGTAACGTGAAGGAGGTAAACATGAATTTTTCTCTAAAGAGATTTAGGGAATATACTGTGATGGGTATTCCAAATATGACTCCCTATGTGGCTATGATAGATACAATGTAAGTATGTTATGTATGCCTTAAGTTACATTTATGAATTCTGATTACTATGTGTTATTCATAAATATAATGTGTTCAGAAGGTATGTTATGATTAGAAATTATGTTTTCATCGGTTTGTATTTTTGATGGGTTAATGTTTCCTTTCATTATGTTATAACCCTTACTCAACTTTTTGTGCTCATCCCATGTTTTTGAAATGTTTTCCACAGGACAAAAAGTGGAATACAGTCATGGATGGGATCAAGGAAATGTAATGATGTCTAAAACATGGAACTAGACATGACTATTTTGTTCAAGAGTTTATATTTTGTGAAAAAATGGAAACTGAGTAGATTTGTCTACATCATAATCTTTGAGATGTAATAGTTATGTCCTAATTCTCTAAAACTCTAACCCTGAAAAGATCCTCAATGTGAATTATTCATTTAATTCATGATTATGTAATGTTTTAAGGCTGGGTCCTTATATAATCTATGTTTAATTTAGAATCCTTTCCTCTATTCCCACCTGCATAACCATGTTCCCAACCCTACCCCCAGTGAGACTATTCCAAATGTGCTATAAGATCCCAAGATCTGTCTTTGAAGAGGTTATGAAAGAATAACCTCCAAATATAGTGGTGAATTATTATTCATGAGGTTCATGGATATATCATGGAGATATGAATATTAAGGCCTAAAAAATTGGTTGTATAAAACATTTTGAGCTTCCCATTATACCTAGACACCTTTACTGAAGATGATGTACCTACAATGAAATTCATCCACACTAGGTTGAATCGAGAAACTTTCATTCTAATAAAATCATAAGAATTATTCCCTCCATAGATCCATAGTGTATTTTAGTCTGAAAAATATATATAGACTATTAAAATTTTAAAACAATATTTATCAAGGATTCAATATGATCATTGAAAAAACACCTATATTTCAAACCATATTGAATAACATTGTATTGAAAATTTTCATTGTTATAGATGAAATGGTCTCTAATACCCAAGAAATGGAAATAGATCTTATATATAATGAGACAGATAGATCCACATTTAGAGACTCAAAATCATTTATATGGATCTACCCAATGTTATACATATTAACATTAACACACACAAGTAGTGAGACAAATAAAAAAATTAACGCAATTAAATAGTCTCAAAAATATAGATACTCCCAATAGGTGAAGATATAAATATATATATAGGTTGAAAAAGAGATTTTGAAAGGGGGTATAAAGATAAATAAAATTAAAATAATATATATGGTAAATGTAAAAAAATAATGACAGATAAAATGATATATATATATACGTTTGATTATAAGAAAAAATGGAATGATTCGATGATAGATTGAGGGATAGACTTATATTGGGTAATAAAAATGATTATAATTTAATATGGGAAGATAAACTTGTTGATATATTTAAAAACTGATAAATGGGGGAATAAAAAAATTGTTTCATTGATAATCGGAGAGAAATATATATTGATATGAAAAAACATATAAACTAAAAAATAAATTGAATGTCATGTGAAAATTAATAGATAGACCAATACATAAATTAATAAATATATTTATTGAACAATATTATTATACATAATGATAGAATGTGACATGAAAATAATGATATATAGAAAAATGATAGATCAAAATACATGATTATATATAAGAAAAGATGAAAAAAACCTCTAAATAGTTGGGAAGATGGAGGTACATCCATATATCATTATGATGAGACAAATGTATATATATATCGAAATTGTTTTAGAAAATAATATATATAATAATTTAAATACAATAAAATATTACTTGTGAAATTGATGATGGAATGGAAAGAATAATTGAAAGAGTGAGTGCATATTTGTATCTTAACAAATAAATATCTAGAAAATGAGAATGAATATACAATAAATTGAATAAATGAATATATATATATATATAATGGAAAAAATATTATTACCAAATATATAAAAAATATATATATAAGCAAACACATTTATATTGTTAGAAAAAACGATCGAAAAAAACAAAAGACACAACACGATAAGGGGTGGAAAAAAGACATGACATTGTAGAAAACATACAATTTTATACATGATGGTAAATAATGAAATATGGATATAATGATTGATAATGGAGAAACAAAAGACATATATATTCATATGAAACTTTTATGAGTAATAGCTAAAAAAGAACAATTGATATTAAAAATATATATAGACTGGTGAAAATAGAAAACAAAATTGGTAGAACATGACATATGTATGTAAAAATTGATAAACATGTAGACATTAATACTTATAAATGGTTGGATGTGAAATAAATTAGGTATAGATACAACAAATATACTTACCATATTAATATATATTTGTAATATTAGTAATTAAAATTAGACTGGATAAGACAGTGCAGATTGGATTGATACAATGGGATAAGAATGCCATACCAATATATTATATAAAAATATAGATAAAGATACAAAAAAATAGAGAAATATGGTTTAAAAAAATAGGATAGATATAATGGAAATAAATAGTGATTAAATATATATGAAGACATAAGAATGATAAAAATACAGGTATATACATAAAAACTACTATAATGAGAGTGATTGAGAGAGAGAGAGTGGGGGGGGGGTAGAGAGAGTGGGGGATAGTGGGAAACATTGAATCATAGACAATGAAACTAAGACAATAAAAAAATGTACAATTATAGAATCAATTAAGAAAAAATAAAAAGACACAGACACACAGACACACTAATACACACAGAATGTTAAAAATATATAAATATATATTAATCACAATTATCACTCAAACCAACCAAAATATTAAACATCGATACAAATACACACAACCAGAAAAATGTGTAGGGAGGGTGGGATTTATATACATGAATAAATACTGATAGATAAAAGGATATAAAATAATTATTTACAAATAGAATGATAAAGATTAGTAAATGATGAAATGAGTTAAAAGATATATAAAAAACATAAGAAAGAAAAATTGACATAAAAACACACATTCAAATTGATATATAAATGGACACAAAGATAAACATGTTCAAACATGATAGAAAAAAACACACAATGGTATCATTATAGGTACAGTGATAGATAATAATACATATGGATAGAAAAATATAAAAATATAGATAAATAGACAACCAACTTATTGATTAAAATAGGTGTCGATGTAAGATACAAAAAACATGTGCTCACATACACACATGCATAGAGAGAGAATGTGACACACACACACATACACACACATATATATATATATTAGATACAAATTATCTTGAAAAAACACCAACATATCCATGCATATAGACATAAGAATATATATATACTTATGTTCACATACACGTATAGATAAGAACAATCATACATCAAAAAACAGACACATTTAACAATAAAACATCGAAATACATCTTTCAATATATGAATGTACAAAAAAACATATTCACATTTAAATAAAAATAATATTGAAAATATTTAAATAGTATAAAGACAGATTGATTGAAATATCGATTATTAACCTATGGGAAAAGAGATAAGTAGACCAAATGATGAATAAATATATAGACTTATATATCCATTGATAGAAAAAACAAATATTCATGATATAGAGAGGAAAATAATTTTTGGTATAGATAAATTTTAAAAGAATTGGATAGAAAGATGATTAGATAGAAAGAAGACCAGGTTTATATATGTATAAATATGATGTTTGGAGAGTATAGATAATTTCCATTGGAATTAATAGGAATGTATGGATTAATGGGAATTACATGATATAAAAATATACATACAAATGTATAGAAAAATAAATATAATAGAAATTTATATATATATTTATATAAAATTTAAAAAAAATTAAATTGAATAAATAAATAAAATAGATATAGGGTCATATGAATGATGAGATAAATATATTTATATGACATAAAAATGACTATGAACAAGAATATTACATGAAATGACAAGTTAACATTGTCAAAAATCCAAAATAAACACACAGACACACCGTTGAATAGAGACAAATTAAATCACACACTAAAAGAATTCAGAAATACATATAAAAATGCAAGCATTAACATAATAAAATAAATAGATATACATGGAAAACATTTATAGGTAAATACCCATAAATAAGTAAACTTAATGATAAATTGATATATATATATATATATTTGAATATACTAATATTAATAAATAGATGAATTTATTATTGATATACCGATGGACTAGTAGAATAAAAGTTTCACTAATATATATAAAAAACTGTTATTTGGAAGGATCTATACATGGATAAAATAATAATAAATAGAATAATTAGTAGATTGAAAAATTAGAAACAGAAAAAAGTGTATATGTACATTGGAATAATGAGGCCCTAAATCATTCTAAGAGATAATGAATGTTGTGATTATATTTTAATTCCCATAAGATTGTATTCACAAATTAGGGAGTATACTATGATTATAGATAATAATATATGAATTTGTAACTTTTCGGTTTAGATCTGTGTTGATTCTACTATTAATAATTATGACCAACCTATCAATAAATATATATTATATAATTATAAATGTAATTATTAATTATGTTTATTCACAATGAATAATAAATAGGAAATAATTGAACTAAATTGGAGTTGTTGTTTATCTCCGCTAAATCTCATGGAATAGTTCCACAACATTTTTAACAGGCTTGTTCCTCCACTATAAAACAATGAAATCAAAATATTACCATATTGGTAAATGTCCAGTCCTTCTATTTTTTATATAAATGATGTTGTATTGCATAATCATCTTTGAAAAATATAAAATATTCCACCAAATGTCACCAACATGTTAGGCCAAATCATTCCCTTAGTTTTGTTCTGAAAATTACTAATAATATTAATGTTTATAAATGTTTTAATAATAATTAACATTCCATTTTTAAAAATTATTTTCATACATAAAAAATAACTATCATAAAAAACACTATGTAAAGTACATAATTATATATTAATATACTCTAGTTACTATTACCCTCTAAAAGAAAATCTACAAGTTTTATTAAATATAATAAATCATGAACATTGATGTACTTTTAGTTATATATATATTAATATTATTGTTTATTAAATATAATTAATGAGTAAAATATAAATTAATTTATAATAATCCATTTATATCATGTATTATAATCCAATCTATAATGAAACAACTAACTAACTTTATTTAATATCGTTGATCAATATAGATCACGAATTTGTACTATATTGTGATTTAAGAAACATGAAATTATAAACATCAAATGAAATTTTTTAATTTCATAAAAAAATTTTCCAAATTATTTTCATAATTTGACTTGTAATTATTTCTTGATATTTAATTGTGATTGTACATCACTACTATAATTTCTCAATCTTCAGCCATACTTGACATAATTGGTGACAAAAAATTTTATCTTCATGATTTAATTTTTTTCACCATCTATTTATAGTCTCTAAAATTAACTTCAACATCAATTTATTAAATAAAACTAATTATTTTACATTTATCATAAAATCTACTTAAAATTTACATTATACATATATAAAAATCAATAGTAAACCTAACCAATTTTCAAAATCCTTTAATTTATATCATAATTTAATGAAACATATTTCTAAAATCCATCCCCATTCAGATTATTGGTAATTCATATTTTTAGTGGTAAATATTTTATTACTCCAAGTATTATTTTTAATATTTTCTTCATATTTTTAAATTTAAAATAAACAATAATATATCATATAATTCATTTTACCAATGTAACCTTTCTTGGTGCAGATTACATGAGTTATTGAAAAATTTATTTTTTATACATTAAAACATATATTGATGCATAATACATATATATATATTCCAATATTTTGGTATACCACCACCAGTCATCAAAATTCCATAATTATTATCGTTATTTATTTCATATAAACCTTTATATTAATAAAAAATAGTCATGTTTGGAGTTAATTTTCTTCACCCTAATAAGTATGTTATGTATATCGGATTCCACTTGATCTATACTTCATTTTTTAAGGAAATAACTTTCAAATTCTTTATCCATGTCATATTATTTTCGTATTTTTATAGTTATCATGAATGGTACTAAGTATTTTGAATTGTTATCAAACATATTAGTCATCAAATGCATTTATAGATGGCGATAAAATGAACTAACGTAGACATTTAGTGGTAGGTGAACTACAAAATTCTTTAATGTTTATTTCAATGGTGATCTTTAATTTGGTTTTGTAAAAATTAATTTTTTTTGGATTTTTACAATGCAGTTTTCCTTGAAATCAAAATGTTCCACATTTTCTAAAATATTATGGTACACTATTTGAATATTATTTTATCATTAATGTTATACTTATATTATTATTAAATCAATTAGATGGTCATTTTTAGATATTATTAATATATGTATATTCACATAATAATTAATATATTCCAAATTTTCCTCGATCTACATCATATTGGAATATAAATTTATTATAAAAATATGCTTTGATTTATATTTAAAAAGATGAATGATTTATTACTTCTTACTAATCCAATGACCATTATTTCTTAATAATATGACTTTTACACATTAAGGATACCAAAATGTAATTATGTATTAACATCCCAAGGGGTTTTGGATACATGGGATGAGATGAAACAATGATAAAATATATACATAATAAATAACAATTTACTTTTTTCAAGCACATCAGAATAAATTATAAACCTAAAACAAGAAGGTTTAGTTTTCTAAAGAGTATATAGATAAACAAATTATTATAATGAATACTATATAATGTATCTCATAATTAGATTATACATAACTTCTTATTTACATGTCAAATGTTATATTCTTTCTCAAAATATGAGTAATAGAGTCACATGAAAAGTGTTAGATCATATACTCAAATAGCTGTAAAACACATGAGATATAACCTGAGACAACATAATAGACCATAATGAAAATAAAAAATGAGAATGTGGCGAAAAAGTGGGAATGATAACATAATCAAGGGATACGTACTTAAGGGGAACCAAAAAAATAAAAAATAAAACATAAAACATGAATTTATATTATAGCATAAGGATTTTCGCATATTATAAGAAATTAGGCTTAAGAATGTTGGACAAACAGAATTATTGAGATTTATATCTTAGGCTCAATCACACTACAAGGACTAGAATCACATAGTATATTCAAATTTACCACAACATAATAAACTAAAATAACATCATCCAATAACATATAATTTCATGTGATATATGATTTACCCAATGCATTGGATATATATATATAATTATCATCTCATGCATCACGTAATCATGAAATATACATAGTTGTGTCACATGAACAAGAATAACATCATAAATAAATCGTGTAACAAGTATCCAATTAAAATAAAAGGTATTTCAGAAAATTAGTCACAAGAAATAAAAAACACCAGATTAATATAAATGATTACACTAAAAAAATTATTTAGTAAAGGGAAATTTTTATTAAATTATATTAATGTAGATGAAAAATTTATTAGAATAACATTAAAAAATTCAAAAATTTATATGAAATATCAATTACATATTGATATATTTTTTAAAATAAATAATTTTATAAATCAATGGTTTGAAGAAAAAATTAGAATATAAATCACAGTTACATATATGAATCATGAAGACATGCAACCGAATCCTTGTGGTGAAAATCTAAGAAAATAGTCAGAGAAATAGACTAAGTGGGAGACATAATAGGGGAAATGTGATAATTAATTTCAAAATATTTTCAAGAAGAACAATATAGAGACCCTTGATTTTAATACATGAATATTAAATATTTTTAGTTTAATATTCATTGAATTACAAAAAGTCATTCCTAAAGAGAATAATAGTTTAGTACATTTTCAAAATTGGAACAAAATATTCTTAATTCATGAAACAACTTCATGTCAAACACAATGATCTTCCCCTCTAGTATTAGTCAAAAGCATAACCTTATTAAACCATTACTCATATCCCCAAGAAACGAAATATATGAATGGGGAATCTAATATTATTAGTAATGGTAGAATGGGATATAAATTAACATAAAATGAATAGAAGGGTAAGAGAATATGTGAATAACATTTGAAAACAATACCCTGAATATCAAAGATCATAATCATGAATCTTGGAATAAATATTAGCAGTTTATAATATAATAGTCAATAATAAATCAATGAAAATGATATATATTTGAATAAATATGGAATAATAAATATTATATTTTCATACACATCATCTTATAACATTCTGAGAATGTATAAATAAATATAGGTTCACTCATTATGTTATGAACCTAAAATTAGGGCGTCATATAATCTTATGGACATGCATCCAGGTCCACACATAACCTTATTGACATTAATGAAAAGTACACACATAAATTTTTAACCTATAATCAGGTTCACACATAACATTTTTAACATGTAATCAGGTTCATACATATCATTTTTGAAATGTACTTTGTTTCATGAATAAAATTTTAAACACATAATCAGGAATACTCATAAAAATGTGAACATGCAATCAGGTTAACGCATAACATCGTGAACATGTAATAATGTTCATGCATAACATTGTGAATGTGTAATCAGGTTGACACATAAAATTGTGAATGTGTAATCAGGTTTGCGAATATCATTCTTACTCATGAGTTATCTATCATTACCCAATGCATTTTAGGTAGATATTGGTACCATACATCACATAATGAATATCATATATATGTGTGAAAAAAGGTCATAAAACATCCATAATAACATAACACATGAAATGAAATGGGTTTTATAAACATTTAAATATATCATAACCTGTGTAAAATAGACATGTTTTATAATCATTTCATTATTTCATCATAGTTTATCATATTTAAAAAGGGTAGGGTTTCTTTGTAATTTTATCCTATTATTAATCATGGAAGAGAATTGGGTTTCATATACATATTTTTATCAGACACATAAACCATCTTGATAAAGAATAATAATGTTATTATTATATCTTATTCCTAGTAAAGAAATAGTGACATCGATGATATATTTCATGGAAAATTATTTTGAATGATCACATGAAATATTTATTCTAGGAAAATAAATTTAATTTTAAAATTCTTTTTAAATCATGAATTTTTTTTGGAAAATTTTTTAGTTAAAATTAAAATTAAAATTTTATATGAATCTTTAAAATTAATTTGATAAATTTAATTTCAAAAATATATTTTTTATTTTGAAAACAATTTTTAAAACCTAAAACATTTTTAAATTTGTTTTAATATAAAATTGAAAACTCACAAAAGAAGATTTAAAAATAATTTTAAACATTTATTGAATAAATTATCATTTCATGATTGAAAAAAATTGAAAACAATATTTTTTTTGAAAATCCATTTGATAATTTAAAAACATTATTGAGAATAATTTTTTTTATAAAATGTTGTTTTGGAAGAATTTTTTTGATCAAAGTGAGAAATAAATTCAGATTGAAGTAAAAAATTTATCACTTATATTAAGTACTAAAAAGTATAAAGATGGTATTGTTATTTGAAAATATAATGAATCAATATGGAATGTTATATTTTACAATTTTACTGATTTATGGATCATAATATTTGATCATCCAAAACAAAATCTTAATCAATCTTGATAAATGATGAGTTTCTTACATAAAATCATCCCACATTAGTAACATTGATTCATAATACCCATGAATGAATAGTACAAATTAAACTTGGAATATCTTGAAAATATGGATTTTAATTTTATAACATGTTATGGTGATGTACATAAACCTCATAGAAGAAGTTAGGTGTATATCATAACTTATGTCCAATAGAAGAAAATTTACAAGAAACATCCCTTACCGATTTGTTAATTTTTTAACCATAAACCCTAAAAAATATGGATATTAAAATTGATATATAAAACCAAATAAATTTAAGGAAAATAATCATAAAATAAATTAATGGTAATTTTCTACTCTACATCATTGAAAAACCTGATGAATATAGATTGCATCTCATAGAAAATAAAGGTGAGACAAAATCCCATACATTGTGTCTTGACATCATTCATACACCTTTCAACCTACCACATAGTAAATATTATTTTATTAATAAACTATTACAAATATATATATATATATATCATACAATATATGACTTTATTATTCCATTTTATTGTCTACTTATTAAAATCCCTTGTTAAAGTCACATTTCCAGCAATAACTGCTTTGTTATTTTTTGGTCATATTAAATTTGATCCTCTTATATTAATCGTGGTTTCATCATTTAATTTTTTTTAAAATTGATATAAATATAATATATATACACTATATATTTATTTATAGTAATTTATAAATTAAAATGTGGAAAAAATTAAATACATCGTTCATGGAGATGATATGATGTTCATACCCATGAATGCCTTTTCTATTTTCTTTTTGAATTGTTAAAAATAAGGGTGAATGAAATATTTTCAAATAGAATAATTATTATGTCATATTAATCACATATTTTTATTTTATACATCCTCATTTACTTCCATGTAATGTGTGAATGAATCACATCGCTTCACAAGTTGGTAATCCTCCGTACACATGAGCAATGTTATCGTATTCCAACAAAATGGAAAGAATGAAGATATCTGTGATATAATTATTAAAATAGAATATAATATGATAAATACCATATATTAATAAAAAGTAATTCAAAATTTCAAATCATGAGATGTGGTAATGGAAAAGATGATTAACATCGTTTCGTGAGGCAGTAGTCCACCGTACACACGAACGGTGATTTCCTAACCCATTTGATAGAAGTAGAGACGATTGTAGGTAATGAACTTTACCTAAAAAATATCATTATATAGAATATAATGAGGATATTATATAATCAATTTATTTTAATAATTGAATTATGTGTATGAATAAATAAAACAAAAACACTCATTGATGAATATTACCTCTCCTTCAGGTATCCTCATTAGGTTTTCACAAAAATCCTTACTATGTTGTCTTTCTATCCAAAATATGGATTATATAATGATATGATGTATGTTATGAAGTGATATTATTAGTGATTTTATAAACTAAAAAGGTGTGAAGGTGTGAATAATTGACAAAATGGGGTGGCCTTTTAAAAGTGAGGTGAGTGGCATCGTCATAAATTTTTGGAAAACATTCAATCACTCCAAAATTTTTATCTTGAAAAAAACCCATAGAAAATAGTCCATTATAAAACATATATAGGATAAGGTCAAAATAAGGCCATTTATTTGGTTTTTTACAAGTTTTTATGTAACATCCCAAGCATCGACGATACACTTCTCTTTGAATAATACAATAACCTGTGTTGTACGCAACTTTGTGTTCTAAAAAACCACAACCAATCAGACTAGCCGTTATGAATAGTAATACTAAAATTTTGAAATTTTATAAATTTTTTATTTCAAAATGGACTTTGTTTTTGGATTTTTAATATTGAAATTAGCTTAGGGTGAAGTTTTGGTATTTTTCTGAAAACATTCAATTTTTTATGAATAGTTAAAAGCACTGAGTTATAGTTTAAAACCGAATTTTTATTTAAATAAATATTTATTTTATTTTAATTTTTTTAGGTAAAAATAGATACATAATACATATATATGTTAAATTTAATTCATTGGAGTCAGTTTATAATAATTATATATATATAAATAAATTTTATTAAACTTTTTACCGTCTTTTACCCACCTCCTAGGAGAATTTGCAAATTTACATAAAATATAATTTTACTGCTTCTATGATTTGAATTTCGAAAATCTGAGATACACAGTTGATATCAGTAAGTAATATTTTGTTCAAAAATATGAGACTATGTTTTGGTGAATAGTAACATTTTTACTTTTATTTACCACAGTTAAAAGTAAATATGGTAATTATGGGTAAAAATGATATTATTATTACCCTAACACATGTCCTACTTTTATTGGATAAGTTTAATTCGTCTATAAACAACCTTAGGAATAAAATATGATCCTCTTTGGTCCACTTGGATTAGATTAGGACATTTATTATTATTTTATTTAAAGAGGAGTTAAAAGAGTTAAAACTGATGTTTAATAAAAAAACATATTTAATATAGAGTTTTACAAAAGATAAATTCAACTATAAATATTCATTAGAAAGATAAAAAATTTCTACATAATGGAATTTTAATTATAATTTTTAGACATCAAATAATTAGATTTATTTATGACACGATGATGATACAGTAATTACCATATTAACGAAATATTAAAACAATTGAAATTATAAATATACAAATAAATGTAATTTTTAGACTTTTTATGAATTCCACTAATTTTATAGGTTAATATGACATCTTAGGGTTGGTTAGATAAATTTTTTTATGTAATAATGCATTTGTGAATTTAGAAAAATTAAAATACCAAATAGTGTCAAAATTGACATAAAAGAGTTTTTAAAACAAATATCATATTATTAATTGATATTCTATTCATGAAAATCGGTGGTTCAACCAAAATACATATATCATGGTAGGTATATAATTAATTAATCACTTGGGGTGATCTTGGAAGTATATATTATGTGTATTAACCATATAATATAAAAATACAAATATACATGGTAAAAGACAAAATATTAAACTAAGAGTAAAATCTAAAAGACAAAGTTAATATAGTGACCAAAACCTCTATAAAACCTATTGGTTGAGTGGTTTCAACCCATCCCGACCATATCCTTTACATAATTTATTTTGGAGCCATTAGAAACCATAATGGAATTTATTATAAAAAAATATTTCTAGCTTTTCCTATGGTGCCCCACACCTCTTTTATAAAAGGGCTCTTCCCATTCCCTCTAATTCACACCTTCAAATCCATTTGGCTCAGACAAACCCTACCCAAATAAACTCTCAACTATCCTCCCTTAATCCTAGAGGAAATATTTTAGTCATAATTCCTACTTAAAGAGTCCTTTTGATCAAATCAAAAGGAAGAACCTGAAAAGAGGTAAATATTTCATCACCTTTTCAAGTTTCATTCTTCTTCCACTTCCACTTTATTTGTTGTTTCCATTATAAAATAGTAACTCCAGTATCTTCTATATAGTGTGATGTTATTATAAATATGGTACAATCATATTCAATATTCTATCCATCCTTTGAACGACATGTCACCCAACGTGCGTACGTACAGCTTACCGTCTCCACGTCGTGGTGTAATTGTTATTCAATACATTATTATTTGGATGGTTATAATAATGATTTTTAATTGATGTAAATAATAAATATAACAAGATAATGATTCTGTATATATGATATACCATCCAATTTTATATTATTTTAACATCAAAATATGATATTTTTGCTCATGCGTACGTACTGATTACCGTCTCCATGAACGCGATGAGATTCATTCCCCATCATATCCATTCAAGACTAATTTTCATTAGATTATTAAAAATAATGTTTAAAGACTTAATATCATTCTGAATATGAGTATTATACGGCCTATCCATAATAATAATTAATTACGAAACAATGCATATAAAGGAAAACGAATCAGTTAACACCCGAAGTGACGATAATACTAAGATATAATTAACAAAGAAATATTAAAAGATCATATATGATATCATATTAATGTATATGATTATTTTATAATTTAATAACAATTATTTTACCATTATAAATGAGGTTAAACTATCCTCGATCAAGGAAAAGTACAAGGTAAGGGTTAATTTTCACAATCTCATTATTATCTGAGGTTGTTTATACGTAATTATCTACTGGGATCTATTTATCATCCACATCCATGTTTCGTAAAAATGTATTTCAAAACATTTTTACTATTTAATAGAAAATGGGGTAAAGTCGTTTATACCCTTATTGGACCTTATACATTTTGAAAGGAATCATTCCATCGTTTTCCAAACAAGGTACTTTATGACCTTTCCGATAAAATTAAGGTTAAAATGTTTTTTTAACTTATACGGCATGTGCAACTATTTTCCACCATTATAACATCGTCGAAGCATCCCTTACAAAATTATATAAATATTTTAAAAATAAATTTATTCTTTATAATTATTTGACTCTTAAATGATTTCAAAATAGAAAGAGATATTTCTCTAAAAAAGGTTTTGATTTCATCTTTGTCAACATTCTTTGATGGATTTTAAGCTTATTTGAAGTTTATTAATTAGGTTACAAAACATTCATATTGTATTGAATGTTTTGTGATATGTTTGACTATGGATGTGTTATTTTTACACCATTAATGGTTTATGGATAATGTATTTACATTTCATACTCTAGTTTTAATACGAATGTTTATGTTATGTTTAAACCTTTTCATATGAGGAATGCATTGGACATAGTAAGTGACGGGTGGAGCCTGCTATAGATCATCGATGCATCGATAGGTCTCATGAGACAAAATAGTGTCTTGGCACAAGGCCTTGACGAAATCTTATTTGTATTTTTGGCACAAGGCCTAGACTATGTGGTAATGAATTCTGGCATTATGCATTCCATCATAATGAAAGTGGCTATTGATATTGCATGTGATTATTCGACTAGTAGAATATACATGTGAGTAAGTAAATGGAATTATTTTTATTTATATTTTCCATATTATGATGAAGTTTATGTTTAAAAGGTTTATTTAGTTTTATACATCGCCTTCAATTTTTATGCTTATTTATAAAAATTTTGTTATGTTGTTATCCTTACCGAGAATATAAGATCACCAATTTGTATGTTTTCATTTTCCCAGGATACTAAGAAGTATATTATGAATGAACTGAATGGATAGTCTATGGGATCTTAGTGTTTTTTATGGAAACAATGTTGTTATAGTTTTCCATTTTATGATGTAATGTAAACCATATGAATATATCTAGTACTTTCAAGGATACTAAACTAATATATCATTTGAGACTTGATCTATTGCAATCCTGACAATGATATGTAATAATGCACCGAATCTTGGATTCTGGGGTCGGGGTGCTATATTTGGTATCATAGAAATTTTAGTACAAACCTTGGAAACTAGATTTAGATAAAATTTGATTAGAGCACATAGACCTATGATAGACTTTGGGGATTCTTATAGAAAAACATCATATAATTTTGGTATTGTAGAGATTTTGTGAGTTTTCCAAATAATACATCCCTGTCTGGAAATGAGCAGGTAGAGGTGGCTTAGGCATAGATGTACCTAGAGGAAAAACCCGAAAACATCTCTTTGTGCTAGACTCGAATAGGAACTGGTGCACGACAACGGGCCTTGCTTCACTCTTAGTTACGAAACTCCCAGGGTATATGCTTAGGATAATTATCATTTTATTTATAACCCATTATGAAGGGTTTATGAGTTTATACTTCCTAAAAGAAAATATTTTTATGATTATGGATTATATCCACAAACTGATCAATTTATGTTAAGTGTTTTATACGTTTGGATTTATGTATTATGATTCTTAAACTAATTTAGTTAATTCCATTTTTTAGAAATGGAACCTAGTAGAAGGAATAGAAACTTTATCAATGAACGCACTCCATGTAGGGATTTCCCTCCTAATCAAGATAATTATAGTGGTGTTGGTGATGCAAATGGTGCTGATCAGCTAATCCCCATACTGAAACAGCTCACTTAGGTTATGAATAATAACCTTACATGTATGGAGCACCCTGATCCGCAGCGTGGTAGATCAATGTTAGACTGCTTCAGGAGGAAACAACCACAAACATTCAATGGGGGGTAAAAATACACTAGAATCTGAGCAATGGATGAATTCCATAGAGAAAATATTCCATGCCTATGGGAGTTGCAAAAGGGAGAAAATTATCTGGGCAATTTACCACCTCACTGAAGATACTGGCCAATGGTGGTCAATGATTCAAAACACAAAGGAAGATGATGAAGTATCAAATATGTTATGGATGGAGTTTAATGAAATTTTCATAGAAAAATACATTCCTCATGGAAATCGAGTGGATATGGAAAGACAATTTCCGTGTTGGAGGCAAAAGGATGATGAGAATGCCACAATATATGAAGCTAACTTTACAAGTTCAGCGAGGAATGCTGCAGATTATATTTGTAACCCAATATGTAAGATTTATTTTTTCTATGATGGATTAAAACCATTTCTCTATCAAGCATTAGTCTCCAAATCCTTCTCATCATATGATGTATCGTCTCATGTGCTATCAAGATAGAAAAATAATTCTCTAAGTCATAGAACATTAATGAAAAGGAAGAGAATAAGATATCTTCAGAACAATCATGAAATGGAAATAAGGGGAAGAAGGGAAAAGTTGTATATCCATCCTGTAGTAAATGTGGGAAGAAAAACCCTAGTACTTGCCTGAATGGAATGAGATTCTATTACAAGTGTGGTGAAAAAGGCCACCAAGCTCATGATTTCAAGGGGAAGAAAGAGGCCGTTGATGTTGAATGATACAATTGTAGATAAAGGGGGTATTATGTGAATGAATGTCCTATGAGTCAGGGGAACTTACCTCAGAAAAGGCCAAGGGATCAAGGCCAAGCTTATGCTATCACTTCTGTTGAGGTTAAGGCTTCGAAAGACGCGGTGGAAGGATATTTAATGGTTTCGTGATGTTTAGAAAATGATTTATTTGATTCTGGATCATCAAATTGTTTCATATCTTCCCAGTTTTCTATGAAAATTAGATATTTTCAATTTGATTTAACAAGGGAGTTTTCAGTAAAAACTCTTAAATGGATGTATCATTTCAACAATGTTTTGTGAATCTGTTCCCATTAAGGCATATAAATGTTATTTATCTATTGATATCATCGTCATACACATGATTTAATTTGATGTAATCCTTGGTATGGATTGGATTTGGGACTGTGATGCGAAAATTTATTGTATGATGAAGAAGGATACAATTTTTGATGATGATAAGGAGTACCATATCATTAGATCAGAAACATCCCCACTAATTCTTATCTAGATCCACCCCCTGTAGCTCAACGAAATTCAATTATTGGAGAGCAAGATAATTAAATAACTATGATTGAGGAAAATAATGTTCAAAAAGAGGATGTACCTATTATGCAAGAGTATGTTGATGTATTTCCAAAGGATTTACCTAGAAATCCTATAGAATGAGAAATTGAGTTTTCTATTGATTTAATTCATGGTTCAAGGACCATATCAAAGACCCCTTAAAGAATGGACACTTTGGAATTAGTGGAAGTAATGAAAAAACTAGAGTAATTGAGTAATAAGAGATTTATTTTCCCTAGTGTTTCTCTATGGGGAGCCCCTATTCTTTTTGTTAATATTAGAGATGGATCTATGAGGTTTTACATTAACTACAGGGAGATCAATTCTATAA
Source organism: Viscum album (assembly GCA_963277665.1). Classification (NCBI taxonomy): domain Eukaryota; kingdom Viridiplantae; phylum Streptophyta; class Magnoliopsida; order Santalales; family Viscaceae; genus Viscum; species Viscum album. The sequence goes on from OY728127.1 coordinate 899,033,901, forward strand.
CAAAAAAGAAGATGTATCCCCTACCTTTCATTGATGATTTATTTGACCAAGTTCATGGAGCTCAATACTTTTCAAAGATTTAACTTCAATCTGGATATCATTAGTTGAGTGTAAAGAAGGAAGAAATTCCAAAAATAGAATTTCGAACCAGGTATGGGCATTATGAGTTTATAGTAATTCCTTTTGGATTGACTAATGCACTCTCTGTTTTCATGGATATAACGAATACAATTTTCATTAAACATTTTGATGACTTTGTAGTGGTATTTATTGATGATATTTTGGTATACTCTAAAAGCAACAAAGATCATGAAAATCACTTGCGCATTATCTTGAAGACACTTAGAAGAAATGAAGTATATGGGAAGTTTAACAACTGTGAATTATGGATTCAAGAGATTTAATTACTTTCCCATATCATCTCTAAGGATGGAATCTCCATTGATCCTTCTAAGATAAGAGCGATCCAATAATGGACAACATCGAAGAGTATAACTGAGGTATGCATTTTTATTATTTTAGCAGGTTTTTATCAGTGTTTTGTCTAGAATTTTCCTCGATTGGCTAACCCATTAACCATGATCACATGTAATGGGGTTAAATTTGGTTGGAAGAAAGATTGTGAACAATGTTTTGAAGAACTAAAGAGAATATTAATCAATTCTCTTATATTGACTCTACCATTGGGGAATGATGGGTTTGTTTTTTATAGTTATGCCTCAATGAAAGGACTTGGTTGTGTCCTTATGCAGAATTATTGGGTTATTGCCTATGCATCACGACAGCTAAAAATTCATGAGCGAAACTATCCTACTCATGATCTTGAGTTAACATCTGTAATATTTTCTTTGAAGATATGAAGACATTATATCTATGGTAAAAAATGTGAAATTTATACTTATCACAATAGATTGAAGTATATTTTCTCCCAGAAAGAACTCAACATGAGGAAAAGGAGATGGCTTGAACTACTCACGGATTATGATATCACGATACACTACCACCCGGGGAAGGAAAATAAGGTGGAAGATGCTTTGAGCAGAAAAGATCATGGATTTTTGAACAAGAAGAGTGCTGAACATGTTCTTTTTATTAAGAATAATGATATATCAATATCATTTTGCATTGATTATCGGGTGGTGAATAATATCAATATGAAGAAAAGTACCTTATAACTAATATTTATTACTTGATTGACTAACTTCATGGAGAGTAGTACTTTTCCAATATTTATCTTTAATAAGTATACATTCAGTTTTGGTTCAAAAGTGATGACATCCACCAGAAACGTTTTGTATAAGGTATTAACACTACAAATTTAGAGTGATTCCATTTGGACTTACAAATACCAAAATAAACTTAGGTATTTATTTAATATAGTCTTTATAAATTTCATTTTTGGGTAGTCTGTATTAATGATATTCTAATATATTTAAAGAGAAAATAAGAGCACGAATATCACTTAAAGATTGTACTCAAGACCCAAAATATGGAGAGACTGAATGAAAGATTTACCAAGTATGAATTTTTTCCAAACAAATGTTTCTTTTTTTCATCATATAATTCTAATAGAGTGTACATATGTGGATCAATCAAAGGTAAAAGTTATTGAATTTTATCTTAGTCTAATAACTGTGAATGGTATTTGTAGTGTTCAATATTTGAATGGATATTATTGATTCATTGTAAATTATCTCTCATGTCCTTATAATCCACTAAAAAAGTTAACTCAGAAGCGATGAAAATTTATTTGAACATAGAAATCTGAGAAAAAATTCAAAGAAATGAATAGAATATTATTAAGTGGAACTATGAATATGGTACCCTATAATAGATAAGGGTTTTTTGTTTATAGTGATGCATCTAATAAGGGAATGGGGATCATCATCATGTATAATGATATAGTTATAGGTTATGCCTCATGAATATTTATAGTTCATTATAAAAATTAAACAACTCATTATTTGAAGATATCTTCATTATTTTTTTCATTAATGTTATGGAGGAATTATATTTATCCAGAGAAATGTATACTCTATATTTACCACATAAGATTAAAGTATATATTCACTAATAATGATTTTAATATTCACCAAATAAGTTGGTTTGAGTTGATTAAAATTGATGAATACACATTACATTACAACCTTGAGAAATTGAATAAAGTTGTTGGATTCTCAGAGTCGAAGGGATGAGAAATAATTATCCACAATGGGGATCATAAAAGAAGAAATATATCTAGATTTTAAATGGATGGAAATATTAATCAGGATGTAAAGCGGTAAATCTTATAATTCTCAAATGAGATCTAAAAAAACTATCCAACTAATGATTACAAAGGTATATAAATAAGATGTAGAGTTTTTAAAGAAGGTGTAAAATGTATGTCAGATCAAACTTTATTGGTATGGAATGAGATGGTTCAATAGAAATATAGGTTTTCTATAAATTCTTTATTTTAAGAAGGATACTTTGGATGAATCTCACATTTCCAAATTCTCTATTAATCATAGAAATAAGATGATATATTGAAATATAAAAGTGTATTTCTAATTGGAAAACATGAATAGAGATATTTCAGAATATTTATCTTGGTGTTTGGTAGGTTAGTACGCTATGGTTGAGAGATAGTATTATAAGTTGATTTTAAAACCATTACCAATATCAAAATTTAAGCGGGAAAACATCATCGTTAATTTTTACATCAGAATACGAAAACTCTTAATGTTGATAATACTATTTAGGTTTTAGTCAATGATGTTACAAAGTTATCATAATTCATTAATATCAAAGAATATTTATATCCTTATTAACTAACTATAATATACATTAAGTAAGTATTCAGTTTTCATATAGTACCACATTTTATAGTATTTGATTGGCATTTTATGTTTTCATTTATGTTTCAATAAATTTTTCCTCATTAAATGGATTGATATTTTTTTCATAAATTATTATTATCCTCTAATATATGTTCTTTATGAAAGATTCATGCCATCTCTAGACTATATTCTCAGTTATTTTTTATAGATTTCAATGTTAGTTGGTAGCAACCGTGTTCTTTTTTAGAATTATGTTATAAATATATATTTTACTCAATCATTTTAATTTCTCATTATGAATCACTATAAGGAAATATTTATAGTACCCTAATATATTTGGTTTATGTTTGATCATGATATCTATGGTCACCTATGTTGGATAATGAAATGGTAGAGATAGTTAGAGATATTCAACAATACCTTAAGGCAGCTAAGAGTTGATAGAAAATTTATACTAATAGTATTTAGTAAAATTTGGAATGTGAAATTTTTTAGAACATATTGTTATGAATTTATCCTTAAAATAAGGTTATGCTTTAGAAACTACTTTAAATTCCATCCCTAGGTTTATTGGCTCATCAAGATTCTTGATAGATTAGGGATGATAGCTTATCTCTTCACACTTTCAGTAAACCTCTTTCATAATCAAAATTTATTCCATGTACCTATCTTGATGATGTAAATAAAAGATTCATCACATGTACTAAATGTAGAGGTTGTATATTTGGATAATGATATTTATTATAAAGACCAAACTGTAGATATTTTCGATCATATAAATGAAACGATATGGTAAAAGAATATTGACATGGTTAATTTTCTTGGGAGGTATCAGAAATTTAAAAAATTCTACATGGGTACCCCAAGGATTGTAAAATATAGAAATTAAACAGTTTTTTATCAAAATTATTGTATACTTATATGAAAACTAATTTTTTGTGGGTATAATATGACACATGTTGTATTTAAGATATCTTTCTCTTCAAAAACATGTAATCTCTTTGATAAATTGCTATAAAAACAACCCTGAGTCCAAATGAACTATAATTTAGTATACATTTATAATCTACCCATTATATTGGTGACTAAATTGAATGAAAACATTTTTAGAAAAAACATAAAATAAATGGTTTTATATAAATAATATATATTGATAAATAATAACTAATTTATTAGTTATGTTGTTATACTCTATTAAAATTTATTGTTACTCCAATATGTTTTTATTGATTTTTATGTGAAAATAATATAATTAATATTTTCCAATTTTATAAAATTTATTTGATAATATAAAATTACTTTTTTAATTATTTTTTGAAAATTATCATAGAGTGATTTTTTGAAAATTTTCTTAATATATTTATTTATTTATGTGATGTGAAAAATAATAATTTTCATTTAAAATTTTCAATTCATTTAGATAATTTTCAAAGTAGTAATTTTTTCAAAATTGTTTTAGATGTATAACTGGTTAAATTATAGTATTCTAAATATAATTATTATTTTGGTATCAATTTTATGTTGGATTTTGGTATAAAATATTTTTATAATTAGAAATATTTTTTTAGAAAACTGCTTTTTATCTCATCTTATGCTGTAAATTTTAAATTAAAATTAAAATTATGATAATTTAATTTGATAAAATAGACTAAATATTTTTAAACATCATAATTAATGTTATATAAATAGTAAAATTTTATTTTTGGTCATAATGAATAGTGAAAACAGTAAAATAATTTTTTTGTGGTTAAACATAACATAGGTTTACCCAGGGAAACCAAGAGATAATGGTATATTTTCCTAATAAACATATATAAATCCTATTTTATTGCCTCATTTTAACCGTATCCTATCCAAAATTAGATTTAATTATCAAATGGTTTTATTGTTCTTGAGAATAACTTTATTATATTTTATTCTTTTATGAAATTCCAATTTTTCCTCCCCCATGCTTATAAAAGGACACACCTATTTCCCTTATTTAAACCTCATTAAACCATGTCACTCAATCATACTATACTGAATTCTATTCTCAGTATCAATATGCACAAATTATTAGTTTTTTTCTTCTTAAAGGACTATTCCAATGATCTTATGAATGTATCTAAATGTGGCTTACCGATGAATTGGTAATCACTTTACGTAGCCTATTTCAAATTATTTCTTCTTCAATAACCTATAAATATATGGTATTCATCATAAAATGTTTAATTGAATATTTAAAATAATTTTATATTTTATTATTAATATTTTACCACTTATATCTATCCAATATTCCATCAAATGGAAAGTGAAAATAATTCTCATTCCTACACGTGTACTAACATTTCCATATAGTGAAACAATTCATTTACCAAAACCATCCACAATGGATAGTTATGATTATAGTTTTAATGTATATATATATTCATGTTATGTTATAATTTTCATTATATAACTATAATATCATATATACTTTCTTATCTTTCATTTATTTGGAAAATGATGATGTCGCTTCTGCATACATGTGGACTACAACCTCCGTGAAGGAATGTGATTCATTTTTCATATCTGATTTACATAGATGATATAAAGGACATATTTAATTAATATTAATAATATATATTATTAAATATTGAGTCTAAAATGAGGAATTTTTATTTACATTTCTTTCATTCCATCTATCAAAAAGTAAAAACAACATTCATGTGTTCATATAACCAACCATCTCTATGAATTGGGTAATTTATTTTTATATCTCTACCTATTATGTATTTCTATATATATATATATTTATTTATTAAATATATAATATACATATAAAAGGAATAAATTTTTTTTATGATATAACTATGATTAATTTACAGGAATCAAAACTACCGAACCAAAACTATCCTGAAAAATGAAATAGTTATCACTTGGAAACGATAAATTTAATAATAAATTATTAATAAATGGGGGCTGAATGTTTTAAGAGAATAATATATAATATTTTAATTATAAAAATTAATATTTAATATAATTACAATTAATTTAAATTTATTATAATGGACCATAATGTTCTTTCTAAATAATTAAAACTTCTCATTGGTTATTAATGTCATAATATCATTGTTTATTTCTATTTTTATCTAGTTTCCAATGAAGAAATTTTATGATATATCTCTCAAAAATCCCAGGAATTTAATTCTTATATGTTAATTTATTATAATTATATATTTTCCCTTAATGTTAATATCATTACTAACTCATGAGTGAAAAGTAGTGTTTTTAAGGAAATATGAATTTATTTAAACTTTTGGTCAAAAATACATTTTCTTCCATACCAAAGTTTTATAAAAATGACTAGAATATTTATTTTATATTATTATAGTATTTTATAAATTCATTTTTACCCATAATTTATTTTTTACAAAATATTTTAAAATGGATTGTCATTACATTTTCTAGATAGGGCACTTTTGAATTTTTATCATAAATATGAAGGGATTGTTGTGCTAACATACCAACCATGAAAAACATTTCCTTCCATCATGACCAATCAGTGATTTAAAGATTAATTTACTATTTTTAATATTTCATTTCAATGACAAATATTTACAAAATATTTTGGAATTTTGTTTTGTTCTGAAGATGTAATTAAAAAGTGAAGCATTTATTTTCTCCCAAAAGTATTCTATGTAATATTTTAAATTCATTTTCATCTAAGATGACATCCTTTAATGTTTTTTATGATTTACTGGGGATACAATCCCATGATAACATCGTTATTATTTCTCAGGATGGTTTATTATTATGATGGGAGATATTTATTATACTAATTTATTTTCTATAGGTTATTCTATGAGGAAATATTGAAATATTTATGAAATGCATTTCACTTTAAAGAGTTTTAATATATGATTAATGATTTATAATCATGTGGAAAAAAAGATAATGGAATATTATTATATGATTGGTGGGGATGAAATTATATAACCATCTAATTCATTGGTTAAATATGGATATCTCGTGAGATAATAAGGATTGGAATAGTGTGTTAACCCAATTCAGTAAAATAATCTTTCCACTAGAATAGTCTTGGGAGAGAACCTTGAATAAGAATATGATGTAATGGGGAGTGCACACAATCTACTATTATATTAATTGAAATTATCCTTGAATAAGTAAATATTTTCTATGATTATTTGAATTCCAAAAACTTATATCTTATTCCAATCATATTATATTGTGGATCATGCTCATTTATTTCTTTTTGATTCATATCATATAAACTACCAAGATTTATACCATGACTCATGATTATGATATAAGATTTATAGGTCATAGTTTTAAAATGGTAAAGTCATATTATCACAACCTTATTTTCATTTTGTGTTTTAATGGTCATTGATATCTCTCTTATTGACCAATAATGAGAAACTGGGATCTTCCCTTCTTATGTTTATTTTCCAAACATTATGATGAAGAGTTTATTTTGTGATATAACTAAGAATGGTGACATTTATGAAGAACATAATTAAAGATTATATAGATATTTTATGAAAACCTTATTTATGTATCATTGAATATATATACAATAAACATGTATGATTATCTCATGGATAATAATGTTTTTAATAAATATTCATCTGTTAATTTTTAATATTTATGTATGAAAGGACTGGGTATCTATAATATTACTCATTTTCACGCATATATATTGCCTTGTTTAATTATTTAAAATTTCATTCATCTAGATTGGTTTACCAATCTCTAAAAATATCAAATATTGTCTATTATTTTCTCTTCTCTCGAATGATATATATTCATTATAATGAACTCGATAGATTAATATATCACATTCATGGTTAATTTATTTAGTTATTGTTTATCCAAATTTAAATTATCATATGTATGTTTCACAATGATTTCACATAATTTATTATATTCTATCTATTTAATTAGTATTTTTAATAAAATATAGAATTTTTCATTTTAGTTCACTATTTCATGTAAGGATGTTTCTTTAGCATATTTAAGGAATTAGAATATGTGATGTTACATTATACCCCCTAAGCCACATTATGAAATTTTTTCCCTTCAAATATCATTTATCATCTAAGATCATATGATGGTACTTTCTCATCATTACATCTTATAAGTCCAAATTGTCTTCAACCAACTTATGATTTCTCAAGAGGAATTTGGTCATGTGACTGGTCTTGTTTCATAGATCATTATAACTATGATCCAAAACCACAAATGGTTTCATCTCATAAGTGATATGATGTTAAATTTGATAATCTCCATGTTTAGTACATTATATAGAGAGTGTATGTACCTCCTAAATAGTTATAAAATGTAAAAAACCTAAACATATGATATTTTTGGTGAATGTACATCATGATTAGTTGTCCTCCCATGATAGAAAAATATTATAATGGGTAAGGAATTTAAGTATCACCATTCCATTATTATTAAAAAAAGTTCCTTCCATTCATGGAGATATTCATAAGAACATTTTTTTACAAATTAAAACCCCATATCGCCTCAATAATTATTAATATGACAATTAATTTTACTTATTACTAATTTTTTATAGTGAAATATAGTTTGTTCTTCTTTACCATATCTGGTGAAAAATAATTTTAAAAAATATTCCACTCTCCACAACCATCATAACATGATGTAGTTCTATATCCCACCCCATAAAAATCCTCATATGGTTGCATTATAATCCTTCAGTTGGAGTTGTTATTTTATAATAACACTAATATAGGAATATGGAGATCATAACCACCTTTTAAATGCGTAGTGTATGATCTCATCATGTATTCTATCATTATAATGTCCTTCTTGAATAAATATTGGTTTAAGGATAGTAGGACATATTAATTTACAATTCTTAAACTAATTTATATGAGAGAAATATCCAAAAACATTAATGATAATTTAAAATCTATACTAGATAAAAATGTGGTACCTCATTCATCCTTAAAAATTTCAATATTTAAATCCTAGCATGTTGACTAATTGTAAAATAATCTCAAATATCAATAATGCTTTTTCACTACATAAGTTGATCAACCACAACAAAAATGGTATTAATGAATTTAAAGGTCTTGGAATACCTATGATGAAATACATGGTAGTGTTCTACAATTTCGATACTAGTATGGGTAACTATTCTATCATCCCCTTAGAACTACTCAAGTTATCATTATCCATCTATAAAACTTTGTATTATTATGTTTATTCTATAATAAACAACTTATTATATTCTCATATATACTTCTACATGAGAGCTCAATATATAATTTTGGATATAGAAAGGTTAGAAATGGATGAGATATGTTTATTACCCAATAGATGCTTATTTAATTCTAGCACTGAAGGGAGAGATATTCATTTCCAATGTTTTATAATTTAAACTCTCAAAAAAATTTACTCAGTAACATTTATTTCATTACTATGTAGCAACTTATTTTGGCACCTTTATTTCAAGGTACACTTCATTCCATATTTTCCATAGCTTTTTATAATTGATATATTTTTTTCTGGTTAGTTAGAGGTGTTTGAATGGCCAAAACCAATTAGTGTATATTCTAGTGGACATGGTGTTTCTCTTTATGATATGGAAGTAACATTGGATAACTAGAAAGGTTCCTAGGTATAGGTAGTTCTACACAGAAACTGCAAGTTAGCCGATGGGGCTCCCGAATAGAATTAGTTCTTCCAAATGGAAACCGGCCATCCAGTGGAGGCTACCATCTCATCAGTGGGGCCATTCAAGGCCCAAAAATATCATTGATATTTAACATATTAAATTAAAAACTTGATCTTCATATTTTTTGTCTCATTCTCTAAATGATATATCGACTCCCAGGACCCTAGGAGCTCTTATTTTTTGCTTTTTGGGATTGCTCTCCCCCTTTTGTTTCCCTCATTTGATGCATAAAATATGGTATAATCTTATGACCCCGATACATTATCTTTTTTCGTGATCTTGACCGATTGTCTTTTATTCTACATATTCAAAACTGATTACATACTTTATTTTGTATCATATATAATGGTTTTAATATGGTATATCAAGGGATTTGTGGATCATTGGAAGAACTGGAACACTATTTCAAGGAAATTGAATATTTGAATTTTTTAACCCAAGATCCTTGCGGGTAGAACAACTTCTCATTTAAACTGAGATATTTGTATGAAATATTTCTAGTTAAATAATTTTATTTCATTAATATCATGAATTAAATGTAATAATCAGTTTAGAAGAGCCACACAAAAATATGAAATTATTATTCCTAAATTATTTTATAGCTATTGGATTAGAATATAAAAATAGTAATAACCAAATCATGAGAAAAATATCCTATATTTTTTTTAAAATTAATTAATTAGTAATCAAATAACTAGAATTTAAAAAAATTGAAAATAAATGTGATGTAATTTTTTCAAAATTTGTTTTTTATGCATTAAATGTATTTGTATATTAATAATTTTAATAAATCACTACTGGTGAATGAATTTAATGATATATATATATTATTTAATTAAAAATATTTCTTAAAAATTCAAAAAACATTGTTTGGAAAGATAATAACAATAAATTATGTTTTATGATTAAATATATATTTTTTCCAATAAGTAATTTTAGTCACATTTTACGCACAAAAATTCAATTTTTTCTACCATTTACAGGTATTGAATTAGATATAATTAACAAAATGATGATAATTATTAGGTTCAAAATTGGAAAATATACCCCTTTTATTGTTTATCGATATTATTAGTAGCCGTGGTAAAATATATCACCTCGGTAAAGGTTAAATTGGTATCTAGATTAAAAATAAGTGATAAGGACATAAATTTTCAACCTATTTCTTATTGGATTATTTTAAGTTCACCCTTATCACCTTAGGGTCAAAATTTTATATTTTACTAAATAAGTTTCAATAAAAATAATTCATATATTATTTAAATAAAAAATGATACAAAATGTCACTCTCTAAGTTTTTAATATCATTTATGTGTTAAAAAAGGGAGGAAATAGTTATGAATGAATTTTAATTTTAAATATGTGCATAAGAAAATTAAATATATGGTGTGAATTTATTTTAATTTTTATTTATTATATTATTACTTTATATTCTTAAAAAATTCAAAAATATTATTTATTCAATTAATGAAAAAATAAAATAATAGATATTAAAAATAATAAATTTTATACAATTTTATAAATTTATAGTGATAGACATATTTTCTATGTGCATAATAAAAATTAGTCATTTGGTAAAATATTATATTTTAATTCAAATAATATTATTTTTTTTATTTTAAGTCAAATTAAATGAGTTGTTTCATAATTGAAAATAATGATATATTTCAAATTAATATTTTATAAAATTATTTTAAAAACTAAAATTTAAAATAATACAAGGTGACTATTATATAGTATAAAATTTCATAACATGGCCATTTATGGGACAATTTTCACATTATATGTAGAAATTAAAACCCTTTCATATTAAAAAAGTTGTGGTGATAGTTAAAATTAAAATTAGTTAACTTAGGGTTAATCAAAATGATAAAGTTCAAATGACAAAAAAATTGTATATTTTAAATTTGTTGATTGGATTACAACCCTTTCCAACCATATCATTAAATTTATATCCATTTTAGGAATGTTTCTAGATAAATAATTTTTTTTATAATTTAATTATTTGGGAAATTGCCAAAGTGCCCCTCACCTTAATTATAAAAGGGAACCTCCTTCCTCACCTTATTACACCACATTTATCATTTTAGATCAACTAAAATCAAAACAATTATATTATAATATTCACTATACAGATCTTAGAGGTTCTTTTATTCCTAAAATCCCAACCCTAGATCCCTTTAAATAAGTTCTAAAGGATTATTTTCAATGAATAGGTAATCACCTTAACCGATCACTTTCATTAAAAAATTTTCATTTACGTCATATAAATATATTTTATTAATTGTAAAATATAAAATTATGTATCATTAATCTACTTAAATTTTATAATTATTATGAAAACATCATATAAAACAACTTTCCCATAAAATGGTAATTGAAAGTATCGCTATTGCGTATGTACGACTTACAATATCCACATAGCGATAAAATTAATTTTTCATCACCTTAATTTATAAATAGGTATTATGATTGGTTTAATATTTAAATATAAAATCAAAGATATAATTATACATCATTAATTATAATATCATGTCTTCTTTCTTACCATCCAAATATTTAGGAAACCATATTGTCGCTCTTGTGTATGCTTGGACAACCAACTACTTGAAGTAATGAGATCCAATTTTAATTTAAATTTTACATGAATGGTAATGAGTATGAATTTTATGAATATAAAATATATATATGATATAATAATTATCTTGTAAAGGTCAATTAATATTTACCATTCTTTAGTTCAATCCAATGAAAAATTAAAACAGTATTCATCTGTATGTACGACTTACCGTTTCCATGAAAAGTGTAATTCATTTATATATCCACAAATATTATAGATGAATATAAATAATTATATATAATGAATATAGATATGATATTAAAACCATGATTATTATTTGGGAGATTATATGTAGTATTATTGGTCTGAAATATGATTTATAAGAAACCTATGTCTATTATAACGTAGGTTTAAAAATGTACAAATAAATTCAATATTTAGGAAAGGGTTTTGTTTTACTATCTTAGTGTTTATCATGATTGATTATGACTATAACTACGATGTAGAAATATTATGATATAACTATCATAAAATATAGTAACTTTATTATCCTATGGATATTTAGTTAAAATACATTATTTCTTTTCATTTTCATCATATTCTATTATCATGATACCAAAAATTTGTTTTTACAGAAGTTTGTCTTTATTTTTTTTCATTATTCAATTTTTTCCTTACATATACATGAATCATAAATATGTTTTAAAAAATGTTTTAAATATTATAAAATGACTGTATAAATCCATTTTATCCTATTTTTTTAAATTTTTTACAAAATGGGTAGGAATGAAACTTTTTTCGTTTTGAAACATGGTACTTTGTGGATTCTTTGATGAAAGTATTGAAGTAATTCTTTTAACTGAAATTGAATGAAAATATTATCCTCTAATAATGAATAATTTTCGGTTTAAATATTTCTTTACATGTATACAAGGTTTGTTTAAATGAAAAAAAATCTTTATATTTTATTAGTTTTTTATGTGACCTCAAAATAGAATGTTTATATTCTTCAATAATGTTTTGATGATATTATAATGGGATTCATATTTATCCAACACAAAAACCCTTTGATTTTATTTATTAATAACTAGAGACATAATCAAAGGATCCAATCCTTATTCTCACTCTTTGTCGTAAATTAATCTGATGACATAATTCTTATGAAACCCATATCGTTTCCATAGATTATGATGTGATGAAATGATGAAATGTTTATGAAAATCATATGTTTTCCATGGGTTTTTCTATGATGATATGATTTTGAAGCCAATTTATTTTCATGGGTTCTGATATGAAGAATAATTTATGATCTTGTGGAACACATGTGTATGATATTCATTATGCGATCAGTTTTACCTATATCTCCCTCTACTGAATTTGGTAAATATTGATATATCATTGGATAAAAAAAGAATTGAATGGGGAGTGAATCTTGTTTAGTAAGGTAGTTTGTCCAATATGATTTTATTTGGAGTAAACCATGTATACTAAGATGGTTTGGGTAGTAATACCATTCAACTATGATAGTCTTGTAAAATATCCTTGATTACAAAGGAAACGATTTTATTTTCTTTTTTTATGCCACAATTCCATTTAATATACAACTTTTATTCTATTATGGATAATATTTATTTATTTCATTATTATTCATGTTTTATGAACTGCACTTTTTAATTCAATGACTCAATATTTTGATCTATTATATGTAGTGTATTTATATCAAATTTCACGATCATGTACTCATACCCTTTTACTCGTTTTATTCTTATACGATCAATTGTATCTCTCTAGTTTATCCTTATTGAGAATTGAAGCTCACCCATCCTAATTTTTCATTTCCTAGGTTATGAATAAAGGATTTACATATTACACTTATTGGATGAGTAATAGTTAGGAATATCTTAGTGGGATATGTTATAGTACTATTATGAACCTGTTACTTTTGTTTTCATGTTTCAAAATATATCACATCAATATGATTCGAGCATGAATCATTATTTTATATAAATAATATTAAACTATTTAGATGTAAAATTTAGGTGAGAAAATTTTAGGTCACTATATTCTTTGGTATGTTGATATTATCATACCTTTTTTATTTTGGTTTATTTTTTGTTTGATCCAATTATTATATTCATGATGTATTTAGATTGGTTCTAGGATTTAAAGTTGAATATTGGATTTAAATACTGACCCTTGTTGAAAAATCATTATTTAAAATAAGTTAGGAAGCCCTTAAATTTTGAACATGTTTTATGAGTTCTTAACATGATTTTTATCATGCATTTGTAACCCTATGAGAACTATGATTGATTCTTGATAACATGAGGTGTGTGAATGAATCCATGTGAAGCTTATTATATTTGTGTTTATTATTTTTATTGTTATTTTTATTATTATTTCTTGATATGACATGATTTTTCATCTATCATTTATATATTCTATGTGTTTTTCTTTTATCCTTATAATTGAGTGTGTATGTTGCGCCATATAGAGTATCTCTTGAATGGAATGTTTTTAATTCTTTAATTACTTGAATCTAGTCTATCCCATCTAAAGGAATGCGTAAAATTTTATTTCTGGTTCATCTCATAGAGTTGGATGTTTCAAATTACTGGTTGATGTTACTTCTAACATATGGATAAAGTTAGTATAGCTAATATACGGGGAGTGAGAATATGCATTTTCCTTGTGTGATATACTTGTTTATTATATGTGTTTTTTGATTCCAAGGACAGAATTGGTACATATTATGAAGTTGTTTAATGGTTTTTTGGTGGTGTCATTCTGATTCCTACACTCATTCACCACTCATTAATTTCAGTGAAGTTAAACATTTCATTAAAAAAATATAGTAAAGGGAGAGGACCCTATGTTGGGTGACTAGGAATATTTTTCTCAAAGATGCATGCATAGTGGTATTTAATTCTATCTTGATTTTTAACAATACATTTATTTAGAGACTTCATATAGTACATAATCCACCCCCTAATAGAATATTTTCCTTTGTTATTTTTGGATTATTTGTCTAACATTTCATATTGATGCTGCATGGGAGTGTATTTTTTGTATTCTTATACTCAGATGATAATTCATTTATTCATAAATTTATGATTTATTTTTTATCTATTATATTATTTTTCCCTTTTTTAATTAGTACTGTTTTACGTTTATTTGTACAACATTATATAGGATTTCACTCTTAGTTAGCTACCACTTTTTTCATAGGGAGGTGCACAAGAGGTCATGCAGACTCTAGGCACAAACATAGTGGTTTTAGTCATGGTTTCACAAAATAGTATCCTAGTAATAAGTTAACTAACATATTTTTTCACTTTTTCTTCATTTTGGATAGGTTATATAGGAGTTGGGATAGTTGGCACTTGAGTAGGAGAACTGTGTCACATCCCATCTAGCACTGTATGGTGGACATCTGAGCTTCCGTGGAGACGTGAATTTCGTCTTTTGATGATCATGGGTTATGATATTAACTATAACTATAATTCACCTAGTGTGATTCACATGATGTCAGTTTATTGGTTTGATGGATTTTATGTGGGCTCTTCCATTATATTCGGAACATATAATCGTATGCCAAATTCATGTTTCTTACATTAGATAGGTCCAAAAAAAGTTCATATTGAAATTTTTATATGGGTTTTGGTGATTTATATGTTCTATTCATGAATTTATTAGTTGGTATTATGTTATTGAGTGTACATATATATATATGGTTATGATGAATTTGCAGGTCTTAGAGTCCTATCAGGGGTCATGGGAAGTGCTTAAGGGTTATTATTTGTTCTTTTGTGAATCTTTTTAGGATAAACTAGGTTATAAACTCGCATGTTTACTTATACTATATAAATGGTCTTCCTATTTTATATTATAGATTCACCAAATGTTTCATCATGAATTTTAAGAAATTTCACATTATAAAGGTCTTAGGTAGCCAGATTCACCACAATTTGTGCAAGATGATGGAATTATGAATTCTCCCTTGGTTTATCTAGCAGGATAGGTTATAAAATAGATCCATCTTAGACACTTTCATAAAGAACATGTTAATGAAGTAGGATCCCACATAGGTATTCCGTTGTTGGTCGATTATGCCCGTGAATTCCAACTCTAACATCATTCATCCAGACTTCGTAAAAAAGTTCCCCAGAATATGGAGGACTAGATACGAGTCCTCAAGAGGACCCTCCAGCTAATGGAGACATTAAAGAATAAATAGGATAACACTATGAGCTTCATGCTTCCAGGCACAAATTCATAGTTGTATAATTTTATGCCTCAATCTGGAAGATGAGAAGGGTTTACATGGGATACATTCAAGGGAATATCCTTTGATGAGTGTTTTCCTGATGATATGATGTATGAAAATTATAAGGATTTCATATAGATATGGTAGGTGAAGATTATGGTCTCTGACTATTCATAAAAATTCACCAAGTTGTTTTTTCTTTCCTTCTTGTATATAATAAATAGAATAAGGTTATAATGTTTGATATTGGTCATTTTTCATAGCTGAAACGTTGTATAAGGAAATTTTATGAGATTTAGCATGACGTAGTTAATTTTATGGTTCTTTATAAAGTTGGATTCATTAATAAATACAAAGTTATGTTCATCAATCCTTATATCAGTTGATTGATAGGTTCCTTCTTTAATTCTATCACAATATATATTTATTGGAATAAGAAAAGAATGTTGAAGGACATATTCCAGGGAATCTGTTGTTAGTTAGAGTAGGAAAGAGGGTATTCTACTCACTCTATGGGAAGTGAATCTTCTAGATTCGATAAATTTAGGAGGAAGGATAAATTTCTCAATGAATATTCTATTTATTTGAAGGCTTATCTCCAATGTGGCATGTTTGGTCATCTGAAAAACTACGATTCTATAGATTTAGGGATTTAAACAACAATTAAATGATAAGGTGGAGTTTTAGGACATCAATACCAGATGTAGAACCTATAGTGGTTATATTATTATGTTACTCAGAAGCCTCAAGGTAATCATGGATTGGTTTATGTAGTTTATATGTGGTTTATTAGGCTTTGACTACTAGTGGAGATGAACCCTCAATAGTTTTAGGCACAATCCTTATTTATTCCATTCTCTCTATTTTGTTGTTTAATATAGGCACATCCTATTTGTTTATATACGATAAATTCATTTCATTGTTTTATTTTACACTGATATATTATTCTAAGTTGTTTTCTATCGATACACATCGATGATATAATGTTGACCATCTTCAAGTCTATCTAGAGGTCTCTATATTGGCTGTTTGTTTTGAGAATGCATGTAGTTTAGAAATTATGGTGATTTCAAGATTTTTTTGTAATCCATGGAATGGATTGGTTGACCATCGTAGATAAATATATCAATTTTTATCAAATATGAGGGACGATTTATTTTCTTTAAGGGTATATGTTTATGATAACAATTTAGTCGGATGTAGAGGAAGGTAGAGTATGACTAAATTATCATCAAAGATAAGAATTTTTTTTCAAATGGCTATCCTGATCCTTGAAATAGACTAGAAAGTATTTCCATAACCTTTTCCTCTATTGGAAGACCTATTTTGAGGTGTATTTCTAGAGGATTTCTCAATGTTTCCTCATCACATGAGAGTTGAGTTGGGGATTAAGACCATGCCTGGCTAGTGAACAACATTGATTCCACTATATCAAATAAAAGCATCTAGGTTAAAAGTGAACAATGTATAACTATATGATAGTAAGGATAAATGATTCAAAAGACCAAAAAATACCATGTGGTGTTCTCGTATTTTTTTTTTCAAAGATTATAGATGGTACAATTTGTCTCTTCTTGGACTACTGAAAGTTAAATCATGTCACTAAGGAGAACTAGTAAACATTTTTAGAATTGATGACTTGTTTGATCAATTAAGGGGATCCTAGTGGTTTTCAAATATTGATATGAAATTTAGCTACCATCTACTTTTGTTCAGAGCAAAATACATACTAATGTTAGAAATTAGGAATATGATCTGGTTGTATGGTGATCTCATCATTCACATTGGAGCAACAAAATCTCTATAATTGCTCATGGATCGCATAGACAAATTATTCCTCCCATACTTGGAATCCATTATCATTAAGTTTGTTGATGAAATTAGGACATATTCCAAGGCATCATAATCATATCCTATATACCTTGATAAAATACTATGTATACTTAGGGAAAATATTCTGTATGCCAACGTATTGTTATTGGGTACAAGAATTGTGATTTATTAGAATAGTTTTTTTCTCATGAATGAATTCAAGTTGATTAATAATTTATTGGTATGACTAGAGATTTTGTTTAAGATTTGATATTTCCTTGGGTTGTATTGATATGGAATGAGGTCCATTAAATATTTTTCTATCATGGAAATTACCATGACCAGGCTCACCAGAAAGGAATTCCTCTTTTAATGGATAAAACAAAGTGAAGAGGCCATTACAGAGTTGAAAAATATTTTAATTTCAACTAGAATAATTATTCTTCCTAATCATGGATTTAGTATTGTAGTTTATTATAATATTTTTGGTGTTTTTGTGGCAGAATATCTGATGATGGGTGATAATTTAATTTCATATAGTTCTCATCATGTATTACATTATGAGAAAAACATCCCCATTCATGAAGTTGTGTTGAGATATATGGATCATTAAATTAAATATCATTGAAACTACCTCTTCACATAGATATTTTTCGTATATATGGTCCATAATCTTTTACCATAAATATTATCTATTCATGACTTGATCCATTATCAGAGGAGTTGTATAGAATACTTGTAGAAATTGGACATTAATAGGAAGTTTGATACTTCAAAAGTCAATGAAATTTTTTACTCACTTAGTAGAAAAAGTAATATGTGGTATAATGGATTTAAAATGTAGGGTGGGATATCATGGTTTTGTTTGTAGACTGAAAGATGGATGTATCTAAGGATCAATTATTTATGGTTTGTTCAACATTTGTGAATACGTTCTCATTAGTGTAATGAGTGATGGTAATTTAAATGATTGATGTAGAGCTTTAAATGATGCATGAGAGGTGTGCAAAAAACCGTTCTATTCCTAGACGAATTCTAGATAGATGTGTTGAGTCAATAAGGTTTCCTTATGAATTTTCTATTCCTTCATGTTT
The DNA here is from genome assembly GCA_963277665.1 of Viscum album. NCBI lineage: Eukaryota > Viridiplantae > Streptophyta > Magnoliopsida > Santalales > Viscaceae > Viscum > Viscum album. The sequence goes on from OY728127.1 coordinate 899,053,144, forward strand.
TGAAAATCACAAACATACTATCTTAAGGAAAATTTCATTTTCCATAAGATTTTTCTTAATGAGGAAAATTTTCCTTCCCCAAGGAAAATTTATCCTTACCTGATTTTCATTGTTCATAATTTATTCTAACTCTTTTTATTCCTAAGTGAAATATTTGGTTTTACACCTAAAAACTTTGAATTATATAAATACTTAGATATAGAGTATTCGGTTTTCAGGTTCCAAATTTATATTCCAAATTCTATGAAATTTGGACTCCAAATTCTATGAAATTAATACTCTAAACTCTCTAAAATTCAGACTCCGAATTCTCTACAATTCAGACTCCGAATTCTCTAAAATTCAGAATCCGAATTCTATGAAATTAAATTTCTGATTCCGAATTCATTAGAATTTGGACTCTGAATTCCTCAGAAATTGGACTCTGAATTCCATAGAATTCAGGTTCTGAATTCCTTATAATTTAGCCTCTATATTCCATATAATTTAGACTATGAAATCCTTATAATTCAAGTTTCGAATTTCTTCAAATTAAAACTCTGAATTCCATTGAATTAAGAGATCAAATTTTTTATAATTTAGACTCCAAATTCCATATAATTCAGACTGCAAATTCCATATAATTTAGACTCTGAATTCCTTAGAATTCAGCTTTCAAATTCCTTAGAATTCAGACTCCAAAATCTATAGAATTCTGATTCCGAATTCCTTGAAAAACAGAATGCAAATATCTTTGTAATATATACTCTAAAGGTTAAAATTCTTAGACTGTGAACATTATTTTTTCTTAGACTCCGAAAAATAAATATGGTTGCGAAACCATATTTTTACTTACTCTTGTTTCAGTTATAAAACAATTTCATTCATTCTGTTACTAAAAAACTATTTTTTGAGTGACACATGTACAGGTCCCTCTTAAATTCAAGGAAAAATATAACTTCTGGAGGAAGGAGTTGACCATTGAAGATGTGCCTCTAAATATGAGCTCATTTGAAAGAGCTCATAACAACTGATACAGAGTTCTACAACTCTAGAGATTACTTGCTAAAGAGATTTCTACGGAGAGACTCTAATGCTTTGTGTGTACTGAAAATCGTGTTCAAATTGCATTGTGTGACTCTGATTGTTGCAATGTATAATCGAGGGCTTCCAGGGATAGGAAGATAGAGGTTCCGACTACCTTGAAGTTTGAGGGCTTTCAGGGATATTAAGATAGACTCCAATATTCATATTGAGGGCTTACCCTAGTGCGGTTAAGATAGACTTTCTTAAAAGTATAAATCAAGGGACCTTTATCCATGGTTGTTCGATACCCTACTCTTTGGGTTAAAATATTTTTTACTTGTTACCTGTATTGTTTCATGTTTTATTTATGCTGCATTTTTTTCACAAGGAAAGTATAACTATCTTATACTTTCTTGTATTTGTATACTCTGATTAGTAAGACTCTATTTGCTTTAAGGTATATTCTTTATCCTTGTAAACATTTCTCAAGTTTCATTTCAGAAACCATATATTCGTAATCAAGCAGGTCTATAGAACTCAGCGGTCTTGTGAATTTACCTTGTTTATCATTGTCAAACACTACCATCTTTAAAAGTTTTAAAGTAATTTTTTAAAGTATACAATTCACCACCTCTTGAATATTGAGCATCTACATCATTATTTCAATCCTACAATTGTTATCATAGGAGGTATATGAAATACTTATATTCACATATAAGTCTTTTTGAACAAGTTTTCCTTGTTCTATATTTTCCTTACTTAAGATATTTTTATTCTTTTTTACATGCTTTTATTACTATCAAGTTTGTGTGGAATGATATTTTTTGTGATATGGCATGAATAAATGTTGGTTCAATTGAAAATATAAATCCTACTAGACCACATATATTTGATGGGAATGATTATGATTATTTGAGAGATCATATGAATATTTTTTTATTAATAATGGAGTGGACAACTTTGTTATGCTGACTGGAGATTACAAGATTCCAGATAAGGAAGTAAAAACATTTACTAATCAATAAAAGTCAAAATATAAACTAAAATATAAGGTACACAATACTTTGTTGGGTTCCATGACCAAAAATATATATTTCCATATTTCTTCTTCTGAAGCTGCAAATTATATTTGTAAGAAGCTTGAAGTTACTCATTTTGGTACATCCAAAGTTATTGAAGCTAGAAGAGCTATGATTAGAGATGAGTATCATGGTTTTTTCATTCCTTATGGAGAACCTATATGTAAGGTACATCATAGATTAATGACTATTGTCAATAGATTACAATACATGGGTGAAAAAGGTTTAGATAATGAGGCACTTGTAGAAAAGATTATAGACATCATGCCTAATGAGTGGGAATCGAAGAGAACAGCTATGGATGAGAATAGGAAATTCTCACAGATTACTCTTGATGAGATTTTTGGAACTCATATTCAACATGAGATTGAATGAAAAGAGATTCTTACAATGTTAAGAAGAAGAATGGTATTGGAAGTGTTGCCTTTACAACTACCTCTAATCATATGAAATCCAAGACTCTTGAAAGAGTTACAAGATCTAAATCAAAGAAGCTCACTATTTTATCTAAATCAAGTGAAAGTGAACATTCTAAGAATGAACTATCTGATATTTCTCAAAGGATGAACAAGATATTTGAGAAGAAAGACTTTTAGTGTAGATATAAGAAGAATGAAAGAAATGATAATAAAGACTCTAAAGTTTCTTGTTATGAATGAAAAAGAGTAGGGCATATAAGGCTATATTGTCTTATGATTAAGAGAAAAGATATAAAGGAAAAGAATTATGAGAGGAATATAAATAAGTAATACAATGATAAATATAATAATGTTATGAAATCTAATAACACCTGTAATGGGTAGTGGTGGATATTCTTATGATGAATCCTCAAATTACGAATCTCCTGGACAAAAGAATCATGGTATACTTACCAAGATACCTATTGAAAATCATTTTTTAATGACTGAGGTACACAATACTGAATCCATCACCAATGTATCCTTAAATGGTATTTATAGTGATAGTAAATATTATGAATCTTCAGATGAAGAATCTTCTTCGGATGAATATAATAATTTACCTACTTTTGAAGATGTTTCTAGGTTTTCTAAACTCTTTGAGAATGAAAATTCTAAAGTCTAGAAAAATATTGATAACTCAAATTCTAGTATTTCTATTCTTAATAAGGAAATATCAGATCTTTCTAAAGATCTTGATAAGAAAATTTATGATTTTTAATGTATTTCAAAAACCCTTGAGAAAGTAAATTCTGAAAAGGATAAACTTTCTAAGAATCTAGAAAAAGTAATTTCTAAGAAAAATTAATTCTAGCCTAACTCTAGTGCAAAAACTAATGTGTTTAAGGATAAGAACATAATTATTAAGATAAAGTCAGAAATATTTTCCTTGAGGAAGTGTTTTTCAATCTTTTCTTTATATAAGGAAAATTTTGATAATATTTATTCTCCAATTTGACCTCAAAGTAATAATTCTGGTTTTGGTTATAGTAGTTCAAAATCAATTTTTAGTAACAATTATTTTGTTCCTCAAAGTGATCCATTCTGCACTAAGTTTTAGTGTAGTAGGCATTGTGAATTTTTTTTCCTTAAACAAAACTTAGTCTTTAGTTTTTCAAAGATCTTATTTTTATAAGAAAATGTGGATTCCTAAAATTTTGCTTTGTGACGTTTTCAGATCCATGAAAGATTGGGTTATGAAAGTATAACACTCTTGTTTTCAGGATAATAACATAGTACCAATGGAAATACATGTTACACGGATAGTGGATGTTCCCGATATATGACTGGAAACAAAAACATCTTTGAAAAGATTATCAAGACAAAAGGATGAAAAGTAACTTTTGGAGATAATTCATAGGGAGAAATTATTGGAATAGGTAATATTTTTTTCTTGGGATAACATTGATTTCAAATGTTTTATTTGATAAGGGTCTTAAGAACAACCTAATTTGCATAAGTCTATTATGGGATGAAGGTTCCCTTGTATATTTTATGAATGACAAGTGCATAGTACATAATTCCAAGGAAGAGTTTATTATTTCTGCCCATAGGCAAGATAATGTTTATACATTAAACATAGATGACCTTAGGATCCAAGACCTAACATTCCTTAGTGTAATGGAAGATCATTCGTGGTTGTGGCATAGAAGGTTAGGACACTGTAACCTTAGTAACCTATGAATACTCTCTATGAAAAGACTAGGAAAAGATCTACCATAGCTTAGATTTTATTCTTCAAAAGTTTGTAATCCTTGTCAATATGGAAAGAAACATAAATAATGTTTTAAATCTGTTGGTGAAGTCTCAAACACTGATGCATTATATTTGGTGCATATGGATCTTTTTGGTCCAACACAAAATGGAAGCATGGGTGGAAAATTTTATGTATTTGTCTTAGATGATTATAACACTAGATTTACATGGGTATATTTTCTAGAAATGAAATAATATGATTTTTATTATTTCAAAATATTTATATGACAAGTTAAAAATGAGAAAAACCTTCCTTTGATAACAATCCATAGTGATCACAGAGGAGAATTTTAAAATTCTGATTTTGAAACGTTTTGTAGTATAAAATGAATTACACGGTACTTCTCAGCACCCAAAACACCACAACAAAATGGTGTTGTTGAAATAAGAAATAAAATTCTTCAATAGATAACAAGAACCCTGTTGAGTAAATATTCAGTAGCCAAACATTTTTAAGTTGAAGCTGTAAGTACTGTTTCCTATACTATAAATTGTGTTTTGATTAGAACTTTTCATAATAAAACTATTTATGAGTTATGCAATGGTTGCAAACCTAGACATTCCTACATCTAAGTTTTTGGTAGCAAGGTATTCATTCTGAATAAAAAAGATAATCTATACAAATTCAAACCAAAATATGATGAAGGAATTTTCATAGGCTACTCCACAACTTCTAATGCTTATAGTGTTTTCAATAAAAATACTTGTACTGAATAAGAAATAGTACATGTAAAACTTGATGAAACCGATGCTTTTTTTAAACAAGCTCATCCTACATCTTCAGATGTGTTTTTAAAAACTAATTATCATCCCCTGATAGAATATCCTTCTGATAAGGAACATGTCCAAGAAAATGTTTCTAAAGCATTTACCCCAGAAGACTTCCTACCCTATGTTGATGAAAAAGTTTTACAAAACCCAAATCAGTTGTTTCTGAGGAATCATCCAAGTGATAATATCATTGTTAATGTAAATCAACCTGTATGGACTATAATTTCCTAAAGAAATGAAGTAGAACAACCAACATTCCATTCCCAATCATAACCAAAAATCAATGATGAAGCATTAGGTGATGACAATTGGATAAAAAAAATGATATATGAGCTAAATGAATTTGAGAGGAATAAAGTCTAGACCTTGGTTGAAAGACCAAAGGATACTTCTATTATTGGAGTAAAATGGGTCTTCAGAAATAAATGTGATGAAAATGGGACCATTGTAAGAAATAATGCTAGATTGGTTACAAAATGCTATATCCAACAAGAAGGAATAGACTATGAAGAAACCAATGATCCATTTTCTAGACTTGAATCTATTCATATTCTACTTTCCTTTGCAACATTCTTTAATTTGAAATTTTTTCAAACGGATTTTAAATGTTCTTTCCTTAATGGTTATGTTCAAGAGGATTTTTTTTGTTGAACAGCCTCCTAGTTTTGATGATATAAAACATCCTGATTATGTTTTCAAACATACCAAATATTTATATGGACTTAAACAAGACCCAAGATCCTGGTATGATAGACTTACATGGTTTTTGATTCAAAAAAATAATATAAATGGAAATGCTGATCCAACACTTTTTATAAAGAAAGATAAGTTTTTTTTGATTGTTCAAATTTATGTTTATGAAATTATATTTGATTCAACTTAGAAATCATTAACTAATTTATTTGCAGATCTTATGAATTCTAAGTTTGAAATGAGTATTATGGGTGAGTTAACATTTTTCCTTTGTTTTCAAATTTCTGAAAAACCAGAAGGAATCTATATATCCCAACATAAGTATATTAAATATCTTCTAAAAAATTATTGATATGAAAACACTATGAGTATAAGTACTCCCATTGGTACCTCAAATTCACTTGATCTTGATGAAGATGGGAAACTAGTAGACCAGACATATTTTAGAGGTATAATAGGAGGTCTACATTACTTGACAGTTAGTAGTCAAGACATAATGTTTTTAGTATTCTTATGTGCAAGATATCAATCCAATTCAATGGAATATCATTTGATGGAAGTGAAAATAATTTTTCATTACTTAAAGGGAACCATGGATCTAGGACTCTTTTATACCTCTTGTAATGATTTTGTTTTAAAAAGTTTTTCGGATGCAGACATTGGTGGATGTAGAATGGATAAGAAAAGTACAATTGGGAATTTTCATTTCTTAGTAGATTCATTAGATTCCTGGTTATGAAAAAAGTAACACTCAGTAGCACCTTCCACTGCTGAAGCTGAATATGTATGAGTTGGAAGTTATTGTGCTCAAGTGTTGTGGATGAAACACACACTCATAGACTATGGTATGAGTTCTATAAAAAAATATATTGTGTGATAATACTAGTGCCATTTCCTTGAGTAAAAACCATGCACATCACTCTTATGCAAAAAATATTGATATTAGGAACCAATTTCTTTGGAATTACACACAAAATGATGATATCATACTTCAATTTATCGAAACACAAGATCAACTTGATGATATTTTCACAAAATCTTTACCATTCGATAGATTTTAATACATTAAACTGAATTTAGGAATGATAACTACAGGGAAATATACTATATTATCTTCCTGTTGAAACCTATCTCCTTATATTAAAAACTACTTTTAATAGGGGGAGTACAACTGCTTGTTAGTTATAATGAAAAAATTTTCACAATGAGAATTTTTCTTAATAAAATTTTTTCATAATGAAATTTTATGTGATAGAAGTTTTACTTAATGAAAATTATTAATTATATAAATCTATTGTAGTTTTAAATTTTCGTAGTCTAAATTTCTCGTAGTAAAAATTTTCATAGTTAAATTTTTTTATATTCAAAATTTTTGCTGTTTAAAATTTAATTATCTAAATATTCTTCAAGAAGAATTTTCCTCATTATGAATAACTTCCCTAAGCAATCTGAAAGGTATGATTTCTTTCCCTATGTTTTTTGTAATCAACCTTTTTACTTGATGGTATTTTAAACTATTTTAAGAAAACAAATTTGTATTCATTTTAATTTTTATTAAATCCGGCGTTTTCTATAAAAACCTCAAAACATCATATTGGACAAAATTTCATTCTGTGGCTATCTTTTCAACCATCAGATCTGATCAGAAAGTGTTAAACCACTTGATCAATCAGGGAAGCTGAACTGTTGTCTCAAAACCTATATAAAGGACCCCAGATATCTTGTCCCACATGAAACTCCAAGCTCTTGCATGATTAAGCTATTACCTTTCTACTTATGTTCATTATAGATCCTCAAGGTTTCCTCAATTCTGAATATCTTCTGAAGCCACGTCTCAAAAAGATATGTCATCTATAAAGGAAATCCTTGAATGGAATATTTACAGAGAAAGGTTGGTTCATCCGAATTTATTTTCTATGTATGATTACATTATCTCTAAGAATATCAAGATGAATGGGTGGGAGTGTGTCTGCATATCCAAACCAAAAGCACATGATCTAGTGTATCCGGATTTGTTGGTTGAATTCTATGAGACATTTTGTTTTTTCAATGAAGGAGGAAGAGATAAATATTCCTTCAAGAGAAAGAGGAAGACATATTATCTTTCTTATATCAAGGAATCTAATCTGATTGTTATTCCTTATGAAGGGGAAGTTGAGTTATGTAGTCACAAACTACCTGATGTATCAGGTTCCTTTGATAATGAAAAAGCTCTATCATGCCTTGGTCTTTCATAGATGAAGATTCCAATGACAGTACATCTATCTACAGACCTTTATATTCTTGAATTTTGGGTTCAAGGGTTTGTCATACCGAGAAAATGAGATAAGTATACTCTAAAGAAGAGTGAATTTTATATACTAGATTTCACTGTAAACCTCTCAAATATTAGCCGGGTCCAATATATCTTGTTTACGATTAAAAATATAATGAATGGGAATTTGAAGACTCATATTATCATGTATCTAGCCATTCTTTCAATGATAATTGTTCTTTGCCATTAGTCCTTCATGATTTCATGAAGTTCCAAGCCGAGGAACTCCAAGGAGATGCTGATAATTGATGATACTCCTGGGAGGATGAATATTGGCTTTAATAGCCAATCCATAGAATTTTATGTTCAATTAGAAAAGGAAGTCGAAGCTGTAACAAAGAAATAGGAATCAACTGAGACATCTAAGAAGGGAGGAAGAAATAAAAATCCAAGGAACTATAAGTGAATGAAAAAACCCCGGTGGCTAAGGAAAGTCACTCAACACCACCGAAGACTAAGAAGCAAAAGATGTATGTTGATGAAGTGGCTGCAAAGTAGAGAGAAGATACAAAGAACAAGAATCTAGGGGAGCCTAGTTTTGGCATGGATCATGCTGAGGAAATGGCTTTGAAAGAAAAGGTTGTTAAATATCTTGAGAAGCCATAGAAAGAGAATAAGTAGACGAAGAAGATGTCAGAAGCTGAGATAGTCCAATCCCTTCTCAAGGCAACCGAGAAAGCTTCTGAACATGTTCAGGTACCAGTGTCGTTTTATCAAGAATCACTTCTTGAGACTCCAAGAAAGAAGTTTGTAATTCTAGAAAAACATCAAGAAGAAGGAGTTGAAGAATAAGTAGTTAAAGAAGAATAAGAAAAAGGCAGTGGTGACAATGAAGATGTGTTAAATCAGGTAGAGGAACATCTTGAGAAGGAAATCCCTTCTGAGAAATTATCATTCTGAACCTCTCAAGATGAATCGTCAAAGCTTGCTACTGCTAGGAAGGATGAATAGAATCATGATGATAAAGTAAATAAACTTTATGGTGATTAAAAAATCAATAATTATTTCATTCACCCAGAGGATGTTGAGGTAGGGGCCGAGAAGGACGAAGTTGAGAAAAAAAAATTGTTCAGATATTGGATAGTGAACATGAATCTCTTGATCAAGAAGAAGTCATTCTGAAGGATGATATGGGAAAACAGGTGGTTGTGGATACACATAGTAAAGATGTGTTAAAGAAGAAACAATTTGGGGGTTCATCGAAGAAGAAGGCCATTGAATTAGAAATGGAATCCTCACCAACCAAAGTCTAAGATTCAGAATCGTCCTCTCTTGGACATGAATTTTTAGTTCAGTCTTTGAAAAAGATTTTTGGGAATATTCCAATATTTCTTAGTATAGACTCGATATTCCAGATGCTTCACCATTCATTAAATCAAAAATCAGATTCACTATCCATGGTAATAGATAAGCGTGTCAAACTCGAGGAATACTTCAAGAATTTTCTCATTAACTATAAGGCTCATAAAAGAACATGAAAAAAGAAGAAAATCTGGTCAAGGAAGACAATAGAAGAGATGAGAATATTTTATGAATTTCAAGAAAGTGTCCTGGATGCTTTAGACATCAATTATGTGATGATCATGGATTTCACTAATAGTTTTGAGGAAAAGCTAACTCTATATTAGACTTCCTAGAAGCAAGAAGTTAAGGATTTGAATGGGAAACTAAACTAACTTTCTCAGAGTTGGAAAATGGAAAGGGATCTTAGAACTGTGATTGAAGAGAATATTTCTATGTAACTAGAAGTTCTGAAGGCCCAGGCAGAATCATTTAAGGCTCAGGAAGAGAAAATTAAAACCTTATAGAAGAAAACAAAAGAACATGATCATTTTCTCAAGCATGTAGCGGAGGATCACAATGAGCTCAACAAGCCAAAGATAATTGTGAAAAAGCTAATTCCAAAGGATAAGTAAGGATAATATTTCCCAAATATGATCTTTTTTTGTGTTTTCCTATTGTACAAATTCATTCAATCATAATGAAATTTTTGTTGCACTTAATATTTTTTGGATTCTAAATACTAATATTTTAGGTACCAAATTTCCTTTCTATTCCCTATATTTCTTTTGTAAAATCACAAAGGGGGAAAATCAAAGGCAAATAAAAATACATAGTAAAGAATAAATTTCCTTAAGTAAGGGTGAGTTCATCTAATGGGTAGTTTTCCTTATGTAGATTTCTGTATGGAAGGAAATGAAAAATCTCATTTAGGAAATTTAGAATATGATCCATAGTGTTTTTAAATCCTAAGGTAGAGTCAGTCATATTCACCTTGATCCATAAGTAAATAGAGATAAGTTTTTTACAAGCCCATAAAATTTATAAGTCCATATATTCTTTTTCGTAAGCATGTTTGTGCTTTTCCAAAAGGGGGATATTATTGAGTCAATATGGATTCGTTATGACTTTTTCATTCATTCATGTTTTGAAAATCATAAATACCCTATTTTAAGGTAGATTTCATATTCCCTATGATTTTTCATAATGAGGAAAACTTTCCTTCCCCAAGGAAAATTTATCCTTACCCATTTTTCATTGTTCATAATTTAGTCTAACACCTTTTATTCTAAATTAAAAAATTCAGTTTCACATCTAAAACCTAAGAAGTATTTAAATACTTAGATGCAAAGTATTCTGTTTTCAGGATACGAATTTAGATTCTGAATTCTCCGAATTTAAGAAACCGAATTCTCTAAAATTGAGACTCAAAATTCTCTTAAATTCAGAATATGAATTCACTGAAATTCAGACATCAAATTCTCAGAAATTCAGATTCCTAATTCTATGAAATTCGGTTTCCAAATTCCATTGAATTTAGATTCTGAATTCCTTATAATTCTGACTCCAGATTCTTTAGAATTTAGACTCTGAATTCTGTAGAATTCAGGTTCCAAATTCCATAGAATTAAGACTCTTAATTCCATAGAATTAAGATGATGAATTCCTTAGAATTCAGGTTCTGAATTCCATAGAATTCACACTATGAATTTCATAGAATTAAGACTCTAAATTCCTTAGAATTTCGACTCTGAATTCCTTATAATTCAGACTCTGTATTCTATAGAATTCACACTCCAAATTCCTTAGAATTCAGGTTCCAAATACCATAGAATTCAGACTCTAAAGTCTATATAATTATAATACTGAATTCCTTGAAAAATAGAATCCGAATGTCCTTGTAATATAGACTCTAAAGGTTAACTTGATTAGGCTCCAAACATTATTTTTCTTTAGACTTTGAAAAATAATTTTGGTTGAGAAACAATATTTTTACTTACTCTTGTTTGAGTTATAAAATGGTTTCATGCATTCTGTTAATAACTAACCATTGTTTGAGTGAAATGTGTATAAGTCCCTCTTAAATTCAAGAAAAAATATGACTATTGGAGGAGGGAGCTGACCATTGAAGATGTTCCTATAGATACGATCTCATTTGAACGAGCACATAATAACTAAGACACGGTTCTACAACTCTAGAGACTACATGCTGATGTCATTTCTAGAGAGAGACTCTCATGATTTTTGCATAATGAACATCTTGTCTAGATTGCATTGTGTGACTCTGATTGTTTTTGTGTACAATCGAGGGCTTCCAGGGATAGGAAGACAAAGGTGACGACTACCTTGAAGTTTGAGGGATTGCGGGGATAGCAAGACAGACTCCAATATTCATATTGAGGGATTACCCTATTGTGGGTAATACAGACTTTCTTGAATGTCTAAATAGTGGGAAATTTATCCAAGTTTGTTGGATACCCTATTCTTTGGGTTAAATTATTTCTTCCTTGTTACATGTATTGTTTCAAGTTTGTTTTCCACTACATTTTGATTAACAAAGAAAGTATAAATATCTTATACATTATTGTACTTGTATACTCTGATTAGTATGATTGTATACTCTTTAAGGTAGAATCTTTGTCCATGTAAACATTTCTCAAGTTTCATTTCTAGAACCATATTTCCAGAATCGAGCAAGTTTGTAGAACTAATAGGTCTTGTGAATTGACCTTGTATAACTTTGTTAACCATTACCATCTTTAAAAGTTACAAAGGATTTTTTTAAATTATACAATTCACCCCCTCTGAAATATTGGGCATCTACATCATTATTTCGATCCTACAAGATGTAGTGTCCTCTTTGCTCATGGAATGGTGATCATTCCTTCATCTATGATAGAGGAGCTGATGAAATCCACTAATGATCCCCAAGGGGAAGTGGTCCCAGGAATGAAAAATTTATATCTCAACATTGAATGAATATTTTTATAGAATAGTATCAAGAGAGGCATTATAAGCTTTGTCACTAATAGTCTATCTTGTCAATGAACCAATGTTGACAATTAGAGAACTGGAAGGTTTCTTCATCAACTACTTGTTACTATGTGAAATACAGGGAATATAAACATCATGATTGGTTTTCTTAAGACTACAACTGGTCTTCATAATTTTTTGGTTATAGTGGATCATCTATTTGAATATTCTAATTTTAGAACATTCCATGAGAATAACATAGTTGATTGTCTAGGAAATCACAATGTCAGGGGTATTGTGCAGATTTATAAATAACCATCAATTATAATATATGATAGAGATTCCTAGTTCAAAACAAAAATTTAGGATGTCTTGAATATTGTATTGGAACTAGTTTGAAGCTAAGTATGACTATACAACCTCATATAGACAAGAAGTCAAAGAGAACGATCGATACATTAGAGGATATTCTTCTACCATATGTATTGGATTTTGGATCTATATGGAATGATCACATGGATATAGTAGAGTGAAAATTTAATAAAAAAATCTATTCCTCAATTATGATGAATCCATTTGATCTTCTATAGGGGGCCATCTCAATCACCAATCTACTGACATGAGGTAAGTGAATCAGAGATTTTTGGGACATGTCATGTATAAGAGACCTCAGTGTGAGATTAGTTGATTCCGAAATTTATGGATACAACTCAGAAAATAAAATATTATTACATTTATTGATATAAATAACCTATTATATTCACTAAGGTCAACAAGTATGGTTTGTAGGTGTCCATATGGTTTGGTATAGGGGTTTAAAGAAGTAGGGGAATTGTACACTATGGTACATTGGTTTGTTCAAGATAAATAGATATATCGAGACAATAGAATATTTGTTGATTCTTCAACCATGGTACCAAGGTATGCACAATGAGTTAAACATGACTCAAATCGAAAGACTAAAACTGATCCTATTCATGCACTTAACTGTATGGATTTAAATCCAAAATATGGTGTGACTTTTGTGGAATAACCCATTCGAGTTGTGGAATGAAATGGGAAAGTGTTTTGATGGAATATTATTCATCCTATTCAGGTTAAATGGTAGCACAAGAGTATTCATGATATGACATCCGAATTGAAAAAATGTATCTAGGTGCATGTAATGAGTTTTCATATTAAAACTCTAGGGAAACTTCTTAAGTATGAGAAGATATAAGGGGGTAATACTGAAAACTTTATTTGGCTATATGCCACACTTCATCTTATTCATTTATTATTAAAACTTTTTGAAGCATGTTGAGGTCGGTTAGGGGTTATTAAGATGATATTATAAGAATAAACTACACTTTTGGACATGATGATGATATTCAATCTATAGAATTCACATTGCACATCGGTGAGGTTCTTGGGGAGACACATTTCTACCTAAAAACCACTAGTCAGTCAGTGGAGTTTTTGGGGGGCCATTAGACCCACTAATGTTCTTGTTACTGCCTAAAAAACAAAAATTACTCTATTTTTTATCATTATATTAGTTTTCCCTCAACCAATAGTATACTAGGATCTCCCATCGAGTGATTTTGGGGATATGTTGTACACTTTAATATCATCCATTCAACACCCAAACGATGGTTTGATCACACAAATTCAATCTAGTAAGTTCAATCTTGATCTAGAACAATACAATTATTTTATCAATGATTGAAACTGATTTGATCATTAATTTATTGATATTATCTATGGGTTTTGACATGGTCTAATAAGGTATTTTTTATCCTTAGTGTAATCTTCACCCATATTCATGGAATTGGAATTTTTAGTACCTTTGTACAAATATCATTTTCGAAAGTGGATCTTTTAAAAAATGCAAATCATGTACTAACTTTTTTGTGTGGTTTCTTATTGTAATTTTTTGTATAATTAAATTCACAATTAATCAGAATTTTATTTAGGATTCATTTTGGTTTTTTTATTCATTTTCCAGCACTTATCATCAAATCATTACTACACCAACAGAATGAATCACTTGACTTTAACAGATGTTTTACATGTCCATTCCACGATTTCTGGTATGCATGTGTAGAGTAGTGAGACCTATATTAGATTCTTTATCCCATTATTTTTTGAGTTTTTATCTATATAATGTTACTATTTTTCTCTTCTCTTGTGGATTTTGATTGTTATTATTATTTCATGATACGCTATGATGTTTGATCTATTATTTTTATTAATTTTATGAAATTCCCTATTTTCCTTCCCATTAAACATATAGGATTAGCCATATGAACTATCCATCTTGGGGGGATTTTCATTCCTTTTGATGACATGTATTTAAGTTATCTCTTCAAGGGGGTGTGTCAGACATGTTCTTGACTATAGCGTCGAGGAGGATGTGTTAGAAAGCTAGTCAATGTTCCATCATTCATGATATGATGTAAGTAATGCTAGTCTTATAGGACCAATAATATTTACTCATTTGTGTGATATAGTTCCATTCTATCTATATTATTTTTTACTTTAATGGTATGTACCATTATATCTTATTCACCAGTGTTAACAATCATTGGTGGTGTCCATCCATGTCTTTTACTCATACACTAGTCAAGAATTTTGGTTTGCTTTTATATTTCATTAATAGGGATATGATGAAAGTAGATGTCCTGGTAGATGATGGTAGAGATGGTTTTATTGGAGGATGCATACATTTTATGATGGAATTTAGTATAAATTTATTCCATTTCTTTCATATAGTCTTTGTATCTAATCCATAATGCACCACATGTGGAGGTCCTTTAATTTCTTAGTTTTGGTTAACGTGTCTAAAATTCCATAATTATACTAATGGGTTGGTATTTTATTGTTTAATTAACTAATCATATGGATATTTATTTATTTTTAATTAATATGATATTTTTTTTATCACTTCTATTAATATAATCTATTTTTTACCTAGTACTGAGGGAAGAAAATATCCACAACAACCCTTTACCGCTTAATGGTAGTCATAAAACTATTATGTATTTAGAGAAGAAAATGTGGTTGTGAGGAATCCCAGATCATACTAGATGGTTTGGGTTTTTGTGTAAAAAATATAATCCTTCTACACCTCCTTGATCTTAACATGTGTAGATGTTTCAACCATAAATTTTGTAAGGCATGATCTATCTTTTTTATTTATGATTTTATAATGTATACTTTGACAATATTTGTTCATTAAAACAGTTTCAATTCTAATCATGGATATGGTTCCTTTAAAAAATGATCAACTAATTATATGTGAATATATACTTTAACCACTTATGATCTGTAGATATATCAAAAATTTTACAATAGATAAAACTATTCAATTTCATTAATGAAAATATTACCGTTTCTATATACAAATCATGAGTAAGGTATTCTTTTTCAAGGATAATTGTTTAACCTACGGAATAATGTAGAACCATATTATTTCTTAAAGGGAACACCTCAAAAACTACTTGGATTCATTTTCATATATCATAAAACCTTATAAATTATTACATAGTTTTAATATTTTTGTATTACCACCTATTTATTAATCATCTTTTATACCTCTTAACATTCATCTATCAAAAAGAATTAACTACCTTCATAGTTATCTTACTTATTGTATTTGAAAACTATGATATATTTCTCAATGAATATATACAATATCAAAACAATCCAAGAAAACAAGGGATCATTATTATAGGTTATTTTTTATACCACTATTTAATGACCTATATTATTGAGGTTTCTACTATTAGGCCCCTATTTATGATTATATTACCCAAAATGATAATTTATGTTTCTTGAACTCACAATTTCATTTTTTTGGGAATTCAATATCTCTTTTCACATTGTCTTTAGAAAAATCCTAAAATCCTCTAAATATATATTATTTGTATTGAAATATATTAATATATAATATAGAATGGCCACCATATGTTGAACAAGGTACTCTGTAAAAACAATGTTCATCAAATCATTGAAAATTGTTCGATCAGTTTTATGTATGAATGAAATAACTAGATATTTATAGTTTATATATATATATTATAGAATATTTTAATTGTTATATTATCAATTTTACCATCAATTTATGATACCTATATTTGAGGAATTTTTTTGATAAATAACTATCCTATAATAATTAAGTGAATAATTCATCAATACAGGTTAGAGGGTACATGTTCTTCATTGTGATCTTGTTAAGTTAATTATAACCAACGTGGATAAACAATTATCCTTCCTAATTATTATAAAAAATAAATCTACACCACATAATGAAGCACATGGGTATAAAAACCCTTATTCAAATTCACTTGTAGCTACACATTTTATTTTTTTAATTTGAGAGGGGAAATTAAATTAGACCTCTATGATGTAGGAATATTATCATGCATGAGTTAAGTGGAAAATAAAAACTCATGTTTTAGAGAAAGTATTAGAAAAACAACATTAATTACATCGTCAAACTCATTTTCAATATATATATATATATAATATTGAGACTATCCCCAATTATTTGAAATAAATATCTGGCTTTATGTTTTAAAATGTGTAGTAAAAGGGATGTAATTTTTATTCAGAGTTTATAGTCATCCTTTTACTAATATAGAAAAAATGGTTTGACAAATGGTATAAAATTTGATATCCTCATCCTTGAAATTGGTGTGGGGTCTATATAAATAGAGCTAATACAAGAAATCAAATCTCAGAAAACACTACCAATGGGATAATAACATGATTTTGAAGAATTATATTCCTACATTACTCAATTAGATAAGATTTGAAGACTAGGGATTAAGTCATCACACTGCAATATGTTTTTATAGATAAATAAATATATAATATCTATGATTGTGAATTTTTATTTTTATCCAACCCACATGATACAAAGGACTGGGGAGGAAAATAAACAAATATGATTTTTCATGTTCATTAATAAATAATTTTCACACTTTTCTACATTTCATTATAGTTATAATCATTTATTAAAAGAATTTTTTTTAGAATGATTAAAATAAATAATGTAATAATTATAAAATCATAATAATATAAAATCAATTCTGAGATTCGAAAACCTATAACACATTCATAGGATACTTTATTTCAACCTACATCACTTTCTACATAATAATTGCTGATTTGAGTTATTCCTCTTATTCTTAATAACACAATCCCAATAAATTTTTTTTCCTAAATATCATTCCAAATAAGATAAACCAATATATAAAAAATACATCATTATACAAGTCTATCAAATACACATCACAATAATTCACACCCCTAAAATTGAAGGGACTAGTTTCATCGGAGAGTAGATTCGTAAATGACATATTTTCTAAAATGGAATAGATATATTCTAAAATAAAAGTTTACCTTAAAAATATTAAATATATAAGATGTTATATTTATCTCCATAACCTATGGAAGGGAAACATTGGATTATGGTGAGGTCAAATTCTTAGTGAAGGGAAAAAAATTTGAGATATATTCCAAAATGAAACAAGAGACCATTATATGGATTTTAAGGCCTCATAAAACGAAAATTAATTATTTAGAAAAAAATTAACGTACATAAAAAAACCAATTGATACTTATTTAAATAAGAATCATATAATAGAGCCAAAAATAATATATGAATTATTTTAACATAACATAAGATATAAGACCTAGGAATTTGAAAAAAAAGAAGAATTTAAAATCAAATATTGTGTCGCGACCTACTTCCAAGACAATATTTTCATAGTAAAAAATATGTCCAACAATAAATTAGACAATGATAACATCCCATGACCTGTGAAGGTTTGTATATTGTCATAGATCTTTTACCAAATGTGATAGAGAATTCTATTATTATGGTCCCATACATGACATTGAGACAAACCATATATATTTGTGTGTCACATGAACATGAATACAAAAATGAATTAATCATTCCATAATTAATCAATTAGAATGGTATGATATTAATAAAAACAGTAATTGAAAATTAAATTAAATCATCTACAAAATAATGGGGATGATTCTTTTTAAAAATATACATAGTAATAGATTAAATGATATTTATATTTATAAAATTCAAATTATAATAACACTAGAAAATTCTTTAAAAATTAATAATATTTTTATAAAAATATTATTATTACTATTATATTTAAATAATTTATAAATATATAGTTATATTAATTTAATTGTAATTTAAATAAAAAATAATTTGTAAAACAATTAATATGTGGAATGGATGGATAAAATAGATGAAAATGGAGGGATAAAGGGCCAATCAAAAAATATAATGGAATAAATGTGAAAAAAACCCCAATCAATTAAAATGAAACAAAAAATTGTAACGATAAATTAATCAATATAATAATTTTATAGTATAGAATTCAGAAAAATGAAAATATTATGGATATGGAAGAGAAATATTCGACCCTTAAAATATTATACAATGACAATTACATAGAAAATTATCAATTTGGTTGTATTATGAATCAAGGAGAGGGAAAATGTTAAGAAGATATGTGAACCAAAAAAAACAAAACAGTAAAGAATATAAAGTATGAACTATAGATATAATCTAAAAAATTTCTTCTAATGGAAATTATGAAACAAAAATTCTAAATTTAAAAGAGAATTTGGAGGATAAACCCTTGTATATTTTTAAATGAATGAATCAAAATACAATAAAAGCGATAACATGATTTTATTTGAAATTACTATAAACTTCATAATATATATGATAAATTAATTCAATGTGTTATAATATACACTACGTTGAAGGAATGAAGCTTAGAATATAGTACACATCTCAGTCAAAGGAAATTGAGTAGAGAAACCCATACCCTTACACAAAAATTCCATGAACTCAAACTAACCACCTATAAAATAAACATATACATTTTAATCACTTGTTTTAAAACATTATAAATATATAATACCTTCTATAAAAATCAATTATTTTATTACATATGACCATATTTACCTCCACCCTATATGAATTTGGATTACAATTCCTCCAGTGTGCCTCCTAATAAAAGAGAGACTACTGAAAGGTTGTTAGTATTATTATATTTCATGGGGAGACTATACCCTATCTAGTAATGAAAACTGTAATTCAAAATAGAATCAATATAATGTATATTACATTGTAATATTACGATAATATAAATATTAACATCACAACAATGTACGAGCCAACTACAAGTAACAATTCTATAAAAAATGAGATATTATCCATATCATAGGAGTCTTATAAGAAGAATAAGTCTATATCCTGGTAAAATTTTTTACATTAATATCCCAAAAAATTAAGAAAATTTTAGAATCCAAAAATGTTGTCCTCATACCTGTTCGGTCCTTATCTCTAGACTCTAGATCATGATTGACGTTTAATAATTTAACAACTTTCTCATTCCCTAAACTCTATAATTCAAAGTATAATATAAATATATACCAAATTATGAAAGAAATATGTTAGTCCAACTAAGTAAGAAACTATCAAGAGTGTCTTGAAAGGTCTAAAAATTACAAGTTCATGCTCAATATGAATTATTGATATATAAAATGGCTACATAAATTGGGAAATGCTAGAGTTTTCCTTAGGTAGAACATGCGTGAACATAACAATCTAGTCAGATTAATAATAGAACAATATATGCATATATTGGGAACACATATATTTTGAATGATATATCACCCCTTAGCTCCAAATCATTATAAACGATATATCCCCACCAAGTACCACTAGGAGAATAATTCACGACTATTAAAACCCATAAAAGGGATTGATATCTCCCCTATTAAAAATCAATAGATAATGACTCATAAACCATTGAACAAGTCATAAAAATTTCAAGGTTTTTGATGTTATACCAATGATAGTCTCCATGTGGATGATGAAAATTGGAAATATTATCCAAGTGGATAATGCCCCACCAACATCCAACTCTAGGTGGATGTTATACCAATGTATATACTTTTTGAGTGGGGGATATACCAATATAAATAGTTTATAGTTTGAATAAATAGAACCATTACTGGTCTCCATGTGGATGATCCCCCATTTACATATTAACTATGGGATAATGATATACCATAAAAAATCATGGGTGGGTGATGTACCACAATGTATTCCTTTTAGTAAATGGTCAATCAATTTTAAAAAAAAAATCATTTATAACACTTAAATGGTTAAAGACTAAATCTAATGATAATATTAATGTCTATTTCTTAGGATATTATACCTTAACCCTATGATATTCTCTTTGCATTATATAACAATTAAGGGTGATATCAATCCATTTATGTATCCTAAGTTAATTTCTGAATCATATATAATATATCATAGGTCCGTTATTATTTTTTATATAAAACATTCCATAACTCCAATATTCACTGGTCAATATGATTTCAGTACCCATCACACAAGTTTACTATCACAAGTCAATCAGTTTCTTTTAATACTATATATAGATAATTATATCAATGTAAATCATTTTCGAGGACATGAACACAAGTTATATAATAATTTATTTTAGATATTTTATACCACACCTATAAAGATAGTAAGATAAATCTAGGAACCATTTTCCTTGTTTAAATTAGAGATTCACTAAGAAATTTTGTTTAATGATTTTATACATCACTAAAAAAATATCAAAATATACCATGAATACCCAAATTTGCAATGACCACTAAAACAACAGGATAAATTAAGATAATATCAAGGACGACCATTTTCCTTCATCAATGAGACATCTTGTGATGAATAACACTCTAATATGGTCAAAATTTAATAATTTACACTACATATAAGAGTGGGATAAGAGGTAATATAAGGGGAGGATAACTACTATGAAAGAGGGATGTATGGGGTGTATATGGTTTTTAAGAAATATGAAATTTATTTTAAATTAAATAAAAATTTAATAAAGTCAATGTTGGGACACAATCTATGCTCTATATCTATTAAGGGGTCCACTTGGCGTACCTTCCTATTTCATTCCTCCACCAGATACTTGGTACAAGTCCACTGGGTACCCAATGATATTTATCATTGTGAATGATGTCATGATGCCATGTTTTTTTTTCTTCAGACAGAAACATGATTCCCAATAACACATCTGACATCAATAATTTCTCAAAAGATAAATATTTATATAAAATTATATTTATGTTTATTTAATTATTATAATTTATTAAATATGTATATCTATGTATAATTTAATTTTTTTAACTTTTATCACTGGGTGTAGTTATTATTTATGATTTCATACTTGTTTCTATATGGTTTTATTCATACCCTTTATTTGATAAATCTTTTATCATTATGATATTATTATTAGTAATAGAATAATAGTATTGAAATAATTTATTTACTTTAAAGTTAATTTTATGAATGTTATATTTATGGTTCTAAATATATTAAATTAAAATGCATATGTTTAAAAATAGGAGGATAATTATGTTTGACTTTATAATGATCAATAATTTTTTTATAATAATTACTAAACCATAATCATTTCATAGAATACTATTTAATATAATATATTAACAACCTTTGTGCTTATATAGTCTT
This sequence comes from Viscum album, assembly GCA_963277665.1. Lineage (NCBI taxonomy): Eukaryota > Viridiplantae > Streptophyta > Magnoliopsida > Santalales > Viscaceae > Viscum > Viscum album. The sequence goes on from OY728127.1 coordinate 899,075,062, forward strand.
TCTTAAGGGATATTATGAATATAGAAGAACACCGTTCATGTAGTTGATTAAACTCACCAAAACAAGGACATTTTATACTAATAAACAAGAGTATAGAATTATATTAAAGTAATATCATTTTTATAGAATAATAATGATTCTTATTATATATAACTATAGTTACAAATAATCTTTATAAAAACAGAATATATGAAGGTAACTAAAAAATTATAGAAGAAGTGATTATTTTGATGAAATAACTACTAGTAATGGGTTCCTTTAGAATAATGCATTTTGGTCCCCTTTAGGGAATATAATCCAAACCCCAAGAGAGTGAGAATTAGAAGGTGTAATTTGTTATACAATTCAAGAATAAATATATGTAGAGAATATTTATAATACGGATCGAGGTAATAATTTTATGAATGAATTTGAGTGCTATATTTTGATTTTATCATTATTTAATTTTTAAGGAATTATATTTTTACATGAAAAGTGTCCCATTAGTGAAAAAGGAAGGTCTACATTAAATCCCTTATCAAAAAATATTTTATTTTGGTACAATATATAAAATATTATAAAAATATATTATATTTTCATGCTTTTATTTTTTAATAATTCCAATCAATATTTATCCTGATGAATTATTTATGTATTCAAAAATTAAATTCATGGTCTAGTATAACTTTAATGCCCCCATCCAATAATTAATTCCATTAATCTATATTTAATATTTTAATATTTTATATTTAATATTAAAATTAAAATTATTAATTCTTTAGATAGGAAATCTTGAATAAAAAAATTATTCTATAATAGATGTTTTTATTTCCATTATTATAGGTCTATTATGATTTTATAGTAGTTAAATTGTTAATATAAACATTGAATATTATATTTAATAATTTTTTTATTTATAAAAATTATATTTCCATTATCATACATTGTGTATACCAATTTGTAATATGAATTCACTATAATCAAATATATTTCCAAGAATCATATAATGGTCATATTACCCATTTTCACACTTACATATTTCATAGTTTACTAAAATTCATCCAACTTATTTATATATTTCAATACAAAAATATCTATTTATGACTAATGTTTTACATTATTTTCATTTTCATATATGGTTGTAATATATTCATATAATACCATGAGGATGATTATTTTACATTTATTGCCTTTTGATTTATGCATGTTTTTCCACCATTAATTTTTATAATAATAGTTTAGATGGATTTCTAACCCTGAATCATTATTTGTCTTTTATTTTAATCATTTATTATTTAATATAGAAATTGTTCATTTTTATTTGATTTGGGGTCTATGAAAATCCACTCAATAGATTTATGGAATAAATACATGTGGTGTTACATGGGGTTTATGGTAATTGTTAAATTTGATTTATTTATGTTCCAATACTAAACAAACATTTCCACATGTTAAGATAAATTAATTTATTTATATTTTCTCAAATCATTCAAATAAAAACCAAATTATGATATAATAATTCTTTAAATTCAGCAACGATGCACTCTTTGTAATGCATAAAAGGTAGGAACAATTAATTTTGATGATTCAATATTCAATATGAATTGAAATATTCTTTGAATGTTCTAAAATAATGTTGATCACAATTTGAATTAATAATTATGAATACAATGATCATAGTTCATCATTGAACTCATTTATTATTAAAATGTAACTGAAACAATTAAATAAGAAAATTTAATATAAAAATTATATTATTTCAAAAATAAATCAACTTTTTCAATATTTCCCAAACAAATAAAAATTCTTATAGTATAACTCCACCTTTTCTTCCCTTAATTATAAACTAAATTTTTTATTAAATTGTGATTGAGGAATATATTTAAGAAAAATATCATATTATTCAACACTATTCAAAAATTTCTTAATAAATGAAAATAACATTTTAATCAACATTAAAAGGAATACATTCTAGTTTATCATTATGGGATATATAATTCATAAAATCATGATATTTTAAACTATATATATTAAATGGATGAACAAAAAATTCAATTCTATTATTAATTGGATGAATTCTTATTCTCAAACCTATTTTACACTTTAGATTAATGATATTTTATTCCCTATTAATTATTCTACAAAACTACAACACTATTACATTTTTTATTAAATGTTAATTTAAAATGTTTATTCAATTACCCTTTTCAAGTATTAACATATTCTATATAAATATGCTTTGTAGGATTAATCCAACCAATTTATCCACCTTAATATTCTTTTGATACAAAAAGGTTTGAAATATAATTACTTATGACCCAACCACAAATACACACCATCTCTTACTCTCAAATTTTGATTTATAACTTTCCACGGTGTACATAGGATTCTCATAGAATAATAATACTTAAATTATATAATACACTTATAAATTAATCTTATTTTATGGCTAATTATGTATTACCACAACATAACATCTTAGAAATTTTCATCAAAACCACGTCCCATTACCAACATCCCATCTTATAACCCTTGAGTCAATAATTGACATTCTTACATATTAGACAAAAGATCGACATTCAAAACCATGGTGAAATGGATTTATTTTTTCCTTCAAAATATATATACCATGAACAAAACAAAATCCATAATCTAATGATATTATATTATTATGAAAAAGGGTTCTAAAAAATAATTAATAAACTATGAAATTTTATCAAGTGTCTTTAGTGGGGTTAAAATATTTTTTCCTATGAGGAATGAAATAATAGTGTTATCTAATTAGTATCATGGAAAAATGATTCCAAAAATTTTCATAAACAGATCTAAAAAACATAATTAAACATTAATATTTCTATTAACACATCCAAATATAAAAATATACTTTTAACTCATCAAAAAAATAATGAACCAGGTGTGATTAAATAAGATTCAGGTGTTGATATAGGTTTTAAATAAAATAGGAAAAAATAAATTAAAAAATCATTTTTACTCCACACATGCTATTATAAATTATCTCCCACTTTATAAAATAAATATTTCATAGGGTATCATTACTCTAAACCTGATTTATTGTCATAATACTATCTGACTATGGATTTGTTTCACAACCATTGAATTTATGTCACACTAAAACATTGAATTGAGTCATTATTAAATAACTCTCTAATAATTTTAGAAAACTCAATGTATAAAATAAAAATAATAAACAATAAAATATATAAAATTCGTAAGTGTAACTCACATTCATTCTCTATCCCTTCCACATCTAGGCATAATCTATTTTATCAAATATATTTCTTCATATGGGTGAAACAAAAATCATTCACACATACTCCATAATATAAATATAATAATTAGTAGATTCACTTCAAAAAATGATATTATAAATCAATTGTACACTTACAACACATGATCATACTTAAATTATATCTTTCAAATTTTCAAAAACTACTCTACCAAAATATATACATCCCCATAATATAATATTTCTCCCCCTTTAAGAAAAAATTACAAAAATTACTTATGTTTTTATCTTTCCTTAATTTTTATACAACAACCTTTTATTATAATATATAAGTCATATATAACAATATCATATCCTTTATAATAATGGAATAAATCTACCATAATTATGATCAATATTTGTATTAAATATTTTGATAGTGGTTTTGTTAGGGAATCTACTGATTTTTTATATTTATAAACTAACCTCAACATTTTCATGAATAATTTATCATTTTTTATGATAAGATACTTAATTTAAATATGAATAAATCAAGAATATTGACCCTTATTTTATAGACTATTTTTTAGAGATTAATTATCTAATCCCATATGGAATGTAATCTTCAACTCTTTTAAATCTTCATGTTGAGTTATTATCCACTTCAATTAGATTATTGATTATGTTCTTTATTTACAAAATTTAATAAAACATCCATAGATTGTTTTCTAAGGTTAATATATTTACCTTATGAAGAATAATTTAATGTATATAGACTTCATTTCATCTACACTTTAAGACCATTACATATCAAAACATCTAATTTTTTCCTTTTATTTAATAATTTTAATTAATATTTTTAGTTCCATTGATGTACCATTGAATTAAATGTTTTTATATGAAGTGATATTTCTTAGGAAAACATGAATATAATGTTCAGAATATAATAATATAAAAAACATTTGATAATAAATCTTTTAGCGAATTAATTCTTCAAATAATCTTTTTAAACCCATTTGTAATAGAATTCCTTCCTCATTCATCATATAATATCTTCATTCACACAATTTTTTATATATTTTATTATAATTCACTTAATATAAAATTATTACAAACAATATTTTGTAAATATTAGTGGAATGAATGATATAATCATTCACATGAGATATTTGAATTATTCAAAAAAATTAATCACATCCAATATTGACATCTCAATCAAATCATTTTTAAGAGAAATAAGCTTGATTTTATTATTTCCTGAAAATAGAACATTTTCAAAATAAAAAATGATAATAAGAGATATAAATTCATTATTATGACTTAGAATATATTATCTAAACTTCTATTTAAAAATTTTGATGCACTCAAATATGGGTAAATAATTGAATAATATACCTTTAGAGCATTATTTAACACATATTTTTCCATATTGGAACTTTAATTTGTTTCCATTCCATATTTAATAATTAGTCATTATGGATTATCTATTTACACTTCATAATCAAGATAATTATGAATATATTCAGACATTATTTTTTTAAGATTATTTATTTATTTAGACTTGATACTATTAAATATTATTTTTGTATAAATCCTTGATATTGTTTTATGTCTCACATTAGATATAATTCTTTTATCCTTGTTATAATAAAACAACTAATTCTTATTTTACTTATTTCCACATCTCTATGTTCATTTTACTTGAAAAAGTATAATCACTTTATTCTAACAAAATTATTTCTCATTGGATTATATTCAATATCCCTTGTTTTTTTATTTTATATATACTTTAATTATTTTTTTATATAATCTTCTCATTCATTTTGATTCAACACATCACATACTCTCCTTGGTAAAAATCATGTAAAAAATGATTTGTGTAATTGTTTATTTCGTATTACCTATTGTTTAAAATAGTTTTCCTTGATCACAAATTATATTTTGAGTTATCAATTCCATTATAATCTATATATTAATGAAAATAGATTGTATGTAATTGAAAAATATGGTTAAATCAATATCTTCCTCATGAGAATTAGTATAATCTTCTATGATTTTAGAACATTTATTTTACTATCCCAGAAATATCACCTTATTTCTTTCATATTTAAACCACATTCATTGATTTCAAAACACCATTAATGTTTGAACAAACTCATTCAAGTCATTATAAAAAATTATTTCCTTTTTTTTCCTGTTATAAATGTTATTTACATGTTATTTGAATGATTTCCAAGGAAAATTCTATTAATATATCTTTTATGAAACATTTACAAGTTTTCTTAGTACTCTTTGATAATAAAAACGTTATTAAGGAAAATTGTGAACTTGAAATTAGTGGATGTCTTTTAATAAATTTCATAATAAAATGTGACTAAAATTTATTAAATAAGTAATTTTTTTATATGAAATGTGGGAAAAATAACAACTCTCTAAAAGAACCATAAAATATCATTACCCACATTTACTATTCAAAACATTTAAAAAACACTTATCATTTCATTGATGGAATCCAGTTTTTACAATATACTTAACTAATTTAAAATCTTATGTTTTCCTTAAAAATTTCATCACTCCACTCATTTTCTGACCTCAATTTTTAATTCTAATTCCCTTAAATAAATGAATACAATTATTTTTTCACTTCTCTTGAGACTGTTGAAAATATTTAATACCTTCTAATTATGTTTCATAAACCTATTATAATTAGTTTGTTTAAATTGATAAATATTATAGGTATAATATTTATCTCAATTCAGTTATTCCATTATCACATGCTCACAAAAATAATAATGAAAATGTTATAATGTATGGTAAGTTTTAATATTCATATTATTATGTTTATACCATACAATATTCCCCACTTTTCAGGTGAAACTAAACCAATACCACTAACTCTATTAAATTTATAACATCTAAAAAATAATGTCCTCAATTTTAGGAAATTGTTTTAATGATATTGATTACATAATCATACACCTATACCAAGATCTAATAATATGAATTTTTAGCCTTTCAAATATAATACAAGTTACATTTTTTTGTGTCCTCTAGTAATACCATTAATTTATTTAATTAACAATGTTATTCATTCATCCATTCAAATAATCAGATAATTTCCACTATAATAGAATTCTATATTCCATTATATTCACTTTATTTGTTAATTTTTTCTAACACATTTCATTCATTACTAAAGATGAAAAAAGTTATTGAAAATTTTATCATCATGGAAAGGTCGGTCCTACCTTCCATAAATATTAATCAATATCTAAAATTAAATCATTTTTATAGCATTAAAATTTTAAATGTCAATTTCTCATGCCTCCATTTAGTGGTTTGAGTCAAAAATAACTCCTAACTTTTTAATCTCTCGGGTTCATTAATATACCTATTAGAGAACTATAATCATCCGTCCATAATTCATAGCTAGTGAAACACTAGTGGTATAAATAAAAAAAACTTTTCTTATATAAACAACATGATATCAAAAATACAACACAAACTAAATGATAGTAATTTTATCTCTAATTATTCCCCTTTATTTTTAAAAAATACTTATAGTTACTATCAAAACATTCTACTATAAATCTATATTCTTTCTTGAATAATTTCTCACATTCATTTTGAAATATTTTTCTAATTGGTATAAGCATTTCCATTATTTTATGTATTTTTTTCCTTCTTTTCCCATAAAATTTTTATCCTTTCACCTTATAATAAAATATTCTTTTTATCTAAAAATATATAATCCTTTTCACTTATTTAGTGAGTTCATTAGAAATTCAGACCACCATTACACTTTTTTGAGGATTCATCATATATAATAAATTCATTTTAGCATTATCTAACATTATTCTATCATTTATCAATGTTAAACTTGAGAATGTCACATAAATATATATATATGACATTCCTTAAAAAACTCACAATACATTCGTTTTAATATTATATTATCTTCTATTTCCCATTATAATTATTTTATTAATATAGAAAAAACTAATAATCATTTTTATCTTTCAATAATATTGATTCATTATAAACTTGAGAAAAAATATTTTGATTTGAAAATTTAGAGACTTTCAAAAAAAAATTATTTTCATTATCTAACATTTATGTCATTGATACCGTCTATTTAAAATTTTATTCAATATAATACCTACATTTGTTTCTATATACTTTTCATCACCACATTGTTCATCATTAGTTACCTCATCATTATTTAATTTAGTTTTCCAAAACTCCCCCTATAATTTACCTAAGGAATCAACATCAATTTCTTATTTAAAATGGTTTTTATCATGAATATGATTCATGAAATTTATCTTTATGATTGTTTAATAATTCCTTCATATTCAATTAAAATAAAACGCCAATATTTATATCAATAAAGACTTCATCATTGAGAAACATCATGAAGACCAGTATTCATCATTATATTCATTTTCCGTAAATATATTTTACTTTATTGAAAAATATCCAATATATATATTTGAAACACATCATTAATTTATATCCATATTCCATTACATTACATTTACAAATGATCATGGGATGAATGACATCAACTTCTAAAATTAGATCCTAATATATTCAACATCCTTGAATTTCCATATCATTACATGTTTTTTTACTCTTATCTCACTTCAAGGATTTAAATGAAACTTATTTTTTAGTCATACGTGTAATTATAATAGTCCATTAATTAAAATTAGATAAGATAAAAATATTACATGGAAATAATATAATGAAAATTTGATACAAACACCATTTTCAAGTCTTGATGCCTTTGTATCCATATTACGATATAAGATTCCATATAGAATTTAAACTACTATAAAATCATAAAGAGTTTCAAAAATACCACTAAAGGTTTTCCCATTTATTGGATATTATGTATAATTCTTCAATAGATTAATAATAATGTTTTTTTCTCTTGAAATTTTAGACTACACATTTTTTTTCTTGAACATCTTTAGTGTTCCATTAAAATATGTTATCTATCATGTCATATATTACATTAACTATATTATGTCACATGAAACTAGTAATTTAATTCTATTAAAATTGATATATAATTTAATTTCATACGTTTATATGTAATAAATATTATTTTTAAAATTAATATCCATCAATACACTTTAAAAAAATGGACATACCCATATATGTAAACTCATATCATATTAAATTTAATATATAATAGGTATGGTCATATATTATCCTTCCAAATTTTAATTTTCATCCCATTAATCATTATAATTTCTTTTATATTATTTTTACTTATGTGATTCATTTTAAAAAAATCATAACTAACTTGACATCAATTAAATGGAATAGTTATCACAACTAAACTATAAACAACATGTTATCTTTAATAAATTACAAGAATATAGTTAAAATAGAAATTTTGGTAACCAATATTCCTAAAATTATTAATATCCACATTGGTTTCCTAATTGGGAGTATTATTGAATCAACTAAATTTACATTCCAACAAATATCATCCTTCATCCCCAATTATGATGAATGATTGGCTTATAATTTTGACTTTTCAAATGCATCAATATTTAATTCAGATATATTTAATAACTTAATTAAGAGAATACACACAATATATAGTGAATTCATTGTAGTAAAATTAAATTATCAATAATATCCAATTAATATTCATAGATATATATTTTTATGATATAGAAAACCCAAGATCACACAATCTACTAATAATCATGGATACATAGAGAAGTTTTTATCCTTAAACACTAGTAATAAAACAATTTCTCAAAAATTATATAAAATTACAACATAATATCAAAATGAAAATATTAATTAAGTAGTATTTGTTTCTTTATCATCATATAAAATTATCTCTAACATGCTTCATATAAATTAAACCTTATCTTTACGTATTGACACACTGAATTTGATGATTAATGGTAAGTGAACATGATCATTAAAAACAAAAAATAAATATCAAAAATGTTTTTAGATATAATGATGAAATAAGAATACATTATACTTTAATTAGTATGAATATAATCTAAAATATCCATCATAATCAATAATAGTATACATTCTATTCAACATTGACATCATTTTCTAAATTTTATGTCTTTAAACTTTACTAATTGATTTGATGATGATTCTATAAAACTAACTTTATCTATGTTTCAATGTTACTTTATATTCCTATAATTAACATCCTATAATACATTTATTTCAATCATTCAATTATTTTCAAAAAAAATTCTTAAATTGATCCATTATTCCTTGAAAATTTTAATTTCAAAATAAAAATCAACAAGAATAAAAAATTTTAAAAAATATACTTCAATATGTTCCATTAGATTAAAAATACGAATAAGTCAACAATGCTATTATTATGAAATAGAATGTCTTAGTTAGAGTATACAAGAATCCAAACCTCAATATTCATCATAAAATTCATCCAAATCATTATTTTATCACAATTCAAGATCTGGGGAGCTTCAATAAAAAATTATAGTCCTTATCTTCTTTGAACCAATTTAGAACTTCTTTCAATCAAGACCAATAAGACCTTTATAATGTGATTCATCTTACATATTTTTCTTCAATCCTAAGGACCATGAATAGATCCATATTTTAATCTCCATGTTGTTATTCCATTCCCATTTCATCCATTATACTATATTCATATACAAATGTTTATGAATTAAAAATATTAAATTTAACCTGTATTAGAAAATTGAACGAGCTAGGTTTACTAGAATATAATGTAATGACCACTCATGGTTTACAATGATATTTTATAAAACATAAAAAATTTGAATTATTAAAAACCCATTTCATGATTTTATAATATATTTTACCATGAATTATAAATATAAATCATCGTTTTTTCATCACAATGACATTATATATCATATTTTCCCTCAAATATCTCTAAAAAATGATTCACCTTTACCATTCCAACTAAGTTAAAATAAACTGAAATCAATATCAACACATTTTAATTATCATGATTCTATTGAGATAAAAATATGATTCATGGGAAAATAAAAGAAAATAATAAATCTACATATCACATCTACTCCATTTAATCTTAAATAATTAATATTACTGATATAAAAAAATATTATGGTAAATATTTAATCTCAAACATCGTAATTTTCAAAATATTACAAGTGTTTAATTTAAGTTAAAAATTACTTATCACAATTATCATCTAAATAAAATAATAAATATTTACATTTTTCTAAATCAATGAAAATCCATATTAGTAATTAACATGATCAAAGAAACTGATTCCATACAAATAAAAATTGTTCTTCTTTAGTTCATTTAAATTTTATAAATAATAATATTAAACAAACTATATCAATCTCAATTATATTCCCATATATTACGTTTTTAATTATATTTTGAAATAATTTCATATCAGTTGAATCTCCTTTTTAAGGAATATGTAGTATAATTCAATCAATTAAAGGCATATATATATATTTTTGTAACATTGTATATAAATATTTTTGAATATATCATTCCAATATATATAATGTGTGTTAATGGGATACATACATATATGATTTATATATATCATGAGAAACAAATCATGTTCTCTAATCATTATCATATTCACCAATGATGGAATTGAATTATAAAAACAACAACCAATTCCAATGTATTATACTGACATATCTTTTATTCAACATAAGCGAGTAACAAAAAAAATTTACCCTTAAAACCTTTCAAATAGAGATCATTATCATTATTTTCTATTTTAAACATCATTTCACTTATATAGAAATCCATTTGAGAGTAAACATCCCAAGGTTAATATTTCGACATATTTAAATCCTTGATTAAATAAAATACCCATTCCATTTCTAGAATATGTTTAATTCATACTAATTAATATACATAGGTTTAATAATAAAAAACAGAATTTTAAAATCACATTATCATGATCATTTTATATATCTAGTATCCTTTTTGAATTTTAAAAAATAAAAAATTCAAAATCATGAATCCCTTCCACCAGAAAAAAACATATATATAACATCAATTCCCTAAACATTTGAATAACCATTACATACCTATCTAATATTTTTTAATTTTATCCACATTCTCACCATGATTATTTTTAATAACTAATTTGGTTTAATTAATATTATGATCATTTCAACGGCTTACTATATCTATATTTTTAATCATAATTATTTGATAATTATATCCATTCAAGGATTATATTACTGATATATCGATCTCAAAATGATAAAATTATTATAAACCCAACTAAGATAATAGAATGATTTTATCAATTCTTCCCAAAATTCAGCATGATGTCAATGACATTGTAATAGTTTTCATGCAATTCAATTTTCTATTTCATTCCCATATCTATCATACTGATTTTATATTTATATTAGAAATAAAAAAAAAGATAATTATTTAAGAATATCCCTAATAATTATATGTTTGTCCCATTGGGTATCCATATCATCTAAATAACCTCTATTTTTGAATGTTATAATAGTTACACCTATCAATTATTTTATTTATACATTCTGGAATCATTCATTTTATATTGTTTCCTTTGGGGATTATTTTGAACCAAAATTTTAATTTATTACATCAAGTATGATATATATACTTTCTTCATTATTATACTCTTAGGGGAATACTTTTATTAAATTTATTTTTAAACAAATTTATATATTTGAAATTGTTCCTAAGGAGAGACATATTTTTCTATTAAACTCACCTTAATCAATATCATATATTTATTGAAAACCATACGGATTTTTAAAATAAATAACCACACATTAAACATGAAATTATTAGTTCCATAAAAAATATATTTTTATACCATTTTAAATTTAATTGACACAAGAGATAATACTTTATCACTCAAAACCTCTACAACTTGATCATATTTAAGATTCAGATGCTCTACTTTTAAAATTCCATATCCCATCATGAATAAAAAACGAATTCTTTTGAGTTTAAAATCATATTTTTTTCTACTATGATATTTTAAATATCATAAATTTAAAACATATATAAATTCCTTACTTTTAGTGATTATACCATTATATTTTAAAAACATGGTATAATTTATTATAATTTCCCTCACAATATCCAAATGATCAATTTTATCATAAAGTAGAAAAATATTTCTAATAAACTCAATTATCTAAATGAAGAAAATAATTATTATTTCACTAGAATACATAATAAATTCATCAATTATATGTTGAATAACTTTTCAAACCTATTAATTTACTATGTAATATCATTAAAATTATTTGATAATAAGTCTAATATTTTTTATGGATGTTTAGTCAATCATATTAATATAGTATATTTTAAAATATATCAGAGTTAGTATATGCCTTCCATAATAGATGAATGGGGTATATGAATATGATAGTCTAGCTAGTGAACTTATAACATTAAAGGTATATACTATAATAGAATGTCATAATATTCTTAGAGTTTCACCTTGTGGTACATGAACAATATATAATATTATTTAATAAGGTAGAAGGGGTTTTGGGTAATGAATTTAACCAAGGTATGAATAATTTTAGTGGATCTTATAAAAAACCTATTTCAATGATATTTATTAAATATTAATAAACATTAGGGATGTGGATAACTAACCCTATGGTACTCACTATGAACCCCCTCCATAGTTGATGGAAAAGGTTGAGATACAACCCATTTTAAGTAAGAATCCATTTATAAATTGGTTTTATATGAATATGTAAATATTAACATATATTCATATATCCTCATCTATATGATGTTAATAAATTTTATTAATATGGTAAAGAGACCAAAAAGTCATGGAGGCAAAAAATAATGTAGATTGAGAGCATCAACTATCAAAATATTTCCACCCTCTAGGGGAAGGGATACAGTGTTATTAAAGATGATGTACGAATTAAATAGGGTGTCCTAGGAAGGAAATATCTTCCTTACACCATATTTCCCCTATTCCATGTGTGTATATTGTCTATTAAATTAGGAATGAGACTAATTCTCATACACACAAGATAGGTGATGGATCAGGGTATTGATATGATCCCCTTGATGGACCTTTGAAGAATGAATGGATCTATTTCCATCCAACCTAGTGAAATATCATAGGAAATTTATAGTTCAAATCCCTTAAGTATGGAAAAATATTATTCCATTGGAGAATCACAGCATCCAATAGAAGCACTAAATGAAAAGATAACAGAATAGACCTCATTACAAAAACTCTTCCCCCGTCATGTTGAAACTACTACATAACCCATAAATATTAATTTTTTGATCATTAATTGTATAATTTTAGTGAACCCACCTTCCATGAAAATATGGTTAGTGTGAGATGTTTCTTGAGACATTACCATGCATGACACTATTCAAATAAGGGGATTCATCCCAAAAATTAATCAAAGGAATATGTTCAACTGCCACAGAGCAGGTTCCAACTAAATATTCCAGTCATAAACGTGGACCCAAATTGTTCTAGCTCTCCTTGCGAGCATTCCAGATAACCCAACATCTACTAGCCAATACTCATTCCCTCACAATAATTTTATAAGGATTTTCATGTGTGTTGGGAAATCTTTCATGAAGGTAATCAGTGATTGGAATATCCTGGAAAATATTCCCACTGAGCATGCCAAGGTAGGTCAACATAGTTGACTCCAATTCCCCATAAATGGGTATGATGGAAATGGTATCTTCTTTAGGTTGGATATAGAAGATAATGTGCAAAGGGAGTGAAACACCCATTAATCATACCTATTAATCATTAAATAAGACCTGAAAATAAATTCATCAATGGAAAACAACGAGCATAGAAGGTATCCCGTTTCACCACAGAGTTTCCCCCATTCATCTAAAACATATTACCCAAGAAGAATCCATTTATATTCTTCCATAGAGAATATTCCAGATGGGAAAATTGTAAAAACCAGCCTGACATGATCTAGACTGACCATAATATTGTTATATACATCTAGTTCTTGATTACTGATAGTATCATGAATTAAAGAAGGAAAATTCCTAGCATGGGAAAAAGAAAAATCTGGTACTAGGAATCCTTAAATGGCTTGGACCGCCCAACCTAGTTTGCGTGGAAGTAATTAATGGATCCATGTCTAACTATAAAATATGAATGAATATAGAAGTAATGTAAATGACTCTAAATCAGGTTCTGAAACATATATCTCCTAACCCCTAGTACAACCAAGCCCTCTCCATATTTGTTGGAAATATGCTTAGCCCATAGTGACATTCCATCCATGATATCCCATTCCAACATTGCTTGGAGAGTGATCATTGTTTTGAAGACACTTATTAGGCCAATTCTTCCACACTCAAATTCATGATCCATACTATGACATGATACCCAATTATGTTTTCCTTAGCTGTGCACATCCCAAATAAATACAAAAACAATTTTTTCAATTTTTTGGATGAATGCTTTTGTAACAAGGAGGAAAAAAAATCAATTCATGGGAGAATATGGTTGGTTGTTCTATCCACAAGACCATCATAGCGATGAATCCAAACGCCACCTGGGGAGTTTGGTGGTCCCCAATAATCCATGGGAAAAAATATTTATTTAAATATCAGTTTATCTATAATCCTTTTCCCCCAAGAAACAGAACATGATTTTTAGAGAAAGACACTTCCCTTTTCCGAGTTTATGGATTGGACACTCCAGTTACTAAATAATAGAAGAATACAATTAAACTCCCTGATGGAAATGATATTTTCATTATGAAAGATAATGAGATCATCCACCAAGAAATATTTTGAGGGTCCCTTGATGTTAGGATTTCATTTTAGTGGTCTCAAGAATCCCCCCTTGATGCTCTTATTGAGATATCTTCTAAATCAATCATGATCCAGTTTAAAGTCATTGGGGGAGTGTGGTCCTACTTACCTTAGAACTCAGACCACCTTGAATAAACCATATCTTATCCCCAAGAATGAGATCTAGAACCAGGGAGAGCTAATGCATTTGAAAAAGATGTTAGTAACCTTCTCTAAGAACTCAAAAGTCTTGTATGATTATCTCTATATAGGGATGAATATAAAATGAAATTTTTTTTCATTATCCCCTTGATCCATATATATTTATATTCTTTGAATGAATATATGAAAATTAATCATACAAAAGAGCCCTTCAAGAATAATTCTTAATTATGGAAACTTTTAATGGAATATTTGTGAATATATCCTATATTTTCATGAAATCTATTCACCTGTTAGATTAAAATCTTAGTTTTATGTTTAAATAAAGATGAATAACATAGTTTGATAGAATAATGGTTAATTTTTTCTATTTTAAATAATTTATACTATTGTAGAATAGTCTAGATATTATCAATGAATAGATTGTATGTTATATATTTTAATATTTCCCATATACATATATGTACACCACAAAAAAAGAATAATTTTTGTATATGACTATGTCAGGAAAATGTCCGTGTAATTTTTTTCAGGATGGGATATTCTCATAGGGGATCAAGGTTTTTGTGAAACTACTTTTAAGAATATATTTTTCAATGTTTTTTAATTGTATTAGTATATAATAGATTTTTTACATGGGTATTTCCATGGTAAATCTAGATATGAGTGTATATATAAACTCAGAAACATGGTATTGTAATGTAATTTTTTGTATATATACATAATCCTAGAGGTTTTTTCATACATTGATGTGTGATTTATGTGATAATGTGTGGTGATTTATGTCATAAAATTCCACATCCTATATGATTTTTTAAACTTAATGAAAATTGTTTCTTGATCAAAAAATGGAATTTCAATTTGATATTGCTTTATGTTTTTTCTACCCTTGTAACCAAATTTATTCGAAATAAAAAATTTACCCCGAGATACTTGTTTTCTAGTACTTCTTAATTTTTAAGAATATTTTTTTCTTAAAAGTCATTCAGAATTATAATAAAATATTTATGTAATATTTCATTAAAAAATTTATTAAATATGTTAACCACTACTAATAGATTTTATCAAAACCATGTCCCTAGACATAAAAGTTTTTATAAAAAATAATCAACCATTATGATTTAATATTTCATATGATGCATTCATATAGGTTATATTCATAATTTATTTTATCACTCCCTTATATTCACATAATCTTGTTAGAATCACATCATATTCACTACAAAAAAATAGAATGAAACATTATTTAAATATATAATAGGAAAATAAATATTTAGATATAGGTAAATTTTTTGTTAGAATAAATGAACACACACATATACAAACACACATACACTCTCTAATAAAACATAAAATCTCATAGAAACACACAAAAATTCAAAGTAATACACCTTCATATCAGGGAAAATCAAATATTATTAAATAGACCTATACACACACACATTCTTGTATACACAATAAAATCTAATAGTCACACATATATAGAACTAATGACTAAAAATATATAGTAAAAAATAATTGAAAAAAATGATACAGATACATATATTTGAATATAAACATAAAAATCATAATGAAAAAATAATAAATAGATGAAAAAAAACATATGAATGTAAATAATTAAATAAAGACTCATACATAGACATATGCTGCTTGATTAATGGATAAATATTTATAAATAGGTAAAATAATTGATTGATGAATAAAATGGAAAATAAAATGATGGATTGAATAATGGAAAAGTAGATTTCTCAGATAAATGGAATATGGATCGATGGGTAAATAGTCAATGAAATAAAACATCATCTTTTTTGACTAATACACCCAATAATAATTAAAGAAATTAGTAGAATAGAATATTGAAAAATAAATTGACATATAAATATAAGGAATAGTCTATAAACAAAGATATAGAGATAATTTTCAATCGATAGAGATGATAAAAATATTTTTTCATACATATGGATTGATAAATAGATATATTATTGTGTAAATAGGTGGAAAATATTATAGATAAACAAACTGAAAAAAACCAGATCACCTAAAATCTAACAACCCTAACCCAAGTAGCCTAATGATGGTGTATGAATAATTATGTTGGAATAGGATAATATCAATCACATCTGTAAGGAATAAATATTTTAGCAATCTTGTTGATATAGATACATACTTCAGTCGTTTAGTACATTTGAATATTCAAATTTTAACATAATTTTTTTTACAATATCATTATTCCCTCTAGCATATACTTTTATATCATTCATATTAAACTTTCTGGATTCATGGAAAAGAAAAAAAATAAGGGTGAGATCATATGGTGATAAAGAGTTACGTAAATTGGAAGCTATCATGATTCAATAAAAATAATGAAATTTCAAGGTAAATTACTAAACACACATCCAAATTAATCAAGTTATGGATCATAAATATATAAGGATTAATCAATATGTTAATGTAAATATCTAAACATACATCACATTTAAACAATAAAATTAATTTCCTAATTTGACAAGGAATAATAAACATGGAAAGGTAAGTAATTGAACACACATTCCATTTATATTACATGATTTTACTAAATAGATAATTTTAATCAATATTAAATGGTAAATAACTAAAAACTTATTCTATTTAATCAATAAACTTTGAATGAAATGCATATAGACATAATATCATAATGAAAATATCTTGAAAAATAAATACGGAATTTTTATGATTTAAATGGATAATTATTTGATGTCATGATCTATGGAATCATGATACATATACCACCAAGACCTTTCACAAGGTGATCTAAGACTATAGGTAGAACTTTTATTAATAATATTATTCAAATTCACCTCACTAAACTTCTAATGAATTATGGGGGTATATAATTCAAGGCCCCACCCATCACTGAGTGTCCAAATATTTCATTATATATTAAATAATCGATTTTATTCGTAAACAATATGAATTATTTTCAAGTAACCACATTGAGTAAATAATGTGGATTTAATAATTTCCCCATATATAAAAAACATTCTGTATAGAATAACATATGTGAAAAATATATTCTTTTTTTAAAAAATTATACATGATAAATAATCGAGAAATTTAAGAGAAATTTAATTTTCAATGATCATAAAACGTAAATATTTCAAGGGAGAGTTATATACTACAAAGATTAATCAAGAAAGTGAATTTCAATAATTTACTTCGTCAAAATGACCATAAAACATCCATAAATTGAATAAGAATGGTATTGATACCACATATCCCATGTTTAGAAAAAGTAAAATAAAATGTAATTGGAATTGATGAGTATACACACCATGAAAATTCCATTAAAATTATTATTATTGAAAATAGAATTTTTAATTTGAATATATTTTTCTTGATTAAAATTTCTAAAAAAAAATTGTAAAATTTCTTTAAAAAATTATAATTTAATCATTAAAACATTTATTGGTCATGATAAATGAATGTTTTTTATAATTAATACCTTTTAAAACAATGATTCCTTTCACATTTCCAAAAAAATAAAAACTAGTCATGTTTAAGAAATGATAATCATATAACAGTCAAAAAAAATTTTAAACAATAAAAAATGGGTAAAATTTGGTTTAAAAAATAATTTTGATAATTTTTTTAAAAATAATTTATTTTTTTAAAACATTGTTTTGGAAGACAAATTAAATTCAACCGAAAACACAAATAAGGATAGATTTTATTAAAAAAATTATCAAACATTTTTAATACACAGTAGAGAAAAAAAGATACTATTAATTGGGAAATTATTTAATAAATATATTATAACAAAATTAAATGGGTTTATTTGAAAACTATCAAATAAATTTCTTCAATGGATATTCAAGTATAAAAAATCCCGATTGAAAGGACTCTATTAAAAAAACCCTCCCAATATCACAATATTAAAGTAAGAATTATTCAATGAATTGATTAAGTGTATCAAAGGTAAATCCATTTAAAACATGTTTAAATACAATATAGTATAATTAAAATTCATTACACAAATAATCATAGAATATCATAGGCAACATAGAAGTACTATAACCAAATGAATGTAAATTTAATTAGGAAATCATTTACCACTTATTGATTTTCAAGTCGACCCGTCAAGGATGAAATACTTAAAATTGAATCATAAAATACCAATAATTATTTAGGAATCATGATATTACATGTCAATGGGGATGTATAGACTCTATATAAAATTATTAGGTGTATATCATTATAATATGCATCAATGAAAGGAAATTGAGACAAAGTCTCTTACCTCACACTTCCTTATGTTTTAACATGCATAAACCTCGTATATATTGATTATATTCATGTAATTATTTTATACCAAAAACATATTTAAATTTATAATATCATATTTGATCCTTTAATATCATTCTTTTACCTAATTGATAATAATATTTCCTTACTACTACTATTTTGAGTGATAATTGCCTTGTTTTCTCATGCATATTATAACCTGAAAGTTCTGGTTCTTTGGAATATTATATACTTCCCTAATATAAAAATATATAAATATTATAATTATCATTTCTATCATTATATATAAATTTATAATTATTAATTAAATTTGAAATTGGAGAATGGATCACATCGCTTCATTGATACAGTAGGTTGTACGTATGCATGAGTGACATTATTGTTTACTTAAGTAGAGAAAGGGTAAAGAAATATAAGAAATATTAATTTTATAAAATCAATATATTTTCATTTAAATCACATAAATTAATTAATTTTACTCTTATTACATTCCATGTAATTTTTAAGTGAGAAACAAATCCCATAGCTTTTTGAGCTAGTAGTTTGCTGTACACATGAGCGACGTTATCATAATTAAAATGGCATGTAAATTAATAATTCATATGTGTTGTTATAATTTTATAGTCTAATAGTATCATAAATATAATTTACATGTGTTAAATATATCACTATATCCTTCTATGAATGGTGGTGATGTAAAACGAATTACATTCGTTCGTAAGTCCATAGTTCTCCATACACACAATTGACGGTTTCCATTCCCATTTGAAAGAAGAAGAGATGGATATAGTTCATTCCCCTAACATAATACAACATAATTATATGAAAGACAATTTTTCTACTTTATATTCAGGGCTTAATTACATTTTAAGGAGTTGGTATAAGAAACAAAATAGAAACACTCGTTTAAGAATACTACATCTTCTTTGGAAAATTTCTTTAGGTTATCTCAAAAAGCCTTCCTATGTTGGATTTATGGTCAAAATAAGGGATCTATTTTTTTATTATGAAATTTATTTGTGAAGGTATTTAAATATGAAACTTCATTTTATGTGTGAAGTGGGGAGTATAATAGATGACCTTTTTTAGTGTGGGAGAGGATACAGATGGATTGTTTTGAAATGTCTCAATTATATCCTTGTTTTTATCACGAAAAAAGACTCCAAAATGGGTCATTATAAACCATTAGTGGTTATAATGCAAAAATATATCTAGAAAATTGGTTTTCTATATGTTTTTTTTTCTTTTTATCATTTTTCTTATAAGGATAACCCCTAGGTAAATCGGTTTTTACCATAACCATGGAAATTAATTTTTACGGCTTTTACTATTAATATTTATAATAAAAATAAGTTCAAATATTTATATAATATAAATTATTATGATGAAAAATATTTAATAAATTTTTTTCAAAATTGAACTCATAGAATTGGAAGAATCATATTTGATATTATACCCATGGACGCGATGAAAAATAGGGTTTCCAAAGTGAAAAATATTATAAGTACAAAATATTTTCAAATAAAAATCCAATATTAAATTCCTTCCAATGACCCAAATAAGTTAAATTGTGATTTAATTGAACTATTATTAAATAAAATCAAAATTTAAATATTTATTATCTTTTTAAATAATTTTAAAAAGGTAGTTTTAATTAAAAATCAGTATTTTTATTTTTTTTAATCCAAAAATTTATTAATTTCATAAAATTCTCAAAAATTCACCAAACAAAATGTTTGAAATGTTTATTCAAATACTTTTTTTTTCAAAGAATATATTTTCTAAAAGTTCTAAATGTTATTTTTTATTTAATTTCTAAAAACATGACTAAACCCTCTTTTAGAAAAATAATTTTCTCTAAAAAGAATTTCTCATTATTTTACAAATTTATTATTCTATTTCTAATTAATAGTAAACCATTTTTCATAAATTATTAAGTACTAGTAATATCCAAGAACATACTGGCTTTTATATACTGGTCATGTTTAAATTAATATTATTTTAAATATATTGAGATTATTTTGTTTCCTTAAAAATCGATGTTACATGCATTGCATGTTATCAAAGAGATTGGTATTATTTAAAAATATTTATATCACAAAGCATCAAGGTGTAATATTATATTATAACCTAGGTATTGTGTGTAATACACACAATATAACATTATTTTTATCTTTTAAAATATTTTGTTGTTACATTCTAACCCCTCAAATAAATTGAGTCCTCACAAATTGATAATGATATTGAAAATGAAGGGTAATACACCTAAAGATTTCATTCTAATAAACACACGCCATAAAAGGGTTAATAAAAATTACTTTTAATAAGAGATAAAAGGATTTATAAAGTTCATAATACAATAACAAATCATTATCATTCTAATTAGAATAACATTGAATGCATGTGATGATATAAACATGGAAAAAATAGTAAATAATTATAGAGACTAATAGATATAATTGATAATGATAAATTTAATGAGCAATAAAAAATTAAGGACTGAAAAGCCCAATATATATATAATGAGTTAAGTATCTATTGATTCATCTGATATAGAGGTAATAATATTACATTTTTTCAATATCCTTTTCCTAAAGTTGGGGAATTATTTTACTGTTTATGAATATAAGGAAATATAATTAAATTATATCAACTCTATAAAATTTCATATATTATCTATTCTTTGATAAATTTACACATAATATATTAATCTAATAAATTAATAATAAATTTTAAATTTTTATGTCTAATGAAAGAATATTAAATTTCAATAGATGTTAATATATATAAAAGAATAATAAGTTATTACTCTTATCGTTAAATATAAATTAAAAATAAAGTGTTTTCGACAAGTAAAGATGATAAAAAAATTTCAAACTAGTATATGAAGAAATATTAAATTTCACTTTAAAATATCCACCAATGGTTCGCCATACATTATTCTACAAATAAATAAAACCACATTGAAATTATCCCCAATATTTCTCAACGTTATATAATTCTTTCACCCAAAGGTCTTCTCATAATTTTTAACATAAATCCAAAAATTTTGATTACATTATTATAATATCCTTTACATCACTCCTAATACAAATTTTTACCTCATCCCAATAATATTCCTTGTCAAATATCATTAATTATTTCAAAATCAAAATTATTTGACCTATAATATGTTATCAAAAATAAAATTAATATTTAACTGTCTAACTGTTTATGTAAAAAAAATTCCATAATAACCAGTATATAACACCGTATAATGGATATCACAATGCCCTTATTTCACTTTGGTTATAGATTCAGGCCCCCATGGGCTTTTCAAATGTGATGGGTTGCAAAATAACTTGCAAGTTTTTCTATTTCTAAAATAATATTACTATAATTCTGATAAAATTATCAAAATTCAATAACCCATAATTACCTCAAAAAATGATAATATAAACCCTATGGGATACCAATACCATTACAATAAATTCAAAATAAGGGGATTCTTCCTCAAAAATATTTTTATATATTAAATCAATAGGTTGTATTCCCATAAATATTTTCCAAAAATATCCTTAATCATGTTATATTCCAACCAAAAAAAATTCAAAATAATCATTATAAATTTATCCATATGATGAAACATAGACTAATAAACCAATGATGGTATTAATAACTCATATGTTAATAAAGATATATATTACTATAAAAATTAACACAATCTTCAGATGTTTCAGGGCTCTTATAACCAAAATACAGACAATAAATTTTTTTTCTAAAATTTCATTGTTGAATCCCAATACAAGAATACTTAAAGAATATTATTTAATCATAGGTTAATCATTGGTATATCGGTTAACATTTTGTAGAGTTAATTTACTCAAATACTTCCCATGTTCCCCACATTTAAGACAATGAACTATAAATGTATACTTGTGATGAAATTTATTTCCTTCTTTTATACTCTTTGTTTACCTTCATAATTTATTACCTTATTCAAAATATTTTGTAAAAATAAAAAATTTTATCATTTCATTAAGATACCTTACTAGGCAATTAATTCCATATTTTTTAAATGATGTAAATCAACCCTTCATTCCTCAATGGTTTCCACCACTCGAGATCTTATGAAAATATTTTATTCTCTTATTTTTTGAGGTTTAGGGTTGTTTAAGGAATATGTTATTAATCGTATTCCAGAATAAGTGATGAGGAATAGTCATGATATCAATCACTCAAGTCATTGTCGAATTTTGTTTCTCATATTCACCACATATTAGTTCATTTTAAAGTTGAATATAAATCCTTTAGGTTCCATCTATTGACTAAAACCAAAAACCATAGTGTGCCTAATAAAAATAATAATATGTAACCACATTATAATTTATAGGATGTCCAAATCATTCAACATTATTTTTAATTCAAGACTAATTAGGTGTAATCTAGGTCAATAATTTTCATCATCTATTCAAGTCCTTCATAATAGTTTGTAATGAAAATATGAATTATACAAATCACATCCCCTTCGAGTTTCAAACCAAGTGCAAATTAAGGCTCATTTTCATGTACTGGGAAATGCTCGAGTCAATACCGATACACATTTTCTAGTGTTATTACCCCTAATTACATCTATGGTAGATCCAAATACAGTTTTATTATCAAGAAAATTATGGATTACTAGTTTAGACCACATAATCTATAACATAAAAAAACATTTGAACACTCTTATATAATTATACTTAAAGTTAATCAAAGGGTTCTATTCCCTAATCAATGTTATCCTAAATCCAGTTTTCTAATAAAATTCCTTTTATAGCAAATTTATTGACTCTATCCTCAATAGCTCAGAACTAGGTCCTGATTTATTATGTTGGCATCAGATAAAAGGAATCACACCATGAATGAACTTATAGTTTTTTATTATTAGTAAACCATTTACAGACTTTATTCTTACATTACATTTTAATAAAAAAATTAGAAGATATTTTTTTGAGAATATTCTTATTCCCACTATCAAATCCTCAAATTTCATTAATAATAGAATTTTTGGATTTTTGGGAATGGAATGAAAATAAGGGTGATATTAGAATCTAAATAGGGGTTTCATAAATTATAATTTATCATGAATCAATAATTATAATCAACATAGAAAAGTAAATAACTGAACACAAATACCATTTAAACAACTGAATATCATGAATTGATAAGCCTAAATAAATTTGTGATAGTAAATATCTGAACACACGTTCTATTCAATAAATAACATGTCCATACCGATTAGATAAATAATTTACAATATGGAATGATAGATAAATAAAAACACATTCCATTTAAATTAATTGACTATAATGAATATATAAGGATGAATCAATTTATAATGGTAATTAACTATAAATAGATACGATTTAATCTATAATCAGAGTATGAAATTCATCTAGTGATAATATCATTGATAAAATATCATCGATATTAATAATTTAATTATTCATGTAGAAAATTCTTAATTATTAGATGTAATGATCTTAGTCATCCTGATACATATACCATCAAGACGATTTTCAAGACAATTTAAAAATATGTGTGTAAACCTATTTAATTATAAATTTCTAATTTTCATCATAAGACTACTAATTCATTAATGGACTATGTAATTTTTGTCACCATGAATAACTTCAGGTCCATAGAATTCCTCATATATAAAATAATCAATCAAATTCGGGAACAATGTAGATTTTCACCAAATATATGTACTGAGTAAAGAATACAAATTTATAAATGCTTCTCTTGATAAATACAGTACTTTGAATGTAAAACAATGTATTTATAAATGATATATAGTTTAATAAATAAACATATCAATGAAAAAATATTGATATTTAGTTTAATCTTTACATCCAATGATCAAAGGAAAGTGAGTAATTCACAGAAATGTTATTGAATATAAAAATGAATCATGGAAGTGAATGAAATAATATAATTGGAAAAAATGATCACAAGCCATCCATTCATAGAATAATTATGGTATCAATACAATATATCCCAACCGGAGTGTAATTAAAATAATGTGTTTCTATTATTTATGTATAGAAATACCATAAAAATTTCATTCAAACATTCTCGATAAAACCACCCATTTAACGTTGAAATTTTTTTATTTAAAAATAACATTTCACATAAATATTTTGAAAATAACCATTCATAATTCTAATGGAATATTTTAAACAATGAGTGGTAAGGATGGTTGTAAAATATATAAAAGTCAGACATATTAAAACAAAAAATATTCTAACATTTTTTTCTAAAATCCAAATGAGTATTGTTTGGAAAATGAAAAGAATATTCCTTTCAAAAATAGTGTAATATTTCACACATGTGTAAAAAATTATATAAGAAATATTTTTCATAATTTTAAAAAATTGAAAAAAGTTTTACAAGAAATGGTTTGGGATGATAACAAATTTTTGACAAAAAATGGAATGAAGTATAATTTTATTAAAATACATTCCTAATTGTTTTAAGAACCAAATATTGGGAAAATTAAAATATTCATTGATTTTTTTGAATAAATATAAAAAAATATAAATAAATGGTTTTATTAGAAAATGATCATATAATTTTCTTATATAAAAATTCAAGCATAAATAATTCTGATTAAAATTATATTATGATGTAATCCCTCACGAAGATCGAAGTTTAAAAGTGATAATTAATCAATGAATCTATTATTTTTGTATAATTAAAATATTACTAAAATAGGTGGAAATAAAAAAAATCTAATAAAATTTCCTTACAGATATAATCATATAATATCAAAGTCAACAAAGATATAATATAAACCAATTAATTTAAAATGATATATGAAATTCATTACCACTTAGTAATTTTTAATTTTTATGACTATGGAAGAAATAATTAAAATTTAAACATTAACTACCATGACTATTAGGGAATAAAAATTTTACATGTGAACTAGTTAGAATATATAGCATATAAAATGATATTACCTACATAACATTACAACACTCCTCAATTAAGATAAAATGAGGTGATGCCCCTCACTTCAAACTTTACTTTGGTTTAACATGATATAAACTCATATTAAATGATCTAAAGAATGTTTTTAATTTATACTAAAACCATATTCATATTTATAATTTCATATGTGTTCTATTTATGACATCTTATGACCCATTTTTTAATGATATTTATTTATTACTATTTTTTCATGTGATAACTACCTTGTTTTCTCACACAAGATTTAAAATTAAATTTATAGTTAGTTATAGTATTATATATTTCCATCATATCATAAATGATGTAAATTTTATAAATATCATTTTTACTTAGGTATATATTTATAATAATTATTTAAATTTGATCATGAATAATGTATCACATCACTTCCTTGAGATGGTAGGTCGTACGTAGACATGAGTGACATAATCATTTCATTAGCAAGTGAAATAAAAATGAATTATTTAAAATATTAATTTTATAGAATCAATAAAATTTCATACATATAAAATATATTAAATAAATATATTATTATTAAATTACAATTAATTATTATGTGAAAAATGAATCATGTTGATTTGTGTGGCTGTAGTACGCCGTACACAAGAGCGATTTATCATATTTTAAACAGCATGAAAAGTAAAAATTTATATATGATATTATAAATCATTAATTTTAGAATTTGATAAATATCATATAAATTGGTTAAATACATCATTATATCCATCCTTTGAAGGTGGTTATGGAAAAAGAATTTCATCGGTTTGCGAGGTGGTAGTCCACTGTACACACGATCGATGGTTTCATTTCCCATTTGATGGATGAAGAGATTGATATAGGTCATTATCTATACAAAATAAAACCTTATTATATATAAGATACTGAGTTTATTATATAATCCCATTTGAATAATTAATGACTGAGGTGGTATAAGAAAAAAATAAAAACAATCATTTAATAATGTCGCATCTTCTTCAGACAACTTCTTTATGTGTGCACCAAAAACCTTCATAAGACCGATATCATATAGAAAAAGGGATCTATGATGTTTTTATGAGAGTAATGATTTGATTTTTTAGATATTTTCCAAAGAAACGTTTTTTTATGTGTAAAGAGGGTAGGAGAATGGGTTTCATTTTATAAGTGGGGGACAGGACACACATGGAATTTTTGGATTGATTCATTTTAAATCATGTTTTTATCACACCAAAATCCTCAAAAATATATTTTTATCAACCCTTATAGGTGATAAGGTCAATATTGATCATTAAAATTGGTTTTAGACACGTTTTTAGGTAATTTTATCCATTATATTTTTAGTTTAACCACCCGATCTATCATTTTTTACCATAACTGTGATAATTAATTTTTACTATTTTTACTATTCAGAACTTCCTATAATTAAGATTAACTTTTTTGATAATATATATTATTAAGATGTCAAATATTTCATCATTTATTCAAAATTCAATTCATATAAATGGATGAATCCAATTTAAATTTATACCTGCATCCGCGATGAAAAAGTGGGTTTCCAAAGAGAAATGTCTCATAAGTATAGAATATTTTAATATCAAAATCCAATAAAAATTTTAATTCCAATTAACTATATTAGATTAATTTTAAAAAAATTGAAATAATTTTACTTTAAAACTAATTTAAAATATAATTTAACTTTGTAAATAATTTAAATATAATATATTTACTCATAAAAAATTAATTTTCACTATTGATCAATCAATGAATATTTTCATATTATTCTAAAAAATTCTCCCAATTTTTTTTATCATCTTCATTTTCAAAATAATTCTCATTTTTTCAAATTAATTTTCTAAAATTGGAAGTAATTCATTTTAAATTATCTAAGAAAAGCATGATTATATTATCTTTTAAAA
This sequence comes from Viscum album, assembly GCA_963277665.1. Taxonomy (NCBI): domain Eukaryota; kingdom Viridiplantae; phylum Streptophyta; class Magnoliopsida; order Santalales; family Viscaceae; genus Viscum; species Viscum album. The sequence goes on from OY728127.1 coordinate 899,103,400, forward strand.
AATTATTTTTTCTCAAAACAGTTCTTTTTATTTTAATGGATTATTACTTGATTTCTAATTAATATATAAAAACAAATTTTATAATTTATTTATTACTATTCATATCAGTCAACTAAATTTCTATGTTATTGTGTCATATTTAAAAAAAATATTTCAATGAATTATTTATTCCATTTAAAACAGGTGCTCTGTGTGTCACAAGCTATCAAAGAGATAAAATTTATTTTAATGGAATTATATCATAAAGTATTACGGTGTTATATTCTCTTCTAAGATAGGTTTTCATATCATACATGCTATCGAACATGATGTTCCTATTTTAAAATCATGGGGTGTAACATAAAATACTAATAAACTAATAAAAATATACCAGAAGGCATAAAAACATAAATACACACACACACTCACACACACAAACACATAAATATATAGAGAGACAAAAAAATATATATGTGGATTAATGAATAAAAAATGATTCACATATAAAAGAAAACGAGTTCACAGAGACACACAGACACATGAATATTTATGCATGTTGATAGATTTACTAATAGATACACATATAAAAGCTAATAATGAATGATAAAGAAATAATGAAATGTTATATATATTTATATTGACAAATGTATGGAATAAAATGTGAATCGATGGATATATAGATAAATATATGAATACCTTGATTGATGTACTAATGATTATAAAAATTGATAGATACATGAGAATATTGATATGATTAAATAAGAAAATATGGATAGACAATAATATTGAATTATTGTTATATGAATGAAATTTATTGAATTACTGGTGGATATATGACACATAGATTATATAATTGTCACGAACCGAATCGGGTTTCCATCCGAACCGACGCCCGACTCGTCCCGTGACAAGGCCCGAAGGGCGTTCCCGATCCCCACGGGCTGGCACAAGTGCCCGGGTATCAAAATAAACCTTGGGAACTGTTTACCCGAGTGAACAAATATAAAGCATCCAACCAAAGTAAACCAAACCGAAGTAAAGGTTACAGTCAAACACGTAGATGACCAAACAGGTTTTTGGTTCACAAGTATTCAAAAACCCAAATAACACTAAAACAAGATGACCAAACCAACCTAAGGACGGTCGCCTGGTGTGAGGACACCGCCTCTCAGCCACTACCAAAACGCCACGTAGATAGTCCTGCTAACAACCTGAACCACTGCTCCCAAAAGCTGGACCCTTACTTGTATCAGAAGTAAACAAGTCTACTTACACCCAAGGGTGTAAGTAGGGTGTGAGCAATCGCCCAGCAGGATATCACCAATAAATGATTCCACACACTACTATCAAAAGACAAACCATTTGCAATGCTAAAATAAAGAGAGAAAGAAGTGCAAAAGAAAATGGTTTTCATAAAATGATTTAAAAGAAAGGCAGTTCAAGATAAACACACTAGGATAGCAGTTCAAGTGACATATCACGTATCATTATGCACACAAAGTAACTGGTGGCACCAAAGGATGGGAAAGGCCCTATGGTTACTAGAACTTGTGGGATCCTAGAACGTCGTGTCTCAGTGAAACGTGGCTTAGGCGGCCACGACCCTCAGATAACCTGGCTTAGAAGGCCACGACCCTAAGAACGCGTGGCTTAGAAGGCCACGACCCTCAGATATCATATGTTTAGTTAGTGTTGCAGTCGTCAAACCTGACAGTGAAACCGGGTCGGGTCATCTCCGGAACACTAGCTCACTAGTCCCAGTCTCCCCACCTAATACCCCGGCTTCCCTCCTTGTGCTCACCTAAAGATCAAAGTTCATATTGTATGTCACATTATCACTTTGAGCCAAACGTGTCACCTGCACACTGATATCCTTTTTGAAAACCACACACACACACCAAAACCTCATTTTTCTTTTTCCTCTTCTAAAAAAAAACTTAAACCACACTGCACAGTTTACAAATAATAATAAACAGCCAAAGTGAGTTTCCGCAATAAAAGAAAAGGACTTGCACCACATAAATAGACCACTGGCAAATTAGATACACACAAAAAAGTAATCAAAACTAATTTTTTTAATATGGAAACTAATTAGCAGGGTGATGAAAGATTAAACCAACACACAAAAGATCGCCAGATGATAATTGAGTGCGGAATCACGTACCTTAAACAGGCGCGGAAAAAGACACGGCGCAAGACTCCAGTTGCGCCACGGTCGCACCATCTTGAGCCGTCAAACAGGTCCTAAAAACAGTAGATCGTACAACAGGTTCAAAAATATTGTTAACATAATGATAATGATGATAATAATAATAGCGATAACATAATAATAATAATAATAATAATAATAATAACGTAAAAATAATAATAGTGAAAATAACAAAATAATAATAACAATAGTAATATAATAATATCAATAATAATATTAATAATAATAATAGCATAATAATAATAATAATAATAATAATAATAGCATAATCATAATAATATTGACAATAACATAACAATGATAAAATAGTAATATAATATTCACATAATAATGATAATAATAAATATAATAATAATAATAACATAGTGACAATAAGATTAATAATAACATAATAATCATAATAATAGCATAATAATAATAATATTATCATTATTAGCATAATAATAATAACAGAATGGTAATTATAGTAATATTATAATGATTAACATATTAATAATAATAACAAAATATTGTCTTAATATCTTATAAGTTAAAATAATAAAATAAATAAATAAAAAGAAAACAAACCGTCTGCTAGAGGAGGTAGCAAACAGGCTGCAGAAGCGGGGAGGTGCGGTAACGGGGAGGCGGCGCGCCGGCTGGGCGGAGGAGGGAGGAGAGCAGCCGGGGCGGTCTGGTGCGGTTTTGAGGCTCCGACGAGAGGAGGGTGGCCGAGCGGAAGTAGCAGGAGGGAGGTGTGTGGTTCGGGGTGGAGGGCAGGGACGGCCCGAGCAGGGAGATGCAGCAGCGGCGGGTGAGGGAGATGGTGTGCCGGCTGGGCGAAGGAGAGGAGGTAGCGCGAAGCAGGTCTGGGTGCGGCCGAGGTCAGAGGACTGGCCAAGTAGGGAGGGGCAGATGCAGGTGGCTCTGACATGGGTGCAACAGAGGAGAACGGCAGGGGCGGCCTGAGGTGGAAAGGTGGTCCGGCGGGAGGTGCGGATGCAGGCAGCTTCGGTGCGGGAGGAGCCGAGCTGGGATGGAGAGGGGTGGCGCGGGGCAGGACTGGGCGCGGCCGAACGGGGAGGACGGGCCAACAGGGAGGGGTCTGAGATGGAGAGGTGAGGGTGCAGGATGATCAGGAGATGCGGCATGAGGGTGAGGCCGAGCGGAAGAAGGAGAGGAAAAGAAATGAAATAAATAAAAAAAAGAGAGAGAAGGGGTGGCGGCGGCTCGGGTTTCGGGAGTGGGGAAAGGTTAAACAAACAATGTAAAATAAATTAATAATAATAACATTAAACAATAATAATATGATAGCAACATTAATACAAATAACATAATAATCAATAAGAATAATAGTACTATTAGCATTAATAATTATAACAATAACACCATAATAATTATAAAAATAATAATAAAAATATTATTAATATAATAATAACGATAATATATTAATCATAATACAATAATAACCAATAAAACCATAATAAAGATTTATCCGGTTATTTAACGTTCGAGCATCGACACCACGTGCCGAGCGATGTGAAGCCAACGTGCACATATCAACGCACTTAAAATAAATTTTATTCAGCTTGCTCGTGCCTTGCGCGCACGCCAAGCGACGTAAGGCCAATGCGCATTTGTTAGCGCCACTACGGAACCCTCTTGTCGATTCAGTCGACACTTCAACCAAGCAATTAAGTAAACCGACAATCTAAACTCATGTAATAAAAATTTAAAATTAAAGTCGTACCTCTAAATGTCGACCAGGCGTGACAATTCTCCCCACCATGAAAACTTTCCACCCTCGGAATATCAGCTCAAAGCCTGATCAGAGAATAGAAATGGGTACTCCTGCTCAACCCATGACTTCCGCTACCAAGTCTCGTGTTCATCATTCCCGTACTGCCAAAGAACACAGACCAGAGGAATGGACATTCCACGCAGCACCTTTTCCTGGGAATCCACTATACGCACTGGTCGCTCGACCACAGACAAGTCAGACTCTATCTCCAGCTCCTCCCAATTCAGCACATGCGACGGGTCGGGGTTGTACTTCTTTAGTTGGGAGACATGAAATACATCGTGAATCTACATCAACTGCGAGGGAAAAACTAACCTGTATTCCACCTTGCCAATCCGCTCAAGAATCTCGAAAGGTCCGACATATCTCGGTGTCAGCTTCCCCTGTTTCCCCAAACGACGGTGACGCAAGCGAGGGGCCACTTTCAGGAACACTCTATCTCCCACTGAAAACTCAAGGTCCCACCGCCTATGATCTGCATAAGACTTGTGGCGACTCTGAGCTGTCAACAACCGCTGCCTAATCAGCTTGACTTTCTCAGACGTCTCCTGAACAAGACTCGGTCCCAAGAGCGAGGCTTCTCCTACCTCAGCCCAACACAAAGGAGACCAACATGGCCGGCCATAAAGCACCTCAAAGGGTGCCATTCTGATGGAAGACTGGTAACTGTTATTATAAGAAAACTCGACTAGTCCCAAATGGATATCCCATGAGCCTCCAAAATCTAGCACACAGGCTCAGAGCATGTCTTCCAGAATCTGATTCGCCCACTCCATCTGGCCATCGGTCTGAGGATGGAATGTCGTGCTCATCTTAATCTGCAACCCCAAAGCCTTCTGGAGGCCTCCCCAAAAATGAGATGTAAAGTGAGGGTCCCTGTCAGAAACAATTGCCGACGGCACGCCATGAAGTCTGACCACCTCCTAAACATACAAGCGGCCCAGTTCCTCTACCTTCGTTGTATCTCTGATCGGAATAAAGTGAGCAGACTTGGTCAAATGGTCAATCACCACCCAGATAGCATTCCTCCCTCGAGGTGTATGAGGCAAGCCAATGATGAAGTCCATGGCGACCTCATCCCACTTCCAGGTAGGAATGGGTAATGGCTGGAGTAGGCCAGATGGTCTCTGATGCTCTGCTTTCACTTGCAGGCAGGTGTAACATCTGGATACGAAGTCGGCTATGTCTCATCTCATACCTGGCCACCAGAACTGGTGGCGAACATCGTAGTACATCTTGGTGGTACTAGGGTGGATGGCCCACTGAGATTGGTGGCTATCCTACATCACCACCTTTCGCAGAGTCAACGGTACTACAGCACGACCCTTGAAGCATAGGACCCTCTGGGAAGACAAATTCCAATCAGAAGGAGTCTCCCCACCATGAAGAAACTGCATAGATCGCTGACAAAACTCATCCCCAGGCTGCTCCTGCTGAATCAACTCTAGAAGGGCAGGAGTCAACTAGATGCTAGCTAAGAAAGTACCTCCACTGTGCTCCCTGCTCTCCAAATGCATCTGGGCGAAGAGCCCCATCAAAGTCCACTCATCGCTGGACTTCCTCAATTCCTGCACTGGTACTTTTCTGCTCAAAGCGTCAGCCACCACATTACCCTTTCCATGGGTATAGATAATATCAAAATCAAAACCCTGCAGGTACTCGACCCAGCGACACTGCCTCAAAATGAGATCCTTCTGAGAGAAAATGTAGGCCAGGATCTTATGGTCAGAGTAGACCACAAACCTCTCCCCAAAAAAGATAGTGGTGCCACGTCTTCAAAGCATGCATCACTACCACTAACTCTAAGTCGTGAGTCGGATAGTTCTTCTCATGTGGCCAGAGTTAACGAGAACCATAATCTATAACATGGTCATCCTGCATGAGCACACATCCAAGGCCCGTACCTGACGCATCACAATACACCACATAGCCCTTTCCTGACTCCGGTAAGGTCAACACAGGTGCGGTGGTCAACCGCCGCTTCAACTCCTCAAAAGATGTATGGAACTGTGGGCTCCACTCAAACTTCACCACTTTCCGGGTGAGTGCGGTCATGGGGGAGGCAAGCTGCGAGAAGTCCCGGACAAAGCGCCTGTAATAACCAGCCAAGCCTAGAAAACTTCTGATCTCAAACACATTTCTCAGCTGCTCCCAAGACATAACTGCTCTGATCTTTTCGGGATCCACTGAGACCCCTTGTTCTGAGACGACATGCCCCAGAAACTTCACTTCCCTGATCCAGAAAGTGAACTTCGAGAGTTTGGCATACAGGCGGTGATCCCGCAAAGTGCCCAAAACAACACGCAGGTGATGCTCATGCTCCTCCTCAGATCCAGAGTAGACCAGGATTTCATCCACGAATACAACGACAAATGAGTCGATATATTGGTGGAACACCCTATTAATGAGCGCCATGAAAACTGAAGGAGCATTTGTCAGTCCGAAAGGCATGACCAAGTACTCGAAGTGACCGTACTTGCTTCGGAAAGCCGTCTTCGGGATATCTGCTTCTCTCACCCTGAGCTGGTGGTATCTCGAACGCAAATCAACCTTGGAGAACCACTTTTCCCCCTTCAACTGGTCAAACAAATCGTCAATCCAAGGCAAAGGGTATATATTCTTGATGGTTACCTTGTTCAACTTCTGGTAATCAATGCACAACCGAAGGGTTCCATCGGCCTTCATCGCGAATAAAAGTGGTGCGGCACAAGGAGAGACGCTCGGGTGAATGAATCCTTTGGATTCCAAATCGTCCAGCTGTATCTTTAATTCCCTCAATTCGGTGGGGGCCATGCGATAGGAGGGAAGAGATAAATGTTGTGTTCCCGGCACCAACTCAATCGAGAACTCCACGTCTCGCTCTGGGGGTAAGCCAGAAAAATCATCTGGGAAAACCTCTGGGAACACATCCACTACACGAGGTAACCCGCCCTGTGAAATACCACCATCGTCCACCAGTGTGAGCAACGACAAATGATAAGCAAGATTTCCAAGCTCAGGGAGTGGAGGTCCTGCACGTCCCGACCGAGGATCCCATTCTCCGTGAAATAGCTGGGGAGTCCCATCCGGTGCTGTAAAGCTGACTCGACATTGATAGCAATCAATGTTCGCCTGGAAGCACACCAGCCAGTCCATACCGAGGATCACATCAAATAGGTCCATGTCAAGGACCAAGAAATCCCATTCCATCTCAACTCCCGACACAGAGAGTGCGTACGATTGGCACTTAAGGCCTTTCTCCCTCTATTTCCCCAACGGCGTTACCTACTCCATAGCAAACGATAACAGCTCGGTTGGTAGGTTCAGCAGATTCATAAAATGAGCAGATATGAAAGAAACTGAAGCACCAGTATCAAATAAAACTACAGCTATAGAAGATGCAACCAGAATAGTACCTCGAACCATCAAAGGCCCTGCATCAGATCCCGTTGGTGCCTGATCCACAGCATGAAGTTGCCTGGTCCCTGCCTGATAACGACCGCTCGCCTGAGGCTCTGCCCTGATATGGATCTACCCTGAAGACGATCCGGTCCTACCACCACGCCCACCAAACCGAGATCCTGTCATTCTGGTCGGCTCTGACTGAACTGATACCCCTCTGGAAGCCACTGATCCAGCCCCACTCTGATAAGGGCGTGCAGTCCTGCAAAAGCGCTGTAGATGTCCCACAACTCCACATCCATGGCATGGTCTGGGAGGGTATGGACAAATAGGTCGGATGTGCCCTGCCCTTCCGCACTGATGGCACACAATGGACCATGCACCAGAAGCCCCAGATGAAAACTGCCGGGGAGGATGACCTGAGCTGCCAACACCCTTCTTCCATTGCTCATCACGCTTCCTCTTCTTCTCAGATGAACTGCCACTGCCAAGCCCTGACACTAATCCAGAAAATCCAGACTTCTCCTTCTGGTCAATCTCAGCCATACAAGCACGATCGACCACCACAACATAAGTCTTCAGTTTGAACAAGAAAAATTGGGAGTGAATTTCTGGTTGAAGGACCTTCTCAAACTTCCGAGCTTTCAAGAATTCACTCGAAACTATCTCAGGTGCATACCATACCAGTTCAGCAAAGTGATTCGCATACTCCATCACTATCTGATTCCCCTGCGAAAGATCCATGAACTCCCGAGATCTAGCATAGGCTACGAACTCTGGACAATACTGCTCATTGAAGATACCCTTGAAATACTTCCAACTCATGTGCTCATGCTTCCCAGCCTGGACCACTGATTCCCACCATTTGAGACTAGAACCCTCCAGCTGGAACGAGGCACACTTCACCCTGACTTCCTCAGGCGTGTCAAGGAAATCAAACATGCGTTCTATCTTCTCAGGCCACTCCTCTACCTCCTGAGGATCTGAACCACCTCGGAAAGAAGGAGGTTTGCTCCACAGAAACTCCTGAGCTGTATCCTTCCTGGAGCCTAATTCTTCCCCTCTAGCTGGAACAGGGGCGGGGGCAGGAGTCGCCCCTTGTCCTAAAGCCTGAACGGCTCGGACCATTGCCTCTACAAATATCTGATCAAGCGGTGCGGGAGAACTCTCTCCGGCTTCCTCCCGTGGATGCATAGGAACTCTTCGGGGAGGCATCTTACTGCAAATGGGCAGCAATCAAGAAAGAAAACCATCAATAAAAAGGGAATAAATTTTTTCCAACAAGATAAACATTCATCAATAAACCAAACATGGAAAACAAATCCATATAAAAGCTTTACTTTCCTTACCTGGTGTCCACGTACAGTCTGCAACCTGCACGTCCCACCCAGAAAATAAGTGAAACAAGCACCCTGACATCCCATGGTGACTCAGTATCTGTCACGAGGCGTGCTGGCCAGGCACCCTACTCGCAACATAAATTCTGAGCCCCGACAGACCCAACTCATGTATAATCCAACTCATCCCAAATAACATAGACCACCAACAAAACCTTCCTCTGATACCATTTTGTCACGAACCGAATCGGGTCGCCATCCGAACCGACGCCCGACTCGGCCCGCGGAAAGGCCCGAAGGGCGTTCCCGATCCCCACAGGCTGGAACAAGTACCCGTGTATCAAAATAAACCTTGGGAACGGTTTACCTGAGTGAACAAATATAAAGCAGCCAACCAAAGTAAACCAAACAGAAGTAAAGGTTACAGTCCAACACGTAGATGAACAAACAGGTTTTTGGTTCACAAGTATTCAAAAACCCAAATAACACTAAAACAATATTACCAAACCAACCTAAGGACTGTTACCCGGTGTGAGGACACTGCCTCTTAGCCACTACCAAAACACCACGTAGATAGTCCTGCTAACAACCTGAACCACTGCTCCCAAAAGCTGGACCCTTACCTGTATCAGAAGTAAACAAGTCTACTTACACCCAAGGGTGTAAGTAGGGTGTGAGCAATCTCCCAGCAGGATATCACCAATAAAAGATTCCACGCACAACTATCAAAAGACAAATCATTTGCAATGCTAAAATAATGAGAGAAAGAAGTGCAAAAGAAAATGGTTTTCATAAAACGATTTAAAAGAAATGCAGTTCAAGATAAACACACTAGGATAGCAGTTCAAGTGACATATCACGTATCATAATGCACCCAAAGTAACTGGCGGCACTAAAGGATTGGAAAGGACTTATGGGTACTAGAACTAGTGGGATCCTAGAACGTCGTGTCTCGGTGAAACATGGCTTAGGCAGCCACGACCCTCAGATAACGTGGCTTAGAAGGCCACGACCCTCAGAACACGTGGCTTAGAAGGCCACGACCCTCAGATATCATATGTTTAGTTAGTGTTGCAGTCGTCAAACCTGCCAGTGAAACCGGGTCAGGTCATCTCCGGAACACTAGCTCACTAGTCCCAGTCTCCCCACCTAATACCCCGGCTTCCCTCCTTGTGCTCACCTAAAGATCAAAGTTCATATAGTATGTCACATTATCACTTAGAGCCAAACATGTCACCTGCACACTGATATCCTTTTTGAAAACCACACACACACACCAAAACCTCCTTTTTCTTTTTCCTCTTTTAAAAAAAACTTAAACCACACTACACAGTTTACAAATAATAATAAACAACCAAAGTGAGTTTCTGCAATAAAAGAAAAGGACTTGCACCACATAAATAGACCACTGGCAAATTAGATGCACACAAAAAAGTAATCAAAACTAATTATTTTAATATGGAAACTAATTAGCAGGGTGCTGAAAGATTAAACCAACACACAATTGATCTCTAGATGATAATTGAGTGCAGAATCACCTACCTTAAGCAGGAACGGAAAAAGACACGGCGCAAGACTCCAGTTGTGCCGCGGTCTCACCGTCTTGAGCCGTCAAACAGGTCCTAAAAACAGCAGATCATACAACAGGTTCAAAAATATTGTTAACATAATAATAATGATGATAATAATAATTGCGATAACATAATAATAATAATAATAATAATAATAATAACGTAAAAATAATAATCGTGAATGTAACAAAATAATAATAACAATAGTAATATAATAATATCAATAATAATATTAATAATAATAATATAATAATAATATAATAATAATATTAATAATAATAATAACCTAATCATAATAATATTTATAATAACATAACAATGATAAAATAGTAATATAATATTCACATAATAATGATAATAATAAATATAATAATAATAATAACATAGTGACAATAAGATTAATAATAACATAATAATCATAATAATAGCATAATAATAATAATATTATCATTATTAGCATAATAATAATAACATAATGGTAATTATAGTAATATTATAATGATTAACATATTAATAATAATAACAAAATAAAGTCTTAATATCATATAAGTTAAAATAATAAAATAAATAAACAAAAAAGAAAACAAACCGTCTACTGGAGGAGGTAGCGAACAGGCCGCAGAAGCGGGGAGGTGCGGTAATGGGGAGGCGGCGCGCTGGCTGGGTGGAGGAGGGAGGAGAGCAGCTAGGGCAGTCTGGTGCGGTTTTGAGGCTCCGGCGAGAGGAGGGTGGCCGAGCGGGAGTAGGAGGAGGGGTGTGTGTGGTTCGGGGCGGAGGGCAGGGACGACCCGATCAAGGAGACGCAGCAGCGGCGGGTGAGGGAGACGAAGCGCTGGCTGGGCGAAGGAGAGAAGGTAGCGCGAAGCAGGTCTGGGTGAGGCCGAGGTGGGAGGAAAGGCCAAGTAGGGAGGGGCGGGTGCAGGCGGCTCCGACATGGGTGCAACAGAGGAGAACGACAGGGGCGGCCCGAGGCGGAAAGGTGGTCCGGCTGGAGGTGCGGATGCAGGCGGCTCCGGCGCGGGAGGAGCCGAGCTGGGATGGAGAGGGGTGGCACAGGCCAGGACTGGGCGCGGCCGAACGGGGAGGACGGGCCAACAGGGAGGGGTCCGAGATGGAGAGGTGAGGGTGCAGGATGAGCAGGAGATGCGGCATGAGGGTGAGGCCGAGCGGAAGAAGGAGAGGAAAAGAAATGAAATAAATAAAAAAAGAGAGAGAACGGGTAGTGGCGGCTAGGGTTTCGAGAGGGGGGAAAGGTTAAACAAACAATGTAAAATAAATTAATAATAATAACATTAAACAATAATAATATGATAGCAACATTAATACAAATAACATAATAATCTATAAGAATAATAATACTATTAGCATTAATAATAATAACAATAACACCATAATAATTATAAAAATAATAATAACAATATTAATAATATAATAATAACGATAATATATTAATCATAATACAATAATAACCAATAAAACCATAATAAAGATTTATACGGTTATTTAACGTTCGAGCATTAGCACCATGTGCCGAGCGACGTGAAGCCAACGTGCACATATCAGCGCACTTAAAATAAATTTTATTTATCTTGCTCGTGCCTTGCATGCACGCCAAGCAACGTAAGGCCAACACGCATTTGTCAGCACCACTGCGGAAGCCTCTTGTTGATTCAGTCGACACTTCAACCAAGCAATTAAGTAAACCGACAATCTAAACTCATGTAAAAAAAATTTAAAATTAAAGTCGTACCTCTAAATGTCGACCGGGCGTGACAATAATCATCATATTGAATAATTGATGAATTCAAAGTCATAGTGATTAAATTAAATTTTGATGGATGTACATAATTATTATGGGTTACAAATATGGTAATATTGATTGATTTATATGCCAATAAATACTTATACCATTAAACAAATAGTCATAATGATATAATAAATTTTACATATAAAGACTTATAAATTAATAAAAAAACCTCCTTAGACACTTATATAAACAAAAAATCTCACTCCAACTTGCACATACACAATAATTTATAGATGGAAGTATTTAAAAATATATAATTTTTTGACAGAGCATGGCATGACAATATATAATTTAAAAATAAAATTACTAAAATGGTGTAACAAGGGATTTTATTATTGAGTAAAATGATAGAACATGTTATGGAGAAGATACATACATAAATTAAAGACGCATAGATAGTAAAACTACGAGATAGATGGAAATGAATATTGGATGAACAATGAATCGATAGATAGGTACAATTATATCTACAATTATAATTATATGGAATAAAAGTAGTTATACAAATAAAGTAAAATCTAGATGGAAACTTTTTGGACATATGAATAAATAGATATATAATATGACTGATAGATGGGAAAATATATCCATGGACACACCTATAGAGGAAAATGTAGATAAATTGATAAAAAACATTAATGATATCTAGTTATATGGATGTATTAACTAATTAAATGATAGAGTGACATATGAAGATATAAATAGATGGATTGAATTACTAACTAATGGATAAATACATTGTAACACCCCAACCCCAGTTTCCCAAAGACGGTGCATTATTACATAACATTGTCATGATCACATGAATGATCAAATCTTGAATGACCGATTAGTTTAGTAGCCTTGGAAACACAAGATATATTCATAAGTCTTACATTACATCATAAAAATGAAATCTACAAAAATATAGTCTCTATAGTCCACACTCATATCCCCACATACTATCCCTACAGGTCATTCATAAAATACTTCTTCACATCCTAGGATAAATAAAACATAGAAAGGGGTGAGCTCAGATGCCCAGTAAGGATAACAATATAGCGGAAACATTCATAAATAAGCATAAACATTTAAGGCAATGTATAACTAAAACAGAAGCCTTTTAAAATTGAACTTTAGCATAATATGGGAAAGATAAAATGAAATAATTCCATTTACTTATTCTCACCACTAATCAAATAATAACATGAAATATCAAAAACCACATTAATAATGATGGAATTCATAATGCTAGACTAACATAACCACATAGTCAAGGCCTCGTGCCAAGACTACAAATAAGATTTTTTCAAGGCCTTGTTCCAAGACACTAGTTTGTCTCCTGAGACATACCGATGTATCGAGTAGATATAGTGGGCTCCACCCATCACTTATTAATTCCAATGCATTCCCCATATGAACATGTTTAAACATAACATAAACATTCGTATTAAAATTAGCATAGTAAATGTCAACACTTTCTCCATACAACATGAATGGTATAAAAATAACACATCCACAGTCAAACATATCTCAAAACCTTCAATACAATATGGATATTTTGTATCATAATAAATAAACTTCAAATAATCTGAAAAACCATCAAAGGATGTTGACATAGATGGAATCAAAACTATTTGAGATAAATATCACTTTTCTTGAAATAATTTAAAAGTCACATAGTTATAAAATAAAACAATTACTTTGAAAATATTTTTATATGCTTTTATGGGATACATAAAGATTTTATAATCGTGAAAAATAGCTGCACCCTCCGTATAAGTTAAAAAAGACATTCTTGCCTTAATTATGTCGAAAAGGCTAAAAAGGTCCTTGTTTGTAAAATGAAAAAAATATTCCTTTATAAAATTCTTATAAAAAGTCAATGAGGGTATAAATTACTTTATCCCATAGTCTTTAAAATATTAATAATGAATTGAAGTACATTTTTAAGAAACATGGATGTCGATGATAATGAGGTCCCAGTAGATAATCACGTATAAACAACCTCGGATAATAAAGAGATTGTGAAATAAACACTTACCTTGTACTTTTCAATGGTCTAGGGTTGGTTAACATCCTTTATAATGGTAAAATAATTGTTATTAAATAATACAAGAATCATATACTTTAATATGATATCATATATGATCTTTTAAATTTGATTTGTTAATAATATTTTAGTATTATCGTCATTTCGGGTGTCAACTTACTCGTTTTCCTTTATATTCTTTGTTACGTAAGCCATGTTTGTTATGGATAGGTTTTATCTTATTCATATACAGAAAGATATGAAGTCCTTAAATAACATTTTTAATCATTAAATGAGAATTAGACTCAAATGGATATGATGTGAATGATTCTCATCGCATTCGTGGAGACGGTAGTCCGTACGTACGCACGAGCGACAATATCATTCTTTTGATATTAAAATAATATATAAATATATGGGATATCAAATATAAATAATACTTACCATGTTATATTTATTATTTACTAGAATTATGAATCATAATTATACCCATGTAAATAACAATATATTGAATAACAATTACACCACAATGTGGAGACAGTAGGTCGTACGTACGCACGTATAGTGACATGTCATTCAAGGGATGGATAGAATAATGAATTTTTTTGTTCCATAATTATAATAACATCACATTATATAGAATATACTGGAGTTATTATTTTAGAATAGAAATAACAATGAATGATGAAGTTGAAGAAGAAAGGAACTTGAAAGAGGGTGGTGAAAACATTACCTCTTCTTCGGGTTCTTCCTTTTGATTTGATCAAAGTGGCTCCATAGGTTGGATTTACGATCAAAATAAGGCATCTAGGTTGAAGTGAGGGAATTTTGGAGGTTATTCGGGCAGATTATGGCCGATCCAAAATTCTTTGAAGATGTGAATAATTGGTTAGAAGTGGTGTCCTTTTATAAGGGGGAGGAGGGTCTCTTTAAGAAAAAATTAATGTATTATTTTATAATAAATTTATATTCGGTTTATAATGGCTCAAAAGTGGATTATTAAAATACTAAGGTGGGTATGGGTAGAAATCCTTTCATTAAATAGATTTTAGATAGGTTTGGGTCATTATATTAAGCTTATCTTTTAGTTTTAGCTCGTGGTTAATTAGTTAGACACTTACCATGTCACTTTGTACTTTTATATTATATAGTTAATTAACTTACTATATACCTCTTATAGACCCCCAAGTGGTCAATTAATGATAAATATATCATGATACAAGTCCTTTGGCCGATACTTATATTTTTATGAATTTAATATCAATTAATAATATAATATTTTTTTAAAAACTCTTTTATGTCAATTTTGACACTATTTGGTATTGGATTTTGGTGAAAATTATAACAGCCTGATTACTTCGAAAAAAGTTAATTAAATAAATTATAAAATGTCATATTACCATATAAAATTCTTGTAATTCATTAAAAGTCTCAAATTATATTTATTTGGGTATTTATAATATCAATTATATTAATATTTCACTAATAAGGTAATTACTGCATCATCATTGTGTCATAAATAAATCAAATTATTTAAGTTCTAAAAATTATAATTAAAATATCATTATGTAGGAAATCGTTTTAGACTTCTAATGAATATTTATAATAAAAAATATAACATATAAAACCCTATGTAAAAAATCGTTTTGCTAAAAGATATAGGCTTATTTATTTTTGTATTTACTTTTACTTAATTAATATAAAGTGTCATTATCACTTACAAGTGGATCTATGGGGTTCCAAAATCGACCCAAATAAGTCCATTGTAAGAAAAGTATCAAACAATATGGTTAATACAAGTTTAAGGCTAATTAATATTTATTATAATATTATTTTTTTACCCTTATTTACCAGATTTACCCTTTAACCATGGTAAATAAAATATTTACCGAAGTAATTATTTAAAATGTCTGAAAATAAAAGTTACCTATTTACACAATTTGGAAATCCTGATTCCAAATATGGAGTCTATTTTTCCAAATTCAAAATACACAAGTGGCAGAAATTAATTTAAAATTAATTCCCGCTGTCAAAACAAAAAGTGTGTTTTTAAGAGATAATAACTATCAAAAGATTGACACTTGTTTATGTCCGGCTTAAATGTAAAATTATTTCCCATGAAAAAAATTGTATTAAATGGTAAAAATATAGTAAAAATATACTTTAAAAGCTGCCAAATTCATAATTTATCAATATTAAAGTTTTCGATTAAAAAAGTTGTTTTTAATAAAAATTTATTAATTTTCACTGTTCTTCAAAATATAGAAGTTATCTGAAAAGTACCAAAATTTCATCCTAGGATAATTTCTATATTTCGAATCCAAAAATTATTTCCATTTGGAATGATAAAATGTATAAAATTTCAAAAAGTGGGTATTACTATTCATATTGGCTTCATTGATTGGTCGCGGCGTGTTAGAATCTCGAAGTTGCATACAACACACGCTACTGTATTATTCAAAGAAAAGTGTACCGTGAAAGCTTGGTGTATTACATAGATTGCTCAAATAACTGGACAATGGAATATGATAAATATAGATAAAGGTATCAATAACTATATTATCAGCGATTCAATGAACATACCAAAAAATACATAATGGATTGGTGGAATGTCATATAAATTGACCAAGGATACGTAGTTTTAGAAACTTATGAACTTATAATTATGAATATTCTATAAATTGATGTATTCAATGAGAGCTAGAAGATGAAATTATGTATGTAAGTGGGTTTTTTAAGATTCACATATTGACTCACCAACTCATTATAAATTAATAATAAAATATACAGAACTATGTACACTCATGAATTATATTATATTAAAGTGGTAAGAAAAATTCATGTTAGTAATTATAAGATAAAATTATCCCAGTGTTTTATACTTTGGAATATACAATATTATTGGATAAAATATCAAATTAACTTTCCAAATATATTTATGAGAAAGTTATACATTAATGATGACTATCATTATCTTAAATGAAGATATAAAAAGATCAACATTAGTATTATAAATTTTGTAGAGACTAATATAAGAGTTAAAAATATATTATTTTAGATAAGGGTAAATATAACCATCTTTTATTATGAATATATTATATTGAATTGGTAAAAAATAAAAATGAATGAAAAATTAATAAGAATTATATTTTATCTTAGGGAAAATATAATCATCTTTTATTTCTCAATGAAGAAGTGAATTTCATTTAAATACATCAAGTGGCCATGTATCCGCATAATTATCTTTTATAAACACACTTTGCGAATTATTAAAACTCCATTGAATGTTTATTAGCACAATGTTAATATATATATGTAACGACCCGAAATTTTTTTTAAATAAATTTTGTTTCCTAATTTTATGTGTTATTGTTATACTCAAAAAAAATGTTTCATTTGGTAACATGAGTATAATTAAAATGAGACTGTTGGGTTTTGACTGTTATTTGACCATTGGTCAATATGACCGCTGGAAACTAAACATTTTGACTATTGTCTCTAAATACAAGCAATCTTGGTTAATTAATATAGAAAGAAGATTCGATGGCCTCACCCAGTAGTCTTGGACCGACCGAAGCCCATCTAACAGAACTTGGGAAGGAGGTAGCACCACTGGGCTTTGCTCTGGACCAAACCCAAGCTGAACTTCATCGTATAAAGCTAGAACGGGATCACCTTTGCGAGAAGTTCAAACTGATAGAAATTACTACTCGTGCGATGCTGGCCGAGCCTCCCTCGGATTCTCTCACCTTAGCACACCTTACACTTAGGTCCTATGCTAGTGTGATAAGGGGCTATGTAAGGAGACCGTAACTATCTTGTGTAATCCTTTGTTTTAAAGAAAATTTTGATTTCTTTTATGAATTTTCAAATGACCGGATAAATATAGTATGCAAATTTTTGATGAATTTTAGAAAAAGGATATTTTAAATATGTTTATGTAAACCCTAAATAATTAAAAATGTGTAATGATTTTCAAAAAATGGTCTTCTGCAATTATGTTCAGTACTAAATTTAGAGTCTAATAAGATCAACTTGATTTTTGATGAATAGTAAATTATGAATAGTGATTTTATGATTAGGATTAATAATGTGTCCAAATGGATTAGTAATCTCACTTAAAGAAAGTATTAAAATAAGCTAGGCACTTTGATTAAGTAATGTGATTCAATAAAATGGTTAAATAACGGTTTCATAAATTATTATTCAAGTATTAGTTTTTTCGGATGAATAGTGTTTTTAATTAAAAATTTAATTAAAAATAATTAGAAAATTATTTTTATAAAAATGAATTTATTTTTGAACTCAGAGCATCGATATTATGTTATGGTAATTTTTGGGGATTTTTCTGAAAAAAATGAATTTTCGATGAATAGTGTATTTATTTAAAAATAAAACTAAAAATATTTAGAAAATTATTTTTATAAAATGGAGTTCATTTTTGAAATCGGAGCATTGATATTTAGTTAAGGTGAAAGTTTGGGATTTTTCTGAGAAAGATGAATTTTTCAGTGAATAGTAAAAATGCAGTTTTAGGGTTTCGGTATGTTTAATGACATCATAATTGTGTCATGATGATGTCATGAGATATTTTAAGGGTTGGCCAGCCAAGGGGGATGAATTATTGTTTTGGGGGCCCCATGTGGCCTAACTCCATGATAAATGCCAAGGGAGAGCACATGGGTTTGAGAAAAGCACATGTGAGGTGTCCCTTAGCCATTAATGCTTTGTCCCCTCACTTTCCCTATAAATACCAAGCCCTCCTCTCATCCATTCGACTCCCCACTCATTCCCAACGAATTTCTGGTCTCATTATCTCCCAAGGAGTCCTCCCAAGGTGCCCCCAAGCCCTCAAGGTCCCATCCTTTGAGGTTTAAGAGTTACATTTTAAGGTAAGGGATCCGACCTCTCTCTTTCTTTTCAAGTAATCTCTTTTATGTCATTTCTTTTATACTCCCTTTTCTTATGTTGGAGGATGTCCATTTATATTCATCCTACTGCCTATTTCATGTTCATATGATGAGAGACCCCCCCTTGCTCTCATCAATTCGTTTTAAGAATGCTTAAGTGGCGCCGTTAGGCTGCCGAATTTTTAAGGGATTCTTTCACCTTCCTCGTTTTCAAGTTCTATTTTCATTCAAGTATTTCATGTTCCTTTTTCTTATGTTGGGGTATGATATCTAAATTATCATACTGATATTTTATGACCATATGATGAGAGACCCCATTTGATCTCTTCAATTCCGTATTTTGATGTTTTAAGTGGCGCCGTTAGGCTGCCGAATTTTTAAGTGGTTTTTCACCCTTCTCGTTTTGAAGTTCTACTTTCATGTCAATTCCTTCAAGTTCATTTTTTTTATGTTGGGTTATGATCTCTATACCTATCATACTGGACTATTATGTTCATATGATGAGAGACCCCATTTGATCTCTTCAATTCCGTATTTTGAAGTTTTAAGTGGCGTCGTTAGGCTGCCGAATTTTTAAGTGGTTCTTCACCCTTCTCATTTTGAAGTTCTACTTTCATGTCAATTCCTTCAAGTTCCTTTTTGTTATGTTGGGGTATGATCTCTATAACTATCATACTGGACTCTTATGTTCATATGATGAGAGACCCCATTTTATCTCTTCAATTCAGTATTTTGAAGTTTAAGTAACGCCGTTAGGCTGCCGAACTTTCATAAGAGAAATCAAACTTTTGTCTTCCTTCCATGTTTTTCATTTCAAATGGTATGTCCTTGAAATTGCACCACCATGTCCATATATACTTCTTATTCTGTCCCTCTACTATTTTATGGGTCAATTATGATTGCTCGACCCATGTTCCCTCTCTTTTCAAAGTTTTCTAAAACCTTGTAACATAGCCGTTATGCTGCAGAATTTTAGTCTCAAAATGCCTCTCTTTTCTCAAAATTATTTTATGTTATAAAGTGAATACTCAAAGCTCCTATTTCTACAGGGGTATTCACATATATATAAAAATGTTCTATTTTAAATTATGGGATTTACATACATGATACCCTCTTTCCCTTTCCGTGGGTTTAAAGTAACGTAAAGATCATGTCTTTAAAGCAGTTTTTAAAACGTTATGATTATGAAATGAAACCCATTTATTTTATGCTATATGGGTTATTTATGAAATATTTGATGATGATATATTTGGATCACATGATAATAAAGGCAAATTTAAGGGTGCGCCCTGATAGCGCTCCAATGCATTGGGTAATGATGTAACCACTAGAGATTACAATTTTCACGATACCTTGGTGAATAACCTTGGTAATTTTCAAATGACACCTTGGGGATGGACCTTGGTGATATGTTCATGATTGTCTATGTTAAATGATGTAGCCACATCTTCATGTTATGAAAATGTTATTTTTATTATGATATGCCACATGATTTTTTTTATCATGCCTTAAAGTTCTTGTTCATGACATAGTTGATGTATCTCAAGTTCACATGTTAAATGTTTCCCTTGTTTCCCTTACTGGGCCTTCTGCTCACCCTTTCTTTTGATGTATGATCCCAGGTTATGTGATGCCGTAATGAACCTAGGATGAACATGAGGAGAAGCCTTTCAAGTCTTTTAGAAGAATGTTTTATGTTTTCATGTTTTAAGTTCCTGGTTTCCAAGACACTAAACCTTAAAGATCCTCAGTTTTGTATAATGTAATGAAAGTTTATGTGATAAAAAGGCGGGATGCTATAATATAGGTTGTTAAATTGTCTAAATTACATGTGTAGACTCTTTATTGAAACCCTTTCTATGTGTTAGTGTAGTATATTAATTTATAGGCTATTTAATTTCCCCCATTCTATTGTCACTACAAAATTTACAACTATTTTAAACTACTAAATTGTGTTGCGAATTTTTCTAAATTGAATTTTGATGTAAAACG
This sequence comes from Viscum album, assembly GCA_963277665.1. Classification (NCBI taxonomy): domain Eukaryota; kingdom Viridiplantae; phylum Streptophyta; class Magnoliopsida; order Santalales; family Viscaceae; genus Viscum; species Viscum album. Next base: position 899,124,377 of record OY728127.1, read on the forward strand.
ACATCAGAGAAACATTTTTTTGAATATTTTAAACTAATAGATAGATTTTATAAAATGAATATAATACTCATCAAACATAGATTGATTTTATTACTAGAGAAATAATTTTATTTTACCTCCAATTAATTATTTTTATGGAAATGAATATCCATCGAAAAATGTATTTTTGATGGATTGTCATTTATATTACAATTAAACATTTTAAATTGAGAACAAATTACTTATTCAATAAAATTTAGAAAAATAAAAAACTAATATGATTAAAATTAGAAAACAAAATATATAAAAAATCATATTTAAATTAATAACTATTTTACATATATTATAACCATTCAATAAATTTCATAATATTATTATCAATAAAATATCATGGATCAATATTTAGATGGAGGATCAATTGAATGACTGGGAAGTGTGAAATCTATCCTTAAATGATCATCACATTGATGTACTTTATCCATCATCTACTCATGTTTCTTCTCCTATAATTATCACTACTTTTCCAGTTTATTATCCTCCAGTTGACAATACTCTTATTTCTCTCTACACATTCTCAGTGTAACCTTATTCTAAGGTCTGAACCTATCTCATATGTTTCAAATCACCATGAACCTACACAACCTCCCCTTGAGGTATATCAGGACCATGTATAAGTACTATCATAATTTACATTCATCAATTCAGAAAAAATACTAATCACTCATCCTTTCATGATTCCAATCTAGTTTTCATACATCCATAAACCCCTTCAAAACCTAACTAACATGTGTCCTAACCCTTATTCTCGGATTGACTTTGATGTAAATTAGTAATAAAGACCTTTTATTCCTCATTAAAATTAAACTATTAAATTATTAAAATATTATTTTATATTAATATTTAAAATAAAATTAAAAATATTAAACACCATATGTAATTATTAGTCACTTGTAAACTCTACAGTGGTATAATCAGGATGCATCTTTTTATAAATATGTAATTTCATTACATTAGGATGCCCAAATTCATATGTGTATATCTAAATAAAATTTTATAAAAAATTATAGATAAATTATTTAACAAAATTACATACACTATTTCATCAATGAATAAAAACAGTATACATTTGAGAACCGTGTGTGCCTTCTTATCTATCCCGATTCTTTCCACATGATGATAATTTTCTATAACAACTCCCTCCTATATGTTGGTTCAAAATCCATCCAAAAGGTAACAATATAGGTAATCTTGTTGATGCTTATTGAAAATTGGATACAAAATAATGACTCTAGATCTCTCTACATCTCTCTTTATTATATTGTGAAAAAAGGACATCAAAGTTCACACATCAAAATATCACATGAATCCAAGATGGGGGATATCATGCTATCATTGATGGAAAACCAAAATCCCAAAAAATAATTAAAAATTAAATAATAATAATTATTATGAACATATTATAATAAATATTATTTATTATAATACCATCCAATGATAAAATAAGTGATGATGAAACTTAATGGGAATCTGATCCCATGACACCCAAGACTACAAAAAATAATTATATACAATTTCACCAGCCTATCAAAAAATATAGAAAAAAATAAAAAAAATAAAATATAAATAAATAAAATTAAATTAATTAAAATAAAAAATTGAACATACCTCTGATATGTGGATGGAAATTTAGTGGCAGATGTCACATGGGTATAGATTCTGGAATCATAAATCTATCTTGACAATGACCCCTATAAGTTCATGATGTAGTTACATTAAATTTTGGGTCAAATGACTGGTCATTGGGATGATCACTACGCATTTTTTCATCCATTAAGGCATGTAAAATCTTATCAATAACATCTCCATAAATCAGAAACATGAAAATAATTTTCTCTCCAAATAATTGTGAGTAGATATTAAACATTAATTTAGTGTATAACTTAATCTTTATCCTCATATACACATTCATAGATGTAAATATTTTGAAATTCCAAGTCATCATCATCTATTTTTATAAGAGCTTCATATTCATCATCTCTTTTTATTTCAAATTCATTGGTTACATCATCAACATTATCAATAGTTTCAGCCAGTAACTATGGGGTTTTAGGGTCAATATTTTTCTCTCTTTAAGAAAAATATGTATTTGGTTATGTATCTTGAAAATTTTCAATTTCATTCACTTAAAAATAATTACTATATTTTCTATAAACAGATTTTCATGATATAACATCTTTTATTCACCTCCACTACATTAAATATCTTGATTCATGAGAACAATTTTTATAAAAAAACGTTTTGTTCTTGAAGATGCGTCATCCATGGATTAATTACTACTATACGCATTATATATTTAATTTCATTGATTTCATGTCTGAGATAAATAATAAATTCCCCATCATTAACAAACCAAGGATATTTAAACATTGTTACCTAATTTTGGATCAATTAACGTAGAATAATTATTTTTTCCATCTTGTGATAAAATTAAATATCACATAATTTGAGATGATATATTTCTAGGAAGTTAACATTTTTTACTATTTTTATATTTACATATTCATTATGCATGAAATAAAAATTCATAATAAACATATTCATTTTTTAATTTAACTCATTTGGATGGTGGGAACCTCTATACACATAATTGACTATAAATTTTATCTAGATGTTGTGATACATGAAAAAATAATAATAAAATCATTTAATATGTTAAAACATAAAAAAATTTCATTACTAACCATTAATTTCATTGGGAAAAACTATCTTTTCGGTGTTCTTCATGGGAAGTAGGTGTAATTTATTTGATCTATTTCTTGAAATTCATGAATTCCACTAAAACTATGTTTAGGCTAATTAAAAATCAATGATTGATAGTTCATTTAATCATAAACATTTCCATCATTATGACTCATTTGAATAGATATTAATTGATATTCAGATTTAATATAATAATAGTTGAAGATCAAAATTTCCTCTTGAAAATTCACTTGTGAAATTTACATTGCAATTAAATTTTTATTAATTACCATTTAAATAAATTTCTACATACATATATCATATAGTTCCTTAATCAACATACAATTTGTAATTTTTAATGGAGATATAAATATGGGATAACAAGAAAATCAACTATTATAATAACCAAATAGATAAAAAACATCATAAAATAGAAACTACCACATATTGTGAGGGTTTGAAGAAAAATACTTATTTTTGTAATTAAAAATTTTCAATGGATCACCAATATTGATGTGATTTAAATTTTTACTAAAAAAATATGTTATTTATTCTATTCCATTAATGAAGCTGTATTGAGAGTTGATAATAATTGTAGTAATCTATTAGTTAGTGGGTAATTCCTCAACCGCTTAACAAAAAAGTATGAATATTCCTTATTATACCTCTTTAGGGATTGATTTTAGACATGTAGAACAATTAAATAAAAACTCATATTCATCATAATAGAAGATAAAATAATTTGAACATGTATAGATATTTTGATAACCAAGACCTGAATGACAGACCAACCACTTTTTTCATATAAATATATTGGAAATGTATTTCCCTTAGGTAAAATTATATTAATCAAGGAAAATATTCAACAGAAAAAAACAATTTTAAATTACTCTATTTAATTTAATAGCTATTAATATTATAAAATATTTAAAATTTATTATCTTGAAATATAGAAATTATTCCTCCTTATCATATTTCATCAACTCATAAAATTTAGATGGTTCTAACTGAAGATTTGAATTATCATAATGAGTTTTCATTTTTCTGAATATGGTAAAACAAATTCATGTACAAAATATCAGAACCACAATGGATCTCGACCAAAATTATTTTTATCATCTCAAAAAGTGCAATAAATTTTTTGATATAAACCTACATAATCGTTCTGAAACATAAAATGAAATTAAAGAACCCCAATACTAGAAAGCATTTCTTATATCTTCATGTCAAATTTCATACATGGCACTTAATTTCCCCTTCTAAATCAAATTCTAAACATCATAATGAAATGGATAAAAACTATGTTTTGATACCCTCAATATATAATGGATGTATAATATAACCATTTAGATTTCTTCTATAATGTATGAAATCCATATATCAAAATAAAAAACTATTACCAACATCCCAATAACAGAGTTTCCTAAAAAATAATAGCATTTAAAAATATTTCATACAACTAATCTCATATAATCAATGGTTGATCCAACAAAATAAAAAAAACTAAAAAATTACTCAATACTTGTTATCGTTACAAAATATTTAAAATTACTAATTATTACTAATTATAGGTAATTATTTTTTATTATTGATTTTTATTTTTATTTTTTTCTAATTGCTGATAATTATTCTATTTATTGGTAATTACTTTGAATTATAAAAATTATTATTAATTATTAATAATTATTACAAATTATCTTAAATTTACACTTTTTATTTCCAATTATTGTTAATTACTATGAATTATTGGAAATTATTTGAAATTACTCTTAAGTATTACTAATTATTACTAACAAATAGTCTTTATTAATATGTATAGATTTTTAAAAATGACTAATTATTTTTAATTAATGGTAATTATTACTAATTACTTTTAATAGTTATTATCCATAAGTGATTATTAACAATTATAAGTTAATATTACTAATTACTAGTAATTTATACTAAATACAACTAATTATTTCTAATTATTACAACATATTACAAATTAATGGTAATTATTATTCATTATTACAAATTTTTAGTATTTATTACTAATTAATAGTAATAATTACTAATTATTAAAAATTATTTATAAATAATGGTAATTATTAGTAATTATTACTACATACAAGTAATCAATACTAATTATTTCTAACAACCAGTAATGTTTATTAAATATTATAACTACCAGGTCAATACATGTAATTTTTACACATTATTACAAATAATTATAAATTATTTAAAAATATTATTAATTACCAGTAATTTTTACTAATTACTATTAATTAAAAAAATTATTGGCAATTATTACAAATAATTTCCAATTATGGGTATTTATTACTAATTACTTGTAATTGCCTAAAAATTACTATTTTTTCTTATTAGTGGTAATTATTTTTAATTATTAATAATTATCAGAAATTATTAATTATTATTACTTATTATTAACAAATATTGTTAATTATTAATAATGATTACTATTATTGGAGTAACTATTACTAATTTTTATTAATTACTAGTAATTATTACTAATTAATAAAAATTATTAGTAATTATTACTAATTAAAAAAAAGTTAAAGTAATTACATTAAATCATTTGTAATTATTTTTAATTATAGGTAATTATTACAAATTATTGGTAAGTGTTACTAATTGTTGCTATTTATTACTAATTATTTCAAATTATTACTAGTTTCAGTCAATTATTTTTAATTATTACTAATTATGACAAATTATAAATATTTATTAATAATTGTTTCTAATTATCACTAACTATTAATAATTAATGGAAATTAATACTAATTGATAAAAATTACTGCTAATTATCACTAATTATTATTAATATATTTTAATAACTAATAATTATTACTAATTTTGAATAATTAATGTTAATTATTCATAATTATTAGTAACCATTACTAATTAATGTTAATTATTTCTAATTATTGGAATTTCTAATAATTATTACAAATTATTTGTAATTATGACAAATTATTTGTAATTAATTGAAATTGATGGCATATATTTCTTATAATTTGTAATTATTACTAATTTTTTTAGTTATTATGAATTACTAGTAATTTTTACAATTTAATATGAATTATTAGTAAATATTAGTAATTATTACAAATAATTTGTAAATATTTTAAAATATTTTTTATTATTACATCATATGAGTAAATATTACTTATTGTTTATAATTATTACCAATTATTAGTCATCATTACAATGTTTTTATAATTATTTCTAATTATTGATAAATATTATTAAATATCTGTTATTATCACTAATATTTACTTATTATTCATAATTATGAATTCTTATATATAATTATGAATAACTATTACTAATTATTACTGATTATCACAAATTATTTCTAATTATTATGAATCAGTGCTAGTTTTTAAAAATTATTGGTAATTAGAACTAAATATTATCAATTATTACTAGTTATTGCTTATTATTTCTAATTAGTACTAATTATTTATAATTATGAGTATATATAACTAATTATTTTATATTAATATTAATTATTGAAATTAATTACTATTTTTTCATAATATAAAATAAATTAAATAAATTAAAAATGAAAAAAATAAACTACTGAAAATTAACGCTTGCACGAGAATGGATATATTGATGGGCATCTAAAAACATTCATGTACAAATTTAAATTTATGCAATAATGAAATTTGAAAGAATAGAAGATGATATGATAAGTCAAGAGCCGTGGAGATGAAATATTTTGAGGCCATATATAGGATAGATTATTTGTGAGAGACTATTTGCGACAAAATCCATCATTAATATTCCACAACATCAAAATTAATGGTGTAAAATGAAAAGTAGTGTCCAATGGATTTCCATATTCGTCGAAAATATTATATACACTTATGATTTTATTTACACTACCAACTAAGTGTCTGTGATGGAAAATGCTCTCCATCACAAATAAATTCATTTACGACAGAAGTGTTAATATGTCACATTATTTTCTTGGAAAATAATTCTATTTCCGACCTAATGAGATATTCCATCGCAAATTGTCATTTCCCATAATATGAAATGTGTTTCTGCCAAGAATATTTTCAATGAAAGTTTAATTTGACTGAAAATAACTTGAGATCTAGTATTATTTGAAACAAAATTCATTATCAATAATATATATGTAGATATTTGATATTATTTGTGACTAATATCCATCACATCCCAAATAACCTATTGCAAAAAATGATATTCATGTATTGTGTTATCAAAAATATATTTTAGTACTCATTGACATGTTTTAAATATAAGGTTCGATAATTATTTCTTTAGTTATCCTCCTCCATTATATTACATAGTGTTACCTAATACCATACTCTATTCATTTCCTTTGGAGTGATTAACATCGCATCAATTGGGATAGGGTCCTACCAAAGAATATTTGATTAATTGTAACCCATAAGTATTATAAAATATATTTTTTCAAATGTATTAGATGTGTTTGATTGATTTCATTATATAAAACATTGATTATAAATGAATATTCATACATTATTATTAAAATCACTATTATCTCATAGAAGTTGGATTATAAGGTTTGAATTGAAATAAATAAATTTTTAAAAAATATGCATAAATTTTTTCCATAAATAAAAGTTATTGATTATTTTCTATGGAATAAGTAATCAATTATAAATGATAAAAAACATCATTGTATGTTAATGGATCAATTTTCTATGTATAGTATTTTTCTTTATATTATTCACATTGATCATTAATGATGTTTTATTTGAGGAAATGTATTGCAATTTATTTTAAACAATTGAATAATCATTCATACATTGATTATAAATAATTAAAATATGAAGAGAAAATCATTTGAAGGTAAATAGTATTACTTATGAAATTTTTTTTATTAATCAATTTTTATCTTTGAAAGTTAAATCAATCTCCATTTATGGAGGATTTTAATGTAATTCCTTGATTATGTATTCAATAAAATTGAATAACATTCCTATAATGGTGGTCACTAGTAATAACATAAATATAAATTCACTTTATGATGGAAAAAATATATTTCCTCTAACAATTATTTCTTCACAATTGTCAAGTTTAATTTGGAATTAATTTCAACTAATTTTATTAATTGAATCTATCAAAAATGACTCTTTAATTTTAGTATCCATAGTTATCATTTAGCTATAAGTTAAACTAAAATTTTGAACCAAATGAATAAAAATCTTGATAAAAATTATAACAATGGAAATAGTTAAAAAGGGTTAATAGGGGGTTACACTTAGAGATAATGTTTACAATATCATTGAAATATGTTTATAATTTGATTAGTTGATGGTTTTTTGACACTAAACTTATTTTCTTATTTTCTTTTGAACTTTTAAGCTAATTGACTTGAGTAAGACATAAATTAAATAATAAATACTAAGGTAATTAAATGGTTTCTACCCACCCCACCTGTAAAATGTCTCATCCTCTTCTAAATTCTATACACCACTTGAGGATTTTCCTCAACCATTCGTTATCCAAATAATCTCCCAACATCCTTGTCCATGACTTTGATGTACTGGTATTTCAAAAGGACCCATCTGAGAACCCTTATATTTTTTTCAATGGAAGATACCTAAAAAAGTGGTAAATGTTATTAGTGAATCTATTATAGTTATAGGGTGTGTATTTCTGTGCGATTTGTGGATATTAATCTAAAATTATATAATATTTATGTATGAGAAGGTTGTATTTCTCTTGTTGGTATTAGAAAATGGTTTAGTTATTCCTGATGATTAGAATTAGAAAAACATTGCTAAAACCTTGGGGATATTCCAGGTTATTAGAAGCTATCCTGAGGTTTTTATATGGTATAGATGTTATATTTCCCCAAAAATAAAATTCATGTCTGCATTCAAACAAGTATATATAAGATTCAACATAGATAAAATGTGGGGTAATAGCCTAGGAAAACTCGGTTTGGTATTTTTAGATCTTCACCTAATCAATGATAAAGTATCCTAACATCACACTATGTTTGACACTCCTAATGAAAAATATTTTTTTAATTTAGATTCTCATTATGTACTATAATTTATAATGAGTGGATATACTATATGAAGACCTATGATGACATAAATGATATATATGCTATCCCTAAGGTGTCATATGATGATAAAAATGTGGCATAATTTAGGACATCTTTGTTAGGTCGGAATATAAAGAGTAACACACAAGAGGGGGTGAATTGTGTATTTTTCAAAGTCTTTCACTATTCTAACTTTAAATACCCATTGTAAATTCTGCAGATATAAAGTGGTTCTTTTCTATATGAAAATATATCATGAATAATAGAAATAAAGAACATAAATTTTTATAGTATTTTGGGGAAAAAAATATCCCCAAGTCCACTCCACCAAATACTCTCTCTGTAATTTTGGTGAATTTCACTAATATGGTCCTCTTATCTTAAGAAAGAAATTCCAAAACTGAGTGCATGCAGTTGACTCATTTAAAAAAAGATGAATTACAAAGCCTTTCTTCTACAATAGAGAAACAATCACCCACATATTAGAAAAATAAGCTAATACTCCACCACAACTAAGTACTAGTAGTTGAAAAATCCAAATGAATCAAAAATAGACTTGATTTCTTGAAACAGATTGATAATCACAATTCTAGCAGCATGCATCTGATAGTAGATGGATCTTATTCTTCAGAAAAGAATATCTTCAAGGTTGAAATAGTCTAAAGTGATTCGGTTACAATGATATCTTTTATTTAAATGCAAAAAAAGAGATGTTGTAAACTCACAGTAGAACATGATAGAACTTGTATATATCCAAAACGTAGTCCTTTAATAGAGTTCTTTTTTTTTGTTTCAATTTAAAATTAATTTCAATAATGCATTTTTGTATGTGAATCACTTATATAATGTATCTTGAATAGATATTATGATGAAATATATAGAGAAGATGACTTTATTTGATATTCCAAATCCCAAATAATAGACTGATTGGCCACATAGATTAAAATTTCAATTAACTTGGATAGTTACAACGTCCCTTATTAATAGGAATGATTTTATATAATGAACTCATATCTTTGAAATAATCAAACTAATCCTTGAATCTCTGTTTAATTTTTACCTGACCATTGCAGCAATCTCAGATTGAAAAAACGGTTTGGAGAAAATCACCATTGAGATTAGAAAATAGGGTTACCTAGCATAGTGTTGGGTTGATAATCCATACGTTCAACTCTCCCGAATATAGGGTATGGATAGTAAATCCAGACTCCAATGTAATTTTGTTGATTAATACGCTTTCATGTTTCCTCATGTAAGGATGTTGTTCTAAACCCAAAAAATTTATCATAGCATAGGGTTGATCCCACACGTAAACGTTATCTTTTCCAACATAATTTAGGGATGAAAACAGTGTTTCTAGAGTCATTCTAGTAAGACAAACTTTTGTAAAAAAATATAAATTCCTGTAAAATTCACTTAACGAAAAATTATCAGAAAACAAACAAGAGTATTTATGAATGAAAAAATCATCTTAAGTTATAGATTATTGTGGAGACAATACATGCCCATCAATCTCCCCCTTTTTAATGATCACAAAACCCAATGAAAAATTCTTAAAAAATTAAGGTAAATATAAGATTTATAAAACACAGAAAAATAGATACTTTTTTTTTGAAATTTTGATTTCACATAATTAATTCAATAATTAAATTCTAAATAAATAAAATAATGTTTTTTTGCAAATATTCTCTCTATCATATCTTCCCTTGAGATAGTTTCTCCCGCCACAATAGACCTTCTCCCCCAATCGTAGATCTTCACCCCCATTTTGTGAAAAAAAATATGTTTTTCATGAAATGAACTATTGTTAATATAACATAGAACTAAAAATGAAAATTTATTAATACTGATATAGGAAAATAATTGATGTTTGGAACGAAATTATTGAACTAAAATAATGACAAAGTAACCCAAGAACAAATAAATTGAATAAAATTTGAATAGATATTCGGATGTTTTTAAAATGATTAATGTACAATCCAGAATCAGCATGATTCTTCCAAATGAGTGATCTTAAATCTTGGTTTGAATAGGGACAGAGGGTTCTTTTGGATGAGGTATGGTATGCATTGCACTGCTAAGATCCAACAACTTCAATAATTGACTTTGTAAATGATTATTGATAACTTTTGTACAATTATTAAGTATCTTATTAGAATCATTTCCAACTATAATGATTTCCACCAAATTAATTTTTAGAGAGGTATTTACCACTTATTCAAACTGGATGGTGGAAATAAGATTCTCCTTGACTTGATTATTCAGTAGCCCCAACCTGGATTCATTCAATGTTAGTTTAATAACTAGGTTATTCTGGTTGACCAACAAAACACCCAATGGAACACTATCACACTAAAGAGTGTGTAGTATATCATTAAATTCAGCCAGAATAGAAGTAATTTCTTCAACTTCCCTATGCAGCTCTGATGGTGTCTGTTGAGAAAGTTAGAATATCTATTTCTTTCCTTGACAGACTGATACTGTATTCCAATAATCAACTTAAATTTATCAAATAATGTCTTCTCGATAGACTGTTCATTAAAATAATAACCTTCTCTTGAAATGATTTCCATTATTTCCTTGAGATCTTAAGCTGAAATGAGATTTTTTTTAAATTCCATAAAATGAATCTCTTGAGCTGTATACTCTGGTCTTGAAATAAAAAAATCCTTAAACACTTTAAACTTTTTTTGTACATCCAATTGTTCTCTTAATAATAGATTCTGAGCCTCCAATAGTTTTATCTTAATTACCAAGGCATTTGATTTAGAATTTGATGATTCAGGAGAACTATCTCTTACTTGATTAACTTCAATAATAGCCCGGATGGGCTCACTATATCTTTAGGAATTGTTCCTCAAAATAGATACTCTAACAAAAGAATCATTAGGAATATAATGAGTTCCATCATCAAGGATCTATTCCTTGTGAAACTCTTAACATTGAGCTTCCTGATCAACTTACACAGTTACTGGGTTTTCAGTCCCAACTACTCCTTGGTCACCTGGTGGAATGACATGGACATCTCAAAACACTTCTTCATCTGCAATCTATGGAACATTAACTGAAACTCTTCTTATTATTTTCTAAACAATAGATTCTTCTGCTCTAGATGTTACATCATCTTTAGGTCTCTGAAGAACTGAACGAACAAAGGGAATAATATTTTGCTCCCCCAGAGTAGTAGCTACCAACCTTTTTTGTTCCTCAGCACCAACTGTATTCAAAATTTTGGAATAGTTTCTCTAAAAAATCCTAGCTTCATTATGATTCCATAATTCACTATATTTCTGTTATTATTGTTCATCATAATGAACATATTCACAATTTTTCCATTCCTCTTTAATGGATATGAAATAATCCTCCCATAAAGATAATAATCAATTTTCATTTTAGTATGACAAGAATGGATTAAATATGTTATCATAATCTGGAAACACAAATATAATATTGTTCAAAAATAGATATATGATAAACATGTCTAGATAATGAATGTTAAAAACCATAGTGGTTCTTGGAAGAATCCTAGATTAGATAAAATTTATCAAATCCTGGCCATCATGTTTTAAATCCTCCATAGACCCCTTCTTGATACCGTAGTTCCAAATAAATATAACATGATGTCCTCAGACATATACCATCCATCCCTAATTTTTAACATGTCGAACTAAAACTCTCCCTCATTAGGGAATTGAAGCAAATCATCCATTTCAATAGAATACATTGAAAACTCATTATTATCATTTTTTGAGATAATAGAGTGTTCCAGAAACCAATAACTAGAATTATAATTTCTAAAAAACTTCTTTACTTATATCTATTACACCATTGGTATATTGTCTTCGACAAAAGGTTAAATTAAACCATGAAGATTCATGGCTTTATTGAGAAAAAAATTCATAGAATCCAAAAGAACAACGTCTAATACCTTTCCCTACAAGAATTTTGGGCTTTCACCATATCATACATACTATTTCCCAATTATGAATCAATGTATCTTCATGATGTTTCTTTTTTTTAACATTTCATAGTAAAAGTATTGATGGTTTATGGTTTTCGTTAAATAGAGAATGAAAGAGAGAGTTACTCTATAAGATTCGAAAGAATGCATAGGTTTGAGAAAGGTAAGTGGGAGAAGGCAAATAGTTTCTCACACTGATTGAGGATTGTACTTATTAAAAAATTTAAATGATAAGATAAAATAAATTAAAATAAAAGTCCTTTCAAAACAAATTAAAATGAGAGAGAATAAGAAATAATTAAAACAGAGTACATAAATTTTGAAAAAATAAAAATAGAGAACTAAAAATAAAGTAAAAAATAATCATTCAAAATAAAATAATCATAATTCGCCCTTAATAAAACCAAACTATCACTATAAAGTGTTTTAGTAAAGATACCAACTAATTTATGTTTTGTATTAACAAATTTTAAAGATATATACTTTTTTAGAACATGATCTCTTAGAAAATGACGAATTATATCATGTTTTTTAGTCCAAGAATGACATATAGGATTCATAGAAATATTAATAGAACTAGTATTATCACACAATATTGGAAGGCTATTAAATTTTAGTCTAAAATATAGTAGAGTTTTTTTCCATCCACAAGACTTTTTCACAACAAATGGATACATTTGTTTTGGTTTTTATTTATGATATTATAGTGTTTTAAAAAAGATATAAGGATCATTAAAAACATTTAAAGATTGTTCTTCAAACACTTATAGAAAATAAGTTATATGGGAAATTTAGAAACTGTGTTTTTTGGTTGAAAAATTTTATTTTGGAGGGATCATTGTAAAAAAGGATGGAATAACTATTTATCCCGGCTAAACAAAATTGCTTGATGAATAACCAAAACCTAAAACTGTTAATGATATTAGTATTTTTCTTAGATTATTAGGTTATTACAGAGGTTTTGGTAAGAAAATTTCATGGCTTTCTAGCCTGAAAACTAAGTTAAAATGAAAAGTGGCTAAATTTATTTATAAAGAATAATTTGATTTTTGTTTTTAGTAAGTGATGCAGAGATTGGTGAATGCCCCAATTTTGGCATTGCCTGCAAAAAATGGATATTTTGTCATCTATAGTTATGCTTCATTGAAGGGACATAGTTGTGTTTTAATATTGATTGATTGGGTAATTTCTTATTCTTCAAGGAAAATGAAACCTCATGAGTAAAATTATCCAACCGATGACATTGAATTAGCTATTGTTGTTTTTTCTTAAAAATTTAAATGCATAATTTATATGGAGCTGAATGTGAAATATACACTAATCATAATATTTGATGTATTTATTTACTCAGAAGGAATCAAATATTATGTTGAAAAGATGGTTGAAACTAATAATGGATTATGATTCATGATCATTCACCACCCACAAAAAGAAAAAAATGGTGGATTCTGTATGTTTGACCCATCATTCTACATTAACCATGTTACATTGGGAACCTAACTGCTTGGTTACTGATTTGATGAATTTCATATTTAGAGTTGTCGGTGTGAGAAATTCCTCTATTTTGTTTCAGGTGTTTGTGGTGTCTTCTCTCTTATATAGATTTAAGAAAGCATATAAGAAAAACCATGAGTAAAAAAATGTCCTAATTCATTAAAAAGGGAATCTTTCCAGAATTTAACATTGGTAAATATTTTTTGAGATTTGGAAAGATGTTTTACTTTCATATTGATTCATAGTTTATGAAATATTTATTAAGTGAATCTCATAGTTCTATATTTTATGTTCATCTTAATATTACTATGATGTATAGGAAGCCTAGGATGTATTACTGGTGGGAAGGAATAAAAAGATATATTGCTAATTTAACCGTCACATTCTTGACATTTCAAAAGGTTAATGAAGAGAAAAAACTACCAAATGGTATGATTCATCCTTTTCTAGTGCCGAAGTGGAAATGGGGAAATGTATCCATTATCCACAAGGTGGGATTATGAAAGAATTATCGATGTAATAGTTTGATTTGGGATATTTTTGATCGGAAAACTAAATCTACACATTTTCTTCTTAATTGTGATATCCTTTCTCTGGATCAGATTTCTCAGTTTTACCTAAAATATATTATCAGGTTATATGGAGTTACTCTCCCCATTGTATCTATTCATGATCCTTTTATTACTTATAACTTTTTGAAAAGCTGACCGAAGTTTTTGGAACTGAATTATATTGGATCATTACCATTCATCCTCAATCTGATGGATAGAACGATAGTAAAATTTAGACCTTGGAGGATATGCTTCAATATTTTTCAATGGATTACTCATGAAGATGAGTTCAAAATATTTCTTTAGTTGAGTTTTCAAATAATAATACTTTTAATTTCAGAATATAGATGGCACCATTTGAGGAATCGTAAGGAATGTGGTGTCGAACATTACCATTTTTGGATGATTTCAGAGAAAGAAAGTTGATGGGACCAGAATTAGTAAAATAATTTCCTGAAAAAGTTAATATGATCTAGCGACATATGAGGGTGTCTTAGGGAATGAAGAAAAATAAATAAAGATAACTGAGGAATAATATTTTCTTTTGAGGTAGGTGACCACATATTTTTCAAAGTTTCTCCATCTGACAGTGTTTTGTTTTTTGGTAAGTTGGGGATGTTGAGTCATTGGTTCATTGGACCCTATGAAATCATTGAGAAAGTCTGACAATTTTCCTATCGAGTATATTTGCCTCTGGTTTTATCAGAGGTAGACAATGTTTCTTAGGTTTTTATGTTTAAAAATTATTTTCAATATTCATATCATTTTTTTATCCCAGAAGTAATTCAACTTCAATAGAACCTTTCTTTTTAAGAAACAACATTATATAGTTTTGAACATGGAGGGAAAGTATTGGTGAAAAAGATAATTCACTTGGTAGTGGTTTTGTGGAGAAACCATAAGGTTGGAAAATAAACATTGGAATCTTAAAATTATATGAGGGAAAGGTATCCTCGCTTTCTTAATAAGTGAATTAATAAAATCCAAGGATGTGATTTTCAAAAGGAGTGATAATGTAACAACCCATGTACTTATAAAATTATTATTTTTCATTGTGTGGTTAAAAAGAAAAATTCATTATAAATGTAAAATGAAATAGTTGTATTTATAGAAATTAAAGAAATATATACTAATTGAATTGAGACCTTTCCAATAAATGTATAAATAAAATTTATGTATCTTATAAGTGAAAATATGATATATGTATATCATGGATTAAGTAAATAAATGTTTTGAAAATAATGAATTAAGTGTTGGTATTTTTGTACAATATGATTGTTTATTTATAATTTTATAAATATTATAATTGTTTAAAAGAAAATGTTTTTCCGAAAATATATTCATAAATTAAGAATTTTATTGTCTTATTATTATAAGATAATTTTATGATTACTTAATTATATTTTCAAAGTGTTATAAAATCAATTACAGTTTTAAAATTGGTATTTTTTGAATAAATTATGATTTTAATTTAAAATAAAATTTCACATATTAATTTTTTTTTCCAGAAAATGGAGTAAATTTATAAATTATACAAATTGAAAATTGTTTGGGTAATTTTTTGGTATTTTCTAAAATACTTGATATTTTAGTGAATAGTAAAATACAATAATTTACAGTATTTTCTAAATACATGAATTATTGAGTCATAGATGTTGCATGGATGATATAAGAAGATAATATCAAACTCTAATTTACTATTTTAATATATTTAGTTATAATTCTCAAAATATTCAAAATATTCACCCCAAAGAATAAACTAATGAATAAAACAATCATCAAACACTCCTCTCAACTAAATACTAACCATCACCACCTCTTCACATAAAAACTAAAAGCCTTGTAGCTTGTTTAATTTCTTCCAATTCCATTCCCAAGACTCTTCCCCATGTCTAATATGTGATGGTATAGAAAAAGGCCAAAAACCATATGCCATAAAGAGGTTCTCAGGCAGATGAACTCCCAATAAAAAAGCCTCTTTATATTTTTTTCAATTTCCTTTATTTTCCTTTTATCTTTTCACCTATACTTATAAAAGTGGAATTATAACTCAATTAATTTATATATACTTTAATTTTACTGTTTTGATGTAAAAAGTTATTTTCTAACTCCTTTTCCTCTTAATTTTATTCTAAAAATCAGACAATCATTTGTGATGTGTCGATTTACCACATCATGGATGGCACACCTGCATTTTCTATTACCACGATCATGGATTTTCATAAAACCCATATTAGGGTTAAATAAGATTTTATTATACATTTTTTAAGTTATATAATGTTACCTAACCAATATATAAACATCATATTAAAAAATTATATATGTTCATGACTGTCTTAAAAACCCGCCAAAATAAACTAAATCACTTTTGTTAATTTTATATCTAATCAATCATCCTCATATAAGAAAAAATAATATATCGTGTAATTTAAAATTTTGGAAATATATTAATAACATTTATTTAAAATTATATAGTTTTTCTTCAATTTGGAAATAAAATCCATAACAAACCGACCATGGAAGCCATGAAATGGATGCACCTAAAATTATAGAAATGACATAATGTTTTTCAAAAATTGGTGAAGATTGGTTATAATATAGTAATATAATGTATTATATACATTTGTATAGTTATTTAATAAATTAATAATAGTATTTATACTATTATACGTGAGTTTTTAACTCTTTTTATGTTAGACTAACCCAAGCCAAGGGACTTTTCTTTAAAAAAATTCTTTTAAATTACATTGTTTTGATAAATAAAAAGGAAAATTTTTATGAAAGTGTTATTATTTTATGGTTTTGTTATAGTTTTTAGGAAGTGTGTATGATTAATGGTGGTATGTATATTTCTCTCTAATTAATTGGGTATCATTACATTGGAGGACTTCCCTAAAGGTTACTCAAAGTGAAACTACGATGGTTACACTATAAGGTAGTTGTTAGGGTTTCATAATAAGGCTGCCATGAGGGTGACATTATAAGGTAGCCATGATGTTTAAAAATCACATGGTAACCGTGAGGATTATATTCTTAAGTAATGAATTCCACATGTTATCTATATTTTTTTATTTTTTTTCTATTTTTTATCTAAATAACATGTTCTCAAAAAATATGTATATGATTCATTAGGGGTGATAAATATATCTTAGGAAAATGATTTCATATGTTTATAAGCATTCAAGGACTAACAATTCCTTTCTATTTTATGTCCCTTAATGATATTTTTTGTAATTATCCATGTTTCTAAAAAAAATCACAGATTTTAAGGATTGGTAAGATTGAAAAAGAATCTAAGATGAAATTCTTGAAAAGAATACATGAATGGAAGACATGTTGTATTAAAAACATCCATATTATAGAAGAAATGGATACTTTTTAGTAGTAGTCACTTTGTATGCTTGTGTATTGATATGTGTTATGTCCTAATTCAATAAAAAATAAACATAAAAGTTATTTTGGAATTTTATAAGTGTATTATAGTTGAATTAACTAGATTATGTAATGTTTAAGCATATATCCTTATTGTTATGAAAAACAATTTTACAAAAAATGAAGTCTTTTAAGGAAAGATGGTTTTAATTTTACACTATAATGTTCCATAATAATTATATAAATTTTAATTAATGAATATATATATATATTGTATATATATATAGTTTAAATAATTCTTTATTTGGGGTTATATTAAATTAATTGAACAGGAGAAACTTTATGCCTTTTATAACAATTTTCAAGGGATTGTGTTTCCATGTCAAAAAAAATTATTATAATACCCCAAATAATGGTGATTTAAATTTAATTTATTGGATTTAATATAACTAAAAAATATTTAGGTTACTTTATAATAAATTTATTGGAATTTTATGTAAGATAAAATATCAAAAGAAATTATATTTTTAATCAAATTGGTATTTGTAACTATTCACATGAAAAGTGAATGTTTTCTGAAAAAAAATTCATAGTATGTTAATTTTGATATGTGGATATAAAAATGGAGTTATTTTTACCAAATAAAATTTAAAAATATTTTATAATTTATTTATAATATGATTTAGAAAAACATTTAAGAGGAATTGCTTTAAAGAATCAAATGATATTACTAAAAGTTAAGTGATTATTTATTAAGAATTTAAAAGTAAATTTATCGTGATTAAAAATTTAGATATATATATATATTACATAATTCAGTTAATACTATTCATATCTGATAATTTAATGGCTAAGTTAAAATTATCACATTTAAAATGTGTGTAAATCTATAATAAAACCGGATATCCGTAATTATACTACTTTTTAAAGTCATTTATTTTATTTATTTTATTAATTTAATAAATACTATGTAATAATTGTCTGAAAATTTAAGGTAATTAATCAATCACAATAAATTATATATAAAATAATATGAACATATTAATTCATTCAAATTTAAATTAAACATTTATAAATTAATTTACCCTCATTTTATCTTTAAGTATAATTTTTAGAGATATTAACTTCAAGAGAGTGAATGTTTTCGATTTTTCATTACATTAAATATTATAATTTATATTATCAAGGGAAAATATAATAAAATCCCATAAATTCAGATATGGTAAGTCAATGATTGGATTTATTCTATTCAATTTAATTACTTAATTTTCTATGTTGATTTTGAGAACTTAACTAGGGGGTTTAACACTATTTTACACATTTTTCCCTTACCAAGGCGACACATATTTACCACGGTTAATATTGATAATGACCAAAAATATAAAAGGCCTCTTTACCAAATTTTCAACATCTTATTCAAAATTTGGCACTCAAATTTTAATATTCAATTGACTAATGATAAGGAATCCAATGTAAATAAAAAATCCAAAAACACAATGGAAAATAGTTTCTAGAGAAAATCTTTGGTATGAAAAAAAACATATATCATAATCATGAATATTGATGATTCAATTGGAATTAATTATATTAACATAAATGAAATTTAACATACTTAATATAAATTTCAAATCCAAAATATAATGAAAACTTTATATTAATTTATTTCTTTAAAAAAAATAATGAAGATGAGAAATATTTATTTTTCAATATTCACTAAAAAATTAATAATTTTAGAAATATCAAAACATTTCTTCATAAGTTAATTTTGATATACTAATTCAAAAAATAATGTTTATTTTTTCAAATAAGATGTCTAAAAGTGGAAATGTTTTATTATATTATTTAGTCATAATAAATCCAAGTATTTTTTATGAAAATGATGTTTTGAATCATAAAAAAAACTGAATTGACATTTATTGCATATGTTCAAGATATTTACATTATTTAAGATGTCTATACATAAATTTAAATATATGGTTATATATTTTAAATCATCCAATATAATATCTATCTTATAATGTTACACTATGATATAGTACATTTGGATTCATAGTTTTATGTATTGTAAGATAGTAGAGAAATAAAAATTAATAATATATCATAAAATCTTGGGGTGCTAAATTCTACACCAAGAAATAAATTTCTCCATCCCTATTATTAATTTGGAAAATGTATGATCAATATTAAAAATAACTACTCTTTAAAATACATATAGTAAAAAGGCATTATAAAACATCATTAAAAAAGGAGAAGTGGGAAACAAAAAGGTAATTTGAATTAACACATAATCAGTTTCTCATATAAGGAGAAAATTGGTGGGTACTAAAAAGATATACATGGTGGTGAAATCTCTGATCCATGCCATAACATAGTGTTATAGAGATCATGGTCATAAAAATTTTTATGACTAGAAACATATAAATATTTGATGGGTGAAAAACTATCAGTTCATTAAAAATGAATGTAAAAAAATTAGTTATTACTTCAAGATCATTTACCTATATAATTATAGGAATAATATAATAATTCATAAACCCCAAAAAAATAAATTAATTAAAAAATAAGGATTAAATCAAATTCAAACAGAATTATAACAACCGTGTTTGTAACTAGAGAATAATTGTTCATCATAACCAAAGAAAATTGATTACATGACTCATACTAGCTGTTTTTATTGATAATTCATTCCTCACAGGTTTAAGTGATGATTTGTTATCCACAAAAAGAGGCAATAGTTATAATATAAAATAAATCTTTTATTTATGATTCATATTTTTATAAAATAATTTACTTTGACATCAGTTGTAGTAACTTTTTAAGAAGGGGATTCCCCCCATTGTCTTCATTTGTTGTATGTTCCAATGACACATATGAAGTTGGTTTGAATAATTCCCTATTTCTTTGCAATTAAAGAACTGTATAAATGTAGTTACATTCATTTCCATTCATTCAAGTAACTTATAACTACTTTATATTCACTTGAAAAAAACTAACATACCCATTAAGAAAGTACATTCCTGAGTCTTTCCATAATTATCTCATTTGGGACGTTTTATCCTTCCATTATTTTCATTCTCCTCATTTATTTTTTTGTAATAATATATTCCTCTTACTGTCAACATTTTTTTTTGAAAACATATGACTAATATAATTATTTTTCCATTCTGATATAATTTGATAATGTATCATCATATACTAAAATTTGTTTACTGTTTACTTCCCTTTCAGAGGCTTTTTGTAATCCCATCAATGAAATAGTTATGCTTACATTCAAAATTAGGTATGTAATTCATAACACTTCTTAATAATATTATAATGTTTTATTCCTAATCAGAAATTATTTCATCTTCCTTAAATATAAAATTAATGATTTTTTATTCAATATTATATTTTTTCCCATGAGGAATGTATTTATGAAATATAATATCTTTAAAATTTATCTATTATATTTTTTCTATTTGATAACAAATTTTAGTGTCCCAGATCAATAACAAAAATTGATCGAAATCTCATTTAAAATAATATACTTTAAGATTGAAATTTTCACATTAATTACTTCCCAAATAAAGGAATATTTTTAAGGAGCTTAATACATTTTTCATATTCTAATTGTTTAGTATAACCATTTAATGATTGAGGATTCCATCACATGAAGAAATCCATTATAATAATATTATGATTTTGAAAAAGCGTTTTTTCTACATGATCTCAGTTATAATTTAGATATGAGTAATTTACCCTTATAGTGTTCTGATATAGTCAATTATAATAGCATTTTTACTTTCATGTTCAATAAGGATACCCCTACACAGTCTATCGATGTATATTCTATTTCTTCTATTAGGGTCCATTAATAAACAATTTTATACATTGAGTTACCTCTTAATAATCTTGAATATCAATCCATAAATTAGATATACCTTTATAGTAATAGTTATCAATTACTATCAGGGATAATTCTAATTCTCATATTAGCTATGTTAACATCAAATCATGTTCCCAAGGTTTCTACTAAACAAGTTATAAGACTAACTATAATAATCAAAACCCTTGTATACCTATTTTCATTTTTATTTTATCACATTATAGATAGATGAAACCACCGAAATGGAAAAATATTAAATTTCTTAGTAGTCTTAGTAAACTAAAAAAATACATTATTACTATATTACATTGGAAATATAAAAAACAGCCTAGAAATATTTTTGAGTACATGATATTATAAATAATGTCCTTATTCATATATAGGGGAAATATAAATAATTAAATGGTGAGCGAAGATTTTCATTAAGGGTAATGTATAGTGGAAGATATAATGTGTAAATAAGGTATAATAAACATGGATAATAGGATAATCAAAAAATATTCCAGTCATTTAACACTAAATTTTTATGAGTATCCATAGATATTATAAATGTAGAAAACAAATGGATTAAGAAAAACTAAATTATTAAAAATATAAATTAAATAATCAAGACATTAAGAATCAATTCTTCTCAACCAAGAGACCGTGAATCTTATAATCATTGCCTCTCATCCAAGACATCATGAATCACACTATCAAGGCCTATCAACCAACACATCATTATTTATAAATGTTCAATTGTAAACCAAATTCATATATAATATTACATGAGAATTATTTTCCCTCATGATACCTATCAATGAATCAAGATGAAATATATAAATGAGTCATACCCATTACATTCATGTATTTTGTTTTTATTATATTTTGAATGATCAATATAATTAATTATGAAAATGATTTAGAATCCAAAAATTATCTGTATTGAATCAAGAATATGTAATATATATAATTATTCATAATAAATCTTCTAGAGAAAGAATAATGATGGTAATATTGGATCATATCCACATTAATACCAACGTGTTTTATCATAATTTAAAATACCTATAAAATATATATAGTTTTAAGTAAAATACTATTTATCTTTTAAATCACTTATCAAACACAAAAAAATTTCCAAATGTCAAATAAAACGTTTCATTTGAAAATAAAATTTGACATTTTTAAATGAATATTTAAACAATTGAATGGTGTAGATAGTGGTAAATATCATTCATGGAATGTATGTTTAAAAAAATATTTATTCTAAATATTTTATAAAAAGTTAAAAACACTCTTTATAAAAATAATAGGAAGATTCATTTGAAACCACTTAAAAAAAGATTATTGGTAAGAAATATTTTAAACAATAATTGTGGAATAATGAACACATTATTCGAGAAAAATATAGATAATAATAAAAATGGACGAAAAAAATTTCAGCTAAAGAGTAAATGATGTTTACTATTTTTTTCAAAACATTTTCTTTATATTTTTATGTACCCAAGAAAGTAAAATTATAATATTATGTAAAAAGTCCATTAATAAGAAAAGGAGAATAAAATTATATTGTATTATTATATAACTATCATATAATATTCCACAATGTAAATTCCAACATATAAAATCCCCAAATAAAATGTTATTGTAACAGAAATACCTTAACTAAAGTATTATTTTCATTACAAGTGATTTTAACCTACATTATAAACAATTAAATTAATTATAATTTTATAATATGTCCATATAAAAAATTATTATATTTTATATTATCTATTAATATAAGTAAAATAACCATTAATTAATAATTATTTACTAAAATCATTATTTTCATATGTTAAATGTTTTTTTCATGAGAGTTTATGTTTCGAATTTCTAGTCCCGCTAATTTTATCATGTTCTCATAATATAAAGAGTTTTAATAAGGTTATTGATATAATATATATTCATTGTTTATATTTTTGGATCCATCCATAAAATTTATAGATAAAAAAAATGCCCTTTATTGATATGATAGTCTATATGTACGCATAATCACTGTTTATGCTTTCACCTAGATAGAATTGAAGAAAAGTAAACAGAAATTGACTCTATATAATAATAAATATGACATATATATTATATATATTAATTTTATATATCCTTTTTATTATCCAAGCAGTGATTAATTTAATAAATAATCAAACCACTTTATAGTGGTGGTTGTCCATATGTATTCACAATCAACATTATCTTTTCCAACAGATAGAAAAGTGGATTATAAATATGATATTATTATTCAGGAAGCCTAATTATATCATAAATATCATATATAAACCTTAAAATCAACATGATTATGATACATGAAATTTTATTATAGAAAATTAAATGTATCTTTTTTTGGAGGTGTTTTTCAACAGTAACACCCCATGTTTCATCGGTACGTTTCCCTTTGAATAATGAAATAACTTTCGTTGTATGCAACATGGAGTTTTAACACACCACAACCAACCAAACATGCCATTATGAATAGTAATTACCACTTTTTTAAATTTTATAAATTTTATTTTTTAAAATGGTCTTCATTTTTGGATTCGAAATAACAAAATTAGCTTAGGGTGAATTTTTCGTAATTTTTTTAAAACATTCAATTTTTTTGAATATTGAAAAACACTGCGTTATTGGTTAAAACCGAATATTTATTTAAATAATTAGTTATTTTATTTGAATTTATATTTGGTAAAAGTATATACATAATACCTATAAATTTTCATTGTAATTCATTTGATTCATTTTACAATAATATTAGATATATAATATTTTATTGAACATTTTACCATCTTTTACCCACCATTTAGGCGCATTTGAAAATTTGAGAAAATCCTAATTTTACTGCTTATGTGAATTGATTTTTAAAAATTTGAGAGAAACAGTTGATATCAGTAGGTAAAATGTGATTCAATAAGATGAAAATAATTTCTGGTGAATAATAACTTTTGACTTTTATTTACCACGGTTAAAAGTAAATAGGGTAATTTAAGGTAAACAACGATATTATAATTACCCTAACACATGTACAAATTCTATTGGAAAATTATATTTCAAACAAAAACAAAATTATGAATAAAATATGATCCTTTGGGTGAACTTGGATTAGATTAAGACATTTATTAGTATTTTATTTAGTGAATAGTTAAAAGTGTTAAATTCAAAATTTCATACCTAAATCATTTTTAATATAGAGATACACATACGATAAATTCAACTATAAATATTCATTATAAAGATTAAATTATTTCCTACATAATGGTATTTTATTTATAACATTTAGACATTAAATAATTAAATTTATTTATGACACAGTGATGATGCAGTAATTACCTTATTAATGAAGGATTAAAATAATTGATATTATAAATATAAAAATAAATATAAATTGAGACTTGTGATGAATTTGAAGAATTTTATAGGTTAATATGAGATTTTAGGGTATATAAAATGAATTTCTTTCTAATTAATCAAGTTGTTAGGACTTTTAAAAAATTCCAATAATTAACAGTTTTAACATTGAAATAAATGAGTTTAAAAAAAATACTATATTATTAATTGATATGATATTACTAAATATCTATGAGTCAACAAAAGGACTTTTATAAGGTTTTATATATCAATAATTAACTTCTTGGGGTTCTCTTCAATGTTTATAGTATGTTTATTAACCATATTATATAAAAATACAATGAGATACGGTAAATGTCAAACTATTTAACAAAGAGTTAAATCTAAAAGATAATGTTAATATGGTAACCTAAATTAGTATAAAACTTATTGGTTGAGATATTTTCAACTCATCCCCCCATATCCTCTAAATAAATCCATTTGGAGCCATTTGATACCCAAAATTATTTTATTATAAAAAAATATTTCGATTTTTTCCTAAAGTGACCCTCACCTCTCTTATAAAAGGGGACTTCCCATTCTCTCAGAATCACACCTCCAAATTCATTTTTCATTGCCAAACCCAGATCAAATATCCTCCCAAATTCCCTCAATTCGACCTATAGGCCTTATATTGATCATAAATCCAATCTAAGGAGCCCTTTTGATCAACTCAAAAGGAAACACCCGAAGAAGAGGTAATAATTTCACCACCGCTTTCATGGTTCTTTTCCTGCTCCACTTCCTCTTTCATTGTTATTCCCATACCCTAATGATAACACTAGTTACTTATTCATGTTGTGATGTTATTATAAATAGGTTATAACCAAATTCATTATTCTATCCATCCTATGAATGACAAAGTCACCATATGTGCCTACACATGGCTTATCGTCTCCACGTTGTGGAGTAGTTTATTATACAAACACTTCATTATTTGGAGGGGTACAATAATTAGTATAACTACTGTAAATAATAAATATAAAATTTTATGTATTCTATATATATATGATATCCCATCCAATTACGTATGATTTCACCATCAACAGAATTGTATTGTCGCCTGTGAGTACGTACGGATTACCGTTTCCACAAACGCGATAAGATTCATTCACCATCGTAACCATTCAGGAATAAATTTCATTTTATGGTTGAAAAATTATGTTTATGTACTTAATATCATTCTGTATATGAATCAAATACATCTTATCCATAACAAACTTGACTTACATAAAAATTATATAAATTAAAACGAACCAGTTAACACCCAAAATGATGATACTACTGAAATATTATTAACAATTAAATATTTGAAGATCATATATGATATCATATGTATTTATGTGGTTATTGTATAATTTAATAAAAATTATTTAATTATTATAAATGAGGTTAATTTACCCTTGATGAAGAAAAGTACAAGGTAAGGGTTAATTCTACAATCTCTTCATTATCTAAGGTGGGTTATACGTGAGTTTCTACGGGGACCACTTAATCAGTCACATCTGTGTTTCTCAAAAATTCATTTCAAAACTTTTTTTACTATTTCTCAGACTATGGATTAAAGTCATTTATACCCTTGTTTTACTTTTTAATTAATTTTTAATAAGGAATATTTATGTTTTTTTAAACAAGGTCCTCTATGAACTTTTTGAAAAAAATTAAGGATAGAATGTTATTTTAACTTATAAGTCGAGTGTGGATATTTTCTACCATTATAAAATATTAGAATCTTCCCTTACAATTTTATAAGAATATTTTCAAAATAAATTTTTTCTTTTATAATTTTGATACTTCTAATTTATTTAAAAATGGAAACAGATATTTCTCTCAAATAGTTTTGATTTCAACTATGTCAACATCATTTGATGGATTTTACACTTGTTTGAATTTGATTTATTATTATACAATATTATGTATTGTATTCATGGATTTGTGATATGTTTGACTGTGGATGCGTTATTTTTACACCATTCATGGTATATGGTCAAAGTGTTAACATTTCATATTTAATGTGAATACTTATGTTATGTTTCAACCTTTTCATATGAGAAATGATTGGGACTTAGTAAGTGATGGGTGGAGCCCGCTATAGCTCCTCGATGCATTGGTATGTCTCATGATACAAACTAGTGTCTTGGCACAAGGCCTTGATAAAAAATTATTTATAGTATTGGCATGAGGCCTTGACTATATAGTTATAAAATCTGGCATTATACATTCCATCATTATGAAATTGGTTATTGATATTGCATGTGATTATTCGACTAGTAGAATATCCATGTGAATAAGAAAATGGAATTATATTTTTTATATTTTCCATATTATGTTCAAGTTGATGTTTAATAGACTTATGTTTTAGTATTATACATTTCCTTAACTGTTTATGCTTATTTATGAATGTTTCTACTATATAGTTGTCCTTACGGTTCATATGAGCTCACCCCTTCCTATGTTTTATTTTTCCCACGATGTGAAGAAGTATTTTATAGTTGACCTTAATGGATAGGCTAAGAGATATAAGTTTGTTCAAAGGGGACAAAATGTAGTAGTTTTTGTATATGATGATGTAATGTAAAACTTATGTTTGAATCTAGTACTTCCAAGGCTACTAAACAAATCGGTCTTTCAGGACATGATCCCTTGTGATCAAGACAATTTTATGTAATAATGCACCGATGCTAGGTAACTATGGTCAGGGCGATACATCCACACTTATGCAAGAGAAATACTTTCACTTCCCATTTGATTGAATATAGGGTGGATATTGGTTGTTACAAAATAATATAACATTTTATTTTATTTTAGATAATTTAATTATTATTTTATGTTGAATACAACACATTTATAGGATTTATAAGGATAAATAAATTAAAAGGGGTTGGGTAACACAATTTTCAATTATCTGATAAGCCTTATTTCAATCCCTTCTTAAGGAAACATTGAATTGACTTTTAGTAATTATAGAACTTATTAATTATGGATTGGGATGTTGAGAAGAAAACTGGTCTATTTTTTTTAATATATATGTCTTAATTTGGTGTAATGAAAAGAGATAAGGGGTGACAATTTATATGGGAGGTATTGGACAAACTTGTAATTACTAAAAAAATTAAAATTTAATTAATCCATATTCATGAAAAATTATTCCAAATGGATAGATATTTAATCAAAAATAGTATCAAGACAAAATATGATAAAAAATGGAATTTATATAGCTTTTAATGCAGTTTAAAGCCTTAACTTTTTGTTTAACACCTTTATTAACCGAATTTAACCTTGACTATGTTATGTGTGTTTTCAATTTTAAAGGGTTATAATTTCAATTACAACATAATAATTAGATCCTTAATGAAGAAGGGATTATATTTAAAACAATTCCTCATCATATTTGTCAACTTAAATTATTTTAGTGATTTTTAAAAAAATTATTAAGATATTAAATAACAAAAAACATCATTAATATCATTTTTGACACCAATAATCTAATTTAAATTTAAATACCTGAATACAATAATTTAATTCAAATATATCTCTTTAAAAGACTTATAATATTCTATATTCATCTATTTGTTTCACAAGGATCTATAATTTATCCGAATTTTAGTACTTTTTAATTTTTTATATGGTCATATATTTAATTTTTCTATTAATTGAATAAATATTGTGTAGTAGTTGTGTCCGCATTTAATGTAGCTAATGAATAAATCAATTATAAATAAATTTAAGTGAAAAGAAATTAATTATTATTTAATATATATATATATATATCATCAAAATATCATCTACTCTTCCTTATGTAAAAATTTTAGATATTTTAAATTCAAGAGAGTGACATTTTTAGAATTTCATTTGATTAAAATAATATAAATAACATTAGCAAGGGAAAATGGAAAAAATTCCATATACTCAAATTTTGGATTTATATAGTCAATTTATTTAATCTAATGAAATATCTTCATGTTTTTGGGATGCTTCTGAGAACTTATCTCATGTTTTTAACCTTGTTTTACCCATTTTACCCATACCAAGGTGGAAAATATTTACAAATTTTACAGTTCATAATAAAACAAATAAAAACTAACAATTTAACAATTTGATCCTCTAAATTCATAATATTGTATCTATATTTTACTATTAAATTCATATAAGTGAAATAAATCAATTTCACCATATATTCAAAACACATAATGAAAAATATATTTATGATAACTATGTTTTTAAGTATAAAAATTAACTTCTATAAAAATAATAAATAATTCTGATACAAATGGAATTAATCAGATAATTATAGCTAAAATTAATAATAATAAATTTTAATAATAAACTAAAAATATAAACGTTCATTACAATTACATAATATAACTAAAAGAAATGATGATATTTAAAAATTCTCAATTTCTCCATATTCAGTGAAAAATAAATCATTTAAAAAAATAAATGATTTTGCCAATTTTAATTTTGATGTGTTGATCCAAAAAAAATTATTATCTTAAAAAAACATTATAAAAGTGGAATATTTTTTTATATTATTTACTCCTAAAAACCAATAACACCATATTTATGAAAATTGTATTTTTGAATCATGTAAAGACATTACTAAAAATTGAAAACTTATTTATGAATACATTTTCTTTTATCTAAAACCACTATAAATAATTTAAAAAATTGGTTATTTTTATTTACTACAAAAAAATAAATGATGGGTTATAATAGTAAATTATATTATGGTTCATTTAGACACGAGGATACATTCATCATAAGCTATCAGAGAAATGAAATTTATTAATATATGATAAAATATAAGGTTATTACATTGTATGATTTTCAATAGACCATGGTGTCACCAGATCAGTCCCTTGGTAGTTCATAATGGGTATTTGGTTCTCACAATCCTCACATCTCCTACCTATCCATCATTTTTTTACTATTTTATATTGTGAAATCCTTGTTAATCATCACGGTGGACGATGATTGGTGAGACCAAAGAAGGTAGATTGATATGGAATTAAAAATAGCGATTCTAGGGGTGGTGAATAAAGGAAGAATCTTGTTAGTAGGTATTGGGCGGAATATACAGGAAGATCCTGAATATTGGGAAAATGTAAAGTAATAGTTGAAATGTGGGACAATGGTGCATGAATTGTATTGGTGATGTGTGGTACTGGAGATTGGTTTAGATAATTGACAAATACCAAATTTTCATGTTTTTACTGTAGTGACCACAAAATTGTGGTAATAATCATAGTAGATAAAAATATAGGATTTCATCCCAAACATTATATTATTTTAGATATTAATAAAGGAACATCACACCATAAGGTTGTCAAAGCCTATAGGATAATGCTCTATAAGGTTCTAAATTTGACCTAATGATAAGTATGATAGGTGGTGCAATTGACCCATTTTGGATAACCCTATATGTAAACTAGAAATCTTTTATAGGTTGAGTGATTTTCCACCCTACATGGATGGAATTTCATGATAGGATAAGTCAGTTGCATTTCTTGGTGATAGATTGGGTTCAGTTCACCAACCAAACCCAACCATGGTCAATATTGGAAAAATGACCAATCATCCTCTCACCATTAGGATGAGGTGACCGTGGGACAGTCCCCACATACGAGACTCCACTAAAGGTAGGGTATCCTTATGTAAATTACTTATTAACCTATCATAAAATAAATCTAGGTTGTTTGTAATGCTATATTCCACCTATCCTTACCCATATATTTGTTGTTCATAAAATTTAGGGTTATTTTATCCCCTTATCATAGTTATTAAAACTATATAAGGACCCAACCATAAAAATTTCAAATTTTATTTTCATTATACTATAATTCTGTTTATTTTATTCCCAAATATCTTATAGGTTTATAGTTTTAAACCATTAGTTCAAATCTCATACATAACAAAACCATATATTACAACATCAAAAACATCCAATTAGTACCCATTCTTCTCATAATATAATACAAAAAACATAAAATATATTTTATTATTATGAAATTTTCTATTACTTTCAAAATGACTTCTAATTTTTATTTTCCCATCTTTAAACCCTATATAAAACGTTTTAAATTTTTTTCAAAAGAACAAAAACCTTATTAAGGGACTAATAAGTTGAAGATATTTGTTAGTACATTAGAAAACATAAAAAATCCCTGAAAATATTTTCTTTAAAAAGTCTCTTTTACTTGGAAGTGGAATCATGTTTCTTTTAAAAATATATTTTTTCATGTATTTTAAAAACATGTTATTTCTATGAAAATTCATTAGTAAGAATGGAAAAATCTCATAGGTACCTTGATACATCATTTCATATAACCCTTTTAGAACCTTTAAAAAATTGAATGGTTTTATGAAAAATATCCAATAAAATTCATTTAATATCATAACAGTTTTCCATTTTATCAGAGAGATATAATAGGGCTCACACTTTATACCATGAGGTAAAATGGATCCCAAACCATCATACCATGATCTATAATGGGGATCAAAAAATATGATCTTGAGTTATAATGGGGATCAATGTATCGTATATGTTGTATCATGATAAATCATTATCATAAAAAATATACAAGGAGTGTATTATGAGAATAAATATTTATGATTTCACTGTTTTTTCATAAAACCCATGAACACACTTTTTAAGTCGCATGAAAAACTCATTTGAATATAAAAATACCGTTTTATTTTAAAAAATAATATTCAATAACAAAATTCCTAGAAAAATGGAGAGTTGGTTTTGTTTTAAAAAAATGAATTCTTATAACGGAACCCAAAATTTAAATAATTTTTATATTTCTGGGAAAATTAATTAGCACAATATTTATTAAAATAGGCCATTCCTTTTTTTCTTTTGTAAAGAATATCAGACATTTCAAAAAATGATTTCATTTTGAAACCCATTAACAAATTAAAAGTATAACAAATTTCCTTTATAATGATTTTAGGACAATTATAATTTATTCATAAATTAATTTTATAATAAATTACATAGAAGATAAATATTTAGAAAATAAAACATTAAAATATTTAAAGAGAGATTTTATATGAAAATTTCTCTTACCTTTAGACCAAATCATTTTTATGTGTCTTAAGATTCCAAAATAATAAACATATGTTAATTATTTTCTTTCTAAAGAACCATTTTCATGTTTATTATTCCATTTATTTTAAATCATTCCAGGTATTACACAATTAGTTAATCTCTTAAGTTTACTTTGGAGGTTTTTATTGTATTCAACATAATGTCAAGAATGACATTGGTTGGTTGACTATGGTCAAATATCAAACTCCTTCATCATCTATATAGGAATTATGAGAAAATATTTAAAATATTTATAAATCAATAATTCTCTTAAATCCAATAATGAACGATTCTAATGAAATATGGACAACATTGTGATCATGGAGATGGTATATCGTACGTATGCATGATATATGGTTACATTTTTCAATGATCATGATAAATACTAGTTATGTAATATATTCACTTCCCAGAATTGTAACTATTTCATAGATACTATATTATTTCATTAAATATAATTATATATATTGTTCTTGTGATGTGGTGATGAAAAACGAACCACGTCACTTAGTGGTTGAGGAAGTCCGCACGTATGCACGAACGATGTTCTCATTTTTACTGAATGTAAAGGTAGTAATTAAATGATATATTACCATTTAATAATGACAAATATTTCATTAATACCATATATAAACATTAATTCCATCATTATAAACATCAATGAGTGTTGATGATAGAAAATGAATTGCATTGGTTCGTGAGACGGTTGACCTCTATACACATGACCAATGCCTCCCTTTCTCATTTAATGGGACTGTATATGGATATTGGTTATTACAATAATGTGATAAAATTTTAGTATATGTTTTATATGTTTTATACTATATCAAAATGGTTGATGAATATTTTAAAGAGGTGTATGAATAATCAAAACAAAAACGCTTGGTTAAGAACAATACATCTTCATTTTACCAACACTTCAGATTTGTAATTAAATACTTAATAGATTAATATACATATCAGAAAATAACCTCTAAGATATGGGGATAAATGTAAGTATGGTATTGGGGTAGGTATTGGACAAACAAAAAGGCATTAAAGGTTTAAAGAGGAGAGAAGAGGGGTGGCCTTTTATAGGCAAGGGAGATGACACACTTGGAATATTTAAAAATAAAATTGTCACACCCCGACCTGACATATTGCTGTTATAGTTATTTTTATGATTAATTATATATGTGACTTTTTTCTTAATGAATAAAAAAATTATAAAATTAAATTCAAAATGAAATAAAATAAAATAAATGGAAAACAATTTAATATTAATAATTATAATATAGTTAATAATAATATTTTTATTAAGTTTATTATTCTTATTATTACGTTATTATGATTATTATTATTATTATTGGAGTTTATTCTAATTCTTATTAATTTTTTTTATAATTTATCAGAGTTTTATTTAATTTATTTTATTTTTTATTTTTTATTTTATTTCTTTCTCCCCCCTCTTGTAATTCCCTCTCTGTGCATTGTGCAAGGGTTGTGCCTCCCCTCCCCGGTTTCACTCCACCCCTCCCTCACGACCCCTCCATTCAACGAGCCCTCCTAGTTTCATCACAAATCCTACTTGAATCATTGAGGCAAGTTCATCTGACCTTGCCTCCTCCATTGATTTGGAAGGTTTTCCCCTCTTCATCACTCCATTATATTCATCCAACCCCTATGTCTTGGTTTAATCCTGTTTTTTATAGTTTCTTCAATCGTTAAAGTAAGTATAATATCTTTCAGGACCCTTAGTGCATATTTCGGTATCCACCACTGAAGGCGATGCAGGTAGGCTCGTCTTGGCTTGTTACTATTATCTGAGGTATGGGTTTTATTCTACTATTGTGTTTCTCACCTTCTATATGGGTTCTTTGGTGATTTATGGTTCCTGTAATTGTTGTAGACTAATGGTGGATCTTTTTAAGTTTTTCTCTCACATGCATAGGTACATGAGTATATGTATATTCATATCTTCCTTTCCCATTTTCCATAATGGAATGGGGAAAATGTACATTGGTTTAAGGGTATATATATGAATAATAATTAATTTCTGTGCAAGTGTGGGGAAGTGTTTGTCAAGGGATCCAAGTTCCAAAGTGTTCTGGTTGTACATTCTATCATCATTGAGGTAGGTGTCCCTATTCGATTTGTTTCCATTGTATTTTTGATATGTTTGCACCTTTTCAATTCCCTATTTGATGCATGTATAATTCAAAGGGATAACATTGTTATGATTTGAACCAATTCTATTATCCCTTGTCCTTTCCGTATTTGGTTGGTTTCATGTAACTGTTTCTTAATGTTTTAATTTTCTATGTTTATATGTGTTAAACTGATTATGAGATGCATTTGACCCTTTTTATGGGTTTAAAGTTGGGCAATGGGTCTTGGACTTGTTGGGTTTTCATTAGGTGAAAATTGTATCTAAAAAATGGAATTTGGTTTGGAATTGAGTTGCGACCTCTAATAATTTCAAAATGGGGTTATTAGTTTTATTTTGAATGGTGCTTTGAAATGCGTGAGTTTATAAACTTTTAGTGAATGCCCAGTTGGCATTTGTGATGTGATGTTGATTTTCCCTTATTAAACCCTCTTTATGTATATAAGGTTTATGTTTATCTGATTTATTTTAGTGTTATTGGTCTCTTCCTATTGTGATTTTAGGTGCCTTTGATTTATTAATTTATAGAATGATTAATTAATTATTTAATTAAACCATATATTTGGGTTTAATTCGGGTTTTGTAATTTTTTGTTGTTTAAGGTTGTGAGAATGGTCTCCCAGACCTATTATTATAGATTTCATCAACTAAAGCTAAAGGCAAGGTAGTTTGGGATGTTTCGTTTTGTTGCTACCATCAGGGGTATGGATTGTATGTCGTTGTTTGGTTTCACACCATCCAATTTTGTGTCATTATTTTTTTAAGGTTTATAGTATTTTTAGTATAGTGTGTTGAACTCATCTTTATGGTTTTGAGTCATCAGGTCTAAGGAGACTCACCTGAGTGTGAATAGGTAAGTATATATATATATTTTTCCCCCATTACATGTATAATCATCCATGAAAGTGAATGCATATATATGCAGAAAGGTGTGCCCATGTATATACATGAAAATGCATACATAGGTGAGTGGTGACTGGTATATACATATAAGAATATATGTAAGAATCCCCTTTCACATGTTAATGGCCATGTGGATGTGTTCATTGGGGATAGATTTCCATACATGTATGTGAAGGTGAATATGCTTAGTGGGGGATCAACAATATTTAATTAGAAAGCTCAAAGGGCCGACTTTTTTGTTTGGTTCCACCTTAAGGCATGGTGCCAATGCCTATGCATTTAATTTAAATTCCATAATTTCTTGTTTATTTTAAAAATATGTTTTATATTTATTCTATATACACATTCAATGATGTTTAGTTGCAGTTTCTAGAAATTATTATGCCTTTGTTTTTGAAATTGTAATGTATTTTTAACGCCCATTGGTCGTAAGATACTTTTAATGAAAAGTGATATCCGAAGTGGTTTTGAATTGGTAATGAATATTACCAAAGGATTTTAGCCTTTTAGTCAGTGAGTTATAAAAAGTGTTCATGGTATGTAATTAAGACCATTTGGAACCTTAAGAATGGTTTATGAAATAAAAATCTCTTGATGCATTCCCCCCTGTTTTAGAAAATGTCGTGTGTGTTGAATGTGTGATTTGTAATATGTTCATAGTAAAGAGGCCTGTGCATTTTTGTGTGATGAAAGAGGTGGGATGTGATAAATAAGGTAGATCAATGGTGAGAGGTTAGATGTGTCTTTAAGTAATGAAAATGATAAGTACATATATGTTTTCCTGATAAAAGCTCGCCACCAATTGAAATGGAGAAATATTTGAAACTATAGTATCTAGGTGGGTGAACTTGAACTAGTATGCTGGATGATACGTAAGTGGTTCATTCCAATTTTTTCTTGTGGGATGGATGCTAAAACACTATGTAAATATTTGTGATGATTGGAGACCACTAGTTTATTGGTGTGTTCACTACTAGTGGCTTGTACATGAGAACCCATATCGCTCTAGTAACTATGCCAAATTTCACTAAGGTACATGGATCCTTATTCCCAATCCCACACTAGCTGCATAGGTATTTCCCATGGTTCATGTGATGTGATTTACATTTTAGTTGTTTTATACTTGATGTCTTATTTGGGAATACCATATTTTAATATTTGTTGGTTTCCTTTCATTTTAAAATGATAAAGCATGTTTAGAATGCATTAGGAAATTTCAGTGTGACATAAATGCTTTAATAGAAACATAAAACATTTTACATGAAATTGAAAACAATGAAAAAAATTATTTCCTCATGTCCTATTTTCAAACTTTCATGTTTTGGATTTCTTATTAAAGGCAAGGGAATATGGAGTTATTGTATTTTTGAATACCTACTAAGAATCTCAGTTCTCAAGAAAACATTTCCTTCTAAGTTTTAGGTTCTAGTTTTGGGATCTCTCTGATAGCGAGTGTGTTTCCGTGTATGTTGGTGACCTATAGGGTCACCTAGAGGTATGTTTAGCAGGAAATCATTGTTTTATTTTTCACTGTGAATATTTTCATGTTCCTCTCTCTATAAGTTTATTTATTTATTTATATGTCTTTCCATTATGATTAAAATCCTTCCCAACTATCTTATTCTGATGCTTGTCACTAGTTTCCAGCCCCTAGGGATGGGAAACTCCCTTTGGACCATGTCGAGGATTCACTCAGGTGACCAGTTTAGGGTTGACCTAGGTTGGTTTGTAACAAAAATGTAAGTCCAACGTTTTACACTAAAATAGGATTAAAAATTGTACCATTATTGATTATAATATATTATAAGGTCAAAATGTGGATATGAAATATGAATTTTACATGTTTTTAGGTCATTGTAACCATTATCATTTTTGTTTCTCCATTCGTAAACCCATTTTCACCCTTAGAACGAAAATATATTTTTACTATTTTCATTGTTAATTATGACACAAGAATAGGTAAACTCATTATATTAAATAAATTATTTTTATTAAAAAATATATTAAATTTTTAATAAATACAATTCATTGAAGTTGTATAATTTAAATTAATGTAAAACTATCAAACCTCGAGAAAATGGTTTTTTAAAAAAGTTGTATTTTTCAATATGAAGAATATTATTTTAATTCTATCACATTTAATATAAATTATATGAATATAAATTCATATTTATAGATATTTAACATATAAATTTCATTATAATAAATATTTATTAGGATTTAATTTAAATATTTAAAAATGAGTAATATTATACACCATAAAATGGTTTTAAGGAAAATGTATTTTAAACCCAAAAATAATTATACACTAAAATATATTATAAAGATGTTTAAAATAATATTAATTATAAAAAATTATAAATAAGGATTAATAATGTCAAATTAAATTAAATTCAAATCATAATGGGAACTTCAAATCACTTAATTTTTTAAAAAATGAAAATTTTACAATAATCTGCATTTGTCACTATTCATTAAATAACAATATTTTCTGAAAAATAACAATGATTCACCTAATTTTAATTATGATATTCTGATTTAAAAAATGATATCAATTTTAAACAATTAAAATTCTATAATTAAGAAAATAAAATTTTAAATAAAACATTTTACGAAATGAGTTTAATGAAAGTATTTCCTTTTTCATTTTTACATTTTATTAATATTTATATAGTGAATTTAATTATATAATTCAACTATATTAATAAAAATGTAATGGATTTATTATATAATTATTTTGGTTTTTAAATATGATGTCTTTGGTGCTTTTAAATATGTCATTGCATACCTTATCGGGTAATTTTATACCTTTTTTCGCCAGTTATCAATATTAGAAAGTGAAGATTCTATTCAAAGTGATTTTATTCATAGAATTTGATAGTTAATTCCCTTTTTATTAGTAGAGTTAATTTAGAAGATGATTGGGGTATATTGATATCTTTATCAATGTAGGGTAAAAATACGG
Source organism: Viscum album (assembly GCA_963277665.1). Classification (NCBI taxonomy): domain Eukaryota; kingdom Viridiplantae; phylum Streptophyta; class Magnoliopsida; order Santalales; family Viscaceae; genus Viscum; species Viscum album. Next base: position 899,162,902 of record OY728127.1, read on the forward strand.
GATTTGGGTAAAATAAATTTACTGGATTTGCGATTTTTTTACTCCTGAGAAAGATGCTAATGAAATAGATCGAGTCCACCATAGAAATTATAGAGTTTGATAATCCCCTATATAGTAAAAGTAGTTGTTTTGAAATTTATTCTCGAGGTTTTGATTCCTTTATAATGATAATCTATTAGTCCTCCACATGATTTAGATTGTTAGGAACTCCATTACTAATAACGCACATGTCCTCCATCCATTGAGTTAGTTATCCATTTATTTGTATAATTCTATAATGAGGTGTGAGTACTTCATCAAGGTCTGTACTCTTTTTTTTAATGAATATACTTTTAAATTGTTTGGTAAATTCACTACATATTTTTAGTGTTTCCATTTTTAGTACTAAATGGATATGTAGTTTTTATTCTTTTGGTTTCTTATAGTGATTAATATTTGTGTTCTTGGGTTGTTAAGGCGAAAACACTCCTATATATTTGGTTCATCATATATAATTAATATAATGGAATTGATATCATATCCATGAGATATAATTTTTTTTCTTCTATCACATTCCTCTGATAATTTTTATAAGATTCATATTATGTATATCTTAAACTCACCCCTACTTAGGCATTCTACACAAATGTTGTCTTCCCTATATGAATGATGGGAAGTTTGATGGTGATATTGGCAGTTTCAATGTCAGTGAAGATAAAACATATTGGTTATCCTAATTGATGGATATTATATATGATCAGTTCTGTATTTGGTGTGATGAGGGGTCTTCTCATCCAAGTTATTATTGGTCTTACATTACAAATGATTTTAGTCAAGTAATTATACATATTTTTTGAGGTTTCATTTTATGTAATTCTATAGATGATTGAAAATTTTAAAATGAAAATTTTATTACAGCTGTTCATATTATATAGTAATATACTATAAATTTTAATTTCAAGAAATAACACTTTTTCTATGTTCATTTTTCTATGGGCCCCCATTATTTTTATCATAATACACCCCCACTAAGAATCCCATATAGGCTACTAGTGAAGATATGTGAGACCCCAAACACTCTCATTCAATTGGCCATGATATACAAACTACAGTCAAGGGTTATAAACATAATATTTGGTGGAATTTCACTCTTAAATACCCTGAAAATTGAAAAAACACCAGTAAAAACCATATAATATAATTTCAAAACAAATTTAAAATACATAAAATTTTCTTAAATAAATAAGGCATCCAAAAAATGAAATAAAAAATACAGAACTCCTATATGAATGAATCTGATAAACACTTTAAGACATCTTCTAGTATTTTCCAGGCTTGATAACCAACCCCCACCAAAAAAATATAAAAAATTGATAAACATAATGGTGTGGGGATGAACTTATACCTTTTAGGATCGTACATGAAAACTATCATGAAAATATGACTGAAAAATACTTATTAATAGGATAATTAAAAAGAGAAACCAACATCAACCTCAATACAGTAGACTACCCCAAACCTCACCAAGCCTTACACAAAAAATATATCGTATAAGATATATTAACATGAAAGAAATAATAAATATATTAATATAAAGGTACCCCACAACCACTTTACCACTAATCTGGTTGATATCATGATCCTAATGTCAAATATCATTTGGTTAAAACCCTTATGTATCCATATATATAAATAACCACATTCTATATCACATCCCTAACCACATACCCTCCACTACATACCACATCATATCTATAGTTTCATATCCATTACCATGTATCAGAAAATCACATCCTAATCAAATATAAAATTCCATGTATAGTATTTTATCGTGAAAAATGGACCTAAACTTCAGGACACCGTATAACTATGCACGCCCTCGATATTCCCCTAAGGATTATGTGTAGAAACCATACAGGTGTGGGTGAATAGGGTGGTTTATTTATTTATTAGATTAAATTTATATTTTATGTATTTAAACCATTTGAATTTATACCTCTTTCATATGTTAGGATAAAGGTATATCTCTTGATTATTTAACATTACCCTATAAAACCGTCAAAGTAGGAAACCAAGTAATGGTTGATGGTATTTTAGCAATGTTAATCCTCGATTTGGGAAATAACCTCTACTAAATTTTCTTTATTATCCCAAATCATAAATTCATTTATCTACTAAAATCCCAATTGAATACAATGATTATTTATGTCCCCATTATGATGTAATGTATAAAAAGTCCTCTTAGAGTGACTATTACACTTCAAGCTTCCCACTAGTGTCACAAACCGACATTTTGATATCCTTTCATACCAAGAGTAGAACTTACTCCAAAACATCCATCAATGTATATAAAACGGTTTATGATTTACCCCTTTTAAAGTAGATATATGGTTACCATAGTTATGTTACTACATGAATCAAATATAAGTTATTTTTAACAACAATGTCTTTGAATGGTAGCAGGAGCTCCGCATCAAAATCTGTAATTTGACCCCCACCCCTATTTCAAGCTCAACTAAAAAAATTCTCTATAATACCAGATCATTGAGAATTTTATACTAAAAGATAACCTTCTATAATTTTAAAAAATATATATTCTGATAACTATTTTAAAGGATCAAAACAAATATATGAATAGTGTTTGTCTCACTCATTAGATTCAACTACCTTTTTATTAACATAGCTTCGATTGGATCTATTTAGTAATCCCATTTTGGATTTTTTCCTTGATCATCTTTAATAATCATTCAATGAATTTACATTATCATAAGATCAACATTCTATTATTCTTATTCCTGAAGAGTTCATTAGTTATTCACACTCGACACCATCTCTTGATTCTTACTATGTTTTGAACACACACAACCTCTCAATCTCTTTTATGGATTGTTTGTAGAAACAAAATTTGTCTAAAAATTTAAAATATATAAAATCATGACTATTTTCAGTTCCCATAATTTTTTTTTCTATTTCTAACCCTTTTTATCATGTGGATGCCTACCATGTCTACCATATTTAATTTTCTTCAATCTTGTCTCCAAAAAAATAACACGACTACCCCTATTACTCTTCACTCTAAATTCCATTTCATCAACCACATAGTTCGGTAATTAACTCTATGATAAGAGGATTTTCCTCTCTTCGCATATTGCAATGAAATTTACAAACAAAAGATTCAACATCTATATATAAAATTAATCTAGTAAATCATTTTGTGTCTTGACTCATATTCTAGAATCTTGGGTGCTTCACATTTATCCTATATAGATTCATATTAAATTTGTAAAATATAGTTAATATCCCATCACATGTATCCACTTATCATATTATATTATATTAAATCACATCTCATTGTGATTTGTAAACTTTTAATCCTATCAGTTTTGCATTAATATTTAATTTCAATATTTTTTAAATCAAAAATATAAACTTAACTCTATAAAATCCGTTCAAAAACTCCTCATGGTTTTTTCTTTTCTTTTCTCAGACAAAATTATTTAATAATATTTTTTTTGTTTAAAATAGAGAGGAACAAATATAGATTCAATGGACTTATTTATGATTTCTAATAAGATATTTTGAATTTCATATATTCTCATTTAAAATACCGAAAAACAACCATTATTTTTTTTCACCACTTCTTATCAAATAATTATGGTTCATGGATTTTCAAACCATAAAAATGTTTAGAACCTGATTGAACAAACCATGTATCACCGTAATTGATTTCTTTTAGAACATTAAATCATGTAACAATCCATTTAAATTATTGTAATATTGAAAATTATATAAATACATGAAGTATTACAAATAGTAAAATTCATAAGTGATATAGATAATTCATATGTGATGCATAGATATTATACACATCTCTATAAATTATCATGTCATACAATTTCCCATGCAGGATAAAAAATTCATAAGATAGGAAAAATAAAATCTATAAATAAGGAATCTTATTTTTTATGCATGTAATTTCATAGGTTATAAGTCTCACATGGGCAACATCTAAAGTTATATTTTTTAACTTTAAAAGATCTATGTTATCTCAAATCGTCATTTTTGGGATAAGAAATTATTATTACCTTAAGAAAAGTCTTAATCTTATTTTATTGACTTGATTAATATGGTAAAAGACTTAAACCTAGTCATGTATGATTAGAATATTAATACATTGTTCCTAGACATCTTATGATCCACATATAATATCTTAAGAAGAAAGACATGAAAAAATTTCAATCATCAACTCAATAGTGAGATATTTTTAAATTATGTTTATAATATTATAAATAAACATTTCACCATCTATTAAAATCACAAAAATTCATCATCAAATTAAAAAAATATTGTTTAGAATTTTTTAAATCTTTCATGAGTCTATTATGGACCATTCCCAAGGTCTTCAAATATTTATACTCAAGATTTAGTATTTTACATACTCATGGAACGTAAATTTCATGTTAACTTCATCTATATCAAAATAAAGTATACATGTGACTTGATCAATAAAAATAGTTTCATGTTTTCAAAGTTACCCTCTAGTGGTTTCTATAATAACCAGGGTCCCCAAACACCAAAATCAATTATAGTTTAATATGTTTTAATGACCGATATCTCTTGAATTTGGTCATAGAATCAAGATTATCACTCCTATGTTAACGTTTCTAGACAATTGACCATTCTTACATTAACACAAGTTACATAATTTTATAACGATAGTTTTTAATAGTCATATGAAGCAGGTGTTCATTCTGTAAGAATCCAACATCCCAAAACACCTTTTCAAATATATTGATATTTTATAATTTTCATGTTTAATGGAAGAAACTCCAAATTCCTTACCCATAGGCATGGTTAGACTTCATGTCTTTCTTTGGTCTTGTCGATATATACTATAAAAACAATAATATCTATGGAATATATTTAAAATATCATTAACAAAAAATAAAAACTCAGTCCAATGTGCACCTCAATCTTACCCATTTCATTTATTTCAATACATTATACATCCATCAATAAGTCATGGGTGTTAAATATTTCATGATCAGTTAAAGTTTTCATCTCCCATATAATTAATAAAAATAAAAATAAGGATAGGGGTTTCCTATCTCCCTTTTAGGTACCAAAAATTTAAAGGATGGTCTTTTAAGGGAAAAATTTTCTCCATATTATCTCTCAACAGATCCATTTTATTTAGATAATTACATGAGATAATGATGGAGCTGAAAGTTTCATAGAAATAATTCTTAAGTTAGTCATCTGTATTTTAAAATTGGATAACATAGTGTTGAAAATATTGTTCATTTTACCAAAGCATCAGGATTATCCATATATTTTCCACATTGTTTTACGAATTGAAATATATTTTATTTGGGATTTTTATAAAGTATTTCAATAAAACATATGAACATTTAGAAAACATCATAGAAAAAATACAAAAAATGAAGTGAATATTGTTCTAACTTATATGTTATAAAATTAATCCTCTTTAAATCTAAATTTATTATAAACATGAATATAATTGGGAAAATAATAAAAATTCCTCAAGATTCAATGTAGTTCAATGTTATATAGTTTTCTTGATTTAACAGAAGGAGATAAATATATGGTAGCTTCACACATATGTAGCATCCCCTCAAAGGATGATCTCCATGCTTCTTAGGTATAGAAGTTATCTTCTATAAATATGAACCATGAAATATTAATACTAGTTGATTTATGATACCACTTAAAATATGGTAGGTATTTCATTTTAAGGTGACATCATGATTCTAGATTAAATAATATCTATGATCAGTGATCTTTCATGACATAAAAACAACATATAAATCATTATATCTAGTTTATTAATCACATTTAATTCCATTTATTAGGTTGTATATCCAAACTAATTTTGGAATAAGGGGCATCTTTTTAAGCATATTAGTTGTATAACTAAGGATTATATGCCTTTATTTACCCATAGACACTATTTTAAGAGTGTAAATTGTCTAAAACTATTTACGATTATCTTTTCATGAGATTAACATATTTTATTATTTTTAGACAGCATGGGTTTACTTTTATTTTCAACTTTATTCAAGGTGGTATAGAATTATTTTATTGATCTAGTATGGCACATTTAATATTTTAATCTTTCTATATTTTTCTCTCATATTCCAATAGATCATTCTATATGATTAGTCATTCAATTTTACTATTCTAAAAACATTATCTTCTCTATACTTATTTAAAATATATTCCTTGAAACATTGAGTTATTTTTAGTTTATATTTTTCTTTTATCAATTTTTTTCCCAAATTCCATTTTCTATATCTTAAATTATATGATCTACCTTCTTTATTCGTACAAACATATCTTCATTTTCCATATTTTTACTATTATTTGGTAGCCTCTAAATATCTTCACCATGTGTGATACAATTATTCTAATCATAACATATCTCTTTTAGATGTTTTCCCATTTTTAGACAAGCCAAGATTATTTTATATTCCTTGTTAATATATAATTTTAAGCAATCCATTATGTGGAATTTCCATCCCCAAATGAGGAATACATTTCTTCTATATTTTACCCCCAAAATAATTTTTCTTATTGTGTATTCACTTCATCGTTTTATTTTTATGTTTTTTCCCTGAGGTAGTTGTATCATCAATATTTTAGCACTTACTTTGTTAAGGATTATACTTTTTTCATTATATGAGTCACGATGGGATGGAAATACAAGAATTCTTAAAAAATGTACATACATATTGAATCTTTCAAAAAAATAATCTATGAATCCTAATATATTCATCAATGAAACATTTTTCTTTTTTATCTATGAACTATTTCAGACTAGCAGGTCTTCTATTTGTTTTAGAAATAACATCTTTTATTTGAATCCTTATATTATTTTCATATGTTTAAATATAAATCAAAAAATAAATTAATATATTTTAATATCTCAATAATTACCATTATCTATAATTTCGTTTTGATATTTTTTATTTTTATGAAGTATAATAATATTTACATGCTTTTGGATATTTCATTAAACCCCGGTTGTATAGAACAATTTGAGGGTTTCATTTTAAAATTTCCCACATCTAACCATGAATATTTTTTTGTCTATCCAGATGTTCTGGTTCTCCAAAGGTTCCAATAGTTTGACATCAATCGTTCACTATCTATCAAGATAGTTTTGCTATAATAAGGTTCATTAGGAAATTGGGACACAATTATAATTTATAAACTAGTTGATTTATATTTAGGATTTCTAAATTTTATTTTACCAATAATATGTATTTTGTTTGAGGAAATAAATACCTAAAAACATAACTAGAGATAATAATTTTAACATTTTTTAGATGGCTCATTTTGGTTTGATTCTAGATTATTCAGTTGTACATAGAAATTAAATAATTTTAATATTGGTTTATTCTTCTCCAAGAAAATTGTGTATAATATCTCTTATAATTATTTATTAATATTTTTAACATAAATATCTAAAAAATTTCATGTATCCTTTAGAAAAATTTATATCAATTTTAATTTTTTTAATATTAAGTCATGTTATGTATCCTTGAAATTCAATGTGAGTATATACATTATCTATATGGAATGTTTCACTTATATAATTGAGAATATAAACAAATAATTCTAAAAAACTATTTATTACTTGTATTTATAATCTTATATATTTATTTGTTTGTAAAGTGAGATAGTTTCATCCTATTCAGTAACTATTTTTTGTGAGGGTGTTTCACATGCCAAACTATTTAGCTAATATAGAATATATAAAATAATAATCTCTCTTGGGAATTAAATTTTTAATATCTAATTCCTTCAAATAAAACAAATATGAAATAGTTTAGAAAAAAATTCATCAGATATCCTTTCTCACTAGAATAAAAATTATGAAGTTATCTATCACAAAAATTATCTTCTTCATAGATTTAAATTTATTCATTAGTGGAATAAAAATCTACAAATATATCTTGATTACTAAAACTGTGAATACCTCCATGTAATTGTGAAATTCTTTTCTATATTGAGACCCTCCTTTGCTTCATTGTTTATTGTTTATTATTTTTCAATGTCTTGGTTGAAACTATATATTATGAATTAATGATAATATATACTTTTTTTTCAATATAAGTATCATCATAAAACTAATAAAATTTTAATTTCATTAAATTTTAATAAAACAAATCAGGTAAAATTAAAATCTAATTAGAGGGATCCTATGATCAAATACCAATTGGGATTTTCCTATGTATCTGGTGAATATACCTTCTAGGGGGTGTTGAATCAATTGTTGTATATTTCTTTTTTTAGAAAAATATAATTATTTTTTAAGTATTTGACCCCTTTGAATTGTTATATACATAGTCTGTTAGGGTAATGTATTTTATTAATATTAACTAATCACTTATATAAAATGAAATTAAAGAAACCATGAAAAAATTGAACATAATAATTTTAAAAGGTTTGACCATGATGTGGGATAACCTATGTACATTGTATGTTTTCTTTTTCAAACCATTAGTATATTCTTTTATACGCTATAATTAAAATAGTATAAAGTTTCTAATCAATATACCATAGTGATTCACACACTAACACATCCACTTAAATTGATTACAACACTTTCATCTATCCACTGGTTTCATAGAGTCACACTGTGATCTCTTTACACACCTGAGTCACATTGGTTCAAAAAAATTCATAATATATATATAATTTTATCCGTATGTTTTATATATCTATTTATCTCATGCAACTCAATATATCCCAAGGTTATACCTTCTTCTTTTAGCGGAATCATTGAATTCTAGAAGTTCATCAAGATCATAACATGCTTATCGTTCCATGTTTCCATCTCACCATCACAAATCATCTATAAAACCATTTTAGAAATATTTTTCAATTAAAAAAATATCATTTCATATAAATAAATCCATAAAATTATAGCTAACAAATTGTATTCATTAAAAGATGTGAATAAGAATAGAAAATTCAGTCTCTCTCCTCCCTATATTATTCATAATTTTTTACAATTCATTAACAAGATATATTCATTATATTAGTAATTATTTTATATTAATAACATTAAATACAAAGATTAGAAATACAGATCCACATAGGATCCAATTTATCATCATATTCATCAATGATAGTTCATCAAATCATAAATATTTATAATATCTCTCGGGTCTCCAGTGGTTTAAAACTAACCTTCTCTCACCCCAATTCTATTTTATATGTAGTATTAAAATTAATATATATTTTTTATATATTTAACATATAAAAATCTTACATCATATTTAGTTCTGTTAATTACCTATTTATTTCCCTCAACGTCTAATTTATGTGTATGTCTCCCATAATCCGAATATTTCATTTTTAGCAAACAGTTATCTCTCGTAAAATGATTGACATACCCTTCTTCCTATTCATTATAATATGTTTTAGGATATTATATCTTCGAGTTATTTTCTATAGGATTCAAGACTCTTCTTATATTATTATATATTTTAACAAAATGTAAAAAACATATACCATGGTTTTATAATAGTCATATTGAAACCAATTATCGAGCTCGACTCATTTTTCACCTGCTCGAAATCTTCTCATTAATCATGTAGAGATTCATACTGAATATATAATATATAAATATCATCACAACACATGAATACTCTTCTAATATCTATTCATCTTGAATCATATAACACAATTATATATTGATTCTGAAGCATAACACTTTCATCACCACATCTAATTTAGATATTTGATAAATAATTAATTTTAGTTTCATGATAAATATTATTCTATGAAATTACTTCGAATATATTATTCACTTTTCTAAGACAAACATCTAAAAAGATATTTTGATCTTTTAAAAAGATAAGAATATCTTAAGATGATTTAATTCTCACCATTAATAAAAAATGTGGATTTTCATATATTTATATTTTAAATTTCAATACGAAGAAAGATGATATTATTTTTTCCCCAAACATTCATTCTCAAAAAAAAATTAGATCATAGATTTTCAAATAATCATGATGCTTATAACATGACATAACAACTTGAGCATCACCACATTTTACATATTTAATTATATTAAATTATCGAAAACTCTCATTTCACCTATATTGATTATCAGAATTATAAAAATGCCTAAATTCATATGCCCAAAAGAAGATGTAAAAAATGTATGTAAGTCCTATGTGATTCCCTGATGTTTCAGACAACATAAACTCACACATGGAATATAAAATATATATCTTGTCAAGAATTAATTTCATATGTAAGAAATAAAAAACTATTATGTAGGAAATATCCTATAATAGAAGTCCCACACAAGGGATATCCAAACTCATATTGTTGGGACTTCTGAATTCATATAAAAGCTCAATATCTCATGCTAGGATTTGAAAAACCATACCACCTGCAAAAATTATTATGATACATATAATGATATAAATTCTTGTTTAAAAATCCTTTTTTTATTTTATTCTTACAACCAAAAGCATATGTTTTAGATAGAAGTCTCACAATCTACATGTAATGTATTACAGAGTAAAAAAATAATAAATTTTATGAAATCAGTTCAATCATTAATGATTTGTTCATGTAATCTTAGACTCTTATAAATATACATCATTAAATATTATAATATCTCAAAAGAAATATAAAATTTATAAAATATTTGTTTTAATTTATCAAAACCTTATTGTGACCATTAAACACCAATAACATGGTCATGATGAATTTATACAAATGATTGAGTGTTTTATGTGTGCACTCTACCTGCAATATATGTTCACATCAACCACATCATAATCTGTGATACTAGTGAGTTATTCTTTAAATTATGTATCATGCATACTCAGGCTCACTATGATCATTTCTATAATACCTTGGGACCTCAAATTCTGTAACGATAAAGTCATTGAAACATTTTAACAAAATAATTTCTTGAAGATATACCTAGAAACCAACTTATCATTCCCATATTTTTTTAATGAAATGATATCTTTTTTCATTAAAAATAGTCACAAAATTCCATGAGTACCAGCTCTAAAAAACATCTGATACTATGGAAAAGTCACAAAGAAGCTAACTCTTCCAAAATCTATTCTAACATATGGACATTTTCTCTTTTTCATGTCTAGTGGAAAAAATTCAATGTAAAATATCTATAATTAAGAGTAGCCTCTATGTCTTCCATTGATTTTGTGGATACCTACTCCATCACTAGTAATATCTAAAATGTATATTGACATTCAAATTAATAATAAATACCAACACAATCTAATGAGAATTTCAATCCCTACCAAATAACCATATGAAAACCACATAATCATGTAATAAACTATATAAATACTCCAACCATTAGTAGTTACAACCCATATATATATATATATATATTCATATGATGATCTATCACTATCCGTACTATATTTTATGGGATATCATAGAAAGGGTATTTATCCATTTGTTCCCCCTCCAATATAGATGTTGGGTAAATTACGTGGTACCCAAACAAATATGGGCGTCGATAATGTTATATAATTCAAGTGTTGGTGTATATGATATCATAACAAAATATAATCAATATTTCACATCGTTAAGAGATCAACCTAATGGTTTACTCTAATTAATTTTTATCAATGTTTAACCTATATTATCCAAAAAAAATATCATAGAATTATAATTCCATAATTTAAAAAAACAATCGAGGTGTAAAAAATTCCATACAGTAGTCGTTTTTGTGAGAAAAAATTACATGAGGTAGTAATAAACCATTAAATATAATTAAAATAGTGACAAAATGTTTAAACATGGTGCTTATACTAAAAAAATTCTCCATGAAACCCATAAAACAACTAAGGAACCCCATACTTGTGCTCTAATGGGTGCTGCTAGAAATACATTCTTTAACAACTAGCTTTGATACGAAGTGAGATGAACCAATAAAAAACATATATCTTAAATAATTTTTATAACATAAATATTATATATCATAATTATATCATAGTCTATATTTTGTAATGTTTAATGTCTTTGTAGAATATAAACCTAATAAAACTATGTTTTAAGATGTGAAATTATTTCTCGATAACTGAGACACACTAAAATATATTATATAATTCCCATAAATTATTCATATATTTGTAATCAGGGGAATCAAAACATGAGTAGTGATCAAAGACACTCATTAAGGTAAAATAAATTAGTATTCCATCCTGGTATAGATCATTAGAATATGAGGAATCATGAGCATGGGAGAAATGTCTTACAAAAAATTAAATAATAAGAGTTGTCCATATAAGAAAAGGGTGAGATTAAATATTAGTAATGAAATAATTTGTACATGATGGTGACACTACACATATATGATACGATTAAGAACATGGTATCTTAAAGATAATGATCAAAATCATGGAATCATGAAATTACAAAATAATATAATAATTCTATATAATCATAAATATGTGGAAATAATATAAAACATGACATCGTAATCATAAGAAAAGTATCAATACTAAGATAACATAAATTTTTTTCTAAGATAATTACCATTACACCAAACATTCTATCTCTTGAGATAATATCATTACCTAATGTATTGGATCACTATTATTAATCACACTTTATAATCTTAACATGTAAATGACTATGCTATACATAATGGTGAAAACCATTCATAAATCATAATGATGAAAGAACCCATGAAAATAAAGTCAGATTCGTAATCTTATCTCAGAAAATTACCAGTCTGTATAATAAGGATTAAAAAGGAAATAAGGAATTAAAATATTTGTGTGTTTATATTTAATTAAGAAACATAGGTCATGAAAATTATGTTTTAAAACATAAATTTTCATGGGAAATATTGGAGATGTGACGATACAAATGGACCTATTATGGGAGGCTTTATGAACTTATTAAAGGATAATTTAAAGAAGGAATGAGAATATTATTTTCATTTAGACCAGAATTTGACTATGATCATTTAGTATAAGATAATTATGGTATTCAAATAGATTTATGGTGAACAAAAATTTTATAGAGGCGGTACATGGCTTCAAATAAGAAATTATGAATTTCCATTAAAACAATAATATATAAAATGGAGAATTGTGAAGGGAACCTAAAATATATATTATCGCAATTAAATAATGGTGAATTGATCAAGTTGTTTATTTGAGGAACATATATAAAAATGATGGATGAAATATATTAGAATAAAAAAAATTAATGTATGGAAAATGTTAATGTGTGACAAAAAAGTAATAGGTGGGGTTTGGATGATCCCTTACATACATTGCAATTTATGAAGAATGAAAAATTTGAAAAGGGATTTACATAATAGAAAATAAAATTTCTAGTAAGGAAATAATAAATTCATCATTATAAAATTAAATGTAATAATAGACCTGTTATATAAGTATAGAGATCAAAAGAATAATAATAACTCAAATGATGAGAATTGAGTTAAATTAAACACATATCCTTAGGTTATGAATCAAACTACACATGTTCCTAAAATCAGGAAAAATCAAATTAATAAAAATTAAAACATTAAATATTACCTTGTTCATCTATATTTTATTTTATAAGGTATATTTATTATCATGTTTTGTTCATTTATTAAATAGTTATCTCTTATATTAGTTACTTAAAGTGGTTTGGCCACTTTTTCTAATACATCCTTTTTATATTGAATGTGGTAAAATTTGGTGTATAATAGCTTCATTATATATAAGTATATAGGTATACATATTATATTAATATTTAATCAGCAAATTTATATTGTTTTATAGGTTTTCCATAATGGACATAAATTATGAAATGTTCTTTGATATTTTCATTTAATGCCGTTAAAATTACTATATAAATTTTTTGTTATTTTCAATTATATAAGGAATAAAATTTACTTTATAGAATATTAATTTTTTTAATAGTCATTTTAAGGAATTAAAAACATTTTTGAACTCATCCATGTTATTTTTTAATGGAAAAAAATACATTATTCTGTAGAATTGGTAATTTCTTTGTACACATAAACAATATGAAGTGCACTGTGTTGCATTTGTTGTCAATTGTGTATGTTGTTGTCAAAAGGTGACATGGAATTGATGGATGTCAAGGAGTATCAAGATGTGAATGTCAAAGTATGTGATGGTGATGGTGATGAATGGAGAATGGCCATGGAATATAGAGGAATGTCACTTAGGAGATTCACTAAGTGACATAGGAGATGATGGTTGAAACATTCTCTAGTTATATCAGATGATTGTTGAGCTGATCTTTAATTTCCAAGAACTTGTATCAAGAGGATACAATGTCACACCATTGTTTGAAGACCATGCATTGTCTTCACAATGCATGAGGAGTGAATGAAGAACCATCCAAAACTATTGAGTGGATGATGTGGTTCAATGAAGTCCATGCACTTTCATTTAGTGCATGTGAATTTGAAGAAGATCCAATTCGATCTCTGATTAGATCAAAAAAAGCACATTGAAGAATTAATTGACTCAAGTGAATCTGTTGAAGTAGAAGTCCTTCCTAAGTGAAGAATACAAATTGATGAGGAGATGAGGAATTATGATGAAGAAGAATGGAGTATTTGTAGTGAAGAAGATGGAGAATATGTGTTAGAAGAGAATAGGTGATTGGAATTTGTAATGTTATATTTGGTTACTTTGTTTTTATACAAAGTACCTTGTACATACTTAAGCAAAAAATAATCCATCATGGGCCAGCCTTAAGGGTTCGACCCAAGTCTCCTGTGGGACTCACGGTCACCATGCCCATGGGGATCCCATGGGGCCCGCCCATGAGGAGGTCAGGGTCGTGTATAAGCCCCGGGGCCACGCGGTGATGAAGCTCGTGCAGCCTGGGCGCAGGAGCGCACCCGAGTGGCAGGGGTGGGCGCAGGAGCACGCCCGCAGGAGAACTCGATGTGGGGCGGCACTGAGAGGAGGGATGTTCAATTGGAGAGTGGCAGGGAGCGCTAGGTTGATAAGCCCCGGATAAACCGCGCTTTTTTCGATGTGGGACGCTGGATTTTGCCGTGGAGCGAATCCTGGACGCTCGATCGATCGCGCGCCAGATCTCAACCACACCATCGATCCTGCACGAGATCTTCTGATCGTGACCGCCCAAAGTTTTTTAATCACCCGATCCAACGGCCCGCAAGTTATCCTCTACCTCAAGATCATCCGAGGACACCCTTGACACCTCCTTCGAACCAGGTGCCTTCTGAGGATGGAAATGGAGCTCCCGGACTCCATTGATGAAGATTAAAGCTCTAACGTGATTGTCTCACCCTACTGATCACATTCATGCATAAAAATATGCATGCATGAAATCAATGAAGATAATGGAGTTCGGAAGAGGAAAATGAAGATGCCGAGGCCATGTGGGGTTTATGCTTTTCATGAATCGTCTTAAAAGAGTCCATGCACACGTTTGAAATAACATGCATATGTATCAATGTACATGCACATAGAAGAAAACGAAGAAAGAAGTCCGCGTGTGAAACAGATGAGAAACAAGATAATTGGAAAGATTTTGAAATCTCGAAAACATTGGGGATTCGAGATTTATCTCAGGCGGAGGACAGAGGCTCTCATCGCCTATAAAAGGAGCTCCCAAGCCTCGGTTTAGGTTTTCTGAAACTTTGTGGAGTCCCGCGAGTGCCTTGCCTCATGAAGAATTGAGCCGCGCGCCCCCGGCGCGGCAGAGAAGCCCGAATCCATTTTTGGCTTCGCGAAGTCCCTTTTGCGCATACTTGCGCGAAAGAAGAGGGGGAGAAGACCCATGTGTGCCTTTCCCTTGTGCGGCAGGAAGAACCCGGGGCTGCAGCACCTTGTGCGCCCACGGTTGAAGCCCGCACTTGTGCAGCAGTTGGTGTCCTTGACACCCTGCTCGCTCTCGGTGGTCCATGGACCTTGCATGACCTTGTGAACCTTGAGGACTTGCACGAATCTTGCACTAAACACCTATGCAGCAGTGGGAGAAGAAGAGGAGAAGCTGCATCCTTGCATGCCTCCTTTGAGTTCGGGAAGATTATAACTACACCTACGAGTTAAGTGTTTGAAGGCTGTGAAGGCCACCACACCATGCGTGTGTGTGCAATTGAAGAACCCAAACCCAATTGTGTGCTAAACAAGTGAAGTCCATTGCCTTGGGTGTATGCCAGAAGGAGAGGCCGATAACTACACCAAGTTGTGTGTTCCAAGTGAAGAGGAAGATCACACCATGTGTGTGTAAAGAAGTGGAACAAGGCCGAATCTTATGGGTGTGCATTAAGAAGTGTGTACACATTTAGAAGAAGAGAAGAAGACTCTCACACTAAAGTATAACACACTTTTAAGTGTGTGAACAAATTAAACAAAGAGTGTGAAGGAAGAAGTGGTGTGTGTTCTTAAGGAGAAATTACACTCTTTGAGTGTTTATCACACCAAGGAAGAGAATAAGCGGAGTGCAGGAATGCATTCATGAACGTGCACATGTGAACATGTTGAATATCCTTGTGTGCATTTTGATTTGTCCAAGACAGAAAGTTCTTGAAGAAGATTTTGAGAGGCCATGCAGTTAGTGCATGAGGAAGAAGAGTTGTCATGCACTCAGTGCATGAAGTTGATGTGAAGTGAGACTGAAGCCAGATTGAAGTTAAAAACATCAGCTGCCTGAGTTTTCAGTAATTGAGAAGACCCTGATCAACAGAAGTGATCAGAAGTTGTGAGCAAGACCAATAGACCTTATCAGAGGCCGTTGAAGATTATTGAAGAGAGAAGCTAGGTTATCCTAAGAGAAAGGAGATAAATCCTGAGCAAGACGAGAAGTCTTGATCAACTCAAGTGATCAGAGGAAGAGAGAAAGGCCAGCAGTCTTTATCCCAGGATGCTGAAGATACTTGAAGAACATGATGTGAAGAAGTGCTGCTCGTGTGACTCGAGATGCCAGGAGAAGCCCCTGTGAGACTCAGGGGGGAAGAAGTCTTCAGTGGGATTCTGGAGCAGGCCAGTGGGACTCTGGTAACACTGTGGGATGCAGTATAAAGACCCTCCTGTGGGACTCATGAGAGATACAGTGGGACTCTGTATCGACCATTGTAATTTTAACAGGTTATAATGGAGAAACCATGTTGGGGTGTATAACCAACATGGCAAGGATGTAGGCCTTTGGTGCCGAACATTGTAAATCCTTGTGTCCGGTGCCTTTACATTTACTCCATCACTCAAGGAAAGGCTGAGAGATACAAGAAGAGTGTATCGATGACTTAACAAGCTATAGAGGTTTAATTGATAAAGAATCAATTAGTAAAAAGTTTTAATGGATCACTGATTCACCCCTTCCCCCTCTTAGTGATCACACTGATCTGGGAACTTCAATTGGTATCAAAGGGAGCTTACCTCTAAAAGATCCAAGGGAGTCTTTATGAAGTGCAGATTTGAGGAAGTGAGTGAATACCCTCAAATGGAGATATCTGCCAAGACTCTGAAAAAAAGGAAGAAGAAACAGGCAAAGAAGATGAAGAAAGCATGTCCTAGCTGTGATGAAGTTGGAACAATGAATGATCTTCAAAAATCACTCAAATATCTTTAGAATAGAGTCCCCAAGGAAGTGGAAATGTGTATTATTACAGGAATCCTTGATCTTCAAGATGTAAAATTATAGCTAGAAGAAGAAACCAATTCTATGGAAGATCAATTGGAAAAAAGGGTTGGCATAAACAACACTCTCAGAAAGTTGGTGAAGGCTAAGGATGAAACAGTTTCTCTTTGAAATGATAGATATGAATATACTTTTGAAGAATTGAAAAGAAGCCTTTCTGAGAAAGAATTATTTAAGACAATGGTCAAAGAAGTTTTCCATGCACTAGAAAAATTGCACAGAGTTTCAATGGTTGTCAGAGATTCTCAACTATAAGAGAAAGTCAAAAGGGTGAATGATCTGGACAATTCATTGCAAGAAATGAAGAAAGTGCAAGAAGATTAGATGAAACAGCTGGAAAAAAATGGGAAGGAAGTCTAAGAACAGTTGTGGATTAGAATAACTCCCTCAACATGAAATGCATAGAACTAGAGGTGATATTGAAAAATCTACAATCACCCAAAGCTGAAACCTCCCAGTCAGCTGATAGAAGAAATGTTGTTACACAAGTATGCATTGAGTAGGATGATTCCAAAAGAAGGACATCCTATAATGAAAGGGAAACATCTTCTAAGAAGAAGGTACCATCCATCCCATCTTGTACACATGCTTCTAAGTGTGTTTCCAGAAAAAGTGCAGGATGGAAGAATAACTCTGAACAAGTATGGATAAAGTCAATGAATAAATAAAGATCTCCAAAAACAGCACAACAAGTCAAGAAATTTACCCTACAATCAGAAGGACTGAAGAGGTCAAGATTTATGATTCAGTGTTGGTGTTGTAACAAGTGTGGGCACTGTGCAAAAGATTGTTGGTACAATCCACTGAATGTAAAAGCACAAAAGAAGCCCATGCCAAGGGGGAGAAAGACAGAGGAAAAGAAGCAGCATCCACAGGTCCAGAGACATCTGTTTATTGCAAATAGATTTGGATTACTTGACAACATCTGGGATGATTGAAAAAGTGGTCAAAAAGATACGTGTCAATCTCCAACTGTATCCAGAGCTAAAAAAAGAGAAGATCATTGAACCTGGATAAAATGGAATCCTTGGGAAGCAAGAAGAAAGTTGAAGATACTCCCAAGAAGGTTTTGAAAAAGGAAAAGAAGTCCTTGGAGTCTAAATCAAAGAAGGGTGATGAATCCAGATGGACCACCAAGAAAACATGCTTCTACTGTGGAAAGAAAGGACACACCATGGATCTTTGTGAACAAGCCATGGAACTGAATAGAAGCAGACTGGACTCAAAAAGACAATCAATCCAGAAGAAGCAGAAGGGATTGATTGAAAATAAGTTGCCTAAGAAAGGTATCTTAACAGCATCAAAAGAACCATGCGGAATATCCAGAACTGAGGCCACACTTCCAAGCAACTTACTAGTCATATGGCCAAATCACTTGAAACTTGCCAATGATCTGCAAAGAGATGAAGATGAAGTTCTGGAAATTGCTAAGGCAAAAGGGAAGCAGAAGATTTCACATGAAGATGATGTTCTGTGTAGGAGGTGCAATCAAGCTGGTCATACTAGTGATAAATGCATGACATTCATACAAGCTCAAAAGGGATTCTTCAAAATAATGAAGATTGCACCTGGAGAATCTAGTGCTCAGAAAGCACCTATAAAGAGAGGAGTCACACATAAGAAAGTTGAAGATGTGTTGAGATCCACACCACCACAAACATTATTGAATATCAAATGTGCAAGTGTGAAGAATGCTGAAAATGGGACATCTCGGTTGAGAGAATCTTCTCAACCTTGTTGTTCACATTGATGAACCAAGGAGGTTCCATCTTATTCCCTTATAGTTCTGGTATTTACATGTGCTAACACTGCCGGGAATTGAAGATGATGATCATTCTCATCTGGAGAGTGGTTTGGAAAAAATGGAGTGCACCCCTTGAGGGAGAGCCAATCTAGAGAAGATGGTATTCTGAGATTTAATTCCATCTTGTGAAGAATGAAGGGGGAGCTTTATCTTTGCACTGAACTTTCTAATGAGTTTTGTGGAGTATGTACAGGATTTAGAAAATTATTGTTATATCTGAAAAATTACAACCCCCTGAAGCATGATCTCACATGTAATGTGAAATGTGGACATCATTGAAAATCCTTGGTTACATCACTCTTGTTTTCTACACTGGGTTAGTCCATGTAGACTTAGAGATGATTTACTAAAGGTTATTTTCTAATGAGAACATGTGACATCATCCCTCTCTTTGTAGTTGTGAAGAAAAAGCTTTTCAAAGGGAGGAAGTGATTTTTTGAAGAGAACCATTCCACACCTTTGCATTTGATTGCCAATAAGGGGGAGAAAGATTGGCACACATAATGACCCATTCATATGTGCTGAAGAATTGTATTGACAAAAAATACAAAGGGGGAGATTGAAGTGCACTGTGTTGCATTTGGTTTCAATTATGTATGTTGTTGTCAAAAGGTGACATGGAATGGATGGATGTCAAGGAGCATCAAGATGTGAATGTCAAAGGATGTGATGGTGATAGTGATGAATGGAGAATGGCCATGGAACAGAGAGGAATGTCACTTAGGAGATTCACTATGTGACATAAGAGATGATGGTTGAAACATTCTCTAGTTACATCAGACGATTGTTGAGCTGATCTTTATGTTCCAAGAACTTGTATCAGAAGGATACAATGTCACACCATTGTTTGAAGACCATGCATTGTCTTCACAATGCATGAGGAGTGAATGGAGAACCATCCACAACTATTGAGTGGATGATGTGGTTCAATGAAGTCCATGCACTATCATTTAGTGCATGTGAATTTGAAGAATATCCAATTTGATCTCTGATTAGATCAACAAAGCACATTGAAAAATTAATTGACTCAAGTGAATCGGTTGAAGAAGAAGTCCCTCCTAAGTGAAGAATATAAATTGATGAGGAGATGAGGAATTTTGATGAAGAAGAATGGAGGATTTGTAGTGAAGAAGATAGAGAATATGTGTCAGAAGAGAAGAGGTGATTGGAATTTGGCATGTTATATTTAGTTACTTTGTTTTTATACTTTGTACCTTGTACATACTTAAGCAAAAAAGAATCCATCAAGGGCCAGCCTTAAGGGTTCGACCCAAGGCTCTTGTGGTACTCACGGTCACCACGCCAATGGGGATCCCATGGGGCCAGCCCAAGAGGAGGTCAGGGCCGTGTATAAGCCCCGGGGCCACACGGTGATGAAGCCCGCACAGCCTGGGCGCAGGAGCTCGCCCGAGTTGGCAGGGGTGGGCGCAGGAGCGCGCCCGCAGGAGAACTCGGTGCGGGGTGACACCGAGATGAGGGAAGATTAATTGGAGAGTGGCAGGGAGTGCTAGGTTGATAAGACCTAGATAAACCGTACTTCGTTTCGATGTGGGACGCGGGATTTTTCCGTGGAGCGAATCCTGGCCGCTCGATCGACCGCGCGCCAGATCTCAACCGCACGATCGATCCCACGTGAGATCTTCTGATCGCGGCCGTCCAAAGTTTTTAAATTGCCCGATCCAACGTCCCGCAAGTTATACTCTAGCTTGAGATCGTTCGAGGACACCCCTGACACCTCCTTCGAACCGGCACCTTCCGAGGATGGAAATGGAGCTCCCGGACTCCATTGATGAAGATTAAAGCTCCAACGTGATCATCTCACCCTACTGACCACATTCATGCATAAAAATACGCATGCATCCACTCAATGAAGATAATCGAGTTCAGATGAGGAAAAAGAAGATGCCGAGGCCACGTGGGGTTTATGCTTTGCATGAATCGTCTTAAAAGAGGCCATGCACACATTTGAAATCACATGCATATGTTTCCATGTACATGCACGTAGAAGAAAATGATGAAAGAAGTCTGCGTGTGAAACAGAGGAGAAACAAGATATTTGGAATGATTTTGAAATCCTGAAAACTTTGGGGATTCGAGATTTATCTCAGGTGGAGGACAGAGGCTCTCATCGCCTATAAAAGGAGAACCCAAGCCTCAGTTTAGGTTGGCTGAAACTTTGTGGAGACCCGTGAGTGCCTTGCCTTGTGAAGAATTGAGCTGCGCGCCCCCTGTGCGGCAGAGAAGCCCGAATCCATTTTTGGATTTGTGAAGTCCCTTTTTTGCATACTTGCACGAAAGAGGAAGGGGAGAAGACACCTGCGTGCCTTTCCCTTGCGCGGCAGGAAAAACCCGGGGCCGCAGCACCTTGCGCGCCCATGTTTGAAGCCCGCACTTGCGCGGCAGTTGGTGTCCTTGACACCCTGCTCGCTCGTGGCTATCCAAGGACCTTGCGCGCCCTTGTGCACCTTGAGGACTTTCACGACTCTTGCACTAAACACCTATGCGGCAGTGGGATAAGAAGAGGAGAAGTCGTATCCTTGCATGCCTCCTTTGAGTTCGGGAGGATTATAACTACACCTACGGGTTAAGTGTTTGAAGACAGTGAAGGCCACCACCTCTTGTGTGTGTGCAATTGAAGAACCCAAACCCAAGTGTGTGCTAAACAAGTGAAGTCCATTGCCTTGGGAGTGTGCACGAAGGAGAGGCCGAGAACTACACCAAGTTGTGTGTGCCAAGTGAAGAGGAAGATCACACCTTGTGTGTGTAAAGATGTGGAACAAGGCCGAATCTTATGTGTGTGCATTAAGAAGTGTGTACACATTTAGAAGCAGAGAAGAATAATCTCACACTAATGTATAACACACTTTTAAGTGTGTGAAAAAATTGAACAAAGAGTGTGAAGGAAGAAGTGGTGTGTGTGCTTCAGGAGAAATTACACTCTTTGAGTGTTTATCACACCAAGGAAGAGAAGAATGGAAGTGCATGCATACATGCATGCACGTGCACACGTGAACAAGTTGAATCTGCTTGTGTGCATTTTGAGATGTCCAAGACTGAATGTTCTTGAAAATGATTTTGAGAGGCCATGCAGTCAGTGCATGAGGAAGAAGAGTTCCCATGCACTCAGTGCATGAAGTTGATGTGAAGTGAGACTGAAGCCAGACTGAAGTTAAAAACATCAGCTGCCTGAGTTTTCAGTAATTGAGAAGAACCTGATCAACAAAAGTGATCAGAAGTTGTGAGCAAGACCAATAGACCTTATCAGAGGCTGTTGAAGATTCTTGAAGAGAGAAGCCATGTTATCCTAAGAGAAAGGAGATAAATCCTGAGCAAGGCAAGAAGTCATGATCAACTCAAGTGATCAGAGGAAGAGAGCAAGGCCAGCAGCCTTTATCCCAGGCTGCTGAAGATACATGAAGAACATGAAGTGAAGAAGTGATGCTCATGTGACTCAAGAAGCCATGAGAAGCCCCCTGTGAGACTCAGGGCGGAAGAAGTCTTCAGTGGGATTCTGGAGTAGGCCAGTGGGACTCTGTTAACACTGTGGGACGCAGTATAAAGACCCTCCTGTGGGACTCAGGAGAGATACAGTGGTACTCTGTATCGACCATTGTAATTTTAACAGGTTATAATGGAGAAACCATGTTGGGGTGTATAACCAACATGGCAAGGACGTAGGCCTTTGGTGCCGAACCTTGTAAATCCTTGTGTTCTGTGCCTTTACATTTACTCCATCACTCGAGGAAAGGCTGAGAGATACAAGAAGTGTGGATCGAGGCCTTAACAAGCCATAGAGGTTTAATTGATAAAGAATCAATTAGTAAAAAGTTTTAATGGATCACTGATTCACCCCCTCCCCCTCTCAGTGATCACACTGATCCAGGCACTTCACAATACATTCCTTTCCCATAAAACTAGATAGAGGTTGAAAATTAGTATTTTATCACTTAAAAATACAATTACTTTTATAAATATTATATTTATTAGTTAAATTAATATTTTTACCCATCCCTAAAAGGCTATTATGAAAAATAGAACATGTTGTTCATGCAGGGTGTGGTCTTCTAGTAAAAATGACGGTGTCATCATTTTTCGAATGTATTTCGAGGAAAGTAGAAGGGTGATATTTTTTTATAATAACCTTTATGATTATTAAAAATAAATATTATATCATAATTTTATGTATATATTATATTTAAAGAGGCATAATAAAAAAGAATTAAGAGAGATTGGTTGAGATCATTACATCTTAGATTGGTTATTCTCTCATGGGCTCCAACTAAAGGATCCTTAGAATGGGAATTTGAATATACCAAGGAATAAAGAAAATTAGGTGAGAGTTTTAAAGATTATTTGTAATGTTTTTGGTTGAGATAAAACATCTTAATGAGTGTAGAAATGTTTTGGGGGAGAGAACCATTTATAGGTGAATGTAATGAAATTTTTTAAATATATAATTTTAATAAAAAAATCGCAGTTTTAAATTGGAATATTAATCTAAATTTTAAAATAATGTATTGGGGGATGATTTAAGATCATGAATACCAAAAACATAAATTTTCAAATACTTTTAGCTATATTTTATGTCTTTTACTGGTATATTTTTTGCATTTACCTTTTTATAACCATGGTAATAAATGTTTACATAATTTATTTTCATTTATTTCTTAATAATAAAATGGAATTTATTACATAATTTATACCTAATGAATGAAAATAATTTTTTTTAAATAAAATATATATTATTAATATAAATTAATTTTAACATTAGTTGATACAATCTGTAAAACATTATTTTTATAAAATATAGAGTTTCAATAAATAATGAAATTTTTAGGACATAATTATAAATTTTGAATATTTTTATGAAATTAATTGTATTAATATTTACCATCATAGTCTTATATGAGGTTAAAATAAATCCCACTGCATGATTCACCTAACAAAAACATAATTATAGAGAAAAAATAAAAATATTTCTAAATTGGAAAATATTGTTCAATTTTCAGAGGTTTCATTAATTCAACATAGTATTTTTAAATACACGCTTCTACTTTGTAAAAAATTATAATATAAAATATTTTATGTATTTTTTGAGACGTTATTATATTTTGATGAAGTAAAAATGCTATTGTATGATTAAAAAATGTATTTTCACTATTTAACTAAAAATAATTTTTTTAAATTATTCCAAAAAGTAATCCTAATATATTATTGACATTATAAATTGAAAAATCTAGTTAATTATTCCAATTTAAAATTATGAAATTTAGGAATTTATATTTTTGATTAAATAAAAAAATATAGTGAAAACTATTATTATGGGAAAATAGATTTTCCAAATTTTAACTATTCCTATTTATTTTTCATATGAATTTAAAATTAGATTTTTGTTACTATATTATTTTTATTTGTAATATATTTACTTTAATAAGGTAATGTTTATTAAAAATAAATTTTATTAAAATAAATATATTTCCTTTATAAAATGATCTCCTTAGTTATTTACTAATTTTTATTGAATTCTATTAATTGACATGTCTCTTAAAAAATGAAGATTATTTTATTTATATATATTTATATATCATGTATTTACATAAATATATACCTTTAAATTGAATTGGTATATTTTAATGGTTATATAATGTTATGTGGTTCATTTAGGTTAAGTGTTTTGTGGGAAGAAAGCAATTGATGGGATAAAAGAGGAAATAATAGAGAGTTTAGTTGAAATATTACATCTACCTATGGATGTTCTCCCTTAGGTAAAAACATAAGAATACTTATGTTGTGTTTTTTGAATGAATAAGGAATATACCACATTATGATAAAGTTTACGTGATACTTGGGAATATTTTTTGTTAAGAAATATATTAGGAATTATTGAAGGAATGGGGTGGAGTTATGATCCATGTATAGGTGAAGGGAATGGAATTTTAATAAATATAAATTCATAAAAAAAAATTAAGACATGTATTCCATGAATTGTAGAGAGAAATTGGATAATAATGGATTGGGTGATGAGGTATGTTTAGGAATCCATCAGCCATTAATTTTTTACACATGTTTTAGACATTTGTTTTGTCTGTTATACTTAGATTTCTCCCGTTTGCCAAATTTAGTTTTATCCATTGTAATTAGAACCATGGTAATTTACTATAAAGGCCTAAAAATAAAACATGACTTATTATTTTATTTTAACCTACTAGTTTCATATATTAGAAGCATTTTGTCAAATAAAGTTATATTTTTTAAGAATGTTTATTTTTTATATTGAATGAAATGGGTAAAACATGTATTCAAGAAAGTTAATATTATTAAAAAGATATTTTTAATTAAAAAATAATAGTGCTATTGACTTCAATAAAATTAACTAGATTATTAAAATCAGAGTTATGTAACTTTAAAATAAATAAAAAACATCATATAGAGAAAAAATTATTAAATAGAAACACTAAGAAAAGTATTTATTTGAAATTTTTTCCAAATCATCATGTGTTTTGAAATTACAATATATTATTTTTAAACACATAATTTTACCTTATATTTATAGTTTTTATAATTATAAATATTTAACAAAATATTTTTTCATGCCTAGAACATGATAAATTCAATAAAACTATGATTATAACATACTATATTTTTCATTATTCAATATAAAACAACACTTTTAGAAAAATACCAAAATTTCTTTTGAACATAATATTTACATAATAAATCAAAAAATGATTTTAAGTTTTTTAAATTATAATTCTCCAATTAAGGAATGTATTTTTTTAATTGAAATATAAAAATATAGTGAAAACTGTTTTCTTATGAAATTATCATTTTAAAATATTAGAAATTACAATTATTATTTTAAATATATTACTATTTTTTTTTTAATATATTATTTACATAAATAATTTATTTTATATATAATATATTTATTTTTTAAAAAAAAGAATAAAAAAATATTCATTTGAAAAATATTATTTCTTTTTTCAAATGATCTTATTAGTTATTTTTCTACAATAATTGATTTTTTTCAATGTATTATTATTTAATAATAAATTGTTTTATTTTTATATATATTTCAAAATGAGGTTACATCCAATTTTATCGTGAAATTTTATCGGTACATTTTAATGTTCATATAATGCTTCATCATTTATTTATGTTTATTTTTGATTGTGTAGTAGGCTATTGAACAAAGTATTAATTTAGAGAAATATATATTAAAAATATAGGGGTCTTAAAAAAAGAAAACAAAAAAAGAATAAACACCACTATCAAAAAATCCCCCAATATAATGAAAAAATAGATAACCAATGAGAAGGGTAGGGTCATTCAACAAGGATTGTAAATTAGTTTATCATTTATTATTGATGGAAAAGTAAAATTAAATGCTAAAAGGTTTCTATTTTGATGTTCCTATGATCAAATAAAATATATGGTAATAAAATAAATTTTTAAGAATTGGAATGGGATTCTGATTTTATAATAGATAAATAATTTTAATAACTCACTGTTTGATTGGCTATGTTCACTCCTCAATAATGATAAATAAAACACGCCTTTGAAAATCTTATCACATGCCTCCAATATTTCTTCAATAATATGTTGACAAAAAAACATAACCGTATGAATTTAATAAAGTAAATGACACAATAATGGAGATCATTAAACTATTCCGGATCATCCAAAAAACATAAATCAACACCAACTTACTCGTCTTAGACCCGATGAAATATATTTCAACCCACGGTGCAATAAAAGGTATTATGGTGCAATAAAAATCATATAAATATAAAAATAATATTGATTCCCTAAAATATCCTCATATAAAGGGTATGAACATGTTGTAACATCCCATATATATATGGATAATAAGGAATCTCATTTCAGATTTATCTATGTAACCACCCATGTATAACTAACCAATAATATTTTACGCTCCAACCAAAACGAACCACATTACAATAGACCTAACATTATATTAGAACTTGAACACCCCATTACCCATCATATAACATAAAAATACTCTATTGTACAACCTTTCTTACATAATTTGAACCCATAAGGATTTTCACCACAACCACACCCTTTATGCTACAACAAGAGTACCAGCATGATAGAGAGACATAAATAACTATCACATCTCGTATCCCAATACAATAAAAAAATTACATCACATCCTAACTCTCTAACCAATAACTCAGAGTGTAATACCTATAAATCAGAACACAGTGTACCCTAATAGTTTATATCTCCACACTAACACAATCTTTTACATTTAACATTCATTCATCTCATCCATCACCCACGACTAGAAAGTTACTATTTGAAAAGGTATAAGCTATTGGTTTATATACATACCAATTTATATTATTCCTTGATGATCAAAACTATCATACAAAGGTGATTAACAAACTATGATACCAAAACATATATAGAACAAGTATCCTAAACAATAAAAATATTATGAAATGGAATTATTCTCCAAACCCCAATAAGGACTAATAAATCTCAGAGAAAAATATTTGATAACTTTTCAGGATAAACATAGGAATGGGAAATATCTAATAAAATATATCACAATTATAAAAATAACTCGACCACAACATCATATATTCTCAATAATAAATTCCACAAATCCTATATTCAATTAGAGTATCCTCTTAATTATAAATCTTTCAACTAAAATGGAAATAAATAAAACATTACTCATTAAATACCAAAAATCCACTATCTTACTAATTTTTAATCTTTTTATATTGTACAAACAAGTTTATGAAGTTATGTTTCTAAAATACTTTATTCCATCATAACATAATTTAAATTTCGCTCAATTTTATACCCTTATAAATCCATCCAATATTTAATAAAATGGAAAATTTTCTTATACCTTATTTTGGTTCTAGTTAATTAAAAATCAACTATATAGTTAAAATAAATTAATTTAAAATTTTAAAACTGAATATTAGTGAAATAGATTTAGAAAATTCTATAAAACATTAAATAATAATGCTAATTATTATTGGAACATGTTCTTATGAAATAAAAATGTCCATTGACACAATGAAAAAACACTCCTAAATTCTCAAATCCCAGCCCACTGCACTATAATTGACTACCATCCAAAACCCATCTAGACTACCGGAAAAAACAAAATACTCAATCAAAATAGGGAACACTATAAACCATGGGTTACTCATACTATCAGTTCCCTACCAAATCCTGATGAAAGCAAATTGTCACACCCGATATAGGATAAATCAATATACTAAATTAAAAGTCCTAGTTTGATTTTAGAACTCTTAATTGGACATATCATACATAACATTAGATTACCAAATGTCCCATACCTTAAGGAATAATTATTATCACTAATAAATTATAGGAGAAACATTCCCAGAATAGTAATAAAATGATTCCTCTTTTCTGTCTAATAATTTTACAATAAGATCACCACCGACTATCAAATCATAGTCCCCAAAACATTATCAAAATATAATCGTCATTCATATTCATCAACAAAGAGATATAAGAATTATTAAATCAATACATGGAAATAAATCATG
Source organism: Viscum album (assembly GCA_963277665.1). Lineage (NCBI taxonomy): Eukaryota > Viridiplantae > Streptophyta > Magnoliopsida > Santalales > Viscaceae > Viscum > Viscum album. Next base: position 899,191,930 of record OY728127.1, read on the forward strand.
ATATCCCACACAAAAGACTTCACCTTATTTTATTCCAATATAACCTAAATACATTCTTTATTCTAGTTATGTGAAAAAACACAATCATGTCTATAACAAAAAAAATTCCTTCAAAAATTCTTTCAAAAAATCAGAGTTCAACATTTCACCACACTCTACTACTATACAAATAAATTCCACTACTAAGGAATATCATAATTTAACTAGAGTCCTTATTAACTACAAGGAAACCCCAATGGATTATAACCTCTCCATAATTCTAATACATGATACCCCACTAAGGATCTTTTGTGTTTCTTATAAATAAATAAAAACATATTTTTTCCCATGACTCTATATTACCCTTACAAAGCACTCTACCATGACAATTCACTACATATTTATCTTCATCCCAAACATAAAAAATCACCAAGGTAGTTAAAATAAACTAATTCATATTCAAATAATAACCAAAACTAAAACACACCACACCACACATATTCACACTTACACTCTCATCCACTATCCATTATACTATTATGAAATTAAAAAATCATTTACTACTCCACACATATTATGTATACTACATAATAAGCACAACTATCCTAGTTAAAAATCACATCAACAATACTCTCTAAAAACAGTTCCCTTTCTATAAATTTTATTATTTTGAAGAATTATTGGACAAATATTAAAAAAATATTAATTTGAAGAATGTGTACATTCTCTAGAGAGACATACATTTATATCATCAAAAATAAATAGAAAACTTTCCCTGAAAACAACTATTTCTTAAAACCAATTTTAATTTACAAGTACTCATACTTCATTAGAAAATTTATCAATAAACAAATTAAAAAACTCCATAATAGGTTTTGAAAATATTTATTTTAAAATAAACTCATTCATTATTAAAAAATAAAATATTACATTAATTTTAGAAAGAATTTCCCCATGAAATAACATAATTATTCAATATAGTGATGAAAACATTATAAAAAAACACATTATTAATGAACATGCAATGAATATTTAAAATAAGCATGAAAAATTAAAGAAAAATTCTAGAAGAATTTCAAAACCATTTATTCAAACATCATCAAATAGTCAAATAGTTTAAATCATTATGTATAAATAGAAATTTAAAGATAAATATTGAACATATTTTTTATTATGTCTCCAAAAAACATAAATAAAATAATGATATACTACATATAATTACAAAAATAAAACATTTAATCTAATTTCATTAAAAATTATAATATCTAAAAATAATAAATATTTCCAAAAAAATTTATATGTTGGGTCTCACTCAAAAAACCCAAATCGTTTTTTATCTAATTAATATCAATATGTCAGACCTCAAATCCTAGAAATCTAGATTAACACATAATTTGCCATAAAAATAATAAAACATGATTCTCAAAAAATACATTTTATCTAATTAATTTCTTTTAGATTAAAAACAGATCATCTATTTCTAGAAATTCATAATGTTAAACAATAAAATTATATAATTCTATAAAATCTAGAATAACATGATGTCATTTATAACATAGTGATTTTCCCCATTTTTATTTACCATTTATTTTTGTTAAAATTAATTTATTCAGAGATTATAAATTTAAGAAAAAGTAAATTTATAATATCCAAATAATAAAACATAAAATATAAAATAATATCAATATAAATTGAGACAATATATATATAATTCAATAAAGGAATGAGTAAAATTTAAAATGTTTATGAATTACCCCGTAAATATTTTGAAACAATATAATTAACATTAATGGGAATCTAAATAACTTCCCTTAATATCCCTAAATCTATATATTAATTCATTATAGTGAAATTAATGACAAAGCCTATAACATGGATTGTTTAATTAACATTATTTAATTATCTCCGATTTTATTTCATGAAGTCAACCTAAATCACCCAAAATATCAATAAATTTTTATATATGTCTCCCTCCAAGGTCTCTAACCATAATAAAAATTTCCTTGAGCACTGTATTTTGTAATATTATGTTTTTTCATCATAACCAAGGGAATCCTAAATTCCATAATACTAATTAATCATCGTTTTCACCAACTAAATCTGGTCAATACTATCACCCAAACAATCCTATATAGTTCCCAATTGTTTGAAAATCTGTACTCAACCCTAAATCTCATCCATATATTTGACCCCATTCATTAATGACTCATCCACTCTATAAAAAACTTCTATGTTAAGAATTCATATGAGGGTAACCCATAAAGCTTGCCTATAATAGGCAATAGGTTAGAGACCAGCAATGATGCTTTAAAAGAAAAAAATGTGATGAATTACCAATATAAATCCCATGAAAATAAATAATCCACCACTAAAATACATATTATATAAAATAAAAATATAACTACAATGTGTGTAATTTTCCTACCTAATCAATGTTCAATAATTAAATAATAAAGGGTTAATTTCAACAATAATGTATTAAAAATCAATTTGAAACCTTGATATATTCCAAAATAAAAATACAAATAAATATATAAATTTGGATGAGTGTATGTGTATAACTAGTAGGATCATCCTAAAAACATATTTTTTAAATTTGGATGAATAATACTTATGTCTCATTATAAAAATTGTAGATCTATAGTTCACCTTTATAAGGTTAATTTCCACCCAACCTCACTAAGGATCACTCAAAAAATATCACATAAATAAAATCATAAAATACTGTAAAGAATACATTCATATTTGTAAATAATTGATTTAACACCAAAAATGATTCACTACTGATCCTATCACTCTCGCTCACAAACAACGTACATTCTATACTACAATCTCTTATATATCAAAATATATGCATTACCACATTCAATATCATAAACCTAACAATAGATTCACCTCCACATTCAATGTCACACCTATATTCACATATCTATTATGACATAACACATTATAATATCCAAACTACATATCACATTCACATCAATTCAGGGTATTATGAACATAAAGTATATCAACTATATACCTTTTCCAAAAATGAATAAACCCACCATGTAGACATATTGCGACTACATAATCATGTCAACCAGAATATATATACTAGAAATATTATATATTATTGCTCAATTTTATGTAACTACCTTGAGCCATCATATATAATTCTATATATGAATTGAGAGAAGGGAAGAAGGAGTAGTCTGCCATTTTTTCCTCTGTAACTTGAAATTAGGGAATGAAACCAAAACTATAAGTGAATCGATATGGTTATCCAACTAAGGTAGTGGTTTTTAAGAAATCATACTAGATTATAATAATTATTACATTTACACACACCTTTGACAAAGGGTTTTAAACCAAACCAACTTTACCATTCCCCATGAAAACCAACACATCACTAAAATTATTAATTAATAACTACTTCCATCAATTTAACATAAACCATATTTTTCTATAAAAAAAGTTAAATAAACACTATTTATTTTCCATTTAACCACATAATTTATTAAATTTCATAATTACAATTTACTAGAATCAAAACATTCATTAATCCATGTATTTAATCCAAATTTTTATCAATTCACTAACCATTTCTTTTATTCAAATTTAATGTCAATATATTCAATAAAAAACATTACACTTTTATCATTAAATTATAAATTATTCATTTTCATTTTATCCATTACCATTAATTAGTTATGGTCATTTAAAATGACTACATTAAATCATTTAATCATTAATTCACTACTAATTCTAACCCACAAGTTAATGATTAGCTCCCATTAGCCATTAATTTACTAAATTATTCCAACCATATTACATTGTAGCATGAAACTATAAAAAACCCTAAAAACTAAAGCTATCACTGAATTAACCTAAATAATATAAAAGTTAGAAATCATAAAATTGTCCATAAAAATTCGTTTACACATAAACAACCCTACTAGAATGACTATAATCAAGTGGAAACCCATCATGCACTACCATAACAAAACAACACCACATTCTCTCAACCATCCATAGAAACTAGTCAAATCCACCCAAATAACAGTATGAAGAACAAAAAATGTAACATAAAACCAGATTTTTTTTGTAAATTTATAATAAATAACATATCTATAAATTATTCTCACATATTTAATCAAAATTATACATGGAAACATCCACACTAACATTATTGATATCCCCACAACCAATCATTACCAGTTTTATGTGAGTAACCCAATATAAAATGTGATTCTATCATATTACTAGTAATAATATGGGTATACCAAAATATTATGTATAAATATATTTGTATCTATATTAATTAAACAATAAAAAAAAAAAATCTAATCTAATTTCATAAATGGAATGTGAATCACAAAATTTCTAAACATTCCTATTAGTATATTTCATTATGTTATTATGTTAATCCATACCATCCACCCAAAATAAAAAATAAGTAAAAAAGGTTATTTCTTAAATAAACAAAAAAACTTATGATATAGAAACCACAAAACATGACAATAAGAAAACTCCAAAACAATGACCCCACAAAACAATGATCAACTACAAGGCTTATACATGACAATCCACATTATAATAAAAAACACTAAAACTAAATCAACTCCACTAATGTAGACATCCATAGAATAATAGAATTTAAAATAACTAGTTGTATGAAAAGAAAAATTAATATTATATTTTAAAGAGGATGATCTGTAAATAATAAGGGAAAAATTTGGTAAATAAATAACCAAGAGTATTTATAAATATAGAAAAAATTTCCTAGGGTTAAGATAATTTGAATTAATTTACATTAATTACAATGATATTTTGAATATATAGTAGAAATTTAAATTAAATTAATCTGGGCGTGATGAGTTACAATAATGACACAATAAGGATAATCCAAATGGATCGCCAAAAATCATGTTATTTTACCCACATATCTCTCCCGAAATCTCTTGTTCATGTCTCCTTATCTAGATAAATTAAATCAATTCGACAACCAAACTAAGGTGTAAATAATATAATAGCTGATTTTTTCAAAAACAATTAAGAAACATCAGTCATGAACAGACCGGTATACCCCATATGGGGGTATCGAATCCTTCCGATGAAAATTCCTAATTCAAGTTCTTTATCATATTGGTTAAGTAACAAGTGTCAAGTTATCAAAATATATTCTATTGAGAATTATTTTTCCTAGTATTAAAATGTCCAAAATTGAATTTTCATCTATATATCGTGCATAAACCATTAATAAAAAAAGTTTCACACAAATGAAAATATAAGTTTTTTTAATTAAACACAAAAAACATAGAATAATATTAATAAAAATATCAAAAAACCCCATAACAACCATAAAAATTTGAAATAATAAATATAACATGAAAATCAAAATAAAAACTAAAATAATATCTAATATTAAAAAATAAGGAAAAAGTTATTGATATTGTTATAGTAATAAAATGAATAAAAAAAAGACCCCCACAACCCATCACCATATGCAAGAGAAAAATATTTACTAGAAACCTTTATCAAGACCAAACTAGGGACCTGAGAATAAACTACCACAATCTTGTGGAATCACCTCTAGACCTATGATATCATATGTATGAGCAAAAAAATCCCATTATGTATCATTGACCCACCATGTACATTCCCATTAATGATTAAAACTTTTAATGCTAGATTGATGCCCAAATATAGATCATGATATATTTTAAAAAATAAGTATCGTATTATTTACTTTAATAATTTTACAATTAAAAATGATGATGGAAACTCTTTAGTACAAAAAATTTTTCTATACTTTTAATAAAAAAGTAATAGGGTTGATTATGTAAAAAAATAAAAACATTCATCATATAAATAAGATAATGGAAAACATTTCTAATCTCTTTCATCATATAAGGAAGATAACAGAAAACATTTACAATTTCATTCATCATATAAGTAAAACATTCATCATATAAGAATGATAAAGATATGGCTGTGATTATTTTAGTAATATATTCATATAATGAATATAAAGAAAACAATTCATGAAAATAATATTGAGACATAGATAAGGTGAAGACTAATATTATGAAATAATTATTTGAGAAATAAATACAATATCATTCATTATTATAGGATCCCCTAGGATCAATGAGAATACTATAGAATAAAACTGTCATAGAAACAACACATACAAACACCAGATACATAGTAATATACCGCAACACTTGGTATTTTTATATATGTCTTATATAAGGGGAAAATATTCCATTAAAGACCAAAGTCCCAAATGGGGCCACTATAAATGGCATGATACAAAACAATTATAGTATGTACACCTACACAACCCACAAAAATACCCATACTTTCCTATGATATATAATTATAGGTGAGAAAATACATCATCACATATCAATATATAAATAAATATCATTTATATATTCAATATTCACACTCAATTCTAGAAACCCTTTAATGATCATCACCTTTTATTATAAATTAATAGGAAATATATAACTTCCCCCTATGGGGATATTCATCATGTAATATTATAAAATTGTAAATATTTACTAGAATTCCATAAAATATATTAGGCATGTTTCAAGGGCTATAAAATTTATAAAACTACTCATTGATTGTAAAAAACCAAGACTTCATACGTCCTTTTATGAAAACATCTGTTTGAAATAACATTTGAGAAACAAATCAGAAAAAAAACCAAGAAACTCGAATAATTATAGAATTAATAATAAATTTTAAAGAACCTAATAACACCATTAATTTTTAAATAAAACCCTTAAGTTTATTTTCATAGTGATAGTAGTTTTTTTAAATAATGATATTACATTGAAAGATATATTCAATAATTTTAATAATCATTTTGTTTACATGGGATTCAGTAAAAAAATTTCCTAAGGAAATAATGATAACCCATTATCATTCAATTAAATTTAATGGGAAATAATATTTATTTAACATAAACCATTAACAATACTAGGTAGAATCTATAAAGTATTCAAATCATGCGTTAGGGAACTCAAAAATCGTACTTTTAAATTAAAATAGTAATACATGGACTAACCTACCACATACTAATTTTAATCACAATATGTATTGTTATTTCACCAAAACAGTATCAAGGAATCCCTAAAATACCTAATTTATCAAAAACCCAAGAAATACCTGCATAGAAATTGAGAAGACAAGAACCATTCAATTACAAGACCTTATTATTGTAATAAGAAATTAGAAAATAATGAATAGAAAGAGATGGATATACTAGGATGAGATTAAAATTAATTAGATACTCAAAACAATATAATATACATTATAATAACATATGAGTAGAGGGGAACACTGGGAGACATACCACATGATTCAAGGGGATTTAGTGAAAGGATAAGATTACTACCAATGACTTAAAATTAGTTTAGGAGTAGAGGTGTTGAATCAAACATGAAAATAATCTTATTGAAGTACTCTATAGTGCATACCCAAAAACTACATCATGGTGTATACCCCCTAGAAACCACCTCTATTTAGCATTATGTACTATTCCATTGTTAACCCCAAACTGACCGAACTGAGGGACCTCGAATAGACTATAATAGTGTGGCCCTCATCATTCAAGGATCATTGTTTATACCTAGGCAATCCCCATGATGTTGTCCTACCCTTATAGCCTAACACAACTAAAATGAGAATAAACATTGTTTGAACTTCCATAGACCCTGAACAGAGAAACCCATGTTACATTATTTGTTCATATCCTCCCTCATACAAACTATAATCTTCATTATGTATTCTGAAATTTATAATTATATGACTAAAATTAAAAATGTAAAAATACAAAAAACTCTGTGTCCAAAGTATGATATATCATGAATCCCATAGGACATCATCATGTATAATAGTTTTTTTATTCAAATGAAAAAAATTCTCCCATGATAGAATTATAACTTCATGAATGAAAATAATTGAGAAACCCCAAATTAAAAATTAAGTAATTAAATAAAATAATATGAAAAGTGAGTTTAGTGTGTGAAAATTCTCACCAACACAATGATTTTTACCCATAGAAAGTTAAAAATAAATTGATGTATCATGTATGAGAGAGATATTGATAGAAATAGATAGAGAGATTAAAATTCTACATTATGAACATAGCTCTAGAAAATGATAAATGAAAACAATCTAAGATCACTATTAATGACCTTAACAAAGAAAAAATTAAAATACCCCACAATTACCCAAATTCTTATTTTACATGAGATGATAAATGAATCCAAAATCACATTGGAAATATTTTCTGTCCTATTAAATGAAAACACAATAGAACAGTAAGGGAAAGGCTGGTGTTCAGAAATTTGATTCCAAAAAATAAATAAGTTCCTAGACTTGATAATAATTCTAGAAAAAATATACTATTTTATACATTACCACCTTCCTTAAAAAATACATAACAAAATAAATAATAAATGACCAATAATCAATGAATATGATGAACCACTAAAAAATAACTCACATCTTGTACTTTTTCTACTATATTGAGCACAATCCATAGAATAAATTTTAAAAAAACTTATATAAAAACAATAGAAATCGAAGGACTAAAAATAAAAAGAACATGATAAAAAATTCATTCAAATTAGATTCCTGTATCACCAAATTTTAATCCATCAATGTAATGAACTAGCCTAGAGAAACCATATAAACAATCACTCAACCCAGCCAACCACTAGACTAGAGGGATTATCAAATTCTTCTGGACTAGTAACGAGTCCTTAGTAATATAATAACATTTATTGTAAATTAATTTTATAATTATATCAACATAAAATAAATTAAACAATAAATACAATAACAAACCATTCAAAACATGGAATAGAAAATAAAGATCTATGTGGGGATAAAAACAATAACAAATGAAATGTGGAAGCATAAACCTAAACATCCTAAAAATATAGGTTGATACAATATCCCAAAAAATGATGAAACTGAAAGCCTATTAACTCCAATGAAACTATAAGTGTCTCCTTGTCCCTCATCACAACCCATTCGTCCACCCCTATATAAACCTTATGCATGGAACTAGAATAGGCCTATGATATAAACACCAATGTAATATATATATATATTTCATTAAAAAAATAACCTAGAATATCATTACCCCCTAAGACTATAAATATCCCTCCGTAAAATTCTTTATAAAATGCTATTATAATTGTAAGTTATAAAATTTGTTTTCTAAATTGTGAAATAACATCTCATTATATTATTTTAAAAAATAATTTTATAACACAAAAAAGGATGGTTAAAATTACTTATAAAAAATCCACAAAAATTAAATTGGTCATATAAACCATAAAAATAAATCCAAATCAACATTTTAACCCTTTTTTATATTTCAGGAAATATCCTTTTTGCTATTCAACCACAATAAAAATCCATATATGAAAACCAATTCACAAAATAAAAAAAAATCATTTTTCCCTTTTCAAATTTCACATTGAAAACATTTTAAATAAATATTTTTAAAGTATTCCAATCAAACTCAAGGTGTTATTTAAGTCAAAAATTGAAACCAAGGATCTAGGGAAGCACAATCCAAAAACGACAATTAAATGATGGTTCCTTTTATTAATGATAAATTGCGGAATGTAAATGTTATATAAAATAGAATCCTTTAAGGTTCCCTAAAAAGACCTAATAATAAAGGGAATAATATTAAGGATCTAGTAATAATGACATGTATGAGTGAATAGGAACCTCAGATTGAGCATATGATCCTATCCAGGTCCCCAATAGTCCACTTGGATGATCTGAAAACACAACCTAATAGAATATTATATGCTACTATTCGCCATAAAAAGGTATCAATTTCTCAAACAATGCTACCACACCTAGTATTACTATTGAGATGTAGCTGGAAAATATATCCTACAAAATCTCTATTTCATACCAGGCCTTTCCCTTACATAGGTCACTCAATATTTAGAAATATCTCTTACAGTAATTAAAAGGGATTTGGGTACAAAAAAACCATTCAATTTACAAAAAGGGTTTATACAGTGCTAGGGATTTAACAGAGCAAGCTAAAAGCACATATAAATGGGGTATTAAATAGTCTTGTTAATGGGGGACCTTTTTCTGTTCTTTTTCTAAAAGTACCAATAAAGAACCGCATTTACAATTACTTTTTACTTTTATTCATAAATGGTATATTTCCAAAAAATAATATATTACCAATAATATATTAATTTATAAATAAATTTATATTGATATAAATATAATACATTATAATGAACCCAACCCCTCTGCGCCATTTCTTTGTGAAATTCTAGTGTTTGGGTTGTTTTGAAAGTTAACAATGGCTTAATTAGGGAGTTTTCAAAAAATACAGTTTTCTAAACGGTGGCTCACTCAATGGTGGCTCACTGAACGGTGAAACCGAACAGTGAAACCTAATGGTGGCACTGAAAATGGTGGCTCATCAAATGGGGACAACGAATGGTGGTTCACTAAAAAGTGACACCGGATGGTGGATCACTAAATGGTGACACTGGTGACTCACCCAATAGTGATTCACTTCCAACAGTTTTCCAAATTTTTAGTTTTTACCATTTTTTTTAGTTTCGCACCTCTTATTTCATATTTGACATAAATAATGTTTAAAATATTTTTTAAGGGTTTATAAAGGTTTTTTAAAGGATATTAATTGTATCTTTCTATCCTAATTCTTTGGGGTCTTTGGAGTAATCCAATCGCATGGTCTTAGCCACCACCCAACTTTATTGTACTTGAAACCATTTCTCGATCCATTGATATAAGATCCGGATATTTCTAAAGTTGAGGTCCTTTATTATCATTTCTATTAGTTCACAATGAATTATTCTTCCCAGACTAGATGTGTTCTTGTGTTGTACCCCCATGTCTAGTTTTACTTGGTGTTTTCATAATACACATGCACCCCTATTTTTGTATAAGGAAGACTCATCAGTGTCATGTTGTTCCAAGTAGGTATTTTATTCGATTCTCTTTTAGTTGTGTATCAAGCAGGGTTGGTATAATGATGCCTCCATAAGAGAATAGATTAATCCAAATTTAAAAAAGATAATGTTATATAATAAATGGTGGATGGGGGAGATGTTGATGTTGATATCTTGTTTCATTTGTTATCCTTATTTATGATGTGGTCTGTTTTGGCTGTGTGTTCTCTAAAAATCAAGGAAGTTGGTGGTATTTTCTTATGCATGGGTTATTCCTTATAAAAATTATTGTTTGTCCTGAATAATTTCTATAAATACCATTCAGGTTAATCACATACATTTGGTTAAATTATTGGATTCCCCAATATGAAAACCTTGTGTGATCACCCCTTATTATCATAGTGATATTTAAAAGAACAGTGTTGGCCAAATCTGAATACACCATGTTTGATAGGTGTTGATATGTGCTATATTATTTTTGGTTTTGTGACTTGTTTTGGTTGTGTTGTACTACTGTTGGAAGTGCATTTGTTAGTGCATGGGTGGATAGAGGTGTTGGTTCTGTGAAAAGGGTGTGGTATGTGTGTGCAGCGGGGATGTTGTTTAGTTTTGGTTGTTGTGGGATTTTTGTATAGGGTGGTACAAGTGGTGTGTTGGTATCTCCGTTGGAGAGATTGATTAATTATTGAATGGGTGGACTTGTTATGCAGTGAGACTACATCCGTAAAATGTTTGGGAGGTAAGGATACATGACTAGGTTGTCATGATTTCATGTTTAGGTGTGCCTGGTGGGGTGTTTTTTTGTAGTGGGCAGTCAGGTTCTATTGTGGGGGAATAACTTGATCATGATAACATTTAAGAATGATAGTTGGAAGTTGGTTAACAGGTGTCTAAGAAGGGGGGAGGGGGTGTAGTGGGACTGCAAGCTGGTTGTCTATGTTATCTTTATGAATTGGTGTTAAAATGGATGTGTTACCATGGTCCCCATTTCATAGTTTGACTTGGTTGTATTTAGTTTATTTTAGCGTACTAAAAACGGTTGCAGATGTTGTGTCTATTAGTTTCTCAGGTAGGTAAGGAATAACTAATGTTAATTCATAATAAAGTTGTTTTGGATGGGTGTTAAGTAAGGGAGCTTTATGATCTAGATTCCTTCTATTAACTTACAAAGTAACTGTTTCTAGTGTAAATAAATGCATTTAGAGGTACCTTTAAGAGTATATTTTTAGGGTATGGATACTTTCTTTGAAACCCGTAGGTTGGCCAGAGTGTATGGTATATATATATATATTGGTAGTTCCTTGTTATTTGTATTTTCACACCACCCATGTTGAGCACTATGAGCCGAATACCACATTGTTATGGGAGATGGTGTCATTTCCAAACATCCCGGTTGGAGAATAGATGTCTGGTTATTGGATATTCTCTACTTCCACTTCTAGTCATTCTTCAGCCTAAAATTTTTTTGTAGGCAGTAATGAATTGAAGTTTATTACCATATTTAAGGTATTTTTTTGTGTGATTGGTGGTTTGTTTTTCTAGTTTCATTGGGATGAGGCACATGTGTTTTCAAGAAGGGAATCGTATGTGTGAGGCCTAGGTGTTTGTGGGAAGGAATTGGTGTGGTTTGTGGCCCAATTTATTGTAAGAGAAATGTGATGTGGTATATGGCCAAAGTGTGTGCAAGAATGTTTGGATAGTGGGTCCTATGGAAGAGTGTGGTAGTGTCATTATGTTCACCATTAGGGATAGGTAGTTAACCAGGGTGGAGTGGTGTGGGTTTCCCAAATATTTATGTGCTTACTAATTTACATCATGTGATTTTTTTATTTTGTGAGCATGACATGGTGAGGCTGGGTGGTTAGTGTTCCTTGTTAGGTTTCGTTGGTTTTGGATTTTTTATCACTGGGTAATTATTATAATTTTTCCACTTGTGCATGAGTGACTTTGGTTTTTCCCTACCTAGTATACTTGTATGACCACCATACATATATAATACTATTTTTTGTTTCTGGAGAGATTATGTTGACCATATTGGAGCTTACTAAATCTTAATTTGGGGATTGTTTTTTTGTAACTATTTAGTTTCATTTTGGAACTTACTTTGTATTTTTTTGTGTATCTATTAGTTTTAATTTAAACACGAATGTGGGATGGAATTTGGTTTCATTATATATATATTTTTCTTGGAATTGTTTAAGTATGATACATCTTATCTCTTAATCTTGGTTATATAAAAATGGTAATTCCTCCCTTCTTTGTGTGATTTCAATACCTTTGTTGTTGGTCTCCACCCCGGGTCATGTTGGAGGCGGGGCTCAGAGGTCATTATCTCTCATTCATCTTGAAAAGGGAAGGTCTTGGAATATTTTTATCCCTTCAATCATCTTAAAGAATGTGGGATGTGACTGAATGGTATCAAAGGTGAGGTTGATAATTTGATGGAGTTCGGAGTTAGGAACATTGAGGATTTCATGGGTCGGTAGGGAAACAATGTTAGGAAATCTTAGTGCATAACATTGGCTAGGGAAGACTATCATGGAACCAAAATTTTAGGCCCCCTATGATCCGATTTAAAGGCTTGGAGATTTTTGAATGACCAAGTGAGGATACACTAATTTAGGGGTAGAGACCCTATGGAAGGTATATGAATCATATTGACTTGTGTTCTTGTGTTTCATGGGTGTTTCTAGAAAATTTAAATAACAAATGAGTTAAAATGAATCCTAAATAAATTCCATACTAATCGAGTATATGAGTTCCTTTTTTACCTTTCAGGTAAGGCACCCTATCATCGTCCAGTAGTGGCTCAGGCAGTGGAGGCACAATAGACCAATCTGGCCTATCAGAAGAGGTTTGATCTAGTAGAGGATGAACAGTGGCAGAAGGCGCTTCATGCCTTCCAGCAGCAGACTCTGGTAAAGTACATGGGCATAGTCTCAGATATGGAGATGGAGAGTTGGATCGAGGTGCAGGTGATTGCTTTCAGCTTAATCTAGGCTTTGACAATGTATTATGTTCTTCGAGTGGTGAGCTAGATGTGGGTAGCAGTGCATCATTGGTGGATGCATTACCTTGGGGAGAGGGAGGAAACTTGTCACACCCCGACCGCGGATGTCCGTAATTGTTCTTCTTTCTTGGTCCTGATTTAAATTTTTTTTCGGAGTTTAATTGCATTGGCGGTTTCGCGCCGGTGCACGGTCACCGCATCATTAGCGGTGACCGTGCGTTCAGCCCGGGTGACAGTGTGTTCACCCGGTGTTTTAAAAAAATTATAATTTTTAAGTTGGTATTTTATTATTAATACCTTTTCATATGTGTTATTGTTATTGTATATATGTTTATATACGTTTATATATATATGCGTAATAATGTATGTATATGTATAGATCTATATGTGTACAAATATATATATATGTGTAACATCTTTAAATTATTTTATAATTATTATTGTAAATACGTGATCAAAATAATTATTATTTGAATTAACTAATTTATTATTTATTAATACTGTAAGTTTTATTATTATTATCTATGTTTTATTATTATTAATATTATAAGTTTTATTATTATTATTATTATAAGTTCTATTATTAATATTATGATAAATTTTATTATTATTAAAAGGTTTTATTATGATTATACATTTTATTATTATTGTTATAATGTTTTACTATTATTATTATTATAATTATTAACATTATTAAAATGTTATTATTATTATTATTATTATTATAATCATTAATATTATTATTTTTATCATATATATATATATATAAACCTACCCCACCCTAACCCTAACCTATCCCCCTACCCAGCCGCCACCCAGTCCCCCTTTTCTCCTCTTCTCTCTCCCCCGTTTTCTTTTCTCCTTCTCCCCCGTGCAACCCCCGGCCTTCCGCTCCTGCGCACCGTCCCGCGCCGACCTTCCCTCCCTCCGGCCGTCATCCCCTCTCCTCTCATCCGCCTCGCCTCGTCCCGGCGTCCCGAGGCCGCACCCAGCCGCGTCGTCCCCGTTCTCCATCCCAGCCGTCCCGGCTCCCGCCTCCGCCTCCCGTCGAGCCGGCCTCCCTGTTCCCGCGCCCCCTGCTCCAGCATCCGGCGACCCGAACGCCGCCCTGCTCTTCCCCTGCACCCCCGCCTTCGCCGCGCCCAGCGGCTCCCTCCGCTCCCTGCCGCGTCGCCGCCCCGGCCTCCCTGCTCCGCCACCTCCCGCGCGAACCCCCCCAGGCTGTAAGTTTATTTATTTTCTTTTTTTTCATTTTTTTTGTTTGTTAATTTTAATTTTATAACGATTAATTATTTTTATCATATTAATAACATTATAATTATGTTATTATTATCATATTATTATTTTTATTGTTTTATTATTATTATTATGTTAATATTATTTTATTATTATTATTATTATTACTTTATTATTATTATTATTATTATTATATTATTATTATTATTTTTATTGTTATTATTATTGATATTTACATTTCATATTATTATTATTATTATTGTTATGATTACTAACATATTATTAATATTAATATTATTATTATTATTATGTTATGATATTCTTATTATTATTATTAAATTATTATTATTATTATGCTATTGTCATTATATTATTATTATTAATATTATTATGTTAACATTATTTTATATTATTATCATTATTATATTATTAATATATTATGATTATATTAAATTGGCATTGTTCCTATTATTATTATTGTATTAATATTATGATATTATTATTATTGCTATTATTGATATATTATTATTATTATGCTAATTATATTATTATTATTATTGTCATTGTTACGACTATATTATTATTGTTATTATATTAATACTGATATTAACATTATATATTGGTTACTGCTATTATATTATTATTACTGATCGTTAAACCCGTTTTTCGGTCTACTGTTTTAGGATCTGTTTGACGGCGCAATTCGATGCGCCATTTTCGCAACGGGAGTCTTGGGCCGTGTCATTCGTCATTCCGATTCGAGGTAGGTCTCCCTATGCACTTGACTCTAAATTAAGAATTTATTTATTCCTTGTCCTTTTATTAAATTTCAGTAAATTTTAGGAAATAATATTAAGTAGTTTTTATAGTGTGGTGATTTGCTGATAACGCAAACTGTTTAATTCTAGCATTTCATTAAAAGTGTTTTCTTGGTTTCAATTGTGGGATTTCATAGTAATGTCGCTAAATGGTTCTTCCTGAGTAACGAAAGACATGTTTAATTGGGTTTTGAAATGTTTTTGGCATGTGTAAATTAGTAAATGTACTGTTTATGGAAAATGGTGTTTTCTTATAACCTTGATTAGAGAAAACGTCGTGTGACCTTTTGAAATTGTTTTTGGAAACTTTACGTGTGGTTCTTGGTTGACGAAAGATGTTTTCCCTTGTTGTGTTATTAAAAATAATGTTTTCTATGTTGTGAAAGTTGTTTATGTTCTTGTGTGAGAGTTTCCAAAAAGGGGTTTTTGCGAAATGATTAGGTAATGACAATTATATTTTCAGAAGGGTATTTTTGACGTGCGTGAGTTTTGAAATATTGTTTGGGTCTGGAAATGGTGACTTTTGTGTGTGATATCTTGTTTGGCCTGCGATATGAGGAAGAAATATACTACGTGAATGTGAAGCTTGTTTGAGCACACGGGGAAACCCTTGGTATCTAGGTGGGCGGACTAGAACTAGTGCGCTAGTGAGCCGGATGGGTGTCGTCCCTGTTTCACTTAGCTGGATTGACGATTGCAACACTAACTAAACATATGATATCTGAGGGTCGTGGCCTTCTAAGCCACCTGTTCTGAGGGTCGTGGCCTTCTAAGCCACGTTTTCTGAGGGTCGTGGCCTTCTAAGCCACGTTTCACCGAGACACGAGGTTCTAGGGTCCCACGCGAGCTAGATGAACCTTAGGGGATTTACCCATAGTGCTCTACCATCTCTGGCGTGGTGCCTTCCGTCGGCATACGGGGGACCACTTGGGTGTGAGTGTGTGCATGTGTGAGTGTGTGTGTGTGTGTGAGTGTGTGAGTGTGTGTGTGTGCCCATGGTTATTGCTAATAACTTCTGGTTTATTTTTACTTGCACTTGGTTTTTCCTTGCCTGTTTACTTCTACTTGCACTTGTTTTCTTTCCTGCTTGTTTACTTTCAGTTCTTCTTTACCGCTTGTACTGGTTGCTTTGCGAAAATGGTTCTTAAATAAAAATGCGTTTTTCTCTTGTGTAGTAAAACTGAAAATGTAACACTTCTTTATCGTTCAGAACGAATTTAGAATCAATGAAAAGAAATTCAACTTTTAAAAAGGAATAAGGGTAATGGCTCGTGTTTAGTTTTTCAAGTGAAACATTGTAAAAGCATACTTTTATACATTGTAGTTCAAACCTGGAATAGGTAGATTCTTTATTTACTGGCAGTGCTTTGGGATTTGTTGTTGGGCTCACCTACTGAGTACTTTTGTGCTCACGCCTATCTTTTACCACTTCAGTTGCAGGTTCCTTGTGTTCAGGTTTTCCTGACTTGAGTCGCTCAGTGATGGGGCGACGTTGGTTTGTAGTTGGGTGGTGACCCGCGAGGTCACGTGGAGGTATGTCGTGGTTTAGTTTTGTTATGTCTTTAGTGTTTGCCCGTTTGTTTAGTTTACTTTCGTTCTTTTGATCTTGTTTTTAGTTTGGGCTAAAATCGTTCCCAACGATTGAAACTTTTAATGCCCGGCACTTGTTGCCATCCCGGGGGGATTGGGAACGCCCCTCGGGACTTGCCGCGGACCGGCTCGGGTGACCGGTTCAGGGTCGACCCGGGCTGGTTCGTGAAAAAATGGTATCAGAGGGAGGTTCTTGTTATTTGGGTTGTCCGGTAGAAGGAGATTAGGACTGTCGGAACTCGAGGGGTAAGTACGGGAAGAGCGTCGCGAACTCTTGCTTGCACTGATCTTCGAGTTACCAGGGGTAGTTCGGGAATTGTGTCCTTGTCTTTCCTGGTTTGTCTTGGATTGAGAGATGATAATGGAGGCAAGCCGACGTTACATCGTAATTTCACATGGAGTAGTGACCCATGTGGAGTCCGAGTACGTGGTTTGAATTCCTCCTAGTGGTCTACACTGACTTGGGACATGGCCCACTACCATGTCGCCAGGTTGAGTGTGACTACTAGTCCCTCATTTCTATGATTGATGCAGATTTGGATGTTGTTTCCGTTTTGGTCTGTGTGAGTGCGTAGTTGGAAATGAAAAAGGGTTTTTGAAAATTTGACTGGTTTCTTTTAAAGGACTTTAAATATATGAAATGGGTTTTGAAACTGAAATCTCTTGATTTGGAAATCTGTTGTTTTCTTGAAATTGGTTAAGAATGGTTCAGGATGAAAACCCAGGTCCTCTTTATGAACGTTTGCACATGTGTGAGAATGCATGGAAAGTGTGTGTCGATGCACGTATGAATGGAATGTGGATAAAGACATGTGCAACGGGTCATGGGAGTACCTGGGTGTGTTTGAAATTTAACGCTTGAATTTGTTTTCTGAACTGGGTTTAAAGGGAAAATGGTTTTGGAAAGTTTTTGGTTTGAAGGTGGATTGGTTTTTGGGAAGTGATCTTGAGAAAGGGTGGTTTTGAAATCAAAAATAAAAAGGGAATTTTAAAGAGGAGATTTTATTTTGGGTTGTGTTGTATTTGATTGGTCCTTGTGCTGACTGTTTTTGGATGAAGGCGCTTTTATTGATGTTGCTTCGATTTGATGTTGGTTTTGGCTTTGTGTTTTATATATCGCTCGGGAAATGCCGCCCAGAAAGGTCTCTAAGGATTCGGATATGTCATGCCCAGTTTTGGTCCTCCACAGACATTGCCTATTCTCCATGGTGATCAGGGTCCGCTAGAAGCAGTGAAATGGCTTGAGGAAGTGGAACGTGTCTTTAGAATATTGGGAACTCCCGATAATGTTAAGGTTCGTGCAATTATGGAGTTGTTTGAGGGTCCAACTCGGGACCAATAGAAGAGGGTTACCCCATCATCAATGCAAGGTGAAATGACGTGGGATGTCTTCAGAATCGTTTTCATCCAATGGTTTGTACCTGAGGAAGTGAAGCTGGAGAAAAAGGGAGAGCTTGTGCATATTCAACAAGGTCGACGGATGATGAAGGCATATGTTGACCATTTCAAGGAACTAATTTCCTTTTCTCCAGATGTAGTGTCGCATGAGCTCATGAAGGTCTCTCTTTTCACTGGGGGTCTGCGTCCAGAGATCAAGGAGCGAGTCCTCCCTTCTAAAGACCCTTGTTTCAAGAAGCTCATAGAGGAAGCATTCTTGGCTGAGTTAGTTTCTGGTGTGCGGGTGGTTAATACTTCAGCGTCCCTTGTTGTGGTTCGTAAGAGTTCCCCCTCTGGTGAGGAAGAGGCGCCAGAGATACCTGTTCCTAAGGAGTTATCCCCTTTGGTTCCAGCTTCCAGTTCACCAGATCGTTCGATGGTGTGCTATCAGTGTGGTCGTTTCGGGCATTTAAAGTCGTCTTGTCGCAACCCTCCGAAGACGTGTCATCGCTGTGGTTGTCTGGGTCATCTGGAGAAGTTTTGCAAGAAGCGTCGCTTGAAGCGGAAGCTGTGACGGGAGAATGTCAGTACCTGACTGTGAGGCAGAAGATGCTTCAGCCATTAGAGCCCCAGCCACAAGTCTCGGGGTGAAGCTCGCGCACAGTCAGGAGTTCCCAGGGCTGTGAAGCTCTGGTCTAGGTTTTGTGTTCCATGTTGGCGGTGGAACAATTAGAACTCACTTCATGTTTGTCTATCTGCTACTAATGTTTCAAAGTCGTTGTAAGTATGTTGTTTCTCTATGAAGTAATGATGAACTTGTTCAATTATAGTCCAAGAAATTTTGTCTGTGTGGATGTGATCTTGTAAATCGTGTGTCTCTCGAAAGGTGTGTTTGACCCTCGTGTGGGTTGACCTCGTTTTGGTTATGTTGTCGATGTGGTTATGTTTTGTGGACTTCAATGGATCATGTCTCCAATTTGATGTTGGTTAAATATTCCTTCTATGGGTTCTCCCTGGTGTTGAACTTGTTGACTCTAGTCGTGGGTTCAAGGATTCGACGGAGGTGTAAATCTGATCGTGTTATAGTGGTCGGTTTGGATTGGTTGGGAGCTCCCGCGTCGACCCCCCTTTTTCCTAGGGTTGTCTATTTAGATGGTAAATTTTTCTGCACTAGTTGAGTTCTTGTGGTGGGGAGAACCCCTTCGTGTTCTCCCCTCAATCTCGGACCCCAGTTCTCTCTTGAATCGGTCGGGTGTGACCTGTGCAGAGTAAGGTCATCCCCGAGATTCTCAGTTCTCTCTGGTTCCTTTAGTTCCGTTGGGGCATGGACTTAAATTTTGACCGACTTTTGGCCTGGTGACTTTCTGGGGGTAGAAAGTGTCTGTGGTGGGGAGAATTGTCACACCCCGACCGCGGATGTCCGTAATTGTTCTTCTTTCTTGGTCCTGATTTAATTTTTTTTTTCGGAGTTTAATTGCATTGGCGGTTTCGCGCCGGTGCACGGTCACCGCATCATTAGTGGTGACCATGCGTTCAGCCCGGGTGACAGTGTGTTCACCCGGTGTTTTAAAAAAATTATAATTTTTAAGTTGGTATTTTATTATTAATACCTTTTCATATGTGTTATTGTTATTGTATATATGTTTATATACGTTTATATATATATATGCGTAATAATGTATGTATATGTATAGATCTATATGTGTACAAATATATATATATGTGTAACATCTTTAAATTATTTTATAATTATTATTGTAAATACGTGATCAAAATAATTATTATTTGAATTAACTAATTTATTATTTATTAATAGTGTAAGTTTTATTATTATTATCTAAGTTTTATTATTATTAATATTATAAGTTTTATTATTATTATTATTATAAGTTCTATTATTAATATTATGATAAATTTTATTATTATTAAAAGGTTTTATTATGATTATACATTTTATTATTGTTGTTATAATGTTTTACTATTATTATTATTATAATTATTAACATTATTAAAATGTTATTATTATTATTATTATTATTATAATCATTAATATTATTATTTTTATCATATATATATATATATATATATAAACCTACCCCACCCTAACCCTAACCTATCCCCCTACCCAGCCGCCACCCAGTCCCCCTTTTCTCCTCTTCTCTCTCCCCCGTTTTCTTTTCTCCTTCTCCCCCGTGCAACCCCCGACCTTCCGCTCCTGCGCACCGTCCCGCGCCGGCCTTCCCTCCCTCCGGCCGTCATCCCCGCTCCTCTCCTTCGCCTCGCCTCGTCCCGGCATCCCGAGGCCGCACCCAGCCGCACCGTCCCCGTTCTCCATCCCAGCCGTCCCGGCTCCCGCCTCCGCCTCCCGTCGAGCCGGCCTCCCTGTTCCTGCGCCCCCTGCTCCAGCATCCAGCGACCCGAACGCCGCCCTGCTCTTCCCCTGCACCCCTGCCTTCGCTGCGCCCAGCGGCTCCCTCCGCTCCCTGCCGCGTCGCCGCCCCGGCCTCCCTGCTCCGCCGCCTCCCGCGCGAACCCCCCCCCCCCCCCAGGCTGTAAGTTTATTTATTTTCTTTTTTTTTCATTTTTGTTTGTTTGTTAATTTTAATTTTATAATGATTAATTATTTTTATCATATTAATAACATTATAATTATGTTATTATTATCATATTATTATTTTTATTGTTTTATTATTATTATTATGTTAATATTATTTTATTATTATTATTATTATTACTTTATTATTATTATTATTATATTATTATTATTATTTTTATTGTTATTATTATTGATATTAACATTTCATATTATTATTATTATTGTTATGATTACTAACATATTATTAATATTATTTTTATTATTATTATTATGTTATGATATTCTTATTATTATTATTAAATTATTATTATTATTATGCTATTGTCATTATATTATTATTATTAATATTATTATGTTAACATTATTTTATATTATTATCATTATTATATTATTAATATATTATGATTATATTAAATTGGCATTGTTCCTATTATTATTATTGTATTAATATTATGATATATTATTATTATTGCTATTATTGATATATTATTATTATTATGCTAATTATATTATTATTGTTATTGTCATTGTTACGACTATATTATTATTGTTATTATATTAATACTGATATTAACATTATATATTGGTTACTGCTATTATATTATTATTACTGATCGTTAAACCCGTTTTTCGGTCTACTGTTTTAGGATCTGTTTGACGACGCAATTCGATGCGCCATTTTCGCAACGGGAGTCTTGGGCCGTGTCATTCGTCATTCCGATTCGAGGTAGGTCTCCCTATGCACTTGCCTCTAAATTAAGAATTTATTTATTCCTTGTCCTTTTATTAAATTTCAGTAAATTTAAGAAAATAATATTAAGTAGTTTTTATAGTGTGGTGATTTGCTGATAACGCAAACTGTTTAATTCTAGCATTTCATTAAAAGTGTTTTCTTGGTTTCTATTGTGGGATTTCATAGTAATGTCCCTAAATGGTTCTTCCTGAGTAACGAAAGACATGTTGAATTGGGTTTTGAAATGTTTTTGGCATGTGTAAATTAGTAAATGTACTGTTTATGGAAAATGGTGTTTTCTTATAACCTTGATTAGAGAAAACGTCGTGTGACCTTTTGAAATTGTTTTTGGAAACTTTACGTGTGGTTCTTGGTTGACGAAAGATGTTTTACCTTGTTGTGTTATTAAAAATAATGTTTTCTATGTTGTGAAAGTTGTTTATGTTCTTGTGTGAGAGTTTCCAAAAAGGGGTTTTTGCGAAATGATTAGGTAATGACAATTATATTTTCAGAAGGGTATTTTTGACGTGCGTGAGTTTTGAAATATTGTTTGGGTGTGGAAATGGTGACTTTTGTGTGCAATATCTTGTTTGGCCTGCGATATGAGGAAGAAATATACTACGTGAATGTGAAGCTTGTTTGAGCACACGGGGAAACCCTGGGTATCTAGGTGGGCGGACTAGAACTAGTGCGCTAGTGAGCCGGATGGGTGTCGTCCCTGTTTCACTTAGCTGGATTGACAATTGCAACACTAACCAAACATATGATATCTGAGGGTCGTGGCCTTCTAAGCCACGTGTTCTGAGGGTCGTGGCCTTCTAAGCCACGTTTTCGGAGGGTCGTGGCCTTCTAAGCCACGTTTCACCGAGACACGAGGTTCTAGGGTCCCACGCGAGGTAGATGAACCTTAGGGGATTTACCCATAGTGCTCTACCATCTCTGGCGTGGTGCCTTCCGTCAGCATACGGGGGACCACTTGGGTGTGAGTGTGTGCATGTGTGAGTGTGTGTGTGTGTGTGAGTGTGTGAGTGTGTGTGTGTGCCCATGGTTATTGCTGATAACTTCTGGTTTATTTTTACTTGCACTTGGTTTTTCTTTGCCTGTTTACTTCTACTTGCACTTGTTTTCTTTCCTGCTTGTTTACTTTCAGTTCTTCTTTACCGCTTGTACTGGTTGCTTTGCGAAAATGGTTCTTAAATAAAAATGCGTTTTTCTCTTGTGTAGTAAAACTGAAAATGTAACACTTCTTTATCGTTCAAAAGGAATTTAGAATCAATGAAAAGAAATTCAACTTTTAAAAAGGAATAAGGGTAATGGCTCGTGTTTAGTTTTTCAAGTGAAACATTGTAAAAGCATACTTTTATACATTGTAGTTCAAACCTGGAATAGGTAGATTCTTTATTTACTGGAAGTGCTTTGGGATTTGTTGTTGGGCTCACCTACTGAGTACTTTTGTGCTCACGCCTATCTTTTACCACTTCAGTTGCAGGTTCCTTGTGTTCAGGTTTTCCTGACTTGAGTCGCTCAGTGATGGGGCGACGTTGGTTTGTAGTTGGGTGGTGACCCGCGAGGTCACGTGGAGGTATGTCGTGGTTTAGTTATGTTATGTCTTTAGTGTTTGCCCGTTTGTTTAGTTTACTTTCGTTATTTTGATCCTGTTTTTAGTTTGGGCTAAAATCGTTCCCAACGATTGAAACTTTTAATGCCCGACACTTGTTGCCATCCCGGGGGGATCGGGAACGCCCCTCGGGACTTGCCGCGGACCGGCTCGGGTGATCGGTTCAGGGTCGACCCGGGCTGGTTCGTGACAAAACTAATGTTTCATGGGATGACTTCTATAAGAAGTTCCTGGAGAAATTATTTCCTTCCACGATGAAGGCCGACAAGAGTTAATAGATAATATCCCTCTAGTAGAAGAGTATGTCAGTGAGAGAATTAGAGATCAGGTTCAAGGATCTCTTCTGCCTTTTTAGAGATCTCTTTTTGGATGTGGAGTCTTAGTTGAGGTGCTTAGAAGAGGCACTCCTCCTTTCCTTTCACTACACAGTTACATCCTTCACCCTACAGACATACATAGAGATTTAAAAAAAATTATAAGGTAGAAAAAATGTTGCACTCATGAGAAGGTATACCATGAGAGGGAAGTTAGATTATTTATTCAATGGGGAAGGCCATTAGTAGCACATCTCTGATGTCAGGACCTTTCAGGTTTTTTTCAGCGGGGAGCTGACACTAACAATTTCAGTTCTGACCCCTTGGTCTTCACCCTTTTCCCACAGGCATGGTACTGAGGTGTTTTTCTTGTGGAGGATGTGGGAAACACCAGAGAAAATTCATGACTCCAGCCCAATACGGTAGAGGTGGCCCAGTTCAATAGCCTCCTCAGCATCAGTTTCCAGCCAATCAATTCTATGAGCAAGGACAACAATCCCCTGCTTCACCGAGGGCAGATGATGTAGGAGGAGGACAAACTCAAGGTGATCCTTAGGGACCTTGACCATGGAATTTTCGGGGATGTGGTCGACAATAGAGGGGTAGAGGAGATTTTAATGGTCAGTTTCATACTAAGTAGGCAGCTATTCTTGCAGTTCTAGAGATTGTTTGAGGTAAGATCATTTTGTTTAGCAGTCTTTCTTGTGCTTTGTTCGATTCAAGAGCTTCTCACTCCTTAATTGTAGCCTCTCTATCCCACACCTCGGTACTATACATAGAGATACTATTCAGGCATCTTGTGTTGAGTACAACAGTTGGAGGTCAAACCAGCTTGTTTGATGTTTTATAGGGATGTGGACTGATTTTGGGGACACATCAGTTCAATTGGGATCTCATCCAATTACAGATGCAGTCATGCGATGTCATCCTTAGCATCGACTGGTTGTTTTTGGTGTGTGCTATTATCGATTGTTTACAAATAATATTCATTATTTCATACCTAAAAGGATATCGTATAACTTTTTTTGGCTAGCGGAGTTGTCAGGTGGGTAGCTGGTGCTTGTAGCCTCATCTTTCCTTGTTAGTTGAGCAGTCAATGGGATCAATGAGTACAGAGATAGTGGGGGATTTGAGGGTCATTGGGGAGTTCATGTATGTTTTATCTAGGAGGTTGTGACTTTACCCCCTCAACATGACATTGATATTGGGATATACTTACAACCTGATGCTTCTCTAACATCGATGGATCCTTATCAGATGATAGCCTATAATTTGAAGGAGTGTTATATCTAGATTGATGATCAGATGAGAAATGGATTTTTTGGTCCAATGTTTCATTTTGGGTCCTCTGGTCTTGTTTGAGAAGATTTTCAATGGCAGTCTGAGGCTATGTATAGACTACCAAAGGTTGAACCAGGTAAAAGTTAAGAACGGTTACCCTCTCCTGAGGGTAGATGATATTTTAGACCAGCTAAAGAGAGGGAGTTTTTTTTTCAAGATTGTTCTGTAGTTTGGGTATCAGAAGATGACTATGAAGGACGGTGATATCCCAAAGACTCAATTATAGTTCACGTATGGGCATATCGAGTTTGTAGTTACACTATTCGGTGTTATGAATGCGCCAACCGTGTTCATGGGACTCATGAACTCTATCTTTTGTGAGTTTCAGGATGGATTTTTTTTCGTATTCATTGATGAAACTATAACCTAATAAATGTCAGAGGAAGATAATTTTGAGCATCTCTAGATTGTCCTAGAGATCCTTCAGCACCACAAGATGTAAATAAAGTTGTCCAAGTGAAAGTTTTAGACATGGGTGGTCCACTTCCTTTGGTATGTGGTGTCTCATAAGGGTGTAGTAGATTACATATTGAAGGTTTAGGTAGTTTTTTATAGGATAACACTAAAAAATGTGTCTGAGGATTGCGGTTTTCTTAGTCTGGCAGGATACTACCCGAGATTCGTACCTGATTTATCTCAGGCTGTAGCCCCTTTGACGGTTCTGACCAAGAATTCCCATGATATTGTGTGGAGTATGAATTGTAGAAAATTTATCACCTATATAAAGGGAATTTTTATTAGTTCCTTAGAGCTCAGGTTTCTAGAGGAAGGGTTGATGTTTGAGGTGTTATGTGATGCATCCCATTTCAGATTTGGTTGCGTGTTAATGTAGCAACTGGGAGTGATCGTCTATTGGTTTAGGTAGTTACATCCCCATGAATTTAAATATGAAACCCATGATTGGAAAGTTGTAGAAATCATCTTTTCAGTAATGATTTTGTTGAAGTACCTCATTAGATAGCGCTTTGTGGTCTTCACATATCACAAGAGCTCGAGTTATATATTTTCCCTATAATATCTGAACTTGAAACATCATAGGTGGATGTAGTTTCTCCCAAATTACTTTTTTGAGTACTCCTACACCTCCGAAGAGGGGAATTTTGTGGTTGATGATTTGAGTAGGAAGTCTCAAAATGAAGTGTTTTGGGAATCTTCAGATTATTGGAGAGCAATAGAGGAGTTGGATACCTTGCACTTAGATGCTTTAATGGATGATTGAAAATGATTTCTCTTTGAGATGAAGGTTCAATCATCTATGACATGATATGTGGAAGACACTTAGTGGGGAGACATAGAACAAGAGGTGATGCAATATCTCCTTCACTTGGGAAATGCTCTAGGGGGACAGTCAGACGATGTCTAGATCCATATGTTGTTATGTGGGAAGATATTATTCCTAGTGGAATACATGATTAAGTTCTTTATGAGTTCCCCAACTCACCCCTAGCAGTACAATGAGGAGTTTCCAAGATGTTTCAGGGTTTGACAGAATATTTCTGGTGGACCGAGATGAAGTGGGTAGTGGTAGAGTTTGTGGAAAATTGTCTGGTGTGCCAGCAAGTGAAGGATAAGCACCATATTCCCGGTGGTCTGTTACATCCCTTATATGTCCCAAAGTAGAAGTGGGATAACATCTCAATGGATTTTATCACATGATTACCCAGAGATCAAGGAGGATGAAATTCAATCTGGTTGGTATTCAATTGTTTGATGAATTTCCACACTTCTTAGGGATCAAGGAGTAGAGCAAAGTGTATTCATTAGCACAGAGTATATGGATGAGGTAGTGAAACTTTATAGAGAACAGAGATCTATTGTCTCAGATTGGGATACACATTTTACATCACGAGTCTGGAGGGGATTTCAGCATGCCATTTTCACTCTATTAAGCCTCAACCCCACTTTCCACCCTCATATGGATGGACAAATAGAGAGGACCATCCACACATTATAGGACATGTTGAGAACATGTGTTCTAGATGTTACTGGGTATTAGGAGTGAAATTCTCCATTGGTAGAGTTTGCTTACAATAATACCTACCACTCTTCCATTTTCATTGATCAGTTCGATGATTTATATTGAAGAATGTGTTGTTCACCCTTATGCCAGACAAAATTTGAAGAGGTGACATCTCATAGTCTGGACATGGTGCAAAGTATGATAGAGAATGTTAAAATTGACCATAAGAGGTTGAAGGAATCGAATGATAGATATATGTCATATGCCGATCATAGGAGAAGACCCTTGAAGTTTGTGGTTGGGGACCATGTATTTTTAAAGGTTTAACCTCAATGTGGGAATTAGAGGATCATATGGGGGAGTAAGATTTCTCCTAGGATGACCAAACCTTTCAAGGTGTTGGGATGAGTTAGCAAGGTGGCATATCAGCTGGCCTTTCCACTGTAGTTGGGTAGGATCTATGACATCTTTCATGTCTTGCAGCTTTTTCGGTATCTTCACGATGACTCCCATATCCTTGATTGGGGAAAGTTGGAAATTTAGGGAAATACAACATTTGTGGGGAGACAAGAGGAGATCCATGATCATCGGGAGAAGATGCTATGTGGTCAGACCATGACCTTAATTCGTGTGTTTTGGAGGCATGGAAGCCTAAAGGAGATTACATGAGAGTGAGAGCTGCATATGCCTGTATAATACCCAGAGATGTTTTGAGTTTTTCGCCTATTTATTTCTTTGTAATTTAATGGTTTAAAATTGTTTTATATGAGACATGATTTTTCCTTGTTATATAGAATATGATAAAGTCCTTATGTACAAGGAGGGGAGGATCTACCCCATAATCAATAACAATTATTGTGGATGAGATTGAACCCATGCGGGTGAGCCAGTTCCACACAATATAGATAATATCTTGACATGGGGGAAGGAATTCCTTGATTCATATGTTTGGATTGTGTAGCCTTTTGTGTTGTGAGGTTTTTGGGGAGGTAGATGTCGGGGACGAGTTCTTGGATGTTGAAGTCTACACCCTAGCCTTTGAACTATAGAATATGGCTTATCCTTTAGATATAACTTACATGGGGTTTTTCAGACCCCTCCTCCCTTTGAGGTTATATTAGAAATATAGACGAATAAAATAGTTTGAGAGGTATATGATGTAATGACTAATACCCCTATGGGCCATTCAATTGTGAAGATATAGTGTTTTGGGTGTTCGGGGAGGTAATAGTGGCATAATTCATAATTATTCCAAAAATACAGTTTTCTAAATGGTGGATCATTGAATCATGACACTGAATGGTGGCTTAGAAAATGGTGAAATAGAATGGTGTCTCATCGAATGGTGACACTAAACAGTGGATCACCGAATGATGACACCGAATGGTGGCTCAACGAATAGTGGATTCCCAAATGGTGACACTGAATAGTAGCTCAACGAATGGTGGATTACCAAATAGCGGTTCCCCAAATAGAGAAACCTAATGGTGGAACTTTGAACGGTGACCCCAAATAGTGGCTCATAAAATGGTGACACTGAATGGTTGCTCACCAAATGGTGATACCAAATGGTGGCTCACTAATTGATGTCACCGAATTGAAGCTCCCCGAATGGTGACAACGAACTGTGGCTCACTGAATGGCCACACCAAACAGGTTCTCACTGAACGGTGACAGCATAGAATCACCCAATGCCGATTCACTTCTAATAGTTTTACAAATTTTTAGTTCTGACTAATTTATCCCAACTATTTTAGTTTCTACCCTCTTACATCTTATTTGAAATAAAACGGGTTTAAGGCTTGTTTGGGCATTTTTAATGGTGCTTCATAGGATATCAATTCTATCATAATATCTTAATGCTCATAGGGACTTGGAATAAATGAACCACATCATCTTAGCCATGACCCAACATTAATGTACTTGAAACTGTTTCCTTTTCTTTTGATATTGGATTTGGTTTTTTCTAAATCTGAGGTCCTCTCTTCACTTTTCTACTGGTGCAATTAGAATTTTTCTTCCCAGAATAGTTGTAGGTATATTCTATTCCCCCTATCTAGTTTTCCATAGATTTTTCCTCCTACTCATGCACCCCTTGTTCCATAATAAGGAAGAATAGTCAGTCACATGTTTTTCCAGGTAGGGATTTCTTTCACATTCCATTTAATTTTCTTTCATGTGGGGTGGGTATAATGATGCCTCTTGTCAGAAAGGCTGAATAATAATTTATCAATGATAATGGGAAGTAATAAATGGGGGATGGGGGAAATATTGATATTGATCTCTTGTTTCATTTGTTATCCGTGTTTATGTTGTGATTTTTTGTGGTCGTGTGGTCTCTAAAAATCATGGTCGTTAGTAGTCTATACCTGCACATGGGTGATGCCTTATAACATTTATTTATTTTCATTAATAATTATTATAATTAACAATATGGGTAATCACATTAACTTGATTAAATAATTGGATTCCCCATGATGAAATCCATGGATGACCACCCCTGCTTTTCAAAGTGAAATTTAGAGAACAGTGTTTTCCAAATAAATATACACCATGTTTGATAGGTGTGGATATGTGCTGCATTATTTTGGGTTTTGTGACTTGTGTGGGTTGTGTGGTGTTTCTGTTGGAAGAACAGTTGTGGGTGCAGTGGTGGATAAAGGAGTTGGTTTTGTGATAAGGGTGTGGTATGGGTGTGCTGTGGGGTTGTGGTTTAGTGGTGGTTATTATGGGATTTGTTTACGTGGTGGTATGGGTGGTGTTTTGGTATCTTATTTTGAGTTATTGATTGATTGTGGAATTGATGGACATGTAATGCAGTGGGAATCCATTTGGTAAATGTTTGGGTAGCAGGGATCTATGGCTAGGTTGTCATGATTTCATGTTTATAGGTGTTCCTAGTGTGGTGTAGTTGTTCAGTGGGGCTACCGAGTTTGTTTTTGAGGGCATGACCGGAGTGGGATAAATTTGAATAATGACAGTTGGTTGTGACAGAACGAGTGTACAAGAAATGGAGGTGTGTAGTGGGGCTATAAGTTAGCTTTTTCTATTTTTTTTATCAATTGATGTTAAAATGGATGCCTTACCTCTATCCCTCTTTCCTTGTTTGACTTGGCAGTGTTTAGTGGCTTTTGGCCTTCTGAAAATAGTTATAGATGTTGTTTCTATTAGTTTACCAGGTTGGTATGGAAGAACTAAAGTTAATTATTTGTAACGTTGTTTTGGATGGATGTTAAGTAAGGGATAATTATGATCTCCCATCCTTATATCAATTTACAAAGTGACAATTTCTGGTGTAAATACATGCATTTAGAGGTTGCAGAAAAGGTAGTTTAGTGTGGGATGGTTACTTTCTTTGAAACCCATAGGATGGGTTGAGTGTTTGGTACCTATATATATACTTATAGTTCCTTGAGATTTACATACACACCCCACCCATGTTGTGAACTATGTACCGAACACCCCATTATTAATGGGGAGGGTGTCCTTTCACAATATCTCGGTGAGCGGATGGATGGATGGTTATTTTGTCTTATTTAATCCCTCATCTAGGCATTCTTTTCCCAATACATTTCAAGTATGTTGTAATTTCTTGAGTTTTATTACTAGATTTATGGTATTGTATTTGTGAGAGGTGGTTTGTTTCCCAGTTGACTTCGGGATGGGGAACAAGTGTTTTCGGGAAGGGCTTGGTATGTGTGAGGACCAGGTGTCTGTAGGAGAGAATGTTATGTGGTTTTTGGACTAGGTGTTTGTGGGAGAAATGTGATATGGTATGTGGCCTAGGTGTGTTCATGCATGTTGTAACAGTGGGGTTGTGAAAGAGAGTGGTAGGGTCAGGACGTTCTCCATTAGGGGTGGGAAATTAACATGTGGGAAGCAATGTAGGGTACCCAAGGATCAAAATAGTTACTATATTACATTAATTCACTTGCATTGTTCAAGGATCATGCCTTGGTGAGGCTGGGTGTTTTGTGATCCTTGTCAGGTGTTGTTGGATTCTTTTGTTTTCTCATTGGGGTATTAGTATGATTCACCCACTTGGGCATGAGTGACTTTGGTTTTTCCCTATTGAGTATAACTTTATGCTCAAACTATATATATAAATTTTTTTTATGTATCAAGGAAGATTACATGGACCATGCTAGATGTTACTTGATCAGATGTTGGAGAAAGTTAATGTGTTGCTGCTTAGTTTCATTTTGGTACTTACTTCTGAGTTATCCTTGTATTTCTTGCATTTTTATTTTAAACATGCATGTGGGATGAATTTTGCTTTCATTATATGTATCTTACTTGGAGTTGTTCGAGGTTGATACATCTTATCTCCAAATCATGGATACTATTAAAAAGATAATGCCTCCCATATTTGTGAGATTTCTATACCCTCAATGTAGTTCGCCACATTTGGGTATATAGGAGGTGGGACTCGGGGGGGCATTATCTCTCATTCATCTTGTGGAAAGAAGGTCTTAGCTCGTACAATCCCTTCCCACATCTTGAAGAAGGTGAGTCATGATATATATATATATATATATATAATCTTTTAGATTTGGTAAATATGCATTTACACTTAATATATAAGAAATTTAGAAGAAATGGATTATAAAATAATTTTAAAAAATGTTTCAATTAATATTTTCGTAATTATTACTGAGCGATATTTATTTAATATCAATTTTATGATAAAAAATCAACAAATTAATAAAAGATATAAAATAAGTTGAAAACATATCTCAAACTCCAAATGGTATTATATTTTGATTCATGTGTCCATTTGGGCTCTAAATCTTATCAAATCGAACCCTATGATGATTTATATGCCTTAAAGATTAGAGGGCAACCTCAATCATATTTTTTAGGCCAAAAAGGCTGAGAAATCCTCCAAAATTGAATCTTTAGTCAAGGTACCCCAACATTTTAATGTTCAATAGATTTTTATCCTTGTTTAATGGGGTTGTATTTCCTTTTCCATTGAGAGTAAAATTATTCTCAATGATTATAATCAAATTGATATTATGGTTTTAATATTTTATCATTTTTCATAGTGTAGTTTTATTTATATTTAAATATTTAAATATTTTTATATTTGGATATAATAAACCACTTGTAAAAATAAATATATCAACATATTTACATAAATATGTTTTTTTAGTATATAAAATGAAGGCTTATTATTCATTTTATTTATAGTAATAAAATTTCCATTTTATTTAACTTACAAAAGATAAATAATATGTATATATATACCTATACAACTAATGTTTATATATAAACATGTGTCTGTCAATAATTAACAAATATATATTTATATATATATTCTAATATATGTAAATAGATACACACTCAAAAAACGTATTGAAAACAAAATATAAAAATTTTATTGCATTATGAAAATATATTTATGATGATCATACATACATATATGTGTGTCTTAATAAAAATATGCATCTTTATATTGTTTTCTAAGATATGTAATTGAATATAATATATAATATATTTAAAGAAATAAATATATATTACAGACATGAATATATATTATAAATTTATTTAAAAATAATTCTACAAATATGTAAAATATATATATGTATATATATTTTTAAATATATCTAAATAAATTGAAATATCATTTAATAGACCAAAACAATATGGTGTAGTACTAAAGGTGTTCCATCTCCGAAGGATATGCATCGGGGTTGAATCCAGGAGGGTGTACAAGAGGCTAGAAATTTACAAAGCACTGATTAAAGTGGTGGTGGCACTACGTCAAAATAAGCATTTAGAGGCGGTTTTTTTTGCGTTTCGCGGCGGTTTAAACCGCCGCTAAATGGATTGGCGGCGGTTTTCAAAAACCGCCGCTAAATGTGGCGTCGGGAAACTATTCGCGGCGGTTTTCAAAACCGTCGGAACGTTTCGCGGCGGTTTTTTAGCGGCGGTTTAAACCGCCGCTATTTGAATTTTTTTTGATTTTTTTTTTGAATTTTTTTGAATTTTTTTGAATTTTTTATTTTTTGTTTATTTTATTATTATTATTTCTTTATTTCGTTTATTATTTCTTTATTTCGTTTATTATTTCTTTATTTCGTTTATTATTTCTTTATTTCGTTTATTATTTCTTTATTTCGTTTATTATTTCTTTATTTCGTTTATTATTTATTTATTTCGTTTATTATTTATTTATTTCGTTTATTTATTTCGTTTATTATTTCGTTTATTATTTCGTTTATTTATTTCGTTATTTATTTATTTATTTATTTATTCCGTTTATCATTTATTTATTCCGTTTATCATTTATTTATTTCGTTTTTTATTTATTTCCTTTTTATTTTATCTAATTCACTTTTATTTTATTTAATTTCGTATTACTTTATCCATGCATGCATGCACATGCCCATGCAGCTGCCTGCATGACAGCTGCCCATGCACATGCCCATGCAATATAAATAAAATCTGCGTCTGGTGAGATTTGAACCTCTGACCTCTTGCTTATTATTCAAAGACTTTACCACTCCAGCAAGCCCGCCATGTTGTTAATAAACAGAATTTAATATACTTATATATATTAATTGAAAAAACAAATAATACATAACTAATAGATAATAAATAATAAATAATAAATAATAAATAATAAATAATAAATAATAAATAATAAATAATAAATAATAAATAATACATAATAAATAATAAATAATAAATAAATAATAATAAATAATAAATCGTAAATAATAAATAATAAATAATAAATAATAAATAATAAATAATAAA
Source organism: Viscum album (assembly GCA_963277665.1). Taxonomy (NCBI): domain Eukaryota; kingdom Viridiplantae; phylum Streptophyta; class Magnoliopsida; order Santalales; family Viscaceae; genus Viscum; species Viscum album. The sequence continues at coordinate 899,226,237 of OY728127.1, forward strand.
TAAATAATAATAAATAATAAATGGTAAATAATAAATAATAAATAATAAATAATAAATAATAAATAATAAATAATAAATAATAAATAATAAATAATAAATAATAAATAATAAATAATAAATAATAAATAATAAATAATAAATAATAAATAATAAATCGTAAAATATAAATAAATAATAAATAATAATAAATAATAAATAATAAATAATAAATAATAAATAATTAATAATTAATAATAAATAATTAATAATTAATAATTAATAATAAATAATAAATATTAAATAATAAATAATAAATAAATAATAATTAATAATAAATCGTAAAATATAAATAAATAATAAATAATAAATAATAAATAATAAATAAGAAATAAGAAATAAGAAATAAGAAATAATAAATAATAAATAATAAATAATAAATAATAAATAATAAATAATAAATAATAAATAATAAATAATAAATAATATATAATAAATAATAATAAATAATAATAAATAATAAATCGTAAATAAATAATAAATAATAAATAATAAATAATAAATAATAAATAATAAATAATAAATAATATATAATATATAATAATAAATAATAATAAATAATAAATCGTAAATAATAAATAAATAATAAATAATAAATAATAAATAATAAATAATAAATAATAAATAATATATAATATATAATATATAATAATAAATAATAATAAATAATAATAAATAATAAATAATAAATAATAAATAATACATTATAAATTATAAATAAATAATAATAAATAATAATAAATATTTAATTTTAAATAATTAATGATAAATAATTAATTTTAAACAATAAATAATAAATAATAAATTATAAATTATAAATTATAAATGATAAATGATAAATGATAAATAATAAATAATAAATCATAAATCATAAATCATAAATAATAAATAATAAATAATAATAAATCATAAATAATAAATAATAAAGAAAAAATAATAATAAATAATAAATAATAAACAATAAATAATAAATAATAAATAATAAATAATATATAATATATAATATATAATATATAATAAGTAATATATGATATATAGTATCTGAAACACATGAAAAAGTATGAAAAGGCGTGATAAGGGATAAAAAATCATGAAAACACATGAAAATAGATAGAGAAGCATGAAGAAGTATTAGAAAGCACGAGAATGCATGAAAACTCATGACAACTCCTGAAAACTCTGTAAAACCTCTTAAGAATTTAACATAATCATCATAATAACCCCAAAAAACCATTGATAAAGATAAGAAGTCATAGAAAATCAAATAAATAGTAATAAATAGAGCAACCATTAATATATATTTATAAGATTAGTTTTAAATACATTTATAAAATTTTTTTATGTGTGTTTATGAATAAATACATAAATACATCTATACATACACACAATACACACACACACACACACAGACACATATATATTTACGAATAAATACATATATGTGTGTGTATTTGAAAAGCCATATAATGTTAAAACAACCATAACATATAATCTAGAATCCTGTTTCAACGCCACAACCAGTCAAATCGAAGAAAATGAAACAATCTACGATATGATATGTGGTACAGGCCTAATGGACATCCGGATCGTAAGTTATACCTGTTTAAATTTTGAAAAATCGGGGTGCCCCGGCTAAAAACTCAGTTTTGGAGGCCTTCTAGGCCTTTTTTGGGGTCGAAAAACCCTTGACTGGGCTGGCCCTAGTCACAGCGACGTAGAGCTCGTCGCAGGCTTCGATTTGATATGTGGTAGAGCTCAAACGGACACCCGGGTCAAAAGTTATGGCCGTTTGAAGTTTGAGTTCCGTTTTCAACATGTTTTGGATCTTTTTTTAATTTTTTTTACCCTTCAAATTGTTATTAAATGTTTTTTAATCGATAATAAATAGAAAATTATTAATTAATAATATTTTTTAAAAATATTTTGAAGCCATTTTCACTAAATTTCTTATATATTAAATGTAGTAGTCTATTTATATTTATCTAAAACATATTTATAATATATATATTATATTTATATCAATATAAATGTATTTATATAACAATATATTAATTTTTTTTATTTTTTTTATTTTTTTCATTTCATTTCGCGGCAGTTTTTTAAAAAACCGCCGCTAATCACCGAAAAAATTAAATTTAAAAAAAAAACCGCCGTTTCGCGGCGGTTTTTTAGCGGCGGTTTTTAAACCGCCGCGAAACGCCACCCAGATTTTTTTTTAGCGGCGGTTTTAAAAACCGCCGCTAAAAAACCGCCGCGAAACGGCGGTTTTTCTGTAGTGTGGGGTGAAAAGTGCTAATAAGGATTGATAACTTATAAAGGTTTTGTGGAATCACTATTAAAGCAGTCAGGAATATAGAGGTCCAACAAAATAATTTTACCCCCTTTAATAGTTCTACCATTATCAGTGCTAAAAATGTGTTGTTAAGGGCACCCTATAATAGACCAAAAAGGAGATGTTAAAAGGGCCCTTTAATAGCCACAAAAGATATATTTTTAAGGACCCATTTAACATAACTTTTTTTAGTTTTGATAAAATTCTATGGATTTTAAAAGTTATCCATTCTTCATCCATTTTTTCACACTGATAATGACCTATTCTACAACTGTTAATGATCTCTTTTATACTATTGATTACATGAGTTAAATAAAATAATTTTGAAGTAACCCACACTTGACCTCTTACCCCATACTTAAAATATCCCATTTCACATCCCTTAATATATTGAATATATGAATAAAAAAAAATAACTAACCTATGGGATCTAAAGGCACAAACTACATCAAACTAGTCATACGAGGTTTAAAACGGGATTTACATATGTATAAAAAAATTACTTACATTTAAAATTAGTCATCCACAAAGTTCCTCAGAAAGAAAATCCCTTTAAAAAATATTTGATATCTAATTTTAAATTTAATTCAAAAACCATTTATCAAACCACACATAAAAGATAATTTGTAAATATTACTATTTACATTAAATCAATTTTGAGAATAACACATCCCTTTTCAAAGGAAGTTAGTTGGGGTTACGAAAACATTTCATAAAACCAAAAATAACCATTTTAAAACATCAAATAATTCTCAACACACTATATAAATAAAATATTTGAAAAAATTCCACCCTATATGTTTTCAGAATCAAAACATTATAAAATCAAACACCCATTTTAGAGATGTAACTAGCTTGAAAAATTCTTTCAAAACATTTAAATCCCATTAGGTTAGCCTCTCAAGAGTTTTATGAGCACTTTTCCTGAAACCCATGACCTTTCCATGTGTTTTAACCATTTAAAACCCTTTTAAAAAATTTATTGGAATTTTATGTACCCATAATTCTGAGTTAAATCCTTTCAAATCATTATATTCATTTTTAATGATCCACTAGATAAATTTTACATACACTTTTAATGATAAGCATCCATGCCAAGTTTAGATTTCATTTGAAAAGAATTTCCAGCATACTATAGGGTTAGTAAGCCATTCTAAATTTATTTATAAGTGTTTTTACAAAACAAAAGAAAATTATAACATTAATTATAGTGGGCTTTGAAATAAATAAATAATATATTTTATGAGAAAACAAATCAAACTCGTCCTCTTCAATGGAGAATACACAAATGAGATAATAAATAAACATCTCAAACATTGAAACCCATGGAATTATTATTAAATCCTTATAAAATCCTAATTTAAACTCACATAGGTTTTAGGATTCAAAATAAAAATCAAAATTGAAGGAAAGGAGGATGAATGATCAGAGGAGAAGAAAACATTAGGAAAGATGGCATTCCATATTCAAATATATGGAATAAGAAGCTACAAATCAAAGAGGAATAAGGGTGATAGCTCACCCAATCACACCCCACATTCGACTAATGAATCATAGAAGAAAGGGAGGGTTGATTTATAAATTCCTTATTAGGGAAAGGTAAACATTCCCCTTTAATAAAATTTTTCTAGTCTTCATGGTTTTAGAAACCTTACACCAACTATATAGTGTCCACAACCTAGAATTAACAACATCACATGGTTTTTTGAAATGGTTTGGAAAAAATATATCGACTAAACAAACTCACTACCATTAGCTTCACACTCTTCATAAATTTCTTTGGGAAATTTATATAGTTGGAAAATCTGTGCACCAACCATTCCAAATGAAACTATTAAATTTAATACCTAAATTGTATGTTTTTCAAATCATTTACAATAATAATGCTCAATTAATGAACCAATACCCCAAATCCTCAAAAGATCCACATTGTTTAACCAAGAACATTTGTGGTTTTGACTGAATAATTCTCAATAAATTCATACTAAACTTGAAAGAAAACTAATGTAAAGGCACCTATGAAATCGTAGCCACATGGTTTCCCCAAATTCATGTCTGGAGACTGTGAACAGAGGTAAATATTCCATATTTCTAGAATATTGAATCGATACCTCCATGAAACATAAAATACATTATATTGAGAAAAAAATATTTCAATATAAAAGGAATAAGAGATAAGTGGGTGTCAAAATATTCCCCAACATCACTTTTTCTATAAATATTAAGTCTCTAGTCAATTAAAGATAATTGATAATGGAAAATCACTACAACACCTTAATAAGAAGCATACTGTTTGAAATATCCTTGATGCTCCTGAAAAAATATTACCATCATGAAAGATATATCATCCAAGATATATACAATAATCCTAAAATAATTATTTAAACCTTAAACATGGTATAACCATGAGTATTAAAAAACAGATTCTAAATAAAGAGTGACTAAATAATGGTCTTACCAGGCTTAAAAGTTAACCTAAATAGTGAGGTAAGAGATGGACCATTTTAAAATTAGAGAATCACCAAACCAACTATGATTCCATAAAATCGAAATGTAATGCATATAATTATACTCGCCCATAATATCTATAAAATAACATATCTCTCCACAAGTCTAACATTACCATAATAGAAAAACAAGACAGAAAAAACAATCAATCATGAACAATGACCAGAAATCACTCCTCAAACATGTCACCCCAAATGAAACATGAGCATCAGACTAACCTAACACTTCCTCATAGATACAGGGATATAACAAAAATTTATAAATACACAAATCATATTGTCATTATAAAACCAATTTATACTAGTCCTTATTAATTAAACTGATGTAAACATATCCTTAATCCCTTAGTAGTTGAAAAAACTTATTTATAATCCACATTGATGATATGAAAAAATCTATTGAAGATATACCCTTAATAATAAATACATAACTTTTATCAAGTCCATTCTTTGAGTAAAAAGATATAAAATCATAATTTTCACCAAACTCAATCATGTTACTAAAACCATATCAAATTGTTCTAGCCAAGATGGAGGGTAAAAATAAAAATACATAAAGAAATCCAATAAACATACATACCAAAGTCTAGTTCCACAAAAAACAACTATATTCCTAGTTGGATAATAATCCATTTTTCAAAAAGAAATGTCCTTTTAGCAGAACCCAACAATTTAGAAATGTCTCATTTCATTTAAAATACTAATACACTATGGAAATTAAATAACGCCTCAAATAGATTTTAAAAAACTCCAATTCCATCATAAAATAAGAAACCCACATAATATTTTAAAATTAAATTATTTCAAAATACACCAAAATATCTTTCATTTTATGTTAATTAGATGATAATAATCACACTATGAAACACACTCCATCGTGTCCAAGATTCCTTTTCCAATTTTATAAAAATTGTTTTAGAAAAAAAATATTCTAAATTTCAATCTAAAACTAACAAATAATTAAAACAAAAGATCCTTTAAAATAAATCAGGAAATCCAATTCCATTTTACAAACAATATTTATGATATAATTTTAAATCCATAATAATTTATTGAAATCAAACCCCGTTTTAATAAACACATCCCAAGGCTCTCTTTCAAACTAAATAAATTTTCCAAAAATATTTTTTAATGAAACCATTTTCAAAAAAATATCACTAGAAATATAGGTACACCACAATATTTAAAACTAAATATGATCTACATGAATAAAATATTCAAAAAATACACTTTATGTATTTCAATCCATTTGGAATTCGTCATGTGTGGTCTAAAAAACTGGCCAAATAAGTTGTTTACCCCTGATTGACTCAACCATATTGTTTGATGGTCCATGGTCTAATCATGAAATAATAAATTTGATATCTACAAGGTCATTTTTTAGATTCTTTCCTTTTTAAAACTATATAAACTGATATCATCCCACTAATCCACCACTTTCCCTCACACACAAAAATAATCTAACCCCTAAGGAATCAAGGACTATGAAAATTAGGATCATTACTCTTCCATCTTTAATTCCAAAAAAAATATAACTCAAAATTAAAAATCCAGTGACCATGGTATCTCAACCATCTTCACAAAGGGTGGTAATAAATAATCCACCCCTCGATATCATATTGAACCTCAAAATCTTTTCTAACATAATCTTACCAAAGAACCCAAAATATCATGAGAGATAATTAATTACTTAATTATCCAAATGAGAATCATAGGCTATATTATTATTTTTAATGAACCAACATAGGTATTCTATCTTAATAAGAACCTGACCATCCACTACACTGATAGGTATTCCTAATCCCGATAGGCTGGAAACTAGTGCTTTCCAACTTGAGACACAACTTAGTAATTATTTCTCCCTTAATATTCTAAAAAAGTAAATAAAAAATGTTTATAAAAATTACCAATTCTAGACATGGAATTAGAAAAATAAATTCATAAATTATAAATAAATATAACAAAATCATTTTTGAAAATGATATATATACATAACATTAGGAAATGATGATAAAAATTCTTAAAAATTAACATAAAAGGGAACTAGAATTCACTAGATGTACCATAACTGACTTCTAGTCCCTCATATAATTCTAATAATCCACCCAAATATGATGTTTAAGAATGGAGTAAAGGAAGTGCTAGGTATTAGAAACATAAAAATGATCTATATATCAGTGAGTTAAATGGCTAAGTAGGTATCCACCAACTAAAATTGAGGAAATAACTTCATAACATAGTTAATAAAATGACAGTTATAACATAAATTAAAAAAATGGGTTTTCACATTATCTATAAATTAGTGAAATAAGATACTAGACACATGTTTTCAAAAAACCAAACTTTTTATAACACAAATAAGGATGGTTAAAAATTTTCAAAAGGAACGTTATAATATGTAATAATGTCCTTTAAATCATAAATATAACTTAAAATCCTTATTTTTTCTTGATTTACTGTAGTTTATGAAATACTATTTTTCCTAAAAACATCAAGGAAAAACCATTTCTCAAACCAAATATAAAAAATAACCATTTTAAATAGATTTACTAAAAAAATTGTAAATTAATACAATATCCCTCAAGGTGATGAAAATCATAAAGAGGCACCAAGTAATAATGGGAAAAAATCCAAAAAATAGTAAAACTATTATGACATATAATAGATTGATCTAGGGGAACACATATAATACATTAAATAGAATCCATTAATGACTCTTAAAAATTACCACATCTTTATAGAGATTTTCCTAAGGACCTAGTAATAAAGACATGAACTGGAGATAAAGAACCTAGGCCAAGTCTATTGATTCATTGAATTTCCTCAATAGTCTCATAGAACTATATATAATTTAAATATCCCAGTAGAATCTATGTTTCCACATGCCATAATGATATTTATAGCTATCATGTCCCACTAACCTTCATTTTCTATCCAATCATGTTTTTCTGGGAAACATTCCATGTATAGTGCATTATTATACATTAGGACATTATATACTAATAGTCAGTCACTGTATTTTTTTACTCCCTTGAAATTTCAGATGGAGGTTAACACAAAGAAACTATAACATGAGTCAACAAAAATTAATTCTTAATAATCCACACGACACCCCATATTCGATCAGATGAAATAACAACTTTGAAATCCATTAATATTCATAATATAAGGATACATCAAAATAAAACACCTAATAAGTGATATAAATCCACACCTTTTTTAAAAAAATTCATATGGGTATGAAAGAGGAAATCACATATTTATATTATATCTTTACTTAACATTCCAATCATTCTTTGATGAAACACTCGGAAATCCAGATCAATTTCACACTAGAAAAAAAATCCCATTTCAAAAATCATTTTAAGACCAATAATCACACTACAATTGAAATAAAATATCAAAATATAATTATTTCATTGAAAAAAATTTTGAAAAAAATTAAATCTTTTAAAATTATTCCAATTGTTTCAAAAAAATCTCTTCACATAACTACACCTCTCATTATTAAGATATCAAAGGAAATATGATGACACAGTGCTAATAAACATTTAAAATTAGGTCCACCCTTATTGGTTTTATAAAAAGAACCATTATAACACAAAAATCAGATTTTTAAAATGAATACATATTCAAACATAATTTCAAAATATTTAAATCTCTTTAGAATATCCTCTTATTCACTTTAATGAACCATTTTCATGAGATCCAAGCCCAAACCATGGCATTAAAGCATTTGAATTATATTTAAAAAACTGAAATGCAATGTAATATTTCTATAGTTACATAAGGGATATCTTTAAAACAAATAAATAATTTTTAAATATCCACTTGATAATTTTCAAAAACACTTGCCATGCGACATGTCTGTGGCATGTCGAAAGTCAATTTAAAAATCATTTCTGTCCTATTGTGGGATTAAAAATGTCTTCTAAAATAATATAAAACCATTTATAAACAAATATATAATTTAAAAAAAGAATTAAAATATAAAGAAACACCAACTCATTCCATATGGAACTATCTGAAACATATCAGTTTAGATAGAAAATGAACAACCCATCTATGAAATGGACTTCTCACCTAAAGGGAACTTAAATCCTTATCATTAGAGCATCCCAAACCCAAATCTAAACCTAAATAGTGGTCATGGTTCATGGGATTAACTGAAAATTTTATAAAGGGTCATATAATATGGGATAAAAATAAAATATAATTAAATAGGTCTTTCCTTACAACACCATGATATTTTAGAATATATTTCCTTTAAATAAATTTTATTTGTTTGATAGATTTCTTGACATGTAACACTGAGCTTAAAATGAAAAATGATATATTATGCCCTATAGTTTAAAATTATGATATAAATATATAATTAATTTAATTAATTAATATTTATATATTAATGATTAGTAAATAAATTTATAATTTTTATTACTGTAATAATAATCTTCCAAAATACATTTTGTTAAAGAAAAATTATTTCATTTTTTGGAATAAAATGATAATTTATTTATAGTATTTTTAAAAATATTAATTTACTAAATGAATAATATTTTTAAAATAGAAATTCTATTTTATGTTCATGTAGTTTTTTTGAATTTTTTATAATAAATTTTATTTATTTTTAATTATTGAAAAATAATTATTTTTTTAAACAAATAATTTAACATAATTAAATAAATTAATATAAAAGATAAATTATGTTTATTATATGATAATAATGTAAAAATTTAATCCTTTAGATAGATATAATTTATTTAATTACATAGTAATCAATATTATAAATGATTCTGGTACAAGTTTATTTTTAGGTTTAAAAATTATTTTTTTGATAGTTGTATTTCATTGTTTATTATTAGCATACATTAAAATTATAAAAATTTAACTTTATTAATTGATCATAAAAATGGCAAAAAATTCAAATCATGGGGTTCAAATTTTCAAAATAGATTCAGTTTATTTTATTCATTATTAATTGTAACCATGGTAAATATTTTTCACCTCAAAAAACAGTATACCAAGTAATACATGGTCAAAACTATGGTATAAGTACAAGAAATGTCAAAAAAACTTCTCTTTATAAATTATATTGTTTAATTTCATTCTTAATCATATTTTATTTGACGTGGTGTAAATATTATACCGATGTTATATTATAATGACCATAATATTGTTTTAAGTAATGAATAAATACATAATGTTACTCTTTGTTTTAATAACTCTAATATTTATTCCTAGTCATAAAAATATGTTTCCATACATTGTAAATTGTTATTTTGAAGATAAATTTGTTCTAACTGATTTTTTTTTTAATTTTTAATATTTTAATAATTACCATAAATTCTTTCAGAATGTTGATAGAATGATTGTTCAAGTAATATAAAAATATAACAAATAATTTTAGGAATATCAAATTAAATAAAAATTGAATGAATTATTGTTTTCCAATTATATATATATATATATCGTATTAAAAAAGTGGCAAAATTTTACATTTTAATTTCATTTATATATAGTTGTCTTTAAAGTCTAACAATGTGAATAGTCCAAAAATTGGTTTTAATGGTATCTTATGTTCAATAATAATTTATTAAAGGATTTTCAATTTATAATATCATTTAAAGAGTGAATTATATAAATATAAAATAACATCCACTATCCTATTAAGGGTATCTCTCCCTTTTCTTGTAACATTCATGTCCTGTAAACTGTAAAATACATTCATATCACGATTATCATCAATAGTTTTAATAAGGGTTTTAACTAAGTGATACAGGTTAAAACATCACCTAAACATATCTAAATTTTATTGAATGATATTATTTTGAAAAAAAATTAATACTAAATGATAAATATACTAATATAGTTCTCCTTTAATACTAATATTAATTTATATTTATTTAATACTTATGTCATTCTATGGGTTCCCCTCTCATATCCTCTACAAGGATACCACTTATCCTTTTTTAATCACACATATTGATCCACTCAGTGAGAATAACCCCTCTTAAAACCACTTCTAAATTCCATAGAAAAAAGTTAGTAGGTTTTTATTTCTTATAATATCATCCCGAGTGTCTTTATGGAGAGATCCAGTTTCAGTTTTCAAGAAGGAGGTAATCATCTTAATCGAGCATTGTCATTTTACATCATATTATACCTCCATTAGTTATGATCTAAATATATCAAGGTAATAACATAAGTATCTAACTTATACTGAGGTTTTATTATTTTAATATAATAACTTTATTCTTTTCCTTTTTCCATTAAATCAGAATCACAATTATCACTCATACATATGTATGGATTTCCACCACCATGAAGCAATGAAATTCATTTTCCATCACCTCCCCACATAGATGGTTATAATTATGGAATAAATAAATATCTATGATATTATTTTTCCTGGTAATTTTGAATTATTATTTACGTTTCTCTCCTTCAATTCAATTAAAAAATAAAAACTTCACTCATGTGTATGTTCGAACTATCATCTATATGAAGCGGCTTAATTTATTTCTATCTTATAATTATATAAATAGTTTTAAATGTTTATTTAATGATTAAATATAATAATAATGTAACATTTAACATTCTATATTTGATGTAATTGTGATCAACGTAAAATACCAGAATATCTATATCAAACTTACATTATAAAATAAAACACTAAAACCTCGCAATTACAATGTTGGTAAATAATTGTTTATAAATGTGTTTTGAAATGTTATAATTGTATCATATACGAAGTTATAAATATTTAATTGGTTATGGTATATATTTATATAATGTTTATATTTTTTATAATGTATATGAGATAGCTTATGAAACATGTATGATATGGGGTAAGTGTTTCTTGTCTCACATTAATTTATGTGAGATATATTCCATATTCACAACATTCCTTTTTATGTGCTATATATAATATCAAGGAAATAATTTTTGGATTATTTTAAAGGATTTTGTTGGGATTTAAAAATCCATGTAATGAAATCACTTTAACTATATTTTTTTATAGATAGTACTAAACCTCTATTTTAATTATGACACAATTTCCTTTATTTTCTATGATATTTATGTTAAATTTACCTTAATATAAATTATGAGGTTATTATTCATTAAACTCTATCTCTTTAATAATTCCATATTTATGAAAAAAAATTTACATGTAAATACAATTTAGATATCTTTGATACCCGAAATGTTTTAGAAATATTTCTTAATAAAAATTTCCCATAATTTCTATTATATAAGATGTAATTTTTCATCCATGTACATGATCTTCAAAAGTATTCAATAAATTTTTTTATTAATACATGAAATGTTTTAAATTTTTCATTTTATTTCCCTTTTACTTTAAAAAAAATATTTACCGTGAATATTTTTATTAAAACTGTTTCCGAATAAGGAATTTTTTATGTTTTACAAAACTGTGACAATATTTTTTCATATAACATTTATGGAATGAATGGATTTTTAGTCCATTGCGACCATTAATTTTTTTAGGACTCCATTACATGCTTCTAGTATAATTTTCAATGAAAAATATTTTATCTATAATCTAGGAATATTTTGTTAAAATGTTATTGAAAGAAAATTATAATTTCATTATGGTTTCAATGAATGGATAAAATAAACTCTTAAAATTATTTATCATATATTTGGTCATCCTTTTATGATTTTGATTATTCGTTAGAGATATTGTCTTCTGATATTATCTAATTTCATTTTCTATATAGCTTATTATGATGATGATTCAAGGTAGATTCTATGAAACCCTTTTTCTTTCCATGGGTATACTATGTTATGATAAAATATTTATGAATTCAGTTTCTCTTTCACAAGTTCTTCTATGATAAAATGATATAATGAAACCCATTTTCATTCCATGAGTTATGAAATGATTAATATATGAATGATTTTATAATATTGTGGTAAATTTCTTTTTCATTTTTTTTTGAATTGTGGCTCATCATTTTATAATCCTTGAATGAATTTGGTAAATATGGAAAAACATTATAATGATTATGTTATGTATAAGACAAATTTCATATTCAAATCATTATATATAGTATAAGTTTTATGTTCAGACATTAATCTGTAGACCTGGTTTTGTGTCCATAAGTTAATACATGGACCATGTTTTATGTCAAAAAGTTCAAACAGGGACCTAATTTCATGTTCATAACTTAAATAATAATCCTTTTACTATTTATACATGTTCATAATGTAATTAGATTACGTTTTTTAATATTAAAATGTTTATGATATTATATAATGGCAGATGATTAATTACATATATTTCTGCACAATTTTTCCTATTTTTTGTTATGAAAAATTATTATTTCATGACTCATTAAAAAATTTATTTAATTTATTGGGTATAAATTTCGATTATCATAATCATGTTTTCATACCCTTATGCTTACTTATGATTATTAATTTATATCTCCCACATTTACCCTTATTGAGAATTTGATCTCCCCAATTTTAATGTTTCTTTTCAAATAGGACATACAGAAAAAATTATGTATTTCATTATTAATAATGATTTTATTTTTTAATAAATCACTGGGAGATGTTTTAAATATATTATGTACCATTTTTTATATGCCCAATTTTTAAAACAAAATCAACCTTTATTTTTTAGGTTTGGGTAACAATGATATCTTATGAATACTATTTTAATATGATTTAATATTTATTTGTTAAATGATTGGGTCTCTAATGTTGGAATAAGTGTACGAATTAGTAATTTTTAGAGATAAATATTAGAAAATATTTTTGAAAACCCTGTGAATAAATATATGTATATAATAATATCCTAATGTTTTGTTAAATTATATATTATTTTATTTCCTATAAATTAAATCCACATATATATATAGGTATATTGATACAACCATGTAATATATTCTATTATGGGGTAAAAACATTTAAATGGAGTAATTGGGTATTAACTTGATAGTTTCTAGTGGATGATGTATCAAATTAAGACTCACAAATACATAGAAACAAATGAGGGATAGTCTGTGGTTAATTTAAATTTTCATAACTAGGAATTATGAAGGTATTTAATACTTACTTTCCATTTATATAATATTTTAAAACTAATTTTTTATATAGTGACTAGTATGGGTCAATATTTATATATCCTACAATAGATTTTTCAATATTATATGATTTATCCATATGATTATTTTTTTAAACACGATTATTTTTTTCATAGTAAATTGATCGAACAAGGAGTATTTTTATTAACAATGAATGTGATGGAAAATGGAATGATTTCCCTCAATAAAAAATTGAAATTGGAGTTGGGATATGAATCTTTATGATGATGACTAAGAATATATATTGATATATAGTTAATAACTTTAACATTACTGAGTTTCCTAACACACCAAATAAAATAAAAATGTTGTTTCATGGTAGTTTAGTTGATATAGGCCATGGATGGAATAATATTCAGTTTCATACACATGAAGTAAATGGGGAGAATCAACTAGAGTAATGACTCAAATGAACTAGAATATTTTTTATAATTGAAAAGAAAGGGAATATGGGTCCTCATTTACATGTAAAAATGAAGAGTTCAAAGAAAGAAAATGATATATATCCAAAGGTACCATTTACAGTACAACTACATATATATGGAGAAATTGGAAAATACCTAATTATATACCCTAATATAAATGATAATTTCAATAAAAATAAAGGCACTCTACAATTTCCACCAATAATGTTAATCTTGAAAATTAGGGTGTACTTATCTACCCATCAATACTTTGGGGTGGCATGTTGATGTTTGTATAAATATGGATGAGGAAAATTATATTGTTAATACATTAGTATAATTTAATGTGATTTTGAGAATTTATTATGTCTCTTTAGTATATATATTATAAGTTTATTTAATAAGGAAATGACATAGTATATTCTGAATCAGCATATGAGCATACCTTGATGCAATTATGCACACAAACATCCAATTAAAACATTTTTGGATAATATGGGAATTGATGTAGTGAATAAAAGGTGAATTATCATTTGGAATCATGTATGATTTTATTAAAGAATTACATTGGGAAATGAATCATATATAATATATAATATATTATAAATTAATATAGTTTCATAGTATGATACTTCATAATAAATTGATATTAATTGAATATAATTGTTATATTGATCATGGAAGATTTTGAGATTAAATCATACCAGTATTTGGGTTTCAACTTTGGTCTGGAATATTCAGAAGAGTGTGAAGGTATGTTATTCATGGATAGACTTAACGTAAAATTTCATTGTTTTTATAGATATTTTTTATATTATTCTATGAATAATTATACATATTTTGTAACATGATCTATTCAATTTAGTTTTTTTAAATATCTAGTGACTAGCGTGATGACTTGTCATTTGTTTTTTATTGTATGACCTATTAAAATATAATTTGAGTGCTTAATAAATAAAAAAATTCGTCATGGATATTAACTATTGGAATACGAGATGAATCAGATATGTAAAATTACTTGAAGCGTAATCAAAGGATGAATTTATGTTTATATTATGGAAATAAATTGACTATGTATGTAATCACATATTCACTAATGTCATGGTAAATGATTTCCTCAAAACAAGTAGGTTTTATGATAAAATATATCCTGTTTTGTATTGAATTTAGAGATTAACAATCTTGTTATGTTTTTGGAAACCCATGAGTCTTATAATGATACAAACTTTATTTCATAAATACATAATTTTGAATTATAATGGTTTATAGTAGTGACATAGAAATTAGTTATCATGCTAAAATCAAAAAAATAATTAATTAATACTTCATGACAAACCTATTATAGTATGTGGGTATTAAAATTGTGAGGTAAATATGTGTTTAATGGTAGAACAATGTAACACCCATATATTTTACAACATACTTCTCCTTGGTTAATATTTATTTGTTGAATAGGTTTCTTGACATGCAACACCGATCACAAAACAAACAATGATATATTATAATAAATCCATTAAATTGATGAGTATGAATATTATTTAACATATTTTGAAATGTTTTCTGAATTTTTTCCCTTTTATAGAAATATATTTATTAATTGATAATTTAAATGTACCAAATTCATAGTAATGTCATTTTATGCTTCAAATATATGTTTTCCAAAAAAAATTGTTGCATTTTGTACAAAAAAAATTAAAACAAATTTGGACAATATTATGAATTTTTTTTTAATACGATGAATATTATTTTAAAATAAATATTTGAATATTATCTTAGAATGATTTTTTGGATTTTATTTAAAAAAATTATTATATTTTAGTGAATAGTGAAAATACCAGTTTAAAAAAATTACATTCTTTTCATTAAATAAAATATTTTAAAAAAATCATATTTTTAATTTGATATAAATGTAACATCAAAATATTTTATGTATGTATAAAATTATTAATTAAATATAATAATAATTATACTTTATTTCATTATAAATTCATTTATAGAATTGAAAACACATTTTCCGAAAAACAGATTTCCTTTGTATTTAACACATTTATATTAAAATTTTATTTCTACCACTTCTACAAATTCACTTCTGAATAATTATATTCATATTTTTAATTATGGTCACAAATTTGGATAATTTTACCCTTTTTATTTTTTTCATTATGAATAGTAACCATTGTAAATATTTTTCACGTCAAAAATGGAAAAACATGTAAAATGTGGTCAAATTAATTGATAGACTAGAAATATCCAAAAAAACACAATCCATTGTTTTATTTTATAGTCGCTTTCTGACCTTAATCATATTCTCTTTGATGTTTTTTTAATTTTGTGCCACCTTACTTTGATAATGACCATTATAACATTTTAAATGAAGATTAAATAAAATGTATTACACTCTTTGTTTTAATATATATTATATTTTTTCAATAGGATAAAAGAGGTTATGATTGGATATAATTTTTTTTTCAGAATATTGAAGATTTTTTTCATGGTAATTTATTTTTATTATTTATTATTGGATTAAATATCTTAAATTCTTATAAATCATCAATATATTTCATGTCCAAGTAATAAAAAATCAAATAAATATTATAAAAAATTATGAAAGTAATAAATTCTTGATAAATTATCATGTTCTATGAATATTTTAGACAAATATAAAATAATAGGTATGTTATAAATTTTTAGAATCAAATTTTCTTTTAATATTTTTTCTTTATAGAAAAACTATATGTGTAGTCCATAAAATGACATTAATGGAATATCATGTTGAGAAATATTTTTTAAATGATTTTATCATCATTAAACTGTAATCATTTTCCATGTAAATTTTATATGTTATAAAATATCCAAAATTTTACACCTATGAGTAACACATCATTTTATTGTAAATTTAATGACCCCTAGAGGGTGAATGAGTTTGATATCATGGTAATCGTCAAAAGTGTTAACGTGGGGATACAACGAGATGTTTAGGGTTCGACCATCACCTAAAAGTATCAAAATTTTACTGTATGAGATTAATTAAATATATA
Source organism: Viscum album (assembly GCA_963277665.1). Lineage (NCBI taxonomy): Eukaryota > Viridiplantae > Streptophyta > Magnoliopsida > Santalales > Viscaceae > Viscum > Viscum album. Next base: position 899,243,670 of record OY728127.1, read on the forward strand.
ATTACCTTATATTTTAAATATAATAATTTTTATCCAGTTTAATAGGGAAATTTTATTTTTATTAATTTGATAGATAAAATAATTCTACGGTTTCCCCATTCCTCTTCTATTTAAGGACACCATCTGTGCACTTTTCCTCAAAATTATTGATCCACTAATAAAAATCCTAACCTTTCAAAAACTATTTATAAATTCTAAATATAAACTGAAGAGGTTTTTTGTTTTATTTAAAAAACATAAATTGTTTCCTTAAGTAGATATCCAAAGGAGGTTATTTAAAGAAAAATTAATTGTCCCAACCAGTCACTTTTATAATAATTATTATACCTCCTAAACAAATAAATTGACATTTATTGAACATTGAAATCAGTATATCACATATAATTTGATGTTTTTATTCTAATTTCATGACACTATTTATCATCATTTTCCACAAATTAGGGAATTAAAGTATTTCTCAAGTTTATATGTGAACTATCTCCTTCAGGAAGAGATACAATTCAATTTCCATCATAACCTCCAATGGATTTTTAATGAAATTTTTAATAAATATATATGATATTTATGATATTATTATGTTCCCATATATTTTATTTATTATATTCTTTCAGTTCATTCCATTCATTAAAAAAAGGAAAAATTAGAAGTTTGAACGTATAGACTATTGTCCCAATGAAGTGATGTAATTCATATTTCAACAACACATTGTATAAATAGTTATAAAAGTTTATATAATGTTACATATGATAATCATGAAATGATTATATTTTTGGATATGATGGAACCAATATTTAAAAATAACGATCTAAATTTCTAAAATGATTTTTACATGGAAAACGTAATAGTTAACACAAAAAAACTATAATTTAAATAAATAAATATTAATTAATAGGTAATGAAATGTTATAATTGGATAATATATTATATTATAATTATTTAAATTTTTATTTTATATATGTATAAAAAATATATATATATTATACCAGAGTTCAGAGCTCTTATCAAAAATTCATATGTAATGGAATGATTTTTCATCTCATAGTTAGTCCTATTAGACATATGTCATATTCAAGACTTTCTACTTTTGTGTTGTATAAATTATATCCATTAATGAAATTTATGATTATTTTAATTTAAACTATTATGATTTAATAATCAATATATGGTTGTCCATTACATAATATTTTTATTCATATTTTTCCAAAATGGCAAGGGAATTATAATACAATCTCATTTCCTTTGATTTTTTTGCTAAATTTTTATTAAGGGGAATTATATAAATATTATACTTGAAACCCATTTATTTTCTTCTCCATTAGTAATTTCTATAATATTTATGAAATATTACCATTTTTATCTCTTTGGTCCATAAAATAATCCATAAAATTTTATTAAATAAAATTTGTCCTTATTTCCATTTGGGTCAAAATAATTTTCATTCTTTTCCATGATATTCAAAAATATATTATAGATTTTTTTACCTATGTTTGATAATTTTTAAAATTAAATTATCATTAAAATTTATATTTTTCATTTTTTTTAAAATTGAAACATTTTAATGAATGATTTTTCAAATAGGTCATTGTTTACTTTTTTAGAAAAAAGTGTCAAATGAATGTTTTATTTCAACATATAAGACTTGAAAGAGTTTTTTAATTTAATGACTATTTTTGGGTTGAAGATTTATTTTTATTTTTCTATGATGTATTCCAAAGACCATAATTTTCTTAATATTTAAGAATTTTTATTTTATATTTTATAAAAAGAAATTTTTTTTTAATATTATCATAAAAGGGTTCAAATGATCTTATAATTTTATTTTTATCTATATATTTATCCATTAAGAATTATAATTATTCAAAAGGTATATAACATTATTATAGAATATATTTCACAATCTGGATATATTATGTTGATGATGATTCTACTTAATTTCTTAGAGATAACTATGTCATGACGAAAAATTTATAAAACCCGATTTTTCTACAGTTTATGATATTTTGAAACGATATAATGATCCTTTTCACATTACATAGGTTATTATATGAATAAATAGTTAATTGTTTTTATGATATAGTGGGAATGTTTTTTAATAATTATCTGATGGATGTGGGAATTATTATATAACCCTATAATTAATTTGATTATGATGGATAACTCATAACAGAACTATGCTATGCATGAAACTTGTTTCATATCCATATGTATAGTCATCAACCTGTTTAGATTCCATTAATTTAATTCAAGGACCCTGTTTGAAGGCCATAAATTTATATAAGGATGTGATTTCATTGTCTTAACCTAAGTAGTGAACATGTTTCTACATATATATAAATATATCAAAATGTTATAAGGAAATGTTTTTTACACATTTATATGTTTATGACATTCTTTCATGTATCCTGATGAATTAGTGATGATTTATTATTATTTTGAATTTATTTTTGGTTTATAAAATATAGTATTCCATGATATATGATTAAATATATTTAATTAATTGGGTATTCCTTTTAATTGTTTCGATCATGTCCTAAAAACCTTATTCTTAATTATGATCATTTATTGTAATTTACAACATTAACAATTACTAAGAATCTTATATCACCCTTTTTTATGAATTCTATTCTCCAAGATATGAAGAAATATTTTATGTATGTTATGTTTAACATAATATTTGTGTGTAAAGAACATAATTAGAGAGGTTTTAAATAATTTTATACATGTTGTTTATATAATCTTGTTTCTAAAGACACTAAAACATTATGTTAATGTCCTGGATTGTAATGTTCTGTAATAAATATTACTCTAATAAGATATAATTTAAATTTATGAAATGATTAGGATGCTATTATTAGTATCAATGTGATGATTATTTTGGTTTGTAGATTTATTTTAGGAGACATTGGTGAAACCTCAAAGGATATGTTTATGTATAGTAAAACAACCTAATGTTTTGGAATAATAGATTTTTTGTGTTTTCCTAGAAAATTAATAGATTTCTAAATACTAGAATTATTGTGCAGTTGTAGACAAGATTCACTTAGATATATATTCTATTGGGATATAATTATAGTAATTACAAATTTATTTAATAAACATTATAAATTATTTCACTAGAGAATTAGCATGGATAATCGAGGATTATCCTATTGTGTCACAATGTGATAATAAGGAATCATGATTTAGACATCCATTAAATTGTTTTCATTATTATATGATTTCTCATGTTGATTATTGGTACTCACACTATGTATTTTGGGTTTAGTCAATGGATAGAACTTGGATGATCCCTTTTTAAACTAAATGTGATGCAAAATGAAATTATAGTCCTCGTGAAAAACCAAATGAAATATTATACGGTGTATAAAACTATTTCATTATTCCTAATCATCCATATATTTTTATAATTTGCATCCCACTTTGGGTAAGATTCCAAGAACACCTATAAAAATTAAAAGGGAGTTCAATGGGATTTCAATTGATAATGGCATTGGAGGGTTGAATATTTAGCTTCATAAATACTTAGTATGTTTGGAGAAGCTCCATGGTAAATATCATAAAGGAAAAATAAATATGTTATATGTGTGGAAAATAACGGAATGTAGAGAGTTATTTCCAATAAAGGATGAATATTTTTATAGAATAAGATGATGTTTTACAAGAGATACCATTTATTGTTAAATAAATTATAACTGTGAAGCATTAGAGTCATCGTTTTAAATTCTGTAATCCAAAATAAATCTCCATGAAAATTTTATTATTCTAATTGTATTACTAAAGTGCATTATGATAATTTTTGAACTCTTATCCTTCACTACAACTTTTAAGATATCATGTTTATGATTTTAGTAATGTGACCTATAAGAACTCCTATTATTAATTCTATTCTGTAATTTTATGTGATTTTGGTCATTTATTTTCTCTCTCAACTAGATTTTATTAAAATTTCTTGAATATGAAAATTACATTTGATATTTTAAATAAAACTATGATTGTCCATTGGTGCAATAATGAACATGAACATTTAATAAGAATATATTTATCTAAGATGGGAGATTAATTATTCAATTAATGGTCAATTATATTATATAATAATATATGATTTTATTTTGACTCAGTTTTGAGAAATTATTAGTATATTTTTGGGAATATATTATCAAAGAATATACATTCATGGTATGATACTTTATAATTAATTTATATTAATTTATATTAATTTTTAACTTGATCATGAATGAATATGGGATCAGATCATTCTAATAATGTGGTTTTACTTTTGGTCTCAAATATTCTGAACAATTAAATGCTTAGTTTTTTAATTAATGATATAAGTTGAAATTTGTGTGTTCTTATGGATAATTATTATATTGGTGTATGAATATTTTTTCATATTTTATAACTCTTGTTAACCATTTTAGATATTGATAATATCTAGATAGTGTTGGAATGGATTTTCATTATTTTTAGGATCTTATAATCCGTAAAAAGGATGTTTTAGTTCTTTATGAATCAAATAATATTATTTGATATTTATCAAATAGAATATAAAAATAAGTAGGGGTTAAAAATTCCCGAAATATAATCATTAGATTAAACTATTATTATTATTGTATGAATGTCAATAAAGAAAGTATGTTATATCATATTTTGTACCTTGATGAAAAATGATTTCCTCAAATATGATATATGAAAAAAATTCTATCGATATTTATGTTGAACACACCATTAAACTGTCAAAGTATGTTTTTTGGAAACCCATGAGTCATATAAAAAGAAATACTTGGTTTTAGTAATATTATACTATAAAAAACAATGTTTTCTTATAATGACATAGAAATTAGTTATCATGATAGAATCTACATTAGATTTAATTATTATGTCATGATACAATAATTCTAGTAATTGGTCATTAATTTTATTTGGGTTCATCGTATCTAATGGGATATAATGTCACACTTTTGGATTTTATAAAATATTTCTGTTAAAATAAATTATAACTCATTGATAACATTCTTATCACACAAGAAATAGATTAATATGAAATGTCATGTATTATAACCTAGCCAAAAAATTTGAGTATTAATAATTGATAAAAAATATGATAAATACACATATATATGTATATGTTTCAAGTATTTTAATTTTTTTTTATTAATTCATAATTAATAAGTACAAAATTTTTTGTTATTTCTTTTTATGTTTGAAAAATAAATTTTCTAAAAACTATTTTTAATCATTATTATGCAAATTTATTTTCATTAATTAATAGAATATTTATAAATTATATTTTATTTAATGAATTTAATTTTTGATATCATCCTCAAAATACTATCTTATATTGAAATTTTGATATTTTCTCTAAAAATTAACTTAAATTCATACACACCGCTGAAATAGTGCTTATTCAAGTAATAGAAGAATATAATAATTAATTTCAAAAATTAAAAAATAAATAAAATTTGGATGAATTATTATGTTAAAAAAATATAACAATATAATATAATTTTTATGAATTAAAATATTAATTAATAATTTTATGTCAATATTTTTGTCTTTAAATTCATTTTATGTGAATTTCCCAAAAATGACATTAAAGGTATCTTATGAAAAGTAATGTTTTATTAGAAAAATTAATCTACTAAAATTATTTCCTTTGGGAAGTGAAAAAGATATAGTCCAGAATATAAACCCACATCCAGTTATTGGTCACTTTTCCATTTGTAGTATATTTATTGACCCATAAAGTGAAAATTGATTTTATATTATAGTAATCATCAAAAGTGTTAACAGTAACTAAAATTAAGAGATAAGGGTTAAGTGATCACTTATACATATAAAAAAATTATGAGTTTTAAAAAATATCTAAATTATAGGTTCTAAATAATGAAATTTTAACCACAAAATATGAAATGTATTTTATATTAATTTAAAAAATTACGTAATTCCAAGGCTACCCCTCTTCATTCTTATATTAATACCCAATCAATACATTTTTCATCACACTCCATGATTAATTTAAATCAACAAAACACTATAATAAACTCTTAAAAAATTTATTATATTCATTCAAGAGCCTTTTTTATTCTTAACATACCATCTCTAATGTTTTTAGGCATAGATCCAAATGAGGTTCTTTAAACATGAGGTAATCATTTAAACCAATCATTTTTATTTTACTTCATATTATACATCCGTAAATTATTTCCTAACTTTTACAATATAAAAATATATATGTCTCCCATATATGGATATGTTATTATGTTAATGTCATAAATTTATTCGACTCCTTCTTCCATCATATGGGAAATAAAAGTATCACCAATGCATACGAGTGGAGTATTACCTCCATGAAGTGATAAGATTATATTTTCATCAGTGCATCACAATGATACATATAATGATGAATTTAATAAATATATATTATATTTATAATAATACTATTTTCATGTAATTTTGAATTATTATATACCATTATTTCAATAAATTTATCGATTTATGGAAATATCACTCGTGTATATGTACAGACTATTGTCTCTGTGAAGGGGTGTAATTAATTTTAATTCACATCTTAATATTAATAGTTAAAAAAATTAACATATGTATTAAATGTTATAATAATGAAATGATTATTGTAAAGACCCATAAAATTCAAGGGAAATTTTTTCTTAATTTTCTTTAGAATTTTACAAGAGCGCGGTTTTAGACGGCACCTGATTCCGAGGCCCGGAGTGCCCGGAATCATTTTCCGAAGTTTGGCTCGGGTACGTTCAGTGAACGAACGAGCGGGTTTTCCTAACTTTTGATCCGGTGCTCGGAATTGAAATCCGAGGGCACCGTTGAACTCGCAGCGCCGATATTCGCTTAAAGAGACCTTTTCGGGAGTTGCGTTTGTTGCGGGTTGAAAGTTAGTTTTGGGGATTAAAAGATAAGTAAAATAAAATTTTGTGTGCGAATTTTATTTTATTCGTGGTGGTTAGACTCTCTCATGGGAAGTTGTTGGTGGGGCCCACAACCACCCAACTTCCCATGTGTGGTTATGAGGGAGGTGGGGCCCACACGAACCCCCACCTTTTCAAGTTCCCTAACTCCCCTCTCTCCCTCTTAAAGGCTTGACAACTTAACTTCTATTTAATTATACAATTCATGTATATTAAATAAGTGAGTTAATTTTGGAGTTATCCATTTTGAATTTCAAACCTTTGAAATTCTTTGTTAAGTTTTTGATTTAATTAAGCTCTTCTCTCTTTTTGTTGGGTTAGAACGCTTGGGCCACCTTGAGAGCTTTGGAGAGCTTCTTCTTCATCTTCAAGCTCTGACGAAGAACACGAAGAACTCTCAAGCTCCGATGAAGAACGACACCTCTCTTCTTCGTCCTCCGTGTCAACGAGAGGGAACGCCGCTTCCTCCTCGGACCTTCTTCGTCGGCATACGAAGATTCGCCAACGACGTATCTCTTCGGGCGTATCTCTTCGTCAACGGATTTGACGAACGACGACCGCGACGCCCGACCACCGCGACGTTGTCTTCCGCGGGACGTTGTAAAATCTTTGATCTTATACCCGAGGTAGGGGTTGTTGATTTCTTTTTGGTTTCCTTAAGTTATTCTTGATCGTGAATTTAGCAAGTCTAACGTGTGGCTTGAGTTATTTAAAGTTGCGTTATTATTTTAACGTGAGGGGGGCCGGACCGCACAAACACGGCCGAACCCCCCTTCATCGTCCTTGTTTATTCTTTTGGGTGGAAGCAAGTGGCGTGGTGCCGTCGCACCACGCGGATAATCGTGCTTTTATTTTACGCGGCACCGTCGCGCCACGCCGAGGTAGAATCTTCAAGAACACGACGCCGTCGCGCCGCGTTGAAAGGAATCAAGGCACAGCGAAAGGGGCGCGGTGTCGTCGCACCGCGCCGGACGACGAACACCGCGGCCGGTTCCGGGCCGCGGCGGGACGAGGAGACCGCGGCCGGTTCCGGGCCGCGGCGGAAGAGAAGACCGGCGGCCGGGCCGCCGGCGTCGGAAGCCGAAGGGGGGACCGGAATTTCCGGTCTCGTTGGAGAAACCGGCCGGCCAGCTGGCCGGCCGGAAGGCATTAAACCGGGGGAATTAATCCCCCGGCCAACCCTCAAAACCCCCCTCTTTAAGAGGGGGGCGGTTCATTGAAGGGAGGGGGGCAGCCGGCCCCCCGGTTCCGCTCAAATCAGGCCCCCCACGTGGGGGGGGGGGGGGGGGGCGTTTTAAAAAAAACGGGCGCGGCACAAAGGCCGCGCCGCCCCTCAAAAACGCGGGGGTTTGTTCCCCCGCGTGCAGCCACCTCGCGGCGCCAGGCCGCCGCGGCCCGCCGCGCCGCCGCCCCGCCCCAGGGGGGGGGGGGGGGGTCGGGCCGGGTCGGCCCGGACCCGGACCCCCCCGTTTCGAACTAGTTTCGGTCTATTGGCCATATCTTGAGCCTCGGACCTCCGAACGATGAACCATCTGCAGCAACGCGATCCTTGGATCGAGACGGTCGTTTTGGTATATCGCACTCAAGGTTTCGGATTACTTGAGTTCGGCTGGGTTGGTTCGTTCACGAAACCAACCGGGCCTTCGGAGCGGAAACGCTCATATCTTGAGCTACGGACGTCCGATTGACGTGCCGCCAGTCGCGTTGTGTTCCTCTTAGTGAGACAGATCTTTTGGCATACTCCGCCCGAGGTTTGGACGCAGGTGGAGTACGTTCGGGTTGGTTTTGCCTTAAAAACCAACCGGGCCCCGGGAACGAAAATGCCAATAACTCTCAGACCGGGCGTCCGATCGATGCGCCGTCTGTTGCGTTGAGTTCCTATTGACGATACGGAACTTTTGGATACATCAACTCTGGCCTTTGTGACAGTTGATGTATCAGCCTCTCGGCTCGTGGAGCGGATCCTCCGAACGAGCTTGCTGTGTGCGGAGACCCTTGTGTGACTACTACTGCTACTACTGCTACTGTGACTGCGACGACGACAGTACAGAGATCCTGTGTGGTTTCGACGACGACGACTACAGCACTCAGCGATCCTACGTGGAACAGTGCTACCAAACCTATGTGAGCTGAATCTTCTGTTTACCTTGGGCGGTGGAGCGCTTGGGTGTAGCGGCGGACCCTTGGTACTTGACAGTGGTGGTGCGCTTGGATGCAGCAGCAGACCCTTGGTGGTGGAGCGCTTGGTTGTAGCGGCGGACCCGCGATACTCTACGGAGTGTGTGCGCTTGGTTGTAGCGACAGACCCGCGATGGTGGAGACGTGCGTGCGGAGTACGGAGACCGTGTAGATGACTGAGACCTGACGACTGCTTGACCGACTCGACTTGGAGTGAGTCGACTAGCCCAGTGGACGGAGCGCCCAGTAGTTGGCAGCAGAACCACGGTGGACGGAGCACCTGGTAGTTGGCGGCAAACCCGCGGTACTCGACAGGAGGAGTACCTCAGTAGGCTATCTGGGTGAGCGCCCGGTATTTGGCAGCAGACCCTCAGCGGACGGAGCGCCCGGTAGTTGGCAGCAGACCCGCGGTACTCGACAGGAGGAGTACTTCAGCAGTCTTAGGTTAGTGAGCAGTACCTCGGAGTCGTGACAGGACCACTGTACACTCTAGAGACGGAGCTCTTCAGTAGTTACGGTTTCGATAATAAAAAAATCCTGGTTGAGCTGAGTCAATGATCTTTTTGTTTCCTCATGATTGAGATGGGTCGCTTGATAACTTAGGTATATGTATGGGCATATACCTGGGTAATGGTTATCCGTTGATTTCATAAACTTGTTATAAACTGTGTGGACTTGTACTGTTATCCTGTGTGGATTTACTGTTTACTCTTCTTTGTGGATTGGGTTGTTCTTGGGCTCGGTGTTGGAGCCGAACGGAAATTGGTGACATAGGTATATGTATGGGCATATACCTAATCAATACTGGATGTTACTTCGTGATTGTATCCTTCATGTGGTTTATCCTTTGTGGATTTCGGGAGACCTTCGAGGGTCTCGGGGTCCCTACTGAGTATCTTATACTCACCCCTGCACGGGCTATGCCCGCACTTCGTTGTGTTGGTTGCAGACGACGGACAGCGCTGACTGCGGTTGAGGCTTACAGAGTAGGTCGGTACCCGGAGGAGGACCACTGAGCGGGACGTGCTCGGAGTGGACAGTTGGACCCGAGGAGTTGTGGAGCTATCTGTACCTACCCTTCAGGTAGGATCCGTGGTGGACGATCCAGGAGCTGAGCCATCTGTACCTACCCTTCAGGTAGGAATCGAGGAGGACGTTCCAGGAGCCGCTTGTACTTTCAGTTGCTGTTTTCCCTTTCGAGTTGTACTTTACTTTACAGTTGGGCTTGTATTTCCGGCCCCTTTACTTCAGCACAGTTGTTCTAGTTTTGTGTAATGTTTTACTTCCGCTTGTTTCTCTGAGGTGCTTGTTTACTTTATTAAGGCAATGTCTTCCCTTTTTACTGGGATTTTACGCCTTGGTGCTAGTCGCCAGCCCCTGGCCTATGGAAGGCGGGCTTGGGGTAGTCACGGCACGAGCCCCGAGGGCGGGTCATGACAATTATAATTATTGAGATTATGGATCAATTATCATATCACAAGGACCATAACTTACATAACAAAACATTCATGTCAAATGAATCATATCACAATAAGAAATTGTGATCTCACTAATGATTTAGTAATAAATTGGTATTGAAATTTTATAATTGGATAATATATGATATTGTAGGATTTTATATGGTACTGGTACAAAATTATAATAAATTAAAATTAATTTAACATGTGTTTAGAGTGCTTATGATAAAATTTAGACGTGAGGTAAAGGTTTTTCATCTCATTTTAATTTTTGTTAGACATATTCTATATTCACAACTTGTTTTTTGTGAGGAATATAATATACATGAATGAAATTAAGTATTATTTTGATTTATATAAGTTTTATTTACAAAATAATATAATCATACCATTTTAATAATTTGTTTTTTGAGATATTACTAAATCTTTATGAATAATATGAAACAATCCCATTATGTAAGAGGATTGTTTATACTAAATTCCTATTTAGGAGAATTATGTGGAATTAATGTTTTATAAAATAAATATTTTCTTCTCATACGGTTATTCCAGTAAATTTTATATATTATTACCGTTTTACTATCTTTGATAAATTAAATGATCAATTAACTTTTAATAGAAACATCATCATTTTGTCATTTTTAGTCGATAAAATTTTTCATTAATATTGAGTCTCTTCAAAACTATTTACTTTTTTACTTATATTTTAAATAATTAAAAAATTCGATTTTTATTAATCATCAAATTATTTAAAATAGTTTAAAAACAATGTTATTATAGAAATTTTTTATAAACCAGTCATTTTTTTAATTTTTATAAAAATGTGGATAGAATGATTCCTTTAAATGTTTACTACATGAAAATATTTTCTCACAATGACAAAAATTCATTACATTGAATATTACATTAAACGTTTCCATGTATTTTTCAGAGAAAACTGATTTTATCTATATTATATGAATTAGAGCAATAATTTTATCAAAATAAAATTACATTTTCCTCGTGTTTTGAAAGAAACGTTCAAATGATATTTTAAAGGTATTCCATATCTATTTCATCATTATATAAGGATTTATATTAATTATTATGCTTATTATATTATGATTATATCCACATTACTTCTTTGTATATTTTATGATAATGCTTATTCAAGTATGATTAAATGAAACCTGTTTTTTTTTTCACAGTTTAACTGCATTATGATTAAAAAATTATCAACTCGATTTCCTTTCCATGTGTTCTCAAATATTGAAAATATTGAGTGATAACTTTTTCTTTGTCCTGGGTTAGTATAGGATGAATTTTAATTGTATTTCAGATCACATGTCATGTTTTTATGTATATATGACATTCGAGCCCAAAATTATAGATTCATTTAATGCATTGGGTAAGAATTGATAACTTGTGAGATAACTATGTCATGCATGAATATCATTCCCTATTCCCAATATTGAAATGGAGCTAGTTTCATATCTAAAATTTAACTTATGGACCTAGTTTCATGTCCATAGGTTAATGAATTGACATAGTTTCATGTATAAATATTAATGTGAGGAGAATATTTAATTTTAAAAACAAAAAGCTTGAATCAATTAATATTATTACATGTTGACAATGTAATAAGTTTTTTTTCTAAATTAAATCATTTTTTTATTCCCTAATGTATTATGATTGATTATTGATGATTCAAAACTATTAGTAATTTTTTGTTTTATGGAAATATGTTATTCCATGAATTATGATTAATTAAATTTAATTTGTTTGTCATGATCTTCCATTGTTATGGTAATATCATACCTTTATGCTTACTCTTGATCATTTATTCATTTATAATATGATTACCCTTATTGAGAATATGTTCCCATTCATTATTGTTTATCAATTTCCCAAATATATAAAGAAATGTTTTTTGTATGTTATGCCTAAGAAGGGTTCTATGTGTTAAAAACATAGGGGGTTTTTTAAATAATTTTTTTTGGCAGTTAATACTCTATCCATGTTTTCAAAGGCACTAAACCATTGTGGTTATAATATGTATCATGAACATATTTACTGAGTATTAATCTAATAAGAAGAAAAAGGTATGTATGAAACAGTTGAGTCTCAATATACCAACATGAATCATGAGGAAGATAACGATTCATATCAAAAAGAAAGAAGGGAGAGATCATCCGTAATAGAACCCCCTCATTAGCTGAGAAATAGGTGATAAATGGTAAGGACAAGCGATAATGACTCACGCGGAAGATGGTAAATTTTACACTTTAATATAATTTAGGTAGGTTTCATGGTTTTCCCAACCATAAGACAATGCGGAGGCTAACCCTTCTTATTAAAAATTTCACAAATAGATTAGTCGCATGGTTTACAAATCATTTTCCAACCTTGAAAAACATAATCTCTTACAAAATACATGATGCATGAATTCATTAATGAGAACCACATCGTTATAAAAATCATTAAGAAAAATTTTCTAGATGATAAATTTGAATTATCATCAAATGTTTTAATGGTTATTATAAATATCCTTATTAATGTTCTTTACACGTGTGTTAGTACCCTTAGTCCCTACCATTCTGGCATGGTTTGTCCAACACCTAGAATAGTTTGGTCTAGACTATACTCAACCCCTATAGAACAAATAGTTCAAGAACAAAAAAAATTAAAATTTCCCTATGTAACAGTGTCCACATAGTTTCCCCGATCTATGTGTACAAACTATGAACCATCAAAAAAATAACAATATTCACATGTTTTGAATTGAATATTCAATGGGATATAAATTTCCCTACATTGAATTAAATTTAATTCAGAATAAAATTTAATTGTTCCATAAGGGCGTAAAAATCTAGATAATATAGAACCAGTAATAATCATCATCATAATTTCATGTTAACCATAATACCATGACATCACACTTGAGTTTAAAAAATGATGAAACACCATGTGAAGTAAAAACCATATAATTTTAACACATAAATGTCAGGTTTAGTAGGTCAAACCAATGGATCATCAATAATTATAGAAAAATTCTGACATTTCATATGAGTTACTATAATATAAAACTATTTATAGTAACCAAAACTAACACATTTATGAAAGGAATTATGAGAATCATTCTATAATGACATAGTATGACCTTAGTTTATGAACTGACGGGAAACTAGGGAATTAATATCTGAAGTGTTAAATGAGATCAAATAATATATCCATTTTATTCCACTACCCTTCTGGTTAGTCTTTAATCTCTTCTCCTTTTATAGGGAAACATTCACCTCCTTTTAGAAAATCTATGATATCAGTCACTTAAAGCATTTTAGTCATGCCATATTAAATTCTAAGGGTGTTCTTTCCCACATATACATATGATTCATCATTGAATATGAATATTAATAATAAATTTTCTGGACAAATATATCTCTAAAACTAAATTGAATTCGTGGAATTTTACATGAAAAACTTTAGAAGGCACAAAACCAGATAATCAAAATGATCAGAATACTCTCAAATTGACGAGTCACCTTTGTAAGGGATGTAAAATAAAATTTACTTAGGAAATTTAGTGGATTATAGGAATAGATTCTTGATGTAAAATTCCTTAATACCACTCCATGAATTTCCCTCCATGATTTAATTCAGATAATGTAATTCCACCACTTTCAGCATAATCATTCCAACATAATGGTTGCAAACATGAACTTAAGAGATACGAGAAGGTAAAGTAGGATATAATTTCATTCAATATATCACAATGATTACACTAAATTCTATGAATCGTTCTTACCCAAAGATATGACGAGGGATTAGATCTTGGAATTGTCAATCATTATCCTATAGTGAGGTAAAAAAGCATGAGAGATATATTTCACATCTATAAGACTTTAAGAATTTTTTTAACAAACCCTTGATTAACAAGAAGGAATTAATATGTATAACTATGCGTATTTTCATCCTAGGAATCCATCAAAAAATTGATGGGGGAAACTCTAAATGCAGGATACAAAAATCACAATTAAAACAAGCTTGAACCTATAATACAATAAAATCAAGATTGATCCCATAAATAAATCCCAAAATAGAAATCATTTTTACCCTATTACCTCAAAATATATTTATAAAAGATTCCATTTGAAAAAATTATAAATACCTCAATTATTAATTTACCCAAAATGTTTATATAATAAAAGCTTATTTTGAATATTCTATCATTAAAAATACACATTATTATATAAACACTTTTGAAAAAATTTAGCAAAATTAACCTTTTTTAATTTTTTTTTCAAAACAATATTCTCATTATAAATACATAAATAATTTAATATTTTTTCAATTTACTATCTTTCCACTCCATAGTTTTAATGATCATAAAGTATTGTATCATAAATCCCATGTTTACATAATCAACATAAAATGTTAATAACCCATTCAGGACATCTAAATCTACCATAAATCGCAATCATTTAAAATCCTCAAATAAATTCCATAATTAAAAGTATTCATATCCAAAAATGGTTTAATCGTATATTCATGAAAACATTGCATCGACCTTGTGAGGTCTGTAAGAAGTTACTTAATTTGTCCACAAATTTTGTTCATGGTTTTCTAAATCCTGAAAAATTACTATGAACCCCTTTATCTCTTTCATGTTCCATCTCAAAATAAATAATACCTTAAAACAACCCTTAAGTCCTCAACCTAATAATAATAATACTATAAATGGTATCATCATGAATATCCAAAGTAATAAAAAATGTTTTATTATAATATAGTGATCGACCTTCCACTCATGACCTACCACACGGGTTCAAACATTTCAGACCTACAACGATTGGACTACCCCAGTTGAAAACTAATCTCAAATACTATTTTTTCAAGAACCATACTAGAAAACCTCTATCTTAATATTAATAGTTAAAAAAAATTAACATATGTATTAAATGTTATAATAATGAAATGATTATAATTATTGAGATTATGGATCAATTATCATATCACAAGGACCATAACTTACATAACAAAACATTCATGTCAAATGAATCATATCACAATAAGAAATTGTGATCTCACTAATGATTTAGTAATAAATTGGTATTGAAATTTTATAATTGGATAATATATGATATTGTAGGATTTTATATGGTACTGGTACAAAATTATAATAAATTAAAATTAATTTAACATGTGTTTAGAGTGCTTATGCTAAAATTTAGACGTGAGGTAAAGGTTTTTCATCTCATTTTAATTTTTGTTAGACATATTCTATATTCACAACTTGTTTTTTGTGAGGAATATACTATACATGAATGAAATTAAGTATTATTTTGATTTATATAAGTTTTATTTACAAAATAATATAATCATACCATTTTAATAATTTGTTTTTTGAGATATTACTAAATCTTTATGAATAATATGAAACAATCCCATTATATAAGAGGATTGTTTATACTAAATTCCTATTTAGGAGAATTATGTGGAATTAATGTTTTATAAAATAAATATTTTCTTCTCATATGGTTATTCCAGTAAATTTTATATATTATCACCGTTTTACTATCTTTGATAAATTAAATGATCAATTAACTTTTAATAGAAACATCATCATTCTGTCATTTTTAGTCGATAAAATTTTTCATTAATATTGAGGCTCTTCAAAACTATTTACTTTTTTACTTATATTTTAAATAATTAAAAAATTCGATTTTTATTAATCATCAAATTATTTAAAATAGTTTAAAAGTAATGTTATTATAGAAATTTTTTATAAACCAGTCATTTTTTTAATTTTTATAAAAATGTGGATAGAATGATTCCTTTAAATGTTTACTACATGAAAATATTTTCTCACAATGACAAAAATTCATTACATTGAATATTACATTAAACTTTTCCATGTATTTTTCAGAGAAAACTGATTTTATCTATATTATATGAATTAGAGCAATAATTTTATCAAAATAAAATTACATTTTCCTCGTGTTTTGAAAGAAATGTTCAAATGATATTTTAAAGGTATTCCATATCTATTTCATCATTATATAAGGATTTATATTAATTATTATGCTTATTATATTATGATTATATCAACATTACTTCTTTGTATATTTTATGATAATGCTTATTCAAGTATGATTAAATGAAACCTGTTTTTTTCACAGTTTAACTGCATTATGATTAAAAAATTATCAACTCGATTTCTCTTCCATGTGTTCTCAAATATTGAAAATATTGAGTGATAACTTTTTCTTTGTCCTGGGTTAGTATGGGATGAATTTTAATTGTATTTCAGATCACATGTCATGTTTTTATGTATATATGACATTCGAGCCCAAAATTATAGATGCATTTAATGCATTGGGTAAGAATTGATAACTTGTGAGATAACTATGTCATGCATGAATATCATTACCTATTCCCAACATTGAAATGGATCTAGTTTCATATCTAAAATTTAACTTATGGACCTAGTTTCATGTCCATAGGTTAATGAAATGACACAGTTTCATGTATAAATATTAATGTGAGGAGAATATTTAATTTTAAAAACAAAAAGCTTGAATCAATTAATATTATTACATATTGACAATGTAATATGTTTTTTTTCTAAATTAAATCATTTTGTTATTCCCTAATGTATTATGATTGATTATTGATGATTCAAAACTATTAGTAATTTTTTGTTTTATGGAAATATTTTATTCCATGAATTATGATTAATTAAATTTAATTTGTTTGTTATGATCTTCCATTGTTATGGTAATGTTATCATACCCTTATGCTTACTCTTGATCATTTATTCATTTATAATATGATTACCCTTATTGAGAATATGTTCCCATTCATTATTGTTTATCAGTTTCCCAAATATATAAAGAAATGTTTTTTGTATGTTATGCCTAAGAAGGGTTCTATGTGTTAAAAACATAGGGGGTTTTTTAAATAATTTTTTTTGGCAGTTAATAATCTATCCATGTTTTCAAAGGCACTAAACCATTGTGGTTATAATATGTATCATGAACATATTTACTGAGTATTCATCTAATAAGAAGAAAAAGGTATGTATGAAACAGTTGAGTCTCAATATACCAACATGAATCATGAGGAAGATAACGATTCATATCAAAAAGGAAGAAGGGAGAGATCATCCGTAATAGAACCCCCTCATTAGCTGAGAAATAGGTGATAAATGGTAAGGATAAGCGATAATGACTCACGGGGAAGATGGTAAATTTTACACTTTAATATAATTTAGGTAGGTTTCATGGTTTTCCCAACCATAAGACAATGCGGAGGCTAACCCTTCTTATTAAAAATTTCACAAATAGATTAGTCGCATGGTTTACAAATCATTTTCCAACCTTGAAAAACATAATCTCTTACAAAATACATGATGCATGAATTCATTAATGAGAACCACATCGTTATAAAAATCATTAAGAAAAATTTTCTAGATGATAAATTTGAATTATCATCAAATGTTTCATGGTTATTATAAATATCCTTATTAATGTTCTTTACACGTGTGTTAGTACCCTTAGTCCCTACCATTCTGGCTTGGTTTTTCCAACACCTAGAATAGTTTGGTCTAGACTATACTCAACCCCTAAAGAACAAATAGTTCAAGAACAAAAAAAATTAAAATTTCCCTATGTAACAGTGTCCACATAGTTTCCCCGATCTATGTGTACAAACTATGAACCATCAAAAAAATAACAATATTCACATGTTTTGAATTGAATATTCAATGGGATATAAATTTCCCTACATTGAATTAAATTTAATTCAGAATAAAATTTAATTGTTCCATAAGGGCGTAAAAATCTAGATAATATAGAACCAGTAATAATCATCATCAGAATTTCATGTTAACCATAATACCATGACATCACACTTGAGTTTAAAAAATGATGAAACACCATGTGAAGTAAAAACCATATAATTTTAACACATAAATGTCAGGTTTAGTAGGTCAAACCAATGGATCATCAATAATTATAGAAAAATTCTGACATTTCATATGAGTTACTATAATATAAAACTATTTATAGTAACCAAAACTAACACATTTATGAAAGGAATTATGAGAATAATTCTATAATGACATAGTATGACCTTAGTTTATGAACTGACGGGAAACTAGGGAATTAATATCTGAAGTGTTAAATGAGATCAAATAATATATCCATTTTATTCCACTACCCTTCTGGTTAGTCTTGAATCTCTTCTCCTTTTATAGGGAAACATTCACCTCCTTTTAGAAAATCTATGATATCAGTCACTTAAAGCATTTTAGTCATGCCATATTAAATTCTAAGGGTGTTCTTTCCCACATATACATATGATTCATCATTGAATATGAATATTAATAATAAATTTTCTGGACAAATATATCTCTAAAACTAAATTGAATTCATGGAATTTTACATGAAAAACTTTAGAAGGCACAAAACCAGATAATCAAAATGATCAGAATACTCTCAAATTGACGAGTCACCTTTGTAAGGGATGTAAAATAACATTTACTTAGGAAATTTAGTGGATTATAGGAATAGATTCTTGATGTAAAATTCCTTAATACCACTCCATGAATTTCCCTCCATGATTTAATTCAGATAATGGAATTCCACCACTTTCAGCATAATCATTCCAACATAAAGGTTGCAAACATGAACTTAAGAGATACGAGAAGGTAAAGTAGGATATAATTTCATTCAATATATCACAATGATTACACTAAATTCTATGAATAGTTCTTACCCAAAGATATGACGAGGGATTAGATCTTGGAATTGTCAATCATTATCCTATAGTGAGGTAAACAAGCATGAGAGATATATTTCACATCTATTAGACTTTAAGAATTATTTTAACAAACCCTTGATTAACAAGAAGGAATTAATATGTATAACTATGCGTATTTTCATCCTAGGAATCCATCAAAAAATTGATGGGGGAAACTCTAAATGCAGGATACAAAAATCACAATTAAAACAAGCTTGAACCTATAATACAATAAAATCAAGATTGATCCCATAAATAAATTCCAAAATAGAAATCATTTTTACCCTATTACCTCAAAATATATTTATAAAAGATTCCATTTGAAAAAATTATAAATACCTCAATTATTAATTTACCCAAAAATTTTATATAATAAAAGCTTATTTTGAATATTCTATCATTAAAAATACACATTATTATATAAACACTTTTGAAAAAATTTAGCAAAATTAACCTTTTTTAATTTTTTTTTTCAAAACAATATTCTCATTATAAATACATAAATAATTTAATATTTTTTCAATTTACTATCTTTCCACTCCATAGTTTTAATGATCATAAAGTATTGTATCATAAATCCCATGTTTACATAATCAACATAAAATGTTAATAACCCATTCAGGACATCTAAATCTACCATAAATCGCAATCATTTAAAATCCTCAAATAAATTCCATAATTAAAAGTATTCATATCCAAAAATGGTTTAATCGTATATTCATGAAAACATTGCATCGACCTTGTGAGGTCTGTAAGAAGTTACTTAATTTGTCCACAAATTTTGTTCATGGTTTTCTAAATCCTGAAAAATTACTATGAACCCCTTTATCTCTTTCATGTTCCATCTCAAAATAAATAATACCTTAAAACAACCCTTAAGTCCTCAACCTAATAATAATAATACTATAAATGGTATCATCATGAATATCCCAAGTAATAAAAAATGTTTTATTATAATATAGTGATCGACCTTCCACTCATGACCTACCACACGGGTTCAAACATTTCAGACCTATAACGATTGGACTACCCCAGTTGAAAACTAATCTCAAATACTATTTTTTCAAGAACCATACTAGAAAACCTCTATCTTAATATTAATACTTAAAAAAAATTAACATATGTATTAAATGTTATAATAATGAAATGATTATAATTATTGAGATTATGGATCAATTATCATATCACAAGGACCATAACTTACATAACAAAACATTCATGTCAAATGAATCATATCACAATAAGAAATTGTGATCTCACTAATGATTTAGTAATAAATTGGTATTGAAATTTTATAATTGGATAATTTATGATATTGTAGGATTTTATATGGTACTGGTACAAAATTATAATAAATTAAAATTAATTTAACATGTGTTTAAAGTGCTTATGATAAAATTTAGACGTGAGGTAAAGGTTTTTCATCTCATTTTAATTTTTGTTAGACATATTCTATATTCACAACTTGTTTTTTGTGAGGAATATACTATACATGAATGAAATTAAGTATTATTTTGATTTATATAAGTTTTATTTACAAAATAATATAATCATACGATTTTAATAATTTGTTTTTTGAGATATTACTAAATCTTTATGAATAATATGAAACAATCCCATTATGTAAGAGGATTGTTTATACTAAATTCCTATTTAGGAGAATTATGTGGAATTAATGTTTTATAAAATAAATATTTTCTTCTCATATGGTTATTCCAGTAAATTTTATATATTATCACCGTTTTACTATCTTTGATAAATTAAATGATCAATTAACTTTTAATATAAACATCATCATTCTGTCATTTTTAGTCGATAAAATTTTTCATTAATATTGAGTCTCTTCAAAACTATTTACTTTTTTACTTATATTTTAAATAATTAAAAAATTCGATTTTTATTAATCATCAAATTATTTAAAATAGTTTAAAAGCAATGTTATTATAGAATTTTTTTATAAACCAGTCATTTTTTTAATTTTTATAAAAATGTGGATAGAATGATTCCTTTAAATGTTTACTACATGAAAATATTTTCTCACAATGACAAAAATTCATTACATTGAATATTACATTAAACTTTTCCATGTATTTTTCAGAGAAAACTGATTTTATCTATATTATATGAATTAGAGCAATAATTTTATCAAAATAAAATTACATTTTCCTCGTGTTTTGAAAGAAATGTTCAAATGATATTTTAAAGGTATTCCATATCTATTTCATCATTATATAAGGATTTATATTAATTATTATGCTTATTATATTATGATTATATCCACATTACTTCTTTGTATATTTTATGATAATGCTTATTCAAGTATGATTAAATGAAACCTGTTTTTTTTCACAGTTTAACTGCATTATGATTAAAAAATTATCAACTCGATTTCTTTTCCATGTGTTCTCAAATATTGAAAATATTGAGTGATAACTTTTTCTTTGTCCTGGGTTAGTATAGGATGAATTTTAAATGTATTTCAGATCACATGTCATGTTTTTATGTATATATGACATTCGAGCCCAAAATTATAGATGCATTTAATGCATTGGGAAAGAATTGATAACTTGTGAGATAACTATGTCATGCATGAATATCATTACCTATTCCCAATATTGAAATGGAGCTAGTTTCATATCTAAAATTTAACTTATGGACCTAGTTTCATGTCCATAGGTTAATGAATTGACATAGTTTCATGTATAAATATTAATGTGAGGAGAATATTTAATTTTAAAAACAAAAAGCTTGAATCAATTAATATTATTACATGTTGACAATGTAATAAGTTTTTTTTCTAAATTAAATCATTTTGTTATTCCCTAATGTATTATGATTGATTATTGATGATTCAAAACTATTAGTAATTTTTTGTTTTATGGAAATATGTTATTCCATGAATTATGATTAATTAAATTTAATTTGTTTGTTATGATCTTCCATTGTTATGGTAATGTTATCATACCCTTATGCTTACTCTTGATCATTTATTCATTTATAATATGATTACCCTTATTGAGAATATGTTCCCATTCATTATTGTTTATCAGTTTCCCAAATATATAAAGAAATGTTTTTTGTATGTTATGCCTAAGAAGGGTTCTATGTGTTAAAAACATAGGGGGTTTTTTAAATAATTTTTTTTGGAAGTTAATAATCTATCCATGTTTTCAAAGGCACTAAACCATTGTGGTTATAATATGTATCATGAACATATTTACTGAGTATTCATCTAATAAGAAGAAAAAGGTATGTATGAAACAGTTGAGTCTCAATATACCAACATGAATCATGAGGAAGATAACGATTCATATCAAAAAGGAAGAAGGGAGAGATCATCCGTAATAGAACCCCCTCATTAGCTGAGAAATAGGTGATAAATGGTAAGGACAAGCGATAATGACTCACGGGGAAGATGGTAAATTTTACACTTTAATATAATTTAGGTAGGTTTCATGGTTTTCCCAACCATAAGACAATGCGGAGGCTAACCCTTCTTATTAAAAATTTCACAAATAGATTAGTCGCATGGTTTACAAATCATTTTCCAACCTTGAAAAACATAATCTCTTACAAAATACATGATGCATGAATTCATTAATGAGAACCACATCGTTATAAAAATCATTAAGAAAAATTTTCTAGATGATAAATTTGAATTATCATCAAATGTTTCATGGTTATTATAAATATCCTTATTAATGTTCTTTACACGTGTGTTAGTACCCTTAGTCCCTACCATTCTGGCATGGTTTGTCCAACACCTAGAATAGTTTGGTCTAGACTATACTCAACCCCTATAGAACAAATAGTTCAAGAACAAAAAAAATTAAAATTTCCCTATGTAACAGTGTCCACATAGTTTCCCCGATCTATGTGTACAAACTATGAACCATAAAAAAAATAACAATATTCACATGTTTTGAATTGAATATTCAATGGGATATAAATTTCCCTACATTGAATTAAACTTAATTCAGAATAAAATTTAATTTTTCCATAAGGGCGTAAAAATCTAGATAATATAGAACCAATAATAATCATCATTAGAATTTCATGTTAACCATAATACCATGACATCACACTTGAGTTTAAAAAATGATGAAACACCATGTGAATTAAAAACCATATAATTTTAACACATAAATTTCAGGTTTAGTAGGTCAAACCAATGGATCATCAATAATTATAGAAAAATTCTGACATTTCATATGAGTTACTATAATATAAAACTATTTATAGTAACCAAAACTAACACATTTATGAAAGGAATTATGAGAATCATTCTATAATGACATAGTATGACCTTAGTTTATGAACTGACGGGAAACTAGGGAATTAATATCTGAAGTGTTAAATGAGATCAAATAATATATCCATTTTATTCCACTACCCTTCTGGTTAGTCTTGAATCTCTTCTCCTTTTATAGGGAAACATTCACCTCCTTTTAGAAAATCTATGATATCAGTCACTTAAAGCATTTTAGTCATGCCATATTAAATTCTAAGGGTGTTCTTTCCCACATATACATATGATTCATCATTGAATATGAATATTAATAATTAATTTTCTGGACAAATATATCTCTAAAACTAAATTGAATTCGTGGAATTTTACATGAAAAACTTTAGGAGGCACAAAACCAGATAATCAAAATGATCAGAATACTCTCAAATTGACGAGTCACCTTTGTAAGGGATGTAAAATAACATTTACTTTAGAAATTTAGTGGATTATAGGAATAGATTCTTGATGTAAAATTCCTTAATACCACTCCATGAATTTCCCTCCATGATTTAATTCAGATAATGGAATTCCACCACTTTCAGCATAATCATTCCAACATAAAGGTTGCATACATGAACTTAAGAGATACGAGAAGGTAAAGTAGGATATAATTTCAATCAATATATCACAATGATTACACTAAATTCTATGAATCGTTCTTACCCAAAGATATGACGAGGGATTAGATCTTGGAATTGTCAATCATTATCCTATAGTGAGGTAAACAAGCATGAGAGATATATTTCACATCTATAAGACTTTAAGAATTATTTTAAAAACCCCTTGATTAACAAGAAGGAATTAATATGTATAACTATGCATATTTTCATCCTAGGAATCCATCAAAAAATTGATGGGGGAAACTCTAAATGCAGGATACAAAAATCACAATTAAAACAAGCTTGAACCTATAATACAATAAAATCAAGATTGATCCCATAAATAAATCCCAAAATAGAAATCATTTTTACCCTATTACCTCATAATATATTTATAAAAGATTCCATTTGAAAAAATTATAAATACCTCAATTATTAATTTACCCAAAATTTTTATATAATAAAAGCTTATTTTGAATATTCTATCCTTAAAAATACACATTATTATATAAACACTTTTGAAAACATTTAGCAAAATTAACCTTTTTTAATTTTTTTTTTCAAAACAATATTCTCATTATAAATACATAAATAATTTAATATTTTTTCAATTTACTATCTTTCCACTCCATAGTTTTAATGATCATAAAGTATTGTATCATAAATCCCATGTTTACATAATCAACATAAAATGTTAATAATCCATTCAGGACATCTAAATCTACCATAAATCGCAATCATTTAAAATCCTCAAATAAATTCCATAATTAAAAGTATTCATATACAAAAATGGTTTAATCGTATATTCATGAAAACATTGCATCGACCTTGTGAGGTCTGTAAGAAGCTACTTAATTTGTCCACAAATTTTGTTCATGGTTTTCTAAATCCTGAAAAATTACTATGAACCCCTTTATCTCTTTCATGTTCCATCTCAAAATAAATAGTACCTTAAAACAACCCTTAAGTCCTCAACCTAATAATAATAATACTATAAATGGTATCATCATGAATATCCCAAGTAATAAAAAATGTTTTATTATAATATAGTGATCGACCTTCCACTCATGACCTACCACACGGGTTCAAACATTTCAGACCTACAACGATTGGACTACCCCAGTTGAAAACTAATCTCAAATACTATTTTTTCAAGAACCATACTAGAAAACCTCTATCATAATATTAATAGTTAAAAAAAATTAACATATGTATTAAATGTTATAATAATGAAATGATTATAATTATTGAGATTATGGATCAATTATCATATCACAAGGACCATAACTTACATAACAAAACATTCATGTCAAATGAATCATATCACAATAAGAAATTGTGATCTCACTAATGATTTAGTAATAAATTGGTATTGAAATTTTATAATTGGATAATATATGATATTGTAGGATTTTATATGGTACTGGTACAAAATTATAATAAATTAAAATTAATTTAACATGTGTTTAGAGTGCTTATGATAAAATTTAGACGTGAGGTAAAGGTTTTTCATCTCATTTTAATTTTTGTTAGACATATTCTATATTCACAACTTGTTTTTTGTGAGGAATATACTATACATGAATGAAATTAAGTATTATTTTGATTTATATAAGTTTTATTTACAAAATAATATAATCATACCATTTTAATAATTTGTTTTTTGAGATATTACTAAATCTTTATGAATAATATGAAACAATCCCATTATGTAAGAGGATTGTTTATACTAAATTCCTATTTAGGAGAATTATGTGGAATTAATGTTTTATAAAATAAATATTTTCTTCTCATATGGTTATTCCAGTAAATTTTATATATTATCACCGTTTTACTATCTTTGATAAATTAAATGATCAATTAACTTTTAATAGAAACATCATCATTCTGTCATTTTTAGTCGATAAAATTTTTCATTAATATTGAGTCTCTTCAAAACTATTTACTTTTTTACTTATATTTTAAATAATTAAAAAATTCGATTTTTATTAATCATCAAATTATTTAAAATAGTTTAAAAGAAATGTTATTATAGAAATTTTTTATAAACCAGTCATTTTTTTAATTTTTATAAAAATGTGGATAGAATGATTCCTTTAAATGTTTACTACATGAAAATATTTTCTCACAATGACAAAAATTCATTACATTGAATATTACATTAAACGTTTCCGTGTATTTTTCAGAGAAAACTGATTTTATCTATATTATATGAATTAGAGCAATAATTTTATCAAAATAAAATTACATTTTCCTCGTGTTTTGAAAGAAATGTTCAAATGATATTTTAAAGTTATTCCATATCTATTTCATCATTATATAAGGATTTATATTAATTATTATGCTTATTATATTATGATTATATCCACATTACTTCTTTGTATATTTTATGATAATGCTTATTCAAGTATGATTAAATGAAACCTGTTTTTTTTTTCACAGTTTAACAACATTATGATTAAAAAATTATCAACTCGATTTCTTTTCCATGTGTTCTCAAATATTGAAAATATTTAGTGATAACTTTTTCTTTGTCCTGGGTTAGTATAGGATGAATTTTAATTGTATTTCAGATCACATGTCATGTTTTTATGTATATATGACATTCGAGCCCAAAATTATAGATGCATTTAATGCATTGGGTAAGAATTGATAACTTGTGAGATAACTATGTCATGCATGAATATCATTACCTATTCCCAACATTGAAATGGAGCTAGTTTCATATCTAAACTTTAACTTATGGACCTAGTTTCATGTCCATAGGTTAATGAAATGACATAGTTTCATGTATAAATATTAATGTGAGGAGAATATTTAATTTTAAAAACAAAAAGCGTGAATCAATTAATATTATTACATGTTGACAATGTAATATGTTTTTTTTCTAAATTAAATCATTTTGTTATTCCCTAATGTATTATGATTGATTATTGATGATTCAAAACTATTAGTAATTTTTTGTTTTATGGAAATATGTTATTCCATGAATTATGATTAATTAAATTTAATTTGTTTGTTATGATCTTCCATTGTTATGGTAATGTTATCATACCCTTATGCTTACTCTTGATCATTTATTCATTTATAATATGATTACCCTTATTGAGAATATGTTCCCATTCATTATTGTTTATCAGTTTCCCAAATATATAAAGAAATGTTTTTTGTATGTTATGCCTAAGAAGGGTTCTATGTGGTAAAAACATAGGGGGTTTTTTAAATAATTTTTTTTGGCAGTTAATAATCTATCCATGTTTTCAAAGGCACTAAACCATTGTGGTTATAATATCTATCATGAACATATTTACTGAGTATTCATCTAATAAGAAGAAAAAGGTATGTATGAAATAGTTGAGTCTCAATATACCAACATGAATCATGAGGAAGATAACGATTCATATCAAAAAGGAAGAAGGGAGAGATCATCCGTAATAGAACCCCCTCATTAGCTGAGAAATAGGTGATAAATGGTAAGGACAAGCGATAATGACTCACGGGGAAGATGGTAAATTTTACACTTTAATATAATTTAGGTAGGTTTCATGGTTTTCCCAACCATAAGACAATGCGGAGGCTAACCCTTCTTATTAAAAATTTCACAAATAGATTAGTCGCATGGTTTACAAATCATTTTCCAACCTTGAAAAACATAATCTCTTACAAAATACATGATGCATGAATTCATTAATGAGAACCACATCGTTATAAAAATCATTAAGAAAAATTTTCTAGATGATAAATTTGAATTATCATCAAATGTTTCATGGTTATTATAAATATCCTTATTAATGTTCTTTACACGTGTGTTAGTACCCTTAGTCCCTACCATTCTGGAATGGTTTGTCCAACACCTAGAATAGTTTGGTCTAGACTATACTCAACCCCTATAGAAAAAATAGTTCAAGAACAAAAAAAAATTAAAATTTCCCTATGTAACAGTGTCCACATAGTTTCCCCGATCTATGTGTACAAACTATGAACCATCAAAAAAATAACAATATTCACATGTTTTGAATTGAATATTCAATGGGATATAAATTTCCCTACATTGAATTAAATTTAATTCAGAATAAAATTTAATTGTTCCATAAGGGCGTAAAAATCTAGATAATATAGAACCAGTAATAATCATCATCATAATTTCATGTTAACCATAATACCATGACATCACACTTGAGTTTAAAAAATGATGAAACACCATGTGAAGTAAAAACCATATAATTTTAACACATAAATGTCAGGTTTAGTAGGTCAAACCAATGGATCATCAATAATTATAGAAAAATTCTGACATTTCATATGAGTTACTATAATATAAACCTATTTATAGTAACCAAAACTAACACATTTATGAAAGGAATTATGTGAATCATTCTATAATGACATAGTATGACCTTAGTTTATGAACTGACGGGAAACTAGGGAATTAATATCTGAAGTGTTAAATGAGATCAAATAATATATCCATTTTATTCCACTACCCTTCTAGTTAGTCTTGAATCTCTTCTCCTTTTATAGGGAAACATTCACCTCCTTTTAAAAAATCTATGATATCAGTCACTTAAAGCATTTTAGTCATGCCATATTAAATTCTAAGGGTGTTCTTTCCCACATATACATATGATTCATCATTGAATATGAATATTAATAATAAATTTTCTGGACAAATATATCTCTAAAACTAAATTGAATTCGTGGAATTTTACATGAAAAACTTTAGAAGGCACAAAACCAGATAATCAAAATGACCAGAATACTCTCAAATTGACGAGTCACCTTTGTAAGGGATGTAAAACAACATTTACTTTGGAAATTTAGTGGATTATAGGAATAGATTCTTGATGTAAAATTCCTTAATACCACTCCATGAATTTCCCTCCATGATTTAATTCAGATAATGGAATTCCACCACTTTCAGCATAATCATTCCAACATAAAGGTTGCAAACATGAACTTAAGAGATACGAGAAGGTAAAGTAAGATATAATTTCATTCAATATATCACAATGATTACACTAAATTCTATGAATCGTTCTTACCCAAAGATATGACGAGGGATTAGATCTTGGAATTGTCAATCATTATCCTATAGTGAGGTAAACAAGCATGAGAGATATATTTCACATCTATAAGACTTTAAGAATTATTTTAACAAACCCTTGATTAACAAAAAGGAATTAATATGTATAACTATGACTATTTTCATCCTAGGAATCCATCAAAAAATTGATGGGGGAAACTCTAAATGCAGGGTACAAAAATCACAATTAAAACAAGCTTGAACCTATAATACAATAAAATCAAGATTGATCCCATAAATAAATCCCAAAATAGAAATAATTTTTACCCTATTACCTCAAAATATATTTATAAAAGATTCCATTTGAAAAAATTATAAATACCTCAATTATTAATTTACCCAAAATTTTTATATAATAAAATCTTATTTTGAATATTCTATCATTAAAAATACACATTATTATATAAACACTTTTGAAAAAATTTAGCAAAATTAACCTTTTTAAATTTTTTTTTCAAAACAATATTCTCATTATAAATACATAAATAATTTAATATTTTTTCAATTTACTATCTTTCTACTCCATAGTTTTAATGATCATAAAGTATTGTATCATAAATCCCATGTTTACATAATCAACATAAAATGTTAATAACCCATTCAGGACATCTAAATCGACCATAAATCGCAATCATTTAAAATCCTCAAATAAATTCCATAATTAAAAGTATTCATATCCAAAAATGGTTTAATCGTATATTCATGAAAACATTGCATCGACCTTGTGAGGTCTGTAAGAAGTTACTTAATTTGTCCACAAATTTTGTTCATGGTTTTCTAAATCCTGAAAAATTACTATGAACCCCTTTATCTCTTTCATGTTCCATCTCAAAATAAATAGTACCTTAAAACAACCCTTAAGTCCTCAACCTAATAATAATAATACTATAAATGGTATCATCATGAATATCCCAAGTAATAAAAAATGTTTTATTATAATATAGTGATCGACCTTCCACTCATGACCTACCACACGGGTTCAAACATTTCAGACCTACAACGATTGGACTACCCCAGTTGAAAACTAATCTCAAATACTATTTTTTTCAAGAACCATACTAGAAAACCTCTATCTTAGGTCCATGATCCATTCAGCTACATGGTATGATGCATATTCATGATTTCCCTTGGTTATTGAAAATTTCCCTATCATCAAATCATACCCTACTGGGAAGAAGTATATTCTATTAAAAATTAAAAATGGGGAATCTTACTGGAAATATGTTATAAAAAATTATATTTCATATTTTTATAAAAATAATATGAATGAATTTATAAAATAAAATATAATAGATCATGAAATAATATAGATTAGAATATCCTAAAAATAAAACATAAATACCAACATGAACCAATAGATTTAACAAGTACATACCAACAGAATAATAAACTAGAAGTAATAATTATAGATAAGGTCAAAGTAAATAATATAATGATGGTACCCAAATAAATAGATAAAGTAATTAAATACTAACCATAAATATTCACAAGTGAAAAAGCATTATTTTTTTCCTCCATCGAACCAAAAATAATAATTCAAGAATCAACTTCTCCATCAAATATGAATTAGGTCAATACTTATGATATGATAAGCATGAGAATATAATTCCAAAAGGTATCCTCACTACCCCCCATGTATACCCATTAATGATAATGACATTTGATATAAGTTTTGTAACCGTGTAGATAATATTATATTTGTTTTTATTAAATCATGTATCATATTTTTCATTATTTGAATAATTTTTTTTAAATCTAGGAAGTGACAAATTTTGAACGAAATTATTATTTATCCATTTTATGGAAAATATGGTTGTTTATAAATATTGTTCAAATAAACATTTCTGTAATATATTCATATATTTTTGATAAAAGAGTAATATAATTAAAATTTTAATGTGACAAATAAAATAGAAAACATAATATAACAAAATAAGTATCTCATTATCAAAAAAATCATAGTCATCATTATGGGAATCTCTAATATCCCTTGGGAATGTTATTGGAAGAACTAACATCGAATCATTATAGTACGAAAATAAAAGTAGAAAAAATACCCAAACACTCAGTATTTCACTGAATGAAATTATTGAGGGTAAAACCCCCCACTATAATGAAAATTAACACATGCGGATACTAGCCAATGAATGATACTTAACAAGGTCAGTATGTTAATCTAGACATCCAACCTGGTTACTTGTGGCTTCCCATGACATAAAATGGACATTAGAATAATTATCTCATATTAATATATAAATACATATCATTTAAAATCAATCTTAATCCTCACCTCTATACATATTTTATATAAATAACCCCTTTTATAATGAATTAATCGATTATATATAATTTCCTTCTATGGGTTAATTCATCACATCACATTATAACATTTTCAATATTGATATACATCTCATCATACAAATGGTGTATGTTTATAGGTTTTTCATCTTTAGAAAACTACACACATAGAGTTATAACATTCCCTTTTTTTATCCATTTAAGAAAAAAGTAATCTAAAACACATTTGAAAATCAATCATACAAAAACCATGATAAAAAATTAAATATTTTGAAAATGTATAACGACTTCTAAATATCCCAATCACACTATTAATTTTCAAAGTAATGGCCTTAAAATACATTTTTGAATGATAGTAGTGTTTTATAATTATGAAATTACATTGAATGAGCTATTAATACATCTTAACATGAATTAGGTGTAAATGTCATTAGAAAACTATTTTATGAAAACCAAATAATTAAAACACCATTATTTCCATGAAATTTAAAAAGTTACCATTTTACATTAATAAATTTTTTTTATTAATAATAGGTATAATTTATAATGAACTCAATTAATTTTATAAGAAAATAAAGCTTTCATAGATTCAAATTTAAGGATCCACGCAAGAAGAACACTTCTTCAAATTTATTTCAATAAAATTTTGCAGTGTTATTCCTCCTCAACAAGACCAATGAGGTCATAAAAGACCAAAAGTAACCTAAAAACCAATGAACTCACAATTATAAATCAATTTAACATGAACAATAGGATTACATAACCTTATTATTGTATGAAGAGAATGTAAAAAGATTAAGAGTTATATATAAAGATAAAATAATGAGATTAACTTAACGATTCCGACTCAAAACACGAGGAAATTCCTTACAATTTCCATGAATGATATAGGTATTGAGGGAGATATATCATAGAGTATGAGGTAATAGAGTGAGATGATAATAATAATTTTAATGTCTTAAATCCCATAAAGGGAATAAGTGTAAAAAAATATTTTTTATAACCTCCATGGGTTAGATGAAACCATTGTAATGTGGTATCTACCATGTAGACACCACCAAGGTGCATCCCAATACACTATGCCCTGAATCACTCTATATAACATCCACAGACCCACAATCCATGATCTGGTAATAAAAACAATCTCATAATATCTTTCATTGATACAATTAACGGTGACCCATTTTTTAGTTATTAAAAGAATAAAACATAATAAAAAATATTGGATCACTTACATATCTTGGGACCTTTTCTCTGTACTATTTAGAGAAATAGGACTAAATCTTTTAAATTAGACATTTTTTACACAACATGTATTCTTCCCAAAATAAATTTTTTTAAAAAATACATGTTCAATTTATTACATGTATCATTAATATATGGAAATATGACCTTATTTACTTTTATACTCATCTTTAAAATTTGTGGAAAAAAATAAATATTTTTCATGAGCCTAAAAATATCTATAATAAACATAAAATAAAAAAAACAATTACATTTAAAATGAAATAAAAAATAATAAAATTATTAACATCATATAAATATTCTTTGAGTTGATGAAATAAATAATTACCATATGAAAAAATAATTATTTCTTACATAAAACCTTTAAAACTTGTAGAAATAAAATAGAAATCCTTTTTAGGAAACTCATAACATATACATCATAATAATTATTCACTCATGTAAAAAAAATTTCATAGTTAAAAACACTAGAGGAAACACCATGGTTATTCCCATTCTTCTTTCCTTTTATAAAAATAAACAGCAACCAATGAATTAGAGATCCTTACCTTGCATGATTATAAGTATATCCTTTATGAAAAAAACCCATTCATATATGATATATCAGGCTCAACCATTAGTATGAGATATATCTAGATCACCCATTATCAAATATATTTATTAAGTACCATAACATATGTAAAAAATAAATTTTATACTTTTTCATCATAACACCCATCAAAGCCCATTTATCACAATTGAAAAAGACATTATAATATTGAACTATCATTCCCTTTTAAAAAACCCTGTATCATAACTAAAATACCCAAAACCAAGGTAAATAGTTTTTCCCTTTTATGAAAACATAAAATATTTTAAATGAATTGAAATATAATGTAATGGCTATAAAAATTTTAAAATAGTTAATTCGGTATTGGTTTTAATAGATAATTTATTTCTTCATATTAGAAAGAAGGTCAAAACTTCCCATATCAAAAATACATAAAAAATTTCCTTTTTAAAAAAAGGTGTATGATATTTAGAATAGATATAAAATTTTATTTTTTAATAAATAATATACATATAAAAACAACATTAAAATATTTTAATAATGTATTCATGAATGTAAAATATTTATAAAATAAAAATTTAAAACATTAAAGATTATGTTTCAAATTAGAGTGTCTCTTACCTCTAGTCTTACTCATTTATGTTCTTTATTTTCTACAATATTACATAAATATTAATGATTTAATCACATATGAACCTTATTTATATTAATTAATTAATTTTTTTATTTATTACCATGTAATATCTAATCAATTAGTTAGTGATGTTCATGTTAGATGGTTTGATTCCATTCAGCTCATGGGTCAAAAATGAACTTGGTCAGTTGACTATGGTTAAAGTGATCATTATTAAATCAGATAAAAATAAAAATAATGAAATAATTATTATATTTATTCATTAATTGTAATCTTCAAACCAAAAATGAATTATTGTTTTAAAAATTGAAGTATGTTACAATCATGAATATAGTAGGTTGTACACACACATGAGTATCATTTCTAGTTTTTTACGATCATGTTGGAAAAAGGTATTAAATATTTTATCTTTATAGAATGAATATTAAATTATAAATATCATATTATTTCATGAAATAAGTAATATATAATGTCTAGATGATTTATTTATCCTAAAAAAATCATGTCCCTCTATGGAGGTGGTAATCTACAAGTACACATGAACAACAATATAATTTTTCAATGGATGGATATGTAAGAAAATAAAGGATACCATATATTTATAAAATTTTAATTATGTTATGAATATCATATATATATATATATATATACATTACATTCATCATTGTAACCATTTATTCATGGTGGTGATGGAAATCCAATTACACGGGTTCATGAGATGATAGTCCTCCATACACACAAATGACAAATTTCTTTCGAATGTGATGGAAGAAGTAGATGGATATAAGTTATTAAAATAACATAAAAACATCTCTGTATATTCTTGATATTGGTTTTATTATTTAAATGTTTTGTTAATATTATTTTATGGAGGTAAATGAAGAATTTATAGTAAAACATTCAGTTTAATGTTATACCTATTCCTAAAAAAACCACCATTACATCACTCATTAATCCTTATAAGGAATCTATAATTCCAAAACTAGTACCTATAGAACATGAGGATGGTTATTATGAATGGACTTAGATTGGTATTGTTTAATTTTAATTAATAACTAGATGTTAGAAATAAAAGAGTGGTGTTGAGTTTTAATAATGTAGGGGAGTTGCGCTCATGGAATTACATAATGTACTATATTAATATAAAATAATTTCTTTTAAAAAATATATTGAAATAGATAATTTCTAATATAATACGAGTATGGGTCGAAATATACGCATTCAACAAAATTTCCTTAAATTTAGATTATTTATCCTTATATATTTCTTTTAACCCCTAGTCAACTCTTTTGATAATTATCATGATATTAACATATTTTTTCACTTTTGGGGTTAATAAAGTTATATAAAAGAAAAAATGACCAAAAAATGGGAAATGGATAATATTTTAATTCACATCTCACTCAATTTTCCAATGAAAAAAATAAATATTATTAAATTATTTTATAATATATGTTTTATTATAATATATCATTAATTCAATTTTGGGATGTATTTATTTAATTTTACATTGAAAACTCTTAGATTGTAAGAGTATGTGATGGATACAAGAGTTAGGTGAATTTTAGTTTAAAAAATCAATCAAACCTAACACCAAATACCTTTTTTTATAAATATCATACTCAATATTTGTCCAATGATCAGTGTAAAGCTATTGGACACACAAGCCATACGATAAATTTGTGTTATTAATCAGTCTCAATGATAATCCAATAAAACATATATTATAAATATTTAGAAAAATAGAAATTTTAATATAATTTACAATGAAAAAAATAAAACTTGATAGAAAAATTAATAAATAATATTACTATAATGTAAGAATGACATAGGATCTTCATAAAAGATATTATAATATTTAACCTTATGATTAAAGGAATTCAAAAATTCTGACATAAGATATCCAATGTTTTCAAACTAACTATAATGTTATTTATTCTACACAAGGAAAGACCTTAATATTTTGATTGGTATCAATTAAGGATTTCTTAAACAAAAAATCCCTTGATATGGTTCTTGTTTTTAACTGAATCTTATAATATCCAAGATTCCCTCTATCAGCATGATCGATATCACCTATCTTCCTATCCATGGAGTCCCTCAATCTAAACATCGATCGGAACAATAAAATAAAAAATCAAAACTATTCTAAGGATTTCACAATTCCTCAATCAGAATACATAGAACACAACTAGTTAATGATTACAAATCATATGAATGAGAAGGTCTAGAAATGTGGTCATTATAAATGTTGAGTTGAAAATGCATCATCTCATTGCTCCTTTAATATACTTTTACTAATAGGCATCCCTCCAATGGTCATATTTTGGGTGAATCATGGATTTTGTTGAAATTGACACAAATTAATCTCATTAGAAATATGAACAAAACTACTCCATCAAATGTATTATTTACAGAACCATTACAATGTAGTGATAAATTCCATCAAATAGAATTAATACCAACACACAAATTATAAACTTTTTTTAGTCCAAAGTACTAAAATATTGTTAATCTGATGAACTAATCTATGATATGTCTAATAGATCTAGACAATGGTCAGTATGATGTATATAAATTTGGTTAGCCTGATGGAAAATCCAATGAACTAGACACTAAGTCAGTCTAATGTATCAGATTAGAGAATATTAGGTTTATATTTTTTTTAGTTAGACACTGTTTCTATGTTCAATAGAAAAAGATTTTTTTCTAAAAAATCAATCTAAAATACCAGGTACTATTAATATTTTCAAATAAAAATGGTTTTAAGAGATTTTTTTATGATTTTCAAAAATATTGAAAGAAAAATTAGACAGTATAAACATTCAAATAAATAATATCCCCCTTTTTGGAAAGCACAAAACAAAAAAATCAGAATTACAAATTATTATCTTTTAAAAAAATACAACCCTTTTTCCATTTAATAACATCAATGAAATTATTCAGATAAATTATATCCACTTTTTTGTTTTAACTCTTCATATCTTGATAACTTCCCTTTGTTCAACATTTTTCAATAAATTGGAAATATTATTACTTTGGATTGTCCCCCTAATAAATTTTTTCAATTAAATAGTTTCTCGCCTTTAAAAATTTATCTACCTTTAGATAGTTTCTCAACCATTATTATATTGAAATATAATAGATAAAGTAATAAAGTTTTTCTAAAATTTTAGAAATTATTAAAAAAAAAATATTATTTCAATAAATATTCATCCAAGATAAAAAGAAATAACATTAATCAAAGTCAAAATAGAAAATATTAAAAAAAATTGGATACTAAATTATTAAAACTAGATAACATTCAAAATGATTATTTTATAAATACTTCAAGAGAATATAAACAAAATATTCATTATTTCTCATACAACATATTGACTATTTCTTTCTATTACAAATATCCTCCTGATTATTTGCAGATTTTGTTTTTTGTAAAATCAAGCTTTTCTATATTTTCATCCATGACTGAGAGCCTCCAATTATTTTCTTTTAAATAAAATACATTTTCTACAATAATTAATATCTTTATGTTTTATTCTTTCAACAACAAAAATTCAATTTCAAAAGAATGTTTTCTAGAATTCCCATCATTCAATATATTAATATCTTATTTGAGTTTAGAAATTTACTATTTCTGACTCTACAACAAGTCTTGGAACTATTCCATAAAATTCTACCTATTAGAAACATCTAGTGAACGTTTCTCAACAGAATAAGCTATATAAAAGGTTACTTTATTTACATCCAAAAATTAGTCATCATGATCTTTTAAATCTCAGTATACCTTTCTCAATCATTTAATTA
Source organism: Viscum album (assembly GCA_963277665.1). Classification (NCBI taxonomy): domain Eukaryota; kingdom Viridiplantae; phylum Streptophyta; class Magnoliopsida; order Santalales; family Viscaceae; genus Viscum; species Viscum album. Next base: position 899,281,525 of record OY728127.1, read on the forward strand.
TTTGATTGAATATCCTTTTCAATTCCATTGATGTATCTATGAAAAACATAATATCACCATCATTTTGAGCAATTTATTTATTCAAAAATTTCAAATTATTTTATATTTCATATAGACTATGTTTAATATTCTATCATAGGGATTCCATATTTGGTAGATAAGGCATTGAATTTAAAATTATGATTCAATGTATAAAAAATATAATCATTCCTTTTCTGAGCTTCAGTTACTACTGTATTTATTTAATATGATGAATCTTGAAAAATATACTGGGGAGAGGGTCTAACATATGCCTTTTCTTGGCCTTCAACATTTTCATCAATTGAATCCTTAACCATGTTAAATTTTTTATCTGTATTAGTTTTTTTATAGGACAATTTTCCACTATATATCATTTGATAATGATATCCCATTCACAAAAACATCTAAAATATTTTTTTATATAACCGAGTTGATAATGAAGTAGAGGAAGGCAAATAATTTTATGATCTTTTTTCTTATTTTCCTTCTTCATAATCCTTCTCCTCCTCCTCAACGTCTTCATATATCTCTTTCCAGAACATCTTTGCAGTTATTAAAACACCCTTTCTATATATTTGAACATATTTTTAAATTTGTTTTTCAGTGATATCATAACATATTTTGAACTGATATATGAAATAATTTTTTTTAATTGTACTTCATTTTCAACTTCTTTATACATTTCCATTTCAACAATAGCTACAATGATAGATGATTCATTAATCTATAAATCTATTTTTTAGTTGATTTGGAAAATTATTCTCTACTATATAATATCTTCTAGAACTATGAAGTAGTTAAATAATAACAATGGATATATTGATAATTGTTGATCAGTTGATTATTTTTATGTAACTTTAATGATGTTTTCCATCATCATTTATTTAGAAAGTATTATCTTCTTATTTTTAATCATTTCATCATATTTTATTGCCTCTATTTTATTATTTTAAAATCTAAATCTTCAACTTTATCAAGTACGAAAGTTGGATGACTTGTCTCTTTCTAAGTCGTATAAGCTATCAAATTATTAAATTCTTTATTGGACATCGTTATGTATTTATTTTATATCATTGGAGACAAATAATTTATTCATTTTCTCTTTTATTAATTATTACCCTTTAACAACTTCATCATCATACACTTCCTTGTTTAATTTTATATAATTTTTTTTATATTCATATTGAAATCTATTTTCATTATTTCCACGGTTTCTCCTCTAACTAGTGCGACGTTTTATCGAATTGCATATGACTAATTCCCTATTTTAAACACATCCATGCAATTATTCATTATTTTATTTAAAAATTATGGAAACACAATAACATTTTATTTCAAAGAAGTTTTTTTAATTGTATAAAAAAATAGAAACAAAAATGTAATAAGTTTTCTCTTCCTCATGGAAATAACAAAATTCAATATGAATAGTTAATAACATTATGTGTATCCCTATCTTCTTTACTAATAAAAAAATACCTTTAATCTATAATGTAACTAATATCTCAACTAGAGTTAGCTGAAGTACCTTTATAACCTTCTCATGAGATGATAATAATGAAGATTCCTCTTATATATTTTCAAAATAACCAATATTCTTTGTAAGATTATGAGATAGAATGTAAGCCTATCGTTCAATTGGAAGTTCAATTAAATCATCCACTTTCTAAGTAGTTAGTTTTAAACATTCTCAAAAATTGTTGGAAACAATCACATCCAAATAATTTTCTATAACAAATTATATCAAATAATAGAACTCATTAAGAATTTTTTGCTAATGTAAATTTATTTCATCATTTTTCATACAAATCATTTCACATCCTTGATATTTTATAACTCTTTCAAAAACGTAAACGTACCTTTCATACCATGTTTTCTCAACCGACCATTCCTTTACAACATCTTGCTATAAAAAATCTTTAATTAAAGCCATCATATTGATATTTATGATGAGATAAACTGATTAGACTAATGATAACTTTTTTAAATAAGAAATAAAAAAGATTCAAAGGGTTGAGAGAAATGTATGAAAATCGATTTGAGATAGGTTGACCCATAGTATTAGATATAGTCTCATGGGTGACCCTTCATATTCAAGATATCTAATTGCATTGATAGAAACACTATTCTTATATGATGTTTTATATTAATCACTAAATGATTTAATAAATATTTTAAACTCTTAATTTTTTTAAAATAACTATTATTTTTATAAAAAAAACGCAGGCCGTCATTTTATTCAAATGGATGGGGGTAAGGGATTAGAGTGATACATTTTTTTTATTTTTTAAATTAGGGACATGCGGCCCATCCTTTCTTCTGATCGAAGTCAGTGCCCATGTCCACCACCGCCACCACCGTATCCGCCTCCCCCGCCTCCGCCACTATGACCTCCTCCAATTCCACTGCCTCCGCCAACCCCTCCACCTTTGCCTCCCCCGCCCCCAGCACCCCCTCCACCTCCTATTCCGCCGCCTGAGCCACCTCCTACCCCGCCGCCTGAGCCACCTCCTACCCCGCCGCCATGACCTCCCCCTACCCCGCCACCACCTCCTACCCCTTTTCCTCCACCGGAGCCACCCCCAATGCCCCCACCAGCTCCACCGCCACCACCATGGCTTCCTCCTCCACCGCCTGCGCCACCTCCGGAACCGCCGCCGCCATGTCCTCCCCCAGCACCACCCCCACCAACCCCTCCACCTTTGCCTCCCCCGCCACCAGCACCCCCTCCACCTCCTATGCCCCCACCCTGACCTCCCCCAACACCACCGCCAGCTCCTCCTCCTTTGCCTCCACCGGAGCCACCTCCAATGCCCCCACCAGCACCACCGCCACCACCATGGGCTCCTCCTCCACCGGCTCCTTTGCCGCCACCAGCACCACCGCCAATGCCCCCACCAGCACCACCTCCTCCACCAACACCCCCACCCCCACCATGACCTCCCCCAACACCACCACCAGCTCCTCCTCCTTTGCCTCCACCGGAGCCAGCCACAATGCCCCCACCAGCACCACCGCCACCACCATGGCCTCCTCCTCCACCGCCTCCTTTGCCTCCACCAGCACCACCGCCAACACCCCCACCAGCACCACCTCCTCCGCCAACACCCCCACCCCCACCATGACCTCCTCCATACCCGCCACCGCCGCCTCCACCTCCGCCGCCTCCTTTTCCATGCCCCGTGAGTTCCTGGTTATCCTCTATGCGCCGAGCTTCTGATAACCCTAGAACCAACAACCACAGTAAAAGGAATACGGCGAGCACTCCGTAATGTTTCATGAGCTTTGCCATTGTGTCGAACTCAGAACTATTATTTAGACATAAATATATTTTGATTATATAAAATTTTATATTTATAAAAAAATTGAATTATTATAAAAAGTAAAGATTATGTAAAACTACATAGAAAAACAAATGTAATGTATAATTGAAAAGACTAAACGTTTATAATAATACCTCTCAAAGTAAAATAAATATCATTTTGTATGAAATATTTATTCTAGTAATAGTTTTTCTTGGTTTTTATAAATGAAATAAAATTTGATAATATTTATAATAAAAACAATATGTAGAAATATTTAGTAAGAATTTTGGAGATTGAAAAACGATTTGTAAAAAATTTGTAGTCCAAAATGATCATTAAAAATATTGATTTTGAAATCTTTAAAGAAATTGATTTATAAATTTTTAGTAAACATTTTTAATATGAAAATATTAAGAAACAAATTTAAGATTAATAAAAATACTAAATAAAGGGTTTCTGAAAACCATAAAATATGTTCTCCCCTATTTAATATGAGTACATAAATGCAGATATATTGGTAAACATGAATTATATATGAATTCCTCTAACAGAGAAGATATCATGCCGTCAAGAGAATATCTCTCATCAATATAATTGAGTTTAAGGAATCACTCATTATATTTCATAATTATGGAACTGATAGAATATGAGTTATTTTCTCAAGGGATATATTATTTTTGTAAGCACATAACTGCTGGATTAAAGGATCATATACTCATGAATGGAGGATCCTCATAAGCCAATTTAATCGAGGTCGTTGAGTATAATCAAGCATTATCTTCTCTCAATGGTTATATTTTTGGTTTTTGTCAAAAGGGAAACATCACCCATGTGAATACTAAGTTGGAAATGGTCCCAAAATAGTTTGAAATAAAGGCTCACTCAATTAACATTGGCCTTAGTTTTTCCAGAGGATATATTCCATGGAATATTGAATGTCTTATCTAGTGGTTGTTAAAAATATGGGGCTTCTCTAATTTGAAAATCTATTTTTCCAGGGCATGGATTTTTTCACCTTCTCTTGACCTATGAATAATTGAAGATGAAGGCACGGGATATTGATCTATATTCTTCATGATAAGAGCTCTACACATTTGGGAATGGGATCTCAAGTTAAACCATCTCAAAATTAGTAACTCTTTGATTTAGAGTTGGGAAAAATTCATTATTCTAAACTAGATTCTTTGGAATCCTAGGATGCTATATGATATTTCATTTTATGTAGGTGATCAAAAAAATTATGAAAAAACCAAAGTGGGCATGTATGTGAATGATGATTGATTCATGGTGGAAGTGGACTTACATTCCACTTTTATTGAAATTTTTTATCTTTTTACTAATGAAGAAGAGCTTGAGTTGAGAATTAAATTTGAAAATTTACCTTAGTTATTTCTAAATGTATGGTTATAGGTCATGATACTTCAAATTACAGGAGATATATTATTTATGGTTTTCTCCCAATATGTGGACATGAAAAATGATCATGATTCAAAAGAACTAAAACATTAAATTCCAACACCACTAGTGTATCTGGAAATGTTTCCCAAAAGATGACTCAGATTGGGTTTATGAACAACCAAAATGAATTTGAGTATGATCATTAGATGGTAAAACATTTGTATCATAATATTGGGCCTATTTTTTCAGTCCTGTGTATAATAAAATGGTTTCTATGGTGACATCCTATGAAAACTATATGAAAACTAACTTCCTCCAAGGGAAGAATAACACTCTGTCATGGGATAAAATTGTTGAAAAAGGACAGGCTAGTAAGGCCCAATCATTTCATAATTTCTGGGTAATAAAACCACATCTTAATCAAGAAATGGTAGGAATTAATGCATAGGTTAAAGTAGATGGGACCAAATATAGAAATGTACTAGCTCTGATATGGGGGAAAATTTAGTTGGAAAGGTAGAATTCACTAGAAATAATGCTGCATATTTTGGGGAATATTTGGAAAAATATTCCTCTTCAAGCTATACGGTCTTAAAAAATGTGTTGGAAAAAAACCCATGAGTATAACACATGAAAAAAACTGCATTAACCATCCTAGGACACATATGGTGCTTTTAATCTTGTTTTCTATTCTACAATTCAGGTTTTTCTAGAACATGATGTTGCTCTCTCAAAGGAGGAGGTATGTAATGATACAATAGATGTAGGGACAATGGATTCTCATGCTTAGAAAGTAGTGAATTAGAATAGTTCACATGTTCTTGAAAAAACAAATCTATCAACTAAAACACCTCTAACTCTAAAATAATGTGTAATTTATAATGAATTGTAGGTGACCAATACAATTTTTCTAAAAAGTATTGATTATGAAAATAGAAATATAGAGAAATATAATGTTGGGTGAGATTCTATTGAACCTCCTTGGGGGGGACAAGGTGGATAATGTCACCTCGGTTCATCCTTAAATGATGCCACCTTTCACTCTGGAGAAGATAGATGAGATGGATCAAACTATGAAGAACAACCCTATATTAGAATATGTTGAATTGGGAGGATATTTGAAACAATATAAATCATAGAAATGAGGATGTAATCCAATAATTCATGGGTGGATACATGACCGAGCAGACTGGACTTCAAGAAAGGAGGAGAAAAAATTAAAGGATCTTGACTCAGATAACTCTGAAATAGAAAGTCTTCTTCAACAAGATAAAAGATTAAAAGATCATTAATAAAGGGTTCGTGGATAAGGAAAATGTGGAGGAACAGATTAGGGATCCATAATAGATGTAAAATAATGAATTGTAGATAAGAATAGTAAAAAACTTGGGACCTCACAATGAGGGAAAGGATGTCTTGTTAGAACCCAACTGCTCTTCTCTCTTTGTTTTCTTGGTTTTAAATTTTAATGAAAATGTCCTAAGACTTACCTTTTAGAAAATTGAATTATATATGAATGAACATTGGATATTAAAGAATCCTAGCATCTGTTTAATATATTAAAATCTCTCAATACTATGGGGGATAGTAAAAATTTCTACAAGTTGTTATTATGTTTTGATGAATTGTAAAATGTTATATACTTTTTGTTTATAATCTAGAATAAAATAGTGTCCTATATATATATTTTTTATTTAATAATTATTTATGTTCTATTTTTTTTTGTAATTAAATTAAAGATTATTTGTCACCAAATATTTGTATTTTTCTGATACTCATTTCATAATTAGTGAGTGTGTGTTTCATCCACAACACATTTAGAATAATTCCTTGTGTACTAAATAATAAATAAAATATTTTTCACAGATACTACTAGTTTTTTAGGTCCAAACAAGTCCATGTGGTATAACAATAAAGAATCAAATGTTGAGGCTTCTCTAATAGAATTAAAAATGACCTATATCTATTTCCAAATTGACAAGGATCACATACTTTTGATGTATCAACCCTAATTTATTAAATATTCTTAACAAGTCCTTTAAATTAAAAAATAGCTTATGTTTTAACATTACAGTTTCCAAATCCACTATTACATAATCGTCATTGATATTTCATTAAAATAAGGAATGGTAGATATTCCATCTTTAGGTATTTTAAGTTTAATGTGTAAACATTATCTTACTGATTGATAGAAAGAATAATCATTTCATTGAAACTATGAACATTACATTATTCATTTTTTTATTTCACAAGATATCCCTCATCACATAATTGTTTTGTGCTAATATTTGTTTTCTTAATTTAAACATAAACTCAAAAAAATTAATTTAAGGCATTACCATGAAGAACAATGTTGTATGTACTAATCATTTCTCGTTGAGCATTATCTCCAATGGTTACATTACCTCATTTCATATTTTTAATCTTATTTTAAATAAAATTTATTTCTAGTCATGTTCATGGAAAAACCACTAACCATGTATCAAATATTTTCATTGTTGTTTCATTCCTTATTTTTCTAAAAAACATTATAATTTCAAAACCCACCTTTTCATTGGTATGGAATTATTAAAATGTAAAATTTTATAAATCGAAATTTAGAAAACATTAATTTGTTTATAAATTTTTAATTCCTTTTGGAAATAATATTTATGAAATCCTAAAGATTGATTTTTTTTCAAGAAAATTTGTTCTTCTAGTGACCTCCACATGAACACATTGTGAAAAAGGAAGAACATTTTGAAATAGAGTAATTATTATTAAAAATAGTTTTTTATTAGTAAATAAAATATAGAAACGTATACATATATGGTATAATATGAATATGAATTTTACCAAAGTTTTTATTAACATTGTTAAATTTTTAAAAAAGATTTTTTTGAAATATAAATTTATGAATTCAGTTTCAAAACAATATTTTTACCAAAATAATATTTGTATTAAAATTATATATTTATAATTCATTATATAATGTTGTGTAACATCCCCAACCTAGGTTCCACTAAATTAATTTCCTAAGTTGGGTCATCACATGACCTCAAGCATGCCTCCCCATACACCAGAGGTTGCCAACTAGCAGTGACGGTCTAATAGGTCAAGTTGGGAGACTAAACCCAATTTACCAGAGTAATCAACAAAAAAATATAAATAATGTAAAAAATTAGAAACAACCAATAACAAGAATAGTCAATAATCTCCAAATATGGTTAAAATACACAAGAAATATAAAATATTACATGTCATGCTACAATTCCAATTGAAAAAAACCAAAATAAATACAAATAATAGAATCGACAAAGAGGCCCTGAATTCTAGTGTGGAATGTCATCCATGAACGTCTCATGTCGGACTCAACTACCAAGCATAGAGCCCTTTCCCATATCATGAATTGCAAGCATAAAATCGTCCTGGGTACTCAACAACGGCCTGAGAAAGGTTCGAGTAAAACTCAATAGGCCACCACCAATAGTGACTAAAAATATCCAACCTAACAAATAGTACATAATGTATAAATAAATAATAAGTAACAGAAACACAATTTGGAGAAACTAGATAACAATATGTAATTAGTTATTCTTACTAAGGTGCCAACTCATTAGGTCTTTTTATACTAGTTCATTACCAATCACATAAGGTTCATGACATTCATCATTTCATAGGGTAAAATGTAAGTCCCTAACTGACTAGGGATAAACTATCAAAACATCAAAATATCCTCACCTCGAAGCCTTGGTTTGGGTCAAATGAAACCGTTTGGGGAATAGACATCTGTCTCCTTCGCTAACCCATGCATTGTGGGTGGAGATAGAGAATCATTCCAAGTCGACTCATGGGAGGATCCATAGTTATTTATCCAACACCTCAAGCCATGTGCACATGATTATCCATCCATTCAGAACACACAAACCATATTACAACCAAAAACAACGAATATATTCAACAATAATAATACATAAAAATAATCATGGTAAATAATATTTTTTTCATATCCCATTAGCACATTTTCCATTCACATCACTTAGCCTATTTATCACAAATCCCATTCCACATACCATTATCAATTCAGTATATTCACTATATCACATGCACAAACTTTCATAGGCGTATCTAATATATATCATGAGCCTCTTAACTCAACCACAGTTAACCAATAACTCATTTGGACTTCCATTAATAATAGAAAAATACTCAACTAGGGATCTACCTGATCACACAAGAATCTATAACATACTTACCTAATTATAGGTATGGAAAGTATCGACACACCCGATGGCTGGCCATACAAAGGGCAAGTCATCCACTATTTTCCCATGAGAACCATGAGGGTTTCCACTCATCATTTATAAATTAATTATATCAATTCTCATTGTAGGATCAAAACCACAATAAGGGGTAGCAAATAAATAAACCTAGGCATGCACCAATCTCAAATGAAACTATCTTATATAACTTGTAGAGCACCTACCTTGAATCTATTGATTAAAACACTATTAATTGAAGCCTTAGATCTTGATTCATCAAAACCCTTGAATCCTAAACATAGATATCACAAAAATATAGGGTTTTATAGACTATGAAAAATATGATATAAAGATTGAAACCTTAGTTGAGAAGAAAAAACAAGGATGAGATTATACATACCCAAAGATTCGATCTGAAACCGACAGTACTCCAAATGACCTAGGAATGAAGATGAAAACCCCTTGGGGGATCTTGGGATATTTTGTTCCACATTAATATTTATGTGAGAATAAAAGTGAAAAATAATGATTGAGGGTTTAAAATACTAGAGTAGATGTTTTTGTAAATTTATCAACTTTACTGGGATACATGGGTTGTTGAACCTTGCCCAGACTATGTGATATCATATCTCCAAAAAATCCAACTTTCTCATAGTTCACTTGGAATTCCACAAGGTTAGCTTAACTATGTGATAAACTAGTGTAAAATTTTTTCAATGTCTGCACAGTTAACTAGGATGCTTTGAACAATTTTTACTAACTATGCGCAAACTGTGCAATATGAACATAAACTCAGTTTTCCTCCTCTTTCATTCTCCGAACACCTAGAACACCCCAAAGCCTTCACATGAACTTGGGAAACCAATTATTTAACCAAAACAAAGGTCTAAATCTGAATCATAAACAGAAACATGCAATGAAACAATATGGGATCTGACAACCTTCCCAAACATAGGACCACTCATCCTCAACCCGCACTTCCTGAGCATCATTGAGATTCCAAAGTAAAGAGATTGGGCCACAAAACCCGAATATCTGATTCTCGATCCCAATTTTCTTCATAGAAATTTCCACTCTTCCATAAAATTAGTCCCAAAGGCATATCCTTTCTCCGCAAGACCATCTCACTACAATCCATAATACAAACTAGATGTTCCACAAAGAATTCATTTGGATCAAGCTCAACATCATCATCAATTTTCACATTAGAGGGATCAGGATGATACTTCCAAAGTTGTAAGACAAGAAAAAAATATGCATTCCACTATGCCATTATAGAAGAGACAACTGGTATTCATCCAATCTGATCCTATCCACAATCCCAAACAAACCCACATACCTGGGCACCAACATTATCTGCTTCTGAATTTGATGGTGGCCCAACCTTGGAGACACATGAAGAAACACACTATCACCTACCATGAACTCAAGAGGTCTATGATGTAGATTTTTATATGACCTATACCTACTCAATGTTATTTCCATAAGCTTTTGAATCAACCAAACCTTTTCTAACATATCCTTTACAAGACTCAATCCTAATAGCTTAGACACCCTAGCTTCTGAACAACACAACCGAGATCTATATGGCCTCCCATAAAGTGCCTCCCAAGGAAGCATATGAGTTTTAACACAAAAAATTGTAATAAAACTCAACAAGATGAAATTGATTTTCCCATGTACCATAATAATAGAGAAAACAAGCTCTCAACATGTCTTCTAATACCTGAATGGTATGATCACACTGCCCCTCTATCTGTGGGTGATAAGCCATACTCAATAACACTTGCATACCAAGCGGCTTATATAATCTCTGTCATAAGAGAGATGTGAAACATAGATCCTGATTTGAAATTATGATTCTTGGAACACCATGAAAAGACACTATCTCCCAAACATATAACTCACCCAACAGGTCAACTGTATATGTTTCAGGGATTGGAATGAAATGATCCACCTTAGCCAACATATCCACACCAACCCAGATTAAATCTTTATTCCAATACATCCATGTATGGCACACTACAAAATCCATCATTATGTCATTCCACTTCCATTATAAAATTGGAAATGACATTAAAAAACAACTTGGACACTGATGCTCAGCCATCACCTATTGATAGGCAAGGCGTCACTCCAAAAAACTTGTAACCCCATTATTCATTCCTCTCCACTAATACTATCGATGAAGATCAAAATACATTTTAGTCAATCCATGACATGGTTTACACTTTAATGAATGTAATTAGTGCAATCAACTCTTCACATACACCAACCGGTACCCAAACACAACCTTGAACATAGACAACTCTATCAGCACTAACATACCAACTAGAAAGGTTACTCTCCACAATTAAGACTTTCCTTCATATCCAAACACTCCATATCATCCAACCGGATTTCCTTGACTCTGCTCAAAAGTCATAGAATAATATTCTGTTGATGTAAGGTTTATTTGTCTCTAACCATCCTATACCTTCAGGTTCATCTCATCAAACAAAGACCTCATTTTCTATTCAGAGTTGGATTCATGAACTACCATATTCTGAGTCCTTTGGCTCAAAGAATCTGCAAAACTATTTATTTTCCAGGTTGTTTAAACCAACTCCTAATTGAAGGATTTTAGGTTATCAACGCACCTTTTTTTTCAAAGATTCAAATACCACTAGGTGAAGATTTAATTAAGAGTTTTATGCTTAGTAAAAATCAGGAATCGTTCCCCCAACAAGTAATGCCCCCAACACAATATGGCATAAACCACAACAACTAGCTCAAGATCACGAGTAGGGTAATTAATTTCATGTGGTATTAACTTCCTTGACCCATAATCCACAACACAATCATCATTCATCAACACTTCCATAATCCCAACACTAGACACATCATTGAAAAAAAATATACCTATTACCGGGTTAAGGTAAGGTCATAATCGGTGTAGTAGTCAAAAAATTATCCAATTCGTAAAAATAATTTTCTCACTCCTATGACCACTCAAACTTAAAACCCCTCTTGGTTAAGATTGAGAGTGGTTTATCCAAATGAGATAAATGTCTAATGAATATTTGGTAGTGGCCAGCCAAACCCATAAATAATCGAATACTAGAAACATTATTGGACTGCTACCAAGACACCATGCATGCACCTTCTCTGGATCTACCAAAATAGAAATATCAGAAATTATGTGTCCCATGACATTCAATTTATCAATCCAAAACGTCCATTTTGATAGCTTGGTGTAAATCCTATGATCTCGTAGTGAACGCATTTTGATGTCATTATGTTTGGCATGATAGTCATGATTTCGTGAGTACACCATTATTTTATCAACAAATACAAACATGAAATAATATGGATTGGGGTGAAATATTTGGATCATTAGTGCCCTAAACATATCCAGTGCATTGGTCAATTTGAACGACACCACCAAAAATTCAAACAACCCGTACCTACTCCAAAAGATTGTTAATGGTACGTGAACAGATCTCAAACACAACTTATGCTATCGAGATTTCAAATTGATCATAGAGAATAGTCAAGAACCCCTAAGTTGTTAAAATAAGTCATCAATTCTAGGAAGTGAGTATCAGTTCTTAACCTTCATCTAATTCAACTTCCTATAATTGAACAACAACCTCATCGACCTATCATCCTTCTTAGAAAATAACATAGGTGATCACCATGGAGATTTACTAGGACGAATGAATCCCTTACACTTCAACTCTTATAGCTGAGTCATAAGCTACTGGTGTTCTCCCAGTGTCACTCAATATGGTGGAATAGAAACTGGTTCTTCCCCTGGCAGCAACTCAATTGCGAACTCCACATCCATTTCATGTGGATGTCTAGAAAAATTATCAAGAAACACATCCTAATACTAATCCACCACATGAGGAAAGACATGTGGCTGCGCCCCTCCATCATCAAGGATAATTAATTAAAAATGGTGTTTGATTTCACCAACCGACTGTAAAATTGGACTTGCTTGACATGCTTGTACATCCCACTCACCACGAAAGAGATAAGTGTCTCCATCTATAGATGTGATTGTTACCCTAAAATGGTAACAGTAGATATGGGCCTGATACAGCACTAGCCAATCTATACCCAAAATCAAGTTATAACCTAACATCTCAAGGACAAACATGTTCTACAAAATATGATAACCACCAACCTCTAAAGAACATCCTATAAACTATCTAATAACTGCAACACGCACCCCTAGCTGAGTATCAATTGACATAAACCCATACATATGTTCCACTACTGTGCCCAAAAAAACCTAAAAACTGTGATGAGATAAAAGAGTGTTTGGATCCTATGTCAAGTAAATCATTTGTAAGTGTGTAAGTTACAAGAATCATACCTCAAATAGTAGAAGTTATATAATCTACACCTCCCAATGTAGACTAAACTATGTAAAGATTGAATGTCCCTCTACACTGAGATCCATCCAGGGTACCGTAAACTGCACATCCCTATTAGTGCACATTTTCTCATCCATGAGTTACACATCCACCACCTATACTTGTATGTCCTGGGGAGCTCAAACTTCTTGACTGATTTTGGGTAATCGCCCCCCTTCTCACATGCGATATCTACCTCTAACTCCGATCCATGCATGACTATTGATGGTTCTGGTAGAACATCTATATGTGTCCCAAACTACCATAGGACCAACACTCAAATGGTGGTTGAGGACACTGACCCTTCATGTTCCCCAGAACACCAAACTAATATCACAACACCAGATCACAACCCTAAGAAGCTTCCTCTCTATTCTGAATATTATGTGCACTCTCACCTTATTGGAAACTTCAAAATCAATGCTACAATACTTTATAGGTAGTACCACATGTCTTCCCAGTTTGTATCACAAGTCATCCTCTTGAATCTCCCTTTAGGTTCCCTTATTAGTTAAAGGCTTGGTCCACTACCTCTTCAAATATCTTCAGATAGAATATGTTCACTTGGGACTTAATATCATGCCTAAGACAATCCTAGAAGAATTTTACATCATCACATCATATCCATCCGTCATCAGTATAAATCAATGAATGTTCATGAAAATAATAGCACAATCAATTACCGACACATCCGGTTGAGTCATACTCATAAACTCTATAGCATTCACCTACCACATGGTTTCTGGGTAATAATGTTCCAAATATTTTTTTTTATAAATACTTCCATGCCATTCTTTCATCCTGCTTCGTCTGTACCATAATATCCCACCAATGATTTTCCTTCCCTCTTAACATGTAGGCCACTAAGTTGACTCACTTCTCAAGAGGTGTATCTAGATGATCAAGAATAGTCTCGATAGACTCTATCCAAAACTCTTCTTCCTCTGGCCTACCCTATCTAGTAAAGGTCGGGGCATGATGCAGTTGAAATTCCCTCATCAACTCAAACATACTATGAACAACCCACCTTGGCTCCCATTACATCATCTTCATAAAATAATTAAGAATCTCACTAAACTTCACATCCTTATTATCTTTAACCACTAAATCTTCTTTCTCTACTATTGGGAGAGAATTCTTATAAATTTCCTCATATTGCCCAACCATCACATGTTTTCATGGATTCATTACTCTATAATGCCAAACATGATATTTAAAATATAAACCATAAATATTCCACAAGTATAGAGTAAGTATCCCCATTATTCAAAAAAAAACCATTTCACGTACACCACACAACATTTCTAATCATACCCAACACACTACCATCAACCACCCCCACCAAGGGAATGGATAACACTTGGTAACTAACTCACATGACTATAAGCCTTACCTTCTATACAATTTCAAAAATATTTACACTAATAAAATTTCATTTCACATAACACCCCTTGTCAAGTATAATTACATATTTATCATTTAACATTTTCTACCCTTTTTAACCCAATTTTATTGTATTGTTTGACAAAATTTACACCACTTCTAGGAAGGTCAAATGAAATCTACCGTCTATGTCTCAGTCACCTGTCCCATGTATGAGTGCCTACTATGAATAATGTCACGTATATACATAGGTGACTAGAACCATTCATGAATGCACAACCTCATGAAATTTCATAATTGAGAAAAATATCATAATACTATCACATCACACCACATGTTCATCATAGAGTGGTGAAATTTAATCAAATGTAAGAACACATAACAAGAATAATAATTCTTTCCCATGGTGACTTGGGTTTTACTCTATGCCTGGGTAAGCTACAACTAAGAATGATCTCATAACCAAAGCCCAACACTACCCTACTCTTCATTCTACCATCCCCAAATAGTAATAATGTGAAAAGAACTCCACATATACCACTTTGTAATGTCCCCGACCCAGGTGCCACTAAATCGGTGCACTGAGTCGGGTCATCGCATTACCTCAAGCGTGCCTCCCTATATGCAAGAGGTTGCCGACAATGAGATAGGGTCTAATAGGTTACATGGAAAGACTATACCCACTTTACTAGAGTAATACATAGTAGAACACAATATAAAATGATAAAATAATAGGAAAAACCCAATAACATGAAGATTCAAACATCTCCCGAACAAGGTACAGTCCACAATCAATAGTTAATATGCCATGTAATGATAAAATTCCATGTGAAAAAACCCCAAAATAAAGAATAACTATGGAATCCCCAAAATGGTTCTAGATATATGTCCGGAACCTCATACATGAATGTATCATGTCCAACTCACCACCCTAGCATAGGGGACTTACCCTTATCCTAACCTATAAGCATGAAATCTTCTCGGGTAACAAAAGACGGACCTAGAAGGGTGTGAGTAAAACTCAGTAGGCCACCACTAATGGTGCCTAGAAATAACCAGTCTAACAGATAGTTCATTCAAGTAGAAATATATATCAATAAAATGAAACATAATTCAAGCCTCTAGTTACTAATTTATAATTAGAAATACTAACCAAGCTACCAATTTATTTTGTATCTTTTGTCACTAGATCATTATCAATCACACAAGGTTCATGGAAGTCATCATTTCATAAGGGGATAATTAAGTCCAAAACTCACTAGGGATAACATAACACAACATCACAATATCCTCACCTAGAAGCCTCAGTTCGGGTGAAATGAAACAATTAGGGGAATAGAGCTTCATTCCATTCTCTAACACATTCATTGTGGTTGGAGTTAGAGCATCCTTCCAACTATACCCATGGGAGGAGCCTCAGTCCTTTATCCCACACCTTAAGCCATGTGAAAATTATTATCTATCTGTTCACAACACCAAAACCATATCACAAAAAAACACAACCAATACATACAACAATAATAATCCATAACAACCAACATGGTCAATCATATTGTGCCATAACCCATTAACCCATTTTCTATTCACATCACTTAGTCCATTTAGCCCAAATCCAATTCCTCAAACCATTATCCATTTAGTGTATTCACTGTTTGACATTCACTAACATGCATAGGAATATATAAAATATTACATAAGACTGTTAAGTCAACCCAGTTAACCAATACCTTATTTGTGCTTCCGTTGAGAATATAAAAATACTCAATAAGGGATCTACATGATCACACAAAAACCAATAACGTAATTATCTAATTTTCAATCTGGAATGTATAGGTACACCCCATGGGTGGACCTATAAAGTTCAAATCATCATCTATGTGTCCCATGAAATCCAAGAGTGTATCCACTCATCATTTTGACATTTATTATACAAAATCTCAATAATGTATCAAATGAACAACAAGGGTTATCCAAGATATTAACCCAAACACACACTAATCTTATACCAAACCATGGGATATAACTTATAAACCACCTACCTTTAATCCATTGAAGAATGCTCCATTTATCAAAGCCTTAGACCCCGATTCAACAAACACTTGAATACCTAACCTTGATGTCACTGAAAAAAGATGGTTTTAGAGATTCTAATGGAGAAAAGAGAATAATACAAACCCTAATTAAAAAGATAAATTGAAGAAGATATTAGACCTTCCTGGATATTTGATCCACATTTAATGAGACTCTAAAAAACCATCAAATTGTGGTGAAATGACCTTGGGAGATATTGGAAAAAAAATTAATCACTATGGTATAGGGAAGAAAGAATGAGTAAAATCCCGAGTGAGGCTTTAAATTCTTGGAGTGGCAGTTTTGTAAATTTCTCAAAATTACTAGGTTTCATGATTTACCAACACGGTTAGAAAAACAGTCCACAAACCATGCACGAGATACTATAACAATATCCAAATTTTTCAACGTTTCCTTGGAATTCTGTGTAGTTAGCTTAACCATGAAATAATCTCATGAACGCCTCTGTCCAAAGTTTCATGATTACATGGGGTGCTTCACAATATTTTCACTAACTCTATGCAAACCGTGCAATGTGCCCACAATTTTTTTTATCTCTTCCTCTCTCATACTTCAAACCCCCAGAACACCCCTGGGCATTTTCAAGAACTTGGAAAAACCCTTATTTAACCAAAATAAAGGTCTTACACTAAAACATAAACAAAAAATACCATAAAATTTAGGATCTTAGAAATGGTTTAATCAGAGTTAGGGTTTTCAAGTTATATTTGAGAAATTATAATTTTAAAAATTAATTTTTTCTATATTTTTTGGAATATTTGATATCTTTATAGTATGAGTATAAATTCTTGAATTTACAATCATAATTTTATCCTGATATTTATATGGTTTTTTTAGAAATCCTATAATTTCCATTTTATAAAAACATAGAAAATATAGAAACCTCATCAAAACATGGTAAAATTTTATTCTATTCTTATGAAGAATATTTTTCATTGTAGGATATAGAAATATTATTTTCAACATTTATATATACACAATTACCATTTAATGTATGATTTTTAATGATTTGGTTGTTACCTTTGTTCTAAACATGATATTCATCTTCTGAATTTAAACATGAATTCTAATATTCTTATGATCTAATTTATCACTGTTAGATGAATTCATGTAATATCTATCTCCTCCACTATCACTCAAATTATCTAAAGCTTTTAGAATCTTTTTTTAATATTCTTATATAAATTTTTATCATTCCTATCAGTATTCATCTACTTAATCCCTTTCTCTCCATCTTTTTATAGTCATGTATAACATATCCAGCTATTTAAAATTCATAACATGTATCCTCGGAAGTGTTATTTTTATAACCACTTTTCTTGGGATTTTTATAATATATATAATTTATTGATTCTTACCAACTATATTTTTCATCCGTCTCACATGATTAGCCAAAAAGATTTATGGTCATTCAGATTAACTACTATCTGTACCAACAGTGGATTTTGTTCTATTTAAAATTTGTTGAAACATTATTATGGAAATGACATATATTTTTATACTATAATTTTTTGTTAATTCTGCACCTCTATTCGTCTTTTTCAGGTTTTCTGTATATCTTTTCAATCTTCCCTCATACTATATAAGGGTTCTAAAAAATCATCCAGAGTAAGTGTAACATACTAGTATTTTAGGAAAAATATTCTTTCAAGTTAATTTAAATTAATTGATATATTTTTAACACGATTAGAATACATTTTCTTACATTATAAACAACACAATGTTTATCTTTCTTTTTATATAACATCATGTTTCTTTTATAACATTTGTTACATGCAAGGTCGAGTCTTACCGGGCAATATTATATTATTAATATTAATTTTTAACATATAATTGTGACATTTTTGTTGAAATAGAAGGAATGAATATGAGTAACTAAATTGTAAAACAATTTATGATTTTAAAAAAATAATAATTAATTGAATACAAATTGATTAAAAATAAAAATAAAAACTAATTGAATATAATGAATGTGTATTTATGAAAAACAATATTTATGACCATAGTTGTGTTTTCCCTTAAAAATTAAATTAATAAATATTATAGAATTATATTAATTAATTATAAATTTTATATATTCAAAAATATTTTTTTGAATTTTTCCAATATGTTTTATGTGCCCAAAATAAGAACCAACTTCATTTTATGTATAAAAATTAAATTTTTTCCAAAAGGATTTTTTTCTTCAATTTAATGGAAATCCTGACATAGAACTAAATTTTAACACTTCTATAAATTATATATTAAAAAAACTTAACATTTGAATGATAAATGTAAAAAATGGTTGGGGTGAATTTTTTTAATGAGAAGTTTCATTGTTTATTAATGGTGAAAATACTAAATTTTAATTGATAAATAACTTTTCAAATAAATAATTTAAATTGATAAATTATGTATTGAATTTTTTTCAAAGTATTATTATATTAACTATACATATATTAATTAAATTTAGTTCATTGGAATAAAATTAAATTTGAATTTTGATTTGAAAATATTGTAGACTTTTAAACATTTTCACTTTAAAAAACACTCTTTCTCATTGCGTCGGTGAGATTAGTTTTAAATTAAATTATTACACTTCTATGAAAATAATTTTGAAATATTGACTGAATATTTGGATTGAAAACAATATTTACTTTATATAAATCTCAAATAAATTTTTGAAGAAAAAAATATAGTGAAATAATTTAAAACTAATCATAGTGATTAAGGTAAAAATGACTTTACTTAGTGGTTAAACATTAATCTTATTGGAGAAATTCACCTATACATCTGTACCAAATCCACTGGATAGAAATATTTCGACAATAAGCCCTATTTTATAAAATTGGAATCATTATTGGATCAACATTATGTATTATTCACCTACCAATAGTGTTTTCTTTGTGGTCTTTATAAGAATGCCACTCTTCCTCCACTATATATAGGCACTCACTCTCCCCACTTATTTAAACATATAAATAATTTTTTATAATCCAATATATTCCCAAATGTCATACCAAAATACCTCCTCTAATTCGAAAAGCTTATGATTGGTAAGAAATAATACCAAGGATGTCCTTTGGTTCAAACCAAAAGGTGTTACCTGAAGAAGAAGAAGTAATATTCAACAACAAGAACTTTTGTTCTCATTATTTATTAAACCCTATAATTTATTTTTATAAAATAATTATATAACAACCTCGTTATCTTTAATTTAATTATATGATATTTATGTTAAGGTTATGACATGAATCTTTACACAAATCAATCAAATGTGATGTGTAATCATCATTTGTGTGTATAGTTTACTACCACCTCATGAACCGATGTCGTTCATTATTCAGTTACCACCTATCTAGGATGGTAATAATTATATACATACTATTTTTATTCTATATTTATGATATTTATTATTTATTTATGCACATTTAATTTTTATATAACACATACCATCATTCATTATATTTTTTGGGAATATGATAACATCATTTGTGGGCTGGTGGAAGGCCACCTCCCCAAAGCGGTTTGATGTGTTAAAAAAAATACATGGAACATATTAAATAAAGTTCTAATGAAAATATATTATATAAATAAAATATATATTATATTCATGAAATAAATATCTTTATTTAAATATAATATATAATTTTCTGGTTACTATTTCAAACACAGAAAAAAGATAATGTCGTGCATGGACGTGTGTACTACCACTCATAGAATCAATGTGATTAATTTTGAATCAAAATAGTTCTATATGTAAGTATATATAATTAAATATAATTATTTTTATGATATATTTATAATTATTTAGGATAAAATGTTATTTAACATATTTTCATAGTGATCATTGAAAAATGGGAATGTTACTCATGTGTACGTATGAACTATCGTCTCCATGATTGTAATAGTGGTTAATTTTTTATAATCATGGTTCATGATTTGTTTTAAAATTAGTATTTATGAATAAAAATGATAGTTATGTTATTAATATTCTTTGAGATATTTATATATAATGACTTCATTGATATTAATCAACATATCAGAGTCTGCTTTGACACATAAGCTGAATATGGTCAAAACATCTAAGTTAATCATTATTGATTAAGTAATTTTATTTAACTAGTTCATAAGTGAAAGAAAAATAATAATAAAATGGTAAAAAGATCCCATGAAATTAATTAATTGACATAATTTTATTATTTACAGATATAGAGGACACGAATGATGAATGGGACTTGGGGTAAGGGGAACCCTAATCATACTTTTATTTTTGTGATACTTATCCCATATTCATAAATCAATTAATTTTTGTAGTTAATATAATAAACTATGACATGTAATATAATGAATTTAATTTACTTAACTATATTAAAAGTGTAAATTGATTTTATTCTTTCATGGATCTCACAGTTTTAAAGTTACTCAAGAAGTATGGGATTTCAGCCTCACATTTTAATATCACGAGACACATTTCATATTCTCCATGTATTTATTTTAAGTGGTTTATGTAACTCCCATGAATATAATGTATGATATTTTCACTTAAATTTATTCTTTTCTTACATATAAATTTCTGGATATCATTTCATGGGGTTTACATTTCAAAAGGTACTAAATAGGTAAGAGGATTTTGTCACAAATTTCTTTATTTTATGTACATTTTATGTTATGAAGCTATATTCTTTTATGAGGTGTTTATACTATCAATTTGAAATTTTATATCATTATTTCCCTTGTTATAATGATATCATATTTTTCATCTAATGGTATTCTTTCATGGGGATTTTTATTTATAGTTACCATATTTTTAAGAGTTTGTTTTATAAAAATATCGTAGTTTATCAGTATTTTATATGATTAAGTCGCTGATGTTGAGATTTTATAACTCTCATGAATTCTCTAGTCATCTAGTTATTCAAGAAATATTCTATTAATTGTATCATTTTTCAACTCCTTGTTACATAATTTTTATTATAAATTGTTTTTAAGAAAATCCAACATCATTTATCTCATTGGTCAAAAATCTATATTATTTCAAAACATTTTTTTCTAAAAATGTTTTCTAAAATGTTTTAAAAATGGGTTTTATAATCCAAAAGTATATTTTACTCAATACAAGTTTGAAATTATTTTTAAAAGTTTCATTTATATTATTTCATTTTAATTTTAAAAGAAAAAGTATTTTCTAAATATTTCATGTTTCTAAAATGTGTTTTTCAACACCGAAAGCATATTTTCTTCAAGAAATTGTTTTAATTATTTTTAAAAAATCATTGACATGTTTACATGGTTTTTTTCAACGAAATTAATTTTTAATGTTTTTTATGTTTTAAAAACGTTTTTTCAAAATAAAATAGTTCTTTTCCCCAAGAATGTATTTAATTTTCTTTTAATGGTATGTTCATTCACCAACATCAACAAATCATATTTTTACATATCCTCCACTGGGGTAAATTTTTTATTGGTACATTCCTCGTTATTTTTTCAATAAATTATGATTTTTTTCAAATATATTTTTATGGAATTCATTTATTTTCCATGGGTTAAACAAGTTTCAAATTGATTAATATGTAACTCATTTACTTCCCACAACATAACCATGTTTCAAAGAGATTATTATTGAACCTATTCCTTTTCCAAGGGTTAATAAATTCATAAAATGGATAATTGGTATTCCTATGAGATTTTGATGAAATAAAAACATTTATGTTTTATGATTACGTAATTTCACCTTTACATTTAATGGGTGGTTATGTTATAAACCAATAATGGGTGGTTCCACAAAAAACCAATGACGGCTGGTTACGTGATGAACCAAGGATGGTTGTGCCCATGATGGCCCTATAATGAATTGTTTTTGGAACCTGATTTTATGGTTATTCCATTTGTAATAGTGATTGTATGTGTAAAGTGAAAATGATTTTTAATGTTATATAATTATTTTATAAATGCTTACTATTGGGTAATAATGCTTCTCATGAGTTATATTGATATCACATGAAACAGGATTATTGATTCTTATGACTCTTTCTAATTCAATGTTTCCATATTTAATGATCTATATATTGATGGGTATGTGTTCTTTTATGATTCTCTCATACACATTTATTATTTTATTATACACTTGTGAAATATTATTCTAATTGATTACATTAAATTATTAATGCTTACTTTTACTATTACTAAGAATTTGAGATCACTCTTCATTTGATTCTTTTTCTCTAGGTTATAAATACTGAAATTGAATGATTTATGTCTATACATTATTTTATAATGATTATGATGATGACCTAATGTGAAATAAGAATATCTTGATTGATTTAGAGAAAAATTCATTTTATATCTTGGGTATTGATTATTTAGAATTTTTTCTAATTATATAAAAAACAAAACCAAATTGTTATTCCACAATGTATATGATCCATGTTTTCTTTTTGATGTTGTATAGTTTTTTGGGAAACAATATGGTTAATATTATCAGCATCCTTTCTGGGGATGTAAATTTATGGATTTTAGCATAGGATCTAAGAGTATGGATCCTATGATATTATAGTTGGTTTCAACGGAAAGGTTTAGATAAAATAAGAGAGTAGGATTTTTTTCATTTCAGGATTCCATTGGAGTTATACAGACCTTATTTTGTGTATAAGTGTATGGATAATCATAATCCCAATGTCTGAGACAACACATTAAGGGTTTTACGTTGTAATTTTTTTGTGGTTATTAATAATGTTTTGGGATATATTTAATTGGGTTGGGGTATTTTTAACCCCCTGGATCAACATTATGTGATTTTTGGGGATGAATTATATTATCATATTTAAAGGAAAAAAGGGGACAACTCATATGTTTGGTGACAAACCATTGGATCTATCATGGAGGAAGATCATAAAACCATAACTAAAGAATTATAATGGATTCCATTCATACCATTATCTTACACTATTCTCTAGTTAGTATGAATCTTTTTATTGGTAAACATTATGTTCATTTTAGAAACATAAGGGGTTTTATTTTAGAAATAACATTTGATTCATCATGGTAGAATACACGATCAAAACTTATAGTATTTATGTTTCTAACTTAGTTATGAAATATTTGAACAATTTTTGGGATTGTAATTTATGGAATGGTTGGGTTGAAATTTGGGTAAAAATATTTAAGTTTTATTATTAGTGTGTCATATGAAGGGTTATTCATTTTTTGAATAGACGTACTATGTGATAACATTTTTGGTTAACGTCTAAAGATTTGTTAAATAGATTAAAAATTACTTTTTTGGTTATGTAGTCATTAAAAGTAAATTTTAAATTTTCAGGAATTAAAAATTCATTATGAATACATGTCTTCTAGATAAAAATATGACATTGTGATGTAATTTGATTAATGGATACAATTATAATCGCAAGTAAGTATATATCCATATTTCCTTATTTTAGATGGTAAGATAATTCCTTAACTATGAGAAAAGGATATTCAATAAAATTTTATCATTATATCTTCATTTTTGATATTCTAATGGTCTTGTGATAATCAGATATTTTTGGTTTTAAGTTTATAAACTTTCATTTGACCATTCAGTTTCATGTGATCAATCACTTAAACCAATCTCAATAATTATTTATGTTTTTCATCCATTACCACATATGTTATCCATGTGGATACCTAGTTGGGTATAACATCACATAAATTTTATATTTTCCACTTTAAATTTTTAAGGTTTTTTTCTATTATTTCATTTATATTATGTGGTTTTCAATAAATGAGTTGTAAATATTTTAATCCTTTGATAACCAAGATGAATTTTGAGAAAAAAATCATTCTAAGGGGGTAGGTTGAAACGTTTTGAAATTTAAATAAAAATCTTCTATAAAATTAATTTTTTGTCTTATTAAATGAATAGTTTATCATTCATTATATGGAACTCCAATTTTATTTTTCATTTTATATATCAAAAATATTCTTTAATAACTTGTGTCACACACAAGGTCGTGTATAATTGGAAAAAATATACTATTAATATTATGATTTACCAATATAGTTATCACCTAGCCATTGGAATAGATATAATGAATAATATTAACAAAATTATGAAATATGGGATACATGTGTTTATAAATTGAATTAATATTTTACAAATTAATTTAAATGAATATAAAAACTAACTGAATATAAAATGAAATTTTTCTATAATAAACTATTTTTATGTCCATAGTGGCATTTTATCTTAATAAATTATTTTAATAAATACCATTTAATTATATTACTTAAATTAATATGTTATATATTAAATAAATTTTCTTTAAATTAAAAATATAGGTTTTAAAAGAATAAAATAAGAATAAATCCAATTTTAACCAGAAAAATGATGTATTTTTTTAAATGCTTATTTTCCTGTATTTTAATGATAGACTTGTATTTAAAAAGAAATACTGATTCTAATATAAATTTTATTTAACAAAATAATATTATTATTTTACATAAAAATTTAAAAATTAACATAGGGTAAATTTTTGTTAGTTTTCAAAAAAGTTTCATTTATAATGATTAGTAAAAAATACAGACCACTAATTAGAAACTAAATTTTCATCTAAATAATTTATAATGATAAATTATATTTTTAATTTTTTTAAAAGTAAAATTAGTTCAATTATACATATATTAATACAATATAAGACATTGGAATAAATTCAATATTTAATTTTTATATAAGAATATGGTATACTTTTGAACATTTTCACATTAAAAATACATTTTCTCAAAGCCTCTATAAAAGTAGTTTTAAAATAAATAATACAATTTTCTGATTTTAATTTCGAAATATTGATTCCATATTTGGAAATAGAATAATATATAAATATTATTAAGGTAAAAATTACCAAAAAAATTAGGTAAATAAATTAAACATAAATAATATGATTAATGTAAAAATTAGTTTACGTCGTTGTAAAACATAGATCTTTATGGCCTTGACGACCAAGAAACAAGTCCAAAAACCATTTGTTTGGATTATTTAGAAAATAAACCATACTTTATCGAATATGGATCATTATTGGAGTCACATGATCTAAGGGATACCTCACAATAGTGTTTACTTATTGGAATTTACAAGAATGCCACTCCTCATCCACTATATATAGACACTCACTCTCTCAACTTCTTGACAAGTGTAACTTTTTTTGGATCATCTAATATATACCCAATTAACTTCTGAATATCCATCATGTCATATTATAAGATTTACTTTGGGAATAAATGCAACTAAGGAAGACCTTTGGTTCAAACATAAAGGAGTTACCTGAATAAGAGGTAATGTTCATCAATTAGCACATTGGTTTTTTCTTTCTCAAAACAAGTCATTTATTTTAATATATTTCATATATAATAACTTATTTATCTTAAATGTACTATGATTTTGTTACATTAAAGGTATTACTTGTATCTTTAAACACTCCAATCAAAAGGGATATTTAATCATTATTCACATGTATGGTAAACTATAGATTTAACATCCCGACAAGGGTGCCACATACTAGTGCCTCGAGATGGTCGGTTATGTGACATCCAGGGAAACTACAGATATTCCATAGGTTTCTAACTAGCATTGAGGGTTGAAAATATATAACATGGGCAGACTATACCAACTTTATCAAAGTATTATAATAATTGTTATAACAATTAAATAACCAAAATATGATAACCAACAACCAAAATAATGACATCTCTGAAATAGACTAATAATACAGGATGTGTTATAAAATATTTGAATATTATAAAATAAAATAGTTGACCAGAAATTCTAAATATGTGTTTAGTGAAAAATAAAAAATCAAAAAATAAAGACTCTAACAACTCCTAAGCGGGTACGAGCACCATGTATGGTTCCCTCATCTATGATCTATCAGAACTCAGTCATATAACACATGAATCGTTCCTTTATCCTATCCTGCAAACATGAAGTCTATTCGGATACTGATTAGACATTACTTGTATGGTGTGAGTACAACATAGTAGGCCACCACAAATAGCATCTTAATCAATGCACAGTCAGTAACAGTGTATAATGTTGTACAATGAATAAGTTCCACCAATAAGGTAAATAGTTTACATATTCAATTATTCTATATTTAACCACATAATTTCTTAAACTCATAATGACGCACATATGTTTTCATTATACATTGGATTACATTTCATAACAAAATCCTTTGGAACCATATTCCAATGCCAACTCGTGGGTATAGACATTGTTTCTAGAACCCCTTGGGTATTTAGAGTGTTATTCCATGTCCCACACCCCTGGGTATTTTTTGCATCCTTCCTACCCAATACAAAAATATTCACATGCATTCATTTGGGTATAGAACATAATGGGTAACACCATATGGGTATTTGGATCATTATCCAATGTCAAACACCTCACTTCTTGGTCAATCACATATGTCATGCATATCACATTTAACAAGGTTAATCAACATTAATCATCTAATTATCAATTTATATCATGATATTCAATTGAAATTATCAATTCCATATAATCCATTACTTTAAACACAAGGAATGATATAAAAAATAACTATTAAACCATCTATTTTCCAATATTCATAATACTCATTAAACCTTTATGGTTAGTCCAAAAATCTATTTATTCTCATTATTATTCAATTGCTATCTCAACAATTATCTAAATACAAAATCTCATTTAAATAACCAATTCATTTATCCCAATATCCCCTCAATTTTAAAATAATGTCATTCCCTTAATTAAATATCAAATTAATCATTCCAATTCATGGTATGATTTCCAAACATGGAAATTTCTATATCAAAATTACTTACACATAAATATAATCGTGACTATGGAGTTTTCCATTTAAACTACCTACCTCAAGATCATTGATGGGCACTCACCAATCGAAATCCCCAAATTTATGTTGAATGTTCAGTTGCATAGTGAATAATTATATCTTTATCCAAACCTACATCCAATATGAAAAAAATCCAGATCTATCATAAACTAGATCTAATCCTTCACCAATGGAATAAATTAACATTTTAAATAATGAAGTAAATATGTAAGGGAGTGAGAAATAAATTGGGATGAGATTCTCTTATTGGGAGAGGTTTAGATTCATTAATATAGTATTTAATTCATTATAAATGGATTTTGGAAGTCTTATTAATCCTCTTGGATGTTTGAAACAACAAGAGAATGAGAATAAGACAAGGTGGTGTTGATAGAGGTTAATACAAGGGTTTCATGTATTTTTATAATTTTTAGGGGATTAAAATTATGAATGCATGATATCCTATATAGGGAGCATGATTTAACCTAACCATTTTCCTAATTGTGCTCCACCTCTTAGGGGCTTCGCAGTTAATTCTAGGAGGTCACAGAGTCTAAAAAACAGTGAACAATATGTTTGAATCCCCACTGTTTGGGTTTACATGGTTTGTTTGGGGTAGTTTCATGGATTGGGAAAACACTGTTCCAATTGTGCACTACCCCTATTCTTACAAAAATCATGATATTCACCCAAAACACCCCTAGAAAAAACACCCAAGATATACCAAGATAATGGTAAATGTGTACCTGAAAATGTAAAGACCCGTAAAATTCAAGGGAAATTTTTTCTTAAATTTCTTTAGAATTTTACAAGAGCGCGGTTTCAGACGGCACCTGATTCCGAGGCCCGGAGTGCCCGGAATTAATTTCCGAAGTTTGGCTCGGGTACGTTCAGTGAACGAATGAGCGGGAATTCCTAACTTTTGATCCGGTGCTCGGAATTGAAATCCGAGGGCACCGATGAACTCGTAGCGCCGATATTCGCTTAAGGAGACCTTTTCCGAAGTTGCGTTTACACGTGGGGAGTTGTAAAAATAAAATTGTGAATGTTAAAATAAAAATTTAACTTCAATTTTTATTTTTATCTTCCTTAAGTGTTTTTATCCTTTGGGTGGAAGTTGGGTGACAACCCAACTTCCCTTGGGAGGTTAAGAGGGTGGTGGGGCCCACACGAACCGCACCCCTTCATATCCTCTAACTCCCCCCCAACTCACAATTAATGTTGTAAACTTAGGTTATAACTTATGTCATTAATAAGTGAGTTTAATTAAAGTTTTGAAATTCAAACTCTTGAATTTCAAAGGTTTGTGTTGTGTTAATAAATTAAGTGAGCTTAATCTATTTTTTTTGGTTAGTCCCTTTATTTATTGAGAGGATTTGAGAGCTTTCTCTTCTTCTTCAAACCTCAACGAAGAACGCGAAGAACGCCGTTCTTCAACGAAGAACTTCTCCGCCGAAGAACACGGTTCTTCCGCGACGCCGAATCCGCAACACGACGTACTTCTTCCGCGTCATCTCTTCCGCGACGGTTTTCCGCGACGAACGCCATCGACAACGACTCTTCCTCCGACGTCGACACCGTGCGTCAACGTGCGACTATCGAGGTAGGGGTTCTTGAGTTCGTTGTTTTCTTTATTATTTGACTTTCCTCAAGACTTGACGAAGAACGCTCAAGTTCCGATGAAGAACGCCGCTCTGTTCTTCTTCGTCTTCCGTGTCAACGAGAGAGAACACCGCTTCTTCCTCGGACAACCTTCGTCGGCGTACAAGTTTCGCCAACGACATGTCTCTTCGAACGCATCCCTTCGTCATCAGATTTGACGAACGGCTACCGCGACGCCCGACATCCGCGACGTCGTCTTCCGCGGAACGATCACAATCTTCGATCTTTTACCCGAGGTAGGGGTTGTTGTTTTTAATATTTAATTATTTCATTCTTGCTCGTGGTTCGTATGATTAACGTGAGGATGTTGATTATTTAAAGTTGTGTTATTATTTAACGTGATGGGGGCCGGACCGCATGAACACGGACGAACCCCCTCCATCGTTCATGTTGTTTATCTGCGGGCGGAAGCAAGGTGGCGTGGTGCCGTCGCACCACGCGGATAATTGTACGTTAATCTTACATGACGCAGTCGCGCCACGACGAGGAAAAATCTACAAGAACGCGACGCCGTCGCGCCGCGTTGAATGAATATCAAGGCACGGCGAAAGGGGCGCGGTGCCGTCGCACCGCGCCGGACGACGAACACCGCGGCCGGTTCCGGGCCGCGGCGGGACGAGGAGACCGCGGCCGGTTCTGGGCCGCGGCGGAATGTGAAGACCGGCGGCCGGGCCGCCGGCGTCGGAAGTCGAAGGCGGGACCGGAATTTCCGGTCCCGTTGGTAAAAACCGGCAGGCCAGCTGGCCGGCCGGATGGCAGAAAACCGGGGGAATAAATCCCCCGGCCGGATCATCAAACCCCCCCCCCCTCTTAATGAGGGGGCGGTTTCCTTGTGGGGGGCAAAGCCCCCCGTGTCGTCCAGCAGGCCCCCTCATGTGAGGGGGCGGTTTCCATGAAGGGGGGGGGCAGGCGGCTCCCCCGGATCTTTTTCAAAGCGGGCCCCCAGGAGGGGGGCCGTTGTTAGACAAAAACGGGGCGGCTTTGCCGCGCCGCCCTTTGATGAAGCGGGGGAATTGATCCCCCGCGTGCCGCCACCTCGCGGCGCCAGGCCGCCGCGGCCCACCGCGCCGCCGCGCCGCCGCCGGCCAGGGGGGGTCGGGCTGGGTCGACCCGGACCCGGACCCCCCCGTTTCGAACCAGAATTGGTTTTTGGCCCATAACTTGATCCTCGGACCTCCGAATGACGAACCGTCTGCGGAAACGCGATCCTTGGATCGAGACGGTCGTTTCGGTATATCGCACTAAAAGTTTCGGGTTACTTTGAGTTCGGCCGGGTTGGTTCGTTCATGAAACCAACCGGGCCTTCGGAGCGGAAACACTCATATCTTGAGCTACGAACGTCCGACTGACGCGCCGTCAGTCGCGTTGTGTTCCTCTCAGCGGACGGATCTTTTGGTATACTCCTCCCGAGGTTTGGACGCAGGTGGAGTACGGCCGGGTTGGTTCGTTCACGAAACCAACCGGGCCCTCGGAGCGGAAACGCTCATATCTTGAGTTCCGGACGTCCGATTGACGTGCCGTCGACTTTGATGGAATCCTCTAAGTGAGACGGATCTTTTGGCATACTCCGCCCGAGGTTTGTACGCAGGTGGAGTACGGTCGGGTTGGTTTTGCCTTAAAAACCAACCGGGCCCCGGGAACGAAAATGCCAATAACTCTCAGACCGGACGTCTGATCGACGCGCTGTCTGTTGCGTTGAGTTCCTGTTGACGATACGGAACTTTTGGATACATCAACTCTGGTCTTTGTGACAGTTGATGTATCAGCCTCTCGGCTCGTGGAGCGGATCCTCCGAACGAGCTTTCTGTGTGCGGGAACCCTAGTACTGGCTGCGACTGTTACTGTGACTACTGCTACGACAGCTACTGTGACTGCGACGACGACAGTACAGAGATCCTGTGTGGTTTCGACGACGACGACTACAACACTCAGCGATCCTACGTGGAACAGTGCTATCGAACCTGTGTGAGCTGAATCTTCTTTCTACCTTGAGCGGTGGAGCGCTTGGGTGTAGCGGCGGACCCGTGGTACTTGACAGTGGTGGTGCGCTTGGATGCAGCAGCAGACCCTTGGCGGTGGAGCGCTTGGTTGTAGCGGCGGACCCGCGATACTCTACGGAGTGTGTGCGCTTGGTTGTAGCGACAGACCCGCGACGGTGGAGACGTGCGTGCGGAGTACGGAGACCGTGTAGCCGGCTGAGACCTGACGACTGCTTGACCGACTCGACTTGGAGTGAGTCGACTAGCCCAGTGGACGGAGCGCCCGGTATTTGGCGGCAGACCCACGGCGGACGGAGCGCCTGGTAGTTGGCAGCAAACCCGCGGTACTCGACAGGAGGAGTACCTCAGTAGGCTATTTGGGTGAGCGCCTGGTATTTGGCGACAGACCCTCAGCGGACGGAGCGCCCGGTAGTTGGCCGCAAACCTGCAGTACTCGACAGGAGGAGTACCTCAGCAGTCTTAGGTTAGTGAGCGGCGGCCTCAGAGTCGTGACAGGACCACTGTACACTCTAGAGACGGAGCTCTTCAGCAGTTACGGTTTCGATAATGAAAATCCTGGTTTGAGCTGAGTCAATGATCTTTGTGTTTCCTCATGATTGAGATGGGTCGCTTGATAACTTAGGTATATGTATGGGCATATACCTGGGTAATGGTTATCTGTTGATTTCATAAACTTGTTATAAACTGTGTGAACTTGTACTGTTATCCTGTGTGGATTTACTGTTTACACTTCTTGTGGATTGGGTTGTTCTTGGGCTCGGTGTTGGAGCCGAACGGAAATTGGTGACATAGGTATATGTATGGGCATATACCTAATCAATACTGGATGTTACTTCGTGATTGTTACTTTTCTTCGTGGTTTATCCTTTGTGGATTTGAGAGACCTTCAGGGGTCTCGGGGTCCCTACTGAGTAGCTTATACTCACCCCTGTTGGATCTGAATCTACGGATTATACACAAGAGGGGGGTGAATTGTGTCTTTTTCAAATTATTACAATCTCTTCAATTTAGACAAAATTCTGTTCACTATGCTTTTGCACGATTAAATATGCAGCGGAAAAAGTAAAAGCATGAACACACTGATGTATAGTGGTTCGGGGAACAGAAGGCCCCTAGTCCACTCCACCAACGCTCAAATCCACGAGCTTGGAGATTTTCACTATCTGGTCCTCGTTTCCACAGACCCGTCCACAACTGAGTACAGGCAGTTGACACCTTTACAAAACTCAGGCACACACAGCCTTCCTGGTTCAAACACGAACCCACACAGCTTAGAACGAGAAGCTGATCACTCAAAAATAAAAGGGTTTCGATAAAGAAACACTTCTCCAGTTGTTCTTCACAATTGCAACAGAATGCAATTGACAGTAGATAGATCGTCGTCTTCAGAAAATAAAGATCCGTAATCAAAACAGTTCTGAGTCGATCCAGTTGCAATAGATATTACCAGAAACTTCACAACTTCAGCAGCAGTAGATTCACAATAGGTAGTCGATGTAGAACACGTGAATCTGCTATCAAAATCTTCCTTCAGTAATAAAGGTCTTACGCTTCTTCTCGATCACCAGAAAAGAACGCTTTTACACAGTCTCTGTTTTCTTGCTCGTCAAAAGATCAATATATTACCACACACTTTCCTGTGCATATATATATCCGAAGTTTCCAAGATAGAACATATATTCAAATCTGAGAAAATCTTCCGCATAAATAGATCCATGAAAATCTCCTTTAGATTCGCGATATTAAATGAAATAACAGAGCCGTTGTAACTCCCCTGAAGAATCGGCATAAAAAGCTCCGTTTAAATCAATCATTAATCCGTTGTAAACCGTCTCTGATTCAGTCAAAGTCGTATTTAAGAATCAGCTCGAAATCCGCCTAATAATCCGCTTGATTGACTAATTCAAAAGGAAATATCGTCTGTCAAAAATATCCCGACGCCAAACGTAGGGTTGATGACGTGGCTCCAAACGTAGGGTTCACAAACGTAAGGTTCAGAACGTAAGGTTCAGAACGTAAGGTTGAACATACATACTTTCTCTTCAGCATTCAAACGTAGGGTTGATCATCCATACTTTGTCTTGCTTCAACTCTCCAAAGAACGTACGGTTGATTATAAAAGTAAGGTTGATGATCCATACTTTTGAGAAACAAACTCAACACTGAAAACTAACGTACGATTTCTCTTCCATACTTTTCAACAACGAAAACGTAAGGTTCCTTCCAAACGTAATGTTCTTCTTCCATACTTTTCAACAACGTAAGGTTCATTAACCATACGTTTCAAAATAACATAAAAAGTAAACTTTTCATCCATACGTTACGTTCATCAACGTAGGGTATGAACAGTGATTCCAGTACGCGCTAAAATTGATCTCGCGCTACAGTGATTCCAGAACACGCTAAAATTGATCTCGCGCTACAGTGATTCCAGAACACGCTAAAATTGATCTCGCGCTACAGTGATTCCAGAACACGCTAAAATTGATCTCGGAATAAATGAAGTATAAAATCTCGTTATATAAAATAAATTCCTGCAAAATACTCAACGAAATAATTAGTAAATAATTAAGGGTATTTGTGAGCATCAAAATCATCATAAAGAGACAGAGTATTATTTAAAATAATCTCCCCCTTTAAAAAACATTATTTTGAATTGTTTGAAAACAATACATTGCTCAACAATCTCCCCCTTTTTGATGATCACAAAACCCATAAAATAATAGAACTAATTTAATTGCAATCTTGATTGAAAAAAAAAGTTTTATAAAATTTTAGAATTTTGAAAGGATTAAAACAATATTTAACTATAAAATTTCTCCCCCATAACTCTCTCATAAAAATAAATTTTCAAATAGATAAAAGATAAATGTCGTATATATCCAAATGCTCCTATATATCCAAATTTCTTCATAGGAAACGAATGAATTTAAATGTTGTGTTTATCCAAATTCTCCCCCTTTTTGTGATATCAAAAAGAATGAAAAATTACGGATTTGAACACATTCAATATTGCACTGAACTATAAGTAAATGCTATAATTAACTGTGTATGAATAAGTGAATTTCTTATACTGGCTAACTTAATCATAAATCAATAAATAACAAAACAAAAAAGATAAGAAAAGAATTTTTATTCACAAGCTACGACAGTGATATACAGAGGAATCAAGGTTTAGGGATAAGACAGGGAAAAAGGTGTCTATCTCCTTTGAATTGCGGTCTTGATCTCTGTAAACTGTTCTCGAAGCCTCTTCATCATCCCATCTCCTAACTTGATGATAAGATCCCTATTCTCCTGAGTCATATGAATATCTTCAATCAAATTAACTCTGAAAAACTCATGCATTCTTTCTTCTTTTTCAACAAAAAGAGCCAGCTTTTCTGATAACTGATTCAAAAGAATCCTAATCGGTTTCTCTCCAGATGTCAACTGATCTACCAAAAATTTCTGATTATCCAGCAAAACTGACAAAGGGGCACTATTACACTGAAGATCGTGTAATCTGTCACTCATATTGCTTAGTGCTCCAGTAATTGCTTGAAATCTTCGAATCAAATCAGGTGAAGAACCTGATCCACTCACAGCACTATTTGCAACAGATTCAAATTTATTCTCCATGTAAATCTTCATCTCAGCCAAATCATCTTTCGTTACCATTTCTGATTTCAACTGATCAACAGCATGCAACATATCAGTCTTAAACAAATCTACTTCCTGTCTTGAAACAGTACATTCTTTCAGCTTCTGAAACTTTAACTGCTCCAAGTTCAGAGAACTTCTGAGACTAACATTCTCAGATTCCAACTGAGAGATACGCTTGTATAACTCAACAACTTCTTCTTTTCTCGAATCAGGGGCACCCTGTGCTTGATTCTCATGTCCAGAATCAGATTGACGAAGCAGGACAAGGGGTAAAGAATCTGCATCTGATTGTTCTTTGTCCTTAAAAGGTTGATCCACTGAACTATTCTTTGAAGCCTGAAACTCTTCCACTGAAAAATCTTCCTGAAGTACCTCTGTATTAACTTCAGAAGTGTGTTCATC
This sequence comes from Viscum album, assembly GCA_963277665.1. NCBI lineage: Eukaryota > Viridiplantae > Streptophyta > Magnoliopsida > Santalales > Viscaceae > Viscum > Viscum album. Next base: position 899,316,902 of record OY728127.1, read on the forward strand.
ACGAACAGTAGTCTCTCTGACTTCTACTGAATGATCAAGAACAATATTTTCATGAACTTCTTGAGGTCGGGCCACTTCTTCACCAGGCACTGCCTCCATAAGTTGTTCTTGTGGAATTGCTTCTTCAACAGCCACAGCAGCAGTTTGAGGTTCTAGCTGAATTTCCGGTTGAGCTACTGGTTCCTCTATCGGTGCAGTCCTCTCCACAACAGCTTCTCTCACAAATGAATAAGAAATTACAGGTTCAGAAGATTTCAAGACAGGAGAGATAATTTCTTCATCAATTGACCTCTTCCTTCTAGATTGAAGTCCTTCCTGACTTCTCTCTTCCTCAACTTCCTCCATCTCAAAGCGAATTCTCCTTGCCACTGTACTAACCCTTGATTCTGCTTGTCCCTCCTTGGACTTAGCAGGTTGAGCCTGAGTACTCTCCGAGTCTTCCTCAGATCCAACAGGTAAGAGTTTTCCTTTAATTGTGCTCCAGAAATATCCCACTTTCCTCAAAGTTCCAGCATTAAAAACATTACTGTGGTGACATTTCACCCCAGCACTTACCAATCTGATCATTCCTCTTTTAAATAAAAACAAAGAAATGAACCTTCCATATGGGAAAAAGGTCATTCTTGCTTCACTCTGATAGCAGTATCTCAGATATCTTATCATAAATCGAGGAAAATTAAACTTAATATCACTCATCAAAAGATACATTATATACATGTCAGGGTACAGAATTTTCTCCATCTCAGCCATCCTTGGTGCTAAACCAGTCTGAACAAACTTTACCAAGATTTTCTGATCGGGCTCCAAATCTTTAATAAACATCTTCTTTATCACTTTGGTTCCAAACAGAAAAGACATAATGTCTTCAGACTTATGTACAGAATCTCCAATATTCCGTAAATCGAAATGAAAAACTCCTTCATGAGGGCAGTTAAGAATTTGACTTATCTCTACAGATGATATGGAAAAGTCCTTATCCTCTATTTGAGCCAACAAACTGTCCTCCGTATCTCCAAGGCTGAACTGAACAGTTCTAAAGAAATGTCTCATTTCTGCCTCATATAGAAACTCAGAGTTTTCACTATTAAAAGCTTGCTCAAGGCCTTGAAATGACAACGCTTGCTTCAACAGCAAATTAGTTTCAAACAGCCATTCTAAATCGATGACTTTACCTTGCAGTATCTTCCGACCAACTACTTTAGATTTCTTTGCAGCACTGCTCTCGGCTTCATCTGGACGCTTAGTCTTTGCCATTTCAACAACGATTTCTGAAGGTTCGTAAGTTTAGGGTTTGAAGATTCAGAAAAGGGTTTTGGAGCAGATGTGCGGTTTTAGGTTTTCGAAAGGGTTTCCGAAAAAGGTGAAAACAATTTAGAAGGTGAAACGGTTCTGACAACCTTGATTCCCGTGTAATCACTAATCATTACTTTTATTTAAAACAAAATAAAATTACTTATAGCGAGAAACAGAAATTAAGTAGAATTCGAAAACAGAATAAGATTAAAAAGAAACTATTTAAAATTAAATAAACCTAACTCCCCCTTAATAAATTCAAACCTTGCCGTGGGAAGTGGTTTAGTAAAAATATCTGCTAATTGATTTTCTGTATTTACGAATTCTAAAAATATATCCTTTTTTAACACATGATCTCTTAAAAAGTGATGTCTTATATCAATGTGCTTAGTTCTAGAATGACTAATAGGATTTTTTGAAATATTAATTGCACTAGTATTATCACATAAAATAGGCGTATTATTGAAATTTAATCCAAAGTCCATAAGAGTGTTTTTCATCCACAACACCTGTGCACAACAACTACCTGCAGACACATATTCTGCCTCGGCTGTTGACAGGGCAACTGAGTGTTGTTTCTTACTAGACCATGATACTAAAGACTTTCCTAAAAAGTGACATGTTCCTGAAGTACTCTTCCTATCTAATCTACAGCTTCCAAAGTCTGCATCTGAATATGAAATTAAATTAAAATCAGAGGTTTTTGGATAAAGCAGAGATTGATAAATAGTACCTTTTAAATATCTAAAAATTCGTTTAACAGCAGTTAAATGGGATTCTTTGGGATTTGATTGAAATCGAGCACAAAGACATACTGAATACATTATATCTGGTCTACTAGCAGTAAGATATAACAAACTACCAATCATACCTCTATATAACTTGTTGTCCACTGATTTTCCAGTTTCATCCAAATCAAGTTTTATATTAGTACACATAGGAGTTGTAAATGTCTTGCTGTTTTCAAGTCCAAATTTCTTAAGTAAATCAGTAATGTATTTGCATTGATTTAAAACATTTCCAAAATCTTTTTGAAATATTTGAAGACCCAAAAAGAAATTTAATTCTCCCATCATACTCATTTCAAATTCTTTTTGCATTAATTCTGAAAATTCATGACAAAGAATTTTATTGGTCGATCCAAAAATTACATCATCAACATAAATTTGTACCAACAAAACATTATTTTTCACAGTTTTCTTAAAGAGTGTTGGATCTGCTAGTCCAACAGTAAAATCATTTTTCAAAAGAAAAGAACTTAGTCTTTCATACCAAGCTCTTGGTGCTTGTTTAAGGCCATAAAGAGCTTTAGTAAGTTTGAAAACAGAATCTGGTTTTTGAGAATTTTCAAAACCAGGAGGTTGCTCAACATAAACTTCCTCCATTAAATAACCATTTAAAAAGGCAGATTTAACATCCATCTGAAATAATTTAAAATTCATATAAGATGCATAGGCTAAAAGGATTCTAATGGCTTCTAACCTGGCTACAGGTGCAAAGGTCTCATCATAATCTATTCCTTCTTCTTGATTATATCCTTTAGCTACTAATCTTGCTTTATTTCTAGTTATTATCCCTTGATCATCCTGTTTATTCCTAAAGACCCATTTAGTTCCTATTACTGGATAATCATGTGGTCTTTCAACTAATTCTCAAACCTTATTTCTCTTGAACTGGTTCAATTCATCTTGCATTGCTATTACCCAGCTCTCATCATCTAAGGCTTCTTCTATGGTCTTAGGTTCTTGTTGGGATAGGAAAGCAGAGAATTCAACTATGTTTCCAAAGTTTCTTCTAGTTTGAATACCAGTCTCTAAGTCACCTATCACAGATTCTAAAGGGTGATTCTTTGAGGTTCTAGACTGTCTAGGCATTACATTCAAAGGCTCTTCAGTATCATGTTCTTCTGAACTGGACTGAATTTCTTTTATATCATTTTCAAAATCATTCTTTAAATTCTCAGGTCTCATGTTTTCATTAGAATCAGGTTCATCTATTTGTTCTATCCTTTTCTCAAAAGGATCAGATTCATCAAATTTCACATGAACTGATTCTTCAACAATCCTTGACTTTTTATTATAGACTCTATAAGCTTTGGAGGTTGCAGAATATCCTAAGAAAATACCTTTATCAGATTTTGGATCAAATTTACCAAGATTATCTTTGGTATTCAAGATGTAAACCTTGCATCCAAAAACTTTAAAGTAATTTACTTTAGGTTTTCTGTTATTCCATAGTTCATAGGGTGTCTTTTTCAAAATAGGTCTTATTAAAATTCTATTCATTATATAACAAGCTGTATTAACAGCTTCTGCCCAGAAATATATAGGTAGGCTATATTCATTTAACATAGTTCTAGCCATTTCTTGAATAGTTCTATTTCTTCTTTCTACAATCCCATTTTGTTGAGGTGTTCTTGGAGCAGAGAAGGTGTGTTTAATACCCATGTTTGAGCAAAAGGAACTAAATTCCTGGTTCTCAAATTCTCCACCATGATCACTTCTCAATGAGATTATATTAAAACCTTTTTCATTTTGAATAGATTTACAAAAACGTTTAAATAAACTAAAAGCTTCACTTTTAAATTTCAAAAAGAAAATCCAAGTAAATCTAGAGTAATCATCAACTAATACATAAACATATAATTTACCAGCTAAACTTGCTACTCTTGAAGGTCCAAACAAATCCATATGGATAAGTTCTAGAGGTTTAGTTGTAGCAACTTTATTAACAGATTTGAATGATGATTTGTGTTGCTTGCCAAGCTGACATGCATCACAGAATCTGTCATTTTCAAATTTGAGACTAGGCAAATCAGAAACTAAATGTTTCTTAGATAATTTATGTAAAGCATATATATTGCAATGACCAAGTCTTCTATGCCAGATCCAGGATTCACTTATATTAGCAGTTAAGCAATTTACTTGTTGTTTACACAAGGAATACAAATCCAAAGTATAAACATTATCAGTTCTGGGTGCTCTAAACTTAAACAGTTTATCTTTAGAAACAGTACAACTATTGTTAGTAAAATCAACAGTGTATCCATCATCACAGAGTTGAGAGATACTTATCAGATTGTGTTTTAACCCTTGTACATAAATAAAGTACTTTGTTGATTGAGACTGTCTCTGGATCTCCAACTGTTCCAATACCAATTATCTTTCCTTTGGCATTGTCACCAAAGGTGACAAGTCCTCCTTCCTTTCGAGTAAGAGAAGAGAAATTAGCTGAAGTTCCACTCATGTGTCTTGAGCAGCCACTGTCCATATACCATATTTCTTTCTTTCTTTGGTGACCTGCTACCTGCAAAGACATTCAAACAAATTGCTTTGGTACCCATATTTTGTTGGGTCCAGGAGTGTTAGCAAGCAGTGATCTGGGTATCCAGATTTGCTTTGTTTTCTTAAAATTGATTGAATCATATAGATCGTTGGAAATATAAGCTTTCTTAATTCCACATATCTGAGGTTGTCTTAGAAAACAGTTTTTAGCTATATGACCTCTTGTTCCACAGTAGTTACAAATAACCTGTTTAGTGCTAGGAACAAAATAATTTTTGTATAACTTAGGTTTTTCTCCTTTACTTCCAATTCCAAACCTTTCCTTTTTAATTACAGTTTTTCCAAGTATCTCATTTAAGGTGTTTTCTCCTTTTGTAAAAATTAATGCAGCCGTTTTATAAGATTCTACTTCATCCTGTAGAGTTTTTATTTTTGATTCAAAATTAATTTTATTTGATTCAGCAGAATTGTATTTGTCAATTAATTCCTTATGTTGTTTTAGCAAAGTATTTCTCTCATCTGAAATAGCTTTGTACAAGTTCTTTATAGATTTATATTTATTAAATAATGAGTCATACCTTTCTTCAAGCATATTGCAGTAAGCTGCAAGTTTTTTATTTGAGAGGCTTGTTTCAGAGTTTGATTCATTATTTGAGTCAGAGGAATAGTATGAGTGTACCTCATCAGTTTCAGCCATGAAACACATATTTGCTTTTAAATTGGCTTCCTCCTTCTCTGAGCATGATTCAGAAGAATTACTTGAGTCTTCAGAAACACTCCAAGTAGCTTTCATAGCTTTCTTGTCTTTCTGCTCATAATCATCTCTTTTGAAGAATTTCTTCTTCTTTGCATCTTTCAATTTTGGGCAATCTGGTCTGATATGTCCCATCTTTTTGCATTCATAACATCTCACTTCCTTGCTATCCTTTTTAAAGGATTTCTTGAAGTATTTCTTCTTACTATAGAACTTTCTGAATTTTCTGGCTAGTTGTGCCAGTTCTTCATCCGAATTTGAAGAATCAGAGCTTTCTGATTTAGCACTCACTTCTTTGTTCTTCATCTTTCTATCCTTTTGTTGAGAAGTCACTTTCAAAGCAGTATTTTCCCTTTTTATGTAGACTTTATGCTCATTTACCTCATCTTGCATTTCAGCTTCGTACATCATCAGTGTACCAATCAGTTCTCTCATAGTTAGATCTTTAACAGAAGTTGATTGTCTGATTGCTGCAGAGATTCCATTCCATCGAGTAGGAAGTACTCTCAGTACCTTCAACGCTTGATCAGCCTGCTTGATTGGTTCTCCTAGAGCTGTTATATTATTGACAATTTCTGTCAATCTTCCATTCATCTGAGTGATGCTCTCTCCTTCAATCATTCTGAAAGTATCGAATTTTAACTTAGCAGTTGCATATCTCATCTGTCTTACATTATCTGTTCCTTCATAAGCAACAGCTATTGTTTGCCACATTTCATATGCAGTCGGGCATTGAGATACTCTGTTAAATTCGTCTGGTCCTAGACCACAGATGATTGCATTCATAGCTTTTGAATTTATGTCATACTCAGCCTCTGTAGCAGCACTCCATGTATCGGGATTTTCAGGAATTTCATAGGGAGTCAGAATCTTTGAATAGACTCTGTAACCAAGATTTTTCAGATAAATAATCATACGTGATTTCCAGCAGCCATAATTATCTCCATTAAAGTAAGGTGCTCTGACCATTGACATTCCCTCTCTCATATCAGCCATGATACACTATGTATAATCTTTAAATACTTCTAGCTTGATAGGACTTTAGAAATAAGAAGCTCCTCCTCTGATACCAATTGTTGGATCTGAATCTACGGATTATACACAAGAGGGGGGTGAATTGTGTCTTTTTCAAATTATTACAATCTCTTCAATTTAGACAAAATTCTGTTCACTATGCTTTTGCACGATTAAATATGCAGCGGAAAAAGGAAAAGCATGAACACACGGATGTATAGTGGTTCGGGGAACAGAAGGCCCCTAGTCCACTCCACCAACGCTCAAATCCACGAGCTTGGCGATTTTCACTATCTGGTCCTCGTTTCCATAGACCCGTCCACAACTGAGTACAGGCAGTTGACACCTTTACAAAACTCAGGCACACACAGCCTTCCTGGTTCAAACACGAACCCACACAGCTTAGAACGAGAAGCTGATCACTCAAAAATAAAAGGGTTTCGATAAAGAAACACTTCTCCAGTTGTTCTTCACAATTGCAACAGAATGCAATTGACAGTAGATAGATCGTCGTCTTCAGAAAATAAAGATCCGTAATCAAAACAGTTCTGAGTCGATCCAGTTGTAATAGATATTACCAGAAACTTCACAACTTCAGCAGCAGTAGATTCACAATAGGTAGTCGATGTAGAACACGTGAATCTGCTATCAAAATCTTCCTTCAGTAATAAAGGTCTTATGCTTCTTCTCGATCACCAGAAAAGAACGCTTTTACACAGTCTCTGTTTTCTTGCTCGTCAAAAGATCAATATATTACCACACACTTTCCTGTGCATATATATATCCGAAGTTTCCAAGATAGAACATATATTCAAATCTGAGAAAATCTTCCGCATAAATAGATCCATGAAAATCTCCTTTAGATTCGCGATATTAAATGAAATAACAGAGCCGTTGTAACTCCCCTGAAGAATCGGCATAAAAAGCTCCGTTTAAATCAATCATTAATCCGTTGTAAACCGTCTCTGATTCAGTCAAAGTCGTATTTAAGAATCAGCTCGAAATCCGCCTAATAATCCGCTTGATTGACTAATTCAAAAGGAAATATCGTCTGTCAAAAATATCCCGACGCCAAACGTAGGGTTGATGACGTGGCTCCAAACGTAGGGTTCACAAACGTAAGGTTCAGAACGTAAGGTTCAGAACGTAAGGTTGAACATACATACTTTCTCTTCAGCATTCAAACGTAGGGTTGATCATCCATACTTTGTCTTGCTTCAACTCTCCAAAGAACGTACGGTTGATTATAAAAGTAAGGTTGATGATCCATACTTTTGAGAAACAAACTCAACACTGAAAACTAACGTACGATTTCTCTTCCATACTTTTCAACAACGAAAACGTAAGGTTCCTTCCAAACGTAATGTTCTTCTTCCATACTTTTCAACAACGTAAGGTTCATTAACCATACGTTTCAAAATAACATAAAAAGTAAACTTTTCATCCATACGTTACGTTCATCAACGTAGGGTATGAACAGTGATTCCAGTACGCGCTAAAATTGATCTCGCGCTACAGTGATTCCAGAACACGCTAAAATTGATCTCGCGCTACAGTGATTCCAGAACACGCTAAAATTGATCTCGCGCTACAGTGATTCCAGAACACGCTAAAATTGATCTCGGAATAAATGAAGTATAAAATCTCGTTATATAAAATAAATTCCTGCAAAATACTCAACGAAATAATTAGTAAATAATTAAGGGTATTTGTGAGCATCAAAATCATCATAAAGAGACAGAGTATTATTTAAAATAATCTCCCCCTTTAAAAAACATTATTTTGAATTGTTTGAAAACAATACATTGCTCAACAACCCCTGCACGGGCTTTTCCCGCACTTCGTTGTGTTGGTTGCAGACGACGGACAGCGCTGACTGCGGTTGAGGCTTATGGAGTAGGTCGGTACCCGGAGGAGGACCACTGAGCGGGACGTGCTCGGAGCGGACAGTTGGACCCGAGGAGTTGTGGAGCTATCTGTACCTACCCTTCAGGTAGGATCCGTGGTGGACGATCCAGGAGCTGAGCCATATGTACCTACCCTTCAGGTAGGAATCGAGGAGGACGTCCCAGGAGCCGCTTGTACTTTCAGTTGCTGTTTCTCCCTTTCGAGTTGTACTTTACTTTACAGTTGGGCTTGTATTTCCGGCCCCTTTACTTCAGCACAGTTGTTCTAGTTTTGTGTACTGCTTTACTTCCGCTTGTTACTCTGAGGTGCTTGTTACTCATAAAGGCAATGCCTTCCCTGTTTACCGGGATTTTACGCCTTGGTGCTAGTCACCAGCCCCTGGCCTATGGAAGGCGGGCTTGGGGTAGTCACGGCACGGGCCCCGAGGGCGGGTCGTGACAAATTGGTATCAGAGGAGTTCGGTTCTACCGCGAACTCTGATCTTTTCTATGTGAAGCAATAGTGTTTAGTGTATTGAGTGTGGTTATCAGTCCAGGGAGTCCAGTGTTGGTGCGGCGGCCGACGTATCCGTACACCAGGACCCTGACTTCTGATTTTCGACTTAATGCATGAAAACACTGATTGCGTGTGTGTTTCCCAAAAGGTTTAAAGTCAGCTCAAACCAGGTCAGCTCACCAGGTATAAATCGTTGACCGTGACACAACTGTTCAGGATGTAACCATGTAGATAGTTAGCTGGAGTTCCGAGAGTGTTCTCGATGATGGCCCACTGAGCAGCGAGACTCCGGTGCAGGGCCCTTTTTTTCAGTGTTGGCACCTTCGGGTGGTGTACCAGCAGCACCACCACCCATTAGGCAGCAGATGCCACTAGCTAACGGTGCACGCTAGCAGAGCGCGATGCACGAGTTCCAGCAGTAGAGGCCTCTGAGGATACGAGGCGAGACAGATTTCCCAGGCAGCAGTGGACTGGATGGAGGCGATTGCTAGAGTTCTACGCCTAGCTTTGATGCTAGTAGAGCGGATGATGATCTTAGCTCCTGGTGTTTCCAGTGAGTGACCATGAGGTTGGTCCTTATAGTAATGAGGCTTCGGTACGCGAACCGATACCTGGGATAGTACCTACGGGTAGTGCGCCAGCTATGTCACTACCTGTTGGTCAGCAGACACTACCGGCGGTACCCGTAGCAGAGACTCACAGGCTTAGTGCCTTACATATGTTTTAGCACCAGATATCCCTCAAGTTTCTAGGTGAGCCTGACTCGTAGGCGGCTGAGGACTGGCTTGAGGAGGTGGTTGTGAGTTTTCTGGAGCTAATACAGCTTCGACAGTACGACATGTCGGAAGCAGAGCACTCAACGTGGTTTACCAATCAATCTTGGTACTCGTTGGTTACGTTGTGATCAGTTCTTTAGACTCGAACTTCTGAGCGAAGTGTTTCTAAAGGACATCCGAACCATTTCTTTTCCTCTATGCATTCCTACCTATGTTAGGATGCTAGAGAGAACCTTTGTGGTTGTGAACGTTAGCAGTGAAAGGCAGGAAACTAGCGCCAGTCTCAGAGAATCGGGCGTGTAAAATGTTTCAGGAGGAGGAAGTGCTAAGGACAGATGAATCTGCAGGGTAGCAGACGTGGAATCGAAGCTTGGAGAGCAGCATGTGGTGGTGTACATATCGACATGTTACGACCACCCGACTTAGTAGTCCCAGCCAGGCTCAGGGAGCAGGAGGGCTGGGGAGGAGAGTAGCTGCATTGCGGTCAAGGAGTGTGACCCAGGAGCTCTAAGAATGATTCGGGGTACGAATTATGTCTACTACGAGCTGCCATATCTATAGACATAAGAACCAATCATTCTACCCTTCCAAGAATCATGTCCCAGACCTAGAGGTTCCGGGTAAGCCGTAGACTTGACCCTCACGTCTGGAGATACCTTTGGGAGGAGACTCGATAATCACACTTACGCCGACGGTGTGATTTGACCTCGAGGCGAGAGTTTCGGTTGGAATCTCTTGGTGGCAGCGTAGAGGCCTTACGATGTTGATCAGGGTATGGTTTTGATTCACAAATCATACCCCGGTTGACTGTTTTAGGCAAACGTCGGAATGGGTTTTTCTTGGTCGGCGAAAAAGGAAACCCTGGGCAGCACATGTTAAACTCAGGCATAAGAGGGTGTGACCGATCACTCTTGAGTTGGTCAACCCTACCCTTATAGCAGCAGGAGTTATGAGTTTCAGTTCTAACCTAAAAAGAGAAACCTCTTGAGTTCGAGGGTGACGAACACGTTCTTATACGGTCTCAACCCGATGAGGTTTCGGAGATGTGGCCGAGGCGGCATGTTATCTCCGAAGTTCGATGGACCCTTTTGATCTTCAGCAGGGTAGGCGAGGAGGTTTACCGCTTGACCCTACCACCTCAGTTGCACCGGGTGCATAATGTCCACCACGTGTCTCAGCTGTGGAGATACGTGTATGTTTCTTCACACGTCATCGACCCCGGGGAGTTGGACGTCGATGACAGGGCGACAAGCACAGAGGTTCTAGTAGAGATCGAGGATCGACAGGAGCAGGTTCTACGTGAACGGTTGCTTCCTCTGGGGTGCTTCTCGGGTAGCACGAGATCTTCAGGAGAGCATATGGGAGGGTAAAGCTCAGTTGCGTGCTCAGTACTACCTTGTTTCCCTTAAGTGTGAGTTGAAGCTTTACGGGGACGTAAAGCCCTGAGGTGGGAGTAATGTAAAGACCCGTAAAATTCAAGGGAAATTTTTTCTTAAATTTCTTTAGAATTTTACAAGAGCGCGGTTTTAGACGGCACCTGATTCCGAGGCCCGGAGTGCCCGGAATTAATTTCTGAAGTTTGGCTCGGGTACGTTCAGTGAACGAACGAGCGGGAATTCCTAACTTTTGATCCGGTGCTCGGAATTGAAATCTGAGGGCACCGATGAACTCGCAGCGCCGATATTCGCTTAAGGAGACCTTTTCCGAAGTTGCGTTTACACGTGGGGAGTTGTAAAAATAAAATTGTGAATGTTAAAATAAAAATTTAACTTCAATTTTTATTTTTATCTTCCTTAAGTGTTTTTATCCTTTGGGTGGAAGTTGGGTGACAACCCAACTTCCCTTGGGAGGTTAAGAGGGTGGTGGGTCCCACACGAACCCCACCCCTTCATATCCTCTAACTCCCCCCCAACTCACAATTAATGTTGTAAACTTAGGTTATAACTTATGTCATTAATAAGTGAGTTTAATTAAAGTTTTGAAATTCAAACTCTTGAATTTCAAAGGTTTGTGTTGTGTTAATAAATTAAGTGAGCTTAATCTATTGTTTTTGGTTAGTCCCTTTATTTCTTGAGAGGATTTGAGAGCTTTCTCTTCTTCTTCAAACCTCAACGAAGAACGCGAAGAACGTCGTTCTTCAACGAAGAACTTCTCCGCCGAAGAACACGGTTCATCCGCGACGCCGAATCCGCGACGCGACGTACTTCTTCCACGTCATCTCTTCCGCGACGGTTTTCCGCGACGAACGCCATCGACAACGACTCTTCCTCCGACGTCGACACCGTGCGTCAACGTGCGACTATCGAGGTAGGGGTTCTTGAGTTCGTTGTTTTCTTTATTATTTGACTTTCCTCAAGACTTGACGAAGAACGCTCAAGTTCCGACGAAGAACACCGCTCCGTTCTTCTTCGTCTTCCGTGTCAACGAGAGAGAACACCGCTTCTTCCTCGGACAACCTTCGTCGGCATACAAGTTTCGCCAACGACATGTCTCTTCGAACGCATCCCTTCGTCATCAGATTTGACGAACGGCTACCGCGACGCCCGACCTCCGCGACGTCGTCTTCCGCGGAACGATCACAATCTTCGATCTTTTACCCGAGGTAGGGGTTGTTGTTTTTAATATTTAATTATTTCATTCTTGCTCGTGGTTCGTATGATTAACGTGAGGATGTTGATTATTTAAAGTTGTGTTATTATTTAACGTGAGGGGGGCCAGACCGCATGAACACGGCCGAACCCCCTCCATCGTTCATGTTGTTTATCTGCGGGCGGAAGCAAGGTGGCGTGGTGCCGTCGCACCACGCGGATAATTGTACGTTAATCTTACATGACACAGTCGCGCCACGACGAGGAAAAATCTACAAGAACGCGACGCCGTCGCGCCGCGTTGAATGAATATCAAGGCACGACGAAAGGGGCGCGGTGCCGTCGCACCGCGCCGGACGACGAACACCGCGGCCGGTTCCGGGCCGCGGCGGGACGAGGAGACCGCGGCCGGTTCCGGGCCGCGGCGGAATGTGAAGACCGGCGGCCGGGCCGCCGGCGTCGGAAGTCGAAGGCGGGACCGGAATTTCGGGTCCCGTTGGTAAAAACCGGCCGGCCAGCTGGCCGGCCGGATGGCAGAAAACCGGGGGAATAAATCCCCCGGCCGGATCATCAAAACCCCTCCCCTCTTAATGAGGGGGCGGTTTCCTTGTGGGGGGCAAAGCCCCCCGTGTCGTCCAGCAGGCCCCCTCATGTGAGGGGGCGGTTTCCATGAAAGGGGGGGGGGGGGGGGGGCAGGCGGCTCCCCCGGATCTTTTTCAAAGCGGGCCCCCAGGAGGGGGGCCGTTGTTAGACAAAAACGGCGCGGCTTTGCCGCGCCGCCCTTTGATGAAGCGGGGGAATTGATCCCCCGCGTGCCGCCACCTCGCGGCGCAAGGCCGCCGCGGCCCGCCGCGCCGTCGCGCCACCGCGCCGCCGCCGGCCGCCGCCGCCCAGGGGGGGGTCGGGCCGGGTCGGCCCGGACCCGGACCCCCCCGTTTCGAACCAGAATTGGTTTTTGGCCCATAACTTGAGCCTCGGACCTCCGAATGACGAACCGTCTGCGGCAACACGATCCTTGGATCGAGACGGTCGTTTCGGTATATTGCACTCAAGGTTTCGGGTTACTTTGAGTTCGGCCGGGTTGGTTCGTTCATGAAACCAACCGGGCCTTCGGAGCGGAAACACTCATATCTTGAGCTACGAACGTCCGACTGACGCGCCGTCAGTCGCGTTGTGTTCCTCTCAGCGGACTGATCTTTTGGCATACTCCGCCCGAGGTTTGGACGCAGGTGGAGTATGGCCGGGTTGGTTCGTTCACGAAACCAACCGGGCCCTCGGAGCGGAAACGCTCATATCTTGAGTTCCGGACGTACGATTGACGTGCCGTCGACTTTGATGGAATCCTCTAAGTGAGACGGATCTTTTGGCATACTCCGCCCGAGGTTTGGATGCAGGTGGAGTACGGTCGGGTTGGTTTTGCCTTAAAAACCAACCGGGCCCCGGGAACGAAAATGCCAATAACTCTCAGACCGGACGTCCGATCGACGCGCTGTCTGTTGCGTTGAGTTCCTGTTGACGATACGGAACTTTTGGATACATCAACTCTGGTCTTTGTGACAGTTGATGTATCAGCCTCTCGGCTCGTGGAGCGGATCCTCCGAACGAGCTTTCTGTGTGCGGGAACCCTAGTACTGGCTGCGACTGTTACTGTGACTACTGCTACGACAGCTACTGTGACTGCGACGACGACAGTACAGAGATCCTGTGTGGTTTCGACGACGACGACTACAGCACTCAGCGATCCTACGTGGAACAGTGCTATCGAACCTGTGTGAGCTGAATCTTCTTTCTACCTTGAGCGGTGGAGCGCTTGGGTGTAGCGGCGGACCCGTGGTACTTGACAGTGGTGGTGCGCTTGGATGCAGCAGCAGACCCTTGGCGGTGGAGCGCTTGGTTGTAGCGGCGGACCCGCGATACTCTACGGAGTGTGTGCGCTTGGTTGTAGCGACAGACCCGCGACGGTGGGGACGTGCATGCGGAGTACGGAGACCGTGTAGCCGGCTGAGACCTGATGACTGCTTGACCGACTCGACTTGGAGTGAGTCGACTAGCCCAGTGGACGGAGCGCCCGGTATTTGGCGGCAGACCCACGGCGGACGGAGTGCCTGGTAGTTGGCAGCAAACCCGCGGTACTCGACAGGAGGAGTACCTCAGTAGGCTATTTGGGTGAGCGCCCGGTATTTGGCGACAGACCCTCAGCGGACGGAGCGCCCGGTAGTTGGCCGCAAACCCGCAGTACTCGACAGGAGGAGTACCTCAGCAGTCTTAGGTTAGTGAGCGGCGGCCTCAGAGTCGTGACAGGACCACTGTACACTCTAGAGACGGAGCTCTTCAGTAGTTACGGTTTCGATAATGAAAATCCTGGTTTGAGCTGAGTCAATGATCTTTGTGTTTCCTCATGATTGAGATGGGTCGCTTGATAACTTAGGTATATGTATGGGCATATACCTGGGTAATGGTTATCCGTTGATTTCATAAACTTGTTATAAACTGTGTGAACTTGTACTGTTATCCTGTGTGGATTTACTGTTTACTCTTCTTGTGGATTGGGTTGTTCTTGGGCTCGGTGTTGGAGCCGAACGGAAATTGGTGACATAGGTATATGTATGGGCATATACCTAATCAATACTGGATGTTACTTCGTGATTGTTACTTTTCTTCGTGGTTTATCCTTTGTGGATTTGAGAGACCTTCAGGGGTCTCGGGGTCCCTACTGAGTAGCTTATACTCAGCCCTGCACGGGCTTTGCCCGCACTTCGTTGTGTTGGTTGCAGACGACGGACAGCGCTGACTGCGGTTGAGGCTTATGGAGTAGGTCGGTACCCGGAGGAGGACCACTGAGCGGGACGTGCTCGGAGCGGACAGTTGGACCCGAGGAGTTGTGGAGCTATCTGTACCTACCCTTCAGGTAGGATCCGTGGTGGACGATCCAGGAGCTGAGCCATCTGTACCTACCCTTCAGGTAGGAATCGAGGAGGACGTCCCAGGAGCCGCTTGTACTTTCAGTTGCTGTTTTTCCCTTTCGAGTTGTACTTTACTTTACAGTTGGGCTTGTATTTCCGGCCCCTTTACTTCAGCACAGTTGTTCTAGTTTTGTGTACTGCTTTACTTCCGCTTGTTACTCTGAGGTTCTTGTTACTCATAAAGGCAATTCCTTCCCTGTTTACAGGGATTTTACGCCTTGGTGCTAGTCACCAGCCCCTGGCCTATGGAAGGCGGGCTTGGGGTAGTCACGGCACGGGCCCCGAGGGCGGGTCGTGACAGAAAACTAGTCTGAGACATCTCCAAAAAAATGAGGATATTCAATATCCCCACCTTATAATATTTCATCCTTGTGATTTACCCTAAATGATATCTATGATTATGTGGTAAAAATATCATAACACTGATCCCACATATCATATTATCTCTTCCATGTTTCCTCCTGAAGAATCCCATGTTTCCAAAATACTCAAAATATCATCATGGACTTTCTCCAAAAACACATTTTCACTATGATGATGCACATGTATCATATTTTCATTGAATAATGAATCAATCTCAACATCAAAATAATCCACAAAGATCTAATGATATAGTTTAGGGTGATACTACTGATGTTGTGACACGTGAAAAACTTCTTGCGTATAATTGTATCTCTATGGAAGAACCAATAGGCCTGACAACAGTCCAATTCTATACACAACATCGAAAGTTCTAAAAAACCTAGGTTCAAAATTTCCCTATCTTTGAATCCTACAGTAACCCAATCTAAGCGATACCCAATGGAACACACAATCACCCAAAATAAAATCTAGGGGTCATTAAAATATATCTGTATATGACTTCATCCTACTATGAAAGTATCCATACATTTTTGAATTTGATAAACATACTCTAACGTCTCCTCCATGAGACCCAATTATGACAGAACAAACTCACCTACAGTCATCTAATATTGAGGTGATTTTCATGGCCTACCATAATTATCCACATATGGTTCCATGTGTATTGTTTCTTGATAAATATTTTTAGTCAAACTCCACATGTGCTAGGTTCTTCTCCCAATATCCAGTAATTTTTAGAACACACATTCATAGAATATTCTCAAGTACCTGTATTATGTGTCCAATTGACCATCTCACTTTCGGTGGAAATACATACTCATAAATACATGTGTTCCTAGATCTTTCTATAAGACTTTTCAAAATCATGGGGTAAAACATGAGTCATGACCTGAAACTATACTCCATAGAAACACATGCATAAATACTATCTTTTTTAACATACATGTATCATAACCGATCCATTGATACCTTCTTCCAAATATGAAGGAAAAGTTATACTTTTATGAGTAAGTCCACAACCATTCTTATGAGGAATTATCAAGAGACCCACCATAATTTACATGTTAATGTCATCCTACTACCATTATGAGATAGTCACTAGAAGTAGAAAACCATCAGGTCATTGATGCTCGACCATCACCTATTGACAGGTGCAACATCATGTCACCAACCCTACAAACTCTCTTTTCATGCATGGACACCAATATTTACAACATTGGTCATGATAAATTTTGTTCAAGATATGATGTAACACCCAATATGAGGTATCAAATTCATGTTTCTTATCATCTCGCATACTCAATGGCACAACTTCATGGACTCATACATAGATGATCTCATCCTCATCTATATTCTAATCTTTAGGTGACCCCCCACCTTCATGGATTTTTCTATTTTCCAAATGCTCCAGATCTTCATATGACCTCTCTTTCATCCGGATCAAATGATCATACTCCACTAAAAATGATTTAAGAATAATCTTCTCCTGGACCTCTTAAACAAAAACATGCATATCATCTAGAAAAATAATAATCTTCCACTTAGATCTTGATCCTTGAACTTCCTATGTTTGATATTTCTAGATCAAATCATCAACCACATTGTTACCCTCCCTGGGTGTATATGCTAGTTCAAAATCAAACGAATTAATATAATCCACCAATTTTGTACCGAGATATTCAAATCTAATTGCAAATAGATGTACTCTAGATTCTCATAATATGTTCGCATTGAAAAATTTCCACCTAAGACATAATGTTTCCTACACTTCAATGCATAAATTTTTTTTAGCCAACTCAAGGTCATGTGTTGGATAGTTATTTTCATCTAGACTAATCTTCCATGTCCCATACACCACAACTTGGACCCATTCATCAACACTACTTCAAGTACAATCCTATAAGAAAAACATAACACTATATACTCTTCACCTGGCTCAGTTATTATCATGATTTGTTTCATTTTCAACTTCTTCTTAAACTCCTTTAAGGATTTCGAACATTATTTAGACTTTTCAAACGTTATCCCCTTCTCATTTAAGCCTATAGGGGTTCTTCCAGTCATGATAATTTATAGATAATTCTAAGAAAATAACATTAAACCCCTAGAAATCTAGGGATATCAAAAACATTTTTGGGATACTCTCAAGAATCAACTACTTACAACTTACCTCAATCCATTAACACACCCCTCTAAGATTATGTGAGCCATGAAGTGTATATAGTAAATACAAACATGGCACTTAGATAGCTTTTTTTATATTTAATTCTCTCTTAGTGTACTCTAGATGATAAAACTATGATGGTAATGATCTTCATGAGTCGTGAAGTACAACAAGATGTAATCCACAAATACAACCACCAATAGATCCATATATGGGTGGAATATAATGTTTATCAAGGAAATAAACACTACTAGAGAAATATTTAGCCCAAATTTCATAAAAAAAGAACTCAAAAGGCTCTACCTAATTCTAATAACGGATCGAGGAATATCAGAAGCTGGAACTCTCAACTGTTGACACCCTGATCCCATGTCAATCTTAGAGAAGATGCAAGGTCATCTCTACTGGTCAATGATAACATTGATATGAAAAATAAGATATGTGTTCGTCACTTTACTAAGGTTAAACATATGGTAATATCACATATGTACAAATTCATGTCAACCTATTTTTATAACAAAACTAGAGAACACCAAGGGGACGTACTCAGATGAATAAAACCCATATCCATGAAATCATCCATATTAGTATTTTACACTTGAATCACTACGGGTACCATTCTATATGTTGGAATAGAAATTGGATCAACCCCTGACATGAGCTCAATTGTAAATTTCACATCTATCATAGTTGGTTTCGCTAATATTTCCTCAAGAAACACCTCCTAGAACCCATCTGATACAAGTTGAAATTAATCATTCTTTACACAGCTGCCATCCATCAACAGACTAGAAACCTAGGAAGTGAGATCCCCTAGTTGTTGATGAACTAGCCATTCATGGATCTCATTGATATCCCACTCTCCAGGGTGAATATAATTTTCACCCTATGAGACATAAAATTAACTCTTCTATTGTAACAATCAATTTGGGATTGGTATTATATTAAAGAATCCATAAACAAAATTAAGGTGAATCCCATCATGTCAAGTACGTAGAGATCCCAAAGGAAACAATACTCTCTAACATTGAGATAATATTACTTTGTTGATCATACTCCCAAGAATGTATTTATCATCATAACCCCACTCACAAACTACACATCCAAAATCAACTCGTTCATAAGTTGTGAATATATAAAAAATTTAGAGGCACCAGTATTAATTAAGACACTAACAAGCATAAAAATACATGAATAGTACCTCTGACTATCGATAGTTTGTCCTTCCTTTCCACAAGTATAAGATATGTTGCATGAAAATATCCCACCCTTATTCCTTGTGATTCAGTATATTTCATATTATTTTCATCCCTTTTTTTATATGATTTATCTTTCCTAGAAGTACCATGTCTACTACCTATACCGACCAAGAAAATAGAACACCAACTTCACAACTGATATGGTGTACTGGACCACCTTCCATCACTGTGACTCTATCAAGATGCTATGTCACTACCATCTGTCATAGGCTATTATGAAACCATCGTAGATATATCATTCTACCACATGATTGGAACACAATTAGTGGTTGAGTAAAATCCTTACATAATTGAGTTGGCCTACTGCATGGGTTGTAGAGAACACAAGTTGGATCCTAAGTAATGGATCCTTATCTTTAGACACTCTACTTTCCACTACTATTATTGATATTATCATAGAGATGATTCCTAATATCATAATTCATACATTTTTATCATCTAAAAGATAACATATTTCTTCCACTAGAATCCTCCTTCTGGTTCCCGTACGATATGAGATCCTAATTCACTACCTCTAAAAACCTATTTAACTAAAATATGTTAAACTGAAATTTAATCTGAAATTTAATCCCATACTAAAAATATATTTCCATAGATTTATAATCCCATTATAGGGTTGGAAGAAATCCCTACAAGTAAGTAACGCAATGAAAATATTCCATCATGAACATACTCTCGTAGCTTAGCCTTATAAACTCTACTATCCTCACTTGTCATATTGTATCTCAAAAAAATTTCTCCATGATTTTTTCAAGGAATTCATCCCATAACATATTTTCCAACTATCCATACCAAGCCTAAAAGTCCTACCATAACTCCTATAATACTCACAACATATAACCCGCTATCATGACTCTCTTCTCAGTAGGAGTCTCTATGTGATCAAGAATTGTTTTGATGGAATAACTCCTGAACTCATCTTTCTTAGGTTCACCCACTGCAGTGAAATTCAATGGGTTTTGTAACTATAATTCCTATTTCATTTTAGAAATTAATCTTAAAACCCACTCTAGATATCTTTCTATAAACTGTATAAACTGAGCAATAATGTCACAGAACTTCTCTCTAGCTTCTTCACCCTAAACATTCAGATCCACATGTTTCTCTACTCGAGTAAAATTTCAAGGTATGTTATCTGGTCATCCTACCAATAACCATCATAATAGAGTAATATCTATATTATTCTAAACACACTAATTTTGACACATATCACCACATCTACAAAATTAGGCGGATTCACAAAAATCCATGACAATTCAATAACTAAACCCTATAACACAGTCAAACTCGAGGTTCGATCACTACCTTTAACCATTATACAAATAGTTTATAGATAAAAGGGTAAAACCATTCTCATAAATTAAGTTTCTCAGAAGACATAAAATTATTAATATTTTCCATCGTTTTTAAATAATTAATTTTGATATTAGTAACCGTTTGAGATAAATTACACAAAAAAAATAAAAAAAAATTAATTTTACAAGTTACCCAAGGCATATTTTACCATGTTTCCTTACAAATGATGCATGTTACACTAATATCTGAGTTCCTAGAATGGTGAATGTATAACAAAATATTATTCCACAAATTTTTGTGAGTCAAATATTATAAAATCCTAGAAATAATAATCACCTTAAAGATCAAGTGTATCAATCAAGGATAAATAACATTCAACTATAACATCAACCGTCAATATCATCAATCTCACTATGGTGACTTGGTTTTCCACCATACATGGGTTAACTACTCCCATGAATGAGGTATTGACCATTGTATGAATCATCCTAATCTCCTTTATACCTTTCAAAAATAGTAAGAATAGAGAAAATAGATAAAAACAATTCCTTTGAAACCATTTTGTAACATCCTGACCTGGTTTCCTCATACTAGTGTCCCAAGGTACCTAGTTATGTGACCATAGGTTCACCTCCCCATATTCCAGAGGCTACTGAAAAGCATTAAGGTTATAATAAATATAACATGGCGGGAATATACCATCATTTTCAAAGTATCACAATAGTAGAAAAAACAATAAAAAACCAAATGAAGATATCCAAAACCCAATATAATGATATGAAAAAAATAGAACAAAAATACATGATGAATCAGGTCAAACAAACATACCTAAAACTAAAATAGTAGATATTCCATTCCAAATATTTTCCCATTTTTTAAGAAAAAATAAAATATAAAGAAACCGAGAAATACCAAACGGCTCATAACACCATGTTTGTTTCCATTATCCATGATCCATCCCAAATAAGACATTTAGCATGAGGATCTTTCCCTTATCCAGTCCAGCAAACATGAATTATATTTAGGCACCAATCAGGCATCCGGTGACACATGGGATGCGGCAAAGCCGTGTCCGCTGACCCAGCGCAGCCCCACACGGGGCCTTGGCACTTCTTTCCGCGGGGGAAGCGCCTCGCGGCTTCCTCCTCTCGACCGCTCGGCCGAGCCGAGCTGGGCTGAGCCAAGCCGGGTCGGGTCGCGCCAAACTAGGTCGGACCGGACCCGGGTCGGGTCACCCGGTTCGGGCCGACCCAAGGGGGTTGGACAGGGTCGGTCCGGGCCCAGACCCCCCGTTTCCGGACCTTTTTGGTCTTTTGATCATAACTTCAGCTATGGACCTCCGAACGATGCGCCGTCAGCGGCGATCCGATCCTTGGATCGAGACGGTCGTTTCAGTATATCACCCTCGAGGTTTCGGAAGACTTAGAGTTCGGCTGGGTTGGTTTGTATACGTAACCAACCTGGCCTTTGGAGTGGAAACACCCATATCTTGAGCTTCGGACGTCCGATTGACGTGTCGTCAACTTTGTTGTTTTCCTCTAAGTGAGATGGATATTTTGGCTTACTCCGCCCGAGGTTTGGATGCAGGTGGAGTATGGTCAGGATGGTTTTTCCTTAAAAACCAACCGGGGCCCTAGGACGAAAAAGCAAATATCTCTCAGACCGGGCGTCCGATTGACTCGCCGTCTGTTGCATTGAGTTCCTGTTGACGACACTGAAATTTTGGATACATCAGCTCTAGACTCAGTGTCAGTTGATGTATCAGCCTCTCGGCTCGTGGAGCGGACCCTCCCGAACGAGCTTGCTGTGTGCGGGAACCCTAGAGCTGGCTGTGACTGCTAATGTGATGATGACGACTGTACAGAGATCCTAATTCGATTCGACGGTGATGACTACAGCACTCAGCGATCCATTGTGGGTTAGTGCTACCGATCCTGTGTGGGTCTGATCCCGTGTGGGTCAGCGCTCAGCGGTCCTGTGTGGACCAGTGCCTACAGGTCCTGTGTGGGCCTGATCCTGTGTGAGTCATTGTGGGGAATAGTTACCTATCGATCCTCTGTGGGTCATTGCGGGGGTTATTACCTATCGATCCTTTGTTGGTCCGACGACTTAGATGGATCAGTGATCATCTCTATCGTCATTCGAAGAAGTATACCTGTGTGAGCTGAATCATGTTTTACTTTCCTGTGTGGATTGTGTTGTGCTATCCTGTGTGGATTTATGTTTACTTTCCTTTGTGGATTGTGTTGTGCTATCATGTGTGGATTTACGTTTTTCTTTCCTATGTGGATTGGGTTGTACTTGAGCTCGGATGTTGGAGCCGAGTGAGAATTGATGACTTAGGTATATGTATGGGAATATACCTAAGCAGTGTCGGATGTTACTTCTTGATTGTATCTTTACTTTTTGGTTTATCCTTTGTGGATTCTGTGAGACCTTAAGGGGTCTCGGGGTCCCTACTGATTAGCTTATACTCACCCCTGCACGGTCTATGTCCACACTACATTGTGTTGGTTGCAGACGATGGACAGCGCTGATCACGGTGGAGGCTTGCGGAGCAGGACGATACCTGGAGGTGGACCACTGGGCAGGGTGTACTCGGGGTGGACGGATGGACTGAGGAGCTGTGGAGGCTATCTGTACTCACCCTTTAGGTGGGACTTCTAGAGGATGGCTCGACGCTGTGGCTTTTCCTTTCAGTTGTTGTTTTTCCCCTTTTCAGTTGTACTTTATAGTTGGGCTTGTATTTCCGGCCCCCCTTACTTTTCTGCACTTACTTTTGTACCAGTGTTTACTTTTTCCGCTTGCTTACTCTGTGGTGCTTGTTTACCTTACAAACGCAATGCCTTCCATTTACCAGGATTTACGCCTTGGTGCTAGTCGCCAGCCCCTGGCCTATGGAAGGCGGGCTTGGGGTAGTCACAGCACGGGCCCTGAGGACGGGTCCCGACACACTGGCTCACTTCCTTGGTCATCCCTCATCCACAAATACCAATCCAAAGAAGAAAATTCAAATCCAGGACTACCCTTGGAAACTCGAGTCTCGGGACGGGCAAGGGTTCATGACATCCTTCCCACACCTACCTCTCGAGTCCCGACACACCTAATCACCAAGATACTTGACACCCAAAATAACAAGGGCACCTCTGATACCATTTTTTCTTGAACCAGGCCGGATCGTCATCCGACCCAACGCTCGACCCAGTCCGCGACATGACCCGAAGGGCATTCCCGATCCCCACGGGCTGGCAAATAGTGCCGGGCATCAAAACAAACCAGTTGGGAAGGGTTTGGCCCATGACAAAGATAAATAAACATAAACTAAACAAGAAGATAAATAAAGGAAAATAACCTGAACAACATGAAAGCAGAACAAGGAATAAATAAAAAAACGTGACATACCTCAGGTGACCCCATGGATCACCACGGTACGACTACCACACTCGCTCCCAAAATCGATCCAAGACTGGAACCTGCAACTGAAAAGTAATGTAGGCATGAGCACCGAGATGCTCAGTAGGGAAGCCAAAATATAACCACATCCAATGCCTCCACCTTTATTAAGAAACCCAACTATGCCAGTTTGAATATAAGATATAATAAAATAATGTTTTCCCTTCTTTTCAAATTCAAGTAATGAGTTTAAATTTTTAAATAAAACATTTCACTATTACTACATTTTAAAAATAGGTTCCAAGCATGCATTAACATTTCTAAATGAAAAGAAACCAGTTTGAAATAAAATTTTATTTTTATAAAAAAGTCAACAGGTATGAAACAACTGAAAAGAAAGTTACATCACAAGCAGCATGTCACAAATGAGCACTATGGGTAATCCCTATAGGTAGGTAGAATAAGTGGGAACCTAGAGACCTCTTACCTCGATGAAATGTGGCTTAGAAGGCCACGACCCTCAGAAAATGTGGCTTAGAAGGGCACGACCCTCAGAAAACGTGGCTTAGAAGACCACGACCCTCAGAAATTCATATGTTTAGTTAGTATTGTTACGTCAATCCTTCTAGACAAACCGGGATGAACCCCTACCGTGTCATCTAGCGTACAAGTCCTGGTCACCCACCTAGATACCTGGGTTTCCAATTGTGCTCTATTTCGAATGGTGGTGAGCTTTCTTTATCAAGCAATGAAACATGTACATTACACTTTCTTTATCTAAAACACATCCAACCTTTCACCACCGCACTCCCTACTTATGTACATTCCCCCTCTTTACATCACACAATCATGCACAAGCATTTACACTACGCACATATCACAAACCACTCATTAACACATACATCACATTTTATTTTCAAATTTAGGGGAATGACTAAAAAGGGGTTTTCTATTTTCGCAAACCAAATCTTAATGTCCCAAACGGGCCTCAATAGAGGTTTTTCTATTTCATAAAACATTCTTAAGATTCCAAACATGCGTAATTACATAAAGGGGACATTTTTTACAATCTACCGGCCAAAAGGCCAAACACCTTTGGAAGTACACCTCACCAATTCAAAACCACTTAAGAAATCAATTTTCACGAAAAGTCACTTATGACCAATGGCTTTGAAATAAAATTCAATTTCCCCAATACAAGGAATAATAGTTTCTAGCAACCGCAATCAGATTCCATAGCACGTATATATAGCATAGTGTAAAACATATTTTTAAAACAATAAAGAAATTATGAATTTAAAATTAAAAGCTTAGGCATAGGGGACCTACCTCAAACATGTCGTTGTTTGAAGATGAACACTCGAACTGATCCTTGACACATACACCCACATGCATTTATACATATATACATACACCCATAGGTGAATTGCACATATTCCCTACGCCATGAGGGAATATGCACAATGAAGGAATATCTATATATATGCCTTACCATATGCATGTACATGTAGGGATCCTTGATACCCGTGACCCAAAATCATCGCAGCAAGGTACAACACACTACACATATAATTTAATGAGACAATTCAAACATATAATCAAACATTTGACCAATTTATAAAACATTTCAGCATGCTCAAAGTGGTACATTTTCCATCAAAAATTCTTTTCCAGCACACACGCACCTCAAGTACCCACAATAACACATTTCGCACAAATCAAACGATTAATTGAACACTTCTAATGATTTTCACAACAAGGCACACACACTTACACCCCTATATGCATACTCAAAGCCACTTTTGAAAACACTCACACAAAAACAATATACAAACATGTTTCACACACTTTACAAGATTTTATAAACCACATAATTTTTTTTAAACAACTCCAAGTGGTACTACAAGACATTGAACACAGAAACCCACCCCAAAACCTCTTCTAAGGCAAAAAGCACACCACTCAATTGTCAAGAAAAAAAATTAAGCCCGTGCGCAACATAATGAACTAAATGCACAGTTTGAAAACACATAAAAAAATGCTAAGAATATTTATTAAAGATCTTTCAAACATGTCACAAACTTTGAAAACATATAAAGAAAAGAAAACTCATCCAAAAACATTTTCAAGACTAAACACACTTTTGACCCCACACCAAAATGTCCAATGCGTCAACTGTAATTTCAAATACGCAAACTGCACAATTTATCGGCGCTGATAAACAGCCCAAAGTGGGTTTTCAAAATAAAATACACTAACACCAGTTAAACATGATACTCAAATTTTAAATGCACATTGAAACCAAATCAACAACAATTTCTCGGCTAGAAAAATAATTAAAAAAAGTGTTGATTTAATTAAATAAGAAAGTGAAATCATCATATAAAAATTGTGAGCAGAACCACCTACCTCGGGGAAGAACGCATTAAAATTCTGGTGTGAAACTTCTACTACATGAAAATCGCGCCACCAACAAAATCAAATAAACCCTAAAATAAGAAATTGAACCAAACTCAAGATTGAACCAACTACACCATAATAAAACTAAACCCCATGCTAAACCCTAATTCAAAACCATATTTGATGAAAACCTAAAAAACCCAAAATTGAATGAACCAAAACCCTAGATCGGAGAAATTTCTTACCCAAGGGAAGTCGCGTGAGAGCAATGGGGGTCACCGGAGGGAGATGACATTGGCGGCTCGTTGGGTCGCAAAACAAGGGGTCTGTCGGTTGACGGGTGCATGCGAGCCACTAGTCGAGAGGCAGGCGGGGCGCGTGTTAGGTCCGCCAGAGGAGGAGGCCATGCCGGCTGCATAGCGGGAGGCCGGGAGGCAAGGCGGCGTACCATGGGAGAGGGAGGCCGGGAGGCAGGGCGGCGTTCCATGGGAGAGGGAGGCCGGGAGGCAGGGCGGTGCGCTATGGGAGAGGGATGATGAGAGGCTGGGTGGTTCACAGTCGCAGGGGGGAAAAGGGAAGTAGCGGCGCAGGGAGGGGATTGCCGCCGGTGGTTCGGTGTGGCCATAATGGGAGGCGGCCTGGGCTCCGGATGCACACAGGCGAACGAGGGGGGGGGGGGGGGGGGGCTCGCGACGGGGTAAGGGAAAAAGGTGGGAGGCTCCGGTAGAATAGGGTTTTCCCTTTTTTTGTAATAATAATAATAATAATAATAATAATAATAATAATTTAATAAATTTGTCAATAATTTAATATTCTAAGCCTAATTAAAATATTAACTAAAATAATAATAATTAAATTATTAACGTAGAGCGGACACCGCGCACGGTCTCACGGGCTGGGTCGCGCGCATGGTTGCGTGTCTCAAAAACAACACATTCGATAACAAACAACCCCTTAACAAAAATTAGGAATTGTGCAGGGCGCGCATACACTTGCACGTTCGTATAAAAACGATATTTTCTTTTAATTTAAAACTGGTTCAAAACACAGTTCAAAAACGAGACCCAAAATAATTAAAATGAAATAAAGCATCGGGTAGGGGTGTGACACATCAACATTAGCAAACCTTTTCGTTATTTATCCTCTACCATGGATATATTGTATTGATACCATCATCATTCTTTTCAGTATGGATTATGATTGTTTTAAATATATAGTTTTGAAATCTATTTTTTCTCTAGTTTAACCATGTATCAAAGATGTTGTTATGATACCCATTTCCATCCCATGAGTTAATCATGTTTCAATGAGATTTTTATTTGACCATTTCCTTATCCATGGTTTAATATTTGTAAAAGAATAATGGTTGATACTATGAGTTATTTGAATAAATTAATGTTTTTATGAGTTTTTAATATGTAATGTTACTTGAGAATTTATGGGTGGTTTCATTATTGACAAATGAAAGGTGGTTCCATGATAAACCAGAGATGGTTGTTTATGTGATAAACTAAGGATATGCGGGTCACTGATAGACCTCCAAGGAAGTGGGTATTGATGTTGAACTTATTGTTCTTCCATTTTTATGAGTTATTGTAAGAGTGGTTGAATTTGTTTTTCAAAGGTTATGTACACTTTTTATTTGTGTACATGGTTTTTTGTTCTTTCTATGTGTTTATAATTATTCTCATGATTGAGATCAATAAAACAATGCTAAGGTTTATTGATTTTTAAAAATCATTACATTTCTATGTTTTATTATTTAATGACATACTTATTTATGGTTATGATTTACTTTATTATTCTCTCATATACATCCAATATTCCATCATACCCTTTTTCGCATATTATTCTCATTGATGATAGTGAATTGTTAATGATTATGTTTACCATTACTGGTTATTTGAGCTCACCCATCTTATGTTTCCTTTTCCCCATTTTATAAATATTGATTTTGATTGATATATATATCTATAAACTATTTTACAAGGATGATATTTTTTTCACAATTTAAAATAATAAAAGATGGGTTAACTGGGAGAAATTTTTAGTCGAAAACATGGGTGTGGTGTGTGTAGAAGTTGTACTGATTATCTAAAATACTAAACATAAAAGATATTCTAAAATTTAAGTGATCCTAGTATTACATTTGATGTTTTAACAACTTAATGAAAAAAATGGGTCACAATTATCAGCATCAAATACACGAATGTATGGTTATGGATTTTAGCACATGATCATAGGATGCGGGTCTTGCGCTATTATAGTGGGTATCGAAAGAAATGTTTATATAACATTGAATATTAGGATGTTTTCATTTGAGGTTTAATTAACTCTTATAGATTTAATCTAAGTTATATAACCATATGTATGATAATAAGTTAAAATTCTTTGACACCCAAATTAAAGTGTTTAAGTCATACAATTTTTATAGTTATTAATGCCACTTTAGGAATCATTTTATTGGTTTTGGTTATTTTTAACCACTGGGATAAAAATGAAATGATATTTATGGAGTATTATTTGTCATTTTTAATGGAAAAATCAGTGAAAAATATATATTGTGTGACATCCCATTGCATATGTCAAGGTAGTGGGGATTGAAACTCTGATGAAGGAAGATATGTTTTTTCGCAAATACCACTGGCCTACATGAATGATTATTTGTATGAAATTATTTAACAGGTAAAAATTATATTTATTTCCAAGAAACATTATAGTTTATTTGATTAAAAATGGTTGATTTTTCTTGGAATAATATCTGATCAAATCCTTCTCATATTTGGGTTTCAAACCTAATCTGAAAATGATTGATGAATTTTAAGGTTAGTTGTTTATGAAATGATTTTGTTGAACATTGGGTATTTCTAATGAAATTTTACAATTTTTTATCATATAAATTATTATATATTTTGTAAATTATCTTACCATGTGCTAAACATTTTGGTTAATATCTAAAGACTGGTTGAATAACAAGACTACTCATTTTATGGTTATGAGGTCATTAAAATTTTATTTTACTACTTCATGAATTAAAAATTCATCCTGAATAACCATAGTCTATTGAAAAAGATGATACTTTGGTTGAATTTTATTAATGGTTGAATTTTTAATCATCAAGTAAGAATATATCAATATTCCCATAGTATTGATAGTAAGAGAATTCCTTAAATCCACAAAAAGAATATTGAACAAAAGTTTTATCCTACAAACATCATTTATGATGAAAAGATAGTCTTCTGATCATCATAAATGTGTATTTTTAAGTCCCATAACATTCCATTGATCATTATGTTTCATATGATCAGTCACCTCAAAAAATCTATATAATTATTTAATCTTTTCATTTATTACCCCTTATGTTCTCTTATTTAGAAACCTAGTGATGTGTAACATCACTGAACATTTATATTTCCCACATTCATTTATAATGATTGTTTTCTTATTTCATTTTTATGGTGTATGTTTAAATAATGTAATAATAAAAAATTGTAATACTATTATAACCGAAATGAATTTTGAGGAGAAATTAATTTTAAGGGAGGTAGTTTTTCAAATCAAGATATGTTAAGAAATATTATCATTCATGTTAATTAAAATTAATTGATATATTGCATTACATGAAGTGAATAGTTTATATTTCATTATATTCAACACAAATTTTGTCTTTCATTTTTCATAACATCACGTTTCTTTGATAACTTATATTACATGCATGACCGAGTTTTACCAGACAAAAATATACTATTAATACTATTAATGTACAAGTTACTTATCACCTAGTTGATGGAATGGTGGGAATGAATAATATTAACTAAATTATGAAAATATGTTTTATAAATTTCTATATAATATATTCATTGGTGACACATAATTAAAAATGAAAATAAAAACTAATTGAACATAAAGGATTAGTTCTTATTAAAAACACTTTTTGTGCCCATATTAGAATATTATATTAATAAATTATTTTAATAAATACTAGTTAAATATATTACTTAAATATATATTTTATATATTAAATATAATTTTTTAAAATTCATCATATAGGTTTTATATGAATAAAATAAGAACAAATCCAATTTTAAGCATAAAAAAGATGTATTTTTCAAAAAGGTGGTTTTGCCTCCTTTTAATGGAAAAGTAGTATCAAAAAAATTTTTGGAAGATTTTATAAATATTATTTAAAAAACACCTTATTTTAATGAGAAAATTTAAATTTATCATACGGTAAAAAAAATTATTTATCTGAGAAGTTTCATTTTAGATAAATTGTATAAAATACATAATTTTAATTGAAAAAAACTTTTTATATAAATACTTTTTTACATTAAATTATATTTTGTATTAGTTTTAAAAAATTAATTCAATTATAAATTTAGTGATAAAATTTATGTAATTTTTATCAATTCCATGAATCATTTTGATAGAAAAACATAGTAATCATTTGAACATTTTAAATTCACTAGCCTCCTTTCTCATTATGTCTGTTGAAAGAGTTATAAATTAAATTCTACCACTTAAGAAATTTTAATTTTAAAAATAAATTCCATATTTGGATTCAGAATAATTTACAATGTCTTCTATGTTCGACTTATTTTTTTACAAAAAATATTAGTCAAAAAAATAACATTAATTGAATTGAATAAGGTAAAATTGAGTATAAATTGTGGTTAAACATTAATATTTCAAGGCCAAATGACATATAGTCTTGTAACAATCTAATTTTATGGAAATATTTCGAACATATACTTACTATTATATAATTTGGTTTATTATTGGAGTAACATTATGTAAGGGGAATTGACAAATAGTGATTGATTTTTGGTATTCACAAGAACGTCATTCCTCCTCCTCTATATAAATAAACTCACTCTCCCAAATTATTCACAACTATATTCATCTATAATAGCCCAAAATATTTCCAAATTAATTCCCAATATATATCCTCTCATAATAAAAGCTTCACATTGGGTACAAATCATACCATGGAGGGCCTTTGGTTCAAACCAAAAAGAGTTACATGATGAAGAGGTAATGTTCATCAATGAGAACATTTGTTTTATTTATTTATCAATACCCATCATTTATTTTTATGTCATTATTATATAATAACCTCAGTATTGTAAATATACTGAGATATTTTTATGCTAATGTTATGACCTACAACTTCACAGACTTCCATAAAATTGGATACACCATCATTGTTCATATGCACGGTGGACTAGTTCCACATGAACTAGTGTCATATGTTCTTCCATTACCACCTATAAGGTTAGTATGAATCCAAAAAAAAGACCTATACATTGTGGGTATGAATATTATTTAGAATTTTTATAGGGATGTTATAAAACTAAGTGCTCAAAGGTTTCAGAAAGAAAATATAGATGGTTCCCTTTTATAGTTGATGGGAGGTGCGCTATTGGAAATACATAAAGAAATTAATTAATATAAATTTATTTTCATTGATAAATGGTTATGAATTTATATTATTGGATTATAATATTTTGATGGATGTAAATACATCATTAAATTAAATTTGTATAATTTTATATTACTTTCTCACCCATAACTCATTGTTTTAACCCCTGTAAACTCTTTTGAAAATATCTGTGATATCAATGTTTTGGTTACTATTTAGGGATTAATAAAATTACTCGAAAATAAAAAATGACCTATAAATGGATCATGGATTATATTTTCAGCCACATCCATTAAATTTCCAGAAATATTGGTTTTTTATATTTTTAAATCACTTAATAATTTATTTTTTATCATAAAATATCATTAATTTGTTTTTTAGAACTATTAATTTAATGCGACATTGATAATAATAATAAATAATACGATTTTGAACATAAAAAAAATACCAAAAAGAAAATTGTAACATCATAGATCCAGATTCCACTCCACTAGTGCCCCGTACCCATTAGGCGACATGGACTCAAGCACATATCCTCAAACCAGAGGCTTCCAACTAGCAGCGAGGGCCTAGGGTGTGATAGTGAGAAAATATGCCCCCATTGGTAGAATGTAACACAATGGAATAAATAAAAATACAATATCAGAAGCAATAAAGAACATACATATGAAATAAATTGCAGAAGACTAATAAGATAAATAACCAAGAATCATTCCATACAAAATATGATGTATCATGTTATGTTCTAAAAAACAATAAAAATTGGAAAAATAAAATAATCCACAATATATGTTTCAAAAAAATAAACAATGGAAACTAAGAAGCAACAAAATCCTCAACTCTGTACCATGATCTCCCAATACTAAATAGCATCTCAAGTACCTATATCAGGGATCTTTCCCTTATCGACACCTTCAATGATATAATCTATTTGGGTCCAAAAGAATAACCCAAATAGGGTGTGAGAAAGAAATATCTGTAGGAAACCACCCAATATCTATGCATGTCTATCAGTGTGCAAATGTAACAGGTAATGTATAAAAAGGAGAAGCAGTAAACTAGGATGTAATCAAATGTACAAAATCCTACATGTAATGTATTTCATCTATATTCAGTTATGTTCTTAAATTAATTCAATTACATTGAAATATATAAGTCTTGGGACTCATCCTAATCCCATAAATCCCCTATATTATATAAGCAGAAAATATTCTTCAAGAGGATATCTAAATAGTATAAGTGAAGACAGAATCGAATATTTTTACATGCCTTGGAAGACGCATCATAATCATTTCATTTTAATATTCAGCTCAGTATCTTTCCCACAGGCATAGAAACACCCTACCTGCGAGAATAACCAATCCTCTCCCTTATGTCCGACAAATCCTCACCCATGGGCTTAAAAAATCCTCACCCACATGCATATTAAATCCCTTCCCATAGGAATAACCAAAAATCATGTTCAAATATGGTATAGTATAATTTCATCATAATAAACACCACATGTAAATTACACTATTATATGGTTTACATAATAAAAAATCACGTGGGCATCATAAAAAACAAGATACAAGTGAATTTAACTATCAAAAGGATTAAAAAGTTATCATCTCATGTTAGAAATGGTAAATTTAGAAATTTCATTTGAAACAACCCAATAAGGGGAAACAATGGCATGCACATAGGTATCCTAGGCCAATAGATTAAATAATGGTCTTCTGAGGAAAACCCATCCATAGGGTGGCCCTTAATCAAACCAAACAAGCCCAAACAAGCATAAATTAATTCAATTCATGACCTAATCATCTTTAAGAAACCACAAGGTTTTATTTCCATTCAAGAATACTCCCTAAACATGTAAGAACAACAGTAGAACATTTATAAACAACATGACATTGAGTGAAAGACACAAGACCACCTACCTCGTCATAGTACGACTCTCCTCATCTAGTTTCTAGCTTTGATTTTACCTAGAAAGGAGTAGATATTAATAATTATGATAAACACTCAACCTTAAATAACTATATCAAGAGATGAAATCAGGGGGAAAGGCTCAAGATGAATCGATCACTCACCGAGGGGATTATAATGCATCTGACGGTGTTTGAATTGGTTGTTCGGTGACGAAACATGAGGCAAAACCCCATTCAAGTTTTCAGGGGCATGCTTTTCGTCAAAGGGGGTTCATTGATGTACATTTTTACAAAAAAGATGATGCTACATGATTTAATCTATAATAAATGTACACTGCATGTCGTTGAGCCTACATGTCACATCCATACAAGTTCTGTCTAGATCACTACATGGAAGTGTACCAGGATTACATGGAATTTTGCCTTCCTAACACGACATTTTCCTATAGGTACACTATTTGTAGTTCCCAGCCACGTTGTGTAATAGGACTAAAGACAACCTTCTATATCTTTCCCCCTATATTATTAAGTATAAACATAAAATAAAATATCTATATATCAAGGGATGATCTGGATTCATAAAAAATTTCCCACTTATAGAAATTCATCCCTAAATTTCCCTTTCATGTTTGGTGAATAAATAACTAAGAACAAATCTGGCCATTGTGATCTTAAATTGGCCTCCCTCTCCCAAGTCTCGTCCTGCACTCGGTCATGCTACCATAGCACCCTACCAAATTAACATACCGTCCATAGGTAATCTTCA
Organism: Viscum album; assembly: GCA_963277665.1. NCBI lineage: Eukaryota > Viridiplantae > Streptophyta > Magnoliopsida > Santalales > Viscaceae > Viscum > Viscum album. The sequence goes on from OY728127.1 coordinate 899,350,953, forward strand.
TGCTACGATCAACAATAAGAATGGGATGCTTCTCGAAGGACGCATATTCCTGCAACACCATTTCCTCTGGAAGAAAGATGCGAGACAGGTCCAAAAAGTAACATCACAACAATTAAACGTGGAAGATGTCGTGAATAGCTTCGTACCTCTAAGGAAACTGCAATCGATAGGAAACCAACCTGACCTTCTCTAGAATCTAAAACAGACTAACGTATCTTAGGGAATGATCTCCATATATTATAAACCTATTGTGTACCAACCTCGATGCGACACAAATGAAAACATGATGCCCGAACTCAAAATCCATTTGTATTTTTCTACGATCAACATAATATTTATGAAGAGACTGTATAGTAGTTTTCTACTTCTGAATAATCTGGACCTGATCAAAAGTCTTCTGCACGAGACAAGGTCCCAGTAAATATGACTCACCACCTCCATCCAGCAATGGGTGATTGGTATGACCTAAAATACAAATCCTTATTTGGTTCCATCTCTATATTCTCTTAGAAATTATTATTGTAATAAAATTCCACCATGGGAATATTTTTCTTCCATGATCCCCCAATGTCTACGAAGTATGCTCCAAACATTCCCTCCAACACTTGTATTGTACACTCTGAGTGGTCATCAATCTTTGGGTGGTATGTTGTGCTCAAAAGTTCTTTTATACCTAGCTCCCTATGTAATACTTCTTGAAATGAGATGTAAAGAGGGAGTCCCTTTATTAATTGATAGAATGAGGGACCCCATTAAGTCATACAACCACACAAATATAAAGCTTCCCATGATCATCAACAAAAAAATTCTCCTTGATCGGTAATATATGAGCTACCTTCATAAGTCTGTCATCCACCACCCACAATACATCATTACTGCAAGGTGACCTTTGTAGCCCTGTCAAAAAATCCATCACATCATCATCCCATTTCCACTTTGGGATAATAACTGCTATGAAATCCCAACTGGAAGTTGATTTTATGTCTTCACCTGTTGATAGGTGGAACACTGGGTATCAAAACTGGAAACCTCTTTCATCATACCCAACCACTAGTACTGACGGTGAAATTCATGATATATCTTGGTATCTCCAAGATTAGCTTCCCACGATGAATCATGAAACTCCCACATCAACTCTTCAAATATGTCCCCTAGAACCCAGACATGTCCATGGATCAACAAGATCTCATCCTCACCTAACATACAACGAGAACGTGGATCCTCACCTGATACACTATAACACAAAACTAGGACGTCATAATCTTATTGATGCCTCATCCCCACACTTTATAGGAGTGTAAGAGTCACAACTAAAGAAAAAAGTAACTTTTTCCCTTGAATGTTGTGTACCTCCAAATGCATCTTTGAGAACAATTCCATAAGCTACAACACAATACTAGCCTCCTGCACTACCTACATCTGAGTCCTCATGCTCAGTGCATCAGCCACTTCATTGACTTTTCTCGGAATGTAGGCAAGATTGAAGTCAAGAGACTCATGGTATTCCACCCACCTTGCTACCTCTGATTTAGATCACAATGAGTAAAGATGTACTTGAGAGGTTTGTGTTCTGTGTATACCACCAAACTCTCCCCTTATAAGTAATGTCTAAAACATCGTAAGGCATGAACAACCAAAACTCACTCGTGATCTTGAGTCTGATATTTCCTCTCATGTGGCCTCATCTTCCAAGACCTATATGAAATGACTTGTTCCCCAAGCATAAGAACTGCTCCTAGCTCGATACCTAATGCATTGCATTACACCGTGTAGATCCTTCTCGAATCTCCAAAAATCAGTATTTGTGCTGATTTTAATAACCCTATCAGCTCCTAAAAGGCCATCTCGCAAGAATCTGACCGCACATACGTCACAACCTTCTTTTCCTAGCCCATAATTAGCACTGCTAAGCATGATAATTCTTGAATAAAACGTATATAGTAACTATCCATCCATAAAAAATTCCACACCTCAGATATGTTCTTAGGTTATCCCTGGGTAACTATTACACTAACCATCTCTGGTTCCACTAATACTTCTATCTCCAAGATGATGTGACCTAGGAAGTGAATATGATATGTCCATAAGTTTCACTTTGTGAGCATAGTTTATAACGGATTCTCTCTCAGTGTACTCAAATCAATATCAAGATGTGAGGGATGTTCATGTCGTGTGTGAGGATTCACTAAGATATCATCCACAGAGACCACTACAAAATAATCCATGTAAGGATGGAAAACATAGTTCATCAATGCCATGAAAACCGCAGGTGCGGTCATGGTACCAAATGGAATAACTAGATACTCATATAGACCATACCTACTCCAAAACACAGTACAAGGTATGCCTAAAGATCAAAAAAATAATCAATTATATCCTGAAATTAAGTAAATTTTTAGAACACTTGGGCTTCTTGAAGCTGATCAAAAAGGTCATCTATTTGTGGAAAGGGATATTTGTTCATAAGTGTTAGCTAGTTCTATTTCAGGTAGTATACGCATAGCCTGAGGGTACCATCGACCATCTTCACAAAAATGTCCAGCAAACCCCATGGAGATGTACTGAATTGAATAAACCCTTTTTCGTATAAATCCTCTAGCTACATTTTGATCTTCTGTATCTCATATGTATCTATAAAATGAGGAGGAATGGATATCGGTGCATCTCCTATACATATCCTAATTGATAACTCCACATCTCTTAAATGAGGTAAGCCTAAAAATTCATCCAGGAAAACATTCCTAAAACGATCAACCACTGGAGGGAAATCCATCTAACGTGTTACTTGGTCATACAAATATAAACTGGAAATCTGTTCTTTTATCCCACTCAACCCACAATGCTTGGGTCTAGCTTGGCTTGACTGGACATCCCATTCACCATTTTGAAGAAACGATCTACCCTTTGGTGATTTGAAACTCACCCTATGGGGAAAGAAAATAACAAATCCGTGAAAAAACACTAGCCAATCTATTTCGTGGAAGAAATAAAAGCCTTTCATCTCAATGTCATAGAGATCCCAAACAAAGTGACACCCACCAATCTCAAGGGGGCTCTCCTTTCACTATCAAACACATTTTATCCTTATCCCTAATGGAGTGTCTAGTGTCATAACATCATCAAAACTAAAAACAAAGAGCCCATGGCTATCTACAATGGGAATAGATATAAAACTATGTGGAGCCTCTATATCAAAGATTACCCAAGATAAAATAGAGGTGACTAGAATATTAATTTTTATAGTAGATGTTTAGGGATCCTAATCCTACTGGGTCTATTGCACTGCATAGGTATGACCTATATGGCGGCCCTGAGGCAATGTTTGGCTACCCTGAGCTGACTCACCATGATATCACAGAGTTCCTAGGGCATGGCTACCACGTGCATGACCACCACCTCGGCCTATCTAACCTAACTTATTCCAGTTCACTAATGGGTTAGAATCTACTAACCCTGCTCTTGAACACGAAATCTATGTATAACCTCTCTCACTATTAGCTAGTGGAAACTTCTTGCAGTAGAACTGTAGATTGTTTATACTACCACATGATCGGCACTCTAATCGATCCATTAGACACTATAGCCTCATTTTCTCATCTCTTCCACACAAATATGACATTGCTTGACTACCATATAAAACATTCTGACAGCTCGTATCACCATGATAATGATCCATACGATGCTTCTTTATCCCATTTGAGACCATACCAAGACAAGGTGTCAAACAATCCTAGTTTCCACCTCCATCTTCCAACATATTTTTCTCTATACTTAGCGCCTTATTAACAATTTCATATAAAAAAGACAACATGAAAACATTCACGTGTGATCAGATGTTGTACCTGAGACCATCCTCGAATCGTCTAGCCCTCGATGTAACGTCACCCATCAGAATGGGTAAAAATATATGAAGGTCAATGATATGGGAAGAGTATTACATCACTGAAATAGCACCCTTTTCAATATTCATTAACTCTTGGTCTCTATTATCAATCAATGTCATGAGAAAATAGTAGTCAAAGAAGAACGTATGAAAATTTTCACATGCCATATACTGATGATTCCTTTGTCTGTCTGATTGCATCTCACCACCTCTTAGCAGAATCAGGCAGTATATAAGTCATGAGCTTGACCCTTCTCTCAGGGGGCGTCTCCAGATGCTTGATGATCATAATAATGGACTCCATCCATTACTCTGTAGCCTTTAGTCCACTATCCCGGAAAAACATAGGTGTATGCTGCTGCTGGAATACTCATGTTACTTCTTCCTTAGACGTGGAAGGCTAAGGTACTCCCTATAATGTCTATATAAAACTCATATAGCATTCAAATAACTCTGAATCCACACTTGTTTCTACTATAACAGTTGGTTTCATGACTGGAACATCTGTAGGATCCACTGGTATCCCATGGCCTACAACATCTATGGTTTTCTCATTTCCACTCTCCTGGGAAACAAATGAAGGTCTTCATGGTGGAATTACTCTATAAAGATCAGAACATACACATTAGAAAGCTTATTAATCATGGTACGCAGTTCAAGAGTCCATGATCTGAACAGGAGAGGAAAAGCCTCCAATGTTCAAAAAGGATGTGTACACGGTGTGTAGGATCCATGCATGGTGTTCACACTTAATCCCTTAAATATTCATGTACTCTTGCCAACCTGGGTGTGTAAACACCCCATGTATACAGCGTGTAGGGACTACACATGATGTGTACACTTAATCTCTTACAAGGTCATGTACTCACACCGGCCTAGGCTTATAGACACGCTATGTATATGATGTATTAGTAGAGTACATGGCATGTACGAAAGTCTTCCCTCCTGGACTTGTTGCTTCACATGGCTAGAGCAACGTGGGCCTGCCTATATTAAAACTACATGGGGTGTACATAACGTACACTGGGGTTCTGATCAAAACTCAACAACCGGTGTTTTTATCACACGGTTAGTGACACAATTTTCTATCAAACAACGTGTACCCATAGTACACAATGTGAACTTGGAAAAGTTCTTTTCTTCCCGATCCTAAGAATACATGGCATGTATTTATATGACCACACACTGTGTAGTCTAGGTTTTTAGATAGTAAGCTTCCAAAACATCCCCAGAACCCCTATTTTTGAATAATAAAGCATCAATTTTTCAAAATTTTCTCTATGAGGTCCTATAATCCCCATGAAACCAGTCATGGAAACCACATATAACACATAAAAACAGAATTTATATCCCATTATTGGAAGATGGTACACCATATTCTAATTTGAGAGGCCCCATATGCCTCAATGACTAATTTTTGGCATCCATAAAATTCAACCATAACATGTACCAATACACCTATCAAAACAATAGGTATATCTATCATGGAATCTATCAAAATATCATAAACATATAGCATGACATCTATCACAACAAGATGTATTCAGTAATTCTCTCTAAATGGCATGGAAAGAATTCATGGCATGTGATTTATAACAAGTTCATATATGATGAATGAGATTGAATACCCTCATTTCATCAGTTTTCAAAAAAATAGAACCACAATGATATCAATAATTACAGCACAAAAAAAGTTCGATACCAAATGGTGAAATCGAATCAACTGTAATAGCTAAAAATAAAAAATCACAATTCAATTTGAGGTGATTTGTCTTTTCCCTAAACATGGGGTTACTACTCCTAGGAACAACTAATTACCAAACTTCATTTCCTTCCTATACCTTTTTAATGTCTCCGAATAGTAAGACAAACCAGAAAAGAAACCGCATGTGATACCACTTAGTAACATCCTAGACATGAATGCCACTCAACAAGGGCCCCATACCTAGTTTGTCAAATGGACTTAAGCGCATTTCCCCAAATGCCAGAGGCTGCCATTTAGGAGCAAGGGCCTATGGTGTGATAGTGGGGAAACTATGACCTCATTGGAAGAGTGTAACATAGCAGGATAAATAATAATACAATATAATATTTAGTAAACAACATTCAACTAAAATAAATAGCAGAAAACTTATAAGATAAATAGCCATGAATCATTCCATACAAAAGATGGTGTAGCATGTTAGGTTCTCATAAAATATACATAACTGGTACACTTCAAGAATCCGTAATATATGTTTGAAAAGAAAAGAAAATAAAGAAAACTAAGACGTATCAGAAGCCTCCTCTCAGTCCCATTCTATCATACTCATAAATAGCATCTCAAGTACCTGTAGAAAGAAAATTTCCCTTATCGACACCTAAAATTATATAATCTATTTGATCCAAAAGCATGGCCCAAAGAGGGTGTGATAAATAATTCCTAGTAGGTTACCACCCATGATCTGTGCCTATATATTTTTGAGCATATTCAATAGGTAGTGTATAAAAAATTAAAAGAAGTAAACTAAGAAGAACTCCAAAGTAAACAATATTACATGTACTTGATTCCATTTATATTCATTTTATGTTCTTTAATTAATTCAATTACATTAAATTATATATGTCTTGGGATCCAGCTTAAGCCCATCAATCCCCTCTATAAATTAAGAAAAAAAGATGCCTCAATAGTCTATCTAAAAAGAATAAGTGATGACCGTATCCAATATTTCTCTTTGGATTGGAAAATGCATCCTAATCATTCAATTATAATATTAAACTCAACATCTTTCCTATTTTCATAGCAAAACACTGCTCGTAGGCATAACCAATCCTCTCCCTTAGGCCTAACAAATCCTTTTCCAATGGTATAACAAATCCCCGCCCTCAGGATTAAAAAATCTTCACCCACATTCATAATAGTTAATTGGGTTTAAACCAGGTATATCAACATTTCATTATAAAAAACAGCAAATGTAAATTACACTATCGCATTGTTAACATGAAAAAAAATCATCTGGGAACCATATAAAACAAGAAAGAAGTGAATTAAACTATTGCAAGGCTTCAACAGTTTTCATCTGATTTAGGCAATGTTCAACGAACCATGTTTATTTAAAACAACCCAAGAAGTGGAAACAAATACATGTTCATAGGCATTATAGGACAACCGATTAAACAATTATCATCTAAGGGTAACGCACCCACGGGGTGACCCTTAATAAAAACAAACAAACTCAAACATGATTTAATTAATTTAATTTATGTCCTAATCATCATTAGGAAACAAGAATAGTTAATTTCCTTTCATGGATATTGCCTAAACATATAAGAATGACACTATGAAACATATAAACATGTCAAAATTGAAAAAAAAATCTACCTATTATCGTAGTATGAATCTCCTCATCCAATGTTGGGATTTGATATAACCTAGAATATAGTATATCTATAAAACAATGATAAACAAAAAACCATAAACAACTAGATCGAGATAATAAATTAGGAATAAAAGCTCATAATAAATCAAGCCCTCACTGGGGGGATTCTGATGGATCTGATCGTGTTCAAATTAGGCATCATATGATGAAATGGGCGGCAAAATCACATTCATATATTCCTAGGATTTCTGCTCGTTGAAATAGGGTTCATTTCTGTATGTTATTACAAAAACAACGCTATTTACAGATTTAATCAATAAAAAAGTTCATGGCATGTTCTTGAGACTACGCATTGTGTCTGTTCAAATTTTGGCATGATCATTACATGGACTTGTATGAGGATTACATGGCTTGTATCGTTCTGTACGCAGAATTTTCCTTTAATTACATGATGTTTAGTTCCTAGTCACATCTTGTAACAAGCCTGAAGCCATCCCTTGACCTCTTTCCCCCCATTTTAGGAAGTATAAACTGAAATGGAAAGATTCATACCTCAGAGGAATAACTGGGTTCATACACAAATATTTTATATTTTTCTATAAAAATATTAATATACTATAAATAATTTAAACAAAATTACTTTTATATTTTTTGAAATTATTTACATGATTTTTCGACTAGTTTAACAAGCTCTATGTATGTGTTGTGTATGAATTTATTGTAATTATTTCATCACTAAAAATAAAAAATAGATTACCACTATAAAAAATTATATTTCAAAAAAATATTTATAATAGATAATCAGTTATGTATACCTGTGAATGAATATTCATTATATTAAATAAATTACAGTGATATTTTTTGACTTTACACATACATTAGAAAATAATTAAAAATTAAATCAAAGTAAAGTTTTAATAAATATTAAAACCATAGATAATTTAATTATCATAGTTGAAAAATAATTATAAAATAAAATAAATACATATTTTGGTTAAATTTTATTCCTTAACTCCATGTAAATCGAGTTTAAGATCATTTTAACTACGATAGTGAAAACTTAAATTTATACCATGATAACTTAATTAAATGGCCAAAAATAAAATGAAAATTCTAAAAAAATTAACATAATGATTCTAAAATTTTTAATTATTTTAAAAATAATAAAATTATAGATGAAGAATAAATTATTTTTAATATAAAAAAAATGAAAAAATGTTTTCTCGAAATTAAATACTTTTAGAGTAAAAACTATTTAACATCTAAATCAAGTAATGAATTTGATTCCATGTAATTTTTTGGTATCATAATAATGATGTGATTTTTTCTTAACATTTACATCAATCTAAAACATTATGTAATCGTTGAATCATTCCAATAAATCATACTATCAAAAACTAGATTAAATTTGAATAAAATATATCTAATATTTATCAAATTCAATATTTGGATCCCAATTTAAAAATAATGTTTGTGAATAAATTATTTAACTCTATAAGAATATATTTTATCTAAAATATCTATGGAATATGATAAATACACAATATAGGGTAATATCAAATTTTACACTATTGTTTTAACTTTGTTTACCCCTTTTACGCTTTACTGATCTGATAAATTTTAATACAGTTACTATTGATAATATCTAAAAAACAAAACTATATATCAATTATAAACAAAATGATTGTATATATGAGATATCTTTTCAAGAGTACATTTATATAATTTTTGGAAGTTAATTTCAGATAAAAAAACAATACTCAATGAAACACAATTTAAAAGTGTGTTTTAAGTCCAAAAATAAACTTATACCAAAATAATGTAGAGTAATGACTCAAATTTTATTAATTAGATTATTTATAATTAAATATTTCATATTCTATTTAGGAATATATTAAAATAATAATTATAATTTTTAATGAAATGAAATCCTAGTCTTAAGAAAATTGATATTTTTCACTATTCAATCAAAACTCAATCTTTTCAAATACAAATCAAAAAACATCACCCTAAGATAATTATTATATGGTTATTTAGAATACAATATTCTTCTAATAAATTATATTTTTTTAAATATCCATAAATTAATAATAATATCTTCTCACAAAAATAAATAACTTCCATTTATGAAGAAAACTTATTTTCTAAAGAAAAAAATAATGTTACTTAAAAATAAATTATTATTTTCCTAAGAATAAATAAATACATTATTATTGATAAATAAAATTATATTTATTTAATAATGAGATTAATTCTATTCATCTATTCTGGTTTAATTTCCAAGTAATAACTATAATAGTAAAATAATAATATTATATGGTTCCTTTAAGCTCGGTGTTGAATATTGTTTACCTTATCGAACATATTGTTCATTTAAAATTTAGACATATTACACAAAAACAGGCAGAACTAATGAAAATATAATACACCACTATGTTTTGTCCTTCTACTTTAAAATTATTCGGGGCATACCCATAAAATCTCCACGACACGACCTTACCCTTATGGGTTTGATCACATTGAATAGGTTGAAGTGAGGTTCATCCTTCCGAGGACCCCCTTGGTGAAACCCATATGATATAGTGTTGTTATTCCCTCACAATGAACACCATAACTTAGTGAAACCTACTATGGAATGTTCATCCACACCCCCTAAAATCATAAGACAAAAATTCTAGGCTACAATAGAACCTTCTTAGGTCATTCAACGGCCCAATAGTGTATGCATTTTATAAGTAAAAAAATTACACCATATATCCTAAAGGATTTCAAAAAGATATTAATTAGGAATAAATAAACATAAAATATTAATTAAAAGAATAATATTTGAAATTGAGTTTGGTTTGGGACAACCTTGACCTACTCAACTTATACAAGATCCGTCTAAATTCAACCCACAATTTAATAAAAGGAATTATGAGAAAACCTCCTATAGAGATGGAAAAGAAATAAAGAACATATGAATTTACAATCTAAAAGTTAATACCACACTAAATAATTCCCAAAGTTTGAATGAAAAGAAATATCATGAAATATTAAACTTTTAAGATACTATATGTTAGAATAACTCACATGATTTTAAGCCCTAACCAAAAACCACATTATAAAAATATAACTCAATAGTTATTAAACTAGCACCCCTAAGTCACATAATTCCATATCAGAATACTCTTTGACATAACCCGGATAATAAAATGTTAACCTAGAATGTGGAGAAAAACCAGTAGCACCCCTCATGTTGTGATCAGACCTACACCTTGAGACATAGAAACACATAACTCTAATGGCTCAATACCAATGAAAAGATACAAACAATTATCCATATACATACTCTTAGTCCATTTCCACATGAAATTATACCAAATGAATAATAGTGAAATGGGACCCTATAGTATAAATATTTTCCTTAACTAAATATTCTTCCTCATATACTTCTCTCAAAACCTCCACTGATATAAACCAAAAATTAATAGTATGAAAATGTATAGGTCATTAAAATTTTCTTAATATTTCATAATTAAATCAAGGAAACATAGCCTATTAGAAAACGGGATGGTGTGTCATATGAGGCCTAATTACAGGTTCATGATTTTACATACTAGAAGATGTTATGTTATAGTGTTATCATATTGGTTTGATTCCATCATACATAGTTAAATATTATGATTCTAGTAAAGATAGTATGAATAATTTAGTTAAAGGGGTCAATGTATCTCAATATCATTTTTATGTCAAGGTAAGATAATTATTGGTGTGGAATCCAACATGTTCATTCATGAAGTATATATTAATTTTTTATTTATAAATTAAATATAATATATCATTTATTGGGTATGGATATGATGGTATATTCATCGTGTAATAGTAACTTGTTTATTTATTTGAAATTACTCATTCAGCTCACCCAGATATAATTTACTTTTTTTGGAATATATTTTTTAAAATAACATGTCTTGTCGTATAAAATAACCATGAATATTAAGTTTGGTCTGTGAAAAAATTATTCTAGTTATCGATCCTCTATTTGTTCATTAACTAAGAAGTAGAGTCATCATTTAGGAACCCAATCAAGAGACTTCCCCACTACAAGAGTAGGGTGAAGATCCACCACATTTTGTTCTATTAGTTTGTCCACAACAAGGTATATAGGGTAATGATCCTCTTACCATAAAAGAGATTATTATTTTAGTATATATTTAAAAGAATATCCTTATTTATGTATTCAATATGATTATAAATTATATGAACCATTCATTTTTTGATGTGTGCCCCACTTTAATGAAATGAATGACTATTTTGTGGTGGTATAATGTTGTTCCCTTTTGATTGAAGACATTAAATTAATATAGAAGTTATCATATCTGATCTTCAATATTTTTATATAGGTATTTAGCGAGACTTTACTACAAAGTCCTGTGATGGGGTTAATCTAACGTTGTCAAATAATAACCATACGTTTTAAGTGGGGAACTATCCAATGACCATATGTACTGAGAAATTAATACATTATTTGGGAATTTTTCCAAGATAAATTTCTATGGTAGATTATGCATCAAGGTTCAATACACTAATGATGTGAAATCCATTTATTTGGTACATGATGGATCCCTATGAGTGGTGAAGGTTGAGAAAACACTATATAGATAGATTTGACCTTGGAATTTTCTTATATGTGTTTTTATCTATATTGGAGTCTTAGAGAGGGATTTAGCGGTAAAAAAAAATTAATGGAGGTATAATCAAGGATCATATCTTGATTTGGTTTCCCCAATGTAAAGTTGGATGATTCATTATGATGGTAGTTGGTGTTGAGACCCTAACATTAAAGGTATAATCATGTGTAATAATATTCATGGGGATCTATGATGGGAGAGTTGTATAAAGGGTCCAAAAAATTCGGTGATAGTATTTTATTTGATTAAGGAAGACAAGGACACATGTCTAAGTGTTTACCTACCTAATAAGACAAAAGGTAATGTTTGGGACACACTATTGATAATCCTCTTAATCATTTAGTACAACTTGATTAATATGATCCCCATGTTGGTTAGGGGAGCTATAATTCACTAAATAGACTCACCCTATAGTAACCAGATCATTGTTCTACTAGACCATAGGTACACCTCACTGAATGTTAATGTTTTCTAACCAAATGTGACGGTTTATTGGTAGTGAGTCGAGAGATTTATAATCTTCAATGATAATAATAATAATAATAATAACAAAACCAACAGAAATTGTTTAAATATATGCTAAAACTAGATAATATGTATATGTTCAATTTATGAAATATTTACCTTGTCCAGATAGTAATAAAAAATCCAAATGGATACCCATACGTTAATTATAAATGAAAAAATATAAAATTAATCAAATACACAACCATCCAAATATTGAGGAACCATTACACCCATCTTTGCAACCATTCCATCTATCACATGGACTATCTCTGCTCTATAAACACTAGTTTCTAGACATCAAACATCAAACCTTACATATACCAAGAACTAAGAATTCTGCATACACCTCATTGGGATCATGTAATGTGTATGTACGAACTTAGTAGGAACCCATCCAAGGTGTACCTAACTAATATCTAAATCATATAAAAATTAATGAAAAAATAGAAAAATAATAACATATTTCACAACCTACTCCACTCTGACTTGACCAGCCCTCAGTGAGCCTTTATGTTCTTTGGCCAATACCAGAGTAGAGTGATATACAAAAAGTTTAATATAAAATATGATCAATCAACCGTACAACTATTTTTATATTATATAGAATATGATACCATATTAATCATGAAACCTCAATGAAACTTCTAAAATTCACATCACAGGTCCCAATTACTTCCACTCCCACCACCGTATTCTAACTCAAAAGCCTGAAAACCCAATGCATGAAAAAACCCATCCATTACTAGAATTAATATCATAAACCTCTGTATATATGTCATACATTATATCCTATTTATTTTCCTCAAAAAATTCCAACCATGTAAATTTAATGTGAACCCCTCCCCGATAGAAATAGTATACACCACCCCCCTATGCAAGAAAAACAATGTAGGGTACAACCAAAATCGAGTGCACAAAACCACATAATGGTCCTTGTTCAGTGTGAACATAGTCCTAATGTACTCAATCCCATATCTATATGAAATCACTGACAACATAGGCCACACCAATGGATGAACTCTATCACCAACCAAAGAAATGTTCATCACTAGTTAGATCATAACTATAAGTCAACAACAAAAAAGTATATAAACATCACTCATACTCACAAATGTTACAACCAACATGTTCCCAAGTAACCATCTAAATAATCCTTGCACAAGACTCACTATTTTATAATAGGCAAGGTCATTCCCATCATATAATAAACCCAAATTATCATAAATCATGTCAAACTAGTTCATTTATACCGTTTTCTACATGCGACTACCCCTCGCTATCTATTATAAAAAAAATGTAACCACCACATAGTTCTATTATTACTCACACATAGATTACCCTATCCAATAAATATTTATTACTCAACATATAATACATGAATAATTAAATGGGTAAGATGAACCTTGTTTGAGTAAAAGGACCTACAAGATATCTATGAGATGTTTTGTAAGCTCATCCTATGAATTTGAGTAGATCAATATATCATCGATGAACACAATAATGAATTGGTCTAGAAACTTACATAATATGGTGTTCCTGATTCCCGAAGACATAACTAGTGTTTTATGAAATTTAAGGGCATTCCCATGATCACTATGTATCCATTCCATCACCAGAATGAATTAGTGAAGATATTCTCATCTCTTACCCTCATATGTTGATTTCTTTTATGAAAGTCAAACATTGAAAACCAACTTGATCCCTTTAGATGGTTCAAAAAGATCATTGATTCTCTAATGGGGATAACAATTCATGACATTTACCTAATTCAATCTCTTATACTATTTTCACAACCTCGGAATATCATCCCACTTCTTGGAAAACGACAGGAGATCACCTGAAGGTGATATATAGGTATGAATGTAACCCCTCATCATGAGATCATCCACCTGCAAACATAACTCAAACTACTCCTCATACATCATTTTATAGGGAGACATCAAAATTGGAGATGTGATTAATTTTAACTCTATCCTAAAAATCAAATCATGTTAAGGTGTACTGTCATAACATCATCTAGTAAAACATCTATTAAATCCTCTACATCCTTATGAATAACATATATCTAATCTCCCATAAATATCACCAAAAATTGAATTTAAAGCATCCCCACATTCCAAACACCCATTAGATAACCTCACATTCCAATGAACGCCACTAAAATTACACCTACATCGGTAATGAAGACTCTCCTATTCAAATATTTAATGAATACATGTACTAAATAAATCCAATATACTCGAAGGATAACATTTTTTCCTATATATACATCAATAAGAACACTCTCACTGGATGGTGATACTCCATCACCATTCTACGTCCTCAAAATACGTCAATCAGAGTAGTCTCCCCTAAAACAAGGATATATAGAACCGTAGTAAATGAAATTACCTATATATTTTGTCCAAAAAATTATAGAAATGTAAGATAATGAAAGGAGTGTAATGATACTAAACTAAAAAAGGGAAAAATAATAGTAGATGATAAAACGATCAGAAATATAATAGCCTTTGACACGGTTGGTGCCTCTGCCTCCGATATGTGCATATAACCATACATATCTCAGAATCATGTCAACTATCAGACTTCATGACTACGATATGTCCTTGTACCCTAAGGAAATGTAAAATAATGAGGATTCCCCATGAAACTACCATATACCCTTGTATATTAGATAGGAACCTTTGGTCCCTCCTATGGAAACTACTTTAGGGGTAAGTAATGATGCTCTCAAAAGGGGCACAAAATCCAATATTAAACTAGTCTCCATGAGAAAATAGGAATTGATAAAATCATTGGTCATTTACCTGGAAAATATAGAATGTAAATAGTTATCCATCATTAGATGATCGAAATTGAAATGTGCATAAAGAATGGGATATGATCTACTACAGTCAGTTCCCCACTGGTTGAAACATAAACTACCTGAATGCATGTGGACCACTACTTAATACTATACTTATATCTATTATCTACTAGACACCCTCTTGGGGATAACCTCTATGATTAAAAATATTCTTTATACCCTCAAAATTATTCTGCACCTCCTTGTATGTAGAAACTGTAAATGGGGTGACTGCATACCTGATCATTAGGCACAATGCCTCATCCAGAAAACATTATTTGGACACCTTATCTAGAAATATATTTAAGGTGATGTGAAATTGTCCCTTGAATGTGATCCCATGCTCCCACAAACTCAATACTCCCACCTGATCAGAGATAAATGACTTCCACATGGATACCTTTGTCATTGATGGAAGGAATTAGAAATTGACCTTTTTTTAAAAGATTATACAAAACATGTATGCCTTTCTAAGGCCACCAAGATACAGCATCCACCGCTGATGTATACATCCTCATATATGTAAAACTACTAATAGTAACCAAAACATATCTTGAACATGAATAAAATCAATGTTTATCTCCAGATCCTAAAACCACCACTCTATCACCAGATCGAACACACACCCCTTATACATCCACGAAAAATGCATATAAACTACATACAAATCACACTTACATGGATTATTTTTCTCTGTGACTTCAATCCTTTTTTGATCATCGAGATCAGACTTCTGATCCCTAACCATCTATGTTACCCATAGATTGTGATCATAAAAATTCTTTAAATTCAAGGAGGAATCCTATGCCCTATAGCACATAATTTTATAACAACTTATTGATTTAATTCATTGAAATTTAAAAAATCACCCTATTCAGACACATATAAAATAAATAAGGATACATGAAACACTATTTTTTATCTTCAGTACATATAATTTTACATAAAATATATGTTAAATAAACTCAAATTGTGTATATCATATCACATGGGCCCCAAAATATGATATTTTTGGAGGAATCTGTAGCCTATGTCACACACGAATGTCCACTAGAATTGCTTCCATACAAAAAAATTTAATCCATGAAAAATTCACATGATTTTTCCAAAAATTTATAGGATAACTTTCTAATGAGGGAATTTAATAGAACACATTATTTATAAATAAAATGTTACTTTCCTCATTAAAATTGTAAATTATATATTCCTAATGTAAAGTAGTTTGTGGTCTAACATTTCAATCCATGTAATCAATTTATGTCATTAATTCTACAAAACTCCAACTTTGAGTGCCTCCATCAATGTTCTCGAAACGTAAAAATTCTTAGTTAACATTGTGAACACATTCTACATAGAACCCCTCTCCTGAACCCAGTCCATGCCCCATGATAATTACACGACTCAAAACAAAATTTTTTTTCATGAATTATCTCTTCACATCATGAACCACCAACAACAGTAGCACAATATCTCCAACCACTATTAAACCCTCTTTTAGACTTCTATAAAAACCTCCAACTCCCATGATTTGAATGTAACAGTTTGAGAAGGAATTGACCATTACAATATAGATATTAATAACATTATGTTTCTGAGGCAATCTTCTTAATGGAATCTGTTATGTTTCTCATTTGGATTTATAATATCTTGGTGATTTCAATTATTAGTAATAATACTCCACTTGTGTTATAAGTTCTCATGTATAATATCACTCAATAATTTATATTCATATTTTTGGTGGTACACATTAATGAAAACCTGATCTATTCAATATTTGGGGAAGATAATTTGTGGTATTTAAAGAATTTAAAATAATTAATATGGAAGAGTATTTTTATGGTGTATTTTTAATTGAATAATAAGTATTCATGAATTATATTTATTTAATCATGTCATATGGGGGTATATTGTAATAATTGACCTCATTAGGTTTAATGTTGTGATCTCATGGAATCCACTAATTTTTTTAGGATTTAACATTTTATAGGATTATAGGATATTATCTTAATTTTTGGGTTTTATTCTCTTATATTTCACCTCCAATGAATACCATTACTGGAAGATGGTTTACCTTTATATTGTTCAAGTAATATATAAGATCTTTTAAAGAGATAAATAGTTTGTTAATCAATGATTTCAAGTTTAATATTATATTGGAATTAGTAAAGTATGTGGGGATTGATGATTAATTTTTATGGGACTTGGATATGCAAGGATTCTAAGAAACTAATGATTATATTTTATTTAATGAAGTTGTGACAATACAAGAAGATCTAGATAACACATAAGTTTGAGGTTATAGTATTGTATTTTTCTTTAATACCAAATAAAAATTTTCATCTCATTGATTTCTTTGTGGTTAATAATGATCTTAAGAGTCTCAAGTATAATTTAATTAGTGAGATCAAAACTATTAATAGAGTTGTTTTTTATATTTCCTACAATATATTGACATTAAAATACTCTATAGTTTTATGATGGGAAATAAATAGTTTGTAGGAAATATGATCATATGTTAATGGATAATATATAGATGTATATTTTCTTAATTCTGTCACTATTATTGTAAGAGGAAAACATACTATATCAATGATCGACATTAGTTGTTAAAAAATGTCTAAATTAAGTATAGGATTCCTCAATTGAGAATTTATATTATGATATCTTCTACAAAAATAATTTTTTATGAATTTCTCTTATCACATTATCAAATTGGGTGGAGCATTCCACCCTCTTCCTAGGGTGTAAAATTGATATAGTTTGTCTTTGGGAGGAATATATGAGAAGGATACGTACAACCCCCTTAGTTTTACACCCATGAAATAAAATTATAAACTATGATATCAGGTGTTAGAATTAACTTCCAATAATGATTTGGTTTGTTTTTGAATCTATGTATGGGGGCCTCATAATCCTAAATGTGAAGGGAAATAACAATGTGCATACAGGTTTTACCTCACCTACAATGATTTATGGTAAATATGGGAAATAATATTAGTGAACATAATGAAAGTGTGTCTATGTTATGTGAAGGGTAATGAATACTTCTAGGTGATCATTGATCAACTAACCAAAACATCTCCCATGATTCTTGATTGAGAAAAGGATTTTTTAGAGAGGTTATTGTTATAATACATTGATGATATAATCTAAATTCGTGATGGGCTATTATTGGTCATTTTTTCCTGAGATATTTGATTCATGTAATAGATTTAGAATATTTTTCATGAGGACATTTGGATTTAATTACTGTTTATTACATCATTCCAATGACATATGGATAATCATAATGAGATACCCATTTATGTTTGAATAGACATGGTCTGGGATTATGTGCTCAATTTTTCACTATAGGTATTTATCACATAGCCTTAACAGATTAAGAAAATAAGATTTCAATCCATTATTGAAATTACACATTTCAAGGAATTATAAATGTGAACAAGCTAGTATCCCCTTTTCTATAAAAAATCATTTATGTTACTTATGAGGTTGATGTTGGATATTTTCACAGTGAATATGGTTTTGATGATCCATGAGTAAATGAGGATAACTATGAAATAGAATAAGTCCAACACTATTTGATTATGGAGTCCATAATTATCTGATTAGGGAGGAAATAATCCCTTGATGGTATCACCATAGACTTGTTTACAAATGTTTCATTTGGAAAGAATGATTTTCTGATGATTTATAATGAAACACCATACACTACATAGGATATGAGAGGAACATTATCATATAAAAATACCATCGATATCGAATCATTTTAAAATTATCTTCAATTTACTGAAATTGAGGATATATTTTCATAATCCATCATACATTGCTGACCGAGAATACATTAATGAAGACACCACCATTTCATAGTACCAGTTAGAAATCAAGTGAAAATTATTGAATAGTCATTAGTTGTACGTAATTTATTTGTATATTTATGAATGATGAACATTACAGGTTGGATCCCTTTAAGGTTACTCCAATGTTGTTATTAAAATTTGTCGGTGAACTTATTGAAATTCCATAGAATAGGGGAGGAAATTTATTTTACCACTAAAAAATTTCAATGATTTTTTTATAGAATGGGAATGAGTGTGGGCCTAACTATTATATTCCACAAGGATATACCAAAATATTTCTTTTGAATTAAGATTGGTTGGAATATAGATCTTATTATAATAGATTGTTTCATTATTCCAAAAAAATCATATGAAATTTTCATGGATTTGTGCTCACCCTGAAGTGTTCACAAAAATATATTGGTGGGATGTAGGTGGAACATAGATATGGGTTTGATAAAATTATTCATTCTTTATTGGGGAATATTAGTGATCCTTATTAATGGAATGAAGAATATTGGGATACCTGTGAGTAGTCATCATAATATGTTTGAAATATACCTCATTATTGGAGGATATATAAATAATAGGATTTCCCCCATTTTTTTAAGATTTACAAATGGTGACCTTTTTCTATCACTACTATAATATATGTGTATGTATATAAATAAAATTATTGTATATAAGCATGATCTTTTATTACCTCTATAAAATATTAATTGTCTTCCTCTATAGAAATTTGAATGCATTCTCTCCCTTTAATGGGACTGAAGATATAATCCCAATTCGATCCTTTTTTTATATTGGTATGTTTTGAATTGATTAATATGGTAATGTTACTTTATGGGATTCCTACTCAATTACTAGAAAAATATGCCAGCATGCTCTTTCTGATGTTGTGAGATTATAATAATTGGATTACTGAGTATGATTTGAAATATAGGCCTTATCTTCATTAAATATTAGAATATTCTAACTCACCTGTTTATTGTGAATGAGGATATGGTCCCTCTATTATCCTTCAATTTCATGCTTCCCCTTGATGAACTCCTCTTTGATTACCTGACCAGAGTGACCCGGGCTAGGTTGTTTGAGGGATCCTTCTTATAAGATTCATAACGTGTATGATCCACATAAAATTAGTAATTTAGTTAGTCTATGGGGTCACCTATAAATCCCATATATTTTATTCTATATTTTTATATAAATGATTTGTTTTCATTGGTGGCATTCTTCACACAGAACACCTTGTTTAAATAAACTATGTTATATTATTAAAATATTATTATTAAATATTACAGTTACTCACTAGTAATTGGATTGGTTTGTATAAAGATGAATAACTAAAATATAAAATATATATGGTTATAAAGTTTTAAAATTAATTCATTGTTTATCAATTTTTTATTAATGGAAATAAAATAACTAGAATGAAAAAATTGTTTTTTCAAATAACTTTTTTTATGCACGTAAATTGTTTTTTGTCTTAATCAATTTAATTACTGTAAATTCATAGAAATATTTATTATACTAAATGATTATATATTAAATGGGATGTTATAATATTCATATAATTGTTTTTATAAGTCATGGAATAAAAATAGATCTAACTATATGCTTAAAATGTGTTATTCTAAAACCCATTTTTCACATGTTTTACATATTTCATTTAAAATGAATTTCTTCCACTTATAGAAATTGAACCTTGAAAATATGATTAAATAAATTAAATTAGGGGTATCAAGTTTGGTAAATTTTTCACTTTTATTTTTTCTCGTTATTAATAGTAACCTTGGTAAATATTTTTCACCACACTAATGGTAAAACATGGTCAAAATATTAGGATAATGATTTTAAATTTCAATAATACTTCTATTTTACCTTTTATATGACTACATTATGAATATTTCCATCCATATTCCAATAATATGGAAATATTGCACAATTTTTCTTTTATTATAACCTTTATATTATTTTAGGAAAATGATAAATACAAAATTTCACTCTCTAGACATTAATTTCTATAATATTTGTATCAAAAAGATAAAAAGTGGATATGATCAGTTCTAAATTATTATTGGAAATAAGAATTAATTCTTTTATCAAGTTTGGGTATTTATAATTATAATATATTAAATAAAAACATAATTTCTTACACAACGATGGCACAATATTTATTCAATTAAAGGTAAATAAAAATAAATGATTGTAAAATTATTAAAATTAATAAAATATAAATGACTTAATTTCATTGAATAATTTATTATAAAAATATAAAATATTAGGGATGATATAAAGGTTTATATTTTAATTTCATTACTATTTAGATAAATTTCATATCAATGAAAAAAATAGTTTCAAAAAAGTAATTATTGAGATTCCATGGAAAATAATATATTATGAAATTATTTAAAAAACATAAAAAAACATGAAATAAGATAAGTTTGATTATAGATGGTTTAAAATAAAATACCTTTTAAATTTATGAGAGGATATTTATATGTTATGAAAAATTATGAACCTTTAAAATACAAACAGTTGTAATTGTAGATATGATTAAAATTTGTTACGAAGAGGGTAAACCAGTAGATAGGGTTTAAATGACATAAGAACCCATATAAAATATATGTTATGATGAAATTTAGACCATATAATATTTTTAACTACATTAAAGTATATTTTTAAGCATTATATATTGAATAATATATTATATATATTTAAATTTATTAATGTAATTCCATGTGTGTCCTTTCCTTCCCATATAAAAGGTCACCCATTCTCTATTTTCAATAAACAATATTGAGTCATCTAGATTGGAAACAAACTACACAATTATCATATAAATGTTTCTATACATTACTTATATCTTTTATTCTTAAAATTCTAATCCTGGGGTCCTTAAGAATGGATGTAAAAGAGGCATATCGAAGAAGTGGTATTCTTCCTATCAACCCTCTTTCAATTTATTTCGTCTTCTAACTCTTTTAAATCAATGGTATTAATAATAAAATAATAAATCCATTATATCATCTATTATAAAAATTTATTATGATTATGAAATCACTATTATCCACCCTCTATTCTATCATATGGGAGTGAAATTATCACTCGTGCTAAGTGTGGACTACCGTCTCCACGTAGTGATACAATCCAGTTTTCATCATCATATTTAATTTATTATTGTTATGATGGGTTTAATGTTTATATATTATATTTATGATATAATTATGATTATGCAATTATAATTTCATCTCTACTTTCATACCTTTTCATAATTTGGAAAACAATAACGTTTCTCAGTCGTACGTGAGGACTACAACCTCTACCAAGGGTTGTGATTAGTTTTAAATTTTCACATTTCATGGATTATAATAATGATATATATAATAAATGTTGTATATATATATATTATAACAATTATTCTTTATATCTGAATTATTATTTATTTTTATTTTATTCAATCCACTAAAAAGTGAAAATAGTGTTCACACGTATGTATTACTTATCATCTCCACGAAATAATGTAATTTAGGTTAAAATAACTACATATTATGGATTAATATAAATATATTTAATGAATATATATGATATATGTAATTATTATAATTATATAGATTATATAACCATGATAAATTTACAATTATTTAAACTTCTAAAACAAGATTTTCATGAAAAACAAAATTGTTATTAACCAGAAATGATAATATTGATAAATAATTATAAATAAATGGTTTCATAGAAGTAATAAGTGGATAATATATGATATTATAAGTATTTATATGAATTTATAATATATTAATAAAAGATTTAAATTTATATATATACTTTTATAGTAATTTTAATGCAATTTTTACTCTAGCTAAGAGATTTATATTACAATCTACTTTTTTATTGGGATTTTTTATCATTATGTTTTCAATGATAAATATTTATGATATGCCTCTCATGAATACAATGAACATTATTCTACTAAATTTATTTCTTGAGATAACATTTTTTTGATTTCATT
Organism: Viscum album; assembly: GCA_963277665.1. Taxonomy (NCBI): domain Eukaryota; kingdom Viridiplantae; phylum Streptophyta; class Magnoliopsida; order Santalales; family Viscaceae; genus Viscum; species Viscum album. The sequence continues at coordinate 899,374,068 of OY728127.1, forward strand.
GTACTCATTTTAACTACTCAAGAGACTAAAAAGATATTCTAAGGAGAATAAACTTCATTTCTCACTTTAGTCAAAAATCATTTTTCCTCAAAGTCTATGTTTTCAAAAAATGATTTCGAGATCATTATTAAAATATTTATAAGATTATTTAATGTCAATTTTTCCCAAAATTTAATTTTTAAATAATGGTTTTAAAAAATCATCTTATATTTTTTCAAACAATGTTCTTTTAAATTTTGGCTAGAAATTGGAAAGGATCATGGTTTTATCATGAAGAAAATGAAAACAATTACCCACCTTCTTGGTGGATTAATTATTTGAAGCTTATATAAAATTATTCAATGTTTCTATTCTTTTAACATTATTTATTTAATATTTGGGAAATATTTAAATTCAAAATAAGTGACTTCAAATTAAAATGTGTATTTTATTCAAAAAATTATCCAACTATATTTTAAAGAATTTTTCATCAATGAGAAGACACTCTTATATAACTTATGATATACAAGTGAAATAATTCAATTATACAATCCAATTTCCAAAATTTTTTCCTTATGATAATGATTTAATGATGATAAAATGAATCCCATTTCTTTTATGTGGGTTAATTTCATTATGATGAAACATTTATAATACTAATTTTGTATTCTATATTAATTCTATGATTATATAAATAAAATATCCTAAAACCCATTTTTATTTCATGTGTTATGAAATGGTCAATTTTTAAAGATCTCGTGGAAAACATATATATGATATTCATTATGTGAACATTGGGGATAAAATTATATATCCTTCCAATTCATTGTGTGAATATGGATATCTCATGAGATAATAGGGATTAGAATAGGTAGTGAACCCATTTCATTAAAGGAATATTTCAAATATGATATCCACCTAGGTAAATTGTGAAAATGATATAGTGAATGGATAGTGAACCGAATTATTTATTATATTATTTTTATTGAGCCTTGACTAATAAAATTATATTCCATGATTATGTGTATTCCAAAAACATTTGTCATATTCCAATAAAATCCTCTATTGGATAACATTATTTGATTCTTTATGATTAATGTCTTATGGGCATCCATGATTTATGCCATGGCTTAGGATTTTTATCTTTTATATGAAGGGAATAGTTTTAAAATTTAAGGATCATATTCTCATAAATAAATGCATATTTTAAGATAATTGAATTATTGATATCTCCCTGGTTTACCATTACTTGTATTTGAGCTCACCCAATTTTATGTTTCATTTACAATGGTTATGAAGAAAGGTTTGAAGTATAATATTTCTAAGAATGGTTTTAGTTATAAATAACATAGTGGGATATGATTCATATCTATTTGAAAATATTTTTTATTTTTAATGTTACCCAAATACACTAAATATTTTTGAATATAGCGTGTATTATAATATTATGTAATGAATATTAACTCATTAAGATATAATATTTATGTATGAAATGTATGGATTGCTAAAATTGGCGTTAGAGAACGGTTTAGTCGCCTTTTGAAACTATGATGGTAAATAATTAGTGATAACCATTAGGATAATCCTATTAATAGGGAAAATTGTAATTTTATGCTAAATAAATAGTGTGATTTTCCAAGTAGAAAATTCCCATATGGATACTATATGTCTATGTGGTTTTCGAAAAGATTCATCTGGATTTAATAACTCCAAAAATAGTTCTTCAATTATACGTCAGTTATTATTCTTATGCATAGTGAGTCTTCCCTTATTTCACACCTTGTTATAAACTCTTGGGGAATATTAATGGGGTAAATAAAATTTACATTAAGAACTAATATGAAGGATTTGAATAAATGATGACCATGGATGAACTTGGTTAATCCATGGGTGTCATAGGTTTAAAAAATGGTATCATTATTTAGAAAACCTATAAATGATTTATTCTAATTATGAGATTTTTTACTGTGATTAGTTCTTCTCACATTATACTTTTTGGTTGTATTGAATGGATAGAAAAAAAAGTAAACTTGTTAATGATAAATGTGTTAGATAATGAAATTATTGTTCTTCTGAGAAACCATCTTATATAAGTACCAGTACAAAAAAATATTATTTCAATTTTTCATTAACATTTTCAAGTTATGAATCATAATAAGATTGTGAACGATTAATATATATAAAAAAATTCTGTTGATTCCTTTCTATGGAAATACCCACCATATATTAGTGGATCTTTTGATCCACTAGTTTTTGAGAAATGGATCAGTACCACTAAAATTATATTTTTACCTCCAGTGTTTAAAAGATGAAAAAGATAGTTTGGTTATTTAAAAGGAAAAATTTTATGTAGATAAATGGTGTACTCTCATAGACAACATGAGTAAATAGGATGAAATAGACTCTATGGTGTTGAATTAGTTGAAGATATTTTTATTCTAATTAGTACTTTCCTTTTATTCATCATATGAGAATAGAGAAGTAATTATTTTATCTAATAATATGGTTGATGAATATGTTGGAAACTATTAGAAAATTTTTACATGAATTCTGATGTACGCTTCTTGTATTATCATCCGATCAAAATGTAAGAATGATCGATTCTTCAGTGGCATAAAATTATTTTATAAAGGAAATTATCCATAAGGGATTTTGTTATATATGAAAAAAATGTTTTATATGATATCAAGGTGGAGGAGAAGTTTGGAGTTACTCGATAATATCATAATTTTGATAACAAAATAAATATAGAAATAAAAGAAAATTACAAAAACCACGAAGAGAAAACTATGTTATTTCTTATATGCTTGATGTGAGGATTGAGACATGGAGGAATTTATCCTAAGGAGACTAGTAAATAAAATTCTATAGAATGGAAGGTCATCAATATATGGAATGATTAAAAAGTGTAAAAATTAAGTAATCTAGTGATGAATAAAAAGATCCACAGAATGAACAACCTAGACTTAGTATCCCAAATGTAATTACTCTAGGAATTATGGATACCTATGAAAAAATCATAATGTTAACAGTAATGATTGACATCTGAGATCTTATAATATTATATACCATGGTAAATCTCATGTGATCACTATTTTCTATGTGGATAATGAATTCCTGAAATGTACACTTACCAAACACTTGAATAGTACTATATCTTATTTGAATCATTATGTACTTACTTTTTTACATCTGAATAATTTTATAAGGTTATCACAACACCACCACAATGATAATATGTTGGACTAATATTAAAACCCCATAATGTTATGATTATCACATCTCAAGTTAATGATTATTCTCCACCTGATGTTTTTTGAAATGTGCTTCCTAAAAATCTTGTTATTATCCCTCTAGTTGAAGTTGATTTTATCTTATGCATGGATTGGATTTTTTTACATTAATCCCAAATAAATGTTTGGTGATGTTATGTCACATTTGATAGTCCAAACAAACCTATGGTCATCTATCATTGCAATAATAAATATTATCTTCATAAAAATGTTTGATCCATTTTATGGGATGTGATTGACAAAAAAATGGATTTCTATCTGATGTGGTTTTGTATAAACTCATATTCAACGAAATTATAATTTAAAAGTGATTATTGATATTTTTATTGAATATTTTCATAGTCTTCCTCCATGTCTTGATTTTGAGTTTTCATTATATCTTATAACTAGTGTTACACCAATATGAAAAAAATCCATTCATAATAAACTAAATTGAGTTACATGAATTGAACAAAAACTCCAAGAGAATATTGATATTGGATTAATTTTTCCATGTAGATCACCTTAGGGTGAACCGGTTATTTTTACTTTGAATAATTATGGATCAATGCAAATTTTCAATGAATATCAATAACAATAAAACATTCCATTCATTAATTTGTATTGTTTTCCCCATGTTAATTATGTTTTTCAATGAATTATAAAGTGATCATTTTTTAAAAAAATTTATCTTTAATATAGATACTATTAGACGAGGGTCAAAAGTGATGAAATACTTTACATAGTCTTCCAAAAAAGGTATGGACACTGTGAATTTATAGTGATTCTAGTTGGTCTTAATAATTCCCCGGCTAACTCTGTATATTTAATGAATAAGTTATTTAGTTATTTACATGATATGTTTTTTTGTAGCCATTATATATAACATCTTAATATATTCCAAGTCTAAGTAATATTATGAAAATAACATGATTATTATACTAAAGACCCTAAGAATGCTAAATATATATGTAAAAATTACCAAGTAAGATTTATTGCTATGAAAAGTTTCATTTTTGGGATATATAACAATGGAGAGTTTACATATATGTATCCATAAAAGATAATTGTTATTTTATATTTGTCGAGAAAACCATTATGAAATAGATCCAATGTTTTCTAGGTTTGGATCGAAATTATCAATGAATTATAGTTATTTTATAACAAATATGTAATCCACAAACAATGTTTACTTGAAAGGGTGATATGTTCATTTGAAAAAATGAATGTGAATAAAATTTTATGCAACTGATGTGATGTTTAGACTGTGAACCTATAACTTCATTGCACTATAGTAGATAAGGGTTTGTTATATAAAGTAATGCATCATTATAGGGAATGAGATGCGTTCTTATGTAGAATTATATAGTTAGAGCTCCTTCCTCATCCCAATTTCAAGGTTCATTAGAAAAATTACCCTACTCAAGATTTATAGTTAACTATTATAATATGTTCTTTAATGAAATAGTGGTGTCATATTTGTGAATAATGGTTTGATATATATACTGATCATAAAAGTTTATACTATATATTCTTGGAGAAATTACAGAATATTCTCCATAGAATATGGAAAATTTGATTAATGATTATAACTACTCAGAAAATTTTAATTCTTTAAATGAAAAAATGGTGGAGAATGATCTGAGTAGAATAGATCATGTCAACATATCTATTTTTATGATAAAAATAGATCCAATACTTTGAGTTATGGAAGGTATGGATAAATAAATATCAAAGGAAGTGGATAAATCCTATCTTTCTCAAACAATTGTCCAATCATCTGTCAATGTGAGGATTAAGTAGTTGAAAAGGAAAGATGTAGAACTGAAAAATAAGGCATGATGTGTTCATGAGTAAGACAATGAATATGATGGAGTGAAAAATTTTATGAATCAAGTATGTGTGATGCCCATACCAAATTTGAAGAATAATATGTTGGATTAAGCTCATCATTTAACATTCTTTATTTATAATGGATGTATATAGACGTATAGAGATCTAAAATAGTATTTCTATTCAGACACTAGGTTGAGATATATTATGAACTATAAGTCTTAAATCATGATATGTAAACAAGTTAAGGATAATATATGGAAGCCTAAAATTATGTTATGGCCATTACTTGTACCAGAATAGTGATGGGAAAACATATCCATGCATTTTTTTCATTAGACTCCCAATAACATCTAAATCCAATAATTTTATTTATGTTATTGTAATTCTAATTAAAATTTCTTCACAATTCTTTACTATCAAATAATATTTCTATAGTGATAAAATTTCCAGAATATACATTAATGAAGTGGTAAGGTTCTACGGAGTACTACATTATATAGTATTTGATCAAGATTTAAGGTTAGCCTTGAAGATTTGATGAGTTATTCATCAGGATCTATATACAAAGATTATATTTACTATTAAATATCGTCCCCAGAAATATATTTAGTAAACCATTAAAAACATGGAAGATATGTTGAGGTCATGTTCTATAGGTTCTGGTGGAGGTTGTTATCAACACCTTCTTATAGTTGATCATTCTAATAATAACATCTTTCTCTCGAGCTTTCATATTGTTCCTTATAAATCCATATATGGAAAGAAGAATATAACTCCAACGTGTTAGGATTAATTTGGAGGGAAAAATCTATTCAGACGTAAGTTATTTATTAAAATTGTGGGCATATTTATAACCAATTATCATCACATCTAGGTAACTTAAAGACAATAAAAAATTTATGATGACAATCATAAGTGAAATCTTGAATTGGAAATTAGTGAGAAGGTATAAGTATAAATTATTCTTATAATATGGTTATGATATATAGAATAAAGTGAAATTTTTCCCAAACGTGTATTCTCCTCTTAACAATTCTTCTTCAAATATGGATTATAGGTTATCTCTTGTAACACCAAACAAACCTCTCTTATGTTAACACTGTGTTCATTGTATGTATCTTGGAGAAGTGCATACTTGATCATTTACATGTACAAAAATTATTGGTCATATCACCTAAAACTGATCATTCGTATAAGAACAACCAATATAAATATTAGATCATAGATATAAATATTTATGGAAAAAGATAATTCGTGATGTTAATGTTCTCTTGAGGAATAATAAATTTGAAAAAGTTACTCGGGAACCCTAGGATATGATGAAATCAAGATATCATGATTATTTTTATTGTAGTAATAGGATTTAAAGGGTAATATTCATTTTGAGGGTGGTAAAATGTGACACACATATATTTTATAATATATTTTTCTGTAGATAATTTTTATTTATTTTATAGCTTCAATTACATGCATCGTTGAGTTTAAACGCACCACATTATAAAATTGAAATATTATTATTTATTGTTCCATTAATTATCTCAATATTATATAGTACAGAAAGAATATTACTAAATACATTATGACAAATTTATTCTTTCAAATTTATAAAATGAATAAATTGGTTATCAAATGATTAGAAATCAAAATCAAATCATTTGAATGTACAAACGTGTTTTTCATGAAAAACATTTTTATGCACGTAAATTTTTATTCTTAATAAATTATATTAATCACAATTTATGAATAATTTCAATGTAATATAAGTATTAAATATTCAATATTTTATTAATATTTATATAATGGTTTTATTAGTCATAAAATAAGAATAAATCCATTTTTATGTGTGAAAATGTATTTTTCTAAAAAATAGTTTTCTTCAAATTTTATTCACTTTTTTAAAAATTAATTTCTTTTAAATATTGAAATAGAATATTTAAAATATGATTCCGTATTTTTAATAAGGATGAACAAAAAATGAAAATGTTTCCATTTAATTTTTTCTATTATAAATAGTAAGCAACATAAATATTTGTCACCATGGTAAGGGTAAAACATTTAACACAAGGTTAAAATGATGGTTTAATGCTTCCAAATTTATATAACACTTTTTATAACATATCTAATTTATGTATTCTATCCATATAAATACACACTTCAAACATATAGAACTCAATTCCATTTTTATTTGATTATTTCCTTCATATTACTTTAAGTAAAGGACAAATACAAAATTTTACCATCTTATCTTTAACATCTCTAATATTTTTAATAAAGAGAAAAGGGAATATGTTTGGTTTTTTTAAAAAAATAATAAATAAAATTTTCATCATGTTTATTTAGTTATAATTTTTACCGAGTGCATAATTACCTTAAATTCTTATGCAACACCGACACGTTATATATTCTATTAATGGACAAATAAAATAAATTATTTAAAAATATTAATATTATTAAAAATTATGATGAATTATTGTGTTTCATGATTTTTTAAATAAATATAACATATTAAGGATGTGTTATATGTTTTTATTTTATTTTCATATCTATCATAATTATATTAATGTCCATGTAAATGAAATGATTAAGAAATAAAATTAATGATATATTATGAAAAAGAAAATTTTATTAAATTAATAAGGATCATAAAAATAATGAAAGAAGAAAATTATGATGAAAAATGGATATAAAGATCATCTCATTTAAATTTAAGGCAAATTTTAGGCATTATAAGTAAAATAATGTCCCAGAAATATTAAAAAGGCATTGCCACAAATAAGGTTGAAATTTGTTAACAAAGGTGTTGAACTGAAATATAATGTTAAAAATTAATCTAAAACCTATCTAAATAAAAAAACTGATAATATTATAACTATAGAGTATTTATCATAAAATATTAAGAAATTACTAATAAATAATTTGGATATATTCAATAATTATATTTAAATTTCTAAATTAATTACAAGTACATCCTTTCCCTCCCTTATAAAAGGACATTTCTTCTCTATATTCATTAAAATAGGTTGACAAATCAATCATTAAAAAAATATCCAATTCAATTATAAACTTCACTATAGAAAATTTTTAGGGGTTTCACTTCTTAAAATATAATTTTAAGTGTTGTTATAATGAGAGCTAATGGATTCCTACTGAAGAGAAGGTAATCTTCTTACCCAGCCACTATAAATATATTTTTTATTATAACTCCTCTAAATCAACGTTATTCATAATAAAAATACTAATTTAAGTATCCTAATTATACTAAAATATTGTTATGATTGTGTAACCAATATTTTCTACCCCCTATTTTATCATATGGGAAGTTAAAGTTTCATTCGTACCTACATGTAAACCACCACCACCAAATAAAGATATATTTTATTTTACATAATGGTCTTACATGTATGTTTATTATGATGGGTTTAATGTTTTAATATTATATTAATGATATAATTATGATTATGTAATAATAGTATCATATATACCTTCTTACCTTCCTATCCATTGAAAAATGATAATGTCACTCATTCCTACTTTTGGGCCACCACCTTCCTGAAGTGATATGATTTTTTTTCATTCATCCATTAAATGTATTGTGATAAGTAATTATTTGGTGAATATATTTGTTCTAATGATTATCTTATAAAGTTTCATTATTATTTACCTTTAATTTATTCCTTCCATCTAAAAGTGAAAACATCGTTCATGTGTATGTACAAAAACCATCTCCATAAATATTGTAAATCATTCTTCTATCTATTCCCTTAATGGAAATATATATATATTAATATAATTATTATATATATATGTTAGGATTAAAATTACTTATTTTATTGAAACATGATCATAGTACATGGATAAAAACTACCATAACAAATTTGTCATGAAAAATGCAATAGTTAACACATTGAAACAATTATGGTAACATGTACGTGTCAATAAATTAGCTCTTGAAATGTTATAAGTAGATCATATATGATATTATAAGTCAATAAATTACTCAATTATAGAATTATATTTAATTTAAATATATTGTTAAGGAGGTTAAAATTATTTTGAGGAAATTTAAACATGAGGTAGGGGATTTATTTTACAATATCATTGTATATCAGGATAAATTATGAATACATTATTCATAATAATATCTTATTACATATCTCTAATTAATCTCATTAATATTATTATCATATGGATATTTCATGATTCTACATGTTTTCCTATCATCTACTTCTCTTTATGTACTTAAGATACTCAAATATTTCATCAAGGAAAACCAACATTATTTATCTCACCAGTCAAAAATCTATTTTTTTCTCTGTCCTTTTTTTCAAAAATATTATTACAATACATATATGTTTTTTAAATGAATTATCAATTTTATACTTTAAAAAAATCCAAAAGTAACCTTTTTTCATTTTCCCAATGTGATTCTTTTATCTTTTAACTGAAATGTAAATGGAATATTTGATTTATCATACATGGCATGAACAAAATTTACATCCTTCATGACTACCCAATACTTTTAATCTTAAATTACACGTCTCAATTTATTGATTCAGGGATATATTTTCATTAATATTTGGATTTTTTTATTGTAAATAATTGATTTCAAAGTGAAAAGATTATTTTCCTCAATAAATGTTACAATTACATACTTGGATGTTACTTATGATTTACTAAGGATATGATCCAATGATGAAATAACTATTAATTAGTTAGATTGATTATGATGATGAATTAATTATGATCTTATGAAAATAATTTCTTCCCCAAATATTTTTATGTTTTTATGACACCATTATGAAACCCATATTTTTTACAAGGTTTACACTATCATAGTTAGAAAAAATGTCTACGAAACCCATTTTCATTCCATGTGTTATGAAATGATGCATGTTTTATGATCCTGTGGAATACTTATGTGTGATTTTCAGTATGTGATAGATTTTTTTAGAATTATATATCCCTCTAATGAATCGGGTGAGTGTGGATATCCCATAAGATAATAAGGATTGGAATGCGGAGTGAATCATGTACAATATGGGTATTTGTTCGCTATTATAGTTGTTGTAGTGAACTTTAGCCAATGATGTGATGGAATAGGGAGTGAACCCAATCCACTCTTATATTCATGGATTTGATAATTCCATAGGGAAATTATTTTCCATTATTATGTGTATTTCAGAAACCTATTTTTTAATCAAATTTAATGATCACATGGATCATGATCATTGATTCGATTTTGATTCATGTCTTATGTGTTGGAAATCATTTTTATATGACTGAAAATCATGATTTATGATATAAATTTTTTTGTTTCAAATTTTAATATCATGTTATCTTACCCTTATGCTCTTTCCATGTATAAAATATTATTGATATATCCTTTTTTACAAAAACTGAGCATTAGATCAAACCATTTCTTATGTTTCCTTTCCCCAAGTTAGAAATAATGTTTTTTATATATGAAATGTGTACTATGGATGATATTTTTGAAGAAACTAATGGGATAATATTTTTATATCATATGAAATATTTATTTATGTATTTATGTCTTGAAATACAATAAACTATTTTGATTATGGGGTGGACCATAATGTTATTAAATGAATATTCATTTATTAAGATGTAATATCTATATATGAAATGTATAGGTCTCTATATCCCTCTGGGGTACATTCTAGACTTTGAGAAGGAATATATTACAAACTTCATCCATATTCCTCAGATAATGGAGGTAGTCTTTCTATCATTCTAGAAAAATGACATCAATGTTTTTGGATATGGATGTCGGTGTCATCATCATCATCACTGTTCGCTAGCGATATGGTGATCCATGAGGCTTGACTACTTTTATTCTCTCCAATGATGTATCATATTATGAGGTAGTACCATTGAGGTATAATTCAACTTCAGATGTATTAATATGTTATCACTAAATATTTTTGGTAGGTAAAATGTCCCTCTTGATAATTTGGGATGCAGCCTTCGCATCAGATGAGAATTGGACAGAAAAGTTTATGACACAATTATTTTGTAATGACCGGAGATCATACAGAGGTTTCTAAAATCCTTACAAGTATAAATAAATACAAAAAAATTAAAAGAAGCCTCGTTAATTAACCATTATAAATAAGATAATTATTGATCGATCACATTATTTGATAATGAATTTCACAGAAGGTTCGCCATTCTATTTTTGGCACATGATGAGCCCGTATTTTATTCTGAGACATGGAAGACATGCCTTAAAAAGAAAGATGTTCATTCGAACATCATTAGAGACACCTGAGTTCTTCTTTGGTTGAAAGGATGGGAGGTCCAGATCATCTCACCCTTTAGCTGGGGTTTATTTTCTATTTTGGGACTATTTTATAAATTGAATAGAGGTTCATAAATCCTTCCCAAATTCTAATGTGGCATAGGTTCCATTAATAAATGTAATTTTATCAAATTAAATAATTGATGTGAAGATATTTATATATTAAATGTTCTTTATTAAAATTATCATTAGTATAAAATTTAAAATTTCTATCAATGACTTTATATATATGTGTGAAGGTTTCTTTATATTTCACTTGTTCATTTATTATATTAATTTCTGATGAAATATAGTGATTCACTACAGAATTTATCTCCTTATAGGTAGGTTTTATGTGTTTTGTATTTTGGATAAAAAAATTATTGGGGATTATTTTATATTTATATAATGGAAATCATACCCCATTCAGTTCAGTTCCCCTTAACGGGACACATCATACATTTTAAAGTCGTGTGATCGGGAAACTTGTGATCCCTTTTTGGGTCATGAATCCATGACCACATGAAGATCCATTTAAGGTTATAAATCCAAAACCTATAGACCACTAGATGAAATACTTCAAGAACTATTGGATTACGACTTATGCACGATTCATCTAATTTGATTCTTTTCATCAGGAATATAACCCATTGAGGGTGGATTTGTTTCAAAAGTAATATGTTCCCATGATATGTATGATCATATTAGCTAATGGGGATGTATTCTAATAATAAAGACATTCTCTAATCAGAAATATGGCTTATGTTTTTGGTTCCCATAGAATATGGCCCCAGTGAAAATATGTTTATAATCACAGAGAATATATTCAATCAATGGGGTATATAAGTGATTTGAATCATAATATAACCTCATAAATTGGTTTTATAGGTAAATATCGATTGAAAAAATTGATATGTTGGGTGTGAACCCTAGGAATATGTCCCACATATCTTTCTAAAAATATATTCCAATCCCATGTAGTTCTAATTGACTAGCATAATGTTGTTTGATAGGATGTTGACCATGTTTTTAATAGTCATGAAATAAGGACACTATTGAGTTGTTTTATATCATGTGACTAGAAAATGAGTGTTATTAATGTTTAGAAAAAATATTATTGAGTATGAATTATATATGAGTTTTCTCGATTCCTAACCTAGTCAATGAGTTAGGTTAAGGTAGGATGAATTGGGGATTACACCTATCATAAGACTGGTGGTCCTTCTTGGGAGTTGGGAGAGCATAAGTGGGCTATAAAGACAAATTTATTCATCCCATGAATAGATATCCCTATCTAGTTGATGATTCAATGTGATGAAATAAACAATTGAAAAATGTTTAGGGCTTACAAATTTTGAAGAATACATTGCATTATGGTCTCATTGATTGGAATACGGTCATCCACAACAGTGCTTCTACAACCAATAGGGATATCATGTGAGAAATGAGATTTCATGGATGTCCTCATAATAAAACACGTTGTTATTATAGGGATACATGATTGTGATTTCACTAATTATTATTCTATCTTGGATAAAAAATCATAAAAATCCTTCAATCAATGGAATAAAGAATGAACGTGGTGCATTATAGTGTGGATGCACAAATCATTTGAATATGGAGGTTAAAAAGAATGACTTCATTTTTCCTTTGCATGGTTTCAGACATGGTGGGAGGAGACCAAGAAGGTTATTTGGGTTCATAGAAACTAGTTGATTGACCTAGATGGAAGAATGTTTGTTTAAATTATCTAATTTTCAATATATGATGCATCATGTAGTTATCGAATAAACATTATATGATTTACTATATAGTAATATTAATTATAGGTAACTGGACACCGCAAGAAGATACCCTATCACATATGAGCATGTTTAACATGAGAAAAAGGGGGTACATGTATGCTAGATTCAAAGGCTCGTCATGAAGGATCTATATGCATGTATCCCATTTGTGAAGTGGTCCTATGACATCATAAGAGAATCACATTAGTATAGGGTTAACCAGATCACATAGGTTGTCCCACTCCTGAAGGGGAATTTTGATCCTCTTATTTTTAAATGGGGCCTCAAGGTTCCTTCATTTATGAAGGGGCCTCACTTTCCCATTATTCGTAAACGGGTCTCATGGTACCATCATTCTTGAAGTGACCTCACAGGATTATCATTCATAAAGGGTCCTGATATTCCACTAACATTGTTTCTCATAGCTCCATATTTACTAAGGATTATTTCCTGAAATTGAGGTCTCATTATCCTCTGATATTTCCCCAAAGTTATTAGTCTATCTACATCCTTTTCTGAGAATCCCATCTTCATTTATATTATGTGTTATGTATGGTGTATTAATAGGTAGTGTTGGATAACCACCTCCCCAAAGGGGATGATCATGTATAATATAGGTGGCCGCATAATGATGTCCTGAACAAAGGTTGGAGTATCTCCATGGATGTATGTTGTGGTTACATAACCATTTCTATGGATTATCATATGATATTATTCTTCATAAATGTTCTATGAACTGGTATTGGAATCACTAACTATGATCCATAAATGAAAAATGATTATTGTATGGTCTATATAACCCATAAACGATCAGTTCACTTTGTTAATTATCTAAAACATAACAAATTTCCATGTGATTCATCTATGTTATACACAGTTCATTGAATATCTTAATGATTTATGGATGACTGACAAAGTTTGTGAAGTGTTTTATCTGCTTCAAAAACTTCTTCCATTTTCTAATTTTAACTCCAACTTTTATCTTATCTTTAATTTTTTTTATCATTCCTTCTAATGATTCTTATTTTTCTGGGGTTTTTTTCAAATATAAACTAAATAGATGTAAAAAAAATTGGTTGATCTATGCTGCATATAACTATTATATTTCAAAAAAATATTACTTTTAAATCATTGTAATTATTTTATTTAAAATAATTGAATTATATATTTTTATTTGTAGTGTTGGTATTTCAATCAAACTCTTTATATTTTTTCATCTAATTCATTATTCGCTTCATAACATGAGCCTCATATATTACAAATTTTAGACACATTAATCCTTAGATAGATTTTATTAGATCATTAAATATATTATAGTAAATTTTAGTCCTATGTTTTTGGATATGTTATTTATAGAAAGTTTCTAATTAAGTACTTCAATTAATCTAATATATTTTGAACGTGATAGAATCCAAGGAATAATTGAATCTTAGTAGGATTATTGAATGGTTCCGCTAATAAAATATAAAATTATTAGTTACCTCAATCAGGTACCATTGTTCTCACTTTCTAAAATCTAAGAAATGGTGTGATATATTAGAGTCCATGATAATTGATTGATATGTTGATTAAAAATAATAATATAATTATATTTGATATTAAATAAGAATAATAATTTCATTATAATAACCATTTTAATATTTTTTTTCATTATCATTATTTCATGTTATGGATCTTTATATTCGTTTTTCATTAAAAAACCACACAGTCCTTTGATATGTTTTTCTTATAAAGAAGATCGTAAAAGTAGTGACAATAAATAATTGTGTGTTTTTAGCATCAATGAATGACAACATAATGTTTACACTATATTCTATTCCTAATATTTTACACATATTATTATTATAGGGATAACTATATTTTATTCTTCATTAATGTAGAGGTATTTTTGTAAAAGTGTGATTTCATAAAGATAGATTCATTTATCTTTTACCCCTTTTTTATTTTATTCATATAATTCAATTATTATTTTTTGAAAACCACTTTTCTGGGATATACAATATAATATAACCCACTCCTGATAGATTTTTCACATCTAACAAAAAAATACTCAAATTAACTCACCATAACCATCAGAATGTTCGAAAATAAATATTATTACCATCATTATTTTTAAAAAATATAATATCAACAGAAATATTCACAACATTTTCAATGTGAATAATACCAACAATATCTTAACCATAACGTCTATAATCCATGAATGATAGAAAGATTTACTATCAATGATTTATTTATATATTAATAACCAAATTGTACAATTTTACCAGATTTTCGAAATCCACTATTTAAATATATATATATATATATGAACTAATAATATAATTTGGTAAGTTTCTAGAATGTTGAAAAATATATTATGAAAAATTTAAATATCCAAGATACATATATAATCATGACTAATTTATTTTACCCTAAAAAATATTGAAGCATGATTCTTACATCGTTCATCAGAAATATTTAATGATGAAATAGTGTTATTCCTCTAACATATGTTGAATATTTATAAGGATTTAAATATATTTTAAAAAATAACCGCTTCAAAACTATATTATAATGATTTTGATATTGTTTCATTGAAGATGATGTCATACAATCTAAATAATAAAAACATGAAGACAAGTGTATGGACTACCAAATGATAAATAATTCACAATAAAAAATATAAACTATTCAACCTTTCAATAATATTGATTACCTAGTATAGTTGTTTCATTATCTGGAAGAGTAAAAAGAATAAAAAATCTGTTTAGTGGATGGAATGTAAGAGATTATACAACTATTCAAAGTTATTTAATTTTAATTATAAATATTATGATAATTCTTTGAAAAAATTTACGATCTTGAAATGATAAACTCATGAACACATGGGATGAAATAATAATGATCTAAGTAAGTTATTTTTTTAAATTATAATAACTATTACTAAAAATAAAACATTGCAATGAAAATATTTTAGTCTGAGTTCAATCTAGTAGAGAAATAATTATCCCGAGAATGCCACATTAATTCCCAAGTAACGTACAACTAATTACAAAATTTCTAAATATACATAGAATTAAAAAGAATATAGTATTTTGTTTCAAAATAATGTTGTGTTGGGAAATATAATTATATGATCATGTTATAATTATAGTTCAAATTGTTTAACTAATAACTCATTTTCATGAATAACAAATTGAAACTAATGTGTGGTATAGTTTGAGATCTATAATTAACAAATCAACCATTTACTATGATCATGTTCTTAAATTTATTCCACTAATTATTTATTTCAAAACAATTTTAATCATATATTATAAGAATTAAATATATGATCAAAACATGATCAATAAATCTAATAATTACCCTAACAGAATCCAATGAATCCATATCCCATAATATGAATTACTCAAAGAACAATAATTTTTCAAAAACAATAAGAATTATAAATGTATATAAAATGAGGTAAGGATTATATGAAACTTATTTAGAAACTATTATAATAAATGATTTTAAAAATTTTTTATATACCAATCCCTTATATGATTTCTGAGTAACTTATTGAATACATATTCTTTATCATATATAATGTAACCATATTACCTTTGAGATAATAGAAACTCTCTATAAGATTCAATCTAGTTTTTACCATTTTTATAAGTCAATAAAATGCTATATTTATAGATAATTCCTTTCAACTAAAAATCATTATGTATTAATTAAAACCATAGAATGCATTGTGTATTTTCTTTATTTGAATTTCAAATATCCCATAATCAGGATATGTTCTAAGATGTTTTTTCATGGATAAATTTCTTACCATTTCATTGTAATAAACCCTTTATGTGTATGTATGAACCAATAAAAATTTAAGTTGTTTCACTTATGTTTTAAATTTTCATATAATTGCTTATCAGACATTGATTTTATTTCAATTAAATTTTACTTTTATCCATGATTTATCCAACATTAAATTATTCTATCACATGATTTCCTCTCATCTAATTAATTCGTATATGTTATTGATGATCATTTCTTTAATCCGTGTTTTCTCATTGAGATCCCTAACATCACTCTTCTCCAACGATCTATGCTGTGTTTTTCATATACAACACTAGGGATTTTAAATTCATAAAAAGGCAATAATTATTTAATTTTTTACTATTAAATATAAAATTAAAAAGTAATAACTATAAACACCCTAAATTGGCATGTTAAAATTTTTCGTAAATTATAATACAAATATTATATATCTTTAATGTATAATAATACAATTATTTTACATATGGTTTAAACTATATTATATAATACTAAATATTGGCCAATTAATTCAAAATTGTTACACATATCATACACTTGTACACATAAACCCTTTATTTTATTAAATTAAATATCTATATATCCTAAATAATAAAATAAATAGTATTACATAAAATAATTCTTATAAAAAGAATGATTTTTAAAATCATTTTTAAAATAGTAAAAAATTATAATGGATTTTTACCTCTTCCCATATCAGGACAACTAGTCTGTAATTATTTATAGATTTCCATAAAAAAATTCTTAACATTATTTTAATTATAAAATATTTATTATTCATTTTATCTTGGATATTTTTTATTCCAAATGATATGTATTACTATAGAAAATATTACCTTGAAATTGTTTCCCTCATTATAAAAATACATCAATAGAAATAATGAATTAATTATGTCAAAAAATTTAAAAGCGATTCATTGTTTGATCATCTATAAAATATTTTTTCTTAAATTAAAAATATAATTTTAAAATTATTCAAAATTACAAATAAAGAATCAAAAAGCCTATATGTAAAATCAATCCATGTATCTCAATATAAAACAATAAATATTTACTAACACTATACATCTTACTTAACATAAGAATTGGTATTTCATGATAAATATAGGATAATCTGCAATATAGTTCATAATTTTGATAGAAGATTTTTAATTATTATAACTAAATTCTAAACAATATTGTGATATTTTATATTTTTAATCCTTTTTTAAATTATTCTAAGAAAATATGGAATTTGAAATATTTGTATCGCATATTTTGAATAATAATAATTCGCAATGATCAATTTATGGACCAATTCATGATAAATAAATTTGATATATAAATTATTATCTTTAATCATCTATGTATCACCATATATATAAAAATCCATCAAAAATATTAATATTTGGTTTGATGGTATTCTTTTTAAACTCTTTTGTATCACTAATAAAAACTAAAATAATAATGTAATAGTGGAATTTAGTTTCTAGTTCCAAAAATTTACTTAAGGTGTATAAAAAATTTAAATTAACAATATGATTTTCCGAAATTATTTTCATCTTTATAATTATAATACCATAGTTTTTCAGAATATTATTTACCATTATAAACCTCAAAATAGAATAACTTACAAAAATATCATTGTTCATTCAATTTATTATCATACAGATAGTTTTTTTTGTTTTAAACTCTAAAATATTTCAAAAAAGGAATTCCTAAAAAATATATTCAATAAAAAAATAAAAACATTTGTTTTTTTATTATATATTAAATATTATATTTCCCTTATAAACGCATTGTCTGACCATGTTAGGTTATATAATAATGAAAAGAATTATACTCTTCATAATAATAAATGGTATTAGTTGATTCACCAAGACAAATATAGGTCTTCATCCTTTTTTGTAAAATAAAAATTAACCCTTCTTGATGTAGTACTATATTTCATATGAATTGTCAAATATGTTTTCAGTAATCATAAATAATCAGATATTAATTCATAATTTAACATTATATTTTATCTGTAGTTTACTCTATGTATCAGAAAATATTTATTACCATCTTATTTATTCATAATAATAAAATTTTCTTCATATAAAATCTAACTTCCAATCCTAATAATTCCTTCTACATCTCATTCATTGATAAAAATAATTTATTTATTTATAAATTTACACTCTCCCTCTAATCCCATTAAAATTCAACATTATGACCCATTTTATAATGAATCTACAGGTTAATATCTTTTAAGGAAATATGCGATGAAAAATTCATATATTTAAAATTAGTGAAGGATTTTTATGTCACAGAATATGGCCTTTTAAGTACTAGGGGATATTTTTGAACCTTTATATCAATGAAGATATGATATATTAAAATTTAAAATTTATATTCATTATTTAAAATAAAATTAATCAATCATTATATATATATCAACATTTTTATACTAGTTGAGATAAATAGTTATTTAGAATAACCTTTTATTAGAATTAATGGGAGTGTCCCTCAATTTGACCAGCTCCCACTCTCGGCCTCATTTGTCCTCTTAGATATTTTGAGGCCCTCTTTGGCAGTGATGGATCCCCCCATCTCACGATACATCATCTTTCATTATATAGATATTTATTTTTATTTTTTTGTGTTCTCCTTCTTCCTGAAGGGTCTTTTTTCATTGGGTTTTCTTCTTCTCTACTTTGGTTCTCACTACTATGATTTTTCATCTATATCCCTTTTGGTCTTCCCATTAGAGGTTTTTTTCTATGGA
The DNA here is from genome assembly GCA_963277665.1 of Viscum album. NCBI lineage: Eukaryota > Viridiplantae > Streptophyta > Magnoliopsida > Santalales > Viscaceae > Viscum > Viscum album. The sequence continues at coordinate 899,393,784 of OY728127.1, forward strand.
ATCCCTCAACCACTCAAATCGCGATCTGACCTCATGTTCCTCTTATACTTTTTTTCAGAGTTGGATTTTTGGTAACAAAGAGTCCTTCAGTTATGTGGTTAAGTGGTTGACTTGTTTCCAAGAACATATAGATTTGGATTTCTTTTATTATGTCTGCTTTTATTTTTTTTCTTCCTTGATGATGTTATTATTCATAGCCCTCAGCCACTCAAATCCCTTCTCTGGCTCCCTATTTATCTATGCCTTTTTTTCCGATCTGGAGTGATAAAGAGTTTGACTTTTTGGGATGTGTGGATCAGTGTTTTTTTTGTTCTTTAATGATGACATTAATTGTTACTATATTACAGTGATTGATATTGGTTTTATAGATCTACTTTTTGATTCTTTCTCAAATCTATTGACAATGATTTGTTGGGTTTTTCTATGCACGTTTTTTTTATTTAATTCTCTCTTGGTGAATGGTTTATTTTTTTATTTGGTTTTGGTATTTTTTTTATTTTTGGTGCGGTTTTAGATTTTGGTGTTCAAGGTGAAATAGGTGGTGAATTAACAAGTATTCAAGTTCTTTAAAGGATGGGAAGATATCTAGTGTGATTATCACCGATGATGTGTTGAAATTAATGGAATAACTCATTTCATCTCAGAGCTGGAGGTTTCATGAACCAAGGTGTTGGGATGCATGGATCATTTCATTTTGAAATTCAAATTTGGGATGGTGATTTTATTATTTCTAGATATTGAATCTTGGAATCTGGGTAGTTTTTGGTATGAATCATGTTGTATGTGGGGTTCCAAATTAAAAATATAGTGTATTTTGAAAAAAAAAGGATTTATAAAGAATAACAATAATTTGTAATGACTTCTAAGTCACGACATCCACTATTGCATCCAATTCTATATTACAAAAACACTGGATGAAAAACTGTCAAGACATGCCCTTAACAACTCCTATCTATTTAAAAAATGTTTTCAAATCATGATTAAGATTGGTAATGATTTATTAGAAGACTATAACCACTATAATATATAAAATTATATATTATGTAAATACATAAAAAATTCATCGCAATAAGGAAAATAATTTGACAATAAACCTATTTGACGAAGATGATGATGTATCCTACCACATACTATATCTTGTAATATACTATAATGTCACAATAGTTATAAAACATTATGCATGATAACTAATGAATAGATCATATGGAACATTGAAAATAATGAAATAAAATAATGCCATAAACTACAAGAATTTGCACTGATTCACAGCTGGTCCAAACTCTCAACCCTAATCTAACTACACAGCATCCCATATCTAAACTAGGTCTCTTACTCTTACCAGTTTCATTAACAATAAATTATATATGCACAATAATATTTCCATATAAGCGTGATTGAAGCTAAGTAGGACTCCCAAAATGTTTTCCCTTTCAAAATATTTAAAACATTAATTTATGATAATGGGACATTATGAAAATAATTGAATCAATAAAAAATAACCAAATTATCCATGATCTCTAACATGAAAAATGAGATCGATGATACATTTTTATTCTTGTTTCAGTGTCAGATCATAATGTTTTTTTATAAATATACTAATGGTTAACATAACATTGATTGATAATACAACATCATTGATAAATTGTTATAAATCGACACATCATTAAAAACCCATAGAACATGTAATAAAATTTTCTTTTAGAACGGGTCAAAATCCCGACCCTATCTAAATTTTTTACTGGTTTCTAAGGAAACTGGAGAAAACGGGATGTTTCTGGAAATTTCCAGACTACACGCCAAGTACTTTTAAGTACACACCATGTATATGTGAAGAGAGTGTCGGCCGTGTGGTCACCAAGTACATTCCGAATAGTGACAGTGTAGAATTTTCATACAATACTGCGTGTCGTTTTAAACATGCCGTGTAACCCCGGACCGTGTGGTGGAAATACATGGCGTGTAGGTATGTAGGCCGGGTAGAACCATGGACGTGTTGTGTTCCCCTTGGACACACCGTGTATTCTAGCCATGTATGAGGTATATACATGGCGTGTGGGTAAGTCGGTGAGGAAGAGAGGAGAAACCTGGTACACGCTGTGTAGTCAGAGGTACACACTGTGTTCTCATGTCGGCAGGTTCAGAAAGTAATTCGGCGGAATCCTCCTGTTTATTGAATAGTTAAATGAAATATACACGGTGTGTAGTCATGAAGTACACACCGTGTACTTTATTTTTTTCCTAAAATGGGCAGTAGCCTCGTTTTGGAAGCACAACACACTTCCTTCACCCGGTTTTGCGAGCCAAGTTGGTCGAACCCCCTTTCTCCTCCCAATCGTCCGTCTGAGATCCGATTCAAACTATGATTACCATGTTGAAACCCCCTCGGTAAGGCCTCAATTACTCTTTGACCATTTTGTTTGAATTTCATTCTATAATGAGTTATAGGCATTTTTTAGGTTTGAATCTTTTGTAGATCTACCGGGTTTGGACAGAATTGGTAGCTGTTACCGGAGGAGTAGCGTCATACGAGTCTCAGGTAGGTGGTGCATACTTCATTTTGTGTTTTCTTGGTTGTTTGGGTAACGTGTCCTTCGGCTCAATTTATGTTATATTGAGAGGGACCCATTTTATCTACTTTTTCATACTGTATTGCGTATGGGACCTCTCAGATGCTTTTGGGTATGCCCGGTTACCAGTTTGCGTGAGCAGGGCTAGGTGAGGGGTCGTTGCTCGTCGGGGAATTTTGGCCGTGGAATTCCAAAATGGTTTTAATTGAAATATTATTATTATAAACTGTTTAGTTTAATTTATTAATTCCTGATATTAATTGATGGAGGCATTTAAGACCTCAGTACTGGAATGGGATAACACACGGTATAGTGCAATTTTACTGTTTAGTGGGTTTTTTCTGGTTATGTTTTCCATTTAAATATGTTATATATGCATTTATTTAATTGCATATGTTGGACCTTTGGGTGGTGTTGGGAATGGCCCGGATATTCTTGAGGTTCTACGACTGTGAGGTTGGGCTTGGCCTGAGTAACATTCAGTGATTCTGACCACGGGATTGGGCGTCATGGATATCGGCTGAGGTAGTATGACTGTCAGGTTGGGCATGGCCCGGGGTACTAGGATGGTGATGCCATCAGACTTGAGTGACATGGTCATAGGAAAACGAGGTGTCAGACGTGTTTGTGGATTATGACCATTTTGGTGATTATTGCTCACCCATTACTTTGAGTGGTGTGCACACAGAGATACTCCGTGATGAGGTGGTTGTGACCACTCATGTGGGTAGAGGCACCTGTAGTTGCGGTTAAGTATGTTGGTTGGTGGTTCCTGCTATAGAAAGACATGTGGTATGTGAGGAGCCTTCAGGGGATAGCTTTGAGACTATCAGGTTGGGGGCTTAGGCTCGCCGTGATTTGAGGGAAGACATCACTGTTCTTCTGGGTTACTATTGTGTGCGTGCCTTCGGGACGTCGGTACTTGAGACACAAGGTATTAGGAAGCACATGGTGTCGGGTTACTATTTTGGGTGTACCTTCGGGACATCGGTACTTGAGACCCGAGGTGTCTGGAGGCACATGGTACCTCGTTACATGACAGAGATTCCAGCGTTGGCCAAAGCAGGTGACACACCGTGGTGGGTCTTGAGCACCATTGGAGTTTGTGTTTATTTTTGCATTGTTCTGTTTACTGCTTTCCTTGTAAATTCATGACTACTTAAACACGTATAATTGGTATGCACCTTGGGTGGTATCCTACTGAGATTTGTCTCACACCCTGCACGGGCCCTTCGGGAGGCGTGAAGACTTTATATATTTACATGTATGAAAGATGCCATCTTCAAGTGCTGGGTTACGTTAATTGTTCCTTGGATATGGTATGGAAATTGAAATCATGCCTAGCTGGGGATTACTTTGTTCTGTTTTTATTTTCTATATCGTCCTTCTTACTTGTTGTAGCCACTGTTGGTTAACCATTGCCGCCCTTTTTATATTCAGTTGTGTATGACCTGCTTTAGATGCATGTTTTACTATTTAGTAGTAGTTACATGTTATCAGAATGTTGTTGTGTTCATTTCTGCTGTTGTTTTTATATATATTGCTTCTGTTTTTTACCTATGTTGTTTATGCTTCTACTCTACGGGTCTGGTTCAAGTCTGCTGATTCATTCTTTCCATTGCATCTTTAATGTTATACTCGAACAAGTACCCTTACCATGATCCTCCGAGAGGGTATAGCCTCCCCACTATAATTAATAGACCATCGCTGCTAGTCAGCACCCTTTGGTGATCTGGGGAGGTGCGCCTAAGGTAGTGACACCTGACCCATTCAGCACTGTTCAGGTGGCTGGCCGGGTATGGGACATTACAATGTTGTTTCAAAGGAGTTCATGACAAGGATTTAGTAGAAATTATCTTCTGGCTACTAATGAGATTGAGAATACTTTTTTTATTTCTGCTGGTTTTACTATTTGAGATATGGTAGACTGGATATAAGTTGTTATTACTAGGACTGGTTTTTTAGCTCGTGCTTGGGTGCCTGCAGCCCCAGGCATGAGGGATGGACCTAGTTTCCATGGGTGGGAATTGTTGTTTGCTTTTGCTCAGATTATAGTTTACACGATTTCCACCTCGGTGGCTCACTTGATGTGTGATGTTATTGATTGTGATATGTGACCCTTGACCTGGTGTGGTAATGGATAATTGGACCTTGGCCCACTATGGTGAGGCTAATTTGCATGGCTCTTGATAGGAACATTTTTTAGGGTATTTCAATTTAATATTTGCACGTTTTCTTTGTGAGGTAATAATGACATGTGAATAAAAATCACTTTCGATGCTTTATCTACTTTTAAATGTGATTTGGTGAAATCCCTGATAGAATTTCTATTTGTGCAAATGTGTATTCCATGCTTTATATTTTTGTAGAATTTCATGTTGCAGGATATTTGGGTTTGACTCTTATGAGAGAAGGTAGGTACTATGGTTGAGGCAGTGTAACTATCAAGATTGGGCGACTCGGTCGTCATATTGAGGCAATATGAGTTCTTGCGATGGGCATGGCCCGAGGTTCTTTTAATACTTGGCTCTGTTGAGTGGGTAAGGAGGCCATGAGGTAGGGATGTCGTGGGGCATGGTTTGCAGTGATGGGGGGTAAGGGTAGTTGTTATGCACTTCCTTTTACTATATTCTTTATCTGCGTAGAATATATTGCAATGTATATGTATGGTTTTTCTGACCATTTATGGTATTCAGTGGGTTACTCCTTCACGAAACGATGGAGCATCAGGCAAGAGAGGATACAGTGCCGCAGGATCAGGGTCATAATTTGGTACAGGCAGAGCACGAGCCGCAGGTACAAGCTTAGGGACAGGATCAGGTTCAGGATCCAGCGCCAGCAGGACAGCAGCCGGGTTTGGCATCATTAAGTTTGTGGCTCGACAAGCAGCTCCGAGCGAGCCTGGTACAGGTCTTGCATGGGATTGACAGAGGCACGCTGGGTACAGAGCCTTCTATGGTATATCTGACGCAGGAGTTCCATTCACAGCACCTGTCAGCTTTTTAGTGTGATGGTGGTCTATAGGTGAAAGAGAACTGGATAAAAAGTATGTAGATGAGTTTCGAGCAGCTCGAGATGCCTCCAGGGCGGAGGGTCAAGCTGGCGACCTACATGCTGAAGGACTGGCGAAGCATTGGTGGGATGTGTAGGTTCAGGCTCTTAGGCACAAGGGACCGGCATGGAAGGACTTCGAGGATAGGTTCTTTGAGAACTTTTATCTGGAGACACTGAGGGCTGAGAGAGATTGCGAGTTCTTGAGGCTTCACCAGGGAGACATGTCCTTCATGGACTACGCAGCTACTTTCATAGAGTTGTCTCGCATTTCACCAGGTATGGTGTGCGATGATTCAGCAAGGGTGAGGCGCTTCGAGGATGGATTACGACACGCCATTCAGGTTCAGGTAAACATCTTCATGATGGTTTTCTTCTACGAGGTGGTGAATTAGGAACACATAGCTGATTGAAATGAGAGAGATAAATCTCACTTCGACATGGTGAGAGCTTCAGGTGATGGCTCGAACAACAGGAAACCAGGATAGGATGACTTCCCATTAGGTACTCAGGCCAGGGTTTCTGCAAGACCACCTCGTGGGAGATATTTGGTGATTTTCTTCCAATGTGGATAGCTGGGACATGTTCGGGCGTAGAATGATAGGCCTCCGAAGGAGTTCCAGGCATGTGGACATGATGGAAATCTGAAGAGGTTTTGCAGGGAGCCTTCTCAGATAGCTGGCAGGCAGGGTCCAGGATAGACTGCAGTGTCTGGATTTGGTTCAGTTTCAGTACCCGGAGAGGGTAGTTGAGGTTCAGCTATGTGCGGAGGTCATGAAAGAGACAATGGGACCCAACTGAGGGGTCAGTGGCTGTTAACTAGAGCAGCACCATAGGGAGGTCAGGTAGGAGGTAGCCGTGTTTCAGGGCAGGTATATGGCGTGGAGCTGCCAGAGGCTGAGTAGGCTGGTGAGCTAATGACAGTTAGAGGTACACCGTGGTGTGGTCGTGATCTCCATGTTTCCTTTTTTGGCATGACCTATAGAGGCATGTCTATTTTGAGTGCACGTAGTGCACATGATCTATGGGGAGTGACTAGATGCTTTTAAGTGGGATTGGAACCATATCAGGTGCGTGATATATATATATATATATGTGTGTGTGTGTGTGTGAGAGAGAGAGAGAGAGAGAGAGATGTGTAGCATTAGGGAATCAATGATGTGGGTTACTTGAGGTGTTGTGGTATTTGGCGCATCAAGGATGTAGGTTATTTTAGGTGCTAGAAACCAGGACCTCATGGAGGTGGACATCGATGTCGTGTGGGATATGTTGGGTGTCAGAAGCGACATAGGAGGACCAATGGGGTGTAGGGGTGACGATGCATCACGGGAGGACTATGCGTCTGGAAAATAGGTGAGTAAACCATGTTTTCTTTACTCTTTGTTGGTTTGAGACAGGGTAAGGTGATTCCTAAGGTGGGGATCCCCCTTGAGGAATTTAGCCCGAACCTTTGAGACCGGGGGAGTTCGGGTTGCTTTGAATGGAGTGGTATGTTGGGTTCCATCTCCACGTTTTTTTTTGATAGCTTGGGGACAAGCTATGTTAAGGTGGGTAGTTTGTAAGAACCCGGGATTCTAGAATGGGTCAAAATCTCGACCCTGTTTGAATTTTTGACTGGTTTATGAGAAAACTGGATAAAATGGGAAGTTTCTAGAAATTTCCAGACTACAATCTGTGTACTTTTATGTACACGCTATGTATATGTTAAGAGATTATTGGTCATGTTCTCTCCATGTACATTTCGTATGGTGACTGTGTAGAATTTTTTTACTACGCGGCGTGTAGTTTTAAACACGCCATGTAACCCCCGACTGTGTGGTGCATATACATGGAATGTAGGCCTGTTGGCCAGGTAGAACCAAGGACACACCGTGTTCCCCATGGAATGGTTTTGTAGTCATGCTGTGTATGAGGGATATACATGGCGTGTGGGTAAGTCGGAGAGGAAGATAGGAGAAACCAAGTACATGCTATGTACCCAGAGGTACACGTCGTGTACTCATGTCGGCAGGTTCGGAAAGTAAGTCGGCGGAATCATGCCGTCTTAAGAACATTTAAATGAAATATACAGGGTGTGTAGTCATAAAGTACACGCCGTGTAATTTATATTTTTTCTAAAATGGGCAGTAGCCTCGTTTTTGAAGAAGAACACACTTCCTTCGCCCAATTTCACAAACCAAGCCGGCCGAAACCCTTTTCTCTTCCTGATCGTCTGTCCGAGACCTGATTCAAACTCCTATTAGCACATTAGAACCCCCTCGGTAAGGCCTCAATTCCTCTTTGGCCGTTTTTTTATTTTCGTTCTAGAACGAGTTATAAGAATTTGTGCGATTTTGAATCTTTTGTAGATCTACCATGTTTTAGACCGAATTGGCAACTGTTACTGGAGGATTAGCTCCATACGAGTCTCAGGTATGTGGTTCATACTTCATTTTGTTTTTTCGTGGTTGTTTGGGTAATGCGGCCTTCGGCGCATTTTTGGTTATTTTGAGAGGGACATATTTTATCTACGTTTTTATATTTTATTGCTTATGGGACCATTGGGATGCTTTTGGGTATGCCTGGTTGCCAGTTTGCGTGAGCAGGGTCGGGTGAGGGGTCGTTGTTCATCGGGGAATTTTGGCTACGGAACGCCAAAATGGTTTTAATTGAATCATTATTATTATAAACATTTTAGTTTAATTTATTAATGCCTGATATAAATTTTTCGAGGAATTTAAGACCACGGTGCTGGTATGGGACAACACCTGGTATAGTGTAATTCGACTGTTTAATGGGTTTTGACTTATTATGCTTTTTGTTTAAATATGTTATATATGCATTTGATGAATTGCATCTGCTGGACCTTTGGGTGGTGTAGGGCATGGCCCATATATTCTTAAGGCAGTATGACTGTCTATTTGGGCTTGGCCTGGGTTACTTTGGGTGGTTTTGACCACGAGATGGGGCGTCATGGACATCGGCTTGAGTTAGTACGACTTCCAAGTTGGGCATGGCCCGTGGTACTAGGATGGTGATGCCATCGGACTTGAGCGACATGGTCACAGGGACACGAGGTGTCAAGCGTGTTGGTGGCTTAGGACCATTTTATTGATTACCACTCATGCGGGTCTTTGAGTAGTGTGCACACAAAGATACTCTATGATGAAGTGGTTTTGATCACTCGTGTGGGTAGAGGCCCTCGTAGATGCAGTTAGGTATTTTGGTTTGGTGTGATTGCCGTAGAAAGCCATGTGGGAGGTGAGGAGCCTTCATGGGATAGCATTGAGACTGTCAGGTTGGGGGCTGAGGCTCGTCCTGATTTGAGGGCAAACATCTTTTTTCCTCCAGGTTACTATTTTTTCCATGCCTTCGGGACTTCGTTACTTGAGACAAAATGTGTCAGAAGGCACATGGTGTCGGGTTACTATTTTGGGCATGCCTCCAGGATGTCGGTACTTGGGACACAAGGTGTTAGGTGGCACATGGTGCGGGGTTACACGATAGAGATTCTAGCATTAGCCGAAGTAGGTGACACTCCGTGGTGGCTGTTGAGAAAAAGTGGAGTTTTTGTTTATTGGTGAATTTTTCTATTTACTGCTTTCCCAGTAAATTCATGACTGCATAAACACATATATTTGGTACGCACCGTTGGGTGGTATCCTACTGAGATTTTTCTCACACCCTGTATGGGCCCTTCAGGACGCATCCAGACATTATGGGTTTATGTGCAGGAAAGAGGTCAGCTTCAAGAGCTGGGTTACATTAGTTGTTTCTTGGATATGGTATGTACCTTGAGGTCATTCCTAGATGGGGTTTACTTTGTTCTGTTTTTCTTTTCTGTATCAGCTAGCTTACATGATGTAGCCACTGTTGGTTAGCCATTAGCGCCATTTTTATATTCAGTGGTGTATGAACTGCTTTGGATGGATGTTTTACTGTTCAGTAGTAGTTACCTGTTAACATCATGATGTTGTGTTCATTTTTTTGTTTTTGTTATATATATTGCTTCCACTGTTTACCTATGTTGTTTATGCTTCCGCTCTGCGGGTCTGGTTTGAGTCTGCTGAGTCTTTCATTCCACTACATCTTTTCTTTTATACTCAGACTAGTACCCTTACCATGATCCTACGAGAGGGTATAGCCTCCCCACTATACCAATCAGACCCTCACTACTAGTCAGTACCCTTTGGCGTACAGGGGAGGTGCGCCTAAGTTATTGACACCCGACCTGTTCGGCACAGTTCGGGTGGCTGGCCGGGTCTGGGACGTTACCGAACATTAGATCATAGTGTACCAAACCCATATGAAACTTTCATCATGTTTGTTCATATAAACAAACCATATTAAAAAATAACACATCTAATTATTATTACCACTAAAAAATTATTGAATAGCTCCCTCAATTATTATTGGACCCAATTATATATCATACATATTCCTTGAATGAAAATAGACTCATTGTTTCCTATATAACACACTATGTGGGAATTAAATATAATTATACATAAAACCACACCCCTATATTCCATTACATTAACCAAAAATCATCCCATAAACTTATATGTCATTATGCCCAACAAACTTTTACAAAAACACATGTACTGTAGTTTCGCCCAAACAATACCCCTAATAAGAAATACTACCAAACACATTTCAAATGACACCCTGAGTTAGAAATAAACCCTAACACATACCTTATATATCCATAAGTTATAATTAAACCCATAAATATACCAAACACATATACTTGTAATTAAACCCAACCACATACCCAAAAATAATAATTTTTATTACACCTAATTGAATATCAAAAAACCTGAACAGCCGGTAGTACATAGAATATTATCCTCAACATTTCCCAAAGATGTCATTACACCCAACCCATACCAAGTATATTAATCATATAAGGAACCATGTAGTGAAAAATATATTATTTCAAACACCACTTAAAAAAATCATATTACGATATGGATAGTAAACAATTATACATTATAATGATTGACAAGGGTTTTCTTTCTATAAAAATCTATTTCGTATTTAGGTTATATTTAGTAACTCGTGTACAACCATTTCACCTCCTTACTATCAAACAATGATTCCTAATATCTATAAAAAAAATTATTCTTTAAATGACTTTTTTTATTTGTAATGTATTATAGTCTAATGTGTATCATGATTTGGGAAGAAAAACACAGTATCCCAATCCCCATTTCCAGAACACATTAGTCGTGAATATTTTCATTGATGGTTATAGTTTGAATCATGATAAGAAACTGAACACCTATGACCCTTAACACTATCATTTCACTTATTAGTGATTATGAAACAACATTTTAATTCATTCAAAATCATAGTCCCATTCTTGTTAAGTCTCGTACATTACAACACTAATACAAACCCAACTAAAATTATTCTATGATGTATGGACCACCTTTATCATTATAGTAGATATGTTCACATTAAGTATTCCATTGTGATTCAACTATATTTATAATAAATCTTAAAACCTAAAAACCCACTATAATAGGTAATAACTAGCGATGATCATTGAAAGTATTATAACAACAAAGAATATAATTAATATGGTAATTAACCTTACAAATATATATCAATTGATATTGACACCACATGAATGAAATAACTAACAGAGAATATTTAACACCTGAAAGATGATGAAATAATGTAGGAGACACATTTTGAGTAGCAGTAGAGGGTTAAAATGAGAATATCCATATTTTAATAAAAAATTATTAACCAATTAAAATAAATTTTTCTTATTTAAAAGAAAATAGGCAGGGGTTATTAAGTACCTGATCTTCTATAGCTGGGTACCTATTACACTAAAAGGAACATAATATACGTTCATTTTTTATCTAGTAGCCACCCATGGACTTCCTCTTCATTTATAGAATCACTCAAGTACATACTCTTCTATACTGGGAACCCAATGTCATCATTCCAAAGGTAGGAGACTCTACACATAATATATATCCAAAAAATTGATACATGACATATCCCAACTCCTATAATGATCTAAAACCATAAAAAATAAACAATTAATCAAAATTATATATTGAAATATTTAGGGTGTTATATATAAACTAACAACATAATAAAAAATAATTTGAAAATTTATAAGATCATATATTAATAGAAATTGAAAAAAACCCAATATTTTGTTATCATTTTTTCTTACACCATGAAACCAAAAAAATGAACATTGATTGGTTAGTGGTATTGTACCAATATGATCAATTTTCATATTTTCTATTACAATCTATATTATAGAATTTTCATTTAACGAAATGTTTAATAAGGATTCTATAAAATAAAGTTGAATAATATGTTTGATGAAAAATATTAGAATCATACTTTTTTATTCTATGAGATTCCCTTAAAAATTATTTTTGGGAATTCTTATGCTACATTTCAAATCTCTCATTCCATTTCAACCATATTTTACTCTTTTTTATTTTCTAATTTTTTTATTAAAGTATTCTCACTATTTTACAACATTCAAATATTATATTTATTTACTATAACTAAAATAATGAATTTACCACAAAATTGATTATAGTATCATGGATTGGAGTTATGAAATTAAAAAAAATCAAATATATATATATATATATTCTATTATTCCCAGTATATAGGGTATCCATATATTTTCTGAATCTATTTTCTAATCTACTAATGATTTTCATGAGGCCTCTATCCCAAGAACATAAATTTTTTATTAAAATTTAAATAATGTTAATATTTTTTCAACATAAATCTATATCCAGTTATTGAAATATAAACATAAACTATAATTACTATGGAGTATAATAATAAAATATCAATTAATAAGAATCAACCATTTTAACTTATTTATTATTCTTCAATCAATTTGATTCTAATTCAAAACCCTTGGTAGATACCATATCATAAAATTTATAACATTCCTATCAACATATCAACATCAAAATTATTTCATTAGAAACAATCATGATGTCATTATTTTTTTATAATACTTTATAAAATAATTTAATTTCCTACTGGATGTATAATAAATAAATGGGGCAATTCATTAATAATTCATGAATCCTCACACATGCCTCTTAAATAAATTTCATATTAAATTCATAGAATTCTAAATTTTCACATATATATATATTAACAATAAGATATGGAGAAATAAATATGTTATAAAAAACATTCCCTACTAACTGATGTGATGTTAGAATGATTTTTCAAAATTTGAGTAAGAACGTTTAATTTTCTCATATCAAAATGTTTATAGATGAATTATTCCAAAAAAATCTACCTGAACGATATCAACTTGGTGCCCTCCTCATACCATGCATGGCCCCCATCATATGTCACCTCATTTCCTAGCATAATCACATCACATATCTCCCAAAAATACATGGGTCATCATGGTTGGGTAATCTTAAACACCAACTCATATTATCACTGTTACTTAAACACCAACTCATATTATCGACACTATCCTGGATATTGGGAAAACCACCCAAAACCCAAAACCTTTGGGTTTTGGTAAGTTTATTTTACTTAGGTGGTTTCAATATATAAATAACATAATTTACATCATATTGAGATGAAATATAGTACCCAATTTATGGGTTCACAAAAACTACACCTGTTTACACCACTTCACCACTACTTCACCACACATAAAACATCACCGCAGATACCACCCCTATATTAAATTCACTAAACTACAATCACAATAATACAAACATCCCAACTTTTAATTATAGTTTATATTATTTTGGTTATTTAATTAGTCCACACACTCTAATTTACTACTCCATTTCATTTTACTTTTACACATCCCATTCATTTATCATTCTAATTAATAAACCTTGATTCCAAACATCAGTTTTAAAATTGTCACATTCATTACGAGTCCTTTTATATTAATTTTAGTACTAAATTTTTTTTCATGTCTAACTGGGAAATATCCAAGACCACCATACATAACATTTCATCCATCTCACACAACAACCACAACCACAACCACACATCATCCAATCCATAACATCACAAAATCCACCCGTGTTAACCACCACACATAACCACCACAAAAGACAACCATATCACACATCACCTCCATGAATCACAACCTCCACTAATCATAAATTCTTCACATCACTTCTTCAAACCACAAAAAAAATCACATCACCATCAGAAAACACAACCACCATATACCTGCCTACATCAAATTCCATTCCAACTAATCATCATTCCCCAAACCCAAACATATTATTAACCATCAAAATACCACAATCACCATGATATCTCCCACATCACATGAGGAAACACAATATGAACAACAATAAAAAGAAACACATCCCAACTTCTATATATTTGGGATTAGGGGAATATATTACCTCACATCATTGATTTAAATGACTATTGAAAAAAAATATTTCCATGGAAATCATTTCATTATCCATATATATATTTATATAAATTTCATTCATGGTGATGAAAACTGGAAACTAATCAAGGGTCTCACATGCATATGCATGATTTCCATCATTATAAAAATTCATATTTTTCCTCTACAATAATTAAAAAATATATATAAAACATGTGATTTATGCCTATAAATACCAATTTTATATTTATCCAATAAATTAAATATCTTATGATGACCTTTACTATCCTCACAATGAAATGAAAATTTATGGAATCCCTACACAGGAATGTAAATAGGGATATAAAAATGACCCAATTACTCATGGAAGCCTTCGAATTTTACTGGAAAAAACAAGGTGATTGAGATACAAATTGAAAACCAAAACCATACTAGAAAACAGCATAAAAACATGAATCGCAACAAGACGTCATCAAAACACAGCTCAAAAATATCCAAAATCTAAGTTTTTCACCCAATTATATAATTAGAAAAAGAAAAAAAACTTGGGTATGGAGAGAAGAACTCACCACATGTCACAAAACAAATAAATCATAAACCCATGGATTAATGCATGGGGGAAGGGGGTAAAAGACCCTCCAAAGATGCCAAGGGATTTCCCATAACCAATGGAATGAATGGTTAAGCGAGATAGATTTTGATGATATAAAACTTATAAAAAACATAGAAACCACCCTTTTATTGTTCTGAATTGTAGATTCACATCATGTTTTTTTGAATCAACACCCATTAAAATTGTTAAAAAATTTAAGGTATGAATCCTTTGAAATTAAAACTTCTATGGGAAGTGATGGAACCTCCACTCGATTTAATTTACTTCATGAATCCTAATTTCATATCATTTATTTATTATTCATTGTTTCCATTTCCAAAAACAACTCATGGATTTATATATTCAGAAGCCACAAAAAATACTTAATGAATTCTTGTTACATGATATTCACCTCATATTATAGTTTTGATACAACTCTAACCTCCACAGAAAACTCTTC
The DNA here is from genome assembly GCA_963277665.1 of Viscum album. Lineage (NCBI taxonomy): Eukaryota > Viridiplantae > Streptophyta > Magnoliopsida > Santalales > Viscaceae > Viscum > Viscum album. Next base: position 899,408,822 of record OY728127.1, read on the forward strand.
AATCATCATTTGAGCACCACCATCACCCAAAATAGAGGATTAATGGGTTGATAATGCAAAAAATGTTTCAAGTAAATTTTGGGAAATTTTTAATAGAATATTTTTTATAGGATCCTTAATTTGTAAATTCATCTTCTATTACAAAAGAAACCGATTTTAATTGGTTATTTTAATCATTTTTTGTAATAATGCATTGTACCATAGCATAAATATAAGATATTGGGTGTGATAACTGACATGTTTTTTGGGATTCCACATGATTTTGTGTTATATGATAACTCATAGGTATATAGAAAATAATATTTTTTTTGGAGATTTACCATCCTTGATAATGAGTCAGATTCCACATTGTATTTGAACCTATTAAAATCTATTTCTTTTTTCTTTTTTTTCTCATTGGTCATGTGGTGTTACATTATTTATGTATGAAGAGGGTCATACTATAGAAATTCAATAAGGTTAATTTATGTTTAAATTAATTATTAAATATATCCTTTGTACATTCAACCCATCCATCACAATGGAAGAAAATGGTCCTTCTAGGCACTTCAATTACAATCAATGCGCATGTTCCTTATGTAAGATTAAAGAAATTATTCTTTAAGCCAAGGATAATATCAATTCATAAAGAAATATTTTTATACTAATATTTTATGGAAAATGTTAACATATTAGGGAGAATCGAATTTTACCATATCTTTTATCTTTAGGTATATATTTTTTTGAAATATTGATAGTGTTCTTTCCGCCACTCATAAATCAAGGAAAAATGTCATTTTTTAAAATAATTATATATAAGTTGATTGTAAAAAAACTAAATATATTTTTAATTACATTATTTGAGGATTTTTACGTAAATTTCATTATTATACAAGCTATAATAGAACATTGGGTTAAGAAGAATATAATTTATTATGGTAATGTGATAGTTGAAGAGGGAAAGATACTGATCTAGAGATAAAAATATTTAGACATTAAAATAGAAGAAGATGAATATGTTAATGTCATATTTTCTCATGTAAATAAAATTTTTAGTAATATTTGTTGCATTAGTGATAATATTGATCATTCAAAAATTGGTAATACGTTGATGAGAAATATTTCAAATAGATTTTATTTAAAAATTTCAGCACATGAAGATATATATGATCTTTATCCATATGAGCTACACAATATTCTCGTTATATATGTAATGTGAAAAATATATAATTCAAGAAGAAATTAAATGATGTGATGGATTTTGATTCCATGAGAGATATATAATTTTGAAATTATGAATATGTTACTAACATAATTTATTAAGATAATATAAAATAATATATAAGATTTCATACACCTATTTAAAAACGATTTCAATAAATATAAAAACAATAGAAGTGGTATATTCTCCAAAATATGTTATAAATAAAATGGTCTTTGATAATGTGGAATTACTTTCCTAAGAAGGATAATACCATATTATGAATATAAAAAAGATTAGAAGATATAATGAAAAAAGTAGAGAAAAATTAAAAAAAACTCAAATCCTAATGGAAGAAAGGATATATTTAAAAGAAATAAATTGGAAATCTATTGAGAAAAAAGAGGAAGTTAATGTTATCTTGTGAATCTATTCTAATGAAGAGAAATACGAAGAAAAATGAATTTTCATTTTCATTTTTAGATGACTATAGAACCATTTAGAGGTCATAAATGTAATTCTGGAACAATCTATTATGAATACACGTTTAAATATAAAATTGAGTTATGAAATGTGGAAAACTTCAGGATCATGTATTAAAATAAGATGATGGTGAGATATATAAAGAAACAAGTTGATATAAAATTGAGGAAAAAGGGGGATATATATTAATGAATAAAATAAAAATCTCAGAATAAAATTTGTATAATATGAGAAAATGATTAATAATCTCGAATAAAAACTCTCTTTGGAGGATGAAAAATTCTCAATGATGAAATAAATATTTCTTGATGATAATAAAAATATAAAAAATATAAATAAGTTCTTAAAATACTTAAATGATTTAAAGAGTGAATCCTCTAAAGATACTAAAAAAATTCTATTAAATTCTTCATCTAAAAATAATTTTTGAAAAAATAGAGTAACTAATAATTCATGTTCTAAATATTACATCTGGTTAATTATATAATATTAAAAATGACAAAAACTATCTAATAGAGTACCTGATTAAAGAATATGATTTAATTAATCTTTATAAACTAATTTATAAATCAATTCATATCCAATAACATCATTGGATGAAATATTCATGATAGAAATATATTCTGTACAACTCTGTTTTTTTAGAAAATTAAAATTTCATGATTATTTTTGGTGATTTTTAATGTTTATATATAAAGAATATACATGTTGATGTAACATTTCTCAATATGAGAGAAGTAAATAATCATAGGGGGACAGTTCTAATGATAATAAATCAATCTCTTTAAGAAAGAATATAGAAGTGGAAACTATCTATATATCAAAACTATAATATTGTATTGATTACCTTGAAGAGCTATGTAGAAGGTGTGATAATAAATTACATATGATTTAGATATTCCACAAAAAATTTCACATTCAATCCCCTATCAATGATAAAGGTAAAAAAATTCATATATACAATAAACTGAATTCGTTCTTGTTAGAATTTGTATTTAATACTAGTATGAATATAAAGGCATGGATACTAAATGTGGGTGTAATTACTATATGACTGCTGATGGTAAAATTATGAGAGACAATGTTAAATGTGAAGGAGGTGTAATAAAATTTGGTAATGACAATTTTTTAAAAATAAAATGTATTAGAATATCTCATATTGAACTTAATAATTTGAAATTAGATAAGTGCTCCATATATAATGGATGAAACTCAACATATTGAGTGTTATCAATGTTTTTGATAATGGGAACTATGTAACATTCTAAATAGATACATGTAGCATTAAAATCGCAAGTTATGTATAAAATTTTTCTAAATGTTATAGAACTAATGGATATATATATTTAATTATGGATCCATTCAATAAATTTTACATCAGAATGAATGATGGGAACTTGCTATGGTATAGAAGAGTTGGGAATCTTGGCTAATGATGCCCAAATAATATTGTGAATCCTAAAGCGATATGATATTTTCCCAAGCTGAATTGAGATCAAAATAGTATCTATGGAACATTTCAATAGTAAACAAAATACATTAAAGACTCATAATAAAGAAGATATTAATTCCAAAATACCATTGGAATTCTTCCATATAGTTTTTTATAGACCCATGAGAATTAAGTCAAACAAATCTAATATTTACTTATTTAATTTCATAGAATAATTCACTCAGATAACTAATGTTCTTTTCATCCAGAATAATTATGAAGCTGTTATGATATTCAAAATCTATAAAATGATGATTGATAATGATACTGGTTTTTTTATCAAAAAATTGGGATCTAATAATTATAAAGAATACACAAGATAAACATTTGAAACATATCATGGAAAATGGTTAATAAATCATCAGTCTATCAAAACCTATAATCCTAAAATAATTATACTATTGAGAGGAATAATATCAGAATTATGGAAATTGGTAAAACAATAATTGTTGAGAATGATAATTCAAAATACATATAGACAGAGGTAATGTGAACTACGGTGATCATTCGAAATACGTGTTTCGTGAGATTTGAAACACATAATACATCCTACGATATTTGGTACCAAAATAATCCTATAATGAAATATTTCACTGTCTTTAGTAATCCCTTTTATATTAAAATCAAATAAAATAGACTAGGAAATTGTGATTAAAATGATGATCATGGAGTTATTATAGGCTATTTATCTGCTGGTAATGGAAATACATGACGAAATAAGAGATTAAATAAAAATATTAGTGTTTGGGTAGGAAAATTTATGAATTTAGTGGTAAAATAATATTTATATTCAATACAAATTTAATTATTTCTTAGAAAACAATGATAGTATTTTTTGATGAAATGTGTGGATATTTTTCTAAAATCTGATCAAAAATAGCTAATATTAATTCATAATGTTAGATTTATAATGATTATGAATGTTTTCGTGGTGACATAAATTAGTTTTAGTGATTAAAGAAACATTTATACATTTACAATTTCACTTAGAATGAGAATTGACTAGTACATACCCTAAAGAGGCTGTGATTCGAAAATCAAACTTCTCAAGTGTCATAGGTCAATCCTTTAATGGTGGTTTAGGTTGTTTATCATAATTAATTGGTAGAATATATAAATGTTTAACTCAATAAAATTTAGAAGGACTCTATATGGGAAATTATTCCCAACATGAAAACTAAAAATGTGATAGAAAATATATGGGTTTTGAGAAACAAAATGAATGAGAAAGGTGAATTGGTATAAAGTAATTCTATCTTTTTAATAAGTCTATTAAAAAATTTATGGGATATAGATTGAAGAAAAATCTTCTTTGTATAAAAAATTGAGACTATTAGTATGTTTTTGGTAGTGGTATCTCATAATAATTATATATTTTCTCAAATGGAAGTAATGTCTATATTTCGAATTGGTCACCTTGATAATAAAGTCTTTATTGGTATGTTAGAATGTTTAAATTTTTATACTAATATAATAATAGTTTCCAGAATGAATAAAGAATTTAATGGTATAAAATAGACTCCAAGATCCTATTATTCTATAACTGATGATTGTTTGAGAAAATGGGGTTTACCAAAGGCCATATTGACATTAACTTGTACTAGAAAAATGACTTATCAAACACACTTGTGTGGATAGTATTTTTGGATTACATAATTATTTCCATTAATAAAAATTTATTATATTGGAAATTTTCTACAATGATATAAAACCAGTTTTAGAAGCCTATGATGGGGTAGACGAACTAGTTTTTGGACTTATAGATTGAGAAGAACATATATCACATTATCTTTTCATAAGAAAAAAAATCCAAATAATTTCTGGTATTTATTATAATTAAACCCTCAAAAGAGTTTTCTAAAACCAGTATTATTTTAACTAAGTAGATAAATGATGAACAAGGTAACAAGGATGATCAGAATATTTTTAAGAGTATGATGAGAAACTTTTTGTATATCACAATATTCATGTCATATGTAGTCTGTGTGGTGAATTTCTGTAAAAGTTATCAAAGCTAACTAAGGGAGTTTTAAATTATTCAAATTGAAAAAGTCATGAGATATTTAAAAGTCATAGTGTTTTGTAGGTTTCTATGAAGGTTTATTGTAGATATTGATTTTCTTACACACATTGATGCATATTGGGAATGATATTGTATTGAATGATGATTCAAATCACATTTTGTGGTCTTTTTTGGTGACGATTTTATTAGAAAATACATATTGAGAAAAATTATATCTATTAGTATAGATGAGTAACCATTTATGGTGGATACTCATTCAGTTACATAGGCAATGTGGATTTATATTTAGCTTGCAGATTTTATTACTGATATTTGATGACCCTTGAGGATATTGTGTGATAATTAGAGTGATATTTTTATTTAAAAAATAATGTTCAACACACTCAGTCTAAAAATTATGAAATTAAATATCATTTTATAAAATAATATATTGTTTTAGGTGAATTTAAAATCATATTTATTTACAACATGTTGAAAAGATTATTATAAAATCCATTCCATGTGAAAGATTCTTGGAGTTATGATTGAGATTTCATGATTAGTATTCCCTATATAGTAGATAATTTTTTTTCTTTGAGGTCCACCTTTGTCCATTATATTATTATTCTAAAGGGGGATAAATTTTCATGATAAAGGGGGTATAAGGTACATGAAGAGTTTTTTGATATGATTATTCTATAGATGATTTACTAGTAATGGAAAACCATTTAATGAAATCATGATGAAGATATTGAAGAATTAATTTACCTAGTTTTGTCAATTTAGTAGTATTCAAATGATTCTCCTTGATGGCGGTGAAGGAAATTACATGGTAGTGTCGATGCAGTGGACTTCAAATAATTCTCCATGGTGGTGGTGGAGGTGTAAACACCAGTGTTTTAGTAGTGGCCTTTAATATTTATCACTGTTAAAGTTGATGAAATTTTTATGTTTCTTGAATAAAAAATTTTATTCATATGTTTGGTAATTCATGGAATTTTGAAATGATTTTAAAAAAAACAAGTTGGTATTGAAGATCCCATTGGATTTGTGTCATTATTAGAGAATTCATGAAGATTTATTTATTCTTTATATGTTTGGGTCATTGTATTTTTTGATAACCATTATTTTGTTATTCGTAATTCATAAGATTATTGACCTAACGAGTATATAATTTTATATCATATAAGAATGTTTCATGATGAAATAATGTGTTTTTTAGTAAGGATGGAGTTTGGTTGATGTATTTTAATTTGAAATAGATTTTTTTAAAGATTTACATAGCTAAATTGGTGATGGGAAAATTCATATAGGCAATTTTCATAGTCGTCTTAACTATGTAGGAAAATCATATACTATCTACAATAATTTAATAGAATGTGTCACATATTCAAATGATCAATATAGATAATTTGGGAATTCACATAGAAAAATAATTTAGATAACTGATTTTCTATGTAGTTTTTTGAGTTTCATGTAGTTTATTTCAACATAGTAATTTTGTGAAAATTTTATGTACCCTACATAGTTTCACATTGTTGGATTCGACATAGGTATTTTAAGAAACTTGTAGATGATTTTCTATGTAACCTTTTGAGAATCAGGTTTCCATTTTTTCACATTGCTATATGTTCTCTTTATAACTATTTCAATATATTCTACATAGAGATTTATTTTCTAAATATGTTTATAATAAATTTTTCTAAGGTGATTTTATTAGATTTTTTATATAAATATCTATGTGCATCTATAATCATATTCTACTATTTCAAAATACATTATGAAAATGTCGTTGTTGACTGTAGTTATGGAGATCATGTCGATTTTATGATTACATTTGTATTCTACATTATTTTAATAAATTTTCATAATTTGTTTTCAAGGAGTTGTGGGTATTAAGAAAAAAATTGTATGAGGTGATTTTGAAGTTGAGGATGGTTCTTTAGAAATCAACATCTAATGAAGCTTATGTCGTTATTGATTGAATATGAGTATGAGAATATTTGTGTAGTTCATTTCAATAATTCCCTATTAGAAATTCATTTAGATGTATTTTTTTTGAGGCTCATGGAAGTGGATCGTCAACATCTCTTACCAAAAAAACCTAAATTATAGGGGATCCTATTTATTTTTTTAATAATCATTTCTAATGAAGTTTGAAGCTATGATATTGGGTGTGATACAAGACATGTGTGGTGCACTACTGCATGATTTCTTATAAGAATATATTTTATAGGATATACTGTTAATATTACATGGTTGGGTTGAGAAACTGGTCATGGAAAGGAGAAGGATTCCACATTGGATCTGAACCATGTAAAATATTTTTTTTATTTCTCATTCTTTTTCTCCATGATAATGTGTGGCTAATATATTTATGTTTTGAGTGGATAATACTCTAATAGGACACATGAGATTATATATACTAATAATAAATTAAAAACATCCCTCCACTAATTCAACCACACATCCTAGTTGAAGAAACTAATATTGATAAGAACTTCACTGGTTTTAGGTAATGTTCACATGGAATAATATTAATCTCATTAGTGGAGAATATTAACAGTTTTTGAATGGAAAGGGAAAAATTGTTTATCAAAAAAATATTATCCACATGATCCAATTATTATTTGTAAAAATTAGATAAATTTTTATGATAATGTAAAATCATTAAGAATAAAAATATCATATTCATATGTGAGGAATTTTATAAAAGGGAAATATCATATAGAGTCATAAATTCATAAGGATATGAAATTGACGTGTTTAATATATTGTTTCATTTTCATGTTATCTGCTCTTATCACTTAATAAAATTTACCTAAATATGTAATATGTGTTATTAATTGATTATTATAGAAATATTACATATGTGATATTTATTCCTTACAAGTCTATTGTGATTAATTGGATTAAACATCATTTATTATTTAAGGAATAAAATATAGGATTTAAAATTTTAAAATTCAAGATTCATAATTCCATAGAGTTTACAACTTTATAGGTCCTAGATAATCATAAAAATATTTTGATATAAAATCTCATATAAATGGAAATGAATCCTTACCAAAATAATTTCATTTAAAGAAGTATTTATATGATTAACAACACAACTCATATGATTTTATTTGAGAAAGACCTAACATAAATGGTATAAATAGAAGTGGACTAAAAATAAGACTACATCACAAATAAATATTTATTTTTTTAGGTGAATAAAAATATATGCGGAATATGTCTGACATGAAGAATAAAACATTGAATTATAGTCTCCAATTGATTTTAATATATTCTATTACAAAATTACATCCTAATTTAGGTTATCAAAAAAATTAATTATCAAAACATCAAATATTAGATATTGAATCATTGGGGATTTGATGTTGACACATCCCATGTATTTTGTTTCCTATATGGGTAATTTTTTATAGTATTAAATATAAGGTAACAAATTCCTTCATGTAGCAATACTTGTTTATTTATATCTTTTCTTTTCACAGTGTGGTGATTAACTATTTGAATGATATTAGTTGAATTTTAATTCATTTGGTTTGACATTATATGAATCAATATCATTCAATATGGGGTAATATCATGTATATCTATTGATGATGAATATAATACTACATTTTAATGACATATAATAAGGAGATCAACAATTTAATTTCATCCTAGAAGGCACACAAAGGAGTATGTTTTAATCTAATAAATTCTTAATAGAAAAATTATTTTTAATATTGTTCATGCCCCAATGAAAGATTAAGTGTTACACTAGGATTTAATGTCACCACAAAAAACATTAGGGTATTATAATATCTTGTGTTATTTAACTTGGTTTATATAATATGTTGGGGTTTTAAGGTCAACTAGAAAGGCTAATGATTACACTGCAGTTTTATGTCAAATAGTAAGGATTAAGGGAAAAATGCTATTTAAGTTACTCAAATAAGATATATGGTTATGTTCAAATTTTTTAGTGTGTATTAATTTTTGAGGGATATTTTAGGGTTTACGTTCCTGCAAGAAAAATTATGGTCATATAAGATTTTTATACCATGCATAAAGGTTTATGGAATATTTTTGAGTTTAAGGTCCACAAGGTAGATTTAAAACTACGTTTCATTTTTTTTCTTCAAGGAAGGAATTTGGGATACAATGGGGTTTGGTTTCATCCTGGAAGACATCAGGTTGTGATGGAGTTTTTTGTAATCGTCAAAGTCCTATGGGATTTTCTCTGATTTATGATATTTCAGAAGTACATATGTTTATGCAAATTCTATGTAATTAAGTAATCCTTAATTGATACATATGGGTTTAATTTCCCATGGTAAGTATTAATGTTATTATTTATTTTGTGACATATAGAACGTATTATAGGATAACCTAGGGTTTACAGCCCCCTATATAGACATATCATTACACTATATTATTATGCAGTCTATAAAGGCTTAGGGAATATACCACGGTTTGTATTTCCCTATTATGAATGTAGGGTACACTACACATCTCTACTATCCATGATGACTTAAGAGAAAACTAGCGGTTTATGGTCCCTTGTGAAGGAAAAAGGCAGTGATGAAGTTTTGTTCCATTCTGTATGGATTAAGGGATATGATGGGGATTAAAGTCTACTGGGAAGAAATACGGGTTTTTTTGTATAATCAATGAAGGATTAAGGGGCACATAGAGTTTAAACGACACATAATAATAATTAATTATATGTTATAGTTTTCTATCATATAAGAAATAGTAAAAGGTATAACAGGTGTAACACCCAAAACTTATGGTCTTTTAAAAATGAATGTAATGTTTGATAAGATGAATTACATACAAAATGAATTTATAAAAACCAAAAAATATTTAAACAATATTAATAATGAATTTATAGTAAACAAGAATATGGTAAATCATTAAATGTTATTACCTTTGGAAGATAAATAATTAGTATTTGTTATTATTGAAAAAGGTTATTTTCAATAAAACATGTCTTTATGGTATAAAAAATATAAATTTAATAGTATTGTTTATTAATAATAATTAAATAATACATAGTTATTTTCATTATTGAAATATTAAGTACTTTTTAAATAATAATGGTACTATATTTATTTTAATTAAATTCATTTTCATATATTATAATATTTTATGTAAAAGATTAAAATATTAATTATATATTTTTATTTTTATTACATTATATTTTTTTATTAAATAGTCATTTAAATATTAGGTTAATTTCAAATTTTGGTTTTTTTCTAAAAAAATATATTTATGTGAAAAGTAAAAAATATCCATTTTTTAAAATTTTCATTTTAATTAATTAGATAAAGTAATTAAAAATCCCTAGTTAATCTTAAATTAATATAAGTATCTTTTAATTAATAATAATCTAATTGTTTGTATGAATAAAAATTATACCTAATTTTTTTATAAGTTCTTTTTTGGTCTTAAAAATGTTTTTCTAAAACCCTATTTCATAGTGAATTTTTTAATATTAAATTAATTTATTCCACATAAATAAATTTAGTATTGAAATATCTATTACATATTTATAATTAGGATGTAAATGTTTTTTTAAATATATACCTTATATTTTTTCCTTATTTTTAATAGAAACCATAGTGAATATTTATCACCTACATAATGGTAAAACAGGTAATGAATGTTAAAAAATTATGATAAGACATAAAATATCTCAAACACTTTTATATATTTTATTGGGTGGGTATTTCTCAACCATGAACATAAATTATTGAAAATCTTCCCATTTTCCACTTTCCATTGATAATTATGTTAATATGATTTTAAATAAAGAATAAAAACAAATTGTCAGTCTCTTTGTTTTGATATATATAAATTTTTTAAATATGGATAAAAATAGGTTATGATATGTTATAAATGGTTTGTTGAATTACTAATTAATCTTTATTTTAATTTAAATTTATTTATAATTTTAAGTGATTATTAAATTTCTAAAACTTCTTACACAACACCTACAAAATGTTTGGAAACCTGAAGAAAAATCATGTAAATGATTTTAATTAGTCTAAAATTAATAGTTTCAGGGTGTTTTATAGTGTTACAAAACTTTTTTAGATAAATATAATATATTATTTATGTGTGGAAGGTTTTTATTTGAAATAATTTTTAATTTTTTTGAAATTAAATACAAATTAAATGAATAGTTCAAAAATTATATTAATGATATTTTTCAATAAAAAATATAGTATGAAATGGTTTTCAAATTCATAAAAATATTATATTCAACCAATTTTGATATATATGGTTTAAAATATCATCCACGTTTCATTAATGGGTCATTTTTCCTTTCCTAGAAATTTTCTTGACCCCTAAATAGTAAACAACATTGATATCAAGGTAATCATCAAAAGGGTAAATAGGGGTTAAAATAAGTAAATAAGGGTGGAAACACTACCTAAAATTTTCTAAATTATTGTTGATGAGATGATTTATACTCATTCATATCCTATTTTATAAATATATTAATATTTCTCAACTTTTCATGGAATATTAATTTATATTAATTTAATATTATAGTAATTTGAAAAAGTTCCCCTCCCCTCACTTATAAAATAGAGCCTCTAATCATATATTCCCCAAACTATTTGAGAATTATAGTTAAACCAATTCCAAACCCAATGCATTATAAACATTCCATTATTGGAAATATATTATATGATCTCATCATAATACAAGCCTATATGTCTTTAGGTGTAATCCAAATGTGGATTTATGAAGATGATATATCACTCTTAAATATGAGTTTTGATTTTAATTCTTATTCTACCTCCGTAAAATATTATTAAGACATGATGATATAATAAAACCAATAGATTTTATATATTAAAATTTTGTTATTACTTATGCTATATGCCTTTTCATATCATTTTCTATTAAATGGTGAACAAATGCATTATTCATGTGTACGAGTGGACTACCATCTCTGTGAAGAAATAAATTTCATTTCCATAACTGCATATCAAGGATGGATATAATGATGTATAATATATATATATATATGATATCCTAGAAATTATTATAATACAGGAAAATTAAATTAAATATTACATTCTTTTCCTCATTTTTGTTGAAAGATTCTATCATTCCTCATTTCTACATACAACCTAACATCTCCATGATTGTAACATAAATTTTTTTTCAATACCACATCACCTGGTTGGTCTTAAAATTAAAATTACTATATAAAAATATTAATTATTTCAAGATTCATAATATATATATATTATTATAATTAAATCTTTGACCATACTCACTTACAAAAGTCATTTGGTAATATATGTCAAATATATTCAAAACATATTACATGTAATTTTAGATAACATGGTAATATATATAATATTAAGAATAAGATATTGAAAAGGGTTCTTAATAAATTATATAATTAGCCATGTTTTATTATTTGGTTATATGAATAACATATTTTATGACTTTAACTTTCAGTAATTTACATGTTACCATAAACATTATTTTAATTGTTTTAAATATTTATATTCTAAATCATTTTATTCCATGTCTATATTTTAAAAAATATTTTATAGACATATTTATATGGATTTAAATTAATTTTAAAGGAAATTTCATGTCTCTTTTTACATTATTTTAATGTTTTAAAAAATAATTTTTTTTTATATTTTGTAGACCATTATCTAAAAATATTTTACTTATCTACTAAAAGAGATATGTGTTATTATTTTAATAATGGAAGTGATTGATTTAATGTGTTTCAAAGATTTTTTATTCCTTTAAAATTTTCAATGATGATTGATGGTATCAATATAGCTCACGACGATGGATGATCCTATTATATCTTCCTAATGCATTGGGGGATGATTATGTTATCTTGAGAATTATATTGCAATGTAACATTATTAGATATTCTACTTTTTAGTGTTATTGTATGTGTTTTTTAATGGATCTAAGAATATGATTTCCCATTTAACAATTGTGACATTCGATTCTTGCTAATGATTTTTTTTTCACATTATTTTAATATGTATGAAAGGGAACTTTTTTTTATAGAAACATTATGCCCTTTGGGGTAAAATGAATTTTTGTATGAAAATTGATTTTTATGGGTTATAACATTTTTAAAGAAACTATAACTATCAGGTTTATATATTTTATGTTTCTTAACAATGTTTTTAATGAAAATATTTTTATAGTAAAATTGATTTTATAATTAATCAATATTTAATCTAAAATATTATTATGTTAAAGGAAAACATTTTTTTGTCTTATGGATTTTAAATAGACTAAAATGTTTCATTAATTGTTTTTATATGTCTAATGACGATCATTTTATGCTTTACCCAATCTTTGAAATTTTTAAATAGGGTTTTCTAATGATTATTTTTAAAATAATAAGTCTTGCTGAATGCTGGAAGGATTTTTCATCAAAAGAAATAATGTTTCAGAATAATGGATTACATTGTGAAAAAATGAATATGGAGGGGAACATCACCCATAGTAATATATGGGTTTTTATGTAAGATTTATTGCCGATTCTTATAAAACCCTTAACTAAAAATATAGAAAAATGAAAAAAAGAGTGAATTATCATATAATGAAATATTTTATGGATTGAATGAGGACTGGGTCCTTATAGAAGGTATTAGAATAGGTTTTAGATAATTTTTTGTGTTAGGATAATGTAATTAAGTGTCCTTATTAGATTCAAATTTTTTATTATATTGATATATAATTTTAGGATTAGCATGTCACTTCCTCACAATAATGTTTATTTATAATGTTTTTTGGTAGAGGAATTAAGGAAACTGAAGTAATAAGGCATTGAGTGGAAAATATTCTTACTAATAACCAACATGGAATAATTATAATTATATATAAACTTCTTTATTGTGATTGATCTGTTAACATAGGCTATAAATTGGTTTATTTTTTATGTTAGAATGATACCAAATTCACCATATAAAAGCATGCCTATAGTAGATAATTTCATAAAATAGCACCCAACAACATTCCATGGATCATTTAACTTTGTGATATAAAATTTTATACTATAAAAATGGAGAATATATTTGATTTCATGGGTTATTTGAATCATAAAAATTTAACTCTTCACATTTACCATTTTAAAGGTGAATCTAACTGATGGTGGACATTTTATAAGAATATTATAGAATGAGAAAGTATTGATTCCCTAGAATGAGATAAAATTATGAATATTTTCCTGGAAAAATATTTTCAATAGGATTATTAATATAAGAGAGACAACTATTCTCGTAATTGAGACTGAAGGATGATGTCTCTTTGGTTATGTATCAAGAACACATCACCTTATTGGAATGGTATAAACAAAACATTATTTAATATCTTCATTGTAAAATCAGTTTCTTTTCTTCCAGATTGGAGAAAATATATCTAAGATAATTGGATTTAAATGAATCCAAAATTCAATAGAAACTGGTTCGATTAGTTGAGAATATAAAACTGGAGTTTTTTTATGATAATTTATTTCATGGAAAATTGTATAAAAAATCCCATATGGTAGTAAATGGGGAAGATTTCATTAATGGAATTTTAATATAAGAAAATGAATTTTACATCTCATAATAAGTGTGGTAAAAAACCCTATAAAATTACTAATAAAATATGTAATGCGATTCTGATATAAAATATTTAGATATGTGGATTGTTATTAAAAATAAAATTATAAAGAAAATGATAAACAAAATAATAAAATTTTCATACTTTGAAGAATTAATTATAATGATATTGGTATTTATGTGTGTACTTACCCAAAGATATGAATGAATATGGAAATGATAATGTTTAAAAAAAGAATGGTGTCACTAAATCCCTTGAAAACACTTTGGAATATATTGAACCATCCAATGATTTGGTGTTATGTGAATTTTTTTTATTAACATTATGACATTGAATTTTTTTATTTGGTGTTTAGAAAATCATTCATTTCTGATAAATTTTATGAAAAATGGAAAATTTAACCTAATGAAATAAAGCCATAAAATTTGGGAAAACTCATAGGATAAGTATTAATGTGAAAATAAATTTTATTAATCCTTTTTTTGATGTCATTATAGTGTAATTAACAAAAACCCTTGTTTTATTTCATGTTATATAGCTTGATGTTATTATGGGTATGGATTAGATTTCTATTTACCATGTTAAGATTGATTTTAGAGCTAAAGAAGTGGTTTTTTAGAATGGGTTCTATTTCTATAAATTAATTAATTCAAACCATTAATAACATATCAAGAAGCTAAAAATCTATTAAAAGATATAAATTAATGTTAACGTGTTTTTTAGAAGAGGGGTATTGTTCAAATTAGTCATGTACCTATAGTTATGGAATTTCATTATTTATTTCTTGATGAATTTTCTGGTATTATACTTGGTTAAGATATTCAATTTACTAATTTTCTAGTTCATGATACTAATATAATTTAAAAGGCTCATTGTAAAATGGATATAGTAGATATTTTATAATTTAAAAGGATTTTATAATAGTTTATTGTTAATGTTTTCATTCATCCTAGTGCATCCCCATCTACTAATCCTATTTCTATTTTTCAAATGAATGATTTTTTTACCACATTTCTTTTTTTATAGAACAATGAATTATATTTATTTTAAAAATGAGTTATTATTAACTCATATAAATGACTTGTTTGGGAATATCTATGGCAACATTAATTTCTCACAGTTTATCTAAGGTCCAGGTACCATCAATTGTTGTTGTAGGTTACAAAAATTTCTAAAATAACATTTCATACTAGAAATGGGCATTATGAGTTTATAGTTAAACCATTTGGGTTGAAAATTTATACTTCTTTATTTGTGGAATTTATGAATATAGACTTCCATGAGTTATTAGATATTTTTCTTGTTGTTCTTATTGATAATATTATGATATATTCTAAAATTTATGATGATCATGAGAAACATTTGAATGTTATTTTGAAAAACATGAAACAAAACACATCATATAAAAATTTAGAAAACATGCTTTCTATTTACAATATAATTCCATCCATTTACATATTGTAAATAAATATTGAATAACGGATAATCAGAATAGAACTAAAGTGGTTGATGGAAGAAAAAAACCAAAAAAATATTTTATAAATTTATAGTTTTATTTAGATAGTGCACTTTTAGAAGTGTTTGTTGGAAAAATTTCATTGTTATTTAGAATAATAAAAACATGGACTTGAATAAGAGTTAGGTTCTACTACAAAAGGTAATGTCATGAATTTTTCTAGAAATAGAAAAGAATATTATTGATTTCTCTTGTTTAGGCCCTAGTGTCTAGAAATATATATTTTGAAATCTACATTGATGCTTCATTAAAATGGCTTTGTTTTATTTTAATATAAAATTATTAGGTTATTGCTTACACTTAACGATAGTTGAATCATTTTTAGAGAAATATTTATTACATGATATAGAGCTAGAAAATATATTGTTTAACCTAAAAATTTGGAGCCATAATTTTTATGAAGTATATTATGAAAAACATATTGAACAAAAATATTTTAAACTGTATATTCACTTAGGAATAATTAAACATAATATAGAGGAGATGGAAAGGATTGATAATGGATTATGAATATACAATTCATTTCCATATATATAAATAAAATAAATTGGATGATTATTTTTCTAATAAAAATAATGGAACATTGACCATGTTGTGATTAAAATATGACGCTTGGGTTAATAATTTGTGGAATGTTTTCTTATAAATTATGCATGTATAATCTCTCTCTTTTCTTTTTTAGGTGTCAATAAAGTCATATCTATCATAAATTATACAGAATTCTAAAAAGTATGATCATGTTTTCTTAGAAAAAGGTAGAATATTTTTATAAATATATGTTTGAAGTGATTAATATTAAGAAAGAATACATTATAAAATCTGTATTGATGTTGTCTGTGCATTCTAGTTCACATTTTAAGAGAAAATTATTCTGTGAATCACATTGTTCCCCATATTTTGATCTACATTTCAGCACAAAGATGAATATAGTTATTTGAGAGTATTAATTGTGAGATGGAATAAAAAGATATATTCCAGAAATTATAGTGGAATAATTATCTTATCAACTGGTTAAAGAAGAATGAAAATTACGAAAGGGGGTTATTCAAACTTTTTTCATGGAAAATAAGAAATTAGAATATATATCCATGGATTTAATGATGGTATTTCCATATAAATCTCAAGGTAATAATTAGATTTAGGACATTTTTAATGCAATAAAAAGACATTTATATTTAAATATTATTCAATATACTATATATTTAGAAAATATTCCTCAACTATGTGACAATGTTGTAATAATATTACATGTAGTTCCTCTCTCCACTATATCTGATCGTGATCCAAGGTTTACATCAATTTTATAGGAATTTCTTCAGAATTCATTTGGAAATGAAATAAATTTCTATGTATCCTTTCATAATCAATCTAATGGAAAATCATAAAGATTAATTGATAATTATTAAGGTGTATTTTATTATTGTTCAAAATATTACCAAGTAATTTGGGGTTAATATCTTTCATTAGTTAAATATTCATGTAATAAGAGTATTATTTCTAGATTACAAATTGCACCATATGAGAAATTATATAAAAAGTGGATTCTTACTCGATATTATTGAGATGAATTAAGGGAAAGGAATTTTTTTGTGACCATAATTGAAAGATGAAATGGTCGATGAGATGAAAGTTATTCACAAATATATGTTGATGGGTTATTATATTCCCAAATTTAATTCATATAACAGGAAGAAAGATATTTCATTCGTGGAATGTGATAATTTTTTCCTTAACTTATATCCATGGAAAAGTGTTATTAATTTTCCAAAAAAATTAAAATTTATGTCAATGGTTCACTAGAGAATATATAATCCCAGATAAAGTTACATCATTTTCCTACTGATTTTCCATTCTATTGAGTTTAAGTTAGGTGAATTATATATTTCATGTTTATTTATTATGAAAATATGTATTGGATGCATCTCATGTTTTGATATATAATGTTTTTCAGTTTGTATAAAACCATTCTTAGGAGGATTATCTAGTATAAATTCATAACCACAAATAGAATTTTTTGTGGATTAAGATAATTTAAAAGGAAAAGGTTTTTCGGGAAAACAAAATGGTTGAAGAAGCAACATGGGAATATGAAAATTTTATAAAGGAAATATATCACCACTTCTTTAAGTAATGAATAAATAATTTTAGAATTAATTTAAAAGGGGGGGATAATTTAACAACATACGACATTTTAATAGTAAATCAATTTCATGCCTTATTAATATTTATTAAATTTTACATAATTATTCTCATTATCAAAATATTAAAATAATAAATTAAGAAGAAAATAGTTTTATTATTATTAATTAAATTTTCATGTATTATATTGTTTTATATAAAATATGAGTTTCAAAATTTTATAATTTTAATTTGAAAAAAATAACTTTATTTTTGGAATCATCATATTGAAATTAACTTAGGGTTAATTTTTTGACCTTTTCTTAAAAATATTGATTCTTCAATATATATTGATATATATATATATATACATATTATCAAAAATGTGCATTTTTCATTATTTAAATTCATTTAAAATTCTAATTTAATATTCATGTGACCTGATACGTCATTAACTAGAAATAATATAATTAACTCCCTCGGAATCATAAATAAGATATAGTACTATTTATGTACTCATAAATGCTTCAAAACCATTTTTTTCTAAAAATATTTAATCAACCCTTTTTGAGTTTTAAATATTAAATTAATTTCTTCCACTCTTATATATCGATTAATTTTTTATATATTACAAATATGGAATTAGGTTTTTTTTTCTTTAAATAGGAATCTTTTATTTATGTTAATTATGAAAACTAATCTTAATATAAAATTTTCAACCCTTTGTTGTTAAATCTGGTAAATATGGTTAAAAATAATTTATTAAGAGATAAAATATCCCTAACTGTTTTTTATTTAATTTTATTAGTTTTTTATAATCACTATCAACGGATCAAAATGTAGCAATTTTATTCCAATTTCCATTGATATTTCAATAATATAATATTAAGTAATGAATAAAAACAAAATATCATTGTCTTTGTTTTAATATCTAATTAATTTATAGGGATAAAAGGTAGTAACATTTTTTTATAAATGCTTCTTGACAATATTAATTTTTTTTATATTTCATGATTTTATATTCAATATTTTTAGTGCTTAAATAAATTCATTAAATACTTGCACAACCCTAATATATTTCTCCCATAAGTTAGAAGAAAACATGTAAATGACTTTAAAACCTCCAAATGTAATAATTTTTGGGCTTATTATAGTGTACCAATAATTATATAGATAAATAAAACATATTTTTTATGTCTTAAAGGATAATATTCGATTTAAATTATTATCTTCATTATTTTCAAGTCAAATGTAATCAATAATTCCAAATATGACATTAATGAAATTTTATAATGAAAATAATTTATTAATTTTTTTTTATTTAAAAAAATATTATCATAAACAATTAATGCAATATTGTTTATAATATCAAATGTGGTTTATTTATGGGCCACTTTTATTTTTATAGTAACATTCATTTCCCCAAAATAGTAAAAAACATTGATTTCCCAGTAATCATTAAAAGGGGAAGGGGTGATGAAATAAAGAGATCAGGCTGAAAACATCATATAAACTATTCAAAATTTAATATGATTATTTTTTTTGACTAATCATCATTCCATGATATTATTATATCAACATTTTTCTACAATCAATGAATATTAATTTATATTAATTTATTACATTGTGAATTTCAAAAATTCTATCTCTCATTATTTATAAAAGGCATCCTCATCTTATGACATACACACACATATTGAGCACTCTAAATCAGCCAGTCCCTCCCAAATCCCTTTCCAAACATTCTATACTCTACCTAGTGATTCTTCTCTGATAAAAAGAATAGCCTAAAAAGGGTTAATGTGTAAACAAAAGGTTGTTTTCCCAAGAATATGCATAACTCTTAATTGTCAATTTTCATTTTATTTCTTATTTATGGCAATAAAATCTTCATAAAACATAGTTATATAATAAAATTATTGTCGCATATATTTTTGAAACATTATTTTGACTATTTCACCCCCAATTTTAGGTACACAACCTTTTAGTAATGTATTTTGAGATTATACATTGATTGAGATGTGTTCTAAGAGATAATAAGGGGTTTTGGAATGTATTTAAGGATTTTATAAAGGCACATAGTTTGTGAATGTTTAATATTAACCATGAACCACCTTCAAGAAACTATATAAGTAAAGATAATGGGAACTGGATAGGTTCACGGTTAGTATAAGGTTTGGTCGAACCATGCGAGTGACCAGGAGAAACCACACATCTTAAAATAGATGGAAAAGAACAGATGGCTCATATATTGTGAAACCATGGGAGCTAACCATCTGAGGGGTTGTATTAAGAGAATATCAACATATGTTTTGTGTATATTTTTTCAAATTTTATGGCCTAACCGTACAACATATAATTGACACCCTTGAAATTTGTATTTTAATCAAAATTAAGACTCTCAACTATCTCTAATCACCTAATTCTTCAATAACCCAAACTCGTTTTTTCTCTGAAGGCTTGAGAGAAAATATATTTTGATATTAGAGTGATTATTAGGTGAATAAAAGCTCATTAGAGGACCAGATTTATTTGTAAGTAATCATTCTTCACTGTTCTTATTAGATATAGTCTTATTTTCTCTCTTGGAATCATTGATCCTTTTAGTTTTGGATAAATCTATGTTGATGGATTTTATAATTGATGATATATGATTGATTTTATTAGAGGGAGAAAGATATAATCCTTGATTTAAAGGATTTCTATTCCATTCTTTGTTTCCACTAACTTTTATGATGTATGTGTCTTTACTATTATCCCTAGTTCATTTAGAACATTAATGCTGAGTTTTAATTGATTTACTGATTGAAACTGTTGTCAAATACATTTTATATTATTTTTGTATATCCCGATTTGTTTTGCCTTTGGATTATTATGGTTAAATTGGTCGGATTTCAGAAAACCCATTTGGGTTATAATTTTAAAATGATTATTTTAAAAGTATGATATTTTTTTATTTATGTATTTTTTTTGAAATGATTTAAATAAATAGTGGTTATTTTAGTGGTTGTCGGTATTTTTTTGGTATACATAGTTTTTATGAGTTTGTTTATATTAGGCATGATCATCTGTAAGGGGCAGGTGTTGTTGGGTCACCTGGTTTTTGACACAATTTTATAGATTGCTTGATCGATGAGAGACCACTCATGAGTGTCGAAATGTCACCTAGGAATGCATGGTGTGTTTGGATACATGATAAGGGGTATTATAAATGATTTAAAAATGGAATTATTCTTTTTTTATTTCACTCCATGGAAAATAGTGTATGGCTTTGTCATAAAATATTCTGAATGCTTAAAACTATTCATTATAAACTGTATTAACATTATTTTTCCTAGTGGAATGATTTGGGAAGTCTTTGGTGAAATCCTACTAAGTATAGATTCATACCCAACCTGATATTATTCTATATTTGAAGATTTAATTTGTTGATAAAAAGGTAAAGGAAAGGTATCTCAGTTATTTAGTGATTCTTATTGATAACATGGGCATGACACGTGATGTTTTAGATTTGAGAGGGTTGGATGTTTCTTTTTGATTTCACATTGTATTTTTGAGTTTTTTTGTCTTTTGGTTCTCTTTATGTATGCCTTTTAGTTTTTATTGTACTCTAATGTGATTTTTATTATGATTTCAATAGGGTTTTATACTCATACATAGTATAGAGGATTTATTGGTAGATGGTTGTGTAGTTTTTATGTCTTATATTTCAATGTAAAAATTGTTTCCCCAATGTTATTGAGGCCCTTGGAATTTATTTCCATCCATTAGAGTATATGGGATGTCACCTAAGGCCTATTATCACACTAGTCACTCTCAAGCTAATGAGGAGGGTGGGATATTACAAATGGAATCAATCTTTACTATTTCAGATTTCATTTTTTGAAAAACTTATAACAATATAATCAATCCATGATTGTTAAATGGAATTACTTTATCTATTGGGATGGTAGTAATGAAATTGGATTGTTGGAACATGAAATATAGAGCATAAAAATGTGTAGCTAACCTAATTATGGTAAACATCAAGTTACCTTATTGTTCTAGTAAATGAGTGTTTAATAAAACTTCTTGTTGTTTAGTCACCTCATCATCATGGTTTTATTTGTGAGATTTTAGTGAAATGCATTAGGAGTATGACTTCCAAATTAGATTGCATTTTTTTCTCTGAGAGAAATAGTATATGAAAAAAACTCACGAATTATTAAAATAGAAAAAATGGATTTATAGAATGTCATGGTTGATGTATTTTAGAAAATGGTTGAAAGTTTTTATGATTATTTAATTGTTGAGAGCTATTTTTTTATATGGGTTTATATGGAGAATTATATTTTTTTAATCTATATGTTTCTAATGAGATTAACTAATTGTATTTTTTTAGTTATAAAGAATAGAACCACGTAGGCATCATAAAAGTCAACTAGATGATGCTTCTAGAAATGTTGTTGCAGCTAATCTACAAGTGGACTAACAAATAGTCCAAATTATTATCTAGGAAATTTTGGATAGGAATTAGGGTAAATGGAATGATGAATCTTTTAAATTGGACCATTCATTTCATTTTGAAAAGTAGAATCCACTTACCATTCGAGGGGATTACAAATAGGAAAAAGCAAAAACCAAGATTAATCAAACAAATTGTTTCTTATATTTCTTTGAGACACCAAAAAAGTTGAAAACTAATTTTGAAAATGTAAATAATGTAGGATTTGGAACAGTGATTTTGGGAGTTATTATTTCACGGTAAATTGGACCATTTCTTTACATTAAGGGGTTTTAGTGAGTTGATTAACAATAAATATATCCTCGTACCTTTTAGACTACCAGGACATTATAATTATTTAGTTTGATATAATATAATTTCTCAATGACTATGTATGTAACTAAATATATTAATTTTGTCTCATTTTCCTTAGATATTTTTGAAATTTCATCCTTGAAGAGATACATTTTTTTACATGGGGTTGAGATCGTAAATGATATTAAATATTTTTTTGTATAATTGATTATATTGAAATGTTCAGTAAATAGACAATGAAATAATGGTATATCTCATGAAACACGGTTTCTGGGTCCATGTTTTTTCTTCAGAAATGGGTGGAAACTCTATTTATGGAAACTAGTTGAAGAGGGACCCCTACATATAGAGTGTTGGTACACCAAAGAATCATACCATGGGATCTGAAAAAATACCTCCTTGACTAAAAAGTAAGTTGTGATGTTTTCAATGTGGTTATTTTGACCATATATTGTGAGATTTTACGAAATCAATAGGATTTTGTCACAATTTAAACAAGATGAGACATCTATAGTGAAATCGTCAGGAAACTCCATGGTCGGGTGTTAGAGAGCACCTCATGTTTCACAAGCATTGTATTCATTGATAGGATGAGTGAAAATGAATAATCCTCATCATAAATATCGAGTGATCCAATGTGATTTGTGGAATATTGTGACTTATAAGCCATAAAAATCTTTTTAGGGTCACAAATAAAATATGGAAATGAGAAATCAGCTACATGGTTATGAGAAATTGATCATGGATGATCAGTAATATCCTTCGATGGATAGTGGTGTGATTTGTTTATTCACCTATGAAATATGTGTTTTATATGGAACCATCCCACGCATTTATTTCCTCCTCTTTTATTATATGGGTTTCATGGTGATATGATGCCTTCTCTTTAAAAGCATCAAAGTCCCCTTGTAAAAATATAATGTTGAGCCTTAACATGTAAAGATTGTTCTATAATAATTGATGGGGTGGAACTGGTATAGGTCCATCTTTAGAATGTATGTATATGAATTGATTATGGGCATGGATTTGTTAATATCATTTAACCCCCACATTGAATTTCACACCTGAAATTTTAGTTTCACATCTAGAGGTGGAATTGAACATGTATTTATACGATACTGACATGTAAAGGCAAGTAGAGTGGTACTTTTGGCGCAGGATGTTGGAAATATCTTATATCAGTTGGAATCACTAACTTTGGAATCTTTGGATGACATTGGGAATAAATAATTCAAGATATTGTTGACCCATTTCCTGATTTGTTTCCTAATAACATCATTGGATTTCTACTCAAAAGCAAAGTGGACTTAATGATTGACCTCCTAATGGGGACCAGTCATATCTAACTATTGTCTTATTGGATAGAAAAATTAAAATTAATGGATACGAAAGATTAGTTTGTATAGTTAAAAAGAAAAGTGTCATTCAACCAATAAAATTTTAGTGGGATCAACCTATTTTATTTAATAACAAGGCAGATATAACTATTATAATTTGTGTGGATTATCATAATCTTAAAAATGTTTCTATAAAGAATCTATATCATATTACATACATTGATGATCTGTTTGACCAATTGATGATAGCCTAGTTGTTCTCTAAAATTAACATCCATTTGTGAATTCATCATTTCAAATTTTTAAAGGAGGATATTCCAATGACCACTTTAAAAAGTACATATGCCCATTATGGGTATGTTTTCATGTTTTTTTCTTATTAATGTACCATTCATATTTATAGAATTCATATTTTGAATATTTAATCTATATCTTGATTCTTTTTTGATGACGTTTTTAATGATATAATGGTTTATTATATGACAAAAATAATATCATAAATAACACTTGTATATAGTGTTAGGTTTATTGATGGAGCATCATTTATATACCAAGATATAAATTTGTGATTTAGGGATAGAATATTCTTTTTTTCATGCCCATTTAATTTGTAAAAAAATTGTTTCTGTGGATCCTAAAATGATAGAAGATAATATATCTTGGAAACCACCTAGGATTATATTTGAGATACATATTTTCTTTGGATTAGTGGGACACAATTGATATTTTTTTGTGATTTTTCCTGTATGGAATCACTGACTTCGTATTTTATGAGGAAAGGAATTCCTTTATAATTGAACAATTAATTATATAAATTCATTCAATAACAAATGTATAGAGTTACATTAACACACATCCTCACATTTCTAGAGTTTATAAAGGACTATGTAGTCTATTATGATGTAATGGTGTCGGGTTTGGGATGTGTTTTCATATTGGGAGATGATTTTGAAGTTTATGTCCCATGGTAGTTATGGTTGAATGAGATGAACTACCCAACACATGATTTGAAATTTTATTATGTGGAAAATGATTTAAATAGATGGTTACATTACATATTTTGTGTTAAAGTCACAGTGTATATGGATCATAAGAATTTGAATTGAATTTTCTCACAAAAGGATTTACATTTAACGTACTGTAGATAGATGAAGTACCCATAGATTTTTGACAAGGACTTGATGTGTACACTGGGTAAAGGGAACAATGTGATAGATGCATTGAGTAAGAATTCATATTCTCTATTGGATAAACTGGATTCTGACCAATACCATCTAATTTTAGTCAGAATGGATATGTATCTGGTATCCTTGTACTAAGATGATGTGGTTGTTTACATTCTACATTCTATTATTACATATTTGATATATCAGGTTAAAAAGGCTAGACATCGAATCCTCAATATGTTTCAATAAGTTCAAAACTTAACAATAGGGATATCATTGATGGTTTTAAGCTATATATGTGTTCAATGTTATGATTTATTGATCTAATGATCATAAATTTGACCTATCTTGAATATCTTCTTAGTTTCTTCCTCTATTAGATATGGTCCCTTCAACCTAAGATTTGGAAAATCTATAATCTGTAAGAAGAAATTGTTTGGGGGATTTGAATGAAAAAAATTATAGGATAGTACATTTCATGAATCCTCACATGTCAGTATATCAAGGTAGAATGTCCATAACGAGTGAGTATGTTGCAATCATAACTGATTCCTCTATAAATATGGGAGCAGATCTCCATCGATTTTGTGATAGATAAACCATGTATAGTTAGGAAACACAATTACATATGGTTGATAATGGATCATATTAAAATTTCATCTCACTTCATTCTGATGCATGAATCTAATATGTTTGAAGACATATCAAAAATCTACATATTAATTTTTTTAAATATTCATGGAATTTCATTTTCGGTTGTATCTACCTGATACCCCAAATATGGTTCTTGTTTATCGAAATCTATAGATAAATACCTTGAAATATAGTTGAATATTAGTTTTAATTATCATCCTCAAATGGATGGACAATATGAATGGAAAATATAAACAATAGAGGACATTATTTGGGCTTTTTTAATAGATTGTGTATTTCTATGGATATGCATATACCTTTATTTCCGTTTGCATATAATAACCTTATTTAGGCTTTGATACATATGGTTCTTTTAGATTCATTTTATGTATATCCTTTTCATTCTCCATTTTTTTTTGGAAAAAATAAAATATATTACTAATTAGACCCTCTCTTGGTATATAAACAATATAGAAGATTTAGTTGATCATAAAGTGGATAGAGATGTATTAGTGTTGTCAAAAATCATATTCATATCTTTTTTGGGGACCGTTGACTTTTTATTTGAGTTTCTATGTGTTTTTTATTATCATTCCCGTATTTGGGCATCATCATTTTCATAAGGAGGGCATGTTGTCTTCTTGATACATTGGAAATCTTGAGATAGTTGAATGAGTATGTGAGGTGTCATATCGGTTGGATTTTCAACAACGGTTTAGTCTACTACCCAATGTGTTTCAAGTATAACAATTGAATACGTAAAATTCAAATCTTGCATGTGTGATTCAATGGGACCATGTTGACCTAGAGTTGGATGGTATATTGATTGATGTCTTTGTGTAAATTGTACATAAGAATGATACGATCTTATGTGGTAAAATCATGGGTCTATTGTGAAATTTATGGAAACATGGTTAGATACATGAAGGACATGGGAGTGAGAAAATGAAATGATAATGCAATGGCATGAAATCCTCAAAGGCAATATATATTCCCTACATTCTGAGGATGGAATGGAAAATTATGGGGAGATTATAACATCATCGGTTTCAGGTACACAACCATTTGTTTTTTTATTTTGAGCCTATATTGTTCTATGATTATGTTTTGCATGATTTTGAGGGGTTATTTCATGTTTAAAATGATTTTATAGAGGTTCATAGTTTTTTAATGGTTTGTAAAAATTTTGAACAACCTCTAGGAAGCATTGTAATTTAATATAGTAGGCATTTGGATGGTGCATGATTGGCACACAATTTTTCCAAACTGTGAATGCTCCTTGGGGAACAATGAAACATGAAAATGAGGTAAATATAATTGTTGGTGCCTATGTTTTATAATTGTACAAGGGGATTTCTTCAAATTTTAGCATTACATGGTTGATACATTGTTTTCCTAACCGTGTAGCCTAACCATGAGACATACAATTGGTACCCCAAAAATGTGGATCTAATAAATTACCAAAATAAACCAAATTATTTTTTCTCCAAATGATTATGATATGATCCCCTTTAATATGGGAGTGAGTAATAGGTGAATCAAATATTTTTGGAGGTCTAAACGTATCAGTAAGTTGTCATTATTCATCGTTATTCTTAGATCTGGTCTTATTATCTTTTTTGAATCATATATGTTAACAATCTATTATATATTAATGTTGTGTGATGTAAATCGTGATAATATGTATTTTATTTCATTGAATTATGTCATATCTAAGAGGATATCAAAATGATTGTAGTTGTTTATATTCATTCAAGATTCTTTGTGTGGTATGTGTCTTATCTCTAACATAAACATGATTAATAACATAAATAATTATTTTAATTATATTTTATATTAATTTGTTTTTGTGAAATACATATGTGATTCTTGGTTGAAATTATAATAGGTTCTAGATTCATAAAATTGTTGGAAAATTGGAAGGATCTAAAAACCCCCCTTTTGTTCATAATTTTAAATTGTTGTTTTTAAAATTATTATTTTGTTTTGATGCATGGAAATTTTTTCTAGAAATTATTTAAGGAAATAATGTTATGTTGAATAGTTTGACATATATTTTGGAATACTTGGTTGAGATGAGTTTATTTTCATTAGACATGACCCTTTGGAAGTGTTGTGTTCCATTAGGGAACCCATTATTTGTAACATTCGGATGACATGTTGGTTCGATTAGAGACCACTAATGAGTATGGAACTATCACCTGGGAATTCATGGTGTGTGTGGATACATGGTCATTGGTATTGAATTGTTTTAAATTGGTTTTCTTCTTAATTTTTTGGTTTCCATGGAAAAGAGTTTAAGTATATTTTATATACTATTTTTACTTCTTAAAAATATTTTATATAAATTTTACTAATAGATTTTGAACTAGTGATTGGAGTTTAGAAGTCATTGAGGATATACTACTTAGTTTAGACTCACCCCTTGCATTGGATCAGTTTTGAGATTGAAGATATCATAAATCGATAAATAGGTAAATAAAATACATCTCATTTATTTACTGATGATTCATGATACCTAGGGTAATGGTAGTGCAGTTAGAGCTTGAGTGGTTTAGGTGTTGTCGGTTGATGTCAAATGGAAATTTGGATAGTTGAGGTATTTTAATATTTATTCAAATATATATTTTTGTTTTCAATTTTACATTGATTTTTTTTGTTGTTATTTGAAATGTTTTTTATAATCATCCATCATATAGATACTTGGTTGTTTATTGTATATATAGTTTGTATGTTTTCTATTTTAAATTATAAATCGTCAACCCAATGTATTTTAGGCCTTTATAATTTATTTCTAGATTCCAGTATCATGGGCATGTAACATAAGGCCTTATAGCTCCCCCATCACTTATCAATCCAATGAGGATTGAATGTATGTTACCATAATAGTGGTAATACCCCTTATCGTCCCCTAATCTATAAAATTGGGTATGAATACATCAATATTCCATACTTATAGACTACAAACTCTTTTAAAAAATGTGTTTCATTTTCAACCACCACCTATAATATATTGAAACAATAATATATTTAATGTTAATATATATATATATATATTATTCATAAAATAATAATCATTCTAGAATGATGATATAATAGGTACAATATTTCCCTCATTTTTGCTGAAAAATAGAATAATTACTTATTCATGTGTACGGACTAAAATCTATATGATTGAAACATAATAAATTTTTCATAACCACATTACATGGTTTTTTGAAACTATAGTATATATATATAGTATAATTATGTCAAGGTTATTTTTCTAATGATGATGTAATATTGTCCCCTTTGACTATATTTGTCTTTCCAAATTCATTTTGAACATATTAGCCAAAAATAGTTGAAACATCTGACATGAACTTAATTGATTAAATAATTAAAAATAACATGGTAATAAGTAAAATAAAAATAGTAATAAACATGAAATTTTACTTAAAAAATTAAATAGTTATCATAACTTTTTCATTCAAGAAGGTAAAGAAAATATGTGATGATACCAACTCGAGGTAAGCGATACATTAGCTTAAATACCACATTTTATATGTTTTACTGATTTATTTTATGAATCATTTTATTCCATTTATATATTAATAATATCAGTTTATAAATATATTTTTATAGATGTATTGATTTATAATTAACATATAAAGTATTTTGATTCATTAATTCATTGTTTTTTAAAAGGGATATTTTTAGATATTTTATATGGAATCTTTTTTACATTTATTACAAAGGAAAAAAAGGAATGTTCAATTTTTACATATGAAACATAGAATTATTTTTCCACAATCTATGTCATTATTGTTTGTTGGGATTAAATTATAATCTCCCATTATTTCTTCAAATAAAAAACATCCTTCAATTTTTTCAGGAATTTTAGTTTTGAAAACAATGTTTAAAGAAAGAGGATATATAAATATATAGAAATTGTTTACATATCATTTAAAAATGATATTTTCATGGGATTGATGATAAAAATACAATATTCATTGTGTTTCATTTAGGTTTTTGTCTGTGGAAAATTTCCATGAAAATGGGTTTGACCGATATATCTCTCCAATGTATTTAGTAATGATTATGATCTCTACAAAATTATGTTGGAAGTTAACTAGATTGGTTACTCTACTTATAAGAGTTATTATAAGGGTTATTTGAATTTCATGTCCCAAGTAAAATATATTAGTTTTTTTCTTACAAATAATATCTCATTCAAATATTTTTATTTCAGATGGTAAGATAATTATGTTTTCTTTAAAAGAAACAATTATGCCCTTTTATGTTAAAAAAATAATTTTCAAAATATAATTTCTTCATTGACTCTCATATTTTTGAACAAACCCTCCTGATTATTATTTTTACATTATATTTTATTATGAAGTGTTTCATTGAATACATTTTGTAGTAAATCTAATTTCAAAATAAGTATTCGTTGAGGTCAAGGATTATTATGATAAATGAATAATCTAATCTATAATCTCCTTGTTTTAAAATGAGCAAATGGATTTCATTATTTATTTCATATGTCCCTTAGTAATTATTTTTTCTCAATAAAAAATTAAATTGTTTTCAAATGGTTTGTGGATATGTATGAATAATCAATAAGATAATTAAAGACCCGGAAATTTCAAAAAAAAATTAAATACTTTGAAATTTTTCGAGTCTGTGGCTTCTGACGACACTTGATTCTGAGGCCAGGTGTGCCTGGAATCAATTTCCAAAGTTTAGCTTGGGTATGTTCAGTGAGAAAATTAGCGGGTTTTTCTATCTTTTGAAATGGTGCTCAGAATTTATATCTGAGGGCACTGATGAACTCGCAACATAGGTAATTGGTTGAGGGGACCTTTACCGTAGTTGCGTTTTGATGGGAGAAGAAGTTTATTTTTGGGGTTTAATTAAGTAGTAAATAAAATTGTTGGAAAAATTTTATTATGTATCTAAGGAGGTTAATTACTCCCATGGGTAGTTAAGGGTGGGACCCACAGCCACATAACTACCCCACTGTGGATGTTAGAGAGGTGGGGCCCACACTAGCCCCAACCGTTTATTTTTCCTCTAAACTCATTAAACCCCCTCATTATTTTAGCAACCCCCCCGCCTTTAATTTCCAATATCTCCACCTCCCTCACTCCTTTAATGCAGTTCAACCCCTCAATTTTATGAGGATCCTTCCCCTCCCTCTCTTTAATGAAACACCAATGCATTTAATTAATAAGGATCTTTCCACTCCCTCTCTTTAAAAAAATTTCCAACACATTTAATTAATGAGGTGATTTGAATTTTCATATTTAAATAGCATGTGTAATAAAATAATAGGATTGGAGTATTATTTTATAGAAGGAGGGATTTCTTTGTGCTAAGGGAGATTGGGGGAGTGCTCTGGAGATTTTGTGAAGAACACCGGTCCTCCGACGAAGAACGACGTCTCCTTCGATGAAGAACACCGGTTCCATGAAGATTGATAACGCACCTTACTTTATCTTCTCCGTGACAATAGAGGAGATTCCACTTCCTCCTCGGCGCACTTCGACGTTGCCTACAAATCCTTTCCCCGCGACACCGTCTTCCACGACGCTGACGTTCAACATCAATTGTTGAGGTAGGGGGATTGATTAATTTATTTAAAGTAAATTACTCCTTTGATCTTGTTGTATTCAAGTGAACACCTTGGATGATTTTTAATGCCTTACTTGGAGGGTGAAGGCCAAACAAACATGGACCGGTGACCCTATGTTGTTTCTTGTCTTGTTTGGAATCGAGAAGTGGTGATGAACAAAGGCGGTAACTGAGCGTCGGACGCACGTGGGTGAACCGTGGCCTGCAACCACGGGCCTCTCGATCGACGAAGAAGTCTGGGCCAGAGGAAGGAACCATGAAACCACACGGTGCAACGCTACGGAAACCGTGGCCCACATAGGGAGGGCTGCTTCAGTGGATGAACCGGTCGGCCTGTCGGCCGACCTGGTGAAGGGTAGTCACGGCACCAGGAGGGGGCTGCGCTGAAGAAACTGATGCCCGACGTTCAGGCCGCGTGCACCAGAAGGTTGGCCGGCCTAGCCGGCCCATTTGGGAAGGGAATCACCCCTTGGCACCGCTAGTTCGGACAGCCGGGGGGCACCCCCCTCCCCACCCCCTCAGAACCTCTTGGCCTTTGGGCCGAGCCACTCGGTCTGCCGGTCGAGCCAGCCGGGCTGCCCACCCAACCAGGTCGAGTCGGGCCACGCCGTGTCGTGCCACATCGGGTCAGGCCATTCCCTTCGGGCCATTATATGTTTTCCTTTAGACCAGTGCGACACCCCTGATGGGTTGGATCCATCAAACTAGGTTAACCCGACCCGTGGGCCCATTGGGATGAACGGGTTGAGCCTGTTATTCACTTAAATAAGAATAAATTAGAGACCACACGTCCCATCGACGCGCTGTCTACGGCACTAGGACCCTTTCGATGAGACAATACTTTTACGATACTCTAAGTGAGTTTTGGAAAGATTTGGTAAATAGACAGGTTTGGAACGAGCATATTTCCAACCAGGCACCTGGAACGAAAAAACAAATATCTCTCAGACCGGGCATCCGTTTGACGCATCATCTGCCGCGTTGAGTTCCTTTTGATGAGGTAGAACTTCGGGATACATAAACTCTGGACTTAATTATAGTTGATGTATCGACCCCTTTAATTGTGGATTGGACCCTCCCTGAATCGAGTATGTTGTGTGCGGGAACCCTAGAGTTGGCTGCGACTAAGACGATGATGATGACATTACTTGGATCCTCCATGGGTTCAATAGCGACGACTGCCGTATTGGAATCCTCCATTGGTTTGATGGCGATGAAAAATGTTCTTGTATCCTTTGTGGTCCAGAAAAGTAGCTGGTCATGTATCTTGTGTGGGTCCGACAGCGTAGCTGGACTTGTATCATGTGTGGGTCCGACAGCTTAGATGAATCAGTGACTACATCTGATCATCTCTATCGTTATAAGAAATGTGCATACCTGTGTGAGCTGAGTATTTATTTTAAATAATTATCATTGGTATGATTGACATCTTTCATGTGTGGACTGGTTTTGCTTGGGCTCAGAAACTGGAGTCGTACTAAGATTGATGACTTAGGTATATATATGTGCATATACCTAAGTGGAGTTGGTTGATACATTGTGTTTGTAACATTCCTTTGTGGTTTATCCTTTGTGGATTCTGGGAGACTTTCAAAAGTTTTGGGGTTCCTAATGAGTATCATTATAATCACCCCTGTACGGGCCTTTCCCGCACTACGTTGTTTTGGTTGCAGACGACGGACATCACTGATCGTAGTCGAGGCTTGTGGAGTTGGACGGTATCCGGAGGTGGACCACCTGGCGGGACATACACGGAGCAGACAGACGGATCCGAGGTACCGACGAGACTATCTGTACCCACCCTTCAGGTGTGATTCTAGGAGGATGACTCAGTGGTTGTTGCTTTACTTTACAGCTGTTGTAGTTTCTTTCTTAGTTTCACTGTACTTTCAGTTGGGCTTGTATACTGACCCATTTACTTTCCAGCACATACTTTTGTACTCAATTTACATAGTGTTTACTCCATCATTCATACTCTGTTTTGTTTTTTTTACTTATATAAAGGCAATGCCTTCCCTTTTATCGGTATTTATGCCTTTGGTGCTAGTCTCCTGCCCCTGGCCTATGGAAGGCGGGCTTGGGGTAGTCATGGCATGGGCCCCGAGGACGGGTCATGAAAATTGGTATCAAAGGAGTCGGTTCTACTGCAGAACTCCAGACTCTAATAATTTCTTCTCTAGGAAGAAATAGTGTTGAGAATATTGAGTGTGGTTTTCAGTCTAGGGAGTCTAGTGCTGGTGCGGCGGTCCACGTATCCATACACCAAGACCCTGACTTCTCATTTCCGACACAGTGCTCGAAAACACTGATTGCATGTGTGTTTCAAAAAATTTCTTTGTTATTAATTTGTGTCAACTCACCAGGTATACTGTTTGACTTTGGCGCAACTGTTTCTTTTCAAGATGGCCCCATGAAGGCAGCCAGCCAGGGTTTCTAGTTACGTGTGGGATGGAAGCCCACCAAGCGACGACGCCTCTGTGTAGGGCCCCATTACAGCAGAGGAACCAGCGGTTCCACTACCCACTGGCCCACTGATACTACCAGCCCCAGCAGTGGAGAGTGCATGCCACCTGAGTGTGTTGCAAGAGTTTCAGTGATATAGGCCGCCTAGGTTCCACAGAGAGACGGATCCTCAGGCAGCCATGGATTAGATAGAGGCTATCGTCTGAGTCTTCAGATTGGTAGGGACACCGGCTAACCTAATGGTGATCCTTTCCGTGAGTCTCCTGCACGCAGCAGCAGGTAGATAGTGGAGCCTGATGCTCTAGGTGCATGATGAGGCATCACTACATTGGACGGGCTTCGAGAGCCTTTTCAGCTCAGAGTTTGTTCCAGCCACCCTCTGTGCGGTGCGCATCTAGGAGTTACTATAGCTATGGAAGGGTAGCATGATAGTAGCCCAATACTCGGTGAGGTTTACTAAACTCTCACGCTACTCCACAGATATGGTACGAGACCCATTCATCTGGGCCCGGACCTTCGAGCTTGGATTGAGGCACAAGATCAGGGATTCAACGATTCCCCTCAGTATTCCGACGCAGGCAGGGGTACTGGAGCGAGCCCTTTTAGTAGGGATCTATCTCGCTGAGCAGCCACTACCAGTGAGACCCACCGCAGGGTGACACATAGAGAAGTTTTCTGCAGCCGGCAGTAGACAGTTGTCACAGGCGGCCAAGAGGACTAGGCCATTAGATGGGAGACCTCAGGACACAAGTTTAGTTGTGTGGGGCACACGACACAGAGCCAGCCTTACAAGGAGCAGACAGTGCTATGCATGCAGCGGGTAGGGCCACATGGCTCCTGACTACTCGACTCGCCATGCAGGCGAGTGGTAGACAATGGAGGGACCTCCCAGGAAGAGGTAGAGGTTCGACCGTGGCGGTCTGCACGGAGTTGGCAGACGAGGCAGAGGAGCTGGATGAGCAGCGGGTGGTGGATGACGTTTAAAGGCTCTACCACCACCACCCCAAGAGGTCCACCCTAACCACACTGAGCTGGAGGGCAGAGGTCGTCTCAGCTCCAGGCAGCGGAGGCTTATGACCACGGTGCATCTGAGATGATTTGAGGTATTATTTGTGTCTACTCCACCATTACTGCAGTTCTTATATAAACATGTGAGAGTCATTAATTTATTGACGATACCCTTGTTCGGAGCTCGGAGATTCCGACAAAGCCATTTGCTTGATCCTTACGTCTAGACACTCCTATGGGAGAAGACTCGACGATTACGCACTGGTGCCGGCTATGTGAGCTTACTCTAGGAGGCGAGATCTTCGGCTGGGATTTTCTTGTAGCGGCGTCGAGGCCTTAAGACGTCATCTTGGGTATGGACTGGTTATCTACAGTCCATGATCAGATTAACTATATTAGGCACAATGTGCGGCGGGTCCACACTGATTGTACCAGGTTCACCATCACTAGCGATAATGGAACCTTCATAGCACAGGATAGAATTACGCAGAGGAGAGGGAACTCAGTCATACATCAGTTTGATAGTCTCATCCTCGGAGATGGTGACGTGTAGAGTCCAATTTTTTCTGTTGTGGTGGATTAGTATGCGGAAGTTTTTCCTAACGACGTTGCAGGACTACCTACTCATAGAGAGGTATATTTCTACATTGACCTGCACCCCATGAAAACACCGATATCTACTCCAGCATATCGGATGGCTCCCGCCAAGCTTCATGAACTGCTGGTATAGCTGGAGGACTTGTAGGGAAATAGATTCATCCGATCTAGTGTTTCACCCTGGGCTTCTCCAATTTTGTTCGCCAAGAAGGAGGATGGGAGCTTGTAAATGTGTGTCAACTAGCATCGCCTGAACCAAGTGACCGTGAGAAACAAGTACCCCCTACCGAGGGTTGAATACCTCTTCGATAAGCTCAAGGGATAACTATGGTTCTCGAAGATAGACCTCAGGTCAGGCTATCATCATCTCAGAGTTCAAGACAAGGATGTGAAGAAGACATCCTTCAGGTGTCGGTATGACCACTACGTGTTCTTAGTTATTCCTTTAGTTTTAATCAAAACACTAGCAGTGTTCATGAGTCTCATGAATAGGGCCTTCCTGCCTTACCTCGATCGGTTTGTCGTAGTCTCCATTGAATATATACTGATTTACTCGACTAATGAGGAGGATCACACATACCACTTGCAGGTTGTACTGGATACACTCCGAGAGCACCAGCCTTTTGGTAAACTCTCGAAGTTTCAGTTCTAGATACGAGAGGTTCACTTCTTGGGGCTTGTCATCTCATAGATGGGAGTTTCTGTGGATCCTAAAAAT
Source organism: Viscum album (assembly GCA_963277665.1). Taxonomy (NCBI): domain Eukaryota; kingdom Viridiplantae; phylum Streptophyta; class Magnoliopsida; order Santalales; family Viscaceae; genus Viscum; species Viscum album. The sequence goes on from OY728127.1 coordinate 899,445,555, forward strand.
ATCGCGGAAGTACTTTCTTGGGAGCTACCAAGGTTCGTGACGGAGGTGCGATCTTTCCTAGTTCTGGTTGGGCACTATCAGAGATTTGTGTCAGACTTCTCTAGAGTTTCAGCCCCACTTATAGCATTGAAGAGGAATGGTAAACCCTTCGTGTGGTCAGATAGATATCAGCAGAGCTTTTAGGAGCTGAGGCCGAGATTGACTAGTGCGCCCATCTTGAGGCTACCGGAGGAGGGCGTAGGGTACGTAGTTTACTACGAAGCATCAGGGATCGGACTCAGGTGTGTTATGATGCAGGAGCAAGCAGTGATAGCTTACGGTTCATGGTAGTTGAGGTAGCATGAGCAGAACAATGCTACCCCTAACCTGGAGTTAGCAGTAATGGTCTTCACCCAGAAGATGTAGCGGCACTATCTAATGGGTGAGCGCTTTACAGTCTACTCTGACCACCAGAGTCTCAGGTACATCTTCTCGCATAATTACGATGAACCTGAGACAATGGTGATGGCTTGTGTACGTCCAGGACTATGAATTTGAGAAAGTTTATATTCCTGGTAAGGGGAACGTTGTGGCTGATGCTCTTAGTAGGATATCGGGCATTCAGGTACATGGAGAGGTGACAGAGCAGTTAGCCGCTTTTCATATATCCTTCAGGGATAGAGATGGGGTAGCCTTTTTACAGTCCCTCATAGTCAATCATCCACTACTTTAGTGGTTCATAGAGGCACAACGTGGGGATGTTGACTATGAGGCGTGACGTGCTCAGATATCCTCAGGGCTGGCACTCGATGGATTTTCTGAAGGCGGGGAGCACGTCATTCTCTTTAGGGGAGATACCATGGTACCAGTTGAACTGTAGGAGGAATTGTTGAGGGAGTTTCACACTTCCCCTCTTGCGGTACATCCATGAGTGGCGATGATTTACCGGGACCTCGGACGACAACACTGGTGGCTGGGTATGAAAAAGGATGTAGCAGAGTTCGTTTCATGATGCTTCACTTGCCAGCAATTGAAGGCGGAGCACCGGGTACCAGCAGTCTTGGTACATCGCTAAGAGGTTCTAGAGTGGAAGTGGGATGGGATATCCCTGGATTTCATGACGAGGCTTCCATGTACTTCCAAAGGACACGACTCTATCTGGGTGATTGTAGACCGACTCACCAAGTTGGCCCACTTCCTACTGATCAGAGAGTAGGGCTCATTAGAGAGCTTGGGACACCTCTACGTTTAGAAGATCATATGAAATCATGGTGTTCTATTATCTATCATCTCTCGATTAAGATGCTCACTTTACTTCCTGGCTTTGGAAGGGGTTGAATGAGGCATCTGGAATGCAGCTACGCCTGAGCACTACCTTTCATCATTATATGGATGGCAAGACGGAGAGGACCATTCAGACACTCGAGGACATGATCCATGCATGTGTCCTTGACTTTGGTCACATTTGGGAGGATCACCTACCCTTGGTGGAGTTCACGTACAACAACAACCATCAATCCACTATCAGGATGTCAGCATACGAGGCATTGTACCGTCGTCCTCGCAGATCACAAATCTGCTAGACTGACACTTGGGAGTCAGCACTCATAGGACCAGAGATGGTTCTGGATATGACGGAGAAGGTGCAGATCATCCAGGAGCGGATGAGGACTGCACAGAGAAGATAAAAGTCATATACTGATAGGAGGTGGAGACCACTGGAGTTCGAGGATGCTGACCACGTTTTCTTACAGGTCTCACCTCGATGTGGATTATGGAGATTTGTCCGGGATAGAAAGTTATCTCTGCACTTCATCGGACCATTCCAGGTCCTCAGCAGGGTAGGCGAGGTGGCTTACCGCTAGGTCCTTCCACCTCAGTTGCATCGGGTGCATGACATCTTCTATGTATCTCAACTGAGAAGATACATGCATGACCCAACACATATCATTGATCATGGGGAGTTGGACATCGATGACGGGGAGAATTTTTCGGAGGTCCTAGTGGAGATCAAGGATCGACATGACCGGGTCCTACATGGATGGTCGATTCCTCTTGTGTGCATTAGTTGGCAGCATGAGAAACTCCAAGAGAGTACTTGGGAGCCGGAGGCTCAGATCAGTGCTCAGTACCCTCATTTGATTCCCTAGTATATGTTATAGCTTTACCGGGATGTAAATCCCTGAGGTGTGAGTAATTAAATGACCAGGAAATTTCAAAAAAAAAATAAATACTTTGACATTTTACGCATCTGTGGCTTCTGACAGCACTTAATTCTGAGACCCGATGAGCCCGGAATCAATTTCTGAAATTTAGCTCAAGTACGTTCAGTGAACGAATGAGCAGGTTTTTCAATATTTTGAACCGGCTCTTGTAATTTAATTCTAAAGGCACCGATGAACTCGCAACATCAGTAATTTCTTAAGGGGACCTTTACTATAGTTGTGTTTGCACGGGAGAAGAAGTTGATTTTTGGGGAATAATTAGGAATTAAATAAAATTGTTGGAACAATTTTATTATGTATCTAAGGAGGTTAATTCCTCCCATGGTTAGTTAAGGGTGGCACCCATAGCCACCTAACTACCCAAGTGTGGATGTTAGAGAGGTGGGTCCTACACAATCCCCAACCATTTCTTTTTCCTCTATACTCCTTAAACCCCCTCATTATTTTGGAAACCCCCCCCCCCTTCATTTCCAATCTCTCCACCTCCCTCACTCCTTTAATGCAATTAAACCCCTCAAATTTATGAGGATACATCCCCTCCCTCTCTTTAATGAAATGACAATGCATTTAATTAATAAGGATCTTTCCTCTCCCTCTCTTTAATTAAATTTCCAGCACATTTAATTAAGGAGGTGATTTGAATTTTGAAATTTAAATAGCATGTGTAAAAAAATAATAGGATTGGCCTATTATTTTAGGGGAGGAGGGCTTTCATTGTGCTAAGGAAGATTGGGGGAGAGCTCTTGAGACTTTGGGTAGAACACCGGTCCTCTGAAAAAGAATGATGTCTCCTTCAATGTAGAATGCCGGTTCCACGAAGATCGACGATGCACCTTCCTTTCTCTTCTCCATAACAGTAGAGGAGACGTTGCTTCCTCCTCGGTGCACTCCAACATCACCTACGAATCCTTTCACCGTGACACCATATTCTGCGACACCGATGTTCGACATAAATTGTTGATGTAGGGGGTTTGATTAATTTGTTTAAAGTAAATTACTCCTTCGATCTTGTTGTATTCGAGTGAACATCTTGGCCAATTGTTACTGCCTTACGCGGAGGGTGCGGGCCGAACAAACATGCCCTGACGACCCTCCATCATTTCGTGTCTTTTTTGGAATCGGGAAGTGGTGATGAACGATGGTGGAAACGGAGCACCGGACGCACGTGGAGGAACCATATCCCGCAAACATGGGTCGCTCGACCGATGAAGAAGTCCAGGTCGGAGGAAGGAACTACGACGCCCCACGGATCCGTGCTGCGGAAACCGCGGCCTACATAGGGCGGGTCACTTAGGTGGAAGAACAGGCGGGCCTGTCGGCCGGGAGGGTGAATGGAAGCAGCAGCGCTGGGATGGGTCCACGCTAGAAAACTTACCAACCTATTGGTCGGTCAGGCGGAGCCGCACCACGATGCCAGGAGGGAACCATGCTTAAGAAATTGTGGACCACTGTGCGGGCCGCGTGTGCCAGAAGGTCGGCCAGCCTAGCTGGCTAGTTTGGGAAGGGCGGTGTCGCCGGTTCGGACAGCTTCCTCCCCCATGCCCCTCAGATCTGCCCAGCCTTTAGACTGAGCCAGTCGGGCCGTGAACCCAGTCGGGCCGCACCAGGCCGGGCCGGGCTGCGCCCCGTCCAGCGGGAATGCCCCACATCGGGTCGGGCCACGCCCTTTGGGCCAGACCTCACCCTTCGGGCCCAGATACATTTTCCTTCAGACCGGTCTGACACCCCTGTCGGGTCTGACCCATCAAACTGGGATTACCCGACCCATGGGCCCACTGGGTTGAACGGTTCGGGCCAGTTATTCACATAAACATGAATAACTTAGAGACTGTGCATCCGATCGACGCACCGTCTGCAGCACAGGGACCCTTTTGACGAGACGGTCCATTTGAGATAATCTATGTGATTTTTGGACAACTTTTGTAAAAGGACATGTTTAGAACGAGCATATTTCCAACCGAGCCCGTAGAACGGAAAAGCCAATATCTCTCAGACCGGGCGTCTGTTTGACACGCCGTCTGCCGCGTTGAGTTTTTTTTGACGAGGCCGAACTTCGCGATATATGAACTCTAGACTTCGTGACAGTTGATGTATTGGCCCCTTTACTCGTGGAGCAGACCCTCCCGGAATTGAGTATGTTGTGTGCGGGAACCCTAGAGCTGGCTGTGACTTTGACAACGATGCCGACTATACTTGGATCCTCCGTGGGTTCGACAACGACGACTACCGTACTGTAATGATTCGTGGGTACAATGGCAATGACTACTGTTCTTGTATCATGTGTGGGTCCGGCAGTATTGACCTCTATACTTGTATCCAGTGTGGGTCCAACAGAGTAGCTGGTCTGGTATCCTGTGTGGGTCTGACAGCTTAGATGGACTTGTATCCTATGTGGGTACAAAAACATAGATGAATTTTTGACTACATCTGATCATCTCTATTTCTTTGTGAAAGATTTATACCTGTGTGGGATGAGTCTTGAATTTTAATCATTATCATTAGTATGATTGACTTCTTTCCTATGCGGACTGGTTGTACTTGGTCTCGGAAGATGGATTCGTACTAAGATTGATGACTTAGGTATATGTATGGGCATATGTATGGGCATATACCTAAGTGGAGTTGGTTGAAACTTCGTGTTTGTAACTTTCCATTGTGGTTTATCCTTTGTGGATTCTGGGAGACCTTTGGGAGTCTTGGTGTTCCTACTGAGTATCGTTATACTCACCCCTGCATGGACATTGCCCTAACTAAGTTGTGTTGGTTGCAGATGACGGACATCACTAATCTTGGTCGAGGCTTGTCGAGCTGGACGGTATTCGGAGTTGGACCACCTGGTGGGACATACACAGAATAGACAGACGGATCTGAGGTACCGATAACACTATCGGTACCCACCCTTCAGGTGGGATTCCCGAAGGAAGTCTCGGTGGTTCTTGCTTTACTTTACAGCAGTTGTACTTTCATTCTCAAATGTACTATACTTTCAGTTGGGTTTGTATACTGGCCCATTTACTTTCCAGCACTTACTTTTGTACTCAGTTTACTTACTTTTACTCCAGCTTGCGTACTCTGTTGTGTTTTTTTACATATATAAAGGAAATTCCTTTCCTTTTATCAGAATTTATGTCGTTGGTGTTTGTCGCCAGCCCCTGGCCTATGGAAGGCAGGCTTGGGGTTGTCATGTCACGGGCCCCGAGGATAGGTCAGGACAAGACATGTCGAGTTTCATGAATATTTTTAATGAAAATAAAATCTATTTCATTATAAAACGTAAATATTATTACGAATAGGGGTATTGAGTGGAAGCTCACACTTTATTATATATGGGGTTGTTATGTAAGAGTTATGGCCAAAATATCTATGACCCAATAAAAAAATATCCTTGAAATCAAAGGAATTTAATTCATATATAAATATTTAATGTATTCATTTAAAAAGGATTAGGTCCCAATACATTATATTTGGTATTTTATTTTAAAATATGAACATAAAAATTTCTGTATTTAAAATTTAAAAAATAAAATTCACCTTTTACATCCTCCAATGAAAATTATCTTCGTATTATGATTTTAGATTTTTCTGGAAATGTTCATTTTTATTCAAAAATTATGTTTTTTAATTATGTTTTTTATGATAGGATCAATATGTAACATTATCTATTATAAAATTAATACCATTTCAATGACATAAATAATTATTTAATGAATGAAATTATTAATTTTAATTTTTTTAAATATATAAATTCTATATTCAAATTATTAAGAAATATTTAAAATGTTGTTGTAAGGAAAACTATTATCATTCTTTTGTACAAATGAAGTTTTTTATTGTAAAATTCTATTTTAGTGATTTTAAAGACACCAAACGTTTATTTTATTCATAATAAACTAATTTATGTCATAAAAATCAGTATCTATATAAATATTATAACATAAATAAATTTTTTAACTTATTAACTCACTTTTCATAAAAAACTGTTTTTACATGTTATGTAGGTTTATTTTAACATTAACACTTCAAACACCGATTTTTTTTTAAAAATTAGTAAAAAAATTTATTAATAATATTTCAACTAGGTAATAATTAAAATATTAAATATTGTCATTAGTGTTAAATATTAAGGTAAAAATTAATTACCGAGGTAAAATAAAATCATGTTAAAATTTTAAAAGATAAAATAAAGTTCCCAAATAAACTCTGTGTTCTATAAAAATTGTGTTTTACTAGAATATATAACCACACACACTATTCTTATAATTTTTATAATTTTGGATCAATTTAAAATTTAATAGTTACATTACATTATTGAACATGTAATAGTTTATAACAAAAAGTGCCTTCTCTTCACTGATAAAAGGTAATACTTCCACCACATCAAAAATATGATATCCTTCTAATTTCTTGCTTAATTTAATACCATTTTTTCTTCTTATATCCCTATACCATGTACATAATATTTTGGTAACCATTATTTATATTGATTCATTTATTTCCATGATGCATTTTATGAGAAAACTCAATATTCTAGTTTGAGTATGACTTTCTCAAAAGGTTTTAAATTGCTGTAATACATCCTAATTCATCTCTATACATATTAATATAATGAAATATATAAAATTATCATATTTAAACTTCGTTATATTAAATTTAATGTAGTTACTCAATCCTTCCATACAATAATAAAATGAAATAACATTGATCATACGTACATGTGGAGCACTATGTCACACTGGTATTTTTGGTTTTTCTGTTGTTCTTGTTCGGGATGAGTTCATGGTCATTTTTTAGGAACCAGAAGTGATGGGGTCAAGGTTTTGGTGAATTAATTCCTTCTATTCTGGGCCTATCTTTCCCCCTAGGTTTCCCAAAGTATCCCCTTTTATTTTATAAGAAAATTAGTAGTTTTGGGTGGACAGAACTGGGTGCACGGATTGGTAGCACAATTTACTAAACCGTGCACAGTGTCCAGGTGTTAAAAAAACGTTTGGACAATATTTTCCTTTCGGTAATAAACCAAATGAACCTCACATCTTCCCAATTCTTGGTTTTCATCCATGGCTGGCCTTCAGGATCCCTCAAAATCCATTTTCACCCTTTTTTAAAGGGGTTTTTATGGGGGGGGGGGCTTCTCAATCCTTCAAGTAAGTGAGTCTTTATTTGTTTTCTTCATTATCTCTAGAGTTTCTTTTATCCATTCTTGAGGTTCTATTTTTTCAGTAGAAAGGGTTTTTCTCTTGGATTTAATCATTAGTTTTTTGGTTCAATATTATTTATAATGGTTTTTTTTAATTTCTTCTGGTGAGGTTGTGATGTGGTTGATGTTTGACACTGATTCTTGGAGTTTTTTACTCAAATGGTAGGTGGTTATATATATAAACATTATTTGATGAGTCATTTTTCTTTCTAAATTTGATTAGAATGTTTTTTGAATTTAATATTGTGTGTGAAAGTTTTTTTAAAGATATTAACATGTTTTTTATTTTTATATGGCATTTTTATGTGAAATGGGGTGTATTTATGATGTAAACCCATATGATATTACATGTTAGTTCTCTATAACTTGTGAAATGGGTTTCTTAAATGATAAAAGGGCTGAAAAGTTTCTTCTATTTTTGTGTTAGTGTGTTTTTGTTTCAAAAGGGGATTTTTTGGAATGATTTTTGTGTAAGGTCATGTTGGGTTTCTTGGGGTTGTTTTATAAATTATCAATATAGTTTGTTTAATAGTATAAGAGGATAAAATCTTGTTGGAAAACTAATTTTTTTGGTTTATGTTTTAAAATGGTTCTTTTTGTATTGAGAGGGTTTTTATGTGTAATTATTTGGAAATGTGTTATAAAATTTTTTAAACCATTTTTGGTAGCATTGACTAAGTGTTTAATTTTAAAGTCTCATTTTTACATTTAATTGGGTGTCTTCCATGTGTATTCCTGGTTGTATCATTTGGAGTTGTTTTATGACTCATGAAATTGATTTATTAAATGGTGTTAGGGCTTCCCATCATGGTTTCATATGGTATTGTTGAGTGTTTGGCCTTAAAAGAGGATTTTTGAATGAATTTTGTTTACAAAGCAATGTAATGCCACTCGAAGTTTCTTTATTAAGTCATTTTTAGGTATAATGAACATTATTGAGGGTGTGAGACATATTTTTCGGTTTTCTGGTTTATGTATGATTTTTAAATGAAATTTTAATGTTCATATGGTATTTTATAACATGTGAAACATGATTAAGCACTAATGGGAATCTGGGTATCTAGGTGAGTGGACAAGGACTAGTCTTCTACTGATCCGGTAGTGGACTCATCCCAATTTCACTTATCAAGATTAACGATGATTAAACTAACTAAACTATGATGACTGTTGGGGATAACATGGCCATTTCGGTTTTACCTCTTAGTGTCTTAGGCACAAGAAGGTTATTGGTTATGGTTACTTTTACACTAAGATATGATGTACCTACAACCCCACAACTTGCTATTTCCTAGGGGTATTTCTCATTACTTGTGCTCACTATATATATTGTACTTTCCATTGGAATAAAACGTTCTTTGTTTTTAATTTCTGAAGTATGTTCATTTTCATTAAAATTGTTCATTAATGTTTTCCCCCTTGAAAACTAATTTTGATTAATGTTTCACCACTTTACAATAGTTACCAACATTTGCTATTTATGAATACATTCAAAAATTTTCTATTATAATATTTCAATCATGGAACCTTATTTTTCTTCATCCTACTAGTCTTAGTATCACACCCTACTTACACCCTTGGGTGAAAGTATACTTGGTAATGTTTTTCTTAGGTAAGGGTTTGGTTTTTTGAGACGTTGGTTTGGGTTGTTTTCTTCCATCCTTGGTATGATGTTCTGGATATGGCTTTAGGGTGATGTCCCATTGTTATGTGTTGGGTTTTTAGTATTACATGATGCGTTATTTTGGTTTTTGTACCTCTAGGGATATTTTTAAAACTATGTACATCAATTCTAAAATTTTTTACGGATTTTTTGGTTGGGAAATTTTATACTCGATTTATTTATTATCATTGGTCATGTTATGAATCTAAACACTAGTAAATCATTCCCAAACCTTTATTCATAATAACTGGGAACTTGTGCTAGCCCATGGGGAAAAGGAAATACCTCCAGGATATTCCATGGACCCGGTCGGGCACCATGTCGAATGGAGACCCGTCATGATTAATTACAAAATGATATCATCATAGGTTCTCTCTTTTGGGGTCATGTTCATTGGGGAAGATTATAGGTAGACCAGAGCTAGGATTTTCAGAACTCAATGTTTTGGTTATGAGTAAGGTGCATTTCTAGCACACATCATAGAGGGGACATGAGTTACCAAGGGAATTCTGGTTCCATGTAAGTATTTTAGTGCTTGTGGTTTCTTATTTTTTGAGAAATGATATGGGAGTTGGGTTAATAGTCTCAGTGAGCTCACAAGGCCGGTAAATCCTTTTGGGTTCTATAATATAGTCCAAGAATACTCTCTATTATGGTGGCATGACTGGCGAATTCCCTCTAACCTTATTTCTAAGTCACCCACCGACAATAGTTTCCCTCTTTTGTGAACTGTCTTGTGTATCTTTGAGTTTTTTAATCATTTTGTACAACGATTATTTTGAAATTGTCAAGACATGGTTTTAAATTAAAAATTAGTTGTTTTTATGAAATGTGAATTTTTTTGACAAGGTTTTCCCGTAAAAAGGAAATGGGTTGATTTCGTGATGGGTGGAAATTATTTTTTGTTGATTTTTGGAAATTTGTTTTGAAACCCCTGAATTATGTTAAAGTTGGTTTTTAAAATATGTTTCAAATATAATTTTTTAAACAATTCATAATTTATTTGAAAAGGGGTGAAATGTTTTCAATTTAATATGTAGGATATGAATATGAGTTTTTATGTGATTGTTTGGTAACTTTCGGAAAAGGTTTTTATGATTTGAATTGGGATTTGATTTTGTGGATAGGGTTTTTGAGAAATAAAAAGTGTGGGTAGAATGTTTCGATTTTGAAAGGTAAAAAGGTTTTGTTTTTATCAATTGTATCCTCATAGGTGACCACATGCATAGTTTACATGGATATGTTGATGGTTAATTGCATGAATGTATGATTTTTGGGGTGGATATGAGGAGGGTTTCTAGTGTGTCATTGAAACATGCATGCATGAGGCCCTTGAAATGTCATTGGTGAATTCGGTAACCATTGAACCCATTTAAATTCAATGAAATGATTTATTTTAATGAATGTTTTATTTTTCATATGCAGTGTTTGGGTGGGGTGTCATATGTGTTTTGGGAATGTGGTATGTGATGACCAATGGACCATCTTGGTTGGGTTCTTGGGTTTTCTCATTGGAAGATCCTCTAGTTGATCAACATAAGGACTTACTTCTTGAGATTTAGATATTTAGTCTACCCCTCTTAAATTTTGGTTTAGTGTATTCTCTTGTAATATGTGATCTATTATGGAATGTTAAAATAGACCTTAGTATCTTTTGTTTCCAAAGTCTTAAAATTTTATTTTTGACACTACTGTGTCTGTAGGCTCTATCTAGAAGCGGTGAAGGGTAATTCCAGTGAGGAAAGGTAATGCAGTCCCGAATGGATTGTATTTGATATAGTCTTTAAGGGCCTTTGGGTCTTTCATTGGTTTTTTATAAGAAAATGGTTCATGTTAGGCCACAAGTGTTGAAAATCTGTTCGTTCGAGTCTGTTATGGATGCTTCCAATCATCTCATTCTACTTGGGACTCGGTTCAAGGTCCCACTGCTTATAATGTCTATATCAGTTTCAAGGGTCTAGTTCAGTGGTGTCTTACTAAGTTGTGTTTTATTTTAATGAAAAAGGTGGATGTTGTGGAACATTTCAAGGAATTGTGCTTAAATGAATGCGTGTTTTCTTATTGGAATTCATGAAATTCTATATTCTGAATGAATTTGTATTCCGTGTGTTCTTTCTTCATTTTTTCTTATTTGAGGTGATAGGGTAAATGCATATGCATCTTCAAGGACCTTATCTTATTGAAGGTTCTGTGTTACGGTAAAGTGGGTTTTATAGTGTGTTATGTATTGGTGGTTTGGTATGAGAGATGGTGTTGTTTCTTATGGGACTATAAAGAGAATTTCTATTCATGGGTTTTTAGCCCTAGAATACGAGGTAGAAGATGCTTCATTCTTCTGATCTCTAGATGTTGGTCCTACAGAAAATATGGATTATTGTCAGAAACCCCCATGGGTGTAAAGGATCATGCTTTAACTTATATATCCAGTGTGGGATATGGAGAGAGTTTTAGGTTTTGATGTGGAATACTCCATTCAAGTGTACTAGTGGGGTGAAAATAGACATGTGGACCATGTTCATCAGGGTTTTAATACATGTAGATGGAAAATTCCATCATTGTTATAAAGAGGCAGGGTTTTATTTCCTTCTAAAACCCTAGTACATAAACCCATGTGGTTAAGATTCTCCTTACCGTTGTTTATATATGAATAAACATGAAGGTAAATTTCAATGTTAGTTTTTTTAGACTCATCCAAGGTTGGTAATTCTTGTGGGAGTGGTGAATCACATATTGTTCTTATTGTTTTGGAGTTTTATTGAATGAGCCTCTTATGATGAGAGAATAAATTTTGCAGGAAGCACCAAATTTGTCCATGTTGGGTTTCTTTGTCGGTCCATGTTGTTTGGTTGATATGGTTGGTTCATATTTTGGGGAGACCCACCTTGGTTCTTGTGAAAGTTATTTTAGAATAAGTCTAATGATAGTCTATCCCTTGTGGTGGGGAGTCCGTTCGGGCCTCCCCATGTTGGTATTATGGTGCAGTCTCATGTGTTAGTTTACTTCTTATGATGGGGAGTCTATTCGTGTCTCCCCATACCAGTAACATGGAGTTGTCTATGTTGTTGGCTTGGTCGTAGGTAGTCTCGTTCATAGCTATTTAGAAAAAAAGATATTTTTTTGGTAAACATTGGGATAAGAGAATTCTATATGGTTTTGTTGACATAATTTTTGGTATCCTTGTTCGAATTTGTTGTTTGTTTTATGTAAATTGCACGAGCTTCATCAGGTAGTGTTTAAGGTGTTTCCTTTGGGATGTGGATTGATTAAGTTTTCTCACATCATTAAAGTGGTGTATATTTTGGTTGGTGAGAGTATTATTTCCTTTTTTTGATCAAATGGTTGTTTTTTTTTCCTTTGGGGTGGGTAAAATATAGAGGGGTGTCTGTCTTGGTCTCTCAAGTTAGCATGTTTCCCTCTTTTCCTGATAGTAGATTCTTTGTTAACTTTTCGTTCATCATTAATTGGGATCCCCCTATGAACTTGTAAATACTATTCATGTTTTTTAATCTAAAATTTTCATTGATTTATGGGGATGGAATTTTTTATGTTTGGGAGAATTTTAACACCTAGATTTTTAGTTTTTCCATCATTCTAGTTTTGGTTGATTTCTTGGTCATTTTATTGGGAACTAGGAGTCAGGGGGTGAATGTTTAGAGGCATTAGTTCCTTTTATTCTTGGTATATCTTTCCCCTTTGGTTTACCCTAGGCTCCCACTATAATTTTTCAAAAATTGAGGGTTTTTTAGTGGATAGAACCATATACAAAGATCAAGTGTTAAAAAATAGTTTTGACCATTTTTTCATCAGGAAATAAACAAATGTGTTCCCTCTTCTAACCCATTCATGGGTTTCATCCATGGGAGGACTCCAAGATCCCTCAATATCCCTTGGAAACCATTTTTAAAGTGGTTTTTGATGAGGGTAACATTAACATCATTCAAGTAAGTGAGTCTTTATTTGTTTTATTCCTTCTCTCTAGGGCATCTTCCCTGCTTTCTCTTGAGGTTATATTTTTCTAGCTGCCATGGTCTCATCGATTGGGTTCAATCATGGGTTTCTCAATTCAATCTTCTTGATTAGGGTTTGTTTTCACTTTCTTGTGGTGCGGTTGTGGTGTCGTTCAAGTTTCGCCTCGATTTATGGGGGTTTTAACACAAAAGTTAGGTGTTTCTATCTATATACATTATTTGATATGTTTTTTTTCTTGCATAATTTCATTAATATTTTTTTGAATAATATATTGGGAGAGAATGTTGTTATTTGATATTTATTAACATGTTTATGATTTTTATATGGTATATTTATGTGAAATGGGGTTTATTTTTTATAAAATCACAATTGGTATTACTTGGTGGTTCTCTATAACTTATGAAGTTGGTTTGTTAATTTTTTAAAGGGTATTGAATTCAATTTTAGTGTGTTATTAGTGTGTATTTGTTTCAAAAGGAGATATTTTTTGAATTATTTTAGTGTAAGTAAATACTGTGTTTCTTGGGGTTGATTTATGAATTATAAAAATAGTTCATTGAATAGTATAAGAGGTGAAAACCTATTAGGAAAACTGTTTAAGTTATTGTTTGATTTAAATTGGTTATATTTTAAGGTAAAGGGAGTTTTTCTATGTTTACCACTAAGGAATGTTCTTATTAAATTGATAAAACCACTTTTTGTTGCATTGACAATGTGTTTTATTTTAAAGTTTCATTTTTCATTGAAGTCGGTGTCTTTCATGTGTATTCCATGTTGTGTCATTTTTAGTTATTATATGATTCATGAAATTGATTTATTAAGTTGTTTTAGATATTCCAATATTTGTTTGGTGATTTATTATTGGGTGTTTTTCCTTAAAATATGATTTCTGAATTCATTTTGTGTGCAAACCCATGTAACACCAGTTGAAGTTGTATTATAAAATCATTATTTGGTTTAATGAACTTCATTTAGGGTGTAAAACTAGTTTTTGGGATTTTTTCTTGGGTTATGATGTTTAAATGAGATTTTAATGTGCAAATGGTATTTTATAATCTGTGAAACATTATTATGCACAAATGGGAAGCCTCGGTATATCGTTGGGAGAACTAAGACAAGTATGCTAGTGATCTGGTAGTGGCATTGTCCCTGTTTCACTTCAAAATATTGAAGATGAAAAAACAAACTAGTCTATGAGGATTTTTTGTTTCCACTATTCCATTGGTGTTTCCCCTCCTAGTTGCTCGTGCAATAGAAGGTTATTGGTTATAGTTACTTTTAAACCGAGATATGATTCACCTAGGGAACCATTGCTATCTAGTGCCTAGGGGAATTTCTAATGACTTGTGTTCATTGGTTTTTACTTACTATCATTATAGAGTATGTTTTGTTTTTTACTACATCATCATGTGTGTTTTCTTTAAAATTGTTCATTCTTTAAAGTCCCCCCCTTGAAAATGATTTTATTTAATGTTTTACCCCTTTACAAATGTTAATAGAATTTCAAGTTTATCATAACATGAAAGCCTTTTGTCTTATAATGTTTATAGCATATATCCTTTATGGGTAGCATCATACTAGGATTAGGATCACACCCTAATTATTCACATTGGTTTAAATATACTTGGTAATGTTTGTCTCGGGTAGGGGTATCATTTTTTGAGACGGCGGTATGGGTTGTTTGCATTCTTCCTTTGTCAGGTGTTGTGTAGATGGCTTGAGGGAAATTTCCACTTTTCATATGGGTGGTTTTGAGTAGGGATTGCTACTTCTTTTTATTTGTGACCCTCTTGGGCATTGTTTAAAACTATATAATTCAATTCTTAATTTTGTCAAAGTATTTTTTGGTCGTGAAATTTAAGATTCGGTTTATTTATTATTTTTGTTTATTTTATGATTTTAAACTCAGTTAAATAATTCCCAAACATTTAATATTGATAGCCGAGCACTTGTGCCCGACCGTGGGGATAGGGAATGCCCTTCAAGCCATGCCATAGACCAGGTCGAGTGCTGGGTCAGATGGCCACCTGACCCAGTTCGTGACATACAACCTCCACAATGTGATGTGAATAATTTTTCAAATTTTCATCTCATGGATAGTATCATTGATAATTTTTTTAAGGAAATATTATTTATTTGTTAGAAAAAATGTCATAAAATGATAATTTTTCATATATCACCATTCCATTTTTTTATAGATAAATAGATTGTAAATCGTGCATACAATAGACTACCTCATATATCAATGATGAATTTGATTTTCAATCACCACCCATATGTGATGGTTATGAGAATTTATTTAATGAGGATATATTATTTTCATGAAATGTTTAATATTTCATAACTTTGAATTAGTAATTATCAAAATGCATCTCCTTACTCATTAAATTGTAATATCATGTTACCATTTGGTTCGATTTAGTCACTAATATAAATGATGTTATAAAAATTATGTCATAAATGACAATGGGATGTCATATAATATTAATAGAATTTATTAATTATATATTTAAAATGATTTATTTATTATATAAATTTAATTTAAATATTTAATCTATTTATCAATATATCACTTTTTTATCATTAAACATGAATAAACTAATTCATCATGATTTCCATTTTTACAAGACATATTCATTTCTTTAACCTTATATAAATTGGAATTAAATAATCACATGAAAAAATTATTATTACATATTTAATGATCTAATAATGATGAACTTCAAACCACATAGTTATAATTCCTCTCATATTCCTGAATTTTGTATAATATAAACTACTTAATGTTATAACACTGGATATTAAAAAATCTCTAATATGTTATTAAATTTATCACATATAGTTATCAAATAATTAGAAAAATGATTTTTATTTATTTTAATGTTCTAAGATAATATATTAATATAATTATTTTCATTATACATTATTTTATTTCATGGGATAGTAAGTGAGAATATAATGTGTGTAGTTCATCTAAAAATTCACTTCTTTGAGACACATTTTCATTTATGAACATAATTACAATTAAATGGTCTATATACTACCTATAGGAAATATAACATCATGAATTACCATTATTAATAAAATTTTGAAATAAAAATCTATATTTAACTCATTGAAATGGTTTTTATTAGAATATTTCTTAAGATGTGGGGTTTTGTGAAAATTAAATTTTATTCCATTGAGTTATCAACATTCATATTGAACTCTATTTTCAATATATGGTTTACAATAACTAAGTAAAAAAAGATTATGTATTTCTTCATTATTTTTTATGACTTTATAATCCTTTATTATTAAATAATTATCAAATGAAACATTCCTAAAATATTATTCTTCTTATATGTGTTCTGCATATCAAATGCCTCTCTTGAGATAAGTTTTGTATTGTACACTTAATTTTTATTGATGTGGTGTATTTTATGAATAATTTAATTTTTATATATTGAAATAATGTTTATTTAGGGTAATTTATGACCAATTTAAAAATATATCCCTATTATGTGGTTTTGAGTTAAATACACATCTAATTGTAAGGGGGTTTTCTGAAGAAGAAAAAAAATTATTGGGTCAAATCACTTCTCTTTGACTATTATATTTCAAGGATGCGATATTCTAACCTATGTTGATTTTATTTTTCATTTATATAATAATATATAGGTAAATCATGTTTCCCAAAAAATTATTCTTCTTTTTTCATTCATTAAATTAAAACAAATTCATTTTTTAAGAATAATTCACATTTGTTTAATGTTTTTTTTCAACATCCATGTTTTTCCTCACTATAATTTTTTCCATTAAGTAGTGTTAACTCGAATTCATTTTTCCTACAATTATCCATTACCTGTACTACCAAAATATTTAATCAAATGTTTTTATACTTTTAATGACGTGGGTTTTCAACCAGGTTATTACAAATGATCCAAAAATATATATATCATTTCAAAATACATGGATTTATATTCCACATCAAATTACTTTTGAAAACCATCATGTATTCCCAAAGATATATTATTGATCATTATACTTAAATTTAAATTAATTGAATGTGTTTTCACACCAACTTTTTTTAAATGAATATTCAATGTGACCATAACATCTTCATTTATGCCTAAGTTAAAAATTATTTTTAACCCCTTTATGACATCACTATAATTTCCACTTTATCTTTAAATGAATTATTTATTTGTAATTTTCTTATAAACATTCTAAATGTTATTATAAAAAACTTTATTACTGTTTTTTATTTTGGGTAACATAAGTTTCCATGATTGAGGTGAGTTTCAATTATATAATCATTAAGTGTTGTAAAACCCACTTTTCTATTCAATTGGTTATTTATGATTTGATAGTAGAAACCCATTTTATTTCCTATGGTTTTTAAGGATATGTTGAGTGATTTATTTCTTATGGAACACATATGTATTTATTATGATTTTTGGCATCCTGTATCTCCCTCCAATGAATTAGTTAAGGTTTTATATCACATTACATATTAAAAATTTTCCTAAATGAGATGCGGGAATATTTAATTGAATGTTTCTTATGAGAATTATTTTCATGAAGTTTAATTTGTAGGTTATGGTGTGAATGAGATTTTGGATGATTTTCTCACATGTTTTTGTATGCCTAATAGGTTGAAATATTTATTTAGAAGTTTTTTTAAATAATATATAAAAATATTTATTCATAATTTGGTGTTGTGAAGGACATAAAAATCCTTATTCATAAGTTTTTTCTATGGATGAGATGTGGGAAGATTGTTCCACATGTTTTTGTGAGAATTTGATGTGGGAATCCATGTTCACAGGATTTTCTATGGTTACATTTTTCCATAACACCCCATTATAGTATGACTATATGAAATTCCATATTTCTATATTCCTTTGATTAATCTCCCTGAAAAATGTTTAATGATTCATGATTCCGCACACATTTCCATTATAAATTATTGTTATTTTAATATTAAATTTCCTTACATCGAGAATTATATACAACTCTTTTTATCCCATGTTATTTTTAATGAAATATTTTTTCCATGTTCAGGTTTTCTCTCATAATTATGATATAACCTTGAAGACATATTGATGAATTTTTTCCATATTTAGTGCTTGAGATCACCCTTTTATTATGTTTTCTTTTCCCCAGATTATGAAGATGTGTATAACTTGTGGTATGTCTTGAAGAGTGACTAATAGTGATCAATTGTGGAGAAATATTTTTATTTTTACCTTATTTATCATTTCCTCAATGACACTAAGACATTTGATCAATGGGTAGTGTGACTATTTATGAGTTTTTTCATCTAAATCAAGAAGTTCATGAATTATTTCTATTATGTTTAAATTTGGTCTAAATAAGAGGTATTAAAAAAGGTTTTAGTTTTTATTGATTATTATTTTATTTTTTGTACGGTAATATGATTATATAACTTTAGTTCAAACCCTATGGATATTTTTTTGTAAAATAAATTTTTTTTATGTTTTATTAAATTAGAGATTATTTGGATTCACAAGAAATTATATTTATGTTTGGATAATACAATTGTCTGTGGGATTTTGTAGATATGTAACTAAGGATATAATTAGGAAAGGTTTGTGTTATGTATTTACTAATTCATCACCATGATCATGAAAAATATTTCTATCTTCACGTCTAGTTCAACAATCTCATGCAATATTCATTGGTTATTCACAATCTCGTTACAAGTCATTTGAATGATTATTTTTGTTAATAAATTAGTATTCAATGTGTGAGATAACCTAACATAAATAATCCTAGATTGAACCAATAGTGATTTAGGTTAAAATGTATGATATTTTTATGTTTTAAATGTGTAACACATTTCAAGGATGATATTTTTATTATACCCTTCTGATATAAATATTGATCACCAGTGATTAACCCATTTTGTTTTAGAAATTAATGGAATGAGTAAAAATGAATTTAATAATGGATTTGATGAGAAATTTAATAATTTTCCTTATACTAACCTTGCGGTATATAATTTTTAATTAAAAACCTTATGGTTATGATCAACCAACTACCTTGAGGTATGATTAAGAACATTAATTTTTACAAGTATCAAAACACATCAAGGAAGACATGTACATGGTTTTATTGAAGATTGGGTGATGTAGAAGATAAAGGAAATAACATTCAATTTCTAAAATGTCAAAAATATGGGAAGAATTGCCCATTTGAAAGCCTCATAGGGAAATGGAAGTGTTTCAAGTGTAGAAGGAATGACTATCAAGCTCATCATTATTGAGCTGGGATGAATAATATGATCAAATAAATCGAGGTGAAGAATTATAATACCTTAAATCTCTAGAGTTTGGGAATTATGTAGAATGATTCCTTAACCCAAAAGCTAATAAAGATAATAAACATCAATAACCTACTAAACAAATAAACCATGGGAAATCTTATTCTATCTTTAATTATAAAATTATTACATCAAAAATAAGGTTAAATGGTACAATCATCCTACACTATATGTTTGTGGATATCAGATTGGAATCTAGTTCAATCCAACCATTCAGGCATGGTTTATTTTCTAATAGAATCAAATCAACACCCTATAAATTTTATATTATATTTTATTATAATTTAATCCCAATTTTATGTATATAGATAATGTTTCATGAATATCTTAGTATCCCCCATTTGGATGAATTCGATGTGATGTTGTAAATACATTGGCCAATGCCCCATAGTATCTATATTAATAAAAAAATTGGTAAATATAATTTTACATTTCACACCATCCTCTGGTCATCTATGAGTGCGAGGAGGATGATGATCTCTCTGTGAAAACTAATTTCATTATGGGAGTTATTTTACAAATCATGAGGGATATTTATCTCATTTGATTATATAGAAACTCAGTAAAATAGTTGATATATTCTAAGGGAAATTGATATATTTTGTTTGTTTCATTATAAAAATATAGAAATAGTATCATTAGTCAATTAAAAATCATAGACACCATATGTTATTTTCACCAGTAAGTAAAAATTATAATTTTGACGATGTTATTTATTTAAGGAGGTGATGTAACAACCAAAATTTATTGACCTTGTATAAATTATTTCATGTTAAATAACATACAATAGATTTTACCCCCAATGTAAATTAATGAACATATATTAGAATTAAGTTATTAATAAAGTTTTAAAAATAATAAGGTAAATCATTCAAATTATTACCTTTTATGATAAATAATTAATATGAATTAATATTGAAAAGGGGTTATTATTAATAAAATTCATTTTATTTATTTTATGTACATTATTTTAGAAGATCAATTTACATATTTATTAATTTAAATGTGATGAAATTATACTAAATTTTGAATTAATTACATAAATTATTCTATAGATTTTTTTATTTATTTTTTAAAATGGTTGATTTTTAGTTAGAAAACAATTATTTGTGAAAACATATTTTTCATGGTTTTATTATTATTTTTCTGTATCCTATATTATTTAAAAAATCTTTCAAATAAAAAATTTTTATTTTAAAAAAATCTTTGATGTTAGGAATCCTATGCCTAACGTTTTTTTAAATAATCAAAAAGACACTTTAATATAATTTTTTCTTAGTCTTTTCTCATAATTATGTATTTTGATAATGAAATTAATTTTTCGATTAATTTGAACACCACCAATATTTTATTTAATTTTTTGTAAATTATATTAGGTAATTAAAATCTATTTCCAGGATAATATTATATTTTACATAAATTTTCAAATTTAATAAAATAATTTTCCAAAAAAATTACCCATTATGTATGTTAATTTTAAAATTACCATTTGAAACCCATAATATTTTTAATTGGTAATAAAAAATTAAAATTGGAAATGATAACATTAAAATTATTTATAATTTCATATATCAAATTTTTTTCATTTATAAAAATTACTAACGTTGAATATTAATATTTGGGGTAAGAATAAATTTATGTAAAAGATGAATTTTTTTCCACGAAAATTATAAAAATAATCTAGGTTATCACTGAAATTAGTGGACGAGGATAATAAAAACTCACACATGATTCCCCTAATCTTTTTTCTAATTCTGAACCACTTAAATTTGGACAGTAAAATTTCATTGTTGAAAATAGAATGATTCATTCCTCAACTACCCTCATCCCAACATATTAGAAGGTAAAATTACACCACTTCAAGACCCAACACAGTTATTAATTTATTGATGAAAATATACCACAAGGATCCTCCAAGAAAAAAAATCTATTTTCATAAACTTATAGTCACCTTTAGTTTTCTAAATTCCATTATTTAAAATGATTTTTTCCAAAAGACATCTTAAGCTTCCAACATTTGTATTAATTTGAATTTGTACTTTATTTTAATCTAATGCATCTTAAATTATATCTACTGTTACTAATATAATTAAATATGTAACATTAGTGTAATGAAATATAATTTTAATATTTTGAAAACAAGTCTTCAATCTTCTAATCCTCTAAGGAAAAAAATAACATTATTCACCGTTACGTGTGAACTGCCACCTCCATGATGTGATGTGTTAATTTTTTATCACCACCTCAAGGATGGAATATATGAATAAATAAATTTTCTACATTAAAAATAAAATTCTAAAATGACTCTTTTTTATATATAATAATTTTATTTCCATTCATTGAGAAATGGGATTATTAATCATATATATAGTGGACTACCAGCTCCATGGTTTATGAATTTTATTAGTCATCACAACTCATAAATTATAGTTCCTTTAATCAATTTTATGATGATATATTAATTTTATGTAATTTTTTTCTTCTTTATATGTCACATAAAAATTTTCAAAATACATCTCCTCAATCATTAAATAATTATAACAAGTTACTATTTAGGGATTTTTAATTGTCAATATAAATGATGTTGAAAATAATATATCATAATTTATAATGTGATGTAATATAATGGTTTGATATTTTTATAAATATATATTAATTTTGTATTAATCATTTTCAGAATTTTTTGTTAATATTTCAAATATTTATTAATTTGTCACATTTCAATCATTAAACGTGTCAAAATCTAGTTTATCCTGATTCCTAGGATCACAAGTCATATCTTTTCTTTCACTTAAAGAAAAATAAAATAAATTAACAACTAAAATCACAATATTTCCATATAATTATATATTTTGTAAATATCAACCTGAACCACTTTGAGTGAATTAATACTATCTTTGTGATGTTTTTAAAAAAACAACTGAACATTCAAAAACTTGATAATGAAAAAAACTACAATTGGTTAGTTTTTTTATAATATATAGTAACAATATCATTATAAAAATGGTGATATGTTTATATAAAGGTTATGAGAAAAGTTATTATTATATTTATGTTCATTATACATATGGTTATTGTTGGTCGGAGTGGATACTCAAGAGGGGGGTGAATTGAGTTCCAATTAAAATTTCTGTTAAAATATTGTCTATTTAAAATCCCGTAATTTAAAAAAAAAGATAAACTGTAGTGAATTTATATAGATTGTAAATGTACACTTAGCTTCTCAAATATTTATTAGGTCTAAGTTAATATAACTACAAGATAAAACTAACTTTTATAACTAACATATTGATTTACAATAAGTGTAAACACTTGCTAATATAACTATCAAAGCAGCTTTAAAATAGTTTTGTATTTCAATGTAATAGGCAGAGGAATATATATATATATGTAATACTTATAGACTTAAAATAAAAGCACAGCAAAGTTAACCAAGATTTTCAGTCTCAATCCGAGACATAGTCATCTCAACAATTTATATAAATTGACCCACACCCTGGATCAGGGTTAAGAACTGTTTACACAACTGTCCAGGCCATGCATGGACCTCCACCACTATTCTTCATGGGAAACAAAAAAAAGATCAGGACACACAAGGACCACTTCCATAGTTGACGTGGGTAAAAAAGAGTTAAGAGTTTTAGAGTAAGGATTTTGATATCCTCCAGTTCAGTGTAGGAGACAGTGTGTGTGTGAGATATACAGAGTACACCACAGTGCTTGAGAGTAAATAAACAAATCACTTAGAAAGAATAGACAAGAGTTTAGAAAGGTCTATTGATTATCAATGCAGCTCTGGACTCGTTGGATTCAGCAGAATTTCTTCTTAGTCCTTCTCTTGTTTTTCTGTTGAAAAACAGAGTGTTGTAGTTTGGATTGTGTTCTACCGGAGTCAAAATGATCTCTTGATTCATTGTGTGTTCTTTAGTGGTGTTGGATTGCACTCATGAGAGTTCTTGGAAAGTCTTTCAATCTCCTTCTTGATCAGGAATGTTCTTTTTTGTTTAGCACAGTGCTCTTGGGTTTATGTAAGTTATTCTTGTTGTATCATCACGTTTTCTCACTTCACCATTTGCATGTGTACTACATCTTAATCTTCCTTATATTCCACAAGTTCTAGCAGTATGAATGCTTCACTTTTCATAGGTACGAGATACAGTTTCCTGACATGCCAACAACTATCAATAAATAACATTAATTTCATTAAAAACATCAAATATGACTGTTATCATTATTTAAATAATATTGAAAAAAAGTTATGAAACGGTGTCATATTGATTATGCAAACAATGTCCTCTTCACGGTATAGTCTTCACGGTATGTGTTTCACGTTGTCTCAATGTCACAGTGTGTAGCTCATGATGTCTGGGTCACAGTGTGTCCTTCACGGTTTCTGGGTCACGGTGTGTCCTTCACGGTTTCTGGGTCACGGTGTGTCCCTCATGGTGTCTGGGTCACGGTGTGTCCTTCACGGTGTCTGGTTCACGGTGTGTCCTTCACGGTGTGTCCATAATTAGAAAAATATCTATATTTATAGTTAAATAGTAATATGCAGAATATGGATTAAGCTTAATCATTAGAGAGTAAGAGAAGTTGAAACATAAATATAAAGGCTTGATGATATAAGTGAGATTTTTTATAATGCATAAGACTTGAAAATAATAAAGAGATTAATTTATATCAATAAGATTAGTTATCATTAAAACATGATGTGTAGTTATTATTGATAGTGAAGATCATTAGCAATATGTGCAATTAATATTCAGATTTATTAGCAGGAATAGGATTTGTGATCATTAAAACATGATTAATACATGAGGATTCCATCAATCTCCCCCTTTTCGGATTATCAAAAAGTAGAGAGAAATGAGGGAAACACTTCATTTGTCATTGAAAAGGTTCATAATAAAACATACAGTAGAAATAAAAACATTAAACAACAAGAGACATCCCATCAAAAAGAAAACAGTCACTGTAGTCTTCAGGGATCGACCTTTTCCTTGCCTTTATCAGCAGCAGGAGCTGGTGCTGAAGTAGAAGAAGGAATAGATGTGATAGACAAAGAGGGTAAGGGTAGACCTTCAAAAACAGATGGAGCCAAAGTAGGAGCAGTAGAAGATCTAGGATGTGGTTGGTCAAGAAGAACTGGCCAGATCTGAGAAAGAGCTTGGCTGACTGACATGGCAGTTGAGGCTAAGGTAGGTAGACCAGGTCTAAGGGGTGCAGCAGCTGGAGCAAATATAACAGTACAATGCACATGAAGATATGGCTTCAGAAGATTGATGAAATAAGTAATGATTTCACCACCATATTGCATAGCCTTTTCAAAACTGTCCTTATTCTCTATGAATTTTTCCAACAATCCGGTGAACTCTGTAAGTTTCGGAACATGAGTTTTAAAAGCTTCAGTTACTGGAGGGATTCTCAAATTTTCCACAAGATATCTAAAGTGATCTGTTATATCACTTTTAGAGAAACTCCATGAGAGATAAAAATCTATTTTCTTAGTGATCTCATGTTGATCATCATTGGCTATCTTAGAATGAATTCAAACCAAGTCCAGTGCTCGATCACTGTTTTTAACCACTTCTGACAAAGAAGACAGATCCAAGCCACTTAAGGCATTCTGATGTTCTTCCATGATAATGGATCTTAGCAGATAATAATCCAAACGAGGAATAGAAGGTTTACTTGAAGTAGGAGATGCTTTTACAGCTTTGGATAGAACTTTGAGCTGTTTGAGAACTTTTTGCTGGCATCCTGTGTACTTATCTGTGAGTTTATTCAGATTTTCTACAAGCTCCCTCATACATTCCAGCATCTTTGTGTGTCTTTTTCCAATATTTTTATCAAAAGATAGTAGATATGGAAGCACTTGAGACACAATTTCCCTAGCAAGGGTGGAATCAGCTGGCTCAAGAGAAGCATCAACAGGTGAAGGAGCAGAAGCAGGAGCAGGCACATGCTCTGATCTTGAAGACAGTTCTGATTTCAGGTTTATCACCAAAGTAATAAAATTTGAAATATCAGTACTAAGAAACCTATTTTCATCCCTGACTTCTTGAATTTCATGAATCATCCTTGGTTGAATATTCAATATAATATTTTCCAGCTGAATTGAGGCATCTTCTTAACATAACTAAGTAACAGAACGAGTTTGAGTGGATAAAATCTTCTCCACACCAGCCAAGATAGTCTCTCCAAATACTTTCAAATCATCCTTAGTTAAAAAATAGTGATGCTCGGGTATGATTGTAGGTAAAGGTAGAGGTTCTGGTTCTGGTTGCGGTTCAGAGTCATCTTCAGACACAGATTCTGATTCAGATTGAGGCTCTGGTTCTGGTACTGGTTCTGGATAAGCTACAGTCTTCAGTTGAAATAGAGAAGAAAGATCCATTCCAGTTGTAGTCACTTGTTGTGACTCATTCACATCATAAAAGCTTGGAAACTCATAACGAGTGTACACAGAATATGTGACAGTAGGTTGAGAAGCTTCAGCAGATCCAGCTTCCATAATCTCAATGTTTTGAGGTTCTTCCCCCTCAAATTGTGCTTCCATTTCATTCACTATAGGCTCAGATATATGATCAAGATCCACAGGATCATCTCTAATCTCTACTGAAAACACTTTCCTTGCTAGGTGAAAGGCAATTTCCATCCTCTCTTCAGCAGAGGGAATTATCTCGGGAACTGATTGTTCCACTGGTTGAGCATCTAGACTTGCATCTTTCTCAACGGGGAGATCCTCTTCAAAAGGATCTGTCTATATGGTTGCTTACTGTTCTGAATCAGGAAAACCCAATTTTCTTGCAGCATTAGGATGTGTTTATGGATTGACATCCTCACTAGAAGCATAAGATTCCTCTTCTTTCAAACCAATAGCAACATCCTCTCCTTGAGGTATTTTAGTAGAGATAACAGTAGGGACAACAACCCTTTCATTTTCAATAGAAACTGTTTCCATTGCAGGTATTCCAGCTTCTTCTCTACGTGATACTTCAGCTGTTAATTCCTCTTATTCTTCTTCTTCTTCTAAATACTCATCCACTTCATCTGGTTCCAATCCAGGATCATATATATTCTTAGGTCTTCTTGGATAATCATCATAATTAAACTTTTTATGGATTTTATCATTATCCTCAACCCACTGCTTCTTCCAGGGGTTCCATCTTATCTTAATCCTTCTGATGACAGGCATGGAAAAGAAGAAATCAAAGTCCTCTAAACTTTCTTCATTCGGTACAAACATCCCTTTGGCAACTAACATGGCTGAAATCATCCTTAAGTAATACAAGGAGGTGGATTTGGAAGTGAATTTGATCAGCTCATAGATATGGTTAATAACATACTTGCATAGTTTGATCTTATGGCCATTATTCAACAAGTGAATCAGTAACACATCCCGATACTTCATTACAGCAAAATTCCCTTTTCTCAGACTAAATTAATTCTAAACAAATTTGAAAAGAAGTCTATTCTCCCCATCTAATTCAGCAGCTATGGCCCTTCACTTGGTGCCATTTCCAGTTAGACATTCCAAATAATTCTCCAGATTGATTATATCAGAAGATGGAGGAGGGTCTCTCCAGTAATCTTCAAAAACTTCTTCATGTGGATTTCTTAGGCATGCAGCCCACATCCTTGAAGAGAAAGAACACTTCTGACCATTGATCCAGCTGGTCACCATAAATCGTTCTCCAAAATCAAAGGTTAACATCACATGTTGGTAGAATTGAGATACCAGCCTTGGATAAATCGGTCTATTTTGTCCAGAGAACCATTCAAGCCATCCCTGTTCATTTAAAACTTTCAAAACTAATGACTTTCTAGACAACAACCACTCAGGGAAAACTTCATTTTCAGGTATAATAGTAAGGCTTACCAAGTTTGGGTTTAGAGGTCCTTCAGGAGCTATCCCTGGTACCCTTTTCTGATTCTTAGAGAGGCGCTTCTCAGACGAGGGTGAAGATGGACGCTTCATCTTTGGCATCCACTGAAGGTTCGGCCGAGAGGGAAGAGAAGGATTTGAAGAATGAAAAGGTTTAGGAGAGATTTCGGGTAAAGAATCGAATGAAACGCATATGTTTTATCATTTGGGAATGTCAAACGTCATAAAAACAAAAATGCAGGAAATCAAATTCCGGTGAAATAAAAATTACCACGATACGAGTTAAAATAAGAGTATAAATAATCTTCACAGTGAGCCTGTGAGTAGGTATTAAGGTGTTATGAAAAATAGTAATCACAGTGAGACAGTTGGCTGTCGTCACGGTGAGACAGTGACCATTTTGTGCAGTCACGGTGAGACAGTTAAGTGACAGACCGTGAGTACAAGGTGTTAAACTATGAGACCATAAGCATGAAATAGTAACTGTAAAATAGTGAGTCATGAAACCATAAAGTAAAATATAGTAAAGTATTGAGCATTAAGATCAGTATGATATCTATTTATGATTTATCATACCAAGATCATGTATGATTTAGTCTAATCTTTCATAATGTAATGGTTTAGTGAATATATCCGCAAGTTGATATTCAGTACGAATGAATTCCAAAGTGATATCACCTTTTTGATAATGATCCCTCAAAAAGTGATGTCTTACATCAATATGTTTTGTCTTAGAATGAGAAACTGGAATCTTAGAAATATTAATAGCACTTGTTTTGTCAAAAATTATAGGGACATGTCTTAATTGATATCCATAGTCTAGTAAAATGCATTTCATCCACAAAATTTGCGCACAACAACTTCCTGTTGCTATGTATTCAGCTTCTGTAGTAGATAACGCAATAGAATTTTGTTTCTTACTACACCATGATACTAGTGACTTTCCTAAAATATGACATGTTCTAGAGGTTCTTTTTCTATCTAACTTACATCCAGGAAAATCAGCATCAGAATAACTAAATAATTCAAATTATTGTCCTTTGGGATAGCACAATCCTAAATTGGGAGTATGCTTGAGGTATTTGAAAATTATCTTCACAGCATTTAAATGTGACACTTTAGGGATCTCTTGAAAAGGAGCACACATACACACACTAAACATAATATCAGGACGACTAGAAGTCGGGTAGAGTAGACTTCAAATCAGTCCTCTATAAGTGGTTTGATCAACAAATTTACCATCCTCATCAAGATCCAACTTACAGGTGGTACTCATGGGAGTGTCACTGCTTTTTGTGCTATCCAATCCAAAACATTTTAAAAGATCTCTAGTATATTTACTTTGAGTTAAAATAATTTCATCATCATTTTGAAAGATTTGAATTCCAAGAAATAATTTGAGTTCTCCCATTAAACTCATTTCAAATTCATTTTGCATCATTTTAGAAAAATTAATACATAGGGAATTTCTTGAAGATCCAAAAATAATATCAACTACATAAATTTTTACAACTAAAACATCTTTCGAAATTCATTTTATAAAAAGATTAGGGTCACCTATACCTTTTGTAAAACCTTTAGAAATTAGAAAAGTACTTAATCTATCATACCAAGCTCTTAGAGCTTGCTTTAAACTATATAAAGCTTTTGATAATTTGAAAATATGAATTGGAAATTGAGGATTTGAGAATCAGGTGGTTGTTCAACAAAAACATCCTCAGCAAAATATCCATTTAAGAATCAACTCTTGACATCCATTTGATATAGTTTAAAATTTAGATGTGTAGCATAAGCAAGTAAAATCGTAATAGCTTCTAATCTGGCTACAGGGGAAAAACTCTTCTCATAGTCAATTCCTTCCTCTTGACTATAGCCTTGTGAAACTAGCCTAACTTTGTTTCTAACCATGTTTCCAGATTCATCTACATTATTTATAAACACCCATTTAGTGCCTATGGTGAAAGTGTCCTTTGGTCTTTCAACAAGATTTCAAACTTTATTTCTTTCAAACTGATTGAGATCTTCTTGAATAGAAATTACCAAAAATTCATCATTAATAGCATCATCAATGTTTTTAGGTTCTAGTTGTGATAAGAAGTTTTTTTGTTCAACCTGATTTCTAAGAGAAGCTCAAGTATGAGTCCCTCTATCAATATTTCCTACAAAAGCATCCAATGGATGATTCATTAGAATTCTAGTTGACCTAGTAATGGTCGGACTAGAAATATCAGGTTCATCTATAGGTTCGGGTTTCATAGCAGCAGATTCTAGAATATGTCTAGAACTGGATGTTTTTGTAGCAGGTTCTTTAGATTTATCATTAAGGTTCAAAATACTCAAATCTTCCCCAAGATTTTCAAGTGATGTTTTAGGCTCATGTGGACCAGTTTCATCAAACTTGATGTAAACAGATTCTTCCACACATTTGGTTCTTTTATTAAAGACTCTATAGGATTTTCTGGTTAAAGAATATCCTAAAAAGATTACTTCATCAATCATAGAAGCAAACTTATCAAGATTATCTTTTGTATTGAGAATAAAAACATTGAAGCCAAAGACACTAATGTAACTAACTTTAGGTTTTCTATTATTCCACAACTCATATGGGGTCTTCTTAAGAAGAGGTATAATTATGACCCTATTAATAATATAACAAGCTGTGTTCACAGCTTCATCCCAAAAGTAAATAGGCATGTCATATTCATTAAGCATAGTTCTAGAAATTTCTTGCAGGGTTCTATTTCTTCTTTCTATTACACTATTCTGCTGAGGTTTCCTAGGAGCAGAAAAGTAATTATTATAGCCATTGTGTGAGAAATAGGATTCAAATTCATGATTTTCAAACTCACAGCCATGATCACTTCTTAGAGATTTAATCATAAGTCCACTAAGGTTTTCTACAGACTTGGAGTATTTAACAAAATAAGAACAAGCTTCACTTTTGTGAGCTAAGAAGTATACCCAAGTATATCTAGAAAAGTCATATACTAGGACATAAGCATAGTGATTCCCATTTAAGCTAGAAACTCAAGATGGTCCAAATATATCCATGTGAACCAACTCGAGAGGTTGAAAAGTTGAGACTGCATTCTTTGGTTTGAAAGAGATTTTGTGTTGCTTTCCCTTTTGACAGGGATTACACACTTTTTCATTTTGAAACTCAAGTTTGGGTAAGTCTCTAACTATGTTCTTCCTAGTTAGTTTCCAATGTGAGTGTATATTTCAGTGTCCTAATCTCCTATGCCACAACCATGACTCTTTATGAAAGGCATTTAAATAGGTAACATATTGTTTAGCTAAGGAATTTAAATCAACAGCATAAACATTTTCATTTCTTAAAGCAGAAAAGACTAAAACATTTTTAGAATTAAAAAAATTACAGGAATCATTTTCAAATTTGACATTAAAACAATCATCACACAACTGAGAAATACCTAACATATTATATTTCAGTCCATCATCAAATAAAACTTTAGAAATTAAAACTGAATTAGTGTTTCCAATTTGTCCTAAGCCGATGATCTTTCCTTTAGAATTATCACCAACAATGACATAGCCTCCATCAACCTTTAGTAAACTCTTAAAGCATGAGTAATCCCCAGAAATATGTCATTAACATCCACTATCCAAATACCATGTCTTCTTGTGGGAACTCTTCAAGCAGGTTTCCTACAAAACTGTTTTAGATAGAGTATGATTTTGGTACCCCAGATCTTCTTGGGTCCAGACTGGTTAGCAATCAATGATTTTGGTACCCAAATTTGTCTTACGAATCTCATATAAATTATAGAATCAATACATTTTGTAGGATAACCTCTAATTGATCTATAACTATGTGAATAACTAGTTGAAGCATATGGATTTCCATAACTAGAACTAGCAGTATTCTTTCCAGATTTAAAAATAAAGTTATTCTTATTAAAATGTCTATGTCCAGGTTTGTAGCCAATTCCAGTAGTGTATTTTGGTTCCAATTGCTTTCTTAGCATTGGAGTTAGTGTATGATTTCCATTTGTGAACTTATTTATGTCCTTTCTATGTTTCTCATTTGACATTTTCAGTTCAATATTTTCCTTTAACAGTTGAGCATTCTTCACTTTTTCAATAGTAAGTTCATTTTTAACAGTAGTAGTGAGAGCATGCTGTTTCTTTAATGATTTGTATCTGTCCTTAAGTTCATTGCATGTCTCCTCGACCATATTAGGATATTCAAATAATTCCTCACTAGTCATGTTTTCATAATCTAAATCAGATTCTACATCATCTACAGAATAATAAGAATTTAAAATAGAAGTATCTAAGGTTACCTCATATGTGTTTATCATGAAACACATGTTGGCACAATTCTTTTCAGAATCTAACATTTCAGATTCACTTGTGTTGTCTTCAGAAGAACTCCAGGTAGCCTTCATAGATTTTTGGTACTTACTTTCCTTGTAATCATATTTCGTCTTGAATTTTAGCTATGGGCAGTCTGCTTTAATGTGTCATTTTCTTTCTCACTCGTAGCAAACAACTTCATAAATTTTATCTGACTTTTTCAAGTCCTTCTTCCAATGTACTTTATTGTCATACTTTCCTTTGTAATTTTATTTTCTGAAATATATCTTCTTCCTATAAAATTTCTTGAACCTTCTGGCTATCTGAGCCATTTCAGCATCACTATCAGAGTCTGAGCTTTCACTTGTTAAACTGTCAGTTCGTATTTGATCTTTTTCTTTGACTTTGTTCTTTGAAGCAGTAGTCTTGAAAGCCAATGATTTCCATTTTGGTTCATCCTCTTCCTCTTTATTAAATTTGAGTTATTCCTCATACATCCTAAGCTTACCAATGAGTTCATTGACATGTACAGCAGCAATATCACATGAATATCTGATTGAAACAGATGTCCCACTCTATCGATCTGGTAAACATCTCAGTATCCTCATAATTTGTTACTTTGCTGGAACAGTTTTAGCGAGTGAATTCATTGTATTGACTCTCTCATTAAACCTGAGATACATATCAGAAATATGTTCATCAGTTTTCATATTAAAATTATCATATTTAATATTATAAGTATTCAATCTCATTTCTTTAACACTGGTTGTTCCTTCATGAGAAACACCTAAAGTATCCCATATTACAAAATCAGTTTTAAAATCTGAAATTATGTTATACTCTTCATCTCCTAGAGCACAGTACATGGAATTCATAGCTTTATAATTATAATTGTAGGCAGTCTTTTTAGGTTCATCCCAAGTTGTTCTTTCAGTTTCTGGAATTTTATATTGAGATTCTATAGTAGTCCAAATATCAAAACCTATTCTTTCTAAATGAATTTTCATTTTCAGCTTCCACTGATCATTGTTTGTACCATTGAATAAAGGTGGCATGTTAGCAGCAACACCCTCTAGTATATTGTCCATAACTAGATTATAGAAATTATAATTAAAAAGATAAAATATAGAACTAACAGAAATTTAACATCATTAAAGATGCAACTAAAATCACATTTTAAAAACAGAGTATTTCAAAAATCCTTAAACAAAAAACAACCTCTAATACCAAATGTTGGTCAGAGTGGATACTCAAGAGGGGAGGGGGTGAATTGAGTTCCAATTAATATTTTTGTTAAAATATTGTCTATTTAAAATCCCCCAATTTATAAAACAAGTAAAACTGTATTGAATTTATACAGACTGTAAATGTTCAGTTAGCTTCTCAAATATTGATTAGGTCTTAGTTAATTTAACAATAAGATCAAACTAACTATTGAAACTAACCTATTGATTTACAATAAGTGTAAACACTTTCTAATTTAACTATCAAAGCAGGATTAAAATAGTTTTGTATTCCAAAGTAATAGGAATCAGAATATATATATGTTATACTTATAGACTTAAAATAAAATCACAGTACAGTAGACCAAGAGGTTCAGTCTCAAGCCGAGACTTAGTCCTCTAAAAAATTTATATAAATTTATCCACAACCTAGATCGGGGATAAAATTAGTTTACACAACTATCTAGTCCATGCAGGGACCTCTACCACTGTTCTACATGGGAAACAAAACATAGATCAGGCCACACAAGGACCACTTACATAGTTGACGTGGGTAAACAATAGTTAAGAGTTTTAGAGTGAGGATTTTGATATCCTCTAGTTCAGTGCAGAAGACAGTGTATGTGTGAGATATACAAAGTACACCACACTGCTCAAAAGTAAATAAACAAATCACTTAGAGAGAATAGATAAGTGTTTAGAAAGCTCTAGTGATTAGAAATGCAGCTCTGGACTCGTTGGATTCAGCAGAATTGCTTCATAGTCCTTCTCTGGTTTTTCTGTTGACAAACAGAGTGTCATAGTTTAGCTTGTGTTCTATAGGACTGAAAGTGATCCCTTGATTCATCGTGTTTTCTTTTGTGGTGTTGGATTGCACTCATGAGAGTTCTTGGAATGTCATACAATCTCATTCATGATCAGGATTGTTCTTTTTGTTAAGCACAGTTCTCCTGGGCGTATGTAAGTTATTCTTGTTGTATCGTCACAATTTTCACGCTTCACCACTTGCACGTGTACTTCATCTTAATTTTCCTTATATTCCACTAGTTCTGGGAGTAGGAATGATTAACTTTTCATAGGTATGAGATATGGTTTCCTGAAATGTCTACAACTACCATTAAATAACATTAATTTCATTAAAAACATCAAATATGATTGTTAGAATTATTTAAATAATATTGACAAAATGTTAAGAAATGGTGTGACAGTGATTTTGTAAATAGTGTCTTATTCACAGTATAGTCTTCACGGTATGTGGTTCTTGGTGTCTCCATGTCACGGTGTGTAGCTCACTGTTTCTGGGTCACGGTGTGTCCTTCATGGTGTCTGGGTCATGGTGTGTCTTTCACGGTGTCTGGGTCACTATGTGTCCCTCACGGTGTCTGGGTCACGGTGTCTGGGTCACAGTGTGTCCTTCATGTTGTGTCCATACTTAGACAAATATCTGTATTTATACTTAAACAGTAATATGCAGAATATGGATTAATCTTAATCCTTTGAGAGTAAGAGAAGTTAAAACATAAATATAAATGCTTGATAATATATGTGTGATTTGTGGTCATGCATAATACTTGTAAATAATAAAGAGAGTAATTAACATCAATAAGATTTTTTATCATTAAAACATGAGGTGTAGTTATTATTCAGACTGAAGAGTATTAGCAAGATGTAAAATTAATATTGAGATTAATTAGTAGGAATAGGATTTGTGATCGTTAAAACATGATTAATACATGAAGAGTCCAACAGTTATAGAACTATTGAGTAAACGATAATATGAGGTAAGGGTGACATCTCAAAATATACTTCTTTGAGAACCATTTTCTTTAATGGACATAATTTCAAATAAATTTTTTCTATAGTGAACACTGGATATATAATATCATGAATTATCATTAGTCATTGAATTTTAAATTTTAAATAAATATATCTCTCTTTTAATGGGTTTTTAATGGTTCTTACAAAAAAGTATTTTTTCTAACTCAACATCCTTACATTCAGTTACAAACATTATTATTTAATTATATTGTTCAATGTTTTATTTAATATCCATAATGGTAAATTTTTATTATATTTCCTAATTTGATTATAGGGTTTTATAATACTTTCTTATGAAATCATTATCAAATGATACATACCTAAAATCTAATACTTATTTTAAGGGCTTCTCATATCAAATTTCTATCGTGGAAACATGTTTTTTTATTTTGCTACTAATTTAATAGAAGTGGTGTATATGTTTCATTATTAATTTGTTATATCATGAAATTAATTTTTTCATATTACATGAATTTAAATTTAAAACCTTATCTATAATTCAAGATAATTAAGGATAAATTATCTTTATGTTATAGGCATGTTCATGACTCAATTCCTTTCCTTAGTTCATAATCACTCTTAATGGTCTATTATAATTAATGGTGGATATAATCTTATATATGGTTATAATATAAATTACTTACACCATAATTTCTATAAAAATAATGTTTCAAAATAATTTATTATTATTTTATGATTATATTATTTCCCAAATATGCATTTTTATTAAGAAAAATACCCATTGCATTTAATAGTTTTTTCCTTCATCAATGTTTTTTACTTCCCACAAATTTTCTATATTACCTATCAATAACACAAGTTATTTTTACCTATAATGATTCTTTTTTTCACCCTAAATTGTTTCCAAAAGTTGTTTTTTATCCTTTTTGTGATGATGGTTTTCATTTAGGATATTAGATATTTTCTGAAGGAATCTCCATCCTTTCAAAATAAAATGATTTATCTCCTTACTCCAAATTCCTTATGATAATCTTTATATATGTTCAAATATATATTACAGAATATCATCTTTTAAAATAAAAAGATCATTATGCTTTCACTTCACTTTTTAAAATAAATTGATTTCAATGTGATTTTAATTTTTTATACCAAATATAAATGTATTTAAAAAAATATTTTATAATTTCACCACAAATTTCCAATTTTTCCTTAAAAATTTTAGTTATATTGAAATAAATTTTTATAAAACACCTTTTTAATATTATTATGAAATATTTCATTGGGATGATTTAATTTTTTTATCTTTTTACATGTTTTGAGGTTTGTTTTATTAATATTATATTTACAATATTTGATTGATACTTTTGTTTTCCATGGGATCTTTTTGATTTCATGAATGAAACAAATTTTTTTTCTAATGAGTTTTCATGATTTTTGGAATTATTGATTTATTATATAACTCATATGATAAAAGAATGAACAGTGTGATTCGGTATTATCCTCTAATTCATTAGATAGAGTTTTATATCACATAAGGGGATCAAATATTTCATGAATGATATTAAGGAATCATTTTCTACAAGTTATTTGTGTTAATGGGTTTCCACAATATGTATTCACATATTTATGGAGTGAATGGGATTTGGGAAGATATTTTCATATAATTAATTTGTGAAGGAGATGTGGGAATATTTCCTCCCTATTTTTTGTGAATGAGATGTTGTAAAATTATTCATAATTTTTTTCTGAATAAAATATGAAATGATTTGTTCAAAAGTTTTTTTTGTGGATCTGATATGGGAATAATTTTTGACATTTTTTCATCTAAATGTGATGTGTGAATATTTCTTCACAATATTTATATTCTTATGTTTTTCCAAAAATAATAATTATTCAATAATTCAATGACATACTATATTTCTATTTGCACATGATTATCCTTCTTTACTCATGTTTAGTTTTTCATGATTCCATTATCTTTTTCTTGGGTATTGGTTTTTTCATTTAAGACTATATTCCCTTCCACCAAGATTTATTTACATATCTTATTGTCCTATATTATTTATAATAACTAATTTCACTTATTTTTATGTTTTCTCTAATAAATATGATAAAACCATTAATTAAATATTAGTGTATTTTTAAAATACTAATATTTTCTTCTCATCTGTTTATTATTTTTTTGTCTACCAACATATGAAGATAATTATAGATTATGATAAATATAGATGTGTGTCTACTGAATTTTGTTTAGGGATATATGTTTTCATGTGTTTATTATGTATATATTATTCAAATAAACTAAATCAGTTAGTCATTGGTTTGTGAGACTATTTGGGATATGTATTATCTAAATCTTGAAATCAATGTATTATTTATGTTATTTTTAACTTGGGTATCTATAATAGGATATATGGTTTTAAGAAAGACTTAATGTCATTGTAGAGTCTCAGGACATCTATGAAGGTTTAAAGGCTAATGATGGTGAATATATTGTGTTTCATTTTGGATTAGACAATAAAATGAGAATATTTCATATTCATGTATATGGAATCATAACCCATACATTTAATTGACATTTAAAATGAC
This sequence comes from Viscum album, assembly GCA_963277665.1. Classification (NCBI taxonomy): domain Eukaryota; kingdom Viridiplantae; phylum Streptophyta; class Magnoliopsida; order Santalales; family Viscaceae; genus Viscum; species Viscum album. The sequence goes on from OY728127.1 coordinate 899,482,712, forward strand.
ATTTACAACCTTTTAATGACATGTGACAAGGACCAAGGTGGTTTCATTTAATATCATGAATCTATGACCAATGGTGTTCTATTGAAGGATATATATCTTCAACCATTATATATTTAATAATAGGTTCAAATTATAAATAATTACGTTGAAAAATTTGATGTATTACATGGAAAAGTATAAAGCATGGGTTTCTTACAATGGTTTAGTGGAATACTTAATAAAATAAGAATGAATATTTTTTCCAATATAGATAATTTAGGTTAAGGTGTATGATCTTGCTACAAGTCTTACGTATTGAGATTGAGATCTCTATTATTATCTAGTGGTGGGAATATAGGAAATTTCTCTATAATATTATCTTACCTTTATGCCATCTCATAAATAATGATAACTATGTTGGGATGATGACTGAACAAATAAGATGTGTTATGTAGTTCTATAAATTTTGAGTTTATGTGAGGTTGGAATGTAAATTTTTTTCATAATTATAAAGCTTCATTAATAATGTGATTTTTCATTACAATAATAAAATTAGTGTGATTTCATAGGTATTTTTGGGGAATGATAGGGGAAATGGTATTTAACCAAATTATAATTTATATATTGAAATTGGTTTCCTCAATGTCCACACATGGATATGGTATAGAAGTCATCTCATAGAATCTAAAACTTAAGGATCGTCATTATCTAAGAAATGTGTAATTAGATTCAATTTATGGTCTAATGATTAGATGATGTATTATATGAGGGATAAATTCTATGATATTAGAGGTATCCTTGATCAAAATGGTTCATTGTTACATCAAACATTCGTAATCATTGGGTAATACTGACACAAAGACATAATGAGGGATGTTATTTTGGAGGCATGGATTTGAATAGGTATTATAGCTAAAGAAAATTCTATTTTGGGACAGTGAATATGAGACTTTCTACTATGGGGATGTATGGACAAATATTTCACAATTATTTAATGCATGGGAATGGTTGAAATATCTATAAATGTGAAAATTAATTGAAAATTCCTTTACAACATGACTATCGATGGATGTCGGATTAATGAATCTATTTGAAATATAATGAAATCCTTAGAAAAATCCATTATTTTTCCTCTTAGGGTTACTATGAAATGAAAACATAACGCATTTGGATTATATATTGGGAGGATTTGTGTGAACATGAAATAAAGAAGCACTATATATATCATCATATCATATATGTCAATAAGTTGTATAGTGGGATAGTATTAATGGAACATATCCTCTCGTAAAATCACAGATAGACATACATTAAGGAAAAGAGGAAAGGTATGACAACCCTGCATTTTATTACAACTTAAACATGCTTTATTACATAAAACTTCACTTGATACAACAAAAAAGATCGAGAGGTTTTGTGTCTTTCGGGCTTAGGATCATTACATAAAAACTGTAAACTTGAAATACAACATCCTTATTGAAAACTTCCTTTACATGACCACTACATTCCTTCGTACTTAGCATTGCAAGGGATAACCTGAGGACATGCATAAGAAAAGGGTGAGCTATAAATCCCAGTAAGGGAGTACATAATGAATAACATGAGGAGTACAATACATGTTAGGCAATAGGCATATCAATAGAGCATAAGAGAGACATGAACATAAAGGCATGATAAAGCATGATAATCATAACATGGAAATGTGGCAACAACACTTAACATTGAATTAGCATGAGCCAAGGCTCATTGCACATGGAGCATGAGTAAAACCTCATTGCACTTGAAGCATGAGTAAACCCTCGTTGCACTTGAATTAGCATGAGTCAACACTCATTGCACATGACGTATCATGATACTATACTTTACCCAATGCATTGGAGCGCTATAAAGGGCGCACCCTTCTTAAACATTTCATTTCATGCATAAGTGTGCCACATGGATCATAAAACATGGATTCATAAAACATAATCATTTATTCCACGATAAAGGAAAGTGGAATTCATACATGAAACTTTATAATCAATATGTAAATGTGCATAAAGGTGAATACCCTTGATGGAGAAATGGGCATGGTATTCACTACACAAAGACATTGGCTTAGAAAATCGGTGCGATTTCTGCAGCGTAACGGCGTGACATAAGAATTCATAAAAAAGGTTGATGAGAGAGAAAGGGGTTCCTCATAATATTTACATGTAATGGACAGTAAGTAGATCATATATATACATGTCCCAACAATAGAAATTGAATTTAGATTCATGATACAAAAGTATTGCTTGAATGTAAAAGAAGAGAGAGAAGTTCCTTTCGGAATTTCGGCATAGTAACGGGTGTACATGGGAGGCATTTAATGAGAGAGAAAGGGTTCTCCCATCATTCAAACAATAACAGGGAAGTATGGGGGAGGTGCGAAACCATACCCCAACATTCATAATTGAAATAAAAAGGGAAATACAACTTAAATAAAATTGACAAAAAAATGAGAAAGGAAGAAAACCCCTTACTTGGAAGTGTGCTTCCAAAGGCTAGAGAGAGGCTTGTGAGAGGCTTCTTGGGAGCTTGGGGCACCTTGAGAGGATTCTAGAGAGAGTAGGGCAGAGTTTGGACGAACTTCAAGGGCTTTGAGTGAGGAGGAAGTGGGAGCTTGGGTGGGTTTATATAGGAAAGGTGAGAGAATTCTTTATTATTTAGGTTTGGGACCCCTTATATTAAAATAATCCAAACCACAAACCATACCATGGTATTTGCCCATGGTTTCTGGAAAAGGAAAGAGGAAAACAATATTTTACAAGTCCAAGGTCCGAACCTATTAAAAAATTAGGGTTGCTTATGTGGAGGTGAGTCACACTCCCATGGAAATTAATTTAAAAAGGCCAAGTGTTGAATAAGTCTTGAGGGCTCCATTAATGCTTTGAAAAGTGAGTAAAACAAACCCAAAACCTCATTATTTTAATGATAAAACACATATTGGCCGAACATAGGGATTATGGAATTTTATTACATCACCATTGGGTCATTATGATGTCATAAAACACATTATATATTTAAATGGTATTTAATTTTTACCCAAAAATTTGACTGTCTCAGAAAATTATGAAAAATTCACCGTTGGATAATTTCGACGTCCTGATTCCAAAAATAATATTTATTTTATCTAAATAATTTTCTAAATATGTGAATTTTTACTTTTAAAATAAAAACCGACATTTATAAAAAAATTCACGGGTTTTGACAGAGATGGCTTTCAAACCTTAATAAAAATTTTAATAGCATTCATAAAATTATAAGATCATTTATATTTAATAAAAATTAATTTAATATTAATAATAATATTTTATTAAAATATTATTTAATTCAAAAATCCTTTAATTTAATAAAATATAATTCTTAATTAAATAATAACTAAAAACATCATTTGTACTTTAAAAACTAATTACAATGCATCAAAAATGACTAGAAATTATATTCATTATTATATACAAAAATAATGTACATGAACATTGTGCTACTTATTTGTTACATAACCCCTTAAAATAGCCGCATAAGACCTAAGGGTAAGGTGTGCGGTGGTGACGGACTCTTGGGGTTGCTCGGATAACATTGCTCGAGTGGTAATCTCTATCAACTTCCATTTTTCCCGTAGACGATCATGTTCGAGCTTGACTTGATGAAGCTCAGCTTGGGCTTGGTCAAGGGAAAAGCCCAAAGACGCCACCTCTTTTCCGAGCTCCGACAAATGGGCTTCGTAAGGGGCTATTCTACTGGATGAGGCCATCGCTTCCTTTGTCTGAGTAGAAAATTGGTTCGTTAAAGCCCTATATTTAAAATACCCAGATGATCACTGTTCAACGGCTATAAAAGTAATGGTCACAAATCTTAACATTAAACTAAAGAAGTTGACATCTTATAAAAACATAAAGAGGCATTTAACTGGATCAAGAGGGATTTTCCATTAATGAAAGTTTGGGTCGTTACAACATTCCTCCCTTAAGAAATTTCGCCCTCGAAATTTTCCTTTTCCCACACTAAAACAAATGTGGGTAACTTAGCTTCATCATATCCTCCGACTCCCAAGTTGCTTCTTCAAACTTGTGGTTTCTCCAAAACACCTTGACGAGGGGCATTGTCTTATTTCGTAGAACTTTTTCTCTACGATACAAGATCTTCACTGGTTGCTCCTCATAAGAAAGATCATCTTCTAATTGTACCACCTCGGAAGAGAGTACATGTGAAGGGTATGGTATGTACTTCCTTAAGAGGGATACATGGAAGACATCATGCACCTTGGCCATAGTAGGTGGAAGTGCTAGTCGATAGGCCACAGCCCCAACACGATCAAGAATCTCGAAGGGGCCGATGTACCTTGGACTTAACTTCCCTTTCTTTCCAAACCTCATGACCTTCTTCCACGGAGATATGCGTAAAAACACCATGTCTCCGACTATAAACTCAAGGTCTCATCGACGATTATCTGTATAACTCTTCTGTCGACTTTGGGCTACCTTGATATGCTGCTGAATGGTTTTCACCTTCTCCACCATTTCTTCGACCATTTCTGGTCCAAGCAGCTTACGTTCACCGACCTCACCCCAACATGCCGGTGTTCTACACCTTTTCCCATACAGGGCTTCATATGGTGCCATTTGGATGCTCGAGTGGAAACTATTATTATAAGGGAACTCAACCAGAGGAAGATGTTGATCCCATCCTCCTTTAAAGTCCATTGAGCACGCTCTCAACATATCCCCAAGTGTTTGGATAGTCCGCTCGGATTGGCCATCAGTTTGAGGATGATAGGCCGTACTGAAGTTCAGTTCAGTATTCAGAGCATGTTGAAGACTCTTCCAAAACTTAGAGGTAAATCTTGGATCTCGGTCAGACACAATAGATAGTGGTACTCCATGCAACCGTACCACTTCCCTGATATATATCCGTTCCAGTTGATCCAAAGAGAAATCCTCTCGAATAGCAATGAAGTGTGCAGTCTTTGTATGACGATCCACAACAACCCAGATTGCATTGTTGCCTTTGGATGTCCTTGGAAGTCCAGTGACGAAGTCCAGTGTGATGTTCTCCCATTTCCATTCTGGTTTGGGCAATGGTTTCATCATCCCCTTAGACTTCTGCCTCTCTGCCTTCACTTGCTGACACACCAAGAACTTTGATGTATATTCAGCGATCTCCTTCTTCATATTATCCCACCAAAAGTTTTCTCGGAGATCTCGATACATCTTTGTGCTCCCTGGGTGAATAGAGAAATTTGAACTATGTGCATCATCCAAAAGTTCCTTCTTCAGCTCCGAACTTGATGGAACACATAGTCTTTTCCAAAACCGCACAATTCCTTCTTCATTAACATTAAACTCTGAGGATTTTCCCTTTTTGATAGCTTCCACTTTTTCTTGGATTCCTGCATCATCCTTTTGAGAATCCTTTAACCTTTCCAAAAGATATGGTTGAGCAATCATTTGTGAAAGGATTGATGATGTTCCCTTCTTTATGATTCCCACGTCCATCTTCATCAAGTCTAAGAAGATTGGATCCTTCTCAATTCTCATCATTGATAGAATTGCTGGATCCTTTCTACTTAGGGCATATGCCACCTTGTTCACCTTCCCAGGGTGGTAATGTATTGAACAGTCATAATCCTTAATGAGCTCTATCCATCTTCTCTGGGCCATATTAAGCTCTTTCTGTGTGAATATATATTTAAGACTCTTGTGGTCAGTATATATCTCACATTTCCCTCCATAGAGATAATGCCGCCAGATTTTCAAGGCAAAGATCACCGCCGCCAACTCCAAATCATGCATTGGATAGTTTCGCTCATGGATTTTCAACTGTCTTGAGGCATAGGATATCACTTTATCATTCTGCATCAGCACACATCCTAAGCCCTTCTTTGAAGCATCACTGAATACCACAAAAAGCTCCCCACTTGTGGGTAAAGTGAGCACAGGTGTAGTGATAATCCTCCTTTTCAACTCCTTGAATCTTTCTTCGCATTCATCACTCCAAGTAAACTTTACTCCCTTTCGAGTTAGCTTGGTAAGAGGGTTGGACAATCGTGAGAAGTTTCTCACAAATCGTCGATAATATCCAGCTAACCCCAAGAAGCTACGGATATCAGTTACCGATGTTGGCCTCGACCATCCCTCAATTGCATCTGTTTTGGAGGGGTCCACAGATATTCCATTTCTTGTGATGATATGGCCCAAGAATGAGACCTCCTTCAACCAGAACTCACACTTGTTGTACTTGGCATAGAGCTTCTCCTTGCGCAAAGTCTCCAGTACAGTTCTTAAATGCTCCTCATGGTCCTCCTTGGTTTTGGAGTATATTAGAATATCATCTATAAATACTACCACAAATTTATCTAGGTAATCTCTAAAGACTCTACTCATCAAGTCCATGAATATTGCTGGAGCATTGGTGAGTCCAAAAGGCATTACTATGAATTCATAGTGCTCGTACCTTGTACGAAAAGCAGTCTTGGGGATATCTTCCTTCTTCACCCTTACTTGTTAATATCCCGACCGCAAGTCGACCTTGGAGAAGTATTGTGCTCCACGCAGCTGATCAAACAAGTCATCGATTCTTGGGAGAGGATACTTGTTCTTTATCGTGATTTTGTTAAGTTCACGATAATCGATGCAAAGCCGCATTGACCCATCCTTCTTCTTGATGAAGAGGACTGGTGCACCCCATGGTGATGCACTTGGGCGTATAAACCCTTTATCCAGATTCTCCTATAGTTGTTTCTTCAGTTCTTCAAGCTCAACCACAGCCATTCTATATGGAGTATTGGATATTGGTAGCGCCCCAGGTATAAGTTCAATTGAGAACTCAACATCTCTTCTTGGAGGAAGACCAGGAAGTTCCTCGAGAAATACTTCAGCGAATTCCCTCACAATAGGCATTTCTTCAAGGGTGGTTTCTTCCTTGGACTCAATCATCTGAGCCAGATATGCGTGCTCATAAGGCAGTAATATCCATGCTTGAGATGATGGAGCTAAAGGAGATTCATCTTTCTCCTGACACTTGTAAAGAATCGGGGGTCGATTCTCCATATGGAGTGTGATTTCCCTCTCCCGACAATTTATGTTGGCTCTATATAATGAAAGCCAATCCATGCCAAGAATTGCATCAAATTCCACCAAAGGGAGTATGACGAGGTTCGCCGGGAAATTCAATCCACAGATTATAACAGGGGAGGACTTATACTCATGGGATGAAATGATTGCCCCATTTGCCGTACTCACCGACATCTTTACTTCCAAGATTTGTGGTGGTGCAGGGATTGTTCTACTAAACTTTTGAGATATAAAAGAATGCGTAGAACCTGAATCAAAAAGTACGTTCGCTATTCTTGAATGAATAACTAGCGTACCTTTCACAACTTCGTTGTCGGGGTTCACTTCGGCAGAAGTGATGGCAAAAGCTCTTCCTTGCTGTCTTGGAGGTTGTTGATTGCCTCCGATAACCCTTGGATTAGGGCACTGATTCGCAAAATGACCCAGTTCTTTGCATTTTAAGCATTGAACAACGCGTTGAGGTTCGAACGGAGCGTTCCTCCCCTCCGTCGCAGCCGCGGGTCCTTCTTGCTGACAGTTAACAGCTAGGTGCCCTTCTCTTCCACACTTGAAGCATTTTCTTGTCCCCCTAAGGCAATTTCCAGGGTGCTTTTTTCCACACTTTTCGCAAGTGGGGTGCTGGAATTTCTTAGCGCCGTTGGATTTATCCATCGGAGCACCAGCATTGAAGTCCACCTTCCGCTTCTTGTCCCCATGATACCCCTGTGATTCTCCGATCTCCATTTCAACCTTGAGGGCACATCAGACAATTTCCTCATAGCTGTCGAAGTCACGGATCACTAATTCTTTCCGCAAGCTAGGCTTCAGCCCACCAAAGAAGCGGTCAACCTTGCATTCGGGGGTAACGACAAAGCCGGAAGCGTATCGTGCAATCCTTGTGAAGTTTGCCTTGTACGCTCCCACAGATTCCTCATCTTTCTGCTTGAGGGAAAGGAAGTCCCTTTCCATCTTAAGACGGAGGGTGCATGGAAAATATTTATCGAAAAACATCTTCCGGAATACCTTCCATTCCAAAGCCTTGATCTCCTCCTTAGGCTTCGTATTTTTGATCAACGTCCACCATTGATCAGCTTCACCCTCCATACGATAAGCCGCCAGGAGAACCTTCTCTTTTTCAGAGCATTGGAGGATGGAGAATATCTTTTCAATGGAGTTGATCCATTGTTCAGCAATCATGGGATCGGATGATCCACTAAAAGTAGGAGGCCTTTGTCTCATGAAGCTTTCAATAGCGACTTGTTCTTTCTTAGGGGGGGTTGAACGTTCCTCTTGACCAGTGTTTCTATTCAAAACTTGAGTTAGCTGAGAGAGAAGCGTGGCAAAGTTCGCGATTCCCGCTCCCATTGGATTGGGCATCTCATAAGTACAATCATCACACTAATCTTCACAACGGTTGTTAGCCCGAGTTCTCCTATTACCGGCCATTGGCTGGAATAAAAGGAAAGTTAGGGGTAACACATAAAGGGTAATCCAAAGACAAAAGTTGATGACTTATAAATAAACTTTAATCTCTTTAACTCATGATTCTATAGGATTCAATCCAGGATTTTCATGATCTTCCTTCTAAAATATATTCTTAGGGGCATTTTTCCCTTAATAAGGGTCCATACTAAGATTGTGAATTTATCAAAACATATCCCCCGGGAGTGTCGTAACCAAGAGTGCAGCAAGTCCTGTTGTCGTGCACCAGTTCCCGTTCGAGTCTAGCTCAAAGCGGTGTTTTCGGGTTTTACCCCTAGGATACATCTGTGCCAGAGCCGCCTCTACCTGCTCGTATCCAGACAGGGATGTATTTGTTTGATAAAACACTTACTTAGTATTTACCAAAACTTAGGGATGTTTTTATTATGCTTAGTCTTGTATCTAAGGCTTTACTAGGGTTTCCTAATCCCAAAAATAACTAAACCTATCCTCTGATACCAACTATGACAACCCTGCTTTTTATTACAACTTAAACATGCTTTATTACATAAAACTTCACTTCATACAACAAAGAAGATCGAGAGGTTTAGTGTCTTTGGGGCTTAGGATCATTACATAAAAACATTAAACTTGAAATACAACATCCTTATTGAAAACTTCCTTTACATGACCACTACATTCCTTCGTACTTAGCATTGCATGGGATAACCTGAGGACATGCATAAGAAAAGGGTGAGCTATAAAGCCCAGTAAGGGAGTACATAATGAATAACATGAGGAGTACAATACATGTTAGGAAATAGGCATATCAATAGAGCATAAGAGAGACATGAACATAAAGGCATGATAAATCATGATAATCATAACATGGAAATGTGGCAAAAACACTTAACATTGAATTAGCATGAGCCAAGGCTCATTGCACATGGAGCATGAGTAAACCCTCATTGCACTTGAATAACGAGTAAACCCTCGTTGCACTTGAATTAGCATGAGTCAACACTCATTGCACATGACGTATCATGATACTATACTTTACCCAATGCATTGGAGCGCTATAAAGGGCTCACCCTTCTTAAACATTTCATTTCATGCATAAGTGTGCCACATGGATCATAAAACATGGATTCATAAAACATAATCATTTCTTCCACGATAAAGGAAAGTGGAATTCATACATGAAACTTTATAATCAATATGTAAATGTGCATAAAGGTGAATACCCTTGATGGAGAAATGGGCATGGTATTCACTACACAAAGACATTGGCTTAGAAAATCGGTGCGATTTCTGCAGCGTAACGGCGTGACATAAGAATTCATAAAAAAGGTTGATGAGAGAGAAAGGGGTTCCTCATAATATTTACATGTAATGTACAGTAAGTAGATCATATATATACATGTCCCAACAATAGAAATTGAATTTAGATTCATGATACAAAAGTATTGCTTGAATGTAAAAGAAGAGAGAGAAGTTCCTTTCGGAATTTCGGCATAGTAACGGGTGTACATGGGAGGAATTTAATGAGAGAGAAAGGGTTCTCCCATCATTCAAACAATAACAGGGCAGTATGGGGGAGGTGCGAAACCATACCCCAACATTCATAATTGAAATAAAAAGGGAAATACAACTTAAATAAAATTGACAAAAAAAATGAGAAAGGAAGAAAACCCCTTACTTGGAAGTGTGCTTCCAAAGGCTAGAGAGAGGCTTGTGAGAGGCTTCTTGGGAGCTTGGGGCACCTTGAGAGGATTCTAGAGAGAGTAGGGCAGAGTTTGGACGAACTTCAAGGGCTTTGAGTGAGGAGGAAGTGGGAGCTTGGGTGGGTTTATATAGGAAAGGTGAGAGAATTCTTTATTATTTAGGTTTGGGACCCCTTATATTAAAATAATCCAAACCACAATCCATCCCATGGTATTTGCCCATGGTTTATGGAAAAGGAAAGAGGAAAACAATATTTTACAAGTCCAAGGTCCGAACTTATTAAAAAATTAGGTTTGCTTATGTGGAGGTGAGTCACACTCCCATGGAAATTAATTTAAAAAGGCAAAGTGTTGAATAAGTCTTGAGGGCTCCATTAATGCTTTGAAAAGTGAGTCAAACAAATCCAAAACCTCATTATTTTAATGATAAAACACATATTGGCCAAACATAGGGATTATGGTATTTTATTACATCACCATTGGGTCATTATGATGTCATAAAACACATATATATTTAAATGGTATTTAATTTTTACCCAAAAATTTGACTGTCTCAGAAAATTATGAAAAATTCACCGTTGGATAATTTCGACGTCCTGATTCCAAAAATAATATTTATTTTGTCTAAATAATTTTATAAATATGTGAATTTTCACTTTTAAAATAAAAACCTACATTTATAAAAAAATTCACGGGTTTTGAAAGAGATGGCTTTCAAACCTTAATAAAAATTTTAATTGCATTCATAAAATTATAAGATCATTTATATTTAATAAAAATTAATTTAATATTAATAATAATATTTTATTAAAATATTATTTAATTCAAAAATCCTTTAATTTAATAAAATATAATTCTTAATTAAATAACAACTAAAAACATCATTTGTACTTTAAAAACTAATTACAGTGCATCAAAAATGACTAGAAATTATATTCATTATTATATAAAAAAATAATGTACATGAACATGGTGCTACTTATTTGTTACATAACCCCTTAAAATACTCGCATAAGACCTAAGGGTAAGGTGTGCGATGGTGACAGACTCTTGGGGTTGCTTGGATAACATTGCTCGAGTGGTAATCTCTATCAACTTCCATTTTTCCCGTAGACGATCATGTTCGAGCTTGACTTGATGAAGCTCAGCTTGGGCTTGGTCAAGGGCAAAGCCCAAAGACGCCACCTCCTTTCCGAGCTCCGACAAATGGGCTTCGTAAGGGGCAATTCTACTGGATGAGGCCATCGCTTCCTTTGTCTGAGTAGAAAATTGGTTCGTTAAAGCCTTATATTTAAACTACCCAGATGATCACTGTTCAACGGCTATAAAAGTAACGGTCACAAATCTTAACGTTAAACTAAAGAAGTTGACATCTTATAAAAACATAAAGAAACATTTAACTGGATCAAGAGGGATTTTCCATTAATGAAATTTTGGGTCGTTACAAAAGGTATTTGTGATAATGGATATTGATTTAATCCTTATAATGGGCTGAGTTCCCTCTAAAATTTATGAATCCCATAAAATTAGGGGATACATTGTGTATTTACATGAAAATGGGATGAATATGTTTATAAATGGTATATGTGACAAAAAATCATGAAATAAATGATGTGTGATCAACCATCCCAAAAAATGAGAAACTCTATTTAGGTTAGCATTTCCATTCCTTTAACGAAATCTAAAATGTTTTTAAATTATATAAATTTATACATAGTCACCAAAATTTATAATGGAACACATTGTGGTGTAATAAAATTCCACCACTTCACTTGAATTTTATCCTTTTAAAATTATTAAAGATCATATGTTGAGGAAGATATATGTTTTTGGTGTTTTTATTTTCAATTAATTCACATATATTATTTCTTATGGGACATTTTCTATGATTCTAATTAGCATGGAAGATACTGCACATAAAAAATTCCTTGAATTTGTAGAATTGTTAATTCCAACCATAGATATTAGATTCAATGTGACTCATTGATCTCAAGATTGTTAAGATAAATGACTATAATATAATACATATGTCAAATATTTCTTCACTTAGAAGTGATCTAATAAATAAAAATCTTACAATAACATAATTATTTTGAAAACAAATCACATTTTAAAAATAAATAGAAAAATAATTTCATAAAAGTATATGAATAATGTATTTTAATGAAGATCACTATTCCAAAGAAGGAATAATTAAGAGCTGGAATTCAATATTAGAAGTTGTTGTTTTCATAAAGGGTGCCCCAAAATTTTTTAACCATCAATCTATTGTATAAATATCCAATATTATTTTTGAGACAATGTCTGTTATCATTATATTTTTATCTATGTGCATATTCCCTAAACCATGATGTTACAATACTAAATCAAGAAAAAAATATACCAAAGTCCCATTTCATTGATGTGACTATTTTTTTTCATGTTATTATCATATTCAATGATCATTTTTAAATAGGTAAAATCTATGAAAAAATAAATTTTATGAAACCATCGTTGTGCAATATATGTTCAAGTTCATATGTTTTAGTTAGATATTTACTACTATTCCACCATATTCCAATATGTGTTTATTGACTATTCTAATGGATGGAAGTCATATTAAATATTTCACCCTGAATACCAGTTTTCCTTATCATATGTATAAAATCTAAACCAATGCTTCATTAAGTTTAATGATAAACTAAAGGATATATAAATAAACAAGGATGTATTAAAACTTTGGATATAAATAGGGATACATCCTCCAAGATCTATTTAGTTCCATTTCCGCACATATGAATTAAATTTATTTACAACATAGAAATAACTGAATGATCATATATAATATTTAGAACAATGATTGTATTCCTATAATTGGGAAGATGTGTAAATATTTTGTTACATTATATTCTTTTTTATAGATGAATAGAAGAATCCAACCCAAAAAATATATTTTCTCTTGTCCATAGAGATATATATGGGAAGGATACCAATCCTTGAGTCGATATCCCTTTAAAAAATAGGTATTATTATTTTTATATTCATTAGGCAGTCCCCTTAAGATCCTTATAAATAGTAGATTCCCTACTAATTAGAAGTGTATTCCCCAATGAATATATTGGGAAAACCATGAAAAATGTAGTACGATATGAAGGGATGGGGATGAAATGATTTTTAAGATAGATAATTTTGGTTCTCTAGATTTTGTACATCATGAAAAAAGTTAGTATATGATTCCAAAATGAAACTTGAATCACAAAACTAGGTATAATACCTTTTTTATGAACTCTGTATTATATCATGGAATATGTATTAATCTATTAGTGGTTGTTCTGGAAAAAACCATTAATCAATATATAGAGTACTCATAGAAGAATTTGTCTTATATGGATGATGGTACCATTCCCAATTCTCTAAGGATGGGTCACAAAAATCATCAATTTATATGTGTTATATATTCACACTACAATTCGATGAACTCTATTTAAGTAGTTTTTACAATTTTTTGGTGGGATTCAACCCTTTTCCTCAAAGTATCATAAGGTCGATGATTACCTTGGTCATAACTCCATATTCAAATTTTATTCATACTGGGAGGTACCTACGATGAAATTCCGGGAAAATAATGAGGGGAACTTTTATAAGAGTACTATCTGATAAAGGTTATTAATGGAATTAGTGTGGAATGAATAGACTATAATGTGATATCAGGGGCATATGAAATATATCTGATTTTTAAACTATTATTATATCCTCAAAAGTTATTTCCAATTCCACTTTCAAATTCTCAGAAAATATAATTTTGACTATTTTCTATTAATATTGATCCTTATGATGTATGATGATACAAAAATTAAAATCTCTATATACTTGGTAGATTAAAATGATGTTTATCAACCCTGGTACCATCCTTAATGAATCAACTCTTATATACATACCATCCTGAAGGATTCATCCCCATAAATAATTAACAAACCCTATCATCATGTTTACGACCCATGGAGATAATAAATATTAATGATCTTCTCAAATTTTTTGAGGTATAATGTCCATGGGTGAAGAAACTTGTTTAGAAGGATTTGTTATGTCGGTATATTTAGTTATAGAGGACATGTTAACGATATTATAGGTTAACCTAGAAATTATTGATGTACATTGTGTGATTGGAGATACATGACCAAAAATAAAGGATATCTAACTACATAAACACTTGAGGATTCATTGGTCTATATCATCTAATGGGGTATCTATGGTTGAACCATATCACACACATTCATATGTCATATACCTTAATTTTCATGTATGAGGGATTATTTAGAAAATATTTCTTTCTCTATAATATCTATAAGCTATAATTTAATTAGTTTTAGATCTTCTTTCATATGGGTTTGAAAATACACTAACTATTTTTTATTTAGATTAGAATTAAAGAGATTACGGAGCTTATATTTAAGAGATTAAAGAGGTTATATAATAAATTATTGGTTAGGATCACATACCCTAAAGGTTTCTCATTCTATTATAAATTATTTATCCCTCATATCTGGATGAATGCATGAAAGTATCAACTTATGAATCATTAACCTCATTTCATCACCCTAATACTTTTCTTCTTTAGAATTAATAGCTTCATACCATTTTTGGGAGAAGATTAATGATAGAAACCGAGCTTTAAAATAGAGTAGTTTCTATATATAAGAGGTAAATTTATACTCTTATATTTTGGAACTATTATATATCAACCATTTTTTATTATTAAAACATTGAATTATTTGGTTAAAACATGTTACCTTTACTAGATTTCTCCAATTTTGATTTAATATAGAGAATCCATAGAGTTTTATATGAGTCAAAGGGAATTTTAAAATATCATTATTAAATATGACTTAATATATGTCCTGGAGAGATTTTCAGCTGATCATTTAGGGCCATACTGAAATTACTCAGACCCTCATGGTCCACCCCTTTTCCAAAAATCTGGATCATAAGGGTGGAATCTTGGCGGTAGGACGTCATATCGGCATGCGACCTATTGGCACGAACGATCGGCTTGACTGATGGGTGTGACTGATCTGTGCGACCGATCGGCGTGACCGATCAGTGTCACCTAGCCTTGTCGGGTTTCTCTTTTACAGTTTTTCCCGTAACTCCCCTTTTAGGCCCTTTTTACCTTTTTGGAAGTATTTCATGGCTGTTTTTAAGCCCTTAATCAATGTTTAATTTCCTAAGGGTGGGGCGACCCCCAACGGACCCAACTGTGTGTCTGCGTATTGTGCCCCACCATTTTTAAGAAATCCCTTAAAATCACAGCTGTTACCACCTTTCCCTATGTGAATCATTAAATGTAAATTAATCTCATCAAGTGTAACCACCCAACCCCATGAGAAATCACGATCGGACTTGAAACCCGTTCAAATCCCCATATCTCGTAACAATGGGATCTTATCTATATATCACACGGGAATTCCTCCTTTTCTTCTTCCTTTTGGCTGACATCCTTTTCTTTCCGGTGTGTTTGGAGTCTCCCTTCCCGAGACAAAGAGGTGCACCTATGTCAGAACCTTTCTGCTCACCCATGAAGTCCCCGACGTTCTTGGAGCATGAAAAACATCAATCTTTGATCAACCGAGTAGAGATTTTTCCTTCACCTCTCCTTTCTGTGTATCATGCGGGATGGGTACACTTTTTTCTCTATGGGAATTGATGAAACTAAACTTATTGGGATAATGAACATACCTTTAAAGAATGAAGGGGGGTGTGATCGATGTTCTGCTATACCCTTTTATGTTGATATGTGTTGTGAATTGTGCGGGCCTATGCTCCCTGAAAATCATGTTCATTGGTGGTCTTTCCTTGCACATTAATAAACCATGTCTTCATTGATGATTAAATGACTTAACATGAAATTTCATTAATCACATAAACTCGGACGGTTAAATGGATGTTCAGTAAAACAATAATCCATGTGTGATTGCCCCGGTTATCAAACAGAGAAATGAACATTATGAATGATGTGTTGAAACTGGATATTTCCCTCCTATGGTTTGGTAGTAGGCGTGTTGTTTAGTTTTATTTCTTATGGGGTGATGTGGGGGAGGATGGGATCCTCCATTTTGGTACGTATGTTGGTTGTGAATTTGAATCCATGTGGTTGTTCTAATAGTGACACGAATTGGGGTGGAATCCTCCACTGTTGGCATATCATTAGTTTTCAATTTTGGGAATGCGGGGTGGTATTTTTGGAGTTTCTTTATTTCCATTACTTCAAGGGATCTCACTGTTCCCTTTCTGTTGTTGTAAGTGTGGGTTGTATCCTGAAGCTTTCTTTCGTTCCAGTACTTTGAGAGATCTCACTTATCCCTTTTGTTGTTGTGACTTCACAAGAGAACCGGGTGTAAATGCTTAAATTGATGTTTGGCAGTTTCTCTTTTCCTGTCTTGTGTATATTGTTGTTAGTTGCCCAGTAGTGTAGAATTCACCTAAATGGGATCAATTGAGCATGAAAACAAGAATGGTTGAGTGGGGAATTAGTTTGGTAATGAGTTGTGACTTGGCCGTGAGTGTCGTGGCTTCTTTTTTGAATGAATAATAACAAGGGTCTTTGTGCATGGGTTTTAGAACCCCTAGGTTCGGATGAGTGCTTGTTAAGTATACATATATTTGTATTTCTTATTTTTCTTATTCGCACCCCAACCAAGTTGAGCACTTAGTGCCGAACATCCCATTTCATGGGGAGGGTGTTTTTTCCCAACATTCCAATGAATGGATGGTGATTAGCTCCTTTTATGCTCAATTTCACGAATAGCCCAAGACACTTCGGGTAGGATGTGATGGCCTAAAGTCTATTATTAGCCGAAGAATATTCGGGAGGTGTAGTTGTGGTGGTTGGCCCAGGTTTTTTCGGGCAGGTGGTTTTCCAAGTGTCTTCGGGATGAAGTCCAGGTGTCTTCGGGCATGGCAGTAGTTGTTCTGGCATAGGTGTCTTCGGGCATGGCAGTAGTTGTTGTAGCCCAGGTGTGTGTGGGAAGGGTTTAATAGTGGGACTACGGTGAGGTTGTGTCCCAGGTGTATGCGAGCGGGTTTTGGTAGTGGGACTGCAGTGAGGTTATGGCCCAAGTGTGTGCGGGCGGGGTTTGGAATTGGGACTGCGGTGAGGTTGTGGCCCAGGTGTGTACGGGCGGGGTTTGGCAGTGGGATTGTGGTGAGAATGGTGGTATTGGTTCGATGTGTAGGATTTCTTTAATAACCAGTGGGAAAGTGGTGTGGGATAGCCAAATATTAATGTGCAATTAATGTACTTTACTTGCATTGCGTTATTTGGGGAGTGTGCCTTGTTGAGGTTTGGGTGGATAGTTTCCCTTGCTAGGTGTTTTGGTTTTTCCTTTCCCACAGGGCATTAGAATGCTTCTCCACTTGCGCACGAGAGCTTTTCGTTTTCCCGAATGAGTATACATGCATGTTCACCCTTCATATATAAAACTACTTTCAGGTTTCTAGGAGGACTTCAGGGATCGTGTGGGACCATACTAGCTCGGACCATGGGGTAGTTTCTGTTGTCGTTTTCCTTTTCTTGGTACTTTAATTTTGGATATTTTGTGGATTGTATCATTTACTATTGAACCTGCATATGGGAATGGGTTAATTTTCTATTTACCTTTACTTCCAACTTCGGTATTGTTGGGGTTGTTATCTTATCTCTCGATCCTATAAAAATAAAAAGGGTAATGCCATCCATTTTGTGTGAGATTCTATACCCTTGGTGCTGGTCTCCACTACAGGACCTATTGAAGGTGGGTTTCGGGGGTCATTTCTTATCCTTCAACTTAAAGAAGGAAGGGCCTGGCAATTTTCCGACCCTTTACTCCTTTTGGTGAAGGTGGGTCATGAAATAATGGTATCAGAGGGAGTTTGAGAGGTAGGATGGAGTTTGGAGTTAGGCACAGTGATGATTGCATGGGGTGGTAGGGTAACATTTTTTGGTGACCTTGGTGCGTGAATTAGTCCAGGGAATACCGGCTAGGACACGAGATATTAGGGCCCCTCGTGATCTGATGCAAGGACTCTGGACCTACCGAATGACTAAGTGAGGCTACACTAATTTCAGGCTAGAGACACTAGGAAACCTACATGCATCATAATGACTTGTGATCTTATTTTTCATTGGTGTCTTGGGGTTTAAAAATAAATAAATGATTTTGTGAAAATTTAAGAACAATATTCTACACTACTCGGGCTTAGGAATTCCTTGTTTACCTTATTTCTGTGGCACCTGAGAGGTGAGCAAGAGTAGTGCGGGCGATCGAGGCCCAGGAGGTTGAATTGGCTGATCGGCAGAGGACCAACTGGGAGGAGGAGGATGATCAGTGGAAGAAGATGCTTCGATCCTTTCTGTGATAGACCCTTAGGAAGTATGAGGGTAGAACCACGGATATAGAGACAGAGAGATGGCTTGAGGAGCTAGAGCAAGCTTTCAGCTTGATTCGGGCTCCAACGGAGTACTGGGTTCCTCTGGCCATCAGCCATATGCGGGGAGCAGCACATCAGTGGTGGATGCTTTATCTTGGATAGAAGAGGGAGAATGTGGTTGCATGGGCTGACTTTGAGATGGATTTTCGAGTGGAATTCCACTCTTCCACGATGAAGGCCGAGAAGAGACATGAGTTACTCTCCCTCCAGCAGGAGGGGCATGTTAGTGAGAGAGTTGGGGATCAAGTTCAAGGATCTCCTTCTCTTTTCTTTGGACCTCTTTCGGGATGAGGAGTCTTTAATGAGATGTTTAGAGGAGGCACTCCGACCTTCTCTTTAGTACGATGTTACTCCATTCACCCTACCGACAAACATAGAGGTGCAGAAGAAGGCTGATGTGGTGGAGAGGATGCACACACTAGCAGGTGTGTCACGAGAGGGGATGCAGTTGGGTTCATTGGGCTCGTCAAATGGTAAGGCCTTCAGCATCAGACCTCCAGCATCAGGACCCTCTAGGTTCCAACTAGAAGGTAGTTGGCCTCAGCAGTTCTAGTTCCAACCTTCCGGACCTCACCCTTTTCCTTCGGGCCCAGGGCTGGAAGGGGGAGGGACGGATCTCTAAGATCGATATGCGATCTAGATATCACCAATTGAGGGTGAAGTAGGGCGACATCTCAAAGACAGACTTTAGGTGCAGATATGGGCACTTCGAGATTGTGGTCATGTCGTTCAGTGTCACGAATGCTCCGGTTGTGTTGATGGGGCTCATGAACTCTGTCTTCTGAGAGTACCTGGATCGGTTTGTAGTCATATTTATTAATGACATCTTGATCTACTCAAGATTAAAGGAGGATCACACTGAGAACTTTAGAATGGTATTAGAGGTCCTCCAATGGCTCCAACTCTATGGGAAGTTGTCAAAGTGCTTGTTCTGGATGCAAGAAGTGAACTTCCTTGGGCACGTGATTTCAGAGTAGGGGATAGTAGTGGACCCATCAAAGGTTGAGTCAGTTGTTTCTTGGGCATAACCCAGGAACATGGCGGAGGTTCGTAGTTTCCTCGGGCTAGCAAGTTACTACCAGAGATTTGTGCCCAACTTCTCTCGAGTTGCAGCACATTTGACAGCATTGATGAAGAAGGATCGAGCTTTCTTATGCTATGGGTAGTGTGAGTAAGCCATCAGATATATAAAGGAGAATTTGGTTAGTGCCCTAGTGCTGAGATTCCCAGAAGAAGGGGCATCATATGAGGTGTTCTTTGATGCTTCAGGGCAAGGCCTCTGGTGTGGGTTGATGAAGCGACAAGGGATGGTCTCTTATGGGTCTAGGAAGTTACACCCCCATGAGCGTAACTATGCCACCCATGATCGGGAGCTTGCGGTGGTCATGTTCGCACTAAAGTTGTGGCGGCATTACCTCGTCGGGTAGTGCTTTTTTGTCTTCACCAACCAAAAAAGCATGAAGTATATCTTCTCTCTGCGGGACCTGAACTTACTGCATCGAAGTTGGATGGAGTTCCATTAAGAATAAAACATCAATATTTCCTA
Source organism: Viscum album (assembly GCA_963277665.1). NCBI lineage: Eukaryota > Viridiplantae > Streptophyta > Magnoliopsida > Santalales > Viscaceae > Viscum > Viscum album. The sequence continues at coordinate 899,502,901 of OY728127.1, forward strand.
TACCTCAGAAAGGGGGAATGTGGTGATCGAACCCTTGAGCAGGAAGTTGTGGAAGGATGCAGTTCGAGTGTCAGAAAATACTTGGAAGGCGATGGATGAGTTGGTTGCCCTGCACCTGGGTGTTAGTATTGAAGGTGGAAGAGGTTTCCTCTATCAGATGATAGTGAAATATTCTCTGTTGCGGTAGATTGAGGATTCCCAATGGGGATAATTATAAAGTGATTTGATGAGTGACTGGGTCAAGCAAGGTAATGCTCCGGAAGGGCGGACAGAGGATGGTCATAAATGGGTGCTTTTTCAAGGGAAGTTGTTTGATCCAGAGGCCATGCACGAGAGGGTTCTTAGTGAGTTCCACAACTCATCCCTAGCAGGGCACCCGGAAGTTTCCAAGATGTTCTGGGGCATGAGGGGTCAGTTCTGGTGGGCTAGGATGAAACGGGAAGTAGTAGAGTTCGTGGCCAAATGCCTAGTGTGTCAGTAGGTGAAGGCTGAACACTATGTTCTAAGCAGTTTATTGCAACACGCTTTTGGCACCCAGCTATGTCTTAGAACTTCCTTCCATCCCCAGACATATGGACAGATAGAGCACACCATCCAGACCTTGGAGGATATGTTGCGGCCATGTGTTATGGACTCAAGAGGATCGTGGGTGCGATACTTGCCTCTGGTAGAGTTTGCCTACAATAACAGCCATCACTCTACCATTGTCATGGCTCCATTAAAATCCATGTACGGAAGGCCGTGTCACTCCCCCATGTGATTTAACGGGGTTGGGGAAACAAGTGTTCTTGGCCCGGAGGTAGTACAAAGCATGAAAGAGAAGGTTCATCTTATGCGGGAGAGGATGAAGGCAGCTCAGGACCGGCAGAAGTCGTATGCCGAAAATAGGAGGAAACCCTTGGAGTTCGGGGTCGGGGACCACGTATTCTTGAAGGTCTCCCATCGGTGTGGACAACAGAGGTTCATCAGAGGGAGTAATCTCTCTCCAAAGTTTATCGGACCCTTCTAAGTGTTGTAGCGGGTCAGAGAAGTGGCTTATCATCTAGCATTTCCACCGCCACTACTAAGAATAAATGATGTCTTCCATTCTTCCTAGCTTCCTCGGTATCTGTATGACAATTCACAAGTCCTCGACTGGGGGAAGCTGGATATCGAGGATGATGTGACCTTTGTGGAAGGACAAGTGAGGATTGAGGATTGTGAGGAGAAGGTGCTCTGTGGACGGACCATTCCTCTAGTTATTGTGTTGTGGAGGCATGGTGGGCTTGAGGAAAGTAACTGGGAAAGGGAGACACAGATGAACGCCCAATACCCAGAGCTGTTTTGAGTTTTGTTCTATTATAATAATTTGTGATAGAACTTTTTCCTTGTTAACTATGGAATGTATGGATTTCTATATTCTCAGATGTATGTGATAAGTCCTAACTGCAGGGAGGGGAGGATCTGATCCCTACTCAAGATGCATTATGGAAGATGCGATTATACCTATGTGGGCGAGTTAGTGCCGCCGAAATTGGATAATATCTTGACATGGAGGATGAAACTCCCTAACATGTACAACTAGACAGCTTAAACCTTAAATGATGCTTGTTTTCTTGAGGGTGAGGTGTTTCTATATGTCGGAGAGGTTCACTCCTGAGAGGTATCTTTAGGGGTAGTTGTTCGGACCCCTCTTTCATTCGGGTATGGTTTTGATTCTTGAGGGCGAGAACAGATTGAGAGGAATCTGATGTAATGGTCCAGACTGTCATGGTCTACCCCTTTACCAAAAATCTAGATCATAAGGGTGGCCTCTCGGCAGTAGGACGGCATATCGGCGTGCGACCGATTGGCACGACTGATCGGCGCGACCGATTGGTGTGACCGATCGGTGTCACCTAGCCTTTTCAGGTTTTTCCTTTTAATGTTTTTCCCATAGCGCCCCTTTTAGGCCCTTTTTACCTTTTGGGAGTGGTTCATGGCCTTTTTTAAGCCCTTAATCAATGTTTATTTTTCTAAGGGTGGGGCGACCCCCAACGAACCCAACTGTGTGTTCGCGTATCGTGCCCCACCATTTTTATGAAATACATTAAAATCACAACTGTTACCACCTTTTCTAATGAGAATCATTAAATAACAATTAATATTGTCGTGTTTAACAACACAACTGCATCGGAAACGACGATTAGACTTTAAACCCGTTCAAATCCCCATATCCCATAACAACGGGATGTTATCTATATATCGCATGGGACTTACTCTTTTTATTCTTCCTTTTGGAAGAAATCATTTTCTTCCCAGTGCGTTTGGAGTCTCCCTTCCCGAGACAAAGAGGTTCACCTATTCCGGAACCTTTCTGCTCACCCTTGAAGTCCCCGACGTTCATGGCACATTGAAAAACATCGATCTTTGATCATCCAAGTAGGGATTTCTCCTTCACCTCTCCTTTCTATGTATCATGCGGGGTGGGTATGCTTTTTTCCCTATGGGAATTGATGAAACTATGCTTAATGAAGATAATGAATGAACCTTTAAATAATTAAGGGGGTGTGTGATCGATGTTCTGTTGTACTCTTTTATGTTGATATGTATTGTGAATTGTGTGGCCAATGCTCACTAAAAATCTTGGCCGTTGGTGGTCTTTCCTTATTCTCTAATGAACCATGTCTTCTGTGTTGATTAAATTACTTAACATGGAATTTGGTTAATCACTTAAAATCAGCTGGTTAAATGGATGTTCAGTAAAACAAGAATACCTCTGTGATCTCCTCGGTTAAAAAACAGAGAAAATAACCTAATGAATAATGTGTTGAACCTGGATGTTTCCCTCCTCTGGTTTGGTAGTAGGCATATTGTTCTGTTTCATTTCTTATGGGGTGATGTGGGGGAGGATGGGATCCTACATTGTGGTATTGATGTTGTTTTTGAATCTGAAGCTGTGTGGTTGTTCTTCTGGTGACACGAATTGTGGTGGAATCCTCTACTGTTGGCATTTCATTAGTTCGTGATTTTGGTAATGTGGGGAGGTATTTTTGGAGTTGCTTTGTTTCCATTAATTTGAGGTATCTCACTATTCCCTTTCTGTTGTTGTAAGTGTGGGTTGTATATTGAATCTTTGTTTGGTTCCAGTACTTTGAGGGATCTCACTTACCCCTTTAGTTGTTGTGGAGTCACAAGAGAACCGGGAGTGAATGCTTAAATTGTTGGTTGGCTTTTTCACTTTTCCTGGCTTGTTTTTATGCCTATTAGTTGCCTGGTAGTGAAGAATTCACATTAATGGGATCACTAGAACATGAAAAAAAGAATGGTTGAGTGGGGAATTAGTTTTGGAATGAGTTGTGACTTGGATATGAGTGTCGTGGATTCTTTTGTGAATGAATAGTAACAAGGGTGTTTGTTCTTGGGTTTTGGAACCCCTTGGTTGGGATGAGTGCTTGTTAACTATACATATATTTTTATTTATTATGTTTATTATTCTCTCCCCACCAAATTTGATCACTTAGTGCCGAACACCACATTTCATGGGGATGGTGTTTTCGCCAACACTCCTATGAGTGGTTGGTTATTATCTCCTTTTCTGCTCCCTTTCCCTAATAGCCCAAGACTCTTCGGGCAGGCTGTGATGGCCTGATGTCCATTATTTTCCAAAGAATCTTCAGGTAGGGTAGTTGTGGTGGTTGGCCCAGATGATTTTGGGTAGGTGGTTTCCCATGTTTCTTCGGGATGAGGTCCAGGTGTCTTCGGGCGTGGAAGTAGTTGTTCTGGCACAATTGTCTTTGGGCGTGGCAGTAGTTGTTATGGCTCAGGTGTGTGCGGGTGGGGTTTGGAAGTGGGAATGTGGTGAGGTTGTGCCCCAGGTGTGTGCGGGTGGGGTTTGGCAGTGTGACTACGGTGAGGTTGTGGCCCTGGTGTGTGTGGTCGGGGATTGGCAGTGGGACTACGGCGAGGTTGTGGCCCAGGTGTGTGTAGGCGAGGTTTGGCAGTGGGACTGCAGTGAGAATGGTGGGACTGGTTCGATGCATAGGATGTCTTTGATAACCAGTGGGAAAGTGGTGCAAGGTACCCAAATATCGATGTGCTATTACTATACTTTACTTGCATTGTGTTATTTGGGGACTATGCCTTGGTGAGTCTTGGGTGGATAGTTTCCCTTTCTAGGTGTTCCGGTTTCTCCTTTCTCACATGGCAATAGAATGCCTCTCCAATTGTGCACGAGAGCTTTTGGTTTTCCCTATTGAGTATACTTGTACGCTCACCCTACATATATAAAAAAGCATTTAGGTTTCCAGGAGGACCTCATGGATCATGCGGGACCGTACTAGCTCAGACCTTGGGGAAGTTTTTGTTCTCATTTTTCTATTCTTAGTAATTTATTTTTTGACTTTTTGTGGCTTGTATTATTTACTATTGAACATGCATATGGGAATGGGTTAAGTTTGGCTTTACCTTTACTTTCATCTTCGGTATTGTTGGGGTTGTTATCTTATCTCTCGATCCTATAAAAATAAATAGGGGAATGCCTTCCATTTTGTGTGAGATTCTATACCCTTGGTGCTGGTCGCCACTCCGGGACCTATTGAAGGCGGGTTTTGTGGGTCATTGTCTTTCCTTAAACATAAAGATGGAAGGGCCTGTCAATCTACAGACCCTTACCTCCTTTTGGTGAAGGCGGGTCGTGACACATACTCTCTAACACCTTTGTTAGACCATAACGCTCATCTTTCTTCAATGAAATTAAATAATCATTGTAATGTCTAGTAGACCATTGTATATTTTTTTATGGAGTGACATGTTAAATTTGATTCCTTCTACTCATCATTTTTTCCATATACTCGAATATCTTACATGACCTTTCATAATAATTCATGAATATTTTAGGAATCTGAAGGTGGTAACCACATAGATTCAATAAGATTCGTCTAAATTTAAGAGGCATATTCCCCTCACTAATCCTATGATTTTTTATAATTAAACATATCGTTAGTTTGTAAACCAATAGTCATTAATATTTTCCCCATATATATACACTTTCATTTTGATAATTGTTTGTTCTCCCAATATAGATTTAAACCTACCTAAAAATTCCCTAATCATATTAATGTGTATATTGAGGATGTTTTGAAGGGTGAAAATGATCGAACTTATTTTCATAAGGATGAAGACACACCTATTTTTCCCCAAAAATCATGAGATGTTTTATTTAATAGGTAATAAACCCATTTACATACCAATGGATATAAATTAATTCATAATAAATAATTCTGGAACAATCCTATAAAAAACTCGACAAGTTCATCGGCGGTGGTAGATTATGGGAGATGATGAGCTACACCTTGTGATAATTTGGATCACATAAGCGTTATGGTTACTAAATTCTAAGAACTTCCCAAAAAGGTATCTAATATATATCCAAATATAATGTATAATTTTTATATAACTCGGATGTGTGTGGTATAATATATGATTATAGGAAACTAAAAAACCATTATATGAAGTTTTTTTAGAGAATCAGAATGCCTAAATTAGTAATTCAATCTTATAAGGATTCTAATATTCATTAATTATCCATTTAGTGTGCTTTACCAAAGTAAATTAGAGGAATAAAAATTAGTGGAGGAAATCTAGGTGAATCTGTTAATGGTTCTAGTTATATATTATTTTAGAGGATCCCTAAAAACAACTCAATATATGATCGATGAATGAAAATATATATCTAGAAACTCCCCAATTTCTTTAGAGAGGTAATATTCCATGAAATAATTTAAACTGTATTTATAATCGGGTATGGTTATACTAGTGAATGATACCTATGTAATGGAAACTGATTTTTGGAAGTATCCATTTTATTGAAAAAATCAACCCAATTACAGAATAAATAATTTGTTGAAGATTCATGAATGATAGATTTGTAATATGCATTGGATTCTATGTGCCAATAAATTACAGACCTGGAAAAATAAATGGATTAATCCATGATGTAGTTATTTATGATGTATGAATTTTCCCACAATTGTTGAAAGAATTTTAAGAATACGTTTTATGATTTGAATTTACCTTCTATTACATAACATGGAAAATGGAAAATGAATCTTACAGGCCTCATTGTTTTCATCCCACAATAACACACTCATGTATTTTTTTCACAATAAGTGAGGGTGTGGTAAATTGTATTCTCTATGATGAAAGGAAACATCATTTCATATTTATTCTTTGGTAAATATTAATATCATTGTTTGAGAAACCTGTTTTACACAAAGTATCAATCATTATGTTCCTAGGGAACTACTTCAAAAGTGACTGAGACACATACAAACACGAAAATGTGTCTTATAAATCATGATCCAATTTACTTGATAAGGTGAGAGTATTTTAATAAGATGATTAAAATTAAAATTTTTAAACTCGAGAGGATATAGGTGGTCCATTTATGGGGTGTATATGTAATCGATACAAGAAAGGGATATTCTATTATATAAATAATGAAGGCTCAATATACTCAATAATATATGCAATGTGAAGGTATATTTATACTATATACAAGTTCTATCCACTATAGTAATAAACCAAGGATGGTCTGTTTGGATATAAGAGGGAGTGGCTTATTTCTAGATATGTGATCAAGGAAGAATATAGAATATTTTTATATAGGGTGTGTGTGCTATCATTATAATACAATACCAACCCTATGAATATAGGGGGATTTCATAATAATATGTGGTTGTCATTGCAGTCTGGATTTTAGGGAAATGAAATTTCATAAAGAGTGGTATAGAAACCTCATTATGAAAACACTATGTAATTTGAGCTGATTAATATGAAATAATATGAGAAATAATATAGTTGTCATATATTTATGTATACGTATGATCCTCATGAACCAAATTTGGCATTAAATGGTGTGGATTTCATCCCCATGAACATTTTTTCACTTTCATTGTTCTTTATTATTTTCAAGAGTCATGGAGTGATTTTTACACATCATAAAACATCTTTACTTTATTCTCAATACACCCTTTATAACTTTTTTTCTTGACAACATTGGTTGCACTTTTTAATTTCAATTTAAAGTCTAACCTGTTGGATTGAATTAAATTTGATCTTCAGTGCCTCAAAAACATTTAAATTAATTGATTATATTACATTATCAAGGATATTTGACCATAATGAGATAATGATTTACTCTCTTATATTGGAAAGCATAGCCTCACATGTATAAAATGTTAGGCACTAGTGTGAGTGAACTAGGGGTAGTTCAAAGTGTTTAAGGTAATGCAATTATGATACATTGTAGATCCTATTTTACATCCACAATTATTTTTTTATTTTATATGAGTCATGTTAGAGAAATTTTCGATAATTACCACAGTTGGATATTAATGAATCACTATATATCACTAGAAAATGGGAATCATGTTACACACAGTTCATGATAAATGGTAATTTTATCCCATTATAGGGACGAAAAAAACAAAAACCAAGACACATAGACACACACCATATTGGTTTTAGGTGTTCAATTTTAGATAATTTATAGATTTAATGCATAGTCATTACAATTTATTCTTTAATAGTATAAATTATTCTCACATTGTTTTATATATTATGAAGTTATAAATATTTGGCTCAGGTTTAGGGGGAATGGGATTGAATAGATGGATGAATTAGTAGTAGAAGAAATTAAGAAACCCAAAAATGAACTGGTAAGGGCCTAAAAACAACAGTAAAATGATGGTTATGGTACGGGTGAGTGAATATGACTTATAACTAGATAATATATGAGTATATATACATATATTTTAAGAATAGTAATGAGTCCACACATAGTTATTGAGATTTTATAGTCCTGTATCTAATCTATCTTGTGCTTGGGGGTGTAGAAATGATTTTACCATAATATATAGACATTAAAAGAGGATATTTGAATGACTGAATACTCAAATAGAAGTATAGAATAATATAATAGAATGGATGAAATTTTCATCTTGGGACATCATAGGGAACTTATATGTTCCTACACATCATGATGAAAGTGGGAATCAATACCCAAAATCATTGAGATAATGGCGAATTTTTCACTATATAATTATTTAGGGATATATAAGGAAATTAAATACTGATATTGGGTGTGTAAAAAAGGACCTCCTATGAAAAATGGTCTCTTAAATAAAGAAATATGGTCTTTTGGGAAGACTACTCCATGAAGTTTAATATATTTACAAAATGGGGGATATGATGTGTTGTTTAGATTCATACAGGGTGGATATTTTTGTGTGCTACTTGTAGTCATGTGATGAATATTTTTTGAACCATTGTAAATATGCATTATGTAATACTTTAGAGATATAAATTTTCTAGGGGAATATATAATATTTATACCTAGTACATATGGAATATGAATTGTTCAAGTACACCTTTTGAATTACATAAGTTACATCCCATTTTGACTCTATTTTTAAAATTTTCTTATATCCTCAGTTCTAATACTAACTCTCAATGAAAAATTAATTGAAGGTGGGAATTCTAATTGAATATTAAATTAACAAGATTATAGAAAACCATCGAATTTTTTAGTACTAGTCATCTATTCTGATCAACGCATTTGAATTTAGTCAAATGAATTTTGGATTAATATACCTCAATTTTATAATCATAAATAGGTATTTAACAATTTTATTTTTTTGATAGAAATCACTAAATGTATTAAAAAAACTTGTACAATAGGTAGTGTATGTGGAGGTGTTTATGGTATTTGAAAAAACATACAATTTATTGAGAAGAATATTTTAATATTTCTTTATTATCATTAATCATATTCTACATGATTTTATAAAAGTCCTTTTGGATTTCCATTATTGATATATTTGTAGGTTCGTTGCAATGGGAATGATGAAAGAATCAGTCTCATGATTTTTAATTCTTTCACAAAACATCTTTGTAAAAATCCATGTCATTATATGTGTTTCTTGTATGGAGAACTCTAATTTGTATAACAATTCCATACACGATACAAAAGATTAATGAAATAATATTTTTGATATTTATTTCATTTTCCCACTTGGAGAAGAAATTTTCTAAAGTATAAAAAAAAATCTATATTGGGAAATGATAACTGGAGTGTATGAATCCAAAACATCCATCTCAAAATATCAAATGTCTAGGATTGATGTTCATTATTAAATAGATATAGGGGTTGATAAAAGAAATTAATTTTAACCATTAATATATGGAATTTATTTGTGATTCCCATTAAGTCATTCATCATTAATGTATATAATTATCTAATAGTATGAATTATTTGGGTGGGATTTCTACCATTTTAGTGAGTCCCACATGTTCTTTAATGAAATTCCTTAATTACATTAGGATTTTTTTATCCATAATTACACATGATGAGTACCATATTAGATATAGCTTGTCCATAATTATTATTTAATATGGTCCTCTGTAGAGGATGATATATAAATATCATATATAGATTTTTTATTTTATCGTCATGTTAGGGAAGAGTCTGATGCTCGAGATAAAATATGTTTGGAGACATCTAAGTTACTACTTAATTCATCTATGTTGATGGAGACTCCATATGAGGTAATGTTGGGGGAATTGTATCCCATAATATTACTTCTCAATTAATAAAGTGGAAAATTACTATCCAATTCCTAAAATAACTAAATATTTTTTCATTATTTGGGTTGGAAATGCTAACCACCCAATTAGCAAGAATATTTTTTGGGCCATCGTGTTTCTTAAATGAATAAGAAATTACTAGATCAATTTAGAATTATTTCATAAATTCTCACGTATGGTAGTGTAGAGGCACTAATTTCTCTATCTTGATGTAATTACCACCATTTAATTTCTTAATGAAAAACATTAAATTTTCATTATCATTAACATAGGAGATGAAGATTTACTAGTCTAATTCTACACCTATAGTCATGGATTTATATTCTTTCATGTTATTGGTAAAATCCTTCAATCGGTGTAATGTGTATGGAATGATTTACATTGATGGAAAATTAATTATAAACCCAAGGTTTACAAAATTTAGATTAGGTTATTCTATATTTTTCAATTTTTTATCTAGGATAGACCATAAAAATAAAAATACAATACTTTCAATATTACAAGTGACACGATACTACTGAAAGTATTTTATTTTAAGAATAAGATAATTTATATTCACAATGGAAATCAAGAGTGATGGGAAAGAGATCCATCTCTTTAGATAATAAAATTATCTTTAGTAGTTTAATCCCACTAAAAGGTTTCTCTATTTTCATAAATTTGAAAATATCAAGACTCTTACTAGTGATATTCATGATAAAACCACATATGCACCGGAAGAAACGCATGATGAATATTATCTGTTATGATTCCAAGGAGGTGAGTATTGAAAGACGAATTTGGTATAATTTTTATTGACCTCAATCCATCCATTTTGAACATAAATATATGATTTTTTTAAAGAGAATCTAAATACACATTTCAATGAGTTTTTATTGAGATTTTATTTCTTCATTATAGTGATAAATATGTCATTTTTAGATAAATTATTATGATACAATCTTGATTTGACTACCAGTTCATCCACATAAAACACCAATATCCTCTAAACATGAGGTTTAAATATTCTATTCATGGAACATTGATAGGTGACCCACCATTATTAAAAATATAGAAATCCCTATATATTAATATATTACATGATGTTATTATAAAATTTTGGCGTCTATATATTTATTGGTCATCATGGATTTATTTCACCCAATATGTCCATACATGACGGAAAGAGCTTCAAACCGATTTGTTTCAATCATCAAACATTCTCGGGTCATAACTAGGAAATGAAATGTTTTGGTAGTACTTATTAAGGTCTTAAAATTAAAAATGTATTTTTATTTTTCTATTATTATTCTTGGAAGCATAAATTTTATCTATCCTTTTGGGTTCTTAAAATCCTATAAAAAGCAAGCCTTAGTCAAATTTTCCACCACAGATTCCACAATGGTTCCACAAGGCATGCGAATTTTTTCATGCATTTATTAGTACAATAGTTATCAGTTAGAATACTAAAGTTGTGTACATTAACTAATGAGTATAGTCAAGAAATTATAATAGGATTATATGAAATATGAACACCTCATATCATAAAAAACACAATGTACTGATCCCACTCTTTAGGGTACTTACTCGAACTAATCAATATGGTTCATGGATTCACTTCCATTACCATATATTACATCCTCAGAAAGATATTATAACACCATTACACTTCCATTAATCTAAGATATGGGAGATTAGGGGATGATTTTATGAATAGATCTCATGTAGGGGCACTACCTTCTATCCCTCTTCGTTTGATCAACAATACAAGTTAATATTATCATCAGAGGTTAGAAAATAGTCCTATGATCCAATGGAGATGATTTGAATTATAGAAAAATGATAGTATTACATTGGTTTCCTTTTTATATGATTAATTATAATGATCTTACATGGAATAATTATCTTGATTAAGTTAATGTGGTGAAGGAAACATTTCTTAAAATCATTCTAATGGCTTGATAGAATAAGATATATCCCATTTAGTAAAACATAATGAATCGAACCCTTGATCTTAACTATAATTGGGACCTTTTTTACTACCCATCATCTATATAAATGTTCTTACAATGTTTAGTAGGGGAATAATCATCATGAATAACTTCTATCAGGATATTGATGAATTATTTCAAGAATTTATGGTAAGATGAAGGCATGATCATATTTATATGTACCAGATTTTTTTGATCAAGAATTGAACTTATGTATTTGTTGTTAACTATGGATGCATTATCTTAATCATGGTACCAAAATTTAAATTTTTTATTTCCCAATCGGTTATTCTCAAAATTTTCATACCCTTGGTTGACCAAGCCTAAAGATATTAAATTAGATTCCTTGAATCTAATCTAGTGAAGTGTTTGAGAAGAAATTAGATTAGTCATGGTTATATAATCTATAAAAAATAAGTGGTTGATAATATCATTCTAGTGTATAGAAATATATATATATAGGGATTATTTACCCCTGAAAAAATATCCCCTGGTAATAGTTCATAAAATAGATCATAACATGAAAAACTAATAATCATGTTCATCATGATAAACCTATATAAATGTGACATCAGTCTCCTAATCTTGTGGAATATTATGGTCTTCAATTAGGGTTTATCTAACTTTAATAGATAAATGGATAACGTCTATGATGAATATCTAATATGTAATGATAAAAATTTACTTTGACATATTTTATTTTCTGTCTGTTGGTATGGGTTTTTTATTTTTGGCCTACTCGAATATTGGAGTCATAACAGTTTGGGATGACTATATTGGTGGTATTAATGGATAATTTTTGGGGTACCTTTATGGAGGGAGTACTAATAGGACCCATTCCTAAGGTAAAGAGATTTAAAAAGGGGAAACATACATGATAAATAGTGAACCAATAACATTAGAGTATAAATAACATTATAGATCCCTATATCTAGTTTCTAAAACTACTAATCACACTGAATTTTTATTCTATTCATTATATCTTTTTGTATTTTATTCATTGGGATAACTATGTTCATTATTGAGTTTTATTCCATCTTTACCGATCCCTTATATAAGAATAATTGATGGTATTTTTATATAATATATCTCTACTAAAATATGTGTCCATGAATAAAATGACATTGATAGGGGAAAACATAAAAATGTTTTCCAATGAGTGTTTCAATTATCATGGTGGTTCTCATCCTCCCAATTCATGTGAAATAATTTTCCAATGATTATTAATAGCATTTGTGGGTCTTGGAATCTCTTCTTTATGTTCCTTGGTTTATCATTGTCTTTTTCACATTTTGGAGGATCCCACAATGGGGGTGGTATATGTGTTTTGGGAAATTATTGATTTGTACAATCATTCCATAATAAGGAAATTCATGATATGTAATGAGCTTTTGGAAATCCATTTATTGAACTATTATACACCCCTTTCTTATACCTCCTTCCACCCTCCACCTTCAGATGTTGTGGATACCATATAGGTCATATGTGCATCCGTATTCTTAGGATCTACCAATCCATTATTTACCATCCTTTAAATAAGGTAATATAATATAAATAAGTATTGTACTGTGTTTTCCAACATCCGATGATGTGGAAAATAATTGGGTTAATCTTAATTAGCCACCTTATTAAACTAATTATCTCATCTTCGGTTTTTAATAATCTTTTTATGAGAACATATGATGTGTGGAGGGACTATAATAGGAAATAAGGAAAATAAATTTACTGATTATACTTTAAGTAGTAAATATTTTTCCTTTTCCTTTTTCATGTGACTATATGTTTTTATACATATTTTCTTTCAGTTTTTCATAATATGGTTATTGTGTAGCACAAAAACTCAAAAATATAATAGTAGGGGTGGTCTTTCCACCATATTGTAGGTGAAAGTAGTTGTCTCCACCATCCCAAATTTCGTGTTCTTCCTAGATAATGGTTTTATTGTCTTTTTCTCTACGAGATGGAGTGAATATAATAACATATTTTGTGTTGTAGTGAATTAACAAAATCATAGATGTTGTAATTATGGGTGTAACATGGTTAAAAAATGTCATATAGGTTTCTCATGCATATCCTAGAAATATATTCCAATTGATGTTTCTTATCTATGGAATGCATCAAGACCTTATGTATGAACATAACATTAGTGGAGCTACCAATCTCCCAACTAATCCAATTTGAGAGCTCATATAGGCTCTTGATTCTCAAAAATAATTTTTACGGATATTGGAACTCTCAATGGAGAAAATTTCATAAATAAATGGTTCTTCCTTCAAATATTTAGTGGAAAAATGAATTGATTATAGAATTTCAACAATAAACTGATGATTCACATCTTCTTATTGACTAGGGTTTCATATCAGTCAGACATACTAGGTTGAAAAATAACTGAGATTTTTCTATAGTAACCCCATCATGTTAATGGATGATAAGATGATAAACAAGATATTTAGTGGGATATGGGTCATGTAAACCCACTCATTAGTGTTCCTTTTTAAATTTTATTAGTATATGATTCATGTTTAGAACACACAATGAGGTGGTGTTATTATTTTATATCTCATGCAGTGATTCCATTAATTGCATCATAGTATTTATCTAATAGTATTCCATATACATAATTTTATGATATTTTTTGGAAGAAAACACCTGATGTCATCATAGACAAGTAGTTAAGTGAACATGCCTATGTTTCTTATAATCTTATTATATGTAATTCTATTAAATATAAGGATAGTAAATTCATTAAATTCACGATGAATTAGTCCATAAATATGGGGTTTCATCCCTGGCATAACCATCATTGTGCTCACTACATTAGCACACTTCAATTTAATCTTGGTTTAGCTCATAATATATATTTATCATGTTCGAAAGTTATTATTTTTTAGGATTGGGTTTATGTTTCTATATAGCGGAGGAACATAAGTTATAGTAATATGGTTGAAATTTTTATTTATAGTGAATCATTTACTATTAGGAAGTGAGAGATCTAAAGGGTTTCCTAAGAATAGATTACTCAATTTTATATAGGCTAATAACACCAATCATTTATATCCTAATGAATGGTGTTTTTACAAGGGGATCATTACAATTAAGTTAATTTTCGGCCTCATGTTTTGATGTGTTAGCATCTATAGTTACAATAAAATAAAATAAAGGATATGATAAGAGAATTTCTACAAAATTCAACTCATTAAAATAAGAATATTTATTTGGATCAGTTATCCTATCTAGGATGTCATTATCATCAGACCTACCATCCAACATCATGGATTAATTTTTGGAATTCCAATCCATGTTTTTCTTATCTATTTCATTCATGGGTTCTCTAATTAGTTAGTTAGAGTATCATTCTTGGAATTTTATTGCAATATAATTTCATAACAACTTTATTAACCATGAATCAAGAGTGTTTATTTTTCTGACTATTATAAATTAAATTCTTATCCTCGTTTAGAATAATCTACATAGTGTAGAAATCACCAATAAAAAGAATAATTTGAATTAAAATCTTGGGATTGGTTATGTTTAATAATATATAAATTTCAATTGTATAGTGGGAAATGGTATTTTCATGAATTTGGATAATTCCTTTAGTGCTACGAGATGGTTCTTCAATTGTTTCACGGTTACTACTAAAGGTACACCAAATTTTCTTCCCAATGAAGTATTCTATGATGTTTTGGGACAAATATTTTAATTTTTAGAACCGTTATAGGCTTGGTTTATACTGACATAATGTAATCCTATTTATGTGATTTTATAATAGTGGAATGGTTAAAAATTGTATTATCTGGATTCATCTTTACCTCCTGAATGTATTTGTAAATAATATAATTGATGGATCGATATTAGAAAGTTAATAATATTTCTACTTAGAGAGGTGGATTTGTTTCTAGGAAAAAATTGCAACATTTTCTTACATGATATTTGATGTAATTTTCTACTGTGGAAAAATTTTATTCCTCATCTAATAAATTCATAGAATTTGTTATGATGATTAGACATATGAAATTGGAAATATAATGTAGGAGTGATGAAAAATATAGTTTTTCATATTTTAATAACCCAAAAATAAATATATGATGGGTGTAATATCCTGAACATTAATCCACTAAATGGGTTCCCCAAGCTAGTGGGATATATATCCTCATGCATTCCTCATCGTACACCAGAGGATGTCGACCAATAATGTGTGTTTGGGGTGTATTTTTGGGGAGACTCTGCTCAATCTCAGAATAGGTAAAAACAGGGTTAATATGACAAATAAATATATAGGAGTAAAAATAGTGGAATAATTGTAAATATAGAAGTTGAAATGAGGATAAACTCCCTATAACTAAATAATAATCAAACAATTAAAACCGAATTAGATTCAGATGTTAATGGTGTTTTTCATGTCTCTAAAAAACTAGAATAAAAGTATACATGGAAGAAGAAAATATATGACATACAAAAGTAGCAAAAAATATAAAACCATCCATCATCTTGATAAAGTTCCATGTCATCATCTAACATGCTCCATCCTAAATAAATCCTGAAATTTTCGGTGTACAAAGAGGGAGACTTCCCCTTATCAACACATGTAGATGTGTAATCTACCTAGGTTTCTATGGTGGCCCGGATATGGTGTGAGATACATCTCAGTGGGCCACCACAAATGGAGTTAATAAAAATCCAATTTTTGAATATAAAATAAATAGTTTCTTTGTATATTTAAGTGTTAATATATTCTATAATAATAATTGATACCTAGTTCATCCTCAGTTGGTAGTTTCTCGTAGGTTGTAGAAATTTAATTAATTAATTCAGGATCAGTTAATATAGATAAGTCACATGACATGTAAACATCATTAAAAATATATCATGGTTGTAATCTAATAGGACCAAAGGTATAACCAATGAATCCTTGACCTTAGGGGCTGACTAACTCATAGTAGTAACTCATGTATTGTGGTTGCAAAGGAGTCAGATTATAATACAAGGGGAATCACACAATGCATTCCACTACAAATGGTTCTAATTGAGTTCAAGGATCCCTAATGAGGTAAAATGTGATATGAATGACTGGGCCCAATGGGGTGAATCAATAGATCCATCTGCCTGATGAAATCAAGATGGATCCGAGGAGTGTATCCAAGGAAACCTAAAATATGGAAGATAGTGAGAGTATTCTAGGGTGTCATATTAGGCATCCACTAGTAGACAAGGACCATGTTCCGATGTGAGTATATCCCTTGGTAACTATCTCCATGAGTCAAAAAGGAATCCTTTGAGTTCTCAAGGCATTCCCTTAGAAATCTAAAAATCGCTCCTGTTTGAAAAATCCTATAATAATAAAATAGTCTATATGTAATAGGCACCTTATACATAATTAATTATTAAATTCCTTGTTTCATTAAATTTCCTTTCCTTAATGTGACTATTTATAATAAAGAAATGAAACCATTTAATACATTGATTCGATATTAAATTATTAGGTTCATTCCTTTACCTCTCATAAGAATTACATGGAGGGATAAGTTTAAGTAACAGTACTCCATTCAATTATATTTATCTTGGAAAAATGATCATTAATAATTTATATTCCATTTAAAATTTAAAAGATTCATTAATTAATTGAAACACTTACCCTATAAGGTGTAAGTGATAAGAATATATTTAGTAGCCATCAATAATTCACTTTTTTGATTAAGAAACTTACCATTATTAAGGACAAGTCTAAATCATATGAATGATGCCAAAGATAGACATTACAAGGAAACTAAAATCATAACATGGGTAGCACCCTTCATGGGGTGGATGGTTTTATGGAATTAACCTCCAATGATATGATTAAAAATTCTAAATTGGGATCTGGAACATGATCACATTGATTATGAGCATGGAATTTAAATTTAATAAGAAAATCCATGTGAAACCAATGTGGAAACCAAAAAAATATCTTATAAAATGAAAATATTTCAGGGATATGTCATAGAACACCTACCTTGAGCCTATAACACTCTTCATATCTCTTATTGTCCCTCATTTGGCATAGATTAGAAGAAACCATAATAACATAACAATGCCCCCATAATAGGTTATATGATCTCGCACAAAAATATCATGATTGACATGATGATGAACAAATAAATAATCTAAAGGATTGAATACCATTCTTAGTAGAATCCAATGAGACAAACGATACTAGAATATATTATTGAATGAAGAATATGTATTAGTAACTATGAAGTGGGAACATGGGTTCTCTAATATGGGAAAATTAGGGCATCTATAACTAGAATAGAAAAAAATAGAGGGGTGAATCAATTAGTCCATTAAGTGAATTTTTGTTAATTTTACAAATATTATAGGGTTACACATTTTGGCCACACGGTTGGCCAAACCGGGTGCCAAAAGTGTTCCGTTATCTGCTCCATGTGGGGCCTTATACTATTTAATGTTCACTGATTGATGAACCATACACAAACCATTATAGACCATCTAATACAAATTATAGAGCCACCCATACAGGTGTGTGCTCTAGGATTCATGGTTTCCTCAAACTGTATGGCCTCCTAAAGCTACATATACACACCTTTCATTGTTAAGGATACCATGTGGACTGAATCACATAGTTTTTACTAACCATTCTACCCAGCCCTTTTCCATATCAACTATGGTCTTGGCCTCTGAATAAGCACCACAATCCTATGAAACATTAGTGAACTCACTAGGCATCAATATTAAGTTAAAAAAAATAATTAGACCATATTTTTAAGAACAGGTGCATCATATAAAAACAAGATTATTATACTCTTCCCCCCTCAAAGTAACTCAACCCTGAGTTCAACTTCCAAGGGAGGAGAAACACTTTATAAGAACAAGTCCTTGCACTGAGGTTGTATGTTGGCCTCCCTCGCCCAAGTATCATCCTAAAAATGGAAGTTCTTTCATTCGAATCTTAATTAAGGGACATAGCTGACTTAGAGATCCATTTTTTCCTATCCAATAATGTATAAAAGAACTCATCAAAAGAAGCATAGGTATCTAACTCAGTCTCATTGGGATCGGAAGTATCAGATAGTTCATCATGATAATGCTAAAGTTATGAAACATGGATGTTGCCATTCATGGAATGGTATATATGAGGTAATAAAAACTAATAGACTATTGTACCAACTCCATCAAAGATATCAAAAGTATTTAAAAATCAGGGAAATTTCTCCCTTTGTCTATGTATCCTTCTATGTTTGAGTTTGGGTGATACCCACAAGAAAACAATGACCCCCAAACTCGAACCCCAAAGTTCATCAATATGAGTCATAAAATTATTTTTATCTAGAATTAAAAGTATACAAGCAATACATGATCAGAAGAACCTACTCCAAAGTCTCCTTCATGATACATGTACCTAGTAGTATTTCCTCTCCTACCTCTAACCGCAGAAGGGTAAACAAAATGTCCTACCATAAAAGGCCTCTTATGAATTCATCTAAATGATTTTATAAAATATAATATTATAGGAAAATATTATGAGATACATATGATTCTTACAAGAATATATGAAATCAAATATCCATACCCATATTATGTCATCAAAAACCTATAAAATTGTTCTGACTGCAATCAGTATTAGGGTTAAAATACATGCTCTGATGAACTTGTATACTCAAATATATTTGTATCCCATACCAAAAACTCAATGTAAAATAGGAATCCATATCTGAAACAATTGTACAAGATACCCCACATAGTCATATGATCACACAAGAAGTATAGTTTCCCCATGTTATCAACTAAGAAACTATCCATGATAGGAAGGAAGTGGGACACATTCCGTAGTTTATCCATGAATACCAAAACACTTTCAGCACCTTAAGGTGAACTCTATAATATGACTATAAAATCCATAGACTCACCTTCCCATATAAATAATAGAACTGTTAATAGTTTTAACAAGCCTCTATGTTGTTGGTGCACTACCTTCACCTTATAATAAGTGAAACACCTAATAATAAAACTCTAAATCTAATGTACCATCCCATGCCACCAATATTGTTGTCACATATCTTGAAATCAAACTCCTTGACCCCAGAATCTTGGTGCTGGTCCATCACATAACTATGTTGCCATGATTACAAAGAATAAAATTCTTATGGACCAAATAGTTAAGTAGTTTTGGAAGATATTATTACATACATGATACCCATAATACATTTGGAAGAGAAAATAAATCATGACCTAAGTAAAATATCAAAATCCATGAATCTTATTCAAAGGATTTCTATTCAAATCTTTGGGAAAGGAAACATAAAAATTGTGATATCCAATTATCTGTAAGGGTATGTAAAGTAGAATTGATAATTAATCAATGATAATAAATCAAAATTGAATGGTAAATAACTGATATTACATTCCATTTAAATAAATAGACAATATATAATCAATATGAAAAGGTAAACAACCGAAACCCGTGTCATTTAATCAATAAACATAGAATAAAATGAATCCATGGATTTTATGATATAAAAATATCATGGATGAAACAATAATAATTAAAATATCTGTGATGGAAATTATATATTATTTTATCTCATGACTGAGGAATATTGAAACCTATATCATCTAGACCTTTCACAATATGGTTTAAAACTACAAGTAGAAACCTATTTATTTTGGAAAAAATACTTATTTCATGGGAAACTTTTCATGAATCAAGGGGATATAAAGTCTAGTCCCCACCCTTCATTTCCAAAAAAATTATTTCTTAATATAAATTAATCAATTTAATTAAAAAAATAATCCATATAAAAAATCTATATTAAATCAAGAATACAGTTTTAACAATATTTCGTGATATAATCAAATAACTATCAAAGTAAACAACATATAAAAATTGTGTATATTTAATGAAATAAAAATATAAATCACCCAGTAATGAGGATATTTAAGAAACATTATAATGAATAATTAATAAAATAGTGTGATTGTTTCATGAGAATGTCAATAATCATAAGAGAAAGTGAGATTGAAAATATAACCTTTACCACATGGAAATTTTCAACATAAACCCCATGGGTGAGATAATTAAAAGTGAAACATAGAATACCCTGAATTATGTGTGAATATTGATATTAATTGACAATGGGTAGTTATATACACCACATTAAATATACTTGGTTCAGAACAAAAAACGTGTCTCAATGGAATATAAATTGAGACGAAATACCTTACCTTATGTATATTTTTAAATTAAATTCATTTAAACTACTTTATGATGGTTTAAATAAATAAAATACCTTATAAAATAACCATAACCATATTTATAATATCATATTTTATCTTATTATTATATATTTTTACCCATTTGTTAATAATCCTTCGTTATTTTCACTATTTTGGGTGTTAACTACCTTGTTTTTCGAGTTTTTTACTTGTAATTTTTTCTTAGTCATACATAGATCATAATTTAATCATATCCAAGATGTGAAACATCAATCTAATGTCATATATATTCAGTTTATATGTATTTATAATAATCCATAATATTTTTTATAGGAAATGAAATCAACCATTCATAAGGACAATAGGTTGTACTTACACATGAACGCTACATCCATTTTCATGTCATATTTAAAAGAATGGAAATTAAATATATATATGTATATAATATGTATATTATCATATTTATTTTATATATATCACATATTTGTATTTAGAAAATCCTTTATAAATTATATGTAATGTTTGAACGAATCACTCACTTTAAGGAGGCAGTAGTCCACTCGTCTACAAACAATGTTATCATACTATCATGATATGGAAAGCATGAAGGTATGTGTTATGAGAAAATTAAAGAAGCATAAATACATTATAAATATCATATATATAATATATTAACTATAAATCCATAATTCTTTCCATCCTTTAAAGGTGGTAACTGAAGAATGAACGACATTAGTTCATTAGGTTGTAGTCCACCGTACAAATGAAAAATGATTGTGCATCCCATTTGACGGATGTGTTGAAAGTGTAGGTAGAAATATTATAATAACAAATATCAATATATTTACGATAATGGTTTTATTATATTATAATGAAATAATAATTAATTATGGGGCAGAAATTAAATTAATCAAAAGTTGATGTTGAAAAAATTTACCTCTAACTCGGGTAACTCCTTTAAGTTTATACCAAAATACATCCTTTGATGGATTTCATCCCAAATTGATGAATCTATAAATATTTTAAAAATATTTTTATATTATTTTGGAATATTTTGGATGAGATAAATGGCATGATAATTATGAATAAGTGGGAGGGGTGAGTTCCTTTTTATAGTTGAGGAGGAGTGACATTCATGTAAATATAAAAAGGTAAACACTATTGGGAGGACCCCCTTAAATCATGTGATAAAAATAATGAAAACAAATTATATAATAGTGGATATAGTGTGTATATATATCAATAAAATATGTTTTTGACTTCTTTATAGGTCATTTTGACCCTTAATATTAAGGTTTAGTACCTTGTAAATTATAAGTTTCCCTTAACCGTTGTAATTAATTTTTACAGCATTCACCCATGTTTTTTTGTCAAAAAACAATTTTTAACTTATTATAAATTATAAATTATTCAAATTATAATGTTGGAATCAATTTTTTCAAATTATAATCATATAATTTTATGAAATTGATATATATTTAATATTATAGATGAGACGACAAAGAAGGTTTTTAATGTAAAAATGTTCAAAAGATTGAAATGATTTTATATAAAATTTAGAGTTTAAATTTATTAAAATTACATATATTAGATTTATTTATATACAATTTATCCAATTTTAATTTAAAAAAAAATTTAAAAAAAAAAATTACACATGAAAATAAATGAGACAAAAATTAGTTTTTAATTAAAATTCACTATTTATCACTATTCATCAAAAAAATGAAACTTCTGAAAAAAATATCGAAAAGTCACCCTATCATAATTATATTGTTTATATTTAAATAATGATGTTTATTGTGTTGTATTATATTTATTAAAGTGTCAATATTTAGCTTGAAGATCATTTCTTCATTAAATGGTGGTAAAACTGATTTTATAAAAATATTGGTTTTTATGTGTAAAATTGGGTTTGTTCTTATATTATTCCTATATATATTGGTTGAAATTATGAAATATTTTATTGAAAATTTAATATATATATATATATATATATATATATATATCTTTAATATCATTCACTAATATTAATTTATTTAATTTATTTTGATAAAACACCTTTGTGAGCATAAGAACATTTCATTTATATTGAATTCATTTTTAATTCATTAGTATCAAAACAATTAATTTTCTATTTGTGAAAACCATATATTTTATTATGTTAGATAATAATATTGATAACTACTATTTTAAATCTTTTGTTATATCTTTTTAAATTAAATAATAACATTTTAATAATATATTATTGCTCAGTAAAACTCAGTCTTACCGATAATGCAAGCTATCAAAGAAAAGTCTTTGTTGCGTGATACGCATGTTAACTCATTATTTCATTCCTTTAAATATATAAAATTGATTGAACCTATTTAAAATAATAAATAAAATGTAAATTATTGGTATATTATATTCCCTTATGTGCTTGGTGCTACGTGTCGTACACACTATCCAATACAATGTCCTCATTTTAGAATTTTGAGGTGTTACATTCTCCCCAGATTAAATAAATTTCATCCCCCATAATTATAAACAGTATCAACAACACATCTACATAATAACAGTGAAGATGAAATATGAAGGTCACCACAAAACTATGATTTCAAATAGCATAACATTAGTGAAAACAAGGATATAAAAGAGAAATATAACTATCATGTTACGACGAAGAGAGATACAAAAAATGTTTTGTTAAATATTGATGACAAAAAATACATAAACTAAAACTATTAAAAAGGTATTTGATTTCATCAAAAATGATGATAATAGAACAACATTATCTTTCAAGACCATTTTCCATAGATTTTATGAATTTCTTCACTCTCTGTGAATATAAGTAAATATACGTACTTGATATGTTTCTATAAGCACAATCATTTCCTTTGTTCATTACTTGAACTATTTCTACTTCATCACTTATCACAAGTTGCATCATAGGTTCATGTAATACATTAATCTCTAAATCTACATCCAAAGATCAATTGACACCATTTCATATATGGTTAAACATTCTAGAATATTATGATCCAAAACCTTAAAATCATTTCAATTGTAATTAGTAGTATCCAACTTAATTTATCCCTATAAATCACCTATTTATAAAAACTCATTATATTAACATCAGGAATGTATTAAGTATTATGTTTCCCTCAAACATGTGTTTTCCAAAAATATTAACTTGATACCCAATAAATTTTCATGGTACCATTCAACATATCAAAAAAACTATTTAATAAAAAAAGTATTGTAGTACAATACTTTTATATTTATGAAATCATATGATGCGAATATAATCAATAAAATACTTTTATAACATATTTTATATATCCACGTACATAATTTCATTAACCATTCCACTTTGGTTGTGTCAATAATATAAGATTTCCCTTGATCCCTTAGTTTATTCTGAGGAATATTCTCTGGAAACATGGGGAATTAGTTTGAATATTTCCTCATCTTCTTGAATGTTTAACACTAAATAGTTGTATTTTACTTCTTACCCATTCATTCAATTCCCTATTATACATTTTCTCTACATATATAACAAACTCACAATCCTTTCAAACATTTTCTATGGGTATTCTTTTCATAGTTATCTCATGTTCAAAAATCCTTCTTCCCTTATTACTCTTTGAATCATTCCCTTTTAATGTTATTCAAAATACATATTCTTCTCTTGGATTCCATCAAATATGCATTATATTGATAAATCCATCTCCATTTTTATGGAATATAAAACTACCTCTTCCTATGATGAAATAATTTAAGAAACTATCACCCTTTAGATATTTGAATTAGGACCTTTAAAGAAGTGGTAAATCATTCAGTCAATATTGTGTATCTAATCTATGGAATACCTAGATAACCTTTTAAATTTAGCTTAATAATATTACAAACCTTCTTTTTTCCTTTTTCATTTTGTTAAAAAACCTCCTCTTTATATTTGTTTATTTCATGTGAGGGGAATATTTTAAAAAAAATGTGTCCTCAAAAGAATTCAAATCCATGAGTTCAACTTCTTCTTCCTCCTTAGTATTATAGATCAAAGAACACCATTCATCAGTATCACCATTGAGGTAATACACTCCTTGTGTAAAATTTTCCTTTTCAGTACATTACAATTACATGAATATATTCTATGTAAACTTAATCAATTTTCCTATTATCATTGTGTCAGTATTCCCACAAAATTATGGGGGCCTCTACCTCATAAAGCATTCCAATATTAGATAATTATATTATGGAACTAGTTTCCCCATCTGGGAAAGGTTATGTTTAAGAACCTGATTAAGCTGTCCTAATATATCCATAGCTTTTTCTATTCCAATACTACCTACATTGGATCTTTTATTTGGTAAATCTCTACATTTCCCAAGACTATTGATAGCATTATTATTTCCATGAGCCATTTCTAAACAATTGGATGTACTGTATTAGATCCTAAAATTATGAACTTTTTATAATTTTAAATATTTCATAACACATAACAGAAATTTAGAAGTTTATGCATATATAATCTCATAACCATAAACATGGTTTCTTTAGCGATATCTTTACATTTAAATACGTCATAATGTTTTTTAAAGAAATTTTATATTATTCTAAACATATTCCCTACATGTTTAACACTAGTTGGATAGTAATGTCCATTATTGAGTACTAGATTACGCTCAAGTTAGGGCCGATGCACCGCTTCGATGTTGTCACCCCTAGGTACATCTGTTTGAGAACCACATCTACTTATAGAATCCATACAAGTAAGTATTTATTGGAACACCCATATAATCCCTACCTTATCAATGGTACATATTCTGTATGTATCCTAAAATTAGATCTTTTTTTAATGTTCCCTAATTTATTTTTTCCTAAATATAGTTTCCAACGTTACTACTAAACTTCATTTGATAAAAACTATAATTCCCCAACCCCAGAATCTCATATCCAGTTGATTAATATATTACATTAGCATGATTAAAAAGAATCAAATCCCAAAATAAAAAATTGTTTAGTTACTTGGTAAAACCAAATTACATACATGATACCCATATTACATTGGGAAAATAAAATAAAGCATAACATAAGTAAAAGCACATCATCCTTGAAACTCATTCATGGATTCCTATTTATAACAGGGGAAATGGAAACATAATACGGGTGAGATAAAATGATTTTAAGTGTAAATAAAGAGGAATAATTAATGAATGAATAATAATAAATCAAAATGGAATGAAAAATTAATGAGAACTCCAGACATTTAAATAACAGGATAAGGAATAATCAATATGGAAAAGTAAATAACTGAAACACAGGCCATTTAATCGATAAACTAAGAATGAAATTCATCCATAGATTTTATCATATAAAAATATCATGGATAATAACAATAATAAATAAAATATCTATGAATGAAATTCTTAATTATTGTATTTTATGTCGAGGCTCATGAAAATCTATACAGTGATGACCTTTCAGAAGATGGTTAAAACTACATGTAAAATCACATTTAACATAGGCAACTAATTTGTCTTCTGAGAACCTGTTGATTCATAGAGGGGATATATAAAGTGTGGGAAACTCCTATAGATTATATTCTAAATCATTATACATATTTATTAATATATTTAATTAATAAAAAATATGCCATATGAAATATCTGTATTGAATAAATATTATGAATCTATAAATACATTACCAGATAATAAAACAACTATAAAATTAATCATTGAATCTATATTTGTATATGTTTTGAGAAATAAAAATATTAATCACCAAATAATGTTTATATTTAAGTAAATTTCTAATGAAATATAAATCCAATAATGTGATTTCTTCAATATAATGTTAATAATCACAAAAGAAAGTTAGATTGTAAAGATAACCTTTAGCAGTTTCTAATTTTCACACTAAACCCCTTGTGTGAGATAATTAAAATTGAAACTAAAAATACCATGATTTATGAGTGAATAATGATATTAAATAACAAAAGGGAATTATTTACATGACATTAAAGTGAATTAGTGAAAAATAAAAAATAAGTCTCAATAGAATGTAAATTGAGATGAAATCCCTTACCCTATGATTTCTTTTGGGTGAACAACATATAATATCATGTATAATGGTTTTAATAATTTTATTAACATATATTACAACCATAATTGTATTCTTATAATATCATATATGATCTTATTATGTTATCTTATCACTTGTTTGTTGATAAATTTTCATTATTTTCACTATTTTGGGTGTTAATTGCATACGTTTTCAACTATGTTTTGACTTTTTATTTTTGTTATTAATATGTAGATATTAATTTAATCATATCCTAGATGAATAAAATGATTTTAATATCTTATATATTCACCATATACTTGTTTATAAAAATCCATAATATTTGTAGATAAGAAATGAAATGCACTATTCATGGAGGCGGTAGGCTGCACAAATGCATGAATGATACTTCAATTTTCCTATCATATTTAAAAGAATGAAAATTAATTGATATATATGTATATTATTATTAAATTATCATCATCTCTCATATATATAACATGTTTTTTTAAATCATCTTTTATACATCCCATGTGTAGCATAAATGAATCACATCGCTTTTGGGAGGTGGTAGTCCAGACGTCTGGAAATGATATTATCATATTCCCATGAAATTAAAATCATGAAGGTATGTGTTATGAAATAATTACATAATAATAAATATATTATAAATATAACATTTATATTAAAAAATATATAAATCCATCATTATTTCCAACTTCGTAAAGTGGTAATAGAAGAAATAATGACATTGGTTCGTGAGCTGGTAGTTCATCGTACACATGAATGATGATTGTGTATCCCATTTGAGGGATGTTTGTGAAAGTGTGAGTATAATTCTTATAATAACACAATATCATTATATTGAATATATTTATTTTATTATATAATCATAAAAAAATTATTGAGGGTGTGGATAAGTAAATGAAACAAAAGTAATTGTTGAATAATGTTTCCTCTTAATCATGTAACTCTTTTTGGATTATACAAAAATACTTCCTTTATTGGATTTATACATAAATTTATTCTCCTAGTAAGAGGGTATCAATGTTTTAATCTTATTTGGAGAAATTTTGGATGATCCAAACAAGTTAATATGCATGAATAAGTGGGAGGGGTGAGTGCCTTTTATAGTGGAGGATGAGGAGATACATTCTTGTAAATATAAGAAGTTAAACACTATTAAGAGGTATCACTTACATCATGTGCAACCAATAATAAAAAACATTAGATAAAATATATTATATTTTATAAATATGTACATAAAATAGGTTTTTTACATGTTTCTATGTCATTTAATCTCTTAAGATGATGGTTTAGTCCCTTATTATGCATATTTTACCTTAATTGTTGTAATTATTTTTAAATGAATTCACAAATTTTTTTTCTAAAAAACTATTTTGACCTTATAAATTATTATAATTCAAAATATGGAACCTATTTTATTAAATTCCAATCATATAAGTGGAATAAATTAATTTAAATTTAAACCCATAGATGGGAAAAGAAAAAGGGTTTTTAATGTAAAAATATTCAAAAGTTTAAAATGTTTTTGTATTAAATGTCAAGTTCAAATTGAATAAAATTAACTAAATTGGATTAATTTATTTATAATTAATATATTTTTTACTTTAAAAAAAAATTTAAAAATAGTTATTATTTCTAAATAATTTAGACAAAAAATCATTTTGAATTAAAATTCTGTATTTTTTCCAATTCATAAAAAAAACTTCTCAAAAAAATAACGAATATTCACCATAAAATAATTTTTCATTTTATATTTAAATAATTAATTTTATTTTCTCTTATTAAATTTATAAATGTTTCAATGTTATAATTTCAAATAGGTTCTTCAAAAAAATGAAGTGATAATAAATTTATAAAAAATAGGATTCTTTGGGTAAAATTGGGTTCTTCTTATCTTATTCCAACATATATTGGAATAATTTTAAAAAAAAATTAGCATATAGTATATATATTTCTTTAATATCATTAGTAAATAAAATTAATTTAATTTATTAGGATAAAACACCTTGGTGGGCATAAGAACATTTCCATAATATTTAATTCTTTTATACTTAATTAGTGACCAATGAAATTATTTTATATTTTGGTAAAACATATTTTCCATAATTTATTTAATCCTTATCATAGTTAATAATTTAATGGATATGTTATGTTTTATTATGTTATATAATAAATTTTTAATAATATATGTTTTCATGATAGAACATGGTCTTACGTGCAACACAAGCTATTGAATAAAGTATTTGTTGTATGCAATGAAAGAAAACTTATTATTGAAATATATTGAAAAGTAAAAACATATTTAAAATATTAAATATACTATTAACTCTTTGGATATTATAATCCCTTATGATGTTGGTGTTGTGATTCATACACATTATCACATACAGCTTCATTATGTTAGAATTCCAGTGTCTTAAACGATACATCTTGGATATACCTGGATGTACATCCCACTGAGAAGCCTATGACTCTTCCATTAGTTCCTCTCTCATATCTCTATGAACCTAAATATTCCCATGTATACATCATATTTCATATCCATCTACATACCTATCTGATGGACGGTCATAACCCAAAATACCCTCCTAGAGAACCCAACCTTCAAGATCTGAAAACAGCATGATCATCACCCTATCAAAGAGTGAAGAGGTTACCATCAAGGTTATGAGATAAGATTAACCATGAATTTCACAAATAAAAATATGTGGATAAAAATTAGGGCCATTAATTTCCATTCATCATTGTCTTCTCGTACAGCTTGTGCCTGGGTATTTCGACTTAGTCAATAAACTACTATGGTTCATTTTCCAAGCATATAGGCAATCACAAAGTCAAAAAATCATATTTGGCCCATATTTTCTTTGTTATATTCTATTCAAAATATAAAAATATATATATTAGGCCCTTTGTGGTCTGTATACACCACAAAAGGATCTCCCATCAGATGATGTATCCAACAGAGTAGGGCATGGAGAACTACTACGAGTTTGGGGACATGCATCGGGTAATTAATCTCATAAGGCCCAAAATTATAAGATCTGTATACAAACAAATATCCTTATAGATTAGAAATATTCCTCGAATAATTCTTGAAGCATCATAGAACACTATATAACAACATCAAAGCTCTTGAGGAATCAGAATTAGTGTTAAGGTAATCCTTCCTTTCAACTACAGAAAGGCTTTATCAAATGCTTTTGTCCAAAGAAACTCCACAACTTTTTTGAAGTATTAGTATGAGGTAAAAACATTGAAAAATAATCCATATAATGATAAAAAGCACTATTATTCAAATACATGAAAATTGAAGGCACATTCATGGGATAGAACGACATAACGAGATACTCATATAAACCATACCTACTATGAAAATTTGTATGATGTATTTCTAAAGGCCTGGCTCACGCATAATGATAGCCCAATCTCAGGTATATATTAGAGAAAATCCTATCTCCTTGTATATTCTCAAAAAATTATCTATCAGATGCAACAAATACTAGTTCTTAACTATAAGATGGTTCGACCATCGATATTGCATTCATAAACCAAGGGTCTCATCAACCTTCTTGGAGAAAAAATGGTTGAACACTAAGAAAAATTACTAGGTCTAATGAATACATTAGACTCCAGATCTTCCTACTATATCTTCATATCTTGGATATTTATATGGTTCATCCTATTTGGAGGAATGGACACCGGACCTACTCCTTGAATAAGATTGATCATTAACTCAACATCTCAGTTAGTAGGTAATCTCTAAAAATTATCAGTAAAAAAATACCTAAAGTGATATACCATGTGAGTAATTACAATAAGATGTATTCATTAAACCTTTATAAAAATAATAGCAATCTACGAAGTCACTCCACTTATCCCATTATGTTCTGGTCCATATTTTCTACCCTAGACATCCCACTCTCCATTCAGGAGATAAATTCTTCCCTCTGGTGATGTAAATGACACCCTCTAGTGATAAAATTCCACATATGTGTGATATAGAACATGCCAAGACATTATGAAAATGACATCGAAGCATGTTATCTTGAGTAATAATAGGTCCCATTATAAGGGATAAATTCTTACCCCAAGGGGTATTCTGTTCATTGGCGTATTCCTTCATTCTGCACTCCCAATGGTGTGTCTAGGGTAATTGCACCACATTTTTACTTAATTTTCATACTGACACATTCCACCATTGACGAATATAAAAATGAGTGAGAGGAACATGTATCAAATAAATCAAACACAATAGTGTGGGCTTCTAAAATAATACCTCTTACTAAGACAATCATGTACTCAGATCATCAGGTATCGGTTATAAGGCATGAAACTGTCCTAATCGATAGCCCTATGCTACAGCTAGACTACCCTGAGAATGTCTTAATTATCGGAATTGAAAATAAAAAACTGGATATTGTGTCCATGAAGTCCTCCCTGGTCAGTCCTTACATTAATATTCCATCTTCTTTTTTGATGTGGTGCAATTAATCCTACTCTTAAAGGTAGAGCGAGTGTATATACCCTTCTCCTAGAATCATGTGGAAAGGTTTTATGGAATCTATAAAGATTCCCCATACAAACATAATAATATAACTGAAGATTATATCTATTACATTGAGGCTTCAAATTCCCCTTCCATGTATACAGATGATATATAATGAAGCTTCTAGTTCAAATAATCTACAATCCACTTCTCTAATGATAGACTTCAAGGCTATGATTTCTACTACATTAATAACTACTACCCTACTTCAGCACTAAACCTCTATGCCTAGTAATATCATGCTCTCTTAGTTTGCTCTTAGTGATAAGATCTTGGTTGATGATATCAGATAAGGTAAGTAAGTGATAGGCATTCAACTAAGATTGTATGTAATTTCAGATCCCATCCTCAAAACATCACAAATCTTGATATCTCTTATATATATAAAATTAGTGAAATCATTTTAACTCATTGACATGAACTAAATTTTCCATAATAGACATAACATCATGCTTCATGTTCCTGAACTCTTTGGAACATCAAACTCTTAAGGTCTGAGGGAAAAAATAATCATAAAAGGTAGTTTGGATGTCCACCCAAACCATGACCTGATGATGACCAGCCTGTGTAGTCACATCCCTCTAATGTTTATTTGAATCACATATTGTATATTTGGTAATACTTACCTTCCTCTCTTGAGAAATCATCAAATTCTCAATGATAGAAAGAGTGTTCTTTATCCAAGACTCAACAGATAGTTGACCATCATCCCCAAAAAATATAATAGGATGTTGTTTCTAAGACTCAAGTATCAGATCATCCATAGTTTGTGTAGTATTTTGAATACTCTACAAGGAATGAATAATACATAGAAACCCCTCTTGAAACTGAGCTTTAGTGACCAGTATTTATATAGCAGAATGTTCCTCAAGTGGAACTATTGTAGTAATCACTGGTTTCTCCAGGACCACCCCATCTCAAGAATGGACATTCCTACCATCATAGAGCACGAATAGAGAATTTCATGGTGTAATAGCTCTATAAATTCCATCAACATGTCTCAGAACAATAATTTATAAGAGATATGAGCACCAACGGAATAAGAACATGATAATAAGGTATCACTACCCATGGCACTACCCCAACTATCCACTTATAAGGATATGGTATTGGTAACTGTCCAAGTTTAATATATAGAGGTTCCAGAAGATGAAAGGGAAACTTCTCATTTGCTCTTTATGTATGTGAAACCATTACATTTTACAAGTAAATATTTATATATAATGTTTTAATTTTATTATTTACATATAACAGGGTTCAATTAAATATATCCTCATTCACAGATAATACAAGACCATATACCTTATAATTGAAAGTGACATCCATTTAATTCTTAATTTGTTCTTATCTATATTAGGTCTCATAAGGAAAAGGGAAATATATGATTGCTTGACTCGATTAATTAACCATTCCAATTAACATGGCCATATACAGCTTAAATATTAATATTGGTAGTCACTCGATTAGAGCTGAAGATATGCTGGTGTAACTGGAGATATAAATATTCCATGGGTAGAATCAACCTATCTATGATCCCACCATAATCCTATATAATAAAACTCTATTTAAATTATTTATATAACTTTAAATAACTAATCCCCTTACCCTACAGAATATGTTAGTATCACAGGAATATATACCATCCATGGTATAATCAAAAATCACATGTGACATAGGTAATGAAAGATGTGAAATGAACCAATATGGCATGGAATATGCATGGAATTTAAATTCAAGGTTCTTATAATGATGCATGTAAAAATAATCCTTCCTATATAATGATTTATTAAATATCCATAAAGCATATAAAAATACCACACTTCATGTGCATGATCCAATGGTGAATTTATATCAACGATAATAAGTTGAAACATGACAACATTTTCACATTCCCATGAAACTTGGTATTTTCCTTGAATGTGGGCCATCTACTACCAAGAATGACATATATCCAAGATAAAATATGTTCCTATTATCCTCTAGATATTTCTCAGACAATAATAAAAAATAAATAAAAATTACCTGATACCACATTGCAACATATCGGCGTGGAATCCATGAAATGGGTGCCCTGGTCTGGTGGCCCACATGTCCTCAAGAACACCTCCTTGTATTCCATAAGTTTATGACTAGAAGTGAGGTCCTAGGATGTGTATGTGGGGAGACTATCCCATCATGTAAGAGTGTAGAATAGTATATATAATATAACATATAAATATAGATGTATAACAATAGAGAAATTAGTGTAAATATGGCAGTGAAAATGAGTATAAACATCCAAGCCCTAAATATTTTCATTAGGTGGAAAATGAATAAGATTCAAAATTATATGGGTTATTTCATGTCTCTAAAGAACTATAAAAATGTATTCATGTATTTAGGTAATACATGTTATACAAAATAATAAAAAATTCTCCATAAACTATCCAACATTATGAGCGCTAGCCTAATCATCTTTTACCAAGATCCATTCTAAAGAAAAAAAGCAAGATCATGTGTCCAATGCGATAAGATACTATTTATAAACACCAATATACATGTAATCTTATTTGGTACTAGTGGTGGCCTAGATAGAGTGCAAGATAAATATCAATATACCACCACCAATATCATCTATAAAAATAAAGTCTATGAAAATAAAATAAACGGTGTTCCATTATATGTAAATATAAAACAATGATACAATAATAAATGATACCTAATTCAGCCTTAGTTGGTAATTAATTTGATTAAGGAATCATTTAATTAATTAATTAATGTTCAGTTTATTAAGATATGTCATGTGAGATTTAAACAACAATAAATATATATCATAATTATAAAAAAGATGATTCAACGTATAACCAATGAATCCTAGATCGAAGGGGTTGGAAAAATCATAGTAGTAACTCATATTGTATGACAGTAAAATGTTCATAGTGAAATCCAATGGGCATCGCCTGAGGAATTATACTATAAGTAGTTCTAATTGGGTGCAAGGATCCTACCCAAGGTAAAACAAGCTCAGATTGACTTTGACCAATGGGGTGAATCCATGGAATTTCATCTCTGAATATATCAAGATGGATCCAAGGAGTGTATCAAAGGTATACTAATACCCAGAATATAGTGAGAGGATCCTACACCATCATGTAGGGAATCTGTAGTGTCTGAATACCTTTTTCCATGGTGGGTATCTCCCTTCACAATAAGATCCTTGAATCAGAATGGAGACCTATAATTTCACATGGAATTCCCTCATCAATCCCATTCTAGATCATCTCTAAACAATCCTATTATATTAAAAGGGTCCATATAATGTAGTCACCTTATACATATTTTATTAGTTAATTAAATCCATGTAATACTCATGAATTTTTAATAAATTAGTTTCTTTAATCTGTTACATTTCATTAATATGACATGGTATAACAAGGATGTGTAAAAATTTAATAATTTGACTCATTATTAAATTATTAGGTTTAGTCCATTAACAATTATAAGAACGATAATGTGGGATAAATACATGAAACCATATTCCATTAAATTATAATGAACTATTCCGTGTTCTATTTTATAATATACTTTCCATTTAACATTTAAAATTTTTGTTAATTAATTTGAACACACACCATAAACGCATAAAATGATACCAATACATTATTTTCCATTAAAATTTCACTTTTTTGATAAAAACAATTAACCTTTATTGGGTCCTTTTACTAGATCACCTGAAAAGTGGCATACAGAGTCATTAAAATCCCCTAAAATCATAACTAGTGAAGAACCCTACAAGCGGTGGAAATCCTTGAGTTCTCAAACTATAACTATATGATGAGAAAATATGAATAAGTATCTATAATATGATAACATCCATTAGAATAATAGAATATAAATTTAATAATAAATGGTCGATGAAACGGGTGTGATCACAGTGACAACCACGTGTAAAATAGTGATACATGTGTGATAAGTCATAGAGCACCTACCTCTATTCAATAGAACTCTCCAATTCCAATATCATCCCCTGGTTTGCCTTGTACATAAACAAAATTAAATAATAGATCAACACCCTAAAAATAGGGAATATGAGATCACACCAAAATAGTGCATCAAATAGCACAAAGAACAAATGAACAAGCATAAGGAATGAAAACATTAACTGAAAAATCCAATGAGACCAAAATTTCTCAAATCTATTCTTAGGTCAAGAAACATTATCAAAAACTATGAAGATGGAAGTTGGAGCACTAATAAGTGAAAAAAATGGAATCTATCACTGGAAATGATATAAATTTGAGAGGGGTGAGTTACATAGGTCATTAGTTTCATTTTAGTCATTTTTCCCAAAAATTCCAAGTTCACACCGTTTCGTTACATGGATGTCCAAATCGTGTGCCAATTGTGAACCCTTATCTACTCCAAGGGGTACCTGGCACAATTTTATGAAAAAAAGGTTACTAACCTTATGAAAACCATAAAATACACTCTCTTAAGAATTTCATAGCCACCCTAACTTGTATGCTCTCCTGGCTGCATGATTTTCTCAAACTGTGTGGCCTCCTGAAGATCTATTCTCATGCCTTTCATAGTTTGGAAAATTATGTGAGATGGCTTGAATGGTTTCTACTAATCATGTGGCCCTATCATTTTCTCAAACATATGGGGTTTATATCTCTAAACAAGTCCCGTACCCCCATGAAACATCCATGAACTCATTAGGAATATGTATTTGGTCAAAAACAAATAATTAGACTAAAATATAAAGGATTCATACCTCATATAAAAACTAGTTTCTTACAGTGGGTCTCTAACTATTATGTTATCCAAATTCATTTATTCCATTAGAACATTCATGAATAATGTGTACATGATTCTCATGGTATGTGGGACTCTTGATTGTGGAAAGGGAAGAATAGTTTATTATTTTAGAATTATTCATTAATGATATTTATCTGAAATTTATATTTATTTTATGGTATATACTAATCAATAAGGGTTTTTTCATTTACCAAATTAAATGGAATAATATAGAAATGTGAACTTCTATTAAATTAATATACATGGTGTACTATTGGGTGGATAGATTTCAATACATGGTTTGAAACCCACTGGTTTGAAACTCATATCACACAACATTCGAATCATTTTCGTCATGAGAAGACAACTGATCAACAATATTAGACTGTGAGATCCTTTCCATGATTCTTCCATAATTCAAGGTTATTAATTATTGATCTCATTTTTCGTCATTGAGACTAATGTTTTCTAATGATGAGAAATTTTGGGAAATTTTATTATATTTTTTATTTATTAAGGTGATAACAATCTAGAATTGTTTGGGCTTCTATAAGATCTCTTGGTAATAAATCAGACATTATTCATTCATGGAATATTAAAAAATATTTATTAAATTTTTACCATCTCAGATGAAGTCTTATTAGGGATATTGTCACGACCCGTCCTCGGGGCCCGTGCCCTGACTACCCCAAGCCCGCCTTCCATAAGCCAGGGGCTGGCGACTAGCACAAAGGCGTAAATTCCCGGTAAACAGGGAAGGCACTGCCTTTATAAGTAACAACCACCACAGAGTCAGCAAGCAGAATGTAACTACAAGGTGCAGAAAGTTAAAGGGGGCCGGAATACAAGCCCAACTGAAAGTACAACTGAAAAGGAAAAAGAACAGCAACTGAAGAAAAGACGGCGGCCTCGTGTCGTCCACTGGCAATCCCACCTGAAGGGTGGGTACAGATAGCCTCCAGGCTCCTCGGGTCCCACGTCCGCTCCGAGCACGTCCCGCCCAGTGGTCCACCTTCAGGTACCGTCCTGCTCCACGCTCCAACCGTGATCAGCGCTGTCCATCGTCTACATCCAACACAACAAGGTGCGGGCATAGCCCGTGCAGGGGTGAGTATAAGCTACTCAGTAAGGACCCTGAGACCCCCGAAGGTCTCCCGAAATCCACAAAGGATATAGCACAAAAGAAAGATGCAATCACGAAGTAACATCTGACTCGACTTAGGTATATGCCCATACATATACCTAAGTCCCCAATTCTAGCTCTGCTCACGAGCTCAAGAACAACTCAATCCACAAAGGAAAGCAAGACTCAAATCCACAAGGAGAGTAAACAGTAAATCCACATAGGATAGTTCAACACAATCCACAATGGAGAGTAACATAAGATTCAGCTCAACCAGGTATACTTTTTCAGATGACGTCAAAGATGATCACTGATCCATCTAAGTCGTCGGACCCACGAAGGATCGATAGGTACTAACCCCCGCAAAAGACCCACACAGGATCGGGCTCACACAGAACCTATAGGCAGTGGCTCACACAGAACCGGTAGTAAGGACCCACATAGGATCGGGCTCACACAGAACCTGTAGCACTGATCCACGTAGGATCGCTGAGTGCAGTAGTCGACGCAGTCCACTGAGGATCTCTGCACAGTCATCGCCGCAGTCCACGGAGGATCTCTGCTCTGCCGTCGTCGCAGTCCACGGAGGATCTCTGCTCTGTCGTCGAAGTCACAGCCAGCGCTAGGGTTCCCACACACAGCGATCTCGTTTAGGAGGGTCCGCTCCACGAGCCGAGAGGCTGATACATCAACTGACACGTAGTCCGAAGTTGATGTATCCAAAAGTTCCGGATCGACAACAGGATCTCAACGCAACAGAAGGCGCGTCAATCGGACGCCCGGTCTGAGAGTTAATGGCATTTTCGTCCCAGGGGCCCGGTTGGTTTTTAGGGAAAAACCAACCCGACCGTACTCCGCCTGTGTCCGATCCTCGGGCGGAGTATTACAAAAGTTCCGTCTCACTTAGAGGAAACTACCACAGCTGACGGTACGTCGATCGGACGTCCGTAGCTCAAGTTATGAGCGTTTCCGCTCCGAGGGCCCGGTTGGTTTCGTGTACGAACCAACCCGGCCGAACCCAAAGTCTTCCGAAACCTTGGGTGTAATATACCGAAACGACCGTATCGATCCAAGGATCGCGTAGCCGCTGACGGTTCGTCAATCGGAGGTCCCAGGCCCAAGATATGGGCAAAAGACCGAAGAAGGCCCGAAAACGGGGGTTCTGGGCCCGGGGCGACCCGGCCCGAACCCCCCCTTGGGTCGGCTGAACCGGGTCGGCCTGACCCGGCCCGACCCGGCGAGGCCGGGTCCGGTCCGGCCTGGGCGCGGCCCGGCCGGTCGGACCGGCTCGGCCGATCGGCCGAAGGAAGCTGCCGTGGGGCGCCGCCCCGCGGCTCGGTGGAAAACGCGGCCCCGCGGGGGGCCGCCTGTCACGCGGACGCGGCCGGGCCGCCGCGTCCCTCCCCGGTTCCGCGCGGCCGTGGAACCGGCCGCCGCCGCCGCGGCGGGTCTCCTCCACGGCGGCGCGCCGGGCGCCGCCGCCTCCGGCGCCGCCGCCGCCTTCCGCGGTCCGCCGGAGTTGCTCTGGTGGCCCGTTTTGCCTCCCGTCTGCGCCGTTGCTCCTCCCGGGGGCCGATCTTCACTGCGGGATCAACGGATCGCCCTTGCCGCACGGTTCGTCGTCGTCCGCCAAATCCGCACAACAAAAGATCGGCGGAGGGTTGCCGGGTCTTGTTCGTTAGACCCACACCCTCTGCGTTAGTCATAAACAACAGGAGGAAAAGAAAATAATCAACAACAATTTTAAATAAATTAAAATTGTTCGGAGATCAGGTTCTTTAATTTTAAAAGAATAAACACGGGAAATAAAATATTCCAACAACCCTTACCTTGTCGTTGTCGTCGGACGAGAGGTCGTCATGGAATCGCTCGTCGCGGAAGGAGGGGATCGTCGTGTCGTCGCGGAAGAGACGTTCGTCGCACCGCGGGAAAAACGTCGCGCCGACGATCTCCGGATTTAGAACAAACGGATTTAATTAATTAAATCCGTTGTTATTGAAAATAAAGAAAAAGGGAGAATTAAACGATCTGATTCTCACCTTAGTTGCCGAACGAGGATCGGCCGCGGAAGAAGAGGCGTCGCCGAAGAACGTCGCGGGTAGAGCTCGTCGACGTCGCAGATCACGGTGTGCGTCGTCGAATTCCGGTCGCCGGCGTTCTTCGCGTTCTTCGCGTTCATCGCGTTCTTCGCGTTCTTCGCTTTCTTCGCGGAGAGGGTGGAGGCTCAGAGGAATTGCACAACAAAAGCAATCCTCCAAAATAGACAAGTTTGTCTATTTTATTATTTTGCCAACAACGCAAAACGCGTAAGTAACAACCTATTAAATTCGTTGAATTAATTCAACGAATGAAACAGCCCATTTAATTCACGAAATAAACCGCCCAATTAAATGGTCTGTTAAGAAATTAAAGAAAACGCGTCGGTTGACTTTTCAGTTACTTTGACGGGTTTTCGCGGGTGCGTTACTTAGCGAAAGAAACGGCGAGGCTCGGGCGGGCCCCACCGCACAAATATCCTAACAAGGGGTAGGATATTTCCGGATAGCACCCTATCGGCTTTAACTCAGTTCAAGTGGCTTCCAAGTGACTTCCAAGCAGCTTAAGTGAAATAAAATAAAGTTGTCGCACAAACTTTATTTTATTTCTGACTTAAAGCCCCAAAATATAAAAACCACGTCTGAGCAAACGCAACTCCGGAAGAGGCGTTTCTAAGCAAATACTGGCGCTGCGATTTCATTGTTGCCCTCAGAATTCGATTCCGGGCACCGGTTCAAAAGATAGAAAAACCCGCTCGTCCGTTCACTGAACGTACCCAAGCCAAACTTCAGAAATTGATTTCGGGCACACCGGGCCTCGGAATCAGGTGCCGTCTGAAGCTGCGCTCTTGTAAAATTCCAAAGAAAATTAAGAAAAAAATTTCCTTGAAATTTGCGGGTCTTTACATTACTCCCACCTCAGGGCTTTACGTTCCCGTAAAGATACATCAAAAACTAGGGGAACAAATGGGGGTACTGAGCACGCATCTGAGCCTCCCGCTCCCAAGTGCTCTCCTGGAGGTTCCCGTGCTGCCATCTGACGCGCAAATGAGGAATCGACCGCCCACGTAGGACCCGCTCCTGTCGATCCTCGATCTCCACTGGGACCTCCGCAAAAGTCGCCCCATCGTCCACGTCCAGCTCCCCAAAGTCGATGATGTGCGTCGGGTCGTGCACGTATCTCCTCAGCTGAGACACGTGGAAGACGTTGTGCACCCGGTGCAACTGAGGTGGTAGAGCTAGGCGATAAGCCACCTCTCCTATCCTGCTGAGGACCTGGAAAGGCCCGATGAAGCGTGGAGACAACTTGTCGCCTCGGCCAAATCTCCGTAAACCACGTCGAGGTGAGACACGCAAAAAGACGTGGTCGCCATCCTCGAACTCTAGTGGCCTCCGCCTCCTGTCATCATATGACTTCTGCCGGCTCTGAGCTGTCCTCATCCTCTCCTGGATGATCTGGACCTTCTCTGTCGTGGCTCGGACCATCTCTGGTCCCACGAGTGCTGACTCCCCAGGGTCTGTCCAGCACAACGGTGATCTGCAGGGTCTGCCGTACAACGCCTCGTATGGTGCCATCCCGATGGTGGAGTGGTAGTTGTTGTTGTACGCGAACTCCACCAAGGGTAGGTGGTCCTCCCAGCTACGACCAAAGTCGAGAACACATGCACGGAGCATGTCCTCGAGTGTCTGTATGGTCCTCTCCGTCTGACCATCCGTCTGAGGGTGGAAGGTTGTGCTCAGATGGAGCCGCGTCCCGAACGCCTCCTGCAACCCCTTCCAAAGCCAGGAAGTGAAACGAGCATCTCGATCGGAGACGATAGACAATGGAACACCGTGAAGCCGTACGATCTCCTGGACGTAAAGACGACCCAAGCTCTCCACTGAGCCCTGCTCTCTGATGGGTAAGAAGTGTGCCGACTTGGTGAGTCGGTCGACAATCACCCAAATGGAGTCGTGACCTCTGGAAGTGCGTGGAAGTCCAGTCACGAAGTCCATAGATATGCCGTCCCACTTCCACTCCGGGACCTCCAAGGGCTGTACCAAGCCTGCTGGTACCTGATGCTCTGCCTTCACCTGCTGGCAGGTGAGGAATCGTGAAACGAACTCTGCCACAGCTTTCTTCATGCCCGGCCACGAGTGCTGTCATCTAAGATCTTGGTACATCTTCGCCACTCCGGGATGCACCGCCAAGGGAGAAGTGTGAAACTCTCTCAGCACCTCCTCTCTTAATGCGACTGGTATGAAGGTACGTCCTCTAAAAAGGATGTCATGCTCTGCTCCAAGGGAGAAGCCATCAGGCGCCTGACCTGAGGATATCAGTGCACGCCGGGTCTCACAGTCAGCATCCCCAAGCTGAGCCTCTCTGACCCGCTGTAGAAGTGGAGGAGAGACTGTGAGAGACTGAAGAAAGGCTGCTCCGTCTCTATCCACGAAGGATATCTGTAAGGAGGCTAGCTGCTCCGTCGCCTCCTCAAGTAGCTGAATTCCCATCCTCCTGCTGAGGGCATCGGCTACCACGTTCCCCTTCCCAGGAGTATAGACTATCTCAAAGTCATAGTCCTGGAGGAACTCAAGCCATCTCCGCTGTCTCAGGTTCAGGTCCTTCTGAGAGAAGATATACCTGAGACTCTGGTGGTCAGAAAAGACTGTGAAGCGCTCGCCCATCAGATAGTGCCGCCAAGTCTTCAGAGCGAAGACCACTGCTGCTAACTCCAGGTCATGAGTGGCGTAGTTCTGCTCATGCGGCCTCAACTGACGTGATCCGTAGGCGATCACGGCCCGCTCCTGCATCAGGACGCACCCGAGTCCAGTCCCTGATGAATCGCAGTAAACTACGTATCCAACTCCCTCCTCAGGTAACCTCAAGATAGGTGCGCTGGTCAATCTCTGTCTCAGCTCCTGGAAGCTCTGCTGACATCTGTCTGACCACACGAAGGGTTTCCCCTTTTTCGTCAACGCTGAGAGTGGTGCCGCAACTCTGGAGAAGTCTGGCACGAATCTCCGATAGTATCTGGCTAGTCCGAAGAAGCTTCGCACCTCCGTCACGCTCCTGGGTGGCTCCCAAGCTAGCACTGCCTCGATCTTCGCGGGATCCACTGCAACTCCCGCCTCAGAGATGACGTGCCCCAAGAAATGGACCTCACGTAACCGGAACTGGCATTTTGAGAGCTTTCCATAAAGCTGGTGCTCTCGGAGTGTGTCTAGCACAACTCGCAGGTGGTAGGCATGCTCCTCCTCAGTCGTCGAGTATACCAAAATGTCGTCAATGAAGACCACGACAAATCGGTCGAGGTATGGCTGGAAGATCCTGTTCATGAGGCTCTTGAACACTGCTGGAGCATTGGTTACGCCGAACGGCATAACCAAGAACTCATAATGGCCATACCGACACCTGAAGGCCGTCTTCTGCACGTCCTCGTCTCGAACTCTGAGCTGATGATAGCCTGACCGGAGGTCTATCTTCGAGAACCACCGCGCTCCCTTGAGCTGATCGAAGAGGTCATCAATCCGTGGCAGCGGATACTTGTTCCTCACTGTCACCTGGTTCAGGCGACGATAGTCGACACACAGTCGCAAGCTCCCGTCCGCCTTCTTGGCGAACAAAATCGGGGAAGCCCAGGGTGAAACACTGGGTCGGATAAACCCCTTGCTCTGTAAGTCCTCCAACTGTACCCGCAGCTCTCGAAGCTCGGCGGGGGCCATCCGATATGCTGGAGTAGATATCGGGGCTGTCCCGGGGTACAATTCGATGTAAAAGTCTACCTCTCTACGAAGAGGTATCCCTGGAACGTCGTCGGGAAAGACGTCCACGTACTGGTCCACCACTGCAGGAAAAACTGGACTCCGCACGTCCACTGCTCCTAGGATGAGGCTAGCCAACTGATGAGAGATGGGCTGCACTCTCTTCCGCGGAAGTCCATCCTGTGCTGCAAAGGTTCCCTTCTCGCCGGTGAAGGTAAACCTGCTCCCGTCGGTGCGAACACATCGCACCTTGCGCCTAAAACAGTCGATCTGGGCATGAACCGTGGATAGCCAATCCATGCCCAAGATGAAGTCGTAAGGCCTCGACGCCGCTACAAGGAGATCCCAGCTGAAGCTCTCG
The DNA here is from genome assembly GCA_963277665.1 of Viscum album. Classification (NCBI taxonomy): domain Eukaryota; kingdom Viridiplantae; phylum Streptophyta; class Magnoliopsida; order Santalales; family Viscaceae; genus Viscum; species Viscum album. The sequence goes on from OY728127.1 coordinate 899,546,345, forward strand.
CCTCCTAGAGTAAGCTCACACTACCGGCACCAGTGCGTAATCGTCGAGTCCGCTCCCGTAGGAGTCTCTAGCCGTAAGGATCGAGCCAACGGCTCAGTCGGAATCTCCGAGCTCCGAACAAGGGCAGAGGCTATGAAAGAGTGACTCGCTCCTGTGTCTATAAGTACTGCAGCAAGGGTGGAATAGACACAGATCGTACCTCGAATCATCTCTGGCATGTCGGGGTCGTAGGCCTCCACTGCCTGGAGCTGGGCCTGTCCCTGCCCTCCAGCTCCCTGTGGTCGAGGTGGCCCTCCTGGTGGTGGTGGGGGTAGAGCCTGGAAGCGTCGCCCACCACCCGCTGCTCGGCCAGCTCCTCTGCCTCGTCCGCCTCCTCCCTGCGGACCGCCACGGTCAACCCTCTGCCTCTGCCTGGGTGGCCCCTCCACCGTCTGCTGCTCTTCTGGTCGGCGAGTCGGGCAGTCACGAGCCATGTGACCCTACCCGCCGTAGGAGTAGCACAGCCTGCCTCTCGGAAGGCTGGCACTCCGCTGTGTGCCCCGCACTGCTGAGCCGGTGTCCTCACTAGCCTAAAGATCCGTACCACCGCCTCTAGCCAATCCTCGGCGGCCTGGGGGTCCGCCTCACCGCGAAACCTGGGCAGTCGCTGGCTCTGAAACTCATGCAGTGCCCTGAGGCGACGTGCATCGTCAGCGTCTGGTACTGGTAGCATCGGTGGCTCGGCGGGTAAAGCTACCGCCGGTGCCACTGCTGGCAAAGGGCCCTGCACCGAGGCCTCGTCGCTCGGTGGGCTGCCGTCGCGCCCTACACTCGGAACCCTAGCTGGCTGTCATCGCGGGGCCATCCTGAAAAGGAGAACAAGAGCACCACAGTCAGAACAGTATACCTGGTGAGCTGGCACAAGTAATCACAAGGAAAACTTGAGACTTTCATAAAGCAGATTAGTATACCCGGTGAGCTGACACAAGTAATCACAAAGAAAACTTGAAACACACACGCAATCAATGCTTTCATGCATTAAGTCGGAAATCAGGAGTCAGGGTCCTGGTGTACGGATACGTCGGCCGCCGCACCAACACTGGGCTCCCTGAACTGATAACCACACTCAATACACTAAACACTATTGCTTCATATAGAAAGAAAGGACGATCAGAGTCTGCGGTAGAACCGACCACCTCTGATACCAATTTGTCACGACCCGTCCTCGGGGCCCATGTCGTGACTACCCCAAACCCGCCTTCCATAGGCCAGGGGCTGGCGACTAGCACCAAGGCGTAAATTCCCGGTAAACAGGGAAGGCATTGCCTTTATAAGTAACAACCACCACAGAGTCAGCAAGCGGAAAGTAACTACAAGGTGCAGAAAGGTAAAGGGGGCCGGAATACAAGCCCAACTGAAAGTACAACTGAAAAGAAAAAAGAACAGCAACTGAAGAAAAGACGGCGGCTTCGTGTCGTCCACTGGCAATCCCACCTGAAGGGTGGGTACAGATAGCCTCCAGGCTCCTCGGGTCCCACGTCCGCTCCGAGCACGTCCCGCCCAGTGGTCCACCTCCAGGTACCGTCCTGCTCCACACTCCAACCGTGATCAGCGCTGTCCGTCGTCTGCATCCAACACAACAAGGTGCGGGCATAGCCCGTGCAGGGGTGAGTATAAGCTACTCAGTAAGGACCCCGAGACCCCCGAAGGTCTCCCGAAATCCACAAAGGATATAGCACAAAAGAAAGATGCAATCACGAAGTAACATCTGACTCGACTTAGGTATATGCCCATACATATACCTAAGTCCCCAATACTAGCTCTGCTCACGAGCTCAAGAACAACTCAATCCACAAAGGAAAGCAAGACTCAAATCCACAAGGAGAGTAAACAGTAAATCCACATAGGATAGTTCAACACAATCCACAAAGGAGAGTAACATAAGATTCAGCTCAACCAGGTATACTTTTTCAGATGACGTCAAAGATGATCACTGATCCATCTATGTCGTCGGACCCACGAAGGATCGATAGGTACTAACCCCCGCAAAAGACCCACACAGGATCGGGCTCACACAGAACCTGTAGGCAGTGGCTCACACAGAACCGGTAGTAAGGACCCACATAGGATCGGGCTCACACAGAACCTGTAGCACTGATCCACGTAGGATCGCTGAGTGTAGTAGTCGACGCAGTCCACTGAGGATCTCTGCACAGTCGTCGCCGCAGTCCACGGAGGATCTTTGCTCTGCCGTCGTCGCAGTCCACGGAGGATCTCTGCTCTGTCGTCAAAGTCACAGCCAGCGCTAGGGTTTCCGCACACAGCGAGCTCGTTTAGGAGGGTCCGCTCCACGAGCCGAGAGGCTGATACATCAACTGACACGTAATCCGAAGTTGATGTATCCAAAAGTTCCGGATCGACAACAGGATCTCAACGCAACAGACGGCGCGTCAATCGGACGCCCGGTCTGAGAGTTATTGGCATTTTCGTCCCAGGGGACCGGTTGGTTTTTAGGGCAAAACCAACCCGACCGTACTCCGCCTGTGTCCGATCCTCGGGCGGAGTATGCCAAAAGTTCCGTCTCACTTAGAGGAAACTACCACAGCTGACGGTACGTCGATCGGACGTCCGTAGCTCAAGTTATGAGCGTTTCAGCTCCGAGGGCCCGGTTGGTTTCGTGTACGAACCAACCCGGCCGAACCCAAAGTCTTCCAAAACCTTGGGTGTAATATACCGAAACGACCGTATCGATCCAAGGATCGCGTAGCCGCTGACGGTTCGTCAATCGAAGGTCACAGGCCCAAGATATGGGAAAAGACCGAAGAAGGCCCGAAAACAGGGGTTCTGGGCCCGGGGCGACCCGGCCCGAACCCCCCCTTGGGTCGGCCGATCCGGGTCGGCCCGAACCGGGTCGGCCCGACCCGGCTAGGCCGGGTCCGGTCCGGCCTGGGCGCGGCCCGGCCGGTCGGACCGGCTCAGCCGATCGGCCGAAGGAAGCTGCCGCGGGGCGCCGCCCCGCGGCTCGGTGGAAAACGCGGCCCCGCGGGGGGCCGCCTGTCACGCGGACGTGGCCGGGCCGCCGCGTCCCTCCCCGGTTCCACGCGGCCGCGGAACCGGCCGCCGCCGCCGCGGCTGAATCCGCGGCGGATCTCCTCCACGGCGGCGCGCCGGGCGCCGCCGCCGCCTTCCGCGGGCCGCCGGAGTTGCTCCGGTGGCCCGTTTTGCCTCCCGTCTGCGCCGTTGCTCCTCCCGGGGGACGATCTTCACTGCGGGATCAACGGATCGCCCTTGCCGCACGGTTCGTCGTCGTCCGCCAAATCCTCACAACAAAAGATCGGCGGAGGGTTACCGGGTCTTGTTCGTTAGACCCGCACCCTCCGCGTTAGTCATAATCAACGGGAGGAAAAGAAAATAATCAACAACAATTTTAAATAAATTAAAATTGTTCGGAGATCAAGTTCTTTAATTTTAAAAGAATAAACACGGGAAATAAAATATTCCAACAACCCTTACCTTGTCGTCATCGTCGGACGAGAGGTCGTCGCGGAATCGCTCGTCGCGGAAGGAGGGGATCGTCGCGTCGTCGCGGAAGAGACGTTCGTCGCACCGCGGGAAAAACGTCGCGCCGACGATCTCCGGATTTAGAACAAACGGATTTAATTAATTAAATCCGTTGTTATTGAAATTAAAGAAAAAGGGAGAATTAAACGATCTGATTCTCACCTTAGTTGTCGAACGAGGATCGGCCGCGGAAGAAGAGGCGTCGCCGAAGAACATCGCGGGTAGAGATCGTCGACGTCGCAGATCACGGTGTGCGTCATCGAATTCCGGTCGCCGGCGTTCTTCGCGTTCTTCGCATTCTTCGCGTTCTTCGCATTCTTCGCGGAGAGGGTGGAGGCTCAGAGGAATTGCACAACAAAAGCAATCCTCCAAAATAGACAAGTTTGTCTATTTTATTATTTTGCCAACAATGCAAAACGCATAAGTAACGACCTATTAAATTCGTTGAATTAATTCAACGAATGAAACAGCCCATTTAATTCACGAAATAAACCGCCCAATTAAATGGTCTGTTAAGAAATTAAAGAAAACGCATCGGTTGACTTTTCAGTTACTTTGACGGGTTTTCGCGGGTGTGTTACTTAGCGAAAGAAACGGCGAGGCTCGGGCGGGCCCCACCGCACAAATATCCTAACAAGGGGTAGGATATTTCCGGATAGCACCCTATCCGCTTTAACTCAGTTCAAGTGGCTTCCAAGTGACTTCCAAGCAGCTTAAGTGAAATAAAATAAAGTTGTCGCACAAACTTTATTTTATTTCTGACTTAAAGCCCCAAAATTTAAAAACCACGTCTGAGCAAACGCAACTCCGGAAAAGGCGTTTCTAAGCAAATACCGGCGCTGCGATTTCATTGGTGCCCTCAGAATTCGATTCCGGGCACCGGTTCAAAAGATAGAAAAACCCGCTCGTCCGTTCACTGAACGTACCCGAGCCAAACTTCGGAAATTGATTCCGGGCACACCGGGCCTCGGAATCAGGTGCCGTCTGAATCTGCGCTCTTGTAAAATTCCAAAGAAAATTAAGAAAAAAATTTCCTTGAAATTTGCGGGTCTTTACAGATATATTACACTATAGAATAGATTGAATTATGAAATATTGTGTCTATTTTTTTGAATAGACTCAAGAGTATCATGAATCTCCACCTTGAGAATGATTTGGATCACGAATAATGGGCTATGTTTCTCTATAGATAGTGCAATAAATCTAATTTTCTTTCCATTTAACTTTTTTGTCTTTCTGTTTGATATAATTATAGTCACTAAATATTGGGACCTATCACATAATCCTTTACACATATATGAAATCACTGCAATTCATACCTTATAAGAGCCATAATTAGTAGTTATTCTATTCCAAGTGGAAGTATGACCATATTGGGGACCTCTATGTGTGTTAGCTTCCTATAATATCCCATCAATGTCATACATGGCCTCCAATACCAACATTGAAGGAATCTCAGACCTCAGTTCTAGGGTATCACAAATTATTCCTTTATTCAACTTCTAAATTTAAGGATGAGCCTCATGCATTGAAATTAAATTGAGAGTGAATTTCCTTAATAGTTTGGTTTAGTCACACCTAGTGAGATATCATCCTTAGTTCCCTATACTAATAGAATACCCAAAAACCTCTATGGATTGAGGGAATGTTTATTAATGTAGGTGAAAAAGTTAGATGAGAGCCCTCTAGGTTAAATCCATTATGGTATGAAGAATCTACATGACATCCTCCCTTCCTACTATATATGGAACAATGTTATTAGTTAATTCAGAATAGAGGATGTTGAATCAATTAAAAATGTATATATGGGACTCCTTCCCCAACTGGTTCTCCATTATGGATTGTTCCTCCATTAAATCATTTGTATGAGATTTATTTGTTTTAATGTATTAGTTGGTACAATACCTTCCTGTGTAAACCTATATTTGATGGTGGTCACCATATTATGATGTATGCACTATGGTACAGATAGTTGGAATTGTGAGACTCTAGAATATGTAGTAATCAATACTGAAATGGAATAATTTCATGAAATACTCCTGTATTTTTTAATCATAAATATGGTTCTATAATCTATTAGACTTGGTCCCTTCTTACCTATAATTTCCACCACATAATTTTCATCATTATAAGAAATTTCGGATTATTTAGGAGTCAAAAAATAATAACATGTTACAAAAGTAACAAATTAAAATTTTCACAATCAGTTAATGTCATTCAAGAGTGAAAATATTCACATTAGGTTCACCATTATTTTTGTTTCAATTTTTTATAATTCATTCAATCACATTATTTCATTCTAATGGGAGTTGGTTCATAGAATGAATTAATAACACATTAAATTTCAATTAACAAATGAATGAGTGTGGATGGTTAATATCTCCCATAAATGAGTTTTCTTCTAGTCCTAGACAATATTATATATTTATGTAAATATCTATACAAGAAATACTAGTAAAAATACAAGATTATGTTAAACTTACAACCACTATGGTGGGGTGAATAACTATAATAGAGAGATTGATTGATCTTTCATACATTTTAATTGACACCTATTGGTGTTTAATAACCACATTACATGCATATCATTCATATTGAATGAAATAGGTGACCTCTATATAGTTGAATTTTATTTATGAAATATCCTTATAATCCAATTCAATCAATAAATGCTAGAAAAAGTGTTTAATAGGTAAATCCATGTTATGAGGAATACGAGGGTTCATAGGAGTTTTATACCCACCAAAAATAATTTTTTTCATGCTATGATTTAAGGCATATCATGTTGACAACAAGGTATTCTATAGAATTATTCTATAAATTATGTTTTAAGGGATATATTGGGGTTTACATTCCCTAATGAATATGTAAGGTTTCATTGCATTTTCCTTTTATCTAGGAGGGATTAATAAATATACTAAGTTTTATGGTCCCTAAAGATTAATAAAGGTTATGTTGAATTTTTGATTCTAATAGAAATGATTAAAGGGTACGATGGGGTATTAGCTCCCCCCACCAATACTTATGGTTATTCATTATTTTTCTTCCATTAAATCAGTCTTAACCAATATGTTATGGGTTAAGGTCACCTAGAATGACTAATGATTAGGCTGAATTCATATGTTATCCAGGTATTCCAAAGGAATATGGTATGGTTTAATGTTTCTATGGAATAATTATGTTTATGTGTGACTTTTTCATCTTCTATGTCTTATGGAAAAATATGAGGTTTATGTTACTTACTATGACATAATTTGAAACTATTGATTTATGTCATCCAGTATTGTTTAAGTTGTATGCTAGAATTTACGTTCACTTGGGATGAATTATAGTTTCATTGAAGATTTGTGTCATGTTTACATGGTTATTCATTATGATGTTGTTAATGTTCCCCTAGAACAACATTAGGCTGTGATAGATTATTTTATCATCCAATAAGGTTTAAGGGATATAAAGAGGTTAAATATTCCCTTCTATGGATTTTTTTATGGTAAAGTTTCAATTTATTGAGGATGTTTTAAGGGATATGTTGGAGCTTATGGTCCCAATAGAGTACATAAGGTTGACATAAAATTTTATTCTATCATTAAGGGATAAAGGGATACATTTGAGTTTTGTGTACCTCTATAGTACTTATAGTAATGTAGGTGTTTAGTTCCATTCTATAAAACTTAAGGGATATTATTATTTTTGTTTCCCCCAGGTAGTATTAGGGTAATTCAATTTTTATTTCCAAACATGATGTATTATGAGATATGATATGGTTTATAGAGTTCATAAATTAAATAAAGTTATATTATAGTTTCATGTCATACATGAATGCTGAAGGGATATTGGAGGGGTCCATATTGATTTTTAGTTGGTATTGGGCTATTAAAACTTGCTTCCTTAAAATCCTCATAAAGTGAAATAAAACACATACAATTTTCATCCATTTAACAAGATACATCCTAAAATTTAACATAATTTGACAATGACCAAAATTTTTCCTTTGAATGTACTAATATGATGACTATTAATGTTCATTTAATTGATATACACATAAGACCATTGTGTCTTGTATTTTAGGTTATAAATGTATCATAGAAGTTTATAATAACATGGAGACAATTACACAGTGTTTGTGTGAAAAAATGTTTAGATGAGGGACTTAAGAATGAGTATCCTAAATATGGTTTGTCATAACATATTATTAATGAGAATTCATAGGGAATTACATGATTTCAATGGCTTTGATATATCATTCTCTTTAATAAACACAGGGTTAGTATAAATAGAATTACTATGAAATTATAAAACATCGTTAATTATTTTATTAATTTTTTTTAACTAATATTATGGGATGTTTACATAACAAAAAAAAGGTGAGTAGTAGTGGGAGAAAATTTATCCACATTCCTATCCAAATATTGGACAATGGTTTGGAAAACACTTAATAAAATGGTGGAATTCAGATTTACTCAATGAAAGGTGATCCATTTACCAACGATTTGGTATGTGAAGAGAAGTATAAGAATTCATTATTCTAGAATTTTTATATAGAAAATTTTAACCTATATATCCATGTAAGGGTGTTGGAGAATGAAGCACTTCACGTTCCCTTAAACCAAATGATCATCAAAGCTATTGTAGTAAACAATTGAGTGCACCACATGATCCAATGATAAAAAGATTAATTCATTGTGTGTATCCGTCAATTGGTGTTAAGATATCCAATGTAAAAGGGGTTAAAAATAACATAAACCATTCAGAAGGATTGATTAGTGCTCCAAAAAAGATGGATTATATTCATGATACATGATTTTTATAGGTATTCCAACATGCAGACATGGTTGATCCATATTGATAACATTTAAATCCCAATACGAGGAAGTGTAACCTTGCATATTTCCAACCCATGGTGTACGTCCATATATATCTCTAGTGTTAGACGTGTAGCCATTTGTTGAGTAGCTCTAATTGTTTTTTTGTAGTTTCACAATACATATATTCAAGGCTATGGATATTTTCATTTTTTGGTGAAATATTCATTCACGTTTTCAATATATAATCAATTCGTTGGTAAACTACATTAGTTTACCTATATGGGGGGTTCTATGATTGATATATCACACACGTCGATCACTTATCAGGAATTTTTAGGTATCTTTAATGTGAAGGGTGTCAGGACCTAGTCCATATACCATATGAATGGTGCCCTAGACCGGTTCACCACAGGGCCTCAAGCACACTGCCCTAAACACCAATGGATTGTAACTAGTACTGTGGGTCTAAAGATGTATCATGAATATGATTAAACCCCTACATCCAGGTGTAAAATACAATATAAAAATACCCAATATAATCTTACAGGAATAAATATGAAGAGAATTCCGTATATATAAAAAAGGAAGATGGTCAATGAAATTCAATAAAGGCTCAAATATCCATGTGATAATTTACCATGCATTACATAGGTCGTATATAAATACCGACATAATGTAAAATAAAAGTCATTTGATATGTGAATACATTGAGTATCACATCATATTGATCTCTATCCTCATCTAATCTTTTTTCATGATCATTATATCTTGGGCCTCAGTCCAAACCTGTGTCTACAATAACCACATGAGATATACCGGGGAACCCATGCACAATATAAGACAAAGTAGTCTTATAGAATCTAACATTAAAGGGAACCACCAATGCAACCTCATAAATGATTACATATACAACGATATGTACCTCTGACATGATCAATATAAATAAAAAACTTCATAATAGTAAACAAATAAACAAATGATACCTTCTTCAGCTCGATAGTAAAATATCTCTTACCACATTTCATGGACTATTTTACCCATGCACTAACCATTCCATTGTTTATCATTAGTTCCATGACCCTGATCGGCCATACTATTTTTGGCTAGTGTTGGGGTGTCCTTAAACATGTCAGAATATTGTTCTAACAATATACATTCCATATATTGGTATAACATAGGAATCCATGATATATAAGCTCAAAAACTAATAACATATGATAAATATATCAATATCTATATAGATGAAGTCCTTGGAATCAACAAAGAACTATGTTTTAATTATTGGATCAAGGAAGATTCTCAAAATCCTAGGTAATCACTGAATCACGTCATCCCCCATGTCACTATGCCAATTAGAAACACCACAAGAATCCTGATCATGAACAAGTAAAATATCCATGATCCATTGGATAAATCACAGGTATTACATATAATTTCCTGAATAATCTTAATAATAATAATATAATCCTCCAATCTTATGTGGTAATAACTTGGTTGGGCTAGGAATCATAAGGACCATAGTCATCTTGGGAATCTCATATAGACATAAGGAAAAATACTAACAACCCTAGAATTCATCACATGGATCAACATCTAGATTCCAGGATGAAAACTTGGCTTACAAAGTGATGTCAATTTGTTTAATCTATAACACTCAGTAACACATGAGTCCCTGAGTCAAACCCCATTATGAACCTCTCCACATCCACTATATCATTATAACATTAGGCCAAGAGGCCAATTACTAAGATTCATGTCTAGGAATGATGGTTACATTGAAAATAAACAAATTATGGAACAACTAAAGGTCAAGGGTTGTTGGAATGTAGAAACCCATTACTATAATCAACATCTCCTAGGATTAAACATTCAGAGTGAGTTCTGAAGTGAATACCACTATCATATATACCCAATATATATGTCCACATCCATGTTTAATAAATCATTGGGGAACCCAATGGGGTCTCCAAGGTTACTCTACTATAATGGTACCTTATATTGGGTACTTGGTCTCGATATAGGACTTGGGCCAACACTCAATGTTATTACGAATAATACATCCATTAGTATCATAATCTTGATATCAAGATATTCTTGGCTATGTGGGTTATCTCACATTTTCATAATTATAAATATTGAACATGACCCATCTCAATAACTTGGGTCTCATAAGGTTTGTTTTCACCCTAATTTTTCACCCATATCCTACGATCCATCCACCTACGTCGACCACATCCATAGGGTACATAGGTACTACCAATCCAACACTTGGCTCCCAAAAGTCCAAAAGATATAGGAAATAATAATATAATAATTAAAACTCATGGAAATCAGTGTTTGAGGAAACCATCTAGTGTCTGAGGTCCAACAGTCATCCGACATCAGTTCTTCACACCTTTCACAATCCATACATGTTCATTTGATAAAAGTTATCCAAAAAATTTAACTATTCATTAATTTATCAATTAATTATCTCATTTAACAAATATTTTAATCCAACAGTCAATTTACATAAGGTGGTGAGTCCTTGAGATTCAATTCATGTTTTCAAATTCATAAAAATTTGTATGTTTATTTTCTAACAACCTACTTTATCCTAAAATATATCAATTTATCTCTAATTGTTGGTTTCTTTTTCAAGGCCCACTAAGATCCATCCATGTCCAAAAAACATACATTGCGACCTGAGCTCCTAACTAATTCTAATATTCTAAAAAACTATTTTAAATAAAAATATTTAAAAACCTATATATAATTATAATTGATAATATTAAATGTAAACTCAACATGTCACTATGTTTCACTAGAACCCAATCCAACCAATCACAGGAGGCTCATGAAAAACTCTTAGTATCAATATGATCCAAACACCTAAGAATTTGAACCAAAATCATGAATAATTTAATGTAAATATACTAGAAACCATATATTAATTTTTATGGTCATGAACACTTGATGAAAAAAAGAACATAGACTAATAGATATTATTATGGTACATTCCTTATATAGGATTCATGAATGTTCGAATATAAATAAATGATATATACATATTTTAGTGAAATTTTAAAAAATACATAAATACAAAAAATTATAAATTAATGAGAAAAGAGGGTAAGAGGATAATATAAAGTGACAGAGACTCATACATTGATAATCCATGGAAAATACCCAAGAACCACACCACAAACAACAGAGAAACCATGAGTTGGATTGAGATAGACCCCATAAATTCATGAAAGGAAAATAGGGGGTTTCCATTCTAAAACAATTAATGTATTGTAATTATCATCATAAAAGACCCACCAACATAATGGTGAAGGTCACAAGCTTGGATGTGGCCTCTTGTATTAGGTTTTCTACAATGGGATACAGTCGGCCAGTTGATGGATCTACTGAATCATTGGCAGTAGGAGCCACCCAAACTCTCTTGAGGCTCTAGTAAGCCCCTAAGATTTCCTCTCAAGCCCCCCTCATTTCCAATAAATGTCTCTTAGAATGTGCTCAAAATACATAACGTGATTTCAAATCTGGGTTCAAAATTCATGAAGTCTGATAATTAGAAAATTAAAATGTAACATGAAAAAAATAATCTTATACCAACACATGTTCTTATAATCTACCCACCAAGACACTTCTCATTCATGATAATTTATCATGGTCACCCATTGATACCTCCCAATCCATATCTGTTGTCCATTTTCGATCAATGGGAATATTCCAATTCATATGTCCAATCACCATTCCATGTTGTGACCGTAAAATTTAGTCACTTACATCCCCAAATCATGATCTAACCCTTATACCCATTACCGAAACACTATAATTAATCATGATTGATCTCATAAATCACAAGGCACATCCACAATGTCATTTAATTCATCATCAGTTTCATGGTTATCCCCATCATATGTACTTACTAAAGGAGGAAAATTTCATTCTACAGTGACTTTTACCATTGGAATTACCTATTGAAACATGATATCAATTGTCCAATAATACCCAAAATGTGTTTCATGATACCCACACCATAACACGATTGAAAATAATCCAACAATGGTTTAATTTTATACTTATGATTGTGACCTGAATCTATGAGTCCTCTTTTCTAGGAACAACACAGCCAGGATGACTACCTATATAAATAAATGAAAAATACTCAAATCACAATCATCGTATCTAAAATTATGCCTCTACTGTCTTTTTAGACTCACCACATTTAAATACCATTAGAACTACTTTTTGGAAATCATTCAGCTTACCTATCATAAAAATGGTAATATCAACATAATAACCTTTTACTAGGTTACATATTCATGATGTCTTTAATCCTAATGGAACCCCATTATTTCCTAAACATTATCACTAATGAACATTCCTGATTTATGGTGATATTTTTTGATTAGATCATCAAACATCCAAAACCATTATTATGCTCTGTCACAAGCACCAACATAACTCCAATCAAATCTTCCAAGATCCTTTTAAATTCAACCATGATCCCAAAATAAATTCCTGTTATTGTTCCACAATTACATTTGATTGACTCTATAGAATTCCATATGGAATCCAACATGAAACTAATTTTCTTTACACTAGAATCAGAATTAAAAAACAATCATATAATGATGGATCTCACACTCTCATTCCCTATTTTTATAAAGATCACATCACTCTTTATAGAAATTACACTATCCACCATAGAAGTTTCCTTATCTTCCTGCTTAATTCATTTCCCAAATGACCCTCCCTAATGGTTCACTTCATTCATTCCATATTATGATCTAGGTCCTCACACCCAAAAGAAACTCATCAATATTACATCTATTATTATCCCACTTAAGTGCATCATTGATTAACAATTTAGTTTCATGATGAAAAAAATAATTCTATACTACATTGATCTCAGCAAAACCCAAGGTTAATGAACCATTATTGTGACCAATCATGAAACCTGACTCATGATATCATATGTCGTATATCATAATTTCTAGGCTAGCATGCCTAAAAAACATACCAAGATTTACAACATGTCAATATCATAAAATGAAGATCAACCTTCAAACATACTAAAATGATTGGAAACATTACAAGTGAATGTATGACAACAACACCCCACAACAACTGGTTTCTATACCAATCCCTTAGCCATTATCCATTCTCCAAAACACATATGAAACACTATAACTCAAAGTTTTTTCCATAATGAATCAATATAATCATCTTGAATATATAAAAAATTAAACTTTACCTCTATGGGTAAATCAAATATTCTTATCAACTCACCCATGCTTCATGTTTCAAAGGAAACCATAAAACTTTGGAGACAACTCACGTGTATCCCTTGATCATTTAAAGGCTCTTAATCACTAAAACTATGTCATTTCACAAGGATGCCTGGAACTCTTACCTATCCCACAAACTTTTTCAGATATCTCTTTGGGGTCATCTATTGTGAAACATCTCACGTTCCCATCCATAATATATATGTCATCGACCTGAAAAATAATTTGTCTCTAGGGGATCATGTATTAATGGTTTTCCCCCTTATGGTAGGTCATCATCCCACCATGGCACAGATTCTCACCGATCATCCAGACACAAGACTTCCCTGGGAGAATCAAATCTTAGATGATACGGTCATAAGAATACATCCAAATGTATCAACCTTGATAATCCATATCTAGTCAATAAAACTCACATGGTTTGATTAAGTAAAAATTCATTTCATGTTATATGGAGAAATTAACATATAGATTATTAGTAGAAAACTAATTTATAGAACCTAAATGATCTACTAGGGTCATTTAATCTCTATTACACAGGAGCCTATAATTTCATTAGAATCAATGACTGTCTCATCATAAATCTTCATATACTTCCATAAGAAGGAAATACATATTCATATCAGTCCATATGATTCGAATTACAACAATTACTTATATGGTATAAACCATTTGAAAGGTTTTTATACTTTATAATGATGAACCTTGTTCCTCAGTTAAAATGGTCACTCTAACTTAAAAAAAATCAAGTATATCATATATGTATGTGATGATACAATAGAAAACTCTTACCACTATGATCTATTAGTATAGATACAGATAACTAGACTCTTTTAATTTAGTCATGTTTCCGGTTCCATAATCAGAAAACTATAAATCTTAAACATCATTTGTGTTACAGTAGGTAAAAATAAAAAACAACCATAATAATTTAATCCAATAACATCAATCCCACACCCATGGTAACTAGTACATATATTAGAAAAAAATTTCACATTGCACCAACCTAGATTATATTTTAATCCACAACACATTCTAATATCTCCAGTCTACTAGATTAAGATAGAATGATGCAGAAGAGGAAAACAAAACTTGCTTATTACCACATTTTAACAACCTGGTCTAAAAGACACTTTATTGGTACCCCGACCTGGTTCACCATTATTTTTCAAGAGAACTTCCCAAAATATTAGAGGCTTAAAACTGTTAACAGTGGTTTATGGAGGATCTATGGGGAGGATAAAACACCTATCCATAATATGAATTATGATATAAAAAAATATCGTGAATTATTAATGATCATGATGGGTATGAAATATTTATAAATAAGTAGATAAAAAATATAATTCATTAAATTACTGAGCATATAGGGAACACATAGACTCCCACTCATCTAGTCACATACACAAACCAATAAGGGGTAAATTAAATGGATTTGTCTCTACGACTACACCAAACCTCACCTTATCCTAATATCTAATATCATTTGATTTGTATACTCGATAATGTTATATCAATCCTCAGACAAAACATGTACCATTAATAATAATTTGAGCGCTACTTAGGTTCCCATGTGCAAGGATACCCAAGAACGTTTTGAGTATAAAACTTAATAAGGAACCACCAACATTGTCCCATACCAACTGATATATGTTGGGATATAGGCATGTGACATGCTCGATGTAAATTAATAAATTGTATAATAGTAAATAATATAATCCAATTATGCATACTTTAGCCCAGTGCTGGAATATATCTCAACCTTCCATGTGGAACATGCTGACCCATGTAACAACCATAGATTTTTTTATCATTTTCTCATAATGTTGATCAATTAGACCTGCTTCTTCCTGTTTTTATGTGTATATGAGCACATCACGATATCATGAAAATCATATAAATTCCATATTTGAGATTAATATACAAATCCATAATATATAGGATCAGTTACCAACAACTCGTCATAAATGTACCAATAGCCATATATATGGCATTTGGGGAATCTCCCCCAAACTCAGATATAATGAGTGGCTCATGGCTGATTACAAGTATCTCAAGAAATCAAAAAATCAATCATTCCCTATGTCACCATGCCAATAGCAGGATCCCATAAAGCTTGAGCATCCTGATCAAGAATATTTAAAATCATTAGGCTCAACTACCTTATCCCTTGAGATGACCTAAGCATCTTATAATAATCAAAAGAATGATGAAATAATCTCAAAATATTATATGGATAGATCTCAGCTAGGCATTGTATCCTAGAAATATGTGGTATCTAATGCATACCATACTGACTTGAGGTCAAATCTATGTATCCAACGAATTCTTCAGATAGATTAATATCTAGAATACATGGTACACAACATGAATCAATAGTTATTTTAACACATATAAGTAGTTTCAATCTGTATGTCAAGGGTCCCAAATCATGATCCCAGGAACCGCCTCTAGAAATCTTCTATTCCATTATCACATAAGTCACATAGGCCTAGTCCTAGGAAGAAAATATGGGAACCATGTCAAGATGCACAATAAACACAAGAAAGAAAAAAAATGTTAAATTTTTTCTAAATTGGACAACCCATCATAACAATACATAGACCCACACGCTTACATGTTTGAAGAAATTTATGAGGTAACACCCTCTTCCAATTTACCCATTCCATATGCTCATAATAAGAGACAAATAGTCATTGGTGAATCCACTAGGATTCAATAGAACCAAATATTGTTGAGAAACCCTAGAGTGGATCCTCAATATTGATCTAGATAACATGTAAACACATGATTTTATATGCAATACCTTGTCCATCGACTTGATAATCAATATATCAAGGTCCCATTAGTTATTCATGGTGTCTAAAATTAGAATAATTAAAGAGATAAAATAAGACATATCATAGTCCCTAGGGTTTTATAGGGTAAACCTTCTCTCCTAACTATCATCTAAATCTTGTCATATATCCTCATATACTGACCTAACTTCTATAGTCAGTAATATATACCGAGATTATTTATCTCTATCAAGAAGTATAATAGTCTCAGGGAATTATAATATAACCATTTATGACTTCAACCATTAGTGGATAAAGATTCCCTCTAGTTTCTGATGTCCTATCGTGGTTCTGAACACATTTTTTAGTCCATACAAAGTCATTTCATCCAATTAAACATTTAAATTCAACTAATTATTGATTTCAAAATCATTTTAATTTTAAAAAATTATTTTATTCCAAATACCCATCACCTTATGGATAAGATTCCACGTGTATAAATGAATATAATCGAATGAATAATCTATAGGGTGTGTAAGTGATACCATCTACTTCATCAAAGAAGCTTTCATTTTATCGATAATGGTCTCTAGCTCCACCTAGGAATGTCATTGTGTTCCCAACTCTAATCCAATATAGTGTAACCTGGGATCCAATATCACACCATAAACCTCAAAAAAAATAGGTCAAATATAATTAATTAAAAAATTCATTCCAAATTGATATTATCCATTGAAAAGTCACCTAATCACTACGTCACATCGGAACCGAAGCAACTCAGTTGTGGGAGGCCCACATTAGACTCCCAAAGAAATATAGGTCAGGCCCCTAAGAGTCTGAAAAAAACCATCAATATTTTAATTTAAATTAATTTATATACCTATATAAATCTACATCATGACTTATCATTGAAAAAACAATGAAATAATATTTTTTTAGCATCATTACAATACATCCCCAAGATAGGATGCATAATAAATCGAAAGGATTCTGAATATTTTTCCATTATTTGATGAAATAATCAAAATTATTTCAATCTAAAAATCATTAAATTAACGAAATGAATAGTTTATGATGAGATGATAAATGGATGGATAGTTATAACATGATATTCCATGGAAAATGTGAATGAACCATACCCTATACAATAGGGAAACCAAGAATTAGACTATGAGAAACCCCATGGTCGTGCACAAGAAAAATAGCTAGATGAGAGGAATATTACCCTCTTAAAATCAAGAATATTTAATTCTCATCCTCCCTATAAATACCACCATCTAGAAAATGGATCAGTTGTGGTTTTGGTTATAGTAGCCACCTTGTCACTCCCAAGGCTCCTCTAATCCCTCAGGATGTCACTGGAGCCACCAACCTTTCCCAAAACACTTCTTGAAAGGATTTAAAGCTCTAGAAGCTCTATTATGAATCATAATAAAAAAATATCAATACAATAATTTAAATTTCAAAATTTAGATTGAATTTAAAACACCAATATAGACACAGAATCTTATAAAGGCACACTCATGAGGATCCATGTGTTATATATATTATAAAAAATGGGATTAGTTCTACAAGAATCACACATATCCCATAAAGTTTTCACCCATGGATATAATTCAGGGTGAATGGGAAGATCCTAAAGAGAATAATGATTCATGGAATCCAAGTGTTACTTATACTTCTATCTAAAAATATAAGATCCCTAAAAATTAGTGTTAACTATTTGTATTTCTCTTTAAAGATAACAATGATTTCCCTTTTAGGGATATGCAAACAATGATCTCATAGGATAAGATTCATGAAAAAACACCATAAAAATACGAGATTCATGAGTTCTGAAATTTATTTAATTATTTTGATGAATTATCTAATATTTTTTAATTCAATAAATTTCTCCTCGATACCTTTAATGAATACTGGACAGCTTATTGAATAATTTCAAGTGGTTTATAATTTTTAGGTATAAATTAGTAATTCTAAAAAATATAATAATAATAAATATATTTTTTCTTGTGAATATGAATGATTTTACCACCTACTCATCCATTATATATTTTAACATATGTTTAAAAAAATCATAGAGACGACAATGATATAAAATACGTAACTCTTGTGAAAAATTATCATATTTATCAAACAAAAATTGATAATTATTTATTGTAATCATTTATAGAATTGAGCATATAAAAGAAATAAGAAGGTGTCCAAAAATATTTTAATGAATACACTATAAATGTGGGGAACTAAATAAATTTTTTAAAAATATGAATTTGAGAAGTAGGTGAAAAAATAATACAAAAAACTCTTTGAGAACAAATAGATCAAGTGTAAATAGAAATGATAAAATATATTAAAAAACTATTATTATCTTATAAATAGATTAATACCTCTAATATGATTGTTAAATACATTAATTAGAACAAAATGTTGAATGGAGAGCATTAAAAATAATATTAACAAGATATGGGAAGATATTTCAAGGATAAAAGCCACGAATATTATTATAATAAAATGGATTTTCAGTAACTAACTTAATTAATAAGGAAACATTTTTCAAAACAATTCATTTTTTCTATAAAATGGATACTAATATATATAAGGGATTCGTATATATGAGATATTCTCATCCCTATATAGGCTGGATTTTATTCGACGATGTACTGAAAAGCCCGCAAAAATTAGGTTAATTATTTTCTGAATGACCTTCAAATGTAAACTCTAAAATATATTCCCTAAATAATATTTCATAATTTTATATCCATAAGGTAATTATATTTATGAGGATTAGAACATGGTGTTTTGGTTGAATAAGGAACTTTATGGGATAATGAAATCACAAATAGCGTGACATTTTTGTCTTGAAAAACAAAAAATGAGACATGGATTCCAGTGTTGATGAGTTGATCATAATATCTATTCAAAAAAAATTTAATGATCAAAGAATGATAGGGATTGCCTATTTTAATGGAATAAAATGTTATGGATTGAATGAAGAATAAACTAAGTAGTTTTATAAATTGAGGATACGGGTGTTTGAAATATAATTGATTAGTGCGTTATAATGCTTTGTTGAATTAAAAATAACACAAAGAATACTTGAACCATTTATTAATAAATTAAAATATTAAAATTAAGTTAATAGAATATTTGTAATGGAGGATTCAAATTTTATGAAAACATCAGTGAATACCTAGGTGAAGTCATCAAGGCATTAATATGGAATTGAGTTAAATGTGGTTGAATATAAATATATCATTGGAGGCATATTTTATATAGCCGGTACATGGTATAATATTGTTTTATTCTAGTTTTTCAAGCTATAAGGTATAAATGTGGTACCAAGTAAATCCTCTGGAATGTATTAAAAATAACTCGATGTTACATGAAAGACACAGAAATTTTTCTACAATGAAACTTCACATAAGCGGTTATTATGATATATATAAAAATTAGGATAGATGAATTGATGTAATAAATTCACCGTTGGTCTGTTTATATTATCGTGAAAAAATATGTTTTTACTAGGAAATCAAGAATTAAGATTTCATCGCATTGAATACTTTTTAATAAGAATATATAGAAACAAATAAGGCATGTGTAAAATTATAACTGATGAAGAAATGTATTAGGCGTATTATAGTAGTGTGAAAATCTTATATTTTAATAAATTTTGATAAATTGAGTGTTATAATTAATTAAAAATCATATATATCATTCATGGAATATCATATCAATATTATATATCATGGAATTATAGATTGAGTTGAGAAATGTTTGTTGTGGTTAAGGTACAGTTTTACTCATTTTCTAATTATAGACATCATTACAATGGTACTCTAAATTGATGATTGACATGAATTATTAAACCAAGGCTGTTTAACTGTATCAATATATATTTTTAGAGAATAGAACTACACACTCTTATTCTATAAAACTTTATTAGTTTATCGGTTGCGTTGTCATCTCTCATGGTTTGGTTGGATGAGTTGACTATTCTATTCTATGAACCATCAATAAAGAGCATTCTGAAATGATTGAAAAATTGAAAGAAACACCAAATACTATTAAATAGTTATAGTATGAAATTTAAATTTCCTCCAACCATTAAATACTAACCATTATAAGAATAACCCCTATATAAATTCATCTTTATTGATATGTTTTATTTTGGGTTCTTCAAACAAGAGTTTTCTAGTTTTTGAGATACAATGACGATTCTTTGAAATATATCAAATAATAATTATAGTTGGGATATTTTCATTTTATTAATATTAATGATATTTTTTATGGTCCATTAAATTACAGTTCTAATGGTTGTTTTTTTCACATGTATTGGAATAAGTATAACTATACACATTCTATATAGGAATCGTGATTGATCCCATGCGTAAAGTGGTTTTATCATTCTACTCCACCTAATACAATATAATTTCAGGGTTTGAATTTTATTTTTAATATCAAATAAATAAAATAATCTATCGGAAATATTTCTAAATTATTATTCAATTATGTAACATTGATTATGTTTTTTTCTCATCGAAATATACTTTTTTATCACTCTATTCACAATTTTAATATTTTTGATGCCCTTTATTTTTACAAAGTATCAGCTCAAAGCATTTGGAGATCTTGAGGGTGCTTATGTATATGAAAACATTTATGTACTTACCCAAGAGAAATTTAAGTGATTGGTACAACAAGAAGATTCTACCTCTTCATTTTATTCATTGATGGATCCATTTGGGAGACTAAATTATTTTGTGTCCTTTTAAAATGGTACTCCAAGCAATGTGGTGCTTTATTTTCTAGTCGATAGACCTCATTTACAATGTTTTATTCATATAACCCCTAGGTAATACTGTGTGGAAAGGTTCTATAGAATAAAATAGACATATATGAAATAGTTTTATTCCCCTATTGTATTACATTATTCATTCGACATGTTTTTTTAAAATTTATGAAGTGGATACACTTGAAAATTTTACCTGTTGGTATGTGAAAGATTAATGTGAATGTATAAGGGTAAATTCCTAGAGGAATCCAACCATGTGATCACCCCAATTCTCATTACAATGAATATTTTTTTTATATAATATGTTAAATTTATAGTTTCTCAATTAAAGTAAATATTTTCTTTACATATAGTTTTTTATATAATAATCATTTCATTAATTTCATTGTGTTTGATAACCAATTTTCTGCATATCTAATTCATCTAATATTGGACGTTTACATTTGTTTACACATGTTTAATCCACATTTACATTTTCCTCATCTAATAAATTTTAAATATAATTTTAAAATAAATCAATTTTTAAGTCCATAATAGTTAACATAAAATGGAATTTCATCACATTTTTATAAAATTTATAAAATGTGAAATTATATTCTATAGAAAATTAAAATAATTTTTTATTTTAATATTTTAATATTTCTTAAAAAAATTATTCAATATTGGTTCAATATTTTTGTTATTTTGTTTTTTCATAGATAATATTTTTACACTATGTATAAATAACTAAAAATATAAATTTGAATATATTTCATAATCAATCAAAAATTAATATTTTTTATATAATATTTTCTGATTTTCCTACCTATGTGAAACTGATTAAAGTCATGGGAATAAAAAAATATAATGATATTAGCTGGGGAAACATACACATGTAAATGAAATTGATAATAATTTTAGTAACATGGGATTATTTATACTCTTGACTAACATTGAAAAGCTAATTGATCATTTCACTAATCAAGAATGAGTCATTGACTATAACATACCGATAATATTTTTCATTGGTGAAAATTAATATATATTGATGGGTATCTCTGATGATGAAATTGAATTCCATTGAATATAATTATATAACATGTAATGTTATTGGGATGTTTAAAACTATCATGTTTTATATTTTTTAAATAATCATATGTATCTATACAGATGATTATAATAATGGTGTTTTCTTAATATAACAAGAGTTTATGGTACTGAAATATCATTATTTCCATATGTAATAATGATTTAGTCATAATGATCATTAACTCTATCCTATATTATTGTTTTATAATTAACTATTACAATTTCATGATAAAAATACTTGTGAATGGTATATATGACATCTATGGACGAATCGATAAGGAATATAACCAATTAAATAAATTGTTTGGTCACTATTTGTTAACCAAAATAATATTATTAAGAAAAAGTTCAATATTACTATCAATGCTGAAATATATCATTTATGAAATCATAAATCAAAAACTGATACTAAATTATATATAAATTATTGTTTTCCCTAAATTGGTGTTATATAATTAATAAAAATCCATTTAATAAATTATTTTTTAGACCTATCATAAATATTTGATTTTCAATTTTTAATTTACTTAAGTTGTATATAATTTAGTAAAAAATTTAAAGTTGCATAACTGAATTAAATAAGTACATTTTTTGGAACAAATTATATATTTATTCTAAATTTAAGTAAATAAGAAACACCCATGTAAATTCTAAAAGTATATGAACAATTTATCACATCTCCAAAATAAAAACCTAAAATGAGTAAATCCCCCCTCCCTAACCTAATGAACCAGAAAACCCAATAAAAAAGGTAACCCAACTATCCATTATGATGAAAGATTTTACCCCTAATACCGAAGTATATATGCTCCCATGTTATCATGAAAAAGGGGAAATCAAAATAAAAGTTTAAGAAAAATCCCAAGTAAGTACCCAAGAAAAATGTTTCACATAAGGGAAAGAAACTAAAGTCCAATGCACATGATATCTCATCCCTTTATTCATCAAATGAAATTTTATCATACTATGAGTACTTAGAAAAATGAGAGAATTTTACATCCAATGTAATCAATATACTGTCTAATAGGATAATATTTTTTATGCGGTAGATCATACCATCTTTGTATTATTTACATTAACTATGAAATATATCATCAATAACATCCATCACAAGATCTAGGATTTCATTTTGTAGATAAATCTATTTATCATCAAAAACTTCATAATTTTATATATATCTAAATTTTATAGATATTCTACATGGTATTATAATAATATTCATTTTTGGAATATCTTTATGGAAGATTTAAAGTTAAGTTTTTTCTAGACATGGCACATTAACTCTATGTTTAGACGTTGAATATAATTGGGTAATAATATTTATTAGTGTATCTGAGAAATAATTCCACTATCATAATATATTCTCCTTTTTTGTGGGAATAATAAAATAAATATCACCCACATTTTCTTCACTACTCTAATCAAGAGTCAGATCATCCATTCGGGTATCCTCAGGAAACATGGTTTTAATCTCAATCTCATAAGAATCATTCCCCATTCCACCACCCAATCAAGATGATTCTATACCCTCTCATTACGAAAATTTTAATAAAATACATTATAATAATGAAAATTTGAGATATAGATAGTGCCAAAAACTCTTTGAGGCTTATGAACGTCACTTGAATATTTATAAAACCCATGTGTATATGCATCTAGTGGAGAGGGTTCTTTAGTTGTTACAACAACCTCATTTATATATTGTAGTTATAGGAACTTTTTCATTGATTTTACATAATATTATTGAGATATAATATCATGATTAATAATAATATAATAACCAACATTTGAAGGATCATTACAATATACTAGAAATTCTTCTTGGAGGAGCTTCCAATCACTCACCGGGACTCTGATTCTTCGACCGTCGATCTCGTTTGAACTACACGGGTATGGTCGTCCCTCTTCTTGAATCTTTCCTTACAATTCCTTCCCTAAGGAATGTTATTTAGGTTTGAATGGCTAATCTTATATCTCATATCTATGCCATTCTTGGTTGTTTCGAGAGGCGCCTTTCACGTATATCGATCAGAGGAGATCGAGGTAGGTGGTCTTCTATTTAATTCCAACTATTGAGTTGATTTTGTGTACTATTTTGCCACACACCCATGTTTGGGGTGTTGTATGGCTGAGACTTTTACTATTGAGATATCTAGAATTTCTTAGGTAATCTAATTAATATTTATAAAATTCTATTTGGGATCGTTGCTCTGATCCAAGGCCACCCCGAGGGTGAGTTTCCCTTGTTTAGCCATCTGGCCAGGATACCCATGGGTATGCCGTGATTATAGAATGTTTTGAGTTTTCTTGAGAGGAAACAAATATAAATTTCTTGCTTATGCATTGGGCTCGCCCTGATTACTTGCTTTTCCTATGGAATGCCTGAGGTAAGTGTTTTGTTTTTCCTGAGGAGAATGTTTTTTTAGCCAGAGGGAAACGTTTCGTATGCCTATGGGTAGTAGCTTCTGTTCCTGAGGATGATATCTCATATTCCTGAGGGAAATATTCCTTATGCCTTAGGGTAATCACCTGAGAGTTTTATTTCTACTTTCCTGAGGGTAATTATTTGCATGTCTGAGGACAATGTTTTCTTTGAACATTCGCTGTGGTGATTTCTTATGTTGTACATTCCATGATAAAGC
The DNA here is from genome assembly GCA_963277665.1 of Viscum album. Taxonomy (NCBI): domain Eukaryota; kingdom Viridiplantae; phylum Streptophyta; class Magnoliopsida; order Santalales; family Viscaceae; genus Viscum; species Viscum album. Next base: position 899,571,251 of record OY728127.1, read on the forward strand.
ACAAGCATGGTATTTTTATTATCTTTTACTCGTTAGATAGACTGTTGTGGTTTTTTTGTGGCACTAATATAGGAGATTTCTGGTCGAGGTCGAATCTAGAAAAAACTCAGAATTCAACTATATTTAATGTTTAAATAATTATTAAAATTGCAATGTAACTAGTGGGAATGGTTACATTTGAGTACTTCCTAGTTTACTTCATTTCATTATTGCTCACTACTCTTGCACATTTTCACTGATTGTTGGGCACGGTCCTTTGGTGGTTGCCTACTAGGATTTATTTCTCACACCCTCTTTAGGTCATTTACTGGGCCCAAATAGATTATATTGTTGCAGTTGTTGATAATAGCAAGGGTCCCTACATAGGAACATGATTATTGCATAGGAGTAAAATAACATGGGACCGAGCTTAGGCTTGTGATGCTGTTGTTTTCCTATTGACCTGCTTTGGTTTTGTCTTGCTGTACTTTGTACCTTGTGTTGTATTGTATCAGATTGCATTGTATCCTATTTTGGTTTCTTTCATAATATTAGAGACATATTGCATCATTATATATATGTATGTTCGTTATCTTTTACTTCAGTTCCATTTTACATTTTAGGTATATATAGTTTACTACTTCCTCTTTTATATGTTTATATTTTTTTTCCGTTGTGCTGCAATTTGAAAAATAAGGGCATAGTTTCCCCACTATCAGTCCTAGACCCTCGTTTCTAGTCGGTAGCCTCTTGCATTTGGGGAAATGCGCTTGAGGTCATGTGACCAATCGGGTTCGAGGAACCCGTTGTCTGGCACCCAGATCTAGGATGTTACAACTATGCCCTAATATTTAATAGGTTAAATCACAGCGTAAGTAACAAAAAATAAATAATAAATAGTGGAAGAATATATATGAATAAACTACAATATAAGAAATATAAATAATCCCACTAAAGAATAATAAAGTATGGAAGCTCACAATACAATGTCATTCCATGATTCATGTCTAAACTAAAATTATGGTAAAAAAACTCAAGCCTAATGTAAACTAAATGAAAAGACATAAATAAAAAAATGCATCACAAAAAAGGATCAGTCCTCTACCTGAGTCCCAATTCTATGAAGCTAGACAAAATCAAGCATCAGAAGTAGAATACATCCCTTTTTAAATACCTTCATGCATGTAATCTACTCGGTGTCAATGACGCACATGTAGGGTGTGAGATAAAATCCTAGTAGTCTGGCATCCATGGTTTCTAAACTATTCCATTTAGTTAACTAATAAAATGTGGTGTGCCATTCTATAATAATTACAGATAAATAATTGAGTGCAATGAAGTAAATAACTCAACCAGGGTTCGCAATAGAAATTTTCCCACATCACCTGCCTTGGCATATGCCGAAAGTCTTAAGGGAGTATTTTTATGGAGATTACACAGAAGCATGCATATAAATTCTGGAATAGAAATGTAAACCAAGAATGAAGCATACCCCAAGCTTTTTCTTTAACTTGGGTCTATGTTATGTGTTAACCAGGTGTGCTTTAACATACCATGAAAGTATCTCCAATCTTAATAGACTCAAAGAATAATTAATATAAACCATTAGTGCATCATTATTGAGGATCACGTTTAGACTTAGTGTCTGAGCCCATCCTGAAGGTTTCTCTATAGAACATCTTTGAAATTATCCAATACCACTAATCCCATCCAATCAAATATTTCGAAAGGCCAAGTATCGCTCTAGGCATGGCTTTACCATGAGTCTGTTATAATCTCGTAAAAAGGGTTCGAGCATCATCCAAGGAAAGATTTGCCATATTTCCAACAGATCCATCTCATTGGGACCTTTTAGAACCAGTGTCACTCTTAAGTATTAGAAAGCATGGGGATGTCTCGGTCGGGCAAAGACCAAGACATCACCCCCTGACGCATAGTGGTAACATTCAGGAACAGAGGGTCTAAGAATGGTCCTTAATAAGAGACCCACCATCTATCTCTACCCTAAATTTCATTAATGTTTTTACAGTATCAGATATGACATAATAATCATATGAAATTGCTACATGAAATCTAAATAGATACACCTATCGATCATAAGGTATACATTAAATATTTCATCATAATAACTTAACGAGGAAAGATACCTCATCAAGATAAGTAGATAAATGGACTTTATAATAAATAAATAATTCATAATAGCAACTATAAAAGATCCAACAATTCAATGTTCATGATAAAAGTATACTAATAATTTAATTTAATTACAAAAAAAATGGGCTACGCAACATATGAAGTCAATTAAATAAAATAACTTGCTAACAGAAATTCTGATGACCACATCAGCATGTCCAAAAGGGTTTCTGATCATTCTAAAACAATTTAAAAAAATTAATTCATGATAAATAGGGCTACAAAAATTAGGAAAAATAAATAAATTAAATAAATTTGGGGAATTTTCACAAAGTTGGTAGGCACTAAAGAACGGAACAATGATGCATTTTAATAAATCACAATGAAATGGGGGGAAACTGAGTGAACACCCTACCTTATGGTCCAAAATGATTCTATGATCTGAGATAGGATTTTATTTGACCTAAAACAGATGAAAACATATGATTTTAGAAAACCCCCATAATAGGGTAAAATATTTTCATGACAAACTATGCCCATGATACTTAAAGAAATCCTTTGATTCAAATTGATCAAGGTTAGCTATTATCTATGGTTTACAGCGCACCTAATGGTGATGAAAACAGATGATGGACGGAGGAGCGGCGGTCTTCTCAAGGGGATGGAGGGTGGTGTGCCTCCTAGGGATAGGGAGGGGTGTGACGTGAGGGAAAGGAGGAGTGGAAGAGAGAAAAAATATAAAGAAATAAAAATAATAATAGAATATAAAAAATAGAAAAATAAATAAAAACAAAAAATGAAAAATAAAAGAAATGAAAAAATTGAAAAATAAATGAAAAATAAAATAGAATAAAAAGGATGGAAAGCAAAAAATATAAATAAAATTAAAAATGGAAATCTCTCATTTTAAATTTTTTTACTTTTTTTGTAATCCCATTTTTATTTTATTTCATAGTTTATTTTTATCCCTTTTTGATTTCAATTAATTTGTTTTTAAAATTCTTATTATTTCGTTTTAATCATTAATTAATTATTTAAATCCAAAACACCATGATAAATCATGACATAGCATTTTTCATAAACCTCAGGAGTTAATTAATTAATTTAAATAGATTCTAGGGACATGTAGAAGGATGTGGAGGCACGCTCCCTGGTTTCATTATATAATTAAACAACAACAAAAATTAAACGGTACATACCTGACTATAGTTGGGATGTTGCAAGGTGAATTCTATTAAACTATATATCCCCTTAATGTTCCTCCATAGAATCATTGTGATGGAATCTTTTTGGAATATTTTAAACCTTCAGAGAAATATCCCTTTATTATTTTTTACCTTCTTCTTACATGATTAATTGAACATTATTTTAATGGTTTATGTTATATTTAATTGAGTCATGGTGAATTCTATCAGAAATTAAAGGTATTTTTCATGTGATGGAAAGAGGTCATCAAAGAAGTATGATGAAAAAAATTACCATTGTAAAATATTAAAAACACTCATTTAGTCTTTCAAAGTTGTTCACTAAATTTGATTAAAATTTTTATCCTATTGGGTATTAGTTTATTGTAATTTTTCATGTTTGGGTTCTAGAGAAACAACATGGACCTTCCAAATTTTCTTGCTCATGATTTTTAGTACACAATTGTTCTTATTGAGTTTTAAAAATTATAAATATTGTTATTGTGTTTAATATATAATTTTTTTTAGTATAAATAAATAAATGAAGAATATGACCTAATACCCAGAATCATGAGATTGGTGAGTCTTCAGGAGGGATTAGGTATTGGATGATGAGCATGGTATGATATGTGGAAACTCTGATATCATTACAGGAGGTACTTTTAATACATAACAATATATTTTTAGTATATGTTATTATATTTTCATGGATTGGGTTTAGGATTAGGGTGTATGGGTGATAAGTGTATTAGCTTCAATTTTGTAGGGTCTAGTGTTGATCCTCGTTCTATTTGGGAATGTTTTCCATGTTCAGATTGAGAATACAATAGGTACTTTGAAAATACACCTCCAATGTGAATTATTACTTATTACGCATCAAGGCCCCCTAACTAGTATTTTACCTGGTCTATAATAATGAGTTACTTGGAATGGTAAATAATGGAATGAAAAAAGTAACCCTGGTGGTAAATTACCTGGGTTTTTATTCTATTTATTTCATAAATTATGTAGTGATGTGGGATGTTTCATGGGTGTGCCCTTAAAATATTGGAACCCCTGGGGAGGCAATCTATTTTGTGGGAACAATCATAATAGTCCATGAAAAACCTATCTTTCTTAGTATAATATGATTTTTGGGTTACTAAGAGTGGTTTATGACTGTTGAGAATCATGGGGTTTTTTTGAGGTAGATTGAGGAGAAAGTGGGAATATTTTTCCTCATTTTAGCTTTTCAAAAAATTTAAGGGAAATTATGATATATTAAAAAATCAATTTTAGATGAAATCCTTATATGTTTATGATACTATTAGGGTGTTATATATCATAATATGTGGAAGGGTTTGTTTGGGGTTTTAAAACCAACATTATTTCTAAGAATTTCCCTTTTTATCAATTTGATATTCTTTTATATGGAATGAGTATTTCAATTTGATTCATCCTAGTATGATCATTGGATCATGGTAGATATATATGAGTCATATCCTTAGGATTTTGGGATCCTTACATGTAATTTTCAATGCAATACTCTAATTGTTTCAATATATAGTGTATGTGAAGTTTGAGGCCTCATATTATTATTAATATAATCCATTGGTACATTATGTTTGGCAAGATTACTATCTTAAATCGATTAGAAAATATATATATATATATTAAATGATATGTTTTGTATCATCTTAATTATATTTATATTGGGTTACTTCCAAAAATAATTATAATTTGGAATATTTAAATAGATCAAAGATTCATGGTGTCATGTTATACTGCTCTAGAACCATCTTCTCACAATATTAGAGAATATAGCTTGTGAGTTAATGGACCGATAATTTTCTCAGCTATATAGGTCTTGTTTAGTGAAGCTTGTTCCTGATATTTTTTTACAAAGTAGTCTGTATGAGTGTTACATCTTCCATATATTTACTTATTTTATCTTAAACATTATGGGGAAATGTAGTGTGGAGTTACATTTTCTATGTACTCATTCATTCAATCTTCTATAGAGATTATGAATAAGAAATAGGGTCTCTAGATTCTTATCAATAAGGGTATATCGTTGTTATTCCATTCCTTAATTTATTTTCTATTAGTGTGGATACTAATGTAATTTCTTCAATAGATGTGTTTTCTATATGATGTGATAGTAATGGAATGAAACGTTCAACATATAATGAGCGGTTATTGATAATAGTATCCTTTTAACCATTTCACGAACAAACACATTTTCATCAATTCAATATTATAAAGGTATAATTTATTTTATTTGTTGTTTTAAATATTGGATATGATAGAATATATAAGGGATCTCGATTGTGGTCCCCTACTATGATTTATGCCTTCACCCATCCCATGCACACCAGTGGATGTACTAACCCATGGGATAACATGTTGTAAAAATTTCAATCTATATCAAACATATACCTAGAGTAGGTTTATTTTCATGGGACACATCATTGAGGATAGAATCTAGTTATGTATTGATTTACCCTAATTTATATATTTTTAGATTACTTATATACATAATGTTTATGTACTATTTTTTTATTGAATTATGTGTTACTAATAGTATAGGCTTACCAACATTAGAATCAAACAGTCCTCACAATTGGACATGAATTTCAATATAGAGAGTCATGTTTGATGTAATGTGAAAACAATGTAATGTAAAAAGTTTATCCATGCCTGAAAGGGATGTAATATTTCAAATAATAGAATTTGGTTCTAATGTATCACATTTACTATTACAATATTCCATCAGCATTAACTTTGATATCTTTCACCCACAAAATACCAAGTTCCCTTGTAGATAGTAATATAATATAATCAATGTTGTATGAATTATTCATTTTTACATTAGGCATATGGTGTCCTATATTATGTGAAATATAATAATATTATATAATTATATTCACATTGATATTTATTTTTTATTTTTTAATAATCCCATCACATAATTTACGGAATAATAAATGGTAATGAAAAAAATTAAGATCTACACTATCCATAAATATTATCTTATATTAATATATCAAATGAGAATTTATTGATTTGTATTCCAACTAGTTGAAAATGTTAGAAAAAAAATGATTATCATGTATGTAAATACTAAAAAATACATAATATATAATCTTATCATCAATATTATCTCCATCATATATATTATGTAATTACCACCAAGAAATATAATCTTCATCCACATTATAAAAGTCCATGATATTATTGAGAATTACCCAAATCAATTTTATGAAATGAAAATATCATATATTAAATGTATTAAAATTAATCTTATTCATCATGTATCTCAATTTTTTATGGTCTAAATGATATTATTACTTAAAGAGAACTATAATAAAACTGAATAAGCTAAAATTGATGTTTTCTCAAAGAGTCCCCTCTTAGTGTTAATTGAATTATTTTGGTATTCAGTTAGAGTGTTGATTGAATAATAATTAGATTCAAATATGTGATTAAACAACTTCTTTATATTTTCTCATAGAATAATGTTAGGAATCAAAATTGATTTTATATTTTTCTCATAATTGGGTTATGTGAGGACTCGACCCCAGTTTTCTGAAGACAATGCCTTATTACATTATAGTGACATGGTTTCAAGGAAGTCGTATCCTAAAGGAATGAATAGTTTTGTAGATTTGGAAACAAGATACCAAAATAAGTTCAACATTACATCATGAAATGAAAAACAACAGTAAATAATTCCATTAAAAACATCCAAGCCTACTAGATTATGCTTGTAAGTCACTCATAACATACTTCTTCATATACTGGGAAAATAAAAAATAAGAAAGGGGTGAGCACAAACTCTTCATAAGAGTTAGAAATACAACAAAAATAGCATAAAAATAAATATTAGGCATGGTGAATAAATTAAAACACCTGCCATTACGAATAATAAATTTGAACACATTATGGCGTGAATATGAGCTGAGTAAAAAATGTCATAATAAAAAAGAATCTTGGGTATTCTACAAGTCAAATAACCACATGAACATACAATTTCTAGATTCATAATGAGGTAAGTTCATATGACGTACATTCTGAAACATTTTTCAAGGCCTCAGCCAAGACGTCTAAAAATGATTAAGGCCTCAGCCAAAACCATAGATCAAAGTTGGAAAGGCCTCAGCCAATCCCACATCAATTATTCTCATGTGACCAACCTATGCGTCGAGATTATATACTGGTCCTCATCCATCACATACTATGTCCCATTCATTCCTCATATGAATGGTATGAACATAATTAACATATGCATTCATATTGAAACTATCATATGAAATGTAAATAACTTTCCTCGGTCATTGAACAGAAACACTAACCATTCAGAATATTATGATGAATGGAATCAAGATAGAACATACATAGTCAAACTAATCATAAAAAATTAAATAAAACATGGTGGATGATATCATAAGAGATAAAACTCAATTAACTAAAAGATTAAACCATGTTTTTTGACATAGATGAAGATACTTTTAAATGAGACAATTGAAAAATCATTGAGGGAAATAGTCCATAAATATTCCCAAGTGTCCCATACAACCATGAAAAATTCAAATAATAATCCCTTACAATATCATGATAATAAGGGTACTCTTGATATGATATACCAAAATCCATTAAATACACCACATGATAGAAATAATTGGTGAACAAGGCATATATCCCATAAAAGTTAATGTGAGATTATAAATATCCTTTTTACTTTTGAAGGAAGTGTTCTTTTGGAAAATCATTTATATATTCCATGAAATCAGATTGTAAGAATTAATTTCCAATAAAATAAAATAATATTAAATTGAAATTATATTTTAGGAATAAATGATGTCCCACTGAAGTGGAATCATATAAAAATAGTTCTTAATATTCTTTAGAAATAAAACATTTTAGAGAAATTGAAGGAATGTATTAAAATGAATTTTAAAGAGGAAAAGAATATTTTTACTCTTAAATCCAGAAATTATCCAAGATCTTGTTTCATGATAAAATTATTTTTTTATAAAAATAATGGTGGCTTAAAATAGATTCTAGTAAACCCTTGAAAACGGTCAAGAATTTAAAAATATTCCTTGAATCGGGTTTGTTTATCAGGATAAAAATTTTGAATGATCCATTTAAAAAATGGAAATCCCCAATAAAGAAGGATTCTAGTTGGTAAAAATATATAATGAATTATAACATAATATATGTGGTCTAAAAAATAATAAATAATAATTTATTTTAGGTAAGTAGAGAATAAGATTAACTCGAATGAAAATGGAGGTTCGGGTAGAAATCCCTTACCACTTTGTAATCAATCAATTTATATGCCCCAAAATTAATAATTTTAAAATGATACATTTAATACGATTAATATAAAGATATTCATGATATTTTACATCAATTTTCAGTGTACATACACCATACAGAAGTATTAGTAGTGAATACGTAGAATCTCAGAGAATGAGAGTGAGATGAAGAAACCCTTACGACTAGTTTGAATGTTTTTCTATCTTGAACTTAAGGTCCTAGAATATAAGATTATACATATTAATAACCTATTTAAGAACATATTATACATGTATTTAATTTATCAAAATTATTTTTAGTTCATTTATTCCCTTATTGATAAGTTATTATACAGAATTTTGTTGTTCTGGAGTGTTCGTTTTCATTATTTTCATAATCAGTTCACTTGTTCTTAAGTAATGGAGTTCATGTGGAATGGATATAAATATAAAGAATTAAAATTAAATATTATTTTGATCATCTAGAATTTTTAATGGTTATTTATATTATTTGGTTAAATAGAATGAGGATGAATCATTAGATGAAATATTAATGACATTCACTTAGATTATTTTAGCGGTATTTTGATCATTATGTACTAGTTTGGTCTTAAAATTTAATAATATGTATGTATACTAGTTCATAAATATTAATTAGGTTATAATACATATATTATAGTTTGGTCCGACCATAAAAATGGTTTCATGAACAGTAATGAATGGTAAATTGAATAATGAAACTCCATCGTCCACAGAGGTTATAAATTGGAACCTCATGGACGTTGATATCGTTTATAAAATAAAAGAGAGAGAGAGAGAGTAAGGATATTGGAGATAGTTCGTCCATTCACATGATATAATTATATTATATATATGATAATGGATATATCATAGTCATTTGGATATAGGAGTTGGGGAGATCATAACAAATGAAGATAAATTAAAATTAAACTAATTGAAAAAGAAAGGTGACTCACATCATGAAATAACATAATTGAGAATCTCCATAAGGGAAGAGATTTTGGTCTTTTTGAAAGACCATGAGCTTCCTGGACGTGGGGAGTTTCTATGTAAGTGTAATTGGGGAGAATTTTCAGTAGATTCAAGGCTTAGTGGAGTGAAGAGAAGAGGAAGTGAGGGGAATTTTATAGTAGTGGAGGGAAGGGTTTCATAATTATTTAATCATTAGTTTATTAATTTCCCACAGTACCTGAAATAGTGATGATTCCATGACCCATAATAGTAATAAATTCATGTGAGTTCTAACCAAGTGGGCTTAGATCACTTCTAATGACATAATTAGTGTATTTAACTGATAATTTTAATATACGCTATTTTATCGTATTTCACTATTCATAAAAAATTCATGTATTTCTGAAAAATACAAAAAAATTACCCTACCCATTTTCTTGACATGTAGAATCCAAAAATTAATCCCATTTTTCAAAAATAATTTTATAAATATGATTAATTTAATATTTATTTCAAATCATAATTGATTCTAAAAAAATATTTTTAAAAGATTTATTTATTTATTCCAAAACACAAGAATATCATACTTCCTCTTGAATATTATTTATATTGAACAATAGGATAGGTTACTATTCATTAGGGTATATCACTATTCATAAAGGTATGTTACTATTAATAAGGGTAGGTTAATATTCACCAAAAATTATTTTTTTCTCATCGAACTCCAAATATCTTACTGATCGCCACTGTGTATGTCAGATTTTTGAAATTTAAATCACATAGGGGAAAAAATTATGTTTACGTGACTAGGTTATAACAAATTGGTGTTTTGTTGAGACTCGTTGTTTCATGCATTCTATAACAAATCTATTTGTAAATTATTAGGGTGTTACATTATCTTCTCCTTACAAAAATTTCATCCACTAAATTTAAATTGATCTTCGAATGTTAATGGGTGATACTTGAAAAATATCTTGTGGGAAAAACATCAAGAATATAGTAAAAATTTTATATTAATAAGAGGAAAGGGAAAACCGTCTATTACTAAAAAACGACATATTCTATTTGGAAAACATGGTCAAAGAATAATAACCAAACCATCATATAGAGACATTAAACACTAAAACCCAAAAAATGATCAAATTAAATGATTTCGTAAATGGTTAAAAATTCCAAAATATAATGATTCAACACATTATAATGAGGGACTATAAATTCCAAGTTTAAATTATCATTAACCCTTAATAAAAAAGATGAAGCTTTAAAATTCACATTTCAAACATATGAATAACTTCATCATGTATCCTCTTGAAATATGGTAATAACAAGTATTACTGTAGAAATAATGTTGGAAACATATATTCCTCTATATTAGTTAGGTAAGATACATGTTATTGGATAAATTCATTAAATCTAAAAGGGTTTTAAACTCCATTGATGATACCATATACCACTTCTCTATAATTGAATAATCAGTTCCATGGTAGTCAGTACTTATCTAAATCAATCATTTCTTCATCATTATCTCAACTTGAGATATATATTAATGTTTGTATTACCAAGAATCATTTGTCTTCTAAAAAGTTTATCTTTATAAGAATCACATTTTCTTAATACCATTCAACATATGACTTAATATCATTAAAGAAATAGTATTGCATTATAATTCTTATATATCTTATAATTCATACAACTAGTACATTATTGACAAAATATTCAAATGACATGATTCTTGACTAGGAATATTAATCATTCTACTTCATCTGAGGTAGCTTCATAACATGGTCATTATCCAAAATCATAATTTGGGGTATATTACATTAACTCTTGGGACATTGATTCACAAATCTTCCCATCTCCTTGCAGTCGAAGCATTAAATATAGTGAAATTATTTCCTTGTCTTGCAATTATCAGCATGGTGGCATTTTTCACCACACATGAAGAAAACTTCTTTTTCTCTCAAGCATATACCAAGGTGTTTCTTTCCAAAATTATCACATGTGGGAAAATAATTCTTTATCTTATTCCATTTATACATGTTTTTCCCTGTCATACTCTTATTCATTTTCTTTCTTTCAAATCCATAGGTTTCAAAGAAGTCTTTATATACCTTTTCAATACATGATACAATTTCCTCATAAGATTAAGATACTTGGGAGACAATATTCCATTGAAAGTATAGCTTAAGACCATCATAGATGTAACAATCTTAAAATTTTGAGAAAATTTTGTTCCCTATTTTTGGTGGGTTATTTTATTTTTCATTTAAAAAAATTAGTATAATTAAAATGAGACAATTGGGTTTCAACTGTTAATTAACCGTTGGTCAATATGACCATTGGAAACTAAATGTTACAATTATTTTCTATAAATACAGGTGATATTAATTAATTAATATAGAAAAAAGATTTGATGGACTCATCCAGTAGTCTCGGGCTAATCAAATCCCATCTAGCAGAACTTAGGAACAAGGTAGCACCTTTTGGCTTTGCTCTGGACCAAACCCTAGCCGAACTTCATCGTGGGAAGCTGGAATGGAATCACCTTCGCGAGAAGTTTAGGCTGATAGAAATCACTACTCGGGCAATGCTGGCCTAGACTACCCATGATTATATCACCCAAGAACACCTTACTATTAGGTCCTATGCTGGTGTTATAAGGGGCTATGTAATGAGACTGTAACTGCCTTGTGTAATCCTTTGATTTAAATAAAAATTGTGATTTCTACGTATGGTGAATTTTGTGAATCTCAAGTGTCTGGATAAATATAGGATGTATATTAATTATGAATGTTGGAAAAAGGATATTTTAAAATATTTACATAAACCTTAAATAATTAAAAATGTGTAAGGATTTTCAAAAAATGGCCTTCTATATTTGTGTTCAGTTTGAAATTTTGAGTCTAATGAGATCAAATTAATTTTTGATGAATAGTAAAAAAAGAATAGTGATTTTAAGCTAAGGATTAGTAATGTGACCAAATGAATTAGTAATATCACAAAATTAAATTATTATTTTAATTTAGGCACCTTGATTAAGTAATTTGATTCAATAAAATAGGTAAATAACTATTTCAGAAATTATTAGTCAAGTATTAGTTTTTACGAGTGAATAATGTTTTCTAATTAAAAATTAAATTAAAAATATTTAAAAATTATTTTTATAAAATAGAGTTTATTTTTGAATTCAGGACATCGATATTAGGTTGTGGTGATTTTTGGGTATTTTTCTGAAAAAAAAATGAAATTTTGGAGAATAGTGAAAATACAGATTTTAGTTTGGAGTATTTAATGACATCATTAAGGATATAATAATTATGTAATCATTCTGTTCGACTTATGAATAGTAATATAAGGTATGTGGTGTACCCAGTGGCCAATAACATTTGAGAATACCACGGGAAAGCCCATGGTTTTTCCAGTACCACCGATGATGTGTCCCTTGGCCATTAATGACTTGTCCCCTCACTTCTCTTATAAATACCAAGCCTTTCCCTAATTATTTTCATTTACAAATCATCCTCAATGAATTTATGGTCTCTCAACCTCCCATTGAGTCCTTCCAAGGTTCCCTCAAGCCTCCCAAGGCCCCGAACTTCGAGCTTTTGAAGTTACTCTTCAAGGTAAGGGATCCTACCTCTCTCTTTCTTTTCAAGTACTCTCTTTTATGTCATTTGTTTTATGCTCTATTTTATTATATTGGATGATGTTGTTTTATATTCACCTTAAATTAATTTATATTTTCATATTATTAGAGAACCCCTCATACTCTCATCAATTCATTTTAAGAATTTTTAAGTGGTGTCGTTAGGCTGCCGAATTTTTGTAAGGGATTCTTTCACCCTTCTCATTTTCAAAGTTCTATTTTCATGTCAAGTCTTTCAAGTTACCATTTCTTATGTTGGGGTATGATATCTATATCCATAATACTATAATTTTATTTTCATATGATGAGAGACCCTATTTGATCTCACCAATCCATTTTTTAGAAGTTTTAAGTGACGTCGTTAGGCTGCCAAATTTTTATAAGAGATATCTTATTTTTGTCTTCCTTTCAAGTTTTTCATTTCATATGGTATGTCTTTCAAATATCATTACCATGTTATTATATCCTTTATATTCTGTCCCTCTACTATTTTTTGGATCATTTATGAGTGGGTAACCCATGTCCCCTTTCTTTTAAATGTTTTCTAAAACCCTGTAACATAGTCGTTATGCTGCAGAATTTTCATCTCAAAATGACTCTCTTTTTCTCAAATTATTTTATTTTATTGTGTGAATACTCAAAGCTCATTATTAAATAGTTTCATTCAAATATATATCAAAATTTACTATTTTAATTCTGGGATTTACATATTCGAAACCCGCTTTCCATTTCTGTGGGATTAAAATGACATAAAGATCATGTCTTAAATAAAGATTTTAAAATGTTATGATTATTAAATAAAACCAAATTCTCTTATTATATATGGGTTATTTTTGAAATTATTGATGATGATATTTGTGTATCACATGATAATAAAGATAAATTAAGGGTGTGCCCTGATGGCGCTCTAATGCATTGGGTAAAGACATAATCTCTAGAGATGACCATTTTAATGATTCCTTGGTGAATAACCTTGGTAATTTTTTTCAATGAAACCTTGTGGATGGACCTTGGAGAAAGGGAAATTATTGTATAAGTTAAATGTTGTAGCCACATCTTCAAGTAATCAATAACAATATTTTTATTATGATATGCCTCATGATCTCTTTCTCATGCCTTAAAGTTATTTATCATGAATTAATTGATGTATCTCAAGTTCACATGTAAAATGTTTACCTTGTTTCCCTTAATGGGCCTTCTACTCACCCATTATATTAATTTATGTCCCCAGGTTATGAGATTCAATAATGAAATTTGGATGAACTAGTATGAAGAAGCCTTTCAAGTTTGTAAGAATAATTATTTATGTTGTTATGTTTTATGTTCCTGGTTTCCAACACACTAAACCTTAACGATTATCAGTTTTTTATAATGTAATGAAAGATCATGTGATAAAAAGGTGGGATGCTATAGTTGGTGTAAAAGGATGGTTTAGTTATTTGTGGAAATTATGATTTAAAAACATTACAAGGTTTCTTAATAAATATATTAAATATAGGAAAACATCATGGTATTTTGGTGAAGTATTGAGTAAGTGGTTTCCAAACAAATAAACCCTTGTCTGGGTACGAACAAGTAGAGGTGGCTCTAGAATAGATGTACCTAGGAGTGAAATATCTGACATGGTGTTTCGGTCATTACCCTAGGTAACCTAGTGCATGACAATGGGCCTTGCTGCACACTTGGTTTGACACTCCTGGGGGATATTCTCTGGTAAATTCTTAAGCTTAGTATGAACCATTATTAAAGGAACAAAGATAAAATAAAATAAAGATTCACCTAAGAATATATGATCATGGATAACCTAGATTGAAACCTATGGGATCACAAGTTAGGATATACTTTTCTTCTATAATTTTATCCTACTATTCTTAACGTTTCTTTTTCATGATTAATGGATATGTATTTAATACCCCTATTTATAATTTCTTTTCTTAGTTAATGGTGAGAAATAGAATATCATGTCCCCACAACCAATTTGATAAGAAATGTGATGATTGACCTATTAATATGATATAGACAATGAGAGATCAAGTTGAACATATTTTGATTATGCCAAACCATCTATCAAAAATCACAATTAATAATTGGTACCTAGTTGAATGCCCAAATTCATCTAGGAAGAGGAGGATGAAGACTCAAGGATGATCATCTGATAAAGGTGAAAAGGGGAAAAAGACCCAATTTCCTTTATGAAAATGTTTGGAAAGAGGCACCAATGAAAATGTCACAAAGGAACCGTGAGGTGTTTTAAGTGTGGGATGATAGGGCATAAAGTAGCCAACTTATTTAAAAATGGATAATGTGATGAATGGAGATAATGTTAAATATAATATACCTTATACTATTCAATGTCATAAATGTGGAGAATTTGGACATTATCCAATGCAATTCTCTCTTGGAAGGGATTAGAAGCATGATGAGCATCATCAATCTTCAAGGACAAGGGAACAATGCAATTCCTATGTTGATATAGATCATGAAGACTGAAGTACATGAATCTTCTTCGTAATAATTGTCTATGTCATGTTTTATTTTAGTTCATTCTCTATGAGAATATATTTAATGTTTTCTAAGAACATTTTGTCACTACCTAAGATGGTTTTATATCATTAAAGAAAACATCTATTGTTATGTATCAAATGTTGATGTTGTGAAGCTGTTCTTATTGAAAAAAAATTATTAGGGGATTAAAATATGAATATTATTTTGGAAGATGTTCACTAATTTGGGAACCCTATATGATCAAGGTAAATATATTACAACAGTATTATCTTTGAGAATTAAAGGTTGAATTATATTTTTATGAATTGATGAATTTAAGGTGAACTTATGGTAATTTCGGTTACTTATAGAAATGATTAATCTATCTTGGGGAAAATGTGATTATGTTAGTTACTTTTCTTATAAGACATTAAGAGTGGTTGATTTTTTTTGGAGATGAAGGATAAAGTTATCTTTTAAGACAGTGTTATTAAATCCTTCTGAGTTTTTGGTTCCAATCTTAGTTTGGATTATTCTGAAGAATTTTAAGGATGATTGTGTATTGTATGGTCATTCTGGAACTTTTGGTATCTTTGTTGAATTTTGGAGAAGAATAGTAATATTTATTTTTATAAAGGATTATCCTTTTTGGGGATTATATGATCTCATACTAACCATTTTAGTTTTAGTTGATTACTAAAGACAAGGGGAAATATAGTTATTCTTTTGTGTATTATGTTATTCTCTAGAAGATGATTCTTGTGCTTTTGATGAGACCAAGTCTTTTTGAATGCTCATTGTTTGGAGAAAAATTATTCTTGGTGTAAACTTATTAAGGGATGAAACTTTACTTGATGGTAAGTATATTTCCTTATGTTTCTATTCTATGTAGTAAATGAATTCCTCAAAATTATGAAAAAGAACATAAAACCAAAACATTGTTGGTTTATGTTTTATACTCAGTTATCAAAGACGGTTTAACACATCATAAGTTTGTGATCTTCATGTGGTTAATATTTCTCCTAATCATGTTTTATATCACTCTCCATAAGAACATGACCCTTTGTTTTCTCTTCCATATCCATGTTTTCCTACATGGAATCCTAATATGGGTTAACTCGTGTGACCTTTGTACTTCCCTTTCATTCTTTTAAAGCAATAGTTTTACTGACTCTTTTTCTAATGTGGGTCTTTCAACAAAATTTCCAAGCCCAATTTTAAAATTTTGAGGACGCAATTTCTTAAGCGGGAAAGATTGTAATGACCTGAAATTTTTGAGTAAATTATGATCCCTATTTTTGGTGGGTTATTTTATTTTTCATTTAATAAAATGAGTATAATTAAAATGAGACTGTTGGGTTTCAACTGTTATATGACTGTTTGTCAATATGACTGTTGGAAACTAAATGTTACGATTATTTTCTATAAATACAAGTGATATTGATTAATTAATATAGAAAAAAGATTAGATTGCCTCATCCGGTAGTCTCGGGCAGATCGAAGCCCATCTGACGGAACTCGAGAAGGAGGTATCACCTTTGGGCTTTGCTCTGGACCAAACCCAAGCCGAACTTCATCGTGTGATGCTGGAACGGAATCGCCTTCACGAGAAGTTCAAGATGATAGAAATCACTACTCGGGAAATGTTTTCTAAGCCACCCCATGATTTTATCACCCTAAAAACCTTACTCTTAGGTCATATGCTGGTGTTATAAGGGGCTATGCAACGAGACTGTAGCTGCCTTGTGGAATCCGTTGATTTAAATAAAAATTGTGATTTTTTATTATGGTGATGTTAGTGAATATCAAGTGTCCGGATAAATATAGGACGTATATTATTGATGAATTAGGAAAAATGATATTTTAAAATATTTATGTAAACCTTAACTAATTAAAAATGTTTAAGGATTTTCAAAAAATGGTCTTCTACAGTTGTGTTCAGTTTGAAATTTAGAGTCTAATAAGATCAACATAATTTTTGATAAATAGTAAACTATAAATAGTGGTGTTACACTTAGGGTTAATAATGTGACCAAATATATTATTAATATCACTTAAAGAAAGTATTCATTTAATTTAGGAACCTTGATTAAGAAATGTGATTCAATAAAATAAGTAAATAATTGTTTCAGAAATTATTAGTCAATAATTAGTTTTTTCAAGTAAATAGGGTTTTTTAATTAAAAATTAAAATAAAATTATTTAGAATATTATTTTTATAAAATTATTTAATTTTTGAATTCAGAGCATCAATATTAGGTTATGGTGATTTTTTGGGATTTTTCTAAAAAATGAAATTTTGGTGAATAGTGAAAATACAGTTTTTCGTTTCGAGTGTTTAATGAGATCATTAAGGATGTAATAATTATGTAATAGTTCTGGTATACTTATTAATAGTAAGATAAAGTATTAGGTGTCCCAGGTGTCTAATTACATGGGAAAATACCATGGGCAAGCCCATGGTTTTGCCAATACCACCGATGAGATGTCCCTTGGCCATTAATGACTTGTCCCCTCAATACTCTTTTAAATACGAAGACTTTCCCAATTATTTTTATTTCAAAATCCTCCTCAATGAATTTCAGGTCACTTTACCTCCAAAATAGGCCTTCCAAGGTTCCCTCAAGCCTCCCAAGGTCCCGATCTTCATGATTTTGAATTTACTCTTCACAGTAAGGGATCCTACCTCTATCTTTCTTTTCAAGTACTCTCTTTTATGTCATTTCTTTTATGATCCATTTTCTTATGTTGACGGATGTTAATTTATATTAAACATACTATAATTTTTAATTTAATATGATTAGAGACCCCCTCTTACTCTCATACATTTATTTTAATAATTTTTAAGTGGTGTTGTTAGGCTGCCGAATTTTGGTAAGGGATTCTTTTACCCTTCTCATTTTCAAAGTTTTATTTTCATATCATGTCTTTAAATTTAATTTTTCTTGTGTTGTGGTATTATCTATATATCCATCATAATTTCCATTTATGTTCATATTATGAGAGATAATACTTGATATCATCAATAAGTTTTTAGAAGTTTTAAGTGACGTCATTAGGCTGCCAAATTTCTATAAGAGAAATATTATTTTTTTCTTCCTTTCAAGATTTTCATTTCATATGGTATATCTTTAAAATTTCATTACCATGTTCTTATATCCTTTATTTTATGTCCCTATACTTTTTTTTGATCATTTATGAGTGGGTAACTCATTTCCCCTAAATTTTCAATGTTTTCTAAAACCCTGTAACATAACAGTTATGTTGTAGAATTTTCATCTCAAAATGTCTCTATCTTTTTCTCAAATTGTTTTATTTTATAAAGTGAATACTAAAAGCTAGTTCATATACAGGGTTATCCACATATATATCAGAATTTTCTATTTTAATTCTAGGATTTACATACATGAAACTTGCATTCCTTTTCTGTGGGTTTAAAATGACATAAAGATCACGTCTTAAAAGCTGTTTTTAAAAAGTTTTGATTATTAAATGAGACCAATTTATTTATTGATATATGTTTTATTTATGAAATGATTGATGATGATATATGAGGCTCATAATATAATAATTAAAAATTAAGGGTGTGCCCTGATAGCGCTCCAATGCATTGGGTAAAGACCTAATCTCTATAAATGACATTTTTAACGATACCTTGGTGAATAACCTTGGTAATTTTTATAATGACACCTTGGGGATGGAACTTGGTGAAACAGAAATGATTGTCTAAGGTAAAGGTTGTAGCAATGTCTTCATGTTATGAAACACATTATTTTTATTATTATATGCCTCAAGATCTCTTTCTCATGCCTTAAAGTTATTTATCATGACTTTATTGATGTATCTCAAGTTCACTTGTAAAAAGTTTCCCTTACCGGGCCTTCTGCTCACCATTTCCATTGATGTATGTCCCCGGGATATGAGATTCAGTAATGAACTTAGGATGAACAAGTATGAATAAGTCTTTCAAGTTTTTAAGAATAATTTTTTATTTTGTCATGTTTTAAGTTCCTGGTTTCCAAGACACTAAATATTAAGGAAACTCAGTTTTGTATAATGTAATGAAAGTTTATGTGATAAAAAGGCAAGATGTCATAATAGATATGACTGTTATTACTCTTCACATCTCTTACATTGGGGAAGTTCTCATTTCTTCTTCTAGATACCATTTCAAATCAATTCCATATTATATATTAGCTGGTAACATTAGGAACTCTCGATGACTCTAAACATGATATCACATAGATAATTAATTTATACAATATAAATACTAGAACCATATACTTTGGTTATTTTGGGGGCATAAATCCTTCATAATGGTTGGTAAATAAAATTTGAATTATCCTAAGAATATCCCTCATGATTTTCAAAACCAAGAGTGTGTTAAGGCCTGTTTCCAGGTACCAAGATACCCTGGGTCATACCCAGAACTCTTTATTAGTTATTTCACACCTAGTTACATCTCTGAAAGAGCCACCTCTACATGTATCTAGATATGGATGTATTTTCTAGAAAGATCCACATAATATATACCTTACTAAGATTCCAATATGTTCTTGTATATTTGACCTCAAATACTACCTTAGGTATTTGTTCCCTAATCTACATTTTCTAATCTAGTTTCCAAGTTTTCTACCAAAATTATTTTGATACCAACTATAAGGACCTGACCCCAGTTTCCCGGAGATGGTGCCTTATTACATTACATTGTCATGATTACAAGAATGTCATATCCCAATGTAATGAATATTTTTAAAGATTTGGAAAAAAGATATAAAAATAAGTTCAACATTTAATCATGAAATGTTAAACAACACTAAATTATTCCATTAAAAAAATCCAATCCTCCTAGATTATGCTTGCAAGTCACTCATAACTTACGTCTTCATATCCTGAGAAAATGAAACATAAGAAATGGGTGAGCTCAAATGATCAATAAGAGTAATAAATACAGAATAATATAACCTAAACACAGACATAATCATAAACATTAGGCATGGTGAATAATTGAAAGCAGATGCCTTTACCAATAATAAACATGAACACATTATGGCACGAATATGGGATGAGTAAATAATTCCATAATAAAACATAATCGTGGGTATTCTATTAGTCTAATAACCACATTAAATTTCAATTACATGCTTCATAATGAGGTAAGTGCATATGCTATACATTTTGAAAAAAAATAAAGGCCTCAGCCAAGACGTTTAAAAATTATTAAGGTCTCAGCCAAACCCATGCATAAAATTGGGAAAGGCCTCAGAAAATTCCAAGTCTATTTGTCTAATAAGACCTACTGATGCATCGAGAGGATATATAAGGTCAAATCCATCACATACTAAATCCAATTAATTCCTCATATGGAAGGTCAAAACATAATTAACATATAAATTCATATTGAAACTAAAATATTAAATGTAAATAACTTTCTCGAATAATTGAACATAAACACTAACCATTCAGAATAATATGGTGAATGGTATCAATATAGCACATCCATATTCAATATAATCATAAACCACTCTATAAAACATGGTGTATGATATCATATGAGATAAAAATCAATTTATTAAAAGATTAAACAAATTTATTTGACATAGATAAAGATATGTTTAGATGAGACCACTAAAAAATCCTTGAGGTAAATAGTCCTTAAACATTACAAAGTGTCCCATACCACCGTATAAAATTCAAATAAAAACCACATAGAATATCATGATAATAATGGTACTCTTGATATGATTTACCAAAGCATAGTAGATACACCATATGATAGAAATAAGTTGTGAACAAGGCATATATCTCCCAAAAGTTAATGTGATATGAGAAAAATCCTTTTTACTTTTGAAGGAAGAGTTGTTTTGGAAAATCATTTATATTTTCCACGAAATCATATTGTAAGAATAAATTTCAAATAATATAAAAGACTAGGAAATTGAGATTATATATTAGGAATAAATAATTCCCAACTTAAGTGAAATCAAGTAAAAAGTTTTCAAAATATTCTTTAGAAATAAAACATTTTAGAGAAATTTAAGGAAATTATTAAAGAGAATTTTAAAGTGGAAAAGAATGTCTGTTCTCTTTAATCCAGATATGATCCAAGATCATTTTTCATGATAAAATTAGTTTTTTTATAAAAATAATGGTTTCTTAAAACATATTATTTTGAACACTTGAAAATGGGTAAGATTTTGTAAATGTCACTTAAATCAGGTTTCTTTATCGGGATAAAAATTTTGAATGATCCTTTTAAAAAATGTAAATACCCATAAAATAAATAAGGATTATGGATGGTAAAAATATTTAGGAAATTCATACAAAATTTATGTGGTGTACATAAGAATAAATTAGATGTTATTTTAGGTCAGTAGAGAATAAGAGTAACCTGGATGAAAATGGAGGTTCCTGTTGAAATCCCTTACCACTTTGTAATAAATAATTTTGTATGCCCCAAAAATAATAATATTATAATGAAACGTTTAATACAATGAAATTAAAGATATTAATGATCTGTTACATCAATTGGAAGTATACATACACCATACGTAGGTATTATTAGGGAATATGGAGAATCTCACAAAAATGGGAGTGAGATGAAGAAACCCTAACCATAAGTCTAAATGTGTCCCTCCCTTGAACATATGGCCCTGGAAAATGAAATTAGACTTATTAATAACTTATTTAAGAATGTATTATACATTTATTTAGTTTACCATAATTTTATTAAGTTAATTTTTGACTTTATTGATAAGTTATTATATTTAATTTCGATGTTCCTTGGTGTTCGTTTTCTTTATTTTCCTAATCAGTTCAATTGTTATTAAGTAATGGAGTTCTTGTGGAATGGATGTAAATCTCTAGAAGTAAAATTACACATTATTTTCGAATCAATAGAATCGTTAATGGTTAGTTATATCATTTTTTATGCGGTAAGAGGATAAATCGTTAGATGAAATATTAATGACATTCACTTAGATTATTTTAGCGGTATTTTGATTATTAGGAAATAGTTTTGTCATATGATTTAATAATATGTTTTTGTATAGGTTCATGAATATTATTAGGTTATAATGCATATATTATAGTCTAGTTAAATAATAAAAATGGTTTCATGACCAATAATGACGTTGAAATTGAAGAACAAAACATCGTCGTATACGGAGGTTATAAATTGGAACCTCATGGATGTTGATTTCTAAAAGAGAGAGAGAGAGAGAGAGTAAGGATATTGATGATGGTTATTCCATTCATGGGATATTACTCTAGTATATAGATGATACTATATCTATCATGGTCATTCAAACGGAGGATGTAATGAGAGGATAAGAAAAGATGAAAAATTGAAATGAAACTAAATGAAAAAGAAACGTGCTTTTCCTCTTGAAATAAACTCTTTGAAAATATCCTTAAGAGAATGGATTTTGGACTATTGGAAAGAAAAAGAGCTTATTGGACGTGGGGAGTGACTAAGGAAGGGTATTTGGGCAGAACATTGAGTATCTTCAAGGCTTAGAGGAGTCAAGAGAAGAGGGAATGAGGATGGTTATAGTAGGGGACGGGAGGGTTCTCATAATTTTTTAATCATTAGTTTTTTAATTTCCCTCTAGACCAGAAATAGTAATGATTACGTGACCAATAATAGTAATAAATTCATGTGATTTTGAACCAAGTGGTCTTAAATCACTTATTATGTCATAAGTAGTGTATTTAACTAATAATTTGTATATATAGTATTTTATCATATTTCACTATTCATAATTAATTTGAGTATTTCAAAAAAATACAAAAAAATCACCCTAATAATTTTCTTGATACATAGAATCCAAAAATAATTTCCATTTTTCAAAATTAAATTTCTAAATGTGATTAATTTAATACTTAATTAAAATCATAATTTATTCTAAAAAACAGTTTCAGAACATTTATTTACTTATTCAAAAACATAGGTATATCGTCCTTCCTCTTGAATATTATTTATAAAGTATAATAGGTAATGCTACTATTAATTGGGATATATCATTATTCATAATTGTATTTTACTATTCATAAGGGTAGGAAACTATTCACTACAAATTATGTTTTTCTTATTGGACTCCAAACAACTTACTGCTCACAACCGTTTATGTCAGATTTTTGAAATTCAAATCACAAAGGGGGGAAAATTATGTTTACATGACTAGGTTATAACAAATTTGTCTTTTGTAGATACTTAATATATTATGAATTCTATAATAAATTTATTTTTAAATTGTTGTGGTGTTACCTTATCCCCTCCTTACAAAAATTCTTTCCTTGAAATTTGAAATTGAACTTTTAAAGTTAATGGTTGATACCTAAAAATCCCCTTTTGAGAAAACCACATCGAGAATATAGTTAAAATATTCTATTAATAATAGAAAAGTTAAAAGCATTTATTACTATAAAACAATGCATTCTAATTAGAAAACATATTCAAGTAGGAATAACTAAACCATGATTTAGCTACATTATACTTTAAACCCATACAACGATCAACTAAAACCATTTCATAAATGGTTAAAATTACAAAATATAATGATTCAACACATTATAGTTAAGGCCTCTAAATTTCCAAGATGAACTTATCATTAACTTTTAATCCAAAACAAGCAGCTCTAAAATTCACATTCCAAAGAAGTGAATAACATCATCATGCATCCTCTTGAAATATTGTAATAAATTTTATCACTATAAACACCATATTGGAAACATGTATTTTTGTATTCCTTAAGTAAAATACATGTTATCGGATATATTCCTTAAATCAAAAAGTGTTTTAAACTCAATCGATGAGAGCATAGACCACTTCTCTACAATCCAATAATCAGTTCCAAGGTAGTCTGTACTTATCTGAATCAATCATTTATTCATTATTATCTCAACATGAGATATATATTAATGGTTATATTTCCCACTATAATGTGTTTTCTAAAAAAATTTAACTTCTATTGAATTAATTTTTCTTTTGTACGATTCAACATATGACATAAAATCCTTGATGAAATAGTACTCCAGTACAATCCTTATATATCTCATGATTCATACAACTAATACATTACTGGAGAAAATATTCAAATTATATCATTCTTGACTGTGAATATTAATCATTATACTTCATCTACGATAGAATTATTACATTATCATTATCCAAAATCATTATTTGGTGTATATTGTTGTGACTCTTGGGACATTGATTCACATAGTGTTCCATCTCCTTTTAGTTAAAGCATTAAATATATGGGAATTCTTTGCTTGTCTTGAAATTATGAGAATGGTGGCGTTTTTCTCTACACATGAAGCAAACATATTTTCTTCTAAAGTATATACCAAGGTGTTTCCTTCCACAATTATCACATGTGGTAAAATACATACTTCTCTTCTTACCTTTATCTATGTTTTTCCCTGCCATCTTCTTCATCTTTTTCTTCCCTTCAAATCCATAGGACTCAGATAATTTTTTATATATGTTTTCAATACATGATACTATTTCCTCATATGATGAGGATACTTGGAAGACAATATTATTTTGAAATTATGGATTAAGATCATTATAGATATGATCCTTCTTACTCATCAAATCATGTGAATTGGTGATGATCTAATTTATTCTACTAGGAACCATTTTGTATCAATTCCATATTATATATTAGCTGGAAGCATTATGAACACTCTACAACTCTAAACATGGTATAACACATAGAATAAATTTGTGCATCATAAATATGAGAACCATATACTTTGGTAACTTTATGGGGATAAGTCCTTCACAATGGTGGGTAAATAAAATGTGGATTATCCTAAGCATATCCCTTGGGAGTATCAAATCCAAGAGTGTATCAAGCCCCATTATCACTTACCTGGACACCTCGGGTAAAGATCAAAACTTCTTGTTGGAGTTTTCACTCCTAGGTACATCTGTGTCGGAGCCACCTTTACCTATTTGTATCCAGATAGGGATGTATTTTCTAGAATGATCCACATAATCTAATCCTTACCAAAATTCCTGGATGTTCTTGTATGTTGGTCCTCAAATACTACCTTAGTTATTTGTTCCCTAATCTACATTTCATATTACATTACATTAGCTTCATTACAATAAAGTTGTATCTAAAATGAACAAATAGTTTAGTATATTTGGAAACAGGATACAAAACAATGTTCTACATTACATCATGAAATGAAAACAACACTAAATTAGTCCATTAAAAAAATTCATGCCTCGTAGATTATGCTTTCAAGTCACTCATAACTTACTTCTTCAAATCCTGGTAAAATGAAACATAGGAAATGGGTGAACTCAAATACTCAGTAAGATTAAAAAATATTGTAGAAGAAAACATAAACATAAACATTCGGCATGGTGAATAAATTAAAACACATGCCTTTACCAATAATAAACATGAACACATTATGGAATGAATATGAGCTGAGTAAATAATTCCATAATAAAACATAATAATGGGTATTATACTAGTCAAATAATGACATGAACTTTCAATTATTAGATTCATAATGAGGGAAGTTCATGTATTGGACATGTTGAAACATTTGGTCAAGGCCTCGGCCAAGATGTCTAAAAATGATTAAGGCCTCATCCAAAACCATACATCAAATTGGGAAAGGCCTTGGCCAATTCCATGTCTATTTTCTCTAAGGAGACCTACTAATGCATCGAGAGCCTATAGTGGTCCCCGTCCATCACATACTATATACAATTCATTCCTAATATTAATTTTCTGCACATTTTTAATATATACATTCATATTGAATCTAACATATGAAATATAAATTACTTTCCTTGATCATTGAACATAAACACTAACCATTAAGAATGATATAGTGAATTGTATCAAGATAGAAAATCCATAGTCAAACTAATCATATAAAATTCAATACAACATGGTGTATGATAACATAGGAGATAAAACTCAATTAAGAAAAATATTAAACAATGTTTTTTGACATAGATGATGATAATTTTAAATGAGACCATTGAAAAATCTGGGAGGGAAATAGTCCGTAAACATTCCAAAGTGTCCCTACCACCTTGAACCATTCAAATAATAATCCCCTAGAATATAATCAAAATAATTTTACTCTTGTTATGATATACCAAAGGAAAGGAAATACACCAAAAGATATAAATAGGTGGTGAGCAAGTAATATATCTCATAAAAGTTAATATGAGATAAGAAAAATCCTTTTTTACTTTTGAAGGAAGACTTCTTTTGTAAAATAATTTATATTATCCATCAAATAAGATTGTAAGAATTAATTTACAATATAATAAAAGACAATAAATTTAAATTATAAATTAGGAATAAATTATGTCCCACAGAATTAAAATCATGTAAAAATAGTTCATAATATTCTTTAGAAAAAACATTTTAGAGAAATTAAAGGAATGTATAAAAGAAAATTTTAAATGAGAAAGGAACAATTGTTTTATTAAATCCACAAATGGTCCAAGATAATTTTTCATGATAAAATTATGGTTTTTATAAAAATATTGGGGGATTAAAACATATTCTATTGAACACTTGAAAATGGGGAAGAATTTGAAAATATCCATTAAATCTTGTTTATTTATCCGTATAAAACATTTGAATGATCATTTTGAAAAATTTAAATCTCCAAAAAATAAAGAAGTATTCTAGTTAGTAAATATATATAATACATTTAAACATAATTTATGGGTTGTAAATAAGAATAAATAAAAATTTATTTGAGGTAAGTATAGAATAAGAGTATCCTAAATGAAAATTGAGGTTCGGGTATAAGTCCCTTACCTATTTGTAATCAATCGATTTGTATTCCAAAAAAATTAATAATATTCAAATGATACATTTAATTCCATGAAAATATTTATATTCATGATATGTTATATCAATGGGAAGTATACATACAACATAGAGAAGTATAAGTAGTGAATATGGAGAATCTCACAAAAATGGGTGTGAGATGACGAAACACTTACCTTAAGTGTGAATGTGTTCCACCTTTGAAATTAAGGTCGAGGAATATGAAATTAGAGTTGTTAATAAATTATTTAATAACCTATTTTAAATGTATTTATTTTATCATATTTCTATTTACATCATTTTTCCCTTATTGATAAGTTATTATATGGAATTTTGTTGTTCTAGAGTGTTTGTTTTCTTTATTTTCATAATCGGTTCACTTGTTCCTAAGTAGTGGAGTTAAAGAGGAATGGATATAAATCTCTAAAATTAAAATTGAATATTATTTATGAACCTATATAAGAGTTAATGGTCATTTATATCATTTGGTTACATGTAAATAGGTTGAATCGTTAGATAAAATATTAATGACATTCACATAGTTTATTTTTGTAGTATTTTGATTATTATGAACTAGTTTGGTCATATGATTTAATAATATGTATGTATAGTGGTTCATGAATAATAATTAGGTTATAATACATATAATTTAGTCAGTTTCAACCATAAAAATGGACTAATTACTTATATTGAAGGAGAAATTAAAGAACGAAACTTCGCCGTCCACAGAGGTTATAAATTGGAACCTCATGGACGATGATTTTGTTTATAAAAATAAGAGAGAGAGAGAGAGAGAGAGAGTAATGATATTGATGATGGTTATCCAATTAACATTATATAATTATATTATATAGATGATACTGGATATATCATGGTCATTTGTATAGAGGAGGTTAGGATATGATAACAAAATAAGATAAATTAAAATGAAAGTAAATGAAATAGTTAGGTGTTTACCTCTTGAAATAACCTCATTCATAATCTCTTTAAGGGTAGGGATTTTGGTCTTTTGGAAAGACCAAGAGATTCTTGAACGTGGGGAGTGACTAAAGAAGGGTATTTGGGCTGATATTGTAGTATCTTCAAGCCTTAGATAATTGAAGAGAAGAGGGGTGAGGGGGGTTATAGTAGATGAGGGGAGGGTTTTCATTATTTTTTAATCATTAGTTTATTAATTTTTTTCTATACCAAAAATAGTGATGATTCTATGACCAAGAATAGTAATAAATGCATTTGAGTTCGATCCCAGGGGTATTAGATCACTTATTATTTCAAAATTAGTGTATTTAACTGATAATCTATATATACGGTATTTTATCGTATTTCACTATTCATCAAAAATTTGAGTATTTCGGAAACATACAAAAAATTCACCCTAACCATTTTTTTGAAGTGTAGAATCCAAAAATGAAGTCAATCTTTCAAAAATAAATTTCAAAATATGGTTAATTTAATATTTATTTAAAATCATAATTTATTCTAAAAACATTTTTAAAACATTTATTTTCTTATTCCAAAACATTAGTATATCGTACTTCCTCTTGAATGTTATTTCTATATTATCATAATTAAGGTTATAATTCATTAGGTTATATCACTATTCATAAGGGTATGTTACTATTCATAAGTGTATGTTACTATTCATATGGTTAGGATATTATTCACCAAAAATTATGTTTTTCTCATCAAACTCCAAATAACTTACTGATCGCAATCTTGAATGTCAAATTATTGAAACTCAAATCATATTGGTGGAAAAATTATGTTTATGTGACTAGGTTAAAATAAGTGTTGTATTCTAGAGACTCGGTCTTTCATGCACTCTATAATAAATATATTTTTAAATTATTGGGGTGTTACATTTGAAATTATAATTGGAGAGGGTAAAATATTCTTTTAAGAGAAGTAATGGATTTCATGTACGACTCATCAAAATTTAATGGAACATCCATCAATTGTAGTTTAATTAGTTGTTTTTTTATGAGGTAAATCCAATAAAAATTACTAATAAATACACAAATTTCTATGAATACTATGAATTCACGTCATTTTAGTAGAAAAAGGATTACCCTGTACCAATTTTTTATCATCAAATCAATTGGCCAATAATGATTCCATTCTAAATTATTATGTGGTAGTTAATGAAAATTGGAAAAAAAAATTGTCAGTAAATATATAAAGTAATCAATAAATGTCATAACGTTACACCTCAAAATTTATTCCATAAACACCAACATCATCCATGAATCAACATGAGAACTCAACCACCATATCATGAAAAATATGTTACATTCACTGTTAAAATCTTTTTTTATTTCACATGATAATAGAAATTAATTAAAATGTAATGGTTCAATATGAATATTTAGGTTTGATCCCTCGTAATTTTATTGTAATAATAATAACAATATTGAATGAAATATAGATCATATATGACTCACCTCTCCAGAATTTCATCGATAATTGGGATTTGAATGTGGTATTTCCCCCTGACATATTTTAGCATCCTATATTCCATACACACATTCAATATATAAACTATTTTTTATCCAATTGTTCACCTAATTCATCATCTTTGTTATGCATCACATCGTTGGAGTAACATAATGATGGATGGATGATTCGTAGTTGAATTTATGGAATATCATTACATCATCATGTATCTTCAAAAAATATTTCATTAAAATATAATCTATTAGGGGTGGTAATATATTTTAAAATTAAATTATAGAAGTAAACCCTTCATCTATAAGTGAATTATGCATAAAATGTATTTTTTTTATTTCCTTGAATATCAAAAGTACCGTATTTTATAGCCTTAATTCCATTACATTGTATCTTTAAGAGTTTTTCCTCAACCAAATTGAAAAATTAGAAATAGTCAATCATTAATAATGTCACATTTTCTCTCTAAAATGAATACCATATGTGTTTTAAGACTTTTTTATGTTCTAAATTATGTGGATTTACAATCCATTTAATTAACAACATGTAATTGTCTAGCCAAAAGTTTTTTTCCAATTTTTTGGAATTGGTTTTAATATTATCTTAAACAAATATCTTACTTCATTCATTTCTATAATTTCTTATAAAATATCCATCATATTTTACTCATATTATTTTTTTGAAAACATTTCCCAAGGTTCTCATTAATATTTAGAATAGTATGGAATTAATTTTATTTTACTCAATGCCTGAAGTATTTCATATGATCAAAACTGACATGTTCATCCCTATCTATCAATATCAACCCTCTATTATATAAATCATTAAATTTAGTATATATAACATAATGGCATCCCATTGATGATGGGAATATACCAATCGTTTTCTATCAAAAAATATAAAAAATCAGTGAATAAAATTCCAACCATAATAAGTAAATCTGTGATAATTGAATGTAGATTATTATTTAATATGAATTTATGTGGTGATGTTCAATTTATGTTTTTCTCATTTATTCCAATACAATTTTTTAAAACTTAATTAATTAATATAAATTAAAAATGCATCAAAAGTTAACAAATACATTCACAAACATATACGATTTGATTTTGAAAAAGATGTACAATGTTCCCAGATATTTATGGTTTTAGAAGAACCATACATTAAACCACAATAGAGGGATAATATCATATTTATAATTGTTATACATTCAGTAATTTCCTTTTATAAAAAAATATTTCATAAAAAATAATAAAATTTCTACATTTGAGAAACTTCATCAAGATGGGTTTGTCAATCAAGATATTCTTAACGATCTTGAGGAATTTATATTTTAATAATTGTATACTTTGATGTCTCATCCACCCTAAGAATGGAAGAGGGGACATGTTTGGATCATGATTCATGTTTTTATCAAGATAGTTAACAGATATTTTCAATTTAGTAGTCGTTTTATTTGGTTTCACATAAATTAGAAATCATCTCGATGTATGTTCTCAATTATTTTAAAAAAATATCAACTATTATTATAGTAATTGTTCTTTATCATCAATAAATTATTCTTAATGTGATGATTTATGTATTTGAAATCCAACCTCAAAATATTTTACATGTAAACTTGTTGTGTACTTGGTTATCACTAAAAAATTGTCTTCAATTTACCTCATTTAATGATTATGGTTTTAGGTAGGTCATTTATAGTTTAAAAGAGTTCTCATGTTTTGTTGTCTACTAATCGTTATTTTTAAGATGAGTTTTTTACATTTCATAATTTATTTATTTAGACTATAAAATTATTTCTTGGAAAACAATGGTCGAATATTATATTAAGACCTTCATTTTTATAAATATGTCTAAAACTATTATCGAACATGGGTTTTTTATTAGGAATGATATTGAATTTTCTAAAATATAGTGTCATTGTTATTATGATTATTTATATAATTTAAAAATAAATTTTGTTCGGTCTTATTTTTGTATAACTTATTAAATTTTTTGTGGGGTTTATTGTAATTCACATAGTCACTATCAAAAGGTTTGATCACCCCTAATCCAATATGATGCTCATGAAAAGTATGTGTCCAATACAAATATAAGATGATTATGAATGGTAATGTGAGTAAATGGTGCAGGTAATATAGTCTAAAAAATATCTTACTACATAGGTAGTACCACCACATGGGTTAAAAAATCATTATTCTCATCCAAATAATTAATTATTCCCCTTCGTGGCCCTCTACCTTATTTTCTGTGGATAAAAATAAGTTGTATTATAGTCATAATGTTTTGAAGGATATACAATGATTTATACATCTAATATCCATCAATAATGGAATATATCCACTCTTAAGATGTATGTAATTATCTATGGTAAAATTACTATAGTTGGAGTCTAATGCCTAATATGTGGTATGGAAATATCATTATCCCCTTCTTGAGTCCATTTAACTCTAAAAATATGGATTCTATATTTTTTTACAATTATATATTTCTTATTCTATAACTTCACCATCTTCAATAGTTAAAAGTACTTTCTTGAAAATATATACCCAATATATTCCATGTGCTGGTGAAAATGTATGACATGATTTTTAGCCAACACATTTCTCCATCCATTTAAAAAACAAAAAAATTTACAATAGTGTGTAATCCAATGAGTATCAATTGTATTCAAATATATCACCTAACTTGTTGAATTTATACATGTGGTGATGAGAATTATAATTTTGCATTCATCAAAATTTTCCTAGGATTTGCATCATTTTTATTTTTCTAAGATTGTTTGTTATGTTTTTTTCTTAAAAGTGAGATAATATTATTCAATAGGTCATCACAATTGTTCGGTTGGGTTGAACTAGATGACTATGAAATAGACATAAGTGGGGGTGAATTTTAATCTTTTAAAATAATTGATAGATTCAAAGAAATTATCTGGTTTTTTATAAAAGCTTTCCTTATTAAAGATGAGTGAGAAGTTGAAATAAAAAAAATAACACAAAAATGAATAGTGGTTGGGGGAAAAATGATCACCTAGTCCACTCCATCAAGGCTATCTCTGTGAGCTTTATTATTTTTCTTAGTAAGGTCCTCTTATCACAAGAGCATAAAAACTTATTATATGTAGCTAAAACCATTACAAAAATACTATTACAAGGCATTCTAGTTATTTTATAGGGAACCATAAATCAGCATCTTAGTCCTAGAAGACGATACTATTTCACCTTCGTGACTAGGTACAAGATTATAAAACTATAATAAATAATAGATATTGATTTGTTTGAGAACAATGATTTTCTCTTAGTTGTACCATCAACTAACAGATGTGTTTGATATTCAATAATGTACAAAAATAGTAAATATATAATCAATTTTTCACACGATGTATTTAAAGAGTAGTTGAAAAACACCACACATATGAGTTGTCAGGTATGTCTCTAAAGTGTAACCTATAAACATTCTTTCTCTAACATGATGAAGTAGATTTAATGATAAGGTATAGCATCATTGACAGTAAAAAATCAAATAGCTCAAAACATGTAAGTCTATAAAGTGTATCTCTAGAAGAAATGAAACATTGTTTCTACAATATGGTTGAAAATATCTAGGTTAAAAACATCCAAAAATACCACATAATAAATCATGAATATTTGAATTCAAAATCTTTTAATAGAGTTGCAACATCCCTTTAAGAAAATAAATGATTTAATCGGATGAATACGCGCCTTTGAATCAATCATTAAATAGTTATGAAAATATATTTACAGTCGTCAAGACCATTATACAAATCAACAATAATAAATTCAATTTTAATCTCCATTATTGACTGGTCAAACATGGGGTTCCTTCACATAGTGAAAAATTCCAAAAGTACAGTTGACAAGGTACGGTTGTTCCAAATAGTATGGTTAATGAACCATGTTTTTATTCCATTAAACATAATATTTATACAAAACATAGGGTTGTTGGTCCATTATTTTCCAACGTCGTAGGGTACATAATCCATATGTGATATTCCAAACATAGAGTTTCCATACCATATGTTATGCTTTCAAATGTAGGGTATGGATTGTGTTTTCAGAATACATAAACATTTTCAGAATAAAATATTTTCCCATTGATCAATGACGTGAGTATGATTCTAGAATAATTATTCAAATGAATATTAGTTTCTTAAAATTCACCTTAAAAGAATGATTATTAGTAATACAAGTTTAGAAATTTTTTAAAATCAAAACCAGAAAGAAATTAATGAAATTGTTGAATCAAAACATGCTCAACAATTTCCCTTTTTTATGATAACTAAACCCATAATATATATATATTTTAAAATAATTAATAACATTTCTTTAATAAACTACTCACCAATCTCCCCTTACATATAAAACTTAATCTTTATATTTTTTCGTAAATTTAGAAAATAATTAAAAAAATCTCCTTTTTCATTTTTTTTTTCATTTTTTCATTAAAAAATTTTCTACTTTTTATGACATCAAAAGTATTAGAATAAAATGTAATAATATAAACTCCCACTATATTCATATAAGGATATAAAAATAATTAGTAATAATTTATAAACATTTTCCACTGAATTAAAAAGGATTTGTAAATATATTTAATTTTTTAATTTAAGCCATAATAACTTATAAATATGAAAATTAACACCCCCTAAAAAATAACATAAAACATGGAATTTAAAAATATTTCAATTAATTTTAAAAAAAATCACATGCTATAATAAAGAAAAATATTCATTTTATTTTGATATTTTTATTAATCATAATAAAAAAATAATTTACCATATATAACATGTTCAAAAATTTATACATAAGAAAATCAATTAAAGGTAAAAAAGTCAAAAAGAAATTATGAAATATATAGCACATATTTTTAATTTTCAAGAGAAAATATTTAAGAAATTAAATAAACTATAGAATAAAAGAAGTGTTGAGATGTTAGGAAGGGTTAAATGGATTATCAACACTTTCAAAATATTTAACTCTGCCAATTAAATATGTCAAAACACTTGATAACTAGTTCATTTTGTTTTGAAAATACATTGAACATTGATATAAATAATACCAAAAAACTTTTTCAACCAAAAAAACTATCATATTATCAATGTCCATCTTAGTTCCATCGTCTCTTATGAGTAACTCCAGTTGACATATCATTTCTATTTTAAATTCCTCAAAGTACTATTTTGAAATTTAATTTTCATTCACACTCTAACACTCCCTTTGATGTCCATGAAAAAATTGTATTGATTCTTTTTATATCCCTTTATATGATTCTCTGGACATTTTTAGATCAATATATAACTTCATTATTCCATCATTTTGGGTATTGGATTTAAAAAAATTCTCTTCATAAGATACATCATCATTGACCATTTTCAATGATGAAACTTCTATTTATTCAAATACATGAACATTCTTATATCATCTATATGATTCTTCAAATTAATCTTTGACCAAAAAAACTGATTTTTCATCTAATAGTTCAGAAGAAGAGTTTTCTTTCAATCTCTTTTGATAAAAACATTTATCTAAACATGAATTTTGTTGATCACATCATATTTTCTACGACCGTTACTATAAATAATAAAAAAAATATTTTTAAGAAGAAGAAGTAACAAAAAAATATTTTAAATATATATATATTCTTGGGGTTTAAAATAATATGATATGTTTTTTATTAAAAGTTTTAGATGATGCTTTAAATTATATAGATGAAAAAGTAGTTTCAACAATTTTTTATTTTTAAAATTAATTTTACATAAGATAGTTTATTCAAAAATTATGTAAATGATTTTCAGAACATCAAATTTTAAAAAAATTAAAGAGTAAATGTGGAGTAGATTTTTTCATAAAGCTATATTGAATATTTTATACAATTTTGTGACACAATCATATATACTAGGGTCTAACAATTTATTTAAACGAGAAAAAAATGATTTAATAAATTTTTGCCAAAAACCCACTTTCCACCAATGAAGATAAATTAGTAAAATAGAATACATGTATTATTATAGATACAAAAAAACATCCACTGTTAGTAGTTCAAGTTACAAGGGTTTGCTAATAATAAACTACATTAATGTTCATCACTCTTTTCATTGAATAAACATTACCATATCCAATTAGTTAACCAAATAATGATTTAATACTATATGTCAACGGTTCATTCCAAAAAAGGATAAATACAAATTCCTTTTGGTATACAAATGATTTTTATTTTAGTACTGTTAGAAAGTTTGTTTTTAGTTAAAAAAATATGTTTATTATGTATCGATATTCTACTATTATAGATAAATAATTATTTTGAACCATAAAAATTTTTAATACCAAAAGAAATATTTTTTTATAAAGAAAAAGTCATTTTAATAATGAAAATTTATACCAAAATAAATACATTTGACAGTTGGTAGGCTTTTTATACTTAATACACGAATAAAATAATACTTATATAACATTGTTTAATCACCATTAGTACCAACTCCATATTTTCCATTATTTATAACTAATTTTCAAATAATTTTATTTAGATATTTTTCTTCATTATTTAATATACAAGAATCAATTTTAAATGATTCTACTTTATCATGTAATTATTTAATTCTTGTTTCACATAGATCACATGAAATTTTGGAAGAACTGATTTTTAAATATGTAATTTTTTTTCTATGTTTTATTTATCTGATATCATAGAATCATTAGATTTTCTAAGATTTATATGATAATTATTTAAGGATTAAAATTTATCTTGAAGCCTAAAACAATAGTTATTTAATATATCATAATAACCCATTTTAGTTTTAGAGTTTTGAGATTATGATGATTATACCTCATATGCATGAGCCATAAGACATAATATTTTTTTTACTGAACCATTTAATTTTTTGAAGATTCATTAGAAGAATCACTACAAGTATCCTTCATAATTTTATTTCCTTTTATTTTATAATTGAATTTACTTTTAACTATATGTAGAAGTAAAATATATTTTATATAAAATTTCACTTTTCATTGACAACGTCTATTCTCCTTATTCTATTTCATTCCCATGTCGTTTAGTTTTTCAAAAATTTTAAAAATATTTTACAAATATTTTTCTATATTTTGATGAATTGAATAAGAAGACTCATACAATGTATCTTTGAGATCATCTTCTTTATATTTTATATGAATTTCATATGCAACCTGAAACTCAGCTTAATACATCATCAGGATTATAATTAATTTCATCATTGCTAAATATTTTACTCATGTTGATATTTTTGTAGGAACAGATAGTCCATTCAACTTATAGGGTACTAATCCATGTAATTTTAAAGTTCGATCTGATTTCTTAATTGGATCTCTTAAACCATAAATATTATTGAATTTTTTTTACAATTTGTCATTAATATTAGTGATATTTTGATCTTCATTAATTCTAAAAGTATAAAGATTTAACTTTTCCAGAAGTATTCCATAATTGTATGAAATTTTCAGTTCCATTATAGGAATCAATAATATTTTTTTACACATTAGTATGTATGAAAATGAAAAACTCGATTAAAATTATTAGTCCATAAAAAACATAAAATGGAATTCATTAATCTATAACTGAGATCATATTATTTTTTTGATCATCATAAAATTTCTCTAGATCTTCCTCACAAATTTAGTAAGTCTTGAATAACTTTTTATAAACTCTTATTCCATTATTTTTCAAATAAATAATTATATGATCTTTCCATCATCCATTTTTATCACTATTAATGTAATTATAATGAATCATAAATATACCTTCTCTATAATTAGTTATTTCTAGAAGTATGTATCTAAATTGAATATACATGGGTTAGAGAAATATATCATAACCTTTGATATTACATGTTGATATCAGATAAAAGAATCATGTTTTTATGAAATAAAAATATACCAATAGAGCCCTTCCTCTGATAAAACTTGTTGGGTTTAGTTGAACTGAATAGATATGATGAATAAACAAGAGGGTGGGGTAAATTGTGATCTTTTAAAATATTTGAAATAATTAAAGAAATTCACTTCTTATATAGAGATTCATTATTTATTAAGGATGAGTCAGAAATGGAAATATATAAAATAAATATCATGAAGCTGTATAGTGGTTTAGGGGGAAAATATTCTCTAGTCCAATACACCAATACTATATCCAGGATCATGGTAATTTTCACTTATAAGTTCTTCTTATTAAAAGACCTTTAGAAATGAGAGTAGGCAGTTGAAAATTTTACAATAATAAATTTATAAGGACTTCAGGTTTTATTTACAGGGAACCATAAATCCACATCCTATTCCAAGAAGCTGTTACAATTTCACTATTATGACTGAATCTGTGTAGCCAAAAATACAACAAATCAATATAGATTGATTATATGTAGAACAAAAATCTTATCATAAGTTTCTTTGTAATTGGCAGATTTATTTTATCTTCAATAATGTATAGTATTATAAAATAGATCTTCAATGTTGCATAGGTTTTCATTAAACAATAGTTGAGAAAACAACATAAATATGTGTAAAAATATATGTAACCAATGTGTAATGATAATAAATTATTATTCAAACATGCAGAAGAAGATTAACCTATAAGGTATAGTGGTAGTAGTAGTAACAACAGAAACAAGATCAAAATATGTATGCTTAAAAATTGTAGCTCTCAAGGCAACGACACATAGTATACTTTTAACCACACAGATATTTTAATCCAATGTGTATATCTATATTGTAGTGTATTCTATTTCTTTTTCAAAATACGAACATATCAATATTTATATTGTATGTTGAACAGATCCAAGTTAACCACTTCCACAAATATCAAATAATAAATCAAAAATATTTGAATTCAAAATCATTTAAGAGAGTCGTAACATCCCTTTAGAATACAAATTATTTACTATGACTAATATATGCCTTTGAATCGTTCATAAAAAAAATATTTGAAATAATATTTACTTCTTTTAATACCATTGTATAGAACACAGATAATATCTTCAATTTAAAACTTTGTCATTTACTAGACAAACATAGTGTTCCTTCATGTAGCGATAAACATCCTAAGTATGGTTGGAAATGTATGGTTGTTCAAAAAAGAAAGGTCAATTAACCATATGTTTATCTCTGTAAACTTATGGTTTCATTCAAATGTATGGTTTTTGATATATACTTTTTCAATAGTGTTCAATAAATAATCCATATGTGATATTCCAAATGTAGGATTTGAAAACCATATGTTATGCTTTCAAATGTAGGGTATGAATAATGTTTCTGGGATACATAAACACATACTAAATAAAATATTTTCCCATGAATCCGTGACATTGGAATACTTCTAGAATAAATATTGAAATGATTATTAGTTTACTGAAATGATTATTAGTTTACTCAAATCACATAAAAGGAAAATTTATTAGTAACACAAATGTGGGCAGTTTTGTGCATAAAAACCAAAATTAAACTAAAAAAATTATTGAATAAACACATGTTCAACACCAATAATGGATGGTATGATAAATTTCATGATGGTTTTATCCCTTGTAAATCATTTATCTTAGTTATAGCTACAATATTAGGATAAATATAAAATAATATTATTCACATCAGGGTGATTACATTCCCTCATTACTACTCATTTTTTATTTTTCTTGTACCATATAGTTAAATGATTATACTCTAGGATACTAGTCTAATCAATGATTCTATATCATGTGATTGGTGTCCGTTTTATGCACCTATGAACTAGTGAAGGAAAAAACCCTCATTCACATTAATATTATATAAATTAAAAAATGAATCATAAAATTGGATTCATTTTTTATTTATCGATATGTTTAACACATTTATAAATATTGTATCCTTGGTAGAAAAAAAAATAGACCATAACAGATTGATTCATTAAATATAGATAGAATAAATTAAAATAGATTAATTATGCTCTAATAATAATTAAGAATATTATGATGTAGTTATGGTGATGATAAATTTTGAATCAAGGAGGTATATAATAATCATTTATAATATGTATTTTTTATTAATTTTTATCTTAAATAATAATCTTATTATGGATCATAATGAAAGTTTCAATTCTATGATAATATTTTTAAAATATATTAAAAGTTAATATATAAGAGTAAATTTTCATTGGATAAATAAAAATCACTTTTCTCATTAATTTCATAAATATTATGAATTAATTTATTTTAGGTCCACTAAAAATAAAATTGATTTTGATATATTCAAAACCTAAAATTTGACATAAATATGTTTGAATATTTTTATCTATGAATGAGGTTATAATTAATCCATTATGTTCAACCTTATTAAAAAATAATAAATTCATTTTATTATTCACAATAAAATACTATTATCTATCTCAAATAACCATCATTTTTTACTCTCTTTGGAAAATAATTCATAAGGATTGAGATTTTATATAAAATAATGAATGTTCTTGATTCAAAACTAATCCCTTATAAATGAATTTTGATGTAAAATTATTATTATGTATTCCTTCTACACTTGAATTCTTACTTATTTTGAAACTATCCAAACATTATTTAATGATAAATAATCATCAATATATTGATCATATTAATAAAAAATATTTAATGAAATAAGGAATAAAAAAATCATGAAATGACGAATAATGAATTTTTAATTGAGTTAAAAAAATAAAAAATGTGATGATTGAAAATGGTAAAAGATATTTATCCTTAACAAAAGTGGAGGTGAAAGAAAAAAATACCATCATTCCTTCATATAATTATAAAACATTTTATTTTATTGATCTTGAAAAAACATTGTTTGGTGGACCACTCAATAACATGATCTTCTCATATACAACACAAAATGTAAATATGTTCACCATGGCATGTATAATATAGTTGAATTGTCCCCTTTATTCTGACCAAGAGCACAATTGAAACATGATATCCCATTTATTCTTCATTTTATGTTATTTTATTATTCCTTTTTGGCTAAAAATTATAGAGATTAACTTTTGATATTAGTTATTCTATAATTAGACAATAAGCTATGTAAAATAACTTGGACACAAAAAACAAAATGTGACTTCACTGGTCATACTTTACTACTTAGATTGGTTTACTCGTGTAATGGTTTTAAAAAACATCAAAGGTAATGGTATACATGAACCGTGACACAATTTCCTTGACTCCATGATGATGTTTTCATTATTATTTTCCCATTTTTGAAAATATTTTGAAGAAAATAATTATTTTACCCATATTTTTAAAATATTATATAACTAAAAACATATAGAATAAAATAAATATTATAGAAAAAATATAATTAAAATACATATATGAGAACATGGTATTGTATTTTAATATCATGGTTTTATAAAATGTTTCAATTTGAGATATTATAGGATCTATTTTGTGGATTATTATAAAATAATGAGTTTTTATCTAAGAATTTATGATCAAAAAATAGGAATTAATAATGGAATGTCACTATACTCTATAAGGTAAAGAATCATTCATTCAATTCTAATTGAGTAATAACTTTAATAAAAACATTTTTAATTATCTATATATGGAAATATCATTTATTAACATTCATTTTTTCATATATTGAGGTGAAAATTGTTAACTACAGTTTTCCAAATCCTAAGACACCAATTGAATCCCCAATTAAATTATTAATAATCATTATATAAGATTGAAAATGTCTTTTCCCATTATTGATCGCCATACCTCAATAAATATATGTGTATACATTAATTAATTTCAATATATTAACAGATTGTAAATATATATTTTGGGACTCCATAAGAAATAAATAAAATAATGTATATGTAAGACTGTTTAAATTAGTTAAGGAAGGAGAAAGATAATTATGATCATGGGAGGAATCACAATGTTACTATTGGATAAATGATACCATATATAAAAGTAAGAGTCTTATAATTTTCACATCCGAGTTCTTATTTTTAGGTATTATTTTTTTATTTTGGTGTTTTATTTATTCCTTGATTTTCCCGAGAGTTTTTTGAAAAAATGGATTTTTGGACCCTACCAGTAGGTGGTACAAAGTCGGTGCATGGTTATGGGAAACCATGAGCCCTCCAAGGATAAATTATGTGACCTAAATAGTTGTAATGTCTAGGTCATACCACTTTATGAACCAGTATGTTCCCTCACCTTAGAAAATATGATACCAGTTTCCTCTTGGAAATAGGATACCTCATGGTTTCACCATTGTTTGGACAACCATCCAGGACAACTATGTGGCTCATCTTGGTATTTACTGATCTAACCTTCCCCAATTTTAGCCTCAAACCACACGTAATTCTAGCCATACAGGATTTCAAGCCCTATGAGCTTCCTCCTCTCCCTATTTCCCCCCTTGAACACAAATTTTTTAGCTTTCTTTTTCTTGGATCTTAATGAATCATAATGTAAGTTTCTCTTCTCTTAATTTTTTCCTTTTTTTAGGGTTTTTCTTCACTCTTTATTAGGTTCTCTTTTCTATAGCAGGTTTTTTGACCTAATAGGGATTTTATCATGATCTATTGGGTAAAATATTGATGTTTGAAGTTGCATATTGCCTTTATAAGGTTTCTTTGTCTTTTTTGTGGATTTCAACCAACTTCTTAAACTTTCTAAGTGAGAGTTAGATGATTACATGTTTTAAAATTATTATAGTATTTTTATACTGTTTATTTTTTCATTAAATGTGTTTTATTGATTTTTTTAATGGCGAGAAATGTGTTTTCCATTGGATTTGAGGTTTGTATATTCTGAAAACAAAAATCCAAATAAATTTGCTGTAATTCATGGGTGGTTTCTTATTATGCTTCATCAACGTGTTATATAAATTTTTAAAGTGATGTGAAGAATTTTTATTAAATATATTTATTGTGTGTATAGATTTGAAAGAGGTATTATCAATAAAAAAACTTGATTTCTCATGATTACTCATGATTCTTGATGTGTGTATGCGAATATGGTGATCTCTATGGAATGTAAAAATTGATAATTGAGCACAACGGGAATCCTGGGTACCTTGGTGGAAGAACTAGAACTAGTATGCTAGTTTTATTGGTGGGGTCAAGACTTGGTTTATTCAAGAATGATTTACAAAACAACGTTAACTAAACATGATGGTGATTGGAGGCCACTATACCGAGGGATTGACTTCTCTCTTATGGATCTTCCATGAGGATTTTGTGGGTTATGGATTATATACCATATTTCAATGATATATGAGGTTCCCAGGGTACCACTACTACTAGTGCCTATAGGGATTTCGCCTAACATGGTGCACTCTTAATATGTGATGATATCCATTAGCATACATGGACATTGTTTCCATTATAATTGAATGTCCTATTTCATTGAAAATGTTTTATTTAAACATTTTTCCTTATAAAATTTCCCTAAATGTTCTTCCATCCTTTTTCTTAAATATTTTCATGTTAATTTATCTTCTAATGTTATGGCATGCAATTTTTCTTTTGGGTGTACACCTACAAAACTTTGTCTCACAACCTACATATATCATTTCTTGTATGTATATTTGTCTTGTACAACCCATTTAAAGGAAAGATGTTCTATGGTAGTGGTGTTGTATTTGGGTTATTGTATCTCTCATATCATAGATGTTGGTGGTTTTGGATTGAGGGGGATGAATGTCATGTTTAGTAGTGGGTTTTGGGTTGTGATTTAGTTATTTTCCCTCATTGTTTTGGTAATTTGTTTTTTTTAAGTTTAATATATTTAACTTGTGTTTTTTTGTGCCATTTTTTGTTTTGAATATTGATATTTCTGTGATGTTTTATATTCAGTTATGATTTTGTTTATTTTTTATGGGTGAAATCATTCCCAAAGGTCTATTTTTGGTACCCAGAAACTTTTTTCTAGCTCATGGGGATCAGGAACACCCTTTGGGAAATGCCACTGGCCTGTTTGAGTGCCATGTCAAATGGCACCCCATCCCGGTTCATTAAAGAATGGTATGAGAGCCATATTTTCACCCTTTATTTGGGTCATGTTATTTGGGGGTGTCTGGATAGATTGGATTTGGTATTGTCAAGGCTTGAGGTTTGGTTACAAGTGGGGGTGTTTGTCTAAAACACCTCATAATGGGCCTTGAGTCACCATGGGATGTTGGGATTTTTTTGACTTCTCCTCCAAGTGAGATGTACAGGATAAATACTGTATAAGGATATTTGGTGGGTGTGGTGTAGTTTGGTTTAGTTTGTTATTATGATGGATTTTGGTTTTCATTGATCAATGAAGTTGGTTGGGAATTGTTGTTGTT
This sequence comes from Viscum album, assembly GCA_963277665.1. Taxonomy (NCBI): domain Eukaryota; kingdom Viridiplantae; phylum Streptophyta; class Magnoliopsida; order Santalales; family Viscaceae; genus Viscum; species Viscum album. Next base: position 899,615,513 of record OY728127.1, read on the forward strand.
GCTGAAAACTATTAGAATGGTTTATTGGTATGTTTTCATTGTGGTTTTTTCTTGAGGTAGCAAGATTCATCCCCAGAGACCATTAGTGTAGCCACGAGAAGAGGCTGGAGAGAGTTATCCTTCACAAATTGATCTGGGACTAGTGAACATTGTGGTATGGGATGTCCATGATTTCGGTCAGGTAGTAGTTCATGGACCTTCTCATGTTAGGGAATCCAGAACAAGTTTATAAAAGGACATATCATTGGAGTTACTCAATAACTATCCACCTTTCTTATGGGTTAGCACAAATCCTTAACAAGTAGAGGATTGAATTGATAAAATAGAGAGTATATTTGGGTTTATTGACACTCATGAGGAAATAAAGGGGAAGTGTTCTTTGTTCTTGGTGGAAGGTCCTAGTTGGTGGTTTTGGGACTCAGTGTTCCAGGGTTAGTAGCACAAGCAGAAGGGTTTGAAGGATATTAAATTCATATTTAATGATTAGAATTTCCCCAAAACCTTGGCCTTCACCAATACTTGAATGTTTTTGGATATTCACTAGGGGATCAAACCATGATGGAATATACAAATCAGTTTATTATATATATGTGTTATGAGATATATTTGTTAATTTTTTTGATATGACCCACTACCAATAGCTGTTTATTTTTGGAAATATTTTTCTAGAACATTACTTCATTTTAATTCTATCATGGAAAATTCAACTGAATACGATTAAGTGTATTTATTATTTCAATCCTCAATAAAACCAAATATATTTATTTTAAATTTCAGAAAATTGCATTCTAATATAATTGAGGGATAACTTGTTTGGTGAGAAAGAATTTCAGACATTATTTTTTTCATACCAAAAAACTATATACATTTTAAAGAATGAATTATATGTTATGCGTTGTGATGGAATAATTTAATGTTTTATCTTATGATGTAGTGAACATATATCATGACAATATAAATTGGTATCCTAAGAATTTGATAGAAATTTATATTATTATTTATAGTCATAATTCCTTTAATTGATTCTAAACCAAGAGAAAAACATGATTATTAAATGATGAAAACATTTGATAAACATTTATTATCTCCATAATGAATTTGTTTCTTAAATGTTTTGATTTTTTAATTAATTAATAAAGAGTGAATGGAATTGTTAAAAGTGATACATTTATATTTATAATGTGTTATAACTTTTTATTCAATTTTTAATTTTATACCATGTATTTCACATTAACAATCATACCAAATAATTTATTTTTTTTATGAATTTCACATCACCGCATAGATAAAAACACAAAGAAGCCTAAGGGTTGATTGTAACTCTCTACAAATTAACCTTGAGAAATGAGTGGTTTTATTTCTATGAAATGATTTCACATGTCTGGATGAATGTTAATTAAAAGATAATAGATGATAATGAGTGTGAAGAGAGTCTAAAAGAATTAGATGAAAACAATAAACTTGATAGTGATAATATTTGATGCTTTTTCATAGTTTTTTCATCATGAACTTATATGTGATTTGATGTGGTTATAAATTCAATTAATATTATTGATGTTATTTCAAAAGGGTGATAATGACATGTGAACGAGAAATGACATCATGTATTATTTACAAATTTACATTTTGAAATCATTATCATTAACTCAAAAATAGTTAACATTAAATGGTATTTTTTCAAATATTAATATTTCTTGGCCATTGTTTATGATATTAAAATTTACAAAAAAATTTAATATTAATGGTAGTATTTTTTATGAGATAACATTAATTTGATAAAACATAATTTTATTCCAATATTATTGATTGTATGAGAAGAGAGTGGAGACTTTCAACTAGGAAGATATCATCACCTCTGATTTGGTGACATGTAATAAACTGTGGAATTTCATACATATTTATAAGATTAAGTCATAAACCCCATATATCTTATATAATAAGAAAACTGATTAATATGTAGATTGATATGGAATTTTCCCTATAGATGATTGATAAATCAATGTAAATTGAGGATGTCACTAATCACCACTATGTTTTCTGATATTATATATTGATTACATGATCCATAAACAACATGTAGTAAGCAAAAGTTATCTATATCTAATAACTATATGTATGATAATGAATATAACTAAAACAATAATTACATTGATAATATATCTCTTGAAAACAATGATTACATTTTCTACCAAAATATGTATATGAATACATCTTCTTGAATATTACATAAAAGATTTTATATTATTATTTGATTTTTGAGAGTTGAAATATTATTCAAATCCTTTATGTAATGGTATGTTATATACTATAAAATTATAATTGATGCGAATTTCATATATATAATGGATAAAAGTTATGGTTTTTTCATAGAACAAATGTTTGTCACAACCAGGGACTTTTTTTTATCAAAAGTAGTAACCTAATAACAACAGGGAATAAGTACATATCATTACATGAGAATGGTGAAAATAACATGTTTTAAATTATGACATAGGTATATCTTCTATTATTTCCATGTGATGAACTAAATAATATCAAGCCATTATTTATAATACATCATATCATATAATAAAAAAATACATAACAATAATATTAAATGTGATAATAAAAGAATGAATTTCCCAAATTATTCAATAATTTCCATCAAGAAGGTTGAGTAAAACTACTTCCATGGTTGATCTTCACCTATTGATGATCATTTTTAAATACATGGTTAACATGGAATATACCTTGGGTTGGAGTCTCTATTTTTTATATGTGTTTAATGAAATATAGTTATTCTACATAGAATTGTTGACCATCTCCTAATAAATGAAAAAAATGGATTTCAATTATCGTGTGAAAAGTCACACTATTTTGTGAGGTGAAAGGATCCAATATTTAAAAGTAAAAGGTTTGTGAAGATATAAATGATATATTTAGAATTCATCATTTTTAGAGCACACATGGTAGAATTTATTTTATAATATGGTGATCCAATGATATAAATTACTGTATATATAAGGGAATAAATACAAATATGGGGAACATTCCAAGAATATTTGATATATTGGTTTCAAACTACTGGTTTCATTTATATATACTTTTTCCATAATATTATGAAACCCAGACCATAGAGAATGGACCAAGTTAGTATAATCATGATGGAGGAATAGTCAATAGTTACTGATCTCTTGTTATACAAATTTCCATATAGTTTCATAATTATATATTATATCTTTTATAAAATTTGGTTTCAATGTAGAGACAAATACTATCATTCCTTCATTTATAATAATTCACTATATTTATTCATTCAATACTTCTTCAATATAGATTCCATTATGCTAATATATTATTAATGTTACAACCCAAATGTCAATTTATTATATATATTTATCATGCTAACTTATTCCATCCATTCAAGGTGTTTTGGTGAATTTTTTTAAAAAATTTAACATTTTAGGGGCCTTATGGATTGACAAACCATGATAACGAACTATACGACATATGGTTTTTTTTATAGTAGATAGTATCAAAGATATAGCATGGTTTGGTTAACTATACTAGTAACCCATTCAATATGGGAATGTTTCATTTTATTTCATTTTTAATTGGAGACTCCTCCTTTGAATTTTTGATATTGAACATAACATCCTAAGGGGACTTCTCAATCATTCCTTTATATTTCCAATACTTCCTTGGTGGACTTATTATCGTTTCATGGTGATTCATCTACCATTACCTATGGTAATGGTAGTTTTATCCTTCCTCTTCACCTATCTCTTACTTTTTACTATGTTTACCATTAACTCTGTAATCTTATGTGCTATAGAGGTGTAATCTCTAGAATTTTTTTGCATTAACTTTGTTTTTTTGGCCTCTTGGGAGAATAGAGTCCCTCTTACAAGATATTCTATCCCCATTCATTGAAAGAAGTATTTTTATATCAATTGAGATATTTGTATTCATATCGGTACACGTTATTTGAGGGAGCCATGAATTATTAATGATTTAATCATTCTTATGAACAATAAAAATGTATTATATATTATCTAGATTCATTTCTTCAAAAAATTTACATGTATTACTTATCTTTTCCTTTTTATAGATTAATTTCAAATTTTGATAGATCTTCTAACAAAAATGAAATTTCATACATATAGGGTGTTTGGTATAATTCCAAAGATGGTTTTCTAAAAAAATTATATTTCATAATGTTTTGATTGGAATGAGATTTATAAACATGGATGATACATTCTTTAAGGGTTTTATATGATTTAAAATTAAATATAATGTTTGATTGGTTTATTGAGTTTTTTAGTTGGTTTATTGACTGATTGATTGTTTAGAATTTTTAATTGAGTGATTATTGTTATTACTTGGTTTCTCTTGTGTAATACCATCAGTTTATAATATTATTTAAAAGTTGTTTCAAATGCGGTTTTTGAATTTATTAATTAATAATTATGAATCAAAGGCACTCTTTACACGTTATGAGAAATTTATTACATCAATTGTTCGATACAGCATTTTTAAGTCATGTCATTTTCCATTATTGATCTTTATATATATATATATATATATATATATATATATATTATGCATGACTTAATTTTGATTCATGAGACTAATTTTATGGAGGGAACATTTTTAAAATGGGTGTTTGTAGGTGGTTTTATATTGTTATTGCATTTTCTTCCCATGGGATATGTTTTTATCATGTAATTGAAATTTTTTATGATTGTATCCCAGCTTATTTTTTTTATTCTATGATTTAAATTTGGATACTAATTAGGGAATTTATGGATGTATTCACTTCTAGTTTTATATTTTTGTTTTATAGTGGCCCTTAATTGGGTTTTTTAAGATAAGGGGCCTATCTTTGTGGAGGATTATTGAGGAAAATTCAAGTGGTGAGTTGTAAGACAATAAAACCAGTTGGAAGTTGATAGCAATAATTTGTGTTGAGTATTGTCCCATTTTTTCAGATAGTGTTAACTAATGATATATACCACATCCCATGGTTTCAAAATTACTAATTTAGTATGTGAGTTTAAATTTCTTAGTTAGAATCTACATTTTTATGTGGGTATTTTGTGATTAACCTTGATGTTATTTGGGTATTATTTTCTCTATTATTATCTTTTTCTATTATTTTTTTCTTGTATGGTTGTTCATTTTATAAATTACAGTTTTGTAATTATGTAATTATTTCCAAAAAAATTAGTCTAGAAGGGGGATTTCATAATATAATATGTGAACATGGTTCTTATTTTTTATAAAGGAAATTTATTTTAAAAGAGAAACCTATGATATGTTATTTTTCTCAAATCATGAAAATTTGAGAGAGAAATATTTGTTATCCATTATTTTGAAAATAGTATTCTTGGTTTATTTTATAAAAATAATGATATGGAATATTGGTCGTATTCTACATGGTAAGGGACACACCCAATATACTAACATTGGGGTGAATATAATATCTTTGATTTATGCTTATTTTTAGATTCATGATTTGATATTTGATTTCTATCACTCTCCCATAAGAAGAAGATATATGTAGATTCATTGTGGTGACCTAATATTCCCAAGGTGATGGTGAGATTTGTATCTCAAGTTTGTTGGACAAGTTGGGCCATGTAGAGAATCATCATCCTTATTCATCTGCTTTTGTTTTGGTTTCAGATGGTTGATTTAAATCAAGTATAAAGATATTTATTTGTTTTTTATAATGTATTTGTTAGATTTTTATTTTATCATTCTTGTTATTAGTTGTATGGTTGTATTTTCTTTCTTGTATCTAATTATGTATTTTAATGGTTTTCCATGTAATAGTTACATTATATTAGATTATATATAAGATTCATTTTAAGGGTTTATTTATCTTTGAGGGTGAAATTATTCCTAACAGTTTTGTTTTGAAACCCTTGTTCTTTGTTTATAGCAAGTCACGATCATGAAAATGCATGGGGACTTTTGGAGACCTGGTTTTGGTGATTTTTTAGGTTGAACTATTCTAGATTATTATAGAATGATATTACATCCATCTTTTTATGTAGTGGGTTAAAGGAATATTTGAGATAATATAATCATAAATGAGAGGTTATTTCAAGGTAGTTCCTCACTATCACTTCTTAATGTTAAACCATGAGTTTCCATGGATGCTCAAGAGATTTATTTTAAAATTGAGTTTTATAGTTAGAAAATATGGATAATTTTTATGTGGGTTTTTATACATTGATTTTTTTGGAAATCTAAAGACTTATTTTGGAAGATGCTTGGTTTTTGGGGTGAAAATGGGAGGAAAAAAAGAGGGTCATGGAAATAGAGCATAATAGGTCATACATTTCATAGACCATGTGAAATTATTTCAATATAATTCAGGAGACATTGGTATCTTTGGTTCATGGTAAAAAAATCCATATAGGTAAACTGTGCATATTAGTACATGTCACTTTTTCCACTCATTTTATACTTTTAAACTCTCTTATGAGTGATATGGCTTGTCTATGAGTTATTTAGGGGAACTATATATATTCTAAAGGTTATTTAATCAATTATTAATGTGATTTTTAAAAATTACTATTTGAAATGTTTATTAAAAAAATAAATTTTTAGAAACTTATCTGAAAAGTCATTTAATAGTAAAATAATTTAATTTTGTAATGGAAATGAATTTAAGAAGTGTTTGTTATCAAATATTTTGGGCATGTTATATAAAATGGATTCCATGATTTTGGAGTAAAACTCTGAAGTTAATTTTTAAATAGTTTTTATCTAATTTATGATTATATATTCAATGTATTGAGATGTAACAACCAAATATTTTATGATATATTTCATTTCAAATAAATTTATTTTCCTTGATAAATTTTGATACCCAAAATCACGAGTCTAAATAAATTGTATTATAGTATACCACTATAAAATATCCATTATATTGGATAAAGAAATATGAATAAACTCATATTGAAAAATAAGTATTTAGATTTTATATAATGAAAATATATTTGATAAATAAGTACACAATTTTTAGTAAAGAATTCATTCTTCAAAAATATGTTTTCTTCAAATTAGATTTTTATTTCCCTTTCTCGGTGAAAATTATAACTAATAGCTAAAATTTTTAGATATTATAGAAATAATTTTATATCATTCTTTAAATAATAATTTCAAAATTATCCTATGGTGATATTTTTATAATTTTCTCAATATATAGATTTTTGATGAATTTGGAAAATATATAATTTTTTAAGAAATTAGTATTTTTTTCTAGTATTTCCTATTTATCCATTTTGATTTAGACTATTTTAATAATTTCATTATCTTATATTTCTTAAAAAATAATTTAATTTATTCATTTTATCAATAATATACTTAATATTGATATAAAAATAATTTAAGACTTAAAAATGAAATTTTCAAAAAACGGTTTTTATTTAAATTTTTTGTTATTATATAAAATTACTTAATACCATTTATAGAGATTAAATCTTGAAAAAAGGATTATATTTTTGAAATTAACCTATAAAAATTTACCAATGAGTCCAATTTAATTTATTTCTATTTTGAATTATAACAATGAAAAAATATTACTACCATAGTAATAATTGTAATAAGGTTAAATTACGGATATTCTAAGTAATAATGCCACAATTATTCATATTAATTCTTATTGGATTAGTGTACTTCAACCCTTATGACCATGATATCAAATTTTAATTACATACACAATTATTAATATTAATTCTTATATGATTAGTGTAATTCAACCCTTATGACCATGATATCAAATTTTAATTACTTATGGGGTAATTTTCCTTGAATAAAACTTAGTAATAATTTAATCCTTTAGAAAAACCAAGGTCTGCACCTCCACCAACTTATAAAAGGACACCCATTATCTCTCATATTTACACCACTCAGAGCTTCCATGATCAACCAAACCCATATCGATTAAATTTTATGATTCCATATATATGAACTATAAGTTTTCGTTTAATTAAAATTCAATTATAGGGGGTACTTAACAAAGTATTTAAAAGAGTTCTTCAAAATAAAAGGTATTCATCTTACATGACTGATTTTGATTTAATTAATTTTCTGCTTCCTCAAAATCTATGTTATAATTTCATAAAAAATACATCATTATAATCAATATATAGAATTGTAAGTAGGATTCTATATTAACTGCTTTTCATATTATTTCTATTAAATGGTAAATGAAACGTATCACTCATGCTTGCGAGTCGACTTCCACCTCTCTTAGAGTCATGATTCATTCTCTATCACCATAATTATTGGATTGGCATTGTGAAGGATTTAATGAGTATATATGATAATTATTAAAAATATTGTGAAAATCTAATTAAAATTACATTCTGAAATTATTATGATTCCATCATCAAAAATATTATAATATCACTCATGCTTACATGTGGAATACAACCTCTATGAAATTATGTGACTCACTTTTCATTTTTTATATCGATAGTAATAAATATTGAATTAATGGATTCATTTAATATATATTTTTTAATAATGAATTTATTAAGGTGAATTGTAATTTATTTTTATTTCATTCCAACCATTAGATAATGGAAACATCACTCAAGCGTACAAATATATTATTATCTCTAAAAAGTGATGTAATTAGTTTTTCATCACTAATATTTATGAATAATTTAAAAAATCATATGATAAATAAATATGATACTTATATCATTCTTGACACTCCATTTCATCTCATGGATTATAACATGTCAAGGAAACATATCTTTTAATGAAGAGAAGAAGAAAAATAAAGAAGGCCAAGGATCAAAAATACACTGAAGGTTGTTCTTGCATGCACCCTTGAGCAGTGCTGGTGCACATGGTACCTCTGTATCAACCTACATGACCAAAGTATGTATCAACCAACACAGAACCCTTGAGTAAGAAATGTGAGAAAAAGATTCCCTACACCCAGTGTTCTATATTTCTATATAAATAGGACTATCGGGTCCTCATTTAGATTCAAAATTTTTATTGAAGGCCTTATGATGCTCTACCCACCCGACTCATTCCCCCAAGCCCTATGAAATCTTCTAGGGAGTCCTCTACAACCTTAATAAGACGGAATTAAGAATGGGTAGTGTAATTAAACCCCTATTATGGTTTAAAATACATAGCACATGCATGAAGAATCATTTACCTCATGATTGAAGATCACTTTCACGAGGCTCCCTCCCTTAACTAGGGGCTATTGTGAGCCTCTTAGGGTAGCACATGTAGAGACCCTTTAAGTCTTGAGAAATGTTTACCCAATGTTTTGTTTCCTAGGTGGTCCCTCACCCAAGGTAACATCACCTCTCCCAGGTTCACCTGAGTGAAGTACACCATGTGCGAGCCTTGGCTCACCCAAACATACATGTGTGGCCCCTCCTTTGGCTTTCCCTAGCCTCCATACTACAAGATCCTCGATTAAGGACCTCTTAAAAGCCATCTACAGAAGGGTATATCTTCTTTTCACTCCATTATCTGAAATGGACCAAAATTAAACCTCCACTGATGCCTCTAGACATGCAGAAACATGAAGTGGGTCACACAAATGGGTCTCCCATTTGGATTTTCATTCCATCAATAAAAGGTTCCCCCCACTTTTCCTTCCTTGATATTTGGGTCCTATGTGTGCATGTGGTTTTTCATCCCTTCATTCATGAGGAAATCAACCCTAGGGATAGTGTCAAGGAGTTCCTAGTCTCAGATTCAAGTACCAGGACCATGTCTTACCCTTATCTTCTCTAAGACCCAGATCCTCTTATTACAAGTAGGGACAGAGAGGATAATTTTTTCGTTTCCTATTTCACATGGGATTAGACTCTCCTCCATTTATATAGAACTGATTTTGGAGAATCCATTTTAGATCAATCTCTTATTCTTTCTTGAAATAGGTTTCACTCATACTCCTCCCCACCCCCTCAACCACTGGTCAAAGAGGGTATGGGAATAGGAGTCCTCTCCTCTATCACCTATACCCCCAACCTCTTCCACCAGTAGATAAGGAGAACTATGTGGTTTTATAGATCTTTGAATGTTTATTTTCAATCAAATTAAATCATGACCCATCCAAAATCATGTGGTCATATAAGCCATCCATTATTATAGAATTCATATAGTCAGTTGTATGTTTTAGTAGAGAACCTTCTTTCATATCATCGTCTATCCTTCCATCAATGTTTTTCCTTATGTGTGATTCCTCAAGGACATGTATCCAACCGCAGGGGATAAATTTTTTTTAGTCTTTTGGATCATATTTTTCTTCTTGTTTCTCACACAGATCATGACTCATGTGGGCTTAGAGATTGACGGTGGTCATGATATCCACATGATCCCAAAACATTTGATAATCCTTCTCAAGAGTAAGCCTTGTTTGTACTAATAATCTAGCCTCATTTCATGTATATTCTCCAACCAATTAAGGAAATACTCCTCATGAGTAATCAATAATACAACAAGTTTTTGGCATCACCCTTAGAAGTAATCCCAAAAATCACCCCAATCCATGGTAATCCTCCTCATAGGTAATCCCCAATCATAAAACACATTTACTAAGGAAAACATTGTGTCTATGAACTTAATTATTGACCTATGAGAACTCAGATTCCAATTATAATCAGGATATGTAGGATGGCTACTTAATGCCTTAGCTCAATGAGCCTCCTCCTTAGGTGGAAACCTTAAACAAGCCTCCAAATCCAAATGTGTCTAGATGATCCTTCATGTACCCTCTTTCATATGGCATACTATTCAAGATTAATATCCAACATAATACCTTCAATGGGTATTCCCCCCTACGATACAACTTTGAGTTCCTTTTTAGGTATAGTTTTAAGAAGCTAAACTACATGGGTTTTGATTCCCTTAGAAATTGGATATGTATGAAGCCTTATAGAGGACCAAACTCAATACCCAAAATAAACCGTATTTTTTATGGCCCCCATTCCCTGTAAGGTCTAATTCAACAGGGTAATCCATATTTCTTACATATTCCATAGATTTTTTAGCATGAGTCCCATGCGAAAACATGAGTAGGATCTTATCACTTAGACAACCTTGGCCTAAAATTCAATTTTTATTTGATTTTCTAAAACCCTCTTTACGGGTGAGTAGGAACCGAAACCAAAACAAACTGAGATTCATAATTCAAAATTCAAACATATCATGACACCTGGGAAGATCGTCTCGAATCATGTCATTTTCCGCAAACATCATGAGTATCCTATCATCATCACCATCCATCATCGATGTCAACGTCGTCGTTCAACCATCGCACCTACTGGAGAACATCGACTAGGCCACCAGAACTAAACCGCCAAGTCGTCGTTGTCCCAAAGCAAACAGTGACCACTAAAACAATTGATCACACCAAATCATCATCACGACTCATAGGCAAACCATCATCACAGCGTGCCAGAAATCAACCTCGTCACAAGGTGGCTAGAAGAAAACAACCCCCAAGCTGCACAAACACCCACCACTGTCATTAAAACCAAAAGATATGATGTTCCCCATTAAGAAACCCCAAACTATATGGGTTATGATTCCTTTCACAAGGATACATATGAAACTCATTCATGGGTCCTATACCAACATCAAAACAACTTCTATATCCCAGGATGACCACACAGTCTAGAGTACCCCACTGTATAGCTAAAAACTAGATTTATCATAATAAAAACCAAAGATTTTTTAATTAGTATATAATGGGATATAATTAAAGGGTAACTTCATATATATAGAGATATCTCCATTGATGAAGAAGATTGGATACATACAAATGATTCTAATTTTCATAAATGTTAATAATTGAGAGTTAATTTAAAGGTTACCTACATCTTATATGGGAATTAATATAGGATTCACAAAAATATCATAAATATATAATAGAGTCCTATATTGGGAAAATTTCCCCTCAAAAGGGTGTGATGAGACTGACCTCTCATCTTCTCGAGAAATGTGAGTTATTAACTATCATTGGCCAAAGTTCCCAATGAGTGTCTGACTTTGGAATGTAGGTCACTCATAAATCATAGATATAGAACCATTGGGTGTTTCTAGTTCTATGAAAAACCCCATTGGAAAATATTCGAAAATAAAAAATCGTGTTTTCATGAGAAACAAAAATGGGGAACCTTAGGTGAATCTATAACCTAGATGATAGTTTCACCCACCTATAAGGCCCCATTATCTCTAAAAATGAAATAGGTCCAAACAAAACAATCATTCATTCATATGTTCATTTAAAGAGAAGATAATTTGTTGGGTTCTTCCCATTTGGGTTTGTCATATATTCATGCACTTTATCTCAAAACATCATTTGATACAATAGAGTCCGTCCAACTTCTGAAAATATAAATCCTAGATTCTTTTTATGATATTTCCTCATCCAAGAAGAAGAAATTGTCATCAATACAGTAGATTCAATGATGGGTCTCTAAAGTGATACTCTAAGGGTATTGTCAGCACGGTACTATACTGCCCCTTGTGGCCACCTGACAGTCCCTCCATCTCACCGAACCCCACCGCTCATCTGGTCAGTGACGGTCAGTGGTCCTAACACACATGAAAACAACCATCACCTTCAAACATTTTAGTAGTAATTCCCCAAAAAGAAACAACTAGTCCCTACCTTAAGTTAGGTAGGTGGATTAAAAGGCCACATAAGACCACGTCCAAAAGACATAGGAGTCCTTTCAAAGGGATCCTTCAAGAAATCACCACTGCCAATGTCTCATGGTAGAAAGCCCTTAGTATTATGAGGGTGTCTTCCTTGACAGACCGGCCTAGGTCATCCAAACCCTAGACTAAAATAGGGCCTATTGAGAGAAGTGATCAGTCACTAGGGAGTTGTTTCACATCCCTCCACCCTATAGATAAACTAAGAAAAAAATGTTTGTGTCCAACTGCGGGTGGGTACATACACCCATCCACTTTAATTTAGCTATTTAGCAGACTCACTTGGTAATATCCAAGGAATCCCACCTTGGAAATATGGTAGAATATCATGAGTAGAAACATACACCTAATGACACCTAGAAAGGCTACCATTAGACACATCTAATAGCACTTCAAGAATCCCACCGACCATGTATGGCCTTAAACTATGATATGGAACATACACCTACATGAACCCACCAAGCCTACAAGCAGTGTAACGCCCCGACCCCAGTTTCCCAGATTCGGTGCATTATTACATAAAATTGGCATGATCACAAGAAAGATCAAATATCAAAAGACCGATTGGTTTAGTATCCTTAGAAACACTAGATATATTCATAAGTCATACATTACATCATAAAAATGATAACTAAAAAACCATCTTTTCTTCATAGTCCACACTCATATCCCCACATACTATCCCTGCAGGTTATTCATAAATTACTTCTTCACATATTGGAAAAAATAAAACATTGAAAGGGGTGAGATTAGATGCTCAGTAAGGATAACAATATAGCGGAAAATTTCATAAATATTCAAAAACATTTAAGGCAATGTATAACTAAAACAAAATCCTTTTAAAATTTAACTTCAACATAGATTGGAAAAAATAAAATGAAATAATTCCAATTACTTATTCACACGGATATTTTACTAATCGAATAATCACATGCCACATCAATAACCACTTTCATAATGATGGAATGCATAATTCCAGATTATCATAACCACATAGCCAAGACCTTGTGCCAAGACTAAAAATTAGATTTTTTCATGGCCTTGTGCCAAGACACTAGTTTGTCTCATGAGACCTACCGATGCATCGAGGAGCTATAGCGGGCTCCACCCGTCACATATTAAGTCCAATTCATTCCCATATGTGAAGGTTTAAACATAACATAAACATTCGTACTAAAACTTGCATAAGAAATTTAAATACATCATCCATAAACCATGAATGGAATAAAAATAAAACATCCACATTAAAACATATCAGAAATCCTTCAATACAATATAGAAGTTTTGTATCATAATAAATCAACTTCAAATAAGTGTAAAATCCATCAAAGGATGTTGAAATAGATGAAATCAAAACTATTTTTAGAGAAATATCTCTTTCTATTTTGAAATCATTTATGATTCATATATTTATAAAATAAAACATTTTATTTGAAAATATTCATATAATCTTGTAAGGGAAGATTTTAAGATTTTCTAACGGCGGAAAATAGCCGCACCCTCCGTATAAGTTAAAAAAACATTCTTAACTTAATTCTGTCGAAAAGATTAAAAAGGACCTTGTTTGGAAAACGACAAAAATATTCATTTATAAACCACTTATAAAAGTCAACAAGGGTATAAATGAATTTAATCCATATTCTAGTAAATAGTAAAAAAAAATTTGAAATACATTTTTAAGAAACATGGATGTGGATGATAAAGAGATCCCAATAGATTATTTCGTATAAACATCCTCGGATAATGAAAAGATTGCAAAATAAATTCTTAACTTGTACATTTCCTTGGTTGAGGGTAGGTTAAACTCCTGTATAATGGTTAAATAATTGTTATTAAATTATAAAATAATCATATACATTAATAGGATATCATATATGATCTTTTAACATTGATTTGTTAATAATATCTTAGAATTATCGTCGTTTCGGGTATTTTCTTTTATATATTTTGTTACGTACGCCGTGTTTTTCATGGATAGGTTGTATCTTATTCATATCCAGAATTATATCAAGTCCATAGATACTATTATTAATCATCAAATGAGAATTATACTTGAATGGATACGATGGGGAATGAATCTCATCGTGTTCGTGGAGACGGTAGTCCGTATGTACGCACGAGCAACAATATCATTTTTTTGATATTAAAATAATATTTAATTGGATGGTATACCATATATACAGAATCATTATCATGTTATATTTATTATTTACATGAATTACACATCATTATTATAACCATCCAAATAATAATGTTTTGAATAACAATTACACCACGACGTGGAGACGGTAAGCCGTACGTAGACACGTATAGTGACATGTCATTCAAAGGATGGATAGAATACTGAAATATGGTTGTACCATGTTTATAATAACATAAAATTATATATAATATACTGGAGTTATTATTTTAGAATGGTAATAACAAAGATAGAAGAAGTGGATGAAGAAAGGAACTTGAAAAGGGTGGTGAAATCATTACCTCTTCTTCGGGTTCTTCCTTTTGATTTGATCAAAAGGGCTCCATAGGATGGCTTTCTGACTAAAGTAAGTCCTCTAGGATGAGGTGAGGTAAGTTGAGAGAGTATTTAGGTAGAGTTTGGCCATTCCAAATGGTTTGTAAGGTGTGAATTGTGGAGAAGGGGGGGTGCCATTTTATAAGAGGGGTGAGGGGCACCTTTGGAAAAGCTAGAAATATTATTTTATAATAAATTCATATTAGGTTTCAAATGGCTCTAAAGTGTATTATTTAAATTTTAAGGTGGGGATGGGTCAAAAACCACTCAACCAATAGAATTTAGACTGGTTTAGGTCATTATATTAACCTTATCTTTTAGTTTTAACTCTTAGTTAATTAGTTTTACACTTACCTTGTCACTTTGTATTTTTATATTATATAGTTAATAAACATACTATATACCTCTAAGTGACCCCCAAGTGGTCCATGAATGTTAAACCTATCATGATATAATTATCTTGACCAAACCATATATTTTTATGAATTTAATATCAATTAATAATATAATATTTGTTTTAAAAACTCTTTTATGTCAATTTTGAAACTATTTGGAAAGTTGATTTTTGTGAAAATCATAACAGAATGATTACTTCGAAAAAATTCAATTACATAAATCATAATATGTCATATTAACCTATAAAATTATTTTAATTCATAAAATGTCTCAAATTATATTTAGTTCGGTATTTATAATATCATTTATTTTAATTTTTCAATATTATGGTAATTACTGCATCATCATTGTGTCATAAATAAATTAAATTATTTATTGTCTAAAATTATAAATAAAATATCATTATGTGGGAAATCTTGTTAGATTTATAATGAATATTTACAATTGAATTTACCTTATGTATAACCCTATATTAAAAATGTTTTAGTAAATAAACTTTTATTTTAAATCTTTTAACTCTTCATTGAATTAAATAATAATAAATGTCCTAATCTAATACAAGTGGACAGAAATGATAATATTTTATTCCTAAGATTGTTTTTGGCCGAGATACACTTTTCCAATAGAATTAGGACATGTGTTAGGGTAATATTAATATCATTTTTACCCTTAATTACCCTATTTACTTTTAACCATGGTAAATAAAAGTAAAAAAGTTACTATTCACCAAAAACTATTTTCATCTCATTGAACAACATTTTACTCCTTGATATTAACCGTGTCTCTAGGATTTTCAAAATTCCATTGAAAGAAGCGGTAAAATCTAGTTTTATATAAAATTTAGTTTTTTTAACTACCACTTAGTGGTTTCACTATTCGTCAAAAAATGAAGTTTTTCAGAAAAATACCAAAAATTCACCCTAGGATAATTTCAATATTCTGAATCCAAAAATGAAGTCCATTTTGAAAAATAAAATTTATACATTTGAAAAAGTGAGTATTTATATTCATAATGGCTAGTTTGATTGGTTGTGGAGTGTTAGAACTCGATGTTGAGTACAACACACGCTATTGCATTATTCAAAGAGAAGCATACCATAGAAGCTTGGGGTGTTACATTATCCCCTCCTTCAAATAATTTCATCCTCGAAATTCCTAGAATACTACCGCATGAAAATAATCGGGTGGTTCTTCATCATAAGTCCCACGGGTTCCCACATTGCCTCTTGCATCTTATGGTTTCTCCACAAGACTTTTACCAGACGAGTCGTCTGGTTTCTCAGTACTTGTTCTCGCATATCAAGAATCTTTACGGGATCTTCACAATAAGACAGATCGGGTTCCAGTTCTAATTCCTTATAGGTGAGTACATGCGTTGGGTCAGGCATGTATTTCCTCAACAGAGATACATGGAACACATCGTGAACTTTGGAGAGACTTGGCGGCATTGCCATTCGTTAAGCTATTGCCCCAATTTGTTCTAGAATTTCGAAAGGTCCGATGTATCTGGGACTCAATATACCTTTTGTACCAAAATGTATGACTCCCTTCCATAGAGATACCTTCAGGAAAACATGATCACCGACTTGAAATTCCAAATCCTTCTTTCAATTATTGGCATAGCTCTTCTTCCTACTTTGAGATGCTTTGATATGGTATTGGATTTTCTTCCCCTTTTCCACCGTTTCCTCCACCAGTTCTGGGCCTATAAGTTTTCTTTCACCAACCTCAACCCAATAGGTTGGTGTGCGGCATCTCTTTCCATATAACGCATTATATGGTGCCATATGAATACTCGAATGGAAGCTATTGTTATAGGAAAATTCTACCAAAGGAAAATGTTGATCTCACATACCCTAAAAGTCAAGTGAACAGGATCTCAACATGTCTTCTAAGGTTTGAATAGTTCATTATGATTGTCCATCTGTTTGAGGGTGGTAGGTAGTGCTCAAATGATGTTCAGTATCCAAGGCTTTCTGAAGACATTTCTAGAATCTTGAAGTAAAACGGGGATCAAGATCAGAAACAATTGATAGGGGTACTCCATGAAGTCTCACCACTTCATCAATATATAGTCTTGCTAGATGATCTATTGGTAGATCTTCTCTTATAGAAAGAAAATGTGCTGACTTGGTAAGACGATCAACAATAACCCATATTGCATCGTTCCTTCGATGAGTCTATGGTAGCCCCATGACAGAGTCCATCGTAATATTGTCCCATTTCCACTCTAGTATGGGATGAGGATGCATGACTCCTCCAGGCTATTGTCTTCCAGCTTTCACTTCTAGACAAACCATATCTCTTTATACAAAATCAGCAATATCCCTCTTCATGTTGTCCCACCAAAAATGTTCCTTCAAATCTCTATACATTTTGGTGCTCCCAGGGTGTATAGAGAAATTGGAACTGTGAGCATCATCCAGCAATTCCCTTTTTAGATCAGGTGTATCGGGAACACAATGTTTCTTCCCAAATTTCAAAATTCCATCTTCATACACAAAGTCTCTCAATCTCCCATCACTCACAGCCTTAATCTTCTTTTGAAATTCTTCATCATCAATTTGAGAAATCTTAATCCATTCTAGTAATGATGGTTTGGAAACCATTTGAAAAAGAATTGATGTTTCACCTTCCAAGGTTTTTCCCATGTCCATATTCACTAGATCCATGAAAATTGGATCCCTTTCAATTCTCATATTGTTCAAAACTCTATGATCTTTTCTGCTCAAAGCATCTTCCACCTTGTTTGCATTCCCTGGGTGGTATTGTATTGTACAATCACAATCCTTGAGTAATCCAAGACATCTCCTTTGCCTCATGTTGAGTTCTTTTTGTGAGAAAATATACTTCAAACTCTTGTGATCTATAAAAATATCACATTTTTCAACATAGAGGTAGTGCCTCCATATTTTCAAAGAAAATATCATAGCTGCTAACTCGAGATCATGAGTAGGATATTTTTGTTCATGAATTTTCAACTGTTGTGATGCATAGTCAATAACCCTATCATTATTCATAAGGACACAACCAAGTCCTTTCTTCGATGCATCACTATAAATAACAAATCCATCATTCCCTGATGGTAGAGTCAATATAGGAGCATTGACTAATTTTCTCTTTAGTTTTATGAAACATTCTTAACACACTTTTTTCCAAACAAATTTAACCCATTTACGTGTGAGCTTTGTTAATGGGTTATCCAACCGGGAAAATTTCTAGATGAAATGTCGATAATAACCTGCTAACCCAATAAAACTAGGTACCTTAGTTATAATCATCGGTGCTGGCCATTCTTGGATTCCCTTGGTCATAGAAGGATCAATAGAGATTCCAACTTTAGAGAAAATATGTCCAAGAAAAGAAATCTCTTGAATTCAGAATTCACACTTGCTAGACTTCCCATATAATTCATGTCTTCTCAGAGTCCTCAATATAATGCGCAAGTGATTTTCATGATCTTTGTAGCTTTTGGAGTATACCAAGATATCATCAATAAATACCACTACAGATTCATAAAGATATTCCTTGAAAACTCAGTTCATCAGATCCATGAATACAGAGGGTGCATTAGTCAATCCAAAAGGCATTACTGTAAACTCGTAATGCCCGAACCTGGTTCAAAATGTTGTCTTCAGAATGTCTTCCTTTTTCAAACACAACTGATGGTATCCAGATCGAAGTTCAAGCATTGAAAAGTATTGAGCTCCATGCAGTTGGTCAAATAAATCATCAATGAGAGGTAGGGGATACTTGTTATTTATTGTTATAGCATTGATCTCCCTGTAGTCAATACATAACCTCATAGATCCATCTTTCTTTTTAACAAAAAGAACAGGGGATCCCCATGGAGAAACACTAGGGTGAATAAATACCTTATTACTCAATTCTTCTAGTTGTTTATTTAGTTCAACTAATTATACTGTGGCCATTCTGTAAGGGGACTTCGATATAGACCTTGATCCAGGAATTAAATCAATGGAAAACTCAACTTATCGTTCTGGAGGACGTCCAGGTAAATCTTCCAGAAACACATCTACATATTCTTTCACAACAGGTAAATCCTCTATTTGAACATTCCTTTCCTCACCCACAGTCATTTCATTTTCTTCCTCCCCAATAATTTAATTTAGTTGAGCTACTGGGGGTCAATCTAGATAAGAATTAGGTGGTGACAATTCTGCTCTAAAGATAAGGTGTTCCTTATCATCATCATCAAAAATCGTAACC
Organism: Viscum album; assembly: GCA_963277665.1. Classification (NCBI taxonomy): domain Eukaryota; kingdom Viridiplantae; phylum Streptophyta; class Magnoliopsida; order Santalales; family Viscaceae; genus Viscum; species Viscum album. The sequence goes on from OY728127.1 coordinate 899,635,353, forward strand.
TCCTTCTTCTTACAATAAATCTTTACATCGTGGTCCAAAATCTAGTACATACCAAGGATTATATCAAACTCAATCATAGGTATGACGATGAGATCAGCAGATAAAGAACATTTATTTGATCTAATGGGGACTGATTCACAAAAAATTGTTGTAATGATACTTCCCTTAGGAGTTTTAACTGACAACTCCCTTGTTAAATCAAATAGGAAATATCTAATTTTCTTAGAAAACTGGGAAGATATGAAACAATGCGATGATCCAGAATCAAATAATGCATTTTCTAAACTTGAGGAACCCATTAAATTACCTACCACCACGTCTTTCAGAGCTTCTACCTCAGCAGTAGTGATAGAAAAAGCTTGGCGTTGATCCCTTGGCCTTTTCTGAGGTAATTTCCACTGACGGTTAGGACATTCATTTGCATAATGTCCCATCTCCCTGAAATTGTAGCACTGAACATCGGTAGCTTCCTTCTTCCCTTTGCAATCACGAGCTTGGTGGCCTTTTTCACCACACTTGTAACAGACACCCATTCCCTTCAAGCAATCACCGGGTTATTTCTTCCCACCTTTACCACAGATTGGATATTCAACCATTCCCTTCATTCCCTTATTTCCATTACCAGATTGATCCGTAGATCTCTTCTTCTCTTTCTTTTCTTTAAAGTCATAAGACTTAGATAATTCCTTTTATGTCTTGATAGCACATGAGAAAATGTCTTCGTACAATGAAAAGGATTGTGAGACTAATGATCGATGGAGAAATGGTTTTAACCCATCATAGAAATGATCAATCTTACTTCTTTGGTTACATATATAATCTCCAGCATACCTTGCTAACCTTGTAAAGTTAGCCTCATGCTTTGCGACATTCTCATCCTCCTTTTCTCTCAGACTCAGAAATTGTCTTTCCATATCTTCTCGATGGTCATGAGAAAAGTATTTTTCTAAAAATTGATCTTTGAACTCCCTCCATTCCATATTTTATAGTTTATCATCTTCCTTCATGTTTTGAAGCAATGAAAACCATTGATCAGCATCTCCAGTGAGGCGGTAAACTACCATGATAACCTTTTCCCTTTCACTACTCCCCAAAGCCTGAAATATTTTCTCTAGGGAACTTATCCATTTCTTAGCTACTAAGGGATTTTTACTCCAATTGAACGTTGGTTTTTTTTGCCTCATGAAGCTATCTAACATTGATCCTCCATGCTGCGGATCAGGGTGCTCCATACGGGTAAGGTTATTATTCATAACCTGAGTGAGTTGTCCCAGTATGGTGATTAGTTGATCAGCACCAATTGCATCACCAGCTCCACTATAATTATCTTGAGCAGGATGGCAATACCTACATGGAGTGTGTGCATTGATACGGTTTCCATTTCATCCACTTGGCGCCATTTCTAAACAATGGCATAAACTAGATCAGTTTATGAATCAGAATACATAATTCCATACTTATAAAACACTTAACATAAATTGAACTATTTATGGATATAATCCATAATCATAAAAATGTTTCTTTGAGGAATTATATACTCATAAACCCTTCATAATGATTTGTAAAGAAAATGAGATTAATCCTAAGCATATCCCCTGGGAGTGTCGTAACCAAGAGTGCAGCAAGGCCCGTTGTCGTGCACCAGTTCACCTTCGAGTCTAGCTCAAGGTGGTGTCTTTGAGTTTTACCCCGAGGTACATTTGTGCTAGAGCCGCCTCTACCTACTCATATCCAGACAGGGATGTATTGCTCGGAAAACTCACAAAACCTCTAAAATACCAAAATTATAGGATGTTCTTCTATACTAATCCTCAAATTCAATCTTTAATCTATGTTCTCTAATCAGAGTTTATCTAAATCTAGCTACCAAGGACTGTACAAAACTTCCTCTGATACCAACTGTGACGCCCCGACCCCAGTTACGTAGATTAGGTGCATTATTACATAACATTGGCATGATCACAAGAAAGATCAAATCTCAAAAGACATATTGGTTTAGTATCCTTGGAAACACTAGATATATTCATAAGTCTTACATTACATCATAAAAATGAAAACTACAACAACTCATTTTCTTCATAGTCTACACTCATATCCCCACATACTATCCATGCAGGTCATTCATAAATTACTTCTTCACATCTTGGGAAAAATAAAACATTGAAAGGGGTGAGCTCAGATGCTTAGTAAGGATAACAATATAGTGGAAACTTTCATAAATAAGCATAAACATTTAAGGCAATGTATAACTAAAAAAATCATTTTAAACATTAACTTCAACATAGCAAGGAAAAAATAAAATAAAATAATTCCATTTACTTATTCACATGGATATTCTACTAATCTAATAATCACATGCAACATTAGTAACCACTTTCATAATGATGGAATGCATAATGCCAGAGTATCATAACCACATAGCCAAGGCCTCCTGCCAAGACTACAAATAATATTTTTTCAAGGCCTTGTGCCAAGGAACTAGTTTGTCTCATGAGACCTACCAATGCATCGAGGAGCTATAGAGGGCTCCACCCGTCACATATTAAGTCCAATGCATTCCCATATTAAAATGTTTAAACATAAAATAAACATTCGTATTAAAACTAGCATACGAAATGTAAATACTTTATCCATAAACCATGAATGGTATAAAAATAACACATCCATAGTGAAACATATCACAAAACCATCAATACAATATAGAAGTTTTTTATCATAATTAATCAACTTCAAATAAACGTAAAATCTATCAAAGGATATTGACATAGATGAAATAAAAACTCTGTTTAGCAAAATATCTAAATCTATATTGAAATAATTTAAGAGTCATATATTTATAAAATAAAACATTTTCTTTGAAAATATTCTTATAATCTTGTAAGGTAAGCTTCGAAGATTTTATAATGGCAGAAAATAGCCACACATGCCGTATATGTTAAAAAAACATTCTTACCTTAATTCTGTCGAAAAGGTTAAAAGGGACTTTGTTTGGAAAACGATGGAATGATTCCTTTATAAACCACTTATAAAAGTCAACAAGGGTATAAATGACTTTAACCCATATTCTAGTAAATAGTAAAAAAATGTTTTGAAATACATTTTTAAGAAACATGGATGTGGATGATAAAGAGATCCCAGTAGATTATTACGTATAAACAACCTCGGATAATGAAGAGATTGTGAAATAAACCCTTAACTTGTACTTTTCCTCAGTTTAGGGTAGTTTAACCTCCTATATAATGGTGAAATAATTGTTATTAAATTATACAATAATCATATACATTAATATGATATCATATACGATCTTTTAACATTGATTTGTTAATAATATCTTAGAATTATCGTCGTTTCGGGTGTTTTCTTTTATATGCTTTGTTCCGTTAGCCATGTTTTTCATGGATAGGTTGTATCTTATTCATATCCAGAATTATTTCAAGTCTTTAGATACTATTATTAATCATAAAATGAGAATTATACTTGAATGGATACGATGGGGAATGAATCTCATTGCGTTTGTGGAGACGGTAGTCCGTACGTACGCACGAGCGACAATATCATTCTTTTGATATTAAAATAATATTTAAATGGATGTTATATCATATGTACAGAATCATTATCATGTTATATTTATTATTTACATTAATTACACATCATTATTATAACCATCCAAATAATAATGTTTTGAATAACAATTACACCACGACGTGGAGACGGTAAGTCATACGTACGAACGTGTGGTGACATGTCATTCAAAGGATGGATAGAATACTGAAATATGGTTGTAATATGTTTATAATAACATCCATGTATATATAATATACTGGATTTATTATTTTATAATGGTAATAACAAAGATAGAAAAGTGGAAGAAGAAAGGAACTTGAGAATGGGTGGTGAAATCATTACCTCTTCTTCGGGTTCTTCCTTTTGATTTGATCAAAAGGGCTCCTTAGGTTGGCTTTCTGAATAAAGGAAGCCCTATAAGATGAAGTGAGGGAAGTTGAGAGTGTATTTGTGCAGAGTTTGGCCGAGCCAAATGGCTTTGAAGATGTGAATGAAGGAGAAGGTGGAGTGCCCTTTTATAAGAGGGGTGAGGGGAACCTTTGGAAAAGCTAGAAATATTATTTTATAATAAATTCATATTCGGTTTCTAATTGCTCAAAAGTGGATTATTTAAATGTTAAAGTGGGGATGGGTCTAAAACCACTCAACCAATAGAATTTATACATGTTTGGGTCATTATATTAACCTTATGGTTTAGTTTTAACTCTTACTTAATTAGTTTGACACTTACCATGTCACTTTGTATTTTTTATATTATATAGTTAATAAACATACTATATACCTCCAATAGACCCCCAATAGGTCCATTAATGATACACCTATCATGATATAAGTCTCTTGGACGAACCTTTGATTTTTAGGAATTTAATATCAATTAATAATATAATATTTGTTTTAAAAACTCTTTTATGTCCATTTTGACACTATTTAGAAAATTGATTTTTGTAAAAATCATAACATAATTAGTACTTCAAAAAAAGTCAATTAAATCAATCCTAATATGTAATATTAACCTATAAAATTATTTTAATTCATAAAAAGTCTCAAATAATATTTATTTGGGTATTTATAATATCAATTATTTTAATTTTTCACTATTATGGTAATTACTGCATCATCATTCTATTAGAAATAAATTAAATTATTTATTGTCTAAAAATTATAAATAAAATATCATTACATAGGAAATATTTTTATCTTTCTAATTAATATTTACAATCGAATTTACCTTATGTATAACCCTATATTGAATATGTTTTAGTAAATAAATATTGATTTTAACTCTTTTAACTCTTCTTTGAATTAAATAATAATAAATGTCCTAATCTAATCCAAGTGGACCTAAATGATTATATTTTATTCCTAAGGTTGTTTTTGGTCGAGATACACTTGTCCAATAGAAATAGGACATGTGTTCGGGTAATATTAATATCATTTTAACCCTTAATTACCCAATTAACTTTTAACCATGGTAAATTAAAATAAAAAGTTACTATTCACCAAAAATTATTTTCATCTCATTGAACCACATTTTACTCCTTGATATTAACCGTGTCTCTTGGATTTTTGAAATTCCACTCACAGAAGCGGTCAAATTATGTTTTATGAAAAATTCAGTTTTTTAACTACCACTTAGTGGTTTCACTATTCATCAAAAAATGATGTTTTTCAGAAAAATACCAAAAATTCACCCTAGGCTAATTTCGATATTCCGAATCCAAAAATGAAGTTCATTTTGAAAAATAAAATTTATAAATTTCAAAAAGTGGGTATTAATATTCATAACGGCTAGTTTGATTGGTTGTGGTGTGTTAGAACTCGATGTTGCGTACAACACACGCTATTGCATTATTCAAAGAGAAGCGTACCGTAGAAGCTTGTGGTGTTACAAGCAGACTCTTTTGGAAGCACTCAAATAAGGATTCAAACCAATTTTTGTGGAAATCTATGAGTAGTCGATGCACTTGCCTACATTTATCAGGCCTTATGGTATTTTTTTCTAGTATCACTCAGAGAAGTCCGTTAAAATGTTTCAACGAAAAGTAAGGGAAAACTAAACTCTCTTCCCCAACACATAGGTACTGTCAGTATCCAAATAAAGGAAAGAAAATATAGGAGTAATAACATACAATTACTATAGATATGGAATTAACATATTTTCTTATTCTAATCACTTATGTCACCAAGAATATCCTAACAATGCTAAAAGGAAACAAGATAATCCCTTCCCATATTGTACAGAACTTCTAGTACATCCTAACGGTGATGGTAGTAGTGACATAGGGATAGAACCATAGATCTATCCTCCCAAATGGGATAGATCATCAACATGCCACCCTAGAGTAGACAATCACCTTTTCTCCCATCCCGGAGGGTCATGGGGTTGGCTACCCCACAATATACATATAATTGTATCCATAAAACACGCTTATCACAATAGGAGGAAATCGGCATATCTCAAAGGCCAATTCAAGGCAGAAAAAAACACTTATATATGAAAACCACTTCTCCTATAAAGCGGTCCCAATCACTCAAAGTAGGGAATCAAAGAATAATCATCAACAATTATAACCAGAAAAAAAAATCATATATACAATCCCGTTCAACCAAATGTTGGAGTACTTCAATCCCTCAAACATTAGTTTGTTGTAGATCATGATCATACCCTCCCATTTCTAAATTTTAGGGGTGGTATAAGTAAATCAAAAGTTCCTCCTTGGAAACATTACCATGAAGTTTTAATTAATGACCTTAATAAAATTGATCTTGATATCCCATATTTGGATGAGAGTCAGGGTATCCCTCAATGTGTCCATAAGATCAAGGATCATTATGGTCCTCCCCTATTGAAATAAAACATGGTGGACCTACCAATGTTTTTTTATCTAAATCTTCTTTATAAAGTAGTGTTTCACATTGTGAAGAGGGTCCCTCCTTTGTGATGTTGTGAAAAGAAAGTATCCTACCATGAGCCACTAGGAAAAACAGGGCTAGTCATTTTTTATACCCTTTCATTGTAATGTGAAATTATTTCTCAACCAGAAGATATCCCAATGTGATGGTCATTCTCCAATATCCCTTTGGATTGTCGATCTTCCAACATAATATATGAAGTACTAACCAATCTCACTTCTTTTGATTAAATGGTTGGAAAGTATCCACTCTGGATGGACCAGGTAGAGGGGCCTCTAGTGATAGATGAAAAGAACGTTCTAAACATGATGAAACATCTAGATAAATATAGAATACTATTAATGTTTTAGGCTCAATCCACCCCTATAAATACAACGTTCCAAAGTAAGTTTATAAATATTTAGGGGAAGACATCCACCTAAATATATGAAAAAAATCTTCCTCACATCAATGAAAAAATTACATATAATTAGTATAAAAGTAACATCATGATAGTAGAAGGGTTGCAATGCCAAATTGATCTAGAAGATCTCTTAGCTTTATGTCATCAAAAGATAGAGAAATGGAAATTATACTTTCAACACGCATGCCTCAAATAATTAATGAGATTACAACAACTGATCATTTGTTCATGTCATAAGACTGGGTGCACATGGAGAGTTACATTTCACCATGATCCCTAACCATAAAATGACATTGAACATGCTTTCAAGAAACATCATAGCTTTAGTCCAGCTCCAACAAATATACCCTGATCATCACTGAATATATGATCAACTAAAATATTCCTCGACTTAATCTCACTGATATTAGTCCATAATAGAGTAGGTTTTGAGAGACTTCTGTGTCAAGAATCTAAATATATTGATCAAGCCTCCCACTTAGTAGAATCTGGCTGTTAGATAGTGAAAATTTAAGAAATAGTGAAATGATATTCAGAAATGGTTGACTTAGGTTCACACCAAATGATGCACCCAGTCCATGTTTGGAAAAAAAAATATTGAATCAGAAGGGACTTCATGGAAATAGCTACCACATCTATTTAGAAGAAACCCCAACCCACCAGGTTGGGGGATATTTTAACCCAGTATGGGAGGTCACCAAAAAACCTAAAGGGTTGTGAAATAAAAATGGGAATAGCCTCATCACATATGGTTGGATGGCTTTTCCAACACGAAAACACTATCTGGAATGGATATCAGTCTTCCAATAGTTAGGAGAAACAAAAAACAGTGTATTTTTTTAGTTCCACATATCCTATGATTTTGAATCCCTTTTAAGGATGTTCATGACTAAACTATCTAGAGTTTCCCTTCATATCACTTTCTTTCAAATAACTCTTAGTGAATCAGTAAATGAGACTAAATGGCCTCATTCTTGTTGTAGAATGAGAAAATCTTGAAATGACACTCATAAAATTACATCAATGTGTTATGAATTAGTGGATGTCATAAATTCTTTCCTTGCAGAATCTACAGAACGCAAGGCCATTTCAGAGGAGGAGCGATAGGAGAAAGTTCTTGATCATATAGTAGTCCACACCAAAACAATTAAAGGAGGTGAGTGTACCCAAAATGGGAATTTTTTCTAATCTTTTCATTCATTAAAAAATTTATCATTACCCCCCACTAAATAAATCTATCAATGAAAAGGGTAAAAGTCAGATTATGGCTCAACTCTCTTACGGGGAGGTTAGGCCACTTTCACTTTAGGAGTGATTCTCTAACTAGGAGGAAGAGATGAAATAATTGAGGATACTCAGTGTCTCATGAAGCCTTCATTCCATGTATACTCTACTAGAATATCTTCAAATCACACTACTAACCATCATACCTCCACAATGAGAGCTCACCAAAGTGGATATGGAACTCCCACTCAATTTAGGATACCAACTACCAATAAATTTGGATGATGAAAAAGAAGATCGATAATTCTATCTATGGGGTGAAGAGTCAGAATAGGGTCAGTCACATCCTTACAAGTTTACTTATATGGTCCACCCAAGTAAGATACTAGAAATACCACTATATATGGATCTACCGTCTGTTGCACCTGTTCAAGCTTCGGCTCATCCAGATGTTACCTAAGGTATCATGAACGCTCCTGACTCACTCATTGCTCGATTTAAATCCATGGAATAATTGGGTGCATTTATACAATTTTAATATAATAATTTCCCTAAATTGGTAGATCCAACTATTCCCCTGAAGAATTTTGGGAATCCTACATTTTTTGTTTTTAATGGCTTGGGAGACACAGAGTTTCACTTTATGAATTTCGTCTCTCATTGTGATCCCATTAAGGGTACCCATGAACAACATGAGGTGGTAAAACATTGTTGATTCATGAAATTGCTACAATGACCAGACTTTTTGGTATAAAAGCTTATAGGATCGGTCAGTAATGATATGGGAAGACCTTGGTCAGATGTTTCTCTTCCAGATCAACTCAATAGCTCATAAGAAAAATGTCTTCGACCTCTCAAAATGTAAGCAGTGATAGAATGAAAGAGTCTCAGATTTCATTTCTATGTATAATTTATTTACAAACTCCTTTACTAGAACACTCACTCAATACGATTCGTTTCCCATTTGAATAGTGAAAATTCACGATGATTTATGCACACCTATTAATATAATGAAGTACATAGGAGGGTTTCAGGACCCTGTTGTAATCGCTCAAATATTAGAGGACTCCATTGGGAAGAGTGAATCCAAGGCCCAAGTAATTACATCAATTAAATGAAATATAATTAGAAGATCATATACCAATATAGTCACACTATATAGGCCCATGTAGCATCTCCCACTACAAATCCTACACTACATTGTGCCGCTCCACCTTTTGATTATTAGAAATAACAGTTAATTGGTTTGGATAATCTAAATGGGAAGAGGAAAAAATATTATGAGAATATTAAAAACTATGAATATTATTTATAATATGACCAAGTCCTAGACCACTTTAGATTAGCACTAGAAAATAATCCGATAAAGATAATAAATACCAGGAATCACAGTAGAGATGGTGAAAAGGATCTCCCAAATTATTGAACTTCTATAAAGAAATAGTGCTCAACATCCATGAGTATTGAATTTTTAAATACATCACGAAAAACTGGTGGAATCCAGACAGGTGAATTTGAAAACCTTATCCTATTCAGGTAGCATGTGTCTCTATTATGGATCTAGAGGAGGAAATTGAATGGAAAGAAGTTAACAGAAAGGTTAAATTGATGTTCGGTGACTAGATGGTCTGATAAATTATAAATGAACTCATGTTATCCTCAAAGAACAGTTTCAGCTATTTATTATTCCTCTGGTCATTTATCATATAACACAACTAACTTCATCAACATCTTGGTCCTTTTAAATTATTTTCTGCAAAAAGAAACATGGATGGAAGAGTAAGAATTCAGTGAAAGAATATGAGAACATTTCAATCCCAAGGATATTCATAACCTTATCTTAATTCATTTCAATGGTCTCAAAAGCATGGGAACCACCCCACCAAATTGTTCAGTAAGGGTCCACCCACCATTTGGAATCTCTATTAGACGAGTCATTGATCATCAACTCCGTTATTGTTATTTCTTTAATGGATCCCTTCTCAAATGATGAGTATGATTATGAACCTAGATTCCAAACACATGATTGGGGAAATGAGGGACGAGGTTGTCATAGTTGAGGATACATTGAAGGATATAGTCATTCCATGAGTCATTACATTAACCACACCCCTTCTCAAACTGTCTATGCATCCAAAACATGTGGGAGAGCTCTCCAAAAAGTGAAATATGAACAAAGAATTTCTCCCACATATCAAAGGGAATGCACTGACATGATCATCATGAAATAATGATTATAGGATATGCCATCTCTTAATCAAACTCATCATTTAGGCAGACCTAATTAGTCTAATCCTCCATGAGAGGAAGAACCTTGTGCTCATATTCTAGGGGTTGATCCATCTACATCAGGTACTTTCGCTCCTATATAATCTAGAAAAGAACACCCCCATACTTGAAAGAGTGGTCCTTTGGACTATAAATATGATGTTCTGATGTAATTATTCTTGGTTCCATCAAAGTTATCAATCATAGATTCCTTTAGTCTATAAAAGGATCTTTTGGAAGCACTCATCGAGGCCTTATCAATCCCTAGCGAGTTTTATGCTTAGGTTGCTGCAGCTAAGGTATAAAGTGAATAGAATGATCCAGCAGAATGCCACGTGATAATCTCTTTCACAAATTAGGCTGAGAAAACCATCATTCAAGGACATGTGAGACACCTGAATATATATGGAATGATAAATGACATTGATATCTGATGAGACTTTATTGAAAACTACTCATGATTCATCCTTATTCCAATATGAAGACTTCTTCAACAGGGATTCAATGAGTCTCACATTTCCCCACCTACTGTAATGTTATAAGGTTATGATAAGAATGAAAAAAAATCCTCTTAGAAAAGTCAAACTCAGATCTTAGTTTGAGGACCTTGTGTCTAATTTTGAATTCATTGTTGTTATGCAGGATACGACCTTCAATGTCCTATTAGGAATACATTGGCAACATCTGCTTGAGGATATTCCTTTTTCATACCATCAAAGCATCAAATATTATATCAATGGATAAATTGGTACATTGGGTGGTGAAAAATCCTCAGTCAAATTCTGTGATTCACAATACATTGAAGCAGTATTCTACTACAAGGAAGAGAAATAATACATGGCTGAAAATATTACTCAGATCAATTCCCCAAATGGTCTAGAAATGATCTCAGATAATCTTTTAAAATATATTAATGAATATTATGTTCTCCCCATCATCCAAATCAAATAGACTGGTTCAAATTTGAGCACACATCCAATGACTTCCAGGATATCAGTGATGACAACTGAGCCCAACAAAATTGGGGACGATGTTAGCTCCCCAAGAAATAATGAAATAATGGTTGAAAATATCTTATTTTGATACCTTGAGCTCCAAAAGATACATGTTTGGTCAGATGGGTTGGAATAATTTTTCATGTTAACAGGAGAGAAAAAATAGGCTCATTCTTATTCCCTCATTTCCCCTTTAGAGCTCTAAAAAGGCCTTGCACCAACGATAGATCTAAAAATGGTTGCTTCACCTTCTGGATGTCCAAAGTGAGACTCCTTTCTTTCCTTAAGGGAGCATACTTCATCTCCTACTCCCCAGGAAGATGAAAAATATGAAAATCATGAGGAGGAGGATGAAGAGTAATATCTCAGGGATGTCCCTCCAGAATTTAAGGAATGTGTCTTCACCATTGTTGACAATCTCAAGGGAGAAAATCTGGGAATATAAGAAGATCCATGACCCACTTTGAATAGTGCATCTATGACTTCCAAAAAAAATGGAGGTGTATACTTCCTTCATGAAAAAACCCCAAGATGTGTTCACCTGGAATTACATACAAATTTTGGGTCTTGGTCCTATATGTCAACCCATCACATGGGTTTTCTAGAAAACCAGTGTGGATAAAACAAGGAACCCAGAATAACACACCTAACTCCCAACACCAAAATTGATTCTGATTTGGAAAACATCATCCGGGATGACTACATCTAAGTGGTACAATATCTAAAATGACATTCCAATATCATCACAGTAAAGAAAAAAATGTAAAATTAGAGTATTCATCAACTTTAGAGATCTCATCCAGCATTGTTTGAATGATGAATTCCTTGTTCCAATTACAGAATTCTAGATTGGTGCAATAGCTGGTTACTAGAACCTCTCCTTCATGGATGGCTATTTAGGGTACAACCAAATTCAGATTGACCTAGAAGATGAATGAACCACTTCATTTAGGGCCCCTGGGGAATATTTTTCTATTGCGTAATGTCATTTATCTTTAAGAACACCGGTTCCATATACCAATGTGTCATGCATTAAATCATCAAACCCATCCTGAGGAAATTTTTTGAATGTTATGTTGATGATATAGTGGTTAATTACAAACAATGTTCTGAACACCTCAAAAACCTAAAAAACTTCTTCAACATGTTAAGAAAACCTATCCTGAAGAATAACCCCTTGAAATTTAATTTTGGTATACCCTTGTAATAATTTATTGGATTATTTGTATGTTATCATGACATCGAAGTTGACCCTGAGAAAATGAAATAAATCCTTATAATTTTACTACCTCAAAGCCTTAGTTAGTTTAGAGGGCATCAAGGATACCTTTCATGTATATGGTGCTTCATATCCAACCTTTTAGGAAAGTGTTTTACCTTCACCAAACTAAGTAATAAAGGTTTCACATATCAATGGACCATTGACTACTAGAAGTCATTTGAAAACTTCAATAAGTTACTCTTGAGCCCTTTATTGTTAATTCCACACATTGAGAAAGATCCTCTCATCCTATATGTTACGACCCTAGAGATATCATTGGGAACATTCCTAATGAAAAGAAAATATGGTGGGAATTGAAATAGACTTTATTATCTCTACTAAACCATTATTGATGCTAATAATTAGTATTTAGATATTTAGAAGAGCCGACTAGAATTTAATCTCTATATTTTATAAATTGAGCTTCTACCTACAACACCATTATGTTCAATTGGTCTCTCATAATAATCTTTTAAAATATATCCATATTGTTAATATATTGACAAAAAGTTTGGTATGGTGGGCATTGATTCTATAGCAGTTTGATACATAGTTCATTCCTCCAAAAGTGGTGAATGTTCAGGCCTTGAAAGACTTCCTTGTAGTACACCCATCTGCAGAAACAACATCATTAAATAATGAATTTCCAGATAAAGAGATATTCTCTATTCAATGTGGGCCCCAAATGTGGGTAATGTATTTTCATTTTTCATCCATGATCCCAACATAAAAAATATTATAATGCCTGAATCATAACAAATTTGGGTTAGGGATTGTTCTTATCTCCCCGGGGAAGGTAGTATTACCTTACTCATTCCACTTATTAGGAGGATAAAACGGTAATGAGGTAGAATATCAGACCCTCATTACAATCATGTAACAGGAAATCAAAATACCAGGGGAATATTTATAGGTAAAATTATATTTAGAGTTGGAAATAAAGAATATCAATCATGATTATTCAATCATAAAAGAAGAGATAAGCCCCCTATATGATTGTGTCTTAGGGTTTATGGAAGTGTTCATCTCAGAACCATCATTGAATCACATACCATGACCATAGATTACCCAGGAATATGCATTAGAAATTTTAGCTACATATCTGAAAGATCCAAAATGGGATGAAATGTTCATTATCATTTCCCATCATAGAATGGTCTCATCTATTTTAAATTCAAAACAGAAGAGATCAGTTAATTCAACCCTATTAATAAATCATACGGTTCTACCACTGGGTGGATAATTCCAATCATGTTCTACCTTTAAAATAGAGTCTTTACATTGTATATAGTTGGGAAGGATAAAATATTATGGTGAGAATCTAAAATTTCCCTTTGTGATAACCTAAATCACCATAAATTCCTCTACAAATGAGGATTTTAAGGATTCCTTCTCAGATGTATCAATGGAGTAGACACTCTGGCTATTATAGAAGAAGTACATGTTTGATCATGTTGCACCCACCAGTTAGTGATCAATCATTCATTAAACAACTGTGCGTCTTGGATACTATGGGTCCATTGTGACATAGGATTGGAGAGAATTAACCAAGAAATACCATTCATGCCTTGTATATTCCAACTTCCTCAATCAACCCCCAAAGTCTCTACATAATGATAAATACAATAGCACATTTTCAATATGGGTAAATGATTTTTTGGTGTCATACTCTTCAAATACAGCCAAGAAATTTAAATACATCATAACTGCTACCAATTTATTATCCAAATGGGATGAGGAAATATCCCTCAAAGTAATCAGGGGAAATTTATCATTGGGTTTTTAAAATCTAGCATTGCTACTTGATTTGTTGTCCCTCATGCAATACAGATGGACGAAAACACCATATTTTATTCTGCTAAGATAGAAAATCTATATCAAGAATATGATATCAAATACAACTATTCATTCTAATACCATGCAGCGGCTAATGTAAATATAGTGTTCTTTAAAAAGTTCCTTTAGAACATGCTCCATAAGATAATGGATAAAGAAAAAAAAATTGACTCACAAGTTGTAATGATCCACCAATTCTCATTGTATTGAGATCACAACAAGTCATTACTTGGCCTTAAGTGACATCCCCAATATGCCAAATGATGTAAATAAATGCTGAAGGGTTTCAAATGAATGTGGGGTAAAATTTACCCATTAATAAAAAATCCAACTATAATAAAACATTCACTATATGATTGATGAAAAAATGAAAGCAAAAACAACAATTTCATGCATCTCAATACCACATCAAAATGTGCAATAGTGGAAGACAAAACTAGCATCAAGTAAGCAATAGACAAACTACTATGGAATCTAAAGATACCACAAGACTCCATTCTTCACATGCTAAAAGCTACGCAATCATCAAAAATCCCAACCTTACGAGGTAGTGCTAAAAATGTGGGAAACTTTACCTTTACCCCTGTCCCGAATGATAGCATCTACAAAAGAACCAAAGTGCCAAAGCTGTGGTGAGTATAAATTTCATTAGGTTTTCTCCAATGACTTCACTACTCACGCCACTTGGATAGAAAATTTATGCATATTTATATAGTGTAGTTTATAAAAAACAATTCACTAAAACGGTTTATAACCAAATATAAACAAGTTCCAAAACCATTTTCAACCAAGTGAAAGAAAAACAAAATGAAACCAATTTATAAGAAGTTGTTTTTCTAGAAAAAAATTACTAATCAAAGCTTTAAAACCATTTCACAGACTCCCCTTTTAGTCATATGTAAACATCACACAAACCCATGCGACAAAACATTCATACTAGTTATGAAAGTTCCATAGTCATGAGTGATTTATCGTTGATCTACCAAGTCGTCACAGGGTAATTGTTTCCAATGTTCCATTAACCCTTTGGCACTGAGCACAAGGTCATATTTCAACCAAGCTTCGTATATGAAATTCCCATGTTCCATTAATCCTTTGGCACCGAGAACAAGGGAATATGTCAATGATGCCTCATATATGAAACATCAACACACACCACATATTCCCAACAATCATGCCAAAACAACCCTTTCAATAAAAACACCTTTTTATTGAAAACCATTTCCGTCAAAAACATTTCAACGCCAAACCATTTCAATTTCAAATTTTTTCCATAAAACTCTATTTTTTATTGAAACCCATTTCTATTGAAAACCCATTTTTCATCAACAATTTATCAATTAAAAAAATCCATAATTTAAAATCATCATTTTAAATTCATGAAACTAAACCCACTTTGCACAACTATTTACCAAAATCATGCAATTTCACAAAAACCAAAAATCATCACTAAAAAAATTTCCATGATTTTCACAATCAATTTATTTTAACTAAAACAATTTGAATCTATGTCAATCAATTCTAGAAAGAGGAGTTGAGATAGAATCCTCCTACCTCAATGGATTTGAGGAAAACCACAAAAAATGAAGAACGCTCAAGAAAATCGGGTTGATTCTTTAAGAACCCTACCAGGATCTCTTCTCCCAACCAACATAGGACCAAATATCATCATATTTGGAATACACACAATTATATCTAACCATAATGAGTTAAGATATAAGAATCATAGATAAGAGGTTAAGTAGATCTATGAAGATCTAAGAAACCAATCTGGAACGATGAAGAATGATCACATACCTCAAGAATCTGGATTTGATTTGCAAAGGAAAGCCTTAGTATCACCTCTGAAATGATTGGGAGAGGTTCTCCTGCCATCAAGGGAGATTAATCCCGATTTATGGCTACTTAGGATATAAAAAAGATCTATTTAGAGGCAAAAACATGTGAGATCCACTTTTTTAGGATCTCACTTAAGTGCTCGCACTGTTAGTTTGCACAGTTAGACAAACTATGCGCTAACTGTGTGTTAACCAATGCCTTGGAAAACCCTCACATAGACTCCTCATACAGTCTCATGAACCATACTCCAACTATGTGGGAGCCACTACCTCAAAATGGCCAACTACGCATAGTTTGGCCGCCCGGGTAGACAAACTGTACGCTGCCCGTGAGACTTCCCCTTTGCCACAAAACATCATTTAAAGATATCCCTACTCTCCCCTTCATCATCCTTAACATTATAAACATGAAACAAATTTATTAAGGGTTACATACCAGAAACTAGGGGTACTAAATTCTCTTCACCATTGATCGTTATGTCCTCAGAAAGTAGAAAACTCTCACCAAACTAAAAGAGTTTTGGCCAAAACACTTTCATTTCCTTCTCACGTTCCCAAGTCACTTCCTAAATATGACCATTCTGCCATGACACCCACACTAGACTGATGCTTTTTCCCCACAAGAATTTATCTTGCCTATCCAAAATCTGTACCCAGATATGTATCAACAAAGAATCCGGCCCTAGGTAAATGTGATCCCATCTGATCCCATGGTCAGGATCAGGATGATACTTTTTCAACTGAGATACATGGAACACATTAGACACTCAACTGAACCATGGTGGTAGTGACAAACGATATGCCACCTCCCCAACCTATTCCAGTATCTTGAAAGGGCCAATGTATCTAGGAGATAACTTTCCCTACTTCCCGAAATGATGATGTCAATGCCTTGGAAATATCCTCTAGAAGACATGATCACCCACAGTGAACGAAAATGGTCTTCTACGGTGATCTTAATAATATATCTAATGACTTGGAGCCATCACCATCTTCTTTATGATCATCCAGATATTCTCCATTGTTTCATGGACAAGGCTCGGCCCAACTAGAGAAGTTTAACCTATTTCCACTCAGCATAGTGGAGAACAACAAGGATGCCCATGCAATGCTTCAAACGAATGCAAATGTATCAGTTCCTGATAGATATTATTATATAAAGAATCCACCAAGGGTATATGATCCACCCATGATCCACCAAAATCCATTACACAGGCCTAAAACATTTCTTCCAATGTTGGGTATATCCGCTTGGATTGCCCATCCGTTTGGGAATGATACGCTAAGCTCGTAGTCAACTGAGTTCCAAGAGCCTGCTGTAAGGATTTTTAGAAATGAGATGTGAACCTCAGATATCTTTCTGAGACTATTGAAATTGGTACCCCATGCCTCTTTTATACTTATTGGATATATATTTTTGATAGATCCTCCACTATATTAGTTTCATGAATACGGATGAAATTGGATGACTTGGTAAGATAGTTCACTATCACCCAAATGGCATCGTGTTTCTGAACCGTTCTTGGAAGACCTATAACAAAATACTTTACTTTATGATCTCATTTCCACACTAGTATGGGAAATAATTGTAACATATTAGATGGTCTTTGATGCTCTGATTTAACAAGCAGACAAGTTAGGCACTGCGAGACGAACTCGTCCACGTTCCTTTTCATACTGCTACACCTAAATTGTGCCTTCAATTCCTTATACATATTCTGTGTACCTGTATCTACAGCCCATATCTAATGGTGGTAATCATGAAGGATTTGTTCTTGAAAAAACAATAGGTACAACCATCTGATCTCTGAAACACAAAACTGAACCCCAATCAAGTTTCCAACCCTCAATGGTATCCCCAACATTGAGTTTTGAACATAAAACCAGACATTCTTCATAAGATGATTGTGCCTCTTTGACCATTTTTTCAAATCAAGAACAAGTGTAGCTGAAAAGAAAAACACAAAATCATCTTAGTCTTCACATTCCACATGCATGTCTTCTAGGACCGACATCAACTTCCATTCATCTGAAGTTTCTTTTTCCAACTGAATATGTGACTTTCTAATCAATGCAACCTCTATTGAATTCCCATTCCCTGGTGTATACATCAAGTCAAAGTCTAACATATGGAGATACTCCATCCATCTCCTTTGTCTCAGATTCAAATCTCTCTATGAAAAAATGTGTCTCAAACTTTTGTGGGTTGTAAACATAGTGAATTTCTCACCAAAGAGATAATGGATCCATGTATTCAAAGCAAGGATGATTGTAGCTAACTCTAAATCATTTTTTGGGAAATTATTGTCATGCACCCTCAACTGCGTTGAACCATAAGCAATAAAATGATCTCTTTTCATGAGAACACAACCCAACCCTGATACCGATGCATCTCAATACACCTCATACCACTGTCTTGATTCTGGAATGATCAAGATTGGTGCCGATGTAAGCTGAAATTTCAGTTCCTCAAAAGACTTTAAGAATTCCTCTGTCTATTGGAATGGATAATTCTTCTATGTTAGAGCTCTCATTGGTAAATCTAGTTTTGATAAATCATGCAAAAAGTGTCAGTAGTAACTAGCTACACTAAGAAAACATCATATCTCAAAGACATTATTCAGTGGTTTCCATGATATAATAGATTCAGTCTTTTCAACCACAACAGAAACGCCTTTTTTAGAAATGACATGGTCAATAAAAAATACTTCATGTATCCAAAAATCACACTTTGATAATTCGGAATACAAATGGTGATATCTCAAGATTTGTAACACAGTTTCTAGGTGCACCACATGGTCATCCTTTGTCATTGAATACACCAAGATGTCGTCCATAAACACCACAGCAAAAAAATCCAGATATCGCGGAAAAAAAATCATCAAATCCATAAAGAGAAATGGTGCATTCGTTAGACTGAAAGCCATGAATACGTATTCATAGTGTCTATATCTGCTTCTGAACGTTTTTTTGTAATATCCTCCTTCCGAACTCAAAATTGGTGATATCATTATTGCATTTCAATCTTGCAGAACCATTGTCCTCCCCTTAATGATAAAAAAGATCATCAATGCAAGGAAGTGGATATCTGTTCTTTGTCATAACTTGGTTAAGCTTGCGATAATCAACACACAGACAAAGAGTTCCATTTTCTTTCTTCACGAACAAGACCCATACTACCCATAGAGATGTACTTGGCTGAATGAAACCCTTACTTTTCCATTCTTCTAAATTCACATTCAATTTCCTTAACTCTATTGGTTCGATCCTATAAGATGGAAGATAAATAGGGCTAGTCCTTAGAAGGAGATCATTTGTAAACTCCACTTCTCTTATAGGTGGTAACTCTGAGAAGTTCTCGGAGAATACATCTATAAATTGATTCAAAAATACTAGAAAAATAGTTACTTCAATGTAATCCATTGATTCCAAAGTCGATGCTAACAACTGATAAGAGATCATTCCCACCATTAGTGCCAACAAGCACTTTTCACCTTTCTTTACTATTCTTTCTCCTCTAAAGAGATGCTCGATGATGTCCTCAGTTATAAAACTAACTATTCTCCTATAACAATCGATGTGTGTCATGAACATTATCAACCAATCCATACCTAGGATTACATCATAGAAATCCACGTCCAACATTGAGAAGTCGCATTTCAGTTCAGATCCATAAATAGTTATAGCATATGGTCCACACAAAAAGGCTTGACATTCACTTTCACCAGGAGGATTTTGTTGTTTTAAGACAAAAGGCATCATTTCCAACATTAAACATAGCATGTGAACCACACTAGAAGCAATGAAAGAATGAGATGCACTAGTATCAAAGAGTCCTTACACAAACTTATAATTCAAATGAATTGTACCTCTCACTATAGATGGTCCATCCTGATCATCAATAATCATCTGCTCAACTCCATACAATTGCTACATCACTGCATTGTTCTCCTTGTTGTCTTGCCGAGATTTCCCTGGTTGGTGAGTCATAGTATTTTTAATATCACGATGCCTAGATCTACTCTGTTGAGGAGACTGATTATGTTGTTCTCCTCCTGTCGAAGCATACGATGCTTATGACGATTCAGAAGTGTCTGGAGCACCTAACCTTGGAGCACTATGACAATATCGCTGAAGGTGACCCATCTTCTACAGTAATGGCATGCCCTAGTTTTTTCCATACACTCTCACTTTATGTGATGAAGGAAACCACATTGAAAGCAACTCACTTTGTTCTAGGGTTGTGGAGGAAGGTTCACTGATCCAGCCGTCTGATTCTGATTTCCACTTCCACCATGGACTCAATAATATTAACAATGTCACAAAATCAGAACCAGTAATAATTCCCATTATTTCATTATAAAAATAATAACCACTATGGATCCAATTTATATTAGATTGTGATTATCATAATTAAAGTTAATATGATAAAAACATAATATAAATATGAATTGGATGAATAAATTTCAAATAAATGTATTGTGTAATAAACACTTTTAAAAACAATAAAAACAATATTTTAGTAAAAGTAATAATGACTTACAAGATGCTATTAAAAAGAAAAATCTTTTAAACATAAATGTAATTTAGTCAATAAAAATGTTCCACTATGTTATAATTATAGTAAATTTTAACATTATTTACCAAGAAATACCTTGATACGAAGAACATATTTTCTCTATCTTCTCATCCCCAAAATCTATTGATATAATGATTAGTTCTGTCTTACTAACCCTATAATCCCTTGATTTGATGGATCAAATTCTCCATCTTCCTATCCATTTAATCCATTGATCATAATAATGATCAGACACAAATAAATTTCTAAAAGTTATTAATAAAACATCCCTGACAAGGATTACTTTAGAATATAATTCTATAAATAAATAAATAATACTAAGAAGAAGAATCTCAATATAAGTATTGTTAAGAAGACTTGAGAGAAAAATATCATTGGATTCAAAGTCTTAAAATGACCCATTATTTAGCAGTAATCCCACAATGGTCATATAGAAATAATATTTCCAAGTTTATTTCAATGGCCTCAGACACTTATCACTTGGAAGATCGTCGTAATGGAATGTTTGATGTCATATTTATTAAAACCATTACACTATTTAACGTATTCATTATATTAGAAACAATTAATTGTATTCCAACAATAAAATTAGTTATTCTGATGGTCTTTCTTAACAATGTCAATAAGATAATGTTTATGACTGTCAATACGATGTTATTAGTACCAGTATCAGTCATATTGTTTATATTTTTCTAGTATGACAAACATTATAGAAAGTCTGAAATCTGGTTCTAATAATGGTGAGTTTTATTAATCAGACACATACTCATTACAATAATCATATAGAATAATAGTAAGTTTATATCAATAATTCTTAATAACTTATTCTAATTATGTAAAAAGTTATTTTTTTCTACAATAACATACTAAGACACTATGGACATAAAAAGTTAGAAAACATGTCTTTAATGAAATGTTTTTTATTTAAAAAACTAATGGAACATAAAAGTAAGAAGTAGAAATTATGACTTAATCCCCCCTGTTTTGGAAAGAATAAACTAAAAAACAAAAATAAAAAATAACATGAAATATTACATCCAATTTTATTTTATGAAATTTAGATTCAGAGTTATATTTTATAACATTACCCCCCCCCCCTAAGTTAATAACTTATTTGGATACATTATTGAATATTATGAAGTATTAGAATAGTTCTTCATTAAGGAAAACTACTTCCTCTTTGTAATTATTATCCAGAGGGGAATTATTATCCCCCTAAGTATTTTATTCTCTCCAGTAATGAAACATTTACCCTTTTATATAACAACTCCCCCTTTGTAAAAACTTCTCCACTTTTATAAAAATTCTTCCCCATTTTTATTTTCTGAACGGTATGGGTAATAGTTTTGAGTTTTCTGAAATGTTATATAAGGAAAAAATATACCAAAAAATACATTGAATTAGCTAATCATCCAAAAATATATATTAAAGAACATTCAAACAATCAGAGTTGGAAAACATTCATAAAAATTATATTTGTATTAAGATTAATTCATTAAAATGATTCAAATGTTTTTCAGAAGCTTCAAAATAAAATACATCAAGAGTTAAAGAGAAAATTTTAATCATTCTTCATCAAGGTCCTCACAAAGTCCTTCATCCTTTTCAACACCCTCTCATCATTATCTAGTTTATCAACTCTTTCTTATTTAATATGAACTTTCACATACAACTATTTTTTATCTTCTCCCAAAATGATGTCTTCATCATCACATGATTAGAGCATAGATATATCTAACACTATATCTCAAATCTTCTCATTCAAAAAATTAACTTCCTTTGTTCTATAATCAGTTTTACTTTTAAATTATTCAAAAAAACATCACCCTTTCATCCATGTGATATAATAACTAGTTTAATGAAATTTCTAACTCAACCAAAATCTTCTTAACATCGACAAATTGTTCATCATGATTCCAAATATTACAATCAACCTGGTTCAACCATTTAATCATTATATTTCATGATCTCTTATGGGTTTGAGAATTTTCATGAAAAACATTCAACTCTACCTTGATCCAAATCACTTTATTATTCAAAACCATTATCGATTATGATTTCTCATTAATACAGTCTTGAATAAGATGGAAATAGGACTCAAGGATTTAGAAATAAGGAATAGCTCATTATAGTATTCTCAAAACTTGAACAATGTAATATTCCTTTCTGAGAAATTGTTCTAGATGATTATGATTGTTCTGGATCAGTGTGAGGAGGTTTTTTCCCATTGGTTCTGAAATATTCTTACTTTCATATCCTTTTATCAATATTTAAAACAACTTCATTAACATTCTTATAATATTTATTGTCATCTAATAATTCCATGATATGGATTTCATCATTGGTATTTGCTTTATCATTTTCTTTTGTTTTTGAATTTTGATCTCCTTCCTCTTTATTTTAAAATGATTCAAATTCTTCTGATGATGATGATGTTTCTTCATTAGAACTATTTTAATTTTCTTGCTTCTCATTATTGGAGGGTATATTTGATGATGGTGATGATGAATCAAATGACTTCTTATCAGATTGAGTTTATTCATTATCATTTACCTCTTCATTCTCATCATGTTCTTCCTCTTCTTCTTCTACTTATTCTTCAATATATTCTTAAATTTATTTATATTCTTATTCATCTTATAATTATTTTTCAACTCTATAAAATTCTTTATTTATTTCCTTTTCAGGCTCATCTTGATTTTTTATCACAATTCTATGATCACCTTTACTAGTTAGATCCAATTCTGATTCCTTTTCTTTAACAACAGTGAAAAATTATTCAACAACCGTGTTTTATTTTTCTTTTTTTGGTGACATAAGGAATTTTAAAATTAAAAAAAAACTATTTATTTGAATTATAATCCACCACCTTGTTTGACATGATTTTTATGGGAAGTGGGAAGCATAGAATTTTCTAAATCCCTTTCAACTCCTTTCAATAATCATTCACACATCTGAGCTTCTAGTAACATTTTATTTTTCTTATTCATCTTGGATTATTCATCTATGATTTTGGTATCATGGAATTTTAAGGCCTTAGCTTTTATAGGGTCGATTCGGATCTCATGATCCCCTATTTTCTTCTAATATTTTTTGTTTATTCACTTATAAAAAATATCATCTGGTACTTTCTTTTGTTTCCTTTGTTTATTTAGAGGAGAGGTCTCAAAATTCATATTCTTCTTCTTATTATATTTTTATGACTTCCTTAATAGTTGTGTATCTAAATAAACTCTATCAACCTTCTCAATAAATTTCTTTGATTTATTATCAAATACTAACCTCACCTTTTTCATTTAATCATCACTAATAAATAGATTATTTTATCTCATTGGATATGACTTGTTTGCAACTTTGAAAACATTTATATATTTAATAACCATCTTGTTTATAAAATCAAGAAGCTTAATAATCCTGTATTAGATTATGCTAGTTTTTATTTTTTTCAATTGTGAGAAGGATTAATTTGAAAATATCTATATTTCCCATAGTTACCAAAAAATCTAATATGAAAGAACCTGATACGTTAAATGTATCTTTATCTCCCTTAATCAGTATTAGAAAACCTTGCATCTATAAAGAAACTACTCAATTATCCAGAGTGAGATGGGAAACATTACAAAACTTTCCATATTCATAAAAAAATATGCATCAACGTTTCTCTTGTCAAACACACCAAGATTATCTAGAAACTTATGAGATAAGAGATATGCTTCTCCTTTAGAAGGTGTTTCAACCAAGTCCACAAGATTATTATATGAAAATTTATATCTATTTTCATACATTAGAAATGAAATATTATTTTACAATCTTCCATGAAAAAATTTAACAGAAGGATAGAACTCATGAAACACATTAAGATAGAATAAATCAAACTTATTATCTGGTTTCTCAACATAAAAAAATTCTCAATGTTGAATGGAAATTATCTTCTTCAGGGTTGAGTCATAATTTTCATACCATGATCTCTCTATCAACCTTTCTCTGAAAAAAAAACCATTTAGTGAAATCCACTTTGGTGGCCATCAGATATGGAAATGAACCTAGAGAATCGGATGAAAATGAATAGAGTCAGGCTTGAAACTTTGAGGGGTGCAATAAGTTGGGAGAAAAATAATTGGAAATCCAATGTGGGACACTAGGGGGTCCCTTTATCTATACACATCATGGGTGATGATTCTTCTTCCAAAACAAAACCACCAGCTGAGATGAAGACTTATTTGATTGAACAACCAAGATTACTTGGAAAAAAGTTTAAGGATATTTCTGAACACTCTAACATTCAAAATTATTTATCGGATTAAGGATGAATTTGATTGATTTTTTTTAAAATATTTGATATAAATTTTTTTAAAACAAAAAATATAAAAATGAAAAAAATCTAAACTATTCATAATGAGATAGTTAAAAACTAAAATATCAAAAGAGCACCTTTCATTGTGGAATCACCCATCGGTATGAATAACCTATTATTATTGATTTTTCTATACTTATATATTGTGATAGTTTTAAACTGAATAAATATGATTGGTTTGGTACATAAATTAATAACAAAATCATTTAGCATAAAACTAATTATGATAGTTTTATTAATAAAAATATAATATTATAAAACCCGATTATAAAAATTATAAATCCTAAAATTTTATAACATTTTTAGAGTCTAGAAAATAATTTTGAAATTATGACATTGAATTTAAAAAAAATATGATTCTTGAAAACTCATTAAAACAAAGTTTTATGAAAACTATTTTTTAAAAAAATAAAAGTTTTTTTTAATAATGCATATGTACCCCCCCCCCACCATGAATAAGAGTAACTTAATATAGGATATAGGTAATGAAAATGTAGATATTAATGATTAATTTATGTTGATCATTCCAAGATTCTGTTTAGTGTATAAAAAACTATCATAATTAAGGGGTTTTGTAAAAATTTCATTAATTTTTTCTTGCATTCTGATGAATTGTAAAATGATATATTCTTTTAGTGTGTGATGTTGAATGAAATAGTGTCTAATATCTATGTTTTTATCACATTAGTGATGTGATTGGTTTTTACTGAAGGAAATGACACTTGTATTATCACAATGTACTTGAGTTTATGTAAAACTCATTCCATAGTCAGTGAGTATGTGTTGCATCCACAAAACTTGAGTACAAAAACTTCCAGCTACCACATTTTTAGCTTTAAGAGTGGAATGTGCATGTAAGTGTAGTTTATTACATGTCAAAGAAACTAAATAATATATTAAGAAACAAAAAGTTCTGGATGTTTTTTCCCTATCCATTCTATAACCAACAAAGTCAGCATCCAAAAAATATTTTAATTCAAAAACATTTCTAGGATAATAGAAAAGATTTAAATCCATAGTTCCCTTAAGATAATGAAAATTTTATTTTACATCTTTTAAATGTAATTAATTTGGATTTACTTGATATCATACACCTAAGAATATAGAAAACATTAAATCTGAATGACTAGAAGTTAAGTAGAGTATACTACCAATCATATATCTAAAATTCTATTGATCACTTGTTTGACCAACCTCATTATGATCTAAGTTATTTGAGGTACCAATAGAATTACTTATACTTTTAATATTTTAGTGTCCAAGTTTATTAACATATTTTATATACATATATTGAGATATAAAAGTTTGTTTTTTATTTTTGTGATATTTGAAAACCAAGAAAACATGTTAACTCCCCCATCATACTCATTTCAAACTCAAAATTCATAAGATCCATAAAGGAATCAGTTAAAGATTATTTATTTTAACCAAAAATAATTTCATCATATTAAATTTTTATAATCATAATACAATTATTATCTTATTTTATAAAAATAGTTGAATCCTCAGCTTCCTTAACAAAAATGTTTTGTAACAAACTTCAAGTTAATCTATCATACCATTATCTAGGGGCTTTTTTAAGTACATATATAGATTTTGTATATTTATAAACATATTCGTTATTTTTTCATCTTAAAAAACCAAGAGGTTGTTCAACAAAAATTTCCTTCTGAACATGTTTGTTAATAAAATCACACTTGACATCTATTTGAAAAAGTTTGAAATTAAAGAATGCTGCAATGTCTAGAAGTATTTAAATATCTTAATATCTAGATACCTGTTCATAGGATTCATCAAAATATATTCCTTATTATTGTTTATAAGCCTAAAAACAAGTCTTTATTTCTTTCTAATAATTATTCTATAATCATTACATTTTTTCCCAAAAAACCCATTTTATTCCAATTATGGATCTTTCTTTAGGTCGTTGAACTAAATTCTAGACTTTATTTCTCTCAAAGTCATTGATTTTATATTACATTTCCTTAATTCAATCCTCATCACCTAAAGCCTCATCATTATTCATAGTTTCAAATTGGGTTAAAAAAGCTAGATTTTTAATTTCATTTCTTAAGGAACTTCAAGTCCTAACAGGTTGATTAACATCACTAATGATACTATCACTATAATTATTTCTCAGAAAAATATAAATTCTTAGGTTTTTAAAGGACTATTCTTCAACAATAGGTAAAAATTATTCCTGATGAAAAACATCAGATTATTTTTCTTGTGTAATATATTTATGATAATTATAATCTAAAAATGTTTGAAAATTAGTTTTAGAAATAACATCGGAGGAGGATTTTGGTTGTGTTTATATTCAAAAAAAGGATCTGTTTCATCAAATTTTACATGAACTATTTCATAAATAGTATAATAATTTTTATTAAAAATCTTATATGCCTTAGATGTAGTGGAATAACCTAAAATTATACCATCATCATATTTGGGAGCAAATTTTTGTAAATTATCTTTACTGTTCAAGATTAATACTATAGAACCAAAATATTTGAAGTAATGAACATCTGGTTTTCATCCTATCCTGAACTCATAAGAAGTTTTTTTTATGAAAAGGTGAAGTTAAAACTCAATTTATAGAATAACAGATAGTACTAACTACTCCATCCCAAAATATTTAGCAACTGAGTATTCACTTAGTATGGTTCTAGTTTTTCTTAAAGAATCTACTTATTATTTCAACTACATAATTTTTCTATGAGGGGGGTTCTACGTGATGAAAAGGTATGTTTAATACCTTTATTATTACAAAAATATTCAAAATAAGAATATAAAAATTATCCACCATAACGACTATGAATATTTTTCAAGGATAGGTTTTTATCATTTTTAAACCATTGTACAAATGTTTTAAAATAAAAAAGGATTTATATTTATTTTTGAGAGTATAAACCCAAGTAAATATAGTGAAATCATCAACTAAGACATAAAAATAGTATTTTACACCAATACTTCTAGTTTTTGTAAGACAAAATAAGTCCATGTAAACTAACTGTAAAGCATCAGAAGTTGAAACATTACCACTAGATTTAAAATTTGACTTATATTGCTTACCGTATTGACAAGGGTCATAGAATTTTTAACTATCAAACCTAATTCCAGGTAGATCCTTAACAAGTACTTTCTTATCCAATATCGATATGTTTCAAAGGTCACAATTTCATAACCTTATATTCCATAACTAATATCAATCTTCCATTGCACTAAGTCAAGGTAATTCCGGGATCCTAAGGTATTTTATGTTCATTGTGTAAACATTCTTATACTGATTGGTAGAAAAAATAAATTCATCCTTGAAACTATGTACAAAAAAATATCATTCCTAATGTTCAAAAGGTAACCTTTATCACATAACTAACTTATGCATATAAGGTTGTTCTTAACATCTTAAACAATGAAAAAATTTGAAAAATATGTTTTTCTAAGAAGAAAAATGTTACCTACTCTGATAGCCTCTCATTGATCATTATCTCCAAAAGTTACTTTACCACCTTTAATCATTGTTATCTTCTTTAAGAAGTCTTTGTTTCTAGTAATATTATTGGAACACCCACTATCCATGTACCATTTATTCATTTTGTGGGAAATACTTTTTTTATAGAAAACAAAAACATTAGGCTTTCAGAACCCAAACCTTCTTGGGCCTAGTAATGTAAAAAAATAAATCTTTAGGAATCCATATTTATTTTGGAAAATAGGATTTTGGAAAACCTAGTAATAGAACATTGTTTAATAAAAAAATATTTTTCCAATGGCCAACACTTTGACAATTGGTACAAAAAGGGTATTTTTTTGAATAAATAAATTATTACTCATAACATGTTTGTTATAAGAAAACCCCATTCTAAAACTACTCCCACGAAGATAGATTTGTTTGTAAACGTTATCAAAGTTTTCATTAAAAGTGCTAAAGTTTGATAAAAGTTTATTTAAACAATAAATATCATATTCTTTTTACAACTAAATTATTATCTTCATTAGAAATACTTTTGGAATTATTTTTATCAAAACTAGTTTGTAAAAAACTTTTCTTAGAAACTACTTTTTGAAAATATTTTTTAATAGTTTTCCTTTCAGAATTAGTCTCATAAAGATAATTAGGATGATTTGATATTCCATTAGTCAAAACATTTATTCTTGAGTCATCCTTACTTAATTTATCTTTAGCATCATCAAAATTTTTAAAATCTTACATTTCTCATTTTCAAAAAGTTCTTGAAAATGAGAAACTTCATCATAAGAATGTAAATTCATATCTTTTATTGAAGAAGATTCTTCATCATATGATGAATCATTCTCATCAGAATAATTATCTTTAAGATACATGTTTGTATGTTTTTAGTTTTTTATATCTTATCCATGAAACATTTATTAACTTTAAGGATGTTGGAAAAAAGAATTTTGTTCCTCTATCCATAACATTCCTTGTCAAAAAAAACATTATGAAGAAACACCTCTACTAAAAACTCTATGTTTCAATAGATTTCGATACATTATTACCTTTTGATTTATAATACTTTTTGTAAATCCTTTAGGCATTTATTTCCTTTATGTGTTTCTTATTTTTCTTTTGAAAATGTGGTCAGATTTGTTTCTCTTTCTTAAACTCATTACACATGACTACATATTTATTGTCACCTTTATACTTATGAATATTTTTGTATGGGTATTGAAAATATTTATTTCTGACTATCTTGTTCATCCTTCTAGTGAGATTAGCTAACTCATTCTCAGATTGTTCAGATTTTCTAAAACCATATTAAATAACAATTTTCTTTTTTCTATAGGATTTATCAACTTTATCAAGAGTATAAGAATTGGTAGGAATAGAAGTAGTAGAAAAAGAAAAACCACCATTATTATTCTTAGATTTATCAAAATCACTTTTTAACCTTCCCTCATAAGGGTTCCAATTAAATCATCTAAGAATGTTTTTCTAGATTTCATGTCTTGTCAATATATATTATTTTTGACTCCCACTCATTGGGAATGATGTCAATAATATTTTCTACAGGAATTTAATCATCAAAACCTTTTTCTTCAATAGATTGTAAACTATTAATAATCTTCATGAACTTATGGTGCATCATTGAAACTGATTGTATAGAAAGAAAATAAAATTCTTAATAGTCTACTCTAAGAATAGATCTATTAGTTTTTATAACTTTTGAGGTTCCAAAATGATTTACTTATCAACATATTCTCTATAGTATTTATAGCCTCAAATGAAGATATCTAACTTTAAATACTTATTATCATGGAATATAACAAAGTATTTTTTTACTCTATAATTTAACATCTATTCCTATTTTTCTTAATGCCTAAATGTTGTAATTTCCTTATCATGAATCTTATAGTATCCATTAGGCATGAAATAATTATCAACCACAATTTTGATAAAAAATCCTTCATCTTATCTCTATAGTACTCATAATGAGAAACATCAAAGATAGGTGGTCAGTTTGGATTGATATTTTATATTAAGCCACCATTAAGACACATCATGTTTAAAAAAATACAAATACACTTTTCTATAGATACAGGTTAGTGTAACAAAAGTTTATAATCAAAATTTCTATATCAAAATTTAGACAACTTACAATAAAGAAAGTAAAAACTCGGCAGGTATATGACCAGTATAATCTTACTCTAATTCTGATTGTAAGATCATAAGATCTAATCAATTGAATATACTTATAAGAGGATGGGTCAATTATAGTTTAAAAAACATATATTAAGAAGTTTAATATAATAAACACCTAATCCTATTTATGTATGGTTATCAACCTTAGACTTAATCCGATTAACAATGTCACAGAATCAGAACCTATAATCAGTCCGATTATATCAGAGTGAAAATCATAATCATTATGGATCATATTTATATCAATGTGTGATTCTCATAATCAGAGATAATATGATGAAACAGAAAATATATAATGATGAATACGACGACTCACATACTAATAAATGTAAAACGGAATAGACACTTGTTAAAATAAGAAAAAAATATCTATTTAAAAGTAATATGGACTTATAATATATTATTAAAAAGATAATTCTTTTAACCATAAGAGTAATGTAGTTAATAACCGTGACTAAAGTTATCCATTTTTTTATACTTACACTCAAGTCTGTATTTTCTTACTAGAAAATCCCAAGATATGAATATCAAATTATCTCTATCATTCTATCCTCAGAATCCATTAATATGATGATAAACTCTGCCTTACTATACCTATAATCCCCTGATCTGATGGATCATATTATTCATATTATTATCCCTAGACACCCTTGATCGTACCAATTATTGAACAAGAATAAAATTTCAAAATATATTATGAAAACATCACTGAGAAGGATTCCTTAAGAATACAACTCTTTAAATAATTTAATGTGTCTAATAATGATAAGTCCTTGTTATGTATTCTTCAGACGACTTGAGTCTAAAAATCATTGACTTCAAACTCTTCAAATGACCTATTATTTATAGTTGATCTCCCAATGGTCATATTACAGTCATATTTCCAAATTATTGACAAAATTCCAAAACACCTATAACTTGATATATTATCATAACTGAATGTAAGATGTCATATTGATTAACACAATTATAGTGTTAAAGGTATTTCTTACACTGGAAACAAGTTATTATATTCCAATTATAAACTTAGCCAGTCTGATGGAAATCATTAAAAATGTCAATATGATAATATTTATGAGTGTCAATCTGATGTTATTAGAATCGTTATCATTCATATTGTTAAGACTTTTTTTGTATGATAGACACAATGAAAATTCTATCTTCTGGTTTTCATAAAGGTGAGAATGATTAATCAGACACATACTCACAACGATAATTATATTTAATAATAGTAATTTAATATATGAAATACTTAATAACTTATTCTAAGTATGGTAAAATGTAATTTTTTCTATTAAAACATACTAAAACACTTTGGATATAAAAATTTATAAACATGTTTTTGTGTACATTTTTGTGATTTGTAAAACTAAAGGAATGTAAAAGTAAGAATAGAACTTCTAAATCAATATTAGTGTGTGTAATTAAAATAGAAGTTATATTGATTGGATCTAAATTAGGTATGGATTGGGGATTTTATTTCATGTACATCATGTATACCCATAGGTTAGAGACCAAATGGTGTACATTGTGATTTATGATTGATTTAACACATGATGATATATTTTATGGTTATTTGATCACATGATTATCATATGGTTTATCCACTATTTCTTACTAATTTTTATTTATACGTTACATATTCCTAGATTTTGTGAATATCATATGAGTATATTAAAACAAAAGGAAAGTTTTCATAAAAAAAGGTTTACATTATGAAAATTCTTTGTAAACCAGATTTATTTTAAATTTTAAAATAATACATTCTTGATATTAGAACTTCTATAGATGTTTTGGTGGTATCTTACTGGGCTTTATACTTACACCCTAATTCTTCATTTGGGTTATTATTGATATTGATTTTTAGGACGTAGGTATAGGTATGGTAATTATGTAGAATTATGATTTCTCTTGTTGTCACCGTCTTTATAGCGGCATGGTTTGGAGGCAATAGATGGTTACATAGGGAATTTTTTGAATCATCATGTTTTGTATTTATATTTTTCCCCATTTGGATTGAATTTGTATGTGTCATGGATATGTTCTCTTACTTAGGGATTTTACTCTGGTGTTTTCCCTTATTTGGGATTATTATGAGAAATCATTCTTCAACATTGTTTTTATTTTACCATCTACTGGACCACCTTGAATGACATTCCTAGTTTCCTTAGGATGGTTCATTATAAATTGGTATCAGATCCACTACCCATCCTGAATTTTTATGAGACTACATAGGTTTGGATTAGTGTCTTGGTATATCAGAGTTAGTAATGACAAAATTTGGATAGTAATAACAGAAAAGGGGCCTGGTCAACTCACTTTTATGATTCAAACTAAGTTACCATGGGTGGTCAGTGATTTTTTCTAATCTTGAGACTTGGTGGTTGATTTCATTTAAATGAACCAGATATGAGGTTTATTTAAATTAACCCATTACATCTTCTTTTTCTAGTATTCTATTCATAAAATTTATAACTTTATTAAATTATTATCATTTAAATGAGTTTATATGAAAACCTATTGTTTTTCTTATGATTTGGGAATATGCTGTAACGCCCCGACCCCAGTTACCTAGAGTCGGTGCATTATTACATAACATTGGCATGATCACAACAAAGATCAAATTTTGAAAGACCGATTGGTTTAGTAGCCTTGGAAACACTAGATATATTCATAAGTCTTACATTACATCATAAAGTGAAAAACTACTACAAAAACATATTGTATCCATATTCCACACTCATATCCCCACATAATATCTCTGCAGGTCATTCATAATTTACTTCTTCACTTCCTGGGAAAAATAAAACATAGAAAAGGGGTGATCTCAAATGCCCATTAAGGATAGCAATATAGCAGAAACTTTCATAAATAAGAATAAACATTTAAGGCAATGTATAACTAAAACAAAAGCCTTTTAAACTTGAACTTCAACATAGTACGGAAAAAGTAAAATGAAATAATGCCATTTACTTATTCACATGGATATTCTACTAATCGAATAATCACATCCAATATCAATAACCACCTTCATAATGATGGAATTCATAATTCTAGACTATCATAACCACATAGCCAAGGCCTCGTGCCAAAACTACAAATAAGATTTTGCCATGGCCTTGTGCCAAGACACTAGTTTGTCTCATGAGACCTACCGATGCATCGAGGAGCTATAGCGGGCTCCACCCATCACATATTAAGTCCAATGCATTCTCATATGAAAAGGTTTAAACATAACATAAACATTCGTATTAAAACTAGCATACGAAATGTCAATACTTTCTCCATAAACCATGAATGGTATAAAAATAACACATCCACAGTCAAACATATCACAAATCCTTCAATACATTATGGAAGTTTTGTATCATAATAAATAAACTTCATATAATCATAAAAACCATCAAAGGATGTTGACATAGATGAAATCAAAACTATTTGAGAGAAATATCTCCTTTTTTGAAATCATTTAAAAGTCACACATTTATAAAGGAAGTAATTAAAAAGATATTTTTGAATCAAAGTGTCCCATAAAACATTGAAACTTTTGAAAGGATTTAAAATTTTAATGACATTCATGTCCATATAAATAAATCCTTAAAAACCATTTTGAAGACATGGACATTTATTAAAAATATTTAGAAAGATAAATCCTTAAAACATTTAAAATTCTGATTTTGATAAAGAGTACCTTTCCGAAATTCTTAAAATATTCATTTTTAAATCATTTAAAAGTCACATAATTATAAAATAAAACCTTTTCTTTGAAAATATTCTTATAATCTTGTAAGGGAAGCTTTGACAATTTTATAACGGTAGTAAATAGCCGCACCCTCCGTATAAGTTAAAAAAATAATCTTACCTTAATTTTGTCGAAAAGGTTAAAAAGCACCTTGTTTGGAAAACGACGGAAAGATTCCTTTATAAACCTCTTATAAAAATTCAAACAAGGGTATAAATGACTTTAATCCATATTCTAGTAAATAGTAAAAATGTTTTGAAATTCATTTTTAAGAAACATGGATGTGGATGATAAAGAGATCCCAGTAGATCATTACGTATAAGAAACCTCGGATAATGAAGAGATTGTGAAATAACCCTTACCTTGTAATTTTCCTTGGTTGGGGTAGGTTAAACACCTGTATAATAGTGAAATAATTGTTATTAAATTATACAAGAATCATATGCATTCATATGATATCATATATGATCTTTTAACATTGCTTTGTTAATAATATCTTAGTATTATCGTTGTTTCAGGTGTTAACTTACTCGTATTATTTTAAATGTTTTGTTATGTAGGCCATGTTTGTAATGGATAGGTTGTATATTATTCATATCCATAATGATATCAAGCCCTTAAACATTATTTTTAAATCAGAAAATGATCATTATACTTGAATGGATACGATGGAGAATGAATCTCATCGCATTCGTGGAGACGGTAGTCCGTACATACGCACGAGCGACAATATCATTCTTTTGATATTAAAATAATATATAAATGGATGGTATATCATATATAAAGAATCATTAACATGTTATATTTATTATTTACATGAGTTAGACATCATTATTATACCCATCCAAATAATAATATATTGAATAGAAATTACACCACGACGTGGAGACGGTAAGTCGTACGTACGCACATATGGTGACATGTTTTTCAAAGGGTGGATAGAATACTGAATATGTTTTTACCATATTTATAATAACATCACAGTATATATATGATACTGGAGTTATTATTTTATAATGGTAATAACAAAGAAAGAAGAAGTGGAAGAAGAAAGGAACTTGGAAAAGGGTGGTGAAATCATTACCTCTTCTTCGGGTTCTTCCTTTTGATTTGATCAAAAGGGCTCCTTAGGTTGGCTTTCT
The DNA here is from genome assembly GCA_963277665.1 of Viscum album. NCBI lineage: Eukaryota > Viridiplantae > Streptophyta > Magnoliopsida > Santalales > Viscaceae > Viscum > Viscum album. The sequence goes on from OY728127.1 coordinate 899,671,134, forward strand.
AATCAAACTAAGGCCTCTAGGTTTTATTGAGGGATGTTGGGAGAGTATTTGGGCAGATTTTGGCTGAACCAAAAGGCTTTTAAGGTGTGATGAAATGAGAAGGAGGAGTTCCCTTTTATAAGAGGGGTGAGGGGCACCTTTGAAGTAGCTAGAAATATTAATTTATAATAAATTCATATTCGGTTTCTAATGGATCCAAAGTTGATTATTTAAATTTTAAGGTGTGGATAGGTCGAAAACCACTCAACCAATAGAATTTATACAGGTTTTGGTCGTTATATTAACCTTATCTTTAAGTATTAACTCTAAGTTAATTAGTTTCACTTTTACAATGTCTCTTTGTATTTTTATATTATATGGTTAATAAACTTACCATATACATCCAAGTGACCCCCAAGTGGTCAATTAATGATGAACCTATCATTATATAAGTCTCTTGGCCGAACCTTAGATTTTTAAGAATTTCATATCAATTAATAATATAATATTTGTTTTAAAAACTCTTTTATGTAGATTTTGACACTATTCAATAATGTATTTTTGTAAAAAACATAACAGAATGATTACTTCAAAAAAAGTTAATTGAATCAATCCTAACATTTCATATTAACCTAGAATATTAGTGTAATTCTTATAAAGTCTCAAATTATATTTATTTGTGTATTTATAATATCAATTATTTTAATTTTTCACTATTATGGTAATTACTGTATCATCATTGTGTCATAAGTAAATTAAATTATTTAAAGTATAAAAATTATAAATAAAATATAATTATGTAGGAAATCTTTTCATATTTCTAATGAATATTTAAAATTGAATTTATCTTATGTATAACTCTATATTAAAAATAGTTTAGTAAATAAACTTTGATTTTAACTCTTTCAACTCTTCTTTGAATTAAATAATAATAAATGTCCTAATCTAATCCAAGTGGACCTAAATGATAATATTTTATTCCTAAGGGTGTTTTGGTCGAGATACACTTGTCCAATAGAATTAGGACAAGTGTTAGGGTAATATTAATATCATTTTTACCCTTAATTATCCTATTTACTTTTAACCGTGGTAAATAAAAGTAAAAAGTTACTATTCACCAAAAATTATTTTAATCTCATTGAACCACATTTTACTTCTTGATATTAACTGTGTCTCTCGTATTTTTGAAATTCCATTCACAGATGCGGTAAAATTATGTTTTATGAAAAATTCAGTTTTTTAACTACCACTTAGTAGTTTCACTATTCATCAAAAATTGATGTTTTTCAGAACAATGCCAAAATTTCACCCTAAGCTATAATTGATATTACAAATTCAAAAATGATGTCTATTTTACAAAATTCCAAACATATAAGTTGCATTAATTAATTTTATAATTAATTCCCGCTGTCACAACAAATAGCGTGTTTTTAAGAAACAATATATATCAAAAGATTGATAATTGTTTATGTCCAATTTCAAAGTGAAATTAATTATAATGAACACCATTGGATAAAATGGTAAAAATATATTCTAATTATACTTTAAAACCACTCAATAATATAATTTATCACTATAAATTATTTTTATTAAAAAAGTTGTTTTTAATTAAAATTTAGTAATTTTCACTATTCATCAAAATATTAAAGTTATCCGAAAAGTACCAAAATTTCACCTTAGGCTAAATTAGATATTCCGAATCCAAAAATGAAGTCCATTTTGAGAGATAAAATTTCAAAAAGTAGTTATTACTATTCATAACGGCTAGTTTGATCGGTTGTGGTGTGTGTTAAAACTCGAAGTTGCGTACAACACACGCTACTGTATTATTCAAAGGAAAGCATACCATGGAAGCTTGGGATGTTTCATTTTAAATTTTTGATGTCCCCATTTAGTTAAAAAGTTTAAAATATTGTATTTAAAAAGGGATCACTATTAAAAGTTGGTAAAAGTGCAACACTAAAAATGAATTTGTTCTTACATTATGTCTAAGAAACTGATAATATGGATTCTAAAATTATAAGGATTATATAAAGTTTAAAATTTAGTTAATACTATTCATAATCTCTTTTGAACGGATTTTTTGGTACGTCATGGTGCGCTTGAACCCGATGTTGCGTGTAGTGCCAATTATTAAATTATTTTGAAGAAATAACACACTATGAAATCTTGGGGTGTTACATTCTCCCCTCCTTCAATAAATTGCGTCCTCGCAATTTGAAATTTTTCTTCAAAAATAAAAGGCTGAAAAGAGAAAATATATTTGTGGGAAAGCCCACATCAGAAATTGAGTTACTAAAATTTAGTCTTAATATGAGGAAAAGATAAATGAAAGGGTCACCAGCAAATTATGATCTCGATTAGGAGAACATTGGTGGCAATTAGAGACATATAATTGGAGGAAAAACGTAAATATTTATAGGTAGTGATTGAGGTCATCAATCACAAACAAGTGTAAAATTGATGTCCTTAAATTCATCAATCTATGATAATTTGAAATACCATCGGTTCAACAAAACATAGGGTATTAGGATAACACATTTTTGACATTTCAAAATATCTTAGTTGAAATCCCACATCGAAAAATGAATTAATGAGGCCTCTATTTAAAATAAAGAGTGGAAAGTATGAAGATTACTGAAAATAACACATACTAGGGTTCTATATAGGAAAATATGGATATGGAAGAGAAATCTAACCATCAATTATCTGATGGAGAGTGGTAGAGAACATGGATATGAAAAGGCCAACAATCCCAAAGCCATAAATTAGTGATGATATAAGGTACCATCTAGGATAACATTTTTGTTCAAATTTCCTTTTCTTAATGTTGAGGAATTTATTTATGAGATTGGCTAGGATCATAAGGAGATATACTTACTTTATAATTAGAGTTTTATCCATTAATAAATTTCTACCACAAACTCATCTTTCACTCTAAAAGATAATAGAACATAAAAAAATTCTATTTATACTATTCGTACAGGGTTCCAAAATAAATAAATTTATAATTTATCTACCAGATCTTTAAAAAAAACTAAATTATTTAATCCAGGACATCTCGTGGGCCAGTGGTAGGTGATACACCCTTGTCGCCCTTCGATTGTAGGTTCAAGTCTTGCAGCCTTGCCGGTCGCGACGGGTTGGTGCCCGACCTCCGGGTTGTCCTTTTATGGAAATCCAAAATTAATCTCAAACTATAATTTATCCAAAATAATTTTGTCCAAACTCACAGTCCAACATTTATAAGGAAAGTAAACATATTGTAGATCCTTTTTACCCCGTAATAGCATATTAATACCTTCATCATGTATTCTTTTAAAACACTGAAACATCCTGAATTACCATAATCTTTATTGATTACATTCATGCTCCCTTATTCCATATAGAATACTGGATATGCTTCATCAATCCAAAAATGTTTTAAACCCCAACAATGATGTAATATACAAATCATTAATCATCTTCAAGGTAGTCAAGAATATCCAATATAATTTATCCAAATCAATCATGTATTATTATAAAATCACTACCTGGGTATCAGAACCATATTATGGTTTATCTTTCTCTCAACCATATATTTTCCAAAAATTTAACCTGCTATTGAGTCACTTTTCTTTGTTCCATACAATCTCAAGTCCTTAATGAAATAGTGCTGGAGTACAATCCTTATATACCCCATAATTATTATAACAAGTACATTGTTGATACAACACTCAAATGACATAATCAACATAAGAACTCTAATCATTCCTCTTCATATGAGGTAGTATCATAACTTGATTATTATCCAACAGCATCATTTGCGGCATAGTCTGATGACTGGGACATAGGTTTGCGTAGTGTCCAAACTCCATGCAAATGAAGCATTGTACATTTAAAACCATTTTCTTACCCTTGCAGTCACGTACTTTGTGCCCTTTTCCTCCACACTTATAACAAACTCCCATTCCATTCAGGCAAGTTCCAAGGTGTTTCTTCCCACAGTTATCACATATGGAAAAATTCTTCTTTTCCCTATTCCCTTTATCCATCTTTCTCTCTTCCATCCTTTTCTTCTCTTGCTTCCCTTCAAATCCATAGGACTCAGTAAACTCTTTACTTATCTTATCAACACATGATATTATTTCTTCATATGATGATAATACATGGAAGACTGTTTCTCTTATAAATTATGGCTTAAGCCCATGAATGATATGATCCTTCTTTCTCTTTGGATCATGTGCATTGCTGGAGTTATCATTCCTTCTACTGGGCGCCATTTCTAAACAATGGCATACACTAGATTAGTTTATGAATAACAATACCTAATCCCAAACTTGTAAAACACATAACATAAATTAAATAGTTTATGGATATAATCCATAATCATAAAAATGCCTCCTTTGAGGAAGTATATACTCATAAACCCTTAATAATGGTTTGTAATGAAAATGAGAATTATCCTAAGCATATCCCCCGGGAGTGTTGTAACCAAGAGTGCAGCAAGGCCCGTTACCGTGCACCAGTTCCCATTCGAGTATAGCTCAAAGCGGTGTTTTCGGGTTTTACCCCTAGGTACATATGTGCCAGAGCCGCCTCTACCTGCTCGTATCCAGACAGGGATGTATTGCTCGGAAAACTCAAAAAATCTCTACAATACCAAAATTCTAGGAATTGTTTCTATACTAATCTCAAAGTCCATCTTAAATCTATGTACTCTAATCATAGTTTATCTAAATCTAGCTTCCAAGGTTGGTACTAAACTTCCTCTGATACCAACTGTAACGCCCTGACCCCAGTTACCTAGAGTTGGTGCATTGTTAGATAACATTGGCATGATCATAAGAAAGATCAAATCTCGAAATACCGATTGGTTTAGTAGCCTTGGAAACACTAGATATAATCATAAGTCTTAAATTACATCATAAAGTGAAAAACTACTACAACAACATATTGTATCCATATTCCACACTCATATCCCCACATAATATCCCTGCAGGTCATTTGTAATTTACTTCTTCACTTCCTGGGAAAAATAAAACATAGAAAAGGGGTGAGCTCAAATGCCCAGTAAGGATAACAATATATCAGAAACTTTCATAAATAAGAATAAACATTTAAGGCAATGTATAACTAAAACAAAAGCCTTTTAAACTTGAACTTCAACATAGTATGGCAAAAGTAAAATGAAATAATGCCATTTACTTTTTCACATATATATTATATTAATCGAATAATCACATGAAATATCAATAACAACTTTCATAATGATGGAATGCATAATGCCAGACTATCATAACCACATTGCCAAGGCCTTGTGCCAAGACTACAAATAAGATTTTGTCAAGGCCTTGTGCCAAGACACTAGTTTGTCTCATGAGACCTACCGATGCATCGAGGAGCTATAGAGAGCTCCACCTGTCACATATTAAGTCCAATGCATTCCCATATGAAAAGGTTTAAACATAACATAAACATTCGTATTAAAACTAGCATATGAAATGTCAATACTTTCTCCATAAACCATGAGTGGTATAAAAATAACACATCCACAGTCAAACATATCAAAAATCCTTTAATAAATTATGGATGTTTTGTATCATAATAAATCAACTTCATATAATCATAAAATCCATCAAAGGATGTTGACATAGATGAAATAAAAACTATTTGAGAGAAATATCTCTTTTCTTTAAATCATTTAAAAGTCACACATTTATAAAGGAAGTAATTAAAAAGATATTTTTGAATCAAAGTGTCCCATACCACTTTGAAACTTTTGAAAGGAATTAACATTTTAAAAACATTCATGTCCATATAAATAAATCCTTAAAAACCATTTTGAAGACATGGAAATTTATTAAAAATATTTAGAAAGATATATCTTTAAAACATTTAAAATTATGATTTTGATAAAGAGTACCATTCCGAAATTCTTAAAATATTCATTTTGAAATAATTTAAAAGTCACATAATTATAAAATAAAACATTTTCTTTGAAAATATTCTTATATTCTTGTAAGGTAAGCTTTGAAAATTTTATAACGGAAGTAAATAGCTGCACCCGCCGTATAAGTTAAAAAAACATTCTTACCTTAATTTTGTCGAAAAGGTTAAAAAGCACCTTGTTTGGAAAACGACGAAATGATTCCTTTATAAACCTCTTATAAAAAGTCAAACAAGGGTATAAATGACATTAATCCATATTCTAGTAAATAGTAAAAATATTTTGAAATTCATTTTTATGAAACATGGATGTGGATGATAAAGAGATCCCAGTAGATCATTACGTATAAGCAACCTCGGATAATGAAGAGATTGTGAAATAACCCTTACCTTGTACTTTTCCTTGGTTGGGGTAGGTTAACCTCCTGTATAATAGTGAAATAATTGTTATTAAATTATACAAGAATCATATGCATTCATATGATATCATATATGATCTTTTAATATTGCTTTGTTAATAATATCTTAGTATTATCGTTGTTTTGGGTGTTAACTTACTCGTTTTCTTTTATATGTTTTGTTACGTAGGCCATGTTTGTAATGGATAGTTTGTATATTATTCATATCCAAAATGATATCAAGTTCTTAAACAGCATTTTTAAATCATAAAATGATAATTATACTTGAATGGATACGATGGAGAATGAATTTCATCCCGTTCGTGGAGACGGTAGTCCGTACGTACGCACGAGCGACAATATCATTCTTTTGATATTAAAATAATATATAAATGGATGGTATATCTTATATACAGAATAATTAACATGTTATAGTTATTATTTACATGAGTTATACATCATTATTATACCCATCCAAATAATAATATATTGAATAGTAATTACACCACGACGTGGAGACGGTAAGCCGTACGTACGCACGTATGGTGACATGTTATTCAAAGGGTGGATAGAATACTGAATATGGTTGTACCATATTTATAATAACATCACAGTATATATATGATACTGGAGTTATTATTTTATAATGGTAATAACAAAGAAAGAAGAAGTGGAAGAAGAAAGGAACTTGGAAAAGGGTGGTGAAATCATTACCTCTTCTTCGGGTTCTTCCTTTTGATTTGATCAAAAGGGATCCTTAGGTTGGATTTATGATCAAACTAAGGCCTCTAGGTTTTATTGAGGGATGTTGGGAGAGTATTTGGGCAGAGTTTGTCTGAACAAAAAGGCTTTGAAGGTGTGATGAAATGAGAAGGAGGAGTGCCCTTTTATAAGAGGGGTGAGGGGCACCTTTGGAAAAGCTAGAAATACTAATTTATAATAAATTCATATTCGGATTATAATGGTTCCAAAGTTGATTATTTAAATTCTAAGGTGGGGATAGGTCGAAAAACACTCAACCAATAGAATTTAGACAGGTTTGGGTCATTATATTAACCTTATCTTTAAGTATTAACTCTAAGTTAATTAGTTTCACTTTTACAATGTCTCTTTGTATTTTTATATTATATGGTTAATAAACTTACCATATACATCCAAGTGACCCCCAAGTGGTCCATTAATGATGAACCTATCATGATATAAGTCTCTTGGCCGAACATTAGATTTTTAAGAATTTAATAGCAATTAAAAATATAATATTTGTTTTAAAAACTCTTTTATGTCAATTTTGACACTATTCAATAATTGATTTTTTTTAAAAACATAACAGAATGATTACTTCGAAAAAAGTTAATTGAATCAATCCTAACATGTCATATTAACCTATAAAATTAGTTTAATTCCTATAAAGTCTCAAATTATATTTATTTGTGTATTTATAACATCAATTATTTTAATTTTTCACTATTATGGTAATTATTGCATCATCATTCTGTCATAAGTGAATTAAATTATATAAAGTATAAAAATTATAAATAAAATATCATTATGTAGGAAACCGTTGTAGCGTTATAATGAATATTTAAAATTTAATTTATCTTATGTATAACCCTATATTAAAAAAAATTAGTAAATAAACATTGATTTTAACTCTTTTAACTCTTCTTTGAATTAAATAATAATAAATGTCCTAATCTAATCCAAGTGGACCTAAATGATAATATTTTATTCCTAAGGCTGTTTTGGTCGAGATACACTTGTCCAATAGAAATAGGACATGTGTTAGAGTAATATTAATATCATTTTTTCCCTTAATTACCCTATTTACTTTTAACCGTGGTAAATAAAAGTAAAAAGTTATTATTCACCAAAAATTATTTTCATCTCATTGAACCACATTTTACTTCTTGATATTAACCGTGTCTCTCGGATTTTCGAAATTTCATTCACAGAAGCGGTAAAATTAAGTTTTATGAAAAATTCAGTTTTTCAACTACCACTTAGTAGTTTCACTATTCATCAAAAATTTAAGTTTTTCAGAACAATGCAAAAATTTCACCCTAAGCTATAATTGATATTCCGAATTCAAAAATGATTTCTATTTTAAAAAATTCCAAACATATAAGTTTCATTAATTAATTTTATAATTAATTCCCGCTGTCGCAACAAGTAGCGTGTTTTTAAGAAACAATATATATCAAATGATTGATAATTGTTTATGTCCAATTTCAAATTGAAATTAATTCTAATGAACACCATTTGATAAAATGGTAAAAATATATTCCAATTATACTTTAAAACCACTCAATAATATAATTTATCACTATAAATTATTTTGATTAAAAAAGTTTTTTTTAATTAAAATTTAGTAATTTTCACTATTCATCAAAATATTAATGTTATCCGAAAAGTACCAAAATTTCACCTTAGTCTAAATTTGATATTCCAAATCCAAAAATGAAGTCCATTTTGAGAGATAAAATTTCAAAAAGTAGGTATTACTATTCATAACAGCTAGTTTGATCGGTTGTGGTGTGTGTTAAAACTCAAAGTTGCGTACAACACACGCTACTGTATTATTCAAAGGAAAGCATATCGTGGAAGCTTGGGATGTTTCATTTTAAATTTTTGATGTCCCCATTTAGTTAAAAAGTTTAAAATATTGTATTTAAAAAGGGTTCACTATTAAAATTTGGTAAAAGTGCAATACTAAAAATGAATTTTTTCATACATTATGTCTAAGAAACTGATAATATGGATTCTAAATTTATAAGGATTATATAAATTTTAAAATTTAGTTAATACTATTAATAACCTCTTTTGAACGGCTTGTTTGGTAAGTCATGGTGCGCTTAAAACCAATGTTGCGTGTAGTGCCAGTTATTAAATTATTTTGAAGAAATAACACACTATGAAATCTTGGGGTGTTACATATGCTTAGAACTAATGGGGTTTTGTCTTGTTTTTTGTTAGATAATTACACTAAGAAGATCTCTTATGAATCTAAGAGAGTGATCCATGATACATATTCTATAGGTGAATCCTTCAGTGGAACCTTATTTGGTATAAGCTATAATCATAACAATTTAGACTCTAGGATAAGTAGGTGTCAAGAACCTCAAACGAGCATTGGACCATCACCTAGAATTTAATAAGCATCATCCACATGTCTACCATGTTGATAAATGACCCTAGGAATCTAAATAATGGCTTGATAATTTTGAAAGTATCTTCAACTTGTTGAAAACTTAGGAAGACCCAAAGGTGGGTTTTTTCACATATGTGCTCAAGGGATTGGGAAGAAGATGGTGGGACTCTATTTTATATGCTAATTATTATGAGTATATTATGTTGTTTTATTTCAATAAAATCTTCAACTAGATGTTTTATCTTGAGACATTATGAGGGGAAAATACCTATAAGTTTATAACCTTAGAGTAATGGGAGTGTACCGTTTTAGAGTATTTTGCCTGTTTTTCTGAGTTGGTGCATTTGTAACTAGATCTAGTCACTAAAAATGGCCTAAAGGCTCAGAGGGTTGAGTTGGTATTGATGGATAATATTTATTCAATACTATTTATCATGTTCCTTCTAACCATTGTGGAGGTAGATGATAAGTTATCTTTGGAGTATGTTATAGGGTGTATCTTCTGTCTAGAAAAGGAAGTGCAAAAGTTTCTAGTTTTCTTTAGGACACGTTGTGGGGGCTTCATCCAGAAGGTTTTTTCTATCAGTGTAGAATTCCTATTCATAAAAATCCTAATTGTATAGAGGCTCCCAAGAATTTTCATCATTATGTACAATCTTTCCATCTGATGAATTTCTGTGAAAGGGTGTCCCAATGAATTAAGGTTTATATCCACTCTAACCAAGAGTTCATAGGTTCATACCGATGCTTCCAAGGATGTTGGGTCTTATCCATAGGCTAAGGGGGTGCTCATGTGACTAATATGGCTTATGGAGGAGTTGAGATTGGATTTTTTTATGTGGGAGAGTATGAACTAGATGAATCTGAAGTAAGTCCAGCTACTGTTAATGGTATGATGTTTATTTCATCTTCTATAGTGCTAGATTTTTTTGATACATGTGTTTCTCATTCTTTTATATCATCAATGTTAGTTTAATTATTGTGATTGTGCTTGAATATTATTCAATTCATGTTGGATCTTTCCACGCATTTGGGAAAGTGGTCAGAAAAAGGTTTCAAATGTTTCTCATGTTGACTGACAATATCCAACCTTGAGGTGTAGTAGGAATTATTAGCGATTTATCATGATATATTCAACCTGATGTTTTCCTGGATTAGATGATTATCATTAGGGCCCAAATATATTTTTATCACCATAGATTTTTATTTTTATCTCTATATGGAATCACTCATGTCTTTTAGATTGAGTGAGATTCTAGGTCTGGGAGGGTAGGTCCTATTAATCCTTATGATGAGGTGATATCATGTCAGTTGTTGAAGATATTTACTGATTTCATTTATCCTAGTTTGGGTAGTCCATTTCCTACGATTTTGTGTATATACCTTGAGGTCTTTCCAAATGATTTGTATAGTTTTCCACTATAGAGAGTGTTTGAGTTTTCCATGGACCTTCTACATGGTATGATGCCTATTTCTATTCTATAATATAATATGGAACCTATTTAGTTGGTAGAACATAAGGGGAAGCTTTCCAATCTCGAGGACAAGGGATTTATTTATCCTATAATTTCACCATGGGCTTCACCAGTTCTCATTTCTATGAAGGCAGAAAAGATCCTCATACTTTATATTGATTATCAAAACATAAATCAAGAAATTATCAAGAAAAAATATCCATTTACAAGTATTGATGATCTCTTTGATTGACTTAGTAGGGATTTTTTATTTTTAAATATTGGCCCTTATTCAAGGTACCACCAGTTGAGAGTCTGAGAATAGGATTTACCTAAGACAACATTTAAGGGAAGGTACAGGCATTTTGAGTTTCTAGTATGTAATTTGGTCTTAATAATGCTCCAACAGTATTTATTCCATTGATGAATCAAATATTTAATCAGTTCTTGGACTCTATTTTTGTTGGGTTCATAGATGATATTTTGGTTTACTCCATGTATGAGAAGAGCACATGGAGGATTTGAATGTCCTTCTTAGAACCTTCAGGGAACATCACTTTTATGGTTTCCTTTCCAAAGGTGAGTTTTCAATTCAAAAATTAATGTATTTGAGGCATGTTATATCTGAGAGGAGAGTCTCAGTGAATCCTAATAATTCCCTGGTAGTTATGTCTTCGAAGCAGCCCAGAAATGTGATTGAGATTTGAAGATTCGTTGGGTTTTCTAGTTATTAAAGGAAGTTTGTTCAGAACTTCCCTAAACATATGTCTGTAATGAAAAATTAATCCCATAAGTGTGTAAAGATTGAGTGGAATGAAAAATGTTAGAGATATTTTTTGGAACTCAAGGTGAGGATGAATTGGGTTCATGTTTTTATTCTTTAGGAACATGGTTATCTTTATGATATTTTCTATGATGCTTCTAGTACAAGATTGTGGAGTTTATTTATGTAAGGGAAATAGTTTGTAGACTATATCTCTCTCCAAGTTTCCCTCATGATAATAACTACCATACCCATGATCTTGAGTTGGTGGAGGTTATGTATGAACTCAAAACCAAGAATCACTACCTCTTAGAGGAGAAGATCAAAGTATATATAGATCACAACAGAATAAAGTATATTCTCACTTAGATGAATCTTGTCACGGCCCGTCCTCGGGGCCTGTGCCGTGACTACCCCAAGCCCGCCTTCCATAGGCTAGGGGCTGGCGACTAGCACCAAAGGCGTAAATCCTGTTAACTGGGAAGGCATTGCCTTTATAAAAGTAACAAAACACCACAGAGTACAAGCGGAAGTAAAACACTAAGTACAAAAAGAAGTGCTGAAAAGTAAATGGGCCAGAATACAAACCCAAAAGAAAGTAAAACTACAACTGAACAAAGTACAACAGAAAAAGACAACAGCTGGAGGGACGGAAGCGGCTCCTGGGTCGTCCTCCTCGGATCCTACATGAAGGGTAGGTACAGATGGTGCAGCTCCTGGATCGTCCACCACGAATCCTACCTGAAGGGTAGGTAGATACCCTCCACAGTTCTCTCGTCCTTCAACCTCCTCCGAGTGTCGTCTCGCCGTGAAGTCCACCTCCGGACACTGACTTGTCGTGTAGTCCACCTCCGGGTACCGTCCAGTCCTCGAACACTCGGCCTCCGTCAGCACTGCTTGTCGTCTGCAACCAACACAACGAGGTGCGGGCATAGCCCGTGCAGGGGTGAGTATAACGATACTCAGTAGGGACCCCGAGACCCTCAAGGTCTCACTAAATCCAACAAGGATAACCACAAGAAGATCTCAACAGATAAACTCTACTTAGGTATATGCCCATACATATACCTAAGTTATCAAGTAACCCATCTCAGTCATGAGGAAACACAAGGATCATGAGATCAACGGATAACCACTACCCAGGTATATACCCATACATATACCTAAGTTATCAAGTAACCCATCTCAATCATGAAGAAACACGAAGGTCAAAAGTCTCAGCTCAAACCAGGATTTTCATTATCGAAACCGTAACTACTGAAGAGCTCCGTCTCTAGAGTGTACAGTGGTCCTGTCACGACTCCGAGGTACTGCTCACTAACCTAAGACTGCTGAAGTACTCCTCCTGTTGAGTACCGCGGGCCAGCCACCCAAACACAGTAGTGCTTCCCGCCGAGGTATGTCACCCAAACACAGTAGTGCATACACCCTAGTAGCCTGCTGAGGTACTCTCCGGACAAGTACCGTGGGTCTGCACTGTCACACAGGTAGTGCTCCATCCGCCATGGGTCTGCACCTCAGAAAGTAGTGCTCCGTCCACTAGGCTAGTCGACTCACTCCAAGTCGAGTCGGTCAAGCAGTCGTCAGGTCTCAGTCAGTTACACGGTCTCCGTACTCCGCACGCTCGTCTCTAGGAGGGTCTGCTCCATGAGCTACAAGTCGATACTCCAAGTATCTCATGGTCCCACGAAGAAGTAACTCAAAGGACCGCCTCGTCACAGGGGTCTCAACGCAACAGACGGCGCGTCGATCGGACGCCCGGTCTGTGAGTTATTAGCATTTTCGTCCCAGGGGCCCGGTTGGTTTCGTGAGCGAACCAAACCTAGCCGTATCTCAACTGTACCCCGAGCTCTCATAGGGTATACTCATAGGGTATACTCATAGGGACCGTTTCTCAACGTGATCGTCAACTCCGCTGACGGTTCGTCAAACGGACGTCCTGTCTGAAAGATATCATCTTTTCCGTTCCAGGGGCCCGGTTGGATTTCGGGTGCGATCCAACCCGGCCACTACCAACTGTATCCAAAACTCGGGCGAAGGAAGCCAAAAGTTCCGTATCGTCAACAGGAACTCAACGCAACAGACGGCGCGTCAATCGGACGCCCGGTCTGAGAGTTATTGGCTTTTTCGTCCCAGGGGCCCGGTTGGTTTTTAAGGCAAAAACAACCCGACCGTACTCCACCTGCGCCCAAACCCCGGGCGGAGTGAGCCAAAAGATCCGTCTCACTAAGAGGAAACTAACAAAGCTAACGGTACGTCAATCGGACGTCCGTAGCTCAAGATATGAGTGTTTATGCTCCGAGGGCCCGGTTGGTTTCGTGTACGAACCAACCCGGCCGAACCCAAGGTATTCCGAAACCTTGAGTGAGACAGACCGAAACGACCGTCTCGCTCCAAGGATTGTGTTGCCGCTGACGGCGAGTCGTTTGGAGGCCCGTAGCTCAAGTTACGGGCGTTTGAACGAAAGTCGTCCGAAGACGGGGGGTCCGGGCCCGGGCCGACCCGGCCCGACCCCCCCTGGTTGGCCCGAACCGGGTCGAGTCCGACCCGGTTGGCCCGGCCCGGCCCGGCCAAGGCCGGTCCGGCTCGGCTCGGCCGAGCGGCCGACGCGGGGGAAAGCCGCCGCCACGCGTGACACCCCGGCGGCACCCGCGGGGTGTTAGCCAGACAGTCGGACGTGCCGCGAGACAACCCTGCGGCACCCGCGGGGTGTCGCGCTGGACACCCGCGGGGTGCCGCGTGACAACCCCGCGGCACCCGCGGGGTGTCGCGCTGGACACCCGCGGGGTGCCGCCGCCTCCGGCCGCCGGAGTCGCTCCGGTGGCCCGTTTTCCTTCCCGTCTACGTCGTTGTTCCTCCCGGGTTCCGTTCTTTACTACGGGATCATCAAACATCTGTTGTGGCACGTTCCGTCGTTGCCCGTCAAATCCGCACAAGAACGAAGAACGGCGGAGGGTTGTCGGGCCATGTTCGTTTGGCCCGCACCCTCCGCGTTAGATATAAACAACGGGAGAAATTAAAGTTCAACACATGAACGCATATCCGAAACAATTTTTAATGAAATAAAATTGTTTCATAAAAACGGGTTCCTTATTTGAACGGAAACAACAATTTTAATAATTTTAAAATTGTTCACAAATCCAATTCTTTAACTTTTTAAAGAAACATATATGGGAATATAAAAAGAAAAGGGGGGTAATTCCCAAAATATAAAATCCCTACTTCGCCGTCGCTGTCGGATGCGAGGTCGTTGCGGAATTGACCGTCGCGGAAGGAGGTGATCGTCACACCGCGGAAGGGCGTCGCGTCGATGATCTCCGAGGACCAAGAACATACGGATTTAATTAATAATAATTAAATCCATGTTGTTGTTGAAATCCAAAAAGAAAATAAAAAGAAGCGCAACCCCCTACCTTGGTTGTTGTCGATCGAAGGCTATCGCTGGGTTGGATCGTCGCGGAAGAAGCGTCGCGAAGGGAGATCCGTTGGCGTCGCTGTACAAGGCTTCGCATCGTCGATCTCCGCAGGTTTGGCATTCTTCGCGTTCTTCGCGTTCTTCGCCGAAGAAGAACGCTTTCCTCCAAATCCTCTCCACGCCACAAGTTTCAACCCAAAATAAAATAAGCTTAAGCCTTATTTTTTTTACACAACTAAACATTTGAATTTCAAAAGATAAGAAACGAACCATTAATTCGTAGAATTAATTCAACGAAAGAAACAGCTCATTTAATTTACGAATGAAACAGCCCAATTAAATGGTCTGTTAAGATTTTAAGAAAACACGTCAGTTGACTTTCATAAAGACGGGTTTTCACGTGTGCGTTACTTAGCGGAAAGAAACAGCGGGGCTCGTGCGGGCACCACCTCACAAATATCCTACCAAGAGGGTAAGATATTTCTGGATAGTACCCTATCCGGTTCGACTCAGTTTAAGCCGCTTTTAAGTGGCTTCAAGTGGCTTCCAAGTGGCTTCAGTGAAATAAAATAAAGTTGTCGTAAAATTATTTTATTTCTTAACTTTAAGCCCGAAAATTAAAAACCACACTCGAGAAAACGCAACTCCAGAAGAGGCGTTTCTAAGAAAATACCGGTGCTGCGATTCCATCGGTGCCCTCAGAATTCGATTCCAAGCACCGGTTCAAAAGTTAGAAAAACCCGCTCGTCCGTTCACTGAACGTACCCGAGCCAATCTTCGGAAATTGATTCTGTGCACACCGGGCCTCGGAATCAGGCGCCGTCAGAAACTGCGTTCTTGTAAAATTCCAAAGAAAATTAAGAAAAAAAATTCCTTGGAATTTACGGGTCTTTACATTACTCCCACCACAGGGCTTTACATCCCCGTAAAGCTTCACCACAAACTTAGGGAAACAAAGGCGGTACTGAGCACGCATCTGAGCCTTCCACTCCCAAGTGCTCTCCTGGAGGTCCCCGAGCTGCGAAAGAAAGTGCACAAGAGGAATCAACCGTCCTCCTAGGATCCGCTCCTGTCGATCCTCGATCCCCACAAGAAACTCCGTAAAAGTCACCTCATCACCAAAGACCAGCTCCCCATGGTCAAAGATTTGTGTCGGGTCATGCACGTATCTCCTCCGCTGAGATACGTGGAAACGTCGTGCACCTAGTGCAACTGAAGTGGATGGGCCAAGTGGTAAACCACCTCGCCTACCCAGCTGAGGACCTAGAAAGGTCCGTTGAACCTCAGAGATAACTTTCCTCCCAGGCCACATCTCCGTAAACCTCGTCGAGGTGAGACCCGTAAGAAGACGTGGTCGTCATCCTCGAACTCCAGAGGTCTCCATTTCTGTTAGAACTGAAACTCAAAACGACTGTTGCCACGAGAGTAAGGTTGACCGACTCAAGAGTGATCGGTCACACCCTCCTATGCAAGAGTTACCCTACACTGCTGGGGTTTCCTTTTCCGCCGACCAAGGAAAACCCATCTCGACGTTTGCCTAAAACCGTCAATTTGAGTTTGAACAGTTATTGCCCACTCCATACTCAAACTAACATCGTAAGGCCTCGACGCTTCCACCGAGAGATTCCAACCAGAACTCTCGCCTCAAGGGTCTGACCACACCGTCAGCGTAAGAGTGATTATCGAGTCTCCTCCCAAGGTATCTCCAGACGTGAGGGTCAAGTCCACAGCTTAACGGAAACTCTAGGTCTGGAACAAGATTTGTGGAAGCGAGGAATGATTCATATCGACGTCTGTTACTACAGCAGCTAGTAGTGGACATAGACTGTCCCTTGAATCATTTCTAGAGCCATTGGGTCACACTCTTTGACCGCATGCAACCGCACTCTTCCTCCTCCCTCTAGCTCCCTGAGCCTGGCGGGAATAACTAAGGCGGGTGGTTGTAGCATGTTAAGATGTACACCACCCCATGCTGCTCTCCTAGCTTTGCCTCCACATCTGCCGCTTCGTAGGCTCATCTCTATTTAAAGCTACCTCTTCTTGAAACATTTAACACGCCCGAGTCTCTAAGACTGGCACTGGTTTCCTATTTCTTACTACACTGTGCAGTCTTCATCCACTCCTGGATGAACTACACCTCCTTTGCATACGATCTGGAAGAGCTGCTAAAATTTCTCCTTTGCCGAAAAGAGAAACCCGGTCTCATCCCCTCTCTAGATGAACCACGCCCATTGCCTAATATAGTCAATCCTGGCATGAAGGATGCATTCATGCCATGGATGACGTCATAAGGCCTCGACGTAACTACTAAGAGATCCAACTGTCACTCTCGCCTCCAAGGGTCGAGTCACACTGTCGGCATTAGTGTGAGGTCACTGGGTCTCCTCCAGTAAGAATTTCGAAAGTGAGGGTCAAGTCAACAGTCTTAACCAGGACCACTTAGTAACATCACAAAAGAGGACAGGAAGGCAAACATCACAAGATAAGTGTCTTTATTTTATTGCAGCTCATGGTACAAAGACAAAAAAACAACATCAACATGGAACTAGAAGTACAAGAGACGTATCCACTAGTTCCGCTCCTGTCCACATGCTCCAGGAGCTCTACTTCCTTGTCCACTGCTCTATTGTTGCTCAAGCATTCGTCGCTGCCCCTGCCTCGGTGGCTCCTCAAAAGCCTATGAATCAACTGTACGAGGAGTTGGACAGTCACGTGCCAGGTGCCCTTTTCCACCGCACGAGTAACACAGTCTGCTTCTGGCACGCCTGGCACTGACCCCACCCCGGGTGCCCCGCACCACCGGTCCTAAAACCCGAGATCTCCCAACTGCTGGTCTGGTCCTCCTGGACCTCTACATCATCTGTCTACTGCCCACAGATGACTCGGCTTCTGATCGAAAAACACGCGGCAAAGGCAGCAGCTCCTGAACACGCTCGGGGTGTAGAGCTACTGGCACAAACTCCACCCTGAAGAAGGTCTCGAAGTCTTCCCATGTTAAAGCCATCCCATCGCAAAACTGGAACAAGTGGCTCCACCACCTGCCTGCTGCTTCCTGAAGAAGGCTGACAGCAAAGGTCACCATGAAGTCTGATGGCGTCCCCACTAGCCTGAAGACTCCCACTACAGCCTCCAGCCAATCCTCAGCCACCTGCGGGTCCGTCTCTCCCCCGAACCTGGGTGGCCTCTGGCGCTGGAACTCATGTAGTGCGCTCAAGTAGCGGGCATCGCCTACTGATGGGCTGGTGGCATCGGTGGCCCAATGTATGGTAGTACCGCTGGTGCCTCCACTGGTGCCTCAACTGCAAGAGGGCCCTGTACCGAAGCCTCGTCACTCGACAGGCTGTCAGCACGCACATCCCTCTAGGCTCTAACTGGTCGTCCGAGAAAAGGAATCCTGAAAGAAACAACGTAACACGGTCAAACGATTATACCTGGTGAGCTGACCTGGTTTGAGCTGTTTTAAGGGTGGAAACCTTTGAAAACACACACGCAATCAGTGTTTTCGTGCACAAAGTCGGAAATCAGTTGCCAGGGTCCTGGTGTATGGATACGTCGGCCGCCCGCACCAACACTGGACTCCCTGAACTGAAAACCACACTCGGTACCCTTAACACTATTGCTTCACAGAAAGAAAGATCAGAGTCTGCGGTAGAACCGACCACCTCTGATACCAATTTGTCACGACCCGTCCTCGGGGCCCACGCCGTGACTACCCCAAGCCCGCCTTCCATAGGCCAGGGGCTGGCGACTAGCACCAAAGGCGTAAATCCCGATAACTGGGAAGGTATTTCCTTTATAAAAGTAACAAAACACCACAGAGTACAAGCGGAAGTAAAACACTAAGTAGAAAAAGAAGTGCTGAAAAGTAAATGGGCCAGAATACAAACCCAAAAGAAATTAAAACTACAACTGAACAAAGTACAACAGAAAAAGACAACAGCTGGAGGGACGGAAGCGGCTCCTGGGTCGTCCTCCTCGGATCCTACCTGAAGGGTAGGTATAGATGGCGCAGCTCCTAGATCGTCCACCACGAATCCTACCTGAAGGGTAGGTACAGATAGCCTCCACAGTGCTCTCGTCCGTCAACCTCCTCCGAGTGTCGTCTCGCCGTGAAGTCCACCTCCGGACACTGACTTGTCGTGTAGTCCACCTTCGGGTACCGTCCAGTCCTCGAACACTCGGCCTCCGTCAGCACTGCCTGTCGTCTGAAACCAACACAACGAGGTGCGGGCATAGCCCGTGCAGGGGTGAGTATAACGATACTCAGTAGGGACCCCGAGACCCTCAAGGTCTCACTAAATCCAACAAGGATAACCACAATAAGATCTCAATAGATAAACTCTACTTAGGTATATGCCCATACATATACCTAAGTTATCAAGTAACCCATCTCAATCATGAGGAAACACAATGATCATGAGATCAACGGATAACCACTACCTAGGTATATGCCCTTACATATACCTAAGTTATCAAGTAACCCATCTCAATCATGAGGAAACACGAAGGTCAAAAGTCTCAGCTCAAACCAGGATTTTCATTATCGAAACTGTAACTGCTGAAGAGCTCCGTCTCTAGAGTGTACAGTGGTCCTGTCACGACTCCGAGGTACTGCTCACTAACCTAAGACTGCTGAAGTACTCCTCCTGTCGAGTACCGCGGGCCAGCCACCCAAACACAGTAGTGCTTCCCGTCGAGGTATGTCACCCAAACACAGTAGTGCATACCCCCTAGTAGCCTGCTGAGGTACTCTCCGGACGAGTACCGCGGGTCTACACTGTCACACAGGTAGTGCTCCGTTCGCCATGGGTCTGCACCTCAGAAAGTAGTGCTCCGTCCACTGGGCTAGTCGACTCACTCCAAGTCGAGTCGGTCAAGCAGTCGTCAGGTCTCAGTCAGTTACACGGTCTCCGTACTCCGCACACTCGTCTCTAGGAGGGTCCGCTCCACGAGCTACAAGTCGATACTCCAAGTATCTCAAGGTCCCACGAAGAAGTAACTCAAAAGACCGCCTCGTCACAGGGGTCTCAACGCAACAGACGGTGCGTCGATCGGACGCCCGGTCTGTGAGTTATTAGCCTTTTCGTCCCAGGGGCCCGGTTGGTTTCGTGAGCGAACCAAACCTAGCCGTATCTCAACTGTACCTCGAGCTCTCATAGGGTATACTCATAGGGACCGTTTCTCATCGTGATCGTCAACGCCGCTGACGGTTCGTCAAACGGACGTCCTGTCTGAAAGATATCAGCTTTTCTGTTCCAGGGGCCCGGTTGGATTTCGGGTGCGATCCAACCCGGCCACTACCAACTGTATCCAAAATTTGGGCGAAGGATGCCAAAAGTTCCGTATCGTCAACAGGAACTCAACGCAACAGACGGCGCGTCAATCGGACGCCCGGTCTGAGAGTTATTGGCTTTTTCGTCCCAGGGGCCCGGTTGGTTTTTAAGGCAAAACCAACCCGACCGTACTCCACCTGCGCCCAAACCCCGGGCGGAGTGAGCCAAAAGATCCGTCTCACTAAGAGGAAACTAACAAAGCTGACGGTACGTCAATCGGACGTCCGTAGCTCAAGATATGAGCGTTTCCGCTCCGAGGGCCCGGTTGGTTTCGTGTACGAACCTACCCGGCCGAACCCAAGGTATTCCGAAACCTTGAGTGAGACAGACCGAAACGATCGTCTCGCTCCAAGGATTGCGTTGCCGTCGACGACGAGTCGTTTGGAGGCTCGTAGCTCAAGTTACGGGCGTTTGAACGAAAGTCGTCCGAAGACGGGGGGTCTGGGCCCGGGCCGACCCGGCCCGACCCCCCCTGGATGGCCCGAACCGGGTCGAGTCCGACCCGGTTGGCCCGGACCGGCCCGGCCAGGGCCGGTCCGGCTCGGCTCGGCCGAGCGGCCGACGCGGGGGAAAGCCGCCGCCACGCGTGACACCCCCGCGGCACCCGCGGGGTGTCGACCAGACAGTCGGACGTGCCGCGTGACAACCCCGCGGCACCCGCGGGGTGCCGCGTGACAACCCCGCGGCACCCACGGGGTGGCGTGCTGGACACCCGCGGGGTGCCGCGTGACAACCCCGCGACACCCGTGAGGTGTCGCGCTGGACACCCGCCGCACCCGCGGGGTGCCGCGTGACAGCCCCGCGGCACCCGCGGGGTGTCGCGCTGGACACCCGCGGGGTGCCGCCGCCTCCGGCTGTCGGCGCCGCCGCGCCGCCACCAGCTTCCGCGGGCCGCCGGAGTCGCTCCGGGGGCCCGTTTTCCTTCCCGTCTGCGCCGTTGTTCCTCCCGGGTTCCGTTCTTTACTGCGGGATCATCAAACATCAGTTGCGGCACGTTCCGTCGTTGCCCGTCAAATCCGCACAAGAACGAAGAACGACGGAGGGTTGTCGGGCCGTGTTCGTTTGGCCCGCACCCTCTGCGTTAGATATAAACAACGGGAGAAATTAAAGTTCAACACATGAACGCATATCCGAAACAATTTTTAATGAAATAAAATTGTTTCATAAAAACGGGTTCCTTATTTGAACGGAAACAACAATTTTAATAATTTTAAAATTGTTCACAAATTCAGTTCTTTAACTTTTTAAAGAAACATATACGAGAATATAAAAAGAAAAGGGGGGTAATTCCCAAAATATAAAATCCCTACTTCGTCGTCGCTGTCGGATGCGAGGTCGTCGCGGAATTGACCGTCGCGGAAGGAGGTGATCGTCACACCGCGGAAGGGCGTCGCGTCGACGATCTCCGAGGACCAAGAACATACGGATTTAATTAATAATAATTAAATCCATGTTGTTGTTGAAATCCAAAAAGAAAATAAAAAGAAGCGCAACCCCCTACCTTTGTTGTTGTCGATTGAAGGCTGTCGCGGGGTTGGATCGTCGCGGAAGAAGCGTCGCGAAGGGAGATCCGTTGGCGTCGCGGTACAAGGCTTCGCATCGTCGATCTCCGCAGGTTTGGCGTTCTTCGCGTTCTTCGCAATCTTCGCGTTCTTCGCCGAAGAAGAACGCTTTCCTCCCAATCCTCTCCACGCCACAAGTTTCAACCCAAAATAAAATAAGCTTAAGCCTTATTTTATTTACACAACTAAACATTTGAATATCAAAAGATAAGAAATGAACCATTAATTCGTAGAATTAATTCAACGAAAGAAACAGCTCATTTAATTTACGAAAGAAACAGCCCAATTAAATGGTCTGTTAAGATTTTAAGAAAACGCGTCAGTTGACTTTCAGAAAGACGGGTTTTCACGTGTGCGTTACTTAGCGGAAAGAAACAGCGGGGCTCGTGCGGGCACCACCTCACAAATATCCTACCAAGAGGGTAAGATATTTCTGGATAGTACCCTATCCGGTTCAACTCAGTTTAAGCCGTTTTAAGTGGCTTCAAGTGGCTTCCAAGTGGCTTAAGTGAAATAAAATAAAGTTGTCGTAAAATTATTTTATTTCTTATCTTTAAGCCCGAAAATTAAAAACCACACCCGAGCAAACGCAACTCCGGAAGAGGCGTTTCTAAGCAAATACCGGCGTTGTGATTCCATCGGTGCCCTCAGAATTCGATTCCGAGCACCGGTTCAAAAGTTAGAAAAACCCGCTCGTCCGTTCACTGAACGTACCCGAGCCAAACTTTGGAAATTGATTCCGGGCACACTGGGCCTCAGAATCAGGTGCCATCAGAAACTGCGTTCTTGTAAAATTCCAAAGAAAATAAAGAAAAAAAAATTCCTTGCAATTTACGGGTCTTTACAAATCTAATCTTGCGATAGAGTAACTAGTTTGATTATCCTTAAACATTTGATTTTGATATTTCTTATAATCATCGTAAATATAATTTGTTCACCGATTCACTGAACTAGAAATTTCCAACACAAGCATTGAAGGAATCAGTGGAAGAGTGGTGAATAATAATTTTGTTTGATAAGATGATATTAGAAGTGGAAAAATTTGGTTGAAAGGTGTACTTGAATTCAATGAAAGATGAATAATAATTTTATGAGTGTTTTTGATTTATGAAACTTCCTTACACTGAGTTCCAACACATTAGTGAAAATACAAATGGTGGGAAGACCTCATGTGAGTGGACTCAATATTATATTGACGCTTTGTGTTTACTGAGAAGGATGATTATTCATTTTTCTCTAAGGACTAAGTTGTTGGACATAGTACACTATTCTTATTAGTTTGTACAGCCTATGACTACAAATATATACCATTAATTGAGACATTAGAATTTGTATCTACAGAGGAGTTATTAAATTATAGATTTTGTATCATGGTGTGCTATGTGTCATAGGATTAAATAGGACCACCAGAGACATATTAGATTATTAAAACCCTTACCCATTATAATATGAAAGTGGGATGATATTTCCATATACATATTCGTTGTTTTACTATAGAATCCTAGAAGGAAGGATGAGATTTGGGTGATCATTGATTGGATCATTGAATCAACTCATTTTCTCTCTAGTAAGGAGATGGTGAAATTGGGGGACTTGTATGTCTAATAGGTTTTGATAATTTATGGGGTTCCCTCCTAAATTATTTCTAAAAGGGACCCTAGGTTTAATTATATGTTTTGGAAAGGTTTTCTATAGGAAATGGGTTTCCAGTTGATATTGATAACGAATTTTCATGTGAGAATGGAATGACAGAGATAGAGTGGGATATATAGGTTCTTGATGAAATTATTTGGGAATGTTTGCTTGATTTCAGTGGTTGTTGGGAAAATTATTTGCCTCCAATCAATTTTTCTATTCAAAATATTTATTATGACTTGATTAATTTGCTTCCCTTTGAGTATTTTTTCAGAGGCCATGTAGACCTCCATTATGATAGATAGAGTTGGTAGATCGATCCATGGTTTGGTCGAGTCTTATTCTATAAATGATAAAAAAGGTGTAGTTTATCAGTAAGATATGTATCTCGACACAAAATTTTCATAAATCATATGTGTACCGTAATCATCATCTTCTAGAGGTTTTTTGTCCCCTTCGAGATTTTGGAGTATCTTAGAAAAGTGATATATCTGTTATAATTAAAATCTCATTTGACTTCCATATATGATGTGTTCCATGATAAAAAACATAGAAGGTATCAATCAGATCCTTCCCATGTGATTTAGTGGGAGGATATTGATCTTGAGCCAAACACCACTATGTTTGAGAAACCAGTTCAGATTATGGATTATTTAGAGAAGATACTACATGGTAAACAAATTCCCTTGGTTTGTGTACTATGGAATTATGGATGAGAAATCCATGATATATAGAAGAATGGGTTTTTGATGAGTCTGTAGTGGCCTTCACATTTTGTGAGTCCAGGATGTTTAGGAGTTTCTATGGATAGAGAGATTTTATAGTTGGGATAATTGTAACATCTCATTCTTTTAGGTATTTAATGACCCTTAATTGATCTAAATTATAGGAATGTATGTTTGTTTTAACTAACAGAGTTTGGGTATGAATGTGTTAATAGTTTCAAAGGGATTTGGGGTTGGTTCATGATTTGTTTCAGAATTTGGACAATAGAATGCCTGCATGACATATTCACATCATGAACTAGATATATGACATGAATATATAGTAGTAAATACACCATGATTCCCATTTAGATGTTGAGAAATTGTAGTCTAGGTAATCATTTAATGATGTGAATTGGTTGATCAGGATTAATCCAACCCGGGGTGATGCCTTTTTTAGTGCATTTGAAAAATTTTGGACTTTACAACATGAAAAGGATTCATGATGTGAATTATTCATGTCTAATGGTTTCATTCAAATTTTACACCTAAAATATTCTCTATTAGATTATTATAACTCTCTCTCTAACCTATAGTGATTTTGAATGATTTTTGTAGATCACCCTCTATCTAGGTCACTCTATTAAGTGTTTGATTCATGTATTGGTAGCGTCGATTCTCCCTAGTAAGTGGTCGTCCTATTTAATCTCTACCTTTGTGTGTGATATGTAATTAATCAATTTTTATTGATCAAGATGTGATTGGTTTTTATTTTCAATCAACACATTGGGGTCTTCCCTCATGTCTTGTCTCTCAAAGGATGGTCTTCTTATTTCTAATACCATTTTTTATAGGAGATTAGGTTTCCACCATTCTTAAGGTTGGTGTATCTATAAATGTGATTATAAATATTGAATTTCCTTATGTTATTATCAATTAATTTTCGGTTTTCAGTGAAAATTAATGATTAGTATTGTAATATAATATTTGGAATATATATTTGATTTTAAGGGGTTTATTTAAAAACTAGAATTGTGTACACCATGTTTTTGATGAAATGTTTCAATGGTAGTTTTATTTTTAAAGATGGGTTATAAAGCCTATAATCATATTTTCTATGATATAAAATGTTTTTTTAATATGGATATTGTTTTAAAATGGATTTTTGACAAACATAACACATTGGAAAACCTTGGGTGCATCAAGAATAGACATTTCACTCTTTGTGTGTGTAATGCTACAAGAGGTTTTATGTCACTTTAGTATGTGTAATTATACTATATGTTATATTGTTTGGATCAAATATTACCTTGTATTGGGTATTTTCCTTCACATCTAGAAAATGTACCCATAGGCTAGAGCCCAATGGTGTGATTTTTAATTTATGATTGGGTTATCACATGATTTTATATTTTAGGGTTATTTTCTCACATGCTAATATTGTGGTGTATCCATAGTTTCCTAAATTTTTTCTTTAATACATGAAATATTTATGGATTTAGTGAATATTGTATTCTTTTCTGAAAACTAAATAATTTTATTATAAAATGGTTTTATGTTATGAAAATAATTTTTAAGATGGATTTGTTTTCAATTAATAACCAATGAATTCTTTATATTGGAACATGTATAGCTTCTTTATTGGAATCCTACAAGGAATTGTGATCTCGCCCTATTTTTCCTCTATGTAGTTGTAGATGTTGTTTTGTAAGACCCAGGTAAAGGGGTGGGAATTATGTATCAAGTTGGTTTCTCTTGTTATCATTATCTTTTAAGTATGATGGTTTGGTGGTGATAGATGGACACACAGAGAATAATTTAGACTCGTCATATTTTATATTTCTAGTTTGGCCTAATTTGATAGACTTTGAATGTATCATGGATATGTTCTATTTCTTTCATGTTTCACCCTAGTGGTTTTCTTTATTTAGGTTAATTATCAGAAATTTTTCTTTCACATTATTTTTATTTTCCCATATGATGGACCACCTTGGGTGAAATTATTAGTTACACTAGGTTAGTTCATTACACAAAAATATTCCCATCATTCATGTTCATTTTAACCATGATCCATTTGAATATATAAAAAACCCTACAAAATGGAAAATCATTATTTTTGAATGAAACCGAGAATAGAGGGGAGGAATTACCTAGAATCTCTAAAAAAGTAACTCGAGACAACTTCAGATTAATGGTGGACGAAGGAGAGGGTAGGGTTTCCCATCCACCCTCTCCCATGTGTTCCTAAATTTCCAAACAATGTGGTGTCAATCGCCCGATTTAATATAAATAACACTCATCTGTGGCATGAATCCCATGTTCACATCATGAACCATTGAGGGAGATGAATTATCCTTATATTCATTAATGTTCACATCATAAAGCCCAACTCTATGGAATAAATGGTCTGAAGCTACTATATTATAGCCGCCTGACCACCAAAACTTCCTACCATTCTTTCCCAAACCCATACGTTACCACTATATCCTTGATTCCCATAAAAAATATATTTATGACTATTAAACTCTTAGATCATCATTCAGAGTCTCTATTTTTAAAAAGAACTATCAGCCAAAAAAATTAAAAATTCCCCATAATTTAGTATAATAAATCAAGACCGAAATAATAAAATCTACCCCACCATATAAATTATAATCACATATAATTATGAATAACTATGTAACCAAAAATATCAACCCACTTGTGTCCCCAATCCTTGATCAACTCATCACTTTTATCTTCAAAATGTCCAATGACCTTTTGTTGTACAAATCAAATCATGAGTCACATCATCTATCATAAGTTGACCCACCCCTCATTCCCATCTCTAAAAAATATAGAAGAAACATACCCACACCTTCTTATATCATAAAACCATGATTTCATCAGTAACTCTTCATCCATATTATAGTGCTACCCACCACAATCCACGATAGATAATGGTCGTCCCAAATGCACAGTGATCTCTGCTATCATAATTTCATACTGAAATGTGACATATGATGGTTCAATGACATTCTTAGTGTGGTTTCCTTTTCATCACACCCAAATACACATGAAACCATTGGTTTTAATCTGACACTACCACTCATGTCTGATTCCAACCTGTATTAGATGAGTCTCCACCACCCATGCACAGGGCCCCCATATGTCAGTCATTCTATGAAAGGCCCCATCCAAACCTTGAAATATTACATTCATATTTAATATGACATACCCAAATAAATATACTAACTTCGCTTGATTTTACAATCATTTTTGAAAAAATATACACCTTAACAATGCATTATAATGTGATTCACCCCTTGAATCGCACACCAAAATAGGTTTACCCCTTAAATCACATATTGAAACCGGTTCACCCCTGAACCAGCTCATGAACTAGGATCCATCCCCTAAAACATGGAAATAATCCAGATTCACCCCTAAATAACATCATGAATTTTCTCTCAACCCACAAAATCATCGTTGAATCACACTCAAACCCTCTAAATTGTAATGACAATGCATCAACTATCACTAATATTGCATCCTGATCTCAAAGACAGTATTTGAATGGGAACCAGATAATATAGATTAAGAATCCCATTAAATTATAAGAATCACCATGGCCATATAATGAATTTTTATACCACAACCATATCCCACACTCCATATATTACCACACATAATGAATGGATGTGGCTATCGTGCTAATAAAATAGTGCTATGAAGAAAAGTGAATTATAACTCATTCCTAGATCATAGGATAATTGTACTTAACATCCACCAACATTCATCATTAATGAGGTTACACTCTAAAATGACTAATTGCACACTCCCCACCACATGAATTTCAATATTCTTCTCCTTGAGTGTTGCATCAATATGTTTCTATCATCGCACATGTGTCACTCCTCCAGTGACATGTTGATCTATCTTGTTAATACCTAACAAAGATCTAACAAGATTGGTCATTCCACCACACTCGATCCATTTTTATTATCTCATTTACCATGGTGTAACATTTATCATTTCAATATAACTCCCACGAATCTATGGATAAAAAATATCGTCAAATAAAAAATCCTCACCCCGCACATGACTTCTCACCAATAAAAAACTCAATAGCCTCATATATATCCAGCATGCACTACCTTAATCTCATCCAAAAGTAATGAGGGTATAATACCATACCACCCAAACTCCAAACCCGACTCACAATCCCACTAGTCATATCTCATTAATCCTTGGACTGCACACCTATTTCATTGACCATTCCCATGCACTTGTCAATATCATTAAATTGAAAGCACCCCCATGCTCTATTTCAATAATTTTAACATTCCTAACATGTCTAGGAAAATCA
Organism: Viscum album; assembly: GCA_963277665.1. Classification (NCBI taxonomy): domain Eukaryota; kingdom Viridiplantae; phylum Streptophyta; class Magnoliopsida; order Santalales; family Viscaceae; genus Viscum; species Viscum album. The sequence continues at coordinate 899,699,801 of OY728127.1, forward strand.
CACATTAAAATCCCATCTCAATAACATTCCAAAATCATAAGTATCCATACATTATCTAACCACTTTATTGAAAATGAATCCAACATCAATAGGTTTCTGCACTCATCCAGTCCTTCCCTTCAAAACCAAACATTGATTCCAAACCACTAACATTCATTGTGCATTCCTCTTAAAAATTACAAGGCATAATAAACTCTATAACATATGTGGTAACACCTCATGTTCAATGATCTTATATAAAGGAACCTACTTGTGCCTTACACATTCACAACATCTAAGGAGTCATTATGCTTGTACCCTATATACCTAGTAACATAACATTTTCATCAATATCATAACCCAAATAATTTAATCATTATACCCATATCTGGTATATTCACAACCTCAAGAAAACCCTCACTTAGGTTACACTCAAATTTCTTAGTTCATCTCATCTATAACACTCATCTCTTTAATATCACGAGTTGCATCTCAAAACACAAGGTTCTCCCGTGAAACACATATGCCTTATCCCATGTAGTTCATAACTTGTGGCACCCCTGATTTGAGGTATGTAACTTTTATTTATGTCTTTTTATGTATGTAATGTGGTTGAGAAATGTTTGGGAGAGTTTTGGAAGGTTTTAGAATGATTTTGGGGGATTTATAAGGGAGCATGGATAGGTGAAACCGTGCAGGATCTCTTGAAAACTGTGCAAGTGGAGGTAGTGGGATTCACAAAATTTTCGTACAGTTTTTATAACCATTTGAGGAAACCATGTAGTATCCCTTTTGAGACAGTAGATTTTGAATGGTTAGTGCAGAATTTTCCTAATTATGCGATCTAACCGTGCACAACAATAAAAATTTGGTTTCTAATTATGGGTTCAATTGGAATTTTCCCTAAACTCCACCTATATTCTCTTCTATGAATATTACTCAATATTTTTGGTTCTCAAGGTCATAGGGTCTCTCCCACTCATTTTGGAAGTGAATCCAAGGGTTTTCAAGATCCGATGAAGGCGATTCTTTTTCAGTAAGCCTTATCTCTTGGATATTTCTTGATTTTCCTTAGATCTAGTTCTCCCTCTCAATCGGTATTCTAGATATATTTATACCACATTTAGATACATGATATGTTTCCTAAAATGATTATATTGGGGTTTTTTATATTAGAAAAATGGATCTAAGGTGGTTTTGGTGGAGATTTCACCCAAATTTTTGTTGCCGTTGTGAGTTGGTCGATTTCACCAAAACCCTGAGGTAGATGGATTCTCTCCTGACTCCATTTTGATAGAAATACAATCCTTGGATTAAATAAATTGGTTTTTCATGAAATTAATTTTTGATTATGACGTTGTATGCTTAATGGAAATCCATTTTGTGATGTTTTTTGGATTTTTGTGAAAATGGGTGATTTTGGAATATTGTTCTTTGTTGTTATTGGATTTTAAAATTTTGACTTTAAAATTAGTTTCATGGATTGTTTTATGGAAATGGTTTGTGAAAATGGGTTTTACTAAAAGGTATTTTTATTGAAATATTAATTGACCTTGTTAATGGATTAAGGGATTATTTAGCTATGAAATAGTTGTTGCATATTATTGTGGCTTCAGTAGGTGTATGTTCTTGTTTATTAGATTCAATATTTTATATTTTTGTAGGAATAATGATAAGTGATATGGGAGTACCACTACAATAAGGGGATGGATAGTTCATGGAAGGGAAACCATAAAGGAGAAGTGGGTGGGAAGAACCAATATATTTTAAAGTAGTAATCAGGCTTGGATGGGAATTTTCAATGTTATTGTTACACTGACTTGAGTGTGTGAATCTTTGTGGAAATGTTTTTAATATGTGTGTGGAAAATAAAGATGAAAATTTTGTTCGTATATTTGATGGTAAAATTTATTATGGTTTGTTTATTGTATTTCCCTTGTATTTTATGGATCTGGGTGAAAAAATGATTTGATAAGGGTTTGTTTGGATTGCTAGAAATTTGTAGAACTATTTGATATTTTATATAAACTGTTTACATAAATATGCTAATGGTTTTATTCTAGTGGAGTGTAAAGGGAATTCGTTTCAGAAAACCTATGAAGTATTTGTACTCACCCCCTACTTTGAAGCTTTGGTTCTTTTATAGATGTCATTTTCTGGGACATAGGTAAGAATAAATCATATCATTTTTCAAGTGGTTCATCATGATTTCTTGGTGGTATTTTGGTACTTGGATTATGGATAGTGGTGTGGATAAATGGATCATGTCATGTTTTCCTTTGAGTGTTTTTTTAGCCTTCCTCTTATTACATTGAGAATGGGATTTTGTGGAATGGTGTATTGGGTTTATGGGTGTTTTTATGGAATATTTTGGTTGTTTCTTAGTATGATCTGGTTCGGTTTTACTATTTTGACATGCATCATGTAGTTGTGGTTAGTTATGCCAGTGTGGTTGGGTTGATAATTTCTAAGGGAAAATCTTTCCACAATTGTTCTTTAAGACCTCTTTATTAATTGTTAGCTTTTTACGCCATGGAAATGTCGCCTAAGGACAAGTATAATCTCACCACCTTCTCAATCCAATGACGAAGGGGTAGGGCATTACATGTGGTATCAGTTTGTTTAGTCCTTGACTTCCAATTTGTTTGGTTCCTTTGTGTTAGTTGTCAGTCCTGGTGTTAGCATTCGTTCTTGGTATATTCCTCTAGTTGGAATGGTAGTAAGTCATTGGATTGTGAGAACTTGAAATTTATAGTATAAAAGAACTTAGTTAACACTTTTATGTTGAACTTTGGGTACATAAGTGTTTTAGAGACACTTATAGGCATTGGAAATAACATTTTTGTGGGTGTATCCAATGAGATGAGCATGTAATGCCTGCTAGAAATAATTCCGCCTAGGAAGAATATTTTATATGAAATAATAACTTATGTTGTGCTATGAATATATTTATTTATGGAAAATTTGGGAATTATTTTCAAGTGTGTGGATTTGAATGTTGGTTAGTTGTGGTATTTTAAAATTGGCTCGATTTTCAAAAGTGGTGTAACATGGGAAATGTCAAATTGTGGAAAGCCTAGTTGTGATAGTTGCTATGTAATTGAATTATAAATTTTAAACCTTTTCTTGTTAAGGGATTAATACTTATATTGGTTTTTCTACTTATAGAAATGGCACCATGTATGCTTCATAAAGACCAATCAGGGGAGACTTCTAAAAATGTGGTTATGCCTAAGCCCCAGGTGAATCAAAATCTAGTGTAGAGTATAATGCAAGATTTCTAAGTCATGGAAAGTGGGAATAAAGCGGATGATCTAGAGAATGTGGATCATGTGGTTTAGTTTCAAAATAAGAATCCAATAATCATAAGGGGTGATTTGGAAACAAAGAAGGAAGAACCATGGATAAATAGAATAAATATTATATTTCAATTCTTAGGAACATTGGTATCACTAAAAGTGGAGCTATCCACAGATATGGTGGAAGATCTTACCCATCAGTGGTGGGAGATGGCGGTGCAAGCTGGAATTGACCAAGGCATGACATGGGAGGGTATTGATTAATTATATAATAACAAATTCTACCATCATACATTCAGAATTCAGCACACAATAGATTTATTTATACTGAAACAATAGAATCTATTAGTAATGTAATATGTAACTAATCTTATAAACTTGGTTTGATTTTCACCCATTGTGGCGGGTAGTATATCGTTGAAGTAATGTATTTTTTATGCTGGGTTAAGGTAAAAAAATCATTCTAAAATAGAAATTTTATGTATAAATGATTACATGGAAATGTTGAATCAATCATCAGTGAGTGAACGAGAAATTTTGGGGGCTACAGGCAGAGGAAGAATGTTGGTACCCATGGAAAATGGTGGGGACTCTAACATTGGGTTCTAGATGAATAGGGACACATATTTCTACGGTGGGATAATGGCCTAGAATCTGATGGACAGATCAGTGAATCATCCTTCCAAGCCTCAGAGTAAGACAAAATGTATTCATTGTGGTTTTATAGGCCACATTAAGGATTGTATGACACAACCTTGAGCATGTAATAACTGTAACAAGATAGGGAATCTATAGTGGTATTGTCTTAATTCTTCGAGGTGGGGTGTTCATGACGCTCCTTAGGGGTCACAGAAATCCTATGCCTTGACAGGTTGGAGGCAGTAGCATACCTCTTATCAGTAGAGTAATGTTTCTCAGGGTGATTCAATGAATACCACAACTCCTAAGTAGGGCAATAAAGAGCATATTGTGGAAATCAAGCAGTTTTTCGGAGTAGAGAATGTTGTGATGGATGATCAAACGGGACCATCCTCCATGTGATGTATGATTAATTTACAATATAACTTGATGCTAGTGTTGTTTGATATTGTTGATTCACATTATTTTATTACTTATCTTGTTGTTAGTTTGATGGGTTTAACTATGGAAATGATACATTCGGTTTTAAAACATCAAACTCCTCTTGTTCAAACTGAGTGTCGAGAATTTCTGTGGATATCATGTTGTATAGTTGTGGATGGGGTTAGTTGATGTGGGATTTCTCAATGCATGATATATATGATTATAATATAATATTTTGAATGGGTTAGTTGGAAATATTTATGGCCCACATCCACTATTATGCACGAATAATTATTTTCACAATGGATGATGGTGTTGAACATATCTTTAGAATTGGTATGAATGAAAATTTGGGTGCAACAACATTGTTTGCACCAGAAGTTGGAACGATCTCATATCAGTTGGTGTCATTGTTGTTGGAATCAATGGAAGGAGTTGAGTAGAGCATTATTTCAGTGGGTTTTTATCTTTATATGGATTTCATTCTTAAAAAATTCATAGGGTTTCTACTTGTGAGAGAAGTAGAATTTAGGATTGATCTTCTTCCAAGGACCAGTTCTATCTCACATCTATATTACCGGATGGCACCAAAAAAATGAGGAAATAGAAAGTGATGTTAGACGAGTTAGAAAACAAAGGGTTCATTTGGACTATCATGTCTCCATAGGAAGCATGGGTGACCTCTAAAGATATTTTTCGATTATCATAAGCTTGACCAGGTTATGATAATGTATAAATATACACTTCGCTAGATTTATGAGTTGTTTGATTAGTTTAGGGGATATCAGTGGTTCTCCAAGATTGACTTGTGATCAGGGTATCATCAGTTGCATGTGAAAAAGGAGGATACTCCCAAATCATATTTCAAAAGTATATATATACATTATGAGTTTGTGGTTATTCTCTTTGTTATTACGAATGCACCAACAGTTTTTATGGAATTGATGAATCAGATATTTCATAAATATCTAGATTCTTTTGTAGGATTATTTTTTGATGATATATTGTTGTATTCTAGGAGAAGGGTGGATCATGAAAAACACTTGGATATATTATTGGGTTCTTAAGAGATCATCAGTTATATGAAAAAAATTTGAAGTGTGTTTTTTTAAACAAGATGTTCATTTCCTTGTCCATGTTATTTCTAAGAAGGGCGTTTCAGTTGATTCGGAAAAGATAAAGGCTGTTATTTCATGGAAACCTCCAAAGAATGTATTTCAAAATACAGAGTCTCCTTGTCCTATCTAGGTATTATTATCATTTTTTCATGAATTCTCATGATTATCCTTACCAATTATAGCTTTGATAAGTAAGAATTTTCAATTTCAATGGAATGATTAGTGTCATAAATATTTTGAATAACGTAAAGATCATCTTACATTAGCACCAATCATGGTTCTGCCAGAACCAGGAAAAGGGTAAATGGTGTGGCACATCGGGATCAAGGTTGACGAGTGTTCTCAGGAAATGGGATCATGTGGTTGTGTATGGATCATAGAAGTTGAGGTTTCATGAGAAGAAATGGCCAACGCATGATTTGGATTTGCCAGTAGTGGTTCATATATTAAAAATGTGGCATCATTACCTATTTAGGGAGAAATTCTTGTTCTTTACCAATAATAAGGTCATGAAGCCTAATTTCTCACAAATATATTTGAACTTGAGGCAAAGGAGATGGATGTAGTGTCTCCAAGTAGTTGATTTTGACTTTATGTACACACTGGGTAAGGGAATTTTGGTTGAAGGTGCATTAATTAGGAATATATATGCTCAGGTAGTGAAACATGCATTAGATCAACAGTAGTTGATTTTGTTCATAGACGACATGTGGTTGAAATGTGAGGAACAAGGTGATAGAGTGGCCTTCTTTCCAACTTCATTGGTTCCTAACTTGGTTGGTTTGGTTAAAGAGGCACAGGTGTCTAATTTTGAGTGTATGGTGACGAGGATGAAACTCAATGGTGGGGAGACCATTGAGGTTTGGGAAACGAATGGTGATTCAGTTCTGTGTTTTTGGAATCAAATGGTTGTACAAGTGGATTATCAAAAATAAATTCTCATATCTTATCATCATTACATATGGTTTTTCCATACTAGTATTCATAAAATGTCTAAAGAAATGATAGTGCAATGTGGGTGGGTTGGTATGAAAAGTAAAGCGGAGGACTTCGTTTCGAGAATCTTGACTTTTTGGCATGTCAAGGCACAACATTAGTGGCCAGTAGGTATGTTGATATAGTTACATATCCCTCTATGAATTTTGGAAAAAATAGTGATGTATTTTGTTACAGATCTCCCTTGAACGGTCCGAAAGCATGATGTCATATGGATGATTGTGGATTGACTCACAAAGTTGTCCCATTTCATCCCTATTCATGAATCTTAATCAGTGGAGGATCTATTAAAAATCTATATTTTTTATGTGGTAATGAAGAATGGTGTTCCAATTTTTATTGCATTAGATAGTTATATGAGGTTCAAATCTCATTTTTGGAAATCCTTGCAGAAAGCCCTTGGGACACAATGGACAATGATCACAATGCATCCTCCTCAAATGGATTGGAAATATGAAATAATGATAAAAACATTGGAAGATATGTCACAGCATTGTGTGATTGATTTTAGTGGCTCATGGTTGGATCACTTTTCATTGGTGGAATCCTTATATAATAACAGTTATCAGGGATTGATACATATGGATCCATTTGAAGCATTGTATGGGCATCCATGTCATTCTCCACTATGTTGGGTAGAAATGGTTGTGTATTTGTTAATTGGGCCAAGCCTTTTCCAAAAGACTATGGATAAGATCAAGTTGATCCAGAAGAGAATGGAGATGGCTCAAAGTCTTCATAAATCATGTATGGACCATCTTCAATGACTATTTTTGTTCGAGGTGGGCGGTCATGTTTTTTTAGAATCTCTCTGAGATTGGGACACCATCGGTTTGGAAAGTAGGTAAAGATATCTCTAAGGTATAATGGAAATTTTGAGATACTTGATCGGGTTGGAGAGTGGGATTATTGTTTGGATTTCCCACCATAGTTTAGTGCAATTCACAATGTGTTTCATGTGTCATAGTTGAAAACATATCAACTAGACTAGGACCATGTGATTCATGGGAATCATGTTGATATAGAGCCATATGCTTCTTTGGTGCACGTTCTTGTGCAGATTATGGATAGTAAAGAGAAATTATTGTGTGCTAAAAGCATCAGTATAGTTTGGGTTTTGTGGTAACATGGTTATATTTAGGAGGAGGCTTGGGAGTGGGAGAAATAGATGGCTAACCAATGGCCGAAGCGCTTTCAACAATGCAATGTTTCTCTAATTTTTTAGGATGTAAATTCTAATGGTGGGGAGAATTTATCCCCCTGATTATGAGTTATGTAACCTTTTTATGTCTACTAATATATTTCATGAGGTTAAGTAATGTTTGGGATAGTTTGGGAAGGTTTTGGGATGGTTTTGATTAATTTCTAAGGGAGAACGGTTTTATCATAGTTAGGTGAAATCGTGTAGGATCTCGAGGAAACCTGTGAAAGTGGAGGTAGTGGGCTTTAAACAGTTTGCACATAGATTATCTAATCATGTGAGAAAACCATATAGGGTCCCTTTTGAGGTAGTATAATGCACACAATTAGCGCATAGTTTTCCTAGCCTCAAGGAGACACTCTAAAACCTACATCTCTAACATGACCATATTGTTCTGGATGCTTCAAAGCTACTAAAAGTAGTTTTTCTTATGGTATTCTCACTGCCAATTCTTGTGTCTGAACCATATAAAAAATATATGAACATAAATTTATATTTTTATTTAATATTTTTATAAATCATAATTAATTACTATTATATCATACTTACAAATGTTTCCCATACTAATTTTGGGTTTTCATAAAATAGTTTACCCTCCTTATTTACACATTCCTCCATCCATAGCACATGATGTGGGATGTAAATGGCTTCTAATTTTTATTCATAAATATTCATACAAAAAAATAAACATAAGTTGTTTCATATCACATACTACTTTTTTTGTTGATTTAAAATACATACCATTTTATTCTCTTGTGGAGCATACCCCATCCTTGCTTTGATATAGGGGTACATTGGTTATGATGCACATTTTTTATTTTCATCACTCCTTTGATATTTCATAAATTAAAAATTTTGAATCAAATTGGCTAAAATAAATAATAGAAAAAATATATTATCGATATAATTCACCGTAAATGATTTTTCATCATGAAGACTAAAGTAATAATTCTATGATTTCTACTTTATATTTTGTTTATAATTAACTAGTGGGTGGGGATTTAGTTTCCCCTCAACATGCTTAATATGAAACATGATATGTTGTTTCTATAAGACTATATGGGATTTTTAAATATCCATTAACACATATTTCTTATAATAATTATCTAAAAAAAATTTACTCTACAAAGGATAATGAAATATATAAAAATGTTTTGTTATATAATTTTTTTATAAAATAGATAAAGTATACAGTAACATTACCTTAATATCTTATCAAAGAGTTTCCTTTCTTACAGGCTGGATGTGGTTCCATGAATATATATCCATCATCACGTTTATACTCATTGTGACCCCAACATAATTAATGATCATTGAAATGTTGGGGTCAATAGGATGGTTTCATTGATTCCATCCAACCTTAAACTTTATACCCTTAATTCATTCCATGATAATTTTAGTCAACATATTTATGTTTCATCATTCTTGTTTTTCTTTATCTGAATTCTTTTGATGACCTAATAATTCTATAGTTTTAGCATCAACTGCCTTTTCTTCCCTGAGATTAGTAACATCATAATGTGTAGAAGACATTATCTTCATGAGTAGACAATCATTTATTTTATTTTATGTATATATAGTAGAGAACACATAAAATTATGAAGGAACTAATAGTATATTAACAAACATTTTAACCTACTTATTGAACTCTCTTTCTCTTCTTTAAAGTTTGAAGGGTGTTAATCCCTCTTTCAAGAATTCAATTCCCCTCTTTGTGTACCCCTCTAATATAAAACATATTTTATACATTGGTACCGCCATGAAATGATTATGATCATCTAATGAAAGGGTCATCCTCTATTGAATTTTCACTTTACCCTACGATTTTTTAGTCTCTAAAAGTTAAATTGACCAAACCTGTGATTCCATTATCAATGGATCATCATTTTCCCCTTTTATAATGAAATTCACCTTCATGAATCTCATTTTATCATCTTTCACTTCAGTTATATTGGCATCCAATTTTTAATGGAAAATCAACACTTGAAATGTTGTATAATCCTACATGTATATATGTTCTTTGATGATAAAATATGACATATTCTCAAAAATTGTATTTTTATCCTCAGAACCCAATTTGTTCATTGCTTCTACCAAAAGCATAACTTCACTATTTTGCATCATACTGCAGTCATCATGTTCTTTTGTATATAATGTATAACCATTAATTACAAAACCATTGTACTCTATAACATTTTCATTTGGTCCTCCCACTAGACATCAATTTTTTTGTCAATTGAATTAATATTTTCATATAAATTCTTATAAATAGGATCTCAAACCATCCTACCATCTAATGATTATGTTTATTTGTTATCCATACTTTAGACCCCAATGGAATAAAATGTCAAATAATATCTTTGTGGGATTCAACATATGAATTAACTTCTCCACTATTTTATAAAATATAAGGTGATATTTATCTTTATCTATGGTGGTAATTGTAACAAAATATATTATGAAAATATCCTCACCCATAAAGAATCTATTGTGACCAAATATTGTGACACCGATTCTATAAACAACTGATACGTAATCAGTAAAAAATTCAACAACTTCTTTAAAAATATATTGTTCCAAAATAAAAACTTTATGATGACATCAATTCATGGTGCACCATTAAAAATATTCATATATCATTAAATGGGGTACATCTATCTATAATGTAAAGGACTACATAAGTTGAACCTGTCTAACCAAGTGAACAATCAGTTGAACCATTATATAAAATAATGGATGTGAGAAGAACACATACAATTCACATAATATGATCACAACCTCCTTATTCATGATTGGAAACATAACTAGTTCTATAACTCTATTGGATATGGCCTTGAAAATGACATACAGTCTTGTTAAAGTACATCATACATTTTTAGGAAGATTGGAATGTAAAGGAATAGAAATAAAATATTTCATCAAAACATGGAAGTCATGTGATTTATTCCATATAACTTTAAATCATTCAATGACATGACATTATTGATATTTTAGGAATAACCCTATAGAATTTAACACCATTAAAGAAAATGAAAAACTGAAATTTTTCTTCTCTGGATAGAGTGTAAACTGCTGGAGGAAGAAAATTTTGAATTTTATCATTCATCAGTGCCAACTCATCCCTTATCCGTATGTTAATCATGTACAACCAATCCTTGATTAAATATTTTTTTCCATTAACATTTATTAGTTTTGAAATAACACTGTCAAATAAATTTTATTTATTTGAATGACAACAAGAAAAAATATGACACAGAAAAAATTATACTATGGTAACTCAAAAAAAATTGATCCCTTTTTCCAACCAAATTTTGTATGTTTTTTTAAAATTGTTTACCAAAAATAGTTTCAATATATTTTACTCTATAAAATAGTTGATCACCCATTAGTGGATATGGTGTTGTACCTTGTCCAGTATTTCCATAATATCATCATAGATCAGTATTTATGTTATTGCGGTAAAAATTTCCCAGTTCTTAAAAACACAGTCTTTGAGGAATGTTTCAACTAAACTAAGCATGTGTATTATTTTGAAATTGTACACCCCAACATTCCTTTAATGATATAGCCTAAAGAATTTCAATAAGAAGGAAATTAATTTATTTCATTATAAAAAATGGCCATAAATGTGAATTATTTACTTCTATGATCATCATACACTATAACACCAGTATCCCATATCAATTTTAGATTTTCATATAATAGAGAAAAATATACATCAATATAATTATTGGGGAGTTTTGGTTCATATTTAATTAGAGATAACATAATGTATTTGTGTTTCATGCATAACCATAGAGGTAAGTTATAATTTACCAACATAACTAGCCATATACTATGAGTGTTACTCTATAAACCAAAAATATTTATTACTTTTTTAGATAACTCAAGATGGAATTTTCTCTGCTCATTAACAAATTCAGGATACTCATAATAAATTTTCTTCCACTGAGGACAGTCTGTTAGATGACATAGTTTCCAACCTTGAATTATTGTATTAGTATTCTATGTCAATTGTCTTATGGTTTACTTACATCCATATATTATTCTAAATAATTAATTCATTGGAAATTACCATACATCAATCAAAAAACATTATTAATATTTCTTTTATTGAATCATTCGACCCTTAGGGAATTTTATGAGTGATTCATGGTCCTTAAGAAACAATATGCAATAATTCGAACAAGAATTCATTTTCTAGAGATCATTCCCATTGAAAAAATAATTCATTTCATGTTATATGTTCATTAAATAAAGATTATTTTTTTTGGTAGAATGTGATTCAGGAGACCAAGTAGTTTTGTTATGTTAGCGTCGATCCATCCGCTGCTAGCTTTCAAATTATATAACATCAATATATCCTACGATATTATGTATTTAGTAAAATTTCTATACAATGGTCTCTTATAATAGATATTTAACTTCTCAAATTACTTTTGAAAATCAATAAGTTCATCTTCAATTTCCATTTTCATTTTTTCTATATGATCTCTATCATCATTTACACTATTATCCATATCAAATGATCCATAAACAATAGTGAAATACCAATTGATGTGAATGTTCAATTTTTCTCCATGTTTAGTCTAAAATTTATAGCTTTAATCTATTACATTACAAATAAAATGTTCTTCCAACTATTCTAGAATAATTTTTTCTGAATAAAAACAATGTAAACATAGTCAAAGGATTTTAGAAGGGTTGTATTGATGATCTATTACAAACATGATAAACTCTTTAACTTCATATTAATAATATTTTTTCTTATGATTTTTCTATATCCATTTTGTATTCCTATTAATCCTATTAGGTTCATAAATATTCATTTTGTGAAAAACTATGCATAATATATTCATAATCTAAGGAAAAAGTTGTAAATAAATCTTATAAATGGAAATATGTGGTTGTTGGTCCATGTTATTGATTTGATGTTGTGTGGGAAAAAAAGGTGTTATAAATATGTAGGTAAACAAAATTGAATTATTATTTAATGGTATAATTCCCTTGGGAATTATAGTTCTTTCTTTTCATTTAATTGCATCATGGATTTTCAAAATTTTACAAGTGAAAATATATGATTTTAAGGATATAATTTTCCTATCTAGTTTGGAAGACCAATATATGTGAAAGGATTAAAGAGAATCAATAGTGTAATAATGATCAGTTCATGAACAACCAAATGAACCAACTAGATTTGAGGTTAGTCATTCCTCTCATCCATATACCTTACACAATGTAATCATTTTTCTCATCTCTCTTTCTCCTCTATGTTAATCAAATAACTTCCAATAAATTTATATTATAAATATTTTACAGGGTATAGTTGTATGCGGTTTGAATCTATCAACACCCATTAACTTCCTTGTTGTGAGGGGTGTGATGTATAATATCATGGTAGAAATGATACTAACCAAGAACTCCCAAAATACCACATGAGAGTGGGGATTGAAGTAGCTCAAGATTCAAGCACTAAAGTTCATATTCCACTTGATGGTATGGATATTACAATAGTCAATTATGATATTTGAATGTTTATGGTATGGCTATTTAATATTATAAAGATACATGAGGTATGTACTTAATAAATTTTTTCAAATGAAAAACATTTAATAATTAATAAAAAATGTTATTAAGTGAGGTATGGTATTAAAGATAATTAAAAAGATGGGGAAACAGAAGGTCGGATCAAGAAAATATAGTGAATCGACAAAGAAATCAAAAATACCTTTCAAGAGTACCTTCTCCCAACCAGTTCCATTGCAACATATATTATCATTACAACTTCATGAAGACACCATATTAAAATATGTATATGTTTTCTACTCTATATATGAAGAATAACTATTTTTAACAGTCATTATAGACATGGTTGTTATCGAGATTATAAATTAGATTCTCAAGTTTGAATAGATGGGAGTCTCAGTTGTGAATATATACATAAGGTATATTTTCATAATACGGTTATCCAAAAAATGATATAATATGTTCATTAATGTTAATTAATATTCATATGTTTTATATACATTTATAAAACTACTATATAAAGGTAAAACCCTATGAGGAACATTTTGGATTCATTAATCACTATAACATTTCTACAGAAGAAGTTGCATTGGAGCTGAATGAAATTGAAGAGAAATAAGATGTGATAGACAAGGTTTTTGAGATGAAAATAATAAATGATAGACTCTTTTCTATTACTAAAATACATAGGTAATAGTCCATAACATAATCATATAAAATATTTTTTTTATTTTTTTCATTACTTATTTATTTCTGTTTTTTATGAAGAACTGGATGCTAATCAGAATAAATCAATATACCCCAAATATATTTTTTTGGATCCAATTCATGGATTTCCAAAAACCTAACCACACATTATGTGTATTATGAATTTTTAAGGCATTGAAATCAAAATTTTATAAATAACATTAAATTATATATTTCAATTTTTGTTTTAAAGATAAATTTTTTTATGATAGGGAAATCTCTAAATACAGGCTAACTCATGGTATGTGGTCTATGACTAAAAATAATAATCTTCATATTACTTCAAATGGAAATATATTAAGGTATATAAAGAAATATTTAACTATCAAAACAATGTTCAAAACAATTTACATATTTTGGTCAATGTTTATATAATGTTTGAAATAAGATAACAACAATGATTGTGAGTTTTATGTTTAAAATTTTATGAAAGATATCATATATCTTCAAAATACTAGCATCCCCAAATAGGTAATTTCTAAAGGAAATTACAATTTCATTACAAAAATTATTAATCATATGTTTGTATTTATTTACTTAGTACTAACAATATTTTCAATAATATACATACTAAAAAGAAGAATTAAATTTTGTTTGAGATGAGTGGGCATATTAAATGGTGTCATAATGTTTTCTAGAATTAAATTTAAGTGATTACCTTCCATGTTTATAGTTTAGTATAGTTTATGACATCAGAACTATTTTTTGGGTGTGAAGCATTAGTATCTGAATTCTTATATATATTTTTATATGTTTCTCAATAAGAATAGTAATATAGGGTATCAATTTGTTTAGAAACAAATAATCATAATACATGGTGTCAGAATGGGTATAGATGTCCTGAACATGTTACTTCTTACTACATATTTAGTTAATTTTTTCATCATTTTATCAACTTCCTTTAGTTGATTTCATTATCTTTTTTACTTGATACTTATTTTGTTAAATTTATATATTAGTTCGAAACAGACATCACATGATCAAAACCAATTAAACAAATTCTTATTGTTTTAATACTTTATTAAATTGATCCATAATTAATTTTTGACTTGTAGGAATTAACTACACATCAATCTGACACAAAATGTGGTTGGTATGACTCAGAGTGTGATTTTCCAATACAGACGTGTCATTTCAGTTTGAAGAACATTTCACAAATCCAAAACTAGGAAAATGATATTGGATTGTTTTCAAAATTTAGTAAAATAATCTATACTTCATTTTCGATGTGTAGGAATCGACCAAAAATCAATCTGACACCTGATGTGGTCAGTATGACGATAAGTACGTTTTTTTTAATATTAAAGATCCATTTTAGTTTAAAACATATCTCACATGATCAAAACCAAGAGAAAAAGATCATATTATTTTGAATCATTAATAAAATGATCCATAATTCATTTGTGACATATTTTAATTGACCACACTCCAATATAACACATGATATGGTCGATATGACTCAAGTTTTATGTTTTTATTATAAAACTATCATTTTAGTTTAAAACACCTCTCAAATCACCAAAACATATCAAAAAATATGATATTATTTTTAAAATTGAGTAAAATGATCAATAATTCATTTTTCACATGTAGGAATTGACCACTAATCAATCTAACAAATAATGTGGTCGGTATGACTCAAAGTGTGTGTTTTTAATATTAGTGTAATTTTAGTTTAAAATGTGTATCAGATATCCAAACCAATAAAATGATCTTATATTATTTTAAAACTTTATAAAAATGATCTATAATTCATTTATGATGTGTAAGAATCTACCGTACATCAATCTGACACATTATGTGGTCAGTTGACTTAAAGTTCGTGCTTTAAATATAAAAGTTTCATTAGAGTTTGAAACAAGAATTACATAACCAAAACCAAGAAAATGATCATTTATTATTTTCAAACTTTAGGATAGAAATCTATAATTTATTTTTGATGTGTAGGAATTGACTACGCATCATTTCATCAGACGATGTGGTTGGTACAACTCGAAGTGTGTGTTTTCGATATAGAGGTTCCATTTTTGTTTAAAACTCATATCATATATCCAAAACTAGTCAAATGATTTAATATTTTTTTTCAAACATTATGAAAAATATACCTAACATATTTATTACATATATGAATCCACGACACGCCAATATGACACACGATGTGGTAGGTATGACTCAATGTGCATGTTTTCAATATAAGTTTCGTTTTAATTTAAAATAAATCTTATATATCCAAAACTAATAAAATTATATTTAGTTGTTTTTAATATTTTTGAAAATAATCCATAATTCATTTGTGATGTGTGGATCTACCTCATGTCAATCTGACACCTGATGTGATTGGTACGGCTTGAAGTACGTTTTTTCCTTATGAAAGCATCATTTTAGTTTAAAACACACATCACATTGAAAAGACTAAGAAAAACGTATCATATTATTTCCAAAATTTAGAAAAATTATACAAAATATATTTTTGACATGTAGGAATCAACTTCATGTCAATATGACTCCTGATGTCTCTAATAGGACTCTAAGTATGTGTTTTCAATATAAAAGGTCCATTTTAGTTTAAATCACATTTCAAATGATCAAAACTAAGAAAATAAGCTCATATTGTTTTCAAA
Organism: Viscum album; assembly: GCA_963277665.1. NCBI lineage: Eukaryota > Viridiplantae > Streptophyta > Magnoliopsida > Santalales > Viscaceae > Viscum > Viscum album. The sequence goes on from OY728127.1 coordinate 899,716,350, forward strand.
ATTTAGGAAAACAATCTATAATTCATTTAAGACATGTAGGAATTGGCCTCACACCAATTCAACACACGATGTGGTTGATATAATTCAAAGTGCATGTTTTTAATATAAAACAGTCATTTTAGTTTAAAACACATCACATAGAAAAATCAAAGAAAATGAGCTTAGTTTGTTTTCAAAATTTAAGAAAATGATCCATAATTCATTTTTCATGTGTAGGAATTGATTTCACATCAATTGGATAGATGTTTTCATCAATATTAATGGAAGTGAATACTTTTAATATTAGTTTTCATTTAGTTTAAAACATGTATCACAGAGCCAAAATCAATCAAATGGGATCATATTGTTTTCAAACATTATGAAAAAAAATACATAATTAATTTTTTATGCATATGATTTGACCACATGTCATTATTACACATTATGTGGTCAATATGACTCTAAATACATGCTTGTAGTATAATTGTTTCATTTTAGTTTTAAACGCGTATCACATTACCAAAATCAAGAAAAAAATTGTACTTTTTTAAAAACATTAGGATAGATATCTATAATTAATTTTTGATGTTAATGAATATATCTCAATTCATTTCGACATACGATGTGGTGATTATGACTCAAAGTGTGTGTTTTAAATATAGAAGTGGCATTTTAGTTTAAAATGTGCATCATATAGTCAACACTGATGAAATGAGTTTGGGCCATTTTCAAACATTATTAAAATGATCCAACATAAATTTTTTACATGTATGAATCAACTTTACCTCAATATAACAAATGATGTGGTCGGTATGACTAAAAGTGTGTGTTTTCAATACAACTGTAGTTTAGTTTAAAACATGCCTAACATAGACAAAATTGAGAAAAAGATCCTGTATTTTTAAAAAAAAAATCAAAAAAAGACCAATGATTCATTTTTGATGTGTAGGAATCGAATGAATGTTAATCTGACACTCAATCTGGTTGGTATGACTCGATGAGCGTGTTTTAAATACAAAAGTTTCATTTTAGTTTAATTAATGAACCACATATCCAAAACATAGAAAACAAGATTTAATCATTTTTAAAATTTAGTAAAATGATCCATAATATATTTTTGACATATAGGAATCGATCGTTCATCAACACAACACCTGATGACCCTAAGTACATGTTTTCAATTTAAAAGTTCGATTTTAGTTTAAACCATGTGTTACATGGTCAAAACTGAGAAAATGAGATCATATTATTTTGAAAATTTAGGAAAATGATCCAAAATTTATTTTTTATGTGTAGGAATTGATCAAACTCTAATTTGACACACAATGTGGTCGATATGACTTGATGTGATTATTGTTAATATAAAAAAGTCACTTTAGTTTAACATTCATCACATAACTAGAACCAATAAAATGATTTTATATTGTCTTAAAAATTTAGGAATGCGGTCCATAATTCATTTGTGACATATATATATTGACTATATATGAATCTAATAGATGGTGTGGTCAATATGATTTGAAGTGCGTATTTTAAATACAAGTTTCATTTTTGTTTAAAACGTGTATCACATAGCCAAATCTGAGAAAATAAGCTCAGATTTTTTTCAAACATTAATAAAGTTATACATAATTCATTTTTTTCGTGTATCAATAGACCATATATTAATCTAACACACGATGTGGTCATTATGAATCAAAGTGCATGATTTTAATATAAAAGTTTTATTTCACTTAAAAATGCACATCACATAACCAAAAATAAGAATATAATCTTGTATTGTTTTAAAGGTTTTGGATAAATATCCATAATTAAATTTTTTATGTGTAGGAATGGATTGCATGTAATTTTGACAGATGTTGAAGTCAGTATGATTCAAATTTCATGTTTTCAATGAAGAAGATTCAATTTAATTTAGATCGCACATCACATAGATACAACCAATAAAATGAGTTCATATTGTTTTCAATATTTGTTACAATGATACATAATATATTTATAATGTGTAGGAATATATAACTTGCCAATCAAACACACAATGTGGTTGGTATGACTCAAATTGTGTGTTTTCAATATAAGTGTCATTTTAGTTTAACATGTGCCACACATAGCCTAAACTAAGAAAACAAGATAATATTGTTTTTAAAATGTAGTAAACAAATTCATAATTCATTTTTGATGTATAGTAATTTAACACGCATCAATCGGACACCTGTTGGGGTCGATATGACTCAAAGTGTGTGCTTTCAATATTAAAGTTCCATTTTAGTTTAAAATGTGCATTAGATGGCCAAAACCAAGAAAACATTCTCAAATTGATTTCAAAAAGTAATACAATGATCCATAATATATTTGTGATGTGTGGGAAATAATTACACATAAATCTAACACCTGAGGTGGTCAGTATGACTCTAAGTATGTGTTTTCAATATAAAAGTGTAATTTTAGTTCAAAATGCATGTCACATGATAAGAACTAAGAAAATGAGTTTAAAATGTTTTCAAACATTAGAAAAATAATCCATATTTCATTTGAGACATGAAGGAATTTATTTCATGCCAATCTAACACTTGATGTGGTCGATAAGACTCAAGGTACTTGTTTTTAATATAGAACTGTCATTTTAGTTTAAAATTCATCTCATAGCCAAAATTGAGCAAACAAGTTTTTATTGTTTTCAAAATTTAGTAAAATGGACCATAATTCATTTTTGACATGTAGGAATTGACCACACATCAATTTGAAACTTGATGTGGTCGTGATGTTATTAATATTTTCATGACTTATTATATTCCCCCTTTACTTATTTTATATGAAATGTGCATAATTTGTGTGAAATAATAATGTTTTAATATTAAGTATAATATTTGAGCATTTTTAGAAGTAGTCAAATTGAGTCAGTTTAATGTTTTAATTATAACTATCACTATACTGATCCAAATTGTGTGGTTCTTGTTTTTTAGGATTCTCCTTTCAATATACAACATTTCATTAGAAGGAACCATGAGCCAATTCTGCCATTTGAAGGGTCATATGGTCCTCACAAACAAGACCAAAGAATCTGTGAACAAACTGGACCATCCTTGAAGATTGATTTACTGGGTTCAATCCAGAAGTCCAAAGACCTTCAATCTCCACCATAATTCGGGGGACACTACATTTCATCTTGGATAAAAATTTCATGGACCAAATCCAAGTACAAGGGGCCCAAATAAACCTTTGAAGTCCAGCCCACCATTCTGGCCGAGAATTAAAATCAGTATAGTATACATGACATATCTCCTGATGTAAGCATCCAATAGAGCTGAGGTTTTGCAGTGTGAACGAGGAGATATAGGCGGCCGACTTTGTTGAAGAAGTCATTCGAATTTGAAGGCATATTCCTATTCAAAAATCCATTCACATTTTGGCCATCGAAAAAGAATGGATAGAAATGGACAGTTTACCTTTGTTTAATCAACCGGCCATAACATTGGCTCCAATTGTCCAAATGCCTCCAAATTTTGATAGTAGTCGGCCAACATTATTGTCTACAACTTTGAAGAAGGATTTATTTGAAGATTCGGCTTTCTGTATAGCTCAATTGGCGAAGAAAGTGGAGGGACAGATTGGGAATGCAAACAGTCCACTCCTTGGGCTATAAATACTCTTCCCTTCTCTCCTTGAGAGGGGTTGGCATTTCAGAAGAGAGGAGATCATATTGGCACGACCAAAGCTTTTCCAAAGGCTTGGGAGGACCTGCCATACTCATGTTTTCACTTGAGAGACCTTTCCTCCTCTCTTTCTTTTCACTTACTTTTGTGTTCTTCATTTTTGTAATCTTGTAATTCCCTTTCTTTGTAATTCTGTTTTAATGCAAGTTACTTCTTCAATATCTCTTATTCTCTTCCACCTTCTGTATTTTAATATTAATGTTCATAAAATAGTTTAAATTCAGTTCAATCCCCTTCCCTTCTTAAGCTTCCTCATTCAATCGAAATTCCATTTTTGATTCTTAAATTATATCGTGTGTGTGTTCGGCACACTACTCTTATCTTGTCCCTTTCTTTTTCTTCTCTTTATAATTCATCACCATAAACATATATTACCAGATTATTAATCACCCAAATGGCTGAGTAAATCTCTCATTGGGGTGAGTTATAATTTAGGTATGTTAAGTGATTGAGAGCTTCTTCTCGATGAATATTCTTTGAATTAACATTGTGTATGTTGGACTTAACATGTCATGGATTAATGACTTGTTTTGTTTAACATGTGGTTTCCATGGATTATTGGAACCATAAATACACAACCATAAATAAGATCTGATTGAGATTATAACCTTAAGTTAAGTTAAGTCTTGGTTTAAAGCCTTAACACTTAAGAATTCTAATCAACATCATCTTGTGACATGGGTGTTAATTTAAATGCAATATAAAGCAAAGCTCGAGGATATCACAAGCTTAACTAAACTAATGATGAACTCACCCCAATCTTTATCAATTTGGTAAATCAAACATCATCCATAAATCATTTCAATTAAGCTCTGCAAATAAACCCCCCTAATCAAAATACAATCAACTAAAAACAATCGACTATTACGAAGTACCATCACCGAGGATTCGACCCGAGTGCTGCTATACACATTAGCAGAGCACCTGAACTTTGAACGGTCGATAGGCGACAATCGGCCGCACTTTCAAATGGCGCCGTTGCCGGGGATGGTGCTTTAAGTAGTCATTAGTTTCTGGTTATTGTAAAAAAAACCCAAAAAAATACAAAAGTTTAAAAAAAATTGAAAAAAAAACACAAAGAAAAACCCGTCTTCCTCTTAAAAATCATAAACTGAAAAAAATACAAAGAAAAACCCGTCTTCCTCTTTCTTCCAAAATCTCTCTGAATGCCCCGTAGCCTTCCAAACAATCCCTCGGATTTGTTTGACCCTGAAATTGAGCGAACACTTCGCCAACTTAGGAGGAACATAAGAGATACTCAAATAATTCAAGAACCAATCATTGCCCTACCAATTGAATTAGATATGGCCAATCCTAGGGAACAAACATTGAAAGAACTTGCTGCCCCTGATATGAATTACCAACCTCTTGGTATTCAATATCCAAACATTGAAGCTGACTTCGAACTCAAATCGGGTTTGATTCATCTTCTATCTCATTTTCACGGGCTAGCCGGTGAGGATCCTCATCTCCACCTTAAAGAGTTCCAAGTGGTCTGCTCAACCATGAAACCTCAAGGGGTTTCTGAAGAACAAATCAAGCTTAGAGCTTTCCCCTTTTCCCTAGCAGATTCTGCCAAGTCTTGGCTCTACTACCTCCCACCTGGTTCCATAAACTCATGGGTTGACATGAAGAGACTTTTCCTTGAGAAGTTCTTTCCCGCTTCCCGAACAGCTTCTATCCGAAAGGAAATAAGCGGCATCCGTCAATTCCCTAATGAATCACTCCATGAGTATTGAGAGAGGTTCAAAAAGCTTGTGGCAACTTGTCCACACCATCAAATCCCTGACCAACTCCTGATCCAATACTTCTATGAGGGGTTATTGGATATGGAGCGAACTCTCATTGATGCCGCAAGTGGCGGTGCTCTTGTTGACAAAACTCCTGCAGCTGCAAGAGATCTCATAAGTAACATGGCTGCAAACACGCAGCAATTCCATACTCGAGCACATGCTCAAGTGAAACAAGCCCAAGAGAATCAATCCATAGAGCCCAACAAGATGACTGAGTGGATGAGTGAACTTACTGGTCTTGTGCGTCAACTAGCGGTGGCTACCAAAGCCCCAACCTCATCTTCTCCACAGTCACTATTCCATGGACCTATCAAGAATTGTGGAATCTGCAACTCTCCATCTCATCCGACTGACACATGTCCACAACTTCAAGATGATCCATCTGATTCATCTAGTCCAATGGAGCTCAATGCGGCATATGCTCAGCGAAACTTCAACCCTCAACAATCAGGTCAGATTGTTAGAAACTTCAACCAACCCCACTCTGAGCCCTTATCTTCTACCTTTAACCCACCTCTGGGGTATGGTAATCCCATTTCTCATCCTCCGCAGTTCCCTCCTCAAAACCCAAACCAGTTTCAATACAGTCAAGGTGTTGGTAACTTCCAACAACCTTACCCTTTTGTCCCTCAACCCCAAAGGAACAATCCTCCTCCTGGATTCCACTATCCTAACGAGCCTTCCCAATTCCCCACCCAATACAATCGCTTTCCCAAGAACCAAAATCAAGGCCAACCCAATTTGGGACAAGCCTCTTCTTCTAAACAACCATGGGAAAGTGCTGTAGAGGATCTTACTTCCTTCACCCGTTCTAGCCTCAAGAACATTGAAACCCAAATAGGTCAACTTGCATCCCACCTTAGCCAGCAACAACCATCCAATTCATCCCAACTCCCAGCTCAACCATTACCCAACCCTAAGGGTAATGTAAGTGCAATTGCACTTAGATCGGGAAAGCAAATTGCTATGCCCCATGCTGATTCCTCTACCTCCCCTTTCAATGTTGATCTAGAAAATGAAAAGAACAAAAAGCTGGAAAAGGAACTTGAATCCACTCCTTCACCTCCTTCCATTCCTCTAAGGAACCCAATTCCTTTTCCTCAAGCCATCTCTAAGCCTAAGAAGTCCTTTGAACCTGATCCTGAAATGCTTGACATGTTTAGACGTGTTGAAGTGAACATCCCCCTCTTAGATGCCATCAAACAAATCCCTAAGTATGCCAAGTTTCTTAAGGAATTGTGCACCCATAAGAGGCAACTTAGGAACAATGAAAATGTTTCAACCCAACAGTCCATTCCCATGAAGTGCAAAGATCCAGGGACCTTCACGGTTCCATGCCAAATTGGAAGTTCCAACTTTGATGATGCACTCATAGACCTAGGAGCCTCAATTAATGTAATGCCCAAATCCATATTCTCCAACCTTGGTCTAGGTCCCTTGCACCCAACGGGTATTGTCATTCAATTAGCCAATCGAAGCACTGCCAGTCCTGAGGGGATAATTGAGGATGTTCTTGTTCGGGTCAATGATCTTATCTTCCCAGCTGATTTCTATGTCCTTGACATGGAAGGTGAGACGACCTCTTCTCGATCTCCCCTAATTCTAGGAAGACCATTCCTCATGACTGCGAGAACCAAGATTGATGTCCACTCAGGCATCTTATCCATGGAATTCGGTGACCAACTGGACAAGTTCAACATTTTCCAAGCCATGCGATACCTATCTGAGGATCACTCTGCATTCTCAATCCATGCTTTTGAGGACACTTCTAAGATTCAATCGAACCCCAATCCACCATGTTCTTCATGTTCTAATGATAAAGGATCTTGTGAAATCCTCACCATGATTAACAAAGTCATAAATGGTGAAGTTGATGTGGACCTCTCATTCATAGACTCCATCAATCTAGAGGAACTTGAAAACTCTCTTGAATCCCACATCAACTCTGATCTCTACTGCTCCACCTTGGACAGTGTTGAGGAAAATGATCCAAACCCATCTAGAATCCCTTCTCCTACTCCTAACTTGTCTAGCTCTCCAATAAAGGCTGAAACTGATCTAAAACCACTTCCTTCACACCTCAAGTATGCATTCCTTTTCCATGATCCCTCCTACCCTGTCATTATCTCTGCTTCACTTTCTGAAACTGAGGAGTCCCAACTTGTTCAAGTGTTAGAGGAAAACAAAAATGCCTTAGGTTGGACCCTAGAGGATATTCCAGGAATCAACCCTGCCCTTTGCATGCATCACATCCATCTAGAGGAATCATCCAAACCAATTAGGCAACCTCAAAGAAGACTCAATCCACTCATACTTGAGGTAGTTAGGGAAGAGATTACCAAGCTTCTTCAAGCTGGTATTATCTACCCAATTTCTGATAGTGAATGGGTTAGTCCAATTCAAGTCGTTCCTAAGAAGGGCGGGATAACAGTTGTCACAAATGAACATGGATAAGTGGTCACAACTCGAGTGAAAAACAAATGGCGTGTGTGCATCGATTATCGCAAATTGAATGCTGAAACACGAAAAGATCACTACCCACTTCCTTTCCTTGACCAAATGCTTGAGAGATTGGCCGGAAAGTCGCACTATTGCTTTCTTGATGGTTACACCGGCTACTTCCAAATTCCAATCGCACCTCAAGACCAAGAAAAGACCACATTCACTTGCCCCTTTGGAACCTATGCCTATAGGCGAATGCCTTTTGGCCTTTGTAATGCTCCTGCAACATTCCAGCGGTGTATGATGAGTATCTTTTCTGAATTCATTGAGAATTGCATGGAGGTATTCATGGATGACTTTACCATTTATGGCGAGTCATTTGAATCTTGCTTACATTCACTCTCTTTGGTCCTTCAAAAGTGTGTCAAGTGCAACCTTGTGCTGAATTTTGAAAAATGTCACTTCATGGTTTCAAATGGGATTGTTCTAGGGCACATAATTTCTCAATAGGGTATCCAAGTTGATCCAGCCAAAATTGAGGTGATCCAATCACTTCCTGAACCCAAATCAGTTCGAGACATTCGGTCCTTCCTTGGTCATGTCGGTTTCTATCGGCGATTCATTCAGAACTTCAGCAAGATTTCCCTCCCACTCACTCATTTACTTCAAAATGATGTCACATTCAATTTTGATGAGGCTTGCAAGAGAGCCTTCATTGAACTCAAATCTGCTCTCACATCTGCTCCAATAATCCAACCCCCAGATTGGTCCTTACCATTTGAATTGATGTGTGATGCTTCTGATAGGGCCATTGGGGCTGTTCTTGGTCAAAGAAGAGAAAACATTCCTCATGTCATCTTTTATGCCTCAAAAACATTAGATGAAACTCAATCACACTACACTGTGACTGAAAAAGAACTTTTAGCTGTGGTTTTTTCCTTGGATAAATTCCGGCCCTATCTCTTAGGTGCCAAAATCATCATCTTCACGGACCACTCAGCATTAAAGTTCTTACTTAAGAAAAGTGATTCCAAACCAAGGCTAATAAGATGGATTTTAATGCTCCAAGAGTTTGACCTTGTGATAAAAGATAAACCTGGAAAAGAAAACCCTGTGGCTGATCACCTGAGTAGAATTTCTAATTCTTCTCATTCTGAAATAATTGATCCTGAATTTCCAACTGAACACCTCTCATCTCTCACTCCTAAGTTACCATGGTATGCCCCAATTGTCAATTACTTGGTTTCTGGTGTTTTTCCTGAATATTTTTCAAAAGAACAAAAAGAAAAGATGAGAAGTGATTCAAAGCATTATTTTTGGGAAGATAATAAACTTTGGAAAACTGGGGCTGACATGGTAATTAGGAGATGTGTTGATGAAACTGAATAATCCTCCATCTTGGAATTCTGCCACTCAATGCCTGGAGGTGGCCACTTTGGACCACAAAGGACTTCTCGAAAGGTCCTAGATTCTGGATTCTTTTGGCCTTCACTCTTCAAGGACTCACATGAGTTCTGTCAATCATGTCCCACTTGCCAAAAGTTTGGCACAATTTCCAAAAGAAACGAAATGCCTCAAAAGCCATTAATCTTCTGTGAGCTTTTCGATGTTTGGGGCATCGATTTCATGGGACCATTTCCCCCTTCCAATGGATTCTCATACATTCTTCTTGCGGTCGATTATGTTTCTAGGTGGGTCGAGGCCAAACCCACTAGGAAAGATGATGCTCAAACTGTGAGTGAGTTCCTCAAAACCCATATCTTCCATCGATTCGGAACACCACGTGCTTTGATAAGTGACTTAGGAACTCATTTCTGTAATAGAACCATGGAGTCACTTTTGAAAAAGAATGGGGTTGTACATAAAACATCCACTGCATATCACCGTCAAACAAATGGAATGGCTGAACTTTCTAATAGAGAAGTGAAAAGAGTGCTTGAAAGAATTGTTAATCCCACAAGAAAAGACTGGCCCGATAGACTTGGTGAAGCACTTTGGGCCTATCGAACAGCCTATAAGACACCCATTGGGATGTCTCCATTTAGGCTAGTCTTTGGTAAAGCCTGTCATTTACCAGTTGAAATCCAACATAAGTCATTTTGGGCTGTCAAAACATGTAATTTTGATTGTGAAAAATCTGGTGAAGAAAGATTGTTGCAGTTGACTGAATTGGAGGAGCTTCGACTCGATTCGTATGAGAACTCCATTCTCTACAAAGAAAAGGCAAAGTCACTCCATGACAAGCACATTCTTCGAAAGGTATTTCATGAAGGTGAAAAGGTAATGCTCTTCAATTCTCGATTTCGACTTCACCCAGGTAAGCTCAATTCTCGTTGGGATGGACCTTTTATTATTACTAATGTTTACCCATTTGGTGCAGTGCAAGTCGAAGACCCTTCTTCAAAGAGAACATTCACGGTAAATGGACACCGGTTAAAGCATCACCATGAGAGGCCATTCACTTCAGGTTCCACATCGGCTTCCATTGACCCACCACTAGATGGAAATGGCGACCCACCAAATCCAAACCAGGGGGCACCTCTTTCCCTTTAACTCTCTCTCTATCTCTTCCTCTCTCTACCTCTTTCTTCTTCTTCCTCTCTCTTTCATTTTGTTACCACTTTATTCTTCAAACCCTTTCTTTTTATCTTTCTTGTGTGGGTGTGTATTTTTTTAAAAAAACCTTAAAAACTAAAAAAACCAAAAAAACACAATTACTTAAAAAAAAATTACAAAAAAAGAGTCATGCTTACTCACCATCTAGTTTTGAAATTTTGTCCAACCATTTTGGGGAGTCAAAAGGCTTGTTTTAAACTCAAATATATTGAATTTTTATCTAAAACTTGGGTAAACAATTTTCTGTCAATAACAAACATTTTGAATGAACAATTTTTGGTGGAAAATGATTCTCCCCTACCGTGAGGAATAACATTAGCCTTCATGCCAAGGTCATATATGGCCATCTTTTTCATTGTGTGTCTTCACCACTGATTGTGAGTCTTGCGTTTGTGGACCTTCGAGCTGAATTTCCATCTTTTGTGTGCATTAATATGATAGAGGCATTTTCTAAGCCACATGAGAATCAGAATAGCCAAATAGCCTCCCGTTACCCTTACATTGATCCTACTTTTGAAAGCCCCTTTGAGCCTATGAAAGCCTTTCTTTTTATAGCCACATTACAAGCCTAATACCTTGTCCCACCCAACATCTTCATGGATTTTCATTGTACACTTTATTGAAATTTAAGTGTGGGGGGAATGGACTTCATTTTTGGGCGTACTTTCATTGATTTCCAATGTGTCATCATATGCTTGAGGGCAAGCATCCATTCAAGTGTGGGGGAGATTTTGTAATTCTGTGAGCTTTGGGGTGTATATGTGTAATCTTCATTTGTACAAAAGTCATTGAAAAGTGTTAAAAAAAATGAAAAAAATTTATATTAAAAAAATGAAAAAAAAGGAATGGGTTGTGTCTTGGGTGGGTCAAAAATCATTCATCATCAACCTTTGATCGTGTTATAACTACTAAAATTAGTTCCATGAGAAGATCAAACATGGGTTGGGAGATGACTGTGAGACTTGTGTCAAGCACAACTTTCGAAAAAAAAAAGAAAAAAAAAAGAAAAAAGAAGAACACTTGAATCATCTTGTATTGTGTCATTATTGGAAGTTTTCCATGTTGTACATATTCCATCATCTCACCCTATTCCATTTTCTATCTCCCTCACTTTTCATTCATCACACATTCATGCCCTTGTAAATATGTGTTTCTATTTCCTTTCAAATCAAATTTCAAAAAAAATGTGCATTGATTTTTCCATGTTGGTGTTTTTAACCCCTCTTTTCCTTTGGACATTATATACCTACCGTCCCATAGCCACTGAAAAACCCCTTAAAAGACCTATTGATTATTGTACACATTAGATTTGGGAATGGAATCTGAGAGCTCTTACAAACTCTTGATTTTCACTTTTTGTTGGTGAATGAGTGAACCTCCTAAAATACATTTTTATCATCTTGAGAGGAGTAAGTTTTGAGTGCCTACATTTTCCAATTCAAAACTTGAACATGAAAAAATGAATTGTTTATGATGCATTATTGTGAACCAAATTTGTGATGGAATTCATTATGGATGAGTAAAATAGTCTAAACCTCCCCTGATTGGAGAAAACAAAATTTTAATATTTGTTGGTGAGTGAAAATGATTTTGTCATGTTTTTATATTTGTTGCACATGAGGACACGCGCAAATATAAGTGTGGGGGAGTTGATGTTATTAATATTTTCATGACTTATTATATTCCCCCTTTACTTATTTTATATGAAATGTGCATAATTTGTGTGAAATAATAATGTTTTAATATTAAGTATAATATTTGAGCATTTTTAGAAGTAGTCAAATTGAGTCAGTTTAATGTTTTAATTATAACTATCACTATACTGATCCAAATTGTGTGGTTCTTGTTTTTTAGGATTCTCCTTTCAATATACAACATTTCATTAGAAGGAACCATGAGCCAATTCTGCCATTTGAAGGGTCATATGGTCCTCACAAACAAGACCAAAGAATCTGTGAACAAACTGGACCATCCTTGAAGATTGATTTACTGGGTTCAATCCAGAAGTCCAAAGACCTTCAATCTCCACCATAATTCGGGGGACACTACATTTCATCTTGGATAAAAATTTCATGGACCAAATCCAAGTACAAGGGGCCCAAATAAACCTTTGAAGTCCAGCCCACCATTCTGGCCGAGAATTAAAATCAGTATAGTATACATGACATATCTCCTGATGTAAGCATCCAATAGAGCTGAGGTTTTGCAGTGTGAAAGAGGAGATATAGGCGGCCGACTTTGTTGAAGAAGTCATTCGAATTTGAAGGCATCTTCCTATTCAAAAATCCATTCACATTTTGGCCATCGAAAAAGAATGGATAGAAATGGACAGTTTACCTTTGTTTAATCAACCGGCCATAACTTTGGCTCCAATTGTCCAAATGCCTCCAAATTTTGATAGTAGTCGGCCAACATTATTGTCTACAACTTTGAAGAAGGATTTATTTGAAGATTCGGCTTTATGTATAGCTCAATTGGCGAAGAAAGTGGAGGGACAGATTGGGAATGCAAACAGTCCACTCCTTGGGCTATAAATACTCTTCCCTTCTCTCCTTGAGAGGGGTTGGCATTTCAGAAGAGAGGAGATCATATTGGAACGACCAAAGCTTTGCCAAAGGCTTGGGAGGACCTGCCATACTCAAGTTTTCACTTGAGAGACCTTTCCTCCTCTCTTTCTTTTCACTTACTTTTGTGTTCTTCATTTTTGTAATCTTGTAATTCCCTTTCTTTGTAATTCTGTTTTAATGCAAGTTACTTCTTCAATATCTCTTATTCTCTTCCACCTTCTGTATTTTAATATTAATGTTCTTAAAATAGTTTAAATTCAGTTCAATCCCCTTCCCTTCTTAAGCTTCCTCATTCAATCGAAATTCCATTTTTGATTCTTAAATTATATCGTGTGTGTGTTCGGCACACTACTCTTATCTTGTCCCTTTCTTTTTCTTCTCTTTATAATTCATCACCATAAACATATATTACCAGATTATTAATCACCCAAATGGCTGAGTAAATCTCTCATTGGGGTGAGTTATAATTTAGGTATGTTAAGTGATTGAGAGCTTCTGCTCGATGAATATTCTTTGAATTAACATTGTGTATGTTGGACTTAACATGTCATGGATTAATGACTTGTTTTGTTTAACATGTGGTTTCCATGGATTATTGGAACCATAAATACACAACCATAAATAATATCTGATTGAGATTATAACCTTAAGTTAAGTTAAGTCTTGGTTTAAAGCCTTAACACTTAAGAATTCTAATCAACATCATCTTGTGACATGGGTGTTAATTTAAATGCAATATAAAGCAAAGCTCGAGGATATCACAAGCTTAACTAACCTAATGACGAACTCACCCCAATCTTTATCAATTTGGTAAATCAAACATCATCCATAAATCATTTCAATTAAGCTCTGCAAATAAACCCCCCTAATCAAAATACAATCAACTAAAAACAATCGACTATTACGAAGTACCATCACCGAGGATTCGACCCGAGTGCTGCTATACACATTAGCAGAGCACCTGAACTTTGAACGGTCGATAGGCGACAATCGGCCGCACTTTCAGGTCGGTATAACTCAAAATGCGTGTTCTCAATACAAAAGTGTCATTAAGGTTTAAAACACAGGTCAAATTTCCAAAACCATGAAAATGAGCTTAGAATATTTTCAAACTATATGAAAATAGTCGATAATTCAGTTTTCACATGTAGTAATTGACCTCACATCAATTCAACACATGATGTGGTTGGTACGACATGAAGTACGTGATTTCATTTCAAAAGTGTCATTTTAGTTTAAAACACGCTTCAAATAGCCAGAACCAAGAAAACAAGATTAACATGCTTTCAAACAAAAGTGAAATGATCTATAATTCATATTTCATGTATAGAAAGTAACTGCACATCAACACAACACATGATGTGGTAGATATGACTCAAAGTGCATGTTTTCAATACAAAATTTACATTATAGTTTAAAATAAACATAAAATAGCCAAAACTGACCAAACGAGCTCGTATCATTTTGGATCAGATTGTTGCACATAAATCCAACCCATGATTAGGGAAAAATTACTCAAAGTGTCTATTTTCAATAAAACAATTCCATTTTAGTTTAAAACACACATAAAATAGCCAAAACTAAGAAAATAAGATTAGATTGTTTTCAAACATTAGGAAAATGTTCCATAATTCATTTGTGACATGTAAGAATCGACCGCACATCAATATGACACATGATGTGAACTATATAACTCAAAGTGTGTGTTTTCAATATAAAGGTGTCATTTTATTATAAAATTCATTTCACTATCCAAAATTGATCAAATGATCTTGAATAATATTCAATATTTAGGAAAATTATCCATAATTCATTATTGAAAAAAATAAATTTACCACACATCAATCTGATGCATGATGTGGTCAGTATGAATTGAAGTGCGTGATTTCAATATATAAGTTTCATTTTAGTTTAAAATGATCATCTGATCACAAAAACTAAGCAAACGAGATCATATTGTTTTCTCATCATTTTATCTTCTATTAATTATTTAATTTCCTTATCTTATTTACCCTATACTTATTTAGTTAATTTTAACAGAGACGATTCTTGAAGATGGACAAGAAATGGTGTGGCATTTATAGTATTATTATAATTAAGAAATTATTATTTAATTTAATCCCATCCATAGTGATTTTGTTATCACCATAGATTATAATCAACTCAAGATTATCTACTTCTGAGAACAATGATAAATGGCATGATGTGTAAGAATCAACTGCAACTCAATCTGATACACAGTGTTCCTGGTATGTCTCAATGTCTATTTTTTTAGATTATAATTTAAACTTTGGGTTAAATTTATTTTTTTATAGTATTACTAACATAAGAATTATATTCTTATACAGGTGAATTATTTTTCTCGAGCTAGGGTGGTTTGTTTGGAAATAACATGAATGGGGGTCAGGGGCCAAAGAAAAAAGAACATTGATGTATTTGAATGTCTGTGATAATTTGTAATTATTCATGTAATTGTATAATCCAATGTATTAAATGAATATAATATAGTTTTTTTCATGTATTTTTGTTTTAAAAAATATTTCAGTTAAATTATATATTTCAAACCTATTTTTATTGCTTTTTTCCGCTGAAATGTGATGTAATTTTAAAAGCACATTGTAGTAGTTTCCCCTTTATTTGTGCTAGAAAAAGAAATGACAAAGGGATCATTTATAGGTGCTACTAAAAGTGATGATAATGGATTCTTTATCATCTATACTAAAATTGATTATTAAGTATCCCTTTATCGATTCTATTAAAAAACTGATAAAGGGGCCATTTATATGTGTTAAATAAAAGCACTTATAAAGTGGTCATTTATCATCAATTAAAAAAGTTCTTGTAATTTTTTCGTTTATAATCACTTTTTTAGTACTAATAAAGTGTACCATTATCAGACTTTTTATATTGTCTACCTACTAAATAAATTATAACTCAATACTGGAGTAACACTCTCTCTATAGTCCTCTTAGTATCTAAATATAAATATGACGCCTCAAGAGTCCACTAAGGCCTTTATGGCCATTAATTCTCATCTTATGACATCCCTAAACTCAAAGGTCAACAATACACCAATACTAACATCCCCCCCATTTACATGAACCAAATAAATCCCTCAAGGGGGGTTTATACATCAATTAATACACTATAATCAAGTCCCTAGCCATCGGTGACCAAGGAAATCAAGTCAATATGCAAGGGTCCATCATAGCCCTTGGCACTTTTTTCAATTTAATAGTAGACATTCATTATTAAATAAAAAGTTTATTTAAATTAAAATGGTCAATTAGCCTCTTTGGTGACACCTCATGCCATAGGAAAATATAAATAAATATACTCAATTATCATAAGGTCATGTATAGTGGACCACTTACCTCAATCAAGATGTTTCTATTTTTAATCATAGCGCAACAACCTCACCTGATCTCTTCCAAGACCATCCATCCACCACTCATCCTGGTGTGGCCCTATCTCATATCCAATTAAAAAAATTAGTTAATTATAATAACATTATATTTAATTAAATAATTATAGTTAAATTATAATGAATTTTACAATTCATTTTTAATAGGAATAAATTACAAAAACAAAACTATGTAATCCCATCACACCAAAACTTGTGTAAACAAGTTTCATTCCACTGCTAATGCACCCTTATACCAAAGAAACATGAATTTTCAAATTACCAAAGCTGATTAAATTGAAATAATAATTTAATTTAGAGTAAAAAACGTTTAAAATTTTTAAATAGAAACTTAACTTCACCAAAATGACATGTGATGATATGAAAACAATGTGTTGGGTCTTCATATAAGCAATTTGAACAAAATCCAAATAAAAAATGATTTATTTCATCATTATACAGGGGAATAAACACAAAAACCTAGATGAAACTATGAAAAATTAGTAGTTATAAAAAAATCATGAATAGAGGGATGTAATTATAAATATTGTACACTAAAAGTCTCCTAAAATCACCCCAATTCAATGAAAGAAGAAGTTGAGTGGATGGTCCATCTGGTGCCCCCTGCATGTGGCTACCCATATAAATAAAAGGGAGTTCTATCCTAATCTTTAAAATTAAAATACAATAAGGACTCCATTAAATACATGAAACCATTATTTATGTTGTGAACCATCAATGTGTAGGCTTCCTCCCTCTATCGATGAACTTTCATGATATTAATTCTCACTTCATGATATGAATTATCTGTAGTAGATTCCATGCTACCTCCCAACCACCTATCCATCGTCAAACAAATTTACAAACCCCAAGTCACCATCCCATCCATGAATCACTTAAAAAATATTTATTTTTGATGTATAACTCTCAAAACCTCATTCAGAGTCCTGAAATTAAAAACAAACCATGCACCAAATCAATATTAAAAATTCACTTTGAATTTCATAGCCTGTCAAGACACATGTATTATAAATAAAAAAATAACAATTCATCAAATGACACAACTAATTCAACCGTCACATAGTGGTCAATACAAATTGGGACATTACATGTGGCCTCTTAGAAAATCTAGTTTTCATATTACGATCCAAAGAAGATTCTAAGTATTTAGAATCTTAATTCAATAAACAAAATCGTTGTACCAATATTTGATGGTAAGAATTTCCACAACCACACTATCT
Source organism: Viscum album (assembly GCA_963277665.1). NCBI lineage: Eukaryota > Viridiplantae > Streptophyta > Magnoliopsida > Santalales > Viscaceae > Viscum > Viscum album. Next base: position 899,734,104 of record OY728127.1, read on the forward strand.
TCTATCATTCAACCTAACATTTAGGGATGAATCTACTATGGTATATTCTAAAATTACTAAAGCAGTACCTATCCCTTTATCTGATAAGAGATATTTGGAAGTGAATAAAAAGTCATAAAATTAAATTTTGATGATTTTTCTAGAAAAGGGATACACATAGGTAATGGGGATTAAATATGTGTAGGGGATATGATAAAAATTGATAAATAGGAATGATGTAAATATAAAATTCTAGGAATACAAACTACAAATTATAAGTAGTTTTAAATAACTTAAAATAGATGATGATGAGAATATTGATGATTAATTATCAAGGGTCAATTAGATTTCGAGTAATATCTAAGGGTTTAGTGACAAACTATATGATTCTACCAATTTTAAAATATTGATGATGAATTTTATAGATCGATTTAACCCAAAAGTATCATCCTTGAAAGATAGATAATAATTTTCCAAAGATGAGTTACATAATGTACTCATTTCATATGATATGTGATAGGATCCTTCTTCCAAAAAGAAGGAAATATATGATATATAATTTTATTCCATGAGAAAAGGAAAATTCAAAGAATAAAAAGATATATATTCATACGATTCTAATAACAAATAGGATGGTTAAGAATTTAATAAAACAAATTCTCTTCTATACCATTCTATTATTTTAGTATATATTTTACTTGGCTATAAATTCAATGTGTTCGATATCTTGTGATGGATGAAAAAAAAAACTATATAAAATCATGATTTATTATTACAAAAAATAAATTATATTATAATACAATTAAATGAAACAAAATTATTAAAATCAATTAAGTAGTGATAAAAATTTCTATTTTCATTATTAATGGCTTATAAAAATGATTTGTCTAAAAAATTGTTATAATTTTATATTATTAATATTATATTTAAAAGATAAATTTCTCAAATTAAAGATATTTAACCTGATGAAATTAACTTTATTTTAAAATTTATAATGTCATAATTTTCATTGGGTGAAATTCTAATATTTTTATGAAATGGTTGTTTTTTATATGAATATTGAAAAATAATTTTTTATAAATACTATAAGTTTGTGATGTTATTATACGCATGAAAAAAATATATAAAACCATTATATTGAAAAAAATTATAATTATGGAGTAAAATAAATCATTTAATTTGTTTTTTGAATTTTGAAACACATTCTTGACTTTTTGGGACATAAGTTATATATTATTATAATATAAATATAGTTTGATATTTTTATTTTAATTAATTATTCAAAATTACCCATTCAGTTTTGGTTTTATTTCAAATCTATAAAACTCTTCTTATTCTATACATAAAACAATAAATTCCATGGGAATCAATTCTAAATAATGATTTCGGTATAAATTAATATTATTCTAAAAAGAAATATTTTAAAAAAGGGTTTATTTTGGTTATGTGTAATTATATTAAAATAAATTTTACCCCCTATGAAAATTGAATCTTGTAAATTGGTTTTTATATTTAGAATGATAATATTCAAAAAAAAAAATCAATGAGTTCTAATTTATTTTTATTCATATGGAATAGTTACCATGGTAAATTTTAAGTCGCCATGATAACGGTTTAAATGAATTAAATAGGGTTAAAACTAAGGGATAAGGCTTAAAATACCACAAAAACCTTATATTTGTTTGATTGGTTGAATATATTTAAACCTACAACCTCTTAAGTTTTAATTTGGGATATATGAGATCCATGTAACTTGATAATGAAATTTATTATAATTAAAATTTATTAATCATTAAAAGGGTTCCGTACTGATCACATAAAAAGGAGCCCTTCGCTCCTCACTTCTCCACATGGATAGAGCACATTATCATGGGAAAGCTATAAAAAATCAAATCCAAACACCTCTATCCATGTCCTAGATATTTTGGTCTCTCTATAAGAGTGTATTTATAAGGCTTAAAGTGTGGTTTAAAAGTGGATATCTAATGAAGATGTAATTGTATTAACTGGGTTATTTTAGCTTTATTTCTTATTTCACCTCCTCCAAATTTATTTGAACCATACTATTATAATAAAATAATTATAATAATTATAATAAATTTTATTATTATAATGTAATTATGATATCCATTAGATAATTGATATTTATTATTTGTGATTTTATTTATTTACATATTCTTTCTAGGAGTACTTAGGGGCTAGGGGTTAGATATTTTTTGGAAGAAAGACCCATGAACATGGTTTTTCTAATCATAAGACTAAATTTACAAGAGGGATGGTTGGGGGATAAATATTTATTTCACAAATTGAGCATAGTTTTTCAAATCCTGGTATATTCTACAAAAATCATGCAACTTCAATTTGGTTAGAGAGTGGATTCCGCACATTTGGTGTGTAATTTTTATAGATGTGCATTCAAACCATGAAGTGTGTCTAGATGATTAAAATTATGATAAATGTCCATTTCCCTATTAAATGTTTTTATATATCAATCCCTAATTTCCCATCCTCATCATTCATAACCCTCTCTTTTGGACCAATATCTCTTCCTCTTAGGTTCTTGGTGTATTCCTCTTGGATATTGGTGTCTTTAAAATGATGTATGATCTTTTCTTCTTGATTTAACATTCTTGAACCCTTATTATCCCATGTTCATCCATTTTTATGGATTTTTATAGCCCCATATTTTCACAGTTGTGAATCTAGGTTTATTAATGTGGGGTTTTGGTTTGGCTCTTTTTGGTTTAGGTGTGTGAAGAACTCTCATTCTTGAATATAGTGGTTGTCATCAAAGGTGACAAGTTTGGAATTGATTTTGAAGTAGATGTCTCTTTTTAAGGGTATTTTAAATGTTTAAACCCTGGTTAATTATTTTCTATAGGTTTATATTTATCAAATTTACATTAAATTAAATTACAATTTATTTTTTATCCTTGTTTGTTGAGATCCATGGGTTTTTATGGATATTTGATAGTTTAAAATGGGTTTTCAAAGGGATTTTGATTCATATAACTCCAAGTGTTTTTTAAAATTTATCAAAGCGGTTTTATTACTTCCAATTGGTTATTAAAATTTTATTCATATAGGTATTACATGGTGATGATACTTTAATTGAAATGGGAATTAGTGTTTATTAAATTTTCATTTAAAATGGATTTTATTATTGACACTTGTTGACGTTGACATGTTTTTCATTGAGTAGAAAATGGGAAACCATGGGTTTGTTTTATTTCATGACATAGGGAAATATTATTCCTTCAAATGTATTTATTGATAATTCATGAGGAATATTGAGTAAGATTTTAAGATGTTGTTCAACGGACTGAGTGAGCCTTTGGAAGGATGACCGGGGGAGATTCAAAAAATATTGACCAAGGGACCAATTTTTCTCTTTGATGTTTGGGACCAATAAATAATGAGAGACAATCTAACATGTTATAAATTATCATTTTGATAACAAACCTTTTTTTAGACTAAGATACACTAGGCCATTACTCTTAAAGCCTATGTTGTGTATTTCTTATTCACTATTAACTTATATTCTTTCTTGAATTATGCTAATGATTTGTTTGGTTGAATTAACTTGTGGTATGCCTATTTCCACTTATTTGGATATATGATAGTCCGTAAACTTAGATCCATGTTTATAAAATGTTTGGTTGTGTTGAGAATGATTATACTGGGTGGATTTATATTTTTATTTGAGACTTATTTACTCATGTTTTGAAACATGGATTGTGTAGTGGCTCTAGGATTCCCATGTAAGACCTAGGAGTGTTTCTAGGAATACTTAAGAAGCCATAATGTGAGTTGGGGTAGAATTTGGTTGTTTGGAGAGCCTCAATGTGGTGATATTAAAAATATTAAATATATTTTATCATGTGCGCACAATTTTTTGGATATTTAGAATAACTCATTATTGGAATCTCAGTTCAAAACCCTAAGACCGTGGTTGAGTTCAGAACATGGATTTTACCCAAGGAATAATATAGAGTTTGTTAGCATCTAGTACCCAGTTGGAGGAGAATGTTGGTTGGGTGTTAATGGAGACTTATTAATTTAATATAAATAAATTAATAAACATGCCCCCTTTGTGTTTCATGAATGGTAGAAGGGAGATAAGGTTTTCATCCCATAGTGAAGAATGGACTAAGGAGGAACCAAAGTAAGGAGGTGCTTCCAGATCACATTTTTATGCCGATTATCACTGGATTAAGGTGAAACATCTTTTAGGCATCACATTGGACCCAAATATTTGATGTTTCACCATTAGGTTAGCGAATTTATGATATTTATGCCCTGATATATTTTTATGTGTTTTTGGGGTTTTATAGCTCAATTATGATTGATAGAGATCCATTAGGGTTAGACCTAGGGGTTATAGGTGTAAATTGGTAGTATCAGGAGGCTTATAGGGATTTCCTATTTAGAAAACCTAATCACACAATGTATAATTCATGTTCACACAGTGTTTGTTCTTCCCTATTAGGGAAGAATATATTTTTGGAACTACACACCATGTACTAGTGGTATATGCTTTGTAGGGATCCGAGACCATGTAGCCAAGGACATGTCTAGACTTGTCGTGTCAAGAGACATGGCTATGTAGAAGTACATGTTCATATTACATGGGCATGTGTTGTGACACAGGAGCATGTGCTGATGGACATGACCATATTCTTGAGGTTCTAGTACATTCCTTGTACCATGGGAGCACATTGTGTATGGAGATATGGCCATCCATGCCATGTGTAGGAGAAGACATGCCTAGAGGTTTGGATGAGGTCACATGGTATGTGACATGGGGTACACACCATGTATACCATATACGCACCAATTATAAAGAGGGGAAACGTCCAGGGGTCAAATTTTAGAGATAAGTAATGTAATATGGGTACACACCATGCACTCCACTTGTATACTTCTCCCTAAATCATATCCATCTTCATGACTCTAATGGAGGCCCGTGGGGTAGCCAATCACGAGCAGTTTTTAATTTGGGATGTAATGGTGGACATGGTTTTGGTATTAGAGATGTGATGAGAGGTGAAGTTTGTGAGTATATTCTATTAGTGATGTATATAAGAGTATTAGTTGAGTGTGTTCCCTTGGTCTATTATTATGGGGGTTCTATATGGAATCATCTCCTTAACATTGGATTGTGACCCCTCTACATATTTTTTCTTAAATAGAGTTCTTAGAGTCCCTCCGTGTGAATTCAGGTGTGATCCTCTATTATTATAGTAACCTAGGTGGGTTTCAATGTATTGAAATCAACACCATGATATAAGGAACTGACCACCCATCTATTAGTTCATACTCCGAGGGTTCTTGGTATCATAGACTTATGGTCCCCCCCACTTTTTAGGTTACTCTAAAAGGGTTCGTAGTGTCCCCCAATGGTCATGGGTGTGATCTGCTATTTGGGTGTCGAGGACTCAGTGGGGTATGGTAGTAGGGGTCATGATGTACCCCATTAGTTCTTGGTGTGATCCCCTATCTAATTATGATATCTATTTATTGTGGTTCTGAGACTTAGTTGGGTTTGCAGCATCCCCCAACATACCTGGGTGTGATCCCCTATCTGAGTGTTATGATCTCCAGTGTTCTAGATTGGGTTCATGGTGTCCCCTAATAGTTCTAGGTGTGACCTCCTATATGAGTTATAAGATATTATGGGTTTCCAGTAGGATCGAAATATCCCCCCTTCAGGGATGAGAGGGATCCCCTATCTAAGTATCAAGAACCTCTGGGTTCCATCATGAATTTATTCATGGTAATATTTGAGGAGCATGCCCTTTCTAGATGTGTTCCATATGATATGGAGAGTTTGTTTCATTGGCTTGGTGATTCCCAATGAGTGAGCTTTCTTTGATGAGTTTCATCAAATATGGTAGGGATCTTGGAGTTATATCTCCCAAATGTGTGATACTTTTGATCCTCATTTAGAATCCCATGATAGGATGTATGGTTGGGACCATAAGACTTTCAGATTGATATGAGTATATCTAGGTTATTCTTAGATTCCTTTTAGTATTTCTCATATTGTTTTACATACAAGGTGGTGATGATCTTACTAGTATTTTATATCCAAGGAGTGGTCAATATAGAGTGTCCTCTTCTCTCTCTCCCGCTTGGGTTTTCTCCTCTAGATTTGGGTATAGTGGACTACTGCCATTATGTTGGCCCCATTTATAGGATTTATGATGCCTATTCGGTATTATTAAACTCACCCATTGATTTTATTTTCACAAACATGTATTTTCTTATGCAGATGAGATACCTTTTGAAGTAATAATAGGAGGACCTAGAGAAGATGGCACAGACTGAGGTGTGTACCTGTGGTGGCATTCAAAAACAGTCTCCTCCCACCGAACTTTTTGGATGCTTTTATCAATTTCAAGTAGGCGTGTAATTTTAACTATTCATGCTTTCTTTAATTTTTCTTTACGTTGATTATGGGAGAGTTTTACGCATGATTTTTCATATCCAGTTATACTATTGTCTCTACGCTATTTTATAGAGATGGATGTGTGTATGTGTGTATATATACCATAGGATATGGCCTCCCATGTGTGTTACAAGCCGACTCAGTGCAATTCTCCATACGCACGACTATTAAATTTGTGTGTGGTACTGTAGTCTCTCATCCTCTTGATGGCCTAGTGAGTCCTGGTGGGTCAGTTCATTATATAGTGGTATTAGAGAATTTCCTTCCTTTGGAACAGAGTTAAGAGTTTTCTAGCTATAATATTGGTTTGGGATTTATGGTCACAATGTTGAAGTGTTTTGAGTTTGGATTTCAGAAAAGGGACTCCAATATTGGTGTGGTGGATGATGAATCTATTCAAGAAGACTCTGATAACCTTCTTGTTGACTCAGTACATGTAGAAATTGGTTGTAAGGAAAAAAAATTACATGCATCGTATAAGACTAGGGTGTGGATTCCATGCTATTCTTGAGTCAGATCGCTAGATATACTATTTTATTATGGTGCATCTTCATTGTATTTTAGGATTCCACCATAAATAAATCTATCCATGGATCCATGATGGGATTATTATTATGATATACCCATTAATGAGTCTTTGGTGCAGGGGTCTACAAAGGAGGTGGTATCTCTGAATGGTTTTGGAGTTGAGCCACAACCCATTGAGTACCAGGTTGTGTCAATGGTAATAGACAAGGATTCATGCAGGCTATGTATTCTATATGAGTTTTAAAGGAAGTTACCTTCCAAGTGTTAGGGTGATCCAAACCCCAAGGTAGCTGATGACTAGTTTGAGGCAGTCACACATGTTTTTCTCCTTATGATGACACCACCTGATCAGATAGTGGTCCTAGAAGAGTGTATTTTGCAGGGATAAACCAGGAAATGGTGGATCCTACTAATACAGAACCATGATGTGATGATTCTCACTTGGATTAGGTTCTAGTGATCATCACAGAATATTTTAATCCATCCACTTTGAGATCTGTGCATATCAAGAATTTTTGTATAGCTTCGACAGTGTAGCATTCCCATGATAGAGTTATCAGTGAGGTTTATCAACATATTTATATATTCCCTAGATATGGTTCATGATCTATTTTTCATGCATAGAACTTTAATAATGGATTACACTGGTATATTAGGGCTTAAATGATATATTTACTCATTCCCAAATGTGTTGGAGTGATCAAATGGGCCTTATTTTAGGATATATTTTTTGATGAGAAAATGTTGTTTGTTGGTGTGGGGAACATATGAGATGATAACATTCATTCAGGTATCCAACACCATACATAGGGATCAAAGAATATGAAGTTTGTTAGGATATAATACCAAGATGGAGTGTCCGGGGATCATGGCTCCCAAGATGGTTCAAGTCAGACACAAGACAGGTGATGTTTCACTTGTGGTGGTCTGAGACATCTCACGTGATATTTTCTAACTTTCCATGAATTTGAGATGGATATGGTCAATGGGACACCCTAATAGAGACAGTGAAAAAAGCATGGAGTTTTACATGATTATGGACATGGTGGAGGGGTGGGTAGGGTATCATGAGGTGGCATACAGTTGAAACAATTGCCACCACCACCCTAGGAGGTTTGTTCTAGGCCTAGGGAGTTAGAGGATGAGGGTGAGGAAAGCTGTAGAACATAGAGTCTTATAACCCAGAGGCTCTTAGGATGATTAGAGGTATAATCTGTACCATTCATACTTTTATAGTAATTTAGTTAGATACATTTGTGAGATGCCCTTTTCTTTCCACTTATTGATCAAGGCTTATCCAGGGTGATGTGGGGCATCAACAGAGCCATTTTATGGTGATGCGTGATATGGATTCAAACTAATGAGGAAGATATATGCTTTCCCCATTGAGATTAATTATTGATATATGATAAAGAACATGTGAGTGAGTTGGTTCTACCCAAAATGGTTAGTGTTGGTGTGTGGAAGATGAGTTCCTTTGACTTGTGTGTTCGGGGAGGGCTAGTGTGTTTAGGTGTCAGAGTAGACCCTGGTTGGGGTGAATATAAAGGCGTGGAAATTGATGATATTTAGGCATAATGGGATTCTATCCTGAAGGATATAGTATGGTTTGAGGCATTACTTGTGTCTTTACAGTTGCAACAACAATTGTGCAGAGTCATGAGCCACTTTTACCTAGATGTATTCCTTATTCAAAGCCTAATGATACCAGCAAAACCTTTTCCTCAATCTATATTCTTGGAGGATCAAACATAGAATAATGGAGGTCGTGCACTCTTTACTATAGTGTAACCCAACATTATAGGAGGGATACTCACATAGAATCTTTCTGTAGTGGTAGAGAGACCCTATAATGTTCTTCCTTAGAATGGATTGGATTCTTAGAATTCATTCTTATATGGTTTTCCTCAAGTGTATGTGGTAGTGTTATTGTCTTATGGTATGTATTTTTTCTTCTTATTTAGAGGAGTGATCCTAATTCAAACAGGATGAGATCATGTGTGGGTAGATATGGATTAATTTTATCAACTTGCTAGTATGGCCCTTGAAGTAGTGGATTCTATGATATTTCAGTAACCTACAGTGGTGGTGGAGTGGAGGATGTGTTCTTGAGGATGTTCTAAGTTTACCTCTCCACCTAGAGTTAGCATTTTACATAGACTATCACCCAGGTAAGGCCATGATATTGCATCAACATGTCAGTTGACTCTAATGGAGCATCATGAGTTGTGGTGTAGTTGGAGGTTTGTAGAAGGAGGGCATTGTAAGACCACCTAAGTATTCTTAAGAAGCCCTATGTTCTCCTAAGATATGGATGAAGAGTTATGAACCGGGTGCTTCAACCCTTTTTTGAATAGTACATGATATTCTTTCATTGGTACCCTCATGTGTTTAATGTAAGAGTTTCATGCAAGACACTTGAGAATGAATTCTTGACATGCTCTAAGAGTACCAATTTCTTGGGGAGCTCTCATAGATTCAAGTATGGTTTTGGGAGGTCCACTTATTGTGATATGTCTACTTAAATAAGGGAATGATATTGGAATCGATATAGGTTGAGGTCATGCTATCTTGGGTTCCACCCATGGGTGTATTCATTGCAGCTGCTTCTAACAATGGGATTTCTAACCATTTTTGTTGAGTGAGATAATAGAGTAGTCGGCCCTTGTGGGTGAGGATGATGTGACATGTCTCTAGTTGATGGTGGTTACCCCTTCACTTTTTATCAAGGTAGGGAGGCACAACTAATATATTTTGTTTGCAAGTTCATGAGTGACCAGATATACATTGTACATGTTTTTTATGGATTTTACAAAGTTGGTGGGTATATCATACTTTTAAGGATTGATGGTGACTCTAGTCGCATTGTGAGATGTGGTACTAAGGATGTTGTTTTCCCTCAGTAGTACACCCAATAGAGGGGAGGTTTTACCAAGTTGAGTGAATATTTTAGGTTCTAGAGAACATGTTTCGGGTTTCCATGTTTTCATGATGTAGTTTCCACTCCACCATCATCATGGAACAATTTGAGGCAACATTCAAGGGGCCCCGCAGGACACCAGTGTATTAGTTAGAGCCAGTAGGAGAAAAAAAATTGGACCTAGAGTTGGTGATAGAAAAGTATGTTGAGGGTGAAATTAATCTAGGATAAGATGAGGAATACTGAGTTATATTATTATCTTCATTGTGTTAGTGAGGTAGTGTAACACTTGACCTTGTGATCATAGTTGGACAAGATGATTAGTGTTTTCCACCTATCGTAGCAGAGGAGACATGTGAACACCTCAATTAATGTTGTTGACCCAAATGAGCTATATGTTAGGTGTAGAATTTTATTTTTTATTTACCCATTTGCAGGAAAGTGGTTTTCCAAGGTGTGTGTTTATTGAAAACAAGCTATCCCTTTAGATGGATCTCTATTGTGAGTGACCCAAGTGATAGCTCATTTTTCTCTTGTGTATAAGTTTTCACTTTTCTAGAAAAAAAATTATTAAAGGTGGGGAGATTGTAGTGAAACTGATTTTTCTGTGTAAGATTATGGAATATTTAGTGTAATGTTTTAGAAGCCAAACATTGAGTCAATGTAGAATTCCGAGGTAGAGAGAGACTCAGTTTGGGGATATCAAAAATACTAAATATATTTTATCTTAGATGCATTGTTTTTATATAAACATGGAAGAAATATTTTTTAGATTCGTAGATCAGAAATCAAAGAAGGTGGTTGAGTTTGGAATGATAGTTTTACCCTAGGCACGATATAAATTTTATCATCATCAGGTGCTTGGTTGGATGAAACTAATGTGGGGTATTAAATGGTGTTTTATTAATTTAATAGAAATATATTAATAATCCTACCCAGTCCCCATTTTTTTAATGACATATTGTATATGATATTTTTCTCCCATGGTGATAGACGGGTTGAGGTGTAATTGAGGTGAGGAGGTGCTTCTAGATCCTATTTTTGATGATTATTGTCACCATATAGAGGTGCAACAGCTTAGGGGAATTGCGTTAGACCAGAAGCTTCATCATTTCACCATGAGGTATGTAGATTGAAAATATTTACATAAAAAACACTTTTATGAATTTTTTATGATTTTATAGCCCTATTATGTCTTTTAAATATCCTCTCGGGGTAGTTCTATGGGTTGTAGATGGAAATCAGGGGTGCAGTAGGCTTGAAATGATTTCTCATTTGGAAATCGGGGTCGCATAGCATGTAGTTCATGAGAATATTCCATGTGTTCTTCCTATTCATGGAAGAAGATATTTTTGGGAATACACAACATGTACTGGGGGAAACACTATGTGTAAGCCAAGACCATGAAGCTAAGGACATGGATATATTTTACATGTCAAGAGAGATGGCCATGTGGCATTACATAGCCATATTAAAAATACATAGGTTTCAATAAATAGGATTAGGCTAAAGTACATTACCATATGCTTTGGGATCTAGGACACACTGTGTATTGGGGGTACACAACATGTGCAGAGTCACAGACAACTAGGTCTTGTGTATGCGATGACATTCATAGAGATTTGGATGAGGTCACACTCCATTTGACATGGGTTTTATGATGTTTATACCTTATACATGATATGTATCAAGAGAAAACAAAACTATGGGATGGTTTCTAGATACATGTTAGGTACTATGGTTATATTCCATTTACTCCCACCGTAAACTTCTCTCTTGTGCATCTTCATCTTCAAGACTTTGATGGAGGCCTGTAAGTATCCTATCCTGGGTAGTTTTTCACGTGGGATTCGATGGTGGCCATGGATTTGGTGTTAGAGATATGAAATTATGTAAAGCTTGTGGGTCACTTTGGTTAGTGATGTATAGACCAGTATCATTTGAGTGTGTTCCCTTAGCCTATTCTTATGAGGGTTCAATGAGGCATCATGTCCTGATCATTGGAATGTGACTCCCATAAATATTTTTTCATATATATATTTTGTGGTTTCCCTCCAAGTGGATCAATGTGTGATACTCTATAAATCGAGTACCATAGGTGGGGTCCATAATATTGGTGTAACCACCATGATACAGGGCACAGATCCCTCATACAGTATTTCTTCCCTTGAGGTATTGTAGGAATATGATCTTCTCATGATGTGTGTTACTTCATAAGGTTTCAAAATATCGCCTAGAGGAATTTTCTGGGGTACACAACATGTATAGAGACACATACAACTATGTCATGTGTAAGCGATGACTTGCCTAGAGGTTTGGATGAGGTCACACTCCATTTGACAAGGGTTATATGATGTGTATACCTTATACATGATATGTATCAAGAGGAAAAAAACAATGGGATGGTTTCTAGATACATGTCAGGTACTATGGTTATATTACATTTACTCCCACCTTAAACTTCTCTCTTGTGCATCGTCGTCATCAGGACTTGGATGGAGGCATGTAAGTAACCTATCCTGGGTAGTTTTTCACGTGGGATACATTGGTGTCCATGGTTTTGGTGTTAGAGATATAAAATTAAGTTATGTTTTTGGGTCAATTTTGTTAGTTATTTATAGACTAGTATCATTTGAGTGTCTTCCCTTAGCCTATTCCTATGTGAGTTCAATGAGGCATCATGTCCTCATCATAGGAATGTGACTCCCATAAAGATTTTTTCTTATATATATTTTTTGGTTTCCCTCCAAGTGGCTCAATGTGTGATACTCTATAAATTTAGTACCCTATGTGGGGTCCAAAATATTGGTGTAACCACCATGATGCAGGGCATTGATCCCTCATACAGTAGTTCTTCCCTTGAGGTATTGTAGGAATATGATCTTCTCATGATGAGGGTTACTTCAGAAGGGTTCACGATATCCCCTAGAGGAATTTATTGTGGTCCTCTATCTAGGATATGAGATCTCAGTGGGATACTTTAGTAGGGTTCATGGGGTTCCCTAGTGGTTCTAGGTGTGATCCATTATCTATGTATTAAGATATGTGTATCCTGGTTTTGAGTCTTTGTAGGGTTTTTGGTATCCCCCAAAAGTCCTAGGTGTGATCCCTTATTTGATAATGATGATCTCAAGAGTTCTAGATTTGGTTTCTGATGTCCCATAATAGTTATTAGTGTGTTACCCTATCCGAGTGATGAAATCGACTTGGTTTCCAATATGGTTAGTGGATCCCCCATCAGAAATGGGAAATATCCCCTATATAAGTATTGAGATTCATTGGGTTACAACATGTATTTATTACTAGACAATTTCATTTTATCAGATGTATTCCACCTGAGATGGCATGGATGTGCTATCAGCTTAGAGATACCTAATGAGTGAACCTATCAGATGAGTTCCATTAGGGATGGAAGGGATTGTGGATAGAGACCTCCTAAATGATTTATGCCTTTTAGCCCTGAGTAGAATCATGGTGTAGATTGTATTGTTTGGACCATGAGACTTGGAGTCTAAGATGAGCACATATAGGTTATTCTAGGAGTCCCTTTAGTATGTCTGATGTTTTTTGACATACCATGTGGTTATGATGTGTATTTTCATGTATAGACAAGGGGTGGTCAAGATGGAGTTTCCTATTCTCTCTCACTTGGGTTTTCTTCTCTGGATTTGTGTCCAGAAGGCTATTTTCTTTTAGTTGATTCCTTTTATTTTTGGTTTATAGGGTAACTACTGGATATTTTTATATTCACCACTTCATGGAATCTTTCTACACATGTCATGTATTATACAGACGATAGGACTTTTGATGGAGTACTAGGAGGTCTCAAAGAAGGCAGAACATAGACAGTTAGAAAGACCTATATATGTTCCATTGGTTTCATTTGATAGTAGTCCCCTCCTACCAACTTGTTTGGATGATTTTATCTATTTTTGGTGTGATTTTTTTTCCTTTTCATGATTTTCGTACTATTATTATACTTTGGTTGTGGGATAGTTGTATTCATGAGTTTTGGTATTCATTATTACTATTATCTCTGCACTGTTTTATGGAGATGGATGTGTGTGTGTGTACATGAACCATAGGCTAAGGCCTTCCATGTGTGTGATATTTCTACTCAGTTTTGGTCACCATTTTATGTCCTATCGGAGGCAGGCTTTGGCTTAAAGCAGATCAACCTTTTAATGTCTAGGTAGGCCCCAGTAGGTTGGATCATTTTGTGAAAAACAAAATGGATTAAAAAGGTAAATATTTTCAAGTGATATAGTTTTAGAAAATGTGTTTGGTTTTGAAAAAAAGTAACAATATTTATTTTTGGTTCTCATTGTTAAAAGGATTATATAGATTCATGGTGGTATAACACTAGGCTTTGTTCCTCAAAACCTCTATATGGATTTGGGTGTATGTATACATTATTTTGTAGGACATAGGAAAAGGAAAGGTAATCATTAATTTTAGTGGATCTTCATGTTTATTATTGTCTGAGGTTTTTATGTTGGAGGAGATTTGGTCTCATGGGTTTTGACTCATGAGGAGATTTTTTGATATTTTTTATGGTTGCGATGTTATTTATTACCCATTTGGGTATTGATCCTTGTTCTATAGAGATCTGGAATGTTCATTAGGCCTTTTGGTGTGCAATCTCATGTGATAGGTTAGGTTGACCTATGTAAGCTCTCTATTAAATATTATCAATGGGACAAAATTTATTTGGGGTTTAGTAGTAAGATAGATCTAGGACCATCAAATCTCAAGAGGTGGGAGTGGAGGACTTCATAACTAGCTCTTCTTTCCATCTAACCTTGAAATTTTATGAATCGCTTGGGATTGTGTTGAATTTCTATTCCTAGTTATGGGTTTTTTTATTGGTATTTGATGTATATCCATTTTTATTATGAGTAATGGGGTGACTCTATGGGTTTTGATGAGTTTTAGAATAGAATGGGTTAGAATGAATGAGGTGTACATTTTAGGTTCATGCTTAGTAGTAACCATACAGAACTCATACAACCTTTTCTATTACAATACAGTTTCACTTGCACAATGGGTGCATAGTTTGCCTAAACATGTGGTCAGACAATTAATATAGAAAAAATAATTAAATACGTGATGTTTTAACTTATTTAATTTTAGGTTTTTTCTGTTTTTATGATAGTTGTTTGGGGAATAATATTGGAGTATATTATTGTTTAATTAATGTTGATTGTGATTCAAGTATGTTTTGAATGGGCATGTTTCTTGTGTTTTGTAGACAATGAATCCCAGAATGGCCTCATATAGGCATAGATAGGGATCTATGTAGATTTTATCATTTGTGAAACCTCTAGTTATTCTAGAATTGGTGGATGTTTTTATCCATATGATCTAGTCCTTAATACATGATTGTAATCAAGATTAGTCAAGAGTAGTGGACCATGCTCGGAATTTCACTAAGAAAAATCCACTGTATATTGTGGAGACATGGGAATCTAGGAGCCTAAAGAGTGGATTTAATGGATCAATCGCATCTTTTTTATTTTGAAGACCATTATGAATTCAATTTTTGGATCCACCACTTATTGGTGTGAAGGGCCGTATAGTAAATATTGAGAATCCATATTTCTATAGAAGCAACATGAGGACCTCAAATGGACTACTTTTAAAAACATATTTTGATCAATAGATATATATAAGGACATTAAGGGTGGATAATTCCTATGATTATATAAATATTTATCAAGGATAAAATTCATCGACGGAGTATAATTATTATTTTATTGATTCCACTAATCTCTTCCTGAATAAAATCCTTAAAGCCCTGTGTTTGGAAATGATCTTGAATATTAAAATCAGATCAATTATTATCCTTCTCTATTTTCTAACCTATACAAAGGTAGTTGATAAGGTAGTAATGGTAGAGGATGAAATGACTGGAAATATAGGTTCTGGTGGTGTTCCTTTAATAGGTGGTATTCAGAGATCTATATTTTGTTTTAAGAGGAAGCATGATTAACCTCATTGGGGTTGTGGTAGGAGTGCTCAGAATTCATCATGTTATGAGTTAGTGGTTTCTTCTGAGTATAAGTCATTTATTATCAGTGTGGGAATCCAAGGAATACTATAACATATTTCCATGGGGGTACCAAGGATTTGTTATTGGTGTGGGTTTCCAAGTCATCTTCAACACTTACATATGACTCACACTCAAGGTGTTAGAGTTGGATCCTTAATATATAAGAGTTTTCAAGTGAACTCAGTGGATAATTCCATTCGGATAAAGGATATTCTAAATAGGTAAATAAGTCTAAGTTAGTTCTTGATTCATGACATATTTATGTAGTAGATATACCACTTGAGATGACCAACATTAAAGGTACATCATTTATTGATTCTTCAATAGAATATAATTTATTTTATATAGGTGATTCCTGGTAATTTATATTGTAAATGTTTCTTGATTTTTTTGGGAATTAAAGCTAAGGTGATACCCTTTATGATGTATTTTCTTACCTTTTTGGATAGGATGACGGAAAATGGTTTTAAGTTCCTAGAGTTTCATTTTTTAATCACTAATGCTGATGTCATGTGGGATTTATACATGTTTGGCTAGGAAATTTTTAATCTCATCATTAGTATATATTGGTTGATTAACTTCAAATTTTAGTTTGATTTTTATAGACATTGGGACAAATTTATATCTCTAGATTGGGGCACTCACATCTTCTAGGGTGAGTGTAATCCTCGATCAGAATGGGTGGCTTGTTGTTTTACAGATGAGATTGACCTCATGTCATCTTTCTAGTTTGTCCTTTAATTCCTTATGGAAGATATTAGTTGGATTTATTCTATTGGTCAAGGACCGGTACCCTAATATATTTTCTGGCTATTATTCTATGTTTCCACCCCATAGATAGGTTGAGTTCATTATTAATATAATAAATGGGATGATAAACATTACCTTATCATATTACATGATGGATCTAGCTGAGTTCTAGTATTTGAAAATGTATTTTTAAGACCATGAGAATAAGGGATTTGTTAAACCTATCATGTTACTATGGGCATCAAAAGTTTTATAATCAAATAAACAATACAAGAGTATTTAGATTTTCATAGATTACCATAAGCATTATCAAGTAACTATAGATAATAAATACCTATTTCCAATAATTGATGATCTTTTATTTTTATCTTAAAATGATCTCGTTGGTTTTCTAATATAATCATAAGAATTTGGTATAACCAGTTGAGGTTCTAAGAGGAGTTTGTTCCTACAACCTCCATTTGAAGATGATATGGACATTTTGAGCATCCGATTATTCCAATCAACAATACTAATGATCGCTAGTATTTATCTCCTTGATGAACCTGATCTTCCATAAATTTTTAAATTCCTTAATGTCCATGTTTTCTGATGAAGTATATGTGTAATCCATGATGGTGGTGGACCACAAAGACCATATAAATGTTTTTTTTGGTAATTTTGGGTGAGAATATTCAATATTCCAATCCATAAAAATTATATTTTTGGATCCGAGAGGTGAAATACTTGGGACTTTTGATTTCCAAGAAAGGGTTTTTAGTGGATCCTGAGAATATTCAAGTAGTAGTACCTTAGGACGGAACCAATAATGTGTTTCAGATCAAAAAAAAATATTATTCTCTATGTATTATAGAGGTCTTGTTCAGAACATATCCATGATAGCTTCTACCTTGATGACCTTTACTAGTATAAGGGTAATATTTGAGTGGGGTGAGAAGTTCTAGAGTGATTTTTTGGAGTTATAGTCTCATTCAACATCTACTCCAGTATTGATTATTATTGAGCCTAGTAAATTTTATAGAGTGTGTTATAAAACCTCAAGTGTTGAGTTTGGGTGAATGATGATGTAGGATAAACATGTGATGGATTATGAAACATAGAATTTATTCCCATATGAGTTTAATTATTCAACCCATTACATGGAGTTGGAATCTCTGATTCATGCATTGAATTCAGAGTACCATTACCTTTTTAGGGAGAGTTTTACTATTTACTTAGGTCATAAGAGCCTGAAGTATTTATTTAAAAGGAGGTACTTGAACCTCATGTATAGATGTTGGGTAGAGTATTTTCATACCTTTGATATTGATATATCCAATTCCCTAGAAATTGGAACATGGTCACTAATGACTTGAGTAGAATGTTCTAAGACCAGGATATTCAAACATCAACTTATTAGTGGAGTATGCTGAGTATGTTTTCTGATCTTGGTATAAATGTGATAGAGGATGGAGAATAATTGTTTTTTGATATTATGAAATTCATAAGATCTGTTGTCAATTAGGTTTTGAGAGAGCAGGAATCCAACCCTGAGTGCCAGTAGATTGGAAGCCTTTTTAATACTATGGAGACCTCAAGTGATTATACTTGGTATCTTGATGGGTCTCTTATCTTCACGAAGTGCCTAGTGGTTATTTTGAGTTTTAAGATAGATATGATTCATGAGGGGAATTATTATATCAAGTTTGTACACCATGTGGGTAGCAATATGTTTTTAACCATGAAGACCAGGTATTGTTCACTTGGGATGAGATGATCAATTTCTTATATTTCCCCAATGTTTTACATGCCAGAGGATCAGAGATGATTATGAAAGATTGAATGTCTTGTTACATAATATTTCTATTCTAGTGTGGTAGTGGGTAAGATATCATTGTATTTTTTGATCGACCTACCCCATAAATCTAGTGGTAAATACTCTATATGGATGATTATAAATTGTTTAATGAAATCAACCTATTTCATTCCTATTAGGGAAAATTGAATGAAGATAAGATTATCAAAATGTATGTCCGAGAGTTTTATAGGATTCAAGGGGTACTTTCAGCGATAGTTTCTAATTAGGATGCTCATTTTACTTCTCAGTTTTGGAAGGTGCATCAGGATTATCTGGGAACTGAGATGAGATTCAGAACAATGTATCACCCACATAAGGATGGTCAGTTTGAACATACCATCTAGACTCTAATGGACATGCTCTAGGAATGTGATCTTGATATTGGAGTTTCATAGAAAGACATATTTTTTTATGTTTTCATATAATAACAATTATTATTCCACAATCTAGATAGTACCATTTGCGGTGTTATAAAAAAGACTATTACTATCACGATTATGTTAGGATGGGGTGGGTTATAATGTATTTTTAGGAATGAGTCTCGTCTAAAATATGGAATAATAGTTGAGACTTATTTAGAAATGGTTATTAATATCATAGATTAAGAATAAACCATATGTCAGTCAACTTCTTCACCCATTAGAGTTTGAGTTTGGTGAGTTGGTATTTCTTTGGGTATCAGTTTGGTTGGGAAACCATCTCTTGGGAAAATAGGGGAATATGGAATTTTATTTTGTCAGGTTTTTTTGAGTTGTGACGTGTCTTGGAAAGGTATCCTATCATTTATTGTTTCCCAAAAGATTTGTCTTGATCCACAACCTCTTTCAGGGATAATAATTAAAAAGATATAATCTTGAACCATATCATTAGATAGAGTGATATGATTTGGAGGTGGATCCTGATGTCACTATTTTAGAAAAACCTTTCCGTATATTGGATTATCATAAAAAGGTGAATTATAGTAAGTCAATCACATTGGTACCTATTATTTGGAAGCATAGTGGAGAGATATCCATAAAGCATGAGAGTAGGAATCCTTGGTGAGGGAGAAATTTCCTCACAGGTTTTCTTCAAAGGATGCCATATGAATAATTAGGGGTATAAAGTGACATGGTGGGGTGTATTACTACACCTGAAGGGTAACAAGTTTGTAATATTTTATTATTTATTTATCTATTTATTCTGAGAGATCCCGGGGGATGGGGGTTAGAAATTTTATTTTGGGGGAAAAAACTATAGTGCATGTTTGGCATATTGTTTTTCTAACAGTGTGGGTAACCGTGAAAGAGAGATGTTTAGTGGAAAAATCCATTTTTAATAGTTTCATCATGATTTTAAAATAATGTAATATTCTATAAAAAGTGTGCATCTTCAATTTGGGGAGATAACTGATACCACATGGTTGGTGAAAATATTTCCAAATCATGTGGCCAAATCATTTAGTGTGACTATATCATTAAGTGTGAGAAAATATAATTTTTACCATATGAGTTTGTAAGTATATCCCCTCATTTATACTCCCCATTTTGTGTAACTCTCTAATTTGTATTGGGAGATATTCCTCTTTAATTTTTAGGGGATTCCTCTTTTATCTTGGTGATATAAGTTTTAGATGAGATATTTTCTTCTTGATTTATCCTTCATATCCCCCAATTATACTTTTTATTCCATTTTGATGGAAGTGTAAAACCATAGATATCTCTATAGATAAATCTGAGGTTTTTAATGGGGTTTTTGGTTTGTTTAATTGTGGTTTAGGTGTGTGAGGACCTCTCTTTATCTAATTTAGATGGTGTTGTCAATAGAAACAAGTTTAAAACTAATTTTGAGCCAGGTTTCTCTATTTAAGGATGTTTTCTAAGGATAACCTCTAATTTTTAATCTCCTTTAGTTTTTATATATATAATTTCATTTAAATTTATTTATGATTTATTTTTTATCTATGTTTGATCTAATTAATTATTTGTTTTTTCAATTTGATATTTTAAAATGGGTTTTTAAATGGAGTTAGTTTTAATTGACTCCAAATGTTTGTTAAAATGGATCAAATAGATTTTATGTTTTAAAATAGGGGTTTAAAAGGGTTTTCAAATAGTTATTTTATAATGATGATTCATGACATGAAATGAGAATGTTGTTTTATTAAATAGTATTTTGAAATATATTTTAATGATTTTCATGTGTTGATGTTGATGTGTTTTTTAATGAGTAGCACATGGGGAACCTTGGTTGTGTGTGAGGGAATGACTTAGACAATGAGTATGTTGTCTTAGGGACCAAGTAATACTTTGGGAGGAATATTGATTGATATTTTTAGATTTTATCTAAGGGACTGTGTGAGACTTTGGGAGGAAGAATAAGGGATCTCCCAAAAACATTGACAAAGGGATCGAGTCAGCTCTTGGATGTTTGGGCCCAATGAGGACTGAGGGAGCTTCTGACTTATTATACGTCATTATTTTGATATAAAACCTTATTTTAGACTAATTTACACTAGACCCATATGGTTAAATCCTATTTTTTTATTTATTATTCCATTTTGATTATATGATTTCTTGAATTATATCAGTGTATTATTTTATTGAGTTACCATATGTTATGCCCATTTCAACATCATTGGTTATATGATAGCGATTATTATTATACCCTTATTTATTAATTTCATGGGTGTTTTGAGCATGATTATGCTAGGTGGATTTATCCTATTACTTAATCCTTGTTTAATCATGTTTTGAAACATATTTTTTTTATAGAAATACCAAATGTATTTAAAAATGGAAATCATTTCATATAACATTGTTTTAAAATGTTAGCATTATTTTGAAAATGAGATTAAATTTATATTTATTGGTTTTTTTGTTTAAAATCATTATATAGATTTATGGGGGTATCAAAATGTGCTTTATTCTACACACACTGTATAAGTCTTTGGGGGTATGAAAACATTGTTTTGAAGGTCACATATAATGGTATGGGCACTATGAATTTGGGTGACTCTTCTTGATTACTGCTATCTAGGGTTGTTATGTTGTTGGAGACATGATCTCATAGGTTTTTTCTAATTAGGATATATTTTTTAGATTTTTTATGGTTAATATGTTATGTATTACGTGTTTGGCTCTTGATCCCAATTTTGTGTTTTGATATTTTGACTATGGATATCATGTATAGTTCTTATATATCACTATTTATAAATCGTGATGTGATGATGTTTATGAAATCTTCATTTATTCATAATCTTGTTTACTCTATTGTATGCTTATATCTATTCATCTTTCTTACTCAGTTTGTGTGGTTTTCCAATTATTGTATGGGTCATGTCAGATTTTAAAGGGTGAAACCATTTGCAAAAGGTTATTTGATATGATCTACTCCTTGTCTCTAGACCGTGGTGATAAGAATAACACTTTATGTTTTGTATCATGATGGATTGGTGATGGATCAGTTTGACCATCTCTTGTCCTCTACAAAAACAACTAGTAAATAACTTACTCAGATCCATTGGAAAATGAAATGTCACTAGTGTGTACATGTGGATTACCTTATTCATGGATAACATATTTAATTTTTCAACACCTAATTTCATGTGTGGTTATAAAAATAGATTTAATTAATATATATGATATTATTTACTGGATAAAGTTCTGAATAAAATATATTATCATTATATAATTACATGTTTTACACATTCATTCACTCATTATAACATGCTCTTTTTTGGTCAATTTTACCACACACGTGAATGATGTTATAATGTTTATGTCATGAATGAATTATTAATGTTAAATACTAGTAATAATATTTAATAATGATGTATTTAATTTTTTATATTTATTCTATAATGGTTATATGATTATTTTTATTCACTAACATAATTCTTATTATAGAATCTAAATTAAAAAATGAGTTTGAAGAGTTTCTTTGATATTGTAATAGTAAGATACATTAAATGGCCCTATAAATCAATAAATATAACAAGAATATATAATAAACCATTATTAACATTATTTATATGATGAAACTATCACCAACATATATGGACTGGAACCGTTGAATCGAAACATGCATGGAAAACTGAATAATTAACACAAAAATATTGATTTTAATAATGAATTATTACAAAATGATGAATAAATAAATATAAGTTATTTATATATAATTATATAAATATTAATATGATTCTAATACAGATATATAATATTTCATTTATCATTATACATTATGTTAGAGCATGTTTGGGCAAGCTGAATTCCAAGGTAAGGGTTTTTCATCTCAATTTCACTTCATTGAGATATGTTCTATATTTACTACATTATATCATTTAGGTTTTGTATATACTACCCAAAAAATGTATTTTTATTTAAATTTTTATATATTATGTGTACTTAAAACCCCATATATGGATTTCAATTTTAGGATGTTTTGATTCAATTGTTACCAAATCCACAAGGCGTTTTATTTCAAACTATTACTTTAAATATTTTGAAATATTTTACACAAATATTTCTCTTAAATATCCATAATCATTATAAATTTTTTTATAGTTATCTTAAATATAATTCAATTATTATTTAAATTCATTTTAAGCTATATTTTTATTTCTTTATAAAGGTTTTAAAAGGAATCTTCTCATTATTTTATATACAGCTCACATTGGGATTTCTTTGTAAAAGTTGTTCAGTAATGAATTTTATCATTTAATGTGTGAACACATTTTTAAACCATCATTACCATTCATATTTAAAAAAAATCATTCCATGTTTCTATTGTTTTCAAATGAAAATAATTTTACAATTTTTCAAATATTTTTTTATTTTTTAAATGTTACCAAAAGAAAAAGAAACGTTTTTTCTTATTTTGAAAAGCTTATTCATAATGATTTTATAAGTGAATTTTTTTATATATGTCAATATAATTTAAGGACTTTTATGATTCAATATGGATATAATCTAATGATACCATTCACATTATTTCTATATATGGATTATGATACTGATTTAATGAAATTTTCATGAAACATGTTTCTTTCTATAAGTTAATTAAGTTATAAAGGAATGATGAATAATATTATTTTATTATGTCATACATATCTATGATATATTATTATGTGATGTATAGAAATTTTATTTCCCTATAATTGAATGGTTAAATGTTTATATCTCATGAGATACTATATAAGGTATGAGAGAGTAAACCCAATCCACTACGAAACTTTGTCTACAAAGGGTTAAATTGAATGGGGATTGAACCCAATATACTATGGGACTCTATCCACTTTGTGATAATAGTCTTGGAAATGATTCCTTATAATGTATATTTTTCATTGATTATGTATAAGACACACTTTTATACCATATTATTATTCCTGGGTTATCCTCTTTGGGAGCATGAGTGAGTGGAGTTTCAAAACTCTTATGAATCTTATATTATGTTATGCCAATACCTTATTCCATGAATCGTGATTTATAATATATGAATTGTTGTTTATGTTTTTTTGTATCTAATTATCATGCAATTTGATTATGTTTTCACATCATTTTGTTCATATTATGCTCACTTATGATCTTTGATTTTTAAAGCATATGTTTACCATTATTAAGTATCCAATCTCACATGTTGTTGTGTTTCCATTTTCCAAGGATGGGAAGAATGGTGTTATGTATGACATATATATAAGGGTATGATATTTGAAGAGTATTTTGGGAAATGTTGAAGGTTTTTTGAGAAATAATTTTATTATATATTTAATCTCCAAAGACACTAAACCTTTGGGTTATGGTGTGTGAATTATTTGGGGATTTAATGAATATTTATCTAAAATAATGTGTTATGAATGTATTTTATGATTAGTTTCCCCCATATTATACCAAATTGGTTCAAGAAGGAAATGTGGAATGGAAAGTGGAAGAAACCAAAATGGTGTTACAACTATAATGAAAATGACTATTTTTTCATGTACCTACCAAGAAAGAAGGTAAAATAGTTCGAATTAGATGAGAATGATGAGAAATATAAAAAGGTGAAAAAGATTAAGAGTAAGAAGAGTTTTTCCAACAGTATGAAAATAGGCCAAATGATAAATATTTATAAAAATTACTCAACAATAATATAGTAAAATTATGAATTCAATCTTTTTTATCTTGTTTAAAAAGTGTTTGATAACTCTAGTAGTGATGTTGAGGAAGAATGGATAGAGTTAGAGTGGGAGATAAAATATAGGTTGGAATATTATCTTGAGAAGATTACCCAACTCAATAAAAGAGGATAATTACACTGATAGAGAAAAAAATATGACTAAAGAAATCATAGAGTTAAGAAGAAAGTAACATACATTTGTTGATCATATCAAAAAATATAATCTAAGTTAATCTGAGTAAGAGAAGATGGTAGGTGGTCTTGAAGAGAAGTCTGATAGAAGAGAGGAAGTGTTGGATGAGACCTAATCCATTTTTACTGGAACAAAAAATGAGTTGAAGAAGATTATATAATACTTCTACAAGACTACTAAAGTTAAATAATAATATTCTAAATATAGTGAAAAAAGTGTTCCAACAATCAGGATAAATATAATCCAAAAAGATATCAAAATATATTAATTACTACTGACAATGCTAGTGTTAAAAAAATTATGAACCATTAAGGACCAAAATAAAAAATTGAGGTGAATTATTCCTCATCAAAGGAAGATAAAAATGTTCCATGAATACCAATTTTCCCTAGGAAAAAGAATTCTCAAGTTTTAGAAATAATAAAGTAATATAAATATTGACACAATTGGTTTGAATATGAATAATAAAATTTTACATATTTTTTCTTGTGTTGTGGACGGTATGACTAAAAATCCTTCTCCTACTAGAATAATATATCATTAATAGGGAAGGTTAATTAACCAAGGGATGATTATATTGATAAAAGAAGACAATAATCTCTATGGAAACATGATTTATGAAGAAAATCAAGTAATTCATTCAACCAAAACATATTTGAGATATGATAATATTTGTGTGAAAATTGTAACTATCATGGTTACAATGTATAAGAGTTCATGGTAATATTACTTGGAAAACATCCATATAGTGTAAATGGGAAGGAAAATAAAAATCCAAGAAATGAATTAAAATCTACTAAGAAATCATGTAAATAATTTAACTGGATTGGTCATTTCACGAAAGGTGCTTAATGTTTTTTCTAGACTAATTGTATTTGGATAAATTATAGAGAATGAATAAATCATTGTTGTTACAAAAGTAAACAAAGTGAGATCATATGAGAATATTGAGGCACAATAGAATTCATATATTGGTGTCGATTTTTAAATCCATGAAAATTGATGTATGATGTTTGGGTAGGTTTGGCATGGAATGAAAAAATGTATGAAAATTCTTCAAGCCAAAGAAGATGTTATGATAAAGAAAATGCCAACATAGGGAATTAAACATAACTTGACCTATGAGGTAAAGAATATTATCTCACATATAGGGATATATATTGAAAATAATATGAGTAATAAACCTATAAATACTATTTATAAGAAAATTATTTCTGATTTTAGAAGAAAATAGTGGCTTGGGTTGAGAGAAAACTCTTACCCATAGTGTATCAACTTAAAAACAAAGAGTTACCACATAAATCCATTTTATTTTATGTATGTTTAACTAATTTAAAATATTTTCAAGGAGTTTAATTAGTTTTATACCCAATATAAAACACATATATGTTCTATCATGGAGTATATAAGCTACCATGATGGAGATGAAGAGTGGGGAATGCATGAAGGGGAGATTACATGAGGAGAATCTATCAATTTTAAAACATGTAGTGAATCTTGAATATTTTGGTAAAATTGAAAAAATAGAGAAATGAGGTATGATAATCACACTTATAGACCTTTAATATAAATTTAGAACACATATTTATTAAGGGGTTGTTGGATAAAAGAAACATGTGAAAAGGGGGAGTTTTATGATAGGCACTTGAACTATTTTTACAGGTTTGTTGAGATGTGTCATGGTTTCATTTTTTCCTGATAAATCTATTATTAAAAAACCCCAATAATGATTTTATATGAATGGTATCACATGATTATTATATTATTGGATAGCTTTTGTAACCATAGTTTTATTTCTCTTGTTTTTTAAAATGGGTAAGACCACATAGAATTAGAGTATATTAACAAAAAGCTCTTTTCTAAGTAAAACCACATGGTATCACTATTTTCGTATTTGGTACAAGGATTTAATTAATATTTCAATGTGGGAGAATAAGTTTGATTATTTTTAAAGGAAGTAGAATATATTTTAAGAATTCTCCAATTACCATTTTTATTTTTTATCAATAATTGATAGACAATGTACACATATAGACACGATTTATAATAGAGGTATTGAAAAAATCCAAAGGGAGAGACTTTCATGGCCATTGTATGATTTTTATTTATTGTCAAAGAGGAAGGAAGACTTTTTGTTGAATTATATGTAAGTATATACTGATCATATTTTGAGAAGTGATAGTGGTGATCCCATATTGTGAAGCAATGGATATTTTAGGTTGCCAATTGGAAATCTATCTTGGATATATTCAAGGAAAACATAAATTTACATGTGATGATGTATGTAGTGATCTTATTGGGAAAAAAAGATATTTAATGATGTTAAATGTAGTATCTACCAAAGTATTAAATAATTTTTGATATACATATCCAATGGATATTGATGAAATGGACTATTTTATATATCTTTTATGATAGAAAATGTTGGTAAACACCATCTAATGTTTAGTGAGATTCAAGATTTCATAAATTTCTGATAAATATGTTTTGATGGTGTTTAAAGATTGATTTAGAGTGGATGATAAAGATCTAACATAGATCTTACGATTTATTTATGGGTTTGTAAAGGTAATATAAAGCTACATAAAGGTAAACTAGTTCTCTATATGTTTAATATGAACTACATAATTTTATGTGTAGAGAATCAGTTTTTCCTTGTATGAATTTGATATATTTCTATAAATATTTTTAGAGCTAGGTGCTGAGATAATGTTTGATTTTGAGGTTGGTGTGCCCAAAATTAATTTTTATAAAATAAATTTATATATTTTATATTATTCATACATTATTCTTAAGTAAAATAGGATAAATATTAAAAGAAATATTGGATTAGAAATTTGTGACCTTGGTTGTGTTTGGAACACTGTGTTTTCCCAAGGAGCGACCTGATGTAGGTTAGCACAGTGCGTTCAGGCATCTTTCTCACTGGCAGTACATTTAATGGATTAATTAATTATTGAATTCATTCATTCATTCATTTTAACCTGAATATATATTTATTAGAACACTGACATGGATATTTCTCTAGGTTTATCCGTATAACCCCTAGTAGAATTCCAGATCTTCCATTCCACCTTCCATTGGCTAATCACCTCAGACGATGATGAGACGTCGAATCAGAGAAGATCAGAGTGCAATGAATGCCACAACATCCTTAAATCATTGTAAAGTGTGTTCTTAGATAAATAAAAATCCAATATCAAGGTATGAATAATAAATTTGTGGTTTTTGATCTCTTTTATTAAATTGATTGATCAGATAGATCCCTTCTATCAATCTACACCAATTTTTGCCTTTACATGTGCCTGTGTATTGATTAAATTGAACGTTTTCAATTGTTTCATAACTCTGATTTTCATATTCTTGATCGATTGAAAAATAATGCATGTCATCAATCCATAAAACTTTTCTTTTATTCTCTTCTTTTTTTTCTTTGTGTTCTTCACTGTTTGGACCCCCACGGTCCCAATTCGACATTATCAGGCGGTATCGAGCCCGATCAGACCCCCAAAACCATGAAAAAACGACGACAAAGGCTTGGATCGATGAAATAGGTCTATATATAGTATAAATGTGAGGTATGGATGATTGTTTTGATGAATGAAGTTCAATATATAAATTTTTAAAGGTACAGTGCATTTGTATTGAAGGACGAAACCCCCACGAGAAAGGAAACCTATTTTTCAAAGAATAGTGGCCAGAAATGATAGATTCATCTTAGATCTAAATATTTTAAATGGAAATGAAATGAGATTTATCATGAAATATATTGAATAGAGGCATGGATTACAGATCTATGTTTTTATTAAAAACTCGACTGCACTCCATGTATAAGTATCAACACACAGTGTGAAGCCCATTAAGTAAGTCAGTAAGTTTTTTGGGAAATCATATGGATGGAATAACATGTATCCTTCCTACACACCATGTACCTATTCCATGGGTGGATGAGATATGTGATGGATCACATGAGAGGGACCTCGTGTTATAGTACACGGCCATGCACACAACTGGGTACCAGAGTAAATGGACATGGGGCTAGGCACATGGTCATGTACCGAAGTACACATACATGGAAAAGGTGCAAGAGTGGAGACCCTGAGTGCTAAGGACATGTCCTATAGACTCCCTAAACACTATGTACTATATAGGTACATGACCAGGCGATGGTACTGGACCACACGCTATGTGGGCCCCCTCACACATTTTGTATCCCTTGTTTCCTTTTTAAGAAACTTCAAACATATATTTCTACTTCATTTGAACTTAGATTTTGGTTTGTGATACGTCTATCCAAACGCGATACTGACCTCGTATGTAGATTTCAAGATATGATGTGGAATTTTACAGGTATAATTCTTATTTAGGTGATGTTCGATGATGATATTGATCATAGGGGATGGCTAGATACATATTCTACAATGGACCCACCCAATCGACATGGGCACTAATCCTCTACAATTACTTCCAAGTGAAACCCCTTACTAAGTAGAGAACATATCCCCATTGACCAGAGTGGAACCCCCAATCGCACCTTGGAGTGAGTCCTAAACCTTCCAAGTGGAACCCCCCTACTAAGTAGGACATGGGTCCTCGACCTACCCAGTGGAACCCCTCTATCAGATAGGGCGCAGAACCTCATTACACTATAGTGGACCCCCCCCCCCCCCCCCCCATTAGCATGAGTGTAGGTACTCTACAGTTACTATCAGAGTGGAACCCTATTATGTACTAGGGAATGGGTCATCTGCTTCATGTTTTTGTCCCCTTGACTGTGCGACACAGTGAGGAGGCATGATTTGACATACATGGTTACTTCTGGGTAAAAAGCGTAAAATGTTGGGAATCATTGATGGACTTTTGGAACTATTAGTGACTCTACTTCATAGGATGAACTATGATATATATATCTCATTACTCTCTTATTTTGGTATTGTTTTGATGGAGCATATATATATTCATCTATATCTATACCTTTATATTAGGTACTCTTTGTCCATAAGATGTGAATATGCATAGGGTATGTCACATACTTTTCATGTTTATCTTCTCATGGTTGGATGAGTCTACTCACCTACTATGGGCATTGACGACTCAATATTTAGTTCATCTACTCACCATTTTGATCCCTCTATACTTTTATGAGGTTACTCTCTCTTGATTTGGGTTGAGATTTTCACTTCAATTGTATTTTGCATCTACTATCTTTCTATTCCTATTGTATTTCTTACTTACCCCTTCATGTTTTAGGGAATCCTACTATATATGTTTATAATCACACCTTTATGGGATTTTCCCGCATGTTTCATTACTTATGAATATGGCAGACAGATCAATGGTGACTTCAGAGAAGCATATGGTTGCCTAGTACTATGGACCGCGTATGGTGGTCATAGCTGGGGATTCAGGATCTCGGGTCTCTCAGAAATTTTATTTTCTAGTTTTTTCTATTTGGGACATATTTATAGTCAGTTGTGTATTTTTCCCCTTCACTTTTCTATTTTCACTATCATACTCTCATACACCCTAGCAGTTATGCATGCTTGGTTTACTTTTTAGCTATATTGTGTCTTTTACTCTTTCCCTCTATACTTCTACATCGAGATAGTTGTGTGTGTGTGTGCATATAGGTACTTATGAAAAGGAATCTATGTTCTAGAAATTCCTTCTATGATAGTCTCCACCCCTGGACTATGGAGGTGGGCATGTAGTAGTTTCAACTCAATCCCCAACTTGGTTCGGATTGTGAAATATTAGTATCAGAGCAGTTCATTCCGTGAGATGTTTTTCAAACTAGTCCCCTAACAAGGATTTGGTTGGGTTTAGGGTAGTAGTGTCAAAGTGTCTCGAGTGCGGCTCTTAGGCCATAGAATCCAGTGATGGTGTGGGAATCAGACATATCCATTCACCAGGACCTTGACTACCTGCTTGTTGACATAGCATACCATGACATTGGTTGCAGGGTTTAACTGTACATGCATCATATAGGATTGAGTGTGAGTATTATTCTTGAGTCAATCCCCCATTTGTAATGACCGGAATCCGGAGCCCTTCCACTGGTGCCCCATACCCGATTCACCACATGACCTCGGGCACATTTCCCCAAACGCAAGAGGCTGTCGACTACCAGCGAGGGCCTCAGTAGGTTATTGGGGAAACTATGACCTCATTTGGTAAGTTATACAAGTCAAGAAAACAACATTCAATGGTAGAAATAGTAAACTGCATACAAACACTGAAACTGAATAGTGAAAGCAATGAACACATAATGATAATGATAATGATGTTGTAGGTCTCAAGTATCGAAGGAAAACAAAAAACACAACAACGTGCCTAAATACAACTGAAAAAAAAGTATGAAAGTAACAACAACTCCAGCAGCATCGTAAGCCTAAGCTCGGTCTTATGCTCTCTAGATCCAACCAGAAATCACGTACCTGAAGTAGAAGGTCCACAATCCTTGTCCACACCTGCAACCATATAACCAATTCGGGTCGAAAAGCAGGACCCAAACCGGTTGTGACACTAATCCCAGTAGGCAATCACCACGAGATCCGAGCCCTACTGTTAGTGAGTAATATAGTAAAATTAAAGGAAATAAATGCAGCAGAGAAGCAGATATACACTAAATTAATAAATCCTACCAAACTCCATTCATAGTTATTTATTAGTTCAGTACAATCATTTAGCTTTCAACCAAGGAACATAGCAACAACTCTATACTCTGAAGGCAAGAAAGTAATCACAATAGGTAACTCATTAGTCTACCTAAACAGCAAGCAGTACAAATCCAAGCTTGTTCTTTGGCTTGGCGGACTCATCACAAACAACCAAAAAATAAATCACTGACTTTCTAGGTGGATCTTACTAGCAAACCCCTCTAGTCAAGTAGACGTACAAAGGCACATACACTCGGGAAGCTCTCACCGTCAATTCCCTTATGTTCTTGCAACGAAAGATATAGACTCTCTAAGGAATAATTTACATCTAATTCCCCCTATAGTCTTGCTACGTAACTAAGGACACTCTGAGGAAGCACAAATTCTCATTACCTTAGGTCCTGCGATCGATACTAATTATAAGAGACTCTATAGGGAAGCCCTAATTTTCAATTCCCCCATTAGTCTACCACACCAGGTTCACTCAGCCCTGAGCAGTTTAGTCGTGCGTAATCGACTGTTACCAGCCTAAGTAAGTTCAAAAACTACTTTTCTAATAGCTACAATGCATCCACAAGCATATAAACAGCAGGCAATACATGCAATCAAGTCAACAGGCATACTCGCAATGTGCAAAAGGGTTTCCTTGTCGGAAAACCATGCCAAACAGAAATCAACAGCCAAAACAAGGGGAAACGCCCATGGGGTGATCCTAAAACATGCTAACAAGCAATTATTAATCATCTAATAACCTCAAGTATACAAGCAATCTAAGGCAGATAACAAAATAGGATCCAAACCCTAACTCAAGATACCCGATACATGGGTATCCGACACTTTTTCACCAAAAACTCAACGACATTCAACGTAGGGCAAGAAACCACCTACCTCAATCCCAGGAGATTGATATTCTTGACCCTCAGCCTATGAATCAGCCTAGAATGGAGTAAATCTGCAAAAACGTCTAAAATGTTCAACCTCAGATAACTCTCACAAGAGAAGGAATCAGGAAACATGGCCAAAGAAGAACCGAGAACTCACCGCTACGATTCTATTGCACCCGACAACATTCAATTCATACAACCAGTGAATAATCGGTGGCTCGAAGAAGAATAGGCCCTCCAGGTCACTCTGGACATAATTATGTAGAGAAGAAGATGAAAACATGGATTAGGCGTGACCCCGGTCTGATTAATGAAATAAAAAAGAAAACTACACGGCGTGTACTTCTTGAGTACACGGCGTGTGCTCCCATTTTCTGTACGCTGTATTAATCGGACTCAACCTCACCAATACACCCCGTGTGACTGGCCTAGACATGGCCAGTACACGGCCTCAAGCGAAAGAAAAGTACACGGTGTGTACTTGTAATGTACACGGCGTGTACTTACAAAATTTCCAGATTCTCCTCTTTTTTCTCAAAAACTGCCAAAAAAGGAAAACATACCTGAAAATAAGGTTCAGGTTATTATAAAATTCCCTCATTAAATAAATTCATCCCCGAATTTCCCTATCAAGGTGGTGAAGAAGAAACCTCGAACAACTCTGGCCACTTTGATCGCATATCATCCTCCCTCTCCCAAGTCTCGTCCTGCACACGGTCATGCTGCCATAGCACCCATACCAGAGGAATAGACCGGCCACGGAGTACTTTTGCACTACGATCAAAAATCCTGATAGGATTCTCCTCGAACAATGCATCCTACTCCAACTCAACCTCCTCGGGTCAAAAAACATGAGACGGGTCTGAGAAATAGCTTCAGAGCTGAGAAAATGGAAGACATCATGCATCGCCTGATATCTCTGAGGTAACTACAACCTATAAGCAACCAGCTCAACTCTATCCAGAACTAAAAACGTCCCAACGTATCTCGGTGAAAGCTTACCATGTTTCCTAATCCTCTTGTGTCCCATCCTCAGGGTAACACCTAGGAAAACCTGGTCTCCAACCCCAAACTGCAGAGGTCGCCTCCGCTGGTCAGCATAAGATTTCTGACGAGACTTTGTAGTATCCATCCTCTTATGAAACAACTCTATCTGCTCTGAGGTCTCTTGAATAAGACGACGTCCCAGCAAAGCTGCCTCTTTTGCCTCTAGCCAACACAAAGGTGATCGGCATGTCCTACTGTACAAATCCTCGTAAGGCGCCATCTGAATAGTTGCCCGGAAACTGTTGTTATAGGAAAACTCCACGAGAGGTATATGCTTTTCTCAAGAACCACCAATGTCTAGAATGTAAGCTCGGAGCAAATCTTCAATAACCTAGATCGTGCGCTCAAAATGACCATGTGTCTGAGGATGATAAGCTATGCTCAGAAGCACCTGTGTACCTAAAGCTTTCTGTAGCCCTTGCCAGAAATGCGAAGTAAAGTTGGCATCCCTTTCTGAAATGATAGTACTCAGAACCCTGTGCAAGTGCACAATCTTGCGGACGTACAAACGTCCAAGATCATTGACACTGAAGGTCTCCTTTATCGGCAAGAAGTGAGCCACATTCGTAAGCCTATCAAATACAACCCACACCGTATTGTTTCCTCTCGACGATCTCAGTAACCCTGTCACGAAGTCCATCACGACATCGTTCCACTACCAATCTGGAATGGGTAGCTTCTATAAAAGCCCATCTGGCCACTGGTGCTCCACCTTTACCTGCTGATAGGTGGAACATCTCATGACAAAACCAGCCACATCTCTCTTCATACCTGGCCACTAGTACTGGCGGTGTAAATCATGGTACATCTTGGTGACGCCAGGATAGACTGCCCAAATTGAGGAATGGAAGTCTCTCATCAGCTCCTCGCGTATATCTGATGGCAACCATATGCATCCCTGGAAACGCAAGATATCATCCTCGCCAACCGTCCACCCGGAAAGAGGGTCCTCTCCTGACACGCTTTCCCGTAGGACTAGCCCTTCTGAATCTTCCAGCTGCCTCATTCGAACTCAGTCCAAAAGTGCAAAGGTAACAGCAATAGAGGATATGAAAGTTTTCCCCAGCCTATCGTGCACCTCCAAATGCATCTCCAAGAATAGCGCCATCAGTTTCCACTCAATGCTGGCCTCCTGAACTGCATGTATCTGATTTCTCCTTCTCAGTGCATTAGCCATTGTGTTTCCTTTCCCAGGCGTATAGGAAAGCTCAAAATCGATGTACTGGAGATACTCAACCCACCTCTGCTATCTCAGATTTAGGTCATGATACGTAAAGATGTACTTGAGACTCTTGTGGTCAGTGTACACTATAAAATTTTCTCCCATAAGGTAATGTCTCCAGCAACGTAAAGCATGAACAAGCGCAGCCATATTCAGGTTATGCGTAGGATAATTCCTCTCAAGTGGCCTCAACTGCCGAGATCCATATGCAACCACTCGATATTCCTGCATAAGCACTGCTCCAAATCTGATGCCAGATGCATCACAGAAAACTGTATAGCTCTTGCCCGGCTCCGAAAAAACTTGGATCGGTGCTGAAGTCAATCTCCCCTTCAGCTCCTGGAAGGCTGATTCACAGGCTTCTGACAAAAAAACATTACCCCCTTCTTAGTCAATCCTATTTGCGGTGCTACTAGGTGTGAGAAGTCCTGTATAAACCGCCTGTAGTAACCATCCATCCCGAAGAAGCTCCATACCTCAAAGGTGTTCTTTTGCTGCTCCTAGGTAACTACTGCTCTCACCTTCTCTGGGTCTACTGATACTCTTGTCTCTAAGATGACATGACCCAGGAAGTGAATCTCATCCATCCAAAAGTGACACTTCGAGAGTTTAGCATAAATCCAATTCTCACTTAATGTACTGAAAACAATCTCATGATTGGTTGCATGGTCGTGTCGAGTGTGAGAGTACACCAAGATATCATCCATGAAGATCACGACGCAGGAATCTAAGTAAGGATGGAACACTCAGTTCATCAAAACCATGAAAACTACTGGCACGTTCGTAAGACCTAACGGCCTAACCGTATACTCATAGAGGCCATACCTACTCCTGAAGGCTGTCAGAGGTATATCTAAAGGTCTAATGCGCAACAGTTGATAACCGGACCTCAAATAGATCTTCGAGAAAACCCGAGCTCCTCGAAGCTGATCTAAGAGATCATCAATCCTCATCAAGGGATATCGGTTCTTTACTGTCAACTGGTTCAACTTCCGATAATCCACGCAAATCATAAGGGTACAGTCTGCCTTCTTCACGAACAGGATAGGAGAACCCCAAGGAAATGTATTGGGTCGGGTGAAACCCTTTTCCTAAAACTCCTCCAACTGCTTCTTGAGCTCTTGTAACTCAGGTGTATCCATCCTATAAGGAGGAATGGAAGCTGGTGCTCCTCCTGGAATGAGCTCAATCGAGAGGTATACCTCACGCACTGGAGGCAAACCTGAAAAGTCTTCTAGAAAGACATCTAGAAAGCGATCAACCACTGGAGGAAAATCTAACTGTTAAGTCCCCTGGTCATCCAGATAAAGACTAGCAATCTGGTCCGTAACTCCTCCAATCCCATGATGCTCGATTCCAGCTCAAATCACCTGAACATCCCACTCTCCCTTATGAATGAAAGATTCACACTCTGGTGATACGAAACTCGCCTTGAGGCGATAGCAATCAACGACTGCCTGGAAGGGAACCAACCAGTCCATACCGAGAATGAGATCATAGCCCGTCATCTCCAGGACATAGAGGTCCCATAAAAAACGATACCCTGAAATCTCGAGAGGGAACCCCTTGCACTGACGTATGCTAGATGTCCTCATTCCCAAGGGTGTTTCGAGAGTCAACATGTCAGCAGAAGAAAAGACACAGAGCTCAAGTCCTTCCATGACAGCAATAGAGATAAATATATGTGAAGCACCAATATCGAAAAGGGATAAAGATAAAACTGAGGCTACTAAGACCGTACCTCGAACTATAGAGGGTCCAGGATCCTTCTCCTGGTGAATCTACTCTATAGAAAAAGCCTGGCCTATACCGCGGCCCTGTGTAGCATCCTGAAAACCCTAAGTTGCTCCTCCCTGATCCTGACCATTATGTCCATGGCCTCTACCCTGACCTGAATGTCCTGTAGAACTCCAGCCCCCAGTCTTCTGCAGATCTGGTGATCCTGCTCCTGTACGTGGGGTCGAAATTCTTCCTCCTTTACTAGCCACTGGAAGAGGATCCTTGCAGAAACGCTGCAGGTGACCCATATTGTCGCAGGATTGGCACTCCACTAGGTCCCTCGGGAACTAGGGCTTCTTATGCTCTCTCCTCCCACACTGATAACACACCACTTGGGTGCCATAAGGGGCATCTCATCTACCATAAGGAATACCTCACTTCCTCATGTCGCCTCAGGTAGACTCTCATTGGTGTTTCCTACTATCTGTCTGGAGGGAATCAGGCTTTGATGTTGTACTTCCCTGGTCCACAACTCCAGTATCCCTTAGGTTCCTCTCCGTGATGAGTGTCTGGTTGACTATCAGAGTAATAGAAGTCAACTGAAAGACATTCACCTATGATCTGATCTCCAGTCTGAGGCCTTCCTCAAACTTCCTCACTAGAAACAGCTCGTCATTCCCCAGGACGAGAGTGAATCATTGTAACTCCGTGAAGCTGGAGGAATACTCCATAACTGAGGGAGTACCCTGTTGCAGGCTCATGAACTCCCTGGCTCTGTTATCCCTCAGCGTCTCTGGGTAGAAGTAGTCGTAAAACGTACACTGAAACTCGTCCCAAGGCATATCCTGGTGGCGCCCCGTCTGAGAGACTACGTCCCTCCATCCCTTGGCGGAATCTCATAGCATATATGTCGCGGGCTTCACCCTCCTCTCTGGAGGTGTCTCCAGATGCTTGAAGATGGATAGAATGGCTTCCAGCCATGACTCTGCATCCTGAGGTCCTCCATCCCCTGTGAAAGTGGGAGGATGCTGCTGCTAGAAGACCCGCGTCAGCTCTTCCATATTCAGGGCAGGATGTTGAACTCCCTAGAAGGTCATCATGAATCTCATGAAACCCTCTCTGAACTGAGCATCGGCACCAGTGTCTGGAATCACTGTAGGTGCCATGTCTGGAACGATGAGCAGAACTACTAGCAGTCCCTGATTGGTCGTATCAGGCCTACGATCGCTGTCTGGTTCTTGGCGTGCAACAGGAGGATGTCTCGGTTCCATAGCTCTGAAAGACCAAAACACACCTTCATTAAAGACAAAAACAGTTGCAACATAAGAGAGTAAAATAGAACAGGAGGTAAAAACCTTTAAAACTGGGAAAAACATGACTACACGGCATGTAGTACCACTACACAGCGTGTTTCTTAAAATTTTACCCAGGGCATGTACATTGGCCATACATGACTGGGTAAACTACCCGGCTACACGGCGTGTTCTTAAACTACACGGCGTGTACTAACCCTTTTCTCCCTACCCGGTTACTCCTACACGACTAAGTCACATGGACTGTCCCAGCCAAAGACTACATGGTGTGCTTTGAGGTAGACACGGCGTGTGCTGGACACGCCTTACCTGGCCTGTGTTGTTAGTGACACGGCCTGACACATGGTCAACACTACACGGCGTGTTCCTACAAGACATGGAATGCACTTGAAGGGAATCCTCGGCCCGTGTTGTTCGTGACACGGTCAGATACTCAGATGATCCTTACATGTTGTGTTCCGAACAAACACAGCGTGTATACGAGAAGATAACACTGAAATGTGTTTTTCAAGACACGGCCAGGTACCTGGGGAAAAGATACACGGCATGTGCATACCAAACACGATGTGTACTAAACATGCATTAACTGGACCTTGTTGTTAGTTACATGGCCGAGCTCCTAGTTAACATCTACACAGCGTGTACCTAGAATACACAACCTGTTCCTGAAAACCATTTATAGCTCTGTGTCCCTGTCCACACGGCCAAAAACTACAAGTCATGTATCTATAAAGTACACGTCGTGTATTCTATTTTTTCCGAACAGTAGCCTCAGAACTGCACCGGAGCCCAGAAAACAGAGAAAAACAAGGGTGAAGGTGACAAATTCCGATCCATGGGGGCCCATACTCCCTGTGAATCGAAGCTTGGCATCATAACGATGCATAGAACAAGCCACAGTATAAGAACTCACGACCCCAAAAATTCTGATCCTGGAGGTCCCATAACACCTCTAAGATCAAAGTTTGGAATCATTGATAAGAAAGCTCCAAACAACAATACCCTATCAACATAGCAGTTATTCTATCACAACATCTATCAAAACAGCATTCATTTCTTATCACAAATCCTATCACGACATCATTGAATCTCTAATTCATCATAGATGGCATGGAAAAATGAATGTCATATGATCTTCTATCATGTGCCTATATGATGCATTAGATGGCATACCCTCATCTCATCAGGTTGCAAAAAAATAGAACCGCAGTCATATAAATAGTAACATCCCAAAACAAGTGCATCACCCATCGGTGAAATCAATTAAACTGCAACATTCGCAAAACTCAAAATTTGAAATATTCGAGGTAATCTAGATTTTTCCCTATACACGAGTTCTAGAACGCCAGGGAACAGCTATTTACCATTTACCTATTCTGTCGTATCCCTATCTAATATCTCTAAACAGTAAGTCAGTACAAAAAGGAATGAACCCCTATGATACCACTTTTTAATGATCCAAATCTGGAGCCCCTCACTGGTGCCCCGTACCTGGTTCACCACATGACCTCAGGCACATTTTACCAAATGCCAGAGAATGCCGACTAGCAGCGAGGGCCTTGGTAGGTTATTTGGGAAACTATGCCCTCATTTGGTAAGGCATACAAGGAAAGAAAACAACAGTCAATGGCAGAAATAGTGAACATCATACAAACACTGAAACTAAACAGTGAAAGCAATGAACACATAATGATAATGATAATGATGCAGCATGTACATGTATCTAAGGAAAGCAGCAAACACAACAACATGCCAAAATACAACTGAAAACAAAGTAATAAAGTAATAGAAACTCCAGCAGCATCGCAAGCCTAAGCTCGATCCTATGCTCTCCAGCTCCAACCAGAAATCATGTACCCGAAGTAGAAGGGCCACAATCCTTGTCCACACCTACAACCATATAACCTGTTTTGGTAGAAAAGCAGGACCCAAACATGGTGTGAGACTAATCCCAGTATGCAATCACCATCATATCTGATCCATACTATCAGTGAGTAATATAGCAAAATTTAAGGAAATAAATGCAGCAGAGAAGCAGATGTACACTAAAGTAAGCAATACTACCAAACTCCATTCGTAGTTATTTATTGGTTTAGTACAATCATTTAGCTATCAGCCAAGGAACCTAGTAACAGCTTTATACTCTGAAGGCAAGCAATTAATCACAACAGGTAACTCAGCAAACTACCTAAACAACAAGTAGTACAAATCCAAGATTGTTCTTTGGCTTGGCGGACTCGTCACAACCAACCAATAAATAAATCTCTAACTCTCTGGGTGGATCCTACTAGAAAACCCCTCTAGTAAAGTAGACGTACAAAGGAACAAACACTCTTGGAAGCTCTCACCGTCGTTTCCCTTGTAGTCTTGCAACGAAAGATATAGACACTATGAGGAATCACTTATGTCTAATTTCCCCTATAGTCTCGCTACATAAATAAGGAAACTCTGACGAAGAAAAAATTCCCATTCCTTTAGGTCATGCGATCGATACTAACTATAACAGACTCTCTACGGAAGCCCTAATCGTCAATTCCCCCTTTAGTCTACCACACCATGTTCACTCAGCCCTGAGTAGTTTAGTCATGCGTAATCGACTCTTAGCTGCCTAAGTAAGTTCATAAACTACTTGGCTAATAGCTACAATGCATCCACAAGCATATAAATAGCAGGCAATACATGCAATCAAGTCAACAGGCATACTAGCAATGCGCAAAAGGGTTGCCTCATAGGAAAACCGTTCCAAATAGCAATCAACAACCAAAAAAAGGGGAAACACCCATGGGGTGATCCTAAAACATGCGAACAAGAAATTATTAATCATCTAATAACCTCAATCATACAATAAATCTAAGGCAGATAACAACACATGATCAAAACCTTAACCCGAGATACCCGATACATGGGTATCTGTCATTTTTCACCCAAAACTCAATGACATTCAACGTAGTGAAACAAACCACCTACCTCAATACTAGGAGATTGATATTCTTGACCCTAGTCCTATGAATCGTCCTAGAATGGATTAAATCGGCAAAAACATCTAAAACGTTCAACCTCAGATAACTCTCACAAGAAATGGAATCAGGAAACATGGACAAATAAGAACTGAGAACTCACCGATGTGATTCTATTTCACCTGACGGTGTTTGATTCGGAAAACTGGTGCAGAATCGGTGGCTCGGATAAGAATCGGCTCTCTAGGTCACTATGGACGTAATTAGGTGGAGAAGAAGATGAAAACGAGGATTAGGCGCGACCCCAGTCCGATTAATGAAATAAAAAGAAAAGTACATGGCATGTACTTCTTGAGTACACGACATGTACTCCCATTTTCCATACACCGTATTAATCGGACTCCACCTCATCACTACACCCTGTGTGACTGGCCCAGACACGGCCATCACATGGCCTCGAGTGGAAGAAAAGTACACGGCATGTACTTGTAAAGTTCATGTCGTGTACTTACAAAATTTCCAGATTCTCCTCTTTTTCTCAAAAACGGCCAGAAAAGGAAAACATACCTAAAAAGAAGGTCCAGATTCTTACACCATTGTTGTTATATATATATATATTCTTATCTGACTGTGGTACATCTTGATTAATATTAGGATGCCTCTATGATGAAATTCATCCATGATACCAACTCGAGATTATGAGGATGATCTTATGAGCAATGAGGCCTCAGTTCAAGGTTCATCCTATCACCCCTTCCTCTAGGTGGTTAGATAGTAGTACCTTCACCTTTCGAGCAGAAGATCATTCTAGTTGATCATGATGAGGACACTCACAATATTAGCATGCTCTATGAGTTCCAGTGCCAGAGGCCACTAAGGTTCTATGGTGAGCCAGAACCTAAGGAAGGAAAGGATTATCTAGAGTTGGTTTTCAATATATCTATAATTTTTATGACCCTAATGGATCAGGTTTTTACACTAGTAGATAGTCATTTCCATGGATCCACTGGGTGATGGAGGAGCCTCGTTACGAAGATGCAAGATGAGTTGACACTCTTGTGGCATGACTTCCATTAACTATTTTATGAGGAGTAATACCCCTCATGTTTGTGATATTTTTGGATTTATGAGATTTTGGAGATACATAACGGAGGGATTAAAGTGGATAGGTAAGCATCAAGGTTCATAGATCGTACCTGGTGTCCCGTGACATTATACGGGATGACTACTTCCGAGCATTGAATTTTGAGCATGGACTCTGCAAAGAGATCTATGCCAGTGTGGTTCCCATGTGCATCCCCACCTATACTAGTGTTCTATAGTGGGAACTGGTGATAGAGAGATTTCAATTTGAGGGAATCCAGACAGATAGAGCTGTTAGAGGGAATCATAGGGCTGAGTTCTCTACATCAACTAATAGATACCAATATCCAATATATCAATGTAGGATACCACCCCGCGATCAGACTCAACAACGTGGTTAGGGCTAGTGAAGAGGGCCAAAGATTCTTATAGAGGGGTTGTGCTTTTCTTATGAAGGGAAAGGTCACATAGAACCTGATTTCCCAACTTGATGTTTTGAGGAATGCCGGAAGGTATCCGATTGACCGCTACGATAGAGGTAGCACCATGATGAGGGATATCCCATGGGAAGGAAATGTGGTCCTCATGGAGGTGGATCTATTAGAGGAATAGGAGGAGCTTTGGGTGGTGTAAAATGTTGTTATATATTTCTACCACAACCACTAAGAGACCAATGTCAGGCTCAGGGAGCAGGCTGGCTGGGCGACAAACAACTGCAGGCTTTGAAGGATTATGACCCCATAGCAAACGAGATGATTAGAGGTATGATATGTGTTTATTATAATGATGAATTATTATTATTAGAAACAATTTACAGTAATTTCTTAATCTCCATACTTCTAGTGTGAGATCCGGAGATTCTAGTTGAGGCACTAGCCCAGTATCTACATCTTGAAGATCCTATAGGGAACATTTATTCTATATCTTTTATCTATCTATAGTGTGAGTTATAGCTTGGTGGAGAGAGGTTCATGTGGGAACTTATTTTTATCACGATGGAACCCTGTGATTTCATTTTCAGTATGGATTGGTTGTCCATGGTCAGAGACCATATTGACTATCAATACAGAAAAGTCGGATGCTTATGCACTGATGAGACAATATTCTCCTTTTCCAGTGAGAGAGATATCATGGAAGAGAAAGTGGGTTCTACGAGTTTGAGTATGAAAACCATCACCCATCAGTTAGTGAGTATAGATATTTGTTTAGTAGGATATTCTGGTATATGGATTCCTTTAGTCGTAGAGGATTACATTGGAATCTTCCCCGAGGAAATTCAAGGACTACCTACGAGGTGGGAGATGGAATTTTTCATTGACATTATCTTATAATTTCTCGGATATCATTCATAGCATATCAGATGGACCCTACTAAGATCTTGGATCCACGATTGTAGTATGAGGACCTTTGAGAGAACGGATTCATTAGGCCCAATTTGTCCCCCTAGTTAGCTCTGGTGTTTTTTTTGTGAAAAAAGGCATATGAGATTTTAAGAATTTTCATTGATTATTGTCACCTAAACCTAGCCACAATTAAGAACAAGCATCCCTTTCCGAGGATTTATGACATATTTGACCAGTTTCAAGGTGTGGGATGGTTCTCAAAGAACAATCTTAGGTCTAACTACCACAAGTTGAGAGTTTTTGAGGTTGATATTCCAAATTTGGCATTCCAATTTCACTATAGACACAATGAGTTCCTAGTTATGCTTTCTGATGTGATGAATTCCCCCGCTATGTTTATGGATTTGATGAACTAGGTTTTCCAGTCATACATAGGATGGTTTTTTTGTCTTCATCGGTGACATAGACATCTACTCTATATTGCAATTGGAACATGTAGATCACGTAAGGTTGGTTATAGACTTTCTTTGAGAGCACCATCTTTACAGAAATATTTCAAAGTTCCATTTATGGATTCACGAGGTTCACTTTCAGTAGAATGTCATTTCTGAGAAAGGTTTATCCCTGAACCCAAAAAATATTGATGTAGTGATTTCTTGGGAGACACCCAAGAGTGTGTCAATGGTATGGATCTTTCTTGGTATGGTGGATTATTATAAGAGATTTGTGGCATAATTCTCTATAATTTTAGCCCCTTTTAATTCCCAGACATTAGAATGGAATCCATTTACCTGGTCTGAGTAGTGCTAAAGGTCCTCTGTGGAGTTGAGGCTAAGGCTGATGAGTGCACTAGTGTTGAGACTACCAGAAGAAGGTGTGCAGTTTGTACTGTAATGCGATGACTCATGAGATCGTCTTGGCTACGTGTTGATGAAGTGGTAGGGAGTTATCGTATATGGATTGAGGTAGTTGAGACCCCACGAGAAGAACTACACAACTCATAACAGTAGTAGTATTTTACCTAAGGATTTTTGGCACTAGCTTGGGGGAGAGAGTTTTTTGGTTTACCTAGACTATCATAGTCATAGGTACATATTCATGTAGAGGTACTCGAACCTGAGACTATCGCGCTGATTGAAGTTCCATAAAGACTTCGACTTTGAGATAGTCTATACATTAGGTAAGGGCATCATATTAGAATATTCCCATGGCTGGAGGCCTAGGATCACTTAGTGAATGTGGCGTCAAAGTAGTTGGCTTCCTTGCAGATGACCCTAGTGGATCAGGATGGTACAATTTTTTTGTAGTCTCTTGGTGTTGACTCCTACACTTCTCAAGCATGTGAGAGAGTTTCAATTGGGAGGGATACATCGACTATGAAGTATTAGATGATCATATATTCACAAGAAACTCACCTGAGGGATATTCTAAAGAAGAAAATCATGTCATATTTTTCTAGGAACAGAAGGTGGTTCCAGTCATGATACAGAAGGATGTGATGCAAGAGTTCTGAACTTCTCCCCTAACTATACATCTCAGTGTATGGAATATGTATAGATACCATCAGTAGTAGTTTTGGTTGTCCTCCATAAGATGATGTGTAGATAAGTTCATCTATTAGTGCCTCGCGTTACAGCAGGTGAAGGATGATCACCAAGTTCTGATAGGTTTGTTTTATCCCCTTAAGATCCCATAGTGGAAGTATGATAACATATCCATGTAATTTGTGATGGGTCTTATATGCACAGCAAAGGTCCATGATTCCATATGGGAAAT
The DNA here is from genome assembly GCA_963277665.1 of Viscum album. Lineage (NCBI taxonomy): Eukaryota > Viridiplantae > Streptophyta > Magnoliopsida > Santalales > Viscaceae > Viscum > Viscum album. Next base: position 899,778,952 of record OY728127.1, read on the forward strand.
AGTTGATCGAATCATTAAGTAATATCACTTACTAACTAGTAAAGAGTCGAGCTTAGTAAAGAGTTTGTTGTAGTTATACTTATAGTATATCATTCACCTTCATGGGGTTCCCTCGACAATTATCTCTAATCAAGATGCACAGTTTATGTCATTATTGTGTAGTGTCCTACATGATGCATTCAGGACCCAAAAGCGGATGAGTACATCCTTTCACCCCTAGACTAATGGGAATGTCGAGCACACAATCTAGGTGATGGAGGGTATGATGAGGGCTTGTGTGTTATAAATTGACTGGATCTGGGGGTATAACTTTCCCTTGGTAGAGCTTATGTAAGAAATTTTCTACCACTCTACCACAGACATAACACCTTTTTAGGACCTATAAGAGAGACATTGTAGGTCACCCTTCTGCTAGACAAAGATTAGTTAGATATCTATTGTGGGAAAAGAGATGTTGCAGGTGATTAAGGCAAAGGTCTAGGTCATCTGTGATCATATGAGGAAATCCTATAGAAAACATAAATCATACACAGATCGTTGTTGTAGGCCCTTAGAGTTCGAGTAGGAAGACCATGTTTTCTTGATAGTCGTTCCATGAAAAGGTTTTTGGAGGTTCATATATGGAGCAAAGAAATCCCCAAGGTTCATTAGGCAATTTGAAATCATGCATATGGTTGGAGAGGTGGTTTAACACCTTTCCCCTACCCCCAACAAATGGATCAGGTGCATGACTCCTTCTATGTGTCGTAGGTGAGAAGATGTAACGACCCAAAGTTTCATTAATGGAAATCCCTCTTGATCTAATTAAATGTCTCTTTATGTTTATATAAAGTGTCAACTTCATTGGTTTTATGTTAAGAATTTTAACCGCTGCTAATATATCCGTTGAACAGTGATCACATGATTAGTATAAATAAAGGACTTTAACAAATCCAATTTACTCAGAAAAAAGAAGTGATGGCCTCATCTAGTAAAATTTCTCCATACGAAGACCATTTTTCAAAGCTCGGAAAAGAGGTGGCATCCTTGGGCTTCATTCTTGACCAAGCCCAAGCTGAGCTTCATCATGTCAAGCTCGAACATGACCGTCTACAGGAAAAGTGTAAGTTGATTGAAATTACCACTCGAGCGATGTTATCTGAGCCACCCCAAGAGTCTGTCACCATCGAACACCTTACCCTTAGGTCTTATGCGGCTGTTTTAAGGGGTTATGTAACAAATAAGTAGTACTATGTTCATGTACATTATTTTTTTTGTATAATAAGGAATATAATTTCTAGTCATTTTTGATACATTGTAAATAGTTTTTAAAGTAAAAATGGTGTTTTTAGTTATTATTTAATTAAGAAATCTATTTTATTAAATTAATGGATTATTGAATTAAATAATATTTTAATAAAATAATATTATTTTTATTAAATTAAGTTTTATTAAATATAAATGATCTTATAATTTTATGAATGCAATTAATATTTTTATTAAGGTTTGAAAGCCATTTTGGTCAAAAGCCATGAATTTTTTATAATTGTCAGTTTTTATTTTAAAATTGAACATTCACATATTTAGATAAAATAAATGTTATTTTTGGAGTCAGGATGTCGAAATTATCCAACAGTGAATTTTCATAATTTTCTAAGACATTCAAATTTTTGGGTAAGAATTAAATACTGTTTAAATATATAATGTGTTTTATGGCATCATAATGACCCAATAGTGATGTAATAAAATACTATAATCTTTATTTTCGTCCAATATATGTTTTAACATTACAATAATGTGATTTTGGGTTTTTTTGACTTACTTTTCAAAGCATTAATGGACCCCTCAAGACTTATTCAACACTTTGCATTTTTAAATTAATTTCCATGGGAGTGTGACTCACCTCCACATAAGAAAAATTATAATTTTAAGAAGTTCAGACTTTGGACTAATAAAATATTGTTTTCCTCTTACCTTTTCCAAAAAACATGGGCAAAAACCATGTGATGGTTCGTGGTTTGGATTAATTTAATATAAGGGGTCTCAAACCTAAATAATAAATAATTCCCTCACCTTTCTTATATAAACCCACCCAATATCCCACTTCCTCCTCACTAAAAGCCCTTAGAGTTCGTCAAAACTCTTCCCTACTCTCTCTAGAATACTCCCAAGGTGCCCCAAGCTCCCAGGAAGCCTCTCACCAGCCTCTCTCTAGCCTTTGGAAGCACACTTCCAAGTAAGGGTTTTTTCTTCCTTTCTCATTTTTGTCCAATTTTCATTAAGTTGGTTTTACCTTTTAATTTCAATTATGAATGTTGGGGTATGGTTTCACACCTCCCTAATACTTCACTCTTTATGTTTGAATGATGGGACACCCCTTTCTCTCTCATTTAATGCCTCCCATGAACACCCATTACTATGTCGAAATTCCGAAAGGAACTTCTCCCTCCTAATTTACATTCAAGAAATACTTTTGTATCATGAACCTAAATTCCATTACAATTGTTGGGACATGTATCTATATAACCTCCTTACTGTCCATTACATGTAAATATGATGATTAACCCCTTTCTCTCTCATCAACCTTTTTTATGAATTCTTATGTCACGCCGTTACGCTGCCAAAATCGCACCGATTTTCTAAGCCAATGTCATTGTGTAGTGAATACCATGTCCATTTCTCCATCAAGGGTATTCAACTTTATGCACATTTACTTATTGATTGTAAAGTTTCATGTATTAATTCCACATTCCTTTATCGTGAATAAATGATTATGTTTTATGAATCCATGTTTTTTGATCCATGTGGCACAATTATGCATGAAATGAAATGTTTAAGAAGGGTGTGCCCTTATAGCGCTCCAATGCATTAGGTAAGTATAGTATCATGATACATCATGTGCAATTAGTGTTGACTCATGCTAATTAAAGTGCAAATAGGGTTTACTCATGATTTATGTGCAATGAGGATTTACTCATGCTCCAGGTGCAATGGGCCTTGGCTCATGCTAATTCCATGTTAAGTGTTGTTGCCACATTTCCATGTTATGATTGTCATACTTTATCATGCCTTTATGTTCATGTTTTTCTTACACTCTATTGATATTCATATTGTATAAAATGTACTTTAATCCTCATGTTATTCCATGTGTACTCCCTTACTGGGCTTTATAGCTCACCCTTTTTTATGCATGTCCTCAGGTTATCCCATGCAATCCTATGTACGAGGGAATATAGTGGTCATGTAAAGGAAGTTTTCAATAAAGATGTTGTATTTCATGTTTTAAGTTTTTATATAATGGTCCTAAGAACCAAAGACACTAAACCTATCGATCTTCTTTGTTGTATCAAGTAATGTTTTATGTAATAAATCATGTTTAAGTTGTGATAAAAAGCAGGGTTGTCATAGTTGGTATCAGAGGATAGGTTTAGTTATTTTTGGGATTAGGAAACCCAAGTAAATCCCTAGAGACAAGACTAAGTATACTAAAAATATACCTAAGTTTTGGTAAGTACTGATTAAGTGGTTTATCAGACAAATACATCCCTGTCTGGATACGAGCAGATAGAGGCGGCTCTAGCACAGATGTATCCTAGGGGTAAAACCCGAAAACACTGCTTTGAGCTAGACTCGAATGGGAACTGATGCATGACAACGGGCCTTGAAACACTATTGGTTATGACACTCCCGGGGGATATGTTTTGATACATTCACAAGCTTAGTATAAACCCTTATTAGGGGAATTAAAAAAATGCCCCTAAGAATATATGTTAGAAATTAGATCATGAAAACCCTAGATTGAAGTCTATAGACTCATGAGTTAAGGAAATGAAAGTTTATTTATAAGTCATCAACTTTTGTCTCTATATTACCCTTTATGTGTTACCCCTAACTTTCCTTTTATTCCAGCCAATGTCTGGTAATAGGAGGACTCGGGCTAACAACCGTTGTGAAGATCAGTGTGATGACTATACTAATGAGTTGCCAAATCCAATGGGAGCGGGAATCGTGAAATTTGTCACGCTTCTCTCTCAGCTAACTCAAGTTTCTAATAGAAACACGGGTCAAGAGGAACTTTTAACCCCCCCTAAGAAATAAAAAGTCACTATCGAGAGCTTCATGATACAAAGGCCTCTTAATTTTAGTGGATCATCTGATCCCATGATCGCTGAACAATGGATCAACTCCATTGAAAAGATACTCTCCATCCTCCAATGTTCTGAACAAGAGAAGGTTCTCCTAGAGGCTTATCATATGGAGGGTGAAGCTGATAAATGGTGGAAGTTGATCAAAAATACGAAGCCGGAGGAAAAGATCGAGGCGTTGGAAAGGAAGGATTTCCGGAAGATGTTTTTCAATAAATATTTTCCGTGCACCCTCCGGCTTAAGATGGAAAGGGACTTACATTCCCTCAAGAAAAAAAGGTAATGAATCTGTTGGAGTCTACGAGGAAAACTTCACATGGCTTGCAGAATAAGCTTCCGGCTTTGTCGTTACCCCAGAATGCAAGGTTGACCGCTTATTTGGTGGGCTGAATCCTAGCTTGCAGAAAGCATGAGCGATCTGTGACTTCGACGGCTATGATAAAATTGTACGATGTGACCTCAAGGTCAAAATGGAGATCAGGGAATCACAGAGGTATCATGGGGACAAGAAGCATAAGGTGGACTTCAATGCTGGTAGTCCGATGGATAAATCCAACGTTTCTAAGAAGATCAAGCACCCCACTTCCCAAAAGTGTAGAAAGAAGCACCCTGGAAATTGCCTTAGGGGGACGAGAAAATGCTTCATGTGTGGAAGAGAAGGGCACCTGGCTGTTAACTGTCGGCAAGATGGACTCGCGGCTGCGACAGAGGAGAGGAACGTTCCGTTCGAACCTCAACGTGCTGTTAAATGCTACAAATTCAAAGAACTGAGTTATTTTGAAAATCAGTTCCCTAATCCAAGGGTTTTCGGAGGCAACCAACAACCTCGAAGACAAAAAGGAAGAGCTTTTTCCATCACTTCTTCCGAAGTGAACCCCGAAAACGAAGTGGTGACAGGTATGCTAGTTATTCATTCAAGAATAGCGAACATACTTTTTGATTCAGGTTCTATGAATTTTTTTATATCTCGAAAGCTTAGTAGAACAATCCCAGCACCACCACAAATCATGGAAGTAAAGATGTCGGTGAGTATGGAAAATGAGGAAATAATTGCATCCCATGAATATAAGTCCTCCCCAGTTATAATCTGTGGATTGAATTTCCCGGAAAACCTCGTCATACTCCCTCTGGTGGAATTTGATGCAATTCTTGGGATGGATTGGATTTCCTTATATAGAGCCACCATAAATTGTCGGGAGAGGGAAATCACACTTCATATGGAGAATAAACCCCCGATTCTTTACAATTGTCAGTGTCACGACCCATCCTCAGGGCCTGTTCTGTGACTACCGCAAGCCCGCATTCCATAGGCCAGGGGCTGGCGACTAGCACCAAAGGTGTAAATCCCAATAACTGGGAAGGCAATGCCTTTATAAAAGTAAACAAACACACAGAGTACAAGAGGAAGTAATACACTAAGAACAAAAGAAAGTGCTGAAAAGTAATTGGGACAGAATGCAAACTCAATCGAAAGTACAGCTACAACTGAACAAAAGTACAACAGAAAAAGAGAACAGCTGGAAGAAAGGAAGCAGCTCATGGGTCGTCCTCCTCATATCCTACCTGAAAGGTAGGTACAGATAGCACAGCTCCTGGATCATCCACCACGGATCCTACCTAAAGGGTAGGTACAGATAGCCTCCACAATGCTCTTGCCCGTCAACCTCCTCCGAGTATCGTCTCGTTGTGATTTCCATCTTCAGGTATCGTCCAGTCTTCGAACACTTGGCCTCCGTCAGCACTGCCCGTCATCTACAACCAACACAACGAGGTGCGGGCATAGCCTATCCAGGGTGAGTATAACAATACTCAGTAGGGACCCTGATACCCTCAAGGTCTCACTAAAACCAACAAGGATAACAACAAAGAGGATCTCAACAGATAACCTCTACTCAAGTATATGCCCATACATATACCTATGTTATCAAATAACCAATATCAATCATGAGGAAACACAAATATTATGAAATCAATGGATAACCACTACCTAGGTTTATGCCCATACATATTCCTGAGTTATCAAGTAACCCATCTCAATCATGAGGTTAACACAATGGTCATAGAATCATCTCAACCAGGATTTTAATCATGATGTCGAAACCACCGCTGCTGGAGAACTCCTCCTCTATCGAGTACAGTGGGTTTGCCGCTACAACCAAGAACACCCCACTAACCTTGGACTGCTGTAGTACTCCACCTGTCGAGTACTGTGGGCCTGCTGCTACAACCAAGCGCTTCCCACCATGGGTCTGACGCTACAACAAAGTGCTCCCCCTCATAGTCTCCAGAGGTATTCCTTCTGTTGAGTACCGCAGGTCTGCCGCTACAACCAAGCGCTCCTCTTCCGTGGGTCTGCCGCTACAACAAAGCGCTCCCCCTCATAGCCTCCAGAGGTACTTCTTCTGTTGAGTACCGCGGGTCTGCCGCTACAACCAAGTGCTCCTCCGCCATGGGTCTGCCGCTACAACCAAGCACTCCCCACTGGGCTATCTGAAACTCACCGAGACAATAGATCAGTAGTCTTCAAGTCTTAGCCAGCTATTAGGTCTCTGCACTCTGCTAGCTCGTCACCGGAAGGGTCCGCTCCACGAGCTACTGGTCGATACTCCAAGTATCACAAAGTTCCACGATGAAGTATCTCAAAGGACCGCCTCGTCATAGGGGTCTCAACGCAATAGATAGCACGTCAGTCAGACACCCGATCTGTGAGTTACTAGCCTTTTCGTCCCAGGGGCCCGGTTGGTTTCGTGTGCGAACCAACCCGACCGTATCTCGACTGTACCCCTAACTCTCATAGGGTATACTCATAGGGATTGTTTCTCAATGTGATCACCAACATCGCTGAAGGTTCGTCAAACGGACGTCCGATGTGAAAGTAATCAGCTTTTCCGTTCCAGGGGCCCGGTTGGATTTCGGGTACAATCCAACCCGACCATACTCCAACTGCATCCAAATCTTAGGATAAGTATGCCAAAAGTTCTGTCTCATCAAGAGGAATGAAAAAAAGATGACGGAACGTTAATCGGATGTCTGGAGCTGAAGTTATAAGTGTTTCCGCTACAAGGGCCTGGTTGGTTTCGTGTTCGAACCAACCCAGCCATATCCAAATTTCTCTGAAACCTTGAGTGTATTATATCGAAATGACCATCTCGATCCAAGGATCACATCACAACTGACGGTGCGTCGATTGGAGGTCTGTAGCCCATGTTATGGGCGTTCCAACGGAAACAATCCGAAATGGGAGGTCTAGACCCGGCCTAGCCCCACCCCCCCTGGGTCGGCCCGAACCGGGTCGACCCGACCCGGGTCCGGGACTGTCCCGGCTGGGCGCAGCCCGGCCCTGCCCGGCATGAACACACCCGCACGGCCAGGCTGGTGGTGCCGTTGCGGAAGAGGGGGGGTTTCCCCCCTTGATTGAAGCCGCGGCCCCCCTCCACGTGGGTGGGCCACTCCCTTGACCGCCGGGGGTTACGACCCCCGGTCTCCCTCGGTCCCGTGCGGCCACGGGACCAACAGCCTGCCATCGCGGCTTCAGTCGTGGTGGCCCTTCCCGGCAGCACTCCGGGCACCGGCAGGCCCTTCTACGGACCACCGGAGTTGCTTCGGTGGTCCGTTCTCAACTCCGTCTTTGCCTGCTGTCCTCCCGGGACCTGCCCTTCGCTGCAATGCCTTCAAAATGACCATGCGTCCCATTCGTCCATGGCCCGTCGATCTGTACGCCAAATAAACAAACCGCCTCTCTTGGTGTTTTTCCGGCATGGAGCGACGGTGCTGTGGCTTTGTTCGGCTTCAACGGTGCGGTGTGACGGCGCCGCGCATCCTTTCCGCATGATCCCACACAGTGCGACGGCACCGTGCCATCCTCATTCCAAACCACAACAAGGTCAACAAAAAAATTAAGTTAGTAGGGTCGCCCATGTTTTTGCAGTCCATCCCCCTCCCGTTAATCGATAGCAAGCGGTCCAATTTGAAATGAGGAACGACGATGGAAGAAATCACGAACAACAACAACAAAATCCCCTACCTCTAAATTTACGTCGCACGTCGTCCAAGTCGCGGAAGTCGAACATCGTGGAGTGAATCTCCGTATACGTCGACAAAGAACGTCCGAGGAGGAAGCGGCATCTCCATTCCTTTGTCGCGGAGAGAAGATTATATAGCAGCGTCGATGGCGAGCTTCCGCGTTGGTGCCTCCTCCTTGGTCATGAAGGAAAAAGATGACAAAAGAATCTCAGTCGCCGAGTCGATGCTCTCCTTCGGAGAGATAGCATTCTTCGTTGAAGTGGAACATTCTTCGCCGAAGAAGATGAAGTTCTCCCAAGGAACAAGAGCTCTCCCTCGCCCAATATCCTCACACAAATAGCTAACCTAATAAAATAAGGCCTCCCCCTTATTTTATTATGTTTTCTATGCCTTTTCAAAAAATCAAAAATCAAACTCTTTTGTTAAATTAATTGATTAGGTTTAATCAATTAACTTAAAGTGAGTTGTCATGAAATAAAGAGGGAGAGAGAGTTAGTTATACATTAATTACAAGGGAAGTTAACAAATTTAAGAGGGAGTTAATGAGAGTTATGGAAATGTGAAGGGTTGGGGCTCGTGTGGGACCCACCCCACATTTATCCTCACATGGGTAGTTAGGTTGTTGGTGGGTCCCACCCTATCTTCCCCATGTAGAGGTTATAACCACTTATGATATAATAATAAAATTTTCCCACAATTTTATTCACATCTTAATCAATCCACATAATTAAACTCCTTCTCTCGTGCAAACGCATCTACAGTAAAAGTCCTCTTAAGAAATTACTGGCATTGCGGTTCCATCAGTGACCTCAGATTTCAATTCTGAGCAGAAGTTCAAAAGTTAGAAAAACCCGCTCATTCGTTCACTGAACGTACCCGAGCTAAACTTCAGAAAATGATTACGGGCTCACCGGGCCTCGGAATCAGGCGCCGTTAGAAACTACGTACTCGTAAAAACCCCAAGAAAATTAAGAAAAAAATTTCATTGAAATTTTCGGGTCTTTACATTACTCCCACCTCAGGGCTTTATGTCCACATAAATATTTAACACAAACTAGGGAAACAGAAGTGGTACTGAGCACGCATCTGAGCCTTCTGCTCCCATGTGCTCAACTGGAGGTTTCCGTGCTACCAACAAAAGCGCACAAGAGGAATCGACCATCCCCATAGGACCCACTCCTGTCGATCCTCAACCCCTACTGGATCCCTGTGGAAGTTGTCCAGTTATCAGTGTCCTACTTCCTGAAGTCGATGATGTGAGAAGGATCATGCTCGTATCTCTTCAGTTGAGATACGTGGAAGTCGTCGTGCACCTGGTGCAACTGAGGTGGATGGGTCAAGCAGTAAACCACCTCATCTACCCAACTGAGGACCTAAAAAGGTCCGCTTAACCTTGGAGATTACATGCCGCCTCGGAAACATCTCTGTAAACCTCGTCCAGGTGAGACCCGTATAAAGACGTGGTCGTCATCCATGATCTCTAGAGGCTTCCTGTCAACTCTGTGTAGTCTCATCTACCGTGATCCATAGGCGATCACTGCACAGTCCTATATCAGGACTTAACCGAGTCCGGTCCCTAATGCGTCGCAGTGAACTATGTAACCAACGCCCATAGGCTGGGTGCACTGATCAACCCAGCTTCTGAAAGCTCTGCTGGAAGTGGTACCGCATCTCTGGAGAATTTTGGCACAAAAGTAAGTTTGGTCATCTCTTGAGTGATCGAATGCACCCTCTTATGCATGATTCCATACTGTGCTACCTGAGTTTTCCTTTTCGCCGACCAAGGAAAACCCCATCCCAAGGTTGTAGATAAACCACAACCTTTTTTCCTAATACAGTCAATCCGCGTATGAACTGTGGATCCAATCCATACTCAGACCAACATCGTAAGGCCTCGACGCCGCCACCAAGAGATTCCAACCGAAACTCTCGCCTCTTGGGTCAGATCACACTGTCGGTGTAAGTGTGATTATAGATTCTCCTCCCAAGGTATCTCCAGACATAAGGGTCAAGTCTACGGATTACCAGAAACTCTAGGTCTGGGACAAGATTCGTGGAAGAAAGGAATGATTTGTATCAACTTCTATTACTACGGCAGCTAATAGTGGACAGAGACTACCCCTCGAATCATTCTTAGAGTCATTGGGTCACTCTCCTTGACCGCATGCAGCTACTCTCTTCCACTTACATCCAGCTCCCTGAGCCTGGCAGGGAAAATAAAGGCGGGTTGTTGTAACTTGTTGAAATGTACACCACCACATGATTCTCTCCTAGCTCTGCTTCCACGTCCGCTGCTCTACAAATTCATCTTTCCTTGACACTTCCTCTTCTTGAAACATTTTACACATCCAAGTCTCTGAGACTGATGCCAGTTCGCATCTTCCCACTATTAACATTCACTGACTAAAATCGATCAACCAAAGAACATTCAACCACAAAGTTTCTTTCTAGCACCATAACATAAGTAGGAATGCATAGAGAAAAGAGTGCTTACTCGGATATCCTTAAAAAAAACCTCGCTCTGAGGTCCGAGCTCTAAAGCACTGACCATATCGTAGTCATAAAGTACCAATAATGATCGGTACGCCTCGATAATTACTCAGCTACTAAAACATCATCCTGCCGAAGGTGTATAAGCTCTAGAAAAACTCTCAGCCACCTCCTCAAGCTAGTTCTCAGCTGCCTATGCGTCGGGATCGCCTCAGAACTTGAGGGTATCTGATGTTGGAACACGTGTAAGGCAGTAATCCTACATGTGTCACCTACCGGTACCGCCGGTTGTACCTGCAGACCAACAAGTAGTGATGTATTGCTGACACACTACCCGAAGGCACTATCTCAGGCATCGGTCCACATACCTAAGCCTCATCACTATGCGGACCATCCTCATGGTCACTCACTATAAAACACTAGTAACCAAGCCCACCATCCACTCTACTGTTGTCTCAGCTAGGCGGAAAACTCTAGCAATCACCACCAGCCAGTCCTCTGTAGTCTGGGAATCTGCCTCGCCTCAACACCTCGGAGGCCTCTAATGCTGGAACTCGTGCAACGTGCTTTGTCAGCGTGCACCATCTACTAGTATGGCAAGTGGAATCTGCTACCCATCAGGTGGTGGTGTTGCTGGTACACCACCTGAGGGTTCTAATAGAGTAAAAAGGGCCCCGTACTGGAGCCTCGCCACTCAGTGGGCCATCATCGAGTACTCTCTCGGAACTCCAACTGACTGTCTGTGTGGAGACATCCTGAACAGATGCGACACGGTCAACGATTTATACCTGGTGAGCTGAACTGGTTTGAGATGACTTTAAAACTCTTGGAAACACACATGCAATCAGGGTTTTTCGTGCACAAAGTCGGAAATCAGTAGTCAGGGTCCTGGTGTACGGATACGTTGGCCACCGCACCAACACTAGACTCCCTGAATTGATGAACACACTCGGTACCCTTAACACTATTGCTTCACAGAAAGGGAATATCAGAGTTATAAGTTCTGCAGTAGAATCGACTCCTCAGATACCAATTTGTCACGACCCGTCCTAGCGGCCCGTGCCGTGACTACCCCTAGCCCACCTTCCATAGGCCAGGGGTTGGCGACTAGCACCAAAGGCATAAATCCCAATAACTGGGAAGGCATTGCCTTTATAAAAGTAAAGAAACACACAGAGTACAAGAGGAATTAATACACTAAGAACAAAAGAAAGTGCTGAGAAGTAAGTGGGCTAGAATACAAACTCAATCGAAAGTACAGCTACAACTGAACAAAAGTACAACAGAAAAAGACAATAGCTGGAAGAAAGGAAGCAGATCCTGGGTCGTCCTCCTCAGATCCTACCTGAAGTGTAGGTATAGATAGCGCAGCTCCTGGATCATCCACCATGGATTCTACCTGAAGGGTAGGTACAGATAGCCTCTACAACGCTCTTTCCCGTCAACCTCCTCCGAGTATCGTCTCGCCATGAAGTCCACCTCCGGGTATCGTCCAGTCTTTGAACACTCGGCCTCCGTCAGCACTGCCCGTCATCTGCAACCAACACAACAAGGTGCAGGCATAGCCCGTGCAGGGGTGAGTATAACGATACTCAGTAGGGACCCCGAGACCCTCAAGGTCTCACTAAAACCAACAAGGATACCCACAAATAAGATCTCAACAGATAACCTCTACTTAGTTATATGCCCATACATATACCTATGTTATCAAGTAACCCATCTCAATCATGAGGAAATACAAAGATTATGAAATCAACGGATAACCACTACCCAGGTATATGCCCATACATATACCTAAGTTATCAAGTGACCCATCTCAATCATGAGGTAAAAACAAAGGTCATAAACTCAGCTCAACAAGGATTTTAATCATGATGTCGAAACCACGGCTATTGGAGAACTCCTCCTTTGTCGAGTACAGTGGGCCTGCCGCTACAACCAAGCACGCCCCACTAACCTTGGACTGTTGTAGTAAACACCTATCGAGTATTGTGGGCCTACTGCTACAACCAAGTGCTTCCCACCATGGGTCTGCCGCTACAACCAAGCGCTCCCCCTTATAGGCTCCAGAGGTACTCCTTCTGTTGAGTACCGCGGGTCTACCGCTACAACCAAGTGCTCCTCCGTCGTGGGTCTGCCGCTATAACCAAGCGCTCCCCCTCATAGCCTCCAGAGGTACTCCTTCTGTTGAGTACCGCGGGTCTGCCGCTACAACCAAGTGATCCTCCGCCATGGGTCTGCCACTAGAACCAAGAACTCCCCACTAGTCTATCTGAAACACACCGAGACAATAGATCAGTAGTCGTCATGTCTCAGCCAGCTACTAGGTCTCTGCACTCTGCTAGCTTGTCACCAGAAGGGTCCACTCCACGAGCTACTGGACAATACTCCAAGTATCACAATGTTCCATGAAGAAGTATCTCAATAGACCGCCTCGTCATAGGGGTCTCAACGCAACAGACGACGCGTCAGTCGGATGCCCGATCTGTGAGTTACTAGCCTTTTCGTCCCACGGGCCCGGTTGGTTTTGTGTGCGAACCAACCCGGCTGTATCTCGACTATACCCTGAACTCTCATATGGTATACTCTTAGGGATGGTTTCTCAACGTGATCACCAACGTCGCTGACGGTTCGTCAAACAGACGTCCGGTCTGAAAGTAATCAGCTTTTTCGTTCCAGGGGCCCGGTTGGATTTCGGGTACAATCCAACTCGGACATACTCCAACTACGTCAAAATCTCAGGTGAAGTATGCCAAAAGTACAGTCTCATCAAGAAGAATCCAACAAAGTTGACGGCACGTCAATCAGACGTCTGGAGCTCAAGTTATAAGTGTTTCCGCTCTGAGGGCCCGATTGGTTTCTTGTTCAAACCAACCCGGCCATACCCAAAGTTCTAGGAAACCTTGAGTGTATTATAACTAAACTACCTTCTCCATCCAAGGATCGCATCGCAACTGAAGGTGCGTCGATCGGAGGTCCGTAGCCCATGTTATGGGGGTTCGAACGGAAACAGTCTGAAATGGGGGGTCTCGGCCTGACTCGGCCCAACCCCCCCAGGGTCGGCCCAAACCGGGTGACCCGGCCTGGCGTGAACACACCCGCATGGCCAGGCTAGTCATGCCGTTGTGGAAGGGGGGGGGGGGGGGGTCCCCCCCCCCCTTGATTGAATCCGTGGCCCCCCTCCAAGTGGGGGGCCGTTCCCTTGACCGTCGGGGGTTATGACCCCCGGTCTCCCTCGGTCCTGCACGGTCGCCATACCAGCAGCCTGCCACCGTGCCTTCAGTCGTGGTGGCCCTTCTCAGCGGTGCGCCGGGCACCGACAGACCCTTCTGCGGACCACCGGAGTTGCTTCAGTGGTCCGGTCTCAACTCTGTCATCGCCTGCGGTCCTACTGGGACCTTCCCCTCGTTGCAAAGCCTTCAAAACGCCCCTGTGGCCCGTTCTTCCATGGCTCGTCGATCCGTATGCCAAATAAAAAAACCGTGTCTCTTCGTGGTTTTTCGGCGCGGTGCGACGGCGCTGCAGCTTTCTTCGGCTTCAATGACGTGGCGCGACGGCCCCGCGCATCCTTGCCGCATGTTCCCGCACGGTGTGACGACACCACGCCATCCCCATTCCAAACCACAACAAGGTCAACAACAAAATTAAGGGAGGAGGGTCGGCCATGTTTGTGCGGTCCGACCCCTCCCTTTAATCGATAGAAAGTGGTCAAATTTGAAACAAGGAACGAAGACTGAAGAAATCATGAACAACAACAACAAAATCCCCTACCTCGAAATTTACGTCGCACGTCGTGCAAGTTACGGAAGTCGAACGTCACGGAGTGAAGATCCGTATAGGTCGACGAAGAACATCTGAGGAGGAAGCGGCGTCTCCCTTCCTTTTTTGGGGAGAGAAGATTATATAGTGACGTCGATGGTGAGCTTTCGCATCGGTGCCTCCTCTTGGTTGTGGAGGAAGAAGATGACAGAAGAATCTGAGTCGCTGAGTCGATGCACTCCCTCGGATAGATAGCGTTCTTCGTTGAAGTGGGGACGTTCTTCGCCGAAGAAGATGAAGTTCTCCCAAGGAACAAGATCTCTCCCTCACCCAATATCCTCACACAACTAGCCAACTTATTAAAATAAGGCCTCCCCCTTATTTTATTATGTTTTCCATGCCTTTTCAAAAACTCAAAAATCAAACTCTTTAGTTAAATTAATTGATTAGGTTTAATCAATTAACTTAAAGTGAGTTATCATGAAATAAAGAGGGAGAGAGAGTGAGTTATACATTAATTACAAGGGGAGTTAACAATCTTAAGAGGGGGTTTATGAGAGTTATGGAAATGTGAAGGGTTGGGGCTTATGTGGGCCCCACCCCACATTTATCCTCACATGGGTAGTTAGGTTGTTGGTGGGTCCCACCCTATCTTCCCCAGGCAGAGGTTATAACCACTTAAGATATAATAATAAAATTGTCCCACCATTTTATTCACCTCTTAATCAATCCACAAAATTAAACTCCTTCTCTCGTGAAAACGAATCTACAGTAAAAGTCCTCTTAAGAAATTACCAGCGTTGCGGTTCCATTGGTGCCCTCGGATTTCGATTCCGAGCATCGGTTCAAAAGTTAGAAAAACCCACTCGTTCGTTCATTAAACGTACCCGAGCTAAACTTTGTAAAATGATTCCGGGCACACCGGGCCTCGGAATCATGCGCCGTCAGAAACTGCGTACTCGTAAAATCCCAAAGCAAATTAAGAAAAAAATTCCTTGAAATTTCAAGGTCTTTACAGTCAGGAGGAAGATGAATCTCCTTTAGCTAGATCATCTCAAGCATGGGTATTAAAGCCCTATTAGCACGCGTATCTGGCTCAGATGATTGAGTCCAAAGAAGAAACCATCTTTGATGAAATTCCTATTGTGAGGGAATTCATGGAAGTGTTTCCTGAGGAACTGTCTAGTATTCCTCCTAGAAGAGATGTTGAGTTCTCAATTGAACTTATACCTGGGGCACTACCAATATCCAAGACTCTGTATATAAGGGTTGTTGTAGAGCTTGAAGATCTGAAGAAACAACTACCAGAGAATCCGGATAAAGGGTTTTTACGCCCAAGTGCTTCACCATGGGGTGCACCAGTCCTCTTCGTCAAGAAGAAGGATAGGGCAATGCGGCTTTGCATCGATTATCATGAACTTAAAAAAATAATGATAAAGAAAAAGTATCCTCTCCCAAGAATCAATGACTTGTTTGATCAGTTGCGTGGAGAACGATACTTCTCCAAGGTGGATATGTGGTCGAGATATTATCAAGTAAGTTTGAAGAAAGAATATGTCCCCAAGACTGCTTTTCGTACAATGTATGGGCACAATGAATTCATAGTAATGCCTTTCAGACTCACCAATGATCCAAAAATATTCATGGACATGATGAATAGAGTCTTTTGAGATTACCTTTACTAATTTGTGGTAGTATTTATAGATGATATTCTAATATACTCCAAAACCAAGGAGGATCATGCGGAGCATTTAAAAACTGTACTGGAGACTTTGCGCAAGGATAAGCTCTAAGAAATGTACAAAAAGAGTGAGTTATGGTTGAAGGAGGTCTCATTCTTGGGCCATATCATTACAAGCAATGGGATATCTGTGGACCCCTCCAAAACAGATGCAATTGAGGGATGGATGAGGCCAACATCGGTAACGGATATCCGTAGCTTCATGGGGTAATCTGGATATTATCGACGATTTATGAGAAATTTCTCACGATTGACCAACCCTCTTACCATGCTAACACGAAAGGGAGTAAAGTTCTCTTGGAGTGATAAATGCGAAGAAAGATTCAAGGAGTTGAAAAGGAGGCTTATCACTGCTCTCGTGCTTACTTTACCCACAAGTGGGGAGTTTTTGTGGTATTCAGTGATGATTCAAAAAGGGATTAGGATGTGTGCTGATGTGAAATGATAAATTGATATCCTATGCCTCAAGGAAGTTTAAAATGCATGAGAAAAACTATCCAACGCATGATCTGGAGTTGGCGGCGGTGATCTTTGCCTTGAAAATCTGGCAGAATTATCTCTATGGAGAGAAATGTGAGATATATACTGACCACAAGAGTCTTAAATATATATTCACACAGAAAGAGCTTAATATGCGCCAGAGAAGATGGATAGATCTCATCAAGGATTATGATTTCTCAATCAATTACCACCCTGGGAAAGCGAACAAGGTGGCAGATTCCCTAAGTAGAAAGGACCCAGCAATTCTATCGATGATGAGAATTGAGACGGATCCAATCTTCTTAGACTTGATGAAGAAGGACGTGGTATTCCTAAAGAAGGGAACATCATCAATCCTTTCACAAATAATTGCTCAACCATCTCTTTTGGAAAGGTTAAAGGATTCTCAAAAGGATGATATGAGAATTAAAGAAAAATTGGGAGCTATCGAAAAAGGGAAATCCTCAGAGTTTAATGTTAATGAAGAAGGAATTGTGCGGTTTGGGAAAAGACTATGTGTTCCATCAAGTCCGGAGCTGAAGAAGGAACTTTTGGATGATGCACATAGTTAAAATTTCTCTATTCACCCAGGGAGCACAAAGATGTATCGAGATCTATGTGAAAATTTTTGGTGGGATAATATGAAGAAGGAGATCATTGAATATACATCAAAATACTTGGTGTGTCAGCAAGTGAAGGCAGAGAGGAAAAAGTGTAAGGGGATGATGCAACCATTTCCCATACCAGAATGGAAATGGGAGAACATCACCATGGACTTTTTCACCGTACTTCCAAGGACATCCAAAGGAAACAATGCAATCTTGGTTGTTGTGGATCATCTTACAAAGACTGCACACTTCATTGCTATTCAAGAGGATTTCCCTTTGGATCAACTAGAACAGATATATATCCGGGAAGTGGTACGGTTGCATGGAATACCACTATCTATTGTGTCTGACTGAGATCCAAGATTCACCTCTATGTTTTGGAAGAGTCATCAACATGCTCTGAATACTGAACTGATCTTCAGTACGGCCTATCATCCTCAAACTGATGGCCAATCCGAGTGGACTATCCAAACACTTGAGGACATGTTGAGAGCATGCTCAATGAACTTTAAAGGAGGATGGGATCAACATCTTCTTCTAGTTGAGTTCTCTTATAATAACAGTTTCCACTCAAAAATCCAAATGGCACCATATGAAGCCCTGTATGGGAAAAGGTGCAGAACACTGGCATGTTGGGATGAGGTCGGTGAACGTAAGCTGCTTGGACCAGAAATGGTCGAAGAAATGGTGGAGAAGGTGAAAACCATTTAGCAGCATATCAAGGAAGCCCATAGTCGACTGAAGAGTTATGTAGATAATCATCGATGAGACATTGAGTTTAAAGTTGGAGACATGGTGTTTCTACGCATATCTCTGTGGAAAAAGGTCATGAGGTTTGGAAAGAAAGGGAAGTTAAGTCCAAGGTACATCGGCCCCTTCGAGATTCTTGATCGTGTTGGGGCTGTGGCCTATCGACTAGAACTTCCACCTACCATGGCCAAGTTGCATGATGAATTTCATGTATCCCTCTTAAAGAAGTACATACTGGACCCTTCACATGTACTCTCTCCTGAGGTGGTACAATTGGAAGATGATCTCTCTTACGAGGATCAACCAGTGAAGATCTTAGATCGTAGAGAAAAAGTTCTACGAAATAAGACAATGCCCCTCGTAAAGGTTTTGTGGAGAAACCACAAGTTTGAAGAAGCGACTTGGGAATCGGAGGATATGATGATGTTGAGTTACCCACATTTGTTTTAGTGTGGGGAAAAGAAAAATTTTGAGGGAAAATTTTTTTAAGGGGGGGATATTGTAACGACCCAAAGTATCATTAATGGAAATCCCTCTTGATATAATTAAATGTCTCTTTATGTTTATATAAAGTGTCAACTTCATTGGTTTTATGTTATGAATTTTGACCATTGATAATATAGCCGTTGAACTGTAATCACATGATTAGAATAAATATAGAACTTTAACAAATCCTACATACTCAGATAAAAGAAGTGATGGTCTCATCCAGTAGAATTGCTCCATATGAAGCCCATTTGTCGTAGCTCAGAAAAGAGGTCGAATCCTTGGGCTTCGCTCTTGACCAAGCCCAAGCTGAGCTTCATCATGTCAAGCTTGATCATGACCCTCTATAGGAAAATTGGAAGTTGATTGAAATTACCACTCGAGCGATGTTATCTGAGCCACCCCAAGAGTCTGTCACCATCGCACACCTTACCCTTAGGTCATATACGGCTGTTTTAAGGGGTTATGTAACAAATAAGTAGTACTATGTTCATTTAAATTATTTTTTGTATATAATAATGAATATAACTTCTAGTCATTTTTGATACATTGTAAATAGTTTTTAAAGTACAAATGGTGTTTTTAGTTATTATTTAATTAAAAATTTTATTTTATTAAATTAAGGGAATTTTAAATTAAATAATATTTTAATAAAATAATAATAATAATATTAATTTAATTTTTATTAAATAGAAATGAACTTATAATTTTATGAATGCAATTAATATTTTTATTAAGGTTTGAAAGCCATTTCTGTCAAAACTCGTGAATTTTCGATAATTGTCGGTTTTTATTTTAAAAGTAAAAATTCACATATTTAGAAAGTTATTTAGATAAAATAAATTTTATTTTTGGAGTCAGGGTGTCGAAATTATCCAACGGTGAATTTTTCATAATTTTCTGAGACATTCCAATTTTTGGGTAAAAATTAAATACCGTTTAAATATATAATGTGTTTTATGACATCATAATAACTCAATAGTGATGTAATAAAATAATATAATCTTTATGTTCGGCCAATATATTTTTTAACATTAAAATAATGTGATTTATTGTTTGTTTGACTTACTTTTCAAAGCATTAATGGACCCCTCAAGACTTATTCAACACTTTGCCTTTTTAAATTAATTTCCATGGGAGTGTGACTCACCTCCACATAAGCAACCTTATTATTTTAAGAAGTTCGGACTTTGGCCTTATAAAATATTTTTTCCCTATTCCCTTTGCGAAAAACCATGGGCAAAAACTATGGGATGGTTTGTGGTTTAGATTAATTTAATATAAGGGGTCCCAAACCTAAATAATAAAGAATTCCCTCACCTTTCCTATATAAACCTACCCAAGCTCCCACTTCCTCCTCACTCAAAGCCCTTGGAGTTCACCCAACCTCTGCCCTACTCTCTTTAGAATCCTCCCAAGTTGCCTCAAGATCCCAAGAAGCCTCTCACAAGCCTCTCTCTAGCCTTTGTAAGCACACTTCCAAGTAAGGGTTTTTTCATCCTTTCTCATTTTTGTCTAATTTTCATTAAGTTGGTTTGCACTTTTAATTTAAATAATGAATGTTGGGGTATGGTTTTACACTTCCCTCATACTTCCCTCTTTATTTTTGAATGATGGGAGACCCCTTTCTCTCTCATTTAATGCCTCCCATGTACACCCGTTACTATGCCGAAATTCTAAAAGGAACTTCTCCCTCCTCATTTACATTCAAGCAATACTTTTGTATCATGAACCTAAATTCCATTACAATTATTTGGAAATGTATATATATAACCTTATTACTGTCCATTACATGTAAATATTATGAGGAACCCCTTTCTCTCTCATCAACCTTTTTTATGAATTCTTATGTCACGCCGTTACGCTGCCGAAATCGCACTGATTTTCTAAGCCAATGTCATTGTGTAGTGAATACCATGCCCATGTCTCCATCAAGGGTATTCACCTTTATGCACATTTACTTATTGATTTTAATTATTCATGTATGAATTCCACATTCCTTTATCATGGAATAAATAGTTATGTTTTATTAATCCATGTTTTATGATCCATGTGGCACACTTATGCATGAAATGAAATGTTTAAGAAGGGTGCGACCTTATAGCACTCCAATGCATTGGGTAAAGTATAGTATCATGATACTTCATGTGCAATGAGTGTTGACTAATGATAATTCAAGTTCAATGAGGGTTTACTCTTGCTTTATTTGTAATGAGGATTTACTCATGCTTCATTTGCAATGGGCCTCGGCTCATGCCAATTCCATGTTAAGTTTTGCTACCACATTTCCATGTTATGATTATCATGCTTTATCATGCCTTTATGTTCATGTTTTTCTTACACTCTATTGATATTCCTATTTTCTAACATGTATTTTACTCCTCATGTTATTCCATGTGTACTCCCTTACTGGGCTTTATAGCTCACCCTTTTTTTATGCATGTCCTTAGCTTATCCCTTGCAATGCTAAGTACGAGAGAATGTAGTGGTCATGTAAAGGAAGTTTTCAATAAAGATGTTGTATTTCATGTTTTAAGTTTTTATGTAATGATGCTAATCCCCAAAGACACTAAACCTCTCGATCTTCTTTGTTGTATCATGTGAAGTTTTATGTAATAAATCATGTTTAAGTTGTAATAAAAAAAAGGTTTGTCATAAAAGATACGTTCATAAAACTACACATGTCATTGATTGGGGAGATATGGACATCGAGGATTGATCCTCCTTTGTAGATCACCCACTAAAAATCAATGATCGACAGGAGAGGACACTATGTGGATGGACCACCCATTTGGATCGCGTGTTGTGGCAGTATGAAAATGTGAAAGAAAGTTCCTAGGAGCGAGAGAGCCATATGTGGGCTCAGTATCCTGAGATGTTTGTTTAGTTTTTATTTTTAGGGAAGAATATATTAAATTCATAAATGATGTAGAGACATTTTTTTCCTCGTAAGAATTTGAAATATTCCTATATATATTTCCAGAGTTAAGCACTGGGACAACATGCAATTCTGAGGCCCGGTGTGCCCGAAATTAATGTTTATAAAAATATAATATTATGCACCAGTGGTTCTTAAATAAAATGGGTTAAATATTAAAAAAAAATATCAAATCAGAAATTGGATACCTTGGCTGGGTCTAGAAAGTAGTATTTTCTCTAAGAGCAGCCTAAAATAAGTTGGTGTAGGGTGTTCAGACATCTCGCTCATTGGAGGTATGTTCAGTGGATTAATTCGTTCATTCATTTTAACCTAAATAGAATTATGTGAAAATAATTCCATAGTGAATTATCTAAGTTCATCCACATAAACCATGGGATAATTTTAGAGTTTCCATTCCTCCTTTTATTGGTAGATCTCATTATATAATGATGAAACATTGGATCAGAAAAGGTAAGAGCATAGCGAACACAACGCCATACTTCAATCATTAGCAAGCACGTTCTTCGATGATGAATAGTCCAATCTCTAGAAAATACTAATCAATTTTTGGTTTACACCCTCTTTGATTAAATTTATTAATTAGATCGATCCATTTTATCGATATACACCAATTACATCGTTTTCGAATGCCTGGGTATTAATTAAATTGATCTTTTACAATTATTTCCTAACCCCTGTTTTACAATTCTTGATCGATTGAACAAGAATTCTTGGCATAGATCCTTAAAACATTGTTCTCATGATTTTAACCCTCATTTTATTCGTGTTCTTCATAGGTTGTACCCTATGGTCCCGGTTTGACGTTTTCATGCAGTACCGAGCCTAATGAAACCACCTGAACCATGATGAAATGATAATCGAGGCATATATTGATGAAATAAGGCTAGATATGGAATCATTATGAGGCATAGATGATTATTTTTATGATTTAAGATTAATAAATCAAAGAAAAAAAGTATGGTGGATTCATTTTGAATGAAAAAACCCCATACGAATAATGGAATTAGATTTTTGGTGAATGGTGGTAAGAAATGATAGATATGACTTAGATCTGATGATTTCATATGGAAACGATATGAGATATATAGTGAAACATATTTGATCGAGGAGTAGGTTTTGGATCTAATTTTCTATGAAAAACATGACTACCCACCATGTACAAGGAAGAACACATGTCATGTATCCCCTTAAGTGCAGCAGCTAGGGTTTCGGGAAGTCGTAAAGATGGCCCAATGTGTAGCCTTCCTACACGCCGTATACCCCATCCACGAGTGGATGATCCATGTGATGGATTACATATGAGTTACCTCATTTGAGAGTACATGTCCAGGCAAATGTCTGTGTGCTAGAGTATAGGGACATGGGGTCAGGCACAGAGGCATGTATCAATGTACACATAAAGTGCCAAGGTGCACGAGCAGGGACCCCGAGTATGAAGGACATGCCATGTAGACTTCCTACATGCCGTGTATCACTAATTGTCTTGGGATATGTGTACTATATAGGGAAAGTTACAAGTGGTGGTGAGAGAACACATGATTTTTGGGTCCCCTCACACATGTGTATCCCTTAGTTCCTTTTTAGGAAACTTCAAAGATTTATATCTCCTTCATTTAAACTCATATTTTGGCCCATGAGTAGAATATCCTAAGTTTTCCTCCATATAGAATGTGATGTTTCCCTGGTTATGGATTTAAATATACGATGTAAAATATTCTAGGCACAATTCTTATTTAAGAGATTTTTGATGATGACTGTGATTAGGAAAAATCAATAGCGGATTCTTCTTAAGTGGAACCCCCCATCTGTATGGGCATAGATCCTCTACAGTTACTTCTGAGTGGAACCCTCTACCAGGTAGGGTGAAGGTCATCGATGACTTGATTGGAACCCCCCCCCCCCCCATCCCAGAAGGGCATGGGTCCTAATCCTTTTTTGTGGAACCCCCTACTGGGTAGGGCATGGGTCCTCGATGATTAGAGTGGACCCCCTGTCACACTAGAGCTCACTTCCTCAGCCTACCGAGTGGAACCCCCTATCAAATAGGGTTCGGGTCCTCATGACACTAGATTTAAACCCCCGTCATCATGAGTTCATTCCCTCTAAAATACTATTAGATTAGAACCCCCCCCTATCATACTAGGGAACTTATCCTATGCTTCGAGTTTGTGGCCCCTCGACTGTGCGACATAGTGACGAGGCATGGTTTGACTTGAATGATTATTTATGTCCAGACGCATTATATTTTGGGCATCATTGATGGAATTTTGGTATAATTTGAGACTCGTATTCTTGGGATGAGATGTGATATGGATATCCCCTTACTCACTTGATTGAGATTCTTTTGACTAAGCATATATATATTCATATGTATCCATACCTTTAGATTTTGTACTCTCATTCCATTAGATGTGAAAATGTGTAGGGTACGCCATGTGAATTCAATGTTTAGCTTCTCATGGTCGGATGAGTATTATATTTTTCTATTGGTGGTTAATAATCGATATGTAGTTCATCCACTCATCAGGTAAAGCCCCCTATTCTTGGATGAGGTTACTCTTTGTTGGTTTGGATTTAAGTTTTTCTCTTTGACTGTATCATGAATCTACTATCTTTCTATCCCTATTGTATCTCTTAATACTCTCCCTTCAGCTTCTGAGGTGTCCTATTGGGTATTTATATACTCTCCCCTACATGGTCTTTGCCTGCACATGTCATGTCTTATGCCGATGATGGACAGGTCGACAATGACTTCATAGGAGCTTAGAGATACCTGATACTTTGGACCACGTATGATGGCCACAACTTGGGATTCAGAAGATGGGATCTCTCAGGTGTTTAATTTTCCATTTTTGTATGGTTGGGACATATTTCTAGTTGTTTATGCATTTTTCCCTTCACATTTTAGTTTTCACTATCATACTCTTGTACACCCAAGAGGTTATGCATGCTTGGTTTCCATTCTAGCTATGTTTCATCATTTACTCTTTTCCTATTAAATTTTTGATTGAGATGGTTGTGTGTGTGTGAATAAAGATACTTATTAAAAAGGAATCCCCATGTTATATATTCCTTTAGTGTTGTTTTCCATCTCATGGCCTATGGAGGTGGGCTTGGGGTATTTGCGTCTTGAGCCCCAGCTTAGGTTGGGTCATGAAGTATGATTAAACTGTACATGGGTAATATTGAAATATAACATCAACAAATCTATTTTTTTAAATAATCAATATTTTTAACTTGGTTGAGTGGGAACCCTTACATGACTTTGAGGTTCATATGCATAAATCCTGATGTACATTTCTAGAATTAAATAGATAAAAATACCTTACATATTTATGAATTGACTACACTGGAATATCCCCTTCAAAACACCTATTCATGTTTTCACTAGATCATCTCATAAAATTGATAATGATTTTTTGTGACATTAGGCAGAGCTGCATGGGCCGAAGGCTGGCGTCTTGTCCCTCATTTAGTATTGGGTTTGGTTTTTTCCACATAGTGATGACTTAATCTCTGATGCATCAGCCCAGGGTTACTCTAGTAAGTAAAACTAGCTATGATTATTTCCCCAGTGACCCGGTAGCCTAAATTACTTGAATACATTTTGATGGTAGGTATATTTCTTGAAGGCCTATAGATATCCCGGAGGCACTGTAGTCCAAAGGCCTAATTCTACAATCTGAAGTCCTAATTTAGGGGAATGGTGTCACTATTATAGTAGTTGCTACAACAACTCGGAAATCATCCCCTGTCTAGATTTGATCCCGGGTCTTTCATGAAGGATTTATGGGTGTTTAACACTAAGGAAAACCCCAACTACAAATAATTCTGAAATCTTGGATGCATAATGGTCATCTGAATTTTCAACAAGGTAACATTGAAATCCAATAACCTGTATAAAACTCACATGAGCCCCTCACATATGGTAATCAACATATTCATAATGGTAATCTTGTTTCATGCAAAGGATACTAGTTGTAAAGGACCTACATAAGTTTCATCTTTCAATTGTGAAAGGTTATGGAATTCATGTAAATTTCATCTCATGGTTCTGTAAAGGTGGTCTAAAAAACATAAAGGTCTTCCAATGTGTGATAGTTTACAGAAAATAATTATTATATGAATATATAATATGATAAATGGGTATTTAAATTCGATAATGAAATGGATGTATTATTTAAATATGTGAAATCATAATTTATTAGTTATTTTTTTTAAACATGATTAATATAGACCAGCCAAAATAGGGACTGGTACTTTGAGAAAAGGAGCGACCATGGAAAAGAGGAGAAAAACCTAATTATGAAAATGATGAGAGTATGAAAAGCATTTCATATTAAATACTTTGGTGATATTATAGTTTACCTATGAGACAATAATAGATAGTGTATGTCATGGATATGGTCATTTTGACACTCTAGGAAGCCAAAACAGAATGTAAAACGCCATAGACTATCATGGATGAATGCTTTGAGAATTCATCAAGACTGAAAGTTTATAGATATCACACATGTTGAGTTCCACTTTATAGAACATTTTATGTTACTGTATGATTCACAGAGACATGGAAAAATCTTAAATACCACCATATTCATGGATATAATAAGGCTATAAAAATTCAATTATCACATAGAGGTTCTTGATGGGTCTTTAAGTATTTCTAAAGAGAAACTTATATGTGATTCAAATGATATTGAAGACTGAGATTCTAGAAGAATTTAAAATGAAAAAAATCATGGGAATTGTTTTATGTTATACCTTATAATATATAGATAAGAAATAACTTGAGAATATAATGAGATAAAATTTTGATAGCCTAAATACCTCACAGTATCGAAGAGAGAAAAAAGAAATCAAATCTAAGAGAAATTTAAGATGTATTAGTCCTATGGACCCATGTTTTCATAGATACAAGGAAAATTAAAATCATAAAATATTTTAAGTGAGTTTCATTTAACAATTTTTGATCACCAATTTCAGTTGATGAAGATCATGAAGGTGTTGTAAGAGGTTGAACTAGTTGACCCAATGAGCCTGTGAAGGAAGACCAATATTTAGTGATACTGGAGAAACTAGAAGTAGACCTAGATATTTGTATTTATTGGACATTGTGTTTTAATAGAGTATTATTTCTTACAATGGGACTCTAGAATATGGAACAAAATTAGACTCTATTTTGATAAAACTATGATTGTCAATGGATGAATCCACTTTGGGATAGTGTGAAAGAATTTGAGATTAGGGGGACTTTCCAATCATGGAAATAATTAGATATTTTTGGATGAACCTTGTAAATATTCAGTGTTGTGATTTATATTATTAATATAGTATATGAGGTGAGGATATGAGAATATATTTAATGGATTGGGACCTTATCAATTTCGATAAGACGAGTTCAAAAAGAATAATTCATAAAATAAGACCACTAATTCACTAGACCACCTCTCAGTGGTCAATACTTCTTAGAGAATAAGAAATTATAGTGCTTAGAAACACAGAATGAACGTGAAGATCATAAAATCTTGATATGAGTCTACATAAAATCACCTATGAGATTAGTCAAGCATGATAGAATGAACTTCTAGGATATCATTGAGATAATTGGCTTCCATATTCACCAATGAAATTTGGTTTCACATTTTCAGTTATTTTAATCCCATATGAATAGATAATGATGGATAAAAGATAAAAAAATTAAATCCCCAAGTGAAATTCCAATCATACTGGGGAGGTTCAAACTAAAACATTGTTAATGTAAGGGTTCGTTACAATTCAATGCAGGCAATATTTTTCATCCGATGATTATGAATTCCATTTGTGGTCTTGGGTAATTATTCATCTATAAATTAATACCATTAAAATGAAAATTTCAATATTGGAACGCTAAAAAAATTATTATTATGATCATCTATAAATATTCCTTAATGTAAATCAACATTTTATTTTATCATATAATCACATTCATTTATCTTGATCTTGTATCAATGATTCATCAAAATGAAATTAATCAATGAATCATTTAAACAAAACCTACTTTATTGTTAATAGAGACTTTATAGTAAAAAATCATGCATATTTTTATTAATAAAATATATCATTTTTAATGAGCCATTCTAGTTTAATTTTAACTCATTTTTATGGTTTAATGAAGGAAAAAAAATACATATAGATTTTGAAGAAAAAACATAAAATAATTGTTACTTAGAGAAATATGTGGACAATCACTGGACAAGGCTATAACTTGAGACATGATGGAACATATGAGTATGAGAGCAGAACCATAGTGTAGGGAGTTACTTCGGTGAGCGAAAATGGTAATAGTGTGGCTCAACACCATGAGAGGACCATATAAAAGTAGTTTAAGACCCCTAAATTATGAACTAAAGGATAAATTGAGGAGAACACAGATGTGGGAATATGAATAAAGAGGACATTATTTCAATGAAATGGGAAATGAGTTGTTTCTCAAATTATGTGAAAAAACTCCATCCCCATAATCCTTATATCGAGCTAGTGTTATGTATGCATGAAAATACCTCTTATAACATTGACTATAATGGATGCAGTGTAGAAAACAATGATGCATGCATGAGATTTAAATGCTCATTATGGATTAAAAAATTAGTATTATTTGAAATTTTATAAAATGTTGAGATCAAAATGAGTAGGATTTATGAATAAAGAAACAATGTATAAAACTCATGAATATGGAAAGGACATGGTTCTTATAAAAATCTATAAAGTATAAATGGGGAGGCTTTAGATGTGTATGATTTCATGGTTTTGAGGAAACATTCATGTAAAAGGAATGGGATCATGTTGACAATGGTGTTGAGTCCTCATTCTATTTCAAGAAATACTGGAGGTGATGGTCACACTTGAGGGAATGGTGAAATGATAGGAATTTTCACAACTATGTCATTGTGTGATGATCTAGAGGCTCAAGATTTTGAAGATATTTTAATTACTAGTTTTACATCATGAAGAAACTTAAAATATGTAGGTCTAAATTTCTTTTGCCAGCAATAGGATTTATTGTGTGAATTTTTAAAAAGGATCATTTTATTTTGATATTTATATATATTTTCAAAATTTCATCCACACCAATATTTTGGGGAAATCAAGGGAGCTATATTTGAAGATTTGTGGTGATTCATTGATTATTTTTTAGATGATATTCTTGATGATTTTTTGGTATCAACATTGGATAGTGAATAGTGAGGTTTTGTGATGTCTTTATTACCTCCAAACATCATAATTTTAATATTCTAAATACTACAGAGTTGTAGCACCTGATGTTGTCTCCCAATGAAACCACGTTTAAGGAGTTCCTTTATCTGATGTTTATTATTTTTTCCTTTTTTTATTGTTTTCAAGGGGATTTCTAATATATTATATTAACTACTAAAATTCAAAAAACTAAAAGATAACAAAACAATATCTAAACAAGAATAAGTGAATGAAAAGTGGAGAGAATTCAGAAATGGAACATTGGATCTTTATAGTAATTTTCCTGGTTCATCTATTCTTCATATCTTTAAAAGTGTTCACTCTATAAATTCAACCAATACATAGATTGAGATCTCTAAAGATATATATCATTAAGTTTGAAAATTCGAGGCCATTAACAAATATCACATTCATTGACCACCTTTTATTAAGAGTTGGTCAACATATTCAAAGATCACCAAAAACCCTAAAAAATTTGAGTTCCTAACTATACTGAGTTAAGAGTCCACACTCGATGAATAACACAATCTGATCAGATATATGTCGATCAAAGAATGAAAGAGATTTGAAAACATAATAGAAAAAAAACCATCAAACTTCAATGAATTATTTAACAATTGTAATTATGGAGAAAAATTTCAGTCTCAAAGAAGAAATAAAAGATCAGAATAGAATCACCAATCAAAAACACTAGATCTAGCCACTAAACTACTCAGATAATCAGTTTCTAGAATGTGAATGACCTTTAGTCTTCATCTCCATGATTAGAAATTGTTATTCTTTGAGCATACTGGAAGATCTCCAAGTTCTTCCCTCTATACTTCCACCTCCATTATCATCGAATGTCCCTACAGTTATCCACATCTCAATGGACATAATTGTTCCTCTATATACATTTTTATTATTTTTTATTCCATCTGGAAAATCACACAACTCCTTATTTCTAGGTGACAGAAAATAGTACATCCTTCAGCTGTCTCTCTCATGATTGAAAAGTGGTATTTATTTTTCACATGTATTTACTAATTAATATGAGCACATGAATCTATCTAAGATTAAAATTGAAAATCCTTCAAGTTCTCATGAATATTCCTTCAATAGTGTCATAAGTAATTAATTCAAAAAAAAACATGCTACAATTTCACAAACTCAACTCTCAAAATTTGGATTGATTTAATCCACTGAAATTTCTCAGACTGGCACACACTATGCCACTCATTTTCAACACACTACTATGTTGTTCATTAACAGTGGCTACATATTCATTATTAATCCTACCCTAAGCCAGCTCATCTCAAAAACCATTTTCAACTATATTTAACTCAACAATTATTTGAGAACCATCATTATCAACGCTATGCAAACTAGTGCATGTTAAAAGAAGTGTTCAAAAAAATCCATCAAAGCCAATAATTTACAACTTGACTTGAAATTTGAATACAGTCTAAAATAACATATTTAATGGTATTTTCTAGACTGTTTGAGCACAAATTTCATCATATTAAAATCCTGCCCTTTCAAATTTCATTAGAAATTTTATGTTCAAAACAACAGCGGTAACAAATAGATTTTATAAGCAAGAAAATGAGAATAATTGAAAAACTGATGTTCTCCCTGAATTAGAAGCTTTATTTTCCTTTTCAAAGACTCAAAACACCCCTTATTTACTTTAACAAAGCTCCTATGGTTAACATGAAATCTCTTAAAAATTAAATCATATTGAAATTATATAATAGAAAAATTCAACTCAAGTAAATAAAAACAAGAGTTTTAGAATTGAGTGTGTTGGCACAAGTTTCATTAGGTTGTAGCTTCTTTTGATCAATGTAGTTCATAACGTATTTGATCCAAATGATGGACAGTGGCCTCAAGCAGATTCCCCTAGTGAAAAAAGAACTCATAAGTTTTTGGACATCCTTTCTGGCCTCTTTATTTCCTACAAGAAAAAGAATCACATTTTAAATGTATATTGAAATTTAAAAACATAGCACATAAAGTAAAAGTTAATGGGGAAATGAAAGAGGAATCTTGGGTAAACCCTACTAAGGGTTGCTATAGTTTATGTTTTCCACAATTGGAAAACTTGTTATTTATCCCCATTCCATCCGTGGCTGAGAGTTATGTGTTAAGAACAACCACATTTTTGATTTCCCTTATCCCTTCATCTTAACATTGTTGTGGTCCTTTTTGGAATAGTATGGTGTATACATCCACCTCAAAGTGTTGTAAAATTCACCAATTGGGGATAGAAGAATAATATAAGGGGCCTCCACTTTCACTTCTTTAGGAGGAATGTTGTCCTCTATCCGCTCCAAATATTCTTGGGACATACATAGCATACAGAAAAAAAAAATCAATTTTGTTTCAAAATGGATAACCTTCTCCTCTTTGTCTTCTCCGTACATTAAACCTTCTTTTACAAGAAATTCCAATACTCCTTGGGCCTGTGAAGTGGGTGTTTGTTCATCAGTATTATAACAAGGGGACTAAGAATAAAATATCAGATTCAGATAGTTCAAAACATGAATGATTGAAAAAATCAAAATCTTCCAGAAGTGATTCTGTTGAAAATACTTTTTCTTCTTCCACGACCTTAGAAAATTCAATCATTACATGAAGTGATTATTTATGAAAATCATCCTCGGCCACTTGGATTTCATCCTCAACATTTGGGAAGTTAAGCTATCCTATATGGAACTCAAGAGAAATTGTGAAAACTCGTACAGTTCTTGAACTAAATCCTCCAAGACTTGTGGATTTATAACCACTTTAAATTCTTCCAACATTATTTTAAATTCATTTTCATTCAATGTTTTGAAAATTTCTTAGTGTTGCAGTAAAAATGTCAAACAATATTATCCATGGGTTGATCAAATTTCATTAATACTTATTGATTTTTTTTCGGGTTTTTTTGTTTTCTAGTTTACTTTATATTCTTTTTGGACAACTTTGCGACCTCCCTGACAATGACACCAATTGAAGAGTGTGGTTTTTTTCAATATTACCTACCAATTTGAAACTTTTAATCCCTAAATAATGCAGTATAACAACACCCAGAGTTATCTCATAACAAGATTGCATTTAAGGAGTTCCTTTGTCACATATTTTTTTAATGTTTTAATTTTTTTCACAGGGGGTTCAAAGATAGGAAATGAACTATTAAAATTCACAAAACCAATTTATAAGAAAACCGTAGCTAAATAGGTATTAGTGATTGAAAGGTGGAGAGTTGTCAGAAATTGAATAATGGATCTTCGTAGTGATTCTCCTGATTCATTCATTCATTATTGCATAAATAGTTTTTAGTCCATAAATTCCCTAAATACACAGTTCAAGACCTCTAAACATTTATGTCAATAATTTTGAAAATCCGAGACCAACAACAATGATCTTAGTTATTGACCTCCTTTCGTTAAGAACTGGTCAAAGCATTCAACGATTTCCAAACACAATGATAGAATTGAAATCTTAATCGAACTGAGTTAACATTAGCCACTCGATTAACAGCTCACATTGATCGACTATATGCTGGTCAAAGAATGGAAGATATATGAAAATATAATGACAAAAGAAACAATTATAAAACTTTAATCGATTATTTAACAGTAGCAATTCTGGAGAAAATTTTAGTTTCAAAGAAGAAATGAAATCTTCGAATGGAATCACTAGTCGAAACCCTAGGTTTGGCCTCTAAAATACTCGGTTGATCATGTTTGTGGAACACAAATGACCTTCGATATTCATCTCCATGATTGAAAACAATTCTTCTTCGTGCTTGTTGGAAGATCTCTCGGTTCTGCCCTTCATCACTCCACCTTCAATGTTGTCGAATATCCTTTGGCATTGTCGGCCCCACAATTTCCAGATTTTTTCCGCCATATAACTTTTTATTATTTTTTTCTGTCGTCTGGAAAATTACACAACTCTTTTTTGGCAAGTGGCACAAACAAGTATGTCCTTCAGCCATCTCTCTCATGACTGGAAACTGATATTTATTTTTTCCATGCAACACCCATTTAATACCCACACATTTAACCAGCAAACCTTAAATCTGACCACTCCGTTGGTTCTCAAATAGCTTCCTTCAAAACTGTTACCAGTAATCAAGTCAACAAAGAATCATACAACAATTGTACAAACTCAACTCTTAGACGTCAGTTTGAGTTAATCCACTAAAAGTGCTAAAACTTCCACCCCCTGTGCCGCTCATTCTCAATAGACCCCAAGGTGTTCGTTGACCATGTCTATATCTTCTTTATCAATCCAACAATGACACGACTCATATCAACAACCATTTTCAACCGTATTCAACTCAACAATTCGTCAAACGCCTTGGATGCATATTTATTCATACCTGGTCTCAAATAACATGAGAAAAATGGCTCATATTCATCGTGCTCATGTTGTTGATCGAAAAATAATTAGCATACGGCGCATCAATAATCACGAGATAAAATAAAGTGCAAAATACGAAAATAAATGATATCAGATGGAACGTAGAAAAACCTCTAAATGAAAGTGTAAAAAACCACAGGTAAATGGAAGGATCAATATGAGTAAAAGTGTATATACACTCACACAATATTACAAGGAGAAAACCATCGTAAAAAACTCCTTTGAATGAGTGGTGAAACCGCCTCATGAAATACCGCAAATAAATGAAAGAAGTCAAGAACCATATGAGATTCACAAAACAAGAGATCCTGCTGCCTTATAGAGGCAAACCCTGTGGGTGGGTTTGGTGGGGTTGGCCACCCACAACCTACCACGCTGCGTGCCTCCCTTGTTTTGTCAAAAGAGGCGGCACAGATCCACTACTCGTCCATTCTGAATTTATTAAACCATTAAAACTCATTTTCTACACTCATTCAGCAGATCTTCAATCCAGTGCCGATGAACATCTTAAGCGAGCCTTCGTTCAACTTCTCCTGCAAGCTTCAATGGCAACTCCACGGGTTCAAGTTCAGATTTACGGTTCCCGTGGTTCAATCAGCCGGACAAGCGGATTCAAATTACAGCGCAAAGGGACGTGCTTCAGAATTGTAAAGTTCGAAGTCCTCTCCTTCCAAATTGACAGTGGGGGTAGCCATAGAACGATTTTAAAGCTTCTTGGCCAAACTTCCACCTCAATGAGTGATGCAGGCGCGACCCTACTGCCATCTTAAACTGGACGCATCCATCCTTCTGTAGATAGAGCCAATCGACGTCATCATGATTCTTCAACCACTGCGCAGGCTGAGGAGGCTTCGTCGTCCTTAGGTCTTTCTTGGTCGGCGACGTCTTCAGATCCGCTGTCCCGAATCGATTCTTATTTAATCCTTCGAACTCGTCTTCGAATGATTCTTCATTCATAAATCTGTACACAGCTCGATTTCGACAACAGTTATTCTTCATTCGAGCTTGGCACCAGAATCATCGGCAAGCAATAAGAGTCTTCATGCTGAGACAGACAAGGCTTCGATCGATTCCACAAGGTCCATGTTGGTAATCGGAACCGGTATACAGTGAACGCAACAGAAAAGAAAAAAAAAATTGTTTTTAACAAAGCTGAAATAACAGAAAAGAAAAGTAAAGAATACATCCATTTACATGGTTCCGACATTTTAGTTCAGTCCACTACAAGAACACCATAAAAAAAATAATTATTATTATGAAAAAAACAGAGCACATACAATAAAGAAAACACAAAGTAAAGAAAACCACACTTGTAAACCGAATGAGCTATCCAGGCACATGGACCTCGTCACTCCAGAGCCAACCACGAAACCAGGATTGAAGAATGCAACATTTTCCCTCGAATCGGATGGAATCACGCACAAAACCCTGAGAACCAGACCGAAAAACAAAAACAAAATAGGATCAAAACAACACAGAGAAGCGTTGAAGAAGATGCGACTCTGCTCCGGTTTAAAGAACTTGAACACGAAGCGGTCCACACTGTGGGGGAAGACGGGAAAGCGACGAACGCGCGAACAAAAGAAAAAGCGAACCACATCAGAAATTGAATCTTTCCCCCCAAATAGAAGCGGATGTGCAGCGACAAAATTAAATGTGCAGAAAAATAAATTTGACACCGGAAATTTTTACGTGAAAACCCCGAAAGGGAAAAACCACGGGACCTAGTCCAGAAAGAGGGATCCACTAAAATCAAAAAGTACACGGTAGAGACTCCCCAAAATGGAAGAGATCTCAAAAGTAATACTCAAGAATAAAAGTATGGATCAAAAGGTGGAGAGCAAGAAAGATGATCGTCAAAGAAAGGCGATCACCAAATGAGATTTGCTCTCGGTGTTATTGCTGCCGGTCATGTTCAAATGTCTTGCATCTGCCTCCTTATATAGGAAAAGAATCAGCGTCAAAATAATGTCGCCGCGTCCAAAGAGTGTCACCGCCTGAATTAATTCACGCGGTCTTGACCCGCATTAAAACAGATACCGCATGAGCACCAATTGAGGAGGCGTTACCCAGTGCGCCAACCAGAAAGGCGCCCAACAATCTCCCCCTCCGACTCAAGTGGGGATCACCGCCAACCCTGCAATCTGTCGGCAAGTCTCAAATTTTCCTCTTGGTAAACTCTTGGTCAACATGTCTGACCCGTTGTCATCAGTGTGGATCTTCTCAAGCTCTAACTGTCTTGAATCAAGGACGTTGCGAATCCAATGATATCGAACATCGATATGTTTCGACCTGCCATGAAATGTAGAATTCTTTCCCAAATAAATAGCACTCTGACTATCACAAAATAAAACATACCTATCCTGATTTAAATTGAGCTCTCGAATAAACATTTTCATCCACAAAAATTTTTTGCACACCTCAGTAGCTGTAATAAACTCTGACTCTATGGTAGATAAAGCAACACATCTCTGCAATCTAGACTGCCAAGATACAGCTCCCCCTGAAAAAGTGATCAAATAGCCTGAAATAGACTTCCTCGAATCGATATCTCCTGCCATATCTGAATCTGTAAAGCCACAAAGCATAGGTTCCCCTTTGCCAAAACACAATCTCAGATCAGAAGTACCACGAAGATAACGAAAAATGTACTTCAATGCTCTCCAATGCTCTCTACCTGGATTTGATAGAAAACGACTGACCACACCAACTGCATGAGCTATATCAGGTCTAGTACATACCATTGCATACATCAAACATCCAACAGTAGATGAATAAGGTATGTGTTGCATCTCCTCTCACTCTTCATCAGTAGAAGGTTACTGACTTGTACTGAGCTTAAAATGTAAAGCAAGAGGAG
This sequence comes from Viscum album, assembly GCA_963277665.1. Lineage (NCBI taxonomy): Eukaryota > Viridiplantae > Streptophyta > Magnoliopsida > Santalales > Viscaceae > Viscum > Viscum album. The sequence continues at coordinate 899,814,842 of OY728127.1, forward strand.
TACTAACTACTTTCGATCTATCCATAGAAAATCTCTGAAGAACCTTCTCAATGTATCTCTCCTGAGATAACCACAACATCTTGGCCTACCTGTCACGGGAGATCGTCATGCCAAGAATCTGTCGTGCTGACCCCAAGTCTTTCATCGCAAAAGACTGACAAAGATCCTTCTTCAATCTGTCAATTCTAGAAGTATCATGGCCAACAATGAGAATATCATCAACATAAAGTAACAGTACAATAAAATCATCATCAGTAAATCTCTGAACAAAAACACAATGATAAGAAGATGTTTTCCTGAAACCCTGATGATAAATGACAGATTCAAACTTCTTATACCACTGCCTCGGAGCTTGCTTCAAACCATACAAGCTCTTCTTCAACTTGCAGACATGATTTTCTTTACCTGTTTCAACAAAACCCTCTGGTTGCTCCATATAAATCTCCTCCTCTAAATCTCCATGGAGGAAAGCTGTCTTCACATCCATCTGCTCAATCTGCAGATCTAAACTGGCAGCCAAACCAAGAACAACCCGAATGGAAGACATTTTGACAACAGGTGAGAAAATCTCATCAAAATCAATACCTTTTTTCTGATGGAATCCTTTGACAACTAACCTTGCCTCGTATCATGGAACAGAACTAGATTCTTCATTCATAATCCGATAAATCCACCGATTTTGCAAAGCTCTCTTCCCTATCGGTAACTTCACCAACTAAAAAGTGTGGTTGTCGTGCAATGATTTCATCTCGTCATCCATTGCCGCAACCCATCTGTCCGTCTGTTCAATCTCCATTGCCTCGTCAAACGATTCTGGTTCTCCCCCTTCAGCGAGCAGCACATACTCATCAGGTGAATATCGAGTAGAAATGGTGTGATGCCGAGATGACCTCCGAAGTGGAACTGCAGGTTCATTAATAACCCCTGGAACCGGATCATCAGAAACAAAAGGTGCATCAGAAACCTCAACTCTAACCTGTTCACCTTGAGCATCATTCTGTACATCAACATGATCATCATAATCAACAACATGAGGTAAATGTGAATTAGAACCTGACTCAAGACTGACAAAACCATCAGAAGTTGGAGAAGCATATTTTTCTCCCTTATCAATGTCTGCAATAGTCTGATCCTCCTTAAACACTTCATCACGGCTTCTGACAAGTTTCTTCAAAACAGGATCATAGAACCTGTACCAAAACTCATCGTGTCCATAGCCAATAAAAATACACTGGCGTGTCTTACCATCTAGCTTGGATCTCTCATCTCTAGGCACATGAACAAAAGCCTTGCAACCAATGATGCGCAAGTGATCGTACCTGATCTCTTTGCCATACCAAAATTTGTCGAGAGTGTCTGTCTGCAAAGCAACCGCAGGTAACAAATTGATAATATAAGCAGCAGTAAGTAAAGCCTCACCCCAAAAATGTCTAGGAATCTTTGCTTCTGAAAGCAAACAACGAACTCTTTCCAGCAAATTTCTGTTCATCTGCTCAACTACACCATTCAGCTGAGGTGTCTTGGGCGGCATCTTCTGATTTCGAATACCTTCCAGCCTGCAATACTGATCAAACGGACCACAATACTCTCCTCCATTATCAGTGCAAATACATTTTAATTTCTTTCCTAATTCTCTCTCATCAGAAACATGAAATTGCTTAAAAACACTAAGCACCTAACTTTTGGCTTTCAAGACATAAACCCAGAGCTTTCGTGAGTATTCATCAATAAATGTAACAAAATAAAGACCTCCACTAAATGTCTTCGATTTCAAAGGACCAAAAACGTTAGAATGTACCAATTCAAGTACCTGTGACTTCCTGTGTGGAGGATGACTGCTGAAACTCACTATGCTCTATTTTCCAGCCATGCAATGATCACATGTGTCCAACTTGACACTCTTCAAATCTGGAAGAAGATTTATCTTGGCCAAACAACTGAGACCTTTCTCACTAATGTGACTGAGCCTCTTATGCAACAACTTGGACGAAACACTGCACTCAACAACGCAAGCAGTATCACAAGAAATAGAATCTCTAGTCCAGTACAAACCTGATTGCTTCTTCCCTCGAGCCACAATCAAAGATCCCTTGGAAAGCATCAATTGGAAATCACCAAAAGTGCTGATAAACCCTTCATCATCAAGAACGCTGATAGATATAATATTCAAACGAACCTCGTGTTCATGTCGTACATTCTTCAAAATCATCTTACTTCCTGTACTGGTCTTTAAACAAACAGTCCCGATGCCTACAATGTTAGCATGTCCATCGTTTCCCAAATTCAAAATCCCAAAATTACCTAGGCTATAAGATGTAAAGAACTCCTTCTTCGATGTCACGTGAAAAAAAGGCACCACTGTCAACAACCCAGCAAGAATCATCAGAATCAATGTTAATGGAATCATAAACAATAACAAGATCACCCCCTGTAGCAGCGGCACCATCATCATCTCCATTGCCATTTTTCTTATGTTGATTTTCCTTCAATCTGTTCTCTCTTTTCAGATGATAATAAAACTTCTTAACATGCCCCTTCTTACCACAATGATGACATTCAAAATCTCTCTGCTTCAGTCTGGATTTGCTTCTGCCTCTGCTCTTATCTCGACTGCTCTGCCCCTGGTCTTGGCTTCTCCCCCTGTTCTCTGTGACCAAAAGCTCGGAAGAAGATTTCTACTGAATACGTCTCCTGACCTCTTCATTTAAAATAGCAGACTTGACAAAACTAAATGTCACATCACCATTAGGAGAAGAACTGGTTAGAGTAACACGTATATTTTCCCATGAATCAGGTAAAGTGTTAAGTAGCAAAAGATCTAAAACCTCATCTTCAAAATTGATACCCTTTCCAGACAACTGATCAAAACATCTTCGATATTCACTTAAATAATCAGAAATAGACGTACCTTCTCTGTACCTCAAGTTCATCATTTGCTTGAGTAGAAAGAGTTTATTGTTTCCCGTCTTCGAAGGGTAGGTCATCTCAAGATTCTCCCACAAAGTTCTGGCGTGATAGATGTTGACAATGTGGTTCATCAAGTTGACTTAGACTCATTGACGAATGAAGCCGCAAACCATCTCATGCTCGAACGCCCATTCTTCATCTGACATTCTCTTTGGATTTTGGGTACTAAACACTTGAAGATGCATTCTCTTGATAAAAAGAAGATCCTTCATTTTAAGTCGCCACATATGGTAATTGGTACCATTTAACAAAATCATCCGACTGTAGTTGGCCTCCATAATAAATATGAAATGAAAAGAACCCAATGCTCTGATACCAGATGTTGGGGAAGACGGGAAAGCGACGAACACACAAACAAAAGAAAAAGTGAATGCGCAGAGGAAATTGAATCTTTCCCCCCAAATAGAAGCAGATGTGCAACAACAAAATAAATGTGCAGAAAAATAAATTTGGAACCAGAAATTATTACATGGAAAACCCGAAAGGGAAAAACCACGGGACCTAGTTCAGAAAGAGGGATCCACTAAAATCAAAAAGTACACGGTAGAGACTCCCCAAAATGGAAGAGATCTCAAAAGTAATAATCAAGAATAAAAGTATGGATCAAAAGGTAGAGATCAAGAAAGATGACCATCAAAGAAAGGTGACCACCAAATGGGATTTGCTCTCGGTGTTGTTGCTTCCAGTCATGTTCAAATGCCTTGCCTCTGCCTCCTTATATAGGAAAAGAATCTGGGTCAAAATAATGTCGCCGCATCAAAAGAGTGTCACCACATGAATTAATTCACGTTGCGTTGGCCCGCATTAAAACAGATACCACATGAGCACCAATTGAGGAGGCGTTTCCCAGTGCGCCAACTAGGAATCTGCCCAACACACACGTAGCTTGTGATTCCCGAGCTCTCTACCGGAGATGATTACCAGAACAGGGGTGTAGAGGTTTCGAAACTGCAATCCGCGGAGTGTTCCACCTCTATCTATGCTCTCTTGAATGATGATAGGATGGATGAAGAAAAATCACGGGGTAAAATCTCAACTTGACAAATGAAGCGACAACGCTATAAAAGTGAAGCAAGCGGTGAGACAGGGGTTGTGAGGTGCTTCAGGGGAGGTGGATGCGTGGTCGGCAGAGCGAGCATGGAAGGATCAAGAGGATAAGGTCGGTGCAATGGAATGTGATAAAGTCCGGCCACACGACAGGAGACAACAGGATGGGCGGCGCGACACAGATAACCCAAGGATCAAACAAACACAAACATACCGGGAACCAAAACCATCAGATGGAAGATAATAAACAACTCATAAAACAAATCAACATCGGATCACGAGTGTGGCAAGCAGGAGCGAAGTAAACTAGCAATAGAGGGGCGACGGAAATGACCCAGCAGGAAGCCCACACTATAGTCCAGTGAAAAAAAGCCCCTAAGGCAAGCCCAGCAACACATATAATATTCAGGATAATAAAAAAACACATAATTTTGCAGGACAAAATAAAACTAGATTTTAATTTTGGAAACCCAAAATTATCAAATCTCTACCTTCTATAAATAAAAATGAATACAAACACTAATGGTGTTCTGGCTTCCCTAAATAGCCTACCAATGGGTTCAGATATTTTTATTCATCACAAAATAAACCTAAGTCTTATGAATCTGTCCAGCACTGATTCAGTTAGTGTGGTCCACAGTGGTACATGGACTGTTCGTACCCACTCTTCAACTGTTAAATACTAAAATATGCTCAGAAGGTAAACTAACTATGCAACCACATTAAACAGAACTTTTCCATATTACCTTCGTTTCCTCGAAAAAATGAAATTCCCAAGCATAAAAAATTCACGTGAATAAGATAACCTTTCTCAGGGGTAAAACAAGGTGAACAATGAAAACAAAACAAAGATTATAATACCATAGTTACAAAGCAGTAGAAAACAAACTCACAACAACCAAAAAACATGAATCCGACAGGGAACCCTCCATTTATGGCTAAACAGCTTAGACTAACCCTCACAAAACCCTTTTTCCCATCTGGGTTTCCACACAAAGGCAAGTGGGGCCAGTTCTACGATCTTAGAAAAAAGACAACAAAGAATGTATGCCTAGTTCTAACGACGGGGATGAAAACAACATGTAAAGAACTTCCAAAGTGTCATACCCGAGGCATACCACATGGGTCTGGGTGATAATTTCTCTGTTTTTCAAGTTAGGACAATACCATTTTATGTGGATCGTATTTCCACACTCAAAACACCAAAAACTGTTAAAATGGTTCTTATCATTACTTTATTTTTCATAGGACCCTTAGTAAACATTAACCAACGTCCACTCTAAACGCTACTAAACTCTTCCTTAAAACCATGTGTTTGAAGTTCCTGAGATAAAAAAATATAATTAAAGTAATGGAATCCCTACCGTATATCATGGAATATTTCAATGAATTAAATGAATCATCAAGGGATGCCAAAAGGATTAAAGCCCAATCCTCATGTTTAACCTCTATGTCAATATTATCTAAATATATCAAAACATTATTAAACTCATCAATATAAACTCACAAAAAATAGCCAAGTTTCATCTTAAAATTATATAACCACATATTTTTATATTGTAATCCAAGCAAAGATTTGGTCATATAAAAATGTTCGAGTTTATGACAAATAGATTTTGCAATAATTTCATGTGAAACTTCATGAAAATATTTATCTCCTAAGGTTAAAAAAAGTGTACAATTATCCTTTTCAAGTATACTGGGTTCAACATCAACAAAGTTAGCACTATAGGAAAAACGCCTATTAGCGGCGGTTTACAGAAACCGCCACTAAACTTGGCGTCGGAAATCTATTAGCGGCGATTTTATGCATTTCGCGGTGGTCAAAGAAAAGCGTTGTAGTACCTCATTTCGCGATAGTTTTTGGTAAATTTAGCAGCGGTTTTAAGGGCTATTTAATTAGTGGCGGCTATAATCGCTGCGAAATTCAGGAATGCCATGCACCTTCTTAGCAGCGGTTTTAACCGCCGCTAAATGTATAAGTGGTAAAACATTAGCGGCGATTAGAACCACCGCGAAATTCTGACCTGAAAAAAAATAGCATTTGTGCTTATACTGCACCACTGCCCTGAAAAACAAACCAAACAAGAAACCATTTATCATGCCAAACATTCTCAACGCGAAGGAATTCATCATATGTTTCCACTAATAGAAGTATTCCCCCAAGCTTAGAAATATTTCATAGGCCAATTTCTACCTCACCATGGGCTAGATAAATAGTTTTGGTTCCTAGAAACCATCAACTAATCAACTCACTATGAAATTATGGTTTATGGTACATGATAAACAAAAAAATATATGTCTCCTCGTAATGATGAATAGCATGCACAACTATCAAATAAGAGAATGTTTGGTGTTACACCCAACATGGATAACATCACTACCAACACATGTACTAAAAACATTCATGGTTTTAATCACACCCAACACAACTATCAAAGAAGAGAAGGTTTGGTGTTACACCCAACATATATACATGAAGATAACAATGGTTAACATTACACCCAACCCATATAATAAATAATAACAATAGTTGGAATTACATTCAACCCAAGTAACTAACAAGAACATTAGTTTTAATTGCACCCAACCCATATAAGAAGTCATAGGAATATTTGGAATTAAGCCCAATCTATGTAAAAACCAAGATAAATTGTTAGACTCATGTATAACCTACATAACCACAATCATTTGGTTGGAATCACACCCAACCCATATACCAATAAGAATGATAGTTGGCATCTTATACAACTTATTATAAAGTGTTCAACATGGTTAAAAAATAGCCAACCTATATAGCATGCCAAAGAAATGGTTAGCATTATGCCAAACCTAATTAACAATATAGAAACATCATTGGAATGAAACCCAACTAAAGCACCAAGTAATAACAAGAATTTAATTACAGCCAAACAAAAATATACATCATTTTACTCAAGTCACTATTACTTGGATAAGATCTCCACTATCAATTATGTTGTATATAATTCACCATCATTGAGGAATTTCTTTAAATAACTTTTAAGATATTATCATCTCACATTAATACATACCCCTCTTGGTTATCATTCCATGTTCTACCACCTATTTCAATTTAATTCATGGATGTACATGATTAATAATTATAAACCAGAGGACCTTACATAGCCCTAACAAACCTTTCCTGAATCTCATCTATGAGGAAATCCAATTTTGTTCCATCCTGATCCATTGTTACCTTCCCTTCTACACTTGTGCATCAAACAACACATACAACATATATATAATAAGGAGAAAATTTATGCACCACCTACGCAATATTCATAAACACCCTTACATTTAATGTGGATGAAAAAGTTGATCCAATTCAATAAGAATACCTAAAGCATACAAAATACCTAAAATTATGGATTTATAATGAAACACAAGATAACATCAAATGAAACAAGATATTGGGGGTCACATGGATTTATACTTATAGTTTAGAGATGATCAAAATTGAAAATATTTGATTCCATAAAGGATTAAAGTGTATGGATCAAAATGTGACAAAGAAGAGAGGGGAGGGATCACTACTAGTCGTTTGTCCTATAAGGAGGAGGAACGAGGATTAAATGGGTTGATGTTCAGTCAGAATAAGAACCTTTAAAACATCATTGTTATAAAATACTTTGTATCGATGATTGACATTATGGTTCCAAGAAATAAGGTTTCTCCAGTCTACCACATAAGAAGACATTTGAGAAATAGAGGACATATTTAAAGATAATAGAGAATATATTAGAAGATATGTAACCATTAAGAGAGAATCAGTTGTCCTAATCAAAAAAAAAATAAGTGCATTACATGGAAAACATTACGTGGACCACACGATCCATTCTAGGTCACAAAAATCACATAACCCATAAAAAATCTTTTGATCACATGATTTTTCTTAATACATATAATCATGCTACCATGTGAAGGTCACATGAATCACATAATGATTAGCAGATCATGAAAAAAATCCTCAAGAGACAATCGAATCACATAAGATAGACTAATGTCCAAGGGTGTGCATCAAAGTTCAAATAAATTACCATTGATTAGTTTATGGATTGATTAAGTGAGATATTTAGACAAGGTGATCACACAAAGAGGTCAAGTGACAAGATCACATGATTAGGTCTCTTGTATGGTTCTTGTGATGAGGTCATACAAAGTTTTCTTGCAAAACAATCGCACGAGAGAGGAGGTTTTGAGAGCTATGGAGCTTCATGTCACCGGTCAAATGACCAGCCTCTCACCCCTATTTATAGGGAACCTCAAGGAATACGAATGGACTTATAAAATACTAAAAAATGTTTTGAATTCCAACCAGAGAAATCATAAGAGACTCATGAAGTCATTTCCTACCTCATAACTGAGTCCTTGTTCCTTCGAACATCACTTTTGTGGGGGGGGCATTTTTTGACTCTAGCCAAATGAGCATTGTATATTTTAGGAACAAAGAAATAACCAAAGCATAGGTATTAGTATATACCCAAAGGAAAGAAAATTCTAGCATGTATACAGATAGATTAATCACCTAGGTCACAAGGACCATGTGAACTTCAATGAGGCTCATGATCACATGACCCTAGGAACATCATGCAAAGGGGTTATGCAATTCATGTGATCTGTTCCTGATCATGTGAAACCCCATCAAATAGCCCAATTAATCATGTAAAACCCCTCTGATTATTCTTTTTTAGCATATGACATGTCATCTAACAATCTCCCAATATGTTAATAACATAAAAGTTAGAAAAGAGGTAAGCTTCATGGGAAGGGAGTTTCATTGGTTTTCATGTGATGTGGTTATGTGCCTCATAAAAACTATTAAAGATCATGAAAATCACCTCAGAAAACCATCTTGATCTAGTGATATCCATTCAACATGGCTGTTTGGACATGCAACACCCTAATGAGTCCAATTCCCAATGCTGAATTTACAACAGAAACATCAAAGATCCTATTACCATAGATCATCTAACCAATGAAACAAACACATCATTCTCTTTACAACCTGAGGTTATTGTGATCATTCAAGGTTAGCCACTAAACCTCCTCCAAGACCAATGGTTTTTTAAAGGTTCCATACACCACACATGTTATATATACAAACCAACCTTTCCTATATTTGTTCAACACATCAACAATACTACTCATGGTCCGATGATGCATCGTCACCCTCTCCACCTCCATCTCCTGCTGCCACCTGTAAGAACATTATATTGAAAATTAAATATTGTTGCATATTTATAATTAAACATAAAACCAATAAAAGTTTGAAAACTAAATGATTTTGATTTTTTGTGATTTACCTGCTCACCACCACTCGGTGCACTACCACTGGGGGCATATTTGCTCATCTGCTGATATAAATCAGTCAACGCTTTTACATAGCGGATATCTGAGCCCCTTGGTCTTGAACAGTGGCTCGTAGAGAAGAAATATCCCTCTGAGCATCTCCAGGTATGGGCTGACTATAACCAGGAGTAGATGTGGATGGAATCCCTGATGGCCTGCTAAAGACCTCAGATGGTACGGGTCCCAAACCCATCTCGCGCACTCTACCAGGATGCTTCTTCCCAAGGACTGGAGAAACCATGTCATCCTGGGAGACTGAGTAGGACTGCCCAGGATTTGCATCCCATAGTTCTTTAATTTTTACCTATAAATCAAATATCAATACATATTAACACAGTAAAAACTGATAATATGTTATTATAATAAAATTTGACTTCATACCCCAACTTCTTTGGTAGGCTCATTAACAAAAGAGCCATCTGATTTTCTGTGAACATCCAACCACAGTTCAGTCCGGGAGGCTTCGTGCCCTAAATTCTGTGACTGCATTAATCAAAGATAAATAAAAAATTCAATATATTAAATAGATAATATTGTATTATAAATTTTTAAACTATTTAAAAAATTACTAATGACATTTGGCTTCTAGAAAAGCTTTTTGAGCCCGTCGTGTGAGGGATGACTTGCTTCGCCCTGTTTGATGCATTCTGTCGTGAGAGATCCTGAAATAAATAAAATGAAATTTAACAGTAATGTATACAATTTCATCTCCTCTTCATATACATGTATTAATGTAAAATGAGGATAATATAATAATATATATTTCAATACCATCCGCTTCTCATCACGATGCCTGTCAACAAAAACTTTCCACTCCTCTTTCGGTACCCCACTGGGTAGCTTGTCATACATTTTTTCCAAGGTTAATGAAGTATCGTTGACATCACACCACAATATCCATTTGAAATCTTTCCATTTTTTACTGAGATTTTTCAAAGTCCACTTCCATGCTATCACATCAGCAACTATGAAGTGGAAGAACATCTGTATACAAAAATTCATTTTGAACATATTAGTAACATGACATTCAATTAAACCATAATGTAATAAAATTTCCTATATTTGAGAATTGAAAAATTCATTTTTCTAGTTTGGAGGCATATGTATCCAATCATCATATGAAATGGGACAGGAAATGGGCTCCACTGCCAACTAACCTATAATCTAGCCATGTAACCCCGCGGCATCATCCATAGGGACCCCATAGAAATCAAATGGAACGACTATCTTTTCTCCATTAAAGTTCCAAACATATGATATTTTTAAGTGTTTCTCCACGGTTTTATTTTTTTCATCTTCTATGAGCAAACAATTAGTATAAAAAAATGCAATAAATTTATTTAATTAAAATTTATACCTATGATTGTGACCCTCCAGTGTGTCTGGGATGAACTGGAGGGGGTCTGTCGCCGCCCAACTAATGAGGCACCTATAGGGGGAGTCGACGACTCAGCCTCTAATGGGAGGCCTTCTGATGGTGTGAGAGATGGTGCAGGGGGAGATGGTGCGGGGGTGTAGGCAGCTGGTGCCTCAGATGTCGTGGGGAGTGACCCAGATGGATCGACATCCATCGCAGAACTAAAAGAAATAGTATACTGCTTCCTCCTTGGCATTCCTGTCATTTAATCAAATAAAATTAAGTTCAGAATATATATTTAAAAAAAATATGCAGAAAAAAATAATTAAAAATGATAATAGATGCCCAGTACTAACAAACAAAATATATATAACAATGATAATGAATGACTGGAGAAATGAAACAAGTGGTTGCTGTATGAATGAATACTTGTACATACAATCATTTTCCCCTTAAATAATTTTGGTTTCCTGCTCCATTTCTTCATCCAGTTCATTCATACTTGCAAGACTAATATTTTCAATGTCATGATGGACAAATAATTCTGCTTCCTGTTGTTGATGACATTCAATTTCAGAGGTCAAATCTTCCACTTCATCATCCATATCATAAAAATCTCTTTGTATTACGTGAGTAACTACACTCCACCCTTCATCCACAACATCATTCACATAAAATACCATTTTTTACTTGCGATGCTAATATATATGAATCATGCATTTCACGATCACCAACATCCATCAAGCGAGAGAAGTTCACAGAAGTAAATTGCAATGAATCTCTTTTAACACCTCTGATAATATTGACAAATTTTCATTTGAATAAAACAACAAAAAAATGTCCATGGTAGTTTAATTCAATAATATCATGCAACTTTACATAGAATCCCACTTCATCAAATGTAAATATACCACTATTCTGTGTTTTCAAACCCACTTCTCGATCAACTGTACGAAATCTAAAGCCATTCACATTATAAGCGTCGAACTTTCTTACTTGCTTTATAGGACCTCTAGCAAGAAACTTCAAATCTTCTAACAAGTCTGCTTGAGTATCATTATTCATGATCTAAATAAAGAAATATAATTTAATAGATTTACAAATTGTATGTGTCAAACTAATATTCTTATTTATTGCAATATGTATGAACTTACTCGTCGTGCAAACCATTCTACAAGATCTTTATTCACATCTTTCGTTATATCTTTCACATTTCGTGTTCAGCCTCTCATTCATCTCTTTGTTTGTATCCTCAAATATTCAATAAATGTATCTGAAATTTCACTATTCAGCAGCACATATCTATGTGCCTCTAATAATTCCAATTCTATCAGTGTCACATTTGAGGTCCTCCCAACTGATCGGCCAATAGCAGGAAATATTTTTGATTTCTGATGCATTTGAGATTGAGTTGATGTGTCGTCAACACGTCCAACTTGATTAAATCTTGTCTCAATATCATCTAAATACCTGTAACAAAAGGTAAGACGTTCCTCATCCAAATAGCCTTCAGCAATAGAGCCTTCTGGTTGAGCATTATTTCTTACGTATGATTTCAAATGCCCAAGATATCTGTGAAATAAAATAATAATATTATGAATTTATTTAAATGTAAAAATTGTATACTTAACTGGAAAACATATAAATAAAATACCTCTCAATTGGATACATCCATCGATAATGAACGGGGCCTCCTAATTTAGCTTCTTCAACTAAATGCACAGTTAAATGCATCATGATAGTAAAAACGATGGAGGAAAGATCATCTCCATTGCACAAAGAGTCAATAAAAACCCCTCCTGGAGGTTTTCAATCTGAAATGGATGTACAACTTTCTCACATAATTTCCTGCAAAATGTGCAGAATTGGAGTACAACAGTAGTAACGTTTTCAGGTAATAATGTACGCAATGCCAATGGTAGTAACTGCTGTAACAAAATATGTGAATCGTGACTTTTCAATCCATGTAACTTACGATTCTTCAAGTCAACACACCTCGAGATGTTACTTGAATACCCATTAGATACCTTCACATTTTTTAAAATTTGAAGGAACGTATCTTTATCCCTATTTTTCATTACGAAAATGGCCGGAGAATACTTTTCATTCTCATCTGGCCAGAGATCACGTTTTATGTTCATTACTTGTAAGTCTTTGCGAGCATTAAGATGATCCTTCGACATTCCATGCTCATTAAGTAATGTGAAAATCAAATTATCAGAGTCATTCTTCTCAATATGCATCACATCAAGATTGAGGTGCAACAAATTAAATTCCCAATACGAAAGTTTAAAGAATATACTTTTTTCTTCCATTGTTGCGTTCTGACTTCACTTGACGATGCACTTCAGACCCGTTTTCCGCTATCATTCAAATGATAAACCTTCCCAAATTCTGTTTCAACATTTTCAAGCTGTTTCAATATTTCAGAACCGGTTAACAACTTTGGAGGTGGTCTACGTTCAATGAAACCATTAAATTTTGATTTGTTCAGTCGAAATCTATGAGATGCATCGAGAAATCTTTGATGGCATAAGAAACACCATTTTCTACTGTGAGGTAGCAGTTTGGGCACAAAATCAGTGTTACAAACGGGACAATCCAAACCCGTATAAGTGTTCCAACCAGATAAATTCCCAATCCCAGGGAAGTCACTAATGGTCCACAGTAAAGTAACATGCATTTTGAACATTGTTTTAAAAGAAAAATCAAATGTCTCAACACCGTTAATCCATAATTCCTGCAATTCTTCAATAAAGGCTGCAAGTATACATCAATATCATTTCCGGGCATTTGTTTTCTAGGAATAATCATTGAAATGGTAAAAGAGGATTGTTGTATACACATCCACGAAGGAAAATCATAAGGGATCAAAACAACTGGCCAAATGCTATAACTTGTACTCAAAGTCCCAAATGGGTTGAATCCATCGGCAACCAATCCCAATCGAACATTCCTAGGATCAGCTGAGAAATCTGGATGTAATGAATCAAATGTCTTCCATGATTGGGAATCTCGTGGTTGTCTCATTAACCCATCATTGTTATTATCTACAGAATGCCACATCATGTGTTCGACGGTTTTTGATGACATGAATAATCTTTGCAATCGCAGCTTCAAAGGAAAGTAACGCAAAACCTTTGCAGGTGTGTTCATTTTCTTCTTCTTCATGAAATTATGTCCAGTCAGACTTCCAACATCACCCTTTTACTACCATCTATAAGAAGAACATTTTTTTCAATTCTATCTACTTGAATCCTCTCCCCAATAAAGCATACAATCATGGGGACACACATGTATTTTTATATAATTCAGACGAAACTTGTTAACAACTTTTTTCATATCATAAAAAGATTCTGGGATTTTTGCTTCAGGAAATGCATCACGAATCAATTCCAATATCATAGACATTTCCTTATTTGTAATTCCACATAGGCATTTGATATGGTATAACTTCAGCAGAAATGAAAGCTTTGAATATTTCAAACACCCACTATACAACTCTTGATTTCCATCATCAACTAAATCATGAAACACATTTTTCTCAGTGAAGTTTTCCATTACATTTGGATCTACAGAATCAAGAGGAGGATCCAATGATATGTTCCAATCTTGATCTACTTGTGTTACAGTCTCAAAAACATCACTTGTCACGTTGCAATTTGTAGCACCCTCTTCTGGTTGTTCTGATATGTTTTGATGCTGATAGAGGTGTCTTGTAGTGCCTAATACATCATTTATGAGGGTTTTCATTTCATTTTCCATTGTCGACGAACTTGGGAACTCATTCTGTGGATTAACATCAGTGCTCAATCTTTCTGTATTGTTCGATTCTCCATGCCAATTCCAACACAAATATTGACCAGGGAATTGCTTTAGTATTAAATGTTCATAAACATCATCTCTCTTCTACCATGTTCTAAATTTACATTTAGGACATCGAAATCCTATTCTCCCTTCAACGGATCGATTAGAAATATCAAAATCTAAAAACTCATTCAAACCCTTAACATACTGATGTGTGTTCCTCAGTAATGTGATCCATCTTTTATCCATGTATATCACAATGTGCCTACACAAAATATACGATAGCGTAAGATTGCAGAATCATAATATAATAAAGATGACCCATTGATCATAAAGTATGCATAATATAATAAAGATGATTCATTTATTACATTTACCACTTACTTAGCATGCCCAGACAAACCAAACAAGTCTGGTCCTTAGGAGACAGTGTGAACACCTCATTGAGGAGTAGTAAGAATATCGGGTTACACAATTATTATAACACTATCAATAACACATTTATGTTGCCTCAAACAATTTCTATCCCCACTACATTAATGAGATACATTGTTCCACTCAGATTACTTCCACACCCTCACAAAAAATACTACAACTTTCCTGAACATCTCATATACTCACATGCTTGGTCATCTCAATTAAATGTTTTATTTTATTTTCCATATCTAGAAATGGGATACCAGTCGGTATTTATAACATCCATCCAAAATCACAAATATAGAATACCAATGCATGGGTTCCCATTTATAGAGTTTCCCCTCATTGGATTATGTTTAATAATCATCACCTTCACTTATCAATATTATAGATCAATAAAAATAATATGGAATATTATTTTACCATATTTAGTTTCATAATTTGAAAAATGTTGTGGATACTTGTTTATAAGCCAATGAATATTCTTCTCAACACAGTTATAACACATTATGGTAATTCCCCCACTTAATTTCAATGTTTTTTCATCTATTAACCATTTATTTAGTAAGATACCTAAAACGGTGAAGTCAGATATTTGTTGTACTTTCATCTTTAACCAGCTTTTTCTACATGATTCAAAAGTCTTTCACACTGTATAACTAGGTTACACATTGTGTAACTATTACTAGATACAAGTTATGAAAGGGTATTCAGGCTGTGAATGTTTACACCTCGGGAAGAGTGGTTTCACATCGTAAATTTTAAAATAATGGATTTCTAATTTGAGGTGAAGGATTTTTCAACATACTAGAACACCATGGATTTCACAGCAGGTAATAGTATTACACATCATCAAATGGCCCTCGTGTAGTTTTTAAAATAGGCGAGTGGCTATTTTGGTTTCTGTTCTTTTCTCCAGGCCCTTGGATCCCTACCTAGAGATCTTCTTGGGTTTTTTTGGGAGACTATGCTCCATCTAGATTGATCCATTCAATATTGGATCTTTTATTATAGTTGTGGTGCATCTCTATAGGTAAGAAATATTTCTGATTCTTCATTTCTCTTGATAATGGTGGAACCCTAGGGTAACATTATCAGATCTGGTGGCCTAAGTTTTTGAATCTTTGTGTATTCTTCTAGATCTTTTGGGATATCTCATTATGGAGGCCATTCCTTGGTTAGTTGTGGTGCGGCGGATGACTTTTCATGAGGTATTTGGTGTTTTCCCTTTCCACCAACCCCTTATTTTCTAATTTATATCAATATTAATGTTTTTATTATATTCTAGGGGCTTCATTTTCATGATTGGGTTTTCATTGTTGGTGGATCCCATTACGGGAATGTGTGACTTGAGCTTTGAGGTAGGTGGTTCCATCTCTAGCCTATGATAATTAGCCTAATTTCTCTTAATTTATAAGTTGATATATCAAATTGGAATGACTATTTTCATTTGTTTAAGAAGGGGTTTTTGAGAGAAATGTTTTTCCATGATTTTTGATGAATGAAAATGAAATGGGTACTTTTAAAATGAAATGTTTTTCGATCTTTTTGATGTTGTTATGTCACATTGAGCATCAATGGTATTCCCATTTCCTTTTTTATGTTCATCCAAAAAATGGAGGTAAAACAGTTGTCCCCATATGAAACGATACCTGATTGAACCCCATATAGTCTCACAATATCTGGAATGTTCAAGCTTCTTAATTATTTCACCATAGTCGAATACTTTATCACGATAAAATGGGTGGATTTAAATAGTTAATAAGTTTACAATCCAATGGTGTAAATTCACTAAGGTAAAAGAAGAAACCTAATAATGAAATAAATAGTGACATAATCCTACATTTAGGTAGGAATAGGGAGTTACAAAAGAATAATTGAGGGTCTCTAGTGCTCATCTTAAATTTACAGACACATATAACATCTAGATACAATTTTAGCTATATCATGACTTAAAATTAGCCATAAAAACTAGTGAAAAATATCATAAAACATATTTCTGGACCAAGGATAAACAAACCATGGATACTGGTGGTTATCCTATATAAATTTTTTTTGTAGAGACAACTAAAACATGAAATAACCCTTGATGAATAGAATTTCATCATATGACATTGAACACCTATCAAGAACATCAAAAAAATATAGATTTTACTTTTAACATTTTCATAATTCATCCTTAGGATGTTCATACAGAATTAGTTCTAGAAAATGTGGTGTTAACTGATTACTAACTATGAATATAACTCCACTATTCTCCTTGGATTCTTAGTGAATTTAGGAAAAAGACTCATCAGATTCCAATCATCACTATAATCATTTAATGAATGGGTTGGATTTTTTATCCTTAAGGTATTTTCCACCATCTTTCTCTTACATAGGATATAGAAAATTAAAGAAGTCAAATCCCTAATTGTAATTGATCAATTATCAATACCTTATACATAGATCATTTTTAAGGAAAATACATGCCATGATTATTCTTTCATAGTAGAATAGTAATTTATCACTGAATTGATATTGACCCCATGATTTTAAAGAATGCATCACCACCAATTCCTCTAGTATATAGGTTGGATAATCCCATTAATTTTGTAAGAGGTGGGATGATCTATGGGCCACTAAATGGCCAACTTACACAACACGCTTCCTGAACCTATATCTAAAGCCTCGCAATAAACCACATACAACATTCAAGTCTATGTTAACATAAATATGGGTTAGTGTTCAACCACTGATTGTGATCATAAATATAAGAATAAAATTATGTATTCTTTTTTTAACCTTACCCATTTTTGGTAAATCTATTTTATTAGTTATGTAAATAGAGATAAATTTATAAAAAAATCCCTATAATATCTATTGCGTTTTAATAAGATCATGATATCAAATTCATGACTCAAATATTACCATAAATTCACTACCCTAATTTCCATTGGATCAACTGACACCCAATGATTCTATGCCAGATACAATATGAATTTGACCTTTCTAATCCAAAATCTATTCTTGGAGTACATGGAGTTAATATGGACATCCAAAAGTGTTCCCAAGACAATTCTTTGATGATAATCATGCTCCACCTCAATGCAAAAGTATACTAGGATTCCATGCATATGAACTACCATAATGTATTCAATTTACTTAGGAAACACACAGTTCATAAGGGCCATACAAATCATAGGATCATTTTTCATCCTTAATGGCACAAATTTAGATTTGAAGTGGTTGTACCTTCTTCGTAAATCATTCTTGTGAATTCTAAATCCACTCACACTAAAATGAGGATTCAAAAAGTGAATGTTGATATTATTGAACCACATTTCCCCCATAATCTGATCAACTTGGTCACTGATGTTTGGAAAGAGCTATTTTTTTATAGAAAACCTTTCCAACTTCAAATAGTTGATACAAAATCAGAGTGATATATCATGCTTTATGTAATTCAACCTTGGTTGGACTACGATGAGATTCTTGGGTGAAAAAATACTTTGGATTCTAATTCATCGAACCAAATAATTAATTCACCTAACTCGATGGGGTCCATATTGAATGAGGGAATAGATGTAGTATATGATTCATGTTCCAAATCAATGATTAATTTTAAATCCCATTACTAATGTATGCCTAAATATTCCTCTAGAAACACCTTTAGGAACTCTTATAAAATTAAAGGAAACCCATTTGCAGAACCATTGTCATCATATTCTAGTATAAGGGAAAATACAAGGGTTTCTCATGGCTGCCTAAATCTCTCCAGCATATTCCCTTGGTTGAGTGGGATGTCTTTATAGATGAATAACACAAAAAATATCTAATAAAAGAAACCATAAATACAATATACCATTGAGAACCAAAAAATACCATAATTAAAAAACTTATGAAAAATAAAAATTTAAACCACCAAAATCACAATTATTAATTTATAGCACTCCACCCTTACTCAATGTCCATTCACAGTGTACAGACTATGTAGTTTACCTAAAATATGAGTAAATCCAAATTACAGACAAATAATGGTGACCTTTGGTCCATTATGTGTTGTGTTGGGAAGACATCCCACTCACACCTAGATTCTTAATCCCAAATAGTTGATGCTCTTGTCTATTGGAAATTACCAAATAAAAGTACCCAAAAGCAAGGGAAATTTTTCTCCAATTCTATTTTTTTCACATACTAGCCAAGGTTCCCTTACAACCCAACACCTAGCACATCCCATGGTATAGATTGAAGTTAATTCCAGATCCACATGGTCTTATAACCAGTGAATTGGATTTGAGGAGCTCCATTGGGAATAATTTTCCTAATAGAAGAATATCAAAAGTAATTACTAGATTCACAATAATGAAAACCAATAACCAATAACCATAAAATTCATATATGCATTTCAAGATACACATATAATCTATATAGGTAAGACATTATTTCCTCAGATGTGTAATAAAGGTTGGTAGGTACTTGGTGTCCACTATGATAATATCAAAGTATATGTATCCCAAAACAAGGAGGTAGAAGGTGACTTCATCAAAAATTAATCCAAACAAATCCAAGTTAATTAAAATCTCCCCGATGACAGTACGACCGAACTTAGTCACAAAAAATATCCTAGGAATCTGGAATTTTATATATATATGGGGTTTATCATAATATGTATCCTTATTATGATTATACACAATACCTCCAATGAAAAAGTTAAAGGAGTATAATAACACATCATTGAACAAACAACATAAATAGTAAGAACCTAGTAAGTAGGTCGCCGGAGATGGAGGTCGCGGGGTCACCGGAGTGGATGTCGTGGGGTTGCCGGAGACGGAGGTCGCATGGTCGCCGGAGGTCGCTGGTCGCCGGAGGTCGGGGGTCGCCGGACGGTTGGGAGTCGAGGGTTGTGGGTCTCCGGGGGGTTAGGGGAAGAAGGGAGGGAGCAGGGGTTTGGGGGAACGATCGGGGAGGGGGAAGAAGGGTCGAGATTGTTAAAATGAATTTCGGGTTTCACGACAGTTTATTAAAAACTGCCGCGAACCCTTTCGGCAAAAACGTTTAGCGGCGGTTTTGTGAACTGTCGCCACAAAACCGTCGCTAAACCCAATTTTTGTTGTAGTGTAGTGGTGGACTGACCATCGATCGAGATGGTCACTACAGCTTTCTTATTACCGTGAAAAGCATCTGCAAGTCCATTATGGACCAACAATGCACATATTTTTACTCTCCAAATATTGAAATCATTTTGACTGTAAAACTTTTCAACTTAAAATTTAATAGACATTATTTAAAAAAATTATTACAGGCTCAGATACCACTTGTTGGGAATCATAACAAGTTTACTTATGTTTGTTCAAAGTAAAGTCAACAGAAAAAAAAGAATTGTATTAAACAAAGCAGAAATAACAGAAAAGAAAATTACTGGAAATTAAAAAACACATTTGATTTATGTGATTTAGAGATTTTGATCCTACTCCAAAGTAAGAACACCACCGCATATTACTTATTATTTTTGAAAAAGGAAACAAAGATCATAAAATAGAGAAAAAACAAAGTAAATAATACCATGCATGCAGACCAGAGAAGCTATCCAGGCACAAAGACCTCATCACTCAATATATGAAACCTAGCTTGAATAAGGAAACATTCACCCTCAAACCACACAGACTCCCCCAAAAAACCATGAGAACCATACTGAAAAATAAAAACAAAACAAGATCAAAACAACATAGAAGCCGAAAAAAGAAAGAAACAGATTACGGAATAAGAAGTGTTGATGAAGATGTGCCTCTGCCCATGTTGGAAGATCATGAACACGAAGCTATCCACACAGAGCTCGTGAGTCATGAGCTCTCCACCAAAGAATGTTTCCAGAACAGGGGTGCAGAGGCGTCGAAGCTGAGATCCATGAAGGGTTTCACCTCTCTCTTAGTTCTCTGGAATGAAGCGGAGAAAGATGAAGAGGAATCACGAGGTAAAACTCTCACTTCAAAAAATGAAGCAACAACGCAATAAAATAGAATCAGGCAAGGTGAAGTGGGATATATGGCATTGCAGGTGAGGTGGAAAAATGGTCTGCAGAGTGAGCAGGGAAGGATCCAGAGGATAAGGTCATTGCATTTGAACCTGGCAAAGTCGGGCATGTGGCAACATGCAACTGGATGGGCAGTGCGACGTGGATCACCAAAAGATCAAATAAACACAAACACTGGGAGCCATATTCGTCAGATGGAAGCTGATCAATGGATCATAAAACAAATCAATATTGGATCTCTAGGGTGGAAAGCAGGAGCGAAGTAGGCCATAATTAGAGGGATGAGGGAAACGACCCAGTTGGAATCTCACACAACGGTCCATCGAATAGAATCCCCAAAAGAAAGACCAAAACAGATATAATACACATAATAATAAAGAAACATAATTTTACATGACAAAATAAAACTAGATTTTAATTTTGAAAACCCAAAATTAACATTCGATTTTCCATAGATTGGCCCTACTCTGTTCATCAAAAAATTCCACAAACAAGAATTTGGTTCCATTTGTTATCAGAATCGGGTATGTGAATTCACATACCCAAATATTTGGATATGCAGTTCAGGAAAATTCACATTATGTGAAAAATATGTATTTGGATACATGGCCTGACAAATTTAAATTGGGCTATGTCACTGGGAAATGGATTTATGCCTCATGAAAATAAATGACAAGGGAAATAGAGAAAATGGTATGTCTGTGTTGTGAAACCAAAAATAATAATACAATTAGATAGTTTTCGAATAATAAATACAAAAAAATTATTTTCAAATTATATAAACATCAGTAAATCATAAATAATATTATAAAATTAATGTAATATAGAACATGATAAATCCAATATAAGTAAACTCTGTTAAATATAAATTTCAAAATGCAAACAAATAAAACAATAAGAATAAAAAACTAAATTAAATTAATAATTCTTTTTCCAAATAATTAAATACAAAACAAGACATTCAAATAAAATAAAATCACACATTAGTTTGTTTAAACAATAAATTATTAAAAATTAGAAACAAAATGCACAAAATAATGAATTAATTATTTAATTATCAAAATAAATGAATGATAAAATGATAAAATAATTTGATTATAATACAATGAAACTAATTATTAAATTATTGAAATTAAACACATTTTTGCATAAAATTAAGTGTTTTATTAAATGAAACAATAATTCTAATTATTTAATAAAAACATAATTTTAGTAATTAAAACATAATTAATTTAATGAAATAATGTGGCAAAATTGTATCAAAGTGCAACACCAGATAGATATAAGTAGAAATAAAAATATTCAGATGGGGACATTTTGTTATAAAAATGTGTCCAAGTGATCAATCAACTCATAATATTATTTTAAACACCCCTCTATAGATTGAATTGCTAGAGTTATCGAGATGTGTTTTTTGGTAAGTTCTATGTACTCTCTCATGATAAGTATGAGTGGTAATTTTCTTTTTTCCAAGTTCCATAATGAATTGAGATTATTTTATTGAATCTTTGTTTTATAATATCCATTGATGGGTTTTTTCATTCAAGTTTTTGTTTATTTATTTTCTTCATTCATCATGAATGATATGTATGTGCCGATGGATAGAATTATTTCTAATTCCTTAACTAGTTTCTTTGATTCATGCATGATCATTGTATGAGTTCAAGTAATTTTGTTTAAACAAGTTTTTTGATTTCATAATTACTTAATTAACCAATTTAATAAACTATAATAATAGTGGAGTTCAAAAGATAATGATTTTGGACTAATACTATGGTTTTTATTTGGTCTGATTTTGATAATAACTTGTCTATTCATTAATTTTTTTTTCTGTTCACTACTTCATTATCTTGAATTTACTAATCATGGTACCACATCATCCATCATTTTATTTATGTAATTTGAAATTCCATTTTTATTTGTTATAATTATTATTCTTAACTTTTTAGATTATGTTTCCATACTATGTACTTGTCTCTATGGGTTCAACGTTAAACTAGGCACTTTCTACACCTCTATAGTTTTCCATTGGAAAGATATATTATATATATTCCATGGTTTAAAGAGTGAATCCTATCTAATTTTTATCTTTTTATTGTTGTAATGAAGGAAGTGGATTGCATATGGATTTTGAATAAAAATAAAAATAAACATGTTAGTTGGAGAAAAATGTGGCTAACCTTTTCGCATGGATATCATGCATGACATGGTGACACCAATGGGAATGATAGAAAAGGTCACATTACTCTGTGGAACTATGATAAGATAAAGTGTTCATGGTGTGTGTCAGCACTATGAGAGAACCACATAGAAGGAGTGATATCACTCTATCTTATAAAATAATGTTAAAACAAAATAAAAAATTGATATTGGACTATTAATAAAGTGGACAAAGTTTAAATGAAATATACAATGAGTTATAATGTGGCTTAACTGTAATGGTGTCACCTAAATTATACCTGTATCGATATAGGGTTATGAATGCATGAAAATAACACCTATAATACTAACTAGATTTACCGTAGCATTTTAAAATAGACACAATTATGAGATAAAAATGATCACTGGGGATAAAATGGGTGATATCATTGTAAATGACAGCAATAACATGATTCCACTGGGTAAGAGTTATGGAGGATGAACCGATTTTTAAAATCCCCTGGAGAGAAATTCCATTGTTCATTAAAAAATTCAAAAATAGAAATAGGGAACATTTCAATGTGTTGGATTCTATAGTGATGAGCTTGCATGCATATAAGTGAAACATAATCATGAAATAGTTAGTGTAATGTTGAAACATTGTTTCATGAAATAATTTTGTCGGAAAAGGCTTGCTATAAAATTGGGAAAAGGAATCATCATCCTGGTAATACATAGGGGCATGGTGAAACCACCACCATTTTCATATCTATATTGTGGTGCAAAGATCTAGAGGATTAATATTTTTATCATATTATATATATATGTTATACAAAATAAAATATATTAAAATTGGCGTTTCCAAAAAAAATATTAACTAAAACATGAGTTTCCATGTTTATTTTTGAAAAGAATCATGTAGTATTGATATTTTTCATTTTTTTGGAATGTTTTATTTTTCTATATTTTGTGAAAGATAAAGGATATATTTTGATATATTTTTAGAGGCATGTGGCTTTGTTTTTTGGGGGATAATTTGTGTTGGATTCAATATGGCATAGATATATTGTAATATAAACATATTTATGTCTATATTTAAATTTATAAAAAGAAGTTCTGGTGATAATTCAACACATAATTAAAATGTTAACACCCATCTCAAGTTTGGATTACTAGAGTGCTAAGGATAATGTTTTTCATGAGTTTTATTTTCTCTCACACAATTAACATGAAGGGGTAATTTTAATTATTCCATGTTATAAAGTAAAGGGTGATTAATTTAATGAATCTTTCTTTTTCAATATTATTTATCTTGTTTTTTAATTCAAATTTTTATTATTATCATTTATTTATTCTTCATGCATGATCATTCTCTAATGATTGCCAAATTTTTTTGAATGCATCAACTAGTTCCATTGATTCATGCATGATCATTGCATGAATTAGAGTAATTGTTTTTTAAACATGGTTTTATAACGCTAAATTTTTAAATGATCCAAAGTACCTTCCCATAAAAAATGAAGAGTTTAGTAATTGAATATTGAGGACCAATGCCAAGGGCTTTCATAGATCTGATTCTGGCAAAAACATTTCTATTTAATCATTACTTTTTTTCTTCACTACTTCATGATCCTAGATTTAGTATGTTTGGTATACCATTATCGATCATTGATTCATTATATATAATTCTAAATTATTTATATTTAATTATTATTACTTTTTCATAGCATTCAAGCTAAATTTTACAAACAAAGTTATTTTCTCTATGGGTTCAAAATCGAAGCACCCATTTACTAAAACTTTGTAGTTATTAGTTGGAGAAATATATTAGAAATTATAAACATTAAATCCCATAATAAATACTGATGTCATGTGGGTGGTCACATTGATATATATCTCTCAACAAAAAAATCATAAATAATATAGAAAAGTTAACATACCCACAGTAGAAAGAAAATCATGGAGAAATAACCTAGTATTCTATATCTATGTTTTGTTTCTTATCTTGTGAGCCCAAATGATCATTACCCAACACCTATACATTAACCCCCAAAAAACTCATCATTAAGGAAATCTTATTGGTATATCTTTCATTAATAAAGAAAATAATCATTCCCAATATGTCAAGATAAGGTACTTATAACTCTCATTATGATCATCTGACCATGTAGGTTGCACCAAGTAAAAGTTATTGCACAACACCTCAATAAAAAAATACTTCTTAGCCTCCATAAAGAGCATAATCATCATAATTGTAGGAAGTGAATTCCACTCTTACTAGGTTCCCTGTAAAACGATCTTATCATCCCATTGATCAATAATCAATTGAAAATGCACAGGTGTTGACATTATTATTCTTAGGCCATGAATACTCTTTGATGATTCTTTTATATATGGTTCAAAATAAAAATTAATTTGAAAGTATCATTATATTTATAATGTTATGAATAGATAATTTTAATTAATATCATTATAATTTAAAAAATGACCTCCCTATAATAGCCCCCATTTCAAAACGAATTTATATATATCAATATTTTCTTTTCTACTATAATATAAATAGCCATGTAAGATCAAATTGTTCATTATAATATTTAAAAAATGATTTTTTAGATCATATTAATTAGTTATGGTTAGTATGATAAAAAATGATGTTTTCTAATCATTTTTCATAAACATGAATGTCTTAAAATTTTAAGAAAACAAATAACTATGTTACTCAATAAATAAATACAGTCTTACATTTGGGCTTGGGAAACATCAAGGGATCCACATGTCTTATCATTATAATTTTTCAATCATTGTACATTTATCATGACTATTTATAGAAATAATTTTTTAAAAACACTATATGAAGTGTCCAAATTAACCATATGAATGAATCCTTGTAGTATAATTGAGAAAAAATAGTACCCAAAAAATTACATAGGTTTGATTCTTTATCAATTTTGGTGTCCAATTGCATAAAAATCACAAAAACACCCTAAAATATCACCAATATTTTAGAAAACCTCAACATAAAATTATATAAAAAAAATACAAAATTGAATTTTTATTTTTTGTAAATGGACATTAATGAAAAATGAAATTTTTTTCCACATTTCTACCCCTATAGGAAACTAGTTTTCTATATAATATTACACGTGGTATAATTAAAGGATTATATGTTTAACTGCACTATGTTGGTAACCACTACACATTCCCTAGTGGGAGTAAGGTCTTGGGTGGGCCACATATGTCATATGTTAAAGGAAAAGAGCATTTTTAAGAAACCAACTATCCCCAATGGGATTGAAATTACTCCTCTTTTACACACCTAAGGGATCAAGTCATCCTCATATAATTTAGGAAAAAATGTTTCAGAATTCCTCCCATATCATTCTATTGAATGATCTAATGGGTATGTATTTTGATTATTTTTTACCTTCTTGAACTGTATCCATGCACACCCATTTCCATATACTAAAAAATATCATATCCCAATGTATTTTTCTCTTGGTGTATCGAAATCCTAAAACTTACATTAATAGAATACCCTTTACACATATAATATCAATTCTAGAACCAATCCTTGAAAAATTCATCCAAAACATAGAGCCAACTAAAAAAATATAATCCAGATAAGTGGAATATCCTACTTTAATAAACCTTTATGACCACTTGAAGAATACATTATAGGTAATAGTTAGTTTGACACAGTATTGTGGCCCATATATTTAATCAGAGAAAACAACTAAAGGGTATAATAATTGTATGTGGATTGCCTGTTTAGTAGGTATCCATATGTAGAATCCTCTAGAATTAATAAAAATTATAATATAAAATACAACTATAATTATAAAAATATATTTTAAAATGTTAATCTTATGATAAATATTCATTTAAAATTGATAAGAAATTAAATAATCCTAGCATCAGGGAAAACCTAAATCAATTCAATTAATTAATTATATATATTTTACTAAATGTTTGAGTCATTATATTCTTTAGTATTTTTTAAACATCATATTTTTTTAATATATTAGTATTTATAGAATATAATGTTTAATTTTGAATTATTACTTTAGTAAATATAAATATGGAATTAATAGATTTTTTTTTGAAATTAAAATGAATGGTCAAACATTAATTATAAATTGATTGGTTAATTTCATGTGATTGAATGAAATAAGAGAATAGGAGTTTGAATGAAATTAAAAATATTAATATAGTTTTTCTATTACAGTTGATATTTTTTCTAAAATCAAGATGTCACCTCTTACTATAGTAGATAATTTTTGAATTCCTGAAGAAATGAAGATATCAAAACCAG
Source organism: Viscum album (assembly GCA_963277665.1). NCBI lineage: Eukaryota > Viridiplantae > Streptophyta > Magnoliopsida > Santalales > Viscaceae > Viscum > Viscum album. Next base: position 899,842,274 of record OY728127.1, read on the forward strand.
AGACCTGTCCATGTTAGAGACAATGTGTGTTGATGGATGAAAATCATTTATGATGTTATTATATGTCATAAGTCAAGAGATAATATCAAATATATCATCCTTATAATTTTATGGTATTTTATAACTATAATTGCACTACATAAACAAGGAAACCATAATTCCATGGAAGTGACATGATGTTAATAATACCCATTGGTATAATATATATTTTTGATAAGATAATTTCCAACCAATGAATATATTATCACAAATTATATTATCATATCTGATCCTAGAGGTAATAAATGTATGATGAAGCATTGATGCCTCTGAAGTTGGTGGCTATATTTTCTTACCTAGGATTAGAATTATCATTATGATGTAAGGAAATTGAAAAACCATCATCGATATTAGTTATCAATGAACATTAACTATGTAGATATCTCTAATTATGATAAGTATGATTCGATACTTATAATTGGTTTTAGGGTGGTTATAGGTGTCTATGATAGATATATATATTTTTAATTAACATCATTTCCACCTTATTTAATTAAATCGATTGATTAATGATATGATAAAAATATGGGAATTGAGTGTATTGATGTGTTTTATCAAACTATATAATATATTTTATCATAATCATGACTGATATCATAACTTATGTTAATGGTGTGTTGCCACTTGTGGAAATATTAAAAGAGACATCATTTCTTACAAAAAGAATATGAAAACAAATATAATAAAAGAAACCTAGATTCCTAGGATTACAATATCCTTATATCATCAAATACTACTGAGAAAATAATGATATCATTTCTTATAGTATACATTATAATAATCCAATCATTAGAATCATAAAACCAATTCTATATTCTTATTTAATTTGTATTTATATTCCATTATCTATCTTATAAGTCTCTAAATGATTGTGGATGATTATTTTAGAATAAAGGATACTGAAAAATACCCTCTAAGCTATAAATGAATGAATATAACCAAGGACATACATTTAATATAAGGGTTTATCTTATGTCCAACGTCTAATCGTATTGTAAAATTTCTTAACATGTAAATGGAATGTTAAATATGAAAAATATGAACTGGAAGGTAGTCATACGATGTCAATGTACCAAATAATTAAAGATAAGTTGATCTAGGAGATTGGAATGTCGTAATTTTCATGTAGAGTAATCAAAGATATCATGGTATATATGGATTGATCACTATAAGAAAGGATCAAATGATGGGTATTTAGTAAAACCATAAATGGGAGACAATGTATAACATTTTTTGGTAATATATTGGTTCATTATATTACTTATTAATATTTGTTGTTAATTATAGAGTTATATTCCTTCCATCATGTCATGATTTGACGCATGGAGGTCCAAGAATACTTATTTTTATTGCTATAAAAGCGTGGAAAAAATATATTCATGTGTTACAATCTATAATTATAAATATTAGCATAAATCTAGATCAATTTTTATAGTATGATGATAAATTATGTAATTTATGATAATATTCTATTTTCCTCATCTTTATGTTAATTTATTTAGTTATTTCTATTTTCCCCCTAATATGATTGATCCACCATATAATAGAATAGGGAAAATCAACTATTTATCTTGTAGAAATTTTATCACATGTATTATAAATTATGATCTCAATAATTATTGGTTAACATATTTTTCTTTCAATTAGGATTTGTTTAAGAAATAATAACATAAGTAATTTTGAAATTATATGGTGACAGAAATGTTATTAGACCACTTTACATATGAAAGGGGACTATATAATGTTGTCATAATGTATTTTCACTCTCATATTAAAAAAGATAATTGTTAATAATGGGTTTTTATTAGTATATTAACTAAACATAAACATGCTCATAGATTATATATTTTAGTGGATTGTGATAAATTTTTCTATGAGCACATAATTAGGAATTGTCACTAATATTTAACTCTTTAATTTAAATTTTTATCTCTTTGTTTACTAAATTCATGAAATGAAGAATGATTATACAATCATATATGCATTTTTTGCACACTATGAAAATATTTAAAATAGTGATACCAAAATGTGAAATTGAATGTATGATAATCCTTATGATTATGCCTAATGTTACATTATACTATATTAACTATAGGTTAAAATATTATTTTTTAGAACCCCATAAAAATATTACATTAGGATATTTTTCAAAAATACACTAATTATGGTTGTTCAATCAATGGGAAATTGATGGTCATGAAACATAATCACTAATTTATTGAAAAATGGGCCTTTAATAATCTTAGAGTCTTTCATCACATTTTATCTCCACTATGTTAAAATATTTTACCAAAGAATTACATTTCTAAGGGAAATTGATATTGTATTTCTATTTTTGGGAATTTTTTTATTTTCACCAAACATAAATAAATATTATTTCAATTAATAAAATTGATTAGAATTATATAAATAAATTCCTTGAAAAAACCCTCCAAAATACAATGATCACTCACCCAGTTCCAAGAAACACACCCCAAAATTCAGGAAATCTTCAAAATTTTAATTATGTGTAACATAATAGTTTAAAATGAAAACCATTATTCTTAAAAGTAAAATAAATGAAAAATACTTTGTAAACATAAAAAACTAGGTGAATTTATTTTAATACCACTTCATAGAGAGATGGAGAGAGATATGTGTGAGAGTATGTAGTGAGAAATATAGATAGAGAGATGGAGAGGTGGAAACATGTACATGCACAAACTTTGATGTAGAAATAGACAAATAAATGAAATGATAGATAGTTTTAGATACACATAGATAGATAAAAAATAGATAAATAGAAATATTTAAATATAGAGTGAATGATTGTACAATTATATAAATATATTTATATAAAAAAATATTCATTGAAAAATGGAAATATTGATAGATTAATAGATGGATAGATAAATATATAAATAAACAGAGAGATAGAGGAATAAATATTGAGAGACTAACTAATATATATTCACATACAAACACAAACATATACATACATACATACATACATATATATGTATATAATTATATATATTATATATAGAGATAAACATATATAATTATATAAATATATATATAACTTGATGATACATAGATATTCAGATAGATAAATATAAAGTGAAAAATAAATTTTTATGGATAGATTGGAAGAAACAAAAAATAAACTAATAATTCAGGTTTACCCTAATATTTTAGTTAATATTTTCCATTAAAACAACCTTATTTTCTATATCATACACCACACACAAACCAAATCATAGACAAACGATGATATACTATTATTTAAATATGACCAATAAGACTTAGATGTTGGATTGGATGGTATGAAATGAAATAGACATATTATAATATATATATAAGAATTATTTATTTATTAATATGAATAATAAATCATATACTAATTATTTTTTGGTTGGAAGTGAAGATAAAATCTTTTGAGGGTAAACATATATTTTTCATAAAACTATTTCTATGCATGAAATGTATTTTGATGATAATTGATTAAATTAATTACTATTGAAAAATGATTGTAAGTAAATAATTACATTATATATCCAATTTAATTAATTAAAAATCATTTAATATTATTTATTATGCAAGTAATTATATGAATGTTATTTTACGCTTCAAAAATATTCTTCCTTCAAAAATTATTTTTATTTCATTTTTTGCATAAAATTTAAAATTATTTTTTACACCATCATAAATTATATTTTGAAAAATTGAAATAATTTTTGAATTCATAATTTAATAATAGTTTTAGGTTGAATTTTTGGGTATTTTTCAAAAAATATTTCTTTTTGAGTGAGTAGTGAAAATATTGATTTTTGTAAAACTATTATTTATGTTCATTAAATAAACCAATTTAAAAGTCCCATGATTTTTTGGATTAAGTATTAAAGTAAAAAAATGTCACATTTTTTAAACATAATATAATTAATTCTAAATAAATTATCATTATATTATATTTTTGTATAAGCTCATTTTTATACTTAAAAACACATTTTTCTAGAAACTGTTTTTGATGAATGTTTCATACTTGCATTTTAATAAAAATTCTACCAAATAAAATAATTTAATATTTTAATTTGATTTCATATTTATAAATATAGATTCAAATTTTTTAAATAGGCCAATTTAATTTTTATTCATAATGAATAGTAAATATGGTAAAAGTTTATCAGTACAATAGTATATAAAACATATTGATTATTGTTAAAACTACAAGATAATGTATCAAAATCAACCCAAAAGTTTCTTTTATTTCATTATGTGAGATTAATTTGACTATAACCATCTTATACTCTAAATTTTTTCATTCTTCTAACACTTTCCTTTGATTATGACCATTATATTATTTAAAGTTGAGAAAAATTTCAATATGTCCCTCTATTTTAATATCTCTAATATGTTTTAATTGGGATAAAAAGAAGAAATATATGGTTAAATTTTTTTATTTTTAATATGAATGAAATATTTTATTAAATTAATTTATGTTTTAATTTTTAAAGATAATATAATTTCCTGGAATGCTTATGCCACCCTAACACAACGCTTGTGAAAGTAGTAAAAATAATAAATAAAAATGATTTTAAAAACATTAAAAGTAATATATTTATTTTAAATTATAGTTAACCAATTATTTTTTAGATATTTATAATACCTATGTGATGATGGAAGAGTTTGTATTCTAATTCCATTTTTATCCTGATTCGTTAAAAGTCAATATATAAGAATATTCACAAAAAACGACCTTAAATTGTATTTATATTTATAGAAAATTATTAAATCATTATAAAATTATAGAAAATAATATATTTACACAATTAGATGGTAAAATCTCTAAAATATCATTAATTATCCATTTTTGTTCCACTTTTTATTTTTAAAATTACTTTAATGACCCTTAAGGATTGAAATATATGTTACCACAGTTAAGGCTAAAAGCCATCAAAGAAAAAAAAAAGGATTAAAATACCACATATACATGTATAAATTATATTTTTTGATCATATTTTTAAATTATAATTGTTATATTATAAGATATGTAACTTTTTAGACATTTATAATGAGTTAGACAAATACTATATATTAATATTTCAAGTATTTACATGATTTCCACCAACCTCACTTATAAAAGGGAACCCCATTTTGAATATTATTCACAATAATTGAGCCAATTATATTAGACATTAAATATAAAAAATTCCTATATTCTTTATCCACTTTCATAACTTCATTTATTCCCCTTATATCCTCTAATTAAAGATTTAGTTGCAAGACAAATGAGGATTTACAAAAAAGAGGTATAACTCTTAATAAAGTTGTTTCATTTTATTTATTCATATACCTCCATAATTTATTTCAAAAACATGATTATATAATAACATAAATATATTAAAAAAATTAATTTTATTTTTTCATAGAACAACCATTATTAATGTCCTTTTACATCTAATGGGAAATGTAAATAGCACTCGTGGGTACGTGTGAAGTACTAGCTCCATGAAGCTATGTATTTCGGTTTTCATCAAAAACATACAAGGATGGTTATTATAATGGTTTTAATGAATATATATTATTTTAATGACATAATTATGATTTCTAAAATATAATATATTACTTACCATCTTATCCTTCCACCGATTGGAACATTATAATATCGTTCATGCATATGTGTGGACTACCACTTATACGAAATAATGTGATTTATTTCTTTTTTCCTCATTTCATGAAATCTTATAAATAATAATATAACATGTAACCATGAAAATTATTTCATGGTTAATATTCTTTATATGATTAAATCATGACAAATATTTAAGGACGAAAGTTACCAATCAAAAACATACATGAAAAATGTAATAGTTAACACCCGAGATGATGATGTTAATAAATAATTGTTAACAAATATGTGATATAATGCTATAGGTGAATAATATATGGTATGATATATATTAATATGGTTCTTTTATTGATTTATAATAAATATAAATTTATTATACAAGAGTTTAATAATTCATAAAATGATATTTGGACCCATGCTAAGGGATTTCTATTGCAATCTCAATTTATTTCAGGATTGTTTATGTTAAGATTTACCTTGGTAAAATTATATGATTATAATATATTAAAAAAATTATATTTTATTCTCCATTGGTTATTTTTGGTGTTTATGTTCTTATTTTCTATTTCTTCTCTTTTTTGGATCAAGAATCAACATGTGGGTAATATGTAAGGTACTTTCTTATAAAAAAAATCATGTTTTAATATTTCTTTTCCAAATATTTTTCATCCATTTAATGTTTATTTTAAATGTTTCAAGAATTTTATTCTTCAAGAATCGTTGATTATTTTATTTCTTTTTTAAAAACATTGGAATTTGTTAACAGAGTTTTAAAAGCTTCATTTTTAAAATGAGGTTCTTTTATACTTTTTCCAAATGTTTTTAAAGGAATCATTGTTATAACATCTACCATTTTATGGGAATTTATCATTATCATAACCATTATTTAATTTAAAGCTTAATTTACTGGTTTCCATGGAAATTTTTAATAAAAAATATTTTCCTCAATATTTTAGGAATTTTTATTTAAAATGTTACCGAAATAAATGGGTTTTTTTTTCTTAAGAGAATAAAAATAATTTTTGAAGTGATTTATAACTTGTTCCTACATAATGTTTCAAGGAATTTATTTTTAATGTTTTGATTATATTTTAATTTATATTTTAGATAATTATTTGTTTTACTACAAAATTATAATTTCTATTAAACTGATGGTCCTCTTTTATCCTTTATTTATTTATGGTTTTACGGTCATTAACATTATCATTATCACTTTCGCTTTCACTCTCATTCATTTCATTAGAAATTTTTTTCTCCTCAAATCCCATATTTTAATTATCATGGATTTATACATCATCATTTCAATAACATTTATGTTACACCAATCATATTACATTTTTCATATGTGGTATTAGTTGAAGGATGTTTATTATGAAATTTATTTTTTTATGCTAAATATTGCATATTTTTGATTCAATATGAATAAATGTTGATATATAATCAATTTTTAGAACAAATCATATTGATCATTAAATATGCAAGGAATTATTAAGATTTGAAGTTGACGGGTGGGGCACAATTATAGATATCCCCTCGATATATCGATAGGTATTATGAGACAAAAAAAGTTGGCATGATGTATAAGATGATGTCATAATGTTTAAGTATTCGATATATGCCTTACCTATTTATGTATGATGTATTGGTTGAGAGGCCTTGAAAATATTAAAGATTTATTATATGAGTCCTTCATGGTAATATTCATGATATCTTCTCTTAGGCCTTGATGGTAAGATCAATAATTTTGGAATTTATTCATTTCATTTATTGAGAACACAGTTTTCATTTTCCATTTGACTTTTATGTGGATAATATCCATGAATGTACTTTAAACTCAAAATATTGATTGAATGGAATGTGTTTTGAAAATCAACTCTTCCATATTAATTATTCCTTAAGTAATCATTATAGATTCAGATGGTTATAAACCCTACTAAGCATCCGAGATCATCTTTTATTATTTTCCATTCTCTAGGATATCAAGAAGGATTCATAGAATGATTTTCATGGATGTAAAAAATGTTTTTCAGGTAATGTATTTAATTTACAATGTAATATGAAATCCTTTTATATTTCTATTTTTCAAAGACTACAAAACTAATTGACCCTTGATGATGTTATCCCATGTATCTTGTATCGGTGTATCATGTAGGCATCAGAGTTGGGGGTCTAGAGTTGGGGCTCCTACATGACATGAACCAAAATATGTAAAAAATATAAAATTACATGTTATGTAAAATTGAAATATAAATAAGTTGATATATTGTAATATCATCATACAAAAAAATAAGAGATATGTAATTATTTATAAGTTGATAAAAGTATCGACTTATAGATGGATAAACACACTGAATATATTATCTAATAAGATAATATAAGACATATTTAAATGAAATTAAAATATCATAAACAATTTGATATTGATAAGTATAATATATAAAAAAATAGAATAATATAAATAAGAATGGAAAAAAGAGAAAGATATTGATAATATATAGAATGAAAAAAATAAATATTTTTAGAAAAAATATATACATGAAATAATAGGTTATAATTTTATAAACAAAGAATAAATATTTATATATATATATAAATAATAACTGAGAAAAATATTTATACTAACGGTAGCTTAGATAGATAGACAAACAAATGAACTGGTAGATTAATGGAAAAACATGTGGATAGAAAAATGAAATCATAATGTAATAGGATAGAATGAAGGGGAAACTTATATATTAAGTGATAAAATAAATGATTGATAATTAGTTCTTATGTTGAGAGTATAGGTGAAAAAATAAATATATATATTGATGGATATATATATAGATGATGATATGGATAAATAAATTCCTGAATCCATGGATAACTGAAACAAATAACAAATGAACAAATGGAAAACATGATCTATAGATAATGAGAATTATAAAAATTAGATAGATAAATGGGTAGATAGATCAACAGTTGTAATAGAAGATGGACATTCTTTATATCATATGGGTAGATTATCAGTGGAAAATAGGGTGATATGAAAAATATAAATACATAGATATTGAAAATATATAAATCTAATTGTAGAATTGAAAGTAAAATAGTGTATATTTAAAATAAATATGAAATAAAAAGGTGGATCGATGGATATATTGAATGACAGAAAAATGAAAACACATACATAAAAAAGTTTAATTGGAGGAAAAAATGATAAATAGATGTATAGATAGATATAAAAAAGAAGAAAAACTAAGTTATAGTTTGGTAAAATGATTGACAAAAAAATACACCTTAAAAAAATTATAAACACCCCTTAGTAATAAAATGAGTATGGTAGATTGGTATAGATGAATATAGATTTATTGATTGAGTTAATGATAAAATGAAAAATAGATGGTTCAATAGAAGTATATAAGGATATAATATTTGGGGTACATGTGTATTGAAGGAATGATAGATATATAGACTACAAAACTAAAAAAAATAAATAGATAGAAACACTAATTAACCAAAAGATGGATAAACAAATAAATAAATAGGTAAATATAATGAATAAAAAGATGATAGAATTAATAAATAATAAGTACAACGATTCATGGAACGATAAAAGGTTATATGGTTTTATGGAAAGACATATTGAAGCTTGAATGTTTGGAAAGATAATATCAGGGAAAAATAGAAAGATGGAGAAGTTCATAGATGAAAAATTGATAAATCAAAAGATAGACTAAATATTAGAGATATAAAAAGATACATTAAAAGAGAGCGGGAGAGATGAATAGGTTAAAAAAAACATACCATGAGCAATTGGGGGAGAGAGAATGATTGACATGATGACACACACACACACAAAAAATAATGGGGATAGGCACACAGACGCACACATAGGTGCTTATATAGGATAAAAAATACATACTAATAAATAGATATATTTAGGGATATTGTGTTGGGAATATTTAGGGATGGAAATATATAAAGAGGACTACACGAAAAAATTGTGATATGGATATAATCATAGAGAGTCTGATATAATCTAAATTGATAAACCAATATATAGAATGATGAAAATGTAGAGAGTTGTAAAGAAGAATAAATTATTATATATAAATTGAAAAAAATAGAGAAATAAAACCATATAAATATATAAACACACATACACACACACAAATATAAATGTAGTCATAGACTCATACATACATAGTTAAGATTACAAGAACAATAAAACACATATATCGACAACCCAACACATTCATACTATTATCGAAACATACATAGTGAACCAAAAGTTATATTGATATATGGAATGATTAACAAGAAACAAGAAAAATAAAATGAGTAAAATATGGATATATTGATAAATGAACGTATGGAATTATGAAGATTGGCATGTGAATATGTGGAAAAATAAAATCATGTGGAAATATGGATGAATTGATAAAAAATTGATAGATAAACTGATTGACTGATCAAAAAATATCATCACTAAATGATGTCTATATATACAGAGGAATAAAATGAAAAACTGATAGAGGAATCAATGCAATCATGTATAAAGTAATATAATGATAAACTGTAGGAACTTGTAGATTGAATGAATATTATATATATGAATAAATTAATATATGTAATGATATAAAAAAATGTAGAAAAACATTTTGAAATATGGATTAATGTACCCAAAGATAGTGATAAATAAATGCATACCCATAAACACAAGCACTAATAAAGAATAAAATTCTACACAAGCATAGAGAAAAAAATAGTGGTATATAGATAAATATATATTGATAGTTAAAGTGAATTATAGATAAATTGTTATATATATAGAGAGATATGGAAGGTGAGATATGAAGAGATGTATCAATGAAAAAAATAGATTGAAAGATAAAAAGGGTGACTTACATAATAATGGAATGATAAATATACATACTAATAGAAGAACACCTAGATAGATGTATGTATAGGCCAATGAATAGATATACTGAAAGTAATAAAAAACTAATTGATAGATTCATCTATTAGTATGGTTTCCAATAATGGTATAGATAAATATAAACATAGATTTTATAGCCAATGGTCAAACTAAATCATTGATAGTTCGGAACATAAATATATCTAGACACACACAAACTTGTGTGGGATGTAACAATGAACAAATGGTTAGACAGTTGAATATATAAATAGATGGATAAATAAAAAAATAGTTAGATGGATATGTGAAAAAATGGAAGGATATAATAATATATAGATTTACATATAGGTATACTAATTAACAAATAAATAGACTGAAAATTAGGTATATTAGCATAAACATATACATTCATACAATCATAAACACAAAAAAACATAAAAATAGTTAATGGGAGGGGGGAGATGATGAATATAAAGAATGATGAAGCTAACACATAGGAACTCTATAGAAAATATATTAAAAATTAAATGGATTTTTTATAAGGAAATAAAAAAACACATATAATATGATTGATGAAAGAAATTAATTTAGTCATAGTCATGACCTAACCCACAATTAACCACCATGTGACAACATTGAAGTTAAAAAAAACTAAACATTTCTCTAATTTTCCATTGGAATAGAAAAGTAATGAGGGTATTAAAAGAAAAATTTATAATCCATGAACCATATTTTTATTTTAAAACAAGAAAACACATACATAAATATCCATTTTACAGAAACCTATATGCCAAAATTAAATTATTCATTGGTATGTCACATAAAATGTGACTTTCAAATTGAATAATATATCAATTAACTCTAAAGAAGACAAAAATGACTCCACCTACACCAAAAAGTATATCCTCATCCATACATAACAAATTCCTAAAACAACCATTATATCAATGATTGGAATATAAAATATAGTATTTAAATTAAAGAGATTTTGCAAGTATAAACAAGAGGTTCCTCCTCCACCCACTCATATTTAAAATTATTTGGAATAATTATGTATCATTAAATGGTATTGATAATATTAGAAATTTTAATTAAAATCATTTAAAGGAATAATATATTTTATCCAAATCCCCAACACATATCATCAAACTTGTAAAATTTCATCATAAATTAAGGTTCTATACATCATCATCATTGACATCACATCATCAAAATTATATCTTCCACATTTCATTATCTATGTTACCATAACCACCCTATATGGAATCATTATTATCACATATAATGATAGAATAATTAAAAAAATAAAATTAAACCATCCATGTAGCTACAGTAACAACAACTACATATATGACCATACAACTATATAAATAGTTACTACATGGAGGTATAAATACAACAACAACAACAAACATCACTATCTTTGGAATATAAAAAGGCTTGGAAAAAACATAATCATATATATCATATCATCATAAAGGGATATAACATCATGCATCATTCTATAATAATAAATACATATTACATCCATCATAATATATCAATATAAAAACATCACACCATTATCCCAATTTTCATTAAAGAAGACTATACCACATAAAGCTAGTATTATAACAATTCACCCCATAAAACATAACATATTATCAAAATTAACATTATATTAATATTTCCCACCCATTATTCTAAATAATACATCTGTATTTATAAAAAAATTGACAACAAGAACCATAAAAAAGGTTTCACGGAATTTCATGTTTATTGACAGTATCATATCAATGACAAACCTATGTTAACTAAAAAATAATTTAACCAAAATTCCCTTCTAACATTCCATCACCTCCTTTTAGCATAACCCCAATTACATCTACAATTTTATTATATCATTATATAATAATTAATGTGTCTTGTGAGGTAAATTGTTAAAAATAAAAAACATTCATTTTATATAACATCTCTTTGTAAATAAATCTTTCTCTCTTTAGTCAATTATAATATCTATCATTTTATCAATGTATACTATCTTAAAAATATTCAATTAATTTAATTATTTTACTCTAATTATATAATATAATCTAATAACGTTAATCCAAAAATACAAATATCAATACTTTTTCAATTTTCATTCACCTATAATACAGATACAATGATATGATTAACCAAATTTTAAGAAATTCCCCAATTTAAAATTTGATATTATTTATATTTTAGTGCTTCCATGAAATCAAAACCCAATATATATATTACAAAAAAAAAATTTAGTATTAAAATGGTATGATAAAATAATATTTTAGGAAATAACCATATCAACAATATTGTGAAAATCCATAAGACATGTAGATTCAATTATTGGAATATTATTCTATCTCATGATCCAAAATATCCAATTGAATAACATTTTAAAATCATGATAAAAAAATAAATCAATTCTAATTAATAATAAAATATATCAAAACCAACCATTATTATTATTTTTGAATAGAATTCCTAGGTGAAATATAGATATATATTACTTAACCAATCCATCAAAAGAAATTAATCAAGGTATTTCACTAACAATAAATATTTGATTCAATAAAATAATTTCTCTAATATAAATACATAGTTTTTGTTAATTAATATTATAAATACATTTACTTCATCATATTATATTATTGAACGGTTTTAGAGGGGTCATGAGAGTTAAATTAAGTTTTAATACTTTTTGACACTCAAATCTTATGTTTTTATGATTTAAGAAATATCTTTATACTTAATTTCCAAAACTATATATGTTCTGAATTCATATTACCTTTTAATTGTGAATTCATATATTCTAAAAAAATAAACCCCATATTAAATGTTTCTATGGTCATATTACTTATTTTTTTAACAGTTTATCATTGGTAATAGTTTGAAAAAATTCGTTTAGGAACTATATATTTCAATGTATATTAGCACTAACATAAATACCCCACCTTTAATAAAACAAAAAACAAAAAATTTATTTTTATAACAAATAAAGTAATAATTTAACACATTTTATTACCTTAGTTAATGGAAAATTTTATAAAAATAAAAATATCTATTATGAAGTTCAAGGAACCAAACATCATTTATTGTATAACATATTTCATCATAAAAAATAAGCAAAATTAAATTATAAAATAAATTAATTAATCACAAATAACTCACTAAATTACCATATGTACCACTCAAAATGTAAGATCCCATCTTTATCCTACACACGTTTCACTTTATATTTTTTAGACTCTTTATGTATTGTAATTGATCTATGTTATAGGATTAATGTGATGTTTTATTGGATTTTAGGGTCTCAAAAGAGGCGAGTTAGAGGAATGATATATGTGGAATAATGAGATGAATTTTCTATATTGAAATCGACTAGACAATGAAATCCATTAGCCAATCAGTGGGCTGTTAAGAAGATCAATAACTCCAATGAATAACATTGAACATATATAGGTAATATGTATCTATTTTGACCTTAATTAATTTTAAATAAAATAACTAAGAATTTAAATAAAAAATTTTGTTTTAAACTATAACTCAGTGGTTTTCACTATTCATCCAAAAATGAAAGTTTTTAGAAAAATACAAAAAATTCACCCTAAGATAATTTCGATATTCCGAATCCAAGGATTTTGTCCATTTTGAAAGATAAAATTTATAAAATTTAAAAAAGAGGGTATTACTATTCATAATGGCTAGTTTGATTGGTTGTGGTGTGTGTTAGAACTCGGAGATCCGTACAACACACGCTATTGTATTATTCAAAGAGAAGTGTACCATGAAAGATTGAGCTGTTACATAAAAGTAGTGTCTTTACACTAGGAACAACATAACATTTTTTAGTGTGGGTATTCTGTAGAAAAACTCACGAAGGTAGAAAGCATAAATAAAATAATTTTTATGAAACAAACTATTTGATGCAACAAATCATTTTCCTTAAGGATTTGTCAGAAATTTAGGGTCGGCCTCAAAAACCTGAAATTTCTAGTGACATCGAGATAGAACCTAATGATGAATATTTGGGCCCTATTAGAAAAAACATTTCGTAAATGGTTCTTATTTTCAGATGTGTAGTCTTTAAAGAACTCACCTCTCCATCTCCACCTCAGACAACTATCTCTCTATATCTAATTCCAATGGAAAGGACTCGATCCTACCTAAAAATGTAGTGATGTCCCAGATTGTAATTAATGTTATAATATTTTATAGAGAATCTTTATAATCTTATTTTAATTTATTTTGATATATAAATAGAAAATCCACTTTTATTATAATTTATCTTTTAACTTATTTCTTGTACTCTTCCTTTTCCCTTAATTTTTAATAATCCTAAAAGGGGGATAAATATATTTAGAAGTGATAAATTAAAACTAACTGAATACAATTAATGATTTCATGAACATTCTAAATAATTAATTCAATCCTTTGTAAATTACATTTGCTGCATTCAGTTCATTTCAATTAAAAATAATTATTTGTGATCATGAAAAGGTGGAATTTTTTATCTAAGACTACAGCCTCATTTTTTTAATGATCCAAAATATTGATTATAATGTTACTGATTAATTTCATTATTTATATTAGTAAAATATTTTTTATCTTAAACATACAAAATGAATAAATATGGAACTTATCATGTGATGAATTTGAACTAAAAGTAATGGTCAAGTGATGGTGTCTCCTTACCACGTATTATATTTCACTTGAACACATGTATAAACTACCTTCCATGTGTTGATAATAAAATTCAACGTAATGAAACTTCTATGAGTTTGAGATCAATTTACCACACTTTGAAGACCAAATTACTTCCTATTCAAAAAACCTACATTGTGAATGATTTTTTCATACTTTGTGTACAATAGAGTTGACCATGGGAATCCGTGAAGTGGCCATGTAATGGAAACAACCTACCATATTATAAAATCTTGTTACCATTCCATGGTTTGTAAAAAATTACATTTACGTACATACTAATCACATCTATTACTTTAGTAACCACAGGAATAGAAACTCATACCACAATATCAAATGAACAGACTATATGAAGAATGAACTAACTATGTGAATTGATCGTTCCACACCATCAGTAAACCAGCTCCATGAACATACCTACATGAGATTTCAGCTACATTGAAGAGTCCCATATGTGGAAATAGACTACATCGATGTGATTTATTTTATAGAAATTAGTAGCATGGATAAACTGGATATGTTTCCTACCTCTACATTTATCTACATAAACAATCATCTATTTCATTCTAATGGATCATTTTAAACCAAAAAAATAATTTTTTAACTATTAAATGAGGAATTAATTAATATAACATTTCATTTAATGTTATCTAATTGAAACATTTGTATAATGATTATTTTTTGAAGGTAAAAAATGACCATATGTAGGATGATAAAAATACGCTATCTTGTAAAAAATAACAGAAAACCTCAATCATGAACCTCTTCTACATATTGAAATCTACGAAACACTTATTTTCAAAAATCACCCACCAAACTATCCACAATACATATAAATAAAAAAAAATCAAATAATAAGTACAATAAAATCTATTCGAATCGATCTGGATCACAATTACTTATCCTATATATCTTTATTTTTCTATTTATGATTTATATTTGAGTTGTGTTTTCTGTAGTTTATAACTCAGTGTTTACCTTATATTGGTACGGTTGTTCAATGAGGAGAGGTATCAGTGATGATGACTGGAGGTGATAGAGGTCAATGATGGTGGCAGCGTCAGCAACATAGAGCTTGGTGGCTGTGGCGAAGGAGCTAGCATGGATGGTAGTAATGAACCGTTGCGGAAGCTATTCGAGATGTGGCAAAAAAACCATGGGGGTTTAGAGGACATTGGAATGTGGGCCACATGCAGTAGCCCATGCGGCCTATGTGAGAGTGTGTTAGTCTTGGAGAGATAGGTTGGGCCATGGCAGAAAGAACCAGGTCTAGGAAGACTATGCCTGGATAAGAGAAAGGGCCTAGTAGAGCAGGTCAGGCATAGTAAGCCAGGTTTTGCCCAATCAACTGGGGTGGGCCGGTCCAAGTGGGTCGGACCAGTGTCAGACTTGGGACAAACGGTCTAGATCCGGGACACGGTTGAATACCGTGGTTGACCATGAACCATATTCACTCCAGGTGCCACACATCCATAAAAGGTGTAGGGTGCGGCCAACCATGGCCATTTACCATGAACACTATTGGGTGGTTTGTCCAGGTAGTCAACTGTGGTTGTCGATGGACCAACCATGCAGTCCTTCCACAAGCCCTGTGACCCCCCTTCATAATTTTTGAAATTCCATAAAATGGAATTGATATGTCCATTTGAAGATCTGTTTATGGTATTGGGACCCTAGCATTGAGAAGGAAATTTTGGGGAAACCGGTGTGTATCTAGTTTGGACCAGTATAGGTTTAGATCATCCCCTTTGGTCCTTTCCTTGAGGGTTCATTACAACATTAAGTTCATATCATCGGATAGTAGTCCCCTCTGGAGGCCAAGTCTTAGATAGATTATGGTATTCCTCCATGGGACTGGAGTAGGATCCTCTATCACCCATAGTGGAGTTTTTTGGATTTTATGTAACCTCATAGATCAGGGAATTATTCATCCATCTAGTAGGACACATCAGTATGGTTTTCTGTATTCCCTATTGTGATTGGGTTGGATCCCCTATGTTTTAGGTTGATCGAGGTTGGGTTAATTGTATTCCCTAGGGTGTCGGGGTAGGTTCCCCTCTCTGCATATCATGTACTTAATTTTCTAATATCTTCTTATTTGGGAAGGCCCAAATGAGAAAGACATCTTCATGAGTGTCTCCAATGATATCATGGATCGAGGAGTGAGTTCTATCAGAATGAGTATGCCTCGAGTGAAATACAGTGGCTGGAAGATGGATATGACCTTCAGATGGTGTGGTGTTTCTCATTAATATATTTGTATATTTTTATTATATGTTTTGTAGACATATACCTCTGTAGAGATGATCGTGTATTCCATTGTGTCTTTCTATCATGGTGTTTCCTTGTAGTATTTCCTTTTTGTTATTTAATTCATGGTATTTTTTTGGAATTTACATCATGGTATTTCCTTTTTTGTAAATCCTTTTTGGATTTCATTCATGGTGTTTCCTTCATGGTATTTCAATTACATTATTTCCTTCATGTAATTTACATCATTATATTTCCTTCGGCGTTTTGGGGTCTCCTAATGAGTATTGTCATAGTCACCCCTTCACAGGATTTTCCATCAAGTTTTGTGTCTTGTGATGATGATGATCCCATTGATGGAGACCTAGGTGGACCAGGTCAAGACGATGCTTAGTGAGGCCAGGCAGATGAGGTGTCTTCCTATAGTTTAGATAGTAGCCCGAGTACCTCTTTTCTTACACGTTGGGCTTGTGGTTACAAACTTTTTTTGGTGGGCTTGTGTTTGGACATATTTACTTTTCTAGTACTTATTATTGTACTTTGTTGTGAGATCTTAATGGTATTCATTCCTTGTTTAATTAGTGTTTTTTACCTTTCATCATTTTTTGTCATGGACATGTGTTCTTGTGTACAGGTACTTAGGCTAATGCCTCTCATTTGTGGGATATTAATACTCAGTTCTTATCACCATCCCCTGCCATATTAGAGCTATCCATCATGTAGTCATGGAATGGGACCCTCTGGGATGGGTCGTAACATAGTGGTATCATATTTGGTCAGTTCTGCTACAGGAATAGGAGTTTCTGAGGTCGGTTTTGGGTGACAGTGTTATGTGTTTTGAGTTCAGATTTCAGGCTAGGGACCCCTGTGTTGGTGCAGTGACTAATGTATCAATACAAAAGGTCTATGATTATCTACTTTTCGAATCATATATGAAAAAATTTATTGCAGGGAAACAATGTTACAATCTTTATATAGTAATGGGTGTGTTTTCCATGTCCTTCTTGCGACAACCCTCTATATATACTCAATTGACCATGGTGCATCTTGTTTTATTTCAGGATACCTCCATGGAAACACCCAGCTAGGAATCCACTATGTATTCATAAGGACAATCTTCTAGGTGACGAGGCATCAATAATAGGACGTGTACCATAGATAGCACCTCTATGTGGTGCACTATCAAAACTACCACCTGTGGAGCAGCAAATGGTACCCATAATTCATGCGGATGAGGTAGATGGGATTAGAAAACTTCATGAATTTCAGTAGGAGATATCCCTTGAGTTCTGAGGTGAGTGTGATACAAAATCTTTTTAGGAATAGTGTGAGGTGGTGACCAATGTTTTCCATCAATTAAGGACACCAGTACATCTGATGGTAGTCATGGAAGTATTCTTTCTACATGGCTCAATAGGAAGATGGTGTGGTTTACTTACTCGATCTTACGACGTGGGGAACCTTCTATGGATAGAGTTTGAGAACCCTTTCAGAGAGAAGTTCTCAACTTCTAATACATGGGATATTTTAATCCATGAGCTTCTACATCATTAGAAGCATAACATTTCTATATTAAAGTATTCATCAAGGCATACCAACCTCTCCAACAACTCAAATGATATGATGCACGATCAGTACTTTAGGTCCCAAACCATCTAGTGAGGTATTCATAGATAAATCCATGCCAGTGTTATACCTCTTTTCATTACTACTTATTTTGGGGTTCTCGATTGGGATTTATGGTTGAATGTTCTTTGGTTGAAGAGTTACATACAATGGTAGTTAGTAATAAGAAAGTAGGAGTAGAGACCTCAGTAGCAGGTAGTTGATGGTAGTCACAGGGATCCATGCAGGTTTGGTGATTTTGGAGGAAATCCTAGGGTGGCCCAAATCAGTAGAGGGGAATCCGGTGTAACTCATGTGGCAGTCAAGGACATCTGGAATGTGATTTTCTTAATGCATCATATAGATGATCAGGAGACAATTGAGGGATCTCTATGGCAGAGAAACTGAAAATAGTAGGTAGATCCATAGGGAGACAATCATGGAAGAAGAGCTGGGAGAGCAGAAGGGGGTCCACAGTAGGCTTATGGAGCTAGAGGATAAGGATAGGGATAGATTCATGTAGTTAAAGGTATTGACCCAGGGGAATCAAGAGTGATTCAAGGTAAGATCTATTTTTATTTCAAAATTAGACAATATGTAGATAAACATAGGTTATTATCATTATTTTCATTCCACAAATCTAGTTTGAGACTCGATGATTTTGGTTGAACCATTTACTCAACCATCGTGTTTAGAGACTTCTATTGGAGGAGACTCGATGATCATGAAAAGTTAACAACAATGTGTCCTAACTTTTGGATGAGAGATATATAGTTTGGATATCTTGGTAGTGCCATCGGGGCCTTATGCTTTCATTCTTGGTGTGGATTGGTTATCCACAGTTCATGCTCAGATTGAATGTTTTGGGCACATAGTTTAGTGTGTCTCCATGGATGGAACTAGGTTTTCCATTGTTGGTAAAAAGGAAATGCAGGAAGTGTAGGATAGATTCACACATAGTAGGGTGCAGCCAATTACTCATTAGTTTCATAGCCTCACCCTCGGTGCATTGAATGATATGAGGCCTCAATTTCCTATAGTGGTGGAGGAGTATGAGCAAATATTTTTCAAAGATGTTCTAGGCTTACCTCCCCATAAGGATATGGACTTGTACATTTATCTACACCCTAGGACAACCCTAATATTTAAACCATCATATCAGATGGCTACCATAGAGAATCTTGATCTTAGAGTGCAGTTGGAGGACATGTAGAAGACGGGCTTCGTGAGGCATAGTGTTTCAACCTTGGTAGCCCCAGTTTTGTTTCCCAGATAGAAGATGGGAGCTTTAGGATACGTGTGTGTTTTCGATGCATAAACTAGGTTACCATGAAGAAAAATTATCTACTACTGAGGATTGATGAACCCATTTGTTTAGTTTGGTGGAGCATGATTGTTCTCGAAGGTCGACCTCAGGAAAATACTTTTAGAAGATGAGGAAGAGTTGGAAAACACTCCAACAATAGGACTTCAAGAGGAGGTTTTCAGGTAATTTTTATTTTGTGATGCATCAAGAACCGATATTGGTTATGTAAAGATACATAGGAAATTGGTGATTTCCTATGGTTCATTCCAATTGAGACTTCATGAGAATAACTAAGGGACCAGTGATATTTAGAAAGCATCTGTAGTCATTGCATTTAAGATGTGGTGACACTACTTGATGGACGAGCAGTTTATCGTATACTATGATCAAAAGAGTCTCTGGTATATCATCTCTCAAAGGTATCTAAACATGATACATAGGCTGTAGATAGAGTTTCATTATGAATATCACATTGAGATTTTCTATACTCTTATGAATGGGAACGTGGTAGTAGATTCTATTAGTGGGTGATCTAGCTTGTAATTGCTGAATGATGTGTTAGAGAAGTTGGCCTCGTTGCAGATATCCACAATAGATGGAGAAGGAGCATATTACCTCCAGTCTATATTTGTCACCCATACACTCTTACATCAAGTCAGGGAGGCACAACACAGGGATACTTATCGTGACACCCTTCATTCTCGGTTGTGCATAGGGCGTACTCCTGATGGATATTCTAATGGTGGGGAGTGCATAGTTCTTTTCACAGTGTGCATAGTAGTGCTTGTGGAATTATGGGAGGATGTTTTGAGGGTTTTCCATATATCCCCATTAGTGGTACATCTTATTGTGTCGAAGATTTACTTGGACCTTCGATGTCAGTTTTGGTGTCCTAGGATAATGAAGGGAGTTGAAGACTATGTCTCCCGATGCCTTAATTATTAGAAAGTGAAGGGGGAGCACCACGTTCTAGAAGGTTTAGATAAACCCTTTGATTTGATGGAATATAAGTGGGATGGGATATAGAAAGACTTCAAGACAAGTTTACCACACATTTCTAGGGACCTGATTCCATCATTCTGGTCATTGACCAAATCAACAAGTTGGTCCACTTCCAATTTATCCAAGAGTAGAGTTCATCAGGGTAATTGGGAAACCTATATATTTAGAATATATTTTGACTTCATATAGTTCCATCAAAATTAATTTCAGATTGTGATGCTCGCTTTGCATTTCAGTTGTTGAATTGATTATAAGAGGAGTTTGGGAATCATTTACACTTTAACACAACATTTCATGCATAGACTGACGACCAGACTAAGTAGACCATTCAGGTTATAGTGGATATTCTATAAGAATGAATGTTAGATTTTGGTTGTATTTTGGAGGATCACCTACCACTGGTGGATTTTTCATACAATTACATTTATCACTCCACTATTAGGATGGCACCATTTGATTCCTTTTACGGGTGACCATGTACGTCACCACTATGATGGACCGACCCTGGAGAGTCCAGAATCATTGGCCAGAGTTGGTGAGAGCTGCTATGGAGAAGGTGCATAAAAATTAGGATTGGTTGAATACTACACAGATCCTTCATAAGTCTTCTTATGATAGTCATAAGATGCCTTTGGAGTTCGAGGAAGGTGACCACATGTTTCTTTGGGTTTCACCACTACGAGGATTATGAAGTTTTTTTGGGTGGCAAGCTATCTTTGTGATTCATTGGACTTTTCCAGATACTGGGTAGAGTTGGAAATGTGGCATACCACTTTTCTATAACACCACTGTTAGATTGGGTACATGACATTTTTTATGTGTTGTAGCTAAGGAATTATGTGTATGACACATGGCACGTCATAAAATGGGGCTATCAGGAAATTAAGGATGGGGTGAGTTTTGTTGAGTATTTATTAGAGATTGAGGATCCATAGAAGATGATACTTCATGGGAGGACGATTCCTTTGGTGTGTGTCCATTGGCAAAATAAAAATCCCTAGGAGACCACATGGGAGTGGGATGCTCAGTTTTTTGCTCAGAACCCTCATTTTTTTTAGTAGGTCTTGTTTTGGGTCTCAGAGACATAAAGAACCAAGGTGGGGATAATGTAACATCTCATATTTTTCTATAAATTATTTTTATAAATTATATGGATTTATTTTGATACCCAGCACTGAGACAGATTTTGATTTCAAGGCCCAGTTTCTCGGAACAACTGTTTGAAAAATTTCAAACGTTTAACAACACATCCATAAATTATTCATGAAAAAGTTGAATAACTCTTAAATGGGTTCTCGGATTAGAAATATGAGGACACCATTAATCTTATAGAGGTCTCTTTTCCCAAATAGTTACATAATTTTTTTTGGAATGGGTCGGCTATAGAAAAAGTCATGCTGGGTGAAACTTCAAATAAAATATTTTTTTATGGAAAAAATTATTTGACGAAGGGAATCATTTTTTTAACAGATTTGTATAGAATTCAGGGTTATCCAAATAACCCAAAAATTTCTAGAGATGTAGAGAGAGAACCTCTAGAGGAATTTTTGGAAGATGATGATGGATTGATCGAGTGACATCCCACATATTCGACACAACAAGGATCAGTAATGTCACAGTGAATGTTTTTCATCACCGGCCCAACCAAATCTATATACGATGGTTGTTTCGTTGTATTTTTTCCCATTCATAATTTTCATGATGAACTCAGTTCAGTCCAATAATAGATAGATCCATGGATTGATCATTTTGAGAAGGTTTATAATTGCGTGGATTATTTTTAAGAGTTTTTTTGATTTGGTTCGTCGTTCTTCATTATAATATGAGTGGATTGAGGAAGACCTGAAAAAGTCCAACATTCGATCCTCAAGGTGTTCTTTGGGAAGTTTTGCTTTTCAATTCTATGTGTTCTTTTCTGTTGGATCCCTGAGGTCATGGATCAACTATCTAGGTGATTTTGAACAAGATCAGAACCTCAGAGTGGAGGAAAACTTACAACGGAGTTCTGATCTATGTACATCAAGACCCAAGGAGTCCAAATGTGTGAAAATTTTGATATTTGGGAATTGTATGTGGATTAGAGGTCCACCGAAGGGAACAACATCATGGGTTTTTTGTGGTGGTCTAGTGAGGTGAGGTGGCAGCAACAATGTCCGTAGTGTGGAGCCTGGTAGTGGTTGTGCGGGAGCCTGCAGTAGCAGAATATGGTGGTGGACTTGTGATATGAGGCTTTTGGTCATGGTGTTCAGAGGATGCAACTTGGTCGGTCACCATGCAGTGGCCTAGGCGGCCTGTGCATGAGTGGGCCATGCAAAGGGAGACAAGACTGGCCATAGTGGAAGGGGTTGGGCCCATGTTGAGTGATCTACGCCAAGAGAATGGGTTAGGCAGAGCAGGTTAGGACTCGTGGTACGGTTTGGTCCAGCATGAGTGGGTCAGACCCAAGTCAGACTCAGGATGATCGAACCATATCTGGGCCACGGTCTACCGCGGCGGTCAACCATGATTCATGGTCAATCTAGCTGTTGTGTGGCCACTACAACTGTGAGTCATTGTATACCATAATGGTCGACTATGGTAGTAGCAGGGTGACTTGTCTAGGTAGTTGACAAAGGATATCAACATTCATGGTAAATGGACTGACCATGTGGTCGGTCCTTGGGCCCAAGGCCACCCCCACAAATTTCAAAAGGTCATAACATTAAATCGATATGTTCATTTGACGAGCCGTCTATGGTGTTGGGACCCTAGTGCTAAGACAATCATTTTGGGGAAAATGATGAGTTTTTATATTGGAAAACTATTGTTTTAGAGCATTCCCATTGGTCCTTTCCTCAAGGGTTCAGTACAACATTATATCCACATCATTGGATAGTAGTCCTGTCCAGAGTTCAAGACCAATATAGAGAATGGTAGTCCTTTATGGGACTGGAGAAGTATCCTCTATCACCCCTTGTGGAGTTTTGTGGAATCAACCTAACGTCTGAGTGAAGAAAGTTGCACCTCTATCAAGCAGGCCTAATCAGTAGGGTTAGTGGTATTCCCCAATGTTATTGGGAAAGGTCCCCTTCAATTGGGGTTGATCCAAATTAGGCTAGTGGTATTCCCTAGGGTGTATGGTCCGTATCCCTTCTCGGTGTATCATAGCCTTCCTTCACCAATACATTCTAATTTGGGTAGGGCCCAAATAAAGAGATGTCTTCATGAGTATCTCTGATGATGTCATGGATCGATGAGAGAGTTCTCAGATAATGACTGTGTCTAAAGTAGAATCCACTAGCTAGAAGTTGGTTATGACCATCGGATGGAATGGTGTTTCACATGATAATATCTGGATATTCTTGTTTTATGTTCTATAGACATATAACTATGTAGAGATGACTATACATTCCTTTCTAGATTTCCATCGTGGTGAGTCCTTTGTGGAATTTCATTTCTGATATTTCCTTCATTGTATTAACTTTATGGTATTTTATTTATGGTATTTATTTTGTGGTATTTAATTCATGCTATTTATTTTTTGGATTTCTATCATGGTGTTTCCTTCATGGGATTTCCTTTTTGGTATTTCCTTCCTTGTATTTTCTTATTTGTATTTCTTTTTGGGTTTTGGTGTGTCATACTGAGTATTATTATACCAACCCCAACATAGTCTTTTCCTACATGGGTCGTGTCTTGTGCAGACGATCGACCCTTTGACAGAATCCTAGGTGGAATAGAACTAGGCAGTTCTTAGTGAGGTTGAAAAGATGAGGTGTGTTCCTAGAGTACAAACAAAAACCATAGAACCTCTTTTATTACAAGTTGTAATTTTGGTGACAAACACTTTTTTGGTGGGAATTTATTTAGGAATGATTACTTTTCTAGTACTTCTTGTCGTAATCTATTATGAGATCATTATTGTATGCCTTCCACATTTAGTTCATGTTTTTACCTTTGAAAATTTTGTGTATTGGACATGTGTTCTTCTGTACAGGTATTTGGCTAATGCCTCCCATTTGTGGGATATGCCTACTCAGTGCTAGTCACCAGCTGCTGGCCTATTAGAGGCAGGATTGGGGTAGTCATGGCATGTTACCCTCTTGGATGATTTGTGACATCACTCCCAAAACTCTTGATATGTGTAATGTATGTTGATGAATATTCATACCGCTTAATTTAAAACATATTAATAAGAGTATATTCTAGGTGGTTAACTTTATCATCTCTTTAGAGTTTATTTAATTTTTTCATCTCTTAGGATTTCTAAACTCTATAATTATTACTATGACAACCTTGCTTTTATTACAAACTTAAACATGATTTATTACATAAAAAATCACTTGATACAACAAATAAGATCAAGAGGTTTAGTGTCATTGGGTATTAGGATAATTACATAAAAACTTAAAACATGATATACAACATATTTATTGAAAAAATCCTTTACATGACCACTACATTTCCTCGTACTTAGCATTGCATGAGATAACCTGAGGACATGCATAAGAAAAGGGTGAGCTATAAAGCCCAGTAAGGGAGTACACATGGAATAACATGAGGAGTAAAATACATGTTAGGAAATAGGCATATCAATATAGCATAAGATAAACATGATCATAAATTCATGATAAAGCATGATAATCATAACATGGAAATGTGGCAACAACACTTAACATGGAATTAGCATGAGCCAAGGATCATTGCACATGAGGCATGATTAAATCCTCATTGCACATAAATCACGAGTAAAACCATAATTGCACATGAATTAGCATGAGTCAACACTCATTGCACATGACGTATCATGATACTATACTTTACCCAATGCATTGGAGCGCTATAAGGGCACACCCTTCTTTAACATTTCATTTCATGCATAAGTGTTCCACATGGATCATAAAACATGGAATCATAAAACATAATAATTTATTCCATGATAAAGAAATGTGGAATTCATACATTAAACTTTATAATCTATAATTAAATGTGCATAAAGGTGAATACCCTTGATGGAGAAATGGGCATGGTATTCACTACACAATGACATTGGCTTAGAAAATCGGTGCGATTTCGGCAGCGTAACAACGTGACATAAGAATTCATAAAATTGGTTGATGAGAGAGAAAGGGGTTCCTAATCATATTTACATGTAATGGACAGTAATGAGGTAATATAGATACATTTACCAACAATTTTAATTTAATTTAGATTCATGATACAAATGTATTGCTTGAATGTTAAAGAGGAGAGAGAAGTTCCTTTCGGAATTTCGGCATAGTAACGGGTGTACATGGGAGGCAATTAATGAGAAAGAAAGGGTCTCACATCATTCAATAATAAATAGGGAATTATCAGGGAGGTGTGAAACTATACCCCAAAATTCATAATTGAAATTAAAAGGGCAAAACAATTTAAAGAAAATTGGACAAAAATGAGAAAGGAAGAAAAAACCCTTACTTGGATGTGTGCTTCCAAAGGCTAGAGAGAGGCTTGTGAGAGGATTCTTGGGAGATTGGGGAACCTTGGGAGGAATCTAGAGAGAGTATTGTTGAGGTTGGACGAACTATAAAGGCTTTGAGTGAGGAGGAAGTGGGAGCTTGGGTGGGATTATATAGGAAATGTGAGGGAATTCATTATTATTTAGGTTTAGGTCCCCTTACATTAAATTAATCCAAACCACAAACAATCCCATGGTTTTTTCCCATGGTTTTTGGCAAAGGAAAGAGGAAAAAAATATTTTATAAGGCCAAAGTCCAAAATTCTTAAAATAATGAGGTTGCCTATGTGGAGGTGAGTCACACTCCCATGGAAAATAATTTAAAAAGACATGATGTTTAAAAAGTCTTGAGGGGTCCATTAATGCTGTGAAAAGTAGGTAAAACAAACCCAAAATCACATCCTTTTAATGGTAAAACATATATTGGCCGAACATAAAGCTTATAGTATTTTATTACATCACTATTGGGTAATTATGATGTCATAAAACACATTATATATTTAAACAATATTTAAATTTTACCCAAATATTTGACTGTCTCAGAAAATTATGAAAAATTCACCGTTGGATAATTTCGACATCCTGATTCCATAAATAATATTTATTTGATCTAAATAATTTTATAAATATGTTAATTTTCACTTTTAAAATAAAAACCGACATTAATCGAAAATTCACTGGTTTTGACAGAAATGGATTTCAAACCTTAATAAAAATTACAATTGCATTCATAAAATAATAAGATAATTTATATTTAATAAAAAACAATTTAATAATAATAATATTATTTTATTAAAATATTATTTAATTCAAAAATACCTTAATTTAATAAAATAGAATTCTTAATTAAATAATAACTAAAAACATTATATGTACTTTAAAAACTATTTACAATGTATCAATAATGACAATAAAGTATATTCATTATTATATAAAAAAATAATGTACATGAACATAGTACTATTTATTTGTTAAATAACCCCTTAAAACAGCCGCATAATACCTAAGGGTAAGGTGTGGGATGGTGACAGACTCTTAGGGTTGCTCGGATAACATCGCTTGAGTGGTAATTTCTATCAACTTCCACTTCTACCGTAGACGGTCCCGTTCGAGCTTGACATGATGAAGCTCATCTTGGGCTTGGTCAAGAGAGAAGCCCAAGGATGCCACCTCTTTTCCCACCACCGACAAATGGGCTTCATATGGGTCAATTATACTGGATGAGGCCATCACTTCCTTTGTTTGGATAAATTGGATTTGTTAAAGTCCTTTATTTATACTAATCATGTGATCAATATTCAACGACTATATTAGCAACGACCAAAATTCTTATCATAAAACCAAATAAGTGGACATTTTATATAAACATAAAGAGACATTTAATTATATCAAGTGGGATTTCTATTAATGAAACTTTGGGTCGTTACAATATTCCACCCTTAAGAAATTTCCCCCCCAAAATTTTCCTTTTCCCACACTAAAACAGATGTGGGTAACTTAGCTACATCATTTCATCCGATTACCATGTGGTTTCTTCATACTTGTTGTTTCTCCACAACACCTTGACGAGGGGCATTGTCTTATTTTGTAGAAATTTTTCTCTACGATCTATGATCTTCACTGGTTGCTCTTTATAAGAAAGATCATCTTCCAATTGTACCACCTTAGAAGAGAGTACATGTGAAGGGTCCGGTATGTACTTCCATAAGAGGGATACATGAAATACATCACGTACTTTGGCCATAGTAGGTAGAAGTGCTAGTCGATAGGCCACAGTCCCGACATGATCAATAATCTCGAAGGGGCCGATGTACCTTGGAATTAACTTCCATTTCATTCAAAACCTCATAACCTTATTCTATGGAGATATGCGTAGAAAAACCATGTCTCCAACTTTAAACTCAAGGTCTCATCGACGATTATCTACCCAACTCTTATGTCGACTCTGGGCTGCCTTGATATGCTGCTGAATGGTTTTCACCTTCTCCAGGATTTCCTCGACCATTTCTTGTCCAAGTAGCTTACGTTCACCGACCGCATCCCAACATGCCGGTGTTCTACACCTTTTCCCATATAGGGCTTTATATGGTGCCATTTGGATGCTCGAGTGGAAAATGTTATTATAAGAGACCTCAAACAGAGGAAGATGTTGATCCCATCCTACTTTAAAGTCCACTGAGAATGCTCTCAACATATCCTCAAGTGTTTGGATAGTCTGCATGGATTGTCCATAAGTTTGAGGATGATAGGCAGAACTGAAGTTTAGTTCAGTATTCAGAGCATGTTGAAGACTCTTCCAAAACATAGAGGTGAATCATAGAACTCGGTCAGACACAATTGATAGTGGTACACCATGCAACCTTACCACTTCCCTGATATATATCCATGCCAGTTGATCCAATGAGAAATATTCCTGAATAGAAATGAAGTGTGCAGTCTTTGTAAGATGATCCACAACAACCCAGATTGCATTGTTGCCTTTGGATTTCCGCGGAAGTCCGGTGACAAAGTCCATGGTGATGTTCTCCCATTTCCATCCTGGTATGGGCAATGGTTGCATCATCCACTTAGTCTTCTGCCTCTCTGCCTTCACATGCTGGCACACCAGGCACTTTGATGTATATTCAACGATCTTATTCTTCATATTATCCCACCAAAAGTTTTCTCAGAGATCTCGATACATCTTTGCGCTCCCTGGGTGAATAGAGAAATTTGAACTATGTGCATCATCCAAAAGTTCCTTCTACAGCTCTAGACTTGATGGATCACATATTCTTTTCCCAAACCACACAATTATTTCTTCATTAAAATTAAACTCTGAGGATTTCCCTTTTTTGATAGCTTCCACTTTTCCTTGAATTCCCACATCATCATTTTGAGAATCCTTTAACCTTTCAAAAAGATATGGTTGAGAAATAATTTGTGAAAGGATTGATTATGTTCCATTCGCTATGATTCCCATGTCCATCTTCATCAAGTCTAAGAAGATTGGATCCTTTTCAATTCTCATCATTAATAGAATCGCATGATCCTTTCTACTTAGGGCATCTGTCACCTTGTTCGCTTTCCTAGGGTGTTAATGTATTGAACAGTCATAGTCCTTGAGGAGATCTATCCATCTTCTATAGAGCATATTAATCTCTTTTTGTGTGACTATATATTTAAGACTCTTGTGGTCAGTATATATCTCACATTTCTCTCCATAGAGATAATGCCTCCAGATTTTCAAGGAAAAGATCACCACCGCCAACTCCAGATCAAGCGTTGGATAGTTTCTCTTATGGATTTTCAGCTGCCTTGAGGCATAGGATATAACTTTATCATTCTGCATCAGCACACAGCCTAAGACCTTCTTCGAAGCATTACTGAATACCACAAAAATTTCCCCACTTTTGGGTAAAGTGGGCATGGGCGCATTGATAAGCCTCCTTTTCACCTCCTTGAAGATATCTTCGCATTCATCACTCCAAGCAAACTTTACTCCCTTTCGAGTTAACTTGGTAAGAGGGTTGGAAAATCATGAGAAATTTCTCACAAATCGTCGATAATATCTAGCTAACCCCAAGAAGCTACGGAAATCCATTATCGATGTTGGCCTCAGCCATCCCTCAATTGCAGCTTTTTTGGAGGGATCCACAGATATCCCATTGCTTGTGGTTATATGGCCCAAGAATGGGACTTCCTTCAACCAGAACTCACACTTTCTGTACTTTTCATAGATCATCTCCTTGCGAAAAGTCTCCAGTACAGTTCTTAAATGCTCCTCATGATCCTCCTTGGTTTTGGAGTATATTAGAATATCATCTATAAATACTACAACAAATTTGTCTAGGTAATATCTAAAGAATCTATTTATTATGTCCATGAATATTGCTGGAGCATTACTGAGTCCGAAAGGCATTACTATGAATTCATAGTGCCCGTATTTTGTGTGAAAAGTAGTCTTGGGGATATCTTCCTTCTTCACCCTTACATGATAATATCACGACCGCAAGTCCACCTTGGAGAAGTGTTGTGCTCGACGCAACTGATCGAACAAGTCATAAATTCTTGGGAGAGGATACATGTTATTTATCGTGCTTTTGATAACATCATTATAATCAATTCAAAGGAGCATTGACCCATCCTTCTTCTTGATGAAGTGGACTTGTGCACCCCATGGTGAAGCACTTGGGCGTATAAACCCTTTATCCAGATTCTCCAATAGTTGTTTTTTCATCTCTTCATGCTCTACAACATTCATTCTACATGGAGTCTTGGATATTGGTAAATTCTTGGGTTTAAGTTTAATTGATAATTCAACATCTCTTCTAGGAGGAAGACCAGACAGTTCCTTTGGAAACACTTCCGCGAATTCCCTCACAGAAGACATTTCTTCAAGGATGGTTTCTTCCTTAGAAACAATCATCTGATCTAGATACGTGTGCTCATAGGGAAGTAATTTCCATGCTTGAGATGATGGAGATAAAGTAGATTCATCTTCCTCCTTACAATTGTAAAGAATCGGGGGTCGATTCTCTATATGGAGAGTGATTTACCTCTCCCAGCAATTTATGTTGGCTCTATATAAGGAAAGCCAATCCATGCCAAGAATTGCATCAAATTCCACCAGAGGTAGTATGAAGAGGTTCGCCGGGAAATTCAATCCACAGATTATAATAGGGGAGGACTTATATTCATGGGATGCAATGATTGCCCCATTCTCTGTATTCACCAACATCTTCGCTTCCATGATTTTTGGTGGTGCATAGATTGTTCTACTAAACTTTCGAGATATAAAAGAATGCATAGAACCTGAATCAAAAAGTATGTTCGCTATTCTTGAATGAATAACTAGCGTACCTATCACCAATTCATTATCGGGGTTCACTTCAGCATAATTGATGGAAAAATCTCTTCCTTGCTGCCTTGGAGGTTGTTGGTTGCCTCTGAAAACCCTTGGATTATGGCACAAATTTGATAAAAGACCCGATTCTTTGAATTTGTATCATTGAACAATGCGTTGAGGTTCGAACAGAGCCTCCCTCTCCTCTGTCACAGCTGCGGGTCTTTCTTGCCAACAGTTAACAACTAGGTGCCCTTCTTTTCCACACCTGAAGCATTTTCTCGTCCCCTTAAGGAAATTTCCAGGGTGCGTATTTCTGCACTTTTGGCATGTGGGGTGCTGGATCATCTTAGCACCGTTGGATTTATCCATCGGACCACCAGCATTGAAGTCCACTTTACGATTCTTGTCCCCATGATACCCATGTGATTCCACAATCTCCATTTCAACCTTGAGGGATCATCGGACAATTTCCTCATAGCTGTCGAAGTCACGGATCGCCAATGCTTTCCGCAGGCTAGGCTTCATCCCACCAAAGAAGCGGTCAACATTGCATTTGGGGGTAACGACAAATACGGAAGCATATCATGCAAGCCTTGTGAAGTTTTCCTTGTACACTCTAATAGATTTTTCATCTTTTTTCTTGAGGGAAAGGAAGTCTCTTTCCATCTTAAGCCGGAGGGTGCGCGGAAAATATTTACTAAAAAACATCTTCTGGAAATCCTTCCATTCCAATTCCTCGATATCCTCCTCAGGCTTCATATTTTTGATCAATGTCCACCATTGATCAGCTTCACCCTCCATATGATAAGCAGCCAGGAGAACCTTCTCTTGTTCAGAACATTGAAGGATGGAGAAGATCTTTTCAATGGAGTTGATCCATTGTTCAGCGATCGTGGGATCGAATGATCTACTAAAAGTAGGAGGACTTTGTCTCAAGAAGCTCTCGATAGAGACTTTTTCTTTCTTAGGGGGGGTTGAACATTACTCTTGACCCGTGTTTCTATTCAAAACATGAGTTAGCTGAGAGAGAAGTGTGGCAAAGTTCGCGATTCCTGCTCCCATTGGATTGGGCATCTCATTAGTATAGTCATCACACTGATCTTCACAACAGTTGTATGCCCGAGTCCTCCTATTACCGGCCATTGGTTGGAATAAAAGGAAAGTTAGGGGTAACACATAAAGGGTAATCCATAGAAAAAAGATGATGACTTATAAATAAACTTTTATTTCCTTAACTCATGAGTATATGGGCTTCAATCTAGGCTTTTCATGATCTACTTTCTAACATATATTCTTAGGGGAATTTTTTTTATTCCCTTAATAAGATTTCATACTAAGCTTGTGAATTTAGCAAAGCATATCCCCCGAGAGTATCATAACAAAGAGTGCAGCAAGGCCCATTGTCATGCACCCGTTCCTGTTCGAGTCTAGCTCAAAGCAATGTTTTTGGGTTTTACCCCTAGGATACATCTGTGCCAGAGCCGCCTCTACCTTCTCGTATCCAGTCAGGGATGTATTTTCTTGATAACCCACTTACTCAATACTCAAAAAAACTTAGGGATGTATTTATTGTACTTATTCTTGTATCTAAGGATTTACTAGGGTTTTCTAATCCTAATCCAAAAAATAACTAAACCGATCCTCTGATACCAACTATGACAACCCTGCTTTTATTAAAATCTTAAACATGTTTTATTACATAAATCATCACTTGATACAACAAAGAATATCGAGAGGTATAGTGTCTTTGGGGCTTAGGATCATTACATAAAAACTTAAAACATGAAATACAACATCCTTATTAAAAACTTCCTTTACATGACCACTACATTCCCTCGTACTTAGAATTGAATGGGATAACCTGAGGACATGCATAAGAAAAGGGTGAGCTATAAAGCCTAGTAAGGGAGTACACAAGGAATAACATGAGGAGTACAATACATTTTAAGAAAATAGGAATATAAATAGATAATAAGAGAAACATGAACATAAAGGCATGATAAAGCATGATAATCATAACATGGAAATGTGGCAACAACACTTAACATGGAATTAGCATGAGCCAAGGCTCATTGCACATGGAGCATGAGTAAATCCTCATTGCACATAAAGCACAATTAAAACCCTCGTTTCACTTGAATTAGCATGAGTCAACACTCATTTCACATTACGTATCATGATACTATACTTTAACCAATGCATTGGAGCGATATAAGGGCACACCCTTCTTAAACATTTCATTTCATGCATAAGTGTGCCACATGGATCATAAAACATGGATTCATAAAACATAATAATTTATTCCATGATAAAGGAATGTGGAATTCATACATGAAACTTTATAATCAATAAGTAAATGTGCATAAAAGTGAATACCCTTGATGTAGAAATAGACATGGTATTGACTACACAATGACATTGGCTTAGAAAATCGGTGCGATTTCGGCAGCGTAATGGCCTGACATAAGAATTCATAAAAATGGATGTTGAGAGAAAAAGGGGTTCATAATCATATTTAAATGTAATTTACAGTAATGAGGTCATATATATACATTCCCCAACAATTATAATGGAATTTAGATTCATGATACAAAAGTATTGCTTGAATGTAAAAGAGGAGAGAGAAGTTCCTTTCCGAATTTTGGCATAGTAACGGGTGTACATGGGAGGAATTTAATGAGATAGAAAGGGTCTACCATCATTAAAACATAAATATGGAAGTATTGTGGAGGTTTGAAACCATACCCCAACATTTTTAATTGAAATTAAAAGGGAAATACAACTTACAGAAAATTGGACAAAATGAGAAAGGAAGAAAAAAACCCTTACTTAGAAGTGTGATTCCAAAGGCTAGAGAGAGGCTTGTGAGAGGCTTCTTGAGAGAATGGGGAACCTTGGGAGGATTCTAGAGAATGTAGGTCAGAGTTTGGAAGATCTATAAAGGCTTTGAGTGAGGAGTAAGTGGGAGTTTGGGTGGGTTTATATAGGAAAGGTGAGAGAATTCTTTATTATTTAGTTTTAGGACCCCTTACATTAAATTAATCCAAACCACAAACCATCCCATGGTTTTTGCCCATGGTTTTTGGAAAAGGGAAGAGTAAAAAAATATTTTATAATTCCAAAGTCCAAACTTCTTAAAATAATGAGGTTTCTTATGTGGAGGTGAGTCACACTCCCATGGAAACTAATTTAAAAAGACATGATGTTTAATAAGTCTCAAGGGGTCCATTAATGTTTTGAAAAGTAGGTCAGACAAACCCAAAATCACATTATTTTAATGGAGAAACATATATTGGTAGAATATTAAGCTTATATTATATTATTACATCACTATTGGGTCATTATGATGTCATAAAACACATTATATATTTAAACGGTATTTAATTTTTACCCAAAAATTTGACTGTCTCAGAAAATTATGAAAAATTCACCGTTGGATAATTTCGACATCCTGATTCCAGAAATAACATTTATTTTATCTAAATAATTTTCTAAATATTTTAATTTTCACATTTAAAATAAAAA
The DNA here is from genome assembly GCA_963277665.1 of Viscum album. NCBI lineage: Eukaryota > Viridiplantae > Streptophyta > Magnoliopsida > Santalales > Viscaceae > Viscum > Viscum album. The sequence goes on from OY728127.1 coordinate 899,877,520, forward strand.
ACGATATTTATCTAAAATTCTCGGGTTTTGACAGAAATTGCTTTCAAACCTTAATAAAAAATACAATTTCATTTATAAAATTATAAGATCATTTATATTTAATAAAAATTAATTTAACAATAATAATAATATTTTATTAAAATAATATTTAATTCAAAAATAACTTAATTTAATAAAATAGAATTATTAATTAAATAATAACTAATAACAATATTTGTATATTAAAAACTATTTACAATGTATCAATAATGACAAGAAAGTATATTCATTATTATATACAAAAAATAATGTACATGAACATAGTACTATTTATTTCTTACATAAACCCTTAAAACAGCCGCATAAGACCTAAGGGTAAGGTGTGTGATGGTGACAGACTCTTGGGGTGGCTCAGATAACATCGCTCGAGTGGTGATTTCTATCAACTTCCACTTCTCCCATAGACGGTCCCCTTCGAGCTTGACGCGATGAAGCTCAGCATGGGCTTGGTCAAGAGCGAAGCCCAAGGATTCCACCTCTTTTCTGAGCTCCAATAAATGGGCTTCATATGAGGAAATTCTACTTGATGAGGCCATCGCTTCCTTTGTATGAGTAAATTGGATTTGTTAAAGTCCTATATTTATACTAATCATGTGATCACTGTTCAAATATTAGCAATGGTCAAAATTATTATCATAAAACCAATGAAGTTGACATTTTATATAAACATAATGATGGATTTAATTATATCAAGAGGGATTTCCATTAATGAATCTTTGGGTCGTTACAATTACCCAATTTAGTGGAGGGTTATAATGGACCAACCTATCATCATGACCTATATTGAGTTCACCCATCATGTAATCATAATCCACAAATATGAGTTCACCAATATCAAATAACATTTTTCATTTCGTTATGACATAAACCATGAAAAGAAACAATGTTTCATGAAACATAAATCGTCATAATCCATATATATATATATATATATATATAATGAATAAATATATTAACATTGAATCTTATCCCCAAAAAATCATAAAAAACCAAAAAAAAATTGTTTTTATTGATGAATATATATTTAAAAAATCACAGTGATATTTTTTTAGAAAATACCATTTTTTATTTTAAAAAAATTTAATTAAAATTGAATAATTCAATAAATATTAAGAAACTAATTTTATTTGAAGGGAAAAATGGTAAATTTAAAATTTAAATTCAAAGATAATTCTTAATGGTTGTAAAATCCATTCATGTGTTTTTTACTGAAACAAATACACCTTTCACATTTTTTTGAAAAAGATAAAAATTAAATCATTCAGAGAAAGACTATAATATTAATTGTAAAAAAAATATAGAAATTAAAACATGGGTTAAAAGAAATTTAATATATATTTTGATAACATTAAAAAAAATCATGAAGTCATTTTATAGAAAATATTCTAAATGAATCCCAATCTAAGAGAGATATATTATCAGTTTTTCGTTAAAACATTGTTTTGGTATATTGATTTCATAATGAGTGAAAATTGAAATGTAAGAAAATATATATCAATAAATAAAAATAGGATTGTAATATACATAATATTTTTTAGTGATAGATCATGTTACAGAAAATATGTCCCAAGGATGATAATTTGAGATGATAAACCCTTACAACAATGGTAACATTGGAATAAAAAACTACATGGATGAAATAATTTGAATTTTATCATTAAATACCTTTAAGTAAGAGGATTAAATGATATAACATGTCAAATTATTAGTATATACACCTCATAAACATAAATAGGCTCATAAAATCAAACATCTCTCAATGAAACAAAATTCAGATGAAGAACCCTTTCCTTTTATTAGAATGCTTCAAAAGCACTATAACATACTATATAAGAAATATTGTTTTAATTTTATTCAATAAATAATATAATAAAAAATATAATATAATTTTTACCCAATTTAATCATTTGAAATACCAATTATTAATAATTCCCTATTAATGATTTCACTTCAGGTGTTAGCTTCTTCGTTTCTCTTGTATATTTTATTTCAGATGTTCTGATCATTGAACATGGATGATGGTTACATAGAAAAAAAATAATGTAATAATTATCATAATTAATCATTATATACCCTTTATAAACATTTCATACAATTTTATGAAAAAAATGAATTATGTTACAGTGTGGAGATAGAAATCGATATATACAAATGGGTGATTTCCACTTTTCGATGAATGGAATTAAAAAAAGGAAAATGATTGTTCAATGATAATTTTTTTATTATATCTAAAAAATTATATATATTAATAAATATATACTTATTAAAATACATTAAAATAATAAATGAAAAATGAATCACATCGCTTCATAGAGGTGGGAGTCCACACCTATGCACGGGTGACATTATCATTTTACAGCAGATGAGATGGTAAGATGATATAAATGATATTATAAATAAATAATAATAATTATATCATAAATTTCATATATAAACATTAATCCCATCATAATGACTATCTATTGAATATGAAGATGCAAAATGAATCTTATCGCTATGTGGAGGCTGTACATCACACATATGCACGAGCGATACATTTTTTATCCATGTGATATAAAGGAGGTGTGAAATGGTTGTAAAAAATCATAATAATATATTTGAATATTTATGATAATATATTAATCCTTTTTATGGATACATCTCTTTTAGAGGAGTTTGAGGAAGATATAGAATTTAATGAACTCTTTTTTGATTTATACATCTTCTTTGAGAGACCTCCTTCCAATTACACCAAATGCATTGAAATATTATTATTAGGATAATGAAATATTATCTAGAATAAATGGAATTAATATATAAATGTTTTAGAAGGTAATTATAGATATAGAAACCAATAATTTTGTAAATAATGGATGACAAGTGCTCGACCATTTAAAATTGAGAGGAGGGACAGAAATGAAATTTCTTCAATGATTTAATTAATATAATGTCACTTTAAAGTGATAGGGGATCCAAATTTAAATGTTTTAATTGGTATAATATTATATAGTGTTAATATATTCAAATTAATTTAATAATAAAATTGTGTTGTGTTTCATTCCTACCCTAATCACTTAGTCTAACCCCCTAGTATACTCAATTTAATACAAATCGTGGTATTTGTTTTACTATTTTTAGTATTCATTATGAAAAAAATTTAAGTTGATCCTATTAAATTATATTAATTATTATTAATAAAAATATTTAACACTTTTTACCATTTTCAATTTATAAAAGTGATATAATTTAATTTTAAATAAGATAGAAAAATTCAACTAAAATCTATTTTTAGATAAATGCATTTTATACATAAAACTGAATATACATCCATCACATGCCTTATAAACAACATAAAATGAATTTTGAAATAAACTATTTAATATATAATCTATTTTTTTGAAAATATTTAGTCAATAGATATTAATATTAATTATTATGATAAAAACACAATGTATGTATAAAACCTGTTTTTTGAAAAAAATTGTTTTTATGCACATAAATGAACTTATACAAAATTCAAGTAGAATATTGATTCATATTTAGCTAATTATATTATTTATAATTAACGAGTAATTATTATACTGTAATATAAAATTATGAAATAAAAGTACTTGTTAAATGGAAAAAATGATAGTTTAAAAAATAATTATATTTTAACTATTTTGTTAAAAATTAATATTTTCATAAAAAACCAAACAATTTCACCATAATATAGTAGTGAAATTACTATTTCATAAATTAAAATAATTAGATAAAATAATATTTTTAAGAATTGTTGAAATGAATTATAATTTTTTTTGGAAAAAGTAATGAAACACATATTTGAAAGAATCACATTTCTAAAGAATAAAATTGCATTAATGAATATTGAGTACATATTTATTATGAAGAAATCATGTAATAGGAATTTTTTTAATATTTTATGCATATATTTAATAATTTGGATGTTAGTATTAATTCATTCTATTTTTACGGTGAGTTTTAAAGGATTATTATATCATGGTTCAATTAGAACTGGTGTTGTGTGCGAAGAAATCCATCAAATACCTCATGATTATTCCCAAGTAAATTAATATAAAATCATAGGTAGTTACATTATTCCACCTTAAAATAAAATTCTTCCTCAAAATTATGTCACTATAATAAAAAAAAGTATTTTTTTAATCATATACTCGAGTTCCAATGTAGATACTATGAATTGTTTTCCCTAGAAAGAACATTAACTATGTGAGTAGTATTGTTACATAAAATGAAGTATCTATGATCCCAGATTTATAACAGTTATTCAACATAAGAATGATCATGATCTATTTGTTAAACCTATAATTTATGTACTTTTGAATGATCAAGTGTGTAATTCCTCAAAAGAGTTACATGGAATGCATCGTGAACTTGAGAGAGGTTCGATGGAAGCCTCAAGCAATAAGATATGGTAAATACTCAATCAAGAATATAAAAGGGAACAATATACCAAGGGATCATCTTTCCCTTATTTATATGTCTTGAAACCTAAATCCATGGATAAATTCATATGAATAACTTCTATGAAAAAATGACTTCCAGATCTCACTGATGATTGTGGGAATGACTCTTTTATCGTATCTGAACTCCCTTGATGTGTTGCTAAATGAATTTAACTTTATATTCAGTTTCCTATGATAGCTAGGGTCCCAATAGTTCTAATTATCAAGCTTCATCCTATAATTTTAGAGTTATACACTTCATTCCATATAGGGCCTCAAAAGGATCCATTTAAGTGCTTTAGTGGAAGGTATTTCTTAATAAAACACAACATGACGAAGTTTTTGATCTTGAAAACCATTTAAATAAATAGAATCTGATCTCCACATCTCCTCCCAGTTGGAATTATCCTCTCAGATAGACATTCTTTCTATGTATTATACATCGTACTAAAACATATCTCTTTATATAGATCTCTCTAAATACTTAACTAAAACATCAATATAAACCATGGATCTCAATAAAAAACAATAGGATGCATTAATACATGAATAATTATAACTTTTTTAAAATATATTTTTTAATGTTTATCAGGATATAAATTTTCAATAATAGTAATGTGGTGTGATGACTTTATAAGGAACTCATATATAACCCAAATTTCATCATATACTTTATATAATATTTGGATTATGATGAAAAAATTCATGTCGATGCTTTCCAATTTCAATTATATTATTAGTAATAGTTGTAAAATCCCACTAAACTTATATATCCTAGTCTTAACATTCTTTAATATCAAGAAACTAGATGCATACATCTCAATATCTCTCTTCATTTTTTCCCATAGAAAATACTATTTTAAAGAACTATACCTCTTCATACATTAAAGATGATAGGGAATGACAAGGCATAACCTACTTTATATAGATCCATCATCCTGTATAGTATTGAAATGACACTTACTTGGTTTCTAAAACATAACATTTATAACATCCTGACTTTTTATCAAATTAACTTTCATTACATTATACAAAACCGAGGATCATTAAGGTTTAGTGTCTTGGAAACCAGGAACTTAATACATGACAACATAAAACATTCTTCTTAAACACTTGAAAGGCTTCTTCATTGTTAATCCTTTGTTCATTACAACATCTCATAACGTGGGAGCATACATAAAAGGAATGGGTGAGCAGAAGTCCCAGTAAGGGAAATAAGGGAAACATTTTACATGTAAACTTTAGATACATCAAAAAGTCAGGAAAAATAACATTAAGGCATGAGAAAGAGATCATGAGGAATATCATAATAAAAATAATGCGTTTCATAACCTGAAGATGTGGATTCAAAATTTAACATAGAAAATCATTTCTGTTTCTCCAAGGTCCATACTTATTGTGTCATTAAAAATTACCAAGGTTATTCACCAAGGTATTGTTAAAAATGGTCATCTCTAGAGATTAAGTTTTTACCCAATGCATTGGAGAGCTATCTAGGTGCACCCTTACATTTTACCTTTTTATCATGTGATCCATATATATCATCATAAAACATTTCATAAATAACCCATATATCATAAAATAAATGGGTTTCATTTCATAATCCTAACATTTTAAAAACTACTTTAAAGACATGATCTTTATGTCAATTTAAACCCACAGAAAAAGGAAAGCAGGTTTCGTGTTTGTAAATACCAGAATTAAAATAGGGAATTTTTATATATATGTGAATACCCATATATAAGAAAGAGATTTGGGTATTCACTTAATAAAATAAAATAATTTTAGAAAAAGAGAGAAACATTTTGAGACGAAAATTCTGCAGCATAATAGCTATGTTATACGGTTTTATAAAATATTGAAAAGAGAGGGGACCTGGGTCACCCACTCATAAATGATCCATTAAATAGTATAGGGACATAATATAAAGGATATAAGAACATGGTAATGAAATTTGAAAGACATACCATATGAAATGGAAAACATGGATGGGAGACACACTACTGGAAAAATGACCTATACCCACGGTTCAGAACCGTGGGCATAACCCCCAAAACCGTGGGTATAGGCTATACCCACGGTTTTGGGAACCATGGGATGGAACGACGTCAGGATGGGGGTCTTGACCTATACCCATGGTTCGGTAGAACCATGGGTATAGGTGTTTCACACAGCAACGGGTTGCTGTACAGCGTGGCAGGGATCATACCCCACGGTTTGAAAACTGTGGGAAATTTAAAATTTTCAAAAATTGCAAGCAGCAGGTTTCGAACCCGCGCCACCTGCAGGAAGGCTCCACCATGAAACTCGGCGGACCAACCGAGATAACTTATTTTCATTTACATAAGGATAATTTTTTTATAGTATATTAATAAAAAATCTGTTATATAAAAAACCGTAAACGGCGGGTTTCGAACCAGCGCCACAAGGAAGGCCTCAGCGCTGCACACATCAGTGGACCAACCGAGCTAGATTTTATATCTTTCATAAGTTCATATATCTACCTATATATATTAATATTGTGTATTTAAATTCAAAAAAACCTCTCCTGAGGATTTGATCCCGCGACTTGTGTGGAGTCTCGTGGCCTAGCACGCGCCAACAGACCAACCAACCTGCATCTGTTTTCTATTATATTTTAATATATTGGAATATATATCTTAATATATGAAAAAATGTCTACCCGCAAAATTTTTTGTATCCCGCCTAAGTTTAGTTTCGTGCCATAATGTGGGAACTCTATACCCACGGTTTTTCAAAACCGTGGGTATATGTCTTTGAAAAATATACCACCTATACCCACGGTTTTCAAAAATCGTGGGTATAGGTCTGCCAAACAACACCAATACCCATGGATTTGGAAAAATAGTGGGTATAGGTCTTCAAAAAAAATCCTATACCCACGGTTTTGCCAAGAACTGTGGGTATATGGGACCTATACACACAGTTCTCCAAAACCGTGGGTATAGGTCTCGATACTATCCCTATACCCACGGTTTCCCAAACCGTGGGTATAGGGGGGCCTATAACCACGGTTATACACAAAACTGTGGGTATATACCCATTTTCCAGTAGTGACAAAAATAAGATTTCTCTTATGAAAATTCGGCAGCCTAACGACGTCACTTAAAACTTCAAAAAATGAACTGACGAGATCAAATAGGGTCTCTCATCATATAAAAATAAAATATCATTATGATAGATATAGATATCATCCCGCATCATAATAAAAAGTAACATCAAAGTCTTGACATGAAAATAGAACTTGAAAATGAGAAGGGTGATAGAATCCCTTACAAATTTGGCAGCATAACGGCGCTACTTAAACCTTCTTAAAATGAATTTATGTGAGAAAGAGGGGGTCTCTAATATTGTGAACATAAAAAGGAAAATAGGATGAATATAAAATAACATCCCCAACATAAGAACATGGAGCATAAAAGAAATGACATTAAAGAGAGTACTTGAAAAGAAAGAGAGTGGTATGATCCCTTACCTTAAAATGTAACTCTTAAATCTCAATGTTTGGGAACATGAGGGCCTGAGGGAACCTTGGGAGGACTCATTCGGACGTAAGGAGACCAGAAATTCATTGAAGATGATTTGGGAGTATAAAGGATGAGATAATGGCTTGGTATTTATAGGGAAAGTTAGGGGACAAGGCGTTAATGACAAAGGGACACCTCATTGGTGGTATTGGAAAAACAAGTGGTATTTCCCCATGGTCTTGGAAACTTGGGACACCTAATACCTATTATTACTATTCAAAAGTCAACCATCCCTTAAAATATCTCATGACATCATCATGATGCAGTTATGATGTTATTAAACACCCGTAACATAAAAACTGTATTTTCACTATTCACCGAAAATTCAACTTTCTCAGAAAAATCCCAAAATTTCACCTTAACCAAATATCAATGCTCTGATTTCAAAAATGAACTCCATTTTATAAAAATAATTCTCTAATTTTTTTAATTTAATTTTTAATTTAAAAACACTATTCATTGAAAATTCATTTTTTTCAGAAAAATCCTCAAAAATTACCTTAACATAATATCGATGCTCTGAGTTCAAAAATGAACTCCATTTTAAAAAAATTCTAAATAATTTTTAATTTAATTTTTAATTAAAAAACACTATTCACCCAAAAAACTAATACTTGACTAATAATTTCTAAAACAGTTATTTACCTATTTTATTGAATCGCATTACTTAATCAAGGTGCCTAGATTATATTAATACTTTCTATAAGTGAGATTACTAATCCATTGGGTCACATAACTAATCCTAAGAATAAAATCACTATACATAATTTACTATTCATCAAAAATTAAGTTGATCTTATTAGACTCTAAATTTCTTACTGAACATAATTCTAGAAGACCATTTTTTAAAAATCATTACACATAATTAGTTATCTAACGATTACATTTATATTTTCAAATATCCTTTTTCTAGAATTCATAAAAAATATACATACTATATTTATCAAGACATTTGAAAAGTCACAAACTTCATCATAAGAAAAAATCACAATTTTTATTTAAATCAACATATTACACAAGGCTGTTACGGTCTAATTACATAGCACCTTATAACACCCGCATAGGACCTAAGAGTAAGGTGTGCTAGGGTGATGGAATCTTGGGATGGCTCAGCCAACATTGCACGAGTTGTAATTTCTATCAGTTTGAACATCTCGCGAAGGCAATTCCGTTCTATCTTCACATGATGAAGTTCAGCTTGGGTTTGGTCCAGAGCAAAGCCCAGTGGTGCTACCTCTTTCCCGAGTTCTGTTAGATTGGCTTCGATTGGCCCGAGACTACTGGATGAGGCCATCAAATCTTCTTTCTATATTAATTAACCAATATCACTTGTATTTAGAGACAATAATCACAACATTTAGTTTCCAATGGTCATATTGACCAATGGTAATATAATAGTCTAAACCCAAATGTCTCATTTTAATTATACTCATGTTATCAAATGAAACAGTTTTGTTGAGTATAAAAATAAAATAACACATAAAATTAGGAAACAAGATTTATTCAAAATTTCAGGTCGTTACAATCTTCCCCCCCATAAGAAATTGCATCCTCGTAATTTTTAAAATTGGGCTTGGAAATTTCATTGAATGTCCCACATCGGTAACAGAGTCAGAAACACTATTACATTAAAAGAAATAAAGGGAAGTACAAAGGTCACCCGAGTTAACCAACACTAGGATTCCATGTAGAAAAACATGGATATGGAAGAGAAAACAAAGGGTCATGTTCTGAGGGAGAGTGATAGAAAATATGATTAGGATAAAGTTAACCACAAGAAAATCAAAAACTTATGATGTGTGTAAATAGTCTTTGATTACCCAGTAGGAAATGTAAACCAAAAATGGTTTTGTTTTACGTTCCTTTTCTTAATTTTGAGGAATTCATTTACTACATAGAATAAAAACATAATAAAATATACCTACATTCAAGTAGAGTTTCATCCTTTAATAAGTTTATACCAAAAATAATCTTTTATCCAAACGATGAGCATTAAAAAACACTTGGTCTCATAAAAACCACAAGATTAATCTTCTAGAAAATCATGTAACCCTAAAAAAATAACTATCTATCTTCAAACATTTCTCCCAAAAACTGAAAGGGTAAGATAAAACATCTCTTCAAAAATAAATAATCCCATAGGATGAGAAACATATTTAAATTGTCAAAATTCCACGGTACTACCCAAAGCTCATCATAGACCATTCCATAAAAAACTATACTTAAAATTCCTCAAAATAAACCAAACTAAGATTGAAACCCAATTATAAGAACGATCTCATAACACAGTCTTCCAATATAGAATTTATCGTTCATCTCCAAACAATAACAACCACTCTTATCATCTTATAAAAAAAGTAACTAACCTAATCACATTTTCCCCAAGATAGGTTAATCATTTCCATAAGTAACCTAAATTACGATAAGTTCTCCTTAAATTCATCAATTCATCAAAATATAATTCAAACTTTACTCCTAAAATAAAATACTATAGTATTCTATTTACCTTGATCGTATAGGGTTCCGAAAATAGTGAACATCTTCCAAAATAATATTCATCTTTTAATCCCCTAGTCATCTCTTTATTTTCCAAGAATAACAGCTTCATAGCATCAACATGTGATACATAACAATAGATGTTTTCCTTAATGATATAAGATCATCTTAGGTAGTGACTTTATGATCTTAGAAAATATAAAAGATATGTTCATAGGGCACGAACTAAAATACAACATGACATAGACAATTATTGTGAAGAAGATACATGAACTCTAGTCATCATGATCCATCTCAGCATAGGACTTGCATTGTTCCCTTGTCATTGAAGATTGTTGGTGCTCATCATGCTTCTCATCCCCTCCAAGAGAGAATTTCCCAGGATAATTTCCAACTTCTCCACATTTACGACATTAAAAAGTATAAGGCACATTAGATAAAACCATATCTCTATTCATCAAATTATCCATTTTTTATGGAATTGTCTACTTTATGCCCTATATTCCCACACATAAAACATCTCCCGGTTCCATTGTGACATTCTCCTTGGTGTCTCTTCTGACACTTTATTAAAATAGTAAATTGGGTCTTCTTTCCCTTATCAACTTTATCAGATGAACATCCTTGAGACTTCGTCTTCTTCTTCCTTGATGAATTTGGGCATTCAACTCTGTACCAATTATTAATTATGATTTTTGATAGCTGGTTGGCATAATCATAATATGTTCAACTTGATCTTTCGTCATCTCTATCACATTAATAGGGAAATTGTCACATTTCCAATCACATTGGTTGTTGGGACATGTTCTTCCATTTCCCTCCATTAACTAAGAAAAGAAAGTATAATTAGGGGTCTTAAATACTTAGCCAATAATCTTGAAAATGAAGCTTTAAGCATAGAAGGATAAACATGTAGAAGAAAAGTATATCCAAACTTGTGATCCCCTAGGTTCTAATCTAGGTTATCCATGATCATATATTCTTATGTGAATCTTTATTTTATTTTATCTTTAATCCTTTAATAATTGTTCATACTAATCTTATGAATTTACCCAAGCATATCCCCCAGAAGTGTCGTAACCAAGATTGCAGCAAGTCCTGTTGTTGTGTACCAGTTCCAGTTCGAGTCTAGCTCAAAGAGGTGTTTTCGGGTTTTACCCATATGTACATCTGTGCCAGAGCCACCTCAACTTCTCGTATCCAGACATGGATGTATTTTCTTGATAAATCACTTACACAATACTCACCAAAATACCAGGAAGATTTCCTATATGTAAACTTTTCTATAGGGTTCTTCCTAAGGTTTTAATATACTAATTTACACAAATAACTAAACCATCCTTTTATACCATCTATAACATCCTAACTTTTTATCACATTAACTTTCATTATATTATACAAATCTGAGGATCTTTAAGGTTTAGGGTCGTGGAAACCAGGAACTTAATACATGACAATATAAAAAATCCTTCTTAAGAACTTGAAAGGCTTCTTCATTGTTCTTCCTATTTTCATTACAACATCTCATAACCTGGGAGCATACATAAAAGGAAAGGGTGAGGATAAGGCCCAGTATGGGAAACAAGGGAAACAGTTTACATGTAAACTTGAGATACATCAAAAAGTCATGAAAAATAACTTTAAGGCATGAGAAAGAGATCATGAGGCATATCATAATAAAATTAATTTGTTTCATAACATGAAGATGTGGCTACAACATTTAACATAGACAATAATTTCCATTTCCCCAAGGTCCATCCCCAAGGTGTCATTAAAAATTACCAATGTTATTCACCAAGGTATCGTTAAAAATGGTTATCTCTAGAGATTAAGTCTTTACCCAATGCATTGGAGCGCTATTAGGGAGTACCCTTAAATTTTCCTTTTTTATCATGTGAACCACATATATAATCATAAAAAATTTCATTAATAAACCATATAGAATAAAAGAAATGGGTTTTATTTCATAACAACAACGTTTTAAAAACTCATTTAAAGACATGATCTTTATGTCACTTTAAACCCACAGAAAAAGGAAAGCGGGTTTCGTGTATGTAAATCCCAGAATTAAAATATGTAATTTTGATATATATGTGAATAAACATATATAATAATGGGATTTGAGTCTTCACTTAATAAAATAAAAGAATTTGAAAAAAAGAGAGGAACATTTTGAGACGAAAATTCTACAGCATAACGGCTATGTTATACAGTTTTATAAAACATTGAAAAGAGAGTGGAAATGGGTCACCCACTAATAAATTATCCATAAAACTGTAGAGGGACAGAATATAAAGGATATAAGAACATGGTAATTAAATTTTAAAGACATACCATATGAAATGAAAAACATGGAAGGGAGACAAAAATAAGATTTCTCTTAGGAAAATTCGGCAGCCTAACAACGTCACTTAAAACATCAAAAAATGATTTAACGAGATCAAACAAGGTCTCTCATCATATGAACATAAAATATCAGTATTATAGATATAGATATCATACCCCAACATAATAAAAAGGAAATTGAAATACTTGACATGAAAATAGAACTTGAAAATGAGAAGGGTGAAAGAATCCCTTACAAATCTGGCAGCATAACGACGCTACTTAAATATTCTTAAAATGAATTGATGAGAGAAATATGGGGTCTCTCATCTTGTGAACATAAAAAGGTCAGTAGGATGAATATAAAAGAACATCCCTAACCTAAGAATATTGAGCATAAAATAAATGACCAAAAAGAGAGTACTTGAAAAGAAAGAGAGTGGTAGGATCCCTTACCTTAAAACGTAACTCTTAACACTCAATGGTTGGGACCTTGAGGGCTTTAGGGCACCTTGGTAGGACTCCTTGGGAGGTATGGAGGCCATAAATTCATTGAGGATGATTTTTGAGTAGAAAGGATGATAGAATGGCTTGGTATTTATAGGGAAAGTGAGGGGACAAGGCCTTAATGGCCAAGGGACACCTCATTGGTGGTATTGGAAAAACAAGTGGTATTTCTCAAGGTTTTGGCCACTTGGGACACCTCATACCTCATATTACTATTCACAAGTCGACCAAACCTTAAAATATCTCATGACATCTTCATGATGTTGTTATGATGTCATTAAACACCCGTAACTTAAAAACTGTATTTTCACTATTCACTGAAAATTCAACTTTCTCAGAAAAATCCCAAAATTTCTCCTTAACAAAATACCTATCCTCTTATTTTAAAAATGATCTCCATTTTATAAAAATGATTATCTAAAAATTTATAATTTAATTTTTTATTAAAAAAGACTATTCACTGAAAATTCATTTTTTTCAGAAAAATCCCCAAAAATCATCTTAACATAATTTCAATGCTCTGAGTTCAAAAATTAACTCCATTTTATATAAAATATTTTTCTAAATATTTTTAATTTAATTTTTAATTAAAAAACACTATTCACCCAAAAAAACTGATACTTCACTAATAATTTCTGAAACAGTTATTTACCTATTTTATTGAATCACATTACTTAATCAAGGTGCCTAGATTATATTAATAATTTCTTTAAGTGAGATTACTAATCCATTTGGTCACATTACTAATCCTAAGCATAAATCACTATTCATAATTTACTATTCATCAAATATTAAGTTGATCTTATTAAACTCTAAATTTCGTACTAAACATAAATGTAGAAGACCATTTTTTTGAAAATCATTACACATAATTAGTTATCTATGGTTTACATAAATATTTTCAAATATCCTTTTTGTAGAATTCATCACAAATATGCATAATATATTTATCCGGACATTTGAAAATTCAAAAACTTCATCTTATGAAGAAATCACAATTTTTATTTAAATCAAAGGATTTCACAAGGCTGTTACGTTCTCGTTACATAGACCCTTATAACACCAGCATAGGAACTAAGAGTAAGGTGTGCTAGGGTGATAGTTTCTTGGGGTGGCTCGGCCAACATTGCACGAGTAGTAATTTCTATTAGTTTGAACTTCTCGCGAAGGTGATTCTGTTCTAGCTTCACACAATGAAGTTCGGCTTGGGTTTGGTCCAGATCAAAGCCTAGTGGTGCTACCTCCTTCCTGAGTTCTGTTTGACAGGATTCAATTGGCCCGAGACTAATGGATGAGGCCATCGAATCTCGTTTCTATATTAATTAACCAAGATCACTTGTATTTAGAGACAATGATCACAACATTTAGTTTCCAACAGTCATATTGACCAATGGTCATATAATATTCGAAACTCAAATGTCTCATTTTAATTATACTCAGGTTATCAAATGAAACATTTTTGTTGAGTATAAAAATTAAATAACACACACAATTAGGAAACAAGATTTATTCAAAATTTCGGGTCGTTACAACATTACCTCAAAATCAAGGGTTAACTCATGAAAATTTCTCACCATATTTTTCAGCTACACATGTTCCTTGTTCAACTATTTGATCATTAAATTGATAGATGGTTGATAACTCAATTGAGAAGGATTATATTTATCCACATACATCAAGATTTCATGTTATGTCCTTTGAAAATTCATAAATATAGGATCTTTTTATACATATCAAAAATAATATTGCATGATCCTTTGGACTCAAATAATTAGCCACCTTGTTCTATTTTCGCATGGTGTTCATTTATTGAGCAGGTATAATCATTAGTAAACTATAATAATATTTTATGGGGGCACATTCAACTCTTTATTGGTGAATATATACATTAACACTTTATGATTAGTATATATGTGAAACATTTATTTGTAAATATTATAAGGACATGGCCTTATACATTACATAATATTGAATTAAATGATTAATTCTCATTGAGGATATTTTCAGGTTTAGAGTTTTAGAGATTTATGACATAACTATTACATTACATCTCAAAAATTACTAAGTAGACACTTCTACCCAGTTTCATTTTTTTATAAAATAAAAACTCTTAAAAAAAGAGTCATGTCCTGTTCCATGTTTTAGACAACATGACTTTCCTTTGATCTCATCCATGACCCTATTCACTTTATGTCATATGAAAAACTTTTCAAAACATGGGATGAGCATAAAAAGCTCAGTAAGGGTTATAAAACAATGAAATAAAATATTACTTAATCAATATATAAATAACATAAGATCTTTAACATATCCCATAAAATCATAATGTTTATGAATAACAAAGAGATATCATAAATTATAAGGGTAACTTGTGGCATCCATAACATACTTATGTTGTAGCTTTCACAGCTACCTAGGGAATTACGTTGGAATACCCATCACAATATATTCCCTAAATATCTTAGGAAAAAACAATCATGTTTACCTCTGTCATGTTACCCAATGCATTGGAGAGCTATCTCAGGCTCACCTGCCCTAGGTTTATCATGGAACCACCTGTATATGTAAACAATGCCCAAGAACCATAACGTAATCATAACACATAACATAAGTATAAAGGAAAGATAAAATTCCTACATTGCAATAAAAATATATAATTTCAAGATATTAAAATAATAAATCCAATATCAAAACTATTTCAAAAACCAAAATACATAAAAGGAGTATATGGTATTTATTTTTCTTTTGAAAACATTACGATAGGTCAAGGAAGCCATAGATCAAATAATACTCGCGGTGGCGGAAATGGTCGTTGTCACCCATTATGTAAAAAAAGAAACTTTCTTTTATATAGTTTAGTAAAACGCTTCGTAGAGAAAAGATTCCCTTTGAATGAAATGAAAATTCAAAAGGGTTTTATACATCATATAAAATAATGTCACGTAGAAATAAAAAAATGCCTCAATGAAAGGAGATTGAGACAAAGTCCCTTACCTCATGTCCAACATGACCCGTTCGTTCTTTAATCTCCTGAATAATAAACTAAAGTTAATTTATACATTCTTTAGAACCCTTTTCATGTCTATTATTCCTCTTATATCACTTATTACCATGTTATAAACATTATGTAATCATTTAAGTTAAAAACGGTCATTTTGTTGATAATTTGTACTTTAGTCAAAAATGACCTTCTTATATTTAACAGTTGTCTATGTGGTCAAAATTACATTATCTCTATAATTATATTAATGATTTAGATATCATAAATATCATATATATATCAAGTATATACATGTATTTAGAATAGTACATAACATTTAGAGGTAATAAATGAAATGCACCGTTCATGGAGATGGAAAGCCGTACCTACGGATGAACACTAATTTCATTTATATTTCATATTTACCGGAATGAAAATATAATGATACATAGGTATATTAAATTACAGTATAATATAATATATAATATCATTAACTCCATCCCTTATACATTCCACATAAGGCATGAACGATTCATATCACTTTGAGGGTGTGTAGTCCGCACTTCCTCAAATGAGATTATCTCACTTACCCACTATGGAAACCATAAAGGTATTCTATAAATGTAAAATAAAGAAGCATAGAGAAAACATAAAAATAATATATATCATATATAAATACAGTGCCATCATAAGGGACACCACGAGAGGCAGTAGGAGATAATCGAACAATCATCATTTCGTGAGGCGTTAGTTTTCCATCCATAGAAATAGTATGTTCTTCACCCATTAGATAGAGATGTGTGTAAGTGTAGTTCGAATAATTTTCATAACAACATACTGGTATATTTAGGATACTAGTGTTGTTACTAAATAAAGGAATAAAAAGTGTTTAGGGGTTGAAGAAGTAAAATAAAAGAAAACAATTTAAGAGAAACAGTTACCTTTAATTTGGGTAACTCCCTTTGGTCTGAACCAAAAGGGTTTGTTGAAGTGCCTCCTACCTAAGGTAAAGCTATTAGGTGGAAGCAAGAGATGTAGGGAGCTTGATTGGATTGAGGTTGTAGAAGCCAAAAGTCTGGAGAGGTGTGAGGAATTGGTTAGAATTGGTCTCTTTTTATAAGGCAGAGGATGGGCTCTTTAGTAATGTTTGAAACAATTATTTTATTATAAACTAATCATTCGTTTAAAAAGGTCCAAATATAATTAGAGTTGAAGATAAGATGACTAATGGTCGAAATAAATTCATCCAATAAGAATTGGAGATGTTTTGGATAATATTTCCATCATTATAATCTTATTTATTTAAATCATTTATTTATGAGGTAAATACTACATCATTATTGTGTCATATATAATTTAATTTATATGATGTCTAAAAATTATAAAAAAATACCATGATGTTGGAAATAATTTTATATTTCCAATGAATATTTATAGTTGAAAATATAACTTATATAACCCTTTGTAAAAATTGATTTATTAAAAGATATTTGTTTATGTCTTTTTTGCCTTTACTTTAAGTTAATTAAAATAAAGTGTCATTATCATTCATAAGTGGCTCCATGGGGTCCCAAAATCAACCCAAGGATACCCATGGTTAGACATGACTCATCCAATAAGGTTAGTAAAAGTGTTAAGGTAATTTTTTATTATTATAATATTCTTTTTACCTCGAATTACACTATTTACCTTTAACCACGGTAAATAAAAGTCAAAAGTTACTATTCACCAAAAATTATTTTCATCTCATTGAAACAAATTTTACTTATTAATAACAACAATTTATATCGGATTTTTGAAATTCAATTCATAGAATATATTAAATTTCATTTAAATGAAAAAGTTAGTTTTTTTAACTATTAAAAAGTGGTTTAACTATTCATCCAAAATTGATGTTTTTCAGAAAAATACCAAAAAATCCGTCTAAGCTATATTTTATATTCTGAATAAAAAATGTAGTCTGTTTTACAAAATTAAAAACATGTAGTTTGTATTAATTAATTTAAAAATAATTCCTGTTGTCAAAAATAATAGCGTGTTTTTAAGAAACAATATCTATCAAAAGATTTACAGTTGATTATGTCCAATTTCAAAGTGAAATTGCTTCCAAATGAACAAAATTGGATTAAATGGTAAAAATATAATCTAATTACACCATAAAAAAATTAAAAAGATAATCTAACTATATAAATAAATTATATTAAAAGGAATATGTGAATTAAAATACAGTATTTTCCACTATTCATTAAAAATAAACTTTTTTAGAAAAATTAAAAAAATTTACCCAAAGTAAATTTTCATGTCTGGATTCTAAAAAGATTTTTTTTGTCAAATAGAACATAAAAAAGTGAAAAAAACTAGATTTAATGAGGGTTCTCCATCAAAAGGCGGTAAATTGACCTTTTAAAGTAAATGTTTTCTTAAAAGTAGTTTCATTTACATTTTAATCCTCTAACATTTATTGGATGAAAGTAAAAACACTTAACAAACATATATAATCATATTTTAGTTATTTATATTAATTCTCTCCAATACAATGGCTAGTTATTAAATTCCATTTAAAATAATAATAATATATTATTAGTTTGCAACATAATATTTCAAAGAAACCCATTGTTACGTATCAGGTATGCCATCAAACATAACATCCCCTTTAATGTAAGATTATTATTTAATTCACAAATATTAATAAATATGAAAATATTATATTTCTATATTTATTTGGGATGTTATATCTTTCCCCTATTATGGGAATTGCGTACTCTCAATTTTATTCACTTATCAAATAAGTGGGGGTATCTATCCCTTATAACATTTTCAGATTCCCACGTTGCCTCTTCGACCATATGGTTTTTTCACAAAACCTTTACCTGGTGAATTACCTTATTCCGCAACAATTTCTCTCTTCTATTAAGAATATGGATTGGTTGTTCCTGATAAGAGAGATTATCTTCCAAATGAACTACCTATGGACTTAAAACATGAGATGGATCTGGCATATACTTTCTCGACATTGAAACATGAAAAGCATTGTGTACCTGGGAAAAATTTGGAGGGAAATACACTCTGTATACAACTGATCCAACTTTCTCTAGGATTTCATAAGGTCCAATGAAACTCGAACTCAGCTTTCCCTTCTTACCAAAACACATCATACTTTCCCATGGAGAAACATTGAGAAATACATGATCACCTACCACAAAAGATAAATCCTTTCTCCGGTTATCCGCATAACTTTTCTGCCTACTCTAATTGTTCTCATGTGCTTCTGAATCAACTAAACTTTCTCTACCATCTCTTCTACCAATTCTGTTCCCATCAACATCCTTTCACATACTTCATCCCAAAAAGCTAGAGTTCGATAACACTTCCCATATAATTCCTCAAATGGGGCCATCTGTATGCCGGAATGAAAACTGTTATTATAAGAAAATTCAACCAAAGAAAGATGTTGGTCCCAACATCCCAAGTAATCCATCGAGCAAGAACGTAACATATCCTACAATGTCTGAATTTTTCATTCTGACTACCCATCTGGTTGCAAATGAAAAGATGTACTAAAATTTAATCGAGTACCCAATGACTTCTGAAGGCCTTTCCAGAAGATAGAAGTAAACATGGGATCACGATCAAATATAATGGAGAGGGGAAATCCATGTAACATGAATATATCATGAACATAAAACTGAGATAGTTGACATACAGAGAAATATCTTGAATAGGAAGGAAATGAGAAGAATTAGTTAATCGATCAACAATAACCCAGATTACATTATTACCTCAAGATGTTTTTGGTAATCCCACAATGAAGTCCACAGATATATTTTCCCATTTCCACTCTGGAACTGGTAAATACTGATGCATCCCTTTTGATAACTTCCACTATGATTTAACCTACAGACAAGTCAAACACTTCACAGTAAAATCAGTAATATCTCTTTTCATTCCATCCCACCAGTAATACTCTCAAAGATCTCTC
Source organism: Viscum album (assembly GCA_963277665.1). Taxonomy (NCBI): domain Eukaryota; kingdom Viridiplantae; phylum Streptophyta; class Magnoliopsida; order Santalales; family Viscaceae; genus Viscum; species Viscum album. The sequence goes on from OY728127.1 coordinate 899,897,836, forward strand.
TATATCTTAGTACTTCCCAGATGAACTGAAAACGAAGAACTATGAGTTTCACATAACAACTCATTATTCAACTGTGAATCACAAGGTACACATAATCTCTTCCCAAACCTCAAAACAAAATCATTATCAACGTTAAAATCAGGAAACATACCCTTCTGAACCAAATATACCTTTTTCTACAACTCACTGTCTTCCTTCTATGATTGCTTGATTTTATCTGATAGAGATGATCTCACTAACACCTGAAACAAAACAGATGAACTTACTACACCAACAACTTATATGCCAAAATTCATCAAATAAAAAATCAAAGGATCTCTTTCCAAACGTAGAATGGTTAATGAAGTATTACTCTTTCGACTCAAAGAATAAGCCACTTCATTTTCTTTTCCTGTATTGTAAAGGATCGTGCAATCATAATCCTTGATTAATTCCATCCATCTCCTCTATATTATGTTCAATTCTTTCTGAATGACTATATACCTCAAAATTTTGTGATCAGAATATATTTCACAATTTACTCCATACAAATGATTCCTCTAAATTTTTAAAGAAAAAACAACATTAGCTAATTCCAAATCATGTGTAGGGTAATTTTAATCATGTAGGTTCAATTGAAATGAAGCATAAGCTATAACCTGATCATTCTGCATTAGGACACAATCATGTCCTTTCAAAGAAGCATCACTGTAAATAATAAATTCATCATTTCTGGAAGGCAGTGCGAAAACTGGTGCATTCACCAATATTATTTTCAATTCTTGGAAACAATCATCACATTCTTTTGTCCAAATGAACATAACACCTTTTCGAGTTAACTTAGTAATTGGACTAGATAACCAGGCAAAGTTTTCAACAAACCACTGGAATTAACATTCCAAACCAAGAAAACTATGGATCTTAGTTATATTTTTGGGACTAGGACATTCTTCAACAACATTTGTTTTAGAAGAATCAACAGTTTTTCCATTTTTTGAAACAATGTGACCATAGAATGAAATTTTTTATAACCAAAACTCACACTTTCTGAATTTCCCAAATAGTTCTTTTATTCTTTTAAGGATTTCAAGAAAACCCTTAAATGACTTTTATGCTCCTATTTACTTTTAGAATAAACCAAAATTTAATCAATGAAAACAACTACAAACTTATCTAATAACTCATAGATAATTATATTCATAAGATCCATGAATATAGCAGGTGGATTGGCTAACCCAAAAGGCATAACAAAAAATTCATAATGGCCATATCTAGTATGAAACAAGGTCATCAAAATTTCTGCTTCCTTTACTTTCAACTGATCGTACCCCGAACTCAAGTCAATCTTCGAAAAATACTGAGCTCTCTGGAGCTGATCAAACAAATCATCGATATGAGGTAAAGGATACTTGTTCTTAATAGGGATGTTATTCAATTCTCTATAATCAATGAAATGTTTTACTGAACCATATATCTTTTTAACAAACAAGACAGTATCACCCCATGGTGATTTTTTAGGTCGAATGAAACCTTTATCTAATATCTCCTACAATTGCTTCTTTAACTCTAAAAGCTCAATTTGAGCTATTCGATAAGGGGGTTTTGAAATTGGATTAGAATCCGGAATTAGTCAATAGAAAATTCAACTTCTCGATCAGGTATAATACTAGGCAACTCATCAAGAAAAACATCAATGTACTCATTTACAACAGGCACATTATCAATCTTAATAGTTCATTTTTTTCAACAATATGTGAAATGTAACCTTAATTTCCCTCTTTTAATAGTTTCTCAGCTTCATGATATGTTATCAAATGTAAGGGTTCAGTATTATACACAAACTAAAAATATTTCTAAAAAGAAACCTCTTTAGACCTTTAGTCAATCTTAGCATGATAAATAGATAGCCAATCCATACCCAAAATAACATCAAACTCTAGTAGTGGAAAAACAATAAGGTTTTTAGGTAGATTATTTCCACAAACAAGGAGATGAAGGTTCTTATAATTCATTTTTGTCTCATAATTTTCCCAGAATTTTTTTACCATATGTTCATGATTCATTTCTTGAGATTGAATTCCCAATTTACTAGAAAAACTTCTTTGAAATGAATGAATGTGTATACCCTAAATCAAAAAATACATTGGCATAATCTGAACAAACAAACAGTGTACCTGATACTAATTCATTTGGTGGCCCAACATCTACTAAAGTGGTTGCAAAGGATTTCACCACCCCTTTCTACTTTTATTCTGGATGCTTTCCCTTAGTTGAGTTCTTTGTTGGACACTCATTTTAATAATGACCCATTTTATTGCACTTAAAATATTTTACAGACAGTAAATTAGATTTTGTCTTACCATTACCCTGATCTTTTTCAGTGCAATTACGAGCCTTATGTCCCATTTTACCACATCAGTATCACTTTCTAGAATTCAAAAGTTATTCCCCAGCATGCTTTATACCCAAATTTTCACAAACTATAAACTTAAGTTTCTTACCATCAGACTTTTTTGAAGAGTTCATCCCTTTTGACTGCCACCTTGACCTCTTATTATAATATTTTTCAAAGAAGACCTGATCATTGGAAAACTCCATTTCCACCTTCCCCACACATCGAACAAGTTTTTCATAACTTTTGAACTCACGAGAAGCTAAAGCCCTTAAATAATTTGACTTTAACCATGAATAGAAATTGCTTATTTTACTATCAAGATCTCATATGAAATTTGAAGCATACCTTGCCAGTCGAGTGAATTTTTCTTCATAAGTAGCCACTGATTCATCCTCCTACCTCAATTACATGAATTGCTTTTCCATCCTAAGATAAACCACCTTTGGAAAATATTTCTCAAGAAACATAACTTTGAATTCATCCCAATATAGAGCATCAATCTCTTCACTATCCCTGATATTTTCACCATTGACCACCACTGATCAGCTTCACCTTCACCTTCATAACGGTAAATAGTGAGACTAACCTTTTGATGTTTTGAACACCCTATAACATCAAAAATATTCTCCAGTGCTTTAATCCACCCTTCTGCTAACACCAGGTCAGATGATCCATTGAATGATGGGGGATATTGCCTCATGAAATGCTCCACTACTGACATGTTCCTCTATGGTTGATCTGGATGATCTCGTGCATGAATACCACCACCATTTATAGCCTAAGTTAGTTGTTCCATCACTGCAACAAACTGTTCAGTTCTGATTCTGACCATCTCAAGTTGTTGATTTGGAACGTTGTATTCCACTTGATGTTGTCCCAACATAGCTACCCTATTTCCTCTATGGAAAACCATTCTGGACACAGAAATATCTTAGGCGAAGCAACATGGTAATATGTAAATTCTATATCACTTCAATCTTAACATAAATTAATTTATGGACATTGATTTAACAATATTCTAACTCCTAAAGTTATCTAAACCGACCACTGATACCAAATATAAGGACCCGACCTTAAACATTACATAATCATTAATTAAATGAATAATTCACATTGAGGATCCTTTCAGGATTAGATTTTAAGAGAGTTAGTCCATAATTATTAAATTACTTCTCAAAAATTACAAAGTAGACACTTCTACTCAGTTTCCATTTTCTCATAAAATAAAAACTCTTGAAAAAAAGTGTCATGTCTAGTTCCATGTTTTAGATAGCATGACTTTCCCTTGATCTCATCCATGGACCTATTCAATTTAAGTCCTTTGAAAAACATTTCAAAACCTGGGTTGAGCATAAAAAGCTTAGTAAGGGTTATAATACAAAGAAATAAATCATTAGTTCATCAATATATACATAACATAATCTCTTTAACATAACCCATGAAATCATAAGGTTTATGAATAACACAGAGATATCATAAATTATAAAGGTAACTTGTGGCATTGATAACATCATTACGTTGTAGCTTTCATAGCTATGTAGGGAGTTACGTTGGAATACCCATCATAGTATATTCCCTAAATCTCTTAGGAGAAACATTCATGTTTACCTCTATCACGTTACCCAATGCATTAGAGAGCTATCTCAGGCTCACCCACCCTAGTTTTATCATGGAACCACTTGTATATGTAAACAATTACCAAGAACCATAACATAATCATAACACATAACATAAGTGTAAAGGAAAGTTAAAATTCCCATATTGAAATAACAATATATAATTTCAAGATATTGAAATAATAAATTCATTCTCAAAAATAGTTTCAATACCAAAATACGTAAAAAGAGTATATGGTATTTATTTTTCTTTTGAAAACACTATGGCTTGTTAAGGATGCCATAGATCAAATAATACTCACGGCGGTGGTAAAGGTTGTTGTCACTGCTTATGTAAAAAAAGAAACATTCATTTTTTTTTGTTTAGTAAAACGCTTCGTAGAAAAAATATTACCTTTAAATGAAATGAAAATTAAAAAGGGTTTTATACACCTTATAAAATAATGTCGTGTTGAAATCAAAAAAATGCCTCAATGAAAAGAGATTTAGACGAAGTCCCTTACCTCGTGTCCGACTCGACCCGTTCGTTATTTAATCTCCTAAATAATAAAATAAAGTTAATTTCTACTTGATTAAAAACCATTTTCAAGTTTATTATTCATCTTATATCACTTATTACCATGTTATAAAAATTATTTATTCATTTAAGTTAACAATGGTCATTTTGTCGATAATTGGCACTTGAGTCAAAAATGAACTTCTAATATTTACGAGTTATCTATGTGGTCAAAATTCCATTACATTTAAAATTAAATTAATTATTTAAATATCCTATATATCATATATATCTAGTATATACATGTATTTGTAATAGTATATAACAATTAGAGGTAAGAAATGAAATGCACCGTTCCTAGAGATGGTAAGCCGTACGTATGCAGGAATGATACTTTCTTTTATATTTCATATTTACTGGAATTAAAATATAATTATAAATAGGTATATTATAATTCCATTATAATATCATATATAATATCTTTAAATCCATTTTTTTATATGTTCCATGTAAGGCATGAACAATTCATATCACATTGAGTGGGCGGTAGTCCGCACTTCCTCAAATGAGATTATCGTATTTACCCACTGTTGAAACCATAAAGGTATTCTATAAATGTCAAATACATAAGTATAGAGAAAAAATTAACATAATATATATCATATATAAATATAGTACCATCATAATGGACACCATGAGAGACGGTAGGAGATAATCGAACAATCATCGTTTCGTGAGGTGTTTGTTTTCCATCCACAGAAACAATATGTTCTTCACCCATTAGATGGAGGTGTGTGTAAGTGTAGTTCAAATACATATCATAAAAACATCCTATTATTTTGAGTAAACTGGTGTTGTTACAAAATAAAAGAATAAAAAGAGTTTAGGGGTTGTAGACGTAAAATAAAAGAAAACAATTTAAGAGAAACCATTACCTTTAATTTGGGTAGCTCCCTTTGGTTTGAAGAAAAATAGTTTGATGAAGTGCCTTATGCATAAGGTAAGACTTCTAGGTGTAATAAAGGGATTTATGGAGCTTAATTGGTCAGAGTTTGGACGATACAAAATGATTTAGAGGTGTAAGGAATTGGTTAGATGTGGTCTCATTTTATAATGGATAGGAGGGGCTCTTTAGGAATGTTTAAAACAATTATTTATATATAAAATTATCTTCGGTTTAAAAAGGTCCAAAATTCATTAAAGTCAAATATAAGATGACTCATGGTCGAAATAAAATCATCCAATAATAATTGGACATGTTTTGGTTAATATTTTAATCATTATAATCTTATTTATTTAATTCATTTATTAATGAGGTAAATAATGCATCATTATTGTGTCATATATATTTTTAATTTATTTGATGTATAAAAATTATAAAAAAATACCATGATGTATGAAATATTTTTATCTTTTCAATGAATATTTATAGTTGAATAGATAACTTATATAACCTTATGTAAGAATTGATTTATTAAAAGATATTTGTTTCTGTCATTTTGTCCTTCACTTTAAGTTAATTAAAATAAAGTGTCATTATCACTCATAAGTGGCTCTATGGGGTCCCAAAAACGACCTAAGGTTGCCCATGGTCGTCACTGACACATCAAATAAGGTTAATACAAGTGTTAAGGTAATTTTTATTATTATAATATTCTTTTTTACCTTGAATTATCCTATTTTTACCTTTAATTGCAGTAAATAAAAGTCAAAACTTACTATTCCCCAAAAATTATTTTTATCTCATTGAACCACATTTTACATACTAATAACAACCATGTATGTCAGATTTTTAAATTAAATTGACAGAAGGTGTAAAATTTCATTTAAATGAAAAAGTCAGTTTTTTAACTATTACTAAGTGGTTTCACTATTCATCAAAAATTGATGTTTTTAAGAAAATACCAAAAATTTAATCAAAGATATATTTTATATTCTGAATTAATAAATGAAGTCTATTATACAAATTTCAAAACGTAGAAGTTGAATTAATTAATTTAAAATTAATTTCTGTAGTCAAAACAAATATCTAGTTTTTACGAAACAATATCTATCAAATGATTGAGAGTTGATTAGATCCAATTTCAAAATAAATTTCTTCCAATGACCAAAATTGGATTATAAGGTAAAAATATAATCTAATTACACCTTAAAACAAATTAAAAAGATAATCTAACCATATAAATAAATTATATTAAAAGGAAGATTTGAATTAAAATACAGTATTTTTCACTATTCATTAAAAAATGAACTTTATTAGAAAAATACCAAAAATTTACCTAAAGTAGATTTTGATATCCAGATTATAAATAATAATTTTATTTTGTCATATAAAACATATAAATGTGACCAAAAAAATATTTAACGTGGGTTCTCCATCAAAAGGTGGTAAATCGACCTTTTAAAGTAAATTATACTTAAAATTAGATTCATTTACATTTTAAGCCTCTAAATTTTATTAGATGAATGTAAAAACACATAAAAAAAATATATTATCATATTTATTTTATTTCTATTTGTTATCGCCAATACAACGGAATGGTTTTAACTAACATTTAAAATAATAATAATATATTATTAGTGTGCAACATAAGATTTCAAAGAAACCCGTTGTTGCGTATTGGGTATGCCATCGAACATAGAATCCCATTTAAACTAAAATTAATATTTAATTCACAAAAATTAATAAATATGATAATATAATATTTCTCTATTTATCTGGTATGTTACAAAGATAAGGCTTCTATATCTTCAATGAAATGATTACAAATGTTAATACCAAATTTTATCTTTGTTAATTTATCTCATAATCATTCAATTTTAATGATGTATAATCTATCACCATATCATTCTATATAAAAAAATTATGTATCATTATTTGATTAAGCACTATAAATCAAAACCCCATATCCATGGGTGGGTAGTTTCAGCTACGGTTCACCGACCAACATTCTTTTTAATTCCATTAAATTTTATTCACCTTCATCAATACAAAACAACTTGATTCCCTTCTATGTTATTATGTTGAGTGGATTTGATAGCTGGGAGAAATGTTTTACAATGAATCGATAATATAAAACCAATCAAAGAAAAATATGGATCTCAATCAAAGTTGTTGACATAAAAAAGTGTTAAATAACTTTCTTCTTTGATAGATATACTGATATTCACAATTCTGAGATTATATGACCCAAAATTGAATCTTTATGTAGCCAAAATTCACACTTGATAAATTTTTCATAAAAATTACCCTTCTTTATGGTCTTCATTACAATCATAATGTTATCCTAATGATATTACTTATAATTTTAATATATTAGAATAAAATTAATAAACAATGGCAAAAACTGATCAAAGTAATCTCTAAAGACACTATTTATTCAATCCATGAAGATAGATAAGGAATTTTTAAGACCAAATATAATCAATTAAAATTTGTAGTGCCCATACCTCGAATATAAGTTTCTATTCTGTATTTATTCACTTTTTACACTCAATAGTTTGTATCTAGATCAAGGATCAATCTTAGAAAAAATTGATCTCCTTATAATTGATCGAACAAATAATTAGTATAGGGAATATGATACTTATCCTTGATTGTGATATTTTCAAGTACATGACAATCAGTTTAGATTCACATTGATCCATATTTCATATTACCAATAATAACAGGTGATCCCCATGGGTTTGTAGTTGGATGGATGAATAACTTATCAAGATTCCCTAGGAGTTTTTTGAATTTATTACCAATCAATCAGGGCCATTCTATATGGAGAATTTTAAAAAATTGTACCCTCAAGTATGAGTTCAATTGAAAACTCAAATTCACGAATTGGAGGAAGGATATGATACACTTCTATATGGACATCGACAAAATCCTTTAAAATATGAATATATTTGTTTTTGAGTTTCTCCCCATCCATCTGAGATAAAAATACAATGTAAAGAGAAATAAAGGATCCTAAAAAGGATGTGATTTTCATTGGATGTTCATATTTATCCTTTCACATATAGAAAATAATATTTTGGTTTAGAATGTCAAATTTTAATTCCCTTCCTCCAAAATTGACATGGGATTTATATAAACAATTTAATACATTCCCAAAATAATATAAAATTCAACTATTTGGAGAATAATATGATTTATAGAAAACAAATTTCAAAATAATACAATTGGGGAAGAATGATAGACTCGAAATGTTCTTATCATAACTATAAGAGCTTTTAATACTAATTCAACACCTAATTTTCATGGATACATATTTTCATTCCTAGAGGTATTAGATGCTATAAATGTTTTTTCATTACTAAGCTCAAATAATGTATATTAATATTTGATCTAACCTTTCACGACCTCACATTTTTAATTCTATCTTGAAACCAGTAATAAAATAAAAATGGTTTTCATAACCATCAAAAATCATTAAATATAGTGATCAATCATATAATATTAGAAACAAATCATAGGAATACTAAATATTGATGCCTTATTTTTATTTTATCAGACATAAGTTTTATCCTAGATCATCCATGGTCATTATCTATTCAAATCCATAATGATTTTTTGTAACGAAAATTTTAATTAACCCTATAATATCCCTTTGGAGTATCTATCTGGGTTTGTATTGTTAATCTCACTAATCATGAACTGATGATGATCAAGTTAACATTTAATTCATCCCATTCATAGTTGTTACACCTCAGTGCATATGTGCCACAACCACACACACATGCTAGTTTCCAGACATGGATATATTCTATAGTAAAACCACATTCTTTTAATTACCATATCATAGGGTGTTCTCATATACCTGGATTATCGAAAGGGATTTCAATCATGATTTCTATTATTTTATTACAAAAATAACTAAACATTTCTCTCATAACAACTGTAGTCACCAAAAAAATTTATATATAAATATAAAATTATTGAAGATGAATATTCATTACATTTCAATACAATACAAGCTAGAATCATAATGGTTTAGTGTCTCTAGAAACATGAATACATAAACTACATGTACATAAAATATCAACATCAGTTGCCATTTAGATATTCACAACTACCAAAGTTTTTATGTATCATACCTAAAAACATTCTTCATAACATGGGTAATGGAAAAATAAGTAATGATGGTCTTGGATAATTTGTACGGGTAGACATTATAGATACCAATCAATGATCATAAGTAATAACAACATAAGCATAAGTTTGTAAGAACAACATTATAAGTTACTGTTATCCAACCCAATCAGTCAAAAGTATCTCATAATAAATCATGGAATATGGTTTTATCAAAACATTGAAAATAAGTCATATGTGTGTAGAATCATGAATAATAAAAAATGATCAATGATAATGTATCAAAACTATAAGATATTACTGTGTTTCATACCAATCAGCCTAGAAGATCACTTCCACATTCAATGGTCACTCCGAAGGCTATTACTATTGAAAAATACCCTCAATTGAAATTCTTACACTATCATTTCCAACATTATCATAAGAATAAATTTCATAAAGTAAACTCTATCATCTCTTAAGATCACATAAATTCCAATATAACTTAGGATTTTATCAAATTTTTCATCATTACCCAATTCATTGTTAGGTTATAACGGAACCAACCATCATGACGATCTATATCTATTTCAACCATCACATAATCATAATAATTTCATATGAGTTCCCATGGTGCATACACAATTAATAATTTTATCATAGAAAACCCCAAGGAAAGATTTTTTTTAATAAAAATTTCATCATCATAAAAAGAAACTATAAAGACAATCAATAAATTTGGTAAAATTTTATTACATTCCCAGTAAAACATAATAAACACTAAAGGATGATGTTATAGATGTAAATATATTTAAAATATCACTCTAACATTTCATGATGAAAATACCCATTTCATTTAAAAACAAATTATTTAAAATATAAAAAATTATAAATGATAAGAAATATATTTAATTTAATAAAATATGGGAACTAGAATATTAATATTTAATGTAAAGATAACTCTGGGATGTGGTAAAATCCATTCTTGCCATGTATGTTAAAACAATGATTCCATTCACATTTTTGTTAAAAAGTCATAAAGTGCCTCATTTGGAAATTGAAATGAAAATTTATATAATATTTTTATATAATGTCAAACATGGGGAAAAATTAATTTAATATATCTTTTTAGAATATTAATAAATCATTCTTGAATAAATTTTAAGAAAAATATGGACAAGGAAGAAAAATATTCATGACCAAAGAGAGAAATATAGTATGTTTTCCTCAAAATTATTATTTTGGTTTCTTGAGTACTTAAAAAGCAACAAATTAAATAAAAAATTTAATATCTATAAATAAATATAAGAGAATAAAAAAAATAATATTCTGGTTACATAGATCATATAATTCATCAGAAAAATTTAATCATAAACAATACCTCTAAAATATAATTGCAACATAAAACCCTTACTACATTGGTATATTTTGATTCATAAACCCCTTGAAAAAGTAACTATAAAATAAAATTTAATTAAAATATAAATAATTATATTAATTATAAAACATTTCAATGGGTAATTAGATACACCTCATAAAATAATATAGTTGAATAACATAATATGACCCCAATGAAGAAAATTTGAGATGATTAACGATTAAATATTTAGTAAATTTAAATTCAAACCTTGTGGATGAAAAAAATATTATTTGTAATATTAAAAAAATTTATTAAAAATGATACATTATATATATTTTCAATGGATTAGTTTACGTACATCATAATAAATAATAGGTTTATAATATCAAACATGCCTAAATGAAATAAAATTGAGATGAAGAACACTGACTTTTATCTAATATGATTGGTATGTGATCTAATTTACTTTATAATAAATTTATTATTATTTTGGGTATATTAGACAATAATATTAATATTTATAAAAAATATATATGATCAAATTATATCACTTTAATGAAAATTTATTAATAATTCTCTTTTAAATCAATCTTTCCATGTGTTAACATCTTCATTTCTCATGTATGTTTTGTTTCAGAAGTTCTAGTCCTTGTTTATTGATCATGATTCCATCATCTCTATAAATATCATCATTTCATACATACAAAATTTAATAATAATATACTATTTTAAAACTGTTTATATAAATTGGTGATAAAAAATTAAAGATATCACATTTCATATATGGTAATCTATATATACACGCAAGTGATCAATCTGTATTTTGATGGATGGCAAGAAAGGAAATTGACAACTAAACATTTCATAATCAATATTATATAATAAATATCATATATATTAATTAGATATATATTTATTACCATACATTTAAAGAATGAATTGATATCAAATAACACCACTTCATGATGGATATTTTTTTTGATGTGGTGGATGAAGAAATAAATTTGAATGAGATTGGTTAAGATTTATATATATTCTTTGAAAAACCTCTTTTAGTTTAAACCATAATCATTGAACGATGGATATTAATAGAAAAATAAATCTATAGGATGAAGGTAAAGAATCTAGGAAGGGTGTGGAATAGTTATTTACCTAGTTAGAAGGCTCAATTTCTATGAAAATGGGTGGATAAAAGGATTGCTTTTAAATGTGTGGGGAGGGACACATAGGGAATTTCTTAAAATATTTCAACAATATAAGGTGATTTCCTATGAAATTTGATCTAAATGGTTTTTTATTTTACGTTATAAAATTATAAGGTTTAAATAAATTTAAAAACTAATTAATATTCAATTTATTACCATTCATACCCTTATCACTTGGTATAATACCTTAGGTATACCCGTTTTAACCCCAACCACAGAATCAAAATTTTAATATTTATACTGTTAATTAAGATGATAAATTAAGATAACAGAATTAAATTATCTTAATTTTTATTATTAAAAATATGGTATCAATTTTACTAGCTTTAGTTTCTATATGTGGATGAATTTAATATTAAATTAATGTCCAATGAGAAAAAAACATGTTTTTAGAAAACAAAATCACACTAATACTAAATTTACATCATTTTCATGAATTTTAAAAACCATAAGATGACTGTTAAAAAATTATATTGAATATATAATATATAAATTCCATTAAAATAAATAATAGTTGTTTATTGATTTAACTTATTAAAGAAAAAACACATTTCATACATAAATCTATTTTTATAAATATATGTTTTGAATCCTAAAAATGAACTTATATGAAATTAAACAATTTTGATACCCATAAATGTGTATCATGAAATGTTTCATCATTTATTTGTGAATTTTCAGTCTAATTTAATTTTTTTTATAAATTGATTAATTTTTTATGTGGAATTCCTAATAATAATGGATTGGGATTAATTTTATAAGTAAATATATTTTGGTTATTTTATCAACCAATTTACAAAGATTTATATTCAATATATTTAAGTATATCTTATAAAAAGTTTAGAGTATCATGGAAAGATAGCCATCTAGTTCCACCAAGGAACATGTGGGAGTCTCTTCGACCACACTCAGAAGCCATCACAACAAGATAACATAGTGGCTAGATCATTGAGATCATGAAGCCTTCTTAGTGTACACAGTGCATGTGAAGTGCACACATGAGGTGTATGGGTTTTATGGGAAAGTGTGTGGAATTTCCCATGGGTATTTTTTTGTGGAGGGTTGTGGGTTATTATCCGCACTATCATTTCAAGCAAATAGAGGATATACTAAACCTTATTAAGAACATCCACACTAATCCTTAGATCGACCTTAGATGACGGTACAAAACGCTACAATTTTCACCCATTAATAATATATTAATATAACTGCAGTCATATGACTTAATGAGAGTGTTCCATCAAATAAATTTGTGGTATGATCTTCCACCTCCCCAATTATGTCCCCTTTTATATCCACACTCCATCATTTAATGTATAATATATTGGCCATCTCCATCAGTCAAATTGATTAAGGAACAAATAATGCTTGATACCCCAAATCCCTTCATGAAATATTATCTTTCACAAATGTAATTACATAAGGAATCAATCCATCACATGAATATGTTAAACTAAACCCCATGAATCTAATTTAAGAAGTACAATGGATCACGTGATCATTTCATGATGATCACAAGAAGCAATGTTGATATCACCATGGAATCATGTGGAGAAAATGTAACTTCCCATCATGTGAAGATCCCATAAATTATTTCCTTCATCATGTGAAAACTTGATGGATATCAAGAGATTTTCGGCTACCATATTTCATGTTCACATGATGTGATCACTAGATTTTGTGATCTTTTCATGCGAATAACTTAACAATTGTCAATATTTTTTCCGCTAATTAGATGCATGATCATGTGAATCCCTCAAATCCATCATTTAAATCCTCTAAAGTCATAATGTAAATACCATATTTTCATGAAATTATGTGATCCTGTATCCACCATAGTGTCAACTGAGTATGATAAGAATTGAGAATTTTAGTGCTTTGGAGATATGATTCTAATCGCCTCAAGATGGTGCATGTGGTTTACCAACCATGAAATGGGATGGAAATATCATATACGATTGAAAATATAAAAACCTTATTTCTCATTGAAAAATGATTGGTGGAAATTTGATGGGGTTATGGAGATGAGAAGGAGAATAGGAGGAGAAAAACAAATATTAATTGAATGGGAGAATGAATCTACCTTCAAATAACCTCTCTATGTAATCACGAGACCATTCTGTGAAACCCCATCACGAGACTCCATCAGGTGACTCCTTAAGATCACATGATCACATGATGTTGTGAACATCTTGTGCTGAATTCTTAAAAATATACTATTTTTAAATCACATGTGTGCCTTTGGAAAATAACCCTAATCATTTAAATCATTAGTGTGGTCCTGACATGTGAACCGCTTTTCATATGTGATGTCACCTTTTGAGATACACTCATCGATGAGCATTCATGTGATTCCCCAAAAAACTAATAATTTCTCAATCTCTTTATATAACATGTAATACATTGACATGACTGTTATTGTTAAGTTACCAAATCATGTGAACCTCAGTTGATGATAATCATTCACATGATTATATCAATCTACACAAGACTAGTGAGGCCCTTATGTTCCTTGTACATGCGTCCTTGTCTACACAAATGGCATTAATTTCCTTTTACCATGTTCCCTATTAAATGTTCCCTTGATCACATGAAACCCATTGGTTTTCATGGACCAGTATTATGTACTACATCCATACATCTGGGATGAAAACCCTCGACTATGCATCCTTTTTTTATGTACCTCAACTATGAGCCCTTGTTCAAGAACCCCTTTGTTTTGGGAAGTGTCTATGATAGAATAATGTTATGCGTCCATGGACTTTTACTACTTTTTCTACGTTCATCCCTTATCATACAAACTAGATTGTGCACTCACGTATGATCCTATGATCCTCTTATAGCAACACAATTTTGTGATCTAAAGTGGTCATACAAAGAATTTAGGTGATGAACTTACATGATGTTGTCCATATAGTCTAACCATGAGCCCATGGGCATGTCTTCTAGAACACATGAATGCCCATGGACATTTCGGTTCGATCACATGAAATCCATTATACATGTCATCTTGATCATACAAAATCCCTTGGACATTTCATCTGGATCATGTGAATTTCCTTATACATAACAACAAAATTATGAAAAATCCCATAGAAATTTCATCCTTGATCCCGACAAAATTTCTTTGAAATGTTAGCTTGATAATTAGAAATCCATTGAACATGTCAGCTTAATCATTAAAAAGATCTTGGACATGTCACCTCGATCACTTATAATCTCTTGGACATATCATCCATGATCAAACTGAAGCCCCAATATATATCCTTGACCCTAAACATTAAGTAATCTTGTAATAATTCAAGAATCAGAAAAATGATATTTTCAAATTTATAGTTTTAGATAATTATTCCATAAATGTTACATAAAAAACCAAATAAATAAAAAGTTGAAACAAAAAATAGAATTAATTTCTTTAATAATATATAAAGGTTAAAAAATAAATATGGTTTATTTTCATTTTTAACCATCATAAATTTTCCTTGATCCCATCCTTGACTCAATTCTACCTTAAATCTTATGAGAAAATTTAAAACACATTGGATGAGAAAAAAAGGACCAGTAAGGGAAAAAAATAAAACTATTAGTCTAGTGAAAAATATGGTAACCCATTTAATGTTCTTTGAGTGAATGAGACAAAACCATTTCACATGAATAAAACATATACTTTTTGCTGAAAGAAATACATTAATACCATTATAGAGCAATTAGAACTCCATTTGGTGACATAGATCGTCATATACATAAAACCATTGAAAACCAATTTCAACTTCAATAACCTTATGTTCAGCTTACAAATTCATGATCTATAATGGGGATCATCATTCATATAATATATATCAGGATCACCCGTGAGCTATAATTTGGATCATCCCTTCATATAAGATATAACGGGATCACCCATGAGATATAATGGGGCTCAACCCATCGTATAAGCTATATTGGAATCACCCATGGATATAGTAGGTCTCAACACTTTAAATAAGCTATATCGGGATCACCCATTTCAAATAATTCTCAAGTTCCATTTCATGAATAAAACACATTCATCACAAAACCCTTTTGAAAAACTCAACAAATCTCATATGAAAATAATTTTCGTATAAAAATACAATTTCATTTAGGAACCCATAATCAATTACATGATAAACAAAAAATGGAATAAGGGATTATTTTACTTTTAAAAGACATTATGTCTCACAAAATAATCTAAATATAAAATAATAGTTATGGAAGAGAAGAAGTCCTTGTCGTCATTTACAATAGAAATATTCAATTTTTCATTTTTTAAAGAACGGAAAATGCATCATATATACATATTCCATTTTAAAACATTTAATGATATTCAAGATAGACATAAAATTTCTTGAATAATATTTTTATATCCATATAAATAAATATATAAATTAATATCATGAAGAAAAATATTTGATAATTAAATCATTAAATGTTTAAGGTGTCCCATACCACTTTGATAATTTTAATCTTAGTATCCATGGATTAATAAATTTATGAAATACTTTAATAAATTTACCATATATAATATATGGATACTAAATGTCATAGTTTCTGTATATAAACTTTATAGAAGAATAAAGGTTCATATTATCAAGAAATTCCTTAATGAAACGAGCCAGAGGTGAAATCCCATACATTTAGTGTGACATGTCTCATTCATTCAATATATTTATTAACAATAAGATTAGTTTTATTTAGTAATTATTCAGAAACTTATTCATGTTTATTATTTCTTTTATATCATTAATTACCATTTCATAATAATTATTTTATTATTTTAGTTCATATCAGACATTTTGTCGATATTCTGTACTTGAATAAAAAATGAACATGGTTTGATGTCACTAGTCCATGTGTCTATTAGTAAATAATATGAAGAGTAATATTTATGAAATAATAATAAATTTTAAATATCAATTAAACTTCTAAATACATTCATTAAATATGGATATGAAAAACTGAGCAATGTTATAATCATGGACGTAGTAAGTCGTACATACGCTTGAGTAACATTTTCCATTTTTCATTGATCATTATGGAAAGAAGGTAAGTCTTATTTTATCTTTATAGAATGTTCATAAAATCATTAATATCACATAAATAATTCAAATATACAATTATATATTATCCAATTTATGTGGTGATTAAAAATGAATCATATTTCTTCTCAGAGGTGATAGTTCACACGTCCGCATGAATGATGTTATCATTTTTATGTGCATGAAATGTAAGAGATAAATTTCCATATTATTCTCTTATAACGATAAATATTTACTGAATATAATATATAAACATTGATTCTATCATTATAACAATTATTTAGAGATGATAATGAAAAACAAACTATATCTATTCACAAGACGGCAGTCTACCATACATATGATCAAAATGTTCATTCCCCATCTGATGAAATTAGAGATGTATTTAGGAGATGATATCAACATAATTACATCTTTTAATGTTTGGTATATTTGAGTTATTAGTTAGTCATGGATGAAAAATATTTAACAGAAGTGAAAGAAGATATAAAATATAAATACTTTACGAAAACAATACCTCTTCTTCGGTAGATAAACTTTTAAGAACACCTTAACACCTCTAAGAACTCTGTTCTGCCTAAAATAAGGACTTAAGAATGTTGGTAGGGATTTGAGAAATGTCATTGGGAAAATATTTAATGAACCAATTTTTTTGATGTGTTATTAATAGATAAGATTGTGTACCTTTTTATAAGAGAGGGGAGAGCCACCCTAGGAAAATCTTAAAATATAAAATTAATATAAATTAAATTTTTTCTTATAAATGACTCAAACATGATTTATGTAGAATATAATATTAGAATAGTTATAAATACACTTAAAAAATTGTTTTTTAGACATGTATTGATTTTATTTTAAACCTTATCTTTTCAATTTACAACTAATTATTCTATTGTAATTTTAATTATGGTAACATTCTAAATATTAAGAGGATATAAATTTTACTTATATGGGGTCAATTTCCTATAATTTGAAACTTTATGAACTTTTATACCTTATCATATAATATTTATAATTTTAAAAATTTTCTAGTTATTTTAAATAACATAATGAAATATTATTTTCATAAAATTAAAATTGTGTCAATTTTGACACTATTCATTTCATGACTTTTTTAAAATATCATGAAAACAATATTACTTTCAGAAAAAACCTTATCTGAATCATAACATTTCATATTCATCCATAAAATTCTTGGATGACATCAAATTTTTTATAGTATATTTATTTTAGTATTATTAATATTATTTATTTGATTCATTCTTTAATAAATCAATTACTACATCATCATTGTGTCATAATTAAATTTAATTGTTTAATTCCAAAAAATTATAAATAAATTTCCATGATGTAGTTAATATATATATATTTCTATTGAATATTTATAGTCTATGGGATCACTTATATAACTCAATATTAAAATGGTTTTTCTAAAAATAGAAATGATTATGTATTTTTTATTTTTTACTTTTAATAAAATGTTATTAATGCTATAATCAATTTCATGTGAATTAAAAAGGGCAAAAAATTCATCCCAAGTATTTTCTGGGTTGTCCATAACTCATCCAATAATATTAGGACAAGTTTTACGGGAGTTTTACAATATTCAAATATTAATTTTACCCCAATTTACCTCATTTACCCTTTTACTTTGGTAAAACAATTATTCAATTACTCTTCACCAAAAATTATTTTTATCATATTGGACCAAATAATTTATACTTCTTACAAAAATTTATTTCCATTTATAAAAATTAAATTCAAATAGTTGGTAAAAATAGGTTTAACACTGATAATGTTGACGGATCGAGAAAATTGTTTTTTAAGTAAAATGTTCAAAAATTTATAATGTTTTTATATCCAATTTCAATTTTAAATTGATTCAAATGAAATAAATTAGATCAAATTACAATAAAATTATTTAATTACACATGTAAACCAACTAAATGGTTAACCTAATAATATAAATAAATTTGATTAACAAACAATTTTGAATTAAAATGCATTATTTTTCATTATTCATTAATAAATGAATTTTATGAGAAAAATACCAAATTTTTTTTAAAAAAATTGATGTAGAGATTCCAAATAATAAGAATATTTTTCCTAATAGAACATATAAAAGTGAAAAAACCTATATTTAAAAATGGTTCTTCATCAAAAGGATGAAAAACTACCCTTTAAAAATATTCGAGTAATTTATGTTTAAAATATGATTTATTCTCATTTTAAGCCACTAAAATTTATTAGAATGTAGTAAAAAGAGTCATAAACATGTGTAAACATAATATAGTTAGTTATAATAATTATTACCAATAATAAGGGTAGGTGATAACTACAATTTAATATAATAATATTAATAATGTATTATTTTTGGTTATATCTCGGTCTTGTGTGAAATATAAGATTTCAAAGAAACCCATTGTTGCATGTCTGGTAGAATATCAGACATAATGCCCCTTTTAAAATAAAATTGATATCTAATTCACAAATATGATTAGATATAAAAAAATTTTCTTCAATAATTACATATAATGTTACATTCTCTCACTCAAAATTGCGTTCTCACAATTTTAATTAGGGGTCAGTAACTAAGGTATGATTTTTCAAAATTCCTTTATTGAAATACCACATCATAAAAGGATTTAATAGAAAATCTACATTATATGAAATAAAGGACTATACAATGGTCACTGAAAACAACACATAATAGGATTCAATTTAAGAAATCATGGACATTGATGATAAAACTAACCATTAAAGACTAATAGAGAGTGATAGAGAACATTGTCATTGGATAGTTATCCATCACAAAACCATAAATATGTGATGGGTCAAAAGACTATAGAGAAAATTAAACAAGTAACATTTTTGTTTTAAGTTCCTTTTGATAAATTAGTGGAATTATTTTAATTTCAACATAAGAACATAAGTAAACTTACTTGATTGATGTATTTGTATTTATAAGAACAATTTCATCCTCATAATATTCATAGAATTATGATGTACATCCATAAAAATACACATAAGCATCAATGAACACACTAACTATAATGGTTATCAATATCTTAAAACTGAGGTCTAATAGTAATGGAATACTTCCACATTAAACAAAAGCCTTACATAAACATTACCCCAAAAAATATCTCCCAGAAAAGTATTTAATAACTTATTATCGTATCACATAAAACCTCGGATGGTGTGGTGTCTAAAAACATGAACTTATTGTTATCCTTCGAAAAATTCCATGCTATATGGAGCTTCCACACATCACCATATGTCTCAACATCAACTATTGTAGGAGAAAAATATTTTGTCGAACCATTTTGTTTCTAATCAGAATGATTTCCTCCCTATGTAATTAACATTGGACACGCATTTTCATAATTCCCAAACTCATTGTAGCTAAAATATATTAATATAGACTTCCTATCTATTATCTGATTTTTGGACTATTCAAGACCCTTTTTTATAGAGTCATGAACTTTGTGACCAAACTTACCACATTCGGTAACACTAACCAGATCTAAAAATACATTCCCCAAAATGTATTTTACCACACGTAGAACATGTTTTAGGATTACCTCTAGAAGTATTAGTCAGTTTCTTCTTCATTTCCTTACAAATTAACTATTTCTGATGTAAGAACCCAGTTCTTAGTTTTGAGGTACGTGCTTTTTCTTTTTCTTTTTTTTAACTGTTTTGAGAAAATATGAAAAATGGGGAAAACTCCTAAATTTTGGAACTACACACCGTGTACTTTTTCCACACACCGTGTACTAATAGCCGTGTGGGGATGAGTACACGGGGCATGTAGCCTTGTCGGTGACGAGGGGTATAGGAACCAACTACACGCCGTGTAGTGGTACTTACACACCGTGTAGTCAGTCGGCAGGCCAAAACAGTAAGGTGGTGGAGTAGCCGCCAGCTGGGCGACAGTACATGCCGTGTACTTTGGAGTACATGTCGTGTACTCATGTCGACAGATGAACAGTGTGGCAGCGCTGCCAAATGAATAGTTTAATGAAAGAAGTACACGCAGTGTACTTTGTTTTTTGGCTTAAAACAGGTAGTAGCCTCCTCATTTGGAAGAGGAGACACTTGAGCCGATTTGAAGCCAAAGGAGGAAGTCGGACCTTTGAAGATCCACTGAGTGTTCTTCTGGAATCGGTTTCTGCCTCGGACGATCCCATTGGAACCGCACAGGTAAGGGTTTCCACCTCCTTGGCTGGTTCATACCAATTCTTATCCTAATAGCAGTTATTTATGTTTAAATGGGTTTTGTTCTTCATCAGATCTACACTGTTCTTGGGTGTTTCTGGAGTTGGCATTCGGGTATAACGTTCGTCAGCGTATAAGGTAGGTGTCTTGGTGTTTATTTTTCCAACTGTTGTGTGTTTTGTGCGTTTTTGTTCAAAGAACCCATGTTGGGGTGTCGTGTGGCTGAGTTCGTTGCTATATGAAACACCTAGAATTGATTAGGTATTTAATTATGATATTAAAATGATGGTTGGGATCGTTTCTTGGATCCGGAACCACCCCGAGGGTGTGTTTATCTGTTTATCCGTTTGGCCAGGATACCCGAGGGTATGCCTTTAATTTAGTAGTTATAGAATTGCCTTGGGAGGAATTTCTTGTTTACTGCATTTTGACATGTTGGGCATGGCCCGATTTCCTTTCTAGCTTGAGGGCTTTGTTGTTATTTGCCTGTGGGAACTGCACTATTTAGCCTGTGGGCAGTAGTTATTTCGGCCTGAGGGAAACTTCTTCTGTGCCTGTGGGCAGCTGACTCTATGCCTCTGGGGGACACTACCTACGCCTGAGGGAAAACTACGTTATTCCTGAGGGCAGATTCTTGTGTTGGATACTCATTACTCGAGGGTAGGAGTTTACGTGTCAGAGGACACTAGTTGTTTACTTAGAAATGCACTGTGGTGATTTCTTATATAAAATGGATTAAATGAATAATGAAATGGAAATTTAACTATTTAGTTAGATACTTTGTAGTACTGCTTACTTTATTGCATTTTACCACTTTACACTATTGTTTCATGTTAGCACGCAGTTGGGCACGGGCCTTTGGTGGGTGCATATTGAGATATATTTCTCACACCCTATTTGGGTCACGCTTTTCGGACCAAACTTATTAAATTTCTACAAGTGTAGACAGGGGAAAGAGTGCCTATAAAGGTACATGATTGCTGCTGAGGAATAGGAGGGCATGTGACCGAGCCTAGGCTCGCGATGCTGCTGCTAGCTGTTTTACTTTGTTTTGTTGTACTCTTCTTTTGGTTGTATCATATTGATATATAACATGTTCTGTCTATTTTCTTAGAACTTGAGACATGTAGCATCATCATTTATATACTTTTGGTTATATCCACTAATGTGTTTATTTTAGTTGTTTATGGTTTACTGCTTCCGCTGGTTGTTGTATGTTTTATTTTGTATTCCGCTGCGCTACACTTTGAAAAATGAGGGCATAGTTTTTCCACTATCAGACCTGGACCCTTGCTTCTAGTCAGCAGCCTCTGGCATTTGGGGAAATATACTTGAGGTCACGTGGTGAACCGGGTTTGGGGCACCTGTTGCGTGGCACCCGGGTCCGGGATGTTAGAAAGTGGTATCAAAGGGGTTCTTTTCTTTGACTTACTATTTGGAGCCATAGTCAGGGATAGGATGGATCGGTAGTTGGTAATAAGCTATGCCCGGATGTAGATAACCTGTGTACAGGGAAAATCCAGTCTACCTCATATATTTTTCAATTTACTGATTTTACAATTTACAGTTGATATGATTTCACCGTGGGGTGAAGCACTTGAGATCGTGGTGTTTATATTTTATCTATGTGTTCTATTTAGTTGAAACCTGATGAGATGAGGTCATGCCATCCCATGCATCATTTAGGATCATGCGAGAATCACATGCCATGAATAGTTTCCATTCATGTAGGAGCATTAGAAAATTTCATGTGTTGTGATAGTTGTTGTGCTTGAAAAGTATGCGGTTATGATAGCTGCACTGTTAAAATAACTGCTATTTGATAGGGTTCTTTTGTTTGATCTGTTCATAGAATGGATGCCAAACATTGTTTTTTGGGGAGTATGGGCCCCCATTGACCAGAACTTGGTGGATCATTGACTGATTATTTAGTTATAACATAGATAAGATGTCAAACTTTGATTCATGGGGAGTATGGGCCCTCACGGGTCAGAATTTGAAACATAGGTGTTGTTTTTCAGTGTTTTCTGGCTTTCGGGGAAGTTTCTGAGGCATACTGTCCGGAAAACCAGTATACACACCGTGTAGTATTTTTACACATGCCATGTATGACCTTCTGTTCGGGAAGAAAAAAATAAACTTTTAGGTACACTCTGTGTACTCTGAGTACACTCCGTGTAGTCTCTTCCCATGTCACAAATCGTGTGGGGGCGACACGAGGTAGGGAAGGCTTGGGTAAAACATGCCGTGTACATGATCTAAACGCAGTGTAGTGTTGAACCGGAGTCTGGTCGTGTAACTAACAAACACGGGTCAGTGAACTCCTTTATATAACAGGCCATGTCAATTACGAACACGCCATGTAGTGTGACCTGGGGACTCGGCCGTGTAACTAACAACACGGTCAATGTCACAATTCCTCGAACACGTCGTGTGCCTTTGGGGACACACCGTGTAATCTTGTCTGAGGACACACCGTGTGGACTTGGCTATGTGGTAGGGAAACAGGGTGGTTTACATGTCGTGTGCGGGTGTAACACACCTTGTAGTGTTAAGTCGAGTAGTCGGTCGTGTCACAGACAACACCGATAGTTGGAAAATAACACCATACACACCATGTAGATTAAGTACACGCCGTGTAGTTTTGTTTAACAGGAGCCGTGTGGATTTTCCATGTAGAAGGACCCAGGCAGGGGAAGGGAAGTCAACTACACACCGTGTAGTCATCGTACACGCCATGTAGTCTTGTTCTGCAAATTTTGAGATGCCTTCTTCCTCTTGTTCCCTTTGTGGTTTCTTTGTTTCATCCTTAATAACTTTGAATAGGAGGCGTGGTTTTGACCCTGTAGTGTCTTGCCGCCTAGAAGACCACGAGTTGTTCTCCAGGAGAGAAGAGACGATTATACTCTGAAGATGGTAGGCCATGGGATACCAGTTGATCCTACAGTAGAGCCAGATGTGGCTCCAACTGCTATACTGGACACAGGCGCGGAGGCGTAGTTCCGTGAAGGCTTTATGCGGTTTGTGCAGACCTTTCAGGGAGCATCACAGGCTGCTACATCTCTGGCCGAGCTGACACGTATCTTTCAGCAGTAGCATCTGCCTATGTTTTCTGGGGATGGAGGACCACAGGCTACGAAGTCTTGGCTTGGATCGATGTAGACTATTTTTGAGCATCTTGAGATGCCTCCAGGGCGGAGGGTCAAGCTCGCGACTTACATGCTGCATGATTCCGCCAAGAGGAGGTGGGATGTTACCACCCAGTAAGAGCATCACAGAGACATGGTGTGGGAATATTTTCTTGCAGTATTCTATGAATTCTTCTTTCCCGAGATTCTGAGGGCAGATAGAGCTCGAGAGTTCATGAATCTGCAGCAGGGCGCTATGTTAGTGATGGACTATTCTGCTCGTTTTACGGAGCTTCAGTGTTTTGCACTAGTGCTGGTGGGTGATGAGACATTGAGAGCCAGAAGTTTTGAGGATGGTATTCGGTATGACATCCGAGTACTGGTGAATGTTTTTAGGTTGCCTATTGTACACACTATTGTGACCCAGGAGCTGATTACAGAGAGGAACCTGTGGAAATCTAGAGGTGTGAGCCAGGGTGGATCAACACCCTTTACTGGTACTTTTTCTGTTGGCAAGAGGAAGAGACAGATGGACTTCTCTCAGGGAGGAAGTACCAGTCAGAAGAATGCATCAGGTGGCCAGGTTATGTGCTATCAGTGTGGTAGGGAGGGGCTCAAGAGGCCGCCGTTTCTACGAGACCCAGTGGAGTGCCGATCTTGCGGCAAGGTGGGTCATCTGTAGAGCTTTTGTAGGGCGTTTCCACCAGTGGCTAGTCAGAGGGGTTCTGTGCAGACTCCGCGTGCATGAGCAGGACCCGAGGCTCTTACCAGTTAGGGAACTGGAACATGTCAGGGCGTGCAGGAAGAGATGGTGGTCGTGGCCGCGGTAGCCAAACACCAGGTTCTCAAAGGAAGCATGGCGGGATAGCTCAGGGTAGCCAGGCTGTGTCACAGGGTCGCGGCACTGGGCAGGCATATGCAGTGTAACAGACCCAGCAAGAGCAGGATCCCAGACCTTCCGTAAGAGTTACTATTCTAGTGGCATATATCTTGTATTTTGTGCTTTTTGATATGGGTGCAACACATAGTTTCTTATCTTTACACGTTGTGGAGAGCCCTGGGCTCGATGTTTCTTCTTCATCGGATATCATGATGCTAGACACTCAGTTGGGGACTAGGACTGCTGGTGTGCGTCAGTGTAAGGAGTGCCCCATTGAAACTGGTGGGTGTCACTTCCTTTGGGGCCTCTATGTCTTAGAGATGACGAGCTATGACTTCATTCTCAGGATGGACTGGTTGGTTCCCATTCAAGCCTTTTTCGACTGCTATCGTCGCAGGGTGCGTTTCATGTCACCAGAGGGCGGAGAGTTTCTATACAAGGGCGAATGGGATGTTCAGGCGAGTCGAGCTAGACCAGAGCATCATGGGCGAGGTGGAGTCATAGCCCAGATTACGAGCATATATCTGGATGACCAGGGGAATTGTCAGATGGATTTCCCTCCAGTTGTTGATCGTTTCGGGGATGTTTTCCCGGATGGCTTTTCAGGTCTACCTACGGTGCATGAGGTGGATTTCTTTATTGAGCTATTTCCAAGAGCAACACCGGTGTCCATTCCTCCTTATAGGATGGCTACACCTGAGCTGCAGGAGCTCAGGATACAGTTAGAGGAGTTACATGAAAAGGGCTTTATCCGACCGAGTACTTCTCCTTGGGGTTCTCCGGTCCCTTTTGCAAAGAAGGCGGATGGTGCCCTCAGACGTTGCGTGGATTATCGGAAACTGAACCAGTTGACGGTTAAGAACTAATATCCCTTTCCAAGGATTGATGATCTTTTTGATCAACTTCATGGAGCACGAGTGGTCTCGAAGATTGATCTGAGATCAGGATATCATCAGCTGCACATTAGACCATCAGATATACCTCTCAAAGCTTTTAGGAATAGGTATGGTCTATATGAGTATAATGTTATTCCGTTCGGACTCACGAATGCACCGACAATTTTCATGGCTCTGATGAATCGTGTGTTCCATCAGTATCTTGATTCATTGCTGGTAGTATTCATGGAAGAAATCTTGGGGTACTCTCGCACTCGACACGACCATGCCACCCATCTTGAGATCATACTGAGTACACTAAGAGAGAATCGGCTATATGCTAAGCTCTCGGAGTGCCACTTTTGGATGGACCAGATTCACTTCCTGGGTCATATCATCTCAGAGGCAAGAGTTTCAGTAGACCTAGAGAAGGTGAGAGCAGTAGTTTCCTCGGATCATCCTAAGAACATGTTTGAGATACAAAGTTTCTTAGGGCTGGATGGTTACTAAAGGCATTTTATATAGGACTTCTCCCGCACAGCAGCGCCGTTGACAGGCTTGAATAAGAAGGGTGTGAAGTTAGTTTGGTCAGAAGCTTGCGAGGCAGCTTTTCAGGACCTGAAGGGATGGTTGACAACAACACCAATCCTGATATTCCCAGAGCAGGGGAAGAGCTATATAGTTTGCTGTGATGCATCAGGTATTGGGCTGGGAGCAGTGTTGATGCAGGGCGATCGAGTTGTTGCGTATGGGTCTAGGCAGTTGAGGCCACATGAGAGGAATTACCCGACGCATGATCTCAAGTTGGATGAAGTTGTGGATGTGTTTCACTGTTGGAGACATTATCTGTTGGGAGAGCATTTTGTGGTTTTCACCGACAAAAAAAGCCTCAAGTATATATTTACTCAGCGTGACCTGAATCTGAGGCAGAGAAGGTGGGTTGAGTACCTACAATCCTTAGATTTTAAGATTGCCTATACACCTGGTAAAGGTAATGCAATAGCTGATGAACTGAGCAGGAAGACTCAGTTACAGACAGTGTACGAGGCCAGTGGTGAGTGGGAGCTTATGGATTTATTCTCTGAGATGCATCTGGAGGTGCACGACATTCAGGGGAAGACTTATCTTTCATCATTAGCTATGACTTACACCCTCCTGGACAAAGTGAGGATGAGACAACTATCGGTTTCATAAGGCCTAGTTCTACGGGAGTCGGTGGCAAGTGGGGACCCTCCTCCTGGTAGGACGATAGGCGATAATGAGTTTTTTTGTTTCCATGGATGAGTATGGGTTCCAGGGGATATACGCGAGGATCTGATGCAGGAGTTTCATGCTTCAGCTTGGGAAGTTCATCCTGGGGTTAACAAGATGTAACCTGACTTGAGACGTCAGTACTGGTGGTCGGGTATGAATAGAGAGATAGATGGTTTTGTTACGACGTGTTCCACCTGTCAACAGGTGAAGGTAGAGCACCAGAGTCCAGCTGGGCTGTTACAACATTTATCCATTCCAGAGTGGAAATGGGACGATGTCATGATGGATTTCGTGATGGGGTTACCAAGTTCACCTCGTGGCAATGACGTCGTGTGGGTTGTTGTGGACTGACTCATTACGGTAGCTCACTTCTTGCTGATCAAGGATACCTTCAGTGTTGACGAGCTCGGAAGGCTATATATCTGAGAGATCGTACGTCTTCATGGGGTCCCTCATTCTATCGTTTCAGATATGGACGCCCGCTTTACGTCTCGTTTCAGGAAGAGTTTTCAGAGGTTGCTGGGTACACAGGTGCTTCTGAGCACAGCATACCACCCTCAGACCGATGTCCAGTCAGAGCATACAATACAGGTGCTAGAGGACATGTTGCGCACATGCGTCCTAGACTTTGGGGGCTCTTGGGAGAAGCATATACCCTTAGTCGATTTTTCCTATTACAATAGCTTCCATGTGACTATTGAGATGACACTATATGAGGATTTATATGGTAGGCCGTGCTGATCACCTTTGTGCTGGTTAGAGGCAGGTGACGTAACTTTAATGGGGCCACAGCTCGTGCATGAGACTTCTGAGCAGGTCTAGCTGATTCAGAGGCAGATGGCTACTGCGCAGTCTCGTCCGAAGTCATATGCTGATCGCCGTAGATGACCCATGGAGTTCGTGGTCGGGGATCAGGTTTTCTTGTGTGTTTCGCTGAGGCTGGGACAAAAGCGGATCAGGAGACAGGGTAAACTTTCACTGCGGTATGTGGGGCCATTTGAGATTTTGGAGAGGGTCGGGCTGGTTGTTTAACGGTTGCAGTTACCACAGCGGTACCGAGCCATGAACAACGTCTTCCACATATCTCAGTTGCGTCGCTATCATTCAAACCCATCTCACGTCCTTCAGCCCGAGGAGGTTGATATGGAGGCAGATGCGTCCTTTGAAGAGTATCTGATTCGTGTTGTTGATTGGAGCACGAAGGTTCTCCGAGGCCGATCAGTTCCTCTCATACAGGTGCTATGGAAGCATGGCCAAGTGCAGGACAAAACCTGGGAGCGGGAGACCGACATACATGCTCAGTGGCCGGAGTTGTTCATTGTTATATCTTCGCCAACCATGGAAGGGAAATTCGGGGATGAATTTCTATAAGGGGGGAAGTTTGTAAGAACCCTGTTCTTAGTTTTGAGGTACATGCTTCTTCTTTTTCCTTTTCCTTAAGTGTTTTTGAGAAAATATGGAAAATGGGGAAAAATCCTAAATTTTGGAACTACACACCGTGTAATTTTTCCACACACCGTGTACTTCTGGCCATGTGGGGATGAGTACATGGGGTGTGTAGCCTTGTTGGTGACGGGGGGTGTAGGAACCAACTACACACCGCGTAGTGGTACTTACACGCCGTGTAGTCAGTCAGCAGGCCAAAACAGTAAGGCGGTGGAGTAGCCGCTGGCTGGGTGACAGTACACGCCGTGTACTTGAGAGTACGTGTCGTGTACTCATGTTGATGGATGAACAGGGTGGCAGTGCCACTAAATGAAAAGTTAAATGAAAGAAGTACATGCCATGTACTCAAAAGTACATGCCGTGTACTTTGTTTTTTTGGCTTAAAACAGGCAGTGGCCTCCTCATTTGGCAGAGGATACACTTGAGTCGATTTGGAGCCAAAGGAGGAGGCCAGCCCTTTGAAGATCCACCAGATGTTCGTCTAGAATCGGTTTCCGCCTCGGACAATCCCGTTGGAACCACACGGGTAAGGGCTTCCACCTCCTTGGCTGGTTCTTACCAATTCTTATCCTAATAGGAGTTATTTACGTTTGAATTGGTTTTGTTCTTCGTCAGATCTACACCGTTCATGGGCGTTTCTGGAGTCGGTGTTCGGGTATAACGTTCGTTGGTGTATAATATAGGTGGCTTAGTGTTTAGTTTTCCAACTGCTATGTGTTTTGTGCGTTTTTGTGCCACAAACCCATGTTGGGGTGTTGTGTGGCTGAGGTTGTTTCTATATTAAACACCTAGAATTGATTAGGTATTTAATTATGATATTAAAAATATGGTTGGGATCGTTGCTTAGATCTGGAACCACCCCAGGGGTGTGTTTCTCTGTTTAGCCGTTTTGGTAGGATACCCTAGCGTATGCCTTTAATGTAGTAGTTGTAGAATTTCCTTGAGAGGAATTGCTTGTTTACTTCATTTTGACATGTTAGGCAAAGCCCGATTACCTGTTTAGCCTGAGGCCGTTGTTGTGATTAGCCTGTGGGCACTCCACTATTTAGCCTATGGGAAGTAGTTATTTTGTCCTGAGGGAAACTTCTTCCATGCCTATGGGTAGCTGACTCTGTGCCTGTGGGAAAAAATACATACACCTGAGGGAAAACTTGGTTATGCCTGAGGGTAGATTCTTGTGTTGGATACACGGTACCAAAGGGTAAGAGTTTACGTGTATGAGGACACTAGTTGTTTAATTAGGAATTCACTATGGTGATTTCTTATATAAAATGGATTAAATGAATAATTAGATGGAAATTTATCTGTTAAGTTAGTTACTTTGTAGTACTTCTTTCATTATTGCATTTTACCACTGCACACTATTGTTTCATGTTAGCACGCTGTTGGGCACGGGCCTTTGGTGGGTGCCAACTGAGATATATTTCTCACTCCCTGTTTGGGTCACTCTTTTTGGGCCAAACAGATTATGTTTCTATAGGCGTAGATAGGGGCGAGAGTCCCTATTTAGGTACATGATTGATGCTAAGGAATAGGAGGGCATGGGACCGAGATTTGGCTCGCGATGTCGCTGCTAGATGTTTTTCTTTGTTTTGCTGTACTCTGCTTTTGGTTGTATCGTATTGATGTATAACATGTTCTGGATATTTTCTTAGAACTTGAGACATGTAGAATCATCATTTATGTACTGTTGGTTATATCCACTGCTGTGTTTATTTCAGTTGTGTTTGGTTTACGGATTCTACTGGTTGTTGTATGTTTTATTTTGTATTCCACTATGATACACTTTGACAAATGAGGGCATAGTTTCCTCACTATCAGACATGGGCCCTCGCTGCTAGTCGACAGCCTCTGGCGTTTGGGGAAATGCGCTTGAGGTCACGTGGCGAATTGGGTTTGGGGCACCCATTGCGTGGAACCCGGGTCCGGGACGTTACATCTGAATCTCATAATCTCGTGGGACATATGTGTTGGAAAACTACATTTCAACTTTCAGGGTAAAATGAAGCACTTTTTCATAATTATTATAATCCCAAGAGTCCAACGAACATCGTAGCCCCAGTTTCAATCCTGAGTGAAATCTATTAATTTTACTGTCAAAGTCTTGAATAAAATCAATAACATAGATGGATAATATTTGGATGTTCACTTTATATGCGAAAACTGAATTTTCATCCTTTTTCTTAAATTCCATGAATTGTTTCTCCATACTATGTTGAAAAGCCATAGGAAAATATTTCTCAAGGAAAATATCCTTAAATGATACCCATTCCAGGGCATCAAGATCATTTTTCTCTCTAGTATTCTTAAATAATGACCATCATCTATCAGCTTCACCTTAAAATGATAGATGGAAAGGGTTACCTTTTGATATTATGAAAATCCTATGAATTCAAATAACATCTTCATGGTATTGATCAATTCTCCATCTATCGCAAGGTCAAATGATCCTTTGGATGATAGGGGAAGTTTCCTCATAAAATGTTCCAGTATTGACATATTCCTCTATGGCTAATCAGGATTATCTTTTGCATGGATACCACCAAAATTTATATCCTAAGTCAACTACACCATTACTGCAACAATCTATTTAGTTTTGATTCCGAACACCTCATGATGTTGATTTAAAATTTTGTTTTCTTCTTCATCACTTACTATTACATCTCTTCTATTTACTCTATGTAGAACCATTCTGAACAAACATAGTTTAGATAAAGAGACAACGTAATAATAAAATTCTACATCATATAAACATAAGCAAAATGTAAAATCCTTTAAAGGAAAGTAGTTAACACAAACTTGACCTCTAAAGTATATAAACTGACCATTAATACCAACTATAAGGAAACGACCTTAAACATTACATAATCATTATTTAAGTGAAGAATTCATATTGAGGACCTTTTTAGATTTTGAGTTTTAAAGAATTATTACATAAATATTATGTAACAAAACAATAGATATACAAATTGGACACTTCTATCAATATCCATTTATTTTATAACACAAATATTTTTAAAAACATGGTTTCTATTCATTTTTAATCATCATAACTCTTCCTTGACTCCATCCTTGACTCTATTATCAATTCAATCCTATGAAAATCATTTTAAAAATTAGGATGAGCACAAAAATATTATAATGGGAAAGAATGAAAACAATTATGGTAGTGAAAAACATGGTAACCCATTTAATGTTCTTTGAGAGAATAAAACAATACATTTTAAAATGAATCACACAGAATGTTTTTGATCAAAGAAAAACACTAAAACAAATAGAAAGTAATTAAAATTCCTTTAAGTGAAATATAATATCATATACAAAAAACCCTTTCAAACCTCTTTCAATTGGAATGACTATATGTTTGACTTCCAAATTAGAAATCTATAATGGGGATCAGACTTTATATAAGCTATATCAATGTCACCCATGAGCTATAATGGGGATTAACCCTTATTATAACCTTTTTCGGGCTCACTAGTGAGTTATAATGGGGATCAACCCTTTTTATAAGCTATATCACAATTACCCATTTCATATAATGCTCAAGTACCATTTCATGAATAAAACACATTCATCATAAAACGCTTTTGAAAAACACTTAAAATACCATATGAAATACATTTTAGTATAAAAAATAAAATTTCAATTAAGAACCCACTTTCTATACTAAGTCACCCAAAATAAATGGAATAAGGGATTATTTTCTGTGTAAAGGACAATAAGTCATATAGGGGAAGAAAAATATCTAATAACGGTTATGGCGGTGGAGGATTCATTGTCGGTGTTTCCATGAAAAATATTCAATTTTTTATTTTGTAAAGAATGTGTAATGCTCCATATAAATAGATTCCTTTTGAAATCATTGAATTAAATTAAAAATTCACATAAAATTTATTTCATAATAAATCTATATCCATATATATAAATATATAAATTAATATCATGATGAAAATGAATTTGATAATTAAATCTTTAATCGTTCAAGGTGTCCCATACCGATTGGACATTTAAATATTAATATCCATGAATTAATACATTTAAAAAACATTAAATAATAATATTATAGATAATATTTTGATATGAAATTTCATAGTGGATTTATATACAAATTATTTAAGAATTAAGGTGGATATTATCATGAAATACCTCAATGAAAGGGGATTGAGACGAAATCCCATACCCTGAGTCCAACATGTCTCGTATGTTTTTATCTTCTAGAATAATAAAAATATCTTAATTTATCCTTTATTCATAAACTTTTTAATTTATATTATTAATTTTTTATCATTAATTACCTTGTTATAATAATTAGATAATTATTTGAGTTCATGTTGGATGTTTTCTCGATATTTGGTACTTCAATAAAAAATGAACATGGTATGATGTCACTAGTCTATGTGGACATAAGTCCATCATCTCCAAAATAATATTCATGGAATAATAATAAATTCCTAATATCATTAATCCTTTTAAATCCATTTAGTAAATATGGATATCAAAAATTTAACAACGTTACAATCATGGAGACTTCAAGCGGTTGGTATGCAAGAGTAACGTTTTCCATTTTTCATTGATCATTATTGAAATAAGGTAAGTCTTGATTTACCATTAAATAATGATAATAACATCATTAATATCATATTAATAATTTAAACAATCTTTGAAATATTATCTATGTGATGTGGTGATTAAAAATGAATCACATCACTTCGTGGAGGTGATAGTTCACACGTACACATGAACGACATTATCATTTTTATGTGCATAAAATGTAAGAACATAATTGAAATATTATTATCTTATAATGATAAATATTTCATTAGTATCATATATAAACATTTATTCCATCATTATAACCAGTCTTGATATATTTTAATGAAAAAAAACATTATTTGTTCGTGAGGGGGTAGTCTCCCATACAGACGAATGAAATGTTCATTTCCCATTTGATGAAATTGCAAAATTATTTAGATTATTAAATTGAGATAATAAAATATCAATATATTGATGATACTGTATTGATTATTTCATCATGTATGAATTATATTTAATTTAAGTGGATGAAGAAATAAAATATAAATACATAAAAAACGATACCTCTTCTTTGGTTGATCAACATTGAAGAACACTTTAATAACTCTAGGAAAGGTTTTCCTCCTAAACTATAGCATCAAGAATGTCAGGAGGAATTTTTGGAAGGTTTTTGGTCATATTTTTGCAGATCCAATTGATTTTTCATGTGTGAGTGATACATAAGAGTGAATACTTTTTTATAGGAGAAGGGAGGGGAAACCTTCGGGACACCTAAAGTATGAAATTAATATAAATTAATTTTTTAATCCAAATGACTCCAAATAGAGTTATTTTAATTCTAGGATATGTATATTTCTAAATCATCTCATACAATAATTTTTAGGGATATAATTATTTTATTTTAAACCTTATCTTATCTATTTACCCTTAATTATTCTCTTCTAATTATAATTTTGGAAACAAATTAAAACTATTAACTCGCTTTAAATTTTACTCATATGGGGTTAATTTCATATAATCTCACACTTTATAAAATTTTTGTCCTTATCAAATCCTCATTGTAATTTTAATAATTTTAGTTTTTTTAAATAGTTAAATAAAATAATATTTTTATAAAATATTAATTTTTTCAATTTTACACTATTCATTTCATGACTTTTTTAAAATATCATAACAACATTATTCCATTAAAAAAAAGACAATAAAACAATCATAACATGTCATAGTCATCGTAACAATTCATGGATGGTGTCAAATATTTCATATTATAATTATTTTAATATTATTAATATCATTTATTTGATTTTTCTTTACTATATCTATTACTGCATCAACAATGTGTCATAATTTAATTTAATTATTTAATTGATTAAACATTTAAATTAAATTAAATTAAGTATTTATTCTTTTTATATTTCTAAGGAATATTTATAGTTGTTGATATCACTTCTATATCTCTGTATTAAAATTGATTTAGTAAAACATGACATGTTTATGGTATTTTTATTTTTACTTTAAATATAATGTTATTAATGTCATAATAACATGCAAGTGGCCTCCGAAGGCCAAAATTTTTGCCCAAGTACTTCCTTGGTCGGCCATAGCTCATCCAATAAGATTAAGAAAATTTTTTGTGTAGTTTTATAATATTAAAATATTAATATTAACATAATTTAATTCATATACCCTTTTACCATGGTAAAAAAATACAAATGTTACTATTCAATAAAATTATTTTGATCATATTGGACAACATTTTACAAATTTATTAAAATAAAGTATGTATGTTTTTTAAAATTCAATTCACAAATGTGGTAAAATTAGGTTTAAAACTCTTCCCATTGATGGATTGAGAAAATGTGTTTTTTAAGTAAAACGCTTAAATGTTCAGAAATTTTTTATTTCCATTTCCATTTTGAAATTTATTCTAATGACCTAAATTTTAATAAATGATAAAAATATTAATTAAATACACTTTAAAACCAATTAAAAGGATAACCTAACTATTAAAATAAATAATAAGGAAAAGTTATTTTGAATTAAAATGCAATATTTATAAATATTCTTTAAAAATGATTTTTATTAAAAAATACCAAATTTCAACCAAAGTAAATTTTGATGTCTTTATTCTAAAGAATAAGTTTATTTTGTCATATATAATACATAAAAGTTAAAAAATGTGATTTAAAAAGGTTTTTCCATCAATGGTGGTAAAACTATCATTTAAAAATATTAGATTGTTTTATGATTAAAATTGGATTTATTCTAATTTTATGCCTTTAAATTTTATTAGAAGAAAGTAAAAAAATTAATAAACATTTATAAACATAATATAGTTATTTATTTTCATTCATGCCAATACAACAACTTGGAGATAAAAACCGTTTATGATAATAATATTAATTAAGTATTATTTTCTGATATATATTAGTCTCATGTGTAACATAAGATTTCGGAGAGACCCATTGTTGCATATCGGATATGTTATCAAAAATTATTTCCCATTTAAACTAAAATTAATATCCATTTTATATTTTTTTATATTAAAAAGTCTTATTTTATAATTTATAGGATGTTACATTCCCCCTCCTTTGGAAATTACAACCTTGAAATTTTTTTTTCGGGGTAAATAACTAAGGTATGAAATTTCAAAATACCTTTATTGAAATACCACATAGGAAAAAAGAGTAAATATAATATATAAATTAATATAAAGAAAGGACTGTAGGAATGTCACATGATACAACACATACTAGGATTCCATGTAGGAAAACATGAACATGGATTTAAAAACTAACTCTCAAAGAATAATGTAGAGTGATATAGAAAACAGTCAATGGAAGGTTATACCTCACAAAACCATAAATATGTGACGGTTCAAAAGACCATTAGGGAAAGTAAATGCATAATGTTTTTGTTTTAATATCCTTTTGATAGAGTCAAAGAATTCATTTACTTCCAAAATAAGAAAATATGGAAACTTACTTACATTATGTATTTGTATATTATTTGAACAATTTCAATTTCATAATATTCCTATAATTATGATGTACATCATTAATAATAAACTTATTCATCAAAGATCACACAAACCAAAATGATTATCAATATCTTGAAACAAATTTCCAAAAGTAAAGGCATACATAAATAATAATAAAAATCCATACAAAAACATAACCCCACAAAACACCCCTCAATAATTTACATAAAAACTTATTATCATGTCACAAAAAGATTCAGAATGTGTAGTGTCTGATACATTTAACTTAGGGTTATCCTTCAAAAAATACCAGGCTCTCTAGAGCTTCCATCCATTCACAAAATTTCATAGAATCAACTGCTAGAGAAGCAACTGTTTTTCCCAAACATTTTTATTTTCTACTATAATGATTTCCTCCCTATGCAATTAACTTTATACTCATATTTTTATAATTTCCCAACACATTACAGAAAAAAATCTTACCTTAGATTGGATACCTACTATCTCATCGTTGGACTATCCAGGACCCTTCCTTAAAGTCACGAAATATGTGAACTAAATTACCACATCAGTATCACTATCTATACCCATAAATACATTCCTCAAAATGTCTTTTACCACACATGGAACTTGTTCTAGGATTACCACCATAATTCTTATTTGATTGATTCTCCATTTCCTTCCACCTTGATCATTTCTTACATTCATCATTCTCATGCAATATAAGTGCGATCAAACACCATTTTATCTTTCTCAACACAAAAAAACACTTTTTTAGGGATTTTAAATTCTTGGGAGACTAATTCAATTTTTATCCCTATTTAGAATCCTGATTAAAATCTATTAATTTTACCATCAATGCCTAGATTAAAAACTAGAACATACCTGTCCAATATTGTGATGTTTTCTTCATATACTGAAACTGAATGGTCATTATTTTTCTTTAATTATATTAATTTTTTCTCCATCCTATGAAGAAAAATAATAAGCAATTATTTCTCAAGGAAAGTATCTATAATTGCATCCCATTACATGGCATCAAGATCATTTTTATCTCTAGTATTCTTAACCAATTGCCACCATTTATCATCTTCACCTTCATAATGATAGATGTAAATTGTTACCTTTTGATGTCTTGAACATCCAATGACTTCAAATATCTTCTCCAGGGTATTGATACAACCTTTATCTACCACTTTATTTTGATGATCCGTTGAATGATGGGGTTCGATTCCTCATAACAATTTCAACTACTAACATATTCCTCTATGGTTGTTCTTGATGATCTCATTCATGGATATCCCCACCATTTATATCCTAAGTCAACTATGTCATTACTGTAAAAAACTATTCAATTCTGATTCCGACAACCACATGATATTGACTATAAAGGTTTTTTCACTCTTGATGTCTTCCCATTATAGAGTTCCAATTTGCTCTATGGAAACCCATTCTGAATAAACATAGTTTAGATAATGCAACCTGGTAATCTTAAAATGCTACATAATTTCAACTTAACCATAAAATAAAATTATCTAAAGTAAAGAAATTAACACAATCCAAACCTCTGAATTTATCTAAACCAATGTTAAATACCAAATATAATGCCCCATCCTTAAACATAACAAAATATTGAGTTATGAAATTAATTCATATTGAGGATATTTTAATATTTTTAGTTTTACGGAATTTTTCGATAACTACTGCATAAAAAACCATAGAAATACAACTTGAAAACATCCAACAGTATCTATTTCTTTCATAACACAAAACTTTTAAAAATAAATGTCATTTATTTTCTTGTTTAATCATCAAAACATTTCATTTATTCCATACATAACACTATTCATCCTCAAATCCAATGAAAATAACTTAAAAACATGGGATGAGCACAAAAATATCAGTAAGGAAAAGATTGAAACGCATTATTCAGGTGGAAAACATGGTAACCCATTTAATGTTCTTTTAGCGAATGAAACAAAAAAATTCACATGATTAACACACATACTTTCCTTCAAAGAAAAACATTAAAAATAATAGAAAGAAATTAAAACTCTTTTCTGTGACATAGAGAATCATATATATATAACCCCTTCAAACCACTTTCAATTGTAATAACAATATGTTCAACTTCAAAATTGGAGATCTATAAGGGGTATGACCCTTCATTTATGCTCTATCAGGCTCACCCTTGAGCTATTACGGGGATCATCTATTCATATAAGTTATAACAGGCTCACCTGTGAGCTGATATGGTGATAAAACCTTTATATAAGCTATTCTGGGTTCACCCGTGATCTATAATGGGGATCAAACCATCATATAATCTATATCAGTCTCACCAGTTTCATATAATTCTCAAGTACCATTTCATAAATTAAACACATTCATCACAATACCCTTTTTAAAAACTCTTCAAATACAATCTGGAATAATTTTTTTTATAAAAATACCATAACTTTTAAGAACCCATTTTCAATACCATGATACACAAAAGGGAATAAGAAATTATATGAATTTTAATTGAAATTATGCCTTATAGAGGAATCTAAATATCAAATAACAGTTATGTCGGTGGAGAAGTAATTGTCACCGTTTACAAGAAAAATATTCCATTGGTCATTTTATAAAAAAAGTATAATGCTTCATATAAATAGATTCCTTTTGGAAATATTTAATAAAATTCAAGATCGATATAAAATGTCCTATATGATCCCTTTATATCTATATTAATAAATATTTAAATAAATATCATGAGGAAAATTATTTTATAATTAAAATTTTAAATCTTCAAGGTGTCCCATTCATCTTTGAACATTTAAATCTTAATCTCCATGAATTAATACATTTATCAAAAAAATTAGTAACATTATTATAGAATATATATATTAAATGTCATAGTGGTTGTATTTACACATTATAGAAGAATAAAGGTGCATAATAACACGATATTCCTCGATGAATAGAGATTGAGATGAAAATACTTACCTTGAGTCTGAATTATCTTGTTCATTATTTATCATCCTGAATAATAAAATTAGATTAATTTATTATTCCTTCAAAACCAGTTTCAAATTTATTATTCCATTTATATCATGAATTACCTTTCTATAATAATTAGTTAGTTATTATAGTTCATGTCAGACGTTCTGTTGATATTTTGTACTTTAATTGAAAATCAACTTGGTATGATGTCACTAGTCTATGTGGTCATATGTCCATAATATCAAGACTAATATTCATGAAACAATAATAAATTATATATATATCAATTATACTTTTAATAAATTTATTAAATATGGATATAAAAAATTGGACAACATTATAATCATGGAGACGGTAAGTCATACATACGCATGAGTAACATTTTCCATTTTTCTTTGATCATTATAGAAAGAAGGTCAGTATTACTTTATATTTCCATAATTATAATAACATAATTAATATCATATTAATAATATAAATATTCATTATATATTATCCATGTGATGTAGTGATTAAAAACAAATCACATCACTTTGTGGATGTGATAGTTCACATGTACGCACGAATGACATTATCATTTTCTGTTCGTGAAATTTAAGAACATAATTGACATAATATTCTATTATAATGATAAATATGTTTTTAATAACATATTAAAACTTTTATTCCATCATTGTAACTAGTCTTGATAGATATTAATAAAAAACAAACTTTATTGGTTTGTAAGGCGGTAGTCCCCCGTACACTTGAACGAAATGTTCATTTCCAATTTAATGAAATTGGAGATGTATTTAAGTTATGATATTAAAATTATATCATCTAAGTATATTTAGGATACTTGAGTTATTATTTCACCATGTATTAAGGATATTTAATGGACTTGTAATAAGAAATAATGTAGAAATACATGAAGAAAAAGATACCTCTTCTCTAGTTGGTCAACTTTTAAAAAACCTTAACACCTCTAGGAATGGTGTAATACTTAATGTAAGCACTCAAAAATATGGGTAGGGAATCTAGAAAGGTGTTTTATAAGAATTTTTCTAAACCAATAGGTTTTTTAAGTGTGATTAATATAGAATAGTGGAAACCTTTTTATAGGAGAGGGGAGGGGAACCCTTGGAAACACTTAAAATATTAAATTAATTTAACTTATTTTTTTAATAAAAATGACTCCAAAATGAGTAATTTATAATATAAGATGATTATTGTTCTAAAAATTCTCATATAATAATTTTTATACTTCAAATTGTTATTAATTTGAACCTTATCTTTTGGGTTTACCCTTAATTATTCTCATTTATTTTTAATTGTGGTAACAATATTTTTAATATGAAGAGGCTATATCTTTTACTCATAAAGGGTAAAAATCACATAATTGTACACTTTATGAACATATAAACCTTATAATATCAAAATTTGTAATTTTAAAAGATTTTCAGTATTTATAAAAAATTTAATCAAATATTATTTTAATGAAATATCAATTGTGTCAATTTTGACACTATTCATTCCATTATTTTTAAAATATATTAACTACTTGATTCATTTGAAAAAAATAAATTAACTCAAATATAAAATTTCTTAGTCATACTAAAAATTCATGTATAACATCAAATATTTCATATTTTTATTATTTTTATTTTATTAGTATTATTTATTTGTTTCTTTTTTAAATAAATCTATTACTGCATCATCATTGTGTCATAATTAAATTAAATTATTTAATTCATCAAAATTATAAATAAATTTCAATGATGTAAGTAATATTTTTATCATTATAATGAATAGTTATTGTCGAACATATCACTAATATAACCCCATATTAAAGTTTTTTAGTAAAGAAAGACATGATGATGGTATTTTTATTTTTTACTTTATATAAAATTTTATTGATGTTATAATCACGAAACATTGGTTTCAAAAGGACTAAATTTCGACCCATGTATTATCTTGGTCGACCATAACTCATCCAATATTATTAGGACAAGTTTTAGGGTAGTTCAAAATAATAGAATATTAATTTCACCGTAATTTACCTCATTTACCCTTTTACTGTGGTTATAAAAATACTAAAAATAATATTCACTAAAAATTATATAGATCCTATTGGACCAAATTTTTCATACTCATTACAACATTTTATGTGCCTTTTTCAAAATTCAATTCACAAAATCTGTCAAATTAGGTTCAACAGTAATCTTATTAATTGATTAAGGAAACATATTTTTGTAAGTTTAACATTCAAAAGTTA
This sequence comes from Viscum album, assembly GCA_963277665.1. NCBI lineage: Eukaryota > Viridiplantae > Streptophyta > Magnoliopsida > Santalales > Viscaceae > Viscum > Viscum album. The sequence continues at coordinate 899,939,565 of OY728127.1, forward strand.
ATAATGTTTTTATATCAAATTTCAGATTAAAATTGATTCAAATGAACTAAATTGGTTTAAATGATAAATAATTTATTTAATTACATTATAAAATCAATTAAAAGTATTGCCTATCTATATAAATAAATTAGAAGAAAAATCAGTTTATAATTAAAATGCAATATTTTTTACTATTCATTAACAAATGAATTTTATAAAAAAATACAAAATTTAAACCGATGTAAATTTTGATTTCCCGCTTCTAAATAAGGAGTTTATTATGTAAAATATAACATATAAAAGTGAAAAAATATAGATTTAGAAATGGTTCTCCATCAAAAGGTGGTAAAACAACCCTTTAAAATTATTAGAGTATTTTATGTTTAATATTAGATTTATTCTAATTTTGAGCCTCTAAAATTTCTTAGAAGAAAGTAAAAGCATTTATTAAACATGGGTAAACATTATATATTTAGTTTTATCTAATCCATATAATATTATGTCTTGGAGATAACTACCATTTAAAATAATAATACTAATAATGTAATATTTTTATGTATATGTCAGTCTTGTGTGCAATAAAACATTTTAGAGAAACCCATTTTTGCATGATAGGTAGGATATTTGTAATAATGTCCCATTTATATTAAACTTAATATCTAATTCTTACGTATTATTAGATCTGAAAAAGTATTATTCTATAATTTCCTAGGATGTTACTCTATACATGACAATCTTGTCATGAAGACAAACACATACATGTGTGGGAGATGTCATTCATTGCATGCAGGAAACCTCGGAAATTTCATCCCTATCATAAATACCCCCTTGAAATATTCATCCTTATCTGGTAAACATATTGGGACATGTCATCCTTATCATGTAGACACCCTTTCACATTCCATCTGTATCAAGAATGCATTCTTAGACATGTTCCCTCAAACCATATGAACGACCGACCGTGAGCCATTGGCTAATAACCCCCTTTTGTCTGGATTTTCCTTAGGATTATCACTCATTCAATCCTATTCGTATAATTCCCTCAAAATGGACTTCATTCTATATAATCATATTCAATAGAATTTTTTTTGGTAATCATCCCCCTTCATCTATAATATGACAAAAAACGAAAGTGTTAACTTGGAATACACCTTGGTGTAAGTACCTCAATATTATAATAGTTAGAGATTATGGGCATACCAAATTATACTATGTTTCTACCATCCCTCCTTGTATATCAATAGAATAGATGTGGTTTTATACAATGGTATGCACCTCATTGTAAATCCCTATAATTTTCCAAAATTTCTTATCTCCGAGGAAATGATCCTCATGATTGTCAATTAAAATTCCTACCTCATTAGTTTGTTAAGAATAAAATGAACTATGAGGGATCTGATTATTTTTATTAATAACATATATAGTATTCCATACAATCCCTCGAGCTCCATACAATATTCCCCAAGATATATGTATTAAATTATTTAGGTGGCATTAGTCTGTAAGACCAACATTAAACATTAGGCTAACACTTAGAGTGAAATCCCCACAAAACACAATCTTATTCACCCATGTTGTGCATCAAACATTCTTTTGTCTCTTGTTTCTCACAAAAATAATGACACACATAGGATTATAGGATGATAAAAATTGGGACAAAAACATGAGGGTAATGACCCAATATGGTCATTTATCCATGGGGTTGTCCAATACTTATTCTATTCACTCAAAAGGAAATAATCATGATGAGGTAGCTCATGGAAGCATTATAAGCATAAGTCTCACTCAATTATTTTTCATTTCACCTTTTATGATGTGTATTCTGGTAACAATAGAAATATGTAGACTCTGATTCATATACTAATAGGATACATACATCAAATCTCCAAGGGTAGAGCCCTATAATTGATATTTAAATGCCCTCTTGAATGTCTTTTTTGCATGATATTAAACTTTATGGTGTGGTCTTATCCCATGAAGTTAAGCCATGGCACTCGATCCAAATTTTATTTGGTTCCTACTTCCATAGAAAATGTAGGAAGCCTCCTAGAATATCAATCCCAATTATAAAACTCCACATACATCGTTGGATGATTATAAACTATAGAGATCCCAAATATGTCTCTAATCTAAAGAATCATCAATTGATAATAAAATAATGGAGAACCTATGATATAAAAAGTTTTACTCATCAACACATGGTTTTGATTAATACATTGGAACATGGGTAACCTAAATCATATAGAGTCTTGAGATAGTTTCATTAACATTCCTAAAATCATTATGAGATTTACAGAGTAGGAAATATTTCCTCCCTTAAGGGATTGATGACCATGACCTCCCATCCTCTAAATTAAAATGAGTTCCTATGAATTTTTTTAAGAACCAATGAGACCTTCTATATTTGGAAAGGATAATCATAGCTCATTAGGGATTTGGGGAATGCTGGGAGTTTATGTTGATAAAAACTACCACTACAGTTAATTGTGACACTATACTAATCCCCTAACAATCAATCATTGGGATAAAATATCTGATTGAATAAAAAATGGTAAACTTTATGTTATGTTCTTTAATTACGTAATATGTATATTACCATATGAATCATGAAATTTTTTTACCATACTCAAAATAATGATTCTTAGAAAAAAATGGTGTTCTTTATGTAAAAAAATATCTAATATATTATGGGCATTGGGAAAATTATTTCTCATAACCTAGATAAATATCTAGTTAAAATAAAAATAGTTAACTCGACTTGAATTCATTAACTATGTCAACCATTTCATGAGTATAAAAAGATATATTTTCCAATTCACATTGGGTCATTTTGTTTTGAATTCACAATAAAAATAGAAAGGATGAACCCAACTAAAATGTTTTAAATGTTTCAAATCTCACAAATGTAAAAAATAGGTCCCATCTTTTAATACTTTAATTGTGAAAGCATTTGATCAACCATTCACTCATAAGTATTATGAATTAAATATAAGGTTTATTTCCTCCCTAGTAAATTTTAGATTTACTATATTATATATGGCATAATAAAATGTCAAAATGGATTCCATTATATTTGGAAAAGCTGGTAATGTGCACAGAACACCTCAAGATACTATGAAAAAACTAACAGATGCACTGATCATTCACCTTGTCATCCATGGGAACGTTAGACACATGACCCAAATGTATTATGTCACTAGCCTAACACGTAAAGTGTTCGTTAGTGAACTTAAAATACTAGGAGTTACATTTTAATAGCTCTATTTAGAATTTGGAGGTATCCCATTAAATCATGCAGAGGGTGAGGCACCACCGGATGTATTTCCTATAATGGGTCATAGAGGAGAAATTAGACCATGTTTCCACATCCTACTACATTAAGAGATTATCCATAGATTTTAGGAACATATAATTTCTCTATATAATGGAGGAAAATGTGGAAAACTAATATGTAAAGTAAAAAACTAAAGATCTAACATGGATGATTCCTATGCACACTTATTATCATCATAGGCATGTAACCCCAATACCACATGGGGATTCATAGGATGTTATGAAAACCCCAACACTAAAGAATGGGGAACCAAATGGGAGAGCCCGATTATGGTATCTAAAAACTACAACTCCATAGTATGTCCATACCCCTACTTCTAATAATGTTTCTATGGCCCATCATTAAATCCTAATAGTGGCCAAGAATCCATCCCATAACATCAGTAGCTAGAATCCTCACACTACCTCACAACAATCCTTTGTGACTGTAAAATTCTAGGGAGAACCCTAAACCATTTTTATTTGGGAATTTTTATAACATTTTACCCTATGATCATCTTAAATATAGGTGTCTTCCTACTAAATTGTACAATGGGAACCGTCCCAAAAAAATGATACATCAGGCACCAACCCATCAAAATAGATACTCCATTAAAGAGGTGTACTGATCCAAATATGTCTCTATCAAAATGATATTGTATATATTTAATTAATTTACAATTGATTTAGGTGATTGGAAACATAATGAGGATGATTTATCCCTTGTGTAGTAATCTAAGCTGTAACCGGATGACCCATCTTCTTACACCTTGACATTCGTGAGGAAGGATCATTGATACCTTTCCTACATCCTTTGACAACATTGTCAACCCTTTAAGATTTAAAGTGACATTTTGATAGATAATATTACCAATGGAAATATTTATTTTAGTTGAGACACCCCCATTCTCATTGTACAAACATAAACTATCAGGATCGAACATCATTAGTGTACAACATTAGATAACCTGGAACACATCATTACTGTATGATTTTAAACTATACAAAACATGTGCTGCTTGCATGATATTAAATTGTGTGACATCTCAATATATTGTAGATATAATCATAATCATATGTAAAACATTATGGATAGGGATTACCACTGACACTATAATATTTGGACTCCTATTTATGCTTGTGAGAGTCTCTAGGTGCTAAAGATCACTGGTCTGTTTCTTTTTGGGATGGCTACAATGAAAATAAAGATACTTATAACCACTTCTAACCAAATTAGTTTCCTATCCCTAGAGATTGAAACTAGACACATTATTGACCATGGGGATTTGAAACAAGGATTCGAACACAAATCTATCATGGTTCAAGTGCTACCAAGGACGACTCCTGTTAACCAATGATTTCAGGACCGGCTGACTATTTCCCCTCAGTATTATATTAAGGGAACTATTCAATAAGATTATATTATGGATATATAAATATAAGAACCATGAATATATCAGTAGGTTCTGAAAGCTAAAGAATAGAGGGAGTGGTCCCATATTCCCTCTTTCACTGATGAATCACAACAAAATATTGCTGCGGAATCCATGGAATATGCCCATATTCCTAATCACCAAAACATAGCATGTCATTATATCTGAATATAAATCATGGGACAGGAAAATATCCCCTCCCTCATATAAATACCATTGGAATATTCCAATGGAATAATAAGGATATGAGTGGGAATATATCCCCACATCAATCAAAGATTCCTTTTAATATATCATGGTGATGAAGAACATGTTGACCTATATTCCATCACATAACCATCTAAAGTTGCAATACCTTCTATAAGCGATGTAGGAGCCTTGCTAGTACATTCTAATGATTATACTGGGACATCCACACATTCCTATCATAATTTTCATATAAGAACATCACCATGATCAATATGAATATATGGATACTCTAGTGGAAGAGCATATTATTGATCCCATCCAGAAGGATTATAATCATATTATGATAAAGGATGATTCATAGAACTTAAATAATACACCATATTCAACTGGTGTTTTTAAACCTAATTTCTCAACCACCTTAGGAAAAAATCATATTCATGTCAATGAAAGACAATGATATACACCAAAGGCACTGAACCAAGATCATATTCTTATTTTGACTAGGGTTCATCAACATATTTTTATAATGACTGTAGGGAATGATCACATTCCTACAAATAAAGCTACTCATATTATTCTAGTAGCTTAAATGATCCAAGAACATATTCTTTCTCCCTCCAATGAAATTCTGCACCCACATAATTTATAAGCTATATAGGTTGTGGCCCATATCACTTCTCTCATTATATAGTTTTTTCAAAATATTCCAATGGGGAATGAATATATAAATTAGGATTATACCGAAGCTCCAAATAAGGTTGACCATAATATTCCTACATGAAACCAACATATGGCTCATAATCCCACTAAAAATATATTATATCACCATCACAATCTAGAATCTTCTTAGAAGAAGGCTCATATTCCTACAATGGTATATGGTCATTAGCATAATCCAAATACTACCATATAGCTGGAGCCTCCTCCTACTCAGCCCCAAAAGGTAGGATGAAATATTGTGACCATGATGCTGGATGAGGATCTTGTTCCTACCCCACTGGATTCTAAAATCCATGAGTCCATAAAACAAATATAATTAGTCTATCAAGGTTCAAATTTATATTCAACAATATTAGAGGATGAAAATAATATAATAGTCCTCCTTGAAACATTATATTGAATAATTAAACTTGTCCTACTGATGATATTTACAAGGCATAACCTCCCCAAAGTTATATCATACCAATATAAAAAAATCACCCCTCTTTCCAAGATATCATCATATAGAGAGGTGCTCAAAACACTAGGGTTAATCATACAATGTACCCAATAAACCACCTAAAACACCTCTCTATAGTTAGTAGGTGACCCATGTGAGATACTTCTGGGTTTTGACATGGTGGTGGAGTGTTCCCACCAACATACCAATTTCATGACATTAAACAACATTGAAACTACCTTGTCAAATGATGTTAAACTTCACAAAAACATCCTAGTCACACAATAAAAATAGCATTGTAGCAACTTAGTCACAAGATGTTAAACTATATAAAAACATTCTATTTTCAAAACATTAAACTAAATGAAAAACTCATTGTCACATGAAATTAAATTCTATGAAAATTTTCTAGTCACATGATGATAAAAAGTATAGATACATCCTTACAGCATGACATTAAACATCATGGGGGACTTCCTCACCACATGACATTAAACTAAAAAGGGAATTTCCAGGCCACAAGACAATAAACTGTCAAACATTTAGGGTCCCATTCACAAGACCTTAAACCTAACTTCATGTGCTTACCATGTGGGAATTACCATTCAACATATGATACAGATCTATGAAAATGGTTTCAATGTAACAGTTCACCAGCTCATGGTATGTTTTCTACCTCAGCCCTATACAAGTACAAAGTGGTCCCACTTGATCAAAGAAATTAATCCTTATTCATGATAGGTTTCACTATTTATTGATATAGAATACCTCCTCATTGGAATTATATTGTACATTGGAAAAAATGAAGTGCCCATTGACTTATGTTAGAGTTAGTTCCTCATAATGCAGCATATATAAGAAATATGCTTGGCTTGATTCCCATAAAATTGGTAACATAGTGACGCCATGATCTTCTATTTTATGACCATCCATGAATGTAATCACTCCAAAAAATATCCCTCCATGAGATTCATAGCAGTTTATAGATTCCATCCCACATCAATATGTGGCCATCCCTACATGCTACTCATCATGTGATCTTGTGTAGTGTAATTAGTTTCCACAATGTCTATAATTTCTCACACTATGGATGAATCATGTGAGTATAGAACCCATATAAATACACCCTTATTGGAATTATTGAAATGTTTTTATTCAAATATATGGATCCACATTCCATTCACATTAAAGTAGTTTTTACAAAAATGGGATTGTCATATGATGTTAAACTACACCACATGAGGTCTTCACACTAGGAAGGTCACCCCTCATAATTTTTTTGTTCTCATAAGTTGTATGTTTTATCCCTTCACCTAAAAAAAGTGTTCAATGCTTGTTTGAATAAATTTTCATCTCCTAAAACCCTTATTTAATTTTACCTTTTCCATAAAACAAATTCATACATCTGTATTTGAGTTGATGCTAACCAATTCCTTGAGTTCACAGACTTATCATGGAACCCCATCGTCATCAAGCACATGTACTCTAGGTTCACCTTATATCATAGAAGTAATGGGGAACAAAAGATCTAATGGGACCTCTCTAGGATTCATTGGTATATAAAAAAATCCCCATGAGATTATACCTTATGGATGTTTTTCTCAGGGAGGATAGGTTCCCATTAACCCATGATCCATTTACCTAAATCCACGTGATGTGAGATTACCCATTCTTAGTGATCGAAATGTACATATCGGTCTCCACAACTCATTGATACATGTTTTCATGGGTTATGAATTAAACCTCACATTACCAACTATTCAAGTGGAGTCATAAATCCTCAATGTTACTCATCTATGAATTTAACTCATTGTAAAAGCAAGATTATATTATTGTGTTATTTTACCATTTAATTTTAGGGTATGTATCTTCTATGAAGAACCAATTTATTTGAGTTGTTGATCCCTCTTTATAATCCCACTTGGAAAATGATCAAACACAAAAATCTAATGATACTTTAGTAAAAGTTATACCCATGTCACAAATGAATACATAACTATGAACTGTTCTATGTCCTTATGAACACCTCTTTTCATCCAAACACACTTGATTACCCCTTTTCATGCTTAAATAGATTTTTTCATTGAGAAAATATTCTTTGGAATTCCATATACCTTTATCGCATATCTTCTTGGTTATCCCCATTGGAATATTGATGACAAGAACTAAATATTATGAGGTTACCCTACTAGGATTCACTAGTCATTAAGAAAGTGCCTATGTGTTTCTACTTATGGGATGTTTTGTCCTAGGAGGGGACCCATCTAGGATTTATTGTTAAACAACACAATAAATATGATTTTGTTTATAGGGGTTTATTCGGTCCTAGAGGAATGTTCCCCCTTAACATAATGATCTATTTCTCAAATATACTGAAACTAATCCAACCAATAATCAACCAATAATACTTAATATATTCATTTAAATACATGATTTACTTCAATCAATTTTTTCAAAATCCAGAGGGGTAAATAATCTATTGACACATTATGCATTCATACCCACGATCTTGTGTAAAAACTATAAACTTTGTATCATTGAGATCATCATCACATGAACTTAAACTATTGGGAAAATACATCCTAAATCAATGATGTTAAACTGAAAATTAATTTCCCATCCCCATGATGATAAAAAATGTCACATATCATCCATTATGAAAGATAATAAGAATTATAGTGTAGGATACCCCATGTGGCTCCAACCAGCATGAGAACTAGATCTAATAAAGATGATAAAAAAATAGAGACCCCTATCCCTACATATGGGTATAACATTATATAGTGTTTTCTCTACAATAACTACATGTGGGTTTATTAATATTCATACAGGGTATATAGTGACAACCAGATCTTATAATCCTAGTCCCAACAATAATGTTAATAGAAGAATACATTCTACATCCATAAGTGAGAGCCTTATCATCATAAGGACCATGTAAAAGAACTACATGCAGCATGATTCCCGTTTTCATGGGATGCATAAAAAATCATAGATCATTTACTTCATCCCAAATCATGGGACTTTGTTAGATTTAACTATGTTACTTAATGAGAAATATATATGTGTGGGGATTCCTTCCTACATGGAAATGTGGATTCCCCTATATACTCCTGGTCATTAACTCCCATGAAGTTTAATCAGCTTCTTAGCTATATATTTTTTCTCATGATGAGAATGAATCATGTGGGATTAATGGATCTATCATGTTACTATGAATTTCATGGTTTAACAAATATTTACATAAATAAATTGAATAATTTCATAGTAACATGATGTTAAACTACATAACATGATGTCCTAACACTGAACAAAAAATCCCCTAGCGATTTTATACTCAATAATTTTATGATTTCTCCCTTGTCCCCAATTTTTTTCAATACACAGTAGCACAAATTTTAGGTAAGTCAAACCCTTCTTGAACATTACATTTTACATGAATGACTTTCATACCTTCCATATATGAGTAAAAAAATTTCAATTTCCTGAGTTGATACACTTCTATTAGAACCCCATAGACATCTTACATGCATACTCTATGTTCACCACTATATAAAATTTGTAATAGGGATTGAATGATCTGAGGGGATTTCACTAGAATTCACTAGTGAATAAAAAAATTCCTAATATCTTGTTCCCTTGAGATGTTTTGGTCCCTATGGATAGGTCCCTCATAAATCTAGGATATATTTTCTAAACTCTATGTGATATTATTTTTGTCCATTAGTAATTGTTGACCTATAATCATTTTTCACTACATCAAGATGACATAAATATTATTGGTTTTTGTTTTAAAATTCACCTAACCCAACTATTCATGAAGATTCAGATACCATCGATGTTAATATATATGCATCGTACACATTTTCAAAGAAGTATTATAACATCATATTATTCTACCCTTTATTATATGTTATGTACCTCTTTTTAAGACCCAAATTTCCCATGTTTGTAATTCCCCTAGAAAATATGATCTGGTTTATCCTGCAAGACCTAAATCTTCTTATAGAAATCCATCCTATGATACCCACTGCTTACATTGGTCCAGGAACCATGTAAGGATATGTGGACCACATACATAAGAATGTGATAGGGTTGAATGTATCATCCATATGTCATGAAAGTATTTTTAAATTACATGTCTCTATGTATTATCTTGTTCAATGTAGAGGTCCCTATTGCTGACTATGTTGATAATTCTTACAAAGAGAAGAGAAAAAGTACACCTTCCATAATTTGATATAAATATATGAAGGGATTCTGTAAAATATCTAAGCATGTCTTGATTCCTACTATCATAGGATACGTATTTATGACAGGATTACCTAATCCATGGACTAGATAAAATCCCAAGTGGAAAGAAAAATCTATTTCAACCATTATATGATTAAAATATGTTTTGGGTTCATTTTTTAATGAACAGTATATATCTTTATTATATACTCTTTAAGATACAAATAAATAAATAAGTTCCATAATCCTTTACATAGATGTAATGTTCATGACTATAGTTACCCTTCCCAACACACGAGCCTGATCCATGTTCAGAACCCTTTTGTATATGAACTACATGTGTCTTGATTCCTAAAATATTAGGATATTCTATGATTCTTGGTTATATTATCTTTATCTTATCTATGGGTTTTTCTCTATCAAATTCATCCTCGGTTCTTGGTCCACATGAAATGTTTTCATCTTCATTTGGTTGCATGATGGTATAGTTTCCCCACCAATGAATTCATATCCCCATATGATATCCCTCTACCTTAATTAGGTTATCAATAATTAAAAATCATACAAATGAATGGTAGTGGATGAATAATATTTCAAGGTGAGATTCCCCTCCATATCCTGTGTGAGTAATATCTACACAAGAGATTTAGACAATGGTTCCTTAGTTAGGAACCCATTATCAAAATAAATCCCTCTCATTACATATGGATCATACCAGTATAGGTCGTATTCCCTATAATAACTACATGTGTCTTGACAGCAATTATCACATCGTAGGTGGTGACACCCATATCTACTAATCTAAGGCCTAGTCGCAATATCCTAGATAGAAAATAAGTGCCTCCTCTCTTGTATATTGGTCATATCTATATAGGGGACCATTATCATTCCAACAACTATGTATTTCATGATTCCTTTTTCTATAGGATAATTAGTGAGGCTCAGATCACCTAACACTAATCACAACCATAAATTTCAAAATAATTTCCCCTCCCACAATAATGTTTGAACCTTCATTATAAGCATTCATTCCCATGGTGGCTCTATACTAATGTATGAATTACTTCTCATTTCCTACACAAGATCTATATTTATGCAGATAAAGACTTGAAAATATTTTGTATGGACTAAAATAGGAACACCTCCATCCACACATACGAGTTTAATATATTTATGGATAAATATGTGAAACACATGTGACCTGATTCCTATTGTCCCAGGATACATAGTCATGTCTAAATCCTTTGATCGTGGACCTAGCCATAGAATTAGACAAAAAACTTTCATTACGCTTTTTGTGTATGTGATAAATATATATAAGGGAATTTCATTGAAATATCTATTTATAACCTGATTTATTCCCATATGAAATGCGTAGGGAAACCTAGGGGAATCCCAACCATGTAAATTTTATATTCCCCAAGATCTGGCCCATCACAAAACACATTAACAACATAGGAATGGTCAAAATATACAAAATAAGTTTTCCAACATAATAATTAGATCTATGTATTGATTTCTTAGGTATGAGTTGAATATTTATAAATATGAGGCCCCAATATATGGTTGTCAATCTTTAAGACAATAAAAGGAAAAAATTCCTTCCAAAATTGAATTCCTCAAACTAATGCAGTGTGTATCTAGTGGTAGATTTTATAATTTCACATCATTTAACAGTGTCATTTTCAAATGAATTTAAAATAAAAAAAAATTTACTTATCTCACAATGTTTAAATTCATAAAAAATAGTCATAGTCATGTGGTGTTAAATTGCATGATAACTACATCGTTCTCACATGAATCTAAAATGGTTTCTAGGTGTATGCCCATTAAATAATGTTAAATTTAGAAATCCATCATCCATTATCACTCCTTATGAAAGGACCACATGGATTGATCATGGTAAACCAAAACACAGGGTGTTTCTATCATCATTCTATACATATCATCCCACAACTCACAATTTGTTTATTGAGTTTCTCAAGTTTCTAAAAATCTACCATGACCCTATAAAGGACAAAAAACCCGTATGCATGGCCATGTAATAGTTTAATATACACAAGGGAATTAGAACCACCAACTATATAAATCATTCCCTTATGTGAATGACCCTATGATCCTTATGATACCTAAAAAAATCGTAGTGGGACTTTTCACCATAGGTTGATTCATGATCATCCTCATCATGATTATCTTATACCATCACTCAAAATCTAAGAATACAGAAATATGATTTACATCACCTTCATCATCCTAACAATATGGTGTTGGAGTACTCTTAGCCTTGGGAATACTAATTGAGATATTGTATAACAATCCTCATATACCATTTCCATACACGATGTCCCTTAACTATATCCACTTCAGTCAAAGAATTGTGACCATAAACATTATCCCTAGAGGGTTTGAATTGAAAACCCTAAAATATAAGTGGGAGAGATAGAAAACATGTAAGTATGAATCATATAATGTGAAGTTTGATAAAAATTCATGTCTTTTCTCACTAATCTCTTCCTCTTTATAGTTTAGGAAAAAGTTGGAGAATAAAAAAGTTTATAAAACTCGTGGTGCCTATCTTATAACCCTAGAAAAAGATGATCAATTTTCACAAGACCCATTTGGTCCATGAAATAGTTTGATTAATGATTTACCACATAACCTCACCATGATATTGTATTCCTTATATGACACCACAACTTCAGGGTACTCGAACCCATAATGAATATTACATCTTCTCTAAGTAATCATAATATCTCCTATGTCTAAATTTATGCTCTATAATTCATTGAGTTGATATAATTCTATTGGAATCCAATAGCCTTCAGTCCTTTCTCTTCGTTATCCCTTATAAGAAATTGGTAATGGGAACTGATTGATCTGAAGGGAGCCTACTAGGAAACACCTATGAATAAAACAATTCTTCACATCTTGTTCTTAGGGGATATTCTGCTTCTAGGGGAGAGGTCCCTTGAATCCCATGAGTTTTTTCCTTACAGTATGTGATATGGGCTTCCTCTATTACTAATGGTTGAATTATACCCACCGATCTCCACTTCCCATTGACTCGTATATTCAATTGTTATTATTTACAATTTCTATGAACTATCTATTCAAGTGGAATGTACATATTTTATGTTATGTCAACATGTATTATTACCATTATCAATGTAGGAATGTGATAAATATTTCTTGCACATTTCAGTGTTCCTCATCAAAACACCATAAACTACACAATATATATGTCCAAGAATCATAACCATAAAAAGAACTACCCCCAAGGTTCTATAACCTTATTTTTATATTATTTACACTATACCATACATTATATTCCACATTTTTTATTCTAGAAAAACCTCCCAAAATGCATGGAATGTAGTGGGGGACCATCTAGATGACCATGGATGAGTAATATGTTTATAAGGGATGTTGGCGTATCAACTAGAGGAATCTACTTTTAAGAATAGACCTATAATCCTTATGATCTCTTTAAACATCACAGTGGAATGTAACACTCCAGGGTGTTTTGTGATAATCCTCGGTATTTCTACCACCTTTGATTATCCTATATTAAAACTACATGACTCATTGTATATTCATCCCGCAATTATACTATCCAAGTGGGTTTGAAATCCTTGAAATTGCATCACCATATACCATATCGATTCTCATTAATGATATGGGGAATTCAAACCCTTCATTAATATCTGTACCTCATTACCTCAGTAAGAATGCCGAGTGTTTAATCCCCTCAAGAATATTCATCCTTCATAATCTCAAAAAGTGTGTAGGGTTCTTGATCTCTTCATGAAATTTCATCCCTTTTAATATTGGTATAGATGAAGGGTTCTCAAAACCTTTAGGAATATTTATCTATCATAATCTTATAAAGAATTTGAGTTTCTCAAATGCTTCATGAATATCCATATTTTATAATATCACTGAGGATTTAGGGTTATAAAACCCTTTACTAATATTCTTTCTACATAATCTAGGAAACTATTTTGGGTTCTCGAACCCTTCATGAATTTTAATCCTATGTAATCTCAAAAAGGAAGAATGTATATGAAACCTTAATGAATATTAATACTTTATAATCAAAAAAAGGATATATGGGGTTATAACCCATTATAAATAATCATTGTTCTTTTTCACAAATTTATGGACCTTGAGATTTGATTAACCCTTTTTATGAATCCATCAATATAATGTTTGATATTTACAACCCTAAAATAAAAAAAATAAGATCCAAGATATATTTTTCTAAAGTAATGAAAATTTAGTTCTGATCAACACTATCCTAAACTAAAAAATTAAGCTTGAAGATATATGACTCTAAATAATAACAGAGCAAATTCTGATATATATTACCATAAACAATTTAAAAATAATTTCTGAGCTATATAACCCAAAAAATAGAAAATTAAATTCCAATATATATGTAATTAATCTATATAAACAAATGGTATATGTTATTTTACCTGAAATATTAAAACCTCACTGGTTTATCACGAATGAAAATAATTTTCCTATCGAAATATACAGAACTCTAATCATGTTGAAAAATCACAAAGGGAACCTTGGGAAATAGTAGAGTATCATATCTCTTAGCACACAACTATAAGATTTGGAAAACATTAAGAACTTATGAAATTGAATTGGAACAAAAAAATTTATAATGAATATAGTGACCTAGTCTTAACATAGATGGATGATACATAAGTTTCGATGAATATTTAGTACTTTGAAAAATTACATGCCTGAGGACCCAAATAGTTTAGTGTCTTTGGAAACATGGAATCAAAATTATCTATCATGGTGAAAGATCTTCATCATCTCCCATAAAGATCCACACATTAATCACTTTTACCTAAAACCATTCTTTATAACCTCGAAAAAGAAAACATAAGAAATGGGTGAGCTCAGATCCTTATTAAGGGTATATAAATGAAATATGTAACCATAACAAGAACAAAAGGGTATGAAACTTGAGAATAACATTTTAATTTCATACCCTACATATTAGAGATCATAATAAATATTGAACGTTTATAATAGATATATCATAAGATAATTAAGAGAATAGGTCATTAAATAATAAAATAGGAATACAACATGGAATTTGTGGCATTTACATTGGTTTATAACATTTTAAACAAGTATAAGTAGAAACAATTTCACTCATTATGCTAAGAACATGAAATCAGGCCACGACATTAACTTTTGGACATGAAATCAGGTAAATGCATAACATTTTCAATTGTAATCATGTTCATGAATAACCTTATGGATATGGAACTAGGTCTATGAATAATATTGTGAACATATAATTAGGTTCACACATAATATTGTGAACATGTAATCAGGTTCATGTACAAACATATGGAAATGAAACCAGGTCCATGCATAACATTTTGAAAATGTACTTAGTTTCATGAATAACAATGTGAACATGCAACTAGGATCACACATAAACTTATGGACATGCAACCAGGTCCGTTCAAAACATTATGAAAATGTAATCAGTTTTGTGCTTTAAATTTATATTTATGATACATCCATCATTACCCAATTCATTGGATGGAGATATAGGTCCCACCCATCTCATAAAAAAATCGTTCATATATGTTCCATAATATAGTAAAACATTAATCATATCATGACCCATAAAAAGAGATAAGCTTCATAATCAACAAAAAATAACCAATGAAATTAAATGGGGATCATAATGATACAACACATCATAACCTATGAAAATATGTGGTTTTTATTAACACTTTATGAATTCATAACGCATGAAAATAAGCGGGTTTCAAAAGAATATAACCAGTGGAAGAGAAATAGTTTTCATAAGAATACCACAATCAAAACATAAAACATTAAAGATACAATAAGAATGGAACCATTTGATAATTTCCTTATAAGGAATTAGTAACATAAATGGATGTTATCTCAGATGGAAAATAAATTTGAAACATATTTCACAAATTTTTCTTGAGGAAAATATCCTTTCTTCTTTGAAAAATGTTTTTAAATACATAAATCCATTTAAAAATAATTTTCTTATAAAATAACTTAAGAACATATGAAGAATACATGAAATAATTTTGAAAAACTTTTTCCCTAAAATTTAATTTTAATAATATATTTTCTAATCGATCAAAATTTTAAAAATGCAAAGGAAGCATCAATGAAATGATGGTGGTTTAATCATTACATGTTATATAAGGAAAAAAGAACATTTCTTTTTCAAGATTAAAAGGATTGAAAAATTCCTTGTTTGGAAGGTGACAAAAAGATTCCTTTGAATATATTGGTAAAATACAAAAAATTTAAAATGTCTTTAAATTATTATAGGATAATGGCATAATATTCTTGGAAATTATTTTTAAAAAACATGTTTTGAAGGAATGTAGATTTCTAACCGAAGAGATGGGTAATGTCAGGCTTCCATAAAAACACTATTAACTATCTTATGTAAAAAATAGTAGAAAATGGTACCAATAGATGAATATATTATGAAATATTAGTGGATAAGGAACCTGATGTCTCTTTTTGACATATTTATCATAATATTTCATCAAAGGAAGCATATGTATAAACAATCTCAAAAAGAGTTGAGATCGTATCAATAATATCTCATAACATGGTAAAATTGGATCATACTATACAAAAATTACATTATGGGAATCATATAATATAATGAAAATATTTATATTCATGTTATTTAAAATTTATGTATATACACCTTGAAGAAATATTTAAGGAGCATAACAAAACATGAGTCTCAAAGAATGCAAATTGAGATAAAACTATTTACCGATTTGGTAACTTTTGAAACATAAACCCTGTGAAAGAAGGATCCTAAAGTGGAAATGTTAATACCCATAAATTTAATTGTAAAATAATTTTAATTAAATCATGGTAAGTATATACACCAAAAAAATGAAATAGTGACGAACATAATATGTATATCAAGGAAATAAAAAGGGAGATGAAATTCCCATACCTTGTGTCTTGAGTCTCTTCGTACTCATACAATATTCCTACATAATAAATATAATTTTATTTTAAAAAACTTAAATAATAATAATATTATATATAATACCATATATGGTTTTATTATGAAATTATATTACCCACTTGTTAATGATCCTATGATAAGATTTCACTTTAGGAAATATTTTGCCTGTTTCATCACATGTGTCCTAATTTGTTATATCCTTGGTCCTTATAAATATATCATCATTAAAAAAATTAAATCATGATATAAATATCATGTATATCCAGTATATGAGTATTTTAATAGTCTATATCATAAATAGTTATGAAATGGAATACACAGTTCATGGAGACAGTAAGATGTATGTACGCATAAATGTTTTTTCTGTTTTATTTGTCTTGTTGAGAAAAGAAAGAGAATGTTGTATAAATTTATATTTATATAATATCATTATAGTATAATTATAATTATATATATATAATATATTTATTAAATACATCCTTAATACATTCCATGTTGTGTGTGAACAAATCACATCATTTTGAGGGGGTGGAAGAACACACTCTCTCAAACAAAATTATCATAATTTCACAAAATGGAAAGTAAAAAAGATGTGTGTTTTAAAAGGAATAAATAATATTAAATACATAAAAAATATAATATATGACATATATAAGTAAATTTTACATCCTAATGGACTCCATTATAGTTGGAAAATGAAAAATAAACAATCATCATTTTTTGAGGTAGGGTTTCTCCATACATAGAAACAATATATTTGATATCCATTTGTTGGAGGTGTGTTTAAGTATAGGTAGAACTATTAGCATAACAAAATCCTAGTATATAGAGGATACTATTTTTTTACACAATAATTGAATAATTTTAGTGGAGGGTAGAGGTGGTTTCCTTTTAAACATGGGCAGATCAAGGCCAAACCTAAATGATTTGAGAGATGTGATGAATGGGTAGAGGAGGTGGTGTTTTATAGTGGAGGAGGAGAGACACTCTAATAAATTTTTTAAGAGAGAATTCCACCCTTGTTTTTCAAGTTCAAAGTGGATTCATTAATTTTCTAATCTCGAGAAAACTGATTATAGGGTCAATATATGGGAAGAGAAGTGGTTTTCAACATATCTCTAGATCGTTTGGTTCTTGAATTTAAGGATTAATAGTTTATTAACAAAAATGTTCTCTTAACCGATGTAATTAATTTTAAACACTTTCACTATCATTAATGGTAAAAAAATTTGAAATTATTTGACATTATCAATTATTTTGATTAAAAACATGGAATCCATTTTTCCAAACTATAACCATATAAGTGGTAGAAATTAATTTAAAATTAATCCTATTGTCCGGACGACACTGCTGGTTTTTAAAGTAAAAACATTGAATAGTTTTCTACTTTTTGTAACCAATTTAATTATAAAATTGGTTCCAATGACTTAAATTGGATTAATTTATAAAAATATTTTCTAGATAAACTATTAAAAAAATTAAAATTGTAACTTATCCTAATAAATAATTTAGATGAAAAATATGTTTTTAATTAAAATAAAATATTTTAACTACTCATTAAAAGATGAAACCCCGTATAAAAATACCAACAATTTATATAAAACTAATTTTTAGGTTTTTATTCCAAATATAAATCTTATATTGAAATATTAAATCTATAAAAGTTCAAAAATTGGGATTTAAAATGAGTTCATTAAAATTCCTTAAAAGTACCTTTAAAAAAATAGGTTTTTATGCATAACATTTGATTTGTTCTTATCTTATATCTATGGAATCTATTTTATGAATACCAAAAATATTTTTTTGAATATAAAACATATGTGTTACATTAATATATCTTAAAATTTTTAATTAATATTAATTTAAAAGCTTTAAAAATATAAGTGTCTATAATAATATTATCCTTAATATTCAATCAGTTTTCATATTCATTAACTGGTAACCTAAAAATTCATTATATGTTTGTGTAAGACACATATTTTCCTTATTTATCTAATAATATTTATATCCGTCAACTTAATTGATAGGTTACATCTGATTATAACAATATTTTTAATTATATATTATTGTTATATAACACTATGTCATGTGTGTTATGCAAGACCTCAAGGAAGGTTAATATTTCATGTAATGTATGTTAACCTTATTGTTATGTGTAATGTACTCCAAGTTGGTGTTTCATGTAAAATACTCTAAGATTTTATCATATTAAATGAATGTTTGACTTTGTGAATACTATTTTCATTGTTGCGTAAGTTGAAAAATATCAAAAGATTAAATTAATTTGAAAAAAACTCAAAAAATATCGGGATGCTACATTCTTCCCCCCTTTAAATGAATTTTACCCTCAACATTCTTCATTGTTATCAAGGGTTAAATAATTGAAATTTTCCTTCATAGAAACCCAAATTGTAAAAAAGGATAATAAAATATCCATTAAAAAGGTAATGTTGGAACCATAATGGTTACCCAAAGAAACATATAATTGGGTTTCCACATAGGATAACATTGGTTTGGAGTGATGACTCAACATGGAGGAAAAACGTAAAAATTTATAAGATGTGATATAGGTCATTAATCACAAATAAGTGAATGATAAATGTAATGTTTAGAGATGCAAATTAATAAATATATGATGATTCCAGAAGTCATTGGTTCAACAAAATTTATTGTATTAGGACAACATTTTTTTGACCACTTTCCAAATGTTTAATTATTCATGATATATTTCAATAAATAAAATAACATTCTTTGGTTGTGCTTTTAAAATTTCCTAATAAATCCATTTCCTCATGATAAATACAGATTAACCAGGACATCATGTTGGCCCGCAGTAGATGTGAAACACTTATCATCCTTCGGTTATCATTTCAAGACCTATGACCTTTCTAGACATGATTGGTTTTCACCTGACATACATGATGTCCTTTTATACAAAAAATTGAATATAATTTCCAAAATATATAATATATACATCCTTGAAATACGTTTAATCAAAAAATAGTCTTTTAACAATGGTTTTCAATACAAACACAGTTCATAAATACTTTCTATGAAGTTTAACTTAAACTTTTCATGACCATTTATCCTTATAACCCTTATCAAAGATGAAAATCCAAAACTTTAGAATGATAGTCATGAAATCATATTAACATTGATTTCCCAGTATAACACAAATTATCAAATGTTTATTAAATTAAAAACATGTGAATACCCTTATTTTATATTCCCTTGAAACGTTGTAATAACATGAATTACCTTAAATACTTCTAGAAAACAATAATGATTACTTATTCTAAAGTGTATTTGATCTTTTCCATTAATCCAAAAATAATGAAAACTTCGTCAATGATAGCATAAACCATCTATGAACAAGTCCTTATGTAGTTCCAAGATAATAAATATTTCCCAATTTACCTATTCATATCCCACATATCTTTACACTTACAACATTATCATAAAGAACATATTAAGGGTTACATTCCCTTAGTCAAAACAACACCTTTTCATTAAATAACATCACCAATCCAACATTAACTTACAAATACTAGGTGTAAAAACATAAGTAGAACAATACATGTATAATTTATCAACCATACCTATTGAATCCAAATACATAAAAACAATGATTACTTCATCCTTAATCCATTAAAATTTCTACTTTATCCCATTACACAATACCAATTTACTTTCACGTTTCATATGTAGTATTGTCATCATCCACAAGGTATCCATTACTCAAACCACCCTGTTGATTCAATTTAAAAACATTCCTTTTCGGACATTGAATTTCATAATGTCCATTTTCTACACACTTAAAAAATACAACCTTCGATGGTTTCTTAGGGGGCTAGTATTCCCATCCATTTTGTTAACCGAACTCTTCATTTTTTCATTAGAGTCACATTATTTGTGTCCTTATTTTCCATAGAAAAAACACTATCTTGGTCCACTATGAAATTTACTTGGGTCATTATTTCCACATTAATGACATAAAGCAAACCAAATATTCTTTCATTCATGGTCTCCATTACAAGAACTCTCAATGAGCCCCTTATTTATCTTCCTTGGTGTATCAAACAATTAGTTAAGGAAAAGGTTGTTAGTAATGTTCTGTGAAAACTGGAAGGTAATGATCACAACATATTTTAATCTGGTGATTATACCACTTGAATTCTCAACAGAAAATAATCTATCACATTTAACATTAATCTAGTTCCTTTTGGTTTCCACCAATGAAAAAATACAGAAGCATAGTTTGAGCATTAATTATCATAATAGAAAACCACATAGTCATGAAAAGAATTACATAGGATATCATGTTCCCTTCCATTATCTATGAAACTATTGGTTTATACTAGGTTATTCATATCCAAATTCTAAATAAATCCTTCATGATAGTTCATAAAGAGTTTTAAAATTACAAAAGCATATCCCCCGAGAGTGCCAAACCAGTTGTGCAGCAATGCCCATTTTCATGTACCATATTACCCCGAGTCAAGCCGATAAAATATTTTCAGATTTCTTACCCTTAGGTACATCTATTCCAAATCCACATCCACTTGTATTATCCAGATAGATATGTGTTTATCGGAAACCAGTCACTCAATCATCTACCAAAATTAAAAAGACAATTTCCTAAATGTTAAATCTTCCTTATACTTATCCTTAGGGGAATCCCTAGATATATAATTAGAAATATACCTAGGGATATCTGTAAATTTTTCTCATCCTAGTTTCAAAAGGTTTTAGAAACATTTCCTTTGACACCAACTACATCAACCTAGGGTTAAAATACATGGATATTACGTCATTTTTTATGAATATTTAGTATATTTCAAAATTACATTCTCAAAGATCATAATAGTTTAGTGTCAGGGGATAATTGAAAAAAATATTCAAAATCTCTCATAATGATCTACACATTTCCACTTCTAACTAAAATATTTCTTCATAACCTAGTGAATGAAAACATAGGATAGGGGTGAGCTCAGATGATCAGTAAGGGTAAATAATGGAAATGTGTAAGCATAACATGAACAAAAATAGTATTTAAATATAGAATGAAATTATAAGATCATACCCTTCATATTAAAGATCATAAAAAATATTGGTAGTTTATGAGACATAGATAATAATATAATTAAAAGAATAAGTTTAACATCATACCCCTTCTGATCATCTTGAGAGGTCGGTGGAATGCTACCTGGCCATAAGTGACATCCCCAAGGCGTCAAAGGATAGAAATAAATGTTGAAGGTTTCCAATTAACGTGGGGGATTATTTACCCTTTTAGAATAAAACAACTACTCAACCCCAAACAAACTGAACCTCAGTAAAAGATGCATGAATACTATCAAAGGAAAATTCTATATTCCATATATCAAAACAACTAAAGAAATGTGTCATAGCTAAATACCACAGAAACCAAATAAATATTGGAAGAAAAAGTGGAAATACTCTATGAATACTAAGAAACTCTAATTATCCATAAGATCTATGACCCAACTCCCCCAAAGAGACCATGTACAACAAAGTGCTACTAAAGACATGTGATACATTACATTTTCCCACATCCCGATTTATGACATCGACAAAAGCAGTAATGTTCCAAGTTAGTGGTGAGTAATAAAACCTAGAAGGATTTACCCAATGACATCCCCACTCATTTCTCAAGGATATAATATTTATCCACATTTATATAAATTAGTTCACTAAAAAAATTAAAAAATAGTTGATAATTAATATAAACAAACATAATCATAAAGATTTTTTCCAGCAATATAGTTTTCATAAAAACAACCAACAATGCTTTAAAACCATTTTTCATTATCCGTTTTTTCACTATCATCTTATTCCTCCTATCTACACATCTAACCATGCATGTAACTTAGACCTTCCTATACTTATGAGTGGCGAGTCATCCTTTCACTAAGCCTTAACCTAGTAAACCAACTTGATGGGGGAGAGCCCTAACCCTTATTAATGACACTAATGATGGGGGAGACTCCTGACCCTTATCATTCCCACATGCACATGAATACAAAAAAACACTATGCTAAAAACCAATGTAAAAAACAACTATTCCACACTTTTCAATTAAATCATTCTTTTATTGAAAACCAATAAAGAAACCAATTCCAACCAACCATTATGTTTCAATAAAATCAACATATTTATTGAAATCATTTTGATTACATCCCTTCACCATTATTCTGGAAAAATCCCAATTTTAAATCCACATTTTAAAATCAAGAACCAACATTCATTCCATAAAACACCCAATTTTCCACAATTTACAAAACCATAACTCAAGAGGGTTTCCAAAAATCTATTCACAATCATATTAATTCAATTAAATAAATTTTAATCTAAGCCAATAATTTCTTGAAAGACGTTTTTAGTGTGAATCCACATACATCAAGGGTTTTTGCCAAAATGGTAGATGGATGAAGAACGCTGAAGAAACTAGGTCGATCCTCCATGAAACTACCTTTGATTGCTTCCCCTATCAGCAATTAGAAAAAATATCATCATATTTGTCATGAAATATCTTATATATTACCATAACAAGAATATATATAAAAAAATAAGAAAATATAAGGAGTAGATCAAATTAGACCTATGAAACTGATCAAGAATGAGAACTTACCGTAAGAATTGGTCTTGAAAACACCAATGGTTGATATGGATTTACTCATATTCTCCTGGGAGAGGCTCTCCAACCTTAAATGGAGGAAAATATCGAGTTAGGGTCAATTTGAGAAAAAATGAGTTGCATAATGGCAAGGTAAACCCATCATTAGATTTTAAGGAGGTTGGTTTTGACTAGTGCATTGTTGAGTCTCACGGTTAGACAAATAGTTTTATAATAGTGTGTTAGCTACTACCTTAAGGAAACCTTTCAATGGCCTCCTCGTATGGCCTCTAAACCATAAACTATCCATTCCAAAGATCACAGGACAACATTAGAACACTTTCACTATTTATACTAGGATTCCTCATGGTTTGGACAAACTGTTTGCATCCTGTACGCAACCCCTTTAATCCCACAACCACTTCCAAAGACATTCAAACTCTCCCAAAAATTCCCCTTAAACATAAAATAGAAAAAATCACAAGGTAAGGGCTATATAAAAGAAACTAGGGGTACTAAATTAACATGACTATTGAACTTTCTGTCATTGGAAGTAGAAAACCGTCATCTGACCAAAGAGAGTTCCGACCATTGCTCTTTAATTTACATCATTCATTCCCAAGCCTCCTCAATGATTTGAAAATGATTCCACAATACCCTCAATAGAATGAAGATATTTCCATACAATACCTTCTCTTTACTATCCATAATCTACAATGGAGTATGTACTAATGAATCATCTGGATCTAGGTCAACGTGATCCTATATGATTACATGGTGAGGATTAGGATGATAGTTTGTCAACTGAGATATGTGGAACACATTATACACCACAATGAACCATATGGGGAATTCCAATCGATATGCAACCTCTCCAAGTCATTCTAGTATCTCAAAATTTCATTTTTATCAAAGAGATAACATTCCCTACAACTAAAGAAACGATGTCCAAGCCTTGGATAAATCCTTAAGAAAACATGATCAATCACTAAAAACAACAATGGTAATTGATGATGATCTTCATATGGTTTATAAAGACCCAGAGTCTCTCCGTCTATTTCATTATCAATTGAATTTTCTCCATTTTTCCATGGATACGGGTCATCCCAACTAGTGAAGTATCTCCAATTTCCACCCATCAAAGTAATGAACAACATGGATCCCATATAATGCTTCAAATGGATCTATATGTATTGAAGCCTAATAGAAGATATTATATGAGAACTTTATTATGGGTATGTTCCCTTCCAATGACCACCAAAATCCATCACACAAGCCCCCAACATGTCTTCTAATTTCTTTATCATCCTTTCATATTTCTCATCTATCTGAGTATGATACATCGCACTCATATGAAACTGAGTCCCAAGGGATTACGCTAATGATTTATAAAGATGAGATGTGAACCTAAAATATATTTCTAAAACTATCGATACTAGTATGCCATTTCTCTTTACTAATACTCTTATATATAATTTGTATAGATCCTCCACCATATGCGTTTCATGAATATGAATAAAATGGGATATGTTGGTGAGTTGATCCACTATGACCCATAAGGAACCTTGTTTTTGAACCATTCGTGGGATGCATTTATCAAAATCCATAGCTATCTGCTCCCATTTCCACATTGTATTAGCTAATGACTATAACATACATGCTAGTCTTTGATTCTCTTCTTTAACGTGATAACAAGTTAAGCTTCTTTAAACAAACTTAGCCACATTCATTTCCAAGACGACCCACTAAAACTACGCCATTAACACCGTATACATATTCTGTATACCCATATGAATATCCCATATCGTATGGTGGTATCCATTAAAGAGTTGTTCCAAACTAGTTATAGGTACTACCATATGATATCTGAACCACAAGACTGAACTCCCATCATGTTTGCATCCCTCAATGGTCTCCCCAAAATTCAATTTTGAACTCATAAATTGGTGTTATGCATCATATGTTTGTGCCTCCTTGACCTTATTTACTTGATTAGGAACCAAAATAATGGAAAATAAAACTGTAACATCAACTCAGTCTTCAAATTCCACAAGCATGTTAACTATGAATAATATCAGCTACCACTTATCTGAAGCTTCTTTTGTGAGTTGTGTATATGAATTTCTGTTTAATGCTTCTGCCACTAAATTCCCTTTTCCAGTGTATACATCATGTAAAAGTCTAAAATTTGTATATTCTCTATCCTTTTTCATTTCCTCATATTAAAATATTGATGTGAGAAAATATTTTTCAAGCTCTTGTGATATGTGAACACAGTAAATATCTCACCAAAGATATTATGACATGATGTCTTCATAGCATGGACAATGAATATAACTCTAAATCATGTGTTGGGTTGTTCATATCATGAGCTCTCAATTTCCTTGTACCATAAGCCCTAACATGGTCTCATTTCCTCTGAACACACCACAACACAAATCTCAAAGCATCACAGTACACCATGAACCCAGTCTAGATTATGGAAACATCAAGATGGGTGCTGATGTAAGAAGAACATTCATATCTTGAAAATATTTTTGGGATTCCTCATCCCATTGAAATGGAACCACATTATTTTTCAATTCTTTCATTGGTGATGCCAGTCGTGGGAAGTCCTATGCAAAGTGTCAGTAAAAACCATCTAGACCAAAAAATCTCTTTACCTGAAATACATTATTTGGTGGATTGAAAGAGGTAATGGCTTCTACATTTTCTGGATCCACAAAAACACCTTTTTCAGAAATTATATGGCCATGAAAGTGTACCTTTTGTATCTAAAAATCACACATGGATAATTTGGTATACAATTGGCGATCTATTAGGAATCCTAACACTATATCCAAGTGTTTTCCATGATCAGACATTTTCCTGGAATACACCAAGATGTCTTACACAAACACCACAACAAAATAATCCAAATATTTCTGAAATATCAGATTCAAAAAATTCATAAATCTTGTGGGTTCATTTTTAAGGAAAAAGGCATCACTACATATTCGTAGTGGCCATATCTACTTCTGAAAGCCATCTTTGAAATATCCTCCAACCAAACTCGCAAGTGTGGATATCCTGATCACAAATCAATTTTATAGAACCAATGATCTCCCATAAATTGATTGAATAGGTCATCAATGCGTGGTTTTGGATATTGATTATTTATCATAACATAGTTAAGCTTACAATTATCAACACACAACCTTATAGTTCCATATATTTTCTTCATAAACAAGACTGGTCCTACCCATAGAGACGTGCTTAGCTGAATGAAACCTTTTATATCCAGATCCTCTAACCATACTATAAATTCCATTATTTCTATTGGATCCATCATATAATATGGAAGGGAAATAGGACTGGTCCCCTAGAGAAGATCAATAGTAAATTCCACTTCCCTTAGAGGTGGTAACCTTTAGATGTTCTGGGAAAAAACATATGTAAATTGATCCAAAAATACTAGAAAACACCATTCATAGTTCTATTCCATTGATGAAAAGGTCAACACCACCAACTGGTAAGAGATTTGTCCCACTACTGGTTCTAACTAGCCCATAACACTTGTCTTTATAACCCATTGTACTCTGAATTGACACTCGATGTCATTCTTAGTCTTGATACTAACTATTATTCTATAATAGTTGATGTGATCCCTAAACATTATCAACCAATCCATACCTAGGATTAATTCATATACATCCATATATATAACCAAGAAGTTCCAATTCAACTCTGCTCTATCAGCAATAATATAACATGCTCTACATAGGAAGGCTCTTGCTCCCTTTCTCCAATATGAGTTTGATGTTTTAACATAGATGGAATCATCCCCAGTTTAAAAAAAATAAAAAAGTATGAGAATAAATAATGGAATGTAATGCACCAGTATCAAACAAAACTGGCATAAGTGTAGATTTTAAAAGAATAATAACTCTCATCATAGATGGTCCTATCTGATCATCCACACTCATCTGCTCGGCCCCATACAATTGCTTCATGGATGCACATTTATCTTTATTGCCTTGAAGAGATTAACCTTGTTGTGGAGTTAGGGTATTCTATAAATCACCATGTCTATCTCTTCTCTACTAAATAGACTAATTCACTTTTCCTTTCCCTATGGAAGTATACAATGCTTGTGACATATAAGAAGAGTGTCGATCACCTTTACTCAGAGCACATCGATAGTAATACTTAAGGATTCCCATCTGGTTTCATTTATGACATGATCTTGGGGGTGTTTCACACTGTCACATTGTGTGGGAAATGGAACCACATTAAAAACATCCAGGAAGTCTCTTTGTTCATGGAGGAAGGTTTAATTATCCAACGGTTTAATTCTGATTCTTGCTCCCACCCAGGAAAAGCTTTCCCTCTTCCGCTTGCTCTAACTATTAGAGTTCCCACTATTTATTATGGGTATCAACAAAATTCTTCCTCTCATAGCCCCTGATATGTCTCTTTTATCCACCATATCTCTATTCACAATCTATATATAATCCGTAATATAGAGCACACCTATCATTGGGTGAATCTCCTATCTCAAAACTTATTCAAAGATGCATGCCGTTAAAGCTTCCCATGTCATAAAAATGTTTTTAATGTGAATTAAATTAATGAATTTAGGTGCATACTTAGTGACAGAGAGAATTTATTCCCTCATACTAATGAATTTTTTTGTTCTCTAGATCTTGAACAAATGAGGAAATAATTTTTTGTTGAAAAATTCCTAAAAATCCTCCCAACTAAGTCCATGGTCCTCTTTATCATGCAACATTAGTTCCTACCAATCACATTCAATATCATCGAGCATATATTTGGCCAACATTACCATTAACTCTGTTGGTATGCTGATAAAATCGAAGATTTAATTAATCACATCCATCCATTCTTCTACTCTTTCCGATTCAGAATCACCCTATAAGATGGGTGGATTCTATTTTTGGAACTAGATGGAAAGATCCACATGTCTTGGATCACCCTTATAGTTTCTCATTTCCACAGCTTGGAATGATTGAACGATGCTATGAACCAACTAATGGTTCACCTTTGGATTAGGTGAAACCATATTCTCTGCAGCTTCTTCCAGTTGGATTCTACGACTCTTACTAGGTTCCATTTCCTAAAAGCACAAACAACTATGTAATTATCACTCTATATCAATTGAAGTCTTAGTATTTCAAATTATACCACATCAACTATCACACAATGTTTAACAAAATCACCCATATTCATGTTTAACCATTTTTTAAAACATTTATCATGATTTTTGAAAGTCAATTAATTTTAAAAATACTACATTCATGTCCTATTTAAATTTCAATCATTTAAAAATAGTTTAATAATTTTCAAAAATAAACACATTTTCCCAAACATCAATCATTACACAAAATGATGTATGCAGTCATAGTGGGAATACACTCCTCTAATGTAGGGAATTATCATCTCATTTTCTCAACCCATGATAATGAGACTTAAAAATCATATAATTTTATCCCAAACACTTATGTACCCAACTCCCTCATAAATTTATGTTTAGTATAAAATTGTTAGGTACATAATTTTATGCTATATATTTCATCTTTCGACAATCCTACTACTTTCTATGATTTTATCCTATGGAATTGGAAAGAATGAATTCACCTTAAATACTGACAACCAACACCAAAGGAAAAAACAAATAGATTTAATTTTTAAGCCAAAGATCAACGCTCTGATACCACATGTAACATCCCACCCCTCTAATTTGATTTAGGGGGTGGTAGAATAGTACTTGTCCTCATGAAACCTCCCCAAGGAACCAATATCTGGAAATAAATGCCGAAGTGTTTCAATGAACTTGGTGGAGGATTTTCCCTTTTAAAATAAAACAACTATTCATCCAAAAACCAAACCAAACCACACTAAATTTTGAATGAATACAATAAAAGTCAAAATTTTCATTCCATATATCTAACCAACTAAAGAAAATTATCAGAGAGGAAGACCACAAAAACAAAATAAACAGTGGAAAACAATGTGAAAAAACTCCTAGATGACCTAGAAACACTAATTCATTACATGATCCATGATCCAACTCCAGAAAAAACCCATATATCTTGTAGGGGTGCTAGAGACATGTGATACGTTAACTTTTCCCACATCCTGGTAGAAGACATCAATGAAAGAACCAAAGTACCAAGGTAGGGGTGAGTACTAAAACTCTGTAAGATTTCCCCCAATGACCTCCCTACTCACGCCACTTGGATATAATAGTTATCCACATTTTTATAATGAATATTGTGAAAGAAAATTCCAAAACAGTGGATACTAAATATAAAAAGACACAGTGAAAACCATTTTTTTCACCAATCTAGTTTTCATGAGAATAACAAACAATGATTTAAAACCATTTCTCACTATCCATTTTGAAATAATCATAGAATTCCACCTATCCACACATCCATCCATGCATGTAACATGGACCTCCCTATACTCACGAGTGGTGATTCATCCTTTCCCTAAGACATCACTTAGTGAACCAATTTTATGGGGTAGATCCCTAACCATTATCTATCCCACTAATGATGGGTGAGACTCCTGACCCTTATCTGCCCCGCATGCACATTAATAACCAAAACCACTATGCCAAAAAAATCCAAACCAACCATTCCACACTTTTCAATAAAACTATTCTTCTATTGAAAACCATTGAACCAACCAATTACAATAAACCATTACATTTCAATAAAATAAAATTCATTATTGAAAACATTTTGATTATATAACTTAACCATTATTCCAGAAAAATCCCCATTTTATAATAAAGTACCGACGTTCATTCCATAAAACTCCAAATTTTCAACAATTTAACAAACCATCAATAAAGAGGGTTTCAAACAAGAAATTCACAATAAATTTCATTCAATTAAATCAATTTTAAACTAATCTAATGAATTATAGTAAGATAAATCAAGAGTGAAGCAACCTACCTCAAGTGTTTTGGAGAAAATGGTAGGCGGACAAAGAATGCCCAAGAAACTGGGTCAATTCTCTATGGAACCACCTTATATCACTTCCACTATCATCCAAGAGACCAAATATCATCATATTTTGAATCCAATATCATATATGTACCCATAACAAGCAGATATCTTTGAATTCAAGAGGATATGGGATGTATATCTAAGTAGATCTAAGAAACTGATCAAGAACGTATGAATCTTGATTGAAAATTGCAAGGGAGGGCTCTTGATTGACTCCAATTCACATAGGAGAGGTTCTACATCCTTTAATTGAGATAAAGCCTTATATAGGGTTGATTTGGGAAAAACAAGTAGCTTAATCGGAAGGGAGTCCCATATCCACATTTTAAAGATGTGATGTTTATCCCACACATGGTGTAGTCACACGGTTAGACAAACCATGCACTAACTATGTGCTCGAAAATGCGGTATATAATCCTCTACATGGCCTCCTCGCATGGACTCCAAACCATGTGTCAACCATTCCAAATCTCACATCCTAAATTATCACACATTCACAGTTTTTATTAGGATTCTGAACGATTTGGAAAAACTGCACGCAGCCTGTGCACCACCCCTTTAACCCCAAAACCACAACCAAAGTTCTTCAAACTCTTCTAAACATCCAAATTAAACATTGAATATATGAAAATCACATGTTAATGGTGACATACTATAATTATGGGTACTACCATAAGTTATGAATCAATAAGACAACAAAAAGATATGGAATTTGTGGGACGCACATTGGTTTATAACATTGTGAACTAGTATAAGTATATGTAGGATCACTGATTATGTTAAGGACATGAAATTAGGCCCCAACATAAACTATTTGACACACAAATAGGTCCATGCATAGCAATGTGAATATGTAATAAAGTTCATGCATAACCTTATTGACATGAAACCAGCTCCATGGATAACATTGTGAACATGTAATCTGGTTCAGGCATAACATTTTGAACATTTAATTAGGTTCATGCATACACTTATGGAAATGAAACAAGGTCCATTAATAAAATTGTGAACATGTACTCAGGATCACACATAACATTATGATCATGTAATCAGGTTCATACATAGACTTATGGACACGCAACCAGGTCAATGCCTAACGTTATGAACATGTAATCAACTTCACACATAAAATTTATACTCATGATTCATCCAAAGTTTCCCAAGGTAGTAAATGGAGATAAAGTTCCCACCCATCGGATAATAAAATCATTCATACAGGTTCCATAATATAATAAAAAATTCATCATATCACGACCAATACAAAGAGATAGGTTTCATAAGAATCAAATCATAACCCATGAATTAAATGGTGATCATTTATGCTTCAACACATCATAACTTATGAAAAGAGATAGGTTTCATTAACACATAATGAATTCATAACCCATGAAAAGAAGTCGGATTTAAAAGTATAGAACCCATGAAAGAGAAACTGTTGTTACAAGAATACCTCCATCAAAATATAATCCATTAAAGAAATAAAATGAATGGAATTGTTAGATCATTTCCTTTAACGGAATGAGTAACTAATATAGATTTCATCTTAGATGTAAAATAATTTTGAATCATCTTTCACAAACGTTTCTTGAGGGAAATTTCGCGTCTTCTATGAAAAATGAATTTTAACATCTAAAACCATTTATAAATCATTTTCTCATAAAATACCTTGAAAACTTAAAAAGAATACTTGAAATGATTTTTAAAACATTTTCCCATTAAAATTACTTTTCCAAAAAAAATTATTATAGTTTATCATTTAAAAAATTTAAAGGAACATTCAAAGAAATGATTGTGGGTAAATCCGTACATGTCCTATGAGGTAAAAAACATTCATTTTTCACGTTAAAATGGATAAAGAAACGTCTTGTTCGGATAGAAAAAATAATATCCCTTATAATAGATTGGTAAAATTTGAAAAGTTTAAACATGTATTTAAAATATTATAGGATAATGGAATAATATTCCTTGAATCTCTTTTTAGAAAACATGTTTTAAAGGAGCATATATTTCTGACCATAGAGAGGTTAATGTTAGGCTTCCTGGAAAAAAAATTCTAATATATCTTATGTACCAATGAGTATAAAATTGTACCAATATATGAATATATCATGAAATAAATAACTATAAATAATCACATGTGTTTTCTTGAGATATTTATCCTAATATTTCATCAAAGTAATCATAAATAATAGCAATCTTGTAAAGTGATGACACTGTATAAATAAACTCTTATAACTTGGTAACTCAGGATCATACTCACCAAAAATGAAATTATGTGAAGATTATAATATCATTAAAAGTTTTAGATTAATTATATTTAAAATTTAAGTATATAAACCTCAAATAAATATTTTAGGAGATTAAAAAACGTGAGTCCCAAAGAAGGAAATTGAGACAAAACTATTTTACCGATCTGGTAACATATGAAACTTAAACACCATGAAAGAAGGATCAAAAAATGGAAATTTTAATACCCATAAATTATTATATAAGATAAATATAATTTTATAATTTTATGTAAATACACCACACAAAATTATAGAGTTGTGAACATAACATGTATCTCACAAAAATTAAATGTTAGAAGAAATTGCCTTTGTGTCTTGACTCTCTTCATACAAATATAAAATTCCAGTATAATAAATATCTATTTATAATAAATATTTTAAATGATAATATTTTTATATATAATACCATATATGGTTTTGTTATGACCTTATATTACCCTCTTGTTAATTATCCAATGTAAATGTTTCACTTCGGGTAATAGTTGATTGGTTTCTTCACATGGGTCTTGATTTGTAATATCATTTTTCCATATATTTATATCTTGATTAAAAATTTAAATAATGATATAAATATCATTTATATCCAGTATATTTATTTTTTAATTTTTTATAACATAAAGAGTTATGAAATGGAATACACTGATCATGGAGATGATAAGTCGTACGTACGCTTGAATGATATTTCTGTTTTAATTTTCCGGTTGAATAAAAAGAAAGAGAATGAAATATAAATTTATATGTATATAATATAATTAAAATAGTATTTTAATTATATATATATCTAATAATTTTTCTAAAATCATCCCTAATACATGAAATATAAGGCCCCAGCCTTAAACCATACTTAATCTTGAGTTATTACAAGATTACACATTGAGGATCTTTTCTGGTTTAGAGTTTTAGAGAATTAGATCATGAAACATTCATTACATTCCACATTTAAACAAAGTGGTTACATAAAAGACAATTTTCATTCTTCCTATCAACGGAAACATATTTAAAATAAAACATGGATTATTTCTTGACACATCCTTGACACTATCATCACATCATGTACCTTTCCCTTGACCTGTGAAAAATATTTCAAAAACATGGGATGACCATAAAAAGCTCAGTAAGAGTTATAAAAATATGGAAAGGAAACATGTGTTCATATATACATTAGAATGAAATCACCCTTTACCCATAAAACATAGGCATATCAAATCATGAATAAATCAAAGAAAATATAAGACATAAAGGTAACTTGAGGCATTCATAACATTCTTACGTAGGGAGTAACCCTCTTGGTTACGTTTGGAATACCCATCACAGTATATTCCCTAAATATCATCAGAGAAACCTTAACATTTCACTCCTTCGCGTTACCCAATGCACTGGAGAGCTATTACGGGCTCACCCGCCCTTAGTTTATCACGGAACCACCCGTTTTCATAACAATGCCCATGAACCATAACATAAATGTGTCACATAAAACATGCATAAAGGAAACATAACATTTCCATATTTCAATCATAAGATAACATTTTAGTATATTGAAATATTGAATCCATTCAAAAAGAAACCATTTCCAAAACCATTTAAAATAATTAATAAAGAGATTTTTGAATCAATGTGTCCCATACCACCTTGAAGCTTAAAATTTTAAACCATTAATATCCATATAAATAAATCCTTAAAACCATTTTTAAAACATGGATATTAATAAGAACAAATAATTAAAACATTTAAAACGATATTTTGGTTAAAGGGGTTTTACCAAAATCAGAGACACTTGAATACAATAATTGAGGAATAACATTTAGTCAGAACTTTAAAATATCATGAGAATAAATGGATTCATGATATAATACTCCAAAGGACAGTATATACACCATATAAGAGTGAATTGGTTCATAACAACAATAAACTCTCAATAGAAATGTCAAATGTGATGAAATCCCTTATAAAGAATGTATCCTTAAATTAAGGAAAAATCAATCTCAAAAATATGTGTGAAAAATATAAATACACCCAATATAAGTGGATACTAAGTGTAAAACAATAAAATGTCATTCACACATATTCATTGGATGACATATTCAATGACTACATGTTGAACCCAAAGAAATCGAAATTGGGTTAAAAAGTTCCCTTGACAGCCTAACGACATCACATCAAAAAGAGTTGATGAGAGATAAAAAGAGTATCTCATCACTTGGACATAAAATTTACATCAACAAGGATATATGAGAAAATATCCCAAAATAACAATATGTAAATTAAAAGACCCAACAAAAGAAGTCTTTTAAAAAAAAGGAGGGTGAAAGGTTCCCTTACCGACTTGGGTATCTTTCAAAACATACACCCCATGAAAGAAGGAAAATAGATCATTGATGTAAATACTCAGAAACGAAAGTATATTACACAAAGATTAGAATAATTGGCAGTACATACACCACTCAATGTAATTTGTGGCAAATGTAGCATAAATCTCACGAGAATAAAAGTGAGATGAAAAATCCCTTAAGAAAATTCGGCAGCCTAACGGCGCCACTCAAAACTTCCAAAAATGATTTATGAGAGGAAATAGGGTCTCTCATCATATGAACATAATAATTACAGTAGTATTAATATAAAATAACATCCCAATAATAATAAATATGAGCATAAAAGGAATGACATAAAGAGTGTACTTAAAAAGAAAGAGAGGTGTAGGATCCCTTACCTCGGGTCCGACTTGACTCGATCATTCTTTAATCTCCTGAATAATAAACTTGAGTTAATTTATACTTCCTTAAGAAACTTTTTCAAGTTCATTATTCCTTTTATACCACTTATTACCATGTCATAAACATTATGTAATCATTTAAGTTAATAATATTTGGTTTGCCGATATTTGGTTCTTAAATCGAAAGTGGACTTCTTACAATTACATGTTGTTCGTGTGGCCAAATGTTTATTATATCCAGAATTGTATTCATGATGTAGATATAATATATGTCATATATATACAGTACATGCATGCATTTATAACATTACATAATCATTTAGAGGTAAGAAATGAAATGCACCGTTCATGGAGACGGTAAGCCGTACGTACGCATGAAAGCTACTTTCATTTCTATTTCGTATTTTATAGAATGGAATAATAATGATATAAAGGTATATTATAATTCCAGTATAATATCATATATAATATCATATTTCCATCCTTTATACATCCCACATATGGTATTTAACGAATCAAATCACTTTGAGGGGGCGGTAGTCCGCACTTCCTTAAATGAAGATATCGCGTATACCCATAATGGAAGCCATAAAGGTAAGACACAAATGAAAAATACAGAAGCATAAGGAAAACATAAAAATATTATATATCATATATAAAAATAGTGACATCATAATGGCCACCTTTGAAGGTGTTAAATGAGTATTGAACAATCACCATTTCGGGAGGCAGAATTTCACCATCCACGGAAACCGTCTGTTCTTTAACCATTTGATGTAGTTGTGTGAGAGTGTAGCTCGAATAAATCTTATAACAACATCCTAGTATATTTAAGATACTGGTGTTGTTACAAAAGAAATAAATAAAAAGAGTTTAGGGGGTTGGAGAAGCAAAATAAAACAAATGAACATGAGAGAATGAATTACCTTTAAAAGTGTAACTCCTTTTGATTTGAGCCTAAAGGCTTCCTTTGAAAGGATTATTCCCAAAGGGAATCCTCTAGGATTAGGAGAGGGTTGTGGAGAGAGTAAATGGGCAGGGGTTGGCCGAGCCAAAGGCTTGATGAGTGTGTGAAAAGAGGTAGAGGTGGGGGCCTTTTATAAGAGGAGAGGAGGGGCACTTTTGGAAAGTAAGGAAATATTACTTTATTTGAAAATGTGTTTCTGTTTTAAAAGGTCCCACATTGATATAATTCGTGGATAAGGTTATAAGGGTTCGAAATCCACCCATCCAATAAGTTTTGGACATGTGTAGTTCATAGATATTACATTATATTTCCATTTTAGTTTAATCGTTAAATAATGATGTCATCACTGCATCATTATGATGTCATAAATAATTTAATTTATTTAATGTCTAAAAATTATAAAAAAATTACTATGATGTATGAAATCTTTTTATATTTCCAATGAATATTTATAATCAAAAATATGACTTGTATAACCCTACTTAAAAATTGTTTTAGTAAAACATATCATGTTTGTGTCAATTTTACTTTTCCATTAAATAAAAATATATTATTGTCATTTTCCAACTAAAGTGGCTCCATGGGGTCCCCAAGTTGTCCCATGGCTTGTCTTGGTCGTCCATGACTCACCCAATAGGTGTAGGACAAGTGTCATGGTGTTTTTACATTCTTATAATATCATTTTTACCTTAAACTACCCTAATTACCACTAATCGCGATTAAAAACTTAATAAGTTACTATTCACCAAAAAATTATTTTTATCCCATTGAACCACATTTTACTTCTTAATGACAACCATGTATGTCGGATTTTCAAAATTCAATACACATTAGTGGTAAACTTTCATTTAACTGAAAAATCAGTTTGCTTGATTACCACTTAGTGGTTTCACTATTCATCAAAAAATGGAGTTTTTCAGAAAAATACCAAAACTTCACCCTAAGCTATATTTGATATTCCGAATTCAAAAATGAAGTCCCTTTTAAAAAATTCAAAACATATTAGTCACATTAATTAATTTAATAATTAATTCCCGTTGTCAGAGCAAGTAGCGTGTTTTTATAAAACAATAAGTATCAAAAGATTGACACTAGTTTAAGTCTGATTTCAAAGTGAAATTAATTCCAACGACCACTATTGGATTTAATGGTAAAAATATTTTCTAATTTCACTTTAAAAACAATTCAAAATATTATCTAATCATATAAATAAAATAGATTAAAAAGATATTTTGAATCAAAACACAACATTTTACACTATTCATTAAAAAAATGAACTCTATCGGAAAAAACCAAAAAATTACACAAAGTAAAATTTGATGTCCCGATTCTTAGTAAGAGTTTTATTTGGTCCAAAATAATGTTTAAGAGTGAACAAAACTATATTTAATGATGGTTCAACATCAAAAGGTGATAAGTGAACCTTTAGTGAAAACTAGGGCATATACGCCTAAAATTGAATTCTTTCCGTATTTTTAGCCTTTATCTTTTATTGGATAAATGTAAAAACATTTAAAAACATATATAATCATATTTTAGTTATTTCTATCCATTCCCACCAATAAAACG
This sequence comes from Viscum album, assembly GCA_963277665.1. Taxonomy (NCBI): domain Eukaryota; kingdom Viridiplantae; phylum Streptophyta; class Magnoliopsida; order Santalales; family Viscaceae; genus Viscum; species Viscum album. Next base: position 899,978,081 of record OY728127.1, read on the forward strand.
GCTACATGTTAACTACCATTTAAAATAATATTATTAGAGTGCAACGTAAGATTCCCAAGAAACTCGTTGTTGCGTGTTGGGTACGCCATCGAGCATAGCGTCCCCTTTAAAGTCATATTAATATTTTATTCACAAATAGGGATAAATATGAAAATGTCATATTCTTTATTTACCTGGGGTGTTACATGAAATGTTTTTCGGGAATGAATCACATCATTTCGATGGGGCGGTAGTCCACACTTCCTTAGACAGAATTATCAAAATTACACCAAATGGAAAGAAAAAAAGATTCATGTTGTAAAATAAATACACAAGAATAAAGAAATAATAAATATAATATATTTAATATATAAATATATTTTCCATCATAATTTCTACCATGATATGTGCTAAATTAAAAATGAATAATCATCGTTTCTTGAGACTGTAGTTCACTATACACAGAAATAGTTTGTTCAGGATCCATAGGATTGAGATGTGTCTAAGTGTATGTTTAATTCCTAGAATAAAAAAATTATATTTATGATAATTTTTTTTCACACAATAATGTAATAATTATAGAGGAGGGATGAGGAGTGAAAATAAAGGAAATGAGCTTGACAGAAGACATTCCCTCTTAATCGGGTAACTCCTTTCGGTTTGTGCCAAAATGCTTCCATGAGAGTATTTTTTTACAAATAGAGTATTAATGGTATAGGGGTGGGATATTGGGAGGCTAATTGGGAAGTTATTTTCCCAAACTATTTTTTTGAGAGCTTTTATGATTGGATAGATGTGGTGAAAATTTATAGTGGAGGAGGAGTGACACTCTTGTAAATATTTGAAGTGAGAATTCCACCCAGGTTTTCCATGTTGAAAGTGAATACAATAATAGAGAAAAGTTCAAATTGTTTTTATATGTTATAAATAGGGACATCATATTGTTTTTTTAACATTTTTCTTAGTCATTTTTGTTCTTAATTTAAAGGATTAATACTTTATTAACCTAATGTTTCTCTTAACCGATGTAATTAATTTGGATCACTTTTACTAATATTTTTGGTAAAAAAAAGTTAAAATTATTTGAAATTATAAAATTTTCTGATTCTAAATATAGAATCCTTTTTTTTCAAATTATAACCATATAAGTGGAAGAAATTAATTTTACATTAACCCTGTTTACCTGATGACACTGTGGGGTTTTAAAGTAAAAACATTGAAATTTTTTCTAAATTTTTATACCCAATTTAAATTTCAAATTGATTAAAATTATCTAAATTTAATTAATTGCTAATAATTTAATATAAATATACTATTAAATAATTAAATAAATATAATTTAACCTTATAAATAAATTAGATGAAAAATTGGTTTTGAAATATATTATAGTATATTTAACTATTCATTAAAAGATAAAACCTTAAATAAAAATACCAAAAACATATCTGGGAATAATTTTAATATTTATCATCCATATATAATGTTAATATAGACATATTAATTCAATAATGTTTACAAAAAATGGTTTTAAAATTGGTTCTCCATTAAAAGGAAGAAAAACTACCATTATAAGAAAAATTGGTTTTTATGCATAAAATTGTGTTTGTTATTATCTTATGTCTATGAAATCTATTGGATTAATATAAAAAATATTTGATTGAATATATAACTTATTTATTAGGGTAATATAACTTACCAATGTTAATTATGTTTAATATACTTGGTTAAAATAGCACTTTGTCTATAATAATATTTTCCTTAATATTCAATAATTTTTCATATTCTTTAATCGGTAACCTATGAATTCATAATATATTTGTGTACATAACATATTTTAATTATTTATTTAATACTATTTTTATATATCAATTTAATTTATAGGATATATTTCATTATAATAACATTTTTAATAATATTTTATAGATAGATAACAGGCGGTCTTGTGTGTTACGCAAGCCATTGAGGAAGGACAATCATGAATGTAATGTACACTATCCTTATTGTTCTGTGTAACGTACGCCAAGTTAGTGTGGTGTGTAACACACACCAAGTTGGTTCTATGTTAATGTAATGTTTTACATTGTTAAAAACTATTTTAATTGTTGAATGAAGTGAAAAATATCAAAATATTAAATTAATTTGAATTTTTTTTTCAAAATATCGGTTGGTTGCAATGAAAACCCACAAGTGCCAGCCCGTGAAAAACATAATTATTTGGATACTAAAACTCTGCCTATTGTTTTGGGAAACTAGGTTGAAAAATAAGATATAAAAATTTTTCAACTAATTTTACAATTCAATAGAAGAAATCTAGTTATGCTCTCTTGGTATACAAACCTAGGAAAACATTAGAGAACATATCAATTCCCTGGAACCATCAAATTATACTGAGTTTGATTATATGTTAACTATATGAGACTTGGTATATCCTGAAGGAACATAATATTTTTAGATTGTTATACTCCATGTTTCTTTAAATTTTGTACAAGGGACAAATCTATTCAAAAAACATAAGTCCCTACCCATGACCATGTCACAAATTTATGGAATCACCTCAATTATGTAAAAACTATATCTTTATAGAATCATTCATCATAGTGTTATTAATTCATGAAACTATATCACCTATTCTTGATCCTAATCTGCATTAGAGCCTTTCCTAAAAAATTTGAATGGCATAATTCCAATTTCATTAAGATATGTTCCAATATCGATGTCCCTTATCTTGATTCCAGCCACATGTTTTTTTCTAACCAAATCAATTTTCCATCATAGAACATGTGGGTTATCGATTTTCCTAAAATTTGTTCCCTAAAACAAAGGTTACTCTTTATCATAGATCTACCCATGAACTCAAGTTCAAGACTCTCCATTTAGTAGAAACTAAAATCCATCTATCATTACACTCCCCTGGGAAAATCCCCTATGAGGATTCTATATCAATGCTGATCATATTCTTTTATATGGAATGTGATCAACATTTTACTTATAATTGAATTCCATTTACTTAGAATGAATCCAAATCAAATGGGGGGGGGGGGGGTTCATCCATAATTATGTTTCATTCACTTTCCCACTAGGTATTTGAGAACTTTCAAACCAATGGAAAAATATTGATATGATTTTCATGAATTACATAAGGTTTTGGGGATGAATTCATTAGAGTTTTGGATTGATATTTATTTTACATGTGATAAATTTTAGTCATTTTACAATTCATTTCACTTATATAATTATTATAATTATGTATGAATACCTTATCAAAAAAATTATCCATCCATGGCTAGCCAGTTAGCAATATCGACCATGGGACATATGGGAATCACCTCAACCATGCTTGGATCTAGCATACCCACTATGCCAAGCTGTATGATCTGTGTGAGCATAGAGCATGTTTGGTGTAGATGAACTAGGTGCAATGTGTACGTGAGGTTCTTGGGTGGGATGTAAAAGGGTTTAGTGTGGACTAAGAGTGATTGTGTGCATTATTATAGGTGGAAAACATTGCAATCAGATTAAGGAAGAAGAGAACATTGGATGAATTATTAATCACTTACAGACTGAACCTATGTCTGATGCGGGATGAGATAATGGAAAAAGAAAATTTTCACCTACTAAAAATAGATAGATATAACAATATCCATCATGTCATGTGAGTATGAATTTTTTGAACATGCTATGACCACGTCTTCCACCTATCCAACCCTATCTTACTCAACATTGAAACAACAATTACTATCTTATTACCTGAAAATCATTTCCAACAATCAAGATGATGATGGATCAAATCATGCATGACACCCCAAAGATTCCCCTAAAGATTCATCATTCATGAATAAAATTATTAAAATAACTATTCAATCACATGAATGGAATCACATGAACCACATGAACAAATCCGGAGTAGTACAATGGATCACACGATTAAGTGATGATGATCACAAAAAATCAATGATTATATCACCACAAAATCACTTAAAAACCACATAACTTCTTATCGCATGAATATATCATCATTTATAGCCTTCATAATGTGAAAGACTTAATGGTTTTCAATTGATTTTATGCTGACATATCATGTGATCACATGAAGTGATCATACGATCATGTGATGTTATTATGAGTAGACCTCGATGATTGTCATGTGTTTGTCCACCTAGGCACCACATGATCTTGGAAATCCATCAAAACCATCATGTTAATCTCCTAATAAAATCAAATTAATCTCATCATGTTAATTGTTAATGAAATCTGATATCCACCTTTAAAATTAAATGATCATGGAAATAATGATGATTTTAGGAGGTTCATAGAGTTTTCATCCACTGTGTCAAGATGGTGCATGCGGTGTTCCCACAATGAAATGAAATGGGAATTTTATATACTTTGCCTATATAAAGCCCTACCTCCACCTATAAAATGATAGGTATATACATGAGGGGAGGATGAAAAATGAAAGAATAAGAGGAGGAGAAAAACAAAGAGGAACATAATGGGTAGTAGAACACATACTTTGGAAAAAATATCCATCAAATCATGAGACTATTTCATGAGATCCCATCCTGAAATTCTATCACGTGAATCCCTTAAGTTCATGATATCACATAAAATTGTGAAAATATTATGATTCCTTCATGTGAAACTATTTTTTATGATGTGTGTGTATTTCCTTGAATATTTTCCCTATAATGAGAAGCATTAATGTGGCCCTGACATTTAAACACCATGTCGCATGAAATTTCTCCACTAGATATACACTCCCCAAAAGGAGGCCTTACATGACACTTTCACATGACACCCTCACAAACCCATGGTCCTTCGATCCCTTCATTCAACATTTATGCCTTTGAAATGAATTTTGTTTTCTTATGTCCTTGTCTTGTGAATATTTGTTCATGTGAAGCATTCACATGATCACATGATTATTTAACAATCCCAAAACACCTTCATTTTTGTTGTAATGGTTCCCATGGCCATGTAATGGCCTCAATTTCCTTTGATTATGTGGTTTAAGTCATGTTCTCTTGATCGCGCGACCCCATTTTGTTTTCATTAAACTATTTTACATACTCTATTAATACATATGTGTTGGAAACCCTAATAAATTCACCCTATATCCAAGGAACACAAACATTAGCCCTTGGTTTAATAGCCCTTTCATTCAAGATATGTCCATGATTGACTGGGGTTATGCACCCATGGATATTTTTCACCTTTATACACGAGGATCCCTTATCATGCACCCTAGTTTGCCTGATCAATTAAGAGTGTGTGATCCTTTTAGGGTCACACTATCCCACGAATGTTTTTATGAAAATTATTCATGCGATTCTAATACATGGTTTTTTCTATATGTTCTACCTTTGATCTATTGGAATTATTTCCTTGATCATAAAAATCCCTAGAACATGTAATATTTAACAAGGTAAATCCCTGGGACATGTGGAATTGATTATATGAAATCCCAAAGACTTATCAATTTGATGAAACAAAATCCCTTGGACATGATAGCTTGATCAAATGAAAACACTTTGAAATGTGGGCCATATCATGCAAAATCCCTTGCACATGTCCAAATTATCATGAAGAAGACTTTGAACATGACTACTTAATAACATGAAATCCCTTGTAAATTTTTTCTTAATCATGTGAATTACTCGGTACATGTGAACCTTGATCATATGAAATACACAGATGAGTCATCCTTTACATGAAAACTCCCTCATACATGTATGGGACATGTAATCCTTGTCATGAAGATACCCTCATACATATCATCCCTTCCTTTACTAAACACTTAGACATATAAGGCTTATTAGGAATTTGTCCTAGTACATCCTATCATTTTCATATAGAAATCCTTAGATATGTCATCCATTTTAGGAAGGCATTCTTAGACAAGTTCCATCAAACTGTGTGAACCCTATACCATAAGGCTTTAGTAGAGAACCACCTTTATGTGGGGAGTATATATAATGGATTTGGGTTATGCAGACATGAAACACTATTTATGATATTCCCTTAAAAGGGCCACTATTCAATATAAACATATTATATTGACCTTTTATTGTGTTCATCTTCTGTATTCATCTGTTAGATGATAAAAAATGAATATGTGACATGTGCATCCACCTTCGTTCCTGTAAATCAATATTCTAATAATCCAAGGACATTGGAATACCCAATTAACCTATGCATCTATCATCATTCCTCAATTATCAACATACTATATTTAGTTTTACACCAATTAATCCATATTGGTGTAAATACCAAGAATATTATAATATTTCTGAACCATTAGGATATAATCCTCATGATTAGTAATTAAATTTCATCCACAATTAGAGGTTTAAGAAAAAAAGAACTATAAGGACTCTGATTCTTTTTATGAAAACGATAAGTATGATTTCTTACCGAGGCCCTACCATTATACCATATCCTCAATATGTATTCTAATAAAAATTGAAGGAAAAATATGTTTGTAAATGACACTTCAAAAATCCAGGAAACACTCATTGTGTAAGCCCCATAAAAATCAATCTTATGATCCCATCCACTATATCCAATACTATTTTTCCACTTCATTCTCACATATGGAATGAATCATATGGCCATAGATAATAGAATTCATTGTTCCATCAACATAAGGAAAATTCCCAAATATGGTTATATGTTAAGGTGTACATCCTTTTACATCATATAGTCACTCAAATGGACTTAATACTAATTAGGCCGCCTAGGGTAACATTATATGCATAATTCATTTTGAAAAATTTGTCATATAACCATTTTCAATGCATATTTCTATAACATCAAAGGTATGTGGAAACTTATTACCATATCAATAGGATATATGGCATGTCTCTCCATGTCTCTATCCTTGAATAAAATATTCAAATTCCTTCATGAATTCCATTACTTCATGTCATTAAACTATATGGTTTTTCCTTTTCAAAATTTCATAAACCATGTCACTCAAACTATGTGGGTGTCAAATCCTGTTTTCATAGGATACATAGGTTTCCTCTTGGAGGTTTCTATCCCAATTCCAAAACAATAACTACCTCCTTGGATGGTGATAAACATTACAGTTCCTAAATATGGTTACATGGAAGAGAATTATATAAAGACAAAATAATAATGGAGAACCTACGATATACATAGTTATTCTCACCAAATCATGGTTTCGATCAAGTCATTGAAACAAAGGTAACCAGTCTCACATCAGGACATGGTATGGATTTACGAACATATCTTAAAACTACAAAAGTCTCCCAAAGATTGAAATAATTCATGAAAAAGGGTTTGATGAGCCCATCATCCCATATCCCCAACCAATGTGAGTTCATGATAATCATTATTGAGAAACTAAGTTACCACCAACCTTCGGAAAGAATGTCACTTACACATTATGTATTTGGGAGTCATTGGGACTTTTTGTGTATTAAGACTTCCAATGTGGTTAACTATGAAACTATACTAAGAACCTCTCAATCATGCATCAGACCAAAAGGTATGGTTGGAACAACATATAATATCAATTCCCATGTAATTAAATAGATTAATTATAATTTATGGAGAACTATATTACTTTAGGATAAAATTAGAATCATTATGGGACATTTAGATTAAAAATAAAATATACTTTTTAAAAAATACGTGTATTTACTGTTAACTTAAAAATTAATCATTTCATAAAAATCCAAAAAAACAAACCCTCAAATAATACTGATCTAGGGATTTCATGAAATATATTCATTCGTTAGAATTCAATTTCTAAAAAAGGAAGAATTTAATTATAATTTCTTCATGGAAATAGAAATAAAAAACCATTGTTGATGTAAACATACTTTCGAAGAATAAGATGGCTTTATAAAAAATGTAGTAATTATTATTTTTTGAAATAATAATTAAACTAGAATTATTTATAACCCTTATGAATACTTTTCATGATGTGATTATTACTATTCATACCTTTAATTTAATGGTTATGTTAAAAATTATAACTATATCACAATTCATTTAGACTTTGGATTGTGTATAGTCTATGTTATCGAATAATTCACATTTAATTCAAAGGTAACACTTATAAAATGTTGGGGTTTTACAAAATATGTCTGTTTTAGGGTTATTAATACTCTGTGTAGCTATGACACAACCACATCAACATTCTACTATCTTGAAAAAGATATAATTTCTATGAAACCATAAACTCTATACTTTACCAAAATATTAGTATGTTATTATATAAAATTACTTATAACTAGTGTTTTCACTAAATTTCCTATATCTTATACCAAAAAATTTCTATTTCCTAAAAATAATTAAGTCCTACTCTAATACTAATAGTTTCCCCAAACCCACAATCCCAGGTCCGATGCTACAATAAATTTTATTAAACAACAAATTTGATACAAAGTTAGATTACCAAAGCTAAAAAAATCATTATATTACATAATTTTAATAAGATAAATATTTTTTTCAGAAAACTAAACAAAAACTCCCATGAATGAAATGCTTATTTATTAGACTAGCTACTTAAGGAACATATTTTACAATACCAGTGAACATTTTTCTATAATTCAGCCACAATAGACTCCCTTATAGACTTATCATAAGGTATACCAATCTTAATAAATAATGGAATTAAAATACATTAAATGAGTGAGAAAAAACACTCATCAAGGTAAAACTTATCAATATTTCATTAAGGGGTAGATCAGAAGCATATTTGAAACCATGGGTAGGGGAGAAATGTAATATTAAAAATATATATATTAATAATAGTTTTTTGTAATTCTATATTGAAGGACATGAAATTTGAAATTATCAAATGTGTATCATGAAATAAGAGTTTGGGATAATGAATATAGTTAATGAATCATAATAATAATTGCATATATCATAGTTATATGATCAAAACTCAAATATATGAATTATAACATTGAGGATCAAGAATAACATTCAGTTTACCTTAATGGTACAAGAATAAATTTTATTCTCCTATAGTTGATATTAAATTAATTATTTTTTCAATAGTCTAAGAAATACCTCGTGCTTCCCATATTATAAAAGGTATTAATACTTATTTCACATAGTTGATCAAAAATGATTTCTTATTTCCCAAATTAGATCAAGAATTACTTCTTGTTTCTCGGAGATGATCTGGCATTATTTCATGTTTCCCATAGAATATTAGGAATCATTACTTGTTTCTCATTATTAACTCATGATATGTATATATTTACCAAATTAAATATAAGACTTTATTTGAACTATCCATCACATAATAATTATCTATACATATATATACAATTGGACCATAAAATCATTCATACATAAAGCATCACTTAATTAAGACATGGAAAAGAGATGATTTCCAAGAAAAAGATTCCTAAAACACAAACCCATTTCAGATAAAGAACACAGATGGTGGATTGAAAATATTACCAGGGTAATATAAGGATCATTATAGATTTTGACATAGATATAAAAAATAATTTTTTAAATCATTGGATAAATTACATGAAAAATAATTATAAATACCACATTCATAAATGTATGAAGACCCATTAAAATTGGTTTCATTAAAATGAAATAAATTGAGAATAAAAATAACATTTCAAATATTACCCTTTCAATAAATAAAATAGGTTTTTAGAATAAACAATTGTGAATGAATTATTAAAAAAAATTCTTGGGGAAGACATAGAAACCATAGATAATTCACTATTTAAACCAAAATTCCTCAAAAAAATTGAAATCAAACCTTGTAAAGGATTATCTATAAAGAAGAATGATATTTATAGTGAAAGAACCCGTAAAATATTTTTTAAAGGTTTTTACCATAGATATAAAGAGGAAGATAGAGGTCACATTGAAAATTTTATCCCAAAAAGGTGAAGGTAAAAATTTGTAAAAAGTTTTCCTTTTAATAATAAACATAAAAAATAGATCCTTGAAATGTATATAAATATTTTTAGAGTAATGGTGTATTGGAATATAAAACATACAATCATGAAAGGAAACCTTTTTAAATGTTTAAAAATAACATTTTTAAAATTGAACATAATAAAAACCATTAATAAAATATACATGTTAAAGTAGGAGAATGGAAAGATGATGGTCAAATGAGATTTCACATAATTATGTTTATAAATATATATAATATCGGAGGGAATAGAAGAAATAGAAATAGAATAGAATCTTTCATTAAATAGGATGATAATTATTCCACACAAATATATAATTTTTTTAAATAATTTTATTAAGAAAAATAGCTTGTATCAGAAATTATAATTACCCAAGAGAAAAAAACTATTATTGAATAACCATAGAATAGATGAGAAAAAACATGTAAAACCACAATCAAAGAAGAATAATTATGACTCAAGAATACATGTTGTGTCACGAAAACCCTGTATGGAATATGATTTTTTTTAATAGAAACCCCTTATTATATAGATAATGAAATTAAACTTTGATCAAAAGATAATTCAGGATTTTCAGTTATGTTTATCATATAACATTTCACCTATATAATTTAATCTCAATGCCTTCAAAACAAATGTTCCTTATAAAATAAATAAGACATATTCATTCCAAATATTAAATCTATATTACCAATAGAATTTATATCTATAATTAAAATAAATTTTAACATGATCACATGTAACACATAAAACCCCATTTTAAAAAAATATTTTTATGATTAAATTTTATCTATAGGATGAAAATATCAATTTTTTTATTTTCATGGTATAAATTGGTTTATTATAAAATAAATAGAACTAAAATTCAATCAAAATAAAAAAATACTATATTTTACCAAAATAATATTTAATTAAAATAAAGCACAAATGAAGTTTCTTAGATAAGAAAATGTTATTTATTCTAATTAATTATTAAACATTGTATTCTTAAAATCATAATATTATTCTGAAATGTATACATTTAATCCTTAAATATATATTTTATCCTGGAAAATTATTTTCATTTTTTTATGTTATAATTACTTATTTATATTTTCATAAACGTTATTGTTTTAGTAAAAACTATAGATTTAACTATTCATCTAAAAATCAATTATTTTTTAGGGTATAATGTCATGACCCGTCCTCGGGGCCCATGCCATGACTACCCCAAGCCCGCCTTCCATAGGCCAGTTGCTGGAGACTAGCACCAAAGGCATAATCCCAATAAAAGGGAAGACATTGCCTTTTTAACCTGTAACACACACAAATTTTGAACACAAGCGGTAGAGGCAACAACGGAAAATAAATACTTAGTAAAACTGAAAACAAGAGAAAGTGATGAAAGGAAAGGGGCCACAAATACAAGCCAACAATAAAGTACAACTACAGAAAAGTAAACAGAAACTACTGAGTCATCCTCCAGGAATCCCACCTGAAGGGTGGGTATAGATGGCCTCCTTAGAACCGCAGGTCCATCCGCCCGCTCCGTGTACGTCTCCCCAAGTGGTCCACCACCGGGTACAATCTATCTCGACAACACTCTTCCTCGATCAGTGTTGTATGTCATCTGCAATGAACACAATGAAGTGTGGGCATAACACGTAAAGGGGTGAGTATAACGATACTCAGTAGGGACCCTGAGACCCCCGAATTTCTCCTAGAATCCACAAAGGATAAACCACAAAATAGAGATACATTCATGAAGTATCAACCAACCCTACTTAGGAATATTCCCATAGATATACCTAAGTTATCAACTACAGTTCGTCTCCAAATCTTGAGCCCAAGCACAACCCAGTCCACATAGGAAGAAAAGTCAATCACATCAATGATAATGATTGAAAGTCAAGACTTAGCTCACATAGTTATAAAGCTCACAATGAGGGGTAGAGATGATTAGATGTATCCTCTGAATAATCTCCTCTTTCGAACCCATGGAGGATCCCAGTACAGATGTCATCACTGCCGAACCCACAGTAGATCCTAGTACAGAAGTCATCGTTGACAAACCTACGGAGGATCTGAGTATAGAAGTCCTCGCTACCAAACCCACGGAGGATCCTAGTATAGAATTCATCGCTGCCGAACCCGTAGAGGATCCCAGTACAGAAGTCACCGAAATTGCAGCCAGCTCTAGGGTTCTCGCACACATCACGCTCGATTCCAAGAGGGTCCGCTCCTCGAGCCAAGTGTCGATACATCAACTATCTCGATGTCCTGAGTTGATGTATCCCATAGTTCCATCTCATCATAAGGAACCCAAAGCGACCAAAGGCACGTCAATTCGATACCCAGTCTGAGAGTTATTAGCATTTCCATTCCAAGGGCCCGGTTGGAATTACACTTGTTCCAAACCCAGCCATTTTCCAAAGTTGTCCAAAACTCACTTAGAGTATCGCAAGAGGCCCGTCTCGTCATGGGGATCCTAGTTCCATAGACGGTGTGTCAATCGGACACACGGTCAAGAAGATATTCGCATTTAAGTGAAACAGGTCCCGCCCTTCAAGTCCAGTGGGAAGGCGGGTTGGCCGGACCAAGTTTGGCAGGTCCGATCCGGCTGGGAATCGGCCCAGCCCGGTGGAGCATGGCCCACCCAGGGACTCAGCCCAGTGGGTCGGACCTGGTTGGGGGGTTGGCCCAGCCCTGTGGGGCGCGGCCCACCTGCGGACCCAGCCCGTGTCACGTGCCGGTCTTGCACGCATGGCGGTGCTGCCACTCCTTGTTACCATATTAGCTGAAGCCAGTCAGTTTTCTCCAGCATGAGCGGCCTGCAATATCGTGCCGCACCAAGAGGGCGTCGTGGTCCTCCATCCCGGCCAGCTACGACCGGTCAGTTCGTCCAGTAAGTGGCCGACACAGTGGGCCACGGTTCCCTCCGCCGCGTGGCACCTGTGGGTGCCGTGGTTCCCAGCGGACCGGCCGGCTTGGCCGACCGGTCTCTTCACAGAGCCGGCACTGCATCTTGTTGCCACCGCCTCCGGGCGCCGGTGACATCTTTCACCGTCACCCCTTCCAACACCACCTCAGTCACCAACACAATCTAGAATATACGCAGGGTCATCGGGCCATGTTTGTTTGGCCTGCGCCCTCCGCATTAGGTGATAAAAAATGGCCAAGAGTGAACCAAAGCATACATCAAGAAAGATGGTATATTTTTTTCATTTAAAATCATACAAAACCCCTACCTCAATTTCACGAGAATTTCAGGTCGACGAGCTGCAGAAGGCGAGCGTCGCGGAAGATGGTGTCGCGATATATGGTGTCATCCCGTCAACATCGAAGGAAGAGTCGTTGTCGTCAGAGATGTTCCTCGAGGGCGGTGTCTTCTCACTTGATGCAGAGGAAGAAGAATGAAGAAGAATACAATCGAGGGACTTATGTTCTTCGTCGGAGAGGGTAAATGTTCTTCGTGGGAAGAAGGCCCTCCCTATTCTCTATGGATCCACCAACACAACATATGCCAACCCAAAAATATTAGCTTAGGCTATTATTTTATCCATAACATTAATTTCAATATAATTCAAAAAGTTGAGCCAATAAATAAATTAATTAAGTTGGCACATTTAAGGGGAGGGAGGTGGAGAGGCTCCACCTTAATGTGGGAGTTCAAAGGTTTCAAGGAGTTAAAGGGGGATTTGAAGGGTTTGGTGATCATGTGGGCCCCACCACACTATATCCACTCATGGGAGGTTATGGGTGGTGTGGGCCCCATATCCAACTCCTATTTGGACGAAATAACCACCACTTAACAAAAAATATTCAACACATAATTTTTATTTGATTTAAAAAGAATCCCAAAATATTAACTTTCAACCTATACAAAACAGAACTATGGTAAATGTCCCCTTAAGTGAATACCGGTGCTACTAGTTTATCGTTGTTTTTGGATTTCAATCTTGAGAATCGGTTCAAAAGATAGAAAAACCCGCATGTACATTTATTGAACGTACTCGAACAAAACTTCATAAAATTATTCCGGGCACACCGGGGCTCGGAATCATGTGATGTTCGAAACTACGGTCATGAAAAATTCCAAATAATTTAATAAAAAAAATTCCTTGAAATTTTCGGGTCTTTACATTACCCCCACCTTAGGGATTTACATCCCTATAAAGCTAGAACACACACTAGGGAAGCAAATGAGGGTACTGAGCACGCATCTGAGCCTCCCGCTCCCATGTTCTCTCCTAGAGGTTCCCGTGCTGCCCGCAAATGCGCACCGGAGGAATCGACCGTCCACACAAGACCCACTCCAGTCGATCCTTGATCTCCATTGGGACCTCCATTAAAGTCTTCCTGTAATCGTTGCCCATCTCTCCATGGTCAATGATGTGGGATGGGTCGTGAACGTATCTCCTCAACTGAGATATGTGGAAGACGTCGTGCACCCGGTGTAACTGAGGAGGAAGGGCCAGGTGGTAAGCCACATCACTTACTCTGCTGAGGACCTGGAACGGCTTGACAAAAAGCGGAGATAACCTTCCACCTCAGCCAAATTTCCATAGACCTCATCGGGGTGAGACCCGTAAGAAGATGTGGTCGCCATTCTCGAACTCCAGCAATCTCTGTCTTCTATCAGCATAGGACATCTATCTTCTCTGTGCAGTCTTCATCCACTCTAGGATGATCTGAACCTTCTACGTCGTATCCTGAACCATTATTGTTCGAACAAGTGCTGACTCCCCTGGGATAGTTCAGCACAGAGGTGATCTACAAAGTCGGCTGTACAGTGCCTCATAAGGTGTCTTCCCAATGGTGGAGTGGTAGATATTGTTGTACACAAACTCCACCAAGGGTAAGTGATCCTTCCAACTGTGACCAATGTCATGGACACATACATAGAGCATGTCCTCGAGAGTATGAATGTTCCTCTCAGTCTGACCATCCTTCTGAGGATGGAACGCAGTTCTCAAGCGAAGCTACCTCCCAAAAGCTTCTTGTAACCCCTTCCATAGCCAGGAAGTGAAACGAGCATCTCGATCGGAGATGATAGTCGATGGTACACAATATAGTCGTAAGATCTTCAGAATGTAGAGGCGTCCCAAGCTCTCTACCGAGCCCTACTCCCTGATCGGTAGGAAGTGGGCTGACTTGGTGAGTCAGTCTATGATCACCCAGATAGAGTCATGTCCTATGGATGTTCGTGGATGTATCATCACTAAATCCATGGATATCCCATCCCACATCCACTCTGGGACCTCTAAGGGCTGTTCCAAGCCTGCTGGTACCTGGTGCTATGTCTTCACTTGCTGACAAGTGAGGCATCATGAGACAAACTCTCCAACTGCCTTCTTCATACCCGACCACCAGTGCTGTCCTCTGAGGTCCTGATACATCTTCGCAACTCTTAGATGTACCGATAGAGGGGAAGTGTGGAACTCCATCAACACCTCCTCCTATAGTTCAACGGGTACCATGGTACATCCTCTACAGAGAATTACATACTCCCCACCTTTAGAAAACCCATCAAGTGCCTTCCCTATGGTTATCTGAGCACGTCGCATCTCACAGTCAATGTCCCCACACTATGCCTCTCTAACTCGCTGAGGAAGTGGAGAACTGACTGTGAGAGACTAAAGAAAGGCTGCTCCATCTCTATCCACAAAGGATATCTGCAATGCAGATAGCTACTTAGTCACCTCTTCTAGCAGCTGAATGACTAATCGACTACTGCGATCATCTGCTACAACATTCCCCTTCCTAGGAGTATAAAGTATCTCGAAGTCATAGTCTTGAAGGAACTCAAGCCATTGCCGCTGTCTCAGGTTCAGGTCCTTCTACAAGAAGATGTACCTGAGACTCTGGTCGTCAGATTAGACTATAAAATGCTCTCCCATCAGATAGTGCTGCCACATCTTGAAGGTGAAGACCATTGCTGCTAACTCCAGGTCATGGGTAGCATAGTTCTGCTTGTGTTGTCTCAACTACTGTGAACCATACATGATCACTTCTCACTCCTACATTAAGACACACCCAAGTCCCGTCCCAGATGCGTCGTAGTAAAATACGTACCCAACGACCTCCTCCAGTATCCTCAAGATGGGCGAACTGGTCATCCTCTACCTCAGCTCCTAAAATCTCTTTTGGCATCTATCTGATCACACGAAGGGTTTCCTCTTCTTCGTCAATGCTGAATGCAGTGCTGCAACTCAGGAGAAGTCTGGCACAAATCTCCGATAGTATCTAGCAAGACCCATGAATCTTCGTACCTCCATCACACTTATGGGTGGTTCCCAAGAAAGTACTACCTCGATCTTCGCTGGGTCCACTGCAACACCAGTCTCTGAGATGACGTGTCCCCGGAATTGAACCTCTCGAATACAGAACTAGATCTTCGAGAGCTTAATATAAAGCTGGTGCTCTTGGAGTGTGTTTAGTACTACCCGAAAATGGTAGGCGTGCTCCACCTCAGTATTCGAGTAAATCAATATGTTGTTGATGAAGAATATGATAAAGCGATCAAGGTAAGGCTGGAAGATCCTGTTCATGAGACTCATGAACACTGCTGGAGAATTGGTTAAACCAAAGGGAATAACCATGAACTCTTAGTGTCCACACCGACACCTGAAGATCGTCATCTGCACATCTAATCTCAGACTCTGAGCTGGAGATAGCTTGACCTGAGGTCTATCTTCGAGAACCATCATTCTCCCTTGAGCTGATCAAAGAGGTCATAAATCCTCAGGAGTGGGTACATATTCTTCATGGTCACCTGATTTAGGAGACAGTAGTCTACACACAGTCGAAAGCTCGCATCTTCCTTCTTGACAAACAAAATCGGAGATGCCCAGGGTGAAACACTAGGTTAGATAAATCTGTTTCTCTGCATTTCCTCTAGCTATAACCGCATCTCACGAAGATCAGAGGGAGTCATCCGATATGTTTGAGTAGATATCGGTGCTATCCCTGTGTACAGTTTACTGTAGAAGTCTACCTCTCTACGAGGAGTTAATCCTGGAATGTTTTCAGGGAAAACATATGCCTACTGATCCACCATAATAGGAAAACTCAGACTCTGCACATCAACCGCTCCGAGGATGAGACTAGCCAACTGATGTGTGATTGGCTACCCCATCCCCTGCATATGTCCATCTTGTGCTGCTAAGGCTCCCTTCTCAACGGTGAAGGTGACCCTGGTGCCATCCATGTAGATACACCACACTTTGAAACTAATATAGTCAATCTGAGCATTAACTGTGGATAACTAGTCCGTACCCAAAATGACATCATAAGGCCTCGACGCCGCTACAAGAAGATCCCAGCCGAAGCTCTCACCTCTTAGAGTAATCTCACACTGCCAGAACTAGTCCGTAATCATCGAGTATTCTCCCATAAGAGTCTCTAGCCGTAAGGATCGAGCCAACGGCTCCGTCAGAATCTCCAAGCTCCAAACAAGGGTAGCGACAATAAAAGAATGAATATCCCATGTGTCTATAAGTACTGCAGAAAGGGTGGAGTAGACACAGATAGTACTTTGAATCATCTTACGATGGCCGTGGTCATAGGCCTCGACTTCCTGGAGTTGTGCCCCCCTTTGTCCGCCAGCTCCATGTGGCCAAGGTGGACCTCCGGGTGGTGGTGGTTGTAGAGCCTCGAAACATCCTCCACCACCCGCTGCTCTGCCAACTCCTCTGCCACATCTGCCTGCTCCCTGTGGACCACCACGATCGAACATCTACCTTTGCCTGGGAGGTCCCTCTACTATCGGCTGCTCATATGAATCGTGGGTTGGGTAGTCACAAGCCATGTGACCCTACCCACCGCATGCATAGCATTGCCTACCCCTCGTATGGCTAGCTATGTTTCGTGTTCCCTACACATCCAAACCTGTATCCGGAGGTCACCCACCTGATGGACATTTCCACTTGGACCTCTACGTCAACTGTCTACTGCCGGCTGCAGAAGACTTCGCTACGTGTCGTCCAGCGGTGGGTCTCGCTGCTGGTGACTGCTCATCAAGAAAACTCTTTACTAGAAGGGATCACTCCAGCACCCCTGCCTACATCGGAATACTAAGGGGAATCATCGAAGCCCTGATCTCGTACCTGAGTCCCTGATCCAAGGTCCTATACCAGAAGTACGGGTCCCGTAACATATCTGTGGAGTAGCGTGAGAGGTCAGTCCACCTCACTGAGAATTGAGTTACTGCTATGCTACCCTGCTGCAGATGAAGTAACTCCTGAATCTGCACCGCACGAAGGGTGGATGGAACAGACTTTGAGCCGAAGAGACTCTCGAAGTCTGTCTGAATTAATGATGCCTCATCATGGAACTAAAGCATCAGGCTACACCATCTTCCTACTGCCGCATGCAGGGGAATCGCAGAAAGGATCACCACGAGGTCAGCTCGTGTCCCTACCAATCTGAAAAATCACACCACAGCCTCTTTCCATTCCTCAGCTGCCTGTGGGTCCCTCTCTCCCCGGATCCTGGGTGGCCTCCTTCGCTGGAACTCGTGCAATGCCCTCAGGCGGCGTGCACTCTCTACTGCTGGGGCTGGTGGTATTGGTGGCCTAGCGGGTAGTGGTACCGCTGTTTCCTCTACTGTGATGGGGCCCTGCACCGAGGCCTCATCGCTCAGTAGGCTACCATCTCATACGTAACTCGGAACCCTAGCTGGCTGCCTTTGTGGGGACATCTTGAAAAGAAACAGATGCGCCATGGTTAAAACACTATACCAGGTGAGCTGACATAATGTGATCACGAAGAAAACTTTTTCAATGGAAACACACACGCAATAAGTGATTTCATGAACTGAGTCAAAAATCGAAGGTCAGGGTCCTGATGTGTCGATACATTGTCCACCGCACAACACTGGACTCCCTGGACTAAAAACCACACTCAATAATCTTAACGCTATTTCTTCATAGAAAATAATTAGAGTCTATGTTCTGTGGTAGAACTGACTCCTCTGATACCAATTTGTCACGACCCGTCCTCGAGGCTCGTTCCATGACTACCCCGGGCCCGCCTTCCATAGGTCAGGTGCTGGGAACTAGCACCAAAGGCGTAATCCCGATAAAAGGGAAGGCATTTCCCTTTTAACCCGTAACACACAAACTGTCTGAACACAAGAGGTAGAGGGAAAAACTGAAAATAAAGACTATGTAAAGCCAAAAAAAGAGAATGTGCTGAAAGGAAAGGGGCCAGAAATACAAGCCCAATAGTAAATTACAACTGCAGAAAAGTAATCAGAAACAATTGAGTCATCCCCTGGGAATCCCACCTAAAGGGTGGGTACAAATGGCCTCCTCAGCACCTCGAGCCCATCCATCTTCTTAGTGTATGTCTCGCCAAGTGGTCCACCTCCGGGTACCGTCTAGTTCCACAACACTCTACCTCGATAAGTGATGTCCGTCGTCTGCAACCAACACAATGTAGTGCAGGCATAGCCCGTGCATGGGTGAGTATAATGATAATCAGTAGGGACCCTGAGACCCCTGATGTTCTCCCAGAATCCACGAAGGATAAACCACATAAGAAATATAAAATCATGAAGTATCACCCAACCCTACTTAGGTATATTCCCATACATATACCTAAGTTATCAACCACATTTCTGCTCCAACTCTCGATCCCAAGCACAACCTTGTCCACACAAGAAGTAAAGTCATTCACATCGGTGATAATGATTGAATGTCAAGACTCATCTCACATAGGTATACAACTCATGAAGTGGGGTAGAGATGATTAGAAGTAGCCCTTGAATTATATCCTCTGTCGAACCCATGGAGGATCCCAGTACATAAGTCATTGCTGCAAAACTCACATAGGATCCTAGTACAGAAGTCATCACTGCCGAACAAATGGAGGATCCTAGTACAGAAGTCATTGTTTCCAAACCCACGGAGGATCATGGTACAAAAGTAATCACTGTCGAACCCACGAAGGATCCCAGTACAGATGTCATCGTAGTTGTAGCCAGCACTAGGGTTCCCGAAAATAGCACACTCGATTCCAAGAGGGTCCACTCCCTGAGCCATGTTTCGATAAATCAACTATATTGAAGTCCTGATTTGATGTATCTTGTAGTTATACCTCATCATAAGGAACCCAACGTGACAGATGACACATCAATCGGACGCCCGGTCTGATAGTTGTTAGCATTTTCGTTCGAGGGGCCCTGTTAGAATTACGCTTGTTCCAAACCCGGCCATTTTCCAAAGTTTTACAAAACTCACTTAAAGTATTGAAAAAGGACCCCCTCATCTCTAGGATCCTAGTTTCATAGAGGGCGCGTCAATCAGATGCGCGGTCTAGAAGATATTCACATTTAAGTGAAATGCGCCTGGCCCGTCAAGCCCAGTGGGCTGGCGGGCGGCCCGACCTGGTTTGGCAGGTCTGACCCAGCTAGGTATCGGCCCGGCCTGTAGGAGCACAGACCACCCAGGGACCCTGTCCGACGTGTCCGAACTGGTTGGGGGGTCTGCCCGGCCTGGTGGGGCGTGGGCCACCTGCAGACCTGACCCGGGTTGCGGGCTAGTCCGACTCACCTGGCAGCGCCGCCCCTCCTTGCTACCCGGTAGGCCGAAGCCAGCCGAATTTCTCCAGCTCGAGCGGCCCACAGTTATGGTCCATGGTTCCTCCACATGTGGTGCCAAGAGGGCACTGCGGTCCTCCAGCCCAGCCAGCTACAACCAGCAGGTTCATCTAGCAAGCGAACCACATAGCAGGTCGCGATCCCTCCACCACGCGACACCTGCGGGTGCTGCGGCTCCCAGCAGACCAGCCAGTTCGTCCGACCGGTCTCTTCATGTGTCTGTTGCAGCCTCTAGTTGCAGCCTCTAAATTCAGTCACTGTCACCCCTTCCAACACCACCTTAGTTTCCAAAACAATCTAGAATATATGGAGGGTCGTCGGGCCGTGTTTGTTCGACCCGTGCCCTCCACATTAGGTGATAACAAATGGACATGAGTGAAAAAATGCATACATCAAGAATGATGGTATAATTTTATTCATTTAAAATAATAAAAATCCCCTACCTCGATTTCAAGAACGTTACACATCAATGAGCCGCAGAAGACGAGCGTCACGGATGTTGGGCATCGCTGAAGATGGTGTCGCGGAAGACAGTGTCATTCTATCAACATCAGAGGAAGAGTCATTTTCATCGGCAACGTTCCTCATGGGCGATGTCTTCTCCCATGAAGTGAAGGAAGAAGAATGACGAAGAAGACGATTGAGGGCCTTATGTTCTTCGTTGGAGAGGGTAAATGTTCTTCGTGGGAATAATGCCCTCCCTATTCTCCAAGGCTCCACCAACACAACATATGCCATCCCAAAAATAATAGCTTAGGCAATTATTTTATCCTTCACATTAATTTCAAATTAATTCAAAAAGTAGATCCAACAAATTAATTAATTATGTTGGCACATTTAAGGGGAGGGAGGTGGAGAGGCTTCCCATTAATATGGGAGTTCAATGGTTTCAAGGAGTTAAAGGGGGAGTTGAATGGTTAGGTGCTCGTGTGGGCCCCACCACACAATATCCACTCATGAATGGTTATGTGGGGAGTGGGTCGAACATCCAACTCCTCTTTGGAGGAAATAACCACCCATTAACATAAATTATGTAACACATAATTTTTGTTTGATTTAAAAACAATCCCCAGAAATTAACTTTTAACCTATACAAAACGCAACTGTGGTAAAGATCCCTTTAAGAGAATACTGGCACTGCGGGTTCATCGGTGTCCTAAGGTTTCAATTCCGAGCTATGGTTCAAAAGATAGAAAAAATCGCAAGTACGTTTACTGAACGTACCCAAACAAAACTCTAGAAAATTATTCTTGGCACACCGGACCTCCGAATCAGGTGTCGTTAGAAACTGTGGTCTAAAAAAATTCCAAAGAATTTAGGAAAAACATTCCTTGAAATTTCTGGGTCATTACATGTAAATTTAATATGGGCGATTAATTATCATCATAAGATTCAATCCAATAAGGTATTATTGATCAAGTCTTTTTCTTAAATTGTTTATATACACTAACTTAAGATGATGTGTTTCAACACAGGTAGTAATGTTATGTACCCTTGTATCTTATTGTTCATCCTAGTTTTAAACATGAGTTCATATGTGTTGATTACATTATTTGATATTTTTTCCCTAGCATGTCCTGTTTAGGTGTTACATAAAATTTCATATATCTAATATTTATAGATGTAGGCTAGAAATTATATTTATTAGTTTTAAAATGGAATGACATTCAAATATGTTTTCACTGATTCTATGTTGAGATTGAATAATTGATTTTCCAAGAGTATTAATTTCTATAATTTCACCATTTAAGAATTCCAAGACTCATTGTTGCTTAATGTATGATTCATGTTAATGGACACAATGTGAACTATATGCATAATTCATTTAAAATAAAGAGGAATTCCAGAAATTTGAAAGAAAAAATATCTTTAAATAGTTTAATGTATATTTTATGAATTAATCATTCCCTATTTTATTAGTTTAACGATGATTAAAATGGAAAATTTTAGTAGAATTCTTGCAATACTATATTCACTAATAGAACTATTTTTACCTATGTTTTGGAATTAATATTATGATACGAAATGTTATTTTATGTTACAAGATGATGAAATTATTTTTGATGTTATTGGATTTATATTAAATATGTATACATAACATTATTTAAAAATCAGGTAAATTCCATGGAATTGATATTTTATGATTTTATCATATGTTGAACATGTGACTACTATATTATTCCATGTGTAAGAATTAGTAATTCTTGTCTAAACTACTTAATAGTGAGTTGAGCACGAAATAGTTAATATTGATAGCATAACTAAATATTGTTAAATACCTATAAGTAATATTTTTGATAAAAATGCGGTGAATTATGTTATATTTATAATTATTTACACCATTATAATAGTGTTCAAACAATTATTTAAATCTAACTATTTTACATAAATAAAATTCGATGATAATTGAAGAATCTTGTTAGAAATGGAGTTTCAATTAAATAAACATAATGAACGTATTGAAATTACCTCATGATAAATAAAAATTATAATAAATATACCCCATGTAACCCCTATAAAATGATTCTTATTATGATAGTGGAATATCTTGTGTTAGATAAAAAATCATTTCTATCATTATTTATGTGATGTGATTTTATTCTGATGCTGTTCTTTGGTTAGGTAATTAAATATTCCTACTATGATTAATTTTTATTTTTTATATGAAATCATATCATGTTAAAATTCAACAGAAACTAATTTAGAGTGCTATGATATTTTAATGTATATGCTTCACATTATGATATAAACATTAGTATGAAACGTGTTTCACATATAAAGATGATCATTCGTTGGATGCTTAACTTATATATGATAGAATGTGTATTGATGATGTGTTCCCCTATACAACTTGTTTGAATAGTTATTAAATTAATGGATCATGTCATCATGAAAATTAATTAATTTTCATTGGGATATATTGGTTTCTTAATGATGGTGATGGTAATTAAAAAATATGTTGTGTTAAATGGTGTTGAGGATGACATCAAGTGGGTTGTAATAAGTTAAGAAATTAGTCTAACATATTTTAAAAACAAAATATGATAAGAAGTGTTGAAATTTTGTGTTTATGTTCAATGATTATTTTTTCCATTCTTGACATTCTACTACTTTTGAAGATGTTATGTTTCTTTATACGTTTTAACAAGTATTTTTAATATTGAAATGATTATTTTTAGGCTAAATGTCATTATGAAATTTTTTGAATAATGAATAAATATGAATCATGGGATGAGTACTTATTGAGTTTTTAGTGTAAGTAGGTTCAAAAGTTCTTTAGAGGAACATATATATATGAGGCTACAGAATCACTAGAAGGGATTAAGGTATAATTTGAGCTGGTGAGGACTGAGGATTAGTTCTAGGTCACACTAGTGGTGGATTGTTATTGAAGGCGGATCGGTGATGGTGTAAGATGACATCAGGTTATCCAAATGGATTTCCTTGGGTGGAGTTTCATGAAATATTCAAGAGTTTTTTTATTTCTCACCTATTCATAAGAAATGAAATTATGTATGTTAAAGAGACCTAGTACATGAGAACAACATGCATATATTTTGGAATAATTATATAGAACTATTTAGTAATATTAATCATTTCCTTCACAATGGATTAGATGAGGAAGGTTACTTCATGTCACCCATGGTGTTGGATTTCCAGCAGTCTGTCTCTCCAATTTAGTTAAATTCTGATGAACTTCTGAGAGATCATGAGAAATTAATATGGAAGTACTTTTCCATGGAGTAATATTTTAGTAATGTTCTATATATAGTTTTTAGAAGTATTAAATTGATTTTTTAAGAGGGTAATCTTGAGTTCCTCAGAAGAATCAAGTGTGTATATCTTCTAGAGTTAGTCAGCATTAGTATGATTTTCCCCGGGTGATTCATGCCTCTTATTTCTCTATGGGTTGTTATGTTTGGTTTGGAAGGTGATGTGTTTTTTGGTAATTAATCAACCAACATTTTAGGTATCTCCATGTTTCCACTCTATTTTGGATTTCATATCATGTCACACTTAGGATTCATAAAAAGTGGACCCCTAACTCATTTTCTCTATATTAATTATAATTAATTTATTTACTCTTTCAGGAATCATTTTTATTCTCTAGTATTTGTTTTAATTCTTATGAAAAATAATTTTTATGGAGGTACCTAATATAATGTCCCAAATTATCAAAAGAATTTCCTTTTTCATTCTCATATTTTGGGTGGTTCAAGAGTGTATTCGTAATTTAAAAATGTTATTTTAAACTAGTTTAGTAGTGAATAAAAATTAATTTTTCTGTTTTTAAATATTATTTTTGGGAAAATAGATTTTTTTTGATGATTTTTAATGTTATATAAATATATCATTTTTAATATGTTTATAATTTTGGCATTTATTTTTTTTTCTAAAAAAATATTGTTTTCTATTTTTGAAATTTATATATCACATGAAGATATAAAATATGAATATTTTATATTTTTTCTAGATTCTATAATATAATTAATCTTACTAAAATAAAATAAAATACTTATTATATTTAATAGATTTATAATAGGATGAAAACAAGATAAATAATATCATTAAATTTTCTATTAAATTTCATAAATCATCAAGCATTTAAATGGGTCATTGAATTAAATGGGGGAATGTATGGTTGAGTCCTTAAGAATGATCTCAGAGAGTAACTAATCATTTTAAATCTGATATATTTCTCTCTTAATGTTGCATTATTTCATACCAAGCTTTGATGGTCCATGCATTTCTATAGAAGTCACAGGTAAGCACCCAAACACCTTCCATGTTTTTTCTAATCCACAATAACCCTTTATTTTTCTCCCTCTTATCCCCCCTCTCCCCCTCCCTCTGGTTCTATGTTTTTATCCTGATATTTTGGTAAATTTATAACATACTTTTCTTTTAATTGTAATTTTAAATCCTAATTAATGTCTTGTTATGATGGATTTTTGTGTATTTTTTGTTGAATATAAATTAATAATCATTGGTGGATGACCTTGTGAAAACCTATTATTTGAATAAAACACATTTTTAATGGACTTACTTTATCATTATAAGGTAGGGTATTTCAATGTTTTTTTATCTTCTGATTTTTCTCATTATTGATTTGTTTTCTATCCATCTATATGACCTAGGGAATATTAATCCCTTATGTTTTATAAATATGTATAAAATATAAGGGTTTTATCATTTTTCCTCAATTATTAAACCCCATCACTTGAATGTTTGAAGCTTTAAACATTATTTTGTTGACACCCAAAAAAAATTACAATGAGAAAATTACTTACAGAGCTACAACCATTAGTAATTAATATATACCAGTGATGACATCATGGTAGGTAAGAATAACTTATCCCTCAGGAAAGGTATTGTGATCGAATTTTATTGGGGAAATGATTCCTCTCACATATGAACTTATTTTATAACTCCCTCCCTTGGCATGGTATTGTGTTATTATGGTATGGTGGGATGGGGTATTTCCTGAAGTCATACACAACTCATTATCTAAATTATCTCTTGGGATCAATGTTATGTCCTTTAATCAGTTGTAAGGGGTTCTTTGTTCCTTCCCTTCTTATTTCCTTAGTTGAGCTATTCATTCCATTGAAGTTATTATCCAATTTTGTTATATTATTTTTTATTTATTCAATTTATGTTATTCTAAATGTTGTTCTAAAAGTTGACGATATGTGTCTTGAAATAATATATTAACCTAGGAATAGAAAGGTGGTTATGTTAGTTTTCCCTCCTTATTTCCATGGGATATAATTCTTGAATTCTGATTGTGAAATTTTTTTCATTTACTATATAGATTAATAAAATATAAATATAATATTACCAAAGAGATGATTCAGTAAAACCAAAATGGAATAATTATAACTTGAAATTAGAAAATAAATGATTAAAGGGATTGAAATTGAAAATATGAGAATGATATAACAGAAAGGTAATATTAATTATTTTTAGGTGTACTACTCAAGAAAATTGTTATTAGGTATTCATGGGTATATTTGTATTGGTGTGATTTGAGCTATCAAAATTCATATAGGTCCGCTAGGTCTAGATTAAATCTAATGATAATATTGGAACTAATGATTCTTGTCTCCTTTAGTGTTGCTTCCTTCTATAGAGTTCCCTCATTCAAGTATCATGATTCCGTGAACCATGGTATATAAAGTGAGGAATTAAAATACCTTTATATTGAGTGTGTTCAGGATTTATCATAAGAATATGTTTCTACTAACATAGAGTATGTTCTTGAAGGGGTAAAAGGTAGTACAATTATAGGGATACACTAAAAATTTAATTTGAAAATATTTGACTCATGGTATGTTCATTTGTTCTTATGTTTTATCAACTACTTAAAATCAATTTCATCAGTGGAAATTAGTTGTCCTTATAGTTTAACAATATAACACCCCATGATTTTAAAATAGGACAATGATGTTCACTAGTGTATATGACACCCAAAACCAATATTAAAAGTGAATTTAACACCACAAAACATTAAAATATATTTACAAATAAATTCACTCTCTTTGAAAGCTTGTGGAACGTGAAATTCCATGTCCAAGTGAACCGTAATATAAAATAACATTATATCCTACCCATTAAATTAGTTTATATGAATATAAATAACTAAAAAATGAAAATTATATGGTTTAAAGACAAATAAAATAAATTCATTAGTTATATATTTATTATAAATGTAATATGAATCATGTTAATAAAAAGAAATGTTTTCTGAAAAAGACTTTCAAAAAAGGTGTTTTCATCGTACACTGCCCAAATAATTTAAAATAATATTTTAGAAAATTTAGAAATTATTTTTGAGAAAATAAGCCTTATATATAAAATCTATATGTCATAATTATCATTGGGTGATTTTATTTTTGAATTTTCTAAATCGGTTATTTTTTGAAGAATATTGAAAATTACTTCATTTTGAAAAATTTCTTTTTGATTAAATTAAATAAATGTTAAAATATATTTTAAATTTGTTTTAAATTAAAATAATTTCAACTATGGTAAAATTTAAAAAATTTATTTCATCAGAATAAATTTCATGTTGAATTCTGATATAATCACATTTTACACTTTTGACGATTTTTTATTGAAAAAAAAAAATCATGTTTTTGACATGTATTGTGGGTTAATTTAAAATTTTGTTCATACACTTATGTGAATTTAATTTGAAATAATGGATTTCATATTTTTATGGAGAATAATATATATTGTCTAATAAGGATAATATATTTTTTCCTTACTGAATAATAAAATCAATAAAAATTAGTTATAGCAGTTAATGTAAAAATGGGGTGGTACACTAAAAAGATAAGGGTTTAAAATGACTCAAAAGATGTATGATTAAAATTTTATAGTAATATTTCATCTTATAACTTATTTAATTCTAAAATGGTACATTTTGGAGCTATGATTCATAAGAAAAAATTTGGTGTAATTCTTTCTTCTCATAAATTCCAAGTGTGTCCTCTCCCCAATATATAAAATCCCACAAAATATCCTATCATATTCACACATCCAAAACCCATTGTTTTGAAAAGAACCTAAAAAAATAAAATCCACTATTGCATAATGTCATCCTAGATACATTTTCATGAATATAAATATTACCTATAAGTAATTTTAGTGAAAACCTAAATAAGTTGTCCAAAGAACACGTAACATCCTTAAACAATCATTTTGTGGTATTTATTCATCCACCTAAATAAAATATTATTAAATAATGATTATATAATAACATCAGTATCATAAATATACTGATATTGGTTAATTTATGGTCATGAATTACATCAGTATCCTCATCCCTCAAATGCTAAACATAACAGTTGAATGTATGTATGGCGGACCACTACCTCAGGAACTAATGTAATTCTTTTTACATAACCTATTATAATGGATGAATATAATTACTTTCCAAATTTTAATATATAATATTTTTCATTTAATTATAATATCACATATTCATTCTTACCTTCCATTCCATAATGAATATGATAATGTCGCTCATGTGTATGGTGGACTACAACCACATGAAATGATGTGATTCATTTTTCACTTATTGTTTTCATGGAGGGTAATAATGAATAATTTTATCCTTATAAATGATACTATAAAATATTAATAATTATTTAAAAAAATTGTATCATATAATTTATACCATACCATCCACTGAATAAATGATGACATTGTTCATTTGTATAGCAGGCTAACTCCTCACGAAGTGATGTGATTATTTTTTATTACCACATCACATGGATAGTATATGTATGTGTATTTATAGAAATAATAATCGAATAATGTAATACTAGTAATTATTCAAATTTAAAATAGAACATACCTTATTTCCATCCTGGAAATTGAGAAATGGAAACATTACTCATACATACGCACAAACTATTATCTCCATGATTGTAATGTTCTTTGTTTTTGATAAGAATCATTCATGATTAGTTTTAAATGTATAATTGGTGTATAAAATTATAATTATTTCATGACCATAATTCATGGAATTATTAGTTAATAATATTTTTCAATTTAGTTCACATATTGAAGTGCTCTTGAACATATGTGCTTAACATCATCAAAACATTAGACTTGATCCTAAATACTTAAATAATTGATTATACAATGATAATAAATATGATAATACTTATAATAAAATTTTAAAGGTGTTTTAATAAAATAAATTATTAAAATAAGTTTATTATTTTGGTAGATAAGGAACACACATGATGATTCAGGATCATGGTAGAGGATTTCTCAACTCAACTTTCATTCATTGGGTTATACATCTACTTAATTTATTAAGTTATGAAAATATTATTTGTGAAGTGAATTTATATATATTTATTTTATATTTATAATTTTACTATTTTGGAACAACAATTGTTGCATATAGTTACCCTACTGATGAAACCTCTCATCAAATATATTTACTTTTAAAGGGTTCATCTCGAACTTCCTTCACTGAGATACATATTCTATTATGCACCAAATTTATTTTTAATGGTTTATATGAATTATCATTTCATATTAATAGATGAATAAGTCATAATTAATGATATTATTTTCTAATTCATCATATTCATCTATTGGGGTTATGATTCTAATGTTTCTAGTGTGTTAAGGGTTTATGATGCAATACAATTTTCCTCCCCTCCAGTTATTCATGAAATATTTATATAATATTAAAATTTTCATCAACTTGGTACATAAAACTAATGATAAAATGTTTTTATTAATACCTGACATTGTTTCAATATTTAATATTTTTATTTTTATTTATATCCATGTTTTTAAAAAAAGTTATTTAAAAATGTTTTTAATATTCTCCTATTTTTGTTAAAACTAATTTTTACCCAAATTATAATTTTTACAGAATGTTTTAAAAGGAATATCCCCCTAAATTTATAAATAAGGTACACTTTTAATTTTACCAAAAATGTTTATGGAATATTTATTTTATCATGTAATAAATGAACAAACTTTTCTACTATCATAACCACTATTTCCTTGGATTATTATTTTGTATGTTCAATGGATATTTCAAAATAAATTGGTTTCAATAATTTCTTTAGGAATTTTATTTTTTCAAATGTTATTTTCAATATCGAAGGGTTATTTTTCTCGTGGATATTTTTAATATTTTTAATTTTATTTATATTAATCAATGAGATTAACCTTTATTTTCATTGAATGATTATAAATTCAATATATATGTCCTACACATATATAAATATCTTATTCACCATTTCGTTGATGGGTTAATACCCACTTTTTGACCATTTCTTAATTAACTTCCCTATGAAGATTATGATATGAAGGAATATTGTGTAGCCTATTATCTTTCTATTGGTGATTATTATATTATAACTTACGATTTAGTTTCATTATTTTTCACTCATAGATCATGAACATGTCATGATGGGAGCACCCATATCACACCCTAAGGCATTGGGTAATGTTTTTGTCTAATGAGGAGTCATGTATAGGATTAGGGAGTAAACCTAATACATTATGGGACATTGTATTCTTTGTGATATTATCTATGAATCTATCATTGACTCATTTTTATGTCATTTATATTTTTCTCTCACATTTACTGTGTTAACATGATCTTATGACACCATTTTATTTATGTTTTTCATCTATGTAATTACTCATTTTCCTTCTCTTTTATGATATTATGTTTTATATATGACTCTCGTATTTTTTTAATCATGTTTATTCCAATATTGTAATTTATATATCACCTCATTATTCTATGTATTCCGTATGTTATTTTGTGTAGTTTTAGGAGATGAAACGGATTTTGGAAGTCACTATGGAAGAGAAAAAAAATATTTTGAGTTTTAGTTTTCTTTGATGTATTATTATATAAGTACTCCAAATATAAGAATCCTCATAAAATTTTGGTTGTAATTGATGGCTGTAATAAAAAAAAAACACGTTACAAAATGTGTAAAATGGTTGGATCTCTATTGTTGGTATCAAATAAAGGATTTATTTAACCATTTAAAACAAGGTTTGGAAAATATTAGTTTTAACCCAAGGGATAGGTTTAAGGATAATTATAACTATAGAAAAATATCAATGAATCATGGTTCTGTATAGAGTGAATAGTTTTAGGAGAAATTGAATCACTATATACATATATATATATTACATGTTCATTTTGATCTGGAATAGATTTACCTAAGTGTAATAATTTTGAAAAGGATAATCAATTATGGCTCGAGTATTACCTAGTATAAGACAGTGATCCTTACTATGCATGTAGTATGAAACTCTCGAGGGAAATGGTTTTGACATTTACAAACCCTATAAGAATTATTATGAAGGAAATGAAAAAACTATTAGGTTAGAAAACCTAAAAGGAAACATTACCATGTATAATCTAGTTTAAAACATAGAGACACATAATTGAATATATACATACTATTTATAAGATATTTGGCCCAATTTTGTACGTTTCCCTTTTCAATTTTTATTAGTCAATATATTCTAATATTATTTTTATTATATTAGTTAATGGTGGGAAATAATATAAAGAACTATAATGACCAATGTGATGTTAATATAATTATTTTCCATGTGAGGTGCCAAAACCAATGGAAAATAAAATTAGATAACTGTTTATCAGGACTAATGAGATATTTCGAATTATGATTATCAACTAGAACATACTTAAATTTCCTAACACATAAAATAAGAAAAGGATTGTGTCTAATTTAATATCATGTGGTAAATGTGTAAAAATATAGAATATTATATTCCTTACATTTCATGAATGTTATTAAACGAACCTAGAAATATATCTCCAATGGATGTGAATGTATTTTCTATAAAAAAATAAGGGGCATAGAAAAATGGTTTTCCATGGAATTCAACATCATTGATGTGTTAAAAAAATTCATTATCCAATTAAATCTTTAATCCATAGATTAGTGAATAAGGTCTTATGTTTTGAAAATTATTATTGTTAATTGGTTAAATTGTTTAGGTTTAGGAAGTAAAAACTCATGTTTTCTATGAGTTTTTTTTCTGCTTATAAGAATCATGAAACATATAAGGATTATTCTACAATTGTTTAAATTAATAATTTTTAAGAATATTTTGAATGGTACTAATGACCAAGAAATGTGATTGATTAGTAAGGTTATGTTCTATAAAAAAAACATGATTAATTAAAATATAATATCAAATTTGTACTTTATGTTTAGGTAAATATAGTCAATTAATTTTTCATTGTTTTTAAGAGAGAATTATCTTGAAAAAAAAGAGGATTAAATAAAATTGATCTAATTACTATTGTTAATTTTTATGGTGTCAATAATATTATTTGGAACACTATATGATGAAGATAATATATGAATATTATCATCAAATTTCTTGCCATAGTAATAAGAAAAAATACAAACCCAAAAGTTGAGCGACAACACTTCATATTCAGAAAGGCCATAGGGCATGAACCCATATAAGTAGGATGACATGGGTGCATCACCTTCCAATATTCTGTGTTATATACTTGTTAGTATTACATATTTTACGTAAAATATTTTTTGTATAAATATTATGTTGATCATATATTTTGAGGTGATTAATTATATTTTGGGGGATGTTTTATTATATTGAAGCATATATAAATCATTATTTTTAATTTAAAGGATTATATGGGATGAAAAATATTATATTTTTAGAGATTAAATATGATGGGAGGTAGGGATTTAAACTTATGGAATGGATTAATTTGAACTTTTTAGATATATATCTAGTATTAGAGATTAATTTATTATATGGGAATACTTGTGCTTTCCATTTAGTATTTAGTACAGATTAATGGAATACTAGGTAATTTTTTGGGTTTTCGTGAGACATTCTAAGTATATTTCAGTTCTTTATGAACTAACTATCCATCTATAATTCTCATCATTTGGAGAAAAGATGATATTGTGGTGGAAATTTTAACTCGATTAAATTATAATGGTCAGGTATGTATATTTCCTTATGTTTTTAGTTGGGATGGTAAATGGATTCCCCAACACAAGGGAAAGGATCTTGAAACAACAGTTTTATACCATTATATTCATATCCATTGAATAAAATTTCTTTTAATTCATAAAATATTTATTGTTTTGGGGATGTTTAATTTCTTCTAATCCTTCACTATCTTATAATTAATGATATCTATCACTCTCCATAATTAGTTACTCTTTTCTCCAAAGTCCATATCATCAGTTGCTACAAAATTTCATATATTTGGAAAACTAGTTATGTAATGTATTTCATCTTTTACCTTCCCTCTTTTAAGATAAATTTTCATTAACCCTTTTTATGTTTTTGTTTTCCATAAATATATTATTAAATGTAAAACTCTTTATTACCAAGATCATAATTAAATTATGAGGACATAATTTATTTAAGGGGGTAGAATGTTCCACCTCATAAATTTAGAAGAGGAACATCATGTTCAACAATATATATGACTTGGAAAATAAATCTTAAAATAGAATGTAACTCCCCAGAACATTATTATTATTTTCGAAATAAATTAAATCACTTTGATAGATTATAGAACATATAACCTTGAGTCTAAATGATCCATAATATAGAATACCTTTATAACCTAACTGTTAATTTTTTATTTGTAAATATGACTATTTAAATATTGAAAATTATATATTTTTGTATGTTATTGAAAAAATTATATAATAATCTATTAATTAGAAACAAAATAAGAATCATTTGAATGAAAAGCAATGTTTTTTCAAAAATAGTATTTTTATAAAAGGTGGTTTCATTTTTCATTGAGATAATATTTTAAAATTATTTTATACAACTTTAAAAATTTATAAAAATAAATAAAAAACATTTTTTAAATATAAATGTCAAAAATAAATTTAGAATAATGTTTTTATACTTTTTTGAAATGATTAATTTTTTGATGAACAATGAAAAATATTAATTTTTATTAAAAAATGGATTTTTGTTAAACTTATCTACATAGTTAAATTAAAAAAAAATAAAATGGTTTTTTTTAAAACCTATAATCATTATCCTAATCAAAAATATAACTTAGAATGGTTTTTGGTGTAAACCTAATATTTCCAAAAGAAAATGTAACATCATTAACCGTGTATTTTGTTTTATTTCTTCTTCCACATTATTAAAATATTATTATATCATTACGACATAATTACATTATATTAAATATGTTGATATTTTTTAGGTCACTATATTTACTTACATCCATCTTCTCCTCCCTCAAATGGGAAACAAGACCATTGATCAACTGTACGACAGACTACCCCTCGCGAACCAACATAATTCTTTTTCCATCACCACATAACATGGTTTTATATAATTATGTATTTAATATTTTTATATTATATATATTATATATTTTTATTTATGTAATTAAAATATCTTATACACCATCATACATTCCATTTTGTAGGGATGACGATAACGTCGCACATGTGTATGGTGGACTACCACCTCTCAAATTGATGTGATTTTTTTTCAATTTTCCTTTACATGGAAGGTAAATAAGATTAATTTGATATTTATATAAGATAATAATGAAATATTAATAATTATGGAATTTAAATATATCATATAATTTTTACCTTATAATCCTTGAATAAATGATAACAACATTCATGTATACGGTTAAATTACCTCATCACGAAGTGATGTGATTCCTTTTTATTACCCCGTAAAATGGTTGCGATGTATAAGTGAATTTAAATAAATAATATTATAGTTATTATCTAATTATTTTTCTGTAAATATAATGTAACTCCCCCAACTGATGATCCACTAAAATGGAGCCCCGAGTCGAGTCGGCACATGACCTCAAGTGCTCCTCCCCATATGCAAGAGGTTACCCACCAGTAGCGAGGCTCTAATGAGTGATGTGGGGAGACTATTACCTATTTTAGAAGAGTACTTAACAACATAACTTGGTATAAATAGTAGAAACTATATGATATATATAATAAACATACAATCTAAACATCTCAAAACTGGGTACAAACCATAATTCCACATTAACAATGTCATGACATACTAGTAGGGAAATGAGAATAAAACCAAACATAATACAATAGACAAATACATGAACAGGTCCGGAATCTATGTTTGGATCCTTCTACATGTATATTCAAAGCCCAAAACAACATCCTAGGGTAGGTTCTTTTCATTTGTCCTAACCTGCAACCACAAAATCTACTCGGGTACCCAATGACAGACCAAGCAAGGTGTGATTACAAAACTCAGTTGGCCACCAGAAACAGTGTCTAAAAAATATCTAGTCTAATAGAAAGTGTAATAAAGTATTAAATAAATGATATTTTAAACAATGTACAACTTGGGTTCCATTAGAAAACCATGTACACATAAACCATTCCTATCATTAATACCAATTTCATCACATATCCCATATTTATTATTTCATCCATTTTATCATGTGTTCATCGGTTCAGAATATACATCATCTACACAAGGGTCTAAGGAAGTCAATCAGAATTCATAGGGGAAAAATTATTCAAGAACCTTTCTCACTAGGGAAACACATATCACATAAACACATTATCCTCTCCTTGAAGCCTCAGTCTAGGTGGAATGCAACCATTAGGGGAATAGGGCATCCGTCCCCTTCCCTATCCCATGCATTATTGGGGAGGAGTTTAGTGCCTCAATCTAACTCGACCCATGGGCATAAAGCTTCATGTCAATTCCCCACTCTACTAAGCCAGGGGCACATGCTTATTTATTCAATTAGTGAACCATTCCATAACAAACAAACAAATCTAATGTCGTTGGAAAAAAAAATACGTAACATCCAACATGGGAATTAATAGTATTCCATAACCCATTATCACATTTTCCAATTACAATTCATAGCCATTTATTCAAATTCCAACTCTTGTGTTATAAACTGTTAAGTGTATTCAACAACCCATATGACTTAGAAAATGTTCATCAATTACCAAATATTAACCCATTTATCCCATTTCTCATTTCACCAGCATTTACCAACTTTTGCATTTCAAGCACAATTCTTGTTTAAAAAAGACACAACCACCCTATTACATTCAACCCATTAGGTATACCCCAAAATTACCATGTATTTACCCTTTTTACATATTCATCCACTTATCAATTCCATTGTCCAATTACATGTCCACCCTTAATTATGAACCGATCCACTTAGGCAGTTTGAAAAAAGATTTACTAATCGATGTAACAACATTCGTTCCAATTTACCTATTTTAATGTTATGAAATCCAACCCATTTTTCTTATATAACAATAGGCACAACTATCATCATTCCATTTCCACAAAATCATCCATTAAAACATGTTCATCATGGTTTCCACATTTTGACTTGGCAACACTTCACTTAACCCAACCACTCTCTAGGACTGGGATTGCTAGCGCACCCCACGGGTGGCCCTGAAATGGTCAGGCTATCCTCTATGGATCCCATGGGGATTTTAAGGGTTTAAATTGGTCACATAGACACCCATTTTTACCAAATAATAAGTTTTAACTAAGAGAAAAATTAGGGGAAAACAAGAACACAAGATTTTATGCACAAATATAAAATAAAACTATGGTATAATACATGTAGACCACCTAACATGAATCAGATGATGAACACACCCTTAATCATAGCCTTGTACCTAGAATCAAAAACCCCTTGATACTTTAACCTTTAGTACACTAGAGATAGTGGGTTTTAGGGATTCAGATGGAGGTCACACAAAATACAAGCAATAATCTAGAAAAGAGAGATAAGAGAGGGATTAGACTCACCCAGGTCCTCAATACGCACCTAACGACACTCCGAACAGTCATGAATCAAAGAATAACAACCCTTGGGAAGCTTTGAAAGATCAATTTATTAACTAGGATTTATGTAGGGATAATAGAAGAAAATCTCGTGTTGGGTATATGAATCCTATACTGGGATTATCTTAAATCTCTCAACATTAATGGTCCACACGATTTTCCCGCACTATTTTCCAAACCATTCACAAACTGTGCAGATTCTACTATTCGAAAACACCCCCTTTCCTGGTTAACTAGGATTTCATTATGGTTTTCACTAATCATGCACAAACTGTGAAACATGCACATAAACTCCCCTATTCCTTCTCTTTTGTGTCATGAACCCTTGAACCACCCCCGAGCCGTCACATGAACTTGGAGAAAAACATATCAATACAAAAAGAAGATACCTACCTAAAAGATAAACGATACCATATGTTATGAAAATATAGGATCTTACAACCTCCTCACCATATAGAGGCTCGTCCTCGGTCCGCTCTTACAGAGCATCACTTCTCTTCTGTAACACATGATCATTCCTTCTAGACCATCCTATCCATTCCCACTTTCCAGGTTTTTTAGTAAACATTTCAATGATACAATGATAGTGAACTAAGGAACAATATTTTCCTACAATACGTCCCCATCCCAACCTAAAACATGAACTAGTACACCTTAAGGATGCATAAGCATCATCCATACCCAACCACTAGAACCTCATCGGAGAAACATAGGAAATGGTACCTAACTCACCACACATGGAAACATCACACACAGTGAAAAAACAACATGGAGGAACCAATCAACACCCCATCAATCCAATCCTTTACAAAACTCATGATCCAAATAAGTTAGAATCATATTCCTCTATTTTCTAGAATATAATGGTGACCAAACCTGGTATCACCCGGAAGAAAACCCATGATTCTTCTAACCACATTTGCTGACATATGTCGATCCAATACTCATCTTGATGATTCATTAAAAATATATTCATACAAATGTAACCAAAACTCTTGGGTACCAGAAAAATTGAACCTATACCAAATCTCACCACTAGGGACAACTCACCCTAATAGTGATCAATGGAGTTTCTCTAACCCAAAACACTGATCACATCATCAACCATCCATTTATTTACTACAGTTTTCTCCACTATCCTACTTTATTGATGAAATCCTACCAAAATCAGAAATCACCTTTCGCATAATACCCAACATGTTCCCAAATAATTGTACCTGATCATCCATATGGACTTATCCTTGCACTGGACTCTAGAATTTCTATTGAAACAACCCGAGAGGGAATTTCTGGTCTATCCATTAGAGGACTGAGTTCAGAATGATCAAACTCAAGAACAACCCACTTTTCAAATGGAATTTTGTTCCAAAACATCCAACCCATGGTGGGTTACTATCACCACCGCCATTCAATTTTACAATCTTTTTTTAGACCACCCCTAGACTAGCTTTTCCCCAAACACCGATATTCCACTATTGGAATGCTACACCCTTTTCACCTTGTTAATGTTATTTGTGGCTTGAATCCTATCATTATCATCCTTCATTCCCAGTCAGGCCATCCCTATCCCCCTGTAGAATTCTACTAGTATGGCATCACATCCCTCTGAACCATCATCATCCCCACTGTCCCCATTAACATTCCCAACACAAGAACTCGTTCCATTATATAAGAACTAAACAATGATAGGTACACTCTCAAACCCACTGCAAAATTTAAAATTTAATCCTCATTTCAAACATCCTCCAAGGTGATTTACCACTCTACATAGACCTCCCTTGCTCTAAGAAGAGTCCAACTACCCTCACCTGACTCATATTGGAACTCTTAGCTTCGCCATTGGAATGACACTATCACTTGGTCCAAGTTCCACCAAACATCATGACTTTGGGAAAACATCCAAGGAATTTAGCTAAGTATACCTTTGATTTCCATTTGATTTATAAAAATCAACATCACTTTCCACAAAATGATTTCACATATCACCGCTCCCTTTAATGACTAAACACAAGAATCTCAATATTCATTCAGAACCACCCTAAGCCCAAAGCCAAAGATTGGCTCAACAACCAGCATCATCAACATGGATTCTTTGAGAGACATAGAGTTCACCTCACTAGTTCCTCACTAGCATCCCTGTGTCACTACATCAACCCATTGTTCTACCCTCTACATCCAGAATTGATTTATAACTCGCCTGCTTAAGAGTGTCGTTACAATTTCATTCCATGATGGATTCCCACCACACAGATTACACTCAATCACAGGTTGAACCCCAAACCATGGAAATAACTATCTACTCTTCCCTGGAACAAGTAACGAATTTCACCCAGTTCTCATTCTTGGCTACTGCAAACGGAACCCACTACATTTTTCGACACCGGTCCATCTTGGGGACCTCAACCGAAACCGTCGATGATGTACATCCTATCATACAGATCCACACATGTCTCCCCCATGTGTGTAAACCTTTATGTCCCCCATAATGCCAAAAAACTTCAACTCTCTTAGCGTAAATTGAAGGATTTTCAACGCACCTCGGACGATGTCAAGATATTGGGAATGATCATCACAAGCTGAGGTATGCTATGACGCTTTTTAACAAACACCACCAATATCTTATCCAATTCTAATGTCACCTCGAACCATGGGACACCATGACCTACCAAGTATCTCAGGCCTTCCTTACACAACCTTCTCATTAGTACATAATCTTCATATCTCTACAACCTTATATTATGTTGTGTGACCAAACATTTCCTTTGGCACTTCCCATATCAAACCAATCATACCAATGGTTCCCCATAAGACAACCTGTACCTGATTATAGTCCAACACCCATTTACTCTTCTAACCATTACTCTTGATAAGTAAGCCTCATTAACCCCAAATCATTCCTAACTTCTCAATCAGAAACCAACCTTTCACACAAAAAGCTCATCCACACAGCCACACTCACCTTGTTGTCATCTTTGAAAAAAAATCTTATAATTGTTCCTTAATCATTCTTGTCTCTTTTATCGATAATGGCTTTGAGGCCTCCATTGGTAATCTTCTAGAAAGGCGGGTCAGACGTCCATATGATACAACCCCTCAGAACTAAACTTAAAACCAATTACCTGAACTCAGGTTCATTTTGAGGAAACCATTGAAAAATCATACCACTTACAGAAAAAAGGTTTCACTCATTTTACCTTGATTTCCACCACTAAAGCAACCCCCATTCCCCACTCTTAGGTCACCTTTATGGTCTAACGATACCAAATCCTTAAACTGGAGTCACAATAGGAAAAATTAATTGTTCCTCCTCCCCAAACACACAAATTATATTTCAAACAACAATATTTGTGGATGGCACTCACATCCCTAAGGTGACACACACTATTCCTTGTTCACCATGTAACCATTCTCCCATGGTTCTACACCAAAGGTAAACACACACATACATCAAAAACATAAACAAAACATCCTCCCTATAATCGATAACACCACTCACCATGTCCCTAATCATAAGGGAACTAAAATCTAGGCACCATATTTAATGTCCAGCATACACTCTGTCTAGTCAAGACCAACAACGGTTTCCACACTCACGCTACCTAACAACGTATCATGACCCAAAGGTAACAACCAACTGATGGTTCCATAATCAAAACACTTATACCATAACATAAACAACAAGTTCTAAAAAATCCTATCCAAGGATTAAAAATAGGGTACACTCACTACCCTAAACCACCCGCATAAGGATCTAACTAAAAACACATGGAATACCCATAACTAAGTTCACCCCAAAGTTCGACCATTACACATACTTCATGGTTATATTCACTATTTGTGAACTCAACATTCACATTTTAAACTCCCTTTTTCCATAACTTGTTATAATCTTCATTTTGACTCATTTAATATTTTCATGGTGAAAATTTCAATAACCATTTTATCTATACTATGCATGTCTTCGTATTTTAGACCCCATTCAATCTTTTCAAATCATCATACCCCAAAAAACTTAAGCAGGTCAAGACATTTTTTTATATACACTATTACATAGTATTTTATTTTAATTTATCAACATTATTCAATATAATAAGGGACTATTTTATTCATTTTTTTGTGTGAAATAAAATGAATTATACTTTCTGTGTATCATGAACCCATCTCATGTGTGCCTATCCTAATGCAAGCCACCTATATACTAAGGTGTCTATTATGATGCATGAATGCACAATCTAATGCCATTATTTCCATGACAAAATAACATAAGTTAGTCCAATCAAAAAACATATTCATCACCCAATGGTGAAATATCATTCAATTGTATAACACACATCAAGAACAACAATTCCCAGTCATGGTGACTTGCAGTTTTCCCCATACATGGATTAGTTACTCCCATGCATGAGCTCATTACCAAGGCCTGAGACATCCTAACCTCCTTTCTACTATCCAAAAATTAAATACCATAGAAACAAAATATTTTGATACCAATTTGTAATTCCCTCAACCTTAGATCCACTAAATTGATGCCCCGAGCTGAGTCGTCGTATTACCTAAAGTGCGCCTCCCCTTACGCTAGAGGTTTCCAAATAGCAGGGAGGGTCTAATGAGTCATGTGTGGATATTACACCCACTTTCAATAGAGTAGGACATATAAGAACGCAATATAAATATAAAAAACAATATGAAACATCTAGTAAACATACAATTCAAATATCTCCCAATTGGCTGTAAACCATAATTCCACACAAACAATGTCATGACATAATAGTATTGAAAAGTGAATAAAACCCAACATA
This sequence comes from Viscum album, assembly GCA_963277665.1. Lineage (NCBI taxonomy): Eukaryota > Viridiplantae > Streptophyta > Magnoliopsida > Santalales > Viscaceae > Viscum > Viscum album. The sequence continues at coordinate 900,019,759 of OY728127.1, forward strand.
AGAAACAATCCAAATCCACCAACGAGTCCCAACTCTATGTCTGGATCATTCTCCACGTACATCCCAATCCCAACACAATATCCCAAAGTTGTCATTTTCCCTTTTCAGACCTTAAACCGAGAAATCCTCTCAGGTACCCAACAGTGGAAAGAGTGATGTGTGAGTACAAAACTTAGTACACAACCACCAAAAGTGTCTACAAAATATCCAATCTAATAGACAGTGCAATCATGTATTAAATAAATGATAAGGTAAAAAAAGGAATACACATGTTTCATTAGATAACAAGGTACACATAAACCATTCCAATAATTATTACCAATTTCATCATTTACCCCATCTTCATTAGTTCATCCCTTTTTATCATGTGTTCGTGTGTTAGGAATATACATCCTCTACACAAGGGTCCATAAAAGTCAATCAGAATTGATAGGGGAAAAACAATTCAATCCCCTATCTCCCTAGGGATAAACATATCGCATCCACACATTATCCTCACCTCGATGCCTTAGTCTGGGTGGAATGAAACCATTAGTGGAATAGAGCGTCCATACCCTTCCAAAACCCATTTATTATTGGGGTGGAGTTTAGAGCCTTTTCCTAACTCGACTCGTTAGCGTAGAGCCTCATGTCAATTCCACACTATACCAATCCATGCTCACACTCTTATTTTTTCAATTACCGAAACCATACCATAACAGCCAAACATATCCAATTCCATTGGAAAGCATAATACATAATGAGAAACATGGGAATTAATACTATTCCATAACCCATTATCACATTAACCGATTACAATTCATATCCATTTAGCCGAATTACCATTCTCATTCCTTAACCCATTAACTATATTCAATAACCCCTATTCCATAGAAATTTTTCATTAATTACCACATATTAACCCATTTATCCCATTTCTCATTCCAAAAGAATTTACCCACTTATGCATTTCAAGTAAAATTCTTGTTTCACAAGACAAAACCACTCTATTACATTCAAACCTTTTGGAATTACCCAAAATCCCCAGGTATTAACCCATTCAACATTTTCATCCATTTATCAATTCCATTATATAATTAAAATTTCACCCTTTATTATGAACTAATCGTCTTATTCATTTTAAAAAAAATCATTTAACAATTTACATAATATCATTCAACCCAATTTACCAGTTTTCAAGCTATTATAAACAACCCCTTTTCCCTTATCATCCAAGAAAAAACTATTATATTTCAATTTACCCCAAAATCAACCAGTGAAACATGTTCATCATGGGTTCTACATTATGACTCAGCAATCCTTCACTTAACCCTAACACTCTCTAGGTCCATGATTGTCGACACACCCCATGTGTGGCCCAAAAATGGTCAATCCATCCTCTATGCATCCCATGGGGGTCTTGAGGTTTTAATTGGTAACTTAGAAACCCATTTTTACAAAACCATCTAATGGAACCAATATCATAATTAGCTGAAAATAGAACACAATATTTCTTGCACAAATCTAAAATAAAACTTTGTGATAATACTTGTAGACCACCAACCTCCAATCTAACGAAGAATACACCCTAAAAAATAGCCTTGTACCTAGATTCCAAAAACCCTTGATTAAATAACCTAATATCACCCAAATGAATAGGGTATTAGGTCTTTGGAAGGAGATATCCCAAAATACAAGCCTTAATCCAGAAAAGAGAGATAAGAGTTGAAATAGACTCACCAGGGTCTTCGATCCACACCCAACAGCAATCCAAATGGCCATGAATCGAATTAGAACCAACCTTTGGAAGAATTTATGTCTTAATTTTGTCACTAGTATTGAAGGAAATAGAAGAGAAAAAAATCCTGATTTTGTTATAAGAATCCTGTAATTGAAATTTTAAAAAAATTTCAACATTACATGGACACACAGTTTTCCCACATATTATTCCAAATTGTGCAGAAAATGTGTTGATGATACTATATAAAAACAAAACCCTTGAACAATTACATAAGATTTCCACATGGTTATCACTAACTATGTGAAAAAACTTGCAACATGCCCATAAACACCCTTTTTCTTTCCCTTTCGTGTCTCAAACACCCAGAACTCCCATGAGCCTTCACATGAACATAGGGTAACACTAATCTATCCAAAAAGAAAAGAACAACCTAAAACATAAAAAAACATACCTTATGAAAATTTTGGATCTTACATATAAATTTATTGTTACCTTATTTCTATCATGATCATTGAAAACTAGAAACGTCTCTCATGTGTACATATAAATTTCTCAATCCATGATGGAAATATATATGATTATAAATAAAAATACATAATTATTAGTATTTAATGTTTAATTTATTCCTAAATAAGAAAATTTTATCATTACTATTATTTAGGTAAGGATTAATTAATAATCTCTTTGACATTCTTCAATATACAGATGTTATTTTGGACATATGGGATAAACATCGTCAAAACATATCACTTGAAACTAATTGATTAATTATTTGAACATAAGAAGATAAAAAAATAAAATAAAAGTAATAATAAACATGTAAATGGTTTATAAAAAGGAAAATAATGTAAAATCTTTAATTATTTAGGAAGATAAAAAATTCATGTGATGATTTGAGCTCGACGTATAGGGTTTCTTAACTCATTTTCATTTATTGTGTTATATGTCTACATAAATATTATATTATTACAATATTGTGTGTGAAATTTTCTATTAATTATGTATTTTATATTTAGTGTTGTATATATTGGAATCTATATTTCTTACACATAACCACTCTATTGATTAAATATCACCTCGTTAACTGTTTCAATATGAGTCCATATGTACATGATTCATTAAATATCATTAAACTAATAAAGAATAATTTAACAAGAAACCTCCATTGAGAAAATATCTATTAGCTCAAGGAAAAAACATCCAAATACTATAATAATAATCAACGAATTTTAGACTATATAGTGTCTAACCATGATGTTAAAATGGGCATTGTTAATAAAAAATTAGATCGTCTAAATATGTAATTCCTTTAATTATATTTAATTATGAACATAAGAATGTTTATACATATAAAATAGCATATCTCTCATCAATTAGCAAGTGATGTAATCAATCCTCAATATTAGATATATTTTCTATAATATATAGAACATAATCTACTAGTAATTATCACAAAGAGAATATAAAATATTTCAATTCATCAAAATACATAATTTATTTTTCAATGATTATATTCTAATTTTTTTAAAAAAATATTAAAAGTATTCCATCAGTATGAATAAATAACTCTTATATCCCCGAATGCACCATATGTATTGGAAATAAAAATGATTTAACATCCACTAAGATAGGTATGGACATTTAAAACAATGAAAAAATTAAATAATTTGTTATAAAATATCTGAAGATCTTTTTCAAAAAAAAATTCAATTTTTCATCCACCAAATCATATAATATAATGTATCAGTGTTATGAGAATTTAAATTTGTACAATGAGTACAACCAATAAATGAAATTCATGATACTATACGGTTTTATGTGTAAGTGGTGGATCAACCCAGTCATTCAATACTACTATATTGTTTCCTATTACGCTTGAAAAATGGGGAAATATCCTAACTAGACACCCTTTTTTATTAATCGCATCAAGTATCATTAATGATGATCCCCACTATATCAAATAAATATTAATAAAAATTATAAATAAATGAATGTAAAGATCTAATGATAGAGATAGAACAACAAAATTTAAAATGTAACTAGATGGGACCATCAATGTTTGTGGTTCACCATACTACTAAAAATTCCATCACATGAATCCACTTACCCATGTAAAATATACAATGTTATCCTTGATATTAGGTATAACCTCATTCAAAGATATCTCATGGTCCATTATTAAGAAAAATATCATTTAGATTTCAAATACCATCTACATCTCATTATATATATTCATAATAAGAACATAAGAAGGGGTTTTTCTTAAACATCCATCGTTGAGACAAATGTTCTTTTATATGCCGGATTTTTTTAATGGTTTATAAACTTACAATTTAAATATTATATCATTAATACTTTCCTATTAATAATAAATTATGTTTCAATTCATCTATTGCATGCATTATATTTATGATTAAATAGTTACCAAAGCAGTAATGGTATATGTTTCAATTTTATTTTAATTCAGATTATTTATGATTGATTTTATTTTGTTGTAAATCATATGATCATTTTATAATAAAATCCTTTCATTATATTATTATTTAGTTACTAATGATATTTTCATGTAATGGTACCATATTACAATATTTGGAACATAAAATGATAGATAATTTTTTTTTTAGAAGAGCAGATATCATTTGTATTTTTAGTCAAAAATCATTTTCTCCCATAAACATGATTTCTAAAAAAATTACTATTTTAATTTGACTTTTTTCTCAATATCCATTTTCACTTTTTTAAAAATGGTTTGAAAGGAATCATCCAATAATTTTCCGAACAAGGTACTTTTTAACTTTTACAAAAAAATGAAAGTAAAATATTTTTAACGTGTACATGATGAATGGTATTTTTCACCATCATGAGTATTATTTTCCTTGAAGAATCCTATGTATTATTCCTAGTATATTTCAAATAAAATTACTTCTATAATATTTTTAAATTTTATATTTTTGAAAGTGATTTTCAAATTAGAAATGTTATTTACCTTAAGAATGTTTTTAATCATTTAAATGGTTTTTCTATTCATCCATGAAAGATAATTAATCCTGTTGAATTATTATAAATTATATATTTATATATTTTCATCACAAATATACCTAGGTTATTCTACATTACTTTTACGAGGTAATACATGATTTATGAATATTTGTCAAAATCCTTCATTAAGTAAATTCATTATAATAGGATATGAGGAAAGATTATACAAAACATTTTCAATCCATTGGAACATCTCCTGTTATGAATTATGATTTATTTCCTTTATATAGATCATATATATGATGAACATGTTTTGAATTTATTTTTTTATTGAATGTAATCTGTGATAATAATGAATAAAAATCAATACATTATGGACCACATAAATCTTATGAATATAAATTGTAATATAGTATGCACCTTAGAAATCTTATGAATGTGAATTTTTGGAACATCAATTATGAACTAATCTATCACATATTGCATAATGTAACTTATGATAAGAAAAAATATAAATTTTACTAAAAAAATATTTATTCATTATAGTTTTTGTAAATTGATAATAAATTGGAGTGTAAAAAAAACGTTTTCAACACCTACAAGAAGAATGACAGGGTTAAACTATTTTTTGAAATATGAAAAGATATAATATACACATATAATATACCAATATAAGAAAATTAATCTAAAACATACACAAAAAATAAATATAAAGAGATTAATGCAATACTATAAAAATTAAATAAACATGTTAATAAAAAATGTACAAAATGGACTAGATAATAAAAACATTATGAGTCTGATAAAATCATAAATGTGATTTTTTTTATTAGTTATTAAAATTTTCACACATTCTTCATTTCCCAGCATTAGTACAAGAAAATGTAAAATTATAATTTTGACTTCCTAAATTATTTAATAATAAAACCAAATTACTATTTGTTATTGTAAGTATGGTCGACAATATTGATGATGGATTATATATAAAATTTACAAAAACAAAACAAAACAAAAAACACTCAATGGGAATGTGAAAATATAAAAAGAAATGTTGATGAATGTCTAATAGTGAATAGTGATGAGATAGGGAATGTGAGTTTCCACGAGATGGGGAATGGTGAATAAAAATACAATGGTTGAGTAATGTATTGAGTTAGGGGAAATTACATAAAATAAATATAGAAAATGTTTTCATTTGAATTAATATTCACATTGTGGTGCCAAGAAGGTGTGTAAATGGTAATTGAAACCCATAACTATCATTTATGATCATACTGGTCCATTTTAACTCTACCAAGTATGAAATTCTCTTCAATTTCCATTGTATAGATGATTCATTATAGACAAGTTGTAGGCAAAACATTTTCCATTTAACACCCTTGAATTGGTGATCTAGTGTCATAGGATCATATGCATTTCAAATATTGGTTCCTAGGGTAGTATATATGAAATTCTTATTTTGGGGGAAAATTTGAATAGTAGTGAAAATACCACAATGGAATCCAAACATTAGAGGGAAAAATAATTCTAATAATTTTAAAAAAGTAATACTATTTGGGATTTTGATACCCTTGATAACAAATGAATCAAAAGTCTACCATGAAATAACCTCATATGTAATTAAAAAATAATTATATATGAGAAATAATTAATAAATATTCTCTAACGTGGTTGAACATTTTTTAGATAAAAATTCTTTTGGAGTTATAGAATTAAGAACAATCCTAATGTCTTGTACAACTCATACACATCATGGGATTAAATGACTGAACAATACTCGAATTCACAGGCCCAACCCATTTTCAATGTATTCATACACTAATAACCAACACTATACTTCAAAAATAGTATCCCCGGTTTAATCCACAGAACCCCATAGAATATATTACTATGGATAATCTTTATGTTATTACTTCAACTAGATATCTCTTAAAAATTTGACAAATTTCACTCCTCCCATGCGAGCTATTGATTCTTCCATCAATATTTCTTAGGAAGAATTGATGAAGTATACTAATTAACTATTAACATGATATCATGATATTTTTTTATGTTGAAAACAATTTAAAATTAGTGGTCCATGTGTTTAAATTCCACAAAACACTCTTAAAAACCCTAATAAGGAACAACTAACCATTACATGAGTAGTGATAACTAGATGTAGTTATATGTTATCCAATCATGAGTAGTTTGGGACCATTATGTATCATCCATTAAACTATAGTGATACCCTAATGTATGTCACATCTATTAAATATCCCTTATAGAGGCCTTTAAAGAAAGGAGATTAATTTTCTATATCATATTGTGCTTTATAGGTACGCATACATGTTGTGGTGTTTCACCTTGATATGGTACCCTTACGAGTGTATATTGGGTCATGTTGAAACCATTTCATGGTTTTAATTGTACACATTACCCTTATGAATGTGTCAATTAAACCCTTATATGAAAACTCTATTAATCTTATATGGGGGTGCTTCACTAATAAAAAAGCTCAAAAACCTTTACATAGTCATAAAAATCATGGGATTTCATTAAAATAGGTTTAAACTAAAATATTAAACATTCCATTCATCTTTTATGTATTAATGTTATTTTGAAAATTAGTTTCTCTTTTTGTATTTAGAGAACCTTTTCTTCCCAAATATCATAACTGGTAGAAAAATGGAATATAAACACTATGTACTACCAAATATGATAATATTTCCATAAAATATGGTAATCCCTACATTGTTAGCTAAATTTATGTTATTCATTACAGATAATAGAAATCAGTGGAAAAAACCTTCAACTAGAAAGACCCTATAAAACTAAAATCTCTAAATAGATAATCAGAAATGATGGATACCATTCTATAATACAACTTTCTAATATATCTATTCGATCCTTGAAATATCATTAAAAGTACATGATAGAATTGTTGATTTTATGTTATTTTTTCTCTTTTCCAACAACCGTCACCATCTATTGAGATGAGTAGTATTTGTTTTCCACACACATACAACCATCACCATCTATGGAGATGAGTATTATTTGTCTCCCACAAACATCCAATAGATACCAACTTAAGTTTCACATAGATTTTTTGGGTTCACCAATCAAAATGAGAAGGAAAATCCATTATGTGTTTTGGAATTGAATAGGATAACACAAGCCACAAGAATTGACATGTAGGAATAGGTGAGAATTGTTTCCCTAGAAATTACATTATATATCTCTAGATAGTGTTTCAATGCATGGAACATACAAATGCATCCCTCACTTTTCAATGATAGTAAATTATTGTAACAATTGAAGTGTGTTATCCAATATACAACTACCAAGTGATTGAGTGTGTTGAGTTATTCTCCATATTATTCCCTTCTCATATATTAACAAGATATCACTAAAATTTTCATACAAAAAAAAACAAGGAACAACATTTTTTATTATCTTCCTCTTTATCTGGAGAAAGGTTCTTCAAAATATATTACAGCAGTAACTTCTTCTACTATAACTCAAACATTAAAGAAACACATTATAATGGTCACGACATTAAATCTACAACATTTTAATTGAATGATACTACCACACATACCATTATTACTTGATTTCCACTAATTTATGCCCTAAAAAATCCAAGGAAACTCACTTTTTACCCAAAAAACATTGTGGGAATCCCAATTCATTAACACCGAAAAATCTATAGTTATCCCATTCTCACACTAGAACTCTAATATATATAATTTAAAACGTAAATCCATTCTATTCAGACCCAACTGATCACTTTTAGTTCCTAAGAATGAATTTTTCCTTTGAAATACATTCACCCACATAGATGAGAACTCAAGTATTCACATTCAATCCCAATAATAATTTAAGGAATTTCAAACTAAACCATTGGAGAGCCTACATAAATCTCACACCACCAGAATGAATTCCAATCCAATTACATTAAAAAAGTAGATAAAAAATATATATATTATGGATTTAATAATAAAGGTGATTAAATTATCATAGAATCCTATGATTTAATAATCTACTATACTAACCTTCTTTGGAAAAGAAGAACACAACATATAGAAGTTAATTTAGAATTCATATATAGTTTGGAAATCTCCAAAATTCATGGTGGATTCTAAAAAGGGGTTTGAATTCATATTGGGTCAAAATAAGGAGAAAGGGAAGTCTAAAGTGGGTCTAGAGATTATTTGTATAAAATCCCCAAATGAAAACCACCCAGAAGCCACCAAGTACATGATCCACTTTTACTTGGAACATGGTTCACTTACTGGGCACTTGTTTTATCCACACCAGCCAACCGATTTGGCTCTAAGGAATGTATCTCCCCTAGAATTTTTTTTTGGGTTAGATTCTCCACATCATGTACCTAGTTGTATTTTCTAGCATTTTCTAGTAGTAAGGCCCCCGTTACCACCCATGAATGAATGCCATTTACCCCTATCACATATTGAGATAATCTTAATTCAGTATAGAATACACAATTAAAGTCCATTAAAAGAATCTTGTTGCTCATAAAAAGTTGAGGATTGATACAATTAGAGTATATTGTAATAACATTCTTACACAAATGAAACTCAGGAACACACAAAAAAGAGGATAAAAATAGTTTAGAAAAATAAATGGACTAGGATATATGGATATCAATGTGTATATAATTGACATATAAAATGACATATTGATAAAATCACATGTGATGGAGGTAGAGATTTTGATATAGAAAATGATTTAATGTGGTGTTATGCATAATATACACAGTAAAATTTTTTATAACAACTATAGAGAAATGGAAACCACAATCCATGAAGAGTTAAACATTACACTTCAAAATAGGGTAAAAATTAGTGATATAAATTAAAACATGAATTTTAATTTTTATTATTTTTTTCCTATTATATTTTTTTAGTAATACAGGATTTGTTTGAACTAGTTTTGTACAATTGAAATGTCTATTAACCATGAGTTGTGGAATTTGGATTGTTTTTTTTGGATTCAATGGAATGATTATCATATAAATAATGATCATTCCAGATGAATGCTAGTTGCATCGGACCCTTGGAATGTTGGATGTCTTAAAGAATAATTGTGTTTTCTACTATATTGACAAAATGAGCTGAAATAGTTTTTTTGAACCCATGTTATTTTATTATTATTAATGTAGATATTTATATTGTCAATGGACAATTGAAATATATATTTTTAGAGGAACTTTTGGTTTTATCGTGGAATCTCTTCACAGAGTAATTTATGATAATAGATCTCGTATTGAGTAATATTTACAATCCTTGATGACTTCTATTGTTTTGCTAGTTGATAAAATTTCTCTATTTGGAATTATTTCTATAGAGATGTAGGTTTTTATAGATCATTTTTTTGTCAGTATTCTTTTGACAAGAGTTGAGATAATAAAGTTTCCTATAATCCTTCTCATCTTAGAATTTTTTTGTAATAGATTTGTATTTCGTGCTGTCACCTATGAAAAAATCATAGTCACCCATCTTGTTAAATGAATTTTACTATGTTGGAAAATATATTTAATCATGAACAAAATTTTAAAGTCAAAGTCTACTATGTAGAGACTTAGTTGACCATGTATTATAAAAGAGTCCATAATGACTATTTATAGCCTAAATTTTTATAAAATCTAAAATTAAATATGGATTAGATTCTAAGTGACAGTTAATGTAAATTTATGTGATCATTATTGTTTTTTTTAGAATTTTGATTTTATAAGTCCCAATAGTCACCAACACCATATTTAAGACCATTAATTACTATGATTAAAAAAATTATTAATTATAGATTCTTATACCTTCTCATATATGTCTAATGATTATATTTTCATATTGATAATTCAATAGAACTTTTTGTATAGATGAAAAAATAAATATATGAGAGTGATTCAAATGAAAAGTATTCACTTTTAGACATTGAATTGTACACTCTCATGGCTATTTATAAGAACAATTTCAATATTATAGTAAACATTAATGGAATTTCATGAATAAATTGTATTGATAAGGTGTTCTTACACCATGATTTTTTGAGTCTTATTATCATTCAAACATATTCTTTAAACTTTCTCTCTCCTCTAATAACTTTAATTTTTCATCTATAAAAATATTTTCTTTCTAGTTGACATATTTATAACCTTTATTCAACCACATAATTTTCTTCTCAATTTTTTATATTTTTTAATGGAATTCTTTAAAATAACTTTTTAACATAAATTGAATCTCATTCTCCTCTTCTTCACTTCTAGAATTCCATTTATTACTCATAATATCATTCACTTTACTAAGAAACTTTTTTTCACCAAAATATTATGACTATGAATTATCAAAACATCAATTATGAATTACTATGTCACATATTGCATAATGTAATTTTTGAGAAGAAAAAATAAAACATTCATATAAAAAATATGAATCTATTCCGGTGTTGTAAATACATAATAATTGAGAGTTTAAACAAACTTTTCAACACCTAAAAGATGAGAGATAGGGTCAAAATAATTATTGAAATATAAAAACTGATAATATAAATATATTTTATATACATATTAGAAATTTAATGGAAATTATACTAGGAAGTTGAATATATAGAGGCTAATGAAATAATATAAAAAATAAAAAGACATGTTATTAAAAAAATTAGACAATGGAGAATATTAAAAAAACATTATGAGGCTCATAAAAGCAAAAAGATAAGTTTTCACAGCACTATTTTGGTGAAAAACTATTTTAAATAGACATTTTCATGATTTCATTCATCATACTATTCATTCGTTACAAGATTTCTGGGGCAATCTAAATCAACATTATCTACACCACCTGTCTTGACAGTAGTAACAGATGACTAGTTACACTGTACTAAATAATGGAAAATTGTATATATCAATATGTTATGAAACTAATCTAATAGTACATGAAATTAATGTATGAGTTTGTAATATAAAATATTTATCAACATAATCATATATTACAGCATTAACCTTTCATTAAATTAACATCAAAGAAGATATATCTCAATGAAACCATATTAGTATTGAATATAAAATCATATCATAGAAATAATAAAAATTTCTTCCATCCAATTATATGTTTCCCTATTTGAATTGTATGTTATCGATAAATAGGAGTATTATGTAAAACATGAAAATAATAGTGAATTACATACAAAAAATAGTGTTGTGACGTAGAACATGATTAAATGGATCAAAAATAATGTGTAATATAAAATTATTACCATCACGGAAAAGAAGAAATAATGTTTTGAAAAAAATATTAAAATGAAGCGTAATTTAAAAATATTTATTGCAATTTATATTTAAATAATATTAGTATACTGAATAATTTATACATAATCTCCATAAAAAATATAAATGTGGAAGAGGGTCAGAATACCCACATAGTAAGGGCGATATAGTACATGATATATTCACCATAATAAAGAAAAATAATATAGTATGGATATAAAACATTGGTATACTAGATTACCAGATTGAAACACCTATAAACAGAGGGATGCATTGCTTTCATAAATTATGGGCTTCATATGGAAAAGAAGAAGGTTTTAGTTTAATAGTGATGAGGGCCTTTATCTAGAACTCTTAAATGATTTTATCCTCTCAAATTCATAGTGTTTAATATGATGAATGTTCGGAGTAATATGATTTTTGAAATTGGGTTTTAAGAAATCAGATAGGGGGAGTACTTTTTGAGAAGGAATTAACCTAAGGACGTTTTTGTGATAGTATTAAGATTTGACTTCATGGGAAATGTAGATTAGAGTGGGAAACTAGAGAATTTTGGGTGCCCATGGCTCTGAATAATGAAATGTGTATAGAGGTAGGGTTCTTGGAATGATGAAATATAATGGGAGATCCTTCAGAGGAGTAGGAGTAGATATTAGTTGTGTCATAGATCCGAGAGTGAAAACTATAAGGTTTACCTGTGTTGAATGGGATGTGGGATGTGGGGAGGCCACATCAGAACCATGTTGACTGGGAGGTGGTCATTCCACATCGGAGCCACGTAGACTAAGAGGTGGGTTGATTATGTCAGCTCCACGTCGAAATAGGAAGATCATCGTAGGAATGATTTAGGATCTCTACCTCAGAACCACATCAAAGGAAGATCACCAGAGGTAGGAAGAGGGAAGGTTGCATCAGAGGAGTAAGATAACCGAAGGGAGATATGAAGAGTCTAGGGATCTATCACAAAGAAGGGAGTTAGGCGAAGTGGAGAAGGGTGACGAAGAGGAGAATGCAAATTAGAGGTAAACATATGAACAAGGGAGGAGGGATCGAGGGGTATTGCTATAGTCTTATAATAATCATGGCCTCAAATAATATTTTGCCACAATTTTAATAATTCTTTGTAATAGATGTGTGGAAGGAGACTATTTTTCTAGTAGGGCAGGATTTGGTCGAACTGTTTGGAAAACCATGTGCCAACCATGTGCCTACTCTATCCATGTGGGGTTCAAGTCGCACAGTTTCCTTGGGATCCTAAATGGTTATAAAAACTGTGTGCTAATAGTGCTCTTTCCTCTACCCAAGAGGGTCAAGGTTACATGACTTCCTGTGGAGCCCTTATGGTATAGAAAATCATGATACAATCATATAAAATGAATCTTTTCAAGGACGCGTAGTTTTCCCTTCCACCTTTATTGTTTTACATAACTGTGCACCCCCTCCTCCTAGTTATCATTATTTGGGTGCACTGTTTATACTAACCATGAACCAATCGTGAATCATGAATAAGATGACATGGTTTCCTTTGTATCATGTACCAAACCCTTGGAACACCCATTAGTCTCTTCATATATTCTATAAACATGTAATTAAAATAAATTATGAGATTTAAACCAGAATTTAAACAGGAACATACCTCCATGAAGTCCAGGATTTAAAACCTCCCCAATAGAAAAAGGATCACCATCGAGCCATATCTTTAACCCATTATTCTTATTAATTCCCTTATAAACATATCCCAAAAATAGATATATAATTACCTATATATAGTTATTATTCTCTAGGTGTATTATACTGTTGAAAAAAATAATTATTTATGCCTTTCCAACAAATTTGAAAAATAAAATAACGTTGATCATTTATTTCATCCGTCAACTACCTCCAAAAACAGATGCCTCTTATTTTTCACCACCACCTAGAATCATTTGATTTAAAGAGGTAATTCAGTTATAAAATTAAAATATAAAATATAATTATGATTATAACAAGAAAAATTATAATCCACTTTCATTCCCTCTCATTAATTGGGCAAATGAAAATTTTAATCAAGTGTTTTGTGGACTACATCCTCTACGAAGTAACGTATCTCAATTTTCATCTAGTTTATTTATTATTTATTAAAATAACATCCAATATAAGTCAAAACAATTATAATATCTCAATAATATAATTTTTGTTCTATAATAATTATATTATTAAAAAAACAAGTTTTATAACTATAATAAATAGCTAATTATGGTATGTTCATATTTGGGATGGTCTTACCACTTACGTTAACAATTATATAAAACATTATCATTGATGATTATAAGAACCAAAATAATAATAGTATTATATTTTGGTAAGAAATTAATTAGAGTTTTATATTTTATAAATAATTATATGATGTATTTAACTTAGTCTTAAAATATCATATTTGACTGTTAAAATTGCCAAAATAGCCGACATCGATTCATTTTTCATGAAAAATAAATAATAAAAGATTTAGAATGAGATAGGATATTTATAAATCAGTATAATTTTTATATTATTGTATAATTAATTATATATGAATTATGTTCTTGGTATCAATGAATGGGTTCCAAAATCAATAGAAATAATCATGTGTGACACAAATAATGGTACAAAGACCTGATGGTAAAAATAAGCTATATGTAATGAAGATATTCATAATAAATGATAAAAAATGATTTATATAAAAGTTATTTTAAATGAATAAGATATTGATATAGAATATTAGGATATTTTTATTTTTTTTAAAGGTGGTTAGAGTTCATTTGATTAAGAGGGGAAACAAGGCATCAGTTTGTTGGCTCAAATTTTAACCCATTGAGACATATTTATTATTATACACCATCATTTATATGGAATGGTGTATCTAAAACCCCCTATTATTTTTTATAATCATTATCATAGGTTTATAACAGTAAATTTTCTTTTTAACATTAGTTATATCATTAGGTTTATACTCAAAAATTACAAAATATATAATATTTTTTGCTAACTAAGTTTTCATTCATTGAGTAAAAAACATTCTTATGGAGATTTATTTTTCCATGATTGATTTACTCATATTAATGAATATTTTTTATTATATTTAATTATTATTTTTGGGTTCTCAAATTCTTCCATATATATCATTAAAAAATTATTCTCACCATAAATATTATGGTACATGAAAGGGTTTCATGGTTTCAATTCCTATTTCATGAGACATACTTTTTATGATGAAATAAATTATATTTAAGTGGTGTATATAGTGTTTAATTATTATAATATATCCTAAATTATATTTTTATAAATTCTATCCTCCCACTCATTCATGGGGTTTAGATTTTAATTTTTCTCATACCGTAATATATTTCCTAACTCAAATTATTCCTCTTTGAGTGAAAGTTCCCATCATTGGTATGATATTCTATGACCTTTTTACCATTCCATTTCTTTTTTCTAATAGAAAATTATATTTTTATTTAGTTATTAAACTTAGTTTATTCAATATCATATTATTTGATGAAATACCTTTTATGATGAATGATTTACTATGGTAAAAACAACACTCATTCTATCGAATGAATATTTATCCTTCATGTCAATATATTCAATACCGATAATGTTTTTCTCCCATTTTTTTAATGAAATATGTATTAATTAATGTTATTATCTTATATCACATTAAAAAAATTTAGATGAAAATTTTATTTCCCTATTTATGTTGTGGATTTTAAATAAATTTTTTTCAAAATATTAACAGGTTTTAGGTACCATGGATGTATTCCTTATATTCAACTCCACATTTTACCTCAAAAACCATTATATTGTTTTCATGAATCCTTCCATGGATAATTCTAAAAATAAAAATTTTAATGTATTCCAAAATTATTCATTAAAACCTTCTTGATAATGAAATTTCAAAATAATCTAAAGGATTTATTCCTTATTCTATATTTATAAAATCTAATAAAATAAATTGTTTATGATGTTTTCACAAAAATAAATTTCTAATCATTTTTATGCCTTTTTTCCATGATACATAGTTTTAAAAAGTAAATTAATTTAACTTTATTCTAAGGGTTTTATTTAAAATTTTCTTTTATTGAAAATGATTGAGGGATAAAATTAATCGCTATGTAAAATTACATTATTTTTATATAAGTATTCTTCTTGTAATAGTTTATTAATTACATTTTTTTCAATAGAGAAGAAATTCTAAATCTATATAACAAAAGTGATCTATCATGACCATTTCACTGCCTAATAAACATCTATATAAAAACATTAATATTTTTGGAATATATTTACTCCATGAATACCATAGTTTTGATTCTTTATATTGAAGGGTGTTCACCTATATTCCATTAATTGATTGATTTTATATAATGTTGGTAAAACCTTTCACAATTTATTTATGTAGTGAAAAAACTATATGAATATTTTCTTAATTAAATGTTATTTACCTATCATTTTACTAAATATATTTTGATATCTATTTATTTTACATGTGTCTAGAATTTTATGATTATTTATGGAATTAATAATTATTTCATTATGTGATTCTATTTGAAAATTATTTAAACCCCATTTTATGTGCATGGGCATTTATGGTGTGATGAATAAACCCCATTTTATTTCCATAGGTTATTTATGTTATGAAGAACAACTGATTACAAGTAGAACATGTATGTATGGATTAATTATTAGTTGGGCCATATTGCACACTTTAATGAATTGGTTAAAATTTTATATCTTAATATATATGTATAAAAAGGCATGATTAAGTTACATTTATTATCTTATGGAAGTGATTTTGATATTATTTCGTAGTTAAATTGATTATCATATGTAGGTGATGTAACATGATGACATGTTTGTCATGGTTCATAAACCTGATTCACAACTAATAAATAATAGATAAGTATGGTCAAATTTTCAAAAAAAATTAATGAATTATAATAAAATGGGAGAGAAAATGGTAGTAAGAAATATAAAACATTAAAATATAACCAATGTATAAAAAAAAAATTTATAGAGAATTAACATACAATTTTCCTCTAAGGAAAATTTAAAAGTAAACAACCTCAATTTCAAAGGGAGATTTGAAAAAAAAAACCTTAACATTACTCTAAACATCCATTAAACCACATTAAACACACATATATAAAAATATAAATAATAAGAAATTATTTTGTAATATTATCCACATATATTACCTTTTACACTCATTATTTATAATTATTTGTTACACATATATTAGCAAGTTATTTTTTATTTTCGTCATCACATGGTCATAATTTACATTGATTCAAAAAAGTTTCTTAATCGAAATATTGATCCTCATTCATTGAAAAAATGTTTATTATTTCTTGATTAGTAAAGGTAGAGTTATCATTATGTTTTATAACATTATTTTTTTCTAAGCACATTTTTTTGAAGGAATGGATGCTGTTTGTGAGAATGGAATCTACAATGATCATATTTTAGGTAATTTAATTACAACAATAAGTAACATCACAATTACAATTCATCTATATTTATATCTTCTAGAACAATATGACATAAAAAATTATATCTTATATTACTGGTATTAATGTCTTGGTACTCATTCATGTTTGAAATAATTATGGTAGTATAGAATTATTCATATATTTGGTTGAATCGACCAAAAAAAGAACATGTTATATTATAGAATGAGTAGGTGTATAGTGTTATATTATGATTATATAATTTTTAAAAAGGAATAATGATATTAATAGGGTATAAGTACAGTGGTGGATGATATTTAGTAATAGATGATAACAAAAATTAATTAAAAATGTAGATAAGAACAATGTAATGTTATGGAATCATTCTTTTATGTAATGGGTTCTTTTAGAATGAGGCATTTAGACAAATTTCATGGAACTAGAATGTAAAAAAGGTATGAAAACATTTATAGGCAAAGTATTCGAATGAATTAATGTGGAAAATTATGTAATATAATGGTTTGTGCGGGGTAAAAGAGGGTTTCTTTTATATCAGTGTTCTATGTGAAATTTCCACAGATAGTAAATCCCTATGGTTTACGGTAGTATTTTTATAGGGAATTTCGATCTAGTGATTAAAATGAAAGGATATGGGTTTTTAATAAAATAATAAATAATATACATATTTTTATAATTATTTTAGGTTTTTAAACATATATTTATCATTTTTTACTTATTGCACCTTTTTTTGGAAGCTAAATTATTACCTCAGTAAATTATATTATTTTATAAATTCATTTAACCATTTTACAAAACCTTGAAGTATGATTCCAAAATTGGACATCATTAAATATAATTAAATTATTAACTATAATACTATTAAATTACAAGTAAAAACATAAACTGTAAAGGAAAAAAATTACTTGTGAAATCTTGTCGAGTGGTAATCATAGTCCTTACTATCACCGTGGTTTCGGGTTTGAATCCTCTTGTATATGGGATTTTACTATAGTCTTTAAAATTTTTATTTCCCACACTAGGAATATTGGTGTGTGTCTATTAAAAAATGACATTTCGCCCAATCATGTATTCCCCCTTCGGGGGTTCACATTCAACTTCCTGAAGTTTTGTGGATTAACTCACGCTCATTATTAGAATGGATCATAATTACATGTATGGGAATTAACCCACTCTCTTATAGTTCATGGGGAGTGAGTTAGTTTTACCAATTCAATCACCCATTCAATTTATGCCAAGGGTTCTTCTATAAATTTGGGTTTCATCAATAAATTGGAAACCATGGTATGTAATGGGGTTCTGGTATTTTTATACAATTTTTTTCATAAAAAAATAAATTTTAAATAATAAATTAGTTTTAAAATATTCATGGAAATATTATATTTAGTTATAATTATCATTTAAAAGATGAATATTTAATTTAATTAGATAATAATAAAAAAAGTTAATGAAAAAAATTCATTGAAATATATCGATTTCTAAAAAAAGAAGTTAATCAAATCTCATTAAAATTAAAATTTATTCTTAAAAATATTTAGTTTTATTAGAACCTTTGTATTAAAATATTTATTTTATTTTTATACAGATATCAAGTCATTCCATAAAAAAATAACCAAAACAACAATAAGAATGATAATAATCATATGTAGTGAATAAAAATACATATTTTTTATATTTAAATTTATTAAATTATTATTTTTACATTGAAGAATTATTTTTATATGTTAAATATATTTTCATTAATTTTTTACTAATAATTTTAAAAAAATTAATGTTCTTATTGGTTATAACTATATTAAAATAACATGTTTCTCAAAAACATGTCTTTCAAAACCATATTTCAAACAAGGATATATATATATATATATATTGGGCATATTACATTATTATATACAACCTTATAAAAATCAATAAAATCATTCATAATTATTTTTAATTTAATTATGATGATGGTTGTAATATTTCTGATATGTTGTGTTCTTTCTGTATTTATCATTAGTGATATGAAATTCTTTTAAGATTGTGATTATGTGAATTCCAACCGAGTAGTATTATTATAAATGAGATTTTGTTCCTTTAAGTATTTTTCTTGTTATGTTTCATTTAGTTTTCTTGTAATGTATTTCTTTTTTTCATATAGTATTCAACCACAATATAATAAGGAATTGTTCTTTTTTCTATATTGTGTGTATCTCAAGCTATCAAACACACAAGTGTTATTTAATGGGAAATTCATGGTAAAATAATTGGGTGTTTCATTAATGGGATTATTTTACATTAATTATATTCAATAAATATTTCAATATCATGATTCTAGAATCATAACATTTGGAAACTGAAATTATATTATCCTTCATCATGTTTTAACCTCCAAGTGACTATTTGGGTTCTCCCTTACCAAGGACTTCTTTTATTATCATCTTACTACCATAAACTAACATTAATCTTAATTTCCATCAATAAACCTTACATAAGAGTCTAAATAAAAAAAATCAATCCTCACCAATGACTGTTTCTCTTGGCCCCTTTAACATCATAGTGATTTTAATAGAATTATTCTGCAATTTTTTCCATTATTCATCACCATAAACCATCACAACACACAGTTCTCCATGGAAATGGTATATAAATATCATCAAACTATTTCAAACATAAATAAATGAATCCTTGAATAAAAATATTTATTTATACTCAATACTTGATGAAAAATTCATACCTCTCTATAAATAGTCTAAAATGAATTTTTAACTCCCCAACTCACCAAGAAAAGGTGATACTATATAAATATTACCATGTATGATGGTTCTAAATGAAACAGATTTCTAAAAACCCATTTACAGTTATCCTATTCCACTGTCTAGAAATCAACCATGAACTATCCTAAAATAAATTTTCTATCATTTTCATGACAATTCCATATTCTTCATTAATATTTTCATGACCCGTCCCCTGGGGCCCATGCCATGACTATCCCAAACCCGCCTTCCATAGGCCAGGGGTTAGAGACTAGAATTGGAAAGGCGTATCCCGAAAAATGGAAGATATTTCCTCAAAAACCTGTTCAAACAGAGGTAGGGCACACTACACACAAGTAACTTTATTGAAGAAGAAAGGTACAACCACAACTAAAAGCCACCACTGAGTGTAAAAGTGAGTACTGAAAGTAAAGGGTCCAGAATACAAGCCCAACTGAAATGGAAGTACAAAAAAAAGGAAAAATATCCCATGAGGTCGTCTGCCATGGTTCTTACATGAAGGGTAGGTACAGCTCGTCATTGCAGCTCTTCATATCTACCGGTCACCTCCATACACCATTTGTCAATCACCTCCAGACACCATCAAGCCCTGACTCCATAAGACTCGGTCTAGATATCTGTCGTCTGCACAAGACACAAAAAGGTGTGGGAAAAGTCCGTGTAGGGGTGATTATAACAATACTCAATAGGGACCCCGAGACCCCCAAAGGACTCTTAGAATTACACAAAGGAAAAACAACAAAGCATGATCTCAATCACAAAGTAGAAAACAAAATACAACTCACACCAGGTATAACTTCAGTACATAAGTATTGATGATTAGCTGTAAAGCAAGATCATATTATTCTTCTAAGAGGCTTTTTTTCCAATACACACAAGGTCACTAAATTCTAATCCACATAGATTTTCTAGATGCTTATCCAAAAAGGATCTCTAGCTGTTGATCCACACAGGATCGCTCAGTGCTGATCCATATAGGATCGCTCAGTGCTGATCCACACATGATTGTTATTCATTCTTCACGTCATATCCAGCCACTGGATTCCCATACAAATCACACATGATTTTGGAAGTATCCATTCTTTAAGCCATCCGTCTTATTTCAAATGACACAAATTCCCACGAATAAGTAACCCGATCAACTGCAATGTCAAAAGGGTTCCAACACAATAGACAAAACTTCAACTAGATGTCCGGTCTATAAGTTATAAACATTTTAGTGGTGAGGGCCTGGTTGGATTCGAGTATGATCCAACCTGGAAAAACTCCAAATTTCTCTGAAACTAACAAGGAGTATCTCAAAATGACCAAGTCTTCCTAATTGTTCTAGCACTAAAGACGGTCTGTCGAACTAACATTTTTTAGAAGATATGCCAATTTACACAAAACTACACTAAAAAGGGGTCTGGGTCTGGTCTAACCCGGTAGGACCGACACGACCCATCACGCTAGGATAGGACCGAAGGGGATGGGATAGGCCTATTTTGGTTGGGCATGGTCTGGCCCACCGGGCTATGGGTTCACACTGCTAGGCCACAGGCTCGGCCCAACCCACCCTATTCGGCGTGGCCCGCCAGGGCCATGGAATCGTTTGGCCCATTGGCTAAGCACAGGGGGTATACTCCCCTCCCAAATAGCTGAAACTATTTGGGCCTTCAAGGAAACGACAACTGTTGGCGACACCTCTCTCGGCCGGTCCTAGTAGACCTGTCAGGCGTGGGACACATGAACCGTTGGACCGCCCCCTTCCATGGATAGAAGTCGCGATATTCCTCCGTGGAGTTCCAATGTAGAACGCCGCCTGGCAGAACAATGTAACCAAATAGAACAACACTCTCATGTCCAGTCCATGTTGACCATCCCGCAACATACCCACGGGCACGGGTCTGCTATCCTTCGTGGCTTGAAGACGTAGCCTTCCACCGCGGAGCACTGCCCTACTTCAACATGGCCAGTGGAATCCGGACACCCCATTGTCCTCTCAGGTTCCTTTAGGTGATGTCGTTCCTTCGTAGTCTAGGGGTTCCGGCTTCCGCCTCCCTTGGTCATCAGTACCGTCATGCCGATGAAGCCTTTGCAAGCCATCGGTGAAGCTCCAGTGGTTCAATTTTATTCTCGTCTACACCGACGACCCTCCAGGGATGGAACATGTGCTTCATGGCCCTTGGTTCAACCTTTCCGCCAAATATTCTGGTTTTCCATGAATAAATCCTCCACAGTAGAGTTTGGAAGAGGGTCTGAGCCATGTTCGTTTTCCCCACACACTCCACCTTATAATAACAACATGGGAAGGATATTTTAATTAGAAAAACTTGCATAAATGAAACCCCACAATATCCTCTCGCATTAAAGAATGAAATTCAAATTAAACTATTCAACAGTTGATCCATGTTCTTCATAATATTCATGAATGGGGTAAAGGAGATAAATCAGGCATATATCCTCTACCTCGAGTTCATTGGAAGCCGCTGCGGATGAGGTAGGAGTGTCCACGCCCTAGGGTGTTTCAGATGAAGGAGAAGGTTGACGTCCTTTGGTGATCATTGTCGAATCCTCCAACTATCATCAAATCATTGTTCTAGGTTGGGGGAAGATACCATGCCACATCATCAGAGGTTCTTATCTTATGTTCAAAAAACCCATGCCCGAGCTTCATTTAAATAGACAAAAGAAAGGATCAACACACCAGAAAATTGATGAGGTTTATTATTGAATTGAATTAGTGAACCTACTAATTCTCTCAACAATGTGGTTACCCAACCAAGTGTGATCAGCCATATAATGGTATGAAAACCCAGCTGTCCCACCACCACCAATCATTAGTTACAAGATAGAATAAAATAACTCATTGAGTTATTTTATTATTATTTTTGTAAAGTCAAAAAATTAACCTTTTCATTCGACCCTTGCCTGTTGAAGTTAAGATTCCCTTAAGAGAATCCTAGAACTGCGAATTCAATGGTGTCCTCAGATTTTTTATCTGAGAACCAGTTCAAAATATAGAAATCACCGCCCACACATTTACTAAACGTACCTTAAAAAAAGTACAAAAATTTATTAACATTCACTCTTATCTCATGACGATCGAGGTTAGACTATGCCTAAGGGGAACACACCCTCACGATCTCAACTATACTCTCATATTTTCAATCTGAGATACCGTTTAGAATGTAAAGATTTTACAATAAAATAATTGCTACTTAATTATTTTATTTATGTAAAAAATTAACTTCCACTGGTGGCATGTGCCGATAAATTTTAGTATCTATCTAAGGATGGAATACCCTCATGAGTTCAGCGTTAGTCTCATATTTTTAATCCAAGTCACTGTTAATGAGTTTTAAGCATTTAAAAAATAAAATAATTTTATTTAATAATTTTATTTATGATTCTTCCATTCTTGGGTTTTCTCACTAGTGGCATGTCCCACAATATATAAGTCGTGCCTAGGTTAAAGCCCCATCTTGAATGAAATGGTGCCCTTTTATTTCTGATCTCGGCATCTTTTTAAGTGTTATTCCATTTTTTTAAGAAAACTGCTCATCCGTGCTATTTAAAGCATAACACTTTTTTGACGGATCATTCTGGGCACTCTGGTCCTCAGAATCACATTTCCCCAATTTTTACAGACTCATAATAATTCCAATTAATTAAAAAAGTTTTACATGTAATTTTGGGGTATTTACATTCTCCACACCTTATGGATTTTCGTCCCTGAAAGCTACAACAATATCTTGGAAAACAAAAGGGGGTACTGAGCATGTATCTGAGCCTCCCACTCCCATGTGCTCTCATGAAGGATCTCGTGTTACCAAAAAACATGCACCAAAGGAATTGACCACACATGAAGGATCCGCTCTTGTCGATCCTATATCTCCATCGGGAACTCCGCGAACGTCGCCATGTCATCAATTTCTAGCACTCCCTACTCGATAAATTATGATGTATCATGCACGTACCACCTCAGCTATGACACATGGTAAACATTATGCACCCAGTGCGTCTATGTGGGAAGAGCTAGGTTGTATTCCACCTCGCCTACTCTGCTTAGGATTTGGAAAGGTCTAATGAACCTCAGATATAGCTTTCCACCCCGACCAAATCTCTACCATCTTCATCAAGGTGAGACCCATAGGAAGACATGGTCTCCCTCCTCGAACTCCAAGGGCCTCCGTCTCCTGTCGGCATAAGACTTATGCTAGATTTGTGTAGTCCTCATCTATTCTTGGATGATCTACACCTTCCCAGTGGCATCTCTTACCAACTATGGAACCATAAGTGTTGACTCCCTTAGGACTGTCTAGCATAGGGGTGATCCGCATGGTCGCCCATACAAGGCCTCAAACTATTTCCAAACTGGTGGTAGAGTGATAAATATTGTTGTATGTGAACTCCATAAGGGGCAGGTGGTCCTCCCAACTATGGAAAAAATCAAGGATTCAAGAATGAAGCATGTCTTCAAGAATATATATGGTCTAATCCGTCTGACCATATTTCTGAGGATAAAAGGCAGTGACCAAGTGTAGCTGATTCCCAAATGCCTTATGTAATCCCATCCACAAAAGAGATGTAAAACAAGCTTCATGATATAAAAAAATCATCAATAGCACCCCGCGAAGCTATACAATATCTTGTACATAGAGACGTCCCAAGACCTCTACTAATCCCTGCTCTTAGATGGGTAGGAAGTGGGCTAACTTGGTAAGTTGGAAAATGATTAGCCAGATGGAATCGTGGCCCCTGGACGTACATTGTATCCCTATCATGAAGCCTATAGAGATTCCATCCAACTTCCACTCTAGTACCTCAAGTGGCTGATTCAAGACTACAGAAACCTGGTGCTCAACATTCACTTAACGACAAGTGAGGCATTGTGAAACAAAATTCACCACTACATTATTCATAACTAGCCACCAGTATGGATGTTGGAAGTCCTGGTACATCTTCAACACACCAGGATGTACTGCAAAAGGGGATGTGTGAAACTCCCTCAACACCTCACCTCGCAGATTCACTGGCACCATGGTACATCCTCTGTAGAGGATGACATGTTCCACACATTTAGAAAATCATTGAGGAGCCTGTCCTGAGGATTTTTGAGCAGGTCGGGTCATGTAGTCAATGTCCCCAAGATTTGCCTCCTTGACTCATTGAAGATGTGGGGGAGTGACCGTCATAGAATAGAGGTAAGATGATCCATCACTATCCACAAAGGATAACTTCAATGTGGCTAATTTCATTGTTACCTCACTTAGCATATTTAGATCTGGCCTCCTGTTGAGTGTGTATTCTCCAACATTTTCCCTTCCTAGGAGTGTACACCATTTAAAAGACATAGTCCTGGAGGAACTGTACCCTTCACTGATGTCTCAGGATTAGGTCTTTCTATAAGAATAGATACATGAGACTCTTGTGATCCGAGTTGACAGTAAACTGTTCTCCCAAAAATACTCTTAGCTCTTGGAGCTGTACAGAAGCAATCCAATTTGCAGTTGTAGATATTGGTGTCGTCCTTGGGTAAAATTCAATGTAAAAGTCCATCTCTATCGAGGGAGGTAATCCTGGAAAATTCTTTAGAATGGATGTTCCTACACTCTTCCACTATATTTGGGAACTAAAAACTCAAAACACTTGCTGCCACGAGTGTAGGGTTGGCCAACTCAAGTGGGATCAACATGACCCTCTTATTCGTGAGCTTAACCCATGCTTCCTAGGTGTCCCCTTTTTTCGACCAAGGAAAACCCCATTCCAACGTTGTAGATATAGAAAAACCTTTTTTCCTAAAATAGTCAATCTGAGCATGAACTTTGGATGACCAGCCCATACCCAAACTAACATTGTAAGGCCTTGATGCTTCCAGAAAGTAGTTCTAACCAAAACTATCACCTCAAGGGTAAGATCACATCGTCAGCATAAGTGTGATTATCAATTATCCTCTTATAGGTATATGTAGACATAAGGGTCAAGTCAACAATTTAACCAGAAACTCTAGGTCTAGAATAATATTTGTGATAAGAAGGAATGATTAGTACCTTTGTCTATTAATACAATAGCTAGTAGTAGGCACAGACACTACTTTGAATCATTCATGGAGCCCTTGGGTAACACTCCATGACCGAATGCATCTACTCGCTTCCCTTTTCCTCCATCTCCCTAATCCTGGTGGGGGCCACATTAGGGTGATGGTTTTAACATGTAGGAATGTATACCACATCCTACTGCTCTCTTAGCTCCTCTTCTACATCTACTACACTGAAACTTCATCTGTCCCTATCACTTCCTCTTCCAGAAACATTTTAGACATCCAACTCTCCACGACTGATGTCATTTTAATCGTTTCCCTCTACTGACATTCAATGGTTGTATCTACACATCCAAATAATTTTCAACCACAATGATTCTCTCTAGAACCCTAACATATGTTGGGATGCACAGAGGAATATTGCTAGCTCGGATACCCCTAAACACATCTCACTCAGAGGTCCAATACATGAAGCACTTGTTGTATCATATTCATCAAGTACCTAGAATGGTTGATACACCTTGACAAATACTCAGTTACCAACATTTCTCCATGTATAAATAGTAGAAGCTTTTGGGAACACAAACCACATAGCTTTTTTTGTAATGAGACTTCCTTCTCTGAGGAAGGTTCTCAAGCTCTGTCCAGGAAAAAGTCACCTCATTGTAAGATATGGAAAATCTAAACCCTGTTAACACCCTGATGAGCCATGTAGAATGCTCACTGCTAGGTCTGCCATCTGATTGTATGGTGCCCTGGATAGATGGATACTCCATCACCACCTCAATCCAGCCCTTAGACACTTGTGAGTCGGGCTCCCCTTGGAACCTAAGGGGTATCGGTCACCGAAACTATTGTAAGGCACTAAGCCTATAAGTGTCCCTTATTGATAGCGCTGGTATAAACTGCTAACCAACGGGTAGTGGTATCGCTGGGACACTACTATAAGGTACCATCTCGGGCAATGATCCATGTACCGAAGCCTTAACACTCTTCAGACCATACTCATGGTCACACACTGGAATCCTGGTTGGATATCTATGTGGAGGCATCTTGATATAGAATTAAGATGAACCACAATCAAAAGGTCAAAACTTCTGAGCTTACTCAAAAGAGATCAATAGAAAAACATTTTCAAAACACATGCAACAAGTGTTTTCAGGTACATACTCAAAAAACAGAATTCAGGGTCCTGGCTTATGGGTACATCTGCCGCCGCACCAACACTTGACTCCCTAAACTGAAACCCAAACTCAGAACACTTAACACTATTGCTCCATTGAAAACATAGACTCTTAGTTCTCCTGGTAGAACTGACAGCCCTCTAATACCCCTTTATTACGACACGTCCCCTGGGGCCCATGTCGTGACTACCCCAATCCCGCCTTCCATAGGCTATGGGTTCTCAACATGCACCGAAAAGTCATATCCCTTAAAAGAGAAGTCATTGCCTCAAAAACATGTACACACATAGATAGGGAACACTGCTCACAAGTAACACAATGGAAAAATAAAGGTACAACCACAACTAAAAAACACCACTGATTGTAAAAGTGAGTACTGAAAGTAATGGGGCTTGAATACAATCCCAATTGAAATGGAAGTAGAGAAAAAAAATGAAAAATATCTCATAAGGTCATATGCCATGGTTTCTACCTAAAGGGGAGCTACATCTCGTCACCACATCTCTTCACCTCTATCGGTCACCTCTATACAACGTCTGTCAATCACCTGCACGCACTATCAAGCCCTGACTCCTCTAGACTCAGTCTATCTATCTGTCATCTACACAAGACATAACATGGTTTGGGAGAAACCCATGGATGGGTGAGTATAAAAATACTTAGTAGGTACCCCAAGACCCCTGAAGGTCTGTCAGAATTCCACAAAGGAAAAACCACAAAGTATGATCTCAATCACAAATCACAAAACAAAATACATCTCACACAAGGTATAACTTAAGTACAGAAGTATAGATTATTAGCCGTAAAGATAGATCATATTATTCTACTAAGAGGCTCTATTTCAGATCCACACAAGGTCTCTGGATGATGATCCACAAAGGTTGGCTAGGTGCTGATCAACACAGGATCACTCGGTTCTAATGCACACAAGATCGCTCGGTGATGATCCACAAAGGATCGTTATGTGCTGATCCACCGAGGATCGCTAAATGTTGATGCACACATGATATCTCAGTGCTGATACACACTGGATCGCTATATTCTGATCCATAGAGGATCACTAGTTGATGATCCACACAGGATCACTTGGTACTAATCCATAGCGGATCGCTATTCATTATTCACGTCACGACAAGCCACTGGATTCCCATACAAAGCACGCATGATTCTAGGAGGATCCTCTCCTCAAGACATTGGTCGTATTTCAACCAGCAATATGTCCCAAGAAAAAAGTAACCCTATGAACTTCAATGTCAAAAGGGTTCCAACGGAACTAACGCCTCGTTAACCAGACGCCCGATATATAAGTTATTGTAATTTCAATGTTGAGGGGCCGGTTTGATTCGATTTTGATCTATCCTGGACAAAAACAATCTTTCTCGGAACCTCACATGGAGTGTCTCTAAATGACCGCCTCATCCAAAGCATTCAGACGCGATAGAAAATTCCTAGAATGGACGTCAGGTTTAGGCGATATGCCCATTTAAGCATAATTAGGCTAAAAATGGGTAGGGGTCTAGTCCGACTTGACCTGACCCACTGGGCCTGGACCGAAGGGGTTTGGATTAGCCTGGTTTAGTTGGGCCGGGTTCGGCCCACTGGGCTGTGTGTTATGTCTGGACCACCGGGCTTGGTGAGGCCCGCTAGGCCACTGAAGCACTCAGCCCGCTGGATGAGCATGGGGGTCCACTCCCCTCCAAAATGACTGAAGTTGTTCTAGCCTTCAAGGTAGCAGTGACGATTGGGGACCCCACTCCTAGCTGGATGGAGCCTTCTCTCCCAGATGGTCCCACTGGACCGGTTATGTGGGAGATTTGCGGACCGTCGGTCTGCCATCCACCATTGATAGAAGCCGCGACCTTCCTCCAAGGCATAGCACCGTAGCGTGCCTCCCAGCTAAATAGTAGCGCTGGATGGCACCGTACTCCCTTGGATGGTACACGTGGACCATCTTGCAATGGACCCGTGGGCACAGGTCCACCCTTCACCATGGCTCGAAGCCACTCCCTTCCCCTGTAGTGTGCCACCCAACTTCAACACAGCCGGTGAAGGCCGACCGCCCCCATGTCTGCTATGGAACCTTCACGCACTATCGTTCCTTCATGGCCATCCATTTCCAACCGCCGCCTCCCTCAGTCATCGGTGTCGCCATACCAGCGAAGCCTCTACAGGCCACCGATGAAGCTTCGGTGGTCCTCTTTTAGTCTCATCCACTTCTACGGCCCTCCCGGGACAGTGCTTGTGATACGTGGCCCTTGGTTCAACATTGCCACCAAATCTTCTGGTTGTCCATGAAGAACCCCCACCACGACCGAGTTCGGTAGAGGAATCGGGCCTTGTTTGTTTAGCCCACACCCTCTGTGTTAGCATAACAACATGGGAAGAATATTTTAATTATAAAAAATCCCATAAATAAAACCACACAATACCCTCCCACATTAAAGAACAAAACAATGATCAACCCATTGGAAGATTGATCTGTGTTCTTCCTAATATTCAAAAATAGGGTGAATGGAAGAAATAAATCACATTACCCCTACAAAAAGTTAGTTAGAAGTTGCTGAGGATGAGGTAGGAGTGTCCACATCTGAGGGTATTGCAGACAAATTAGAAGGTTCACATCCTTTGGTGTTCATCATCAAATCCTCTAATAGTTGTCAAAGCCTCGTTTTTGGTTAGTGGAAGACGCCGCGATGCTTCATCAGTGGTTCTTATCTTGAGAACAAAAAACCCATGCTCGAGCTTCATTTAAATAGATGAAAGAGAGGATCAACGCACCCACAATTAATGATATTCATTAACGAATTGAATTAATGAACCTATTAATTCTCCCAATGGTATGGTTACACAACCAAGTGTAACCGGCCATTTAACGGTCTGACAACCCAGCAGTCCCACCACTTACACACAACAATTACAAGAAAGAATAAAAAAATCATTGATTTTTTGTTTTTTATTTAAATTCAAAAAATTACCTATTTCGTCTGACCCTTTCCACCCAACCTTAAGATTCACTTAAGTGAATCCTGGCACTGCGAATTCAACGGTGCCCCTGGATTTCTAATCCGAGCTATGGTTCAAAATATTGAAATTTTTCCTCCTACGTTTATTGAACATACCTTAAAAAAGTTCAAAAAATTATTTGAAGTCCCCCTCGACCAGCACCGGTCGAGGTTCAGCTCCTCCTAATGGGAACACGCCCTCACGAGCTCAACGACACTCTCATATTTTCATTCTGAGTTACCGTTTAGAAGTTAAGGATTTTATAATAAAATAATTGTTACTTAATTATTTTACTTATGGGCAAAAACTAACTTCCACTAGTGGCCCACAATGACCAATGTTAGTATTTTTCTAAGGAAGGAATACACTCACAAGTTTAGTGGTGGTCAAAAAATTTTAATATGAGTCACCGTTCATGAGTTATAAGAATTTTAAAAATAAAATAATTTTATTTAACTATTTTATTACAGTTATTCAATTTCGGGTTTCTCACTAGAGGCATGCTCCGACTAAATTTAAGTCGTGCCAAGGGTAAACCCGCTATCATGAACCCAATGGTGCCCTAGGAGTTCTGATTCAGGCATCCGTTTAAGAGTTATTCCACTTTTTCAGGAAAACTGCTCACACGTGCTATTTATAGATTAACATTTTTTTGAAGGATCATTGCGGGCACTCTTGGCCTCGGGATCATATGCTATAAATATTCATAGACATGTAATAATTACATTTAATTAATAAATAATTTATATGTAATTTCTGGGTCTTTACCAATATTATGTATGATTTATTTATAGAACATGACCAACTCTATCAATAAAAATTGTATCCTCATGAAACCTTATCATAATCACTATTGATTCATAACTATCTGACTATAAGGGTAGTTTTACAATAATTAAATCCACCAAAGGATATTATAGTATTAACTTTTATAACACATTTTATTTCCTATATAACACAACCCTTCAACACAATGTGGCTATATTTGTTGGAATTAAATAAATATTTATCCATCATACATCTACAAAAACTCATTCCTAACTCATTCCCTTGATATTTTCAATGTATATATCATTACAGATAGATCTAATTAACATCAACCCCCATATCCCATAAATTATAATGCTTCCCAAGTATTTTTATGTTACTAGGTTTTTTGATTCACTATGTGTAACATGGATTTATCTCCTCAGGTGATTAAAAATGATTCACAATCCATATCCAATGACAGTCACCTAGGACTCCCCTAAACAATCTAAATTATTCTTCACCCAATGAATTATGCCTTACATAACTAAGTTTATGGTTATATATTATAGTTTTGTTATATTTAACCCATAAAACAATGATTCAAATCACAACATAACTAGGCTCACCTACATAATCATCAATTTTTTGATCCTGTTGATCCCACCTTCCCATGACTTATCATTATACATTAATAAATAATTATGATATTATTCATAAACATACCCAAGGAACCTCAAAAAGAAAAAATATACTCACTCAAAGTCACTAATATATACTAAAATGAGAATCCTTTATCAGTGAATATCATGTTTACTAAAACAAAAATCAATCCATAACTCATGCCTAACTACCTATGCTAAATAATTCAAAATTTAAAAATATATTACCACCCACTTAATGTAATTTTTCACACCACGTACACATATAAATAATTATTTGAATAAAAGATGTCGAAGATAATATTTAAATATTGTTTCATCAAATAACATGCCCCAAATATTTATCCAAGGATGTAGCATATACATTATTATTGGAATTTAATTAACCTTCCCTCTTTCATAAATCATTTTCTAATAAACGTACTTTCAAAAAGAATTCCCTAATGCATTTTCCAAATGTCACATTCTTAATAATAGACATTCATATAGATTTCCAAGTGTAAATACATACCTATTATGAGTAATGTGTACAATCCCACTTGAAAATCTATGCTATCTGTACAAAAATCAAGATATAAATATAAAAAATTGATAAAAAACTATAATAGTGAAAAAAATACATTCCCATAAACCTATTAACTTATGCATGAACCATAAAAAATTTCATGATTTCTAGGGTCAATTTCCACCCCATGTTATATCCAATCCTCTCTCTAACTACAACACAAAAATTTTTAATAAAAAAACAATCATATGATAGATTTTTTAAATCCATAGAATAGATTACCTGAATAGTGACCAAGATAAATATATTATCAGACATCAAGTGTTCCTCCCCATACACCAGAGGCGTCAGATTAGTTAGGATGCAATAATCTATACAATAGGGATATTATACACTTAGTATCATAAATATGATGTAATAATAAAAATCATAAATTAAAAAATCTATCCAAAAATAATAGTTAAGTAAAAATTCAATCTAAACATCACTATAATATTACATATTCTATAATAAATAATTCTCATTATTTATAGACCTCAATCAAATAAAAAAGATTTATCATGTAGGAATAGTCGTATAAATTGAAAGGAAAATAAATCAAATAAAGACAATAAACTAGAAACAGATTAATTAACATGGTCATCGACCTCACCATGAAACCAACATCTATTACCTCAAGCTATAGAAGAATCAATTTATATTATTATTACCATACTATATGTTTTAATTTTAACACATGGGTTGTAAATCCACCTAAGTGCGCATTTAGGGTGTGTGAATGAAACTTTATAAGATGCCACCAAACGTAACCATAAATTGTATAAAAATATATATAAATGTCAATATATGTGAAACAAATAAGCAATGTTGTAATTAGTATAATGTAACACATCTTTAATTCTATTTTCTAGAAATCAACACACCATAATGCTTCAGCGTACCATATTTAGCTATTGTCTAAGGGTAATGTTACTTTTATCATGGATTTCATACTTGGTGAGGTCTGACAAGAATGATCACATCGAGATCATCTTTGTATAGTCTCAAACATTATATAGGTATTTACCTTCTTATTTTGTGGTTTCAATCCCTTAATTATGGTTACTAGTATTCTCACTAGTTAAATGAGGAGGCTTGGGGGTGTCAGAAATTTGGGATTTGAACAAAATGGAAAAGTTTCCAAACTGTACATGTTCCAAGGTTGGTGCGTGGTTAGTTTTAACCATTATCCCAAACCATTATAGTAAATAGGAGGGGATCAATGTTTAATAAACAATCTAATGGGTAGATCAAAACCATGTGTTCTTGGATAGTATCTTTCTACCCGGTTGGTACATGGTTTTCCAAACCATGTGGGCTCCCTAGAAGACTGTGTGACCAGGCCACTCTTAGTCAATGGCACTCTACATTGTTGTCGGTTGAGTTTACAAACATTGTGGGATTCCCTAGAAACCTTGTGTCTTAGGTTCCTTTTGGACAATGGCTGGTGTAGGGTTAGCGTAAGGTTTTTCAAACCATGCAAGAAAACCATGCGTGTTATTAAAAGTGTTATTTTCTAGTTTCCCACCCCCCTGGGATTTTAACTATCCCACCTGATTTTCCTCCTTATCCTTCCTCATGCAACCATAGTAACAGACTAAAATTACCTAAGCATAAAAGGGAACATTCTCTTTTGATTCTACGTATTTTGGACTCTCATTGGTTGTAGATCAATGTTTTAGGTCGGTGTCATGCTCTTCATTCTTATATTTTTTGGATTATGGAATGTAGTTATCTATATATTATTCAAAATCCCTAAAAACATCTATTAATTGTAGAATCATGGTTAAGGATTCAAGGTAAGATATACTAAAAACTGAAGGCTTCTATTGGGAGTGTGTTCATTATCAAATTCATGGTATGTGGTATACATGCTATATCCCATAGTCTAATTTTAGATTTGTGCATATATGGGTGTGTTCTTTCTTATCCCTAGTTGTTCTAGTGAATACCATGATATGTTTTAGTACAATGGTTGTCTAAATGTTAAATTAAACCCCTCGTGATCCTTATGGGATGATACGAATATGATTTGATGGATTTAGGGCCACCCATGTGGTACACCAATATTCTCGCACATGGAAATGGAAATGTTAGGCATGGAAATTGATTTGTGATAAATGGAACCCACGATATTTTTCATTACATGTTTGATTAATATATGTAGAGGCATTAATGGTAATTGTATCTAGTTATTGGAATCACCATAAGGGATTGTTTTTAATGATACGTAAAAGGGTAAAAGGATTAATGTGAATGTGTCAAATGGCTTGTGAGTTATTATTGGAAATGTTGAAATTGATTGGGTTGGATAATGTGTTAAATTTTTTAATATATAGGAATGAATGACTATGTTAAGTGGGTTAAAAATTGGAATTTATAAAAAATTTAAATGGGATAATGTATGAGAATAATTGATTATGAAAAATAAGTTCATGTATGAAAATTTAAAAGGTTTAAATATAAATTACTAATTAAATGGTAAATGAGCAAATTAGTAAAGGCTTAATGAGTATTCATATATTGAACGAAATGTGAAATTTATATTTTATGTGTATTGGTTCTGAATGGATTTTTATATGGTATATGTGGTATGGATAAATAATAATATGTACATGGCTTGGTTGTTGTTGGGTATTGGACTAGAGGATCTATACCCACGGCTTGGGTTAGTCTAAGACTCTAAACCTTTCCCCATAATGCATGGGTTAGGGAAATAGAACGAGGCTATATGCCCCTAAAGTGTCCACATGATGATAATTTCTTGTCCAAGCCCCAATGGTACATCTTATGTTTCTACTTATTAGATGTTGATCCCTAGTGAGATAAGAAAACTAGATTTATTCCCTTATGCCTAGATTTTAAACGGCATAGGCCATTATGAAAATTATGTATATGCCTAACCCATTGAGTGAGTTATGAAAATGAGTAATGTGTTGAACATGAGTTATAGTATGAACATGATTATAGTAATTGAGATTGAGTATGTGTCTAATAGGGAATAAATGATGAAAACGACTAAAGAGAATATAATTATCTAATGGAACCTAAGTTATATTTGTTTACCTTGAAGTTTATTTCACACATGCCTGGACTATCTATTTATATTGGATATTTTTTAGACACCACTGGTGGTGGAGAACTTATTTTTGTACTCACTCCGTGTTTAGGCTACCATTGGGTACCCGAGAAGATTGTATGGTTTGTGGTTAGGACAAGGGAAATGGCCCCATTATAGGGAGTTATGTTGTGCTTATGAAATGGATAGTTGATGACCCAAACATAGAGTCTGCACCCATTTGGGTGTTCCACTATTTTTCTTTATTTTGGGTCTTTTTTTCAACTTGGTATTATAATCTAAAAATGGAATATTTACGATTTTTTGGGGTTTGTACACTAATATGTAATTTTTTAGTTATGCATGTTTCATTTTACTTGTTATCATTTTATTTTATTTTATATTTTATTTGTCGCGTCTTACTCATGTAAAGTGGGTACGGTCTCCCCACATGGATTATTTGGCCCTATTTGCTAGTCATTAACCTATGATGAATGTGGAGGAGAACTTGAGGTCATGTGGAAACTTGTCTCGGGGCACTATTTTAGTGGATTCCAGTTCAGGGATGTTACAATGTGGTATCAAAACTATGTTTTATTATGTGACTTACAATATGTTTTGGTAGAAAGATGATTAGGATGTTTTGGTTCTTGGTAATGAGCTCTTTATTGGGAGTATCTTACCCATGTATGAGGGAAAATTGAGTACCTTGGGTGTGGATTTTTGTTATTGATGTGTGTTGTTATAGTTGACTGATATTTCACCATTGGGTGGTGCACTTATGAGGTGATGTGATGGTTTTATGGTATTTTACTCGTGGCATGAGTGGAACAATTTTATGAATTCATGCAACATTAATTGCATTTAGGGATATAGGTGACACACATCAGAGGAGGCACACATAGGATGGTTGTCTGTGGAACATAAATGGTTACATTCATTTCAACTAGAAATTTGATGAAATTTTCATCGAATGAAAATGATGAAAATGGTTAGATTGAATTAATGTTAAAAAATGGTCACCCAAATTGTGCTTTATTAAAGGTTTTTTGTGAGATAAAACCTTTGTAGTAACAAGTGATGAAATATGAATTTTTTCTAAAAGATAATGACTTCTGTTTTGAAAATGTAAAGGGTGTTAAAAGGGTGTCTAGTGAAAGAATTGTGACAATGATAGTTAGTTTACCCCATGATGACCATGAACCACGGTAGAGATGGTATAAGGTAGTGTTCTATATGGGGCGATATCCATTGGGATGGTGTATGTGACATGGAATGTTTGATTATATAAGAGATGATTCTTTTAGGAAATTTTGAAAGCATTATGTTATGTGTTCTAAGAAACATGTTGGACATTGTAGAGAAATTCCACCATGAAGGCGAGTACTGGTTGGTTGATAAGAGGATATCACTAAGAATTCTCAACCATTATTAGTGGAAGAGAACCCATTGGTTAAACATAACTGAGGAGAGGAGAATTTTCATGATAACATTGATTTCTTCATTAAGTTGATTGAAGTATACCTAGGTTGGGTCTTGCCGAGTATGTTCAACATGAATGGATAGTTTAACTTACAGCAGGCTCCAAAATTTTACAGAGATGGTGGAAATGAGGAAGTGGAGTTCTATATTTAGTCTATCCAGATGATTCTTGAACATTTTCAGACTCCTATAGAAAATATATTAATGATTCCATCATACATGTTGTGGGTATCACTGAAGCATTGGTGAGATATTTAGGTTCAAACTCAATAGGTAGATGGTATGTTTTTGAAGGATTTTCAGGAGAAGTTTCTATAAAAATTCTTATCAAGAGATGATATGGTAGTAATGGGATGTAGAGTTCATGAGGTTGACCTTGGAAAATATGTGAGTGATGGATTGTGCGGTCCACTTCACAAACCTATTACTCTTTCTTACAACATTGGAAGGAGATGAGACCGT
The DNA here is from genome assembly GCA_963277665.1 of Viscum album. Lineage (NCBI taxonomy): Eukaryota > Viridiplantae > Streptophyta > Magnoliopsida > Santalales > Viscaceae > Viscum > Viscum album. The sequence continues at coordinate 900,057,119 of OY728127.1, forward strand.
TATAGTGATATATTTTTAGGATTGAATCTGACATGAGAAAAAGTATTAGATAACCAAATTTCATCTGAAGAGGTTTGAAGATGTTGTAGATTAGGCCATTTTTATAGAAGGGAACATTAAGGAGTCTTTACTAAGAGGGATTATGGTCCCAGTTGGGCGGGCCAATCATGCAGTTTTTGAGAGCATAACGTGTCATCCTGGAAATCTTAATTTGTGAGGATTTTTGAAAAGTGGCCAAAAAGTGGACCATCCTCTTAGAGTGGCGATCAGGTGTTCTTCTATTAGTGTGTATGGCTAGGGTACATGCATGGTTAGTTCCATCGACCACTAGTTTAGTGACGTGACTATAGAATAATGGGGAATGTGTAGAGGTTATATGGGAACACATGATAGACGAGTACATATGGAGGATAAATGTAGAGACCCGTAGCTTGACGTACATGGACATTACATTACTTTTGCGGAATACTTAGTACATAACAAAAACACACACACAAGGATCGTAATAGTTTAGTGTCTTTGGAAACTCGGAATATAATCTTCTAATCGTGGTGAAAGATCTTCAAAATCTCCCATAAAGATCTTTTTTTTACCTAAAACCTTTCTTTATATCCTGGGGAAAAGAAAACATAAAAGGGTGAGCTCAAATGCTCAGTAAGGGTATACAAAAGAAATAAAAATCATATCATATCTTTTTGAAAATCATAACCTGCAAAAGAGATCATAATATCTTAACATGGAACAAATCATAGAAGTGAAAATGAGATCACCATAATCATAACATGAAACTTGAAACTTTGTGGCACGCACACATAATCATGGAAAATCATTTCTTGTTAGTCATGACTCATTTCCAAGACTATCTTAGTGGACAAAGTCCCTTTCTGAATCGAGTAACCCTCGTTTCAGTCCTGTTTCACTGAACCGGTATAACCTACCATTTCAGCCATGTCTATCTCATGAGATATAAAATCATTACCCAATGCATTGGAGGGAGATATAGGTCCCACCCATCTTATAATGAATCCTTTCTTATGTGTGCCACATAATCATAAACCATACATCATAGCGTAACCCATGTAATAAAAATGGGATTCTTAAACAACATGACATCATAAAACAATTCATATAAGATAAAGGAATTCATAAAAATGTTTCCATCACAACATAATCAAATCCATGTAATAATAGGGATAAAAACAGAACCCTTTTATTATCTTAGATGGAAAATAATTTTGATAAAATACTTGAACTCCATTCTTGAGGAAAATATCCTTTCCACATTAAAAACATTTTTCCTTTCATAACATGTCATACGAATTTAAAATAAAAGAAGTTAATTAAAAATAAACTTGAAAACTTGTAAAGGAATCTTCTTGGAAATAATGTTTTAAAAATCCATTCATGCCGTATAAGTTAAAAAAAACATTCTTCGTACTTTTGTCGGAAAAGTCAAAAAGTACCTCGTACGGAAAAACGACAAAAGATTCATTTCATATTCTTTACTAAAAACTCACCTAAGGGTAAAATTGGATTTAAACTATTGCAAGCTGATGGAAACAATATTACATATTGAGGTAACATGGATGTGGATGATAAAATACACCCCAGTAAATACTTACGAATAAACAATCTCGGATAAAAATGAGATTGTGATATTTCCCTTACCTTAGGTCCGACTTGCTTTGTAAGTGTCCGAACCTCCTATATAATGATTTAAATCATGTTATTGACTTATTACAGAATCATATTCATTGTTATGATATCATATATGGTTCACTTATGACATTATATTACCCTTTCTTTTGTAAATTCCATGTTAAAGAAGTGTTTTGGGTAAAATCGTTTCATTTATCGTAGGTGTTTTGACTTGTTGTTCTTGACATCATTATTACTTATATCATGATTTACTTACTTACAGAATATAAAATATGATTTATATATCACATATATTCAGTATATATATATATATAATAGATAGATAAATAAAATGAAAAACACCGTTCATGGAGACGGTAGTCCGTACGTACGCATGAACGCTGTTTTTCTTTCCTTATTGTCTTGAAATGGAAGTAAGTAGATGAAATACATATGTATATATATACATAAATCCAGTATCTTTATAATGTCATATATTTCATTATTATTTCTTATATATACATTCTAATTATTCTTAAATGGTTAACATGGAGAATGAATCTCATCGCGTCGTGGAGACGGTAGTCCGTACGTACGCACGAGCGATGATATCATTTCTATAAATATTGAATTGAATTGGAGTGGATTATACAATATATCAGAATAAATATGATGTTGTAATAACTATGTATAGTTATTCTTTACACCATTATACCCATCCATGTAAGGTGGTGGTGGAAAATAGATTACACCACGGCGTGGAGACGGTATTCCGTACGTACGCACGCGCGGTGATTTCTTTTTCCGTAGGATGGATAGATGGTGAAATAGGGTTGTTTCATACTTATAATAACATATCAGTATATTAGTGATACTGATGTTATTACTTCATAATGAAACAACCTAAGAAGATGAAGTGGAAGAAGAAATAAAGATGAAAGAATTGGTAACGGTAATTACCTCTTCTTTGAAGTGCCCCTTTGAGACGTCCTCTTAGGGAACTAAAATTGGACTTTGAGGAAGACCAGAACCTCTATGATGTTGCTAGGGAAGTGGAGAAGAGATTTTGTCAGGGTTTGGCCGAGCTTGAGTGCTCAAATTGGTGTGAGGAGGAGGGGGAGGAGGTGTCCTTTTATAAGGGAGGAGAGGGGCACCTTAGGAATATCTCAAAATATTATTTTATATTAAAGTCAAAATCGGTTTATAATGGTTCCAAAGGGTCTTATTTCGAAGCTAAAGTGGGGAAGGGTCGAAATCCTATCAACCAATAAGATTTAGACAAGTTTAGGGTATTATTTTATCCTTATCAATTAGATTTAACTCTAAGTTAAATAATTTAACTTTTACCGTGTCTTTTTTTGTTTCTTTCACTATATGGTTAATACACTTACTATAACATGCCAAACGAACCCCAAATTGTTTATTATTAATATATATATCCTTATCTAAGTCATTTGGCCGAACCTTAGATTTTTAGGAATAAAATAACAATTAATAATATAATATTTGATTTAAAAACTATTTTGTGTCAATTTTGACACTATTTGATATATGATTTTTGTGAAAGTCATAACAGAATTATATGTTCGAACCAAGTTGATTAAATCAACACTAATAAATCATAGTAACCTATAAAATTAGTGGAATTCATAAAAAGTCTTAAATTACATTTATTTTGGTATTTATATTATCAATTATGTCAATATTTCATTAATAAGATAATTACTGCATCATCTTTGTGTCATAACTAAATTATATTATTTGATGTCTAAAAATTACAAATAAAATATCATCATGTAGGAAATCTTTCTATCTTTCTAATTAATATTTACAATCAAATTTATCTTCTGTATAACCCTATATTAAAAATGTTTTAGTAAATAAACTTTGATTTTAACTCTTTTAACTCTTCTTTGAATTAAATAATAATAAATGTCCTAATCTAACCCAAGTGGGCCTAAATGGTCATATTATATTCATAAGGTTGTTTTTGGCCGAATTACACTTATCCAATAGAATTAGGACATGTGTTAGGGTAATAGTAATATCATATTTACCCTTAGTTACCCTATTTACTATTAACCGTGGTAAAAAAAAGTAAAAAGTTACTATTCACCAAAAATTATTTTCATCTCATTGAACCACATTTTAGTCCTTGATATTAACCGTGTCTGTCGGATTTTCGAAATTCCATTCACAGAAGTGGTAAAATTAAGTTTTGTGCAAAATTCAGTTTTAACCTACCACTTAGTAGTTTCACTATTCATCAAAAATTGATGTTTTTCAGAACAATGCCAAAATTTCATCCTAAGCTATATTTCATATTACGAATTCAAAAATGAAGTCTATTTTACCATATTCATAACATAGATGTTGCATTAATTAATTTTATAATTAAATCCCACTGTTAAAACAAATAGCGTGTTTTTAAGAAACAATATCTATCAAAAGATTGACACTTGTTTATGTCTGGTTTAAATGTGAAATTACATCCAATGAACAACATTGTATTAAATTGTAAAAATATATTCTAAATATATTTTAAAACCACTCAAATTAATGTTTTATCACTATTAATTATTTCGATTAAAAAAATTTGTTTTTAATTATAATGTAGTAATTTTCACTATTCATCAGAATATGAAAGTTATCTGAAAAGTACCAAAATTTCACCTTAGGCTAAATTCGATACTCCGAATCCAAAAATGAAGTTAATTTTGAAAAATAAGATTTACAGAATTTCAAAAAGTGGTTATTACTATTCATAACGACTAGTTTTAATAATATTTTAATAGAATATCGTTGTTTAGTGAAACTCAGTATTGCGTATTACACACGCTATCGAGGAAGGTCGCGATTGCGTGTAATGCAAGGCAAGACAAGGATGCGTGTTGTGCAAGCTCCTTTTGGTGTAGCGTACAACACAAGACATTAGTAAAATTAAAAAGAATATTTTTTTATAAAATCTTGGGCTGTTACATTCTACCCCCCTTAAAATGAATTTCGCCCTCGAAATTCGTCGGGGTTATAAATGGTTTACTATTCAAAAGTTTCTTTAATAGAAACCCACATCGTAAAAAGGAATATCAAAACCAATCTTTAAAAACAAAAGTATGAAACGTAACGGTTACCCAAATAAACTAATCATTGGGTTTCCACATAGGTGAAAATATGGATATGGAAGAGAAATCTAACCATCATGTTCTGATGGAGAGTGGTAGAGAACATGGCTATGGAAAATCCAGTAATCACAAATCCATAGATTTGTGATGATATAAGGTACCATCTGATTCATCAGGTATAAGATCACTAGGACAACATTTTTGGTTTTCAAGAACATTTCCCTAAAGTTGAAAATTTGAATTAGAATAAATACTTAATTTATTTTGGTACAATCTCACTGTTGTTCGTGCCTTTAACAATTTCCTCTTCATCTCTTAAATAAATGAAGTTGAATTTGTTATTCGTGAAGTGTTAGCAGATCATGTGATAGAATGACGGGTCATTCCATCTGTCTCAAACAAAAGGTTAGCAAAATTTATATACATAAGTCGATCTATAGTGGGATTAATCATATATGGTTCCTAAAATGGACTTATACTTCATATATCATACTGCTTAATATAATAAAACTAGTTTCTACTAAACAGGGACTTCATGTAGGTCAGTGGTAAGCGATAAAGGCCAGTCGCACTTCGGTTGTGGGTTCGATTCCTACAGCCTTGTCCGAAGCGATGGGTTGTCGCCCGTCCTGCAGGTTGTCCTTTTTCTAAAACTACGTTACTATAACATCCCATCAATAATATCGAAAATATTCTATCCTTAAACAATACTAACTTATGTCCAACATAATCCAGTCTAATCTTTAGGCTTATACATAATACTGTAGTCCACTCTCATAATATAGTGACAACGATTACCAGAGATTTAATACTGTCGTTGATCCCCACATATCATAAGATATGTCTTGTTGGTCACATTCCAAACATTCAAAGTCCTTAATCGTGTATTCTCTTGAATACCTTAGTGAAAACATGAGTGCAGTTAAAAGTTAACACTTTTCACATACCAAAATCCTCAAAATTCTATATACTCAAACTTAGTCCTTATATCAATCATGAGCTCATGAATACTATTAAACATTTCATTTTCTCGTTTTCCCTTCATTATGCGCATAATATCTCAATCACTTTGAATACCACATTAGACCAATACATAAATATTCCAATAATCCATGATACAACATTATTTTTGAATCCCATTACATAAACACTTAATCATTCCACCACATCGTTATCATATTCAACATCGCCAAGGTGATCGCATGTGACTTCCCTTCGTCCTTTTCCTTAAGCGGTTGCTCATGTCGATCATCACTAACCCTTGGATTAGGGCATTTATTAGCATAATGCCCCATTTCATTGCACTTGAAGCATTGAAGTGTTGGTTGTACGTTCTCTGCAGTGTTTGATTTATTCACTTCATTAGAATCCCTTTTTCTATTACTTCGACACTCAGCTGCTCGATGACCTTCTTTTCCACACTTAAAACATTTTCTAGTCCCTTTAAGACAATCTCCACCATGCTTCTTTCCACACTTTGTGCATAAGGAAACATTCATCTTCTTTTTACCATTATTCTGAGATTTCTCCTTGAACTCCATCTTTCGTTTCTTGTCAAAACCATGAGATGGATATGTAACACCAACTTCCATTTCTACCTTGATAGCACAACACACAATTTCTTCATAGCTACTGAAGTCTCTTATAGCTAATGCCCTTCGAAGACTTGGTTTTAAGCCACTGAAAAATCGATGAACTTTACTTTCAGGTTGGATGATAATACCAGAAGCATACCTTGCGAGTCTTGTAAAATTTTCTTCATAGGTACCAACAGATTCATCGTCCCTTTGCTTCAGTTCAAGAAACTCTTTCTCCATCTTTGTTCGAAGAATACGAGGGAAGTACTTACTGAAAAACAAGTTCTTGAACTCATCCCATTCCATGGACTCAATTTCATCTCTTGGCCTCGTATTCTTGATAAGATTCCACCATTGATCAGCTTCACCTTCCAAACGATATACTGCTAAGATGACTTTATCATGTTCAGAACATTGAAGAACTGAAAATATCTTATCAGTAGTACTGATCCATTGTTCAGCCACAAGTGGATCAGAAGACCCACTGAAAGAAGGTGGACGTTGCCTCATGAAGGACTCAATAGAATACTGTTCCCTTCTCTGCTCATTTGGAAGTCCAGAATGATTCATAGCTTGTGTAAGTATAGCAATAAGATTTTTCACTCCATCTCCCATAACATTTGTTTGTTCAGGAGGGCAATCATTGCATTGTCCATTGCATTGATCAACACGGTTTTTTCGGGTTCCAGCCATCGTCTAAAACCCAAAAAGAATAGTGTGAAAGGCAAAAATCATGCTAGGGAAAACAACATAATAAAGGGGGAGTACCTTCAATATCTAACATCTTAGGTTTAATTCTATGATCGTTAGCGTAATTCTAGTACTATAACCTATACGTATACTTAACCTTAGGGACATCCCTAGACATACCTTAGAAATATCTCTAGGGATCTCACTAACGTTTTCGCATCCTAGTTTCCAAAGGTTGACTAAACCTTTCCTCTGATACCAACTGTAGAGACCCGTAGCCTGACGTAAATGGACATTACATTACTTTTGTGGAATACTTAGTACATAACAAAAACACACACACAAGGATCATAATAGTTTAGTGTCTTTGGAAACTCGGAATATAATCTTCTAATCGTGGTGAAAGATCTTCAAAATCTCCCATAAAGATCTTTTTTTTACCTAAAACCTTTCTTTATATCCTGGGGAAAAGAAAACATAAAAGGGTGAGCTCAAATGCTCAGTAAGGGTATACAAAAGAAATAAAAATCATATCATATCTTTTTGAAAATCATAACCTGCAAAAGAGATCATAATATCTTAACATGGAACAAATCATAGAAGTGAAAATGAGATCACCATAATCATAACATGAAACTTGAAACTTTGTGGCACGCACACATAATCATGGAAAATCATTTCTTGTTAGTCATGACTCATTTCCAAGACTATCTTAGTGGACAAAGTCCCTTTCTGAATCGAGTAACCCTCGTTTCAGTCCTGTTTCACTGAACCGGTATAACCTACCATTTCAGCCATGTCTATCTCATGAGATATAAAATCTTTACCCAATGCATTGGAGGGAGATATAGGTCCCACCCATCTTATAATGAATCCTTTCTTATGTGTTCCACATAATCATAAACCATACATCATAGCGTAACCCATGTAATAAAAATGGGATTCTTAAACAACATGACATCATAAAACAATTCATATAAGATAAAGGAATTCATAAAAATTTTTCCATCACAACATAATCAAATCCATGAAATAATAGGGATAAAAACAGAACCCTTTTATTATCTTAGATGGAAAATAATTTTGAGAAAATACTTGAACTCCATTCTTGAGGAAAATATCCTTTCTACATTAAAAACATTTTTCCTTTCATAACATGTCATACGACTTTAAAATAAAAGAAGTTCATTAAAAATAAACTTGAAAACTTGTAAAGGAAGCTTCTTGGAAATAATGTTTTAAAAATCCATTCATGCCGTATAAGTTAAAAAAAACATTCTTCGTACTTTTGTCAGAAAAGTCAAAAAGTACCTCGTACGGAAAAACGACAAAAGATTCATTTCATATTCTTTACTAAAAACTCACCTAAGGGTAAAATTGGATTTAAACTATTGCAAGTGGATGGAAACAATATTACATATTGAGGTAACATGGATGTGGATGATAAAATACACCCCAGTAAATACTTACGAATAAACAATCTCGGATAAAAATGAGATTGTGATATTTCCCTTACCTTAGGTCCGACTTGCTTTGTAAGTGTCCGAACCTCCTGTATAATGATTTAAATCATGTTATTTACTTATTACAGAATCATATTCATTGTTATGATATCATATATGGTTCACTTATGACATTATATTACCCGTTCTTTTGTAAATTCCATGTTAAAGAAGTGTTTTGGGTAAAATTGTTTCATTTATCGTAGGTGTTTTGACTTGTTGTTCTTGACATCATTATTACTTATATCATGATTTACTTACATCCAGAATATAAAATATGATTTATATATCATATATATTCAGTATATATATATATATATAATAGATAGATAAATAAAATGAAAAACACCGTTCATGGAGACGGTAGTCCGTACGTACGCATGAACGCTGTTTTTCTTTCCTTATTGTCTTGAAATGGAAGTAAGTAGATGACATACATATGTATATATATACATAAATCCAGTAGCTTTATAATGTCATATATTTCATTATTATTTCTTATATATACATTCTAATCATTTTTAAATGGTTAACATGGAGAATGAATCTCATCGCGTCGTGGAGACGGTAGTCCGTACGTACGCCCGAGCGATGATATCATTTCTATAAATATTGAATTGAATTGGAGTGGATTATACAATATATCAGAATCAATATGATGTTGTAATAACTATGTATAGTTATTCTTTACACCATTATACCCATCCATGTAAGGTGGTGGTGGAAAATAGATTACACCACGGCGTGGAGACGGTATTCCGTACGTACGCACGCGCGGTGATTTCTTTTTCCGTAGGATGGATAGATGGTGAAATAGGGTTGTTTCATACTTATAATAACATATCAGTATATGAGTGATACTGATGTTATTACTTCATAATGAAACAACCTAAGAAGAAGAAGTGGAAGAAGAAATAAAGATGAAAGAATTGGTAACGGTAATTACCTCTTCTTTGAAGTGCCTCTTTGAGACCTCCTTTTAGGGAACTAAAATTGTTCTTTGAGGAAGACAAGAACCTCTAGGATGTTGCTAGGGATGTGTAGAGGAGATTTTGTCAGGGGTTGTCCGAGCTTGAGTGCTCAAATTGGTGTGAGGAGGAGGGGGAGGAGGTGTCCTTTTATAAGGGAGGAGAGGGGCACCTTAGGAATATCTCAAAATATTATTTTATATTAAAGTCAAAATCGGTTTATAATGGTTCCAAAGGGTCTTATTTCGAAGCTAAAGTGGGGAAGGGTCGAAATCCTATCAACCAATAAAATTTAGACAAGTTTAGGGTATTATTTTAACCTTATCAATTAGATTTAACTCTAAGTTAAATAATTTAACTTTTACCGTGTCTTTTTTTGTTTCTTTCACTATATTGTTAATACACTTACTATAACATGCCAAACGAACCCCAAATTGTTTATTATTAATATATATATCCTTATCTAAGTCATTTGGCCGAACCTTAGATTTTTAGGAATAAAATAACAATTAATAATATAATATTTGATTTAAAAACTATTTTGTGTCAATTTTGACACTATTTGATATATGATTTTTGTGAAAGTCATAACAGAATTATATGTTCGAACCAAGTTGATTAAATCAACACTAATAAATCATAGTGACCTATAAAATTAGTTGAATTCATAAAAAGTCTTAAATTACATTTATTTTGGTATTTATATTATCAATTATGTCAATATTTCATTAATAAGATAATTACTGCATCATCTTTGTGTCATAACTAAATTATATTATTTGATGTCTAAAAATTACAAATAAAATATCATCATGTAGGAAATCTTTTTAGATTTCTAATGAATATTTACAATCAAATTTATCTTCTGTATAACTCTTTATTAAAAATGTTTTAGTTAATAAACTTTGATTTTAACTCTTTTAACTCTTCTTTGAATTAAATAATAATAAATGTCCTAATCTATCCCAAGTGGGCCTAAATGGTCATATTATATTCATAAGGTTGTTTTTGGCCGAATTACACTTATCCAATAGAATTAGGACATGTGTTAGGGTAATAGTAATATCATATTTACCCTTAGTTACCCTATTTACTATTAACCGTGGTAAAAAAAAGTAAAAAGTTACTATTCACCAAAAATTATTTTCATCTCATTGAACCACATTTTAGTCCTTGATATTAACCGTGTCTGTCGGATTTTCGAAATTCCATTCACAGAAGTGGTAAAATTAAGTTTTATGCAAAATTCAGTTTTTAACCTACCACTTAGTAGTTTCACTATTCATCAAAAATTGATGTTTTTCAGAACAATGCCAAAATTTCATCCTAAGCTATATTTCATATTCCGAATTCAAAAATGAAGTCTATTTTACCATATTCATAACATAGATGTTGCATTAATTAATTTTATAATTAAATCCCGCTGTTAAAACAAATAGCGTGTTTTTAAGAAACAATATCTATCAAAAGATTGACACTTGTTTATGTCTGGTTTAAATGTGAAATTACATCCAATGAACAACATTGTATTAAATTGTAAAAATATATTCTAAATATATTTTAAAACCACTCAAATTAATGTTTTATCACTATTAATTATTTCGATTAAAAAAAGTTGTTTTTAATTATAATGTAGTAATTTTCACTATTCATCAGAATATGAAAGTTATCTGAAAAGTACCAAAATTTCACCTTAGGCTAAATTCGATACTCCGAATCCAAAAATGAAGTTCATTTTGAAAAATAAGATTTACAGAATTTCAAAAAGTGGTTATTACTATTCATAATGACTAGTTTTAATAATATTTTAATAGAATATCGTTGTTTAGTGAAACTCAGTATTGCGTATTACACACGCTATCGAGGAAGGTCGCGATTGCGTGTAATGCAAGTCAAGACAAGGATGCATGTTGTGCAAGCTCCTTTTGGTGTAGCGTACAACACAAGACATTAGTAAAATTAAAAAGAATATTTTTTTATAAAATCTTGGGCTGTTACAATAAAGGTAGATTCCATTTATAGGAAGGGTATGTTTTCCCCATAATAGGAAGGCAGTTTGAGATCAAATGGTCATACCAGTTGAGGTGGTGGATGTGGTACACCAGGGTGAGAGCATCCATAGTAGTAGGGTAGTAAAGCACTGGGTACATAGATAGAAACCTAGGGTATAGGGTCAAGCCAACTCCTAGTAGTTCATTATACACTAGGAGGTGGTGAGGTTAGACCATAGACTATTTGATATATGATCATTGAGTCTTATACATTTTTTGTCATTTTATTTGATTCAATTTATTTTTATTCTTTTATTTCTACACATAATTTTGTTTCTCTAGGTCTATAGGTGGATCATTTTTGTGTAATTTTGTCTATTGATTCACCATTAGGGGTGAGAGCGGAAAATATCAAGAAATTTATGGGTTGTTCCCTTGAGGTTGGTGGGTATCATTTCCTATGGTACTTTTTTTGTTGGAGATGTTGGGTTCCAATTTGATCTTGGGAGTGCATTGAATGATGTTGTATTATGCCAATAATGATAGTTACCATCATAGGGTAATGTTCACATCTCTTAAAGGAGACAATTTCAACCATTGTGGAGAATGGGACATTAAGGTAGGCCATGAAGGGTTGGTTCTTCAGTAGTTGGGTTATCACATGACCAATGTGGCTTGTATTATTCTTGATGATGGAGGAGTTGAGAAACATGATTTTCCTCCAGTGGTCGATCAGTTTCAGGATGTGTTTCCTAAGGATTTATCAGGGTTTCCACCCAAGAGAGATATTGAGTCCATGGTATACTTATTGCTATGATAGGATCCTATTTCTATTCTTCCATATAGAATGTAACCGGTCTAAATCCAGGAACATAAAACTCAGTTGGAAGAGTTGGATAATGATGGGTTTATTAATCCTAGTACATCATAGTGGGGATATCTTATGTTTTTTCTAATAAGGAGGATGGATAATTATGGTTTTGTGTTGATTATAGGAATATGAATCAGATTATGGTTAAGAACTGATACCCTCTTCATCAAATTGATAATATTTTAGACTATCTGAGAGGTGATTCAGTTTTTTCAATGATTGGTCTAATTTCAGGGTATCACCAACTGAGAGTGACTACTTTAGACGTACCACAAAAAACTTTCAAGAGAAGGTATAGGTTTTTTGTGTTCTTTGTGATGTTTTCTGGGTTGAATAATTCAATAATATTGTTCGTGTAATTAATGAATCGAATGTTTGACACTTACCTTGATCGGTTTTTAGTTTTCATTATTGATAACATCTAGGCATACTCTAGAATTCATGTTGATCATGCCAAACATCATGAAATAATCCCGAGTACACTATGAGATCATAGGCATTATTCCACATTGTCCATGTTTTATTTCTAAATTAATAAAGTAAATTTCATGGGGTACATAATATCTATGTAGGGTGTGTCTATTTTCTGGGAAAAACTGTAAGTAGTTATGTATTGGAATTATCCCAAGAATTTTTCAGATGTTACTATTTTTTTGGGTTTAGTTGGGTATTAAAAAAGGTTCATTAAGGATTTATCACATTGGAATCTCCACATATTTTAGTTATTAATAGTGGTTTATTCTGTAAATTGTTTGCGGAATAAATTTTAGAGATAATGTTTTATGGTGTATAATGACCATAATATCCGTAAGTATATCTTCACTCAGTGTGATTTAAATTTTCAGTACTGATGATTGGTTGAGTACTTAAAATATTTTGAATTCGAGCTAGTGTAAAAACAAGGATAAGGAAATAGTTTTGTGGGTTCACTTAGTTGAATAACTCAGAATCAGCTGGTTTAAGAATCTAGATATGAGTGGAGGATAACGAAATTGTTCACTAAGATGCATCTAAAGGTGAAGGATGGGCTGGGGATGATGATCCTTGCATCTTTTGTAGATGATCCCACACCATTGATCCATATTTGGGGAGTTAGTCTAAAGATTAAGAATGTTCATCTACGAGAGAAAGACATAATGGTTGGGAATCAACTTCTAGTTGGACTGTTAGTTTTGATGGGATCATCTTCATGTGTGGTTGAGTTTTGGTCCCTATATGTATGCGATAAGGGTTAATGTGTGATATCCAAGAATCTAAGTGTCTAGTTCATCCTGGTTTGACAAATATGTAGCAGGATATTCGTAAGAAATATTAGTGGCCTTAGATAAAGAGAGAGGGTGCAGGTTTTGTAGCATGATGCATTACCTTTCAGCAGGTGATGGTTGAGTATCAGGGAATTGGTGGTTTTCTACAGCTGTTTCCCATTCCAGAATGGATGTGGGATGATGTGATGATTGACTTTATCATATTTCTTCCAAGGATTCCTCAGAATAAGGATGTGATTTGGTTAGTGGTTGACCATTTGACTGAAGTTTCTAATTTCTTACAGATTTGAGAGACCATTACTGTGGTGTAGGTGGGAAAGCTATATGTTCCAGAGAGAGTATGGTTTCATGGGATGCCTCAAACAAAAGTTTTGAATCATGATCTTCATTTCATGTCTCTCTTATAAAGGTATTTCATATGGAACATGGTAGACAATTGTTTTTAGTAAGGCATTCAACTCATAGTAAAATGGGAAGTTATAACATACTATTCAGGTTTTTTTGGATATGTTGAGGATATATGTTCTAGTCTTTTGTGGATCATGGGAAGAGAGCATGTTTTTGGTAGATTTTTCATAAAAAAATTTCAAGATAAAATTAATATAGAATTATTCTAGGAACTTTATAATTGATTAGGTAGAACTTCATTATGTTAGTTGGAGGCTAGGGAATAAAGTTTGGTGGGACCCATTTGCTTGCAAGAGAAGTTATCACAAGTTTATTTAGTTCGAAAGAATATAGAAATGGCTCAGAGTATCCATAAGTTGTATAAAAATTGCTTTTCGGTTCCTATTGAGTTTTTGTTGGGTGATCTAGTGTTTCTTTGGGTGTCTCCATATTTAGGTCATTGTTGGATTCGAAAATAGGGAAGTTTTGTGCCCATGTATGTGGAGATATTTGAGATCATGAACATGATTAGACTAGTGGCATACCTATTGGATTTTACATTGTTTCGTAGTGGGATTCACATTATTATTCATGGATCAAAACATTGTAAGTATCACCCAGACACCACCCATGTCTATGATGTTGAGGATGTCTAGCTAGAGGATGACACGTCCTTTCAGTATCATCTGGTTTGCATTGTGGATCATAGTGAGAAAATATTTTGGGGTAAGATTATGCATTTTTTTGGGTCCTATGGAAGCACTCTTGAATACAAGAATAGACATAGGAGTGGGAGTTAGATGTGAAAGCATAGTGTCCATGTGTATTTACTTTGAGAGCTCAATAATTATTTTGATGTGCTGATGGAGGAAGACCTAGTATAAGGCGGGGAGGTTGTAATATCCCAGACTTTGTAGAGGTATGCACCTATTTAATTTTTTTGTTTCAATATCTTAATTATGGTTACTATAATGATAGCTATTTATATGAGTAGACTCGGGGCTCTTTTGAGGGTTTCTAACATTAATGAAATGGAAAAGTGGACATATTGTGTATGATTCATGGATAGTGCGCATTTGTTATAAACAGTGTTCCCAAACCATTATATCTATGTGGAGGGTAGAATTTTTTAATAATCCATGAAAATGGGTGATCCAAACCACATGGTCCTAGATAATGGCATTATGCACGGCTGGAGTACGTTTTTCGAAACCATGCGGGCTCCCTAAAAGATCATGTAACCCAACCCATCATGGACAGTGGCACTCTTCATGGTTGGTGCATGAATTTTCAAATTGTTCAGGATCCCTGGGTAACTATGGGGATTAAGATTCTATTATATAGTGTCTGGAAGACAGTTGTTAAATCTTTTTCCAAACCATGTGTCTAAACCGTGTGCCTCATTAAAAGTGTTATTTTCCTGTTTTTCCCCTTGATATTTTAGGTATCCCACCCGATTTTCCTCATCCTACTTCCACCATAAACCCTAGTGATGAACTAAAACTATCAATTCTTCTAAAGTATTTTTCTTCATAGATTTCAATCCATTTTTAGATCCATTGTTTTTGGATCGAAGCTCATGTTAATTCCAATTTTCCTCTCTCTTAGCTTTTCTAGAACATAGCTTATTGTTTTGGATATGTTATTATAAATCCCTAAAATCATCTTTTTTTATGGAATCTATTTTAAGACTTAAAGGGGTTCTATTATCTACATCTATGTCTTATATTGGGATTGAATTCATCAATGGGTTTGAGTTAGGTGCTCTACAAGTTATATCCTATAGTCTTATGTTATATTTGTTCATATATGGGTTTTTTCAAACATTTCCCTTATTGTGAATGTGAATCTCTTGATAAGATTTAGTAAATTGGTTGGATAAATGTTAAATTAAACCCATCATCTTCCATGTGAGAATTTTTGGGGATGATTTTATTGAGTTAGGCCCCCCATGGGGTTTGACAGTATTCCCACACATGGAAATGCAAATGTTAGGAAAGGAAATTAATTTGTGAAAAATAGATCCCATGATATTTATGTTGACATGTTGGTTTAAAGTATAATGTTATGTTAATGGTAATTGTTTCTAGATATTGTCATATGTATAAAGAATTTTTTTGGGGTGTTATGAAAAAGGGTTAAAGGAAAAAATGTGATTTTTTCAAATGGATTATGAGTTGTTATTGGAAATTTGGAAATCGATTAAGGCATGAGTTGAATAATTTGTAAAATGGTTTATTTCATGGAAATTATTGAATATTTTAAACAATTTAACATGTTGGAATTGAAAAACATGTTAAATGGGATATTGTTTGAGAATCGTAAATTCATCCAAATGTGTTAAACTATTAAAAGTTAAATGGGTTAAATGGAATATTCTACGTAAATGATAAATGTGTTTATGGGAAAAAGATTAGTGAGGATTCATATGTTGAATGAAATGTGATATGTAATGTTAGGTGTTTTGGATAGTAATATATTTTGATATGGTAAATGTGGTATGTATAAATAGTCATGTCAACATAGGTTTCTTGTTTTCAGGTATTGGACTTGAGGATTTAGGCCCATGGGTTGGGTTAGACTGAGGTTCTAAATCCGTCCCCATAATTCATGGTTTGGGGATGGGGACTAAGTCTCCTTGCCCCTAACTTATGCTATTGATGTGAATTCATAGACTAAATCTCCAAGGTAGGTATTATGTATTCGATTGTGAGATGTTTATCCCTACTAAGATAGGTAAACATGATATATTCCATTATTCATAGAAAATAAATAGTTTATGATAATTTGAATATTATATATAAGCCTAACCCATTGAGTGAGTCATGAAAATATTTAATGTGTAAAAAATGGTTTATAAGATGAACATGATTACAATAATGGAGATGGAGGATGTGTCAAACTGGGAGTAAATAATGAAAATGGATAAAGTGAATGTCATTAACTAATGAAACATGAGTTTTTATTATTCACCTTTACCATTATTTAATACATTCTTAAAGTATCTATATTTAATGGATATATTTTTTGAAACTGTTGGTGGTGGCCTACTGAGTTTTGTAGTGACACCCTACTTAGACCGCTATTTGGTACCTAAGCAGATGTCATGTTTAGATGCCAGGATAAGTTAATGGGACCTATGTTAGGGATTTGTGTTATTATTTGGACATTAATTGTTGAGTATCTAGACTTCGAGTCTAGGCCCATTTTGGTGTTCCACTGTTTTTCTTTATTTAGGGTGTCTGATCACCATGGAATTGTTAGCATGACTTAAAATATTTACTATTAGATGTGGTTTGTACCCTAATGGTGAAATGGTTGGTTATGCATGTTCTAGTTTATTGGTTATCATTTTATTTTCTTTTATATGTTATCTACTATGGATTACTCTAGTAAAGAGGGTATAGTCTCCCCATATTTCTTATTAGATCCTCGCTACTAGTTGGAAACCTCTAGCATACAGAGAGGTGTGCTTGAGGTCATGTGGTGAATTGGACCAGGGCACTGGTTTAGTGTATTTTGAGCCATGGATATTACATTCTTGGCTATGTCTATATAATTTAAGTCACAATATCTCTTGGGATTCACCTAGGTTTCATCCAAGTAATGGGAGTCTCCGACTCCCTCTATTATTCTCTTAGATTCATCTAAATAATTTGAGCCATTAGATTTCTTAGGAATCATCTCGGATGTTTTAGAATAATGAGATACTTTTTCTCCCTAATGAATCATTTCGGTTTCATTTGAATAATGATATTTGTTAGATCCCTTGGGAATATTCTATGATATATACTAACAATATGAGTCAATGTCTACCTCTTAATGTATACTAAATTAGATAAATATAACTCTTATCCATCTCCAAGCACCCATAACCCATAATTAGAACCATCCACTACCCAAATATCATATAATATGCTCTTAGTCCTTGGTTATCCTCTGATGTGCCACACATATCACATCACTCATATCAATTTAAGCCATAATCTATAAAACATCCATTACTAAAATAGAAAACTTGTTATTTTTTCACCCAATGAATTTATCATCTTGATTTATTAGGTGATAACCCACTCTCCCTTTACCTTGAACCATATATCAAACCATGGTGAATAACTAGATGTACCATTCCACAATCCTTTACTAAAATTATCTGGTTATGAAAGACCTTCTAGGATAACACATATTTGTTAATTAATAAAAAATGGGACTATCAAATCCCAATTCCCCCTTATACACATACATTGCCCCAATCCCCTTAGTAAAACCAATAATATGATATCAAATACAAGGGACACTTTATGTAAACTATTTAATTTTAAAACATTACACTCTAGTAAGACCTATGGGCGATCGATGGGAAACACCATTAGCCCCACTAGTCTCCAAATATCCATCCTATGTTATTCTAGATAATCACCACTAAATATATTTCCCCATGGTCTTCTATATGATAACATGGTAATTATGTCATTAATAAAAATATATATGATTGCATATCTAATCAAATTATTTCACCACTCACTAATTTTTAATCATCATACATAGACCCTTGATGTTAACCATTTACCTTTATACTCAGATTCCAACATTGACCCTTAGTGATATCTTTCACCATCAATGGTCTTAAGGATCACAATGTGAGACAATCACCAAGAAATTATAATTCCATTACATTAAGAGGAATATTTGTGTTTCATGTCATATAGGTTCTACCTATACACCACACGAAAATTATCCCTCTCGATTCCCACTCGAATCATGTTAACCTAAGTCATCTCACATGTATATCACCATTCTCAAAAAACATATAAAATAATGTCTTAATAATATAGGGACCACCTATATTATTAATGTGAAAACTCTCATAACATGTCCAAATATGTCTATCCAAACCCACACTACCTATCACCCATGTCATTCACTCCAATCTAATGATATAAGATTCAATAAATTAATTATAAATATTTCAAATTAACTACCCAATATAGTTAAAATAGTTATAATACATGAACACTCACAAAATATATTGGGGATAGAAAAACCATTACAAAAAGTTTGGGGAAGGCCCATTGAATAACCCCAACATCCTATTTAAAAAAATCCCTGTGATCTATTTTCTAATTTATCAACACATTTGGGTGTAAAAAATAAAAAACATGGAAAAATAATAATCAAAATAATTTTTGAAAAAAGTTGTTAATCCTTCTATGGTTCCACTACCCATCACTCGTAATATTATTTTCGTTGGAGATTTACTTTACCATGTGTTTATAATATCATTCACTAAAACCAAATAGAATATTATAAAAATAAAATGGAAAAAATAAGATGATGAAATAAGGGAGAAAAATTAAAAATACATATTAATCATTAAAACCAACACAATTTTATTTGACTTATATTTTAATGTTAATAAGATGAAAGAATGTGGTGATATTCTATCCAAAATAGGCTTTTTGTTTACCTTTTTTGAGCTAAAACTATGGGGGAGGCCTTTGGATGAAATTCATAACGTTAATTTTTCAGAAGGAATCCTACGACAATTGTATACTCTATTGGACTCCATTTGTAATTCAGTTCCCCTTAAAATACATAGTGTAGTTTTTCCTTCCACTTAGTGCCTTAGATAATAGTACAAAACCACTAGCCATTTCATCATGAACCTAGGGGTGTGAGGTTAAGGACCCGTCAGATCTTATTTCTGCATTAGGTTTTATAATTTTTAATTGAACATTTCAAATTCACTTTTGGACTTGTCAAATTCACGATTAACCTATAATGAATTCATTTAGATATAAAAATACATTCTGAAAATATTTTCCTATAAGGAAAAAAAATCATTTTTACTTGAATCCAAATATTTGGGTTCCTCTCTTTTTCAAAATGAAATAGTTCATTAAAACCTTTTCTTATTCATTCTTATTGAACTATGATTAATATTCACACATTATATGAATAATATTCAATTCCATATTACAAATTCAACTCAAATATGATTGAGTAAATTGTACTTGGAAGTGAGTGATGTTCTATTGGGGTCAATAGTTGGGATCCATTGTAGTATTTTTGGTTCTGTTGAGAATTAATTTTTTTCTTCATGTAGTATTAGTTTAACTTCAATATAATCAGATTTTATGGTTCAATTGTTTGATTAATATTTTATGAAGAATATGATGCATTATAATGACGTATATTTTAATTTTTTAATAGGTTTAATGTTAACATTTGATGAGTTCATTATAATTACTAGATGAATTGTTAAGAAGATCAAAGATCCCCCTTAATAGAGATATATTTCATGTAATGTTGGATATTTAAGAAACCATTAGAAAGATATTTGAGATATAGCTTTGAGTTCATATGATTTAATACACTATGTATATTTCTAAATATTCATTCATTTATTAGTGATATATTTCAATGTTTCAAATGATGAATGAGAATACAAAGATTTTGGGGCTTTGTGATTTGATATAACAGGAATATGAATATATATATGATGATTTTTAGGCATACATTCCCTGGAACAATTAGATGTGTTGATATATAGTTAAATAACTATGTATAACACAATATTAATGAGTTTTTTATGATTATTACCTGTTGATTATGTTATGAAGATAGTTGTGATTTGATGTGAAAATTATTCTTGATATCTAGAATTACTTCTTGAATCAAATTTTTTATAAAAAATACTATATAGAGGATATAGAGGAATGAAGAGTTAAATTAAGAATGGTGAAATGATTAGTTGGATATTCAAGAAGCTAAATCTAAACTCACTTATAGATGATTTAATAGAAAAATGTATTTTAATTACATATTATTAGAAGCAAAAAATACTTGAGAATGAGTTGGGGTTCTCAAATAAGGGGTTTTAGAAGAATTAATTTTGATAAATTGTTTGATGATATGTTGTGGATGAAAACATATGTATATTTGGAAGAAAAAAAACTAAGGAGATAATTTCAATGATTATATTGAGTTTAATTTTAATTTTTTAAGGCATATAATAGTTCACAAAGATGATCTATAAAAGTCTTATTCCTAAATTTGACATGTGGATTCAATTATTGAGATGTTAAAGATGAGTTTTAATGAGGAAGATAATTGATAAGGGATCCTAAAGGACAATCATGTGATTTAATTTTTTATGTAATATCAAATAAATTTTATTTTAGATGAAATTTTAGAGGTACTATATTTGAATAACATTTAAAATGGATATGAAAAAAAACAAAATATCTGGATAATTCCATTTAATTTTCATCCCTCGTGAGAAGATTTTGATATGAAAAGAAAGAACATGTTGAATAATTCCAAGGAAATGTTTATATTTATGATCAGAAGTAGGGACATAATTAGATGTATGATGATAAGTACATTGAAATTGGGTGAAAATTTTGGAGTGACATGTTCCAGATGATAGTAAAATTGAAAATATATTTGTGTGCATGAGAATCATTGTGAATGATTAAAATTTATATCAGATTAACATTTCAATTTCATGAAATTAATATTGAGTTTGGTTAAAATTTGTTTTAGAAGATAAAATACAAAAGACATGAAGATAAAATTTTGAGGATATCAATGGTATAACATGTCCGAATGTTGAGGAGACTAGAATTTTTGGAATTTTAAAAGATAAATTAATTGTGATCAGATGTTTTGAAGAAATCTGAATGTCTGGTGGCTTAAAAAATTAAGATCAAAAGGTTGTATAAGATTAACCCAATGTTTTCATAAGTTGAGCCAAATTTTTTAGAAGAATTATTTTTTTTATTTGATGAAATAAATTGAGTAAGGCTATAATATTCATTATGAAGTTTGTATCATGTGTCATAAAATATAATTCCATTAAAAATATAATAATGTGATAAATAATACTGGCTAATGAATTATTGTTAATATTTCTCTATCAAAATCGGTTTTTTGAGAGATCAAAAAAAAGTAAGAAAGAGTTATTTATAATGTAGGAAATTAAATGTTTAAATTTCTAAAAGCCTATACTATCTCATTTCTAAGAGGAGTCAATATATCATACTAGGTATAAAATTAATATATGTTATTTTGAGAAATAAAATTGTGAGAAAGAGAGACTATGGAGATATGAAGATATTAGTTTATATATACCATAAGCTCATTGATTTACGAAGAAATGATTCTAGATTTCATGTTCATGAAGTTCATTTTATGTCGGGGAAGAAGTAAGATACTGAACAACATGTTTGGAAAAACATATTCAGTTGAGGGGGGAAGTGAAAAAACTAAAATGTATATTCAATATTTCTAAATATTTTTAAGAGGAGATAATTTCAATGTCAGTGGATTTGGAAGTAGAATAGATTAAATAGATTATAAATTTCAATAAGGTATATACATTTTCTTATAATATATATATCTAGGGAAGAAACATAATAATACAATATTAGTCATGTGTTTTTCATTCTGAATATTGATAGAAAAGGGTCAAAGTGAACATTATTAATGTTTTTTACTCATAAGAAGTCGATGAAAAAATATGGAGGAAGAGGAATATCATTACCAGATCCACTAGGGACCACATAGCTGGTGGAAGGCCGAGTCATGCCCACCCTAAGACCACCTCCAGTGGGGAAGGGGATGGTGACAAGTACTGAGAAGAAATAATATAAAATGGGATGCCTCCTCCTAATTTACTTGTATGCACGTACCCATCTGTATCCACGAAACAACATAAAGGAATAATAAAAAAAGTAACATCCAAAAAACCATGGATATAATGACTAATAGGGAATAAATTAGAGTATAGTAGAATAAAACCAATATGTAAAGGGGAAAAATACAATACCAAGATAAAAAGAGGTCCCAACTTGATAATAATTGAAAAATAAGAATTATGAGAGAGAATGACTCCTTATCTACAGGCACCAACCACTGTATGTGGTCAATGCACCCATGTATCCCTATTAACTTACAAATTCACTGTTGATCTATCCATTATCTACATAAGGCATGACATGAGTGGGAAAATCCCATGCAGGGGTCAGTACATACATGCCCAGTAGGGAACCCCCGAAACCTAAGATGGATAGATAGAGTCATATGAAAAATATTTCAGCTCAGCCCAAATAAAGATGGAAATTTAAACCTAATAGCCACACAAATATATAGACTCTTGAAGAAAACTATATAATAGATAATGGGGATATCAATTTCATATCCTAGCCATAGTTTATAAATAATATTTCAATTACAAAAATCCATCTCTAATGCCAAACATTAAATGAAACCTCACCATAATATATATGAAGGGGCCCACTCCTCACCAATCTCCTCCCCATTCGAGGGAGCCCAAACTACCAAGAAGGACCCACAAAATAATGGATCTCGGAGATGGGGGAGCAGATCTCCATAGACCGAGGATCAGTGCCTAATAGAGGGGAGTATTATCTCTACCTGTATAATGAGTATGGGGAGCCTTCACCCTAGATTAATAGGGGAGTAAAGAAATGAACTTCTCTTCAATGATCATTCCCTGATCAATTCCATCATCTAGTGTTTCCTAAATAATTTACATGATTATATCATTTGAAATCACATCTCATATGCCACAATAAAATCCACTATTGTGTTCTACATGGAAAACTACCCAGTATAGGATACTTACAGACAAAACTACATAGTCCAAACCAAGGATATACGAGAGGACGAAGTCAAAGGAGGTAATTCACATCTTCTATGGGGGTCCACAAGAAGAGTGGATTTGACTCATCTCCTAGTCGTGTTCTCTTCTGGACAATTTCTTAGAATAAAATTCATCAAACATGACATGTACATGTGGAAGATGACTTGTATCAGTCACATTGGTCTTTCATGTGTGCTCTTGGACATGAATGTGTATTTCAAGCTATTCATATGTACCTTTCCCTGTATCTATACATGCATGATTGTTATCTTTTGCCTATGTAATCTCAAATTAGAAGGTGTGTATGACCATATGGGGTGCTGGGTTTGTTCGATCAGACACATGGCTTGCCTATCTAGGAGGGTCACATGGTATGTGGGCCTAGAAACATGTTGTATGATCCTTAAATATTCCTAAAACCCTATCATCACATCTACAAGTTGGGATACATGACGTTTGTTCTTTAATGATACACATGTTGTAGTTAGTTTTTTTACAAGTGAAATAGAATTTCTTTCATGGATTTATAGATCCGATACCACCACCATGATTTCATCAATTTAACTACATGAGATCAATGGAAGAAACCTTTATCTATTATTTCATGGAATTCAATAATAGAAAATTATAATCCATTGATCCTCCTTGAGCTACCACACAACCAAGTGATTCACATTTCCCATTTTCATTTTTGCTGACATTATCCATGAAGTAAAAAACAGAATCCCTCCCAACCCATCTGAAAAATTTCAAACCATTCATTATCCTAAAATACACGGTGAATATTAGAGGTCCATCACACTAGAACCCACCCTGAGATTGTCGATCACTTTCCATGTGGGACAACGATGAAGAATATGAAGAAAGGGTGGGAGAAAGGTCCAAGAAAAAAGGGGAAAACATTTTTGGGAAAAACAACTTATCCAGGTATCATAAATCATATTTTTAAATGCTGATATTATGAATAATCATGAATAAAGTGAATTAACAAAATTAATTCATCTATCGGGATCATACAATGGATGTGAATTCACTAAACAAATAACTCTGATGAAAATCCATGATTTTAAAATTTATTCAATCTGTTCAAACATAAATTTAAAAAATCAATCATTAGTTTCAATTGAAATTTTTCCAAGAATTCTTCCATTAGTAAAGGATTGGTCCTATTACATCTATTTCCTCTTGATCCACCTTAATCTGATCAATCTCTGACCTCCTATCTTGACCTTCCAATGAAAAATGATCAAACAACCTCTCAATTGTCTGTGGTTTCAAGAGGATGACCAGGTATTGTTTTTATAATTTTGTATTTATATAAGCAATAATGTCATGGGAATTTAAAAAAATAATTTTCAATATTAATTTTAATTAGGCACACCGCCAATGACTGCCTCAACTGGACGTCTGGTGTTGACTGAACATAGGTTTCACCTAGGGTAAAACCAATGTTATGGACCCAATAGTGGTATCATATTTATAATATAATTTAAATTTTTGAATTCTTTTACTATATGAAAAAATGGTACACACATGATATTAATATATTTAATATATTTATAATATCAATTTGAGGCTCATCGTGCTGTAGAATGTAACACAATCTCAGCAAATTGCTATGAAAATATTCTTTAACATATTATAATTTTTTCAAAGGAAAAATAGGGTCACTACATCATCCCATTCATCAAGTATTTTCCCCCCATAATGAATAACATAAAAAATGTTGTGGATACTTAGCCTGTATCAGACTCTCATGCTACTAGGATCTCTCTTTCATGCTCTCATCCTGCTGCAATAAAAAACAATGGGAGGGGTCCACCCACATAGGATCCTCTATAGGCAATCCTTAATCTCCATTAGGTACTTTATGATGGTGGATCCATCCTCAATGTCCAGATAGCCCTAGTAAATAATATGCGTAGGGTTATGCATGTATCTACTTAATTAAGACTCATGGAAGACGTCATGAACTAGGTCAAACTATAGGGGTAAGGCTATGTAGTATGGAACCTCACCAACTCTCCATAGGATCTCGATGGCTCGATGAACCTCTTGGATAACATAACTATTTTTCCATACCTTAACAATCCTCATCAAGGGGATACTCTTAGGAAAACATGGTCTCCCAGCTCAAACACCATGGTCTTATGATTTTGATCTATATATGATTCATATCGGCTCTAGGCTATATTTATATGCAAGAAGATCACCTAAAAATTCTCTATTATCACCTTTACCATCTATCTTCCAATATGATATGTCTCACAAATATCATCCCAACATAAGGGTGACCTATAATGTCTCCTATATAGGGTCCTTGAAAGTTACCATGTCAATAGAAGAGTGATAGAAATTATTATAAGAAAACACTACTAGTGAAAAGTGATCCTCCCAACTCTGATCATATTATAACATGAAAGACCTCATATTTTCCTCCAACAGTTATATTATCTTCTCGGTCTCCCCATATCTATAATGGTGATATATTGTGGTCATCCTTAACATGGTCATGTGTTACTTCTGTATGTCTCTCTACAACCCTAATGTTAATGAACATCAGGGTTAGAGATAATCATCGAGCATACCCCATAGAGTCTGATGATATCCTACATGTAAAACTACCCCAATCCCTCCACTGAACTCTACTACCTAATGTAAATGAAGTGAACTGCATGGTATGTTAGTCAACTATCACCCATATGGAATCATAACCTCACGTAATCCACAAAATCCCTAACATAATTTCCTTGTATATTCTATCCCATTTCCACTATGTGATATCAAGAGGATTCATTAAACCTACAGAAACCCAGTTCTCAGCCTTTACATACTAACATATGAGACACTGAGAGATGAACTCAGTGACACTCCATCTCATACAATCCCTACAAAACTTCTACAGTAGGTCCTTTTACATCTTTACCACATTAGGATATATAACCAATGGATATGTATGAAACTCTCTCATCACCATATCTCATATCTTGATAGGAAACACCATTTATCCTTGAAAGATATTATTTTCACCCCTTCATAAAAGAATCCATTATGTGCATCCGCTGCGGAAATCTGGTCTTCTAGATCCACAAAGTCGATTCATCTTAATTGGGCCTCACTTTTATGCTAAAATAGTGTAAAAGCCAACACCATATGCTAAAACAATTGTACACCTCTCATCCTATAGGTTCCTCTAGAAGTAATCCAATCCATCAAATTCCTCCTCCACCAAGAGAGAATGAGACTTCCTGATAAGGTAATATGCCAACACATTTCTCTCTTAGGAGTATAGACTTTATTAATTTCATAGTACTATAGTAACACCCACCAATGCCTCTATCTCATGTTTAGTTCTCTCTATGTTATTCTATACATGATACTACTGAGATATGAGGAAACAAAAAATCACTCCTCCATAAGATAGTGACGCCACAAATTCATAGCAAAGACTGCCACTACAAACTCTAGGATTAAGATTCATGTGGTTCTACTCATGGGGTATCAACTAGCATGACCCATATGCGACGAATGAATACATATACTTTAATATAAAACTCATGCCAACTATAATGTAATTCAAAATCACTATTAACTCCACACCCTCTTCTGGTAGTTCAACAAAGGATCACGAGTTAACCTTAGCCTCAGCTAATCAATGGCTCAATGTCACTACTTGATCCCGGTAATAATTTTCCAATTTTGAATCTGGGAATTCAATAGGGACGATACTCTTGAAAATTTAGTCTTCAATCTCTTCTAGTAACCTATAAAACCAAGAAGTATCCACAACATAGTTATTTCCTTGGTCATTTTCTAAGAAATCACCACATTAAACTTCAACCTGTCCATAGACAAATTGTCCATAGAAATGAAATTCCCCAAAAACAAAACCTCATGAGTCCAATACTAGCACTTTGAGAGCGTACCATGAAGCTTGTTCTCCCAAAGTAATTCGTGTACCATGATCATGTTCTCTACATTATCTTACTCTAACAAAGATTAAATGAGTATTTCATCAATTAAAACAACCAAAAATCAGTCTACGAATATTTGAAACATCCAATTTATCAATTCCATAAAATAAGTGAGGGAATTAAACACATCCAAAGGTAGAACCAGAAACTCATAGTTATTTTAGTGAAATTGGGGTGACATTTTTGGAATATCATCCTCACAAACCCTCGAATAGTGGTATCCATACCCTAGATCAACATTTGAGAACCAACTCATTTTTCACAACAGGTCAAAGTGGTAATAAATCCTTAAAATGGGGTACTTGTTTTGTATAATTACCTTGATCAAGTGGTCATAATAAATTAAAAATCTCAATATATTTTCCATAATTTTCATGAACCAAACTAGGTTTTCCTATGGGGAACACTTGGTATAATAAATCCCATCTCTTGAAGGTCCTCAAATTGCACCATCAGTTCACGAGGCTCAATAAGGGGCATTCAATATTATTATGAAGATATATATAAATTCCTTATCCTTTTTCAATTATTATTTCATGGTTTTATTCAAAATTGACCATAAAATACAACCAATGATCATAATTTCTAGTTTATTTGGATTATTGAGTACATAATTAGGAAACACGAAACCAAAACAGAATTTTATTTCATTTTATCTACATAATGATGTAATAAATTTTATTGTGATCTTATGTCTTCATATAATAACCTACAGAATATATGAAAAACATTTATGAGATAAAAATATTAGTAAGGTAATAATAAAATGAGTAAATCATAGAACATGTTGGGGATGCATAACATGCTGATATAAAAAAGGAATGGAACATTGATGAACATAAAGAAGTATAACATATAGTAGATTGGATCATGTGATAATGGTACTTTATAAATTTATAAAAAACATAAAACATGAAATTATAATGATTCAAGGAAAACCTCCAAAACCATTTCACATGGATGAGCATGATTCAAGGATAACCCCCAATACCATTGCATGTGAAGGAGCATGAGTCATATTTAACCACCAATACCATTGAACATGAAATATCATGGGTATAAACATTAATCAATACTTTGGAAACTATATAGGAACACCCATCATAACATGTTCATGAATATGTGTGCCACATGAATGATAAATTATAAACATAATGGTTACCTAGAGAAACAATTGTGTAGTATAAACATGTCATAAGGAATAAAAAAGGGAATATCATTATGTTTTCCATGGGAGAATGTATGTAAATAATAAAGGGACATTAATTACGTAATATAGTCCGAGATAATGATAATTAATGTCAAAATAAATTGAGAAAAGTAAAAATAGTGTTTAAGAAACATTATAAATGAGCTACTTTGGTACGGTTTAAGTCAAAAATTAAATGATTATTTTAAATTGAAAGGGAATAATTCACTGTATAAAACTAGAAATGAACCTAGATAGGTTTTAATGATAAAATGTTTTATTTTTAAAAAATAATGGTGTCTTAATAATTATTATGTAGTGAACCTAAAAATGGGTTAGAAATTCGGTAATTCCCATTAATCAGGCTTTCTCATCAGGATGAATTGACAAAGGAATCTTTTTTAAACATGTATTTTCCCATAAAAGAAGGATGAAATGATATGGATATATTATTTTCGAATATATAAATAGAATTTAGATGATGTATATAAAAATAAATAATAATTATATTGAGTTAAATATAGAAAAAGTGTAACCCAAAGGAAAAAATAAGTTTTCTAAGAGAATCCCCTACCTTATTTCCAAAAGTGTTATGCCCTTAAACTTAATATTCAGGAAAATAAAATTAATTAATTAATTAATTTATTAATAAAATTTTATATATGTATTTAATTTATTATAATTTTATTATGTTCATTTATAAAAATTTTGGTGGGTTATGAGATTCAATTTCATTGTTTGGAAGTGTTTATTTCCTTGGTTTTCATGATATGTTTACCTGTATACATGTTTAGAAAATCATGTCAAATGAGAATAGTTGTATAGAATTTGAATTATATGTTATTAATTAACATAAATAAAATTAAATGGTCTTATATATTTTTTTCATATGTGACTATGATTCACAAGATAAAACATTAATAATAATCGTTTAGATTATTTCATCATTTTTCGATCATCACGAATTAGTTTTGTTTTATTAATTAATATTTTGCATATATACTTGTCCCAAAAAATTATAAAAGTTGTAATAAATATATTATAATATTTTTTTACCATATAAATTTTTATTATAATCATCCATGAAGGTAGTAATGTAAATTAAAAATTCAATTTCCTTTAATGCGATAAGTAAACACATCAAAGAAGATGTTATTATTTTTAGAACAAAAGGGGTGGGGAAAAGAAATAATGATGGGTTCTTCCATTAATAAAAAATTCTATTATATAAAATCTATTTAATTTATAATTAATCCAAGATAATGGGATGTTAGGAGAGGAGAAGAAAACAGATGAAATATAAATGAAAATAAATGAAAAAGAAATAGGTTCTTACCGCTTCAATTATTCTTCTTGAAAACCTCCATATGGGAATTGAGTTTTGTATTTTTATGAGACCAAAGGATCCTGGAGATAGGGTTGATACATTGGAAGATTATTTGGTAGAATTTGGACTACCATCAAGGATTTTCAGGTATGAGGAGAAAATGTGGTGAGTGGTGGTATTTATAGTAGAGGTGAGGGGTGTTTTTTTGAATATTTTATTTATTAGTTTGTTATTTTGGTAGAATACATTTAATATAGTGGATTATTGTTACTAAATATAGTATTTAGTCCATGTGAGTTCAGTCTAATGGTGATTACATAATTCATACTTCATCAATTTCTAAAAAATTCATCTATTTTTCTTATATTGTAAATTACCGTATTTTAGTATTCTTAAAAAATTAAACTATTTTATAAAAATCCCAAAAATTCACCCTAACCATTTTTTAATGTGTGAAATTAAAAAATGGACACAATTATATTAAAATATTTTTCTAAATATAATAAATTTAATTTCTAGAAAAAATCATCACTTACTCAAAAAATACAAATTTTAAATTTATAATCGATTTTATAACACATTAAAAAATTAATTATGGGATCATAAAATAATCTTAATCTCATATAAAAATAAAAATAATTTTTGAATCAATCTTATGAAAAATATTCTTTTAAATAAATATAATAAATTTGAAATTTGAAAAAAAAACCTTTATATTTTGTAAAAAAACCAACACTTAATTTATCATTTTAAAACATTAAACTACATATATTATGATATAATTATATCATATTTTTATTTATAAGAAGAATTAAGTTCACTTATACTTTCATAGGTGAGGCTACTATTCATTTGGCCACAACAATATTCCAAAGGGCTATATTACTATTCCAAAGGTCAAATTATATTCCATTAGTATAGGTTCATTAATTTTAAGAAATACCTCTTATTTCATCTATTAATCATTTATAATATTTTTATTGTGTTATATAAGGTTTTCTTTTATTTATAACATATAATATAATTAACAGAAGAGGATTTCTATGGATAAATGTTTTGTAAATTACATTCTTCCCTCATTATGAAATTCTGTCCTTGAATTTTCTTACTGTAAACTAAGGGGAATAATATGACGATTCGTTTACTTCATCACTTATTCTGGTTCCCATATTTCCTCTTCATACATATGGTCATTCCATAGTACATTGAATAGTTTAGTAATCATTTTTCTTATAAATTTATCTATACGATCAAATATCTCACTGGTTGTTCCTCATACGAGAGATCATTCTCTGGTTGTGACACCTTTAAATTTAGTATAAGTTAGGGATATAGTATGTAATTCATAAATAGGGTTAAATGGAACACATCGTGTACTTGAGACATGGTTGGAGGAACTTCTAGTCGATAGTCCACATATCCAAAATAATCATAAATCTCAAAGGGTTCGATGTACGAGGGACATAACATTCCATTCATCCCAAATCTCATGACCCTTTTAATGGAGATACAAAGGGGAATACCATAACTCCATACTTAAACTCCACTTCCCTATGATGATTATTTTAATAACTATTCAATCATCTTCGGGATGACTTAATATTTTACTAAATGTGTTTCAACTTTTGCACCAATATTTCAACAATTTTAAGTCATAATAGCTTTCGTTCACCAACATCATACAAGCATGTATGAGTTCTGCATCTCATTCCATAAAGGGATTCATATGAATCCATTTGGATGATTTAAGTGAAACTATTATTGTATTAGAACATGATCAGTAGTAGGTTTTTCCCCATACACCCTTGAATTCCATATAACACATCCTCAACATGTCTTCTTGTGTCTAAATAGTTCCCTCATATCACCCATCAGTTTTAGGATGATAAGTCATTCTAACACTCAACATGTTGTTTAGAGCGTGTTGGAGACTTTCCCAGAACTCAGCAGTAAATCTCATCTCTCAATTAGATAATATTAATAGTGGTACTTAATGAATCCATATAACTTCTATTATGTGTATTAGTGGAACTTGATCTAGTGATAATTCCTCTCGAATTGTGATAAAGTGAGATGTCTTTGTAAGAAGATATACAATAACCCATATAAAATTGTTTCCTTTAGATGTATTGGTAAGTATACGGAAAAGTTCTATATTTATCTTTTCCCACTACCATGTTGGTATGGGAAATTTTTTCATCATCCCTTTAATCTTTTCCACTATATCATTTACGTGCTAACATACTAGGCTCATTGATGTATATTTACCGATCTCTTTCTTTATATTGTCACACCAATATTTCTCTTATAGAACATGATACATCATTATACATCCAAGGTGAATAGAGAACATAAATTTATGTGCATCATTCCAAATATATTTATTTATCTCTAGGTTGGATTGTACATAATTGTTCCCCAAATCATATGCCCCTTTCTTCATCCATTTGGATCTATGAGGATTTCCTATTTATGATATCATCCACCTTTTCTGAATCTCCACATCATTTCATTATGTATCCTTTATTTTCTCCATAAGATATGGTTGTGAAAGATTTGAGAGAGAATTGATGATGTTCCTCCTTTAATGATTCCCAAGAATATCCTTTGTAGGCCTAAGAAGATTGGATCCTTCTCAATTCTCATCATTGATAATTTTACAGGATCATTTCTATATAAAACCTTCTAATATATTTTCCTTACTAGGATGGTAGTAGAAAAATTAGTCATAATACTTGATGATATCAAACCATCTTAACTGGAACATATTAAGATACTTCTGTGTGAATATATATTTGAGACTCTTATTATCACTATATATCTCACACTTCTCCCCATAAAGATAATGCCTCCATATTTTCATTGCAATGATCAAACTTCCAACTCCAGACCATGCATGGGAGAGTTTTGAACATTATTTTTAAACTTCATTGAGTCATATTATAGCACATTAA
The DNA here is from genome assembly GCA_963277665.1 of Viscum album. Lineage (NCBI taxonomy): Eukaryota > Viridiplantae > Streptophyta > Magnoliopsida > Santalales > Viscaceae > Viscum > Viscum album. The sequence continues at coordinate 900,090,244 of OY728127.1, forward strand.
TATTTTTCATTAGTACACAGCCTAATACATTTTTTATGTATCAATGTATACTACAAATAGTTCCACACTTGTTGGAAGTGTAGGTAATAGAGCAGTGATAAGCCTATTTTCAACTCCATGAAGCAATATTTACATTCAATTGTCCAGAAAAACGTTTCTCCCTATCAAGGGAGCTTAGTTAGTGGGTTTGAAAATCAATATAATTTATTCACAAATATATGGTATTACCCATGTAAACAAAGGAAACTGGAGTTGTCCATTACATATGTTGGTCAGGGCCAATCTTCAATTTCATTTGTCTTGGATGGGTCCAAAAATATTCATTTGATGGTGATAACATTCCCCATGAATGATACATACTCCATCCATAACTGAAATTTACTATACTTTTCATATATTTTCTCCCTTCGCAATGTTTTTATAATAGTATCATATTGTTCTTAATCTTCCCCCTTTCTCTTAGAGTATATCAGAATATCATGTATAAAGAAAAAAAATATTTGTTGAGGTAATCTCTCAAGTCTCTCTTCATTATGTTAATGAAAATTACTAGAGAATTAGTGAGTCTAATGGGAATCAATATGAATTCATTCTATCCACACCTTGTTCGAAAGGCAGTCATTGGAACATCTTCCATCCTCACCTTTAATTGGTGATATACTGATCGAAGGTCCAACTTAGTGAAATAATTCACACAACATAGTTGATCAAAAATGACATCTATCAATGGGTGGAGATAATTTTTCATTAGCATGATTTTTTAAACTCACTATAATCAATGAATAGGTCCATTGATACATCCTTCTTCATGATAAAAATGACTGGTTCACCCCATAGTGAAGTACTCGGGATTATAAAACCGTTGTTTAGATTCTCATATAACTGCTTATTCAATTCCTCTAACTCAATGGTGGGAATTATATAAGGTGTCTTTGATAGTCATATATCGAAGAATATGTTAAATTGAGAACATAACCTCTTGATCAGGAGGACAACCTAACAATTATTCAGGGAACACATTAGTGTAGTACCTCACAATGGGAATCTCTTGGATCTTGATTTTCTCTTTTGTCTCAATCATTTGAGGTAGATATTATTTCTCATAAAGAAATAATACCCAAAATTTATATGGTTATTCTAAATGACTTTCATCATCCTCGTTACTCATGTGTAGAATTGGAAGATTCTTTGGGATGTGAAGAGTGAGAACCATTTCCTGACAGTTGATGTTTTCTTTATATAAAGATAGTGAATCCATTCCCAAAATAGAATTAAACTCGACCAATAGAAGTATGCCAAGATTTTCTAGGAGGATTAGTTCAAACAAAATTACTAGGGAGGATTTATATAATGTGTATAAAATAATTTCCCCATTTACTGTTCACATAGATAACTCAACCACTATATTTTGAGTTTGTGTTTGAATAGTTCTACAAAATATGAACGATATGAATGAATGTCTATAAACAAAATCAAATTGTATGTTCTCTATTCATGAATAAATAACTAGAGTACCTTTCACCACATCCTTTTTGGGCCCCACTTCTATAGTAGTGATATCATATGCCCATCCTTTATTCCATGGAGTTTTTTGTTGATTCCCTCATACAAACATGAGCTTAAAGAATTGGTTTCATAATTCCCATGTTCCTAGATGTTGAAACACTACCCCCACAAACTGGGTGTTTATCTGAACCATCTATTCCTCTTCCACATTGGTGGTATTATTCACATCCCTTATACAGTTATTTTCCATATTCCCCAATCATCCCCATTTGTAGCATTTCTTGATTCCGTTTATACATTTTCAAGGATGCTTCTTCCCACCATTTTGACATGTGGGATGTTCATTTTTCCATCCATCATGGGATTTATCTCTTCAACCCCCTATATTAAACTCCATTTCCCTTTTTTTCCAACGGGACCAAGAGATCATTAGGAGTCTCTGATCTCCATTTCAAACATAATGTCAAAAAATACAATCTCCTCATAGCTTTCAAGTCATGAATATCTTAAAATTTTCATATACTTAGATTTATCCTCTCAATGACGTGATCCACCTTGGTTTTGGTGTTTATGATAATATCATAGGAATATCTTGAACGCATTGTAAACATTATCTCATATTCCCTAATATAATCCTCTTCATTTTTCATCAGTCAAAGGAACTCCATTTCTATATTATGATATTGGGTTCGGGAAAAATATTTATTAAAAAATATTTTCTTAAAATCTTCTCATTCCATGGAATCAATTTCTTTTTTGGACTTCATATTTCTGATTATTTTACACCATTGATTATCTTCCCTTGGAAAATGATTTACTTCTATTATAACATTACCCTATTCCAAGAATTGTTGGATAGAGAATATCCTCTCAATGGAGTTAAAAAATTATCCATCCAAGAGCGGATCATAAGATCCACTAAAATTAGGGGGAATTTGCAACTTAATGGATTCAACAGAAATAAGCTCTTTCTTAGGGGATATATGTAATTCCACATGATTCATTTTATTATACATAACATGGTTCAATTGGTAAGGTACTGTTATAAGTTTTTGAGCTCCCATTCCCATCATATTTGGCATTTCATTAGGGAAATCATCACATTTCATTACAAATTTATTGTTGGAATGATTTCTTCTATTTGTATCTGTTAACAAAGAGAAATAAAATTCAATTAGTGGGATTTAATACATCGAATATATGCATATAAAGAAGGAAACATTCTACATAAAAATATAAACAATTAAATAAAAATTATATTCTACCTTATGATTCCTTAGTCTTTAATCTAGACTATCCACGGTGGTTAAATTTTTCCTTAGGATGTTACTAATATGCTCTGGTCCTAATCTCCAAAAATAACATGATCGTGATTTGATAACAACTATAACATATTTAGCCTTTTACAAATATTATTTCAAGATTTTAAATATAATTAACCATAAAATACACCCATATATTTTAAATTCTCGTGACTTTGTATGAATATAAAAATAATTAGGAAACCTATAAACTAAATAAAAACATTTTTATTTTATCTTCATAATATTCCCCTAACCACCATTTTTATCTTACATCAATATAGGATAACCGTAGGAATACATGAACAAATGGATGAGCTAAAAATCCTAGTAAGGAAATATTCATAAGAATAAGGCATATCACGTTGTTTCACAGGCATAACATTATGACATAAAAAAGGAATGGAACAGGAATAAACCTAAAGAATAATAACATATAAAACATTGGATCATGTAATCATGGAATCATAAAAACGTTGCCGAAACATGAAATAGTAAATTATCAGGAGTCAAGGATAACCACCAACACCATTGCACATGGATAATAAAGAGTCAAAGTTAACCACTAAGATCATTGCACAAGAAGGTGCATGAGTCAAGGATAACCACCAAAACCACTTCACATGATGTATCTTAACACTAAAAATTATCCAATGCATTGAAGAACTATCTAGGTGAAACCAACATAACGTTTTCATGAAAATCTGTACTACATGAAGAATGAAACATAAACATAAGGGTTACCCATGGAAGGATTTGGGTATCATAAACATTTCATAAGGAATAAATAGGTAATATCATAAAGGTGTGTATAAAAAGGATTTAAATAATAAATATTTAGTCATAGGTCATATTTGTAATATATCATGATAATTGATATCAAAATGATGTGAAAACATGTAAAAAGTGTGTTTTAGAATCTTTTGAAATGATACAATTTATTGTGGGTTAAGGGAAAACTGTAATGATTCTATTAAAAGTAAATAGAATAATTGTTTGTATAAAAACAAAAAATGATCCAATTTAGTGTTTACTGTTAAAATTATTGATTTTATAAAAATAATGGCATCTTAATACAAATTATGGAGTGCACATAAAAATTGAAAAAAAAATTGTGAAGTTTCATTTAATTGGGATTTTTTACAAAGAATAGTTCAGAATGGAACCTTTTAAAAACATGTATTTAACCATAAAAGATGAATAAACTGATTGGGATACATGAGTTTAGAATATATACATAGAATTTACAATAATAATATAAAAATAATAAATAATTACATTTGGGTAAACATTATGAAAGCATAATCTGAAGTGAAAAGTGGGGATTTGGGGAGAATCCCTTACCTTATGTCTAAAAGTGTTTTCACATGTACTTAATGTCCTAGATAATAAATTTAAATCCAATTATTAATTAATTCAGGAAATTTTTTACATGTTTTTTATTTATTTTCATTTTATTATGTTTATTTACATAATTTTTGGTGGGTTATGAGATTCAATTTCATCCTTTGGTGGCATTTGTTTCCTTGGTTTTAATGTCAAGTTTACTGGTATGCATGTACAAAAATTCTTATAATATTAGAATAAATTTCAAAAATTGAAATTATATGTTACAAATAAACATCTAGAAAATTAAATGGTCTTATATATCATTTTTCCAAATGTATGAATGATTAATTAGATAAAACATTAAAGATAATTGTTTAGATTATTTTGGTGTTTTCTGGTCATCATGAACTAGTTTTGTTTTATAAATTAATATAATATATATATACAGGTACCACAACATTAAATAATCTATAATTTATATTATATTTTTTTTTAACAATAAAAATGGATTTTTAATCATCCGTAAAAGGTAGTAATGGAAATTAAAAACTTCTAATTCTTGAATGCAATAAATCAAGACATCACAGATGATATTTGCTTTTTTATAAAATATGGTTGGGAAAAATAAATAATGATTGGTTTTTAAATTAACATAAAAAATTTCTAGTATATAAAATATATTGGTTTTATCATGTTACTTAGATAATGGGAGTTTATTATAGGATAAAAAATGATAATAAATTGAAATGAATTTAAATGAAAAAGAAAGTGGTTGTAACTACTTGAATTCTTCTCATTGAGAACCTCCTTAGGTGAATTGGGATTGGTATTTTGTTAAGAAAAAACGATCCTAGGCATGGAAAAATGACAAGGGAATAGGATTGGGCATAATTTGTACCATATTAAAGGCTTTGGATGTTTAAGGATAATAGGTGGTGAGTGTTGGTATTTATAGTGGCGGAGAGTGATGTTTCCTAAATATTATATTCATTAGTTTATTATTTTTGATAAAGAATATGAATAGTGTGAATTATTATGACTAATTTCAATAATTATTACATGTGAGTTATTACTAATGGTGATTACATCATCCATACCTCAATAATGACTCAGAAATTCTTGTATTTATCTTATACCATAAATTACTGTATTTCATTAATCACTAAAAAATCAACTATTTTAGAGAAATACCTAAAACTCATTCTAACCATTTATCAACATGTAGAGTTAAAAAATAATATCCATTTTATGAAAATAACTTTCTAAATAATAGAAATTTAATTTTTAAATAAAATCAACATTTACTCAAATAATACAAATTTTAAAATTATAAATGATTGTATAACACATTGAAAAATTAATTAAGGTCTCATCAAATTATATATAATAATAATTTATAAAAATTAATTTATCAATCTGTTTTATGAAAGTATATTTTTTTTAAAATAATTATATTATTATAAAATTATCAATAAAAATTTACATTTTATAAAAATTCCAACAATTAATTTATCATTTTAAAAACATTAATTTAGTTACAATATTATACGATTATATCACATTTTTATTTATAAGATGACTAAATTTTAATTAAACTTTCATATGTGAGATAACTATTATTTTTTCTATATTATTATTCCAAAGGGTCATATTACTATTCCGAAGGTCGGGATATTATTCCATCGGTATATGTTCCTTAATTTCTAGAAATACATCTTATTTTATCATTTAATCATTTATAAAGATTGTATTTGTTTATCTAATTGATATTTTTTATGATTTATACTATATAAAATATTTATACGAAGGGAATTTTCATTGATAAATGTTTGGGTTGTTACAATATTGGTGTGGTTATGGGGTTCATGTTGATGCAAAAGTCTATCTTCCATAGTTGAGGTAGTCCTAGAACATCCTCAGGGAAGATTTCTATATACTCCTACACTATTGAAGGAATGTAGATTATTGAAGAGAAAATTGTTCCTAGGTCCAAACTCTACAATTGATAGTTAATTGGTTATAGGTTCCTCATCCAAATCCTCACTCTCTCATCCATGAGATCTCCCACACCCACAAAGAAAACAATCATCCCATCAATCTGAGGAAATATAACTTTACTATGATTATTATCAATCTGGGCCCAAACCACGGAAAAAACCATACACAATATGACATCACAAGGTCAAATAAAGATGAAAAATAGGTCCCCTGTGAATCTATATCCACTAAGAGACAACTCAAACTACTGAGAGATAAGTGATTCTAATGAATTTGTCCTTGATGGATCCTCTAGCTGTAGTTGCAAGGCTAAAGTATAAATTGGAGTCTCTAGCTCTCATGTAAGGAATATGGATATAATAGAATGAATAACCCCTATGCCTTCTAATATCGAGTATTTAGTAGAATAAAAACATAAATTAACTAGGATCATCTTATGTGTATCCTGGTTATAACCCTGCATGGCATGCAACTGCACACGGCCCTGTCCTCAATCTCACTGAGCATGACATGGGACACCTAGTGGTGGTGGTGGTTCTATGAACTCATAGCATCATCCTCCAAAAATCACTCCTCCTTTCAGACTGGATCCTTATCATCTTCTAACACAACCTCCTTGAGGGTTTACCTATCTATGTCTGGGTGATTCATGATCATAGTGATTCCTCTGTCATGGGGGTCAATCCACTGAATGTATTTCACGATCATCATTATGGGTTGGGATATTTGGATTTAATGGATCATACCCTTTGAAAACATAGAATCACCCCCACTTTAGGATAACAATATCCTCTATGAGATCATTGATCCATATATCATCATGTTTGATTTTGAGAATGATAATTCCTTCGCTTATAGGACCCTAACATCTGATGCCTACTACCTGCTACAAATTATTTAGCAACATGATGCCCACCATCGCATCCAAATTGCCACGACCTGTTCCTCGAGGCCCATGGTATGACTACCCCAAGCACGCCTTCCATAGGCTAGGGGCTGAAGACTAGAACCATAATGACGTATCGCTATAATGGGAAGTAATTGCCTTTAAACATGTACAAACAAACCGACTAAAATGCAACAAGATACAACCACAAATAAAACTGTTGTAGTAAAAATTGTGTTGAATGTAAAGGGTCTAAAATACAAGCCCAAGTGAAAAAGTACAAGTACAACTAAAAAATTACAAGAACAACTGAAAAGTACAAGTACAACTGAAAATCACCACCGGCTCCTGGATCGTCCACCAGGGATCCTACCTGAAGGGTAGGTATAGATCATGAACAATAGTCTCTACGTTATGTCATGACAAAAGGTCCACCTCCGAGCACCGTCTAGTCCTGGATCCCTCAGCTTCAATCAACATTGTATGTCATCTTCAAAAGACACAACTAGGTGTGGGCATAACTCATGAAGGGGTGAGTATAATGAAACTCAATAGGGACCTCGAGACCCCCGTAGGTCTCCTATAGTTCCAAAAAGGAAAAATCACCAATAAAGACTTCAACTCTACTTAGGTATATTCCCATACATATACCTATGATATTAGGATATACTCATCTCATACATGAGGGAAGAATACCACAAATGTAACACCATGAAGGTAGACATAACACACAGGTAACACCACGAAGACATCACCACAATGGTAGAAGTACCACACAAGTACACCAGGAAGATATAAGTACCACACAGGTACACCATGAAGATAGAAGTACCACATTGGTACACCACAAAGATATAAGACTCATCTCACAATCAGGTATATATGTATGTAACAGAAGTATAGATTATTAGTCATGAAGCTAGATCATCTGATTCTATCCAGAGGCACTACTGCTGACCATACAGTGTCTGACCCACATAGGATGAATAGGTACTAACCCCTGCAATGACCCACCCAGGATCTGATTCATCCCGGATCGATAGGTAACTAACCCCTTCTGACCCATATAGGATCTACCCCACAGGATCTATAGGTAACTAACCCCCACAATAACCCACATGGGATCTAACCTACACAGGATCGGTATTCATTGACCCCCACAGGATCACTGAGCGTTGACCCACACAGGATCTGACCCACATAGGATTAGTATGTGCTAACCCACACAAGATCGATGAGCACTGAACCACACCAGATTGGTGCTGACCTATATAGGATCGCTCAGTACTAACCTCTGTATAATCTGTCTCCAATAACTACCTCACTAGCAGCCTTTGGGTTCCTCACACTTGGTGCGCTCAAGTTATATAGAATCTGTCCCTTGAGAAATTTTACATACCTCAAACACCAATAAACTCCAAAAACAAGCTACCCAATGGATTGAAATGTCTTAAGGGTTCCAACACAATAGACGTTGCGTTAATCGGATTCCAGGTCTGTGAGTTATAAGCGTTTTATCTCTAGGGCCTAGTTGGATTCGGGTTCGATCAAACTTGGTCGTACTCCAACTATCTCCAAAACTCAAGCAGAGTATACCAAAAGAACCAACTTGATCCAAGTATCCCAATTCCATAGATGGTTTGTCATACAGACATCTGGTTCCCAAGATATGGATCTTTATGTGTTTTTGGGCCCGTTAGGGCCTGGGTCCGGTCCGACCCAGTCGGACGGACCCGACCTGACAGGCTATGGGCTGGCCCATGGTGGGCTCGGCCTGCTAGGCCGAGGTCTAGCACGGCCCGCAATGGGGCAGCCATCAAAGGGTGGAGCAACCATTAAGGGGGGTGGCCCGGACGCGTGAGGCATGGACCACAAACGGCGGACTAAACCATAAGGGGGGCGTGCAGATTGTTGGGCAGCCAGCCCCTACGCAAGCAACCTACTGGGCGGTGGCCCGCTGTGCAGGTGGCCCAGCCTTGTGAGGAATGACCCACCCTAGCCGACAACAGGGGTGAAACCCCCGGTCTCCCAAATGTTCTAGAGGTTGTTCGGTTCTTCCGCAGCGGCATCACCACATGGCGCCGCCAAGTGGTACGTGGGACCCACTAGAGAGTGTCCTCCCTCTTGTTGTGGTCAGTTAATGTGTCAGCCGCTATCCCCAGTGTCACGCGACGACACAACGCTCCACCACCTGCTGTCGGCCGGTGTGTTGGCCACTTCCCTATGTCCGTTGTGGCCCGCATCCTTTGGTGGCACACTAGTCACGCTTCTTTCTTCTTCCGCGGCTGGTCAACGTGTCGGCTTCCTCCTCCAACTACCACAGATGATGATCCACAGACGGTTCCTCTGACAGTGCAGGTGCGCAGCTTCCTCCCTCATGGCTAGCCGGTGTCGGTCGTTTCCTTGGTCCCTGCCGGCGCCGGTCTCCAGTAATGTCTCTCCTGTGGTCTCCCACAGAGAACGAAAGGGATGTGAGGTAGGGGAGGGTCCGGGTCAGGTTTGTTAGACCCGCTCCCTCCATGTTTTCTTGTAATCCTAAGGGAGGTTTAAGGGGTTCAAAAAAATTCCCTTGAAATAAACAGGAATCAAAACCCTACCTGAGGTTGTTGGAGAGCCTTCGTGCTTGAGGAAGGGGTCAGTGTTCATCATCCTTTACTACTAGCTTCCAATGATGCTGCTCATACAACAACATTTAGATTGAGGTTCGATGTCTCCCATCACCTCTTACTGGAACCAGATCCGTCCTCTAAGGGTTTGGCGTCTTGACACTTTTCCAGCACTTCACTGTATGGTGAAGTTGTGCCAATACCCCTGCCCAAGCTCCCTATAAATAAGAGAGGGGAGGTTAAGTAACAACCTTGGGAATTAATGGGGGTAATTATTTAGGATCCTTCTTAATTCCCCAATGACGTTGTTACTTAATATGGACAAGTCCAGCCATTTATTGTCTTGACACATCACGGGTCCCTCACTCAGCTTCTCCGTTGGTGGAGGAGAAAGAAAAAAATAAAAATTAAACAGTTTATTTTTATTATTCATTTAAATGTCCCAAATCTTTAATTTTTCTCTAGACCAACTACGGTGAAAGATAAGTCTCCCTTAAGTGAATCCAAGAGCTGCAGATTCAACGGTGCCCTTGGATTTTTAATCCGAGCACTGGTTCAAAAGTTATAAAATGTTTCTCGTGTGCTTACTTAATGTAACATAAATAAGGTACAATATATTATTAATGTTCACCCTCAACCCATGCCGGTTGAGGCTAGGCTGATCCTAAAGAGAACATGCCCCATCAAACTCAATATTACTCTTGGATTTTCAATCCGAGTTACCGTTTAGTAGTTATGGATCTTAACAATAAAATAATTGTCACTTAATTATTTTATTTACGGCCAAAAACTAACTTCCATTGTTGGCTAACGCTGGCCAATGTTAGTACCTGCCAAAAGACAGCATACCCTCACGAGCTCAGCGGTGGTCTCAGTTTTTAAAACGAGTCACCATTCGTGGGTTATAAGCAATTGAAAAATAAAATAACTTTATTTAATTATTTTATTTACAGTTATTCCATTTTTGGGTTTTCTCACAGGAGGCCTGCGCTGACTAAATTTGAGTCGCGCCTAGGGTATACCCACCGTCCTGAACGCAACGGTTCCCACAAAATTCTTGATCCAGGCACCCATTTGAGATTTATTCCACTTTTTCATGAAAAACACTCGCGCATGCTATTTAATGTTTAACTAAGCTTCGACAGATAATTCTAGGCACTCCAGGCCATAGAATCACGTGCCTTCAGATTTTGCTGTCTTGAAATAATTTCATATAATAAAAAAATTATACATAAAATCTAGTACATTATATTCTCCCCACCTTAGGGCCTTATGTACCCGAAATATAAAACAAAGTAAAATCAAACAAATGAGCGCACTGAGCATGAACCTAAGCCTCCCGCTCCCATGTGCTCTACTGGAGTTTCCCGTGCTCCCACAAAACTCACACTAGAGGGATCAACTGTCCACGAAGGACTTAGTCCTGTCAATCCTCTATCTCTATCGGGAGCTCTGTAAAAGTCTCCCCATCATTAATGTCCAACATTCCCTAGTCGATAACGTACGATGGATCATGCACGCATCTCCTCAGGTATGACACATGGAAAAAATTATGCACTCGGTGAATCTGTGGGGGAAGAGTTAGATGGTATGTCACCTCTCCCACTCTACTAAGAATCTAGAAAGGTCTAATTAACCTCGGAGATAAATTGTCGCCCCGGCCAAATTTCCGCAATCCTCATTAAGGTGAGACTCGTAGGAAGACATGGTCCCCCTCCTCATGTATGGATAAGACATCTGTGGGATTTATGCAGTCTTCACTTTCTGACATGTGATGAATCATGATACAAAATCTTCCCTTGCTTCCTTCATCCCTGGCCACTAGTATGGATGCTGGAAGTCCGGGTACACCTTCACCACTCCAGGATGTACTACTAAAGGGGATGTATGGATCTCCTTCAAAACCTCATCCTGAATTATCATTGGTACCATTGTGCATCCTCTGAAAAGGATGAAATGCTCTCCACATTTTGAAAATCATTCATGAGAGCGTCCTGAGGATATTTTAGCACGTCGGGGCTTGTAGTCAACGCCTCAATCTATGCCTCCCTAATTCAATGAAGAATTGGGGGAGTGACCTTCATAGACTGGAGGTAAGCTGGTCCATCATTATCTGTGAAGGATATCCACAACATGACTAGATACTCTGAATCCTCACTCAGCAGTTGTAGACCAGACCTCAGGAAGAGTGTGTCTGCAAAAACATTCCCCTTATCAAGAGTATAGACTATCTCAAGGTCATATTATTGGATGAAACCTATCCATCATCGCTATCTTAGCTCCCAAAAGCTATGCTGACAGTTCTCCGTCCACAGGAAAGGATCCATCTGCTTCATCAAAGGTGACCAGGTTGTCGATACCCGGGATAATTCTGGTTCAAAACTCTGGTTGTACCTAGAAAAAGTAGAAGTCCCTCTCCCTTCAGAGAGGTAATCCTGGAAAGATATTTTGAAAAGATGTCCCCACAGTCTTCCACTCCGGTTGGGAACTGAAAACTCAAAACTCCCACTGCCACGAGGGTAAGGCTGACCAACTCAAGAGTGAACGGTTGCACCCTCATATGCATGAGTTTATCCTATGCTGTCCGGGTTTCCTTTTTTTTTGACCAAGGGAAACCCCATTCCAGCATTGTAGATAAACTACCATATTTTTTCCCAATACATTAAATTTGAGTATGAACTGTGGATGTACAATCCATACCCAAACTAAATTCGCAAGGCCTCAACGCTACCACAAAGAGGTTCCATCCGAAACTCTCACCTCAAGGGTTAGATCACATCGTCATAATAAATGTGATTTTTGAGTCTCCTCCCAAAGGTATCTCCAGATGTGAGGTTCAAGTAAATGTCTTAACCGGAAACTGTAGGCCTTGAATAAGATTCGTGGGAAGAAGGAATGATTGGTACTTATGTCTATTAATATGACAGCTAGTAGTAGACACTTACTATTACCTCAAATCATTCCTGGAGCCCATGGGTCACACTCCTTGACTGTAGGAGACTACTCCCTTTCCCTGCCCTCTATCTCCCTGAGCCTGGTGGGGACCACATTGGGGTGGTGGCTATAACATGTCGAAAAGTATACCACGTAATTCTACTCTCCTAACTCCACTTCCATGTCTTCAACCCTAAAGATTCATCTCTCCCAAACACTTCCTCTCTCTGAAACATTTTACATGCCCAAGTCTCTGAGACTGGCATCAGTTTCCTATTTTCATACTGCTAACATTCATTGGTTGTATTCACTCAGCCAAAGAAAATTCACCCATAAAGGTTCTACCTAGCACCCGAATATAAGTAGGAATACATAGAGGAATAGTGATGGATTTAATGTCCCTAAACACACCTTACATAGAGGTCCGAGCCCTGAAGTAATGATCTTAAAGTATTCATCGAGTACCTAGGATGGTCGGTACACCTCGATGAATACTCAATTACCGACATGTCGTCCTGTCGATGTTGTAGAAGCTCTAGGGAAATCTCATTCCTTAGCTCTTTAAGGCAAGACACCCCCTTCTTTGAGGAAGGTTCTAAAGCTTTCCACAGAAAATTCACCTCTTTGCAAGATCAGGGTAACCTAAACCCTATAATCATCCTGCAGAGCCATGTAGAAGGCTCTTTACCAGGACCTCCATCAAATCGAATTGTGCCTTGGCTAGAAGGAAACATGACCACCTCCTCAAGCTAGTCCTTAGATGCATTGGAATCTGTCTCGCCTCGAATCCTCAGAGGCCTCTACTATTAGAACGTGTGCAACACGCTCAGTTGGCGTGCACCGTCTGCCTGTGCGGCTTGTGGTAACTACTACCAAACGGGTGGTGCTGCTGCTGGTACACCACCTGAATGTTCCAAAACAGTAAGAGGGCCCTGCACCAGAGCCTTGTCACTCGGTGGGCCATCATCATGTACTCTATCGGGGATCCTAGATATCTATCTACGCAGCATCGATGATAATTATGTTATACCTGTTCAGCTGAATCCAAAGAAACGAAGGAAAAACATTTCCAAAACTCACGCCACTGAGTCGGAAATTACAATTCAGGTTCATGGTGTATGGATACGTCGGCCGACACACAAACATTGGACTCCCAAAACTGAAAACCACACTCAAAACACTTAACACTATTACCACATAGAAAGGATCAGAGTCCTAGTTCTTCAGTATAACTAACTCCTCTGATACCTCTTTGTTACGGCCCATCCCTCGGGGTCTATGCAGTGACTACACCAAGCCCGCCTTCCATAGGCCAGGGGATAGAGAAGAGCACAAGAAAGGCATATCCCTATAATAGGAATCCATTGACTTTAAACCTGTACAAACAAACCGACTAAAACAAAACAAGATTCAACCACGAAGTAAACAGATGTAGTAAATAGAGTGTTGAATGTAAAGGGGCCGGAATACAAGACCAACTGAAAAAGTACCAGTACAACTGAAAAAGTACAAGTACAACTAAAAATTAAAAATACAACTGAAAAACACCAATAGCTCTTGGATCGTCCACTGAGGATCCTACCTAAATGGAATGTACAGCTCATGAAGAGTAGTCTCTAAGTCTTGTCACTCCAAAAGGTCCACCTCTGAGCACCATCCCTTCCTGGATGCCTCAGCCTCGATCAACGTTGTATGTCATCTGCACAACACACAACAAGGTGTGGTCATAACCCATGTAGGGTTGAGTATAACGATACTCAGTAGGGACCCTGAGACCCCCATAGGTCACTTATAGTTCCAGAAGGGAAATACCACAAAGTGAGACTTAAACTCTACTTAGGTATATGCCTATACATATACCTAAGTTATAAAGACAGACATATCTCATACATGAGGGATGAATACCAAAAAGGTAACACCATGAATGTAGACATACCACACATGTAACACCTATGAGATGAATGTACCACACAAGTAACACCAAGAAGATATCACAACAAAGGTAAAAGTACCAAACCGGTACACCATGAAGATATAAGTACCACCCAGGTACACCACAAATATAGAAGTACCACACAGGTACACCATGAAGATAGAAGTACCACATAGGTACACCATGCAGTTAGAAGACTTAGATCACAATAAGGTATATAAGTAAGGAACATAAGTATAGATTATTAGTCACAAAGCTAGATCATCTTGTACTGTCAAGAGGCACTACTGTTGATAGTATGGAGTCTGACCAACACAGGATTGATAGGTACTAACCCCCAAAATGACCTATATAGGATCTTATTCACCTAGGATCGATAGATAAATAACCCCTGATGACCCACATGGGATCTGATCCACATAGGATCGATAGGTATCTATCCCCCACAATGGCCCGCACAGGATCTGACCCAAACACGATCTGACCCACACAAGATCGGTATGCGCTGACCCACACAAGATCACTGAGCGCTAACTCACATATAATCTGACCCACATAGGATTAGGGATCAACCATATAGGATCAATCGCTACTAGCATCTGTATGATCTGTCTCCAACCTCCGCCTCACTGCCAGCCATTGGATTCTCCGCACATGGTGCACTTGAGTTCCGTAATATCTACCCCTCATGATATCATTTGTACCTCTATCACCACTAATATACAAAATGTAGTAACCCAAAGGGCCAACATGTCGTCAGGATTCCAACATGAAAGATGGTGTGTCAATCAGACGCCCGGTCTCTGAGTTACAAGCATTTTAGCTCTAGGGCCCTGTTGGATTCAGGTTCGATCCAACCCAAATGTACTCCAACTGTCTCCAAAACCCATGTATAGTATACCAAAAGGACCATTTTGATCCAAGGATCCAAACTCTATAGACGGTTCATCAAACAGAAATCTGATTCTCAAGATATGGCCCTTTAAGTGTTTATAGGCCCGGGTCTGGTCTGACCCGACCAGACCTGATGTGGACTAGGCTACGGCGGGCTCAGCCCGACAAGTAAGGGGGCGGCCCAGCCCATAATGGGGAAGAACAACAATGGGAGGCCCACATAAGGTGGCCTGGCTGCATGAGGCGCGACCCACAAAGTGCGGACCGACCCATAGGGGGGCGGCCCGGCTGTGTGAGGTGCAACTTCCAAATGCTGGCCCGACCTATAAGGGGGGTGTGCGGCCCGCTAGGCCAGAGGCCCACTGGGCGGTGGCCTGCTGGGTAGGTGGACCTACCGCATGAGGCATGGACCACCCTAGATGACACCATGCAGTGAAACCCTTGGTCTCCCGAATGGCCCGGAGGCCGTTTGGTTCCTCCACAGCAGCACCGCCATGTGGAGCCTCCAAGTGGTACATGGGACCCGCTGGAGCAGGTCCTCTCTCCTATCGCGGCTGGTAGGTGTGTCAGCCGCTATCTCCAGCGGCGTGTGATGGTACACTACTCCACCACCTATGGTCGGTCGGGGTGTTGGCAGCTTCCCTAGATCCACTACGGCTGATAGGCCATGGCTCGCATCGTTCGACAGTGCGCTGGTCACACCTCCATCTACTTTCACCGCCGGCAGGCGTGCCGACTGCCTCCTCCGACTGTCGCAGTTGACGAGCTAAGACTGGTTCCTCTGGCTGTGCAGCAACGCCACCTCATCCCTCATGGTCGTCCTGTGCCAGCCGCTGCCTTGGTCCTTTCCGATGCTGGTCGTTGGTACTATCGCGCCTATGGTCTCCCACATAGAACAAATGGAAAGAAAGGTAGTGGAGGGTCTGAACTAGGTTTTGTTAGGCATGTTCCCACCACGTTAGTTTGTAATCATGAGGGAGGTTGAAAGGGATCAACAAAAATTCACTTGAAATAAACATGAAATAAAAACCCTACTTGATGTTGTTGGAGAGCCTCCATGATTGAGGAAGGGGGTCGATGTTCACCGTCCTCTACAACAAGCTTCCAACGATGTCGCGCGTACGTCATCCTTCGTTTTGAGGTTCGGTGTCTCCTGTCACCTCCGGCTGGAACCAGCTCTGTCCTCTAAGGGTTTGGTGTCTCAGCACTTTTCCAGCACTTCGCTACTTGGTGAAGTTGTGTCGATACCCCTCCCCAATCTCAATATAAATAGGAGAAGGTGATGGAATGTAACGATGTGGGGAATTAATAGGGGCTCATTAATTAGGAACCTTTATAATTCCCCAACAAAGTCATTACTTAAGATTGATAGGCCAATCCATTAATTGGTAAGACATTTCTCGGGTCCCACACTCTGCTTCTCCGTTGGTGGAGGAGAAAGATAAAAATCAAAAACAAAAAAAATTTATTTTTATTATTCCTTTAAAAGTCCAAAAACATAACTTTTTCACCAGACCTACTATGGTTAAATAAAAGTGTCCCTTAAGTGAATCCTGACACTGTGGATTCAATGGTGCCCTCAGATTTTTAATCTGAGCACCGGTTCAAAAGTTAGAAAATGCTGCCCACACATTTACTGAACATGCCATAATAAAAGTTCAATAAATTGTTAACTTTCACCCTCGACTCGTGCTGGTTGAGGTTAGGCTCTCACTAAGGAGAAAATTCCCCAAAATACTCAATGGTACTCTCAGATTTTCAATCCGAGTTACCATTTATATGTTATGGATTTTAATAATAAAATAGTTGTCACTTAATTATTTTATTTATGGCCAAAAACTAACTTCAATTGTTGGCCCGCTCCAGCCAATGTTAGTATTTTCCTAAAGAAAAAATACCCTCACGAGTTCCACGGTGGTCTCATAATTTTAATATTAGTCACCGTTCATGAGTTATAACAATTTGAAAAATAAAATATCTTTATTTATTATTTTATATATGGTTATGCCATTTTTGGGTTTTCTCACAGGGGCCTGAAAAGACTAAACATAAGTCATGCTTAGGGTAAACCCGCCATCCTGAACGCAACGGTTCACTAGGATTTCTGATCCGGGCCCCCATTTAAGATTTATTCCACTTTTTTAGGAAAACACTCATGCACACTATTTAATGTTTAATTTTATTTAGATGGATCATTTCGGGCACTCCGGGCCTCAGAATCACATGTCATCAGATTTCGCGATCTTGAAATAATTCCATATTATAAAAAAATTTACTGAAATTCTGGGAAATTACACAAATAACTAGTGTACCTCTACTAGAAAGCTCTCACTTACCAGAGAATACTATTAAACTACATTATAAGATGGTAGGTATAAAGAATCCACAATGGAATGAATGTCCCTATAGTGGACCTATTCAAGCATCCTCAACAAGAAGAAAATGAATGTAACCATATATAGGATGTACCACATAATTTTGGTGAACCTCCTGACATAATTTTCAATAATCATACAACCCTTTTGAAGCTTAATAACTTCTTGGATGCATACTTAGGACATGTAATATGGGTAATAGTCCTCACAAAAAATATTGATGGATGTCATACAATGAGAGTGTTGTCCCATCAAGGGTTTGACTACCAAAAATTGGCTAGTGCCTAGCTGCTCAATAGAATATATTGGCTACCATCACAACCATCTGATCTGTCGGGGTCCGAACCGAATAGAGGACTCAAACCACCAAGTAAATCAAATAATATTCTTACTAGGGATCTTACCAACCATGGAACTATAGAATTATCTAATGATGGAAATCATGGAGTGTGATAAGAATACATCCATAATCATCCTGAAATGTTAGTAATATCTTCTACTCAAAAGGAGTTGAAATGTTCCCTTCCTTCCAAGAGGATACACTTCATGAGATGGACCCTAATCTAAGGAATCAACATGAATCTGATCGTTATTGTGATCCTGAGTTGGAAACTGGGATGACAATCTTTATAAAGGCATTCTGAAGGTGATTAACATGTACCATAGTAATATAAGAGTATATATATGTGGGTATGACTCAATAGAGATTTTAAAAGGACTCAATCATATATAATACATGTTCTATGTTCCTGACAACTAATGTATTAGTATGCCAATTCAACTAGAAGGTAGTCATAATCATGTTTAATGGATACATCAGCCATGAAAACAAAATCATATTACCTATCCCTAAATCCAAACTCGAGAAAATTTGACACCATTTCTATATATCCCAACCAATTCCTCATTTCGGTACAACTCTAGATAGTATCACAAGGAATAAATTTCTTTAAAACCACTCTTTCCCAAAACAACCCTAACGGAATTCCTGGGTGGAGGAAATCTGATTCATGACCACTCCAAGACCACTTCCAATAGTCTAGAGGGTAGAGATAATCACTCAAAAAGAATAATATAAAATGTTAAGCCTTTTTCAAATGTACATGTTTTCTTTCACCCATCTATTGTCATGCAATGGCCTATAGGAAAAAAAGGAAAAAATAGAGGGTAAACCATGGATGTAATAAT
Organism: Viscum album; assembly: GCA_963277665.1. Taxonomy (NCBI): domain Eukaryota; kingdom Viridiplantae; phylum Streptophyta; class Magnoliopsida; order Santalales; family Viscaceae; genus Viscum; species Viscum album. The sequence goes on from OY728127.1 coordinate 900,109,194, forward strand.
ATCTGGAAAATAAGTTAGAGTAAAATAGAATAAAAAACTGTAAAAGGGAAAAAAACATGACCAACTAGGAAAGAGGTTCCAACTTGAAAATACTAAAAAAAGATTAATGTTGAGAGATTATGGTTCATGTTCTCGAATCCTGAACCACCATATGGTCAATGCACCGTAGTATCACTACGAGCGTCTAAATTCATAACTGATATTTATTTCCATTTTATAATGCATGAAACATATAAGAAAAGAAAATCCATGGGTGATTGTAGACATACCTATTAGGATACATAGAAAATTTAATAGGGAGTGACAAAGAGATACAAAAAAAGTAGTCAGATCAACCCAAAAAATGATTGGAATATAAACCCTATATGTATATATATATGCTCATCAAGTAATCTAGATGTGAGAGAAAAAGGTTATCTATCACACAATCCATCTGAATTTGATGATTAATCCGGTAACTTCACAACACTACGACCAATTCCATTTATCAAATGAAACATCACTAAAATATGTTAGGAGGGGCCCACTCCCCGTTACTCTACTACATAGCCGAGGGAGCCAAAAATCCTATAAATGACCCACACCTGACTGAAGATCGAATATAGTGGAGGGCCTCTCCGTAGATAGATAACATGTGCCCAATGTCGAGGTGTAACCTCTCAATCAATATAAATAATATGGGGAAGTTGATACTTGGTTTGATAAAGGAGTACTAACCCTAGCATATCTCAAATGATCCTACCATAATAATTTCCATTTCATGTGTATCTTAAAGAATCTTAATGATCATATCATATTGTGTCATATATTTTATTTCAAAATAATGTCCACCATTAAAATATAAGTTGAAAAATACTCATGATAGGCTAATCCAGGACAAAAATTGATTCCTTGTGAATGGGATACGTGGGGACTAATTTAGAGGGAATTTAAAACATGCATAAGATTCTAAAAAGAATGTGACCCCCCATTTTCCCCTGGTCATATTCTCCTCTAGAAATGTCTTGGAGGCTGTATCATCATAAAAAACATGAACCAATGGTACAAAATGTCTCTCATCCACTAAGGGATGGCCTGTGATCTCTAGTTCATGCCTGTCTATATTGGGTCATCCCCTTTTACCTATCCATGGAAAGGTACTTGTTTGTGTGGTGGCCTATCCCAATGTACTCTTGGAGTACATTATGTGATCGATCGTACGAGGCCATGGGTGTGTTCCAGTGGGAACACAACTTGGCCACCTAGGGAGGGTCACATGGTGTGTGATACTTGACTCTCCTTAAAACCCTTGCATCATAGCCAGGGGCTATATAGGTTATGTCCATCTAGACTACACACATTTTATTAGGGTTTATTATTTGATGAACATATTGGTTTTCATGAATCCACAAATGCACCATTGTTTCCCAGATATCCACCTTTTGACTACTTGAGATTGATTGAAAACTCATTTGGTCATTGTTTCCAAGCCTCCAATGGATGTAAATCAAAATAAGGTGATATACATGAAGCCATTACACATCCCATTTCTATCTCATTAACCATTTCCTTTCTCGGACCTCGGATCCATGATGTATCTCCTACAATCCATCCCAATACTTCCACAAAAAACCTATATGTTCATCGTTCGCTAAACCACCATGAATCATGTGTTTTAATAATGATTGATCATGTATCAATACAGCTGAACTGTGAACATGTGGGACAAAGGTGGAGAATGTGAAGAACGTGTGGGGGGAAGGCACAATAACAAAGGTGAAATGACCATTGGAGTGTTCTTGTCCAATGATCATAAATCAAGAATATCTAGGGAGATATCATGGCAATGAATGAATAAAATGAATAAAATTATTTAATTCATACACTATGCCCATACAAATGATGTAAAATCACTGAACAAATTAATAATATAAAAATCCATGGATTAACAATTTATTCATGTTGAAAAAATTAAAATTGATGAGTCTTACCTCAATTGGGATTGATCATTGGTGAAGAGTTCATTCACTAGTGGAGGATGTGTTTGTTTGTATTTTCTGCCTCTCGACCCCCTTCATCAGATAAACATTTTCCCTTTGATCACAATCCACCAATGAAGAACATTCAATGATCCTATCAGTTATCCAAGGGTTCATGAACCTGACCATGGGTAATCGGTATAATTAGTTATTTATACAGGAAATTAGTTCATGGGAGTTTAAATAAAATAAATAAAATTAATTATATATATTAATTAAATTCATCTCCAATAACTACCTCAACTGGACTTCTGGATTCAATAATCCTTTGGTCATGCCTAGGTTAAACCCCGTATTTTGGACTAAACATTGGTCCTATATTTTGGATTGGAGGCTTATTTTGGTTTTTATTCCACTATTTATTGAAAAATATGTGTGGATGATATTAATATATTTAATATTTATGTAACATCAATTACGGGATCTCTGAGACATAGAATCTTGTGCTTCCCTATCCCATGGCTCCAAAGGTATTCCTTAATATATTAAAAAGTCTTTCAAGGGAAAATAATGTCATGAAAATGATACATATTATTGATATAGATATAAATAGGTGCATAATAATGATCTTATTTATTATGTGATTATTAAAATATCACTTTCAAATGGAATGATTCCATTATAATGAATTTATTGTGAGATATCAAAATATTTATGTATAATATTTGGGGTGATAAAATCCCTAACTATAGCTTATGGTCGATACCTTCCAACTTGATATGGGGTTTAATTTATATATTCTTCCTATAAAAATATAATTATAATATTTATACAACAGTAATAATGTCTATGCCCCTTATACACCTCAAATTTAGCAAAGATGTAGTCACCCTCATTATGGGGGATTTTTATAAAAATGTAGTGTATTGTTATATATTTTATTTATGTCTTACATGTAGTTGGAATGTGTTGGTCAATGTATATGTGATCCATTCAACCAAAAAAGTGAAAACTTTTTAATTATGTAATAGAAGATAATTCGGTAAAAAGACGATGTTTGAGAGTAAAAATTTCATTTTATGAAAATATATCAATTTGTTTATAGTAGATTAGATGATAATGATAGGATGATTTTTATTTATTCATGTGTTTGGAATTTTATTTCATGCTTGATAATCTATTTAAGTCTATATGTGGAGTGAGAAATAGCCATTAAAAATGAATTTTTGGTAAATTATTTGAATAATATGAGGATGAATATCAAACATAATAAATATATAGAATATTTTAGGTGGGTTATTGTGAATAAAAATTGTATTTTACATCATTTTTATCAAAAAATTTCCAAAATCATAATAGGCCACCTAAGAAGACTGAGATAAGACTAGTCCAAGCTTGAGGGGAGCCTGGTCCTAGCTGGCTATGTTGCATAACCTATACATGTGTAGGAGTGGGTGCATTCATGGAACCAAAAGTACATTTTGGTTGATCTTGGGGCGTTTCTCATCATGTAAAATGCTGCTTCAGTGTTCTCAATGTTGAATCAAGTTCCATGGATGAGAGTTAGAAGATGCACCATGGATTATTAACCATCCCCGACCCCCAGAAAATATTTTTTGTGTCATCAGTATGGAGAGGTAGAATATAGTTCCACATAATGAAATATTAATATAATATTGAGCTTATGTGTTTCCTATCCAATTCATGGCCTGCAACCTCAATATAGGGTTATTATACCTACAGGGGGCTGTGAGCCTCAGAATCACCACTATAAGGATATGTTTAGCTATAATCCACTGTGCTACCAGGAGTGAGATCAAAGGTCTTCTTTAAGAATGAATGATCAGCTGCATTTCCCTCTATGCATTGTAGTTAAACTGGCCATATGAATAAGCCAACACCTAATACAAGTGATAGAGGACTGAATATATGATACAGTTAATCATAGACATTTATTGAACCAAAAAATTAGTACATTATATAAAACTACCAAGAGAAGGATCAACCATGGAAATTGATCGAATGTGAATAAAATAGAATTAGAGAGACCAACCAAATATTAAAACAAGGAGCTTCCATGTTGTGAGGTGGAATTAACACACATTCCCACTGGAATTTTTGATCAACTAATAGATGTTGTAATCTATCCATAAGAAACATAAATTATTTTTACATGGTCATATAGTTGTCAACATGATTAATGGTCAACAATGGAGAAGGGGTTAATGTAGATTCCTATAAAAAGATGGAATATAACTCAAAAATTAGTTTGTGAATTTTCATGAAACATAATTAGATATTAAATTGAACACAATCTTGGCTACATGGGATTCACATGAAAAAAATGAGATATCTACAATGATTTCATCATATATTAGTTATATATGTAATAAAAAGGAATGATTTGTAAAGTCTTTACAAAATTTTAGGTGCATGCAGGATTTATTATATGCAGTATTTAATACATTTAGATATGAAAATGTCAAACTATTCATGTAGGATGAAATGTCTTGGGTATTATTATGCTGTGTCAAAATGGTTTTGAATGTAGAGAAGATGAAGTTTTGGTAATTACGATTGAATGCAGAAGAATTAAATTTATATTAATGAGGAATGTAAATAAATATGATATATTTATATATCTTGTGGAATCATCCTGAATCATTCATAAGAGATTTAAAAAATTCTAACCAAATTTTAATGATTTTTTAATTAGTATTACACATTGACAAATATCATCCAATTTTAAATAGGAATATTTCCTACTAGAATGATTTAAGGAACTTTCTTATTTTATAATTCAATAATATCATTCAAGATATATTTTTTCGTATGTGTATAAATATGTGATGTAGGTATTAAATAAATTTTTATTTAAGTTTTATATTCCTTGAGAAGTATTTTGAGAAATAAATAACATTATTTTTTTTAATAAAAATTAAAGATGATGAAACGAATAGGTCATAGTTTTAAACCTTGTAAATATCATGTGTTATGCAATATCATGTTGTTATTGTATAGGGGGCGGGGTTGAGAGATTACATTGGGTGGATAGAGAACATTAACACGAAGAAGAGTAATTTTTTCAAAAGGGGAAGTCTTCATAAAATGGGCGAGCTGTTAATTTGACTCCCCCTCTCAATGGATCAGAATTGGTCATTTCACTCTATAAGTGGAATCAGAGAATGTTTGGATCCCTCAAAAGATCCAATTATTTTCCTAAATATATATTTTTTTTATTTGAAGTGTGTATTTATGTAATACTTTGAACTAAATCAGATGGAGAAAAAATGAAGATTCCTCATTTGGTAGAAGCTTAGTGGTTATGGTCAATACCTTGAAAAATAGAAAAATTAGAGTGGAAAAGAAGATAAAGAATAAAGTGTATGTAATGGAAAAGGGACCACTAACTAAAAGAAATTATGGTGGTAAATTGTTTAATAAACATGTTGATTATGATCATTATAATTAATCCATTTCATGTATTGATAATGAAGAAAGACTTAGTGATCTTAATTTCAAAATAAAAAACCATTTTAAAAATGCTACCAATGAAGTGGTCTCTTGTATAAATGAAACATTCAGGGTACATCATAATGGTAAAACACCACTAGATGAATAATTTTTCTCTTTTGTGTAGACATGTGGATACCCAAGCACTTTATTCCATAATATTGCATCATTTTAGATTTATATTCAATACGTTCTATAATCATACCTCGTTGAGGACCCTATAGGATTAGTGTATTTGGTGAAATGATAAATTATTATAGTATTTATAGAATTATATTAAAAATATATAACAAATATCTTACCATACAGTACTCTTCACATATATACTGAACATAAAGACATTCATCATAATCAAGGAAAATGAAATATATTAAATGGTGATATTAGATTCCTAGTAAGGGAAGACATAGAATATATCAAACAAATATCATAACTGAGTCTATGATAAGAATAAATGAATGAGAACATGATCATAAATAATAGTAATCATGCCCAATCTAGAAATGATCATTACTCAGGAAGAATGACAAAAGGTTTTTTAATGAAAAGGAATCAGAAATAAGAGTGTGCAAACCAATAATAATAAAACATGAGTCATGAGAACATATCATTATCCTTATACATATGTTTTATTCATACACATAAGAATAGAAAATCATCTCCTTATCCAAGTATCACTTCTAATTCTATCATAGTTGATTGGTATTACTCATCCTTACATCATTTCCATTGTCAAGGTTCACCCCCAAGACTATCATAATGGACAGAATCACATACTAAAATAAATTCACTTTTCATTGTAGTCCTAATTACTTCATGATAGATCTATCATTACCCAATTCATTAGAGGTATATATAATTTCCTTCCCACTCATCTCATAATTTAAATAAGATATATATATATATACCTATATAAAAAAATATAATTAAAAAATCATCATAAAAATATCCAATAACCCATTGAATGGGAAAATTTTTTATAAATATTTTTTCATATAATAATTTCATAACACCTTGAAACATAACGGGTTTCACAAAGGCTTCCTCGTAACTTAACTAACCCATGGAAAAGAAACCAGTTTCATAGAATCATCATTTAATCATCATCATCATCATAAACCATAAAGAGATATAAAGTGGATGTTATCATAATATTATATCCCTATTTATGTATAAATTTCAATAAATTATCTTTACATTGATAAAAATAACATTAAAATAACATTCAAAACATTCATTAAAAGCAAGTGAATAATTTATTTTTCATTTGATAACATTTTAACAAACAATTATAAGAGTATTGTGAAAATTATTTTATATAAAAATATTAATTGAATCATATAATGGAATATTAAACGAAAAGAACAAACATGATTATGGGAAAGTCCATTAATATCGAATATGTTGAATGAAAACATTCATTTCACACATTTGAAAAAAGTAACAAATGACTTGTTTAGAAATCATTTGTTTAAAAATATTAATTTTAAAATTTTATTAATAATGTATAAGGAAATTACAATATCCTTTCAATAATTTTTCATTTCTAGTTTAAAGCATCAATTATAAAATTTTTAATAGCATGGATTTTGATGGAATATTTTGATGACCAAAGTGGAAATAAGGTCGATGTTTATTTAAATTAATTATCATTAATTTTTAGAAACAATGATATGAAAATGATATTAATATATAAATATTCGTGAAATATATAGATAAAAATAATATATATGGTTTATAAATAATAATATCAATGTAATTTCCCACAACATAAATTTACCATAAATAATCACAAAAAGATATGAGATTATTATATTAACACTTACCGCTTTGGTAAGTTCTAAATGATAACCCACATGAAATTAATAAAATAAAATGTCACATAAAATTCCATGAATATTTTGATAGTCATAAAATAAAATATCAAATGTTTATTATATAAAACTCATAAACATGAAAAGGTTGATAACATCAAACGTGACTCAATGAAACATTATTGGGTTGAGGAACCCTTACATGAAGTCTGACCTGAATCATAAGCACTCTGGCCACCTATATAATAATTATATATTTACTATAAATATAAAACAATAAAATTTTCCTAAATAACATACTATTTACCAATTCTTTATAATTTCAAATTATCCTTTTATTAACAATTTCTTCATTAAAATGAATATTTTGGAGAAAATTGGTCCATTTATCTAGCCTATTTCGGTTCTTTGATTCCATGACATGCATTGTGGTCTTGGTTTCAAAAAATCTATGATTTCAATAATTTAAACTATATAATATTTAATAAAAATATACAATTTTATAATAATTAATATAATTTGGTGATCAAAAATAAATTACATCACCTTGTGGAAGTGGTAATTCATACGTACACATGAGTGATGTCTCCACATTTCAATTAATAGGATGAAATAATTGTAATTAATAATTCACAATTAATATAATAATTATTATATCATAAATATGATATATTTTCATTATATACTTCTTTATTACAATCCATGAAAGAATAAATGGAAAACAAATCATATCCCTTCATGAAGGTAGTATTCTGAATATACGCATGAGTGATGTTATCATTTCCCAATAAATAGAAAGGGAAAACCATAGTTAGGATATTATAATTACTAATAATTAATTATTTAATAAATATAATATATAAAAATTAAAATTAAATTAATATATAACATGTAATATGATGATGGAAAATGAATAATATTGATATGTGGAAGCGGCAATCAACCCACACCCATAAAAATACTTTCATTTACCTTTTGATCGATTTTAGGTTTAAAATTGTTATCCAGAATCATAATAACAATTAAATATATTGATGATAGTGAATTAAATATTTTATAATGGGTACATTAGATTTTTTGGAGGTTTATGACAAAATAAAATTGTAAGTACTGAGTTATGAGTTGTACCTCCATGTTGAGAAAATACCTTTGGATAATACCTATTTCATTGAAATTTTAGTATTCTAAAAGAAATACATCAATGGAATGAGTAGGGTTATTATGAATGGAATAGGTCAGTTATTGGATGAGATATATGTCTCATGAAGTCTGAGGAAGAGCGGATAAGTGGTATCCTTTTACAAGGGTGGGAGATAAAACAGATGGAATTTTTCAAAAACCTTAATATATATTAATGGCTTAGTAAAGAAATATTATTTATAATGGAAATGAATTAGAATAAAAATATGATATAATATAAATATCATTATTAAATAAAATTTATATAGTTCTATGTCAAATTTTAAACATTTTCCTTTTATTTAACCACTTCATTAATCCTTTTTAACCATAGTGGTGGTCAAATATGTTTTAGAATTTAAGGGTCATAAATTTATTTTTAAGGTTACAAGTGTATCAAAAATATTATGTAGACTAAATTTTAGTCTATCTAACATTCCAAATTTTCGATAGTAATATATTTTTATTTTGAAATCATTTAATAGAGTATTATTTAACAAAAAAAATCATTAAAGTGATTTTTAAATATTTATTTAATTTTTCTTTAATGTCATGAATAATTTTATGAAATTTGAATATAAACACATGAAATACAGTTTATAATTTAAAAATACCTATTAAATATTTTTAAATACCATAATTAGATAAAACAATATTGGTTATATTGTTATTAAAATCATTTAATATTATTTTTCTACTATTTTCACGTGCATTGTATCGGCATTGAATAAGCATCTAAGAAACATTTATCATTAATAAAAAATAAAAGGGAATTAACATCCAAAAAATATTTTATTCTTGTTATGAATAAACATATATAAAAAATCTAAACATCTTCTCTCTAAATTAAAACATATTAGAGTTTTTAATAGGGAAAGGGTTATATTTTTTATTTTTTATTTACATAAAATAATATTAATGTAATTATCATTGGAAAATGGAACCAAAATGATAAATATATTAATTTAAGTTATATATTGTCGAATATTTCTCATAAAATTAAATTAAGGAATGTTTCTTGTGGATTTTGAGTCTTTATATCCTACTTTTAAACTCATTTTAATAATTTTATCCTTTCTAAGGTAACACATATTTAACAAGGTTACTGTTTATAATAAAAAATAAAAGGGATTACTTTTACCAGATTTTAACAAACTTCTTCCAAATAGGTAATCAATTTTTCTTGATTCAAATTATAGAACTATAAATAATCAATTTTAACATAAATTTGTAAAAAACAATGAAAATCAATTTTATTAAATGTGTTTTTACCCACCAAAATGTACTTATACCAAAATAAAAGATAAATTTATTTATTATGTAAATAATTTGATTATTAATAATTAAATGAAACTTATTTTTATATGATATCAAATTTATAACATAATTTCATTTTTAAATTAATTTAATTAGTGAAAAGAAACCAAAATTTTATAAAACTCAATCATTTTTAGTATTCATTTAAAAATAAATATTTTCGGATAAAGAACTTAAAAAATAACCCTAAGATAATATTAAAATGGAGATTTAATAAATTATATTAACGGTCCTCAAAAAAAATTCTATGTATGGTGGAAATTAATTATAAGTTCCTTCCAAAAAATTTAATAACAACCATTTGGAAGAAAACTTATTTTTTTATGGAATAAAATAAATTTACTAAATATTTAGTAATTATTTGTTATGAATTAATCAATAAAATTTATTCAAGTAAAAAAAATATATATATATATAATTCATAAGTTGGTTAATCCGATACATTACCATAAATTAAAAAACTATGATATAATATATTTTGATTCATTTTAAGATCAATGTTTTGTGTCAAGAAAGTTATCTAGAATTTACATTTTATTTTAAGTAAAATATATTCTAAAATTGTGAGGGTGTTACATTGTACCCCCTTAAATAAATTTCACCATCAAAATTTAAATTCAAAATTACATGAATTATTGTATCTAAACAAAGTAATAAATTGTGATGTAGATTATATAATGACAACTAATTTATATGTTACAACATGGAAATGTATTATTTCCTAATTAATTACTTATAAGGCAAGGTATGTACCTTTTTAAGGCTCGTTGTTTTCCAAAATCATACCATGATATGAGAGAGAGAGAGATACTTTCTACAGATAATTCAGAGATTTATTGTTCTCTTACTTGAGTTAGAAAATCAGTTACCATAAACACAGATAATATGAGATAACATACTTGATTTTTTTCCATACCATTAGCATAATTTCATCCTATTATTCTTTATCTTGTAGATTTCCATTCCCACTTCATCCCATAATCCATATAACAAATAACGATGATTAATGTTTTTCATTACTGAATAACTAAAATTAAATTTCAATGGATCATAAAATTTATGATGGATTCTGGTGGATGCACTCTTCAAAAAACTATTATGGACATTTGGTATGCCTGGTGTCAGGGTGCACGATGTGAGCTAGTACGTGGCCCAATGAATTGATGATGGGTTATTTTTGAAAATTTAAATTTAAATTTTTGATTATAGAAATTTTTTGTGTGGGGGTTTTATTAACTCAAGGATGTTTATGTTACGCTCCCACTTAACCATCATGGCTTTCAAAAAATATAATGAAATTTAATAGATGATCATAAAATCCAAAAAAATTGATATGTCATTCCTCTTGTCTATAAATATTTTAAAAAATTCAAATGTTTAGTAAAAGTTACCAAATATAAATAAATATCCATAAAATAAAAGTCCATAATAACACAGAAAATTAAAAATAAAAAATTCCGCAAATAACCGACCATCAAACTCTTCAAAACAATCCAGACCAAAATATAAAACTGAATGATTATAATCACATTATCAATCATTTTCTCCCTGATCAGTATAATTATTATCTCAAAATATATCAATTTCTCATCAGGGGATACGAAAAAAAATATATATAACCTGATCATATTCTACCAAAATTTTTCCAATTAATTCAATAAATACTCCAATTCACCATAAAGAGAGAATATAATTATATAATCTTCTAAAAAACCCTATTCTTATTTCCCAAATTTAATCACAGACTATTTAATGTATTTCATATACTAAATTTTTTTTACAAACATAATTATAGATAACATAAATAATTTTTTCAAAAAATCACTAATTAACTTCAAGATCACCAATACAATACAATTTATATTATGAATATAAATCATATCCTTAACCCAATAAAACACTATTTTATCAAATTGAAGCACATTTAAAGGTTTATCTATCCATCAATAATGTTTATTCTAAAAATATAACCTTACCACTAAATCATTTTTCAATGTTATCAGTACAATTAAATAAATGAAAGAAAAAGAATAAACCGAACCTATTATAAACCAATATTTAGCTGTTTCATTTATCATACAATAATAATATCATTGATAAAAAAATCTACAACAAAAATTTCAAATCCTAATTCATGAACTCTTCAATTATTCCACTTAAATTACTAACTTAACAAATTCCCTCTATTAGTATGTAAGTTATCCCTTGGATTATGGAATTAACTCAGATAATGTCCATGTTCTTCACACATAAGAAATAGAATAATAAATTGTACATTAGTATGATATTCATTTTACTTGAACAAACTATTTATTTTTTCTTAGTAATTAGTTTAACTATTCACTTATATTACACACACACAAAATCCTCTATTTCCTTTAAGACATTTCCATGGGTGCTTCTTCCCACCTAATCAACATGTAGAAAGAAAAACATGCTTCGCTCTATAGTCTTCAGGAAATAGATTCCAAAGAGACTCTATCATTATCATATTAAGAATGATTGGAAACTCATACATGTTGAGGTTCTAAATCATAAATTTATATAGATAATTAGGAATAATTATAATGTCTTTCATTCCATATCCCATTTCATATGATTTCTGATAAGGAAAATCATTATATTTTCCAACACATTTAGTGTTAACATGAATTTTCAAAGTTATATCTATTAACTAAACCAAAATACTAAAGTATGTGAAATATTAATCATAATGAGTAATCATGTAATCATGAAAAATAATTCATATGATGTAAATTCAGGAAACTTTATTTTAAGTCTATATACCCTTATGTTTAACCTAGGTTATTCATGGTCATCATCTATTCAAATAATTAGTTATGGTTCATAAATAAAATGTAAATTAAAATGTGAATATCGTTTGGGATTGTCAATCCATGTGTTCATTCTTAGGCTCACCCATCATGTGTCAATGAAGATTCAGTTCATACCCAATCTACCCCTTTTAGAGTTGTTACACCTAGGTGAATTTTTTTCATAGAAGCATCCTCATTCTAGTACCTTGACATAGATTTATTTTAAACAAAACACAATCTCTACTATATAAATGCTTCATGATGCTTTCATATACTTAAACATATCCTATAATTAACCAAAATTCTGATATATAAATATTACATCTTATTATATGGATATTCATTACACCAAAATATGTTCCATGACAGAACCATGTAGGTTTAGTGTATTTGGATACTAGATAAAAAATATTATTATTTCATAAAATATCTTCAACATAACCCTTAATTATATTTGCACATAAAACTCTTATAATACTTACAATACATAAAACCTTTCTTCATAACATGAGGAAAGGATATAAAAGAAAGGGTAAGCTCAAATACTTAGTAAGGTTATCTGATGTAGATATCAGTAATCATTTTAAAATATAAATATTATAAAGGATAATTTTAAATGATCATAACCACTTAAAATCAATCCTGTCAATTCCAATCATATACATGAGTCATGGAATAATTTTTGAAAGGTTAGAAGACAAGAAACATAATGGGATCAAAGAACATGATACATGAGAACATAAAACTGGAAAAAGATCATTCTAGAAATGAGTGGAATAATATGTTGTATAATCATAATAATATAAATCATATGTCCTGAATACCCACTAATAATTTCATAACATGTTATGATTGGGATAATTGCTAATTTACATACTTTGGGCATGGGATAATTTCTCATGTACCTTCTTTTATTTTTGGGATAATCTTATGTGTAACCTATTTTTTCAAACATGGGACAAACTCTTATATACCCATTTACATCATAGAATATTAATCATTACTAAATTTATTGTAGGACCATAAACGTTTGATATCACCCATCACATTTTCATAAATCCATTCATATGTAGACTACATGATAAAAAAAATCATCAGTACATAACACATGGAAAAGAAAATGAGTTTAAATGTTATTTCATTATCATAACTATAAATTATCTTGAGAAAGAATAAATATGGTATCATTAGATCATAGCTCTATTAATTACTATGTATCATCAAATGATGACATCAAAATGATAAATTCCTTTAAAAGATCACTGGAATATTTGTTTGGGAAAAATCATTTTCATTTTTCAATCACATATTAAATTCTAAGAAAATTACCAAATATTAAGGAAAAATTTTAAATTGGTAATAAACATTGAAACATGTATATGAATCACATTCTAATTAATTGGTCATGATTATTGGAAGTTCCATTCATGTTGTTTATATTAAAATAAAGACTCCTTTAACATTTTTGGTAAATTAAAATATACCTCATTAAAAAAATTAAAAGATAATTACTTTTATAACATTTAGTAAAATTAAAACATGGATGAAAATTAATTTAAAAATAATAGAAGAATAGTGTCCACATTCATGATTTTTTTAGAAAACATGGACATGGATGAAAAATCATTTTTGACTAGAAAAGAGAATGAAATTTGGTTTACCCATAACAAATTTCTTTCAATATGTTGATTACGTAAAGATAAAAAATGAAATAAAAACATAAATTCTATAGAAATAACTATAGGATATGAAAATTATATAGATTATTAGGAGATATATAATATAATATCATCATTGGAAACATATTTGTAAACAATACCGATAAATAATCAAATTGTAACCTAAAACCCTTACCTCATGTATGACTTGCTTCAAAAGAATTATAACCACATGTATAAGAAATTTAAAAGTATTATAATACAATAAAAGAGTCATTTAAATACTCAAAATTTTATATATGATATACTTATCACATTTTAACAATCATTTATTGTTAATTCTGTGTTAAAATCATTGTATTTGACTGATAACAATTTCATTTTTGAAGAGAATTTTAGTTCAGTAGTTCCAGCCTTTATACTAAAATCATTATTTAATAATATGCAGAATTTCAATCTTGAAATAAATATAAAATATATTAATTTAATGAATTTATTTCCATTCTTAAAGTATAGAGATAGAAAAATGAGTTACACCATTCACGGAGATAGTAAGTTTTACGTAAGCATGAACATTTTTTTCACTTTTAGAAGGAGGGAATGAAAGAAAGAAAAGTAGTAATTTCCCTTTTAAAAATCATTATTATATAAAAATAGTAATATATTAGTTAAATATAAAATTATTCCCATAAATTTAAAGTGAAAATTAAAACTGTATCACATTGCTTTGTGGAGGTGGTAGACTACACATATATATGAATGAGGTTATCATTTTACCAAGCATCAGAATATAAGAAGGTATAAAGGATTTTATAATTCCAGATGAATAATAATTTCATTAATATCATTTATTAACATCAAACCAAGAATAATAACTATCCATTAATTATGGTGATGGATGATATATTGTATCACTTCATGGATGCGGTAGTCCACACATACACATGAAAAATACATTAACCTTCCATTTGATGGAATAGAGGGTGGATATTGGTGGTAAAATAATAATAATAAAAGTTCTGTATATTTATAATACCTATTTTTTTATTAAATGATTATGTCCATATATTTATAGTATGTAGAAGAAAAAATAAATTAGTAGTGGTTGGCTAAGATGATTACCACTTCTCCAGAAGGTCTCTTTTAGATCCCTACTTAAGGCCCATTAGAATGCACATTAAATATAACCAAAACCACAATTTCATGATTATTGAATTTTAAAATATATATTTTTAGGTTTTGGTCAATCTAAATGGCTTAAATTGGTGTAATGAAATGTGAGAAGTGGTGTCTTTTATAAGGGTTGAAAAGAACCCACATGGAATTACAAAAAAGATAAAAAGATTATTTTAATTATTATCAAGATAATTGCTTAAAAATTTCCCTATATTGGAAGAAATGGAAGATAAGGTTGAAATATCCTCAATCAATGAAATTTATATAGATTTTGATGTCATAT
The DNA here is from genome assembly GCA_963277665.1 of Viscum album. Lineage (NCBI taxonomy): Eukaryota > Viridiplantae > Streptophyta > Magnoliopsida > Santalales > Viscaceae > Viscum > Viscum album. Next base: position 900,124,908 of record OY728127.1, read on the forward strand.
TAAACCTTACCTTTTCGTTTAACCCCTTTGTAAAGTAATTTAAATCTTAAATGTGGTGAGGAAATTTTTGAGATTAAAGGGATATAATTTTACATATAAAGTGAAAATATTCACATAAATGGAATAGAGATGTGGTTTGTTATCCAATTTTTACTATTAAAATAATTTTATGAATTTTACATTTTTTATAAAAGTTTTTTTCATAAAATACTTTTAATGAAAATTTAATAATTATTAACATAATTTAGATTTGAAAACAAAATGGAAATAATAGAATTAGAATAAATACTCTTAACACATCTCTAATATATTATATTATTATATAAAATTATTGGAAGACAATAATTTATCAAATCATATTACTTTTATTATTTTTTAATTAATTAATTTTATATCTCTATTAATTGAATAAGTACTATGTCGTTGTTACATAAGAATTTAAGATAATAATTCAATCACTAGAATTTAAAATTAAAATTTTATGATGAAAAATTAATTTTTATTTATAATTAATGTTTATAATTGAACTTATCATCTTTTTATCATTATGAAATTTTTTTATCAATATTTATGTCTAAAGAGTTACATTTTGTATTTATTTTTTTCACAAATTAACATAATTTTCATAATCTAATAATAATTTTCCCAAGTTACATTTTTATTATAATTTTATGGAAATAAAAAACATCAACTCATCTATTAGGATAGATACATGCATTAGAGAAATTTTATAGTCTTATCCTAATGTTTTTACACTATTTTACCATTACCTATGTGAAAAATATTTACCAAAGTTCCTATGAATAATAAAAAAAATTAAAAGTGTAAAATTTATAAAATTTTATCCTACTAAATCAAAATACAGAATCCATTTCTGAAGATTAAATTTCGAAAAAAGGTTGAAATTCTTTTTAAAATAAGCACGCAAAATACGACGAAAACCATTACAAAATAGTACTTTCGAAGAATAAAAGTAGAGTCATGCATATAATAAAAATAAGTGAATGTTAAAAAATATAATTGAATATAATATATAAAATTTCACTAAAAACATTATTTAATACCGATTAATTTAATTTGTTATAATAAAACACATTATACACATAAACCCATTTCTATGATAACCATCTCTTTTATTTTTAAATGTTTTTAAATTTCATTTAAAATCAATTTATATACAATGATTTAATTTTATAAATGTTTAAAAATCACATTTTAATAATTTATATAGTTCTATTCATAACAAAAAATCCAACAGATAGGAGATAACATTCGAATTATATAAAAATATTTCTATAGTATAATATAGTTAGTTTAAACTCATTGATTCTTCTAAAGATACCCATCTGAGATATCAATTTTTTCTAAAGAAAGATATATCATAAAATATCATGGTGTTAGATTCTACCTTTGTAAAATTAATTTCTTCATTGAAAAATCATCAATTTGATATAAATAAATGAAAATTTATTTGTTTCATCACATCCTCAGGTTTCCTAGTAGCTTCTTTGAATTTTCGATTCCACCGGATAATGTTAACTAGGTTAGTTGTCTTGTTTCATAGAATATTGTTACAATTATACAATATTTCTACTTATTGTTATTCATAATATATATAATTCTCTTGTGATATGACTTATAATTTTAGTACATGTGATGGATTGGGTGTGTACATCCTCTGGAGAGATACATGGAACACATCTTGAACATGGGGGAGGTTTGGAAAATGTTCCAAGTGATGAGCTATTGTCCCTACTCGATCAATAATCTCCAAGGGTAAAATATAACTAGGTATCAAGTTTAATTTCTATTTGAATCACATAACCTTATTCCATGGTGAAATACAATTAAATCCCTTTTCCCCAATCTCAAGTACCAGATTTCACAGATGATTTCCAATATAAAATTTCAATCAAATCTTAGTCACTATGATGTTCCACTGAATGGTTCAGAATTTCAATTCCATTTACTCTATTATATACCATCCCAAAATCATTCTATCTCAATATTTATCCCATAACACATTAGTTTTACATTTATTTCAATAGATGTATTTATCGGGATCCATCTAAATTCTGTAGTGAAAGAAAATTCTTGTAAGAAAAATTGACTTGAGGAATGTGTTGATTGAACCACCTTTGAAGTCTATATAATAAGATCTTTTTATATCCTCAAGGGTTTGAATGGTTCTCTAGGAAAATCCATTTGTTTGAGGATGATAAGTAGTAATAAAACTCAACTATATATTCCAAGCATAATGAAGAATTTTTTAGAACATTAATATAATCTACATACCCCGATTTGATATAATAGAATGTGGTAATAATTGAAACCATTCCACTTTGTTATTGTATATTTTTGGAATCTAACATAGACAGAAATTTTCTATGATAGTAATGAAGTCTTCTGACATTCTAAGGTTATTGACGAAACACTGAATAGTTTTATAGCATATAGATGTTTTGCAGAGTCTGGGGAAAAAATCATTAAAACCCGGATATTTTATGAATTTTTTTTTCAAATAATTTTTTTTCATTGATAGCTTTATTTACAACAAACATAGAGTTTTAACATCCCGTAATAAAATAATAATATCATAATTTAAACTTGAGAATTATAAAAAAGGGATTAATTTGGTGGGATAGAATATAATGAACTAAATTAAGTAAAATATATGGTTTAAAAATTAATGAAACAAAATCATTTATTATCAATTGATTTGAAATGAAAAAAATCATTTGGGCATAAAACAAATTCTTTCCAAAAAAACTATTTTTTGTGCACGAAGTTTTTTTATCTTAATAAATTAAATTTTACAGTATTTTTGAATTATTTAAAATATCATTATATTTTAAATATTAAAAAAATAATATTCAGATAATATTTTTTCTAGGAATGGTGTAAGAAAAATAAAAATTTATGTTTAAAAATAATATTTTTTCTAAAAAGGAGATTCCCTTATGTTTTGTGCACTTATTTAAAAATAAAATTTTCCAATTCTTGAAAAATTATGTTTCATAATAAATTTATTTTTTCAATCATAATCTCAAAATTATCTTATAGTGACTTTGGGTAATTTTCTGAAAACCTCAAATTTTCAATTAATGGGGAAAAATACTGATTTTAATAAAAAGCTATACTTTCTTTTAAATAATCTTCAAGTCCCATTTTATTAAAGATGTTTTTAAAAGTAAAATTATTACAATTATATTATTAATATTTCAATTTTTTAATTTTAAAAACAATATGTCAAAATTTGATATAAATTTTTTATATTTATGAATAAATTTTCATTGGAAACCCACTTTTTCGTCTCATCTACAGGTTTTATTTCAAATTATGTTCTCCCACATCTCTGAATTAAATTTTATGAAATGGATTATATATTTTAAATTATAATTAATAATATTATTAAATATTTCAACTTAATTTTTTGTTACAATTAATTTTTATAACAGTAAAAATTAATTACGAAAGTAAATGTTAAATAAGGTTTTGGGTGTTACATGCGAAAATATGAAATTATTTTTTCGAAAATATAAGAATATTTTTATGATAAATTTGATTTCATATTTATATATTTTTTGTCCAATTATATAATATGGTAAATTTATTTTTATTTTTATAGGATAAATTGCTTTGGAAAATAAATAAAAAAACTTTTTATCATAGTGAAATATAAATAGTAAATGTATGTAAACATAAAGGCAAAAGAATAAAATATTTAGAAAATATATTTTTTGGTGGAGGTGTTTCTAAACCATATCATACCTTCAATCCATTATTTATAAATTTTCTATGCACATGGGATGAGAGTGACTTCCCATTATTGAAAATTTTTAGTTATTTCCAAAAATGCCACTACTTTTCAATTATAAATGAGAACATGCTACCATAACATAGTCACACCTATTAAAAAATTTGGTTGCACAAAACCTATATATAATATCTCCCCAATATTATTATCCATGTTCAAGATCTTTTAGTATTCCCAAAATAAAAACCCCAGGGTCTTTAAGAAGAGATCTAAACTGGTTGTTCTAAGAGATGGTAATTGTATCAACTAAGCTCTTTCTTTTTTACTTCTAATCTTACCACCTTTATTCTTGTATTTGATAATTCCAATATAAATAAACAAGAATATAAAATTTATGATATATAAATATGTTGATGTAATAAACTATAACAATCTTATATTCAACAAAATGGGAAAGAATACCATCAATCGTGTGTACGTCAAACTATGGCCTTGCGAATCGATTGAATTTATTTTACCATCACCACCTATCACGACTAGATATAATGATTAATTAGACACACATACATATTTTTTATGAAATATTTAAAATTTTGGGATTTTAATATCACATCTATATTATTACCTTCCAATCCATTCGAAAATGATAATGTCACTCATGCGTACGTATGGACTACCACATCCATGAAGTGATGTAAAATGTTTTTTATTTTATTTTGGCAAGAATAGTAATGGTTGTATGTTTAATGAATATTTATGGTATCTATAAAATAATTATTATTATATAATCATGATATATTTTTAACCATTCCTTCATTCCATCTGTAGAGGGAATGGAAACATTGTTTATACACATGTTTGGCCTATTGTGTCCATGAATGATGTAATTCAATTTGAATCTCTAACATTAATTTATTAATATAAATACATGTTTAATTAATATGTATGATAGTTTCATCATGGTAAATATTATATATCTAATGGAACCATTATCAAATTATATTGAATTAAAATACCCAAAAAATATACATGATAAACGAAGAAGTTTTTACTCAAAATATGATTTTAACAAGAAAATTTCTAATAAAATGACAGTAAAATGTCATTAATAAATCACATATGGTATGATATATATAATTATGTATCTATAATATATGTATTATAAAACTATATATATAATATATAATGTTCAAACCTGTTTGAAGGAATTCAAGACCTAAGTTAATATATTTTTTTCTCTCTTCTAATTATGAGAGACATATTCTACATTAAACACTCATTTAAATTATATGGTTTATATAATACCCATGAATGATTTATTATTATTATTATTATTATGAAAATTAATGGAACTTAACTATCCATCTAAGGTTATTTATTTCATGGGTATTATCATTCAAATTTACCAATGTGGTAAATTTTTTATTTTCAAATCTCATTGTTTATCGGGGTTATTTATGATTATGATTATGATGATGAAATAATATTATATATCTCTTAATAAATAAATTAATTTTATTATCCTTGTCTTATTTATAGAAATAAAATTTATTCTCTTCATTTTCCACTTTTTATAAACTCAACATTTCAAATTTTTTTTAAATAAAATCAACTTTATTTCTCTCTTTGGTGGAAAACCATTTGTCTTCCATATCCATGTTTTCAAAAAATATTTTCAAGAATATTTTACTATTATATTTTAAATTTAATTTTACCCATGATTTTATTTCATAAATTTTTACAAAGGAATATACTTTTTATATTCCAAATAATATACTATTGAATATTCATAAAAATTGTGAAATGAATAATTATTTTAACATGTATGCAATTAATGGTACTCCACACAGTCAGGAATTAATAATTATATAATGCTTCCTTTACATTTTTCCAATATTTTTTTCAATGAAAATATTTTATTTCTACTTTTACTGGATATTATATTTTAAATAAATGATATCAATGTGAATAGGTTATTATCCTCAAGAAATGTTCCACGTGATCTTTCAAATTATGTTTTCATCTAAGATGAAAACCTTTGATGTTACATAATATTTATTGGGGATATGATCCAATTATACCAAAATTATTCATTCTCTGGGTGGTTAGTTATTATAATTATCATATAAGTACCAAGTACATTTATTTTCCCATGGATTATGCTATGATGGATTGATTAAATGATTATGTAAATCGATTTCCATTGAAAAGTTATGATATGATGAGATGATGAATTTTTTACAATCTTCTGGAACACAAATGTAAGATTTTCATTGTCTTATTGGTGGTACCTATATCTCCTTCTAATGAAATGTTAAAATATAGATAACTCATGAGTAAATATTCTATGCATGATCCTATGTTCATGTTCATAATGTTATGAGTACCTGGTCTCATGTTCATAAGGATTTATGTGGACCTAGTTTCATGTTCATTAGGTCATGTGTAGACCAAGTTTCATGTATATATGGTAGTGTATAGACATATTTTCATGCCCATAATGTTATGTATGGACCTAAAATCATTCCCATAAGATTATACATAGACATGGTTTTCATATCCATAGTTTTATGTGAGGGCCTGACTCAATGTTCATAACTTAAAAAGTGAACATTTTTATATTTATACATGTTTACAATTTTATACATTTTAGTTTTACCATATTAATTTTTCAATTCTATAATATCATGGATTTTTTTCTTCAATTCATTTATGATTCATGTCTTTTTAATTTCCATGATTTATTCCATGACTAATGATTATGATCATTGACATACTTATTTATGAACATTTTATGTTATATCTATGATCTTAAACACTTATTCCTAAATTTGGATATTATATTATCATCTATTGGTATCTATAATGTTTACCATTATTGAGCATATGGGCTCCCCCTTTCATTAGCTTCCATTCCATAGGTTATGATGAAACATTTTAAGTTGGGTATGTCAATGAAGAGTACTAAATAGGGAGACCTTTTTTGGATATGTTGAATATGATTCATGAAATAAGATTAATGTGTATCTAGTCTCTAATTTTACTAATCCTTTGGGTATATATTGTGAGTTGTATAGAATATTTATTTTAAGATATTTAATATATATGTATAGAATGCCTAAATTTATAATGTTTTTATCTATGACATCCTGGACTTGGATACCACTTAAGAGGTGCCCCAAGGCCAGTGGTCAACATGTCCATAAGAGAATATCCTCAAATATAAGAGTTTGTCGACTAGAAAGGAGGGACTAAGGTATGTCTTTGGGGATACTATGACCTCATTACCATAGCGTATTTTAGAAGATCAGATATAATAACAATAGGTAAATAGAGGTAGTAGAATATAAGTGAAGGAAAAACATAAGCATACATGATCAATAATCAATAATTGAATAACTGGTAATCATGAACAAAATGTGATGATGATATGTTTCAAATCACTAAAAACATGGAAACATGTATACAAGAATAAGACAATCATGAAATAAAAAAGTAGAAAAAAAGTAACCAAAAAAATATCCCCAGCACCCCAAATCTATAGCATGATCATCTTCTACCAACACCATAGCAAACAGTCAAGCAATAAAGTGTCTGAAGAATTAAACTTCCCTTTATCAACACCTGAAAACATTAAATCTTCCCCAGGTAACAATGGATCCAAGAAAGGGTGTGATATAAAACTCAATAAGCCACCACTAATGATGTCTATAACATACTATTCATGAACTGGAAACTGTAACATTGATTGTAGAGACCCGAATCTTGACGTACATTGACATTACATTACATTTGTGGAATACTTAGTACATAACAAAAACACACACACAAGGATCGTAATAGTTTATTGTCTTTGGAAACTCAGAATATAATCTTTTAATCCTGGTGATAGATCTTCAACATCTCCCATAAAGATCTTCCTTTTTTTATACCTAAAACCTTTTTTTATATCTTGGGGAAAAGTAAACATAAAAGGGTGAGCTCAAATGCTCAGTAAGGGTAAACAGAATAAATATCAATCACATCATATTCATAAGAACATAACATTTTGGAAATCTTAACCTCAAAAAGAGATCATAATTTCATAACATGGGATAAATCATGGCAGTGAAATGTAATCCCAATAATCATAACATAAAACATGAAACTTTTTGGCATACACACATAATCATAGAGAATCATTTCTTATTAGTCAAGACTCATTACCAAGACTATCTTAGTGGACAAAGTCCATTTCTGAACCGAGTCACCCTCGTTTCAGTCCTGTTTCACTGAACCGGTATAACCTACCATTTCAGCCATGTCTATCTCATGAGATATAAATTCTTTACCCAATGCATTGGAGGGATATATAGGTCCCACCCATCTCATAATGATACCATTCTTATGTGTGCCACAAAATCTTAAATCATACATCATTGCATAACCCATGTAATAAAAATGGGATTCTTAAATAACATGATATCATAAAACAATTCATATAAGATAAACGAATTCATAAATATATTTCCATCACAACATAATAAAATCCATGTAATAATAGTGATAGAAACCGAACCCTTTATTATCTTAGATGAAAAATAATTTTGATAAAACACTTGAACTCCATTCTTGGGGAAAATATCCTTTCTACTTCAAAAACATTTTCCTTTCATAAAATGTCATACAATTTTAAACTAAAAGAAGATGATTAAAAATAAAATTGAAAACTTGTAAAGGAAGCTTCATGGAAATAATGTTTTAAAAATCCATTCATGTCGTATAATTTAAAAAAATATTCTTTTCGTACTTTTGTCGGAAAAGTCAAAAAGTACCTTGTACGAAAAACGACAAAAGATTCCTTTCATATCCTTTATTAAAAACTCACTGAATTGTAAAATTAGATTTAAACAATTGTAGGTGAATGGAAATAATATTACATATTGAGGAAACATGGATGTGGATGATAAAATACACCCCATTAAATACCAAAGTATAAACAATCTCGGATAAAAATGAGATTGTGATATTTCCCTTACCTTAGGTCCGACTTGCTTTGTAAGTGTCCTAAACTCCTGTATAATGATTTAAATAATGTTATTGACTTATTCCAGAATCATACTTATTTTTATGATATCATATATGGTCATATTCTTAGCTTCTTAGTAGTAATATTTCATTGCTACTTGTTATTCGTGTGTTTAAAACTTTTTGTTCTTATGCGTGTTTTGTCGAATAAATTATTATTCTTCTCTTTAGGTTATAGATACCTCATTTCCAGAATGGTATTAGTGTAATATACATCATATTCATTCATTCAATTCATTTATATATTCATTATGAAATGAATATCATGTAGAACGAGTTGCATCACATCGTGGAGACGGTATTCCGTACGTACGCACGAGTGATGATATCGTTCCTATGATCATGGAATTGTATTGGAGTGTATGTATACTATTTCAGAATCAATATAAATTTATAATAGTCATATATAGTCATTATTTACACCATTATACCCATCCAAGTAAGGTGGTGGTGGAAAATATATTACACCACGGCGTGGAGACGGTATTCCATACGTACGCACGCGCGGTGATTTCATTTTCCGTAGGATGGATAGATGGTTAAATAAGGTTGTTTCATACTTATAATAACAAATAAGTATATGAGTGATACTGATGTTATTACTTCATAATGAAACAACTAAAGAATAAGAAGTTGAAGAAGAAAGAAATTGGAAAGGATCGGTAATGGATATTACCTCTTCTTTGAAGTGCTTCTTTGAGACCTCCTTTTAGGGAACTAAAATTGGTCTTTGAAGAAGGCCAGGACCTCTACGATGTCTCTAGGGAAGTGGGGTGGAGAAAATGGCAGGGGTTTGCTGAGATTGAAGGCTCAAAGTTGTGTGAGGATGAGAGGGAGGAGGTTCCCTTTTATAAGGGAAGAGAGGGGCACCTCTGGAATAACTAAAAATATTATTTTATTATAAAGTCAAGTTCGGTTTTAAATAGCTCTAAATTGATTTATTTCTAGGCTAATGTGGGGATGGGTCAAAATATTTTCATCCAATAGAATTTAGACAAGTTTAGTTTCCTATTTTAACCTTATCATTTAGATTTAACATTAAGTTAAATAATTTTACTTTTACCGTGTCTTCTTGTGTTCTTATACTATAAGGTTAATAAACATACTCTATCAAGACAAACGAACCCCAAGTTGTTTATTATTAATTTATATAACCTTATCTAAGTCATTTTACCGAACCTTAGATTTTGTGGAATAAAATAACAATTAATAATAAAAGTTTTTTTAAAAAAATATTTTATGTCAATTTTGACCCTATTTAGTAATTGATTTTTTTTGAAAATCATAACAGAATGATAAGTTCGAACAAAGTTAATTAAATCAATAATAACATGTCATATTAACCTAGAAAATTAGTGTAATTCATAAAAAGTGTCAAATTACATTTATTTTTGTGTTTATAACATCAACTATGTCAATATTTCATTAATAAGATAATTACTACATCATCTTTGTGCCATAAATAAATTAAATTATTTATTGTCTAAAAATTACAAATAAAATACCATTATGTATGAAATCTTTTTAGCTTTCTAATTAATATTTATAGTCGAATTTATCTTATGTATAACCCCATATTAAAAATGATTTAGTTATTAAACATTTATTTTAACTATTTTAACCCTTCTTTAAATAAATTAATAATAAATGTCCTAATCTAATCCAAGTGAGCCTAAATGGTCATATTTTATTCCCAAGTTTTTTTTTGGTCGAATTAAACTTGTCCAATAGAATTAGGACTTGTGTTAGGGTAATAATAATATCATTTTTACCCTTAATTACCCTATTTACTTTTAACCATGGTAAAAAAAGTAAAAGTTACTATTTACCAAAAAATTATTTTCATCTCATTGAACCACATTTTACTTACTGACATCAACCGTGTCTCTTGGATTTTTGAAATTCTAATCACAGAAGCGGTAAAATTATGTTTTATGAAAAATTCAGTTTTTTAACTACCACTTAGTGGTTTCACTATTCATCAAAAATTGAACGTTTTCAGAAAAATACCAAAAATTAGGCCTAAGCTATATTTGATATTATGAATTCAAAAATGATGTTTATTTTACCAAATTCAAAACATATCAGTTACATTAACTAATTTAAAAATTAATTCCCGTCGTCAAAACAAATAGCGTGTTTTTAAGAGATAATAACTATCAAAAGATTGACACTTATTTATGTCTGGTTTAAATGTGAAATTACATCTAATGACCAACATTGTATTAAATTGTAAAAATATAATCTAAATATACTTTAAAACCAATCAAATTAATAATTTATCACTATTAATTATTTCTATTAAAAAGGTTGTTTTTAATTAAAATTTAGTAATTTTCACTATTCATCAAAAAATGAAAGTTATCCGAAAAGTACCAAAATTTCAGCCTAAGATAATTTCGATATTCCAAATCCAGAAATGAAGTCCATTTTGAAAAATAAAAATTACAAATTTCAGAAAGTGGTTATTACTATTCATAATGGCTAGTTTTAATAATATTTTAATAGCATAACGTTGTTTAGTGAAACTTGGTATTGCGTACTACACATGCTATCGAGGAAGGTCGCGATTGCGTGTAATGCAAGACAAGTCAAGGATGCGTGTTGTGCAAGCTCCTTTTGGTGTAGAGTACAACACAAGACATTAATAAAATTAAAAAGATTATTTTTCATAAAATCTCAGGTTGTTACATTCTACCCCCCTTAAAATGAATTTCTCCCTCGAAATTCATCTGGATTATAAATCGTTTACTATTCATAGAAACCCACATCGTAAAAAGAAATACAAAAACCAATCTTTAAAAAAAAGTATGAAACGTAACGGTTACCCAAATAAACTAATCACTGGGTTTCCACATAGGTGAAAATATGGATATGGAAGAGAAATCTAACCATCATGTTATGATAGAGAGTGGTAGAAAACATGGCTATGGAAAAGCCAGTAATAAAAAATCCATAGATTTGTGATGATATAAGGTACCATCTGATTCATCTGATATAAGGGCACTAGGACAACGTTTTTGGTTTTTAAGATTATTTCCCTAAAGTTGATGAATTAAAAGAAATACTTACATGATTTTGGTACAATATGATTGTTGTTCGTGAATTGAACAATTTCCACTTCATCCCTTAAAGAAATGAAGTTGAATTTGTTATTCGTGATGTGTTAGCAGATCATGTGATAGAATGATGGTTCGTTCCATCTGTTTCAAACAAACGTTTAGCAAAAGTTATCAAATATACATAAGTCCATCTATGGTGAGGTTAATCATATACTATTCCAAAAATGAACTTATACTTCATATATCATACCGCATAATAAAATAAAACTAGTTTCTACTAACCAGGGACTTCCTGTAGGCCAGTGGTAGGCGATAAAAGCCATTCGCACTTCGGTTGTGGGTTCGATTCCCACAGCCTTGTCTGACGCAATGGGCTGTCGCCCATCCTGTAGGTTGTCCTTTTTCTAAAGCTATATTACTATAACATCCCATCAATAATATCGAAAAAAGAACTTCTATCCTTAAAAAATACTAATTTATGTCCAACATAATCCATTCTAGTCTTTAGGCTTATCCATAATACTGCAGTCCATTGTCATAATATAGTGAAAATGATTACCAGATATTTAATACCATCTTTGATCCCCATATATCATAACATATGTCTTGTTGGTCACATTCCAAACATTAAAAGGCCTTAATCATGTATTCTCTTGAATACCCATTGAACCTTAGTGAACACATGAATGCAGTTAAAAGTTAACACTTTCCTCAAAAATTCTATATACTCAAACCATGATATCACTTAGTCCTTATATCAATCATGAGCTCATGAATTCGGTCAAACATTTCATTTCCACTTTTTCCCTTCATTATGCGCAAATCATATTTTTTTCTTCAAAAATATCTCAATCACATTCCATGGTTACTGGTACCATTGAAAACCACAATAGACCAATACATAAATATTCCAATACTCCATGATACAACATTATTTTGGAATCCCATTACATAAGCACTTAATCATTCCACCACATCGTTGTCATATTCAACATCGCCAATAGTGTTCGCATGTGACTTCCCTTTTTCCTTTTCCTTAAGCGGTTGCTCATGTCGATCATCACTAACCCTTGGATTAGGGAATTTATTATCATAATGCCCCATTTCCTTGCACTTGAAGCATTGAAGTGTTGGTGGTGCGTTCTCTGTAGTGTTTTCTTTATTCACATCATTAGAAACCCTTTTTCCATTACTTCGACACTCAGCTGCTCGATGACCTTCTTTTCCACACTTAAAACATTTTCTAGTCACTTTAAGACAACCTCCACCATGGTTCTTTCCACACTTTGTGCATAAGGAAACATTCATCTTCTTTTCACCATTATTATGAGATTTCTCCTTGAACTCCATCTTTCATTTCATGTCAAAACCATGAGATGGATACGTAACACCAACTTCCATTTCTACCTTGACAGCACAACACACAATTTCTTTAAAGCTACTGAAGTCTCTTATAGCTAATGCCCTTCTAAGACTTGGTTTTAAGCCACTGAAAAATCGATCAACTTTACTTTCAGGTTGGATGATAAATCCAGATGCATACCTTACAGGCCTTGTAAAATTCGCTTCGTATATACCAACAGATTCATCATCCTTTTTCTTTAGTTCAAGAAAATGTTTCTCCATCTTTCTTCGGAGAATACGAGGGAAGTACTTAATGAAAAATATGTTCTTGAACTCGTCCCATTCCATGGACTCAATTTCATCCCTTTGCCTCATATTTTTAATAATATTCTACCATTGATCAGCATCGCCCTCCAAACGATACACTGCTAGGATGACTTTATCATGTTCAGAACATTGAAGAACTGAAAATATCTTTTCAGTAGTACTGATCCATTGTTCAGCAACAAGTGGATCAGAAGACCCACTGAAAGAAGGTAGACGTTGCCTCATGAAGGACTCAATAGAATATTGTTCCCTTCTCTGCTCATTTGGAAGTCCAGAATGATTCATAGCTTGTGTAAGTATAGCAATAAGATTTTGCACTCCATCTCCAATAACATTTGTTTGTTCAGGAGGACAATCATTGCATTGATCAACACGGTTCCTTCGGGTTCCAGCCATCGTCTAAAACCCAAAAAGAAAAGAGTGAGCGGAAAAAATCATGCTAGAGAAAACAACATAATAAAGGGGGAGTACCTTCCATATCTAACATCTTAGGTTTAATTCTATGATCGTTAGCATAATTCTAGTACTATAACCTATACATATACTTAACCTTAGGGACATCCCTATACATACCTTAGAATTATCTCTAGGTATCTCACTAACGTTTTCGCATCCCAGATTCCAAAGGTTGACTAAACTTTTCCTCTGATACCAACTGTAGAGACCCGAAGCTTGACGTACATTGACATTACATTACATTTTTGGAATACTTAGTACATAATAAAAACACACACACAAGGATCGTAATAGTTTAGTGTCTTTGGAAACTCCGAATAAAATCTTCTAATCCTGGTGATAGATCTTCAACATCTCCCATAAAGATCTTCCTTTTTTTTATACCTAAAACCTTTCTTTATATCCTGGGGAAAAGTAAACATAAAAGGGTGATCTCTAATTCTCAGTAAGGGTAAACAAAAGAAATATCAATCACATCATATTCATAAGAACATAACATTTTGGAAATCTTATCCTGTAAAAGAGATCATAATTTCATAAAATGAGATAAATAATGGTAGTGAAATGTAATCACAATAATCATAACTTTAAACATGAAACTTTCTGGCATACACACATAATAATAGAGAATCATTTCTTATTAGTCAAGACTCATTTCCAAGACTATCTTAGTGGACAAAGTCCATTTCTGAACTGAGTCACCCTCGTTTCATTCCTGTTTCACTGAACCGGTATAACCTACCATTTCAGACATGTCTATCTCATGAGATATTAAATATTTACCCAATGCATTGGAGGGAGATATAGGTCCCACCCATCTTATAATGATACCATTCTTATGTGTGCCACAAAATCTTAAATCATACATCATTGCATTACCCATGTAATAATAATGGGATTATTAAATAACATGACATCATAAAACAATTCATATAAGATAAAGGAATTCATTTAAATATTTCCATCACAACATAATCAAATCTATTTAATAATAGGGATATAAACAGAACCCTTTATTATCTTAGATGAAAAATAATTTTGATAAAACACTTGAACTCCATTCTTGGGGAAAATATCCTTTCTACTTCCAAAACATTTTCCTTTCATAAAATGTCATACAATTTCAAACTAAAAGATGTTTATTAAAAATAAACTTGAAAACATGTAACGGAAGATTCTTGGAAATAATGTTTTAAAAATCCATTCATGCCGTATAAGTTAAAAAAAACATTCTTCTCATACTTTTGTCGGAAAAGTCAAAAAGTACCTCGTACGAAAAACGACAAAAGATTCATTTCATATCCTTTACTAAAAACTCACCGAAGGGTAAAATTGGATTTAAACAATTGTAGGTGAATGTAAATAATATTACTTATTGAGGAAACTTGGATTTGGATGATAAAATACACCCCAGTAAATAACAATGTATAAACAATCTCGGATAAAAACGAGATTGTGATATTTCCCTTACCTTAGGTCCGACTTGCTTTGTAAGTGTCCTAACCTCCTATATAATGATTTAAATAATGTTATTGACTTATTCCAGAATCATACTTATTTTTATGATATCATATATGGTCATATTCATAGCTTCTTAGTAGTAATATTTCATTGCTACTTGTTATTCGGGTGTTTATAACATTTTGTTCTTATGCGTGTTTTGTCGAATAAATTCTTATTCTTCTCTTTAGGTTATAGATAACTCATTTCAAGAATGTTATTAGTGTAATATACATCATATTCATTCATTCAATTCATTTATATAATCATTATGAAATGAAGATCATATAGAACGAGTCGCATCACATCGTGGGACGGTATTCCGTACGTACGCACGAGTGATGATATCGTTCCTATGATCGTGGAATTGTATTAGAGTGTATGTATACTATTTCAGAATCAATATCACTTTATAATAGTCATATATAGTCATTATTTACACCATTATACCCATCCAAGTAATGTGGTGGTGGAAAATAGATTACACCACGGCGTGGAGACGGTATTCCGTACGTACGCACGCGCAGTGATTTCATTTTCCGTAAGATGGATAGATGGTTAAATAGGGTTGTTTCATACTTATAATAACATATCAGTATATGAGTGATACTGATGTTATTACTTCATAATGAAACAACTAAAGCAGAATAAGTTGAAGAAGAAAGAAATTGGAAAGGATCGGTAATGGATATTACCTCTTCTTTGAAGTGCTTCTTTGAGACCACCTTTTAGGGCACTAACATTGGTCTTTGAAGAAGACCAGGACCTCTAGGATGTCTCTAGGGAAGAGGGGAGGAGAAAATGGCTGGGTTTGGCCGATCTTGAAGGGTCAAAGTTGTGTGAGGAAGAGAGGGAGGAGGTCCCCTTTTATAAGGGAGGAGAGGGGCACCTTTGGAATAACAAAAAATATTATTTTATTATAAAGTCAAGTTCGGTTTTAAATAGCTCCAAATTGATTTATTTCAAGGCTAAGGTGAGGATGGGTCTAAATCCTCTCATACAATAGAATTTAGACAAGTTTAGGTTCCTATTTTAACCTTATCATTTAGATTTAACATTAAGTTAAATAATTTTACTTTTACCGTGTCTTCTTGTGTTCTTATACTATAAGGTTAATAAACTTACTATATCAAGCCAAACGAACCCCAAGTTGTTTATTATTAATTTATATAACCTTATATAAGTCATTTTTCCGAATCATATATTTTTATGAATAAAATAACAATTAATAATATAATATTTGTTTTAAAAACTATTTTATGTCAGTTTTGACACTATTTAGTAATTGATTTTTTGTGAAAATCATAACAGAATGCTAAGTTCCAAAAAAGTTAATTAAATCAATAATAACATTTAATATTAACCTATAAAATTATTTTAATTCATAAAAAGTGTCAAATTACATTTATTTTGGTGTTTATAACATCAATTATATCAATATTTCATTAATAAGATAATTACTGCATCATCTTTGTGTCATAAATAAATTAAATTATTTAATGTCTAAAAATTACAAATAAAATACCATTATGTATGAAATCTTTTTATATTTCTAATGAATATTTATAGTCTAATTTATCTTATGTATAACCCCATATTAAAAATGATTTAGTTATTAAGCTTTTATTTTAACTATTTTAACCCTTCTTTAAATAAATTAATAATAAATGTCGTAATCTAATCCAAGTGGGCCTAAAGGGTCATATATTATTCCTAAGATTGTTTTTTGTAGAATTACACTTGTCCAATAGAATTAGGACATGTGTTATGGTAATAATAATATCATTTTTACCCTTAATTACCCTATTTACTTTTAACCGTGGTAAAAAAAGTAAAAAGTTATTATTCACCAAAAAATTATTTTCATCTCATTGAACCACATTTTACTTACTGACATCAACCGTGTCTCTCGGATTTTTGAAATTCTAATCACAGAAGCGGTAAAATTATGTTTTATGAAAAATTCAGTTTTTTAACTACCACTTAGTGGTTTCACTATTCATCAAAAATAGAATGTTTTCATAAAAATACCAAAAATTAGGCCTAATCTATATTTGATATTATGAATTCAAAAATGATGTTTATTTTACAAAATTCAAAACATATCAGTTACATTAACTAATTTAAAAATTAATTCCCGTCGTCAAAACAAATAGCGTGTTTTTAAGAGATAATAAATATCAAAAGATTGACACTTATTTATGTCTGGTTTAAATGTGAAATTACATCCAATGACAAACATTGTATTAAATTTTAAAAATATATTCTAAATATACTTTAAAGCCAATAAAATTAATAATTTATCACTATTAATTATTTCTATTAAAAAGGTTGTTTTTAATTAAAATTTAGTAATTTTCACAATTCATCAGAAAATGAAAGTTATCCGAAAAGTACCAAAATTTCAGCCTAAGCTAATTTCGATATTCCAAATCCAGAAGTGAAGTCCATTTTGAAAAATAAAAATTACAAATTTCAAAAAGTGGTTATTACTATTCATAACTGCTAGTTTTAATAATATTTTAATAGCATATCGTTGTTTAGTGAAACTCAGTATTGCGTACTACACACGCTATCGAGGAAGGTCGCGATTGTGTGTAATGCAAGACAAGTCAAGTATGTGTGTTGTGAAAGCTCCTTTTGGTGTAGCGTACAACACAAGACATTAATAAAATTAAAAAGAATATTTTTCATAAAATCTCGGGCTATTACAATGATCAAGCATGCATACATAATGTAAAGATGTACGGTGTAACTAAATACGCAAGTACCTGCTTCAACCCTCACCCAGTGTTGAACATTTAACTAGTTCATTAGTTAATTAATTAACAGTTTATATAAATATTTCATGTGATCTATAACCATCCCAAAAATCATATCATGACAGTAATAGTAATGGTTCAAAGATGTAATAATGAAAACTATTTGATAATAATAATAAAGAGATCTGAGGTTATATCCAAGGCATCCAAGACATCATGGTTTTCCAACTAAGTAGTAACTATAGCCTAGCTATGTGTAGGTCTGTAATCCAATGATATTCATCCTTGTCATTCCAAAATATTTATGGTTTAAACAATCCATGGAATACATCCAATATAAGATTGGAGTAATATGTGGCTAGGTCTAAGGATGTAAGCAAGGCAACACACGTCATGTTGGATCAAAGGTGTGTATCCAAGGAATCTTGTAATAGTAAAGTAGGGTTCCTACTATGTCATACCTAGCATTCACTAACAGAAAAGTATTGGGTTCTAGGGTTGGTCTCACCGAAGGAAACCTAAATCCTTGAATCATGATGACATCCTTGAGTGCTCACGTCATTCCCTCAGGAATCCAAAAGCTAGATAGAGTCAATCCATCACTATAATAAATATGTAAAGGTCTTTATACATATATGAACCATACATTTAATAAATTTAATTAATTTTTCCATATGAAAATTATACCATTAAGAATCATGAGGTTCAAACATTTCCTTTCATTAGTGTGACAATGTTGAGGGACATTCAACTTTTTAATTATGAAATGTGAATCATTTTTAATTCCCTATGTGCATTCCACCACCATCCATCAAATAATGAAAGGGGTTCTAAAACATGAACCCGACCATCAATTACATTCCACTAGGAAAACTCATGAATATTCAACATAATTTCTAATTCTATTTGATGTTAAATTATTATTTTTCAACCCTTATCATTGGTGGGTCATGTTAAAAATGAAAATGGAACTATCCCATAGTCAATTAAATTTCAATTTAACACCTAGAGTCTTATCATCATAGTGGTAAAGATTATACTCACCCGAATGGTGGATCAAGAGTGTCAAAACACCAAGAAAAAAATTATGGGAAAATACACTACATGGGGTTTCAGGCATTCTGGACATAACCACCAACTTCCAATTACATATATGGAAAGGGTCCATGAATATGGTTCAAATAACTATACGAAATAAATATCAACCCAGGTGACTTCACCTAATGAAATCGGAGTACCCACACATCAATTTCCAAAATGATGAAATTCATGGAATAATTTATAGAATCCATACCTTTGGATCCTATGACACAACTCATCTAGTATTAGCCTCTAGTTCAACCTGTATTGGATTAGATTTAAATAGTGGGTCAATTCCTAGAAATTGGGGCATATGATTTAAATTTTCAATAGTATCAGTGATAGAAAGATGAATGATGTAATATTAAAAATAAATAGAGAACCTACCGGCACAAATCCAATGAGTTGAATAGTTCATTGATCAAACTCCAAACGGATGGTGGATCAGAATTCATATATTAGGTATGAAAAATATCTAATGAGGGAAATGAAAGGGTTCTATCTACTATAGAATAAGTCTAAAAGAGGCAAAGTTAAAACAAAACACTTAAGGGAAATTTCATAAATTCAACCGAAGTTTTCCTTTGCACGGTCTGGTCACACGGTTTTTTAAAACATTCACTAACTGAGAACAATAAGATATAGGAAGGGTGTACCCACATGGTTTAGCCACATTTCTAGGGAAACCATACACAAACCTTGTGAAATAGATCTGAAAAAAGTTGTAGACATTCTTGCATGACTATGTGGCCCAATTCACCTGATTAGGGAAAATTGTGCGCCCTACTGCTAATTTCTTCCAGCCTCGCATAGTATAAAAAATGGGTTGCATTCCTCACACAGTTTAAAATAACTGCATAATAGGCCATTTTAAACTTAAAATCTATGCTCTAGGATCTGATCAAGCCCTGGACACCTCTGTAAGATCCCGGTTTTTGGAACGGTATGTTTTGTTGTGTTTTGGGTTGAACACTCTGTTTTTGGGGCTTTAAAATGTTTCTTAAAAGTGTGAGAGGCCTTGGGGGTGATCAGGTGGGCTCGGGGCATAGATGAAAGGAAATATGGGCAAGTCAAGCAAGGGCGCACAGCCTGCGCATAGCTAGGTAAACCGTGTATCCTGCCTAGGCTAGACCGTGTGACCCATCCTCCTCCAGACGGAAGTATGCGGACGGTTTGCACATGTTTTTTTCATGGTTTTCCAAACAGTTCAGACAATCCCTGTGACCACATAATGTTCAGAAAAATTACAAGTTTTCCACTCTGATCTTGTAAACCCCACTCGGTATTTTCCTCCTCTGCTCCTCTCTCAGCCCTAGCGACGAACTTGGATAACCCAAGCATCCCAAGGGTTGTTATCCTTTGATTATTGGCCTTTTAGAGTGTCGTTGGTTGCAGATCGAATCTCCGGGTAAGGCTAACCTCATTCTTACTTCTATTTTTGGTTTAAGGTTTTCATCTTCTCTCCCTCTCATTCTGAATCTCTAAAACCCAATCAATTGGGTGAGTTTTAGGTTGAATATCCAAGGTTTGGTTGTATTGAGGTCTAATAACTCGATTGAGAGTGCGTTCAATAGCGGATTCGAGGTAGGTGGTCTAAAAGTGGGTTCCAATGGTTATTTGGGTGATTTGTACATGTTTAATTGTTTTTTTGTTTTCACATGGTTTTGTTTTGTATAACATAGGAATGTTTGATAATAATGTTGTTTAAAATGGCAAATGGGAACCCTCACGATCCCTGTGGGATGTGTTGGGTTTGTCTTGAACTAATTTAGGGCCATCCATGCGATGTGTCAGCTTTTCCCGGATCCCGGGATTGATCTTAAACAAGTGACTTTGTATTAATGAATTCTAAGCCCTCGATAAATATGTTGGCATGATTAGTGAACTTGCAATAGAAGTTAGGTGATTCTCCTAGACTTGGCTATAACCTATGGGTTAAAGAGGAATGGGTTAAATGGTTGATTCATGGGAATGATGAATGGGTTAAATGGGTTAATGTGTAAACTAATTAAAGAACATAATGGGATAGATTATGGGATTAATTTTGATTGATTATTGAGATAGTCATAACACATGGGAATTGGGTAAGTGGTTAAATGATGTGAAATGGTCATGTGTTAATGTGTTAAGGCATGATGTGGATTCCCATGTGGGTTGTTGTGAATAGTGTTTCCTGAAGGGAAATGGTTTGGATGGTTGAGGGTTACTTATATATAAGCACGTGCACATGGCTTCGTAGAGTGGGGTATGACATGAGGATCTACGCCCACAGGTTGAGTGAAGACTGAGGTTCTAAACTCCACCCTAAATGCACGGGTTAGGAAAGGGGACTGAGGGTCTATTCTCCTAACGGTTGCATCCACCCAGACTGAGGCTCTGAGGTGAGGTTATGGTTTCTATGAGGGGTTATCCCTAGTGAGATAGGATACCTATGTGTTTACCCTCATCCATGTGATTGTTGGGCTTGGACCCATGTAACTTAATGAATGTGATTAACCCACGAAAATGTGATGAAATTGTAAATGTTTATAATGGGTGTGTGGTGAATGGTAATGGAAGTGGCAATGGCTTGGATTTGAACATGTTGATGGAACCTTAATTACATACTTGGAAATTATCATTCACATTCCTTTGCATGCACTACCTGTTTATACTGGATATTTTGCAGACACCGTTGGTGGTGGCCTACTAAGTTATACTCACAACCTGCTCGGGCCACCGTTGGGTACCCGAGAAGACTTCATGTTTGTAGGATAGGAGAAGGGAAACGGTCCTTTCTAGATATTTAGTGGACATGGGTAGCACTTGGTGGGGGATCCAGACTTGGATCTGGGACCGTTTTGGGGATTTTGGACACTATATTTATTTTGGGGTTTTGTCCAGTTTTTTACTTGTAGTATGACATGGAATATTTATTTTTTGTAAATGGTTGATATACATGGTTCTTGTTTATTGGTTATTGTTTCTGCTACATGGTTTATTTCTGTTGTGGCTTACTCTGATAAAAGGGGGTATAGTCTTCCCACTTGACTACATAGACCCCCACTGCTAGTCAGAAACCATTGGCGTATGGGGAGGTGCGCTAAAGGTTATGTAGCCACCCGGCTTGGAGCACCAGTTTAGTGGATTCTAGGTTGGGGTAATTACAAAGTGGAATCAGAGGAGGTCTTTCTTCTCCTTCTCTGAGGAATTGTTATTTGGGATTGGTCGCCAACGGTTAAGATGTGTCGGGCCTTGGTAATGAGCTCGTGCTTGGGAGTAGATAACCCAGGTACAGGGGAAACCCCAGTCACCCTAGGTGGGAAATGTTGTTCATGGTTGTGTGATGTTACAGTTGATGATATTTCACCGTTTGGTGGTGCACATGTGTTTTGATGTGACTATTTTTTGATATTTGGCATTTGGCCTTAATGGCATGAGGATTTTCATCCATGCATCATTGTAGTCACCTAGGGAGGTAGGTGACATGCATTGTATTAGGAACACACACGGGATGGGTGTGTGAGGCAGGAAAGTAGGGTGCACCATGCATTTCATGAAACCAAGGAATAATGAGAAGAATAAAATATAACATGTGGGTAAATGATGTTTAATAGAGTAATAGGGTTTGAAAAAAATTGGAAATTTTTTTGGGTTAATGTATGAAAAGTGGGTTGTTGTAGCTAGTAGGAGATTTTGATAAAATTGTGAGAGTCTCATGGTATGCATTCTATGAATCTTGTGGTTGGAATTGTAGAGAAATGCCACCACGATGTCGATTACCCATTGGTCAACGAGAGGATGTTTCTGAGAACACTCCTCCAGTAGAGGAGCAAGAAAATGTGGCGATCAATGAAGATAGAGAAGACCAGTTCCGATAGAACATGGCTTTCCTTATGCAGATGATGGATAGGGACCCAGGGCGGGTTGCACTGAGTATGTTTGAGCTGACCCGGGAGTTCCAGATGCAGCACCCTCCGACCATCATCGGAGAGGGTGGGCCAGAGGCAGCGGAGTTCTAGTTAGAGTCTGTCCAGACGATACTGGACCATCTTGTGACCTCTATCGAGAAGCGGGTGAAGCTAGCCGCTTAGATGTTGCGAGGCCAGGCGAGGCGTTGGTGGACCATTCAGGCTCAAATCGAGAAGGCTGAGGGAATGTCGTGGAAGGTTTTTTAGGAAACGTTTCAAGAGAATTTCTACCTAGAGACCTTGAGACAGGATCGGGTTGCAGAGTTTATGAGCTTGACTCAGGGATCGCTATCGGTGAAGGACAATGCTAGTCGCTTCACTAATTTGAGATGTTTTTTCCCAGTGTTAGCAGGGTATGAGGCAGCAGTAGCAAGGCGTTTCCAGGATGGGATGCGACATGAGATCTGGTCTCAAGTAAACATATTCCACCTGAGGTGGTTCGAAGAGGTAGTAGATCAGGCACTGATCTCAAAAGGAAACCTGAAGGGATCTTCGGGTAGTTGAATTATGGTGTTAGTGGGACAGATGAGCGGTGTAGCTACCAAAGATCAAAAGCAATTCCATGAGAGCACACAACATGGTGGATGTGTGAAAAGTGGCCGGAAGAAAGGGCCAATATCTCATAGTGGAAATCAAGTGTTCTCTTATCAGTGTGGTAGGCCGGGGCATATGCGTGGTCAGTGTCCTCGACCTCCAGTTGAGTGTCATTCATGCGGTAGGATGGGGCATGTGCAGAGGATCTACAGGAACCCTCGGTAGCCGGGTGAGTGTGATGGTGGAAGGCAGGTACCAGATACAGGAAGGAGATCAGTTGCCCCGTATCAGGTTGGCAGCTGGAGCTCCACGGGCCGTACTAGTAGGGGCGGTGGACGTGGAACTCTAGGGAAAGATCACTCACGATAGCAGGGTAGTGCAGCACAGGGCGTTCAGGCTGGAGCCCAGGGTAGAGGGGCAAGTCAGCTTCACGCAGTTCAGTCGCATGGTGATGGCGAGGCTGGACCGTCTACTGTTCGAGGTATGATCCTTGTGGATTATGATTTTTCTAATGCCTTGTTTGACACATGTGCCACACACTCTTTTATCTCTACTCAAATTTTAGTATCACTGGGTTTACTTATGGAGGGGGTGTGTGGGGAGATGTCTGTTGACACTCTGTTGGGGGTGCGGGTTGAGGATATCAATCAGTGCAAGGGATGTGCCCTGGAAGTTGGTGGGTGTCATTTTCTGTGGGACTTGTTCATTCTCGAGATGTCAAGGTTTGAACTAATCCTAGGAATGTATTGGTAGGTGTTGTATCAGGCGCACATAGACTATTACTGTCGTAGAGTATCATTCAGGTCGCATGAGGGTGATTCTTTTGTCCACCGTGGCGAATGGGATGTTCGACAAGGACAAGCAGGGCCGTTTTGTCAACAGATAAGCGGACTCACGTCTTGAGTGGATTGAATAATGCATGATGACAATGAAATAGGGGATTAGACTATTTTTCCTCCTGTGGTGGATCAGTTTCAGGATGTGTTTCCTGTGGATTTCTCAGGGTTACCTCCTGAGAGCGATGTTGAGTTCACAATCAAGTTGCTGCTGGGAGAGGAGCAAGTTCTATTCTGCCATACCTAATGGCACCGGATGAACTCTGGGAACTGAAGGTTCAGCTTGAAGAGTTGGAGAATAAGGGTTTTATCTGCCCTAGTATGTCTCCTTGGGGATCTACCGTGCTTTTTGCAAAGAAGGACGATGGGTCGTCAAGGTAGTGTGTTGACTATCGGAAGTTGAATCAGATGACAGTGAAAAATTGGTACCCTCTTCCTAGAATTGATGACCTGTTTGATGAGTTGATGGATTCATCGGTGTTTTATAAGATTGATCTGAGGTTGGGTTATCATCAGTTGAGGGCGAGGTCTTCCAACATACCACGGATAGCTTTCCCGAGTCGGTATGGGTTGTTTGAGTTTTTGGTAATGCCTTTCGGCTTGACCAATGCACCGGTGGTGTTTATGGATTTAATGAACCAAATTTTTCATCCCTATATAGATTGGTTTTTGGTTGCCTTTGTTGATGATATCTTAGTGTACTCGAAAAATCATTATGATCATGCCCAGCATGTTGACATCGTCTTGGATATGCTAAGAGAGCATCAGATATACACCAAGCTATCCAAGTGTCAATTCTGGATAAGTGAGGTACATTTTCTAGGACACATCATCTTAGAGGCAGGTGTGTCGGTGGATCAAAAGAAGGTGCAGGTAGTTGTATCTTGGGATCAGCCCAAGAGTGTTTCTGATATTCGGAGTTTTCTGGGGTTGGCAGGGTATTACCGAAGGTTCATTCCGGATTTCTATCATTTGGAAGCACTACTTTCAGGCATGAACAAGAACGGAATCAGGTTCTAGTGGTTTGAGGCTTGCAAGAATTCCTTCCAAGAGTTGAAGAAGCAGCTGACGAATGCACCTATTTTGATCTTACCTGATTCGGGTAAGAAGTACATCGTGTTTTGTGATGCGTTCGGAATTGGACTTTGGGCTATGTTGATGCAGGGAGAACGGGTTACGGATTATGGGTCAATGAATTTGAGACCCCATGAGAAGAATTATCCCACTCATGACCTTGATTTGGCTGCAGTAGTGTACGTCTTGAAGTGCTGGAGGCACTATTTGTTGGGAGAATGGTTTACCATGTTTACTGACCATAATAGCTTAAAGTAAATCTTCTCATAGCGGGATATGAATTATCAGTAGTGAAGATGGGTTGAATATCTCCAGTATTTTGACATTGAGTTGGTGTACATGCCAGGAAAGGGAAACAGTGTTTTTGATGCTCTAAGTATGAAGGTTCAGAATTATGTGGTTCAGGAGTCCAGCACCGAGTGGAAGATGATGGCTTCGTTTGCATAAATTCACTTGGAGGTACATGAGAAGAATGTTCAGGTCACTCTTGCTTCCTTAACGATGGATTCGACGCTTCTGAGTTGAGTTAAGGATGGTCAGATTGATGATCCTGAGTGTTTAATCATGATGGAAAAGCTTAA
Organism: Viscum album; assembly: GCA_963277665.1. NCBI lineage: Eukaryota > Viridiplantae > Streptophyta > Magnoliopsida > Santalales > Viscaceae > Viscum > Viscum album. The sequence goes on from OY728127.1 coordinate 900,151,238, forward strand.
AGGTCGGGAGTTACCTTCTGGCTGGGTTATCGGTGTGGATGGTGTTGTTTATGTTCGTGATCGTGTGGTTGTGACAAAGAGTGTGTGGGACAAGTTGATGCTTGAATTCCATGCATCAAAGTGGGCAGTGCATCCTGGTTTGACCAAGATGTACCGTGATCTCCGAAGGAAGTTTTGGTGTCCTAGAATGACGAAGGATGTTGCCGGCTTTGTGGCGCGGTGTCTTACCTGTCAGTAGGTGAAGGCCGAGCATCAATGCCCAGGTGGTTTGTTGCATCCATTTCCCATTCAGAAATTGAGATGGGATGATGTGACAATGGATTTTTTCATGTGTCTTCCGAGGATTCCACTGATGAATGATTCCATATGGGTGGTTGTGGATCGACTAAAGAAAGTGGCTCATTTCTTACCGATTCAGGAGACCTTTATTGTCGACCAGTTGGGTGAGCTGTATGTTCGGGAAATAGTGCGGTTGCATGGTGTGCCGCCGACCATAGTTTCGGACTGAGATCCATGTTTCACATCACGTTTATGGAAAGGGATGGAGAATGCACTTGGTACAAAGGGGATTTTGAGTACTACATTCCACCCACAGACGGACGGGCAGTCGGAGCGTACGATCCAAGTATTGGAAGACATGCTAAGAGCTTGTTTCTTGGACTTCGGTGGTTCTTGGGAGAGGCACCTATCGTTAGTTGAGTTTAATTACAACAACAGTTTTCCGGCTGCAATTCAGATGGAACCTTTTGAGGCACTTTATGGAAGACCATGTGGATCTCTATTATGTTGTCTAGAGGCCGGTGAATCAGAGTTGTTGGGGCCATGTCTCACGTAGGAGACTTCAGGGAGACATCAGTTGATTATGAAGCAGATGGCTATGGCTCAGAGTAGGCATAAGTCGTATGCAGATCAGCGTCGTAGACCTTTAGAGATTGGGGTGGGTGATAAAGTGTTCCTTTGGGTGTCGCCATGGTTGGGTCACCGTCAGATATGAAAGTAGAGTAAGTAGGCACCCAGGTATGTGGGACATTTTGATATTGTGGAAAGGATCGGACCTGTGGCTTACCGATTGGATCTTCCACGATGGTATAGTGGGATGCATGATGTGTTCCATGTGTCACAGCTTTTATGGTATCACCTTGACCCATCTCACGTGGGTGATGTTGAGGATGTGGAGCTTGATGCTGAGGCGTCCTTTGACGAGTATCCGGTTCGTGTGGTGGATCAATCTGAAAAAGTGTTACGAGGCAAGGTTGTGCCATTAGTGTGAGTACTATGACAGCATGGGAGAGTTTAGGAAGAAAATCGGGAGCAGGAATCAGATATGCAGGTTCAATGGACCGAACTCTTATCTTCAATGAATTAATGAGTCTTGGAAGCTCGGCTCAAGGACGATCCGTTATAAGGTGGGGAGGTTGTAAGATCCCAGTTTTTGGAAAGGTATGTTTTATTGTATTTTTTGTTGAATACTTTATTTTTTGGGCTTTAAAATGTTTCCTGAAAGTGTGAGAGGCCTTGGGGGTGCTCTGGGGGGCTCGGGGAGCAAAAGAAAAGAAATCTGGGCAAGCCAAGCCAGGGCGCACGACCTACACATGGCCATGTAAACCGTCCGGCTTGCCCAGGCTGGACCGTTCGACCCCTCCACCTCCGGACAGAAGCATGCACACAGCTTGTGCACGGTTTTCCAAACCATGTTTCTAAACCATGTGACTCCTCCTCATCTGGGTAGTGGCATGCACACTGTTTTCGCACGGTTTTCCAAACCGTGCGAACAAACCATGTGGCCACATAATGTTGGAAAAAATTACAATTTTTCCACTACGTGCTTTTAAACCACACTCATGAGTTTCCTCCTCTCCTCTTCTCTCAGCCCTAGCGACAAACATAGCTGACCCAAGCTTCCCAAGGGTGGTTCTCCTTCAATTCTTGGCCATTTAGAGTGCCGTTGGTTGCGGATCGAAATTCCGGGTAAGGCTAACCTCATCCTTAATTATTTTTTTGGTTTAGAGTATGCATCTTCTCTCCCTCTCATTATGAATCTCTAAAACCCTATCTTTTGGGTGAGTTTTAGGTTGTAGCTCCAAGGGTTGGTTGTATTGAGGTCTAAGAACTCGATTGAGAGTGCATTCAACCGCATATTCGAGGTAGGTGGTCTACAAGTGGTATCCCATTGTTATTTGGGGGATTTGTGGCTATTTAATCATGTTTTTTCCCTTTGTTATGTTTTGAAATACCTAGGAATGTTTTATAATAATTGTGTTTAAAATGGAAATGGGAACCCTCATGATCCTCATGGGATGTGTTGGGTTTGGATTGACCTAATTTAGGTCCATCTATGGGATGTGCCGGCTTTTCCCAGAATCAGGGATTGATCTTAAACATGTGACCTTGTTTTAATGAATTGTTGAGCCCTTGATAAATATGCTGGCATGATTTGTGATCTTGGAATAGAAGTTATGTGATGCACCTAGACTTGGCTATAACCTAAGGGTTAATGTGGAATGGGTTAAATGGTTGATTCATGGGAATGATGAATGGTTTAAATGGGTTAATGTGTAAAATGATTAAAGACTTTAATGGGATAGATTATGGGTTTAATGATGATTAATTAGTTAGAAAGGCATAACACATGGGAATTGGGTAACTGGTTAAATGATGTGAAATGGTAATGTGTTAATGGGTTAAGGCTTGATGTGGATTCCCATGTGGCTTATTGTGAATAGTGATTTCTGAAGGGAAATGGTTTGTATGGTTGATGGTTACTTATATATAAGCATGTGCACATGGCTTTGTAGAGTGGGGTATGACATGAGGATCTACGCCCATAGGTCGAATGAAGACTGAGGTTCTAAACTCCACCCTAAATACACGGGTTAGGAAAGGGGACTGAAGGTCCATTCTCCTAACAGTTGAATCCACCCAGATTGAGGCTTTGAGGTGAGGTTATGGTTGCTATGAGGGGTTAGTCCTAGTGAGATAGGATAACGATGTGTTTAGCCTCTTGAATGTGATTTTTGGCATTATACCCATGTAATGTAATGAATGTGATTAACCCATGGAAATGTGATGAAATGGTAAATGGTGATAACGGGTGTGTAATGAATGGTAATTGAAGTGGAAATGGCTTGTCTCTAAACTTGTTCATGGAACCTTAATTAATTACTTGGAAATTATCATTCATATTCCTTTGCATGCACTACCTAATTATAATAGATATTTTGTAGACAACGTTGGTGGTGGCCTATTGAGTTGTACTCACACCCTGCTCGGGCCGCCGTTGGGTACCTGAGTAGAATTCATGCTTGCAGGTGAGGAGAAGTGAAAACGTCCTTTCTAGATAGTGAGTGGACATGGGTAGCACTTGGTGGAGGATCTGGACTTGGAGTCGGGACCATTTTGGGGATTTTGGCCGTAGTCTTTATTTTGGGGTTTTGTCAACTTTTTCACTTGTAGTATGACATGTCATATTTATTGTTTGGAAATGGTTGATATACGTGGTTCTTGTATGTTGGTTATTGTTTCCGCTAATTGGTTTATTTCTGTTGTGGGTTACTCATATAAAAAGGGGGTATAGTCTCCCCACTTGACTACATAGACCCTCGCTGCTAGTCAGTATCCTTTGGCGTATGGGGAGGCACGCTTAAGGTTATGTAGCAACCCAGCTCGGAACACCGATTTTGTGGCTTCCAGGTTGGGGCCGTTACACCCTCGAGACCTTTCTGAACTCCTAATGAATCCACATTAGGTCCATCAATGCAATTTAGTCCAAAATTTATAGGATCCATACCTGAGTGAAAAACTGGGTTCTTACAGTCTTCCAACCTTAAGGGAACTCTTCCCCATGTTTACATTCGATTGGAAGAAAAACACTTTATGAGAATATCTCTTTCCAATGGGAACATACGCCGGCCAACTACTCCCAAGTATCATCCTTTATATGGTTGTTCTGCCAAAATAACCATACTAGAGTTACATACTGGCCTCATAGATCCTTATTAATATGGTCAACAATGCGTATTGGATAATCCTCAAATAAATCATCAACATCCATCTCAACTTCCTTGGGATTAAATGTATAAGATGGGTCAGTGTGATAATAGTGAAGATGGGGATTATGAAATACATTGGGCATGTCATGATACCATTGTGGTAGTGAAACTTGGTAGGCTACCAGCCCGACTATCTCCAATATCTTGAACATCCCTACATAATGAGGCAAAAAATTCCCTTTCATCTATATCTATCTATTCCCTATCAAGGGCGATACCCATAGAAAAACACTATCCCCAACCTCAAACATCAAAGGTCATCGACAATGATCGACATAAGATTTCTGTATATAATGAACAGTAGACAAATGCTTAATGATTATCTAAACCTACTCAGAAGTCTCCTACATGAGATGAGGACCTAGTTGTGATACCTCGCCTACCTCTATCCAGTATAGGGTTGAACAGAACAACCTACTATAAAAGGCCTAAAATGGAGCCATCATAATTGTATCATAGAAGCTATTATAATATGATAACTTGATAAAATAGATATTATTCTCCCAAGATCCACTTAAATAAAGGATGTATGTATGGAGAATTTCTTCTAGAACCTGTATAGTATGTTATAACTATTAATATATCTGAAGGTGGAAGGTTGTTCTCAAAAGGACCTGTGTACCAATAGCTTACATCAACCCCAAACAGAACTGTGATGTGAGACATGTGTCCCTATCTACATCAATAGTATGAGGGAACCTATGTAATCATATGATCTCATAGACATACAGTCTTCCTAGATAATCAACTATGAATGTCTCTAGGGTAGGATGGATGTTGTCTACATTCATCAGTATTTCAATGAAAACAAATACAGCGTCTCTACCTCTAGGTGACCTAGGTAACCTGACTCTGAAGTCCACGGAATCATATTCCAATTACCATTTTAGGAATAGAATTGGATATAACAAGACTGCAAGTCTCTAGTGCTCCGCCTTCACCAGCTGATAGGTGGAACACCTAGTAATAAATCCTACAAATTTTAATTTCATTCCAAGCTACAAGTGCTCTTATCACATGCCTTGATAAATCTAAGAGATTCCTAGATAAACTACCCATTGAGAAGCATGGACTCACACTTCTACTCCTTTCTCATATTTTTAGGAACTCATACACATACACGTATATGAAAGATGTTATCTCTATCCACAGAACAATCAAGATTTAGGTCATCTTCAACAATAATCTCATGGAGAACCATTCCTTCATGGTCTAAAAATTTCATACTCTTCACCTTCTTAAAAAGGAAGAGGTAACCATAAATAATGAGAGATATTACTACTCATAACTATCATGAATCTCTATATGCAGCATAGAAAAAAGATCCATCAATTTCAATTTATCACTAGCTTCCTATATGGATTGTGCCTGAGTTTTTCAGCTCAGCACATTAGAAACTAAATTTCCTTTCCCATGCATATAGGCAAGATCAATGTTAAAGGACTGAATATATTCAAAAAAAATCACTATCTAAGGTTTAAGTCATGTTTTGTTGAGATATATTTGAGGATCTTGGGGTCTATATAGACCACAAATCCCATATCAAACTGAGAGTGTCTCCAGTGACATAAGGAATGGAAAACTATTGCTAGATCAAGGTTGTGTATCAGGTAATTTCTCTCACGAGGGATCAACTATTGAGATCCATATGAAACAACTATATTCTCTTTCATCAAAACATCTCTATGTTCGATTCCCGATGCATCACAGAACACAGTGTGACCTCTTCATTGCATAGTAAAAATCAGAATATATGCTATGAAAATCCTCCCTTTTTATATCATGAAAGGCTTTATCACATTCTACTAACCACATGAACATAACAACATTATTTTTCAAGACCATTAATAGGTGTGAGAAGTTGTGAGAAGTCCTTTGTGAAATGATTTTAATATCTTGGTTTCCCCAAAAAGCTTCGTATGTCAGACATGTTCTTAGGATGCTCCCAGGGCACCACAACACTCACCTTCTCTGGGTCAATAGAGACTTATTATTTAGAGATAATATAACCCAAGATGTGAAATTTTTAAATCTATAAGTGGGACTTAGTAATCAAGGAATAAATTTTATGCTCTCTCAGTGTACATAGAATTATCTCAAGGGTCATAAGATAGTCACTACGGGTTTGAGAGTACAACAAGATATCATCCACATAGACCACGAAAAAAGAATACCGATAGGGGTGGAACACCATATCTATCATAGAAAAGAAAATGGAAAAAGTTTTCATATAACCAAATGGAATAATAATGTACTCATACAAACCATACCAGCTACAGAATGTTGTATGAGGTATGTCTAATGTCCTGACTCACCCATAAGGATAGACAAATCTATTGTCATTCATAGATAAGAACATAGATCCTCAGATATGGTTAAAGAGATCATCTATACAAGGTATTAGATAAATTTTCTTGAGTGTAATCTAGTTAAACCATCTGTAAGCCACACATAGATGAAGGGTCCCATCTTCCTTCCTGAAAAAAATTCATAGGAAACACCAAGAAGAAGCGGTAATCCATGTAAAACCCCCAACCTATAAATCATCTAACTAGATCATAAGATCATGGAGTAATAATGGAAATAGGATATTATTTTTGAATGATCTCAATAGTAATATCGACTTATCTATCAGGAGTTAGGCCAGAAAAATCATCGGGAAAGACATACCTAAAATGATCTTCTATAAGAGGTAATTCAGCTGAAAGTAAACCTAGATCCTCCATAAGGAGATTCTAAATTTTGTTGGTTACTCCATCTAGCCCAGGATGATCTAGTCCAGCTCCACTATCCTAGACATCCCACTAACCCTTATGTAGAAAATTGTATCCCTATGGTGATGTAAATGTTACACTGTGATGATAATATTTTAAAAATGTGTGATACAGAACCAACCATAATCCATCTTGAAATGGACATAAAATCCCTTAATCTCAAGAAGAAATTGGTCACATATGAAGGAATAACTACCTACCTCAAGGGGGCAGTCAATGAACTAGAATATACCCTCTAACCATACTCCTGATGGTGTATATACATTCATTACACCACAAAAATACTATATCTCCACCCCGGGGATTTCCATAAATGATTTGGAGAAGAAAGAGTGTGAATAACCCATTAAAAAGAAACTAGATTCCATATAAGAGGATATTAGAATAGTACTTCATACAAAAGATGGTCCTATATCCAGATCATTAGGTATTGAATATAGTGCATGCAACTTGCCTGATCCATTGACTGGTGCTACAGCTAGACTACCATGATCAAAAGAACTCTACTAGAACTGATGATGATCATAAATCTAGATACCATGACCCTGAACACCACTTAGGACAATCTAGCTGGTGATACTTTAACTCCCCACCTAACATGACATAAAAGAACCGACCCCATAAGATGGAGCTGGTGTAGATCCTCTTCCACTAGAAGCTGATGGAATGATCTTACAGAAACAATGATGATTCCATATACAACTGCAAGCTTGGAACTCTAGTGGGCCTCTATCACACTAAGGCTTTAGGTTCCCCTATTGCCCAAACTGGCGAGACACCATATAGATACTAGTACATGTACTTTGGTGGCCACTTCCCTAATGAGAAAACTGGAGAGATCATTTTCTGCTACGGGAATAACTATTGGCATACCTCAGAAATAATCCTCTATACCTGATACTATATCTATACCTCAGGTTCCACTCACCAATAATTCCCTATTGACTATAACAGAAATGTATGTTAGGTTAAGGATATTCAGCCAAGTCCATATGGAATACTGAAGCCCATTTTTGAGATGTCTATCATGAAAAAGGTCATCACCAGATATAGGTGGTTCAAAGCACTATAACTCAGGGAAACACAATTAATATTCATAACTGAAATTGAAAACTACTTGAGATTCATGATGCAAAGACATGATCTTAGTTTCCCAGAGCATGTGACTTATTTTATTTCATTGGTATATAAACAATTAATATTAATCCTGAAGGACCAGGTAGTTTTCTAATAAACATCCTATGATACGAACTTTAACACCCCAAACCCAAAATCCCAGAGTTGGTGAATTATTTTATTACATTAACATGGATATAAGGAAGATGTGTCATGTAGGACTGATCGGTTTAGTTGTTCTGGAATCAAGATACATACAATAGTTAGAAATTACAACTTGAAACTAAAAAAACATAATAAGTTCAACAGAAAAGCCTATAATCTCTTTGATTATCCATGTAATTCATTCATATCATTATCATCATCATAACATATAAGGAAAAAACATAATAAATAGGTGATCTCAAATTCTCAGTAAAGGTAAACAATACAGCGGAAGTTATTATTAACATAAAATTTAGGCATGGTGTATAATTAAAAACACATGGCTTTAAAAATATTAAACATGACACATTACGGAAGAAATATGAGATGAGTATTTATTTACACAATAAAACATAATCATGGGTATTCTGCTGGTTGAATAACCATAGGAACTTTGAATTTATCCCCTTATAATGAGGGAAATTCTTATGCCAGACATTCTGAAACATATCGTCAAGGCCTTGACAAAGACATCTAAAAATGAATAAGGCATCGGCCAAAACCATATCTAAAAATGTGAAAGGCCTCAACCAAGTCCATATCTATTTGTCTCATGCGACCTACCAATGCATCGAGGGACTATAGCGGGACCCACCTATCACATACTATGTCCAATGCATTCCTCATATGAAATGGGTAAACATAGTCAACATATACATTCATATTGAAACTAACATATGAAATGTAAATAACATTCCCAAATAATTCAACATTAAAATGAATCAGTAGGAATAATAATGTATCATGATAGCATATCCATATTCAAACTAGTCATAAACCCTTCAACAACATGTTGTAGATGATATCATAATAGGTGAACCACAATGATGTATAAGATTCAACAAAGTATGTTGACATAGGTGAAGATATTTTTAAATGATAACATTGATAAATTCTTGAGGAAATAATCCTTAAACATTCCAATGTTTCTCATACCACCTTGAAACATTAAAATAACAATCACTTAGAATATCATTTGAATAAGGAGACACTTGAAATTATATACCAAAGGTCATTACACCACAAAAATACTATATCTCCACACCGAGGATTTCCATAAATGAATAAGAGAAGAAGGAGTGTGAAACACCCATACCTAATAAATTATATTCCATAGAGGAGGATATTAGATAGTACCTCATACTAATGATGGTCCTATAGATAGATCCTTATGTATTTAATATAGTGCATGAAACTAACCTGATCCATGGACGGGTGGTACAACTAGACTACCACAATCAAAAGCACTCTACTAGAATTGTTGGTGATCATAATTCTAGCTACCATGACCATGAACACATCTTAAGCCAGTCTAGCTGGTGATACTTTAACTCCCCAACTAATACGGTATAAAAGAACCTACCCCATAAGATGGAGGTGGTGAATATCCTCTTCCACTAGAAATTGGTGAAAAGATCTGACAGAAACAATGACGATGACCTATACGACCGCAATCTTGGAACTCCAGTGAGTCTCTATCACAACTAGGATTTAGGTTTCACTATTTTCCAAACTAGTGAGACACTATATAGCTACTAGTACATGTACTATGGTGGCCACCTCCCTGATGAGAAATCCAATAGATCATAAACTTCTACAAGAATAACTACTATCCTTCCTCAGAACCAATCCTCTATGCTCGATACTATCTCCATCCCTCAGGTTCCAGTCAACGATAATGTCCTTATTGACTATATCAAAAAATTAAGGTATGAAAAAGATATTAAATGGAGTCTATATTGAATATAGAATCCTATCCTTGAGAATTCTATCAGGAAAAAGGTCATCACATGATATAAGTAGTGAAAATCAGTATAACTCAAGGAAACACAATGAATATTCTTAACTGACATAGAATCCTACTCGAGATTCGTGATGTAAAGACTCAACCCCATTTTCCCGGATCTGGTGCCTTATTTTATTTCATTTTCATATAAACAAGGAATATTCATCCTGAAGGACCAAGTAGTTTTATACTAAACATCCTATGATACCAACTATAATGCCTCAACCACAAAATCCCGTAGTTGGTGCATTATTTTATAACATTGACATTGATATATGGAATATGCATCACATAGGACCGATCAGTTTAGTGGTTTTGGATTCAAGATACATACAAGAGTTCAAAATTACAACTTGAAACTAAAAACAACAAAATAAATTCAGTATAAAATATATAATCTCTTTGATTATCCTCTAAATTCATTAATATAATAATCATCCTCATAACCTAGAAGGATAAAACATAAGAAAGGGGTGAGAAAAAGTTTGCAGTAATGGTAAACAATATAGAGGAAGATATCATAAACATAAACATTATGCATTGTGGATAATTGAAAATAGATTCCTTTAAAAATATTAAAAATGAACACATTATGGCAGGAATATGAGATGAGTAAATATTGCCATAATATAACATAATCATGGGTATTCTACTAGTCGAATAACCACATGAAATATGAAATTATCCCTTAATAATGACGGAAATTCATATGCCAAAAATTCTGAAACATACCATCAAGGCCTCGAAAAAGACATCTAAAAATGATTAAGGCATCATCCAAAACCATATCTAAACATGGGAAAGGCCTCGGCCAAGTCCATATCTATTTGTCTCCTGAAAACTACCAATGAATTGAGGGGTTATAGTAGGCCCCACCAATCAGATACTAAGTCTAATGCATTAATAATTTTAAATAGGTGAACATAATCAACATAAATATTCATATTGAAAGTAACATATGAAATGTAAATAACTTTCCCCAATCATTGAACATAAACACAAACCATTCGGAATAATATGGTATCATGATAGCATATCCATAGTCAAACTAATCGGAAACTCATCAACAATATATTTTAGATGATATAATAATATATAAACCTCAATGAAGTACAATATTCAACATATTATGTTGACATAGGTGAATATATTTTTAAATGTGACCATTGATAAATTTTTGAGCAAATAATCCTTAAACATTCCAAAGTGTCTCATACCACCTCAAAAAATACAAATCATAATCACTTAGAATATCATGTGAATAATGATACACTAGAAATTATATACTAAACTAAATTACATACACCACAAGTAAGAAATAATTGGTGAACAAGTAATATATCTCATAGAAGTTAAAGTGAGGTGAGAAAAATCTATTTTTCTTTAGAAAGAGGAGTTCCTTTGGAAAATCTTTTTTATTTTTCATAAAATTAGTTTTAAACATGTATATCCAAGAAAAGAAAATGTACAGAAATTTATGTTACATTTGAGACATAAATGATTCCCCACTGAAGTGAAATCACATAAAAAGTGTTTTTAAAGAAGCATTAGAATTAAAACATTTTAGTGCGGTTTAAGGAATTTATTAAAGAGATTTTAAAGCACAAGGCATGTTTTCATTCATAAAACAAGAAATGAACAAAAAAATATTTTTCATGTCCATATTTTTTCTTTTAGAATGATTAATAATTCTTAAAAAATATTATATATTGATCTTCAAAATAGGTAAGAATTCGAGGAGTTCCATGAATTGGGATTGTATTTCAGGAAATATTTTTAAAAGATCCTTTTAAAACATGTAAATCCTGGAAAATATAGAAGGATTATGGTTGGAAAACACATATATACCATTTAAATAGAATTTATTCGGATTGAATAAGAATACATAAATATTTCGTCAAGATATGTAGAGAATAAGAGTAACCTGAGTGAGAACGGATGTTTGGGTAGAAAATACTTACACTTTGTAATCAATTGAATCGTATGCACAAAAATTAATAATCATCAAAGGATACGTTTAATATCATGAAAATAACAATATTCATGATATTAAACATCAATTGGTAGTATACATACACCATACACATGTAATAGTAGTGAATACAGAATATCTCACAAAAATGGAAGTGAGATGAAGAAACCCCTTACAAACATTTCAGCTTGGTAACAGGTGTTTGTGTGAGGGATTAATGAGAGGTAAAGGGGTATCCCATCATTTATATATCAGATTGTCATTATGGGGTAGGTGAAAAAACATGCCCCATCATATTGAATTAAAAATAAAAGGACATAACATAGGGGGTATTCTTGAATAAAAGTGAGAGAAGGGATCCCTTACCTTAAATATGATGGTGTTCTTCGCTTGATGTTAATGACCTAAATAACCAAATTAGGTTCATTAATTAACAATTAAATATCCCTTTATACATTTATTTGGTTCATTGTGACTTTATTAAGTTCATTAATGGCCTTTTAGATGGGTTAAGGGATTCAATTTCATTGTTCGTGTGTGGTCATTTTCATAATATTCTAGATCGTCTCACTTATATAAGAGTATGGTAGTCCATGTAAGATGGGAGTTGAAGTCTAGAATTTATTTTATATTTTATTAATGAAAATTCATAAGATTACATTTTTATAAAATTCAATTTTTTATTTGGAGTGAAGGTGATTCATTATATAAAACATTAATGATAAAGGCTTGGATTAATTTGGCGATTTTTCTCAAAATTACCTTGTTTTGTATTATTATTTTACATCATGACTGCATAAGGATTCCAGAAAATTACATAAGATAATATATATATATATATATAATAGTCTTTTTCAATAATAAAAATGGTTTCAGGACCTGAGTTGAATAATCTAAATCAAAGTGAAAGTATTGTCATACTTGAATGTGATAAATCAACACACCTCGAACGATGTTTCAGTTTTTGGATAAATGAAGGGGAAAAGGGAGATGAAGATGAATTATCCCATTATCATGAAAAAATATGGTACTGGAGTTTTCATACAACTTTTATGAGGAGTGTTAAGGAAAGAAAAGAGAACAATGGTACAAGGAAATGAAAGAAAAGAAAAGGGTAATTTTACCTCTTGAATTAACCTTCCATGAGAGCCTCTTAAGTGAAAAAGACGTGGTTTTTTATGGGACCAAGGGATGTTGGGAATAGGGAAGGATCTTGGTAGGATATTTGGGAAGAATTTTTGTAAGGCACAAGGCTTGAGAGGAGTGAGGATAATAGGGTTCAAGAGGTGGTATTTATAGTGGATGAGAGGAGGGTTTTCCTTATATTTTAATCATTAGTTTATTATTTTTAATAAGACAAGAAATAGTGAGGATTCCATGACCAAAAAACTTCACTCCATGTACTGATTCCTTTGAGGTCTATGGTTCTCTACAAAAACCTTCAATATAATTTCTTTCTATCAAACAACATCACTTCACCGAATTATCCCTCATGAACCACTTTCGACCTTAGCCAATTTTCCGAAGTGAAAGATGTTTTATAATTATATTCTATATCAATTATTATTTATGGGATTAGAGCTCCTTATATTGGAAAATAGATTCCCAAAATCCAATAATTCATTATTTACTAAATCATAGATTTGGTACACCCTTCATTGCATACCGTTATCTCTCCACGAACTACAACCAACCCGCAAACTATTTTTCCTGGTCCATGTAATACCTTTTCCCCTCCTTCGCAGTGGTTGTTCTCTTATGAAAAAGAAAATACACCCTGAAGTCCTATATTGTTCCTTGTACTATATTCCTTCACCGCAAACCATTTTTGGTTCTAGAAACTGCATTGTGTACCTTTCTCACTATTTCATACTACGTTGTGTACCTTTCTCACTATTTCATACACAGTCGCGAACCATTCTTGGACATGGTACGAGGTCTATGTCCCAAACTACGCAGCTTCCTTCCATTGTCGATTTACATAAATGTTCTTCAAATCATTCACTTTTATGAGAGAAACCTTTCTTTTCCAAACACAAACTCTCAATTTTGATGCCGAAAAATTTGGTAAACACTCGGAAACTGCACCTACTTAAAAACTAGATTTGGAAAATATCAACCATACTCATTCGTTGCCATCTATCTTTTTCAAAAAACACAATCACACTCAAAACATACAGAGAGGACACCATGATTGATTTTTTTTCCTAACAACATCCCCCATTGGGTTTATCGACAACTACTCTCATAACAATTCTTCATATTTTGATACATCGTTAAAGCTCCTTCCTTCTTTGATTATCATTCGCCTATTTTGATTGAGATAGCATTAAAATATTTACTCAACACATACTTTGATCCCACATGACCCTTTATCATCATGAGAAACAAGAGTTATATGAAAAGTTCATAAATGAATCACTTCAGTCCCGACACCAATTCTTAAAACTAAACACCTGCTTTCTTCACGAACCATAGTTGTCGTGGTATATATCCTCTGATCAATCACTTATATCATCATCATATTTAAAACTCCCCCTATCCAATTGATCCCCCTATCTTGTTGTTCCACCACTCATCTTCCCTCATGTCTTATCAAAGAAAATTTCTCCCCCTTGAATAGTCACACTTTTTTCCCCTATGTCAATGAACCTCAACGACACATCATGGTTAACTACAACAGGATAAATAACACATATCAGTACATTAGGATAAAACACACTATACCTCAGAGAGAGGGGGACCACATCCACACATTTTAATGTGCGATGAGTCGAATGGACTCTTAGAGATAGTTGATTCCTTTCAATTACTTCATAGGGTAAGGACTTTGTCAGGATATCTGCAACCTGTTGTTTTTTAGGCACATACTCCAACGTCCCAAGTCCATGCTCCAATTTCTCCTTGATAAAAAGTTACACGATTTCAATTTAATTTGTTCATGAGTGATGGACTAGATTTTTTATAAAATTTATATCACTTCAATTATAATAATGGATTCTGGTCGGAGACATCACTTCAACTCCCATATCTTCAAGGTACTGCTTCATCCATAGTAACTGCATGCACACTTGAGTAGCAAAAATATATTCAACATCCATAGAGATCAATTAAATGAAATATTATTTATTTCTTACCTAATAAATACACAATCCACCACCATAGAAAGAACCTCCTGATGTATATTTTCAGTCATCTGTTGAACCGTCCCAATTTTTATTTGTATATCCCCATAGCTCTCGCTCATAATTTTCATTATACATCAAACGGAAATCCACCATGCCCTTGATATATAGAAGTATTCATTTCACTATAAGCATGTGACTTTATTTTGGGTTACTTTGATACTATGATGATTGATATGTGAAAAAAAATATCTAGTCATGTCAATATTAAGTACAATAGGCTTCCAATGATCTTCATGTATTCTGTGACATTAACCGATTTTCCTTCATCATCCCGAGATAGTTTCATCCGAGTAGCCATCAGAGTTTTCATATCCTTTTAATTATCCATTAAAAACCTTCTCAAAACATCATTTTTATATTTATATTGTGAAATTAATGTGGAATTCTTTCCTTCTATTAATGTAGACCAAGGAAAAATGTCAGTTCACTAATCATCAACATTTCGAACACACTTTCAATGGATTTGGAAAATGGACTGCATTATGTTTCATCTGATCCACTGATGATTATTTCCTCGGCATAAACCATAACCATCATCCTTATATTTTTTTCATTTTTCATTTATATATTGTAATCAACCCCACCACAATGGAAAACAAGCTTCTTGAGATACTAGTTTACTCTAGAATACCACGATTTTGATGCTTGATTCAACCAATATAGTGCCTTCTTCAACTGAATTTTTTTATCGTCTTCATTAATGTGAAAACCATATGGTTTCTCGATGTAGACTTCTTCTTCACAAACTTCATTAAAAAACGATGAATTGACATCCACCTGTAAAACCATGAACTTTCTATGCACTACTATGGAAAAAAATAATCCGATTGCATCCACCATTGAAACAAGTGAAAATGTCTCATTAATATAAATACCCACTATATAGGATCACCCTTTACACAAAAGTAATTTTAGTTTTTGAATCACAACACCATATTAATTCATTTTTTTGTGAAAGGCCCATTTTTTCCAATAATATTCTTTGCTGCAGGTCTTGAAAAAAACACCCATGTCTGATTCATCTCAATTTGTTCAAGCTCTTCATTCATAGTCTGATCCCAAATCTCATCTCCATCTTCCTCATAAAAAATATTTAGGCTCCGACTATGACAAGTATGATTCTTATTGTAGATTCCTTATCTTCCTTGTCTTCACCAGTGCTATTTGATCACCAATTATGTTAAACCTATCAATATTAGCTCTTCCCTTTTGTATTCCTGATGATACTGAATTATTCGCATCCTTCTCACCATATAAAGATTCATCTGAATCAGCCTTTAGAACTAGAGTATCTCATGATATTCTTATCTCTTCATCACTATCCTCTTGATACTGATCGTGCATTTTATGATGTTTCTATTCATTTTCCACTATAGTCACATTGTGTCTTTCAACAATCTTTCTCAGACTCTTATTGAATAATTTATATACTTTTTTTGATTATCCAAGAAATATCTCTTCATCTTCATATGATTTAAACATTATATTCTCCTTCTTATTTAAAATGAAACACTTACTTTAAAATACTCGAATGTTCTTCAATGATGGAATCATTCCATACCATATGTCATATGGAGTCTTATCTTCTTTAGGATACAATAAATCTCTCCTTGATGTGTAGACTATGGTCATTAGTTCTTCTTTCCAAAACTTATCTGAATGGCCTTTCATAATTAGCATTAATTTACTGATATTGTTGATAATCCAGTTTATTCTCTCAACTACTCCATTTTGTTTTATAGTTCATACCGCTAATACATGATGCCTTATCCAATGTTTCTTGAGATAATACTCAACTTGGAAGTTTGTGAAAAATTTTCCATTATCAATTTAGTTCTTCTGGATTTTTTCCAAGCATATTTTCAACTTCCCATTGATATCTTTTAATGCAACTGAACACCTCAGACTTGTGGGTAAGGATTGATACCCATTCCATTTCTCTAAAATCATCAATGATGATAACATAGTATCTCATTCCATTTATATCCCTTGGAAAATTGGTCCACACACATCAATATGCACTAACTCAAGAAACTCTGATGACCTCAAATCTTTAGGATTATATGTCTTCAAAGTGATCTTCCCATGTTGACAAGAATCGCATGTATGGGTATGATCACGTGATAATCTAAGGAGATTTTGTGAAGCATCATATTTCTATGTATCATATAAGGAAGTTTGGAATATGTGGCCATGATTTTTATGACAAAAAATTATTTTCTTCATCCTTGGATAGAAATAAAATATATTCTTCTCTACTCATGAGGCAGATATTCCCTTTTTGTACGCTTTCCCTGTAATATAATAGCATCATCCTTTGCCTTGATGACACATATTTTCCGTGAAAATATTATGGAATTTACTGAGTCACATAGTTGACTTACACATAATAAGTTGTCACTAAGACCTTTAACAACCATGAAATCCACTAATATCATATATTTTTCATCCAAACATGGCTTTTCCTGAAACCAATAAATTTCAGGTCCTCATAATTTCCAAATCATATGATACCTTATTTTTCTTACCTAATTCCAGTCACCAAATCATTATTCCATGTAAAATTTGATGTGAATCCACTATCAATGATACATTTACCTATATGATCTGATGCTCTAAATTCAATTTCTGAAAAAACTATTTTATCATCCCTTTTCTTTTTGACCCATGTTTTTACATCATACTGCACATGGAATGATAATCGTGATCTTACTCATTATATGATAGACCAACATCATCTTGTAGAGCTGCAAATTGATTTTGAATATTAATCACTTTTGATGATACTTTTGGATTCTTCTTATGACAACATTCAGCATTCTTTGGCACATTCCTTTGTATTGTTGATGATAATTATCGTTCCATATATCTGAATTCTCCACGCTCAAAACAATGACTGTCAAATGATGACCTTGAATATTGAGATCTGTATGACAACCTCTAATGTTCTTGTTACCTTTGGTACCTATTTTCTAGGGAGAACACATTTTGTGAGTGTCCCAAATTTCCACAACAATAGCATATTATGCGAGGTACACTCTTATATGTCACTGTTACACAACTAATCATCCAATTGGATTTCTAAATATTCTAAGTCTTCTTAATACCCAAATCCATCTTCAATATTGTAGTGGGTACCTATGGTATGACATCAATTGTTATTGTTTTTCGTTATTGTCCAAGCCCCATTCTGGCATTATCATTCATATTTGAGTGTTGATTCTATTCATATAGACAACTCTGATCAACATTCATCATCTCTGTTTCCTATATGATCTTATTTCCTAATGTTGAACCAAGAGTTATCAGTTTCTACTGAGCTTTAATTGTGTGTCATAGACCGAAGACTTCCTCTTCATGTTCTTTGATACGTTTGATTTGATGTTTTCTAGTTTCAGTCAGACTATCGATTTAACTTTTCTATCCTTCAATTTTCACCTTTTTCTCAACAACCTCTCTTGGGATATATGGCATTGGAGAAATCAGTTTTTCAATTAATTCATTCAGCTCAGACTTCTCAACTTCTTGAGTTTCATGTATAATTTCGCATTATGAATCACTCTGTTGGATTATCTTGTTTTGGCTCTCCAAATATCTATCTCCCCAAGAGTGGCTTAAACCTCGACTTGATCATCAACTCTTCCCTCAACTTCACCTTATTCATTGTCACTTTCTTCTTTTATTAATTTTTTTACATCTTCCACCAATGCATCGACTTCATGATCCTTACAGTCCTCCAATTTTACTACCTCTAATTCATTTGAAGTGTCAACTTTTCTTGAAAGAATATTCTTCTTTTTGAAGAAATTTATATTGAACTTTTTCTTACTTATAACATTGGTTGAATATTTCCTCATTAGAATTTAATCTCCATCATCTAAATCTTATTGAAACTTCTTTGGGAACCATGTTGAATTATTTCCAATCTTTCCACATTGAAAACATGCAATTGGAAGTTTTCACTTAAACTCTTATTTTACCCTATGTAGATTTGAAGAAAGGAATGAAATCACCTAATCTATCTCTTCATCTTCCTGGCCATCTTCCATGGTGAGCTTCTTCATGGACTTTAATGCCACCTTTTTGGATTTCCCCGTTTCTACATCTTCATTATCATCATTTTCCATTTCATACGCTACAAGGGTACTATGAAAGTTATCTAGTGTCATCTCATTCAGACATTTATCTTCCAATACTGAAAATTTTGGATTGAACTATGGTGGATGTTTTCCCAATATACACTTCACAATCTTTATATCATCAATAAAATCTCAAATATCATGCATGTATTCCATAACCACATTTGATCAATCAAATAATGTGTCACAAAATCATTTGGGTTCATTCTTAGGTCTTCTTACTTGTTCCGTAAAACCCGCATCTTTTCCCCTCTAAATTTTTAGTCCCCCACATAAATTTTTAGAAACTTTTCCCACATAGAATGTGATGGTTTTTACAACATAAACTTTGTATAAATTTTATTGGATAGGGATCCCCCTAAATAATTGATCCATTTAGCATCAATATCTTGTTCCCTTATTTTATCTTCTGATAAAGCACCATTATTGATATCATATGATATTCCATGCATAGCAGCTATGAAGACATCAATTCATAACGATTAGAAGTAGATTTTCATCTGATTATTCCATAGTTGAAAATTATTTCCCTCGATGATCAGAATTCCTTTTTGATTGACTATCTCAATTTCTTATATTGAGAGATAACCACTGAATGTCAACATTTAGATTTGATGCCAATTGTTAGGTCCACTAGGATGAATACCCTGAGATGGGGGGTGAATCAGAATATGAAAGATTAAAACATTTTCCACTTCAGATATTATCTTTTTGTTAAACAAAACACTCTTCTCTCTCATTCCCGTTGCAATGTATGAATAGAATTGAAATCATGCACAAGGCACAACAATTTTTACTTGCTTCACCATCCCTAGGCTATGTCCAAGGAGCATAAAATGATGATGTGTTGATGTACCAAATTTACTAAGGCTGACTTACAATAATGATTACAAGGATCGGGATAGATCTTCTATTCCCAAGCTCACTACCTTTACAGGGGTCAGGGTCTACTCACTGCATTACCAAGTGTCACTCTCTAAACCTCTTTCTCTAGATCACTACCAGTGGAAAGGGTCACCATCTTCCACTTACTTTTCTCACTGCTCTGGGAAGGGATACAAATCACAGTTTAAGGAATTTTAGGTCCCTTAATTTGTAGGAATTTTTGCATAATCAACTATAGGTAGATTCTTTGTTGAAGTACCTTTTCCTCCCACATATGAAATCAACCTTTCTTCATACTTTTATGTAACGAAAAATACTTTTGAAAATTGATTTTGTGCTTTTGTAAGCACTCTTGTGTGTTCTGTGAACCACCTACGTCTCCCACATACTATGTAGCAGATTTTATATGTGGATTTCCTCCTCTACATACTCTTTCTGATTCTGAAAATCGTCTGTGCTTCCATATGATGCATCTATGTTCCGCCTCTGCGAACTGCCTCTATGTACCACATCTATGTACTGGATACACTTATACTCCTACAAGATTCATTACATGTACTGGATAATCATCCTCTACATATCGCGTATTCCTATTTTTCATACTGATTACTTTTAGGACTATGGTTCTCCTAAAAAACCTTTGACGGAATTTCTTCCGCTCGAACAACTTCACTTCGTGGAATTCACCCTCGAGAACCACTTTTTCCCTTAGCCAAATTCCTAGAGGGAAATATGTTTTCTAATGATATTTTCCATCCCTTATTAATGATGTGATTGGAACACCATATATAGGAAAAAGAGAACCAAAAAATAATATAATCCTAGATTTACCAAATCTTTGATTTGGTACACCCTTCACTACATATCGTGCTCTGACCGCAAACTGCAACCAACCCAAAAACCATTTTTCCTATTCTACATACTACCTTTTCTCCTTCTTTGTAGTGGCTATTCTCTTCTACCAATAATAAGCTACCCTAGATCCTCCAGCCTTCCTCATACCACATGCCTTCACTGCGAACCATTTTTGGTTCCGTGAACCGCACCAAATACCTTTATTTTGGTCTCGTATAACGTCACAAACTGTTCTTGGACATGGTACATGGTCCATGTACTAAGTAATGAAGTTTTCTTATTTTGTTGATTTCCTTCAATATTCTTCATATTGGTCACTCCTATGAGGAAAACCTTCCATTTACAAACACAAACTCGCGATTTTGAGGCCCAAAATTTTTTCAAACACTGAAAACTATGCCACCTTAAAAATTGGATTCAACAAACATCAACCGTACTCATTTGCGGTCATCTAGATTTGTGAATAAACAAAATCACACAAAAAACTTAACGAGAGGAAACATTGAGGGATTTTTACCCAACAACCATTCCTCGTCATTTAATGGAAACCATTCCATTTTATTTTATATTTAATTACCTTGTTCACCCCCATTACCATTCATAAACATTACAAGGAGAGATAATATTGTGCAAGAATTACATTCAGAAGTCAAATTAAACTTTATAGTTATCATTTTCATATAATTTATGTATATGTTCATCTGAAACGGATCATCATTCCTAGTGAATTAGGGACCTATAATCCTTATCAAAGGCAATGAAACCAATTGATTTTAATCTAATGGCTCGACTTTGTAAAATAATAATTCAAACCCATGATGGCCCATAACAACCCATGAATTGAAAACCAAAATAAATCAATCTTAGAAAAAATTTAGAATAACATAAGCTAATATCAAAGAATCACATAGAAATCATAGGTACATCATGAAATTAATGAAGTGAATTCACCAAAATGTCATGTTAATAAGAACCAAATGTAAATTCTAGGTGCATATGATGGTTCATGTAACAATTATCCTTTCCGTCATATAAATGTGTCTAGGATGATAAAAATTCCTCAATCAGAATAATAATAACAACAATACATAGCATGTGCATCACCCAACGGTGAAATTATATCAATAGTAAAAGGGAAAATAGAAACGATAATTATAATTCCTCCAACTAGGTTTTTATTCCAAACATGATATCACGATGCCCAAGAAAGGCTTATAACCAATTTACATGCACTAAAAATATCCTATTATACTGTCTCCAATTAGTAATTCAATAAAGGAACTACTCTGATGCCACATTGTGATGTCCCAAACCCGGATTTTACATAAGAGGGTCCCCAAGCCTGATGGGCCACATGGCCTCTTGCGCATCACCCCAATTGCATGAGGCTTCCGACTAGAAATAAAGACCAAGGGTGTGTCTTTGAGGAGATTATGACCTCATTACCATAGTGTATCATAGAGGATTAGATGTAATAAAAATAGGTAAATAGTGGAAGTAGAATATAAGTGAAGGAATAGAAGAAGCTTACTAGAGAAATAACAGATAGCCGAATATCTGGTAATAATATAAAAAAGGGGATGATGATGTGTTTTAGGTTAGTAATGAGTTGGAAACATGTATTCCATAATCAGAAAGTCATGCCATAAAAAAGTAAAAAAATTGTATGAAAAATATATCCCCAACATCATGAGCTCCAACTAAGTCATTTTCTACCAGCTCCATACTAAAAAGTCAAGCAATCAAGTGACCAAAGAAGTATGCTTCCCTTTATCCATACTTTCATACCTATATTATGCCCCACGTACCAACAGTTCCCAAAGAGGGTGTGAGATAAATCTCAGTAGGCCACCAACAATGATGTCTATAACATCCTATCAGTGTAATGGAAATTGTAATAGTGTGAAAGAATGCATATATAACGTAAGACACTACAATGAAACTGAATATGCAAGTACATGATTCAGCCCTCAGTTGGTGTCTAAAAATTTAACTAGTTCATTAGTTAATTAATTACCAGTCTATATAAATAGGTCACATGGGGAATATTAATCACTGATAGTAATTGTAAAGGTTCCAAGATGTTACAAGGAAACCTGTTTGATAATAATAATAAAGGGATCCAAGGTTATAACCAAGGAATCTATGAAATCACGGGTCGCAAACTCAGTAGTAACTATAGCCTAGATTAGTGTATGTCTTTAATCAAAGGATCATCATCGAAGGCATTAACCAATAATCATGATCTAATAGAATCTAAGGAACACATCCAAGGTAAGATGAGAGTAAGCAGTGGATGGGTTAAAGGATGTAACCAAGGCACCGCATGTAACATTGAATCAAAGTAGTGTATCTATGGCATCCCATAATAGAAATGGAAGGATCATACAGTGTCATAATGGGCATCCAATTATAGATAAGAATCAGGTTCTAGGGTATGTCTCACCTAAGGTAACTGAAATCCTTGAATGGAAATGACATCCATGAGTGATTAGGGAATAACCTTGGGAATCCAAAAATCTATCTCAAGTCAGGCCACCCCTATTATAATTATTTCATGGTACTTATATAAGTATTCACCTAAATTTAAACAACTATTCCATATCATAATTATACCATTAAGAGTCATGAGGTTCAATAATTTCCTTTAATTAACGTTACAAGGTTGAGGGACTCACAACCTATTAATTAAAACGTGTGATTCATGGTTAATTCACTAGGTTCATACCTATACCTTCCATCATACATGGAATGGGATGCTACGACATGAAACCAAAAATTAATTAAATTCCACTATCCAAATTAATAAATATTAAACATACATTCCAATTACATTTTAAGTATAATTATCAACTTACATCACTTACCTTGGGAAGGTGAAATGGTAAGGGACTACATCACTCACCGTTAATCAATTAAACAGCCATTTAATACTAGGAGGCTTACCATAAAAGTGGTAAAGCTATAAATCTTCCAAATAGTGGCTCAAAATTTTCAAAAAACCAAAAATCCAATTATGGATAAATACCCTAAATGGTGTGTTAGGCGTTGTGGACATAACAACCAATATCCAAATATATATATTGCAAGGGTCCTATAATACAGTTCTAAGGACGATAAGAAAGGCATATATACTCAACAGATTGTGCCTGATGAAATTGGTGTGCCAACACATCAATTTCCAAAATGAAGAAACTCATGAAGAAATTTATAGACCACCTAACGTAGGATCATATGACCTTCCTCATCCTATGTCAGCATCTAGTTAAGTCTGGATTGTGCTAGATCTGATGAATGGATCAATTCAATGAAATTTTGTCATATGAGCCTAAATCTAAATAGTTTTTTTATACGAATAATAATGATGTAAAATTAAAAATGAATCGAGAACATATTAACATAGATGAAATGAGATGAACGACGCTTCGATCAGACTTTAGATAGACGATGGAACTGAATTACTAGAATTGGTTAGAAAAAACTCAAATAGGAGAAATTTATGGGTGACGTCTTCTAGAGAACATAACCAAAGGATGGGTGAGGTTAAAACATGACATTTAAGTTCAATTTCATAAATTCTCCTTAATTTTTCCTTCAAATGATTTGGATTCATGGTATTGAAAATCATGCATAGTTTTTTGTAGGAAGGGGTGTACCCACACGGTTCGACCACATGGTTAGGAAAACCATGCACAAACTATTTGAAACAACTCTTTCAAATTTGAAGATATTTTTTCATAGTCCTGTGACAAAATACACATGGTTAGTGAAAACCATTCACCCTACTACAACTCTCTATCTAGCCTCACATAGTTTCAAAAACCATGCAGCCTACCTTGAACTATTTAAACCATGTAACATGCCATTTTCACTATAAAATCTAGTCTTCAGGCTATAAAAAAGCCTTAGAGAACTTCAAGACCCTTACAAACTCATATGGAATCCCAACTATGATCATAAAATTAATTTAGACCAACATTTAAAGGATCCATACCTGATTGAAAAACCTGGTTCTTATAGTATCAGAGTAGGGTTTAGTCATACCTTAGATATTAGGGATAGTAAACCTTAGTGATATCTCTTGGGATATGTCTAGGGATATGTCTAAGGATAAGACTAACTATTATCCAATGTGTAGGAAAATGTACTGAAATTTTAGTAATGTATAGAGTTAGTGGTTTCTATGAAATTAAGTCCATATTTGTATATTAAAATATAATGTGGCTCTAAAAGAGTTCTACCAAGGGGTAACAACACTGAAATGGGAACATTAGTATTAAACTCTATTGTGACCATGTTCCCAACAATGGTCTCTTCATCACACCTCTATCAATACTCTTAGAGGATATGATTTCAAAACTCACAAAATCATTACAAAACATCATAATTGATTGGAATAGATAATGATAATTATTTATATAGATTAATCCAAATATTTCATCAATTAAAAATATGGATTCATATTTTAGTCCTCCTATCATAGATTTTTAGGGATTATCTCGTTTCCCATTGTGACTATATTTTCTCACATAAGGGTTTTTGGATTTATTCAAAGGATGGAACTTGTATTAATTGTGTGAGAAAAAAATGAAATGATCATTTAAGAAAACATCCTCATGAGAAACCAAATGCAATGAAAATTGGGATTCAATATTTTATTACCATCCCTACTTAAATACCTCAAGTTATTTGCACTAACATGGTTCATGTGGAATATAATAATTTACCTTAGAAGGAGAAATATTCCATTGAATATTTTATATGAAAAATTACAACCTCCTTCAATAGGACTTCTAATCCAATGGTTGCTGAGAATTTGATCAATGTGGTGGAAAAGATATTTTCTATTCAATAATTCTTAGACCATGAAAATTGTTTCATATAAGTTTATTATTTGGATGTTGATGAATATAAATGCCCAAATATTATTAAAAATATAAGCTAAGATCATAAAATTAACTATATGGAATTAAATGAGTTTAACATAAATTTTTTAGTACGTAATTTCCTTATATTTTTATACAAATATAGATAATGAAATCCTTGATCTTAATCAGAAGGATGATGAACCCATTGGTATTTCTGAGGAAAATATTTTAGGAGTTGTAAGGTATTTCTCATGTTTAATCATTTTCTGGGAAATAAAAATTGATCGATTCTTTTTTTTTGAAACAAATTCATCCAAAGTAATTATCCATAAGGAAATTAGGAACCTATGAAGAAATAATTTGATGTGCACTTAAATCGGGAATAAAAGCTGAAAACCATCAAAGATATTGAGATGAGAAAATGAAGAGAGAGTTTAATGGAAGATGCAGTGGTATGTCAAAAGGTAGAAAGAAAATATTTCAACCTAATAATTTCCAAAATTGTTCGAAGGATAACTCAGGTGAATTCTGGAATGGAATAGGAATGTGTTTTATGTGTGGGAATCATATCCATTGAGAAAAATAGTTCCAAAGTAATGTGAAGAATCTAGTCAATGAAAGGAACTAATAAAGGGTTCAACAAGAAGCCCCACTCACTATTTAGTTATATAAATGTAATGAGTTTTGGAATTATGCAAACCAATTCCCTAATCCAAGTGATAATTATAATAATAAGTCAAAACTACCTCGGAAGACAAAGGAATAATTTTAAATTTTATTTAATTGAAATAAATTAATTGAGTCATGATAATTAGGTAAAAGTTATCCTCTAATATAGTTTTTTGAATCTTGTGTTGGAGATTGTAATATGGATCCCTCTGAAAATGACATTTTTTAAACATTAGTGATTTTTTTTTGTAATTATGAGCCTTGATTATCTATATCTATATATATTTTAGAATAATGAAATTACTTTTTATATTCTAAACCAACATATGACCATATATCCATGCATGGATTAACCAGAATTTATAATGGATTCTTTTATTTGAAGGAAAATAAGGGAGGTTATATATGAAAAATTGCTGAATTATCTTTTTAATGCACAATAGATTTCATTTTTTTGAAAAAAATTTACAATATATAAATTATAGTATGAGAATTTATGAGTGATTAGAATTATTTACAGAAAATGGTTATGTTTATCATGGAATGATGTGAGATAAAATAATTCCAATCATTGGGATTCAACTTTGGCAAGACATTTTCTAGAGGGGCTTATGGTACACTATTTGTGCAATGGGTTAAGTTGAACTTTGGGTGTTATTTTTGAAGTCTAAGAACCAAATTCTTAGTACATGTCCATACTGGATAACTTGTGTTAACCATTTTGGTTTTGGTAAAACTCAAGGAATAGAATGAATAAAATTAAATCCTTTTAATGATATTATAATTCATCAAAAGGTAAATTCCGTTCTTCGGGGGAAAAAATAATTTCGGATATTCATTTCATGGAGTATTATGTGATGGGTAAATTGATTTAAGCACAACCAAAGGATGATAGTTTCCTTATAAAATGAAATGAAATAAATTAGTATATTATATCACAAACATTAACTAAATTATTGAAATATATCTTGGCATAAAAATGTTGTCATATTACATTAAATATTGATGAACGAATGGTATTTTTCTCAAATCTTTGGACTTTGATTATTGGGTCAATATCATTCCCAAGATCTTTAACATTATTGTGATCAATGATCTATAAAAATGAATTTTGTTCCTTTGGAATATTTTCACTTACCACTAATTTTCTCAATATAGTTGTAAATACCTGTAAATTTCAAGGGAAAGTTTTTTCTTCATTTTCTTTGGGATTTTACGAGTACACAATTTCTGACGACACCTGATTCCGAGGCACGGTGTGCCTGTAATCAATTTCCAAAGTTTAGCTCGGGTACGCTCAGTGAACGAACGAGCGGGTTTTTTCTAAATTTTGAACCGGTGCTCGGAATCGAAATCCTAGGGAAACGATGAAACCGCAGTGCCAATATTTGCTCAAGAGCACCTTTTTCTAGGCTGAGTTTGCTTGGGAGGAGACGTTAAAAATGTGAGGAATAAAAATAATGATTGTTTTACAATTTTATTTTTATTTCTTTGCTGGCGGTTTAAGTGTTATGGGAGGGAAGATGTGAGGAAGTTGGGGTGGGGCCCACACAAGCCCCCACCTCCTTAAAATTCCTAACACCCCATTTATTTCTTCCCTCTAGCAATTATTTTTTATCTCCTCCACATTAATTACATGAAAATAAAACACCTCTTTAATTTGACCACACACGTTAATTAATTTGGTGAATTCATTTTGAAATTTTGAAAAGGGTGGCATGTGTAATAAAATAAGGGAAGCCTTATTTTATTATTGATTAATTGTTGTGCGAGAAGGATTTGGGAGAAAATAAACGAGCCTTGAAGAAATTCATATTCATCGCGAAGAAAGCTGAGTCTATGACGAAGAACTCTGTCACCACAAGGGGAGATCGCTGTACCGTCCATCTCCTCTCCGCAGCCGGTGAGAGACGCCTTCTTCGGAGAACGACGACACATCGCATCCTTCATCGGGAAAACACCAAAGACGCTTACAGAGCCTCGTTCCGCGATGCCATCTTCCGCGACGTCTTTTTCCCGTGACGATCCTCGTTCAACGACTTCTACAAGGTAGGGGTTTGTTTTTGTTCATGAATATTCCTTGCCGTCCAACGTCAAATTCTTTAGCCACTTGATATCGAATTAATGGGAGGGGGCCGGACCACACGAACATGGCCGGCCCTCCTCCCCCTTTGTTATTGTATTCATTGCGGCTTGAACGAAGACCACAAGGTGCAACGACACATCGCAAAAATAAGGAGGAATGCGACAAAGAAGCGCGGTGCCATTGCGCCATGCCGTTGAGGCCGAAAGAGGCCGCGGTCGGAGCGGGGCCGTGGTGGAAGGGCGTGTCACCGTCGTGCCGCACCGGAAAACCAGGGAGGGCTGCGGCGGAGGGTCGCGGTGGAGGGCCGCGGTGGAGGGCCACAGTGCCATCGTGCGGTGCCGGTCGGACCAAGACCGCGGCCTTTGGACGTGGTAGAGCAGGGAGCGGCAGCCGGAACCACCGGCTGCCTGTGCATGGTGGGCAGGACAAACCGGTCCCACGTCGTACACTGGCCGGCCGTTACGGAAGACCAGATCCGGAAAACCGGGGGTTTGAACCCCCGGTCAGCATGGCAGGACAGACCCCCGCGGGTCCGCCGTTCGATCTGAAGGGGTGGCGGCTCCCCCCTTCCGTGTCCGCTCAGCCCGCGGGCGCCCGGACCGGACTGAACTGGCCGGGCCGGGCCGGACCGCCCGCACCGGGCTGGGCCGCCTGCGCCGGGCCGGACCCCTGCGCCAGGGCCGGGCCGCGCCGGCTGGTCCGGGCCGCTCCCTAATGGGCCGGACCCGGACCCGGTTCAATTCGAGCCGGTTCGGGCCGACCCAGGGGGTCTCGGGCCGGGTCGGTCCGGGCCCAAAAACCCCTAAAAATGGAAATGTTTGTTCGAACGCCCGTAACATTGGCTACGGACCTCCGATCGACACACCGTTAGTTGCGATGCGATCCTTGGATCGAGACGCTCGTTTTGATTTATTACACACAAGGTTTTAGAGAACTTTGGGTACGGCTGGGTTGCTTCAAACAAGAAATCAACCGGGCCATCAGAGTGGAAATGCCTAGGACTAGAGCTCCAGACGTCCGATTGACGTTCCGTTGACTTTTATTGGATTCCTCTAAGTGAGACGGACCTTTTGGATTACTTATATCAAGGTTTGGATGCAGTTGGAGTGCTGTTGGTGTGGTTTTGACTTAAAAACCAACCGGGCCCCTAGAACGAAAAAGCCAATAACTCTCAGACCGGGGGTCCGATTGACGTGCCGTCTGTCACGTTGAGTTCCTTTTGTCGAGGTGGAACTTTGGGATACATCAACTCCAGACTACGTGTTAGTTGATGTATCGAACCCCCCTTGGATCGTGGAGAGGACCCTCCCGGAATCGAGCATGTTGTGTGCGGAAACCCTAGAGCTGGCTGCGACTGTGTCGACGATGACGACTGCACTGAAATCCTCCATGGGTTCGGCAGCGACAACGATTGCACTGATATAATCCGTGGGTTCGACAGCGATGAAGACCTTACTGAAATCCTCTGTGAGTTCGATGGCGATGACTACTGTTCTTGTATATTGTGTGGGTTTGGAAGTACTACTGTTCTTTTAATCTACGTGGGTCTGGTAGTGTTTGACTCTGTACATTTATCCTACGTGGGTCCGGCAGAGTAGCTGGTCTAGTATCTTTTGTGGGTCCGATAGCTTAGCTGGTATTGTATCCTATGTGGGTCTGAGAGATTAGATGAATCAGTGGCTGCATCTTTTCATCTCTATCATCTTACAAAGAAGTATACCTGTGTGAGCTGAGTATTGACTATTCAATCAAAATCTTTGATATGATTGACATTATTTCCTATATGGATTGGTTTGTGTTATTCTGTGTGGTTTGGTAGTGCTATCCTTTGTGGTCTAGATCGATCTTGGGCTCGGATGTTGGATCTGAACTGGAATTGATTACTTAGGTATATGTATGGGCATATACCTAAGTAGTGTTGGTTGTTACTTCATGGTAGTATCTTTCCTTTGTGGATTATCCTTTGTGGATTCTAGGAGACCTTCGGGGGTCTCGGGGTCCCTACTGAGTAGCGTATACTCACCCCTACAGGGGCTATGCCCGCACTACATTGTGTTGGATGCAGACGACAGACAAAGCTGATCATGGTTTAGGCTTGTGGTGCTAGTCGGTACCTAGAGGTGGACCACCGGGTGGGACGTACACAGAGCGGACAGCTGGACCCGAGGAGCTGAGGAGGCTATATGTACCAACCCTTCAGGTGAGATTTCCAGTGGACGACACGACGTTGCTGCTTTACTTTTCAGTTGTTGTACTTTCTTTTCAGTTGTAATTTACTTCAGTTGGGTTTGTATTCTGGCCCTTTTACTTTCCAGCACTTACAGTTGTACCCAGTTTACCTAGTGTTTACTTCAGATTTCTTACTCTGTGGTGTTTGTATACTTCATAAAGGAAATGCATTACCTTTTTATCAGGATATACACCTTGGGTGCTAGTCGCCAGCCCCTGGCCTATGGACGGAGGGCTTAGGGTAGTCTCGGAATGGGCCCCGAGGATGGGTCATGACAAATTGGTATCAGAGGAGTTCAGTTCTGCCTCAGAACCCAGGACTCTGATATTTCTTCTGTGTGAAACAATAGGGTTATGGGTTTTGAGTGTGGTTATCAGTCCAGTGAGTCCAGTGTTGGTGCGGCGGCCGACGTATCTATACACTAGGACCCTGAATTCTGATTTCTGACTCAGTGTACGAAAACATTGATTGCATGTGTGTTTCAAAAGTTTTCTTTGTGATTACTTTGTGTCATATCACCAGGTATACTGTATTGACCATTACACTCCTGTTTCTTTTTAGGATGGCCCCATGGTGGCAGCCAGCTAGGGATCAGAGCTTTGTGCGAGATGACAGCCCATCGAGACGCGAGGCCTCGGTACAAAGTCTTTTTATAGTGGAGGCATCAGCGATACCTCTACCCGTCGAGCCCCAGATGCCACCATCCCCAGCCGCTGAGAGAGCATGTCGCCTTAGTGAACTGCACGAGTTTCAGCATCACAGACCGCCCAGGTTCCACGGGGAGACGAACCCTCAGGCCATCGAGGATTGGCTGGAGGCTGTAGTTTGAGTTTTCCGGCTAGTGGGGACACTGGATGACCTCATGGTGATCCTTGCAGCGAGCCTATTACACGCGGCAGAAGGAAGATGGTGGAGCATGATGCTCCAGGTGCAGGATGAGGCATCTATTCACTGGATGGACTTTGAGAGCCTCTTCTGCTCAGAGTTCGTCCCAGCCACCCTCCGTGCAATGCGCATTCAGGAGCTACTACATCTGCGGCATGGCAGCATGACGGTAGCGCAGTACTCAGAGTAATTTACCGATCTCTCGCGCTATTCGACGGACATGGTACGTGACCCATTATTTCGGGCTCGGACCTTCGAGCAGGGACTGAGGAATGAGATTAGGGAATCGATGATCTCCCTCAGCATTCCGACGCAGGAAGGAGTACTGGAGCGAGCCCTTCCCATAGAGAGCTTTCTTGCTGAGCCAACACCAGCGGCGAGACCTACCGTAGGGTGACACGTAACAGAGTCTTCTGCAGCTAGCAGTCGACTGATGTCACCGGGGTCCAGGTGGACCAGACCAGCAGATGAATGACCTTAAGACACTAGCTCAGAGGTGCGGGGCACATGGCGCAGAGCCAGTCTTCCGAGGAGCAGACAATGTTACACATGCGGCGGGTAGGGTCACATGGCTCGTGACTGCCCGACCCACCATGCAGAGGAGCATCAGACGGTTGAGGGACCACACAGGAAGAGGCAGAGGGTCGACCATGGCGGTCCGCAGGGAGCAGGTGGACGAGGCATAGGAGCT
The DNA here is from genome assembly GCA_963277665.1 of Viscum album. Taxonomy (NCBI): domain Eukaryota; kingdom Viridiplantae; phylum Streptophyta; class Magnoliopsida; order Santalales; family Viscaceae; genus Viscum; species Viscum album. Next base: position 900,183,635 of record OY728127.1, read on the forward strand.
GGCTAAGCAGCAGGCGGTGGGCGATGCTATGAGGCTCTACCACCACCACCACCAGGAGGTCCACCCCGACCGCAGGGAGCTGGCAGGCAGAGGCAGGCTCAGCTTCAGGCAGTGGAGGCCTATGACCACGGCGCACCAGAGATGATTCGAGGTACTATCTTTGTCTACTCCACATTTGGTTCGGTTCTTATAGACATAGGAGCGAGTAATTCATTCATTGCCACTGCCCTTGTTCGGAGCTCGTAGATTCGGACGGAGTCGTTTGCTCGATCCTTAAGGCTAGAGACTCCTACGAGAGCAGACTCGACGATTACGCACTGGTGACAACAATGTGAGCTTACTCCAGGAAGTGAAATCATTGGCTGGGATCTTCTTGTAGCGGCGTCGAGGCCTTACGACATCATCTTGGGAATGAATTGGTTAACTACAGTCCATGCTCAGATCGACTGTATTAGGTGCAAGGTGCGATGTGTTCGCACCTATGGGAGTAGGTTCACCATCACCAGCGAGAAGGGATCCTTTACTGCACAGGATGGACTCAAATAGAGGAGAGGGTAGCTGATCACTCATCAGTTGGCTAGCCTCATCCTAGGAGCATTTTACTTGCGTAGTCCGAGTTTTCCTGTTGTGGTGGATCGGTATGCGGATGTTTTTCCTGACAATGTTCCAGGACTGCCTCTTCACAGAGAGGTAGACTTTTATATTGACCTATACCCTGGGACAACCCCGATATCCACTCCAGCATATCAGATGGCCCCCTATAAGCTTCGAGAAATACGGGTACAGCTGGAGGACTTGCAGGGTAGGGGATTCATCTGTCCCAGTGTGTCACCCTGGGCTCCCCCAATTTTGTTCGCCAAGAAGGTGGACAGGAGCTTGCGAATGTTTGTCGATTATCATTGCCTGAACCAGGTAACCATGAGGAACAATTATCCACTACCGAGGAATGAATACCTCTTCGATTAGCTCAAGGGAGCACAGTGGTTCTCGAAGATGGACCTTAGTTCAGGATATCATCAGCTCAGAGTTCGGGATGAGGACGTGCAAAAGACACACTTCAGATGTCAGTATGGCCACTATGAGTTCCTGGTTATGCCTTTCGGAATAACCAATTCTCCAGTATTGTTCATGAGTCTCATGAATATGATCTTTTATCCATACCTTGATCGATTTTTCATTGTCTTCATCGACAACATATTGATATACTCGACCACTGAGGAGGAGCAAGCCTACCACATGTAGGTTGTACTGGACACACACCGAGAGCACCAACTTTATGGTAAGCTCTCGAAGTGTCAATTATGGTTACATGTGGTCCACTTCTATGGACACATCATATCTGAGGCGAGAGTTGCGGTGGATCCTTCGAAGATCGAGGCAGTGCTAACTTCGGAGCCACCCAAGAGCGTGACGGAGGTGCGGAGTTTCTTGGGGATAACTGTGTACTACCGGAGATTTGTGTCAGACTTCTCCAGAGCATAGGAACCACTTTCAACTTTGAAGAAGAAGGGGAAACCCTTTGTGTGGTCAGATAGATGTCAGTAGAGCTTCTAGGAGCTGAGACAGAGATTGACCATCACACCTATCTTGAGGCTACTGGAGGATGGAGTAGGGTACGTAGTCTACTGCGATGCATCAGGGATTGGAATAAGATGTGTCCTGATACAGGAGCGGGAAGTTATCACCTATGGATCATGATAGTTGAGGAAACATGAGAAGAACTACACTTCCCATGACCTGGAGTTAGCAGAAGTGGTCTTCGCTCTGAAGATGTAGGGACACTATCTGATGGGCGAACAATTTATAGTCTACTCTGACCACCAGAGTCTTAGGTACATCTTCTCCCAGAAGGACCTGAACTTGAGACAATGGCGATGGCTCGAGTTCCTCTAGGACTATGGCTTTGAGATAGTTTATACTCCTGGAAATGGGAACGTAGTAGCTGATGCTCTCAGCAGGAGAACGGGCATTCAGCTACTTTGGGAGGTGATAGAGCAGCTAGCTGCTTTCCAGATATCCTTCATCGATAGAGATGGAGAATCCTTTCTTCAGTCCCTCATAGTCACTCCTCCACTACTGCAGTGGGTCAGAGAGGCACAGCATGGGGACGCTGACTGTGAGACATGACGTGCACATATTTCTGTAGGATAAGCACCTGATGGGTTTTCTAGGGGAGGAAATCATGTCATCCTTTTAAGAGGACGTACCGTGGTACCATCTTCTTTACAGGAGGAAATTCTGATAGAGTTTCACACTTCCCCTTTAGCGGTACATCCAGGAGTGGCAAAGATGTACCAGAATCTCAGACGATAGCACTGGTGGCCAAGTATGAATAAGGCTGTGGTAGAGTTCGTTTCTCGATGCCTCACCTGCCAGCAGGTGAAGGCGGAGCACCAGGTACCAGCAGGATTGGTATAACCCTTGGAGGTCCCAGAGTGGAAGTGGGATGACATATCTATGGATTTTGTCACTGGACATCCATGTACATCCAGAGGTCACGAATCCATTTGGGTGACTATCGACCAACTCACCAAGTCAGCCCACTTTTTACCCATCAGAGAGCAGGGCTCAGTGGAGGGAATGAGACGTCTTTATGTTCAGGTGATTGTACATCTTTATGGTGTGCCATCATCTATCGTCTCTGATCGTGATGCTCGATTTACATCCCAGCTTTGCATGAGGCATTCGGGACGCAGCTACGTCTGAGCACCACCTTTCTCCCTCAGATGGATGTTCAGAAGGAGAGGACCATTCAGACTCTCGAGGACATGCTCCGTGCATGTGTCCTCGACTTTAGTCGTATCTAAGAGGATCACCTACCCTTGGTGGAGTTTGCGTACATCAATAGATACCACTCCACCATCGGGATGGCACCATACGAGGTGTTGTACGGTCGACCTTGCAGATCACCTCTGTGCTGGACAGACCCTGGGGAGTCAGCACTTGTGGGACCAGAGATGGTCCAGGCCATGACAGAGAAGGACCAGGTCATCCAGGAGCAGATGAGGACAGCTCAGAGCTGGAAAAAGTCTTATGATGACAGGAGGTGGAGACCACTAGAGTTCGAGGATGGCGACCACGTCTTCTTGCGGGTCTCACCTCGACGTGGATTATGGAGATTTTGCCGGGGCGACAAGTTATCTCTCGGCTTCATTAGAACATTCCAGGTTCTTAGCAGAATAGGTGAGGTGGATTATCTCCTGGCTCTACAACCTCAGTTGCACCGGGTGCATGACGACTTCCATGTATCTCAATTGAGTAGATATGTGCGCGACCCGATGCATATCATCGGCCATGGGGAGCTGGACATTGATAACGGGGTGACTTTTGCGGAGGTCCTGGTGGAGATTGAGGATCTACAGGAGCGGGTCCTACATGGGCGATCTAATCCACTAGTGTGCATCATATAGAAGCACGAGAACCTCCAAGAGAGCACTTGGGAGCGGGAGGCTCAGATGCGTGCTCAGTACCCTCATTTTCTCCCCTAGTTTGTGTTGTATCTTTATGGGGACGTAAATCCCTGAGGTGGGAGTAATGTAAAGACCCATAACATTCAAGGGAATTTTTTTTATTAATTTGCATTGGGATTTTAGGAGTACGTAGTTCCCAACGACATCTGATTCTGAGGCCCGGTATGCCCGGAATCAATTTCTGATGTTTAGCTCGGGTACGTTCAGAGAACGAACGAGCAGGTTTTTTCTAACTTTTGAACCGGTGCTCGGAATCAAAATTCTAGGGCACCGATGAAACCAAAATGCTGGTATTTTCTTAAGAGAACCTTTTTCTCGGTTGCGTTTGCTCAGGAGGAGATGTTAAAAATGTGAGGAATAAAAATCAAGATTGTTTTACAATTTTTTTTATTTTTTGCTGGTGGTTTATATGTTATGGGAGGGAAGATGTGAGGAAGTTTGGGTGGGGTCCACACGAGCCCACACCTACTTAAAATTCATAACACCCCATTTATTACTTCCCTCTGACAATTATTTTGTATCTCCTCCACATTAATTACATGCCAATAAAACGCCTCTTTAATTTGATAATGCACGTTAATTAATTGGGTGATTTTATTTTGAAATTTTGAAAAGGTTGGAAAGAGTAATAAAATAAGGGAAGCCTTATATTATTATTGTTGAATTGTTGTGTGGGAAGGATTGGGGAGAAAATACATGATCCTTGAATAACTTCATATTCTTCGCGATGAATGCCGAGTCTACAACGAAGAACTCTGTCACCGCAAGGGGAGATCGTCGTACCGTCTCCTCTCTTCTAAGCAGCCGGTGAGAGACGCCTTCTTCGCAGAATGATGATGCACCCCATTACTCATTGGGGGAACACCGACGACGCTTACAGAGCCTCGTTCCATGACGCCGTCTTCCGCGACGTCTTTTTCCCGCGATGATCCTTGTTCGACAACTTCTACAAGGTAGGGGTTTGTTTTTGTTCATGAATATTTCTTGCCATTCAACGTCAAATTATTTAGCCACATGATATCGAATTAATGGGAGGGGGCCAGACCGCACAAACACTATCGAACCTCCTGCCCCTTTGTTGTTGTATTCATTGCGGCTCGAACGAAGGCGGTGCATTGCAACCACACTGCACGTAAACAAGGAGGAACACGACAAAGAAGCACGGTGCCCTCGCGCCGCGCTATTGAAGCTGAAAGAGGTCGCGGCCAGAGCGGGGCTGTGGCAGAAGGGTGCGGCTTTGTCGCGCCCCGCCAAATAACTAGGGAGGGCCACGGCCGGAGCGGGCCCCAGTAGAGGGACACGACGCCGTCACGCCATGCCGGTCGGATCAAGGCCGCGACCTTTGGCCACGACGTAGCTGGCAGCGTCGGCCAGAACCGCTGGCCACCGGCGCATGGAGGGCGGGAGAAACCGGTCCCACATGGTACACTGGCCGGCCGTAACGGCCGGCTAGATTCGGAAAACTAGGGGTTTGAACCCGCAGTCAACACGGTAGGGCGGACCCCTACGGGTCCGCCGTTCGGTCTGAAGGGGTGGCGGTTCCCCCCTTCCGCGTCCGCTCAGCCCGCGGCGCCCGGACCGGACCAAACCAGCTGGGCCATGCCAGCTGGGCCAGGCCGCGCCCTAGTGGGCCAGTCCTGGACCCGGGTCGGGTCAACCCCGTTCGGATGGACGCAGGGGGTCTCGGGTTGGGTCAGTCCGGGCCCAAAAACCCCTAAAAACGGACAGGTTCGTTCGAACGCCCGTAACATGGGCTACAGACCTCCGATCGATGCACCGTCAGTTTTGATGGGATACTTGGATCAATATAGTTGTTTCGATATATTAAAATCAAGGTTTCAGAGAACTTTGGGTATGGCCGGGTTGGTTCGAACACGAAACCAACCAGGCCATCGGAGCGGAAATTCCTATGACTTGAGCTCCGGAAGTCCGATTGACGTGTCGTCGACTTTGTTGGATTCTTCTTAGTGAGGACGGACCTTTTGGTTTACTCCGATCGAGGTTTGGACACACTTGAAGTGCGTTCGGGCTGGTTTTGACAAAAAAACCAACCAGACCCCTGGAACGAAAAGGCCAATAACTCTCAGAACGAGCGTCCGATTGATGCGCCGTCTGTCACGTTGAGTTCATTTTGTCGAGACGGAACTTTTGGATACATCAACTCCGGAATACGTGTCAGTTGATGTATTGAACCCCCCTGTCTCATGGAGCGGACCCTCCCGGAATCGAGTATGTTGTGTGCGGAAACCCTAGAGCTGGCTGCGACTGTGACGATAATGACGACTGCACTGAAATCCTCTTTGGGTTCGGCAGCGACGACGACTGCACTGAAATCCTCCGTGTGTTCGGCAGCGATGAAGACCATACTAAAATCCTCCGTGGGTTCGATGACGATGACTAATATTCTTGTATACTATGTGGGTCCGACAGTACTACTGTTCTTGTATCCTTCGTGGGTCCGGCTGTGTTTGGCTCTCTACTTGTATCTTACGTGGGTCTGGCAGAGTAGCTGGTCTTGTATCCTTTGTGGGTATGACAGTTTAGCTGGTCTTGTATCCTACGTGGGTCCGACAACTTAGATGAATCAGTGGCTACATATGATCATCTCCATCGTCTTATGAAGAAGTATACCTGTGTGAGATGAGTCTTGAATATTCAATCAATATATTCAATATGATTGACATGCTTTCCTATGTGGATTGGGTTGTGTTATCCTGTGTGGGTTGGTAGTGCTATCCTGTGTGGATGAGATCGAACTTGGGCTTGGATGTTGGAGCTGAACTGGAATTGAGGACTTAGGTATATGTATGGGCATATAACTAAGTAGTGTTGGTTGTTACTTCGTGGTTGTATCTTTCCTTTGTGGATTACCCTTTGTGGATTCTGGGAGACCTTCGGGGGTCTCGGGGTCCCTACGGAGTAGCGTATACTCCCCCCTGCATAGGCTATGCCCGCACTACGTTGTGTTGGATGCAGACGACGGACATCGCGGATCATGGTTGAGGCTTGTGGAGCATGTCAGTACCTGGAGGTGGACCATCGGGCGGGATGTACACAGAGCGAACGACTGGACCCGAGGAGCTAATGAGGCTATCTGTACCCACCCTTCAGGTGGGATTTCTAGTGGATGGCACGGCGTTGCGGCTTTACTTTTCAGTTGATGTAATTTCTTTTCAGTTGTACTTTACTTCAGTTGGGTTTGTATTCTAGCCCATTTACTTTCTAGCACTTACAGTTGTACCCAGTTTACTTAGTATTTACTTCAGCTTTCTTACTCTGTGGTGTTTTTTTACTTCATAAAGGCAATGCCTTCCCTTTTTATCAGGATTTACACCTTGGGTGCTAGTCACCAGCCCCTAGCATATAGAAGGCGGGCTTGGTGTAGTCACGGCACGGACCCCGAGGATGGGTCGTGACAATAGTAATCCTAGTAATGTGTTATTATAGATAACCTTCATATTTTTATTTCTATATATTTTTGGAGGATGATTTATTAACCCGTTTTACAATGTGGGTTTTAAAAATGGGGATTTTTAAATTTTAAACCTTTGATTCTAGAGAAAAGGTTTAAATTGAGAGGATTAAATATATTCAATGGATGTATAATATAACACCATAAAATTTTATAATTTTTTTCAAATAAATATAATTTCTTCTATAGCTTATGTTACATGAAATACCGTGTTTTAACAAACTACACTGTACTGTTAATATTATTATATAATCATGGCCAATATAACCTAGACATTCAATTGGTAGGTATGAATAAGATAAAATATATTATTACAAATATATGTTTTACATGTGATTAAAACTAATTAATTTATTATAAGTAGATTTGAAATGAAATGAAAAATCATTTTAAATAACAAAAATATTTTTTGAAAAACCGTTTTTATGCTCACAAACTGTTTTTGTAAAAATAAATTTCTTAGCGATTATTGGTGAATGAATTGAATTGAATTAATATTTTATATATTCAGCATAATTATTTATCATTCATATAATAATTGTTTAAGCATGGTATAAAAATATATTATGTTTTATGTTTAAAAAATATATTTATCTAAAAATAGGATTCGTCACATTTTTCAAACTTTTTTTTAAAAATAATTGTTCTTCAATTTTATAAAATTAAAATAAAAAAATTATTTTCGTTTTCCCAATCACATTTTAATAATTATCTTATGGATATTTATTTAAAATTTTATAAAAGGCAAAAATTTTCAATGAATAGTGAAATTTATTGATATTTATTGAAAACTATCTTTTCATTTAATGATTTAACATGTAAAATTTAGTTCTTAGATGATTTTAAAATTATAATTAGTTTGATTATATTAATAGTAATCTTATTTATTTCATTGAAAACAATTTTCATTTCAAATTTTCATAAAAATTATTTACATTTATAAAAACATTTTACTTATAAAACCAGTTTTTCTTCGAGTTTGTGGGTGTTATCTTAAATTAAATTATACCACTTTTAGGAATTGAATTTGGTGAAATGGATTAAATATTTAGTATAACAATAATTAATATTTAGTAATACGTTAATACTAATATCTGTTGATAGAGAATATATATAATAATTAAAATAAATTACGATAGATTAGATTAAAAAATTATTTTGCACGTTACACAGGAATGCGTTCGAATTAATTTCATACACTCATTGGAATTTCATTTTGTAAAATTAATTTAGTATTTGTAATCAGGACATAAAAAATATATAATAGGGGTAATTTTTTTAACAATAATTGAGAAATTATCTTGATAAATAAATAATAAAAACTAGATATTGTGGTGAAAACTAAATGGTAAAAGTAAGAAAACATAGAGGCTATGAAATAAAATGTTTTAAAAAATATTTTTGTGTGTGTGACGTATTTTACTTTATTAACCATATATTACAACCAAAAAATTATTTTTCAAATATGAAGACACATGGGATTATAGTGACTTCCCATTATTGATTAGTTTTGGTTATTTTACAAAACACCCTTCCTCCTCATTTATAGAAGGCCACCTACTCCCCTAACATACTCACACCTATTAGGTCATTTATCATGTCCAAAATCTAAACAATTATCTTTCATACATCCTAATACATGCTATAGATATTTGGGTGTTCCAATAATGATGAACAAAGGGTCCTTAATAATAGGTCCAAAGTAGGCTGTTAAAAACAATGGTAATTGTCCTCACACAGTACATTATTCTTCTTCTTTTATTACTACAATAATTCATCTTTTAATAATTATAATATAATATAAACAGTATAAAACATATAAGGATATGTTATTATGTTAATGTAAAAGCCGATATACACCTCCTCTTCAATCAAATTGTAGTCAAAATTGTCGTTCGTGTGTACAATCGATTACTACCTCACCAGCCGATATAATTCATTTTACATCCTGACCACTAATGGATTGATATAATGATATATTTAACATATTTACATGATATTTATTAAATTATTATTATTCTTTTATTATAATATCAAATCAACCTTCTTACCTTCCAATCCGTTGAAAAACGATAATTTTTCTTGTGCGTACATGTGGATACTGCCTCCATGAAGTGATGTGAAATGTTTTTCATTTTACATTGAAAAGGATGTTAACGAAGTTATATTTAATAATTTATCTAATATATATTACATAAAAATTAATCTATAATGTTTATATATAATTTACCTTTCTTCCATTCCATCAGTTCAGAAAATGGAAACATCGTTCATGTGTACATACAACATACCGTCTCAATTAATGGTGTAATTCATTTTCTATATCTATAATTAATGGATTAATCTAAATAAATGCATAATTAAATTATAATATATTTATATTATGAATAAAATTTGGGAGATGATGAAACCATAATCAACATAAAATGTCCAAATAAACTAAACCAAAACATTTATAAAAAATAAAGTAGATATTACCTAAAATGTGATTTTAACAAAGAAATTTTTAATAAATATGTAATAAAAGGTCATAAGTAAATTTTATATGGTTTTATGTATATTTATATTTTTCTAGAATATATTTTTAATAGAGAATTATTTATTATACAAGATGTTATAACATGGATGATAGAATTCATGACTTAAGGTAACAGATTTTTGGCTTCTCTTTTATTTTTGATAGACATATTTTATAATCACCAATAATTTCATTTATATGGTGTATATACTACCAAATAATTTTAAAATATTATGTTTCTTATGATTTTTTTTATATTTACATGTTAATATATGTATATTTTTTCAAATGGCATATTACTCAAATGATACGAAAGAGGAATATGTTTTACGTTACAATGTCATTATTTATTGGGATTGTTTATGATTAAGTTTCCTATTATGAAATATTATGATCTTCATATTATTAAACTAATTAATTTTATCCTCCTCTAGTTATTTCTGAAAATTAAATGAGTTCCTTTCATTTTCATCTCTTTATATACTCATCAGTTCAAAATATTATTTTTAATAAAAAATGACATTATTTTTCTATTGGGTCGAAAATCCCTTTTCTTCCAAATCCATGTTTTATAAAAATAATTTCAAGAACATTTTACTATAAATTTATATTTTCATTTTAACCATAATTGTATTTTCATAAAAAATAAGGAATGTTCTTATGAATTTCCAATCATATTACTATTTACTGTTCTTAAAAGTTTCTGAAGGAACTTTAGTTTTAAAATGTGATACCTGAACTATATTTCACATAATCATTACAGTTCAATGAATTAAATATTTCTTTACATGTTTCCAATTTTATATTCAATGAAGAAAAATCTTTCAAATTTGAGATTTTTTTAGATATTAAATAAATGATTTTAAAGTGAATAGTTTAGTGTCCTTAGGAAATGTTCCAAGTGATATTTCAAATTCATTTTCCAATTATAATGACGTTCGTTAATGTTACATAAGATTTACTAGGGATATTATTCAATGATACCAACCTAATTATTTCTCTGGATGGTTTATGTTTATGATGATGAGATGATTATGAATCCCATTTATTTTCCCATGGGTTATTCTATGATGGACTGATGAAATGTTTATGAAACATGATATCTTTTCAAAAGTTATGATGTTATGATATGATGACTATTTTATGATCTTATATAACATAAATGTAGGATTTTATTTATATGATTGGTGGGAAATATATTTCCTTCCAATTCATTGGGAAAATATAGATAAATCATGAGTAACTATCTTATAAATGAACCTTATTCCTTGTCCATAAGGTTATAAGTAGACCTTGTATCATTTCCATATACTAATGCATTGAAATGGATTAATGTACTTAAGGTTGTGTGTGGACCATGTTTTATGTATTTAAGGTCATGTGTCGACCAGGTTTTATTTCCATAGGGTTATGTGTGGACTTCTGTTCAAGTCTATGAGATCTTGCATGGATTTAGATTTCATGTCCATAAGTTTATATGTGGGGGGGCTATCCTCTTTTCCTTACATAATGAGTGAATATTTTTCTAACTATACATGTTTAAAATGTTATCAGATTATGTGTTTTCACATTCCTATGTCTATTTAATACTCTTATTTCTTAGGTTATTTGATTCCTTTATGATCCATGTCTTATTAATAGCCAAGATTTATTTCATGAATCATGTTTAGGATCTCTGGGAAAATTGGGTATGAACATTTTATGTTATTTGCATTATTTGATACCATTGTAATTATCTTATTCTTCCAAATGATCTTCAATTTGTATCTCCCTTACTTACCCTTATAGTGCATATAAGATCACTTTTTCTTATATTTCCTTTCCCCAAGTTGTGATGAAAGGTTTTAATTAGGGTATCTCTATAATTATTTCCAAATAGGGAGATCATTGAGGGGAGGTTGAAGATATTTAATTAAATAAGAATATTGTGAATCAAGGCTGTAATGAAACAAAATATTTATAGTCCTCATATATGTATATATGAAATGTATTGAATATTCATCTAAAGAGATCTAAGATTTATGTATAGAATTCCAGGGTCCCTACTAAATCAATAGTAATGTTTTCCCATTTCTCACTAGGTATGGGTAATGGTCTTAACATCCCCATAGAATTCTATATCTCAGTCTTAACTGGATAAAATACCACACACCGGGATACATACTCTACAATATCACTTTTCATTCTATTTCCCTAGAAATACTATTTTAGATCTCTCTATGTCTTCAGACTTCTAGGATGAACTATGAATAATGAACTATGAGCTTCATCCAATAACTCATTTTTCAAATTTTTTTTGAAGTGAACACATACACTATTCAAAAACCATTTTATTCCATTATAATTGAGACTAAACTCAGGAACAGTTATGACCTCCATTTTTAGTTACATATCTTTAATTTGTACCACATTAATCCTTACATGTATAGATGGTCAAATAATCATTTGTGATAAATAATATTTCTCAACTTTTTTTAGTATCTCTAGATTCATCCTTTTCAAATATAGAAATATTGTTCCTTTTTTGTCCTTATCTAAGATAAGCTAGCACGATCCTTTTGACTCAAAGCATCTACCGCATGGTTCAGTTTCCTAGGGTGGCAATATATTGAGTATTCATCAAATATAATCTACTACACCATATTATCTCATAATGTTTTATCAAAATTGCGGCCCCTACACTAAGCCGCCTCTGTTGATCCAGCCAGCCGCCCATGCAACCCATGGTGTTTCCTCCACTATTCAACCCCTTCCATGGCGGTTCCAAGTTTCTTTCTTGGATGTTTCTTTCCTAATTCAAGAGATATGAGCTCATATTTCCTTCTCCTGTTTCTTTCTCACTTTTTCACCTACTCCTCTAACCCTAGGGTTCATGTGTGGCTGATTTTCGTGTTTAGGGTTAGTAAAAAAGGGGGATTTTTGTTTGAAAAGGGTTGTGAAACATCCCAGAAGTCCTTTTGTAGTTTATTTCATTGAAGGTGACAAGGTTTTACAACTATATATTGGTGTTTCTATTAAATTTAAATTAAATTAATATTTCCAATATTTCTTGAATATTCTAAATTCATTTATAATCTCGAGAAATATGGTATATGTTATCAAGGTTTTTTGTAAATGTTTTTCATAATCCTTTGTTGTTTTTCACATGGAAAGTGGGTGTAAATTCATATTTTAAATGGTTATTTCGTGTAAATGGATGCTTTATGAATTCTACATGCTTGATAAAATACCAATGTTGTTTTTGATTGAGAAATCAACTTGCTTAGGGTTCCTAAAGCCTTATGGAGTTTTCCAATGTGGGTATCCATTTTTCTGAAGAAAGGATATCTTCGTTTTAAAAAGCGGCATTTTGGTTTCATAAAATGAAATGTAATTTCTCTTAGATTTTTGATCGTTCTTATTGATGATTATGATGTTTATTAGAATTATGTTTGGATTCCAAAATTGTTCGATAAAGGTATTTCTAACTATTTATGATATATACGTGTATTGAAGTGATGGACTGATTGGAACGTGTGATGCTATGAGATTGTGACCTTGTTGATCCCCTAGGGTTGTTGATGGTGGTTATGTTATCTATGTGATGAATGTTGTGATTTGATTCATGATATGATTATGTTTTGGGGATCATTTAAAGTATAGTACAGAAGGTTAGAATGACATGATTGTTGTGTTAGCCCTAGGGGATGGTTAATGTCATGCAATGTCATTTTTTCACATGCCCACCTCCTTTATTATTCCATGGGGAGATTGAGTCTACTAAGTGGGAAGTAATGGGAAATTATTTTTCTTATTTAGTTTTAGAATTTGACATTCCCCCATGTTGTATGTAAGACCAGGCTAGGGGGTTGTCGCTAAGTATACTGCTTATAGTGATCTGGTTGACCAATGTGTAGTCCCTAACATGTCGACAGTACTTCCACCTATATGTGTTATGTGCTCTCTCGCTGGTCCTTATAGTGTTTCCTCATGCTATGTATCATATGTTATGGAACTTCTTCTGTTGTATTTATATTTCAATGTGTGTTCCTTATTTCTTCAGAGAACATTAAATTATGATTCGGATTATCATATGGTTTAACATTGATTTTGGATTGTGTTATTCTAGGTGTTTATCTAGATTGTTGCTTCTTGAGTATTTTTCCTAGTATCCTTGCTTTACATTTAGTGGGTTTGAAAAAGATTTTAAAGGAAAATGGGGGATATTGTTTTCAAATAAGTTGTCTAGGGATGACACTTTTGAAATTTTTGAAACCAAGTGTTGGATTATTTTCAAATGTCAGATGTTTCAAATATGAATGATTGATTTCCATTGAAATTGGAATTGTTTTGAAAAAATCACCACCTATATTGAATGGTTTCATAATGGGATGCTTTTGAGAAGGTGAATTTTATGTGGCCTTTCTTTAAGAATTTTCCACATCTTTTTTGTAAATTAATTAATAATTTTATCTAAATTTGATCTTTAATATGAGAATTTTTTTTCATTTGATAATTTTGTATAAAAATGTACAATTCTTTTTAAAATTTTATTAAAATGGTATGTTTCAGCAATTTAATTGAAAAAATATTCTGGAGTTATTTTTTCCAATCTGATGAGATCAGTATGTGTTGAAAACAAATTTGAAGATAGATTTTTGGGATAATATTTTTGGGATGGTGTTTAAAATAATTCAACTGGTTGAGTAATTCTTTCAGAAATAACTTATTTTAATTAATTGTTTTTTGTGGAATTTACATTTTTTCTAAAAAAATCAATTTCCAATAGAAATAATTTTTTTTTCAGAGTTTTACAAGGGTGTTTTGGAAGAACTAAAATTAAGTTTATTTTTTAAAATTGAATCAAATCATTTTTGTTAGTTAATTCTAAAAGATTCCACAAATTTAATTCATTCATTTTTTTGAATGAAATTTTTAATTGAGAAAATTTATTATTATTATTATTTTAATCATTTTTTGGATTTCATTTGGTTTTTGGAGCATCATTGCAGTGATCTACTGTTAGTAGAATCCTTCCATTGGGAGTACATCTTTCGCCAGTAGCATATCCACTAACAGCCCACTTCTTCTGCCACCGGCAGATTGCATCTACTTATCCTACCACTGGCCTCACCCAATATCCACCACTTCCATTTACCTTCATCTACCATCCCCACCTCAGCCACATGTAGATTGAAGTCTACTGCTGGCCTCCACCCTGGTTATCGGTGCGCCGCATCCACCGATAGATCCCATCATCTCCCATCGGCCTCTCTTCCACCCCATTTGCTACAATCAATTTACCGGTCTCCTTCCCCATATCTACCTTTTCAAACCTCCTACATCCGTCAACCCAGTAATCTTCAGCTCCACTAAATCTACCGATGATATCAAACCACCGATTGAAGCCGAATGAGAAGGTGATGTTTAAAATGGTGTGGATCGATTGTTGGAAGATGATACGAGAAATTAATAAAGACTCACCAATGGTAGTCGACTGGCCGCTGCTATGCTTTTCACTGAGCCTAAACCTCACAGGAAATCCACGATCCAATGGAGGAAAAATCCAGGGCCACCGAACACCCGATATACCAAATCTCAACCTCATCTCTCCCTCCTTGCCGGATCTTAAAACACCAATGTTGACGCCGCTCGTGGGAAGTCTGAAGGATCCGCCTATCAGGCTCGACTCTCTTGGCCTCTGTTGAGGACCACAAGTCCAAGCCCACCAACGCAAGTCAAACATCCCTATTGGGATCTTCCGTGGTCCATATTGAATAACAAGAATCCCCCGCGGAGCCCCCTTGTGGAGAAGAAGACCTGCAAATAAATGTGGATAAGACAAATGGAATAATGAATATAAATATATATATAAAATAATAAATAAAAATAAAAATAATAATTTCTATATGTGAATATATATATTTATTATTAATATGAGTATAATTTTTAAATGTTTGTATATTTCTTTTATAATAATAATAAGAAATATAACTGTTTAATAATAATAAGTATATGATAATAAACTAGACTCACACACACCCATATATATAAACATTTATTTATTTATATAGTAATATAAAAATTGGTTGAGGCCCAATGAGCTGTTAATTGTTTGGGAAACCCCAAATGGGAATTTGGGAAAATTTATCGGAGCTGCTTGACTATAATTTAATGAAAATTATTCTAAATGTTTGATTGAATCATGTTGCTGTGAAGGAGATCCTATGAGTTAAATCATGGATGGGTGGCCTCACACAACAATAATTGCCCCCATACATTCCATGTAGAGAGTATTTGGGTGTGGGATCGTGGTTGCTACATTTCTTAGAGCTTTAAAGAGGTGATCATTTTATTGGAAGGGGTTTGTGCTTTGGTCACTGTCAGGTAGGACGATACACAGTGAATGTGACATGTGGAGATAAGAGAGATTAGATGGGAGATGTGATGAGAGCTAGAGACCACAGATAAATAGAATAAGAAAAGTCCAAAAGAAGAGACACACAAACACTCTCGAAGCAGGATATCACACCCGACCACTATAAACCACTTACAGTAGGCATAGGAAGGGAAAACAGATCTTACATTGGGAGATACTGAAAATTGAGTTGGAGATCCATGAGAGGGAAGACTTTTTTATATTTGCTTTTGTTTATTCACTACGTCTTCATCAATCATTTTGTTTCTAAAACCTTGAATTTATTTTAGGTGATCATATTTTTTGTCCAATCACCACTGATAGAATATTTGAGCTGGTTTATTTATTGTATTGTGTTCATTAACTCTCTCTAATAGTTTCCTTCATCTCTATATCTCTCT
This sequence comes from Viscum album, assembly GCA_963277665.1. Classification (NCBI taxonomy): domain Eukaryota; kingdom Viridiplantae; phylum Streptophyta; class Magnoliopsida; order Santalales; family Viscaceae; genus Viscum; species Viscum album. Next base: position 900,199,893 of record OY728127.1, read on the forward strand.
TTATACAATCGTTTTTGAAAAAACCTGATGTATCAATGAAAACCGATATTGATCACACATTAATTCAGACTATCATAAAATTTAGGATTCAATTTGAGGATTTATCCAAAATGTAAATCGAGATCAAGATATAGTAGCACACTAAGTTCAACTGACAAATTGAAGTTAGTGATAACAATTTTTTCTCACTTTGTGATCAAATGATCTCTGGTGATGATAAAATGTACGTGCTATTCAGTCACACGTAGACCTGATGAAAAATCTGGTTAGCCTATTTAAATTAGTTCTATGATTTTAAATTTAAATCCATAAAAAAATAAGAATCATTATAAAATCCAATCAGATGATTTTACCCATTTATCAATTGTTTATTATATCTTACGTTGTTGATATTATGACATTCCTACTTATCTACACTCAGGCTCACATCCACACTCAAAAAAATCATCATTGTCATCACTATTTCATTAGTATCCTCAAATACTGCTTGAGCAGGCTTGTTTGTTTTTTTCCCATTTTTTGGTCACACAGAACTTAGTCCTTCCCTATGGTTCAACACATCATTCCAATGTACTAGTGATAGCTAGTAAGCAGGTTCATAAAAATTAATCTTCCTTGAGTCCAATAAAAAAAGAAAACCACGATTCTAAACTATGTAAATTTATAAATGTTGTTGAAAAAATGAACATTGACATTCACTTCTGGGAAGCCTTGAATCAAATCCCAACATATCTAAAATCCCTCATATAAATATGCTCGAATAGAAAAACATTGGAAGAGTTTTCCACATACTTCCTTATAGAGGATTGTAGTATTGTGTTGCAGTATAAAATACCTCCATAAAATCCAGACCCATGGAGCATTGGTATACCTTATTCTAATTAGAGATATAGGTGGTATGTTAAATTGTATCTTTTTCTTAGAGAAAGCTTCAATTCAATTCCACTGTATTTGTTTCATCACTTGATATTGGTAGTTCCCCAACCCACCACTGCTTCCTAACATCTTTTTGATCGATCAATCCCTCACATAGTTGGCAGGGTAGTTGTTTTTTAGTGGGAATATGATGGCTCTTTCTAGGTGTTGATTTTATAATACTGGATATGGAGTGTGACCAGGAGGAACCAATCATCCTTGCTAGGTCCTTTATATCCATAGGGGGAGCTTCTATAGCTATCTCAAAGGGGAAAATAATTTTTAACTAGGGTAAAAAAATAGGAATTCAATGTTTTGAGAAAAAAATAATGAACCCACCCTAGATTAAATTTTTCATAGAGATGATATTTCAGTATCATAGGAATCTATTGATGCTGTGGAAGACGAGTTTTGGGGTTGCAGGAAGAAATTAATAGAGAACCTGAGATCCCAACTTAATCCTTCATGGGGATTAGTTATAGTAAGGAGAAGGATCCTCTATATGAGTTTTAGGGGGGGGGGGATTCTTGGAACACCTACATGAGTTTTCTATGGAAAAACATATTGTCGCTAAAAGAAGAATCTAGTTGTGAGGAACACTATTTTGGAAAACATTGTGATGAAGAGGAAGCTTTCTTCACTGCCTTCATTAAGAGGAAACATGAGGACCATTGTCCACCCAAGCCCAAGTGTCTTTCCTAAAACCAAGCACCATCTAATCTAAATATCAAGACCCTCTTAGGACATTTTAAATATTCATTTTTAGATGAGTTTTCCACAATACCTATATTTATCTCATCTAAACTAGAGAAAGGTCAAGAGGACAACCTACTGAGTATTCGGAGGAAATAAAAGTATGTTACTAGATGGTTAATTACTGACATAATGAGTATGATTATATCATTATACCTATATATAATACCCATGGAGATTGATTGTAAACCAAGAGTGGTTGCCCAGATAATAAGTAACCTAAACATAGAGTTGTGGTCTAATAAGAAGTTATCAGATTTCATGATGTTAGGATTATCCTTTTAATTTATAATAGACTTTGGGTATGTCTTGTCTAGTTAGTCCCTAAAAGGATTGGAGTGAATGTGATAAAAATTGAATGGAATGAGAATCTTAAAAAATACTTTTGAACAAAATGAGGATTTTTAATTATTATAGAAAAATAAATTCCACCAAAAGGAATGATTATAACTCCATGCTATATTTAGACCAAATACTACAGAGGTTGGATGGAAAAGTGTATTCATGTTCTCTTGACGGATACTCTGGCTACAACCAGATTTCTATTTAACCAAATGGTCATAGGAAAACAACATTCACTTTTCAATTTGGGAAAATTTTCTATTTGTGAATGTCATTTGTCTTATATGGTTCTCTATCAACTTTTTAGATATGCATGTTGGTAATCATCTTGAACATTATTGAAATGATTATTGAAGTGTTCATATATAATTTTTCAATTATGAGATGTAATTTTAGAAGACATACTTAAATATTATTAATCTATATTATAAATATTCCAAAAAAGGAATTTTAAATTGGGAAAAGATACAATTCATGGATACAGAAGGAATGTGTTTGGTTGTAAGGTTTGTATGATGGTATTAGAGGTTGATATTTCCAAAATAGAGGTTATCTAAAAGATTCACCCACATGTTAATGTCAAGGAAGCTATAAGATTTTTGGTTCATTATAGATTTTAGAGGAGGTTCATTATCGATTTTTCTAAGATCACAAGGAGAGTCTACTCTTATATTTTTGAGGATATAACTTTTGTTATTAATGAGAAATGTATGGAGTTCTTTTTATATTATTATGTATAAAAATATTTCTTCATCAATGATCCATTCACCAAACTTGGAATTCCCATTTTAAGTAATGTGTGAGGCTAGTCATCTAGTTATAGGTTCTGTTTTAGGGTAGAGGAAGGATAAGAGGATGCAAGTCATTTATTAGGATAGAAGTTATAGGATGATTTTTAGAAGAATTATTGAACCACTAAAAGTGATATTACTGCTGTTATGTTTTCTCTTGAAAAATTTAGTCAATAGTTGTTAGTGTCCTGAGCGATAATTTTTAAGAACTATTCATCTCTCAAGTAATTTTTGGGTAATATAGACTCAATTCCAAGGCTCAACTGGTAGAAAATTCAATTAAAAGAGTTTGATATGGATATCAAGGATAAAAAGGGGGATGAGAATGTGGTTTAGGACCACATTCCTAGGCTTCCAAACACCCAAATTGGGAAACAAGGGAGTGAAATAGCTCATTCCTGGATGAACAATTGTTTTCTACTTTTATGAATCGATCTACTTCGTTTTAATATTATGATAATTTTCCTGTTGTTGGTGTTATTATAAAAGAATTTGCACATAAACAATAGAATCGGTTTATATCAGAGTTAAAATAATACATTATGGATTCACCTTTTCATTTTAAAGTAAGTGAGAAGGCATTTTGAGGAGGTGTGTGACTGAGGAAGAAATTTTACCCATACATGGGAGCTATTATTCATCACCTTGGGGAGGAAACCATGAAGGAGAAAGGACTATTCAGTACATATTACATGTTAGGTTGTACTGGAAAACACTTCTCATGGATGTTATGAGTTTGGTGGTTGGCAGTGATAAGTTCCAAATGATAAGATATGTAGGTAGAAGGCAATATCATCAAAACAAAACAATACAGTAGGATGAAGTTATCAATGTCTGGGGATTCAATTTCATGGGACTCTTCCCATTATTTTACTGTAATTAATACATTCTTTTTGATGGGGAATATTTTTCCTTCTGGTTTGATACAGTGGCTCATTCCAACAATCATGCTTCTAGAGTGGTGAAATTCATAAAGAAAAACATGTTTTCTACAAATAGAGTTCCTATAGAATTCATTATAGACAATGGAACCTATTTAAACATTTACTAGTTCATGAATTTATTGGAGAAGTAAGGATATTCTAATATAACATTTACTACATACCACCCATAATCTAGTTGATAGGATGCGATTTCTAATATAGAGTTGAAATAGTTTTTGGGGGAAGGTAATTTCCATCTAATGAAAGGATTGGTCAGTGAAGTTGGATGAGGATTTGTGGGTATATAGAAGTGCATAAAAGACTCTTATAGTGATGTAACCTTACATAATTTTCTAGGGAATTTTTTTTCATATTCCAAAAAAATTACATCAAAATTCATTTTGCGATGTGAAGGTCCTGAACTCTAACTTCAAGTCAGCTGGTGAGAAATAATGTTGGAGATAAGTTAAGTTCATAAAATTAATAAGGAATATTTTTAAAATGATGAAATTTAAAAATAAAGTGAAAAATAAAATCATGAATAAATATTTTAATATTGGTATTTCAAGGTTGTTCAAAGGGTCCTTCTATTCAATTCTAGACAGAACATTTTCCCTGGAAAATTGAAAACCAAGTGTTTAGGACCCTTCACCATTCAGGGAGTTCTTATTTATGTATATGTGGATACAGTTGCAAAGAAAAAAATTACAATTAATTGTCATTTTTAGAGGTAAAACACTTATTTAAAGGGAATATAATGGGATATGATTCCATTTATATTCTTGAAGGACGAATATGTCTCATGTACAACTGAGTTATATGAACTAAGTGTTTCACAGGAACAAACCAATAGTTATTATTCTATTCTGATATTTTATTTTTAAATAAAGATACCCCATGTTGTTCATTCTTTAGTATGTGATCCCATGGAATCATTGTCTACTGGAACATAATGGTACTACACTTTGTGGAATTTCAACAGTATTTCATGGATAATATGAGTAATCCACTATATTATCTAGATAAATCCCTCTTCACTCAATAATTGGTTGAATTTGTTCTTGAACATTAAATTCTAGACTATTATGCCTATTTTATTATCCTTTTAGGAATGTATGAAGACAAACCCGAGTGATTCACTTAGTTCTATAGAGGATGAAATTTTTAACAAACACCAGAATTCCAATCCCCCACATTCGGGGAAGTGTTTTTTTCTTTATACATTTTTATTATTTGATTATATTTTACAACATGATACTATGTATTACGTGAGGGGGAATACCCTCTGATATTTTGAAAATCATGAACCTAATTTCATACTTTGATGAACTGTTATTTAATTCTATTGAGTTCACAATTATGTTGAGTTAAATTATGAAAACTACTTACACCCATTATTATCACTTTCATTCAACTTAATCTATATAAAATTTGACATCATGAATTTATATGAATTAAATTAATATTCATTGGTTGATGTATAATAATAAAATGAATTTACCTTAAAAAAACTTATTTGAATATGTGGAAAAAGTGATTTCCGAACATACCATTAACCACTTTAATACTCTGTAACTGCTGAATTTCCAATATGTTGTGATCTAAAGTATCTCCCACCATAGGATTAAACATTGAGAACAATGAAGATGTTTATGTGTGGGGGTATGGGTATTTATTCTATGATTTTATTTTCATTAAATTTTAGACACATGAAAATCCCCTTGATGATTTTTATTACAAAAAAGTGGTAATTTTTTTAAAAATTATTTCACCAAATAAGAGTCATAGGCTTCCAGTTTTACCATAATAATTTCCTTCCAAGACGGTAATAACATTTTTATCGTTTAGGATTTCATTGTTTATGAATCATTTGAGAGTTTATAATTTATGAGTGGTGCTACATACTGTTTTTATGGATATTTTGTTTATGAACTAGGAAAGGGAGTGACATAGGATTAATATTTTTTTAATTAAGATCATAAATTTATGAAAATGGAAGATTAATATCCAAAAATGGGACTCATATTTTGAAACATTTATCACCTTATGGAATGAAATCAAATGATAATCTTATAAGAAATTTGAAACCAGAGTAAAATGTGAAATTCTTATCCCATTGTGAGTGTCTGATAAAAGGTCTCTAGTTTTGTTTATTTAAATAAATAAAATCTATTTTTAAATTCTATAAGTTAACTATACAAGAATTAGAAAAGAAATACTAAAAATTGAACTCATCAATGTGGGGAGAATTTTGATCCCAGATAAAAAAGGGGAAATTTAAATATACGAATACCATTTTAGTTGTATCAATGAAGTGACAAAATTGATCTTTAATTTTTTGGTACAAGGAGAAAGTGAAAATTATTTGTGCATATTGTTAAGATTTTATATAAACATATATCTTACCTATAATCTCTCTTATAATTAGAACTTGAACTATAATTGAATTAGGATAGTAGGTGTATTCATATAGGAGACATTCCATTTGCAATAGTGAATGTGTTTTTGTTCACTTGATTTCCATTTTGTGTATGAATTTAGATAAGACTTCCTGGGAATATTTTTTTGAAAATTTCAACCCACCAATTTTTTTTCCTCTTTAATTAGAAGTCATGCTATTCTTCATTTTGAGTTGATTGTGTCAAATCATGTTTTCTTTTTTATTAAAAAATAAACTTGATTTGTTATTGAGGATAATAAAATATTTAAGTGTGGTTTGGTTTTATGTGTTCTATCTTTTATGAATTTTTCGAGGTCTTTTTTTTCTGAAATAATTGAGATTTGAGGTAAATTTGAGATTTAGTTTTTGAATGTTTTGTCATTTGATAATTTGGTATTTAAATTTTCATTATTTAAAATCTTATCAAAATGGAAAATTTTAGTGCTTTAATATCTCAATTATCCTTGAGTTAATTTTCCCAATAGTATACGAGCATCATGTGGGGAAAATATATTTTAAGATGTAGTTTTAAGATAATTTTTTTGGATGGTGTTCAGAATATTTCAACTAGATGAGATTAATTCTTTCTAAAATTACATATTTTAATTTAATATTTTATTGTTGAATTAATTTTTTCTTCAGAAACACCTATTTTAAATGGAAATTGAACTTTAATTTTTTTATGTGTGTATTAGGAGAAATAAAAGTATATTTATTATTTAAAATTGAACTAAAAATTTTAGTTAACTGAATTCTAAAAAATTTGACAAATTTAATTCAATCATTTTTTTTGAAATTACATCTATACTTGTGAAAATTTATTATTATTATTTTAATCCTTTTTTGGATTTCATTTGGTACATCCAACATATCCACAATGATCTACCATCAGCAGTAGAAGATCTACTGGTCTAACCACTAGTAGCACATCTACCTCTAGTAGCATATCCACTACCAGACCTATGTTTCTACCATAATCATCTGTATCGCTAGATAAAATCTACCTATAAACCCTTATCTACCATTGGCCTCACCTAATATCCACCCCTACCAACATCAACTACCATTTCCACCTCTACTATCTATAGATTGAGATCGACCACTTGCCTCATCCATTTTTGGCCTCCACCCATACTACTACTACGCACCATGTACTGGTAGATCCCATCCATTATGGTTGGCCTCTCTTCCACCCCATATGATACTATCACCATAAAGATCAATATGTATCCATTTGCCGTTATACTATCCTAGATATACTGGTTCACACCTCCTCAAACAATCATCCTAGTCACCATCTACTCTCTGAGATCTTCTAATGATACCGAACCCCCAATTGAAGATTAATGAGATTTTTTTTGAAACTGAGACGACCTAGTATATTTTATGAATTTATGGATGATGAAATTTGAAATTAATAAATAATCACCAAGGAAAACCGAGCCACCAATATTGGATAATGTTAATAATGGGTTTTAATTCCACCGTTATTTTTCCCACCCCTCATTATATTCCATCATTTATAGGTTAATGTAGATTTAACTTATTAAGGCTACCAATTGGTTTTAATTACATTGTAAATATGTCATGCTTTTATGTGTGTATATAAATAAATGGGAACCTCTCAAGAAAAGCATCTGATTGGGTCATGTAAAAAACATCATTGTGTTCTAGAATATTCCTTCATACTTCCATGTCTTTAGTTTGTGTTTCATATATATTGGTTGTGAATTTTAATCATTTGGTTGCATAGGTATGTTTACCTGATAAATGTTGCCACACCCCAATACCTAATTACCCAGAATCTCCCAAACATCATCATCACATCCTTGAACCCTCGTTGACAGCTGTAGCAACCTTCTAGTGGTTCATAGGGTGGTAAGGGAGATCAGGGTATCAGAAACATATCTGATCTTCATCAATATTACCTTCAATCACTTGTCCTTGTTACTCATGGTTTTGATCCAATAACATCATCTTTGGGAAGCCGTCAGCACTTATGGTGCCGAACTGCAGGGGGATCGCATGACGCGGGAGGTCATCCTTAGTGTTTTCCTTCTAGAGATAATCCCTATACTCGCCATAAAGGAAACATCCATGGATGAGTGGGATACCGTCAAGGACATAATAATTGGTATTGATCACCTACATAATCCTATTTCTCAGAAACTCCATAAGGAGTTTGAATTCACTTCTTTTTACAATGGAGAATTAGTGGATGAATTAATGAAGCATCTCATTAGGTTGGTCTAATAACTAACAACAAATCAAGATTCAGAGCCTCAAGAAATTTTCATTGAGATGTACCTACTCATTGTCACCTCTAGGTGCTCCCAAATTTATCATTCAATTAAGATGCTTATTAACATATTGATGATCTTTGTGGTGGACATAATTGGGAGACTCAAAGAGGCGAAGGACTATTAGGATAAGTCACTAACTTCCAAAAATGGAGTGAAACTTCTCCTCACAGGGGTGGAATTTGATTCACAGACTAATGAGAAATAGAAGGGATAGAGACCCTTCAATGACTCCCTAATCGGCAAACAATGCTTCCAGATCCCCACTCATCCCTTCTATTTTCACTGTTGTAGCCAAATAAGCTTGGGACATCATCAAGCCTAGGAACATAAACATTAATCAAATACTAAAGGTTCATTCTCAAAAACCCTATAGTGATTATGAAGATTTTTTTTTTCAATAGAGAAATAGTGGTCGTCATTGTTATTTAGCTCACTTGGTTGGTTAAACAACACACAATCCACGATGATCAAGAGTGCCAAGAAAAGATAATTGAGATATACTAGCTCGTTATCCCCTCTACATTCACCCAAATTGATCTTTTCAAATGAGATTCTTCTCTACATTTCGACACTCTTTGTGGAGGAGATAAAAAGTAGGCTCAAAGTAGTGGGTCTCCATTTTGAGCTGTCACTAATATTCTATAATGGAGGGAAATTTTTATTCACCAAGGAGGAGTGGGTTGCATGGATGAACGAGTGAAAGATGTGGGAGGGACCCTTTAATTACTCCATGAATAGAAACTAGTGTTTCTGACATCCACAAAGAAATACCGACAACAATAACAGAAAAAATGGAATGGATGAATGTTGGTCCAAGGGCCTCAATGATGTGTCAAGAGACGAATGTCTCTATTTCAAAAAAAATTTCACTAGACAAAATATATCAACATTAGTCTGAAATAAGCTAAGGATATTCTAACCCTTGGTGATGATGATGAGACAATGCTCATTTTGGAAAGGGCATGCACTATGGTGCCATATAAATAGCCACCACGATCCGCCGCTTCCAATTCCCCTCCACTATAATTCAGACTTCTCTGGATGGTAGAGGTGAAGTTCATTTCCCAACAGGCTCAGAAGGAGATGTGTGAGGATGAAAAATGGTACCTTGACACTAGTGCCACAAACTTCATGAATGATTTCCACACTGTCTTCTCCGATCACGACTCTAGGATCTGCAACACTTTCAATATTGGGGATGTATCTATCATCAATATCAAGGGGATTTGGATGATCTTTTTTTACCTAAAATATCAAAAAAACCACATGCTCACGGGGGGTGTAATTTATCTTAAATATCACCACCAACATCATCGGAAAAAACAACTATACATGAATGATTTTCAAGTACTTATCGATGGAGACATCATAATGATCCATTAAAAGAAAAGGTAGTATCTAGCCAAGGAATAGAGCTTCCCCAAATGTCTATACAACTACAAATCAATATTTCAAAACCTATATTCTTATCTACAAAGAGTTTAGATGTGAAATGTTACTAGAATGCATGTTATTACAATATGAATTTATAGGATTTACAGAATCCTGCTCAAGTAGAAATGGTGAGAGAGATTAAATGGATCGATCAGGTGGATCATGTTTATGAAAGGTACCTCATTGGGACTCAATAGCGAGATTCATTCCTTGAGAAAGTGAAGCATCAGGACAATAAGACCTCGAACATGTCCACGATAAATTCTATGGATCGATCACCCCTAAATATCAACAGTGAACTGCAACATTTTGAACTGATGGATGACATGAGCATCTACAAGTGGCTCCATCTACTCACATCCAATGAAAAGGCTATGAAATAATTTAGAGTCATTCAACCCACAATGGAGGTCAATACATGACACATGTTGAATGTCCTCCACATAGAGAGTGGTGAAGAGTTTAATTCAGTGTAATTCAGAGAATACTATACCGATCATGGATTACAAAAAACAAAACAATAAAAATAACATACAAATCCATATTCACAATAGTGGAATAGGATCAGTAATAAAAAAAACTAGACCTTGGTTTATTTGGATCAGAAGATGTTGAAGGGTAAGGGCCATCTAGATATGTTCTATGGTGAGGCTATCCCCACTACCATCATCAATCTTAACCAAGAACCAATATAAATCCCTGATGGGATGATGCCATATGATGCGTGTCATGGAAAAATACCATATTTGTACATTATCTGCAGATTTGGATGTATCACCTATGTCAAGAACATGAAGCCTCACTTGAATAAGTTTGATGATCAAAGTATGCTGATGATCTTTGTCATGAATTAGTCCGGGTCCATTTCATACTACATGTTTGATCTTATCAAAAAGAACATTCATGTGAAGTGCAATTTCATCTTCGACAAGGAGGAGTAGTGGGATTGGGATGATCATGATGAGCATGGTATATTGATTAGTGAGGATAAAATCACTATAGAACACATAAGGGAAAAAATACTAGGGATGATGGAGACTGGGAATGATGGCGCAAACAATAGATCATTACCAGCAGCAAGTAGTGTGCACTTTGTAGATATTAAAACACCAAAATTTTTCATGGTGATTCCCACACCCTCAATTGTAGTGGAATTTTCATTGCCTCCATCAAACACAGAGGAAGCACTTGACGTCGATCATGATGAAAACCTGCTTTGGTTTTGCACCATTGAAAACAATATTAGGCTAGGATAAACACATGGGTTTTAACTTCATGAACTCTTCTAAAATGAGTTAGACATCACTATGGATAATGAGAAAGACCCACCTACCTACATGCCATGTTCATTGTAGATAAGTGAGTGTAAAGGGGGGATTAGGTTTCAAGGGAGGGACTGTTCAAAAAAATTCTCCCAAAGTCACTTGGGTGCTTCATGATTCTTGGGTTTTGTACAAAGTTTGAATTTGTTTAAATATTGTGAAGAAAATAGAAATTAATGGGGGTGATTGTTGACTAATTTCAATAATGGGGATTAATTAACAATTATTTTCCCTCCCTTCCTCATTTATAGGTCAACACAATTTTACCACTTTAAGTCTTATATGTGGTTTTAATTTTTTTGTAAATATTTTATTCTTTTATATGTGTATATAAAGAAATAGAAACCTCTATAGAAAATCATACCAATTAGTGGTTTGAAAAACATATTTGTGTTCTATAATTTTCTCTCATACTTCCAAGTCTTTTGTTTATGTTTCGTGTAATTATTCATGTATTTCCAAGAAAAACTTCTCCACTGCTAACCAAACCCACACCTCACTAGTAATCATTAGGATCGTTTGTGAAAAATAAATTTCCATTAGAGGAAGAAATCAAGGCATTCAGACACCAGATCTACGGAAGCTGAAGATGAGAACTCCCTCATCACCATATATGAATAACCCTGATGCCAATGCTTCTTGTGAGGAGGTTGAATCCAAACCTTCTACCAAGGCTCAACTCCCTCAGCCACTACTAAATTCTTCCATCTTGATTCATCTTACCGAGTTGGGATCTTCCAAGATCAAATATTTCAGAGGATGAATCCAAGACCGATCCCCCTATGGTGTTGAAGACGAACATGATAGAGAGGATATGAATGAATGGGAAAAAATTTTATTGTATATATAAATAAAGAGATATAATATATAATTATAATAATAATAATAGTTGTATATGAATATATATATATATATACTATTTATGTGTATAAATTTTTGTATGCGTTTTTATGTTTCATTTATAATATTAATAATAAATATAAATTTTTAATAATAACAAGAACATAAATATAAAATACACACACACAAACAAACACACTTATATATATATAATAGTATAATATAATATTTTAATATATATATATATAATAATCTTCAACGTGGTTGAGTCCCATGGAGTAGTTTATTGGTCAAGAAACCCCAAATTAGAATTTGGAAAACATTATCCTACAATATCACTTATAATTTCATGAATTTTTTTCCAAATGTTTGATTGAATCAGGTTGTTGTAAAGGATATTTTGGGAATTATATCAGGGATGGGTGACCTCATCCAGTGATCATAGCCCTTGAACTTTCCATTTGGAGAGAATCTAGGTGTGGGATCATTCTTGATTCATGGGTGATAGATTCAAGGAGATGATCATTCTTTTAGAAGGGTCTTGTTTTATAGTCACCATAGAGGAGGAAGATGCACTATTATTCTTCCAAATTGATGAAATAATGATCATCTGGGAGTATTGACACGAGTTTGTGACAGATGAAGAAAATAATAATAGGAGTCCAGACCAAGAGACACACAGACACACAAACACTCCTGGAGGAGGACATCACACCAGACAACCGTTAAACACTGAAAGAAGGCCGAGGTAGGGAATATATATCATACATCATGATCTAATGAGAATCAATTATGAGATCTAGGAGAGGGAAGAATTTTATGTGATTCCTTTTGTTTCTTCATAACTGTTGCAGGGATCATTATGTTTTTAAAACCTTGAATGTTTTTGATTTGATCATGATTTTTGAGTAATCACTAGTAGGGGAATAAGTTGATCTAGTTTATTTTTTTACATTTTCCTTGCATTATATCTACTATATTATTATATGTCTCCCTCTTCAGTCAATCGTTATTTGAAAAAGATCAAGAATTAGTGAAAAATGATCTCTAACTATTATTAACTAAAACTTTATTCAATATTTCCATTTATCTGTAAAGTAAATAAATCTCAAGAGAGTGTAGCACACTGATTTCAACTAACAAATTAAAAACAATGATAACTTTTTTTTCATAATTATTGATCAGATGATCTCTATAGTTGATAAACAGTAGTGGCTATTTAGTCCCAGGTTAACGTGATGATAACTCTAGTTATCCTCTTTCAATTAGGTCCATGTGTTTAAATTCAAATGCATAAACAAAGGGAAATCATTATAAAAACAAGTTGGACGATTTCCCCTACTCATCAATTGTTTTTTCATATTTTATTTTCTTATCCTATGTATTTACTAATTGTTTGCACTCAAAATCACTTTTACACTAAAGAAACACCATTATCATTTCTACTTAATCACCATTATAAACTTATCCTTAAACATTTTAGTTTAATTTTTTTCATTGTTTCTGCACACATAGAACAACTTACTTTTCTATGGTCTGACCCTTCTTTCCATTGAACTAATTATAGGTATTAAGTAGGTTTATAAATACTAAATTTTCATGATTCCGATGATGTACGTGTCATGAATGTTTCATTGTATTTTTTTCACATGATTTGGGTTGGAAAATGAAAACCTAATTTTCATGCCAGGTTTTAAAACTAGAAAAAATGGTTTCCAAAAAAATTAAATACAATAATTTTGGTATCTTATTGGTTTGGATCACACCCTATATACTTACACTAGTGGGTATGTAGTCTTCATGTGTTGTGAAAGTATCATCAGTTCAAATTGATACCACCCTATGATTGGAAGAGGTTGATCCTCATGTGATGGTGGTGAATATTGTGTACACAGAGTTCTTGAACAGATCGTTGGATTTTAAAACTATTTGTATTGAGTTGGTTTTGGACTCTTTTCTCTTATGTTTTGTATATTTTATATTCAATTTTTGTTTTGTATCTATTTATTACTTGGTTACTTATTTAGGATTCCATTGTGTATATTAATTTTTCATTGGTAAATCCCTGTTTAGATTTTATATTTAGGTTAATGAGGGTGAAACCATCCCAATAAATTATATTTGATCTCCATGATACTTATTGTTAATCTAACAGTATCAATGACATTCCACCGGTTTGGGATGGGTTTGGTCGGGCACTGATTCAAATGGTGACCTAAGGTAGATCTTCATAAAATTTTTTCAGGAAAACTAGATTATTGAATGGGTTCAAGGATATCGATATTAACCTCTTTTTTATTTTAGGGAAAATGTTATGAAGTATCTAGAACTATCCGGACATAGGTGGCTTGTCCAGGGAAGTACTTAGCCCACCCTTCCTTAAAACATATTTCCAGTTTCAATTGGTGGTCGAGAGTCTTCATTAAATTTCGAAGGTTATGGGGATTTTCCCCAGATATTATGCTCTTGATAGATAATAATCTATGTTTTACGGAGTTTTCATGAGACATATTGAATAATTACTTGTTTCAAAGTGAAATTATATGGTATTTAAGGGTTCAATGTTAAGATACATAGTCTATGAAACCATGTGCATTCCATTTAGATCATTCTAGAAAACTTCCAGTAGTAGTCGCACATTGGGTGCATGGTCTAAAAATCAATGTGACCAAACCATGAAATTGAAGAATGTTTGTAATGATGGTTTCTTACTTCCTTTTTGGTTTTAATAATTTCTGTGTTTGTTAGGAATTTTTGTAGATATTAGAGTAATTTTTTTTGGTATTCATAAGTTGTTTAAAAAAAATATTTATACGATGATATTTTAATTTTTTTAAAATGTGTTTTGGTATCATGAGTTTATTTGTGGTGAATATTTTTTGAAAATATATAAAATTATTGTAGGGTGTTTTTGTTTTCAAAATAAATTTTAGTGGTTCTAATGTGATAGAGATGTAGACATTTTTTGGGTGAGGTGAGCTATTTTTTGGTGATTTTTTTAACCCCATTGAATTTGTTTTGAATAAATAATGTGATTTTGGTATTTTTTGGATTCAAAATTCCTTGGTTATGTGGAATGAAATGTTTCTAATGTTTTGGTGAAAATTTTATAGGGGTGTGTGACAATGATCGGGTTGTTTACAAATCATGTTTCCCATGTGTAGATGTTTTGAGGTTCTTTTTTAAATTATGTTTATCTATGCTTATTTGTAGTTATTCTCTTGGTGTTGATTTAAAATTTGTTTGATTTTTTTTTCTTTTTTTGTTATAATGAGTTTAATAAAAAGTTAATAGAAATTAAATAAGTGAAAGCCTCTTTATTTTTCATATTGATCTCGGAATTTTCTTTCAAGTCTTTTCCTATGAAAAAATCATGATGGATTGTTTGTTCCTTGATCTTCTCAGCTCATAGAAAATGAAAAGGTGCATCAAAACCATTTTCATCTTGTC
Organism: Viscum album; assembly: GCA_963277665.1. Lineage (NCBI taxonomy): Eukaryota > Viridiplantae > Streptophyta > Magnoliopsida > Santalales > Viscaceae > Viscum > Viscum album. The sequence goes on from OY728127.1 coordinate 900,215,406, forward strand.
ATTTATGGAGATCGAGTATCCAAAGTGGTGAAATTGTGTATTAGAATTGATGAAGTGAAAATTGACTTTATAAAAAAACCTAAATCCTATAGGGTGAGGTGATACATTCCTTTGTTTGAAGTTTTGGGTTTAGAATGGTTGTTAATGCTCATACATTTGAGGATCCTTCTTGGTAATTCTTCAAGGATTCCTATATTCAGAATTTTTATCTTGAATAATAGAGTGTTGAGAAGGAAATTTAGTTTTAGGGAATCCTCTAGGGTGATTAGCTAGTGAAGGAAAACGATGAACATTTCACTGGCCTAGTTACTTTCCCTCTTGAGTTTTCTATTGAACATTCAAATAATATAAGGTTTTTTGTTTGAGTAAAATTTATAGAGTTTTGTTTTTCAACGCTTCATTCAGGATTGGAATTATATATGGAAGTAATTTTAAGGACATCTTCATATAGGTAATCTTGTAATGGAAACCTAACCTTCCGAGATGCATCGGTTCTAACAGGAACTAGTAAAGATGATCCATGTATCGGAAAATATAATTAAGAATGTGATAAGGATGGAAAGTTTTATTCTCATCCCACCATTCCTATATTAGTAAATAATAATTTTTTTGTGTGTTTATAGTGTGGGAAGTATTGGAGCATTCACTATTCTATTTTTTCATTCCCATTGGATTGTTATATATATCGATCTTCTAAAAAAATTCATAGGTTCTAGGAGATGGTCAGGCATCAGAAAAAGAAGTCACGGATCTAGTTGGATTTGTCCAGTGTTCTTTGTTATTACTTGAATTAGAGAGTTAGAAGTTAAGCACTGATTTGGGAGAATCCCATTTCATTATTGTTAATTTTTTTTGGATTGTCCCATATTTTTTATACCAACTTCCTTAATGTATAATGGACAGAAGATATTTTTACTATGTATTAATGACTCTTGAAATGTTTATGCATCGTTTGTTATTGTATCTTGAGTATGTTCATTATTTTCTACATGGAAATGGAAAGAACCTATGGTAGATATCTATATACTATGGGTGTAGAGTTGTTTTTTATTAGGATATGGATTCCCCCATGTTTTGTTTTATGTTTTGATTACCGTGAGAGTTTAACCCATTGATCTAGAACTAGAAACCCTTTCATTCTAGTTGGGACCCACATGTAAGGCCCCAATCATTTCTAAGAGATTCATGTTTCAAGTTCCTGTGATACCTATTAGTGTTTTGTTCATTCCCTTCAGAGTTTAATAAAACACAAATTCCTATACAATCCTATTGCTTTGTCGTAATAGGATGTCAGGTGTCTCACCATTTTAGATTAAATTTAAAGGGCGTGGAGACTGATGATTGGTTTCTATATCTTTAAGTGTTATTTTTATTTTGTTTTTTAGGGTTAGAAATTTTTTATTTTGATGATTCATAATATGATGGTTGTTCATAGAATATGTTTCTATTGAATCCAACATTTTTATTTCATTACTTTTAATTATATTTTATAAACACGGCATCTTTTTGTAATGCCCCAACCATAGTTACCTAGAGTCGGTGCATTATATTAACACATTGGATTGATTACAAGGAATCTAGTCCCGAAGGACCAATCGGTTTAGAAGTCTTAGAAAATAGATTACATACATTAACATTACAATAAAATTTCAAACATAAAACACATCGTAAATAGTTCTTTGAGAACACCATTATTCCCTTTAGCATAACACTTCATATCAATAACAATACACTTCTTGGAATCCTGGGAAAATAAAACATAAGAAAGCAGTACGCTCAAACGCTCCGTAAGGGTATACAATACAGCTGAAGATAACATAAATATTAAGCATGGTGAATAATTGAAAACACATTACTTTACCAATAATAAAAATTAACACCTTTATGGAAGGAATATGAGCTGAGTAAATAATTCCATAAAAAACATAATCTTGGGTACTCTACTAGTCGAATGACCACATGAACCATCAATATTATTTTCATAATGAGAGAATGTATAATGCCAGACATTCTGAAACATTTTTTCAAGGCCTCAGCCAAGACGTCTAAAAATGATTAAGGCCTCGGCCAAAACCATATTTCAAAATGGGAAAGGGCCTCGGCCAATTCCACGTCTAATAGTCTCATGAGACCTACTAATGCATCGAGGAGTTATAGTGGGCTCCACCTATCACTTAATTTGTCCAATACATTCCTCATATGAAAAGGTTGATACATAACATAAATATTCGTATAAGAACTAAGATATGTAATTTCAATACATTAACCATAAACCATGAATGGTATAAAAATAACACATCCACAGTCAAACATATCACAAAACCTTCAATAAAATATGTAAGATTTGTATCATAATAAATCAACTTCAAACAAGATAAAAATCCATCAAAGGATGTTGACATAGATAAAAATGATTTGTAAAACTCTTTTAGAGAAATATCCATTTTTCATGAAAACATTTAAAAGTTACACAATTTATAAAGGAATATATTCAAAGACATTTTTGAATCAAAGTTTTCCATAAAACTTTGATACTTTTGAAAATAATTATCATTTCAAAACATTCATGTCCATATAAATAAATCCATACAATCATTTTGATAATATGGACATTAATTAAAATGGTTTAGAGAGATAAATCTTTAAAAAATTTAAATTGATGATCCAGTTAAATAGACCCTCCCATAAAACCTTAAAATATTCCTTTTGAAAACATTTTTATGGAATATTGGTATCTATGACAAGTATGTCCGAGAAAACACTTACACAAGAACAATCTCAGATAACAGTGAGATAGAGGAAATAACCCTTACCAATTTGGTAACATATGATACAGACACCCCATGAAAGAATTATCATACAATGAATATGTAAATACACATAAATTAAAGTGTATTACACAAAGGATACAACTATGGGCAGTACATTCACCACATAAAAGGCAATAGTGGCAATATGACATGAATATCACGGGAAAAAAGAGTGAGATGAAAACCCCTTACATTTAAATTTCCTTATTTTAGGGTAGGTAAACCTCCTGTCTAATGGTGAAATAATATTTATCAAATTATAAAAGAATCATATACATTAATATGATATCATATATGATCTTTTAACATTTCTTTGTTAATAATATCATAGTATTATCGTTGTTTTGGGTGTTAATGGATTCGTTTTCCTTTATATGTTTTGTTAAATAAGCCATGTCTATTATGGATAGGTTGCCACTGATTCATATCCAGAATTATATCAAGTACATAAAAATTATTTTTAATCATCAAATGAGAATTTGTCTTGAATGGATACGATGGGGAATGAATCTCATCGCGTTCATGGAGACGGTAGTCTGTACATACGCACGAGCGACAATATAATTTTTTTGATATTAAAATCATATATAATTGGATTGAGTTATTATTTTATAATGGAATTAACAATGAAAGAAGAAGTTGAAGAAGAAAGGAACTTGAAAGAGGGTGGTGAAATCATTACATCTTCTTCGGGTTCTTCCTCTTGATTTGATCAAAAGGAATCCACAGGCTGGATTTCTGACTAAAAGAAGGCCTCTATAATAAAGGGGGAATAGTTGAGAGGGTTTTTGGGAAGAGGTTGGCCAAGCCAAAAGGCTTTGAAGGTATGAATTTGAGAGAAGGGGTAGTTCCCTTTTATAAGAGGGGTGAGGGACACCTTTGGAAAAGCTAGAAATATTATTTTATAATAAATTAATATTCAGTTTATAATGGCTCATAAGTGGATTATTTAAATTTTAAGGTGGGTATAGGTCAAAAACTACTCAATCAATAGGTTTCAGATAGGTTTGTGTCACTATATTAACTTCATCTTTTTGATTTAACTCTTAGTTAAATAGTTTGACATTTACCATGTATCTTTGTATTTTTATATTATATAGTCAATAAACATACTATAAAATTACAAGAGACCCCCAAGTGGTCCATTAATAATAATAAAATAATAATATAAGTCTTTTTGTGAACCTTAGATTTTTAGGAATAGAATATCAATTAATAATATAATATTTTTTTAAAAACACCTTTCTGTCAATTTTGACACTATTTAAAAATTTATTTTTTTAATGTCTTAAAAACATTATTAATTCTAACCAAATTAATTTAAGAAATTATAAAATGTCATAATAACCAATAAATTTTTTGGATGTCATCAAAACATTCAAATTATATTTATTTTAATATTTATAATACTAATTATTTGATTATTTCATTAGTAAGGAAAATACAACATCATTATTGTGTCATAAATAAATTTAATTATTCAATGTCTAAAAATTACAAAAAAATACCATTATGTAGGAAATAATTTTAGATTTCTAATTAATATTTATAGTTGAAAATATAACATATATAACCCATTGTTAAAATTGATTTTCTAAAAGATATATGCTTATTTCATTTTTGTATTTACTTTAACTTAATTAATATAAACTGTCCTTTTCACTTACAAGTGGATCCATGAGGTCCCCAAATTGACCCAAATATGTCCATGGTCGGACTTGTATCAACCAATAGGGTTGGGACACGTTTCAGGGAAATTTATTATTATTATAATATTAATTTTGTACCATTATTTACCTGATTTACCCTTTAACCATTGTAATATAATATTTACCGAAGTAATTATTCCAAATGTCTAAAAATAAAAGTTAACTATTTACACAATTTGGATGTCCTGATTCTAAATATGGAATCTGTTTTTCTAAATAAAAAACACTGAACTGGATGAAATTAATTTATAATCAATTCCTGTTGTAAAACAAAAAACATTTTTTTAAGAGATAATAACTATCAAAAGATTGACACTTGCTTATGTCCAGTTTAAATGTGAAATTCTGTATAATGACCAAAATTGGTTTAAATGGTAAAAATATAATCTAATCATACTCTAAAATCACTCAAATTTATAATTTATCACTATTAATTAATTCTATTAAAAAGTTTGTTTTTAATTAAACTTATTATTTTTCACTATTCATCAAAATATGAAAGTTATCCGAAAAGTAACAAAACTTCACCCTAAGCTAATTTCGATATTCCAAATCATTAAATGATGTCCATTTTGAAAGATAAAATGTATAAAATTTCAAAAAGTGGGTATTACTATTCGTAATGGCTAGTTTGATTGGTTGTGGTGTGTGTTAGAACTAGAAGTTGCGTACAAAATACGCTACTGCATTATTCAAAGAGAAGTGTACCGTGGAAGCTTGGGGAGTTACATTCTCCTCTCTTTAAATAAATGTAATCCCCAAAATTTGAAATTATTTTTCAATAATAAAAGGTTGAAAATATAAAATACCTTTGGGAAAACCCACATCGAAAATTATGTTAATAAAATTTAGTCTTAATAAGAGGAAAAGTGAAATGAAAGGGTCACCACCAAATTATGATCGCAATTAGGAGATGATTGGTGGAAATTGGAGACATATAATTAGAGGAAAAACGTAAATATTTATTGGTAGTGATTTAGGTCTTCAATTACAAACAAGTGTAAAATTGAGGGCCTTAAATTCATCAATCTATGATGATTTAAATTACCATTTTTCCAAAAAAACATATGGTATATGGATAAATTTTTTTTGGTTTTAAGATACCTTCACCAAAGTATAAGAATTAATTTCTTCATAGAATAATAGAAGAAGAAAAATATATACTTGACAAGTAGAGTCTCATCCTTTAACTAATTTTTACTACAAACTCATATTTCACTCTAAAAGATAATTGAACTTAAATATGATATTCTATTTATCTTATTCGTATAGGGTTCAAAAAAATGAATTTATAATTCATCTTCCAGAATATTTTTAAAAAGACTACATTATTCAATCAATGAGATCACATGGGCCAGAGGTAGGTGATACACCCTTGTCGCCCTTCATATGCGGGTTCAAGTCTCGCAGCCTTGCCGAACGTGACTGGTTGCCACCCAACCTCCGCGTTGTCCTTTTATGGAAATCCCAAAATAATCACAAACTAGAATTATCCAATATACTTCTGTCCAAACTCATAGTACAATATTTATACTCAAGGTAAACACAATGAAGATCCTTTTTTTTGCTTAATAACATGTGAACACCTTCATCATGTATTCTTTTAAAACACCGCAACATCCTGAATTACCATAAAACCATATTGATTACATTCATGATCCCTTATTCCTTATAGAATACTGGATATACCGCTTATATCAAAAATTTTTTGTAAACTCCAATAATGGTGGAATATACAAATCATTAATCAGTTTCAAGGTTGTTAAGAATATCCAATATAATTTATCCAAATCAATCATGTATTATTCCAAAATCACTACCTTGGTATCAGAACCATATTATGGATTATCATTATCTCTACCATATATTTTCCAAACATTTATCCTGCCATTTAGTCCCTATTCATGGTTCCACACAATCTCAAGTCCTTAATGAAATAGTACTGCAGCACAATCCTTATATACTACATAATAATTATAACTAGAACATTGTTGATACAACAATCAAATGACATAATTCTCTAATAAAAACACAAGAACTCTAATCATTCATCCTCATCTGTGGTAGTATCATAACATGATTATTATCCAATAGAATCATTTGGGACAAACTCTGATGATTTGGACATTGGTTTGCGTAGTGTCTCAACACCTTCCAGATGAAGCACTGTATGTTTGAAACCTTTTTCTTACCCTTGCGGTCACGTACATGGTGCCCTTTTTCTCCACACTTATAAAAAACTCTCATTCCCTTCAAACAAGTTCCAGGGTGTTACTTCCCACAATTATCACATATGGGAAAATTCTTCTTTTCCATCTTCCCTTTATTCATCTTTCTCTCTTCCATCATTTTCATCTCTTGCTTCCCTTGAAATCCATAAGACTCATAGAATTTTTTTCTTATCTTATTAACACATGATACGATTTGTTCATACACTGATAATACATGGGAGACTAGTTCCTTTCAAAATGTGGGCATAATACCGTGAAAGATATGATCCTTCTTACTCTATGGATCATACGTATTGCTGGAGTTCACATTCCTTCTACTGGGTTCCATTTCTATAAAATGGAATAAATTAGGTCAGTTTATGAATTGCAATGAATAATTCCAAACCTGTAAAATACCTAATGTAAATTAAACAGTTTATAGATATAATCAATAATCATAAAGATGTTTTCATTGGGGAATTATACACTCATAAACCCTTAATAATGATTTGTAAAGAAAGTGAGAATTATCCTAATCATATCCTACGGGAGTGTCCTAACAAAGAGTGCAACAAGTCCTGTTATTTTGCACTAGTTCCCATTCGAGTCTAGCTGAAATAGGTGTTTTCAGGTTTTACCCCTAGGTACATCTGTGCCAGAGCTGCCTCTACCTGCTCGTATCCAGACAAGGATGTATTTGGTTTGAAAACTCACAAAATCTCTAAATTACCAAATTTCTAGGAATTTATTCTATACTAATCCTCAAAGTCTATCTTAGGACTATGTTCTCTAATCAGAGTATATCAAAATATAGCTTCCTAGTATATTTCTAAACATCCTCCGATACCAATTATAAAGCCCCGACCCCAGTTACCCAGAGTCAGTGCATTATTTTAACACATTGCCATGATTACAAGGAATCAAGTCCCGAAGGACCGATCGGTTTTTCCGTCTTGGAAAATAGATTACATACATTAACATTACATTACAATTTCAAACATAAAACACTGCATAAATAGTTCTTTGAGAAATCAATTATTTCCTTTAGCTTATCCCTGCATATTAATCACAATACACTTATTGGATTCCTAGGAAAATAAAACATAAGAAAGGGGTGATCTCAAATGCTCAGGAAGGGTAAGAAATACAATAGGAGACATCATAAATATTAAGCATGATGAATAATTGAAAACACAAGCCTTTACCAATAATAAACATGAACACGTTTATGGAATGAATATGAGCTTCTCACACAAAGACTTTTTGATATTTGGCACTTCTCCACTTGGAAGTGTGTCTCGCTAGGGTGAGGCTTTTTTCAACTTTTTTCCCCTCTGAAGAACTCAAAATGAGGGCATGGGGGTACAGTTCAATCTATTTCAAGCTAGGCGCACTGCACATCCGAGAATGGAACCAAAAATTCTACCCACTGGAAATTGGTAACTCTTCGATCCAAATTTGGGTTAAAGTCATCAGCCTAAATTGGATTCTGTTGCATCCTAGAATTTTATATGATATTTCCTTATTGATTGGACTTCCTATAAAAATTGATAGAGAAACATAAATAGCTAGATTTGGGAATTATGCCCATTTCTTGGTGGAAATAGACTAAGGTTATACTTAGGTGGACAAAGTGTATCTTTCTATTGAAGAAGTGGAGCTTGAGTTGAGAATCGAATATGAAAATATTCCCAAATACTGTCCTGAATGTAGAGTTATTGGTCATGATTCCTCTAATTGTAGGAGGTCTGTTGTTTGTGAATTTTGTTCTACCCGTGGACATGATGCTAATATATGCTTTAAAAGGATCAAAGCGCTGAAGGAAAACACCAATAGGGTGTTTGATACTGTTGAAAAAAATTCTCAGTTGCGGGTTCATGATCCACAAACTCAACAAGTGTGTAAACAGATGGGAGAGAGGTGCGTGGCTCAGAATTATGGACCCAGTGAGGTCGAAAATCAAACTGTAGGCACTATGGAACATTCTGAAAAGAGTAGATCATGGGATGATATTGTTGATCAATGCCATACAGGTAAATCCCGATTAAATGAGGAACTTAGAACACAAGATGCAGGTTCTCTTATTGTGGAGGGTTCTGTTCATTTGGCAATACAGGGGTCAAGTTCTGGTTTACTGAATGCCCCCTGCCGCTCCTCCCTCTAAAATAGTTTACAAATGAATTGAGAATGATATTTTTCAAATTCATGTGCATTACATAGATGGATCTAATGACTACACAGGTGCGGGATGCTCTGAAACTAGATTTCAGGTGCATTCATATGCTGCTTCCTCTGCAAATGAGGAAGACAATGCCTCCTCTAGTCCTCCTAAATCCATACAATCTGGTAAACATGAGGAATTTATGGATTTGCCTACCAAATCTCCGCATGTGCAGGTGTCTTCTCCTGTACATAATAGGGCAGAGAAATCTTGTGCTCAACTAGTGAAGAACAAGACAGAAAACACTGCAACTCTCCAGTCAACTTAAATGCAACATTCTTCTCAGAAGGAGAAAAATAAGACTCCTTCAAAATAAATGCATCAAAAAGTTATAGTTGATGATGATTTGGAACCCAAGAAACAAGAAAATTAGAAACAATGATGTCAACCTAATCGTGAGAGGGGACAAGGACATTCAGACTGGACTACAATGAAGGATGATCCATCTGACTCTGAAGATGGCTCAGATATTGAAAGTCTCCTCCAACAAGAAAAAAAATCAGAAGCACTCCACTTCTGAGGTCGTGGGCGTAGGCGAGGCCGAGGCACAGACTGGGGAGCCATACAAGATAAAGAATTCCAGATTGCAGAGAAGATACAGAAAAAACACAATGCCTCATAATGGGGGTATTAACAATTTGTGAGGCCCCCTACTGCTCCTTTTCTTGTTTTGTACTTTTTACTTTTATTCAATAAAAATGTTCATGGAATTTTTTAAAAAAATGTACAATAATATAAAGGGTTTAGAAAGATAAATATTTAAAACATTTAAAATGATGATATAGTTAAATAGACCCTCCCATAAAACCTTAAAAGATTCAATTTGAATTTTTTTTATGAAATATGGGTATCTATGATAAGTATGACCGAGAAAATACTTATACAGGAATAATCTCGGATAACAATGAGATTGAGGAAATAAACAATAAAAAGTTGGTAACATACAAAACATACACCCCATGAAAGAAGTATCACATAATGAATATGTAAATACACATAAATTAATGTTTATTACACAAAGGATACAACTATGGGCAGTACATCCACCACAAAAAATGTAATAGTGGCAATATGACATGAATCTCACGGGAATAAAGAGTGATATGGAAACCCCTGACCATGAACATTTCTTTTTGTTGAGGGTAGAATAACCTCCTGTATAATGGTGAAATAATTGTTGTCAAATTATAAATGAATCATATAAATTAATATGATATCATATATGATCTTTTAACATTTCTTTGTTAATAATATCTTAGTATTATCGTTGTTTCAGGAGTTAAGAGATTCGTTTTCCTTTATATGTTTTGTTACATAAGCCATGTTTGTTAAGGATAGGTTGTATCTTGTTAATATCCAGATTTATATCAAGTCCTTAAAATTATTTTAAATAATAAAATGAAAACTAGTCTTGAATAGATACGATGGGGAATGAATCTCATCGCGTTCGTGGAATGGTAGTCTGTACGTACACACGAGCAAAAATATCATTCTTTTGACATTAAAATAATATATAATTGGACATTATATCATATATACATAATAATTATAATGTTATATTTATTATTTACTTCAATTAAACTTCATTATCAGACCCATTCAAATAATAATGTTTTGAATAACAATTACACCACGATATGGAGACGATAATCCGCACGTACAAACATATGGTGACATGTTATTCAAAGGATGGGTAGAATAAAAAATTTGGTTGTACCATATTTATAATAACATCATTTTATATAGAATATACTGGAGTTATTATTTTAGAATGGAAATAACAATTAAAGAAGAAGTGGAAGAAGAAAGGAACTTGAAAGAGGGTGGTGAAATCATTACCTCTTTTTCGGGTTGTTCCTTTTCATTTGATCAAAAGGGCTCCATAGGTTGTCTTCCTGACTAAAGGAAGATCTCTAAGATGACGGTATGATAGTTGAGAGGGTATTTGGGCAGCGGTTGGCCATGCCAAAAGGATTTGAAGGTATGAATGTGAGAGGAGGTGGAGTGCCCTTTTATAAGAGAGGTGAGGGGCATCTTTGGAAAAGCTAGAATTATTATTTTATAATAAATTAATATTCGGTTATAATGGCTCAAAAGTGGATTATTTATAGGTTAAGGTGGTGATATGTGGAAAAACACTCAACAAATAGGTTTTAGATAGGTTTGGGTCACTCTATTAACTTTATCATTTTGATTTAACACTTAGTTAAATAGTTTGACATTTTCCATGTCTCTTGTATTTTTATATTATATAGTCAATAAACATACTATAAACTTCTAAGCGACCCCCAAGTGGTCCATTAATAAAAAAACTATAATTATATATGTCTATTGGATTACCCTTAGATTTTTAGGAATATAATATCAATTAATAAGATAATATTTTTTTTAAAAATGCCTTTATGTAAATTTTGAGACTATTTTATAATTTATTTTTGTTAAAGTCTTAACAACTTTATTAATTCAAAAAAAAATTCATTTAAGAAATCCTAACATGTCATATTAACAAATAAATTTTTTTAATGTCATCAAAAATTTCAAATAATATTTTTTAAACATTTATAATATTAATTATTTGATTATTTCATTAAAAAAGAAAATACTCCATCATTATTGTTTCATAAATAAATTCAATTATTCAATGTCTAAAAATTATAAATAAAATACCACTATGTAGGAAATCATTTTATATTTCTAATTAATATTTATAGTCGAAAATATAACATATATAACCATTTGTAAAAAATGTTTTTCTAGAAGATATATGCTTATGTTATTTTTGTATTTACATTAACTTAATTAATATAAAGTGTCCTTATAACTTACAAGTGGATCCATGGGGTCCCAAAATCGACCCAAATATACCCATGGTCGTACATATATCAACCAATAGGGTTATAACATATTTTAGGGTAATTTATTATTATTATTATATTATGTTTTAAAACTTATTTACTGGATTTACCCTTTAACCATGGTAAATAAAATATTTACCGAAGTAATTATTCAAAATGTCTAAAAATAAAAGTTACCTATTTCCCAATATTTACCACCTGATTCTAAATATGGAATCCATTTTAATAAATTCAAAACACTTAAGTGGAATGAATTAATTTAAAATTAATTCTCATTGTTAAAACAAAAAGTGTGTTTTTAAAAGATAATAACTATCAAAAGATTGGAATTTGCATATGTCCTGTTTAAATGTAAAATTTTGTCCAATGAACAACACTGGATTAAATGGTAAAAATATAATCTAATTATACTCTAAAATCTCTCAAATTTATAATTTATCACTATTATTTATTTCGATTAAAAAAGTTGATTTTAATTAAAATTTAGTAATTTTCACTATTCATCAGAAAATGAAAGTTATCCAAAAAGTTACAAAAATTCACCCTAAGCTAATTTTGATATACCAAATCCAAAAATGAAGTCCATTTTGAAAGATAAAATGTAAAAAGTTTCAAAAAGTGGGTATTACTTCTCATATTGGCTAGTTTGATTGGTTGTGGTGTGTGTTGAACTCGAAGTTTCGTACAACACACGCTGCTGCATTATTCCAAGAGAAGCATTTCGTGAAAGCTTGAGGTGTTACACTTTTAATGATCAGTTTCCTGGAGAATATGAACATAAATCAATGAAAACATAAACAGTTATTCTAATACACTTTAAAGGATTCATAATAGGTTTATCCTAAATGCATTTACAACATCCAATTACTTGTGGACATACATGAAAGGAAAGGGTGATCAAAATTCCTTGTAAGGGGAAGCAAGGGAAATATTTTACATGTGATGTGGAGAAATAAAAATATGAACATGAGTTAAAATGGAATGTCATGAGAAAGAGGCATATCATAAAAATAATAAAATGAATTATAACATGGAAATTTGGATAAAAAAATTAAATTATACATTCACAATCATATCACCAAGGTTTTTTTACTGAGGCTTCAAAAAAATTACCATGGTTATTCACCAAGGTATTGTAAAACATGTCATCTCTGGAGATTTAATTCTTTACCCAATGAATTGGGGGTACATCTAGGAATACCATTCATATGTATTAATTTTTATATGATCCAATTATATCATAATAAATAACATCATAAATAAACTATGTAGAGTAAAATAAAATCGGTTTAATATAAAAATCAGAGTTTCAAATATGGTTAAAAACATGTTCATTATTTCATTTTTAACCCATAGTAGGGTAATGAAAATTTTATGTATATCAATACTAGAATAAAATAAATCATTTTTACATTTTGGTGAGTGTCCATGGACTTTTTTTTTGGGTTATTCACAAAAATAAAATAAAATATAATTTATGGAGGACAAGAGAGAAATTTTGAGAAGAAAATTTTGCATTATTACTAGTATAAAACATTGTTTTTAAAAATATTAAAAAGTGAGGGTAAGGTTTTATCCGATTTATAAAACACAATTCAGAAGTAAGGGAATTAGTAAAATAGAAATAAAATAGAGTTTCTATAACATTGATATGACATTTATAAGAATAGGTTCTTGAAACGAAGAGAAAAGAAGAATATTTCGCTTACCTTGAAGAGTTGTTCCTAAAATATGAGAATCATGAATGTGGGGGATTCAGGAAACCTTCAGTAGTAAATTTACAAGATATATATATTGGATGGATTTTAAGTGAATGGAAATGGATAAATGAGTGTGTATTTGTAGTAAAAGTTGTGGATTTTCTTATTAATTTCAAAATATTGGCCTTAAAAACCATGGTTATGGAAAATGTAAAACCATGGCCTTGACCTTAGTATTATACCACAGTTTTGAAAAAATGGGTCAAATTTTATGTTATTTCAATACTAAGAAGTCTAAAAACATTTTATATTACTTCTTCCCTTCAAAATTAATGCTTCCACAAAAATAATGTTTTAAATATTAAAGATTCCATTTTAGTCTTGGGAATAAAAATTTTAGGACTAGAATTTGTTTAATATATATTAAAATACATGATATTAATAGAATGAGATATTTTATTCCATGTATTGTGGTTAATTATTTATTATACCATTATGAAATAATTATCATGTCATTAAACATACTAAATAACTCATATTTTATTATTATTATTCACTAACAAATAATGTATTTTAGAAAAGTCTAATAAATTCACCCTAACCTAATTTTGAAATGTTGATTTGAATGAGGATATTTATTTTACCTAAATAATTCACTACATATGATAATTACATCTTTTAAACAAAAAATCCTTATATAGTAGAAATGATAGTGGATTGAAAATGCATAGAAAATTCTCTGAAAGTTGAAAGAAAATATTATTTTATCATTTATATTTAATTAATAGTTTTTAACATAATATTTCATTAATATAATTATTATTCATAATATATTAGATTATTATAAATATTTATATCTTTTTTGAAATGTACAATCTCTTTCAGAAAAATCAATTTATCAAATTCCATCTTAATTATATTTAAAAAACTATTCTTAAAATGAAATTTATTGAATAAAAAAATTTATTTAAACAATATAATTAAAAATTATGTAACTAGGGCCTCGACACATAACCCCATATAACACCGACATATGATCACATGGTAAGGTGTGTGATGGGGATAGTTTCATGGGGAGACTTATCTAACATCCATCAAGGGGTAATTTTCATTAACTTGAACTTTCCCCATAGGTGATCTCATTCTAGCCTCACTGGTTGAAGATCAACATGGGCATGTCAAGGGAGAACCCAAGTGATTCTACCTCCCTCCCATGTTTTGAAAATTGGGATTCATATACAGTGAATTTACTGGTTGATTCCATTATTTCCATTTTCTGTATTAATTACCTTTTTTCAATTCTAATTATAATCATTAATTATATCATTAAAAGAATTTTTTAAGAGCATAGTTTCCAATATTCATCTTAACCAATGGTCATAATTCACCAATGGTCATATAGTGGTAGAAAATTGATGATCAAATATCAAATTGTACTCAAATAATTATTAAAGAGATATATTGTTGTTGAGTAAAAAATAAAATAACACTCATTTTCAAGAAACAATTATCATTCAAAAAGGGTGGTTCGTTATAGTCTTCCCCCTTAAGAAATTTACACCCCAAAATTTCAACTAATTACTTATGTTGAGAAATGGTTTTGTTATGTTTGTCAGATTTTATTCTTTAGTTCACATTTTGCTTCATCATATTATATGGTTCTTCCATAACACTTTGATGAGGTGGGCAGTCATGTTGTGTAGAACATTGTCTCTACGGTCTAAGATCTCTAGTGACTTCTCCTCATAATTGAGGTCATGTTCAATTTGCACCACCTCTAGATTTAGTACATGTGAGGGATTAGGTATGTACTTATCCAAGAGAGAAACATGGAATACATCATAAAAAGCGCTATATATGGAGGAAGTTCAAGATGACAGGTCACTAATCCTATGTGATCAATGATTTCATAGGAGAAAATATACCAGGGGATAGGATTCCCTTTCATCCAAATCAACATGAATCTCTTCCAAGGTAAAATATAAATGAGTACTTTTTCACGAACATCCAACTTCATGTACATTCCATGGTTGTTAGCATAGCTCTCCCACCAAATGTGATTTGATTTTATGTGTTCTTAGATGATATGAACCATTTCCATCATCCTTTGCACAAGATCTACCCCATGTCACATTCTCTCAACAACTTCATCCAAACAAGTAGGAGTCTAACATCACTTCTGATATAGAGCATCATAAGTTTCCCTTTGAATACTCGAATGGAGGATTTTGTTTTTTGAGAACATAATTAATGGGAGGTGTTGATACCATCAACCATACATTTTATTTATCATGTTCATAGAATGTATTTGAGTGTTTGAATAGTCCATTCAGATTGGAAATCATTTTGGGGGGTGATAGGACACACTAATATTCAGTTTAGTATTTAGAGTATGCTGAAGACTTCACGAGAACATAGAGGTAAAATGTGGTACTAATCATAAATGATATAAAGTGGAACCCCATGTACCTTCACCAATTCCATTATGTTTGACATGTAATGTTGGTCAAGAGATAAATATTCGCGAATAATGATGAAATGGGAAGTCATTGTGATATGATCCACTATAACCCATATTTAATTATTTCCTTTGGATGTTTTTAGAATTACAATGAAAAAATCTATAGAGATATTTTCCCACTTCACTATTGATATGTGTAGTGATTTTAATAAACATTTAGAGTTTTTTTACTCCGCCTTTATTTATTTACACACTAGGCACCATGTAGTGTTGTTGGAATTCCCCCTTTTCATCTTATCCCACCAATAATGATCACAAAGGATCATATACATTTTAGTGATTCTAGTATTTATAGAGACTGTAGATATACGAGATTCATCAACCAGTTCTTTCTTTATCTCTATAATAGATAGATCACATAACCTTCTATGAAATTTTAGTTCACCTTATGTATGAATATTGATCATAGGAAACTTAACATTCTTCAAAACCATTATCTTCTTTTGGAATAAAGGATATTCTCTTTGAGATTTATTGATCATATTTAGTAATGAAGATTGAGTAATAATTTGGACCGGGTTGGTGATTTCCCTTCCCTCACGATTCCCATGTCAAACCTTACATGGTCCTTGATCAATGAATCTCCTTGAATCCCCATCATTTCCATCACAACCGGGATTTTCCAAGTTAATTCATCAGCGACATTGTTTTCTATTAAAGGGTGTTAATGAATTGAAAAATCCTAGTCTTTAAGATGATCTAAACATGTCCTCTATCACAGAATCAATTCCTTCTATGTGAAAATATAATTTAAACTTTTGTGTTCTATGTATATATCATATTTCTCCTCATGAAGGTAGTTCCTCCTTATCTTCATAGATAACATTACCACACCTATCTCCAGGTCATAAATAGGATAATTATTCTCATGATGCTTCAACTATCAGGATACATAAGTAATAACCTTATATGTTTTCATGGGGATGCACCCAATCCATTTCCAAGACAAATCACTAGAAAAAATGAATCCTTATAATTTGAAGGGTAGAGTTAACATAGGTGAATTATCCAATCTCTTCTTCATCTCTTGGAAACTTTATTCACACTCCCTTTTCCAGATGAACATAGCCCCTTTTCAAGTTAACATGGTTAGTGGATTAGAAATTCTTGAAATGTTATTCAAAAACCTCCAATAATATCCTACTAAACCTAGGAAATGATGAATCTCGGTTACTTTTGTAGGATTAGTCCACTCCTAAATAACATTTTTCTTAGCAGGGTAAACTGAGATTTTTTCTTTTCTTATAATGTCCCCCAAGAAGGAAATATTTTGTTAGAAAAATCCAAATTTTCCGAATTTTTTGAATAGACCCTCTTTCCTTATATATTAAAATATAAATATTAGATGATCCCCATGGTCCTCATAAGTTTTGGAATATATTATAAAATCATCAATAAAAACTATCAAAAAATTTCTAGGTATTCTTTAATGAATCGATTCATCAAATCCAAAATATGTAAGGATTATTTGTCAAGTTGAAGGGAATAAAATCAAACATATAATTCCCATATATTTATCAAAATCATTATTTGGAATATATTCTTTATGGACTCCCAATTGCTAATAATAAGATTGAATATCAATAATAGAGTATAATTGAACCCCTTGAACCACGCCAAATAAATCATCAATACTTGGAAGAGGGGACTTTGAAACATCCCAGGTAAATAAAGAACATAACATTTTCATATTTATTCATATCTGTGAATTAAAATTTAATATTATTTTAAAGGGGATGCAATGTTAGATGTCATACCTAATACACAACAACATGTTTCAATGAAAGCATACATTGCACACAACGTTGAGTTATACTAACAATATTAATATAATTTTATTATTTGAAATGGTAGTTAACGTATTGCCATTTTATTGGACGAAATGAACAAAACTAATCATATTATGATTAAATATTATTCTTAAATGTTTTTAAATTTACCCAACAAATTTTAGAGGCTTTAAATGAAAATGAATCCAATATTAAGCATAAAACATGCTAATATTCTTTAAAAGGCTATTTTACAACCTATTGATGGTGAACCATTTTAATTATAGTTTTTTCTACTTTTATATGTTATATTTGAAAAAAGTAAAATTCTTATTTTGAAACGTGCCATCAAAATTTACTTTGGGTTAGATTTTGATATTTTTCTGATAAAATTCATTTTTAATGAATAGTGAAAAGCACTTTATTTTAATTCAAAACGCCCTTTTAATCTAACTTATTTATATGGTTAGATTATATTTTTATTTGGTTTCAAAGTGTAATTAGATTATATTTTTTCCATTTAATAGAATGTCTGTCATTGAAATAAATTTCACTTTGAAATTGGGCATAAATAGGTTTCAATATTTTGATATTTATTATTTCTTAAAAATACACTTTTTGTTTCGACAACGGGAATTAATTTTAAATTAATTAATTTAACATATATGTTTTGAATTTGGTAAAATAGAAATAATTTTTTAATTCATAATATCAAATATATCTTAGGCTGAATTTTTGGTATTTTTCTGAAAAACATCAATTTTTGATGAATAGTGAAACCACCATGTAATAGTAAAAAATATGAATTTTTCATTTAAATGAAAATTTACCACTTATGTGAATTGAATTTAGAAAATCTGGCATACAAATGTTTTTATTAGTAAGTAGAATGTGGTTCAATAGAATGAAAATAATTTTTGGTGAATAGTAACTTTTGACTTATTTACCACGATTAAAGGTTAATAGGGTAATTCAAGGTAAAAAGATTACTATGATAATAAACAATTTCCGTAACACTTGTCCTATCCTTATTGGATGAGTCACGGCCGACCATGGGAATCCTTGGGTCGATTTTGGGACCCCATGGAGCCACTTAAGAGTGATAATGACACTTTATTTGAATTAACTTAAAGTAAAGACAAAAATGAAATAAACAAATATCTTTAAGTAAATTAATTATAACATATATTTATATAATTTATATCTTCAACTATAAACATAAATTTTAAAGATAAAAATATTTCCTACATCAGGGTATTTTTTTATAAATTTTAGACGTCAAATAAATAAAATTATTTATGACATAATAAGGATGCAGTGTATACCTCATTAATAAATAATTTTAATAATTAATATTATAAATAATAAAACTATATCCAAAACCTATCCAATTATTATTGGATGATTTTATTTCGACCATGAGTCATCTTATCTTCGACTTTAATTTGTTTTGGACCTTTCGAAACCAAAAATTATTATATAATAAAATAATATTTTCACATTTTCCTAAAGAGCCCCTCCTCCTTCTTATAAAAAACCCTCATTTCTAACTAATTAATCACACCACTCAAGCCACATGGATCATCCAAACTCTACCCAATTAAGCTCCCTACATCCCTATCCTCCTCCTAGAAGCCTTACCATAGGTACAATGCACTTCAAGCTGTGCTTTTGGTTCATACCAAAGGGAGTTACCCGAATTAATTGTAACTGTTTCTCTTAAATTATTTCCTTTTATTTTAATTCTCCAACCATAAACTCTTTTTATTCCTTTCTTTAATAAAAAAAAAGTATCCTCAATAAAATAGGATTTTTTTATGAGAAGTTTTCTAACTACAATTACACACACCTCCATCTAGTGGGTAAAGAACATACTGTTTCTGTGGATGGAAAATTAAAGCCTTATGAAATGATGATTGTTCAATTATCTCCTACCGCCACTCATGGTGGACATTATGATGGAACTATACTTATATATGATATATATTATGTTTATGTTTTCTGTCTGCTTATTTATTTTCCATTTATATCGTACCGTTATGGTTTCCATTATGGGTAAACGCAGTAATTTCATTTGAGGAAGTGTGGACTACCACCCCCTCAAAGTGATATGACTCGTTAATGCCATACGTGGAACGTATAAATGATGGAGTTACTGATATTATATATCATATTATACTGTAATTACAATATAGCTATGTATTATTAACTTTTCATTCCATTTAAATATGAAATATAAATGAAATTTTCATTCATACGTACTTACGACTTACCGTCTCCATTAATGGTGCATTTCATTTCTTATCTCCAAATGCTATGAACTGTTATAAATACATACATATATATATGTATACTAGATATATATTATATAGATGACATCAAAATCATGAATATCATTATAGAGATAATTGAATTTTGACCACATGAACAACTTGTAATTATATGAAGTTCATTTTTGACTCAAGTACCAAATATCGATCAAATGATCATTATTAACAGAAATGATTACATAATGTTCATAACATGGTAATAAGTGATATAAAAGGAATAATAAACTTTAAAAGGGTTCTTAAGAAATAATACATTAACATTAGTTTATTATTCTGGAGATTAAAGATCGAATGGGTCAAGTCAGACGAGTTATGGGGTTTTATCTCACTTTTAATTCCATGAGATTTTCATTGTTCACCACTTATTTATTGAATGTGGTATATTGTGTACATCCATTGGATATATATTACCATTATTATTTTTATATTCATGGTATTCCGTGAGTAATTTGGTAGTTATTAGATTTTCGTCACATGACTTGATTGATTTTTATATGGTAAGGCGATTTCATGTTACTTTTTATTCCTGTGAGGTTCATGCTATATTTTCCACTATTTCAATTTGTGTGGTGTATGTACTGTCAATGATTTTATTCATTCCGTAATATAATTTAATTTATGTGTAATTACATTTTCATTGTATCATCTTTCTTTCATGAGGTGTATGATTTCTAATTTACCAAATTGGTAAGGGAACCTTTCACCCTCTTTTTAAAAGACTTCTTTTGTTATGTATTTTAAATTTAATATTATTATGTTGGGATATGTTTTTTTATATCCTTATTTCTTTATGTCAACGTGATGAGATAAAAATTTCTCTCTCATCAAATCATTTTATGAATTTTAAAGTGACGAAGTTATGCTGTGGAATTTCTGTTCGGGAACTTCCTTACCCAAATTCAATTCTTTAGGTTAAACTTCTAAATCTTGCTCATGTCATTCTATAAGCATGTGTGAATGAACACTTATTTTTTTCACACTTAATATCCACATATACTGGGTGTATTTTTATTTTTCACACATAATTATGTAATTGATTTTTCTTTAATCTAAGGATACTGTTTTATAAGGGATTTCGTCTCAATTTACATTCCATTGAGACTTCATTGATGTTATGCACCAATTCAATTTTATATGGTGTATATACTGTTAATTGAAATATTATATCATGGATCCATTTATTCTTGTGATATTATAATGTTCTGATTAAATGTTATTCCTCAATTATTTGCAATCAAGAATCTCTCATTTTGTTAAAAACTCTTTAACTAAAATTTCGTTTTAAATGTTTTAAACATGTATTCTTCTAAATATTTCTCATGTGTTCAAAATGGGTTTTAGGATTTATTTATATGGAAATTAATGTTTTAAAATGTTAATTACTTTAAAATATTCAAATTGGATGTGACGCTTTGATTCAAAAATATCTTTAGTAAATGTTTTAAATGGTTTTGAAAATGGTTTGATAAAGCACTGATTATGTCAATATATTGAAATTATATATTGTGATTGCAATGTGGAAGTGTTATTTTCATTTATTCTCGTTTTATGTGTTATGACTATGTTATGGTTCTTGGTCATTTTTTACGAATATGGGTGGTTCCGTGATAACCCTAGGGCGGGTGTGCCCGAGATTGCTCTCCAATGCATTGGGTAACATGATGGAGGTAAACGTTAATATTTCTTCTAATATATTTTGGGAATATTCTATGATGGGTATTCCAAATGCGACTCCATATATAGGTGTGATAGCTACAATTTAAGTATGTTATGAATTGCATAAGTTACAGTTATGATTTAAGAATTCTTTGTGTTATTCATAAATCTTATGATTTCATAAGGTTTGAAATGATTGAAAATTATGGATTAATGGAATTTTATTGATTGATGGGATAATGTTTTCATTCTTTATTTTATAACCCTTACTGAGCTTTTTATACTCATCCCATGTTTTTTAAATGTTTTCCACAAGATATAAATATGAATAGGTTCAAGGATGAGATCAAGGAAATGTCATGCTGTCTAAAACATGGAACTGAAAATGTTTATTTTTTTTATTTTAATGAAAATGGATATGAGTAGTAGTGTCTACATTAAATATTCAAGTTGATATGTATTATTTATGGCCTAATTCTCTAAAACAGTAAACCTGAAAAGATCCTCAATGTGAATTATCCATTTAATTCAAGATTATGTAATGTTTTCATATCGAGTCCCTAAAATTGGTATCAGAAGTCGATTTAGATAACATTAGAGGTTAGGGTGTTATTTTCGAACAAGTGACATGACCATAATGGTTATCATATTAGAAAGAGTCATAGTTATTTTAGAGGTGATAAACGATTATTAAATTTTGGGGTGGAAAATTAAAGGTATTTGATAACCTTTGAGGATAAAATATGTTATGGTAATTTTTAAGGAATTTTCCTCTTTTTTTGGAATGTTATGAAATTATAAAATTTTCGAAAAAGAACAACATTCATAGTATGTGACAACCCATCAAGTTAGACAAAGCTATGAGAATCGAACCCACAACCAAAGTGTGATTCAGATTTATTTCCTACCACTGGACTATGTAAAGCCCCATGTTAGTTTGACTAATTATTTTTAGTTAAATGAATTTATTGATCAAGAATAAGTTGATTTGGGATCTTATGTTTTATCAAATGGACATCATTATTATAGGAAAATAATATTGTGATTAAGCGATAAATGATTATTTTGGAAGACATTCTCTATTTTGGGATCACTATATACTTATGAAAAATAGAATACTATGGGATTTAAATTGAGGATTATTTGTTGAAATATTATTTTTTGAGAATCTATATTTTTATTGTTGACAAAAAGAAATTTGGGTTATTTATGGAAATGATTAAACTATCGTAGAGAATATCTGATTATGTTAATTACCTTTCAGTATGAGACTTTAAGAGTAACTAATGCTATTTGGAGATAAAGGTTAAGATATATTGTGGAAGACTATGTGATTAAATTATTTTGAGTTTTGGGATTCAATTTTAGTTTATATTATTTTGAATAATTTTAGGTACAATTGTATATTGAAGGGTCTTTCCTCAACTTTGGGTTATTTTTATTAAATGTTGGTGATTAAGAGTGGTATTTCTTTTTAAAAAGGATTATCCTTTTGGAGATTATCTTATCATGTACTAACCAATTTTGGTATTGGTTGATGTATAATGATATTGGAAATATATAGTCCATACATTGTAGATTATGTGATACTCTGGATGTTGATTCAAGCACTTCAGGTGTGACCAAGTCATCTTCAATACTTACCGTTTGGAGAAAAGATGGGTTTGTGGTGGAATTTTATTAAAGGATGACACTCTACATGAAAAGTATGTATATTTACTTATGATCTTAGCCTAGTAATTAATAAAATTATTCAACTCTATGAAAATGATCTTCAATAAAAATGATATAAGCTCTCTTTTATCATCATACTTTTAACCAACCACAAATTTATGGTATTGGGGTGGTTAACTTTCCGTGATCAATTTCTTAATCACTCTCTTTTTATCTTTGAGAGTTAGTTTCTCTTCCATATCCATGTTTTCTTGAAATACTAGTATCTGTTGTTACAGGGGACCTTTGTACTTCACTTAATTTATTTTAAAGTGATATTTTTTATTGACTCTTCTTATGATGTGGGACTTACAAAGAAGGTTCCAATCCCAATTATAAAATTGCAATGACGCAATTCCCAAACAGGGGGAAGGATGTAACAACACAGGTAAATAAAGAATATAACATTTTCATTTTTTTTAATATTTGTGAATTAAATATTAATTTTACTTTAAATGTAATGCTATGTTCGATGGCATACTTGATACGCAACAACAAGTTTCATTGAAACCATACTTTGCAAAAAACATTGAGTTATACTGAAAAATATTAATATTATATTATTATTTAAAATGGTAGTTAACTCATAGCCATTGTATTGAAGTAAATGAAAAAATAACCAAATTATTATTAAATATGCTTCTTAAATGTTTTAAAATTTACCCAATAAATTTTAGAGGCTTAAAATGAGAATGAATCCAATTTTAAGCTTGAAACACTCTAATATTATTTAAAAGGTCATTTTACTGCCTTTTGATGCAGAACCCTTGTTAAATATAGTTTTTTTCACTTTTATATGTTCTATTTGGCAAAATAAAATTCTTATTTTTAATTGGGACATCAAAATTTACTTTGGTCAAGATTTCGGTATTTTTCTGATAAAATTTATTTTTAATGAATAGTGAAAAATACTGTATCTTAATTCAAAACTACATTATAGTATAACATATTTATATGTTTAGATTAAATTTATAATTTTTTTAAAAGATAAATTAGATTATATTTTTTTCATTTAATCCAGTGTTGGTCATTAGAATAAATTTCACTTTAAAATTGGGCAAAAACAAGTGTCAATATTTTGATAGTTATTATTTCTTAAAAAAACGCTTTTTTGTTTTGACAATGAGAATTAATTTTAAATTAAATAATCCAAATTATATGTATTGAAATTGGAAAAATAGAAATAATTTTGGAAATTGGAATATCAAATATATCTTAGGATGATTTTTTGGTATTTTTCTAAAAAACTTCCATTTTTTGATGAATAACTGAACCACTAAGTAATAGTTAAAAATATGACTTTTTCTTTAAAATGAAATTTTACCACTTCTGTGAATTGAATTGTGAAAATATTATATACATGGTTGTTATTAGTATGTAAAATGAGGTTCAATAATATGAGTATAATTTTTGGTGAATAATAACCTATGACTTTTATTTACTGCGGTTAAAGGTAAATAGGGTAATTCAAGGTAAAACAAATATTATAATAATACATAATTACCTTAACACTTTTCCTATACTTACTTAATGAGTCATGTATGACCATTTGAATCCTTGGGTCGATTTTGGGACCCCATGGATCCACTTGAGAGTGATAATGGAAATATATTTTAATTAACTTAATGTAAAGGAAAAAATGACATAAACAAAAATATCTTTTGGTAAATTAATTTTTACATAGGGTTATATAAGTTATATCTTAGAAGATAAACATTAATTTGAAATATAAAAATATTGACAACATCATGGTATATTTTTTTAATTTTTAGACATCATATAAATAAAATTATTGATGACACAATAATGAAGCAATGTCTACCTAATTAACAAATGATTTAAATATATAATATTATAAAGATTAAAAAAAATCCAAAACCTTTGCAATTATTGTTGGGTGATTTTATATATACCATTAGATATCTTATCTTAGACTATAATTAGTTTAGTACATTTATAAACTGAAAATCATTATATAATAAAATAATAATTTCACACTTTCCTAAAGAGCCCATCCTCCCCATTATAAAAAATCCTCACTTCTAACGAATTATTTACACCTCTCAGACCCATTGTCTCATCCAAACTCTAACCTATTAAGATCCGTACATTAATATCCTCTTCCAAGAAGCCTTATCATATTAATAAGGAATTTCAAGAGGTGCTTTGGGTTCATACCAAATGGATTTACCCGAATTAAAGGTAACAATTTCTCTTAAATTATTTTCATTTAATTTACTTCTCCAACCACGAAACTATTTTTATTACATTATTTTAAAACAAATAATATATCCTCAATATACTTGGATGTTTTTATGAGAATTATTCTAACTAAAATTACAGACACCTCCATCTAATGGGCAAATAACATACTGTTTCTATGGATGACAAACTAACGCCTCACGAAACGATGATTGTTCAATTATCTCCTACCGCCTCTCACGGTGGCCATTAAGATGGAACTTTATTTATATATGATATATACTATGTTTATTTTTTTAAGCTTATTTATTTTCCATTTATATCATACCTTTATGGTTTCCATTTTGGGTAAAATCAATAATTTCTTTTAAGGAAGTTCATATTACTGCCCCCTCAAAGTGATATGACTACTTCATGCCACACGTGGAATGTATAAAGGATAGAGTTATGAAAATTATATATGATATTATACTGGAATTATAATATAACTATTTATCATTACGTTTTCATTCCATTAAAATATGAAATATAAATCAAAGTAGCATTCATGTGTACGAACGATTTATTGTCTCCATGAACGATGCATTTCATTTCTTATCTCCAAATGCTATGTACTGTTATAAATAAATACATAAATATAAATATTTATAGGATATATATGATATCTATATCATGAATATAATTCTGGAGATAATTGAATTTTGACAACATGAACAACTTCTAATTAAAAGAAGTTCATTTTGGAGTCCAGTACCAAATATCGATCAAACGCACACTATTAACTTAAATGATTACCTAATGATTATAACATTGTAATAATTGATATTAAATGAATAATAAAGTTGAAAAATTTTCTTAATAAATTATAAATTAAATTTAGTTTATTATTCAGGAGATTAAAGAATGAATGGGTCAAGTCAGACATGAGGTAAGGGGTTTCTTATCTCACTTTTAATTCTGTGAGATTACATTTGTTCACCACTTATTTAGTGCACGTGGTGTATTGTGTACTAACACTGGATATATATTATAATTATTATTTTTATATTCATGGTTTTCTATGAATAATTTGGTCGTTATTAACTTTTGGTCATACAACTCGATTGATTGCTACATGGTAGGATGATTTCATCTCACTTTTTATTATCGTGAGATTCATGATATATTTTCTGGTATTTCATTTGTGTGGTGTATCTACTACCCGAGATTGTATTCATTCGGTAATATAATTTCATTTATGGGTATTTAAATATTCTCTGAATCATCCTTATTTAATGAGGTGCATGATTCATAAGTAACCAAATCAGTAAGGGAACATTTCACCCTCCTCTTTTTAAAAGACCTCTTTTGTTATGTTTTTTAATTTAAATATTATTATGTTGGGATATGTTCTTTTATATCCTTATTTTTGTAATTTTTATTTCCATGTTATGAGGTAAAGTCTTCTCTCTCATCAACTCATTTTATGAATTTTAATGTGATGCCATTAAGCTGTCGAATTTCTGTATGGGAACTTTCTTACCCAATTTCAATTCATTGGGTTAAACTTCTACATCTTGCTTATGTAATTATATAAATATGTGTGAATGACCTCTGATTTTTTACACATAATATCCACTTATATTAGGTGTATTTATATTTTTCACATATAGATATGTAATTGATTTATCCTTAATATAAGGATACTATTTTTATAAGGGATTTCATCCCAATTTACATTGCATTGAGACTTCATTCATGTTATGCACCAATTCACACTTATATGATGTATATACTATCCATTTTCATATTATATCAATAATAAATTAATTCTCATGATATTATAATGTTCTGATTAAATTTTATTCCTCAATTATTTGTATTCAAGAATATCTCATTTTGTTAAAAACTCTTTAACTAAAATATCCTTTTAAATGTTTTAATTATTTATTCTTCTAAATATTTCTCATTAATGCCCATGTTTTCAAAATGGTTTTTAGGATTTATTTATATATACATTAATGTTTCAAAATGTTAATTCCTTTTAAATCCACAAAGTGGTATGGGACACTTTGATTCAAAAATAAATTTATTAAATGTTTTAAATGGTTTTGAAAATGGTTTGATAAAGCATTGATTATGTCTATATATTGAAATTATATATTGTGATTGCAATGTGGAAATGTTATCTTTCTTTTATGCTTGTTTTATGTGTTATGACTACATTACGGTTCATGGGCATTGTTTATGAATATTGGTGGTTCCATGATAAACCTAGGGTGGGTGAGCCCGTGATAGTTCTCTAATGCATTTGATATCATAATGGAGGTAAAGGTTAATGTTTCACTAATGAGATTTAGGTAATATACATTGATGGGTATTACAAATTTGATTGCCTATGTAGCATTGATAGCTACTATGTAAGTATGTTATGAATGCCATAAGTTACCTTTATGATATATGATTTCTACATGTTATTCATAAATCATATGATTTAGTAAGGTATGTTATGATTAAAAATTATGGTTTCATTGAATTTTAGTTATTTATGGGCTAATGTTTTCCTTCCTTATTTCATAACCCTTATTGTGCTTTTTATTCTCATCCAATATTTCTGAAATGTTTTTCATAGGACTTAAAGATGAATAGGATCAAGGATGGATCATGGAATAGTCTTGCAGTCTAAAACATGGAACTAGACTTGTTTCTTTTTTTTAATTTTTAAAAAATGGATACTGAGTACTAGTGTCTACATGTAATATTCAAGTTGATATGTAATAGTTATGGAATAATTCTCTAAAACTCTAAACCTGAAGAGATCATCCATGTTAATTATCCATTTAATGTAAGATTATGTAATGTTTTATGGACATATCCTTATATAACTGATATTTACTTTGATCCCATTAGACTATCTATAATTGATTCGTAGCCTCTTTTTCCATCCTTCTATTTCAAAATGTGTATAGGTTCACCCTAGTGAGACACAATTGGTCAAATAAACCCCTTCTCCAAAATATATTAAATATATTTCATTAATTCCTCTAGATCCACAATTTAAATTCTATATGGGGTCATTGATATAATCTTGGATCCAGAAATGAGTTCAATGGAGAACTATACTTCTCCTTATGGGGGAGGTCTAGGTATCTCCTTTGGTAATACATCAATGTATTCCTAAATCGTGGGGAAATTAACTATTCGAATAATTTCATTTCCTTCAACATATTCACTGATCATTTACGTAATGAATGATAGAAGAGATGAATAAAGGAAAAAATAATGCCAATATATATCTCTTATGAAGATAACTATAGGTTTTCATTTAACACTACTATTATTTCCTTACTTCTTTAGTTGATCTTAGCATTATACTATGAGTGTCAGTATTTCCTTAGTACAGTTTTGAATTCTAACATGTAAATGACTATTAGATTCATGATTATAATTTTCTCTTCAAATTGAATACTAGAGTTTCAATAAACTATTAATTATTGGATAATCCCTCAAGGTGTCTTGACCGACAACTCTACTTCTGGAGGTTCATGAACTAATTCTATATTTTTTAAAACGTGGACGAAATAATGGAATGCATATAATTAGAATAAAAACAATTACTTTCTAGATTTTGTAGAACAATTAGAGTACCTAGAACCACATCATTTGTAGAATATACTTCAGTGGTTGTGATACAAAATTCCTATATTTTATCTTTTGGCCAATGCTATGGTTGATGGTGATTCCCCCCATTATATTATGATTTAAACAATGGTTGGAAAGGTTCCCATGTCTTCCACACATATTTGACTGGACATTATATTTTTCTTACCCCATATTACCATTATAGTTAGTGTTGAGAAGTTAAGGCTTCACCACACTATATATAACTGTTCTATCCAATATGGCCATCTCTTCCAGACTTGTAACATTTACTATCTCGAACAAGAATTTTCTTGAATGCTTCTTACAACGTTATTTTTCATATGCGAAGTCGAAATTTCTTTTCTCTTCTTCCAGGATCAATTTTCTTCCATAATATTATATCCATTGATCACTTAAATTCCTTCGATCTATGGTACAACTGCATCTCTCCAAACACCAGTTAAAATGCCATAAAACATCTTACTATCTCCCCTTACCTGTAATAGAATCAATTGGCTAGTTTATTCCATAGATGGGGTCTTCTTCCACTGAATAATATGTCAAAAATTCACTTATGGTCTATAATAAATCCAAGGGTGTAATGATAAATTCTTATAATGTTTATCTCATAGCATCCTACAGAATCATTTTTCTTTCTACATTATCTCTAGGATTTCCTTCTCCATTTTTCCACATAAATCTGGGAAAATATTTTCATTGAAAAAGGATCCCCTAAACACTTCCAACATTATATCATCAATCTACCTTCTTGGATTTATTTTTTTAATCATTTTCCACTATTGAACATCTTCTACCTCTAAGAAGAACACAACTATGGTGACCTTCTCTTGTTCCTGAAAATGGATTACATTTTTTCCTATAGATCCTATCCATTGTTTGGAAATCATTGGGTTTATATATCCACTACAATAAGTAGTACACTAACGCATAATGGACTCAATGGAATGTTGATACCTTCAATGTGAATCTAGTTTCTGAGCATGATTCATGTTATTTCATATAACTCAGTCAGTTGATTCATCATTCTGATGATGTATTCAATTTCTGCTTCCATTATAGGGTCTTCAGTGCATGGAATATTGTGCTCACCATTTACAAAGATCCTCTTATTTCTCTCCATTTTCTAATATAATAATATCATAGAGAGATACATGTATTATATTATATTATTATATTCCTAAAAGAATTTTATGTCTTAAAACATTAGGCTTAAATATTTTATTCTTTAACAAAAATAATATTTTCATTAAATACATCAGAATGGATCATAAGAATCTTATGATTAACTAAACATATCCCCAAGGAGGGTCAAAATAGGTGTGAAGTAAGGCTTATTTTTTTCACTAGTTCCCATTTATGTCTAGATCAATGATGTGTTTTCAGGTTTTACCCCTAGATACATCTATTATAGAGCCACATCAACTTGTTCGTATCCAAACATGGAATTAAATTCTAAGAAACCACTTCTTTGAAATTTCACCAAAATACCATAATGTTTTCTTATATATAAAAATTTATTTAAGGTTCTCCCTATTGTTTTAAAATTCTAATCTCCATTAATAACTAAACCATCCATTGATACCTACTATTTAATCCCTCCTTTTTCTTAGATAACATTTTATTACATTATACAAACAGAGGATAATTTAAAGATTAGTTTCATGAAATAAAGCAATATAAATAAATAAATAAACATCATTCATCTAATCCACATAAAAACATTCTTCATAGGTTCATCCTAATTACATTTTTGAAATCTCAGAACATGGGAACATACATCAAAGAAATGTGTTAGCATAAGACCCCATTTGGGAATGCAATGTAAATAGTTTACAGTTGATCATGATAAATATCAATAATAACATGAGTATAATGATAAGGCATGAGAAAGAGGAATATATAAATCATTATAACATGAATAATGACATGGAAATGTGGATCCAACATTTAAATGTGAGATTCATAAGAAAATCACTATGGTTTTTCATCAAGGTGTCCTAAATATTACCATTGTTATTCAACAATGTATTATAAAACAGATCATTTCAAGATATAAAATTATTTACACTATTCATTAGAGTGATATCAGTTATCACCCTTTATAGGAATAAATTTTCATAGGATCCAAATATATCATAATAAATAATTTCCTAAATAACCAATTCATTAAAAAAGGAAATTTGTTTCATATAAAATTACTGGTGTTTCAAAAATGCTTAAAAAATTATCATTATGTCATTTTTAAACCCTAGAAATGGAATTCAGATTTTATATATGTCAATACCAGAATAAAATAAATAGTTTTTATATGTTGGTGAATACCCCTGGAAATTAAATAGGTTTGGGTATTCACAAAAAGAAAAAATAGAATATCCAGATGGGAAGAGTGAAATTTATAGAAGAAAATTCATCAATATAATGTCTTTAAAACATGGTATTAGAAAATGGAAAAATGAATAAGGAATATGTCTCCCATGGAAAAAAATTATTGTTATGTAATGGAATGAATGAAATTGAAATAATATATATTGGAATTAGATTTCAAAAGACATATACAAAAATACGTTATCGAAACGAAGAGAAAATAACGATATTTCACTTACCTTAAATAGTTGTCCCTAAAATATAAGGATAATGACCTTGGAGGCTTGAGGAAAATATTGGAGGACTCCATGGGTGGTAGAACAACTAGTGATTTTTGGAGGATGGATTTGGTGTCAATACAAATGAAGAAATGGGAGACTATTTATAGCAAATGTGGAGGATTTGTTTATTAATTTCAAAATATTGAATTTAGAAACCTAGGTTGCGGAAAATACAAAACCATGGTCTTTCCCATGGTATTTCCCCATTTATTTGGAAAATTGGTTCATATTATATGTTATTTTAGTCCACAAGAGTTGAACAAAATATTATATTAATTCTTTGGGCATGAGAAAGTGTAGTCTTCACACAAATAATGTTTATAATGTTAACGATTCCAATTTAGACATCATAAAGTAAATTATAGGTTTTTAAATTTATTAAAATATTTTATAATAATTAATATTAATAAAATAAAATATTTTATTATTATCATTATGGGAAAATATTTATTACTCATTATAAAAGAAGTATGATTTGATTAAACATACCAAAATACTCTACCCATATATTTACTATTTAGAAAGAAAGAATTTTCTAAACTTTTCCTAAATTAAACCTAACATAATTTTGATATTATATTTCAAAAATGATATTTATTTTGTTATAAAATTTTTCTAAATATGATAATTATATCTTTAAATATTAAAATCCTTATTTATTTAAAATAATAGCAGATTGAATATGCATAGTAAAATTTCAAACTGTTGAAAAAATAAAATTATTTTATTATATATATTTAAATAAGAGTGTTTTTATATTAATATTTCAATAAAATATGTATTATTTAAAATATAATAGTTTATTATAAAAATTTATATCTTTTGTGTAAAGTACAATTTATGTCAGAAAAATCAATTTATGAAATTCCATATCAACTCTCTTATGAAAAACTATTCTTAAAAAGGAGTTGATGGAATAACGATTTTATGTACACAATGTTAATAAAATTTCAATAACAAGGGCCTCATAACATAACCAATCATAACACCCACATATGACCTAAGGGTATAGTGTGTGATCATGATAGATTCATGGGGTGACTCAGCTGACATCTCTTGAGTGGTAATTTCCACTAAGATGTTCTTATCTCGTAGGTGATATCATTCTAGCCTCACTTTTTGAATCATGTATTGGTATTGGTAAGGGGAAAAAACCCGTGACGCTACCTCCCTCCCATGTTTTAAAAAATGGGGGTTTTTGTACGACATGACTCTAAGGGTTGAGGACATCATTTATCCTTTAATGATTAATTATCCTTTCTCATTTAAAATTATAATTAGTAATTATAACATTACAATTATTATCATGAGTATAGTTTCCAAAAGACATATTGACTAACGATCGTGTAACTATCAAAAAATGATGGTCATATTTAAAATTATACTCACTTCATTATTAAAGTGATATAGTTTTGGTGATTATTAAATAAAACAACACAAATTTTTTGGAAATAATTATCATTAAGAAATATGGATCTTTACAGTATCACTATCATAGAAAAATTATATGTGGTCGGTAGACCTATTGAAGACCTTCATGTTTTTCCTATTCTTACACATTGATCCATTAGGATGATTTGACTGGGATGTGCTTTCATTTATTCTTATGCCCTCATATGTTTCTTAGGTAGTGTCTCTATTTGATCATATGATTTTTTTGGGGATTCATGAGACTCTTAAGAGTAGTTGAGGAAATCATGATACTCCCTATTTCAAATAAAGTCATAAGAGAGGCTATCAAATTTTTTTGTTTTGTTGATTCTTCACTATAATTTTGTAAGGAGGTTTCTTTTTAAACCTTATAGTGTGTTTCATGTTGGTGTGTTCAAATTTTTCATTATTGGTTAACCTAAGGATGGGTTGTTTTTACCTCATTATCTGGGTTTTTATGTTTTCTGAATATGTTTGGTGTTCGAGTTTTAGTGAGATGGAAGGTGGTCCCAACATCTCCCACTTTTTATAGTGTTAAGAGGGATTTTTCTGGGCATAAAGACATATGATGGGAGTTTCTGACACCCCAATATATCGTTTTTCTTTGAATAATTCTTATGGTTCATTTTCCCCATTTTTTTATGAGTCATGAGTAAATGTTTTGAGTTTTGGAGGGTTTTCCAAGGGATCATAAATAGAGAACGTGATTAGGGAAACCTTGAACAAGCCATATGATGTGTCTGAATTAGGTGGATGTGGGGTGTTACGTTGTTTGAGCCTGTCTAATTGAGCTATGGAACTCCTAGTGGTAAGAATGCAACAT
The DNA here is from genome assembly GCA_963277665.1 of Viscum album. NCBI lineage: Eukaryota > Viridiplantae > Streptophyta > Magnoliopsida > Santalales > Viscaceae > Viscum > Viscum album. The sequence goes on from OY728127.1 coordinate 900,249,643, forward strand.
TTAGTACTGGTAGATACATGGTTTTTGGAGGGATATTCAAACAATATTATATTTCTCTGTGACTTATCTAGGTTCGGTTTTTTTTCCATTCCTTATTTTTCTCCGCTAATGCACCCCACTCAAATATACCGATCCCCGTGCCTCCCATGGGGTTTCCTACCATATTTATGCACCTACACATTGATTACTAGGTCATTTCATGGTGGTTTCCTTATCGATTCAAGAGATATACACTCATTTTCCGTCTTGTTCTTGTTTTCTATATTTTTTACAACTCCTATAACACTGGGGGGTCCCTATAGGATGAATTTATTGGTTAGGGTTCATAGAAATTTATGGTTATTACCTTGAAAATCATAGTGATCCATCATAGGAGACATTTTATGTGTTATTTCATTGACGGTGATATGATTTTACAACTTGAGGTTAGTTTCTCCATTTCATTTTCATTTATTTGAGTGTTCCACTATGGAATTAGTTTCGTAAATTCATTTCAAAACTAGATAATGATGCTGTCAGTTATATATGACTAGTTTCATAAATTTTTTCTTAAAAACTTGTAAGTTTCAACTAGGAAAATGGAGAACAATCGTTATATTAAATGGTGATTTGGTGTAGATGGGTGTTTAGGAAATTGTCATGTTTGATAAATTGATTATGTTGGTTTTCATAGAGGAAATGACCAATTTGGGGTTCTTGACGCCTAATTGTGTTTTTCAATGTGGCTAGATTTTTTTTTGATAAAAAGGATTCATTTGTATTAAAAAGGGATGGTGTTGTTTTATCATATAAAATGGAATTTCCCCCAGGTTTTTGATCATTATTGTTGATAATTGTGTTTTGTATTGATATTGTGTTTAGATTCCAAAATTATTTTAAATAGGGATTTCAAAATTTCTATGATATATTAATGTATGAATGTGATGGCATGGTTGGAGCTTGCGATATGATCTGATTATCCCATTGTTGCTCCCCTAAGTTTGTTCATGAATTTTATGCTATCCATGTGATGGATGTTGTGATGTGATTCATGCTGTGATTATGTACTGGGGATCATTTTGTAGTTAGTGAGGGAGGAGGGGAGAATGTGATTATAGTGTTTACTATGGGGTCTTTTTATTATCCAGTAATGAAATTGTTTACTCATAGTATACCCCCATTTTTATTCAATGGATAGAACAAGTATTCTATGTGGGAAGTATTGGGACACTACTGAGCTAGTTGAGGATTATCCCTGATTATTCCCCTCTAATTTTATGTAACACCAACCATGGGGGATTGTCATCAGGGAGACTACTTATAGTTATCTAGTTAAATGATTTGTGATTATTAATCTAATTTTAATAGGTCGACCTATATGTATTCTATACTATCCTCTTGGTGCTTCTTGTTTTTCCTCATACTAAGTATCATAAGTTTGGTGTCATCTATTTTTATATTTATTTTTTATTGTGTGTTTTCCATTTCCAGGAAGTAATTTTCTTGATGTTTTTCTTCTCATATGGTATATTATTCTTATTTTATAGTGCTATTCCATCTAATTATCTAGATTGTTGCTTATTTTTTATTTACCCCTAATCCCCCACATTTCATTTAGTGGGTTTATGAAATATATAAATAGATAAATGGGGAAATGGTCTTAAAAGGGGTCTTCTTTTATGGTACTTGTAAATGTCTAAAACCAAGTGTTAGTTTATTTTCAAAAGTTGGATATTTCAATGTTAATGGTTTACATTCCTTTAAAGTTGAAATATCATTGGAAAAGAACCACCTATTTCTTTTTTTTCAAATGGGACACTTTTGAGAGAGTGCATGTTTTTTAGTAGTTTTATTCCCATTTATTGGGTGGGAAAATTAAAACCGACTTTAGTATGACTTTTTTTAAACTAGAATAGTTTATTTCTTTTGTAAAAGAAAAAATGGACTCATTTTTGTATTATACTAGATTTGTCCCACCCCTACATACTCATGTTGGTTGTTATTTAGTCTTCATGTATTGTGATGATATCTTCTGGTTGGATTTTTACTTTTATCTATTATGATTATGGTGTTTTTAGGTGATGGTTGTGACTAAGTAGTAACATAGAGTTGGTGATTGGACCGTCAATTTGTATAATCAGCATGATTAAGTTTGTTTCATCCACTTTGGAATTATGTGTTATTTATTTTATATTCCATTTTAGTTTTGTAACTTTTTTACTACTTGGTTATTTATTGAGTAGCCCTTTTGATTGTATATATTTTTATCTTTTGTTAAGCCTTATTTAGATGTTTTTATCATCATCTTGAGGATGAAAATATCCCCACCAGTTATATTTAATACCCTTGATGCTTGTCATCTATTTGGGGGGATCATGGGTTCTCCTTTGGTATGTGGCATGTTAGTTTGGGAACCAATGTGGATGGAGTACCGGGTTGGTTCATTACAATTATTTATTAGGTATATCATATTAATTAAGCCTCAATTTATTGTATCAATAAAATAGTTCAATAATGGAAAATTATTATGATCCATGCAATAGATAAGAAAGTAATCAATAAGGGGTATATGAAACATGTCTTTGATAATGATCATGTTATAATCTAGATAATTAATATAGAGTCACATTGATCCACCATTATCTATAACAAAATCAATAGGTGAACCCAATTTTACCAACATCGCCTAATGAATCCCCTATCAAGAATATCCTATAGTTTCATATTCCATTTATGAAACTCAATTGGGACCATTAATTATATAACCTATAAAATACGTGATGAACTATATATGAATTATATTAAAAACATAACTACATGATTCAATGAAATACTAGGAAACTTTTTTAAAAAGACATCAATAAACACCAACACAACAGACAAATCATTGATTTCAATTCCCCCAACCATATATGATAAACTCTCCTTCTAAATAGTAATTAAGACCCCATATAATGGATTTAATTTTCAATGGATGTTCATATTTATAATTACAATGATAGAAAATCATAGGTTAGTTTAGAATATGAAACATTACATAGTTTAAACAACAATTGAAGTGGGAAAAATGTAAATAAATAAAATCCACAACTATGAAAAAATAAAATTAAGTAAGAGGTATAATTAAATGGAATTACATGAATAAAATTCCCACAGACCATAATTGGAGTCGAATCATACACTTAAGATTTGATCATCCTGGGGTTTCCCAGATAATTAAAAATCCAATCACCAAGGATAGTAATTAACATTAAAAGAGAATTTTCGTGACACTATTTTTTTTTGAATAATATCAAATAATATAATTAAATATTTGAGTTTTCCTATCCCCAGAAAAAAATTAAATTTATATATTCTATCCTACTATAAAACAACAAAAGTCAGTATGATTGCTGACAATATTTTATCAGAGTGATAAATTATGTAAACAAATTCATTGGATATTTAAATCTTGACACCATATTTTTAGTCTATGAAACCATAGGATTATCCTATTTAATTCATCATCATCATCTATTCAAATCATTCATAATGGTTCATAAAGAAATTGTGAATTATACCAAACATATCCCATGGGTGTGTCAAACAAGATACATCATAAGGGGCCACTCACCATGAACCAGAAAGATGGTGAATATAAACTCAACCATGTATTTTTAGGTTTCTTACCCCTAGAACCATATATGTGAAATTTATTTCCACTTGTTGTATCATGATAGGGATGCATTTCAAGGAAAATAAAATAATCAATTACATCCCAAAACTTCAGGATGTTATCCAATACATGAAATTTTCCCCATGGTTTTCATTAAAGGATTCTAATATTAATCCATAATGATTAAATATCCATTATCTAATAAAACTATAATGACCCATATCTTAATTAATGAATATTATAACCTTTTAAATGAATTTTTCTTAGGTAAAATCATGATCCATTCAATAAAAAAACATGTTTAGTGTCATTGGACACAAGATAAAAAATCTACTAATTTCATTAAAGATATTAAATATCTCATAAAATGATATTCTCACATGGTACTCTTATTAGATATGCCATAAATTCAACCATTCATCATAACATGAGGAATGCAAACATTGTAAAAGGTGATGTTTGATGCCATGTAAGTGTATTAATGGGAGATATGAATTATAATTTAAACATAAAATGAGCATAAATTGTATGAGTACATGAGAATATACATTGAGAATAAAACCCACCAATTATTAAATCATAAAAATATGTCATGGAATAAATTCATGAAAGTTCACGTGATAGAGCTCCAAAATGGATCAATGAAGATGATTCATGAGAACATAACATTAACATATGATGATTTCATAAATGAGTGAGAAAATTTGTGACATAGTCCTAATAATAGATATATTATGGTAAGGTTACCCAATAAGACATTCATTAAATTTTAGGTTTTGTTTAATCACCTGTTTACTTACACTGGGATATAGACAACCTACCATGTACCCCATTTCAGGCAAGGGATAACCACCTTGTGAACCCACTTTTGGGCTTGGGATAACATCTTCTGTACCCTCTTTTAGTCTTTCTTCAACCTCCCATGTACCCTCATTTTTGGTCACAGGATAACATCCCATGTATTTCTTAATCACATAGAACCATAATCACTAATAAATTAAGTGATGGGATATGTAATTTTTGTTCCACCTATCATATAATCAGAAATCTATTCATATATATGCCATAAGACCATAATAAATCCATTATAAATTAATCCTAGAAAAAAATTCGTTTAAGCGAAATTTTCTGATCACAACTATGAAACATACAAATAATGAATAAATGTGTTATCATTACTATGTATCGAAGGTAAATAATATATAACATCAATTTATGTCCCCATAGATAGAAAATTTATTTAAAAGATCATCATAATATTTATTTGAGAAAAATCACCTTTTAATTTTTAAATCATATATTAAAATATAAAAAATTTACCACATATCTATGAAATCACTATCATTGAAAATAAACAATGAAACATGTAAATTAAGTTTTAATTAATTTGGTAGTTAGGGAAGATCAAAATTTTGTTCATGCCTTGTATGTTAAAAAAAGATTCCATTTACATTTTCAGTAAAAATTCAAAAGTAAATTGTTTGGACAATGACAAGAAGATTCCATTTAATCTATTTTTTAAAAACTAAAATATTTTCCAAATGAATTTGAAAAATAATTTTATAATAGTGATAATATTCTTGAAAATAGTTTTCGATGACACAGACTTGAAAAAAACCCTTTTGGAAAGAAAATCGAAATAATTTATGATTTTCTTTAATAATAATATTTCAGTCTCCTGTATAATTAGTTAAAGGAAATTAAAGGGGAAAAATTTAATCTATAAAATAGTAAATTATAAGAAAATTTTATGATATTATTTTTAGGTATATCTATAAATTTAATCATCAGAAATTTAATCATAAACAATACTGATAATGAAATATAATGTATCATAAAACCCTAAACTCAAGCTCAACTTAATTCAAACATTCTATATCCTCTTGTATAATAACTTTAAATTTATTATAATTATATGATAAATTCATATATATACATTTAATATAAACTAATATCATATTATTAAATTTAGAAACTATTTATTAGTAATTATATATTAAAATCATCGTATACTGATGTTTATAGTATCGTTTTTAATGATTTTTTTGTAGTTATGGTAATTCGAATTGGATCATGGTTCCTTCATATATATAATTTTATACATGTTATAAATATCATATATATTCATTATATGTGTATTCATATTCATCCATAAATAATTGATATAAAAAAATGTATGACATTATTCAAAGAGATGTTAAGCTGTATATACACATGAATGAGGTTTTTCCTATTCTGATGATGGAATGAAAGAATTTTTAATATAATTAACATTTCTATTATCATTATTATATCATAAATATCATATATATTACATAAATATATCATTAATATACTCCATGTGAAGCAAAAAATAAAAAATTAATCATTTCTCTTCGTGAAGGTGGTAGTCCACATGTATGCATGAATGATGTTTTCCTTTTCCCACAGATTAGAAGGAAAGAATGTGTTCATGATGTTATAATTTCAGAAGAATAATTATTTCATAAATATAATTTATAAACATTATACCCATCATAGTAACTATCCTGGAAATATTTTGATGGAAAATGAATCGTATCGCTACGTGGAGGCAGTAGTACACACGTATGCATGGGTGATACATTCAGTTCTCATTTGATGGAATGGATGGTGGATATCTATATCTCCAAATTAATAATTTAATTTATTTATATTTATGATACTAAATTTATTATTTCATGTTGGAAAAAAGATTTAGATGAGGTATATAAATAAATAAAATGAAAGGGTTTATGTAAGATGATTACTTTTCTTTGTTAGGCCTCAATTAAATCCCATTATAAGGGCCCTTTAAATGGTCATTAAAGAAGAAGAAAACATCAATTTCATGTATTTTAAATTTTGGAATATAATTTTAGAGTTTTTTAGACTTAAATTGATCATAGTGGTGTATATAAAGTAGAGAAAGGGTGTCCTTTTTAAGGGAGGGAAGGGTCACACATGGAGTTACTAAAATATTTAAAATATAATTAATACATTATACTGAAATCTGATTCCAAATGGATAGAGATTCATAGAAATATAGGATAATTTATAAATCTCATTTTATAAATAAATAATATATCTATTATTGTTATATTATATATTATCATTTAGTTTAAAACATAAAATCAAAACGATGGAAATGAACTTTTTAAAAAGTAATGGGTTATAATTTTTCTTTATAAGTAAAACCTCACTCATAAATGTCAATTGGATGTTATTATAAACCATTTATCATCCTACTTGAACTATATCATTTTTATGACTTTTTTATAATTAAAAAAATTATTTTTCATAAAATAAAATTAATGGCATTTTAAGAACCATTCTAATAATTTGACTTTGAATACAACCTAAAAGAAAAGGAATCTGAATATAAACAATTTAAAATGCTCTAATATGTTAAATTTATCAAAAAAATTCTTTAAAATTAATTAATCATCAAAATTTTATAACATTTAATATATTTAAAATCATTTATTTTATTTTTTATATTAATTTAAGAAATACTATGTTGGACATTCTTAAGAATTGAATGTAATTATTCAATCACTAAAAATTAGAAATAAATTACTATGATAAAATTTTTAATTTTTGTTGAATAAAAATTTATAACCATTATTACCATCTTTTAATCCTTATGTTAAAATTATATAAATATTAATGTCAATATAGTGAAATTTTGTTTTTATGCTTTTCATAATGTAATATAATGGTCACAATAAAAGAAAAATATAACCAAGTGGCCATATATTCGATACATGGATATAAATGGATAATTCCCACTCATATAATAGGATGAAGACACATGTTAGTGAAATTTAAAGGCCTTAACCGAATGTTTTATCCCTATATTGTTTTTTACCATTACTAAAGTGACAAATATTTACCAATGTAACTATTCATAATATAAATATAAAAGAGGCCAATTTACTAAATTTTTCTAACTTGATTACAAATATGCTGTACATTTTTCAAGATTCTATTTCTATATGTGGAATTAATTAATTTTATAATAAGTGTTCAAAACATAATGAAAACCATTTTTAGTAAAAGACATTTTATGTATAAAACTAGATTTAGTCTTATCCCATGACTAAAAAACATTAGATGAATGTTAAAAAATTTAATTAAATGTAAAACATATAAAATTATTTAAATCATTTACCAATAGTGAATAATTATAATAATAATGATAAAAACACATTGGGTGAATTAAACAGTTTTTTAGAAAAACATCACATTTACTTGAAAATGTTTTTTATTTTTATTTCCCATCAATTGATACAAAATTAATTGATTTTATAAATTTGTAAAATTTACACATATCATAATTTAGTGAGTTCTATTCAAACACACCAATCCCACCCCTATGCATTAACTTTCACATTAAATAATTAAATTTAAATATCATAGCATAGTTTGTTTAAAAACAATGTTTCATATAATAAGACTTATAAAATAAATCAACATTATTTATTTAAAATAGAATCATAAAATATCTATGTGTTTCATATCACATTTATTTTCAAAAAATTATGTAATATTAATCACCAAATATTAACTATGCATTACTTTGATACCAGCTGTGGTGTCCCAATCATTTCATACATTAATAGTGCATAATTTTAGATGGAAATTCATTAAATTTAATAATAATAATGGCTTAAAGACCATAATGGTTTTTTGTTCTTATAGAATTGATTTAAAATCATATTATTTCTTGAAATATAATCAATATCTAAAATTAATATCCTATCACATAGTACACTTCTTAGACATACCCTACAAAAATTCATTATTCATAACGTCGGAAAAGGAAGCATATTAAAGGGTGAGATTGTAGGATTAGTATTGGTTAAAATTAAAGGTATAAATCAATGATTATTAGTGAGAATAAGATAAGAATTAAGGTATGAGAACCTGATCATAATATAAAATAATCATTCCCAATTTTTCTATGATCGTTGATCATGATTCATGATATATTATTTTTTTAATCAAATGAAACAAGACCGATGTGTATGGAATCACCAATAATCCATCACAATCAATAAGAATATATCATAAGTATTAGTCATAAGTTTTATTCACCCATATAATCCTAGAAAATCATTTATTTTATCAATTCACTCTACTAAGGCTATCATAGTGCATTTGGTTCAATATCCCTTCAATTATTTTATTAAAAATGGTTCAGTACAAATAACATCATAGACACAACAACCCATACTGAACTGGGATCACTCCCAATTCCCATCCTTATAAAATCATGATATATCCATCATTACAAAATAAATTTGAGGTCTATATAATTATTTTCTAACCTGTCACATAATGAAAAACATATATATATATATATATATATATATATGTACCATAAGAACATAAAACATCAACCATATTTTCATATCATAACATATAAAAAGGAAATGAGTTTCATAAATATTTCACCATTTCATCATAGCATAACCCATGGAATATAAATGGGTTTAATAAGTTTTTTATCATAACTTAACAAACCCATAGAATGGAAATATGTTTCATACAATCATTCATTAATCATTATCATCATTACAAGAAATCCAAATAAAGAACATTTATGGTATCATAATTTGATATACATAGTGATTCATAACAATCCTTAAAATATTCATATATGGATTAATAATACTTTGAAAAGAACATTAAAATAATTATACTCTAGGATTAGTGGTGTGAAGTTGCATAGTTTTCAATGTAACTCCAACACAAATTTAATAAAAAAATTAAATGAATCAACATATGTATTAGGACTAAGCCAAGGCACGATCATGTTATCAATTTAATTCAAGGATGTCATGGATATAATGATGTGTATTAGAGGCAATGAGATGAAAATTTGAGGGTGTACCTTTTTAAACCCTAGATTAATGAAGTTAGTGAAGGAACATGGTGTATTATGTGTGGTTTGATTTATTCTCTTGAAATTTTATTGGTCCCTTTCGTACCATCAATCCAATTAATGAATTTTGGGGATTTTGGATGAATCCTCGTTGATCAAATACCTCTATTAAAGCTCATATGATTATGTTGTCATAACAAAATGTTTAAATTTAAGGGAATACTCATTATGAAAATGTGTAATTGGTGTATTGATATTGTTTTCTTATCATAGTGATGATGTAGATATAATATGATGACATGATGGAGTTATTTTGATGATTTGATAAATTCTTTTGAATATTTTTTTGATTTATCAATTTAGTTTCTATTATTCTCATGATAATGTAATTGAATCTAGGATAATGAAGTGGAATTTTGGAATCATAAATGTTTTGATTTAGGTTGGGAGGTGTGGTATGTTGTGGATATTTTTGGTGATCCATTTAAGAAAAATATATTACAAGGTGTTGGATTTGTTATGGTTGATAATTATAAACTATGATATTTATTATCATCTCTCACCCATTGCATTAGGTTTCAGGATGAGTAGTCCTTGATATTTTAATTCAAAATGAGACTAGTGATCCTTTCTCAAGTGATTCATTAATCATGAAAAATTACTTGATGTAAAGTGTTAAGTCATTTTTTTATTGTTCCTCAATATGAGAAAACCCTTCAGTGTTGAGAAGGAATATTTTCAATATCGATTAAGGTTTATAGAAATATCCAAAATACTATAAGGGTCAGAGTTATGGATAGGTATTCAAGTGACATCTAGTGGGACATAGTATATAAGGGTCATCTTATGATTATTTTATGATACTTTCATTACACAAAAAAAAACATTTTTTTCAATTATGGATTTTTTTAAATAATGGTAGTGTGAATAATAAATGAATTATTGATATGTTAATTATTTTACATAGTTTTGGTTTTTTTTTCATTTGTAAAGTTCATATTCTTCAGGTGAAATTATATTTTTTATAAATTGGTTAACTCATTAATTAAGATGACTATACTATGAGATTTTAGTCACCCATAAATATGGACTTGCAGGTTTTCATTATTATATTATAAAAATTAGTATAAATTGTTGGTAGCTTCATTAAGGAAAAGATAGTTCTATGGTTCCATTTTTATAGTTAGTGTTTTAAAAACACTTTGTATTTCACATATGTAATTTTTTTATATTCCATCATTATGGATGATATATTATCTTGATTGTTTTAGGGTGGTGGGTGAAATTATTATGTTAAAACATTTTACATAGCTAGATATTTTGTTCATTCATGGTGGATAAGATTACGTGGGAATATAGAGATATATTATTTATTGAGGTAATTCACCCCACATTTTAAGGATACATCACTATTATTTACAATCCTAATACCAAAAAAATTAGATAGGGGGAGATCAATTATGAACATGTTTTAATGTTACTTACCTTAGTAATTTTGATAATGAAGTACAAATAATTCATATAGAAAGATTTATTTTAGGGGGCCTTTTGGTTTTTAATGGAATACTGATCTCCATTATATAAATACCATAGGATGGGACACCATATGATTCGTATTGTGGTAATTCATATTTAGTTTTTTTATATTGATACATGATAGTGAAATTATTCAATATGGATAGAGGATAAATACTTATGAATATATTTTTACTACACATGTGGTGGATTTAGTAGTTAAATTTTTTTATTTAAATTCAAGGTCACATTAATTTAATTGTGGTGATTTGTTATTTGCTCGTAACGTAAATGAAAAAAAAACAATAATATCTTAATGTAATCTCACCCTCTAATAATTTCTACTATTTTCATTTTTACATGTCTATAATTTCATGATCCTATATTCCATAATTAATGGTAATGTAATGACTAATGAATTATCCATTATTTGATTAGATAGGAACCTTCCTATTTTAATGATCACAAATAATTTTTATATTTTTATTTACAATCTTTATGTTTTCTATAATAAAATAGATTACTGGAAGAAATTGCAAAAAATGGCCATGTCCAGATCGTATCATTACACAGTACCAGGTGAAGGTTATGTGACCATATAACCTAATTGAAAACAATGTTTCTCTTCATTGTATGTGAATAAATTTTTTACCGTGATATAGATGAATGAAATATATACAATTCTTGAACATACTAATAGAAGGATTCATCTTACCATAAAATGTAAATCACCATACCATAAGAAGGAAATAACCTCTCCATAAGGAGGAGTCACCTTACCAAAAAAAAAGAAATTACGTTTCCCTTCCATGTTAGGTATATTTTGATAATGTTATATAATGATAATATGTTTCTAATTTTTTAACTCCTTAGAGAATAATATTACCTCCCAAATTCATCTTCCTTCCGCATGTGCATGTGAGATGACTGCACGATGTAGTGAGCTGACTGCATGAAGCAATGAGTTGACTGCATGAACAGATGAACCTACCACATCACCTTTCTACATCATTTGACCATGATGAGTTTACAATATCTTATAGGGTAATAAATAAATTAAATACTAACTAATATTTCTATATTTGCAGTAGAGTATTTCATATCTTTAACTACTAGTTTTAACACATTAATTGAAATTTATAAGAATTAATGAAGGATGATTATTATTCATTGACTGTTTTCTAATGAAAATAAAATTTTAAAATATTTATTTTTTCATGGGGAGAGGGGTGATGATTCACTACATGAAAAATTTTAATACACAAATAGAATAAAAACCTATTTATTGGATAAATTGTTCTACGACATTTTGTTTTCCTAGACATAAAAAAATCTTGTTTGAGCTAATTCTATGGAATAACTCAAGGACATTAAATAATTGATGTATCATAGATAAAGATACATCACACATTCAATCTTTCTATCTCATTCTCTTTCAATTTTTATTCATTACTTTTGAGAAGTGTGTTTTCATAATCTATTTTTTTTACACACATTATCCTATGCTAAAATGTTAAAATACTTGATTTTCTCTCTATATGTTTTATTTTTATTCCAAAATATTTATTTGGAATAAGTAATTCGTGTACTATATTGTTTTTTGATCCTATGATGAACATTGTAAGAGGCTTTATTGAAGGATATGCAAGAGATCTATTGAGTGTAAAACCCACTCTAGGGTGTGGATTAATTTATTTTCCTAATAATGTTATATGTAGTATGTGATTTACAAGTAGAGGGGATTAAGTATCATCTTAAAAATAAACCCCTTGTTTTATTACGATTATTGATTATTAGTTTTCTTTTGTTATGATAAAACTTTATATTTTTTAAATATAAAAAAAACTATTTATTTGATATTTAATCTTAATATGTGTTTATATAATGTTTTTGATCAAGTAATATGATTTTGAATGGAAATGAAATTTCAATGATTATTTTAACTACCACCTAATCCTATAATGAGAAAATATATAAAATATCAAACTTATATACTTATTAAATTTTGAATAATTGGTAACTTTTTTTTAATTTGGTGGATTTATGTTTAATATTATTTAAAATAGTAATTTTTTTATCAACTCAATTAACCCCCCTCATTAGATACTCACTCTATCCATTTTTTTGTCATATGTTCTTTTTATTTATATATATATTCAAATGTGAGTTATTTTTATTTTAATGATCATAAATTTCAATTTTCTATAAATTATAATATTTTTAGATATAATAAGAAACTATAATTACTACAAATAAATCTATTAATTTCAATGGAACAAACTATTCTCAAAGGAAGATTAAAATTAAGAATCATATTCATTGAATGTGTGTTGAATTTTGGACTCTCATAGAAGAAAAATATGAATTACCCAAAAACTCTAGAGTTGGATGGTTTGATACTAATGAAGAATCTTATATTAAAATTTTTAAATCCATGATGTCTTTATAGTGAGATCTTTTTGAGGGTGATTTTAATATAACTTTTCCTTATACTATTGAATTTGAAATTTATAATGCATTATCTATTTTTCCTAAAAGAGCATATAATGTTTATGAAATTCTATTTAATATTATAATATTAAATATGATACATTTAAAATGAATCTTAATGAACCAATTAATTATATGTTTCCTAGGTGCAATGAGATTTTAAACACAATTTGTTCACTCTGATAACCAAATCCTGACAAAGTTCATGTCATTATCTTATTAAAATGTTTACCTAAATATATAGGGGATAATCAGTTTCAATATAAGTGTCATGTGATGCAAATAAATTACCTGTTAAAGATATTATAGGAAATCGCATGAAGTTTGAAGAGGAAATCAAAGAAAATATAGAATAAGAGGATGGACCAAATAGTAAATTTGGATCCTTCTAAACTATTAAATAAAATTTTTAAGGTCAAAGATGACAGCTCAAGTGATGCAGAGTAACATGATGATAGTGATGAATAAATTGACCACCTTCCCAGGAAATTCAAAATGATCTACAATAAGTACGTTCATTAGGAATATAGTTTGAAATGATAGTACAAAAATATATTTAACTGAAAAAAGAATTGGATAAAGGATGATACCTCCAAAGTATCAGTTGAATGTAAGAATAAAGGGATTTTCAAAGATGATAGTACTAAGTTAAGATTTTAAATGAAATGTAATGATAAATATTAGAGGTAAAAAAAATTATGAATGAAACATGGAGTGCATCAGAGGGTATCTCATGTGAATCAAACTTAAGTATATAAGACCACTATGATAGATCCAGCATGTGTTTTATGGAGAACACGGCTCTAGGATCTAATTTTTTTCATGTATTTTCTGATTTCTAATAATTATATTGATTAAAATATTGGATAAAAAATTTCTAATGAAGAGATGTTTTATAATTTTAATATATTAGAGGAAAATTTTAATAAACTGAAGGGTATATATAAAAACTCAACAAATAAACATGTTCTGTCAATTATTTTTACAACTGATATTACTATTGAGATGTATAAAAAGGCTAAATTTATAAAAGAAAACAGTTAGTTAAAATTATGTAATGCTAAATTTATAATGGAATTGGAAATATTAAAAACTTGAAGAAATATTCTTACTGAACGTATTAGAATGAAAATTACTCCTAAATATACTCTTGGAATTGGATTTAAGAGAAGAAAAATAAGGAATATAAAAAATAATTTTATTCATTTCTATATCTCTAAAAATATATTACTAGTATTTATTCATTTAGACCTAACAATGTTTTTTTCTAATAGAATAAAATATTATTACATGAATCCAATTAAAGAGGTATGGATTCTTGAATGATTGATTAATAAAATTACTAGAACCAAGATTATTTTTGTACCAATGTTGTTTTTTGTTTAAACTATGTTTTGTAAGAAAACTTCTTCAATGAAACCTAGTAAAATACTATAGTATTTGGGAAGCATCTACTCATGAAACATGAATGGTGAATGTTTGAGTTTGAAGAACCTACTTAAAGATGATGGTGAAATTTTCACATTCTATGACAATGCCAACTGAAATATAATTGGTCTTGGAAAAATTTAAAAATCAAATTCTCATTAAATTTCTAAATTTATATTTTTGGATGGATTTATATAAAATATTCTTATTGTTTCTCAATTATAAGATGATGGTTTTCTTATTATGTATGATAATGTTAAATAATTTTTTTATTCTAAAAATTCTTTAATATTTAGTACCTTAAGAAATAATAATCTATATGTAGTTATTTTAGATTCATTGATTTCAAAAAATATTTCCTATATAAGTGCCATTCACAAAAAATGTTGGATTTGGAATATGAGACAAAGACATTTTAATATTAATTCACAATGAAAGCTAACTAGGAAAGGGTTAGTCATTAAATTAACTGAAATATAATTCAAAAACGATAAGTTCTATATCCCTTGAAAAAACTTCAATCATGAATAAATATATTTCAAATTGATAAATGATTTTTTAACATCTCAACCCCTAGAGTTGGTTCACATTGAATTGTTTTGAATTTATAGAGTTTCTATACTAAAAGGGATGAAATATTTTTATGTTCTATTAGATAACATTTCTATATATAATTGGGAATTATTTCGATATCACAAAAGTGAATCTTGTTCTAGTTTTACCATGTATACCAAATATGTAGAAAATCAAAATTTTTAAAGAATTAAAACCTCAAGAATTTATAATGGAAATGAGTTTGAAAATCAATATTTTGAATCATTTTACTTGTAAAATATCTATATTCATAACTATTCTACTGATACGACTCTAAAATAGAATATTGTAATAGAATGAAGAATTATAACCCATCAATATAATTCCTGGACAATTCTCAATGAGTATGAGTTTCCAGGTTATTTTTTCACATAAGATATGAATAGATCTTCTTAAATAATTAATATAGTTTTAATTTGTCTAATTTTTTTAAAATATCCATTTTAATTATGGAATGATATAAAACACATGTTTATTTGGATTATATTTTTTGGTTGCAATGTCATTATTCTTAATATAAAGGATAATTTTTTCAACTATTCCTCCTAGATTGATGAAGTAATTTTCCTTGGATATTCTATATCTAGTATATAAGGTGTTTAATATGTGTAAAAAGATTGTGAAGAAATATATAATTGTAAAATCTTATTTTAAATATCCAAATAAACCTAGGAATCTGATTGAAAACAATGTAGATGATTTTTCAAATAGTAATATAAATTCAAAACCTTCTGAAAATTATATGAAACAAGAAGAAAAATAATCCATTTTAGAGGGGAAACCTAAACCTAAACCTATAGAGGATAATGATATAACTAAAACGTCTATTTATATAACTGTTAGGACTCATATATTCCATCCTTTAGTTTTTCTACTTTGAGACAAAAATATTTGTACAAAAACATGAGATTCTCTTAGAAATCAGGTTGAACATAAGCCTTATTTTCAAATATTGAACCTATGATCCTAAATGATGTAATTGGTGAAACATTCAAGGTAATTGATATTTATAAATAACATATTCAATTTGAATAAAATAATTTCTCCTAACTATTGGATATACCTAAAAAATACCTATCTATTATCACTAAGTGGGTGTTTAGAAACAAATTTGATTAGTTGGGTACTGTAGTTAGAATTAAATGTAGATTATATGCACAATGATACAATCAAGATGAAGTAATTTAAATTAGGGAATACTTTTTACCAGTAGCTAGAATTCTTATTATTAAAATGATGCATGTCTATGTAGCACAATTGAATTTCTTACTATATCAATGATTACATTCTTAAATGGTTAAATTGTTGATGATGTTTATGTTTTAATAGTCCCCTATATTAAAAAATCCTCATTTTATGAATCTAGTTATTAAATTTACCAATGATTTAAATTTTTAAAATAGACTCCAAGGGTTCAGAATGATTATACAAACTCTTATAATTTCAATAGATTTTACTAAAGGTATAACTGACCCTTCATTATCTATTAAAAAATATCAAAGGATGTTAAGTTGTACATATTTATTTTAAAGATATATTTTTTTGATATTTAATATTCTATAAATGTAATTATTTTTCTTAAATCATGCAATCTGAATTTGAAATGATTTTAATCTAGAAACTTAATAAAATTATCATTTTTATGATTTTTCAAATTAAGGATATAGTTATTTTAAATCCAATGAAGTCGTCCAAATATCTTATAAAATGTTTTGTTTGGATAGTAATAAATATTGTGATAATCTCATGATTACAAAATAAATTTTGAATCTTGATAAAGTTGGGAAATTAAATTATCAACCCACTTATAGAGGTATGATTGGTTTCTTATAATTATTAATTGCTATCCTACCAACTATTATGTCCAATGTGTGTATCTATTCATGTTTTCATGAAAACATAATATAATCACATCTATTGCCGATGGATATTATTTTTAAATACCTCAATAATACACAAAAATTAGGATTGTCTTACTCTAGATGATATTATTTTATTTAGTAAGTGATCCAATTGTAGAATTTAGTGGGTTTATGTTAGACAGAAAAAACTAAATTCAAGAATATGTCCCTTTTTCGGTAGTAATCTAGAATCATGGTGTAGTATGAAGTATAACTATATGTAATTATCCAATACCGACGCAGAATACATGGCTATAGTTAGTTGTTGTGCATAGATTCTGTGGGTTAAACACAAATTTCTATAATATGGATTTGAATTTAAACATGTCCCTAAACATTTTGAAAATAATAGTGTGATAAATATTTATTAGAATTCTATATCTATTACTATAACAAATAATGTTTTTATAATTCTTATTTAGAGAGATAATTATCATAACTGTGATATAACTTTTGAATTTAATGGTACAAAACATTGTATTGATGATTTTTTCTGAATACCTTGGATTTTTGAGAGACTCAACATACATCAATCATGAAATAGGAATGCAAAATTTTGTTTATTTTATTTGATATTAATTTCATTGTTAAATTATTTTAAATTCGATTTTCAAATATATTTAAAAATATTTGATTTTTAGTTGAGATAGTATGTAGGGAGACCATGATTTTTATATTCATATGGTTAGTGTGCATAACATTAACACTTCTTTTTGTATCATGTATTCACAAAATCAATATACTTATAATAAATTAATTCAATATGTACTTATATAAAATTTATTGGTAGTACAATTAGAACACTTTTCTTGAATTATGGATAGAAGTTTAAAAAATTTTAAGATATTTATTGATATACGGTAATTAGACTTACCATGTCTATTTTTACATTGAATATTTCAGGAAATGTTTTTCTTGTATTTATTTGAATAATATTATATTTATACCTAAATTATTTAAATTAAAAATTAAAATATAAATCACAACTAATTCCATTATTTTGTTTTAGATATTCAATATCCTTAATGATCTTATAATCTGATCGTTTTATTATTTTCTCGAACCTCTCTATATTTCATCTTGAATTTCCCTGTACTTCTACTCATTTTTGTACAATCAATGATATTTTATCAAATAAAAATGTCAAGGAGGACATGTCTACTAGAAGATTCTTCTCTAGTTTTGTCACCTCCTTTTAAAAAGGTGAATATGATGAAATCAAGCTCATGTATTTCAATAGAACCAATAAAACCATATGTTATTAATCATCTAGATTCTTTTGGGAAATAAGTCAATGCTATAGGGAAAAATTATAACCTAGCTATTTTCTAGAATGCGATTCACAAATAGGGTTGGTATGAATCATTTATGTAAAATGGTAGAACCATATATCTGAACATTTTATAATATTTTTATGTGATTCATTAACTCTATCCTATATAAAATAAGGAAAAACTATAATCATGTATTAATTATGATGTTATTAAATTATAATTTAAGATATTTGACTGATGTTAGTACCTACCTCACAAGTTTGAGGGTAAATATTATCAACATTTATATCCTACAAATAATCTAAACATAATGTTTGTGAATTCTCTATATGAGATTTGTGGGAAAAGAATTTATAGAAGACACATTGCTATCGAGCTAAGTAGTGAATGTATAATTCTGTTAATGTTTATTGAGATTGATATTTATCTAAGAAAAGATGATTTATTATTCAGAGATATCATGATTTGTTTTTCCAATTTATGATGAAGAATAGTGTAAATATTAATCTATACATAATTTTTATGGTGTGTATTGTTATATTCCATAAGAGAACATCAAGGTTTAACTCCTCACAACATCCAAGATTAATTAATGATCTACTAATATTGGAAGAATGTTTTCCTAAAAAGAGGATAACGTATCTACATATGAGTAATTTTGTAATAAACCAGAGTACTATAATTAGAAAAATGTTAATTGGAATCCATGGTGACAAGAATTGGTAGTTAAATCAAATAAATTATATGACAAATTTAATCTAGTGAAACATACTATTAGACTAAGGGTTCTTGTAGATATAGGTTTTAAACCGAGTGAATTTGAGGAATATTATGTAGATTTTGTTTCTCCAATTGAGGAGGAAGAATAAGAGGACGTTATTAATGAATACGAAGTTATAGATAATTATGAAGAAGAAGATGAAGAAGAATAATATGAACTATTGTTTTTTGATCTTAATGAGCCAGTATGGTATAAATCAGTTAGTTCTAATGAAGATGAGTATAAATTAAAAGGATATATAATTATTTGGATTAACCATAGAAAACCAATACCTTATACACCTTCTTAGTGGGATTAGTCCCTTATATATTTTGGATTACGAAAAAATTATCCAAGTTCACATGAAAAAGAATGCAGTGGTTGTCCACTTGGACATGGTGGACCTGACACTATTTATGTTCAATGAACCTTGGAAAGGTATTTGGTTGATGAATTTGATCTTCACTATATAATTCAAACATCTCTATTTTTCACCATGACAATTTTGTTTAGGATTCATTCAATGATGTAGTTGATGTTTCTACCAGAGTTGGGGACCAAATAATGGGACATAGTCCGATTGAGAGTTTACCTAATGTAGATGGTAGGAATTTTTATAGTGACTCATCTCTTTCTACTCCTAAACCTTCTATTCCATCACCCACATATGTCACTACGGATGAAAATTATGAATTCAATTCAGATATAATTGGTATCCTCCAACATGTTTTAAATAAATTTTAGAACTCCTTAAACAATGTGAGAGCAGAAGATCTTTTTGACCTGTTACCAGGGTAATAAATCATCTCTATCATAAATTTAATTTCAGAATAGGGTTTGTACAAAATGATATTAGAGATATGATATCTCATATGGGTTATTGGAAATATTATCTATTATATTTGATAATTTAGTTGGACTAGAGACTCATGAATGAAGTGTTTTAGGCAGCTCCTATCGCCTCTTCTCCTCCAATCGACGAGGGAAAAAATGATAATCCATTTTAGAAGAGATAAAATATTTATATATTTACATCAATAATATTAATGAAGATATATGTGATGGTTTTGAGGAACATTATTCTAATACCCTCACTTTTCAATTTTAGTATTTGGAGAAAAACTAGTCAGGAAAGAGAAATAATCGAAAGAGAATTTCATTATTATCTCAGTCGGATAATTATCAAGTAAAATTTGATGTAACGTTCAAAAATTATTATTTGGATTTAGAAATTCATCATTTTATTAATTCATTTATGTATTAAGTTGACAATCCTAAATAAATGAACCCAATTTTGGAAGCCTTCATGGAGAATAAAGACGACTTCCATAAGGTCTTGGATCATAGTTCTGGTGCTGTAAAAGAGTTTACCTTGTTAATATAAGCAAAACATTATACCTAAAAATCTTATGTCATTGATCCCTCTACAATTCCTATGTCTCAAAATAAATCCTCCTCTACAATCAACCCTTTTTACCTCAATACTTCTAATGCCTTTCAGTAGTAGAGTATAGTTTCTAGGTGTGTGGTTATTAGTGAAACTGCCTCTACTTCTACACCCGCCTCTACCTATTCTCTTTCTTCTACATTAAAAAGAAAGGATCATATTGTTCCTACATATTTGAGTGTTAATACCTCAATTATGTTATAATTAGGATTTTTTATAAGGGTATTCTTTTAATTTTATTTTACTATATTATTCTATTATCTCTATTAATATATTACAAACATTCTCCCTTGTTCTCTTTTTGTCTCATCTATATTTATAATTTTTAACCTCAAAATGTGGATAATTATGTTAAATTAAAAATCCTTGGATAAATAATTTGTCATCTGAGAGATTTAATTATTATGAGAATTCATTATTAATATAATGTGTAAAATATTTTCAAAATGTTGAATATTTATTATCGTTACTTCAATCCTTTGAATATATTTTTTGTTGTATTCAATTCATTTAATTTTATATGTTGTGATTTTTGATCGTGAAAAAGAGTGAGATAGTTTGATTAGACCGTCACCTCCTTGTTTTAATAATCCCAAATAATGTTTATCTTATTATTAATGGTCATTATATTTTGTGTAAGAAACTATTATATGAATAAAAATTAAAAAAATGGATAATTATAGAGTTTAACATGACACCCTACCATGTAAATGTCAAGTGATCATATCACCTAACCCCATTCAATTTTTCTCCTTACCATATGTGCATGAACTTCTTATCATGAGATAGATGAACAAAATATATCCAACTCACGAGTTTACCATAAGAATGAATCACCTTACTACAAGAAGTAAATCAATTTACCACTATAAGTAAGTCACCTCACTATAAGAAGTAATCACATTACTACAACAAGGAAATCACCAAACCACAAATAGAAAGTTAGAATTTAGTATGAAGTAATCAACTTAAAACAATAAGGAATTAAATTACCATGCCAATGTATGAAAACATTCAAAAACTAAGATAAAGATGGTATGTTTCTAATTTTTAGACCTTATATAGAACAACATTAACACACAATATCATCAACTTACTATTTGTGCAAGTGATATGACTGTATAGATTTGTGATATAAATGCATAATGCAATGAGCTAACTAAATGATGTGATTAACCTAACACATTAACCTACTACATTAGATGAATATGATATGTTTCCAAGAGATCATCTCACCATACATCATGTAAATATAACATAACATGTCTAACTTAGTAGTGGAGAATTTTAAATCTCCAATAACTAGTTTTGACACATTAATTAATGGGATAGTGGATCATTTAAATATAATTATTATTTAATGGATATTTAATGATGAACATATCATTTTATAATAACCATTACATTGTGTAGTATGTATATATGAATTACAACATAGAAAAATGTATGACCCTTAGTGAATAAAATTTCATTTCTTTGAAAAAACATTATTCAACAATTTTATTCCTAAACACATGAAATTTATCTCAAGATACTTATAGAGAAGAAATATATGACATAGAAAAATAGAATCCTTATGGATCAAGTTTAATCACACCTTATATCTATCAATTTCACACCCTTTCCATTTTAAGGGATTACTTTTGAGCAGTTTGTTGTTGTACTCTATTTATTTGTACACACTATATCTGGTGCTCACACAAGAGAATACATTATATTCTATAATACTCTTTTAATTTTTTTCACATGAATAAATATAGAAGATTTCTCACATGGAATGTTTTGTTTTTTCCATCCCCTAAAGGACAGTGAAAGAGGATTTTTTCCTAGATATCCTTAGTAATTATGGATTGTAAAACCTAAACGATGTTGTGGATATATTTACTTTTATAATAAACTACTTAGGAAGAGGTGATTTAAATGTGGAGAGGATTATGTCTTGTATTGATACATAACACCTTTTTTTATTACACTATGTGTTTATTAGTTTTAATATTTTTTATTGATAACACTATATTAGTTTTTTAAATCGAAAAACAAATACATTACTTGGATAGTAAATATTAATATAAAATTTTATAACATTTCTGGTTTATTTATTTGATTTTTTATGTTAATGTGACTTATAGAATTTTTTTAACTGAGCCATAATCCAAATTATAGAAATTATTTAAATGTTAAAACTTATATACTTCAACTATTTTGATTAACTTGGAAATAGTTTTAATTTGGGGGACTTATGATTATATTTTTTTTAATATAATTTTTTATTGGGAACTCAATTCACAACCTCTTGAGTTACTCACTCTGACCAACAATGAATTTTTATAATTAGATTCAATGTGTGGTTTTATTGGAGTGAAATGTTATGGTGATGTAAGATATTTTACATCTTTATTGTGGAGATGTAGAGGGAAGAGATTTTTTTATGATATAGTTTTCGTTTCCACTTTAGTTAAACATATTCTCAATGCATAGATAAGAGATAGTGTGTGTGAGGAATGGTATAAACTTATTATTCATAAAGAGTCCCAAAAATATTTTCTATAGTGTATGGAGAAAAATATTTTATTTATGGGGATGTTTTTATCATGAAGAGATAAGGAAGAAGGTTTTTTGGTACATCCATAACTCTACATTAAATATTCATCCTACAGTGGGAATTATATACATGGATTTGTGGATATAGTTCTTATGTCTTGTTTTGAAGTGGGATGTTGTTTAGTTAATTATGAGATGATTAAACTATTACTAGAATATGGTGGAACATCAAGTACTAAAAATATTTAAAAAACCACTCTATATTAAATAATTGTCATTTTACCAACCATATAAAATTGTCATGATATTTATGGTTGACTGTTGATAGGCTAAAATATATTACACATTTCATATGAATTTGGTAGTAGAGTTAAGAAGAAATAATTGAAACGTTTTTTGAATCATATGCATTCAATATAAATGGTGTTCCACTAATAATCATTACATAACAAGGTGTCCATTTTCAATTGAGATTACATAGTGTATTATGATGGGGGTTTAGGTCATATTTAAACCTGAGTGTGTGGATGTATAATTTTCACTTAGTTAAATTTGAATTAAAAAGTACTTCTCATTACAGTATTAATATAGAAACTTTTTATGAATTATATAAAACATTTTATATATGTGCATTATATTGGGTAGAGGTTATAGAGTTAGAAATTTTGGTTCCTAAATATGTTTAGAGTATGATGGAGAATTGATTAATATTTTGTTAATGTATGTAAAGATAAAAGGTTTTATAAGACATTTGTTTTGTATTTTTTTACTAAATTAATCACTATGCCATTGTGGGATTTACATTCCATAGTTGTGTTCATTCGCCTTTCCATTATGTGATAACATGTAAGAATAATTGAATTCATCTCTAATATTTATTGTATATGGTTATTCATCATCAGATGATGAATTACAGGAGTTTTAATGTCACAAATATTCACATAAATGGTAAATGAATGAAAATATTAATAAATATGAATGTAAAAATGAGTTGAATAGTTTGATAATTTTTTAAATGAAATATATCATAAATATATGGCAATAACATTTCTTAGTCGATCAATCAAGAATTTTGTTTGATTCTAAAGAAAAATATTGTTTATGATCTTATATTGAAACTTATTAAATTGATATTTTTTGTTCATATCACATTCACACTTACCATAAAACAAGGTTCTTGAATATCGTTCTACATATTGAGACCATTCCCAATTATTGGGTTATTTTTGTATCCCTGGGATACCCCAAGAGAAATTTAACTGTTGGATGACTAACAGTGATCGTGATCAATCTCTTTTGGATGAGGTAGTTCAATAGAGTATAAGGTACTTAGTTCATTTATTATTTTATTACTCATGAACAAATATAGAAATATTTTATGTTTCATTGAATTTGGAGTTATTTTCAAATATGTTTGTGATGATTCTCATCAGAATGAAAAAACTTATCCAATCCAAAAACACCTATTTTGTTTTTTTTTCAAGAACCAAAGTATTAACAATTGAAAAAATCTATTTTGGTTCTTGAAAATTCAAGATAGTTATTCAAAGTAATCATAATTTCAATAATGGGTGTTAAAGGAAAATCTTATAAAACATGTATTCATTTTTTATTTCACTATTACACAGTCAAGCCCTCACTATGTCATTGGGGGCTTTATCAAGATGAAAGAACATAAAATTTTTAATGTTTCCAAGAAATTTTGGGACTACAAAATTTTGTCTCGAAATGTATTTTTTTAAAGCGTATTCACCTAAAAACCCCATAGATATGTTAAATAATTTCACATTAAAATGGATCTTCCATCCAATTTCTTTCCATAATAGGTGAAATATACTAAAATAACATTAATGAAAAACTATTTCCAAATCAATCCATGTATATGGTATTGCATAAGGGCCAAAATTTATTTTTCTTAAGGATAAAAAGAATGAATCATTCTTTTATAATTGTTTTATTTATGAAAAACTAGACTTTGATGACTTTTCATGTTGTGTAGAATTTTTAATCAAATTATTATTTTTATAAAAAAACCTTTCCCATCACTAGCTCAACGATCTTACACAGAATCTAAAAACATTCCTCTTAAACCTTACCTTATATTATTTTCATTTATTTTATATAGTATTAAAGTTAATTTTCAGGGATAAAATAATATTAAATAGAAATGGGCTTATATTGATTTAAGATTCAACCATAAAAGTTAATATAAATATTTTCTATTAGAAACCGAATTCAAAATATTAGTGATATATATATATATATATATTTCAAAATTTATTTGATTTTTATTATATTATTATCATAGTATTCATAAAGATAAGAAATTTATAAAATATAAGTGACATTATATTAAAATAATATAAATAATAACTTGAAAATTATATATTGTAGAAAGGTGAATTGTTCTTGTTTTTATGTCAAATTTTTTTAATGTTTTTATAATTTAATTATGTTTTTTTTTCATAATTTTTTTATCTCTTATGTAAATTTAGGATTAAATAAATAAATAAATTTTTCCATAATTTTTTCTAGGATATAAAATTTTTACATTATGAATTGATTTATGATTTAGTTTAAATGTTCCAAAATACTTCATTAAATTATCATACATGAAATTATTGATTCACATGTTTGGTATAACAATTTATTTCAATTTATTATTCCCTAAATTTGGACAATTCATAGGTTATTAGCCAAAATTATGATCCTAAGTATTGATTATTCTTATTATTATTTTCAATTTAGTTTGAATTATAGTCTCTCTTGAGTAAAGAATAATGAATAATGGAAAGTTGGGTAAGGAAACTCACTATCATCGAAGATTAGCACCTATCTAGAAAATTTGGGGCTAGTTACCTATCACTCCATGCTTAATATTATGTGTATTATTGGTTTATTATTTTTCTAATCCTTTATATTAATGGGTTTCACTCACCATATACACATGATATGTTTGGATATGTACAACTATTATTGGATTTAGATTTAGGTTTCTTAAATAAGAGGTCAATTTACAATGAGTTAAACATGAATAATTTTTTAAAATAATGAATTGGAGTAAGAAAGAGTGACATAAAAATAAATCAATAAAATAATTCATACATAAAGGTAATTACATAAAATAATATTATGTTTTTAAATACCAATTAATAATTTATATATTTCATCTTAAATCCAAATTTTAAAATTATTAAGACCACGATCATCCATCTGGGTTGGTCATGCCACGATTAGGTTCCCATAGATTATCATATATCATGGATGAATTTTACTTCTAACCATAATAGGATTAATATGATTTTGGCCGTTTATATGGGTTACATGATTTTTAAAAAACCTTATGAAGTATTAAGAGTAATAGTTTTCAGTTTATTTATAAGATAGAATGGGAATAGAGTTTCAAATTATCAATACGAGATATATATATATATATATGATATCAATGGAAGGAAAACCTAACTAAATAGTAAAAAATGAGAGAAATTAAAAACAAAACTCATTACATTTTGAAATATGATTTTTTTTCACACTAATGATGATGATATAATTAAAAGGGTTAATGATTGGAATATTAATGAATGTGTTTATTAAGTTACTTTAAAACATTATGATATTATAATATATGTTTCCACTATAGATAAAATGGAATCCTCATCATTGAACACGTATTTGAGTTGAATCTGAGAGAAAGTGATACTTAATTGATGAAATTTAATAGTTTTCTATAGAAAAAATAGTATCATTCTTATGAAAGAAGTAAATTTCTATGGTTTTGAGAAAATAGTTTTGAGAAAATATTAGTAATTAAGCTAGTAAATCAAACAATTATGCTTATAATATTAATTTATATAATTCTAATAGAGCTTATTTATTGAATAGTGTTACCAATCAACCAAGATCAAGAAATAAGATTCATTTTCTAATTGCTGCAGAAATTATTATAATAGTTTATTGAGAATTATCTCCAGAATGTGATTGAAAATATTTTACCATGATATCCTAAATATATTGAGTATCGTAGAGTAGTAAACTAGAGGTCCCAAATCTACTTCTATAATATTGGAAAAAAGGAAAAGTATAATTTTATTATATAGAAGTAGAAGATGTTAGGTTATCGGGAGAATACATCAAATTCTAACCCAAGGAATAATGTTTCTATGGAATAAAAAGTTTTTATTGTGGGAAAAATAGAAACTGGAGGATGAATTCTATTCAATATATAATGATATGTAAGAAAAGTTATTTATATTCCACATCTGGTATTTATGTTATAAAATCAAATTAATTTACATTGATGGTTAAATTATAAAGACTATACATTGTGAAAATGTATGGAAATTCAAAATGGATTGATGTTTTATAACAAGAGATTTATGTATTCATTAAAGTTAAAGTTAAAGGGATTGTTATGTCATGATATTTTATGTGTTGGATTTAATCATCGATTAGAGGCATTTAAAAATAAATTGGTGTATATGGAATTTCCTATATTTTCACTATTTTGATAAGTGATGATAAAAAATAATTTTTGATTATGATGGGATGATACATATAAATTATGATTAATTAGACTTAATTATGTGTTTTGTTATGATGATTAGGATAAACCAACTTTTATTGTGGTAATGTGTTCATTATCTAACTATTTTGTTAATACAGAATGGAAAAAGACCACTACACCCAAATAATTGACTTTTTAAATAATGTAATATTTTCTAAAATGATTCACTAGACATATAGAATAATATTCAAGATATGCCTGTTAATGTTTTTGTTATATATTACCACTTAATTAAATAAGTTTTATTTGTGAACAAAAAATAGATTGTATATCCCAACATGATATTTAAAATATAATATAATTTATAAGATGCTAGTGGGTGTATATTTAGGCTAATGAATTTATAATATAATAAATTAATGATTATATGAGTAATTATTCAAATTAAATTGATCTTTATATAATAAATTATTTTAGGGTATGTATTATGATAATTGTATGGAGTATCATTTAGTCACTATATGAATTCAATGTCACATTATAGCCTAAATGAGGTCAGAATTTATTGGAAAAGGATAGAGTAAAGAATTAAATTAGTAACATATTATATTGATGAAATGTTTATGTTGAAGTTTCATATGATAATGATGATATAAATAGAAGGAGTTCTATATAGGTAACATATGTTATCAATTTCATGAATCTTCATGTTACAAAGTAATGAAATCAAATACTATGTCCAATGAGTTGGAAACAAGGACTATGATTTGTAGGAATTATTTTTATAACCCCCATATCTCATTATTGTTTTATTTATTGTCTAATTATAGCCTTTTTTTTTTAATTTTTTGAGTTTAAACTAGAAATTTATTTTTTTTTATTTTATTATATTACACAGTTACATAAGAGATTCCTAAAACATTTTGGGTTTCATAGGAAACCATGTAGGGTGAATAGATGTAAACCAATGCTCATATGTATGGTTAGAGCATTGTTCATCAAACCATGTAGTGTATCTAGAAAAAATGCGACTTTGTTATGTGTGAGGGTGACCGACACAACTAGTGTAATTCTTGGGGAAACCATGAAACCACACAACAAATATAATATATTTTCGATATTTTGGCTCTCAAACAATTAGAATATGGTTTATTCATCTTTGTTTCTATACCTATAATACTTCCTAGTTTCGCTAAAAATGGTAATGGACCATTTTTACCACATTTAATATAATTGGTTTTAGAACCCCTTCTCTCCAATTTTGTTCAACCAACTTATAGGCATGTGAAAGAGAGTCTATAAATCCTCTTAATATTATTATCTCTCCCTTCATTATTTCTAGGTTGTTTTATGGTAGTATCTCTTCATCTTCTATTTTCAATTGACCAAACATCTATTTTTTATTTTTCATAGGTTTTTCTTTCTCCCTAGAACCGTTATCACTAAAATAGTGATCATTATTATTCATATTGGATATAATATCTCGATTTTTCATGTCTTGAATTTGGAGGGCAATATCATATTTTGATTATAATTTTAAATTAACGTTGAATGATTTTCACCTAGATCTTAGTATGCGTTTCTATGTTATTCTTCTTTATGGAAATTCATTAAATGCTTAAGCTTTATTAATTAATTTATAATTAATGTATTGATATGTATATAATTTTTGATTTGTTTTCAAAATTGTTTCCATGGTAACATGACATGAAATAAATTTTTTTCCATTGTTTCTATAATATATATTTTAAAAAAGTGTTCATTAATTCTATGAAACCTATAAAAATTAAAATAGTGATATTTAATGTTGTTTTGATGGGAAATAGGGTTCACCATCCCAGATTATACTTTATAAATATGAAAAATAATTTTTTAAAGCATTATTTTTGAAAAAAAAGTGGATTTGTTATTTAAATTGGTTTTAAAAGATATATTGAATGTTGAAATGGTATGGAAAGGAAATGACATATAAACCATTATCAACTTTCATTTAAACATTCATTTGTAACTGTATAAATAAAATTCTGTGATGAATGAAAGACCATAATTTTTTACCCTTGAGATCATTATTCCCTTTAGTTGTTTTATATTGCTTATTTATTGTTGAATGATGTTGAAAGGGCATGTTTCTTGTGAGCGTCTTGGTGGAGAGGTAGAATAATATTTTATTATTTATTTATGAATTTATGTATTTATCAATTTAACACATCAAAATTTATTATGTCATGGGAAAATAGTTGAATATGTGAGTGTTGTATATTTAAGATACACTAGAATTGACCAAACACTTGCTAGTATCCACTGTATGAGAATTATGGTAGGGAAATGGGTTCCCCTAATGAGTCCAATGTGGGAAAATTGATAGTTATATTATTTGTTTTGGATGAGATGTAGGCTAGAAGTTCATCTATGATATAGATTTATTGAGGATCATCTATCATTAGAACAATTAGTGTGTCTAATGATTTATATTCTATGATTTGTGGTTCCATATATAGGGATTCCCACTTCATACTTATTTATATAGCCTTTTTTTATTATTTATAGTGGAACAATTTATTATTTTATCTTGTTAGGTGTGTTTTCATATTTACATCATTGATGACTATTTATCTAATCCATTATGGGTTTTTAGTTTTTCTAATGGATTTTAAAAATGGTTTTGGAAATATTTTTCAAATAAATGAGAATGGATTAGTTTATGTGTGGGAATTTTTAAAAGAACGTTCAATGAGGAATAATGGATTTTTTTATTATTCAAAATTTTAAAGTACCATATTTTTTATGCTTAAAAACATTTCATCATTTAAATAGTTATTTTTAATAGTTCAATAAAAAATTGTAGTGATTCACACATTATGATTAATGTCATGTAGTTTTATACTCTACAAGCATTATAGTGTGGAAACAATAATTTTAAATTTGATTGAAATATATCTTTTTTGAAAAGATTTATGAAAGAAATTTCCTTGAATCCTTGGTATGATCATATAGGTAATGCTAGTACACACACATTATATACAATTTTGTGTGTTTATATATCCCATATATAGTATACATTTGTATTGTTTAATTTATAGATTAGGTATCATTCTATGTGATGGTTTTTTGTTTCTTTTGATATGGAGAGTTACCATGGGTCATGTGGAGGTGTTATTTTATTATGATCTTGTAAATATTTTATTTTGAATATGTGTTTGTATTATCCAAAAGATCATTTATTTATTTTTTATTAATTACTTTTTTATATTTTTGTTTATTTTTATTTTCTGATGTTGGATAAGTAATATATGAAATAGAATTATTTGTTTGTATTGAATATGACCCATTTGAAAAACAATTACTTATGTCTACTCATTTTGATATACATGGATGTCCAAAATTTAGAATCCACATTCAAGGTATTTAGAAATATCCTCTACCATATTTACTATTATTTTATGGTGAAATTGTACCCATGCAGTTTTGTTTTGATTCCCTGTCAATATTTTCTATCTCATGGGGATAGGGAATGCCCTTAAATAATTTTTTTCATCTCTCCCAGATGATATAGTATTTTAATATAGGCTAGTTCGTGGAAAAATTGTATTGGATACCCATATTTTTATTTGGGTGTATCATAGTAGTATGAGGGTAGGAATGTCAGAAGTCAAGTGGTAGTTTGGGGGAGAGCCAAGCAAGATAATTAACATTCATAGACTTGAGTTTCCATAGGTAATCAAAAACATATTCATAGATTTGAATTTTATTATTGACAAGTTTTATTTTTCTTTTAATTCAAAAAAGTGATATTTGAATAGCCAATTAGTTACATAAGTGATTTTGGTGGTTATCTTATAATTTATGATAAAAATTAATGATGAAATAAAGAGACATGGTTAGAAAACATGTCTTATTCAAAATTCTGAATCCTCTACATGATGGTTTTGGGAAATTCGTAGACATTAGAACATGGTTGGAACACACATATCCAATATATTTAGAAAAATATTAATATCATTGAATCCATAAAAGATATTTTTCCTCTAGTGATAATGGATTTCACATAAATTGCATCCCATTTATTTTAGATTAATTAACGAGGTCATAAGTGAGGGTTTAATGTTATTGAAATGTATTTTATTGATGCATTGGGTTTGTATTTGGTGTTGTTTGATGTTTCAAAGGTTTATTAAAAGTAAAATATGTGAACTTTATATAATGAATTTCATTAAAATATTATTTTGTTAGAGTGTTTTATTTTTTTACAGTATTCTGTAAAATGGTCAATTTCGTAATGGAAATAAATTTTTTAATTTCAAATATTAGTGAATCCATATAAAAAGGTTTTAATCATCCTTATTGAAAACATGAATTCAAATATGTTATATGGTTATAATATTTATTCTTTTTTAGAAATAAAAAATAGATTAGAGTGTTTTACTAATGACAAATATCTTTAAATGGATTGGTTTTTTCATGTTTATGACTTTTTGAAATGCTTTTTAAATTCATTATTAAATATTGGTGACTATAAACAAAAACATTTATGGTTTCTCAAAAAATTATCTTTTTAATGAATTTAAAATTTAAGATTTTTTATTAGATTTGGATGGTATTATTATGTCTTAATTGGACAAGATGAAATCATTGGGTACATTTTAGGTATTGTTTTATATTTTTCAACTTATAAATTACAATAAAAAAATATTGAAGCACCCTATATTAGGGTGAACCTCTTAGTGAGTCCTGTCATCACCTAAACAAGATTAAATCATTTTTAGTCTCTTAACAATATCTAATTAGATTAGTGGGATCATAAACATCACCTTCATTGGAACCCATATCATATTTCATTAGTTTTTGTCCATCTTCATTATTAGGAGATGAAGGTTCAGTTAAAGTGATTGAGTTCATGGAATGGATTAAAGGAATTCCCAATACTCTCATAATTCCTCAATCATTGAGGGTGAGGACTATTATGATATTGTTCGTTACAATAAGCTGAGTGTAGTGGGAGTCCATAGTCACCTATCCCTTGTATGATGAAAAGTATTTTGATTTATTTATTATTTTTTTAGTAGTCCTATATAGAGGATATGAATTTACAATGTACTCTTAAGTTCATGATACTTAATCAGGGAGAGTTATTAGTTAATATGTATGCCATTTATTTCTCAGATTTGGAAGTATTTTCTATTGATGTAGTTAGCAATGAAATTTATTCTTCAATGGAATTATTTTCACTAATTTATATCTTGATAGATTTAAAGGAGTTAGTAAAGTGGGCCATTCAAGTAAAAAAATGGTACATCTCAGAAACCAATTATGAATGGCGCCTTTATTTCATTTATTTTGAATGAGAATACCCCACCTTCTATAGATAATAAAACTAATATTCTTGATTTGTAAGGAAAATTTGATGAGGTTCAATCTTCTTCAGACCATGGTGCTTCATAAAAAACCCTAATCTTCTTGTTAGCTTCCAATGTTTGGATATTGGGAACAATATTCATCCCATTATCATGGTCTAAGAACCTTCCATCATTGGGTTTGTTAATGTCATAATTATATTTTTTATGTAGAACTTTTCATGGATTCCAATGTTTTTATTTGGTTTATAATGGTAATATTTAATTTGGTTTAAATTGTTTTGATTTTTATTTGAGTAACTCTTTGGTGGATATCATTATTTTATATTTTTTATGGTGGCACTTTGATAACTTTTGTTGGATGTTATCTATTTTTTGGTTATAATCATTCCATGTTAATGAAATTTTGTATCTTGAGGGTTTTTTATATGTAACAGTATTATTAGAAGGATTTATTATTTATTGGAAGACAATTGAAGAACATGGGGTGTGTTCTTAATTAACTAATTTTTTAAAAACACCTATTCATGTTATGAACATGGTGGTGTTTGATTGAATTTTATTAGGATCATTATGATCCATTATTTGAGGGGTAAGTGACTTTGTTTGATATCCATTTTATCATGAACCTATGGTAAGAAACATATTAATCATTTTTATTTTGGTATTATTTTTTATTTTTTCTTATTTTCAAGGATTCATTTCTTTGATGATTATGTATTTATTTTGATTGTTTTTTGCATGTTTTTAGATCAAGTACAAGTGAATGTTCTATTAAGGTTAGTTGAGGTATTCATTTATTTGGTTTTTTCTTGGAAATTATGTTTATGTTTCTTATTAGGCTCCTCATAGGACTGTTGTTTTCTATTTAAATATTTTATATGAATTCTAAATGGTGGGGAGATCTACGATAGGTCTCTATCATCATTGGGATGAATGTTAGATTACTATGGTCGGTCTTTTTCCATAAGATTCATTTCTTTATTTATGTCCCTCCCCATTTCCATCTAAAAATAACCTCCACATACTTTAGGGTGTAGATATTTTAATGTTCTAATACATTCGACTTTTTACTGATGACTTTTATCGGACAAAAGTGGCACGATGTGGAAAATTTTAACACCAATATTTAAAAGTTTTATGTATTATTTATTCATGTTGTATTTTTTTTTATTTTGGATGTTTTGAAAATAAAAAATAAAAAATAAAAAAATATTTTATTCTATTGAATGATTATATAATAGTTCCCTGAAACCTTTTAGGTTTTACAATAACCCTTGTTAGAGCATGCAACAAGACTAAAATTGGTTTTTTCCAAGATAAGTGCATAGTTAAACAAACTATGGAGAGTCTCTAGAATACTATGATACTCCATTTTTTGTTTAAAATTTATGAATAATTTTTTCATTGTAATATGAAACTCTTTATTTATACCATGTGATTTATGGGGGTTCCTCATAGTTTCTCCTGCATTATTAGCGCATTGTGTTTCAAACCATGCAACCTACTATGTTTCACATAAAAAGTGAAATAAATTATTTTCTATTTTTTAATTTAAAGGTATAGAGCATCCATCTAATCCAATTTTTTTGGAAGCCCTATAATCCCATAAAAGGATGTATCCCTTCCAACCACCTTTGATTATTGGAACCCCTTTCATTATTTTCAAGTAGTCTTCCAAGGAATAATCTCTTATACATTCTCCATTATCTTCTCCTCACCTCTATATTCTATTTTACCTATGTAAATATTTATAAATATCACCAAAATCATTGTGAAAGAATAATTTAGGGTTTGGATTGATTCAATCCTAGTGTATTGTACCTTTGATCTTAAGATGTTTGATTTTATTCTTAGAAAGGAAATTTTCATGGAAGTACATTTGTAACTTTATTTTATTAAGGTAGGTGATTCTATTTTATTCCATTATATTATATTTCATAATGTCTACGGGAATGGTAGTTTAAAAAAAAAATTATTTGTATTGTAATTATGATGGGATTTAAAAATATTATATGGTATCATAGATTTGTATAAAGGGAGTTCTGATGAATCTAAAACACTCAATAGAAATATGTTATCAACCATTCCAATACCCTTATGATAATTACTATGGGGATAAATAATATTTTTTTGATGGAAATAAGTGGAAAAACCCATTTTTAGAGTAGAATTAATGATTTTAATGTAGGGTTTTGGATAAATAGTGGTGTTTCTTTCTAATCAGTATCTACAAAGAATTTTATGTGAAATTTGTATGGAATAGAAATGATATGGATTTCATATTTAAATTTCTTTGTAAGGAAAATTGGTAACCCTATGACATAAATTTTGGGATGAATGAGAGACAAACAGTTGTTCCCCTTGAGCTCATTTTTTTAACCTTTATAGGTTCATAATTATTTTGTTATTATTGCATGATGTAAAAAAGGGGATATTTATTTTTAGGGTGTTGTAGGATATAGAGATTTATTGTATATTTTTTGTTGATGCATTTATAATTTGATTGAACTTACCCCTCTATTTTATTTTTTCATGTGATTGTGGTGAAAAAGTGGGAGATCATGATATTTTATACTATAGAGCAGGTAACAAACTTGACAAGGGCCGCAAGTTTAGCATTGTTTTAGATTTAGGCGGTTCCCTAATGATGGATAGTGTAGGAAGATCAATTGGGTTTTAATTTGGATTACTCACACTATAATACATTAAATATTCGATGTTTTTTTTGTCTGTGATGATCTAGAATTTGGAACTAGGGTGTGGCCAATAATACAGATTCCTTGTTTGGTGGCTCAATGTAGGGGGAATCTCAATTCATATGTGTTTATTTCCCCTTGTGTTTTTCCTAATTATGAAACCTTTTATTATTTTCTATTGATATATATCTTGGAATATTATTGACCATCTATTTTGCGTTTCAAATCCATTTTTGTTTTTTTTGTTTTTATAAAAAAAATTTAAAATTGGTTTTTGGAAAGTGGTTTCAAATAAAAATAAAAAGTTTGTAAAATGGGGTAGAAATAATTTTTTTTGTTTTTTCCATTATTTTTTCCCTTGTTTCAAACATTTTAAATGTTTTACAACTATTTAAATGTATATTTTCATAGTTTTATAAAAAATATATTCAATATTTATTATTTCTTAAATCCTTGTGGTTGATTTTCTTGAATAATTGTAATGTGGGAAAATTATTTTTAATTATATTTATAAATAGAATATATGAGTTTATTATGAAAGGATTCAAATAGATTCCTCAGTGATATCCTACATGGCCTTTTATCTCACTCCAAACAAATACAAGTTTGTGTGTCTGTTTATGATACCCCTATATTGTATATAGTTTCTAGGTTATATTCTCAAATTATACAACATTACCATTTTACATTGACCATTGAAGGTTTATTTAAATGTAGGGAGTGTCTATAATTCTGGTGAATATTTTCTTATTTTGAGGTATATTTCAATTTTAATTTTGGATATAAGGATGTATCATCTATATTATCCATCTATATATTTTTGATTAGTTTTATTTTGTTGGATCCTATTTGGTGTTCATTTTTTTCATGAATTCATACATATACTCAATTAAATATGCTAATTAAATCTTGTTATATATTACCCATATTTTTATATTTAATTTTTAGCTTATTTGATACAAAT
Source organism: Viscum album (assembly GCA_963277665.1). Classification (NCBI taxonomy): domain Eukaryota; kingdom Viridiplantae; phylum Streptophyta; class Magnoliopsida; order Santalales; family Viscaceae; genus Viscum; species Viscum album. The sequence goes on from OY728127.1 coordinate 900,286,632, forward strand.
GGACATGAAATACATAGAAACAAAATTCTATGTTTTATGTAAGAACCTGTTCTTTTTCATTCTCTTTTAAGGGCGAAATCATTTCCATATACTTAAATTTTTATTTTGTGGAACAATCTTCTTGACCAAGGTTTTTGGGAATGCCAATTGTGGCTTATTTTGAACTATGATGGGGGGAATTTATGGTGGTCTCAATCTAGTTCATGATGGGTTCCTTCCCCTTACATCACGTGCCTTCGATTGGGTGTAAAATCATGGATTATGTATGGTGTCTCAGGATTATTATATAATAATCCCATTATTCATTTCTTATATTCCCACTGGGTTTAATCACATATATTTCTAATATTGGGTTCCAAAAATTCATCAAATATCTACGATTCTATCCAGTATACATTAATTAAAGGTAAACATTTGATTTTTCTTTCTAGTTTCACCATATTATTATAAAATTGAGTAAACATCTAAACTCTCTAGTACAATAGGTTTTAAATAATATTTTGTGTGGAATATCTACTCTTGATTGTAACATTAGAAGAATAATGTAATTAAATATGTTGGATGACCAATTAATCCCTTGATAATTATAATGTGTTATCCTAATAAAGATTTTTGGAAATAGATAAACTAATTAAATCAATTAGTTATACACTAATAATGGCTAACCTAAGTATTTAAGAGAATAAGTAGGATTATTTAATATTCTCATGGAAGTATATGATAGTATTTTAATGATCATTTGTTAATTACAGGACTTTAATTCCATTTTACATTCTCTTTTCATACCTGTTATATTATTTATTGCTGTTTATGGATTAAAACTGAAAGATTCACCTTGAGAACATATATACATTAATGTTTATAAAAATTACTATCTTTTTAATCATGGATTATCTAATTTATATGATATATGGATTGTTGTTATAATTTTCAATAACATTGAGAAGGATAGAATATATTTATATTATTCTATGTTGATTTCTCCTCCCCCAAAAGTAGGAAGATAGGTCAGTGGTATCAGTCAATCTGGTAACACCCCCAACTTCTTATACCTATTCCCATATTCTGTAGGGAAAACTAAATGATATCACTAACTCATTATATTGAATTCCCTTTCCCCCAAAATGGTTTTTAGGACCTTGAATTATTTTTTTAAATATAAATATATTTTTAGGTTTACATACATAAATATATATATATATGATATTTTTCGATACCAAAATAACCAACTATTGGAGATGGTATGAGATTACCATATCAAATCTGGAACTAAGGCTCGATGTAGGATGTATTAGAAAGGATAATCCTGATATAGTGAGTTACATGAAATTAATCAAGATTATTCCTGATTCAATGAAAAATAGAAAATATTATTATGCATCTGCTACCTTTATATTTACTATACTTAAAAAATAAACACTTGTTTATTACATATTATAAGTGGTGGTGTGGATAATTCCTATTGGGAGTTAATTTATTAATGCCATACTCATTTGAAATTGGGATATATGTAGACCCTATTTTCAATGTTTGAAGAATTTTTAGGGAACATGATCATGAGAGATAGTACACACAGAGCATCAAATATATAAGTTTCATGTTTTGTTTTTTATGGATGGATTGGTTGACAATAAGTGTTGTATAATAGGGGGTTTTGGGGAGTAGTTACACACAATTGAGAACTATTTGGAATATTTAGGAAATGTTTATAGTTAAAAAATGTATCTAAATATGGTTTTTTATAAATAAAATATAATTTATTGAAACAATATATATTTTGGATAGTTATTTAATGTTTAATAATATCCATTTTATGTTTTATATATTTTTAATCTTATCAATTTTTCACTCACTTCTATCTATTTCTATTTTTATACGAAGTGTAACTAGTTCATTTATTTTTCATGACACACATGCGGATATACCATTGTTAATTATTATTATTTTCATTAGGGGAAAACTATTTATCACATGAGTATTACTCAACCCTCAACATTTCCACTAGCATATGATCCTTGATAGTTTCTATTGAGGTGTTTTCATGATAGGATTTTCACACTATTAAGGTATTTTGGTATGGGATGTTAGACATAACTAATTAGGGGGTTAATGGTTATATTGATTTTGTTTTCTGTTGAGGAATAACCAATATATGATTTTTTACATATGATGAGTATTACATGATGTATCTTGAGTGAGATAAATTATGAATTATGTGGCCATACATAGATAAGGAATATTTTTTGTACTTATATTACCGGATGATTGTAATTTTATGTGATCATATTTATATATGTATAACATGTCAAGTATTCATCGACCTATTCAATTTGTATTAAATGAATGAAGAATTTACGAGTAGTTATATGGGGTTTTCATACTCCATGTCCCATGGTGACTTGTTGGCATAAACAATGTGATCAAAAGAATAAGAATAACTTTATATCATAGGGTGTGTGGAAACATGTATGGTGATACATGTGTTTAATAAAGATTTTTTCAAATCCCAAATAACTATAGTTTCATTTAAAAATTTCCAGAGGATAATCCTTTTATAAAATTACTGATTTAAGGATTTATAATTATTGAAATTGAAAAAATTGAATGTTGTGCCACTCATTGAGGACATATTTAAATGAAAAAAGATTATTAAACACTAAGAGATACCGAAAAAGTTTTTTAAAAGTCATATTGATGTATATTTACAAGTTTTCACATATGATGTTATGTGTGGCGAAAATGAATGTTTTAATTTATAAGTGGATTTTCGAAAGATTTCTAAAAGTAGTTTTGTATTTATTTACAAAAGTTATAACATATGATGTGACCGAAGATGAATTTATTGCAAACCATTAATGATTTAGTACACATATGAAATTTTTTATATCATGCACTAAAGAAATAATCAATGATTGGTTTATTTGAATGTACCATGTTCTTGTTCATATATAGGAACATTATCTGATAAAACATGGGACTTGATAAAATAAACCACCAATGACTATCAAACAATGTTAATTATTTTATTATTATTAATTTGTGGAGTTTTAATTTTAATCTCTTTTATTTAAATTATAATGAAATTAATAAAAAATGATTCTATACATTTAAAAGAGTTTAAATATTTTAATATAATTTCAAAAAAATCTTATAATTTTATTTATAATTGCCTGGTTCTATGATTCCTATATAACTTATTTTGATTATCACGATTTTTTTATTTTTTTTTGTGATCCTCATTTTAACTCCTCGAACCATGTTTATTATTTTCATTTTTGATCACTAGATCCTTTAAATAATATTTTATAAAAACATTGTAAGTGTAAAGGTACATTCCTTAGCATCGAGATGTTTATTTACCCCATGAAAAACCTAAAAAGAATTAACCCAATGATTTCTTCATAGTGATCATTAAAAAAATTCATAGGTGATCCATATAAACAAATAATATGATAGACAATTATTGTTATCATTTTATAAATCATTCAAAACATATAGATAGATTCATGGTTTTATGGGTTTTGGAGTTTAACAACTCATTTTGAAATGATAATAATCCCCTAAAAAATATTCAATGTGTTTATTATAGAAGGATACCACTGGAGTTTCATGGTGGTGGTCATGGATTCCTAATGGATTTATAGTAGTGTGGACAAATAATTTTTTGTAAGTGAATCGAGTTTCCATATAGGTTTTATATTAAAATTTAGACCCTAGGATGAGTTGGAGAAGTGGTGGATTTTTTAGAACTCCAACCCCATCGTGGGAAAGTGTAGATGAAATAATGTTTTTCACTATTGAAATGGGGTTCTCATAAAATTTATCTAGTGTTATCATAGAGAGAGATATATTTTTAAGATGAGATAATATTTTTATAATTTTTTTGGATATACCAAATTAAATGCAGAATATTCAATGGGAATTAATATTTTTTTCATGTGTTTTAGAAACACATATATATATTATAAAAAATTTGGAGTTGGTTGAATGAAAATTATCTTAGATCCATCACATTTTTACATGTTTTATGTATCTTAAAATTTAAATTTTTAGATATTGTTATTTCCTTTACATGAATAATTTGTTTTAAAAACACGGCAAAGGTTTTAATTAGTTTTTCATTTACTTATCTTTTTATTCTTGTTTACTTATTGTTTTATTTTTTTAGGATTTGAATGTTTTATAGTCTTACGGAATTTGTATTATAGGTTATTTTTACTTATAATATACCATCTACTTATATTTTATATTCTCTTTCAATTTCATCTGAATCTGTTTTTTAATTTTTGTTTTATTGAATTCTTTAATGGTATAATAGAATATCAGAAGAAGCTTGGAAATGAAATAGTATTATTTATTACACAATCCCACTTACGATACGACTATAATTTTGTCCAAAATGGAGTATATGATCATTAAATTGAATTATTTGTTTATAACATGAGGTATTTTTTTAGAGTTTTTTTGGTGTAGAACAATCATATTAATGATTATTAGTAGTATTTGTGATAATTAAATAAATTAAATTTGATTCATTTAAATAGTTAATGCCTAATTATACATACATATATATTTATATATTAATCCATTTTACACATTCTCAACAATATTATTTTTATCCAATGTATTAAACCATCATCAAAGGTATTCTATGGATATAAAAAGAGAAGTTATATAGAAAAGATATATTTCTATGAACCAACCTCATTTTAATTTCATTTTATATTTTTCTTCTTATAAGTTAGGGAACATTTCAGATTTTTGGATTCAATACAGCTGTTAACTATATTATAAAATATATAAAAGAAATGAATATGTGGGTGAAGTAATTTTAATGATTTGATGTATAATTAGAGATATTCTTGCGAGAAATTTGTATAAATTTGTTCATAATGAGATATGTAACGCCCCTACCCTAGTTACCCAGAGTCGGTGCATTATTACATAACATTGGCATGATCACAAGAAATATCAAATCTCGAAAGACCGATTGGTTTAGTAGCCTTAGAAACACTAGATATATTCATAAGTTTTACATTACATCATAAAATGAAAAACTACTACAACAACATAATGTCTCCACAGTCCACACTATTATCCCCTCGTAATATCCCTGCAGGTCATTCATAACTTACTTCTTCACTTCCTGGGAAAAATAAAACATAGAAAAGGGGTGAGCTCAAATGCCCAGTAAGGATAACAATATAGCGGAACATTCAAAATAAGCATAAACATTTAAGGCAATGCATTACTAAAACAAAATCCTTTTAAACATGAACATCAACATACTATGGAAAAAGTAAAATGAAATAATGCCATTTACTTGTTCACATGGATATTCTACTAATCAAATAATCACATGCAATATCAATAACCACTTTCATAATGTTGGAATGCATAATGCCAGACTATCATAACCACATAGCCAAGGCCTCGTGCCAAGACTACAAATAAGATTTTGCCAAGGCCTTGTGCCAAGACACTAGTTTGTCTCATGAGACCTACCGATGCATCTAGGAGCTATAGCGGGCCCCACCCGTCACATATTAAGTCCAATGCATTCCTATATGAAAAGGTTTAAACATAACATAAACATTCATACTAAAACTAGCATACGAAATGTCAATAATTTAACCATAAACTATGAATGGTATATAAATAGCACATCCACAGTCAAACATATCACAAAATCATCAATACAATATAAAAGTTTTGTATCATAATAAATCAACTTAAAATAAGCGTAAAATCCATCAAAGGATGTTGACATAGATGAAATCAAAACACTTTTTAGAGAAATATCTCTTTCTATTTTTGAAATCATTTAAAAGCCATATAAAATAAAACATTTTCTTTGAAAATATTTTTATAAGCTTGTAAGGAAATCTTTGAAGATTTTATAACAGAGGAAACTAACCGCACCCGCCGTATAAGTTAAAAAAACATTCTTACCATAATTCTGTCGAAAAGGTTAAAAAGGCCGTTGTTTTGAAAATGACGGAAATATTCCTCTTATAAAAAGTCAAACAAGGGTATAAATGACTTTAACCCATATTCTTGTAAATAATAAAAACGTTTTGAAATACATTTTGAAGAAACTTGGATGTGGATGATAAAGAGATCCCAGTAGATTATTACGAATAAACAACCTCAGATAATAAAGAGATTGTGAAATAACCCTTACCAATTTGGTAACTTATGAAACATACAACCCATTAAAGAGGTATCATATAATGAATATGTAAATAATCATAAATTAGAGTGTATTACACAAAGAATATAATTATGGGTAGTACATACACCACACAAAAGGTGATGGTGGCAATATGGCATGAATCTCACGGGAAAAAGGAGTGAGATGAAAACCCCTTACCTTGTACTTTTCCTTGGTTGGGGTAGGTTAACCTCCTATATAATGGTGAAATAATTGTTATTAAATTATTCAGGAATCATATATATTAATATGATATCATATATGATCTTTTAACATTGATTTGTTAATAATATCTTTTAATTATCGTCGTTTCGGGTGTTAACTTACTTGTTTTCTTTTATATGTTTTGTTACGTAAAACATGTTTGTAAAGGATAGGTTGTATATTATTCATATCCAGAATGATATCAAGTCCTTAAACATTGTTTTTTAAATCATCAAATGATAATTATACTTGAATGGATACGATGGAGAATGAATCTCATCGCGTTCGTGGAGACGGTAGTCCGTACGTACGCACGAGCGACAATATCATTATTTTGATATTAAAATAATATATAAATGCTTGTTATATCATATATAAAGAATCATTAACATGTTATATTTATTATTTACATGAGTTACATATCATTATTATACCCATCCAAATAATAATATATTGAATAACAATTACACCACGACGTGGAGACGGTAAGCCGTACGTATGCACGTATGGTGACATGTTATTCAAAGGGTGGATTTAATAATGAATATGGGTGTACCATATTTATAATAACATCACAGAATATATATGATACTGGAGTTATTATTTTAGAATGGTAAAAACAAAGGAAGAAGAAGTGGAAGAAGAAATGAACTTGGAAAAGGGTGGTGAAATCGTTACCTCTTCTTCGGGTTCTTCCTTTTGATTTGATCAAAAGGGATCCTTAGGATGGCTTTCTTATAAATCTAAGGCCTCTAGGTTGTAGTGAGGGAAGTTGGGAGAGTATTTGGGCAGAGTTTTGCCGAACCAAAAGGCTTTGAAGGTGTGAAGAAATGAGAAGGAGGAGTGCCCTTTTATAAGAGGGGTGAGGGGCACCTTTGGAAAAGCTAGAAATATTAGTTTATAATAAATTCATATTCTGTTTATAATGGCTCCAAAGGTGATTATTTAAATTTTAATGTGGGTATGGGTCGAAAACAACTCAACCAATAGAATTTAGACAGGTTTGGGTACTTATATTAACCTTATCTTTAAGTATTAACTCTAAGTTAATTAGTTTCACTTTTACAATGTCTCTTTGTATTTTTATATAATATGGTTTATAAACCTACTATATAAATCCAAGAGACCCCGAAGTGGTCCATTAATTATTAACCTATCATTATATAAGTCTCTTCGCCGATCCATAGATTTTGAGGAATTTAATATCAATTAATAATATAATATTTGTTTTAAGAACTCTTTTATGTCAATTTTGACACTATTCAATAGTTGATTTTTGAGAAACTCATAACAGATTGATTACTTCTAAAAAAGTCAATTAAATCAATCCTAATATATCATATTATCCTATAAAATTAGTTTAATTCATTAAAAGTTTCATATTATATTTATTTGGGTATTTCTAATATCAATTATTTTAATTTTTCACTATTATGATAATTACTTTATCATCATTGTGTCAGAAATAAATTAAATTATTTAATCTCTAAAAATTGAAAATAAAATATCATCATGTATTAAATATTTTTATCTTTCTAATGAATATTTATAGTCGAAAATCCAACATATATAAACCTATGTACCTCTTTTTTTTCGAAAAGATATATACTTATGTCATTTTTGTACTTATTTTAACTTAATTAAAATAAAGTGTCCCTATCACCTACAAGTGGATCCATGGGGTCCCAAAATCGACCCAAAGATGCCTATGGTCGAACATGTATCAACCAATAAGCCTAAGACATGTTTTAGGGTAATTTAGTATTATTATAATATTATTTTTTAACCCTTCTTTACTGGATTTACCCTTAACCATGGTAAATAAAATATTTACCGCAGTAATTATTCAAAATGTATAAAAATAAAAGTTATCTATTTACACAATTTGAAAATCCTGATTCCAAATATGGAATCTATTTTTCCAAATTCCAAACACAGAAGTGGCGGAAATTAATTTAAAATTCATTCCCATTGTCAAAACAAAAAGCGTGTTTTTAAGAGACAATAACTATCAAAAGATTGACACTTGTTTTTGTTCGGTTTAATTGTAAAATTATGTCCAATGACCAACATTATATTAAAAGGTAAAAATATATTCTAAATATACTTTAAAACCACTCAAATTCATAATTTATGACTATTAATTATTTTGATTAAAAAATTTGTTTTTAATTAAAATTTAGTAATTTTCACTATTCATCAAAATATTAAAGTTATCCGAAAAGTACCAAAATTTCACCTTAGGATAAATTTGATATTCCGAATCCAAAAATGAAGTCCATTTTGAAATATAATATATAAATAATTTCAAAAAGTAGGTATTACTAATCATAACAGCTAGTTTGATTGGTTATGGTGTGTTAGAACTCGGTGTTGCGTACAACAAACGCTAGCGTACCGTGGAAGCTTGAGATGTTTCATTTTAAATTTTTGATGTCCCCATTTAGTCAAAAAATTTAACATGTAGTATTTAAAAAGGGTTCACTATTAAAAGTTGTTAAAAGTGCAATACTGAAAATAAATTTGTTCTTACATTATGTCTAAGAAACTCATAATATGGATTCTAAAATTATAAGGATTATATAAAGTTTAAAATTTAGATAACACTATTCATAACCTCTTATGAACGGCTTGTTTGGTAAGTCATGATGCGATTGAACTTGGTGTTGCGTGTAGTGAAGGTTATTGAATTATTTTAAAGAAATAACACACTATAAAATCTTGGGGTGTTACATATATGATATAATTTATGGTTGAAATGGTGATACATCAATATATATTAATTTTGTTCACTGAAACAAATAATTCAATGACACCAAGAATAAATAATATGATTTATATAATGAAATTAATCATAAGCAGGAGTTTTGTTTGATTAATAATTTTTAATAACATTTTATTACCATAATATTTGATCCATATTGAAAAAAATATATTTTTTACCCTATAAATAATGTGATATTTTTATTAATATTTTGGGGAAAATAGAGACACTTTTTTCATTGATTTGGGATGGTAACTATTGTGTGTAAGGATGATGGATAATGGGTTGATAAAGTGATGAGTGGGTAATCATGATAACCATGTTAACCCAATCATTAATCAATCAACATATGTTGGTCTAGATATACCTCCCGTTAACTTAGGGGTATGATGGTGTGTAGTGAATTGTAGATTTCACATGACTATTAATGTAATAATCTGAACTCCAATATCCTATAAATTGTGTCATCTGTATCATAATGGTAAAAGGTATAAGGGATCTGACAAGATAGGATAGATCAGTGAAGCAGTATTGGAAGACCATATACATACATATTTACTTACATTACATTAGAAATATATTAAACATATATATTATGAATCATTATGACATATGTGATATTATTCATCATATCAATATTCATATCATTAGAAAAAAGAAAAAATAATGGTTGTGCTTTGATAATATGTAAGGGTTATTTACAATAGAAGATATCACGATTAAATAATGTATAATCAATATAGAAAGGTAAATAACAAAAAAACACATTCCATTTAATTAATAAATTGACCACAAAATGTATCCATGGAAAATATCAATAGAGTAATCTCATGTATAAGAAACAAAATTTCTCAATGAAGGTAATGATTATGGTTTGATATCATGATATCAGAAATCCTGATATATTTACCATCAAGTCCATGTACCAAGATAGTTTAATTGATTGGTTGGTATACCCCCAAAAAAAGATAATAAGTTTGGTTAGTATGTTTTCCTCATGAGACCTATTGATCATCGATGATATATTTATAATTGGGATCCACCCATCACTACATGGCCAATGCATTCCTCATATATTTAATGAAATATTTCATTCATACACATTATTTGTTTTCAATAAATATCCATAATATGTAGTGAATAATGAATATTACTATTTTACCGTTTAATCAATCAACATACATAGTAATGAACTGTACATATAAATGTTATATGATTTACGTTAGAATCATATAAATTATACAAATAATATGGATATTTAATATAATTAAAATATCTAATGAATATGATAAAAAAATTAATTTTTCAAGATAATTTTAATAACCAAAACATTAATAAGAGATAAATAATAACTGTCAATTCCTCAAAAATATATGTTTTGTAATAAAATCATTTACTGTAGAGAAATAAAGAAATTTGAAGTTAACCATTAAAATAATATTTCATTAATGACTTTTATTTTTAAAACCAATTAAAACTATTAATTGAATTTATTAGAAGAAAACATTTATGGTGGTGGAAAAATTTATTTATGTTGTAGAAGTTAAAATTAACCATTACATTAAACTTTAGTAAATAATTTTATACATAAACATTTTAAGAAACCTTCAATGATTCATTTAAATACTTATCAAAATTTTAGGATTATATAAAATTTCCATAATAATTTATTAGTCTAAATATATGAACATTTATAGAATATTGTTTTTAAAAATATTGATAGGGAAGAAAAATATTCCCGATCAAAAAGAGAAAAAAGATTGGACTCACATTTAAATATTTCATTGAATTATTAAAATTAAAAATAGTAGGAATATGGGAAATAAAAAATCAACATTCATTAAATATATATTGTATAAGAAAATAGGTTTACATTATAAATTATATATTATAATATTTATTCAATGTTAATAATATTAATATAAAATAATTAGAATGTAAAATAAATTCTTACCCCTTTGGTTGATTTTAAATTATAACCCCATGTAAGAGTATCTTGAATTGTATCATTATTAGTCATGAATAAATGGATAATTATTTTCAATTCATTAAATGTGTTAAAAATACAAAATGTAACAATAAATAATTTCATAATAACAAATTTATCTCAATAGAGTGGAAATTGAAATGAAATCCCTGAAAATCATAGTGAAATTGAAGTAAGAATAAATCAATGATGTGATTATGTATAAAAATTTTAATCCATAAAAATAAAATGAAAATAATAAATTAAATAATTAGAGGTCATTTCACATATAATATTGAGGTATAAATGATAATAGATATGTAATATAAACCAATGAAAAAACATTTGGTTTGTAATCCCCTTACCTCAAGCTTAACATGCCTTGAATATTATTTTTACCATAAATATAATAATAATTATTTTTTATTTTCATAAAATAACTACATATATATGTAATATCATATATGATCCACTGATAACATCTTATCAAACATTTGTTTAAAATTGTTTTTTGTTATCACTATTTTGGGTGTCAACTGCTTCATTTTTCGGGTATAATTTGATTCAAAAGTTATTATCACTATATATTGATCATTAATATATTATATATAGTATCTGAATTATGATATTAAAATGATAACTATTAATTCCACTCATTTTTAAAATTTTCAGTGAGAAACTAACATTACAAATGAATCACATTACTTGTTGAAGATGGTAGGTCGTACATTTGCATGAGCGACATTATAATTTTTTAACAAGTTGAAGGGTATGAAATGTGATGATATATTATAATGAAATAATAATAATAATTTCATATGTTTCATTTATATATATATATATTCATTAGTTTCTTTATTATGAAAATCTATTTGAGGAAGAAATGGAAAACAAATTACATATGTTGGTGTCGTAGTAGTCCTCCAGACACACGAGTGATGATATTTTCCCATTTAAGGGAAATGAATATGGATAAATATTATACCATAAAAATAATAAAATCTACATGTATGAGATATAATGGAATTATTATATTTTAATGGTGAAGAAAAGATTTAATGAGGTAAAATAAGAAGACAAATGAATGTGTCCGATGAAGATGACTGCCACTTCTTCAAAATAGATACTTCAGATATCTTATTAAGGGACCTAGGTAGGTATTTTTGGAAGACCATAAAAACTTGAAAATGGATATGAATGTCTTGAGGATTTTTTGGTAGTGTTTGGTTATGATAATTTGAGGTATGTGGCATATATAAGTGAGGATAGGTGGGGAATTTTTATAATGAATGATAGGATGCACATGGAAATAATAAAAAGATTGAAATTTAATAAATTCAATTGGATGTGAAAGTTAAAACATTTGGACAAAAATTCAAATATATGAAATTATATAATTGAAATAAATTAATGTAAAAAAACATTGATATGTTAATGTTGTTTTTTGAACCATGTCATTTAGTTTAACCCCATTGTGGAAAAATTTTAACCTTAACATCGAGAATGACTATTTTAATATTAAAAGGTTATATTTTTTACTTATATTGTATTAATTTACTCATAAATGGAAATTTGATAACATTTTAAACTATTTATGATCCTAATTGTGTCATCATTCATTATTTTTATTTTTAAAGATAAATTAAATAAAATATTCCTTAACATAAAATATAAATACCATCATTTTTGACAATATTCATTTTTGTTGACTTTAAAGGCATCATGAAAATGTTATATTTAAATTATAATAATTTTAGACAAATATAATACAGTTTTTTAACTAAAATATTAATTTTTAATAGTTTTTAATTTTAACTATATAAGTTTTAATGTTTTTAAAATTATTTAGTTTTATTTTTTGCACTACCTGCACAAGAACTACGTTAGCGTTATATAAGAGTTTATGGTAATTATATTATAACTAAAAGTTTTAAATAAATTATCACAATAAAAATAATTTCATTATGATAAAAATAAATTTTAATATTCATTCATAATATATTTTTATCCCTTTGTGAATATATATGTTAAAATTAACTTCAAGAGAGAGAAATTTTTTATTTATCTTTGTCTTCAAATAATATAAATTTCATTATCAAGGAAAACTGGCACCAAAACAACATATGATATTATTTATGATGGTTATGATCAAATTACTCTCATAAAATCATATATAATCTAGTTATGGTTATATTTTTAATTCCTTAGCACATTATTATTAACCATAATTACTAGATTTATACTTTAGAGAGGGGACACATTTTACAACAATTACTAATCATAATGCCTAAAAATAATATGAACCATTTAAGAATTTTAATACTCCAAATAATAAATATGGACTAAGTTTTATCAATTTCATATAATATAGGTTTCAAATATTAATTTTCAAAATAAGACCACAACCTTTTATTAAAAATGGGGTTCCTAAAGAGAATTTTAAGCCTAAAAAATAACTTATATAAAAAATCATGTAAAATGATGATAATAGTGGAATTAATTTGATTATATTAAATAAAATGGATAATATATCACATTAATATAAAATCAATAATATAATTGGTATTTAAATTAAATGATTTAATGTAAAGAAATGAATTTTCTTTATAAAAACTAGAATTTTCACTATTACCTGAAAATTAAATATTTTTTCCAAATCCCAAAAATTTATCCTAACTAATATTAAAATGATGATTTCAAAATTTAATTTCATTTTTTTACATTAAATTTTTTAAAATATCATAATGTAATTATATTATTTTTTCACAAAAATGAAATAAAAATCATTTTTGAAGCCTAAAATGATGTTTCAAAAGACAGAGTTCATATTTAGTATACATTAATCAAATAATTTTTATTATATTAAAAATTTATGCATTTATTTATAAATGTGGTTATTCTTAATAACTTTTCAAATTTAATGTCCAACTTATAAAGATATATTATATTACGGTATTGTTAAACTCGGGGTTGCATATATCACAGCCTATTGATGAAATCCAATTTATATGTAGAGAATTATATCATAAAATCTTATGGTGTTTCATTATACCCCATTTTAGGAAATTTTCCTCACAAATTATACCACATTGATATAAAAAACTGAGAAAACATTTATCTTATCACATCTTTGGGTTCCAAAATATCTTCCTAAAAATATGCTTTCACTACAAAATATTCACTAGATGAGTGGTATCATTTCATATGAACTTATATTTATGATTTCACCACATATTTTTTTTAAAAATTATGAGATTCAATTTTCTATGTAAATTTTATCTATCCTTATCATCCATTTTATTTACTTGATCAGGTCTAAATAACTTTATTTGTTCGACTTCATGCTAACCCAATGGATTTCTTTACCTCTTTCTATAGAGGAAATCATAAAGATCTATCTGAATTATTGAGAAAAAGTTATTTGAAATATAATAATTTACCAAAGGAACATGTTTTCCCCAAAAACCATTGAAATAAATATAAATATAATGTAGCATTTTTTCAATATTTGAATTTTCTTCTTGGAATGACCATCAGTTTGAGGATAACAGACATTACTAAAACTTATCTCTATCTCTAGAGGCTACTTAATGCTTCTCTAAAACATTGAGGTAAGCCTTGAATCTTGATAAGATAAGATTGAGAGAGTCAATCCATATAATATATATTCATCCATAATATAACACAATGTAATCCATTTGAGGGAAAAATCTTATCTTAAAGGGATAATACGAACTAATTTTGTATTCTGTTTGAGTATAACCTAAATAGATTTATTCCATTTAGATATTCTGGGGAGATCACTGATGAAATCCTTATTAATGTTTTCCCATTTCCATTCTAGATGGGGTAATGTTTGTAACATACCCTTACACTTCTATCTCTCATAAATAACTTTTTAAAACACAAGGCCTTTGGAAACATTCTCTGCGATAACACTTTTCATGTTAACCCACCACGAATACTCATTTATATCTCTACATATATTTGTATATCTAATATGAATATAGAATGCCGAAATATGAGATTCATCCAAGATATACTTCTTTAAAACATGTATTTATGAAACACATACTCAATTTCAAAACATTATCATTCTAGAATAATCATGGTTAAACATAGGAACACTCCTCATCATCTTATATTATTTGACATCTTCACTCTGATCCTTCTTAATCCAATCATAGATGGATGGTTGTTCATTCTTATAAGAGTGATAATATTTAATCACTTTAATCTATATTTAAAGATCCATCTTCTATAAGTCCATAAATATTAGATCTTTTTCAATCATCATCATTGTCAAACTAGTATGGTCTTTCCGACTAAGAGCATTAGTCACCTTTTTCTCCTTCCCAAGAAGGTAACATATTGAGTATTCATAATTTTTGATCAAAGAAATCCATATTTTATAGAAAATATTAATATCTTTTTATGTAAATATATTTTTTAATGTTTTTGGTAGAATATGTATCACAAATTTCAATAAAAGGATAATACCAAAATATATTCAATGAAAGAATACAACTACTAGCTCTAAATAATGTGTCAGGTAATTCTACTCATGTTTTTCAATTTTCCATAAGCCCAAGATATAACCATATTATTCTACATGAGCATACATCTCAAAACCTTCTTTGATGAATTAATATATATCAATTACCCTTCTCCACTACAAGGTATCGTAAGTATAGTATTGTTGACTATAATGCTCATTAGTTCTTTGAAACTCTCCTAAAATTCATTTTTCTATAAGAAATATTCTACCTTCAGTGTCAACAATGTGAGTGGATTAGATAGGCATGAGAAATATATCACAAATCATCCCTAGTATCCATTAATCCCATGAAAACAATATATATGGAATACCCTAGTCGTATTAGTTCATTAATTATTTACATTCGTCATTTAGGGATCCACCGATATCCCCTCACACGAAAATATATGTCTGAATAATGAGTATTTTTTATTCCAAATACTCACATGGAAAATTTTGAATATAGATTCTCCCTATTCAGGGTCATCAAAATAATTCTCAATAATTATTTATGATCTATCTTAAAAATTATAAATATAGTAATATCATATATAAAGACTACCAAAAACATGTTGTGGTAATCCATAAAGACTCTATTCATTTAATCCATAATGATAATAGGATAATTGTTATTTCCAAATGTAATTACTATAAATAAATATTTCTAATACCTTTAATGGAAGTTTTCCATTATAATATCATCATTTTTGGATCATAGCTGATAATATCAAGATCAAAGATCAATCTTAGAATAAAAATTGAGTCTTTATAATTGATCAATAAAATCATCAATACGGGGTAGAGGATTGTAATACATAATAGTGATTTTTATGTTCTAATTTATTCAATGAAAGGATTAATTGTCCAAAAAATCATCTTAAAAAATTACATGTGTACACAATTGTGAAGCACTAAGACAAATGAATCACTTATCCAGATTCTCCGAGAGAATTCTCTTAAATACATAAAACTCAATTAGGGAGATTATATTATGTGTCTTGGAAATAGGTGTAGCATCATATTGGAATTATATAAAAAACTTAAATTCATGATTCTAGTGAATACTAGGAATCTCTTCATGAAATACATTGATAAATTCCAATACAACAGGATTATTTTCAACATTGAGTTTATCCCCAACAATCTAAGATAAATATACCTCATGACTAGGTATAAAAAGATATATTATTATAATAATTTATATTAGATAACTAGGTATATCCTTGAACAGATCACCTATTATAGTTTTATTTGTAATATATAATGGACATCATGATCCCTGACAATACAATATCTTTAACATCATGGCATTAGTGGATGGTTGTTTAATCAATGTGTATACATATACCAGAAGCCAATTTAAATGTCTGACCAATTGGTTTGTATCCTGTGACCCATAAATGCATCAAAGGGTTATTTATAACTAGGATCCACCCATCACTACATGGACTATGTATTCCACATATATTTAATGAACAAATTAATGGTATAAAATATTTCTTATCAGAAAAATATATATTTAATAAATAATACAGAATATTATGTTTTCCCTAGTGAATCAAATGACATTCATATTATAACACTTTATGTAGAAAAGGTATACCGTTTAGGAAATAAACATATTAAATAAAAAACTAATATGGATATTTAGGAGAAATGTATTTTCAAATTAAAAATAGGCAGAGGAATGTGAATGTTTCAAGAGAATTTCAATGAAAACAAAATTCATAAGAGATAAAAGATTACTATCAATTAATCATAAATATATGTTTTTAATAAAACTAGTTTGTTTTGGGAAATAAATAAAATAGGATGGAACCATTAAAATAAGATTTCATTAAATATTTTTCTATTTGAATTAATTGAAAACTTGTAGAATAATATCTGTAGTTTAAAATTGTTATGGTGTTGGGAAAATCTGTTAATATCATATACATTAAAAAGAATAATTCCTTTTGAATTTTCTAAAAAATATGAGAATGAATAGTTTGGGAAACATTAGATGGATTCATTTAAATCCATGTAAATATTCAATGATAAAATAAAATTTCAATAATAAATCATTTGATTAAATTATAAAATACATTCTAATAATTTTTTAAAAAACTTCATTGATGAAAAATAAACGCAATCAAAAAGAGAAATATGGCATATTTTTAATAACAAACTTCATTATAAGATTCAAATAAAAATGAGATGGAAATTAAGGAGAAAAAAAATATAAAATACTTAAATATTTATAGGATTAAAAACAATATAGTTTATGAAGGATATATGATAAAAATCTATCAATTAAAATAATATCAATCCAAAAAAAATTAATTTATAAAATTAATTCTTACATCTTTAGTAACATTAATATTTTAACACATTGAAAGTGAAAAATTAATTAATTTTTTAAAAATCATTAATAATTATATTTTAATTTTAAATACAACAAAGTGTATTATATTCACTATATAAAAATAAATAGACACATAATACCAAATATGTCTCAGTGGAGTGGAAATTGAGATGAGATCCATTACAATGAACATAACATTGTATTGAGAATAAATAAATGAAGTGATTTTATAATAAAATGTAAATATACATAAATACACTAAAAATAGTAATCTTTTTCCAACATAAACATATTTGATGGAAAATTTGCATTTTCTGTTGGTAAAGCATTTTACCAACAAATATGTCCCTATCACTAAATTGTTGGTAAAAACTCTATCGCTAAATCTTTTTGCAACAGATAAAATAGATCTGTTTCAATTATAATAATAAAAAAATATAATATATATGTTGGTTAAAGTGTTTAGCAACAGGTTGTAATGACAAGTAAATCTGTTGGTAATAGTATTACAAATATATAATAATTTTTTCAAATTACATTTACATACAACTTATAAATTTTTATTTTCATTAAAATTTAATGACTTATTTATTAATTTATCATATATCATACATATGTAATAATTATTAAATCGAATACTATTTTAACACGTTCAAAATTACACAAGAATTAATGATATTAATAATGAAATTCAATACAAACAGAACCTGTGGAATCCAAACCAAGATCAATCTTGGATGACCCTGCCCAGCACTACCCCCCACCACACACATTTATGTTCTACAATTCAAGCACTTGACAACCCCACCCACGCCCCCACCACATTGGACCTCCCCAAAACAGGGTCAACCACCCTAGCAACTCCATCCCATCATCGCTAGAGACTCCATCACCAGTCCATCAATGTCAGCTCTATTCACTGCCCATCTATGCCTTCTAGAGCCTCATCCAAGCCATCTCCAGTCTATTCCTGCTCATCCTGCTCTATCCCCATCCATGACAGCTCCATTCATGGCCAGTTCCAGCTCATGCTCCAACCGATCTATGTTGGCTCAATTTTATGCATGCTCTAGCCACAACCCCATCAATATTAGGGCCATTATATGCACAAACATATGAGGAGAGGTACAAATATAAGTGATAGAAATAAATTTCACCATAGTGACAAAGGTAGTACTTGAAAAACAAGGAATAAACATTTTTGTTTAACTGCCTAAAATTATGTTGAACTTCCTTTTGAATTTCAAAAAAGATAATAACTGCACTAAAAGGAAATAAACATTCAAATATAGCCTTTTATCTAACAAATAATTCATTAAAACAAGAAGAGTAACATAGAATGAAACCAAAAATCTATCAAAAAATACAAGTAGAAAGGGAAAAGATACTAGACTAAAATAAAATAAAAGAAGCAAGATTTGGATTAGGGAAAAAGAAGGAAACGAAAACGTAGAAGAGGGAAATATGGGGACAAAAATCTAGAGGTAGTAAAATTTACTAAATTTCCAAAAAAAATATGGTTCATGAAAAAAATAAAGAACAAGTAGGATAATAGTGGAAAAATATTAAAAAATTTAAAATCATTTAAAGAAAAAAACAACGCAATGGATGGCCATATTGGATATGTTATTGGGTATCATTTTGAGGGTGGAGGAAAAATTGGGGAATGAGTAGTGACTCCGGCATTGGTAAGGTTACAGTTCAGATCTTCTCAATTTTAATCAAAAAACAAATACTTAAAAATACAAGTAACATGTCATGTGACTCCAATTAAAAAACTCAAGAGCACAACATACATTGGTCCTCATCAATAAAATTGTTGAATATGTTTCATGGGAAGATACTCGAGGATTCCACCTAGATTATAGGTAACTAAATTTGATTCCCCTCTATTCTGAATGTAATGTACAACCTCTTTTACCGATAGGGGGACCTTCTTCCTCATCTGCTACTTTGTTATCCGGAATCCTATTATTGTCGTGGTTGTTATACTTAGTTTTATTCTATCCTATTGATTTATCATCTAATTTCAATGCTAATTCCATCAACCATATAGATCAAAAAGATAAAAAGATAACTAGTTAATGATTTTTAATGGAATGTGAACATAAGTGTGACAACTTCAAAACTGTGAATAAATTAACAGTAGGAAAACAAATCATAATATCAAACCATGATCCAAATCCAAATCCATTCAACAATAAAGGTCATTAAAAAAAGTAAAATTTCATGGGTTGAGGAAGTAGCTTACTGGTCAGATTCTACAAGCTACATGGGCTACCTGCCCTCAAATAAAATGATAAGTACATGTACACCTTTCTACTAGAATGCCAAAAATGAACCTGAGAATCAAGGAAAAGACAACAATACATAAAATTATGGGACACAACACTCATTATTACACAAAGAGCATACTAAAAATGATCCAGCTACAGTACAATTGATAAAAAATCGAGTCAGCTCCAATACCAGCAAGAAAACTCAAGTAATTATTATGACACACCCTTAAGCTCCAATATCAACATCATAATCAACCGAAAGCACCCAAAAATTAGTAAAAAATATCTCTATTAATTGATACCAAAATAGAAATAAAAGGAAGTATAAAAAAATTATTTTCATGGTGAGAATTATTCATCATCTCCTAGTTGAACACCTTTTGAAGATATTAATTGAGTTTTGGAGTTCTTGAAACTGAAACATTTGGGTATGTGGGATTTTTTATGAGTTGTTAGGAAGGATTCATTTGAGAAATGGGTCATTAATTTAATGTGAAAAAAGCTATATGTTAATTTGAAATATTCATCAGATCATATATCTTTTCTCTACACAAAAATAATGAAAAAGATAAGATGGAATCAAGATATCACAAACTATTTCTGTCCTTTTGATCCCACAGATTGATCGAAGCTTAAAAGACCTGCACAAGATCTTGTACCAAAAAACATGTAAAATGCATGAAAGCTCATGTGGACTTATTTATTGTTAACAAATGTGATGGAACCCATTCTTTGGAATTAATAATTACGAAGATAATGGGAAGCTATTGATTCAGAACTGGATTCCTGGAAAACTAAAAATAAAAGCTTGTTCTAATATAAATCATATAAGTGCTGACCAAATCATAATATATGTAAAAATCATGAAAAGAATCAACAAATAAATGATCTATAAACTCCAAATTTAATGTACAGAGATAAAAATTATGTCTAAGAATGCATGTGAAACATAATGGAAAACCCACAGTTTGAAATATCATAATACATTTGAAAATTATTAATTCATACATTTGAAAAAGATATGAAATCATATATATGAATTCTAAAAAACAGTAGTAGATAAATAAAAATGAAAATCTTAATGATCGGATAGAACCACTTAACCAAAAAATCCTAGAAGTGTCCCTATGTGTAATCCGATGATAACATAAAATCCCTTATAAATCACTAATTCATATTGCATAATTATTTAAAATTAATTTCCCATGTATCCAAAACATCTATATTGATGACCAAAATAAAACGTAGTTAAATATCACTGTGATAATTTTAACTATTAATGAATTGAAATCCATAATTCAAATAAAGCTAAAGAGGCCAAAATCCAAGCCCCAAGTCAAGAAATATATAAGGAAATTATTTTACAACCAATATCATCAAAGAAGTAAACACAAGTTTTAAAAAATATTACCCCATTTGTCTTTCTCATCCAAAAAATATCGGAACCCAAAAAATTAGGATTATTTCACTATGAATTTGGTGAGGTCCAAATCAGTGTACCCACTCACAAAAATGAAATAAAAAGGAGAGAAATAGAAGGATAGATAGAAAGTGAAAGAGCAGTGAGCCAGGGAATTAATCATTTAAGAACGACATATTAAGTTATGATCATAGAGGAAGAGGTATCTTAATGTAGATAGAGAAGGATACCCCTAGGTATCATTCAATTGACTTATGGAATGTGAAGTATGATCCCCTAAATTTGGGACTTACAATTTCAAGGGTGAAATGAAAATTCAACCCCATTGGGAAGATTTAAAAAAAAATAAACTATTGAATGTGCACAAGTTACCTGATTTAAAATTCCAGGTTCCCCCTCAATAAATTTTAACAGGTACGTCATGTGCCCCCACCAATTAATTTGTGCCACATATAGTCTTAGAAGTTTATGAAGAACCACCTATTAACCTTACTTGAACCCCTGAACCTGCTACCAAAATGAAATCCATTTCTAAAAACACCATAAATATCATCTTAAATCATCAAATTCAATGATATGATTCCTATAGAAAAAATTGTATCACTATTTAGAACCAAAATTCAAATTCTCTCTTACATTCATATTTTTTTAAAACATGACCAAGGTTAGGGTCATTAAAACCCCCCAACCATATTTTTCATACCCCAAAAGTAAAATATATCACCAAAAAATAATATCCAAATCATAGTTATTAATGTAGTGTACCATGGATTCACTATGGTGCATCTGGAAAGGCGTACAGTGGCACATGCTATGGTGTGCAATGGCACACAGCAGCATGGCGCGTTCCACTGTTCCAACCTATTTGTTTTTTTTACTTTTTTATCTTTTGTCTAGAAACTCATATCCCAATCTCGATTAAAAATACCTCAAACATACCTCAAGTGCATCCTCCCCTACTATGCACCCCTATACTCTTCCCACGACATTCGTGAACCAACCCCTGTAGGACCAAGTCGAGCGGTGCGAGTCATCTCCCATGTCACCCACTTCCTGACCGAGACCGACCGACCTCAACAACCCTGCCATCCTCGTTCAGGGAATGGGCATGCACGCGATGCACCTTGAGTGCGAACAGAACCCAACAAAACAATATTTTATTCAATTTTATTGATTTTTTTCCAGTTACTGATGTCTGACCCCTCTGTCTGTCTGTGTAGGGTGGGGCACTTCACTTATTTTTTATTCTATGTTTTCTTTTTCTTTTTTTTTTGTCTATTGTTTTTTAGATATATGGTTTAAAATATTTAATTGTTTGTTTTAAATATTTGATGAATTTTGATTTATTTAAAAATGAGAAAACCTCACTCCTTAAATATTGTATGTATTAATCTTTGTTTGCATTCATAGATTATGTGTGTGATGGATGAAATATGAATTATTGACCTAAATATTTTATATTTATCTAATTATTGTATAATTTATTATTTTCTATTGTTGATATATCTGTACATCTCTTTTATTCACGACAAGTTAATCATTCCACCTACCATGCACCGCACCATGCCCTTTTGTGTCGGGGGCCTTTGGCGCCATGTGATGTAAATAACTATGCTCCAAAGTCTCCAACAAACTGAGTTCACTATGCTCTCCCTAATCTACAAACTCACGTACTCACCAAAAACTCAAAGACTTTACCACAAAATGAACACAGACATAAGAATAACTAAACCATTATAATAAAATGAGTATACCACAATACCTCAAGATATTAGAATAATGGTTATTAAAATTCCCAAAATTCAACCCCGAAAAGACATCTCACATTCGAATATAAATATATAAAAATACAGATCACTAAACAATGACCTGCTACAAAAAATAGCCTATAATACCATAAAATTCTAGCCATAATATGACTCTCAAGTTGCCAACAATCAAAGCCCCTTCATCGTGTGGTTCTCCCCATCATTATACTTAACTAGGATTTTCTTATATTTATTTTTCACAATTCCAGTCAATCAAAACTATTTAATAACAAAACAAGTTTTCAAATTCAATTGCAAAACTCAATTTATGATACACCTGCATTGATAAAGATGTTATTATTATCATCTGGTCAGTTTAAAAAATGTATAAATTCTAAAATAAATCCCACATCCATTAAAATTTTAAAACACAGTATTATGATATCAATTCTTATTTGTTATTTTGAAAACAATTTCAACAATTTCACAGAATCAGCCCAGTGAAATGATTCCATTATGTATTATTTTTTATAGAAGGTACAAGTATATATCAATGAAAACATATCGCTATATTATATCATTCTCATATCATTAATTGTACTCATCATTCCAATAAACACTTGTTATTTATTTGAAGCATTATTAGGTAACAAATAACTACCACTACAATTAATATATTCCATGAATGGAAGAAAAGAATGATTTAATCATTAATAGAACATAGTGTAGGAACACCACATTTTTATATTAAGACGTTGTAAAGGCCTGTTCGATCTAGTATTGACTACTAGAATTGAAATCTTATATCTATGAGTAATAGAGGAATAATCTCAAATTAATAACACATTCATGGAATAGAAATAACACAATACCAATTTTAACAATTTTAATGAAGGAATAATATAATATTTCTTTGTTATGAAATATTTAACCAAATATCGGCTATTAATAGAAACTATAATATATTATTCAATAAAAAATAATTACTGATTCATATTAACATAATAATCACTAATATGGGTATATAGAAAACCGCTATGTATATGAAACTCATGTTTTTACAACATCAGCCAAATCAAATGTCTTACAGGCTCAAAATATACATGTAGCTGAAAAAACTTACATGACACACAAATATCATTCAAACTGAGAAAATATCCTGTACATGATGTTTCGATTTTCAAATTTTCTAAGGTTTACATCTACCTCGTGTAGGCCCAAATGTCCTACATGGTTTTAATGGAGATGGAATGTCATATGTGCACATAAATATCTCATATGGGTGACGCATAGATAAAAATATCCTAAGAATGCTTAGAAAATTAAGGAAATTTCCCCACAGTTTCTTCTAGCTTTCTATAGGTTTTCCAGAATCTCTTCAAATATATCCATGATCCATTGAAATCAAATCCATTCCTTCAAAATCACCTCTAGAAATCCTTGGAGAAAAATTCAGAATCATCTGCCTTGAATTCATAATGGAGATTTTCCAAAAAAATGTGAGTCCGAACATATAAATCAGCCAATTTTTGATTGATAGAGAAGCTATGATTGATACCAAGGTGGGTAAAATACCACAACTTCCATTTCTTCTTTAGCTATGTCTACTAGGGGTGACGTTTCCAAGGTGTTCCCTAGTGTATCCCTCATTTTATGCCCTATGAATGTGAAATAGTGTCCACCAAAGAGAGAGATCACCACCCAACCAGTCCCTCTCCACCAGCTTAGGTTGCACAAAGAGAAGATTGAATCCTAGAATCCCCTAACTTTTTTTTCCAAAGAATAGGAGGAAACAACATTCATATGCCTTATAATACCATTTCAATATGTGGATTCTTAGTCGTGAATATTTTTTTCCAGAGAAGAAAACATTGCCCTGCACAATCCATGATAAGTTTGTCCTCAACCACTATAGGGGATTTTCTTTTGCAATCCATGGAGTCCTGGGGAAAAAAATGGGGAAGCACAAACATAGGGGGATGGAATAGCCCTCAAGTGGGAGCATATCAAGCGAGGCCCTATGAGGGAATGCAGAGAGATCTTCAGAAGGCGATTAGAAGCTACAAGGAAACCACTAATAGAGTGATCAGAAGCAGAAAAATCTCATAATGGGGGATAAGGGATGGGAGATGGAGAAACCACTGTGCCAACCTGTCTACGCCTCCTGCAATGCTGGTAGCTGGAGGTCCATTGACCTTGTCAACCTCAAAATGAATAGAAACCAGGCATCTTTTCTTAAATAATATGCTTCCAGAATCCCCCATCTTTGAGGATAGCTAGATTCTGAAAGGGCTGTGGAAAACTGGTATGTGAATCCACCCTGTCGAATGATTAAAATCTCGATCTACGTTAAAATAAACTATCCAATAAAAGATTTCAAACTGATGGGTTGCACATGACCAAAAATCTAGAAACCAGTATCTGTTAGTAAAATCAATCCATGAAAAGTACTGGGAATTGAAAAAAATGATGGTTACTCTGCTTGAGGCAGTACAGTGAACACCTAAAATGCATCCACGAAAAATCGAAGCTTCCAAATTAATAAACCTAAGCAACCATTCTCAGCACAGAGTACCAAAATGAGAAAAATAACATGGAAGGATGAAAAATACAAGATCCATATAGAATGTATTCCAAACACAAACATGATATAAATTTATAAAGAACCAAAATTAAATCAGATTCTGCAAATTCTACTGGAGGGTTATTGGGGAACCTAAGTAGAGAAGTGAGATGCGAGAGGGAACCGATGAAAAACCGATGTTGCCATGGGGATATTGGTTATCCTATAAATGTTGGACGGGAACAGTTATGGGGTTCCTTCGAGGAGATCCGTGAGGGACACCAACCATGGGGAATTCCAACTACGGGGAATAGAGAGGTTAGGTTGGGGGAGGGAGGTATTGTGGAATGACAGTGGTAGGGGGAGGGTTCCTGTAAGCAGATCTGTGAGGATTGCCGGCCGCAGGGAACACCAGCTGTGGGGAACACCAGCCACGAGGAACGCCGGTGGGGAACATGGAGTTAGGGTTGGGGGAGGGAGGTCGCGGGGAACGACAGTGGCAGGGGGTAGTGATCTCAGACCTATTAGGTTATTTTTCATATTTATTTATTTATTTATTTACTTATATATAATGAATAAAGATATAAATTTATATAAAAAAATATATTGTATAAGGATTATGTATGTATGTATCAATATATATTTATTACCAATAAATATTACGAAATTATGGATATTTTAAATAATTATATGTTTTTGTTATCAAAATTAAATGTTGTAATGGGTAATATATATATAGCCAATTTTTGTAAAATAATTGATATTATTGAAAAATTTATTGGTTGATGATTTTTTTTAATTTTAAAAGAATTATTGGAAACAATAACTAATAACAAAAAATTAATTTATTGGTAAATCAATTGTTGGTATTTTTATGATAAAACAACAGATTTAAATGTTAGTAAAAGATTTTTTGGAATTGAACTACTAATATAAACATATACATCCATCGGTAAAAATAATTGTTGGTACCTATAGTTAATATCAACTGAATTTAATATCTGTTGGAATTAATCATTTTTACCCTCAGAAATATTATCTGTCGGTAATTTTCTGTTGGTAAAGGTCTTCTTTTTAGTCATGATAATAAGTTTTCCAAAACATCAGAATAATCTTCGTTTCCTAATTATATAAAATTGAACTTTTTACTCCATTCAATTTTATGTATTTATTAATTTATATCCAGAATGTTGATCCAAATAGAAATCCTCCAAGTATAAACAAATTGTGATGACTTCCTATGGTGATGGACTACAACCCATAATTAACTCAACACCAAATATATGATAAACCCTAAAGGTTACAGGTACATTTTATAATATTTCAACTTTGTGTAAAAGAATTAAACCTAAAATATCAGTATCACTAAATCATATAAAACACCAAAGTGTTGTATTTTCATAAATTCCTTCTAAAATATCTTTAATATTGATAAAATACCATCACATAAACCCTAAATATGTGATTTATTATCATTAAATATTAGATGAATCTTATACTCATAAAACCATTATGGTATCCATAACACTTATGTTTATCTTATAAAGAGACATATATACTTCCAAATAAAAATCACCCAATGATTCAAAATATAAGCTCTTATCTTATATAAAATCATTTTAATTAGTAGCCTTCATAAATCTTTGTACCAATAAAATATAAAATGTTATTTTTTTATTCTAGAATACATTTAGAGGTTGATAATTAATTATAAAAATTATATGAAAGTTCACTATAGGATCAACGAAAATATTTTAATAGATCTCATTACTACAAAATCATACATGAAATTCCCAAGAATGGGTCAAGGATATCTATGCCCAAATTATCACAATTAACTTCATCCATTGTTATTGAATAATAATTACCTCACTTAATTTTATATAAAGGCTATTTTTTCTTATCATACACATTATACATTAGATTGGGGAATTGATTCGCATAATACCCAAACTCCATGAACATGAAACACTAGAGTGTGTGTGGGGTAATATTTTAGGTCTTTCTCCATTTATTTCATTAACTAGGATATTCACATTACTTTTACATTCATTTTCATAAAAAAATTGATTTTCACACTAGTAAAACCATCTTTTTTCCAAAAAATAATTCATTTTAGTGATTCTTCCCATATTTCTAGAATATTGGTTACTATAATTTGATTCAATAATGTGATTTATTTGATTTCTCATGAGATTTGATCATCCTATTCTTATCAAAATAATCAGAATGGTCAGAATCACCCATTTTCATTTCTAACTTTAGATCACATAGAATGACTTCATCATAGATGAAAAAGTGTCGTATAAACAATGCCTTTCTATGTATTAGTATTAATACACATGATAAAAAAATCAATTATCTTTTTTTGACTGATTATAAATATATAAGTGTAACAAGAATATCTTGTAAAATTAGCTTTATTGATACCAAGAGATCAACTATCCTTCTATTTTAGATTGATAAATTTCATCTCCATCATTCTCTGTATAATATGTCAGATATTGTTACTAAAAAATATCCATCTAATCTCATCTCATTATATAGATTCAATTACATCCCCTTGAATTGAATTATTAAAAGCACTCCAACATTGATATGATTATCCTTATAAATGAGATTGTTAAAATGACATTTTCATTCTATAAGCATTAAGGAAATGAAAATATCATTTCTGTGGAACTGACCTAATGAACACTATCTAGATAATTAATTCTCCCACTCCAATAGGGTATAAAATTCATCATGGAGGATTAACCAAAATTTTCTCTCATTTTATCATTTATAATTTCAGTACTATTCATTACATGTTAATGTTATGTGAGAAAAATAATGTGACTTTTCATTACAGATCCGATAACATTTTAATTTTAAAGAGAAAAATAATTTTATTTTATATTACATACTTTATAATAATGGATCCTATGAATTCTATCTAATGACTAAACAAACAATCATAGTGTGAGAAACACTAATCAAAGGGGACAATAACCTAATTGTTACGTAATTATTTTATTTCTGGCCAAAAAATAACATCCAATGTTGGCTCGTGCCAGCTAATGTTAGGATATGACTAAGGAAAACAAACCCTCATGAGATCATCTGTTGTCTTGGATTTTTAATATGTTTCACCATTCTCGAGTTATAAGAATTTGGAAATTAAAATAAAATAATTTAATTATTTTATTTACGGTTATTCCATTTTCAGGTTTCCTCACTCGAGGCCTACACCGACTAATCTTAAGTAACTCATAAGGTAATCCTACCATCTTGAATGCAATGGTGCCATCAGATTGATAATATGGGCACCCATTTGAGAGTTACTCAATGTTTTTAGGAAAATTTCCCACGCACACTATTTTAAGCTTAGCATTTTTTGACAGATCATTCCAGGCACTCCGGGCCTTAGAATAACATGCCTTTAATTTTCACTCTCTTGAGATAATTCAATATAATAATAAAAAGTTGATATGGAACATTAGGTTCATTAATTGATACATTAATTTCTAGTTTCTTTTAATTATTTTAGTATGAAAACTGACCATGAAATCATCATACAATTTTCTATCACTCTAAAAAGAAAATAACATATAAAAAAGTGATATAATGAAATATTTATTGTTAATAGGAATGCCTGATTGGAAACCTACAGATTATATTGGGTTTGGAATTATTGTTTCATAAATACTATTTTTTATTATATTCTGATGACATATTCACAAAATCTGCCATCATTGATGGGGTGTCATTATTATTTTTAATCGTTGTTTATGAATTAGTTAATTTTAATTTTATCTATTTATTTCAATTTTTTTTTATTTTTATAATTTATAGATTTGATCTATATAATATTATTATTAAATGATTAATTATTTTGTAATGAATCTGATTTTCCTGAATTTATTTATAGAAATTAAATTTGAAAATTTCAATATCAGGCTCTAAGATGACATGTGGTTATAATGCCCGGTTTCCTCAGAACAATTCATTGAAGAATGCTATACTTTTAATAGTGCGCAATATAGGTTTTCCTGAAAAAGTGGAATATCTTACAAATAGGTACCCAGATTAGAAATCCAAGGGTAATGTTTCATCTAGAGTAGTAAGTTTACCTGAGTCGTGACCTAAGGATGGTCTGCAAGAGTCTACTCTGAAAAGTAGTTTTTGGGATATAACCATAAATAAAATTATTTTTTATTATTTTTTAAATTCAATGAACTCCTAAATGGTAACTTGGATTGGAAATCTAAGACTGTCATTGTGTTTGTACAAGGGAGTTTTCCTTAATTTGTGCCTAATCTTGGCCAGTGCTGGTCGAGGGTGAATGTTAGTTATTGGACGTTAACATAATTAAAATATTTAATAAAAAAATTTTAAATGCATGTTATGTTATGACGCAGTGGAAATTTTCCGTTTTAATAAGCCTTATCATAGATCTAGGGTTATCATCATATCCCTAAAGTTTCCTTGATGCATGAGGAGCAGGGTCTTTCGCCAACAATGAGGATTTGGAGATCAAAGCTCTGAACAAGCATTAAAGAATCAATGAATGACGTGATAAATAAATATCAATATATGATATCATGCGATCCAAAAAAAGGTTGGACATTTGTTTTAATTGGTTTCATTCCCCATTTTTCATTTTCCTAGGATGAACATGAATCAATTTATAAAAGGATTCAGTCACAGGTCGTGCGTAGTGCGGGTTTTGGTTTTTTGTTGTGGGATTTGATTCTGGATTTATCTATGTTTAGAATTGATTAATGGTTATATTTGTTCGATCATTCTTCCATTATATAATTATAATGTGGATAGATCAAGGTCAATATAGAAAAGGCCTATATGTGTCCACTTTTGGTGTTATTGTGCCTCAACTCCTTTCCTCGGTTTTCTTCTTGTTCTTCATTTAGTGTATTGATTTGAAAAAGGATATGGGACTGCAAAAATGCAAGGTGGAAGAAATGTGAGGTGGTGACTGGAGGCGGTGGCTCCAACCCTTTTAGGAGGAGCACAGTGAGATGAGGACGATGGTTGGATGGCCGCTAGAAGAGGTGACACCATCCCAAATGTGTGGCTAGGCTAGGAAGACCTGGTAGGATGACCACCAACATAGCGGCTAGTGGTGGAGGCAACCTATAGTCCAGCATGACGGCGACAGCGTGACAACCCATGGTAGGGGGCCACTGGTGGAGGTGGAGGATGCCTCTAGCTTGACGACCGGTGGCAGGAGCTCACGTTAGTAGTGGACACGGGAGACAGTGCAAGTCCATTGCAGGAGGGCACAATGATGGATGGATGTAACTCAATGGAGCCTTGTTAGACGGAGGACTCGCTGTGGCGCCACAGGGGGCGCTAGACAAGCAGACCGAACATGTGATACTAGTTCGACCGGTGTTGGCACGAGTAATGGAAGGCATTCGGTCCGGCGACTGCATGGGACACAGAGGGGAATGGCCAGCCGCACCACGTCTAGTGGAGCTGGGACAATCCAAATGTGGTGGGCCAGGCTAGACGGACCAGGCTACTCCTATAGCCCAGCAAGCCAGGCCTTCAGGCTAGGATGGTTCAGGCTAACCTAGGCCAACTGGTTTGGGTAAGACCCATACCGACTAGGTTGGTTTAGACATAGACCGGTTCATACCATTTTTCAATAAAATGAGCATAACATTTAAACGAAATTTCACTTTGACAAGAATTCTACGATGTTGGGACCCTTGTGATGAGGAAGTACTTTAGAGATGGATTAGAGGGGTTTTAGTATGGACCTATATGTGTGAGAAGATTCCCATTTGTTCTTTATTTGAGGGATCTATATAGCATTACATCCACATTGTTGGGATGTAATCCCCTCAAGAGGAAGAGTCCTGTATAGAGTTGTCGAATCTCTCCTTGGGACCGGAGAAATCCTCAAACACCCATCATAGAGTTTTTTAGGAATTGACCTGACCTCTGAGACCAGGGAATTAATCCTCTATCCAATGGTTCGTATCAGAAGTATTCTCATTATTCTATAAAGATAATCCCCTACATTACGAGCCACATAGGTATGGTTGTCAGTATTCTATAAGGACAATCCCCTACGTTATAGGGAAATACATATTAGATTTTTCATATTCTATGGGAATAATCCCATTTCAGTATATCAAAACCTTGAGTAGTGTACTATTTTTGAGAAGTGCCCAAATTAGCGGGCCCTCTTAATAAGCATCTTTGATGACATCGAGGCTTGAATAGTGTGTTATACCAGAACAAGTGTTCTTTAAGAAGAATCCTATGGATGATGATCAGTTGTGACTTACCTTCATTACATTGTGGATGGTAATGCGTATATTCAGATATTCTTGTTATTTGTGTTATAGACATATACCTATGTGATATGACCATACTTGGTATACTGATTGTGTGATGTGCAAGGTGTACTTCCTTTGTGGTGTACTTGGTGTTCTTCTTGTGTGGTGTTGTTAATGTACTTACTCTGTGATGTATATGGTGTACTTCTTGTGTGGTGTACATTGTGTAGTTTCTTTGTGGCATACTTGTTGTACATCCTATATGGTGTAATTTGTGTACTTCTTTTGTGATGTTCATGGTGTACTTCTTGTGTGATGTACTTGTTCTACTTTATGTGTGGTGTACTTTGTGTACTTTATCTATGGTGTACTTGGTGTAATTATTATGAGGTGTACTTGGTGTACATCATGTGTGGTGTACATGGTCTACTTCCCATGTGGTGTACTTCATAAACTTCCATAGTGGTACCTTCATGGTTCTCCTTTGTGGACTTCCTTAGTGTTGTACCTTTGTGGGTTTTATTCATGGAATTCCATAATGGTGAACCTTTATGGTGTTCCTTCATGGAATTTCTTGGTGGGGTACCTTCATGGAATTCCTTCGTGGTCTTCATTAGTGGGGTTCCTTCATGGAATCTCTTGTAGTAAATATTTTTTGGTATCAGGGTGTCCTACTGAGTATTGTTTTACTCACCCCTGCATAGGCTTTGCCCAAATGTGTCATGTCTTGTGTATATGATCAACAATTTCACAGAGTTATAGCCGGAGCAAGACAAGGACCAGACGGTACCTTGTGACATCAGACGTGCTGATGTGTTTTTGCTAGTTTTCAACTGTAGCTACATTACAATTGTTTGTTGGTCAGACTTTTTAGTTTTCTTTCTTTTAGTGATCTTGTATTCTGGCCTGATTTACCTTCCAATACCATACATTAATATTTCACTCTAGTTGTGTTATATATATATGAAGTGGTTTTCATGCAAGGATTACTTATCATTTATAAATTTCATCATTTGTGGGTTTGGAGATGTGTATTTATGTGTATAGGTACGTAGGGAATGCCACCCATGTCAGTGATATGCCTACTCAGTTCTAGTAACTATCCCTGGCCTATTGGAGGCAGGATTGGGGTGTCAATGTATGGGCCCCACTGAGATGGTTCATGAGAGAGTGGAATCAAAGGGGGTTAGTTCCACATCTGGATCGAGAGTCTGTGAGATTGGATTGTGGCAATAGTTTTAAGTGTTTCGAGTTCAACTTTCAGGACAGGGACTCCAGTGTTTACGCAACAACCGACGTATCCATACACTAGGACTATAGACACTTTCTTTCCAACTCGGTACTTGAAAAAACTGGTTGCAGGGTAATAAATGGTAAATGCATCATCTAGGAATGGGTTCTGTTTTTCCTGTCATTCATGAATTAGCTCTCCTGATATACTCTATTTTCCATGGTACATCTTGTTCTACTTCAAGATGCCTCTAGGCCGACAGCTAGCCTTGATTCCATTAGATGATATCAAGGATTATGTGCCTTGTACCGAGACATCAATACATGGATTTTTTCCAGAGAGAGAACCTCTATGTGATGAAAGAGACATTTCAACACATGTAGAGCAGCACATGGCACCCGTAGTACCATTATATGAAATTCATAAGATAAGCATGATTCATGAGTTTCAATAGTAGATAACCCTCATGTTTGAGGAGAGCCTGATACACAGGTGGGTGAGGACTGTCTTGAGGTGGTGACCCATGTTTTAAATCCAATCAGGACACCAGTAGATCAGATGGCGGTCCTGACAGCGAGCCTTCTACATGGCTTAGTAGGGCAATGATGTGGATTGGTTACCCGATCATACGATAAGGCGACTCTTCAGCAGAAATATTATGAGAATATTTTTATAAAGGAGTTAAATCCATATAATATAAATTACATGTCTTTATAGAAGATTCTACTTTTCTAGAAGGATGACATGATAGTGTATGAGTATTTATTGAGGAATATCAACCTTTCCATGTGCTCAGTGGATAAGACACGCGATCAGTGCTCCAAGGATCAAACATTCAAGCAAGGTGATCTTAGGGATTTATGAGATAGAATTATCCCTTTTTTTATTACTACCTATACTAGGTTTTTACAAAAAACCATTGTGGTTGAGAGTTCCTTGGATGATAAAATTCAACTAGTATGTTTTCAGCACCGGGAAAGTCGGGGCAGATATATCTGTAGGGCGGTGGACGTGGTAGATGATCTAGGAGAGTAGAAAATGGTTATAGAAGTTTTGACATGTTACTAGAACTACCCCACGTGATCAAAACCATTCTCAGGGAGATGGATAATAGGGAAGGGGATAACTACATGTGGTCGAGGCATATTACCCAAGGGCTCTTGGAAATGATTCAAGGTGCGATCCATGTCTATCCTACTTTATCTTCTATACTGATAAACATAGGTATGAGTCATTCTCTCCATGAAAAAAATCTATTCTGATTCTTGGAGATTCTATTTTTATCAGTGACTTGACCCTCATGCTTAAAGATTCATTATAGATAAGACATAATTATCATGCACTAGTGAAGACAGTGTGACAAGACTCTTAGACGTGAGTGTTTTAGTTAGTATATCTTGGTAGAACCATGGAGGCCTTATGATTTCATTCTGGGTATGGATTGGTTATCCACATTTCATTCTCATTTTGACTATTTTAGGTGAATAACATGGTGTGTCGGCAAATATGGAATTAGGTTTTCCTTGTTAGTAAAATGTAATCCCAGAGAGTACAGGATGAAATCACACATAGGAAGGTCCAACCTATTACTCATCAATAGGACAACCCATCCCTCAGGGAAGTGGATGTTATGAGTCTTGATTACCCTGAAGTGGTGGTAGATTTGTAGTGGATTCTTTAGTGGCTGAGACAGAGGTTTTCCCTAGAGTTCCTCCATGACTTTGATATCAAAATTTCCTATACTCCTAGGAAGGGTAAAGTTTTATTAAATGATCTCAATAATAGATCTTATTTGATGTTACCGAATGAGGCATCAGAGTGGTTGGCCTTGTTATAGTTAAACATTGTGGATGGAGATGGAGTAGCTTACCAACCCTCAATGGTTGTCACCCCTACACTCTTATTGTGAGTTAGAGAGGCATAGATTGGGGGTGATGACTGCGACACCCTACATGCTCAGATGTCTATAGGGAATACCATTGAGGGATTTTCTATAGTTGGGGATAACTTCATCTCTTTCTGGGGATGCGTAGAGGTTCCAGTGTTGTTGAGGGAGGATTTTCTAAGGAAATTCAATACTTTCCCCTTGGGTAGTACTTTGAATCATTGATCTTAATCCAATGATACTGGTGTTCATCATTTTATTGATCCCGTATTAGTCATTGATTATGTAAAAGGTAATGTTGGGCCCTCCCAACCAAGACACGCTTCCAATGAGCCCAAATACTTCAAGTGGCATCAAGGCAGGACCATCATAGTTTATAATTATATAAATAATTCATTGATGATTTATAGTTGAATAATTTAGTTTGTCAATTAAAGGTTAATTGTTCATGTAATCTGAATTTCAATATGTGGTCATCATCATCCGTTTCTCTCATATTTGATAGAAATGAATAATTTTTGAATTAAAATTATAATGAGGAACTCATCAAGAGGAGATGAAGATTCTAGCCAGGTGACACGTCAGTATAAAACATGTTTTCAGAGTTTCACGCCATGTTCTCTACCATATACTCCGGGTAATCTGAGCTACATTCCATGTTGTTGTGTTCATCGAATCATATGTAATTCAGAAATTACTCAATCCAAGTGTGTTTATTACACATGGTGTAGTTAATTCTTACACCATGTGTTGACCAGGACAGATAGGCACTCACTTAACAGATTATACGGCATGTGGCCCATGACACGAGGCTTGTAGTTCCTTTGGGTCATGAGACAAACTGTATATCCCATACACTACTATGTCAACTAGTAACGATATAATGAGAAGAGAACCTGACATGTAGACCAATTTACACGTCGTGTACTCTGAATTATCTGAAGTACACCTCACATGCTGATTCCCTAGGTGTGTACTTCTGGAAAGATGGTGGAGGAATTACATGTCGTGTACTTTACAAAATACACAAAAATTAAAACTATAATGTTTGTGTAATGATCAGAACAACATATCATGTATAAATCATTATATTGGTATTTAATCTATGGATGGAATCATCTTTTATTCCATGTGTCATTAGAGTAAAACCGTATGCCACTATAATAAATATCGGTTAGATTAGAATGGGTATTCACCAGGTTACCTCCAATGTGAATTTATGTATAATGACGAGAATCTTAAGGAAATTTAGAAAATGATTAAGATAAAAGGATTTATTAATTAAAGATAATAATTTATTGATTTGAGCACAATATTTATTAATAATAACGATGAAATAATTGAATGCTAGTTTTATTAAATTCAAAACTCGTTGCATGTATGTGGATGATAATGAGATAGACTAGACCTTTGTATATGAATGGTTTCCTTTTAAATTAATTATTAAATTAAATTGTTGGCCTGTGAGCCATTATACAACCTTAATATTTAGTATCTGTGTTCATATTATTTCTATTATGTAAACCCCCATTCCCCCCGTCACATGTGTGTGAGTTTAAAAGGAGTATTACTGGATGGAGATCCAATGATTTAGGAGGTGATTAAAGATGGAGCCACAGAAAAAAAATTATGCGAAAATATTTTAGAACATGCAGGATGGAACTAAAATAAACCAAAATTATGTGTAAATATTATCAAGACATAGTTAATCACTTAAGTAAAACACACATAATATTAATTTGAATGTGACAAAGATAATAATGAATTTACTTATAAGAGGTAATAATACCTCTATATAATATTATGTCAGACCGAGCCCTCAATTACATGATTAATGGAAAGAATTCATAAAACCATGTGTTTGACCAACCCTTGTTGGGACACTTACTTTTATATAAGATTAAAAAGTGAATGTTTTAGTTGGAATTTATCATATTGCATCAAGAGGTGTATCCCTTCCTAGAATTTTTTTAATATTCAAGGAATGTTTTAACAAAATCCATGCTAGGATTTCAGGATTGGGGAGTCCACTCAACGGGTCCAGGAATTTCAAGCCAGCAGTTGGAAAATATTTATTTCCTAAATACCTTCAAATAGCATGGCCAACCCTTCATGGGGTTTTGGGAAGGGTACTATAGATCATTTACATTATAATTTCAATGCAACTTGACATTCCGAGGTCAATGGTGAGGGCCAGACTTGATAAAATATTGGGAGACTTAATGAAATTAATTTATCTCTCATATAATGTAATCAAGAAATTACTAATTATCTACTCATTTAATTGTAGAAAAAAAGGACAAACTTGTCAACCACTCTATCCCAGCGATCAGTTCATGAAAAAGACAACATCATCACCGGTAGAAACTTCTAGGAATGGTTTATATGTATTTGGATCATTATATACCATGAACGGAAATCATACGTACTAGAGTACTCATTACCTATTCTTCTTGAACAAGATGTGTGTGATAAGGATTTATTGGTGTACAAAAAACAAATGAAAAAAGTGGTTGGAATTCAATATTTGATTTTATAATCAATTTATAGTAAACTCATGAAGTCTCACAAAAACATGGATGCCTATAGCATGATTTAGAAAATTTTTGGTCTTTAATAAGAGATAAATGTATAGTGAATTCACGATGTCTCACAAAAACATGGATGCCTATAGCATGA
Organism: Viscum album; assembly: GCA_963277665.1. Taxonomy (NCBI): domain Eukaryota; kingdom Viridiplantae; phylum Streptophyta; class Magnoliopsida; order Santalales; family Viscaceae; genus Viscum; species Viscum album. Next base: position 900,324,756 of record OY728127.1, read on the forward strand.
TTTAGATCCCTTGTGGTCTTTAATAGGAGAGATCAAGACAAGAGCGGTTTGAGATCTCTAAGGAACTCTTTCAGAGTAAGATTGGAGAGGGTTCCCTAGCCAGGCCACACATGGTTAAGATCATTGGCTATGTTGAATGTCTGGAGGTTCTAGTGTTTAAAATCCTTCAAAAAATGGGTAAAAATATCATTATTTCATCACTCCCTCAGAGCTACTATAGTTTTGATGCGAATTTCATTATGGAAAACATTTAAAAGTTTCTTCCAGATCTTATCATCCTCCTTCACCAAGTCGACATAGATATGATGTGTGAAAATCCTTCTGTCCTTATGGTGAATAAGAGGAAAGGGAATGAAAAGAGATTTAAGCCCAAAGATTCTTCACAGCCTTCCAAGAAAAGGAAGATCAAAGGGGAAAACGAGGAATAGGTTGTTGTTTGTTTCAAATGTGGCCAAAAGGGCCACTGGAAGAAAAAATGCACACAGATAATGAAACAAGGGGATGTTTTAGGTGCGTTTATGATCGATTGAAATTTATATATTTCAAACAATTGGGTATTAGATATAGATTGTGGTCCCCACATATTTATCCAAATATAGGAACTTAGTAGATTCATGAAAATTGACTAAGGGGAGGTAAATCAATGAGCAACCAACATTTTTAGATTTTAAACTTTAGCTTTCGAGGAATACAACCACACGTTGGAAAATAGGATGATCTTTCTATTAAAAGGTTGTTATTATGTGCCTTATGTAACCAAAAAAATTATTTCTGTATCCATTATAGATACAGATGGATCTATTTTCATGTAAATAAATTAATGTTTCTTATTTTATAAACACATCATTTATTTTGGTAAGGAACATTTATATAACAGTCTTTCATTGTTGGATTACACAAACCAAGCAATGTAAATCGATAACAAAAAACTTCACATGACTCTTACCACACCCAACGTTGGCATCACAGGCTAGGTCATGTAAATGAGATACACTGGACAACATTACATCAAGATCGATATTTAGATTCTATAAAATTAAAACCACATGGTGTATTTCATGCATGATTATAAGAAAAAAAGACCAATTCCCCATTTAGTGGGAATGGTGAAAGAAGCAAAGAGCTTCTTTAATTGGTTCATACAATTGTGTGTAGGCCATTTCATGTTGAAGCAAGTGGTGGGTACTCATACATCATAACTTTTACTGATGATTTTCAGAGATATGGTTATATATACATAACAAGGTATTATTCAGATTCTTTTGATATGTTCTAGGAATACCAGAATGAAGATGTGAACTAGCTTGGTAAGATGATTAAGAATATCCATTCCGATCAAGGTGGATATTATTTTAATCAATACTTCATTGATTACATACACGAGTTTGGGATCATATCACAACTCACTACTCCTTACAAAACCCAGTGAAATGGTGTATGTGAAAGGAGGAACCACACTTTGTTGGAAATGGTGAGATCAGTTAGGATACATGCAAGTCTTCCATTATCCATTTGGGGATATGCGTTACAAATAGTTACGCACATACTAAAACAAGTACCAAATAAATAGATAAGTGTTATTCCATATGATATTTTGTGTTGAAGGAAGGAAATATAATCAATGTTACATATGTGGGGAAGATATACTTCTCTTCAGGTAAGAAACTTGCACCCTGAGGCACAGAGTCTACCTTTATTGAATACCCCCAGGAAATAAGGGGATATCACCTATACGAACCCTCTATAAAAAGTGTTATAGTGGAATAAAATTCCATATTAATTGATGAGAAGAATATATTCAAAAGTGAAACTGGGATAAAGATAGTCTTTAATGAAGTCGAGCCCCAAGGTAAACATGTGTTGGTATGGTAAAAGATTCCACAAATCCCAATAAAAGAATGATCTGATCTAGAGACACAAGTACTGTGTAGGAGTACATAAGAGGTTAGATAACTGTAATGGTGTGGTTTTCTAGTTACCAAGGATGGTGAGTCATTATTAGTTCATAATTGTGATCCTCTTAACTTCAACTAAGAGGTATGTAGCACCAATGTTACCATGTGGAAAGAAGCCCTGAATTATGAAATTGATTCCATGTACCAAAACCAAGTGTGGGTTTTGGTAGATCCTCATGTTAATATAAATCCTATTGGTTGAAAATGGTTATTCATGAATAAATTAGACATGTAAGGACAAGATAGTTTCTATAAGGCATGACTGGTTGCAAAAGGGTTCAAACAGTCCCAAGGTATTTAATACGAAAAAACATTTTCACCAGTTGTGATGTTGAAATCCGTCAGTATTCTATTATCTATTTCTACTTACCTTGACTATGAGATTTGGAAAATGGATGTAAAAACATCCTTCCTTAACAAGAATCTACAAAAACATGTCTACATGTCACAACTTGAAGGGTTTGTGACACTAAAGGATTTCAATAAGGTATGCAAGTTTCAAAAATCCATTTGTGGATTAAAATAAGAATCTAGGTCATGGATCATTCGTTTTTATGAATCCATAATAGGGTTTTGGTTTTATAAATAATGAATATGAGACTTGTGTCTAAAAATAGATTAGTGGGAGTGCGACTATTTTCCTAATAATATAGTATTATGACATATTACTTAGTGGAAATGAGATACTGGTCCAACAGTCTGTTAAAGAATGGTCGAATAAATTCAACTCTAAGTGACCGCCATTGGATGGATGTCAAGACTATCCTTAAGTACAGGAGGAATACTAAGGATATGTTCCCAGTTTATGGGAGAGATGAGGATGTAGTCATTATAGGATATGTAGATGATAGTTTCTATACTGATCAGTATGACATGAAGTCACAGACGTGATACAACTTCACATTGAATAGAGGTGATTTGAGCTGGAAGAGCTCAAAGAAGAGTGTGGTCACAGATTATACAAAATATTTTGAGTATATAGCAGCTTATGAGGTAGCTACAGAATCAGTTTGGATGTGAAGAATTTTCCGAGAGCTGGATGTCATACATAGAAGTAATGATCCTGTCACATTCTACTATGATAACACTACAATAGTGGGTCTCTCAAAATATCCAAGATCACATCAGTAGATAAATAACATACTTGAGAAGTATCATCTCTTGAGGGAGATTTCTTAGAGAGGTGAAGATTCCGTGAGCATAATTTCTTGACATGAAAAAATGGTGAACCCCTTGACTAAAACTTCGACTCAATAGAAATAGGATCATCATGTGAGGACCAGAAGGATTAAATTCATCGGCAGTTGGCTCTAGTCGAAGTGGTATTTTGTTAGAGATGGTCTCCAAGAACCAATTGGTTGTAATTTTATTACATGAATATTTTATGAATTTAAATATTAAACCTATTATTACATATTGATCATTGTTCTACATGATTATTGTTTAATAATGTCTTATATTATTTTCCGCATTGACAAGGTCATAACAGTTCCCCAATATGATGATAACCATGAAGTGCTATGACAATATTCATAAATATAGTTTTTTAGTTGGATGAAATACTATGAAAGGAAACGTATTATACAAACCATTATGTTCAAGTTCTCATTAGTAGATGAGACTGGTTCTTATAAAATTTTTAACTTGGTAATATCTAAGATGGGAGATTTTTAGAACAAACCCACCCGTAGCAATTTTGAACATTTCATTTTCAAAAGATATTTATATTTGCGATATGGTGTAATGGCCCTTAGACATTAATATTATCATTAATTCATGTCACAACTCATTCACTTTGATTTTATGATAAATGTAGAGACCCGAAGCCGGACGTACATGGACATTACATTACTTTTGAGGAATACTTAGTACATAACAAAAACACACACATAAGGACCGTAATAGTTTAGTGTCTTTGGAAACTCGGAATACAATCTTCTAATCATGGTGAAAGATCTTCGAAATCTCCCTTAAAGATCTTCTTTTTTTTAAACCTAAATCCTTTCTTTATGTCCTGGGGAAAAGAAAACATAAAAGGGTGAGATCAAATGCTCAGTACGGGTAAATAAAAGAAATATCAATCATGTCATATTCATAAGAACATATCTTTTGTAAATCTTAACCTGAAAAAGAGATCCTAATATCATAAGATGGGATAAGTCATAGTAGTGAAATTTAATCACAATAATAATAAATTAAAACATGAATCTTTGTGGCATACACACATAATCATAGAGAATCATTTCTTATTAGTCAAGACTCATTTACAAGAGTATCTTAGTGGAGAAATTCCATTTCTGAACCGAGTTCACTCCTCGTTTCAGTCATGTTTCACTGAACCGGTATAACCTACCATTCCAGCCATGTCTATCTCATTAGATATTAAATCTTTACCCAATGCATTGGAGGGAGATATAGGTCCCACCCATCTCATAATGAAACCATTCTTATGTGTGCCAAAAAAATCATAAATCATACATCATTGCCTAACCCATGTAATAAAAATGGAATTCGTAAACATCGTGACATCATAAAACAATTCATATAAGATAAATGAATTCATAAAAATAATTCCATCACAACATAATCAAATCAATGGAATGATAGGGATAGAATCAAAACCATATATTATCTTAGATGGAAAATAATTTTGATAAAACACTTGAACTCCATTCTTGAGGAAAATATCCTTTCTACTTCAAAATTTTTTTTCCTTTATTAACATTTCATACAATTTTAAACTAAAAGATGTTGATTAAAAATAGACTTGAAAACTTGTAAAGGAATCTTTTTTGATATAATGTTTTAAAAAATCCATTCATTCCTTATAAGTTAAAAAACATTCTTCGTACATTTGTCGGAAAAGTCAAAAAGTACCTCGTATGAAAAACGACAAAAGATTCCTTTCATATCCTTTACTAAAAACTCACCGAAGGGTAAAATTGGATTTAAAAAATTGTAGGTGGATAGAAATAATATTACATATTGAGGAAACATATATGTGGATGATAAAATACACCCCAGTAAATACTAAAGTATAAACAAACTCGGATAAAAATGAGATTGTGATATTTCCCTTACCTTAGATCCTATTTGCTTTGTAAGTGTCTGAACCTCCTGTATAATGATTCCAATAATGTCTTTGAATTATTCCAGAATCATACGTATTGTTATGATATCATATATGGTCATATTCTTAGCTTCTTATTAGTAATATTTCATTACTACTTGTTATTCAGGTGTTTATTACTTTTTGTTCTTATGCGTGTTTTGTCAAATAAATTCTTATTATTCTCTTTAGGTTATAGATACATCATTTCCAGAATTGTATTAGTGTAGTATATATCATATTTATGCATTCAATTCATTTATATAATCATTATGAAATGAAGATCATGTAGAACGAGTTGCATCACATCGTGGAGATGGTATTCCGTACGTACGCATGAATGATGATATCGTTCCTATGATCGTGGAATTGTATTGGAGTGTATGTATACTATTTCAGAATCAATTTCACTTTATAATAGTCATATATAGTCATTATTTACACCATTATACCCATCCAAGTGAGGTGGTGGTGGAAAATAGATTACACCACGGTGTGGATGTGGTATTCCGTACGTACGCACGCGCGGTGATTTCTTTTTCCGTAGGATGGATAGATGGTGAAATAGGGATGTTTCATACATATAATAACATATCAGTATGTGAGTTATACTGATTTTATTACTTCATAATTAAACAACTAAAGAAGAAGAAGTGTAAGAAAAAATAAAGATGAAAGAATTGGTAATGGACATTACCTCTTCTTTGAAGTGCTTCTTTGAGACCTCCTTTTAGGGCACAAAAATAGGTCTTTGAAAAAGACCAGAAACTCTAGGATGTTTCTAAGGAAGTGGAGAGGAGAAATTGGCAGGGTTTGGCCGAGCTTGAAGGCTCAAAGAGGAGTGAAGAAGAGGGGGAGGAGGTGCCCTTTTATAAGGGAGGAGAGAGGCACCTTTGGAATAACTAAAAATATTATTTTATTATAAAGTGAAATTCGGTTTTTAATAGCTCAAAATTGATATATTTCGATGGTAATGTGGTTAGGGGTAGAAATCCTCTCATCCAATAGAATTTATATAGGTTTAGGTGTCAATGATAACCATATCATTTAGATTGAACTTTAAGTTAGATAATTTAACTTTTACCGTGTCTTCTTGTTTTCTTACACTATAAGGTTAATAAACATACCATATCAAGCAAAACGAACCCAAAGTTTTTTATTATTAATATAAATAAACTTATCTAAGTCATTTGGAAGAACCTTAGATTTTTAGGAATAAAATAACAATTAGTAATATAATATTTTTTAAAAACTATTTTATGTCAATTTTGACACTTTTTTTAATTGATTTTTGTGAAAATCATAAAATAATTATTAGTTCGAACAAAGTTACTTATATAAATACTAAAATGTCATATTAACCAAGAAAATTAGTTTAATTCATAAAAAGTCTAAATTACATTTATTTGGGTATTTATATCATCAATTATGTCAATATTTCATTAATAAGATAATTACTACATCATCATTGTGTCATAAATAAATTAAATTATATAATGACTAAAAATTACAAATAAATTACCATTATGTGGGAAATCGTTTTATCTTTCTAATGAATATTTATAGTCGAATTTATCTTATGTATAACCCCATATCAAAAATGATTTACTTATTAAACTTTGATTTTAACTATTTTAACCATTCTTTAAATAAATTAATAATAAATGTCCTAATCTAATCCATGTGAGCCTAAATGGTCATATTTTATTTATAAGGTTGTTTTCGGTCGAATTAAACTTGTTCAATAGAATCAGGACATGTGTTAGGGTAATAATAATATCATTTTTACCTTTAATTACCCTATTTACTTTTAATCATGGTAAAAAAAGTAAAAAGTTACTATTCACCAAAAAATTATTTTCATATCATTGAACCACATTTTACTTACTGACATCAACTATGTCTCTTAGAATTTCGAAATTACACTCACAGATGCGGTAAAATTATGTTTTATGAAAAATTCAATTTTTTAACTACCACTTAGTGGTTTCACTATTCATCAAAAAATGAATGTTTCCAGAAAAATACCAAAAATTAGGCCTAAGCTATATTTAATACTATGAACTCAAAAATGATGTCTATTTTACCAAATTCAAAACATATCAGTTGCATTAATTAATTTAATAATTAATTACCATCGTCAAAACAAATAGCGTGTTCTTAAGAGATAATAACTATCAAAAGATTGAACCTTGTTTATGTCTGGTTTAAATGTGAAATAACATCCAATGAACAACATTGTATTAAACTGTAGAAATATATTCTAAATATACTTTAATAACACTCAAATTAATAATTTTTCACTATTAATTATTTCGATTAAAAAGGTTGTTTTTAATTAAAATTTAGTAACTTTCACTATTAATCAGAAAATGAAAGTTATCCGAAAAGTACCAAAATTTCACCCTAAGCTAATTTCAATATTACGAATCCAAAAATTAATTCCATTTTGAAAAATATAATTTACAAAATTTCAAAAAGTGGTTATTACTATTCATAACGGCTAGTTTTAATAATATTTTAATAGCATATTGTTGTTTAGTGAAACTCGTTATTGCGTACTAGACACACTATTGAGGAAGGTCGTGATTGCGTGTAATGCAAGGCAAGTCAAGGATGCATGTTGTGAAAGCTCCTTTTGGTGTAGCATACAACACAAGGCATTAATGAAATTAAAAAGAATATTTTTCATAAAATCTCGGGTTGTTACATTCTACCCCCCTTAAAATGAATTTCGCCTGCGAAATTCGTCGGGGTTATAAATGGTTTACTATTCGAAGGTTTATTTAATATAAACCCACATCGTAAAACGGAATACCAAAACCAATATTTAAAAACAAAAGTATGAAACCTAACAGTTACCCAAATAAACTAATCACTGGGTTTCCACATAGGTGAAAATATGGATATGGAAGAGAAATCTAACCATCATGTTTTGATGGAGAGTGGTAGAGAACATGGCTATGGAAAAGCCAGAAATCAAAAAGCCATAAATTTGTGACGATCTAAGGTACCATCTGATTCATCAGATATAAGAGCACTAGGACAACATTTTTGGTTTTCAAGATCATTTCTCTAAAGTTGATGAAATTGGATTTAGAAGAAATACTTTCGTGATTTTGGTATAGTCTCACCATTTGACGTTCTTTGGACAATTTACACTTCATCTCTTAAAGAAATGAAGTTGAATTTGTCATTCATGATGTGTTAGCAGATCATGTGATAGATTGATGGGTCATTCCATCTGTCTCAAACAAAATGTTAGAAAAGTTATCAAAAAATACAAAAGTCCATCTATAGTGAGATTAATCATATATGGTTCCTAAAATGGACTTATACTTCATATATCATACTTCTTAATATAATAAAACTAGTTTCTAATAAACAGGGACATCCTGTAGGCCAGTGGTAGGCGATAAGGGCCAGTCGCACTTCGGTTGTGGGTTCGATTCCCACATCCTTGTCCGACGTGATGGGCTGTCACCCATCTTGCAGGTTGTCCTTTTTCTAAAGCTATATTACTATAACTTCCCATCAAAAATATCAAAAAAGTTATATCCTTAAACAATAATAACTTATGTCCAACATAATCAATTCCAATCTTTAGGCTTATCTAAAATACTTCGGTCCAAGCTCATAGTATAAAGAAAATGATCACGTGAATGCCATCATTTATCCCCCATATATTATAAGATATATATTGTTGGTCAAATTAAAAATATGTGAATACCTTAATCATGTATTCTCTTGAAGAATGAATATCCATTGAACCTTAGTGAAAACATGAATGCAGTTAAAAGTTAACACTTTCCACATACCAAAATCCTTAAAATTCTATATCCTCAAACCATGATATCACTTAGTCCTTATATCAATCATGAGCTCATGAATACAATCAAACATCTCATTATCTTCTTATCCCTTCATTATGCGCATATCATCTGTTTGCCAAAAATTTCTCAATCACTTTTCAGGGTTACCGGTACCATAAAATTATGGAGAACCACAATAGACCAAAACATAAATATTCCAATATTCCACGATACTATATACAACATTATTTTTGAATCCCATTACATAAACACTTAATCATTCCACCACATCGTTGTCATATTCAACATCACCAATAGTGATCGCATGTTACTTCCCTTTGTTTTTTGACTTAAGTGGTTGCTCATGTCGATCATCACTAACCCTTGTATTAGGGCATCTATTAGCATAATGCCCCATTTCCTTGCACTTGAATCATTGAAGAGTTGGTGGAGCGTTCTCTACAGTCTTTTCTTTATTCACATCATTAGAAACCCTTTTTCAATTACTTCGACACTCAGCTACTCGATGACCTTCTTTTTCACACTTAAAACATTTTCTAGTCCCCAAAAGACAATCTCCACCATGCTTCTTTCCACACTTTGAGCATAAGGAAACATTCATCTTCTTTTCACAAGTATTCTGAGATTTCTCCTTGAACTCCATCTTTCATTTCTTGTAAAAACTATGACATGGATAAGTAACACCAACTTCCATTTCTACCTTGATATCACAACGCACAATTTCTTCATAGCTACTGAAGTCTCTTATAGCTAATGCCCTTCGCAGATTTGGTTTTAAGCCACTGAATAATCGATCAGCTTTACTTTCAGGTTGGATGATAAATCCTGATGTATACCTTGCAAGCCTTGTAAAATTTGCTTCATATATACCAACAGATTCATCATCCTTTTGGTTTAGTTCAAGAAACTCCTTCTCCATCGTTGTTCGAAGAATACGGGGGAAGTACTTATTGAAAAATAAGTTCTTGAACTCGTCCCATTCCATGGACTGAATTTCATCTCTTTGCCTTGTATTCTTGATAATATTCCACCATTGATCAGCATCACCATCCAAACGATATACTGCTAAGATGACTTTATCATGTTCAGAACATTGAAGAACTGAAAATATCATTTCAGTAGTACTGATCAATTGTTCATCAACAAGTGGATCAGAAGACCCACTGAAAGAAGGCGGACGTTGCCTCATGAAAGGCTCAATAGAATATTGTTCCCTTCTCTGCTCATTTGGAAGTCCAGAATGATTCATAGCTTGTGTAAGTATAGCAATAAGATTTTACACTCTATCTCCCATAACATTTTTTTGTTCAGGAGGACAATAATTGCATTGTCCATTGCATTGATCAACACGGTTCTTTCGGGTTCCAGCCATCATCTAAAACCCAAAAAGAATAGTGTGAGAGGGAAAAATCATGCTAGGGAAAACAACATAATAAAGGGGGAGTATCCTCAATATCTAACATCTTAGGTTAAATTCTATGATCGTTACCGTAGTTCTAGGATTGTATCCTATACGTATACTTATCCTTAGGGACATCCCTAGACATACCTTAGAAATATCTCTAGGGATCTCACTAATGTTTTCTCATCCATGTTTCCAAAGGATGACTAAACCTTTCCTCTAATACCAACTGTAGAGACCCGAAGCCTGACGTACATGGACATTACATTACTTTTTCGGAATACTTAGTACATAACAAAAACACACACACAAGGACTGTAATAGTTTAGTGTCTTTGGAAACTCGAAATATAATCTTCTAATCGTGGTGAAATATCTTCAACATCTCCCATAAAGATCTTCTTTTATTAAAAAACCTAAATCCTTTCTTTATGTCCTGGGGAAAAGAAAACATAAAAGGGTGAGCTCAAATGCTCAGTAAGGGTAAACAAAAGAAATATCAATCATGTCATATTCATAAGAACATATCTTTTGGAAATCATAACCTGAAAAAGAGATCATAATTTCATAACATGGGATAAATCATAGTAGGGAAATATAGTCCCAATAATCATAACATAAAACATGAAACATTGTGGCATACACACATAATCATAGAGAATCATTTCTTATTAGTCAAGACTCATTTCCAAGACTATCTTAGTGGACAAACTCCATTTTTGAACCGAGTTCACTCCTCGTTTCAGTCCTGTTTCACTGAACTGGTATAACCTACCATTCCAGCCATGTTTATCTCATGAGATATAAAAACATTACCCAATTCATTGGAGGGATATATAGGTCCCACCCATCTAATAATGAATCCATTCTTATGTGTTCCACAAAAATCATAAATTATACATCACTGCATAACCCATGTAAAAAAATGGAATTCTTAAACATCGTGACATCATAAAAAAATTCATATAAGATAAATGAATTTATAAAAATAATTCCATAACAACATAATAAAATCAATGTAATGATAGGGATAGAATCATAACCCTATATTATCTTAGATTGAAAATAATTTTGATAAAACACTTGAACTCCATTCTTGAGGAAAATATCCTTTCTACTTCAAAAACATTTTTCCTTTCTTAACATGTCATAAAATTTTAAACTAAAAGAAGTTGATTAAAAATAAACTTGAAAACTTGTAAAGGATGATTCTTGGAAATAATGTTTTAGAAAATCCATTCATGCCGTATAAGTTAAAAAAACATTCTTCGTACTTTTTTCGGAAAAGTCAAAAAGTACCTCGTACGAAAAACGAGAAAAGATTCCTTTCACATCCTTTACTAAAAATTCACCGAAGGGTAAAATTGGATTTAAAAAATTGTAGGTGGATGGAAATAATATTACATATCGAGGAAACCTGGATGTGGATGATAAAATACACCCCAGTAAATACTAAAGTATAAACAATCTCGGATAAAAATGAGATTGTGACATTTCCCTTACCATAGGTCCTATTTGCTTTGTATGTGTCTGAAACTCCTGTATAATGATTTAAATAATGTTATTGAATTATTCCAGAATCATACTAATTGTTATGATATCATATATAGTCATATTCTTAGCTTCTTATTAGTAATATTTCATTACTACTTGTTATTTGGGTGTTTATTACCTTTTGTTCTTATGCAAGTTTTGTCGAATAAATTCTTATTCTTCTCTTTAGGTTATAGATACCTCATTTCAAGAATGGTATTAGTGTAATATATATCTTATTCATTCATTCAATTCATTTATATAATCATTATGAAATGAAGATCATGTAGAACGAGTCACATCACATCGTGGAGATGGTATTCCGTACGTACGCACGAGTGATGATATGGTTTCTATGATCGTGGAATTGTATTAGAGTGTATGTATACTATTTCAGAATCACTATCACTTTATAATAGTCATATATAGTCATTATTTACACCATTATACCCATCCAAGTGAGGTGGTGGTGGAAAATAGATTACACCACGACGTGGAGACGGTATTCCGTACGTACGCACTTGCGGTGATTTCTTTTTCCGTAGGATGGATAGATGGTGAAATAGGTTTGTTTCATACTTATAATAACTTATCAGTATGTGAGTGATACTGATGTTATTACTTCATACTGAAACAACTAAAGAAGAAGAAGTGGAAGAAGAAATAAAGATGAAAGAATCGGTAACAGACATTACCTCTTCTTTGAAGTGCTTCTTTGAGACCTCCTTTTAGGGCACTAAAATAGATCTTTGAAGAAGACCATAACCTCTAGGATGTTTCTAGGGAAGTGGAGAGGAGAAATTGGCAGGGGTTGGCCGAGCTTGAAGGCTCAAAGTGGTGTGAGGAATAGGGGGAGGAGGTTCCCTTTTATAAGGGAGGAGAGGGGAACCTTTGGAATAACTAATAATATTATTTTATTATAAAGTCAAATTCGGTTTTTAGTAGCTCCAAATTGATATATTTAGAATATAATGTGGTTAGGGGTAGAAATACTATCATCCAATAGAATTTAGACTATTTTAGGTATCAATGATAACCATATCATTTAGTTTTAACTTTAAGTTAGATAATTTAACTTTTACCGTGTCTTCTTGTTTTCTTACACTATAAGGTTAATAAACTTACCATTTCAATCCAAACGAACCCCAAGTTGTTTATTATTAATATATATAATCGTATCTAAGTCATTTGGCCAAAACTTATATTTTTAGGAATAAAATAACAGTTAGTAATATAATATTTCTTTTAAAAACTATTTTATGTCAATTTTGACACTATTTAGTAATTGATTTTTGTGAAACTCATAATAGAATGATTAGTTCAAAAAAAGTTACTTAAATCAATAATAACATGTCATATTAACCTATAAAATTAGTGTAATTCATAAAAAGTCTAAAATTACATTTATCTGGGTATTTATATCATCAATTATGTCAATATTTCATTAATAAGATAATTACTGCATCATCATCGTGTCATAAATAAATTAATTTATTTAATGTCTAAAAGTTACAAAAAAAATACCATTATGTAGGAAATCGTTTTAGCTTTCTAATTAATACTTAAAGTCGAATTTATCTTATGTATAACGCCATATTAAAAATGGTTTACTTATTAAACATTGATTTTAACTATTTTAACCCTTCTTTAAATAAATAAATAATAAATGTCCTAATCTAATCCAAGTGGGCCTAAAAGGTGATATGTTATTCCTAAGATTGTTTTTGGTCGAATTAAACTTGTCCAATAGAATTAGGACATGTGTTAGGGTAATAATAATATAATTTTTACCCTTAATTACCCTATTTACTTTTAACCGTGGTAAAAAAAGTAAAAAGTTACTATTCACCAAAAAATTAATCTCATCTCACTGAACCACATTTTACTTACTGACATCAACCGTGTCTCTCAGATTTTCGAAATTCCACTCACAGAAGCGGTAAAATTATGTTTTATGAAAAATTCAGTTTTTTAACTACCACTTAGTGGTTTCACTATTCATCAAAAAATGAAAGTTTCCATAAAAGTACCAAAAATTAGGCCTAAGATATATTTGATATTATGAACTCAAAAATGATGTCTATTTTACCAAATTCCTAACATATCAGTTGCATTAATTAATTTAAAAATTAATTACTATCGTCAAAACAAATAGCTTGTTCTTTAGAGATAATAACTATCAAAAGATTGACAGTTGTTTATGTCTGGTTTAAATGTGAAATTACATCCAATGAACAACATTGTATTAAATTGTAAAAATATATACTAAATATACTTTAAAACCCCTCAAATTAATAATATGTCACTATTAATTATTTCGATTAAAAAGGTTGTTTTTAATTAAAATTTAGTAATTTTCACTATTAATCAAGAAATGAAAGTTATCCGAAAAGTACCAAAATTTCACCCTAAGCTAATTTTGATATTACGAATCCAAAAATGAATTACATTTTGAAAAATAAAATTTACCAAATTTCAAAAAGTGGTTATTACTATTCATAACGGCTAGTTTTAATAATATTTTAATAGCATATTGTTGTTTAGTGAAACCCATTATTGCGTACTACACACGCTATCAAGGAAGGTCGCGATTGCGTGTAATGCAATGAAATTGAAGGATGCGTGTTGTGCAAGCTCTTTTTGGTTTAGCATTCAAAAAAAGACGCTAATGAAATTAAAAAGAATATTTTTCATAAAATCTCGGGTTGTTACAATAAAACCCATCACATCATATATTGGTGGGAAGTAGGGTATTTTGGGTGCATCACGAGGGACAGGTTCTTAATGGATAAGTTGAGGAATTATTTGTCCCTTCCATTTATGGAAGTTGATATCTTGGACCTTTCATTGAAATAGAAATGTCAGCCTAAATCCCTTGGCCCTGGTGTAATGATGAGTTTATTCCAAGTAGTTAAAGAATGATGTATTAAGAATACTGGTAGATCACGCTATCATGAAACCTACTTGAAGAGAAATTGAGACAAAGGTATTATATTAGACAATGATTGTTCGTATGTGGATCTCATAACAACGTCTTTATGTTCATTGGGTGCCTTGAATAATTTCTAGAAAGTACTCTTGGACTTTAGGAAATCCCAACTAATGCCAAAGAGGAGGAACCCTAGAATGAAAACCACTATGTTATTTTGGTGGCCTCAGTTAAATTCTATTTGATCCTAATTAGTAGAATAAATATTATTCTCAAAACTGAGAAATAATTTTATTCATGTACAAAATGATATCATTAACTAAATAAATATTCATTCACCAGATTATTTGTAACATATATTTATTTATTTTATTTAAAATTTAATAAATATTTATTTATTAGTTTGTAAATGAAATATTTATTTATGTGAATAAAAATATTTATTTATTTATTTTGTGGTTCAATATATGGAATAGGAGGCCCACAATTCTACAATTGTTTGTGATTGATGACATCAATCACTCCCTATAAATATTTACATTTAAACTCCAATTCTGTGTCTCTAATTTAAACAAATGATCTTATAATTGGGATCATAATTTGGTGGTGACTTTTTTATTAACCTTTTCCTTTTATTAAGACTTAATTTTATTAACACAATTTCTGATGTGGGTTTTCCCACAAAGGTATTCTCTATTTTCAACCTTCTATTTTTGATGAAAAATTACAAATTGCGAGGTCTCAATTTATTTAAATATGGAAGAATGTAACACCCTAATATTTCAATGTACATTTATTTTCAATGTAATTCAATAACTTGAACTACAATAAACACCGAATTCAAGAGCACAAAAACATACCAAATTAGCCTTTCAAAAGTGGATATGAATAGTATTTACTTAATTTTGAACTATATAAAATCCTTTTAATTTTTAGAATCCATATTATGAGTTTCTTTGTCATAAGGTAATAACTATTTCATTTTTTTCAGATAAAAGAAATATTTTTCAAAAAATGCACTTTTACCGCCTTTTAATGTGAACCCTTTTTAAATCCAATATTTGAAACTTTTATGTATTAAATTTCAAAAACTAAACCATTTCATTAGAATCAGAACATAAGAATTTAGTTTCAATAATTGTTTGGTGTTTTTCACATAAATTTCTTATTTGTGTGAATAGTGAAAAATACTATATTTTAACTGAAAACAACTTTTTTAACAAAAATAATTCGTAGTGTTAAATTATGCATATTAATGTTTTGGAAGTATAAACAGATTATATTTTTACCATTTAATCCAATGTTGGTCATTTGAAGTAATTTCACTTAGAGATTAGACATAAACAAGTGTCAATATTTTGATAGATATTATTTCTTAAATATACGCCTTTCGATTTTGACACTTCAATTATTTTTAAATTAATAAATGCAATTCTATGATTTGAATTTGGATAAATAGACTTCATTTTTGGATTCGGAATATCGAAATTTTCCTAGGATGAATTTTTAGTATTTTTCATAAAATGTTCAATTAGAGATGAAGAGTGAAAATACACTGAGTTATCGTTTAAAACAGAATTTTTATTTAAATAATTATTTATTTTATTTAAATTTATTTTATGTCAAAATCGATACATAATACATATATAAGTTTAATTTAATTCATTGTAGTCAATTTATAATAATTTTAGATATATAAAAATATTTATAGTACTTTTCAAAGTCTCTTACCCACCTCCTAGGAGAATTTGTGAATTCACATAAAACATAATTTTACCACTTTTGTGAGTGGAATTTCTAAAATCTTGGAGAAATGGTTGATATCAGTAAGTAAAAAGTGGTTCAATAAGATAAAAATAAATTTCAATGTATTGTAACTTTTTTACTTTTATTTGCTATAGTTAAAATTAAATAGGTTGATTAAGGGTAAAAATGATATTATTATTACCCTAACACATGTCCTAATCCTATTTGATAAGTTTAATTAGACCAAAAATAATGTTAGGATTAAACTATGACCATTTATGTCCACTTCGATTAGATTAAGACATTTATTATTATTTTATTTAAAGAAGAGTTAAAAGAGTTAAAATCAATGTGTAATAACTAAACCATTTTTAATACAGGGTTATACATAAGGTAAATTAGACTATAAATATTCATTAGAAAGCAAAAATAATTTCCTACATACTAGTATTTTATTTATATTTTTTAGAGATTAAATAAATAAATTTACTAATCACACAATGATGATGTAGTAATTAACTTATTAATGAATGAATCATGTAAATGGTATTATAAATATTAAAATAAATATAATTTCAACGTTTTTATGACATCCACGAATTTTATAGGAGAATATGACATGTTAGGATTGATGAAATTTATTTTTTTGAAGTAATAATGATGTTATTATTAAAAAAACATATACAAAATAGTGTCAAAATTGACATAAAATAGTTTTTAAAACAAATATTATATTATTAAATGATATAATGGTCCTAAAAATATAAGGTTTGGCCAAAAGACTTATATAATAATATATATGAAATTAATGAACAAATTTGGGTTCTATTAGAAGTATATAGTATGTTTATTAACCATATAGTGTAAGAATACAAGAAGACACCGTAGAAGATAAATTATTTAACTTTGAGTTAAATCTAAATGATAAGGTTAAAATGGTATCCTACACATTTATAAAACCTATTTTTTGATAGTATTTCGACCCATACCCACCCTATCCTCTAAATAATTTATTTTGGAGCCATTATAAACTGAATATGAATTTATTTTAAAATAATATTTTATGTTTTTTCAAAAGTGCCCCTCACCCCTCTTATAAAAGGGAACTTCCCCTTCCCTCTAATTCACACCTCCAATGCCATTTGTCTCATCCAATACCTACCCAAATATCCTCCAAACTATCCTAACTGATTTTTAGATGCCTTCCTTTAGTCAGAAAGCCATCCTAAGGAGCCATTTTGATCAAATCAAAAGGAAGAACCCGAAGAAGATTTAATGATTTCACCACCCTCTTTCAAGTTCTCTTATTCTTCCACTTACTATTTATTTGTTTTTTCCATTAAAAAATAAAAAATATGGTATCTTATATATACTTTGATGTTATTTTAAATATGAAACAACTATATTCATTATTCTATCCATTTTATGAATGATAATGTCACCATGCGTGCGTACGTACGACTTACCGTCTCCACACCGTGGAGTAATTTGTTTTTCAACACTTTGTTTTTTGGATGGATATAATTCTCAGTAATATGTATATAAATATTAAAAATAACATGCTAATTTCTCTATAAAACTTATATATAATCCAAATCCACACCTTTATGGGAATGATATTGTCGCTCGTGCGTACGTATGGATTGCCGCCTCCACGATGCGATGAGACTAATTTCCACGCTCAACATTCATCAACGATTATAAAAATAAATATTAATTATAAGTATGTTATATATGACATAATAATTATACTCGATATATATATTTATATATGTATATGTACATACATATATCTTATGCACTTAGTTTCGTTAAAACAATAGTAAAACGGAAACTGCGTTTATGCGTACGTACGGACTACCGTCTCCATACACGGTTTTTTTCATTTCATGTATATGTCTATTATAAATATTTATATTCTAAATTTATATTATATATAAATCATGGTTTATATTCTAGAGGTATTTAAATCTTGATCTATGTAATACAATCAAGAGCAACAAGTTAAAACACGTACGATAAAGAAATCAATTACTACCCGAAATGTTAATTTAACATGGAAATTATTATTAAATTGGTAGTATAAAGTCATAAATGAATCATTTATGATATCATAAAAATTAATATGGTTCTTGAATAATTTAATAACAAACGAAAATCTTCTTATAGGTAGTTAAATGTACCCTCTACTAAAAGAATGTTCAAGTTAAGGGTTAATTCATCAATCTCATTATTATCCGAGATTGTTTATGTGTAAGTATTTACTGAGAAATTTTTATCCTCCATGTCCATTTTTCATAAAAATGATTTCAAAATGAATATTTTATGGACTTGTGAAAGTTACTCTTTATCATGATCAGAATTTTAAATGTTTTAGAGATTTATCTTTCTAAATCATTTTAATTAATGTCCATGTTTTCAAAATGATTTTAAGGATTTATTTATATAGACATGAATGTTTTGAAATAATAATTCTTTTCAAAATTTTAAATGTGGTATAGTACACTTTGATTAAAAATTATCTTTCAAATTACATCTTTATAAATGTCTGACTTTTAATTGATTTTACATAAAGGATATTTTTCTCAAAAGGTTTTTCTCATCATTTTCAACTATGTCTGCATCCTATACTGGATATTATTTTATTAAGGTTTATTTATTATAAAAAAATCATCCATATTTTATTGAATTAGTTGTGATATGTTTGAATGTGGAGGTTCTATTTTTATACCATTCTTGGTTTATTGTTAATATATAGACATTTCGTATGCTTGTTTTAATATGAATGTTTATGTAATATTTCAACCTTTTCATATTAGGAATGTACTGAAATTAGTAAGTGATAGGTGGAGCCCACTATAGCTCTTCAATGCATCAGTAGGTATCATGAGACAACTAGACATGGAATTGGGTAAGGCCTTTCCCAATTTGAGATATTGTTTTGGTTGAGACCTTAATCATTTTTAGACGTCTTGGTCGAGGCCTTGACAAAATGTTTCGGAATGTCCTACATTATACATTCCCTCATTAAGAAATTAATATTGATGGTTAATGTGGTCATTCAACTATTATAATACCCATGATTATATTTTATTATGGAATTATATACTCAGCTCATATTACTGCCATAAAAGTATTCATGTTTATTATTGGTAAAGGGATGTGGTTTAAATTATTCACCATTCTTAATATTTATGTTATCTTCTGTTGTATTGCTTACCCTAACTAAGCATTTGAGCTCACCCATTTCGTATGTTTTATTTTCCCAGGATCCTAAGAAGTGTTTTTTGTTTGAGATGTAGGGATAAGCTAAGGGAGCAACGGCATCCTCAAAGGATTTTTTGTTTTTTTTTGTGTTGTATGTTAGAAAGTGTAATATAACGTCCATATAAGTAATCTATTTTCCAAGATTTCTAAATTGATTGTTCTTTTGGGAAACGATTCCTTGTAAAAATTCCAATTTATTAAAATAATGCACCGACTCTGGGTAACTGGAGTCAGAGCGTTATAGTTGTTATCAGAGGAAGATTAGTAAAAACCATGGAAGCAGGATTTAGATAAACTCTGAATAGAGCACAAAGGCCAAAGATAGACTTTGAGGATTAGTATAGAAGAACATCTCTGAATTTTGGTAATGTAGAGATTTTGTTATTTTTTCCACGCAAATACATCCCATTCTTGATACGAGCAGGTAGAGGCGGCTCTGGAACAGATGTACCTAGGTTTAAAACCTGAAAACACCGCTATGAGCTAGACTCGAATGGGAACTAGTGCACGACAACAGGATTTTCTGCACTCTTGGTTATAAAAATCCTAGGGGATATGCTTAGAATAATTATCATTTTCTTTACAAACAACTATGAAGGGTTTATGAGTATATACCTCCTCAAATAAAACATTTTTGAGATTATGGATTATATCCACAAACTTTTAAATTTACATTAGGTATTTTACATGTTTGTAATTATGAATTGTGATTCATAAACTAACCTAGTGTATTTTACTATTTAGAAATGGCGCCCGGTAGAAGGAATGAGAACTCCAGCAATACATATGATCCAATGTGTAAGATGGGTCATATCATTCATGGTATTAAACAAACATTTAGAAAGGAAATAGTCTCCAATGTATTGTCATCATATGAATAAATAGTATCACGTGTTAATATGACCAGTAAAGAATTTTCTGAATCCTATGGCTTTGAACAGATGCCAGAGAAGAAAAGGCTGGTAGAATGAAATATGGATAAAGGAAAGAGGGAAAAGAAGAATTTTCCTATATGTGATAACTATGGGAAGAAACAGCGTGGAACTTTCTTGAAGGTAATGGGAGTTTGTTAATAGTGTAGTGAAAAAGGACCCCAAGTACGTGACTACAAGGGTAACAAAAAGGACTCAAATGTACAATGCTTCATCTGCATGAAGTTGGGACCCCATACGAACCAATGTCCAAATCATCAGAGTATTCCCTAAATGATGCTATTGGATAATAATAAAGATACAATACTACCATAGATGAGGAGGAATGATTAGTGTTCTTATGTTTTTATTATATAATTATGTCATTTGAGTGTCGTTTCAATGATGTATTGGTTATAATAATTATAAAGTATATAAGGATTATACTGCAATACTATTTCATTAGGGACTTAAGATTGTGTGGAAAAAATAAATGTGACTCAAATGCGGATTAAATTTTTGGAAATATATGGTTGAGAGAATGATACACCATAATATGGTTCTGATTATGTGGTAGTGATTTTGGAATAATACATGTTTGATTTGGATAAATTATATTGGATATTATTGACTACCTTGAAACTGATTAATGATTTGTATATTCCATCATTATTTGAGTTTAAAACATTTTATGAAAGAATGGGTATATCCAGTATTCTATAAGGAATAAGGGATCATGAATGTAATCAATATGGTTTTATGGTAATTCAAGATGTTGCAGTGTTTTAAAAGAATACATGATGAAGGTGTTAACATGTTATTAAGCAGAAAAAATGGATCTTCATTGGGTTTAACTTACTTATAAATTTTGGATTGTAAGTTTGGACAGAAGTATTTTGGATATATCTAATGGTTGGAATGGATTATGTTTGAAAGGTTATTTTTGGATTTTTTATAAAAGGACAACACTCAGACTATGTGAAAACCCATCATGTCAGACAATGCTGCGGGAATTGAAACCACAACCATAGTGCGATTGGGATTTATAGCCTACCACTAGACTACATGAAGTCCTAGGATTGTATAATGTAGTTTCTTTTTTAAGGGTCTAATATGTGAATAATAAATTCATTATTTTTGGAGCCCTATAGGATTAGGATAAATAGATTTTTTTTGAAATCTTATAGAGTTAAAGATGATTTTGTGGTAGGAATTAGTTGAAGGATGAAACTCTACTTGTCAAGTATATATATAAATATATATACATATATATATTCCTCTTATTCTATGGATAAATTAATTATTAATCATTAGGGAATGGATCTAAAAAAAATTCGTTATCATAATACCATCCGTTTTGTTGAACCGATGGTATTTTAAATCATCATAGATTGGTTGCTTCGAGGCCCACAATTCTACAATTGTTTGTGATTGATGACTACAATAATTCTCTATAAATATTTATGTTTTTCCTCCAATTATGTGTCTTTAATTTCCACCAATGTTCTCCTAATCAAGATCATAATTTGGAGGTGACTTTTTTATTCCACTTTTCCTCTTATTAAGAGTAATTTTTTTTTCACAATTTCTGATGTGGAATTTCCCAGAAAGGTATTTTATATTTTCAACCTTTTATTTTTCAAAAACAATTTCAAATTGAAAGGTTTAAATTTATTTATGGTGTGAAGAATGTAACACCCCAAGATTTCAATGTATGTTATTTCATCAATGTAATTCAATAACTTGCACTACATGCAACACCGAGTTCAAGCGCACCACAAATTACCAAACTAGCCGTTCAAAAGAGGTTATGAATAATATTAACTGAATTTTGAACTATATACAATCCTTATAATTTTTGGATCCATATTACATGTTTCATAGACATAATGTAAGAACTAATTCCTTTTTTTCAGATAAAAAAAATATTTTTCAAAAAATGAACATTTACCACCTTTTAATGGTGAACCATTTTAACTAAAATATTTGAAACTTTTATATATTCAATTTGAAAAAATAAACTTCTTCTTTAGAATCGGGACATAATAATTTAGTTTCAATACATTTATAGGGTTTTTTCTGATAACTATTATATTTGGTGAATAGTGAAAAATACTATATTTTAACTGAAAACAAATTTTTTTATCATTATAATTTATATTGTTAAATTATACATTTTACTGGTTTGGAAGTATAAATAGATCATATTTTTACCATTTAATCCAATTATGGTCATTTTAAGTAATTCCACTTTGAGATTGGACAAAAACCGGTGTCAATCTTTTGATAGATAATGTTGCTTAAATATACGCCTTTAGGTTTTGACAATGGGAATTAATTTTAAATTAATAAATATAACTTCTATGTTCTGAATTTTGAAAAATAGACTTCATTTTTGGATTCAGAATACCTAAATTATCCTAGGATGGATTTTTGGTATTTTTCTAAATATGTTCAATTTTTGATGAATAGTGAAAAAAACACTATGTTATCGTTTAAAAACGAGTTTTTATTTAAATTATTATTTATTTTATTTATGTTTTTTTGGTAAAAATAGATACATAATACAAATATAATTTCAATTTATTTCATTGGAGTTAATTTATAAAAATTTTAGATATGTAAAAAATTTATAGAACTTCTCACTGTCTATTACACAACTCTTAGGAGAATTTGCGAATTCATATAAAACAGAATTTTACCACTTCTGTGAGTATAATTTAAAAAATCCGAGAGACATGGTTGATATATGTATGTAATATTTGATTCAATAAGATAAAAATAACTTTTGGTGAATAGTATGTTTTTACTTTTATTTACCACGGTTAAAAATAAATAGGATAATTAAGGGTACAAATTATATTATTATTACCATAAAAATGTTCTTATTCTATTGGATAAGTTTAATTCGACCAAAAAAACCTTAGGAATAAAATATGACCATTTAGGTCCACTTGGATTAGATTAAGACATTTATTATTATTTTATTTAAAGAAGAGTTAAATGAGTTAAAATCATTGTTTAATAACTAAAACATATTTAATATAGGGTTATAAATAAGATAAATTCGACTATAAATATTCATTATAAATCTAATAAGATTTTCTACATAATCGTATTTTATTTATTATTTTTAGTGATTAAATAATTAAATTTATTAATGACACAATGATGATGCAATAATTACCTTATTAATGAAAGAATCAAATAAATGGTATTATAAATATTAAAATAAATATAATATCAACGTTTTTAGAGCATCCAATAATTTTCTAGGTGAATATGACATGTTATAATTGATTAAATGTATTTTTTTGATGTAATCATGCTGTTATTATTTAAAAAAAATTACCAAATAGTGTCAAAATTTACAAATAATAGTTTTTATGTCAAATATTATATTAATAATTTATATAATGATCCAAAATATATAAGGTTTGGACAAAAGACTTATATAAAAATATATATATTACATTACAGAATCAATTGGGGTTAGAATGGCAGCATATAGTATGTTTATTAACCATATAGTGTACGAATACAAGAAGACAACGTAAAAGATAAATTATTTAACTTCAAGTTAAATCTAAATGGCATGGATAAAATGGTAACCTAAACCTATCTAAAACCTATTGGTTGATAGGAATTCGACCCATCCCCACCCTATCCAATAAATAAGTCACTTTGGAGCCGTTATAATCTGAATAGTAATTTATTATAAAATAATATTTGACGTTTTTCCAATGGTTTCCCTCACCCCTCTTATAAAAGGGAACTTCCCCTTATCTCCAATTCACACCTGAAAAGCCATTTGGATCGGCCATCCCCTACCCAAATATCCTCCGAACTATCCTAACATCATCCTAGAGGAATTCCTTTGGTCCGAAAGCTTTCCTAAGGAGCCCTTTTTATCAAATCAAAAGGAAGAACCTGAAGAAGAGGTAATGATTTCACCACCCTCTTTCAAGTTCTCTTATTCTTCCACTTACTCTTTATTTGTTATTTCCATTCCTAAATAATATATCCAAGATTGTATATATACTTTTATGTTATTATAAATATGGAACAACTATATTCATTATTCTATCCATCTTATGAATGGTAATGTCACTATGTGTGCATGCGTACGGCTTACCGTCTCCACGCTGTGGTGTAATATGTTATTCAACACTATGTTATTTTGATGGATATAATGATGAGTAATATGTATATAAAGAATGAATATAACATGCTAATGTCTCTGTAAAGTAAATATACCATGCGATTCCACACCATTAAGGAAATGATATTGTCGCTCGTGCGTAAGTATGGATTGCCGTCTCCACGACGCGATGAGATTCATTTCTACATACACCATTCATTGAGAATTATAAATATATGTTACTAATGAGTATGTAATATATGAAATAATAATTCTACTAGAGATATATATATTTATATATATATATATGTACTTTCTGTTATCTTATTCACATAGTTCCGTTCAATAAGACAGGGAAACGAAAACCACGTTTATGCGTACGTACGGACTACCGTCCCCATAAAAGGCGTTTTTCATTTCATTTATATGTCTATTATACATATTTATATTCTAAATATATATGATATATAAATAATGTTTTATATTCTGGATGTATTTAAATCTTGATCTATGTGATATAATCAAGAGTAACAAGTTAAAACACGTATGATAAAGACAACAATTATTACCCGAAATGTTAATTTAACATGGAAGTTATTATTAAAAGGGTAGTATAAAGTCATATATGAATCATGTATGATATCATAAATATTAATATGGTTCTGGTATCATTTAATAAATAGTACGATCTTCATACTGGAGGTTAAACGTACCCTCGACTAAAGGAATGTTCAAAGTAAGGGTTAATTCCTCAATCTCATTATTATCCGAGATTTTTTATGTGTAAGTATTTACGGTGAAATTTTTCCCATCCTTTTCAATTTTTCATAAAAATGATTTCAAAATGAATATTTTATGGATTATTTAAAGTTACACTTTATCAAGATCATAATTTTAAAGGTTTTAATGATTTATCTTTCTAAATATTTTTAATTAATGTCCATGTTTTCAAAATGATTTTAAATATTTATTTATATGGACATGAATGTATTTAAATGAGAACTATTTTCAAAATATTCAAAGTGGTATGGGATAAATTGATTCAAAAATATCATTTAAATTACTTCCTTTATAAATGTGTGACTTTTAAATGATTTTACAGAACTGATATTTCTCTCAAAAAGTTTTACTCATAATTTTCAACTATGTCAGCATCATTTACTAGATATTATTTTTTATTGAAGTTTATTTATTATAATGCAATATTACATATTGTATTTAATGATTTATGATATATTTGACTATGGATGTTCTATTTTTATACCACTCATGGTTTATGGTTAATATATTGACATTTCATATTCTAGTTTTAATACGAGTTTTTATGTTATATTTGAACCTTTTAATATGAAGAATTTATTGGACTTAGTAAATGATGGCTGGAGCCCATTATAGTCTCTTGATGCATCAGTAGGTCTCATGAGACAACTAGATGGGTAGTTGGCCGAGGCCTTTCGCAATTTGAGAAAAGGTTTTGGTCGAGGCATTAATAATTTTTAGACATCTTAGCCGAGGCCTTGATAAAATGTTTCAGAATGTCTGACATTATACATTCCCTCATTATGAAAATAATATTTATGGTTCATGCAGAAATTTGTCTAGTAGAATACCGACGATTATGTTTTATTATGTCATTATTTACTCATCTCATATTCCTGAAATAAAAGTATTCATGTTTATTATTGGTAACGGAATGTGGTTTCAATTATTCACCATACATAATATTTATGTTATCTTCTACGGTATTGCATACCCTTATGAGTGTTTGAGCTCACACCTTTCATATGTTTCATTTTCCCAGGATCCCAAGAAGTGATTTATGTTTGAGATGAAGGGTTAAGTTAAGGGAGAAATTGCATTCTCAAAGGTTTTTTTTTGTTTTGTGTTGTATGTTAAAAAGTGTAATGTAACATCCATGTATGTAATCTATTTTCCAGGAATTCTAAACTGATCGGTGTTTCGGGACTTGATTCCTTGTAATCATGACAATGTATTAAAATAATGCACCGACTCTGGGTAACTAGGGTCTGGGCATTACAATGACAATATATGGTAACAAAATTGGAATAGGGTATGGTGGCATGGTCGACCCAAGTCGGATCCTTGATAGTTATTTTCAAAGAGGATTGTTGTTGGGATACATTTTCATAAGTGCATGAGGTAAAATATAATGGAATAAATATTGTTATGGAACATCATTTATCATTGACTAATATGATTCCCATTATGAGAGGATTTCTGAATACTGAGGATGTTATTCTGATTAGGTAGGAAAAGAGCAGTAATTGGTGATTTCTATGGGTTCTCATGTATGAGTGGGTCAACCACATCTAGTCATTGTATGTGGTAATGAATGGAACATGTTCAAAGGATATAATTTTTTGTTTGGTGGGTGAATTTAATGATACAACCATAGTTGGGACCATCATATTAGTAACTGGTGAATGAACCTGATGGTGGATGGTTTGTTATAATTGTGAGACTTGTTGTTGGATAGTTGGAATAATGCAAGGTTACCAGTTTGGGGTAAGAATCTGATATGATATAGTTCCTTATAAAATACTGGAATCATGTTATAGATGATTAGTTGGAGGGATTTAGTGTTTTGACATCAGTCTTGTGTTGTCTTTAGTGTGATCTGAGTGCAAGAAAAACAAAATGTGAGTAATTTCATTGAGTGGGAGGATGGTTATATGGATGTATGGTTGTAAATACAACCATGATAAAACAACATGATTCCATTTTAAACACCGATTTAATCCAATGATTAATCATTTGATGCCATAAATATTATAGAATAATGAATGGGTGATGCAAAGATGTTTCTATGGAGGACACCGACCATTTTTAAGAGAGGATGATTAGATAATGACCAAATGGTGTTTTTGTGTGGAATTAGAAATAATGATATATAATCCTTGATGGTATCATTGTTAAAAATGGGGTTATTGGGTCATAGGTCTACTATAAATATATTTTCTATAAGGCCCCAATAATAAAAATTTCATAATCTTGATTTAAGTCAATAATTTGACCATATTTCACATTGAGGATCTTTTCAAATTTACATTTATAGAGAATTTTTTCGTAACAATTACATAATTGACCTAGACATTACATGTGGATATTTAAACTCAGTATCTACTTTTTCCACAATAGGAAACCCTTTAAAAAAATATCATTTCTTTTTTTATGATAAAAATCTTCATGAATTATTATTTTATCTTACCCTTACATATAAATTGTGGAATACATTTCAAATACATGGGACTGTCATAAAAGGCCTCCGTATGGAATATAAAATGAGTAATTAAATCATTAGTTCATGAATATTTAAATCCCATGAAATTTTCTCCCAAAATCATAACGGTCACCCAGGAAACATAAACTAATCATCTTACGTCATGTAATCATAATATTCATAAAAAACATCATAAAAAACAAAAAACATAAGGATAAAATGTGGAATACATATCATAATTAAATTATAACGTTGAAAACAACATAGGGAGTAACCTTTAGGGTTACGTTTGGAATACCCATCACTGTATATTCTCAAAATATCTTAGGGTAACCATTAATGATTACCACCATCATGTTAGTGAACTCATTGGATGGATATTACATGCTCACCTACCCATGGTTTATAATAGAACATCCCATATACATAAATAATGACCTAAAACCATAACATGATCATAAAAAATATAATCATCTTAAAGGAACAATAAAATTTCCGCTTTTGAATTCACATGATATTATTTAAATATATTAAAATAGGAAATCAAATTTAACGAAACAAATTTAAAATATTTAAATGTTGATTTTTGAATCAATGTTTTATATAAAAAAATTTTAATTAAGAAATTTATAATCAAATTAAAACATTAATGTTTATATAAATAAATCAATATTACCCACATGAATAAATGGACATCAGTAAAAATGATTTGGAATAATAATTCTTTAAAATTTTTAAATAAAGTTATAGTTAAAGAGTATCGAAACACCTAATAAACTGTTGAATAAATATCATTAATGAATAACTTCAAAATAAAATTTAAATATCATGAGAATATAGTTTTTCATGATATTAATTGTCTACAAGGTTGTATACACACATTATAGTATAATAATGGTTCACAATATCATGATATGCCTCAATGAAAGGAGATTTGTATGTTGTCCCTTACAAATATTATATCATTAGATTAATGAACAATTAATGACATAATTATGTGTGAAAATATAAATTAACATAATATAAGTTTATATTATGATTAAAAAAAATATTTTACATTCACACATATGTTTGTAAAAACAAAACAAATGACATGGATATTTACCTCAAAGAATGGTGACTGAGTTACGATTTCCCTTACATCGAGTCCAACATGTCTAGTTCAATAAATATATTAATGGTTAATAGTCTTAGCTTAATTTATACTTACTAGTACCTTTTTCAATTTCATTATTCATTTTATATTTCTTATTACCATGTAATATTAATTATTTAATTAATTGTGTTCATATCTGACATTTTGTCGATGTTCGGTACTTGATTAAAAAATGAACAGGTTTTGAGGAAAATTATCCATGTTGTAAAAGTTTCATAATCTACAGAATGATATTCATGATTTAAATATCATATATATCTCATATATTTGTATTTATAATAGTCTATAATAATAGTAAATATGAAATGAAATTTATTGTTCATAGAGATGGAAGACGTATATACGCATGAATGATACTTACATTTCCTTATCGTATTAAAAGAATGAAAAATAAATTATTCATATGTATACTATAATTTCATTATAATATTTTTTATATATGTTAAATAGTTTTTTAACTCCATCATTTATATATTCCATGTATGGCATGAATGAGTCATATCACTTTTAGGGGGCGGTAGTCCACATATTCTCAAATGAAATTGTCGTATTTATACATTATGGAAAGTGTAATGGCATGTTATAAAAAATATAAGAATCAGAGAGATAATATAAATATAATATATTTTATATATACAAATATTGTTTCCTAATAATTTCCTCTAAGAGTGGTGGTTGGAGAAAATTGAACAATCATAATTTTTTGAGGTAGTAGTTCGCCAAGCACATAAACAATATGTTATATATCCATTAAATGGTTTTGTGTGAATTTTTAGATTGAACTAATAGAATAAAAACATAATTGTATATTTATAATACTTATTTTTTAATAAAATAATGTAATAAATATAAGATATGTTATTATAAAACTAAAATAAATTATATGAAATTGGGAGAAGACATTACCTCGAAATTGGGTAACTCTTTTTCATTTGAGCCGAAATGCTTCCTTGAATTTCCTTCTTCCCAAGGCAAGGCTTATAAAAGTATGGAAGGAATTTTTTTATCTTATTTGAGTATAATTTGGACGAAACAAAGGGTATATATATGTGGGAGTAAGTGGGTAGAGGTGGGTTTCCTTTTATAAGATGGAGGAGTGGCACTTTAAGAAAGTCTTGAAATTTTATTTTAGTATAAATTGATTATCAAATTATAATAGCTCAAAATTTATAAATCCAGAGTATAATAATAGTATGGGTCAAAATAATATCAAAAAACCGGTTTTATTCAAGTATAGTTAACAAATATAACCTTATCTATTATCTTTAACCCTTAGTTAAATAAATTTACTCTTACCATATCTTCTTTTATTTTTACACTCTATGGATAATATAGTTTTTATAAAATGACAAAAGAATCCCTTTGGATAATTAAGTATATCTATAACATTATATATGTAATTTTTATGAATCCAAGATTTTTATTACTATTATATCATTTAATAATACAATATTTGTTTTAAAAACTCATTTATGTAAATTTTGACACTATTTTCTAATAGATTTTTGTTAACGTCATAAAAAATTGATTCATTATAAAAAAACATTAATTATAATATATATTGACATATTCATATACAAAATTCGTTGACGACACCTAAATTTCAAATTTAACTTTTTATTAACATTTATAATATAATCGACTTGAATCATTCATTAGTAATGTAATTACTGCATCATCATTGTTTCATAAATATATTAATTTGATTAATTTATATAAATTAAAAATAAAATAACATGATGTAGGAAATATTCTTATATTTATAATTATTATATTTATTCTAGGTGAAGTCTTATAAAACCCCATATTAAAATTGACTTATTAAGAAGATATATGTATATTTTATATTTCTCTTTTCTTTCAATTAATTATTATAACATGTCATTATCACACCCAAGTGGCTACCAAATGCCTAAACATAGAACTGAGAATTTTTTGGGTCACCTGTGACAAATAAAGAAAGAATAGGTTGTATGTGGGGGTATTTTTTATATTTTATAATATTATTTTTACCCTTATTTACCTAATTTACACTTTAGCAGTGGTAAATAAAAATAATTACTAATGACACTATTCATAAGGTCAAAAATAAAAGGATCATATTTACCCAAATTTTAACATATGATTCAATATATGGAATCCATTTTTCCAAATTCTAAACACAGATATTATAGTAATTCCTAATTAATTCCATTTGTCAAAATAAGAAAACTAGATTTTAAAAATTAAAAACCATCATCAGATTGAAATGTGTTTATATCGATGTTCAATTTGAAATTAAATTCATGGACAATAATTTGATTAAATTTTTAATAAATTATGAAATTACACTTTAAAAATATTAAAAATATAATATAACTATATAAATAAAATAGAAGAAAATTCTGTTTTGAATTAAAATATAGTATTTTTAACTATTAAATAGAAATTGAATTTTATCATAAAAATAAAAAAAATGAAACTGAAGAAAATTTTTATCCCCTACATCTAATGAAATAAGTTTAGTTTTTAAAATAGAGCTTATAAATGTGACAAAAAAATATATTTAAAAAGGATTCACCATCAAAAGTCTGTGAAACTACATTTTAAAAACATCCGAGAATTTTATGACTAAAATTAGATTTATTCACATTTTCATCCACTCAAATATATTAGATGAATGTAAAAACATTTAAAAATCATGTTTATTCATAATATAGTTAGTTATGTTCATTCTTTTGAATACAATGATGAGGCCTTAACTACTATTTAAAATAATAATTGTATTATTTTTCGGTATAACATAGTGTTGTAAGAAAAATAAGATTTTGAATAAATACATAGTTTTATATCACATAGGATATCATTCATATAATCCCATGTAAAGTAAAATTAATATTTAATTCATAAATATTAATAAATACGATTCAGTCTTGTCATATGATTAACTGGGATGTGACATTCTTCCCCTATTGGAAATTGCGTCCTCGCAATTTTAAAATTAGTCTTAGTTTCTCCATTGAAAACCCCACATAGGAAAAATAGTTAATAATACTATCACTATAAAATAACAAAAGGAAAGTAAAAAACAGGTCACTTGAGAAAACACAAACTGTGAGTCCACATAGGAAAACATTTATCTGGGAGAAAAACTATCCATCTTGTTCTAATGGACAGTGATAGAATTAATGATCAGGAGAAAGTTAATAATGAGAAAACCAAAAACATCTGATGGGTTAAATGGTATTTGATTTCATAATATGAAATGTTAATAGTGAATGTTTTTGTTTTAAGGTCCTTGTAATATTTTTGAGAATTACTTTACAACTTATAATAAAAATAGAATGAAATTTACTTACATTAAAATTATAATTTTATCCTTTATTCAAAGTCCACCCCATACTCATATTTTTCTCCAAAAGATGATTATTTAGGATGAATCAACTTATTAATACAAATAAGATTAACTATATATTACACATATCTTGAAACATTATCAAAAAACAAAATGCTTAGTTTAAGATTAGATAATCCCCCAAAAGAGTAATCATTTATAAGGTGATAGACTAATTTTAATCTTCAATGTTCAATATTATTAGCCAATGATTAACATGGGACATTTAGAAAAAAAATTTCCATAAAATTACTCAAAATAATCCAACTAATAATGTGACACAAAACTCAAATTATTTTTATAACATAGTCATCCATGATAAATTTTAACATGAATCTCCTAATAAAATTGTTCACTCTTAATGTCTCACACTGAGATTTTATTAAACTAATCACATATTCTCCTTGACATGATTATCTTTTACATAAATAAAATAATTCAATTAATTCCACAATTAATGTCATATATTATTCCATAACTTAATTTAACCATTACTCCTCAATTAATATCACATATTACTCTATTTACCTTAATGATATTACGTTCCCAGAATAGTGAATGGATTCCGAAATAACATTTAACCCTTAATCCCAGAATCATTTTCCAATCTCATGGATATCCATTTTATAAAACATTTGTATCCTTATTAAATACATTCTTAATACATGAAATCATTTAACTACAAATAATAAGTCATACTAAGGATGGAATTCAGGTAGGCCAATGGTTGGTGATTAAGGCCTATCACACTATGGTTGTGGGTTCAATTCTTGTAGGCCTGTCTGATGTGGCAGATAGTCACACAGTCTGTGTGTTGTATTTTTTCCAAAAATGTAAAATTATTATATCATTAATAAAATGAGGTAAAATTCTAAAAAAAACCACAACTTGTTTTATCCTCAAAGGATACTCAATATCTTTCATTTTCACCCCCTAAAGTA
The DNA here is from genome assembly GCA_963277665.1 of Viscum album. Lineage (NCBI taxonomy): Eukaryota > Viridiplantae > Streptophyta > Magnoliopsida > Santalales > Viscaceae > Viscum > Viscum album. The sequence goes on from OY728127.1 coordinate 900,358,292, forward strand.
CTAACCCATAGCTACCTAAAAAATAAATGTATACAAAAACACAATTTATTACCATGAAATTACATAACATATGCCTCAAAATTGGTATTTTAGACATTCATCTCATGATCATCATTAAAATTATAAACCCATAAGGAGATCCCTTATTCTTAAAAAATTCATAACCTCCAAAGTTTTCTAAACCACTATCTGGAAGAAATATAAGGCCACAACCCTATATATTAAAAAATATTGATTTACGTCCATAAGTTTACCTTATTTCACATTGAGTATCATTTCAAGTTTAAATTTTTATATAATTAGGCTATAACAATTACATAATAGACCCAGATGTTACATGATCACAGTTACACACAATATCCACTTTTTCCACCAATAGAAACCCTTTAAATTACATGAATTATTTTTCATGATAAAAATATTATTGATGTCTTCATTTCTCAAACAAATTCTTATACCCAGTGGAATACCTTTCAAAAACATGGTATCAGCATAAAAATCTCATTATGGTATATAAAATAAAGAATAAATCTATTAGTCCAAGAATATGTAATACACATGAAAACATTTTCAGAAAATCATACTATTTAATAATGAAACAAAAAAAATTATCTTACATCATGAAATCATAACATTCCAACAAAATTTCATATAAATCATAAAACATAATCGTTAAATCTGAAATCTATATCATACTTAAATTATAGCTTTCATATCTTTATGGGGAGTAACATTCATGATTATGTTTGAAATAACCATCATAGTATATTTCATAAATCTCTTTGTAGAAACTATAAAGTTTACCTTTGCCACGTTACCCATTTCATTGGAGAGCTATCACAGGCTCAACCTCCATCGAATTATCATGGAACAACCCATATACCCAAAAAATTTCCAAGTCCCATAACATAATCATAAAACATTAACCATTATAATGGAAAAATAATATTTCCACATTTTCATTCACAATATATCATTTCATGAAAATGACATAATCAATCCAATTTAAAACAACCATTAACAAATTTAAAAAGATGACTTTTAAATCAAATTTCCCCACAAAACATTGAAAACTATTAAAGGAATTACCAATTTAATAAATTCATGTCCATATAAATAAACCCATAAAATCATTTTGAATACAATAACATCAATGATAAATATTTAGAATAATAATTCTTTCAAACATTTAAAATTATGTGTTTGTTATAGAGTCCTGTAAAATAAGAGAAACACAAGAATAATAATAATTAAATATTTACATTAAATGAAACATTATATATCATAATAATATAGATATTAATTTTATAAAATTTCAAAATGGTTTTATATACACCTTATAGGATTGTAAAGTTCACAATGTCATGATATGCCCGAATGAAAAGAGATTGAGGCATTGTCCCTTACAAAGATCATATAATTAGATTAAGGATAAATCAGTGAAATAATAATCTGTGAAAAATTTAAATACACCCAATATAAGTGGATTTTATGTGTAAAACAATCAGAGGACATTCACACAATTTCATAGAAAAACAAAGCCAATTACATGGATATTTAGCTCAATGAATAGAGACTCAGTTAAGATTTCCCTTACCTCGACTATGAATTATCTCATTCATTATGAATATTCATGAATAATAAAATTATATTAATTTGAACATTCATAAAAAAAATAAAGTTTATTAATTATTTTATATTACATACTACCATGTAATAACAATTATTTAATTATTTGAGTTCTTATCATACATTTTGGGATTGTTTAGTATGTGGGTCAAAAATGAAATTGTTTTGAGGAAAATTATCCATGTTTTCATAAGTAATTAATCTAAATAATTATATTAATGATTTAAGTAGCATGTATATCTAGTACATTTTACATTATAATATTCCAAAATATTTTGATATAAGAAATTAAATGTATCGTTCATTGAGACGATAGGTTGTACGTATGCATGAATGCTACATTCATTTTATTGTTATATTATAAAAATGAAAACTAAATGACAAATATGTAAATTAGATTTCAGTATAATATCTATGTTATATATGTTACATTGTTCCATTAGAACAATAATTTATTTATTCCATATACTACAAGAATGATTTATATCACTTTGAGGGTGCAGTAGTCCACAATTCCTCAAATGGTATTATCTCAATTACACATTATGAAAAGCATAAACTTATGCTTTAATTAAAAATTTGGTAGAATAGAGTCAATATAAATATAATATATATATATATATAATATTTAAATATAGTTCCATCATAATGTCCACCAATAGAGGTGGTAGGAGAAAACTGAAAAATCATCATTTCGTGAGACAATAGTTCACCGTATACAGAAATAGTATGTTCTATATCCATTAAATGGAGGCGTGTGTATGTTTAGGTAAAACACCTATCATAAAAAAATTTAGTATATTTTGGATACCTTTGTTGTTAGAAAATAATAAAATAAATAAAGGATATGTGGTTGGATAAAGAAAATAAATTAAAGGATCTTGAGAGAAGATGATACATCTAAATCGAGTAAATCCTTTTGATTGGATCCAAAAGGGATAATTTAGTTTCCCTCATCACAAGGTAAAGATTATAGGTGTAATGGAGGAATTTTTGGAAGTTATTTTCAAAGAAATTGGATGAGAAAATGGTTATTGATAAGTGATAGGTAGTGGGTTGAGGTGGTGGAATTTTATAAGAGGGGGAGGTGTACTTTAAAGAAGTCATGAAATTTTATTTTATTATAAAATTATTTTGGAATTATAATAGTTCCAAATTGATAATTTTCGTGGATAATATGAGTTTGGCTCAAAACACTTTAAAACAATTTGTTTTACAAAATTTTAGGTCACGAATTTATCCAAATATATTGGCTTTAACCCTTAGTTATATAAATTAACTCTTACTGTCTTCATTTTTGAACAATATGGTTAATATATTTTCAATTGAATTCCAAGAGAATTGATTGTGGATCATTTATAAAAATTTTAATATTATATATTACATTTTTTATTATAATAGATTTCGATGACAATTATATCATTTTATAAAATATTATTTGTTTTAAAAACTCATTTATATCAATTTTGACACTCTTTAGTAATTGATTTTTGTTCAAATCATAATAACATGATTCATTTGAAAAAACTAAATTAACACAAATATAACATGAAATAAGAATATATAAAATTTGTAAATGGCATTAAAATTTTAAAATTACATTTATTTTAATATTTATAATATCGTTTATTTCAATCGTTAATTAATAAGGTAATCATTGAATCATCATTGTGTCATTATTTAATTAATTAATTTAATGTTTAAAACTAATAAATAAAATACCACTATTTAGGAAATATAGTTATGTTTCTAATATATATATATAGTCAAATTGTTCAATAATGTAACCCCATATTAAAATTATTTTATTAAAAAGAACCATGTTTATGTTATATTTCCCTTTATAATGAATTGATTATTATAACATGTCATTATCACACCCCAGACGCTCCCATTTTCCCAATGTTTAGAGTAATGATTTTTTTGGTCACCCATTACTCATCCAATTTTATTGGGACACATGTTATCAAATTGTTTATACTTGTATAATATTATTTTTACCCTTATTTATCTAACTAACATTATAACTGTGGTATATAAAAATAATTACTAAAGTTACTACTCACAATTTCTAAAAATAAAAGGTTCATATTTAGAAAATTCGAACCTAATTATTGACAATATGGAAACCATTTTTCTATGTTCAAAACTCATAATATTTAATAATTAATTTCAAATTAAATCATGGTGTCAAAATGAAAAAAATGGGTTATTAAAATGTAAAAAGCATCAAAATATTAACACGTGCTTATATCAAATTTCATTATGATATTACTTACAATGAACATCATTATTTTAAATGATAATAACACAATAAATTTTTAATTTATAACTAATTAAAAATAGAAAATAACTGCATAAATAAATGATATGAAATGGATGTTTTGTATTAAAATGAATTATTTTTCACTATTAATTATAAAAACAAATTTATCATAAAAATACAAAAAAATAAACAAAATTAAAATTTTATGTCCCAATTCTATAGAAGATGTTTATTTTTTCCCATATAACATATCCTAGTTAAAAAATAGATATTTACAATGGTTTCACAATCCTAAGACGGTAATAAACCTTTTAAAAATAATAGTGTATTTTATGCTTTAAATATGATTTATTCTCATTTTAAGCCTCTAAAATTTATTGGATAAACGTAAAAATTATTTAACAAAATTTGTTAATAATAAAAAAATTATTTATTTTAATTACATCCAATTCAATGACTTTGTGTTACCTATTATTTAAAATAATAATTTTATTATTTTTTGGTATAACTTATTATTGTGTGGAATGTATGATTTAGGAGAATCCATTATTTTTGTGTTGGATACGCTATCAGGTATAACAACCCTTCTAAAATTAAATTTTTTATTTAATTCATACAGATTAATAAATATGAATAGATCTCATTCTATAATTAACCGTGATGTTACACACTTCCCCCTTTTAGAAATTGCATCCTCTCAATTTTAAAATTTGGCTTGGTAACATAATGGAAAATCCTGCATCATAAAAAGTGTCTATAAGAATATCACTATAAAATAAATAATGTGAAGTAAAAAGTAACTGGAGATAACAAATACTATTTTTACATTTAAGAAACCATTATTATGGAAGAATAACTAACCAAATTGTTCTGATAGAGACTGATAGAACATATGATTTGGAAAAAGATAACATTTAAAAAACCATAGCCATTTGATGGGTTAAACGATATTTGATTTGCATTATGATAACTACTAAGAAAACATTATTTATGTTTCTTTTATTATGTTGAGTTATTTTATTACTACATAGAATTATAACATAAGGAAATTTACTTACATGAAAAATAGAGTTTTATACCTTTATCAAATACCACCCCGAACTCATATTTTTCTCTAAACATTGTGTATTCCAAATGAATCAACATATTAATCCAAAAAAGATTAAATATTTATTTATGCTATCATGAATCATTTTACATAACCAAAATGGTTAGTACAATATCAAATAATCCCCCCCAAAAAAATATCCAGTATAATGAGATTTACTACTTTAAATCTCCAAATTTCAATAGTAATACCCATAGTTCAACAAAGACCATTCAACAATGAAATTTCCTTAAACTTCCACATAATAATATAACTCATAATGAAACCAAAAAATTAGAATAATTTGATAACATAGTATTACAAGATAAATTTTACCATATATCTCCATATAAAATCTATCACAGTAAAAGTATTATACTAAATATTAATTAACCTAATCACAAATTCTCCATGATATGTTAATCATTTCCATAAATAACTTATTCCCATAAATCCACAATTAAAATCATAGATTATTACTTAATATCATTCAACCATTACTCCTCAATTATAATCCCATAGTAAACTATTTATCATAATCATATAAAGTTCATAGAATAGTGAATGTCTTCCAAAAAAACATTAATCCCTTAATCCCTGAATTATTCTCTAATCCTAAGGATTTATATTTGATAAAACATATGTCTCCAAAATCAAATTCGTCCTTATAAATAAAATATTTTAAATAAAAATAATAAGTCATGAAAACCATTAACTTCACGTAGGCTAGTGGTAGGTGAAAAAAGCTCATCTTACTCCAATTTAGGGTTTGATTTCCGCATCCTTGTCTAACATAACGGGTTGTCGCAGGGTATTCTTGTTATCCTTTTTCAAAAACAATATAATTCATATGACATTAAAAAAATAATTTAAAATCATCTAAAATAAAAGTAACATGATTTATCCTCAAGGGTTATTCTATACTTCTCATCCCCAAAATTTCAAATCCATAACTACCTCAAAAATAAATGTCTCCATAAATACCATTGATTAACTTGAAATTTCATTACATAAACAAAAAATGTGTTTCTAAGACAATTAAATGATGATAGTCATTAATATTATAAACCCAAAATGATATCCATTACTCTTATGAAGACATTTTTATCTCCAATGTTATCTACCTATCCTCGGATACCAACTATAAGGACCCAACCATAAACATTAAAAAATCATGAGTTATGTAAATAATTTGACCTTATTTCACATTTAGGATCTTTTCAAGTATATAGTTTTATATAATTAGTCCATAAATATTACATAAGAGACCCAAACATTACATGTGGATAGTTACACCCATTATCCAATTTTTTCCACCAAAGGAAACCCTTTAAACAGAACATGGTTTATTTTTCTTGATAAATATTTTCTTGACTTCTTCCTTTCTCTTACACATCCTTATAACCTGTGGAAAACATTTCAAAAACATGGGATGAGGATAAAAGGATTTTATTAGGAATGTAAAATAATGAATAATACTATTAGTCCATGAATATTTATAACCCATGAAAACATTTTCATGAAATCATTATTTTTAACCATAAAACATACACTATTCAGATTACGTCATGTTATCATAAGATTTCTAAATAACATCATAGAAATATTAAAACATAATGATAACTTGTGGTATCCATATCAAACATAAATTATATCTTTCACATCTACATAGTAACCATCATAGTTACCTTTGGAATACTCATCATAGTATATTCCCTAAATCTCTTATGATAAACCTCAACATTTACCTCTATCACGTTACTCAATGCATTAGAGAGATGTCATGGGTCAACCTGCCCTTGGTTTATCATTGAATCACACATATAGATAATACATTACCATGAACCATAAAATATTCATAAAAAATCAAAAAAAATTGTAGGAAAAATAACATTTCCACATTTTCATTCACAAAATATCATTTCGAGATATTGACACAATCAATCAAATTTTAAAAAACACATAATAAATTATTTAAAGAAGATGATTTATGAAACAATGTTCCCTATAAAACATTGAAAATTTCAAAGGAATTACGTATTTAAAATATTATTGTCCATATAAATAAATACAAAAAAACATTTTGAAAACATGGACATCAATTATAATGTTTTAGAATAATAATTATTTAAAATATTTAAACTTATATTTTTGTTAAACAGTATTATAACCCTTGAGAAACACATGAATAAAAATAATTAAATAATAAAATCAATAAAACGTTAAATATCATGATGATATTTTATTTTATTATATAAAATTTCAAAAGGGTTGTATATACACCTTATAGGATAACAAAAGTGCACTATATCAAGATATTCCTCAATGAACAGGGATTGGGATGTAGTCCATAACAAAGATCATATCATTACATTAAGGATAAATAAATGAAATAATTTTGGGTTAAAAAAATAAATACATCCAAAATAATAGAATATTAAGTGTAAAAGAATCTGAGTTCATTCACACATTTTCTTTTAAAAACAAAACCAATGAATTTTATATTTATCTTAATGAATGGAGAATGTGTTTATATTTCCCTTACCCCAATTCTAACTTGACATATTCATTCTTTATATTTCTAAATAATAAACTTGGATGATTTATATTTTATTCAGAACATTTTTTAATTTTGTTATTAATTTTAAATTACTTATTACTATGTTATAAAATTTATTTATTTATTTGGGTATAAAAAGGAAGTCTTGTTAATGTTTGATACTTGAGTAAAAAATGAAATTTATTTAGGCTAATTGTACATGTTGTTTTAATTAAATCATCTACAGAATGTTATAAATGATTTAAATATCATATATACCAATTATATATGTATTTAAAATATTCCACAATATTTGATGATAAGAAATGAAATGTACCATACATGGAGACAGTAGGTCCTACGTATGCACGAACGCTACTTCCATTTCATTGTCATAATAAAATAATTAAAACTAAATGATACATATTTATGTTTTATTTAAGTATAATATATATATATATATTATATATTATATCTTTTTATTAATACCATCCTTTATATGTTCCAGGAAATGCATGAATGAGTCATTTCAGTTTTACGGGCCAATGTCAACACTTCCTCAAAAGAAATTTCTGTATTTACTCCTTTTGGGAAGCATTAAAGAATGTTTTAAATAAAAAATTCATATAAATAGAAAAAATAGAAATATAATACATATCATATATAAATTTAGTTCCATAATAATGGTCCACAAGAGAGGTGGTGTGAAAAAATCAGCCAATCGTTGTTTTTTGAGGCAGTAGTTCGTTGTACATAGAAATAGTATGTTCTATATACATTAAATGGATGAGTGTTTATGATTAATAATATCCCATTCCATAACAATATACTAGAATAATTAGGAAGTTGGGTTAGTTATAATGGAATTTAATAAATAGAGTATAGTGTTTGGAGAAGAAAAATAAATGGAAGGACCTTGAGAGAAGGCATTACCTCTAAATATGGTATCTCCTTTTTATTTGAGGAAAAAGATTCCTTGAGTTGTATTTTGTGAATAGTAAGACTAATAAGATTAATTTAGTGATGTTTGGAGATTTGGTGAGCTGAATGTGGATAATCAAAAGGGTTTAATATGTTTTATTAAGTGGGTATAGGTGGTGGCCTTTTGTATGTGGGATGAGGGGTAATTTAAGAAAGTCTTGAAATATTGTTTTACTATTAATTGATTTTTGAATTATAATAGATCCAAAGTGATAAATATATAGGATATTATGAGGATGGGTGTAAATATTATCAACAAATAGGTTTTAGATATGACTTGGTGACAAATGTAACCCTATATTTTGGATTTATTCCTTATTTAAATAATTTTATTCTAGCCATGTCTTCTTGTATTTATACACAATACAGTTAATATATTTACTATAATATTCCAATATATCCTAAAGTGGATCATTAATGAAATTTTTAAAATTATCTAATTTATTATGATGAATATTATATTTTTATGAATATTATATCAATTAAACAATATTATTTGTTTTGAAAACTCAATTATGTCAATTTTTACACAACTTAGTAATTTATTTTTTCTAAAGTCATAACAAATTGACTATTTTGAAAAAACCACATTAACTAAAATATAACACTTCATAATAACCACAAATTTTTTATGGAATCAATATTTTAAAATTAAATTTATCTGAATATTTATAATATCATTTATTTGAATCTTTCACTTATAGGGAAATCATTGCATCATCATTGTGTCACAAATTTTTTTACTAATATGGTGACTAATAATTATAAAAAAACTTGAAGTGTAAAAACATTTTATATATATAATGATATTTATATTAAAATTTATCATTTATATAATGCTATATTAAAATTGTTTTGTTAATAAGATACATATTTATGTTATATTTCTCTTTACTTTAATTTAATCATTATAAAATGTCATTATCACGCCCAATTGCCCCCCAAATGCCCAAGGTTCAACCTCATGATTATTTCGGTCTCTTATGACTTATATAATAAGATTAGGACATATCTTAGGGTTTTTTATAATATTATAATATTATTTTTACCCTTATTTACCTAATTTACCCTTTAACTGTGGTAAAGAAAAATAATTTCGGATGTTACTATTCGGGTTGTATAAAAAATCAAGCTATTTAAAAAATTTGGAACTTAAAATTCCAAATATGGAAACCATATTTATAAAATTAAAACATATAAGTTGCAGTAATTGAGTAGAAATTAAATTCTATTGTCAAAATGAGAAAATGAGTTTAAAAAAGTAAAAACCATCAAAATATTGACATGTGTTTATATCAAATTTCAATGTTAATTTAATTCAATTGACTAATGTTTGATTAAATGATAAAAACCAAATCCTATTATATATTAAAACTAGTTAAAACAGAAATATAACTATAAAAATTAATTATATGAACATGATGTTTTGAATTATAATGTATTATTTTCACTATTCATTGAAAGATGAATGTTATCATCAGAATAAAAAATTAATAAAAAGAATGTTTTATGTAATAATAAAAATGAATAAGTTTATTTTTTCAAAAATAACATATAAAAGAGAAAAAAATATATTTAAAAAATTGTTCTCTATCAAAAGGTGGTAAAACTACCATTTAAAATTGTTAGAGTTTTTTATGCTTAAAATTGAATTTATTCTCATTTTAACACTCTAAAATATATTGTTTGGATTTAGAAATATTTAAAAACAGGTGTAATCATAATATAATTAGTTTCTTTCATTATTTCCAATACAATGATGTGGTATTAACTAATATTTAAAATAATAATTGCATTATTTTTCTGTATATCTCAATGTTCTGTGAAACATAATATTTTAGAAAAATCGATTGTTGTGTGTCTGATAAACTATTGAAAAATTCATCCCTTTTAATGCATAATTACTATTAAATTCGTAAATATTAATAAATATGAAAAAAATTTATTCTATATTTAACAAGGATGTTACATTTTCGGTAGGTCATTTCTATTTTGTAGAGAACGATTGTTCAGAATTGGGAATTATGAGATAATTCTTAAGGTGGGGAGAATAATATTCCACTAGATAAACTATGTGATGATATAATGGTTTGGTATGATTGATTGGTTTTTTAAGATATGTCAATTTTGAAATCCAAGACCTGTTTCACTCATTAATAACTAAATATAGATTTCCACATGGCCTTAATCATGCCTCCCCGTATGCCAGAGGCTGCTGACTAGAAGAAAGGGTCCATGGTGAAACAATAGGAAGAATACACCCTCATAGTCAGATTGTATAATAGTTGTACGGTCACATAAATAAATATTTGAAATATTTGAATAGAAGAAGTAACTGCCCAAGCATTTAAAAAAAAATATGAAATTGAATTGATGAAACATTGAGTCTCTACACAATACCAATTTGTTATAACCTATCGAGAAAACATATTCTTTCCACCACTATGATTGGAATTTCGAAAAACTAACACACACAGTTATGTGTGGTAAGATATTTAGAGTCGGATAAGAAACACATAATTTTTTGTGAATAGTAAAATACCCTTATGAACAGTTAAATAAATATTAATATGGCTCTTTTGAATAGTAAAGCATATTTTTATTTTATTCTCTTAATGTTATAAGATAATGAGATCTTGATTAATTTTTCAATGTAATATAATCAAATTATTTTTTTATGATTTTTATTTCTTATATAAATCATCATTTTATTTAAAAATTAAATTTTACAAATTTAGAAATTTATTTTCTAAAAATAGAGTTCATTTTTGAATTTAATATGTCAAAAAATAGTTTGGGTTATTTTTTGAGATTTTTATTATGTACTCGATGTTTTGAGGAATTATAAAATACAGTAATTTACTGTATATATATATTATTAGATAAATTACGTTTTCTTATCATCATGGTGTATGTTATAACATACGGTTTGAAATCACATGTGCTTATTACTATTATAGGTCACATTAATCAACAATATTCTTTGTTTTGGGAGAAATAATAAAATAATGAATATAATATTAAAAAATCACCACACTCCTCCACTATAACCCCCACCATCAGTCCCTCTTATCTATAATCATATCAGTCATTTTTCTTGCCTAATTTCTACTAAAATATCCTCCCATGATCCTCTCCATGTCCATAATCTCTTGGTTTCATTAAAAGACCCAAACATATCACCTAAAGAGGCTCTTAGTGAAGATAACCTCAAGAGGTAAATAACTCCTTTCATTTATTTTATTTTGAGTTCTTTATTTTTGTTTTATTTCCTAACTTCATTTCATACCAATGTCATGATAAATTAAGTACCATACATGTAGTATAATATAGTTATGATAACTTTATAATTCATCATCATCTATCATTTCCCCTTCTTTTATACTAGAAATTAAAACACCATACGAGATGTGTTAATTTATCACATTCAAGGACAACACGTTTTCAATTTCTTTTAACATCTTAAATTCATGTCATGAAACCATTTTTATGTTTGAAAAGTAAAATAATATATTTATTAGTACTTATTTAAGGTTATGCGATCTTTTTTATAGATGATGTTAATTTTAAAAATCAAAACGAGTCTGTTGTGATAAAAACCTGCCAAATAATCCAAACAATTATCACTAATGTTATATATAATGATTCTTCTTCACCCCCTAACAAATTAATTTCACAACCATGTAACATTATCGATGTTAAAAAAGAAAATAAAACATCCATTGTAGATAAACATTCTCATCTTAGATTTTTATACTAACTTGTATATAAGTAAACCGGTCATGAATACTAAGGAATTAAACGCTCCAAAACAATAAAAGTGAACTAGTTAAACCCATCAATAAGGACATAAATGATCATAATAAGGATATAATAAATCAATTACATAAATAAGTGGTTCTAGGAAAATTATTTACTGAATTTAATTTGGTTATATAGTACACTATGCTCAATTTATGAATCTTATCGGACATAAGTTAAGGGTTTTCTACCGTAAAAACCATTTTCATTTGGGTTTCTCTAATTCTATACTTACCTTAGTTAAATTACTATTTTTTAATATTTACCCATCATATATTTTGTGTGAATGTTATATATATTTTTACCAACAATAATACACCATTAATTTATGGGTAGATATATGTTATTAAAGAATCGTTAAAAAATTCTTCCAAAAATACAATCCTATTTCAAGAGAATTTCTCAAAATATTACCTATTTTTAACGGAACTGTATAATCTATATATACAAAAAATTATATTTCTAAAATAACTCATTTTATTTTTAAAATTTTATCTTACTCGAATTATTGATTTATATAATGAATTTTCCAAAATAACTCTCCATTTCATAGTAAAAGAGTACATATTTCAATAATTAAATGGTGATTTTATAAGAGTATATTCATCTACTTAAAAAACCATTTTGATTATTATGTGTTATTGGGATTAATATTTTATGATATAACCTACCATATTTTATTTAATGGTTTATTATTAGTTTGAATATGGATGTTCAATCTAAAAACCATTAACCAATTTACTCTGAATGGTATGTGTTTGTGATTATTACTTAGGGAAGGTTATTAACATTTGGTATGTTATCTTCAATATGAATGTATATGTGGTTTTTGTTTACCTCCATTAATTTGAGGAATGTATTTTACATATTATGAGATGGATGGGGCCCAATATAGACCCTCAATTCCTGATTTGGTCTAATGATAAAAAAATATTATCTTGGCCTGAGGCGTTGACAAAATGTTTATTTATGGTATTTGCACGACACCAGGATGGTATGGTTATGAATTACAACATTATGCATTCCCTAATTTTTAAAGTAGTAATTGAATGATCATGAGGTTATTCGAATAGTAAAATTACCAATATTATGCATTATTATGACACTATTAATTCAGCTCTTATTTTTATGACAATGTGTTGTAGTTTATTTTTAAAGACATGTTCTTTTAGTTGTTCATCATGCCTAATGTTTATGTTTATTATATCTTCCACTATATTTCATACAATTGATGATAATTTTAGCTCACCCCTTTAGTATTTTTAATTTTATAAGGACATGAAGAGGTATATTATGTATGGAATGAAAGATAACCTATGAGTTACAGATGTTTCAAAAATAATTTCTATATTGTATTTCCATTAAAGATAAAATGTTGAACTTATGTTCATATCTAGTTTTCCAATACTAATAATCTATTCATTCCACTAGGATATTAATATCTTGTAATGATGAAAATATAATAAATTATGGAATTGGATCTGAGTATTTGGGGTCGGGTCATTATAGTTGGTATCAGAGAATATTTGGTAGAAATCATGGAAACATGATTTAGAAAATTTAGATTTTGGATCAAAACAATAAGATAAACATTATGGTTAATAATAGAAGATTATCCTAGAATATTGGTATGGAATTTTTTATGTGGATATTTCTTTACAATATAACCATGTCTGGGTACAATAAGTGGAAATGGTTCTATAAAATATGTACATAGGAGTAACTACTCCAATAAGGAGTTTCAAGATTGACCTGGTGTATCCTAGTTCACAAAAATGTGCCTTAGAGCACACTGTGTGTGACACTGTTGGGGGATATTTTTATTATAATTAACATTTTTGATACAATCCATTATGAATGATTTAAATGTAAAACTTTTCACAAAGAAACAATGTTTTTGATTATGATGTTTTCTATGTATATGATTTAAATTTATGATACGTTTTTTTCTTTGTTTAGTTTATACATTATCAATCATTACATAATATAGTGTGTGCCAATACAAAGAAGTGTCACCTATTCAAATAAATGGAAACTACATGAACGTGCATATCCCTTGTAAGGATTTCCTTTTGATGAAATATTATGATGTTGCCTCAAGTTCTGCAACTTGTGTTGTGAAACTTATAACTATTATTGGACGGCTGACTCAGGTTATAAAAAATAACCTTAATCATATGGACCAATCAAATCCACAACATTGAGGAGCTATATTATACTGATTTATGCTAAAACAGGGTTCATAATTATATGAGTCTACAAACCCATTCATAGCAGCGTAGTTGATAAGTTCAATAGAGAATGTATTTCTTGGTTTGGGATGTAATGAAAGAGAGAGGGTTGTCATGGATGTTAATCTTCTACCAGATGATGTAGATCAATGGTGGCATTTAATTCAAAACTCAAAGGAGATTGAAGAAATTGATGAAATTGAATGGAGGCATTTTATGTAAAACATCTTAGAAAAATAAAACCCACATTAATAGGAAGAAGATATGGAATTGCGGTTTTTGAATCTTAGGAAAAATGAGAATGAGAATGCCGCAATGTATGAAGCTAAGTATACAAGGTCATCAAGTCTTATCACAAACTACATACATACTCCATAGATAAAGATTTATCTATCCATTAATGGTTTAAAACCATTCCTCAAAAGGGCTCCAGTCTCCCAAATTTTCTCATCATATAATGATAACGTCTCATTTTTTATCATGATAGAAAAGTAATTATATATGTGTTATGATAATAAGGGAAATAAAATAATAAGGGGGATGATAAAAACTCAGGAAAAAGAAATAAATAAATGGAGAAGAAAAGAATTGTTGACCATCCACCCTATGATAATTTCGGGAAGAGACACTATGGTACCTTCCCAACGGGTGAGGGTGTTTGTTACATGCTTTGAGAAACATGACACCTATCTCGGGATGGTATAGAGAGGAATGATGATACCGATTTTGTGTGATACAATTTCTTATATATGGGACATTATTAAAATGATTTTCAGATTTATCCAGGATAGGTTCCCCAATAAAGCCCAATAAATCTAGGACAAGATTATGTGATCAAATCTAATGATATTGAAGCCCATAAAGTAGAGGTCATGGGTACTTTAATTTTACCCTCAAACATAGAGAATTCGTTATTATGATTCTAGATAATCACATTCTATCTTATCATCCCATGATTGAACTTGATATCATCCTATGTATGTATTTGAATTAAAATTATGATAAATAATATATATTTCTTATAAAGGATGTTACAATTTTTGAGGATGAAGTGAAATACCATATCATTAGGATAGAAACATCATCATATGATTCTCATATGGATCCACCCTTAGTAAAACAACTAAATTCAATTATTCGGGAGCTTGAGAACACTAAATCATTGGGGGAAGAAATAAATGTTCGAATAGGGGATGCACCTACTATGGAGGAATATATTGATGATTTTACAAAGGAATTACCTGGACATCATCCTTAGTGAGAATTTGAGTTCTCAATTGATTTAATTCTTGGTTAAATAATTATATCAAATAGTGCTTATAAAATTTCCACTATAGAATTAGTATAACTAAGGAAACAACTAGTGGAATTAAGTGATAAATGATTTAATCTCCCTAGTGTTTTTCTATGTGGAGCCACTTTTTCTTTTGATAAAAAGAAAGATGGATCTACGAAGTTGTGTGTTGAATACAAGGAGATCAATGCTACAAAACAATGAAAAAGTATCCCCGACCACGCATTGATGATTTTTTGGATCAACTTCTTGGTTCCCAATATTATTCGTAGATTGACCATCAATTTGGATATCATCAGATGCAAGTGAAAAAAGATAATATTACAAATAAATAATTTTAAACCACGTATGGTTATTACATGTTTATAATAATTCATTTTAAACATACTATTTCACTAGATGTCCTCACGGATCAAATGAATTGGGTTTTTATGGAATATCATGATGTCTTTGTTGTAGTATTTGGTGATGATATCTTGATATACTACAAAAGCTACAAATATCACGAAAATCAAATGTGTATTATTCTAATGAATCATAGAAGAATTGAATTATATGGGATTATTAGAAAATGTGAAATTTGGCTTCAATATATTTCTTTTCATGGTCTTATTGACTATAAGGATGGAATATTTGTTGATTCTATGAAGACAATGGTTTTTTAGGAATGTCCTAAACCATCAAACATAATTGAGGTATATAGTTTTTTTGGTTTAGAAGGTTATTATTAGCATTTAGTTCAGAACATCACCTATTTATCCAACCTGTTACAAATGATTACTCATAAAAGGTATAATTTTAAATAGAAAAAATATTGTGAAGAATTTTTTGAATAATTAAATATCATATTAGTGAATTATCTAATACTAAATCTACCATCAGGGAAAGATGGGTTTGTGTTCTATAGTGATTCATCAAAGATAGGATATAATTGAATCCTTATTCAGAATTATTGAGTTATTGGATATGCATCATGCCAGTTAAAAATTGATGAACAAAAATATCCTACTCATGATCTCGAGTTATCATCTGTGATCATTTGTCTAAAAATATGATGGTACTATCTCTATGGTGAAATATGTCAGTTATATACGGATCACAAGTGTCTTAATATATATTCTCAGAGAAATATCTCAATAGGAGGTCAAGGATATTGATCAAAATACTCACGGATTATGATTTTTTCCTTACACTAAAACCCATCAAAGACTAATAATGTAGCAGATTCATTAAAAAGAAAGGATCATGGAGTCCTAAACAAATTGAGAAAATAAAAGGATCCTATGTACATGGATCTAGTGAGGATGAATATGGGAATTATAAAAAATATTAAACATTATTAATTTTTCATTGTTTTCCATAACATTTTATAGAAAGGAATAAATCGTCATAGTTCATGGGTGGGAATCATCAAAACAATTATAAGATAAAATGATGGGAAGATGGGTGACTTCGTGTATGAGTATGGAATTTTAAAATTCTGTAGGTGTCTATGTGTTCCCTCTTAACCCAAAACAAAAAAGAGTTATTGGATGATGACCATAGTTAAAATTTCCTTATACACCATTGTAGCACTAAAATATATAGTGATTGGAAGAAATTTTTTTTGTGGGAACATGAAGCTGGAATTTGATGATTATGTATGAAGATAATTAGTTTGTCAACTAGTTAAGGCCAAATGACAACATCATAAAGGATTCATGGAACCTATGATTATTCTTATATCAAAAATGGATGAAATAACCATGTTTTTTATCAATGTAATTCCAATATCTCCATGAAAAAGTGATGCAATATGAGTAATTATGGATTAACATACGAAATCGTCACATTTACTCACTATAAGGGAGGATTTACCACTAGATAACCTTGCATGGATTTATATCAATGATGTATTAAGACACCATGACGCACCTATTTCAATTGTTTCTAATCGTGATACATGATTTACATTGAAATTATGGAAGTCTTCAGAATGCCTTGGATACTTACCTTTGATTGAGTACTTCATATCACCCTCAAACTAATGGGTAATCAGAAAGGATTATCCAAACATTAGAGGACTTTTTGAGATCATTATCACTTCATTTTATAGGTTAATGAGATCAATATTATCCATTGGTGGAGTTTTCCTACAATAATAGTTTCCATTTTAACATTCAAATGGCACCAAATGAAGCATTTTATTGAAAGAGAAGTCATCCACCAACATGTTGGGAGGAATTTGGTGAAAGGAAACATGTGGGTATAGTTATAGTGGAGGAAACAAAAGTGAAGGTAAATACTATTCAAACTCATATCAATGTAGCTTGAAGATGGAAAAAGGGTAATGCTAATAATCGAAGGTTGGATTTAGAATTTCTAATGGATAAATTGTTTTCTAAAAAGAATCTCCAATTAAGGTTTTTATAAGACTTTGGATGAATGGAAAACCGAGCCCTGTGTACTATTAGAAATTTTGAAACTCTAAATAGAGTTGGTGATATGGATTATCATTTTTAAATGACACATATCTTGTCAAAAGTACATAATGTATCTCATGTCTCACTGTTGAGGAAGAACATGCCATAGCTCATGCATGTCCTCACATATGAAGGTATTGAATTATAACCTAACTTATCATACTGTGATGAGCCTATACATATTTTAAACACTAATGAATAGGTGTTAAGGAATTGTATAACTTTACTGGTAAAGGTACTATGGAAAAATAATATAATTGAAGAAGAAACATGGGAGCATGAGGAACTAATGATGATGAACTACCCACATCATTTTGTGGGGTAACATTTTTATAATTTTGAGGAAGAAATGTTTTTAGGGTGGAGAATATAACACCCTAAGGATTTATTAATAAATTTATCATTTAATTCATGAGACACTATGTCTCTTAAAAAAACGGAGTGTTTTAACCAATTCAGTAGTCATAATTATCCCTCCTTGTTGATTTGAATATCGAAATATATACACACACAATTGAGTTCAGTAATATATTTAGGGTGTGATAAGGAAAACATAAATTTTGTGAATATTGACATAACATTATGAAAAGTAATACGAATTATAATTTGAAGCTTATGAATATTAAATTATATTACTAATTTATTGTCTTAATGTTATAAGATAAGGAGATCATGATTAGATTTTCATGTTGATATAAAACAAATTATTGTTTTAAAATTGTTATGTTTCTAATAAATTATGATATTATTTAAAAATTTATTAATCATATTTAGAAAATTATTTTAAATAAAAAGATTTAATTTTTGAAATATACATCTAAAAAAATGTTTCAGGTTAATTTTTGGAATTTTTTTTGAAATACTCAATTTTTTTTGATGAAAAATAAAATACTTTAATTTACTATATATATACATTTTCTGTTAACTTCACTATTACAATATTGATGGATGATTTAATAAATATTTGTTTAAAATTACACGATCTTATTAATATTATGGGTCTCATGGATCAATACTATTGGTTTTCTTGAGGTAAATAATAAAATAATGAATAAGATATTCAAAAATAAACCATCTCCACCCTTATACCCCCTCACTCCCTCTTCTATTAAATCCTTTTAGGCCTTGAGCATTGTCTAAATTCTACTAAAATATCCTCTAAATCTCCTTCCCCATGTTCAATAGTGATTTTCCTCATAAAAAGATCAAAACCTCTCCCCTAAAGAGCCCCTCAAGGAAGATAACTTCATGTTGTAAATTCCTCTTTGCATTTCATTTTTTTGAGTCCCCTTATTTTCCTTTTCATTCATCATCCCCGTTTTACCAAATGTTATGAAAAATCTAGAAAATAACATTTACTCAATTTTTGATATGATAATTTAATAATTCATCAGATTTCTTATCCCATTCTTTTATACTAGAAATAAAAACACCATATGAGATGTGATTATTTTTCACATTCAATATGATGGGTTTGAAATTTATATTAAACTATTAAATTATTGTGACAAAACCATTTTCATAGTTGAAATAGAATATAATATTTTTGTTATAAATTTTTTATGTTTCTTGAATCTTCTTTTAGACAAGATATTAATTTATAAATAATAAATAGTTTGTAGAGATAAAAAATGGCATATTTACCAAAACAATTATCATTAATGTTTTATATAATTATTCACCATGTATCACAATAAAAAAATGCATTTTATAACCATGTAATATTCTAGATGTTAGAAAAATAAAATAAAATGTTTATCCAGGGAAACCATTCTCATCTTACATGTTTATCCTTACATATATCTATGTAAATTGGTCAAGAATACCATGGAGGAAAATGATACCAAACTATAAAATTAATCCTACTAAACCAACCATTAATGACATTAATGAACATAATATGGATATAATAAATATAATAAATAATTAATTGGTTCAAGAAAAATTAATAAATGAATTTAATTTTGTTGTCCATGACGATAAGATCATGTGTATAAAACCATTAGATGTAAGGTAAGGGGTTTCTACCCAATCCACTATTTTCATTCTAGACACACTTATTCTATACATACCTCAATTAGATTCTTATTTATTCATATTAACTCATAAAAATTCATATGTAAATTTTCTATATATGTGTGCCAACAATAATCCTACTTTCATTTTTGTGGATTAATATGTTTTACAAGGATCTTTCCCCAATTGTTCCTGAAATAAAAGCCTTATTCGAGTGAATTTCTCAAATTCATACATATTTTCACAGGAAATATATAATATATTTACAGAAAACCTTATCTATCAAAAATAAATCATTTTACTATGAATATACAATGTTACTTCAATTACAGTTTTATACAATGACTTTTCAAAAAGAACTATTATTTTCAATGTAGAATAGTATTTATCTCAACAATTACTCAATGATTTTATTGGATCATCTTCATCTATTTAAACAATATTTCTGGATCTTATGTATTATTAGGATTAATATTTTATGATATAATATACCATATTTAATTGAATGGTTTAGGATAAGTTTGACAATTGATGTAGTATTTTAAAACCATTCAACAATTTTCTTCAATTGGTCTGTGAATATAATTAATCCTCATGGAATGTTCTGCACATTTCATATGTTAGTTTAAATATGATTCTGTATTTTGATTACAATTTTCCTTGTTCATATTTGGAATGCAATGGATTTAGTAATTTATGGTTGTGCCCCGCTAAATCCCCTCAAAGCATCACTAGGTCTCATTAGTCAAACTACAGTATGTGCACGAGGACTGGACAAAATAGTTATTTATAGTCATGGTAAAAGGCCTTGATGGTAAGGTTATGATGTCCAAAATTATTAATTACCTCATTATAAAACTAGTAATATAAATTTCACATGGTTATTAAACTAGTATAATACACATGCTTATGCTCTATTATAGATTTATTTATTCAGCTCTTATTCCAACGATTATCTATTCATTTTATTTTTAATGGAATGAGTTTTTGGTTATTATCCATGCCTAATTTATATGGTAATGATATCAACCATTTTATTTATTACCTTTACTGATCATTGGTGATCTCCCTTTCTTATGTTTCGTTTTTTCAGGTCGTGAATTGGTATATTATGAATGACATGTAGGGATAATAGAGAAGTTATGGATGTTGGAAAATGAATTTTTATACTATATTTACATTCAAGTAATATTTTTAAACTTATATATGTATCTAGTTTTTCAAAACTACTAATTTATTTGTTTCTTCTAGATACGACATTCTGGTAATGATGCCAATGTAATGAATTAAGGATATCGCACTAGGAAACAAGGGTCGAGTCATTACAACTGACTATAAAAATAATAAACATACATATTATTAATATCCTAGTTATATCATCAAATATTTTAAAATAATAATGATGATCCTGTAATGCTATAAAAAATAAATTAATAAATGGGAATGTACAACATATATAACACATGTATTGATATTTCAAAAAGGCCAAAATGATTTTATCCTTAGATAGCATCATGAATCATAACCTGGTTCTATGCCTCCCTACTCCTATGAATAACCAATCAACCATTAGTAAGTATTCTACTTCCCATGTCCCTACCTTCATCCATGAAGTACTTATAGGTACCCAGTCAAAGCCTAAACCAAATGTGAGATATCACATAACAATCCACCACCAATGGTGTCTATAACATTTCATGTGTATATGTTTAAGATGAACTAATGTACCATATAAAAAATTTACAATTAATAATATTATACGTTATTATATCCAGTATATAATGTCTCTCTATGATCATGAAAATAAATTATAAGGGATATCCATAAAGTATAGAAAACATAATAAATCGACTACTCTATGTAATTAAGTGTTTGTCCTACATGGTTCAAGGTTCAAGGTGTATTAGTTTTCAATAAAACCATGAAAGATAAATAAAAGAAATAACCAAATCAAATGTGTATAAACATACATATCTTCCTAAGAGGTTTAGTAAATAATGTAGTTGGATCCCAGAGTATAAATATACATGGAATCTAGATGGGTCGGATCAAATAAGTATAAATGTCTAAGGAATTCTAAAATGTCAAGTAAAGAAATTAAACTGAATCGGTATAGTTGAAAAGTCCAACTCTTCCATGTGAGTCATATAACTAGGATATGAAGACTATTGATAACCAATGCATCCAAATATGTTCATCATATCAAAGGAGTATAAATGTATGGGGAATTCTATCATGTCTTATAAATCGAATCCCAAGAGAAAAATTGTCTGAGGCATTCCAACAGTTCAATCCAACAAAATCCAAGGAGTAGAAATTTCTAAGTCATCCATATAAGTAGTAACAATGCAGTAGAATTGTCCATAACATATGAATATATTAATGGGATCCATGGAGTTGTAATGTCCAACAAATCCTAACCAATTAATCCACTAATTCATTAGGTATTATGTTAACCACTTCACGTATCCCTTCATGATCATAACAAATAATTGTATTATCCATTTCATATGTTATATTAATAATTGAAAAGGTGTTATAGTGTTCTTACACCCTTTAAAAACTATCTTTAATACCACATTGAATTATCAATTATATAAGTTGAGATTATCACACTATTATGGTCAATGAAAATAATAGAAATAATAGAACCTTCCCCATGAGGGGTTCAATTTGAGGCCAATAACCAACTTCCATTTTGAAAGGATTAAATGGCATGTGTCAATAGGTTTATATAAATTAAACCATGGTTCAATTAATATGGAAATAATATCCCAAAAACTATGGTTCTCATCAAAATGGAAACAAGTCATAGATGAGGATATCTTGTTGGAAAAAGTATGTACCACAATCTTTAATCTTGTAGAGGAGTACTCATCTAGTTTCAGCATCAGATTTGGCATAGATCAGAAGAATATAGAGAATCAGAACAAGAACCTCAAAATAGGATATAAGAAACTACACCAAAATAACATCTCTAACAGTACAACAATCAATTAACAAAATAAGGGTAATTAAAAACACATCGATGTGGATCTAATTTGATGAACAACTCTTGAATCAGACCACATATTAATGAATCACACCATTGCTTTGATTTTCGCTTCTGTAGCTCAAGAGAAGAAGGAGGGTGTGGCCATGGCAGGAGAAAAATAAATTAAAGGGGCGGGGGGGGGGGGGGGGGGTTTAACATTTAATATAATATAATGGTAAAATGGTGCTTTTTTCTAAAAAAATGGCATTCATAGTTTTAATGCATGGATAAAAATAAAATTCACTAACCATGTTCACCTATCTACCCAAGAACCTGCCACACAAGGTCATTATGAACGATTAAAAAAACTATGTGAAAAATTATATTTTATCCTCTATTATAAAACTACTTAAACCTTGAATGGCCATGTGGGTATAATTTCACAGTTAAAGAAAACATTAAACCCTATTTTTTTGAATAAAATTCCACACACAATTCACTCTAATAGTTGGGACTGAGTTGCATGGTCTCTACTCACAATGTATCCCAGTAGTTTCTTCCAAAAAGTAGGGATCTTGTCTCTAAACATGCTCTGAACACCCCTGTCACCTCTACAGCATTATTAGGAATCCCAAATTATTTAGAAAAATTAATTAAATGTGACATAAAATGTTCCATACCTCATATAAAATCAACGATCATACAATCATCCCCTTCAATGAAATTCGGCCTCCAATTGTCCTTCCAAAGGTGGTGTATCATCATATATGATTTACCATAGCCTATAGTCATGTATATTGACATTCCAATACCATGTCTCATCCAATTCATGATCGTGCAACCATATAACTCATACCATTTGAATAGACTAAACATAGAGAAACATCATTCCTCGAACAATAATATAGATAATATTCTCATCATAGGATAAATGTACCACTAACTCGAACTCACTAGGCTGATGAATATGAGATGGATCAGATTGAAATAATTGAGAAGAGATACATAGAATATTTCATTCATGGTCTGATATCATTTAGTTAACTATATCTAATAGGGAAATTCCCTGACTCTTTCTAGATTCTCAATGGTACAGAGGTAATGAGGTGATAACTTCCCTTGTTTCTGAATCTATATGTGCCCCACTATTAACAAAAATTACAAGAACCCAACACACCCACCTCAAATTCGAGGGGTCAATGTAGATGATCAATATTGGAATTCAGTCTACACTAAGATAAAAAAATATACTTCCTAATAATATGGACCTTCTCTGAAGCCTTATAAATGATATGATGGCAGAGTTGTAATTCCTCCCCTACCACTAACCAACAAAGGGGTGAACGACATGGACTACCATCTTGGGCCTCATAAGGATCAATCTGTTTAGTAACCCATAATATGTTACTATAAGATAACATGATGATAGATAACTTATTCTCCCATGAACACCCAAAATCAAGCAATAATTCTACGAGCATATCCTCAAAAACCTATATAGTATGCTAAGATAGACTGTCAGCCTTTGGGTGATAGGTTGTACTCTGATGTACTTGTGAACATAGTACCATTTGTTACCCCTGTTAGAACTATAATATGAAATCAAAATCATTGTCTCTATGATATAATTCTGATCCAAATAGGGGAATATGATCTCATGAATATAGAACATCTAGATCTCATCACCTAAAAAGGTCTCCAGAATTGGCAGAAAATGGGTGAACTTTGTCAAAAAATATATGATTACCAATAATGATTCACTTTCCAAAATTGATATAGGTAGACCCATCATGAAATACATAGTGAATGCAGCCTATTTCTAGTCGAGAATAGGTATCAGGTTTAAAAAAACCTGGTATTCACTGTTGTTCTACCTTCACCTATAAACATGTGTCACGCTATGTAATGATCCTAGCTAACTTCCACTTCATCCCCATCCACAAGTATTTATGGAGTAATTCATGATTCATATTGGTATGAATGGGATGAAAACCCAATATATAGTCATGATCATATCACCTAAACACCCCCTAGATGTCTGTGGGAAATTATATATACCAATGGATCTGTAAGATATGTTCCTCATTAAAAGTCCAACTAGGAGGCGGGTCATCACTTCCAATGCTCTCCCATAGGACCAAGCCCTTATAATCCAATAATTTTCTCTTCACCACAGCATCATGGAATGTATAGTTAATGGATAATGATCAAGTTACATACTATCCTTGATATTTTTAATCGATTATTTTCATCACTGGAAAAAGTCCCACAAGCTGCCTCTCACTACTAGCCTCCTAAACAACATGTGTCTCATTCCTCCCTCTCAAAGCATCCACAACTTCATTTACCATTCTAGGAATAGAGACATGCTTGATGTAAAATTATTATATGTACTGAACCCACGTTCCCTAAATTATACTCAATTCACGTTGTGTAAAGATATATTTGAGCCTTTTAGGGACTTTGTACGCAACAAAATGATCTATTGGAAAATAATGCCTCCAAGAGAGAATTGCATACACCCCAGTAGATTACTCGAGATAATGTGATGGTTAGTTCCTCTTCTGTGGACTCAACTAAAGTGTCCTTTATTCCATGAATACATGAAACTATATTATAACTTCTTCTTTTCTGACACATGATACATAATTATATATTATATATCATCAGCTCTACTCTAATAAAATCAGAACTGATGCTGAAGTCATTCTCCCTTTCAAATCCCAAAAGGTAGTTTGGAACGTGTATGACCTAACAAACATCAAACCCTTATTAGCTAATTTGGTACAAGGTACTTATATGTATGCGATGTTATATATTAAATTATTGTAAAAACCAACAAGAGATAAGAAAAAGTTTAAGTTATAGATGTTCTCAGGATGCTCCTAGGAAACTATAAATCTCACCATCTCAAGGTCAACTAATTCTCCTGTCTCCAACATTAAATGACCTAGGAATTGAATATAATCCATTCAGAAGTGAAAATTTGTTAGGATATAATATAACTAATGATCTATCAATTTATCCAATATTATCTTATGTAGTTTTTCATGAAAAACCTGGGAGTGAGAATACACGAAGATATCATCCATGAATATCACCACAAAAAATCCAAATAAAGATGAAAAAACATGTTTCGTTAATGCAATGAAAACTATTTTCATGGACATTAAAACAAATAGAATAACCTTATACTCATATATAACATACATTCTACAAAGGGATGTATAAGGTATTCCTGAAGAGAAAACATGAGTATAATGATTACCCAATCTCAGATCATTATTCAAGAACACCCTAGATTTTAAATATTGTTAAATTATATCATCTAACCTATGAAGGGATAATGGTTCTTGAACATCAACTGATTCAATTTTTTTAATCCACCCATAAATGAAGGGTTTCATCCACCAACATGGATGAAATTTTTTGGGGAACCCCACAGAGAAGTATTGGGCAATATAAACCACCTTTCTTCTGATTTCACTAGCTATATATTAATCTCATACAATTGAGTTGTTTCCATCCTATAAGTAGGAATTAATACTAGTTCATCTCTTGGAAATACCTCAATGGAAAAATTTACATCTCTCTATGGATGTAGTCATGAATATTCATTCTAGAAAACATCCCTAAAAAGATCATCCACTTGATGGAATTCCAACTAAAATTATCCTTGGACATTTAGATATAATATAGAAATATTGGCAATCATCCCACCAATCCATGATTCTTAGGTCATTCATAACACTCTTTGACATCCATTTCACCCATTTGAATAAAAACCCCACACTCTTGTGATAGAAAAATAACCCTTTTTTATAGATGTTAATGAATTCATTATAGGGAAACAGCCATTCCATCACATGAATTACGTCTAATCCTATAATCTGGTGGAAAAAGTAGTCTCATACGAAGGGACACCCAACTATCACAAGGGTTTACTCACTACACTAGCATACACTCTACGATCTATTCCCTAACATAGTGTCAAGTGTATTCTTCCTGATGAAAAAATTATCATCGAGCCTAAGTCTCCCAAGAACATTCATAGATATAAATCTATGAGAAGAACCTATATCGAAAAGTAAATATACTAATGTAGAGCCTTCCAAAATAGTAGTTATCACTATAAAAGGATCGATTCTCTTCCCCTTAGGTATCAGCTATACTATATACATCTCGCCTGAACCACAGCTCTGTGACATATCTTGACTAAGCTAATAAAATCCACCCTACTATAACTGTGAGTCTGGTGATTGGATACTTCAACCATGACCTCCACCTTGGCCTAATTGGGTAGTCACAGTTCAGCTTCTTTCCTAAAGATAGGCTACTGACATCACACTTGAATGTGGTGTTAGTGAATAACTTCTCTCACTTGATACTATAAGACACGTCCTAAAATCTTCCACATATGGCCCATCCAGCCACATTCTCATCACTCAACTGGACTTCTATCAGTTGGGATCCTCATACACACTGTCCTACCATACTGATGATAGAGAATAAAACTACCAAGTCACATGATCTTTATAGTATTCCCCTTGTTATTAAACTCATAGTTTTTCTTCCAACTGCCAAGAACATAACCACTAGGTTGAGAATGTTATCTACCATGTTCTACACCCCCATCATCCCTCATTTTAGGTTTATTAACCATCACCTAATTTAATATTCAGGAAATTATAGTAATCCAAAAAAAATTATGTACAACCTAATGCCCTGACAGGGACAATCCATGAATCTCCAAGTATTGGAAACCTGATCACCAAATAGAACATGTGTGAAATTATAGATCTCCATAAAATAGGCCTAATTTTTTGTAACATATAATGTTCCCTACTCTAGATTCTTAAAATATCTACATCTATCAGTTGTCAACGTCTTGGGATTATAATAATCCTAAAAGGTTATCTATAAATCCTTTTAAAACATTTCCTGATGATAATATGACATAATAAACATGTTCTACCATCTGGTGGGGGAATACCAGAGAATATATGTATTCATATTCACCATCTACTCACGAGGTGTCTTGAGATGATTTAAAATCAATATCACGTCCTATATCCCGGACTCTGCAACTTATGTTCGATCATCCTCAAAATATTTGGTTGTATACTACAACTAAAACTCATGCATCAACTATGTCTTAATAAAGGGATTTCATGGTGATCACTAAATTGTCTTCATGAAACCTAATAATTTCTCTAAAAACAAAGCCTTAGTAGCATTATATGGTACAATGTAGGTTCTTATACAGGGACTTCTGGAGGTTCTACTTTTGGCCCGTAGCCCACCTCCCCCAGAGCATTATCGTTGTTGGCATACTGGTGCATGATTGGAAGCTGTCATGGTGGCATGTATCTATAAATTCCAAGTTCATTCCTCAATAATGTTTTGAAAAATATATAGTCATATATATATAATAGGACATGCACAATCCTTCGTAACAGGGGTCACACCCCACTTCATACACTAAAATCTTGGTTTATGTGACATACATGTCCTAATAAATCATGAGATACTACCCACTTCCAACAATTTAAGTCATATCAGGGTCATGTTCTATTCTATATTTCATGGGATCTGCTATACATTTTTTTTAATTTAATGTTATAGGGGAATATATGATTTAATTTTAAATTCAAATCAGTAATTAAGGAAAACCATTCAATTTACAGATCAATTTCATTTATATCAGTTTTCATTTATATAACAATTTCCCTAAAAGTTTGAACTATATAGATCACCATTTCCAATCTATAAGTGTCCATACACCTTATCAATTGAATTGGGGTTTCCATTTAATCCAAACTAGTTATTTATCAATTCCAAGAATGAATGTTTAGCACAATTGCAATTTATAATCAATTAGTCACCAAAACATGCTACAAGAATAGAATACAATAAGTAAATATGGAACAATATAATTCATTATATATAAATACTAACATGACTATGTTTATTTATGATGAAATATCTCTTTTAAATATCTATCCATGTATAAAAATCAATAATCATAAGGAACATAATACATCGTGTTCATAATCCAATAGTTAATTCAAATCAATTATAATAGGCAGAATCCCAAACATCATATCCCATCCCATGAAATTTGTATTTTTACTATACATGGGTTAGATACACCTAGGAATAGCTCATTACCAAATCTAAAGATTCCTAATCTCTTATATAATATTTATAAATGATAATTAAAATGAAAATAAACCCGTTGATACAACTTTCTGGCATACTGAACCTAGATCAGAAAATAGTAGCTAATCCTAGTGGGACACGTGGCCTCAATCATATCTTCCCATACAACAATGGATACCGAATTGAAGTTGTGTTCCATAGTGTAATTTTGTGAAGACTATAACCTCATGGTCAGATTGTATCACAATGCTATAAAAAAATATAGCGTAGAAGCATTTGAATCAATGAGCAGTATATGAATAGACAATCATCATATAACTAACCTTGTAATCTAATACAATAGTGTCAGATAAAAATTATGGTTATGGAATTTTATAAAAAAAATATTGTAATAAATTGTAATTTTCATCCAACAAAATACAAATATCAAAATTATAAAGATACTAAAAAAACTATCACCTGATTGAATCATAATTCATAGCCTAGTCTTGTGCTCCACTACTCTTATGTACAAAAATGAGGCATCTATATGTGGGTGCTTTCCCCTATCCCTAATTATATCCTTTAAGTCTTTACATGTACCTAATGGAATCTTGATTCAGTTGTGACATATCACTCTGTAATCTACCAATAATTGTGTTTATAAAAAGTCATGTATGTGAATTTAAGCTGAAGAAGTGTACAACATGATAGGTATAAAAGTAACAATAATATAAGTGATTTTATCTTGTATATCAAGTCTTACTATGATTTAGAAACAAAATTATAGGGGATATAATTATATTTTACTAAGAATCAACACTTGATTAGGCCAATTAATCATGTTTTGGTCTTATATGGTCTATGGACCAAGAAATTGTAATGTCAAATTCTACTTTTTAGTCAAATTAAAACACATAAGAGGATCCATGGAGTATTAATTTTAATGGATTTATAAATGGATAAGTAAAACAAGTAGATTAATCCAAGGTATAATAATTTCTAAATCATCATTATAGGTAAAATAAAAGTGGAAGAAACATCCAAGGTATCTATGAGATTCATATAACCAGGTTCCGAGGTGTTGAAATGTCCACAGGATCCTAATATGAGAATCATATTCAAGGAGTAGAAATGACTAAGGTATCCTATAATGTCCGATAACACTTGTTCTAAATAGTACAAATGTCCAATGAATCCTAAAATATCAATTATAAAGGATTAAAGGAGCATATAATTCCAAGAAATCTAAAGAAGAAGGATTCATGGGGTAAAAATGTACTCATCACCTGAATATAAGCGTGAGATCCAAGGAGTAGTAATATCTAAAGAATCCTAACTAATTCAACAACTATCCATTTAACCTTTTTATCTATCCATTTTTGTTCATAAAAAATCAATGGATTATCTATTTCATATAATTCATTTCCAACTAAAAAGGTGATATAATGTGCATAAAACATTTAGAAACTCACATTAATAACTCATCCAATTATCAATTATTCGAGGTGATCAAATCAAACCCTAGGGTAAAATAATAAAATAAAAAGGGTACAACCCACCCCATGGGTGGTTCATGTTGATTCTGATAACCTCTAATCATCACAAAAGGATTTAATGGCTTGTATCAAATTTTTTCTATCAATTAACCCTTTTTCCAATTAATTTAATAATCTGAAGCAAAAAAATCATGCTTTCATCATAATAGAATCACGTTAAAAACAACAAGACATTATGAGAAATGGTTGAGACCACCTAACTTAATCTCATAGAGGATTACTCATCTAGTCCCTGGATATGATTCTTCTTGGATCATAATCAAACAGAAAAATAGAAAAACTCCTTGAAAATAGGTCATATGATCATGCATCGAAACAGCTTTCTGTATTGCATATAAAACAATGAAATGAATAAGAGGAATGGAGATCAAATTTTTTTTATCATTGAGATAAATGGATATCATTTCCTACATCGAGGGGATTAATTGAACTATAACATAGATTTAAGTTAGAGGTGCTCAATCGGAGAAAGAGGGAGTTTCCATGAATGGAAAAAAAAGAGAGGAGGGATTAACATTTAAGTGAAAATATGGGTTAAATTGTAATGTATTTGTTCTGGGAGCCACCCAGAGGTTCCTCGTACCCAGTTGATCACATGAAATCATGCTCAATTCCAAAAACACTAGAGGTTGCCGACTACTAGTGAGGGCCTTGGTTGTGATAGTGGGGAAACTATGCCCTCATTGGCAGAGTAACAGAACAGAAATAATCATATAACAATTGAGGAAGTAGTAATAACATGAAACAATGAGAAGTGGAAATACTAATCAACCGAATCACACAAATATAACATTTTCCATGAAATATATTTCATGAAAAATAGAAAATCAAGCCAATTTTTTGTAATACAATACTAAAAAATGTATAAATAAAACATATAAACTCTAAAATAATTGCAAGCCTCAGCTTTGTCCCATGATCTTCTTCTCCACAACAATCACATACTTGAAGTAGAAGGGATCATTCCATTATCTGTAGTTGCAGCAATATAATATGGTTGGGCCCCAGAGCATGACCCAAGTAGGGTGTGAGATGAATCCCAGTAGGTAACCACCTAAAGATATATGCTTAATAGTCAGTTAATATATATGGAAGCTAATAAGAAAAATGAAGAAGTAAACAAGGAAGTAATAAAAAGTAAAAAATCCTATAGTATAAATTACATCCATATTAAATTATTAGTAAATAAACCAACAATCATAAGTAAACATCTAGTATGTACTCATAGCCTAACCCCTCTGGTTCAACCAAACAATCCAATGTAACCCTATGGGAAGTACTCATATAATACCCCCTGGTTTAGCTTTATCACAGACTCTCTAAGCTTCACTCACCGCCAATTCCCACTATGGTCTCAAATCAGTAACAATAGACACTTAGATGAAGAATTAAACATCCATCCCCCATGTGGGTTCACAATGAGGATCTATAGACACTCCAAGGGATAATTATTTCCATCCCCCCTATGGACTCACAACGTAATATTAAATAGACACTCTGTAGAATCCCTCATTATCCATTCCTTATATGGTCTACTACCCTAGGTTTTGACATCCTTGACTATTAGGCTGCTTTGTTTTCCATCCCTACTATAATAAGGAATAACATACTATGATGATTCCAATAAAATATACAATGGTCAAATCTGAAAATGGATATTCAATCCGTGGCCCCAGGAAGAATCGGCGATCATCAGTGACTTCAAGAAGAGACAGAGCCAAAATAAGGTGTTTCTCCCAATTAGACATGACCCCGGTCTGATATAACCAATAAAAATAAACGTAAAAAATTTGTATCTTAAAAGTACATAGTCTCTAATTGCCTTTACCAGGCCCCACTTTTTCTGGCCTCTAGGTCACCCCACACAGCCAAGTGCTCGGCCATTACTCGTTCAGTACACTGTCAACCACAAAAACTGGGGTACAAGATGTGTACTCCAAAGTACATAGCATGTACTCCTCAAAGTCTCATATTATCTTCTATTCCTAAAAAACAACCAGAGAAAAAATGGAAATACCTAAAAAAAGATCTAGGTTCTTACAAACATCACCCCTTAATGAATTTTTCCCCGAATATCACTAGAAATGCGGCATATAAGAAGAATCCTCAAACAACTCAGGCCCCTACGATCATACATTTTCCTCCCTATCCCATGTCTGGTCATGTACCCTCACATGTTGTCATTTCACTCATACTAGAGGAATAGAACGACCATGGAGAACCATTACACTGTGATCAACATTTCAGATAGGATACTCATTGAATGATATGTCCACCTCCAACTCAACCTCCTCAGTTTGAATGACATGAGACGAGTCTGAGACGTAATGCCACATCTGTGAAACGTGGAAAATTTCATGCTTATCTCGGTACATCTGAGGCAACTATAACATATAGGAAACCAGCCTGCCCATCTCAAAAACCTCAAATGACCCGATGTATCTCAGTTAATGCTTTCCATGTATTCTAATCTTTCTATGTCCGAGCCTCAGTGTGACATGTAGAAAAACCTGATCTCGGACCTCAAACCCCAGAGGCCTTCTCTGTCGATCAACATAAGGCATCTATGATGAATGTGATGTATCCATCCTATTTTGAATCAACTCTACCTGATCTATGATCTCTTTGAGAAGACAAGGTCCGAACATAGAAACCTCTCATACTTCCATCCAACATAGGGGCGATCAGCATGGCTTACCGTAAAAAGCATCATAAGGTTCCATATAAATATTTTCTTGAAAACTATTATTTTAGGAAAAATCCCCAAGAGGTATGTTCTTCACCCAAGAACCTCCAAAATCTAGGATGCATCCTCAAAGAATTTCATAAATCTTTTGTATCGTATGCTCGGATTGGCCATCTGTCTGGGGATGGTAAGTTGTATTTAAAAGTACCTATGTACATAAATCATTATATAGTCCCTACTATAGATGAGAAGTAAAATGAGAATCACACTCTAAAATGATGGAGTGTGGATCCCCGTGTAGACGTACAATCTCTCAGATGTACAAACATCTTAGCTCATCAACACTGAAGGACTCCTTGATCCGCATGAAGTGAAAAACCTTCGTGAGTCTGTAAATAAAAACTCCAACTAAAGAATTATCTCAAGTTGATCTTGGTAATCCATTCACGATGTCCATCATGAAATCAATTCACTTACACTCGAGAATGGTTAACTGCTGCCAAATCATTGTTATTCACAGATGCTCCACCTTCAACGGATGACTGGTGGAACACCTCATAAAAAAACCAGCAACATCTCTCTTCATAACTGCCACCAATACTGATGGTGTAGGTCCCGACACCTCTTGGTGATAGCAGGATGAGATGACCAAACTATGGAATGAAAATCCAACATCATCTCCTCACGTATGTCTATTGACACCCATATGCATCAATGAAAACACTGGAACTCATCCCCACATATTATCCATCATAGAATAGGCTCCTCTCTAGACACACTCTTTCATTGAACTATTCCTTCAGTATCTGATAGTTTTCTAATTATCACTCGATCTAGTAGAGTAGAGGTAATAACTATAGAAGATAGAAATGACTACTTGTATCTATCGTCCACCTCCAAATGAATCTCGGAGAATAGAGCTCTAAGTTGTCACTCACTATTGGCCTCTTGAACTACCTGTATCTAATTCCTCTTACTCAATGATTTATCTATTTCATTTCATTTCCTTGCCTTATAAGCATTCTCAAATCAATGTATTGAAGGTACTCAACCCATATTTGTTGTCTTAGATTTAGATCGTGTTGAGTGACAATATACCTAAGACTATTTTGGTCGTTAAAAACTAAAAAATACTCTCCCCACAGATAATGTCTCATATATTGTAAGGCATGAACAACTGAAGCCAACTCAGGATTTTGTGTTTGGTAATTTCACTCATGTGTCCTCAACTACTGAGACCCATACATGATGAATCCTTCTCCCTGCATAAGCACTGCTCATAGATTAATAACCGATGCATCATAGGAAATAATATAACTTATTTCCGTCACTGGAAATACTAGTATCAGTGTTGATGTAATCCTCCATTTTTAACCCAGAAAGGCTGACTTAAAAGAATATATCCACAAATACATTGTTTTCTTCTTTGTCATGCCCGTTAGGGGAACAACTAAGCCTAAAATGTCTTGTATGAAACACCTATAGTATCCAAAAATACCTTAAAAACTCCTTACATCAAAAAATTTCTTCAACTTCTCCCAAGTAATTACTGCCCTCACATTCATTGGGACTAATGAAACTCTTTTCTCTAAGATGACATGACCCAAGAAGTAAACATGGTCCATCCAAAAGTGGCATATTGAGATCTTAGATTATAACTAATACACTCTCAATGTACTCAAAACGATCAAAAGATGTGTTCCATGGTCATGTAGTGTGTGAGAGTACACCAATATATCATCCACGAAGACTACCGTGAATGAATCCATGTATTGATGGAACACTCCGTTTATCAGTGCCATAAAAACTGCAGGCGTGTTAGTGAGACCGAACGGCAGAACTACATATTCATGTATACCATACCTACTCTAAAAGATTGCAAAAGGTATATCATATGATCTAATGCCCAATAGATGGTAACTAGTTATCAAGTCAATCATCAAGATCTCCCGGACTCCTCGAAACTGGTCAATGAGATCATCAATCCTCAACAACGGATATCGGTTATTAACCTTCAACTGGTTCAAATTCTAATAATCTAGACAAGGTCTGAGGGTATCATCTACCTTCTTCACAAATAGGATATTCAAACTGCAAAGAGAAGTATTAGTTCATATGGAACTCTTTTTCTGTAACTCCTTTATCTTGTTCTTGAGATCCTGAAACTCTAGTATAGCCATCCTATAAGGAGGAATGGACACTGGTGTCCACCCTGGTACAAGCTCGAAAGTAAATTCCACCTCTCGCTTAAAAGGAATACCTAAAAAGTCTTCTAAATAGACATCCCTGAAACGATCCACCACTATGGGAATGTAAATCCGTGATTTACCTTTGTCTTACAGATATAGACTAAAAATCTAGGTTGTAACTCTTCCGATCCCACGATGCATGGGTACCGCTCTGCTCACCTTGAAATCCCACTCTCCATTATGATAAAATGATCTTCCATCTGGTAATGCGAAACTCACCCTATGATGATAGTATTCAATAATGTCCTGGAATGTAACGAATAAGTACATACAAAAAATGAATTCATATCCTATCATATCTTGGTAATAGAGGTCCCTGAAGAAGTCACACCCACCAACTTCAAGAGTGCACTCCTTTAACTTTCGTACAGTAGAAATTCTTTTCCCCAATGGAGTGTCCATCATCAAGGCATCAGCTGAAGAAATGATACAGATCCCAAGGATCACCAAAACAACAATATATATGAAACTATTGGAACCACCTGTATCGAAAATTGCTGATGTTAATATAGAGGCAACATGGATCATACCTTGAACTGTAGAGTGTTTGGGATCCTACTCCTATTGGGTCTACACAACTACAAATGCTTGTCCTCTACCGTGGCCCTATGATCCTGCCTGACCACCATGAGCTCATCATGCTTGTAGTTTCTAAAAGACTTCCGATGAGCTACCATGGCCATGACCTCCACCACGTATTGAATGGCCAGAAGAACTCTAGTTCCCAGACTGATGAGAAACTAGTGGTGCTGCTTCTGATTGTAGGGTCTTAGAGAATCTCTATCACCAGCTGTCGGTGAAAAGATCAGACAAAAATCCTAAAGATGGCCCCTCTTAACATAAGATCAGCACTTTACTGGGTCTCTTGGGAAAATGTGCCCTCGTATACCCACTCTTCTCGCATAGGTAGCTCCCCGCTTGGCTACCAGAAGAAGAATCCAGATTCCTCAGATCCCCATTCATAGACACTCTACAGCGATTCCTGCTGTTAGTCTCAGGGGTACCAACCTTGGATGATGAACCGCCATGGAACCCATCTCCAGAATACCTTATATTGTGCTCCATGAGATATGCCTGGTTGACTATAGAGGTGTCAAATTTAAACTTGAAGATGTTCACCTGATATCAGATGTTGTGCCTAAGACCATCCTCAAACATTTTCACCAGAAATAAATCATCACCTCCTGGGATGGCTGTGAAGCACTTCCACTCTGTGATGCGAGAAGAATACTACATAATGGAAAGTGTACCCTTCTCTAAAATCATGAAATCTTTGGCTCGATCGGCCCTCAATGTCTCTTGGTAGAATTTGTCTTAGAATGCACGTTGGAACTCATCCTAAGCCATAACCTGCTGGCATCCTGCCTCTAATATCACAATTTACAATCCCATGGTAGAATCCCCAAGCATATAAGTAGAGAGCATCACCCTCCTCTCTAGAGAAATATACAGATTCTCAATGATATATTGCATGGAATCTAACTATGACTCTACATTATGAGGTCCATCATCCCCTATGAAGGAGGGAGGATGATGCTACTAGAAAACCCATGTCAGCTCTGCTATAGTAGGGGCATGATGCAGTACTCCTAGGAAGGTATGCATGAACCTCATAAATACCTATTGAATCTAGGCATCGACACCTGTATCTAGAATAACAACTGGTTCCAAAACTGGCACTATAAGAGGATCTTATGGTAGTCCCTAATCATCCATGTCCGGATTCGGATCCCTACCTTGTAACTGGCATTCAACCGGAGGATGTCTCGGTGGCATGACTCTGCAAGGTTTAACACACACCTTAGGTCAAGATTATGAAGGATTGAATATTTTATGTGTAAATATGGAATTGGAGAAATAAAGCATTCATTTTTTCCAAACATGGATACACGACATGTATAACTCCTACACGACAAGTTCTCTCAAGGCTTCACAAGGGCATGTTCTCCTACCAACCCTGGTCATGTATCACCCTACACACACGACATGTTCTAATCTAACAAAATATGTATTTTAATCCTCTTATCCTTCCCATGATATTCTACACGTCTTAACCCACATTATTCTCCTAGAGAAATACTACACTGCTTGTTTGTGCGAAACACAACATGTACTAGATGAACATCATTGACCCGTTTTGTTAGTCACTCAGAAAGCTAGATGGATGAATCTACATGGCTTATTTGTGCAGACATAGGGTGTAATAACTACCCATTATCCACACATAACTTTGGTCACACAATTAGACACATGGAATAAAACACATGGTGTGCACATCTGGTATGTGGCGTGCTCCACCAATGATTTCCAAACCCCGTGTCTCTGCCCACATAGACAGTCACATGGTTTAGGATTGCATGTTTTACACCTATATTACATGGAATGTACTTACGAAATGTTGTTCTTTCACAAACAAAAGGACACACGACATGAATTAATCATTACATTATGTGTACTCTGGTGTTTTCCAAATAGTAAGCCTCAAAAACTAATCCTGACCCTAGAAAAAATATTGAAACACACATTAAGCTACAAAATTCTGATCTATGAGGGACCATACTCCCTGTGAATCAAATCTTGGCATATTCTACATGTCATATAAAAGCTTAATAGTAAAATGATCCCCCAAATTCTGATCCATCAGGGCCCATAACACCTCAAGAACAAATGTTTTTCATTCCATCAAATGATACCTTAATCATTAGAAACACCCTATCACACAACACGTATTCAATCATGAAATCTACCAAAACAGAAATCATATCTAGCACAACATCTATCACAACAACATGAAATCAGTAATGCACTATAAATGGCATGGAAACAATACATGACATGTGATCTCTAGAAAGTTCCTATATGATGCATGAGATGGTATACACTCATATCAATAGGTTGCAACCAAAATTGAACCTCGATATTATCAACGTTAACAGCAAAAATTAGGTGAATCCCCCAATGGTGTAATCTAATCAACTATAATAACTAAAAGACCATAAAAATCGCAATATATGAGGTAAATTGGATTCTCCCTATACATGGGTTAGATACTCCCAACCACAACTTATTGAAAAGTACCTATTTCTTCATATCCCAAGCTACATGCTCCAAATAGTAAGCCACAAAGAAAAGAATCTCTATAATACCACTTTGTATCATCCTGGTTCCGAGAGCCGTCCAGAGGTGCCCCGTACCCAGTTGGTCACATGACCTCAAGCACATTTCGCCAAATTCCAAGGGATGCAGACTAATAGTGAGAGCATTAGTTGTGATAATGGGGTAATTATGCCCTCATTGGCATAGTAACACAATGGAAATAAATAGATAACATTAGAAAAAGAAGTAATAACATGCAATAAGTAAACAATAGATGTAATAAAAAACTGGAGCACACAAATAAAATTGTTGCATGATACATATGTCTAGGAATAAAACCATAAAATTCACAATGATGGAATACAGTACTAAACCAAAGTTCAATGAAAATAAAAAAACTTCTGCAACATCGCAAACCTCCGCTTGGTCCCATGCTCCCCTGATCCACATTAATGAAGTACCTGAAGTAGAAGTGTTATTTCCCTTACCTTTAACAGCAGTAATACAATATGTTTGGGCCCAATAGGATGAACTAAACAAGGTGTGAGATGAATCCTAGTAGGTAGCCAACCAAATATCTACGCATAAGTGTCAGTGAATATATATGGAGGGCAATAAGAAAAATGAAGTTGTTAACTAGGAAGTACACAAAATTAAACAATCCAACAGTTTCAATTATATCCATTTCCATTTATTAGTTAACCAAACAACAATCATATGTAAAACTCTTGGATTTACTCACTACCAAACCCCTCTTGTTCAAAAAAACAAACATAAGAAACCCTTTGGGATGTACTCAGAGTCTAACCCCTCTAGTTCAGCTTTAGCACAAACTCTCTGAGGAAGAATTAACCATCAATTCGACATGTGGTCTCATATCGATAACTATAGACACTCTTAGGAAGAAATCAACATACAATTCCCCCTATTTTCTCTCAATGAGGAACTACAATCACTCTGAGGGAGAATAAAGTATGTCCTCCATATGGTCTTACAATATAAAATTAAGCATACACCCTCGAGAAGCCCTCGACATCCATTCCCCCTATGGTCTACTACACCAGGTTCTCACAACCCTGTGTAAGTCAATCATGCACAAAAGTTATGTGGAAACCAATGTAAACCTCAAGAACCACTTGGATAAAAAATATACAGCTTCTCACATCATGTGAGATATAATAACTCCATCCTGAAAATACTAGTCATGGAAAACAAAGCATCTTAATAGTAAAGGCTAGACCGAATAGTCAACATCTTGGAAACAAGGGAAACACATCCCTAACAAGGTATATAACCCTATTTACAATCATAAATCAACTAATTAGGCATAGAATGCATAAAAGACAATAACAGGGCCAAAATCCATAAACATGCAATACATCGAACAAGGGCATCATGCACTTTTGCACATATAACTCAATGATTTACCATGTAAAGGCACAAACCACCTTCCTCAGTGTTGTACGATTGATATATGTGAGCCTCATGCCTTGAATATTCCATAACATTGTAGATCTACAAAAAAGAAAAAAAAACATTCAACCAAGGATATCTCATGAAAGAGGAGGAATCTGGAAATGAATCTCTAGAAGAAGGAAGAGAATACAGAGAAAATTCCAATACAAATGATGGCGGTCGAATCAGAGAATGGATGATTGATAGGGTTCTCTAGGATGAATTATAGATCATTGGTCCCTTATCGATGTTATGGAGCCAAAAGAATGTGTTTCTTCCAAATAGACATGACTCCATTCCGATATAAAAATTTAAAATAAATGTAAAAAGGTGTGTATTTTATAAGTACATATCATGTACATGACTTTACCGGGCCCTGATTTAGGCAGCCTCTAAGTCACCCCACATGACCATGTGCTCGGCCGTTACATGATAAGAACATGGTCACCCATGAAAATAGGTTACATGGTGTGTACTCCAATTTACATGGCGTGTACTCCTTAAATTTTCAGATTCTAATCTTAAAAAAACCATAAAAAAAGACATACCGAAAAAGAAGATCTAGTTTCTCACATAATGGTTCGTATTCCACAAAAAAACGGGTCACATGGATTAAATATTCAGTTGGCCAAAATTTGTGCCCAACATGTTCACATCTCTACCTAGGTTCCCCACTCTCAAGGTCATGACACATAGTAAGAAAAATGGGCGCCTACTATGCATTTATCCTCTTTAAAAAAACTGTAGCAACCTTGCATGGGTGTACGGTTGGGGTCACCTAGTTAGGGAAAACCATTTTCCCTCTATTGTGCATTGGAATTCCCACACATGATTTACTCTAACCATGAATATTGGGTGGACCAATTTCAACTAACTGTGTGGCTCAACAACTTAATCCAAAAAATGTAGGGTTGCAGGTAGTGGAAAATCCACAAACAATAGTATTACCTCCATTACCTCACTAGAAATCCATAATAGTTCAAAAATATGTAATTTGATCAAAAATAAAAAGATATATACCTCATATAAATTCTAGGATCTTACATCATTTTATTGGACTGGGTAACCGGTGGTTGACTCTGCTTCTAGTGAATACTGTGTTTCAATGTTTGAGTTCCATAATGGAATCGTGTTTATCTTTAGAAAATGGAACATGAAAACATATTAGTGGATTGAAAAGAATGGTAAATCGAATTTAATGTGTAAAATATACAATAAATTCTCGAGAATGATATTCATTATAGTGGTTAGTTTGCAATGCCTTGTATATTTCTAGGTCATTGTGTATTAGAATAAGTTTAAATTTACTTAGATATAGATCATGGTAGTATTGATAATTGGGATTTATATTGGGAATAAATGTATTTTATCATCCAATGTGATATTTATGGATATTTAATAAGGACCAAGTGGTTCCTTTGGTGATCCAATAATAGATGAAGGAGATCCCAGTGGTCACGTTACAAAATATTTCAGCTACAAGAAGCCATTATGGCATAGCCTTGCGGTTGTGGAATAATGCTCACGGTTGGGAAGGGCCATTTTTTAGTCCTTAGAAGATACACTATCCTTAGTTGTTTCCCGTTGTGTATTTCGTATCTGTGAGAGGGGTGCAGTATGGCATGATGGTGTGCCACTTCTAGGAGGCCATTTTATAGTATTTCCTTGGTGGAAGATGTCTATGGTGGAGCCCAATGCATATACCATAGAGAGGGGGAGGTCTTTCATGGTTAGACCTGGTATTTGGTGGATAGCTACACCACAACCAGGAGGTCTCACCATAGTGTGGAATTTTTGTAGGAAGTCTACTGCATATCATTGAAGCTATACCATATCAATGGATATAGGTTGTTGGATTGGTCATGGTGTTTGGGAGCTAGTTATGCCACTGTAATTGATTTCACTCAATAGAGAGACCTAGTGTAGAGGCTATGTCCCAACCCCATAGCATTTCATTGTATGTGAATATCTTAGGGTGTGACCGCCGATGTGTTTTAATATGTGGAGACATGATCCATGATTCATTTAGGGGATTGAACTGTATCCCTCGGTCTATCACATAGAAATTCCCATTGCCATGCTTTTGAACAAGAGAAAACTAGTAAACTTCCAGTCATCTTTGTCATTCTTTTAGGGAATAGAGGGTTTCATTGGGGGTCCATTAGATCAGACACCCCCTCCTCTTTCACCCAAGAATACCCCATGTTGGGGTATTTTTTTATGTAAATTTTAATAGAGAATATAATGTATGATATATGTTTCTCCCTATATTCTTGTCCTTGTTGTTTTACGCTAATTTTGGGGTTTATTTACTTGGGAATTAAATGACGATTTCAACATATCATGGTCAAATATTCTATAATTCATGGGTATATCATGTTTTATGACTAGATAAGTACTTGAGAGGATGAATGCGTAAGATTTAAGGCATTTTTGATGTGATGGTGATGCCCATGAGTTTTCCACTGATTATGACCCTTTATATTAAATTAAATAATTAATGATAATTAGTTATAATTAATTATTTTTGTTCTACAGAATTGGAGAAGAGAGTTTTTTGGTGGTATGGGATTGGATGAGGAATAGAAGGTCTTGGTCAAGGATCGAGGGGGAATGAAGAGGATGGTAAATAAATTTTAGAAGTAGGTGGTTCCTATAATATATTATCATATGCACGTTTATACATGATTTTTTATCTATATGGACGTTTCATGGGTTTCATGGAGGGGATATGGACCATATGTTTTCACGTGATATAGACTAGGTGGCATTGGGACTCTTATGATCAGGATGACATCTCATTAGATTATGCGTTAATTGGGATATCCTAGTGACTATGTCTCCAAGGAGAGAAGTTATCGACTTAGTTGACAATAGAACTTTGGTAAGACTCACAGTGTGAGATGAGATACATGTATCATAGGGTGGATTCACTATGGCTAGTTCGGATTGTGTGAAATCATCGTCCCCAGTGGTGATGGGTAAGATAGACCAGCATCTCATGTCTGACGAGTGACATTATCTTGAGAGTTTATTAGGGAATAGTGAGCAATATGAGTAGGATTTGTTCATTAGGACAATATTGGGTATGATAGATAGGTTTACCTCAGGGTGACATGTTTAGGGATCTCCCATATGATATGTGACATGTGACCTAGGTGAGGACAATGGAATCTATTTGGAATGATTCATTGGGTTGATAAGGGAAGTTTGGATATAGATTTGACATCAAATGTTGAGGCCATGGTTGGCATGATCCTATGAATTTTTCTTTCACAAATGAGTGATAACAGTGAGTTGGAATCAATAACCAAATACAATGGATGGTTTGGTATACCTAGTGTATCACTTGAGCGGTGAAAAGGGAATGCATTATAATGAGTTTTTAGGCACAATTTACATTATCCTATGGGACGAGCTGGTGAGTTGTGTGATGAGTTGTTGGCCCTATGGGTTAGTAATGTACATGTGTCTGATTATATATGAGATAAGAGAGAAACCATGCTGGGAGTTGATTTGAAGGATTATGATCTCCTTGTGTGAGACGGTTGGAGGGATCTCTATGGGTGTGAGTGGATCAAAATATTTATTTCATTGAACCTTACCTTATTGGTACATGGTTAATGTGCCTTTCATTGAGTAGGCTTAGGTCAAGGACCACTCGTGGGAAGGTTGGGTCATGGTATGTTAGAAGATAAGGCCTATGTAGCCTACCATGAGAGATAATACAGTGGGATAAGTTACATATGTATGATTGTGACATATCTCTTTTTGAAATTGGTCAATGATTTGGGAAAATAATTACTTTATGCTTTAGGTACAAGTTGGGTATTTATAATGAAAGAACTAGTCATTTATGTAATGAGATATTGTCATGTCATGTATGAATGTTTTATTGGTATACATGGTGGGGTTTTAGGTCTTGGATACCTGATAAATTTATATATTTGGGATGAAAACATGAGGTGGATTTCAACATAACATCAGTGAGAGTATGATTTGGTGTTTTCGTGGCTTGGTTAGCACATGGTCAACAAATTCACATGTACTTATAGTGGCATGGTTGGAAAAAATAATAATGAAGTCACTTTCTTG
The DNA here is from genome assembly GCA_963277665.1 of Viscum album. Taxonomy (NCBI): domain Eukaryota; kingdom Viridiplantae; phylum Streptophyta; class Magnoliopsida; order Santalales; family Viscaceae; genus Viscum; species Viscum album. The sequence continues at coordinate 900,402,853 of OY728127.1, forward strand.
TAATGTTAATTTTCCACAAACATATGCATATATGATGGTGTATACATGGGGAACATAGTGATGGCCTATTGATATGTATTTATAACACCCTATATGAGAACTATATTGTGTTTATAGACATTATGACTTCATATAGGTTGATAATGGGAGGTATAGAATGTTATGGTGGATATGATCGATGAGTGTTCTGGAGAAAATGTGTGTGGGGCCTACGGATAGATCTAAGTCTATGGTGCAATGTTATATTTTATTGTAATAATATATCTGATCAGCCCAGTGTGTGAACGGTTGATGTATGATTGTATGATTCTACATGGAATTTTTTATATCATTAGGTTTATTTATATTGGAATAGTTTTAATAAGGGGTCACTATTTTTTTCCAACGTTTGTGTAATTGATTTGGTTCATAGTCTCCATATTACATGGATTCGATATTTTCCACTAGTCAGAAGACTCTAGAATAAATGGAGGCATGCTTGAGGTCATGTATTGTACCCTCTTGGGAGTTGTTCCGGAATCCCATTATGGGGAACTATAAGTTGGTTCTATATTTCAATTTATATAACCAAGACTATTTCCATGAAAAATAAAATAAGGTTTTTAGATAATATTTTTTTTTTCAAACTGAATTCTGGCAGCTCTTAGTTCCATTGATGGACTCCCTGATCCTGAAATCCTAACTCATATTTTTTCGACACTTTCTACAAAATTTTAATTAAAAAGTCTATTGAAGACATGCTAAATATGGGTTTGGTAAATTTTTACTATCATCTATGTTTAGACTCCCATATAATTAAAAGTGTCCTCGACTTTGTCCAGAAAAAAACTTTTACTATGGCTTCAACACAACTCATACAAGGGACATCTTAGTGGCATGATATTTTTTTAAGATATTTTTTTACATAGGAATAAATTTTTCCGATTTTTACTATTTCACTCCATGTAGATTTTATTGGGATATTTTTCCCCCATGCTCATATAGGGTGGTAAGGGTGGGATGGGATTTAGGGTGTGGTTGTGGGGTCGATTCCCTGAGCTAGTAGTTTCAATGATTATTTTTTAACTTCCTTGTGGATCATTGAGGTTGTTGAAAATATTTCTATATTATGAGGTTATTAAACAAGTTAATATTTTTGAGTAAAATATTTATGCGTAATTAATTTATTTTATTTTATCATTTAGTTATTATTATGTTATTTAATAAGGTGGTTCTTTTTAACATTACATGGACTATAATTTCAAAAAATATATAATTATTCATTAAAAAAAATTATCTTATGCATTATAATGGATGATTTATTGAGTGGACAATATATCAACCAGTTACTCTATTGAAGAAACTTGTTGATGTAGTCTTGGCTTGAGTTGTATCATTTCACTATCAACCATTGTATATTCTAATTTGGTTTCACCTAATCTCTGTACTAAACAACAACCTATCCTAGAAGCTTCATCATTTACCTAACTTACTCACACAACATTGAAGGGATCTAGGGGTGTTGGATAAATAAATAAATGATGTTATGTTACTTCCTACATAATAAAGGAAGAGGTGGGACTCACAATATATCATATTTATTTTAAAAAATATTTATTTCATAATAGAAATCCCTGAAATAAAATTAAATTAAATAAAAACACAACACATGCATTGTTCAGTCCCAGCTGAAGGACAGTCACGTACATGAAACTAAATAGTATTCATAAAACTTATCATGAATTCTAAATCACTATATTTAATTAAGTTATATTATTATTGATTTGAAAAATAAGGGAATTATTAATTAATTAATTCTATATCTTATTTATTAATCTATTCGGTTTTATAGATATATAAAATATCCTTCCACTATAATTTCTAAATAAATTATATTATTAATTTTTTAAAAATTAATCATGTATAGGAAATGTACTGGATGAAACATGGTCTATACCCATCTAAATTACATAACATGTTTTGTAGTCAGGTACGATCTAGTAACATGTTATGTAGTATACATGACATGACATGTAGCTACATGGTGTGTAATTCGACGTTTATCCTATGTGAAGTGTGCCTCATTAAATACCTATGTATTGTTCATAATATGTATGAACACTACATGGAATGAAATTATGAATTTTTTATGAAATTATCTAGGAATTTATCATTTTTAAAACCCTTTCACGTGAATAGTGCTCTAGTTACAGATTGTGTTATATTTTATTTTCATAATTAATTTATTTTTATGTAATTTATTTGATGTGGTGTAAAAACAATCTTCACATGTAATACATGTAAAAATGTGTGATTTATATGGAGTGTACATTAGTTACATGGTGTGTAACTCCCTTATTCCAATCATACACTAAAGGCCTAGGGACTTATCGTATGATTTGAGCAGTATAATACCATGTTAAATGAAATGTATACTAGATACATGTCATGTAATATAGTAAGATTCATGTCTTTCATCTTGAATTAAACACAAAACATGTGAATTTATTACGCATTGTGTTCAATAACTAAATTTTTTTTACACCATGTTAGTGTTACATGATTTTTTTATCAACGAAATGGTGTGTAACATTGCAGACCATGTGTCACCCATGGGTCAATATGCATTATAACAAGCCATCAGATAACAAACCACCAGATTGAGATATGTGATTGGTTAAATAACATTTGAGTGTAGTTGAAATTAACTACATGACATGTATTTTGGCTGTAACCTCCCAATATGAATCATCAATTGTGGTCCAAAATTTCATTTGACCTTAGGTGCACCTCCCCATGCACCAGAGGGTATTGAATTTTAGTGAGGGTCTAATCTAGAACCTTTGGTAGATTATACACTCCTTCTGATTAAATAATAAAAAATAAATATCCAAACATGTTAATAGTATAGAATAAGAGTAATTATAAAACCAATAACATACCGTCAATAAGAAATGAATGCAGAAATAGCGGAGGGGACCGCGTGAGTCTGGCTTCATAGGGCATCATTACTTCCCACTCCATGCAGTGAACGGATAAAGATACTCCAGTGTTGTTGGTCGTTCATGATGCTCATCAAACCATGCCCTTAGAACCCACAATTTTGAAAAAATAGAAAAAAATAGAAAAATATAAATGAATGCAGAATAAATAGAATCAACAATAACAACTGGAAATAAGTAACTAATTTACCATTATTAAAATCAATTACTTGATAGTAGTGAACACAAGTACAAAAGGCTCTGATCCCAAACCATGCCACATATCATCCTGATATCTAGACTCATAGTGAGCTACCAGTCTAGTTGATCAAACCTAGGACACATCCGATCCTATACCTAAATGAACTAAGGTATTCTCCGGCAACCAAGTGTCATGGTTGTCTGGGCAGGGTGCGAGAATAACTTGGAAGGACGCAACTAATATTGTTTGATACATGACCAATATATGTTGTGTGTGTGCATGTTATTATCATATATAATCATAATGTATATTACATTAATGTGATATTATATTATATAATTTACAAAGAACATAAATGGGAACTCAACCATATGTCGAGTAGTTGAGTGGAAAACAAGACTCTACGAACCTCATTCATACCATCTTCTGATCCATACTAGAAGAATGTAAACTGATCATATCTAACACATCCTTACCTAGAGTAGATTATCCAAAAACACATATTATAAATCTGAACATAAGGGATGATCCATGTACAAACTCACTAATCATCTGACACATTTCCCTCAGGAGGGATTTCCCATATGAATCCACCTATAACCATCCATCGGAATCATCCCCCTTAATGTAGTAGTACAAAAATACATGTGAAACATCCTATAAATTGGGATAGACCATTATGTTTCAAAAAATGTTTGACATATTCCATTCTGTGGAAAAATCCATGTGGATCAAACTGCATACTCAACTGCATAAGATGAGAAAAAACACATATAATATTGAATAAAAATAATAAATGAAATATCATGTTAAACCATGAAATTTTCCTCATCATCCCAACACAAATGCAAGAAAAACAAGCATGGGTCTCAGGGAGACACTCACTTGACTCATGTGTTCAAGAATCAACATATGTCTCATAGGATACACATTCACATTCATGAGATCATGTCATAAAACATCATATAAAATTCAACACATAAAACATATGAATGAAATAATTAATGTGGCTCATTGGTATACAAAAACACTAGGTGATAATACATCAACATGGGCTTAACAACAAAAGAAGATAATTAATACATATTTAGTTAAACCTATCCATCAATGGCCCATAAAAAATCCAACAGAAAAGGATAAAATTGTCCATTAGAACCTCATCATTTGATTAAGAATATTCATTTTTTTAGTTTTCATTTAATATAAATTAACTAATTTATAAAGAAAGTTGATAATTTATTTTAATTAACTTGGTATACTAATTAAAATATCCTGATGTGTGTTCTATTTATTTTTACAAGCTTTACATGAATATCATGTTTAATCTCACAAGAGTGGTATGACCGCATAATACATGCCAATAATCTATAAATTAATATTAGTGTAAAGTAAAAATAACCACCTAACTCAAATGGATCCAATTCACTATCCAAACAATGCTCTTCCACATTTCCCAAGTGAACCAAGTATATTCATCCTCCCATGATTTCAATGACATTCTATCTCACTCCCAAGCATTATATATAATTAATTAAAAAATTATAATTAATTAGTTGAATATAAGGAAACATACATTCATTGATGAAAATAATTCATGTTTAAAGACATACAAGACATCACCACTGATTCATAATCAGAACCAAGAAATCATGGAAGGTGTCCAATTGTCTTCTGACATCATTCCAGGGAAAAACATTTCACACAATAACAAAAAAATGACCTATTTAATATAATTATATTTGAAACTATAAAATAATTAATCCAAGTGAAATATAATTGTATAAATGATATGTGATGGCATAAAGTCCTCATATTATTTTTTCATCCTTCTAGGTTGAGTGAAATTTCTATAAGAAATGGATGATTCCAACATTCAATGGTGGAATCAATGATAAAACAAAAATTATTAATGAAAAAAATGAAAATTATGGTGGGGGAGAGAAAAAAATAATGTTGGAGGAAGAAGATTCTCACTTCAGACATCATAGAATCACACTAAAACACAGCCAAATTGAATACTAAATGGGGGAGGGTTCCTCTGGCCAATATACCTCACACTATTCATTTTCTTCTATCATAAATGGGTCCAAATACCTATTTCTATTTAAGAAAACTAGAATGGAATCATTTCATGGAATGAAACATACTGTCACACCATGAAAATTTGGTCACTACAATCCAACATAATTTTAATATCCTAAAACTTCACATTATACCCTTTGAATACACTTTATGTTTTGAATACCCTATTCATATCATGAATGGAATGATTCAGCAGTTATTAGTGCTCTTGGGCCCCCATCTACACATCTGGAAGACTCCTAGACCCCTAAGTCATCACTTGATCCTTAAAACCAATCCCAAAATTCAATTTTGTATTGATAAAACTCTCATAACCACAAATTGATTTCTGAATCTCATTATTAACCCTTCAATAAAATGAAATTTCTACACATTCTTTGTAATTTCTCACATGCAATGATATGATTAAGTACAATCTCACCACCATACTGCCTCTCATCCTTGTGAAGTTGTGGTATCAGATGAAAAATCACTCTAGATCAAACTCATTGATCTATTAAAAGATGTTTTATGCATTATATATTCAAATTATTAATCACCTATCCAAGGACACACTCGTTATTGAATTCCCATAATGCTCTCACTATATGACTCCAAACCAAAACACAAGAAGCCAAGGAAAATTTACATTGTAATCTAACATTAACATTTCGATCACTACAATTGATCAACTAAAAACACTATGGTGTACAAGACAAATTTCTCCCTGAGCACCAAGGAGATCCCCACCATGGGAATCTTCATATGGAACAATATTTTGATAGTATTACACAACTCCCAATGTATTTTAGCTATATCACACTTGATCAATGTAAGACATTGTTTTATTTTTGATACCCTAACATCATTTGTTGTTCCAAATTGAACCAAAAAATATTTATCGACAAGTACAAAAAGTATAAGATGAAATTTTCTTGAAATGGTTTTGGATGATAATTAAACACCTCAGTCTTGATGTGATTAACTCAAATAATATTCATCCTATTATTTATAGGTTGATATGAGAAAACCTATCCAAACAATCCAAAGAAACTATTTACAATGTTACACAACCTAAAAGCCCAATTCGCTAGAATGAATTAGTATTAATTATTTATATCCCAGAGGAATCATTAAATCAATTATACATCCTAACGAATGGGTGAATAGTCCTTAATGGAATTTTATATGGTTTATTCATAAACATCCTGTATGACAAACAAAGATCTCAACCATTAATTAATGCACCGAAAATCTGAATCCATATCGGTTCACACTAGTTTCTCCCCAGTAAAATTCCCATAAAATTTTCCCCTCTAGAGAAACATCTGCATACACACCGTCCATTTACCACAAAAGATTACATTATTTGGCCTACCACACAATGACATATCGGAGTCAAACCAATCATTCATTCGGAATTATTACATAAACAATGTCCATTCCCACAAGGGAGATCATTCAACATGCATCCAAGATAATGCTCCCAAACAAAAGAGTACCCTTAGTCATCTTATAGTCCATCCATCATTCTACCCAATTATTATTAGTCTATAGTTTGACACAATAACTAAATGTGGTCATATTTTCTCACATGATTGTGAAGTAAAGAACCAATCACTGAGCATTCCGGGATCTCTAGTAATATATTCATCAACATTTAATTGTTTATTCATAACATGCATAATTTAATCTAGTATCTAAGGCATGGGTTTTGACATCCAACCCATGAACGTTTCAACCACTTATACATTTCAAAATATCAAACTAAAACATCTCCATAGACAAAAAAAATGGGGTCGAATAAATAATGGTACCCCAATCCATTATCAATATGTTATTATTCCATAGAGACAAATCCATACTACATATCTGAGGTTTCCAAGTCATGTGATCTTCATGAAAACCACATTTATTTCATTCAATAATTGATTCTTCCAACCAAAATTTTCAGTGACCTACCACTACTAGATATTCATGGTTTATCAATAGAACATGAACATTTTTAATGGTCTATTCACCACCACACTTCTACTGGTTTAACATAAACCATTCACATCAATGTGCATGAACAATCATGCACCAAGGAATACTAGAAAAACATGAAAACAACACTGGTTTCATAGACACAACGATTCCCCATTTTTCACAAACCTCTATCAATGGTGTCATAAAACCATCTGTTATCAACACCACAGAATCCTAGATCAACCAAACCCGATTAGCCTTAGTGCTCCTAATATAAGCATGCATATCCTTAATATTTATATTTGTAGAACACCATCAAATACACATGTGTCAAATTAATCCATTGGTCATCCACCCACACTCTAACCCTCCAACACTTGACTGTGTAGGATTCTCACTTAGAATCCACTTATTGTTTCATTTTAATATAATGGGTTAGAAAATCGCAAGTCCTACCATCAATGTCACATTTTTCCAAGAACATAAAAACCCATATTTCTATCACATGTGTTAGAAATTGATGTGATACATACTCTTGGTTTGCATGAAATCATTGAAGGTCATACATTAATCATTAAAAAGATTACTCACATGAAAGGGGTGTTTTGATCGATAATATTTCCCACTAAGAAATAATCATGTCTACCCAGCCACATGGGATATCCTCACATGAGTTTCCTCAAATAGTTACAAGGCACCAACAACTTGAAATTATATATAGTCTTCAAAAAATCCAATAAAGTTTTCATAAGGGGTTAATTTTCATGGGTTTTCAACTAGGTCCATATGCATAAATATTTCATAAAAAATCACAATTACACTAACAACATTGAGGCCTTAAAAATAGGCTAGGTTAAATATAATTGATGAAGGTGATATATGGAGATTTCCACATAGAATTTAGTTGTAAGGTTAATTTAATAGGACTATACAAAGGATACATTCAACATGTTATTTACTATATGAATTGACATCTGACAATAACCTGAAATTGAATACTTCACAGCGTTAATAGAGAGGGAGTACATCATCATCACTATCGTCACGATCATTGTCATTTCCATAATCAACCAGTTGAACCACACCATAGAATCATGTTACATTATATCATATATACATATGAAAAAGGGTTCCTCAAAAAAATGGTCACCAAGAACACATATGTGCAAACACATTCCATGTTATTAACACTAAAAAATTATGCCCCTTATCATTAGGTATATCACACACAAACATAAAATATTTCATGAGAAACATACATGAAAAACATGATTCATGTGATTCCACTTTCGATATCATCACGATTTAAATCCATAAGAAATGAAAAACCTAATAATACATGTACATCACACGAGGTGAAATCATATATAACCATAATATTTTAAACCAATAACATAAATATAGTTACCTATTAACAGGAAAATACCTATGAAATGGAGTTCAAGAAACACAAAATTGTGTTTCATCACAATCTTTCACTCATTACTATGTCACCTATCTACTGACTCCCCAAAATAGTAAAAAAAGATAGCACGACCACTGATGAAATTTTGTAAAATCCCAAATCAAATCACTAGGTCAAGTTTGGGATTCTACATAACCTCAGGTGCACCATCTTATATTCTAGAGGCTTCCAACTAGTATTGGGGGTATAAGGATTAAGCCTGGGGAGAACAAAACATTAATTAGAGTAAGCTGTAAAAAAATAAAAAACCATGAATGTATATAATAAATAGTCAGAGTAATTAGGAAACTAATAACATTTTATCATTGATGTATGTATGTAGAAAAAAATACTCAACATCCAAAAATGGAAATAATTCATTGATTTTTCACTAGTCCAATCACATTATTTTTTGAAAATACAAAATGTACAAGATTATTTTCTCTGACACGTAGACATATCTCATCTCAGTCTCCATACTCATAGCTGTCTACCCCACTAGATCATCAAACCTGAGCCTGAACCAAACCTATACTGGTAATAAGTAAGGGTTTCTCATGTACCAAAGTGTCATGGTTGCATTCCCGGGGTGTTAGTACAACTTTGTAGAGCACCATCAATGTAGTTTTATATATGGCTATAAAATGTCATGTTTTTGGATGTGATAATCATAACTAAGAAGAATATAAACAGATATTACATAAATATTCAAGCATATCATACAATGACCATGATACATATATGAAAACACAAACATATACTAAGTAATTGTGCATATACCAATCCTTGATAAACCCCATCCATACCTTCATGGGTTCCATGTCTGAATAATTTCAAACAGCCATGTCTAACAAATCCCTCCCATTAGGAGATAGTTGATAATCAAATTTGACACATCCTTTAAATGGGATTTTCTATATACATGTTAACTAATAATCAGAAACATCCCTCTCAAGAATAATAATCTATATTAGTCAACCTATAACCAACCACCTAACACATTATTCCCTGATGGAATAGTCCAATACACATGTGACACATCACGCCGATTGGGATATCCTAATAATGTGCTAACCATAGTCTGACACACTCCGCTTAGAGTTATAGTCCATGTGGATAAAACATCATGTAAAACTAAAGAGGATAGAAAAATGACTGATAAAAATGATGACATAAATGAAATATCAAACATCATGTCAAATCAGATATTTACCACAATCACCCTCATAAGCTACATGTTAGAAAAAAGAACAATTATCAAGGATATACATGCTTAACTCATGTGATCAATCATTAACAAAAGTATCATTTGATACACAAACCCATGTGGTCAAGGAATCAACATGGTATAATGGGATACACACACAAAAAATGTACAATTTGAATAATAGGACTTATGGGCTAGAAAAGACTAATTGTGTGTTTAAACATCAATATAGGATTAGAAATAAAAATTAGATAGGTAATACATAACTAGTCAAACCATGGCCATAAATGACCATTAAATGATCCACCACACAATTTCCAATGTTTCTCTTGTAACCTTGATAGTTCAATAGGCATATTCATTTAATAAATTAAGACTGGAAATTCATTAACAAATTAAGCAAGGAACTTGGACTCTTATTCCAATTAAGTAAAAAACAAATTAAAATATCATATTAGGTGCAAAATATAGTTTTTTCAATAATGAAATGAATATCAAGATTAACCACACTAGAGTTTAATGAGACAATAATTCATTCCAATAAATATTAATTAACCATAGGGTCACGTACACAGAACCACCTACCTCAAATGACGCCAAAATTCATACCAAGAAAACCACAACAGCTTTGTCTGAGACATCCATGTTCATTCATCCTCCAACAATCACCATGAGGTTTTCTATCACACCAAATAATTCTAAATAATTAATTATAAAAAATATGTAATTAATTTAATAATTATAAGGAAACTCACATTCAAAGGGATAAAAGAATTAATGAGGAATGTATATATTAATATTCGTACATAGAGGAAACCAAGAACAACCATCCTTAGACATTATGTAATACAAATTAAAATTTATTCTAGGAAAATAACTATCTCCCAACAACAAAACAACAATTAATTTAATATAATATATTTATAAATTCTAGAAAATTTAAACTGGGTGATATACTTTCACCAAAATGAAACATGATTGTATGTGGACCTCATCTTCTGTTCTCCTTTCTCTGTGATGAGAAAAAGTCTTATAAAAAATTGAATTAAATCATACCCCAATGGAATTTACAAATGATGATAAATTATAAATGCCTAAAATAATACCTTTTTTTTTGAAAGAAACATTTGGGGGGGGGGCGGATATCCATACATCCGATGTTGGTGAATGAAACTAATATCCACCTGAATCAGACGAGAAATGTTGGATCTATTCTTTGGTCGATACCTCTTATATGTTTCATGTTAATCTATTACAAAGAGATTATAGGAAACACATTTAATTAAAAATAAATTTGCTTTGTGTTATTTCATGGTGTAACGCATGTCGTCACACAATGATGATTTGGGATCTCCTCTAAGGCCCCATTTTCATATCATAAACCCTATCTAAATACACCTTGGATATACATCACATCATGAATACCTTTTTCATGATGTCAATGGAATACTACATCACATTTTAATTTTCTGGATCCCCCAACTGCTCCTCCAACGGTATCTCAAACTCTAAGGTCATCACCAGAGCCTCGAAACCCATCCCAAAACACCATTTTGGGATAATAAAACTTTCAGAACCTCATTCATTTTTTAAATTTTCCAAAATAACCATCCAAAAATTAATGAATAAAACATTCATAAGATGTTTTTATCTATAATAATGTATGTTGTTACAAGGTGTCACATCATGTAAATGTGTCAAACAACAAGGATCTCCAGAACCTTCGTATTGTATATTCTGGAATTCTTCACATGTTCATGCTTAGTTCATGGTCTTATTATAGAGGCTGAATTTGATATAAAAATATTATTGATCATAAAATATAATCAAAATTTAAAACTAATTAAATAATCATCATATTAATCAGTAAGTATTGAATAACTATATATTTAAATATGATTGCTCTAATTTCAATTGATGGTTTTAGGGAAAATATAAACACTGGCTGATCTCATACCCAATGGAATTCTTCATTACTTCCTTGGAATATATAAAATTAACATGATTATGAATGAAATGTGTCTTTATAAATATTGATAAAATGTGACTAAATAATCAATGATAAAATATAGAGAATCATTCATGTTAAATTTAAAATTGACTTTGCAATAAGAAATATACCCCAGTATTTAAATAATTCTTCAGTTTTTACACTGATATTGCATATCATTATTGAAGTCATTTTGTCATTTTACTATGTGGATACAAGAATGGAATCCCCCAGTAGTGATCCATACTTGATCCTTGATCTCATAATTTCACCAATAGAGTTCCAGGTTCTAGAATAGAGGATTCAATTGCCTTTCATTGTTCCTTTTGATCGCAACACTGTCCTTCAAGAATGAGGATTATTGTTCACATGATATCTTACAAATGAGAGGGATATAAATATGGAAAAATCTGTCAGGATTGAGATAATAAACCCAATATCATCCATCATTCATGAAAAATCTCTACGGATAGAGAGTCTTTCAGTACAATAAAATTTGACTCTCAATAGGATTTTCAGTTAACAGTAAAATATGATATAAGACATTAATATTTATAAATAGTGTTTTAAATATTATAATTTGAAATAAGGGACATATATATTATTAAACACTTCACATGTATCAAGTCAATTATAATAATAATATTATTTCATGGAATGTGATAACTCATGCATTGTGAAATATAAATTTATTAAATAAAAAATAATATTTATCTAATGATATATAACTCTTATATCGTTATAATCACTAATACCAACATTACCCATGATTCCGCCTAGATATTATTAGGAAAATGCTGACATGAATTGGACACCCAATTAATGACATATGGAATTTATAAAATTCAAATTACAATACAAACATGTGTTGTAACAAGCATACACCAGCAGAGATTGCGGGGGATAAAAAATAGGATAATAGAAAAAGTCATGAAAAATAGCCACATTCAGTATATTCCATCATGAGGATGCAGAATATCCAAAATTTCTTTGCAGATATTTTTCATATGATATCCAACATTTCAGAGGGAAGTAACAGACAAAAAAAAAATTTCCAAAATCTATATGATCCTCTTTCATAGTGGTATTTGGTGGGATTTACTAAAATATAAAATTAGAATCTAGAAATCTGTAAAAACACCAATAGGGAATGGAGATGATGTTTCAATGACAATAACCGCATTCAAGTACTCAAAATATCATATAAAATATATTCTTAAATGTCTCATAATCATAGAGGCTTTCATACACGTGTCATCATCCTTTTTGTTTGATTTATATTTCATTGACCATGTAATTCATACACAGCATTAAGCGATTAAAATGGATTTTGGTTTTATAGTTACATCACAATCCAACGACAGGGATAACATCATATAGTCTTGTTAGGGAAAAAATTTATTGACGTAATCAGTATTTCTTATCACTTATAGAATAGTCAATGCATCATACATTACTACTAGAATATATTTTAATGGATTCGGGAAATAGATAAAATTGTGCAACTCATTATTTTCAATGATTATTGTATCATGTCTAATGATCATTAAACTTGATCATTAATAGGGATATCCAATGACATGTAACATGAAAAATTATATAGGTGGATATGTTATCATAACCTCATCACTTTGATATTATTTTAACACCCCAAGATTTAATAGTACGTTATTTCTTAAAAATAATTCAATAACTTGCATTACACGCAACACCATGTTCAAGTGATCCAAAACATACCAAACTAGCCATTCAAAAGCGGTTATGAATAGTATTAAATTAATTTTGAACTATATATAATACGTATAATTTTAGAATCCATATTATGAGTTTCATAGACATAATTTAAGAACTAATTCATTTTTTTTAGATAAAAGAAGTATTTTTTTTAAAAAAATTCACTTTTAAGACCTTTTAATGGTAAACCCTTTTTAAATCCAATATGTGAAACATTTATATATTCAATTTGAAAAAATAAAATTCTTCTTTAGAATTAGGAGATAATAATATAGTTTCAATATATTTTTGGTGTTTTTATGATAACTTTCATATTTGGGTGAATAGTGAAAATAATATATTTTCAATGAAAACAACTTTTTTAATAAAATTAATATATAGTGTTATATTATAAATTTTAATGGTTATGAAGTATAAATATATTATATTTTTTAAATTTAATCCAATTCTGGTAATTTTAAATTATTTCACTTTGAGATGGGATATAAACAAGTGTTAATCTTTTAATAGATATTTTTTCTTAAAAATACGCCTTTTTTGTTTTGACAACAGAAATTAATTTAAATTAATAAATATAACTTATAGGTTTTTAATTTGGTAAAATGGTCTTCATTTTTTGTTTCATAATATCAAAATTATCTTGGGTTGAAATTTTAGTACTTTTCGGATAACTTTTATATTATGATGAATAGGGAAAATTACTAAATTTTAAATAAAAACAACCTTTTTAATCGAAATAATTTATAGTGATAAATTATGAATTTGAGTGGTTTTATAACTAATGATGGCATCAAGAATATCTCTAAATGAAACTAGATTCTACCAAAAGGTAAAATGAGCTTGTTTGAGCAAACAATAGGGTTGATCTTATACCATATTATTGCATTGACTTTGGATCCAATAGAATAGATTGAGAATAGATGTTTTCTAGTGGATTTCGATCATTTTTTGGATGTCGTTGCCAAATATTTCTTAGGGGTTTTCAACAACAATAGAAGTGGATTTTATTTGATCTCCATCTGAGAAATATTTTTATTTCCCTTCCATCTTATCGGATGGGACCAATAGAATTAAGGTTACCAAATGGGTAGTTGGAAGAGATAGAATAAATAAAGTTAATTCTTCCAAAAACATCTTAATGGGAACCACTAGTATTTCTTTTGTGAAAAATTTCAATTGAACTCTTTGGTATTGTGTATACTATTTTATTCATAACAAAATTATGATAAAGCATCAATTTCCACTTCCTAGAATTGATGAAATATTCAATCGATCGAGGGGATCCCAATAGTTCTCTAAAATTGACATGCATTTATTATATCAACAATTACATGTTTGGAAGGAGGATAATTTGAAGAAAGATTTCAGAATTGTATAAGGCCATTACAACCACCCATCAATCCAACGGCCTGAAGGCCTTTATATTTTTATTTAGTGATTTTTTGATAATCCACCTTTCAAGGGATGAGGTGGAAACCTTACAAGGCCTGTAGGCATAAGTTTTAAATGGATTTTAGGCCTTAGAGAAATTCATTACCTATAGGTCTCAAACATTTTATACAACCCAGACTAACTACTTGTTACTGATCCACCCCAGCATCGTCATCATGATATTAGCTCTCCACCATGACATGGCTGTTTGTCTAGGAATTCTTGTGCATGTAAAGGCTTGTCCCGATGGCTGGATCCATACCCTCTCATTATTTCAGTCATTTCAGCTTCTTCAATGGTGAAATCTATTTTTCTCATCCTCTTTATAGAGCTTGTTCCTTGAAGGTTATCTAGTTTGTATCTACACTTATGGTTGCACGAAGGCCTAGAGGTGTCCCAAACGCCTTTTTTCCAAAATGCCTTGGTGGCACAAATTCCATAAAG
The DNA here is from genome assembly GCA_963277665.1 of Viscum album. NCBI lineage: Eukaryota > Viridiplantae > Streptophyta > Magnoliopsida > Santalales > Viscaceae > Viscum > Viscum album. Next base: position 900,418,294 of record OY728127.1, read on the forward strand.
GACTCGGGCACCAAATCGGGGGCCCGAAGGCGCAAATGTGGGAATAGTGTTGGGATTCATGAGGGATCATCAAATCAGCACCAAATTATCAATGTGCTAATTTTGAATAAAATAGGTAAATTTCACTAGAAATGTAATCTCTAAAATAATTGTTTCTATAGATCCAAAATATATATATGGAATTCCATTATGGCAACATCAAAGGATTGTCTTATAGATACGCAATTTCCTTAGTATATATCGTGATATTACGAGAATCAGGATACATGTGTGTGGTGTATTTTTTTGCTTCAGGATTTAGATTGGGACATGTTGTCATATAGGGCGATCATTTTTTTCTTCAGTCTCATGATAATAATGGTTTCATGATAAAAAGTTCCCAAAACATTTTTTGGAGTTAGCTTATAGTCCATGATTTTACGACATGGCTTCATTACCTATTTGATTACAAATTTACTGTGTTTACAGATCATATGATTTTGAATCATATTTTCTCACAAAGGGATTTTAATCTAATACATGAAATATAGATGGAGTATCTCCAAATATTTTTCATTGACTAAACGTATACACTGGGTATGGTAAATTTTGTCACAGATGCATTAGAATAAATTCCTATGCTCAGTTACAAAAATAGGACTCAGATCAGTGGATGTTGAAGATTCTTATAGATGGAATACAATTGTAATTTGAAGACTGAGGTATTGTTACAATTTTTCATTATGGTTTATTCGATTTCTAATCTAGAATATATAGTTAAATAGGTACACGTATCTAATTATGAATGAATTTATATGAGTTCAAAACACAATGTTGGGGAGAAAATTAAACGATGGAAACTAAACGAGAGTTCTATTTTGTGGTTTCAAGAACATGTGGTTGTATCTATGGCTCATCAAGAACAAATTTTTTTGGATTACCACAATTCGATATGGATTTTTCATCTTAGAAAAAAAATATGTATTTGGCATTGAAATCACAACTTTTTTGGGTCCGTATGAAAATAAAGGAGTATGAGTATATTTTGAGTTGCTAAATGTGTATGAAATTTAAGGATAAACATCAGCAACCAGAAGGCATGATCTGTTATATACCTTTTAATATTTGGAAATGGGAATAGATAATAATTGATTTTATAATAGGACCACAAGAATGGTTTGAAAACACAATTCCATATGGTTGATTGTGGATCATCTCAAAATGCCGCCTCATTTCATTCCTATTTTTGAATCTCATTCCATGAAAGATTACTCATAATTCTATATTCTATATGTAGTAAATAATCCCTGCATACCTGTTTCGATAGTATCTAATAGATACCATATGATTATATCTAGTTTTTAAAATCCTTATAAAAATACCATTGTACACAGTTGACCATGAGTACAATGTATCATCATCAAAACGATGGACAATCTAAAAGGGTAGTACAAAAGATGGAAGATATGCTATAGGATTATGTAATGGATTTTTTTGGTCATGTGGAGAACACATACTACTAGTGGATTTCTCATGTAATAAAAATTAACATTCAATTAAAAATTTGGATCTCCTAGAGGAATTGTATGTGTGTCCTTATCATTCTTCACATTATTTGGTGGAAACAAGTGTGACACCTCTAGTTGGGACATCCCTTTTCCAAGAGACAATGGAAATATTCAGTTGATATAGATGATAATGGAGGTGAATTAGAGTCATTAAAAATCGTATTCAGATCATCTTTAGTGGTTGATTTCTTTCAAGGTGACTAATCATATATTCTTGAGAATCTCTCTAAGGCTTTGGAATAGTCATCTTTAGAAATAAAGAATGTTATCTACTCTATAAATTGTTCTGTTTTAGATATTAGAATGACATGGGGATGTTGAGTATTAGTTTGTTTTTCCACCATAGTTCATGGAACTACATAATGTGTTTCAAGAACCTCATTTGAAAAATTATCAGTGTGATCCTCACCATATGATAAGATGGGATCATGTTGGCCTAGAGTCAGATGCTTAGTTACTTCATATTACAATAAAAATTAAGGATAGAAAAGATAACGTCTTCTGTGGAAAAAGCATCAGTCAAGTGAGGGTTTTGTGCCAACATGGTTGGATTCATGAAGAAACATGGGAACGAGGGAAAGAAATTTCCATGAAATGGCCCGAAATCCATTGGGATAGCATGGGTTTTAAACATTATGAGGATAGAAAGGCCAATGGTCGGGGGATTTTAGCACCACTAGTTTCATGTAATTAACCAATTCATTATGTATTTTAAGTAGGTAATGTATTTGGGTAATATTTATGGGGGTTTATAGGACTTTTGGAATGTTTTTTAGTCTTCTCTTGGTATAAAATATATGATCATGGCTATTATTATCCTCGAAACTCCTACAAGAAACTATGAAAAGTGATATAATGGGTGGTTGTCTTGATCACAGTAAGGTGAATGGATTTTCTAAACCATGCTGCCACCTACCAAGTAACAATGAAAAGTGGAACAGTGCAAAAAACACGGTTGGAACAGAATTGGTCTAATTATGTGATCCAACCATGTGAACGATGTTTTAGTGTATTGTATGGTGCATGATTTGTTCCCGATTTTCCTATATTTGAACCCCAAACATGAAAAGTTAAATGTTTGATACTAATAATGTGGATCTCACTCATATTTGACTCGAAACCACTAATTTTTCCTCTATTTCAACCATAACATGTTTTTTCTTTAGAAACATTATGTTTTTTTAAGGCCATAATTCTTTGTACATATCCATTATTGGTGGTTTTCCTAAGATCAATGCTTATTCATTAACTCTTATTCATATATCTAGTTCATTGGGGATATATATATATATATATAATAGATGATGATAATTATGATAATATCTAGCTATTATGATTATAGAGAACAGAATCTATGACAATATTTTAGAGATTCCACCCAGTTTCATGGAAGATTTTATATCGTTCTTAATTTTTTAAATTTTTTTTGAGGTAGGTGGATTAACACATTACTCCTCTTAGTAGAACAGTAAGTCATAGTTTCAATTTTTTTAATTGATTTAAATTGATTATAAAATTGGTGTCCAAGGCTTGGTAGAAACATCTTTAGAGTTGGATTGTAGATTTTTTAAAATTAGTTTTTGTGAAAAGTGTTTTGGTTATGGATTTTAAAATGTTAATTTTTGTTTCATGGAAATAGTTTGATAGTGATGTTTTCAGTAAAAATAAATGTTTTATTGAATTGTCTTGAAATTTTTGATTTGATATGGTTTTCGTATACATGGTATGGTGTGAGATAATTCTTTTGATTTAACCTTCAATATGGGTCATGAACCATTGGGGTACAAGGGACACAACCCTAGATAAGGGGAATGCACCATTGGGGTATAAAGAGATTCTATACTTCAGGAAGACTTTGTGGAGGGATGAGAGACCACTCAGGTGTATGAAATATTCATATAGGTATGCATGTGTGGGTGTGAATTTAAATCAAGAACTAGGTATATAAAAATGAAAAATTAAATTTTTTATAGTACTGTTTGATTACATTCCATAAAAAATGATTTGGTTTAGAGAACTGTTTTGGTAATGAAAATTGTTTTATATTCCGATATAAACATTTTTAATATTTTTTATAGAAAAATTTATATAAATATTATAACATGTTATATACTAGGAGATTTATTAGGGAAGGTATTTTGCGAATACCTAAGGAGTTTCATTAGTCGCCCCCTTCATTAGCACATTGGTGATTTTTCAGAAATTGTTTATCGAGACACGGTTAATGGGAAAGTATTTTAGTTCATTAGTTGTTCAACATGATACAAGGACTATATTGATGAATGGGATCTTCAAGAGTATTTTGAGATGTGGAGTTGGAGTCTGGGTTTTTTTATCTTTGAAGGTTTTGTCATCTGCTTTGTAGTTGACATTGATCTTGGTTTCGTCTTGGTACTCGGATGTAGTCAGACTTATATTTTATACAATGAGTCCTATTAAATTGTTATATTGCATAATATTGTTGTTTTTTATGGTGTGCTTGGTTGTGGTTTTATTATTAAAAGTAATATCGACCACCAATTATTATGGATCCCTAGGAATTAACTACCATCCATTGGAATAATGGGAATTCCACCTAAGAAAAATTAAAAATTCCTCCTTGGCTGAAGACATTGAGTAGTAGCGATATGTTACAAGTATGATGTATGTAGACCATATGGAATTACATTATGATTATTTTCTTGGTATCTCTTAGTTCTAATTATATCATGGAAACTCTTATAACCTTTTGATATGACACATAATCTAAGGACATTATCGTAATTATATTGGATGCCAAAGTATCAACACTATTATAGTAAGATAAGAACACACACACACACACACACATCAAACTCTATACATGCAATGTTAATTAATGTACATACATAAGTTGGGTACATGGTACTCATATTCCACTATATATATATAATAATAATATATGTGATTATATATATAAACATATATAAATAATAATATCAACATAATAGTTATATGTGGGCATATTTGAATATATATGAATATATAACAGATATAACACGCACACACATATATGTATATATACATCAGTCACTCACTCACACACACAGACAAATATATTTATATAGATAACATATATATCACTGAAACACACACACACACACACAACCCATATTTATACAGAGCATATATATATATAGTAAATATATACTAAACATATATTTATGAATAAATAAGTTTCAATATAAACATGTGTGTGTGTGTGTTTAATAGAACACACACACACACACATGTAATAATCTTTTTTTCTATCAATATATATACATACATACATATATAACATAGATTTGTTGGAATGAGGGAAAATTATACTAAAAATCATGAAACATAAAAATGTAGGGAATTACTCAATCATGTTCATTCTTGAGACCTCACTGAGACCCATAGAAAATTTATAACACTATAAGGATATCTACATATATGTATGTATATATATTTGTATTTTGAGAACATATATACACAAATATCATATATATCAATAACACATACCAGTCCTAGGGCATGGAAAAACGTATTTTTATGTTTTCGTGGTGCAACATAAAGGCTGACCAGGGTAAATTCACATGAGGTGATTTCTCATTTAGTTCAAATACTTAATCAAATTCACCAATGATTTTTTTTATATTTAAGGAAATAAATTAAATTTATGAAAATAAATGAAATAAAAAATAATAGATAAATAACATTAATTTCTATATTACCATGAAATGCTAAACTAAATGGAATTATGGAAGAAAGGATGTTCTCCTACGAGAACTTTCAGGGAGCACCTTCATGGACTAGTTTCAAATATTCCTTTTGAAAACACTCCAACGTATGTGTGACAACAAAGTATACCCCAGTTATTATTGCAAAGTATACTTAGCTATCACCAGGCACACCCTCCATCAACCTCCTCAATCAAGGGAAAATGGTTGTAGATTACGAAGATAAATATTAGTCAACCACAGTGAGGATTACACCCACTATAAATTATACTTTGAATTTACCCAAAAAATATTAAAAACATGGTCTTGGGTTCAAGAAACTGATTAATCCCTTGGGATATTCAAGGATGAGTTACTCATGATCATGAGTATAATAGTACATTATGGAATGATGAGAAGTTGAAATGATGGTGGATTGGAGGACACAATAATAAAATCAATGCATGAATTTATTAGATATCTAAATTAAAATTGAAAACAAAAACAAAAACAAATAAAATAAAAAAATTAAAAATAAATGGGGAAGTGTTGTGGCCCACCTCCCTCGGTGGAGATCTCCTCCTTGATGCCTTGATAAAATGGTATGGATAATGGGATTATTTGGGAAGGAGGTGAGGTCCACCTTTTATAGGAAGAATTATGTACTCTGAAATTTTTCACGTTGTTGTCAAATTAAATGTCCGATTCACGCGTTAACCCCTTCAATAACATTTTTCTTTAATGTGTTTTCCATATACCCTAAAAATGGCATCTCTTTTGGACACCATCTGAATGTGTAATGATTTTTTCATTGGTGGTTTAATTTTCTAGAGGCAGGTTCCATGATCCTTTCATAAAAAATATAACATCCAATGGCTACATTAAACACTTCAATACTCCTTCAAATTTGATGTATATCAGGACCTATATGTAATAGTGATATCATAGGTAGATTCACCTCAATTGAAGTTGGTTAGGCTGAGATTTGGTTCCATTTATTGTGGTAGGGTCCATGTTGTACGCCCATATTAATATCTAAATTAATTGATTTTTAGGCCCTTTAGATGGTTGAATCAGCACTTGTTCCAGAAGAAAAAATTAGATGAACTAATATAAGGATTCAAAAAAAATATTATTCACCAAATTTTTAATTATATTATTATATTAATGACAATATTACCATATGATAATGATTTTCAAAATTATATATTTGAACACTTTTTGAATTTAATCTCAATTTACCACTAAAACCTAAAAATATGAAAATTAGCCATACAATAACACTATGGAGGGAATATAAAAAATGATTGAAAGTATAAAATATATGAAAATGTGATCTTTAACACAACCCCACACATAAACATTTCACACTTGGGAAATCATCTTACATCCAAATAAAATTCCACACATCAATAAAAAATGCGAAAATGTCAATGATATTATCCAAAATCGAAGTCCATCTACGAAATAAAAGTATCTCTCATTTCAATTTCAATTATTTTTTTTCATACTAATATATAAATCCATATTCCAATCACAACCTACCTCACATTGAATATTATGTCACTCTACAATCAAAAGAAATTGAATCTAGAGTTATGCTCATACTTGAAAATCGCATGTATCACCATAGGATTATGAAAATTATCATTTCCCTAAAACATGAATCTTGAAAATTAATTCATTCATGAGGGATTTAATTAATGGTTTAAATTATTCTATGTATTTTGGTTGGTGAGAAAATCATCGAAAAATGATTCAGGCTAGAAATAGGAGGTTGGACTCTTAAATACAATGCATGGTTAATTCAAGTAAAAAAATAGAAAATTTCTCTCTCAACATTAATTGAAAAAGTGAGTCAAACACCACCACATTTTATGACATGGTACAGGATCCTAGACATGAATACAATAATTGATATCATCTATGTTGTCCAACTTTTTTAAGCTCCATAAAGGCACAACTTAAACTTCTTTTTCTATTATTTTTTTATTTAGGATTAGCTAGAAATTGAATACAGTGAATAAATGACAATCCAAGCCCTTGATTTTTGAGTTGATCATGAGTCATAATTGAATATACAATGAGGAATTAAATTTCATCTCCATTTTATCATTTTTAATGAGAAATGGTTGAAATAAATAATGCACAATAAAATTACATCAAATGCCATATTCAATTATTATAAACTTCCCAAAGTATTTACACACACCTCACAACACCCATAAATGATACACCTCCAAATGAACTCACATGAAAGGGCCTTCCCACACTCTTTCTTGAAATATCCTTGCAAAAATACTAAATGTGTGGGATGGTAAGGAAAAAGGGCTTGTAATGTCGCATAAACCTATAAGGAAATTCTTGGTTTCTAAGGGCATTATAAAAGATAAATGTAAAGGTGGGTCTCAAGATAAAATGTTTCTTTCCAAATAGATGCCCCAATCATTTCATATACATTCCCTGAAATCAAAATCATCAAAAGTGAATATTCAAAAATTTTGGTTCTCTCACAAAATTCATGTTTCCCTCGATAATGTGTGGGAATTTGGATGAATATGTAAATGTGGTTTATTATGCCTCACAAGAATGAGAAAAACGTTTTGAGTCCTTCTTTCATGAGCATGGATTTAAAAAATTAGTCAAACGAATAAAAATCCATGATAAAATAGTTCGAGGAAAATGTTTTCAAATCCTCAATCATTTAAAATACATTCTTTTAAAAATCATTTCACCTATTTCAAAATCAATTTATGTATGAAAAGTGACAATAATATTAAATAAATCTCAAAAATCATAAAAATATGATAAAAAATGAAAATCCCAGAAGACGAAATAAGAAAGTTGACACTCCCCCACACATAAATTTTTCTAACCCTTATTTCAATTCAACACAATAAAAATATAAAGGTCGAAAAATAAGGTAACGATTGGTACAACCTGATATTATTTTGAAAGTGGATGCCTTGAGATAAGCTCTTAGATACTTCCATTAGACCTAGAAATCATGAAATAATATAAAGAATAAGAAAAATAAATTAATAAAAAGAAATAGAGAAAAGAGGATAAAATATGGTTTAATCCCCCATGTGGGTGCTAGTATTTCACTACCCCTAGTCAAGTAGGTTTAGTTTATTATCCCCAATCATACGGTGGGTGTGGTTTCATTGAGATAAACCACCACAAGTGAGATTTCACAATGTCCATGAGTAAACACTAAAAGTAGATAACCCCATAGAATATAAGAATGTTCCCAATCCCCATGAAATAATAAAGAAGTGATTAGAGGTCCTTAGTGGGAGGGAATATAATATAGTGGTTCTCTCTATTGACATTTGTGGTATACTCCTCTATATGGTATGAAAATTGTTTTAGAGGAGATAGTTGCACCACCACATGCTTTCCAAACTATTATTCAATCACCACCACATGGGTAGACTTTTTACTAACATAATAGGTCTTCTCTATTTGTGTTCTATCATAAGTTTCAGAGAAATGGAGATAAAAAACAATTCAGATTGAATTTCTTTAAAACCTGAAGAATTAATAGAGAAATATTCCCTTTCATGTAATTCAGCTTGGTAATTGGTCACTTCTAGTATGACCATTGGAAACTCCAACTCATAAAGTGAATCTTCGTCACTATCTTCCAAATAAGGAGAGTGGTAGAAAGGTTCTGATGTTTCATTATCAAGGATGGGAATACCATGTTTCATGTTATATTCAACAATACAATTCCTGGATTTTTTTTAAAAATGTTTATCTCCCATTAGTGGATCAGCTGGAATGTGTACTTACGAGACCACCTCAAGAAATTGTTGAGTGTGGGATGATGTGATTAGTTCCATTAGAAGTTTTTTTTATCACACACATCTGGTCAGATAACATAAAAAATTATAGGTGAAATATCATCCACTACTCATTCTGGATTAAGTTTCGGGTCAGGTTTGGGTTGCTCCTTGAATGTGCACATATATTTAGCAACCAATTATATTTTTCTCTCCATGTTTTTCACTTAATCAATAATCTTTTGAAAATGCGAATAAATATCATTACAAATAATTTTTGAAATCTGATATCATTTAGTACATGAATAAGTATTTGAATTGGAAGACATCATGAATAAATTGTATTTTTAATGTTCTTTTTGATATTTATGTTTTTTTGTTTTTTTAATGAAAATATATATTGCATATGAAAATAAAAAAATGATAAATAATATATAGATTGGATCCCTAACAATGATGATTGTTTTTATGCACCCTTGTTGTAGGGTGTGGCAAAACTGTATTTTTATGTTTTCTTAGTGAAGCATAGAGGCTGATGAGGGACATCTCACATGAGGAGCTTTCATAGTTCATTCACCTACTTAATCTAATTCACCTAAGAAATATTTATTTATTTTTTATGATTTTTGAAATAAATTTATTTTAATAAAATAAATGACAATAAAAATAATAGGACACTAACATTCAGTTTTAAATTACCATACATTGTTATACACAATGTAATTATAGAAGAAAGGAAGCTCTCTCCTGAGAACTTTCACGGAGCACCTTCATTGACCAGTTTCAAATATTTTTAGTGAACACAATCTATTGTATATGTGCAAACCATAGTATACCCTAATTATGAATTAGTAGTCTACTTATCAATCTCCAAAAACATCCTCCATCAACCCCCTCAATCTAGGGAATATGGTTGTAGATTATGATGATAAACTTTAGACAGCCATAGTAAGAATTACAGTTACTAAAAATTATCCTTAGAATTAAATCAAATAATATTAAAAACATAGTATTGGGTTCAGGAAACTGATTACTACTTCAATATATTCCTCGGATTAGTTACTCAAGATCATTAGTATTATAGTTCAGGATGGTAAGATGAGATGAAGAAATGTTGGGGGATGGGTGGACACAATAATAAATACAATGCATGATTTTATTAGAAATGTTAATTAGAATTGAAAACTAAAACTAAAATAAAAAAACAATCAAATTAAAAAAAAGGGGGAAGTTTTTCGGCCCAACTCCCTCTTCAGAGATCTCCCCCTTGGTGCCTTTAAATAATTGGATGGATAATGGGATGATTTGGGAATGAGGTGAGGGAATCCTTTTTAAGCAGAATTATGTACTTTGATGGTTTAGATGTTTTTGTCCCATTAAATTTCCAATTCAGGTGTGGACCCCTTCATAACAATTGTTCCTTAATTTCAGGGTCATTTACCCTCCAAATTTCAGCTCATTGTAAAACCAGATGAATGAGTTACAAATTTTTCATTGGCAGTTTTTTTTCTGGACGCAGGTTCCAGGAAGGTTCCATCCAAAATATAACATCGAATGGCTATATTAATGAATTAAAAACTCCCTGGAATGTGATTTATAGACATAACTATGTTTCATCATTCTATCCCATGTTGAATCACCTCCATTGTAGGTGTGTAGGCCGAGATGTGGTTCTATTACAATGATGGGGTCCACGTTGTCCGCCCAAAAAAATATTTAACACAATTGATTTATTAGGCCATTTAGATGGCCAAATCATCTCCTAGTCTAGAATATAAAATTGGAGGACAAAAATAGGATTCTAAAAAAATAATATTAACTATATTTGGAATTATATTTCGAAATTAATGATGTAATACCACTATGATTAAAATCTGTCAAAAATCCAGATTTAACCTCTTTTTGCAATTAACATCAAATTACCACTAAAACATAAAAATGTGACAACTATCAATATAATAACACTATTTAGGGATTATAAAAAATGATTTACAGTATAAAATATATGAAAATTTTAGCTTCATCAGTCCTCCACACATAAACAATGCACTCCTTGGCAATCATCATACATCAAAATCAAAATCCACACAATAATAAAAAATTAGAAAATATCAATGATCTTATCCAAAATAGAAGTCCATCATATACCGCATATGAGAAAAAGCCTCAGTAATTTTCATTTCATTAATTTAAATTTTTTAACCTCATAAATCAATCCATGCCCCAATCATAACCTACCTGATGTTGAATTTTTTTGAAACTCTTCACTCAAGAGAAATTGATTCTAATGTTATAATCATACTTGAATATTTCATATATCACCATTGGTTTGGAAAATTTATCATTTCACTACAACATGAAGAAAAAAATTAATTCAGTCATGAAGGATTTAATTAATGGTTCAAATTATTCTATGTATTATGGTTGGGGAGAAAATGATTGAAAAACGTTTCAGGACAGAAAGAGGAGGTTGGGAACTTAAGTATAATGCATGATTAATTCAAGTGAAAACAAACGAAATTCCTCTTTCAACCCCATATCAAAATGTGAAGAAAAACCCATAACCATTCATGACACGGAACATGATCCAAGATGTGATTACAAAGAACGATATCATCTATGTTCTCCAACTTTTTTTATACATTTGAAAGGAACAACTTTTTTTTATCGAGGGAGAGCTGAAAATTTAATAAAATGATGGAGTCACAATTAACTACATTGATTTTTGAGAAGAACATGAGTCATAAAAGAATATAAAATAATGAATTCAATATCATCCCCATTTTTTCAATTTCCTGAAGGAGAAATGGAAGAATCAAATAAAGAACTATGAAATAAGACACATGCCCAATTACCTTATTATCTAATGTCTAAAGTATTTACACACACCTCACTCCAACCTTAAATAATAAACATACCAATGAACTCACACGAAAGGCCCTTCCCACAATCAAACATGAAATATCCATGAAAAAAAATACTAAAAGTGTGGGTAGGTAAGGAAAAAGTATCTTGTAATGTGGCTTCAACCGAGAAGGAAATTAATGGTATTAAAGGATTTATGATTGATAAATTTAAAGGTGGGTCTCAAGGTAAAATGTGGGTAGAAAAATATATTCATCAATCATTTAAAATACATTTCATGAAATCCAAATTTTTGAAATAGATTATTCAAAAAATATGGTTCTCACACAAAATTAATGTTTACCTAAGGAATGTGTTGGTATTAGGAAGAAAATGTAAAAGTGGTTTGGAATACATCATAGGATTGAAAAACAATTTTGGGTCAGTATTTCATTGGAATGGATTTCAAAAATCAAAAGAACACATAAAAATTCTTGACAATTCAATTCGAAGAAAATTTTTTCACATCAAAAATCAATCCAAATACATTATTTCAAAAATAATTTCACCTATTTCATAATCAATTGATGTCTAAAAAGTGATAACAATATTCACTAAAGATCAAAAATCCTAAAAATATGATAAAAAATGGAATGCACATAAGAAGAACTATGAAGTATGACACTCCCCCACACTTAAATTTTACTAACCCATATTTCAATTCAACATAATATAAATATAAATGTAAAAAACTAAGGGAAGGAAATATACAACCTAATATTATTTTTTAAGTTGATGACTATAGTTATGATCTTAGCTTCTTCCATTAGAACTAGAAATCATTAAATAAAATAAATAATAACAAAAATAAATCAATAAAAAGAGTAATGAAAAGTGGATTGAATATGGTTTAGACACCCATGAGGGTGCTAGGATTTGACTAACTCTAGTCAGGTATTTATAGTGGATTATCCCCAATTAGATTTTGGGTGTGGTTTCTTTGGGATGAACCCCCACTTGTGACTTTTCCCGATGTCCGTGAGTTAACACAGAATTTAGAGAACCCTAAAGAATATAAGAATGTTCCCAACCCCAATGAAATAATAAATATGGAACTTTAGGTCTAAAGTGGGAGGGAATATAATATAGAGGGGATCTCTATTTAATTTTATGGTATCCTCCTCCATATGATATGTAAATTATTGGATAGGATATAGTCGCACCACCACATGATTTCCAAACTTTTCTTCAATCACCACCACATGGGTAGTCTTTTAAATAAAATACATGGTCTTATCCATTTGTGATATATCATAAATTTTATAGAATCAAAAATCAAAACATAATTCAGATTTGATAAGATTAAAACATTAATAATTAATAATGAAATCTTCACATTTATGTATTTTTTCTTGGCAATTGATCTCTTCCAGTTTGACCATTGGAAACTCCATTTCAGCAGGTGAATCTTTGTCGCTATCATCCAAAGAATGAGAGAGGCATAATGTGTCTGATGTTTCATTATCAGGGATGTGAAGATAAAGTTTCAAGTTATCTATAACAAATCTTTTCCAGGATTTTGACAAAAAAAATTGTTGATCTACGATTAGTGAATCAACTGTAATGTGTACTTCCGGAACCTCCTCGAGGAATGGTTGAGTGTGGGATGATGTGATTAGTTAAATTATATTTTATTTATCACTGACCTCAGGTTCATTAAAATAAAAAATGATTAGTGAAATATATTGCACTAATCGTTCTGGTTCTGGTTCAGGGCTGGGTTCGGGAAGCTCCTGGGATGTGCCTACATATTAAGCAATCAATTCTATTTGGCTCTCCATGTTTTTCACATAATCTCTAATAATTTTAAAATTAAAATCATCATAATTATAACTAAAAATTGTCACATGAGAGTGTTCAGTCCATGAATAATAATTTGAATTGAAATAAATCATGAACAAAGATTTTTTTAATGATATTTTGGATATTTATGATTTTTTAAATGAAAATTTATCTAGAATGTGAAAATTGAAAAAGATAAGTAATATAATGATTGGATCCCTGGATAAGGTCCCAGTTTTGATGCATGCCTATCAGAAGACATGAAAAAAGAATATTTTAATATTTTCCTTGTGCAGCATAGAGGCTGGCCATGGTCATCTTATTTGAGGAGCTTTCTCAGTTTGTTCACCTAAATAATCTACTTCACCTAGAAAATAATTTTTTTTAATGTTTTGGGAAAAATAATTAATTTATTAAAATAAATGAAATGATAAATAATATGAAACTAACATTCAATTATAAATTACAATGAAATGCTAAATAAAATTGAATTATTTAAGAAAGGAAGTTCCCCAAGAGAACTTTTAGGGAGCAACTTCATTGACCTGTTTCAAATATTTTTAGTGAACACACTCTATCGTCTATGTGCACAACATTGTATACCCATGTTTTGAATGAAATGTCTAAATAAAGATCCCAAATAACACCCTCCATACACCTCCTCAATTGAAGGAAAATGGTTATAGATTAATAAGATAATATTTAGACAACCACTGTGAGGATTACACCCACTCTAAATTAACCTTAGAATTAACTCAATGTATATTAAAAACAATGTATTGGGATCCAGAACCTCATTACTCCTTCATGATATTCCTTAGATTTTATACTCATGATCATGAGTATTATATTTCATGATGGTATGATGAGAAGAAGAGAAGATGGTGGATTGGTGGAAAACATAATAAAAACAATGTATGAATTTATTAGAAATCTTAATTACAATTGAAAAATAAAACAAAAATAATGAAAATAAATAAATTAAAAATAAACGGGGAATTGTTGCGGACTTCCAAACTTGGTGGAGATATCCTCCTTAGTGCCTTGAAATAATGGGATGGATAATGGTATGATTTGGGAAGGAGGCAAGGGCCTCCTTTTATATGCAGAATTATGTACTCTGCGAGTTTTCATGTTTTTGACCCACTAAGATGCTGATTCAAGCATGGACCCCATCCTAAAAGATGTTAGGTAATGTGTTTGGAGTTCACCCTCCCATTTTTAGCTCATTCAGACACATGATTAATGAGGTATGAATTTTTCATTGTCGATTTTGTTTTCTAGACATGGGTTTCAGGATAATTCCTTCACAAATGTAACATACAATGGAAATATTAATGACTTCAAAACTCCCCAAATTTGATGTATAGCCATAATTATGTGTCCTAGTTATATCACAAGTGGAATCACATCATGTTAATTTTTTTAGGCCGAGATAAGGTTCATTTACAGTGGTGGGGTCCATGCTGTTCGCCATGAAAAATATTTACCTTAATTGATTTTTTAGGCACTTTAGATGGCTGAATCAGCTCATGGCCTATAAGACAAAATTGGGGGAAATATAAAAAGGACACTAAAAATATAATATTCACAATATTTGGAATTATTTTTTAAAATTAGTGACCAAAATACCCTTATGAAAAAAAACTTTCAAAATTCCAGATTTAACAACATTTTTCATTTAAGATCAAATTAACACAAAAACCAAAAAACGGGGCAATTACCCATTCAAAAACACTGTGGTGGGATTATAAAAAATTATTTAAAATATAAAATATATGAAAATGTGATATTTATAAATAAAAAAACATATATAGAGATAGGTAGATGAAGAAGACATAACACACACACACACAAACAAACACATCTCCTATGGATATGGAACATGTATATATATATATAATTAAAATTCAGATTTTTTTTATAATAACATCACCATAAATATATAACATTTATAAAATTAATATATATATAAGGCGGATACCATAATCCTTGGGGGAATTCATAAATACATTCAATTAAGAGAGAAGGATTTAATTTGAATAGAAAAACTCAAAATAAAAAAACATGGAAATTGTAACTAATCATTAATGATTTTGATTTTATGAAACCATTATAAAAACATTAATGTGGTAAGAAATGTAAAATAAATTTTCTTTTCTAATGTTGAATCTATGAATGATCTAACAGATAACATATTATCAACGTCATTCATTATCTTGTTGTCTAGATAATTAACCAACTTTGATAAGAAATTATTATGAGGATGATCTAAAACATAGAAATGAATTCTATAAATAATTGTAATTTATTGTAAACCATATTATAAGTATGTATGCCTTTAGGATTTGGTAAAAAATTATTTTGACCATGTTATATTACATGTCTACATGAAGCTATATTTTTATTTAATGGTAGAATAGTTGACATAGATCCACAAGAAGTTATTCTCGATGATCTATTTTATATAACTATGTTTTTTAAGAGTATGAATATGATTTAATTTGAAAAAAATAAAGTGAATATCTACCCACTAAAATAGTAGAATTTAATTTTCTAATAATATTTTCACCCCAATGATTATTATAGAATGAACAATGATTGAGTAAATATTTTCTATTTAGGGACTGAAGTAATAATATTATCTATAAAGAGAAGTAACTAGTTAAAGTAATATGAACTTTGTTTATTTTGTAATGTAAATTATTATTGGAAATTATCATGGATCACATGTGATATACCTTTTATGTTTTATGTTAAATTGACATTAAAATTAAGAAAAGGTGAAATGATTTCATAACTATAGTAATTTATAATATTCATTAAATCTGTTTGAAAATTATATTTTTAAATAATAATATAGTTATGATTTGATGCATTTTTTTATATCGTGTTTTTTTCTCACGAGTCCATTAATTTTTATAATAAAATATATTATGGTGGTCAATTTTTGCAGTTGATGATTAATGAAAGAAAAATTTTTAGAATTATGAATGTCAATTCTAAATATCATATATGAGGTAAAAAATTTAATCATTTCAAATGAAAGAGTGTAACAAATACCCAATTTCATGATAAACATAATAATAGAAACTAACATAAGTATTTGATGAAATGTATTTAGAAGTTTTTACCCATTTGAATGATATGAAACTTTACATTACATGACCGAATATAACTTATAACGATAAAAATTCCTGAAAAAATTATAATCATAGAAATTTTATATAAAATCTCTAAACAACTCAATTTATATCATTAATTTTGTGTTAGAAACCTATAATAGTATCATATTTCTTCTATAACCACATTAATATTATTTAAAATATTTCTTTCTAAGAAGATTATTGAGAATTGAAATTCATGTGTGATTTATATTAAATGATTTGGTGATGAGTGTAATAAAATTATAACATTTAACCATGTAAATACTATATTAAATAAAAATATAGTAATAAATTAAAATTTATATCATTTATAGGATAAATAATTAATATTATATAATATTTTAAAAATGGTTTTTTTCTCAAAAAACCATATATAGTGTCAATAACTTTAACAGAACACATTTAAATGTTTATTATTATAAAATATAATATTACAATATAATATGTAAATATTAATATAGTTTAACATAAAAATTGGTATGGAAAAATATAAATAACACTTAATGTAACATCACATTACCCACTTTCAGGTATTTCTCTTCTCTCTTTTCATTTGACTCTTTATTCGAGTTCATTTTGGGACTCCCAAGGATGGACAACATTTTTTTGTGAAAGTGATCTAATGATTGGGGATATATTTTTGTTTGAATTAATGGATTTTAGATTGAAACATGTAAATGGATTTTTAGGTTTCTCCCCATGTACATAGAATACAAGTTATAGTATGTGTTTTTAGGATAATCTGTACTATTCATCATCTACAGGAGAAATACAATCCTTCTAATGATTACACATCATCAATTTTTTTACATGGTATGTAATATTTTCACATAGCATATTAGGTGTCCTGAAAATTTCAATAATTAGTACAAGGAATGGAAGGGTTTAGAAGTTGGGAAAATATTATATGTCATTAAATTATAAAACACAGAATTTTAGTCAGATGCAATTTGTTTTTTCATAATTTTTAGGAGGCATGGATTACACAATGTGAAGAGTGGTTACGCATTGTTTAATTATTGGGGTTTTAAGGAACTAAATGGATGATTGTTATTTCATTTTGACCTAGGTCTCTTCTCTATCAACCGAGAAGATCTACCATGAAATTTTGGGGACCACTACTCATTTCAGATTTCTTCATTTTTTGATCAATCTCTATTCAATAATATTTTTTCACGGGTTAATATTTTGTTGGTTGTAGTGTGGAATGTTCATGTTCTCCATGGTTTACCGTGATCTACCCTTTCCTCCATATGCTTTGACTGTGGGATGTGATTCTAATTCATTAGAATCAATCATTGGGCCTCTATTGTGTGCCTAACTTATTCAATGTCAGTGTATCCCACTATGGGCATGTGCAACCCGCATTTGGTGTAGGTTGTTCTATCTCTAGATTATGTTTGATGAATTTTATTATTATAGATTTCATAAATTATTTCATAAATGAAATGGAATGATTTTTTGATTTATTTGTGTGAGAGAGAATGGGTTTTTGAAAAAATATGGATTTCCACATATTATGGTAAATGGAAAGTTATTATCAATGAATTTTGATATAGATCGGTGATATGGTTTTCCAAACAGGGTTTTGTTGAATTTTTTTGAAAATACAGTACTTGGGAATCCTTAGGTATATAGTTGGGTGGTGTATTAATATAATTCATCCATTTGTTTGGGGGTTTAGCTGTGGGGCATTCCTCTGCTCCCTAAACATGTTTTTCATGCGATTTGTTATACAATATTGGAAGGTTCAATTTCATTGATGTTCGTATAATCTCAATATTCAATTCATATATTTCGATACATGATTCACATTATTTTCTAGGATTAAGAATGACTTTCCTAGCTACCCTAGCCTTTTAATGATCTTTTTTATGATATGTTACCTATGATTTGGCTTATAACATTCTTTCATTTACCTTTAGTGAATTGATATGACATTCAATACATTATTTTCCATGATTTTACTACTATTATGTATATAAAATTCATTGAATTTTTAAAATTATATTATTTTAAAAATGTTGAAAAAGGGGAATTAAAATAATTTTCCATGCTTTCGATATATAATACATGTAACTATATATCTTGAGTTGTTTCTTTAATGTTGAACATTATTGATATTTTTTTAATGATACTAGATATATAATACATGGGTTTGATCGTACGTATCATGTTAGCTCACACCCTTATCACCCCTTCAGAAGTATGTAGACCTTTACATGTCATTTGATGAAGTTAAAGGATAGGAACTATAGAGATTGAGTGAGGATTCTATTAGCTTATTATGTTTAGCTAGTTGTGAGATGGTTTGTGTTTACCACATTATCACATTGAGTGGTGAAATTTCTCCTCTAGTTATCTTGGATGTTTGACTTGTACCTTGAGATGTTCTAACTTCTTTTGAGTTTTATTATTTTTGTAATATTCATTGAATTATGAAATATATTAATGTATTCCATTTTATACTTATATATATATATATATTAGGTTGTTTCCTCATGTTGGTAGAAATCATTTTCTCTGGTTATTGTTTGATTCTAGGGTTGGATGAAGAATTCCCTTCAGGCATGTGGAAATTCATGCCAGATTCTAGTTTGAGAGGGTATTTGGGCTGCGTTTTTCACAATTTCATATGAGATATAGTATGTCTTCAAGATTCCTTATTTTTGGATGTTTGGTATAATGGGGATACGTTTTTTATGACATGATAGGTAGTTTGTGGTCAGTGTTTGACCATCTCTTGTCATGATGATAATCACGTTTCCATTAGATAATTGGATGTGCTTCTCCATTTTTGAGATCATGATAATAATCTCAGCTCTAGCTTATGATTTTTTGGGCTGAAATGGTATTATTCTATTGTATTATTATTTCTTCTATTTTGGTGTTCAGTGATATGTGTATGAGATATCATCCATGTGATATTTATGATAGTGTAGAATAAGCTCCTCAAGGGAATCCACATATAGATCTGAACCTTGTCAAGGCTATCATGAAGGCATTTCGTGTCAAACTAGAGAACTACAAGTCCAAAACATAGTTGTTGAGGTACAACCATGGGATAGAAGAGAAATTTATTCATCATGAAGGTTCTTGTGTGATAAGCCACCATCTATTAAGAGTATGAATGAACCTAATGAGGTGGAGGACTAGCTATATAATATATATTATATCCTCTACATTCAAAATACGCCAAAGACAATCAAGATCTAGTGATTAGAATTTATACTTGATGAACCTGACATTAATTTGTGGTATTTCAGGGTACATGCAGATAAGCATGTGTTCTTGTACTATAAGGGTTTCAATATACAATTCCTCTAGTAATTTTTCCTATAGTCACTAATGTTGGGTATGTCTCTAGAGTTCCTCTCTTTGCACAAGGGAGATAATTTATTATGGTCACCCACACAACCAGTTTTCAAAGATGGTTTTTTCCCAATAGGTAGAAAATAATGACCAGATGAAGGATCAATAGTACCAACATGGGTTTTTACCATATATCAGATTTCTTGTGTTAATAATGAAGCATAGATCCTATGTGTAGATAGTATCTAGGGTAACTATGGTATATATTATTTTGATAGACAATGTTTGTTTTGATACCCCTTATTTTATATGAAGTGGTGGTTTTAGTGGGCCATATGGGAAGAAGAAGATGTGTAAATATCATCGTAATTGTTTTTTATGTGGTTTTAGTAGAAGGACTCATGTGAATCTTTAGTTAAAACTAGTAGTGTTCCCCTAACATTATATTAGTGTGGAAATGTCATACACACATTTTGTTCTTTTACCACACCTATGAAGATGGATAATAGTTATGGACATTATGCTTTTATACAACATTTATTGGAATCAATGTCTATGCCTTGATATGATCAGGGATCATCTCCTTCAATGGAAACTAAGGCACAGTCAGATGCTTTATAGACTATAGGGAACCATCTATAAGCCATAAATTTTTTGTACCTTCATGCAGTGGATGAGTTTTCAATATATGTTGATTCAGGTCTAGTAATGGTGAAAGGTATCATCTTTATTGAATCATTGTTATTAATTAATTAATATTGTAATTGTATTTCCCACTCGTTTATATCAGGAGATTTTTTATATGATTAAACATTTAATGGAGATCATGTATTTTTTATATATATAACAAAAACTTATTGAGAGAAGGAATGAATATGGGTTTAAATTTTCATTTTTTGAGATTAATAACTGATGCAGAGTGAGTCATAGATTTTAACATTTTTTATCTGGATGAGTTTAACATCATCATTGGGATAGATTTTATTATTTCTAATCATGTTGTGGTTGATTATTGTCATCAACAATTCTAGTTTCTTGTGGACTATGAGAGCTCATGAATTTTTATATAGATTATAATCTAAGGTCTAGTCATGCAAGTCCATTACAACTAGATCTCAATTATTTGGTGTCTATCGTATTCATGGATCTACTGACATTTCTTATGTTTCTTGATATCTCGCTATTGTTCATGGAAATCCTTCATAATTCCACATACAATTTCTCCAGGATTCCTCCCGATATGTAAGTAGACTTTCCAATTGAACTGGTTTATGGTGTGTAGTTTGTTTTGGAACCCTCTTATTTTATATAACCAATAGATCTAAATTATTTGAATATTTATTCTAATGAACTTACAGAGAAAGGATTTGTATTCCATATTTTTTCACATTGGTAATCTTATATGATATTCTAAAAAAGGTAGATGATTCACTATGATATTATGTGGACTATAAGATTGTCGAACTGGGTAATAGTTATTAATATGTTTCCCTTACATAATGTAGATGATTTTCTTGATCAGTTAATTGGGGGAAATGGTTTTCTATAAATGATCACATCAAGGTTTTCATCATCATAGTGTTTTTGATTTTGAGGTATCGAAGACATATTCCGGAATATGTATTGCCATTATGAATATCATTTGATTTCATTTTTGACAATTAACACTCTTTTAGTTTTCATGGATTTTATGAATTGATTATTATAGGTGTGGCTCAACACTTTTTTGGTAGTTTTTACTCATGGTGTTTTTCTTTATTCATGATCTGATCATGAGCATGATCACCATTTGAGTTTCGTTTTGGATATTATATGAAATCATCGGTTGTATGGAAATAATTTAAAATGAAATTTCTGGATTAAATAAATGATTTTTTTGTGGAATGTAATTGATGATCATTTCTTATTAATTATTCTTGATAAAGTGATGCTTGTTTTTTCAATGAATGACTCAAGAATGATCTTTTAGATTTATATCATTCATTGTCTTGATGGATAATATCAAAGTTTCATCAAGGATTATTAAATGTTATCATCATATTTTACTAATATTACCCAAAATGGAGTTATATATTTTTTGGATTCCAAGTAAAAGTCATATTTCAATGAGTTTAAATGACTTTTGACATAAAATCGTATTCTGATCATACCTGGTCTTAGTAATAGGAATGTGGTTTTATATTATGATTCTGCTTCATTTTTGGGTTGTTTTTCTTAATATACATAACAATGATGTTTTTTAAGGCTCTCATTAGCTTTAACCACATGAGAATAATTTCCCCACTTATGGAATTGTGCTTTTCATTGTTATGGATGATCATAAAATTGGAATCTCTCTCTTTTTGGAGATAGGTTCACTAAATTTTCTAATCTTAAATTTCAAAACAATATATTTTCTTAGAAATACATGAATCTTAGATAGAGTAAATGGATAGAAAAACCTTAGAAATTTGAAGACTACATTTCCTATAGATTGGGGGAAGGGGAATGTTATTACAACCACTCTTAGATGGAATGTAATATTTAATAATCTACTAGAATCGATGGAATATTATAACCTTGTGGGTCCGTCAGCTTAGTTTTTCATGGATTCATAGGAAGATATTTTAGGTATAGTTCTAACAAGTTTTCGGTCATCATCCTTTATTCTTGAGAATATTATATAGATATAACATCATGATGTTGAGTTCATAGTAATTCAAGAAACTATTTATGATTGGGAGACCTTTACTAAATGGTCAATCACATCAAATGGTATACTCTAGTCTACAAATTCGTTTATTAACCTAATATCTATGAATTGTGTAGTATTGTTTTATTATCATAGTTTCTTAGGGTACATTAATTCATACACTTTGAATATGAATTATGAAATGAGAATATAATTTTGGTGGTCAGGTATGAAGTAAAACATTGTTAATTATGTGTCCCACTATTAATCCTACCTACAAATAAATGTAGAGCATATGAATCCTATAGTTTTCTCCATCCGCTTCCAATGTCAGTTCAGAAATGAGATGTGGTGTCAATGGAATTTTTTATTGGATTACAACATACATCATGAGGTAGTAATGTTATATGGGTGGTGATTTATTAGTTGAAAAATTCAACTCACATAATTCAGATCAGGGTTTACAAAAAAATATGATAATTTCATTAAGATTTATGTGCATTAGATCATGAGGTTACATGTATTTCATTGTTTCACTATTTCACCTAGGGATCATAGGTTTACTTTGAGGATCTTGAGGAGTCTCTATGATGTGATGAGGACTAAGGTTAGAATGGGTAAAACATATCATCCATTAATGAATGCTTGATAAATCATACAATTCAGATCCCATAGGATATGATTTGTGCCTATATATTGGATTTTAGAGGATCATGGGATATACATATTAGAGTAGTTATGTTTTCATGTAAAATTTTTAACTAGTCATCAAATTCAATGGATCCTTTCGAGGATTTGTATGGTCACTGATGAATATAACCTCTTTATTTGGTAGAGGTATGTAAAACCTCTTATGTGGCATTGAGTCTTGTTTAAGGGACGTTTTTGAGGACTCATGATATATTTCAACATCATGTTATTTCTCTTTGTTGAAAAAAAATCATATGTAGGACTATGGTGTATTCCTTTGGATTTTTCTATTGCTAACCGAGTTTTCAAGAATGCTTATCCTTGATAGGGTCACTATTGGCATGAAAAATAGGGAAAGATGGCACCAATGTATGTTTGACTATTTAAGGTCACTATGGGAATTGGGATGATTTTTTATGAGTTAGAATTTCTATTTTTGTTGATGTGTATTCCTGATGTTTTCCACATATCATGACTTAAGAAATATCACATTGATCACTCTATTGTTTTGGATTGGGAATAGATAGAGATAGTGCCAGGTATTTCTATTATGAAAAAACTAGTGGAGATCCTTGATTATATAATGAAAGACAAGTGTGGGAAATAGATTTTGTGGGTCGAAGTGTTATGGAGGCATAGATAAGATTCTCACATGTTTGGGAGCATGATTTATTGATGGGGGGGCAGGGACCTCACCTCTTTTATGACATCATTCTACCACATGAATTCATAGATATGAAAACTCATATGGTGGGGGTTTTAACATATTGTTTTCAAATTTTTTATATTTCAATTATTTTTT
The DNA here is from genome assembly GCA_963277665.1 of Viscum album. Classification (NCBI taxonomy): domain Eukaryota; kingdom Viridiplantae; phylum Streptophyta; class Magnoliopsida; order Santalales; family Viscaceae; genus Viscum; species Viscum album. The sequence continues at coordinate 900,442,661 of OY728127.1, forward strand.
TTATCACTCTTATTATATAGGTGTATTTTGGGACTCTGGAGGATGGAGGGAATTTTCTAGGGAAAATTACCTAATGTTCATGGATGAATGTTTGATTTTATTAATAAAGACATGGTGTACACATGTTAATGGTATTGTAGGTTTCTCCGTGAGTTTTTAGAAATTCATGGGTGGATTTGGGTTCTTAGGGGAATCTATAATTTTTATATATGTTGGAGAAATACAAGCTGTGTAATGATAAAATATCATGAATGTTTTATATGCTGTGTAAAATTTTTATATAGTGTATTGTGTACTGAGTGAATTCCATTCACCATTACAAGGAATGAAAGGGATTATATACCATGAAAATATTACACATCATGAAATGGTATAATATAGGGTTTTAATTATAGGTTATGAATTTTTAATTGTTTTTTGTGTTTTATGGTTTACACGATTGGAAATAGGATTACACACCGAGTAATTATCATGGTTTGTGCCTTTTGGGGGCTTCCTGGCAGATTATTATCTTATTCATCTATAGTTTTCTTATCATCTGACATAGTATCTCTCCCATGATATTATGGTGACCTATTCACTATCTAAATCTCTTTATTCATTGATTGATCTTTCTTGCATAATCGTATTATAGGGGATGATCTCTTATTGGTTGTGGTGTGATGAGTGCATGTTCATTGAGGTTTATCATGATGTACACTTTCATCCATATTATATATTTTCTTATTTGATTCTATGTCCTAGGAATAAATACTAGCTCCTCTATTTTTTCCATGCTTTCTCCCATTCTAATGGATCTTATTGTGGGCATGTGTGGACCATGTTTGAGGTCGATGGATCATTCTCTAGCCTATGTTGGATGAATTTTAAATCATTATTTTTACAAATTATTTTTAAAATTATATGGACTGATTGATTGGTTGATTTCTATTTGAGGAAATATATTTTATAGAATATATGGGTTTCCCCTTGTATTGGTAAAATAAAAGGTAGGTTCAATTAATTTTGAAACTGAAATTCAAAATGCGCTTCAAAGAAATTTTTTGATGAAATAATATAGAAAATTGATCACATGGGATGCATTGGGTACTTAGGTGGAAGGTGTAATAATATGTCTTCTCTATATTTTAGGGTGTTCACTTATGGGGAGTTTCATCTCCCCTAAGACAATTGTTATAGGGACATTTTTGAATCTCTTGAGAGGTTCACTTTCTAGGGAATTCCTCTACTTTATAGATTTGATTCATATACCTAGACAAATGATTCATATTATATTCCATGATTATGTATGAATATATTAGCTAGAATGAAAAATAGTATTTCTTGTCTTCATATGTTAAATGTGTTATGGATTTCATTTTTTTTATTTCACTAGTATGGATTTGATTTGATATGTGACATATGATTTATAATGTATTGACTACAATGATGTATATGAAATACTTTGAAATCATTTTACCTAGTTTTTTTGTTAAATTTAAAAAATGTATAAATAAAATTATTTGCCATGACTTTGATATATAATATATGTGACAATATATAAAGCCTTGTTTTCTTTAGATTTGGGAATTGGTTATATAGTTTTATAGACACCTGATATGGAACATATGGGTGGGATCTTACTGAAAATTTTATCTAACACCGTATGCAAACCTTCCGCAGTTAATATACCATTGTATGTATTTCCTTGTAAGGAAATTCATGGCATCATAGTGAGGCAGTGAGGTTTCATTATGCTTAGTTCAGGTAGCTGGTGGTGAGATAGTGTGAGTTCCCCACACTATCACAACGAGTAATCATTTTTATATTGTATTCTCCCAGGAAACATTTACATTTACTTTTGGATGTTTGAATGATTTTGAGTTGTATCATTTCTGCAATCATCTTTTGGTTATGGAATATTTTTATCTCATCAACAATTTCACACACACACAAACAGATATATATATATATTTCATGATATTGCTTTAATTTTAGAGAAATAATTCCCTCTGGTTGGTGTTTTTTGTCTGGGTTCTATTTTCTTGCTCATGGGGACCAGTAATGCTGTTCATGTGTATGGTAATTCAGGTCAAATACATGTTTGGAGGGCATCTTTGATGGGGTTTTCATAGTAAATGTTCAAAATGATATTTTTCAATAACAATACTTTTTATTTATGTGTTGTAATGAAACTACATTTTTATGTTTTATATTTTTTATTATATGGAACTAATATATTTTTTTAATTTAGAATTCCAAAAATTATATTAGTATGTATTTTTTTGAAAATTTATAAAATTATTTATTTTTTGTGAATATGGAAAATATAATTATTTCTAAAACCAAAAAATTTATCAATCTATAAAGTTGTATGTGTAACATAAAAAACCATATAATATTTTTAAAGATAAAATGTTTATCTGATGATAAAATATATAGATTTTTAAAAAAATAAAATTTTAGAAAATATATGATTAACATTATATGAAAATTAGTCATATATTCCAATAAAAGAATCTGTTTTTTGGACTTTTCTTTTAATTAATTATTATTCTTTTAAAATTACTTTTTAGATTGCTTTTAAATCCACATAAATTTTATTTTGTTCACAATAAACCTCATTATATCATGAAAATCATATAAATTGATAATTTTATCCTAGAAATAAATATAAGACACAAAAAACACATTTTATAAAAATGGTGCTTTAAGCATTACATACCATGATGTTAAAATTTATTTTTCTCAACATTGAAATTTATGTGTTAAAATTTATTTCATATTTATAATAAGTAGTTCTAAATTATATAATAAGGGGTATTTTTTTACTCAAAAAAAATTCACTATATAGGTAAAAACTATTAATTACAATAAACGATAAAATTAATAAATGGTTAACAAAAGGGGTAAAAGAAATAACATGTTAACAACATGTTTCTAATTGAGTAGTTGATATTTGGATAAAAGAAAACATATTTCAAATCCATTATTTTCCTTTTTTATTTTTATTGACATGTAAAACATGTGGTATCATTATATTAAGATTTAATAGATAAATAATTCCATTCTAACCATTTTTAAAAGCGTCCACTCCCTAACCCTTCAAAAACACTATAAATTTTACTTTCCTCCTGAAAATTTTAAATTTTTCCTTCCCCTATATCCCTATTAATATTACTTTAGCTTTTATTCATTTAAAGTTAGACCAATCCCTCCATTTTGGAGGATCCTTCCAAGGGAAAATTCATGTTCTCAATGTGAGTCCTAATCATTCCTTATTTCATTAATTCTATAGCCCATGTTTTATAAAATAAAATTTCTCATTTTTATATAATGAAATAAATATTGTTTTATACTATATTTATATATTATATGATAATAAATTTTAAACACATTTCTCCTTTCCTATTAATAAATATAAAAAAATCATACTTGTGTTTGTGGAGACTACCGTCTTTGTGAAGTGACATATTTCATTTTTCACAATCACTTATACCAGACTGTTACAAGGATGGAATTGAGGAAAAATATGAAATATATAATATAATTACAAATACTATAAGGATTATTATAATCCACCTTTATTCTCCCTTAACCATTATGAAAAATGAATACGTCATTTGTGCATATGTGTGGACTACCGCCTCCATAGAGTAATGTATTACATATTTCATCTTGTTTATTATTTATTAAAATATATTAAAATATTATTAAATCAATTAAAAATATATATCTAATTTTGTTTTGATTAAATAATAACATCATTTTTTCAAAACTAATCACTTTAATAACCATACTCATCCATTAATTTAGGTATGTTCGTCATTGGGTCTGACAAACCACTGATTTGTAAAATGATATAAAATAATAAGATTGATGTATAAGAAAAATAAATTAATAATAACATATGGTATAATAAATAAAATAAGTTTTTATTTGAAACCGTAACATTAATTTTATTCTCTTTAATTTAGACATCAAAATCCACTCTTTAAAAATCCATGAAACATGCTCATCACCAATTTCGTTTTTAGGGATCAAAAATAAAATCAACTATCGAATGGAATTATAAAATTTTAAATAATTATAAATAATAAATATTTGTTCCTTTTATGATAAAAAAATTATGATCCTTGGGAGAATGAAAAATAACAATAGGCGTATTATGAAACTGGTTCAAAATAATCAATATCACTCACATCCAATATTGAAAATAGATAATAATTTACTAATATAAATATGGAGATTAATTAGAAATATTTTTAATAAAGGGATATATATATATTAATAAGGTTTGGAAATATCTAATTGATTTAGTTTTTCATACAATATATACATGCACTTTAGTGGATGTTGGGAATTAATGTAAGGGTTTCATTGTTTAATTTTAAAATCCACGAGACATGTTTTATTTTTCACACTATGATTTTTTAGAAATAATTTATTTGATATTTATTTGATATTTTATATCATAAAATATATTTTATTAATATCATTTTATTTTTAATTTAAATATCTCTTGTTAAATGAGTTTTGATTAATATGGCACTCAAAACAAATGGGTTTTCAAAAATCTTATCGAAAAATAAATATTATTTTTGAATGATTTCTCATTTTTGTAAATTTTATTATTTATAAAAACCCACAAATTTTATATGGTTAATCATATGGTTTTACAAGAACCATTAATATAGTATTTCCTCTATACTCATATATTATCTGAAGTGTTTCTTAGGAGTGAATCTGACCATGTCACTTCTTTTCATTTAGGAACCTCTTTTTCAATGTTTATATACATGAGATGTTTTTAAAGAATTGCTTATCATTTACATAATAACTGATAAATTTATTTTTCTACTAATTTTACTTTCGTTAAAAAAAATTAATGCTTTTTTATTGTTTTCCCATTGGGTCATTCTCATTTTAGTGTGTAAAAACTAAACTATTTGTAACATTTTAGCATATAAACACAACTTAACAATATTTTCTAGTTTTCTATGAAATTAGCCCTATATAATTTTTTTTTGTTTCTAAAATAAATTTTAATTCTAAATTTTATATAAAATATTTATTTTTCAAAAATATTTTTAAAAGTTCAGTGGTATTCCTTGTTTCCGAAGTTATCTTTCAAATTATTCTATAATGTGTTCTGTACCTACCTCATTTTATTTTGAAATATTTTTGCCTTGATTGAGGATATTATTCAAATTTTAACCGCCAATTTTTTATTTTAATGTATTATGAAATGTTTTTTTCTATTATAGTATTGTTCCCTCATTTCCTCTATCATTCTTAACTGTCCACTATTAGTGGGAATTACTTTTCATCGAATGTCATTCCTTTCTGAATACCATGTTTTCTATTTCATTTCTTTATGTGAGGTCTCCAATAATCCATATATAAATGGATTTGGAAAATTAATAACTAAACCATATAATCTATATATATATTGTGTAAATACCATGTACTTAATTGAATGTTATATATATAGAATATTACATAGTATCATTGGATACCCAATTATATTATATGGGTATGTCTTGTTTATATATGGAATTATGATTGATTCCTATATTTGAGTCAATTTTTAATGTAACTGAAACCTATTTTCATTCCATGTGTTCTTTAAGTAATTATGGATGACTGATTTTATGTTCCACACATAATAATGGATAAACGATGGGTGCATCTAATATCACTCTCAAATGAATTGTTTAGAAGCTTATATCTCACAAGACCGGAATATTTGGGCACAATTTATAATATCTCAAGCATATTCACAAAAGTGTGTCCCAAAAATTTGAATTTTACCTCTGATAATGTTTTCCCCATTTCAACGATATCATGGTGTTACACTATCGTGGATCATGATCATTGACTAATGCTTCCATAGTATTTTGATCCATATTTTATGTTATGGAATGCCTTATGGAACAATTCATGATTTTTTATCTATTATTTTTTGGGTATGATTCTATTATGTTATGTCCATGTGCCTTGATTATAAACATATATGTATCTTATTTTCATTTGATATGTTTAATGGTTATCACATATAATTACACATACTCTATTAAGACCCTAAAATTTCATATATATATATATATTTAAAATTATTTAGGATTATTATGTGACTGTGAAAATTGATGGCTCTTGATTCCAAGGCGATGTGTTCCTTGAATGAAATGTTGAACTTTTTTATGGTACATTATGTAATGGTTCTGTTGGCATTTTATAACATTTGAACCAGTGCTCAGAATAGAAATTCACTGGCACAGTTGAACGCATAGCACCAAGATTCTCTTAGGGGAGGCTTAAAATCGACCGCAGTAGGTCAGAAGAAAAGGATAGTGTTTTCAACATTTATGGAAATAATAAAATAACATAAAAATATTTATTTTATTATCCTACCTCTTATTGAGTGGTGGTGGTGGGACTGATGGTTTTTGAATCCATTTAATGTCTTTACATTTCAGTTGTGTAACCACAAATTTTGGAATGAAGATGTTTATTAATTAAATATTAATTAATAAACCTCATCAATTCATTCGATGTGTTACTCATCATCCCCCTCTATTTAAATGGAGCTTCGGTTGGGGTTTTTACGAGGCTTCTTCAAGAGAGAAACCACTGGAAAAGTACTGCATAATCTTTCTCTCATGATGAATAGAATCATGGATTACAATGATCCAAGATCGACTAACATCGATGGATTCATCAAGAAAGAACACTTCTCCCTCCATGACCACAATTCCACCTCCAGTTATGAGGTAGGAGTTTTTCTTTAAATTCACGTAATCCCGTAATTCAATTCCTTGTTCTTGAAAAGAATGATGAATACAAATCAAGAAAAAAGAGTTGATCTGCGATTCAAATGAAATTGTATGAGGATGGTGCAGGATTTCTGAACGGGTTAAAATTTATCTATGTGATGTTTATACTTATGATCTAGTTGTTATAATGCTAACACAGAGGGTTTAGGCCAAAAACAAATAAGTCCCAGACCCTCTGCCACATTAGTATTAGTCTCATTCTTCGGAGAATTATTCCAAACTTGATGAAAATTTGAATCCATGGGCCCCGTAGTTATGGCCAAAACCCGGTAGGCCCGTAGGCATGTTCGGATGGGAAAATGGTCCACCAGAGATTTTCTAGTGATCCACAAAAGATCCACTAGTGTGGAAACGACACAGAGGCGGTTGACATTGGTCGGCCGAAGAGGCAGCGGGTGGCGCACCATCATGCGCCATGGACGGGTGCCATGGCATCGAGCCACAATGGCAGTAGGGCATATGGATCATTGCTTGCCATGTTGATGGATGGTGGGGCATCATCGCGCGATGTGGAATAGAGGACGCAACATCGAAGTCGTTGAAGAGGCGAAGGGACCTGCACTCCATTTGTCCCTCTAATAAGGAGACAATGCGACATAGTGTCATTATTACAAAGAATCCAATGAACTATTATACCGATAGGGAGGGGGATGATCCCCACGCGACCACCCAACTAGGTGCTAAGCCAACTGGTGGGCCAGACCACACGGTGGGCCACGCCCAACTGAGGTGGGCCGGCCCGGTCCACGGCCTAGCAGGCCATGCCCGCAACCCATCTCACTGGGACTGGGATAGGTCAAGTTGGCACTGACTGACTCAGGTTGGTCCATAATGGGTGGGTCTAGTCTGTCCGACTAGGTTAGACCAGACCCAATCCCTATTCCACCCAGATACACTTGATAGGCCATATCTTACAAACTAGATGTGTGTTTGAGGAGACATCTACAATGTTGGAATACATGGGATGAGACATTGTTTTTAAGATACATCACTTCAGTTTTGGAAACTTTTGGTGTATGGCAAGGTTGGATTGTTCCTAAATCCATCATGGCCCAAGGCACAAAAATACTATAACATTTGAGACTCAACATCTGATTGATGCACCGTCTATTACATTGGAATCCTTGTGGATAGATAGATCCTTAAGTTTCTTATTCATGGGACTTAATTCCAGTTAATTGTACAACCAATGTCTTATAGAGAGGATCCTCCTAGAAAAAACATACTATATACGAGAATCCAGTGTCTTGAGGAGTCATGAATAATGAATAAATTTCTTCTGTGGATCAAGACCTAGTGATCTTGTGTGGATCAACACTTTATGATCCTTTGTGGACCAGCACCTAGCACTCCCTTATGGATCTGCACCTAGTGATCACGTGTGGATCATCACCTAGAGATCCTGTGTGGATTAGAACCTAGGGATCCAAGGTGGATCAGCACCTAGAGATCTTCTATGGATTAGCACCTGGCGATCCTGTATGGATCGACACCTATAAGTTCTATGAGGATCAACACCTAGAGATCTTGTTTGGATCAGCACATTGGGATCCTATGTGGATCAACACCTAGATATCCTATGTGGATCAGCACCGAGAAATCCAGTGTTGATCAGTAGTAGATCCCTTGACAGAATAATGTGACCTAGCTTTGTGACTAATCATATGTACTTATTTACTTAAGTTATACCTAGTCTGAGCTAGGTCTAATACATTTTGCTTTGTTATTGATATCATGCTTTGTGGTTTTCCATTGTGAATTCTGAGAGTCTTTCGGGGGTCTCAGGGTCCATAGTGGGCATTGTTATACACACCCCTACAAGGGCTTCGCCCACTCCTAGTTGTGTCTTTTGTAGATGACGAGCAACCCGAATGAGACTATTGGAGCCATGACTAGGTTTTACATGGAGGTTACTGGTGGATGTGGAGAGAATTGGATATGAGCTATACATTCCCTTTAGGTATGATACATGGTGGATAATCCCTGGTTCTATTTTCTGTTTTCTGTTTCCTATTGTAGTTGTATCTTTTCAGTTTGGGCTAGTATTCCGACCCTTTACATTCAGTACACACTATTACTACTGCAGTTTTACTTCGTGGTTGCATCTTGTTGTGTTCATAGACTATGTGATTTTATAGTTTTAAAGGAAATGATTATCAATTTTAGGGATACTCTATTCTAGTTCTAGTCGCCAACACCTAGTCTATAAAAGATGAGCATGGGTTAGTCATGACATGGGCTCTGGTGGGCGGTTCTTGAAAATTTGGTATCAAAGGAGTCAGTTATACCAATGAATGGCCCAAAATTCTAATTTCAGACTCGGTGCACTAAAACTCTAATTTTTCATGTTTTGGAAATGTTTTAATTTTAATATCCTTAGATACTGCTCATCATGTTTAACATTTTGACTGTGGTACACATGTTTCTTTAAAGGATGTTTCCACATAGATAGCCTGCCAGGAATCTAGAGAGACAACACGATGATGGCTCCCCGAGCGGTGAGGCTTCATTGTTGGGCCCTCTCACTAGGTTTCCAATTTAGGATGGTTTTCCAGCAGCAACCCCACTTGGAGGAATGAAATTGCCATCCGCCCCACTGGAAGATTGTGTATGCCGACTGAGCGCATTTAAAGAGTTCCAAAGATAGAGGCCTCCAAGGTTTTTTAGTGAGATAGATACCCAGGCAGCTGAGGACTTGTTGGAGGCTATGACCAATTTTTTCACATTGTTGAGACACCATATGATCATATAGCGATCCTAACTTCTAGAATATTCTAGGACACAGTAGAGATATGGTGGAGTCTGAATCTCTATACGAATGAGAAGGATACACTCTCTTGGTTGGAATTCGAGACCCTCTTATGGGCGGAGTTCGTTCCGGTGACATTAAGCATAGTGCATATTCAGGAGCTTATGTATATTAAATAGGGAAGACTATCAGTGGTCTAGTACATGGAGATATTCACTGACCTCTGACTATATTCCACATACATGGTACAAGACCCATTCTTCAGGGCTCGGACCTTTGACCAGGATGTCCGTTGAGAGATCAGAGCGTCGATGATATTACTCAATATCCGAATGCAGACTAGAGTGCTCGAGTGTGCGTTATAGGATATGAGCTTTTTAGCCAAGAAGGAACCTACAGTGACATCCACCACCATTCAAAGAGAACCTAAGTCATATGAAACTGGTAGTAGGCATATGAAATAGAGGTTGAAGCGGACCATACATTATAGAGGAAGACCCCAGGATGCAGGGTCGGAGGTGCAAAGCTCGTGGGGAAGAGGAGGTCTACTGAGGTATATATCCTTTAATTATTTTAGTGGATAGGGACACATGGCTCACAACTATCCGACTCCCTGTATATATGATCAATAGATGATAGAGGGACGGTCGAGGCAATGGATGAGGTTCCAATGAGGGGGTATGCTGCGCGGTAGACATGGAAGAGGAGAAGGTCGTGCAACCGATGATGGATGATAGTTTGAGGTTCTACCACCACCACAAACAGGTGGTCCACCCTGACCATAGATAGTAGGTCGATAGAGGTGAGCTCAGCATCAGGTGGCAGAGGCCTATGACCATGGAACTCTAGATACCATTAGAGTTAGGTACAATATGTTTCATGTCCACCCTAGCAGCAGTTCTTATAGACACAGGTGTCAATCATTCTTTTTTTTCATGACACTAATTTGGAGCTCAAAATTTAGGATGGTGCCTTTGGATCTATCCTTACAATTAAAGTCTCCTACGGGAGAATATTCAATGATTACACACTAGTGAAGACCATTTGGGATCACTATAGGTGGAGAGATCTTTGTCTAGGATCTCCTAGAAGTATCATTAAGGCCTTACGATGTCATCACGAGTATGGACTGGTTATCCATAGTCCATTCTTAGATTGACTGTTTTAGGCACAATGTGAAGTGTGTCTGTGAGGATGGGACCATGTTTTTATTCACTAGAGAGAAGGAAACCTTTACAGCATAATATGGACTTACATGGAGGAGAGTGAACCCAATCACTCCTCATTTTTCTAGCCTTACCCTCACAGCAGTTGACAACAGGAGTCTGAGTTATCTTGTAGTTGTGGAACAGTATGCCATTGTCTTTTCTATTGATGTTTTGGGACAACCCCCTCACAAATAGGTAGACTTCTAAATCGACATGTAACCTGAAAAGGCGCCGATATCTACACTAGCATATTATAAGCCCCCCCATAGAGCTTTGTTAGTTGCAGGTATAATTGGAGGACTTATAGAGGAAGGGATTTATAAAACCCAGCGGTTCTCCATGGGCATCCCTAATTTTGTTATCCATGAAGGAAGATGGGAGTCTGAGGCTTCATGTGGACTATTGTTTCCTGCATTAGTTGACCGTGAAGAACATATATCCACACCCGATGATTGATGATCTTATCGACCAGCTGAAGGGAGCTCAATTTTTTTTCGAAGATATACCTCAGATTAGGCTATAATGAACTCAGGGTACGAGATGAGGATGTACCGAATATGTCCTTCAGATGTCGGTTTGGCCATAATGCATTCTTGCTAATTCACTTTAGTGTGACAACACTCTGGCAAGGTTCAGGGGTTTCATGAATAGGATCTTCCATCCATACCTGGATCACTTCTTGGTGGTGTTCATTGATGCCATCTTTATATACTCGATGTCAAAGGAGGAGCACACCACACTACTATACAGAGTTCCGGATACACAATGAGAGGCCCATATTTTCAGAAATCTCCCTATGTTCCAGTTCTAGAAATTAGATGTCCACTTACTGGGCATGTTATATCAAAGGATGGAGTTTTTGTGGATCTGACGAATATAGAGGTCGTGCTGTCATGGGAGACACAGAGGAGTGTGACCAAGGTGAGGTGTTTCCTAGGATTGGTCGTGACAACCAGGTATTTGTACTCAACATTTCTAGAGTTTTGACACCCTTTTCATCTTTGAAAAAGAAGTGACAAACCATTGTGTGGATGGAGATATGCCAGCAGAGTTTTCCTGAGCAGAGGTATAGGCTAGCAATTGCCACCATCTTGTGGCTACCAGAAGAGGGTGTTGGATATGTAGACTACTACGATGCATCAGGTACTAGACTAGGTTTTTTCCTGATGCAAGAGCAAGAAGTTATCACCTACGACTCATGGTAGTTAGAAAAAATTTTAGCAGAATAATGATTTCCCTTAACTTGAGTTAGTAGTAGTGGACTTTGTTCTGATGATTTGGTGACACTAATTGATTGTTTAAATGTTTACTATTTACTCTAATCCAAAGATTATCAGATATATATTCTAATAGATGTAAACGAACCAGATATAGCATTGACGCCAGGAGTTCCTCCCGGAATACGAATTTGAGATGGTCTACACCTCTGGGATGGGAAACGTAGTAGCAGACACACATGGCATGAGTTCTGGTCCGCAATTGATGAGTGAGGTGATAGAGCTGATAGCAGCGTTGCATATATCCGTCGTGGATAGTGATGGGCCAGCTTACCTCTAGTATATGACTGTTAATCCCACAGTCCATTAGCAAGTTATGGAGGTACAACTTTCGACAATAATTGCATTGCCCGACGTGCTTAGATATCCTCAGGATACGCTCCTAATGGATTTTATGAAGGTGGGGAGCATGCCATCATCTTAAGAGGATGCACCATGGTACCAATGATGCTACAAGAGGTGGTGTTGTGGGAGTTCCATTCAACAAATTTTGAAGTATATACTAATGTGGTGATGTTGCACTAGCACCTCCATCATCAGTACTGGTGGTCGAGGGATGAAGAAATTAGTGGTAGAGTTCGTATCACGATGCCTCACTTGTCCGAAAGTGAATACCGAGCATTAAGTACCAGTAGGATTAGGTTAGAAAGTTGAGGTACTAGAGTGGAAGTGGGATGAAATATCCATGGACTTTTTGATAGGGCTACCACATAAATCAAGGGGCCACAATTCCATCAATGTGATTATTGACTGACTCACCAAGTCCCCCCACATCCTACCCATCCGAGAGTAGGGATAATTAAAGAGCATGAAACCTCTCTACATACATGAGATAGTATGACTCAACAGGGTTCCATTGAAGATCCTCTCAAATCATGATTCTCGTTTCACATACCACTTGAGTAATGGATTACAAGAGGCGTTTAGGATTGATCTACCCTTGAGCACTGAATTTCATTCTCAGGTAGATTGTCAGATGGAGAGAACCATATAGACACTTGATGACATGCTTCATGCTTGTGTACTTGATTTTGGATGTACATGGGAGGAACACCTTAAAGTGGTGGAGTTCACTTACAACAATAGTTAACACTCCACAATCGGCATTACTTTGTTTGAGACCCTGTATGGGAGACCTTTCATATCACCACAATGCTAGATATACCCAGAATGTTCGAACTTATGGGTACATTGTTGGTATAGGTTACCACCGAGAATATATAGACCATACATGTGAGGATGAACACTACAAAGAGCGGGTATATGTTTTAGGCCGTCCAGAGATAGAGGCCCTTGGAGTTTGAGGAGGGAGACAATGTCTTCCTATAGGTCCCACCTCAACGCAGATTATAGAGGTTTTGCTGGGGTGGAATGATATCTAATATGTTCATCAGACCTTTCCATATCCTTAGCTAAGTTGATGAGGGGATGTACCATCTACCTCTTCCCCCCACAAATGCATCGGGTGCATATGTTTTTCCATGTGTTGTAGCTAAGGATGTACATGTATGATCCATCGCACATTATCGACTGGGGAGAGCTGGAGATCGATGATGGGGAGAATTTTGTAGGGTTTTAGATAGAGATAGTGGATCGACTGGAGTGGGTCCTTAGTGGTTGACCAATTTCTCATGTGTGAGTTTGTTGGAAGCACTGAAATTTCTAGTAGTGCAGATGGGATCAGGAGGCTCAGATGCGAAATCATTACCCCCATTTTCCCCTCGTTTTGTGGCAGCGTTTGGTTACAAAAATTCATAAGTAGGGGAGAATCAAAATAATTAAAAATAACAAATAATTTTTTTAAAATTGTTTTGGATTATTATGAGTATGTGAAAATTGAAGGTTCTTGATTTCGAGGACCGATGTTCCTAGAATGGAATTTTGAACTTTTTTATGGTACGTTCTATAAACATGTGGGAGAAATTTTATATCTCTTGAACCAGTGCTCTGAATTGAAATATGAGGGCACCGTTGAACTCATAGCACCGAGATTCACTTAAGCGTTGTTTAACTTCTACCACAGTATGTCAGGAGAAAAAGTTTTTTTTGAAACTTTTAAAGAAATAATAAAAGAACATAAATATTGTTATTTTATTGTACTACTTCTTGTTGAATGTTGGAGGTTGGACTTATGGTTTTCAAGACATTAAATCTCTTGAATATTCAGTTTCGTAACCACACTATTGGGAATTAAGAGGTACATTAATTAAAAACTCATTAATTATTTTCTTGCATTACTCACCCTCCACATTTATTTAAATGGGGCATGGGTTCAGGTTTTTGAAATAGATTCATTAAGAGAGGAACCTCGGGAAAATTACCATGACATAATCCATCAATGATGAACGGAATCATGGACAATAATGATCCAGGATCAATGAATTTGGATGACTTCATCATGCGAGAAATGTTCTACCTCCACAATGGTGATGTCACCTTCATTTATGAGGTAAGGGTTTATGTTTAAAATCATGAAATCCCAGGATTCAATTCCATGTTCATAAAACATACGAAGAACACAAATCATCCAAAATGAGATGATCTGTGATTCGTATGAAATTGTTGAAAAGTTGATGTAGGATCTTTTAACAGGTTAAAATTTATCAATTTGATGATTATACATAATACACGCTCTTTATAATTCTAACATAGAGGTTGCAGGATAGATGAAAAAGGCCCGACCCTTCCACCACTTCGGTATTTGTCACATTCTTCAGGGAACAATTCCTAAATCTACAGTAATTTGATTCTGGGATCCACAAATTGACGATAGGAACCTAGGAGGCTTCTAGGTGTGTTTGGAAGGGAAAACAGACCACCGGTGCTCACATGGTGGCCCGTGAAATATCCACCAGCATGGAACCGATGCGGCGATGGGAAACAACACCCTAAAGTGGATGAATCGAGAGGAATTCCATCGTGCACTGCAGAGGGTAGCCGCAGCACTGAGCCATGACAGCTGTAGGGTGGCCTGCTCTTGGCCGTTTGTGATGGCCAAAGGAAGCTCATCGTGGGGTGGAGGCCACAACTTCAAAATCGTGGTGGAGTTGAAAAGAGACATGCCCCACATGTTCCATTGACTAGGAGGAGGCGCCACATGGAGCTTATGTTACAATGAACTGAACAGATCTTTGTTCTGTTCAATAGTGAAGGATCCCACCTAACTTGGTGCCATGCCCAACCGAGGTGGGATGAGCCATGCCCACGGCCCAGCTAACTTGAGAAAGCCCATCCAGTCAGGTTTGGGCTGGGTCAAACCCAGTCTTGGTCGGGTCAATCCAGGATGGGTGGGTCGGGTAGTTCGGACCCGGTCGGACTAGACCTGGACCCTCTTCAACCCAGATACACTTAAATGGTCATGTCTTACAAAGAAGACGTCCATTGGATGATCCTTCTGCAACATTTGAATCCTTGGTATGAGCAAGTTCTTTTGAGATACTCCACCTGAGTTTTAGAGAAATTTGGACTACGGATGGGTTGGATCATACCCAAATCCAACCGGGCTCTTGGAACTAAAATGCCTATAACTCTCAGATCAAAGTCCAATTGGCGCGATGTCTGTTACGTTGGAATACTTATGAAATGAAGGAACATTGGGTTACTTCTTCATGGGAATTTGTAATGGTTGATGTATGACCATGTCTTGAGAGGAATATCCCCCCTTAATCAAGAGTTCTATATATGAGAATATAGTGGTTGTCTATGACATGAACAATGAACAGTGGTCTTGTGTGGATCAACACCTATAGATCCTGTGTGAATCATCATTTTATGATCCAATATTGAAAAACACCTAAGGGTAATATGTCATTAAACCCCTAGAGATCTTGTGTGGATCAACACCTAGCCATCCTATGTGGATTAGAATCTTTAGATCCTATGTAGATCTGCACATTGTGATCCTGTGTGGATTAGTAGCCGAACCCTTTACAGGATAAGATGACCTAGCAAAGCGACTAGTCATATGCACTTTTGTACATAAGTTATACCAGGTTTGAGTTGAGTCTTTATCTTGGTGCTTTCTAATTGAAATCTTGCATTTTGGTTTTCTGTTATGTAACTATATGAGGCCTTCGAAGGTCTCAAGTACCCTACTAGGTATAGTTATACTCACCATTTAACGGGCTTTTCCAGCACCGTGTGGTTTCTTTTGCAGACGATGAGCAGCTCAGGTGAGAATATAGGATCCATGACCATGTGGTACATAGAGGTGACTAGTTAACATAGAGAGTTGTAGAGATAAGATGCACATAACATTTAGGTAGGATCCCTGGTAGATGAAGATGAAGTTGTTTTATTATTTTTTGTTGTAGTGGTATCTTTTCAGTTGGGCTTGTATTCCACCCCAGTACTTTCGGTACAAACTTTTACTACTTCAATTTAACTTCCTGGTTTCATCTTTTTGTGTTACTGGATTTTGTGTTTATATAGCTTTAAAGTAAATGCATTCCTATTTTTAGTATATGCCATTTATTTTATAGTCTCCAACCCCTGGCATATGGATTGTGGGCTTGGTGTAGTCCTGGCATGGGCCCTATGTGATGGGTCGTGACAGACTGAGTATTTGAGATAAACCATTTTCTCATGTTTCCATTTTATTATGTTGTAAAATAGGTAAATATGTATTATGTGTTTAAAAGGGTATATTGAGTGATGTATTTGTCCAAAATATAGATGGATTATTATGGATTAATCAATGACTTATATAGTGGAAAAATGTAAATTGGTTGAAGATTCTATATGATTTGTGAATAAATATTTTTTCATAATTTTTTCATTTCTAAACCTAAATGGTATTTATAATGTATATAATGATATATTTCATTAATTGACATTATTATGAGATGTTCATCCCAACGTTCTATCATCGATGGTATTAAAACAAGGTTATAAATATGTTATTATTTGAGGATATAGATTCCATCAAAGAGTTATAAGTTATGGGAAATCATAATTTCAAATGTATAGATAACCATTTAGGTTAGTTGAGGATGTATTTAATATTTTATGCATTTCGATAAGTAATATCGTTGGGATAGGTTTATGTTTATGATAACTAACTAACGTATTATTAAAGCAGAGGTTTTGTGGTTCTTTTAATAATTTCATCCTTGTCCAAAGATTGGAAAGTGGATGTTTATGTGGCACAAATTCACATCAAGGTAATTAAACTAAAAATTATGGCTGAGTGTAAAATCAATAAACACTCGGGTGCATGTTGAGTGGGATTAAGACATTACACATAGCTATTCACTCATGGATGATATTATTTCGTTAATGACATTCTCATTACATGACATTATAAATGATTTATCATGTTAAGGAATTAGGATGAAGAATATGATAGGATATAATCTAAAGAAACTATGATTTAAATTAGAGGGATTTATATTGTACTGAAAGCTAATGTAAATATTTTGAAGAGTAAGGCATTTGTATATTTAATTTTTACGGTAAATTTCTTACAATAATGATCTTATGTTGTTAAACACTCAGGTAAACTAAATTTTGTTTTAATAAAGGATAAATCCAAAAGGAAAAATGTTAATACTGGATGACATGACTTTTCATTACCCATCCATAATGGGGACCCATTTTGTGACTCCCAAATCCCACATTAAATAGGCCAGGGGCAAGTGAATAGCACTAGTTAGGCCTCTCACAAACATGAAAGGCATTAACATGGGTTCATGTATACACACACAAATATATCCAAGATGATAAAATGATGAAATTTAAAAATACTAATAAAACATAATGTGTACATATATATACAACAATAAGGGCATGTAAATAGTAATTGAAAATAAATAAGTCCAAATAAAATCCCAGAAGAAAGAGTATAAAAAGGATTCTGACCTTAAACTAAACTATGAACTTCTATCAATATAACACATGAACATGTCTAAATCTTTTTGGTCTCACTAATCACCACCTGGTTCTGGTCCCTCAAAGAGTCTGTCAAAAGGTTGATCATCTGCACAAGACATGGCACATGTATGAAAATCACATTAAATAGTGAGTATAAAAACAATGAGTTTGAAACCCCAAATCCATAAATCTTAAAACAACGAAATAAAATGCAACTACACAATGTTATATGTCTATTACACATATAAAATAATATCCTAACATAATAAACAATGATACAAAATTTCAGGGTAATGTCACTGTTGGGCAAAAATCCCTCAAGGTATCATTGAAGCATTTTTGAGGTGATTGTGTTTGTTGACAAAGTGGACATCTGAGTTGTGATTGTTGACAAAGAGGATTTCATGGTGGAATGTCGAGTTCAAGAGCTGAGGTCAACGATCCATGTTTGATTCAAGAACGTCGATAAAAGTAATGGATGATCTGGAGGCGGTACAAAAGAACAGATACAAGGTGGCGCCGTTTTCCAGTGTTTGCCAAATTTTTGGGCCTGAAAATCGGCAAATGAAGAAAAGTGTTTTTGGCAAAGGGACTTGCGCGCCGCGAACATGGTGTACAGGAAACTTGCGCGCCACATGTTTTTCAAGATCAGAAGATCAAAATATGGCTAAGGAAATAGGATCGCGCAAGTTTGGGAGTTGGTCGCGCAAGTGTCTAAAGGAGAGAAGACTTGCGCGACGAGATTGGGTCGTGCAGGTGACTTGCGCGCCGTCGCGCAGGGTGGTCAGATTGCCTATAAATACTGGACCACCCCTCCTCATTTTTTAACCGGAGTTCAAGACGAGAGCTCCCGTCGCGCAGGTGTGGTGGTCGCGCAAGTGGTGTGTGTGGTCGCGCAGGTGGGACTTGCGCGCCAGTGGTTGAAGTTGTGCGCCGGTGTTAGAAGTTGCGCGCCGGTTTGCAGTTGCGCACCAATGGTGGTTTGTGTGTAAAGGGAAGAGAGTCGCGCAAGTTTAGAGTTGAGGAAGCTTGTGTCGCGCAAGTGTCAGAGGAAGACTTGCGCACCCGTTGTGACTTGCGCGCCGATACTTGCACACCGAGGTTGACTTGCGCGCCAAGTAATGTTTTGTTCCCGCAGTGATTTTCAGACTGTGTGGAAGCTGGAAGTTTGCCCGATACCTTCGGTGCAAAGAGATATTCATCAACGGGTGAAAGTTAAACTTCATCAGAGCATCTACATACAAGAGAAGATGCATTCTTTCAGGAAAATGAAGAGACCTACAGGTCTATAAACTGTGAGTGGATTCCATCCAAGAGCAGTGAGCTCAGGAAGAGGAAGAAGGTGATCCTCTCCACCGGCAGTGAGCTAGAGAGAGAGAAACAGGGAGTGACCCTTGGGAAAGCAGTGAGCTGACCCTAAACATTGTAAAGGCAGTGAGCCTGGGCATAGAAGTGATCTAGCCCGAACCTTGTAATCCACAGCTAGTGAAGATTAGTGGAATTTGGTACGACCGGCAACCTGTCAGCGTATACTCCTTGGACGTAGCCCTTAGCGGTGAACCAAGTAAAATTGCTGTGTCCTGTGCTTGCTTTACATTCTGTTTATATCGTGCAACAGGGAAAAGGGAGAAGAGTGTTTTGCTTAACAGCGAAACAAGATCAGAACGGGCATTAATTTTTAATTAGTCATACCCTGATTCACCCCCCCTCTCAGGGTATCTAGCCTAGTGGACCTAACAAGTGGTATCAGAGGGAAAGGTTGAAAGTTGTTCTTCTCTCAATGGAGGTAACCAATCATAAAGGGATTCCGATCTTCGACAGATATAATTTTCAGATATGGAAGAATCGGATGCAACACTATTTCCGATCCTTGGGAATGGATGTGTTTTCAGCAGCTATGCATGGTATCACAGCTGATATTAATAGTGGTGCCTTATCAGAAGCTGAGCATAGAGAGTTGGATGCTGATTCCAAAGCAATCAATGCCTTAGGGGGAGCCCTTTCCAATCCCATCTACACAAAGGTGATGTCATGCAAAACGTCACATTCCATGTGGGAAAAACTTTTGAATATATATGAAGGGGACACAAAAGTCAGAGAGGCAAAGCTGCAGGTGTTGTGGAACAAATATGAAGATCTGAAAATGAACCCGAATGAGTCTGTTGACGCATTCTTTGATAGGGTAAACATTGTTGTGGAAGATATGCGAGGTCTTGGAGAAGTCATTGAAGACATAAAGATTGTAAAGCGCATCTTGAGGAAACTTCCACCTCGGTTCAATCCGAAAGTTTCAGTACTAGAAGATAAAGATCCAAAAGTGCTGACATTGGACAATTTTCACAGCACCTTGGTTGCATATGAAATGAGGAATGATGATAATGAGGCTGTGGAAAAGGGGAAGTCTAAAGAGGTGGCATTTAAGGCCATGAAGAAGCTCACCATTGAAGATTCTAATGAAGAAGAAGAGACAGATGAGGTGATGTCATTCCTTTCTTCGAATCTACAAAGAGGAAGAGGAAAGTTTAAAGGTAAACTTCAACTAGCATGCTTTAGATGTGGAAAGGTTGGTCATCTTGCGGTAAGATGCCCCAAGAAGTTTCAAGATGATGATGACGTTGAAATTCCCAAAAAGAAGTCTTCAGATTTTGTGAATGGGAAGAAACAATTCAAGAGAAATTTCTTCAAGAAAAAGAATCTTCTCTCACAAGAATTTGAAAGTTCAGATGAGTCTGAGGATGAAGAAGTTGAGGAAATAGAAAATTGCAGAGATCGTGGGGTAAATGCCTTGGTGGCAATTGTCGGTAGTTCTCAAAAGGGAGAAGAAGCTGATGCTAAAGAAGAAGAAGAAATTTAAGGGAAAATTGATATGGAAGCCGAATTGGAAGCAGCTCTTGAGGAGATAGATGTTTGGAGAGCCAAAACGAAGAAAGCCAATAAAGTGGTTCGTGATGCCAAACTCTACATGCAACAACAGGATGAAGAAAAGTCTGAGATGTTAGAAGAAATTGAAAGACTAAAATCCTCAACACCAGAGAGCTCAGAAAATATTGTTGAGTATAAGCTTAAAATTGAGGAACAAAAGAAGGAAATTGATTGTCTGACAAACACAGGAAAGGAGCAGGTTAGATGTATCAAAGATTCTTGGGCAGAAAATTCTGAAGTTTCGTACTGATAACGGTACGGAATTTACAAACAGTCAGGTTGAAAACTATCTCGAGAAACATGGGATAAGGCATCAAGTTTCATCAGTGAGAACTCCCCAACAGAATGGAGTAGTAGAAAGGAGGAATCGGATAATTAACAACATGGCCAGAACAATGCTTATTGATAAGGACCTACTAGAGAAATTTTGGAAGGAAGCAGTTTTGACATTGGTCTATGTTTCAAACAGGTCCCTGTTATGTCCGAAGCAAGGGAAGACTCCGTATGAACTGTGGTACGGAAAGAAGCCAACATTGAAATACTTTCGAATCTTTGGAAGTAAGTGTTTCATTCTCAACAAAGAACATCATAGGAAGGTTGAGGCACAAGGAGATGAAGGGATATTCCTCGGCTATTCAGGGAAAAGCAAAGCATATAAATGCTTCAACAAGAGGCTGGGAAAAATTGTTGAGAGTAATGATGTCACTATAGTCGAAAATGAACAGACTGCTCAACGACCCAGTGAACAGTTCCTGGATGAAAGTGATGATGAGATAAGCAACCCAGGGGGAGTAGAAGTGGCAGAAGCTGACTCAGAAGAAGATACTGATGATGAAGAGGAAAGTGTCAAGTCGGTGTCTGCGAGGAAGCCAAAGAGTCGAGCTGAGATTGATAGGCAGAATATCATTGGTGATCAAACAGCTCCAGTTCAGACTCGAAGAATGAAATCATCACAGCAAGCATCGTTTTTGTCTCAAGTAGAGCCGAAATGTTTTTCTGATGCAGCTAAAGATGAAAACTGGGTTCAGGCCATGAACGAAGAGCTTGATCAGATTGAGATGAACCAGACATGGGAGATTGTTTCGAGGCCAGCGGACAAGAATGTCATTGGGACCAAATGGGTCTTTCGCAACAAGATGAATGAAGATGGCACAGTGATTCGGAACAAAGCACGTCTAGTGTGCAAGGGGTACTCCCAAATCGAGGGAATTGATGTTGATGAGACATTTGCACCGATTGCAAGGCTGGAGACAATAAGATTATTCCTAGCCATCGCAGTGCAAAGGAAGTTCAAAGTGTTCCAGATGGATGTCAAATCCGCATTCTTGAACGGGGTTCTGGAAGAGGAGGTGTATATTGAGCAGCCATATGGTTTTCTCATTCATGAGGATGAGAACAAAGTTTGCAGGCTGAAGAAGGCATTGTATGGGCTGAAACAAGCACCAAGGGCATGGTACTCAAGGCTTGATCAGTACTTGAAGAAGCTTGGTTTTCAGCGTGGAGGAGTTGATTAAAATCTCTATTTCAGTAATGACAGTAATCAAAGGATGATGGTGTTGGTTTATGTCGATGACATAATATTTGGTGGATCAGATGAAGCTCAGTGTAGAAAGTTTTCCGAATTCATGAAAAATGAATTTGAAATGTCAATGATTGGAGAGCTAACGTTTTTCCTTGGTCTACAGGTAACACAAGGAAGGAATGGAACATTCATTTCTCAATCTAAATATGCCAAGGAGGTCCTGAGAAGGTTTGGAATGGACAATTCCAAGGAGATGAAGACTCTGGTGGCTACCCGGATGAAATTATCAAAAGATGAGGAGGGAAAGGCAGTTAATATCACAGAATACAGGCAAATCATTGGAAGTCTGTTGTACTTAACCGCAACAAGGCCTGATATTGTTTTCGCCACATGCCAAGCAGTGAGATATCAGAGTAATCCCAAGGAAAGTCACATGCTTGCAGTGAAAAGAATACTTCGGTATATCAAGGGCACGGTGGACTTCGGTTTGACATACAACGACAAATCTCAGACAGAGTTATTGGGATATACTAATGCAGACTGGGCCGGTTCAGCAGATGATAGAAAATCAACGTCAGGTGGTGCATTCTATCTTGGTGGATTGTGTATTTCTTGGCTAAGCAAGAAACAAGATTGCATTTCATTGAGCACCGCAGAAGCTGAGTATATAGCGGCCACTCAAGCATGCACACAGTTATTGTGGATGAAGCAGCAGCTTGAAGATATGGGAGTTGAAGTGAAGTCTCCGATCGGAATCCAGTGTGACAACTCAAGTGCTATAAATCTTAGCAAAAATCCTGTCCATCATTCCAGGACAAAGCACATTGAGATCAAGTATCATTTCATCAAGGAGAAGGTTGAGCAGGGCATGGTGAAGTTGGAGTATGTGCCTACAGAGCTACAGGTTGCAGACATTCTGACAAAGGCCTTACCCAAGGAAGCTTTTGAGAGGCATCGACTAGCTCTGGGAGTTCAGTCGATTCCCCGCACTTGAAATAAGTGTGGACGCGGGACCACCCCCTCTCCCCGAGGTATGCTGTGTTTTCCCTACTGTGCTAATGTGTTCTCTACTATGTTACAGACTACAAAGGCGTGACCTTTGGGTTCGTTGACAAAGTGGGAGAAAATAGTGGTTGGTCAAGGGGGAGACAGTGTGGAGATTTGAGAAATCATGAATGGTATGGGGAGACGCTGACAGGTGGAGCAGCCAGATAGGGGGAGTTGAAGCTAGTTGAACGTGCTTAGCCAGAGCTTAGCTTGGACAACACAGGAAATATGGCTAAAGAGGTGTTGAAGCTGTGGGCAGAAAGGGGGAGCGTATTAAATCTGACAATGCTAGAAGTGATCGATCAAAGAATAGATATCACAACAGCTGAGGATCGTGATAAAAGAAGAAGAGTGGTCTTGGTATCAGTTTTGTGTCAACAGTGGATGTCAGAGATAAAGTGATTCATTGATGAACTTTTCATTTACTCTTGTTTCTCACACCGAGCATTGCTCATGTGGGCTTAGAGTATGTGTTGAGTAAATCCTTGATCGCTATCAGAATCGCAATGAGGAGAATGGAGACTGAAGAATCAACGACGTATCTTAGTCTTGGAAGAATTGTCAACAAACCCAAAGGGGGAGATTGTTGGGAAAAAATCCCTCAAGTTATCATTGAAGCATTTTTGAGGTGATTGTGTTTGTTGACAAAGTGGACATCTGAGTTGTGATTGTTGACAAAGAGGATTTCATGGTGGAATGTCGAGTTCAAGAGCTGAGGTCAACGATCCATGTTTGATTCAAGAACGTCGATAAAAGGAATGGATGATCTGGAGGCGGTACAAAAGAATAGATACAAGGTGGTGCCGTTTTCCAGTGTTTGCCAAATTTTTGGGCCTGAAAATCGGCAAATGAAGAAAAGTGTTTTTGGCAAAGGGACTTGCGCGCCGCGAACATGGTGTACAGGAAACTTGCGCGCCACATGTTTTTCAAGATCAGAAGATCAAAATATGGCTAAGGAAATAGGATCGCGCAAGTTTGGGAGTTGGTCGCGCAAGTGTCTAAAGGAGAGAAGACTTGCGCGACGAGATTGGGCCGCGCAGGTGACTTGCGCGCCGTCGCGCAGGGTGGTCAGATTGCCTATAAATACTGGACCACCCCTCCTCATTTTTTAACCGGAGTTCAAGACGAGAGCTCCCGTCGCGCAGGTGTGGTGGTCGCGCAAGTGGTGTATGTGGTCGCGCAGGTGGGACTTGCGCGCCAGTGGTTGAAGTTGTGCGCCGGTGTTAGAAGTTGCGCGCCGGTTTGCAGTTGCGCACCAATGGTGGTTTGGGCATAAAGGGAAGAGAGTCGCGCAAGTTTGGAGTTGAGGAAGCTTGTGTCGCGCAAGTTTCAGTGGAAGACTTGCGCGCCCGTTGTGACTTGCGCGCCGATACTTGCGCGCCGAGGTTGACTTGCGCGCCAAGTAAGGTTTTGTTCCCGCAGTGATTTTCAGACTGTGTGGAAGCTGGAAGTTTGCCCGATACCTTCGGTGCAAAGAGATATTCATCAACGGGTGAAAGTTAAACTTCATCAGAGCATCTACATACAAGAGAAGATGCATTCTTTCAGGAAAATGAAGAGACCTAAAGGTCTATAAACTGTGAGTGGATTCCATCCAAGATCAGTGAGCTCAGGAAGAGGAAGAAGGTGATCCTCTCCACCGGCAGTGAGCCAGAGAGAGAGAAACAGGGAGTGACCCTTGGGAAAGCAGTGAGCTGACCCTAAACATTGTAAAGGCAGTGAGCATGGGCATAGAAGTGATCTAGCCCGAACCTTGTAATCCACAGCTAGTGAAGATTAGTGGAATTTGGTACGACCGGCAACTTGTCGTCGTATGCTCCTTGGACGTAGCCCTTAGCGGTGAACCAAGTAAAATTGATGTGTCCTGTGCTTGATTTACATTCTATTTATATCGTGCAACAGAGAAAAGAGAGAAGAGTGTTTTGCTTAACAGCGAAACAAGATCAGAACGGGCATTAATTTTTAATTAGTCATACCCTGATTCACCCCCCCTCTCAGGGTATCCAGCCTAGTGGACCTAACAGTCACATCCTTAATATGAATCCTTGCATTCCATCTCTAAAGTTTCTCAATGCAATCATCTTTGAGAACACACTCAATGTGATTTATAGAATTCAAGAAGTTCAAAGAAATATGATACAAATATGAAGATCATGCCCAGGGTCATGGGGTGTATCAAAAAATCAATATGGAATAACCCACTATGTAATGGATTGAATCCCACATATTATTGGACATGGAAACACTGAGAACACATCCTAGGGAAATAATATTATATACGATTCCACTTTGGGCCATATGACAAGATTTCCACTACCGAATCTAAGAATTCCTACTAAATAGATCACCATCCTATGTTTATGATGTGATACCTCAAGAGTCCTTAGGAAATGTATATGGGTAATGGACCCTAATTAAACTTTTCCATTACAAAAAGAAGAAGGATCCATGCTAACATTGATAGATTAAATGGTGTATAGTAATTGTACACACTATGTCCATTCATCATTGGGACCTACCCCTATAAAATCTCTCAATCCCATGTTCGTGACAATGAAAATAGTGTGCTACTTCTCTTGTAATTACTCTTGTGTCTTAGTATATAGATTATCTTGTTTACATGTAATTGATGGACTTATCTGTTTAGTAGTACATGACATGATTGATCACGAGTTCTGCAACTTGAATCTATGTACCCTTTGAGGAACATTTCGAGCCTCCAGGGATGGGCCACATTCCTTGTCATAGGATCACACACTATGTGATCCTTACCATTCTCATGAAACCCTAACCACTACCATAAAGTCCCCATATGGAATGTAGTTCTGAAGTAAACATTATTTTTTTGGATTTTCATCAAGCCAGGGTTTCTCCTCTTTTATGTGCTCATGTCGCTACTACCTTGGATTTTGGCCACGATCTCACCATAAATCATAGATCTTATCCAACTAGGCATTTCCATTGCCAGACATTAGATTCTTGTCAAACTATACGCTAGGAAATAATCGTTTTCTCCCCTATTACCATCACACACACCATCCAAAATTATAAGTATCCAATCTGGTATGATAAATTCACCACTAACACTATTAGACATCTACCACTTCGTGATGTTCCCAAATCTACAATTTCAAATAATTTTTCTATGAAATAGGTTCAAAATGATCAATTACATGAAGTATTCCTAACCACGGGTCAAATAAAGAATGCTCATGATGAATATAAAATTGGTTGAGAAAAGAAGAAGGAACCGTTAGGAGGATTGAACCTCGGTCAATGTTCATGAATATATAGATTAATTGTTGTTATAATCAATAATTAATAGATAATCATAGAATCACATTGAAATTATCACAATTCTCGAAATAAAATTATCCACCCCACAATACATAAGTTCCATGAATGAATTCAATGGTTGAATGATTCACATACATAGTAGGAATAATATATGGGGAAATAATTCAACAAATAAAAATATACAACCTTGTTTTTGATCAATCACTAATAATGAATGCTATTGTGTCATTATCATTGGTGAGATATTCTGATTCTGTTTCTTGTCGATCGTTGATCCATCATCTCAAAGATGTTATTGTTAGCGTGATCCACAAACAATATATCTCTAATTGCTCCATGATAATTTACATATCCCTAAAATTACATAATTACCACAAATATATAGATGAAATTCGGTCTTTGTGCCAATGGAAGAATTAAAAAATTTAATTCAATTATTTTATTCATTTTCACATCAGTGGTGACTTTTCACAAACACCCCATTCAAAAAAAAATTGTTGTGTCCCATCTAAGGTAAACCCTACATTCTGAACTCAAAAGTGACGTCATATTTTTGTTCAGGGATCCCGTAGAGATGTTATTTCACATTTTTTGAAAAACAGTGTGTGCGTGATATATAATATATTTCAAATATTTCAAATATTTATTCCAGGAACAATAGGCTGAGGAATCACATGTCATGTCATCACCTAAGATAAAACATAATCCATTCAATATAAAAAAATATAAAATGAAAATTTGAAGTCATTTCATGAATAATTTATAGATTTTCACGTAAGAAAACCAAATAGGATAAGATTTGGAGTGAGAAATCATGTGATTTTGGCAGATATTCAATCTTGAATTATCATTAACAATATTAATTTATTTGAGTTTCCAAACAAGACAATGAGGGTAATGAAGTATTGTCATGGGATATTAATTGATGAATATGATAAAGAAAACAATATTTAATTTCCTTTTCGTAAAAAATATGGTATGAATCACTAAGGGGGACATATTAAAAGAATTGATAAATGTTTTATTTCTGTAAAAATTTGGCCTAATGTAACTGATTAATATGGAAAAGCTTATTTCTTAGTGGGAATGATGATAGAATGTAAATAACTTTTGGAGGTACCACTAATAGTTCATTGTCTTAAATATTGTGAACTTTTTCATTATCCAAGTCAGTTCCCTAATTCAAAGGCCAATAAACATGGACTACATCAACAAATAACATGATTAGGGAAAGATAATTAATCCAAAAATATATTAGTGAGTTCTAAAATTGACATAGATAATAATCTTTTCAACCTCTCAATAATTATGAGTGTTGTATTTGTAAATTTCACAATGTACTACTATGTATCTATAATGTTTACTATAAACCTAAAATTTCCACCATGATTACTAGATGTTGAATTATTAACAAAAATAACTGGTTGTATGAATATTTAATCCCAATCATATTACTATAATATAATATATTTTTATATGAATATGATACTTTTAAAATCCTTCTATCCTTATTTTTGTTAAATTTGATGTGTTATTAGGCATGAATTGACTCTTTAGACAGAAAGACCATGATAATTTCCAAGATAGGGAAATCACTTATCAAAATCAACCCATAGCCACATATTAATTCAAGGATAACTATAATATCCCTAAGAAAAATTACTCCAATTATATTGAGGTATTTACCCAAAATATTTAGACAAAAACATTACCATAATTATATTCATATTATGAGGTAAAATATTAGTTCATTATTCATACCTAATATATAATGGATTACACATCATTAGAAATTAAATAAGGAGTCATATATATCTTATGAACACATTTAACTATTACAATAGTTATGAATAAATAAAATATTGAGGATGTAAATTATTTAGGGGGTGTAAAGATTCAAAATTTCACTATGTATTTTCATTAAATAAATATTATGTTAATAGATAGTTTTACTTCAAAAATCAAACTATAATGAGACATGACATATTTCATGAACATTATGAAGATATACTAACATTAATACAACCATAATAAAATAATTTTTTTAATAAATTAAAATTTTGTACCTTTAGAGGAAAAATAATTAAAATTATATGATATTAAAAAGGATTATTCATTGATAACAGATTATTTGAAGTATTAATAAATTGAATAAACCACATATAAAACATTTTTATGAAAATAAATGATATTAAAATATATTAAGAACCATATTAACATTAATTAAATTATAAATTGGTATAGAATAATATCAAGAACACATAATGTCCAAAAATGATATTTTTCATCAAAATTAGTTTTTATTTTTCCATTGTATTTTAAAAAAAATATTTTAATAATTTTTATTATTTTAATTAGTCATTAAAGAGGAAATGTTTTAATTTATTATTTCGAAATTATGTCAGTATTGAAGTCTACATTTTTTCTAAATTAATTTATTTTTATTGAATTGTGAAATTTTTTTACTATAACCATATCCTTTATGACTTAATCAAGAAGTAGGTATAACATAAAAACATATAAAATGGTTCTAATGATCCAAGATGTATCTGACGAAGAAAAAAAAGCATTTTTAAAAATCATTCTTAATTTATAAATCCTATATTTAACATTTTATAAACATACATCATATTTTCCATTACAAGAAACTATTTTTGGACTTTTATTTTAATTAAATTTTATTTTGATTAAATTTTGTTTTTTATTGATTTTATAGATTTTTTTATTTTATTAATAATAAACTAATTTATCTCATTAAAATGAAATACATTGATATTTTTATCCTATATATAATTTATAATTTTTAAAATAATATTTTCTAAAAATGAGTTTTTACACATTACCTATGGTTATGTTAAAATTAATTTTTCTTACACATACAAAATTTATCTGATAAAATGGATTTTTTTATTTTTAATAAGAAGTTACAAATTATTTAATAAGTTTCCTTTAATTTTTAGTCATCAAAATGAATTACTAGGTAATAACTTTTTACCACATTATGATCCAAAAGAGTAAAAATTGATATTGAAATAGGTAAGGAAAAATCATGTTAAATGATGTTTATAATTGAGTGGGTTTGGTTTGTATAAACTAAATATTATCTGAAATCATTTATTTCAATTTTTTTGACTCTTCTTGAATTCTAAAACACATTCTTTCATTATATTAAGATGATATAACTAGAAAAAGTCATTCTCACCACTTATAAAAGGTATCGATCAACACCCCTTAAAGACCACTATAAATTTCAGATTCCTATTTAAAATATAACATTTTACCTCCCCTATAACCATTTTATGATTCCATTATCTCTTGGTTAGAAGAATTTATCCTAATCCCAATATTTCTAAGGAGTCATCCAAGAGAGAGCTCAGTTTCTCAATGTGATTACTACTCATTTGATATTTCTCTTATTTAACTTACATTTTACAATATAATATTTCAATTAATATAAAATAACATAATTATTATTTTTATAGAGAAATTTTTATGATAAGGTAATAATTATTAACCACATTTCATCTTTTTAATTAAGAAAAATTAAAGTGTTATTCATGCATTTGGGTGAATAACAATTTATGTGTGGAAAACATGAGTTAACGTAAGTGTTTCTTTTTCAAATTTTTGGATCCAAGAGACATGATTGTTTATTCATGACATTTTTTATATATGGTTTGTACACTACCGATTTAAGTGGTTATATGATGAATTATATTATATATAATTTTATTTATGTCTAATTTCAATCTCACTCTTTAAATAGGTTTTGATTAAAATGTTACTCTGGCAATTAGGGATTCATGGACAATCTTATATTCAAATAAAGATTGATTTTAAAAGATACACCTCTGTGTAATTTTTATTATTTATTAAAAACCACATAATTTTCCTCGGTTATTAATGTGGTTCTACGTGTCCCCAAACAATTTCATTTCCCCTTCAATCATATTATATACGAATATTTTCTAGTAAGTGTCATTGAACTCTCTTTTAATTTCTATCAGGAACCTCCTTTTTATATGTATATATTAACGAGATTATTTAAAAATGTACATATACATGCCTAAAATATTGGTTATTTCCATTTTATAATACAATTAACTTCCTTATTGTTTTGAAATACTCAATTAATATTTTTTATATGCGACATTATCATAAAAATGTGAACCACTTTGTAACTTTTTCAATGTGAAAAAATCATTTCATCATTTTTTCAGTATTTGTGAAACTTCCCATAATTAGTTTCTTGTTTTCTAAAATACATTATAATCCAACATATTTTATTAAATATTTATTTTTTAAAATATTTTCAAAAGTTTAAAATCTTTCTTTGTTTCCAATGTGATTTTTATAATGATCTTATAATTGTTTTCCACACATATCAACATGTTTTGACATATCTCATACATGATCAAATATATTATTCTGATGTTATAATATACCTTTGGTATCTATCGTTGGATTATGAATTTTTTATTCATTCAGAGGAGTGGTTCATCACTACCTTTTTCGTACAAAACCACCCACTATCATCAGAATAATATTTCTCCCAATATATTTACTTTCTAAATACATTAATTTCAATTTCATTGATTTAGGACTGTTCCCCTAAATTCCAATGTTCATTTTATTTTGGAAATTATTGATTAAACCATATAATCTTTTTCTATGAATCATTAATAATTCATACTGTATAAAATAATATATAATTATGAAATTATTTATTATCATTGGTTTCACAATTATATTCATTGTATTTACCATGTTTATTTATGGAATTATAAATTATTTCCATATGTGAATAATTTCTAAAAGGATATCAAACAAATTAAATTTCACTTTGTTCTTTATGTAATGAATAATGATTAATTTCAAGTATCACAAAAGGTATGGATGAATGTTTCATGATTTTTTATATCACCCTCCAATGTATTTAATAAAAGTTTATATATAATGACACATGTTTTTTAAGACACATTTTAGTTGTCCACAAGAGTGGGTGCAACTATGTCATTGATGAGGTGATGATTCCTTGTACTATTATATATTTATATTTATATGGTATTAAGATGTTACACTCTCAAGTATCATGATTATTAACAAATGTTCCCACACATTTTGACTCATATCCTACATAATTTCAAACCTTATTACATGATTCATTATTTGAGATATATATTTTTTATATATAATTATATTTTGTTATGTCCATGTACCTTGATTATACCCATATTAATATCTTATGATCATTTTAGATCTTTAATTAGTATATCTTTTATTAGACCTTACTGAATATTTAATAATACACGTTATCTTATATTTTAACTTACCTAGGTTATTATGTTGAGTGTAATGTTAGAGAAGTATAAAAAACATATCATTGTATCTTAATTATTGAGAAATGTTCATAGGTATAATAAAATTATTTTCTTATGAAACTAATTGTTGAAGAAACAAATCATTCCTGTAATGGAATTGAATTTTTTTCTAAGATATTATGATTAAATTATATAAATAATTTAAAATAATCATATGTTTAGCTTGAGTTATCTAAATTTGTATCAAAGTTATTTTTTAAATAAGGCACTCTTAACACTGGATCTGAGAGGTGGGTTTGGGGAATCTCAAAAATGGAATTAGTTTATTTGTAAATAAAATAACCTAAAAATATTAAATATATAATTGTGTTTTATGAATAAATGAAAAGTGAATTATATAGATATAGATTCTTAGTATATTGAATAAAGGATATATAATACCACCATATTGATCATACATACATAATATAGATATATAAAGAGGATCATAATATGTACATAATAAAATGGAACTATATGAAATAAATTTACTATAAGAAAGTGAGTCATTAAAAATGACATATAATAAAATATTACACATAATAATAGAAATTATATAGTTGAAAGAGGCATGATAATTGCAGATAATTGAGTTAGTGTATTTTTTGAAATGATAATTTTTTGATGGGGACTTAAAATATTATGGGACAATAGAGATGTATTCCTTATATTGTTAAATCTACATAGTTGACACGACAGGTTCCAATTTTTGGAGTATTTCATTATCGGAGAAGCAGAAACTTCAAATAAAATTATACACTAATAGTGAACTTTGAATGAAAGGGGGAAGAACCTAAAAATTTCATATACATGATCTCTTGATAAATATATATCTAATAAAAAATACAAAAAAAACAAATAATTTCAATCAAATAATACAACAAAAAAATTAATACGATTAGAGGAAAATAACCAAAAGAAATATCATGAAGAAAAAAACCATTGGATTTAAAAAATGGTTAAATGAAGAAGATAGTTAATTAGGTATGAAAAAACTGCAGGATTACCTCTCATAAATGATAAATATAATATTTCTATAGATTATAGAAGCATGATTCCATGAGCATAGAGGTCCACCATAATTGGAGTATGTGGAGTCTTGGTCCTGATAATGAAGGCGAGGTTTTGGATCATTGTGATGCAACAACAACATATACAGTGATGGTTTTCATAAACCAAAGTTAAAATATAGTATAATATGGATTATGTATATTGATTATTGGATGTATAGGGGATGATTTTATGGGTTCCAAGGGGTGGACATATAGGGGATGAGATCATAGTTTTTCGTAGGGGATCAGGGCTAAGAGGTGGTAGAGGTGGATGTTGAGGTGGAGGTGGGGGAATCATGGGTGAGTTGAAGGGAAATGAATAAAAAAGTTGTAGAGGAGTGTTAGAATGTGGGGATAAATAGGAAACAGAGAACATAGTTTATAACACGTGGATGGGAAATAATTATTGTTAGTACAATTATATATGTCCCAACCAAATGTATGAAAATTTTGGAAAACCAAAAAATATGTGTATATGATTCATTTTATTATATAAATGATTATAAAATACAAAGGATTATTTTTCTATTTCATTCACGTTCCTATGAAATTGGTGGGAAGGGTACCTTGGTTCTTGTTTGGTTTACAAAAACAATCTAAATCAAATGGAAAAGAAAAAATATTAGTGTAATACATAAGAAAGTAAAAGTAAAAAAATCTGTTCTCATTAATAATGGATGAAGAAGGAATTTAATGTGAAAATTTATATAAAATGTATCATTACATGTAAATTAATATAAAATAAAACGAAATATTTCAGAAACTAAAATTGATTATGATATCCAAAATTCAATGCAAATTGTAAACTATTTAAAAATATTATCACATGAATAAGTTCTCTAATACAATATTGAAAAATTTACTAATATTTTTGAAATGACCACAATTTTGATAAATATTTTAATCTAAAATGAATAAAAACAAAAATATCATGAATTAAAATAAATATTATCATTATTAAAAAACTCATTATGCCTCGATATTGTGTGTAGAATTTTTAATATGTGTTAAAGGTAATTTGATGCATATCCATACTAGAAACTAATTTACGATATTTTATTATATTTTTTGTTTGGTATGGGTTTATGAATAATGAATTCATGGAGTTTTCATCAATTATTTTGTACTAATTTATCATAATTGAATAGTGGGTAGAACCATATATCTTGAGTGTTTTAATATAGGAAACCAAAAACACACATTAAAATTTTAATCATATTTAAAGTAAATGGTTCATCCAATCATAGATAAAAAATAAAATAGCTCTTAATAATTAAATAAATTTCGATTCCTCTAGGAATATTGTATATTTTTTAAATTTTTTCATATCTAATATATTTTCACATATGATCCACTCTTTTTCATTATTTTGAATTTCAATTTCACAAAAAAATGCGTTAATTTGATGATAATGTATTTTTTAGCTAGATAGATGTATTTTGTCCTCATTTTCAAAAAATATAGATAATGTAATTTGATTTATATTCCCTATTATTAAATTTTGTAGTAATTTTGGGAGAATCATGGTGTAACATCTATACCCATGGACAACATAACCCATGCCCCATGATGGTTGGTCACATGGCCTTAAGAACGCCTCCCCATACGCAAGGGGCGACTAACTATCAATGGGTATCTATGGTGGTATAGCGGGGATACCATACCCTGATATATGAGAAGAATAATATTTAAAATAAATAAATAACAATATCATATAAAATATTAAAAAGTCACAAAATTTACCGGACCATTAACACATAATAGTGGAAGCACATTTAAAAATAATGCTAAATAATAATAATGAACTTCAGAAGAATAAAAAACCAAAAAATTAGAATAATATAAAAATTCAATTAGAAATGTCTTATAAATTATTTCATGCAATGATTATATGCCATGATAACATAAAATAAGGGGAATAGGGGACATGATGTATAATATTCTATAAAAATCAATAATAATTGAAAAAAACTGGTCCACGAGTATTATGAAAAAATGATCAGTCTTTTTATTTTTTGCTCCCAACTATAATCAACGCATATCCAATATATGCTGGATGGAACATTCCATTATCCATACTTATAAAGATGTAATATAATCAGGTACTAAATATAGATAGAGTAGGGTGTGATATAAAATCCTAGTAGTAAGAAATCAGATCTTCGTTTCATGTATGTTTTTCTCTTCACTGGTGTTTTTGAGGAAAAGAAGAGTTTCCATAAATTTTTGAAGTACACGCCCTGTATATATATGTACACACAGTGAACTCTTTTTCTGCATATAGACATTTTTTGGCCATGTACTTGCTGAGCCCATATCTAGGTGTGGTGAACGGGAGGCCACCTTATGCGGGGGCCGAATAGGGCTAGTACACGCCATGTATTTCAAAAGTACACGCAGTGTATTTCAAAAGTATGTGCCATGTAATTTCTATTTTTTCATTAAATGTACCGAGATAACATCTAATGGACAGAACGCATCACTTCTCAATCAAGTATGTCCATGAGAATCTGTAATGTGGATATCCTCACTAAGCCGCTGATCGAGCATCCGTTCTCATAATCGAACTTTATCGGTTGCATTGGAATCACATCGGTGAGTTCTCTCTTCTTATTGAGAACATTTTTCTGATTCCTTTAATATCATAAGATATTAGGGGTTGAACCTTTCAGACATTTTTTAATATCTTCAGCATTATAGGGTGATTCAAGGCCTGAGGTTCATGTATAACAATCCTACAACACCGAGGTAGGTGGTTTGTGACTTTCCGTATTTAGTCATTGAGTTTTATGAGAAAAAGTGCCCAATACCCTTGAACAAGGTATTGCATGTTTATGTTTTTATCCCTAATGTTTTTTTGATATGACTTTTTCATTAGGATAGAGGTTATATGTTCTGAATAGGGTTTATTATTCCATGCTATGGTGGTTTTTTCCATGTTTGCTTGTTTTGATCATTTGGCTTGTTTTGCTGGTTCGACTACTGCTCTGTTTTCAATGCCTAGTAGTGTTAAGATGGAGTGATTTAGCTGACATTCTGCTATGTTGTATATTGTTTAGACAAGTATTTATTTAGGTTTACCATAGCAGTCATGAATTATTGTGCTCTTTGACTTATACAGGGCCATGATAACCTATTGTAGTAGATAATAGGGAGAATCGACAAGTGGTTTTCTCCAGAGGAACTGTTTTTACTATTACGATGCTAGAACATAGGGGAAATTGAAGTAACTGTTTTCTAAGAGTGTCTATAGTTCCTAGAAATGGCCCACATGGGGAATGAGCTGTACGTGCATCCCTAGAGTTCCATTTAGTTACCGATACGAGACTATAGGGGGAATTGATGCTGAGTGCTTCCCCAGAGACTTTTTGCTGAAGCTGAACCAAAGGGTTTTGACTATGTGTACATCCCAAAGTGTTTCTTGTGTTATCTAGGTATGACTAAAGAGGTTTAGGCTATGAGAACATCCCATAGGGTTACCTATTTGTGATTATCTTCTTACTTGTCATGTTGTGTTTGAATGCTTTGAAACTGTAGGAATCTTTACTATTGATTACTTCTTTTTTTACTACTTATTTTTCTTATTGAATTCCATATATATTCACTGACTATTAGGCATAAATATCTTGGTGGTTTCATATGGGAATTTAGTCTCACACGCTGTTTCTGTCATGTTTTTGTGCCCCAACATATTATATTTTTGCTGGTATAGATAAGGGGAATCACACTACTACTTCAGGTACATAATTTCTTCGGATATAGAGAGCATGGGAACTTGAAGAGGCCTCAAATTAGGAGGATTTGTTTATTATTTTAATTTATACTTCTTTATGAACTATATTTTAGCATTGTGACATGTTTGGATACTTTCATAGTCATCTGTATCATGCATCATTATATATGTTCCCAGCCTCTTATTACTATCAGTCTTCCGCTATTTACTTTTGTATTCCATTATTACTACTTCCATTATTTTTATCTATTTCTCTTCACCTATGTTAATATGGTAATGAGGGAATATTTTTCCCACTATCACACCCAAGTCCCTCTCTAATAGTCAGCAGTCTCTAGCATTAGTGTAAATGTGCTTGTGGCCTTGTGACCAACTGGGTATGGGGAGCCTCTAAGCGGTTTTCAGAACTAGGATGTTACAAAGTGGTATCATAGGAGTTATTTTCTTCTTTACTTACTATTGGGAGCCTTTAGCTAGGGATATGTCGGAATTGGTACTTAGAAAGAAGTTGTTCCCAGGAGTCGCTAACCCTTGTACATGGATTATCTAATCTACCTCATTTATTTTTATTTTTTTGGTTTTCCAATTTCATTGTTGATTTGGTTTTCATTTTTGGGTGATTCACAAGTTTTTTGTTGTAATTTTTGATGTTATTGAGGTTCTATTTCTGATTCAACCTGATAAGATGAGGGTATTGCATCTCATTAATCATATAGGAACTTGATAGAAATCTCTCTTAATGCATTACTTCCATTCCATTTAGGGTGTATTAGAAATTCCATGTTTTTGTGACTGATGTTGTGTAAGATATGAATGATGTTGTGATAGATTCTTGGAATTAATGCCTTCTTTTGATAAAGCAATGAATTGAAATTTTTTTGGTTGAATGAATTCCAAACATTGGTTCCTGAGGAGTTATGGGATCTCACACACCAGAATATGGTGGATCATTTAACTATTATCCTTGTTTATAACATTTATATGATGCCAATATTTGATTCTATGGTGAGTATGGGCCCTCAGGGATCAAAATTTTTTACTTTAATGTTCATTTTAGTGTTTTTATGGGTTCCAGAGTGGTTTCTGAGGCTTACTATCTGAAAAAACCTAGAACACATGACGTGTCATGATGAATACAAGCCATTTGTTTTTATGTTC
The DNA here is from genome assembly GCA_963277665.1 of Viscum album. Taxonomy (NCBI): domain Eukaryota; kingdom Viridiplantae; phylum Streptophyta; class Magnoliopsida; order Santalales; family Viscaceae; genus Viscum; species Viscum album. The sequence continues at coordinate 900,480,672 of OY728127.1, forward strand.
CAGAAGAAACTATTTGTCTAATGTTCTCTCTGTGTATTATATGTAAACGTCGTATAGTATATAACCGTTTCTCATACTGTGTGGGTGGGGACACGCGGTATGGAATCTTTGGAAGGACACACCTAGTACTAGATGTATACATTGTGTTGTATAACCATGAAAATGGCCGTTTCACTAACAACACAGGTCGATAGATCCTTTTCTAATACACATCATGTCCATTTGGAACATGTCATTTTGTGTGACCCAAGTACCCTACCGTGTAATGAACAACAGAGGTCAGAAAAATCATCCTAGTACATGTAATGTCCATCTGGAACACACAGTGTAGTGCGAACCATGTATCTGACCATGTCACTATCAACACAGGCTGGTGAATATTGTCTAGTACATGCCATGCCTAGCACTATCACGTTGTGTAGTATCATTCTAAAAGAACAGTGTGGCTAAATCATGTAGTAGAACTTAGTCAGAGAAAGAGGATTCAAGTACACACCGTGTTTTATGACAACACACCATGTGTATGGGTTTCTACACAACCCAGGTTAGAAAAAGTGCATGCCCATGTGAAGGCTTATGGGAACACGCAGTGTAGTCATTATTTACTCTGCGTATCCATGTTTTGAAAAAGAACATGAATTCGTTCTTTATTTTGTTACATTCTCATACTTCTATGTTTCAGTCCCTGTTAATCTTGATCTAAGGTGTGCACATGACCTTGAAGATTTATTCCACCAAGACATTCTCCAGATGTACACCAGTTTCTAGGTGATAATCAGACACCAGACATGGTTGGTCAGGGTCTACCATGAGATCCTCCTGTAGTTCCAGTCTTGGAACAAGCCGTCATTCCAGTCATAGGTGCTGATGCACAGTTCCAATAGGGCTTCATGAAGACCTTCTGAGAAGTACCACATCATACCCCTTTTATGGAAGTGTTATACGGGTTATCCAGTAGCAAAATCCTACCACATTCACTACATAAGGAGGACCTCAGGCTTCAGAGCCGTGGTTAGAAGACATAGTTTCTATCTTTGTGTATCTGGATATGCCTCGAGGGAGTAGGGTCATGCTCTCTATGTACATGCTTTGGGAATCAACCAAGATATGGAGGGAATGTATCCCATAGGTGGGATGCCAACAGGTTCTAGCCTGCGGAGAGTTCCAGCATGCCTTCTAAGATTTCTTCTATCTGGAAACCATGAGAGACAATCTATCCTTAGAGTTCATCAGTCTGGAGAAGGGTAATATTTCTGTTATGGAGTATTCCTTTCACATAACTGAGCTTAGGCACTTCATTACTATTCTAGGAGGAGACCACTTATTCTTAGCAAGGATCATTAAGGATGGTCTGAGGCATGACATTTGATCGCAGGTGAACATCGTCAGGTTGAAATCCATCACTTCTATCGTCAAATAAGCACTGATCATCTAACCCAATTTGATGGATTCAAGAGTTGTAATCCAGGGCGGATTGACATCCAGAGTTAGTATCACTCATAATGATAGTAGAAAGCACCAAAGAGAGTCTTCGCGTGAGGATCCAAAGAGGCTAGGCACTTATTTTTGTAGCGAGGTGGTGTCTTATCTGTGTGGGAAGAGCAGGAATATGAGGCCACATTTCCTGAGAGACCTAATAGAGTGACGATCTTACGACAAGATGGGTTATCTTTACTATTTCTGTCAGATCATCTCACCAACAGCTGGTGACAAAGTTTCTTCTATGACTCCACATTCTGGAGCAGCACCACCAGTTTCTCATTAGTCTGGGAACTGAAGATCTTCTAGATATTCAGGTCGAGGTGGAGGTCAAGAATGTGGTAGTTGGTCACTAAGATTCTTGCGACAACTGGGTGGATCATCTCAGAGTGGTCAGGCAGGTACATAGGGCCTCGATGTAGGTCAGACATCTGCAATGCAGCAGACCAAGCAGCAGCAGGATCATGGATCCTCAACAGTTTGAGGTAAGATCCAAGTTGCCTCAGTTTTACATCTTCTCTTTTCGACAAAGGGGCTTCCCATAGCATTATATTTTTTTTGTTGTTGTGGAGATCCTTCGGCTCTGTATATTTACTTTTGCTAATGTAAAAATGTCTGACACACCATCAAGGACATGAACAACTAGTGGATGTTAGTGAAAGGAGTTCCCTCTTATGGTTGTTGGGTGTCACTTCCTTTGGATACTCTATGCCTCAGAGATGAAAGGCTATGATTTCATTATCATAATGGGAAGTTTAGTTGCTTTCCAATAAGTTGTCTGTTTCTATCACCATAGGGTGAGTTTCACAACACCAAATGGTGGATCGTTTCTTCATAAGGTTGAATGGGATGTCTAGGTGAGCAGAGCAGGACCCGAGCATCATGGGTTGAGAGGAGTTACATCCATTATTTCTATTCTATATCTGGATGACCAGGGAACTTCACAAATGGAATTTCCCCTAATAGTGAAACATTTTTTTGAAATCTTTTCATACTACATTTTATATTTTCTATGAACCGAGTGGTTGTCTATTCTGTTGAGAATATTCCAAGAGTAGCACCAGTGTCCATTCCTCCATATAAGATGGCTACACTAAAGTTTATGGGGCTCAAGAAGAAGTTGTGGTAGTTTCAAGAAATGGGTTTTATCCAAACCAGTACTTTTACATGGGGTTTTCATATCCTGTTTGCAAAAAAGGTGGACGGTACCCTCAAACATTTTGTTGATTATCATAAGTTGAACAAGTTGATAGCCATGAAATGATAACCCTTGATGAGGATTGATGATCTCTTTAAAAAACTAAGATGAGACTGGGGTGTTATTGAAGATTGATTTGTGATCTTGGTACCATCAGATGCCCGTTAGACCATCGGATATACCACTTACAACCATTTGAAGCAGGTAGGGTTTATACGATTTTGTGGTTATGTTGTTTAGTCTCATGAATGCGCCTACAGTTTTCATGGAACGGATCAACCAGGTGTTCCATTCATACATGGATTCCTTCTTGGTGGTCTTCATGGAGGATATCTTGGTAGACTCTCACACTCTACACGACCTTGCTACCCCTGTTGAGATCTTTCAAAGTACACATATATGACATCAGTTATATGCTAAGATCACAAAATTCCACTTTTTGATGGATAAGATTCACTTTTTGGGTCATGTTATCTTAGAGATAGGACTATCAGTAAACCTAGAAAATGTCCGAGAAGTAGTTTCCTAGGAGCTGTCAAAGAACGTCTTAGAGGTACAATGTTTTAAAGGGCTGGTTGGATTCTACAAATGTTTTATAAAATACATTCCACTCTTAACAGCTCCACTGACAGGCCTGACTAAGAAGGGTACAATATTCTTGTGGTAATATTCTTGTGTTTACGCCTTTTAGGAGTGGAAAAAGAGGTTAACATTAGCACCGAAACTTGTTTTTCCAGAGCCAGTAAAGAGCTAAACTATTTACTATGATGCTTTCGGTATCAATCTATGAGAGGTGCTTATGCGGGGGGAAATATTCATTGCATACGGGTCTCGGAAATTTAGGCATCATTATAGGAATTATCCAATGCATGATCTCGAATTGGCTGTAGTTGTTCATGCCTTACATTGTTGGAGAAATTATCTTCTGGGAGATATTTTTGTTGTTTTCCCCAAGAAAAAAAGTCTCAAGTATATCTTACCGTAGCACGACCTGAATTTGAGACAACAAATATGGGTTGATTACCTTTAGTCCTTTGACTTTGAGATTGCTTATAAGCTCGGAGAAGGAAACGCAGTAGCTGATCCATTGAGAATGAGGACTCAAATACAGGCATTTCATGAGTCTAGCAGTTAGTGGAAGATTATGGATCTATTCTTCGAGATTAATTTAGAGGTGAACTATAGAGAAGGGAAAACATTTTTTTCGTTTGTAGTTGTTACATATACTCATCTAGATTGAGTGAGAATGAGGGAGCTATCAGATTCAGAAGGCCTTGTACTACGGGAAAGCATGTCCAGAGAGGACCCTAATCCGTGATAGACCATAGGCAAGGATGAGATCTTGCATTTTCATGGGTGCGTATGGGTGTCATCAGACATATGCATGGAGCTGATGCAGGACTATCACTCCTCAGTTTGGGGAGACTATCCTGGTGTCCCTTAGATGTATCATGATCTACACAGTCAATATTGGTGGCTAGATATGAAAGGAGATGTTGGTAGTTTTGTCATGTGGTGTTCCACCTTTCTGTTGGTGAAGGGGGAGCGTCAGTGACCAGTAGGGATTTAGCAGCAATTACCCATTTTCGAGTGGAAATGGAACGATGTTGGGATAGATATCCTGACAGGTTTACCGAGGTCACCTCGAGGGAACAATGTAGCGTGGGATGTCATTGACAGACTCACGATGGTTTCTCACTTCATTCCAACAAAAAAGACATTCAGTGTTGATGAATTGAAAAGGATGTACATCCATGAGATTATACGTTTACATGGGGTTCCACACTACATTATTTTAGATAGGGACACACATTTTACTTCTAGGGTATGTCATGAATTACATAAGGCTTTGGGTATACAAGTACTTTTGAGTACAACTTACCATCCATAGACAGATGGCCAGTCTGAGAGTACAATTCAGGTGCTTGAGTACATGCATCGAGCATGTATCCTAGATTTTCTAGGTTCATGGGAGAATCACGTAACTCTTGTGAAGTATTCCTATTATAATAGTTTTAATGAAACTTTTCAGAGGGCACCATATGAGGATTTGTATAGTAGGCCATGCCGATCAAACTTATTTTGGAAGGAGGCAGGAGAGGTAGCCATTATGGGACATAATCTTGTCTAGGAGACCATAGAGAAGATAAAGATGATTTGGAAGAATATTTCTACAGTATAGACTCATTAAAAGTACTATGGTGATCGTCAGAGACAACCTATGGACTTCGAGGTTGGAGATCAGGTTTTCCTGCGTGCCACACCGATGATGAGGAACAGGAGGATTAAGATACATGTTAAGCTTTTGCCAAGGTACATCAGGCGATTTGAGGTTTTGGAGATGGACGAGCAGGTTGCCTATCAGTTGTAGTTACCTCAGAGGTAACGGAATATGCACAACATCTTCCATGTTTCTTAGCATCGACGTTACTTCTTAGACTCATCTAATGTTTTTCAACCTGAGGATTTAGTGTTAGAGGTCGACACCATATTTGAGGTGCCTCCTATCAAGATTGTTGATTGAAGTGTGAAGGGTATCTATGGACAATCTCTTCCTCTAGTATGAGTGCAATGGTAGCATGGGTGAGTACAATATGAAACTGTGGAGAGAAAGGCCTATGCATGCTTCTAGTGGCTGAATAATTTCATGGAAACTTCTTCTACGCCGCCTTGGTAGGGAAATTTGGGGACTAATTTCATTAAGGGGGGATGTTTGTAAGAACTAGGATCTTTTTATGGTATGTTTTTCCCTTCTATGGTACTTTAGAGGAAAAGAGTAATCTCTAAAAAAAATTTAAGTACACGCTATGTAACGACCCGAAATTTTAAATTAATATTGTTTCCTAATCTTATGTGTTATTTTATTTTATTTTTGTACTTAACAAAAATGTTTCATTTGATAACATGAGTATAATTAAAATGAGACTGTTGGGTCTTGACTGTTATTTGACCATTGTTCAATATGACCGCTGGAAACTAAACGTATTGACTATTGTCTCTAAATACAAGCAATCTTGGTTAATTAATATAGAAAGAAGATTTGATGGCCTCACCCAGTTGTCTTGGACCGATCGAAGCCCATCTAACAGAACTTGGGAAGGAGGTAGCACCACTGGGCCTTTCTCTGGACCAAACCCAAGCTGAACTTCATCGTATAAAGCTAGAACGGGATCACCTTCGCGAGAAGTTCAAACTAATAGAAATTACTACTCGTGCGATGTTGGCCGAGCCTCCCTCGGATTCTCTCACCTTAGCACACCTTACACTTAGGTCTTATGCTGGTGTGATAAGGGGCTATGTAAGGAGACCGTAACTGTCTTGTGTAATCCTTTGTTTTAAATAAAAATTTCGATTTCTTTTATGAATTTTCAAATGACCGGATAAATATAGTATGCATATTTTTGATGAATTTTAGAAAAAGGATATTTTTAATATGTTTATGTAAACCCTAAATAATTAAGAATTTGTAATGATTTTCAAAAAATGGTCTTCTACAATTATGTTCAGTACGAAATTTAGAGTCTAATAAGATCAACTTGATTTTTGATGAATAGTAAATTATGAATAGTGATTTGATGATTAGGATTAATAATGTGTCCAAATGGATTAGTAATCTCATTTAAAGAAAGTATTAAAATAATCTAGGCACTTTGATTAAGTAATGTGATTCAATAAAATGGTTAAATAACGGTTTCATAGATTATTATTCAAGTATTAGTTTTTTCTGATGAATTGTGTTTTTAATTAAAATTTTAATTAAAAATATTTTTAAAAATATTTTTATAAAATGGACTTCATTTTTGAACTCAGAGCATCGATATTATGTTAAGGTAATTTTTGGGGATATTTTTCTGAAAAAAATAAATTTTCGATGAATAGTTTTTTTAATTAAAAATTTAATTAAAAATATTTAGAAAATTATTTTTCTAAAATGGATTTCATTTCTGAAATCAGAGCATTGATATTTGGTTAAGGTGAAATTTTGGGATTATTCTGAGAAAGTTGAATTTTTGATGAATAGTGAAAATACAGTTTTTAAGTTACAGGTGTTTAATGACATCATTAAATGATGTATTAAGTATATATTCAATATGGTCGAATTATGAATAGTAAAATAAGGTATGAGGTGTCCCATGTGGCCAATACCATGAGCAAATACCATGGGAAAGCCCATGGTTTTTCCAAAACCACTAATGAGGTGTCCCTTGGCCATTAATGCCTTGTCCCTTTACTTTCCCTATAAATACCCACCATTTCCTCCTTTATTTTTCACTCCCAACTCTCCCCCAACGATGTTCTGGTCTCATTACCTCCCAAGGAGTCCTCCCATGGTGCCCCAAAGCCCTCAAGGTCCAAAACGTTGAGTTTTAAGAGTTACGTTTTAAGGTAAGGGATTCGACCCCTCTCTTTCTTTTCAAGTGATCTCTTTTATATCATTCCTTTTATGCTCCATGTTCTTATGTTGGAGGATGTTATTTTATACTCCTCTTACTGAACTTTTTATGTTCATATAATGATAGATCCCCTCTCACTCTCATTATTTCGTTTTATGAAGTTTTAAGTGGCGCTGTTAGGCTGCCGAAATTTTTGTAACAGACTCTTTCTCCCTTCTCATTTTTCAAGATCTATTTTCATGTAAAGTATTTCAAGTTCCTTTTTATTATGTTGGGGTATGATCTCTAAATTTATCATACTGATCTTTTATGATCATATGATGAGAGACCCCATTTGATCTCTTCAATTTAGTATTTTGATGTTTTGAGTGGCGTCGTTAGGCTGCCGAATTTTTAAGTGGTTCTTCACCCTTCTCGTTTTGAAGTTCTACTTTCATGTCAATTATTTCAAGTTCCTTTTTGTTATGTTGGGGTATGATCTCTATATCTATCATACTGATCTTTTATGACCATATGATGATATACCCCATTTGATCTCTTCAATTCAGTATTTTGAAGTTTTAAGTGGCGCCGTTAGGCTGCCGAATTTTTAAGTGGTTCTTCACCCTTCTCGTTTTTATGTTCTACATTCATGTCAATTATTTCAAGTTCCTTTTTGTTATGTTGGGGTATGATCTTTATATCTATCATAATGATCTTTTATGACCATATGATGAGATACCCCATTTTATCTCTTCAATTCAGTATTTTGAAGTTTATGTAGGCGTTGTTAGGCTGCTAAATTTTTAAGTTGTCCTTGCACCTTTCTCCCTTTTCAAAGTTCTAATTCCATGTGAAGTCTTGAAAGTTACTTTCTATTATGTTGGGGTATGATCTCTATATCTATAATACTGGACTCTTATGTTCATATGATGAGAGACCCTATTTGAACTTGTCAATTCATTTTTGTTGAAGTTTAAGTGATGTCGTTAGGCTGCCGAATTCTCATAAGAGAAATCTTGTTTTTGTCTTCCTTTCATGTTCTTCATTTCCTATGGTATATTTTCAAATTTCATTACCATGTTCTTAAATCCTGTATATTTTGTCCCTCTACTGTTTTATGGGTCATTTATGAATGTTTGACCCATGTCCCCACTCTTCTCAATGTTTTCTAAAACCCCGAAACATAGCCGTTATGCTGCAGAATTTTCGTCTCAAAGTGCCTCTCTCTCTTTTCTCAAAATTATATTATGTTATAAAGTGAATACTCAAAGCTCTTATTTCTACAGGGGTATTCACATATATACCAAAATGTTCTAATTTAAATTCTGGGATTTACATACATGAAACCCTCTTTCCCTTTCCGTGGGTTTAAAGTGACATAAAGATCATGTCTTTAAAGCAGTTTTTAAAACGTTATGATTGTGGAATGAAACCCATTTCTTTTATGATATATGGGCTGTTTATTAAAATGATTGATGATGATATATGTGGCTCAAATTATAATAAAGGCAAATTTAAGGGTGCGCCCTGATAGCGCTCTAATGCATTGGGTAAAGACTTAATCTCTAGAGATGACCATTTTTAACGACGCCTTGGTGAATAACCATGGTAATTTTAAACGACGCCTTGCTGAATAACCTTGGTAATTTTTAACGACACCTTGGGGATGGAACTTGGTGAAACGAAATTATTGTCAATATTAAATGTTGCAGCCACATCTTCAAGTTATGAAAATGTTTTATTTTTATTATGATATGACTCATGATATCATTTTCACGCCTTAAAGTTCTTTTCATGACTTTATTGATGTATCTCAAGTTCATATGTAAAATGTTTCACTTGTTTCCCTTGCTGGGCCTTCTGCTCACCCTTTCTTTTGATGTATGTCCCCAGGTTATGAGATGCAGTAATGAGCCTAGGGCGAACTTGAGGAGAAGCCTTTCAAGTGTTTAAGAAGAATGTTTCTTTTCTTTCATTTTTTATGTTCCTTGTTTCCAAGACACTAAACCTTAAAGATCCTCAGATCCGTGTAATGGAATAAAAGTTATGCTATAAAAAGACGGGATGCTATAGTTGGTATCAAAGGATGGTTTAGTTATTTGTGGAAATTAGGATATGAAAACTCTAGGAAGAACCCTATAGAAAAGTTTAAATATAGGAAATCTTCCTGGTATTTTGGTGAGTATTGAGTAAGGGGTTTCCAAGAAAATACATCCCTGTCTGGATACGAGTATGTAGAGGTGGCTCTAGCATAGATGTACATAGGGGTAAAACTCGAAAACACCGCTTTGAGCTAGACTCGAACGGGAACTGGTACACGACAACGGGCCTTGCTGCACACTTGGTTACGACACTCCCGGGGGATATGCTTTGGTAAATTCATAAGCATGGTATGAACCATTGTTTAAGGAACAAAGATAAAATAAAATAAAGATTCACCTAAGAATATATGATCATTGATAACCTAGATGGGAACCTAGGGGATCACAAGTTAGGGTATACTTTTCTTCTACAAGTTATCCTTATATGCTTTAAGATTCTTTTCATGATTATTGGTTAAGTATTTAAGCCTCTAATTATACTTTATCTTCATAGTTAATTGTGGGAAATGGAATAACGTGTCCCAACAACCAATGTGATAGGAAATGTGACAATTTCCGTATTAATATGAAAGAGATGATTAGGGGATTAAAAGATGATTATTATTTTGGAAGACGTTCACTATTTTGGGGACCCAATATGATCGAGGTAAATAGATTACTATAGTATTTTCATTGAGGAGTAAGGTTGACTTATATTTTGAAGAATTGATGAATTTAAGGTGGACTTATGGAAATTCAGGTTACTTATGGTAATGATTAACCTATCTTGGGTAAAATATGTTTAGGTTAGCTACTTTTGTTATAAGATGTTAGGAGTGGTTGATGTTGTCTGGAGATGAACAATGAAGTTGTTTTGGAAGACTATGTTATCAAATCCTTCATGTATTTGGGTTTAAATCTTAGTTTGGTTTATTTTGGGGAATTTTAAGGACCGTTATTTATGGAATGGTCTTTGATGAACTTTGGGTAGTACCATGGAACTTTGGAGATTTAAAAGTAGTTTCCATTCCTATGGGATTCTTTCTTTTTTAAGAGTTGTTTTACGTCAACCTTTCTATTTTTTGGGATAATGATTAAAGATAGAAGAAATAGATAGTTAATCTATTGTAGATTATGTGATTCTCCAGAAGATGATTCTTGTGCTTTTATGAGACCAAGTGTTTTTGAATTCTCACCATTTGGAGAAAAGATTAGTATTGGTAGGGACTTATTAAATGATGAAACTCTACTTGAAGGTAGGTATATTTTCTTATGTTTTTGTTCTATGTAGTAAATGAATTCCTCAAAATTATGAAAAGAAACGTAAATCAAAAATGTTGTTGGTTTACGTTTCCTACTAGGTAATCAAAGACCGTTTACACACATCATAATTTTGGGATTTTCTTATGGTTAACTTTCTCCTAATCATGTTCTCTATCACTCTCCCTCAGAACTTGACCCTTGGTTTTCTCCTCCATGTCCATGTTTTCCTACATGGAATCCTAGTGTGGGTTAACTCGGGTGACCTTTGTACTTCCCTTTCTTTCTTTTAAAGTAATTGTTTTACTGACTCCTTTTCCGATGTAGGACTTTCAATGAAATTTCAAAACCCAATTTTAAAAATTGTGAGGACACAATTTCTTAAGGGGGGAAGATTGTAACGACCCGAAATTTTAAATAAATATTGTTTCCTAATCTTATGTGTTATTTTATTTTATTTTTATACTCAACAAAAATGTTTCATTTGATAACATGAGTATAATTAAAATGAGACTCTTGGGTCTTGACTGTTATTTGACCATTGGTCAATATGACCGCTGGAAACTAAACGTTTTGACTATTGTCTCTAAATACAAGCAGTCTTGGTTAATTAATATAGAAAAAAGATTCGATGGCCTCACCCAGTAGTCTTGGACCGATCGAAGACCATCTAACAGAACTTGGGAAGGAGGTAGCATCACTGGGCTTTGCTCTGGACCAAACCCAAGCTGAACTTCATCGTATAAAGCTAGAACGGGATCGCCTTCGCGAGAAGTTCAAACTGATAGAAATTACTACTCGTGCGATGTTGGCCGAGCCTCCCTCGGATTCTCTCACCTTAGCACACCTTACACTTAGGTCCTATGCTGGTGTGATAAGGGGCTATGTAAGGAGACCGTAACTGTCTTGTGTAATCCTTTGTTTTAAATAAAAATTTCAATTTCTTTTATGAATTTTCAAATGACCGGATAAATATAGTATTCATATTTTTGATGAATTTTAGAAAAAGGATATTTTAAATATGTTTATGTAAACCCAAAATAATAAAAAATGTGTAATGATTTTCGAAAAATGGTCTTCTACAATTATGTTCAGTACGAAATTTAGAGTCTAATAATATCAACTTGATTTTTGATGAATAATAAACTATGAATAGTGATTTTATGATTAGGATTAATAATGTGTCCAAATGGATTAGTAATCTCACTTAAAAAAAGTATTAAAATAATCTAGGCACTTTGACTAAGTAATGTGATTCAATAAAATGGTTAAATAACGGTTTCATAAATTATTATTCAAGTATTAGTTTTTTCGGATGAATAGTGTTTTTTAATTAAAATTTTAATTAAAAATATTTTAAAAAATATTTTTATAAAATGGACTTCATTTTTGAACTCAGAGCATCAATATTATGTTAAGGTAATTTTTGGGGATTTTTTGTGAAAAAAATAAATTTTCGATGAATAGTGTTTTTAATTAAAAATTTAATTAAAAATATTTAGAAAATTATTTTTTTAAAATGGATTTCATTTCTGAAATCAGAGCATTGATATTTGGTTAAGGTGAAATTTTGGGATTATTCTGAGAAAGTTGAATTTTTGATGAATAGTGAAAATACAGTTTTTAAGTTACGGGTGTTTAATGACATCATTAAATGATGTATTAAGTATATATTCAATATGGTCGAATTATGAATATTAAGATAAGGTATGAGGTGTCCCAAGTGGCCAATACCATGAGCAAATACCATGGGAAAGCCCATTGTTTTGCAAAAACCACTAATGAGGTGTCCCTTGGCCATTAATGCCTTGTCCCCTCACTTTCCCTATAAATACCCACCCTTTCCTCCTTTATTTTTCACTCCCAACTCTCCCCCAACGAAGTTCTGGTCTCTTTACCTCCCAAGGAGTCCTCCCCAGGTGCCCCCAAGCCCTCAAGGTCCCAACCATTGAGTTTTAAGAGTTACGTTTTAAGGTAAGGGATTCGACCCCTCTCTTTCTTTTCATGTGATCTCTTTTATATCATTCCTTTTATGCTCCATGTTCTTATGTTGGAGGATGTTCTTTTATAATCCTCTTACTGCCCTTTTTATGTTCATATAATGAGAGATCCCCTCTCACTCTCATTATTTCGTTTTATGAAGTTTTAAGTGGCGCCGTTAGGCTGCCGAAATTTTTGTAACGGACTCTTTCTCCCTTCTCATTTTTCAAGATCTATTTTCTTGTAAAGTATTTCAAGTTCCTTTTTATTATGTTTGGGTATGATCTCTAAATTTATCATTCTGATATTTTATGATCATATATGAGAGACCCCATTTTATCTCTTCAATTTAGTATTTTTATGTTTTGAGTGGCGCCGTTAGGCTGCCGAATTTTTAAGTAGTTCTTCACCCTTCTCGTTTTGAAGTTCTACTTTCATGTCAATTATTTCAAGTTCCTTTTTGTTATGTTGGGGTATGATATCTATATCTATCATACTGATATTTTATGACCTTATGATGAGAGACCCCATTTGATCTCTTCAATTCAGTATTTTGAAGTTTTAAGTGGCGTCGTTAGGCTGCCGAATTTTTAAGTGGTTCTTCACCCTTCTCGTTTTGAAGTTCTACTTTAATGTCAATTATTTCAAGTTCCTTTTTGTTATGTTGGGGTATGATCTCTATATCTATCATACTGATATTTTATGACCATATGATGAGATACCCAATTTTATCTCTTCAATTCAGTATTTTGAAGTTTAAGTAGGCGTCGTTAGGCTGCTAAATTTTTAAGTGGTCCTTGCACCTTTCTCCCTTTTCAAAGTTCTAATTCCATGTCAAGTCTTGAAAGTTCCTTTATATTATATTGGGGTATGATCTCTATATCTATCATACTGTACTCTTATGTTCATATGATGAGAGACCCTATTTAAACTTGTCAATTCATTTTTGTTGAAGTTTAAGTGACGCCGTTATGCTGCCAAATTCTCATAAGAGAAATATTGTTTTTGTCTTCCTTTCATGTTCTTCATTTCATATGGTATATTTTCAAATTTCATTACCATGTTCTTGAATCCCTTATATTTTGTCCCTCTACTGTTTGATGGGTCATTTATGAATGTTTGACCCTTGTCCCCTCTCTTCTCAATGTTTTCTAAAACCCCAAAACATAGCCGTTATGCTGCAGAATTTACGTCTCAAAGTGCCTCTCTCTCTTTTCTCAAAATTATTTTATGTTATAAAGTGAATACTCAAAGCTCTTATTTCTACAGGGGTATTCACATATATATCAAAATGTTCTATTTTAAATTCTGGGATTTACATACATGAAACCCTCTTTCCCTTTCCGTGGGTTTAAAGTGACATAAAGATCATGTCTTTAAAGCAGTTTTTAAAACGTTATGATTGTGGAATGAAACCCATTTCTTTTATGATATATGGGTTTTTTATGAAATGATTGATGATGATATATGTTCCTCACATGATAATAAAGGAAAATTTAAGGGTGCGCCCTGATAGCGCTCTAATGCATTGTGTAAAGACTTAATCTCTAGAGATGACCATTTTTAACGACGCCAACCTTGGTAATTTTAAACGACGCCTTGGTGAATAACCGTGGTAATTTTTAACGACACCTTGGGGATGGACCTTGCTGAAATGAAACGATTTTCAGTATTAAATGTTGCAGCCACATCTTCAAGTTATGAAAATGTTTTATTTTTATAATGATATGCCTCATGATTTCATTTTCACGCCTTAAAGTTCTTTTCCTGACTTTATTGATGTATCTCAAGGTCATATGTAAAATATTTCACTTGTTTCCCTTGCTGGGCCTTCTGCTCACCCTTTCTTTTGATGTATGTCCCCAGGTTATGAGATGCAGTAATGAGCCTAGGGTGAACTTGAGGAGAAGCCTTTCAAGTGTTTAAGAAGAATGTTTTTTTTCTTTCATGTTTTATGTTCCTTGTTTCCAAGACACTAAACCATAAAGATCCTCAGATCCGTGTAATGGAATAGAAGTTATGTTATAAAAATACGGGATGCTATAGTTGGTATCAAAGGATGGTTTAGTTATTTGTGGAAATTAGGATATGAAAACTCTAGGAAGAACCCTATAGAAAAGTTTAAATATAGGAAATCTTCCTGGTATTTTGGTGAGTATTGAGTAAGGGGTTGCCAAGCAAATACATCCCCGTCTGGATACGAGTAGGTAGAGGTGGCTCTAGAACAGATGTACATAGGGGTAAAACCCGAAAACACCGCTTTGAGCTAGACTCGAACGAGAACTGGTACACGACAACAGGACTTGATGCACACTTGGTTACGACACTCCCGGGGGATATGCTTTGGTAAATTCATAAGCATGGTATGAACCATTGTTAAAGGAACAAAGATAAAATAAAATAAAGATTCACATAAGAATATATGATCATGGATAACCTAGATGGGAACCCAGGGGATCACAAGTTAGGGTATACTTTTCTTCTACAAGTTATCCTTATATGCTTTAAGTTCCTTTTCAAGATTATTGGTTAAGTATTTAAGCCTCTAATTATACTTTATCTTCTTAGTTAATGGTGGGAAATGGAATAATGTGTCCCAACAACCAATGTGATAGGAAATGTGACAATTTCTGTAATAATATGAAAGAGATGATTAGGGGATTAAAAGATTATTATTATTTTGGAAGACGTTCACTATTTTGGGGACCCTATATGATCGAGGTAAATAGATTACTATAGTATTTTCATTGAGGAGTAAGGTTGACTTATATTTTGAAGAATTGGTGAATTTAAGGTGGACTCATAGAAATTTAGGTTACTTATGGTAATGATTAAACTATCTTGGATAAAATATGTTTAGGTTAGCTACTTTTGTTATAAGATGTTAGGAGTGGTTGATGTTGTCTGGAGATGATCAATGAAGTTGTTTTGGAAGACTAAGTTATCAAATCCTCCTTGTATTTGGGTTTCAATCTTAGTTTGGTTTATTTTGGGTAATTTTAAGGACCGTTATTTATGGAATGGTCTATGATGAACGTTGGGTAGTACCATGGAACTTTGGAGATTTAAAAGTAGTTTCCATTCCTATGGGATTCTTTCTTTTTGAAGAGTTGTTTTACCTCAACCTTTCTGTTTTTGGGATAATGTTTAAAGATAGAAGAAATAGATAGTTAATCTTTTGTAGATTATGTGATTCTCCAGAAGATGATTCTTGTGCTTTTATGAGACCAAGTGTTTTTTAATTCTCACCATTTGGAGAAAAGATTAGTATTGGTAGAGACTTATTAAAGGATGAAACTCTACTTGAAGGTAGGTATATTTTCTTATGTTTTTGTTCTTTGTAGTAAATGAATTCCTCAAAATTTTGAAAATAAACGTAAAAAAAATGTTGTTGGTTTACGTTTCCTACTAGGTAATCAAAGACCGTTTACACACATCATAAGTTTGGGATTTTCTTATGGTTAGATTTATCCTAATCATGTTCTCTATCACTCTCCCTCTGAACTTGACCCTTGGTTTTCTCCTCCATGTCCATGTTTTCCTACATGGAATCCTAGTGTGGGTTAACTCGGGTGACCTTTGTACTTCCCTTTCTTTCTTTTAAAGTAATAGTTTTACTGACTCCTTTTCCGATGTGGGACTTTCAATGAAATTTCAAAACCCAATTTTAAAAATTGTGAGGATGCAATTTCTTAAGGGGGGAAGATTGTAACGACCCGAAATTTTAAATAAATATTGTTTCCTAATATTATGTGTTATTTTATTTTATTTTTATACTCAACAAAAATGTTTCATTTGATAACATGAGTATAATTAAAATGAGACTATTGGGTCTTGACTGTTATTTGACCATTGGTCAATATGACTGCTGGAAACTAAACGTTTTGACTATTGTCTCTAAATACAAGAAATCTTGGTTAATTAATATAGAAAGAAGATTCGATGGCCTCACCCAGTAGTCTTGGACCGATCTTAGCCCATCTAAAAGAACTTGGGAAGGAGGTAGCACCACTGGGATTTGCTCTCGACCAAACCCAAGCTGAACTTCATCCTATAAAGCTAGAACGGGATCGCCTTCGCGAGAAGTTCAAACTGATAGAAATTACTACTCGTGCGATGTTGGCCGAGCCTCCCTCATATTCTCTCACCTTAGCACACCTTACACTTAGGTCCTATGCTGGTGTGATAAGGGGCTATGTAAGGAGACCGTAACTGTCTTGTGTAATCCTTTGTTTTAAATAAAAATTTTGATTTCTTTTATGAATTTTCAAATGACTGGATAAATATAGTATGCATATTTTTGATGAATTTTAGAAAAAGGATATTTTAAATATGTTTATGTGAACCCTAAATAATTAAAAATGTGTAATGATTTTCAAAAAATGGTCTTCTACAATTATGTTCAATACGAAATTTAGAGTCTAATAAGATCAACTTGATTTTTGATGAATAGTAAATTATGAATAGTGATTTTATGATTAGGAATAATAATGTGCCCAAATGGATTAGTAATCTCACTTAAAGAAAGTATTAAAATAATCTAGGCACTTTGATTAAGTAATGTGATTCAATAAAGTGGTTAAATAACGGTTTCATACATTATTATTCAAGTGTTAGTTTTTTCGGATGAATAGTGTTTTTTAATTAAAATTTTAATTAAAAATATTTTAAAAAATATTTTTCTAAAATGGACTTCATTTTTGAACTTAGAGCATGGATATTATGTTAAGGTAATTTTTGGGGATTTTTTCTGAAAAAAATAAATTTTCGATGAATAGTGTTTTTAATTAAAAATTTAATTAAAAATATATAGAAAATTATTTTTATAAAATGTATTTCATTTCTGAAATCAGAGCATTGATATTTGGTTAAGGTGAAATTTTGGGATTATTCTGAGAAAGTTGAATTTTTGATGAATAGTGAAAATACAGTTTTTACGTTACGAGTGTTTAATGACATCATTAAATGATGTATTAAGTATATATTCAATATGGTCGAATTATGAATAGTAAGATAAGGTATGAGGTGTCCCAAGTGGCCAATACCATGAGAAAATACCATGGGAATGCCCATGGTTTTTCCAAAACCACTAATGAGGTGTCCCTTGGCCATTAATGCCTTGTCCCCTCACTCTCCCTATAAATACCCACCCTTTCCTCCTTTATTTTTCACTCCCAACTCTCCCCCAATGAAGTTCTGGTCTCTTTACCTCCCAAGGAGTCCTCCCAAGGTCCCCCCAAGCCCTCAAGGTCCAAACCTTTGAGTTTTAAGAGTTACGTTTTAAGGTAAGGGATTCGACCCCTCTCTTTCTTTTCAAGTGATCTCTTTTATATCATTCCTTTTATGCTCCATGTTCTTATGTTGGAGGATGTTATTTTATACTCCACTTACTGCCCTTTTTATGTTCATATAATGATAGATACCATCTCACTCTCATTATTTCGTTTTATGAAGTTTTAAGTGGCGCCGTTAGGCTGCCGAAATTTTTGTAACGGACTCTTTATCCCTTCTCATTTTTCATGATCTATTTTCATTTAAAGTATTTCAAGATCCTTTTTATTATGTTGGGGTATGATCTCTAAATTTATCATACTGATATTTTATGATCATATGATGAGAGACCCCATTTGATCTCTTCAATTTAGTATTTTGATGTTTTGAGTGGCACCGTTAGGCTGCCGAATTTTTAAGTGGTTCTTTACCCTTCTCGTTTTGAAGTTCTACTTTCATGTCAATTCATTCAAGTTACATTTTTTATGTTGGGGTATGATCTCTATATCTATCATAATGATCTTTTATGACCATATGATGAGAGACCCCATTTGATCTCTTCAATTCAGTATTTTGAAGTTTTAAGTGGCACCGTTAGGCTGCCGAATTTTTAAGTGGTTCTTCACCCTTCTCGTTTTGAAGTTCTACTTTCATGTCAATTATTTCAAGTTCCTTTTTGTTATGTTGGTGTATGATCTCTATATCTATCATACTTATCTTTTATGACCATATGATGAGATACCCCATTTTATCTCTTCAATTCAGTGTTTTGAAGTTTAAGTAGGCGTCGTTAGGCTGCTAAATTTTTAAGTGGTCCTTACACCTTTCTCCCTTTTCAAAGTTCTAATTCCATGTAAAGTCTTGAATGTTCCTTTCTATTATGTTGGGGTATGATCTATATATCTATAATACTGTACTCTTATGTTCATATGATGAGAGACCCTATTTGAACTTGTCAATTCATTTTTGTTGAAGTTTAAGTGACACCGTTAGGCTGCCAAATTCTCATAAGAGAAATCTTGTTTTTCTCTTCCTTTCATGTTCTTCATTTCATATGGTATATTTTAAAATTTCATTAACATGTTCTTAAATCCCTTATATTTTGTCCCTATACTATTTGATGGGTCATTTATGAATGTTTTACCCATGTCCCCACTCTTCTCAATGTTTTCTAAAACCCCGAAACATAGCCGTTATGCTGCAGAATTTTCGTCTCAAAGTGCCTCTCTCTCTTTTCTCAAAATTATTTTATGTTATAAAGTGAATACTCAAAGCTCTTATTTCTACAGGGGTATTCACATATATATCAAAATGTTATATTTTAAATTCTGGGATTTACATACATGAAACCCTCTTTCCCTTTCCGTGGGTTTAAAGTGAGATAAAGATCATGTCTTTAAAGCAATTTTTAAAACGTTATGATTGTGGAATGAATCCCATTTCTTTTATGATATATGGGTTGTTTATGAAATGATTGATGATGATATATGTGGCTCAGATGATAATAAAGGCAAATTTAAGGGTGTGCCCTGATAGCGCTCTAATGCATTGGGTAAAGACTTAATCTCTAGAGATGACCATTTTTAACGACGCCTTGGTGAATAACCTTGGTAATTTTAAACGACGCCTTGGTGAATAACCTTGGTAATTTTTAATGACACCTTAGGGATTGACCTTGGTGAAACGAAACGATTTTCAATATTAAATGTTGCATCCACATCTTCAAGTTATGAAAAAGTTTTATTTTAATTATGATATGCCTCATGATTTCATTTTCACGCCTTAAAGTTCTTTTCATGACTTTATTGATGTATCTCAGGTTCATATGTAAAATGTTTCACTTGTTTCCCTTGCTGGGCCTTCTGCTCACCCTTTCTTTTGATGTATGTCCCTAGGTTATGAGATGCAGTAATGAGCCTAGGGTGAATTTGAAGAGAAGCCTTTCAAGTGTTTAAGAATAATGTTTTTTTTCTTTCATGTTTTATGTTCCTTGTTTCCAAGACACTAATCCTTAAAGATCCCCAGTTCCGTGTAATGGAATAAAATTTATGTTATAAAAAGATGGGATGTTATACGCCATGTACTTATATGTATATGTCTTTTACATTTCTTCTACACATAGCCGTGTGCTAGCTGTGTAACGGCTGAGCAGACAGCCGTGTGTGGGGACCTGGTGACAGCCTTATGTGGGGGATGAATAGGGGGATAAAGCACTGTGTACTTCAAAATTACACCCCATTTATATTTTTTTAATTATACGTTATGGGATCACATCTCATGGAAAGACCACATCTATTCTCGACCTAGTTTGTCCAAGAGTTTCCACATGACATGGATCATTGTCAAGCCCTACATCAATAATCCGTTCTTCAAATTTAACTACATAATTTGCATTGGAATTGCATCGGTGAGTTCTCTCTTCTTCTTGAGCTCATTTTTCTGATTCCTTCTCTCTCATGAGATATAGTGGGTTGAACCTTTTAGACAGGTTTTTAGATCATCGATGTTATAGGTTTATTAAAAGCTTCAGGATCACGTATAAAAATCATACAACATCAAGGTAGGTGGTTTGTGCCTTTTTGTAGTTATTCATTGATTTATATGTGCAAAAGTGCCCAATACCATTGAATGGGGTATAACGTTTTTATGTTTTTAGCCTTAATCTTTTCCTTCTAGGCCTTGGTTGTAAAGATAGTGGATATATGTTGTGAATAGGGTTTAGTTTTCCATTCTATAGAGGTTTGTCCCATGTTTTCTTGTTTTGACTATTTGGCTAGTTTTTCCCATTTGGCTCCTGCTTTGTTTTCAATTCCTATTATTGTTAGGATGGATTGTATTATCTAACATGATATTACGCTATAGATTGTTCATCCAAGTCATTCTTGAGGTTTACTTTAGAGGCCATGTATTTTTGTACTCGTTGAATTACACAGGGCTATGAGAACATGTTGTAGTAGACCATAGGGACAATCGATGTGAGGGAATCTCTAGAGGGTCTGTTTTTTCTATTATGAAGTGATACTATAAGGTTTATTGACATAAGTGATTCCTCAGAGTGTCTTTAGTTCCTCAATGTAGGCCAATGGGGAATGGGACATTGGTTCTTGCCAAAGAGCCTTTTATTTACCAATACGAGATTATATGGGGATTTGAGGATGAGTGCTTCCTCAGAGAGTATGTTCTAAAGGTGAACCAGAGGGGTTAGACTGTGTGTACATACAAGAGGGGTGATTGTGTTTTCTATCTAGAACTAGAGGGGTTTAGGAAATGAGAACATCCCAGAGGGTTACTTTTTTGTGATTATCTGCTTACTTGGAATGTGGTGATTGAATGCTTTGAAACTATAGGAATGTTCAGTTTTTAATACTTCATTGTTTACTACTTATTTTCCTTATTGCATGCCATATATATTCACTAACAATTAGGCACAAATCTCAAGGTGGTTTCCTACTGGGATTTAGTATCACACCCAGTTTGGGTCATTATTTTTGGCCCCAAAAAGATTATATTGTTGTAGGTATAGATAAGGAAAAATGTATTTCTACTTCACGTACATGACAACATTGGATCTGGAGAGCATGGGACCAAGCTGAGGATTGCGATGACAATAAGTTGTTTATTGTTTTCTATCATAATTTGATTTATTACTACATTTCATCATTGTTACTTGTTTGGATACTTTCCTAGAAATTTGTGTCATGCATCATTATATATGTGCCCAGCTGCTTATTACATTCAGTCTTCCAAGGTTTACTATTATATCCCATTACTATTGCTTCCGATATTGTTATATGTTTCTGTTCCTCTATGTTTCTCTGCCCATGAGAGCATACTTTCCCAACTATCACACATAAGTCCCTCACTCCTAGTCGGTAGCCTCTGGCGTTTGGGGAAATGTGCTTGAGGCCACGTGACCAACCTTGTACGGGGTGCCTCTAGGCATCTTCTGAAATTTGGATGTTACACCAGAAGGCCACCAAAAATGTTTTATATATGTATTACAATAATTATACCATGATAATAAGTGTACAAGTGATAAGAATAATAAGAACTATGGAGTTAAAAACCAATAGTCAGTTTAGGATCCAACAAGATTTCTGGCATCACTACCTAATTGGGATAATGATAAAATGTGACTATATTTGGTAAAGATATATATATATATATATATATTTGTATGCGTGTAACCATAATGATACATATATAGTTATTTATCATATCCACATATATGAACTATGTATGTGAGTATGTATGTTTTCATCTACCTAGATACTATGTGCCAGATGGATTGAGGCATAGGTCAGACATCCATAACCTTTCTGAATAAGCCTATAAACTCCAAAAAAAGGTATGTGGATTGGATATCATAATTAATGTGAGACTTCAACCTCAATACTTGATATAGGTGGGGTGGTATTCTTTTCCAAAAAACATAATTAGAGGAATTTGTAACTTCATTCCCATCACACAAATAATGTTATATTGGTGAGTGACATTATGCATTACACCTAATGTTTGGGAGGGTGAAACATAATTCTCAATAAGTCCCTTAACCATTGTTCTAGGACCAATCTCACTGGAATAATCATAAAAATAATAATAAACCAATGGAAAACCTCATTTTCATCAAAATAGTCAAGACCAATAATTAAATGGGTGTCAAGATTCATATAATCAATTTCATTATTATAAAATATTATTCATGGCCTTAGCATCAAATTAAATTTAATCCATTTAAGAATATATAACCATCTTGAAGCTAAAAAAGGTCAATATAAACAAGTCATTTAAAAATTGTCGGCATGGCTATTGATAAAAATGGCATGCCAATCCACTTAGAATGTGGTTGGTCCATTAAAAAAATTATTTCAATACAGAAATTATATTTATATGTCAACACCAGCACAAAATAAGTTTTTTTATTCAATAAAAGTTTAGTTATAAGTGAAAAATTCCATTTAAAACCCCAGACAAACACATAAGAGGTGTTCAAGTCATTTAATCAATAAATTATAAATTGTAACTGAATACCTCAACACAAAAGGGGTGGGTTTTATTGAATTAAATAACCAATAATTACTTTACAAGGAACAGTGGGTTTATAAAATCATGCATATATCAGGTTATAATCAAATAAAACATTTTAAGGAAATGTGAAAAAAAGGCCGGTGTGTGGAACAACGATGGTGATATAAAAACTAATCAATATTTCAGGAAAACAACTAGACCACCTACCTTATGTTTTTAGATTACTCTTTATCCAATATCATCTTCATATTCTATGTAGCACAGATGAAAAAAATGAATGATCCAACACCCTGAAAATAGGGTGAATGAGTTTGCAACTAAATATTATTTGTAACGCCCCGACCCCAGCTACCCAGAGTCGGTGCATTACTTCGTAACATTGGCATGATCACAAGAAAGATCAAATCTCGAAAGACCGATTGGTTTAGTAGCCTTGGAAACACCAGATATATTCATAAGTTTTACATTACATCATAAAATGAAAAACTACTACAACAACATAATGTCTCCACAGTCCACACTATTATCCCCTCATAATATCCCTGCAGGTCATTCATAATTTACTTCTTCACTTCCTGGGAAAAATAAAACATGGAAAAGGGGTGGGCTCAAATGCCCAGTAAGGATAACAATATAGCGGAAACTTTCAAAAATAAGAATAAACATTTAAGGCAATGTATAACTAAATCAAAAGCCTTTTAAACTTGAACATCAACATAACAAGGAAAAAGTAAAATGAAATAATGCCATTTACTCATTCACATGGATATTCTACTAATCGAAAATTCACATGCAAAATCAATAACCACTTTCATAATGTTGGAATGCATAATTCCAGACTATCATAACCACATAGACAAGGCCTCGTGCCAAGACTACAAATAAGATTTTGTCAAGGCCTTGTGCCAAGACACTAGTTTGTCTCATGAGACCTACCGATGCATCGAGGAGCTATAACGGGCTCCACCCGTCACATATTAAGTCCAATGCATTCCCATATGAAAAGGTTTAAACATAACTTAAACATTCGTATTAAAACTAGCATATGAAATGTCAATAATTTCACCATAAACTATGAATGGTATAAAATAGCACATCCACAGTCAAACATATCACAAAACCTTCAATACAATATAGAAGTTTTTTATTATAATAAATCAACTTCTAATAAGCGTAAAATCCATCAAAGGATGTTGACATAGATGAAATCAAAACACTTTTTAGAGAAATATCTCTTTCTATTTTTGAAATCATTTAAGATCCATATAAAACAAAACATTTTCTTGAAAATATTATTATAATCTTGTAAGGAAAACATTGAAGATTTTATAACGGCGGAAAATAACCGCACCCGCCGTATAAGTTAAAAACATTCTTACCTCAATTCTGTCGAAAAGGTTAAAAAGGGCCTTGTTTTGATAACGACGGAAATATTCCTCTTATAAAAAGTCAAAAAGGGTATAAATGACTTTAACCCATATTCTTGTAAATAATAAAAATGTTTTGAAATATATTTTGAAGAAACATGGATGTGGATGATAACGAGGTCCCAGTAGATAATTATGTATAAACAACCTTGGATAATGAAGAGGTTGTGAAGTAAACCCTTACCTTGTACTTTTCCTTGGTTGGGGTAGGTTAACCTCCTGTATAATGGTGAAATAATTTTTATTAAATTATAAAATTATCATATACATTCATATGATATCATATTTGATCTTTTAACATTTCTTTGTTAACAATATCTTAGATTTATCGTTGTTTCGGGTGTTAACTTACTCGTTTTCTTATATGTTTTGTTATGTAAGTCATGTTTTTCATGGATAGGTTGTATCTTATTCATATCCAGAATGATATCATGTCCTTAAACATTATTTTTAAATCATAAAATGATAATTATACTTGAATGGATACGACGGAGAATTAATCTCATCGCGTTCGTGGAGACGGTAGTCCGTACGTACGCACGAGCGACAATATCATTATTTTGATATTAAAATAATATATAATTGGATAGTATATCATATATACAGAATCATTATCATGTTATATTTATTATTTACATGAATTACATATCATTATTCTACCCATCTAAATAATAATATATTGAATAATTACACCACGACGTGGAGACGGTAAGCCGTACGTACGCACGTATGGTGACATGTCATTCAAATGATGGGTAGAATACTGAATATGGTTGTTTCATATTTATAATAACATCACATTATATAGAAGATACTGGAGTTATAATTTTAGAATTGAAATAATAAACAAAGAGGGAGTGGAAGAAGGAAGAAACATGAAAGAGGGTGATGAAAATGTTACCTCTTCTTCGGGTTCTTCCTTTTGATTTGATCAAAAGGACTCCTTAGGATGGCTTTATGACTAAAGTAAAGATTCTAGGATGAAGGGAGAGAAGTTGGGAGAGTATTTGGGCAGAGGTTGGCCGAACCAAAAGGCTTGAAAGTGTAAATAAGGTGGTAGAGGTGGGGGCCTTTTATAAGAGGAGAGGAGGGTCTCTTTTGGAAAGATTGAAATGTTACATTATTATACAATGATTTTCGGATTATAAAGGTCCCACACTTATATAATTCGTGGATAAGGTGATAAGGGTTAGAAATTGCTTCATCCAATAGGCTTTGGACAAGTGTAAGCCTTGGATTTTGCATTATCTTCTCATTTGATTTAAATCGTTAAATAATGAGGTCATCGCCGCTTCATAATGATGTCATAAATAATTTAATTTATTTAATGTCTAAAAATTATAAAAAAAATACTATGATGTAGTAAATCTTTCTATATTTCTAATGAATATTTATAATCAAAATTTGGGCTTGTGTAACCCCACTTAAAAACTATTTTAGTAAAATAACTCATGTTTGTGTCAATTTAATTTTAACATTAAATAAATATATATTAATGTCATTTTCCAACTAAAGTGGCTCCATGGGGTCCCCAAGTTGACCCATGGGTTGTCTTGGTCGGCCATGACTCATCCAATAGGAGTAGGACATGTGTCATGCTCATCTCATATTATTAAAACATTATTTGTACCTTAAACTACACTAATTACCTCTAATCGCGATTAAGAACTTAAAAGTTACTATTCAGCAAAAATTTATTTTAATCTCATTGAACCACATTTCACTTCTTAATGAAAACCATGTATGTCGGATTTTTGAAAATCAAATCACATAAGTGGTAATATTTCATTTAAATGAAAAATCAGTTATTTAACTACCACTTAGTGTTTTCACTATTCATCAAAAATTGATGTTTTTCAGAACAAAGCCAAAATTTCACCCTAAGCTATAATTGATATTCCGAATTCAAAAATTATATCTATTTTACAAAATTCCAAACATATAAGTTGCATTAATTAATTTTATAATTAATTCCCGCTGTTACAAAAAATGGCGTGTTTCTAAGAAACAATTTATATCAAAAGATTGGCAATTGTTTATGTCTGATTTCAATGTTAAATTAATTCTAATGACCACCATTGGATAAAATGGTAAAAATATATTCTAATTATACTTTAAAACCACTAAATAGTATAATTTTTCACTATAAATTATTTTGATTTAAAAAGTTGTTTTTAAGTATTTTTCACTATTCATAAAAAATTAGAAGTTCTCATAAAAATACCAAAAATTTAACATAGGCTAATTTCGATATTCCGAATCCAAAGATGAAGTCTATTTTGATAAATAAAATTTATAAAATTTCAAAAAGTAGGTATTACTATTCACAACGGCTAGTTTAATTAGTTGTGGTGTGTGTTAGAGCTCGAGGTTGCGTACAACACACGCTATTGCATTATTCGAAAGGAAACGTACCGTGGAAGCTTGGGGTGTTACATTCTCCCCTCCTTCAAATAATTGCGTCCTCGCAATTTCTACGGTATTACTGCATAAAAAGACTCGGATGGTTCTTCATCATAAGTTCCTCAGGTTCCCACGTTGCCTCTTCCATTTTATGATTTCTCCACAAAACAATTACCAGATGAGTCGTCCGGTTTCTCAGCACCTGCTCCCTCACATCAAGAATCCTGACAGGCTCCTCACAATAGGAAAGATCGGGTTCCAGTTCTAATATCTCATAGGTGAGTACATGCGTTGGGTCAGGCATGTATTTCCTCAACAGAGATACGTGGAAAACATCGTGAACTTTGGAGAGATTTGGCGGCATCTCCAAACGATAAGCTACAGCCCCAATACGATCTAGAATTTCGAAAGGTCCGATGTACCTGGGACTCAACTTACCCTTCTTACCAAAACGTATAACTCCCTTCCATGGAGATACCTTTAGGAAAACATGATCTCCCACTTGAAATTCCAAAACCTTTCTTCTATTATTGACATAGCACTTCTGCCTACTTTGAGCTGATTTGATGTGGTTTTGGATTACCTTCACCTTTTCCATTGTTTCTTCCACCAATTCTGGTCCCACAAGTTTTCTTTCACCAACGTCATCCCAACAGGTTGGTGTACGACATCTCTTTCCGTATAAAGCTTCATAAGGTGCCATCTGAATGCTTGAATGGAATCTATTGTTATAGGAAAATTCTACTAGTGGTAAGTATTGATCCCACATACCCTGAAAGTCAAAAGAGCATGATCTCAACATGTCTTCTAAGGTTTGAATAGTCCGTTCTGATTGTCCATCTGTTTGAGGGTGATAGGCAGTGCTCAAACAAAGTTCAGCATCCAAGGCCTTTTGAAGACTTTTCCAGAATCTTGAAGTAAAACGAGGATCACGATCAGAAACAATCGATAGGGGTACTCCATGAAGTCTTACAACTTCATTAATATATAATCTTGCTAGACGTTCAAGTGGTAGATCCTCCCGTATAGCCAGAAAATGTGCTGACTTAGTAAGACGATCAACAATGACCCATATTGCATCATTCCTTCTAGGAGTCTTTGGTAGTCCCATGACAAAGTCCATCGTAATATTATCCCATTTCCACTCAGGTATCGGAAGAGGTTGCAATACTCCACCCGGATGTTGCCTTCCAGCTTTCACTTGTTGACAAACCATACACCTCGACACAAAATCAGCAATCTCCCTCTTCATATTGTCCCACCAAAAATGTTCCTTCAAATCTCTATACATTTTGGTGCTCCCAGGGTGTATAGAGAAATTGGAACTATGAGCATCATCCAGCAATTCCCTTTTTAGATCAGTTATATCGGGAACCCAAAGTCTCTTCCTGAATTTCAAAATTCCATCCTTATACACAAAGTTCCTCAATCTTCCATCATTCACATCTTTAATCTTCTTCTGAAATTCTTCATCATTGGTCTGAGAACTCTTAATCCTTTCTAGTAATGATGGTTTGGAAACCATTTGAAAAAGCATTGATGTTTCACCTTCCATAGTTATTCCCATGTCCATCTTCACTAGATCCAAGAAAATTGGATCCCTTTCAATTCTCATCACATTCAAAACTCCATGGTCTTTTCTACTCAAAGCATATGCCACCTTGTTTGCCTTCCCCGGGTGGTAATGTATTTTGCAATCATAATCCTTGAGTAGTTCAATCCATCGCCTTTGCCTCATGTTGAGTTCTTTTTCTGTGAAAATATACTTCAAACTCTTCTGATCAGTATAAATCTCACATTTTTCACCATAGAGGTAATGTCTCCATATCTTTAAAGCAAAGATCACAGCTGTTAACTCAAGATCATGAGTAGGATAGTTTTGCTCATGAATTTTTAGTTTTCATGATGCATTGGCAATGACCTTATCATTCTGCATAAGGACACAACCAAGTCCTTTCTTCGATGCATCACTATAAATAACAAACCCATCATTCCCCGATGGTAGAGTCAATACAGGGGCATTGACTAATCTTCTCTTTAGTTCTTCAAAACATTCTTCACACTCTTTTATCCATACAAATTTAATCCCTTTACTTGTGAGCTTTGTCAATGGGTTAGCCAATCTGGCAAAATTCTGGACGAAACGTCGATAATAACCTGCTAAACCAATAAAACTGCGTACCTCAGTTATACTTGTCGATGCTGGCCATTCTTGGATTGCCTTGGTTTTAGAAGGATTAACGGAAATTCCATCCTTAGAGACAATATGGCCAAGAAAAGAAATCTCAGGAAGCCGGAATTCACACTTGCTAAATTTCACATATAATTCATGTCTTCTAAGAGTCTTCAGGATAATGCATAAGTGATTTTCATGATCTTCGTGGCTTTTGGAGTATACCAAGATATCATCAATAAATACCACTACAAAGTCATCAAGATATTCCTTGAAAACTCTATTCATCAGATCCATGAAAACAGAGGGTGCATTAGTCAATCCAAAAGGCATTACTGTAAACTCGTAATGCCCGTACCTTGTTCGAAATGCTGTCTTTGGAACGTCTTCCTTCTTCACACACAACTGATGGTATCCAGACTGAAGGTCAATCTTTGAAAAGTATTGAGATCCATGCTGTTGGTCAAACAAATCATCAATGCGAGGTAGGGGATACCCGTTCTTTATTGTTATAGAATTGATCTCCCTATAGTCAATGCACAACCTCATAGATCTATCTTTCTTCTTAACAAAAAGAACAGGGGCTCCCCAAGGAGAAACACTAGGGCGAATAAATCCCTTATTACTCAATTCCTCTAGTTGTTTCTTTAGTTCAACTAATTCCACAGTGGCCATTCTATAAGGGGTCTTCGATATGGGCCTTGATCCAGGAATTAAATCAATGGAAAACTCAACTTCTCGTTCCGGAGGATGTCCAGGTAAATCTTCCGGAAACACATCAACATATTCTCTCACAATAGGTACATCCTCTATTTTAATATTCCTTTCCTTACCCTCAGTAATTTCCTTCTCTTCCTCCCCAATAATTGAATTTAGTTGGGCTACTGTGGGTGGATCTAGATAATAATTATGTGGCGACGATTCGGCTCTAAAGATAAGGCGTTCCTTATCATCATCATCAAGAATCGTAACCTCTTTCCTCTTACAATAAATTTTTGCATCATTGTCCGAAAGCCAATCCATACCGAGGATTATGTCAAATTCAATCATGGGTATGACGATGAGATCAGCAGGTAAAGAACATTTAGGTGCTCTAATGGGAACTAATCGACAATACTTTGTTGCAACAATACTTCCCTTAGGGGTTTTGACCGACAACTCCCTTGTTAAATCAAATTGGAAATATCTAATTTTCTTAGCAAACTGGGAGGATATGAAACAATGCGATGATCCAGAATCAAATAATGCATTTGCTAAACTTGAGGAAACCATTAAATTACCTGCCACCACGTCTTTCGGAGCTTCTACCTCAGCAGTAGTGATAGCATAAGCCTGGCCTTGATCCCTTGGCCTTTTCTGAGGTAAGTTCTCCTGACGCTTAGGACATTCATTTGCATAATTCCCCATCTCCCTACAATTGTAGCACCGAACGTTGGTAGCTTCCTTCTTCCCCTTGCAATCATGAGCTTGGTGGCCTTTTTCACCACACTTGTAACAGACTCCCATTTCCTTCAAGCAAGTACCAGGATGTTTCTTCCCGCATTTACCACAAGATAGATATTCAACCTTTCCCTTCTTCCTTTTATTTCCATTCCCAGATTGATCAGCAGGTCTCTTCTTCTCTTTCTTTGCTTTAAAGTCATAATACTTAGAGAATTCCTTTTCCGTCTTGATAGCGCACGAGAAAATACCTTCGTATGAAGAGAAGGTTTGTGATACTAAAGCTCGACGGAGAAATGGTTTCAACCCATCAAAGAAACGATCAGTCTTACTTCTTGGGTTACGTATGTAATCTGAAGCATACCTTGCTAACCTTGTAAAGTTAGCCTCATACTTTGCGACATTCTCATCCTCCTTCGGCCTCAGACTCAGAAATTGCCTTTCCATATCCGCTCGATGGTCTCATGGAAAGTATTTTTCTAAGAACAGCTCTTTGAACTCCTACCATTCCATGTTTGTTAATTCATCATATTCCTTTGTGTTTTGAATTACTGACCACCATTGATCGACATCTCCAGTGAGGCGGTAAAATTCCATGATAACTTTTTCCCTTTCACTGCTCCCCAAAGCCTGAAATATTTTCTCTAGGGAATTTATCCATTGCTCGGCTACTAATGGATTTGTACTCCCGTTGAACATTGGTGGTTGTTTCCTCATGAATCGATCTAACATTGATCCTCCACGCTGTGGATCAGGGTGCTCCATACGGGTAAGGTTATTATTCATAACCTGAGTAAGTTGTCCAAGTATGGTGATTAGCTGATCAGCACCAGTTGCATCACCAGCCCCACTATAATTATCTTGAGCAGGAGGGAAATCCCTACATGGAGTGCGTGCATTGATACAGTTTCCATTTCTTCCACTAGGCTCCATTTCTAGACAATGGCATAAACTAGATCAGTTTATGAATCAAAATACATAATCCCATACTTATAAAACACTTAACATAAATTGAACTATTTATGGATATAATCCATAATCATAAAAATGTTTTCTTTGAGGATGTATATACTCATAAACCCTTCATAATGATTTGTAAAGAAAATGAGAGTTATCCTAAGCATATCCCCCGGGAGTGTCGTAACCAAGAGTGCAGCAAGGCCCGTTGTCGTGCACCAGTTCTCGTTCGAGTCTAGCTCAAAGCAGTGTTTTCGGGTTTTACCCCTAGGTACATCTGTGCCAGAGCCGCCTCTACCTGCTCGTATCCAGATTGGGATGTATTTCTTGGAAAACTCACAACATCTCTACAATACCAAAATTCTAGGAAGTTCTTCTATACTAATCCTCAAAGTTCATCTTAGGTCTATGTGCTCTAATCAGAGTTTATCTAAATCTATCTTCCAAGGTTTGTACTAAACTTCCTCTGATACCAACTGTAACGCCCCGACCCCAGCTACCCAGAGTCGGTGCATTACTTCGTAACATTGGCATGATCACAAGAAAGATCAAATCTCGAAAGACCGATTGGTTTAGTAGCCTTGGAAACACCAGATATATTCATAAGTTTTACATTACATCATAAAATGAAAAACTACTACAACAACATAATGTCTCCACAATCCACACTATTATCCCCTCATAATATCCCTGCAGGTCATTCATAATTTACTTCTTCACTTCCTGGGAAAAATAAAACATGGAAAAGGGGTGAGCTCAAATGCCCAGTAAGGATAACAATATAGCGGAAACTTTCATAAATAAGAATAAATATTTAAGGCAATGTATAACTAAAACAAAAGCCTTTTAAACTTGAACATCAACATAACAAGGCAAAAGTAAAATGAAATAATGCCATTTACTCATTCACATGGATATTCTACTAATCGAAAAATCACATGCAAAATCAATAACCACTTTCATAATGTTGGAATGCATAATGCCAGACTATCATAACCACAAAGCCAAGGCCTCGTGCCAAGACTACAAATAATATTTTGTCAAGGCCTTGTGCCAAGACACTAGTTTGTCTCATGAGACCTACCGATGCATCAAGGAGCTATAGCGGGCTCCACCCGTCACATATTAAGTCCAATGCATTCCCATATGAAAAGGTTTAGACATAACATAAACATTCGTATTAAAACTAGCATATGAAATGTCAATAATTTCACCATAAACTATGAATGGTATAAAATAGCACATCCACAGTCAAACATATCACAAAACCTTCAATACAATATAGAAGTTTTGTATTATAATAAATCAACTTCTAATAAGTGTAAAATCCATCAAAGGATGTTGACATAGATGAAATCAAAACACTTTTTAGAGAAATATCTCTTTCTATTTTTGAAATCATTTAAGATCCATATAAAACAAAACATTTTCTTGAAAATATTCTTATAAGCTTGTAAGGAAAACTTTGAAGATTTTATAACGGCGGAAAATAACCGCACCCACCGTATAAGTTAAAAAAACATTCTTACCTCAATTCTGTCGAAAAGGTTAAAACAGACCTTGTTTTGAAAACGACGGAAAGATTCATCTTATAAAAAGTCAAAAAGGGTATAAATGACTTTAAAACATATTCTTGTAAATAATAAAAATGTTTTTAAATATATTTTGAAGAAACATGGATGTGGATGATAACGAGGTCCCAGTAGATAATTATGTATAAACAACCTTGGATAATGAAGAGGTTGTGAAGTAAACCCTTACCTTGTACTTTTCCTTGGTTGGGGTAGGTTAACCTCCTGTATAATGGTGAAATAATTGTTATTAAATTATACAAGAATCATATACGTTCATATGATATCATATATGATCTTTTAACATTTCTTTGTTAACAATATCTTAGATTTATCGTTGTTTCGGGTGTTAACTTACTCGTTTTCTTATATGTTTTGTTACGTAAGTCAGGTTTTTCATGGATAGGTTGTATCTTATTCATATCCATAATGATATCATGTCCTTAAAAATTATTTTTAAATCATCAAATGATAATTATACTTGAATGGATACGACGGAGAATGAATCTCAACGCGTTCGTGGAGACGGTAGTCCGTACATACGCACGAGCGACAATATCATTATTTTGATATTAAAATAATATATAATTGGATAGTATATCATATACAAAGAATAATTATCATGTTATATTTATTATTTACATGAATTACATATCATTATTATAACCATCTAAATAATAATATATTGAATAATTACACCACGACGTGGAGACGGTAAGCCGTACGTACGCACGTATGGTGACATGTCATTCAAATGATGGGTAGAATACTGAATATGGTTGTTACATATTTATAATAACATCACAGTATATAGAAGACACTGGAGTTATAATTTTAGAATTGAAATAATAAACAAAGAGGGAGTGGAAGAAGGAAGAAACATGAAAGAGGGTGATGAAAATGTTACCTCTTCTTCGGGTTCTTCCTTTTGATTTGATCAAAATGACTCTTTAGGATGGATTTCGGACTAAAGTAAAGCTTCTAGGATTAAGGGAGAGAAGTTGGGAGAGTATTTGGGCAGAGGTTGGCCGAACCAAAAGGCTTGAAAGTGTGAATAAGGTGGTAGAGGTGGGGGCCTTTTATAGGAGGAGAGGAGGGGCTCTTTTGGAAAGATTGAAATGTTACATTATTATACAATGCTTTTCGGATTCTAAAGGTCCCACACTTATATAATTCGCGGCTAAGGTGATAAGGGTTTGAAATATCTTCATCTAATAGGCTTTGGACAAGTTTAAGCCTTGGATTTTGCATTATCTTCTCATTTGAGTTAAATCGTTAAATAATGAGGTCATCACCTCTTCATAATGATGTCATAAATTATTTAATTTATTTAATGTCTAAAAATTATAAAACAAATACTAAGATGTAGTAAATCCTTTTATCTTTCTAATGAATATTTATAATCAAAATTTGGGCTTGTGTAACCCCACTTAAAAACTGTTTTAGTAAAACAACTCATGTTTGTGTCAATTTAATTTTAACATTAAATAAATATATATTAATGTAATTTTACAAATAAAGTGGCTCCATGGGGTCCCCAAGTTGACCCATGGGTTTTCTTGGTCGGCCATGACTCATACAATAGGAGTAGGACAAGTTTCATGCTCATCTCATATTATTAAAACATTATTTGTACCTTAAACTACACTAATTACCTCTAATCGCGATTAAGAACTTAAAAGTTACTATTCACCAAAAATTTATTTTAATCTCATTGAACCACATTTCACTTCTTAATGACAACCATGTATGTCGGATTTTTGAAAATCAAATGACAGAAGTGGTAATATTTCATTTAAATGAAAAATCAGTTATTTAACTACCACTTAGTGGTTTCACTATTCATCAAAAATTGTAGTTTTTCAGAACAAAGCCAAAATTTCACCCTAAGCTATAATTGATATTTCGAATTAAAAAATGATATCTATTTTACAAAATTCCAAACATATAAGTTGCATTAATTAATTTTATAATTAATTCCCACTGTTACAAAAAATGGCGTGTTTCTAAGAAACAATTTATATCAAAAGATTGGCAATAGTTTATGTCTGATTTCAATGTTAAATTAATTCTAATGACCACCATTGGATAAAATGGTAAAAATCTGTTCTAATTATACTTTAAAACCACTAAATAGTATAATTTTTCAGTATAAATTTTTTTGATTTAAAAAGTTGTTTTTAAGTATTTTTCAGTATTCATAAAAAATTAGAAGTTCTCAGAAAAATACCAAAAATTCTACATAGGCTAATTTCGATATTCCAAATCCAAATATGAAGTCTATTTTGATAAATAAAATTTATAAAATTTCAAAAAGTAGGTATTACTATTCACAAAGGCTAGTTTAATTAGTTGTGGTGTGTGTTAGAGCTCGAGGTTGCGTACAACACACGCTATTGCATTATTCGAAAGGAAGCATACCGTGGAAGCATGGGGTGTTACATTATTGAATATATGAAGATAAAATATGAATGGAAGAACGTATATTCAAGGTAATAAAACATGTGATCCCATTACTTTTATGGATCATGGTTTAGTGTCATGATATAAGTGTTATCAAACAACCTAGAGTGTGGAGGTTGTGAGCTCACATGAATAATAAATGAAGTCCACCACTAGAAATTCGAAAAAAAATACGCGATTTATATTTTATGTTCATTAAGGGAATTTTGTTAATTTTTACCCCAAAACATGGGTTGAATAGTTAGGCCGAATGTTTTAATAAATTGTGTAGCAACTCTGAAAACATCACTACTATAAGGGGGTACCTCCTACGGTCAAGGCACGTAGTTTTCCAACCCATGTGCTAGACATTCATTTTGGATATGCTAAAAATTGTAGGATCCCCACATGAGAATTCACATGAGGTTTCATATTTTCATCACACCATACGACCTACTTCACCTCACCATTAAGCCCATCGTCGAAAGGAGTAACTATGAAGACAAAGATGTTTGGTTTCCCCAAACCATCCAGTGTATGCTATTTTTCTAAAAAGTAGGGTTTTGGGATCTGAATAATATTTGAACACCCTTATTACCTAGATTACTCAATTAGATAACATTTATATGGATGTTCTAAAGAATAAGAAAAAAATAAATGATTTATACCTTCATTAAAATTTAATTTTTACATCCTCTCTTCCTTAAAGATACTCATATCTAAGTTAGAAATTTGAGTGCAAAGATGTATCATCGATGAAAGTCATCATCCACTAAGCTCCTATATCATACCCCCACTCCCATGTCCTGTACTACACTCATTAGTGAAATAATAGATACCATAATAAATAAAAACCCCTGTATTGGAGTGTCTCCATGCTCTGATCCACAATGCTCACCAAGTACTCTTAAGAGAAATCATCCTCTTCTATCTCAACCTTGTTTGGATGGAATTAATTCTTCGGGTCCTTATAATTTGTGTGTAGCTAAGATATTTGAAAGAGATAAAGTGTAGAATGATATCTTTGAGTATGTTATATCCAATATGAAACTAGGTAGATCAATTAGGTTATCTCAAAAGGAAAAAATTGAGGTGAAATGTTACACTACCTCCTAATACCTCAATTGCCCAATGTGGGTGAAACGCGCACGAATACGTTTTCTCCAACAACAAACAAAACAGGGAACCAACAACGATTGGCATATGACTACTATCTAGAATGAGATATCAACATTCAATTTTGGATCAACTAGACCTGTTCTATAGTCTACTAAATGACATGTGGTCCTAAAAATGCTTCCTCCCCTACCTCTAGCCAATATAGTGGTGAACAACATGGCCTGCCATATAAGGTCTCCTAATAAGTTATCATGAAGGTAGATAGAAAACATTTATTATAAAACTACTAACCTTGCGGTATTTGTCTCTCCCAATAACCCCCATAGACATGGAAACACGTACGGAGCCTACCTAATAACTCCTAAAATGTATGCACTGTCTGTCCGTCAGTCTAGTGGTGATAGGTAGTGCATAGAATCATCCATTTAACTATGCCCTTATACGAACATTCCATAATCAAGATATAAATTGAGTGTCCCTATATAATATGATATATCACAGATCCTCATGAATATGTATGACCTCTCAAATGTATATCCACCCTAGCTTGTCTATCGATAAGTTCTATTGTATAGGTATGAAATGTGTGTCCATCATCAAACGATCAACAAAAACACTAACTATATTATTTATAACAGGTGATATGTGTAATTAAATCAGGAAAACATTTAAACAGCATCCCAATTCCCCTAGTAAGTTAATATAAACTACAAAATTCATGTCATTTTCAAATTATACACCTTCACCAACATAGGTAGAACATCGAGTGAAAAAAATAGCAATATAACATTCCATAGTTGGCCATCAATACTAAAAATGTAAATATTGATACATCTTAGTGACATCAGGATGTACTACCCACATTGAGGCAGGAAATTCCCAAACCATATCTTATATGATCTCTTCTAGAACCAATACACAACCATGAAAGAGAATAGTCTCATTATCACCCATGGTCCAACAAGAAGATAAATCACTATATGAAATACATTAACTTAGGAATATGCCCTAAGGATCAAAGGGATTCCACATTATCACCCTCTCTAGAAGAGAGGATTTCACTTCTATGGTTAATAAGAAAATATTCCCATGATCCTCTTGAACTTCATCATGAATATCTAAAAAAGGAACATGAGTTTCCACTAACCACTGGTATCCTAAACTACCTATTTCTGAGCCTTCCATCTCAGACCATCGAATATAGAAATGACTTCATAGAAATATAATAATGATAAGAATCAATGGATAGTAAGTATTCACCCCATATATGATTCATTATTTTTATATCATGTTGTCTAAAGAGGTAATTGAGGATTGTATTGATTAGTGAATACAAAAAAACAATCTCGAAGTAAATAATGCCTTCAATAGTATAGAGAATAAACTCCAACAAGTAGGTCGATGTCATGCCCTATGTAATTATACTCTTGAGGCCTCAAATATGGATACTTGTATGCTACAACTTTTTCATTCTGCATTTTAATAGATCCCAGGATAACTATTGTGTCACAAATTATGGTATATCTTTTTCCTAGATCAAGAAGAATCAAGATCTGTGTAGAAGTAAATATACCCTTAAACTCATAAAATTATTCTTTAACATCGTATTTCTATATGATATTGAAACCCTTTTTAGTGAATACTATATGTGGAGCATCAAGGTGTGAGAAATCCTATATGAATCATCTATAATATCCTACTTTAACCAAGGAAAATAATATCTCGGAGAATTTCGTGGG
Source organism: Viscum album (assembly GCA_963277665.1). Taxonomy (NCBI): domain Eukaryota; kingdom Viridiplantae; phylum Streptophyta; class Magnoliopsida; order Santalales; family Viscaceae; genus Viscum; species Viscum album. The sequence continues at coordinate 900,518,616 of OY728127.1, forward strand.
ATACTCTCATGAAAATACAACTCTCACAATCTATGGGTCTACTGATATACTAGAGTCTAAGGTAATATGACATCAGGAGTAAAAGGTTTCAATCTAATAGTAGAATTTGTGAGATTATAATAAATATTTTTATCTCTTAGTTAATTTAGTGTGATATAAAGGTAGATTGCATGGACATGATGGGAATGTGAATACATTAAAATTTCCTCTAAAATAATACAAAAAATGAATCCATCTAGCTGTGTAAAACATGATTCATTAGGGACATGAAAATATAAGGTGCATTTATGAATCTAAAAAACATGGAAAGGTTCTCCTATTGACCATACCTACTCCTGAAATCTATGTGTGGTATGAATGATGACTAGAAACACACCTGATGTTATCCTGACCGATAATTTATCTTTAGAAACAAAATTTCCTTGGTTTTGATCGAAGAGGTCATCTATTCGAGACAAAGGATACAGATTCCATACAGTGTTCTAGCAATCAATTATAAACCTTACAATGTCTATGGGTACCGTACACATTCAATGAAAAAATGACCTGTGAACCCCAAAGATAAGTGATGGGGATATTAATCCTTTAGGATAGAGATTGTACAACTATTTATTAAGTTCATAAATCTCTATAGTTTCCATCCTATAAGACAGGAAATGGGAACTGGTGTCTCTCTATGAACTATTTCAATAGTGAGAACTACCTCTCTAATTGTCGGTAGATAATAAAAGTATCGAGGGAAAATGTTTGTTAAATGATCAACTACAGGAGGAAAAACATCATGTTGTAACCCCCAATCCCGCATGAAGTGACTACTTACCTGAGAAGTCACTCTACCAAACCATTGTAGCTCGGTTCTATATAAGTAAATTTATCATACCATTCACCCTTATACAAATTTATATCTCCCTATAGTTAGGAAAATATCACCCTCCAACCATAGTAGTCCATATGAGCATGATAGGGAACAAAATAATCCATCTCAATAATTACATTCAAACCTATCAATTCGGGGATTAAAATAATCCATATGAGTAGGTATCATTCTATATCAGTTGAACATTCCATAAAATGGAGTATACCCTCTAATTAGAATCCTAATAGGGAATCATGCAATATTATTCCATAGAAGTCTTCTACCTTGATGCCCAAAAACTTTTGGATTTTTTTTTATATTAAAGAGTGTGATACAATTGTGTCAAAATAATTAGACACTAATATAGGGGATACTATGATAACAAATCTGTCATTATAATGTATTAAACCATTCTCATCTAGCATACTATTCACATCACATAACTAGCATGTACAATGACCCAGAGTCACAACCTGGGTAGTCCTAATCAATCCCACTCTGCTGGAACTAAGAATCATGAGCATGAATACCTCTTCCTTGACCACCACATCATCCTGAGTTGCCAATGATATTCTAGAAACATTCTTTGTGAGATGCTATTGGACCCACATGGAAATTTAGTGTATGTATATATATATATGCCTGCTTGGCACTGAAGTAACTATCCAACCGAAGAACTTAATATGTACCATCCATCCAAAACATATGAATTCCACTAGATCCCATAGAAATTGAGGTTTTATGGTTTCATGTTTGATTTATTGGTTAAATATCAAAAAACTACCTATCTGTGGGGTCTGAATACTAACCCTTCATGAGAAACCTTGAAGTTTCACTTTCATCTACTAGAAGAGACACTAATATAATCTTGTCCTAAATCCTATCAGGATGGCACCAGAGACTCCCCTAAAATTCATCTCTATAATAAGGGTCAGGATTACTATCTTAGAAATAGTAGCTAGTCTAAAAGCAATATCATATGATCAGATGTTGTATACCATCCGATCCATGAATCACCTAATAGTCATAAGATCATCACCAGCTAGAGTTCGTTCGAACCACTATATCCCAAAAAAATGAGTAGAATTATACTCAAAATATTGTAAGTAAATTTTCCCAGATCATAACATGATGTCGGTCTACAAGCGTAATAACATCCCACCATCACTTGGATGATCACATTGCTTTTAAATTGAATTATTGATCCTCCACTCTGGAAGAGTATCCAGATTATCAAAGATAAAAATTGTTGCCTTCATCCATGTCTCTATCAAATGAGGTCCTCCATCCCCTGAAACGGTTGGAGGATGTGGTTTTTGAAACTCCCCAGAAAATTATACCATATTCAGGGTAGGATGAAGAACACATTTTTATAGTTTTCATAAAGTGAATGTAACACTTTCAGAATAGGGTGTCAGTTTCCATATCTAGAAATGAAAGAAGTTCCTTATTCGGAATTATAGGAGATATCACTGGCATCTTATGTCGAAACACATCTTGTGTATGTTCATCACCACATCAAGGGCGTAAGACGTGAGTATGTCATAGAGTCATGATTCCCCGCTCTGGATTCACTCTCATCTGCTTCTTTCCTTGACGGACCTCGAGTGGTGGTAATCTTGAGACTCTGGGATGTGGGATTGGTGAATTCTTTTGGTTTCTCTTCCTCTACGACGCTGTTGATTTTTGAATTGGTATCGGTATTCAATATGTTTATGTTTTTCGGGTTTTGTTTAGTGTTCCCTTCTCAAATCAGAGGTGAAGGCTGTTTGTTCTTCCGACGGGTGTTCGTTCTCTTTTCGTGGGATAAGGAAAATGATTTCATGATGTTTGCAATGTTGTTCTTCTTCAGAGCCATTTTTTTGTGAAGGTTTGTTGTGCTTGCTTGCGTTAGTTCATTCTGGTTGTGGCGATTTCTTTGTTGGTACTCCCTTCAGTCATCTGCTCCAGTGGTCCACTGGTGTCGATGTAGACGACGATGGCGGCGTAACTTGGTGATGACGGTGGATGGCAGTGATGTGACTCCGGTTAACGTGGTGACTCTCAGATCGCGGCCTCCTCAGGTATGGTGTTGTTTTTTGAATTTCAAATTTGGTTTAAGCTTGTAGTAACTTTGTATTGTTGCGTGTTGTATGTGGTTACCTCTTCTCCTTAAAGCGACATATAGAAAACAAACGAATTTTCATTCAATAGAAAAAAGGAATTTAGATAGAGAAATAGGATATGTACATAGCCTTCTTATGAACATATCACACCTCTCTAAATAAAACAAATGTTAGGCCTAACTTTTATCGAAAACTGTAAAATGAAATTAGAATCTAAGAAACACTGTCAATAACCCACTTCTAAGGTTGAGTTTGGTTCCATGACTCATATCAGATGATATGGGTTCTGAGATTTTGAGTGTCAATTGTAAATTACAGAATAAAAAACTCTTTACATATAATTGATAGAACATTTAGTGGAAACCATTTTAATTTAAAGATTATGTTTATCCGGAATTCTTATTTGGATATAAATATAAGTTTGTGTGTCATGGTCAAGAACTAGTCAGTCGAAAACCCACAATAACTAATAATTTATATATTTGGACATCAACACCAATCAATGTAATTAAACCCTATTTATATTGATTAGGGATCATTAATTAATTCAATTATCCTTTCATATGTTTGAAATTTCATCACATTTCAATACATTATAATCAAGAACTAATGATATGAACTTGATAAATGCATGCTGAAAATAAATGTGTCATGTAAAAATGAATGGAATATCACTCCTATTTTTCCTATAATGATGCATGTAACACAACACCCTCATCTCATCAATCCATGTAATAGAAATATCGTTCCAACAAAACCAAAACTAAAAAAATCATAAAACATATTCATCACCAAAAGGTGATTTTTTATCAAACATAATAGTTGTATTAAATAATAGAAATTAGCACTCCGTTGTATTTTGGGTTTCCCCTATATGTCAGTTAGCTATGAAAATTCATAGGGTCATTACCAAATAACATTTTATCCTACTCTAGAATATGATACCCAAAATATAAGACAAAATATAAATAATGTCATTACAATTCCTAGAGGGGCAGATGATGTGAAAACCCAAAGACTGCCTCTGATAGGATAGTGGTTGGTGACTAGCACCAAGTAGTCATATCCCTCAAATAAGATGCATTTTATAATCTACATGTATAGGCGCACACATCTCCAAGACAAAAATATCTGATATGTAAAGATACTAAGTAAACAATGATTGAATACACTAAGATACCAACCATAAATTATGACAGTATTAATCTGGAATGTAAACATGGATAGAATAAAATCCCATCAAACAAAAGTCTCTACCCAAGGGAATTCAAAATTTTGTAAGACTCATCCACATAGCACCCTACCTAATGGAAATGTGTTTGTCATCTTTCTGAAAATGTAGGAGCACACCTTGTCTGTCCGATCAAACTATGAACTACCTGGACTAGGTCCACCTAAAACTCTATAAATGAATCAATTGTCTTCACAAGACTCGAAACATGTCGGAAAATCTATGGAGGGTGGAGTAAATCAATACCCATTAGGACACCTGAAACCATAATGGAATACCAATAAGCAAAATACATACTATACTCCAATGGAAACACCCATTGTATATTACAAGGTAAACAAATAATGTATACCATAATGGAAACACATGATGTATAGTCTTCTCATAAAGGTATATGCCTATATCTAAAAAGTATGATTATTTTTCATAGTCCACAAACACCCAAAGATGATATCACATGGAATAATGATAACACTCAGAGTGTCGATAACAAATTGAGAGTCGATAAAATATGAATTGTCAATAACATCATGGAGTGGTTAGGAGTATGTTAGCCCCCAGGTCACATAGTCTCCAAGTCACATCCAACAATATGATTCAACGCGTAGTACGCTCGTTATGGGAGAATCTACTCCTTATTCCACTATTTAATATGCGAACATTCACAAAAACTGAGTTAGAGTATGCCAAAAGGACAATATCTTCGTAAAAGAAAACCAACCCCATAATTAAAACATAAAAAAAACACACTATTTGAAAGATATGACTGTTTTTGTAAAATGGTCTGACCTCGGTCGGGTTCGATTCTAACCTGACCCATCCCAGTCGAGACCAGTCTAGACCAAAGTAGCCTAGTCTGCTAGGCCTCATGGACCCATCCCACTGGGCCGCTGGGTCCATCCCGCCGGGCCCCAAGATTGACTCGACCACCCTAGTCTGGCCTGCTACATGCAGTCCGGTTTGCTCCTCCAGATGCAGCCTTCCCTAGCCATGCCCTAATGGTCCACTCTATCATCCTTAAAAATGTTTCTATCTCCTTTCATCCAGTCAATGTGGCATCATATCATGTTTAATACGGCTGACTCACCATATATGTATGCAAGGTGGCCTTGTAGCCTTAGGTTCCTCCAACATGGCTTCAAGATGTCTCCCAGGTCAGCACTGTGAACTCCAACCACAACCCGAAATCACCACCTTTGTGCAGCACTGCCACGGGGTCCAATGCTGTTCTGCGATGATGATGAACTACTATCACCAACTCAAGACTTGCTGGTGGCTGGTCTCCACCTCACACTCCCCCTGGATTGGCCCAACCGGTAGTATTCTACTCGTAGTGTTGACGACCCCACCGACAGCCTACCTTGCACTCCAACAATTTGTCATCGTAATCTACCTACTCTCTTGAACTTCCCCACACATACGTCACCTATCCTCTATCATGTCATGGGAAAAAATCTTCTGATCCCAGATTGTTGTGCAATGGTTTAGGGGCACAACAATAAATGATCCAGATAGGGGTTTCAAAGGTGAAGAATTCACAACGAACGTGATAGATTAAGGGGGGAGATAAAAGTAAAAGAACACCCAATGAAGGGATACTGATGTTTTTCATTACATCCTTGATCTGTTCATGTTTGAATGTTTAATTAAGAACAAAAATAAATAATCAGAATGACCTATCTCTTATTTTTATTCCCCACAACAATTATATGTCCTGCAACAACAGTCAAAGTGTGGATCAACCTATTCATAGGTTGTTCTGAATTTTTAATCAATATAAGTGGGGAATATGGAATAAAAAATATATCTACAACCTGACTTATTTGGATTAGTTGTTGATTATGAATGATGGTCTGTGTCGTGGTAAATCCTTGATCTACTGGTATTCATTTTCATTCATTAGAGAGGATTCTATCTCATTACCTTAGAGGAATTACATAGTTATGATGATAAACATTACATTATCTAAAAATAAGTATTAAAAATGAAAACCATTATTGGGTCATCACTTAATGGTAACGAAAATAAAAAAGATTTTTTGTATTTCTTTTAACTTCTGAAAACTACTTTTCATATTTTACTAGAATTAGTATTTGTTAGAACCCACTTAATGATAAGTCACTACAATGAACAAAATGTTTCCCTAGGATATCTAATCTAGGCACCAATTTAGGAGTTATTCTACTTTTTCAAGAATCTCTCTCAATTGTGCTATTAAAACACATAACATTTTTTCAATGATCTTTTCGGAGCACGCCGGGTCTCAAAATCACACATAGTATCAGCGCCTGGTGTTAGAATTTTCTCAATTAATTTATAAAAATATAATTGGAGAAATATTAGTCATTACTTTCTACCAACCTTATGGATTTACATCCATGAAATCAGAATATAATTTTAAAAAATATTGGTGTACTGAGAAATATTCTGAGCCCCCTTCCCTCTTGTTCTCTCCTAAAGATTACAATACTAGCACTGAATGCACACCAGAGTTATCATATTCCAACAAAATATCCTATCCAATAAACACACGATCACCACTGGGTTATCTGTGAATTTCTCCCCATCAGAATCATCTAACTCAACCCAATCTATGACGTGTGATGTATTTTTCATGTACCTCTTCAACTGTGAGACATGGAAGACATTGAGAACCTACTATTACTATAGAGGTATATACAAGTGGTATAACACCTTTCCAACTCTATGCAGTATCTAGAATGGCATGATGAAACATAGAGATAGGATTCTGCTCCTTCCAAATCGTGGTATCCCCCACCCAGGAGAGAAATGAAGGAACACATTTTCCCCCTCCTTGAACTCCAACGGCATGTATCACAGGTTAGTATATGACTTTTGATGGCTCTATGCAGTCTAAATCCACTCTTCGATGACATGTACCTTCTCAATTGTCTCATGCACCATCTTTGTGCCCATGAGTGTGGACTCTCTTGGGTGCATCCAAAAATGTGTTGACATATTGGGTAACCCATACAAGGCCTCAAATAGAGACATACAAATGTTGGATTGGTATCCATTGTTATATGAATTTAATCTAGGGGTAGATGATCCTACCAACTATGGAATAAATATTGGATGCATGTATGTTCCCTATCCTCCAGAACCTATATGGTCCGCTCCTTTTGTGGGTGAAATGATGTGGTCAAGCACTGCTGAGTCTCAAAGGCCTCGTGCAATCCATTCTAAAAATTGGATGTAAATCAACTATCAAAATCTAATTTTATTGAAGATGGGACTCTAGGTATTCTAACTATATCTTTCACATAGATGTGTCTCAAGCATTCTATGGAAGTCTTCTCCCAAATTATTAAGATTTCAGCTAACTTGGTGAGTCAGTCATTGATCACCAAGATGGTATCCTACTCCCTGGATGTATGTATTAAAACCATCATGAAGACCATAAATATACCATCCCACTTCCATTCTATCACCTCTATAGGATGAGTCAAACCACTTGATCCTAGGGCTCATCTGTCACTGGCTGCCAACTAAGGCATCTATAAACGAACTCTACCACTGCATTCATCATCTCTAGATTCCAGAACTGACATTGGAGGTCCTAGTAAAACTTTGACACACTAGAATTTTACATGTAATCGGAAGTATGTAAATCGCTCAAGACCCCATATCTCAACCTCACTGGTACTACATTTCTTCCTCTAAATATAAAAAAATTTTCCCCACCATTCGAATGTCTATCGTGGACCTGCAATGTGTATATGTAATCACATAATCTCTTATAGTTAATTTCAACAATCTGTGCCTCCCTAAATCTATGTAAGTGTTTAGGGGTGACAACCAATAATTGGAGGTAATCTTTTCTATCTCTATACACAAAAGATATAGGTATCACATAACATTTCTCTGATGCCTTGCTATGAAATTTCACACTGGAGCTCATGCAGAGAGGATCTACATCCATGTTCCCCTTCCAAGGAGTATAGTCAATCTCAAAGTCATAGGTGTGGAGGAAATCTATCCATATATATGGTATCAAGGTCATATCCTTTTTATATAAGATATAATTGATAATCATTTGGTCATAGTAGATGATATACCACTCACCCATAAGTTAGTGTCTCCACATATTCTTGGTGAAGACTACTACTTCCAACTCATGTTCAGGGGTAATATAGTTATTCTCAAGTGAACCTAACTATAGTGAACCATAAGCAATCACATATTTCTAATAAATTTGGACATAGAGATGCTTGGTCCCTAATTCACCACAGAATACTAGATTCTCTACACCATCCTATGGAAATTTCATGATTTTAGTGCTCATCAATATCTGCCGCAGATGCGGAAAAATCTCCCAAAACATCTCCATCCAGACAAAAGGTTTCCCCTTTTTCATCAAATCAATCAAGAATGTTGCTACTATAGAAAAGTCAAGCACAAAATTCTTATCATACCTTGCCAACCCAATGAAAAGATTGTACCTAGGTAACAGTCTTGGTTTGTTCCCATGCAGGGACAACCTCTAACATCACTGGATCCTCTATAACTCCAATCTCATAAATGTGGTGTCCTAGAATGTGGAAATCTCATATTCAAAACCAAAACATTGATAAATTCTTGTAATTATGGTTCTCTCGTAATATATCCAAGATAATCATAATGTGTATCGTGTGATCCTCCTCAGAGTTAGAGTACACTTGGATGTTATAGAGGAAGACCATGATGAACCTATCTATGTAAGGATGAAAGATGTGATTCAGGAGTTCCATGAACACTACAGGGGCATTTTCCCTGTCAAACGACATCAATATGTAAACGTAGTTTCCATTCTGACATATGAAAGCCAATTTCGGGAGTCCTCATCTCATATTCGATTATGGAGATAGAAATATCTGAGGACTATCTTTGAGAACCACCTCGCTCTCTTCAGCTGATCGAAGAGGTCATCAATCCACCACAGTGAATACAGATTCTTCACGGTAACCTAGTTCAGGCACTGAATGTGAACACATAATATTAGGATCCATTATTCCTTCTTGAAAAATAAAACGGGGGCCACCCAGTGTGAAACACTAAGTCTTATGAAGCCTTTATGGTGAGTTTCGTGTTGTTATTCCCTCGACTCATGATGCTTTGTAGGAGCCATCCAATATGAAGTTTTAGATATCAAGAACATACCATGATACAAATCAATGCAGATTTCAAAATCCATGTGTGGTGGTAATATGGGGACACCCACAGGAAACTTGCCTTCATAATCCACCCCCACTATAGGGAATCATGGACTCTTATTATCCACTACCCAAAGGGTGGGAATATTTAATTGATGAGAAATATGTTTAACCCTAGTATATGTGATTCCATCAAACACTTAAAGTGTTTAATATTTAATGACATTAGAAAACATGGTCACATCACCGTGACACAGAACACAATATTCCTAAAATAGTCAATCTCGGCATGAACTATAGATAACCAGTCTATATCGAGAATGACACCCTAAGGCCTCATTGCAACAAAAAAGAGACCCCAAAAAACACTTACCCATAGAGTAAGGAAATATATCAACAGCAGTTCATGATTGTTGAATATCCCCATAAGAGTCTCTAAGAATAGGGTTCATGTAAATGGTTCCACTAGAATCACCAAATCTCGAACAAGGGTCATGGTGAGAAAATAGTGACTATCACAAATGTCTATCAAAAATATTGTTAAGGCAGAAAAGTTAGAGATCATACCTATAATAATCCTGACATCCTTTGGATTATAATACTTCCTCTAATTAAGAGAGACTCATCCCCATCCACCAGCTCCCTCGGCCAATGGTGGACCACATAAGAGTGGTTCAGCCAGTACCTCACACCTTTGCCAACCTCCGGCAACGGAAAATTCTCTTCATCCGCACTTTTGACCTTGTGAACCACCCAGAACCTATCTCCACCCTATTCTCAATGGTAGCTCAATAGTCTCATAATCAGTCATACGATGGGTCTAGAAATCTCTTGCCAGATTCCCCATACTTCTACATGGGTAACACAACATTCCCTTCTGTTGACTCACTCTGACATGTGATCCCCACACCACGAATCATGTTTTTTGGGGTCATCCCAGGGAGTTCCTTACCAACTTGGGTCCATGCGTAATTTGTCGTCTACCCACATCCATAATCTCATCTACCTAGGCTCTATGGTATATCCCATTTCTAGTGTTTTCTCTCCTATAAATCTCTCTACAATTATAGATCTCTCCAGTATCCGAGCATAAGTTTAAATTCTATGTGATATCATTGATTCCCTGATATCATAGCGTATCATTTGATCGATGGTCCAAGAACTAAAGAATTATTCCTACACCATATTTTTTCAGTAGTGGTAATGATCGATAAACCTCACCCAGTACTCCACTAATGTCTGACTTCCCTGCTGTAGATGTTGGACCTCTTGTATGCACACAAAGTGTAACGTCATCAAGAAACTACTACTCCATGAAGAGGTTATCATCAACATCCTATGATATGATCTTATAATCATGCATCTATATCAATAAACTCCATCATCACCCTAATAGACCCTAATAAAGGCTCGCAACCTAAACTATCATCTGGTTAGAAGGAATCCTCACAAGGTCAAACACATGTGTGACTGCCTTAATCCAATCCTAAATACTGATGTGTAAGTCCCACCTTGAAAACTAGGAATTTGTGGTCTTTGAAGCTCATGCAATTCACTCACCATGTGTGAATCATCTATCAGTAGTGCTATTAGTAACTACTGCTCGATGGGTCGTGGTATCGCTGCTACACTACCCATATGTGCTATCCCCGATTCAGGTCCCCAAAGGATGCCTCAACACTTAAAGGATCATTAAAATGATCACACATATTAATCAAGGATGGATTTATATGTAGAGGGATTATTAAATAGATCATGATAAACCATAGTTAATAGATTATACCTATTGAGATGACTTAATAAGTACATGAGAACACACCCAAATCCTATAAGATGCATGTACTGTTAACTTTCCTACAACTAGTTTCTTCATGTACCAATATGGAAATAAGAATTTAGAGGCCTGGTGTATGGATACATCGCCCACCAGATCAACACTGGGTTCCCGAGATGAAAAGTTGAACTCAATATACTTACCACTATTTCTTCCAAACCAACCTCACTGTCTCCCAGTCCTTAAGTAGAAAAGACCACTTCTAATACCACAATATCATGACCCATTAGAGGGGGATCCTTGACACAAATACCCCAAGATCACCTTATATTGGCCAGGGGTAGGTGACTAGCATAATGTAGGAATATCATAAAAATGGAAGGAATTTTCGAATATTCTTGTACATCTGCACACATCTCCAAGCTCAAATTGATGAATTATAACATCACTAAGTAAAAAAGTCATGCATTCACTAACACACCAACCACAAAGTATGATAGTAATATGATATTAAGTAAACATGGATAGAATAAAATCCAACGATAGGAATGATTCTGATAATGTGAATGGAATATTTATAGAAACTCATCCTCTGAAAACCCTACCTGAATGATATGGGTAACTTATATCAATGAAATTATTAGAGAAGACCTCGTTAGTCTAATCACTCTAAGAACCACCTTGAACTGGTCCTCCAAGAAGTCAATAAAAGCATCAGTTGATTTCACAAGACATGAAACATGGTGGAAAAGACCACACAAGGGTGAGAAAAACAATAATCAGTATGACACCAAATAAACCCAATTGAATACAACTAATAAATAAATTCTTTATACCCAAAAAAATAACACACAATGTATAAAACAGGGAAAACAGAAAAAGTATACCTCAAGGGAAACACACGAAATAAAATCATCAGACACAAATATATGTTTAATCACAAAAGAAGGATTATCAGTCATAGTCCACTGAACACCCATAGTTGATAACAGATGGAGTTTCTATAAAAAATGGAGTATCTATAACACAATGGGTTTCAATAACACAAGGAGTATCAAGGAGTCACGAAACCCCCAAGTCACATAGATATCAAGTCATATAGTCACCATTTTAAATATAGCAACATGATTCCACACATAGCATGCTCGTTGTGGGAGAATCTACTACTGAATTAGTTAGGTTGTTTTACAACATCCACAAAAATTCAATTAGAGTATCCTAAAAAGGAATGTCTTATATGAACAGTCTAAGCACATTAAATGGCTCATAATATAGACTGATGGATTGAATTATATGGTTATTTTTGTAAAACAATCAAACCCAACCCACCAGAACCGAATTGACCAAGTACGGCCGACCCGACCATACCCAATATGGCTAACACAACATGGTATATTATGGACCAGCCAAAACCAACCGAATGGACCACTACGTCCCACCCACTAGCCCTTCGGATCAGCATGACCATCCTAGTCCGACCCACTACATGCAGTCTGGTTATCTCTTATAGAAGCAGTCCACCCTAGAAATGATCCTCGATCCCCATGGTCAACCCAGACCATGTGGCTCCCCTCGTGATTCCCAATAAATGTTTTTCCATGCCACATTTCATAATGATATCCTTCTCCACTACAAGCCCTGTGGATTTTACACTATGGTTTCCTCTGACACAGCTTCAAACCGTGTCCCAGATCGCAACTGCAACATCCTGTCATGACACCCGGTCATCACAGGTGGCTTCTGTCACCATGGGCCCCAACATGGAATCTACAAGACCAAGGCCTACTGTAGCCATAGACCAACCTTTCGTGGCCCATAGCCACCTCGCTCTCTCCCAAGATTGGCCTCGTTGACGACATCTTTTCTTCACCATCATAGTCCACCTCATTTCATGAACTATACAATGCTTCCATCGCATGTCTAATATGTTACTATGTGGTCGAATCCTCTGATCTCAGACTATTCCATCATTAATCGAAGGGGCAACAGTCTGTCATTCACATATGGGTTTCAAGGAACTAGAACACACAAAGAACTTAATTGATTGATAGGATATGATAATGTACACAGATTACAAAAGAACAGATATTGGAATTTTTCATGTCGGCCTTTCTTCAGTCCTCTTAGGAGGTTTAATGAGGAATAAAATTATATAATCACAATGATCTATATCCAATTTTCAAATCCTGCAACAATTATCCATCCTGTAGTAATAGACAAACCATAGATCATCCTTCTCATTGGTTGGTCTGCATTCATTGTTGAATCCAAGAGTGGAAGAGGAAACCACAAAGAGATCAACATCCTACCTCATCGTTGGATTATTTTTTGATTAAGAACAGAGGTTAGTGCCACCATCGATCCTCGATATACCAGTGTTCATCGACGTTCATCTGAGAGGTTTCTATCTCCTTTCCTTAGAGGACTTATATGGTTATGATGATAAACCCAACTTTATTTGACAAGAACTATTAATAAGGAAATCTACCATTATGTCATCACAAAACATTACATAAAATAAACATGATTTATTTTATTTCATTTAATGTCCGAAAAATAGTTGTCATATTCATCCCATGCCTATCAGTGTTAGGCCACCCCTAAGGTAAAGTCACTTCTCTGAACACAATGGTACCCTCATATTTCTGATCTGGGAACCCATTAAAGAGTTAGTTAACATTTTGAAGAAACATTATCGTGCACACTATTAAAAAGCTTATCATTTTTCAAAAAATTGTTTTGGGTACACCAGTCGTTGGAATCACAAGCTGTCACAATGCATGGCCTAATATATATATCAATTTTTTTATAATAATGAAAATATTGAAAAAAGAGTAATTAAAAATAATCCTTAATACCAATTTATATCATACGAACCTAGGATCCACTTAACATGATTCCAATCCAACTGGTCACACAACCTAAACACACCTCTCATTTTGCACATGTTTTAAAAATAGCTGTGGGGGTTCATGGTGGTGTAATAGGGAGACAATTCCCATATATCCAAGTGGCACAAAATATATAATAATAAACAAAACAACAAATGTATAATATATAGAGACAAAAAAATGATATGACTGGAAACCCATCATAGCAGAGGAACTTTTAAACTGATGGAACCATATTAGTAAATAACAAAAAACTGTAAATAACCAAGAAACTATAATAATATCAAAATCCAATAGGAATGGATCTATAAATAATGTCATGGAATGATAAAAATCACATAGGTGAGGAGGGAAACACATAGAAAATATTTGAAACAGATGTACCAAAAGGAAAAAAGACTATTGCACTATCCCATCGAGCATATTCTTGGTCACTTCCTTCTATACACCATAATATAAAAAATTCATACAAAATATCGTTTTCTTAGAACAATCCCTTATCCATTATTTTAGACATGTAATCTAATCAGGTACCAAATACAACCTAAATTTTTCCTATGATTAAATCCTAATAATACATGACAAATGATGTATATAATTAATCCATGAATTGTAAGGATATATGCATTGTGAATGTAATAAGAATAATAACAAATGATGAATAAATAATCACAATTTGGCACTAGATCCTAAAGGAAACATAAAGTTTCTTCCATCTTTTGTATTGGTTGAAATGAAAGTTTTACTAGTAACCATATATATATATATATATATATATATATGTAACTATAAAATATATATAGTTGTATATTGTATCATAATTTATGCATTATGTAAGTGATAACATATGGAGTCATATACCTCGGTACTTGGTGTTAGCTAGACTAGGGAATAACTCGAGCATCCATAACAAGTTTAAAGGATCTTATAAGCCCCAATATAGGGTAAAAGCCCTAGATATCATAATTAATGTGGGAAATCATTCTCAATATTCCAGATAGGCAGTGTGAGACATCATTCGCAACACCCTAAATAGATTAATGTGGAACTTCATTCCCATCACACTGATAATAGAATAATTGTGAGATATGTCAAGCTGAAACACCTGATGTAAGGGAGAGTTAAACAACATTCTCAATAGGGACCATAACCAATGTTCCATATCTAATATCTATGGTATAATATAATAATAATAATCTAAGTGATCAACTTATTATAATTACAACCATCAAGTCCAATATTTAAATGTGTTACAATATTCAAATAATATATTTCATTTTTACAAAAGATGTATCATGTGATTCCTACCAAATTATATTTTATCAATTTAATAATAGAAATCCATATTTAAGATAATCTGTTCAATATAAAAATGAATTTAATTAATGTTGGCATAAATATTGATAAACATGGCATAAAAACCCATGTAGAATATTTTTTTTAGTTTAATCAATTATATTGATATAGTAATTCTATTTTTAATTCAATACTTTCAAATAGATGGCTCCCTATATAAAAAAAGTGTTATAGTTGTGGGGAATTCCATTTATAACC
This sequence comes from Viscum album, assembly GCA_963277665.1. Taxonomy (NCBI): domain Eukaryota; kingdom Viridiplantae; phylum Streptophyta; class Magnoliopsida; order Santalales; family Viscaceae; genus Viscum; species Viscum album. Next base: position 900,534,180 of record OY728127.1, read on the forward strand.
CAATACGAATACATATGAGATGTTATGGTCAATTAATAAATAAATTATATAGTGTAATTTGAAGCCAAAATACCCATGGGTTGTATTTGGTTAAGTTCAACATCCTATATTTAATTTACAATGATCAATGGGAGTATAACATCATGCGTATATAAAATTACAATTAATGAAGCAATTTTAAGGAAACACACAATAAATGTTGGTGTGTAGCCTAATGATAGAGATTTTATAACAACTCACTTTAAAAATAAATCTACTAGATAACATACCATAGGTCCATATATCACTCTTCATCAAATATCAATTTTAGGTTCGAAATAGATCAGATGAAAAATGAATTATTTTCCAACAAGAGAAACTATGAATGGAAATAAGAGGACTCAAGAGCCTACCTCTGACTATCCAATGTTATTGATGACTCTTGATATCATTTCCAAATATAGGTGTAATAAATTAACTTAGATAAGGGAGGGTGTGATCCAAATTATGGATGAAATGATGTCCACTACTGGAAATAAGATAATTGAAGGAGGGATTTAGGATTTATGTTCATTATGAAAATTTTGGTAATTTCAGCCACAAAATAGGGGTCAAATGGTTTTTCTACATGTTTGAAAAAACTACAAGATAACCCTATGCACCACACATCATTATGGATAATTATGCATAATTATTATTCAAAATTTCCCTAAATGTGTGGTGACCATGTATATTGGATTATCATAATATAAAATGTGCTCCATGTGGACGCCCACCTGACGATTCATGGTTTAATAAAACTTTGGGGCCCCGTACACCACATTTTCAAGAACAATATGTTTATGAGTAAACATGAAGGCTGGGTTGTAGGTTTTCTCCTAACCATGAGAAGCAATTTTTTTTCCTAAAAACAAGGTATTGAGCACTGAGAAAACCATGAACACCCGCGTTACCTCCCTGACTATATTATTTAACATTTCAATTACCTTACTGTGTAATTTAGACAAAAAATTATCAATGTTTACCTTTATGAAAATATTTCTCATTACACAAGGAATCACAATCATGGCATACAAAAGTGCAATATTTCTAGAACTTATATACCATGCCATTGGTTCCATCAGGACATATCATCAAACATTTTATTACAATAAACTCACCAAGTGAAGTATTTTTGCACTTCATTTCGTCACGGCCATGTACTATTTTGATAACGTCCATATGTATATTGGAATTATCTAAACACACCATGACATATTTTTAATGTCAAAATATCAATCAAAAAACATAGGTCACCTTATATATAGAGTTATTGATCATGAAACACATGATATTTCATGATAAAGATCATAATAAATTATTAAATTAAATAATAAACATGTGATTTATGTACAAATAAAATCCACATGCATATGAGAATCTATATAAATGTAATCATTATCTAATTATCCTTATCAAAATGAGGACAGAACATACATTAAGAAAAAGAATCTAGGGATCCCAAATCCAATTTAAGAAGTGTTAGTGCCACTATACACTCTATATTTCACCTATAAAAAACATGAATAAGAAAACATGTACATCAATCCTATATAGAATACCATGACACACCAATTTGAAATATTTCACAGTCATGATACCAATATTTCAATCACGTTGTTTACTTTTTAAATATATTTTTCAATGAATATGTCACTCATTTTTCCAACCAATAATAAAATTATTTTAATATATATATATATATATATTAAATTTTTAGTGAAAATTTTAATGAGATTTTGAGTTTAAAAGTGGATATTCTAACAATGATACCATTGGAGTTGGTTCCCTAAAACCAACTGAATTTTTACATTGATAACTATAGTATAAATATCTATTAACATAATGATTTTTATTCTATTTAACATTAATGGTATAACTGCCATGGCATATTCTTCATTTAAATTGACTATAGAAGTTCCCTCTTATACTGAGACCCAAGATATGTCATGATGATATTCTCAAATGATATGTTATATGGTATAGTTACATTATTTGGATGGGATAATGATGATGTATGAATATGATGTGATGGAGGCTTATCTGACATTGGGCATCCTTCTCATGATGTTTGAATTTTGTGATCGCTATGAATGAAGATTATGTGGATGAACCCATCTATAAGAATTCTTCATGTTTTATGTGTGATTATACATTCCTATTTATGAATGTTTGTGTTTGTCCAAAGACTTGATATCATTATTATTTCCTATCACAAGTACTGTAATTTCATTAATGGATGAAAATCATTACGATATATGATTACTATGAGTAATCCTATGTTGGGTGCATCATATGTTTTATTAAATTTATTTAATGGCCGGGAGAGAAATTTTCCATTCTGTGTTAATAGAAGAAGATATCTTTTACCCTTTGATTGAAGTAGAATTTTATGGTATAAATTCAAGGATATAGTTTTTTATAATAAATTACATTTTTTAAATTCAATAAAATATATATCAATGTTATAGGGAGGTGAAACAAGTATAAAGATTTTATTATGGAATATCATTAGAAAATAGGATTAAATTACCCAATAGAATTTTTAAGATTTTTGATGTAGTTACTATAATATGAACATTCTCTATGGGAGCCATAACGTGATGATAGACATTGATCTTCGAATTTGGAAATGTTCATCTATTTACATTTAAAAAGTGTCCTAGATGGTTACACACTAAGTATATCTATAGAATCATTAAAATTTATTAAATTAAAGTTTGAGAATTGAATTATTCCAAGTTAGTGTAATTTTATTTTTTAAAGATAATTAGATCATAAAAAATTCATTCATGAGATATTCAAGATTATAATATGCCAGTTTAATTTAATATATTCGTTATTTATTTATAGTTTAATGAATTTAATATCTATTTAGCCCGATTTATTGTGAATATAGTGAAATAAATAATTTATTAATGTTATCTGATTATATAAATAAAAAAATACATACTTTACAGTTACAGTTTATTTGATATTTATTTTGTAAAATAAATTTTTTATTTATCAAGATTCTCCAATATTATAGGAGGATTAATATAATGTTAATTATCTATTAAATATAGTAATATCATTTAGATAAATTTTTATTTCATAGATATTTGATCATTAGTGGCCTCATAAATTAATAAATCTTATTATTTAAGTATGTTGACATGTGTAATGTTTTTTATGAATTAAATAAAAATATATATTTAGAAGATAATATTTTAACATTATCTGGAACATTAAAGTAATAATTATTTTCATATTATTTTAAATGAATTGTTACATGAGTTTTATATTCCTTGTTAACTAAAATAAAAACTTTTATTCTTATTTTAAGGGAATGTTTACATGGGATTTTATATAGGATTAAACAAAAAATATATAATTTATTTATATCCCATATGATGTTATTGTAATGGCCAGAACATTCCTGGCCCATTTATTTTCCAAATTCTAAGATTTGAGGTGTCCTGGACACCAAAAATGAGTGAGGAGGGCATTAGTGTCGGTGATAGGGCCACACTGTGGTGTCACTTATTGGTGACACCAATTGGTGTGACACTGATTTTCATGTCACTGATTGTTGATCCCCGATTGGTGTGTTGCTGATCAGAGTGTCATTGATCGGTGTGTCCTGATTTGTGTGTCCTGATCGATGTGTCATTAATTAGAGTTCCCTGATCATTGTGTCATCAATCGATTTTTCACCAGTCATTCTCACTAAGATATTGGTCACCCGATTAGTGCCACAGGGGGGGATATCGGGGTTTTCTTTCCTATTATTCCCTGTAATGACTCTTTGATGTTTTAACACCACATTAAAGAGTATTATGACCATTCAAAAAAAATTTAAATATGTTTTATACCCCCATTAATTGTCCGTCACTTAGGATTACCAAAACATGTGGCCTCCTTACTCGGTTTCAAACCATGTTTTTCATTTATTGTGTTTCCCCTTATTTTGAGTTTTCTAGAAACCCTATATCTCACATAACATATACTCACATCCTAGATGAGAATTACTAAATAACAACTAATTTCATCATGTGTAACCATCCAGTCACGTTGTGAAACCACTATCTACCTATAAAACCGTCTAATATTTCATATCTCTCCATTTATCACATGTAGTTTCCGTACTCTTAATGGGTGGTATTTCTTCCATCCCTTGATATATTTCGAGTCCTTCTTCCCATGTCTATTTGTGTGTCCGTGCTAGAGCCTTAACTACTCACTCTTGGAGTTCTTTTAGTTCTTCCTCTATAATTTTTTCATCCCCAGTTCCTGGTATGAGGATAAAACATTGACCGTTGATCATCATGTATGGGTTTTCATTTGTCTCTCTTTATTGTGTACCAGACGAGGTTGATACGATAATGTTTTTTTGGGGATGGATTCAAGCAAACCGTAATGAAGATAATAATTTTTTTAAGAATGGAGTGGTGTTTTTAATGATGATGATTCTGTATTATTTTATCATACATTATATAATGTGAATTCAATGTGCTTGTGTCCACTAAAAATCATGGCCGTTGGTGGTCCTTCATTATGAACTAATGAACATCTATTTTCTAGATAATATGGGGATTGAATGGCTTTGACATGTAAAATAGTTAATCTAATAAACTCAGTTGATAAAATGGATTCCCAATGAACAAGAATACTTGTGTGATCACCCAGGTTATGCAAAAAGAAAAAAAAACTTAATGAATTGTGTGATTAATTCTGGTAACACCCTTTCTCTGTTCTAGTGATGTGTGTGGTTGTTCTATTTGACGCCATATGGGATGATGTGGATGGGGATGAGACTTCATGTTGTTGAGTTGTGGATTGTGGACCTGATCCGATGTGGGGCCATACGATGGGTCTTGGTTTTGTTTTAGAACATCGAGGGATCTCACATATCCCTTTTGTTGTTGTGACAATACAACAGAACCAGTTTTGAATGAATAAATTAATTCTTGGATGTTTTTCATTCATTGGCTTGTGTCTATGATTGTTAGTTTCCCAGTAGTGAAGATTTATTTAAATAGAATCATATGAATATGATAAAAAGAATGGGTTAACTGAGGAGTTGTTTTCCACTAATGAGTTGTGCTTGGTTGTGGTTGTTTGGATTTTTGCAAATGAATAGTAACAAGGGTGTTTGTGTATGGGCTTGTTTCGAAAACATTATGTTTGGATGAGTTTATTCCAACCAATGTGTATTTATTTTGTTTTTTTTTGCTTCATATTTTCACCACACACAATTTAAGAACTTCATGGAAAACACCCCTATTTCACGGGGGAGGGTGTTTTCCCAACATCCAATGGGGAGCTAGTTATTATCTCTTTTCTACTCCCACACCCAAGCGTCCAATGACTCTTCATGCAGTATTTGATGGCCTAAAGTCAATTGTAGACTTTCATTGTTTGGGAATGGTATGTTTTAGTGGTTTTCCTAGGTGTGTGTGGGAAGGGTTATTTCCCAAGAATCTTCAGGATGAGGCCCATGTGTCTTCTAGAAAGGGAGTGGTTATTCTAGAATAGGTGTCTTCTGGCGTGGTAGAAATTGTTGTGGACTAGGTGTCTACGTGCGGGGATCTGTGTGGCGGACCAGGTGTTTTCTGGAAGGGATGTGCGGTTGTTGTATCCCCGTTGTGTATGGTTTGGGTATGGCAGTAGGACTGTGTTGAGAATGGCGGGGGAGGTCTGATGCATAGGATTTATTAAATAACTTGTGGGAAAGGGGTGCGGGGTACCCAAAGATCAATGGGATATTAATATTATTTTACCTGACTTGCATTATTTGGGGAGTGTTCGTTGGTGAGGTTGGGTTGTTAGTTTCCTTCCTTGGGGCTTTGGTAACCACCTTTTTCTCACAGGGCATTAGAATTTCTCCCCACCAGTGCATGAGAGCTTCTGGTATTCCCTACTGAGTATACATGTATACTCACAATATGTAGATAAAACTACTTTAAGGTTTTCAGGAGGACTTCAGGGACTATGCAAGACAGTACTAGCTTAGGCATCAGGACAATTGTCATTGCCATTTTATTTATTTTGGTACATTCACTATGGAGTTTTCTTGTACTTGTATGGGTAAATATTTGATCAAGCATATTGGAATGTGTTTTACCTTTAATTATAAATTCATATTTTTAGTTTTTGGGATTTTAACATTGTATCTTCCTATCCAACTAAATAATAAGGGGAATTCCTTCCACATTACGTGTGATTCTATACCCTTGGTTCTAGTCGCCTTTCTAGGGCCTATTTAGTCTGGGAATCGTGGGTCATTATGTCTCCTTCAACTTGAGGAAGGAAGGGTCTGGCGGTTTTCTATCCCATCCCTCATCTTTTTGAAGGCATGTCGTGGTAGTTATCCTAATTTATAATACCTAATATTCTATGGCATTGACATGTGATCCTCCAACAAGTGATTTCTCTAGTGAACTGTTTTGTCATTTTTTAGAGAGGAAAGAGAGAGTCCAGAATCCATTTATTATGCTTTAGGAAATAGAATAAAAGACAATAATTTTTTATGATCAATAATGAATAACATGACACAACTTTTCCTATCATGGTTGTATTTATGAGATCTAAAATGTTTTTCATTGTTTTCTTGAGAATGTGTGGATATGTGTATAGTGGATCTCATTTGGACAATCCGATGACAATAAAAAAAGTGAATGGTAGAGTTAGGACATATGATTGGATTATAAAAAAAACAACAATGTCAATATGACTGAATATCAGGTTGGTGGCGTCAATAATGACTAACAATAAAATTAAAAATAGAATAATATATGTATATATTTTTTTAATAATAAATTATAAATTATGTATGATGGTCCCTTCAATGGATCCCAGGCTATTTCATTGAGTGTAGACTAAAATATTTTAAATAAGAATAACATCCCAGTTCCTTGGATGTTCCCATGAACCATAAAGTTGTAATAGAGTAGCCACATTAATTTTTATTTATTATTGCGAATATTTTTAATTATATTCGTCTCAAAAAACTAGTTTTTCCCCATATGGTCGAGATAATTTATTGAATCATAGTTCACATGATAAATTTTATATCAATGAATAATGAGTAAAAAAATTCATGAATATTTTTACATTATTAATTAAGTGATTATGTAATTTTTTTATTTCAATAATTTATTATGTTTTAATATAATAATTTAAATAAATTTAATTTTTATGGAATGATTTTTGTTCACATGAATGCATTTATTTATTTATTTATATATTTTTTCATGTTCAAATAAAATATATAAAATAAATTTATAGGGTGTTTAATAGGTTTAATGTGTTATATTTTTTCATCAACTATAATGAATTTATTATATATAAATTAATCTATATTATATATTCTATTAATATAAGTATATATATATATATATCAATAAAAATATGTTTGTATATATTATGTTTTATGTATAATAAATTTAAAAACCATGGAGGCAAGAGGAAGATCCTTTTCTTCCTTTCTTATAAATCATTATTAAAGGAGATTGACCTTGTTTGTGTGAAAATACAAAACAAGGGGAATTATTACAAAAATATTTTACTTTTATATAGTCATGATACACCCTACACATTTTTTGTCACCCCTTCTAATGTTTGGGGGAGGGATATTAAGGGGACGTAGTGGGAATAACATGTCAAACTATATCCCATCCACTGCCCCCATGTTAATATATATATATGTCCCCGAATATAATAAAAAAATTATAAATTTTGAAAAACAATCAGTGTTTCTTGGTGACTCTAGCAGCATAGGTGGAATTGTGAAATTTAATTAAAATTAATTTATTATATTAAGTTCATATTAAATAATTAATTTTTGGTGAGATGTATTTTATAGTTTAAATTTTTTGAATATTTATTTCATAAGGATTTATTGTAACAGTTTCACCATTATATATTTGTTAAATTAAAGGAAAAGATAATTTTTTTCTCTTGAAGCATGATATGTTTTGAGAATTGGGTCTCAAATATGGAATCTATCAGTTTTTTAATCTCAAAAGGTGTTATAGGATGTGGTAAAAGTCATAAGAGATGACATTGGTGTTTGGTTGAGTGACGGATAATGGTCAGGTGGCCTTGGTGAGAATTTAATCTCCAGGCATGATGTCATGTTGCAACTACTAGGAATCAAAACATGATGTATTATTTGGATGAGTATAAAGTTCAGGGGTGATGATATAAAATAATGATTGAGTCATGGGAGATGTCTTAGGCTAGTGGGTTAACTTATTAATGAAAATATATTTCATGTAGTTTATAAAATACTTTTTTAGATTAGTGGTTTTCTTGAATTTTGTAGTCTGGATTGTTTTGGGATTAATTTTTTTGATTTATAAAATTTTTAGATGATTTATAAAATTTTGGTAAACTATAGTATATAAGGGTCACCATACATAATGGTATCCTTTGGTGATTGGTAAGTGTAAACTCCCCAAACATTACTTGAATATAGACAATTTTCTATTTCCAATACATAAAAGCAAACCCTTAGTACATCTGTATTACACTATGGTATGTAAGAGTCCGCCTGTGAGGATGTGATAAAATGGATATGCCATACATAAGGGTAAATATGGAGCCAACTTGTATACATAAATGTAAAAAATGACAATGAAAATATATAACAGTAAACATCCTTGATACATTTGAGTAATGTCATCATGCAAGAGACTATGTTATTAATAAATAAATGTTTCTTTTAATACATAAGATTCATTCTTTGGCATGAAGGAAATATATATAAAATAAGACACATACATTTCACTCTTTGATATATAAAGGTATGTGGGATTGAAAAATTTGTTATCCTATAGATATTTATGGGTCAATATGGTGGATGATACATAACTGTAAGTTTTGTTTTTGTTGATACATTAGGGGAAAAGAGTATGTTAAAAATAGATTATGTCTAATTTTTTCTAGATTATTCAAAAATATAAATACAATTTTAACATGATGTTTAATAGGGGAATTATGTTTTTTAATGCACACTATGTACATTCCTAGAATAATTCTCCCATTCATCTCTTCATCCAATAGTGTGGTATTAATTAATTCTCATGAATTATTTGGGATATTTGATCTATGTGTTAACATAAGTTAATATATCATTCCCCTTTAATTGTTTTACAATTTATTACCCTTTTGTGCATGAAATTAGTTTTTTGGTGGTTTTATTTTGGATTGTATGTCAAGCACACCGAATCATGGTGGAATCATTCCAACATGTTGTTAATTTTATTCATCTTAGCTAGAGGGGATCCGTAGATAATGAATGTACTTGATTTAGTGTAGGTTTAATGATTAATATATCTTCTAAAAATATTTTATAATGTTTAATTATTATGGATAAAATTTATAGACCAATTTAAATAAGAAATTGGTAATTTTATATATAATGAATATGTGAATTCCATGGATGGTGTAAACACATTTTCTTAATGATTTGATCAAACAAGATCACCCAATACATATTTCCTTTATAATTACCTATGTGTGGATTTTGGGTTATAAAATATAATTCTTGTAAAAAATAATTATAAATACTTTATAATCAGTTTAGGGTATTTTTGATGGATTATGGTTTGAGTGTTGGTGGGTGATGTTTGGTCACGCTTGGATTAACTTTGATTGTAGTGGACAAGCTTTCCTTATAATGGGGATAACTTTGAATGAGGCTGGTGATCCCTATACCCAACATTAATGATGATAATTTATGTCATGTGGCATGTGAAATATTTCCTCACCACTTATATTTGATCATCCATATATGGAAAATTATTTATATCACTGATGAAAATTCCCTGAGTAAAATATATGTTACTTGGTCTACAATGGACCCATGGACACATGATTGATTCCATGGCCACTTATTATTGATGTTTTAACTATATTATTGTCATAAATTTCATAAAATCCTAAATAGTTATAAATTAAATTAAATATACATAGTTTTCCTTGTGATAATATACCTTGTAATACATCATGGTGGGGAAGTTTAAATGAATAAGAAGGATTATCTTAGAGATATTTGATATAGAACATTGTTATACATAAAATACTTTTGCATAATTGTCTATCATACAGGGTGAGTGTTCTACCTCCACCAATATGTGTGTGTATCCAAGTTGAGATACCTTGGAATAGATTTTAGTGTTGACTCCATGAGGGGACTGACCCATTCTTAGTTGAATGAATGATGTGCTTCATTCCTCCACTCTAGCACGATGTCTATGTTTTATTTCTAATATGGATGATTATTCTATAATACAAGAAGGGATGTGTTGAGGGATTATATTCCCACATATTGATGAGTATGGGTCCTAGATTTTGATAATCTGATAAGTAACCCATGAGGGGTGTTCATACATTTTTGTGACCAAGGAGCTATAGTGGGTGCCTAGGTTTTAGGTTGAATCTAGATAGGATTAGTGAATGAGGGTTAGTGAGGTTGTAGCCTGGTATGAATGTAGTAAAAAGTATAGGATGTTAACATATGATTCTGACCAAGGAAATGTGTGGTAGGGTTTGGGTGAGTATGTAGCCCATTATATTATGATGTATATGTTAAAAATGTGGAGGAGATTTCCCCTATTTGTATGATGATATATGATTGGTATTATAGGGAGAGACATAATTCCCCCTAATGTGATATGTGATTCCATGGAGGGGAGATATTCCCCTTAATGAGATATGTGATTCAAAGGAGGGTCTCGATGCCTACATTAGATGATATATGATTACATATAAGGGTGATATTATCCCATAATGTGATATTTTATTCCATTTAGGGGCATCATCCCTCTCAGACATGACGTGTGATATTACGGAGGGGCACCATTCCCCATCGAGTTTAGTGTTAGATGATTCTAAGGGGGGTATATATCACCACATGAGTGTATGATGTGATGGTATTACTGGTTTGGTTCCATTCCACCAAATATATATGATTAGATGATTATAGGGAGGGACACCATTACCCCTAATGTTGATGTGATGTGATGGTACTGGGGAGGTCTTCCACTCCCAGAATGTTATTTATCTAGTTTAAAGTCATCCAAAAGTGGCTGAAGTGGGTACAGTTATCATCATGTGTCACCATATAAGCTAAGTATTGAAAATGATTTATTTTATTCTTTTTAATAGTTTATTTATTTTCATATGAATATTACATTGTGCATGCACTATATATACTTGTAATCTTAGGTACACTATTGGTGGTGGCTTACTGAGTTATAATCACATAATATTCACGATACCTTGACACATTAGTACTTGAAAATACCTCTCAATTAAACTACAAGTAGGGAGGAGAAAAAATATAATATAATTAAGCTATAAATCTTAGAAGGATTTTGGAAATGGGGATGGTTAGGGGACTCAATATAATGTAGTGGCTTTTAGATTTATGATTATTATTGTTAGGGATGTATATGAACTAACCACACATTTTTTTACTTTATTTTCAACTCATTTGACTTTATTATAATATTTTATTTGTTATAACATGTTGCATATTACTTATATCTAGTTGTGTTGATTTTCTATTCATATAGATAGTTTTATGTATGTTTTTATGTTACTTGTACTTTTTTTTACAATGAAAGGAGGGTATATTCTCCCCATAGTGAAACATTAGACCTTAGATTCTATCCAACAACCTCTAGCATGTGGAGAGGCATGTTTGAGTGCTTGAGGAACCCTATTATTATTATGTTAGGGTAATAAAACATGGGATGTAAAAAAGTGGTATCAAGGAACTATTTTATTTTATTACTATTGGGAAAAATTCCATCACGGTAACGTTGAAATGTATTTCAGTTGATTGGGTTTATTGAAAAAATAGGATTAAAAGTTATGTTTTGGAGTTTTAAATAGGTTATTTACATGTTCTGTCAAAAAAGATTCTAGAAAATGAACTGGATTCCCTTGAAGGAGTAAAATAATTCCATACATAAGGTGATGCCATTTCCTCGTGTCTTCCATATTTTTGGGTCCAAAAATTAGAGGATAGATATAATCACAAATTTTGTATATCCATGGTGGAATTATAATGATATAGTAATGTCATGAGCTCTTCAAAGACTGGGATTTACTAAGGGAGTATAGTGAAGTTATGTATCATTATGAATTAGAATCCTGAATGTGTGAATAGTGGATTGTAATCATCATGACTACACAAAGCTTCATGAAATGGAAATTTCCATGGTGATTCCATAAGATTGGTAGATTCTCAAATGATATGGTAGAGCTTAAAATAATGGATATTTTTTTATGTATACTTCTAGAATCATAGGGAATTCCTATAAATATTACTCTACCCCCTTTATAAACTCTACAAGACTTATGATGATTTTAAGGCTCCAAATTCAAAAAGTTAATTCATGATGGGTGTTTTTGAAAAAGTGTTTGTGATGAAATGTTATTCATGAAGTCGAAAAAATCTAAATGAAAATTAAAGGCATCTTGAATGTAATGATGTTCTTGAAGGAAATAAAAATCTTACCAAAATTTTTGAGCACTGAAAAGGCTATGTGAGATTCATTAAAGAGGTGAGCGTTAAAAAAAATGAGCATCAAAAATGTTGTTGGGTTTTATAAAGAATAATATATTTTTGATTAATTGGGGATCAATGAAAAAAATTAACTTTAAAATGACAGTGAGCATTGTGAATGTTTTGAAAAGGGATTACCAATAAATTATTGGAAAAGTGATATTCATCAAGTGGAAGAATATACAACATCAACTGATAATCATTCTAAATATACGGATGCATTATCAATGTATAATAAAGTGACATACATATCCACAAAATGTATGTGGATTCCATCTAGAGAAGTGTGGAATGGGAGAGGAATATGGTGATTCCTTCCACCTATAGAGGACTATATAAGGATAGATTTTGGGAATTAATCTTTAGAAGTAGTGAGTTGTCCCTAATCATTATAAAGGAATTGAGACATGCCTTAGAAGTGATATAGCCCAAACCTTTTTCGGATGTGATCCTTAGTGGGTTTGGTACATCAAAAAATTTTAATGGTATGGTCCTTGGAATATCTCAATGAGGGTGATCCAAGTAAAATTGGTCTATCAGATGAGTGATTTAAATTTTATTTTTACATTTCTACAATAAAGAGAGTGATTTGTGTTTTTCTTAACTATGAAATAATATCTTCATAGGATTTTGTTTTAATCATTTATAACCTGATTCAACACCACCCCCTATATGGGTATTTAACCTATTGGGGCTAATAATTACTGTATGGGTTATAGTATATATGAGATAGACGGATCCTATCATGAGATAGAGTGTAGGATCCAAATCTGTTTTTGAGATGTATCAGGACAATTTTATGTAATATTATGCCTTTATTTAAGTATTTTTTTGTGGGATTTAAATAGTAGATCTTTGGCATAAAATAGCTTAATTTTGGAGGGAAAACTAGCAGTGCACAATTGGCACTCATTTTTTCCAAACCGTGGGCCAAGCCTAGAAACCCATGCGAACCCAAAAAATAGGGGATTCAAACTGGTGGCGCACAATTTTTCAATCTTTTCCATTTATAGAGAGATACTATTTGACATAGCTATTTTGGAAGCACTATTATGGTTCACGTCTAGTAGAAACCATTCTTCACATATAAGAAATCATGTGCACGAGATTTAAATCCCATGAAAATTCAATTAAAATTTCTTGAACCATGTATTAAACCCCCCCCTATATTGACCCTAAAATTCATTATATCAAACTTGAAGGTCCCCAAAAAAATTCCATGGTTTTCAAAAATTAGTTCTCAAAGAATTAACGATCCTTTTATGGATCAGAACCTCATTGAGTGTGTGATTTCATCCAAATTAGATATTTCTCTCTCTCTCTCTCTCAGACTCCACTTTCTGGATAAAAGATTAAATTAATATCAACTGTTGGAAATTTTCAAGACCAGGATTAGTGAATCTTGATTCATTTTATCATAGATATATTTTTAATATCTATATCTCATTATTCATTACACTCTCTATCATTCCTCTAAATTAGGGGATTTAATAGGTATTATCTTATCATCAATATTGATGTAGGATGTCTAAATTCAATTATCATAGTCTTGAAATACTATTGATGTATGTGCTGTGAAATATTAATAGGCTTGATTTTCATTGGAATCTTTAATTGAGTAAATTAATCAGTTTATTAATTTATTGTAAATCAAATAGATTTAATATAATCTTCTTCTGATGATGAAATGTGATAAATTCAAGAAAATGTAATATGTTGAAATTCATTTATTTGGATTAATTAAATTTTCAATGAATTAATTGAAATTTTTGTGATTATGAAATTGGAATTGGAATAGTTAATTGGTAAATTAATTAATGGTATATTGAGATTGTGTAATTAGTTAATTAATTAGTGAATCAATTAATATAATATTGTAATTATAGAATTTAATGATGTAATGAATGTTTTTTTAGTTAATTAATATGTGGGTTTATTTTTTCAATTAATGTGGTTATGAATTAATTGAAAAAGTGTATTCTGATATTGTTTTCATAACCTAAATGAGTTAATGGTATATATTTTTAAATAATTATAAATAGTTTAATATTGATTTTTATTATTATATCATGAGAATTAAAGTGATTAATCATGTTTGTTTAATAATTTTAAATTGTACACATTAATGATAATATTTGAAAACAAGGTTAATAGCCTATGAACATTATTTTTTTTGAAATTTTGATATATGGATAATATTGTTACACATGTGACATTGTGATTGATTGATAAGCATTGTGGGATATGAAATTATTCTTCAAAATACCATAGTGATAAAATATTAAACCTATATGGGACATATAAAACTTTTTCAAAATCCCTCCTTGATAAATGTATATGGGAATCATACATCTTCATCCAATTCTCACTTATGTGATTGATTTATAAGTTATTTATGGGACATAAAATGCTTCTTCATATACCAATGGGGTCCTATCCCAAAATGTTTTCATTGGGATATGGTTCTAATTGGAAATATTAAGGAATTCAGATGGATGGATAATGAATTACCATGTGTTATATTGACTAGTGAACTGATAATTTGATATTGTTCAGTCTCCGGAATGGTCATAAGTATCTATTAATGGTTTGGGTGTCCTCGTTAACATGGGAGTTGGGTCATTAAATAAATTTTTATTGAAAAAATTAAATTTAAATAATTTATTGTAGGAATTTTATTCTTTATTTAAATTGATACACTATTATTTAAAATATATTGTTTTAGATGTTATTGTTTGTGTCCTACTGAATTGTAATAACACTCTACTAAATTTTACTAATTATTACCTAAAAAAATTCGTGTTTTCATAACATGATAATGAAAAAGAATCTATGTTATATTGATGAGTTGGGTTAGAGCATGGATGAGTGAACCAGATGTGATTAGAGACCTTCTTGGGAGTTGTAATTCACTTTATTTATTTTAGGTTTTTCATATTGACACATAACACATATTTGGAATCAAATATCTACTAATTAGTTTTGGATATTTTGTCTTTTTTAGACATCATGTGATATTGATATGGTTTTATTATTGGTTATATGATTTGGTTATTCCTATTTACATCCATTATTTTTCTATTTTTATAATGTGTTCATAGTATCCCCATGATCAGTATTTGACCCTCACTACTAGTAATCATCCTCTGGAATATGAAGAGGTGTGCATGAGTTCATCTAACCGACCAGCTTGGGGCCTGGGTGTGTAGAACATGGGATGGGAGGTTAAAAAATTATAACTATGGTGGTTTATTTTTGTTTATTTAGTATTAATATTTTTGAAAGCATGATAATAATATAATATGAATTAATCCTTGTTTAAGAGCTCTTGTATAAGATAATTTAACCTATGTTTGAGGGTAAAATCCAAGTACCTAGGGTGGGATTATTATTATTGATATGTGTTGTCATAGTTGAATGCTATTTCACATTGGGTTATTCACTTATTGTGTATCACAATTATTATTTTGAATTTTTATTATTATTGTAATCCATTAATGAAATTCATTTATAATTGAGTATACCATAAAAATTCTAGGATATCAAGATTATTAGGTGACATGCATCATTTTAGGCATGCATGTGAAAGGCTGGTTTTGCGTATGTGGCTGAAATTGAATATTTTTCCTTGATTGTGAAATTGTACTGAAAAGGAATCCTAATATAAAGTTAAGAATGAAAAATAGTGCAAAATATTAATAAATGGGGGGTATAATGAGAAAAATGATTAATGAGATGAGTTTACCCATTATTAACATTGACCTAGTTGTTGGATTGTTAATTGTAGTGATAGTGCCTAGGTTTCAATCATATCACGAGTAAGTGGAATGACTTTTTTTGGATTTGTGTGAATCCATATCTTTAACTATATTAATGTTGTGAATGATATCCTATGACATGTTTTTTGAATTATAGAGTTATTCCTACATGAAAACTCATGTTTCTAGGATGATTAGTGGTTGTGGAAGGAAATGATCTTCCAACTGTTGAACCTAATACATTTATTGTTCTAGGTCAGGGTTAATGATAAAAAATATTTGTAAACTTTTCTCAATTCAAGTATGTAAAATAATGTTACCCTAGTTGGGTTGTGAAATGAATGTCAGGTAAGACACATGATATTAATTTTCAGCACCCTTTGAAATTTATCTGAGAGGGTAGACATAAGGAATTAGTGTTTTGGGATGAGTCCATCACCAATATACTTGACCATTGAGTAGCACATTATAAGAAGATTTTCATGATGGCTAATTAAATGTCATATGTTTAAGTGAAGTAACGGTGGGACATAAAAACTCAAGATAGATAGCTAGATAGTGTGGAGTGGAATTTCACTTATGGGATGTTCATGGAGCACTTTTACCCAGATATGATGAGGTAGGATAGATCAGATATGTTTATGAGGATTAATCATGGGAGTATGTCCATCCTGGAATACGCTGGTCACGTTTTAGAGTTAAAGTTCTTTTCACCAACATTGGTAGGAGATGAGGATAATGTTCGAAAATAGATTCTGGACGGTCTTAATGTGAATTTATGTTGTATGTGAATATCTTCATGCTAAATATGTTTTTTGAGGAGGTAAATCATGTTCTCATATCTGAGGGGAACTTGAAGGTGGCTTCTAGTGGATGAAAAGTTGCCTCTAATGGATGTTCAGGAGGTATGACTTCTGAGATCATATTGTTGCACTATGATAATGTTATCTACGGTGGTAGTAAGAATAGTAGCCGAGAGGAAGGATTAGTTTCACATGACCTTGCATGAGTGATCTGTCATGTGTGTGATTTATTAGGGCACTTCCATTGATAGTTACCCTGACAAATGGTAGAGTGATGTAGGTATGGTAGGATGAAATATCTATAGAGGTTCTTTAGGATCCCATGATATATGGGTAATGATCGAGCAACTAGGCACTATTAGAGTATGGGAAGGGTAACTACTACACTATATTAGTCTGATAGTT
The DNA here is from genome assembly GCA_963277665.1 of Viscum album. Taxonomy (NCBI): domain Eukaryota; kingdom Viridiplantae; phylum Streptophyta; class Magnoliopsida; order Santalales; family Viscaceae; genus Viscum; species Viscum album. The sequence goes on from OY728127.1 coordinate 900,551,726, forward strand.
GGAGTTCTACTAGATGTGGAAGATGAGGAAGTGGATGCAGTGCTTCTGGGAAATATCACTCGTATTAGTATAGTGGTTCAATTTAGGGGAATTCGGCTACATCACTAGGAATAGGGGTAGATAAATTTATGGTTTACCAGTCTATACTGGTTGATATAGAGGATATACCATTGATAGTTAGAGGTACAATTTTAGTTGAATCTACACATTTCAGTTGCTTATTTGATATCGGTGGCTCTTAATCATTTTTTTGTAAAAACAATTGAGTTTTTGGCTCTTGGAAGTGGAGTTTTTGACCATGGTTATGATGATATAAACACCATTGAGAGCAACGTCAAGATACATCTGTTTGTGAAAATGTTGTTCTCCCAATGTGGGGGAGTATGATTTCCTTTGGAATATATACATTCTTGATATTTCATTCATGGACCTTATTTTAGTAATGGAGTGGCTAGTATCCTACAACTTCTACATTTATTTCTACTAAAGGAGAGTTAATTTTACTAATCCAGAGGGTAAAAATTATATTCACTCTGCATGGTGGGATATCAGGGAGAGATGAGTAATGATAGTTCACTAGTAATTTGGTGATCTTACCACATAGGCCCCATGCCTATTTCTAAATTAAGGGTGTGTTAGACATGATGTATTTACACATTTAGTGGTTAGTTTTTGGATGTGTTTCCTGAAGACTTCTATGGTCTCTCACCTAAGAGCTATGTGGACTTTATAATAGTTATCATTCATTTGGATGAGCCTGTTTCTATTCAATCATATATAATGGAATCTATAGAGCTTCAAAATATCAAAGATTATCTATAAGATTTGATGGATAAGGGGTTTTCCATTTGAGAATGTCACTATGGGGTTTTCTAGTATTGTTAGTAGAGAAGGCTAATTGAGAATTATTGTGGAGTATCTGATATTTATACAGATGAAGGTGAAGACCCTATATCCTCTTCCACATATCGATGATCTATTCAACCAGTTGATGGGATCTTGGGACTTCTAAGTGGTTGATTTGAGATTGGGGAATCATTACCAGAGAGTTTAACATTATGATATACCTAGTACTGATTTTAGTAGAATTGATGGACATTATAAGTTCTTTGTAGTGTTTTTCGGGATAATGAATCCATTGATATTTTTTATATCATTGATAAAAGGAATCTCCTATCCATACATGGATTGAATTTTTTTGGATTAAATCATGGTGCACTCTAAGAGTCATGATGATCATACACAAAATTGTGAAATCATCTTGAGTATACTAAGGGGGAATCAACAATAGGAAAAGATTTATAACTCTCCGTTTTTGATTGATCAAGTAAAGTTCTTTGGTCACATCATCTAGGAATAATTTGTATTAGTTGGCCCATAGAATGTTTAAGTAGTGGTTTTAGGGGAGTAGTGCCAAAAAAAATTTTATATCTATATCTTTCATGGATTATCAACATATTATTGGAGTTTCATCTTGGAATTTATATTTTGTAAAAAACACATTTTAGATTGACCATGAAGGGGAAAAATTATGAATTGTTTGGAGAATGTGATAATACCTTCTTAGAGTTGAAGAAGCACTTGATATCGGCATTGATCTTGATCTAGAAAAAGTTATATGAGGATTACACAGTTTCTTCTTATGCCTCCATGACTAAGATTAATGATGCGTTGAGGTAACGATATCAAATGACATCATATGGTTCAACTTAGTTGAGTCCATATGAATGGAATTACCCTACACATTACATCTAATTGATAGTATTGGTTTTCGATTTAATGTGTTAGTGACTATATCTATTGGGTGAGAAGTTTAATATGTATACAAATCACAACTATTTAAATTATTTCTTTTCCCAGTGAGATTTGAATCATAGAAATTAATTGTGGGTTGATTATATGAAGTCATTTGAATTTGAACTACTATATATGACTCGGGAATGGCATAGTGTGGCTGACACTCTAATCAATAAAACTAAATATCTGGCAGTTTGTATGATTTGTGTTGATTGAATGATGATGTATTTAATTGGTGAAATACGTGTTCTAGTTCTGTAGAGTCAGTAGAAGATGAATCTCATATCAGTTTCTCTGGGTTCTACACTTTTGATATGGATCAAGGATCGGTAGTTTGAGGATCCAGAGTGATTATCCATGAGATAAATCACTGAAGTCATGGATACACCTTTATATTAGACAATAGATGAAGATGAGATCATCTATATTAGGAATCCGAATATTGTGCTTAAATGCATGAAGGAAGAGATAATTCATATATTTCATGCCTCAAAGATTATGGTGCATCATTGAGAGAACAAAATGTACCATGAACTTCATTGACAGTTTTGGATATCGGGAATGAAAAGGGAAATAAAAGACTTCATGACATGAGGTTACACCTATTAATTGGTGAAGGAAGATCATTAATGACCTTGTAGTTGGTTATAGTCATCACCGATTCCATAACGTATGTAAGATGAACTTACTATCTAATTTTGGTTAGGTAACTTAATGATGACTCGGAAAAATGATGTTCTTTAAGGAGTTTTGGACCAACTGATGAAATTAGTGCATTTTCACCTATAGATGAGACATCCTCATTGGAGGAGTTGATAGATTTGATGATTTATAAAATAGTTCATCTTTATGTGGTTTGGGGAATATAGTTTCAAACTGTGACTCATGTTTTAATTCAAAATTCTAACAGGGCTCATAGAAGGCACTTGGAAAACATGTTTTATTGAGCATAGTTTTCATTAATAGACATATGGTTATTCTATGAGTACAATACATGATCTCGATGATATTCTACGAGCATGCATCCTTGAAATTGGTGGGTACTGGGCGATGTTGATAGATTAGGTGGAATCTTCATATAAAAATAGTCATTTGGAAATAATAAAAATGTCACCATTTGATGTTCTTTATGGTAGGAAATGCATCTCACCACTATGTTGGATGGAGGTAGGTGAGTCAGAATTGGTGGGACTGAGTCTCGTGAATGATACATCATAGCGGATTTTGCTGATTTAGAATCTTATGGATATGACTCAGAGTAGATATAAGACATATAATGGTGGACTTAAATGACCCCAAAATTTTTCTAAGGGTGAATGTGTATTACTTTATGTATCTCTTATATTAGGTCACCAAAGGATATGAAGACAAGGTATGTTGGCTCCCAGTTTCTTTGGACCCTTCAATGTTGTGGAGAGGATTCGACCGGTGACATACTGACTGGACCTTACATAGATTTATAGTTCTATTCATGATGCTCTTTATGTGTAACATATTCAGTTATATCACATCATCCCATCTCAAGTGATTTATGTGAATGCTATTGAGCTTGATATTGGTGCATCCTTTGAGGAGTATATGATTGGTGTGTTGGATCATAGTGATAAAGTGTTGTTGTGAAAGGTTGTGATGATAGTTCATGTATTGTGGCAGCATGGGCATGTTCAAGAGGAGTCATGGGAGAGGGATGTATTTAGGCTAGCTCAGTGGACCAAACATTTTGATTAGTATTGATAGAGATTCTTGTGAGTACAACCCAATGAGGATATATTATATAGTGGGGATATTGCAATATCATGAACTATTATAGAGATGTCTCTAGATAATTTAATGGGTAATTTTTGTCCAATTAGAGTATATCATGGTTTTATTTTACACAGGGGAGTTGTTGTATAGAAATATAGAATTTGGGAGGGAAGATGTGTAGTTCACCATTTGTGCTTGGTTTTCCTAAATTATGCTCCCATCCAATAAAATCATTGGAATCTAAACTGAGGGGATTATAATTGTTGTTCAAAATTATTATACCATGTGACCTGTTATGTGAAATCATGAGACACCCAAATGTGAGGCGCCTGGTTAGAGATCATGATCAAGAGATACCATGAAACCCATACATGAAACCGTGTGCATGTAATTTAAATCCCTTGAAAAATAGCATAAAATTATTGAACCACCCATATTATATATGTAAACCCCGAAGCTCAACCTTTAAACAATTTCTCTCGTTCTTTTAGGTTCCTAGTATAATTACAATGATTTATATCCTCTATTCATGTAAAATAAAAGATCAATTGATATATCTACACCTATTTGTGTATTTGTTATCTTCCCTATTAGATCTCCCTCTCTTCTTCTACTCTTTTTTATAAAAGAGAGACGTTCTAATGAATTTTGGAAAAGGTTTGGATCATAGTATAATAGATCATTTTTTCTATGAACAAGGATTCCAATATAGATCTTATTATTTCTTGTACTCATGCTCATTTTTCCTCATTCGGGTTTTCTGTTGGCAATAATTTATCATCAATATTTTGGTAGGTAGACTTAATTTCATTCCCATAGTCATTAATTCCAATTTTGTGAATGATAAATGATTCAGGGCCCTCTTGGGTGCTGTCTATGACTTTTTTTTTGATATTGAAACTTGATACATATTTGGAATGAAATATCTAATGATTAGTTTTTGGTTTTGTATCTTTTTCATTTATTATCATGTGATTCTGTGGTGGTTCTATTATTAATTATATCATTTGACTATTCTTATTTACATCCTCTACTGTCCTATTTTTATAAATATGGTATAGTCTCTCAATGATCAATATTTGACCATCGCCGGTATTCATTAGCTTATTGTATATGAGGATATATGTATTTGGTCATGTAAATGAATTGATCAGGGAACTGGTGTGTGGTACCTTTTTTTGGGATGTTATATGAAATCTCACATTTTTATTAAATAAAATTTCATGAAATTATACAAAGAAAAAGATATTATATTTTAAATATTTTATAAAATACCTGAAAAATAAATAAATTGTTTTGAATATATTTGAATAAAACCATATATGTCTATCCTAAGTACATTTAATGAATATCATATCCAAGAGGCATATATCAAAGGAACGGGGTGGGCATGAGGCCTAGTAATGTAAAACAATTTAAATGTGATGATGAGAAATATAAATAAGAACATGTGTAATTTAATCATGGAATTAGAAATGGAAAATAATAAGTTTAATAATTAAAAGAACATAAATAATAAAATGTAAATTTTTATAAATCATTTAATGAGAAATTTCTAATCATATCAATATATATTTCATTGAGGTGTCATAAATGAAAATTTACAAAATATATTCACAAAGCTATCGTAAAACATGTCAACAATTTATATTAAATTATTTTACCAATTTATTTGAGTGATATTAGGTGTGAACCTTGATATGTATTAATTTATGTTAATCACATATATAATAATCAAATATTTCATAAATAACCCATGTACAATAAAAAATTTGTTTCATATCACAATCATGACGATCCAAATGTTATTATAAACATGATCATTATGTAATATTAAAACCATAGAAAAAGAAATAGGGTTCCATTTATGATAATCATATAATAGAAAAATAAGTTTTAAAATTAGATGAATACAATTAGAATAAAATTATTCTTTGTATTCACAAGAAGAAAATAAAAGATAATTTGATGAGGATAAGATAATATTTTGGAGAAGTAAATTCCACAACGTAATACGTATAAAATAAAATTTTAGAAAAAATGTTTAATTATAGGGGAAATGTGTTTCTCATTAATATAAAATATTTTTTAAACAAGGGTATGAAGAAAAGGGTAATAAATGATAGAAATCATAGCAATTAGATGACATATAAAAAATAGGATCTTGAATTGAATTGAAAAGATGGATAATTCCATTACCTTAAAGAGTTATTTAAAAAAACATGAGGATTCAGACTGTGGGGGATTGATGAAACCTTGGGGGACTCATTAGGAGGTAATACTTCCAGAGATTCATGGAGGATTGATTCTGAGTGAATTTTAAATTAGTGATGGGTGGGTATTTATATAAAATGTGGATGATTTGTTTAATAATTTCCAAATATAGGCTTTACAATTTTTAGTAATAGAAAATGATAACCCATGGGGAGGCCCATTTGTTTTCCCATGGTTTGGGAAATTTTTGAATTATTTTATGTATTTTTAAACTACATGAATAAAGAATAATTTTATATTATTTCTTTTTCTAAAGAAAATTATAGTTTCCAAAAAATAATGTTTTTAAGACAAGGGTTCCATTTTAGACACTGTAATGTCACATGTAGGATTTAGAACTGATTAAAATTATATAAAATACTCGATATGAAGAAAATGAAATATTTTATTCTTTTGATTATGTTTAATAAATTATGACATCATTATGACATAATTATGAATCAAATAAACATACAGAAACCTCAAACTATATTTTTATACTATTAGTTGAAAAACATAGTATTTCAGAAAATTATCATAAATTGACCCTAAAATAATTTTGATGTGCTAGTTTCAAAAATTAGGATTATTTTATTCTAATAATTCCCTAATTATATGAATATTAAAATTTTAATATAAAAATTCATATATATTAAAAAATATCATGTTAAAAAATCCTAGTAAACGTTATGACACTAAAATATTTTCATAGACATAATAAAAGTATTTCATAATTTATATTTAAATTGGATTGTTTTTATTATACTATTTCTTTAATATTAGTGTCATTAATAATACCATAGTTGATTATAAATTTTATATATTTTTTGAAAAGTATAATTTGGATTCAAAAAATCAATTTATAAAATTCCATCTTAATCAAACCTATTTTTAATAAGGAAAAATATTCTTTAAATAGTATTGATTGAATAAATTTTTTAATACAATGGAATTAATCACTAGGAATGAGACACATAACCCCTTATAACACATTTGTATGACCTTAGGGTAATGTCAAAAATGGTGATAAATTCATGGGGAGACTCAACTAATATCATCCGAGTGGTAATTTACATAAACATGAACTTCTCCTGTAAAATATTTTATTAATGTATCACATGACAAATATTTCTTTGTGCTTTGTAAAGGGAAAACCCCAGTGATGTTACCCCTCCCAATTTTTGGTCAATAGGATTTATACGATGGGACTCTACTGTTTCAGTCCTTAATTATCCATTTAGTATTAATTAACCTTTCACATTTTTAATTATAAACATTAATTAAAATTTTACTATTATTTCCAAGATTATAGTTTTCAATGGCAATATTGGCAAATATTAATAATTGACATATGATTATATAACAATCGAATCTAGATGGCCACATTTTCCTTTATATTCAATCCATTGATAATGAGATGTGGTTTTTTTGTAGAATATAATATAACTCACATTTTTAATAAAATAATATCATTCAATAAGTTTAGGTCATATCATTCTCCCCCACATATGAAATTTCATCCTAAAAATTTAAAATCATACTCTCAGTTGAAAAATGATGTAGGTACTTCTCTCTCAATTCCTCCTCTAGTTCCCAAACTTCTTGTTCATATTTATGGTTCCTCAATAACTTGTTTATATGTTTGGTAGTCCTCAATTGTAGAACCTTATGTCTATGGACCAAGATCTCCACCGTAATCTCCTCATAAGAGTGGTCATATACTAGTTGTACCACATTGGATTAAATACATATGAAGGGTTAGGTACGTGTTACCTCAATAAAGATACATGGAATACATCATGAACATGATCTAGATCTCGTGGATGTGCAGGGCTATATGCCCCAAATCCTATACAATCATGAATATTTTACGAGTCAAAATATTTTTGGATAAACTTAATTATAATCCCTAACCACATAACTCTCTTTAATGGTGATATTTGAAGGAAAATTTGTCACAAACAATGAACTCAATGTCCCTTCAATGTTTTTCAGCACAACCCCTCCTTCAACTTTGACTATCATTCAGGTATTGCTGGATAAAATGAATATTTTCTATTATCTCTTACCCAAGATCATGAAGACACATATTTCACTCACCAAATTCATCCCATTTTTTTGTAATTCAACATATATTCTCTTATAGTGCTTAGTGTACAATTTTAATTCTCGAGTGAAATATATTATTATGGTATCTTATATAATTAGAGGTGTTGATCCCAACAACAATAAAATTGTGTTTATCATGTTCTTATTATTACCTTGAGTGTCTAAATAGTTTTATCAGACTATAAATCATATTGGGGGTGATATATGATACTGAAATTCAATTTAGTATTCAATGAATCTATAATAATCTCTATAATTAAGATGAGAACCATGGATCATAATAAAAAACAATAGAAATTGGTTCCCCATGTAGCCTCATCAGTTTGGCTAAGTATATCATGGAAACATGGTCAAGATAAAAAATAATCTACAAAAGTGATGAAATGGGAAATCTTACTGATTCATTCCACTATAACCCTGCATCACATAATTTCCATTGGATATTCTTGGGAGATAATTTACTCCTGTTGTAGGGTGTGGAATTTTTTTAAAATTTCTTAATTATAGTCTAGTGATTAACCTGTTGAAGTATCTGGAAGAGGAGAGCACACAAAATAAGTTTGTCACATTTAAACGAGGGTAAAAATGATGTGATTTTTAAATTAAATTTGAAATTGAAATGATTGAAAAACTATGATTTTAAAATGGTTAATGGATGGGGTTGGTTTCCAAATTATAAGGCTATAGTTGTTCAATTTAATTCAAACATCTTCTTCTTAGTTGAATAAAGTGAGTTTCCACAATCTTTTCCTCTCACTTCCTTTGTGAAAAATTGATGGTGAGAGAAAACCGTACCAAGATCTCAGTTTGATAAACTTTCCATCCATGTGTAATATATTTGTATTAAATATTTTTAATTGGCATGGGAAATACTCGTTCTGGTCTTGTTTATCCCAAACAATCACAAAAATTCACTACCCCTTTTACATGTACTGATGATCATCGAGTACTTCACCACTAATCCCTGGTCAATTCCATCGTATATAAACCAGAAATTAGTGTAGGGAGATAATGGATATATTACGAAGAAAAAAATCAATAAAGGAATTAAAATTCAAGAGTTATCGCAGTTGATATTAAAATCCACTATATGAAATATAAAAAACATTGAAGAAGAAATAAATTGCATTCAATTACATCCAAGTGCTCAAGAATAAAAAAATAGAAAACCAAACCTTCCCCAATCACTCAAAATGTTTACCCCACCATGGTAAGGGTAATCAGGATGAATGGGGAAGAAGAAGAAATTTGAAAACTATGAAAATTAAAAGAAATTATATAGAAATTCGAAAAGTTATCCTCCATGGTGCCCTCAAAGGAATGAGATGGAATAAGTGATGCTTTGAGAGGGAGGACCTCTCCTCCTTTTATAGCCAGAATTCATTTCCAGATGAATGACACATTTTATCCCTATTAAATGATATCTTCACGAACTTCACCCCTCTTGAATGATCTACACAATTATCATGGTCGTTTCCCCTCAAAATCTCAATGGATTTAGACCAGTATTTCGAGAGTTAGGCTTGTTTTACTCTGACCACTTATTCTATCTGGTCAGAAACGCCAAATCACCAACCTCCATATTAGGAATCCTTAGTGGCCCCTTAAACGGCCAATTCACGCAGCCTTGCCTTCTTAAATGATATTCCCAAACCCCTTGAGCATCCATCCACTGAATTACACAACAACTAATCCCAGAAAAAATGAGTTATGGACCCCACATCAAAAATCAGCAGAACTGTAAACAGTTTTCTTGAGACTAATTGTGAGCTTATTTTGAGATTCCGTATGGCCGATTCAGCTTTTGGTCTAAAAATATTAAATAAATCCATGGATGGGTGGAATCTGGAAAAGAAATATTTTTTCAATTTGGATTAGTGTAGAATATTTTATGTCCACACTACTGAAATAATTTAAAATAGGTAAAAATTTGAAATTGGACATTTTTTCTGTTCTTCTCAATATAATAGCAATATCATAAAAATGAATCAATTCATCTTATAGTAAGACTTATTTAAGTTTAAAACAATTAAATTCAATGTAAATTTTATTGAAAATATTTTCTCTATCAGTTCCACCACAGTTAGCACTTGGACTCCTGGACAAGTAAAAATCAAATCAAATCAAATCCTAAAAACATAACAATGAGATATACTAAATCAATACTATGAAAAAAATACCATGCCACATCAAAAAACAATAACTTCATGTTCATTATTTTAGATTATTTAAGATATTTCAGGTTTGTTCTGTGGCTTCCGGTTGGAATGATATAGAGGACAAAAATTATGAGGCTGAAAAAGGAGGGATTTTCTCTGTTTGTAGCAAAATTGAAGGATTATGATTTTCACTCACGAATGGTCTCCTTCTTTTCCACTTTTTTTTTAAAAAAAGGCTCCATCATCATTCAATATGTTCAGGATTTTATGATAACAGATTTCAATCTTTTCAAATAAGATTTTTCATGATATCTATAGATAGGGGAAGCTTTCATTTTAAATTAGAAGCTATAGAAAGGCACAACTTCTCTTATAAAGAAAGCTCCAAAAAAACAGAGTTCTCAACTAAATAAGTTTTCACCCGCACACACATCCATTTAATAATTTATTTTCTACCCAAATAATCACTGAATGAGGTAGCACAACACAAGATAGCTTCCCCCACACTTAAGTTCAACTAGATCATGCAATTTCACTTCAAGAGCAGGTTGGATAGGGAGAATTGAGTTGTAATGTGTCTAACCTAATAGGATATTCATGGAAACTAAGGGCTGTAAGGATTAATGTATGGTAGGCCATAATGAAAAATATTATTTTGAAAATGGGATTTAAATCCAAATAAATACCTCTATAATTTAAACCACATGTACCCAAAACCCTCATGTTTTGAAAGAAAAAAAATCAAATTCTTGATAAAGCAAGCACAGTCTGGTTCTCTCATGAAATGAGTCGAATGAAATGAATATGACCAAAATGATTCAGAAGTATCACATGCAAGTAATTTCAATGATATAGATATTGAAAAATGGCATGGGGTTCAAAAATCAATGTAATTTTCATGAGTTTCCAAATTATTTGAACTTGAAACAATGTCATTTCTGCATTCATTTAAGCTCAGTTTCATGGAACATATTGGTTCACTCATTGAAAACGGTTTAAAAAATGGAAATGATAATATTTTCAGCTCAAAAGTTTCAAAAAACGCAGAAAATTTTAAAAATAAACACACAAATATATGATTTTATTACAAAAATGGTAAAGCAAACATCAAATGAAAATCCTAAACTACAATTTTTCCCTCCCCCATACTTAATTGATGTAATTTCCTCAGTGAATTCAAATGGATTTAACATGTAAGAATATTTATATTGATTCACAATAAAGAATAATGTATAAAGGAGAGGTACAACCTGACTTATTTTCAATGCAACATTGAGTAAAGCTCTTAAGTGTTTCACTCTAAAACCTAAAAATAAAATAAAACATAGATATTTATTGAAAGAGACAATAATATAAATAGGATGATAATAGAATGATAATACATGTTTTAATCTCCCAAGTGGGACCTAGATTTTGACTGCCTCCAGAGGGTCAGTTCAAATCATTTATCCCCAATATGATGGTGGGTGAGGTTTCCTGCTCCTGAACCAATAAAAATTCATCACTCTAATATTCACCAATCCATTTTTGTTGAGGACTCCAGGTATATAACACAAAAAATCCACCCATATAATAAATACATAATACTTGAAAGGTGGGGTAGGAGAATGAATGATTCCTCTTACTTCTTGTTTTCCACTTTCACAACATCTTATTTATGCTCTAGTGGTTGTTGAAGGTATGCTACATCAATAGAAAAAACAAAGGTAATGTTAGAATGTAATTATATTTTAACATAACAAAATAATGATTTGCCAATATAAAATTATTCCTTTTCAATTTCTTCATATTTTGTCTCTATTTCCTCAAGAAAATACACTTTTATCTCCTCTTGAACTGCCTCTAATAAATGTTCAACAAGTTCAGGGAGCTCTAGATGTTCCTCTTTAGATGAATCTTTTTTTTCATCATCTTCCTCAAAGGAAAAACATGGATTGGATGAGTTTTAACAATTACATCCAGGGGAGATAATACACAATTCAGTTTCAACAAAATTAGAAGATAATGAGTTAATGAATAAATTATCTCCCTTAGTTTGTTCATCTTCAATATCTTCTTCACTGGACAACACCTCTTAGAGTTGAGGAGTACTAGGTATAGGCAGATAGTTAGTCTCCACTATATCATGGATCTCCATAGAATAATCACGGATGACTAATGGGGGGTCTTCTTGGACCTTGGAAACTTCATAGAATTTATGAATGTATTGGGAGAACATAGATAGCTTTCGGTCCATCGCTTCAAAAAAATATTTTTTCATGTCCACCCATAGTACATCTATTAAATAGTTTATTGTTTTCTCATCATTTTGTGTTTTCCAAAATATTCCCACCTATCTAGAAATAGAAGAAACTCAATCCTCAATAGAAAAGGTGGAGTCAAGAATTGGTTCATTTATTTGGGGTTAATTATTCCATGAATTAATGAAAAATTCATTTTAAAACAACATGGAATGTGTTTTTTTTTTAATATGAAAAGAGTCAAATTTTTACAATTTGTTTGTGGGACTACCTCCCCGGCAACGACGTCATGTTTGACGCATACCTATCACAGGGCGTGGAAAAACAATTTTTAAATTTCCTATTTGTAGTCTTGTGATTAACCCTTGGAATTCACCTGAAGAGGAGTGCACACAACATCAGTTTGTCACTTTTAAACGAGGGTAAAAATGATGTGATTTTGAAAGTAAATTTGAAATTAAAATTATTGAAAAACTATAATATTAAAAGTGTGATTAGGTTGAGGTCATTATCCTAATTGTAATGTTATTCTTGTTCGATTTAATTGAAACCTCTTCTTCTTAGTTTTTTATACTGAGTTTCCACAATCGTTTCCTCTCACTTCCTTGGTGAAATTATGAGGGTGAGAGAAAACCTTACCAAGATCTCAGTTTGGTAAAAACTCCTTCCATTGGAAAAATAGTTGTACTAAATATCCTTAATTTACAGGGTAAATACCCAATTGGGTCTTGTTTATCCCAAATAATCAAAAACATTCACTACCCCTTTTAAACATACTGACGATTGTTGAGTACTTTACCACATACCCCTTTTATATTCCATCGTATATAAAATATGAATTAGTGGAGGGAGATAATGATTATTTTAACAAGAAAAAATTAAATAATGTAATTAAAATTCAAGAATGATCACACTCAGTAATAAAATCTGTTATATAAAATTGAATTAATCTTTTAAGAAGAATGAAATTTCATTTAATTACGTCCAAGAACTCAAGCATTACAAAATAGGAAACCAAACCTTCCCCAATCAGTCAAAATGTTTACCCCACCCTTGTAAGGGTAATCGAGATAAATGGGGAAGAATAATACAGTATAAAATACGAAAAATAAAAGAAATATAAGTGAAATATGAAATGTTCTCCTCCTCGGTGCCCTAAACGGAATGAGATGGAATGAGAGATGCTTTGAGAGGGAGGACCTCTCCTCCTTTTATATCCAGAATTTGTAGCCAGAATGTTTACACATTGTAGCCCTGTTAAATGAAATCTTCATGCATTTATCTGTTATTAAATTCGGTTTATAATTACCTTGGGAGTGTCCCCTCAAAATATCAGCGGATTCGGACAATTATTCTGTGTGTTATGCTCGTTTTACTATGACCATTTATTCTGACCAGTCAGACACACCAAATCGCCAACCTCTAGATTAGGAATCTTTAATGTCCCCTTAAATGGCCAGTACACATGGCAATGACTTCATCAAAGATATTCCCTAAACTATTTCACATACAAGAACCGAATTACTCAACAATTGGGTCCACCATGAGTGAGTTATGGACCCCACACCAAAAAATGGCAGAACTGTAAATAGTTTTCTTTAGACAAATTGTGAGCATCTTTTGAGCTTCCATATGGCTGTTTCAGCTTTTGGTCCCAAAATATTAAATGAATCTCTAGATGTGTAGAACATCTAAAATAATGAATTTTTAATTTTTTATTTGTGTATAATATGTTATTTCCAAACTAAAAAAATAATTTAAAATAGTAAATTATCCGAAATGGGCCATTTTTACTGTTTAGCACATAATAACACCAATATAATAAAAATGATGCAATTTGTCTTAGAGTAACACTTCTGTGGGTTTAAAACAATAAAATTTAATTTAAATTTAATTGAAAATATTTTCTCTATCAGGATACGAGTATGAAATCTCATAGAGATATTATAACACTTCAATGGACGTACAGATAGTGGTTGTAATATCCCATTATGAATTTAACAACCCTCCTTCACTTGATATCATACCAATCACTATACAGTGTAGTTTACAATATCCATTTTTTATGTTATACAACCAATAATGATCATGAAGGTCCCAATAATTTTTAGTCCTTCAATGATATAAAGAGAATGTGAAGGTATGATATTAAACCATAAGTTTATTTATTATATCTAGAATAGCCAGAACACATATTCTTGTATGAAATTTTGGTACCCGTTATTGATAAATATTATAGTTGGAAAACATCACATTATTCAAAACCTCAATATTATTGAATAAAAAGGGATCTTCCCTTTATTATTACTTGATCTTCTACACTAATGATGGGTCATAAATAATTTGTGATAGGGTTGAGGATGTCCCTTTTATTTATGATTATCATGTATAATTTTACTATGTATTCGATCAAAAGATAACCTTGAATCCTCTTCATTTTCATCACAACATATATTTTTCTACATAACTCATTATTGATTTTTTTTTGTCTAATGGGGTTATAATGAATTGAACAGTCACTGTATATCAGAAAATCCAACAATATTCTTTATCTCGTGTTAATTTCCTTTTGTGTGAATATATACATAATACATTTTGGGTCTATGTATATATCGAATTTTATACTATAAATATAGTGCCTAAATACTTTTAGTGGAAAAATAACTACATATATCTCCTCATATTGTGTTTGAAAAATTTTATCCTTATCCTTGAGCTTTTGTGATGAATAAGATATAACTATTTCATTTTTCATGGGAATTCACCCAATCCCTTTCACTGATGCATCCCTAAGTATGGTGAATTCTTCTATTACAGTTGTCAGAGATAACATAGGTGTAGTAAAAAAATCTACAATTCATATTGTAGAGAAATTCATCATGCTCCTTTTTCTAGACAAACATAGACCCTTTTGAGTTAACATGTTTAGAGTATTAGAAAGCCTTCAATACATATTCACAAACCGCCTATAATTTATTGGTAATCCAAGGAAACTAAAAATATGATATCCAATTGAAGTATTAGGCCACTCCTCTATAACTATTATCTTGTTATTGTCAACTGATATTCCATCATGGGATACAATGTGCCCCAAAAAAGAAACTTGTTGTAAACAAAATTCACATTTTCAAAATATTAAAAATCACCAGTCATTCCTTAGAGTTATTAATATAACCCATAGACGATCCTCACAATCATCACAATTTGTTTAATATATTATAATAAAATAAATAAAATATCCCAAACATTATGAAAGTAGTACTTAACGAATCTATTCAAAAATCAATAAATATTAAAGGAGAATTAGTCCAGATGAAGGTCATAAAAAATCCTAAAGCTCATATCATGAATAGATGATGATAATTGAAATATCTTCTTTCTTCACACTCAAATGATGATAACCATATAGAAGATAAATCTTAAAGAAGAATTGAATCCAATGAATCTCATCAACACAATCATCAATCCTTTGGGGTTGGTACTCATTCATTACTATGGTACGATTATGTTCAATATAATCAATGTAGATATTCATTGATCTATAATTATTCTTCATAAATAGATTATGTGATCGGCAATGATACATTGTTTGCGTAAACGCCTTCTCCAAAATATCATTATGTTATTTTTTAATACATCAATCTCTATATTTTAAATTCTATATGTGTTATTAGATATTTTCTTGGATCCATATATTTGTTCAATGGATATGTATATCTGTCTTTCTCGGGGAGGTCTAGGTAACTCTTCATGAAATATGATATTGAATTTCAGAATGATGGGGAAATTTTTTATTCTTATACATTCATTGCCTTAATAATTTTCAGTAATAATTTCTATATAGAAGGATACGAGAGGTTCTTTTAGATAACTCTTAGCCCACAATATATATCCTAAGAAAATAATAGTATGTTTTACATTCAAGACTATCAATATTTCATTGATTATATTGTTGATCTAAGTGTAATACATTAATAGACAGTTTATACAAATTTAAATGTTGAATTCCAGCATGGGTGTGACTAATAGATTTGTGATGATATTGTGCTCACTGAAGATAGTACAATTGATTATATACACTATTGGTTATTATATAATCCCAACAAGAGTCTTGACTAATCACTATACATATAGATGTTCTGGGATTGACTCTATCATATTTTCAATAATGGAGTAAATAATGGAATGCGTAGAACCAAAATCAAACAGTGCAATTTATATCTTTGAGATAATAATGAGACTACCTTGCACCACATCATTTAGAGCCTCTACATTAGATGTTGTGATAGATAATGCTCAACCTTTCTCCCATGGACGATGGTGAGGATAACGGTGATTCCCCTCAATTACCTTATGATTTGAATAGTTATTATAAAAGAATCAACCCTTTCCACAAAAATTTCATTGGACTTCTGGTTGGGGCTCCACCATATTCCCTATGTGGTTAGTGTTGAGAAGTTGATGCTTCACCTCACTATAATAGTTCTGTTCTAATAGACATCCCATCCAAAGTTGTAAAATTTTCTACTCCTGAGTAAGAAGTTCTTCAAATGTTTCTTCCCAAATTTTTTCATTGTGTAATGTTGCAATTAATTCCCTCATATTCCATGATCCAGGTTCCTCCCTGTGTTTGGATCCAAATATATCTTCTTTACATTTAATTTATGTGACCACTCCATCACACCATACACTAGTTCAAACTCCACTGCACTCCACACATTCTCCTCAATGCTGTCATATTCTTTGTTTGTTATATTTTTTTGAATATAGGTTCTTAGTACATTGAATAATTTGTCACTAATTCAATTAATATCCCTTAAAAATATATAGATGTAATGAGAAATTCTTTTAATGTTAATCTCATATAATCTGACAAATTCATTTTCCTTCTTCTTCAGCTCAATGAATTCCTTCTCCATTATCATTCACATCGACCGATGGGAATAATTATTAAAAAATGATCCCATTAACTATTCCAACTCCATACCATTAATATTACTTCCTGAATTCATGTTTATAATTATTTTCCAACACTGATAAGGTTATCCCTATAAGATGTTAATTTTCAAGGTGACTATTCGTCATTTTAAACAACGGATTACCGAATATGTATATTCTAGAGAGCATATAACGTTTTCATTAATTGATGGGTTGTTAGATCCACATAAAAATCTTATCCATTGGTAAAAAAGGAATCAATGATATATTGGTCCCTTCTATGTGAATCTAGTCTCTCAGATTGATTCAAGATACTATTCAAAACACGAGTTAGTCAATTCACCATTCTCCTGATATTTTCCATTCTGAATTCTATCATAGGTTCGTTAGTGCATGGTCCTCTACACTCATCATTTACTTGATTCCTCAAATTTCCCCACATGTTTTGAATGAATAAATATATTTTGTGAAATATGATTTTATAAGAATATTATATTACTAAAATAATTTAATGTCTTATAACATGATGCTTATGGTTTTTATTCTTAAAAACAACTAAATTTTTTATAAAACCATTATTATAGTTCACAAAAATATTTCGATTAACCCATCATATCACCAAGAAGTGTCAAACTATGAGTGTATTAAGGCCCATTTTCATGCAGTAGTCACTATCCACGTTTAGCAAAATGTGGTTTTTTTGGGTGTCATCCCTAGATACAATTGTGTTGGAGCCACATCCACTTGTTTGCATCTGGATAGTGATTTAGCTTCATGGAAACCTATTATTTATTATGTCACCAGAAAACCATTATATTTTCATATATAGGAATATTTATATAGGGTTCTTCATAATGTTTTATAATATTAATTTCCAATCATAACTAAACCATTCATTACTTCCAAATACGGAATAACTCTTTATTATTACATTACATTTCCTTACATTGTATAGATAGAGTATCTTATAAAGTATATTTTCATTGAAATAGGGTATTATATTCATGAAACTATAATATATTCTTCTAAATACAGTTGAATACATATCCATGGGTTCTTTATAAATACATTTACTACATCTAATATCTTAGAGACATATATCAAAGGAATGGGGTGAGTGTGGGGACCTGAAATGCAAAACAAATTACATCTGATTATCAGGAATATCAATATGAACATAAAATAAGTCATTAAGGAATAAAAAATAAAAAATAAGACATATAAAAATAAAAATAAATTAAATCATGACATGGAAATGTGGATAAAATATTTAAATGATACATTCATTATTATATCACAATGGTTTGTCACCGAGATGTCATAAATGAAAATTACCATGCTTATTCCCCATTGTACAGTAAAACATTCCATCTATAAAGGTTAAATTATATATCATTATAAATGGTGATATATAATGGTGGACCATTAATAGGTATTAATAAATTTAATCCATATATATCACAATCAATCATTTCATAACTAACATGTAGTGAATAAAAACCAAGATTCATATCAATATCACATCCTTCCAAAAGTGCTAAAAACATGATCAATATGTAATTTTCATCCCATTCCAAATTAATTAACGATTCATGAATGTTAATACTAGAAAAATATAAATTCATTTAACCTTTATGTGAATAAAATTGAAAATTTAAATGTATTTGGTATTCACAAGAATAAATTAAAAGAAACATTCTTAAAGAGAATATGTAAATTTTGAGAAGTAAATTAGGAAGCATATTGGTTATAAAATGTGGATTTATGAAAGGGTTAAATTAGAGTGTGTAGGGGTCTTCCATTCATGAAAAAAAATAATAGTATGGTTATGGATATATGTGTAATAAAAGTGTGTTATCATAACAATTACAATACATATAAAAAATATGTTCTTGAATTGAATAGAAAAGAATTATAATTCACCTAATGTGAATAATTGCTCCTAAAACATGAGGATTCAGTCCTTAGGGGATTGTGGAATAATTTGCGGGCTCCATGTGAGGTACAATAATAATTGTTTAGTAGTCTATGTATTTTTAATTAATGGAAATATTGAAATGGTAGGAATGTTATAGAAAAAGTGGAGGATTTTTTTAATAATTTGAAAATATATGCCATACTAATATTGGTTGTAGAAAATGAAAATACATGTTCTTGAACATGTTAATTTCCCATGATTATATACATTATTGAAAATATTTTATTTTAAATTAAATCAAAATAACCATGCTTTATTATATATTACTTCTTCTTTCAAGGAAAATTAATGTTTCCACAATATAATTTTTTAATACAACAATTCCATTTTAGAATTTGGAATGTGACTTATAGGTTTTGAAATTGATGAAAATATATTAAAATACATATTAATAAATAAAATATTTCTTGTTTTTGGTTCCGTATAATTAATTGTCACCTCAATATGAAATAATATTGAAGTCATTAAACATTCCGAAACTCTCAAATTGTATTTTTACTATTGAATGGAAAAACATATTTTAGAAAATTTTCGTTAATTCAACCTAATATAAATTCAATGTTCTATTTTACATAATAATATATCTTTTATCATAATAATACTATATAAATGAGAATTTTTAATTTTAATAATTAAAACATTTTAATTAAAACATAGTGGATTGAATATACGTAGTGAAATTTCAATCACATAAAATCATCCAGGAAATATTAAAATTACTTTTCATTTTTATTTAAATATGAATATTTTTATAATAATGTTTAATGAAAACAAAAAACATCTATAATACCATATTTTATTAAAAAAATTTATATTTTCTCAGAAAAAGTAGAATTTGGATCCAAAAACTCTATTTATCAAATTTTATCGCAACTAAATCTATATTTTTTAAGAATAACTATTCTTAAAAGAGTATTTATGGAATAATAATTTTATTTAACTAATGTAATTACACACTAATTTGGGGACACATAATCTGTTATAACATCTCTATACGACCTAAGGGTATTGTGTATGATGGTGTGAGATTCTTGGGGTGGCTCACCTAACATCAACTGAGTGGTAGTTTCCACTAATATGAACTTATCACATAGGATATTTCATTCAAGTATAACTTATTGAATCATAACATGTTATTAGTCAAGGGATAACCCCGGTGACCTTTCCTTCCCCTAAGTTTGATAAAGTGGGCTTTATAGAACTTGAATCTACTAGTTGAGGTCATCAATTCTCCATTATTTATTAATTATCATTTTTAATTTATAAATAGAAACACCAATTATAAGATTAAATTTGTTATGAAGTGTATAGTTTCCAATGATAATATTGACCAATAGGCATAATTGAACAATGATAAAATAATGGTCAAATCGAGATGGTCACATTTCCTTTATATTCACTTAATTATTAAAGTGAAATGTTTTTTTATTTTATAATATAATATAACAAAGATTTTTGGAAAATAATATCGTTCAAAAATTCTGAGTCAATACATTTTATAAATAGGTTGTGTCCTTTGTCTTACTATTAATGGTATGAGATGATGTCAAATATACCCGAGAGATGTTTATTCTTTTCTTGTATTCTGAGGTTAAAATTGAATTAATAAGTGCTAGGAATGATATTTTGGGATTTATTGTTTTTTTGTTTTTATATATTATAATTTGGGGGAAATATTCATAAGATCATGAATAATATTACCCATATAGGTTCATATGACATGTTCTTAATTTCATTTGATTGTGATACTAGTTTAGAATTTTTTTTAACAAAAATGGGTTTTGGTAATTTATGTCAATAATAACTTAATACATGTTTTCCCAAAACAATTATTGGTTATATTTTACTTAATTTAACTCCATTTATATAACTAGATAGAGTAAATGAAAATAGAAAAAGAAAAAGAAAATATTATATAAGTTATGGATAGTTGAAGTGTTACCATAAAATTATTTTGTGTTTTCCCAAATAACATAATGTCGGTGATCAACATATCAAAACCAAATGAGCATGATTTTCCTAATATGAATCATTATAGGATGACAAAATTTATAAGATCTAGTATGTTACAATGATTCATGATAGTGTAGTCTAGTATGTGGATTCTTGTGGAGGATGATCACCCTAGTGTTTTTATTTAACCTGATTACAAGATACCTTAATTTTTTTTACTAGAACCTTAATGTGGGTTTGTTGGCATGAGAGTTTTCGAGTAATGTTGACATAGGATAATTGATGATACTTTGTGAGCTATGAAAATTTTACAATGTTACTAATAGTCTAACTAAGAATTCCTATTGATGTTGATATGTGTCATATTATTTTAGTGAATGTAGTTTTATTATTGTATAATATGATATTTTTTTCCATTTGTTATATACCATTTGTGACATATCTGCATAACCCATGTGAGAGGGATTAGCTAGCATTATTAGTTCTATTAGATATGTTATGAATGTTTAGATGCATGGTTTTGTAAATTAATACATGGGATGTGTGATAAATCTTGTGGTATTGTCATAGATATAAAATGGATATTGTTTATGTGAAATCATATTTATTGACAATGTTATGATAGGTCCAATTTGTGCTAGAGGCCAGGTCATATGAATGAATAATAATTCCAAGGATTTGAGATTTGAGTATGTGTATGGTGCATGGTAAGATGGTGAATTACATAAAAAACCATGGGATGATGGGATATGACTTTAGTGGGCCTGAATCAAATAGTATGGAAGGGTTTTATCAGTGTGATATCCATCTAAGTAATCATGGCTTCGAAAATGGGGGATGTTGATCACTATTATGTGGTGGTTATATGGATAATCCCTTACCATGTACTATGATATGGATATTTTGTTTAGCCGATTTGGTAGGTGGATTTACAAGACCGATGTTAAGATTAAGGTAGGTAATCATAGTGTAGATTATATTTTAATTGTCTTGGATGGATTGTGAGACATGTCGGTGAGTGGATTGTAGAAAATATCAAAGATATACTGATTTATTTTGGTACATTACATGACTCATGGGGTGAGTTCATGAAAATAGATTGAGATTCATAGTAGATGAATTTTATACTTTCATAGAATGTGGATTGGTATTTTGGGGATATAATTGTTTGTCACAATAGATATTTTTTGGGGGATATGACCTTGAGTGGTACCTACGTGCTATAGTGGGTCCTAGGAATCCTTAGTTATCTCACAATATAAATCTAGGTAATGGGTAATCAATGGAATGTGTGGAAATCCGGTGTGTATTGAGATCTAATTTTCCATGTTGGTGGAAAAGGTAAGGGGCACCTTATTTAAATAATGGAAATAGAAAAAGTGTGTTGATCATTGATGATATAGCTTGTGTTGATTAGGGAATGAGAAGATCTAGGGGTATGGTAAGGTCATTGACATATTGATGATGCATGAGACAAGGTCTTTGTAGACCAATGGTGAAATGTTATAGGGCCATGTGATTGTGTATATTTCAAGATGGTCTAATAATATGAGATATGAGTTGTGACATTTTTTGGAAAGTGAGATATATTATGATGTGTGTTATATTGTTTTAGAATGATGAGGGGGCAAGTGGCATTATATAAAGGATAAGGTTTCAATTTTATGCCATTTTAATGATGATATGGGCACATAAATGATAATGAGTTAGTATTAATAATAGTTAGGGTCTATAGAGAGATTAAATGTAAGAGTTGTGTGATGGGGAGCACAGTTGTTTAAATTGAATAAGATTCGTCATGTTCTAGTTTATCTTAATGAAATATTGGTATTGTTGAGACTCTGTTGAATGGGTAACAATAATAAAATTGGAACCTATATAAAATCTAAGGATTTGGTTCTATTTGATAATTAGGAGAATGGATTATGAGTTTCTACATTTAGCAGTAGGGGTATGTTGGATAGGTTCGATATGATTGACTAATTAGGGGACATGTGTGGGTTGAGGACTGATAGATTTGATGACATTTTTTCATGTTGGCATGATGATTATTTTTTATAATGGGATGTTTCCCTTCATGGTAAGATGATTCCTTGGAAATGATCACATAATCAAGGTATGGTCAATCTGATATTGGCCCCTGGTAAGAGTTTTTAAGGATAGAATGAGTACAGGTTAAGAGGAGGGACATGCATGTGGTGATAGATCAAATCTATCATTTCACCTATAGGTTGGTGATAATGGATGTTATATCCTGGGAATCGAATCATATATTTTTTAAACATGTGAATCACCTTTTTTGTAGTTTTTGATAAATATTGCGATTGACATATCAGTATACCCCAATATGGGGTGGTTGAGTTTGTTTGATGATTCTTAAATGATATAATTGAATTATGTTTGGTAAATGTAATATACTCATATGTTAGTTTTTGTTGATGAGAATATAGTTAATTATGTACACATTTTTACAAACAACCACCATATGTAGAATGATTTTCAGGAAGTGTGACCCAATTTGATTTTTAGGAAACATAATTGTTGGGTGACTGAGTTAATGGAATGTCTATTCTTTTCCAAAGCACTCCAATATATGTAGTGATGTAGTGTATTATAATATAGATATGGTCCATAGAGAGAGACATTCCTTCTGATGAGGATGAAAATGTGATACTCGAGTATGACACTGAATAATTAATTGTCTTGTGCAGATTATTTACATCAACTAATGATGCATGGTGTGTTTGGTTTTTGAATTAATGAAAACCATTTGTATTAGGGATTCATTAATGAGATGGTCTAAATATAAAGCACCATGATTGATGCTGTAGTGGGTTTTTACTAATGGTTGGTTTGGTGGGGTACCGACAGGTTTGTTGATGTGTGATTGAATGAAATGATTATTAATGGGTTAAATTGTGTTTTAGAAATTATAAACATCATGAGGATCTAGGGTGAGAGGTTACTAATGTTTTGAGAAATGGAGCTCGTTTGGGTGTAGATTCATCCTTAATGTGGAATAAATGAAGCATAGGATTTTAAATATAAATAAAGGCCTAAATAATGATATAGTTCATAATGGATGCCTACCGATAATTCATAAGGATTATAAGAGTTGGTGGTGATGTTGTACCATCCTCACCATTATGGGATGGAAAATTAATGGGATGTTATATTTTTTAATCCCTTAGCAATGGATGTTTTTTTAATTGGGAGTTGAATCATAATTTTTAGATTTTTAACAACTCTTGTAGATTTCCATAG
Organism: Viscum album; assembly: GCA_963277665.1. Lineage (NCBI taxonomy): Eukaryota > Viridiplantae > Streptophyta > Magnoliopsida > Santalales > Viscaceae > Viscum > Viscum album. The sequence goes on from OY728127.1 coordinate 900,576,163, forward strand.
AAATGTTTAGTATTCTGAGAGGTGTATAGAGTGTTCAGGTGAGTGTGGGAGCAGTGTGTGTGGGCATGATGAGAAATTTTGTTCCAAAGAGTAGATCACATTGTGAAAAGTTGGTGTTTCAATGTGGTGGAATTAATAGATGAGTTAAAAGTGTTTTGGGTTTCAATATTTGATGATGAATGTGTATATGGAGATACCATAGTCTGTGTGGTGAAATTATCAGGTAAATTCTACTACATGTGGGTTTTAAAAGTGGTCTATAGGATCATGTTTTTTTGGGTGTATTTTTGTCCAATTTTGTAGTCCGTAGGAATTTAAGATGAATATTCTTAAGGATATTATATCTAGGTATATGATTATATATTATGGGTATTATAGGTAGTGGAATCTTTCTCATAAGGTGATATGTGATTCCACGGAGAAATACCTTCCCATATAATGTGATATGTGATTATAGGGAGGGGATACATTCCCCCAAAATGTGATATGTGATTCCATGGTGGGGTGTCATTCCAAACTAATGCAATATGTGATTCTAAGGAGGGTTTTCATTCTATGATGATGTTTTATGTGAAGGTATTATTTGGTGGGAACCATTACCCCTAACTACCAATAATGAGATGATTCCAAGGCAGGGCACCATTATCCCCCTGATATCGATGTGATGAGATAATTATAAGGCATAATGTTATCCCCCATAAAAGGATACGTAACATGTTTAGAGACATCAGACATTATCTGATGTAGGTATGGTCTACATCATGTATCATCTTAGAACTCGGGGATTGATAATGATTTATTTTATCATGTATATCTATTTATTTATCACCGTAAACATTCCATACATAGTATGTATACTGGTTATATAAAGGCCAACATTGGTGGAGTCTAATTGAGTTATACTCATCACCTTCCCAGGTAGACCTAACACATTGGTACCCAAATAGATTTCGTGTTCATAGGTATAGGTACGGTGGAGGCCTAATATTACATGATTGAGATGTATATAATGGATAGAGTCAAAATATGGGATCAAGTGAAAGACTCACTACCTTGGGGTGATTATCGTTTTTTTATTTTTTTCTGAGATTTATATGATCAACAGATAACATACCCCAGTCCATTACCTCTACATGGTGCTATACCATAGATATTTTTTTTGACCTCAAATGTATCTCCTCACATGACAGAGGGTTTCAAAATGTAGAAATAGCCTAAGAGAGTCTTATTGCAACAATTTTTTGTGAATCAGTCCCCATTAGAGCACATAAATGTTCTTTATCCACTGATCTCATCGTCATACCTATGATTGAGTTTGATATAATCCTTGTTATGGATTGGATTTCGGACCATGGTGTGAATATTTATTGTAAGAAGAAGAAGGTTACTATTTTCGATGATGATGATAAGGAACACCTTATATTTAGGGAAGAATCGTCACCACCTAATTCTTATCTAGATCCAACCCCAATGGCTCAACTAAATTCTATTATTGGGGAGGAAGAGAATGAAATTACTGTGGATTAGGAAAGGAATCTTCAAATAGATGATGTAACTATTTTAAAAGAATATGTAGATGTGTTTCTAGAGGATTTACCTCAACATCCTCTAGAATGAGAAGTTGTGTTTTCCAATGATTTAATTCCTGGATCAAGGCCTATATCAAAGAACCCTTATAGAATGGCCACTGTAGAATTAGTTGAACTAAAGAAACAACTAGAGGAATTGAGTAATAATGGATTTATTATCCCTAGTGTTTCTCTGTGGGGAGACCCTATTCTTTTTGTTATAATGAAATATGGATCTATGTGGTTATGTATCGACTACATGGAGATCAATTCTATAACAGTAAAGAACAAGTATCCCCTACCTCGCATTGATGATTTATTTGTCCAACTGAAGGGAGCTCAATACTTTTCAAAGATTGACCTTTGATCTGGATACCATCACTTGAGTGTGAAGAAGGAAGACATTCCAAAGACAACATTTTGAACAAGGTACGGGCATTACGAGTTTACGGTAATGCATTTTGGGCTGACTAAGGAACCCTATGTGTTCATGGATCTAATGAATAGAGTTTTCAAGGAACATATTGATGATTTTGTGGTGATATTTATTGATGATATCTTGGTATACTCCAAAAGCTACAAAGATCATGAAAATCACTTGCGCATTATCCCGAAGACTCTGAGAAGACATGAATTATATGGGATGTTTAGCCTGTGTGAATTATAGCTTCAGGAGATTTCATATCTTGTCCATATTGTCTCTAAAGAAGGAATCTGTGTTGATACTTCTAAGACCAAGAAAATCCAAGAATGGCCAACACCTATGAGTATAACCGAGGTACATAGTTTTATTGGTATAGTAGGTTATTATCGGTGTTTCGTCCAGAATTTTGCTCGATTGGATAACCCATTAAAAACGATCACACGTAAGGTGGTAAAATTGGTTTGGAAAAAAGAGTGTGAAGAATGTTTTGAAGAACTAAAAATAATATTTGTCAATGCTCCTATATTGAATCTATCATCGGGGAATGATGGGTACGTTATTTATAGTGATGCATCTAAGAATGGACTTGGTTGTGTCCTTATGCAGAATGATAGGGTTATTTCCTATGCATCATGATAGTTTAAAATTCATTAGAAAAACTATCCTACTCATTATCTTGAGTTAGCATCTATGATCTTTTCTTTGATGATATGGAGACACTACCTCTATGGTGAAAAAATGTGATATTTATAGTGATCAAAATAGTTTGAAGTATATTTTCTCACAAAAAGAACTCAAAATGAGGCAAATGAGATGGCTTGAACTACTCAAGGATTATGATTGCACAATACACTACCACCCGGGGGAGGAAAATAAGGTGGCAGATGATTTGAGCAGAAAAAATCATTGAGTTTTGAATATGATGAGAATTGAAAGGGATATTATTCATGGATCTAGTGAAGATGGATATGGGAATTTCCAGGAAAGGTGAAACATCAATACTTTTTCAAATGGTTGCCAAACCATACTTACTAGAAAGGATAAAGAGTTCGCAGACCGGTGATGGAGAGTTTCAAAAGAAGATTAATGCTCTGAATGATGGGAGATTGAATGCCTTTGGGTATGAAGATGAAATTTTGAAATTTGGGAAGAGACTTTGTGTTCCCCAAATACCTGATCTAAAAGTGGAATTGTTGGACTAAGCTCATAGTTCCAATTTCCCTATACACCCTGGGAGCACCAAAATGTATAGAGACTTTAAATAACATTTTTGGTGGGACAACATGATGTGGGGGATTGTTGATTTTGTGTCAAGATGTATGGTTTATCAACAAGTGAAATCTAGAAGTCAATAACATGGAGGAGTCATGCAACCTCATCCCATACCATAGTGGAAATGGGACAATATTATGTTGGACTTTGTCATGGTGCTACCAAAGAATCTTAGAAATAATGATGCAATATGGGTCATTGTTGATCTTCTTACCAAGGCAACACATTTTCTTGCTATAAGGGAATATTTACCACTTGAACGTCTAGCAAGACTATATATTAATGATGTTGTGAGACTTCATGGAGTACCCCTATCAATTGTTTCTGATCGTGATCCCTGTTTTACTTCGTGATTCTGGAAGAGTCTTCAGAAGGCCTTGGATACTGAACTTCATTTGATCACTGCCAACCACCCTCAAACAGATGGTCAATCGGAATGGACTATTAAAACTGTAGAAGACATGTTGAGATCTTCCTCCCTAGACTTTCAGGGTATGTGGGATCAATATTTACCTTTGGTGTAATTTTCCTATAAAAATAGCTTCCATTCAAGTATTCGGATGGCACCATATGAAGCGTTATACGGAAAGAGATGTTGCCCACCAAACTGTTGGAATGGTGTTGGTGAAAAAAAACTTTTAGGCCCAGAACTGGTGGAGGAAATGATGGAAAAGGTGATGGTAATCCAAAACCACATCAATGCAGCTCAAAGTAGGCAGAAGAGCTATGCCGATAACCAAAGGAAGGATTTTGAATTTCTGGTAGGAGGTCATGTTTTCATATAGGTATCTCCATGGAAGATAGTTATACGTTTCAGTATGAAATTTAAATTGAGTCCCAGGTACATCGGACCATTCGAAATTTTAGATCGAATTGGGGCTGTTGCTTACCATTTGGAAATGCCTCCAAATCTCTCCAAAGTTCATGATCTGTTCGATGTATCACTGTTGAGAAAATACATGCCTGACCCAACACATGTACTCACCTATGAGGAATTAGAACTGGGACCCGATTTGTCTTATTGCGAAGATCCCATCAGGATTCTTAATACAAGAGAACAATTGCTGAGAAACCGAATGACTCGTCTGCTAAAAGTTTTATGGAGAAACCATAAGATTGAAGAGGCAACGTGGGAACCCGAGGAACTTATGATGAAGAACCACCCAAGTATTTTCAAGCGGTAGTATTCTAGAAATTTCGAGGATGGAATTATTTGAAGGAGGGGAGAACATAACACCATAAGCTTCCATGGTACGCTTCCCTTTGAATAATACAATAGCGTGTGTTGTACACAACTTCGAGTTCTAACACACACCTAAACCAATAAAACTAGCCGTTATGAATAGTAATACCGAATTTATAAAATTTTATAAATTTTATCTCTCAAAATGGACTTCATTTTTGTATTTCGAATATCGAAATTAGCCTAGGGTAAAATTTTGGAACTTTTCGGATTACATTTATATTTTGATGAATAGTGATAATTACTAAATTTTAATTAAAAACAACTTTTTTTATCGAAATAATTAATAGTGATAAATTATGAATTTGAGTGGTTTTAAAATATATTTAGAATATAGTTTTACAATTTAATACAATTTTGGTCATTTGACATAATTCCACAATTAAACCGGACATGAACAAGTGTCAATATTTTGATAGTTATTATCTCTTAAAAACACGCCTTTTATTTTAACAACGGGAATTAATTATAAATTAATTTCTGCCACTTCGGTGTTTTGAATTTGGAAAAATGAATTCCATATTTTGAATTATGATGTCCAAATTGTGTAAATAGGTAACTTTTATTTTGAAACATTTTGAATAATTAATTCGGTAAATATTTTATTTACCATGGTTAAAGGGTGAATCTGGTAAATAAGGGTAAAAAAATACTATTATAATAATAATAAATTACCATAAAACATGTCCTAACCTTATTAGTTGATAATGTTCCGACCATGACATCTTTGGGTCGATTTTCAGACCCCATGGAGCCACTTGTAAGTGATAATGAGACTTTATATTAATTAAGTTATAATAAATACAAAAATGTCCTAAGCATATATCTTTTTGAAAATTTTTTTTTACATAGGGTTATATATGTTGTATTTTAGACTATAAATATTAATATGAAAGATAAAAATATTTACTACATAATGGTATTTTATTTATAATTTGTAGACATTTAATAATTAATATTATTTATGAAAAAATAATGATGCCGTATTTTCCTTATTAATGAAAGAATCAATTAATTGGTATTATAAATGATTAAATTAATATAATTTGAACGTTTTGATTACATAAATGAATTTTATTGATTAAAATGACCTTATAGGATTGCTTAAATGATTTTTTTTTGAATTAATAAAGTTGTTAAGATTTTAACAAAAATCAAATATTCAATAGTGTCAAAATTCACAAAAAAGAGTTTTTAAAACAAATTTATATTATTAATTGGTATTAAATTTCTAAAAATCTAAACATCGGCCAGAATACGTATATCATGATATGTGTATCATTAATGGACCTATTGGGGGTCTCTTGGATGTATATAGTATTTTTATTATCTATATAATATAAAAATACAAAGTGACTTGGTAAGTGTCAAACTAATTAACTAAGAGTTAAAACTAGAACATAAGGTTAATATAATGACCCAAACTGGTATAAATTCTATTGGTTGAGTTTTCATTGACCCATACCCACCTTAAACGTTACATAATCCACTTTGGAGCAATTATAAACCGAATATGAATTTATTATAAAATAATACTTCTGGCATTTCCAAAGGTTCCCCTTACCCCTCTTATTAAAGGGAACTCCCCTTTCTCACTTATTAACGCATTCAAAGCATTTTGGTTTGGCCAAACCCTGCCCAAATACTCTATCAACATCGCTAACTTCACCCTTTAGGGCTTAGTTTGATCAGAACTCCAACCTAATGATCTCTTTTGATCAAATCAAAAGGAAGACACCAAAGAAGAGATATTGTTTTCACCCACTTTTTTCAAGTTCATCTCTTCATCAACTTCTTCTTTATTAGTTATTCCCATTCTAAAATAATAAATACAGTATCTCCTATATACTGTGAGATTATTATAAATATGGTACAATCGTATTCAGTATTCTATCCATCCTTTGAATGAAATGTCACCATACGTGCGTACGTATAGCTTACCGTCTCCACGTCGTGGTGTAATTGTCATTCAACATATTATTATTTGGATGGGTCTAATAATGATGTGTAATTCATGTAAATAATAAATATAACATGATAATGGTTCTGTATATATGATATACCATCCAATTATATATTATTTTAATATCAAAAAAATGATATTGTCCCTTGTGCGTACGTACGGACTACCGTCTTCACGAACGCGATGAGATTCATTCCCCATCGTATCCATTCAAGACAAATTCTCATTTGATGATTAAAATTATTGTTTGAGAACTTCAAATAATTCTGGATTTGAATAAGGTACAACCTATCCATTACAAACTCGACTTATGTAACAAAACATATAAAATAAAACGAGTAAGTTTACACCCGAAACAATGATAATACTAAGATATTATTAACAAATCAATGTTAAAAGATCATGTATGATATCAAAATTATGTGTATGGTTCTTGTATAATTTAATAAAAATGTTTTAACTATTATACATGAGGTTAACCTAGCCTCAACCAAGGAAAATTACAACGTATGGGTTTATTTCACAATATCTTCATTATCTGAGGTTGTTTATACGTAATTATCTACAGGGACCTCTTTATCATCCACATCCATTATTCTTAAAAATGTGTTTCAAAACATTCTTACTATTTTATAGAATATGGGTTAATTTAATTTATACCTTCATTTGAATTTTTATAATATGCTAATAAAGTAATCTTTCCGTCATTTTCCAAACAAGGTCCTTTTTAACCTTTTCGACAGAATTATGGTAAGAATGTTTTTTTAACTTATACGATAGGTGCGACTATTTTCCACCATTATAAAATCATAGAATCTTCCCTTACAATATTATACGAATATTTTTAGAGTAAAAGTTTTATTTTATAATTATGTGACTTTTTAATTATTTCAAAAAAAGATATATTTCTCTCAAATTGTATTGATTTCATCTATGTCAACATCCATTGATGGATTTTAAGCTTATTTGAAGTTTATTTATTATGATACAGTTCTTCCATATTGTATTGAAGGTTTTGTGTCATTTTTGACTGTGGATGTGTTATTTTTATACCATTCATGGATTTTGGATAAAGTATTGACATTTCTTATGCTAGTTTTAATACGAATGTTTATGTTATGTTTATACTTGTTCATATGAGGAATGCATTGGACTTAATAAGTGACGGGTAGATTTCGAAATAGATCCTCAATGCATCAGTAGGTATCATGAGACAAAAATGTTTCTTGGAACGAGGACTTGACAAAATCTAATTTGTATTTTTGGAAAGAGGCCTTGGCTACGTGGGTATAATAGTCTGGCATTATGCATTCCATCATTATAAAAGTGGTTATTGATATTGCATGTGATTATTCTACTAGTAGAATATCCATGTAAATAAGTAAATGACATTATTTCATTTTATCTTTTCCATATTATTCTAAAGTTGAATTTTAAAAGGCCTTTGTTTAAGCTATACCTTGCCTTAAATGATTATGTTTATTTATGAATGTTTTCGCTATATTGTTATCCTTACTGAGCATCTGAGATCACCCCTTTCAACGTTTTATTTTTCCCAAGATGTGAAGTTGTAATTTATGAATGACCTACAGGGATAATATGAGGGGATATGAGTGTGGACTATGGAGACTATCCTTTTTTAGTTTCCATTTTTAAGGTGTAATGTAATACTTATGAATATATCTAGTGTTTCCAAGTCTAAAAAACTAATCAGTCTTTTGAGATTTGATCTTTCTTGTGATAATGCCAATGTTACGTAATAATGCACCGACTCTGGGTAACTGGGGTCGGGGCTTTTCATATGTGATCTCATGCCATTATTGTACCATACATACCCATCTCAAAAACATCAACCCTATCTACCATGAATATTATACATTGTCAATTATCTTTTTGGTTCTCCAAACCTTTGGAATTACCTACTTGGTCATTTCATGACACAAAAAATGAATCATTATGATGGTTCCACTAATCAAATTAATACATTAAATCCATCCTGTGACACACCTTAATTCATACATCTCATATGGTGTACAATTTTTTTTCATACATTAAACCCATAAAAATCCATATCTCATTAGGTGCACATTTTGTAATTATGAAAATCATGACACCCATGTGTTATGTATCTCATCAGGTTCCCAATGATATGGTATCACAATTAATGTTAAAAATTAAACCCTCATTATGTGTATATTTATATGTATATATATTTATATATTTATTCTCATCATAGTCTTGATGCATGTTCACCACATAAAAAAATTCATGACATCTGATTCCCACATACTAACTAGCATATGGTCGGTCCAAATACCATACCTGCACCACATGCACAAAAAAACTAGCCATGCTAAAAACCAAAGGTCACACCATGATCAATAGTACCATTAACTATCATTGGATTTATTGACTTCTCTAAGAAGTAGATCACCAACATGCACCTATTCTTAAGCCCGAGTACTCGATGTCTGACCTCCCTACATAGCTTCCCAAACTACATTACCATGACCTCACTACTAGGTTGTTCTCCCCCAATCAACATCCTATGAATATAGTAGAATCCTGATTAATATATCATTGTATCATTCCCAGTCATACCTATGAATACAGTAGAATCGTGATTAATATCTCATTGTCTTAATACCTAAAGGTCATGACAAGTTGGAGTATTTATTTTAGTTTACTTCATATATCATCATTTCATATATGAAAGACTTATATTGGTTGTTTGATGGTGAATGATTCTGTATATTGACATTCATAGACTTTTTGGAAATGCATGTTTTTTACAGTTTTGTATTAGTAGAAACAAGTGGTTTTATGGCATGCTGCTATGTTTATTTATCTTAATATACTTATTTTTATTTATTGGTTCTGCTATTACTAGTTATATACTATTATTTTTCTTTACGGGACTCATTCAATTCATCTATGTATTTTTTCTTCTACATGTTATATTATATACTCAGACCAATGTTATTATTTATCCCCAGAGGGTATAGTCTATCCAACATGTTCAATAAAAACCTATCTACTTGTCAGCAGCCTTTGGAATATGGGGAGGTGTACCTAAATCTAATGGCCCACAGGACCAGAAGCACTATTCGAGTGGCTATATAGTTTAAGAAACAACAATATCATATATATTTTTATTTCTTTCATTATTACTATCAATGTTAGGTGGTCATGGATAAAAATTACATAGGTTCATGAGGAAACAATCTAACGTACATATGGGCGATGAATATATTTCTAATTTTATAGAGAATGAGGTGGATAAATACAATGAAATATAAATAATAGAATATAAATACATTGTATACACAAGTATTATTATATTTTAAAATTTTGGGATGTAATTGAAGGCGGTCAACGTAGTTAATATAATGATCTGGGTGAATATAATAACATTCTCTTAATGAAACCTCCTTTTGAGCCAACGAGCCCGTACCCGAGTGGTAAGGGCTCCTGCTTTGCATCCAAGAGACCCGGGTTCAAAACTGGGTGGTGGCGAATTTCCGGGTTACTACTACAGTACTGTAGCAGTTACAGTGTTGTTACTATTTGGTACTGTAGTAGCTGGAACTATTCACCTGATTTGGGCCTTCGGGCCACCGGTTTGGGGCTATGGGTCTCTAGGGCCTTCGGGTCAACAAAGGCCTTCGGGCCATAGGGCCTTCTGGTCACGTAGACCATGGTGTAGCCCAGTTCACACAGAACATGCCCCAGAAGAGGATCATAGCAATAGGATTATCATCCACAAGATGCAGAGCTAACCAGATTGGAAGAATGAGAGAGTATGGAAGCCTCCATTGTGACCAGGCACTGTGCAGCTTTCTACAGGGAAATGCTAGCCAATCAGTAATGCAAGGTGGAGAGCTAAGGATTTCAATGATTCAAGATGTTGGGGAGGGGAAGTTCTAGTGGGCTGGGCCTATGGGTCCTGTAATTGTCATGGTATGCCTCTAGGCCTTCGGGTCATGTATTACGGGTCATTTCTGGCCCTATGCCTTGAGCCTACGGGTCATGTATGGGTTCCCCTTCAACCCTTAAAAGGGGGGTTATCTATAATAAAATAAAAACAAGGCCTTCAGGCCATTTGAAAAAAAACCTCCTTTTGATATCTTATTAAGGACCCTGATATTCAAATTATGGGATGAAATAAAATTACATAACATGAATAAGGATGTTTGGGAGTGATTTTTTAGGAATTGGTGGAGTTAAAATGATCAAGAGGTGTGAGTAAGTGATGAAAGGAGGTTACATTTAATAATTTAGGTGAGTGACACCAATCATATTTTGCAAATTAAAAAACATTAGTAAGTCAAATTGGTGAAAAAATGGATCCTAATTTACTCCAATTATCTAGTGATAAGATTATGGAGTAAAAAGAACATAAAAATTTGGTTTAATAATGTTTTAATGTCATTTTAACCCCTATATTTTGAGATTAACTGCTCAAAATCATGTTTTGACATTAACCCTAGTCACAACCTTTTCAAACTTAGTGGGTAATAATTTTAAATGAAATTTTATAATTTCCTCATAAATGAAAAAAGATGAAATTTTATACAATTTTTAATTATATATTACCTCTGGAAATATTTTTATAATTTTAAACTAAAATAACAAAAAATTATATTTTCTAAAATAACATTAAAAACATTTTTTGACTAGTTCATTTGATATAACTTTAATGACATTAGATTACAATATATTTCATATATAAAATCTTTAATGAAAAATATTACATTATTATTAACTATAATAGGCATGTTTCAACATAATTCATCCAAAAAATATTATTTTTGATGTTTTATAGAATCATTTACTCTTATTTTTCAACATCTTGAACAAACACCGTGTTAGAGTCATGCTTGTTTTTATGGTAATTATACATTTAATAAATTTAAAAAAATAAATAATAATTAATATAAAAAATAAACATTTATATTAAATCATTAATAATTATTATTCCTTTGAGAATGTATAATATAAATTAAAAATAAGAGAGTGACCCTTTGGAATTTTGTTCAATTAAATAAATATAAATGTCTTTATCAAGTGAAGATAGAACCAAAAATAAATATATTTAAAATTGGGATGGAAATAAATTTAATTAAAATATAATGAAATAAAGAAAAGTCTTGTGTTGATTTGGAGACATTATTCAATAGTTTTAACCCTATTTTTTCAATTATACCCTTATTGAGTTGAAAAATATTTACTATAGTAACTATTTTTAATGACCACATGAAAAGACACCTATTTACCAAATATGAATATTATTATTCCATATATACTATCTATTTTTCAATATTCATCATTATATGTGTATTTAATAAATTTTAATATAAATTCACAAAATACAGGGAAAACAACATTAAAAATGTGTTTTTATACAAAAATTTAACTTATATAAAAAATTGGAATATAGATAATTAAAAAGGAATTATTTTGATTATAATAAATAAAACGGATCATATATCACGTTAATAATAAAAAATAAAATGGTACTTTTATGTTAGTTAATTTTATGAAATGAAATTGGATTAATTGAATTAAATATATTTTTCACTATTCATTTAAAAATAAATCATTTCAGATTAATCCCATAATTTAACACAAAAATAAACTCGTATTATAATGTAAAAATTTATTTTCATTTTATAAAATAACATTTCTAATATATGAATAAATTAATTATAATTTCCATTCTCAATATGAAATAAATACATTTTTTTATGAAAATTCTTTTTTGAAGAATAAAATGACATCACTAAAAGTTTAGTGATTATTTCATATTAAAAACAACATTATATAAAATATCCATACTTATATTCCATAAGATAGTTAATCATATTCACACCCACCAATTCAATGGATAGATGATAAATATCACATTAATTAATTATATTTTAATCATATATCTTGGTTCACTTATATCCCAGGGTTGCGTGTTAAGAATTCTATCGAACATTGTATTGTAAATTTACAGGGTGTTACACAGTAAATATAAATATAAAAAAAGAATAAAAATAAATAATATAGAGTAAGAGTCCATAAAATTTGATTAACCATGAAATGTGTGCAGCAATCCTCTCTGGTAGTGAAGCTAGTGACTAGAGGTTATAGTGGGTATCAAAATCAAAACAAATGTACATTTTTTCTCGAATGAAGCTTGGGTACTGATCATGGGATTATCCCTCTATGTGGGTTACTCATTCATTCTCTTCATACTTATTATATAATAATTATTTATTTTTTATTTTTAAATAATTAATGATTAATGGGTTAAAGACCATATACCTATAAAAATTTCATCTCGTGTTAGAGAGTCCTGAAACAGTCAAAAATAAAATAAGACTAACCCTTATATTTTCCTCCCATCCCAATTAAACATAATTCCTTATTAATGTAAAAAAAATTCACTTACATCCTCATGATGTGTCTCAAGAACTCACACCACGCATCCTTCCTTGTTAAATGTGGGTTGGATGGAGTCATACAATGACAACTACACACACCCCTTACCCTCCGAATGTTGTCAAGAACACTCAAACAGTCTTCAAATATTCTCACCCACATACACCATATAATCATTGAGAGTAATTGAAGGGTTTATGGGCATGGGAATCATCAGTGAGCGATGGAAACAGGAATATCCCACTAAATCAATGATGAAAAACTAATAATTCATTAATTCAAACAAATAGTCATTATATTAACAAAATAATGGAAATTTTAATATATTTTGATTCAAATGTAAGGATGTGGGATTATCTTCAGCTTGAACATAGGTGATTAGACTTCACTCATTCGATATTACAATAATAAATGAAAATAAAATCAAAATGGTTGATTCCTTAGATAGTGGACTCACATATCCTTTAATGGGTTGAAATAACATTCATGATATTTCAATCATATCCCAAATGATCTCTACTTGGATGGTTAAATAATATGATTTATACATGGGGAAGATTCTACAATCTCCATCTCAATTAATATTATAAATTAAATATGTTTTCATTTTTCACATGATTGAGAATATTCCTTCCAAAAGAATTATTATCACATGGTCTTACTAACATACATCGTATTATATGGTGATTAAACTAGAATGAAATATTATTATGGTACTCGAATGGAAATAACGGTCTCCACATGAACTATTTCTTGATCAATGGGTTCAAAGTGTTGTAATAAGCCTTCTGTGGTCTTCCCCATGAGATGTGAGTTCCCATAAAGGATTATTTTATGGGATGAAGATGATCCGTATATAAAAAATATGGCTTGAGTATTATAATGATTGTAAATAAAAGATCCAAAAACTTCTTGTGATGTCATTAGGTATATGATTTTATTCTTACCTACTAGTGGTCATTCCATGTTATTCGAATGAATCATATCTAGCATCTCACTAAATTAAACATGATGGGTTTCCATGGAGAGACTCAAAACAAATCTCCCTTCATTTGCATTCTTATGTAGTGAAATGAGTCCTAGAGTTAATCACACACATTTATCATCATGTTTGTTTTAATCTCCCATGTGTTGAATAAAATATAACATGATTTTTTGAATTATTAATTTCATATAATTTATAATGAAATATTTTATTTTTAACCACATATTTTCCTTTTAATGATAGAGATTTTGATACAATTCCTTAAAATATTTTGAATATTGAAATAAAACTTTGGAATTGCAGCTTATACTTATTTAGATAATGGTTTATTAGTTTAATAAAAAATGATTAATTGGATGTAACAGTTATTGTTTTTAAATAATTGACATATACATGTTAATAACAAATTTGAAATTGAATGTGTGATTGATCAATAATCATCACATAAATAAATACCTGAATAAAACAAAATGTATTGGAATTTTTAATTAATATCATGCTAACCTGGAAAAAATAATAGAAAACAAATTCGAAACCATGTAAATATACATTTAATTATAGATTATTATTATTTCAATTAAATAAATAATTATTACATTTTCAAATATTCCTAAATATAATTTCAAAAACATAAAAATAATAATATTTACACTGTTATAATATTATGTTTATATGGTCTAAACAAAATTTTCATTAAATGTTTTTAAAAAATAATCATTTATCAAATCAGTTGAATGCTTCTTTGTGATCACTATCATGTTTTTTTTGAAAGAGATTGAATTGTTTGGGATAAAAAATAAAATTATATAGCATTAATCATTTCTTTATTCATTCAATTTTTAGTGAAAATATGTCATGGCTTTATTGGTTTTGGATAATTTTTTTGGCTGACCATAAAAAAGTGTTTTCCCCACCAAGAACCATCAAAGAAGTTATATCATTGTCAAAAAAACATCAATATCGAAAACAATTTAATAAAGACATTTTATAGTTCTAGGAAAATATATTTTCATAGTTTTCTCATTCATTTTAAAAGTAAATCAAAAAAATATGGAAGAGGCTATGATACTATTGATGGGTTTTAGATGGGAAACAATTTTTCAATGTAAGTGAAAAAAACAATCAACTATATAAAACTAGAAGATATTTAATATTTTATTAGAATAAATAAAATAAATGATGAATGATATAAATTATTATAAATTGTTCTAGTCCATCCAAGCTCATTGACATGAGGCTGATAATTATCATTGAGAAACATATAAGGATATCATTCCATCTAGGGTATCAAAAGTGAATGTAATATTACAATTCTTGATAAGGATTCACTCTTTCTAACATTTTATAAGATCACTGAGTGTTAATTTAAAGAGATCAAAATAAAATGATAGATTAATCGTGAAGAGTTACATAAATATTCATATTATCATTATAACAGACATCCTTAAACTAAGATCCAATTTATATAAACCATCCAAATAAACTCCTTCCAGTAATCAAATTTTTTTAATTAATTACTTATATGGAGTAAATTAGGAACCCAAACTGCCAACAATAAGGAATAAAATACCACCCAAGATATTTTTATTCTTTTAATACCACATTCCTCCCAAAATTCATATTTTTGACATCGGGTATGCACGTATGAAAAACATCATCCCCAACACCCTCATTGTTGCCTAAAACTACTAATGACATCACCTAATGCAATACACCATTGATGCTGGATAAACATCCAAAAAAATCCTACTACAACTTTATAACATTAGATATTTCAAGACCATCATTTGAACCAAAATTGATTACCCAAATCATCATCGACATTGACAAATATCAATCACTGTACTGTAGAAAAATTCATAAAATCAAAAGAAACTACCCATAACTGTCAAAAAAATAAAACACAATCCATTATGAAATAATCATTAACATATTAATTATTAGCACCAAGACACTACAGTTATACAATCACAAAAATCATTATAATAAAATCTTGGGGGAATATATTGAAATTGATTCCATCAATATAAATGTATCATGGTTTTATGAAAATGGAAATATCTATTTATCAATCATTAATTATTGTTTCATATATTACATGAATTGTGAAATTATAAATCCCCCAAAAATGGGAATTTGTTTTTTCCCCTAATTTATGATCATAATAAAGAATTATGGGTGATGTGACATGTTATGATAACAAGAATAGAACATTATATAAGATACACTGTAGAATCATTAGACAATAACTTAAAACTTATTATATTGTCTAATTTTTCATTGGTATATCACCAGAATTATTTTATAAACATTGTTATATATATGGTATTATGCATTATATGAATCCCCATTATGTATGGCTTATTAAATACATATATTATGAACATTTATAATTTGATACAATTCGTATGCTATCCATATCACTGAGAAAATCATGGGGTGGTTAGATATTTGTTTTATCATTTCTTTAGCTGAGTTTAACACAAATTAGATTTTCATCTTATATGGAATGTATGATATGAATTCCCTTTATTGAATTACACTGGTTTCATGAATTTTCATGATTATATGAGTGATAGGTTGTGTACAATAATATTTTAATAAATGGTGTGTGATGTATTATTTTTTATTTTGGTCACTCAATTTCAATGAATTATTAATTAATGTGTCTAAAATTGATTGAACTGATAAATTTTTTATATATAGATCTTGTATAAATTTTGATTGATTTTATATAATAATATATAATTCCATGGGGTCTATAGACTGATTCACAACGAGTTTTAATGATTCTCAAGAAGTATATTGGTCTTTAGAGAAAATGGAAGATTATTTAAAAAATTTACTAATTAATTAATGAATATATAATTTTATTGATATATTGTTTTTTGTTTTATATAATAGTTCTTGAAAATATATTATAGTGTATATGGTTAATGATATTATATATGATTTGGATGACTCTCATATAGTTATTATAATGTTTAACTAATCATGTGACATGAAAAATGATGATATTTAGATTAAGTTAAGGTTAAATGTTCTCTTTATCAGTCCACCTACGTAATGTATTTGTTATTATAACATGATATATTATTGGAGCTGAAGATTTAGTTATTTCATAACATATGAAATTTCAACACTTATACAAGAACTTTAAATTGATGAAGGGTTTCAATATATATAATTTATGGACCACATTTGTGTACACTATATGTCATTATCTATAAATGAAATGATATATTTTATTCTATTATATTCAATTTACTTTCAGAATGAGATTTTATCTCAAAATTGAAGGAGAAGGGGGACTTACTAATGTTTTTGGTGATTCCACTGGCTAGAGGATTCATTTGGTTGTATGTTACCATTGGTTTTTATTTAAGGATCCCAATAAAAATTTTATTGTTGTGGATTTTACAAGGGCGGTGACGAGTGTTTTAGTATTTAGTATTTCATTTTGTCAATACGTCTCCATGTAGATAGTGATTATGTGTTACTTTTTTCATCTAATAGATATATACATATATATATCCCAAGAAACCCGTCAAAAATAATCATAGATATGATTAATTTTATTCCAAATGTTGGATTGGATCAAAAATAGAATTTTGAATATATATGTATAAAATAATTCCATATAATAAATTGTGGCATGGATATATCAGTATATGAATCATAGTTATTATGATATACAATTGAAGTATATCTCTTGATGTGATATATTTTATTTGTATATATCACCTAGAGTGTATCACATAGATCATTATACATAAGATATATGATCTTGAGTACCACTATTTTAGTTATTCAAACTATGATATCATATATTTGGTTTAACATTATATGATAATGTTCATGTGAATTGTAACACATCATAGTGAATGATTAATCCCTAAAATTTTATTAATGGATTGTATTGAATGATGAATTAAATGTTATATGGGGTTGTAATGTATTCATTGTTTGTGAAAATATCATGTTATCCATTCCTTATCACATCAAAGGTAACTTATATACAATGGTTTAAAATTGGATGAAGGGTTGAAATACTCATGTGATCCGTGTTTCCATGTAGTTCTCCAGAAGTAAAATAACTTTTCTCTAATTCTATGTTTACCCTTGGAAATAATATACATTGAAAAATATATAGTTCCTACCAAAGCGTTGGGTTATTCATTCATCTAGTGGTTACCTATGAAGACATGAATTGTTTGGAAGTTATTTATGGATATCTGCCAAAGACATTGAATTTGAATATTATATAATATATAAGGTATGCTATTTATTATTTTTTCCAAGCCTCATATAGTGGATTCTTTAGTGAAAGTGTTTTATAGTTTTTTTCTATGTGTCGGCATGATATATGTCCTTAAAAATACGATAGTTTTTTAAAATACTCATCCATAGTTTTTACAATAAATTTATGAAATTTATGAATGTTCTATAAATTTTTAAGAACAATGATATAAACAGAAATTATATGATGAATTTTTTACCCATAATATGTTCTAGGTTGATATTGTATAACATATATTACAGATTATTATATCATAGATAGTGATTAGCAATATCATTGCCTATCACACCCACAATTCCATTTATAGGTATTTATTATTCATTTTTTGTCCTTTTTTATGCATACTTTTTATAGGAAATTCTCTTGTGAATTTTATGCTTTTGGGAAAACCAAGACTAGAACATGGTTGGTTCATTGTTAAGGAATACCTTGTGACAACCTCATAAAAATATGCATGAAAAAATCAATGGCACTAGAGAACCCACATGATTCGGCACATGATTTTTAAAATAATTTGAACAAACTTTATGACCATTAATTGTCGATCTAGAGGAACCTAGATGGTTGGTACATAGATTGATAGACCATGGGTCCAAACATCATGGGATTCCATGTTTTTAATTTTTTGAAATTCTTAAACATCCCCTTACCGTATATGACCTCTTACACTCACTAATTCTCCCATTACCCACCCTTAAAGCTCCATTAATACCATCCATCTTATATATCTCCCCCTAGGATACATTATTTGTGGTTTGACCAATACTATCTATGGAAACCTCCAATATGTGTCTCACATCACTTATTTTTGTCCTACCTTCCCTTATCACTTTAGTTTTATTCCACTCAGTTATTGTGATGACCTTGGGTTTGTGTAATCTGAACCATATGACAAGACATTTGATTTTTATTGATCTTTATATCTTCAGTACATCTTATAATCCTCTTGTCTTGTTGTTTCCTTATTTTTATTAGTGGTTTAATGGGAAATGGTATGTGGTTTCATTTTGGGACCTTGTTTGAAGAGATAAATATTATTTATCATAAATTTAACTATTTCCAAAATTTTATTATGCATGTGAGTGGGTGATTTAAAATTTGTTTTGGTATGTTTGAATGGTTTTGGAAATTAATTTTATCCTATATAATTGGTTGTAAATGGTTTCATGGGAATATGGTGTTCTAAAATAGGTTGAAATAATATTTTTACGTCTTAAAAATGGGGTAATCTCATTGTAATCTTGGGTATCGATGCATGAATACTAGGAAAAGTACACTAGATGGTGTAGAAAAGCATTAGGCAGTCCTCCATTGTAGTTTTCTATTACAAAACCAACTCGATGAAATGTGATGTGTTGGTTATCAAACAAGTATTGGAAAAAATATACGGATCTATAGTGAAATCACCTAGAGTATGAGAATCGTATGTCCTAATTCACCCTAGATCATTAGATATTACCGCTGGTTATTATGTTCTTACCTTATTTAATATTATTCTTGTTTTCATCACTTCTACTGTAATTTCTAAAGCATGTTTGAAAAGAAAACTATTTTATTAATTTTAAAAATTGGTATCATTAATTTTTTTATATTTTACATTCCTAGAACACCTGTTGGTATCCTATAGAGAATGTGAGATAACTCCCTAAATACCAAAGAGTGTTTATAGTCATTGTTTTGAAAGACCTAGGTAATATAAAGGCTTCATTTAGAGGTGTATTTACTCTTCTAGTGAAATTTTGTTATAGGTGTAGCTTGTGACAGGATTAGTGGATAGACCTAATTTCACAATGATATTAATAGTAATTTTTCCACTATATTAATTTTTCTTTTTGATACTCACCCTTGAATGTAATCTTTATATATATGAATGATCATTATTTTATATATTTATTATGGATGATTATAATAATGTTTTATGATGATGTGGATTATTATATTGGGAAAATATTTCCCATAGGTGTTCATTGTACCATAGATACTATTTATAATATATGGGGATTGGAAAAAACCTTCACTCCATGTAATAGGATGTAACAAGAACTAATTTTTGTTAAAGATCATGCTAATTCCAGAAAAAAATTTAACTAGAGAAGAATTTTACAATTCATTATTTTATTTTTTTATGGAAAATATATGATTGATAAATGATAGAAAATTTAGGGATTGAGGATATTTTTTCAAGTGGGGTATCTTTCCAACACACCCTGTGAGTGGACTTAGGTCACCAAGGGATGTTGGTAATTTAGTTTGACTCTGACCAAGTGTGTGATTCATTTGTTTCCGACTAGGAATTTGATCTATGTTTGGGTGGAGTAGTTATAGTTGTTATGATTTTTTGGAAATTTATATAAATAATTTATCCTTCTATTTATATGATCCTCAATAGTTATATGTAATAATGATTTGTTGTATGTTTTTCTTCACTATTTTTGTATCATGAATCCTTAGAGACATCATTTAAATCTAAGAGTGTAGGATAAAAACAATAATTCCACAACCAACACTCTATTAATCCAATAACTAAAGAGGATATGGTTTTGGTAATCTGAGTCCTTCTTTAGAGATCTTGATAAAGTATTACAGAGGCAAAGAAAACTAAAATATAGCTAAATAAGGATAAAGATTGGTAGTTTCTCTAGAATAATCCACATTCCTTCTACAAAATAACTATCACTCATGAATATAAAGTATGGTGAGATATAATCATGAGAATCATTGAGTCCATGGAAAAAATGATGAATTTAATTTTAAGTATATTGTCTTCATATTGGAGGGCCCTAGTCCTTGGTGGTGGCAGACTATAAGGACACCATTAATGAGTAATTTCTATATGATACATTGACTGTTACTATGTCTTAGAAATTACAGACACATAAAATAAGATATAATTCAGTGATCGAATATTATAACAACATTATAATGATGGTACATTTTTCCCCGAAGATATTCAAAATGAATGGTTAATGGCCCGATGGATTTAAATGGGTTTGTGGATGGGTATCTGATCTCATAACATCCTACTTTCAATAAAGGATTATTTTGTGTTTTCTATCCCAGATTTATTGGTGTAAAATCAAAAAAAAAATTATTTAGAGTTATAATGGGATAATTCAAATGCAATGGACAATGTGGGTTAGGATGTTTGAAAAGCAGATGGACTAAAAAATTTAGGGAAGAAGGGTGGTAGTAGATTTGGATAATCACTTTGATAAACTTTATCAACATTTGTCAGTGGTGAGAATATTATATTCCACTAGTGTTCTTTATATTTCCGAAGCCACCTAGGTCATGCCACCATAGTTAATTCATGTGTCCTATATAATGTTTTTAAAGGAATATCTCACTATTTCAAAGTACTGCAGGCTCTATAGCTCCTCGACGATTTTTCAGATAGTATGATGACTCATAGGGTATGGCGTCTTACTATGAAATATGAAATGGTAAATTGCGATCATATTATTGGAAGAATCATCTCAAATCAGATACATATGACTGTAGTCAACCTCGTACTCTAACAAAAATGAAGCCCCAAAATGTTTTAGATCTAGAACTATTGGAATCTTGTGTAGATCCAATGTTAGTTAAAGGAATATTTATAATTTCATTGTCTATATTTATTTTATTATTTAATATTGGTGATTAAGAATATATTATATCTACTCACCCTATATGTTTACTCAAACATCCATACGAGCTTATTCTTTATTCTATGAAGCGAGTTATGTGTATTGGGATGAGAAACTAGTAGGTTTGATAATGCTCATCTTGTGTTTTTTTCTAGTTAGAGGGTGAGTTTAAATTGGTTTTCATTTTCATAGAGATTAACCTATTTTATGTTGTTCTGGAATGAATTTAACTCAATATTTCAAGTCCCACAATGATTACTATTTTTGGTGGGAGTCCTGCATGTCCCTCGATGAGGGCATTCGTGGTTTTCAGATAGAATGGGATCTATATTCAGAATGAGTAGGACCTTTTCCTTTGGAATTGGGAAGACTTAATTTTTAGGTATCCAACAACTTATTAGTTGTTAATGTTTATGTATCTATAATATAGTTTACTACCATTTTTAGATAGTTATCTAATGTGTTACTAATGGATTTCTTACGCTTGCCTCCAAATTGAGACATAGAGTTCACTATTGAATTGGTTTTTAGGAAACAGATGATATCAATTCCATGAAAACATATTTCCCCTAATAAATACAAGGTGTTAAATATTCATCTATAGGATTTATGTAATGAACTAATAATCTATAAATAAAAATTCTTTTCTTATAATTATTCCATATAGTGTAAATACATAGAGAACACAATACATGATTTATAAATGAAGACTGAATGAAATAAGAAGTAATTTGAGAAGGTAAGGAACCAATACCAATGTAACAGTAACATTACCATTAGAATATTAATGTGATCCTTATGAATAGTAAGTCATCACATTTAATTATTATCTCATAAAAGAATTTATAAATATAATTTATCCATCCTATAAGTGAAAATATGATATAATTATATCAATGTATAGGTAAATAATTATTTTAAGAAGTACTAATTATATTATAGAATTTATGTAAGTTACAAATATTTAATTATAAAGTCATGTATAGTTTAGTTATTTAAAAGAAAAAATATTTTTAATAAATTTACTCACAAACAATTATTTTTATTTCTTATTATTATATTATAATTTTATGGGCCATTAATTATAGTTTCAAAGTGTTTGAAAATAATTTTTAATTATAAAGATTGTATTTTCTACATAAATGATTATTATAATTAGAAAAAAAATTCTCATGCTCAAAAAATAATTTTCATAAAATGGAGTTTATTTTTTAATTCTACGTATCTAAAAATGTTTAGGGAAAATTATTTGGATTTTTATGAAATACAAAATTTTTTGATGAATATTGAAATATGGTAATTTAAGGTATATATACATTATAAGTTAAATAAAAAATTCATTGCGTAATGGATGATTTAATCACCATTTTATGAACTCATATGATATAATTACTGTATTTAATATCAATAATCAACTCTATTGCTTCTTTGGTGAAATATAATATAATAATGAATTAAATAATGAGAAAACACCACCTTCCTCTGGGTTACTTGTAATGACCTAGAAATTTCAAGGGAATTTTTATTTTCTTAACTTCTTTGGGATTTTACAAGAACACAATTTCTGACAGCAACTGATTCTGTGGCCCAGTGTGCCCGGAATCAATTTCCGATGTTTAGCTCGGGTACGTTCAGTGAACGAACGAGCGGGTTTTCCTATATTTTGAACCGGTGCTCAGAATCACAATCTGAGGGCACCAATGAAACCGCAATGCCGGTAATTGCATAGGAACACTTATTCCGGAGTTGCGTTTGCTCGGTTGTGGTTATTAAAATAATGGGATAAGTAATGAAAAAAAATATGTGCAACCAATTTTATTTAAATATCTAAGTTGTTATATCCTATGTAAGGGATTTGGGGTGGGACCCACTAGTTATTAACTACCCACGTGTGGATAAATGTGAGGTGGGCCCCACATGAGCCCCACCCCTTTCAACTCCCACAAACCCCCCATTAATTGTGTAACACACCCGCATCCCCCCTTAAATGAAAATTCCACTCTCTTAATTAATTAATTGATTATGTTTTCAATGTAATTAATTTGGGAATTCATTTGAAATTTCAATAAGGATTGGCATGAGAAATAAAATAAGGCAAGGCCTTATTTTATTAGGTTGTTTTGTTGTGCGAGAAGGCTTGGAAGACGAGAGCTCAAGTGTTGGACACCTTCTTCCTCGTCGAAGAACGTGAATAACGCACCGTCACCGATGAAGAACGCCAAACTCCGAAGAAGAATGACAAAGAACGCTGGTTCCTCGGAGATCTAGGACGCGACATTGTGTACCGCGATGCCAATGTTTCTCTTCTCTGTGACGCCGACGACGCTTACGGACCCTCGATCCGCGACGCCATCATCCGCGACACCATTTTCCGCGACGTCCTCTTCCTGTGACAACCTTCGTTCGACGACATCATCAGGTAGTTGTTATTTATTTGTTCTTGGATTCTTTGTCGTTCATGAATATCTATTTGGGCCGCCTGTTATCATAATAATGGGAGGAGGTCGGACCGCACGAACACGGCCAACCCTCCTCCCACTTTGATTTTTTTGTTGCGGCTCTAACGAAGGAGGCGCGTTGCAATGACATCGCGCGGAATCAGGAAGGAACACAACAAAAATGTGGGGCGCCGTCGCGCCGTGTCACTGAGGCCGAACGAACCCGTGGTCAGAGTTGGGGTCGTAGAGGCGATTCGAGAACTCCACAGTTTGTTTGTTGATGTGCGGATCGACGGGCGATGACAGAACGGGCTGTAGAGGCGATTTGAAGAATTCACAGTGAAGAGCAGGCCCCAGGGGGACCACTGGTGAAAACGGAAGGAAAAACGAACCAATGGAGCGCTTCCGGTGGTCCGCAGAATACTCTGCCAGCGCGACATCCGGAACGGCGGCGCTGGTGGCCGAAGACGATGGCTAACACCGGCCGACCGCCAGGAGGCGGCAGTGCCCGGCACGCCGCTAGGAAGAACCGTTGTGGCTGAAGCCACGGAGGCATGCGGCCGGATCCCTCGGCCGCACGAGATCTGGAGGAGGAGGACGCGGCAGGCATGCCGCGTCTGTGGGGTGAAACAAGGGGGAACAGTCCCCCCCTCGTCGACCGCTGGCCGAGCCAGCGCACCCCCTCCCAGCCGGCCCGGGCCCAGACCCCCATTTCAGACTGTTTTCAGTCATTTTCCAATATTTTGGGCTTCAGAACTCCGATAGATGCACCATCAGTTGTGTTGGGATCGTTGGATCGAGATGTTCGTTTGAGTATATTACACTAAAGGTTTCGATGAACATTGGGTACGGCCGGGTTGGTTTGATCCCGAAACCAACTGGGCCCTCGGAGCGGAAACGCTTATAACATGAGCTCTGGACGTCCGATTGACCTGCCTTCGACTTTGTAAGATTCCTCTTGATGAGACAGAACTTTTGGCATACTTCATCTGAGGTTTGGATGTATATGGAGTAAGGCCGGGTTGGATTGTACCAGAAATCCAACCGGGCCCCTAGAACTGAAAGGCCGATAACTTTCAGATCGGAGGTCCGTTTGATGAACCGTCATCGATGTTGGTGAACACATTGAGAAAGAGTCCCTATGAGTATACCCTATGTGAGTTCGGGGTACAGTTGAGATATGGCCTGGTTGGTTCGCACACGAAACCAACGGGGCCCCTGGGACGAAAAGACAGATAACTCACAGACCTGGAGACCAATTGACGCGTCTTCTATTGCGTTGATACCCCTATGACGAGGCGGTCCATTGAGATAATTATTCATGGGACGTTGAGATACATGGAGTATAGACCTGTAGCTCGTGGAGCGGACCCTCCCAGAGACGAGTGTATGGAGTACAGAGACCGTGTAGCCAGCTGAGACCTGACGACAGCTTGACCAACTCGACTTGGAGTGAGTCGAATAGCCCAGTGGATGGAGCACTTGATATTTGGCGACAGACCCACGGTGTATGGAGTGCCCGGTAGTTGGCCGCAGACCTGCGGTACTCGACAGAAGGAGTACCTCTGTAGTCTATTAGGGCGAGCACCCGATATTGGGTGACAGACCCACAGCGGACGGAGCGCCCAGTATTTGGTAGCAGACCCACGGTACTCGACAGGAGGAGTACCTCAGCAGTCTTAGGTTAGTGAGCAGTACCTCTGAGTCGTGACATGATCAGAATACTCGTCAGAGACAGAGCTCTTCAGTAGTTACGGTTTCGATAATGAAAATCCGGGTTTGAGCTGAGTTTATGACCTATGTGATTACCTCATGATTGAGATGGGTCACTTGATAACTTAGGTATATGAATGGGAATATATCTAAGTAGTGGCTATCCGTTCATTTCATAACCTATGTGTTTCCTCATGATTGAGATGGGTTACATGTTAACTTAGGTATAAGTATGGGCTTATACCTAAGTAAGGGTTATCTATTGAGATTATGCTTTTTGGTTATCCTTGTTGGATTTAGAGAGACATTGAGGGTATCGGGGTCCCTACTGAGTATCGTTATACTCACCCCTACACGGGCTATGCCCGCACCTCGTTGTGTTGGTTGTAGACGACGGGCAGTGCAGACGGAGGCTAAGTGTTCGCGAACAGGACGGTACCTGGAGGTGGACCTCACGATGAGTCAGTATCTGGAGGTGGACATCACGAAGAGACGATACTCGGTGGAGGTTGACGGGAGAGATCGTTGTGGAGGCTATCGGTACCTACCCTTCAGGTAGGATCATTGGTGGATGATCCAGGAGCTGCTCTATCTGTACCAACCCTTCAGGTAGGATCCATGGTGGACGACCTAGTAGCTGCTTCTATTTTCATGCTTCATGTCTTTTCTGTTGTACTTTCATTCTGTTGTATATGTACTTTCAGTTGGGTTTGTATTCTGGCCCATTTACTTTTCAGCACATTATTTTGTACTTATTGTATTACATCCTCTTGTACTCTATGGTGGTTTGTTTACTTTTTATAAAGTCAATGTCTTCCTAGTAATTGGGATTTACACCTTTGGTGCTAGTCGCCTGCCCCTGGCCTATGGAAGGCGGGTTTGGGGTAGTCACGACACGAGCCCCGAGGACGGGTCAAGACAAATTGGTATCAGAGGAGTCGGTTCTACCACAGAACTTGTAACTCTGATATTTATTTTCTATGAAGTAGTAGTGTTAAGGGTACTGAGTGTGGTTTTTAGTTCAGGGAGTCCAATGATGGTGCGGGTGGCCGACGTATCCATAAACCAGGACCCTAACAACTGATTTCTGAACTAGTGCACGAAAAAACTAATTACTTGTGGGTTTTAAAAGGTGTTCCCTTAAAACAGCTCAAACCAAGTCAGCTCACCAGGTATAAATCATTCGACCATGTCACGCCTGTTTCTTTAAGGATGCCTCCCGGTGAACGACCCGCTAGAGCCCCGAGAGTGGTACGTACTGACAGCCGGCCAGGTGATGAGGCCTCAGTATAGTTCCCGATCCCAGTTGAGGCACCAACGGAGGAACCAGTGGTACTACCACCTGTTGGGCCACCGATGCCACCAGCCCCTGCAGCAGAGAGTGCATGTAGCTTGAGCACATTGCACGAGTTCCAGCGCCAGAGGCCACCCAGGTACAGGGGGGAGACGGACCTGCAGGCGGCTGAGGATTGGCTGGAGCATGTGGTGAGAGTCTTCAGGATAGTGGGGACACCAGAAGACATCATGGTGATCCGTGCTTCCAACCTCCTTACGGTATCATCAGGCAGATGGTGGAACCTGATGCTCTAGATGCATGACGACGCATAATTTCTGTGGGAAGACTTCGAGAGCCTATTCCGGGAAGAGTTTGTACCTGCCACCCTTCGAGCGCTACTTATACAGGAGGCACTGCATCTACAGAAGGGTAGCATAACGGTGGTGCAGTACTCAATGAGGTTCACAGACTTCTCGCGCTACTCCATAGATATGGTACGAGACCCGTTCTTCAGGGCTCGAACCTTCGAGCAGGGGATCAGGCGAGTGATTAGAGCTTCTATTGTTTCTCACAACATTTTGACACAGACAAGGGTTTTGGAGTGAGCCCTCCTAGTGGAGAGTTTCCTTGCTGAGAAATCTCCAGTAGAAGAACCCACTACTAGTCGACATGCAGTGGAGTCTTCTGCAGCTGGCAGTAGACAGTTGACGTAGAGGTTCAAAAGGACCAGACCCACCAGTGGCCTACTGCACGACACATGTTTAGATGTGTGGGGAAACCAGGGTGGAGTCAGAGCCAGTTGTGCCAAGAGTGGGTAGTGTTAATCAGGTGGCGGTCTTGGTCACATGGCACGTGACTATCCGACCCATCGTTCAGATGATCAGCAGATAGATGAAGAACCCCTTATACAGAGGTAGAGGTTCGATAAGTTTGGACCACAAGGAGCAGGCGGCCATGACAGAGGAGTTGGCCGAGCAACGGGTGGTTGTCGATGCTTTGAGGCTCTACCACCACCAGGAGGACCACCCCGACCACAGGGAACATGTGGACATTGGAGAACACGGATTCAGGAAGCTAAAGCATACGACTACGGAGCTCCGGAAGCGGGAGGAAAAGAACGGGACTAGTTCCAGGCATGGGACCTTTGACCTTGCTTCTTATAGTTTCATTGTTTTTGTGGTTGTTGTGGGTCTTGTACTTGAGCTGAAGTAATAAAAGACACTTTTTCTTGTGATGTTTGCTTCCCCTCTTATTGTATACTATGACCTTCCAGTTAAAACTGTTGACTTGACCCTCACATTTGAGATTCTTACTGGAGGAGACCCAGTGTCCACACACTGA
The DNA here is from genome assembly GCA_963277665.1 of Viscum album. Taxonomy (NCBI): domain Eukaryota; kingdom Viridiplantae; phylum Streptophyta; class Magnoliopsida; order Santalales; family Viscaceae; genus Viscum; species Viscum album. Next base: position 900,604,744 of record OY728127.1, read on the forward strand.
TGCCGACAGTGTGACTCAACCCTTGGAGGTGAGAGTAACGATTCGATCTCTTGGTAGTAGCGTCAAGGCCTTACGATGTCATCCATGGCATGGATTAGTACCATTCATGAAATGATTTACTATATTTGGAAAAGAACATGGTTCATCCAAGGGATGAGACCAAATTTCTCTTAATAGAAAAGAAGAAATCTTTGCAGCTTTTGTGGTACCAGAGATGGTTTAGGGCACGACAGAGAAGGTGCAGATCATCCAGGAGCGGATGAAGACTGTACAAAGCATGTAGAAATCATATGTTGATAGGAGACAAGACCACTGGAATTTGAGGATGGCGACCATGTTTTCTTAAGGGTCTCACCATGACAAGGTCAATAGAGATGTGGATGAGGCGGTATGTAATCTCTGAGGTTCAGAAGACCTTTACAGGTCCTCAGTAGGGTAGGCTAGGTGGCTTACCATTTCACCCATCCACCTCAGTTACACCAGGTTCACAATGACTTCCACCTCTCTCAGCTGAGGAGATACGTTCTTGACTCGATCCATACCATCGACCATGTGGAGATGTACATTGGCGATGGGGTGACTTTCACGGAGGTTCCAGTGGGGATCGAGGATCGACAGGAGTAGATCCTACGTAGACACCCGATTCCTCAGGTGCACTTTTATTGGCTGTATGGGAACCTCTAGGTGAGCACATGGGAGAGGAAGGCTCAGATGCGTGCTTAGTACTAGTTTTGTATCCCTAGTTTGTGTTTATGTTTTATGAGGATGTAAAGCCCTGAGGTGGGAGTAATGTAAACACCCAGAAATTTCAATAATTTTTTTTTCTTAATTTCTTTGGGATTTTACTAGAACTCAGTTTCTGACGACACCTGATTTTGAGGCCTGGTGTGCCCGGAATCAATTTCTAATGTTTTGCTCAGGTACGTTCAGTGAACGAATGAGCGAGTTTTCCTAACATTTGAACCGGTGCTCAGAATCAAAATCCGAGTGCACCGATGAAACCGCAGTGCTGGTAATTGCTTAGGAACACCTATTCCGGAGTTGCGTTTGCTCGGGTGTGGTTATTAAAATATTGGGTTAAGTAATGAATGAAAATTAAAATTGTGCAACCAATTTTATTTTTATATCTAAGTAGTTATATCCTATATAAGGGAGTTTGTGTGGGACCTACTAGTTACTAACTACCCACGTGTAGATAAATGTGAGTTGGGCCCCACACGAGCCCCACCCCATTCAACTTTCAAAAACCCCCCATTAATTGTGTAACACACTCACACCCCCCATAAATGAAAAGTCAACTCTCTAAATTAATTAATTGATTATGTTTTCAATATAATTAATTTGGGAATTCATTTCGAATTTCAAAAAGGATTGCCTTGAGAAATAAAATAAGGCAAGACCTTATTTCATTTGGTTGTTTCATTGTGCCAGAAGGGTTGGAAGAGGAGAGCTCAAGTCATGGACACCTTCTTCCTCGTTGAAGAACGCAAAGAACGCACTGTCGCCGATGAAAAACGCCAGCCTTCGATGAAGGATGACGAAGAACGCTGGTTCCTCAGAGATCGACGAAGCGACTCCGTGTACCGGGACGCCGACATTTCTCTTATCCATGACGCTAATGATGCATACGGAGCCTTGATCCACGATTTCGTCTTCCACGATGCCGTTTTCCATGACGTCCTCTTCCCGTGACGACCTTTGTTTGATGAATTCTTCAGTTAGGGGTTATTTACATGTTCGTGAATTCATTTCCATTCATCGAATTCTATTTTGGCCGCCTGTTATCAAAATAATGGGAGGAGGTCGGAATGCACGAACACGGACGACTCTCCTCCCTCTTCATTGTTGTTTTTTTGCAGCTCGAACGAAGGCGACGCAGTGCAAGGGCACTGCGCGGAATCAGGAAGGAACACTACGAAGATGCGCGGCGCCGTCGCACCACGCCGTTGAGGCCGAACAAAACAGTGGTCTGAGTCGGGGTCGCAGAAGTGATTCGAATACTCTGTAGTTTTTTTATTGATGTTCGGATCAATGGGTGATGATGGAACATGCCACTGGAGATGGATCAAATCATTGATCAATGGATAGATGGACTACTCATTGTTTTCCTGGAGGAATCACCCCATGTAATGGGTCCGGAACATAGGGTTTATCACTGATCACATAATCATCATGAACCTTCTATGAAATCCTTACTATATTTTATCCTTGAGGCATCAAACAATAAATCAAGACATAACATGGACAATAGATCATTTTTGGGTAGCAGACTTGAGTATGAAATGGAAATCACAAACACATTCCTATATAACGCACCTAAACTTTCTCTAAAATCACTCCCTCTACCTACTAAGTAGTTAAGTAAAATTTAAATTTAATGACGTTTTGATTCATTTTCTGTAACAAATCCACTCAGTTTTCCAGAAGAAAGCTGAGCACAAGACATATCAACATTGTTGTCCAAAGTTTCACAAAATATTCATCACAATACTCCGAGATCCAATCGTCTTACCTAGGATAACCAATCATTAATACTACTCTAAAATGACCCATCCCACATTGGCCCCGCCTAGGATGGTGGTATACTAAGTGTACCACCCCAAGATCAACTCCAATTGGATAGGGGATAGTGACTAGAAGCTTGTAGGTATATCAAACTCAGGGGAGGCCATATCGCAATGCACATGGACTCACACACACACTCATATCTCCATAAATACAAAAAAAAATTATGAATATAAATAAATGTATTATAAAGGAATACCTAACCTAATAACCCATGATTAGGAATGATGGTAAAATGTAACAGCCCCACCCAAATCACGAATTATGGGATAAAAAGGCATGTAACCTCATGAATTCATCTCCATGTACAAGAGGACACCTTATTGCGGTGTGGGAAATTGTGATGAATGGGGAGACTATTCCATTAATATATATGAATATCAGAGTAAAAATACAATGAAATTAAAAATCATATTAAAAAAACAATGAACATAAAATAACACAATATAAAAAATGAAATATAATATCGAGAGTCATACAAGGAAGTAAAAAAGGATCCCCAAATGCGGTGTATCAACATAATGAATGAAATAAAAGTAAGATAATCGAGGACTCGCTACAACTTGAGTATGTCCCAAATTCACCTTGATCCCCAACAATCTACACCTGCAATGAAATATGTCCCAATACCATAAACCTTATCTCGGTGCTTGATCATAAATCTTGCATTCTCATCAAGATTCCTATTCATGGTGAAAGCATAATCTCTTTATTACCCTACCAATAGTGCCCAAACCTAAATACTATAGTACTATAAATTCAGATTTATCAATTGAGGATAAATACATAAAGAATTTATACTCCATTTAGGTCATCATGTGCTATCCATTATTCCACAGACCACGACCGTACCTAATTCATTTAATTGAATCATTAAATGTTATTGAAATTCATGATAGCAATATTAACCCACTACCCAATGTTATCCCATAGGATATAAATTCATTTACACCTCGACCCATCTAGAAGAAACTATGGACGTCAATATCATACCAGCTGACCCATGCCAAAGGTTCATGAGAGGCCATCACATGTCAAACTGACCCATCAAGAAGGTTCTTGGGAGTTTATCACATGTCATATAGACCCATCCAAACTATTTTTGGGAGATCCAAAATGTTACCTCATCCTACGCAAAAGGTTCATGGGCGGCCATGACAACTGTGGACTGTAAAATTGTTAGTAAGTAACAAAACATTATTAAAATCAATTGAAATCATCATTCCATATCATTAATCAGATATCTAGTCCTATAAACCCCTATCCAAGCCCAAATATCTCCCTAGGGTTCATGTCCCAGACAACACAATGCCTATGAAAAATCGAACTCAAAGTTTAATTCTAACTAAAACTAAGAATTAACACAACAATCCAGATCTAAAGGTTCCACTATTGCAATATGGGAATAATCGAGTTCAATATGACCTTTAGAGGAAGTATAATATCAACCCTTACACACCAACATACTAAATATAAATGAATATTTATAAGAAATGATATCAAATCGACAGGTATTTCCAACCTTACAAAAAGTGAGGCGAAACTGTTGAGAATCTTATTCAACAACAAGATCAACACCGAAAATCCCAAAAATCATACCCAATGTAATTGAATTAGGTTTAAAATAAATAAATATAGGATATATAATGTATGGTAGCTATAATGATGTCATATTTACTAGAGGATAACCAACACAAAGAAAAAAATGATGTAGAATAAAATATATTAGAGAGCCAATTATTTCTATAAAATCCCATCCCACAACAAATTCATGCCAAGGATTAGGTGAGATATGAGGGATTGAAAATAATATCTATGGGGAAAAAAATGCATCATTAAATAATCTTCCCAACAACCCACATGTTATCTACTAAACACCACCATCTAGCTTGTTAGTATATGTAGGCTTTCTAGGCCACAAGAAAGTCCATCTTCATGGCACTGGACCTATGACTACTAGCTGGTGTATGTAAAACAAGAATATAAAATCCCAAACTATTATATATAATCCCTTGATCCTCCTCTTTACCCCACTACCGATCAAAAAACATTGTAAAAAACTAAAATAAATTCGATTTAAAATTAACCAACCTTGAATTTTCAGGGGGAATTACAAACATTGCCTCTAAGTCCTACACATCCCAAATAAGTTATCAAAGTTATCCTTACCAAATAGCTATGTATATTATGCACATACATCCAATTCATTCCCCCATGTCTTATATTGTGTACCCCAATTGTACAATAGAACCCAAATAAGAAGAACTATCTTCCCACACAATATTTTCTCACTTCATTCCACATTCTACACTTGCTGTTCCAGGTAAAAATCATCTAACCCTAAAAATACATACCCATCATTAAGAACGTGTGCTATGTATGGATCATACTTCAGATGTAACTACACATAGAAAAAATCATGCATTCCTCATCATCTTGGAGAGAGATCTAACCAATAATCAACAACCCCAATCCATTACAAAACCTCTAATAGACCAACTAACAATGATACTGTATAACCCTCTTTCCATAAATGTTGATTCCAAAACTATGGTGAAAACTGTAAGAATATATAGTTTCCCATGATAAACTCTATTGTTCATCACTTTTCGTCCTCATACAAATGATACCAACTATTGGAGGTGTCAAATCGGTTCATGACCAGTTACACCAACTCTAATGTCTTTCACACAAGAATCAATCCAATCACTAGAGACTCTCCAGGATCATGCCACTATAAAATGATCACTAAGGTCAACCAAAAAGGGCTATGAAGGGATCCATATAAATCTATTTCTGAATGATGTTGTTGTTGGAGAACTCTACCAAGGATATGTGGTCATCCCATTCCCCCTCTAAATTCAAGAATATATTCCCTAAGCATATAATCTAGGATCAAGATCATCCTATTGGACTTTCCACCTATCCGTAGGTGTTGTGTGGTACTCATTTGTAGCAGTATATCATGTTCCTTCAGTAGGTCCTACCATGATTGTGACATTAAATGAGTATATTTCTCTTTAATAATTCTCATAGTCACACTATGAAACGGCACAATCTCTCAAACATAAATTATAATGACCAGGCCTTAAACATTACTTAATATTGTATTAAATGAATAATACACCTTGAGGATCACTTAATGTTTATAGTTTTAGAGAATTAGTCCATAATTATTACATTACATCACAAAAATTATAAGGTAGAAACTACGACTCAGTTTCAATTTTTTTCATAAAATAAAAACTCTTGAAAAAAATAGTCATGCCTTGTTCCATGTTTTAGACAGCGTGGAATTTCCTTCATCCCATCCTTGACCTTATTCTACTTTATGTCATGTGAAAACATTTTGAAAACATGGGATGAACATAAAAAGTTCAGTAAGGGAAACACAAAGTAGGAAAATTATTAGTTTTAAAAAAAACAAGTAAACCACGGATAATTTATCCTAAGTAATACATTTCACCTTTATAAAGTAGTAAACAATATTCAATGAATAAAAGATCATTTCATACATTTTTAATCAAAATAATACCATAAAACACATAAAAAGAACGCATAACATATATAGGTTACTTTGGACATAATCATTCTTATATGGAATAACCATACGACTGACATCCACACATATCACTAAATGGAATAGCCATACATACGATTTCCATACCCAATTCATTAGAGGTTATAATGTAACCACCTTTCCTGGTTTATCATGGCACCACATGTCATTTGGTTTATCACGTATCCAGCCATCAAATGTCCATGTACCATTATAAATTCATAACACATAAAACATTGTAAATATAAATATTTCACAAGTAACATTTAATTTGAAATCACAAGAAATAATTTCAAGATATTGAAATAATAAATCCACTATAAAAACCATTTTCAATAAAAAAACACCAAAAAAGAATAAGGGATTTTCTTTTCATTTTAGAAAACATTAAGGCTTATAGAGAAATCAAAATAACGATTACGGTGGCGGAGAGGTTATTGTCGCCGCAAACGTTACAAACCTTAAATTTCCCATTTATTAAAATTATTTGAAGTAAAAAGTATCCCTTTCCATGAAAGTAAAATTAAAAGGGTTTTATTATACACTGTTTAAAAGAAGAAGGTATATATTATCCAAATATGCCTTAATGAAAGGAGATTGAGATGAATTTCCTTACCCTGTGTCCAACATGGCCCATTCATTCTTTAATCTATAGAATAATAAAATAAAGTACATTTTTACTAGATTAATAACACTTTTCAAGTTTATTATTCCTTTTATACAACTTATTACCATGTTATAAACATTATATAATCATTTAAGTTAATAATGTTCATTTTCTCGATATTTGGTACTTTAGTAAAAAAATAGACTTCTTATAATTACAAGTGTTTCACATGGTCAAAATTTCATTATATCCAGAATGATATTTATGATTTATATATCATATATGTAATATATATCCAGTATATAAATGCATTTTTAATTGTACATAACATTTGGAGGTAAGAAATGAAATGCACCGTTCCTAGAGACGGTAAGCCGAACGTACGCATGAACACAACATTCATTTTTATTTCTACTTTTAATGGAATTAAAACATAATGATACATAGTTTTATTTTAATTCCATTATAATATCATAATTAATATCATTAATTTCATCCTTCTTACATCCCACATATGGCATTAACCTGTCATATCACTTTGAGGGGGTGATAGTCCGCACTTCCTCAAATGAAATTATTGTATTTACTATTAATGGAAAATATAAAGGAATGATATAAAAGAAAAACATAGAAGAATAAAGAAAACATAAACATAATATATATAATATATAAATATAGTTTCATCTTAATGGACACCATGAGAGCCAGTAGTAGATAATTGAACAATCATCATTCGTGTGGTGTTAGTTTTCCATCCATAGAAACAGTATGTTCTTCACCAATTAGATGGAGGTGTCTGTAAGTGTAGTTCAAATACTTTTCATAAAAATCCTTGAATGATTAGGTTACTAGTGTTTTTTTAAAATAAATTAATAAAAAGAATTTATGGGTTGGAGATGTAATATAAAATAAAACAAGTTAAGTGGAATCATCACGTTTAATTTGGGTAACTCCCTTTAGTTTGAACCAAAAGGTCTTCTTGAAGTGCCTTTTTCCTAAGGAACGGCTTCTGTGAGGAGGAATGGGATCTTAAGAGCATATATGGTCAGATGTTGGGCAATCTAAGAGGCTTGAGAGGTGTGAGGAATTGGTTAGAATTGATGGCTTTTTATAAGGGATAGGAAGGGCACATTAGGAATGTGTGAAAATATTATATTATTATATAATGATATTCGGTTTCTAAAAGACCAAAATTAATTAAAGTCTAAGATACAATTACTCATGGTAGAATTAAAATCATCCAATAAAAATTCGACAGGTTTTTGATAGTTTTTTAATATTTACATACTAATTTATATAAATATTTTACTGATGAGGTAAGTATTGCATCATTATTGTGTCATAAATAATTTAATTTATTTGATGTCCACATATTATAAAAAATACCATCATGTATGAAATATTTCTCTATTTACTATGAATATTAATAGTCTAAATGATAATTTACATGACCCCTAGTAAAAATTAATTTATAAAAATATAATTGTTTTTGACATTTTTTTCATTACTTTATGTTAATTAATCTAAGGTGTCATTATCACTACTAAGTGGCTCAATGTGTCCCGAAATATACTCAAAGATTCCCATAGTCGTAAATGAATCATCCAGTAAGGTTAGGACAAGTGTTAATGTAATTTTTTATTATTATAATATTATTTTTAACTTGAATTACCTTATTTACCTTTAACTGTGGTAAATAAAAGTCAAAAGATACAATTCACCATATATTATTTTCATCCTATTGAACCAAATCTTTCATACTAATAAAAACCATGTATTTTGGATTTTTGAAATTTAATCCACATAAGCGGTAAAATATCATTTAAATGAAAATGTCAGTTTTGAACTACTACTTATTGGTTTCATTATTCATCAGAAATTGAAGTATTTCAGAAAACTATGAAAAAATCATCCGAAATAATATTTGATATTCTGAATTCAAAATTGATGTCTATTATACCAAATTAAATACATAGAAGTTTAATTAAATAATTTAAATTTAATTCTTGTAATCAAAACAAATAACGTGCTTTTAAGAAACAATAACTATTAAAAGATCGACACTTGTATATATCAAATGTCAAAGTGAAATTAATTCCAATGACCAACATTGGATTAATTAATAATAATATAATCTAATTATTCTTTAAAACCAATTATAAAAAAATATAATAATATAAATAAATATGATTAAAAGGCACTTTTGAATAAATATACAGCATTTTTAACTATTCATAAAAAAATGAACTTTACCAGAAAAATACCAAAATTTTACACAAATAAAATTTGATTTCTCGAATCTAATGAAAAATTTTATTTTGTTAAATAGAACCTATCAAAGTGACCAAAACTATATTTAATAATGTTTTTCCATTAAATGAAGGAAAATTGACCTTTTAAAGTAAACTATGCCTAAAATTAGATTCATTCAAATATTAGGCCAATAACATTTATTGGATAACTGTAAATACATTTAACAAACTTGTATAATCATATTTTAGTTTTCCTTTTTCATTCCCGCCAAACCAATGACTTTGAGTTAACAACCATTTAAAATAATAGTATTATATTTTTAGTGTGAAAGGTCAAATTTCAAAGAAACATGTTGTGGTGTATTGGGTACACCATTGAACATAAAAACCCCTTTAAAGTAAAATTAATATTTAATTCACAAAAATATTAATGAAAAAGAGAATGTATTATTTCTTTATTTACCCGTGTTGTTACATCCTTCCCCCCTTTGAGAAATTGTGTCCTCGCAATTTTATTCACTTATCAAATAAGTGGGGGTATTTATCCCTCGTTGCATTTCAATATTCACACGTTGCCTCTTCAACCATTTTCTTTTTCCACAAAACCATTACCTGGTGAATTAACTTATTCCACCACACATGCTCTCTACCGTCAAGAATCTGGAATGGTTGTTCCTCATAAGAGATATTATCTTCCAACTGAACTAACTCAAGACTCAAAACATGAGATGGATGTGGCATATATTTTCTCAACATTGAAACATGAAAAACACTGTGTACCTGGGATAAACATGGAGGTAATGCAACTCTGTATGCAACTTATCCTACTATCTCTTGGATTTCATATGGTCCAAAGAACCCGGGACATAACTTTCACTTCTTACCAAAACACATCACACTTTTCCATAGAGAATCCATGAGAAAGATATGATCACCTATCTCAAAAGAAAGATCCTTCCTCCGGTTGTCTACATTAATTTTCTGTCTGCTCTGAGCTATTCTCATTTTCTTCTGAGTAATTTTAAATTTTTATGCCTTCTCCTCTTTGAATTATGGTCCCATCAACTTCCTTTCAGATACGTCATCCCAAAATGATGGAGTTCGACAACACATTCCATGTAATGCTCAAATAAATACATTTTTATTCTAGAATGAAATCTATTATATTATGAAAATTCAACAAATGAAAGATGTTGGTCCCAACTTCCCTAGTATCCTAGTGAACAAGCATGTAGCATATCTTCCATGTTCTGAATTGTTTGTTTTGATTTCCCATCTGATTGCAGATGAAAAGTTGTTCTAAAATTTAATTCAATAACCAATGAATTCTAAGGGCCTTTCTAAATGTAAGAAGTAAACGTGGGATCATGATCATATAAAATAGAGAGGGGAACACCATGAAACATAACTATATCATTATCATATAACCAAGAATGTTGATCTAGATGCAATGTATCTCAATTAAGAAGGAAATGACAAAATTTATTCAACCGATCAAAAATAACCCAGATTTCATTATTTCCTTGAGATATCTTTTGTAATCCCACAACAAAGTATATGGATATATTTTCCCATTTCCAATCTAGAACCGGTAAATACTAAAGAATCTTATTTTCTAACTGCCACTCCACTTTAACCTACAGACAAGTCAAACACTTCACAGTAAAATCAGAAATATAAGTTTTTATCCCATCCCACCAGTAATACTCCCATATATTTCAATACTTATTTGTACTGCAAGGATGAACTAAAAATGGGGAACTATGAGTTTCTAATAAAAACTCATTCTTCAACAGTGAATCACGAGGCCTGCATAATCTTTTTCCAAACCTAGAAACAAAATCATTATCAATGTTAAAATCAGTCAACTTACCCTTCTAAACCAACTCTACCTTTTTTTTCAACACATTGTCCTCTTTTTGTGCTTTCTTTATTCTGTCATAATGAGATGATTTCATTAACACATAAAAAAACAGAATAATTACGTACAACAACAACATCTATGACAATATTTTCAAATCAAAAACCAAGGTATCTCATTCAAAACGTGTCATGGTTAATGAAGCATTACTTTTTCGACTCAAAGAACCAGACACTTTATTTTCCTTTATAGGATGGTAATGAATCGTGCAATAATAATTCTTGATTAATTCCAAACATCTCCTTTGACTCATGTTCAATTCTATTTGAGTTAATATATTCTTAAATCTTTTTTTGTCAGTATATATTTCACATATTACTCAATACAAATGATGCCTACAAATTTTTACAGAAAAAAACAACAGTAGATAATTCCAAATCATGTGTAGGGTAATTTTACTCCTTAGGTTTCAACTGAAATTAAGCGTACGTAATTACTGGATCATTCACCAAAAGGACATATAAACATCCATTCAATGAAGCATCACTGTAAATAACAAACTTAACATTTGTGGAAGTCATTTCCAAAACATGATCATTCACCAATATTCTTTTCAATTCATGAAAAAAATCATCACATTCTTTTTTCCAAATGAAGTTAACAAGTTTTCGAGTTTACATACTCAGTGGGAGAGTTAACTGTGAAAATGTCTCAAAAGACCTCCAGTAATACCCTACAAAACCAATAAAACTACGAATCTCAGTTATATTTTTGGGTCATGGACATTATTCAACAACCTTTGTTTTAATAGGATCAACATTTATTCCATTTTCTGAATCAATGTGACCAAGTAAAAAAAATTTCATTAACCAAAAATTACACTTTCTGAATTTCCCAATTATTTTCTTTTCTTTTAGGGTTTGAAAGAAAAATATTTAATGACTTTAATGTTCCTCTTTAATTTTGAAATAAACAAAACTATCATCAATGAACACAACCACAAACTTATCCATGAAGTCACAAAATTTATATTCATATGATCCATGAATACAGAAGGTGCATTGGTTAAACCAAAATGCATAACTAAAAATTCATGATGGCCTTATCTAGTACAAATTGTGGTCTTCAGAATTCCTAGTTCCATTACAATCAACTGATGGTACCCTATCCTATATTCTATCTTTGAAAAATACTGAGCTCCATAGAGATTATAAAAAATCATCGATATGAGGAAAATAATAATTGTTCATAATAATGATGTTATTAAATGCTCTATAATCAATGCAAAGTCCCTTTTAGCCATCTTTCTTTTTTACAAATAAGACAAGAGCACCCCATGATGATGTTCTCCGTCAAATAAAGCCTTTATCTGATAAATTTTTCAATTTTTTATTTAACTCTAAATGTTCATTTTGTGTCATTCGATAAAGGGGGTTTGGAAGTTTTTCTTAGCATCAGGAAATAAGGCAATAGAAAATTCAACATCTCAGTCAAGTACAATAACAGAAAAATCATCAAGAAAATCATCTAGATACTTATTTAGAACTAGCACATTATTTATCTGAACAGTTCATTTGTTTTCATCAATATGTGAAAGGTAACATTCATTTATATATTTTACTAGTTTCTCAACTTCTTGATATGTTATCGAAATCAAGGGTTTATTATTTTACACAAACTAAAAATATTTCCAAAACGAAACCTCTTTATCTTTGCAATAAATTTTAGCATGATAAACAGAAAGACAATCCCTACCCAAAGTAACATCAAACTCTACTAGAAGAAAAAAAATAAGTTTTTCAGGTATATTCTTCCCGCACACAAGGACATGAATGTTATTTTAATTTATTTATTTCACAACCCTTCCACCCGGTGATTTTACCATAATTTCAGGATTAATATCTTGAGATGGAATACCCAATTTACTAGAAAAATTCTAATAATTTTACAAATATGTAGACCAATAATCAAACAATACATTGGCATAATCTGAAAAAACAATCAATGTACCTGATACTACTTCATTTGATGGCCCAACATATGATGAAGTAGTTGAAAAGGTGTTCACCACCCCTTTCAGCTTGTAGTCTAGTAGCTTTCCATCAGTTGAGTTCTTTGTTGGAAACTCATTTGCAGAATTACCCATTTCGTTTCCCTAAATACATCTTAGAGATGAAATTTCATTTCCTTCATGATCAACTTTTTGCAGTTAGAGCAATTTAACCAGACATACCACACCAAAATCACTTCCCAGAGCTTGATAAACATTCTCCATGTTGATTTTTACCACACTTATCACAATATGTATATTTAGTAGTCTTACCTCTAAGATTCTTTGATGAATTATTTCACTTTTTCATCCAACTGTACCACTTATTATATTGTTTTTCAATGAACACTTGATCATAGGAAAACTACATTTCCACCTTCTACGCACATCGAACATCTTATTCATAATAATTGAACTCATGAGAGTCAAATGCACTTTGGTATCACTGCTTTAGTCCTGTTTAAAATCGACTTATCTTACTATCATGATATCTGATGAAATTTCAAGGATTCCTTGCCAATCGAGTGAATTTTTCTTCATAAGAAGCCACTGATTCGTCCTATTTCCTCAATTCTAGGAATTGTTTTTCCATCCTATATTGAACCACCTTATGAATGTATTTCTCAAGAAACATACCTTTTAATTCATTCCAATAAAGAGCATCAATCCACTCTCTATCCCTGATATTTTTCACCATCTAACACCACTAATCAGCTTCACCTTCAGAATGGTAAACAACGAGACTAACCTTTTAATGTTCTGAACAACCCAGGGCATAAAAAATTTTCTCCAGTGCATTAATCCAACCTTCTGCTATAACATGGATAGATGAACCTCTAAATAATTGTGGATGTTACCTCATGAAATTATCCACTACTGACATGTTCCTCTATGGTTGATCTGGATGATATAATGTATTGATACCACCACCTTTTATAGCCTTAGTCAATAGTGACATCACGAAATCAAAATGTTCAGTTCTGATTCCGACCATCTCATATTTCTAATTTGGATGGTTTTGTTCCTCCTGATGTCATCCCAACATTTCTTCCTTGTTTCCTCTACGGAAAACCATTCTAAACATAGAAATAACTTAGGCGAATAAAAATGGTAATCTATAAATGATATATAATTTCAATATTATCAATAATTAATTTGTGGATATTAATTTTACAATACCCTTACTCCAATTGTTGTCTAAATCGGCCTTGGATACCAACTATAAGTACCCAACCTTAATCGTTACATAATATTTAATTAAGTGAATAAATCAAATTGAGGATATTTTCATGTTTAGTGTTTTAGATAATTAGTCCATAACTATTACATTACATCTAAAAAATTACTAGGTAGACAATTCTACTCAGTTTCCATTTTTTTCATAAAATAAAAACTCTTGAAAAAAGAGTCATGTCTAGTTCCATGTTTTAGACGGCATGACGTTTCCTTGATCCCATTCATGACCCTATCCCACTCTATGTATTGTGAAAAATATTTCAAAAACTTGGGATGAGCATAAAAAGCTCAGTAAGGGATACACAAAGAAGGAAAACTATTAGTTTTTCAAATTAACAAGTAAACCGTCAATACATTATCATAAGTAATAAATTTCACCTTTATGTTGTAGAATATACTCTTCACTGAATAATGGAACATTTCATACCCTTTTTTAAAGAAAAAATTACCAAAAAACCCATATAAAGTACACAAAATACCTAAAGGTAACTTGGGACAATAACATTATTAAGTAGAATAACCATAATGTTGACATCAACACTTATCACTAAATGGAATAGCCATACGGATGACTTCCATACCCAAAGAATTAAAGGTTATAACTTAACCAGCCATCCTGGTTTATCACAACACCACCCTTCATTTGGTTTATCATGTAACAACCCGTCAAATTTGCAAGTACCATTATAAATTCTTAACACATAATATATTTCAAATATAAACATTTCACTAAAAACATTTAATTTGAATTCACATGAAATAATTTCAAGATATTGAAATAATCAATCAATTTCAAAAACCCATTTTCAATACCAAAACACCCAAATAATGATTAAGGGATTTCCTTTTCACTTTAGAAAACATTAAGGCTTATGGAGGAATCCAAATAACGATTACGGCAGTAGAGAGGACATTCTCACCACAAACTTTAAAAACATTTTGTTTGTCATTTAGTAAAATAATTCATTGAAAAAATAATCCCTTTGAATGGAATTAAAATTCAAATGGGTTTTTCATAAACTGTGTAAAAGAAGAAGGTATATATTATCAAAATATGCCTTAATGAAAGGAGATTGAGACGAAGTCCCTTACCTCGTGTCCGACTAGGCCCGTTCAATTTTTAATCTTCTGAATAATAAACTAAAGATAATTTATATATTCTTAAGTCCCTTTTTGATGTTTATTATTCGATTTATATCACTTATTACCATTTTATAAACATTTTGTAATCAATTAATGTAATAATGTTCATTTTGTTGATATTTGTTACTTGAGTCAGAAATTGACCTCTTATAATTACAAGTGGTTCACATGGTCAAAAGTTTATTATATCCATAATATATTAATTATTTAGATATCATATATATCATATATATCTATTATATTCAAGAATTTATAATAGTACATAACATTTGGAGGTTAGAAATGAAATGCCCCATTCATGGAAACAGTAAGTCATACGTACACATGAACTCTACTTTCATTTATATTTCTTCTTTTAATGTTATTAAAACATAATGATATATAGTTATATAATAATTCCAGTATAATAGCATATATAATATAACTAACTCCATCCTTTATACGTCCCATATATGGCATTAACGAGTCATATCACTTAGAGTGGGCGGTATTCTGCACATCCTGAAATGAAATTATCTTGTTTACCCATAATGGAAACCATAATGGTATGATATAAAAGAAAATCACAGAATAATATAGAACACATAAACATAATATGTATCATATATAAATATTGTGTCATCTAAATTGCCACCATGAGAGGCGTTAGGAGATAATCGACCAATCATCGTTTAGGGAGGCGTTAGTTTGTCAAGCACAAAAATAGTATGTTCTTCACCCATTTGATGGAGGTTTGGGTAAGTGTTGATCAAATACATAACTTAACAACAACCTAGTATATTTAGGATTTTGAAGATGTTATAAAAGAAATGAATGAAAATTGTTTAGTGGTTGGAGATGTAAAATAAAAGAAAAGAAATTACGAGGAATTACTACCTTTAATTTCGGTAACTCTCTTTGGTTTGAACCCAAAGAACTTCATGAAGTGCCTTCTGCCTAAGGTAAAGCTTCTAAGAGGAGGAGATGGATTATGAGAGCGTATATGGTCAGGGGTTGGATGAGACATGGGGCTTGAGAGGTGTGAGGAATTGGATAGAAATTATGGATTTTTACAAGGGGGAGGAGTGGATCTTTTGGAAACTGTTAAATTATTATTTGAATATATAATGAAATTATGATTATAAAGGAAAAAAACTAATTATTTTCTAATATAAGATGACTCATGGTCAAATTAAAAGCATGTAATAAAAATGTTACAGTTTTTGGATAATGTTTTGATATTTATAACCTTATTTATTTAAATATTTTATTAACGAGGTAAATAATGCATCATTAAAGTGTCATAAATTATTTAATTTATTTGATATGTAAAAAATATAATTTTTTTTACTGAAGTAGGAAATGTTTTAATCTTTACAATTAATATTTATAGTAGAAATTATAATTTATATAACCCCTTTAAATAAATAATTTACAAAAAGTAATTTGGTTTTGTCATTTTTGCCTTTATTTTATGTTATTTAATCTAAATTGTCATTATCCCACCCAAGTGGCTCAATGAGATCCAAAAATTGACCCAAAGATGGAAATGGTCATAAATGACTCAACCAAAAGGTTAGGACTAGTGTTAAGGAAATTTTTTTATTATAATATTATTTTTACCTTGAATTACCCTATTTACTTTTAACCGCGGTAAATAAAAGTCAAATGATACTATTCACCAAAAATTATTTTCATCTTATGGAACAAAATTTTACCTACTAATAACAACCATGTATGTTATATTTAAAAAATTTATTCCATAGAAGTGGAAAATTTTCATTTAAATGAAAATGTCAGTTGTTTACCACTACTTAGTGGTTCACTATTCATCAAAAATTGAAGTTTTTAGAAAAAGTACAAAAAATTTAGCATAAGCTATATTTGATATTAAAAATTAAAAAAAGCTCTATTTTACAAAATTCAAACCATAGAAGTTGAATTAATTAATTTAAAATTAATTTATGTTTTCAAAACAAATAACGTGTTTTTAAGAAACAATAACTATCAAAAGATCGACACTTGTTTATGACCAATTTCACAGTGAAATTAATTTCAATGTCCATCATAGGACTAATTGGTATAAATATAATCTAATTATACTAGGAAACCAATTAAAAAGATAATATACCGATATAAATAAATTATATTAAAAGGCCCATTTTAAAAAAAATGCAGAATTTTTCACTATTCATAAAAAAATGAATTTAACCTGAAAATTACCAAAAATTTACCAAAAGTAATATTTGACTTCCTAAATATAAAGATGAATTTAATATTGGATAATAGAAGACATAAAATTTTCCAAAACTAGATTTATTGAGTGCTACTGATTAAAAGGTGGTAAATCGGTCTTTTAAAGAAAATTATGCTTAAAATTAGATTCATTCACATTTTAACCCTCTAACTTTTACTAGATAAATGTAAATACATTTAACAAACATGTATAATCATATTGTAGTTAGTTTTTTTCATTCCTTCCAAACCAACAACATGAATTTAACTACCATATAAAAAATAATATTATATTATTAGTGTGCAATGTATGATTTCAAAGAATCTCATTGGTGCATATTGGGTACGCCGTTAAACATAGAGGCCCATTTAAATTAAAATTAATAATTAAATGACAAAATATTAAAAAAAAGATAATGTATTATTTCTTTTTTTTACCCAGGATATTACATAAATTATTCACAAATCATCATCTAAATGGGTCTCTCAAATGGGGAAGAAGTGTGTGACCATATTTAGATGGTCAGTGACCACCCACACAACATATCATCCCCTTAGATTTCTGGGAAAACCCATAATGAGGTCCATGATCACCTCATAAAACTTCCATAGTAGCACTAGAAAAGGTTGAAACAACCCACCTAGTCAATGGAGATCTATATTAAATCTTTGATAGGTATGGAATCGATCAACAAAACCTTATGCATCCTTATTCATGACCAATTACCAAAAATAGATGTTCTTATCTTGGAACATCTTGGTCGATCATGGATCCATCATCCACCATGATTTATGAGAGTCTGTCATAAACTCTCTTCATATATATGTTGGTGTGATAACCCTCTAAATAATTTGAATTATATAATTTCCTGCTATGGACCATCCCATAATAGGATCATTACCACTAAAATTATCCCATATCACCATGCAATCTAGATTGAATTCAAGAATATATTTGAACTAGTAAACCAAGGATAATGAAATAAATAGGGAAAAACAAACCAAAGCATCCCAATGTAATAAAACATCCATCCAAAAACACATTAACTAACTAATAAGCTTCCACTATTCCTCTAATTTGAACATCCCCATTTTTTGTTGTTTCATACTATGGGAACACATGTCAATATTTCGCTTTCCGTGGTAGAATATCATGTCATCATAAATTTTGTACAAATAATAGACCCAAAATATATTTAATGTGTTCAGGTATTACTTTGAAAAGATGTACCCTATTATTATTTAGTTAGTGTAATTGAAAAAACACTCATCAGAGAAGAAATGACACCAACACTTCTGAGAATGAACCAAGACAGCTAACTCCATTCCATTAGTAGTGTAGTTCTTCTCATGGGTTCACAAATAATGTTACTTGTACAATCTAATCAGTCACTCTGTTTCCAGAAAATTCATAAAATAAACCCTGAAGCATTATAATAAACCAAATATCTAACCCCTGGGTTTGAAAAAAATTACAATAGGGCCAGACTCAAGTTTCCAATTTAACACCTATAAGGCCTCCTCACTCCTACAAGTCTACTAAAACATAATCACCTAAATGTATAGTTTTATGGATGGTGCTACCACATAAGAAAATTATTTAAATAACAAAAAAAAATTCCTTTAAACACATGGTAACTCCACAACTTGAACAAATTTTGAGGCCTATAACAAGACCTAAAATTATTGAATTATTCTGTATCGTTAGAAGTTCAAGACTGAGAAATGGCATGTCTATGGAATAATACCTATTTGATCAATAAGGTGAACATAATGAAATATGCCAGAAGATGTTTTTCTAATAGTGTTCTAAAAACATTACAAAGGATCTTAGAATGAACATATATGGACTTCAAGTAATATAGTATGTTATAAATGAATAACAAGACAAATGTATTCATTTAGTGGTGAAAAATCTAGTTCATGAAATCCATGAGAACTTAAAGCGAATTTTATGAACTGAATGGTTTCATGAGTACTCATATAACCCATACATGCTCTTAAATGCCATCTTCAAAACATCTTTAGTCATCAAACAATACAAATTGTTCCCTGATCAAAGGTCAATCCTGGAGAACCAATAGAAACCCATCATCTGAATAAACCGATCATAAATCCTAGTTATGGGATGTCAATTTTTAACCGTAATATGATTCAATTTATGATAATACATGAATAATATAAGGATTTAATCCATATTAAGGGTGAATAAAATAGGATAATCTTATGGAAACGTTTTTAGGAGAATGAATACCTTCACCTCTCGTTTACCAACATGTACATTAATATCTTTCAATTCAACCAGTTCCATCCAATATAGGAGAATTGATTTATGATATGAACATACCATGAAATAAATCTAATTCTCAACCCTATTCTTTAATGTATGTACTAATAAATAATCTATAATGACTTTCTAGTTATGTTTAGGATCCAAATATGATGTAGATGCAAAAATACAATATGGGTGAATACTATCCTTTAAAAATTGCTTTGGAACTTCTAATTTTGATATCAAACATTATTTTGTTTATCAAAGTTAAACAAGGTAATTTCACAAAACCTCTTGGTTCTAAAAACATGCCAAATTCTAGAAATGTGGTTCTCGAAATGAAACATAAGAAATGTTTACAAGGGAAAATATTCTACCTTAAAATGTATAGAATCTTTCTAATCAATGTAACATACTCGATAGTATTAGATAGTTATTCATTCCTTATTAATCCAAATATAGCGGAATGAAAACATGATCCATTGATATTAACAAGTATATAATTTTTTATCATAATGATTAGGGTATCCAACAAACTTGGATAAAGGTATGTGGATTTATACTTTCAAGAACATCTATCTTAACCACACCAAGGTAAGCCCTTGATAAGAATATCAGAGTCTATCTTGTAATCCCTGTAAGCCCTCGAACTTCATGGTAGTCGACACCAATGAATTCCTTATCAATGAAGTCCTTGAACTTTTAGGTAGTCAGAACATCTTCCATCCTATCCCCGGAAGACCTCGATTGTTCACAGCCACAATTAGAGTCACATGAATCAATTTGAAAAAGATGTTCAGTATGCACAAAACATGAGAGTCTTTCTCTATGGAAATTACATCATCATCATGTAATCTCTAGAGTTGTAGAACAGTGTTGAGATCATTCAAATGAGCTCATATTTATAATAATTTCTTCAACAATCAAGTCTCTCCTCCAAGAATTATATTTTTCCTTGAATCTCGGAGTGACCTGTATAGGTGTAACTCAACCAATGGTGAGTTGGAACACAATGAATGACATCATTTCATGACTATGACATGAGTATGTAAATTGTGGTTTCTCCACCCAATATATTTTTAAACCTCTAAGGATAAATAATGTTTGGAGTCTATGTAAATAATCAATTAGAGTCTTTATTACAAGAATATTCAGATTCTATTAAACATGGAATTTGGTATCAGAATTCTAGAGGAATTTAGAGTTGGATTTATACGGAATTCAGAATCTGAATTCTATAGAATTTTTATTCTAAATTCTAAGGAATTTAGACCCTGAATTATAAGAAACTTGGAACATGAATTATTAGGAATTCAGAGTGTAAATAATAAGGAATTCAGAGTCTGAATTATAAGGAATTTGGTGTATGAATTCACTGGAATTAGGAACATGAATTCTGAGGAATTCACCGGCTGAATTCTTGGGAATTGTGAGTCTGAATTATAAGGAATCAGATCCTAAATTATATGGAATACGGAATCTGAATTCTATGGAATTCAGATCCAGAATAATAAGGAATTCAGAGTCTAAATTTCATAGAATTCAGAATCTATATTTTAAAGAATTAGGAATCTGAATTTCAGAAAATTCGGAATCTGAATTTCAAAAAATTCAGAATCTGAATTTTATAGAATTCAATATCTAAATTCAGAACCTAAAAAAATTCTTTATAACTATGTATTTATAGGATTATGAGGCTCTAGAAATGAAACTGAATTTTACACATAGAAATAAAAAGTCTTAGGCTTAGTGAAACATAATAATGAAAAATTAAAGAAAATTGATGGCAGAATTTCCTTGGGGAAGGAAAAATTTCTTTATTATGAGAAATCTTCTGAGAAATTAAATTTTCTTATAGATAGAGTGTTTGTGTTGTTTAAAACATAATGGAATGGAAAATTAATTTCAAAACCTTATTGACTCAACATTCTCCCCTTTTTGGAAAGCCAAAACATCCTTACTAAAAC
Source organism: Viscum album (assembly GCA_963277665.1). Taxonomy (NCBI): domain Eukaryota; kingdom Viridiplantae; phylum Streptophyta; class Magnoliopsida; order Santalales; family Viscaceae; genus Viscum; species Viscum album. The sequence goes on from OY728127.1 coordinate 900,626,470, forward strand.
TAATCTATGGACATAGAAACACTTATCTTCCTTTACTTTTGTATCATAGAGAATACGACTAACCCCCCCCCCCCCCCCTTAGGCTTTAGAATCACGAAGGATCACATTATTGATTTCCTAAATGAGATTTTTAATTTTCAGGCATTCAAAAAATATCATTTATAAGAACAATCCTCTAGATAAACTTCCCCTTACGTAGATAATTATTTTATATACTTTTAATGCTTTTTAGCATTCATTTATCCCCCTTCGTGATGTTCAAAATGTAATAGAGGGAATAAAAAAGTTATTACTAGAAACATTAGTAATAAACAACAAAAAATATGGAGAAAAAAAATTTCATTAATATTGGATGCATTTTTACAATAAGGAAAATACAATAAATGATCAAAATGAAATGAAATTCTCCCTCTTTCTCCAGTGGCATTAGCTTCTTCAAAATAGTGTTTAGTTTATTGAGATCTTTGTGAACCTCTTCTGCATGCTTAAGCAAACCAATCTTGGACTTCACTTATCTTCATTAAGGCTTGAATTTTCACTTACCGAGCCATAAGAATGCCTTCCTATGCTTTCAATAGTTTTTATTACTTAAAAGGGTTTTATTCAGTCTCCATTATATGATCTCTTTCCCTTTTTCTATTCATGGCCACATAGTTAAGATATCCATTCAAATCTATAACTTCCACCATCTGAGTAGTCTCTTCAAGATTTAACATATCCTCAAAACTATTTGAATGATCTTTAAACTTCCCATAATAGGTAACAAATTAACACTTGAAATTATCTTTGAATTCATCATAAATTAGAATTTCTTCAACAACCATATTTTACCAGCATTTCATATTCTTGCACAATCTATTTTGTTCCTCATAACCAAATGAGGAAGTTCATGAAATCCACCTATAGTGAAACACAATTATTCACCACCATGGAAACTGATTCTGACATCTGTTTTTTGGTATGATGAAGGATTTGGTATCTTAAATCTATGATGGGAAATAATGGAATTGTACAAAGTAGCTTCTTCAATGAGTAGACAACAAAATCATGTCCCAGTGAAGATGATTCTAAATCTGAATGTGTGGTTGGTGGGGAATCTTTTTCTATATCCCCAAGATTCCATTATGACAAAGTAGCAACAACTTTCTTCTTAACCACATATTTACTCATATCTAGAACCAATTTATGTCCCCATTCTAGTCTGTTCATTTTGTATTGTTCTTTAGGATATTCATTATCACTAACAGATAGATGAACAATATTTTATTCCTCAACATATTCTTTCTCTACATCAGCCACTAGTTCTTCTGGATGAATAAAAGCATGATTACTTATTTCATCATCTGTTGGCTTATTCAATTCTTCTTCACCCTTCTCATCTTTTCTCAGTGTAGAAATTTTTGAGGATTCATATGGGGAAGTCCGGATTAATAATTTTATAGATGGAAATTCCCTCTCATGGAATTCTTTTACTTTCTTTATACTATTATCAGATCCATTTCATTCTTATTCCCCCTCTTATTCATCGATTTCATCTTCCACTTCTTCTTCTACAACTATTTCTTTTCATTATGTTATTTGGGAATCACCACATTATTTCCAAGAGTCTCTTGTAATGGTTCTATTGAAAATGATTCTGGTACATAAATTTTTTCTAAGGCCCCTTCAGTATATATTTGAAAAGATTGAACAACATTAGAATCTGATAATTTCTTCATTTTCTTCTTTTCCTTTTCTTCCTTTTCATGATTCTCAGTAGCCTTTTCCTCCAATGGTTTTGCTTCAGTAGGGTCCATGACAAATTTAGGCTCCCCTTACTTCCCGTCCTTCTTATCTTCCCACCACATAGACATTTAATCATTAGGATAAGCATTTGGCTTCATCGCTTTTAGTGGTGAGTATTGAGTTTGTTTAGCCATAAGAGTTATTGTTATTTTTTCTAAATCCATAGAATTTCTATTCCTTCCTCCTTTCTTAGAGGTTTTATCCACTTCAACCTTCTTTGAAAAAGTTTATAACTCATCTTCAGAATGATCATCATGTTTTCTAGATTCAATTTAAAATACATTTTTCATTCTCTTTAAGGGGTCATCACTAAGCAACATAACTTTGTAATTTCTCGGTTTGGAACTGCAAGGGATTTTGAATGACTAAAGGCAAAGTACAATAATCATTGAAAGAATGGCTGGATACATAATAATACGAGACAACAAATTTCGTTTCTTGGTATTCTCAATTGTTAACGAGATATACTTAACCACATTTATCTTCCTTAGATTCACCAAGAAATAAAAAATATAGATGTAACTCTTCTTTGGAGTATCATTATCACTATTTAGTGTAATTCTAAATCCTTGACCCCACAATTATAGAATCTAAAAATTTGTTGAATGATGAATGATCTTCAGATTCTTCACTCTTTTAAATACAAGAAAATATATTGCATTCCCTTTATTAAAAGATCCCAACTCATCATGTAATTTGTGAGTGAAAAACTCTACTTCCCCTACATAAGGAATATCAATTAGACTCGCAACCTTGCAGTATGAATGGGAATAATTCTTTCCAAAACACTTGAATGAAAATTTATCTTTCTATCCTTCATTGAAAAATCTAACTGATTCATAAAAATCCACCATTAACTCTTGATACAATGGAACATGTGCCTTTAGATTCAAAATAAAAAGGCTCTACCAAGAATTCGACATAGTATTTTTGTAAAAAATAGAATCATAGTAGTCATGAAATTTATGATCAACTAGCCTCTCTCGGTATATCTGTTAATCAGAGATTTATTTAACAGTTGAAATATGTTTATGAGGAGTTTCTTCAGTAGACATCTGGAACTGAGCAAACTTTTAAAGATTTCAGAACGTCCTGAAAAAACAAAGTCATAGATTCAACATGAAATATCATGAAAATACGATATGGGACAACCATTATGGAGCATTATATACCCTATTTAGGTGATGGTTCAACTTCCATGTTTGATCTAACAGTTGAAAAATCTTCTAATCAAATCTGACGGTTGATATGATAACCGAAGAGGGATTTTGATTGATTCCGATCATTTGAGGTTTTTAAGATAGGCTATCGGATTTAATGAAAAAAATGAATCCCAATATTTTAAAACAAAATGAAAATGCCAACAACTTAATGATGATTATGAAAGCTTAGAAAAGAAATCATAACTTTATGATTTCTAGGTAAATTATCCGTAATTAGGAAAAACTCCTCATGAATAACATTAGATTTTGAAAATTTTGATTTCAAAAATATTAGAAAATGTGAATTTTGACTACGAAATATACTTGATAAAAAAACTTGATTACAAAAATAGATGACTACAGAAATATTTAGACAATGAAAAAAATTTTCTACGAAAAATTTTGACTAAGAAAAATTTGACAATGATTTTCGTTTAATTTACAAAAAAATGCACCCACCCAATGAAAAGGAGTTTCTTACTGTAATGATATAGGTTTCGACAAGATGTTAATATGGAATATTACCTTATGATTATTTTTCCTAACTTCTATTTTTTGTATTCAAATCTCCTAGAGAGTAATGATTTTGTGAAAATGTCATCATGTTTATCTGGAATTATGATAAATTAATGAATTATATCTCCTTTAAGTGTGTGATCTCTAAGAAAGTTATGCATAATACATATGTGTTTTTGAAGAGAGTGATGTTCATGGTTTTTACATAAGGCAATGGAACTAGTATAATCACATTGTATTTGTGTTTTGGTAAAACTCATACCATAGTCTATGAGTGTGTGAACATTCTCTTACCAATGGGCAGAAAGAATAAAATAATCCTTTTAATTGTGTACTAAACACTTTTCATTCCTATAATTCACAAGTTATACTTAATCACATAATTTACTTACGTTAATATGGTAGTACTTTAGACCCTTTACAAATAAAATATTTGAAATCAATGTTCTTCCATGAAGAAAAATATTACCTATACCTAACATTTCTCTCTGAGCATTATATCTGAAACATACTTTTCCATCCTTCATCTTGATAATATTTTGAAATATGTAATTTTTACCAGTCATGTGCCAGGAACATCCAATATCTATATACCATGTATTGTTGTTGGTATGATATTTACTTTCCTAAAAATAAGAGTGTTAGACTTTCGGAACCCCAACATTCATGGATCCAATATAATTATAAATCAATATCCTAGGAATCCACATTTTCTATTAAAAAAAGATTTATCAATACCTAAAGACTATGTTTTGATTAAGTAACATTTTCCCCAAATCCCACAATACTGACACTTTTTCCAATATGGTGCACTTTGAAGAACAAAATAATTATTACTAAATACTGGTTTTGAATGAGTATAACAAAATCCAATATTATTTGATAGATGTTGAATTTTGGAATACGACTTGTCAATGTATTACTTACCCAAGGTAAAATTTGATAAACACTTCCCCATGGAATATATTTCTTACTTCAGTCTAATAACTATGTTTTATCCAAAAAAACATTAGTTTTAGTAATAGATTTAGTCTCTAAATAGTTTTTATTTGAAATTACATTTTATAGATCCTTAGAATGTTAATCCTTATCAGAATTAACTACCCCAAGGGGTTTTTAAACACATTCAAAATCATAAATTTTCTCATCAATATCTTTAGAAAGATCTGATTCTTCATTAGTAAGAATTGAAATTCTAGAATTTTCCATTTCAAGATTTTTCAAGACATTAGAATTTTGATTCTCAATGAGAAAAGAAATCTTAGAAACATCTTCATATGTAGGTAAAGTATTAACATCATTAGAATAAGGTTCTTCATATGAAGATTCATAATATTTACTAATATATAATTATCATTCAAGTATACATTTGATTTGGATTCATCAATGTGTACCTTGGACATTAATCAATGATTTTTAATAGTTAACATGTCATGTAAACCAAGATTCTTCTGACCAAAAGATTTATTCATTGAGGATTCATCTGAAGAGTCTTCACCACTTGCACTCCAGGTGTCAATAGCTTTCAAAAAATTCCTAGCTTTAGCTCTGTAGATATTCTATCTATTACTCTCTGAATTCATTTCCTTTCTATCATTTCTCTTAATCTAATGACAATATGGCATTATATGCCCTTCTCTTTTCTATTCATAACAAGAGACTTCTGAGTCTTTCGTTTCCTTTCTCTCTTTCTTCTTATATCAATACTGAAGGTCTTTCTTCCCAACTATCTTTTTCATCCTTTGAGAAACATTAGATAGTTCATTCTCAGAATGTTCACTTTCACTTGATTCTGATAAAATAGTAAACTTATATTATGTGGATCTTGTAAACCTTTCAGTAGTCTTAACATTCGTAGTTGTAGTGGCTACACATCCATTTCCATTCTTCTTCTTATTAATATAAACATATTTTTCATTCTTGTCTCATGTTGAAAATGACTTCCAATAATCTCAACAAAAGGTATCTGAGATACATTTCTATTATCATCAATAGTTTTTCTCATAGATTTCCACTCATTAGGAATGATGTCAATAATCTTATCCAAAAGAGTTTCATTATCCAAACATTTCTCACCCATATATTGTAAACTATTAACAATATTCATAAACCTATGTTGTACCTTGCACACTAGTTCTTCATAAGGAAAAAAATCCATGATATTTTCTCTATGAATAGCCGTTCTAGTTTCTATAACCATGGTTGTACCAAAATGAGTAACCTCCATTTTCGTCGAAACACAATTTTTAGCTTTTAATGAAGAAATCTGCCTATATATATATTCCTGGTCATCGAACACAACAAAGTATTTCATACCTTGTAGTTTATTTGATATTATGACTTTTCTTTATTAGTAAAAGTTTGGACCTCCTTTTCTTAAATCTTGTAATCTCCAGTAAGCATAACAAAGTTGTCCACTCCGGTGTTAATAAAAAAAGTTTTCATACGATATCTCCAATATTCATGATAATTTCAATCAAATATCGGTGGTCTAGTAGGATTAATATTTTCAATATAACCAACACACATTCCTCCCATATAATAGATAATATCATTCCACAAACAATTGTGAGTAATAATTTTTTGTAAACAGGGATAAAATACCTAAGAAAGGAAAATTTAGAACAATGAAAATAGAGAATGGAAACTTTTATGTAAATAGAAGATTTTATAAGACCTCCTATGATACCAATTATAGGATCTAAATATGATGTAGATGCTCAATATACAATAAGGTGTAAATTTTATCTTTTAAAAATTCATTTGTGTATTTTAAAGTTTATATAAAACATTATATTGTTAAACAAAGTCAATCTAGGTAAATTCACAAACCTCTTGGATCCAAAAACATGATTGATTTTTGGAAATATGGTTCCAGAAAAGAAACATATGAAATCATTATGAGTTAAATGATTCTAGCTTAAAGCATATAAAATCTTACTAAACAGAATACAAGTACATGAAAGTATAAGATAGTTATAATTTCCTTATTAATCAAAATGTAGTAAAAAAAACTTCAAACAAAACAAGTAACAAGTATAGAATCATTTAACCTCTAGAGTAGGGTTTCCAACAACATTAGATAATGGTACCTTGATTTATAATTTTACGAAAGTCTATATTACCCATCCCAGGGTAATCCCTCGATAAGAATATTGGAGTCTGTCTTGTTATCCCCGCAAGACCTCGAACATCAATGTAGTTGACAGCTATGTCTAACTTATCATGGAATTCATCGAACCTTGAGGTATTCAACTCCTATGTCTTCCTATACTTGGAATCCCTCGATGGTTCATAGTTACAATTAGAGTCACACAAAGCAATCTGAACATGATGTTCAGTACGCACAAATCATGAGATTCTTTTTCCTTAGGAAACAATTCAACAACATGTAATCTCTAGAGTTGTAGAATAGTGTGAATCTCCTTCAAATGATCTTCTTTTTATAGTCATTTCTTCAACAGTCAGCTCCCTCCTCCATTGTTCATATATTATCTTGAATCACAGAGGGACCTGTATACGTGCCACTTAAGCAACAGTTAGATAGAAATAGAATGAAAGACATTGTTTCTTGATGATTACATGATTATGAAAAATATGGCTGCTCAACCAAATCTATTTATCAGAGTCTATGAAAAAAATAAAGTTTCGAGTCTTTGTAAATAAACATTTAGATTCTATATTACAAGGATATTAATATTCTGTTATTCAAGGAATTCAGAATCAGAATTCTATAGGAATTCAGAGTCGAATTTCTAAGGAATTCGGAACATGAATTCTACATAATTTGGAGGCGGAATTCTAAGGAATTTGGATCCTGAATTCCTTGGAATTCAGAACCGTAATTCTAAGATATTTGGAACCAAAATTCTATGGAATTTAGAGTCCAAATTCTATGGAAATCAAAGTATTTATTCTAAGCAATTCAGAACATGAATTATGATGAATTTGGAGTCTTAATTCTATGGAATTCAGAGTCTGAATTCTAATGAATTTGGAACTTGAATTCTATGAAATCAAGAGACTGATTTCTATGAAATTCAGAACCTAAATTCAAAGGAATTTGGAGTCTGAATTTTAGATAATTTGAAATATTAATATTAGAGAATTCAAAATCGTAATTTCCTGCAATTCAGAATCATAATTTCAGTGAATTCAGAATCCAAATTTCAGAGAAGTTGGAATATGAATTTCAGATAATTCAGAATTTGAATTTCAGTGATTTTGGAATATGTGTTTTAGATAATTCGGCATCTAAATTTTTGAAAATTCATAATCTAAATTTCAGATAATTTAGAATCTCAATTTTAGAGAATTCGAAATCTGAATTTAGAACTTGAAAAAAAAATTCTTTATATCTAAGTATTAATAGGACTCCAAGGTTTTAGAAATTAATCCTAGTTTTACACTTAGAAATAAAAATATTTACAATTAGTGAATCTAAATCATGAACAATAAAAACCAAGATATGAGATAATTTCCTTAGGGAAGGGAAAATATACAAATTAAGATAAATCATCAGGGAAATAAAATTTTACCTTGATATAGAGAGTTTGTGATGTCAAAATCATTATATAATGAAAAATTCATAAAGAATCCTTATTGACTCCACATAAAGATCCAACATTGGAGATAAATGAGGAATGATTCATCACCTAGTCATCTGCGAGAACCAAACCCACCGACAATGTTGTAATGGCCCCCATAAAACATTGGAAACTCTATTGGAAACCCCAACCCATTAAAATTTTATTAAGAAATAAAATAATTAGAACCACTATTATTAAAAATGAAACGGAATGTGTTGAGGCTACTAGAAACATACCACTCACATTCAAAATACCCTCGCCATCATCAATTAGAACAGAATACAATGATAACACGATATCAAAATTTGCTACATGACCCTAAAACCATGATCCCAGGCTCAATTGCGGGAATGAACCTTGTAAAATCTATAACTACCCAAACTGAGATCACTTTCACGGTCCCCAGTTGGATCTACCAAAGAATCCAACATCTATGCATGTGGTAATCTTGATTAGACCCTTAAGACATGATTCAACCTTAAACCACTTACCACTTCTTACTGAGGGATCCTTGAGTAAAAACATTGAATATTCCCATTTATACCACAAGAACTTCATTCCATTAATTAACTATAAAAAGAACAATGATAGTTTCCTTTATGTTTTCACATAAAGAACGTGGGGGAGGGGTCCCTCCCAATGATGGAAGAGATGAACCCATGACTCTTCATATCTATATGTCACCACCATCATGAATTTCATCATACCTACTCTTCCTATAGATTTAAGAAACACCCATACCCCTCAATAAACCGCTCTAGAAGGAAGGAGAGAACCCCTTGTATATCCTTATCCAATCCCTTATCAACAATGAGATCCTTATGAACCACTACTGAATGCATGTTCTAATCAAAACACTTTTCCAAATTACTAACGTTTAGAAAAATCCACATATTGAACTTTTGTGCCTTATAAGGCATATTACTATTCAAAAACCAAGTAAAATAAAACAACTCCCTAAAATGAGTCACATTGAAATTAATCAACTATAAACATCACATAATTTAGTATCTTTAGAATAGAAATCATATTCTTTCACTCCCAAATATTTTTTAGGATGAGTTTTTTTGAGATTTGGTTTATAACTCTAACATAATATACCCAAATGTATATAATATGGATACTTATAAATTAGTAACAATTTTTAACACAATTTAAAATTTTTTAAAATAAAACATGATTTGTTTTCAGGAAAAATATTTAGAACACTGAACATGACTTCAAATTCTCACTTACTCATCCTTAAAACCTATGATTTTTTTTTCAAATTTGGGGTGATAAAGAAGCTCAGTAAAGGTTATGTATAGTGTAATATACAATTAATCAATTATAAAATTAGAGAAGGAATGTAAAATAATATAATATACAATCCAATTAAATATATTGATTATAATGATTAGATATGGAATAATCAATATGGAAATGATAAAATTTAAATACATATATCATTTAATAAATAACCCAATTTGAAAATGCCTCTATATAAAATATCATTTTCTAAATCTCATGGATAATAATATATGAATTCTTACCAAATCAATTTTTTAATTATTAGACGTTATGATCTCATTCATCATGATACTTCTTTTGTTCAGATCATTCAGAATATAGTTTAATGTCGATGGGTATGTAGACACTATAAACCCATATTTATATGTATAGAGAACTAATTCATCTCTCTATACCTCCAATTCATCGAGCATCTATCTTAAACCGGGCCCCACTCATAACTCTATATCTCCAAATCACTCATGAGATATCAAATAAGGGATCAAATTAATGATCAATTGCCCTTATTATCAAATAAACATATTCATTGAATGATAAATATTAAGAATAATATACTTACTAAATATTATAAATTTAAATGTAATACACTATATATATAAATGATATATGGTTTATGTTGTAGGAATTTCTTTGATAAATTATATGCATATTTAGGGTGAATGCAACGTCCAATGATAACAATAATGTGAATATTTCATGTCAATTAACAATAGATAAAATAATCCAAATAAAAAAACAAATAATAATTTGAATTAATATGTGTTCATGATATTAGATGAAGAAGGGGATGTATATACAACATATTAAAAAAAATTTGTTCATAACATTAAAATATGCCTCAATGAATGGAAATTGAGACAAAATCCCAAACCTTGAGCATGAATCCTCATGTATGTTCTTCATCATCATGAATAATAAATATAGTTTATTTAAATTTTTTTAAGAACAATTTTGAAATTAAATTTTCCTTTAATATTTAATACCATGTTATATAAAATTACACAATTAATTAATGTCATATTGAATATATTGATGATAGTCATTCTATATGTTCAAAATGAATTCTATTAGACCACATTGGTAAAAGTGTCCACCATTATATTATCTACATATTAATAATATTGATATAATTATCATATATAATCTTTAAACCCATCATAATAACCATCTATAAATTTTTTTTATGGAAAATTAATTGTATCGATTTGTGGAGATAATAAGTTGTATATACACTTGTGCAATAATTTCAATTCCAATTTGATGAAACGAGGGCAAATAATAATATATAAATTATCCTAATAATACCTGAGGATATTTGTGATACTAAAATTATTATTTACTGAATAATAAATAGATTTATATGAGTTAAAATATGAATAGAAAATAAAGTTATTAGTTACGGTGATTAACGTTTTTTAGATTACTTCTTTAGGTCTCCGCTTATGGGATTTAGGGATGGTATTTTAAGAATACTAAAACCTATAGAATGTGATTATGTATGTTTATAATATAATTTGGTATCTAATGATCAATCAATAACTATCTATGTTGTGAAAATTAGTGAGGTAGTAGGTTCCATTTTATAATTGAGATGAGGGAATCTTTTAGAATTTCAAAAAATAAAAAAATATAATAATAATATTATATATCTAAATGATTCCAAATAGCCTAAAAATACATATGGGGTGAAATATTAGAGCACATATTATCCACTATCTTCTTATTTAATATTTTTATGCTTTATAAAAAATGTAATAAAATAATATTTTTATAAACAATCATTGTACTCAATTTTGACAATATCCATTATATGGGAATTAATAACATCATGAAAATAATATAAATTCAATAAAATGATTAATTCATATATATAATTTCACTTTAACCAAATAAATCCTTTTAGAAAAAAAATTATCTAGATTTATAATAATTATAATATTTTTTATATAATTTGTCTTATTTTTCTAATAATTAAATAATTATTATGCTATAATTGTGTATGAAATTAATGTAATTAGAAACAAGATTATGAGATCTAAAAAATTTATATGGAATAATTATAGTTGAAAATATCATCTATACAACAACATACTAATGGTAATATAGTTACTAGAAAGAAGAGAGTGACGTGATTGACATTTCTTAAAATAAAATATAATTAAGGTCCTAATCCCATCTAAATGACCATGAAATTAAATGTAAACTAATATTGGACGAATATGATGAAATAGAATCATAAAATAAAATTTAGTTACGATTTGGTGTCATTTTAAAATCCATATCAATTTAGTTTTAACTTTAATTACAAGATTCACCCTTTATTGTGGTAACAAAATTACTAAGGTTACTATTTATATTATCCAAAAATAAAAGGGGCCTTTTTGATGAATTTGATGTTCAAAATATATATTCTATGTTTAGGCATTAAAAATATAATTGGTAGGATTTAATTTTAAATTAAACTAAAAATATGGAATAAAAACTAGTTTTTCTGAAAATATCATTTTAAACCAAAATATACACTAATATCCAAATAAGATATAAATATAAATAAAATTTTTTAATTTATAATATTAATAAAGAAATATTAAATCAATAAATTTTAGTTAAAATTCATATAATAAAGTTTAAATTTATTTAAAATAAAATAATTGTTTTATAAAAACATGTACTTTTACAATTCAAAAAAAATTAATATATACAAAAAATTCTAGGAGAAATCATCATAATATAAAATTTAAATATTTAATTAAAAAATGTAAAGACAAATTAAAAAAGTTTTCAATAAATACCAAAAACTAATTATAATGATTACACATAATGTCAAAAATCCCATTTTTGAAGAAAACATATTTTTGATCAATAAAATGGCGTTTCTAAAAATTTATTTCTTATTTAAAAAGTCTTAATAGAGATATTAGAAATGGGTAGAACCATTATATGTTTTATAATTTAGTCAATAAAATTCATTTCCAAAAATACAATGGAAATGAAATGAAATTCACATTGAAATGATCATCGTTCATTGTTGGTTTAAGATCTCTGTTGCATATGTTGTACTCTATAGAACATAGTAAATCCTTTTAAAAATATCAATATGTCACATTATCAGCCAAATTTGTAAATTTTATCCAGTAAATTTAATATTAGGATCATTTAACAGGGTTGTAATTATAAAATACCTTTTTTGTGGTCCTGCATTTTAAAAAGGATCAACAAAACATTTTCATGAGATGAATGAAAAGGAAGCATGCTGTCCATATGTAATCACACAGATTAGGATTCCATTTAATATAATATTTTTGGGAATTAAAAATATAGATATATAAGATAAAACTAATTCCCATACATTGATAAAGAGTGATAGAGAAAATGTTCATGATAAATTTAACCATCAATGTACTATAAATCAAATATAGGCTAAATGACCATCTATTTTTCAGTAAGAAAAGTAATAATATATTATTTTTATTTCATAATTATTTCCTCATAAATGAGGAATTAATTTACAAACTAATATAATAACAATAGTAAATATAACTACTTTATATGTTGAGATTCACCCATTAATAAATTTCAAACCCAATCTCATATTTTTGCCCAAACAATGACTATTTAAGGAGATTTTTCAATCCTAACAACCTATAATCAACATCCAATGGATCTCATAATTCATGAAGAAATAAAAATTTATTTATCAAATATTTAGGCAAAAAAATGGATATCATATAATTAGATGAATCCCCAAAATAATAAACCATCATACGTGGACCACTCAATTAATATCCAAATTTTCAGAGTAATACCCAATGTTGAAAATAGATAACTAAATAAATAATTACCCTTAAAATTAATAAAAAATTTAAATAAAATTGAGACCCAAAATTTAAAATTATTGAATAACATCATTTTCCATTATATATTTATCACATATCTTTCATAATATGCAAGCCATATATATATACAATCTCCAAGATATGCTAACAATTTCCCTAAATAATGTGAATCCTAATAAATAATAAATAAATTACCATATTCCACAAATAATAAAATTCTACCTTTATTCATTAAATTAAATTCAATAATATTCTTTTTACCATAATCATATATGATATAAAAAATTGTGAGCACCTTCTAAAAAAACATCAATCACTTAAGAAATAATTAATTTCAAATCAAGTGGATATCACTGTGATATATCATTTATCCCCAAAATGAACTTATCCATTATCTTTAATATAATTTATATGAAATTACAATTTCATAATTACATGGACATCAAATAGTCTAGTGTTAACCGATAATACATTATTACAATTTAGTTTTCAGTTCAAGCGACACCAATATTTTTGGATGTGACAACTTGTCACTCGACCGATGTGTTGTCCTTTTGTAAAAATATATTATTATAAACCATAACTTTTTCATTTAAATATGATAATAATAATATAAAATAACCATAATATATTTAATATTATATAACTAATTTAAAAGTTGTGGCTACCATATACATTTTATTTTTCAATCACATAAAATTTATTAAACCATAATTTACTTAAAATCAAATATTAGATAAACCCTATAGTGTATGATTACCTTTTTACATATGAAAAAAATGATTAGCCTTCCCCAAATAGAATTTTTAAATGATAATCATAATGGTTAAATATACTTTACTCACATTTGAAAAATCAATTATATCCTCCCAATGTTCTCCAAAAGGTTCTATCTATTGTTTTTATATATGACTTGTAACGTATGGTTACATAAAATACAAACCGCTAAAGTTATATAAACAATAATATAATACCAACTGAATGTACCTATACATAAAAACCACATAATTTAGTATCCAGAGAATATAATTCCTAATAATTCATTCCAAAATATTCTTTATTTTTGGGGTTTTAGATAATTATGTCATAAAACTTATATTAAAAACCCATTAGTATACATAGTGAAAACTTATAAATTAGTATCCATTTTTTCCATAATATATATATATATTAAATATAAAACATGATTCCTTTTCATGAATGATCTTAAAAACATTCAAATTTAGATATTTATTCTTTTACAGATCCATAAACTATATGAATAATATTTTAAAACGTGGTGTGCTGAAAAGAATCTTTGTAAGGGTTATGTGTAATGGAATCTATCGTGAATCAATAAGAATATTAAATATGGAAAGGTAAATAAATAAACACAAAATCCATTTAAATATGTTTTATACCCATACAAGATAGTTAATAATCAATATAGAATGATACATATTTGTATACATATGTAATTTAATAAATAAAATGAGAATGAAATTCACCCATAGATAATATAATCGTGAAAAATATCATTGAAAATCATAACTGAATTCATAATGATAGAAACTATTAGTTTTTAGATTTCATGATCTTTGGTATCTTGGCACATCTACTATCAATACATTTAATAAGACACAATAAAATCGATGGGTCTGTAGACACCATAAATCCATTTATCAAAGGGTATAAATTAGATTGGTCTCATGAGGCTATAGATGAATCATGTGTCAATCTATAAATAGGCCCCACCCATATCTCAATATCCAATGTATTCCTCATATATTTAACAATCTATTTTATTCATGATAAATATTCATTATAGTCAAATACACATATTGAGTAATAGATAATGAAAAAAATAATTTCCCCATTTACTCAAAAAATATTCAATGTAAAACCCATATGTAGAAATGATTTAATGTTTATGTAGTATGTATATCCATAATAAATAATATGTATATTTAGTTAAAATGAAATGTCTAATGATAAAAATTATGTAAATATTTTATTTTTAATCCACTTATATGAAATCATTAAAATTAAATCCTAAAATACAATTAATTGAGATGTTTTATTTATATTACATGAAAATAAATTAGTATATACACTATATAAAATAAATTAGTTTCATAACATTACAATAATTTCATTAATGAGTAATTTAGATGAAGTCACTTGCCTTTAATCCAACTAATCACATATTATCTCTATATTATAGAATAAAAAACATATGTTTGTTTCTACTTGATTGTGAAATTTTTTCATGTTTATTATTCTTTTTTTTATTTAATACCGTGTTATATAAAATTACTAAATTATTTAATTTAATTCAAATATTTTGATGATATTATTTTCATAAGTCCCAATGGATGCTAATTAGTTTACTATGTACAAATAGTTCATTGTTATGTCATCTTCATAATAATAATCATGATATAAATATAATATTTAAACTTTAAACCAAACATTATAACCAACCATGAATGATGTTGATAGAAAATGAATTTTTAACACTACTTGGTGACACTGTGCCATACTTACACATGAGGGAAACATTAACTTCCCATTTGATGGGAATAGGGTGGATAATTTTGGTTTTAAAATAGTAATAACATTTATGTATATTTATGAAACATAATTTATTATTTTGTGAATAATATAAAAGATTTAAAGTAATTAGAATTAGAATAAAAAAGTGATGGGTTATGTTGATTACCTATTTATTGAGACGACCCCATTAGTGATCCACATGTGTTATTTAGGGTTAGTATTTTGAGAATTACTTGACCTTTTTAACGTTTATAATGTGGTTTTTAGATAATTTTGCAAGGAAAGGTCGATCAAAATTATTCCAAGTGGTATAAATAAGTTATGGATGAGGTTCCAATTTAAAATTGATATGAAGGTCACTTTTAGTATTTTCTCAAAATTACTGAAATATAATATAGCAATTTTATAGAAACATAGTTCCAAATATATCATATATAAATAATCCATTAAATTTTATACCATATATAATCTCATTTGATATTATTTAATATTTTTATTATTTTTTAATATTTAAATAAAATATTTTTTTCCATAAAATTTTATCGATGTCATTTTGACATTATCCATTACATTGACATTAATTACGTCAAGAAAAAATTTGAAATTTTTAAAAAAATATTTTAATTCATCTATAACATGAAATTTTAATCTATAAAATTATTATATCACATTAATTATATCAAATTATAATACATATAGTATTTTTAATATAATTTATTTGATTTTTTCTAGTGCTGTGTTAGAATTTAAGGTTATTTTTTTAATAAGTATTAAAAATAAGTTACCATGAAATAGATAAATATTTTATGTTAGAAAATATAATTTATCATCAAATATATCATATTGAAACCACATATTGAAAATATTATAGTAATTCGAAATAAGAATTGGACATGTTTGATTTCTCATGTTATAAAATACTCTAAATGATTTCATCTCTATAAAAAGGATATAAAATTACATATATAATAATAATGTATGAAAATAGAAGGAATTTATTCATTAAATAAAATTTAGTTATGTGTTGGAGTAATTTTACAATCTATATCTTTTTATTCATAACATTAATTACTCGTTTTACCCTTTATCATGGTAATAAATAATACTAAGGAAATAATTCACATTTACCAAAAATAAAAGGGATAAATTTCTTAAATTTGGTCCTATTTATTTAAAATATGGTTTAAAATTTTAAAAATATGAAACATATGAGTGGTAAAATAAAATTAAAAATTAAACAGAATAAATAGACCTAAAAACAATTTTCATCAAAATTGTGTTTTAATCCCAAAAATGTACTTATACAAAAAAAGGTATAAGAATTAATGAAATGTAATTTATAATATTATATATATAAATAATTATTAATTAGTTTTATTTGAGATCAAATTAATATTTTATGGGTACATATTTATATAAATAAAATAAATTTTTTTTAAAATATGTATTTTTCACTATTCACAAAGAAATTATGCATTTTAGAAAATTATCAATCTATCAAAATATGATAATTTTGAAAAGGTTATTTAAAAAATGATATTAATTTCATAAAATAAATATTAAAAAAATTCTAGAAATTAAATATTTTATTTTCGCAAAAAATTAACTAAAACCCATTTTGATGAAAAGGTATTCTTAAAGAATAAAACAACTTTACTAAAATTCTAGTTCTTATTTAACATGAATTAATTTTTATTTGATACATTATAATGACCATTATATGCATCATAATGTTGTTAATACTATTCATTCCCTCATATTTTATGATAAGGTCGCAACGATCACATTTAAATAATAATAGACCATTATTCGTTTAAGCTCGGGTTTTCATATCTTTTACACTATGAAACATAGTTTTTACATATAAAAATATTATATTTTGACCCACATACTAGTTTAATGATGTTGTTCCCTATTATTTCTCTAAAATCACTGATTCCCTATTTTTCATATGGTCGTTATGAAATAATTCCCCAAAAGAGGGTCCTTGGAGGTTTTCCATGACAAAATCTAGTTTATACTAGTTTGGATCATCAAAATCCACCATCTCCTAGAATTTCCATGAAATCTAATAGTTTCCAAATACAATCATTGATCTTCTAGAGACTAAACTAGTTCAATTATCCTATCAATTAGGTCAATCCAATATTTCATATCCTCTAGACTACCCATACCCTGGTATGCCTGTGGGTGCTTTAACTAGAAGTCCCCAGTGAAATCCATCGTAGCCAGCCCTCCATGATAGGGACAACCACTCCCAATGGATTGTTGAAGAACACCCATGGATGAAGTATTCCCTCAACATGAACCATAATAGTGGCATCTAGGGAATGCTTAGTATTCAACTCATGAATTTCTAGTTTCATTAAAATAATATTTTTAGAACCCAGTGTTTATCTATAAAAAACTTTGTAATATTCTTGATGTTATTCCAAAGAAGCTCCATCAGACGACTTGCGATTCCGAGCCCCAGTTTTTCTGAAATTAAATTTTCAGCGTGGTCACAATGGGCACAGCAAATAAATGGGATAACTCCAAAATAGTGTTTTGGATCAGAAATATGATTGCATGGATGGGTCTGAAATGGTGTTTTTACCCTAGGAAAAACATAACGCATGTCGACGTAGGATGTTGGGACCCCTCGCTCATTATCGGAATGTGAAATGGATAAATTAAATAATTAATTTATTCGTTTAATGGTCAAAGTCTAGTATCTCTTAAATGGTTTCTCAGATGGGAAAACTGAGGGCACCGTTGAGTCCGGAGCATGTTGTTTACATTAGGAGGAGTGTAATTTTCGCAGGCGTGACCCTCCTATGGAAAATGGCCCCCAGGGCGTTTTGGTTATTGAGAGGCATCGACTGTTGAGTCTTATAACATTCGAATGGAGCCATAGATTAAAATTCTGAGACCGCCGATGTTCTCGGGAGGTGGGGTTTACCCTAGGATAGGCTTAACCTTGACCCTGTCTAGAGTTTCGAACATGGGTCTTCAGGTGGGAGTTTAAAATTAATTAAAGTCTAATTAATTTCTTCCCTACATGAACCAAACTCCACCTCTCCTCCCTCCCCTTGTTCTCTGGCAGAAGCTCCTCCCAAGAAGAATCCCATGTTCTCTCCTCCTCCTCCATCCCTCCCGAACAAGGTGGAAGCAGTACGACGAGCAAAGATCAATGACGAATCTTCGGGCAACACCCCGCGTGGTAGGCTTCATTATGTTTCTTATTAGGATTCTGCACCCTCCTTGATCATGAATTATGGAATTGAATTGGTGTTTAATTTCCATGTGAAGCCCATGGTTGTGCAGTATGTATTATGATCTTTCTAATGCACATTTCGGATTGAAAATTCATGTTCTGAGGCGATTACAGTCGTCCGCCGAAGAACTATGGGGTTTTTTGTGTTTTCCGTTGAGCCACCGCCTTCTCATGTGGCGGAGGCTCAGAGCAGGGCGGTGCGTGCGTCAGCGGAGGCGGCGGCGCGGGTGGCTCCTTAGCAGGTGGTCGGGTGAGGTGGCATCGGCGGTTGGCTGAGCGCCGAGGTGTCGGGCGAGTGGTGGTTGGCGTTGTGGTCGAGAAGAGGCACGAGCTGGGGGTGACGGTAAGCGGGTGGTGTTCAGAAAGAGCGGTCGGGCGAGCAGAGCCAGCTGTCGGGGTTAAAGGAAACCCGAGGCCTGGCCTCATGAGTGCAGAGCAAGCTAGGACCCGCGCAACACGGGTCCTACTAGGGCGTCAATGATGACCGGCCGAAGTTGGTCTGCTCAGGGAGAGAGGACCCACAAACCGCGGGTCCAGCTGGGGGCATGCGGAAGAAGACCAACCAGGATGGCCAGTCTAGTTTAAAAAACGGTTTATAATAATAATCATAATAATACTGTTATTATTATTGTTGTTGTTATTATTATTATGAAAATGATTTATAAATAATAAATCATCCATAGGGCATTCGATTTGGGATCCGACTACGATGACACGATCCTTGGATTGAGACAAAATTCTTGAGTAGTTTTCGTGGGTTTCTAATTCCTGAAATGAGGGGCCTCGGAGGCGTGACATGGCATTATGTGAATTGGCGTTTTTTTCTGGGGGTTTTTGTTATGGGTGGCGCAGACACATAAGATGTTCGTTTTGAGCGCCATCAACAACGTTGCGACCCTGGCATCGAGATGAAGATTTCCAAGGGGTTTTCGTGCATTGAAGCCGAAGTTGAGGCGTGGGCCCTATAGCCCGTCTTTTAAGCTGTGAGCAGCATTTTGTAACTTTTTCATCGGACGTTCGTTCGGGGCATGCGAGTTGTCAATTTTGGCAGTTTTTTCGAGGGCATTACAATTGTGCAATCCACCCGATTTAATACTTCATGATGGTGCGGTCCCCAAGAGGGCCATTTTTGGAGTTTGTGATGTTTTTAATCTATATCACTGTGTGTCCATTTCGGACAAGTAGTTACTCAATCTTGTGTACCTTTTTGAGAGGATCGTAACGGTGCAATCTGTTCATTGGTCTTTGGGACCAGGATGCAGGTCCCACGAAGCCCCAGTCATGTGTTGTATGGAAAAATGCATCTTTTTTTACGGACATCTATTCTACGAAAGTGATCATTCAATTTGACGTGTCCTTCTGAGGAGATCGCAATGGTGTGATGCACCCGACTGTTTTCAGGGCTGAGGCTCGGCACCATAGGACGCCATTTGGGCGTAAAGCGTTGTTGGTGACTTTTCATTCAAATATCTGTTGGAGGCGAGTAAATTGTCTATCTCACATGTTTTTCCGCAATGATTACAATGGTGTGATCCATTTGGTTGTGCGGAGTCTCTTTCGAGATCTCATTAAATGTGGAAGCATGAAAGGTGTACCAGTGGTGGTTATTCATATGTTTGTTGTAGGGAACCCTTGGCGTGTGATCACGTTGACTCATGGGAGAGTGAAGTGAATTCTTGACGAGATGTGGTTGTCCATGCTAGGGCTGTGGAGGAATCAGGTTGGCGAAGTTATGTTTACACCTTTTTACATTGACATTTGGTGAATTGTGCACAATAGCCTTTGGGCTAGGGGTTTTGAATACTCATGGAGTATTCGAGAATTCTTGGAGGTACATGTTGTATTTTATACTTGAGAACATTTTTTCTTGGTTTGGAGATGAGCTGGGGCCACACGTCGTGTGGGCACCATGTGTGCACCGTGTTCTTCTTCATGTACCTTTGACCTCTCACGACATAGATGGTCCTCCAGTTCTCGGTGGTTTTGAATAGCAGGGTTGAGTGGGTCCCCTGGTTCTGTTCTCGATGGTTTGAATGGAAAAGTTGTTCTGGTTCCCCTGTTCTTTCAGCTGAGTGGGTTTTCAGTGTTGGGTCCCTTTCACCAGACTGCGGTAACATTTACGGCTACGTGCGTTCATACAATATGGGTATTTTACCACTTTCGGTACTGAGTTGTCTTGGTCCTCTTCGACAGTGACTCAGCGGATCAGAGCATCATATCCCTTAGTGGCCCGGGGAGATCCTTATATCCCTTCATGTTCCCTGGTAGAGTTCTTTGGGTATAGGGGTGACCAACACATTACACGGTCCCCGAACCTTTACACAGGAGGTTGTTTCCAGTAGGGTACGGAGCCCCCAGTGAGCCCTGGGCGCAGACTCCCAATCCGTGTATCAAGATCATATCTTTCTTCCGTGATCTATCTTGACATGTTTACCGCCTGCTACATGTTCCGGTTACCGGTGTTGTACAATCCAGCAGGGATGGCGAGTGAGGTACCATCCAGTAGGGATGTCCTGTGAGGTACCATCTAGCAAGGATGGCCAATGGTGTACCATCCAGCAGGGAAGTATAGTGGGGTACCATCCATCAGGGATAGCCAGAGTGGTTCCGGGTCTCCCTCCAGTAGATTACCCTTTCACGGGGTTGGGTATTTGGATCCCGTAGACATTGAAATGACCTCTCGACTGTGTGATAGTTAAGAGGTGTGTCTTGACGCTCCCCCAGAACTCTCATGTATGAGGTGGGATTTCCCCATCGAGACACATCCTTCTGACGTGACCTAAAACCGTGCATGTGAATCAATACCCCCCAAAGAATATAGTGTCTAGGTGTGGTGATTTGAGCCCCTTGACTTGTAGTTCGGGGCAGGCATACAGATACTGGGCATCGATGGAGTTTACTTCTGGGACTGTTGGCTACTCACTTTATGGGGCTGAGCTACAAGGATGAGATCCCCTTAAGATATTTTTCGGGATTCTTGATTGAGAATATGAATATGTATATACCTTGTTCCTGTACCCACTCCCTAGGTTTGAGTTACTCTCTTTCCAGGAGAGGCGAAGACGCGTGGGGTGTGCCATGTGCTTTTCGTGTCTAGTTTCTCGTGCTTGGACGAGTCTACTCTCCTACTAAAAGTGGCAAAGAATCTATGAGAAGTTCATCTCCTCACCGCTTCTAGCTCCTTGTGTTTGGATGAGTCTACTTCCTACCTCTTGTTGGGCTGAGATGTACTATTTACTGCACTCTCGGTTGTACACTTTTACATTTCCGGGTTCGATATTCTGCTCACCTCTTCTGTACCTCCTTTGTTGCTCCCTAGAGCCCCCGGGGCATCCTACTGAGTATTTTTATACTCACCCTTTCTTGGGCTTTGCCCGCACATGGTGTGTCCTTACAGACGATGAACATATTGGTCGTGACTTCAGCGGTGTTTAGGAGTTCTAGTGCTTGGACCGCTTGCGGTGGTCATAGTCGTGTTCCAGTTGTGGGACCCTCCAAGCTATTTAATTTTGTTTACATGTTGCCGGGTTGTGGCACTTTTCTGGTTGGGTGTGGGTTTTTCCCCTTTTCGTTTTGGTTTACCATCAGCACTTACTTTGTACTGTTAGAGGACAATGCATATTTGTGGTTTATTTATATCGGTTGGTACTTTACTTTTCTTTTTTACTCTGCACTTCTGCATTGAGTGGGCTAGGTGTGTGTGTATAGGTATTTAGGCAAAGGCCTCCTCATGTTGTTTCGCCTTAGGTGTTGGTCACCTATCCCTGGCCTATGGAGGCGGGCATGGGGTAGTTGCGGCTCTAGACTGGGTAGGGTCGGGTCATGATAAATATTCACTCCCTTAGGAATCCCCCCTCCCTAATTCTATGGTGACCCCGTGGGAGGTCAAATGAGTGAAATTATCTTAAATACAAATATATGTTTGGAACATCTTTAATAGATCAACATTATTACACATTTATGTTTGCAGGCATATATTTAACACAAAAACGCTATGTGACACACCATAGTGTTACCCAAAACTACTAGTCATAACATTCTTAGAACCTATATATGCATTAACCCCAGATCACGTTTATCACAATTATATAATAAAAAAATCATAATAATGGTTAGGATAAATCAGTTATATTCCATAATATTATTTATTTTGTAAAATGCCGAATATATATTTGGCTGGAATTTAATTAATTCTGACCCATATCAATGTGAATATTTACAGGATAAGAAAAGTGAACCTATGTACATACTAATGATTCATGAACTCAATCGCTATTGAACATGTAATACGAGTAAAATCCAATAAACTATAACATAAAAAATACATATGAACATCATGGAACTTGAAAATCATATCCAATATAAGAAAACTAATTTCCCTGAAAACTCAGTGTTTTATTACACATGTAATTATAATCACATGATACCACAACTACATGAGGTTCAACCCACCTATCCCCATCCCACTAATAACCAAACAATAAATCATCAAAAATAATCTCTAATACAAATCTCCATCACTAGGACCTGAATTTTTCAGTCTAGGATGGGGTGGTATGTATCCTCATACACAAATCCATGTATATACTAGGAGACCAATTATTTGTGAAGGCCTATATAATATAATTGTAGAATAAAACTTTGGTATATATGAATATCAATAAAACAACAAAAAACAAACAACTGAATCATTGGAATAATAATTTCCACATAACATTCAAAAAAAATGCATACAATATTTAAAGTCTATAATGTTTTAAAAATAGATCCTCAAATGTGTTGAATATACATTCAAATGGAAATAAATTTATGGAAAAGGAGACATCGCCACTCCTATAGTATGTACTTATGATGCCTCAATGTCATGCCACAGTCACAATATCATCATGATTTTGTGAGGGCCTTTACATTTTCCAAGTCATTGATGATAATTTTTTAGTATAAATTGAGAATAAAATGTATGTAATAAGAATGTCTTTGTAGGACACCACCTATGGGCCCTTAAAATAAATTCCTTATGTGTATTATTATGGATGCAACGAAATAAGATAAATTCATAAACAAATCATACACAATCTGGATGAATGCATGATAACCACCCATCCATTAACCCCATCCATACATTCATCACCTATATTCTAGGAGGTAGGTTAATCAGAACAATGATAATAATAGTAAACCATGGTTTTCACCATTCCCATAGGTCATGGGCTCATATATGACCTTTACTATCCAAATGTAACTAGGGAGGTCAATCTCATACCTACCGACGGACTCTGAAGGTTCATGGGAGATCATAACATTCCACATCTACCCATCATGAAGGTTAAGAGATGTTATGTCATGTTACACCAAACAACCCCATGGTTCTTGCGATGTCCAACATGTCACCGTAAACCATCATGGAGTTTCCTCAGAGGCCACCACAAGGAACAATAAATACCAAGTTAGTGGGTAACAATGTTATATAATAAAACAAGTAAACAAGTAACACATCATTCCATCTAATATATCATATATCCTATCCAATATATCCCTTAATGACCCTAATGATCTGCCCGGGTCATAGTTTCCGAGTGGATAAACCCTATGTAAAAAAATCAAAGAGGAATTTCAACTCAAACCAAGAATTAACATTATTCACCTTATAAAGGGTATTCTATTCCTATAAAGTCTAAAATAGGTCTAATAAAACCTTGGGTGGAGGATTATCATACACCCACACAATCTCACACTCAAAATATACATTTATATTTATAATAAAACCATATAAAATGGAAGGTGATTTACAACCCCAGGTTATGCAAGGTTAAACAACCAAGAATTATTGGCCCCAATAATCCCAACACTACAAATATCTAAAACAATCCCCAAATATATATCATTATAGTTTTAGAAAATTAAATAGATATAAAAACATTGGAATCCATAATTGTGTTGAATTTACCCAGAAATTCTAAAGACAATGAACAAAAATCAAATCAATGAAGACATGAATTATGAAGATCCAATTCATTCGATAAGAATCCTCTATTATATTGAATATAATAAATGGGATATATGAGATTAAAAAATGGATAGTTATGGTATTGGTAGAAAATAAAAAATATCCCCGCATAAAAAAATTTCCCAGCATCCCATCAGCTAGACAATTTACATGGTCCGCAAGATGGGTGGTCCAGGCTAGAAACCCAGGCCACCGATTATGCCACGAGATTGAATGGGACCTAATTTTTTATATATTTTTGAATCCATTACATAATGATCCATTTTCCCTCTACCAAACTCCTATATGGACAATAACCCCCCAAATCACTAAATGAAATCACGTTTTAATGTAAGAGTCCTTGAATTTTCCAGGGGTGTTACAGTGCACAACCAAAATAGATAGGTTAAAATATAATCCAAATAACCAAAAAAATATGTCCATCTGAAAAATCATTACATGTACAATCCCTACCTAATATATCTATAATTTCACCACGGTTTATCTAAATCCAAAACTGAGAACTACAATACACCAACCAATCCTATTATACCAACATATCCATTGAAATTCTTGTTGTCTATATTATAAACGTCACATACATGCAGATACCATGACGGGGTGAGTATATAAATACCCATTAGGATGGCATGAAATAAAAAAATAATTAAACCATCAATATAAGGGTCAAATCAAAACCATAATGAATATTGTGATGAAAGTGTAACTTTGATATTCACATAGAACATATCCAAGGAAGAGAGTAATGTACTAGACCTCAGAACAATAAAAACAAATTATCCATTCCTTCCAGGATCCTAGAGAGAAATGACATATAATCTAGTGTATCCTATGCATATATATTATAGAGGATAACATGATCCTAGTATTTTTGGGGGACATCGTCTCTGGTGGAATTTCATGTTCCCCTCCTAAACAATATAGATTTGGGCATAGTCTCTCAATTGATATAAGATTCCACACCCCATCAGTGGGATGGATACAATCTGTATCTGATACATAAGTAAAAGATCATATTCAACAAACCCATGGGAGGATCATAAGACCATCCTGGTTATTGTGTGAGGAAAATTATCCTTGATGAAACTCTACCCTTAGTATGGGTTTCAATATATAATGAATACACGAATGTAGAGCCTAATATCTACAATTCTGATGCAGTAAATCATTCATTATTCACAATGTATATTATCTCAATCATCAAAAGTAAGGCAGAAATTATAATTAAAGGGAAATGTGCATTATATATACGAATATCTTATATAAAGATAATGATCACATGAGAAGGCATGATGATTAGGTGTGTATGAAATTATTACAGGGTGTTTTCCTTCAGTTACATAGCACATGACACTATGTAGGGTCCTTGATATGTACAGGTTTCATACATGGCATGTAAATGTCCAACAACATGGTGTGTAGGTCCTGAAGAGTTACTCATCTAATACCTGAAGTGTATGTCTCATGTGACTCTATGGTATAAATCATATTCCTTATGTGGAAACAACATATAGGTCAATGGTGTTTACATGGCATTTACTACTAGAAATATGAGTTGCATTATGATAAATAGAACATGAAATGTGGTCATATAAAATATTATGTGTAGGAAAAAATAGGCCACTATAAATTTACCCTCACCATATGTTCCATGATTCATGCTAGTGTTTACTTGATGTACATTATCCAACCACACACCCAATGATATTTAAACCACTATAAAACCATATCCAATTCATCTCACAAGATACATGTAATTTTTTCTTTCTAAAAACATGCTTTGTAGTCAATATTTTCTTATAATGTCCAACTTCCACAGTACAACTCAGTATATATATATATATATTAAATTCATTGTTCAAGGAGGTACCACCGCACAACTCGATTTATTACAATCGATCTCTAATAATGTGAATCCATATAAAAGTCAACCACCCTTGATTATCTCCTCTTTATAATATGACAACCACAATAATATAAATGATATTTTTCACGTCCTGATGATTTTGATGTCTTCCAATGTTATAATATGTGGTAAAAATTGGAATATTTAAATCTGGGTTTGATTGTAATTTGACACACATTATTTCCTAGTCGAATCACCATCCAAATCGTGGTTTTTCATTAATATGTGAATAAATTGGGGTAAATAAATAAAAAATATATTGTTAACGGTTATAAAAGATGATGTGATATTCACTATCACTAATGATAAAGAAACAAATGAATTTAGTATAATTAACCATGAGGATAAATGAATAATTTGGAAAACAAATATATAAAATTGATTAATTAGAAAACCAGGGTTGGATTATAGTATACATGGATTAACTATAAGGCCCCAGCCTTAAAACATAATTAATATTAAATTTAATGAATAATTCACATTGGGGATCTTGTCAGGTTTAGAGTTTTAGAGAATTAGGACATAATTTTACATCTCAATAGATTACAATGTAGACACTTCTACTAAGTTTCCATAAAATAAACTCTTAAAAGAAACATGTCTAGTTCCATGTTTTAGATAGCATGTCTTTCCTTGATCCCATCCTTGACCCTATTCATCTTTAAGTACTGTGTAAAACATTTCAAAAACATGGGATGAGCATAAAATGCTCAGTACGGGATATAAAAATATTGAAAGGAAACACGAGTACATGTATACATAAGAATAAATGAAATCATACTTTACTCAGAAAACATAAGCACTTTAACATACCTCATCAAATCATGAATAAAACATAGAAATCATAAGGCATAAAGGTAACTTGAGGCATTCATAACATTCTTACGTATGGAGTATCCCTCTGAGTTACGTTTGGAATACCCATCACAGTATATTCCCTAAATATCTTCGGAGAAACCTTAACGTTTAACCCCTTCACATTGCCCAATGCATTGGAGAGCTATATCGGGCTCACCCACCTTTAGTTTATCATGGAACCACCCATCTTCCTAATAATAACCAAGAACCATAACATAATCGTATCACATAAAACATGCATAAATGAAACATAACATTTCCACATTTTAATCACAAGATATCAATACAACACATTGATATAAAAAAATTATGAAAACCATTTTTAATACCAAATTAAAAGAAAGGTAAAACAAGGTATTTATTTTTCTTTTAATAAAATTTATGGCTTGTAAAGGAAGCCAAAACTCAAATAATTTTCACGGAGGTGGAGAAGTCATTGTCGCCGCATACGTACGACAAAAACATTCCCTTTTGTCATTTAGTAAAACGCTTCGTATAAAAAAGAATCTTTTTTAAAAATGTAAAAGTCAAAGGGGTTTATACACCGTATAAAAGAAGGTTGTGTATAAAACAAAAATATTCCTTAATGAAAGGAGATTGAGATGAAGTCCCATACCACCTTGAAGCTTTTAAAATTTTAAACCATTAATATCCATATAAATAAATCCTTAAAACCATTTTGAAAACATGGATATTAATAAGAACAAATCATTAAAACATTTAAAGCGATATTTTGTTTAAAGGGTTTTCACCAAAATTAGAGACACTTGAATAAAATAATTGAGGAATAAAATTTAGTCAGAACTTTATAATATCCTGAGAATAAATGGATTCATGATATAATATTCCAACGGACAGTATATACACCATATAAGAGTGAATTGGTGCATAACAACAATGAAGTCTTAATAGAAATGTAAAATGTGACGAAATCCCTTATAAAGAATGTATCCTTAAATTAAGGATAAATCAATCTCAAAATTATGTGTGACAAATAGAAATACACCTAATATAAGTGGATATTATGTGTAATAAAATAAAAGGCCATTCAAACATATTCAAAGTATGAAATATTCAATAACTACATGTTGAACCCAGAGAAATCAAAATTGGGTTAAAAAGTTCCCTTGGTAAAACTCGACAGCCTAACGGCACCACATCAAAATTCAGAAAATGAGTTGATGAGAGATAAAAAGGGTATCTCATCACTTGGACATAAAATTTACATAAATAAGGATATAAAATAAAATATCCCAACTTAATAATATGTGAATTAAAAGACATAAAAAAAGAAGTCTTTTAAAAATTGGAGGGTGAAAGGTCCCCTTACCGGGATGGGTAACTTTCAAAACGTACACCCCATGAATGAAGGGTCATACATTGAAGATGTGAATACCCATAAATGAAATTATACAACACAAAGTGTATAATAATGGGAAGTACATACACCACTCAAAGGAAATAGTGGCAAACGTAGCATAAATGTCACAAGATTAAAAGTGAGATGAAAAATCCCTTACGAAAACTCGGGTGCCTAACGGTTCCACTTAAATCATCCAAAAATGGATTGATGAGATCAAATAGGGTCTCTCATAATATTAAGAAACAAAATTACAGTATGATGAATATAAAAGTACATCCCAAACATATGAATGATGAGATTATATGAAATGACATAAAAGAGATTACTTGAAAAGAACGAGAGTGGTTGGATCCCTTACCTCAGGTCCGACTTGACTCGGTCTATCTTTAACGTCCCGAATATTAAGCTTGAGTTAATTTATACTTGATTAAGAACCTTTTTCATGTTAATTCTTCCTTTTATATAACTTATTTCCATGTTATAAACATTATGTAATCATTTAAGTTAATAATGTTTGTTTTGTCGATATTTGGTTCTTAAGTTGAAAGTGGACTTCTTACAATTACATGTTGTTCGTGTGGTCAAATGTTCATTATATCCATAATAATATTCATGATTTAGATATCATATATATCATATATATACAGAATATACATGTATTTATAATGTTACATAATCATTTAGAGGTATGAAATGAAATGCACCGTTCATGGAGACGGTAAGCCGTACATACGCATAACACTACTTTCATTTCTATGTCGTATTAATGGAACTAAAACCAAATGAGAGTTATGTATATTTTAATTACATAATTATATTAATAATTTATATGTATAATAAATCATATATAATAACTTTACATCCATCCTTTATACATCCCACATATGGCATGAACGAATCAAATCACTTTGAGGGGGCGGTAGTCCGCATTTCCTAAATTGAAATTATCGTGTTTACCCATAATGAAAACCATAAAATTATGACCCAAAATAAAAATAAAGAAGATTAAGTAAAACTTAAACATATCATATATCATATATAAATATAGTGACATCTTAATGGCCACCTTTGAAGGTGTTATATGAGGGTTGAACAATCATCGTTTCGTGAGGAAGAAATTCGCTATCCACAGAAACAGTATGTTCATTAACCATTAGATGTAGGTGTGTGTAAGTGTAGCTAGAATTATTCTTATAACAAAATCCTAGTATATGGATGATACTTGAGTTAATACAAAATAAATGAATAAAAAGAGTTTAGGGGGTTGGAGAAGTAAAATAAAACATATGATCACAAGAGAGGACACTACCTTTAAATCGGGTAACTCTCTTTGATTTGAACTCAAAGGCTTCCTTGGAAAGGATTCTGCCCAAAGTGAGGCTTCAATGATGGAGAGAGGGATTTGGAGAGTCAAAATGGGAAGAGATTGTCTGAACCAAAGGCTTGAGAGGTGTGGTTAAGGTGATAGTGGTGGGGGCCTTTTATTAGAGGAGAGGAGGGGCACTCTTGGAAAGTAAAGAAATGTTACTTTATTTTAAAATGAGTTTCAGATTTAAAAGGTCCCACATTGATATAATTCTAGGATAAGGTGATAAGGGTTTTAAATATATCCGTACAATAGGTTTTTTACAAGTTTAGGTCTTAGAGTTTACATTATCATTTCATTTTATTTAAATCGTTAAATAATGAGGTAATTACTGCATCATCATGATGTCATAAATAATTTAATTTATTTAATGTCTAAAAATTATAAAAAAATACTATGATGTTGGAAATCGTTTTAGCTTTCCAATGACTATTTATATTCAAACATATGACTTGTATAACCCTATTTAATTTTTTTAATAAAACAACTCATGTTTGTATCATTTTTACTTTTACATTAAATAAAAAGATATTACTGTTATTTTCCTTCCAAAGTGGCTCCATGGGGAACCCAAGTTGACCCATTGATTTTTTTGGTCAGACATGACACATCCAATAAGGGTAGGAAATGTGTCAAGATCATCTCATATTATTAAAACATTATTTTTTCCTTAAACTACATTAATTTTACTCTAATCGCGATTAAAAACTTAAAAGCTACTATTCACCAAAAAAATTATTTTAATCCCATTGAACCAAATTTTACATCCTAATGACAACCATGTATGTAGGATTTTTGAAATTCAAAACAAAGAGGTGGAAAAGTTTAATTTAAACAAAAAATCAGTTTCTTTAACTACCACTTAGTGGTTTTACTATTCATCAAAAACTGATGTTTTTCAGAAAAATACCAAAAATTCACCCTAAGCTATATTTGATATTACGAACTCAAAGATGATGTATATTTTAAAAATTCAAAACATATAAGTTGAATTAATTAATTTAATAATTAATTCCCGCTGTCAAAACAAATAGCGTGTTTTTAAGAAATAGTATTTATTAAAAGATTGACACTAGTTTAAGTCCAATTTCAATGTGAAATTAATTCCAATGACCACTATTGGATTAAATGGTAAAAAGATATTCTAATTTTACTTTAAAAAAATTCAAAATAGAATCTAATCATATAAATGAATTATATTAAAAAGAGGTTTTTAATTAAAATACAACATTTTTCACTATTCATAAAAAAAATGAACTTTCTCGGAAAGATACAAATAATTTACATAAAGTAAATTTTGATGTCTCGATTCTAAAGAAGAATTTTATTCTGTCAAATATAACACATAAAATTTTCAAAAAGTGGATTGAAAAGAGGTTCACCATAAAAATGCGGTTAATCGACCTTCTAAAGAATATTAGAATTTTTACGCTTAAAATTGAATTCATTCACATTTTTAATCCTCTAACATTTATTGTAAAAAGTAAAAATATTTGACAAAAATATATAAACATTTTTTAGTTAGTTCTGTTCATTCCCTCTATTACAACGGCTAGGCGTTAACTACCATTTAAAATAAAATTATTTTATTATTATAGTGCAACGTAAGATTTCAAAGGAAATCGTTGTTGCGTATTGGGTAAGCCATCAAGCATAGCGTTACATTTAAATTAATATTAACATTTTATTCACAAATATGGATAAATATAAAAATGTCATATTATTTATTTACCTGGGGTGTTACATTAACACCTAATAATTCTTAATAAATCAGAAATAAAAGGGTAAAAAATTATAAATAAACATTTAATTGATATTGATTTGGTCATTGGTAAAGAACACAATAGTAGTTGTTCGCATTGGTTCTACTACATTCACCATTAGCTCCATGAATCTCCATGATCATTAAATAATGATTTTCCCATGTGGCCTCTCACCCCCAAATATATTAGGGTTATGAAAAATACATGATATATTTTTCTAGGAATTATTTAAATAGTGTATTCTCTAGGGTTTAATCAATTAGGTAAATAAATAAATATTTAATTATTTTCTTTTTTTAATCCTCCCATGATTATGCAACTGTGTGGGATCCAATGAGAATAGAACAAACAAATAACCTTGGGAAAAACAATTATTTGGATTTAAAAATGTTCATATTTTCCCCATCATTGAATAGATTTTTATTATATAATATTATTGTTTATTATTATCAAGATGAATTAGTAAGATATTTTTTTTGTATAATCAATATTGGTGTTCAAGGAAACTCTATATCTTCTTCATTAAAACTAATAAAATAATGGTAATTTTCAATAATATTAAAATTGTGTAAACATAAAAGAAGAGTCATTACGTGATACTATTGAATCTTCTACCTTTAAGAAATTTTATTCAGATCTACATGGAATTGATAAGTTTATTCTTTAATCTCAACTCAATCTTTCACCCTGTTTATGTGTTTCCACTAGATCTTTTTTATAACGAGATACTTTTTTATTCTAATAACATTATGATTATCTTTAAACAAAAATATGAAACCACAGATTTCATTTCCATATGCCAAAAAATTGATTATTAGTTTTTTTGAATTTGTTTTCATAATCCTTGTCCACGATATAGATATTGGATAAATTTATGAAATCATTGATGTGGGTAATGTTTATTAGTTTTTTGAACTAAATATGTTCTATAATCTCCTTCCCCAATAGTGTAAAAGAACTTTCTCTAACATGGTATGCTATGTTATTGAATTGTCCTATCCAAATCTCTTTCAAAAATCTTGTATGTAGCCTCATCCATGGATCCTTATTAGTTAATATATAATATAATTGATACCCTACAAAATTTTTCTACAGTGTTTTACATATATTGTTTTCAAAACTAATTCCCATTCTCTTAATAAACATTAAAAAACCTAATGTCCTATTTTTTACCATTATTTTTCCTTAGTCACATTTAATTTTTATTGTATCATTTTTCCATGTCCCTCTATTCCGAAAACACTCTGATCACAAAAAATTTATGATTTAGGAAGAAAGACCTTAATTTTCCTTTTGAAACATTGATATAGGTAACAAGGTATAATTACCCACCATGGGAATAAAATGTTGTTGGTTCTTCAAAAATAATGTATAATATCTATAACATTCAAGATGTAGGTTTCATTATGATCATATTTGCATGAATCCTTTATCTACATTCCATGTTTAAAAATATCCTAAGATTTAAAATCCCTGAGACCATGATTTAATATAACTATAGCTACCAATATTCACATGTTCTTATTATTAAGGTTCTAATGATGAGATTTCCAAAACACGACACATTCAAAATATTTCACTCAAGGAATTAGTTATCTATATTATCATCATTTCATATTCAACATTCCATCCTTTAAACCACTTTATACTACCTTGGAAACCAATTAAACATTCTATACTACATTTGAAAAGATGTTAATGAATACTAATTTATTAGAATAACCAATGAAAATTATGTTCATTCATTAACCTGACATGTTTCAAAATCCTTATAATTATAATAATATTTTTCTTAAACATTACAAATGTAGAATAATCCATCCCAATGATCTTAATCGCTTCAACATTAGATAGGTGGATCTTAAAAATTCTATTTGTTATATAATTTACCATTAATCCGTAATTAATAATAGAATTCAAAAATACCCATAAAATATTACTATATGATTAAAACGGAATATACACACACAGTAATAACCTAATATTTTTTTCAGCTATAGAATCTATGAAACAAGAAAATTTGGAAGAACTGCTTCCTGAATTTACCTTGGGATCTATTAAACCATTCTTTATGTGCTCCATACTCAATTAATTTTATCATATTGGACTAGGTCCAAAACAATTACATAAAATTATATAACGTTATCTGTCTTCTAAATTCATTTGACTATTCCATTGAGTGAAAATTTCTCATCCTTACATAATGAGTGTAGTTCAAGTAGTGTCTGGGGAATTCCTGCATCTTAGTTTGTCATTCTAAATGAGATCCATGACATCCTAAAATACATGGTAATATTTCCTATAATAATTTATTTTGACAATAACTATATTGTTCCATGATTTTAGTAGAAATTATAATAGTAATATGGCCCACATATTTTCAATTAAATTGACTTTAATTGATTCAATCTAATTAGGAGTTATTATAAATTCATTCACATGATTAGCCACTAGTCTTCCATTCTACACTCCAATTCAAAATTACCTTAATTTTGAAAAATTTTATATGGTTATAAAATTTCAATACATATCCTCTAGAGAATTATTCATCAGTAGTGTGATCTTATCCTACTACATCATGCCAATGAAATCCAAATAAATTTAAGTTTCTTTCTCTCTAGCTTATATGATTCCAATTGTTTCATTTATAATAATTTGGACCCATATAATATAATATCAAGGTACATAAAAATAACATATTCCCCTATCTACATCCTCTATAAGCTAAAGTCTATCCCATAAAATTTTTAAATATTGACCTTGGATTTTTCCCATTCTGTTAGAGGTAAATTTTATAACTCCCACTGAATAAAATAATTTCACGAAATTAATGTTAACTGATGATCATGATAGTTAGGTTGTAGATCCTTAGTGAACCATACCCTCATATACAACCTGTTAGAATTTTATATCCCCATCAAATAGATTTTAATCTATTAAAATCTTCCATAAAAGAATAAATATTCAAGACGTTTCCAATCTAGATGAATCCCTTAACACATATGTACTGATACATAGAATTAAATATTAATATAAGCTAACTGTAAACTATGATCTCCCCACACTCTTAAAAAAATTGATCTCATGAAAAATAATCATGTGGAATAAATCCAAAAAATGGAAAAAATTACATTGTTAAGACTTTAGTCTAACGTATTTGGGAGAAAATTGATGCTTCCTTTATTTTCATGGAAGTTACAATATTATAATCACAATTAAAAAATATTCCAATTAGATCATGAATTATTTCAGAAGTGAAAATCAAGATTGTCAATTGAATGAATTTTACATTGATTATAATATAATACTAATCCCATTGAATAAATTATTATGATCTTCCCCAATAAACACTTTAACAATATCTGTTATTTCTATACTTACTTTATATAAACATATTCATCTTAGTTTGGGGATATTGATACAACTGGATGAAACCATGTCATCTTACATAAAATTTCTCCACTGAGGGAAAAATCAAAACCTATATTATTATAATATTCTCCCATATATCCTCTATATTTTATATCCATGTAAACTTGTAATTTATTATTCATTAAAAACACATGGTTATACCTTTTAAAACATTGAGATGTAGATAATTAACCTCAAAACAGAAACATTGTAATGTTCTCTATAAATTAACTGGATATTTCTAGGGAAAATGAGAAATATGACTTTATACAAACCATGAAATACAAGAATATACCTACTGTTACTGAAAAAAGGAAAATTTCCCATGTAATTAATGGAATATTAAATTTTCAACACATTCTCTTTCAGTAATTTGATGTGACCTATGGGGTTGATACAAACATTCATGAGTTCATTCTGAATCACTAGAAGACATTCTGGATGTGATCCTATAGAGAAAAAACTGAAATTTTGAACAACTTATCTCTCTCAATCCACATCCCTAAAAATTTAATATCTTTTTTGAGATCATTTATCTCCAAAAATTTGGACCAAATAATCAACACCCAAAAATACATTTAATATTGACTTATTCTAGGGTCAGGCCTTCTATATACAAGTAATGGATGATTAATCATCCATCCACTAACAAAATATAGTGAATGAGTGATACAATTATTTTTCTAAAAAACCCTTTATTATAAATTATGGCATAGAACATTCGATTCCACTACCTTATTTATATTTACAAACATTAAAGTCTCCTTTTAATCATACACACTAATTTCTCTTCCCATATACCCACAAAAAATAATGTTGATTGATATTTATTTATTTCTCTAAATCAGCCTAAAAAATTACATATTTACATCCGCATTCTCCATTTGAAATATTTTAGAAGTAAAAATATAACACTATCCAGATTATTGTATTTTTGAATACGTTTGTGAAAATTTAAGAGAGGTCTACCACCTCCTTCTATATAAAACCCTTGATAACAAAATTAGACTAATACATATTCCTACCATTAGTGTCTTTCTTCAAATTGAATACCCAATTTCTATGATGTTGTTTCATCCCCCATCATAATTATGTTAGCTCTCATTTTTTTTGGTTTCATATATAATATCTAACACATATATCACATCAAAATCCCACATTATCGAATCATGAAGACTAGTTTCTTATAATAGGATCCTCATTCTCACCTCCATCCATTAGAAGAAATTTATTAGAATCAGATCCATCCTATACATGTTTTTTGTTTGATTCTATAAAATTTCTATAACACAATATATAGTATAGAGATTTCGAGAACCACTAATTTCAAAACCTAATATTAAAAAATTCTTTCCCATGACAACAAAATTTTGGCGCTCTCTAGTATATATTTTATAATTAAAAAATAGACTTTCCAAACTCCATAGAATTTCTAGAACATGTATGCTTTTATAATTTTCCATTTGATAATTATATATTTGATCATTTTATTCTTTATTCTTAACAACAAATTTAGTCATATTAAGATTATTCCAAAAAAAATTATCATTGAAGAGAATATTTTGGCTTCTAAATATCTTTTTATTATATTTATCCAAAAAATTTAAACAATAGTTTTCATCTGAACATCCCCTAAAGAAATATGCTTGTAAATTTTCTTTGAGTTTGTTCTATTCATTCGTATCAACATAGATACTGGAATATCTTCTAAAAACATTATTTTTGTTAATTTTACTGATTATCAAAAACTAGCCTATTCTAAAATCTCTTACCCTTATATTGTAAAAGGAATATAGTTCATAAGGTATTTGGGAAATTGAATAATAATTCCCAAATCTAATCAGAAAATTTTAAATGTAGTATTATTCTATGATCATTTTTAGTAAGCATCTGATTCATCTATTTCAATACACAATAATGCTTTATATTTCTAGGTATTTTATTCTATATACATATTCATTTATCTGAAAAATTATTTTAGAAATACATACTAACATATTCTCTCCAATTATCATTCTGGAATTACAAAATATTTCTTCCAGACTCTTTTTACACCATTGAACTATATTTTACAAACAACATAGAAACCATATTTTTTTACATGAAAAATTAATCACAAACATTCCTTCTAAAATCCTTAGTGGATATAACAATGTACAAAGAACCAATATGACAATATATTTCTGTAGGCCCACAATTATCACTGTTTCTGGGTTAAAACATTTATGAAAAGGGTTTCTACTATTTATATTGAATTATTAATTTCCCCAATAAGTTTTTAGAAAAATATCACAAGATATATAATAAATGTGTTTAAGATAGGATAAACTTATATTTTCTATGAAAATTTTGTTATTATCAATAATTTTTTCAGGATGAAGATGTAAAAAATTACGAACTTTTTAAAATTTTCAATATAATTTTTTATTCTATTTGATATTCCCATCTTATAAGACATTCCATCCTTAAACCTATTAAAAAAACATTTAACCTTGATTCCATTGCTATATTAATATTCGGTGATAAAATGCTATCACTTTCAGCTATAGAAATTATGAAAAATTACTTCTAGAAGAACACATTCCAAGATTCTACATACAATATATAAATTATTTATTTTAGTTCACCTCTATGTATAATTACAATATATGGGATTATGCCTTGTCAATTCTCTATGAATTCTATCACATGATCTATTATTAAATTTCTCGTGATGTTTCTATTGAGATGAATTTCATCAACCCTCTTAATTTACTATAGATTTTATGGTTCATAGATCACATTCATATGAGATCATAACTCAAAATGATATATGTAACATTCTCAAACACAAGTTATGACTTCATATAATAATTAATTATTCCAGTCACCATTGTATTCAAGGATTCTTTTAATGAATACCATAACAATGTAGCCTACACATATTCCATGATATTATATTAACTAATTTGAGAGGACTCCAAATCATGATAATGTCAATTTCAGGATAAGTTTTTAGTATTACTTATGAAATTCAAATTAGGAATAATTTTTTTGTCATGATCACTTTTAAAAGGTATTGGATTATCATACATATCTATTAGATCATTCATCTTCTACATTTTGGTCTTATCCTCCGGAATATGGTATGAATTTTTAAATGATAAAGTCCACAAAATCAAATCAATTTTCTTGATATATAATATTATCCATCCATATTTTTCTGTTAATTCTAGTTAAATCCCTTTTAATGGGTCCCCAAGGTCTATTACAATACAAAATTACTCAATCTGCATCCTCTAGTTGCAAATGTTTATCATGTTGTTTTTTTTCAATCCATGCCATTCAATTTTAAGAATCCATAACACTTTAAATATTTAACAATAAATTAATTATAAAACATCAAGACATTAATTATACATATATATTGTACTATTTTGATTCTACATCCTTGAAAAAACGATATATTTGATACTATTTTTTGAGATATAAGATCACCGAACACTAAATGTTAAACCACCAAAACTTTCAAGTATGGAGAATTGTTCATGAAATATTCCAGACCAGAAGAATCCAATAAAAATTGTGTATGAGAACATAAAAGTAAAGAGGCACTAGATCCACCTTACTGAATAAATTAAATTTAATTCCAATACAAATGTAGCTCATCAAAACACACATTAAACTAAAATATGGAAAATATGAAATAGAAAACAATTACACGATTTAGACCATAGTACAACATCTCTTGATGACAACATCCAATTTATTCCATTTCATAAAAGTTAAAATATTATTATCTCTATTGAAATATGAGACAATTAGACCAATAATTAGTCAATAATACAACAATTGTAGAGGTTTTCATACACTGCTATTATAGTAGAACTAAAAAATATTTAAGCATTTCCACAATCCATTGACCCCTATGGGTTAACCACAATTAGTATAGTGACCTTCGATTTTTTATAGTTCACCAAATTATGATTTTTTTATTTTAAGTGAATATTCTTGTAACTCTTACATATGAATGTATTATATTAATTTTTCATACCTTTATGCGTTCTGTGACCAAATATATTCCATAACTCTATTATATTACATCCATCCCATTCATTGTATTGGATTTCTATGAATCTAATCTTAATAAATCCTAAAAATATATTCCAGACATTATATATATTAATAATGAATTGAAGCATGAAATTTATTTCACATTTCCTAAAAATCACAAAATTCAAGACTACTTTCAGAGAACATCACAATAACCACTGAAACATTGGAAACATTATGATCATCCAAACATGAAAAAATATAAATTGTATCCATCCACCCAATAGTCATCTTGTTCTAGTTGAGGCACATTTTTCTCTTTATCAATTCTAGTGTAAAATATTTGAAACATGCCTATCACATTTGGACTTCTATTGATCTTCTACAGATCTAACATCAAATCCATATGAATAGTGCAGATGAAATGAAATTTCAATCAAATGTACATTTTATATAATAGAAACATTGGATTCTTAACCAAATAAATTTCACATTGATTTTAATATAATAAAAATAAACTCCCCAAAATTATTTTGATCCCCATAAATGAACATATTAATTTATCAGTTATTTCCATGATTTTGTAATGACTTCATATAATAAATACATTTTGGATAGTTCCTCCACTAGATGTAACCTTGGCATCAATATTATGAATTTTGTATCAAGGGTATACCCATAACCTATAGAACTATTACATGGAACATATCTCTTTCAAAAATATTATCTAAAAATCCTCGGAATGGATAATTCATTCCATGAACAAGGCTATATCTTTTAATCCTTTGAGATATTAGAGAATATAATTCACAAATTCCTAAACTTCCTTTACATGATTGGCAAAAATATGACTTAAAACACCCTCTACAAATTCTATTTCCTAATTTAAACATACAATGATGTGCATAATGCATCCTTCCATTGATGGAGACACTAATTTTACATTGTATAAATCCTCATATACCATTTTCTACACTATCTATTTAGACATAGAGAAGGGTAAGGCCAATGAGTATGAAACTATATTACTTTTAGTCTTTTGGAATCCCTTGATGAACATCTAGATGTACACCATATATAAAAAAACTATACTTCCCATCTCTTCTCTCTCTCAATCCAAATATTTAAATTTTTATAGCATCTACAAGATCTTATATCTCGATAATTATAAAATTGTAATCATTACCTATGGAGTTTATATAATGTCTATGATTTCTTGGATAATGTCGTACAAGAAATATAAGGATGAAAAATATATCATACATAATTAAATTATAGTATAAATAAATATACAAGTTTCTCTATATAATCCCATTTTCATCCACACATGCATGGAATTTCATGTTCCACTAACACGGTGTGTGTGTCAATACATAATGACATATTTTTAACATTCAAATAAATTATATTTTTTATCCAAAAAAACATATGGGTCTTCTAATTTATTTCCTTCCCTAAATCACTATTTAATAAATTATTTTTATATCAATATTTTACCAATGAAAACACACTAAAATCTATTTTTATTGTTAATCATTTCATAATGGGTGATATGATTTCGGTGAAATCCACTTCTTATTTCAATTGAAATCCCTTAATATCTATCACAGTCGTGTTCCTCTTCCTAAAACTTGTGTCTTCATTCAAATACAGGACCCACATTATAAAAAAAAGTTTCTTCCCCTATAGTTTTTCATTTATATAATTTTTTTTCATGATAAAATTATAATCCATGTTCTTTGGATAAATAAAACATTATAGAATCAGTGATACAAACAACTTATTCTAAGCTTTGACGCTCACATACATCCTCTATATGCAAGTGAATAAAATAAGTTCCAAATATATGTTCCATTCATATGATTATATTGGATCCTATAATCTAGAATATCTATTAAACTCCTTCAGGAACTAGTAATTATAGAACATTATATTCTAAAACTCTTCACTACACTTCCATTTTTGCTGAGGTCTCTAGAATCTCTTCTATCCAAATTTAAACCACTTTAATTTTTCATCAAACTAATCCTTATAAAACTAATACCATTCAATAACCTCGATTAATAATATCAAATAGTTTATCAGCTAATTCATTTTTCACAACACATTCATTCATGATGTTTTGATCTTTTCAAATGAACATAAAATTGAAAAGTGCATTCCTGATTTTACAATCCATACAATTTTCATTATCCTAATATTGGAAAAATATATTTTCATTTCAATATACCATAAATAAAAATAACCAAGGATTTGATTATTTTTATAAAAATTATTTAAATTAACTTGTATATAGTCTATCCATCATAAAACATCATGATGGATAACACTGGTAGTATTCTAGACAATGGTTTCTGGAATCTACAGTCCCAGAGGTGCAGAAGGACTCATGATAAATAATGAATGCAATGAAATTGATTAATTTAGTTTGAATTTATTTGTACATTCCATATGGTAGTATCGTTTTTGACGCCTTCCTAGTTAACATTTCATCCATTCATCTATACCATTCTACACTTGTGTTCTAGGTATAGTATTCTCAAACATGATTCATTTTTTCAAGCTAAAAATTAAGAAATACCTAAAACCTTATTATCTACCATTACAGAGTCTTAATAACAATATATTAATTCTAATATCATTTAACATCATGGTTATCCATAAGGAAAACAAAATGAACACATTTTATTTTTTTCATGAGGAATAAAGCCCAACATTTACTTGATTGATCATTGATGAATTCCAAAAGTATAAAGCCCCCCTATGGGAACAGACTGGTGTAAACTCCCAAACATCTATATATATGAGTTTCATCTTCTATGACATAGTTTACCATCTAATCATATTAAATAATATCATTATCTACATTTGGAACATGTAAATATTAGAATATTCATAATCAATGTATTCGAGCATCAATATACCCTTAACTGCCATGAATGACATACTATTCTCACTATGTTTCCCAAGAAATTAATTCTACAATGCTAGACATTTATATTTTTTTACTTTTGATAATTGTTTTCCTTCCTATATTCCCATCAGATACAATATTCCATTCATTGCACATTTGTACAAATCCATGTATGCCTGAGTAATCTTGCATACTCCTTTTACAATGATATTTTTTAATCCATTATTATCTTGTTGAGCTATGGAAATTATGTTCTTCCCTAAACATGGTATGTTCTAAACTCTCCATAACTCCAAGAAGATTCTATTAGAAATTTGTAATCTAATCTCTCCATTCCCCATAATCATAAGATAATTCTCTTCGACTTGATAAAAAATAATGATTCTTATATATATATATAAATCACCATGAATTACCTCTTCGATATTGAATTAAATAAAGGAAAAATAATAATAATTGATTTTAATGGAATATTCACACCCAATAATAAACTAATATTACTTTTTTCTACCAAATTTATATAACACGAACATTTAGAATCATCCATTCATGAATTCACCCTACAATATCTTCAATCATTCTATATGTCACCAACTTAATTTAATTCCAAAAAATGAGTCTAAGACAGATATATTTACTTAAACTTATCTCCATTTACCTATCTTCTAATTTCATCTAATATTTTTATTTATTATGACATTTTATACACTCTGTATTCATTGTGGTTATGGTAGGTTCCTAGAATTCCTTCCATCTAGGTTCTTTATTAATAATTAGATCATTAACATCCAGTAACAGTAGTTCACATATTTCATAATAGTTACTTATTGTAGTAACCATTTTTTCCAATGATTATAGTAGTGATGGTACCATCAATAGAGCCCAAAATTTTACAATTAATTTTACCTCCACTGATTTGTTCTTACTTCCAACCTTGTAAACATTATTAACATGATCAGCCACTGGCCATTCTGAACAAATCCCATTATAAATGAACATTCCTTCATGAAAAAATTGTTCATAGATTTTGTTTTCAAATATTTGATTATGAGATTATTCATCATCTCCATTGTGTTCTTATCATTTTATATTATATGGAATATATTCCATGGAAGTGACATCTGAATCAATCCATGTTCCTTTTTATCTCGAATTTTACATTCTGTTTGACCCATTTCTTCAAAATTTACCCCATTAAGTGGAACCTCAAAATCCTTATGAATGAAATATTCCTCCATATACATCCTTCTATAGTCTATTTCAATCCCATATAACATTTAATATATAAATTTCTTTATTTCGATATCATACCTTCTATAATATTTTACTCCCAATAAATTTTAAAACATTAAGACAAAAATATTAACTAAAGAGTTTTCTGCAGGGAGAGAAACCCACTAATAATATATAATATCTGATACCACATATTGTGATTTTATATCACCAATAACTTCAAGTGAAACCATTTGTGGATTTGATCATGTAAAAATGCTCCAAAATCATCACCAATAAGATGAATCCATGGAAACTTATGTACCAGATCATATAATTTAAACTACACCTAAGAAAATGCACCAACATCATTCTCTCACAAAGTCAAAAAAATGAAGTTCAAGGTACTGAAAATAATAAAGGATAATAAATAAAATAGTAAATTGAAAAATATTATTTATACGATTTGAATGTTATTCTAAAATCCCCCAAAGAACACTATTAAATCCTTTAATTTCCGGAATGTTACCCGATTTCAATCTCTACAAATTAATAATGATACTAAATAACTAATGAATTGTTATAATAGAAATTGTACATGTCCCCCAGCATTATCATCATATTATATCCAGACTATTCATCTAGTACCACCATTATTCGTAGTGACCTTCAATTTTTTTTAGATTAACCAACATTGACTCCCAAACATTGGTGAACATGAATGCTACGGTTATATACAATTATAAGAAATAACATCAAAATCCCATATTCCATACAATTAATAACCATATTACATTTTTTTCAAAACATATCTTTGATATCTTTTACTCATTAATATTTTCACTATTGCAAATATTCATTGGGATGAAACATATATTTTTAAGTTTCTCCTTCTAGTTGTAATGAATTAGAAAATGAAAATG
This sequence comes from Viscum album, assembly GCA_963277665.1. Lineage (NCBI taxonomy): Eukaryota > Viridiplantae > Streptophyta > Magnoliopsida > Santalales > Viscaceae > Viscum > Viscum album. The sequence goes on from OY728127.1 coordinate 900,671,234, forward strand.
GATTATAATTTTCTAATAATATATGATATAATTGGAATAATTTCCCAAATAAATATTTCTGTTATGGGATAAATTCCAACAATACCCAAAGTGGAGTGAAAAAAATATCATGGCCTAAAAGTGGATATGATGTGATTCAAAAGGAGTTATCATTCAAATAGTATTAAATTTGATAAATGTTCTTAATAAATGAATGTGAAACATGATATTGATATAATAAAATATTTTATTATAGACTAATAACATTTTCACCATCAAACATAACATTGAGATTATTCCTTAAAATGTATAATCTTACTATAAGTAACACCTAAGACTCATAACATATAAAAAATTATTATGTAAGATATATTTTATGTGTTAGTGCCAATCCTTCATGAAAAAGATAATTGATGAAGTTTATCCATCTGTGAATTTACAAACATATAAGTATCATAGAATAATTCAATCCATATTTACCTATGGTGTAATCTTGATATGAAATTTATTATGAATTCAATATTGGATAATTTTAAACAAAGTTCATGAATTAAAAAGAGTTTAGCTAGTATTCTCATAGTTTTGGAGATAGATGAACTGAACATTTGAGGTTCATATCCTAATTTTTTTGTTGATTGTAGAAGTGGGTTAATGATAAAATTAAGATAAAAAAGATACGTATATATTCAGAAATTTTTTCATTGAGTATCTTTTCTATATCATTGAAACCTAAAGTAATTAGGGATGATAGAAATTGTTTCCATAAATGAGATTTCCAAAAATATCTGAATGGGTTTATAAACTCTATTTAATTTCCCTATTATCTACCAATGTTATATAAAAAATATCATTAGGATTTTTATGAAATTTGATAACAAGTGTAGAATTTATAAATGTTATAAAGATGAATTAGTTTAAAATAATGGGAAGAATTTATAGATTGTGTAACATAAATTCATGTGATAAAGAAAAGTGGGTCTCCATAATTCTATTGAATAAAAATAAAAATAGAAAAATTTGATACATCTTGTTAAAGGTTGTATGTAATTATATTATATATGTTATATGATGAGAGAAGATATTTTAATCAAATAGTAGTTATGAACAATATGAGATATTAAACATGATTTATAAATCATTTGATTACATAACATGTTTTGAGAATAGAAAATGGAGAAAAACATTTAAACTTGAATAAAAATGTTAATCTAGATATTTTTCAAAAATATGATGTATTTTATTCCACCACATTAATTGAAATATTTTAAAGAAAAACATTATTCTTAATTAAATACACAAAAATTATAGAATTCCATATTTGATATGGACTCAATATATTATTTGTTAAATATTATCACTTACAAAAAATTATAGTTATTTCTTAAACATAATGATAATATTGTATCATTACATTATATTCTAAAGACAATGTAGTATCTAGGAGGCTAGTGGGGGTATTTTTGTACATAGAGAATTCACATATAAAAAATAAAAGAAAATAACAGTTCAATGATCATATGATATATCTCTTTCAAGTAATAATTTTAATTGAATTTTTCCTAAAATTATTGGTCAATATTTATAAAGAGCTCTAAAAATACCAAAGATATTATAAACAAAAAATATATTTAATTATGGAGTTTGAATATGTTTAAGAGGTTAAACTAAATGAATACGATTCATAAGTCTTTAAATTTTTAAAATTAAACCAAGTCATCAATTTTTATCTATAATGTTTTTTGTTGGAGGGTTTTATCAGATATTAGAATAATGATGTTGTAGTAGATATGTAGTGACGTAATAAGGATGTCGAAAACAATAAAATTTTAGAATAAATAATTCTAATATCTTATTATATCATATACTATATAATAATATAGGTTCTTATATATGGATATTTAATGTTCTTAAAATAGTTTAGGAATAAAAAACATATCACATTATAAAAACAATTATATCTACTTTATAATTATTTAATGCTATATATATATATATTTCATGAAGAGATGATAATTATCCTCTTAAATTATAACTTTGAGTTATCCCTAATAGGTGATCATTCAGGATTTTTATAAGATGTTATGAAATTTTTTGTTTAACATGAGTATGATTATTTTATTGAGATTTTATGTTTTCTCATGAGGAACAAAATTTTTTTTGTGTGCTACTAGATCAACATGGTATAACTTATGAAAGGTAATATATTTTTTCTTTGGTACACTATAGGAGACTGTTTCAAATTTATACTTCCCCTTCCTATTTTTTGGGTAATAACTAGCATTAAAACCATTATAATTTGACACATTTAATACATATTTCTTGACTATTACCTAATCCGAGGGTTGTTAAGTATTATTATAATATTTTCATCTATTTTTCATTATCCAGAATGAGATTTATCCAATAAAATAAAATTTAGGAAATTTGGGAGCTCAATTGAGATTGAATAAGGAAGTGTTCAACCATATATAAATAGTAAATATGATTTTCAACTTTATTCGTATGAGGGGCATGTAATGTGTTTATTTATAAATGTGAGGTTTAAGTGATGTATTCACCTAGCCGATTAGTCTACACCCAGTGAATTAAGACCTTATCTATTGTCTATATGAAATTGATGTACTCTAGGTCCCCAGTTCAATTCAAATATTATTTAAATGGATCATATAATATTGTATGAATTTATATGATATTCTTAGTGGACACTAGTATAAATAAATATGTGTCTGGGGGAGATCACTCTAGATTCCATTGTATCTTGAGTAACATTGATGATTTTTGAGAGGATACTCTATTATTACATTTAAGGATTTAGAAATTCAAATTTTTTTCAATCCTACCAAGGCCCATAGGACTTGAAGTATGGTTAATTAAATAGGGATATATTTTTCATGAAATAAAAAGAAACTATAAAAATGTTTTAGAGTATATACACTTGGAGTTATGGATGAGCATTCACATGGTATTTTATATGATAAAATTCATGTATAAGTTGATAATACGTTTCCCCAAATTTTTTGGAATGTTATTAAAAAAGGAGTTTTGAATGAAGCTTAAAGAGTTATTATATAATATACAATATAAGGTTAAACGAAACTAAGTCTATGAGGCCTTTTTTAAAATGAGATTTTGATTGAGTGATGACCTAAAATCTATATCATACGAGAGGATATAATCATGTCATGGATTATTATATGAATAAATATAAGGCATATAGATTTCCATTGCCTTGGAATATAATAAAATTATAGGAAAATATAGCAAAAAAGTTTTTTTACATTGATACATTGTTTTAACTTCCACAAAATCATTCCATGTTAGTTGTATCCAATTATATCTATGTTGTACATTAATAATTACTTCCTAATATTTTTTATTCTAATTTTTCATGAAAAATAATTCACCTTGGTTGTATTATTTTATAAGTGGTTTATTAAACCACCACTAAATTCCTAATACACTAGAACCATTGAAAATATATATAAAAAATAAAAAATTTAAAGATTTTGATATAAAAAACATCATATAACATAACTACAAGATATTAAAATATATAAAATATAATGTAAAATAGTAATATTTTTTTTGTTTTTTTGAAATATCACTCCCCTTAACCTTTACACTCTCCATATGGTTCATTGTTCACATCTACTCTTTTCCTACATCATATGACAATAGTTGACGTAGTCAAATTCACACTAATAATAATAATATTCAAAAAATATTAATAAAATATAGGGAAAAAATAAAAAATAAATTAAAATAAATTTTTACAATAAATAAAATCATTTCCTATGATGTTTTTTTACTTTTTAAATTTTTAAATTTGACGTGAACTTATTGAATGGATCCCCACCTAGGCTAGATGTTAATTTAGTTGGCCACACAAAACCTTCCTCTAGTGGGACTTGGGCTGGAGGCTTGCATTGAGTACGAATATCCCACAATATGAGATTTAATTACCCATATCAATCTAAAATAGATACATATATCTAATGAATAAAATAGATAGAAAATCCCACATGATATATATATATATATAATCAATTAAACTTTATAAAATTAATCCATGAGTCATCATGAAAAAAACAAATCAACAATGAAACATATAAGGGAACTATCCATCTGTTAAGCCTATTAAACTGCAAAATACAAGTGTTAATAATTCTATTGATCAAAATGTCTACTCATAGAATGATCTCAAACCACATAGTTGGTGACTCCATCACAGAACATAAATCTCCATCATGTGTTCTCAATAATCACCAGACATTAACTCCAAACAGTCCCAACTAACTCCATATCTACCAAGACTGTATATAAACATATTTATCATTTCTGCAGATACAACATGTGTGGGAACATGGATTGTGAAATCCTGAGTATAATCATACCTACTGGGAATCCCATATGAATAAAGGGATAACAACCCATCAAGATTTGTCAAATATCTCATTATTTCTGAGAAATTGTATAAGTAATGATGAAAATACAATAGAGATATTTCCAATAACTAGAATTCTTAGGAGCACAAGGAACTATTAACTATCTCCGATTTGTCCCTTGAAGGCCCATATCCCATGAAAAACTTAGAGAGCTCTGAATAGAGATAATAACACACTTTTTGTAAATTTTATATCCTAGTGTTATGACGTGTATTGAAGGCAATTGAAGGGATTTTTAGGAATCAAAATCAGTAATGTATCTAATGTTCCCTACCATTCATCCACACTACCACTAGAAATTATCAAAGGAATTTAACACATTGAATATTGTGTAAATACTAGAAGGGGTCCATTATCCCATTAAATCGCACCACAATGGTACACCAAAATAAAAATACCTTGTGGATATAATAATAGGGGAACTACACATCCCTGAGGGGAATTATTGATCGTGGGGATGATCGACCCTCGGGAATGATGTATGCCCCATGAAGTGAAAAAAACCCAATAAAAGATAGCGGAAGTATATGAATTCATAGATAACATACCCACATATGAGTAGAACAAAAAAAATAAAACAATATACGAGTGTATCACCAAATAATAAGTGGAATGATATTTACAACACAATGATATGGAAAACCCCCACCTCACCGAACAACATGTAATAATTGAGGAGAGGTACAAGACCCGATCTATTCTATAATTATCATGTGTAATCTACATCATTTAAATAACATATAAAAATATGATAACATCTTATCTCGCCCTTTAAATGATCCTATAATACAGAACATACTACAACACTACAATATATATGAAAAATTATATAGGATTACCTATTTAATTATTGGAAATGTGTATCATGTGAAAATTATGAATTTCCCTGAATCATTTATAGGAGAGGTTATGTGATTGAACAAATGATTCATTGAATAAGTGTGAGTTATATGTCACGTAATTGTATTGAATCCTTCATTTTGATTCAATGATCATGATTTTATAGATGGATCATCAATTCCACACCATATGAAGAAGATGCATTCAATATAATAATTTATTGTATTACTATCATGATTTTTATTTTATTTTTATATTTATTATTTATATAAATTATTATAATGGGAGGGGACTCATTCTTCCATATATTCTCATGGACTCTGCCCAATTAATTTTTTTTCATTTTATTTTGTTCATTTTTTTTACTTTTCCTAATGAAACCTCTCTGACTTATTTTATGAAACCACAACATACCACATTGGATTTTACCATTCACAAAATCAAACAACACCTACCTAGAGTTCTAGTCAGGTTACCCCATTTCTACACAAACATTGACTTACAACCTCCTTGATGATGGAATGCTACTTGTGAGCCACAATATTCAATGGAACAACTATACACACTACCTGGGCATATATCCCTACTATGTGACACCTCTCCTTGAACACACCCACTATATGGCCACCCACACTTCCATTAACCATTCCAATAATTATAGATCCTTTATCCATATAGAATAAAATTTGTGACATGACATACAATGATAGAATGAGAAGAGAGATGGTACGGAGAGAACAAATAGAGAGATAATTGATACTCAGATTATTCATCAATCAACTACCTACTTTGCACAGTCAAAGGGACTTAATTTAGAGATAAATAATACTACCTGAATGACTTCTTGAGATAATGGTTGGTACTTTTAGATACTTTTGGGCTTCTGTTTCCTTAGGCACCCATCGATTTCCTATGGTACATGATATAAAAATGGTTTATCAGCATAATACTATGTAATTTTTTAAATAATATGAAAATAACAAATTTTATATGAGATTCATACCTTCAAGAGTTAGAAATGATTGGATTTGGATAAATTTGGGATGAAAAAAATTCAAATTATATAGCATATCTATATTATATTTTATTTCAATGTATTTATGCTCAATCGAATCTGGATATTTGATTTGACTTATTGTATTGTTTTTAGTTTATGGTTTTAGGGTGTCCTAATTGGTATGTATATACACAAAAAGGCATGATATATGTTCCCAGAAACATTGTATATGTACTAATGACAAATGGTTTTGATGACTAACTTGGTAAATAGAGAGTTAGTGTGTTTTATTTGGAGAAAGCACTTAGTGTTGATGGGAGATGCATGATGGAACTTAGTGGTCCTAAATTATAATGACTACCATTATGGATAGTGATTTTTCAAGGAGAACACACATTGAGGAGGACATTTCCAATGTCTCAAATCTATTTGTTGCACTATTCATTTTTATTTACATTGTGAAGATGTAATTGGATATGATATATCACGTATTAATTATATATATTTCAATCGTTTATATTCATATATACAACCTTCTTTGTCGCTGCAATTTTTCATTCAATATATGTATACATTGTAGGTTTATTTAGTCAAAGGTTGGCCATATAGTGATAAATTCCTACCTTAGTTATATTCAGCATTAATTAGCCTATTTGAGGAAGTCTTGGGGTGGATATGACAAATTACTTTTGGCCCAGTCAGGGCTTCAGTGGGTCGATATATGATAGAGTTGTATAAAAGTGGGATTAGCATAGAGATATTGTTTATTGTAAGAAATATAATGAGGAAATGATTATAAATTTGGTAAATTTTGTTAATGTGTCTTCAGATCAGATTTATATCTTGGGAACCTGGTGATGGTGCAATGAATGATGTATCAATTCAAAAGGACTTTGATAAGCCACATGTTTAATCTGTACATTGGGAAATCAATTGTGTCATAGAGTAATGGTACTTTTGTCATATAATAATGAGTTATTTATTTCAATATTTTTATCAAGTAATATCCCCAATCAATCTTTACTTAATGAGCGATATCATGTTAATTGTTGGAGTATGTTGTAGAGGCTACCAACAAGTAATTTGATGCTAGATCATATTTTTCCCATACATAAAATTGAATATCATTTCAATGGAAAACTGAGTGAAGAGGCTACCATTTAAAAGTCAAATACCTTTCACTCTCATCTATTGTGATCTACTCATTAATTTTGTGTGATACACCCATATATTATGTCATTATTGGTACCACCCAAGTTGTGGTCCTAATATAAATAATGTTTTATTTTATCAATTATCTACTATATGTTTCATTTTATTTCCATGTATTATCCTTTTTTATAGTGTGCAATCAAAAGATGCATGGGTATTCCTTAAAAATATCATAGAGGTAATTATACATGGGTTCCCATACTCTACTAAGAAACATTATTATCTCAACTTCTAATATGGTTCCACTCCACTTTTCATATAATGTACATATTTATAATATAGTTCATTGTATTTTATAATGATTTTTAAGGCTACTTATGGGATATGCATGCTACATTCCTTATGATGATGAATATATCATGGGTTAATAAGGTGAACCTAATAAATGGAAATCAATGGGTTGGATTGATTCTAAGACTCAAATTTCTATATGGATCATAAATTTATTGACCAAATGTTGATTATTATAACAATCATCCAAAATTCAATTGTGAGTTGTTAGTGGATGATGTATTCTCAATCTCAGGATGGAACCATTCTAAAATTGGAATAATTTGATCACTTTTATGGAATAGGGTTTTAACAAAGAATTCAATCTCTTTGTGTAGTGTTGAGGCCATGTTCATGTTTTTATGGTTCCCCATAGCATTTTTGTTGTGTTTCTAGAATTACATTTTTGGATAAATCTACCAATTTTGGATGTTTATGTAGTAACTCGAGAAGATTATTTAGAAATCCATGGATCTATTTTTATATAAAACTAATAATAATGAAGAATATCGAGGGGTGATTTTAATATTATAAATTATTATTGTTGGTACACCCTAGTGGATAGAGTTGGATAGATTCTAATCCACATATAACTACTGTGGAAAAAAATACATCTTCTCATTAAAGAAAACACTAAAGATACAAAATTAACCAGTTGAAGGTAGTGACCTTAGAGGGAGTTGTTTGGTTGGGAAATTATTTTTGTAGGGGTAGATGGGGATAGATGTTTATGTAGTCCCACCGATCATAATTTCCATTTTTTAGTTCCATTGAGACATATAGAATTGAATAATTATGATAATGAGAAAATTCATGTGATGGATGGCTGTGGTCAGGTGCCAGTAGATGTAGACAGAGTAAAATTTGTATAATATTTTAATGGAATCACATTCTATATGGGATTAATAATAATGTATCTCATCCAATTCATAAAAAAAGTATACTTATCCCCCTGTAATCATAATGGAGAACCTAGTCTTTAAATGTTAATACATATTAGATGTGTATAGAACTATACAAACCTTGTGTAGCACAAAATAGATGGGATACAGAATCTAATTTCATTGTTATATGACCCACACCCCATGTAGCACACAACTAGAATATAAAAAATGGATTTTTCCCGCAATAGGTTGTTGTATCATATAATAGATGAGGGAAAGAGGGAATATACCCATGAGTGATATCATTATCACATAGATGATCATCGATAAGTGGATAAAGTATAGGTATAGGTATGCAATGAACCTACATTTGAATATTTATTGGATGTCTATGTTGTATCCTACAAAAATTTAAAAGATGAACCACAATTAAAAAATCATGTTTGGGGAGCAGACTCTAGAAGTATATGGAAATTAATAACACATTACTAGATGTTTCATGTAATATTATATCCCTCGCAATAGGTATCTCACTATAAAATGTCATGAAGAATATTATTAGAGTATTGTTGAATGTATACAACAATTTCCTCACCATAATAAGGTTCCCTGAACTAAAATCCAAACTCAAGAATTCCTAAAATTGTTTCCTTAATTCAAAAATGAAACCCTCACAAGTCATCTGACAAAAAACCCAATCTTTAAGTCAATCCATCATTGATACAACAATTACATGACCAAACACACTAGGTCCCCTCATGGGATAGTAGTAACCCACATGAGTAACCTTAATCCCACATCCAATATGACTTGGGCCCATTACTGGTATTATAATTCAGTTGAAAATAACATGGGAGGCCATAGACTATATCATCTTATAAAAAATACATACTTCCTGTAACACCCCGAGATTTTATGAAAAATAGTTCTTTTAATTTCATTAATGTCTTGTGTTGTACGCTACACCAAAATGAGCTTGCACAACACGCATCCCTGACTTTACTTGCATTACACGCAATCACGACCTTCCTCGATAGCGTGAGTAGAATGCAATACCGAGTTTCAATAAACGAGATATTATTATAATATTATTATGAACTAGCCGTTGTGAATAGTAATACCCACATTTTTTTAATTTTATAAATTTTATCATTCGAAATGGACTTCATTTTTGGATTCGGAATATCGAAATTATCTTAGGGTGAAATTTTGGTACTTTTCGGATAACATTCATATTCTGATGAATAGTGAAAATTACAAAAGTTTAATTAAAAACAACATTTTTAATAAAAATAATTAATTGTGATAAATTATTAATTTGAGTGGTTTTAAAGTATATTTAGTATATATTTTTAAAATTTAATACAATGTTTTTCATTGGATGTAATTTCACATTTAAACCAGACATAAACAAGTGTAAATCTTTTGATAGTTATTATCTCTTAAAAACACGCTATTTGTTTTGACGACGAGAATTAATTTTTAAATTAGTTAATGTAACTGATATGTTTTGAATTTGGTAAAATATATATCATTTTTGAATTCATAATATCAAATATATCTTAGGAATAATTTTTGGTATTTGTCTGGAAACTTTCATTTTTTGATGAATAGTGAAATAACTAAGTGGTAGTTAAAAAACTGAATTTTTCATAAAACATAATTTTACCGCTTCTGTGAGTGGAATTTTGAAAATCCGAGAGATAAGGTTAATATCATGGACTAAAATTTGGTTCAATGAGATGAAAATAATTTTTGGTGAATAGTATCTTTTTACTTTTATTTACCACGGTTAAAAGTAAATAAGGTAATTAAGGGTAAAAATGATATTATTTTTTACACTAACACATGTCCTAATTCTATTGGATAAGTGTAATTCGACCAAAAACAACCTTAGGAATAAAATATGACCATTTAGGCCCACTTGGATTAGATTAGGACATTTAGTATTAATTTATCTAATGAAGGGTTAAAATAGTTAAAATCAATGTTTAATAAGTAAATCATTCTTAATATAGGGTTATACATACGATAAATTCGACTATAAATATTCATTAGAAAGCTAAGTCGATTTCCTACATAATGGTATTTTCTTTATAATTTTTAAATATTGTATAATTTAATTTAATTTTTACACAATGATGATGTAGTAATTATCTTATTAATGAAATATTGACATAATTGATGTTATAAATACCAAAATAAATGTAATTTGAGACTTTTAATGAATTACACTAATTTTATAGGTTAATATGACCTGTTATTATTTATTTAGTTAACTTTTTTTGAACTAATCATTCTATTATGATTTTCACAAAAATAAAATACCAAATAGTGTCAAAATTAAAATAAAATAGTTTTTAAAACAAATATTATATTAATAATTGTTATTTTATTACTAAAAATCTAATGTCCACCCAAATGACTTAAATAATGTTATATATATTAATACTAAATAGCTTGGGGTTAGTTTGGCTTGTTATAGTATGTTTATTAACCTTATAGTGTAAGAAAACAATAAGACACAGTAAAATTAAAATTATTTAACTTAAGGTTAAATCTAAGTGATAAGGTTAAAATAGAAACCTAAACATGTCTATATTTTACTGGATGAGAGGATTTCGACCCATCCCCACCTTAGCTTCTAAATCAATCAATTTGGATCTATTAAAAACCTAATATGACTTTATAATATAATAATATTTTTAGTTTTTCCAAAGGTTCCCCTCTTCTCCCTTATAAAAGGGAACCTCCTCCCTCTCTTCCTAACACCAAATTGAGCCTTCAAGATCGGTAAATACCTAAAAAATTCTCTTCTACACTTCCATGGAAACATCTTAGAGGTCCTGTTCTTCTTCAAAGACCAATTTTAGTTCCCTGAGAGGAGGTCTTAAAGAGGCACTTCAAAGAAGAGGTAATGTCTGTTACTGATTCATTCAACATTATTTCTTCTTCCACTTCATCTTAGGTTGTTTCATTATTAAGTAATAACATCAGTATCACTATTATACTGATATGTTATTATAAGTATGAAAAAACCGTATTTCACCATCTATCCATCCTATGGAAAATGAAATCACCACGCGTGCGTACGTAAGGAATACCGTCTCCACGCCGTGGTGTAATCTATTTTCCACCACCACCATACTTGGATGGGTATAATGGTGTAAATAATAACTATATATGATTATTGTAAAATGATATTGATTCTGTAATAGTATACATACACTCCAATAAAATTCACGATCATGGGAACGATATCATAGCTCGTGCGTACGTACGGAATACCGTCTCCACGACACGATGAGATTCATTCTCAACGATTAACCATTCATGAATAATTATAAAGAATATATAATAAGTAATCATGAAATATATGACATAATAATGATACGGGATTTATGTATATATATATGTATTTCATCCAATTATTTCCATTTAATTCAATGAGGAAACAAAAACAACTTTTATGCGTACGTACGGCCTACCATCTCCATGAACTGTGTATTTCCTTCGATTTATCAATCTATTATATATATGTAGATTAAAAATATATAATATATATAAATCATGGTTTATATTCTGTAATTATGTAATCATGATCTATGTAATCATATGAATAATTACAAGTCAAAACACGAACGACAAATGAAACGATATTACCCAAAACACTCTTTAACATGGAATTTACAAAAAAAACGGGTAATATAAAGTCATAACTGAACCATATATGATATCATAACAATGAATATGATTCTTTAATAAGTCAATGACATTATTTAAATCATTATACAGGAGGTTCGGATATGTACGAAGCATATTGGACCTAAGGCAAGGGATAATTATTCCAATCTCATTCTTATCCAAGATTGTTTATTCGTAAGTATTTACTAGGGTTATTGTTCTCATCCATATCCATGTTTCCTAAAAATGGTTTCATGTATGTTTAATGTAATTTTTACCCATTTTTTACTTTTACTACATGGTATGTTTGGAATCTTTCTTTTACGAGGTACTTTTTGACTTTTCCCACAAAAGTACGAGAAGAATGTTTTTTTAACTTATACTTAACGAACGGATTTTTATGGTTTTATAAAGCCTTATTTTCATGAAGCATACTACAAAAAATTTCATAACTATTTTCAACAAAATATATTTCTTTTAAAATTATATGACATTTTGTGAAAATAAATTTATTTTGAAGAAGAAAGGATATTTTCCACAAGAATTCATTTCAAGTGTTTTATCAAAATCATGTTCCATCTAAGATGACATTATTTCTTATGTGTATGTTTCAAGTATAATGTCTCTATGATTTACATGGTTTCACTTTCCTAATTATGAAATGATATCCATTTCTTTTATAAGGATTATGTGATGATGGGATTATGTTTATGAAACCCATTTTATTCGTTGGGTTATTATGAATGATGTATGTTTATTTTGTGGCACAAGTAAGAATGATTTAATTATGATATGGGTGGGACCTATATCTCCCTCCAATGCATTGGGTAAATATTTATATCTCATAATATAGACATCACTGGAATGGTAAGTTAATCTGGTTCAGTATTACATGACTAGAACGAGTAGTGAACTCGATTCAGAAAAGGACTTTGTCCACTAAGATGGTCTTGGAAGCAATGCCTTTGCTACTATGGAAATCATTACATGTGCATAATGGATATCACAGTTACATGTTTTATTCCCATACTATGTTACCATAATTTATGTTCAATTATTAACTATGCCTTATGTACTTCCATGTTTATGTCATTGCTCATGATTTTGATGTTTAAACATTATGTTCTTGTTTTTAAGTTCAAATGTATATGGTATGTTTTATTTTATCCATGCATACCCTTACTGAGCATTTGAGCTCACCCTTTTTATGTTTTATTTTCCCCCAGGATTAAAAGAAAGGTTTTAGTTAAGGAAACAAAAAGTTGAAGATCTTTATGGGAGATGTTGATGATCTTTCACCACGATTAGAGAATTACGTTCCATGTTTCCAAAGACACTAAACTATTACGGTCCTTGTGTGTCTATTTTTTATATGTATTATATATTCTGAAAAAGTAATGTAATATCCATGTATGTCAAGCTTCAGGTCTCTACACTTCCAAATAAAAAAATTGACAATAACATCTTAAATATTTGTTAGTGTATATATATATAAACAACTTAATTGTATAAAACACATGCATGAGAAATCAAATGAAAATACATCATCTTATGGGAAAATATAAAGGAAATGTACATATAATAGATATAATACAATGGAAGTATTATCCTCACCATGTGTGATACTATAGGGAACTCCTTAAAAAAAGGTCCCCACTATAATTAAGAACTAAATGGCTTCATCATTAATTTCAAAAAAAAAATACTAGAATCTACTCTGAAAATTACTCATCATCTCTAAATTTAAAGAGTCTATCTTTGAATACATGTTCGATATTTATATGCCCAAAATGTGTGGGAAAAACCATTATTTTATGGTGTGTATAGACATACCTATTAATATTAATTGAAACTAAAATAGAGAAATAAATCCAACAAGATAAATTAAATATTAATATGTGAGTAAGAATATTTGAAAGGATATTTAATACAATACATATATTCTCTAAATCAATAATTCCCAAAAACCCAAAGAAAACCCAATCCACGCATATCTTATAAATGAAGAACCAAACATCATGGAAAACTAATGATTTTTAGTGTATAATAATGATACCACATAGTTTTAAGTCAATATCCCAGTAGAATGTCATGTCTTGAAGGAAAATGAGGGATGCCTATGTTTATACAAGCCCCTACGTTTTTAGATATCCTAGAACATCATGCAAATAGCCGATAGGATGCCGTATTTGTAAATTCACTTATCACCAAATAATTCACATCATTTGAGGATGTAACCCACATTATATTCACCAATATCACATCATCATTCTAGAAACCCATAAGAAACCCACATTTGACCTAGGATGAATTTTGGTTTAGGTAATCTCAATTCCTTCATCCATAAACACATAACATATATAAAATACCCATTCTATGTCACATATATCAATACATGAATAAAAATTATCGTTTTAAAGGAATAGTATAAATTTTTCTTAAATATATGACCTAAGATGGTTAATCGTGCCTCGAGTATCACATAACAAATCGGAGAAAGTATTTTTATTTGTTTGTGATACATGGTACCTATACCACTCCTACTAGCACACCAAACACAAGGTATATATTCTTGACCCTGAAAATGATTCAATCATTAGACCCAAATAATATAGTAAGTCCAATAGGGCTATATTAGAACCCCTCACATATAGAATTTGAAATAAACATATATAGATGAATAAACTACACCACTATAATCTAGGTGAAAATATACACATGATAGACTCATTATTTATCCAAAATGGTCATGTTATTAGGATTTCAATAAGACACTATGGAGGTAAATTCCAAGCCACATGGTTGACCCTAGGGAACACCAAATAGGGCACAATGGTGAAGTGATCCCCATGCGACTCATTTGAATCACCCCTATCATGGTAACATGAACCCACATGTCAAATACTGGTGGGAATTGATCTCACCAGTTAGAATATATTATATTTCAATTATGGTGAGGTGTACCCCGATCATATTTACCGTAGTGGGCATGCATCCCAGAAATAACACATTCCATGAGGTGGCTGAACACACCCTATACATGTGATTGGACTCTGCATCATTGGACTCAACATGTGTTCATACTTCTAATATGTAGATGATAGATTCTCATTAAGTGAGTGTGAATGAATTCATGAATGAATCTAAAGGGAAACCCTTGGATGTCCCTCGATGGGGTACCTACCTATGTATCTACATGCATTCCTAAGTGGGTGTCAACATGATTATCAATTGAAATTGTGTGGGACCACTCCTATCAATCGACAATTATGATTCCTTATGTTATATCTAACCACTCTGAAACAAGACACTCATGCCCATATTCTATAGACTAAACACTGAGTCCATTACCAGAAACAGTATCCTCAACAATGTTAATAACACAATAATATCTCATTTGTATTTAAGAATGAAAATTAAAAAACACTAATAGTTAATTAATAAATTAGGGGAATCACACCATGTTATTATTGTGTAGTTTATATTCTCATGTTCATGCTATGGTAATTTTTTAAATTCTAAATAAGACCTTCATGAAACGAATCAAGGGAGTATTTGGTCCACGTGCCTCAAAATCTTCTTCATCATTCCATTAAGAAATACCCAAACATCCCGACATAAACTCTACCACTAAATTCTTCACACTAGAACACCAATATTATATCATCATGACATATTATATATTAAACGTGAAAATATTTACGTTCAATGGTTATCTATGAAAACATGGAGAATTTGTTTAGGCAAGAACTACATAAAAATTTGAATCCCCTAATATATAATCTAATTATGGCCACCCATTTATAGAATCACTATTGATAACACGATCATACACCACATCCCCATATAATTATCCCAAATGAGAATCCTTTCTATATTGAAATAATGAATATTAAACCATATCTAGAACAAAACACCTTTTTCATTAACCACCTATTTCATTTAATTAAAGGCTATCAACTCCTCCATCACCCACCAAGAATTCTCATAATCTCAAAATCCCACCCCATTAATTCCTTTAAATCATGTCAGCCAAGAAAATTAGATTTCCTAGGGTATAGGAGAGCTCAAAAATAATATTCATATGGAAACTCCATCAACCATTGTTGAAGAATCTCATGAATAAATATAATTTCATATTACATTAATCTCTTGATATAAATAACATATCTCAAAAAGGTAGCCATCCTCCAAGAATGAAACTATTAGTGTCACAAAGACTTGCTACATAAAAATATTAATTAACGTCAATTTTGGTAAATTTTCTATAATCATGTTCATATACACCCTTTCTAGTCTTCTCATATGATATAATAATCATTATAACATGTGAATTGGAAACATTAAAAATGGATGATCTCAAAAAGTGAAAATGGACAACAAATTTTATAATGGATTTTCTCGTAAAATGGAATGATGATAATAAAATTATATTAATGACATTATAAAATCTCAAAATACTATGGATAATGATAAAGCCTGAAAATTACACATAATATCATAAGAAAATCATTAAGGAACTACAAAAGAAATGACTACGATTAAAAAAATCACAATCACAAAACATGTGAACATGATATAATAGTTTGAAATATATTAAAATAAGTAATAATATACAAAACATGGACTAACACCATAAAAATTGGGAATGCTGAGTCAATAATACACTTGTTAATTCCTATCCTTATGAAACTTTATAATCACCATCTTGTTCACATTTAAAATTTTGAGTAGAGCTTTATTCCTTCACAATCAGACATTGTGAACCCAGACACTTTCTAGCATGTTAAAAAATAAAATTTTGAGTATGTATTAATGAAATCAAACTCACCACTTATGTACCTAGAAACATTCTATCATGTTCACATATAAAATTTTTACTATCTATTAATGCCATCACAGTCACCCATTGTTAAAAATGAGACTTGATAATTAGTTCCAATAACATTTCTATATCATCAAATGTAATCTTTTACCCAAATAACTATAGGAAGATACAAGTCCCATCCTTCTCATAATACATAAATTTGTGTCCCACATATAATTCAATAATTCCATATATCGTAAAGAACCCATGGAAAACAAAATGGGCTTGTTAAAATATTCAAAAATATCTCATAGCATAGACGATTTATTTATCGAAAATGGAAATCCTATGAGGATGTTATAAAAATATATGAATATAAATCCCATGACACAAGGTTAAACCTATATAACACCACATATAAAGCTGTGGTGTGGTGAGAACCCATGTAGCTCATATCCATCCCCCTATCTTGGGATCCTGAACTAACATGTCATCTACAAGTGGGTCTTGATCGCACTAGTTGGGCGACAGTATATTACCAATATGGCATGGTGTAAACCAATAACAGTGACCCTAGTAGGAATACATCACACATATAACACCATCCATGATGTTTTGTACCTCACCTTATACATTGTAATGGACTCCAGATCATTGGACTCCACTTGGGTTCATCCTTAAAATGCATAGATTAGTGATTCACTTTCAGTGAGTGTGAAAGATTGCATGAATACATGTTAAGGGAATCTCATTGATATACCTCGATGGGGGGTATATTTATGAATCCACATGAATTTTTATGATGGTTTCTGGGTGTTTCATAATGTAATTATGAACATGATGTTGAGGATTGTGGAAAAAATCATCCTTTTTTTCAGTTCGTGAAGGTTTTATTTGCAATTCGAAGAATGACCCTTGAATTACCATGAGAATATATGCTACATAATAAGAACATGGTGTGATTTCAATAATCTATGAATTAAAATGTGGTATTTTTAATTTTTATTGATTTTAGGTTTATGATATATTATTTGTTTTTAGTGGTATGGAGGATAATGTTTTTGGTAATGGACTCCATGTTTAGTCAATAGTAGAGGGGCAGAAGTAGCTAACTTTATAGTGGTTTGATATTACATAGGAAAAAATTTATTACATTTGATCTGTATTTGTGGTCCAACACAACTTATTCTTATTTTAGAGAATATATAGTGGTGTCATCTAGTTGTCTTGTGTGGCAGAACATTCATAGGCGATGCACCTGAAGGGTTTTCTTGAAGGTTGGGATAAAATTCACCATATCCCTTGGTTGATAGTAGTTTTAATTTATTGTTCATTGTGAATTTTATTATAGAATACATAATTGGAGACTAAAAAAGTGGATAATGACATTAGTATTATATGTCTATAAGATATTTTGGATGTTCCTATCACTTATAAATTCCATCTATGTAATGGAAGATGAACTTTTCAGGGAGGGTATAGATATTTCTCTTTGGGGAGTGTGTTATATTTTGGTATGTATCCAATAGTGTAGGGTCATCAAAATGGCCATGTAAATCCACTTCAAATTGTTTTATATTGGTCCACCCATCTAATTATATTGTGATGTTGAATAATTTATTGAGTGTGGTGTTGTTACAAATGTTCTTATTGATATCTTTTGTTAAAGTGATATGATTTATAAACTATGATATATTTAACAGTGAATGTAAAACATGTTGGGTATTGGGATTAAAATATATAATTCTCATTAATGAAGAGTTTAAATAATATTTCCTATATCAATATCATGTTTCAAACTATAGACATATCTGTATGGGCCTTACAGGTAGTAGATAAAGAAGAAAATTAAATTGAACTATGGGAGATTTCTTCTTTGAAATATTCCATTCTCAGTATGGAATTTGGAGAAGCACTAAATGTTAGGTTTGACATGGATGTGTTATCCTCACCCAATGACTATCTTGAACATGCTTCAAAGGTGGGTAGAAAAGAACTCTCGTAATTGATAACCTTATCAAAATTATATATTTAGGTGAGTGGTCAATGGATGTGGTTTTGTTTCATCCAATATGGATTGATTTTGTTATGCATTAGGATTTTATCAATGGAATTTTCCATATATATAAATATATCATGTATTATAAATAAAAAACATCATATTGGGAAACCACGAGAACATGATTCACATAAATTAATAAAGATAGATTATATATCAATAAAACCTATAATATTTCCCAATATTAAAATGGTGTAAGAAATGCAAATAAGGTATGTATTATATAAAATTTTGGATCTGCTCGATCCACTTGAAGGACATCACTCACAAAATATATTTTAGAAATAAAATATACTATTTAAAAAAAATAATTTTTAATATTAATGTATATATATATAACCTTGAGATAAAATATAAGTGAATGGTGAATCAATGGAATTAGAGTTTTTTATAGGAATTAGGGATCCCATATGATTATTACAAACATGACTTTAGGAATAATAATCTAATTTTTACAAATATTAAGCAGACCATTTGAATAGAAACAAAACCTATTTCAGTATAAAATAATACTTAGGTATCATAAAAATTGTAAATATATTATATTTAAATTATGGTAGAAGAAAATATATATTTTTAAAATCATTAGTTAAGTGTTATAAGGTTTTAACACAGAAATGTTTTAATCGCACTTATTAAATAAATATAATAAT
The DNA here is from genome assembly GCA_963277665.1 of Viscum album. Classification (NCBI taxonomy): domain Eukaryota; kingdom Viridiplantae; phylum Streptophyta; class Magnoliopsida; order Santalales; family Viscaceae; genus Viscum; species Viscum album. Next base: position 900,691,064 of record OY728127.1, read on the forward strand.
ATAAAATAAATATTATTTAAATAAAATTTATTTATAATTTAATATTATTTTGAATTATAATAATAAATTATTTTAGGACAACATACATTATTTTTCAAAGGTCCATAAAATTATTTATAATATTAAAAACCATATTTTATTAAATAAATGAGGCTTTTATTTAAAAATTAAAATTCTTATTTATTGAAATTTATTACCATAAAATGGATTTCTTTTTTGAAATCCAAACATTGTAAAATAGATATTGGGATTTTTTTAAAATATTGGAATTTTTAGTACATAGGTAAACATAATAAATTACAACGTTAACATTATAAGCATAATACAAGAGTTTTCAAGTAATGGATAATGTAATTAAAAAATATTTCTAACTAAAATAAAATAATATATATATACAGAAAATTACACTATATATATAGTAATTAAATAAAATAATAAAATAATAAATATAATATTCCACAACATCCAAATAATCCCTTTATAAATACAACCCCTTATCCTCACACCCTATAAGCCTTGAATACTAACAAATAACTAACAAAAACTCGAACTACCCTATATTAACTATCTAAATGTGATGTTGTTCTCAATGAAACCCAAATATATGTTCCTAAATGGGTCCTTCAAAAATGTGATAATCTATACATAACATTCACAAACGCCCACATTTAAATTATTCTCTTCTCTAACATTATCCTCACCACCTTCATCCAAAATAAAATAATAACTATGGTATCGTATATATATATATAATAATTTTATATCTTTAATGAAATATATTCTATTGAACCCTTTTATCATCACCACTTATTCATTGAAAAATTAATCCATGGCCTATAATATGGAAGTTTACAGCTTTTAGGGTTTTAGAGTTTTTGTTTTCCAGTAATTACATCCCAAAGGCTTTAAATTCAATTATAATTAATAAAAAAGTAACTAAATATATATATTATATGAAATTTTATATTATTTAAAAAATATACTAACATACCCTAAAATGTAATGAATGTACTTTTTGATAGTTAAATAAACATTCAAAATTAAATAATTATTTATCATTGACATTTTAATTAAAAAAATCATCCATATATCAAGAAACAATGATATATGTTACAACGTAAACTTATTTAGTTTCATGAATACCATTTAATTTCCGTTATTGTGTATTATTCACATTTTACATGTAATTATGTAATTATACACAACTGATTTGACCATTACACCATGAAATAGACACTTTCAAAACATTGAAATTCAAATTATTTTCTCATTACAAATGTTATAAATTAAAATAATAAAATTATAATAAATAAAAAATCTATGTAATATGTTCTTAAATAAGTAATTAATCATTATAATTTTGTTATCTATGTCAATAATTTCATGTTTAGAAAAAGTGTGGATCATAAGGTGTGGGACCTCTCAGAACCACTCGATTTTATTTGGATTTGGATTTTGCTCTCTTTAAAAAAAATTATCTATTCATTATTCTTATATTATTTTTCTATTATCTATATAGATTTCACAAAAAATATATATAATGTTAATTTATCCTTAATTTGATGTCAGAATTTATGTTTTCAAAGATTACATTCTCAATTCCACAGGATAAGAAAACCCTATTAAAGGGAACTTCTCTGTTCCATGCAACATTTCATGCACACTACAAAAATTGTTTTAATTCCACCATATTTTGTAAAATAAAAAATTTTATCCTAATAAAATTTTATTTCATTTTTGGTTTTATAGAAATAAATATTCATTTATCCTTTTTAAAGAACTAGTGCTTTTCCCTTAATCCAAACTTAGGTCGCACATAAATAATGTTCCCTAATAACAGTTTTCCATGTATTAAATTCAATTGGTCATTTCTATTCATAATAATATTTATACATTATAAATTTACAAGGATAATATAATCCATTTTTATGGATTCTATAATCAAACTCCCTTTAGTTATTCATTGTGACATGATTATGAAACCAATTTCATTCCATTGCTAACCCTTATGTTTATTCTAAATATTTGATTTAATAATGTGGAACACAAATTTTGGTACTTTCTATTATTTGAGATCCCAGAAATAAATACCATTAAATGTATAATTTTTTGTCTTGTGATACATTATTTATTGGATTATGGGAAAATCATAATAGATTCTGGGAGTTTTCCCCCAATGTGTTATTTTTTTGTTAGTTATCCTTGACCAATGTTTTTGTCACATTATATGATTATTACACATTACGTTATTTCAATTATATTATGACTACAGGTTTTATATGTTATTACATGTTATCTCAATTAATTATTTACACCTTCATGTTATCATGTAATTTCATATGACTCATGTTCTATGCTTCATTTCTTTGTTTGTTCCCTAACTGGGATTTTTATCTCACACCATATTTTCTATGTATTCCCCTCGTTATCCTTTATAGTAATAAGAGATTTAATGGGGTAGGAAATAATTATGGATATTTATATAAATATTTTTTATTATTGTTTTTCTAATAATTATTCCTTTTAAATGAAAATGTTTTCATTTTTTCCCTTTCAAATACGGAAAACCTAATAAGAAATTTTTTATGAGTAAAAATTTGAGATTCATTTTGAATTAGAATTTTAAAAAACATTATCAATTAAAAGGATCATTAATTTGGATGTTTTAATAATTTTTTTTTCAAATGCCTTCTGCATTTGATTTATTTTTTAAAATGTCATTCATAATTAAATGTTTTGAAAATTATTTGTGAAACATTTGTATTTAACATATATTTGCACTATAAGGTTCATCATTAATTCTATAATGTTCTTATAACCATTTATGTTTTATTAGGATATGATTTATATTTTTTTAAATGACAGTAATAATATTCTATTTTTTATGTAATGTGATATTTTTAAATTTTTTAATAGTACCATTCTTTTTCAATGGATATTTTTTTCAAGAAATATAATGCGTGAATTTCAAGGGGAACACAATGATTGAGAAGATAATAGAATTATAGTCACTCACTCATTTGTACATCCCTATATTATCTCTCAATTGCAGGCTAACATCAAGAAATGATGATAAAAATGATGCTCTGATTCCACTTTCTCATTAACAAGCCCAGATACCCAAGTACTCTAATACCCGAACTAGAGATAACATGGCCCGAAGGGATTATAAATCCCCATGTTCAACAAACTATCACCTGTCATCATAAAATATTTAAGAGGGTGGTTATTTTCAAAAAAACTGTAGAAGATAAATGATAAAAATTAGTGCACTCGAAATTCGAAATAGAGATCACACCAAAAAACATACAGGTATGTCAAAACCCAAAATAGTATATCATCAAAGTACACAAAAAATAAACAAGGTAAACTCAATATACCAAATAACACATAAATCCATGATCAAAGGTTAATGAATATCGACATCCTATAAGAGTTTCATTCACTTTTCTTAGACCTAGGGTCAACATATATGCAAATGTCAAAAGGAAGATGTTGGGTGTGATATATAAATCTCTAAAGGTTCTAACAATGTTTTCAATATAAATAATCCATTTAATAAACCAAATCATTCATTAAATTTATTTAAATTAAGTAATGACATAATAAATCATTTTAAATTTTTATAGAAAACATTCTTCTTTTCAAATGATTGAAAACATTTCAAACATGGATAAAATAAAAAATATATATAAAAATGTTTTTTAAATCAAACAGTATAAATAAAAAAGTTTATAATGATATTAAATAAATAAATATATATATATATATATCAAAATACTTGGAACCAGAACCATGGTCATATTCCCTATAGTATGATATATGTTATTTATAGGATCTTCACACTCTCATATGAGTGATCATGGTAATATGTTTACACACGTCACTCAAGATCATGTCGAATCAGAATCATCGACAAACCATCAAGGATAAGTTCTCCCAAATAATTTTTTAGCATTGATATCATTAATAAATTTATATGGAATAATCATCCAAGAATTTTTTTTCCAAATCACTCTATAACTACATTGGCTTGAATGTTCTTAATAAATTAATAGTAAAATAGAAAATAAAATTATATGAAATCACTCATCATTTACAACTCAATTTAAAAATTTTCATTTCAAAAATACCAATTAACATTTATAACCAAATGATGGGATTTTACATATTTTTCATGGGTTTTTAGTACAAAAAACATAGTTTTTCATCAATTGATATCAATAATTTTTCTAAAATCTCTTCCCATATCAATTCCAATATTACATATATTTCCAAAATATTCCCCAGGATATAATTCCTTTAGAATTTGATGGTTTCCCAAAAAAATATATTCCTTTTCAAATAAACATTCCAATTCATCTCAAATTGGGTTTTCATAAATATTTTGATAGAAATTTAAATCAAATCATTCTAATAATTATAATAATGTTCTAATCAAATTTAATATCTGAAGAAAACCCACCTATATTTAATCACAAAAATCACAAATCAACAACACCCACAATGGGATTTGACAACGAAGAATGTATGAAATTTTGATCTAGAAATAAGATATGGAATCTAGATTTAATTAAATCGATTATAGATCCATAAATAACATTATAATATAATAGTCTCTAAGGAGGAGATAAAGAAATAGTGGGAGAACACATATGAGAGGAGTATCACTAACAAGAGATTGATCAAACAAGATCATCCACACTTTGATCTAAAAAATAATGGTATTTTAGTTGAAAAAAATATTTATTTAGGGTCTCCAAGAACTCGTAAATAAAATTTTATTGAGGTTCATTACATAAGGGGATTAAATATTTTTCAAGTATTTTATTAAATAATTTTGAGAATTAAAATTTTCAGCATGAGCAATTAGTTGGGTAGTGCCGAACAAATAGACAAACTGTGCACCCTAACTGTGTGTCCATCCACAAGGGTGCATAGTTTATACTCGGTGGGAACACAATTTTTCAAACCAATTAGTATGCATTTGAAACCTAATAACATCCAAAAAAATTTCAGATTTTAATAGATTGACCCCTATACCAGATCATAACAAATCACGATCGAAAGATGGTTTGTTGTGTACCTAACAAAAATTAATCAGATGTGTCAAAATAATTTTGAATTATTCTGTATTGAACATTTTATGGATTATTTTAATGAATTTTGAGTATTTTTATTTATGTAATTATTTAGTCTAAATATTTAGTATTACTATTTAATTTTTATTAATTTATTATTTCTTCCTATAATGTTTTACTCAATTTAGAAAAACCTATTTCTATACAAAACATTTTGGTTTTACATAATTTTTAGATATTGGATGAAACAATTTATATTATTTTGTTTAATTAACTAATATATAGATTTTGATATTGAGTTCTTCAACGAGGAACATTAATAATCATCCTGAACACCCACTTCTTTGTGTAAGATATGGTGTGGAAATAAATCATACCATAACCAAAGGACCAGATTGTGAATTTGACATAGAAATAAAAAAAAGAAGTTTATTTTATATAGTGATATATCTAGATAGTAAAATAAACCATATAATTTCAAAAAAATACCTTGAAATAAAAAAATATTATGTTTACTTTTCATATAATGAAATCAGCTTATTTTTAATCCCACATAGATTTTCGACATTTTGACGAATAACAATCCCCTAACCATGTTATTTTTCAAAGTATATAAGTTCTTGTGAGTTATTTGTTTCTTACATATCAACGTTTTTACTTCCTAACTATGTTATCCTATTTGAAAACCTAGTTTTGTGATATTCTTGATGACCATTTTAATTCATGTCCCATCTTTTTAGAGGAATGTTTTTTAATCCTTTTAACGATGTGGTTATTTAACAAAAAAATTTATAATAGTAAACCTTTTATTAGCAATCACATGTTAAAATTGAAAGGACTCAACTTATTTAAGGGTAGATAATGTAACACATTGATATTTGTGAAAATATTTATCATTAAGTAATTTTTTTTCGTTTACGTTGGTTACCCTAAACACTTATTTTAAACGAAGGGTGATATGTTATAAAAACTCTTTATTTGATGTTCATAAATAGTTGTAAAATAATATGGTATTAATATTATTGAAAAAATTATGACATATATATATAATATCATATTTAGTATAAATATATTTATTAATACTTAGGTATTCTGAAATCATTTTTTTGAAAAATTGTGTTATACATAAAAATTAATTTCATTCAAAATAGATTTTATTCCATATTGTGAGAAAATATTATATTTGATTAATACAAAATTGAAAAAATTTATATAATATCAGCAAATTCATTTTTAAGTCATAATATACAAATTATATTACAATTAATTTCTGGGATTTTCCTAAAATGATTATTTTTCTTCTTGAATAGAGAACATTACAGAATTTTTTATCAAAAATATAATTTTTGTTAAATGAATACACAAATTTATATTTTAAAAAAAATTGATTTCAAAGTATAATATAATATTAATTATTTTAAATAATCCAACTATGTTCATTTGAATAAATATTTTATTTTAATTTTGTATAAAATCAATTTTTATATGTATAAACACATTTCTAAAATCATTTAATGCACACAATGTATTTGTATTTCTAAATGAAATTAATATATATTTATTATTTATGTCAATTAAACATATATATTATTTAATTTCTCCAATTTTTTCAATACAATTTTTTTTCTCGGTATTGTATAAGAAGAAGTCAAGGGTTATGCATAAAATATTTTTTTACTAAAATTAAATTTTTTCCATTTTTTAATATTAGATTAAGAATAATTTAATTCATTTATAGTTATTTAATTAGACAAAATAGATTAAAATTTTATAATAATGATGTTCAGTTTCATAAATAGGCTTCTTTAATTTTTGGTCAGTATAAATAGTAGTCGTGGTAAGATCTATCACATAGTTGATGTGTAAATTAGGTTAATCTTGGTTAAATAATGTGAAAATACGATAAATTACCTCCCATATTATTAATTTTTGAATCGTATTTTTCCTGCATCATATTATATTCATAAATTATTTGTTTAATGGAAACAAAAATATGAGTTATATATTATTTAAATCATATAATGTTAAGAAGTGACACTCTATATGTTTGTAATATTTCACTTCTGTCAGCATATTGACATCATTATGTAATGAATGAATCTATGTTGTTAATTTTATATTAATAAAATAATATTCGTGATATAAATTAATTTTGAATTTTTACTAATTATAAAATGACGTTAATTGATATTGAAATAATGATGAAATATTTTTCCATTTAACAAAAAAATATTAAATGATTTTAAAAATAATAAAATTAACACAATTTGAATGAATTCATTTAAAATATGAATTTTCTAGATCTATTTGACATATTCTTGCAATTTTAATTAATTATATTAGAGTATCCATATTTTTAATATGTAATCAATTTTATGTAAAATTAATATTGAAAAAATTTATAACAATGATATTTTATAAATTTAATATTTTATTAGATTTTTTAAAATTTAAAATAAAATATTTAAATAAGAAAATTTGGAAATAATATTGTTTTAAATTTCATAAAATTTATATTTTAGGGCCATCATATAACTTATATGTAAAATTTATAACCTTTTATTGTTGTAAATGTTGATACCATAGTTAAAATGAAAATTGGCTTACTAAGGGATAATCAAAATAAAAATGTTTAAAATTATAAAAAAATGTAATTTTTTTTGGGTTTATGGGATTAAAAAACATTATTACTATATAATCTAAAAATAATCTATTTTGATGAATATTTCAAGATATTGAGTTTATTACAATTTAATCATTTTAATGATTTGAAACGTACCACTCACCTTGATTATAAAAATGAACCTCTTAAATCACTTATTAAAACCACATTAAGCCTTAAAAGGTGACTAAAATATAGTTATTTCACACATATACATCCCTGTACAAATTATATATGTTATTGTGATCCTAGAATACCTATCCTAGAACCCTTTGGGTGAGATATAAGTGTGTCATCTCAAATTAATGGAAATCCCATTACTCAATCACATTATATTCAAATCGTCATTACCTCTACTAAATATATGGTATTAATAATAAATTAATAACTTAAGTACCATAAATATGATGAAATGCTATTATAATAACTAAAACCCCATTATACTATATAATTCCAATAAAATGGGATATGAAAGTATTTCTCACTCATATGTAGAACATACCATCTCAAGAAAATGATAATAATCATTTTAATCATCAATTTATGGATTTTTTATCATGTGTTTAATGATTATAAATGATATTTAGGAAAAAATAATAATTCTAATGTTATGAAATAACATATAAATTCATTACATTTAATCATTTATGAAATGAAAATGATTTATGTGCGTATATGTTGACCAATACCTCTATGAAAGGAAGTGATTCATTTTTTCATTTATATTTTAAAAGGAAGGTAAAGAAGATTAATTTATTGAATATATATGATATATATGAAATTATAATTAAATTTTAATGATTAATTAATATTTAAATTTCATTTGTTTATTCAATAAAAAAATGAAAATAGCTTTTATGTGTTGTTAATACATTTTAACTCAATGAAAGGTGTAATTAATTTTATATCTCTACCATTACGGATAAATCAAATGATAAGTATAGAATACACATATATGATAAAATACTAATTTATATTTTTTTATATAATTATGGAAAATATAAATTTATTCTATATGATTGTTTAATGTTCTCAAATAACGTGGAAAAAGAGGTATGAAATTTTCAACTCATTTCTATTTTTTGGGAAAAATTACATATAAATAACTTGTTAATTTTTTGCGGTGTGTATACATACCAATAATATATTTTATTATTGATCTGATGATAATTAATATATATTAATTTCCATCTATAGTTATTCCTTTAATGAGACTTATGATTCAAAATTGACTAATTTCGTCATATGTTTAAGGATACAATCACATTATTTATCATAATTTCTTACGATTATATTTCTAAAGATGAAATATTATGATATATCTCTAAAAAAACTCATCAAATTAATTTTTATTATGTTATTTAATTTAAATTATTGTTTTCATATCAATTTCCCTAACATATGTACTCAAGAGATTAAGAATATATTTTTTAGAAAAATATACTTTATTTCTGTCTTTATTTGAAAAATATATTTATTTGTTATCCATGATTACTAAAATTATTTTTAATATTATTTTTAAAATTATACTATTATTTATTATTGTTATTGATTCAAGTGTATTAATTTTTAAAATATGGTTTGATTGGAATAATTTTTTTTGTTTCTAAATGAGGTACTATGTGACTATTCCAAAATAATGTATGAAATGAAATTTTTTTAACATATACAATATGATCAGATTTTCCACCCATCATGACTAATTTGATGATTGAATATTCTATTAAAATTTTATAAAGTTATCTTTGAATTAAAATTTCCATTAAAATTTTAATTTTATTAAAAATAATTTATTTCAAAAAATAAATGGGTATTTTCCTTAAGAATGTTTTCAAATATCTTTTTATGATATTTCATTCCATCATAGAAAAACAATAAATGATTCTTACGATATTCATTGTATTTAATCCATTTAGTGGTCCATTATTTTTTCTTTGGATGGTTTATAAATATGAGGAAAAAATCATTAATAAAATCATTTCATTTCAAGGGCTTGTGTTGTGATGAAATGTTTATTATACCCATTTATGATCATGGGTCCTGAGATGATGAATGTTTTATGATATTGTGGAAAAAAATTTATGATTATAATTATGTGATATGTGTACCAATATATCCATCCATATCATTATGGAATTATTAATGATACTTATGTTGAAAGGTATCATGGGACATTATAGTATGCCCAAAAGAGGTTATATGGGAGGTTATCCCAAGACCTAAACGTTATAAATTTATTTGTTGGTATCATAGATATATATTATTATATTATTATTAATTTGAACCAATTCCAAGCATTATTCCAATGTTATGATATCATACATCAGGAACATTAATCCCATTCTGATTCATGTCTTATAAACATCCAATCGTTATTCTATAACATAAGACGATGATATATGGTATGTAGAGTTTGACTTTTTATTGTTAAACTCTTGTTATCATATCTTTTTTCTCATGTTATGCTTATATGAACATTAATAAATACCATGTTTATAATTAATAATCATCACAGATCACCCTTTCTTAGGTTTTCTTTCCCTAAGTTATGTAGAAATGTGTTTGATATGATTTTTATAAAAAGTTTCATAGTTATGAAAAAAATGTAGGAGATGATGTTGATATATTGAGAACTAGTTGTTTATGTTTCTAATGATAATAGGACTAAAATATCTTTACATTGGATGAATTATTATGTAATTAATATTCATCTATTATGCTTTAATATTTATGAATTAAATATATGGGATGTTATAAGTAAATTATTAGGGTTGTGTATTTTATTATTCTAACCACTATTATTATTAGAATGTTTTAAATGTATTGTTGGGAAATACACCATCTTTCATTCGATGAGTTGTGATCATGATATCACTTTTATTGAAATGGGTATGTCACAGTCCCTTCCCCATAAAATGTACCCCACATAGGATGGAATGTGATAATGGAGATAGTGACGCCATGAGTTCTACCAACAGTAGGACCCTGTTAGGAGACTAGAACCCCTGGTATAGTAAACACACCAATGGGAGGAATTACTCACATTGAGAACACATACATAAGAGAGAGATATTACAAAATCCAAATTACTCTATCTCAAACTGCATTATAAAATAAATCCCAAGTACACATATGTAATTCCATGAAAAACATCTACAATTGGCAGGGAAATCTCCAGGAACCAAAGGAAAGTAAAAAATGGTAGCAACTATGAAGCCCGAAGACCTCCAAAAACCCCAAGCTATTACTAACCATCCTGATCTCCAACATGATCCATGTTACCTGAAAACAATTTATATATATATTGGGTGAGTATTGTAGTATACTTAGTAGGATCCTCCATGGAGCCTCTCATGAAATAGAAAAAAAATCATGCTAAAGAATAGTGTAGAACAAGTGAATCTAACTCGCACATTAGATAATAATACTATGTTCTAAACCTCAATGTGGATAGTCTCACCACTTATCACATACAACACAATATAATATTATAACTAATATCAATGGTACACTACTACTACATCCCCACAGGTTTTCCTATTTTGCCTAATTTCGAACATCCTAAGCATCACTCAAAAAAAGGCATGCTCATAGACACCTGGGTGAAGTATCACAACATGAACCTCATGCCGCACAACCACCATGTCGATATAACCAATGTAAACAATTAGTTTTATGGAGCCACCACAACTCCTATAATGTGTATCATACTTCAGGCATCGATCCCCAAGACAATATAGCCAATATACTGAGTAAGGATATTCAAGAATATGATCCTATACATGTAACAACTATAGATGTCAATAAGAAACTATATCTAGAATATATGTGTGTGAATAAACACAATCCATTACATACCATCACACACATATATAGGGAAAACTAATTGTTGTGACTAGTCACATGTAACTACCAAGAGAAGAGAGTGGGGCCATAGGGGGTAGTCAGCCTTCCATCCTCCCACGTTAAGGGCGTGTAAAACACCTCCTAGGGATTAGAATCCCTAGGTTGTCAGTTTCCCAAATTGAGAGGGTGGGGTTGTGTATGAAAGCATAAAAATTACAGAATATAGAATAGCTCACAACCACACTAAGGGAATAACCATGTCTTAAACTCAAATGCAGCTAATGTCTCTCACTATCCTGGATACCCCTGCTAAGACTAGGTATCCAATATGAACACAACAATTTATAGATCTACATTAGATTCATTAAAACAATATTATAAGTTTCAAATTACATTAATTAATTAACTAACCATTAATTAACCATTATAAAATCTTCATTAAATTTTATTCACATCACACCCAAAGTCAATTATCCCTTTAAATTATTACCTCATATTTTCCTTTCTCCAAATTCCAACCACATGGGTTAAAATAATTTATTCAATAATTTATTAATATTATTATTACACTCCCACATTCACAGGCATTCTAGGAAACCACTCCAAGCTACCAAACACAATGGGGCTCAACATGATGAGAAGATGGACAACCCATCTAGTCTTTTCCACTGATATCAAGAACGTAGATCCATCCACCCTTGAGAAGCTAGTCATTCAATGAATGTGGCACACCCTGTGTGACATCACATCATTCTTGATGTAGGGTAGGAAAAAAACTATGTTGATCATTAGGGAAGGTAAAGATGATAAATTACCCACAAGATTCAGAAAGCATCCAACATTAACATCCAACCCATTTCATCACCACTAATGTTATCCAGGACCCATATGCATAAAATTATGTATCTCACCACTCTAGGAGTCAACTTCTAACACAACCATTTGGAATCTCTTCCCCCAAAAATCACAACAACCATCCATTCTCAAATCACAACACACACAGTTGGAAACAAACATCATATCAATTGAGCTCTTATATCTTAAACTAGTCATTCTTCTTTCACACACATCGAGCGCTCACAACTCCAAGTATAAGGAGATTTAAATTTAGAAGAAAAAGGCTATCTCAAAAATATATGAGGCATTACCTATTATCAGACAATATTTTCTTTAATACATCATGAATTAACTAGTTAATTATTAGATGGTTCGAACTATGGGAAACCTAAATAGAAATATATCTTAACTATCACAAATAATTAAACGTGTTTTCTGTAACTACAACAAGATTGATTTACATGCCTCTTTTTTCTTTAAAAATAATTATAGTTTATCCTAGTTTATGTTCATTACCAATTTACATCATGAAAGGCATTAAAATCACAAAAAAATAGATATCAAACTATCTAACAAAACAAGAGGCTATAACATATGATCGATACCAATTTATATATTCGGATCAAATCTTTGTTATGTAAATTACATTGTGATATTGTGGGATAAAACATGATAACACTAAAATTTCATGTAAAATAATAGTGAGATCCTGAATCCCATACAAAAAAGGTTCTTTAAATTCTTTACACAAGAATGATCCATGCAATAGATGAAGATAGCCTCCCTCATGATAATTGTATCCACCCAAGTACGTTACGACACATCCTCACCATCTGACACCCAATAAAACTCCATTAGAAGAATGGAGATCACATTACATAACATGGAAAGATGGTACCAGAGAATAAGGATTGAATAAAACAAAAAAAATTTGGTAGACTATACCTTTTATTAATGATGGATAAACACTAGTTGATTTCTCCAAAACGGGGGGTTCCCCCAAAACTAAAAAGATTCCTCAAGATGAAAAAATTCAATGATTAAGATTAGATAACAACAAACATAAGGTAATAAGTAAAGGTTCTAGTGTATCATATGAAGGAATAAGAATTTATAACCCCGGAGGAAGATATATCATCCCTTAAAATGATTTAACAGAGCAACTACTTAAGATACACTGGATTTTCCATTAATATAAGATTATATTAGATTATGCAGTTTGGACAATTAAAGGAATAAAAAGACATAGGAAAATTAATATAGGATTTATGGGCCTTGAATCAGACTTAAATCACTTAAAAGAAAACCCTGAGTTCGTTTATCGTCAATGAAAACATTGAATGGGTGACAATACGAAATATAGAAAAACTAGAAATTTGATAAAGGAAATGAATCTTTTTTGTACACTCTATAGACTCCCCATTATAGAAGCATTCTATAATCACAATTCTATAAAAAATGTATAAAAACCATTAGATGTCTCACCATTCTGGAAACATTATTGAACTACCATTTTTGAAACACTATAGACCTTCCATTCTAGAAAAAATACAGACACACCATTCTTGAAACACCATTGACTAGCCATTATGGAAACACTATAGAATTGTTGATATGGATATCATGTAGATCAACCATAATAAAAACACTATTGTCCAACCACTCTTGAAGCACTATTGACCTACAATTCTAGAAACAATGTAGACCTACGATTCTGGAAACACTATTCAAAGAACATGAAATTTAGAAATGTGTTGGGGATGAGTCACCTGGAATTCATAAAACACATCAAACACCAAATTACAGAAAGGGAATGGAAATGATATTTTCGATCCATTATATCAGATACCTCTAAAAATATTTTCTTCCTTGAGAATCCAATGCCATCCCAGAAAACAAATAGAAAAATGGGTCTGATCATCCACTCTTTGAGATACCTATTAAGGCTCACGACACAAAAAGAGCTCAAATGCTTAAAAAAGAAAAATGCAAAACCACATAAAACCTGAAATCAACCTCAAAACTATATCATGGTGGAGATACCTTTCAATCATGGGATTGCCACAATAGTAGTAAAAATAAAACCATCTCATAACAATAAAAATTCTAAAAACTCAAAATGAACATAGGTACTAGGAAAGAGCTAAACATAAAACTGTTTAAGGTATTAAGAACATATCTAGTACTCACATTCCTAGGTACTCTCCTCCATACGGCCAAGCCACCACAAGACATGAACTAAGGTAATAGAACACCTCCACAACACCTTCTCCTTATGATTCGAGATATCTACAAGATACTCGTCAAATGTCTCATCGTCATAAAAATTGATCTATCCACAATTTATGATGCGAGAGTCTTTTTAAAGATAACAATGGAGAATTTAAACCTATGAAACATTATGTACATGACATGTCTATGGGCGAACCATTACACGATATTGTACATGTCAAACCTGATCCCACACCTTAAAAGGCCAAAAAACCAAGGAGAAACCTTAATTTCATGAAAAAACATTCGCTACCCTTGAAAGGGAGTGACCTTAAGAAACAGATGATCCCAAAAATCAAATTCTAATCATCTCCTACATTGATCAACGTATTATTTCTAACGATCCAGCATTTCCATCATCCTCTCATGAATCACCTAAACCATCTCTGTAAAATTCTACACATGTTCTGGCTGAAGAATTGCAGACTCTTCGACCCCAGTCACGCACAACAAAGAATTTAAAGGTCAGAAATACAGGGCATAATATTGTTCCATACCAATGGGGGACTGGAAAATATTATTGTAAGATAACTCCAATTAGGGTATGTGCCACTTCTGTTAACCGCCAAACTCTAATACACAAGATTTCAACATGTCTTAAATGGTCTTGATGGTCCACTCGGTCTGACTGTCCATCTACAGAACAAAAGATGTTCTAAGGCATAACTAAGAACTAAAATCATTATAGAGACCTATCCACACCTGAGAGGAAAAACTAGTATCTATATTGGAAATGACCATTCGTGGAACTCCATAAAGTCTCACTATCTCTTCCAGATACTACCATGATAAAACATCTATTGAGATATTTTTTTCTATGAAGTGGGATGATTTCATCAAATTTTCCAATAACACCCCTATAGCATCATGGCCAACCTGAGATCAAGGTCAAAAAATAAAAAAGTTCATTGAGATGTCCTCCCACATCGACTAAGGATCATGTAACAGCTAGTGGAAACCACTGAGGATGCGATGATTAACCTTCAACTAATAGTTAAACAAACATTGAGACACAAATTACACAACGACATGCATCAGCCCAAACCAAAAAAACTAACTCCTCAAGAATTAGAACATCATTTTCTTGCCAGGATGCACCATAATGGTGAACTATGGAACACCCTTAGAACATCCTCTTGCATCTCTAATGGAATGAAAATACATCCTTGATACAACACAAGGGGATGTTCATCCTTAGACCAACCATCATGGGCCTCACCACAAATAATTCGGCCTCTCTAGACCTCCACCTCTAGATCCCCCAACTAGGACTCTTCGATAGGTTTCACTAGAGATGACTGCATCGTCATCTAAAAATTTCAGCCGATACCCCCCAACTTCTCCAATATCTTGATGAAATGCTGAAAGATCTTCAATCACTACCTAAGAATCACTAGATTTACACACAACATCAATACATGATTTTATGTTCTGTGAATCAGCTACAAAATTCCCCATTCTAGGAGAATAAGAAATTTAGAAGTCATATTCATGTAATAACTCAATCCATTGATTCTATCTAATGTTCATGTTATGCAAGGAGAAAGAAAACATGATGCTCTTAAGATCAGGGAAAACCACAAATCGCCCGCCAAAGAGGTAATGTCTTAACAACATTTGAGAAAACACTATAGACACCACTATCAATCATGGGTGGAATATTTACAATCAGGGGGGCACAAATTAATAGATACATAAGAAATGAAATATCTCATCTAGATCATAACATAGCCTAACACAAGATGTGATTCATAACAAAGATCATCAAACTAAACTCCCTATTCTCGATGAAAAAGAATTCGAGCACTTAAAAACAACTCTTTAAAATAATCAAAATTAGCCTAACAATGATCGGTCCATGTGATAACATGATCCTTCCTAGTCAATGTGGTCTGTGGAGTCACAACTCGAGACAAATTGATGATGAAAATTGGGTAGTAGGCTGCGATACCAAGGAATCTTTGCACTAATGTTGTTGTCTATGGGGATTCCCAATACAAAACAGCTTCTATCATTGACGGCTCCAGAACTACTCCTTATTGGGACACCAAATTACCCATGAAATGAACATCATAAGGCCAAAACTCAAACATTGACAACATCTCAAATAGCTGTTGTTGACAAATATCTCCCAAAACGGCGTGCAAATGCTCATCATGATTATCCATGGACATTGGTGTACACAAGTATGTGGTCAATGAAAATCACCACCATCATATCTAGGAACTAATGAAAAGAAGCATTCATGAATCCCATGAACTCACTTAGAGATTTCATTACAATGAATGATAGTACAATGAAATTGGAATACCCATGACGACAACAGAAAGCAGTCTTTGCGATACCTACATCCTTCACAGGCATCTGATGATATCCCGACCACAAGTAGATTTTCGAGAACCAACATGAACCCTTCAATTGATTGAATAAATCTTCAATCCATGGAAGAGGATATCAATGTTTTTCCATCACTTTTTTGAACCGAAGATAATCAATACACAACCGAAAACTTCCTTCACACTTTTTCACGAACAAAACCTATCCACCCCATGGGTGAAACCCTCAGTTGTGAAAAACTACACTATAATAGATAATTTAATCTATATATGTAACTAATGTAACTAAAAATAGGCCATTATTTAAGGATACAAAGATATATGGGACACTCATGGGTATACCTAGATCCCAAACTCGATCTATTGTTGAGGGGGTAAGACTACAACCTCTTCCTGAATGACATCAGGGTACTCTTCTAGGACCCTAGGAAATTACAAATACTAAACCTAAGATGAACATAGATTCAGATCAAAAATCAAGAATGACAAGGATGGAACATTCCTCTAACCCATCTCAGGGTCTCTCTATCCAACAGACACTACTGGCTCTCCATCAGCATTAAATAACACAACCAACCTCCTTAATCAACTCAAGGTAGCCTACACCTAATACAACCAATCCATGTTGAGGATTAAATCATATGGTGGTAACTATAAATATATGAATTCTTCCAAATAGGGTGTTACCCTAGCATGAGCTCATATTCGTTATATACTTCAAACAAGTCATCTTGTTATCCAATTGGCGTAGTCAATTCCAAGTGAAATAGAAGAATTTCTACATAGAGTCCCAATGCTTGGATATGGTCTGGTGATATGAAGCAGTGTGTCACTCCTAAATAAAACCAAGCATTCACTATTTTATAAAACATGAAAAGTGTATCTCAAATGACTCTTGGCTCTCCTAGTGTTGGAAATGGTAAATCATAAAGCTGATCACAACCTACCCACATAGTCTCTCTAACCATAATGATGACCACCACTACATCCATGCTCTTCTCTCTAAAGATAGAGAGCATCATGGGGACGTTCTCTACCTAAAAATCTACTCCCTAGTGATCTAAATCTTATGCAACTAGCTACTTCTGCCTTGGATATATCTACCTCAATGGAAGAACCTTGTGCGGAGCACCAGGATCATAAAGAACACATTGAAGGGTTGGGAACTCTCACTTCTATTTAACATAGAATACATATGATAAAAAATCACTTCATCCATTTTGATTATAACCAGCGAACCATCCCCTGGAAAAAATATGTTGAGGGGTGGGACCTACCCCCCAAAAATGGAAACTCTTTTAACCAAAAAACTAGAAACCACATACAATTGCTCTTCTTCTTGGGGAATCCAAATTACACCCCTCTCATGATGGTATTGTTCTGGATAATGTCCTCTCGATGACATTGGCCCTCACTAGCACCTCCAGACATGTCTTCATCATAAACGGGGTGATCTGGGGCTGGATCTCTAGATAAAAACCCTCTTCAAAATGCCTCTCCCTAGCCTCTTCATCAGGAAATAAGTCCTAAGATTATTTTAAATGGTTCCTAAAATGGATTGAAAACTCTCACACACTATAGATCCTATCTCAAAGGGTAAAAAACTCCTTTTTATTGGATGCCTTCAAGGTCGATGAAAGAATATAGATATTGCACATGTCTCAGAACTCATCCCATGTCATTTCCAACTCCTTGTGATCCATGAGGAACATGAACCACCGCATCCTGGTTTCCTGACACAACATCATCTGAACCATAGACACCCAGTGATCATTCTGAGAATGGATTGAACTAAAGTATATCTCAACCTCCTCCATCCATTATTTCGTGACTACATTTGAAATGGATCCTTCTTACTTCTATAGTATCTTTTTCTGAAACACTCGGAGTGTCATCCTCAATGTGTTTTCATCGTCAACCACTATCCTAAAACCATCTACTGGCATAGAAAACTGATCATATTCTATGAAAACCTAACTAGGATTAAAACCAGGAGGAATACCTTCAAAATATTAAAAAGTTATATATCCTAAATCTATAATATGGAAGATCAAAATATAGATAATTTTTTTTATCTTACTCATTTTTGGATAACATGTCTTAAGGTATACCCATTAAATCATAATCATAATGAAGATTACTACATTATATTTTCCATGGTCTCGAGTATAAAACTATTATCATCTCATTTAGTTTCCACTATAAACATAATGGTCCATGCATCAGATAAAAAGTGGCCCTAAATTCATATTTCTCAGCCGGTATCCAATTTTTACATCACATGCTAAATATGACTGAAAACATTTCCCTACGAACCAATGCAACCTCACTGGTTACTAACAAAAAACTCCATCCAAACCCTCAACATTACCTCTTATACCTCTTTTTCATGACCCTATCCCCATAAGGTGTACCCCATATGGGTCGGAAATGTGAGAAGTGAGATAGTGACCCCCGATTCCAACTATCAGTAGGCCCTGGGTTGGCAACTAGCATCAAGGATATATTAAACACAAAAATGGGAAGCATTTCCCACTAAGAGGACATAGGTGAAAGAGAGAGATAACACAAGCACTAACCAACTCCAACTCGTACTACAATATTGAAGAAATACAAAGTACACATATTAAATATCAGGTAAACCTCCTGTAGCTGGAAGACAAAACATCATGTTACAATATAAAGTAAAAAAAAGTTAGTTACCATGAACCCTGAATAGATCCTATAACCCCAATTTATTAGTAACCTTCAAGATCTACGACATACTCCATGATTCTTGTATAAAATTTATATATACTTAGGCTATGTATAATAGTAATCTTAGTATGATCCTCCTTGGATACTTTAGTAAACGTTTAATGAAAGAATGTTAATGAATGGTGAACAACAAGTGAAGATAACACATCAGCTAAACATGTATTCTAAATTCCAAACCTCAACATGGTTACTCTCACCATGTATTGTATACAATAGTATATAATATAATAATGAATATCAAGGGTAACCCACTACTAATTCCCCACAAGTTTCCCACTTTTACACAATGCCACGCGTGCTAAGAATCTATCTCCAAAAAGGCTTTCCTATAGTCATTTGGTCAAAGCACCACAACATGCAACTTATTGATCACTACCACCACGTCCACATAACAAAAGTAACAAGGAATTTTTTGGCAGCCAATACTATAGGTATACTGTTTATCATATGCTGGGAAAATATACTAAAGCCATTTTAGCTCATACACCATGTAAGGATCCTCAAAGACATAAGTACCTATATATATTACACTTATAGTTGTCCAAAGGAAACTATATCTAGAATATTTTTCTATTAGTAACCACAAGACAATAAATCCCTCGACAAACAAATATGGGGAACAATAACTGCTCTAACTACCCACACAAGTTACAACCAAGAGAAGAGTGTAGGGAAAAGGGGGTATTCATCCATTCATCCTCCTTCTATAATGTTAGTGAAAACACACCCCAGGGCTCAGAGTCCCCAAGGACTTTGTTTCCCTAAATAACGGTGTGGAGTATCATATAAAAACAAAATAATTAATGAATTTACAATAGAATAAAACCACACTATGGGAATAACCTAGACATAGAATTAACATTAGCTATCATCTCTCAGCCTCCCAAATTCCACTACTGAGACAATGTATACTCTATGAACAGAATAATTTATTGATCTAGAGTAGATTAAATTATCCATTTTTAACGGTTTTAATTTACATTAATTAATTTTTTAACCATTAATTAACCATTAACAAATCCTCATTACATTATGTTAGCATCACATCCAATGTCCAAAGTCCCTTTATATTTTAACATCATCATTGCCTTACACCATGTAATGACTCCGTGGAATAACTTCATTTTTTTAATCATTTATTAATAGTATTATTAATCATACATATTCTATGGAATTCTAAAAAAATATTATAACCTACCAAACACAAGGGTTATCAAAATAGTGAGTTGTTTAAATAATTGGGAATTCTTTTCCACCTATAGTAGCAACGTATACCCATTATCCCTAGAGATGTTATACATGTAAATCAAATGGAATACATCACTCATCATCACCAATTTTTGCAAAGAGGGTTGCAAAACTAGCATCCATGAGCAGTGAAGAAAGTAAAGAATATAAATAAATCATAAGATTGAGCAACCATAAAACATTCACATCTAACCTGTTTTATCACCACTAGTGTTCTCTTTGATACCCACATGAATAAACTGATGCATCTCACCACTGTAGGCGTCAACTGCTACAAAAACCAATGGCCTCCCTTGCCATCACATTTCACAAGATCAATCAAGGATTACAATCCTAAAAATCATTAGGAAACAAACATAATATCAACTAGGCTGTTAACCCTTAAACAAGGCATTCTACCTACAAACACAACAATATATCACAACTCAAATCTTAAGGCTCATGGACTTTACAAGAAAGAGTGTAAATCAGAACCCTACGATGAATTTTAATTTATTAAACAACATATAATTTAGTTTATATTGAATTAACCATTTCATTATTAGTAGGATCCATTTTTGGAAAACCTAAATATAAATCTATCATAGATATCAAAAATAATAAAACATCCCTTTTGCAATAACAACCATATTCAATTACATGCCTTTTTATTCATTGATAAATAATTTGAATTAATTTATGTTTATGTTCTTTACCAATTACCATCAATAACCACATTATATACATTGAAATAATAGATATCACACTATATATGAAAATAAGAAGAAATAATATATGATCGAATAAAATGTATATACCTGGTTCAAATATTAATTATGTCAATTCCATTTTGATCCAATGGGAACAAACAAGATAACTCAAAATGTTCATATAAAATAACTGTGAGACCAAAAATCCCCTACCTCAAATGTCACTTGACATTTTTTACATGAGAACGATCCAAACAATGGATCACGATCACCTCCCTTGTGACAACTCCATCCACCTGAGGATGTAGCAGCATGATCCCACCAACTAAAACCAAATGAAACATAATTAGAATCATAGAGATCACATTCCCTAACATGGAAATTTGAAATGTTAAAATATGGATCATAGGATTGAAAAAAATGGAGGTAGATCGAACCATCTGTAGATGATGGGTCGACACATAATTCTAGAACTAAAACAGTGGGTGAAAATGCAGCATAAAGAAAATTTAAGGGGAAATAATCCAAGGATTAATGATCTACCCCACCAACACTATTGAAAGGCATAAAGGTTTGTGAGGATATCAGCATGGAGCAAGATCATAGAACAATAGAGGATGACATCTCATCCATTTAGATGATTTAATGGAGTTGTGGTTTAAGAGATGATAGATTTTACCTTAAAGGAAGATCACATCAAACTGGGAAGTTTGACCATGTAAAGGCATCCCTAGCATTTAGAAAATTAATATAGGAATTTTGGGATATGATTTGGCCTTAAATTCCGTATAAACATGATTTGAGTGGGTTTTTTGTCAACAAAAATGTTAAACAGGTGAAACTTTTAAATCAATGAATACTGGAAATTTGAAAAAGAAAACGATATAGTTATGGAAACACAATAGAATCACCATTCTAGAAGAACTTTAGAATAACTGTTCTAGAAGCACTATATACTCAACATTTTGGAGACACTATAGAACTACAGTTAGTTGACTCACCATTCTTGATACAGTACAGACCTACCGTTCTAGAATCAATGTACACCCACCATTATGGAAACACTATAGACTCACCATTATGGAAGCACTATAGACTCGTCGTTCTCAAAACCCTATAGACTAATAATTCTCAAAAAATTATAGACCCACCATTCTGAAAACATTATAGACATATCATTATATGTCTCACTACTCTAGAAATATTATAGACATATAATTATCGAAACTATATTGAACAAGAAATCTAATAACATTGTATACATACCATTTTGGAAACATTATAGACCTACATTACTATAAAAACTATTCAAAGAACTAGAAATTTGGATAAATATTGGGGATGGGTCACCTTATTCACTCTAAACACCTCAAAAACCTGAATTTTTCAAGGGAATGGACTAGAAAAGTCTAGGATATTATATGATAAATGTGTGGGCATTATGTATTGTATCAATATAATATAGATGATTATTACCTTGTTGACCATGTATCGTTTTCCACCAACATTCTGTTATTAGATGGTATATGATCATTTAATCCATTTTATTATCAGGGTGAAATTTATCAGAATTATTTATTATTATTGACTACCACTGCACTTCGAATATATGAATTAAAATTATGCCATTTTTATAATATTTTTATCCCTGATTTTATTAAGTGAGTGGTTCCTTACAAAATGGTATGAAGTGTATTGTTACATAGTGTGGTGAATACATTTTAATTAATTAGGATATGGGTAGGGCCCATAATTAAATATCCCCATAATGCATTAAAAATACTCATGAGACATGAAATGTTATGTTTTAATGTGTACCAATTCAAATAATAGGATATTGACTTTTCATAAGGCCATGAAAACATGTTTTTGATGTCTAATATTTTTCACTCCCTCAGTGTGAATACTATATTACTAATGTCCATGTTTTAATTTTTTTCATTTTATAAAAAAATTTCTTAGTTTTTGTTGTTTTTGTAATTATTCATATAATTTATTCTTGGAAAATTATGTATACTGGGATTTCGTTGGACTTCTTTATTTACATATTTCTCGTACTGAACTTCAGATATCACCATAAATTATGTTACTATTTCCTTTGGTTATAAAATAATTATTACATTTTCATGTTTTTAAGGACAGATCATGTGAAATAATTTATGGAATATGTTTAAATCTAATTATTAAATAAGTTGTTTTTTATATTGTGGAATAAAATTTGATTCATAAAAAGATATTGGGATAGTTAGTTAATGTCTTTATTCATAATTATGTAATGATATAAACCTATAATGATACATGGTTTATAATTTAAGAAATAATTGTTAAATATTATCATAATTATTGAAATTTATATCTTGTTTTTTATATCTAGAATCATTTTAGATTAGTTATCATATGTTTTTATCGAACTAGATCAGGGTGTGAAGGTCTTGGGAATCAAAGATTATAAATTCATTTACTTTTTCACAATATTTTGTTCTGGTTTTCTAGGAATATTATTCTCTATCATCTCCCATACATATTATAATTGTTTCAAATGTTAATTTTATTTGACTAACTAATTCTATTAGATCATTGAAAATTTTACATCTGACCAGTTTCCCACTGTACAATGGTCATCCATGAAACAAATACATTGATTAAATCATATTTTACATTCAGAAAGTAACACATTATATAATTTGATTCATAATTAATGATATTTATAATGTTTTGAAATCATACATGATACTGGACTGGGGATGTAACCCATGCATATGAGTGAACAATATATACTTCCATGTATTAGGATTATGCCCAATTGTGTTGAATAAAACCCAATTTTCATTACTAAAAAAATCACTCTACATATGAACATACTGTGGTTGAACAGAATGATTCATTTTTGAATATAACAATCGTATTCTTTTCTCTTTGTTGTTTGATAGAAATATTCCACATGTTTGGACCCTCATAATTTTTCCCATTTAATTACTAGTCCATACGATCATTTATTATGTCGTAAAGATTAATATGTGAAACTGTCCACAAAGATCATGGATCATTTAGTCACATTCCAAATTATATTGTAATTTTTTTTATATCGAACATCTTCTTAATAACTATTAAAATTTCGTTATTCTTTATACCTGATAGAGTTTATCTTTAATAAAATTCAATAATATCTCATTAATTATATTAACAATGACATAACCTTTCCAATGAAATCTTGTGGAATAAAATTTTCATAATGAACTTTTTAAAATAAACTATAATGATAATTAATAATACATCCCTACCCATCCATAAAATTAAATGATCTCACTGATTCAACCACTCATGAATCAACTGATTCATTAGCACTGAGAAAAAATTTGGTTCCCTATAAACCTATATTCAAAGAATTTGATCATTTTAAATATCAAATTATGGAATTTTAACATTATTATTTTCAATACTCCTTGAAATATAATCCTTTACCACACAGACAACATAATAATTACTGATCATATTATATTCCCTAGATAGAATAATATATTTTATCTTCTGGTTATTTATTCCAACATCTCTAATAGGGTGATTTTGATGTTCTTATTCATTTAGAATGTTTCTAAAGGACCATAGACTTATATATATCAATGTTATTCATTCAGGTTTATATTAATTATATCCTCAAACACGTAGTAAGTTTTTTTCAAAGGAATGTAATAATATTATTACAATTTATTCACATTTTTATAGTAGTGATGATTGTAGTAGAATATCCCAAACATTTTCAAAAAACTTCTCCTCAACGGAAATGATCTTCCCTTAAATAAAATGGATGTCATTTATGTGAGAAACCTAAAGTCATCCATCTTATATATTCTTGTTGATAATCCTTTTCATCATGAAAAAACATTTACATAACATTTTCTTAGCATACATGTCTAACAAGGACATCATAAAAACATCAATTATCTTCACCTATTAGGAGTTAAACGTAATCTTTTGATTTAATGAAATCATGACCAACCCAATTGATTTCACACCCATTTATTCCCATTCAAATTGATCTATATTATCCAACCATACTCCCCTCATTGTAATCATAGAAACAATTTTAATGAGATTATCATACATCCATATTTTAATGAAGTTATTTTCCATTCCCAAAAACTAATCTATCTAGAACATAACATTTATTACATTATACTATTCATTGATAGTAATTTCCAAGTGAGTTCCAATACAAAATAGAATATAATTAATATTAACTAAGTGGCCTATGATTGGGAAAATGCTCAGCTAGAAAAACCACAAGCATTGATACTACATGTTGAAAATATTCTAATCTTCAATCACCAAACTCTATCCACCGGAATATAAAACATAGTAGAAACAGATCATCTCAATTGACTATAAAGTCATTGTTAATTGAAATATGGGAAGTCCTCTTATCCTACTTGTAACAACAAGTCGAGAATGTACACACTCCCTATAACTCACGACATTCAAATATTCTGGAAATATTGATAAATGGAAGGAAATTTGAATGTTTATTGAAGAAATATTAGTTATGTATCCATTTGAGAAACACCATATTCTCTTCTATTTAAATATGTATAAAAAATATAATTAATTTTTAATGTAATAAAATTTGATAAATAAATAAAATAAATATCAATATCATATCATACCACTTAAATGATTGGTACAATTAACTTATAGTAACTATTAAATTGTTATAATTTTATTTGACCATAGATAACCAAGAATTTTCACATATATTATTCATTGTTTTTAACATAATTATCCCTAAAAACAAAACTAGTATTGGAAGTCTATATGTATTCTTGAATACAATGTACATAAAAAATCCATATAAAAATAAATTAACATTATTTTAATATTAATAATGAGATCCTAAATAAAATTTTTGCCCTAAACTCTATTGGATAACAATGAAAATACCATGACAAAAGGGGTGAACAAAAAATATATATAATGGAATAATCTAGATGAGGAATCATAACATGTCAGTTAAAGGTATTTCATGATATCATTAAATAGAAGGATTATGAGTAATCACATGAGATCATTAAAATTGAAATTATTTTATAAGATCATGTATATGTTGTAAATTTTATTAGATACATATACCATGACTTAAGAATATGTCAATGATAACATCTACGAAAACATCACATAGAGGGAAGAGTCATATAAAATATTAGGGTTACATCCTAAATCTATATATAAAAACTTATTTGATTGAATATTAGACATTTAATTTTAAAAATATCTGGGAATAACCATTATAAAAATTTCATTATTATTTTTTCCCCAAAATGAAATCAATAAAAATTAATATTCATAAGAATTTTCCATTTTAATAAATTTGTTTCATAATTTTACCTCAATTCACAATATGAGTAAATTTCATAGGGATTTTAAATAGAAAAAACTATGAATTATTATGGAATTTAATATATGAAAACATAATAATATTCCACAAAATAATGTGTTTGTTTGTGAATTAATAATTCAATTATATTTTTATAAATTTTATAAGTAATAGAATCTTTTCCCATGTCTAGGTTTGACTTTAATGATAGAATTAGAGAATTGATTTTATATAATGTATAAACCTATAATAATAAGGGATAATGATATTGGTATATATTTATGTGAAATATATAAATAATTTATAGGTAATATGTAATATTACATTGATTTAGATAGTATGTTAGAGATACAGTTTACATAACCAATGAAAAGGGATTGTTTAGAGAGATCACAAACCTTAAGTATCATCCTTCTTTGTACATGTTATAAACTCATAATTATTAAATATAAATTTGTTTTAAAATTATTTTAGAACCATACTAGTATATATCATACCATACATTATTTTCTTGTAATATCTTACCCCAAGTATATATAAAAGTTTTTGGTTAATTAAATTATTTTTGGGTAATTACTACTTTGTTTTTCTTTCTTTTTTTCTTCAACAATATCAATATTTATACATTTATCAATGATAAATAATCACATGAATTTAAAAAATGAAACTAAAATAATAAATATTATATATAAATATATTCATTTAAAAAATTTAGATATAAAAATTGAATTACATCATTAATGGAGATGATAGGTCATACTTATGCATGAATGATGTTTCCATTATTAATGAATGGAATGAAAAAAGGGAAATAATAAACCACCATTATAAATTCATGATAATATGATAAATTTAATATATATTAATTAAATCCATCTTTATAACCATTAAAGTGAGGCGGTGATT
Organism: Viscum album; assembly: GCA_963277665.1. NCBI lineage: Eukaryota > Viridiplantae > Streptophyta > Magnoliopsida > Santalales > Viscaceae > Viscum > Viscum album. The sequence continues at coordinate 900,719,065 of OY728127.1, forward strand.
GAAAAAAAATAACAACGACTTACAAGGTGGTACTCCTTCGTACACCCTAAAAATGATTAGATTTCCCTTACCACTGTAAATAATATAGATGTAAGTGATTTTGTTATCATAATAACGTCTATGTATAATTATTATAGTATTTTTATTATCTAATAAATTTTAAGATGTTTTTATGGATGTACAAGAAGAAATAAATCCAAAACATTCAGTTAAGAACTAAGATCATCATATGAATTAAAAAAAATTATTTACCCCTTAAACCCTATAAGGTTTGTATTATTCCAAATATAGGACGATTATATAATGGGGATGGATTTAGTATATAATTTGGGTAGGTCTTGGATGAAATAAATTGGTTTTTTATTTGTTGATAAATGAGTAGACGAGTTTCCCTTTTGTAAGTGAAGGTGATGCACTCTTGGAATTACATAGAATATTAAAATAATAAAAATTAATTTTCAAGTCAATATAGATAAAAATAGATATAATTGTAATAAAATATGAGGAATTTTTAAAAATATATCATGAAATTGTTTTTCCATGTTTAGATTTTTTTTCAATCATACGTATTTAATTTAACCTTAGTTAACCGATTTTAAAAATTACTATAATAACAATGTTTTTACTCATTTGTGGTCAATGTAGTGTCTATAAAAGGAATTTTTTTCCCTTAGATGAAAATAGATTATATTTTTTAAATATAAAACCATAATATTTCTGAATATATTTTTTATTGATTTTAAACCATTTAATAAAATATTATTTGTTTTGTAATAATATTAATGTTATTTTTGAAACTATTCATTTTATTTGAATTTATAACACATGAAAATAATGGAATTGAAAAATATTCCCTTAAAACCTCTTTAATATGTTATTTTATTAAAACATGTAAATCATTAATTCATTCACATTATATTACTTATAATAATTTTAAAATTGTTTGTTCTATTTTCTTAATAATTAAATAAATACACAATTGGCATTGTGTAAGCATTTAGGTTAAGTATTTAATCTCTAAGAATTAAATTTATATTTCACTTATAAAAAAACTATTTATATTATGAACATAAATTTTATAATAGATCATACCCTCATTTTATCCCTATGTTAAGAATTTAGAGAGAAAAAATCTATGAGAATGTTATTTTGGACATTTCATTACATATAATAATATAAATGTCAAAAAAAGTAAAATATTGAAAAGGGGTCAAATATTCTTGAACCAAGGACATAAATTCATGAATTAAACTCATATAATAGGGTGAAATCATGTTTTAAGGTCATTTTTTACTTATCATATTAATTTAATCATTAATTACTAGATTTATGTTTACTGTGGTCACAATTATTTATCCTTGATTAATATTTAAATTGAAAAAACGGTTATATTCAAATAAAGTATAAAATTTATAATTACAAATATTAGTATATTTTTAATGATTTAATTTATATATCATTCATATATTAAATTAACGATTAAAATACAGAATTTTGGAAAACTCGAATTTTTAGAAGAAATTTCATTTTATTTATATAAATGGTTTTATTCCAAATTCATGTATAAATCTCATTACAAAGGCTATAATTAGATTAAATATTAGAATATTTACTTATTGTTTAAACTAATAATACATTCAATCTTACCTTTAATATAATTTTAAATAAAAAAATAACTCTTAATCAACTTTTTTTATTATTCATTGAAAAATTATTCTTTTATGAAAATTTAATAAAATCACCTTAAGATATTTTGTAATGTTTTAATGAAAATATGGAAATAATACTTTCAATATAAATTTTATAAATTTTCTATAATTTATTTATAAAATTTGATCACAAAAAAATTACAAATTATTTTCAAGAAAATATATTATTTAAACATTAAAATAAATTTACAAAAAATCTGTTCTTATTTGTTTAGAAATAGTAAATTAATTATTATTAAGTATAACTGAAAATTATATATATATTAAATATATGTTAATCATATTAATACCAACCAATTCAAGAAGTTGTTTATATTGGTAATATATAAATAATAATATTTCTGCTTAGTTTATGCTTGGTGTTGTATGTCGTATACACTATAAAAAAATGAGTCATTTTAAAATATAGTTGTAATTTCCCGGAATGTCCGTATAGATTTTTTATTATATGGAATTATTTTGAGTCTTTGAAATCTAATGGTCTGTGATTCTGAGGCTCGGGTGCCTAGAATGAACTATCAAAGTGTTGTTATGCATTAATTAGCATGCATAATATTTTTTCCTAAAAATGTAGAATAAATCTTAAAAAGTTTCCTGGATCATAAATATGAGGGAACCGTTGTGTTCATGATATTGGGTTTAATTAAGGTGTGACATAAGTTTATTCGGGGCATGCCTCTTGTTAGAAAACCCAAAAATGACCTAATTGTAATTAAAATAATTAAATAAAGATATTTTATTTTTCAAATGCTTATAACTCACAAATGGAGACTCGATTTAAATATCTGAGACCACCGATGAGCTACTGAGGGTATTTTTTTAGGAACATATTATCATTGGCATGTGCTGGCCAATAGTGGAAGTTAGTTTTTGGCCCTAATTAAAATAATAATATAACAATTATTTTATTTTTAAAATCAATAGCATGTAAACGATAAATCAGATTGAAAATCTAAGAGTACTGTGGATTTCCTTGGAGTGTGTTCTACTTGGGCGTAGGCTAACCATGAATGGAGCAGGTTTAGGGTGAACATTAATAATTTATTGAAAATTTTTAAGTTGTGTTCTGAAAACGTGTGGGCGGTGTTTCCTATATTTTTAACCAGTGCTTGGATTAAAAAATCTAAGGACACGGTTGAATATTTATCACTAAGATTATCTTTAGGAAGGCTTTACTTCCACTATAGTATATCTGGAAAAAAATATAGATTTTTTGAGTTCTTAAAAGAATAATAATATAACATTGTTATTTTTTTCCTCCAACAGAAACGTGGTAGGGTGGAACCTGTGATGTGTCAAGAGATTGAATTGCATGACCCATCAAACCTTATGTATCAACGTCATTCGAATTTAGGAAGGTTCATATTAAATGAACCCCCTTAAATTTCATGATTGTTACATAGCCTCCACCCTCTTATTTATATGGTTTTTTTTGGGGGGGGGGGGGGTGGGGTATTGGAACGACATCACCAAGAGACGACGCTTTGGTAACGTGCCGACATGCCCATCACTTAGAGACGGAAGCCAGTTCCACCGATCAGTGATGAGCGATACCGAACCCCGAACTAACGAACGATGGTTGAGCGACATCATTGGCTGGTGTTGTGGGAGTGACGAAGACCAACATTTCCTTAATCATGGTTGGTCTCCATCCTTATGGAGTTATGGTTTACATTTTATTATAGTTTCAATAGTTTTTGAATATTATTCCACCCCCTTTATATCAGTCTAATGTGGAATGTGTGGGCCAAATGAATGAGGCCCGAAGCCTCTGTCTTTTGATTGAATTTTGGTGAATTCTTCATGAGATTTACATTCGGGTTGAATGAGACACTGGATGACTAGTGACAGTAGAGGACAACAATGGACGACTGTAGAGGTTATAGTATAGCACCATCACGTGCGTCCAGAAGAGGAGGTCACTGTAGTAGTTGCATCACATGAAGACGACAACCAGTAATGGCTGGAACTAAAGGAAGCGGCAACACACCATCACGTGTCGTGGGAGATGGGGGTCATGAAATATCACCACGGTGGAAAAAAGAGGCTGGAAACAACTGGCCACAGACGAAGGAGGAGTACTGTGCCGTCGCGGGCCACAGGAGGAGGCCACAGCTTGAAGCCATGGCTGGTGGAGAATGGAGGGGATCACACCACACCGGGTTGGCAGGAACCCAATCAGCAGAAATGGCCGACCGTTACGAAGTGGTGTAGTGCCCCACTGGAATTCAGAAATAGCCCCACACCCATGGGGATAGGTGGAGAAACATGTTCCTCTTCTGGAGGACCTGGTGGGCAGTAGTCTGGACCCGCTTCCCACCGGTTCAGGTCAAAAAAGCAGCTTAGTGGGCCAACACTGGTGGGAAGAGCCTTGCCTGATGGGCCGGGCAAACCACGACCCTGGCTGGTGAATCAAACCAGACCGACCCCAATGGACCAGACCCTATGAACTGGGCCAAACCTTAGTAGGCCAGACCTTAGCAGAGTTAGTTGGACCCCAGGACACATTATGTCAAGCCGGTCTGACCAAGTCAGACAGGGCCCAAGCCCAACCGGTCCCTGGATAAAGAAACACCTGTAACTGACAAAACGGGTGTCTGTTATACATGCTGTCAGGGGAATTGGGATCCCCTTTGGGAATCATTCCCTATGAAGTCTTTAGGTGGGCCGGACTGAGCCGGGCCAGACCAAGGTGGGATCACCCACGTTTCTCAGAAAGTGGTGTATCTAACAGACCTGAAACCCATTTAACGAGCTGTATACAGTTCCATAACCCTTAAGGAGAGGTGGTCCTGTTGGTATACTCTACATGAGTTTTAGAGAATATTTGAGTGTGTATAGGTTGGATAGAACTTCAATCCAACTAGTCCCTAAAAAGTTTAATGCTTATATTTTACAGACTGGGTGTCTAATTGACAAGCCATCTATTGTATTGGAACCCTGAGGAAATGATGGTATATTGGGATAATTATTCATGGAGATTCGTGGAGGATGAGGTGTGAACGATGGCTTGATGGTCAATTATCCCATAATCAAGCGTACTACAAGTGGGAATCCTATGGCTGGCAGTGATACGAAGGTTGGAAATAGATCATACAAAGGTTAGTACCGAGTGATACTATGTGGCTCAGAACTGATCCTGTGGGGGTCAGAACCTGTGTGGTTTTGTGCTCAACGATCATATGAGGGTAAGTAGATACCGATCCTATGGGTTTTAGATCCTGTGTGGGTCATCACTTAAGGATCCATTGTGGGTCAACTCATACTGATCCTTTGTGGGTCAGATCCTACGTGGGTAACTGCGAGGGTGAGTACCTATCGACTCTGGGTGGGTCAAATCCTATGTGGATCATTGTGGGGGATATTACCTATTGATCCTATGTGGGTTAGACTCCGTATAGTAATAAACAGTGAATCCTGATAATATACGATGATCTTGCACCATGACTGATCATTTATACTTTTATACATCACTAATACATGGTGTGAGATGATTCTTTTAGCTTCATGTTGATACATGTATGGTAGTTTTAACTTCAGAGTGATATATTCATTGTGATAAATGTTTTGAAATTTTACCTTTTTGGTGATATATTCATGGTGATACATGTGGGGTACTTTTTTCTTACGTGGTGATATGTTTGTCGTGATACCATTGTGGTACTTTTACCATCGTGGTGATATCTTCGTAGTGTTACCTGTGTGGTGCTTCAACCATTGTGGTGTTATCTGTTTGGTACTTATACTTTCATGGTATTACCTAGGTGGTAATTTTATATTCATCATTTTACCTGTTTGGTACTTCAACCACTGTGGTGTTACCTTTGTTGTATTCTTCCATCATGTATGAGATGCGTATATTTTGTAAACATAGGTATATGTATGCGATTATACATATGTAGAGATGATGAATGCATAATTCTTTGTGATCATGGTCTTTATTTGTGGGTTTTACTTTGTTAAACTCTAGGAGACCTTTATGTGTCATGGGGTCCCTATGGAGTATGGTTACACTCACCCCTGCATGGGTTTCGCCCGCACATTATTGTGTCTTGTGTAGATGAAAGACAACATTGATTGAGGATGAGGGAGCCTAGACATGACGGTTGTCAGTGGTGGACAATTTGACGTTGTGTGATGAATGACTACTGATTGTGAATTGTACCTAACATTTAGGTAGGATCCTTGGTGGATGATCCGGGAGCTGTTTTTTTTCATTTTAGTTGTACTTGTACTTTCTAGTTGGGATTTTATTCCAACCCCTTTACATTCATCACACTTTTTACTACTAAAGATTACTTCGTGGTTGCATCTTGTTCTGATCATGGATTTTTTTGATAATATAGGTTTAAATTAAATGCCTTCCTATTATTGGATACACCTTTCTGGTGCTAGTCGTCATCCCCAGGCCTTTAGTAGGTGGGCATTGGGTAGTCATGACACGGTCCCTGGGGATGGGTCGTGACAAAGTGGTATCAGAGGAGTAGTTTATATCAATTCACTATGAATCTAATCTTTTTTATCTGGAAATAGTGTTAAGTGTTATGAGTGTGGTTTTCTGTATGGTTAATCCATTGTTGGTGTGGCGGCTGACGTATCAATACACCAGGAATCTGAATTCTGATTTCCAACTCAGCACATGAAAACAATAATTGCGTGTCTTTTAATGTTTTTATTATGATTTCATTGAGAATTATCACCAGTTATAACTTAATGATCATGGAACACCAGTTCATTACTAGGATGCGGCCACATAGATAGCCAGCTAGGATTCCCGAGAGAGTACACAATGATTTCCCACCATGCGATGTGGCCTCGATGCAAGGCCCTATTACAGTGTTAACACCTTTGGTTTACGTACCAACTATGTCACTTCCTGTTGGTCAGGAGTTACAACTGTCGATACTCATAGAGGACACAATTAGTCTTTGTGCCATACACATGTTTTAGCATTAGATACCCCTCAGGTTCTGAGGTGGAATTGACTCACATGTGGCTAAGGAGTGGCTTGAGGAGGTGACCGTGTTTCCATCTAGCCAGGGCACCATTCAAAAAGATAGTGTTCCTTGTTGAGAGCCTTCAACATAGCTAAAAAGGATGATTACAGGGTTTACATTACACTGATCATGCGATGAGGTTACTTTTCTATAGATAATCATGAGAATCTTCCTTAGTGTAGGGGGTCTTTTCCAAAAAAATGCTATGGGGTGATTGTTCAATAGAGAATCTACAGCTATGGATGGATAACGTTTCAGTAGATGAGTATTCATTGAGGTGTACCAACAATCCTAAGTAAACGCTGAATATAGTATGATCAGTTCTTCGGTGATCTGACCTCTGAAATATGTGTTTTTAGGGACATTTGAGCCATAAATAATCATCTAAGAATTCCTACATATGTTAGGGTGCTAGAGAGAACCTTTCTGGTTGAATGTTCTTTGGATAAGCGGATAAAAATCGTAAATGTTAACAACAGGAAAGCAGGAGACTGACACCATTCTGAGAGACTTGGGCATGTAAAATGCTTCAAGAAGAGGAAATTATAGGGTGGATGAATTTGCACAACATCCAACTTGGAAGTGGATCTAGGAGAGAAGAATTAGGTTGAATATATATTGAAATGATACAACCACCACCCCAATATAGTCCCCACCAGGCTTGGGAACATGTAGGACAGGGGAAAGGAGTAGTAGCATGTAGTCAGGGGGTGTGACTCAAGGGCTCCAGAAATGATTCAACATACTTTCTGTTTCAACTACTACCTAACGTATTAATAGAAATAGGTACCAATCATACCATCTAGCCGAAAATCTTGTTCTAGACCATGAGTTTCTATTTAAACGAATGAAATTACCCTTACATCAAGAGATTCCTTTGTTAGGATACCCAATAAACACATTTACAACAATGGTTTGATCTGTCCCTTAAGGGGAGTGTTACAGTTGGAACCACTTGGTGATAGCATCGAGGCCTTACGTCATTAGTTTGGGTACGAATTGGTTGTACATAGTTCATACTCAGATTTACTATATTGGGAAAAAAGGATGTAGTATATCTATAGTGTTGTAATGGATTTTCCATGGTCGACAAAAAATGAAACTCAAGAAGCATAGGATAATCTCACGCATAAAAGGGATCAGCCGATCACTCTTAGTTGGCCAGCCTTAACCTCGTGGTAGTATGAGTTTTGAGTTCTTAGTCCCCAAAAGTTGTAGTAGAGTGTGGGGACATCTTTACAAGGGATGTTTCTAGGATTTCCTCCACGATGGGAGAGGTATATTTTTGTGGTTTGGGTACTTCCAGAGATCTTTACCAGACTTCTCTAGGGTAACTACACAATTTTCATTATTGGAATTGAATGGGGAGCCTTTCTTATGGATGGAGAAGTTTCAACAAAGCTTTCAAGAGAGGAGACATAGACGAATGAGTGCCCCCATATTGAGGCCACCAGAAGAGGGTTTTGGGTATGTTGTTTATAGAGACTCATCAGTGACCATAAAAGGTTGTTTCCTGATGGGGAAGAGGGAAGTGACTTGATATGTCTCATGAAAGATGAGACATAATGAGAATAACTAGGCTACCGATGACCAGAAGATAGCAGTCGGGGTCTTTTTGCTGGAGATGTAGTGACACTAATTGATGGGAGAAATGTTTACTGTTTACCCTGATTCGAAGTGTCTCACATTTGTCTTTCCATAGAATCACCTAAACCTGAGACGTCAACGATGGATAGAGTTCCTCTAAGACCATGAATTTTAGATAGTCTATACTTATGGGAAGGGGAATGTGGTAGCATACACACCCAATAATGTGACTAGTCTATAGTTGTTGAGTGAGGTGTTAGAGCATCTAGTCGCGCTGCAGATTTCCTTCGTGGATATATATAGAGCATTATACCTCAAGGCTATAACTGTCACCGTCCCACATATTCAGTGAGTTTACGAGGAAAATCATGGGACGTTGAATTCGAGGCCTAACGTCTCATAAATCTTTAAGAGGATTTCATAGAGGATGTTCTAAAGGTGGGGACGACATCATTCTCTTTAGAGGATGCACCCTGGTACCTGTGATGCTTCAGGAGGAGGTGTTGAGGGAGTTCCATACATCACCTTTTAACGGTACATCATGGAGTTTTAATGGTATATGAGGACTGACGACATTAGTACTGGTGGCTAGGGATGATGGAAGCAGTGGGAGAGTTTGTATGAGGATGCCTCACTTATCAGAAAATGAAGACTACATACAGCTGGTAGAAGTCTTATGCCAACAGGAGATGGAGACCCTTGGAGTTTGAGGAGGGATGCCATTTCTTCCTATGACTATCACCATAATGAGGATTGTAGTGGGTTGTTCAAGGCAACAAGATTTCTCCATGGTTCAACGATCATTTGCAGATTTTTTTCTATAGTTTTGGCGAGGTGGAATACCATCTAACTCATCCCCCACAAATTCACTAGCTGCATAATGATTCCCATGTTCCGTATTAGAGGAGAAACATGTTTAATCATCCGCACAATATCGAATGGGGCAAGCTAGACTTAACGAATGGGTGACATTTACTGAGTACTCAGTGGAGATAGAGGATCAACAAGAGTGAGTCCTTCATTGATGGTGGATCCCTCTATTTTAATTTTGGTGGCTGCATTAGAACCTCCAACAGGGCCCATGGATGTGGGAGGCTCAGATTCGTTCTCAGCACCTTCTTTTGTTTGTATTGATTTTTTTTGGATTTTGAGAATGTAAAGACCTAATGTGGGGATAATGTAATTTCTCTTAATTTTTGTATAATTTTTTTATTAGATAGAAATATTTTGACACCAAGAATTCTAACGGTGTGTGATTTTGAGGGCCTGGTATCGTTGAATGATCCATCGATGTTTTTTTAATCGTTAATTATCAGGTGTATGATATTTTTCTAAAAAATCGAAATAACTATTATAAGGATTCATAGATTATAAATCTGAGGGAACTATTAAGTTCAAGATGGTAGGTTTATCCTAGGTGAAACATTATATTAGTTGGCATAGACCTCATGTGAGAAATCCTAAAAATGGCATAATGGTAAATAAAATAATTAAATAATGTTATTTTATTTTTCAAAAGCATATAACATGTGAATGGTGACTCAGATTAAAAATCAGAGTCAACCACTGATCTCGTGAGTGTATTTTTTTGGGTAGAAACCAACATTGGCCAGTGTAGTCTAATAATGAATGTTAGTTTTTGGACGTAAAACAATAATTGAGTAACAATTAATTTATTATTAAAATCAGTAACTTCTAAATGATAACTCATATTGAAATTAAGAGAGTACCGTTGAGTTCATTGGGGCATGTTCTCCTTAGCCAGATCCTAAACATAAACCGTGTGTGTTGAGGGTGAACATTAATAATTTATTGAAATTATTCTATGGTACGTTCATTAAATGCATGGGGGGCATTTTCTATCATTTAAACGGGTGCTCAGAATAAAAAATATGAGGGAACCGATGATTCCGCAGCACCAGGATTCGCAAAAGGGAGGCTTCACATCGGCCATAGTATGTCCGTCAAAAAGTTATTTTTTGGTAAATTATAAATGAATAATAAAATAACCATTTTAAATTATTTTTTTTCCACCAATAGGCAAGAGGTAGTGTTGGACCAGTGACGTGTCAACCCATTGAATGGTTTGACCCTTCAGATCCTATGTAACATCATTGTTGGAATTTAGGAAGTTTCCTATTAAATGAACCCCCATAAATATAACTATAATTATTTACCCAGCACCTCTCCTATTTATATTGATATTGGGGGGCATTGAAATGGCTTCAATAAGTGACGAAGATCTGGTAACGTGTCGCGATTCCATAGACGTGGAGGATGTATCCTGTTCTAGTGACCGGTGACGAGCGACACTGAACCACGATCTAATGAACGACGATTCAATGACATCGTTCGAGGCTTTCTATAGGGGAGACGAATACCGGCACATCATTAATCATGGGAATTATACATCATTCATTAGGTAGTGTTTATTTTTTGTTATAGATTCAAGATTTGCCGAATCTTAAGCCACTATCTAGCTATCAAGAAAACATGGAGGGAGTAGGAAAAAAACAAGGCCTCGACTATCCACCATTTTTATAGATTCTATGCGTTCTTTATGAGATTCAACTTCACATAGAACGAGACCTGGGATGACAAGTGATGGCGGCGGCCGTCAACGTCCGCCCGTAGAGGAGATTGTAGTGCGCCATCATGTGCCCCCGGTGAAGAAGGTTGTGGCCACTTTCATGGAAAGTGAAGATGGAAACTGGAAATGGTTGGTCATGATGGTAGTGATGGTGTGCTGTCAAGTGAATCCATAGAAGGGGGCCACATATTATCACCACGGTAGACAAAAACAGCCAACCATAGTCAAAGGCGAAGCATTGCGCCGTCACGCGTTGCTGGATGAGGCCGCAACTCGAAGCTGCGACAGGTGGAGAAAGGCAAGGCTCGCACTGCATCGGGTTGGAAGACCGTTGAATGGCCGAAACAACCGACTATTACATGGTGGGGTAGTACCCAACCAGATGGTCGTAACGGCCCTGTACCCACGGGCCCAGTTATAGAAACAGGTCCGCCCTCTGGTAGACCGGGCCGGATGCGGCCCAGAAGATCATGTCGAACCTGCCTAACATACCAAAACCACCTAGAGGACTAGACCTTCCAAGCCAACCGGACCCTCCCATTAGACCGAACCCACCCAGTGGGCTGGGCCGGACCCATGGCCCAATGGGCCTAGTCAAACCTGCGACCTAGTGGGCCAACACGGTTGAGCTGATCCCCACCCGACGGGCTAGGCCAACCACGACCCGAGCCATCGAACCGATCTGAGCCGACCATGATGGACCAAAACCATTGAATCAGGTCAACCCATAGTCAGTAAGTCCCAAGAAGGGTAAGGTAGACCTCAGGACCAATTGTGTCTGGCCGGTCTGACCAAGTCGGACCGAGCACAAACCCAACAGGTCCTTGGATATAAAAATGCATGTAACTGTAAACCATGGTGTCCTTTCGACATACAATCAGTGGAGTTATGATCCCTTTTGGGAAGTGGTTCTTCAGATGTATTTCGGTCGGCCCGACTGAGCCATGCCGAACCAAGGTGTGATCACCCCTATTTCTCGGAAAGGGGTGTACCAAAAATACATGGCTCCTGTTTGAAGAACAGTCTACAACTCTAGAAAACATATGACAATGCAGTCCTTTTGGTATTCTTAAATTGAGTTTTTAAGCTAGTTGGAGTGTGGATGGTTTGGAATGAACCCAAATCCAACCAGGCCCTTGGAACTAAAACACTTATAAGTCACAGACCTGGCATCCGATTGATGCGTTCGCTGCTGCGTTGGAACCATTACATAATGGTAAAGCTTTGAGATAAATCATCATGGAGCTTTGAGAAAGTTGAGGTATGACAAATGGTTTGAGTGGAGGTTCTCCCAGAATCTTGTGTACTATGAGTGGGAATCCAGTGGCTGGTAGTGAGGTATATGTTAGAGATAGATCATACAGAGTTTTGTGTGGATTGATATTGTGTGGGTCCGAAAAAATCCTCTATGGTTCATATTTTGTGTGGTTCAATGCTCAGAAATCCTATGTGGGTCAGTACCTACCGATCTTATGGGGGTCAGATCCCGTGTGGGTCAGCGGTCAGTTATCCTATGTGGGCCAGAGTATACCTATCGTGTGTGGGTCATTTCAGGGGTTAGTACGTATCAACTGAGGGCATGTTGAATCCTGTGTGGATAATTACGTGAGTTAGTACCTATCGATCCTATGTGCGTCAAACTCTGTATGGTCAACATCAATGCCTCTCGAATGGATAAGATGCTATAGCTCCACGACTGATCATCTGTACTTCAATACATCACTAAAACCTTGGGTGAGAGGAGTCTTTTCCATTGTGGTGATTCCTATGTGGTAATTTTACCTTCATGGAGATATATTTGTGGTGATACCTATATGAGAAATTTTACCTTTGTGGTGATATCTTCGTGGTGATATATGTGTGGTACTTTTACCCTCATCCTGATATCTTGGTGGTGTTACCTGTGTTGTACATCTACCTTCATTATGATGTCTTTATGATATTACCTATGTGGTACTTCATGATTTGTAAGTTTTATTCATGGTGTTAATTGTGTGTTACTTCTATCTTCTTGCTGTTACCTACGTGGTACTTTTACCTTCATTATGTTACCCGGGTAGTATTCTTCCCTCATGTATGGGATTAGTATATTTTGTAAATCGAGGTATATGTATGAGCATATACCTAAGTAGAGTTGATGACCGCTTCATGCCTTTTTGATTGGGGTCATTCTTTGTGGGTATTCTTGTGTGGAACATTGGGAGACCTTTGGGGGTTACAGGGTCCCTATTGAGTATTTTTATAATCAACCATGCATGAGTTTTTCCCATGCCTTATTGTTTCTTGTGTAGATGATGGAGATCTTTGATCAAGGATGATGGAACTAGGACTAGACGATGCATAGAGGTGGACAATTTGACGTGGTGAGATGCTGGACTACTGATCATGAGTTGTACATACCCATCAGGTAGGTTCCATGGTAGATGATCCAATAGTGTTTTTTATCTTTTTAGTTGTACATGTACTTTCTAATTGGTCTTGTATTCCTATCGCTTTACTTTCATCAAACATTTTACTATAGCAGTTTAATTTGTGGTTGCCTCTTGTTGTGCGCATTTATTTGTGTGATTGTACATCTTTAAAAGACATTACTACCCATTAAGGGAGACACCTTTCCGGTGTAAGTTTCCGTCACCTAGCCTATAGAAGGCAGGCTTGGGGTAGTCGTGGCACAGGCCTCAGGGGACGGGTCTTGATAGTTGGTGTGTTATTTGCATCTCCCTTATGAAATTTCACCATAAATGTTTCGTAATACATGTTTTGGTGAAAATAATATTATGTACTTATGCTTCATGTATTTATCAAGTTCCTATATTGCCTCTTTGTATTTATGGTTTCTCCATAGTACATTGACATGGTGAGTTGTCTTGTTGAATATTACATTATCTCTATAGTCCAATATTTTCACCAGTTTCTCCGATTAAGTGAGATCATTTTCTAGATAAAAAACCAATGAATTATGTAAATGTGATGGATATAGTATGTAATTTCTTAATATATATACATGGAAGACATCATGTAGTGGAGAGATAGTTGGTGGGAGGGCTTGTCGATGGGACAAAATTCCAATGAAATCATGAATCTATAAGGGTATTATGTACATGATAATTAGATTTAAATTCTATTAAAACCACAATAATCTCTTCCCTAGAGATATTTTGAGTATCAATTTAGCTATAATATCAAACTAAAGGGGTAGTTGATGATTTTTACCATTACACTTATTTTTACTATGTGGAGCCTTGATATGCTGGTAAATATTCATGACTATTTTTTATTACATCAAAAAAAATTCATTTCCCAAATTCTAGTGTTCAATAACTTCAACCCAACACACAATTGTTCTGAATATATTACCATTATGTGAATTATAAAAAGCTATTTGAATGCTTGAGGGAAAAATATTATTATACAAGAACTCAAGATGAGAATTATGTTCATATGATTCTTCATTAAATTAATTATGAATTATCTCATCTTGTTTTGTAGCGTCTGTTATTGTCCACATAGATTAGTCATCAGTTTGGGGGGTGATCATTAATAATTATGTTCTACTCAGTGTTTTGATAATTTTAGAGACTCTTCTATAACTTTGGGGTAAATCATGGATCGTTGTAAGATACAAATGATTGTGGGTATCCATGAAACCTCACCACCACTATGATATATATCTTGCAAATTGATAATGTTAAACATCCTCACCAATTGAAATGATATAAGTAGATTTTTTAGAGAATCTATCACACACACTAAGGGGCTTTATTTACTATTCATGTATTTGAAAAATTAGTGACAATGTCAATGTTTATTTTTCCCAATTTCCATCTAGGATTGAGTAATGGTTCAACAATACTCATAGATGATTTCTTTTCAAAAATAAATTTGTTACTAAATTGAAACAGTGATAAATATTTCATGATATCCTATTTCATATTGTGAAAAAAATAATACTCTCATAGGACTCGATACATATTCAAACTCCTTGATAGGAGGGTAAGGTTCAAGCTAGGTTCATCATTCAAAAATTCCTTCTTTTTCATAGTATTTGATAGTATACATAGTCATGACCAAATATATTAACTCCCATTTTATTAATATAGAACATTGAGGATTTCCATTTACTTATAGCTTCCTAATTATTATGAATTTCAATATCTTTTTAGCATATATTATCTTTTTGGGAATGAATGGTTGTGTAATCAGTTGAAAAAGAATGATGATGTTCATTCCGTCATGATTCCCATGTCTATATTCATCAAAAATTTTATGTCCAGATATTTCCTAATTCTTATAATTTATAATGTCTCTAGATCGTTTCGACATAGAGAATTTTGCAATTTGTTTTATTTCCTAGGATGGTAATGGATTTTTTAGTCATATTCATTTGCAATCTCTAAAAATCATTGATGATACATTTTGATCTCCTCATGTGTGATTATATATTTGAGGCACTTATGATCTGAATATATTTCACACCAATCCTGCAACGACCAAGAAGCCTATCAATGAAATTAAGCTTTTTTTATTATTTCATATAGTATAAATCACAAAAAATCACATATAGATCCAAATAATAACATTATAAAATATTAATGAATGAAATAAGAGGTATTAAAGAACGATAAGGAACCAATACCGATGAAATAGTTACATTCCCTTCAGAATAGTATTATAACCCTTAAGAATGGTAAACTAACCAAATGAATAATAACATCATACATGAAATAGTAAATAAAATTTAGGAGTCTTAGTAATGAAATTATGATTTAATTATATCATAGTATAAGTAAAAGAATATTTTAAAAATGACTTTTTTTTTTGTTTTTTTGTATGTCAAAATTATTAATGTAAAATTTTTATAACTTTTGAAATGATTTAAAATAAAATGTATTTACATTAAATATAAAAAAATTAATATTTTTTTGTATTATTATTTTATGATAATTTTATGTGACCTTCGATAATTTATCAAAGTGTAATAAAATTAGTTATAATTTAAAAGCATTTATTATTTAATTATATGAATATTTTAATTATTAATTAAATTTCCAATATATTGAATAATAATTCCATAAAATGGTTTTAATTATAAAATTATATAAATCAACAAATGGTGATAGGTGAATTTGGGAATTTTTTTGAAATAGTTAAATTTTTTGTGAATATTAAAATACGTTAATTTACTGTATAATTAAATAAATGAATTTTTGAGACATTCATGAGTCATGGATTTTGTATGAGACCATTAGATCAAAATCACATGAACAAATTATTATATTAAGTCTCAATAATTCTCACTATTTATAGACTTGATTAAAATTATAAACAAATAAATGAAATATTTAAAAACATTCCTCTCCTCCACTATAAATACCACCCCTCACCACTAATTCTCTTCACAAAATCCATTCATTGATTCTTTCTAATTTTATAATCAATACACATACAAATACCCTCCCCCATGTCTAGAATCCATTATTCTAATCAAAAGGTTTAATCCAATTCTATTATGGAGGTTCTCAAGGAGGAATATTCATGAGGTAAAAAGAAACATTCTTTTATTATATTTTATTTTCAATTTCAATTATTTTCTCCTCTTCCCTCAACTACCGTGTACAATGAAACATGATAAATAAAATAACATTTATATAATTGAATTATTTCATGTCGAAATAAAGATACATAACAAATATCCAATCTCTATTTCTATTTCATTCTATAAATGAAAACATCGTCCGTGATGTGTCAATATACCGACATCATAGATGATGGAAATCATTTTCCATTAACATCATAAAAAATGGAATTAATTTTTTTTATCATTAATGAATTTTAAAATATTTAATAAATCCTAGTTATTATTTTGGAACTATTATATAACGATGATGTTAATTAATACAACAAAATTAGTTAACGATGATTGAAAAACCACAAAAATAATCTTAATGATTATCACTAATATCTTATTTAATGATTCATCCCCAGCAAAAATAATTATATGACTTATAAAAACATATAATATTCTATAATTCCTGTAATAACATAGAAATTCAATTCTGGATATTTATTTCCATTTCACATGATCTTTTCAACATGTATACAAGAGAAAAAATAGTAAAAACCAAGGAAACAACCACTTTCGAATGATGAACTTTAATCATATAACTCATCAAAAAGGAAATAAATGAACATAGTACAATTATAAAAACTCAATTACATTTATAATAGGTTATTAAATAAAAAATTAATGGATTTAATTTTATTATATCAAATTTAATGGTCATGTGCATAATACTTTCGTTCATAATGTAAGGTGTTCTGCCCGAAACCCCTATTTTTTCCTTTGGAATACAAATTCCCTCTATTTACATTAATATAATATTTATTTATTTATGTATAATTATTATAAATTATGGGGAGATGTTCAAATACCATACATCCAAATTAGATCATCCTTCTTTCATGGGGGAAATCATGTTTTTAAAACATTCACTTCACAAAACTACCTAATAAGCAAGCCCAAATAGAAGGAATTTTCTGAAATCATTCCTATTATGATGTGAAATTCATAATCTGTATTATGCCACCATTTTATTTATTAAAATATTACATTTTATCAGGAAAAACTTTCATGGTTCATTTCTTGTTCTATACAAACAGTTATGCATTTTTTTCTATTTTAATTACTCAATACAATTTTCTTGAAAATGTATTAAAAATTTCTTTTCCAAATATACAAAAACACAATGTTTACATGATTTTTACTTATGTTGGAAATAATTTTTTCTGAAAATATATTTATCTTTCTATTACATTCATTTTATAGTGCACATAGGTTTACAATCTAATTTTTTGAAAAAAATAATGATTTTCCAAAAGAACTATTGTTTCCAATGTAAAAAGGGGTTTTCAAACATAACTTTTACATCTATGAGATTTATTACTTTTTTTACTTCTTATTCTATGCACATGGTTTATGAACTTCTTTTTATATATAAAATCAAGTATAGTTTTATTCTTATGATATTTATTTATTTTTATTCTATCATACTGATTATGATTTAAATTTTTAAAGTGTTATTGGTCAAATTAAAATGTTTATTGATTATTTTCCTTAAGAATTTAACAACACTTTTTTCAGATCATTTTCATATATACTATTCATTATAATATGTTAATGTGGTAAGGGACCTTTTTATTCAATAATATGTTTCTATAATACGTATGAGGAATGAATTGTTCTTAGTAAGTGATGTTTGAGGCCCACTATAGCCAATCGATGCATCTGAAGGTCTCTTTAATCAAAACAATAATGGATTTTCGTGGAGGAATTAACCATTTATTTTTATAAATCATAGATGAGGAATCAATTCAGATTATACAATATTCGACATATGTATTACCTCCAAATTACATTAGTAATTGATAATCCATGTGATTATTCTACAATAATAATATCCCTGGTTATGTTTAACAAGATTATTTATATGGAATTATGTATTTATATTTTATTGTCAACATATTATGATCAATATTATATTCTAATTTCATGTTTTTTAGTTATCCACCAGGGTTTATTGTTTATATTATCTTCGTCTATAATCCATACCTTTAATGAGGATTTTAGGTCAAACATTTTTGATGCTTTTTTTCATAGGATGTGAAGACGTATATGATGAATGACTTATAATGAGAATGTAGGGTATTTTGGATGATTTGAAGTGTGTTTCTAGAATTTTTAAGTTGTAATATAAAAATTATGTATGTGTATTATTTTTACAAAGATACTAAACTACTCATTCATTCAGGATGAGATATATTTATTTATTATACCATTGTAATTATGTATGTATCTAGCTATAAGAAACTGGTTTTTGGGTCTTTATAGTTGGTAACAAATTACGTTCAGTAGAAAATTAAAAACAAAAATTATAAAAAAAATTGATAAAGAAAAAAACCATAAGATGTAATTGGAGGATAAACATAGAAAAACATCATGTAATTATAGTAAGGTATATATTAGGTGAGTATTCATAAAAATATATATATTTCTAGACACTAGAATTGGATTTGGTTCTAGAATAGATGTACATTAGGGTAACAAATCTGACAAGGTGTCTCAGACATCACACAAGGTAACCTGTATCATGACAAAAAGGCTTATTGTGAAAATGGACAACCACTCCCATGGTATATTTTTACCATAATAATAATTTTATTTTCAAAAAATTATTAATGATTTAAAATTCTCCCCAATGAATGAATGTTTATTATTGTATGATTATATATGAATAAAATTTCTATTTATGCTATGTGTTTTTATGGTTCGAGATTATTAATTATGATTCATAAAAAAAATTGGCATATGAAATTATTTAGAAATGGTACCGAGTGGAATTAATGAGAACCATATCAATGAGAATATCACTTTAATGGATTTCCCTCAAATGAATGATAATGATATTGGTACTGTAGCTAGGATTGGTGTTGAGAAACTAATAACTATACTAGGAAAGCAAATTCATATTATAAACTATAACCATACCCTTATAGAGAATCCTAGACCATAATATGGAGGGGAAATGTAATACATTTTATGCATCAACAAACAATATCATTCAATCAGAATAAAAACCCATTTCTACCAAATAAATGGATAAGTTCCTTAGAAAAGTTAGTTCTATATTTTAGATGTTAGGACGGGAGAAGTTTATCATAAATTATCATGATGTCTTCAGTAATTCTGAATAATATTTGTCATTGGATAAAATTACAAATAAGTTGGAAGAAATTGAAAATATAGACTTAATTTATTTTATGGAAAATTTCATAAAACATTATTTCCATCAGGAACAATGAGGGGATATAGAGAAGAAATTCATGAGTCTAATATAAAAGGTAGATGAAAATTGTGTGAATTCTGAACCTAAAATTAATATGTTATTAAGGAATAATGCAGAATACATACATAATCCATGGATCATGATTGATGGATTATTTAATGGTTTAAAAATATTCCTTTAATGGTCAGTAGTCTCCCCAAAATTTTTACCATAAGAATATATTGTATCATATCAGATCAATATTGAGAAATAATTTTCTATGTCTTATGACATTTAGGGAAGACAAGAGAAGAAGATGATGATGGATTAAATAATCTATAATGTGTAGAACAAATAGGGATTTTTTAATGAGCAATAATTTTTGAAGGAAACACCATAGTGCAAGATTAATAGGAAAAGGAGAATGTTACAAGTGTTGATAAAATGGACACTAAGGTCGTGGTTGTAAAAAAAATAAAGAAGCTACCCATATTCAATGCTAAAATTTTAGAGAGATGAGACACTATGTAAGTGATTTTCCAATGAATCATGGAAAAATTCCCCATAAAAGGACATCGTATACATTTCATGCTTAAGTGATCAAAACAATAGAAGTTTAATGACCTAATGATAGGGGAAACAGATCTTTAATACTTTTCTCAAATATATCTAGTTCCTTTTTTATATTGGATAATTATATAATTTTATATCTTCCATGTTTTCCTTGAAAATTAGAGACATTGATTTTGATTTAATAAAGGAGTTGTCAGTAAGAAATCCGAAGGGAATTATCATTACCACAATGACGTGTTGGTTAATCACCATTATGAAACATAAAAGTGCTTTAGTTTAAATTCATGACATTATACCTATGGTTTATTTTTATATTTTTTTGGTTATGTAATTTCATTAAAAATATGATGTTAAAATCTATTAAATAAATAAGGATGTTCAAATTTTTGGGGATGATATATAGTCCCTAATCATTAGGGCTAACCATCATCATCTGGTTCTCATCTATATCCACTTAAAATAAATATTATAAACAAAATTCTAACATAGGATGATAAAAAATCATCTACAAATATTAAATTTTACGATTTAAATATAATGAAAAGATTCATTAATGTATTTCAATAATATTTTCCTAGACATCTCACAGAGTGGGAAATTTATTTTTCTGTCAATTTAAACCCTAGTAAATGGCCAATATAGATGGATTCTTATAGAATAGCCACTGTGGAATTAATAGACCAAAAAAAATTGGAAGGGAGTGATAATGTATTTATTTTCCAAATTGTTTCTCCTAGGGGATCCCATGTTCTATTTTTCAAGAATAATTATGGATCCTAGATGCTATGCATTAAATATATAGAAATCAATGCTATTACAATAAATAAAAATTATTTTTTCCACACATTGATGATTTATTTAATTAACTTCAAATAGCTAAATATCTTTGGAAGTATAAACATCAATCTGGATTTTTATTATTGTGTGGGGGGAAGGAAGATAATCCAAAGGCAATATTTCGAACTATGTATGGACATTATGAGTTTATAGTAATGACGTTTGAAAAAACTAAGGCACCCTCTGTTTTCGAGGATCTAATGAATAGAGTGTTTACGGAATATATTGAAGATTGTTTGGTATTTATTCATGATATCTTGATATATTTCAAAAAATATTGGTATAATGAGAACAACTTTTAGGTTTCATGGGAGACTCTTATAAGAAATGAGTTATATGGTATGTTTATCATGTATGATATCTGGCATCAACCATTTTCTTTTATTATACATATTGTATCTAAAGGTGGAAACACAGATGATCTTTCAAAGGCCAATACGGTAAATGAATGTACTACACCAACAAGAATTACATAGGTAGAATTTTTTACGTTTTAAAGAATTTGTTACCATAATTTCATTCAAAACATTTCTTGAATAGATAACACATTAACCAATATTATTCATACAAGGGGTTATGAAAATTTAGATAATGGAATGTGAAGAATGGATTGATAAATTGAAGATGAGTTTAGTAAATTATCATATCAAGACTCTTCCATTTGGAAATGGTGTGTTTGAGATTTATTTCTACACATTGATGAATGGACATGATTGTTTCCTTATGAAAAATGATAGTGTTATTTCATATTTTTCAAAC
Source organism: Viscum album (assembly GCA_963277665.1). Classification (NCBI taxonomy): domain Eukaryota; kingdom Viridiplantae; phylum Streptophyta; class Magnoliopsida; order Santalales; family Viscaceae; genus Viscum; species Viscum album. Next base: position 900,740,939 of record OY728127.1, read on the forward strand.
CTGTTAAAAACACAATAATAAATCTATAAAATGTATGATCCTGATTTACTAGCTGAAATCATTACTCTGAAAATTTGGAGACACTATATCTACAATGTAAGATATGAGTTATTTATGGTTCAAAAGAATTTTCAAATATATGCTCTCAATGAAACCACTCAATATGGTAAAAAGAAGTTGTCTTGAGATACTCAAGTATTATGATTTTTCAATACACTACTACCCAGGGAATGTGAATATGGTTGAAAATGTGATGATCCTAAAGGACTATGGCATTATCAATAAATTTAAGATCAACTAGGATCATGTGTAAATCGATCTAGGAAATATGTATATGGAAATTATCAAGGAATGTTGATAAAAAAATATTTGGTTATATATTTTATTGATAATAAATGAAATAATTTGATCACAATGTGAAAATTACGTTTATTTATAGAATAATTGAGATAAGATCATTCATTTGAAAATTTCATTGAAATTATAGGTTTACCATTTTAAAATTCACTGTTGTATTGGGGGCATAAATATTGTTCTGTAAAATATTTTGACATAAAATTTTGAAACAATTTTCCTGACATAATGGTTTATAAAATCTATTTTGGAGTTTGGAGCTGGATCATGCATTTAATTGGAGTAAATGGGACATGAAAAAAAGCTGGATTAAACCATCCATATTTGACAACACATCACCGTGGGCTTTATGTAAGTATTTAGAAATTTCAAAAAATGAAAATAAAGAAAGGGGGTTTGTTCTGTGACATTTTAAATAGTAAATTAAACAATAATATGAGAAGCAACAATCAAGAGACAATTTCATTAGAAAAATGTATATGAGATGATGTAGTTGATATAATCAATCACCTTAATCATTTGTTTATCATTATCCCATATAATTATAATTCATTTAACTATGATCCCCTAACCTAGTTAACCACTAAACCATACAGAAATTATCCCAACAACAAATATTAGAGAAAATGAGCGGTAGGTTTACTTTGGGACCTTCAATCATAGCACCCAACTTTGATTGTGATCCAAAAGCCAACTATTGGTCAGTGGATAATTAGGGAAGAATATAATCCCTATATTTGAGAATTAGTTTTGTTTTTGGATTAGACTTGAACAATACAATTCTATTGCAAAGTGAATTGATTTTGTGATTAATGTCTCACTCACAAGGTATACACAAGACCGACCACACGGTCAGGTGCATATTGATTGGGTAAGATAGATAATAAAAATCAATTAACTGATCACAATTTAGGAATTAAAGTATTTTTATGGAATAAAAAAAATTAATTATGTTTGTAGGGATTAGATAAACTATGAAAGAAATCACTCTTCCATGGGCGTAGTTCTCATCGTGGAGACGATTTTCATAAGCAATGGATTGAAAGGGGAACATCCAATATCATCTCCACTCATATATTCCAACCCATGAAAAAAATTTAGAAGATAAAAATAGAATAATATAGAAGATTTATTCAATAAAATTCATGTTACAAGAATATGAACAAAGAAAAAAAAATTGGAGGTGAGAGAGGAAAACCTTTTTTTGAAGAGTTATTTGCATAAGCTATTAATTCTTCCATTAGTTTTGGGGGTTACCAAGAACTACCCATTCTTCCACACCGTCCCAAAGCCTCTAGCTGCCCTCCCAAAGAGTTTTAGCAACCTTTAAATAGAGTTGGGTAGGTCTAGGTTTACAAAACATTTGTAATTGTTAAAGAGAAATTCTTTTAAATAGTTTGATACCACTAGAACCACATTGTTGGCCTCCATTTCACATGAATTATCCATCCTTATAGATTTATTATTTGTTCCTAATCATGTACCAGAGCGTCCCTCAAAATGTGGGCTCAATACAGATCCGGATAATGAAGATACAACTAAAATGGCGAAGTGATCTCCAAACTAGATGGTTCAGTCCAACTTTGTCTTCATGGCCCATTTATTCCACTAAAATGCATGATCTAGATCTAATATCCTTAATAGAGTTTTTATAGCATTATATCACGAACAGAGTTACAATGTTTTATGTGAAAATATTTTACAGAACCATATTTATGCCCTAAATAATTTAGTGAATTTTAAAATGGATAAAGTATAAAATTAATTGAATTTTCAAATAAATGATCTAATCCAAAATATATTACAAATTTTCGTACTTAGCACAATGTGTGCAAATTATATTATTTATTATCAATAAAATAATCAAAAAAATAGTTTTTTATCAACTCCCCCACACATACCCTTTTCCACTCCGGGGAAAAACCTCATATGAAGTAATCTTCAATTCCCAATCGAAACAAATTTTAGAACACATATCCTTGACATCCAATAATTCCACCCCAAGAAACAAAAGATATCATGCCTCATAAAAATCCATCATTTCATGTTCTAAATTTATATCATTAAGTATATTTCCACATAATTTATCCTCCCATGCACAAAACACTTAACTCACTTGAATTTTATCTTATCACAGAAATGTCAATTTTTCAGCAATGTCTTTTTCATCCAAATTCATTAAAAGGTCACCATAGGCTTGATAAATTCGATAATCACCACCCGATGTGAGTCAAGGGAATATGTTTATCATGAGGAAATTTTATGGGTTTTCTATGGATTTGGGGTGGTTGGATTTAGATGTGAAAACAATTATGAGGTTGAATAAGGAGGGCTTGACTCTTTTTGAAGAAAAACTGTATTATTCTAATTGTCACTCATGTATAGTCTATTTCTCACTTCTCTTAGTATCAATTCGGCTCTATCATCAGTAAAACTCGTGGAATGATTACACCATTCATTATTTATGCAAATAAAATGTATATCCTCTCAAAAGTAGTTTTTCATGAATGCTATAGAGAGGCACAACTTTATTTTTTATGAGAATCTCTAGAAAGGCACAACTTCTTTTATCATAAAAGATATAAAAAGGAAAAAAATTCAATAGAATGATTTTTTAATCTGAAAAAACATCTCTAAATAATTTAATTTTCCTCCAGAAGTGTAACATATTGTTGTAGCACAACACAAGACAACTCCCCCAACACTTAAGATCAACTAGATTATGCATTTTCACATCAATGGTTTGTTGGATATGTAAAATTGGATTTTAATGTGGCTAACCTAACAAGTATTTGATGGTAACTAAGGGATAAAAGGATTAATTGTTCATTTTAGGACATTATAAACATGATTCATTGACGTTAGGGCTTTAATACCAAAATATTTCCTCAATAATTGATACATGAGTACCTCAAAACCTCATGTTTTAATATAAATAAATCATATTCAGGTAAAATCAATCTGGGTTTGGTTCTCTCAATAAGTAAGGTGAATTTGAAAAATACAAAAATAATGGTTCAGAAGACTCACAGGAATGTGATTTCAATCATAAGGACAATGATATGTGTTATGGGAATCCAAATTGAGAGTAAATTTCATGAAATTACTAAAGGTGTGAACTTGAAGAAAAGTCATTATTCGCATTCATTTATGCTTAGATTCATGGGATAAATTTTTTCACATATTGATATGGATTTAAAAATTTTATGATTATCATTTCAGCTCAAAATATTCGAAAACACCCAAAAATACTGAAAAAAGTAAACACAAAATTTGAAATACATACATTTTTTTTTCAAAAAAAATTGAAAAATAGGAAGACAATTGAAATTAATAAACTAAAAGGGTCCCTCCTCCACACTTAAAATATTTCATTGTCCTCAATGTGAGCCCATGATATGTTAGGTGCACTACTACTAGTTCATGATCATGGGACAGAAAATTATTCTTCTATGTTATAAGCTGATGAGTGCCATAACTAATAACATGATTACCTTACATAAGAGAATATCCAAAACATGGAACCTGATGCATCACAGAAGACCACATAGCCCTCTTTGGTCACTGGAAGAGTCTACACCAACACATTAGTCACGAGATGTTTCATCTCAGTTAAAGAAATATATAATTTTTTATTTCATGAAAAAAATACTCCATTCTGAGTTAGTGAAGTCATTTGAGAATACAACCATGAGATGTTCCTTATGTTCCAATGATAAAATCTAGTTAATACCAATAATATATGAATATAAAAAACATTTCTTAGTTCATAACTATTAATTAAATCAATCTTAATTTCTTATTAAACTATAATACCATGTTCCAACACCATATGTTCCATTAATATCACTTCCCTAATCAAGGAATCACACTTCATATGTTTATTATATAGTCAATGAATTCTCAAAAAACATTGTGCTATTATCAGATGATGCATATGATCCTACATAGAAATAGGGTAATAAATATGGAATCCAAAAATTCTACCATATAGTTATACAAATATTCACTTAAAAACCTATTCATTAACACCATGATGAATATAGGAGGAATGGTTAGACCAAAGAGAATAACGAGGAACAATGTATGACTGTACTTTCTTAAAAAGGAGGTTTTATGAATGTCATATTATTTTATCCTCAAGTATTTGTTATCAATGTAATTATGAATCATTGAGAACCAATTCTCCCAATTCAATTGTTCGTACAGATCAATAATCTCTATAAATATTTACTTTTTTTATTCTCACTCCACTGTGCATTTGGTTATCAACACATAGGTGAAGTGGACAATGATATTTCATATAAAAGTGAGCAGGTACTTCCCAATGTTACATATTCAGAGGTATAAATACATTTCAATAATATCATAAAATTGGGTCTACAATAATTTCATTTCAGCTGGTGCCATGTAGTATGAAGGAATAAAAACTGGTTGAGTACTAGGAATTAATTCAATGGAAAAGTCGACCAACCTTACTCGAATAAAACCTATGAAATTAGTAGAACAAACATCGGAAAAATAAAAAAATATTGGATGGATATGACCAACAATATATTCCCACTCTAGATAAATGGAAATAATAGATATCAATTCCCTAACTCTAGATAAGATGGTCCAGATCAGCTCGACCATGGGTCCATTATCCTTGAATGACACAAAACACACCACTGGTTGTATCAAAGAAGAACAATCATTGATAAAAATCAATAAATTATTTATTGTAAATGATATAATCCCTCAAAAGAAGGAAATCAAGAGTTTTAATGTCAAAAACTAGTTATTTGCAGAAAATATCCACATCTTATAATGAGAAGAATGATTATAGGGTTTACATTACCCTGATCATGAGATGAGGTGACTTTTCAGTGGCCAATAATGAGAACATTCCTTAGTGTAGGGGGTCTTTTTCAAAAAAACATCTATTGGGTGAGTGTTCTATAGAGAATCTATAGCTTTGGATGGATGGCATGTCAGTAGATGAGTATTCAGTGAGGTGTACCAATAATCCCAAGTACACACTGAATATTGTATGATCAATTATTCGGTGATCTGACCTCCAAGCTAGGTCTTTTTAGGGGAATCTTACCCAGAAATGTTCATCTACAATTTCCTACATTTGTTAGAGTGCTAGAGAGAGCCTTTATGGTTGAATGTTCTTTGGATAAGTAGATAAAACAAGTGAATGTTAGCAGTGGGAAAGTAAGAGGTTAACACTAGGTTGAGAGACTTGGGCATGTAAAATGCTTCAAGAAGAGGAAATGATAGGGTAGATGAATTTGTAGAGTATCCAACATGGAAGTGGATCTAGGAGAGCATCATTAGGTTGAATATATATTGAAATGTTACAACCACCACCTCAATATGGTCCCCACCAGGCTTGGGGACATGTAGTACAGGGGAAGGGAGTAGTTGCATCCAGTCAAGAGGCCTGACTCAAGGGCTCCAGGAACGATTTTAGGTACATTCTATGTCAACTAATACCTAATGTGTTAATAGAATTAGGTACCAATCATACCATCTAGCTGAAAATCTGGTTCTAGACCAAGAGATTCTATTTAAACCAATGACATTACCCTTACTTCAAGAGATACCTTTGTTAGGAGACCTGATAACCACATTTACGACAATGGTGTGATCTAACCCTTTAGGGGAGTGTTTCAGTTGAAACCTCTTGGTGATAGCATCGAGGCCTTGCGTCGTTAGTTTGGGTTCGAATTGGGTTCCCATAGTTCATACACATATTTATTATATTAGTAAAAATGGATGTAGTATATCTGTAGTGTTGTAATGGATTTTCCAGGGTCGGCGAAAAAGGAATCTCAAGAAGCATAGGATAATCTCATTCAAAAAAGAGTTCAGTCGATCACTCTTAGTTGTCCAGCCTTAACATTGTGGTAGTAGGAGTTTTGAGTTCTTAGTCCCCAAAAGTTGTAGCAATTTGTGGGGACCTCTTTACAAGGGATGTTTCCTGGATTTCATCCACGAAGGGAGAGAGATATTTTCTTGTTCTGGGTACTACCAGAGATTTTTACAAAACTTCTCTAGGGTAACTACACATTTTTCATTATTGGAAAATAATGGGGAGCCTTTCCTATGGATTTAGAAGTGTCAGCAACGCTTTCAAGAGATGAGACAAAGACTGACAAGTGCCCCCATATTGAGGCCACCAGAAGAGGGCATTGGGTATGTTGTTTAGTGAGACGCATCAGAGACCACAAGAGGTTGTTTCCAAATGGAGGAGAGGGTTGTGATTTCCTATGGCTCGTGGTAGTTGGGACAGAGTGAGAAGAACTAGGTTACCCATGACCAGAAGATAGCAGCCATGGTCTTTGTGCTGGAGATATAGCGACACAACTTGATGGGTGAAGTGTTTACTGTTTACTCTGATTCAATGTGTCTCATATTTGTCTTTCCATATAAGCACCTAAACCCAAGACATCAACGATGGATAGAGTTCCTCTAAGACCATGAATTTTAGATAGTCTTTACATATGGGAAGGGTAACGTGGTAGCATACACACTAAATAAGCGGACTAGTCTATAGTTGGTGAGTGAGGCATCAGAGCATCTAGTCACACTGCGGATTTCATTCTTTGATAAATATAGAGAATCATACCTCAAGGCTATGACTATCACGCTCCCACATATTCAGTGAGTTTAGGAGACAATTCTTGGGGGCGTTGACTTTGAGGCCTGACATATCAGATATCTTTAGGAAGATTTCATGAAGGATTTTTTGAAGGTGGGGACCACATAGTTCTCTTTAGAGGTTGCACCATGGTACATGTGATGCTTCAGGAGGAGGTGTTGAGGGATATCCTTACATCACCTTTTAACGGTACATCATAGAGTGTTAATGGTGTATGAGGACCGACATCATTAGTACTTGTGGACAGGGATGATGGAAGCAGTGTGAGATTTTGTATCAGGAAGCCTCACTTATCAGCAAATGAGGACTGCATATAGCCGGTAGTAGTCTTATGCCAATAGGAGATGGGTAGCCTTGGAGTTTTAGGTGGGATGCAATTTCTTCCTACGAGTCACACCCTGATGAAGATTATAGAGGGTTAGTCAAGGAAACAAGATTTCTCCAAGGTTCATCGGACATTTGTATATTTTCTTCTATAGATTTGGCGAGGTGGAATGCCATCAAACTCATCCCCCACAAATGAATCAGGTGCATAATGTTTCCCATGTTCCGCATTTGAGGAGAATCGTGTTTAATCTGTCGCATGTTATCTAATGGGGAAATCTAGACTTAACGATGGGGAGACTTTTATAGAGTACTCAGTGGAGATAGAGGATCAACAAGAGTGATTCCATCATGGATGGTGGATCCCTCTGGTGCAATTTTGGTGGCTACATGGGAACCTCCAATAGGGAACATGGGTGTGGGAGGCTCAAATTTGTTGTCAGCACCTTCTTTTATTTGTTTTGATTTTATTGGATTTTAAGGATGTAATGACTTTAGGTGGAGATAATGTAATTTCCATGAATTTTCGTATAATTGTTTTATTAGATAGAAATATTTCGATACCACGAATTTTGATGGTGTGTGATAATGAGGCCTGGGAGCCTTGAATGATCTGTCGAAGTTTTGTTAATCTTTAATTATCAAGAATAAGCTATTTTCTAAAAAAGTGGAATATATATTAAAAGGATTCATAAATTAGATATCTGAGGGCACTATTGTGTTCAAGATGGTAGGTTTATCCTAGGCATGACTTTAGATTATTTGGAATAGACCTCACGTGAGAAAACATAAAAATGGAAGAACCGTAAATAAAATAATTAAATAATGTTATTTTATTTTTCAAAAGTATATAACTCGTGAATGGTGACTCAAATTAAAAATCAGAGTCCACCACTGATCTCGTGAGTTTGTATTTTTTGGTAGAAACTAACATTGGATAGTGTAGTCTAATAGTGGATGTTAGTTTTTGGACGTAAAAAAAATAATTGAGTAACAATTAATTTATTATTAAAATCAATAACTTCGAAAAGATAACTCATATTGAAATGATGAGAGTACCGTTGAGTTCATTGGGGAACGTTCTCCTTAGCCAGCTCCTAACCTTAATCAGTGTGTGTTGAGGGTGAACATTAAAAATTTATTGAAAATTTTCTAAGGTATGTTCAATAAACGCGTGGGAGGAATTTTCTATCATTTAAACCGATGCTCAGATTAAAGAATCTTAGGGCACCGATGATTCCGCAGCACCGGGATTCGCTAATGTGAGGAATTACAATGACCACAATATGTCTGTAGAAAAAAATATTATTTGGGATTTTTTAAATGAATAATAAAATAACCATGTTATATTTTTTTTATTTTCCACCAATAGAGAAGAGGTAGAGTTGGGCCAGCAATGTTTCAGCCCATTGAATAGTTTGACCATTTAGATCCTATGTAACAACATTGTTGGAATTTCGGAAGTTTCCTATTAAATGAACCCCCATAAATATAAATATCATTACATAACCTCCACCTATCCTACTTATATTGATATTTGGGGGGGGGTATTGGAATGGCTTCAATAAGTGACGAAACTCTGGTAACATGTCGTGATTCCCAACACTTAGAGGATATAGCCTATTATAGTGACCGGTGACGAGCGACACCGAACCCCAAACAAAGGAATGAATATTCAATGTCATTGTTGGGGGATTGCTATCAGGGAGACGAATACCTACACATCATCAATCATGGGAATTCTACATATTTCTTGAGGTAGTGATTATTTATTGTTATAGTTTCCAGAGTTTTGGATACTTATTCCACTATCTGGCTATCAAGAAAACATGGCGGGAGTAGGGAAAAAACAATGCTTGGACTATCCACCTTTTATTATAGTTTCGATGCGTTCTTCATGAGATTTACCTTCGCGTAGAATGAAACCTGGGATGACAGGTGATGGCGGCGGCCGACAACGGCCGGTCGCAGAGGAGATTGCAATGCACCATCAAGTGCCCCCTGTGGAGAAGGTCGTGGCCATAGTCATGGCAAGTGAATATGGAAACCAGAAATGGTCGGTCATGAAGTGAGTGATGGTGTGCCGTCATGTGAAGCCAATGAAGGGGGCCACATATTATCACCGCGGTAGACAAAAAAATCCAGCCATGGACAACAGCGGAGCGTCGCTCCGTCACGTGATGCTGGATGAGGCTGCAGCTCGAATCCGTGACATGTGGAGAAAGTGGCGGCTTGCACCGCATTGGGTTATAAGACCATTGAATGGCTGAAACTTCTGACCATTACGTGGTGGGGCAGTACCCAACCAGATGGTCATAACGTCCCAGTACCCACGGGGCCAGTTGGAGAAACAGGTCTGCCCTCTGGGCGACCTGGCCGGACGTGGCCCGACAGAGCATGTCGGACCGGAAAAACATAATGAAAACACCCAGCGGACCAGACCTGCCAAGCCAACTGGAACCTCCCATTAGTCCGAACCCACATAGTGGGCCGGGCCGGACCCATGGCCCAATGGGCCGGGTCAAACCTGTGACCTAGTCGGCCAAAACGGGTGAGCCGATCACCACCCGACGGGCTGGGCCAACCACGAACCGAGCCTTCAAACAGATCTGAGACGACCATGATGGGCCAGACCTAGTAAATCAGGCCGAACCATAGTAGGTCAGTCCCAAGCGGGGTAAGGTTGACCTCGGGACCACTTCTGTCTGCCCGGTCTGACCAAGTCGGAACCATGCACAGACCCAACCGGTCCTCAGATATAAAAATGCACGTAACTGAAAAACATGTTGTCCATTCGACATACCATCAGTGGAGTTTGATCCCTTTTGGGAAGTGGTTTTTCGGAAGTATTTTGGTTGGCCCGAACAAGCTGGGCCGAACTAAGGTGCGATCACCCCTGTTTCTTGGAAAGGGGTGTACATAAAAGACATAGTGCATGTTTAACGAACCATCTACTGCTCTAAAAAACTTAGTACAATGCGGTCCTTTTGGTATTATCAAATTGAGTTTTGAAGCAAGATGGAGTGTGGATGGTTTGGATCGAACACGAATCCAACCAAGCCCTTGGAACTGAAACGCTTAAAAGTCACAGACCTCTCATCTGATTGATGCATTCTCTATTGTATTGGAACCATTAAATAATGGTAAACCATTGAGATACTTTTTCATTGAGCTTAGAAGATGTTGAGGTATGAAAAATGTCTTGAGTGGAGGTTCTCCCAGAATCTTGTGTACTATGAGTGGGAATCCAGTGGCTGGAAATAAGGTATATGTTGGAGACAGATCATACAAGATTTTTGTATGGATCCATATTGTTTGGGTCAGAAAAAATCCTCTATGGTTCATATTTTGTCTGGTTCAGTTCCCAAAAATAATATGTGGGTCAGTACCTACCGATCATTTGTGGGTCAGATCCCATGTGGGTCAGCGGTCTGTGATTTTTTGTGGGCCAGAGCATACCGATCGTGCATGGATCATTTTAGGGGTTAGTGCGTATTGACTTAGGGCCTGTTGGATCCTGTGTGGACAATTACGTCAGTTAGTACCTATAGATCATGTGTGCATCAGACTCTTTATGGTCAACATCAATGCATCTTGAATGAATAAGATGATATAGCTCCACGACTGATCATTTGTACATCTATACATCACTAAAACCTTTGGTGAGATGAGTCTTTTCCTTTTTGGTATACCTGTGTGGTAATTTTACCTTCATGGGCATATATTTTTGGTGATACCTATATGGAAATTTTACCATTGTGGTGATATCGTTGTGGTGATACTTGTGTGTTACTTTTACCTTAGTCCTGATATCTTGGAGGTGTTACCTATGTTGTACATCTACCTTTATTGTGTTGTCTTCATAGTATTACCTATGGGGTACATCAAGATTTGTGGGCTTTATTCATGGTGTTACTTGTGTGGTACTTCTATCTTCGTGGTGTTACCTACGTGGTACTTTTACCTTCATTGTGTTACCTTGGTGGTATTCTTCCCTCCAGTTTGGGATTGGTATATTTTCTAAACGGAGGTATATGTATGAGTATATACCTAATTAGAGTTGATGATCTCTTCAGGCTTTTGTGATTGGGGTAATTTTTTAGCGGTATTCCATTTTGTAACTTTGGGAGACCATAGGGGGTTACGGGGTCCCTAATGAGTACTTTTATACACACCCTGCATGAGTTTTGCCCACGCCTTAGTGTTTCTTGTGTAGATGATGGAGATCATTGATCAAGGATGAGGGATCCCGAACTGGATGGTTCATAGATGTCGATAATTTGATGTGGTGAGATGTTGGACTACTGATCGTGAGTTTTACATACCCTTTAGGTAGGTTCCTTGTTAGATGACCCAATAGTGGTTTTTATGTTATTCGTTGTACATGTACTTTCTAATTGGGCTTGTATTCTTACACCTTTTCATTCACCCCAATTTTTACTATAGCAGTTTAATTTGTGGTTTCCTCTTGTTGTGCCCATTAATTTATGTGACTGTAAATCTTTAAAATAAATTCCTACCCATTAAGGGATACACCTTTCGGGTGCAAGTTGCCTTCCCCTAGCCTATGGAAGGCGGGTTTGGGGTAGTCACGACACATGCCTCGGGGGATGGGTCTTGATAGTTGGTGTGTTATTTTAATCTCTCTTATTAAATTTCACTATAAATGTTTCATAATACATGTTTTGGTGAAAATAATATTAGGTACTTACGCTTCATGGATTCATCAAGTTCCTATATTCCCTCTTGGTATTTATGTTTTCTCCATCGTACATTGACATGGTGAGTTGTCTTGTTTAATATTACATTATCTCTATAGTCCGATATTTTCACCAGTTTCTCCGATTAAGTGAGATAGTTTTCTAGATACCAATCCAATGAATTATGTAAATGTGATGGATATTTTATGTAATTTCTTAATATATATACATGGAAGATATCATGTACCTGAGAGATAGTTGGTTAGAGGGCTAGTCGATGGGACATAATTCCAATGAAATCGTGAATCTATAATGGTAATATGTACATGATAATTAGATTTAAAATCTATTAAAACCACAATAATCTCTTCCCTAGAGATATTTTGAGGATCAATTTAGATATAATATCAAACTATAGTGGTAGTTGATGATTTTTAGCATAACACTTATTTTGAATCTGTGGAGGCTTGATGTGATGCTAAATGTTCATGACCATTTTTTATTACATCAAAAAAATTCATTTCCCAAATTCTAGTGTTCAATAACATCACCCCAACACAAAATAGTTCTAAATATATTACCATTATGTGCATTATAAATAGCTATTTGTATGCTTGAGGGAAAAATATTATTATACACGAACTCAAGATGAGAAATATGTTCATATGATTATTCATTAAATTAATTACGAATTACCACATCTTGTATTGTAGTGTATGTTATTGTCCACATAGAGTAGTCATCAGTTTGGGGGAGATCATTAATAATTAAGTTCAACTTGGTGATTTGATCATGTTAGAGACTCTTCAATAACTTTGGGGTAAATAATGGATCGTTCCCAGATACAAATGATTGTGGGTTTCCATGAAACCTCACCACCACTATGATATATATCCTTGAAAATTGATAAATTTAAACGTCCTCACAAATTGAAATGATATAAGTATAATTTTTTTGAGAATCTAGAACACACCCATGGGGCTTTGTTTCCTATTCTTGTATTTGAAAAATTAGTGACAACGTTCATGTTGATTTTTTCCAATTTCCATCTACATTTGAGTAATGGTTAAACTATCATCATAGATGATTTCTGTTCAAAAATAAATTTGTTACTAAATGGAATCATTGATAAATATTTCATGATCTCCTACTACATATTGTCACAAAAATGACACTCTCATAGGGCTCGATACATATTCACACTCCTTTAGACGAGTGAAAGGGTCAAGCTAGGTTCATCATTCAAAAAATCCTTCTTTTTCTTGGGATTTGATAGTACACAAAGTCATGACCGAATATTTTAACTCCCATATTATTAATTTAGATCATTAAGGATTTCCATTTACTTATAGCTTCCTAGTTATTATGAATTTCATTATCTTTTTTAGCCTATATTATCTTTTTTTGGAATGGATGGTTGTGTAATTAGTTGAAAAATGAATGATGATGTTCATTCCATCATGATTCCCATGTCCATATTCATCAAACATTTTATTTTTAGATATTTTACAATTCATATCATTTATAATGTTTCTAGATCCTTTCAACATAGAGAATTTTCCAATTTGTTTAATTTACTAGGATGGTAATGGATTGTTTAGTCATATTCATTTGTCAGCTCTAAAAATCATTGATGATACATTTTGATCTCCTCATGTGTGATTATATATTTGAGGCTCTTATGATCCGTATATATTTCACACCTATCCTGTAACGACCCATAATCCTATCAATGAAATTTCTCTTTTGATTATTATTTCATATAGTATAAATTACAAAAATTCACATATAGATCCTAATAAAAACATTATAAAATATTAATTAATGAAATAAGATGTATTAAAAGATGATAAAGAACCAATACCAATGAAATAGTTACATTCTCTTGGGAATAGTATTATAACACTTATGAATAGTAAACTAGCAAAATGAATAATAACATCAAATAAGAAATATTAAATAAAATTTAAGAGTCTTATAAATGAAATTATGATTTAATTATATCATAGTATAAGTAAAAGAATATTTTAAAAATGACTAATTATGTGTTGTTTTTTGTATGTCAAAAATATAAAAGTAAAAATTTTATAATTATTGAAATTATTTAAAAGAAAATTTATTTACATAAAATATAATAAATAATTTATATTTTTTTGTGTTATTATTTTATGATAATTTTATGACACCTTAGAGAAATTTTCAAAGTGTTATAAAATTTGTTATAATTTAAAAGCTTTTATTATTTAATTATATGAATATTTTAATTATTAATTAAATTTCCAATATTTAGAAAACAAATTCAATAAAATGGTTTTAATTTTAAAATTATATAAATTAACAAATGGTGATGGTTGAATTTCAGAATATTTTGGAAATATTAAATTTTTTGTGAATAGTAAAATATGATAATTTACTATATAATTCAATATATGAATTATTGAGGCATTCATGAGTCACGAATGTTTTACGTGACCATTAGTTCAAAATCACATGAACAAATAATTATATTAATTCTTAATAATCATCACTATTTATAGTCTTGATAAAAACAATAAACAAATAAATGAAATATTTAAAAACATTCCTCTCCTCCAATATAAATACCACCCATCACCACTCATTCTCTTCATAAAATACAATCATTGATCCTTTATAATTTTATAATAAATACCGTTACAAATACCCTCCCACACGTCTAGTATCCATTTTTTAAATCAAAAGGCCGAAACCAATTCTTTTAAGGAGGTTCTTAAGGAGGAGAATTCCTGAGGTAAAAAGAAACATTCTTTTGTTATATTTTATTTTCAATTTCAATTATTTTCTCCCCATTCCCTCAAATACCATTTACAAGGAAACATGATAAATAAAATATCATTTATATTATAGAATTATATCATGTCAAATGAAGATATATAACAAATCTCCATTCTCTATTTCTATATTATTCTATAAATGATAACATCGCCCGTGATGTGTCAATTTACTAACATCATGGATGATGAAAATCATTTTCCATTAACATCATAAAAAATGGAATGAAAAAATTTTTATCAATAAAGAATTTTAAAATATTTATTAAATCCTAGTTATTATTTTGGAACAATTATATATCAATGATGTTAATTAATACAACAAAATTAGTTAACAATGATCAAAAAACCACAAAAAATAATCTGAATGATTATCACTAATATCTTATTTAAGGATTCATCCTCACCAAAAATAATGATATGATTTATAAAACAATTTAATATTCTATAATTCCTGTATTAACATAAAACATAAATTCTGTATATTCATTTCCATTTCACATGATCTTTTCAACATGTATACCAGGGAAAAAATAGTGAAAACCTAGGAAACAACCACATTCGAATGATGAAATTTAATCTTATAACTCATCATAAGGACATAAATTAACATAATAAAATTATAAAAATCAATTACATGTATAATAGGTTATTAAATAATTAATTAATGTATTTAATTTTATTATCTTAAATTTAATAGTCATGTGCAGAATACTTTTGTTCATAATGTAAGGTGTTCTGCCCGAAACCACTATTTTTTCCTTTGGATTAGTCATTCCCTCTATTTACTCTAATATAATGTTTATTTATTTATATCTAATTATTATACATTATGGGGAGATGTTCGATACCCATATATCCAAATTATATCATCCATCTTTGATTAGGAAATTCATGTTTTTAAATCATTCTCTTCCAAAAACTACCTAATAAGCATGCCCAAATAGAAGGAATTTCCTAAAATCATTTCGATTATGATGTGAAATTCATAATTTGTATTATGCAACCATTTTATATATTAAAATATCCCATTTTATCATGAAAAACTATCATGGTTAATTTCTTGTTATATATATACATTTATGAATTTTTTCTATTTGAATTAGTCTTTACATTTTCCCTGAAAACGCATTAAAAAGATAATTTCTAAATATACATAAACACAATTTTTACATGATTTTTACTTATGTTGGAAATAATTTTGTCTGAAAATATATTTATCTTTCTGTTACATTCATTTTCTTGTGCATACAGGTTTACAATCTAATTTCCTGAAAAATTGATTTTCCAATATAACCATTGTTTCAAATGTAAAAAGGGGGTTTCAAACAAAACATTTACATCTATGAGATTTATTACTTTTTTTACTTATTATTCTATGCACATGGTTTATGTACTTCTTTTTATATATCAAATCAAGTGTAGTTTTATTCTTATGATATCTATTTATTTTTATTCCATCATATGGATTATGATTTAAAATTTTTAAAGTGTTATTGGTCAAATTAAAATGTTTAATGATTATTTTCCTTAAGAATTTAACAATTATGTTGTTAGATTATTTTCATATATACTTATAATTAAAATATGTCAATGTCATATGGGACATTTTTTATTCAATAATATGTTTTTATAATACATATGAGCAATGAATTGTTCTTAGTAAGTGATGGTTGGGGCCCACTATATCCAATAGATGCATCTGTAGGTCTCTTTAATCATTAAAAATAATGGATTTTGGTGGAGGAATTAACAATTTATTTTTGTAATTCATAGACGAGGAATCGATTCATATTTTATAATATTATACATATGAATTACCTCCAAATGACATTATTAATTGATAATCTATGTGATTATTATTCAATTTTAATACCCATGGTTATGTTTAATGAGATTATTTATATGGAATTATTTATTCATATTTTATTCTCAATATATTATGATCAAGATTATGTTCGAATAGCATGTATTTAGTTATCCACCATGACATATTTTTTAAATTATCTTCCTCTATAATACATACCATTAATGAGGATTTTAAGTCAAACATTTATGAGGATTTAGTTTTCAATAGGATGTTAAGACGCGTATTACGAATGACTTATACTGATAATGTAAGATCTTTTGGATGTTTCCATGTGTGTTTCTAGTTTTTTTCAGTTGTAATATAAAAATTATGTATGTTTATTATTTTTATAATGATACTAAACTACTCATTCATTAAGGATGAGACATATTTATTTATTATACCATTTTAATTATGTATGTAACTGGATTTAAGAAACTGGTTTTAGGTACTTTATAGTTGGTAACAAAAGAAGATTAGTAGATAATTAAAAATAATAATAATAAAATGATAAAGAAAAAAACCATAAGATGTAATTGGAGGATAAACATGAAAAAACGTCACTTAATTATAGTAATGTATATATTAGGTGGGTATTACTAAATTAATATTTATTTCTGGATACTAAAATTGGATGTGGTTCTAGCATAGATGTACATTAGGGTAACAAATCTGACAAGGTGTCTCAGGTATCACACAAGGTAACCTGTAAGATGACAAAGAGGCTTACTGTGAAAATGGACAAGAACTCCCATGGTATATTTTTACCATAATGATATTTTTAATTTCAAAAAATTATGAATGTTTTAAAATTCTCCCCAATGAATAAATGTTTATTATTTTATGATTATATATGCTTAAAATTTCTGTTTATGCTATGTGTTTTTATTGTTCGTGATTATTAATTATGATTCATAAACAAATTTTGTGTATGATATTATTTATAAATTTTACATAGTGAAATTAATGGCCACCATATCAATGAGAATATCACTTTAATGGATTTCCCCTATATGAATGATAATGATATTGGTACTGGAGCTACAATTGGTGTTGAACAACTTATAACTATTATAAGAAATATAATTTAGAGTATAAACTATAACCATACACTTATAGAGAATCCTGGACCATAATATCGATGAGAAATGTAAGACTTTTTATGCATCCACAAACAATATCATTAAATCAGAATAAAAACCCATTTCTACCAAAAAAAATGTATATGTTCCATAGAGAAGTTAGTTTTATCGTTTAGAAGTTATGATGGGAGAATTTTAACATAGATGTTCATGATGACTTCAGTAATTCTTAATAATATTTGTCTTGGGATAAAATTACAAATAAGGTGGATGAAATTGAAAATATAGAATTGATATATTTTATGGAAAATTTTAGAAGAAATTATTTCCATCAGGAAAAACGAGCGGACATACAGAAGAAATTCAGGAGTCTAATATAAAAGATAGATGATGAATTTGTGAATTATGAACATAACATTAATATGTTATCAAGGAATAATGCATAATACATACATAATCCAAGGATCAAGAATGATGAATTATTTAATGGTTTAAAAATATTCCTTTAATGGTCACTAGTCTCCCAAATTGTTTTTCATAAGAATATATTGTTTTAGATTAGATTAGTATTGAGAAATAATTTTCTATGTCTTATGACATTAAGGGAAGACAAGATAAGAAGAAGATGATGGATTAAAGAATCTTTAATGTGTAGAATAAAAATGGATATTTTAATGTGTAACAATTTTTGAAAGAAATACCATAGTTCAAGTTTAATAGGAAAAGGAGTATGTTACAAGTGTTGACAAAATGGCCACCAATCCCGTGGTTGTGAAAAAAATAATGATGCTTCCCATATTTAATGCTAAAGTTTTTTGGATATGGGACACTATTTAAATGAATGTCCTATGAATCATGTAAAAATTCCCCATAAAATGACATGGTATAAATTTCATGAATATGTGATCACAAATATGGAAGTTGAATGTCCTAATAATAGGGGAGAAGGATCCCAAATCATATCCAGTTCCTTTTTTTATTTTGGATAATTATATAATTTTATATCTTCAATGTTTTCCTGGAAAATTAGACACATTTATTTTTATTTTATAACAGAGATTTTAGTCAGATATCCGAAGAGTATTATCATTTCCACAATGATGTGTTGGTCAATCACCATTATGAAACATAAAAGTGCATTAGTTGAAATTCATGTCATTATACCTATGTATGATTTTGAAATTTTTTTGGTTATGTAATTTCATTAAAAATATGATGTTATAATCTATTAAATAAATAAGGATGTTAAAATTATTGGGGATGATATATAGTCCCTCATCATTAGAGAAAAATATCATTATCTGGATCTCTTCTAGATCCACATCAAATAAAAATTCTAAATAAAATTATAACAGAGGAAGATGAAAAATAATCTATGAATATTAAAATTTATGATGTACATATAATGAAATAATTCATTAATGTTTTTTGATAAGATTTTCCTAGTCATCCCATAGAGTGGGAAAATTATTTTCCTGTCAATTTAAACCCTAGTGAAAGGCGAATATCAATGACTTCTTATAGAATAGCCACTGGGGAATTAATAGAGCTAAAGAAATTGGAAGGGAGTGATAAGGTATTTATTCTCCCTATTGCTTCTCCATGGGGATCCCATGTTCTATTTGTCAATAATAATTATGAATCCTAGAGGCTATGCATTAAATGTATAGAAATAAATTCAATTATAATAAAAAAAAGTATTCTTTTTCCACACATTGATGATTTATTTGATTAACATAAAATAGCTTAATATCTTTTGAAGTATGAACATCAATATAGATATTGATTATTCTGTCTAGGGAATGAAGATATTCCAAAGGCAATATTTCAAACTAGGTATGAACATTATGAGTTTATAGAAATGCAACTTGAAAAAACAAAGGCACCCTTTGTTTTCGAGGATCTAATGAATAGAGTGTTTATGGAATATATTAATGATTTTTTGGTATTTATTGATGATATATTGATATCTTTCAAAATATATTAGTATAATGATAACAACTTTTAGGTTTTTCGGAAGACTCTTATATGAAAGGAGTTATATGGTAAGTTTATCATGTATGATTTCTAGAATCAAACTATTTCTTTTACTGGACATATTGAATCTAAGGGTGGAAACACAGATGATCCTTCAAATGCCAATGCAGTAAATAAATGTACTACACCAGCAGGAATTACATAGGTATAATTTTTTACTTTTTTAACAATTTGTTTGAATAATTTCATTAAAAAATTTCTTGAATAGCTAACACATTAAGCAATATTATTCGTACATGGGGTTATGTTTATTTAGATAATATAATATGAAGAATGGATTGATAAATTTATGATGTGTTTAGTAAATTCTTCTATCAAGACTCTTCCATTTGGAAATGGTGTGTTTGAGATTTATTGCTATGCATTGATGAATAGACATGTTTGTTTTCTTATGACAAATGATAGAGTTATTTCATATTTTTCAAACCTGTTGAAAACCAATTAACAAATCTATCTAATGTCTGATCCTGATTTACTAAATGAAATCATTTCCCTAAAAATTGGAAGACAGTATATCTATGATGAATGATATGAGTTATATATGGTTCAAATTTTTTTTGAAATATATGCTCTCAATGAAACCACTCAATATGGGAAAAGAATATGTCTTGATCTACTCAAGGATTAAGATTATTCAATACACTACTACCTAGGGAATGAAAATATGGTAAAAAATATCATCATCCAAAAGGACCATGGAATTATCAACAAATTTAGGATCTACTAAGATCATGTGTACATGGATCTATGAAATATTTTTAAGGAAATTATCATTGAAGGTTGATAAAGCACTATTTGGTTGTATATTTTATTGATTATAAATGAAATATTTCATCACATTGAGAAAAATACGATAATTTATAGAATATTTGAGATAAGATCATTCATTTGAAAATTTCTTTGAAATTATATTTTACCATTTTAAAATTCACTTTTGTATTTGGGGCATAAATATTGTTTTGTAAAATATTTTGACATAAAAATTGGGTACTATGTTCCTAACATAATGGTATATAAATTCTATTTAGGAGATTGGAGCTGGATCATGCATTTAATTAGAGTAAATTGTCCATGAATAAAAAGTTTGATTGGACCATCCATATTTGACAACACATCACCATGCACTTTATGTAAGTATTTAGATAGTTCAAAAAAATGAAAATAATGAAAGGGGGTTTGTTCTGTGACTTTTTAAATAGTAAATCAAACAATAATATGAGAAACAACAATCAAGAGACAATTTCATTAGAAACACATATATGGGATGATTTAGTTGATATTATCAAACACCATAATCATTAATTTAACATTATCCCATATAATTAAAATTCATTAAATTATGATCCCCAAACCTAGTTAACCACTAAACCCTATGGAAATTAACCCAACCACAAATATTAGTGAAATTGAGCAGTAGGTTTACTTCAGGACCTTCAATAACAGCACCCTGCTTTGATTATGATCCAAAAGACAACATGTTGTCAGTGGTTAATTAGAGAAGAATATAATCCATATATTTGAGAAATAATTGTTTTTGAATGAGACTTGAACCATACAATTCTATCGCAAAGTGAATACATTTTTTTATTACGGTTTTACTCACACGGTATACACAAGCCCGAACACACGGTCAAGTTCATATTGATTGGGTAAGATAGAAATTAAAAATCAACTAATTGATCACAATTTAGGAATTGTAGTATGTTTATAGAATAATAATAAATGACTTAAGGGTGTAGGGATTAGATAAACTATGAAAGAAATCACTCTTCCATGGGCGTAGTTCTCATCATGGAGACGTTTTTCATAAGCAATGGATTGATAGGGGAACACACAATATCGTCTCCACTCATATATTCCAACCCAAGTAAAAAATTAGGATGATGATAATAGAATAAAATAGAAGATTTATTTATGAAAATTCATGTTACAAGCATAAAAACCAAGAAAAAAAATTGGAGGTGAGAGAGGAGAACCTTTTTATGAAGATATGTTTGCACAAGGTATTAATTCTTCCAAGAGTTTTGAGGGGTTCCCAAGAGACACCAATTCGGCCACATCTTCCAAAAGCCTCTACCAGCCCTCCCAAAAAGTGTTAGAAACCTTTAAATAGTGTTGGGTAGGTCTAGGGTTACAAATATTTTTGAATGTTGAAGAGAAATTCTTTCAAATAGTTTAATACCACTAGAACCACATTGTTGGCCTCCATAACAAGTGAATTATCCATAATTTTAGATTTATTATTTGTTCCTAATCATTTCCTAGAGCGTCCCTTAAAATGTGTGCTCAATCCAAGTCCAGATAATGAAGATACAGCTAAAATGGTGAAGTGATGTCCAAACTGGATGCTTCAGTCCAACTTTGTCTTCATGAACCATTTATTCTAATAAAATGCATGATCTAGCATGAATGTCCTTCATATAATTTTTATCGCATTATGTCAAGAACATAGTTATAATGTTTTATGTAAAAATATTTTATAGAACCATATTTATGCCCAAAATAATTTAGTGAATTTTAAAAGGGATAAACAAGAAATTTAATCGAATTTCAAAATGGATGATCTAATCAAAAATATATTAAAAATTTACATATTTAGCACAATGTGTGGAAATTATATGATTTATTATCAATAAAATAATCAACAAAATAGTTTTTTATCAACTCCCCCACACTCACCCTTTTCCACTCTGGGGAAAAACCTCATATGAAGTATACTTCAATTTCAAATCAAAACAAATTTTTAAACACATATCCTTGAGATCCAAGAATTCCACACCAAGAAACAAAAGATATCATTCCTCATAAAAATAAATTATTTAATGTTATCTATTTATATAATTAAATATATTTCCACATAATTTATCCTCCCATCCACAAAACACGTAACTCACATGAATTTTCTCTTATCACAGAAATGTCAATTTTCCAGCAATGTCTTTTTCATCCAAATTCATTAAAAGGTCACCATAGGCTTGATAAATTCGATAATCACCACACAATGTGAGTCAAGGGAATGTATTTATTATGAGGGAATTTTAGGGTTTCTCTGTGGGTTTTTGGTGGTTGGATTTAGAAGTGAAAGAAATTCTGAGGGTGAATAAGGAGGGCTTGACTCAATTTGATGAAAAATTGTATTATTCTAATTGCCACTCACGTATAGTCTCTTTCTCACTCATCTTAGTATCAATTCTTATCCATCATCAGGAAAACTCGTGGAATGATTACACCATTCATTAATTATGCAACTAAAATGTATATCCTCTAAAAAATAGTTTTTCAGGAATGCTATAGAGAGGTTCCACTTTCTTTTTTTTATGAGAATCTTCAAGAAGGCACAAATTATTTTATCATAAAGGCTCCAGAAAGGCACACAATTCCACAAAATTATTTTTTTATCTATGAAAACATCTCTTCATAATTTAATTTTCTTCCATAAGTATCACATAATGTTGTATCACAACACAAGACAACTCCCCCAACACATAAGTTCAAATAGATTATGAAATTTCACATCAAGGGTTGGTTGGATATGTAAAATTGGCTTCTAATGTGGCTAACCTAACAGGTTTTTGATGGAATCTAAGGGATAAAAGGATTAAATGTTCATTGTTGGACATTATAAAAATGATTCATTGAAGTGGGAGATTTAATACCAAAATAGTTCCTCAATAATTGATACATGAGTACCTCAAAACCTCATGTTTTAATATAGATAAATCATATTCAGGTCAAATCAAGCAGGGTTTCGTTCTCTCAAGAAGTTAGGTGAATTTAATGAATATGAAAATAATGGTTCAGAAGCCTCACAAGAAAGTGATTTCAATTATAATGACAATGATATGTGGTATGGGATTCCAAATTCCGATTACTTTTCATGAAATTACTAAAGGTGTAAACTTGAAGCTTAGTCATTTTTTGTATTCATTTATTCTTAGATTCATGGGATAAATTGTTTCACTTATTTATATGGATTTCAAAATTGTAGGATTATTATTTCAGCTCAAAAGATTCAAAAATACCCAATAAATACTGAAAAATAAAATCACTAAATTTGAAATACATACATTTTTTTTTGAAAAAAACATTGAAAAATAGGAAGAAAATTGAAATCAATAAACTAAAAGGGTCCCTCCTCCACACATAAAATATTTCATTATCCTCAATGTGAACCCATGATATATTAGGTTCACAACTACTAGTTCGTGATCATGGGTCAGAAAATTATTATTCTGTGTTATAAGCTGATGAAACCCATAAGCAATGACATGATTACTTTTCATAAGAGCATATCCAAAGCATGGAACCAGATGCATCATAGACGACCACATATCCCTCTTTGGTCGCTGGAAGAGTCTGCACTAACAAATTAGTCAAGAGATGTTTCATCTTAGTTAATGAAATATATTCTTTTTTATTTCATGAAGAAAATACTCCATTCTGAGTTAGTGAAGTTGTTTGAGAATCCAACCATGAGATGTTCATTATGTTCCAATGTTAAAATCTAGTTAATTACAATAATATCTGAATATCAATAACATTTCTTAGTTCATACCAATTAATTAAATCAGTCTCATTTTCTTAGTAAACTATAATACCATGTTCCAACACCATATGTACCATTAAATTCACTTCCATAATCCAGGAATCACACTTCAGAATTTTATTATAGAGTCAGTGATTTCTCAACAATCATAGTGCTATTATCAGATGATGCATATGATCCTACACAGACATAGGGTAATAAATATGGAATCCAAAAATTCTACCATATAGTTATACAAGTAGTCACTGGAAAACCTTTTAATTAACACCATAAATACTATACGAGGAATGGTTAGACCAAAGAGAATAATGAGGAACTACGTATGACCATACATACTAAAAAAGAAGGTTTTCTGAATGTCATATTATTTTATCCTCAACTATTTTTTACCAATGTAATTATGAATCACTTAGTACCAATTCACCCTATTCAATTGTTCATACAAATCATTAATCTATAGAAATATTTAATTTTTTTATTCTCACTCGATAGTGCTATTGTTTATCAACACATTGGCGAAGTGGACCACGATATTTCATAGAAATGTGAACTGGTACTTCCCAATGTTACATACTCAGAGGTATAAATAATTTCCAATAATATCATACAATTGGGTCTAGAACAATTTCATTTTAGCTGGTGCCAAGCAGTATGAAGGAATAAAAACTGGTTGAGTACTAGGAATTAAGTCAATGCAAAAGTTGACCCAACATACTCGAATAAAACCTATGAATTTAGTAGAACACACAACAAAATAATAATAAAAACAAGATGTATATAACCAACAATATATTCCCACTCTAGATAAATGGAAAAAATAGATATCACATCCCTAACTCTAGATAAAATGGTCCAGATCAGCTCGACCATGGGTCTATTATCCTTGAATGACACAAAACACACCACTGGTTATATCAAATAAGACCAATCATTTATAAAAATCAATACATTATTTATGTGAAATGATATAATCCATAAAAGGAAGGAAATCATTAGTTTTCATGTCATGAACTAGGTATTTCCAGGAAATATCCACATCTTATAATGAGAATACACATGTTGACAAGTGAGACCATGCTCACTATTCATAAAAAGGGGTGAAGTAATATACATTGAAGAAGATCAATGATACATAGAAAGAATTATAATATTCAATATTGGTGTTGATATAAATGAGTAAGACACACCAGTATTGAATAAATTATTCACTAATGATTAATATATTGTATTGGTACCACTCACAATTGATGGATCTATACCTGCTTCATATAGAGACTCATCGACTGTATAAAGAAGCTTTTTTCTAAATTTATGGGGCTATAACCATACTACCCATGAAGCATTTTATTACCCCGTTGTTTAAGGAGGATCTAATGATATTATTCTTCTCTATGGAGTAGTATAAATATAGAATAATAGTTGTATGTTCCATGAATTTCTACAGGCGGTGTGGTTCTTAGGTGGATGGTTTCCAACACCCTTTGAATTTTATTCAATTTTAAATTAGTTGATAATCAAGAGACCTATTATAAAAAATTGAAGAGGTCTAAAATAACCCATCTATAATTAAATCTCATGATATCCATCACACATCCATTCTATTTGGAAGCAACACACAACACTACTGAGAGAAAAATATTCTCCGAATAACCATGACTTTCCAGCCTGGTCCATCTCAACTATCAATGATCATTCCCATAAATCAACATAAGAACGAAACTAAATCATGAAAAATGAGAATTAATATATGGTTGATGTCCCAAATTGAACCTTTGAGTCTTCATTCACTCATTCTTTACAATCTCAGGTGAGATGTTCCTGAGCTCAACAAAATAGTTTTCATACTCTATCATGGTTCTCTCATCCTATATTTGATTGACGAACATGATGGACTTTTATATGGTCAATTATTCTATATAGAGTTTGCTAGTGAAAATAACCGTGAATTAAAACCACTCTAATTCCTCAAGATTTATCATCATCCCCATCATTTCCAACCATAACCATCTTAGACATTCCATTACCATGCTACCATAATTCCCTTTTATTTTTTTTTGTTGTTCCCAAAAACAAAAAAATAGTACATTATGCTAAAAAACTAATCATAGAAAACATGATCATTTGACCCTTCGTTTTTTTTGGATTCTAGGAAATTAACTATTTGGAATAATCTATGATATTATCCATATGAGGATCTATATATGAATTCAGAATGGGAACTAGAGGTGGTTTATTTCCTAGAGATGGTATAGTTCCAATGATCCCCCCAATCAAATTTGTATCAACAACAAGATTTTATTGTTGAGGTTCCACGTCATCTTAAAACAATATTTAATTCCCACATCTTCTCAGAGGCATGATTCCACACAACATCAATGGAATATAATGGATAAATCTGATAAACTCTCCAAAAAGTAATAGGGGAAATCTATCCTCATAGATAAAACAAAAATATTTGTATCTCAATACATATAAATAAAAATTAGGAAATAACTACAACTAATACACAATACACATTTACCAAATCACCCCTAGAGACATAAGGTTAATTGTGGTGAGGGATATCTTGGCACCCAATCCAAACTGCCTCTTATGTCCTAATAAAATTTCATAATTTATAATGAGTTAAAGAAAAGAAGAAAAACATCCTATGATACCACATAGTCATGACCCTACTTAGATACCCCAGTAAACCAATAATAGAGACGATCCTAAAATATAACAAATGCAATCATGTTCCCCATTTTTTAGCGGCTAACACATATAGTGGGAAAAAAGTGGAAATGATTTTTCCATTAACTATTTTAGAAGGAAAATATACGAGGTAATATACATATCAAAAGGAACTCTACTAGGAGTAATGTACCATATGTAAAACTGGCATTAAATCACGATGTACTATAACTAATGGTCTAAAAATGGTAAAACCCATGTCTCTAAGGACACAATTCCCAAGAGAAAAAGTTCAATATCTAGATAAAAAAATAATATACCATATTCCCTTACTCGAACAAAGATGGAGATAATCTACAAACACTTGAAGGCACAAGTAATGTGTGAGAGAAAGCCTAGTAGGATTTAAAAAAAAGGCTTCATAATAGTATTCCATTTAAAAATAACCAATAATGTGCATTCAAGTTTTAAAACAAATAGGCATAGCCTTTATAAAAGAATATTAAAAAAAATAATCATTTTAAATTTTAAGGATGAGAATAGGTTTTTCAATTCATGATTCATATTAAAAATTATGTTAATATATTTAAAAAAATGAATTTACATTTAATCCAAGGGTTCATTACACAAATAAATTTTTTTGAAAATGGAATAAATAAATAAATAAATATAAAATTAATTATATAAATTCTCAAGGCATGTATAATAGATTCAAAAATGGATAATATACATTTTAAATAGAAACTAGAGAGAAACATATTAATATTCTAAATTGCAATCTATGTTATAAGTTAAAGGGATCCAAAAAATTTGAATGGAAAGTGTGTACATATTCTCCTTTGGGATTAATGAAAATGGAAATCATCACCATCGCCTAAGTAATGATTAAGTGAACATATGATTTTTTATAACGTTATACATTTTAAAGTGCCACTCAATATAACTAAATTACTTCCTATGGATTGTATTATTTCATGTAGAAATCTACTATGGTCAATTTATTTAAACACTCCTTAAAATGAAATTAAATCCCATTCTACAATTCAAATATGCCAATTATATCTTCAAAAACCATATAAAATTTTTAATTGAAAACATTTCATTTCACCGTGATTAGTTCCAAAGGTTTCCATCAAAACATTTTTAACCATTATTCATAATAAGTATTTGAATCAATCATGAAATTTCATGTTCCATTTCAAAATTAATTCCTATAATTTAATTTCCAAAAAATTCAATCAATTTCACATCAATCCCCTAATTCACTGGAATTTGAATTTTTGAAAATTTTCAATCAAACCCAATTCCACAAATCAATTAAAACTTTTAATTGATACAATTTCAATCAAAACTAATTATATGCCTATTTTTTTTTATAAAAAACCCCAATACACTGGAATTTTGTCTCTAACTACCAATTTGAAGTCATAAAATAAAAATCCAAAAAAGTGAATTTAAATTAGAACAATTGGTTATTAAAAAAATATGTGTTACTATAAATTTGACATCATAATAGAACCATTTACCTCGACATAAATGAATATTTGATCACCAATCCTTATTTGGGATTCATCAATGATGAATGATGATAATAGAATCAGGAAATCAAGGATCAAACTAAGGTTTATTGACATAAAATATAGTTTGTCTGATCCACAATAAACCATATAGATCCATATAATCATAGATAGAAGATGTGAGATCTCATGAGATCAGTATCTGTATAAGGAAACTAAGTACAAAGAGATTGAAGGTTCTTCTTCGAGCATTAGATAACTTTTAAGAGGGTTATAATGGGAAAAGAATCCTCCATGTGTACTATATGGTTGGAGAAAAATTATTTTGGTAGAATTGGTCTATCTGGATCCTAAAAAGTGTCTTTAAAAAATATTATCCGAAATAAATATTTCTAAAAATCCGATACTCACATATTCTTGGTCATACTCGCAAGGTTAGACCAAACGGTGTCTCCTTGACATGAACCAATATTAAATGATCTCTATAGTTTCTAAAAGTTAGGTGCATGGATTGAATTACCCTGTGCCAACTGTGGAAAACACCACTAATATGGGTTGGACAGTTCTCTCAAATTGGATACATATTTTTGGTAAATAATGTTCCAACCATTCACTATCCTAGAAGATTAAAAAATCATAAAATTTTAATCTAATGAAACAAAAAGAAAAATACATGTAAATATAAATAAAAAATAATGTTTTGGAATACCTTAAAAATGTGTAGGTATGTTATAATGTTGATAAAAACTCTCAAAAAATCCAAATAATTGTCCCTGACGTCTAATATAACGATTCATTCTCTCCCCAAATAACTAAATAACATATATATCCTTTTAATATAATGGAATATTATTATGAAAATAAATATATAATTTTTTATATCTCTTTTCATTTCACATAATCTTTCTTAAAAGTATTTAAATGAATCAATTTTGAAAACAAAGGAATCAGACAATTCCGAATGACAAAATTGAGTCTTATAACTCATCAAAAAGACCATAAATGAACTGAATAAAATTACAATAAATAGAATACATGTGTAAATTCTTTATAAATAATTATGTAGTGGATTTAGTTTCGTTGTAAAATATGTTAAGGTCATTTCAGTACACTTTCTGACATAATGTATGGGAATATACCCAAACCCAAATTTTTTCCATTTGGTTTTCTCTTTCTCTCACATTAATTCAATGTAATGCATATTTATATATTTTTAATCCATTAAAAATATGTTTATATTATCTATATTAATATATTAATATCATATCATCATTATCTTATGGTGAAATACATGTTTTATAACGGTTTCATTCTAAAATCCTCCTACTAAGGAAGCATGATAAAAGAGAATTTCCCAATTTTTTAAAAATTCACTAGGGCTATCCATGATATGTTTTAATACAAATAAAATATCCCTAATCACTAATTATATCTTAAAAACATCCATGTTTAGTTTTTGGTTTTATAGAAACAGTTTTTCCCTTTTCCATTTTAAAGTGCATTTTTGGATTTTCCTTGAACTTCATTAATAATTCTCATTTCTAATGATTCTTAAACCCCAATTTTACATGTTTTTACTTCTGTTAGACAACATTTATGCCCCAAATTTAATTTCGTTCTCCATACATTTTATTTTCATGTATATAAATATTAAAATATTATTTTATGAAAAACAGTTATATTCTAAAATAAAAATTCCTTCCAATGTAAAAAATGGTTTTTCTCGTATCACTTTTACCTCAGTGAGATTTGCAACACCCCAAGATTTCATAGTGTGTTATTTTTTCAAAATAATTCAATAACTTGCACTACACGCAACACCGAGTTCAATCATACCATGACTTATCAAAAAAAATCCATTCCAAAGAGGTTATGAATAGTATTAACTAAATTTTAAACATTATATAATCCTTATAATTTTAGAATCCATATTATGAGTTTCTTAGACATAATGCAAGAACAAATTCATTTTCAGTATTGCACTTTTATCAAATTTTAATAGTGAAACATTTTTAAATACTATATTTTAAACTTTTTGACTAAATGAGGACATAAAAAAAAATTAAAATGAAACATCCCAAGCTTCCACGGTACACTTTCCTTTGAATAATAAAGTAGCGTGTGTTGTACGAATCTTCGAGTTCTAACACACCACAACCAATAAAACTAACTGTTATGAACAGTAATACCTACCTTTTAAAATTTCATAAATTTTATCTCTCAAAATGGACTTCATTTATGGATTCGGGGTATTGAATTTAGCCTAAAGTGAAATTTTGGTACTTTTCAGATAACTTTCATATTTTGATGAATAGTGAAAATTACTAAATTTTTATTAAAAACAAATTTTTAATCAAAATAATTAATAGTGATAAATTATGAATTTGAGTGGTTTTAAAGTATATTTAGAATATATTTTTACCATTTAATATAATTTTTGTCATTGGACAAAATTTTACAATTAAACCGAACATAAACAAGTGTCAATCTTTTGATAATTATTATCTCTTAAAAACAAGCTTTTTGTTTTTACAGCCGAAATTAATTTTAAATTAATTTTTGCCACTTCTGTGTTTTGAATTTAAAAAAATGGATTCCATAATTGGAATCAGGATGTTTAAATTGTGTAAATAGATAACTTTTATTTTTAGAAATTTTGAATAATTACTGCGTTAAATATTTTATTTACCATGGTTAAGGGTAAATCCGGTAAATAAGGGTAAAAACAATAATATTATAATAATACTAAATTACCCTAAAACGTGTCCTAGCCTTATTTGTTGATAAATGTTCGACCATAGTCATATTTGGGTCGATTTGAGGACCCCCTGGTGCCAATTGTAGGTGATAGGGACACTTTATTTTAATTAAGTTAAAATGAATAGAAAAATGACACAAGCATATATCTTTTAGCAAAACAATTTTTACATAGGGTTATATATGTTGGAGTTTCGACTATAAATATTCATTAGAAAGATAAAAATATTTCCTACATGATGATATTTTATTTTAAATTTTTAGAGATTAAATAATTTAATTTATTTATGACACAATGATGATGCAGTAATTATCATAATAGTGAAAAATTAAAATAATTAATATTATAAATACCCAAATAAATATAATATGATACTTTTATGGAAATAAAATAATTTTCTAGGATATTATGATATATTAGAATTGATTTAATTGACTTTTTTCGAAGTAATGAATCTGTTGTGAGTTCAAAAAAATCATCTATTGAATAGTGTCAAAATTGACATAAAAGAGTTATTAAAACAGATATTATATTATTAATTGATATTAAATTCCTAAAAATCTAAGGATCGGCCAAGAGACTTATATCATGATAGGTTAATCATTAATGGACCACTTTGGAGTCCCTTGGTTGTATATAGTTTGTTTATTAACCATATTATATAAAAATACAAAGAGACATTGTAAAAGTGAAACTAATTAACTTAGAGTTAATACTTAAAGATAAGGTTAATATAAGTACCCAAACCTGTCTAAATTCTATTTGTTGAGTTTTTTTCGACCTATCCCCACCTTATTATTTAAATAATCAACTTTTGAGCCATTAGAAACCGAATATGAATTTATTATAAATCAATATTTCTAGATTTTCCAAAGGTGCCCCTCACCCCTCTTATAAAAGGGAACTCCTACTTCTAATTTCTTCACACCTTCAAAGCCTTTTGATTCGGCCAAAATCTGCTCAAATACTCTCCCAACTTCCCTCAATAGAACCTATAGTCCTTAGTTTGATCAGAAATCCAACCTAAGGAGCCCTTTTGAACAAATCAAAATGAAGAACCCGAAAAAGAGGTAATGATTTCACCACACTTTTCCAAGTTCATTTCTTCTTCCACTTCTTCTTCCTTTGTTGTTACCATTCTAAAATAATAAATCCAGTATCATATAGATACTGTGATTTTATTATAAATATATTACAACCATATTTTGTATTCTATCCACTATTTGAATAACATGTCACCATACGTGCGTACGTATGGCTTACCGTCTCCACGTCGTGGTGTAATTGTTATTCAATATATTATTATTTGGATGGGTATAATAATGATATGTAACTCATGTAAATAATAAATATAACATGTTAATGATTCTATATATATGATATACCATCCATTTATATATTATTTTAAAAGAATGATATTGTCGCTCGTGCGTACGTACGGACTACCGTCTCCACGAACACGATAAGATTCATTCTCCATCGTATCCATTCAAGTATAATTATTATTTGATTATTTAAAAATGATGTTTAAGGACTTGATATAATTCTGGATATGAATAATATACAACCTATCCATTATAAACATTTCTTACGTAACAAAACATATAAAAGAAAACAAGTAAGTTAACACCCCAAACAACGATAATACTAAGATATTATTATCAAATCAATATTAAAAGATCATATATGATATCATATTAATGTATATCATTACTGTATAATTTAATAACAATTATTTCACCATTATACAGGAGGTTAACCTACCCCAACCAAGGAAAAGTACAAGGTAAGGGGTTTTCATCTCACTCTTTATTTCCGTGAGATTCATTCCATATTTCCACTATTATCTTTTGTGTGGTGTATGTACTGCCCATAATTGTATTCTTTGTGTAATACACTTTACCTTATGTGTATTTACATTTTCATTATATGATACCTCCATCATGGGTTGTATGTTTCATATGTTAGCAAATTGATAAGGGTTTACTTCACAATCTCTTTAATATCCGAGGTTGTTTTTACGTAAGTATCTACTGGGACTTATTTACTATCCATGTCCATATTTCATAAAAGAGTATTCAAAGGGATTCTTTCTAAGGGAACTTTTACTAAAACATCATTTTAAATGTTTTAAATATTTATTCTTCTAAATCATTCTCATTTATGTCAATGTTTTCAAAATGATTTCTAAGGATTTGTTTATATGAAAATGAATGTTTTAAAAGTGTTAATTCCATTAAAAAGTTTCAAAGTGGTATGGGACACTTTGATTCAAAAATGTATTTAAATTTCTTCCATTATAAATTGTGTAACATTAAAATGTTTTCATGAAAAAGGGATATTTCTCTCAATGATTTTTACAAAACATTTTCATCTACGTCAACATCCTTTGATGGATTTTAAGATTATTTGAAGTTGATTTATTATGATATAAAACTTCCATATTGTAATGAAGTTTTGTGATATGTTTGACCGTGGATATGCCATTTATATAGCATTCATGGTTTATGAGTAAAGTATTGACATTTCATATGCTAGTTCCAATAAGAATGTTTAAGTTATATTTCAACCTTTAATTCATATGAATGTGTTGGACAAGTATGTTCCAGGTTGGGGACTGGTTAAAGTAAGCCCTCCAGGTTGGGGACTGGTAAAAGTAAGCCCTCCAGGTTAGGGACTAGTAAAAGTAAGCCCTCCAGTTTGGTCTCCAGTTATTAGAGGCACTCCGGGTTGGGTTCCGGTTACAGTTCGCCCCTAGGTCTTGGGATGAGGCCTTGACAAAGAAATTAAAGTTCAGCATTATGCATTCCAACATTATGATAGTAGTTATTGATTTTGCATGTGATTATTCGATTAGTAGAATATCCATGTGAATTTGTAAATGGAATTATTTCATTTTATTTATGCCATCCCATGTTGAAAGTTCAAGTTTGAAAGGCTTTTGTTTTAGTTATACATTGCCTTAAATGTTTATTCTTATTTATGAAAGTTTCCGAAATATTGTTATCCTTACTGGGCATTTGAGCTCACCCCTTTTCTATGTTTTATTTTTCCCAGGAAGTGAAGAAGTAAATTATGAATGACCTGCAGGGATATTATGTGGGGATATGAGTGTGGATTATGGAGAAAATATGTTGTTGTAGTAGTTTTTCATTTTATGAGGTAATGTAAGACTTATGAATATATCTAGTGATTCCAAGGCTACTAAACCAGTCGGTCTTTCGAGATTTGATCTTTCTTGTGATCATGCCAAAGTTATGTAATAATGCACCGACTCTGGTTAACTAGGGTCGGGGCGTTACAGTTGGTATCAGAGGAAGTTTAGTACAAACCATAGAAGCTAGATTTAGATAAACTATGATTAGAGCACATATATTTAAGATGAATTTTGAGGATTAGTATAGAAGAACTTCCTAGAATTTTGGTATTATAGAGATTTTGTGAGTTTTCCGAGCAATACATCCCTGTATGGATACGAGCAGGTAGAGGCTGCTCTGGCACAGATATACCGAGGGGTAAAACTCAAAAACACCACTTTGATCTATACTCGAACGGTAACTGGTGCACGACAACGGGCCTTGCTGCACTCTTGGTTACGACACTCCCGGGGGATATGCTTAGGACAACTCTCATTTTCATTACAAATCATTATTAAGGGTTTATGAGTATATACTTCCTCAAAGGAGACATTTTTATGATTATGGATTATATCTATAAACTATTTAATTTATGTTATGTGTTTTACAAGTTTGGGATTAGGTATTGTTATTCATAAACTAATCTAATGTATGCCATTGTTTAGAAATGGCGCCCAATAGAAGGAATGAGAACTCTAGCAATGCACATGATACAAAGAGAAAGAAGGATCATATATTTTATGGTCTTAAGCCAGAATTTACAAGAGAAATAGTCTCACATGTATTATCATCATATGAAGAAATAATATAATGTGTTGATAAGATAAGTAAAGAGTTTACTGAGTCCTATGGCTTTGAAGGGAAGAAAGAGATGAAAAGCATGGAAGAGAGAAAGATGGATAAAGGGAAGAGGGAAAAGAAGAATTTTCCCATATGTGGTAACTGTGGAAAGAAACACCCTGGAACATTCCTGAAAGGAATGAGAGTTTGTTATAAGTGTGGAGGAAAAGGGCAAAAAGTACGTGACTGCAAGGGTAAGAAAATGGTTTCAAATGTACAATGCTTCATCTGCAAGGAGTTTGGACACTATGCGAACCTATGTCGCAGTCATCAGACTAGGCCGCAAATGATGCTATTGGATAATAATCAAGTTATGATACTACCACATATGAAGAGGAATTATTCGAGTTCTTATGTTGATTATGTCAATTGAGTGTTGTATCAACAATGTACTTGTTATAATAATTATGAAGTATATAAGGATTGTACTACAGAACTATTTCATTAAGGACTTGAGATTGTGGGGAACAAAGAAAAGTGACTCAATAGTAGGATAAATTTTTGGAAAATATATGGTTGAGAGAATGATAAACCATAATATAGTTCTGATACCGAGGTAGTGATTTTGGAATAATACATGATTGTTTTGGATAAACTATATTGGATATTCTTGACTACCTTGGAACTGATTAATGATTTGTATATTCCATCATTGTTGGGGTTTAAAACATTTTTGGATTGATGAAGTATATCCGGCATTCTATATGGAATAAGGGAGCATGAATGTAATCAATAAAGAATATGGTAATTCAGGATGATTCAGTGTATTAAAAGAATACATGATGAATGTATTCATATGCTATTACGGGGTAAAAAGGATTTACATTATGTTTACCTTCCTTATAAATGTTGGACTGTGAGTGTGGACAGAAGTATTTTGGGTAGTTCTATTTTGGATTATTTTGGATTGCCATAAAAGGTCAACCCGGAGGTCGGGCGGCTACCCGTCGCGTCCAACAAGGCTGTGAGACTTGAACCCGCAACTGAAGGGAGACAAGGGTGTATCACCTACCAGTGGACCACGAGATGTCCTGGATTAAATAATGTAGTTTTTTTTAAAATATCTGGTAGATGAATTATAAATTCATTTATTTTGGAACCCTGTACGAATAGTATAAATAGAAAAAAAATACGTTCTATTATCTTTTAGAGTGAAAGATGAGTTTGTGGTAGAAATTTATTAATGGATAAAACTCTAATTATAAATTAAGTATATCTCCTTATGATCTTATCCAATCTCATAAATAAATTCCTCAACATTAATAAAAGGAACTTAGAACAAAAATGTTGTCCTAGATTGTACCTTAAATCATCACTAATTCATGGCTTTGGAATTGTTGGCCTTTTCATAGCCATGTTCTCTACCACTCTCCATCAGATAATTGATGGTTAGATTTCTCTTCCATATCCATATTTTCCTACATATAACCCTAGTATGTGTTATTTTAGGTAATTTTCATACATTCCACTCTTTATTTTAAATAGAGGCCTCATTAATTCATTTTTCGATGTGGGGTTTCAACTAAGATATTTTGAAACATCAAAAATGTGTTATCCCAATACCATGTTTTGTTGAACGGATGGTATTTCAAATCATCATAGATTGATGAGTTTAAGGACCTAAATTTTATACTTGTTTGTGATTGATTACCTCAATCACTACCTATAAATATTTACGTTTTTCCTCCAATTATATGTCTCTAATTTCCACCAATGTTCTCCTAATCGAGATCATAATTTGGTGGTGACCCTTTCATTTCTCTTTTCCTCATATTAAGACTAAATTTTAGTAACCCAATTTCCGATGTGGGGTTTCCCACAAATATATTTTCTATTTTTAACCTTTTATTTTCGTAGAACAATTTCAAATTGTGAGGATGCAATTTATTGAAGGAGGGGAGAATGTAACACCCCAAGATTTCATAGTGTGTTATTTCTTCAAAATAATTCAATAACTTGCATTACACACAACACGGAGTTCAATCACACCATGAATTACCAAAAAAAATCCATTCAAAAGAGGTTATGAATAGTATTAACTAAAATTTAAACTTTATATAATCCTTATAATTTTAGAATCCATATTATGAGTTTCTTAGACATAATGCAAGAACAGATTCATTTTCAGTATTGCACTTTTATCTACTTTAAATAGTAAAACATTTTTAAATACAATATTTTAAACTTTTTGACTAAATGAGGACATCAAAAAAATTTTAAATTGAAACATCCCAAGCTTCCACGGTACGCTTTCCTTTGAATAATACAGTAGCGTGTGTTGTACGCAACTTCGAGTTCTAACACACCACAACCAATCAAACTAGCCGTTATGAATAGTAATAACTACCTTTTAAAATTTTAGAAATTTTCTCTCTCAAAATGGACTTCTTTTTTGGATTCGGAGTATCGAATTTAGCCTAAGGTGAAATTTTGGTACTTTTCGGATAACTTTCATATTTTGATTAATAGTGAAAATTACTAAATTTTAATTAAAAACAACTTTTTTAATCAAAATAATTAATAGTGATAAATTATGAATTTGAGTGGTTTTAAAGTATATTTAGAATATATTTTTCCCATTTAATATAATTTTGGCCATTGGACATAATTTTACAATTAAACCGAACATAAACAAGTGTCAATCTTTTGATAGTTATTATCTCTTAAAAACATGCTTTTTGTTTTGACAGCGGGAATTAATTTTAAATTAATTTCTTCCACTTATATGTTTTGAATTTAGAAAAATGGATTACATATTTGGAATCAGGATGTTCAAATTTTGTAAATAGGTAACTTTTATTATTATACATTTTGAATAATTACTGCGGTAAATATTTTATTTACCATTGTTAAGGGTAAATCCGGTAAATAAGGGTTAAAAAAATAATATTATAATAATACTAAATTACCCTAAAACGTTTCCCAGCCTTATTGGTTGATACATCTTCGACCATAGGCATATTTGGGTTGATTTGGGGACCCCATGGTGCCACTTGCAGGTGATAGGGACACTTTATTTTAATTATGTTAAAATGAATACAAAAATGACACAAGCATATATCTTTTAGAAAAACAATATTTACATAGGTTTATATATGATGGAGTTCGACTATAAATATTAATTGGAAAGATAAAACGATTTCCTACATGATGATATTTTATTTTCAATTTTTAGAGATTAAATAATTTAATTTATTTATGACACAATGATGATGCAGTAATTATCATAATAGTGAAAAAATAAAATAATTGATATTATAAATACCCAAATAAATATAATATGAACCTTTTAATGAATTAAACTAATATTCTAGGATATTATGATATATTAGGATTGATTTAATTTACTTTTTTCGAAGTAATCAATCTGTTATGAGTTTCACAAAAAATCAACTATTGAATAGTGTCAAAATTGACATAAAAGAGTTCTTAAAACAAATATTATATTATTAATTGATATTAAATTCCTAAAAATCTATGGTTCGGCCAAGAGACTTATATAATGATAGTTTAATCATTAATGGACCACTTGGGAGTCGCTTGGATGTATATAATATGTTTATTAACCATATTATATAAAAATACAAAGAGACATTGTAAAAGTAAAACTAATTAACTTAGAGTTAATACTTAATGATAAGGTTAATATAAGTACACAAACCTGTCTAAATTCTATTGGTTGAGTTTTTTTCGACCTATCCCCACCGTAAAATTCAAATAATAATCTTTGGAGCCATTAGAAACTGAATATGAATTTTTTATAAACTAATATTTCTAGCTTTTCCAAAGGTGCCCCTCACCTCTCTTATAAAAGGGCACTCCTCCTTCTCATTTCTTCACACCTTAAAAGCCTTTTGATTCGGCCAAAATCTACCCAAATACTCTTCCAACTTCCCTCACTACATCCTAGCAGCCTTAGTTGGATCAGAAATCCAACCTAAGGAGCCCATTTGATCAAATCAAAAGGAAGAACCCGAAGAAGAGGTAATGATTTCACCACCCTTTTCCAAGTTCATTTCTTCTTCCACTTCTTCTTCCTTTTTTTTACCATTCTAAAATAATAACTCCAGTATCATATATATACTGTGATGTTATTATAAATATGGGACAACCATATTCAGTATTCTATCCACCCTTTGAATAACATGTCACCATACGTGCGTACGTACGGCTTACCGTCTCCACGTCGTGGTGTAATTGTTATTCAATATATTATTATTTGGATGGGTATAATAATGATATGTAAATCATGTAAATAATAAATATAACATGTTAATGATTCTGTATATATGATATACCATCCATTTATAAATTATTTTAAAAGAATGATATTGTCGCCCGTGCGTACGTACGGACTACCGTCTCCACGAACACGATAAGATTCATTCTCCATCGTATCCATTCAAGTATAATTATCATTTGATGATTTAAAAATGATGTTTAAGGACCTGATATCATTCTGGATATGAATAATATACAACCTATCCACTATAAACATGTCTTACGTAACAAAACATATAAAAGAAAACAAGTAAGTTATCACCCGAAACAACGATAATACTAAGATATTATTATCAAATCAATATTAAAAGATCATATATGATATCATATTAATGTATACGATTCTTGTATAATTTAATAACAATTATTTCACCATTATAAAGGATGTTAACCTACCCCAACCAAGGAAAAGTACAAGGTAAGGGGTTTTCATCTCACTCTTTTTTTCCGTGAGATTCATGCCATATTTCCACTATTATCTTTTGTGTGGTGTATGTACTGCCCATAATTGTATTCTTTGTGTAATACACTTTACCTTATGTGTATATACATATTCATTGTATGATACCTCTTTCATGGGTTGTATTTTTCATAATTTACCAAATTGATAAGGGTTTACTTCACAATATCTTTAATATCCGAGGTTGTTTTTACGTATCTACTGAGACATATTTACTATCCATGTCCATATTTCATAAAAGAGTTTTAAAAGGGATTATTTCTAAGGGAACTTTTACTAAAACGTCATTTTAAATGTTTTAAATATTTATTCTCTAAATCATTCTCATTTTTGTCCATATTTTCAAAATGGTTTTTAAGGATTTATTTATATGAAAATGAATGTTTTAAAAGTGTTAATTCCATTCAAAAGTTTCAATGTGGTATGGGACACTTTGATTAAAAAATGTATATAAATGTCTTCCTTCCTAAATTGTGTAACATTAAAATGTTTTCATGAAAAAGGGATATTTCTCTCAATTATTTTTACAAAACATTTTCATCTATGTCAACATCCTTTGATGGATTTTAAGATTATTTGAAGTTTATTTATTATGATATAAAACTTCCATATTGTAAGGAAGTTTTTTGATATGTTTGACTGTGGATGTTCCATTTATATATAATTCATGGTTTATGAGTAAAGTATTGACATTTCGTATGCTAGTTCCAATAAGAATGTTTATGTTATATTTAAACCTTTACTTCATATGAATGTGTTGGACAAGTATGTTCCAGGTTGGGGACTAGTTAAAGTAAGCCCTCCGAGTTGGGGACTGGTAAAAGTAAGCCCTCCAGGTTAGGGACTCGTAAAAGTAAGCCCTCCGGTTTGGTCTTCGGTTATTAGAGGAACTCCGGGTTGGTGTCCGGTTATTAGAGGCACTCCAGGTTGGTGTTCGGTTATTAGAGGCACTCTGGGTTGGGTTCCGGTTACAGTTAGCCCCTAGGTCTTGGGATGAGGCCTTGAAAAAGAAATTAAAGTTCAGCATTATGCATTCCAACATTATGAAAGTGGTTATTGATTTTGCATGTGATTATTCGATTAGTAGAATATCCATGTGAATAAGTAAATGGAATTATTTCATTTTATTTTTGCCATACCATGTTTAATGTTCAAGTTTGAAAGGCTTTTGTTTTAGTTATACATTGCCTTAAAGGTTTATTCTTAATTATGAAAGTTTCCGCTATATTGTTATCCTTACTGGGAATTTGAGCTCACCCCTTTTCTATGTTTTATTTTTCCCAGGAAGTGAAGAAGTAAATTATGAATGACCTGCAGGGATATTATGTGGGGATATGAGTGTGGATTATGGAGACAATATGTTGTTGTAGTAGTTTTTCATTTTATGAGGTAATGTAAGACTTATGAATATATCTAGTGTTTCCAAGGCTACTAAACCAATCCGTCTTTCGAGATTTGATCTTTCTTGTGATCATGCGAATGTTATGTAATAATGCACCGACTCTGGGTAACTAGGGTTGGGGCGTTACAAGATTTATTCCTCGTTCATTAATTATTCCATGCAGATGGTGTTGATATACCCATTTTATAAATAAAATATTTTTTCTTATTATTATTATATTAATATAATTTTATTCTTTCATAGTTATTAATATTTAAATGCTTCAATTTGATATGTGACACTTTGGAATATTTAAACATTATTTTGCAGAATAATTAATGAATGATTTTATCATAGTCTTTTCATCAATGATGATGATGAAAATATTTTTACATGTTATAGGATTCTTTTATTTAAATATATATTTTAATTATACATATGAGTAATGCATTTGAATTTTTTTTTGATTGGTGGGTCCAACTATAGCCCCTCAAGTCCTCTATAGGTCTAATGGGATAAAACATAAATGGATTTCAGCCGAGGCATTATCAATTTATTTTCAAATGTCTTGGCTGAGTCCTCAAATGTATGTTTACGAAATAAGATATTCAAATTTCTTCATTATGACATTATTAATTGATAAAACATATTATTATTCGACTAGTAGAATATGTATGGTTTTGATTAATGTGATAACATTTATGGAATAATTTTATCAGGTTGTATTATTTCCAAATTATGCTCATGATTTAGTTCAAATTGAATTTATTTTTAGTCATTCACTATGCCTTATTGTTTATTTAATCTTTCAATGTCTTTAATACTCTAAATGAGAATTTTATCTCACCCCTTTCATATGTTTTATTTTTCCCTAGAATGGGAGGATGTATATTATGAACGAATTCATCAGATAATCTATGATATTATGGATGTTTAGAATGAATATTCTATATTTTATTATGTTTTAATTTAATATTCAAGTATATATATGGCATTCCCAATATACTAAACTATTCATTACTCAATGATGAGAATTTATTTTTTATTATTCCAGTGTAATTAAGTAAGGTACCGGCTTCTTGAAATAGGGGTTGGGATCCTTACATATCTATATAGTGAAAACACTACTAGAGTTTGAAATAAAAGATAACTACCATAAACACCAAATAGTGTGTTGTATCGATATACTAATGTAATTTCTACTCACTTAAGACTAATTCTATCACTTTTTCATTTTTCCTTATCACATATCACAAACACTTGTTTGATGCATTGCTATATTTAATGAAATGTTAACCTAATGGAATGTTAGAAATTTTGTAGTGATGAACCTCATTTTCAATTCCACAATTATATCTTCTCATTTATTGTTATAGATATACTTTACTCCTAAATTTTCATCTTGTTCAGTGATTTTGACAATCATGATAGGTTTCTCAAAAATCCTTGGTTATAACACTCTATTCCAAGGAATATAGAGATCTATATAAAAGATTCTATAAGTGTATAGAACATAATTTATTTTGTATTAAAATGTTCCAAATATATCAATTTTATAATTATAAGTTACCTCCAGAGTGATACTTCCTTCATCTAGGAAATTCTTTTATTGTACTACTCGTATATCTTCTCCTTTCTGAAGGTATTATAACATTATTAAAATACATTTCATACTCCTCCTTCTATAAAACTTGGTAATTAGATATATAAAAAAACTATTCAATATGATTAGAATGATTGATGATGATTTAGTGAGTCTGAAAGGTATCATAATGAACACATAATGGACGTATTTTTTGTATGGATTTCTTTAGAATAACTTTATTCATTAATTTTAGTTTGTAATGACAAAAACAACGTTCCACCTTTTAGAAATACTAATCCCCATGTATTTAAAAAAAATCAATCCAGGGAATTGAATACATATAATTTATAATATGTTTCATTGGTTCAGGAAAATAAAAATGGACTCACATTAACTCATCTTTATTCTTGAATAAAAGGACCAATGAACCCCTTGATAAATCACTACAGATTATATATCCACATTATAGAATCTATTAAAACCTATTTTAATATTCCTTCTACTCAATAGTGGTAATTATATGAGGAATAATTGATATAGTAAGAGATCCATGTATATGTTAAATTGAAAACTCATCCACTTAGTTAGGATGAATTCTAGGAATCTCTTCATGGAATACTACAATGTAACCCCAAAAAATGTGAATATATTCCAAATAATTATTTAAACTAATATTTTTTGTACATTAACTTTAATCAAATTTTGT
This sequence comes from Viscum album, assembly GCA_963277665.1. Taxonomy (NCBI): domain Eukaryota; kingdom Viridiplantae; phylum Streptophyta; class Magnoliopsida; order Santalales; family Viscaceae; genus Viscum; species Viscum album. The sequence continues at coordinate 900,784,631 of OY728127.1, forward strand.
GGAGTACTTAAAAAAGTATTCAAACATATTCACAAAGACAGAATTAGTATAGTTCTTTTGGAAACATGAAATCATAATAACTAGTACATAAGTGAGCCACATTATCTCCCACTACGTTATTCATGACTTGAGAAATTCACATGCACATCATAATTAATAAATATCTTTACAACATGTGGAAGGAAACATAAAAATGGGAGATCTCAGATGCTCTATATTTTTAAAAGGGTAGATATATAGGCATAATCATGATCATGACGGTACGATAACATGATCATAAAAACAAAATATCCTACCTTATATATCATAGATCACATACATAAATAATGGAATTAGTATTGGTAGTTAATAAGTGATGAATCATAAGAAAATAATGAATACAATCCACGAATGAATAACATAATAATAAAACATTTAATTTTTAAAAAAATAGAAACATAATAAATTCATTCCATATTAGTGATGGAGTCACTACCACTGACTTCCGGTATTATGGTTTCACTCCCCAAACAATCATGGAATTCATGGTTCACTCCCATTGATATATTATTATAATGAGTTCACTCCACATTCTATATCAGCTATCATGGTTTTCTCACATGGACAAGTTAGTATTCAAGGATCACCCCCAACACCATATTAGTATATATCATGAGTAATAAATAATTTCCCAATGCATTAGAGGGTGATTGAGATCCATCCAATCACATTATGAAATCTTACACACATGTTTCACTAGATTCATAAAAAAATGTCATAACCCATGAAATGAAATGTGTATTATTTACATGTAATCATATCATAACTTTTGAATAAATAAACATGTTTCATACTCATTTCATGAAAACATGACCTGTGAATATAACATGGTTTCAAAATCGTATAAACTATGAAAGAGAAATGAGTTTTATAAACAACATGCGATAAAAACATAAAAAATTTAGGGAAATAATTATAATGGAAACATTTAATAAATTTCAAGAAATGAATATATACACCAATGGATTCCAACTTATATAGGAATTAATTTGGAAATATCTTAAAAATAATATCTTGAGGAAAATATATTTTCCATATTAAAAAATGATCATTAAAACATAAAACATTATTCATTAAAATAGCAATGTAAAATTAAAATTTTTTCTTTGAAAAATATAAAACATTTGAAAAATACATATTATTTTAAAATGATCTGTAATTATAATTTGAAAACAATTTTGAATTTTTTTTAAATAAATTAGATTCCAAATCATAGAGGGAAATACAACCAGATTATTTATAAAAATAGTTTCCCAATTATATTAAGTTTAATAGAGTGTAAAATTGTACTAATAAATAGATATACCAAATATAAAAATTTCATAAGAAAACAATATGAGTTTGCTTGATATATGGATCCTACGATTTTGTCAATTTATGAAAAACCATTTTCAATCAAGATAAACGATGAGATTATTTCAATAAAGTATTATTGAAAGATAACATTGGATCATAATCTACATGTAAAAAAATAAAATTTCATGAATCTTAAACTATCATGAAAATAATTATATTTATGATATAACATGTCAAATTTATGATTAAACACCATGGAAAATTTTTTTGGTGCATAACGAAAACGTGAGTCTCAATGAAAGAAATTTGAGACAAATCCATCTTAGCGAATTTGTAACATTTTAAACATAATTAAAATGAATTAAATATCAAATAATAGATATCTAAATACCATATATTTTATATAATAATCATATAATACGTTAATAGGAATTATATATGTCACGAAAAATAAAATAGTGGGGAACAAGGCATGTTTCTTATAGAAACAAAAAGTGCGATGAAATTCCCTTACGAAGTTACTTGAATGTGGATGAACATGTAAAAACATACTATATAACAAGTATAACTTTATTTGATGAATTTCACAGAATAATATTTGTATATATAATTACATAAATTGTTTTATTATGACTCTATATTACCCACGTGTTAACAATTTCATGTTATGGTTATTCTTCGGGTAATATTCACTTGGTTTTTCACATGTGTCATAATTAGATCTATATTATGTAATTATACATATATCATAAATTAAAAAATGTAAACCATGATATAACTAACATTTATATTCATTATATTTGTATTATAATAATATCTAAATTATTTAGGTATGTAATAGAATACACTGTTCATGGTGATTGTTAGGATATTCGTAGGAATGAACATTGATTCCATATTTTTTTTGTTGAATGAAATAAAGAATTATAAATATGGGAATATAATATAATTATTTTACAATTATTATTTGATATATATAATATATTTTTGTATATACACTCTAATAAATTCCTTGTATTTTTTGAATGAATCACATCATTTCATGGGGGTAGTAGTCCACTTTTTCTCAAACAACATTATAATATTTACACAAAATGGAATACATAAATATATGTGTTGTAAAATTATTACAATGTCATAAAGACATAATAATTATAATATATATCATAAATAAATATGGTTTCTATCAAAATTCCAAAAAATGAATGTTTTTAAAAGAAAAACTAACAATAATCATTTTATGAAGTGGTAGTTTTCATTGCACAAAAACAGTATATTCGATAGCCATTAGATGGAGGTCTGTGTAAGTGTATGTATATAAAATAGATTAAAAAACAATTATATGTATGAAAACTTTTTTACAATAATTTAATAAGTATAGTTTTTGTGGTGGGAAAAAATAAGATAATGGACCATGAGGAATAAATGTCCCTCTTATTATTGTAACTTCTTTTTATTTTCAGGTATGTTCATCGTTGGATTTCATTGAGCCCAAAGGGATGATCCAAGGATAATAGTCATAGTGTAGGGAGGCGTATTGGGAATATATTTTATTATTGTAATTGGTTTTAGTGGTGTAAAAAATTTGGATAATTTGTTGATTTTTACAGGGGAGGAAAAGGGCTCACATAACAATTTTGAAAACTAGTTTGGTGTACCAATGATTTTTAAAAAAAAAATTAAATAAAACAAATAAAAATAAACAATATAAGGTTAATAAATGAATAATATCAATCCAATTGGTTTTGGTATGGTTGATATTATTTGGACACTTAGGTTTATGGGTTAGTCCCATAAGAATATTAATTTCGGCTTAACTGTAATAATTAATTTAAATTTCATTTTTTAATATTTTTGTAATAATATTTGTTTAACATATTATATATTATAAATTAGTATTACATCATGAATTCAATCAAATTTTAAAAATTCTAATCATATATGTGGAATAAATTAATTTAAAATTAATCTCGTAGACGAGAAGAGAATAATAGTTTTTAAAGTAAGAATGATCAACATTTTAGTATTTTTAAATAACCATTTTAAATATTAAATTTGTTCCAATGACCTTAATTGAATTAATTAATAAAAATATTATATAATTTATATTTTTTAAAAAATTAATATATAATTAATACTTACAAATAAATTAGTTAAAAAAATATCATAACTTTTCATTTGACTTTGAGATTCCTTATTATGCTACTGAATGTCTCTAACCTTCTCTTAAATTTATTTTGTGATTTAAGGTCCCAACAACTTTCAATCTCCAAAATCATCCTATTACATTGTATATCAACATTTATTCCCATAGAGGGATTCATAAGAATCCATATATATAATTGATTGAAAGTTATTTTTGTATTAAAACTCAACTAAAGGATGGTTTTAATCCCAGCAACCTTTTAAATACAAGGAATATTTTATAACATGTCCTTTAAGGATTGAATTTTACATTTAGATATACCATCTATCTACAGATGATATGAAGAGGTGAAACTCAATTGAAATAAAGTGGTCGATGAAGGCTTCACCAAAAATTTGAGGTAAACCTCATATCCCAATATGATATAATGGAATTTGGTAGTCCATAAAACCTTACCACTTCCTTAATATATATACTACACAGATGATCTTGAATGAACTCTACATTGATAATGATGAAGTTTACCAAATGTTTAGGGTGATTGACTATGACACATATAACAATAATCCCTTTAGGGGTTTTTGGTTGTACAAAGAAATAATCTATAGTGATTTTATACCATTTCCATTCTAGTATGGGTAATACATGAAACAACCCTTTAGAATTTTTTCTTTCATCCATAAAATGTTAGAATACCAATAACTGAGATGTAAATTATAAAATATCTCTCTACATACATCCAAATATAATTATTCCTTAAAATCCAAATACATATTTGTACTTACTGGAAGAATAAAGAATGAATAAATATGATCTTCATCTAATAGAACCATCCTCAAATTTGGTATAGATTAAAAACATACAAAATTGAAAATCATTATAAATCCCTCTTAATCAAGGATAAACTCATGTGAATTTATAACCTTTATATTCAGAACGACATCTTCCCTATACGCCTCCATAATCATAACATCGATATAGGGTTGAACATTCAGTTGAGAATGATAATATTTTTCCAATTGATTCAGGACTTCACGCTCCACCATTTTATAATAAAAAGAATATTGGATTTATTTGGGATCATCAACATTGATAATATTACATGATCATTTTGACGCAATGCAATGGACACATTGTTCACATTCATAGGGTGGTATTTTATTGAGTAGTCTTAATTATTTATCAACTCTAAATGTCTTCTCATATGCACAATCAACTTCTTATGTGTTAAAATATATTTTAGACTTTTATAATCATTATATATTTCACACATTTTACCGGAATGGTACTTCCTCCATATCGTCACTGAAAAAATTACCACATATAACTCCAAATAGAATGTTTGGTAATTTTTCTTAGGAATCATAATCCTTCATTTTGCATAACTAAAAACCATACTTTTCTGCAAAATAACACATCCTAATACATTATTTGATACATAAATATAGATTAAAAAACCTTCTATACTACCGGTTAATGTATGAATAGGTGTGTTAACTAACCACCTATTCAGTTCCATGAAATTATACCACACATTCATATGTCTTGAGGAACCTGACACCCTTTTGTGTGAACATGGTTAGTGGGTTAGATTTTCCTTTTTAATATTCCATAGATCGTCAAATATATACATATTAACCAAGAAAACTATGAAGATCACTCACCATGGTTGGTCCAGGATAGTATTCAGTAGCATCTTTCATTAATGGATCTACTGCTATACCATATCCTGATATTATTTTTCCCCAAAAATGAATCCTTTTAAACAAACAAATTCTCACTTATGTAAAATATTCATATAGATTTTCTATAATGAGGGTATTTACTATAATTATCATGTGATCTTCATGCAATTAACTTCTTGTTTAATAGATAATAACAACAGTTATAAATAATACAAAACAAATTATTAAGGTAATTTCTAAAAACTATATCCACTAAATCCATTAACATAACATGGGAATTTGTTTGACCGAAAGAAAAATCTATATATTCATAATTTCTACAAACTGTACAGAATGAAATCATAGGTATATCCTCTCTCTTAAAACATAATTAAAGATATAATATATATAGATCAATCATGGAAAAGTTTTGAGCTCTGTGTTGTTGATCAAACAAGTCATTAATACAGGGAAGAAGATAGTTTTTTATGATTGTCATCATGTTTAGGTCTGGATAATCAATGAAGAGACACATTGATCAATATTTAGTTTACTCAAAAATGTTAGTTTCACCCCAATGTGAAAGACAAGGATTAAGGAATCTATTATCAATGTTTTTATGGACTTACTAATACAATTCCTACAAATCAATTAGGACAATTGAATAAGGATTCATTGAAATTTTTTGAAGAACAAGGTCTGAGTTTTGTTGAGAACTCTGCATCATATTTTGGTGGAAGTCTAGGAAACACTACATGAATGAAATCCAATAATTCCCAAAATACATGTAATAACATCGATGACTATTTTTACCAAACCATTTTAGATAATAATCCCACTTGATTAGTATATAAAACCCATAAAATTGATGTAATTTACAGAGGTAGTTCTTACTTATCCACACATTTACGGACGATCATATAAGAATTTGAAATATTAAAAGTTACATCCATTTCTTGGAAAATTATCTTGTATTTATACGGACAAATAAAATCTATACCTAAGATGGCATGAAATTATGCAAAATGAAAAATTACCAGATTTAAAGGAATCACATTCCCCCAAACATCAGTCAGAGATGAATCATAGAAATAGGATACAATCATCATACCATGAGTGGTTTTAATTTATAATTCCAAATCTAATATTTTCAGTGAAATAGAAACAATCCTTCCTTAGATATGATAAAGTTGGTGTATCATGAGTAAAATATTACATTTTCATTTTTTGAGTGGATGGTAAGTGTAGATTTTACCACATCTTGATGGCACCAATCGTCAAAAATAGTGATTGGATGAGATTACCCCTTATCTATCTTTTTAAGAGTTCGATGACAATGATCATCATCACCATCCCTTATGTTTGTCCACCAGTTATCATAATGCACATTCTCCTGACACTTGTATCACCATAGTGGGGGAGGTGTGTTATGTGCCTTTTTTCTCCATTGATAATGTTTTCTACCTTCTTCCCATCAAATCAGTAATCAAATTCAGGAAGCTCATTATTTCCACATTGAAAACATTTATTAGATAAATTAAGGCAATTTCATTTATACTTATTTCCATACATCGATCATAATGGAAAGAGAATAATCTTCTATTCATGATTTTTATATTTTCCATTAAACTGAATCTTCCCATTGATTTCAAAACCATGAGATTGGTATATGACTCCAACCTCAATTTGAACCTTTATTGAAAAAATCAGAATAAATTCATACATACTACTGTATCTTATCATGATTTCTATTTTGAGTCTTTTCACTAGGCCACTAGATAACTTATGGACATTATCTATTGTATGGATGATCTCTATTAAATTTTGCGATGCATGTCTTGTGAAATTATACATTTAGGTGCCAAAACATTAACCAACCATTTAATTCATCTCAAGGTACTATTTCTCCACATTTGTATGAAGAATCAAATGAATTTAATTTTTAAAAAATATTTTCTTTAACACATCGCAATACATGGATTTAATACCACATTTCTCCCTCATATTCCTAATTAGATTCCATCACTAGTCTGCTTCATATTTTAATTGATAAAAATCTAGAATGAATTACTCAATCACCGAACACTAGATAGTAGGGAATATATTATTTAAATTACTGATCCATTGTTCACATACATGTGGATCAAAAATCCCTCTGAAAGAAATAGGATATTTCCTCATAAAGGACTCAATTGAATATTGGTATCTCTTTTATTCATTTGGAATCCCACTATGATTTATATCATTAGTGACTTGGTTGAGCGTAATTACACTATTTTCTATTCTATTTCCCATATAATTTGGATGCTCAGGAGGATCGTAATTTATAATTCTATTAAAATCACCATTAACATGGTTCCTTCATGTTATAACCAATGAGTAAATACCGAATTTGGGTAGCCACATAATCCTGAGATGTCATTAATAAGAATTTTAAATTCCAAATAAATTCATAATTTTGGATCCTATGATTTTTAAAATGTTATTTATATCTAATTACTATTTAAATCATTAATTACATTTTTTATATGTTTGAGAGTTCACAAAAAATATCCCCTAGGGTCGTCAAACTATTTGTGCATCATTACCCTTTTTCATGTACCAGGTTATGAAAAGTCAACATCAGAACACCTTGTTAGAGTTTTTAATATGATGTATATTTTTTATAGAGCCACAACTAGTTGTATCATTCAGAAATAGATTTATATTTAAAACATATCTCAATCTATCAATTACCATGATTCGAATAAATTTTCCAATACTATTACTTATCCTTAGACATATCCTTAGACATACCCTTAGTTTTTTCAATATGGGTTTTTTATAATATATGTTGAAGGATAAATAATCATTTTCATTGATAACAACTATATAACCCCACACTTTTCATACAATAATGAAACATATATTCTATTCAATACTTAAATAATTATACAAACTAATTCCCAATGATCGTATTATTCTAGTGCATTTGGAAACATGGGATCATAAACACTAGTACATAAATGTTCTATATCATCTCCAAGAAGGATCATCGGGACTAGAAAAATTATTAGGAAAATCATACATACTACATATATTCATAACCATGGGAAGGAAACTTAAAAATTGGTGATTGAATATTCTCATCAATGGTTACCAAGCGATACAAATAACAATTATCAAGAGAATAAGGGTATACAGACTTGATCATGGAAACATAATATCATAACCTATATATCAAATATTATATACATAAATCATGGAATAAGTATTTATAATTTAGAAGACATGAATCCTAAGGAAATAGAGAACATAATCCATGATATAATGACATTGAAAAAAACATTGAATTTTTTAAAACACATAAAAATATTAATATTTTTCCATAGTATTCCACAAAACAAGTCCATTACCATCTTTGTAGTGTAGGATAACTGCCCATACAAAATTCATAGTCATGGTTCACTCCCATGGACCCCTTAGTAGCATGATTTTTCTCTTTATACCATCATGGTAGTCATGGCTTACACCCATGGCCAACATATTCATTAATGTTCACACCCAATACCATTTTACTCAATCTCATTAGATATAACATATTTCCCATTGTATTAAAGGGAGATATTGGTCACACAGATATAATAATAAAATCATACATATAAGAGAGATGATATCCTTAAAATTAAATCATAACCCTTGAATGTAAATGGGTTTTATAAAAATATAATCATATCATAACATATTGAAAATAATACATGTTTCATAATCTTTTCATAAATAAATAACCCGTTAGAAGAAGTAGGTTTCAAAAGAATATAAATTTTGAATGATAAATAGGATTCATAAATATCATTCGAAGAAAACATAAACTATCCACCTAAGGTTAATGAATGGAAACAAGGAATCATTTTCTTGAATGGAATGAGTAAAAATAATGTATTTCCTCTTATATTGTAAACAATTTTGAATGATATTAATACTCATTTATTAAGGTAAATATCAATTATACATTGAAAAATAAATTTTAAAACATACATCATTTTTAAATAATTTTGGAATAAAAATAGTTGTGAGTACAAATGAAGGATTTTTGAAAATAATAAAACATTGATAAAATATTTATTCAGTGAAAATTTTATTAATGGATCTTTTCAAATCATTATACATATCATTTTTCAAAACATGGTTTCATAAATAAAAATCATTTCTAGCCAAAGAATGAAATATGGATGGATTTTTCCTAAAATTTTTAATTAATTATTTTATATATGAAATATTGAATAAATTTTATAAATACATGTTTATTTCGAAAATAAATTTATTAGATTGAAAATCATGAGTTTTTTCAATTAAGGTAATATATTATTTCATTTGTATAACCATAACTATAAACAATCATGATAAACAATGAGATCTGTTTCAATAAAATCATACTGCATGGTAACATGGGATCACAATCACTATATAATAAGATGAAATAAAATAGTGGTTAAAATATAATGAAAAAATTAGATTCATTATATTATATGTCTTAAGGAATTATTTTTCATGTGGAAAAAGAATTTATCTTCATAATAAAATCAGAGTCTCAAAACCACAAAACCGAGGCAACCCTATCTTTTGGATTTGGTAACTTTTAAAACATAAAAAAATAAAGGAAAGATAAAATAATGGACATTTAAAAAATATTAAATTTTGAATAATAATAATATCATAAAATAATGGTATTTATATAAACCATTCAAAGGAAAATATATCTAAACGTGTCATGTTTCTCCGCAAATAATAAGTGACATGAAATTTCCTAAACTCGTGTATGGACTCTCTTTATAATCATACACACTTCATTTATAATAAATATAAGATTGTTATAAATCTATCATTTATCAATATTTTTTTATATAATACCATATATATTTTTATTATGACATTATATTACCATATTGTTAACAATTTCATGTTAAGGTTATGTTTCGTGTAATATTCACTCTATTTTTCTTATGTTCCCCAATTTGTTATGGCATTGGTCCTTATATATATATCATGATTTAAAAAATATAAAACATGATATAAAAATAAATAAAATTAAATATATTTTTATTATAATAATCCATAAAATATATATATTTATGAATTTGAATACACCATTCCGGGAGATGGCAGGTCGTACGAACACATAAACGATTTCCAGTTTTAGTATCATACTGAATGAATGGAATAATATGAAATATATTTATATAATATCTATAATGTTGAATTATTATTTCATATATATAATATATGTTCACTTAAAACATTCATAATATATTTTAGTTAGTTTGGAAATGAACCACATCACATTGAGATGAGGTAGGGGTAGTCCATACATTCTCAAAATACATTACCGTATTTACACTAAATGGAATATATAAAGATATGTGTTGTAAAATAAATGAAGAAGAAAAAAATAAAATAAATTTAACTTATATAATGTGTAAAATGAGTTTCCATCTTCATTACCATCCATTAATGGTGGATGAGAAAAAATAATTAATTATCATTTTGTGAGCTGACAATTCACCGTACACATAAAATGTAAGACGGTTACCCATTATATGGACATGTGTGTATGTGTAGGTAGTTCCCCTAGAATAATAACATATAAGAATATATTTTACACTATATTTTTATAAGTTTGAAATAATTATAGTGGATATGGTGGAGATTTAAAATAAGACAATGGATCTTGAGGAATAATGCCACCTATTCTTTGGCAATATCCTTTTGGTTTTACCAAATGGATTACTTAAGATTGATTTCATGCCAAATGGGGAAATCAAAGAGGAAGGTAGTGGTTTTGGGACTTTTATTAGGATGATATTTTTTGAATATAACTATTTTAAGAGGTGTGAAGATGGTGGAGATGTGGGGTCCTTTTATAGGTAAGGAAAATGGCTCAAATGGTTTTTTTGAAAAAAAATTTAATTTACCCCAGATATTACCAAAAAAAGACATAAAAACATTAATAAATCCAATAATATAAGGTTATTGGACAAATAATTTCCATAAATCATGGTTGGACATGTGGATTGGTCAATTGGGCCCTTACATTTAATTTTTAGTCCCCTGTTAAACCTAATTTTACCTCAAGCATTGTTATTAATTTTAATTATTTTAAGTAATATTTTTGTTCAAAAAACTATGTTAAAATTGTTATATTATTTTCATTTTGATGATTCCAAATGTGGAATACATTATTCCATGTTCTAATTACTGAATTTTAATAAATAAATTTACAATTACTGTCCCTAGTGCGACGAAAAAGAATGTTTTTGTGATTAAAATTGATCACAAGATTTCAATGTTTTTATATCCATTTTTAATTTGAAATTGGATCCAATAATAAAATTGTTTTAATAGATAATAATATGAACTAATTAATATTTTAAACCAATTTAAATTATTACTTATCCTCAATAATGTGTTATATTAAAAAGATGATTTGAATTAATATTCACTATTTTTATTTATTCATAAAAACAAAATGTTTCTCATAAAAATTCGAAAAAAATAAGATAATTTCAATAATATATATTCAATATTTAATTTAATTTTATAATATTATGTTAAATTTTTCTCTAAACCTAAATTTATTTTTTTCATAGATGGAAAAAAATTCGTTGATTTGGGAAAATAATATTTTAAAACATATAATGACTTTAGTAAAAAATATATATATATTTCCCTATCAATATATATTATCTAAAAATTGTATAATTAATAAATGAAAAGTGTTTATTACTTTTTATGATTCTATGATTAATAGCTAAGTTATTATTATCTCATTTAAAAAAGTATAACAAAATAATTTTTTTGTATAAACTGAGTGTTTCATGTAGCATATGCTAAATTGGTGTTGTGTGTAACATATACCCAGTCAATGCCATCTGAATGTATTTTTTGATTTCTTTCAATGAATGATTTCAATGAAAATTAATTCATTAAAAAATGATATTATAATCTCAGGGTGTTAAAATGATTTCTCATTTGATTCAATAATTTTAAATGGATATGATTTCTCATATGGAAAGAATATCTACAATTGTCTAAAAGATTCAAAGGGGGATTCATCATCATCCTTACACTTATCATGAATTACAGGATGATTTGGGATGTGAATAGTTATCTCCCTATCATTATAGTTGATGTTAGATTTATATAAGGAAAACTAATACATGATATAATTTTTTTCAAACTCTATATAATTATGTTTGATAATATTTTCAATAATATTAATTTTATATTCATTGAACAGGGAGGAGTTATATTCATGGAATTCAAAAATTACATTATTTTAAATCACCTGAAAATCTTAACCCCTATGTTTTTATTTGGCATTACAATTATTCTACTAAAATTTCATGAATTTAAAAAACTCATAGAACCATAATAAAAAATATTTTTATATACTATTAAATAAATAAAAAGAATACCTATAATAAAATCATTATCGGAATCCATATTGACAATATTGATAGCATATTCCCTTTCATTATCTATTGGTCAAGGATGTTTTTTCATTATTTATATCTAATAGCCTAGTGGTTAGAGAAATCTTATTTATAATGCCCAAGTTCATTATTGATTAAACAAAATCCCACAAGCTATGTATTTATATTTCATTCTTGTCCTCCATTACAGTAATGGGTTTCATTATCTCCCTTTTGAATTTATTAGCCATATTTGTAATGAACCATAATTTTTTGAATGAATTTTCCATTCTTATAATTATTTCAAATAGTATAATTCTCAAACATTATATATAAAATAAAAAAATATATTATTCTCATAAATGAATAATTAATCATTAGTTAGTGAATAATACAAAAATAATTCAAAATATTAAATTTGGAAAATTAATAGAAAATTATTCAATAATAACAGGATAATTTGTATCTGACAGATACACTAGAATGTCTACAATCATGAAAAAGTATGTACAAATAAAAATTAATAATAAAATATTCATTTAAAAATTGTAAACTTATATTATATTGGGTGAAATATCAGTTACCATTTAATAGAACAAGAATGATTTATAGGCTCTTGTAAATACTTATGAAAGTTATAAATATGAATTTTTGATTAACAATAAGATAGTTGGAATAGTAATATCTAAATTAGGAATTCAATCAATCTATTTGAATATTAAACTCACCAATTATAGTAAATATAAAATTATATATCATATACATTAAAATATGATGTATTGAAATCTTGGAATAAGTAAATAGTTATTTTAAAAATAATAAATCAAGTTCTTCAATTATTGTGAAACACAAATAATTATGTCAATTTTTTAATTAATATAATGATTTAATATATAATTTATTTTTTAAAAATATATTCATCAATTAATATTTTATTTTATTTTATTATAAAATAAATTTATGAGACCTATAATTATTTTTTCAAAGTGTTGTAAAATCCATTATAATATTAAATCATTAATTTTCCCATAAATGATGATTTTATCAAAAAAATATAATTTATCATTGTTAGAAATGAATTTTCATAAAAAGGAGTTTCTTTTATAAATATACACATTGAATAAATATATGTGTTACTTTTATTCATTTTTCTATAATAGTTGAAATTTTGTTGAATTATGAAATACAGTAATTTAATCTAATTAAAAATAAAAGAATTATTGAGTGATGGATGATTATATTATTGGGTAAGACCCCATTTGTTCAATATAAAATTCAAAAGTTCCTATAAATATTCATATAAATCCACACCATTGATAGTGTTGATAAAAATGATAAATTGATGAATAAAATAATCAAATACACCCCACTCCTCTCTCAATAAATACCACCCCTTCTCCTTACAATGTATTATATTTGGAAAATTTAAAGGTTTATCCAAATTTCCCCCCCATGAATATTCCCTATGTCTTGGAATTTTATTTTTCCCAAAAATACTACAACCATGTGCCTTAACGAGCTTCTCAAATAGACAATACTCAAGAGGTAAAATCCTAATCAAATATCTTTTAATTTCATTCATTTTATTATCACCTCCCCCGCTATCCTATCAAAAATAACATGATAAATATATTATCATATGTATATATTGTAATTTTATTTTGATAATGGAATATCCATCTTCACATCTATTATATTATCCTTTTATTTTAAAATGTAAACATCATCTATGATGTGTAAAGTGACCAACTTAGTGGATGAAGAGATTTCCATTTTCATTAACACCTATTGGATGGACATAAAACCATGTTATTGTTATAAAATATTTTAATTACTATATTATAACTTATTTAATTTTCAAAAACTAATATATAATCAAAATATTTAATAAAATTATACTAGTTTGTGATGATTGAAAAACCTGTGAAAATTAACTAATCATTATTCCATAATGATTTATCAAGTGTTAAACCTTATATAATAAAAATAATTATATCTGACAAAATTTAAAATAAAATAATTTTATTAATACCATATCATTCCACTTTTGGTTCCTCTATATGACAATAACAACCATAACTATACTCTGGGAACTGATCCAAAAATAATGAAAGAGACATTCACCGAATGATGAAATTAGTCATTCTAACTCATATAAATGGACATAAATGATCATTGTATATTTATAATATGTAAATTAAATGTGGATATTTTTTTAACTTATGTAACAAATGGATCTATATTTATTATCTGTGACATTATGTGAATCTAAATAACACATTCATACATAAGGTAAGGGATCTCTCTAATGATCCAATTTTTTCAGGTTATGATTAATCTCTAATAACCATATTGTATTACTACAATATTAAAATATTAATCCTATAAATTATATGTATATTTTAAAAAAATATTTATTTCATCAAATTATTTCTTATTTCACAGGTAAATACTTGTTTAATGAGGTTCGCTTCACAATTTCAATCAATATGCATTCTTGATTAAAGGGAACATAAATGTTTCATTCCAATTTTGAAGTACACTCAATGATCAATTTTAATAAACCATTATTTTTATAAAATGAAAAATTTCTCCATTAAAAATATATTATGTCATTTATTAACTTATAACAAAATTATTATGTTTTACTCATTTATGATTCTAATATTTTCCTTAAACCGCACTAATTATAACATTTTTAATGATTATCAAAACAAACCTTTTATATGATTTCTCTTGTAATGGAAATGATTTATCATTATCAATGACTTTTTTACTTTAATATTTCTCAAGTATGAGTCAAATATGTTATTCTATGCAAAATACAACATTAATCCATTTTTAATGACTTATAACATGATTATGATACCCATTTTTTCCCATGGGAAACTCGTATCTTAATTCATTATGTTTTTATTATTCATGTGGCACACATATTCCTGAACATGTTATGATGGGTGAACCTAGATAGATATCCAATTAATTGGGCAATGTTTCAGTCTCATGAGACTTCATTTATGGGATTATGGAGTAAACATAATCCATTGTGGGATTTTTATCCACTTTGTTATATAGTTTTCCATGTTATCCTCAACTTATATTTTTCATTGAATATGTTTTTTCCATATTAATATGGTTTCATGATAACATGATCCATTGTTGTATATTATATTCTTCTATATTTTTTTAGGTTCCATGATTTTTCATCATTTTATTCCACCAAACTCCTGGTCTATTATTTAATATAATATTTCTTTTCTTTAATAAAATTTTTAGCTAATCCCTTTGTTCATTTATTACCAATGTTATTATATTAATATGTAAGAGGTACAATTATGTTCGTATCTTATTATGCAGATGAAATAAAAGTTAATTTTTTTATTGGTTTCTTGATTTCAAATTATGTACGTAATCTTCTAAATACCCTAGTCTCTATGATACTTGGATTGTATTTGATGGATAATTATTCTTAATATCCTATAATAATATTTTTAATAATAAAGGGTATCTATAGATGGTACTATAAAAATGTTATATTTATTTTTAGGTCTATGACTATAAAACATTAGTGATGACCCTATGGATAATTATACCACTATTGATAAACTAGATTGAAACATAGTGAATCAAATGTTAGGATATAATTTTCATTTATAATTATATCCTTATTTATTCAAAGTTTTCTTTTTTTTCTATTCTTATGAGAAAATTATTAAAAAAATCCCAAATGTATTTAATTTATTTTTTCCATAAAAATGGAATTAGTTAAAATAACCTATGCCAATAATCAATGTTATAGTAAATTTGACAATTTCCATAATGATATTCCAAATGTGATTTGAATGGGGGGCCAAAAATTTATGATAGTACTATCCTAACTAGATCGAGAAATGAATAATAAATTGAATATTGTGGAACACCCACTTATTATAGAAATAGAAAATTGTGGCTAAATCTTCTCTATGAAATAATCATCTTATCTTTAGAGAATAATTATATCCCTTAATCATTTAATAATGTATTAACTCCACTAAGATGATATTTATGGTCCTTAAATACACTTTAAAAGTGAATGGTGTGCTGAAAATGTAACGTATTGATGTTTTTGTTAATCATGTGTGGAGATAGATCCAAAAAGGAAATTCCAAGGAGTAAATTGATTCCATGTATTGTGAAGGATTAAAGAAAATCTTTTTATATAAATATTTTCCATCAAATCTCTTTTTAATGATGGATAGAGTTTTCGACGAGCTGATGAAAGTGAAAGACAAGTCTGTAGGGGTGTACATGGAAAGAATTACATGTCCTACACAATACGCCTTTGGTTTTGTCCTAAATAATGATTGCAAGGTGGATTTATTAATTATTGGACTAATGATGATACTATGAAAATCATTGGTCATTAATGTCATTGACATCATTGAGGATATTTTCTATTATGCCCAAAATAATGTTAAAGAAATTGGAGACTCTTAGTTGTATCTTGAGATTATTGATAAAAAGTAGAAAATAAAGTCTAATTTGGGAGGATTTTCAAATAAATCCCATTATGAAATGAAAACCCATCATCAAACATCTCAAAATTGTGGGACAAATCACTCCATGAACTGTCTGAAGGTAAGTATAAGATTCTCAAAATGATGAACATAGGGGTGTAAGAGTAAATATTTCTGAATAGATATTAATAATCCCAAAATTGAGGAAGAATAAAATAAGGTTCATATCATCAATCATCCATTAGATCATCATTCATACTATAAGTAATGCGGGAATAATGAGATCCACTACACCTATCGAAGGGTAGTTGAAAAAACAAACCACAATAATATCCATGGAAGAAAGGAAGGTCATATTATCTATATACTGTTAAGGTGGATAATGAAAATAATATGGTGATAGGTAAATTGGTTATTCATTCAAGAAGAGTGAAATAACTATTTGATTAAAGATCTATAATGTCTCTTATATCATTCTTATTTATTATAAATACTTAAACACCACATAAAAATATCAATGATATGATTTCTATAAGTATATAAAATGGGAAATTTATTGCATCCAATGTATATAACCCTTCCCCATTTAAATTTTGTACACTGAACCTCCTAATTAAACATGTAGAACTTAGTTTGGTAGACTGTTGATCCCTCTTCACATCGCAATGTATCGAACAATTCAATAAAAGTGTAATGAGGTTGAAGAATCTCCTTAATAATTATCATGTTAATTATGGATATTATTTGATTATGAGAAAGAATATGTAGCTGAAGTGATTGATATAATGGAGATGATCATGATATAATAAATTCTCATTATGAGGGACTAATATGATTTTTTCCTTGATTAATTTTCTAGTCTTCCTCAAGACGAAGTTGTTTTGCTCTCAATTGAACGTAATCATGAATCTCTTCAAATATCGAATACTAATTAAATAATGACATCAACTGAGTTAGAATAACTAATAAATCATGTTAAGAGAATATGAAAAATAGTTTCATATGGCTAAGTGGTTCACCATGGGGTGATCCAGTACTATTATTTTTTAGTAATTATGCATAAATGTGACTATGTATTTATAATCATGAGCTCAACAAAATAATGATAAAGAAAAAGTATTTCCTTCCACTAATAGATGACTTTTTCTTTAAGCTATGTGCAGACCTGTATTCCTCAATGGAGGAAATTCGCTCGGGAAATCAACAATTAAATGTGAAGAGTAATGATAATCCCAGGATAATATTTTTAATGAGGTACAATCACAATGATTTCAGAATGATTCCCTTTGGAATCTTCAATTCTCAAGATGTTTTCATGCACATGATGAATAGTTTCTTAAGAGATTACGTTGACAAATATTTAGTAGTATATATAGATGATATTATAATATACTATATGACTATGGATATACACAAGGAGTATTAAAATATTGGGATAATAAATTTTTTATGGGATGAACTATATGAAATGTAAAGTAAATGTGACTTCTGGTAGGAGGAGGTATGATTTTTTTGTGCTTGTTATCATTAAAAAATGAATATTTATATACACTTATAAGACAAAGGTAATAAATTTGAGGCCCAGGAAAACAAATGTATCAATGATATATGGTTTCTTTGGTCTCTATAATTATTATTGATAATTTTTTAAGAGTATATGAGGATTTTAAAACACATTTATCATGCTAACTTAGTAGGAAGTAATGTTTGTCTGGACCAGTGAATATGATGACTGGTTTAGCGATTTTAAAATGTGGCATATCACTACAGTAGTACATACACAACAAAACACTAGGGATCTCTTAATTGTATATTATGATGCATCGATGAAGGTATGATGATGTTCACTAATGAAAAATGATTATGTGATAGCCTCCCCCTCACGGTAGTTGAATGTTGAAGATAATGTCTATCCCACACATGATATGGATTTTGAAGATGTTGTCTTCGCTTTGATAATATGGAGTCAATATCTTTTGGGGGGGGGGATGTGTGAGATATATGATAATCATAAGAGCCTAAAATTTATAG
Organism: Viscum album; assembly: GCA_963277665.1. Taxonomy (NCBI): domain Eukaryota; kingdom Viridiplantae; phylum Streptophyta; class Magnoliopsida; order Santalales; family Viscaceae; genus Viscum; species Viscum album. Next base: position 900,803,754 of record OY728127.1, read on the forward strand.
TCACACATAAGGAAGATAATATGCTCAAGATAATATAGTTATATCTCATTATGTATTAGGTCCACTCAATACACTATGGTAGATTCTCTTTGTAGATGGAAGCCTACATCATTAACAATGATGTAAATTGAGAAGGATACAATACTTGTATACATGAAATACATAGAAATTGGAATAATATTGGAAGGTACATCATCAATCCTTCATTAAATTATATCTCGACCATTCCATATGGTGAAAATAATGAATGCTAAAATAAATGAAGTGGAAATTTATAAAATGTGGAAGGTATATGAAAGGGGAAATAACAAGACATCATAATTGGTATGGTAGGATTAAAATTATTTTGGATAGGAATATATGTACCATCAAATCTAGAGAAAAATAAATATAATCTGAATGATGAATATAAATTATTTTAATCCATTAACCTAGGGAGTAGAATGGTGTATCGATATGTCTAAGAGATCTAATGGATGGAATATATGAATAATGGGATTGATGAATATACATCAAAGTTCCTTGAAGGATTATGCATTGTGGTCTAAAGACACATTTCTAAGGGGATTATTCCACCAGTACACATACTTATATTGTAATATATAAAAAATAACAATTGATTTTGTGACCAAAAATCCAAATAAATAAAGGGAAAGTAATTCTATATTGGTTGGTGTGGATCATATTACAAATATTTCTCACATTAATTCAATTTAATGGGAATTTTCACTCAATAAACCTATACATAAATATAAAAATAAGTAGTGGGACATCATGGTGTACAATTATCGATTGTATCCATTTGAGATCTGATATTTCCCTCAAAGATAAAGATTTTATCCAAAATGATCTAAACCCTGAGATGAACTTCGGTATGGATTATCATCTAAAATATTATGTCCAATCAGAGTGTACAATTCATACAATAGAATACATGTTGATAGTTTAGTCTATTTACATAAAAGGAGGTTGTAACCAACATCTTCCTCAGGTCAAGATATCTTAAAACATCTGTTTCCACTCATGAATCCAAATGTCTCAATGTGACGCACTTTCTTAGAAAAGATAATGAAAACTAATTCAGTGGGTTGAAGTCAGCGAACATAAGTAGTTGGGACCTAGAATGGTTGATGAAATCATAATAAATGTTAAAACCATTCAGTATCACATCAATCCATCAAAATGTTAATAGAAAATCTTGGCATGTAATAATTGAAAGGACATAGTGTACCAGTATGGTGACAATTTGTTCCTTCACATATCTCCATGGATGAGGGTGATGAAATTTGGGATGAATTAAAAGATATGCATCAGGTACTTCGACCGCTTCATGTTTCTTGATCATGTCATAGTTTTGTAAGATAAACTATCACATCCACTATCCATGTCTCCAGAACATAATGTATTCCGATGTATCTTTTTAATGAATGTATATACCAGAACCCTCACATGCATTGAACTCTTATGTGGTATAGTAGGAAAATCATCTCTCTTATGAGGAGTAGCCGGTGAAGATCTGTTAATAAATAAATAATGATCTACCCAACAATACAACTCAGCTAGTCTATATACTATGTATGAACCATAATTATAAAGATTCATCATATGAAATATAGGAAACAATGATTGGGAAATACAATCACATATTTTAACCATATCATGTAATATAAAATTTCAATGGAGGAATTTCACAAGGAAGGACGAATGTAAGGACCCATAATTTTATCAATGAATTTTTTCTTTTTATACTTATGTCATATAGTATAAAGATAAAACTCCACATTTAGAAATAAGAAAATATTATTCTCAGAAATGAATAATGAAACATAGTTAGTGTATAAAAAATTAAGAATCCACAATATTACAATGGGAAAATAAATAGAAAATAAATAATAATAATATGTTAATTTGGATGATCGAAGTCCATTAGAATTATTGCAGTCCTGAGAAAAGTAATAAAAATTAAACATAATAAAAAAATTTCTCTTAGAATATGAAAAAATATATAATCATTGTTGAAAATAATTGTGACTGATTATTGGAATAAGTGGTATTTATTTTATGTAGTAAACCGTTATGACCATTATAAATCTTACTTTTGGAATAGTATCCTAACCATTTAAATATTAATATGACCATTAAGAATTGTATTCTTTAAATTATAATAGTAAATTCACCTAATAAAATAAAATTAACATTTTTTATAAAATAAATGAAAATATGATATATTTCGATCATTGAATAAGTAACGAAATACTATTAAAATTATAAATTGAGTGTTGGAATTTTTAGGAAATGTAAATTATTATTTATGATTTTATAATTAATATTATGATGTAAAATAAAATTTATTTTCATAAATTGATTTCACAAATAAATTTTATGTTTTATTATAATTAGAAGAGAAATTTATGAGACGATTATATTTTTTTTCAAATGGTTATAAACTCGATTATAATATTAAAAATGTTATTTTCCAAAAATGTGATGATTTAATTTTAAAAATAAATTTCTCATAGAAACAAAATTACATTCGTAAAATGGGGTTCATTTTTGAAATCGTGATGTCAAGATATGTTTAGTGTGATTTATTGCATTTTTTATAAAATCGATTATTATTTTTGATTAGTGAAATATAACAACTAAAGGAATTTAACAAAAACAAGAATTACTGAGTCATTGATGATGAATGGAAGAGGTAAGAACCCATTAATTCAAACTCACATGAACTAGTTACCCTACATATCCAAAATAAAATTCACTATTGTTAATCTTGATTGAAACAAAAAAACTAAAGAATAAAATAATAAAAAGAAACCCTCTACTCTCCCAATATATACCACACATTCTACTCACAACTTCAATTTTTTTCATTCTAATATCATGCCCCATTAATCTACTAATTATATTCCCCATTTATTTTTTTGGACTCACCTAAAAACCATTTCCAAATTCCTTGAGGAGGTTTTCAAGGAGACGTTACTCAATACATAGAATCCTCCTTCTTTCTCATTTAATATTGCTGATTTTTTTATCCTCACATCCCCAAACCTATCAAAATAAAAATTATAACTCAAATATAATATATATAATCTAATTTTATTATGTAAACCGAAAATCTATTATCCAATATCTTCTCTTATCCTCCTATTTAATAAGTGAAACTGTCATCCATGACATGTTGATTCACTAGATTCGAAGATGAGGAGTTTTCTTTTTTCATTTACAAATTCATGTATGGTCATGAAACCATTTTTATAGTAAAAATGATTATAATATGTTAATAATAACATACTTTTTTATGGATCTAATATATACACATAATTTTAAATAATTCAATTTATGTTTGTGATGATCTAAAAAACTAAGAAAATAAATGAATACTTATTCATTAACGTGTTGTCTAATAAATCATCCATATATCTAAAAAATGATAAATGGGACCACATAAAATTCTATATGTACATAAAAAACATGGAATTCTGCTTATATATTTTTTATAGTATTTGAAAATAACTCCCATAATTATACTCATTGGAATTGATCTCAAAATCATGAAATTAACTCTCCCAGAATAGAAAAATCAAACAGTATAACTCATTAAAATAAGAATAAATGAACATAATTTTTTTTAATAAATAATATATATATGTTTTTTATTATTTAATGAATTACTTTAAATTAATTTAATTATCTTGGACATTAAATTCATGTGAAAACACATTCATACATAAGGTATGAGATATTTCTGAACATCTAATTTTTCGATCTGGTTACATGTTCTTTCTATTTACCTCATTTTAATTATTAATAACTATTATATAAATCATCTAAATTAAGTTTATATTTTCCAAACCTATATATCTGGTTTATTAAATTATTATTTTATTGGGAAATATATGTTTTAATTGGTTCTCTTATCAATTTCCCTCGATAAAAAACCCCAATTAAAGGTAGCTTCTCTATTTCGTACCCATATTCAAGTAAACTCCATGATATATTTTACAAAACATTATTTTTTAAAAATCAATCATTTTTTCCTGAAAAAAATATTAATTTAATAATTTTTTTATAGACAAAAAAATCCATTTTTAACATTAAAGTCACTTTAATATTTTCAACAAGCATTAGTGAAGTGTCTCAATTTTAATGTTTCTTAAACACTCCTTTTACATGTATTCACTATAGATGGAAAAAATTTAGAATGATTGATGCCTATTTTTACTTTTTAATGTCCATGTATGATTTAAATAAATTATTTCACAAACACCATTATGATACACCCATTGGTTATGCATAACGACACGATTATGATACCCATTTCATTCAATGGGTAACACTTATGTTTTTTCCAATGTTTGAATCTTCATGTACCACACATATATATAAACATATTATTATGGGTGTGCATATATTTCACTCTAATGAACTAGGAAATTTTTCAGTCTCATGATATTTGAGGAATGGAATTAGGGAGTAAACATTATACATTACGAGACTTTTTCCACCATGTTATATAGACTTGGATGTTAGCTTAGAATCACTGTAACATCCTAGGTAAATAAATAAAAAATAAATTTCCATTTTAATTAATATTTTGTGAATTAAATATTAATTTTACATTAGATGTGTTGATATGTTCGATGACATAACTGATACACAACAATGTGTTTCTTTGAAATCGTACGTTCAATAATAATAATATAATAATATTATTTAAAATGGTAGTTAACGCCTAGCTATTTTATTTGAATGAATGAACAAAACTAACTAATATATGAATATATATGTTTTTCAAATGTTTTTACTTTTATCCGATAAATGTATGAGGCTTACAATGGGAATGAATATAATATTAAGCATAATTTACTTTAAAATGTTGATTTACCGCCTTTTGATGGAGAACCCTCATTAAATATATTTTTGGTCACTTTTATATATTATATTTGACAAAATTTAATTCATAATTATAATCTAGAAATGAATATTTACTTTGGGTATTTTTTGGGTATTTTTTTTTATTAAATTCAATTTTTAATGAAAAGTGAAAAATACGGTTTTTTAATTCAAAACTGCCTTCTAATCTAATTTATTTTAATTGTTATATTATCTTTTTAATTGGTTTTAAAGTATAAATAGATTATATATTTTCCATTTAATCATATGTAAGTAATTAGAAATAATTTCACTTTGAAATTGTACATAAACAAGTGTTAATCTTTTTATAGTTAATATCTCTCAAAAACCCGCCTTTTGTTTTGAAAATGGGAATTCATTTCAAATTAATTAATCCAAATAATATGTTTTTAATTTGGTAAAATAGACCTCATTTTTTAATTTGGAAGTTCTAATATAGCTTAAGAATAATTTTTTGTATTTTTTTAAAAAAACCATCAATTTTTTGATCAATAGTGAAACCACAAAGTAGTAGTTAAAAACTAACTTTTCATTTAAATGAAAATTTACAACTATTGTTAATTGTATTTTAAAAATATGATATACATGGTTGTTATTAGGTAGTAAAAGTTTGTCTAATAAGATGAATTTTTTTCAGTGAATGGTATTTTTTGACATTTATTTATCATAGTTAATGTTAAATTGGGTAATTCAATGTAAAAAATATTATAATAATACAAAATTACCTTAACACTTGTCATAACCTTATTTTATTAGTCACATATGTCAATGATCATACTTGGTTCTTTTGATGGACCCCATGGAGCCACTAATGGGTGATAATGTCACATTATAATAATTCATTTAATGTCAAGAAAAAATTTAATTAAACAAATATCTTTTAGTAAACCAATTTTTACATTGGGTTAACTATGTTATATATTACACAATAAATATTATATAGAAATATAAAATATTTCCTACATTGTGGTTTTATTAATTTTTAGAAATCAAAAAAATATAACTATTTATGACACAATAATGATGAAGTGTTTAGCTCATAAATACATGATTTAAATAAATAATAATATAATGTTTAAAAAGATATTAAAATCATTCCCAATTATTATTAGATGATTTTATTTCAAACATGAGTCATCATATATTCTACTTTAATTATTTTTGGACCTCTAGAAAATGAAAATATTTATATAATAATATAATATTTTCAAACATTCCTAAAGTGACCGCCCCTATAAAAATCTCTCACCTCTAACTAATTCCTCAAAAATATAAAGCCCCATGAATCATCAAAACCCTACAGAAATAACATATCAATATCCATCTCTTCTACCTAGAATCCTCACCATAGTCATAAGAAACATCAAGAAACTATTTTGGTTCAATCCAAAGGGAGATACCTGATTTAAATGTAATGTTGTCTCATAAGTTATATTGTATTATTTTACTTATAATACCCCCCTAAACTCTTTTTATACATTTATTTTATATCAAAAATTGTATCCTCAATATACAAGGTTTTTGTTATAAGAATTATTCAAAATACACTTTCACACACCTCTATTTTATGTGTAACAAGCATACTGTTTCTGTGGATGTAAAACTAACGCCTCATGAAACCATGATTGTTCAATTATCTCCTACCGCCTCTCATTGTAGCCATTAATATGGAACAGTATATATATATATATACATTATGTTTATGTTTTCATTATGATTCTATATTTTTTATTTATAGCATACCTTTATGGTTTCCATAATGTGTAAATGGGATAATTTTATTTGAGAATGTGTGGACTACAGGCCCCTCAAAGTGATATGACTCATTAAAGCCATATGTGGGAAATATAGAGGATGGAGTTAAGGATATAAAATATGGTATTATGTTTGAATTATAATATACCTATGTATCATTATGTTCTAATTCCATTAAAATATGAAATATAAATGGAAGTAGCGTCCATTGGAACTACAACTTACCATCTCCATAAACGGTAAATTTCATTTCTTACATAGCAATGTTATGTACTATTATATATATATATATACTAGATATATAATATATATATGATATCTAAATCATTAATACCATTGTAGTGAAAATGAACTTTTGACCACATGGACTACTTGTAAATATAAGTAGTTCATTTTTGACACAAAGTACCAAATATTGAAAATTTGACAATTATTAACATAAATATTTTAATAATGTTTATAACATGGTAATAATTTATATAAATGTAATATTAAAATTGAAAATGTTTCTTAATAACTTAGAAATTAACTTTTGTTTATTATTAAGAAGATTAAATAATGAACGAGTCATGTTGGACACGAGTTAAGGGACATCGTCTCAATCACCTTTCATTGAGGAATATTTTGTTTTAATAAACAAATATATTTTATATGGAGTATAAACTCCAATTAATTTGTATTTCATTCAAATGGGAATAATTTTCTATTAATTTTTATACTAAATGACAAAATAGAATGTTTATATTTAATGTAAGTGGTGAAAATGACATTTCCTTTTCCTTTAGTTTATTTTATCATTGGATTGCACAAGAAGTTGTAATGTTGTTAAAGGGAATGTAAAAACTATTTAATATTTTAACTTGTATTGGTATTGAAAATGGTTTTGATAATGGATTGATTATTTAAATATATTTAAATAATATATTGTGATTGAAATGTTGAAATGTTATCTTTCCGTAATGTTTGTTTTATGTGTTATTAATATGTTATGGTGGATGGGTATTTTTATGTATATGGGTGGTTCCATGATAAACGATGGGAGGGTGAGCCTAAGATAGATCTTTAATGCATTGGATTACAAGACATAGGTAAATTTGAATGTTTTTCCTAATAGATTTAGGAAATGTACTTTGATGTATATTCCAAAATTAACTACCTACGTAGCTGTGATAGAAACAATTTATGTATAATATGGATTCCATATGTTACCTCTATGATTTATGTTTTCAATGTGTTATTCATAATTCTTTTCATATCGGGACGTATTTTGAAGAGCTTATGTTATGTTTTCAATGATGAAATAATGTTTTTATTCATTGTTTTATGACCCTTACATAGAGTTCTATGCTCATCCCATGTTTTTAAATGTTTTTCACATTACATAGAGATGAGTGGGGTCAAGGATGGGATCAATGAAATTTATTGGTTTCTAAAACATGGGACTAGGCATGGCTATTTTGTTAAAAGTTTTTATTTTATGAAAAAAATGGAAACTGAGGAGAAGTATCTACCTTGTAATTTTTGAGATGTAATGAAATAGTTATGGCCCAATTCTCTAAAAATCTACACCTGAAAAAGTTCTTAATTGTAAATTATTCATTTAATTTAAAATTATGTAATTATTAAGGCAGTGTCCTTATAGTTTGTATCTAAGGTTGGTTTTCATAAATTTAGGAGTGAAGGTATTGATAATTTAATATCTATAATTAATTTATGTTAGTATTTAAATGATAGAATTTACAGATTACCATGTTTCTTCGAAAAAGATATTTTTTAGTTTTGAATGGTTCTCATTTGTGGAAACATGGAAAATTTGTTTGTACGACATCAGGAAGATGGAAATATTCCAAATCAACAACCTGAGATGTTCAAAATTGGAAAACAATAGTTTATTATAATGATGGAATAATTGTATATGGCTATAAATGGGGGTGATATCCATACACAATATCAGCTAGATCAACCACAGAGGAACATGTTAGTAGTGGAGCATTTCATGAGGCAACATCCCCCATCTTTCAGAGGATCAACTGACCTTGTGCTAGTTGTAGGGTGGATTAAAGCATAAGAGAAAATTGCTGATGTTATGGGGTGTTAATAAAATCAAACGGTTAGTCTCACTATTTACTGTATTGAATGTGAAGTTGATCAGTGGTGGTAGATGGTGACAAATATTAGGGATAGTGAGGAGATTTATAATCTTGATTCGGATGAATTCAAAGGAATATTTCTTGAGAAATATTTTCTAAATTTGGTTCATCTTAGGATGGAAAATCAATTCCTAGAATTGAGGTAGGAGCATGACTCAATGGTTGCTTATGAAGAAAAATTCACTCGACTAGAAATGAATGCACCAAATTTCATACATGATATTGATAGTAAAATCAACCATTTTTTAATCAGGATAAAATCAAATGTATCGAAAGGATTTAGATTCCCCTAAGATTAAAAGTTATGAAAAACTAGTTAGATGTGCGAAGAAGGTGGAAATTAAGTTTCAAGATGATCAATTATTATTTAACGAAAAAATATAATAAGAGTTCAAGGTGGCATGCTAAAGTGAATAACTCTTCAAAAAATACTGAAGGTAAGAAAATTAAGTTAACAATTTGTCAAAATTTTGGTAAAAAGTATGATGTGGAATGTATTTTGAATTATGGAAAGTGAAACTGATTTGGTAAAATGTGACATAATGCTCGTAATTTCAGTGAAAAATATCGGGTTATTGTTAAGTCAAAATCTGATTTATAATTAGTAAATTGATTTATGATAAATGAAATTAGTCATTATGCAAATGAGTGTCCAAGGAGAAACTTATCTGAGAGAAAGCAACCATACTACAAGTATAAATGGGTGGGGAAATCATTTGCAACTACTTCAGCAGATGTTGGTCTATCAAATTAAGAAAAATTAGGTACACTTTTTGTTTGTTCAGATTAATTCAATTCTTCGATTGATTCGGGGTCTAAAAATTCATTAATTTCAGAGAAGATTTCTAGTAAAATGGGAATTCCATACCAAGATATTAATCATGAATTTATGGTAAAAACACCTATAGGAAATGTTGAAATGAAAATAAATTATAAGAACCTTCATGTCCTTGTGTGTGGAACGAATCTACCTGAAAACCTATTTTTTCTCTAGTAGAGTGTGATTTTATTTTGGGTATGGATTGGATTTATTTTTATCTTGAAAAGATTGAATTCAGAGCTGAAAATGATTATTTTCATAATGATTTTTAATTTGTGTTAAATAATGAACCCATACTTTTGATAACATATAAAGAAGATGATAAACTAGTATAAGATGTAAATGAATGTTACCTTACACATATAGTGCAAAACAATGGAACTTCTCAGATTAATGATGTGTCCGTGGTAAATGTGTACCTTGATGTTTTTCATGAGGAGGTTACTGGTATTATACTGGAGAAGGAAGTTGATTTTAATGTTGACATAGTTCCTGATACTTATCCAATTTCCAAACCCCTTTATTCAATGGATCAAATTGAACATTAACAGTTAATGAATAAATTGTAGGAGTTATTAGATAAATGTTCCAATCAACCTAGCACATCACCATGGGGTTCTTCTATATTTTTTGTTAAAAAGAAAGATGGTACAATGAGACTTTTCATTGATTATAGATCATTGAATTACATCATTATCAGGAACGAGTATCCTTTTCCTCATATCAATGATTTGTTTATTCAGTTCCAGGGAGCTTAGTATTTTTTTAAGATTGAATTGAGGTCTGGGAATCATTAGTTGAAAGTAAAGGATTCATTCATTCAAAAGTCTCCATTTTCCAACTAGATATTGCCATTATGAATTTTTATTTATGCCTTTTGGGTTATCCAATGCTCATATTGTATTCATGGTCCTAATGAATATAAATTTCTGTGAGTTCTTGGATATGTTTTTCATTGAGATCATTGATGATATTTTGGTTTATTATTAAAATGAAGAGGAGAATGAATGTCATTTAAGGGTTGTCTTGAAAACCACAAAAGAAAAGAAACTGTATGGGAAATTTAGCAAGTGTGCATTTTAGTTACATCAAATTTCTTTCCTTGGTCACATTGTTTAAAAAATGGAATAAATATTGATACTGCTAAAACAAAAGTTGTTGAACAATGGCAAAGACCCACAAATATAACCACGATTTTTATTTTTCATGGTTTGATAGGTTATTACCAGAGGGTTGATGATAATTTGACCTGGTAATCTATCCCACTGACTATCTTATCTCGAAAAGATGATAAGTTCGTTTGGGAAAAAATGTGATTATATTTTTCAGGAAATGAAAAAAAAATATTGGTTAATGCTCTTGTTTTGTAACTACCATCCAGAAATGGTGAGTTTTTTATTTACAGTGATGTTTCATTGAATGGACATGGTTTTTTCCGGATGCAGAATGATCAGGTAATGCTTTATGGTTCACGTCAATTGAAACCTCATGATATAAATTAACCTACACATGATTTTGAATTAGCTACTATTTATTTACTTTAAAAATTAGGAGGCCTCATTTGAATGGAGTTAAATTTTCTATATCTACTGAAAAAAAAATTGTGAAGAATATATTCATACATAAATAATTGAACAAGAGATAGACAAGATGGTTGGAATTAATCATTGATTATGATTAAACGATCCATTACAATCTGGAAAAAAAATTAAATTGGCTGATTCTATGAGTCAAAAGTTAATGCTTTATTAACCATGATCTATTTCGAATGAGATCCTTTTGTTTTTGATATGATGATCATTGGAATAGAAGTTGTTGTTGATGGAAATTCTTCGGTTTTGTTTTAGGGGTTATGAAATCGTATCTATCAGACAGAATAAAGCAAGCACAGAAGGAATACAATGAGTTGCATAAAAAGGTAGAGATGGTTTAGAAGGGTAATTTTCATGAATTTAACATTTATAATGATTTTATTTGATATTTAGAATGGGATTATGTATTCCTTGTGTTTCACAGTTGAAAAATGAGTTGTTCTATGAAGCTCATAGTTCCCCATTTTCAGTTCATCCTTGGAGTACTATGATTTAAAGATATCATCACAGTTATTATTGGTGGTATGGAATGAAAAGAGACATTTGACTATTTTACTATTTAGTGTTTGTGTTGTCTTCATGTTAATGAATAACGACAGTTACCGAAAGGGAAGCTTTAGTATTTAGTAGTGCTAGAGTGAAAATGGGAAAATATTTCTATGGAATTCGTTGTGTGATTACCGATGAAATCTCAAGGTTATATTGAAATTTGGGTTATTGTGGATCGATTGAAAAAATATTCTCATTTACTTCCTTTTTGAGATACATTGTCTTGATAAAATATTTCTCAGGAGTATGTTAACGAGATAGTTAGGCTGCATGGTTTTCCCCTCTCTTTTGTATCTGATCGTGATCCCAGGTTAACATTTATCTTTTGGAAAGGAATTCTGAAGTTGTTGGGTAATGAATTAAATTTTATTATGACTTTTAATCTATAATAATATGGGAAGTAAAAACGATAAAATGTGACCTTAGAGGATATGCTAAGTTCTTGTTCATAGGATTACTAGGGATGTTGGGAACAACATCTTTAATTTTTTAATTTTCATATAATAACAATTTTCATTCCATTATACAGATGGAACCATTTCAGGAATTATATGGGAATCATTGTCGAATTCGAGTGTTTTGTGATGATGAAGGTGAAAGGATGTTGATGAGACCAGAATTGGTAGAATTGATGACAGAAATGGTTTAATTGTTTCAGAAGCACATGAGAATATCTCAAATCAGGGAGAAAATTTATCCCGACAATTAGAGGAAGGATCTTTCTTCAGATGTCAGTGATCATTTCTTTATCAAAGTTTCTCTAGGGAAAAGTGCGAAACATTTTGCTAAGACAGAAAATTTGAGTCTAAGGATCATTGGACATTAGGAATTCATAGAGAATGTTGGATCAATTGCATAAAAAGTGACTTTATCTCCAAGTTTGTCTCAGGTACAAAATGTGTTTCACAATTTAATGTTGAGATTGTATATTCCAGATCGATCTCTTGATTTAAGTCAAAAGATTGTTCAGTTGGAAGAGAATATCTCCAATGAGGAATAACCAGTCCAGATTATTGACTATAGAGACCATGTGTTGTGGAATAAGTTAATTCACCATGTAAATATTTTTTGGAAAACCCATATGGTTGAAGAGGCAACATGGGAATCTTAAAATGCTATTAGGGATAAATTCACCCACTTATTTGATATGTTAATAAAATTTCAAGGTTGAAATTTCCTAAAGAGGAATGGATGTAACATCTCAAGTAAATAAAGAAATAATTAATTTTTATTTTTATTAATGTTTTCTGAATTAAATATTAATTTTACTTTAAAAGGGTTTCTATGTTCAATGGTGTACCTGATACGCAACAACAGGTTTCTTTAAAATCATACGTTTCACTATAATAATATAATATTATTTTTCAAATTGGTACATAATGCCTAGCCGTTATATTAAAAGAATAAACCGAACTAACTACAATATGATTATACATTTTTATTAAATGTTTTTACTTTTGTACAATAAAATTTAGAGGCATAAAATGTTAATGAGTCTTATTTTGAGCATAATTTACATTAAAAGGTTGATTTACCACCTTTTGATGAAGAACCCTCATTAAATTTAGTAATATTAACTTTTATATGTTTTATATGAGTGATTAAAATCCTTCATTATAATTATAAATTCAAAGTTTACATTGGGAAAAATTTTGGTATTTTTCAGAAAAAATTGAATTTTTAATGAAATGAAAAAATTGTATTTTTTTCCAAACATCATTTTAATCTAATTTATTTTTATTGATAGATTAAATTTTTAATTGGTTTTAAAGTGTAATTATATTATATTTTCTCCTTTAATCCAATGATGGTCAATCAATGTATTTTCACTTTGAAATTGGACATAAACAAGTGTCAATATCTTAATAGTTAATATTTCAAAAATAGCAGGCCTTTTGTTTTGACAACAGGAATTAATTATTAATTAATTAATAAAACTTCTATGTTTTTAATTTTGAAAAATAGACATAATTTTCTAATTTGGAATATCATGTATAGCTTTGGCTGAAATTTTGGTAGTTTTCAGAAAAACATAATTTTTTTACGAATAACGAAACCACAATGTTGTAGTTAAAAACTAATATTTTCATTTAAATGAAATTTGACCTCTTATATGAATTGAATATCAAAAATCCTACATACAGGGTTATTATTAGTATTTAAAATGTGGTTCAATAAGATTAAAATAATTTTTTTTGTGATTAGTAACATTTGACTTTTATTTTACCGTGTTTAAAGGTAAATATAGTAATTCAATGAAAGAAAACTATAAAAATATAAAATTTCTTTAAAACATGTCATAATATTATTTTATGAGTCCTAGATGACCATGGGCATCCTTGGTTCTATTTTGGGACATAATGGATCCCCATAAGAGTTACAATGACACTTTATATTAATTAATTTAATGAAAAGTCCAAAAAGACTTAAAAAATATCTTTTTATAAATCAATTTTTACATATGGTAATGTAAGTGATCTCTTCGACTATAAATATTTTTTTTAAAGATAAAATAATTTTATACTTAATGGTAAATTCTATATAATTTATATTCAACGAATAAATAATATTATCTATGACCCAATAATGATGCACAATTTACCTTATTAAAATATTATTTAAAAAATAATATTATAAAGATTAATACAATATCAAAAACATGTCCAATTCATAATGGATAATTTTATTTCATTAATGAGTCATGTTATATTTGAAATTAATTTGTTTTGGACCTTTATAAACTGAAAATCATTATATTATTAAATAATATTTTCACACTTTCTTAAAGGGCCCCTCTTCCCCCTTATAGAAACCAATCACAACTAACCCATTCCTCACACTTCTCAATCCCCTTGGTTCGTCCTAACTCTTATCAAATAATCTCTCAATATCCCACTCTTGCTTTTAGAGGCCTTAACTTATGCCGAAGGCATTTCAAGAAACACTTTTGTTACAAACCAAAGCGAGTTACATGATTTAATGGTATCATCTTCTCTTAAGTTCATTTGTTTTATTTTATTTTCCCAACCCCTTAAACTCTTTTTAGTAAATTATATTATAACTAAATCATTTTAATAAATAATTTAGGTTGTTTTTATTATATTTATTTGGACTACACTACACACAAATCAATAAAATGGGTATAAAACATACTATCTCTGTGGATGGAAAACTAACACCTCATGAAACAATCGTTAATTCCATACGTTGGATGTATAAAAGATTTATTTAGTGAAATAATATTTGATATTATACAGGACTTATATTATTCATATGCATAATTATGATTTAATTCTATTATATAATCAAATATAAATGTAATTAGCGTTCAAGAGTACGTACAACTTACGATCTCCATGAACGATGCATTTCATTTCATACCTCCAAATGTTATGTATTGTCATAAACCAATATATATACTAGATATATAAGACATATATATGATATATAAATCATTAATATCATTCTTTAGATAATGTACTTTTTACAACATGGAAAACATGCAAATATTAGGTGTTCATTTTTTGTCTCATGTACCAAATATCAAAAAAATGTCAATTATTAAAGTAAATGATTAAATAATGTTTATAACATGGTAATAATTGATATAAAAGGTATAATAATCATGAAATAGGTTCTTAATAATGTATAAATTAACTTTAGTTTATTATTCAGGATAATAAAGAATGAAAAAATCATGTCGGACATGAGGTTAAGGACTTCGTCTCAATCTCCCTTCATTGAGGCCAGTTTTTTTAATACATGACATTCTTTTATAAACATTATAGAAACATTTTAATTTTAATTTCATTAGAAGGTAATCATTTTCTATGAATCATATTACTAAATGAAAAAAAATAATATTTATTTTTGATGTAAGCAGTGACAAGGACCATTCCTCCGCCGTGAGTATTATTTGATCCTTGACTTCCTTTACAAGACATAATGATTTTAAAAGGAAAGTAAATAAAATTTACTCTTTTTAAATATATTGGTATTGAAAATAGTATTGATAATGTATTGACTATTTCAATATATTTAAATGATATATTTTAATTGAAATTTGGAAATGTTATCTTTCCATTATGTTTGTTTTATGTGGTATGAATATGTTATGGCTATTGGAAATTTCTACGTATACAGGTGGTTTCGTGATAAACCTATGGCGGGTGAGCCCAAGATAGCTCTCCAATGCATAGGGTAACGTGAATGAGGGGAAAATGAATGTTTCTCCTAGGAGATTTAGGGAATATACTATGATATGTATTCCAAATGTAACGCCCTACGTAGCGGTGATAGATACAATGTTTGTAAGATATTGATGCCACATGTTACCTTTATGATTTATGTTTTATATGTGTTATTAATAAATCTTATGATTTTATGAGGTATGTTAAAGTGCTTATCATATGTATGCCATAATGAACTAATGTTTTTTTCCTTTTTTTATGACCCTTATAGTGATTTTTATGCTCATTCAATGTTTTGAAATGTTTTTCAAGGGACCTAAATATGAATAGGGTCAATGATGGGATCAAGAAAAATTCATGATTTCTAAATCATGGGACTAGACATGAACCTTTTTAAAGATTATTTATTTAATGAATAAATGGATACTGAGTAGAAGTGTCTACCATATAATTTTTGAGATGTAATATAATAGTTATAGCCTAATTACCTAATACTCTAAACATGAAAAGATCCTCAATATTAATTAATCATTTAATTCAAGATTATGTAATGTTTATGGTTGATTCCTTAAAGTCATGATTATGTCAGGTTATATGTTTGTACCACATTCCTATCATTCCATGATCACATGATCCCATGTTCTATATAATGTTATTATATATGTTTATTTATTTTTTGTGCATTTTTATATCATCATGTTATTCCTTCTAACCAATATGATATACTTTATTCCGATATTCATTGAATTTATGGGATTTTTAACTCATCCATGTATTGATTTATTCCCCAGTTTATTCTATGATGATGTAAAAGCACAATCTACGTTGGGATCTCATTATGGAGATTAAATAAAAGATGTTTTTTAGTTTCATTATTTATTACTATGTACCTATTCTTCTAAAGGAAGTAGAAAATATAATTCATGGTTTCTATTGGATAGATAATTATACTTAACATAATGTAATAAAATTTGAAAAAGAATAGGGTCGTTATATAATTCACTTACTTTCCACACAAGAATCATCTTGGGGTTCCCAGCAGAAAGTTTCTAGGATCCTTCTTTCTACACTTTTGACACATGGGATACCATTTTATTTTCCTCTATGATATTTGTCTATTGATCCTCCCAATGAAAACTCCAATTTATTAATTTTAACACCTGACACAAAATACCACTGATTTTCACAAATATCCAAATTGACATTGTGGGATCTTTAGAATATCTCTTCATAACTCTCAATGTCTCAATTGTCCAAATATGTTTTTAGACATGGATAAAATATAGTATAAATGTATTCCTTTGTAAATTCAATATTAAGGAAAAATATGAAGGAGATCTATGAATTATTTTTGATATTTTCTTTATATACCTTGATTGACACATATTCATTTATCTTTAGTATGAGGAAATCCTTATCCAATTAATGATTGTATTTTTGGTGGAAATATTTGTTGAAAAATATTTTTGTTAATTATTTCCATTCCATGGGATCAATGTCTATTTCAAAATTGTTTCATTGACCAGAATCCACCACCAATCGGCTTTCACCTCCATGTAATAAATAGTTAGAAAACATTCTCTTATTATATGAATTTAATGATAGAAAATATCTAATCAAAAGAGTTAATTTACTCTTTAATGATGATGGCATCAGACGATCCAATAATGTTAGAAGGTATTTTTAGTATTAAATTCATGACAATAACATACTATATTTTAAGAGAATGGGGGATTTTTTGATGATTCATGTTAATATTCATTGCATGAGTTAGATGATCATGCACTACCTTAATATTCTCATCTCATATATCCATTAGGATATCTATATAATTTGGGTAATAATCACAATGCCAATCATGTTTTTTTTCACAAATAAATGACCAATTTCATACTATTAACTGAAAAACATGTTGAGAATATATTAACAATTAAAAAACAAATTGAAAACTTATAATCATATATAGAGGAACATATAAATGATATCTATGTCATAACATATAAGTCATTGGCATACAATATATGTTATTTATGGAACTTTTCGCATTATTTTTTATATTATAACAAAATAATTATAACAATCATAAATTTTCATAATGATTTCATGTATTTTTCAAAGCATATCCCTCAGGAGTGTCAAACTCGGTGTATAGTAAGGCATGTTGATCATAAACAAGTTTACAATCAATTTATTACCCAATTCTTCTTTTTTAGAGTTATAAACCCTACATATAACTTTTCCAAAACCCTATTCACATATATTATCTTGGTTGGGAGGTAATTTCATGGAATTCACCCCCTTTATTCTTCATCAAAATACTTGGATATTTTATCATAAATTGGATTATCTCAAGGTTTATCACTCATGTATTGGAATACTAATCCCATGAAATTATTATACTATCATATGATAACAAATATTAAAGCCAATAACTTTTTACACTTTTTATTATATAATTTCTAACATAATAATCCACTAAATACGAAAATAAGGATCAAATAGCCTAGTATCATTGATAGAAAATGAATATAAAACATCAAAATGAATATAAAATGTTATTATTTTAATCTCATTAATGAGATCCTAATTCCACTTGATCTCTTAAAACTACATGGGTGGACCTAGGGAATATGTATTTTAAACCGGCAATTGAAAAATCCTAGTAAGGGAAATATTGAAATAAGAATGAGTAACACGTGATTCAATGGTATAACATTATTTCATAAATGATAATAATAATATGTAATCACATTGGATCATAACTTAAGGAACATGGTATTATAAGATCATGTATATATATAATGCATTAGAAACTAAAAAAATGATATATGATTAAGTCAATCCTGTAATTAAAGACAGCATCACACGGTGAAAAAGTACCATCATAGATTAGTTTTACATCCCTATCGTATAAAAATGTCTCTAGAGACAGAATTTTTTTTAATAAATTGCATATATATATTGGGATATCAATAAAATATTTTTATGAATATATTCACCACAAAATGAAGTCAATATTAAATAATTATCAAAATAATTACTCGTGGATGGAAATGGTTTTCATAATCATTACTCATAAAATAATCAAATGACATTTCATAAATCTTACAAATTTAAGAAGGAATTAACTATATGGGAAAGAATATATAAGTTAATAATCATAGGTCTAAAAATAATTTTAATATTTGGGAATAAAACCATTAAATGGGACTCAAATAAAAAAGGATTAAGCAGTAGAAAATTTGCACTTAATCAGGTTTGATCTTAATGTTGGAATTTTAAAAATTAATTTTTGGATTGTATTACAACATAAAATAAAGATATAATGAGCTATATATATATGTAATAGAAATATAATTTTTTTTAACAATTATATAATATGAATAAAATATACAATGTCATTTTGAGAGATAATGGTAACAACCTGACGAAAAATGATGATTTAGATAAACCACTTAACTTATGTATCATCAGTATTTGTAAGAATTAGAAAATAAAAGGTAATAGAAATAGATTTATTATAAATTTACTCTATAACATAAATCATATATATCATAACATATATTATGTTTATAACATTTTACCACTAATTTCTTGATAATACACTATTAAAATAAAAGTTTTACATGGTAACTGGTTTATTTTTATCCTTTTGGGTTCAGAAGCCTCTACCATTATAAATTTATAAATGTTCCATCATCTAAAAAATGTTATCCTTTATTTTAATATTATTTTTATTAATTATATATATATATATATAACATCATCTATAAAACGTAGATATAGAAAAATGAAATACACCATTTATGGAAGCAGAAAGTTATACATACACAGAAACAATGTTTCCATTTATGACGGACTGAATGAAAAAATTGTAAATAATAATTCAAATTCAACAATAATTATAAAATATATATATATAATGAATCAATCAGTATAAATAGTCATGAGTGGTGATGCTCGAAATGAGTTTTATGAATTTGAGGGTTGTAGTCTGTTGTTCACATGAAAAATAATTTCAGTTCCCATTTCATGGAAAACGATATCAATTTATGTGAATAAATTTACATAATAACATCTTATAATATTTTAGATAATTTAATTTTCTATTTTATCATGTTAGAATAATATTTAAATGAGTAAGAACAATAACTAAAACTAAAACATTAGATTTAAGACAATACATATTCATCCAAAAACACATTATTATTCACAAGTTGAACCCTCAAATATTAAAATTATTCACAATTTAATACTAATATATAATAAATATGGTAGCTAGGAATCTATCTGGGTAGTTATTGGTTAAACTGGTGGGTTTTTATTTGAGAATATAAGAGGAGTTGAGGTGCCCTTGCATATGGGAGGGAAATGATAGTCTAGGATTTACGTAACATTTAAAATTAATATGAATTAATTTTTATATAAAATGGAACCAAAATGCTATAATTAAAATTTTGTATGATAATAGGTAAAAATAATATCATATTATATACTTGTGGTATGTTTATATTATGATTTTACTCAGAGTTTTTTTAATCCACGATAATCCATTTTGATAATTATTTTGACAATGATGTTTTTAAACTTTATAGATCAATATAGTTAAATTATATATTCTCCCACAATTATAATATATTTTATGTTTTAAAATATATTGAAATAATTTGGTTTAAGATAATGTTTTTCGTTATTTTCTATCATTTAAAAAATATTATTTAATATAAAATAACATTAATGTCATTTAGTTGAACTATCCATTTAATTTTACAGTCAATGAAAAAAATAGAATTAAAATATAATCCATTAAAAACATATTTTACGTTATTTTAATTTAATAAAAATATATAAAATATTAATAATTTTAATTATATATCCTTTGGTATTTTCATAATCATTTATTTTATTTTACTATTAATTGAGTGAATATTATGTCGGCATTGCATACAAATTTAAGGTAATTATTTCTTTTATAAATATTCTAAATAAATTAAAGTGATAAATAATAATTTTATTTGAAATATATTTTTTATAACTCATAATATCATATGTTTAACCCATTCTAAAAATGTATTGATAATAAAACCAATAGAATTACAATTTTGAATTTTTATTATATCTAAAAGTATATTGGTGAAATAAAAAAAATATTATCAAATTTTTAATATTTTTGAAAATTGTATGGATATAGCCACAATAAAATAATTAAATTTTTATTTTATTTTTTATTGTATTTTATTGTAATTATAATAACATTTTTATACATAATTACCTGGTTTAACCTTACTATGGTGATAATTATTTACTATGGTTCTTATTCACAATGGAAAAAAAAGTGACATGATCCCAAAATATGAACTTAATTACTCATGTTTTAGAATCAATTTTTGAGGATTTAATTTATATAAGTCGAATAATTTAATTTTTGGATTAAGACCCAAAACACATTGAAGATATATTTTCCCAAAAAAATTCATATTTATGAATATAATGGTTTTATAGAATATTCAATTATAAAAATATTTCCAAATAATATAATTTGATCATGTTTAATAAAAATGAAATGGAAAACTTTTAAAACTAATCCATAATATAATTTAACATTAAAATTATCTTAAAATTAAATATAGTATTCAATAAAAATCATTATTTTTCATTATTCATTAAATAATCAATATTTTCAGAAAAATTTGAAAATTACATCATAAGATAATTTTCAAATGCTGAGTAAATTAATATATTTCATTTTACAATATCTGTTTGTATATTTTGAAGAAATCAATTACAATATTATGTCTCTAAAATCCAATTTTTATGAAGAATGTGATTTTTTTATGAATTGCATGAAATTTATAAAAAATGAGTCATTATTTCCATACAATTATGAAATTATTTATTATTTATTGGGTAAATTATATAAACATTTCATTAATTATTTATTCATATTCATATCCTCTAATTTATGGGAATGTTTATGATGGTCATTTTTAAATAATATTATTTTATGGTTCATGTATTCTTTGTGTGGTGTATCATATAATCATTCAATCATTCTGGTAATTTTTCAATCAGTAGGTGTTACTATAATGAAAATTATTTAAATGGATTTACCACCATTTAACCTTTTTCATCTAGACCCCCTATATCAAATAGAACATGTCTAATGAAGCTGTTAAAAAATTTATGTTTCCATTACAAAATCCATGGTGATGCTTAGAAATTGTACATTTACAACCAACAAGATCATAAAGATTATTATAAAAGAACAGAATTATATTCACTATAATATAATTAAAAAACATATATCCAGCAAAACAGTTCACATTCCAATCAATTGATATCATCACCTGATCATCCTGTATTTGTCAAGGAGTAATATCTTTTACTTTATGAACCCCATGTTTGAGCTAACATCCTAATCACTCAATATATTAATTTTAATAAGTTACATCAACTAGATCGACCATCAAAATATATATAACCCCAAAATCATTCATGAATCACTCATGTATTTTAATATTATTATATTTTTTGACTTATTATCCCCTTTCATTTATCAATCCTTTTGTTTTCTATCATTTAAAATATCATGACACTTAACGCTATACTTGGTAGAATATTTAGAAATACTAACAGAACATATTCCAATTAAATATTTTTTATAGGATAAAAATATATTAAATCAATGTACTATAAAATTAAAGATGCATTCTAGTGGGTCCCATAATGTGACTCCCCCACCTCCCTCCTACAGGTCAGGTAATGGTGACTTCCACTGAGTAAGAATATCACTAACATGTGAATCATATCCAATGTAAATGTACACACACACATATCCCACCCAAATATTATAAAGTTATAAAGGAACTAAACAAAGTGTTCTTTCATATGTTTATATCCCACAACCAAATTATGATAGGATTTAAAGAATATAAACACGGACAAATACAATCCCACCAAAACGATTCTGTAACAAAAATCCAACCAAAATGTAAAGGAACTGAGACTGATATATGAAAGTTGTGGGAACACACCTCTATAAATCTAGCCTCACTATGTAGCATCTTGTCCAGATCCACCTAATACACTCCTAAAAAGATTAATCATATACAAAGGCCACAACATGTGTATGAAAATATCATGTAGGGGTGAGTATAAAAATACTCGGTAAGACACACTAAAACCACAAAGAATAAATCAAAGGAATTTATAGTCTTATATACACAGGTATATGTCTATAACACATGTAATAAATACATATTGATATACAACATAAATAAATGAAGTCTAGAGGAAATCCACAACCATGGTATACTCCATCTATGATTCCGGTTTGAAGATTCCATGACACACTCATTTGGGAGAACACACTATAGGGTTTTATATAACTGATGATGTCTATTCAAGAGGTGATGGTTGTCATGTATCACCATGTTAAAGATCCTGTTGATAGTTCGAAGAGATATGATACACATATGCGGATAATTTCCATAGCTGTTAGGTGATACAAAAAAAACTCCATGATGATTAAACCTACAAAGTAGTGGATCAATACTCATGTTGTGTCAGCCACGTTGTTACTAGGAACTCAACCAAGAGTTTAGAGATGAATATATGATCTCACTCCAAACCACTAGTAATAATTCAAATTACTCTAACCAGATAGTAATTTTTAATGGATCATAGTCCTAGTAGCAGTAATGATTAATACCTACCATTAGATAATGGATATGTGGGACAAACCCTAATGAAATATGTCCATGTGACTAAAGAAAAGGTCTCAATTACCTGTATGAATGTGTACATTTCATGTATAATGGTTATACTCCATATTCCCAGACCCATAATAATTTTCATGTAAACGTATCAAGTCATTAAAAACATTTCTATGTAGAAGAAGAGTACATGATGCGTACAGGGATTACACAAAGTGTCCTTATATTTGGGGTCCTGCACTTGTACACCAACCATGTTCCATGAGATGGGGTAATCATGTGTATCAATGCTAGTGTACTAGTACATGATGTATCCTATGTACATGATCCTGACCTAGTCTTTTGGCGTAGCACATTATGTGTAGGCACCTTGTGTATTCTAGCCTATATCTGTGTACTTCCACTAGTATACGTCGAGTTATACAAGGGGGGTCGGCTACACATTGTATAGTCAAGGACCACACTCCATGTGTATTGGGGTTTTCTAGAATCAAATATTCTTCCTCCAAATCATATCCACTCCATCCTTAGCTTGATATATGGTTCCAATATTTCTTGTATTCTTGGATCAACCTTGTTCATGAATCACTTTCGGTGAGTAGTACTCTTTCTCCATTGAATCTAATCAGAAAATGAAACCATTCTTCTAAATAATTTTCTACACATCTCACCCAAAAATTAAGGTTTTCCAAACCAATATGATTCCTTCACAGCTACAACCAACACACCTCTATTTCATCATACTAATTTCATATCTAAAATCAGGGATCATTTCTCCATGAAATGTGTGTTCAATGGTCAATTCATTAGTAAATCATCAATCTACTTGACAAATGAAGAGCCCCTATTATGAATGATGATCTGGGAAGAAATGAACAATGAATTGAGATGAATGAACATCGATCGAAGTTCATGATTAACTTTTTTTGTTCAATATGAATGAAAATGAAAGTAATCAATAATTAATAGTAATGATAAATTATCCAAACAAAACCACGCATGTAAACCCATCATGCAAGGAGATCAATATGGAAATCATTCTATTCATTGATTTATTTTTGTTCACCATAGAAATTAACAACCAGAAATAAATATATGAAAAACACATGCCCCAAATTTATTTTGTTATATAATTGAATAAAAACATTCCTTCATTGTTTTCATTGTCAAGATCCATCGAATCATAGGTTTATCAATCACTTATCCATGTTCTATCACCATTATGTTTCCTTATTGGATTTACCAGAGATCTATCATACATCCCAATAGTGCTAATAGGTTTCTGGAGATGACCTAAAAAATTATCCATAATATTCTATTTAATAATGTGTAAATCAACGCATCAACAATTCAAAATAAAATAATTTTGTTTAAAAAATTAATTTCTTTCGATTCCCATGATTTTTTTTGAAAATGATAGTCATCGACTAATAGTATGTCGTTCTAAGGGTAAAACCTCCATTTGGAACTCAATTGTTCCCTTATACAATTTATCTGGACACCATTTAGTGATTTATTCCACTTTTTTGGTAAAACATTGTTTTAATGCTGTTTAATATATTTCAAAAATTTATTCATGGATCATTTGGCTTCTGAATGACATGTTGTCACAGTTCCTAGTCTCGAAAAAAACCATATAATATTTTAAAATAATGAATGGAAAATTTGAGATATTATATATTCTGCCCACATTATGTATTTTTGTCTCCGAATATCTAAAACTAGGGTTACTCAAAACGATGTGGGTACGTAGAGAATTTCTCAGTCTCCTTTTTAAATGTGGTCTCTTGAATAATCTTATGCTTCCTTCAGGAACACCCCAATGAAAATGATCAACCATTAAGTATCCTCTCATTCCTATCCTCGATTTCCATTAGGTACTCAGGAAATGTCTCTCCATCTATGATTACCACCTATCCCTAGTAGATAACATGTGATGGGTCATGAATGTACCTCAATAGATGTTACACATGGAAGACGTCCTGTACTCAGTCTAATTGTGGAGGTAGCACTTAGTTGTACTCCAAATCTCTATCTCTACATAGTATCTGATAAGGGTAGATAATCCTCCATGATAACTAGAAACCATGACCAAATCACTATAATCCATAAGAAGGTGAATCCCATATAATCATATATTCTCATTTGATGAACTCCAAATTCATTCATCATATATCATCATAAGAATTTAGACGGATTTTTTTCTCCTCCCTCCACTCACAGTTGATCTTCACTTTCTCTGTTGTCACTAACACTATCATCGTCCCATGGCTGTTAACTGTCTAATGTTTTTCCATCAATGTGGTGACCTGAAGGGTCACCCATACGAAACCACAAATGGTGCTAAATTAATGGTGGAATGGTCACATATTTTATGGAAAAACATACCAGTTGTTGGTGATCCTCCCAACTATGTCAAAAATCCAATATTCAAGGTCAAAAAATTCCTTTCTAAATATATATTTCCTACATAGTATGGCCACCATTTTGGTGGTGATACATTATGCCCAAGTGTAGGAGGTTCCCAAATGAATCCATCTATATCTTCCTTAAATAGGATTTAATGATATTATCATGATCGAAATCAATTTTATAATAGACTCCAATTATATGGACTGCCTATTTAATGTAGACACATCCCTTGATCTCTATTAAACTCTACTCTCATATATCTAGGATGAGGGTTGACATGGATAGCCGATTTGAGATCAAACAGATGCCATCATGTCCCCGTGAAGTACATGATAATACCTCTCTATTCCCATATATATCCCATCTCACTTCCACTATGGATCCTCCTGGTGTTGGGTCTAACACACTAGAACACGGTGCTCATCCTTCACTTTACAATATTAAGTGCATCGAGAGATTAATTATACTACTCCATTCTTCATCCATAGAAACAAAAACTTATGTTGGAGGTCCTGGAACATCTTTTCCACACTTGGATTGAATTTCAAATATGAAGGTTGAAACTATCTTATAACCTCTTCCTGCAACATCATTATTACATTTGTGTGACCATTAAAAATAAAAATATGCTCCAAACCTTTTAAAAACCCTTTATAAGCATTACCTATGGATATATGAAAATTTAGGGTCTCAAAGTTAGTATTCAAATGGATTTCCTCCAAAAGATTCTATATGAGTGGAGGCATGAAATCCATCAATAAGAAGTAAATTGTTATGTCTCCATCCACATAGGATAGATATAACAAGGCTAAATTTTTTGATGCATCATTTAGAAATTGTGAAGAAGGGCTTCTTCTATGAGCATTGGCTACAACATTACCCTTCCCAATAATATTAAAAATGTTGATTTCATAACCCTATAGGAACTCTATCCATCGCCAATGTCTCATTATCATACCCTTCTATTAAAATATATACATTAGAATCATCTGATCAGAGTAAATGATAAACCTCAGTCCTATCTGGTAGTGAATCCACATCATCAATATTAAAAAAAGGCCGTTAACTCAAGATAATGGGTCACTTTATACTATTCATATGTTAGGAACTATTGTTATCCAATGAAAATCACCACCTACCTCTGCATTAGAACACATCAATGCATTGTTCCTAAAACATCCCATAAAAATACATACTCGACACCCACCTCAAGAAATCTTAAGATGGGAGCATCCATCTTATATTACCTCAACTAGTAAATTGCCTGATGACAATTCTCTTTCCAAATGATTGGCATCCTCATTTGATTCAATGCTATAATGGATGCTAAAACTATATAGAAATAAGGTATCAATATTTTATAATATCTTTAGAAACCATGGAAAATATGCACCTTTATACAGATCTTAGGTGGCTCCTAATATAACACAACCATGGCCATGTATGGTTCCACTACCAATCCATATACTGACATAACAGTCCCCAGAAAGTGGATTTCTAGTATCGTGAAATGAAACTTCGAGATATTTTCATAATTCCAGTTCTTTGAATGTATGTCTAGAACAATCCTTATGTGTCTTGCATGATTCTATTAATATGATGAGTACATAAGGATATCGTTGATTAATTCTACCACAATCAAGTTTATGAATGGATTGAATATCTTATTCATGAGTCAAGATAACATTATAGGCGTGCTCTTTATTCCAAATGACATCACCGAGTACAGACAGATACATTAGAAATATATGAATGGAATCTTCAGTATATCATCCCCTCATACTCACATCTAGTGGTAGCCTGATATGATTACAACCATGGATAACCATCATTCCCATCTAAACTGATCAAATAGTTCATCGATCCTTTTTAGTGTATACCTGATTTTTATGGTCACCTCGTTTAGTACAGATAGTGCACACCCAACATCAGGCTCCTATCATCCTTTTTGAAATACAATGTTGGGGCTACCCAAGGTGAAATATTGGGTATAACAAATAAATTCGTCTACAAGTCCTCAAACATCAACCTCATCTCATGCATCATTATCGTATACCTATGATATATTGTTATAGATATTAGTTCCACATAAAGGTGTAGATCTGTGTTGATGTCTATCTCATGATGGAGAGGTAAACCAGGGACATCATTCTTAGAAAATGTCTTTATACTCTACCACCACTATGGGAAACTGGAAACTCATGACATTCACCACACCAAGGGTCTGGATAGAAATATTATGTGTAATTGTCTGCAACCTTCTTTACACAAGTCCATCATTCACTACATGGGTTTC
This sequence comes from Viscum album, assembly GCA_963277665.1. Lineage (NCBI taxonomy): Eukaryota > Viridiplantae > Streptophyta > Magnoliopsida > Santalales > Viscaceae > Viscum > Viscum album. Next base: position 900,832,150 of record OY728127.1, read on the forward strand.
ATTTTAACAAACCAATGAAAGTATTGTTCTGTCAGTAAGGAAAAAATACACTATTCTACTAAAAACTCAATAATATAATTTAATGGGGATAACTAGTGCCTACAAATAATAAAGTCATAACACCTCGATGGTACTAACATGTGATTCCAACAATAAATCTTTCCACCCAGAGACAACTCACACTCTCTCCATAAGTGTGTGATCATCGAGTCTTCTATAGAAAGAATCTCCAAATGTAATGGTAAAGTCAACAGTTCAAACAGAATCGTTATGTCTCAACCATGATATGTGGTGAGAAATGAATGACTAGAACATATATCTATCAGTACTACAACTAATGTTGAAAATTCAAATATCAGATATAGAATCATTCATGATGCCTCTAGGATGTATTGTATGAGTGTTGGCATCTATCCCCTCTCCTATCCTCTAGCCTCTTATTCCTGATGTGTCCCACATAGGGGTGGTGGTGGAGAAATATTTAATTTAAAACAACCACTTACTGATCTCCATTATAATAATCTATGTACATCAACCAAGTATCCTTCTTTTTCTTCATATTATCACTACCTTAGTAGATGGAATTCAGTATCACTCCTATCTACACAGTCATTTAGAAAGACTAAGGAGAGATGTCCCTGACAATCACATGAGTAGTACCACCACTTTCATGGATGAATGGACCGACCCTAGGATCACTAAACAACATATCCTATGCCTTGATACCTCCTCTAAAGTTGAGTATAATCACTTATTCTCTAAGTATAATTTTTTCTCTTTACTATTGAGGTCTCCACTACTACTTTTCCACTACTTACAACCACTGCCAGTATCTACACAGCAAAGAAACCATTTTCTACCAAAGATCCCTCCACCTCCTGACATATTTTGGAATGTAGAGAGGGATTAAACTGAATCAAATTTATATATAAATACCTATCCCATATGTACAATACCAGAAAACCTAATATTTACCCACATTTATTGAGTAACTAGATATGATGGTAAGTCTTGATGAATACTCAGGTACAGTAATGATGTCCTGATGAAGTTGTTGAAGATCTTTTATATGTATAGTCATCACTATAGATACTGAGAGATCGAAATTGAATATATGATGAAACACATTCCATGAAAGTGACACCTCATCATACAATAGGGAAACTAATCCCCACCATCATCCAACTATTCTATGAATATAGCTCCCTTCCATTTCCATCATCTGTTCTGCAACTGTCCTGACTAGACAAAAGAATCAACTCACCACCTCAATCAAGCCCTTAGTTGCCTGTGGGCCATGATCAACTCAGACAAGTAGGAGTCCCTACGACTAAAACTCCAGAATCATGATTAGGTTGTGCTCTTCCTCGGTTGGTACTATGAGAACAATGTAATTCTCTATAGGTGACATGGATGGTACCCACTTGGATGTAACATATCAGGAACAAGTATCTATATTTAATCCTCATCACTATGGGGATCAGGCTTGTGATCATCATGTTCCATCCATGCTAGAATACATTGCATACGAATTCTAAAAGTAAACAAGATTTACATGTTAAATTATGATATTAGGAATGTTTATGTAATAAGAACATGGAAAAATACCCCATTACTATATGATGAATGTAACATTATTTTTCATATAACTAGTGTTTTCATGTAACATGTAAAAAATAATATAATCATTGTCTTTGAGTTTGGATATGTAGGCCACCACAACATCACTGGAGTCCCAATCATATATTATGAAACATACCACATAACACTATTTCCACAAACCAATATCATATACTCAATGTCCTATGGTAGATCCAACAACATCTAATAATACTCCTACATGACATTTCCCAGTGGAGTCCATACTGTGACTCCTCAATCCCACCTCTAATTGGCCATGTGCTAGTGACTAGCACCAAGTAGACATATAACAATCATATATTTAATTTTATAAGTACATGCACATACAAAAATATCCAAGACAAAAAATTGGAGAAATTTTTTAAAAAATAAATAATTAATGAATGAATACATCTATATCCCATAACTAGAGTATGACATTATTTTACTAATGTAAACATGGAAAAATACATTCCAAACATAATGTGTCTATAAAACAAGTTTAACATAAAAGTAATGGTACTAGATTTTTTATCTCAAAGCTGTCGGAACACAACTTTGTATATTCAGAGTCACTAATAAAATCCTATAGTGGTTCCACCTATTACTCTATCTAAAGTTCCACCATCTGTACGAGACACTACAGGTGTGGTAAAAGATTTTGCAGGGGTGGGTATAAAAACACTCAGTAGGAGACCGTGAAACCACATTTAATAAAACAAACTAAATTACATTCAACTATATATAGGTATATTTCTACAACATATATAAAAAGAATATCTATATATTTGAAAAACTATAGACATAGTCTTTAGGTAATCCACCCCCATGCTATATGAATCCTATGATTCATACTCTATGATTCCACAAAGCACTCATCTGAGAGAACACACTCCTGAGTCTGATTGAACTGATGATGTCTATCGAAGAGGTAACTATTATCTAGTCTCATAACGAGAAATATTAAGATGATAAAATCATGATAAATATTACATATATGGGTGTCACTTCTATGGCAATGAGGTGATACCAACATACTCAATCTAGATTACCCCTACTTAGTAGAAGATCAACGCCTAGGTAGTAATGGTCCAATCAGTACAATGAACCACATATAATGTATAGAGATGAATAGATGAGCTCCCTACGGGCCTCTTAGAGGGATTATAATGAATGTATATAGGATTTCTTAGTAAAGGAATCATAATAATATCATTTGGAAAAAATACATACATAACAGATGGTAATAGATAATGGGAATTAACCATAAGAAAAATTGTCCATGTAACTATGGAAATGTGCTCCACGCCATGTAAGAATGAGTAAAAAATGTTTAGAAGGGTCACATGATGTGTCCAATGAACCCAGGTCCTACCCATGTATATGGATTGTTCCATTCTAACATTGTACACCCAGAAAAAGAGTATATGGTGTCAATAGGGATTAAAAACTCTATGATCTTCTATCTTAGGTCTCATTCATGTACTGCAGTCATGTTTCAGTAAAAGGTGTAATCTAGTTTTTTCATTCTGTTGTACCATCACATGTGATAGACCATGAAAACGATCCATGATTTTCCATTTGGGGAAAACAATTTCATGTTGTCACCCCATGTATTCACCCCAATGTATGTGTACTTATCATTTTACAAGCCAAGCCATCCAACAGGGGTACATGAAATGTAGTTGAGGAATACATGCCATGTGTTATCATGTATTTATATATCCCCATATTATTCCTCTGTCTCGTGCCTATGCTATTTTCACCTAGATATCAGGGTCCAAACACACTAGGATTCATGGATCTAATTGAGATAATCAACTACATCAGTGATCTATGGGCTCTTTCCATCGTATGTGTTTGTAAAAGGAACTCATTCGCCTAAATCGTATTCCATTATATTTCTTGTAAATGGGGATTCCAAGTAAGTCCATGTCATATAATGCTACTACAATGGAACCTCTGTTATGTCAAACCGACTCCAGATCAAAAATCTCTTATCTAAATACCATGTGATTTGTGTGAAAAAATCAATTCAATTGTAAAGCATCGAACTACAGGACAAACAACGAATGCCCATGATAAATGATGAAAATTGGAGAAATTCACAATCAATGGAGAGGAAAAAACCATGATCAATTTTCCTATTTATCATTGTTTGTATCAATAAAAAAGAATATAAATAATCAACAATTAATCACAAAGATAAATTACCCCATGAAACCCTTGAAAGGAAATCAATCTGGAAATAAATCCATTTGTTAGATAAATTAGCAATGGTGGAGAAATCCAAATAAAAACTCACTACCAACCTCAATTTGGTTTTATTTATGATAAATAACGATTCTTGATCATTTTTGATGGTATGATACATAGAATATTAGGTTCACTGATCAGTGATCCATGATTCATCACTCCTGTTTGCCTGAGAGGATTTCCTAGAGCTCTCTCTAATTATCCCCTAGAAGATATAGGGTTATGAATGCAACCCTTTAAATTCAAAATAATGACATATTTAAATATTTATCATTATATCCCTCATCAAAGAAAAATTATATAATTTCATTTAATTATTTGATTAATTTCTATGCCTATGATGAATTTTATACAAACGACTAATGAAAACAAATGATATAGATATCCAAGGGTAAAAATATATTTCTGATCTGAAAGGTGGATTAGATTATTGATATGAAAATCCATATATGTGTTATTTTACATTTTAAGGAAAAAATGTGCACATTCTCTTTAAAATATTTAACATATTCCGAACATTTATTTTAGGAACATCTGGCCTCATAATCGCATGTCATCACAGATATTGGTCTCAAAAATAATTTATATTTAATTTAATAAATAATACATTGAAAATCAATGATATATTAATAAACATGAATTTAGAAAATAATGCATTACCTCTTGAATAACCTCATATTATTACTTGATATATTTGTACCACTAATTAATACATTTTTTAATTACTTTATACAATAAATATATTAACTATATAAGTGGGAATGATCTAACAAAAATCAATAAATCCTAAAAAACTATTTTATTGTTGGTAAAATAAAAAAAATATCTATTGTACCAAATAATGGAATAAACAAATTAATTCATAGAATTCACAATGATTTTGGATCACATGATGGATTTATCATCCAAAAAATAAATGTGTCTCGGAATATTAGTGTTGAAGAATTATAATATAATTCTATAACTCCATCAGCAAAGATCATTATTTATAGCGGCCATAAGAAGATTTAATATGGTAGGACATAACATATCTACTTTGAATTTTAACGAATTTTCAAGGATTACAATTGATGAAAATCCATCATAAATTCAATATATTACGTTATATATTTTCATATTTGATTTGTATCACCTAACAAAAAAATTTTATCGATTTTATTCTTTTTAAAAAATTGGAATCAATGAGAAACATAATGTGATTGACTAGTTATCAAATAATATTGAGTAGTTGTTTATATCTTATTATGGGAAATTATCAAGGAAATGCATCAAGTATTTTAGTTTATTAGATGTTTTTATTTTTTATAGGATTATTTAATGTAACTAAAGTAACAATTTGATATTGTACATAAATGTAATTGATCTAACTATATGATCTTCCAAAATACAATTCATGAAAAAAAATTAAAAAGGACTACTGAGTGTATGAATCATCATGTGTATAGAAATCCCAAAAGGGAACTCAATATGGAAAATATAATATTAAAAAATACAAAAATTGAATTTACAAAATTACATAGTGAATATAATGATATAATCTATCATTTTCATCAATTCCATAAATAGGTTATGATGACATTTTTATAACTATATATAATGGGAAAAAAAGAAAATTATGATGAAATAGAGCTCCCTAAATTCCTCCACTCAAGCATGAGTCATCGAACATCTTTATATTAAATAGTGTATATCGTTTATAAAAAAATCATACAGGATATGATTTGATGAAATCACATAGTATGTGGGGAGGGTGAGTTATCCTTTATTGGTCTCAACAAAAATGATTAAAGAGGTTAATGACCAATAAAATAGCTCTGTTTTGAAAACAAATCATCATCTTCTTTAAAGGTAGGTTATATTTCCACTTCTATTTGAATTAGAATAATTAATCACATATATCCCTTTTAATTTAATATTTAATAATTCTATGTTAAAACCATTTCACCAATAACATCTTTAGCATATGGGACAATGTTGAGCATCATATTTCCAGATTTAAAATACACATAGTTTATTGAATTAGGACCCCTTGACCCTGGAATTAATTGTTATGAAAAACTTACTAACACAATTTCATTTTTGTTTAAAGGTTAAATTTTCGAATATCAATATCATTGTAGATAAATATATAATAATAAATAATGTGGTACAAAAAATTGTAGGAAAAATGTCGTTCATTTTAAATATTTGTGACAATGTTCATGTTGCGGTTTTCGTATTTCCATCTAGGTTTGATTAATGGTTCAACTATCCTTAGAGATGATTTCCTTTAAAATATAAATTTTTGAATAAACAGACACTTTGATGATTATTTCATGATCTCCTTCTTCATATTGTCACAGAAATAATACTCTCATAGGACTCGATTCATATTAACACTCCTTGATAGGAGGGAAATGGTTACGCTAGGTTCACCAATCAATAATTCATTTTTTATTGGGACTTGAATGTACAAATAGTCATGAACAAATATTTTAACTCCCATTTTATTAATTCAATACATTGAGGATTTCCATTTACTTATAGCTTCATAATTATTCTGAATTTATTTATCTCTATGAGCATATAAAATCTTATTTAGAATCGATGGTAGAGTAATCAGTTGAAAAAGTAATGATGATGTTCATTCAGTTATGATTCCCATGTCCATCATCTTAAAATATGTTATGTTTTGATATCTCCAAAGTCTTATCATTTATAATGTATATGGATCCTTTCAACATGGATAATTATCCAATTTGTTTTATTTCATATAATGGTAATGGATTGATAATTCATATTCATTGGTCATCTCTGACAATCATTGATGATACATATTGAGCTCCTCAAGTGGGAATATATATTTGAAGCTCTTATGATCTGAATATATTTCACACTTATCCTGTAACGACCCATAAGCCTATCAATGAAATTTCTATTTTTATTATTAACTTATAATTTTTAAATCTCAAAAAACACATATATATCCCAAAAAAAATGTTATAAATTATCAATTAAAGAAATAATATGTATTAAAAGTTATTAAGGAACCGTTAATAATGAAATAGTAATATTCCATTTGGAATAGAATTATGACCCTTATGAATAGTAAACTAGCCAAAGGAATAATAACATCAAAAATGAAAGAGTAAATAATATTTAGGTGTCTTATAAATGAAATAATTATTTAATTATATCATAGTATAAGTAAAAGAGTTTTTTAAAAATGATTAATTTTGAGTTGTTTTTTTGTATGTCAAAAATATTTAAGTAAAATTTTATTATTATTGAAATGATTGAAAAGAAAATTTATGTACATAAAATGTAATAAAAACTTAATATTTTTTGCCTTTTTATTTTTATGATAATTTTATGATTCCTTAGTTAATTTTTCTATGTGTTATAAAATTTGTTATAATTTAAAATTTCTATTTTTAAATGAAATGAATATTATAATTAATAATTAAATTTAATATATTTAGAAAAATAATTCAATAAAAATGTGTTAATTTTCAAATTATATAAATAATAAAATTGGGGTGGTGGAATTTTGTAATTTTTATGAAATACATGAATTCTTGGTGAACAGTAATATATAGTAATTTACTGTATAATTAAATAAATGAATTTTTTAGTCATTATTGAGTCATAGATGTTGTATGTGAACATTGTTTAAAAATCACCCGAACAAGTTATTATATTCCTTCATAATAATCCCCACTATTTATATTCTAGATAAAAATAATAATCAAATATTTCAAATATTTCAAAACATTCCTCTCCCGCACTATAAATAACACCCCTCACCACTAATACTCATCACAACATCCAATCATTGATCCGTGAAAAATTTATAATCAATACACTTCCCAATATCCTCACCCATTTCTAGTAGCCATTGTTCTAATCAAATGGTCAAAACCAAATCTATTAACGAGGTTCCCCTGGAGGATAATTCATGAGCTTAAAATCAACCTTCTGTTCTTTTCTTTTCTTCTCTATTTTAATTATTTTCCTCTCCTTCCCACAGCTACCATGTACAAAGAAACCTGATAAATACAATATCATTTATATATTATAATTATATAATGATAGATTAAGATACATAAAAAACTCAATTCTCTATTTCGCGTATATTCTATAAATGAAAACATCACCCGTGATGTTCCATTTATCGACATCATGAATAGTGAAATTAAATCATCCATTAACCCCTTCAATGATGTAAAAAAACAATTATTATCCTAAAAAATTATTAAATATTTATTATATTCTATTTTTTTCAACCATTATATACTGATGATGTTAATTAATACAACAACATAAGTTCATGACGATTGAAAAACCACAAAAAATTATTTTAAATGATTGTCACTAATGCCTTATTTAATTATTCATCTTCACTGAAAACAAAGAAATGAATTTTTAAACAATTTAACAATATATAATTCCTATATTAACATATAACTTCAATTCTAGATATTTATTTCTATTTCACATGATCTTTTCTATATGTATATATGTGAAAAAATATTGAAAACCAAGCAAACAACCACTTTTAATCATGAAATTGAATATTATAACTCCGAAAAATTCCATAAAATAACTGAATAAAATTTTAATAAATAAATTAAATGTATAAAAATATATTAAATAATTAATTAATGGATTTAATTTTATTATCTCAGATTTAATGGTCAAGTGCGGAACACATTCTTTCACAAGGTAAGGGGTTCTACATGAAACCCTATTTTATCATTACGTTTACCCATTCTCTCAATTTACTCTAATAAAATGTTTTTTTTATTTTTGACTAATTGTTATAAACTATGGTAATATGTTACAAACTAATATATCTAAATTATATCATCTAACTTTGATGGGGAAATACATTTTTTAAAAATGTTCACATCCCAAACCTACCTTATTAGAATGCCTGAATAGAAAGAATTTTCAGAATTCATTCCGATTATTATATGATATTAATAATCTACATTAAGCCACTATTTTTTTATTAAAATATACCATTTTATCCTGAAAAACTAGCATGATTCATTTCTCATTTTATATATACAATTATGCATTTTTTCTATTTTAATTCCTCTTTATGATTTTCCTAAAATCACATTAAGAGGGATCATTTATAAAGATTCATAAACAACCTTCTTACATGATTTTACATCTGATGAACATAATTTAAGTTGAAAATAAATTTATTTTTCCATTACCTTTCATTTCTAGTATATTCAGGTTTATAATAATATTATTTGAATTTTTTTTTTTCCAAACAAACAATTATTTCAAATGTAAAAATTTGTTTTTCAACGAAACTTTTACATATATGGGATTTATTAATTTTTCAATAGTTATTCCCTACACATGGTTAATGTACTTCATTTAACATATCAAATAAAGAGTATTCTTATTATTATTATATTAAATTAATTTAATTTCATCATATCGATTATGATATAATATTTTCAAAGTGGTATGGGACACATTGGAATAATTAAAGATTACTTTTTTTAGGATTTTAACAATTATTTTGTGAGATTATTTTATTCAATAATTATCTTTATTATATTTCAATGTGGTATGGGAAAATTTTATTCAATCATATATTTTTATTATACATATGAGGAATGAATTGTTCATAGTTATTGATGGTTGGGGCCCACTATAGCCCATCAATGCATTAGTAGTCTCTTGAAACAAAACAAAAATGGATTTTGTTGGAGGATTTAACCATTTTTTTAGACATCTTAGAAGAGGAATCGACGATATGTTTATAATGTTTGACATATGTGTTACCTCCTTATGATATTATTAATTGATACAACATGTGATTATTTGAATATTTTATTATCCATGGTTTTGTTTCATGTGATTATTTATATGGAATTATTTATTCATATATTATTCTTAATATATTGAGATCGATATTATGTTCTAATAGCACATTTTTAGTCAATCACCATAACTAATTATTTATGTTATCTTCCTCTATAATAAAATCCTTTACTGATAATATTAGGTCACCCATTTCTTATGTTTTATTTTTCCATAGGATGTGACGATGTATATTATGAATGACTTATAAGAATAATGTAAGATATTTTGAATGTTTCTAAGGGAAATTCCAAGTGGTTTTATGTTGTAACTTAAAAATGATGTTTGGAACTTATTTTACAAGAATACTAAAATACTTTTCCCATCAGGTTGAGACATATTGATTTATTATAGCATTTTTTATATATGAAATTTGTTGTGGGAAACATGTTTAAGGGTGTTTATAGTTGTCATCAAAGGAAGTTAAGTAGAAAATTAAAATCAAGATTTTGAAAAATATTGATAAGGGAAAAACCATAAGATGTAATTGGAGGATAAACATATAAAAACATCATTTAATTATTTTTGGGTATAGATTATGTGGGTATTCCTAGAAATACATATATGTCTGGATACTACAATTGGATGTGGTTTTGGGATGGATGTACCTAAGGGCAACAACTCCAACAATGTGTCTCAAGCATGACAGAAGCTAAAATGTTACATGACAATGAGCCTTACTATGAAAATGTATATGCACTCCTTGGGGATATTTTTAACATAATAATATATTTATTTTAAAAAATTATGAAGGATTTAAAAGTTAACTTGTCCCCAATGAAACAATGTTTATTATTATAAGAATATATATACAGAAAATATGTGTTCCTGTTATGTGATTTTATTTTACAAGATTAATAATTATGATTCATAAACTAATTTTGTGTATAAAATTATTTATAAATGGTACCTAGTGGAATTACTGATAACCATATCTATGAAAATATTACATTTAAGGATTTATCTCCTATGAATGATAATGATATTGGTAGTAGAGTTAGTACTGCTGCTGAGAAACTTATACATATACAAGGAATGATTACTCCGATTATAAACTCTAACCATAACCTAATGGATAATCCTAGACTACAATGTGGAGGGGAAATGTATGGCCTTTTTATGCATTAACATCCTCAATCATTCAATTAGAATACAAACCCATTCGCACAAAATAAAAGGATAAGTTCATTAGAGAATTTAGTTATCTCTTCTAGAAGTAATTATATAGAGGAGGTTGTCATGGATATTCATCATCTCTTCCATGATCCTGATTAATATTGGTTATTGATAAAAATTACAAACGTGGGGTGGAAATTGAAAATATAGAATTGAAATATTTTATAGAAAATCTCATAAGAAAATATTTCCCTATGGAACAATGAGGAGATATAGAGGAAATTATTGAGTCTAAAATAAATGGTAGGTGAAAATTTTGTGAATTATGAATGCAACATTATTAGGTTATCAAGGCATTCTGCAGAATTCTTACATAATCCATGGATCAAGATTAATGGATTATTGGATTGTTTAAAATGATTCATTTAATTGTCATTGGTATCCCAAAATTTCTTATTACAATAATATATTGTATCAGGTCCTATCAATATAGAAAATAATTATCTATGCCTTATGACTTTAAGTGAAAACAAGAGAAGAAGACGATGAAGGAGTAATGAATCTATAATGGAGAGAATAAAAGGGAATTTTTTCAATGTGTGAGTATTGTGGAAGAAAACACCATAGTTCATTCTTAATATGAAAAGGAGTATGATACAAGTGTGGAGAATATGGCCACCATGACCAGGGTTGTGAAAACATATAAAGAAGCTACCCATACTCAATGGTAAAATTTTAGGGATATGTGACACTATGTAAATGATTGTCCTAAGCATCATGGAAAAATTCCCAATAAATGGAAATGGGATAAATTTCATGATTATGTGATCAAATATATTGATGTTGAATGTCATAATGATAGGGGGTAAGGTACTTTAATTATTTTCTCAAAAATATCGAGTTAACTAATTTATTTTGGATAATGACATTCTTTTATATCTTCCTTGTTTTCCAGGAAAATTAGACACATTGATTTTGATTTAATAAAGGAGTTTTTTAGTCATAAATCCTAATGGAATTATCCTTCCCACAATGACGTGTTGGTTAATCACCTTTATTACACATAAACGCTCTCTAGTTGAAATTCATTTCACCATACCTATGGTTGATTTTCATTATTTTTGGTTTGTAATTTATTTCAAAATATGATGTTCAAATCTGTTATAAGAATAAAGATATTATAATTTGTGAGGATGATATATATTATCTAATCATTAGAGTAGAAACATCATCATCTGGTTCTCATCCAGATCCAAATCAAGTAGATATTCTAAATAAAATTCTGTCAGACAAAGAAAAAAAATCATCTATGGATATTAAAATTTATGATGTAACTATTTTTAAAGAATTCATTGATGTATTTGGAAAGGATTTTCCTAAACATCATTTAGATTGAGAAATTTTTTTATCAATTTAATACCTTCTGAAAGGCGAATATCTATGTCTCCTTATAGAATGGCCACTATGGAATTAATAGAGATAAAAAACAACGATTGGAAGTGAGTGAATATGGATTTATTCTCCCTCTTGTTTCTTCATGGGGATCACATGTTCTATTTGTCCGGAATAATGATGGATCTCAGTGGATATGCAATAAATCTATAGAAATCAATGCTATTAGAAATAATAAAAACTATTATTTTCCTTAAATTGATGATTTATTTGATCAACTTCATATAGGTAAATATTTTATGAAGATTGAACATCGATCTGGATATCATCAATTGTTTGTGGGGAAGGAAGACATTCCATAGAATATTTTTAAAACTAGGTATAAACATTATTAGTTTATAGTAATTCCATTTGGAAAAACTAAGGCACCCTCTGTTTTCGAGGATCTAATGAAGAGAGTGTTTAAGGAATATATTGATTATTTTTGGGTATTTATTGATGATAAATTGATATATTCCTAAATCAATGAGTTCCATGTGAAAAAATTTTATGTTTCTCAGGAGAATATTATAAGAAAGGAGTTATATGGAATATTTATCATGTATGAATTCTCTCTTCAAACTGTTTCTTTTCATGGACATATTGTATCGAAGGTTGAAAACTCAGTTGATCCTATAAAGACCAATGGGGTAAAGGAAATGACTACAACAACAAGAATTACTAAGGTAAAATGTATAATTTGTATAAAAAGTTGTTATTGTAATTTCATTTTATACCTTTCCGGAATATCTAACCCATTAACCATGATTAATCATATAGTGGTTATGTTTATTTAGATAAAGGAATGTTCAAAATGGATTGATAAATTGAATAAGAGGTTAGTAAATTATCCTATCAATAGTCATCCATTGGAAAATTGTGTGATTGTTATTTATAATGATTCATTGATGAATGAACATGGTTGTTTCTTTTTAAAAAAATGATAGAGTTATTTCATATTAGTCATACCCGTTAAAAACACATAAACAAATCAATCCAATGACTGATCCTGATTTTGAATCTGAAATATTTTCTTTAAAAATTTAGAGAAACTATCCCTATGGTGAAAGATAAGAGTTATATATTGTTCACAAGAATTTTAAATACAGATTCATAAATAAATAACTCATTATGAGTCAAAGAAGAACTCTTGAACTACTCAAGGATTATGATTATTCAATACACTACTACCTAGTGAAGGCGAATATGGTTGAAAATGTGCTGATCCAAAAGGAAAATGGAATTATGAAAAAAATGTGGATCTACTAAGATCATGTGTACATGGATCTAAAAAATATGGACATGGAAATTATCATTGAAGCATGATAAAACATTAATTTCTTTAATATTTCAATGATAATTAATGAAAATATTCTCTCACATTGAGATAAATACGTTAATTTATATAATATTTGAGATTAGATCATTCAATTAAAAATATGATTGAAATTATAGTTTTACCCTTTAAAATTCACTGTTGTATTTCGAGCATAAATATTGTTCTATAAAATATTTTGACTTAAATTTTTTTACCTATGTTCTTGACTTAATGTGAAAAAAATCGATTTAGAACGTTGGAGTTGGATCATGCATTTAAGTGGAGTAAATAGCCCATGAAGACAATGTTGGGCTGAATCATCCATATTGGAAAACACTTCACCATGGGAATTAATTATTTATTTAAATACATCATAACAAATGAAAAAAAATGTTAGGGGTTTTTTTTGTGATTTTTCACATAGTAAATTAATCAAGAATATGAGAAGTAATAATCAAGAGACAATTTCATTAGAAAAACTAATATGAGAATGCATAGTTGATCTAATCAAACCCCTTCATCATTAATTTATCATTATCTCATATAATTATAATTCATTCAATTATTATCCCCTTATATTTTTAACTACTTATCCCTATGAAAATTAACCCAACAAAAAATATTATTGAAAATGATCCCATGGTAAACTTCGAGACCTACAATCGCAACACCTTGCTTTTATTATGATCCAAAATCCAACTTGTATTTAGTGGAAAATTAGGGCTGAATATCCTCCCTATATTTGAGAATTAATTTTGTTTAGGGATGAGACCTGAAACATACAATTCCATCACAAATTTATTAGATTTTGTGATTGAGGTTTCACTAACCTGGTTTACACAATACCGGTCACACGATCATGTTCATGTAGATTGAGTAACATAGAAATTAAAACACAATTAATTTATCACAATTTAGGAATATAATTTTGTTTACAGATTCAAAAAAATGATTGAAGGGTGTAGGTTTTACATCAACTATGAACGAAATCACTGTTCCATGGGAAGAGTGGCCATCATAGAGACAATTTGCATAAGAAATAGATTGAAAGGGGAACACCCAATCATGTCTCCACTCTTATATTCCAGACCAAGAATAAAAATAAGAAGAATAATAGGGAAAAACATAGAAGCTTTATTGAAGAAAATTCACGTTAAAAGCAAAAGAATAAAGAAAAACAATTTACTTATGGGAGAGGAAAGCCTTTTTTGGGAGAGATGTTTTCACAATCTGTTACTTCTTCCAAGAGTTATTAGGGGTTCCCAAGAGATACCGATTCAGAAAGGAATTCCCAAAGCCTTCACCAGCCCTCCCAAAGAGTTTTAACATCCTTTAAATATATTTGGTGATGCCTAGAGATACAAAACAATTTAATTGTTAAAAAAATTTGGAAAAAAATTTTAATCTCAATTTAACTGCATATTTGGCCTCCAAAACAAGTGTAATAGCCATCCTTCTAGAAGGATTATTTTTTCAAAAACATGTCCCTGAGAGTCACTCAAAATACAGATACAATCCAAGTCCAGATAATGTAGATACACCTCAAATGGTGAAGTGATGTCCAAACATAGTGGTTCAAACTAACGTTGTCATCATGGCCCAATTACTCCACTAAAATGAATGATCCAGATTTGATGACATAAATATAATTTTTACCCAATTATGTCCGGAACACAGTTGCAAAATTTTATATTAAAATATTTTACAGATAAATAATTATTCGAAAAATACTACAATGTATTTGAAAAGGGAAAAATAGGAATTTTAATTGAATTTACAAATGAATGATCTAATCCCAAATATTCTAAAATTAACATATTGTAGCAGAATGTGAGGAAATTATTTAAATTATTATATATATAATATACAACAAAATAGTGTTTTGTAATGACCTACACACTTATCCTTTTTCACTCCAGGGAAAAACCTCATATCAAGTAAACAACAATAACAAATCAAAAAAAAATTAAAACACATATACTTGAGATCAAAAAATTCCACACCATGAAACCAAAAATACCATTCCTCATAAAAATCCACTATTTCATGTTCTCATTTTGTATCATTCAATACATTTCCACTTCATTTATCTTCACATACACAAAACACTTAACTCACTTGGATTTTCTGTTATCACAGAAATATCAATTATTCAGCAATGTATTTCCCATTCAAATTCATACAATGGTCAAAATAGGATGGGTAAATTGCTACATCACCACCCGATGTGAGTCAAGGACATGTTTTTATCGTGAGAAATTTTGAGGTTTGTTTCGTGGCTTTTGTTTTATAGGATTTACTGTCAAAAAAATCTAGTGCTGAATAAGGAGGGCTTGACTCACTTTGAAGATAAATTACATTTTTCTAATTAACACTTAGGTATAGTCTCTTCCTCACTCCTCTTTTTATTAATTCTACTCCATCATCATGACAACTCATGGAACGTTTACACCATTCATTATTTCAACAAAAAAATGTAAATCCTCTCAAACATAGTTTTTCATGAATGTTCTAGAGAGGCGGATCATTCTTTCTTCATCAGAATCTATAGAAAGGAACAACTTCTATAATCATGACAGTTCTAAAAATTACAACATCCAACAGAATGATTTTATTATAATCAAACACATCTCTAAATAATTTAAATTTCCACCTAATATATCACATAATTTGGTAGAACCACAGAATATAGCTCCCCCAGCACTTATGTTCAACTAGATTATTAAATTTCACTTCAATAGTAGGTTGGATAGAAAAAATTGTCTTTTATTGTGGATAACCAAACTTGATGTTCATGGATTATTAGGGATAAATGGAATAAATTTTGAAGGTAGGACATTATAAAAAGTATTCTATGAAGTAGGGGCATCAATACCAAACAATTTCATCAATCATTTAAACATGAGTACATCAAACCCTCATGTTTTGACAGGAATAAATCAAATTTGGGTGAAATTAGGCATGGTTTGGTTCTCTCAAGAAGTGAGGTGAATGTAGTGAATAAGAAAATAATGATTTAGAAGGCTCACATGAATGTGATTTCAAATATAAAGTCATAGAGATGTGGTATAAGATTCCAAATTCAGAGTACATTTCGTGAAAATTCTAATGATTTGAACATGAAACAAAGTCATTTTCAGCATTCATTTATGATTAGTTCTATAGGATAAATTATTCCTCCAATTGATATGGATTTCAAAATTGTGATGAATATCAATTTAGGTCAAATGATTAAAAACCACCCAAAAAAATTAATATAAAACACAAAAAATTGTAAATACATATTTTTTTAAAAAAAATTGAATAATTGAAAAACAATTGAAAGTTCTTACATAAAGGTTCACTCCCTCACAATTAACATATTTCATTGTCCTCAATGTGTACCCATGTGATGATATTTTCACATGTAATGCATAATTTAATATATGTCAAATAATTTATCTTTTAATGGGTTAGGAACAATCTAATATGCTCAAGTGATGATGGGGTTATACGGTGTGATGAAATCCACAACATTAGTAAGAAGTCCTTCAATGTATTTCATCAAACGTTGCCCATTGACTGTAGTTATCCTTCATGTGTCCTCTTCTGTAATCTCCACTTAATCACAATGAAGAACATTAGATACAATATAAGGACTGAACCATATATAATGCAACATTCTTGGCATGAGCTTGAGTCGTGATCTGTATTGATGTACCTTATCTACAACATGAAACACCCTTTGTTGGATCATTCTGTCATGAAATACCTTTAATCTTTCATTTTAGTGCCATTAGTTCCCATATGTGAAAAATTGTACCTCCTCTTGATCTTGAATTTGTATCTTCCTTTGAATTCCATTTTACACAGAATCTATATTGAATTTCTTTATTGACCAATAATCCTGAGGCTCAACCTCCATGGGGTGATGACATGCTTTCCCAAAAACAATCTCAAATGGGCCGTAAAGACATTGTTGGACTAAACAATCCTGATTGGACATCACTTCACTATTTGGGCCATATTTTTTTTCGAACGTGGATTGAGCCCAATTTTTTATGGAAGTTCAAGGACATGAATAGGAACAAATCATACTTCTACAAGGCCAGATAAGTCACACATTTTGGAGGTCAACAATGCTATGCATGAGATTTTAAACAATTTGGACGAATTTCCCTTTACCAATTTAAAATTGTTTGTAACCCTTGCCCTCCCCAACTATATTTAATGTGTCGTTACACTTTTTAGAAGGGATATTCGAGGATTTGTGAAGGTTTAGAGGAATGGTTGGATCTTAGGAACCCCTCACCACTCTCGGAAAATTTAATGACTTGTGAAAACATCTAATCCAAAAAAGGCTCTCCTCTCCCACATCCACTTTGTTTTTCATTTTTCTTATGCTTGTAATGTGAATTTTATTCAATAAATCATCAATTTTTTTCTCATTTCATCAACATATTTTTGTTCTTGGTTTGGAATATATGAGTGGAGATGATATTTGGTGTTCCCCTTACAATCCATTGCTTAGGGAAAATGTCTCCAAGATGATAACTCCACCAATGGAAGAGTGATTTCTTTCATATTTGATATAATCCATACTCACATAATTAATTTATTTTGAATCCAAAAACATAAAAGAATTCATAAATTGGGATTAATTAATTGAGATTTAATTTCTATGTTACTCAATCAACATGCACCTGACCGCATGGTCGGACTTGTGTAAATTGTGTGAGTGGAACCTCAATTGCATAATCTAATAACATTGGGATAGAATTGTTGGGATCATGTCTTATCCCTTACCACAGATATTTATCAAATCTAGGGAGGATATTCTATCCTAATTGACCACTGATAAGAAGTTGGATTTTTGATCACAATCAATTCAGGGTGCTTCGATTAAAGGTCACAAAGTTATCCTGGGGATAATTTTCACAAATATCGTTGGTTTTGATCATTTCATTAGGGTTCAGTGGTAAACAATGTAAGGAAATCATAATTTAATAAATTATAATTATATGGGATAATGATAAATTAATGGTGAAAGTGTTTCATTAGATCAACTACATCTTCTCGTATAAGAGTTTTTAAAGAAATTTTCTCTGGATCATTGCTTCTAAATTTCTTGTTTAATTTACTTTATTAAAAGTGACAAAACAAACCCTCCATGATTCATTTCATTTGTTTATAAATATTTTAATAATTACTTAAATTCCATTAGTTGGTGTTTAATTCACTTCCACTTTGAGAAAACAACCTCGGTCAGCCGTTGTGCAGCACTTAGAAAAATCACAAATAAATATATTTGAGAGCATGTGTGACAACGTATTATAAAATTGGTGACATTGCCAGGGAGGCATGTGTTTTATTCGAATAATTTTAGTTACTTATTTTCTTTCATGTTATCATTTTATTGTCTTCTTATTTCTTCATTCCCCCTTCTCTCATTTTTTTTCTTGTTTTTATTTCATTCTTTCATATCTCTTTTCTAATCATTCAGTCCATCAATTAAAACCTCATTTAATGATATTGGTGTCCACATATTTTCATTTCTATAAATTCTATTATTTATGACACGATCCTATCATGAGGATATACATGACCTAGACCTCGAGATTGAGCGTTTCCTTAGGGCTCAAACCAGACAATTGCGGCCTACAGGATGTGTGGTCATTTACCAAACTGGGGAATTCCTCTTCACTAGGAATTTTTAAATTGGAAACAAACCTAAAAAAATACAAAACATGATAAAATGTATAAAAATGAAAACATTGAACTCAATCGGACAATTCAAGAGTTTGATGCACCTGATATTATTTAACAACCTACATGCATTGCATATCCAACTCCTGAATCATACTTTGACCTAATATACGAGTTAATTCACCCTCTTCAAAAATTTCATGGAATATATATTGAGGTTCCAAACAAACATTTATAATAATTCAATTTATTATTCTCAACAATGAAACCATGAAATATCCCTGATGATCCAATAAAACAAAGATCTTTCCCATTCTCCCTTGATGGGACTTCTAAGGATTATATGTATTATTTACTACCTGAAATGTAACATGTTGGAACGATTTGAAATGTATTTTATTGCCGGAATTTTTCCAAAATAAAGGACCTCATCCATATGAAAGATGATCTCATGGATCATGCAATATCATGGGGAGTCAATGTATGAGTAGTTGGAGTGATTCCAGAAGATGTGTACAAGCTTCCCACATCACTAAATTAGTGAAAAAATACGCATACAACACATCTATGAATAACTCAAAACTATGGAGAGGAGCATGTAAAACGATGAAACTAGAGGAGCATTGGTCGAAAAGACACCAACAGCCGCTCATGCGTTGATCGACAAGATGGCCCAAAAATCTAAACAATTTGGCAATTGAGGTATACTGCATGTTAGGGGTGTACTTTAGGTAATTACTTATTTTATTAATAGTCATTTAATTGATACCATGTTGGCATAATTGTCCACTTTTGTGCTTCTAGTTACTTTGGATCAAAATACATCCCAACCCACACATGTGAGACCTTGAGGCATTTGCATTGAGACATTCAACCCAACTGACTATTGCCCCAAACTATAAGAAACAGAATATTGTGCAGAGGTGTATCTTCAGAGACCATATATACATCAACAAAAACCATATCAATAAAAACGTTGTATTCCATTGCAGCATCATTCAACCAAATGTAGAAGGATCAATCAGAAATAAGGTATGCATCTAGACTACAACAAAGGACACCTTTTAGAAAAACATCCTGCCACCTCCACCTTACCAAAAGGGTTTCCTACATCCTCAAAATTGATTTGAATCTCAAGTATAAACAATCCAATAACAATGTAATCCTCCACCCTAGGTAGATTATAATAATAATGATTATTATTAAACAAATTTTTCTTAATAAATATAATGATTTAGAGAGTTAATTTTCTTCGCTAAGGGAGTTGAAAACTCAAATGATCCATATTCACACAACCCTCCATGAACTGGTAAGTAAGAATTCTAGAAATATACCTTCCCAACCTACTCCAAATCTAATGTGGAATGTTTGTGCCATCACATTCTGAAGTGGGATGCGAACAATTGATGCTACCCACCATACCATTCCTCTCGGATTCACCACAACGTCTGAGAATCCCAATTCAAAATCGACTAATGAGAAACCAAAAGATAAAGATAATGGTAAGAAAAAAATTAATGTAGTTCCTCATAAAAATCATCCTTTTCAAAATAGTGTTGTTAAAACCATGTAGAGGTTGAAGAGGCAATGAAAATGGAGGTTTTGGACACATTAAAGAGTGTGGAGATATAAATCCCTCTTATTGAGTCCATTAAAAAAATCCCAAGGTATCCTAAATTCTTAAAAGAACATTGTACCATTCGTAGTGGGCTCATGGGAAATGAGTGGATCAACCTTTGAAGGAATGTGTGAGCACTCATTACACAAACTCATGTAATGCCAACAAAGTGCAAGGATCCTGGTACATTAAGCATCCCATGTACCATAAAGGAGTTACACTTTTCTGATGCTTTATGTGATATATGATCTTCAATAAATGAAATTCCTTACTATGTATTATCTTCTTTACTGGATGGAGAGTTGAAAGCGATGAGAGTAGTAGTGTATTTTGAAAATAGTGCTATAACATATCCAGTTGGAGTCATTGAGGATGTACTTCTCCGGTAAGAGACACGATCTTTCCAGTTGACTTCTGCATTATTTAAATGGGAGATGATCAGTTAGTTCACATGCTCCCATTATCATAGGTAGGACCTTCCCTAAAACTGCAAAAACCATCATAAATCTCAATGAATGTACTCTTCCTGTGGAGTTTGGAGATGGAATTGTGATATTTTATATTATGGATTCCATAAAGTACCCATCATAGGACCATTCTTCTTTTCATTTCACCCACTTTAAACCAACAACTAAAAACCCATTGGATTTTTATTTCGTTGTTTATAGGGAGATTATGAGTATTGATTCTAGTTTGATGTCAATGAGTACTTCCACACATATTTATAATGCACAATAATCTCTTAGATTTGTATTTGAAATTGAATAATATTCTTGATTTTGATCATGTGAACTCTGATTATGACATGAATATTGAGTATGATGATTTATTTCATGGTTTATTCTTGGATTTTGATGATGTATATTCTGATACTAATGTTCGTTGTGTTCATATTTCATTTCATTAAATTTATCTATCCATACATCACCCCACTACATTGGAACTAATTCCATTTCCACCAAATCTCAAATACTCATACTGGTTATGTGGTGAGAAATTACCAGTTATAATTGCAAACAAAATCCCATTTGAACATGAAGAAAATATTAAGAATATTTTTAGGGAGAACATCAGGGAAATCAGGTGGACCATGGCTATCATATTAGCTACTAGCCCCACTATTTTTATTCATATGATTATTTTTTAGGATGGGGTAAACATGTTAGGCATCCACAATGGATACCCAATCCAACACTTTTGATGTTGTTAAAAAAGAGGTTGAAAAATTGCACAAGGAAGGTATAATATTTCACATTTTAGATTCTATGTGGGTGAGTCCAATTTAGTATATATCTATGAAAAGTGGTGTTACTATTTTTAAAAAGTAAAAAGATGATTTAGTTCCAATGAGGGTGAAAAACAGTTGGAATGTGTGTATTAATTATAGGAAAATAAATCAATCAACTCTCAAAGACCATTTCCCCTCCAATTTATTGATCTAATGCTTGAAAAAATATCTTAGAAGATACATTATTGTTTCGTGGATAGATTTTATGGTTATTTTCGGGTTCCTATTGCTTCGGATGATCTGGAGATGACAACATTCACCTGTTCCTTTGGCACATTTTCTTACTGGATGATGCCATTTGAAATTTGCAATGCCCCAGGTACCTTCCAGAGATGCATGGTGAGTATTTTTTATAATTTTATTATGAATTTAATGGAGGTATTTATTGATTAATTTAGTGTGCATGAATCCTCATTTGATGAATGTCTATGTAGTTTGGGAATGGTGTTGAAATGTTGTATTGAGAAGAATCTGGTCCGGAACATTGAAAAGTGTCATTTCATGGAAGGGCATGACATTTTGTAGTTCATGTAGTCTTAAAGAATGAGATATAGGATTATGGTAATATTATATATATCATTTCATCCTTACCCCATTCATCATGTTTGCATGATGGTAGATCTTTACAGGGGCGAGCATGATTTTATCGGGGAAAAATCATAGATTTTAGTAATATTTTTCTTCCTATGTCACGATTACATCAAAAGGATTATGATTTTGTGTTTGATGATTCGTATAATACATACATTGAGGAATTAATAAAATTTCTGACCACTCCACCAATCATACAGCCCCAACGGTGGGAGATTCATTTTGAGCTTATGTGTGATGCCTCAAACTTTGCTGTTGAAGCTGTCTTATCTCAAAGGGTGGATGGACGTTCACATGTGATTTCCTATGCATCAAGGACACTAGATTCAGCCAAAACAATATACATAACCATGGAAAATGTTTTTCCCGCTATCATAATCGCTTTAGATAAATGTAGTTCATATTTATTGGCCTCTAATGTAGTTTTTTTATGACAATGCAGCTCTAAGGTACTTCTTCAAGATACTAGATGAAAAGCCCAAGCTAATATGATGAATGCAGCTTCTTCAAGAATTTGATATTGAGATAAAGGTCATGAAGGGGTGAGTTAAGTTGTTGATGGACCACATGCGTAGGATTAATCAAACACTAGTGAATGACACCATCGACCAGGTACCACATCAGGACACTTTCCCCGATGTGCATCATTAGTCCATCTCAGGTACACATCCATGGTATGCTGATTTAGTGAACTAACCTATTTCCTCGAAAATCCCATCAATTTTAAAGAAACATCTAGTACCAAAATTAAAAATCATGTCTCTGTATTATGTGTTGTATGATACATACCTATGGCACATGTTTAGTTATCTTGTAATTAGGTGGTGTGTTTCAGATCCTAAGATTGAGTCAATTTTTCCATTATGTCATACATTTTCTTTTGGTGGACATTATGGACCCCAACAGACAGCTATAAATGTATTATACTCTGGGATGTATTGGCCTAGTAAATTCCATGATGCTCATGTGTTTTGTTATGTCTTTCCCACATTGCCAACGCACTAGTAATATTTGTAGGAGACACGAGATGCCCGAACAAAAGATACTATTCTGGGAGATATTTCAGGTATGAGGCATTGATGTTATGGGTTCTTTTCCACGATATTTTGGTTTTATGTACATTTTGGTTGCATTTGATTATGTTTACAAATGGGTGTAGGCTAAGGCCACCCGGACTGATGATTCTCATGTTTTATTTGAACTTTTCAAGACACAATTTTTTTTTCTGGTTTGGAGTTCCCAAGGCTATAATTAGTGACTAGGCGACACTCTTGCGCAATACGAATTTGTCATCCCTCCTTCAAAAGTATTTTTGGACATATAATATATCAACACCATACCACCACAAAACAAACGACTAGTCTAAGGATTCAAATTGTGAAATGAAACAAATTTTGAAGGAAACTATGCAGTCGAATATGAAGGATTGGAGAAACCACATGGATGATTCATTGTGGGATTACGGAATATCATATAAGACACCCATAGGTTTGTGCCCAATTTTTATTGTCTTTGGAATGGCCTTTCAACTACCTATGGA
Source organism: Viscum album (assembly GCA_963277665.1). Taxonomy (NCBI): domain Eukaryota; kingdom Viridiplantae; phylum Streptophyta; class Magnoliopsida; order Santalales; family Viscaceae; genus Viscum; species Viscum album. The sequence continues at coordinate 900,856,481 of OY728127.1, forward strand.
TGTAGGGCATCAGGCTTATTGGGCTATAAAGAAAAGAAACCTGGATTTGTCCCATGCATGAATTCAAAGGATGCTGCAAATTAAAGAGTTTGATGAGATACTGTTATCCACATATGACAACTCAAGGCTCTACAAGGAATGATAAAATGCAGTTCATGATATAATGATCCAACAATGAGAGTTTCATGTTGGAGAGAAGGACCTTCTATACAGATTACGACTGAAGATGATGCATTGTATGTTGTATTCCAGATTGTAGGGTCCTTATATTGTATCTAATTTTTTTATGGTGCAGTGGAGATCACACAAGAGGAAACAAGAAGGAGCTTTACTTTCCATGGGAAATGTTTGAGGAAATAAATTGAGGGAAATCTTGCTGATGCAGTGGATTTATTCAAATACATGACCCCATTATCACTTGAGCATATCAGGCTATTCCTAACCCTTTCCCTTTTATATCATTTTACCTATTTAAAATTATGAATTTTATGTGCACATATAATCTCATTGGTTCATGTTGAGAACAATCAAAAAAATTTATGTGTGGGGGAGGGAACATTTTAGTTTAGTAATTTCAATTGATTTCCTATTTATTAGTGTTTTTTCAAAAAAAAATAAAGTGCCTTAAAATTTTGTGTTTTTATTTTTCAATTTATTTTGTTACTGTTTTGAATCATTTGAGAATAATTTATTCATGTCACGTGTAACGCCCCGACCCCAGCTACCCAGAGTCGGTGCATTATTACATAACATTGGCATGATCATGAGAAAGATCAAGTCTCGAAAGACCGATTAGTTTAGTAGCCTTGGAATAACTAGAAACATCCATAAATTTTTACATTACATCATAAAAAAACATCTTGTCTTCATATCCCTTCATACTATCCCTGCAGGTCATTCATAAATTATTTCTTCATAATCCTGGGAAAATAAAACATTGAAAGGGGTGAGCTCGGATGCTCAGTAAGGATAACATTATAGCAGAAGCTTTCATAAATAAGCATAAACACATAAGGCAATTTATAACTAAAATAAAAGCCTTTTAAACTTGAACTTCAGCATAAAATGGCAAAGGTAAAATGAAATAATGCCATTTACTTACTCACATGGATATTCTACTAGTCGAATGATCACATGCAATATCAATAACCACTTTCATAATGATGGAATGCATAATGCCAGACTATCATAACCACATAGCCAAGGCCTCGTGCCAAGACTACAAATAAGATTTTGCCAAGGCCTTGTGTCAAGACACTAGTTTGTCTCATGAGACCTACCGATGCATCGAGGAGCTATAGCGGGCTCCACCCGTCATTTATTAAGTCCAATGCATTCCCATATGAAAAGGTTTAAACATAACATAAACATTCGTATTAAAACTAGCATACGAAATGTCAATACTTTCACAATAAACTATGAATGGTATAAAAATAGCACATCCACAGTCAAACATATCACAAAACCTTCAATACAATATAGAAGTTTTGTATCATAATAAATCGACTTCAAATAATCTTAAAATCCATCAAAGGATGTTGACATAGATGAAATCAAAATTCTTTTTAAAGAAATATCTCCTTTTATTTTGAAATCATTTAAGATCCATATAAAATAAAACATTTTCTTTGAAAATATTCTTATAAGCTTGTGAGGAAAGCTTTGAAGATTTTATAACGGCGTAAAATAACCGCACCCGCCGTATAAGTTAAAAAAACATTCTTACCTCAATTCTGTCGAAAAGGTTAAAAAGGACCTTGTTTTGAAAATGACGGAAAGATTCCTTTATAAACCTCTTATAAAAAGTCAAAAAAGGGTATAAATGACTTTAACCCATATTCTTGTAAATAGTAAAAATGTTTTTAAATACATTTTTAAGAAACATGGATGTGGATGATAAAGAGATCCCAGTAGATTATTACATATAAACAACCTCGGATAATGAAGAGATTGTGAAATAACCCTTATTTACCGGATTTACCCTTTAACCATGGTAAATAAAATATTTACCGCAGTAATTATTCAAAATGTCTAAAAATAAAAGTTACCTATTTACACAATTTGAACATCCTGATTCCAAATATGGAATCCATTTTTCTAAATTCAAAACACAGAAGTGGCAGAAATTAATTTAAAATTAATTCCCGCTGTCAAAACAAAAAGCGTGTTTTTAAGAGATAATAACTATCAAAAGATTGACACTTGTTTATGTTTGGTTTAATTGTAAAATTATGTCCAATGACCAACATTATATGAAATGGTAAAAATATATTCTAAATATACTTTAAAACCACTCAAATTCATAATTTATCACTATTAGTTATTTTGATTAAAAAAGTTGTTTTTAATTAAAATTTAGTAATTTTCACTATTCATCAAAATATGAAAGTTATCCGAAAAGTACCAAAATTTAACCCTAGACTAATTTAGATATTCCGAATCCAAAAATGAAGTCCATTTTGAAATATAAAATATATATGATTTCAAAATTTAGGTATTACTATCCATAACGGTTAGTTTGATCGGTTGTGGTGTGTGTTAAAACTCGAAGTTGCGTACAACACACGCTACTGTTTTATTCAAAGGAAAGCGTACCATGTAAGCATGGGATGTTTCATTTTAAATTTTTTTGATGTCCCCATTTAGTCAAAAAGTTTGAAATAATTTATTTAAAAAGGGTTCACTATTAAAAGTTGGTAAAACTACAATACTGAAGATGAATTTGTTCTTACATTATGTCTAAGAAACTCATAATATGGATTCTAAAATTATAAGGATTATAAAAAGTTTAAAATTTAGTTAATACTATTCATAACCTTTTTTGAACGGCTTGTTTGGTGAGTCATGGTGCGCTTGAACTCGGTGTTGCGTGTAGTGCATGTTATTGAATTATTTTGAAGAAATAACACACTATGAAATCTTGGGGTGTTACATTCTCCCCTCCTTCAATAAATTGCGTCCTCGCAATTTGAAATTGTTCTTAGAAAATAAAAGGTTGAAAATAGAAAATATATTTGTGGGAAAACCCACATCGGAAAGTGGTTTACTAAAATTTAGTCTTAATATGAGGAAAAGAGAAATGAAAGGGTCACCACCAAATTATGATCTCGATTAGGAGAACATTGGTGGAAATTAGAGACATATAATTGGAGGAAAAACGTAAATATTTATAGGTAGTGGTTGAGGTCATCAATCAAAAACAAGTATAAAATTGAGGTCCTTAAACTCATCAATCTATGATGATTTGAAGTACCATCGGTTCAACAAAATATAGGGTATTGGGATCACACATTTTTGACATTTCAAAATATCTTAGTTGAAATCCCACATTGAAAAATGAATTAATGAGGCCTCTATTTAAAATAAAGAGTGGAAAGTATGAAGATTACCGAAAATAACACATACTAGGGTTCGATGTAGGAAAATATGGATATGGAGGAGAAATCTAACCATCAATTATCTGATGGAGAGTGGTAGAGAACATGGCTATGAAAAGGCCAACAATCCCAAAGCCATAAATTAGTGATGATTTAAGGTACCATCTAGGACAACATTTTTTTTTCAAAGTTACATTACATAAGGAAGAGGAATTCATTTATGATATTGACTAAGAACATTATGAGATATACTTAAATTTTAAGTAGATTTTCATTCTTTAATAAATTTCCACCACTAACTCAATTTTTTTTAAACTATGAGTATTCAAGAAGACTTGGTCACACTGGAAGAGCTAGAATAAACTTCTATAGAATCACATGATCCATGCAGGATAAACCATATATTTACATTGTCTTTGAAGATTAATCAAAACCAAAATGGTTAGTGAATGATCTAATGATCCCCCAAAAGGATATTCATTGAGATAAATATGCACTAATCTTAATTTCTAAAATTAAACCAACAATACCCCAAAGTTAAATAGATACCATTCAATAACCAATTGTCCTTAAAATCCTTTAATATAATCCAAACTAATATTGAAACCCAAAACATAGAAGAATTTGATTATGTAGTCTCCCATGTTACATTGTATCTCCAAATTACATCAAATACTCTTAAAGTCACATACTTAAAAGTAATCAACATCATCACATATTCTCTGTTATAGGTTAATCATTTCCATAAATAACCCAAATCACTATAAATCAACAATAAAAATGTAGATAAAAATCCACCATTACTCTACAAATGAAACCTCATTGTATTCTATTTTCCTTGGGCATATAGTGTTCCTAACAAAACGAACATCTTCCAAAATAACATTTATCACTTAATCACCAAATCATTTTCCTATACCAAGGGTATTCATTTGATAAGACATAAGAACCCAAATCATCTTATTATTGATCAATAAAATCATTTAACAAAAAAAATAGTCACACTAACCAGGGACTTCACATAGTCCTGTGGTAGGCGATAAATCCCAATCACACTTTGGTTGTGGGTTCGATTCCCACAGCTTTGTCCGACGCGACGGGTTGTCACACGGCCTACGTGTTGTCCTTTTTCAAAAACTATATTCTATAATATTACCAAAATGAGATAAATTCCTCAAAATAACAAAATTTAACCACAAATGTTATATCATACTTTGCATTTTCATCCCAAATTATAATAACTTATCATTTTCTCAAACCCCAATGATCATATAAAACCAAATGGTTATTTATATCTATATCCACAAGGGAAGAGACAATTCTTCCTCTAATATCATTCTCACGTGGCAAACTGTGGGGTTACAGATACAAGAGAAAATTATTCCAAAGTAAACCCATCAACAAGGAGTGCTAATACTTTTTAAATTTTTATCCAACCATTTATTTCCACATATCTTCTTCTTTGACCAAGAAAATATCCTATAGAATAGGACATTCACTCGGGTAATGGCCAGGTCCCGTACATTTACGACAAATGACTGTAAATGGACTCTTGGGACCATTTTTATCTTCTTCCATTGTACTCTTCATTTTTCTTCGGCAATTCTTCACTTTATGTCCTTCCTTCCCGCACGTAAAACATTTCGTTGTCCCATTGAGACACTTTCATGGGTGTCTCTTTCCACAATTCCTGCATGATGAAAATTGAGGTTTCTTTTCTCCATGGTCTCCATTGCTGGAGATCTTATCATTTATCACCTTTCTCTTCCTTGTTGAGTCTGGGAGTTGGTTAATATATATGTTGTTGATCATATTTTTGGAAAACTGATTTGGCATAAAGACGATATCTTTTACGCCTATCAACATTCCATTTTGTTGCTCATTTCCACCACTGTTCCCAATTTGTACATCATTCTCAAAGTCACTATGACTTCCTTGGAATCCAGCCATTGACTAAAACCAGAAAGCATTGTGTGAGTAATAGTAGTCGTAAAATCATTTAGAGATTAAAATGTCACCATATTCTCAATTTGAAACATATTAGGATTAACCAAGGTCATTTACTCTCATCTTATGTATATATTACTTAAATCGGTTTGTAAAGAAAATGTAAATTATCCTAAGCATATCCCCCGGGAGTGTCGTAACCAAGAGTGCAGCAAGGCCCATTGTCATGCACCAGTTCCCGTTCGAGTCTAGCTCAAAGCGGTGTTTTCGGGTTTTACCCCTAGGTACATCTGTGCCAGAGCCGCCTCTACCTGCTCGTATCCAGACAGGGATGTATTGCTCAGAAAACTCACAAAATCTCTACAATACCAAAATTCTAGGAAGTTCTTTTATACTAATCCTCAAAGTTCATCTTAGGTCTACGTGCTCTAATCAGAGTTTATCTAAATCTAGCTACCAAGGTTTGTACTAAACTTCCTCTGATACCAACTGTAACGCCCCGACCCCAGCTACCCAGAGTCGGTGCATTATTACATAACATTGGCATGATCATGAGAAAGATCAAGTCTCGAAAGACCGATTAGTTTAGTAGCCTTGGAATAACTAGATACATCCATAAATTTTTACATTACATCATAAAAAAAACATCTTGTCTTCATATCCCTTCATACTATCCCTGCAGGTCATTCATAAATTACTTCTTCATAATCCTGGGAAAATAAAACATTGAAAGGGGTGAGCTCGGATGCTCAGTAAGGATAACATTATAGCAGAAGCTTTCATAAATAAGCATAAACACATAAGGCAATTTATAACTAAAATAAAAGCCTTTTAAACTTGAACTTCAGCATAAAATGGCAAAGGTAAAATGAAATAATGCCATTTACTTACTCACATGGATATTCTACTAGTCGAATGATCACATGCAATATCAATAACCACTTTCATAATGATGGAATGCATAATGCCAGACTATCATAACCACATAGCCAAGGCCTCGTGCCAAGACTACAAATAAGATTTTGCCAAGGCCTTGTGCCAAGACACTAGTTTGTCTCATGAGACCTACCGATGCATCGAGGAGCTATAGCGGGCTCCACCCGTCACTTATTAAGTCCAATGCATTCCCATATGAAAAGGTTTAAACATAACATAAACATTCGTATTAAAACTAGCATACGAAATGTCAATACTTTCACAATAAACTATGAATGGTATAAAAATAGCACATCCACAGTCAAACATATCACAAAACCTTCAATACAATATAGAAGTTTTGTATCATAATAAATCGACTTCAAATAATCTTAAAATCCATCAAAGGATGTTGACATAGATGAAATCAAAATTCTTTTTAAAGAAATATCTCCTTTTATTTTGAAATCATTTAAGATCCATATAAAATAAAACATTTTCTTTGAAAATATTCTTATAAGCTTGTGAGGAAAGCTTTGAAGATTTTATAACGGCGTAAAATAACCGCACCCGCCGTATAAGTTAAAAAAAACATTCTTACCTCAATTCTGTCGAAAATGTTAAAAAGGACCTTGTTTTGAAAACGACGGAAAGATTCCTTTATAAACCTCTTATAAAAAGTCAAAAAAGGGTATAAATGACTTTAACCCATATTCTTGTAAATAGTAAAAATGTTTTTAAATACATTTTTAAGAAACATGGATGTGGATGATAAAGAGATCCCAGTAGATTATTACATATAAACAACCTCGGATAATGAAGAGATTGTGAAATAACCCTTATTTACCGGATTTACCCTTTAACCATGGTAAATAAAATATTTACCGCAGTAATTATTCAAAATGTCTAAAAATAAAAGTTACCTATTTACACAATTTGAACATCCTGATTCCAAATATGGAATCCATTTTTCTAAATTCAAAACACAGAAGTGGCAGAAATTAATTTAAAATTAATTCCCGCTGTCAAAACAAAAAGCGTGTTTTTAAGAGATAATAACTATCAAAAGATTGACACTTGTTTATGTTTGGTTTAATTGTAAAATAATGTCCAATGACCAACATTATATGAAATGGTAAAAATATATTCTAAATATACTTTAAAACCACTCAAATTCATAATTTATCACTATTAGTTATTTTGATTATAAAAGTTGTTTTTAATTAAAATTTAGAAATTTTCACTATTCATCAAAATATGAAAGTTATCCGAAAAGTACCAAAATTTCACCCTAGACTAATTTCGATATTCCGAATCCAAAAATGAAGTCCATTTTGAAATATAAAATATATATGATTTCAAAATTTAGGTATTACTATCCATAACGGTTAGTTTGATCGGTTGTGGTGTGTGTTAAAACTCGAAGTTGCGTACAACACACGCTACTGTTTTATTCAAAGGAAAGCGTACCGTGTAAGCTTGGGATGTTTCATTTTAAATTTTTTTGATGTCCCCATTTAGTCAAAAAGTTTGAAATAATTTATTTAAAAAGGGTTCACTATTAAAAGTTGGTAAAACTACAATACTGAAGATGAATTTGTTCTTACATTATGTCTAAGAAACTCATAATATGGATTCTAAAATTATAAGGATTATAAAAAGTTTAAAATTTAGTTAATACTATTCATAACCTTTTTTGAACGGCTTGTTTGGTGAGTCATGGTGCGCTTGAACTCGGTGTTGCGTGTAGTGCATGTTATTGAATTATTTTGAAGAAATAACACACTATGAAATCTTGGGGTGTTACATCACGATTTTGAAATCCATATTAATAAGTGAAATAATTTATCCCATAAAACTAATCTTAAATAAATGATGACAATGACTTTTTTTAATGTTCAAATCATTAGTAATTTCATGAAATGTAATATGAATTTTGAATCCCATACCACATCTTAGTGTCTTTATATTTGAAATCACTTTGTTGTGAGGATTTGGAACAATTAATTTCATATTCTTTATATTCACCTCACATCTTGAAAGAACCAAACAATGCATGGTAAAACATTAATTTTATTTATTTCTATCAAAACAAGTGGGATTGAGGAACCCATGATTAAAGGAGTGAGGAATTTTTTTGGTATTAAATACCCTATTTCAAAATATTTTTTTAATAATGGCCTTCCATATACACTTAATCATTTTAAAACATTTAATCCATGTTAAGAATGTTATCTTATGAACATTACAAGTCAATTTTCCCTATCCATCCAACTCTTGAAGTGAAATTTCATAATCTAGTTGAACTTATGTGTTGGTGGGAGGAATATTTTTTTGTGCTACCATATTCTATTTAAATTCATCTAGAAAATAAAATTATGAAGAGCTTTTTTTGCTGATAAATAAATCATCCTATAGAAATTTTTGCCTTTATGGAGCTTAAGATGAAGAACGATTGTTGTGCCTCTATGGAGCTTTCATGAAAAACAATCTTGGAGAGGATTGAAATTTTTTATGCTAATATGATGAATGGTGTAATCATTCCATGAGTTTTAATAATGAGGGAGGATAATTTATACTAATAGGTTTGATGAAGAAACTATACCAGTGTGACAATTAGAATAATGCTATTTTTCTTCAAAGAGAGTCAAACCCTCATTATTCAGCCTCATAATTTCTCCACATCTAAATCCTGCCAACCGAAAGCCAATGAAACAAAAATAAAAGGTCATCATGATAAAAATATGTCATTGACTCACATTGGGTGGTGATTTAGGAATTTATCAAGCATATGGTGACCTTTTTATGTGTTTGGATGAGAAAGACATTGATGAAAATTTGACATTTGTGTGAGAAGAGAAAATTTAATTGAGGTAAGTGTTTTATGTCTGGGAGGATAAGTGAAGTGGAAATATATGGAATTATATAATTTTAGAACTTGAAATAATGGATTTTTATGAGGCATGATAACTTTTGTTTCTTGGTGAAGAATTGTTGGATATAAAGGATATGTGTTTTAAAATTTGTTTTGATTTGATGTAGATGTTTACTTGATATGAGTTTTTTCCAAGGTGTGAAAATGGTTATGTCTGGGGGAGTTGATAAAACACTATTTTTTGAATATTATATTGATTATAAATGATATAATTTCTTTACATTGTGCTAAATACGTTAATTTATAGAATAATTGGAATCAGTTCATTTATATGAAAATTCAATTGAAATTCTAGTATTTCCATTTTAAAATTCATTGTAGTATTTCTGTCATAAATATTGTTCTATAAAATATTTTGTCTTAAAATTTGGATACTGTGTTCCAGACTTAATGGGATAAAAATTATATTTTGGGCATGGGGCTAGATCATGAATTTTAGTTGAGTATATGGGCCAGGAAATCAAAGTTGGACTGAACCATCTAGACATGACATCACTTCATCATTTAGGATGTGTTTACTTTATCCAGACATGGATTCAGCACCAATTTTGATGGACGTTAGGGTACAAGATTAGGAACAAATCATTTCTCCAGAAGTCCTGCTAATTATCATGTTTATTTATGTCAACTATCTGGTGCAATTGTGATTAAAAAAATTTGTCCTAATTTCCCTTTAAAAATTCAAAATGTTTTGTAACCCAAGATCTCCCCATGTGTATTTAAAGGATTTTTACACTCTTTGTGATGTCGGATTGATTCTTTGGGAAGGTGCGGTCAAATGGGTGGATCTTTGGAACCCCTCACAAGTCTTGGGAGATATAATGCCTCATGAAAACATCTCTTCCAAAAAATAGCACTCCCTCCCACCTCCACTTTGTTTTTAAATGTTTTTATGATATTAATCTGAATTTTATTCAATAAATATTCAGTGTTTTTCTCTTTTAATATTATTATTTTTAATATTGGACACAAATATAAGAGTGGAGATGAGATTGGGTGTTACCCTTTCAATCCTTTTCTTGTGCAAAACGTCTCCACGATGACAACTCCACCCATGGAAGATTGATTTCATTCAAAGTGCATATAATACCTACAACCTTCATTCAATATTTTTAATACATAAACATACTATAAATAAGTAAAATTTTGATCAATTAATTGAGTTTTAATTTTTATGTTACCCAATAACTTGAACATGACCATGTGGTCGGGCTTGGGTAAACCGTGTGAGCGGAACCTCAATTTCAAAATCTAATAAATTTGTGACAAAATTCAAGGGTTCTAGTGAACCACTAAACAAAAATAATTCTCAAATACAAGGAGCTTATTATACCCTAACTATCCACTAACCAGAATTTGCCTTTGGGATCACAATCAAAGCATGGTGCTGTGATTCAAGGTCCCAAAATTACCCTAGGTCTCACTTTCCCAAAAATTTGTGGTTGTGTTAATTTTGGAAGGGTTTGTAGAATAACATGATTAGGGGATCATCATTTATTGAATTATAATTATATGGTATAATGATAAATTCATGGTGAAGTGGTTTTATTAGATCATCAATGACTTCTCAAATAATTGTTTCTAAAGAAATTGTATTTTGTTTTGTTGTTGTCATTTTGTATATTAATTTACTGTTTGAAAAGCATCTAGTAAACCCCCCATATTTCATTTCATTTGTATTTAACTATTTAAATACATACATAATTCCCATTAACAGTTGTTTAACTCACTTCCTCCTTAAGAGAACGACAAAGGTAATCCACTGTGTGGAACTCAGTAAAATCACAAATAAATATTTTTGAGAGCGTGTCAGACAACACCCTTTCAAAGGTGAAACAAAATTAATTTTCCAATGGGATTCACATCCATAATTATTGGATATCATTAAATGTTCTATGTATGATAACGATAATCATAAAAAAAATTAATGTTTCGAATCATTGGATGTTTATATCATCATGTACGAATATTGAATTCTAATTTTTCGATAAACCCTAGAAGTACTAGTATGTATTGGTATTTGAAGGAACATTTTGGGTGTGAATATATGATGAAAAAAATTTGTAATTATGTATAAAATTATTATTCATTCAATAGGTGAAGGATTAATGACAATAAACTAGAGGAGTCATGTAACCTCTTCCTATCTCTACTTGGAAATGGGATACCATTACAATTTATATATTCAATATATTACCATGTAGTATACCAATGAATGATGAAATATGGTTAATTGTTTATAAATATAAAATAATTCTCATTTAACATATATAGAAGATGATATTCTACTACGGTGCATTGCTGGAATCTATATTATTGAAGTTGTATGACTTCAAGGAGAACCCATTTCAGTTTTGTCTGATCGTTACCCAATATTTACAAAGAAATTATAGGAAATTATTCGAAAACAATTTGGATATTAAGAATCATTTGAGTTATTCTTATAATAATAATATTTATAGGTAATCTAATATGACCATTCAAACATTATAGGTCATGTTGAGATCATTATCACATTACTTTCACGGTATGTGGGATGATTTTATATATTTGGTATAGTTTTCCAACATTAATGATTTCGATTAATGAATTAAAAACGCACCATATAATGCATTATATGGAAAGATATTCTTAACAATAACTTGTTTGGATGAAATTATAAATGGAGCCTCGTAGGCCCAAATATCTTTTAGGAAGAAATAGAATCATTAATGACCATTAAAACCCATATCAATGCAACTCAATGTACAAAAATGAGATATATAGATAATCTAAGTTAGGATTTTGTATTTTATATGGGAAATAATGTTTTCATGTAATTATCTCCTTGGATGGGGGTAATAAGATCTAGATAGAAAGGGAAACGGATCCTCGGGTACATTCAGTTGTTGAAACCCTGGATAGGATTGGAGCAATGTATTATCATTTGTAGATACCCCATAGTGTTTCTAAAGTAGATAATTTGTTCCACATCACTTTCATAAGGAATTACATTCCTAGACCAATGAATGTCCTGACTATTAAAGTAACATAATTAGAACCGAATTTATCTTAATATGAATAGCCCATATAGATTCTAAACACTACAGAATAGGTTTTATGGAATTGAAGGACTCAGTTGGTAATGGTAATTTGGTAAAATAATATAATTTAAGAGGTGTGAGTGGATACTAAGATACATATGATGAAGAACTACAAAAACATAATTATGGTGCGAAAATATACATATTTTGAGGAAATAACATTTTGTAGACTAGGAGTATGTAATGAACTAGAATTATATCAATACAAATTCTCTAATTATAATTATTTTATATTGTACAAATAAAAAACACTTTCTGTTCCCAATAAAATGATTATAAATCAATTACAAATGAAATAAGGTGAATTTCTAGAATTTCATGAACCTATAAGGATGAAATAGTAACGTTCCCTTAAGAATAGTAATATGACCCTTATGAATAAAAATCTTGCCAAATTAATTATATCCTCACATTTGAAAATATATATAAAATTAATGTGTCTTATAAATGAATTTATTATATAATTATATCATAGTATATTTATATGATAATTTTTAAAATTATTAATTAAATATTCGTATTTTTGTATGTCCTAAATATTTTATAACAATTTCATAATTAATAAAATGATTTAAAAAATAATAATTTAATGGTACTTATAAAGTAAGAAATTGATGTATTATGAATTTATGTTAATTTTATGAGTCAATATTATTTTTTCAATGTGTTATAAAATCCATTATAATTTAAAATTTTTTATGTAAATTATTATCTTAATTAATAAATTAATTTTTCATATATAGAAAATTACATTCCAAAAATTTAGTTCAGTTTTTAATTCTATAACATTGAATATTTATTATGGTGAATTTTTTTTTAATTTTTTAAATTATATGAATTTTTGGTGAATAATAAACTACGTCAATCTATTATGTACGTAAATTAATATATTTTTAAGCCATTATTGTGTCATGGATGATGTTAGTGACCATAGGTTCGAACTAATATTCAATAAATATTTTATTTCGACATAAGATTATTCACTATTTCTAATCTTGAAAAAAAAAACCATAGAATAACCTTTTCAAAAAAACTCATTTCTTCCACTATAAATGCACCGCTCACCAGAATTTATACTCACATTGTCCAAGATTTTAGCATTGTAAAATTGCAACCAAATCCTCTTACTATGACCCTTCCCCACACCTAGGTTGTTTTCATGTCAACTAAATATGAAACAAATTCCCGTAAGGAGGATCTAAAGGAGGAGAATTCAAGAGGTAAAAATCCTCACTATTATCTTTTATATTATTTTCAATAAATTTTATCTTATTATCCTTACCTCTCCTACCATATCCAAGGAGAATTGATAACTCTAGTATCATTTATATACTATAATGATATCGTGTTCTAGTAATATCCATAATAAAACACCTTTATATCTCTATTTTATTCAATAATTGAAAACATCTCATGGGTTATGTCAATTTGCTGACATCATAGATGATGCATTCTCATTATCCATTAATGCCTGATATGTTGTAAATAAAACCTTTTTTATGGGTAAACAATATAAAATATAATATATATATATATATATAAACCAATGTAATGTTCTAGAACCACTATATACACATGATGTCAACTAATATGACAAACCTAGTTGATGAATATCATGAACAAACCTAGTTATCCTAGAAAACTAATAACCTAACCAGCCCTAACATAGCCAGATGGGTGTTCCCTGTCCCTTCTAGTTGGCAAATAGAACTTGGGATCATAAAATGTAAATTTTGGAATGATTTTCCATGATAAAATGTAAAAGTAAATGAAACAAGTTCACATTCTTATTAAAATATAATATACTAAGAGTATTTTAAAAATTGTGATATATTTAATATAGTCCAATGTACTACAACCCAAACACTATGAAAGGGAAAAAGAACCCATGACCTTAGGAAAAAATCACTAAATAAATGGTACAAAAGCTAGATCCACCTACAAAAGATCCATTTACATTAATCAAATATGATATGATATAATCTAAAATCATCTGGTGGAATATGTAGGGTGATAGATAATTCCAAAAAGTATTTCACCAAATATTCTATAATAAGATTCCAATCTAAATTTACTAAAAAAGTGCATTCAAATATTTATACAACCATGTTTGGATATTACAAAATCATATATAAACAAATCTTTCATTATAATTGTAAATATGTAATTTTTTTTTTCAATTCATGATTCAAATTTAAAATGACGGAAATATATATCATAATATTGAATTTACATTTAATTTATGAGTTCATTACATAGTAGATATTTTCTAAAAATTTCTTTAATATATTTTTTTTAATAAAATTGTTTATATAAATTATCAAGTCTTTTATATAGTTAAAAAATAGAATATAAGCTTTTCAAATTAAAAAAAGTGTGAAACACAGTCATAATCCAAATAGGTATGATATTACCAGGATGTAGGAATCCAACACTATGAAATGAATAGAATAAACTTATGCCCCATGGGGCCAAAGGAAAATTGGTATCATCCCCATTTCCTGATAAATTATACCATGGTGATATTATGTTTTAGAAAATTTTATGTCCTAGAGTGACCCATAACTTTACTCACTAATTAAACAGGGCATATATGTTCACATGTAAATATAAATGAAGAGAAATTTATTTCAAGGATTCTTAAAAAACACTTAATAATATTCTCTATTTCATATATGAATATATTCTCTTTATGTCAAAAAATTGGGTTTTAAATAAAACATGTTTATCACCAATATAAGACCCTTTGGATTCCGTCAATGCATTTTCAATCCATTTTTCAAAAATATGGATATGAGAACAGTGTATAATATTTCGCAATCCATTTCACAATTAAAAATAATAATTAAAATTTCATAAAATCCCTTCAATTTAATTACAAACAACCAATAAAAATTAATATGTATTTTTAATATTTTTAACAAATCTAATTAAATGATTAAAATAAATAATTTAATAGAATATGTCCATCAAAATAAATTCCATGCGAAAACACATTTCTTTTAACACCCCCAATTCACCAAAAATGTTATTATTCAAATGTAACATTGTAATACATATAATAATATTCTGAAAAAATGAATTTAAATTAAAACAACTAAACTTTAAACATAAAAAATAAGATAAATTCAATTTGGTAGTCGTAATGGAACAACCTACCCTAGGATCAGTGGATCTCAGATCACCAATCCCTAGTAAGGGTTCATCATTTAAGAATTATGATCATCGAGTCCAAGAAACAAGGATCATACCTAGTTTTTCTGGAAGAAAATATATGTTATTAGAAAAAAAAATAAAAAATATAAGAATAGAGATCATAGGAGTTCTAGATATGGATGGGGAAACTAACCTCTAAGAGATTTATGGGCAGTCCTATAGTCTTAGATCTCTTTTAAGAGGGGTATGATGGTATTAGAATCCTTCATGTTATCTATATGGTTTGTTGAAAACTTTTTTTGTTGACGGAGGTCAATCTCAGTCATAAATAGAGTGTTTGATAAATTTTAACTATAATTCAAATAATATAAAATCTCATATGCACAGTTTCCCTGGTAGACCTACACGGTTAGAATAAACCACATGGCATACCCATGCACCCATTTCAAATGAGGTGCACAATTACTACTAAGGGGGAGTATAGATTTACTAACCATATACCATTAGTGAAAATTCCTACTCCCTTGCGTTTCATATTTTTTATTGATAGGGAACACAGTTTGGGAAAACTGTGCATCAACTGTGAACTTGAATAGAATTATTAAAACACTTAAAAATTTGAACCAATGACAACCCAAAAAATATCAATAAAATAGGGTGTATGAATACCTTAAAATAGTAATTTGATGTTAGACCATCCCCACCATATAAAATATTTTTCCCTAGAATTACTATAACAAAGCATCCATTTCAAAAGGTTGAATCCACTATAGTCGATAATTTCTCCCTCTCCCACATCTCAAGATAATCATAAATATGAAACCATATCACAAAAAAAATGGTATTATCCTCCCATTATGAAACTCAGACATAGAATCATCTCTCCTAACTTTTAATTTAGTCACTAATAAATTTGGTTCCACTTCAAGATCACCCCATCATAGAACATGATATGGATTAGATAGATGCATTTATAGCATATATACATGGAACATGTTATGTATCAACTTAAGATATGGTGGAAGTGATAAATGGAATGAAACATTACCCAGCATCTCAACAACCACCAAAGGTCCACTAAAATGTGACGCGCACATCACTTGCCTCCCAATCAGTCAAAGACCCATCCTAGAAGGAAGTTTCAAGAACACCTAATCCCCAATTGGAAACTCCTAAGGGATATAAAAATATCATCATAAGAATTATATATTCCCTATTATATCAAAATTATATAAAAAATAAAATAGAATATTATTGTCTCCAATTGTACCAAACTTGTTCCAACCAAGGAATTCTCACAAATCTGAGACCCGCAGAACATATATTTACAAGACTAACAATATAAGGCCAAAAAAAGATCCAATATAATCATGGATTGGTAAATATTGTTATATGTAAAATCAAAACGCCCAAAATGATCATCCCATACAACACCATGGTCTAGAACACAATCACCGAGTATATCCCCTATAATTATAATAGCTCTTTTTGTCTATCCATTTGAATATAGATGGAATGCCAAACAAAAATGGATGTGAGATCCTAGTTCCCCCTGAAAGCTTCTCCAAAAATGAAAAATGAATCAAGGATCCCAATTAGAGACTATTTATGATGAAACATAATAAAAACAAACAATATTTCTCATCATGATTATTCTAATCTCTTACACTTTTGTTTTATCACAAATTTGTATAAAGTGAGTTGATTTCTTCAACCAATCGATAACAATCCATATCACATTCCACTTTATCTAGGTATGTGGTAACCCCATGGAAAATTACATTGAGATATTATCCCACTCCCATTTAGGTACTAGAAGTGGATGAAGAATACACTAAGGTTTTTGGTGCTCAGCCTTAACCTATTTGAATGTATATAGATGAGAGAGAAAATATGTATTGCGCCATCCCGTACCTTTCAACACGAATTTCCATTGTATATTGTAGAACACCTTCATGGTTATTGGGTGCACTTCCCAATGAAAATTATGACAATATCCTATCATAGCTTCAATTTCAAGTAATTGAAGACTAATGTGAATCCATTAACAGAGAATATTCTCTATAGAGAATTACAATAGAAAAATTGTATCCCCATCATAACGAGAGTCTCTAATATAATAGAAGTCATTATGAAATTATTGGTCACAATGAATCATCCTGAGAAGGGTGAAATACAACTGAATTCTAGCTAATGAATCATCGTCTTCTTCCTCCTGAACTCTAGTATAAAACATTTCAATGAGATCCATCAAATTACACTCTTCTAATGATTAATTCACTAATCAGGTCTGATGTTTCCTGCTCATAGAATCTACAATTACATTCCACGTCAATATGGTATAAGATATTTTTTTAATTGAAATACTATTGTTATTAGACCAAATGCATCTTTTATAGATTCGAGTAATCTTGAGATAAGATATAACTCATGATTTTGTTGTTTAAAAACATGTTAAACCATTCATGGTAAAAGGAATCACAACAACATTTAATCACATACATCACCACTACTAGTTCATGATCATGGGCTAGATAATTATTCTTGTTTTTCATAAGCTGATGAGAGCCAAAAGCTATAAAATTATTACCTTACATAAGATAATATCCAGATCTAGAACTTGATGCATCACAGAAGACCACATAGCCCTCTTGGGTCACTGTAAGAGTTTGAACCAACACATTATTCAAGAGATTTTTCAGCATAGTTAATGAAATATATCATTTTTTTCCATGAAAAAATTACTCCATTCAGAGATAGTGATTCCATTTGATTATCCAACCATGAGATCTCCATTACGAACTAATGATAAAATCTACTTTATACTATAATATCTGAATATCCAAAAAAAATAATAGTTCATAACAATTCAATATATTTTCAGTGTTATTTTAACATTCAATATAATAGCGCCAAATATAATTTTAGTGTTATTTTAATATTCATAATAGCACAAATATTTTAATAGCGCCGATATTTTAATAGCACCAAATATTATTTAGCACCAAATAATAGCGCCAAAAAAAATCGTCCTAATATTTTCCCATTAATTAATAGCACAAAATATTCATAATAGCGCCAATATATTAATAGAGGCAAATAATTGCGCCTAATAATTGCGCTAAATAGTTACGCCAAATAATTGCGCCAAATAATAACGCCAAAAATAGAACCAATAATAGCGCCAATATATTCGTAGCGCCAAATAATAGCACCAATATATTCATAATAGTGCCAATATATAATTGTGCCTAATAATAGCGCCAAATAATAGCGCTAAATAACTACGCCAAATAATAGCGCTATATAATAGCGCCAAATATTTTTTGGCACCAAATATTCATAATAGCGCCAAAAAATAGTTCCAAAAAATAGCGCCAAATAATAGCGCCAATAATAGCGCCAAATAATAGTGCCAATATATTCATAGCGCCAAATAATAGCGCTAATATATTCATAATAGTGCCAATTTATAATAGCGCCAATATATTCATAGCATCATTTATTCATAATAGCGCATATATATTTATAGTGCAATATAATTGCGCCTAATAATTGTGCCAAATAATTGCATCAAATAATTTCGCCAAGTAATTGTGCCAAATAAGTGCACCAAACAATTGCACAAAATAATTGCGCCTAATAACAACGCCAAATAATAGCTCCATATAATAGCGCCAAATATTTTTTGGTGCAAAATATATAAATAGCACCAATATATTGCGCCAAATAATTGCACCAAATAATTTCACATAATAATAGCGCGAAATATTTTTTGGCGCCAAATATTCATAATAGCGCCAAATAATAGTGCCAAATAATAGAACCAAATAATAGTGCCAATAATAGCATCAAATTATGGCATCAAAAATCATGCCTATATTTGGCGCCAATATTTTGCGCCAAATAATAGTGCCAATATTTAAACATTCAATATTCGCGCCAATAAAAGCACAAATAAAAGCACCAATAATAGCACAAATAATGGCAGCAATATATAGCGCCAATATATTTATATCACCATTTAATAGCGCCAAATAATAGCACCATATAATAGCGCCAAATATTAGCACCATATAATAGTGCCATATAATAGCGCCATATAATAGCGCCAAATAATAGCACCATATAATAGCGCTAAATATAACAGTGCCAAATAATCGCACCAATATATAGCGCCAATAATAGCGCTAATATATTCATAGCACCATTTAATAGGACCAAATAGTAGCGCCATATAATAGGGCCAAATATTAGGGCCATATAATAGCGCCATATAATAGCGACAAATAATAGCGCCAAATAATTTCGCCAAATAATTGAGCCAAATAATATCAGCAAATAATAGCGTCAAATATTTAGCGCCAAATATTCATAATAGCGCCAAATAATAGCGCCAAATAATAGTGCAAATAATAGTTCCAAATAATAGAGCCAAATATTCATAATAGCGCCAATTATTTGGCGCCATATATTCATAGTATTGCCAAATATTTTTTGGCGCCAAATATTCATAATAGCGCCAAATAATAGTGACAAATTATAGCTCAAATAAAAGCGCCAAATAATAGCGCCAATAATAGCGTCAATATTTGGCGCCAAATAATAGCGCCAATATTTTAAACTTCAATAATAGTGCCAAATATTCATAATAGCACCGATATTTTAACATTCAATATATTTTCAGTGTTATTTTAACATTCAATATAATAGCACAAAATATATTTTCAATGTTATTTTAATATTCATAATAGCACCAATATTTTAATACCACCAATATTTTAACCATCATTAATTGCGCCAAATATTCATAATAGTTTCAATATATTAATAGCGGCATATAATTGCGCCTAATAATAGCACCAAATAATAGCGCCAAATAATTGCGTCAAATATTTGCGCCAAATAACTGCACCAAATAATATCGCCAAATAACAGCGCCAAATAATAGTGCCATATAATAGCACCAAATATTTTTTGGCGCAAAATATATAAATAGCGCCAATATATTCATAGCGCTAAATAATAGTGCCAAATAATTGCACCAAATAATTGCGCCACATAATTGGGCCAAATAATTGCGCCAAATAATTGTGCCAAATAAATGCACCAAATAATTGCGCCAAATAATAGCGCCAAATAATTTCGTCAAATAACAGCACCAAATAATAGTGCCATATAATAGCGCCAAATATTTTTTTGGCATAAAATATATAAATAGAACCAATATATTCATAGCGCCAAATAATAGCACCAAATAATTGTGCCAAATAATTGCACCAAATAATTGTGCCTAACAATAGCGCCAAATAATAGCGCCAAATAATTGCGCCAAATAATTGTGCTAGATAATTACGCCAAATAAGTGCGCAAAATAATTTCGCCTAATAACAGCGGCACATAATAGCGCCATATAACAGCGCCAAATATTTTTTGGCGCAAAATATATAAATAGGGCCAAATAATTGCACCAAATATTTAGGCCAAATAACTGCGCCAAATAATACCGCTAAATAATACCGCCAAATATTTTTTGGCCCCAAATATTCATAATAGCGCCAAAAAATAATTCCATATAACAGCGCTAAATAATTGCGCCTAATAATAGCACCAAATAATAGCGCCATATAATGGTGCCAGATATTTTATGGCGCCAAATATTCATAATAGCGCAAAATAATAGCCCCAAAATAATTGTGCCAAATAATAGCGCCAATAATAGCGTCAAATTATAGCACCAATAATCGTGCCAATATTTAGCGCTATAATTTTGCACCAAATAATAGCGTCAAATTATGGTGCCAATAATCGCGCCAATATTTGGCATTATTATTTTGCGCCAAATAATAGCACCAATATTTAAACATTAAATAATAGCGCTAATAAAAGAGCCAATAATAGCACCGATAGTAGCGTCAATATATAGCGCCAATAATAGTGCCAATATATTAATGGCGCCTATTAATAGCGCCAAACAATAGCGCCATATAATAGCGCCAAATATTAGCGCCATATAACAGTGCCATATAATAGCGCCATATAATAGCACCAAATAATAGCACCATATATTAGTGCCAATTATAATAGCACCAATATATATCCCCAATAATTGCGCCAATATATTCATAACGCCATTTAATAGGGCCAAATAATAGCGCCATATAATAAAGACAAATATTAGTGCCATATAATAGCGCCAAATATTAGCGCCATATAATAGCGCCAAATAATAGCACCATATAATAGCGCCAAATATTATAGAACCACATGATAGTGCCAAATAATAGCGCCAAATAATATCTCCAAATAATTGCACCAAATAATTGGTGCCAAATATTCATAATAGCGGCAAATAATAATGCCAAATAATAGCGCCAATAATAGCGTCAAAAAATAGAGCCAAATGTTCATAATAGCGCCAAATATTTGGTGCCACCAAATATTCATAATAGCGCCAAATAATAACGCAAAATTATAACACCAATAAAAGCGCAAAATAATAGCACCAATAATAGAACCAATATTTGGGGCGAATATTTGGCACAAAAAATATTTGGCGCCAATATTTGGTGCCAGTATTTGGCACTATTATTTGGCGCTATATAATAGCACCAATATTTTATCATTCAATAATAGCGCCAAATATTCATAACAACGCCAATATCTTAACATTCAATATATTTTCAGTGTTATTTTAACATTCAATATAATAGCGCCAAATATATTTTCAGTGTTATTTTAATATTCATAATAGCGCCAATATTTTAATAGTGCCAATAATAGCGCCAAATAATAGCACCAAATATTATTTTGCACCAACTAATAGCGCCAAATATTATTTTGCTCCAAAAAATAGTGCTAATATTTTAACATTAACTAATAGCACCAAATATTCATAATAGTGCCAATATATTAATAGTAGAAAATAATTGCCCCTAATAACTCCGCCAAATAATAGCGCCAAATAATAGCGCCAAATAATAGCGTCATATAATAGCGCCAAATATTTTTAGGCGCCAAATATTCATAATAGCGCCAAATAATAGTGCCAATAATAGAGCCAATATATTCATAGCGCCAAATAATTGCGCCAATATATTCATAATAGCGCCAATATATAATAGCCCCAAATAATAGCACCAATATATTTATAATAGTGCCAATAATAGCGATAATATATTCATAGCTCCATTTATTCATAATAGCGCCAATATATTTATAGCGCAAAATAATTGCGCCTAATAATAGTGCCAAATAATAGCGCCAAATAATAGCAACAAATAATTGCGCCAAATAATTGCGCCAAATAATTGCACCATATAATAGCGCCAATAATAGCGCCAATATATTCATAGCGCCAAATAATAGCGCCAATATATTCATAATAGCACCAATAAATAATAGCGCCAAAAAATAGCGCCAGTATATTCATAATAGTGGCAATATTGGCACCAATATATTCATAGCACCATTTATTCATAATAGTGCCAATATATTTATAGCGCCAAATAATTACGCCTAATAATAGCGTCAAATAATAGTGCCAAATAAGTGCGCATAATAATAGTGTCAAATAATAGCGCCAAATAAGTGTGCCAAATATTTGAGCCAAATAACTGCGGCCAATAATAGCGCCAAATAATAGCACCATATAATAGTGCCAAATATTTTTTAGCGCCAAATATTAATAATAGCGCCAAAAAATAGCACCAAGAAAATAGCAGCAAAAAATAGAGCCAATTATAGCGCCAAATAATAGCGCCAATAATAGCGCCAATATATTCATAGCGCCAATATATTCAAAATAGAACCAATATATAATAGCCCCAAATAATAGCGCCAATATATTCATAATAGTGCCAATAATAGTGCCAATATATTCATAGCACCATTTATTCATAAGAGCACTAATATATTTATAGCGCAAAAATAATTGCGCCTAATAATAGCGCCAAATAATAGAGCCAAATAATTGCGCAAAATAATTGCGCCAAACAATTATGCCAAATAATTGCGCAAAATAATTGCGCCTAATAACAG
Organism: Viscum album; assembly: GCA_963277665.1. Lineage (NCBI taxonomy): Eukaryota > Viridiplantae > Streptophyta > Magnoliopsida > Santalales > Viscaceae > Viscum > Viscum album. Next base: position 900,879,934 of record OY728127.1, read on the forward strand.
TTCCAAATAATAGCGCCATATAATAGTGCCAAATATTTTTTGGCACAAAATATATAAATAGCGCCAATATATTATGCCAAATAATTGCGCGAAATAATTGCGCCAAATACTTGCAACTAATAATAGCACCAAATAATATTGCCATATAAAAGCGCCAAATATTTTTTGGCGCCAAATATTCATAATAGCGCCAAATAATAGCACCAAATAATAGCACCAATAATAGTGTCAAATTATAGCACCAATAATCGCGCCATTATTTGGCGCTGTTATTTTGCGCCAAATTATAGCGCCAATATTTAAACATTCAATAATAGCGCCAATAAAAACGCCAATAACAGCACCAATAATAGCGCCAATAATAGTACCAATATATTCAGAGCGCCATTTAATAGCGCCATATAATAGCGCCAAATGTTGGTGACATATAATAGCGCCATATAATAGCGCCAAATCATAGCGTCATATAATAGCACCAAATATAATAGCGCCAATATATAGTGCCAATATATTTATAGCGCCGTTTAATAGAGCCAAATAATAGCGCCATATAATAGCACCAAATATTAGCATCAAATATTAGCGCCATATAATAGCGCGACATTATAGCTCCATATAATAGCGCCATATAATAGCGCCAAATATAATAGCACCACATAATAGCGCTATATAATAGCGCCAAATAATATCACCAAATAATAGCACCAAATTTTTAGTGCCAAATATTCATAATAGCGCTAAATAATAGCACCAAATAATATCGCAAATAATAGCGCCAAATAATAGATCCAAATATTCATAATAGCTCCAAATATTTGGCGACATATATTCATAGTAGTGCCAAATGTTTTTTGGCGCCAAATATTCATAATAGCGACAAATAATAGCGCCAAATTATAGTGCCAATAAAAGCGCCAAATAATAGTGTCAATATTTGGCGCCAATATACGGCGCTATTATTTGGTGCCAAATAATAGCGCCAATATTTTAACATTCAATAATAGTGCCAATATTTTAACATTCAATATATTTTCAGTGTTATTTTAACATTCAATATTATAGCACCAAATATATTTTCAGTGTTATTTTAATATTCATAATAGCACCAATATTTTAATAGCACAAATACTTTAATAGCACCAATAATACCACCAAAGAATGGCGCCAAATATTATTTGGCACCAAATAATAGTGCCAAATATTAGTGCCAATATTTTAACAATCATTAATAGCACCAAATATTCATAATAGTGCCAATATATTAATAGCAGCATATAATTGCGCCTAATAATAGTGCCAAATAATAGAGCCAAATAATTGCACCAAATATTTTCACCAAATAACTGCGCCAAATAATAGTGCCAAATATTATTTGGCACCAAATACTCATAATAGAGCCAAAAAATAGTGCCAAAAAATAGTGTCATATAATAACGCCAATAATAACGCTAAATAATAGCGCCAATAATAGCGCCAATATATTCATAGCCCCAAATAATAGCGCCAATATATTCATAATAGCGCCAATATATAATAGTGCCAAATAATAACGACAGTATATTAATAATAGTCCCAACATTAGCGCCAATATATTCATAGTGCCATTTATTCATAATAGCACCAATATATTTATAGCGCCAAATAATTGCGCCAAATAATAGCCCCAATATTTTAACATTCATTAATAGTGCCAAATATTCATAATAGCACCGATATATTAATAGCGGCAAATAATTGCGCCTAGTAATAGCGCCAAATAATAGCGCCAAATGTTTGCGCCAAATAACTACGCCAAATAATAGCGCTAAATAATAGTGCCATATAATGGCGCCAAATATTTTTTGGTGCCAAATATTCATAATAGCGCCAAAAAATAGCGCCAATAATCGTGCCAATATATTCATAGCGCCAAATAATAGCGCCAATATATTCATAATAGTGCCAATAATAGTGCAAATAATAGTGCCAATATATTCATAGCTCCATTTATTCATAATAGCGCCAATATATTTATGGCGCAAAATAATAGCACCAAATAATAGCCCCAAATAATAGCGCCAAATAATTGCGCAAAATAATTGAGCCAAATAATTGCATCAAATAATTGCGCCTAATAACAGCGCCAAATAATAGCACCATGTAAGAGCGCCAAATATTTTTTGGCGCAAAATATATAAATATCACCAATATATTGCACCAAATAATTGCGCCATCTAATAGCACCAAATATTTTTTAGCTCCAAATATTCATAATAGCGCCAAATAATAGCGCCAATAATAGCGTCAAATTATGGCGCCAATAATCGCGCCAATATTTGGTGCCAATATTTGGCGCCAATACTTGGCACTATTATTTTGCGCCAAATAATAGCGCCATTATTTAAACATTCAATAATAGCGCCAATAAAAGCACCAATCACATCACCAATAATAGCGCCAATAATAGCGCCATTATATTGCTCCAATAATAGCACCAATATATTCATAGCACCATTTAATAGCGCCAAATAATAACACCATATAATTATTCCAAATATGGGCCCCATATAATAGCACCATATAATAGCACCATATAATAGCGCCAAATAATAGCGCTATATAGTAGAGCCAAATATAATAGCGCCAAATAATAGAGCCATTATAGCGCCAATAATATCGCCAATATATTCATAGCGCCATTTAATAGGGCCAAATAATATCGCCATTTAATAGCGCCAAATATTAGTGCCATATAATAGTGTGATATAATAGAGCCATATAATCACGCCAAAAAATAGCGTCATATAATAGCGCCAAATAATAGAGCCAAATAATTTCTCCAAATAATAGCACCAAATATTTGGTGGCAAATATTCATAATTGCGCCAAATTATAGCGCCAATAATGGCACAATATAATAGAGCCAAATATTCATAATAGCGCCAAATATTTAACGCCATATATTTATAGTAGCGCCAAATATGTTTTGGCGCCAAATATTTATAATAGCGCCAAATTATAGCGCCAAATTATAGCACTTATAAAAGCGCCAAATAATTTCGCCAATATTTGTCGCCAATAATTTTTGGCACCAATATTTGGCACAATTATTTGGCGCTAAATAATAGCCCCAATATTTTAACATTCAATAATAGCGCTAAATATTCATAATAGCGCCAATATTTTAAAACTCAAAATATTTTCAGTGTTATTTTAACATTCAATATAATAGTGCCAAATATATTTTCAGTGTTATTTTAATATTCATAATAGTGCCAATATTTAAATAGTGCCAATATTTTAATAGCACCAATAATAGTGCCAAATAATAGCGCCAAATGTTATTTGACACCAAATAATAGTGCCAAATAATAGCGCCAAATAATAGCACCAAAAAATAGCGCCAAAAAATAGCGCTAATATTTTAAAATTCATTAATATCACCAAATATTCATAATAGCTCCAATATATTAATAGTGGCAAATAATTGCGCCTAATAATAGCGCCAAAGAATAGCGCAAAATAATTGAGCAAAATAATTGCGCCAAATAACTGCGCCAAATAATAGCGCCATATAATAGCGCCAAATATTTTTTGGCACCAAATATTCATAATAGCGCCAAAAAATAGCGCCATATAATAGCGTCATATAATAGCGCCAAATATGTTTTGGCGCCAAATATTCATAATAGCTTCAAATAATAGCGCCAAATAAAAGCGCCAATATTTAAACATTCAATAATAGCACCAATAAAATTACCAAAAACAGCACCAATAATAGCGCCATTATATAGCTCCAATAATAGCGCCAATATAATCATAGCGCCAAATAATAGCGCCATATAATAGCGCCAAATATTGGTGCCATATAATAGCCTCATATAATAGCGCCAAATAATAGTGCCAATATATCGCGCCAATAATATCGCCAATATATTCATAGCACCATTTAATAGGGCCAAATAATAGCGCCAAATATTAGCGACATATAATAGCGCGATATAATAGCGCCATATAATAACACCAAATAATAGTGTCATATAATAGCGCCAAATATAATAGCGCCAAATAATAGTGCCAAATAATTTCACCAAATAATAGTCTCATATATTCATAGTAGCGCCAAATATTTTTTGACACCAAATGTTCATAATAGTGCCAAATAATACCGCCAAATTATAGCGCCAATAAAAGCACAAAATAATAGCACCAATAATAGTGCTAATATTTGGCGCCAATAATATTTTGTGCCAATATTTGGCGCTTTTATTTTGTGCTAAATAATAGCGCCAATATTTTAACATTCAATAATAGCACCAAATATTCATAATAGCGCCAATATTTTAACATTCAATATACTTTCAGTGTTATTTTAATCAATATAATAGCGCCAAATATAATTTCAGTGTTATTTTAATATTCATAATAGCGCCAAAAATTTAATAGCCCCAATATTTTAATAGCGACAATAATAACGCCAAATAATAGTGCCAAATAATAGCGCCAATATTTTAACATTCATTAATAGCGCGAAATATTCATAATAGCGCTAATATATTAATAGCAGAAAATAATTGCGCCTAATAATAGCGCCAAATAATAGTGCCAAATAATTCAGCCAAATAACTGTGCCAAATATCTGCGCCAAATAATTGTGCAAAATAATAGCGCCTAATAATAGCGCCAAATATTTTTTGGTGCCAAATATTCATAATAGCGTGAAATAATAGCGCCAAAAAATAGCGTCATATAATAGCGCCAATATATTCATAGCGCAAAATAGTAGCACTAATATATAATTACGCCAAACAATAGCCCAAGTATATTCATAATAGTGCCAATAATAGCGCCAATATATTCATAGCGCCATTTATTCATAATAGCGGCAATATATTGATAGTGCCAAATAATTGCGCCTAATAATAGCACCAAATAATTGCGTCAAATAATAGTGCCAATATTTTAACATTAATTAATATCACCAAATATTCATAATAGTGCCAATATTTTAACATTCATTAATATCACCAAATATTCATAATAGCGCCAATATATTAATAGCGCCTAATAATATCGCCAAAAAATAGCGCCAAATAACTGCGGCAAATAAGAGCGCCAAATAATTGCGCCAAATAATTGCGCCAAATAATTGCATCATATAATAGCGCTAAATATTTTTTTGGCACCAAATATTCATAATAACGCCAAAAAATAGCGCCAAAAAATAGCGCCAAAAAATAGTGCCAAATATTAAGGCCAAAAATAGCACTAATAATAGCGCCAATATATTCTTAGCACCAAATAATAGCGCTAAATAATTGCGCCAAATAACTGCGCCAAATAATTGCGCCATATAATAGCGCCAAGTATTTTTTGGCACTAAATATTCATCATAGTGCCAAAAAATAGTGCCAAATAACAGTGCCAATAATAGAGCCAAATAATAGAGCCAATATATTCATAATAGTGCCAATTTATAATAGCGCTAAATAATAGTGCCAATAATAGCGCCAATATATTCATAGCGCCATTTATTCATAATAGCGCCTATATATTTATAGCGCAAAATAATTGCGCCTAATAATAGCGCCAAATAATTGCGCCAAATAATTGTGTCAAATAAGTGCGCCAAATAATTCCGCAAAATAATTGCGCCTAATAACAGCGCCAAATAATTACTCCATATAATAGCGCCAATTTTTTTTGGCGCAAAATATACAAATAGCACCAATATATTGCGCCAAATGATTGCACCAAATAATTGCGCATAATAATAATGCCAAATATTTTTTGGCGCCAAATATTGATAATAGCGCCAAATAATACTGCCAAATAATAGCGCCAATAATAGCATCAAATCATGGCATCCACAATCGCGCCAATATTTTGCGCCAATATTTTGCGCCAAATAATAGCGCCATTATTTAAACATTCAATAATCGCGCCAATAAAAGCACCAATAACAGCACCAATAATAGCACAAATAAAGGCGCCAATATATTCATAGCACCATTTAATAGGGCCAAATAATAGCACCATATAAAAGTGCCAAATATTAGCCCCATATAATAGCGTCATATAATATCGCCATATAATAGTGCCAAATAATAGCGACATATAATAGCACCAAATATAATAGGGCCAAATAATCGCGCAAATATATAGCACCAATAATAGCGCCAATATATTCATAGCACCATTTAATAGATCCAAATAGTAGCGCCATATAATAGCGCCAAATATTAAGGCCATATAATAGCACTATATAATAGCACCAAATAATAGCGCCAAATATAATAGCGCCAAATAATTGCGCCAAATAATGGTGCTAAATAGTGTCACCAAATAATAGTGCCAAATATTAGGCGCCAAATATTCATAATAGCGCCAAATAATAGTGCCAATAATAGCATCAAAAAATAGATCCATATATTCATAATAGCGCCAATTATTTGGCCCCATATATTCATAGTAGTGCCAAATATTTTTTGGCGCCAAATATTCATAATAGCGCCAAATAATAGTGCCAAATTATGGCTTCAATAAAAGCGCCAAATAATAGCGTCAATATTTGGAGCCAATAATATTTGGCCCCAATTTTTGGCGCTATTATTTGGCACCAAAGAATAGCGCCAATATTTTAAACTTCAATAATAGTGCCAAATATTCATAATGGCACCAATATTTTACAATTCAAAATATTTTAAGTGTTATTTTAACATTCAATATAATAGCACAAAATATATTTTCATTGTTATTTTAATATTCATAATAACGCCAATATTTTAATAGCAACAATATTTTAACATTCATTAATTGTGCCAAATATTCATAATAGGTTCAATATATTAATAGCGGCATATAATTGCGCGTAATAATAACACCAAATAATAGCGCCAAATAATTGCGCCAAATAACTGCGCCAAATAATAGTGCCAAATAACAGCGCCAAATAATAGCGCCATATAATATTGCCAAATATTTTTTGGCGCAAAATATATAAATAGTGCCAATATATTCATAGCGCCAAATAATTGTGCGAAATAATTACGCCAAATAAAGGCACCAAATAGTTACACCAAATAATAGCGCCAAATAATTCTGCCAAAGAATAACGCCAAATAATAGCGCCATATAATAGCGCCAAATATTTTTTGGCACAAAATATATAAATAGCACCAATACATTCATAGCGCCAAATAATAGCGCCAAATAATAGCGCCAAATAATAGCGCCTAACAATAGCGCCAAATAATAGCACCAAATAAGTGCACCAAATAATTGCGCCAGATAATTACGCCAAATAAGTGTGCAAAATAATTTCTCCTCATAACAGCGGCACATAATAGCGCCATATAATAGCGCCAAATATTTTTCAGCGCAAAATATATAAAAAGCGCCAAATATTTATGCCAAATAACTGTGCCAAATAATACCGCCAAATAATTCCACCATATAATTGCGCCAAATATATTTTGGCGCTAGATATTCATAATAGCGCCAATAAACAGCGCTAAATAATTAAGCCAAATAATAGCGCCATATAATAATGCCAAATATTTTCAGGCGCAAATATACATAATAGTGCCAAATAATTGCGCCAAAATAATAGTGCCAAATAATATCGCCTATAACAGCGTCAAATTATGGCGCCAATAATCGCGCCAATATTTGGCGCTTTTATTTTGCGCCAAATAATAGCGTCAAATTATGGCGCCAATGATCGCGCCAATATTTAAACATTCAATAATAGCGCCAATAAAAGCGCCAATAATAGCACAAATAATAGCGCCAATAATAGCGCCATTATATAGCGCCAATAATAGTGTCAATATATTCATAGCGTCATTTAATTGAGCCAAACAATAGCGCAATATAATAGCGCCAAATATTAACACCATATTATAGTGCTATATAATAGCGCCATATAAGAGCGCCAAATAATAGCATCATATAACAGCGCCAAATATAATAGGACCAATATATATCCCCAATAATAGCGCCAATATATTCATAGCGCCATTTAATAGGGCCAAATAATAGCGTCATATAATAGCGACAAATATTAGCGCCATATAATAGCGCCAAATATTAGCGCCATATAATAGCGCCAAATAATAGCGCCATATAATAGTGCCAAATATAATAGAGCCATATAATAGTGCCAAATAATAGTGCCAAATTATATCTCCAAATAATAGCACCAAATATTTGGCGCCAAATATTCATAATAGTGCCAAATAATAGCATCAATAATAGCGCCAAATAATAGAGCCAAATAATCATACTAGCGCCAAATATTTGGCATCGCCAAATATTCATAATAGCGCTAAATAATATCACCAAATTATAACGCCAATAAAAGCGCCAAATAATATCTCCAATAATAGCGCCAATATTTTGCGCCAATATTTGGGAACAATAATATTTGGCGCCAATATTTGGCGCCAGTATTTGGCGCTATTATGTGGCGCCAAATAATAGCGCCAATATTTTAACATTCAATAATAGCGCCAAATATTCATAACAACGCCAATATTTTAACATTCAATATATTTTCAGTGTTATTTTAACATTCAATATAATAGCGCCAATTATATTTTCAGTGTTATTTTAATATTCATAATAGCGCCAATATTTTAATAGCGCCGATATTTTAATAGCACCAATAATAACGCCAAATATTATTTTGCACCAAATAATATCGCCAAATATTATTTTGCACCAAAAAATAGTGTTAATGTTGTACCATTATTTAATAGTGGCAAATATTCATAATAGCGCCAATATATTTATAGAGGAAAATAATTGCCCCAAATAACTACGCCAAATAATAGAGCCAAATAATAGCACCATATAATAGCGCCTAATATTTTTAGGCACCAAATATTCATAATAGCGCCAAAAAATAGCGCCAAAAAATAGCACCATATAATAGTGCCAATAATAGCGCCAAATAATAGCGCCAACAATAGCGCCAATATATTCATAGTGCCAAATAATTGCGCCAATATATTCATAATAGCTCCAATATATAATAGCGCCAAATAATAGCACCAATAAAATCATAATAGTGCCAATAATAGCGCCAATATATTTATAGCTTCATTTATTCATAATAGCGCCAATATATTTATAGCGCAAAATAATTGCGCCTAATAATAGTGCCATATAATAGCACCAAATAATAGCACCAAATAATAGCGCTAGATAATTCCGCAAAATAATTGCGCCTAATAACAGTGCCAAATAATAGCGCCATATAATAGTGCCAAATATTTTTTGGGGCAAAATATATAAATAGCGCCAATATATTGCACCAAATAATTGCACCAAATAATTGCACATAATAATAGCGCCAAATAATAACGCCATATAATAGACCCAAATATTTTTTGGCTCCAAATATTCTTAACAGCACCAAATAATGGTGCCAAATAATAGCGTCAAATAATAGAGAGCCAATAATAGCGTCCAATTATGGCCCCAATAATCGCGCCAATATTTGGCACCAATATTTGGCCCCAAATAATAGCGCCAATATTTAAAAATTCAATAATAGTGCCAATAAAAGAGCCAATAATAGCACCAATGATAGCGCCAGTAATTGCGCCAATATATAGCACTAATAATAGCGCCAATATATTCATAGCACCATTTAATAGCACCAAATAATGGCGCCATATAATAGCACCATATAATAGCACCATATAATTGCGCCAAATAATAGCGCCATATAATAGCACAAAAAAATCACGCCAATATATAGTGCCAATATATTATAGCGCCATTTAATAGGGCCAAATAATAGCACTATATATCAGCGCCAAATCTTAGTGCCATATAATAGCGCCATATAATAGCGCTAAATATAATAGCGCCAAATAATAGCGCCAAATAATAGCGCCAAATAATAGTGGTGATAATAGCGCCAAATAATAGTGCCAAATATTTGGCGACAAATATTCATAATAGCGCCAAATAATAGGGCCAATAATAGCACCAAATAATATCGGCAAATAATAGCGCCAAATATTTGGCGCCAAATATTCATAATAGTGCCAAATAATAGCACCAAATACTCATAATAGCACCAAATATTTGGCGCCATATATTCATAGTAGCGCCAAATATTTTTTGGTGCCAAATATCCATAATAGCGCAAAATAATAGCACCAAATTATAGCGCCAATAAAAGCGCCAAATAATAGCGCCAATATTTGGCACCAATAATATTTGGCGACAATATTTGGCGCCAGTATTTGGCCCTATTATTTGGCGCCAAATAATAGCGTCAATATTTTAACATTCAATAATAGCGCCAAATATTCATCACAGCACCAATATTTTAACATTCAATATATTTTCAGTGTTATTTTAACATTAAATATAATATGGCCAAATATATTTTCAGTGTTATTTTAATATTCATAATAGTGCCAATATTTTAATAGCGCCAATATTTTAATAGCGCCAATAATAGCGCCAAATATTATTTTGCAAAAAATAATAGCGCCAAATATTATTTTGCGCCTAAAAATAGTACTAATATTTTAACATTAATTAATAGCGCCAAAAATTCAAAATAGCGCCAATATATTAATAGTGGCAAATAATTGCACCTAATGACCATGCCAAATAATAGCGCCAAATCTTTTTAGGTGCCAAATATTCATAATAGCGACAAAAAATAGCGCCAAAAAATAGCACCATATAATAGCGCCAATAATTGCACCAAATAATAGTTCAAATATATTCATAGTGCCAAATAATTGCGCCAATATATTCATAATAGCGCCAATATATAATAGCGCCAAATAATAGCACCAATATATTTATAATAGTGCGAATAATAACGCCAATATATTCATAGCGCCATTTATTCATAATAGCGCCAATATATTTATAGCGTAAAATAATTGCGCCTAATAATAGCACAAATAATAGCACCAAATATTAGAGCCAAATAATTGCGCCAAATAATTAGGCCAAATAATTATGCAAAATAATTGCGCCTAATAATGGCGCCAAATAATAGTGTCATATAATAGCGCCAAATATTTTTTGGCACAAAACATATAAATAACACCAATATATTGCGCCAAATAATTGCGCCAAATTATTGCGCCTAATAATTGCGCCAAATAATAGCACCATATAATAGCACCAAATTTTTTTTTGCACTGAATATTCATAATAGTGCCAAATAATGGCGCCAAATTATAGCGCCAATATTTAAACATTCAATAATAGCGCTAATAAAAGCGCCAATAACAGCACCAATGATGGCACCAATAAAAGTGCCAATATATAGCGCCAATAAAAGCGCCAATATATTCATAGCGCCATTTAATAGCACCAAATAATGGCGCCATATAATATCGCCAAATATTAGCACCATATAATAGCGCCATATAATAGTGTCAAATAACAGTGCCAAATAATCACGCCAATATATAGCGCCAATATATTCATAGCGCCATTTAATAGGGCCAAATAATAGCACCATATAATAGCGCCAAATATTAGCGTCATATAATAGCGCCATATAATAGCACCAAATAATAGCGCCATATAATAGCGCCAAATAATAGTGCCAAATAATAGCGCTAAATAATATCGCCAAATAATAGCACCAAATATTTGGCCCCAAATATTCATAATAGCGCCATAAAATAGGGCCAATAATAGCCCCAAATAATATCTCCAAATAATAGCGCCAAATATTTGGCCCCAAATATTCATAATAGCGCCAAATAATAGCTCCAAATATTCACAATAGTGCCAAATATTTGGCTCCAGATATTCATAGTAGCGCCAAAAAAAATTTGCGCCAAATATCCACAATAGCTCTAAATAATAGCTCCAAATTATATCACCAATAAAAGCACCAAATAATAGCGCCAATATTTGGAGCCCATATTTGGCGCCAATAATATTTGGCGCCAATATTTGGAGCCAATATTTGGTGATATTATTTGGCGCCAAATATTAGCGGCAATATTTTAACATTCAATAATAGCGCCAAATATTCATAATAGAGCCAATATTTTAACATTCAATATATTTTCAGAGTTATTTTAACATTCAATATAATGGAGAAAAATATATTTTCAGTGCTATTTTAATATTCATAATAACGCCAATATTTTAATAGCACCAATATTTTAGTAGCGCCAATAATAGCACCAAATAAGAGCGCCAAATATTATTTGACGCCAAATAATAGCGCAAAATAATAACGCCAAAAAATTGTACCAATATTTGAACGTTCATTAATAGCGCCAAATACTCATAATAGCGCCAATATATTAATAGCGGCAAGTAATTGCGCCTAATAGTAGCACCAAATAATAGTGCAAAATAATGGCGCCAAATATTTTTTGGCGCCATATATTCATAATAGCGCCAAAAAATAGCACAAAAAATAGCGCCATATAACAGCGCCAAATAAAAGCTCCAATAATAGTGACAATATATTCATAATAGCACCAATATATTATAGCACCAAATAATAGTGCCAGTATATTCATAATAGTGCCAATAATAGCGCCAATAATAGCGCCAATATATTCATAGCGCCATTAATTCATAATAGCGCCAATATATTTATAGCGCCCAATAATTGCGCCTAATAATACTGCCAAATAATTTCACCAAATAATTGCTCCAAATAATAGTTCCAATATTTTAACATTCATTTTTAGTGCCAAATATTCATAATAGCGCGAATATATTAATAGCGCCAAATAAGTGCACCTTATATTAGCGCCAAATAATAGCGCCAAATATGTGCGCCAAATATTTGAGCCAAATAACTATGCCAAATAATAGCGCTAAAATATAGCACCATATAATAGTGCCAAATATCTTTTGGCGCCAAATATTCATAATAGCACCAAATAATAGCACCAAATAATAGAGCCAAATAATAGCGCCAATAATAGTGTCAAATTATGGCGCCAATAATAGCACCAATATATTGATATTGCTAAATAATAGAGCCAATATATTCATAATAGCGCTAATATATAATAGCGCCTAATAATAGTGCCAATATATTCATAATAGTGCCAATAATAGCGCCAATATATTCAAAGCGCCATTTATTCATAATAGCGCTATATATTTATAGCGCAAAATAATTGCACCTAATAATAGCATCAAATAATAGCGCCAAATAATTTCGCCAAAGAATTTCCCCAAATAATTGCGCGAAATAATTGTGCAAAATAATTGCGCCTAATAATAGCGCCAAATAATAGTGGCATATAATAGCACCAAATATTTTTTGGCAGAAAATATATAAATAGCACCAATTTATTGTGCCAAATAATTGTGCCAAATAATTGCACCAAATACTTGCGCCTAATAATAGCGCCAAATAATAGTGCCATATAAAAGCGCCAAATATTTTTTGGCGCCAAATATCCATAATAACGCCAAATAATAGCATCAATAATAGCATCAAATTAAGGCGCCAATAATTGCGCCAATATTTTGAGCTATTATTTTGCGCCAAATTATAGCGCCAATATTTATACATTCAATAATCATGCCAATAAAAGTGTCAATAATTGTGCCAATAATTCAACCAATAATAGCGCCAATATATTCATAGCGCCATGTAATAGCGCCAATATATTCATAGATCCATTTAATTGCGCCAAATAATAGCACCATATAAAAGAGCCAAATATTAGCGCCATAAAATAGCCCCAATAATAGCGCAAATTATAGCGCCATATAATAGTGCCAAATACAATAGCACCAAATAATAGCGCTATAAAATAGAGAAAAATATTAGTGCCAAATATTAGCACCATATAATAGCGCTATATAATAGTGCCATATAATAATGCCAAATAATAGCGCTATATAATAGCGCCAAATATAATAGCGGCACATAATAACGTCAGATAATAGCGCAAAATAATATCACCAAATAATAACACCAAATATTTGGCGCCAAATATTCATAATAGCGCCAAATAATAACGCCAAATAATAGCGCAAATAATCGCGCCAAATAATAGAGCCAAATATTAATAATAGCACCAAATATTTGGCGCCATATATTCATAGTAGCGCCAAATATCTTTTGGCGCCAAATATTCATAATAGCGGCAAATTATAGAGCCAAATTATAGCGCCAAATAATAGCGCCAATAATAGCATCAAAATTTGGCACCAATCTTTGGTGCTATTATTTGGCGCCAAATAATAGCGTCAATATTTTAACATTCAATAATAGCGCCAAATATTCATAATAACGCCAATATTTTAACATTCAATATATTTTCAGTGTTATTTTAAGATTCTACATAATAGTGCCAAATATATTTTCAGTGTTATTTTAATATTCATAATAGCACCAATATTTTAATAGCACCAGTATTTTAATAGCACCAATAATAGTGCCAAAGTATGGCGCCATATATTATTTCACGCTAAATAATAGCGCCAATGTTTTAACATTCATTAATATCGCCAAATATTCATAATAGTGCAAATATATTAATAGCGGCATATAAATGCGCCTCATAATAGTGCCAAATAATAGCGCCATATAATAACGCCAAATATTTTTTGGCGTCAAATATTCATTATAGCGCCAAAAAATTTCCCAAAAAAATAGCGCCAAAAAATAGCGCAATATAATAGCACCAATAATAGTGCCAAATAATTGCGCCAATATATACATAGCGCCAAATAATAACACCAATATATTCATAATAGCGCCAAAAAATAGCGCCAGTATATTCATAATAGTGCTAATATTAGAACCAATATATTCATAGCGCCATTTATTCATAACAACGCCAATATATTTATAGCGCCAAATAATTGCGCTAAATAATTGCGCCAAATAATTGTGCCAAATAATAGCTCCAATATTTTAACATTCATTAATAGCACCAAATATTCATAATAGTGCCAAATAATTGCGCCTAATAATAGCGCAAAATAATAGCGCTAAATAAGTGCGCCAAATATTTGTGCCAAATAACTGTGCCAAATAATAGCGGCAAATAATACTGTCAAATAATAGCGCCAAATAATAGCGCCAAATATTTTTTGGCACCAAATATTTATAATAGTGCCAAATAATAGTGCAAAATAATAGCGCCAAATAATAGTGCCAATAATAGCGTCAAATTATGGCATCAATAATCGCGCCAATATTTGGCGCCAATATTTTGCGCCAAATAATAGGGCCAATATTTAAACATTCAATAATCGCGCCAATAAAAGTGCCAATAACAGTACCAATAATAGTGCAAATAATAGCGCCAATATATAGCGCCAATATATTCATAGCGCCATTTTATAACACCAAATAATAGCACCATATTATAGCGCCAAATATTAGCGCCATATAATAGCACCATATAATAACGCCATATAATATCGCCAAATAATAGCGCCATATTAGCGCCAAATAATCGCGCCAATGTATAGCACCAATAATAGCGCCAATATATTCATAGTGCCATTTAATAGGGCTAATGTCATGACCCGTCCTCGGGAACTGTGCCATGACTACCCCAAGCCCGCCTTCCATAGACCAGGGGCTGGCGACTAGCACCAAAGGCATAAATCCCGATAACTGGGAAGGCATTGCCTTTATAAATGTAACAAAACACCACAGAGTACAAGAGGAAGTAAAACTCTAAGTAGAAAGAGAAGTGATGAAAGGTAAATGGGCCAGAATACAAACCCAAATGAAAGTACAACTACAACTAAACAAAGTACAATGGGAAAAGACAACAGCTGGAAGAAAGGAAGCATATCGTGGGTCGTCCTCCTCGGATTCTACTTGAAGGGTAGGTACAAATGGTGTAGCTCCTCGATCGTCCACCACAGATCCTACCTGAAGGGTAGGTACAGATAGAGCAGCTCCTAGATCGTCCACCACGGATCCTACCTGAAGGGTAGGTACAGATAGCCTCCTCAACGCTCTCGCCCTTCAACCTCCTCCGTGTGTCGTCTCGCCGTGTAGTCCACCTCCGGGTACTGACTCGTCGTGTAGTCCACCTCCGGGTACCGTCCAGTCCTCGAACACTCGGCCTCCATTAGCACTGCCCGTCGTCTGCAACTAACACAATGAGGTGCGGGCATAGCTCGTGCAGGGGTGAGTATAATGATACTTAGTAGGGACCCCGAGACCCTCAACGTCTCACTAAAACCAATATGGATATCCACAAAGAAGATCTCAACAGATAACCTCTACTTGGGTATATGCCAATACATATATCAACGTTATCAAGTAACACATCTCAATATTGAGGAAACACAAAGATTATAAAATCAACAGATAACCACTACCCAGGTATATGCCCATACATATACCTAAGTTATCAAGTGACTCATCTCAATCATGAGGTAAACACAAAGGTCAAAAGTCTCAGCTCAAACCAGGATTTTCATTATCAAAACCGTAACTGCTGAAGAGCTTCGTCTTTGGAGTGTACAGTGGTCCTGTCACGACTCTGAGGTACTGCTCACTAACCTAAGACTGCAGAGGTACTCCTCCTGTCGAGTACCGTGGGCCAGCCACCCAAACACAGTAGTGCTTCCCGCCGGGGTATGCCACCCAAACACAGTAGTGCACACCCCATAGTAGCCTGCTGAGGTACTCTATGGACGAGTACCACGGGTCTGCACTATCACACAGGTAGTGCTCCGTCTGCCATGGGACTGCACCTCACAATGTAGTGCTCCATCGACTGGGCTAGTCGACTCACTCCAAGTCGAGTCGGTCAAGCAGACGTTAGGTCTCAGTCGGCTACACGGTCTCCGTACTCCACACGCTCGTCTCTGGGAGGGTCCGCTCCACGAGCTACAAGTTGATACTCCAAGTATCTTGAAGTCTCATGAATAAGTATCTCAAAGGACCGCCTCGTCATAGGGGTCTCAACGCAACATTCAATAATAGCGCCAAATATACATAATAACGCCAATATTTTAACATTCAATATATTTTCAGTGTTATTTTAACATTCAATATAATAGTGCCAAATATATTATCAGTGTTTTTTTAATATTCATAATTGCGACAATATTTTAATAGCACCAATATTTTAATAGTGCCAATAATAGAGCCAAAGTATGGTGCCAAATATTACTTGGCGCTAAATAATAGTGTCAATATTTTAACATTCATTAATAGCGCCAAATATTCATAATAGTGCCAATATATTAATAGTGGCATATAAATGCGCCTCATAATAGCACCAAATAATAGCGCCAAATAATAGCGCAATATAATAGCGCCAAATATTTTTTGGTGCCAAATATTCATAATAGTGCCCAAAAATTGCGCAAAAAAATAGCGCCAAAAAAAAGCTCCAAAAAAATCGCCATATAATAGCGCCAATAATAGCACCAAATAATAGCACCAATATATTCATAATAGCGCCAATAAATAATAGCGCCAAAACATAGCGCCAGTATATTCATAATAGTTCCAATATTAGCACCAATATATTCATAGCGCCATTTATTCATAATAGCGCCAATATATTTATAAAGCCAACTAATTGAGCCTAATAATATCACCAAATAATAGTGCCAAATAATTGCGCCAAATCATTGTGCAAAATAATAGCGTCAATATTTTAACATTCATTAATAGCGCCAAATATTCATAATAGCGCCAATATATTAATAGCGCCGATATATTAATAGCGCCAAATAAATGCGCCTAATAATAGCGCCAAATAATTGTGCCTAATAATTGCGACGAATAATTGGGCCAAATAACTGCCCCAAATAATACCTCCAAATAATAGTGCCATATAATGGCGCCAAATAATTTTTGGCACCAAATATTCATAATAGCGCCAAAAAATAGTGCCAAATAATAGCGTCAATATATTCATAATAGCGCCAATATATAATAGTTCCAAATAATAGCGCCTATATTTTCATAATAGTGCCAATAATAGCGCCCATAATAGTACGAATATATTCATAGCTCCATTTATTCAAAATAGCGAAAATATATTTATAGCGCAAAATAATAGCGCCAAATAATAGCACCAAATAATAGCGACAAATAATTGCGTCAAATAATAGCGCCAAATAATTGCGCTGAATAATTGCGCCTAATAACAGCGCCAAATAATAGTGCCAAATAATCTCGCCAAATAATTGCGCCTAATAACAGCGCCAATTAATAGTGCCATATAATCGCACCAAATATTTTTTGGCCAAAAATATATAAATAGCGCCAATATATTGTGCCAAATAATCGTGCCGAATAATTGCACAAAATAATTTCACCAAATAGTAGCGTTATATAATAGCGCCAAATATTTTTTGGCACCAAATATTCATAATATCGCCAAATAATAGCGCCAAATAATAGCGCCAATAATAGCGTCAAATTACGGTGCCAATAATCGCGCCAATATTTGGTGCCAATATTTGGCGATATTATTTTGCGCCAAATAATAGCACCAATATTTAAACATTCAATAATAGCACCAATAAAAGCGCCAATAATAGCACCAATAATAGCGCCATTATATAGCACCAATATATTGATAGCGCTATTTAATAGCGCCATATAATAGCGCCATATAATAGCGTCAAATATTGGCACCATATAATAGCGCCATATAATAGGGTCATATAATAGGGCCCAATAATAGCGCTAGATAATAGCGCCAATATATTCATAGCGCCAATATATTTATAATAGCGGCAAAAAATAATAGCGCCAAAAAATATCTCCAGTATATTCATAATAGTGCCAATATTAGCACCAATATATTCATAGCGCCATTTTTTCATAATAGCGCCAATATATTTATAGCGCCAAATAATTGCGCTTAATAATATCGCCAAATAATAGCACCAAATAATTGCGCCAAATAATTGTGCAAAATAATAGCGTCAATATTTTAATATTCATTAATAGAGCCAAATATTCATAATAGCGCCAATATATTAATAGCGCTAATATATTAATAGTGACAAATAATTGCGCTTAATAATAGCGCCAAATAATTGTGCCAAATAATTGCGCCAAATAATTGCGCCAAATAACTGCGCCAAATAATAGAGCCAAATAATACCACCAAATAATAGTGCCATATAATGGCGCCAAATATTTTTTGGCACCAAATATTCATAATAGCGCCAAAAAATAGCGCCAAAAAATAGCGCCAAAAAATAGCGCCAAATAATAGCGCCAATAATAGCGCCAATATATTCATAATAGCGCCAGTATATAACAGTGCCAAATAATAGTGCCTATATATTCATAATAGTGCCAACAATAGCGCCCAAAATAGCGCCAATATATTCATAGCTCTATTTATTCATAATAGCGCAAATATATTTATAGTGCAAAA
The DNA here is from genome assembly GCA_963277665.1 of Viscum album. Taxonomy (NCBI): domain Eukaryota; kingdom Viridiplantae; phylum Streptophyta; class Magnoliopsida; order Santalales; family Viscaceae; genus Viscum; species Viscum album. Next base: position 900,899,277 of record OY728127.1, read on the forward strand.
TAGTAGCGCCAAATAATAGTGCCAAATAATAGCGCCAAATAATTGCGCCAAATAATTGTGCCAAATAATCACGCCAAATAATTGCGCCTAATAACAGTGCCAAATAATAGTGCCATATAATCGCACCAAATATTTTTTGGCGCAAAATATATAAATACCGCCAATATATTGCACCAAATAATTGCATCAAATAATAGCGCTATATAATAGCGCCAAATATTTTTTGGCGCCAAATATTCATAATATCGCCAAATAATAGTGCCAAATAATATCTCCAATAATAGCGTCAAATTACGCAGCCAATAATCGCGCCAATATTTGGTGCCAATATTTGGATCTATTATTTTGCGCCAAATAATAGCACCAATATTTAAAAATTCAATAATAGCGCCAATAAAAGTGCCAATAACAGCACCAATAATTGCACCAATAATAGCGCCATTATATAGCACCAATTATAGCGCCAATATATTGATAGCGCCATTTAATAGCGCCAAATAATAGTGCCATATAATAGCGCCAAATATTGGCGCCATATAATAGCGCCATATAATAGGGCCATATAATAGGGCCAAATAATAGGGCTATATAGTAGTGCCAAATATAATAGCACCAAATACTAGCGCCAATATATAGTTCCACTAATATCGCCAATATATTCATAGCCCCATTTAATAGGGCCAAATAATAGCGCCATATAATAGCGCCAAATATTAGCGCCATATAATAGCGAGATATAATAGCACCATATAATAGCGCCATGTAATAGCGCCATATACTAGCGCCAAATATAATAGCGCCAAATAATAGCGCCAAATAATTTCACCAAATAATAGCACCAAATATTTGGTGCCAAATATTCATAATAGCGCCAAATAATAGCACCAAATAATAGTGCTAATAATGGCGCCAAATAATAGAGCCAAATATTCATAATAGCGCCAAATAATAGCACCAATAAAAGCGCCAAATAATAGCGCCAATAATAGCGGCAATATTTTGCGCCAATGATATTTGGTGCCAATATTTGGCCCTATTATTTGGAAAAAAATAATAGCCCCAACATTTTAACATTCAATAATAGCGCCAAATATTCATAATAGTGCAAATATTTTAACATTCAATATATTTTCAGTGTTATTTTAACATTCAATATAATAGCACCAAATATATTTTCAGTGTTATTTTAATATTCATAATAGTGCCAATATTTTAATAGCACCAATAATAGCGCCAAATATAATTTGGCACCAAATTATAGCGCCAAATAATAGTGTCAAATAACAGCGCCAAAAATAGCGCCAATATTTTAACATTCATTAATAGTTCCAAATATTCATAATAACGCCAATATATTAATAGCGGCAAATATTTGTGCGTAATAATGGCGCCAAATAAAGGCGACAAATAACTGCGCCAAATAACTGCGCCAAATAATTGTGTTAATTAATAGCGCCAAATAATAGCACCATATAATAGCGCCAAATATTTTTTGGGGCCAAATATTCATAATAGTGCCAAAAAATAGCGCCAAAAAATAGTGTCATATAATAGCGCCAATAATAGCACCAAATAATAGCTTAAATAATAGCCCCAATATATTCATAGCACAAATATATTCATAATAGAGCCAATATATAATAACGCCAGTATATTTATAATAGTGCCAATATTAGCGCCAATATATTCATAGCGCCATTTATTCATAATACATCCAATATATTTATAGTGCCTAATAATAGCTCCAAATAATTATGCCAAATAAATGCGCCAAATAATAGCGCCAATATTTTAACAGTCATTAATAGCGCCAAATATTCATAATTTCACCAATATATTAATAGTTCCAAATAATTGCGCCTAATAATAGCGCCAAATAATAGTGCCAAATAATTGTGCCAAATATTTGTGCCAAATAACTGCGCCAAATAATAGCGCCAAATAATACCGCCAAATAATAGTGCCATATAATGGCGCCAAATATTTTTTGGCGCCAAATATTCATAATATCACCAAAAAATAGTGCCAAAAAATATTGCCAAATTATAGCTCCAATAATAGCACCAAATAATAGCGCCAATAATAGCGCCAATATATTCATAATAGTGCAAATAATAGGGCCAATAATAGCGCCAATATATTTATAGCACCAATATATTCATAATAGCGCTAATATATAATAGCGCCAATATATTCATAATAGTGCTAATAATAGCGACAATAATAGCGCCAATATATTCAAAGATCTATTTATTCATAATAGCGCAAATATATTTATAGCGCAAAATAATAGTGTCAAATAATTGCGCCAAATAATTGTGCTAAATAATAGTGCCAATATATTCATAATGTTGCCAATAATATAGACAATAATAGCGCCAATATATTCATAGCCCCATTTATTCATAATTATGCACATATATTTATAGCAAAATAATTGAGCCCAATAATAGCGCCAAATAATTGCACCAAATAATAGTGCCATATAATAGCGCCAAATATTTTTTGACGCAAAATATATAAATAGCGCCAATATATTACGCCAAATAATTACGCCAAATAATTGCGCCTAATAATAGTGCTAAATAATAGTGCCATAAAATAGCACCAAATATTCATTATAGCGCCAAATATTCATAATAGCGCTAAATAATAGCGCCAAATAATAGGGCCGATAATAGCGTCAAATTATGGCACCAATAATCGTGCGAATATTTGGCGCCAATATTTTGCGCCAAATAATAGTGCCAATATTTAAACATTCAATAATAGCGCTAATAAAAGCACCAATAACAGCACCAATAATATCGCTAATAATAACGCCAATATATAGTGCCAATATATTCATAGCGCCATTTAATTGCGCCAAATAATAGCCCCATATAATAGCGCCAAATATAATACTGCCAAATAATCACGCCAATATATAGCGCCAATAATAGGACCAATATATTCATAGCACCATTTAATAGTGCCAAATAATAGCGCCATATAATAGCGCCAAATATTAGGGCCATATAATAGCGCCATATAATAGCGCCAAATAATAGCGCCATATAATAGCGCCAAATATAATAGCGCCAAATAATAGCGCCATATAATAGTGCCAAATAATATTGCAAAATAATAGCGCCAAATATTTGGCGCCAAATTTTCATAATAGTACCAAATAATAGGGCTAATAATAGCGCCAAATAATAGAGCCAAATATTCATAATCGCGCCAAATATTTGGCGCCATATATTCATAGTAGTGCCAAATATTTTTTGGTGCCAAATATTCATAATAGCGCCAAATTATAAATCCAAATCATAGCGCCAATAAAAGCATCAAATAATAGCGCCAATATTAGCGTCAATATTTGATGCCAAATAACAGCGCCAATATTTTAACATTCAATAATAGCGCCATATATTCATAATAGGACCAATATTTTAACATCAACATATTTTTAGTGTTATTTTAACATTCAATATAATAGCACCAAATATATTTTCAGTGTTATTTTAATATTCATAATAGTGCCAATATTTTAATAGCGCTAATAATAGTGCCAAAGAATGGTGCCAAATATTATTTGGCACCAAATAATAGCGCCAAATAATAGCGCCAATATTTTAACATTCATTAATAGCGCCAAATATTCATAATGGTGCCAATATATTAATAGCGGCATATAATTGCGCCTAATAATAGCGCCAAATAATTGCACCAAATATTTGCGTCAAATAACTACGCCAAATAATATCGCTATATAATAGCGCCATATAATTGCGCCATATAATTGTGCCAAATATTTTTTGGTGCCAAATATTCATAATAGTGCCAAAAAATAGCGCCAAAAAAAGCGACAAATAATTGCACTTATAATAGCACCAAATAATAGCGCCAATAATAGCACCAATATATTCATAGCGCTAAATAATAGTGCCAAATAATATAGCCAAATAATAGGGCCAATAATAGCGTCAATATATTCATAGCACTAAATAATTGCGCCTGATAATAGTGCCAAATAATAGCACTAAATAATAGCGCCAAATAATTGCGCCAAATAATTGCGCAAAATAATTGCGCCTAATAACAACGCCAAATAATAGCGCCAAATATTTTTTTGCGCAAAATATATAAATAGCGCCAAATAATTGCACCAAATATTTTCCCTAAATAACTGCGCCAAATAATAGCGCCAAATAATACCGCCAAATAATAGCGCCATATAATAGCGCCAAATATTTTTTGGCGTAGAATATTCATAATAGTGCCAAAAAATAGCGCCAATTAATTGCGCCTAATAATAGTGCCATATAATAGTGCCAATTTTTTTGGCGCCAAATATTCATAATAGCGCCAACTAATTGCGCCAAAATAATAGCGCCAAATAATAGCACCAATAATAGCAACAAATTATGGCGCCAATAATCGTGCCAATATTTGGCGCTATTATTTTGCGCCAAATAATAGCGCCAATATTTAAACATTCCATAATAGCGCCAATAAAAGCGCCAATAAAAGCACCAATAATAGTGCCAATAATAACGCCAATAATAGCGCCAATATATAGCGCCAATAATAGCACCAATATATTCATAGCGCCACTTAATAGTGCCATATAATAGCGCCATATAATAGGGGAAAATATTAGCGCCATATAATAGTGCCATATAATAGCACCACATAATAGCACCAAATAATAGCGCCATATAATAGCGCCAATAATAGCGCCAAATAATCTCACCAATATATAGCGCCAATATATATCACCAATAATAGTGCCAATATATTCATAGAGCCATTTAGTAGGGACAAATAATAGCGCCAAATATTAGCGTCATATAACAGCGCCAAATATTAGCGTCATATAATAGTGCTAAATAATAGCGCCATATAATAGCGTCAAATATAATAGTGCCAAATAATAGCGCCAAATAATAGAGCCAAATAATATTTCCAAATAATAGCACCAAATATTTGCTGCCAAATATTCATAATAGCGCCAAATAATAGCGCCAATAATAGCACCAAATAATAGAGCCATATATTCATAATAGCGCCAAATATTTGGCGCCATATATTCATAGTAGCGCAAAATATTTTTTGGCACCAAATATTCATACTAGCGCCAAATAATAGTGCCAAATTATAATGCCAATAAAATCGCCAAATAATAGAGCCAATAATTGCGCCAATATTTGGCGCCAATATTTGGAACCAATAATATTTGGCGCCAGTATTTGGCGCTATTATATGGTGCCAAATAATTGCGCGATATTTTAACATTCAATAATAGCGCCAAATATTCATATTAGTGCCAATATTTTAACATTCAATATATTTTCAGTGTTATTTTAACATTCAATACAATAGCTTCAAATATATTTTTAGTGTTATTTTAATATTCATAATAACGCCAATATTTTAATAGCGCCAATAATAGCTCCAAATAATAGTGCCAAATAATAGCGCCAAAAAATAGCGCCAATATTTTAACATTAATTAATAGCGACAAGTATTCATAATAGCGTCAATATATTAATAGCGGCAAATAATTGCGCCTAATAATTGCGCCAAAATAGTAGTGCCAAATATATTTAGGTACCAAATATTTTTAGGTTCCAAATATTCACAATAGTGCGAAAAAATAGCGCCAAAAAATAGCACCATATAATAGCGCCAATAATAGCGCCAAATAATAGTGCCAATAAGAGCGCCAATATATTCATAACGCCAAATAATAGTGCCAATATATTCATAATAACACCAATATATAATAGTGCCAACTTATTGCACCAATATATTCATAATGGTGCCAATAATAGCGCCAATATATTCATAGTGCCATTTATTCATAACAGCGCCAATATAATTATAGCGCAAAATAATTGCGCCTAATAATAGTGCCAAATAATAGCGCCAAATAATTGTGCCAAATAATTGCGCCTAATTAATGCGCAAAATAATTGCGCCTAATAAGAGCGCCAAATAATAGCGCCTTATAATAGTGCTAAATATTTTTTGGCGCAAAATATATAAATTGCGCCAATATATTGCGCTAAATAATTGCGCCAAATAATAGCGCCAAATAATAGCTCCATAAAAAACGCCTAATATTTTTTGGCGCTAAATATTTCTAATAGCGCCAAATAATAGTGCCAAATAATAACACCAATACTAGCATCAAATTATGGCACTAATAATCGCGCCAATATTTGGCGCTATTATTTTGCGCCAAATTATAGCACCAATATTTAAACATTCAATAATAGTGCCAACAAAATCACCAATAACAATACCAATAATAGCACCAATAATATAGCCAATATATTCATAGCTCCATTTAATAGCGCCAAATAATAGCGCCATATAATATCGTCAAATATTAGCGCCATATAATAGCGCAAAATCATAGCGCCATATAATAGCGCCAAATATAATAGCTCCAAATAATAGTACCAAAATATCGCACCAATAATAGCTCCAATATATTCATAGCGCCATTTAATAGGGAAAAATAATTGTGCCATATAATAGCGCCAAATATTAGCACCATATAATAGCGCCATATAATAGAGCCAAATAATAACGCCATATAATAGTGCCAAATATAATAGCGCCATATAATAGTGCCAAATATAATAGCGCCACATAATGGCGCTAGATAATAGCGCCAAATAACATCACCAAATAATAGCACCAAATATTAGGCGCCAAATATTCATAATAGCGCCAAATAATAACGCCAAATAATAGCGTAAATAATAGCATCAAATAATAGAGCCAAATATTCATAATTGCGCCAAATATTTTGCGCCATATATTCATAGCAGTGCCAAATATTTTTTGGGGCCAAATATTCATAATAGCGCCAAATTATAGCACCTATAAAAGCGCCAATAATAGTGGCAATATTTGGAGCTATTATTTGGCGCCAAATAATAGCGCCAATATTTTAACATTCAATAATAGCTCCAAATATTCATAATAGAGCCAATATTTTAACATTCACTATATTTTCACTGTTATTTTAACATTGAATATAATAGCGCCAAATATATTTTCAATTTTTATTTTAATATTCATAATAGTGCCAATATTTTAATAGCACAAATATTTTAGTAGCACAAATAATAGCACCAAAGAATGGCGCCAAGTATTATTTGGCGCTAAATAATAGCGCCATTATTTTAAAATTCATTAATAGCGCCAAATATTCATAATAGTGCCAATATATTAATAGTGGCATATAACTGCGCCAAATAATTGCGCCAAATAATTGCACTAAATATTTGCACAAAAGAACTGCACCACATAATAACGCCAAATAATAGCTCCAAATAATAGCGCCATATAATAGCGCCAAATATTTTTTGGCGCCAAATATTTAAAATTCCGCCAAAAAATAGCACCCAAAAATAGGGCCAAAAAATAGCGCCATATAATAGCACCAATAATAGCACCAAATAATAGCACGAATAATATCGCCAATATATTCATAGCGCCAAATAATAGTTCCAATATATTCATAATAGCACCAATATATAATAGCGCCAAATAATAACGCCACTATATTCATAATAGTGCCAATATTAGCACTAAAATATTCATAGCGCCATTTATTTATAATGGTGCCAATATATTTATAGCGCCATATAATTGCGCCTAATAATAGTGCCTGTAGAGACCCGAAGCCTGACGTACATGGACATTACATTACATTTGCGGAATACTTAGTACATAACAAAAACGCACACACAAGGATCGTAATAGTTTAGTGTCTTTGGAAACTCGGAATAAAATCTTCTAATCGTGGTGAAAGATCTTCAACATCTCCCATAAAGATCTTCCATTTTTTTTACCTAAAACCATTCTTTATATCCTGGGGAAAAGAAAACATAAAAGGGTGAGCTCAAATGCTCAGTAAGGGTAAATAAAGGAAATAAAAATCATATCATGTTTTTTTGAAAATCAAAACCTGCAAAAGAGATCATAATATCTTAACATGGAATAAATCATAGAAGTGAAAATGAGATCACCATAATCATAACATGAAACTTGAAACTTTGTGGCATGCACACATAATCATGGAAAATCATTTCTTGTTAGTCATGACTCATTGCCAAGACTATCTTAGTGGACAAAGTCCCTTTCTGAATCGAGTAACCCTCGTTTCAGTCCTGTTTCACTGAACCGGTATAACCTACCATTCCATCCATGTCTATCTCATGAGATATAAAATCTTTACCCAATGCATTGGAGGGAGATATAGGTCCCACCCATCTTATAATGAATCCTTTCTTATGTGTGCCACATTATCATAAATCATACATCATCGCATAACCCATGTAACAAAAATGGGATTCTTGAAACATCATGACATCATAAAATAAATCTTATAAGGCAAATTACTTCATAAAAATAATCCCCTCACAACATAATCAAATCAATGTAATTAAAGGGATAAAAACAGAACCCTTTATTATCTTAGATGGAAAATAATTTTGATAAAACACTTGAACTTCATTCTTGAGGAAAATATCAAAAACATTTTTCCTTTCATAACATGTCATAAAACTATAAAATAAAAGAAGTTGATTAAAAATAAACTTTAAAACTTGTAAAGGAAGCTTCTTGGAAATAATTTTTTAAAAATCCATTCATGCCGTATCAGTTTAAAAAAACATTTTTTGTACTTTTGTCGGAAAAGTCAAAAAGTACCTCGTACGAAAAACGACAAAAGATTCCTTTCATACATTTTACTAAAGACTCACCGAAGGGTAAAAAATGGATTTAAACAATTGTAGGTGGATGGAGATAATATTACATATTGATTAAACATGGATGTGGATGATAAAATACACCCTAGTAAATACTTACGAATAAACAATCTCGGATAAAAATGAGATTGTGATATTTCCCTTACCTTATGTCCGACTTGCTTTGTAAGTGTCCGAACCTCCTGTATAATGATTTAAATCATGTTATTGACTTATTCCAGAATCATATTCATTGTTATGATATCATATATGGTTCACTTATGACATTATATTACCCGTTCTTTTGTAAATTTCATGTTAAAGAAGCATTTTGGGTAAAATCGTTTCATTTATCGTAGGTGTTTTGACTTGTTGTTCTTGACATAATTATTAATTATATCATGATTTACTTACTTCCAGAATATAAAATATGATTTATATATCATATATATTCAGTATATATATATATATATAATAGTTAGATAAATAAAATGAAAAACACCGTTCATGGAGACGGTAGTCCGTACGTACGCATGAACGCTGTTTTCCTTTCCTTATTGTCTTGAAATGGAAGTAAGTAGATGAAATACATATGTATATATATACATAAATCCAGTAGCTTTATAATGTCATATATTTCATTATTATTTCTTATATATACTTTATAATCATTCTTAAATGGTTAACATGGAGAATGAATCTCATCGCGTCGTGGAGACGGTAGTCCGTACGTACGCACGAGCGATGATATCATTTCTATAAATATTGAATTGAATTGGAGTGGATTATACAATATATCAGAATCAATATGATGTTGTAATAACTATGTATAGTTATTCTTTACACCATTATACCCATCCATGTAAGGTGGTGGTGGAAAATAGATTACACCACGGCGTGGAGACGGTATTCCGTACGTACGCACGCGCGGTGATTTCTTTTTCCGTAGGATGGATAGATGGTGAAATAGGGTTGTTTCATACTTATAATAACATATCAGTATATGAGTGATACTGATGTGATTACTTCATAATGAAACAACCTAAGAAGAAGAAGTGGAAGAAGAAATAAAGATGAAAGAATTGGTAACGGTAATTACCTCTTCTTTGAAGTGCCTCTTTGAGACCTCCTCTTAGGGCACTAGAATTGGTCTTTGAGGAAGACCAGATCCTCTAGGATGTTTCTAGGGAAGTGGAGAAGAGATTTTGGCAGGGGTTGGCCGAGCTTGAGTGCTCAAATTGGTGTGAGGAGGAGGGGGGGGGAGGTGTCCTTTTATAGGGGAGGAGAGGGGCACCTTAGGAATATCTCAAAATATTATTTTATATTAATGTCAAAATCGGTTTATAATGGTTTCAAAGGGTCCTATTTCGAAGCTAAAGTGGGTATGGGTCGAAATCCTATCAACCAATAGAATTTAGACAAGTTTAGGATATTATTTTAACCTTATCAATTAGATTTAACTCTAAGTTAAATAATTTAACTTTTACCATGTCTTTTTGTTTTCTTTCACTATATGGTTAATAAACATACTATAACATGCCAAACGAACCCCAAATTGTTTATTATTAATATATATATCTTTATATAAGTCATTTGGCCGAACCTTAGATTTTTAGGAATACAATAACAATATATAATATAATATTTGATTTAAAAACTATTTTGTGTCAATTTTGACACTATTTGATATATGATTTTTGTGAAAGTCATAACAGAATTAAATGTTCTAACCAGGTTGATTAAATCAACATTAATATATCATAGTAACCTAGAAAATTAGTGGAATTCATAAAAAATCTCAAATTTCATTTATTTTGGTGTTTATAACATCAATTATGTCAATATTTCATTAATAAGATAATTATTGCATCATCGTTGTGTCATAAATAAATTAAATTATTTTATGTCTAAAAATTACAAATAAAATACCATCATGTATGAAATCTTTTTAGCTTCCTAATGAATATTTACAATCGAATTTATCTTATGTATAACCCCATATTAAAAATGATTTACGTATTAAACTTTGATTTTAACTATTTTAACCTTTCTTTAAATAAATTAATAATAAATGTCCTAATCTAATCCAAGTGGGCCTAAATGGTCATATTTTATTCCTAAGTTTGTTTTTGGTCAAATTACACTTGTCCAATAGAATTAGGACATGTGTTAGGGTAATAGTAATATCATATTTACCCTTAATTACCCTATTTACTATTAACCGCGGTAAAAAAAGTAAAAAGTTACTATTCACCAAAAAATTATATTCATCTCATTGAACCACATTTTAGTCCTTGATATTAACCGTGTCTCTCGGATTTTCAAAATTCCATTCACAGAAGCGGCAAAATTAAGTTTTATGAAAAATTCAGTTTTTTTAAACTACCACTTAGTAGTTTCACTATTCATCAAAAATTGATGTTTTTCAGAACAATGTCAAAATTTCATCCTAAGCTATATTTAATATTCCGAATTCAAAAATGAAATCTATTTTACCAAATTCATAACATAGAAGTTGCATTAATTAATTTTATAATTAAATCCTGCTGTTAAAATAAATAGCGTGTTTTTAGGAAACAATATATATCAAAAGACTGACACTTGATTATGTCTGCTTTAAATGTGAAATTACAACCAATGACCAACATTGTATTAAATTGTAAAAATATATTCTAAATATACTTTAAAAACACTCAAATTAATAATTTATCACTATTAATTATTTCGATTAAAAAAGTTGTTTTTAATTATAATTTAGTAATTTTCACTATTCATCAGAATATGAAAGTTATCCGAAAAGTACCAAAATTTCACCTTAGGCTAAATTCGATACTCCGAATCCAAGAATGAAGTTAATTTTGAAAAAATAAGATTTACAGAATTTTAAAAAGTAGTTATTACTATTCATAACGGCTAGTTTTAATAATATTTTAATAGCACATCGTTGTTTAGTGAAACTCGGTATTGCGTATTACACACGCTATCGAGGAAGGTCGCGATTGCGTGTAATGCAAGGCAAGACAAGGATGCGTGTTGTGCAAGCTCCTTTTGGTGTAGCGTACAACACAAGACATTAATAAAATTAAAAAGAATATTTTTTTATAAAATCTTGGGCTGTTACAGTGCCAAATAATAGCGCCAAACAATTGTGCCAAGTAATAGTGTCAATATTTTAACATTCATTAATATTGCCAAATATTCATAATAGCGCCAATATATTAATAGCGCCAAATAATTACGACTAACAATAACGCCAAATAATAGCGCCAAATAATAGCGCCAAATATGTTCGTCAAATAACTAGACCAAATAATAGCGCCAAATAATACCACCACATAATAGTGCCCTATAATGGCGCCAAATATTTTTTGGCTCCAAATATTCATAATAGCGCCAAAAAATAGCGCCAAAAAATAGCGCAAAAAAATAACGCCAATAATAGCACCAAATAATAGCGCCAATAATAGCGCCAATATATTAATAGTGCCAAATAATAGCGCCAATATATAATAGCGCCAAATAATAGCGCCATATAATAACACCAAATATTTTTTGGTGAAAAATATATAAATAGAGCCAATATATTGCGCCAAATAATTGCACCAAATAATTGCGCCAAATAATTGCGCCAAAAAATAGTGCCAAATAATAGTGCCAAGAATAGTACGAATATATTTATAGCTCCAAATAATAGAGCCAAATAATAGCACCAATATATTCATAATAGTGCTACTAATAGCGCCAATATATTCATAGCTCCATTAATTCATAATAGCGCAAAATAATAGTGCAAAATAATAGCGCCAAATAATTGTGCCAAATAATTGCGCCAAATATTTGCGCCAAAGTGCCAATAATAGCGCCAATATATTCATAGCTCCATTAATTCATAATAGTGCAAAATAATAGCACAAAATAATAGCGCCAAATGATTGTTCCAAATAATTGCGCCAAGTATTTGCGCCAAATAACAGCGCCAAATAATAGCGCCAAAAAATACGACCAAATAATAGTGCCGTATAATGGCGCCAAATATTTTTTGGTGCCAAATATTCATAATATCACCAAAAAATAGCGCCAAAAAATATTTCCAAATTATAGCTCCAATAATAGCGAAAAATAATAGCGCCAATAATAGCACCAATATATTTATAGCGCTAATATATTCATAATAGCGCCAATATATAATAGCACCAATATATTCATAATAGTTCCAATAAGAGCGCCAATAATAGTGCCAATATATTTATATCGCCAATATATTCATAATAGTGCCAATATATAATAGCGCCAATATATTTATAATAGTGCCAAAAATAGCGACAATAATAGCGCCAATATATTCAAAGCTCCATTTATTCATAATAGCGCAAATATATTTATAGCGCCAAATAATTGCGCCAAATAATTGCGCCAAATAATAGCGCCAAATAATAGCACCAATATATTCATAATGTTGCCAATAATATAGCCAATAATAGCGCCAATATATTCATAGCGCCATTTATTCATAATTGTGCCCATATATTTATAGCAAAATAATTGATCCTAATAATAGCGCCAAATAATTGCACCAAATAATTGCGCCTAATAATAGCGCTAAATAATAGTGCCAAATATTCATAATATCCCCAAATATTCAAAATAGCGTAAAATAATAGTGCCAAATAATAGGGCTAATAATAGCGTCAAATTATGGCACAAATAATCGCGCGAATATTTGGCGCCAATATTTTGCACCAAATAATAGCGCCAATATTTAAACATTCAATAATAGCGCCAATAAAAGCACCAATAACAGCACCAATAATATCGCCAATAATTGCGCCAATATATAGCGCCAATATATTCATAGCGCCATTTAATAGCGCCAAATAATAGCCCCATATAATAGCACCAAATATAATAGTGCCAAATAATCGCGCCAATATATAGCGCCAATAATAGGACCAATATATTCATAGCACCTTTTAATAGAGCCAAATAATAGCGCCATATAATAGAGCCAAATATTAGGGTCATATAATAGCGCCATATAATAGCCCCAAATAATAGCGCCATATAATAGCGCCAAAAATAATAGCGCCAAATAATAGCGCCAAATAATAGCACCAAATAATAGCACCAAATAATATCACAAAATAATAGCGCCAAATATTTGGCGCCAAATTTTCATAATAGCACCAAATAATAGGGCTAATAATACCGCCAAATAATAGAGCCAAATATTTATAATAGCGCCAAATATTTGGCGCCATATATTCATAGTAGTGCCAAATATTTTTTGGTGCCAAATATTCATAATAGCGCCAAATTATAGCGCCAATAAAAGCACCAAATAATAGCACCAATAATAGCGTCAATATTTGGTGCCAAATAATAGCGCCAATATTTTAACATTCAATAATAGCACCAAATATTCATAATAGCGCCAATATTTTAATATTTAATATATTTTTAGTGTTATTTTAACATTCAATATAATAGCACGAAATATATTTTCACAGTTATTTTAATATTCATAATATCGCCAATATTTTAATAGCACCGATATTTTTATAGCGCCAATAATAGCGCCAAAGAATGGCACCAACTATTATTTGGCGCCATATAATAGCGCCAATATTTTAACATTCATTAATATCTCCAAATATTCATAATAGTGCCAATATATTAATAGCGGCATATAATTGCGCCTAATAATAACACCAAATAATAGCGCCATATAATAGCGCCATATAATTACGCCATATAATTGTGCCAAATATTTTTTGGTGCCAAATATTCATAATAGCGCCAAAAAATAGCGCCATATAATAGCGCCAATAATAGCGCCAAATAATAGCGCCAAAAATAGCACGAATATATTCATAGCGCCAAATAATAGTGCCAAATAATAGCGCCAAATAATACGGCCAATAATAGCGCCAATATATTAATAGCGCCAAATAATTACGCCTGATAATAGCGCCAAATAATAGCGCTAAATAATAGCGCCAAATAATTGCGGCAAATAATTGCGCCAAATAATTGCGCAAAATAATTGCGCCTAATAACAACGTCAAATAATAGCCCCATATAATAGCGCCAAATATTTTTGGCACAAAATATATAAATAGCCCCAAATAATTGCACCAAATATTTGCCCCAAATAACTGCGTCAAATAATAGCACCAAATAATACCTCCAAATAATAGCGCCATATAATAGCGCCAAATATTTTTTGGCGCAGAATATTCATAATAGTGCCAAAACATTGCGCCTAATAATAGTGTCATATAATACTGCCAATTTTTTTTGGCGCCAAATATTTAGAATAGCGCCAACTAAGAGCGCCAAAACAAGGGCGCCAAATAATAGCGCCAATAATAGCATCAAATTATGGTTCCAATATTTGGCGCTATTATTTTGTGCCAAATAATAGCACCAATATTTAAACATTCAATAATAGCGCAAATAAAAGCACCAATAACAGCACCAATAATAGCGCCAATAATAGCGCCAATATATAGCGCCAATAATAGTGCCAATATATTCATAGCGCCACTTAATAGCGCCATATAATAGGGCCATATAATAGCGCCAAATATTAGCGCCATATAATAGTGTCATATAATAGCGCCATTTAATAGCGCCAAATAATAGCGCTACATAATAGCGCCATATAATAGCGCCAAATTATCACGCCAATATATAGCGCCAATGTATATCGCCAATAATAGCGCCAATATATTCATAGCGCCTTTTAGTAGGGCCAAATAATAGCACCATATAATAGCGCCAAATATTAGTGTCATATAATAGTGCCAAATATTAGCGCCATATAATAGTGCCAAATAATAGCACCATATAATAGCGCCAAATATAATAGCGCCAAATAATATCGCCAAATAATATCGCTAAATAATAGCACCAAATATTTGCTGCAAAATATTCATAATAGCACCAAATAATAGCGCCAATAATATTGCCAAATAATAGAGCCATATATTCATAATAGCGCCAAATAATTGGCGCCTTATATTCATAGTACCGCAAAATATTTTTTGGCACCAAATATTCATACTAGCGCCAAATAATAGTGCCAAATTATAATGCCAATAAAAGCGCCAACTAATAGCGCCAATAATTGCGCCAATATTTGGCCCCAATATTTGGCGCCAATATTTGGTACCAATAATATTTGGCGCCAGTATTTGGCGCTATTATATGGCGCCAAATAATTGCACCGAAATTTTAACATTCAATAATAGCGCCAAATATTCATAATAGCACCAATATTTTAACATTCAATATATTTTCAGTGTTTTTTTAACATTCAATACAATAGCGCCAAATATATTTTTAGTGTTATTTTATTATTTGTAATAGCGCCAATATTTTAATAGTGCCAATATTTTAATAGTGCCAATAATAGCTCCAAATAATATCGCCAAAAATAGCACCAATATTTTAACATTAATTAATAGATCCAAATATTCATAATAGCGCCAATATATTAATAGCGGCAAATAATTGCGCCTAATAATTGCGTCAAATAATAGTGCCAAATATTTTTAGGTGCCAAATATTTTTAGATCCAAATATTCACAATAGCGCCAAAAAATAGCGCCAAAAAATAGTGTCATATAATAGCGCCAATAATAGCGCCAAATAATTGTGCCAATAATAGCGCCAATATATTCATAGCGCCAAATAATAGTGCCAATATATTCATAATAACACCAATATATACTAGCGCCAACTAATAGCACCAATATATTCATAATGGTGCCAATAATAGCGCCAATATATTCATAGCGCCATTTATTCATAATAGCGCCAATATATTTACAGCGCAAAATAATTGAGCCTAATAATAGTGCCAAATAATAGTGCCAAATAATTGCGCCAAATAATTGTGCCGAATAAATGCGCAAAATAATTGCGCCTAATAAGAGAGCCAAAAAATATCTTCATATAATAGTGCCAAATATTTTTTGGCGCAAAATATATAAATAGTGCCAATATATTGCACCAAATAATTGCGCAAAATAATTGCGCCAAATACTTGCGCCAAATAATAGCGCCATAAAAAAGTGCCAAATATTTTTTGGCGCTAAATATTCATAATATGGCCAAATAATAGTGCCAAATAATAACACCAAAAATAGCATCAAATTATGGCGCCAATAATCGGGCCAATATTTGGCGCTATTATTTTCCGCCAAATTATGGCGCCAATATTTAAACATTCAATAATAGTGCCAATAAAAGCACCAATAACAACACCAATAATAGTGCCAATAATAGAGCCAATATATTCATAGCGTCATTTAATAGCGCCAAATAATAGCGTCATATGATACCACCAAATATTAGCGCCATATAATAGCTCAAAATCATAGCGCCATATAATAACGCCAAATATAATACCACCAATTAATAGTGCCAAAATATCGCACCAATAATAACGCCAATATATTCATAGCGCCATTTAATAGGGAAAAATAATAGCGCCAAATATTAGTGCCAAATATTAGCGACATATAATAGCGCTATATAATAGCACCATATAATAGCGTCATATAATAGCGCCAAATAATAGCGCCAGATAATAGTGCCAAATATAATAGCGCCATATAATAGTGCCAAATATAATAGCGCCACATAATAGTGCAAGATAATAGCGCCAAATAACATCACCAAATAATAGCACCAAATATTTGGCGCCAAATATTCATAATAGCACCAAATAATAGTGAAAATAATAGTGCCAAATAATAGAGTCAAATATTCAGAATAGCACCAAATATTTTCCGCCATATATTCATAGCAGTGCCAAATATTTTTTGGCGCCAAATATTAATCATAGCGCCAAATTATAGCACCAATAAAAGCGCCAAATAATAGCGCCAACAATAGTGGCAATATTTGGCGCTATTATTTGGCACCAAATAATAGCGCCAATATTTTAACATTCAATAATAGCGCCAAATATTCATAATAGCACCAATATTTTAACATTCAATATATTTTCACTGTTATTTTAACATTCAATATAACATCGCCAAATATATTTTCAATTTTTATTTTAATATTCATAATAGGGCCAATATTTTAATAGCACGAATATTTTAATAGCACCAATTATAACACCAAGGAATGGCGCCAAATATTATTTGGCGCTAAATAATAACGCCATTATTTTAAAATTCATTAATAGTGCCAAATATTCATAATAGTGCCAATATATTAATAGTGGCATATAATTGTGCCTAATAATAGCGCCAAATAATTGCGCCAAATATTTGCGCAAAATAACTACGCCACATAATAGCGCGAAATAATAGTTCCAAATAATAGCGCCAAATATTTTTTGTCACCAAATATTTATAATTCCGCCAAAAAATAGCGCCCAAAAACAGGGCCAAAAAACAGCGCCATATAATTGATCCAATAATAGCGCCAAATAATAGCGTGAATAATATCGCCAATATATTCATAGCACCAAATAATAGTTCCAATATATTCATAATAATGGAAATATATAATAGCGCCAAAGCGCCACTATATTCATAATAGTGCCAATATTAGCGCCAATATATTCATAGAGCCATTCATTCATAATAGCGCCAATATATTTAGAGTTCCAAATAATTGCGCCTAACAATAGATCCAAATAATATCGCCAAATAGTTACGCCAAATAATAGTGCCAATATTTTAACTTTCAATAATATCGCCAAATATTCATAATAACGCCAATATATTAATAGCACCAAATAATTGCCCCTAATAATAACGCCAAATAATAGCACCAAATAATAGCGTCAAATATGTGCGTCAAATAACTGCGCCAAATAATAGCGCCAAATAATACCGCCAAATAACAGTGCCCTATATTGGCGCCAAATATTTTTTGGCGCCAAATATTCATAATAGCGCAAAAAAATAGCGCCAAAAAATATCGCAAAAAAATAACGCCAATAATAGCACCAAATAATAGAGCCAATAATAGCGCCAATATATTTATAGCGGCAAATAATAGCGCCAATATATAATAGCTCCAAATAATAGTGTCATATAATAACACCAAATATTTTTTGGCGCAAAATATATAAATAGAGCCAATATATTGCACCAAATAATTGTGCCAAATAATTGCGCGAAAAAATAGCACCAAATAATAGCGCCAAGAATAGTGCCAATATATTTATAGCGCCAATATATAATAGTGCCAAATAATAGCACCAATATATTCATAATAGTGCCAAAAATAGCGCCAATATATTATAGTGCCAAATAATAGCACCAATATATTCATAATAGTTCCAATAATAGCGCCAATATATTCATAGCTCCATTAATTCATAATAGCGCAAATATATTTATAGCGCAAAATAATAGCGCCAAATAATTGCGCAAAATAATTGCGCCTAATAACAGCGCCTAATAACAGCTCCATATATTTTTTGCCACCAAATATATAAATAGCACCAATATATTGTGCCAAATAATTGCGCCAAATAATAGCGCCTAATAATAGCGCCAAATTACAGCACCATATAAGAGTGCCAAATATTTTTTGGCACCAAATATTCATAACAACGCCAAATAATAGCGCCAATAATAGCCTCAAATTATAGCGCCAATAATCACGCCAATATTTGGCGCCAATATTTGGTGCTATTATTTTTGCACAAAATTATAGCCCCAATATATAAATATTCAATAATAACACAAATAAAAGGGCCAATAACAACACTAATAATAGCACCATTATATAGCACCAATAATAGTGCCAAAATATTCATAGAGCCATTTAATAGCGCCAAATAATAGCGCCAAATATTGGCGCCATATAATAGTGCCATATAATAGTTCCATATAATAGTGCCAAATAATAGCGCCATGTAGTAGCGCCAAATATAATATCACCAAATAATACCGCCAATATATAGCACCAATAATATCACCAATATATTCATAGCGCCATTTAATAGGGCTAAATAATAGCGCCATATAATAGGGCCAAATAAAAGGGCAATATAATTGAGCCATATTATAGCGTCATATAATATGGTCGTATAATAGCGCCAAATAATAGCGCCATATAATAGCGCCAAATAATCACGCCAATATATAGCTTCAATAATAGCACCAACATATTCATAGCGCCATTTATTAGGGCCAAATAATAGCGCTATATTACAGCGCCAAATATTAGGGCCATATAATAGCACCATATAATAGTGCCAAATAATAGCGTCATATAATAGCGCCAAATATTATAGCACCAAATAATATCACCAAATAATAGTGCCAAATATTTGGCGCCAAATAATATCCCCAAATATTTGGTGCCAAATATTCATAATAGCGCCAAATAATAGTGCCAAATAATAGTGCGAATAATAGCGCCAAATAATAGAGCCAAATATTCATAATAGCTCAAAAAATTTGGCGCCATATATTCATAGTAGTGACAAATATTTTTTGGCGCAAAAAATTCATAATAGCGCCAAATAATAGCACCAATAAAAGCGCCAAATAATAGCACCAATATTTGGTGCCAATATTTGGCACTAATAATATTTAGTGCCAATATTTGGCGCTATTATTTGGCACCAAATAATAGCCCCAATATTTTAACATTCAATAATAGCGCCAAATAATCATAATAGCGCCAATATTTTAAAATTCAATATATTTTCAGTGTTATTTTAACATTCAATATAATAGAGCCAAATATATTTTCATTGTTATTTTAATATTCATAATAGCGCCAATATTTTAATAGTGCCAATATTTTAATAGCACCGATAATAGCGCCAAATAAGAGCCCCAAATATTATTTGGCACCAAATAATAGCGCCAAATAATAGCGCAAAAAAATATCGCCAAAAAACAGCGCCAATATTTTAACATTTATTAATAGCGCCAAATATTCATAATAGCGCAAATATATTAATAGCGGCAAATAACTGCGCCTAATAATAGCGCAAATTAATATATCCAAATAATTGTGCCAAATATTTTTTTGGCGCCAAATATTCAGAATAGAGCCAAAAAATAGCGCCATATAATAGCGCCAATAATAGCGCCAGATAATAGCAACAATAATAGCGCCAATATATTCATATCGCCAAATAATAATGTCAATATATTCATAATAGCACCAATATATTATGGCGCCAAATAATAGCGCCAATATATTCATAATAGTGCCAATAATAGCTGCAATATATTAACAACGCCATTTATTTATAATCTCGCCAAAATATTTATAGCGCCAAATAATTGCGCCTAAGAATAGCACCAAATAATAGTTCCAAATAACTGTGCCAAATAATAGCGCCAATATTTTAACATTCATTAATAGCGCAAATATATTAATTGCGCCAAATAATAGCGCCAAATAATATCGCAAAATAATAGCGCCAAATGTTTTTTGGCGCCAAATATTCATAATAGCGCAAAAAAATAGCGCCAATAATAGCGCCAAATAATAGCACCAATAATTGCGCCAATATATTCATAGCGCCAAATAATAGCGCCAATATATTCATAATAGCATCAATATATAATAGCGCAAATATATTCATAATAGTGCCAATAAGAGCGCAAATAATAGCTCCAATATATTCATAGCGCCATTTATTCATAATAGCGCCAATATATTTATAGCGCAAAATAATAGCACCTAATAATAGCGCCAAATAAGTGCCTCAAATAATTGTGCCAAATAATTGCGCCAAATAATTGCACAAAATAATTGCGCCTAATAACAGCGCCAAATAATAGCGCCATATAGTAGCACCAAATATTTTTTGGTGCAAAATATTTAAATAGCGCCAATATATTACACCAAATAATTGCGCCACATAAATGCGCCAAATAATTTTGCCTAATAATAGTGCCAAATAATAGCGCCAAATATTTTTTGGCGCCAAATATTAATAATCGCGCCAATAACAACGTCAAATTATGGCGCTATTATTTTGCGCCAAATAATAGCGCCAATATTTAAACATTCAATAATAGTGCCAATAAAAGCGCCAATAACATCACCAATAATAGCGCCAATAACATCACCAATAATAGCGCCAATAATAGCGCCAATATGTTCATAGCGCCATTTAATAGCGCCAAATAATAGGTCCATATAATAGCGCCATATAATAGCGCCAAATCATAGTTCAATATAATAGCGCCAAAAATAATAGCGTCAATATATAGCGCCAATAATAGCGCCAATAATAGCGCCAATATATTCATAGCGCCATTTAATAGGGCCAAATAATAGCGGCATATAATAGCCCCAAATATTAGTGCCATATAATAGTGCTATATAATAGCGCCAAATAATAGCGCCAAATAATAGCGCCATATAATAGCGCCAAATATAATAACGCCAAATAATAGCGCCAGATAATATCTTCAAATAATAGCGCCACAAAATATCGCAAAATAATAGAACCAAATATTTGGTGCCAAATATTCATAATAGTGCCAAATAATAGTGCGAATATTAGAGCCAAATATTCATAATAGTGCCAAATATTTGGCACCATATATTCATAGTAGCGCCAAATATTCTTTGGCGCCAAATATTCATAATAGCGCCAATAAAAGCACCAATATTTGGCACCAATAATATTTGGCGCCAATATTTGGTGCTATTATTTGGTGCCAAATAATAGCGCCAATATTTTAACATTCAATAATAGCGCCAAATATTCATAATAGCGCCAATATTTTAACAGTCAATATATTTTCTGTGTTATTTTGACATTCAATACAATAGCGCCAAATATATTTTTAGTGTTATTTTAATATTCATAATAGCGCAAATATTTTAATAGCGCCAATATTTTAATAGTGCCAATAATAGCGCCAAATATTATTTGGCACCAAATAATAGCGCCAATATTTTAACATTCATTAATAACACCAAATAATCATAATAGTTACAATACATTAATAGCGGCAAATAATTACACCTAATAATAGCGCCAAATAACAGCACCATATAATAGCGCCAAATATTTTTTGGCGCCAAATATTCATAATAGCGCCAAAAAATAGCGCCAAAAAATAGCGCCAAAAAATAGAACCATATAATAGCACCAATAATAGCGCCAAATAATAGTGCCAATAATAGCGCCAATATATTCATAGCGCCAAATAATAGCGCCAATATATTCATAATAGCGCCAATATTTAATAGCGCATAATAATAGCACCAGTATATTCATAATAGTGCCAATATTAGCGCCACTATATTAATAGCTCCATTTATTCATAATAGCGCCAATATATTTATAGAGCCAAATAATTGTGCCTAACAATTGTGCCAAATAATAGCGCCAAATATTTGCGCGAAATAATATCGACAATATTTTAACATTCATTAATAGCACCAATATATTAATAGCGCCAAATAATTACACCTAATAATAGTGTCAAATAATTCCGCCAAATATTTTGGCCAAATATTTGCGCCAAATAACTGCACCAAGTAATATCGCCAAATAATACCGCCAAATAATAGCGTCATACAATAGCACCAAATATTTTTTGGTGTCAAATATTCATAATAGCGCCAAGAAATAGCGCCATATAATAGCGCCAAATAATTGCGCCTAATAATAGCGCCAAATAATAGTGCCATATAATAGCGCCAAATAATTTTTGGCGCCAAATATTCATAATAGTGCCAAATAATAGCGCCAAATAATAGCACCAATAATAGCATCAAATTATAGCGCCAATAATCGGGCCAATATTTAGCACCAATATTTGGCGCTATTATTTTGCGTCAAATAATAGCGCTAATATTTAAACATTCAATAATAGCGCCAATAAAAGCGCCAATAACAGCACCAATAATAGCACCAATAATAGTGCCAATATATAGCGCCAATAATAGTGCCAATATATTCATAGCGCTATTAAATAGCGCCAAATAATAGAACCATATAATAGAGTCAAATATTTGTACCATATAATAGCACCATATAATAGCACCATATAATAACGCCAAATAATAGCACCATATAATAGCACCAAATATAATAGCGCCAAATAATAGCACCAATATATATCACCAATAATAGCGCCAATATATTTATAGTGCTATTTAAAAGGGAAAAATAATAGTGTCATATAATAGCGCCAAATATTAGCGCCATATAATAGTGCCAAATAATAGGGCCATATAATAGCGCCAAATAATAGCGCAAAATAATAGTGCAAAATAATATCACCAAATAATAGCACCAAATATTTGGCACCAAATATTCATAATAGCGCCAAATAATAGCACCAAATAATAGCTCCAATAACAGCGCTAAATAATAGAGCGAAATATTCATAATAGCGCCAAATATTTGGCGCCATATATTCATAGTAGCGCCAAATATTTTTTGGTGCCAAATATTCATAATAGCGCCAAATAATAGCGCCAAATTATATCGCCAATAAAAGCGCCAAATAATAGCGCCAATACATGGCGCCAATATTTGGCACCAATAATATTTGGCACTAGTATTTGGTGCTATTATTTGGTGCCAAATAATAGCGCCAATATTTTAACATTCAATAATAGCGCCAAATATTCATAACAGCGCCAATACTTTAACATTCAATATATTTTCAGTGTTATTTTAACATTCAATATAATAGCGCCAAATATAATTTCAGTGTTATTTTAATATTCATAATAGCGCCAATATTTTAATAGCACCAATAATAAATCCAAATAAGAGTGCCAAAT
Organism: Viscum album; assembly: GCA_963277665.1. Lineage (NCBI taxonomy): Eukaryota > Viridiplantae > Streptophyta > Magnoliopsida > Santalales > Viscaceae > Viscum > Viscum album. The sequence goes on from OY728127.1 coordinate 900,923,789, forward strand.
ATTATTTGGCGCCAAATAATAGCGCCAAATAATAGTGCCAAAAATAGCGCCAAATAATAGAGCCAAAAAATAGCGCCAATATTTTAACATTCATTAATAGCGCCAAATAGTAGCACCAAATATTTTTGGTGCCAAATATTCATAATAGCGCAAAATAATAGCACGAAATTATATCGCCAATAAAAGCGTCAAATAATAGCACCAATACTTGGCGCCAATATTTGGCGCTATTATTTGGCGCCAAATAATAGCGCCAATATTTTAACATTCAATAATAGCGCCAAATATTCATAATAGCACCAATATTTTAACATTCAATATATTTTCAGTGTTATTTTAACATTCAATATAATAGCACCAAATATATTTTCAGTGTTATTTTAATATTCATAATAGCGCCAATATTTTAATAGCGCCAATATTTTAATAGTGCCAATAATAGCACCAAAAAATAGCGCCAAATATTATTTTGGGCCAAATAATAGCGCAAAATAATAGCGCCAAAAAATAGCGCCAATATTTTAAAATTAATTAATAGTGCCAAATATTCATAATAGTGCCAATATGTTAATAGCGGCAAAAAATTGCACCTAATAATAGCACCAATTAATAGCGCCAAATAAGTGCGCCAAATATTTGCGCCAAATAACTACATCAAATAATAGTGCCAAATAATAGCGCCAAATAATAGCGCCATATAATAGCACCAAATATTTTTTGGCACCAAATATTCATAATAGCGCCAAGAAATAGCGCCATATAATCATGCCAATAATAGCGCCAAATAATAGCGCCAATATATTCATAGCGCAAATATATAATAGCACCGAATAATAGCACCAATATATTCATAATAGTTCCAATAATAGCGCCAATATATTCATAGCGCTATTTATTCATAACATCACAAATATATTTATAGCGCAATATAATTGCGCATAATAATAGCACCAAATAATCACGCCAAATAATTGGGCCAAATAATTGCGCCAAATAATTGCACAAAATAATTGCGTCTAATAACAGCGCCAAATAATACCGCCATATAATAGCGCCAAATATTTTTTGGCACAAAATATATAATTAGCGCGAATATATTGTGCCAAATAATCGCGCCAAATAATTACGCCAAATAATTGCGTCTAATAATAGCGCCATTTAATAGCACCAAATATTTATTGGGACCAAATATTTATAATAGCTCCAAATAATAGCGCCAAATAATAGCGCCAAATAATAGCGCCAATAATAGCGTCAAATTATGGCGCCAATAATCGCGCCAATATTTAAACATTCAATAATAGCGCCAATAAAAGAACCAATAATAGCACCAATAATAGCGCCAATAATAGCGCAAATATATACCGCCAATAATAGCGCCAATATATTCATAGCGCCATTTAATAGTGCAAAATAATAGCGCCATATTATAGCACCAAATATTAGAGCCATATAATATCGCCATATAATAGCGCCATATAATAGCGCCATATAATAGCGCCAAATATAATAGCACCCAATAATCGTGCCAATAATTGCGCCAATATATTCATAGCACCATTTAATAATGCCAAATAATAGCCCCATATAGTAGAGCCAATTATTAGCACCATATAATAGCACCATATAATAGCTCCAAATAATAGTGCCATATAATAGCACCAAATATAATAGCGCCAAATAATAGCGACAAATAATATCGCCAAATAATAGCGCCAAATATTTCGCCCCAAATATTCATAATAGCACCAATTAATAGAGCCAATAATAGCTCCATATAATAGAGCCAAATATTCATAATAGCGCCACCTATTTGGCGCCATATATTCATAGTAGCGCCAAATATTTTTTGATGCCAAATATTCATAATAGCGCCAATAAAAGCGCCAATATTTGGCATCAATAATATTTGGTACCAATACTTGGCGCCAATATTTAGAGCTATTATTTGGAGCCATATAATAGTGCCAATATTTTGACATTCAATAATAGCGCCAGATATTCATAATAGCGCCAATATTTTAACATTCAATATATTTTCAGTGTTATTTTAACATTCAATATAATAACGCCAAATATATTTTCAGTGTTATTTTAATATTCATAATAGCGCCAATATTTTAATAGTGCCAATATTTTAATAGTGCCAATATTTTAATAGCGATAAATAAGAGCACTAAATATTATTTGGTGCCGAATAATAGCGCCAAATAATAGCGCCCAAAAATAGCGCCAAAACATTGCGCCAAAATTTAAACCTTCATTAATAGCGCCAAATATTCAAAATAGCACCAATATATTAATAGCGGCAAATAATTGAGCCTAATAATATCACCAAATAATAGCGCCAAATAACAGCGCCAAATATTTTTTTGGCGCCAAATATTCATAATCGTGCCAAAAAATAGCGCCTAAAAATAGCTCAATATAATAGTGCCAATCGTAGCAGCAAATAATATCGCCAATATATTCATAATAGCGCCAATATATTATAGCGCCAAATAATTGAGCCAGTATATTCATAATAGTTCCAGTAATAGTGCTAATAATTACGCCAATATTTTCACAGTGCCATTTATTCATAATAGCGCCAATATATTTATAGTACCAAATAATTGCGCCCAATAATAGCGCCAAATAATTGCGCCAAATAATTGCGCCAAATAATAGTGCCAATATTTTTACATTCATTAATGGCACCAAATATTTATAATAGCGCCAAATAAGCACCCCTAATAATAGTGCCAAATAATATCGCCATATAAATGCACCAACTTAGTACGCCAAATAATAGCACCAAATAATAGCACCAAATAAATAGCACCATATAATAGTGCCAAATATTTTTTGGCGCAAAATATTCATAACAAATCCAAAAAATAGCGCCAAAAAACCACGCCAATAATAGAAACAAATAATAGCACCAATAATAGTGCTAATATATTCATAGTGCCAAATGATAGCTCTAATATATTCATAATAGCGCCAATATATAATAGCGCCAAATAATAGCCCCTAGATATTCATAATAGTGCCAATAATAGCACCAATAATAGCGCCAATATATTCATAGCGCCACTTATTGATAATAGCGCCAATATATTTATAGTGCAAAACAATTGCGCCTATTAATAGCGCAAAATAATAGCACCAAATAATTGTGCCAAATAATTGCGCCAAATAATTGTGCCAAATATTTGCGCAAAATAATTGCGCCTAATAAAAACTCTATATAATAGCGCCATATAATAGCACCAAATATTTTTTCGCACAAAATATATAAATAACGCCAATATATTGCACCAAATAATTGCTCCAAATAATTTCACCAAATACTTATGCCTAATAATAGCGCCATATAAAAGCGCTAAATATTTTTTGGCGCCAAATATTCATAATAGCGCCAAATAATAGCGCCAAATAACAGCCCCAATAATAGCGAAAAATTATGGCGCGAATAATCGCGCCAATATTTGGATCTATTATTTTGCGCCAAATAATAGCGCCAATATTTAAACATTCAATAATAGCTCTAATAAAAGCACTAATAACAGCACCAATAATATCACCAATAATAGAGCCAATATATTAATAGCGCCATGTAATAGCGCCAAATAATAGCTCCATATAATAGTGCCAAATATTAGCTCCATATAATAGCGCCATATAATAGCACAAAATCATAGCGTCATATAATAGCGCCAAATATAATAGCGCCAAATAATAGTGCCAATATATAGCGCCAATAATAGCGCCAATATATTCATAGAGCCATTTAATAGGGCCAAATAATAGCACCATATAATAGCGCCAAATATTAACGCCAAATATTAGCGCCATATAATAGTGCTATATAATAGCCCTATATAATAGCGCCAAAAAATAGCGCCATATAATAGCACCATATATAATAGCACCACCTAATAGAAACAGATAATAGCTTCAAATAATATCCCCAAATAATAGCACCAAATATTTGGCACCAAATATTCATAATAGCGCCAAATAATAGCGCCGAATAATAGCGCAAATAATAGCGCCAAATAATAGAGCCAAATATTCATAATAAAACTATATAATAGTGCCAAATAATAACGCCATATAATAGCACCAAATATAATAGTGCCACCTAATAGCTCCAGATAATAGCGCCAAATAATATCAACAAATAATAGCACCAAATATTTGGCAACAAATATTTATAATAGCGCCAAATAATAGCGCCAAATAATGGCGCCAAATAATAGCGCCAAATAATAGAGCCAAATATTCATAATAGTGCAAAATATTTGGCGCCATATATTCATAGTAGCGCCAAATATTTTTTGGCACCAAATATTCATAATAGAGCCAATATTTTAAAATTCAATATATTTTCAGTGTTATTTTAACATTCTATATAATAGCGCCAAATATATTTTCAGTGTTATTTAAATATTCATAATAGCGCCAATATTTTAATAGCACCAATATTTTAATAGCGCCAATAATAGCGCCAAAGAATGGTGCCAAATATTATTTGGCGCCAAATAAAAGTGCCAATATTTTAACATTCATTAATAGCGCCAAATATTCATAATAGTGCAAATATATTAATAGCGGCATATAATTGCGCCTAATAATACGCCAAATAATAGCGCCAAATAATTGCGCCAAATAATAGTGTCAAATAATAGCACCAAATAATAGAGCCATATAATAGCACCAAATATTTTTTGGTGCCAAAGATTCATAATAGCGCCAAATAATAGCGCCAAATAATAGCGCCAATAATAGCACCAATATATTCATAGCGCCAAATAATAGTGCCAATATATTCATAATAGCGCCAATATATAATAGCACCAAATAATAGCACCAGTATATTCATAATAGTTCCAATATTGGCGCCAGTATATTCATAGCGCCATTTATTCATAATTGCGCCAATATATTTATAGCGCCAAATAATTACACCTAATAATAGCACCAAATAATAGTGCCAAATAATAGTGCCAAATAATTTCTCCAAATAAAAGCTCCAATATTTTAACATTCATTAACAGCGTCAAATATTCATAATAGAACCAATATATTAATAGCGTCAAATAACTGCGCCTAAAAATAGCGCCAAATAATAGAGCCAAATAATTGCGCCAAATATTTGCACCAGATAATTACGCAAAATAATTGGGCCAAATAATACCGCCAAATAATAGTGCCATATAATGGCGCCAAATATTTGTTGGCCCTAAATATTCATAATAGCTCCAAATATTCATAATAACGCCAAAAAATAGCGCCAAATAATAGCACCATTAATAGCCCCAAATAATAGCACCAATAATAACGCCAATATATTTATTTTGCAAAATAATAGTGCCAATATATTCATAATAGCGGCAATATATAATAGCGCCAAATCATAATACCAATATATTCATAATAGTGCCAATAATAGCGCCAATAATAGCACCAATATATTCATAGCTCCATTTATTCATAATAGCATCAATATATTTATAGCACAAAATAATAGCGCAAAATAATAGTGCCAAATAATTGATCCAAATAATTGCGTCAAATAATTGCGCCTAATAACAGCGCCAAATAATAGCACCATATAATAGCGCCAAATATTTTTTGGCACAAAATATATAAATAGAACCAATATATTCCTCCAAATAATTACGCCAAATAATTGCGCCAAATAATTGAGCCTAATAATAGTGCCAAATAATAGTGCCATATAATAGCGTCAAATAGTTTTTGGTGGAAAATATTCATAATAGCGCCAAATAATAGCGTCAAATAATAGCACCAATATTTAAACATTCAATAATTGCCCTAATAAAAGCGTCAATAATAGCCCCAATAATAGCGCCAATAATAGCACCATTATATAGCACCAATAATAGCGCCAATATACTCATAACGCCATTTACTAGCGCCAAATAATAGCGCCAAATATTGGCGCCATATAATAGCGCCATATTATAGATCCACACAATAGCGCCACACAATAGCGCCAAATAATAACACCATATAGTACTGCCAAATATAATAGCGCCAAATAATAGTGCCAATATATAGCGCCAATAATATCGCCAATATATTCATAGCGCCATTTAATAGAGTCAAATAATAGTGCCATATAATAGCGCCAAATATTAGCGTCATATAATAGCGCCATATAATAGCACCAATATTTTAATAGCGCCAATAATAGCGCTAATATTTTAACATTCATTAATAGCGCCATATATTCCTAATAGTGCAAATATATTAATTGCGACAAATAATTGCGCCTAGTAATAGCACCAAATAATAACGCGAAATAATTGCACCACATAACTGCGCCAAATAACTGTGCCATGTAATCGCGCCAAAAAATATCGCCATATAATGGCACCAAATATTTTTTGGCACAAAATATTCATAATAGCGCCAAAAATAGCGCAAAAAAATAGTGCCAAAAAATAAATCCATATAATAGCGGCAATAATAGCGCCAATAATAGTGCCAATATATTCAAAGTGCCAAATAATAGCGCCAATATATTCATAATAGCGCCAATATATAATAGCGCCAAATAATAGCGCTAGTATATTCATAATAGGTCCAATAATAGCGCCAATAATAGTGCCAAGATATTCATAACGCCATTTATTTATAATAGCGCCAATATATTTATAGAGCCAAATAATTGCGTCTAATAATAGCGCCAAATAATTGCGCCAAATAATTGCGTCACATAATAACGCCAATATTTTAACATTTTTTAATAGCGCCAATTATTCATAATAGCACCAATATATTAATAGCGCCAAATAATTGAGCCTAATAGTAGCACCCAAAAATATCGCCAAATATTAGCGCCAAATAACTTCGCCAAATAATAGCGGCAAATAATAGTGCCAAATAGTAGCGCCAATAATACCGCCAATATATTCATAATAGCGCAAATATATAATAGTGCCAAAATATTCATAATAGTGCAAATAATTGTGTCAATAATAGCGCCATTTATTAATAATAGCGCCAATTTATTTATAGCGCAAAATAATTGCACCTAATAATAGTGCCAAATAATAGCGCTAAATAATTGCGCCAAATAATTGTGCCAAAGAATTGTGCAAAATAATTGAGCCTAATAACAGCGCAATATAATAGCGTCATATAATAGCGCCAAATATTTTTTGGCGTAAAATAAATAAATAGCGCCAAATAATTACGCCAAATAATTGCGCCAAATAATTGCGCCAAATAATTGCGCCTAATAATAGCACCAAATAATAGCGCCATATAACAACGCCAAATATTTTTTAGTGCCAAATATTAATAATAGCGCCAAATAATAACGGCAAATAACAACACCGAATAATAGTGCCAATAATAATGTCAAATTATGGCGCCAATAATCGCGCCAATATTTGGTGCTATTATTTTACGCCAAATAATAGCGCCAATATTTAAACATTCAATAATAGCGCCAATAAAAGTGCCAATAACAGCACCAATAACAGCGCCAATAATAGCCCCAATATATTGTGCCAATAATAGCGCCATTATATTCATAGCGTCATTTAATAGTACCAAATAATAGTGCCATATAATAGCGCCAAATATTAGCGCCATATAATAGCACCATATAATAGCGTCATATAATAACGCCAAATAATAGCGCCATATAATATCGCCAAATAATAGTGCCAATATATAGCGCCAATAAAAGCGCCAATATATTCATAGCGCCATTTAATAGGGCCAAATAATAGCACCATATAATAGCGCAAATTATTAGCGCCATATAATAGCGCCATATAATAGCACCATATAATGGCGCCAAATAATAGTGCCATTTAATAGCGCCAAATATTACCGCGCCAAATAATAGCACCAAATAATATCGCCAAATAATAGCACCAAATATTTGGCTCCAAATATTCTTAATAGCGCCAAAAATAGCACCAAATAATAGAGCCAAATATTCATAATAGTGCCAAATATGGAGCCCTATATTAATAGTAGTGCCAAATATTTTTTGGCGGCAAATATTTATAATAGAGCCAAATAATATCACCAATAAAAGCGCCAATTAATAGCACCAATAATAGCGCCAATATTTGGCGCCAATATTTGGCACCAATAATATTTGACGCCAATATTTGGAACCAATATTTGGCCCTTTTATTTGGCACCAAATAATAGCGCCAATATTTTATCATTCAATAATAACGCCAAATATTCATAATAGTGCCAATATTTCAACATTCAATATATTTCTAGTGTTATTTTAAGATTCAATATAATAGCGCCAAATATATTTTCAGTGTTATTTTAATATTCATAATAGCACCAATATTTTAATAGTGCCAATAATAGCACCAAATAATAGCGCCAAATAATAGTGCCAAAAAATAGTGCCAAAAAATAGCGCCAATATTTTAACATTCATTAATAGCGCCAAATATTTATAATAGCGCCAATATATTAATAGCGGTAGATAATTGCGCCTAATAATAGCGCCAAATAACTGCGCTAAATAACGACGTGAAATAAAAGAGCCAAATAATAGCACCATGTAAAAACGCCAAATATTTTTTGGCGCTTAATATTCTTAATAGTGCCAAAAAAAGCTCCAAAAAATAGGGCCATATAATAGCGCCAATAATAGCACCAAATAATATTGTCAATATTAGCACCAATATATTTATAGTGGCAAATAATAGCGCCAATATATTCATAATTGAGCCAATATATAAAAGCGCCAAATAATATCACCAATATATTCAATGTAGTACCAATAATAGGGCCAATAATTGCGCCAATATATTCATACCATCATTTATTCATAATAGCGCCAATATATTTATAGCGCAAAATAATTGCGCCTAATAATATCGCCAAATAATAGTGCCAAATAATTACGCCAAATAATAGCGCCAATATTTTAATAATCATTAATAGCGCCAGATATTCATAATAGCGCCAATATATTAACAGCGCCAAATAAGTGCGCCTAATATTAGTGCCAAATAATAAAGCCAAATAAATACGCCAAATAATAGCGCTATATAATAGCGTCAAATATTTTTTGGCAACAAATATTCATATTAGCGCCAAAAAATAGCGCCAATAATAGCATCAAATAATTGCGCCAATAATAATGCCAATATATTCATAGCGCCAAATAATAGCACCAATATATAATAGCGCCAAATAATAGCGCCAATATATTCATAATAGTGCCAATAATAGCGCCAATATATTCATAGCGCCAGTTATTCATAATAGCCCTAATATATTTATAGCGCAAAATAATTGCACCAAATAATTACGCCAAATAATTGAGCCAAATAATTGCACCAAATAATTGCCCAAAATAATTGCGCCTAATAACAGCGCCAAATAATAGCGCTCTATAATAGCGCCAAATATTTTTTGGCACAAAATATATAAATAGCGCCGATATATTGCACCAAATAATTTCGCCAAATAATTGGGCCAAATAATCGCACTAATATATAGCGCCAATAATAGTGCTGATATATTCATAGCACCATTTCATAGAGCCAAATAATAGCGCCATATAATAGCACCAAATATTAGCGCCATATAATAGTGCCATATAATAACGCCAAATAGTAGCGCCATATAATAGCGCCAAATATAATAGCACCAAATAATAACGCCATATATTCGGCACGAAATATTCATAATAGCGCCAAATAATATCACCAATAATAGCGCCAACTAATAGAGCCAAATATTCCTAATAGCACCAAATATTTGGCGCCATATATTCATAGTAGCGCCAAATATTTTTTGTCGCCAAATATTCATAATAGCACCAAATGTTAGCGCCAAATTATAGCGCCAATAATGCACCAAATAATAGCGCCATTATTTGGCACCAATAATATTTGGTACCAATATTTGGTGCTATTATTTGGCGCCAAATAATAGTATCAATATTTTAACATTCAATAATAGCGCCAAATATTCATAATAGCACCAATATTTTAACATTCAATATATTTTCCGTGTTATTTTAACATTCAATATAATAGCGCCAAATATATTATCAGTGTTATTTTAATATTCAAAATAGCGCCAATATTTTAGTAGCACCAATATTTTAATAATGCCAATAAAGAGCCAAATATTATTTCACGCCAAATAACAACGCCAAATAATAGGGCCAAATAATAGTGCCAAAAAATAGCACCAATAATAGCGCCAAAAAATAGCACCAATATATTCATAGCACCAAATAATAGTGCCAATATATTCATAATAGCGCCAATATATTATAGCGCCAAATAATAGCACTAGTATATTCATAACAATGCCAATTATAGTGCAAATATATTCATAGCACCATTTATTCATAATAGCGCCAATATATTTATAGCAGCAAATAATTGCCCCTAATAATAGCGGCAAATAATTGCGCCAAATAATTGGGCCAATATTTTAACATTCATTAATATCGCAAAATATTCATAATAGCGCCAAATAATTGCGCCTAATAATAGCACCAAATATTTGAGCCTAATAACTGCGTCAAATAACAGCGCCATATAATAGCACCATATATTTTCTGGCGCAAAATATATAAATATCGCCAATATATTGTGCCAAATAGTTGCGCCAAATAATTGCGCCTAATAATAGCACCAAATAATACCGCCATATAATAGCACCAAATATTTTTTGGCGCCAAATATTCATAACAGCGCCAAATAATAGCACCCAATAACACCGCAAAATAACTGCACCAATAATAGAGTCAAATTATGGCGCCAATAATCGCGCCAATATTTGGCGCTATTATTTTACGCCAAATAATAGGGCCAATATTTAAATATTCAATAATAGCGCCAATAAAAGCGTCAATAAGTGCACCAATAATAGCGCCAATAATAGCGCCAATATATTCATAGTGGCATTTAATCGTGCCAAATAATAGTGCCAAATATTAACGCCCTATAATAGCGCCATATAATAGCGCCAAATCATAACGCCATATGATAGCGCCAAATATAATAGTGCCAAATTATAGCGCCAATATTTTGCGCCAATAATAGCGCCAATATATTCATAGCATCATTTAATAGGGCCTAATAATAGCGCCATATAATAGCGCCAAATATTAGCGCCAAATAATAGTGCCGTATAATAGCGCTATATAATAGAGCCATATAATAGTGCCAAATAATAGCACCAGATAATAGCGCCAAATATAACAGCACCACATAATAGCGCCAGATAATAGCGCCAAATAATATCGCCAAATAATAGCACCAAAAATTTGGCACCAAATATTCATAATAGCGCCAAATAATAGCGTCAAATAATAGCGCAAATAATAGCGCCAAATAATAGAGCCAAATATTCATAATAACACCAAATATTTGGTGGCATATATTCATAGTAGCGCCAAATATTTTTTGGCGCCAAATATTCTTAATAGCGCCAAAAAATAGCGCCAATAAAAGCGCCAAATAATACCTCCAATAGTAGCGTCAATATTGGGTGCCAATATTTGGCACCGATAATACTTGGCGCTAATATTTGGCGCCAATATATGGCGCTATTATTTGACACCAAATAATAGCGCCAATATTTTAACATTCAATAATAGTGCCAAATATTCATAATAGCGCCAATATTTTAACATTCAATATATTTTCAGTGTTATTTTAATATTCAATATAATAGGGCCAAATATATTTTCAGTGTTATTTTAATATTCATAATATCACCAATATTTTAATAGCACCAATATTTTAATAGTGCCAATAATAGCGCCAAAAAATGGCACCAAATATTATTTGGCGCCAAATAATAGCATCAATATTTTATCATTCATTAATAGTGCCAAATATTCATAATAGTGCCAATATATTAATAGCGGCATATAATTGCGCCTAATAATTGTGCCAAATAATTGCACCCAATAATTGCGCCAAATATTTGCGCCAAATAACTGCACCAAATAATAGCGCCAAATAATAGCGCCAAATAATAGAGCCATATAATAGCATCAAATATTTTTTGGCCCCAAATATTCATAATAGCGCCAAAAAATAGCGTCATATAATAGTGCAAATATATTCATAGAACCAAATAATAGTGCCAATATATTCATAATAGCGCCAATATATAATAGCGCCAAATAATAGCGCCAGTATATTCATAATAGTGCCAATATTAGCGCCAATATATTCATAGCTCCATTTATTCTTAATAGCGCCAATATATTTATAGCGCCAAATAATAGCGCCAATATTTTAACATTCATTAATAGAGCCAAATATTCATAATAGCGCCAATATATTAATAGCACCAAATAAGTGCGCCTAATATTTTTGCCAAATAACTGCGCCAAATAATAGCGCCAAATAATACCGCCAAATAATAGCGCCAAATAATACCGCCAAATAATAGCACCATATAATGGCGCCAAATATTTTTTGGCACCAAATATTCATATTAGCGCCAAAAAATAGCACCAAAAAATAGCGCCAAATAATAACGCCAATAATAGCGCCAAATAATAACGCCAATAATAGCGCCAATACATTCATAGCGCCAAATAATAGCGCCAATATATTCATAATAGCGCCAATATAAAATAGTGCCAAATAATAGCGCCAATATATTCATTATAGTGCCAATAATAGTGCCAATAATAGCGCCAATATATTCATAGCGCAATTAATTCATAATAGCGCCAATATATTTATAGTGCCAAATAATTGCGCCTAGTAATAGCACCAAATGATTGCGCCAAATAATTATGCCAAATAATAGCCCCAATATTTTAACATACATTAATAACACCAAATATTTATAATAGTGGCAATATATTAATAGCGCCAAATAATTGCGCCTAATAATAATGCCAAAAAATAGTGCCAAGTATTTGCGCCAAATAACTACGCCAAATAATAGCGCCAAATAATAGCGCCATATAATAGAGCCAAATATTTTTTGTCGCCAACTATTCATAATAGTGCCAAATAATATCGCCAAAAAATAGTGCGAAATAATAGCGCCAATAATAGCACCAAATAATAGCGCCAATATATAATAGCGCCAAATAATAGTGCCAATATATAATAGCGCCAAATAATAGCGCCAATATATTCATAATAGTGCCAATAATAGCGCCAATATATTCATTGCGCCATTTATTCATAATAGCGCCAATATATTTTTTGGGAAAAATAATTGCGCCTAATAATTGCGCCAAATAACAGCGCCAAACAAGAGCTCCATCTAATAGCACCAAATATTTTTTGGTGCAAAATATATAAATAGCGCCAATATATTGCGCCAAATAATTTTGCCAAATAATTGCGCCAAATTATCGCACCGGTATATGGCGCCAATAATAGGGCCAATATATTCATAGTGCCATTTAATATGGCCAAATAATAGCGCCATATGATAGCACCAAATATTAGCGCTATATAATAGCGTCATATAATAGCACCAAATAATTGCGCTATATAATAGAGCCAAATATAATAGCGCCAAATAATAGCGCCAAAAAATAGGGCCAAATATTTGGCACCAAATATTCATAATAGCACCAATATTTGGCGCCGATAATATTTAGCGCTAATATTTGGCGTTATGATTTGGCCCCAAATAATAGCGCCAATATTTTAACATTCAATAATAGCGCCAAATATTCATAATAGCGCCAATATTTTAACCTTCAATATATTTTCAGTGTTATTTTAACATTCAATATAATAATGCCAAATATATTTTCAGTGTTATTTTAATATTCATTATAGCGCCAATATTTTGATAGTGCCAATATTTTAATAGTGCCAAAAAATAGCACCAAATATTATTTCGCGCCAAAAAATAGCACCAAATAATAGAGCAAAAAAATAGTGCCAATATTTTAACATTCATTAATAGTGCCAAATATTCATAATAGCGCCAATATATTAATAGCGGAAAATAATTACGCCTAATTATAGCGCCAAATAATAGCACCAAATAATTGCGCCAAATAACTGCACCAAATAATAGCACCAAATAATAGCCCCAAATATTTTTTGGCGCCAAATATTCATAATAGCACCAAAAAATATCGCCAAAAAATAGCACCAATAATAACGCCAAATAATAGCGTCAATAATAGCGCCAATATATTCATAGCGCCAAATAATATCGCCAAATAAGAGCGCCAATATATTTATAATAGCACAAATATATAATAGAGCCATATAATAGCACCAGTATATTCATAATAGTGCCAATAACATCTCTAAAAATAGCGCCAATATATTTATAGCACTATTTATTCTTAATAGCGCCAATATATTTATAGCGCCAAATAATTGCGCCTAATAATAGCGTCAAATAATTGCTCCAAATAATTGTGCCAAATAATAGTGCCAATATTTTAACAATCATTAATAGCGCCAAATATTCATAATAGTGCAAATATATTAATAGTTCCAAATATTTCTGCCTAATAATAGCGCCAAATAATTGCTCCAAATAATTGTGCCAAATAATAGTGCCAATATTTTAACATTAATTAACAGCGCCAAATATTCATAATAGTGCCAATATATTAATAGCGCCAAATAATTGCGCCTAATAATAAGACAAAAAAATTGCGCCAAATATATTCATAGTGCCAAATAATAGCGCCAATATATAATAGGGCCAAATAATAGCGCCAATATATTCATAATAGCACCAATAATAGCTCCAATAATAACGCCAATATATTCATAGCGCCATATATTCATAATAGCACCAATTTATTTATAGCGCAAAAGAATTGCGCCTTATTATAGCAGAAATAATAGCGCCAAATAATTGCGCCAAATAATTGCGCAAAATAATTACACCTAAAAACAGCGCAAAATAATAGGGCCATATAATAGCGCCAAATATTTTTTGGCGGAAAATATATAAATAGCGCCAATATATTGCTTCAAATAATTGCGCCAAATAATTGCGCCTAATAACAGCGCCAAATAATAGCGCCATATAATAGTGCCAAATATTTTTTGGCGCCAAATATTCATAATAGCGCCAAATAATACCGCCAAATAATAGCCCCAAATAATAGAGTCAATAATAGCATCAAATTATGGCGCCAATAATCGCGCCAATATTTGGTGCCAAATAATATTTAAACATTCAATAATAGCACCAATAAAAGAGCCAATAACAGCATCAATAATAGCACCAATAATAGCGCCAATATATTCATAGCGCCATTTAATAGCCCCAAATAATAGCGCCATATAATAGCCCCAAATATTAGCGCCATATAATGGCGCCATATAATAGCGCCATATAATAGCGCCAAATAGTAATGCCAATATATAGTGCCAATATATTCATAGCACCAATATATTCATAGCGCCATTTATTAGGGCCAAATAATAGCGCCATATAATATCGCCAAATATTAGCGCCATATAATAGCAGCATATAATAACGCCATATAATGGTGCCAAATAATAGCGTCATTTAATCGCGCCAAATATAACAGCGCCAAATAATAGTGCCAAATAATAGCACCAAATAATATCGCCAAATAATAGCACCAAATATTTGGCGCCAAATATTCATAATAGCGCCAAATATTTGGGCCAAATAATGGCGCAAATAATAGCGCCAAAAAATATTGCCAAATATTCATAATAGCGCCAAATATTTGGTGCCATATATTCATAGCAGCGCCAAATATTTTTTGGTGCCAAATATTCATAATAGTTCAAATAATAGCGCCAAATAATAGTCCCAAAAATAGCGCTAATATTTGGCACCAATATTTGGCACCAAATAATAGCACCAATATTTTAACATTCAATAATTGCGCCAAATATTCATGATAGCACCAATATTTTAACATTCAATATATTTTCAGTGTTATTTTGACATTCAATATAATAGCACCAAATATATTTTCAGTGTTATTTTAATATTCATAATAGTGCTAATATTTTAATAGCGCCAACAATAATGCCAAATATTATTTGGCGCCAAATAATAGCACCAAATAATAGCGCCAAAAAATAGCACCATTATTTTAACATTCATTAATAGTTCAAATATTCATAATAGCACCAATATATTAATAGCGGTAGATAATTGCACTTAATAATAGCCCCAAATAATAGTGCCAAATAATTGCACCAAATAACTGTGACAAATAACTACGCCAAATAATAGCGCTATATAATAGTGAAAAATATTTTTTGGTGCCAAATATTCATAATAGCGCAAAAAAATAGCACCAAAAAATAGCGCCATATAATAGGGCCAATAATGGCACCAAATAATAGCGCCAATAATTGCGCCAATATATTCATATCGCCAAATAATAACACAAATATATTCATAATAGCGCCAATATTTAATAGCGCCAGTATATTCATAATAGTGCCAATAATAGCGCCAATATATTCATAGTGCCATTTATTCATAATAAGGCCAATATATTTAAAGCGCCAAATAAATGCGCCTAATAATAGCGCCGAATAATAGCGCTAAATAATTACACCAAATAATAGCGTCAATATTTTAACATTCATTAATAGCGCCGAATATTCATAATAATGCCAATATATTAATAGCGCCAAATAAGTGCGCCTAATATTAGAGCCAAATAATAGCGCCAAATATTTGCGCCAAATAACTGCGCCAAATAATATCGCCAACTAATAGTGCCAAATAATAGCGCAAATATATTCATAACGCAAAATAATAGCACCAATATATAATAGCGCCAATATATAATAGCGCCAATATATTCATAATAGTGCCAATAATATAGCCAATAATTGTGCTAATATATTCATAGTTCCATTTATTCATAATAGAGCAAATATATTTATAACGCCAAATAATAGCGGCAAATAATAGCGCCAAATAATTGTGCCAAATAATTGCGGCAAATAATTTGGCCAAATAATTGCGCAAAATAATTGTGCCTAATAATAGCGCCAAATAATTCCCCATATAATAGCGCCAAATATTTTTTGGCGCAAAATATATAAATAGAGCCAATATATTGCGCCAAATAATTTTGCCAAATAATTGCGCCAATATATAGTGCCAATAATAGGGCCAATATATTCATAGCTCCATTTAATAGGGCCAAATAATAGGGCCATATAATAGCGCCAAATATAATAGCACCAAATAATAGCACCAAATAATATTGCTAAATAATAGCACCAAATATTTGGCGCCAAATATTTATAATAGCGCCAAATAATACTGCCAATAATAGTACCAAATAATAGAGCGAGACATTCATAATAGCACCAAATATTTGGCACCAAATATTCATAGTAGCACCAAATATTTTTTGGCGCCAAATATTCCTAATAGCGCCAAATAATAGTGCCATTAA
The DNA here is from genome assembly GCA_963277665.1 of Viscum album. Taxonomy (NCBI): domain Eukaryota; kingdom Viridiplantae; phylum Streptophyta; class Magnoliopsida; order Santalales; family Viscaceae; genus Viscum; species Viscum album. Next base: position 900,941,184 of record OY728127.1, read on the forward strand.
GAGCGCCAAATAATAGTTCCAATTTTTGGCGTCAATAGTTGGCACTAAAAATATTTGGCGCCAATATTTGGCACTATTATTTGGCGCCAAATAATAGCTTCAATATTTTAACATTCAATAATAGCACCAAATATTCATAATAGCACCAATATTTTAACATTCAATATATTTTCAGTGTTATTTTGACATTTAATATAATAGCGCCAAATATACTTTCAGTGCAATCTTAATATTCATAATAGCACCAATATTTTAATAGCTCCAATAATTGTGCCAAATAATAGCACCAAAAAATAGCACCAATATTTTAACATTCATTAATAGCTCCAAATATTCATAATAGCGCCAATATATTAATAGCGCCATTTAATAGCGCCAAATAATAGAGCCAATAATAGTGCCAATAATAGCGCCAATATATTCATAGCGCCAATATATTCATAGAGCCAACATATTTATAGCGCCAATATATTAATAATAGCGCCAATATATAATAGCGTCAAATAATAGCCCCAATATATTCATAATAGTTCCAATAATAGTGCCAATAATATCGCCAATATATTAATAGCTCCATTTATTCATAATAGCGTCAATATATTTATAGCGCAAAATAATGGTGCCAAATAATAGCGCCAAATAATTGCGCCAAATAAATGCGCCAAATAAATGCACCAAATAATTGCGCCAAATAATTGTGCATAATAACAGAGCCAAATAATAGCGCCAAATATTTTTTGGTGCAAAATATATAAATAGAGCCAATATATTGTGCCAAATAATTGCACCAAATAATTGCGCCAAGTAATTGTGCCAAATAATTGCGCCTAACAATAGCGCCAAATATTAGCGCCATATAATAGCGCCAAATATTTTTTGACGCCAAATATTCATAATAGCGCTAAATAATAGCTCCAAATAATAGGGCCAATAATAGCGTCAAATTATGGCGCCAATAATCGCGCCAATATTTGGCGCTATTATTTTGAGGCAAATAATAGTGCCAATATTTAAACATTCAATAATAGCGCCAATAACAGCACCAATAATAGCACCATTATATAGCGCCAATATATTTATAACGCCATTTAATAGCGCCAAATAATATCACCATATAATAGCGCCAAATATTGGTGTCATATAATAGCGCCAAATAATAGCACTATATAGTAGCGCCAAAAAATAGCGCCAATATATAGTGCCAATAATATCGCCAATATATTCATAGCACCATTTAATAGGGCCAAATAATAGCCCATATAATAGCGCCATATAATATCCCGATATAATAGCGCCATATAATAGCGCCAAATAATAGCGCCTTATAATAGCGCCAAATATAATAGCGCCAAATAATTTCTCCAAATAATAGCACCAAATATTTGGTACCAAATATTTCTAATAGCGCCAAATAATAGCACCAAATAATAGCGCCAATAATGGCACCAAATAATAGAGCCAAATATTCATAATAGTGCGAAATATTTGGCGCCATATATTCATAGTAGCGCCAAATATTTTTTGGCACCAAATATTCATAATAGAGACAAATTATAGTGCCAATAAAAGCACCAAATAAAAGAACCAATATTTTAACATTAAATAATAGCACCAAATATTCATAATAGCGCCAATATTTTAAAATTCAATATATTTTCAGTGTTATTTTAACATTCAATATAATAGCACCAAATATATTTTCAGTGTTATTTTAATATTCATAATAGCGCCAATATTTTGATAGCACCAATAATAGCGCCAAATAATAGCACCAAATAACAGCACCAAATAATAGCGCCAATATTTTAACATTCATAAATAGCTCCAAATATTCATAATAGCACCAATATATTAATAGCAGCAAATAATTGCGCCTAATAATAGTGCCAAATAATAGAACCAATATAATTGCGAGAAATAATTGCGCCAAATAATAGCGTCAACATATTGCACCAAATAATTGTGCCTAATAATAGCGACATATAATAGCGCCATATAATAGAGCCAAATATTTTTTGGTGCCAAATATTCATAATAGCGCCAATATATAGCGCCATATAATAATTCAAATAAGAAATGATTTAAATAAATAATATTATAAATATTAAAACAATATCCAAAACCTGTCAAATTCTTATTGGATGATTTTATTTCGACCATTAGTTATTTTATATTCAAATTTAATTAATTTGGGACCTTTAGAAACCAAATATCATTATATAATAAAATAATATTATCACACTTTCCTAAAGTGCCCCAGCCCCTTATAAAAATCCCTCACTTGTAACCAATTACACACACCTCTAAAGCCTTTTTTTCTTGTACAACCACTATCCAATTAAGCTCCCTACATCGCTCACCTCCTCCTAGAAGCCTTGCCTTGGGATCATTCACTTCAAGAAACCCTTTTGGTTCATACAAAGGGGAGTTACCCAAATTAAAGATAACAATTTCTCTTAACTTCTTTTCTTTTATTTTACTTCTCCAACCACTAAACTCTGTTTGTTCCTTTATTTTATAAAAAAACCAATATCCTCAATATACTAGGTTGTTTTTATGATAAGGATTCAAACTACACTTACACACACCTCCATCTAATGGGTGAAGAACATAATGTTTTTGTGGATGGAAAACTAACGCCTCACGAAACAATTATTGTTCGATTATCTCTTACTGCCTATCATGGTGCCCATTAAGATGAAACTATATATATATGGTATATATTATGTTTATGTATTATTTATGCTTATATATTTTTCTTTTATATCATACCTTTAAGGTTTTCGTTATTGATAAACACGATAATCTCATTTGAGGAAGCGTGGACTACCGCCACCTCAAAGGGATATGAGTCATTAATTCCATATGTGGGATGTATAAAGGATGGATTTAATGATATTATATATGATATTATACTGTAATTTTAATATACATATGTATCATTATGTTTAAATTCAATTAAAATAAGAAATAGAAATGAAAGTAGTGTTCATTCATACGTACGGCTTACCGTCTCCATGAATGGTGCATTTCATTTCTTACCTCCAAATGATATGTACTGTTATATATATATATATTCTAGATATATATGATATATATGATATTTAAATAATGAATATCATTCTGGATATAATGGACTATTGACCACCAGGACTACTTTTAAATATAAGGTGTTCATTTTTGACTCTAGTGCCAAATATCGACAAAACGAACATTATTAACTTAAATGATTAAATAATGTTTATAACATGGTAATAAGTGATATAAAAGGAATAATAAACTTGAAAAAGGATCTTAAGCAAGTATAAATTTACTTTAGTTTATTATTCAGGAGATTGAAGAACAATCGAGTCTAGTCGGACACGAGGTAAGGGACTTCATCACAATCTTCTTTCATTGAGGCATATTTTGTTCTAATACACGACATTCTTTTATATGCTGTATAAATTTCATTGACATTTCATTAAAATAGAATGTTTTTTACGAAGAATTTTACTAAACAAAAAAAATAATGTTTATTTTTATTGTAAGTGGTGACAACAACCTTTCCACTGCTGCGAGTATTATTTGATCTTTGGCTTCCATAATAAGTGGTAATATTTTTAAAAGGAAAATTAATACCATATAATATTTTATGTTTTTTGGTATTGAAAATAGTTTTGATAATGGTTTTGATTTTTTAATATATTGAAATTTTATATTTTTATTCTAATGTGGAAATGTTATTTTTCCTTTATGCTTATGTTATGCGTTATGATCATGTTATGGTTCTTGGGAATTGTTTACGTATACGGGTGGTTCCGTGATAAACCTAGGGCTGGTGAGCCCGAGATAACTCTCCAATGCATTGGGGAATGTGAGAGAGGTAAACTTGAATGTTTCTCCTAAGAGATTTAAGGAATATATTGGGATGGTTATTCCAAAGTAACTCCCTATGTAGCAATGATGGCTAAAATGTAAGTATGTTATGGATGTCACAAGTTACCTTAATGATTTATGATTTCTAGGTGTTATTCATAAATCTTATGATTTAAAGATGTAATTAAAAGTGTTTATGCTTTTTATTTATTTATGAACAAATGTTTTCTTTCTTTTTTTATAACCCTTAGTGAGCTTTTTATGCTCATCCCATGTTTTGAAATGTTTTCACAGGACTTAAAAATGAATAGGGTCAAGGATGGGATCAAGGAAAAATCATGTTGTCTAAAACATTGATCTAGACATGACACTTTTTTTCAAGAGTATTTTTTTTATTAAAAAAATTGAAACTGAGTAGAAGTGTCTACTTTGTAAACTTTTGAGATTTAATAGTTATGTCTTTATTCTCTAAAACTCTAAACCTAAAATGATCCTTTATTTGAATTATTCATTTAATTCAACATTATGTATTGTTTAAAGGCATGATCCTTATACCTTTAATGTTTTCAATATGATTGTATTTTATATGATTAATGTTTATCCATTTATAATTATTAAATTTTAAAATATTTAAGATGTTTGAAATTTATATAATTATTTATTTTTAACTCATTTTAAATATTTTTTTAATTTATATAATTATGTTTTAAGAATATTCGGTATAATGGCCATTATTAATTTATTCACTTTTATTCATTTTTCATGTGTTTTTAATTCATATAATTAATGTTATGTTTTCACTTTTAAATGTTTTATGTAATTTCTTAAATTTTATTTATTCATTTTTAATATTCATTCATTTAATTTGATTTATTAACTTTTAATTTTTTCCAATCTATTCATTTTTACTATTTTTTTATATTTATTTAAAATGTATTGAAATTTTATATATGGTTTTAATTTAAATTACTAATATTTATTCATTTTTATTTATTATGTTTTATTATTATTATTATGTTTGAAATTTAAATTATTCATTTAATTAGTTTCATATTTAATATTTTATAATTTATATTGTTAACATTATTCATTTTTAATAATTTTATTGTTTATATAATTGATATTATTTATATAATATTTGGAAGGGCAATGTAGGATGGGATGAAACCCTTTGGCAGTGGGGATGATGATTTTGGATTTATGTAATTAGGATCTGGATTGGAATACTATTTCAATCACTATGGGATTTTTTTGCATTAAAAAGTAATTGAATGTGGAGATCACTCCTATTAGGGTCTCTCCACCTTCAAATACCCTTGGTTCAAAAGAACAGATTTCCAAAAACAAGGAAAACATGTTTTTTCAGTGTTTTCAAAAAATATTCCTAAATGGAAACCAAGAATGGGAAGCATACCTCTTTTAAAGAAGATTAATCTATTAGGGAGGAGAAACATATGCAATGTTGGAATTCAGTCATCACTCAAGTAACATTTTATCCGACTAACTGTTAGTGTATGATAGGCGATCTAAAAATCATCAATGATAAATTTTGGGCATCAACAATTTTAGAATGAGCTCAATAAGTATTTCTATCATCACATTATTCTCCTTTCCAAATATATCAAATATAGGTAATGAGGGTATGTTTTTGTTTCAAACAACCCTTTCATTTAGAGAATCAAGGTTTCAGATCCATAGTTCAATCCCTCCAAATTTAGAAAACCATCACCCAAATTTAGTTTTATAGCAAGGGGTTGAGTAGGTTTTTCTGGAACCCCTAGAATCATAGGGAATTTACACCACGGTTGGTGTTCCCATCTTTATCAACAAATAAATTTAGATAGTGAGGTTTAAGGGCCTTGAAAAAGTTCTTTTCAAGGATGATCTTCTAACTCCACTAACTGAAACTATGATTTTAGTTACTGGTGAGTTCAGATTTGAAATATCAATTTCTCCAAAAAAATCATCTTCTATTCTATTAAGAGTGTGAAGTCATTGGAAATAAAAAAACCAGAAGAAGTTATTTTTCAAGAATTTAAAAAATTATGGATCACCATATTGATCATTTTAAATACACGAAACCAATTGTTGATGCCAAATATTAGCGCCATATAATAGCGCTATATAATAGCGCCATATAATAGTGCCAAATAATAGTTCCATATAACAGCGCCAAATATAATAGTGCCACATAATAGTGCCAGATAATAGCGCCAAATAATATCACCAAATAATAACACCAAATATTTGGTGCCAAATACTCATAATAGTGCCAAATAATAGCACAAATAATAGCGCCAAATAATAGAGCCAAATATTAATAATAGCGCCAAATATTTGGTGCTATATATTCATAGTAGCGCTAAATATTTTTTGGCGCCAAATATTCATAATAGTGCCAAATTATAGGGCCAAATTGTAGCACCAAATAATAGCGCTAATAATAGCATCAGTATTTGGCGCTATTATTTGGGGCCAAATAATTGCACCAATATTTTAACATTCAATAATAGTGCCTAATATTCATAATAGAGCTAATATTTTAACATTCAATATATTTTCAGGGTTATTTTAACATTCAATATAATAGCGCCAAATATATTTTCAGTGTTATTTTTATATTCAAAATAGCGCCAATATTTTAGTAGCACCAATATTTTAATAGAGCCAATAAGAGTTCCAAATAAGAGCGCCAAATATTATTTGGGGCCAAATAATAGCCCCAAATAATAGCGCCAAAAAATAGCGCCAATAATAGCGCCAAAAAATAGCGCCAATAATAGCGCCAAATAATAGCCCAAATAATAGCGCCAATATATTCATAGCACCAAATAATAGTGCCAATATATTCATAATAGCGCCAATATATTATAGATCCAAATAATAGAGCCAGTATATTCATAATAGTGCCAATAATAGCGCAAATATATTCATAGCACCATTTATTCATAATAGCGCCAATATATTTATAGCGCCAAATAATTGCGCCTAATAACAGTGCCAAATAATTGCGCCAATATTATAACATTCATTAATATCGCCAAATATTTATAATAGCGCCAATATATTAATAGCACCAAATAATTGCGCATAATAATAACGCCTAATTATTGCGCAAAATATTTTAGCCTAATAACTGCGCCAAATAATAGCGCCATATAATAGCACCAAATATTTTTTGGCACAAAATATATAAATATCACCAATATATTGTGCCAAATAATTATGCCAAATAGTTGCGCCACAAACTTGCGCCTAACAATAGCGCCATATAATAGCGTCATATAATAGTGCCAAATATTTTTTGGCACCAAATATTCATAATAGCACCAAATAATACTGCAAAATAACAGCACCAATAATAGTGTCATATTATGGCGCCAATAATCGTGCCAATATTTGGTGCTCTTATTTTACGCCAAATAATATCACCAATATTTAAACATACAATAATAGCGCCAATAAAAGCGCCAGTAACAGCTCCAATAATAGCGCCAATAATAGCACCAATATATTCATAGTGGCATTTAATAGCGCCAAATGATAGCACCAAATAATAGTGCCACATAATAGCGCCATATAATAGCGCTTTATAATAGCGGCAAATCATAGCGCCAAATATAATAGCGCCAAATCATAGAGCCAATATTTTGTGCCAATAATAGCGCCAATATATTCATATTAATAGGGCCTAATAATAGCGCCATATAATAGCGCCAAATATTAGCGCCCAATATTAGTGTCATATAATAGCGCTATATAATAGCGCCATATAATAGCGCCAAATAATATCGCCAGATAATAGCGCCAAATATAATAGCACCACATAATAGCGCTAGATAATAGCGCCAAATAATATCGCCAAATAATAGCACCTAATATTTGGCGCCAAATATTCATAATAGCGCCAAATAATAGCGCAAATAATAGCGCCAAATAATAGAGACAAATATTCATAATATCACTAAATATTTGGCGCCATATATTCATAGTAGCGCCAAATATTTTTTGGTACCACATATTCATAATAGCTCCAAATAATAACACCAATAAAAGCACCAAATAAAAGCACAAATATTAGCCTCAATATTTGGCCCCAATATTTGGCACCAATAATATTTGGCGCCAATATTTGGAGCTATTATTTGGTGCCAAATAATAGCGCCAATATTTTAACATTCAATAATAGTTCCAAATATTCATAGTAGCGCCAATATTTTAACATTCAATATATTTTTAGTGTTATTTTAACATTCAATATAATAGCGCCAAATATATTTTCAGTGTTATTTTAATATTCATAATAGCACCAATATTTTAATAGCGCCAATAAAAGTGCCAATGAATGGCACCAAATATTATTTGGCGCCAAATAATAGCGCCAAATAATAGCGCCAAAATTTTAACATTCATTAATAGTGCCAAATATTCACAATAGTGCCAATATATTAATAGCGACATATAATTGCGCCTAATAATTACGCCAAATAATTGCGCCCAATAATTGCGCCAAATATTTGCACCAAATAACCGGGCCAAATAATAGCACCAAATAATAGCGCCAAATAATAGATCCATATAATAGCGCCGAATATTTTTTGGCACCAAATATTCATAATAGTGCCAAAAAATAGTACCATATAATAGCGCCAATATTTTCATAGCGCCAATATATTCATAATAGCGCCAATATATAATTGCACCAAATAATAGCGCCAGTATATTCATAATAGTGCCAATATTAGTGCCAATATATTCATAGCCACAATTATTCTTAAAAGCGCCAATATATTTATAGGGCCAAATAATAGTGCCAATATTTTAACATTCATTAATAGAGACAAATATTCATAATGGTGCCAATATATTAATAGCGCCAAATAATTGCACCTAATATTTGTGCCAAATAACTGCGCCAAATAATAGCGTCAAATAATAGCGCCAAATAATAGCGCAAAATAATACCGCCAAATAATAGCGCCATATAATGGCGCCAAATATTTGTTGGCGAAAAATATTCATAATAGCGCAAAAAAATAGCACCAAAAAATAGCGCCAAATAATAGCGCCAATAATAGTGCCAAATAATAGCGCCAATAATAGCACCAATATATTCATAGCGCCAAATAATAGTGCCAATATATTCATAATAGCGCCAATATAAAATTGTTCCAACGAATAGCGCCAATATATTCATATTAGTGCCAATAACAGCACCAATAATAGCCCCAATACTAGCGCCAATATATTCATAGCGCAATTTATTCATAATAGCACCAATATATTTATAGTGCCAAGTAATTGCGCCAAATAATAGCGCCAAATAATTGTGCCAAATAATTGCGCCAAATAATAGCACCAATATTTTAACATTCATTAATAGCGCAAAATATTCATAATAGTGCCAATATATTAATAGCGCCAAATAATTGCGTCTAATAATAGCGCCAAAAAATAGCGCCAAATATATGCACCAAATAACTGCGCCAAATAATAGCGGCAAATAATAGTGCCAAATAATAGCCCCATATAATAACGCCAAATATTTTTTGGTGCCAAATATTCATAATAGTGCCAAATAATAGTGCCAAATAATAGAGCCAATAATAGCACTAAATAATAGCACCAATATATTCATAGTGCCAAATAATAGTGCTAATATATAATAGCACCAAATAATAGCACCAATATATAATAGCGCCAAATAATAGCGCCAATATATTCATAATAGTGCCAATAATAGCGCCAATAATAGAGCCAATATATTCATAGCGCCATTTATTCATAATAGCCCAAATATATTTATTGGGCAAAATAATTGCATCTAATAATATTGCCAAATAATATCGCCAAATAATTGTGCCAAATAATTGCGCCAAATAATTGCATCAAATAAATGCGCCAAATAATTGGGCAAAATAATTGCTCCTAATAACAGCGCCAAATAATAGCGCCCTATAAGAGCACCAAATATTTTTTGGTGAAAAATTTATAAATAGCACCAATATATTGTGCCAAATAATTTCTCCAAATAATTGCGCCAAATAATCGCGCCAATATATGGTGCCAATAATAGGGCCAATATATTCATAGCGCCATTTAATAGGGCCAAATAATAGCGCCATATAATAGCGCAAATTATTAGCTCCATATAATAGCGCCAAATATTATTTGGCGCCAAATAATAGCGCCAAATAATAGCACCAAATAATAGCGCCAAAAAATAGAGCCAATATTTTAACATTTATTAATAGTGCCAAATATTCATAATAGCGCCAATATATTAATAGAAAAAAATAATTATGCCTAATAATAGCGTCAAATAATAGCACCAAATAATTGCGCCAAATAACTACGCCAAGTAATAGCACAAACTAATAGCGCCAAATATTTTTTGGTGCCAAATATTCATAATAGTGCCAAAAAATATCGCCAAAAAATAGCGCAAATAATAACGCCAAATAATAGCACCAATAATAGCGCCAATATATTCATAGCGCCAAATAATAGCGCCAATATATAATAGTGTCAAATAATAGCACCAGTATATTCATAATAGTGCCAATAATAGCTTCAAAAATAGCGCCAATATATTCATAGCGCCATTTATTCAAAATAGCGCCAATATATTTATAGCGCCAAATAATTGCGCCTAATAATAGCGCCAAATAATTGCTCCAAATAATTGCGCCAAATAATAGTGCCAATATTTTAACATTCATTAATAACTCCAAATATTCATAATAGTGCCAATATATTAATAGTGCCAAATAATTAAGCCTAATAATAGCGCCAAATAATTTCTTCAAATAATTACGCCAAATAATAGGGCCAATATTTTAACATTCATTAATAGCACCAAATATTCATAATAGCACCAATATATTAATAGTGCCAAAATAATTGAGCCTAATAATAGCGCAAAAAAATATCGTCAAATATTTGGGCCAAATATTTGAGCCAAATAACTGCGCAAAATAATAGCACCAAATAATAGCACCAAATAATAGCACCATATAATAGCGTCAAATATTTTTTGGCACTAAATATTCATAATAGCGCCAAAAAATAGCGCCAAAAAATAGCACCAAAAAATAGCGCCAAAAAATAGCGCCAATAATAGCGCCAAATAATAGCTCCAATATATTCATAGTGCCAAATAATTGCACCAATATATAATAGCACCAAATAATAGTGCCAATATATTCATAATAGCGCCAATAATAGCTCCAATAATAGCGCCAATATATTCATAGCGCCATTTATTCATAATAGTTCCAATTTATTTATAGCGCAAAATAATTGCGCCAAATAATTGCGCCAAATAATTGTGCCAAATAATTGCTCAAAATAATTACGCCTAAAAACAGCGCAAAATAATAGGACCACATAATAGCGCCAAATATTTTTGGGTGAAAATATATAAATAGCGCCAATATATTGCGCCAAATAATTGCGCCAAATAATAGCGCTATATAACAACGCCAAATATTTTTTGGCACCAAATATTCATAATAGCGCCAAATAATAGCCCAAAATAATAGTGCCAATAATAGCTTCAAATTATGGTGCTAATAATCATGCTAATATTTGGCGCCATTATTTTGCGCCAAATAATATTTAAACATTCAATAATAGCGCAAATAAAAGAGCCAATAACAGCACCAATAATACCGCCAATAACAGTGCTAATATATAGCGCCAATAATAGCACCAATATATTCATAGGTCCATTTAATAGCGCCAAATAATAGCGCCATATAATAGCCCCAAATATTAGCACCATATAATAGCGCCAAATAATAGGGCCAATATATAGCGCCAATATATTCATAGTGCCATTTAATAGGGCCAAATAATAGCACCATATAATAGCGGAAAATATTAGCACCATATAATAGCGCCATATAATAGCCCCATATAATGGTTCCAAATAATAGCGCCATTTAATCGCACCAAATATAATAGTGCCACATAATAGCACCAAATAATAGCACCAAATAATATCTCCAAATAATAGCTCCAAATATTTGGTGCCAAATATTCATAATAGCGCCAAATAATCACGCAAATAATAGCGCCAAATAATAGGGCCAAATATTCATAATAGCACCAAATATCTGGAGCCATATATTCATAGTAGCGCCAAATATTTTTTGGAGCCAAATATTCATAATAGTTCCATATAATAGCGCCAAATTATTGCACCAAATAATAGCGCCAATTATAGCGCAAATATTTGGCGCCAATATTTGGCACCAATAATATTCGGCGCCAATATTTGTGCTATTATTTGGTGCCAAATAATAGCACCAATATTTTAACATTCAATAATAGCTCCAAATATTCATAATAGCACCAATATTTTAACATTCAATATATTTTCAGTGTTATTTTGACATTCAATATAATAGCGCCAAATATATTTTTAGTGTTATTTTAATATTCATAATAGAGCCAATATTTTAATAGCGCCAATAATATCGCCAAATATTATTTGGCGTCAAATAATAGGACCAAATAACATCGCCAAAAAGTAGAGCCAATATTTTAACATTCATTAAATCACCAAATATTCATAATAGCGCCAATATATTAATAGTGGCAGATAATTGCGCTTAATAATAGTGCCAAATAATAGCTCCAAATAATTGCGCCAATTAACTGCGACAAATAACTGCGCCAAATAATAGGGACATATAATAGTGCCAAATATTTTTTGGCGCCAAATATTCATAATAGCGTCAAAAAATAGACCCAAAAAATATTTCCATTTAATAGGGCCAATAATGGCACCAAATTATAGCGCCAATAATAGCGCCCATATATTCATAATAGCGCCAATATATAATAGCGCCAAATAATAGCGCCAGTATATTCATAATAGTTCCAATAATAGCGCCAATATATTCATAGTTCCATTTATTCATAATAGCGCCAATATATTTATAGAGCCAAATAAATGCGCCAAATAATAGCGCCAAATAATAGTGCCAAATAATTACTCCAAATAATAGCCCAAATATTTTAACATTCATTAATATCACCAAATATTTATAATAGCGCCAATATATTAATAGCGCCAAATAAGTGCGCCTAATATTAGAGTCAAATAATAGCACCAAATATTTGCGCCAAATAACTACGCCAAATAATAGTGTCAAATAATAGCGCCAAATAATAGTGCTATATAATAGCGTCAAATATTTTTTGGCGCCAAATATTCATAATAGTGCCAAAATAATAGCGCCAAAAAATAGTGCCAATAATAGCGCCAAATAATAGCGCCAATATATTCATAGCGACAAATAATAGAGCCAATATATAATAGCACCAAATAATAGCGCAAATATATTCATAATAGTGCCAATAATAGATCCAATAATAGCGCCAATATATTCATAGATCCATTTATTCATAATAGAGCCAATATATTTATAGCGCCAAATAATTGCGCCAAATAATTCCTCCAAATAATTGCGGAAAATAATTGCACCTAATAACAGTGCCAAATAATAGCCCCATATAATAGCGCCAAATATTTTTTGGCGCAAAATATATAAATAGTGCCAATATATTGCGCCAAATAATTTTGCCAAATAATTGCGCCAATATATAACGCCAATAATAGGGCCAATATATTCATAGCCCCATTTAATAGGGCCAAATAATAGTGCCATTTAATAGCACCAAATATTAGCGCTATATAATGGTGCCTTATAATAGCGCCAAATAATAGCGTAATATAACAGCACCAATTATAATAGCGCTAAATAATAGCACCAAATAATATCGCCAAATAATAGCACCAAATATATGGCGGCAAATATTTATAATAGCGCCAAATAATAACGCCAATAATAGCGCCAAATAATAGATCCAAATATTCATAATAGCACCAAATATTTTGCGCCATATATTCATAGTAGTGCCAAATATTTTTTGGCGCAAAATATTCCTAATAGCGCCAAATAATAGCGCCAATAAGATCTCCAATATTTGGCGCCAATATTTGGCAATAATAATATTTGGCGCCAATATTTGGCACTATTATTTGGTGCCAAATAATAGCTTCAATATTTTAACATTCAATAATAGCGCCAAATATTCATAATAGCGGAAAATATTCATAATAGCGCCAATATTTTAACATTCAATATAATTTCTGTGTTATTTTGACATATAATATAATAGCCCCAAATATATTTTCAGTGTAATTTTAATATTCATAATAGCGCCAATAGTTTTATAGCGCCAATAATTGCGCCAAGTAATAGCACCAAAAAATTGCGCCAAAAAATAGCACCAATATTTTAACATTCATTAATAGCGCCAAATATTCATAATAGCGCCAATATATTAATAGTGCCATTTAATAGAGCCAAATAATAGCACCAACAATAGCGCCAATAATAGTGCCAATATATTCATAATAGCACCAATATATAATAGCATCAAATAATAGCGCCAATATATTCATAATAGTGCCAATAATAGCACCAATAATAGCGCCAATATTTTCATAGCTCCATTTATTCATAATAGCGCCAATATTTTCATAGCTCCATTTATTCATAATAGAGCCAATATATTTATAGCACCAAATAATGGTGCCAAATAATAGCACCAAATAATTGTGCCAAATAATTGTGCCAAATAAATGCGCCAAATAATTGCGCCAAATAATTGCGCCTAATAACAGCGCCAAATAAGAGAGTCATATAATAGCACCTAATATTTTTTGGCGCAAAATATATAAATTGTCATGACCTGTCCTCTGGGCCCGTGCCGTGACAACCCCAAGCCCGCCTTCCATAGGCCAGGGGCTGGCGACTAGCACCAAAGGCATAAATCCCGATAACTGGGAAGATATTTCCTTTATAAAAGTAAACAAAACACCACAAAGTACAAGCGGAAGTAAAACAATAAGTACAAAAGAAAGTGCTGAAAAGTAAATGGGCTAGAATACAACCCAACTGAAAGTACAGCTACAACTGAACGAAAGTACAACAGAAAAAGACAAACAGCTGGAAAAAGGAAGCAGCTCCTGGGTCGTCCTCTTCAGATCCTACCTGAAGGGTAGGTAAAAATGGCGTAGCTCCTAGACCGTCCACCACGGATCCTACCTGAAGGGTAGGTACATATAGCTTCCACAACGCTCTCGCCTGTCAACCTCCTCCGAGTGTCGTCTCGCTGTGAAGTCCACCTCCGGGTACTGACTCGTTGTGTAGTCCATCTCCGGGTACTGTCCAGTCCTCGAACACTCGGCCTCCGTCAGCACTGCCCATCGTCTGCAACCAACACAACGAGGTGCGGGCATAGCCCATGCAGGGGTGAGTATAACGATACTCAGTAGGGACCCTGAGACCCTCAAGGTCTTACTAAAACCAACAAGGTTAACCAAAAAGAAGATCTCAATAGATAACCTCTACTTAGGTATATCCCCATGAATATACCTAAGTTATCAAGAAACCCATCTCAATCATGAGGAAAACACCAAGATCATGAAATCAACGGATAACCACTGCCCAGGTATATTCCCATACATATAGCTAAGTTATCAAGTGACCCATCTCAATAATGAGTTAAACACAAAGGTCAAAAGTCTCAGATCAAACCAGGATTTTCATTATCGAAACCGTAATTGCTGAAGAGCTCCGTCTCTGGAGTGTACAGTGGTCCTGTCACGACTCCGAGGTACTGCTCACTAACCTAAGACTGCTGAGGTACTCCTCCTGTCGAGTACCACGGGTCAGCCACCCAAACACAGTAGTGCTTCCCACCATTGTATGTCACCCAAACACAGTAGTGCACACCCCCTAGTAGCCTGCTGAGGTACTCTCCGGACGAGTACCGCGGGTCTGCACTATCACACAGGTAGTGCTCCATCCGCCATGGGTCTGCAGCTCACAAAGTAGTGCTCCGTCCACTGGGCTAGTCGACACACTCCAAGTCAAGTCGGTCAAGCAGTCGTCAGGTCTCAGTCGGCTACACGGTCTCCGTACTCCGCATACTCGTCTCTGGGAGGGTCCGCTCCACGAGCTACTGGTCGATACTCCAAGTATCTCAAAGTCCCACGAACAAGTATCTCAAACGACCGCCTCGTCATAGGGATCTCAACGCAATAGTCGGCGCGTCAATCGGACGTCAGGTCTACGAGTTATTAGCCTTTTCGTCCCAGGGGCCCTGTTGGTTTCTTGAGTGAACCAACCCGGCCGAATCTCAACTTTACCCCGAAATCTCATAGGGTAAACTCATAGAGACCGTTTCTCAACGTGATCACCAATTCCGTTGATGGTTCGTCAAACAGACGTCCAGTCTGAAAGATATCATCTTTTCCTTTCCAAGGGCCCAGTTGGATTTCAGGTACAATCCAACCTGGCCACTATCCAACATCAACCAAAACTCGGGAGAAGTATGCCAAAAGTTCCGTCTCATCATGAGGAATCCAACGAGATAGACGGCGCGTCAATCGGACGCCCAGTCTGTGAGTTATTGGCTTTTTCGTTCCAGGGGCCCGGTTGGTTTCGTGAGCGAACCAACCCGACCATACTCTGATGGCATCCAAACCTCGACCGGATAATCCAAATGATCCGTCTCACTTAGAGGAATCCATCATAGTCGACGACATGCCAATCGGACGTCCGGAGCTCAAGATATAAGCGTTTCCGCTCCGAGGGCCCGGTTGGTTTCGTGTACAAACCAACCCGGCTGAACCCAAAGCATTTCAAAACCTTTAGTGCGATATACCGAAATGACCATCTTGTTTCAAGGATCGCATCTCAACTGATGTTGTGTCGATCGGAGGTCCGTAGCTCATGTTATGGGCAAAAGACCAAAGACGGTCTGAAAATGGGGGTTTCAGGCCCGGACTGACCCAGCCCGAGACCCCCCGGGCGGCCCGAACCGGGTCGACCCACCCCGGGTCCGGGTTGGCCCGGCTCGGCCTGGGTTTGGCCTTGCCTGGCGGACCGGCCAGGCGGCCGGCCCGGCCAGGGCACAGCGCGCTGGCCAGCTCGGCCAACGGTCGAGCCGTTTTTGGAAAGGGGGGCGCTTGCCCCCCTGGTGTAACCACGGGCCCCCAATTAAGGGGGCCGTTTTGTATATCTGGCCAAGGGAATAAATTCCCCAGGCTCCCCTTTGTCCGGCCAGCCCGCACCGGCTGGCCGGTTCTGCCAACGAGGATCGGCAACGGCCGGTCCTTCTTCCTTCGCCGATACCGGCGGCCCGGAACCGGCCGCCGGTCACCCTGCTTCGCTGCGGCCCAAAACCGGCCGCAACTTGGATCGTCCCACATGGTGAGACGGCACCGTGCCCCTCTGTCGCGGCCCCACTCCGGTCGCGGCGTCTTCGGTTTTCTTCGACGCGGCGCGACGGCGTCGCGTCCTTGTTCATCTTCATGGCGCGGCGCGACGGCGTCGTGTATTACTTGCCGTGCAATTCCCGCGTGGTGCGACGACACCACTCCATTCCGTTCCATCCACAAAGAATCAAACATGGATAAAGGAGGGTGGTCTGGCGTGTTTGTGCGGTCCGGCCCCCTCTCGTTAATCGGTATCATTTGGTCGTATATCCACGAAGAACGACAAACTAGAAATCACGAACGAAAAATAATTAAATAACTATAAACCCCTACCTCGAGCGTGGCTTGAACGAGGATTTCGTCGTATAGGAAAAGAATTCGCGTCACGGGTCGATGTCGTGGAAAGAGGATTCGTAGACGAAGACGGAGATTGTCCACGGATTCGTCGTGGAAGAAAACGACGTCGGCGTCGCGTACTCGGTTTCCGAGAACTCAGCGTTCTTCGTCGGTGACCGATTCGTTCTTCACGTTCTTCGTCATTGAAGAAGATGTTCTTCAAGCCTCCCAAATCCTCCCAATGCGATAAGATTCTAACCAAAAATAAAATAATCCCAAGTCTTATTTCATTAACACAAGATAAGAAAAAAAAGAATTTCAAAAGTTTGAATTAATCCTACTTAATTAATTCAAGCCAAGTTGTCAACATTAAAGGGTGAGTTGAGGGAGTTAAGAATTTGAAGGGGTGGGGTTCATGTGGGCCCCACAAACTTCATAACATCCCTTGGGATGTTGGGTAGTTACCCAACTTCCACTCCAAGCCTTTAAACCACTTAGAGAAAAATAAAAATTGTAGAATAATTATAAATTAATCTTCCCCAATTTTTATCATAAACTCTCGTGAAAAAGGAAACTCCGGAACAGGTGTTCCTAAGAAATTACCGGCGCTACGGTTCCATCAGTGGCCTCAGAATTCAATTCTGAGCACCAGTTCAAACGATAGAAATTCCCTCTCGTTCGTTCACTGAATGTACCCGAGCTAAACTTCGGAAACTGATTCCGGGCACACCGGGCCTCGGAATCAGGTGCCGTCAGAAAGTGCGTTCTTGTAAAATTCCAAAGAAAATAAAAAAAACTTTTCCTTGAAATTTCCGGGTCTTTACATTACTCCCACCTCAGGGATTTACGTCCCCGTAAAGCTATAACACAAACAAGGGAAACAAAAGCGGTATTGAGCACGCATCTCAGCCTTCCGCTCTCATGTGCTTTCCTGGAGATTCCGTACTGCCAAAGAAAGCACACCCGAGGATTCAACCGTCCTTGTAGGATCCGCTCATGTCGATCCTCGATCCCTACTGGAACCTCTGTGGAAGTAACCCCATTTCCATCGTCCTACTCCTCATGGTCGATGATATGCGATGGGTCGAGCACGTATCTTCTCAGTTGAGATACCTGGAAGACGTCGTGCACCTGGTGCAACTGAGGAGGATGGGTCAAGCAGTAAACCACCTTGTCTACCCAGCTGAGGGCCAAGAAATGTTTGTTGAACCTTGGAGATAACTTGCCAATTTGGCCACATCTCCGTAAACATCGTCGAGGAGAGATCCATATAAGGACGCGATCATCATCCTCGAACTCCATAGGTCTCCAATTCCTGTTAGAACTGGAACTCAAATGACTGCTGCCATGAGGGTAAGGTTGAACGACTCAAGAGTGATCGGTCGCACCCTCCTCTGTAAGATTTTATCCTGTGCTGCCTGGGGTATCCTTTTCACCGACCAAGGAAAACCAATCCCGACATCGTAGTAAAACCACATCCTTTTTGCCTAATACTGTCAATTTATATATGAACTGTGATTTCCCAGTCAATACGCAAACCAACGTCATAAGTCCACGACGCTGCCCCCAAGAGATTCCAACCAAAACTCTCCCCTCGAGGGTCTGACCACACTATCGGCATAAGTGTGATTATTGAGTCTCCTCCCAAGGTATCTCCAGACGTGAGGGTCAAGTCCACAGCTTACTGGAAACTCTAGGTCTGGAACAAGATTTTTGAAACCAAGGAATGATTTATATCGACGTCTGTTACTACAACAGCTAGTAGTGGACACAGACCGTCCCTTGTATCATTTTTAGAGCCATTGGGTCACACTCCTTGACCGCATGCAGCCGCACTCTTCCTCCGCCCTCCAGATCCCTGAGCCTGGAAGGGATAACTAAGGCGGGTGGTTGTAGCATGCTAAGATGTACACCACCTCATGATGCTCTCCTAGCTCTACCTCCACGTCTACCGCTTCACAGACTCCTCTCTCCATAAAGCTTCCTCTTCTTGAAACATTTATCACCCTTGAGTCTCTAAGACTGGTGTGGGTTTCCTGTTTCTTACTACACTGTACAGTCTTCATCCGCTCCTGGATGATCTGCACCTTCATTTCCTACGATCTGGTAGAGCTGCTAAAATTTCTCCATTGCCGAAAAGAAAAACTCGGTCTCATCCTCTGGATGAACCACACCCATTGCCTAATATAGTCAATCCTGACATGAATGTTGTATTCATTCCATGGATGACGTCGTAAGGCCTTGACGTAACTACCAAGAGATCCAACTATCACTCTTGCCTCCAAGGGTCGAGTCACACTGTCGGCATCAGTGTGAGGTCAATGGGTCTCCTCTAGTAGAAATCTCGAAAGTGAGGGTCAAGTCAACAGTTTATCCGGGACCACTCAGTATCAACCAAACAAAAGGACAAGAAAGAAAACAAAGATAAGTGTCTTTTTATTATTGCAGCTCATAGTACAAAGACACGAATACAACAACAACATGGAACTAGAAGTACAAGAGACGTATCCACTAGTTCCGCTCTTGTTGACCTGCTCCCGGAGCTCTACTTCCTTGTCCACTCCTTGGCTGTTGCTCAAGCACCCGATGTTGCTTCTGCCTCGGTGGCTCCTCTAAAGCCTACAAATCAACTGTATGAGGAGTCGGACAGTCACGTGCCAGGTGACCCTTCCTGCCACAGGAGTAACACTGTCCGTTTCTGGCACACCTGGCTCAGACCCCACCCTGGGTGCTCCGCACCATCGATCCTAAAACCTGAGATCGTCCAACTGCTGGTCTGGTCCTCCTGGACCTCTGCATCATTTGTCTATTACCCACAGATGACTCGGCTACTGATCGAAAAACACGCGGCAAAGGAAGCAGCTCTTGAACACGCTCGGGGTGTAGAGATACTGGCACAAACTCCACCCTGAAGAAGGTCTTGAAGTGTTACCATGTGAAGGTCATCCCGTCTTAAAACTGGAACAAGTGGCTCCACCACCGGCCTGCTGCTGCCTGAAGAATGCTGGCAGCAAAGATCACAATGAAGTCTGTAGGAATCCCTACTGACCTGAAGACTCTCACCACAGCCTCCAGCCAAACCTCAGCCGCCTGCGGGTCCGTCTCTCCCCGGAACCTGGGTGGCCTCTCACGCTGGAACTTGTGCAACACACTCAAGTGGCGTTCATCACCTTCTACTAGGGCTGGTGGCATCGGTGGCCCAACATATGGTAGTACCGCTGGTGCCTCCGCTGGTGCCTCAACTACCAGAGGGCCGTGTACCGAAGCCTCGTTGCTCGGCAGGCTGTCAGTACGCACATCTCTATGGGCTCTAGCTGGTCATCCGTGAAAAGGAATCCTGAATGAAACATCGTGACACGGTCGAACGATTATACCTAGTGAGCTCACCTGGTTTGAGCTAATATTTAAAATAAAAACTTCTAGAAACACACAAGCAATCAGTGTTTTCGTGCACAAAGTCAGAAATCTGTTGTTAGGGTCCGGGTGTATGGATTTGTCGGCCACCCGCACCAACACTGGAATCACTGAACTGAAAAACACACTCGGTACTCTTAACACTATTGATTCATATAAAGAAACATCAGAGTTATAAGTTCTGCGGTAGAACCAACTCCTCTGATACCAATTTGTCACGACCCATCCTCGGGGCCCATGTCGTGACTACCCCAAGCCCGCCTTCCATAGACCAGGGGCTGGAGACTAGCACCAAAGGTGTAAATCCCGATAACTGGGAAGGCATTTACTTTATAAAAGTAAACAAAACACCACAGAGTACAAGAGGAAGTAAAACACTAAGTACAAAAGAAAGTGATGAAAAGTAAATGGTCCAGAATACAAACCCAACTGAAAGTACAGCTACAACTGAATGAAAGTACAACAGAAAAAGACAAACAGCTAGAAGAAATGAAGCAGCTCCTGGGTCGTCCTCCTCGGATCCTACCTGAAGGGTAGGTACAGATGGCGCAGCTCCTAGATCGTCCACCACGAATCCTACCTGAAGGGTAGGTACAGATAGCTTCCACAACGCTCTTGCCCGTCAACCTCCTCTGAGTGTTGTCTCGCTGTGAAGTCCACCTCTGGGTACTGACTCATCGTGTAGTCCATCTCCGGGTACCGTCCAGTCCTCGAACACTCGGCCTCCGTCAGCACTGCCCGTCGTCTGCAACCAACACAACGAGGTGCGGGCATAGCACGTGCAGGGGTGAGTATAATGATACTCAGTAGGGACCCCGAGACCCTCAAGGTCATACTAAAACCAACAAGGTTAACCAAAAAGAAGACCTCAACAGATAACCTCTACTTAGGTATATGCCCATGCATATACCTAAGTTATCAAGTAACCCATCTCAACCATGAGGAAAATACCAAGATCATGAAATCAATGGATAAACACTACCCAGGTATATGCCCATACATATACCTATGTTATCAAGTGACCCATCTCAATCATGAGGTAAACACAAAGGTGAAAAGTCTCAGCTCAAACCAAGATTTTCATTATCGAAACCGTAACTGCTGAAGAGCTCCGTCTCTGGAGTGTACAGTGGTCCTATCACGACTCCGAGATACTGATTACTATCCTAAGACTGCTGAGGTACTCCTCCTGTCGAGTACCGTGGGTCAGCCACCCAAACACAGTAGTGCTTCCCACCGGGGTATGTCACCCAAACACAGTAGTGCCCACCCCCTAGTAGCCTGCTGAGGTACTCTATGGACGAGTACCGCGGGTCTGCACTGTCACACAGGTAGTGCTCCATCCACCATGGGTCTGCACCTCACAAAGTAGTGCTCCATCCACTGGTATATTCGACTCACTCCATGTTGAGTCGGTCAAGCAGTCGTCAGGTCTTAGTCGGCTACACGGTCTCCGTACTCTACACGCTCGTCTCCGTACTCTGCACGCTCATCTCTAGGAAGGTCCGATCGACGAGCTACAGGTCGATACTCCAAGTATCTCAAAGTCCCACGAATAAGTTACTCAAAGGACCGCCTCGTCATAGGGGTCTCAACGCAACAGTCAGCGCGTCAATCGGACGCCCGGTCTGTGAGTTATTTGCCTTTTCATCCCAGGGGCACGGTTGGTTTCGTGAGAGAACCAACCCGGCTGTATCTCAACAGTACCCCAAACTCTCACAGGGTAAACTCATATGGACCGTTTCTCAACATGATCACTAACACCGCTGACGGTTCGTCAAACAGACGTCCAGTCTAAAAGATATCAGCCTTTCTGTTCCATGGGCCCGGTTGGATTTAGGGTACAATCCAACCCGTCCACTATCCAACATCAACCAAAACACGGGAAAAGTATGCCAAAAGTTCCGTCTCATCAAGAGGAATCCAATGAGACAGACGGTGCGCCAATCGGACACCCGGTCTGTGGGTTATTGGCTTTTTCGTTGTAGGGACCCGGTTGGTTTCATGAGCGAACCAACCCGACCGTAAACCGACAACATCCAAACCTTGAGCGGATAAGCCAAATGATCCGTCTCACTTAGAGGAATCCATCAAAGTCGATGTCACGTCAATCGGACGTTCAGAGCTCAAGATATAAGTGTTTCCGCTCCGAGGGCCTGGTTGGTTTCGTGTACGAACCATCCCTGCTAAACCCAAAGTATTACGAAACCTTGAGTGTGATATACCGAAAGGACCGTCTCGTTTCAAGGATCGCATCGCAACTGACGGTGCCTCGATCGGAGGTCCGTAGCCCATGTTATGGGCAAAAGATCGAAGATAGTCCGAAAACGGGGGTTTTGGGCCCGGACCGACCCGGCCCGAGACCCCCCGGTCGGCCCGAACCGGGGCGACCCGCCCCGGGTCCGGGTCGGCCCGACCTGGTGGACTGGCTAGGCGGCCGGCCCGGCCTGGGCACAGCGCCCCCAGTGCACTGGCCAGCTCGGCCAACAGCCGAGCTGTTTTTGTCGAGGGGGGGGGGGGGCGCCTGCCCCCCTGGTGTAACCGCGACCCCCAATTAAGGGGGCCATTTTATATAACCGGTCGGGGGAAATAATTCCCCCGGCTCCCCTTTGTCCGGCCGGCCCGCACCGGCTGGCCGGTTCTGCCAATGAGGACCGGCGACGACCAGTCCTTCTTCCTTCGCCGACACCGGCAGCCCGGAACCGGCCACCGGTCACCCTGCTCCGTCGCGGCCCGGAACCGTCGGCGGCTTAGTTCATCTGGCGTGGTGCGACGGCACCCCGACCCTCCGCCGCGGACCAGCTCCGACCACGGCGTATTTGGTTTTCTTTGACACGACGCGACGGCGTCGCGTCCTTGTTCATCTTCACGGCGCGACGCGACGGCGTCACACATTACTTGTCGTGCAATTCCGGCGTGGTGCGACGACACCACACCATTCCGTTCCATCCACAATGAATCAAACATGGATAAAGGAGGGGGGGTCGACCGTGTTTGTGTGGTCCGGCCCCCTCCCGTTAATCGGTATCATTTGGTCGTATATCCACGAAGAACGACAAACTAGAAATCAGGAACAAAAAATAATTAAATAAATATAAACCCCTACCTCTAGCATGGCTTGAACGAGGTTTTCGTCACGGAGGAAAAGACGTCACGTCGCTGGTCGGTGTCGTGGAAAGAGGATTCATAGACGAACATGGAGATTGTATGAGGATTCTTCGCGGAAGAAAACGACGTCGGCGTCGCGTACTCGGTTTCCGAGAACTCGGCATTCTTCGTCAGAGAAAGATTCGTTCTTCACATTCTTCGTCGTTGAAGAAGATGTTCTTCAAGCCTCCCAAATCCTCCCAATGCGACAAGACTCTAACCAAAAATAAAATAATCCCAAGTATTATTTTATTAACACAAGATAAGAAAAAAAAAGAATTTCAAAAGTTTGAATTAATCCTACTTAATTAATTCAAGCCAAGTTGTCAACATTAAAGGGTGATTTGAGGGAGTTAGGAATTTGAAGGGGTGGGGATCGTGTGGGCCCCACCAACCTCATAACATCCCTTGGGAAGTTGGGTTGTTACCCAACTTTCACTCCAAGCCTTTAAACCACTTAGAGAAAAATAAAAATTGTAGAATAATTATAAATTAATCTTCCACAATTTTTGTCATCAACTCTCGTGAAAATGCAACTCCGGAACAGGTGTTCCTAAGCAATTACCGGCGCTACGGTTCCATCGGTGGCCTCAGAATTCAATTCCGAGCACTGGTTCAAAAGATAGAAATTCCCGCTCGTTCTTTCACTGAACTTACCCGAGCTAAACTTCGGAAATTGATTCCGGGCACACCGGGCCTCGGAATAAGGTGTCGTCAGAAACCTCGTTCTTGTAAAATTCCAAAGAAAATTAAGAAAAAAATTTCCTTGAAATTTCCGGGTCTTTACATTAGTTGCCCCGTAGACACGTTAAGGCGGGGTGCCTTGCTGTCACTGGGGCCCAGTTGTCATAGAAATAGTTCCAATATATTGCACCAAATAATTGCACCAAATAATTGTGCCAAATAATTGCGCCAAATAATTGTGCCTAATAATAACACCAAATATTAGTGCCATATAATAGCGCCAAATATTTTTTGGCACCAAATATTCATAATAGCGCGAAATAATAGTGCCAAATAATAATGCCAAATAATAACGCCAATAATAGTGTCAAATTATGGCGCCAATAATCGCGCCAATATTTGGCGCTATTATTTTGAGGTAAATAATAGAACCAATATTTAAAAATTCAACAATAGCACCAATAAAAGTGCCAATAACAGCACCAAAAATAGCGCCAAAAATAGTGCCATTATATAGCGCCAATAATAGCGTCAAAATATTCATAACGCCATTTAATAGCGCCAAATAATAGCACCATATAATAAGGCCAAATATTGGTGCCATATAATATCGCCATATAATAGCGCCAAATAGAAGCACTATATAGTAGCGCCAAATATAACAGCGCCAAATAATAGCGCCAACATATAGCGCCAACAATATCACCAATATATTCAAAGCACCATTTAATAGGGCCAAATAATAGCGCCATATAATTGCCCGATATAATAGCGCCATATAATAGCGCCAAATAATAGCGCCATATAATAGCGCCAAATAATAGCGCCATATAATAGCGCCAAATATAATAGTGCCAAATAATTTCTCCAAATAATAGCACCAAATACTTGGTACCAAATATTCATAATAGCGTCAAATAATAGCGCCAAATAATAGCAACAATAATGGCACCAAAAAATAGAGCCAAATATTCATAATAGCGCCAAATATTTGGCGCCATATATTCATAGTAGCACCAAATATTTTTTGGCGCCAAATATTCATAATAGCGCCAATAAAAGCTCCAAATAATAGCGCCAATATTTTAACATTCAACAATAGCGCCAAATATTCATAATATCGCCAATATTTTAACATTCAATATATTTTCAGTGTTATTTTAACATTCAATATAATAGCACCAAATATATTTTCAATGTTATTTTAATATTCATAATAGCACCAATATTTTGATAGCGCCAATAATAGCGCCAAATAATAGTACCAAATATTATTTGGTGCCAAATAATACCGCCAAATAATAGCACAAAAAAATAGCGCCAAATAATCCCGCCAAATAATAGCACCAAAAAATAGAGCCAATATTTTAACATTCATAAATAGCGCCAAATATTCATAATAGCGCCAATACATTAATAGCGGAAAATAATTGCGCCTAATAATAGCGCCAAATAATAGCGCCAATATAATTGCGCCAAATAATTGCGCCAAATAATAGCGCCAAATAATTACGCCAAATAATTGCGCCTAATAATAGCACCATATAATAGCACCAAATATTTTTTGGTGCCAAATATTCATAATAGCGCCAAAAAATAGCGCCATATAATAACGCCAATAATAGTGCCAAATAATCGTGCCAATAATAGCGCCAATATATTGATAGCACCAAATAATAGCGCCAATATATTCATAATGGCGCCAATATAGAATAGCGCCAAATAATAGCACCAATATATTCATAATAGTTCCAATAATAGCGCCAATAATAGCACAACTATATTCATAGCCCCATTTATTCATAATAGCGCCAATATATTTATAATGCCAAATAATTGCGCCTAATAATAGCGCCAAATAATTGCGCCAAATAATTGCGCCAATATTTTTACATTTATTAATAACGCCAAATAATTGCGCCAATATTTTAACATTCATTAATAGCACCAAATATTGATAATAGCACCAATATATTAATAGCGCCAAATAATTGCGCCTAATAATAGCGCCAAAAAATAGTGCCAAATATTTGCGCCAAATAACTATGCCAAATAATAACGCCAAATAATAGCGCCAAATAATAGTGACATATAATAGCGCCAAATATTTTTTGGTGCCAAATATTCATAATAGCGCCAAAAAATAGCGCCCAAAAATAGCACCAAATAATAGTGCCAAAAATAGTGCAAAATAATAGCGCCAATAATAGCACCAATATATTCATAGCGCCAATATATTCATAATAGCTCCAATATATAATATCACCAATATATTCATAATAGTGCCAATAATTACACCAATAATAGCGCCAATTTATAGTGCCAAATAATAGTGCCAAATTATAGTGCCAATAAAAGTGACAATAATAGCGCCAATATTTGGTGCCAATATTTTGCACCAATAATATTTGGCGACAATAAAAGCGCCAATAATAGTGCAAATATTTTGCCCCAATATTTGGCACCATTAATATTTGGTGACAATATTTGGCGCCAATATTTGGTGTGATTATTTGGTGCCAAATAATAGAGCAAATATTTTAACATTCAATAATAGTGCCAAATATTCATAATAGCGCCAATATTTTGTGTGATTAAATGGCGTCAAATAATAGCGCCAATATTTTAACATTCAATAATAGCGCCAAATATTCATAATAGTGCCAATATTTTAGCATTCAATATATTTTCAGTTTTATTTTAACATTCAATATAATAGAACCAAATATATTTTCAGTGTTATTTTAATATTCATAATAGCGCCAAATAATACCGCCAAATATTAGTGCCTTATAATAGCATCATACAATAGCACCATATAATAGCGCCAAATAATAGCGCCAAATATAATAGTGCCAAACAATAGCACCAATATATAGCACCAATATATTCATAGCACCATTTAATAGCGTCAAATAATAGAGCCATATAATAGCGCCAAATATTAGCGCCAAATATAATAGCGTCAAATGATAGCGCCAAATAATAGTGTCAAATAATATCGCCAAATAATATCACCAAATATTTGGTGCCAAATATTCATAATACCGCCAAATAATAGAGCCAAATAATAGCACCAATAATATCGCCAAATAATAGAGCCAAATATTCATAATAGCACCAAATATTTGGCGTCATATATTCATAGTAGCACCAAATATTTTTTGGTGCCAAATATTCATAATAACGCCAAATAATAGCGCCAAATTATATTGCAAATAAAAGTGCCAATAATAGCGCCAATAATAGCGCCAATACTTGGTGCCAATATTTGGCACCAATAATATTTGTCGCCAATATTTGGCGCTATTATTTGTGTAATGGAGCATACCATCATGGCCCATTACTTTGCCAAAAGTGAGGCTCCACCAAAACAGTGGCACCGTGAGGGTGAGACCGTGATGGTGACACTGTGAGGGTGGCACCATGAGGGTGAGACTGTGACGGTGACACCGTGACAGTGAGACCATGACGGTGACATTGTGACAGTGGAACCATGACGGTGGTAAATAATAGCGCCAAATAATAGAGCCAAATATTCATAATAGCACCAAATATTTGGCACCATATATTCATAGTAGCGTCAAATATTTTTTGGCGCCAGCTATTCATAATAGCGGAAAATAATAGCACCAAATTATATCGCCAATAAAAGCGCCAAATAGTAGCACCAATAATAGCGCCAATATTTGGCACCAATAATATTTTGCGCCAATATTTGGCGCTATTATTTTGCGCCAAATAATAGCGCCAATATTTTAACATTCAATAATAGCACCAAATATTAATAATAGCACCAATATTTTAACATTCAATATATTTTCAGTGTTATTTTAACATTCAATATAATAGTGCCAAATAGATTCTCAGTGTTATTTTAAGATTCATAATAGCGCCAATATTTTAATAGCCACAATAATAGCGCCAAATAATACCACAAAATATTAGTGCCAAAAAATAGGCCCAATATTTTCCCATTAATTAATAGCGCCAAATACTCATAATAGCGCCAATATATTAATAGTGGCAAATAAGTGCGCATAATAATAGAGCCAGATAATAGTGCCAAATAATTGCCCCAAATATTTGCGCCAAATCTTTTTTGGCGACAAATATTCCTAATAGCTCCAAAAAATAGCTCCAAAAAATAGCATCATATAATAGCGCCAATAATAGCGCCAAATAATAGTGCCAATAATAGCGCCAATATATTCATAGCCCCAAATAATAGCACCAATATATTCATAATAGCACTAATATATTCATAATAGCGCCAATATATAATAGCACAAAATAATAGCGCTAATATAATCATAATAGTACCAATAATATCGCCAATAATAGTGCCAATATATTCATAACGCCATTTATTCATAATAGCGCCAATATATTTATAGCGAAAAATAATTGCACCTCATTTAAGCGCCAAATAATAGAGCCAAATAATTCGGCCAAATATTTGAGCCAAATAATTGCGCCAAATAATTGCGTAAAATAATTGCGCCTAATAACAGTGCTAAATAATAGCGCCATATAATAGCCAAATATTTTATGGTGCAAAATATATAAATAGCGCCAATATATTGCGCCAAATAATTGCGCCAAATAATTACGCCAAATAATTGCGCCAAATAATTGCGCCTAATAATAGCGCCAAATAATAGCCAATATAATAGCACCAAATATTTTTTGGCACCAAATGTTCATAATAGCGACAAATAATAGCGCCAAGTAATAGCATCAAATTATAGCGCCAATAATTGCGTCAAATTATGGTTCCAATAATCACGCCAATATTTGGCGCCAATATTTGGCGCCAATATTTGGCGCCAATATTTGGCGCTATTATTTTGCGCCAAATAATAGTGCAAATATTTTAACATTCATTAATAGCACCAAATATTCATAGTAGCGCCAATATATTAATAGCGCCAAATAATTGTGTCTAATAATAGCGCCAAATAATATCGCCAAATAACAGCTCTAAATAACTGTGCCAAATAACTACACCAAATAATACCGCCAAATAATAATGCCATATAATAGCACCAAATATTTTTTGGCACCAAATATTCAGAATAGCACCAAAAAATAGGGCCAAATAATAGATCCAATAATAGCACCAATATATTCATAGCGCCAATATATTAATAATAGAGACAATTTATAATAGCGCCAAATAATAGCGCCAATATATTCATAATAGTTCCAATAATAGCACCAATAATAGAACAAATATATTCATAGCTCAATTTATTCATAATAGCGCCAATATATTTATAGCTCCAAATAATAGCGCCAAATAATAGCGCAAAATAATAGCGCCAAATAATTGCGCCAAACAATTGCACCAAACAATTGCGCTAAATAACACTACTGGAAAACTAACATATAAAAACGGTTTAGAACTGTTGGTATAAGCCTCCAAACCATTGGTATAGCCTATACCAACGGTTTGGAGAACCGTAGGCAAGTAAGCCATTGGGATAGGTCTATACAACGGTTTTTGGAAAACCATTGGTATAGACCTATACCAACAGTTTTGAAAACTATTGGTATGAGTAATATGAAAATCTATACAAACGGTTCCATAAAACCGTTGGTATTTATATTTCCAAAAAAAAAACATTTGCTGGGATTTGATCCCAATACCTCCAGTTTATCATTGAACGACCTAACCACTAACCAAACATGACTTTTGTGAACATAATTTCATAAATATATATATATATGTATTATTATAATTATTTTAAATTTTTATTTATAGAATGTTCAGGTTAAGAGGATCTGATAAAAAATCAAAGGAAATATACCAATGGTTGTCAAAACCGTTGGCATAGGTCCCAGGAATTTGTGGGTGATGTTGAAATATTGGAGACTTTTCCCTACTGTTTGGCCAAACCATTGGGAAAAGTGGCCACAAATTGATCCTTTCCAAATTTTTTCGCCAAACCGTTGGGAAAGCCTACCATTTCCCAACGGTTTTAGAAAACCATTGGGAAAATTCGCCACAAATTGGACCTTTCCCAATGGTTTGGCCAAACCGTTGGGAAATCTTACCCTTTCCCAACGGTTTTGGCAAACCATTGGGAAAAGTGGCCACAAAGTGGGCTTCCCCAATGGTTTGGCCAAACCTTTAGAAAAGGGTGTATAGAAGTGTTAGGAAAGGTCACATTTCCAGTAGTGTAATTTCACCTAATAACAGCGCCAAATAATAGCACCAAATATTTTTTGGCGCAAAAATATATAAATAGCGCCAATATATTGCCCCAAATAATTGCACCAAATAACTGTGCCAAATAATTTTGCCTAATAATAGCGCCAAATAATTTCACCATATAATAGCATCAAATATTTTTTGGCGCCAAATATTCATAATAGTGCCAAATAATAGCACCAAATAATAGCGCCAATAATAGCGTCAAATTATGGCACCAATAATCGTGCCAATATTTGGTGCCAATATTTGGCCTTATTGTTTTGCGCCAAATAATAACGCCAATATTTAAACATTCAATAAAAGCGCCAATAAAAGCGCCCATAACAG
This sequence comes from Viscum album, assembly GCA_963277665.1. Taxonomy (NCBI): domain Eukaryota; kingdom Viridiplantae; phylum Streptophyta; class Magnoliopsida; order Santalales; family Viscaceae; genus Viscum; species Viscum album. The sequence goes on from OY728127.1 coordinate 900,972,473, forward strand.
CACCAAAAATAGCGCCAATTATAGCGCCAATAATAGCGCCAATATATTCATAGTTCTATTTAATAACGCCAAATAATAGCGCCAAATATTGGCACCATATAATAGCGCCATATAATAGCGCCATATAATAGCCCCATATAATAGCGCCAAATAATGGCGCAATATAATAGTGCCAAATATAATAGCACCAAATAATAGCACCAATATATAGCGCCAATAATATCGCCAATATATTCATAGCGCCATTTAATAGAGCCAAATAATAGGGCCATATAATAGCACCAAATATTGGCACCATATAATAGTGCTATATAATAGCACCATATAATAGCGCCAAATAATAATGCCGTATAATAGCGCCAAATATAATAGCACCAAATAATAGCCCTAAATAATAGAGCCAAATATTTTTTCCAAATAATAGCACCAAATATTTGGTGCCAAATATTCATAATAGTGCCAAATAATAGTGCCAAATAATAGAGCCAATAATGACGCCAAATAATAGAGCCAAATATTCATAATAGCGCCAAATATTTTGCGCCATATATTCATAGTAGCGCCAAATATTTTTTGGCGCCAAATATTCATAATGGTGCCAAATAATAGCACCAAATTATAGCGTCAATAAAAGTACCAAATAATAGCACCAATAATAGCGTCAATATTTGGCGCCAATAATATTTGGCGCCAATATTTGGCACCAATATTTGGCGCTATTATTTGGCGCCAAATAATAGCACCAATATTTTAACATTCAATAATAGAGCAAAATATTCATAATATTCCCAATATTTTAACATTCAATATATTTTCTGTGTTATTTTGACATTCAATATAATAGCGCTAAATATATCTTCAGTGTTATTTAAATATTCATAATTGTGCCAATATTTTAACAATGCCAATATTTTAATAGCGCCAATAATAGCAGCAAATAATAGCACCAAATAATAGCGCCAAATAATATCGCCAAAAAATAGTACCAATATTTTGACATTCATTAATAACGCCAAATATTCATTATAGCGCCAATATATTAACAGTGGCAAATAATAGCTCCAAATATTTTTCGGTGCAAAATATTCATAATAGCGCCAAAAAATAGAGCGAAGAAATAGCACCATATAATAGTGCCAATAATAGCGCCAAATAATAGCGCCAGTATATTCATAGCGCCAAATAATAGTGCCAATAATAGCGCCAATATATTCATAGCGCCAAATAATAATGCCAATATATTCATAATAGCGCCATATAATAGTGCCAGTATATTCATACCGCCATTTATTCATAATAGCACCAATATATTTATAGCGCCAAATAATTGTGCCTAATAATAGCGCCAAATAATAGCGCCAAATAATTGCACCAAATAATTTCGCCAAATAATAGTGCCAATATTTTAACTTTCATTAATAGCGCCAAATATTCATAATAGCAGCAGTATATTAATAGCGCCAAATAAGTGCACATAATAATAGTGCCAAATAATATAGCCAAATAATAGCGCCAAATATTTACACCAAATAACTGCGCCAAATAAAAGCACCAAATAATAGCGCCATATAATAGCACCTAATATTTTTTGGCACCAAATGTTTATAATAGCGCCAAAAAATAGAGCAAACAAATAGCGCCAATAATAGCACCAAATAATAGCGCCAATAATAGCACCAATATATTCATAGCGCCAAATAATAGCACCAATATATAATAGCGCCAAATAAGAGCGCCAATATATTCATAATAGTGCCAATAATAGCGCCAATAATAGCACCAATATATTCATGGCGCCATTTATTCATAATACGGCCAATATATTTATAGCGCAAAATAATTGCGCCTAATAATAGCGCCAAATATTAGCGCCAAATAATTGGGCCAAATAATAGCGCCATATAATAGCGCCAAATATTTTTTGGCGCAAAATATATAAATAGCACCAAATAATTGTGCCAAATAATTGTGCCAAATAATTGCGCCTAATAATAGCGCCAAATAATTGCGCCATATAATAGCGCCAAATATTTTTCAGTGCCAAATATACATAATAGCGCCAAATAATAGCACCAATAATACCGTCAAATTATGGTGCCAATAATCACGCCAATATTTGGCACTATTATTTTGCTCCAAATAATAGCGCCAATATTTAAACATTCAATAATAGAGCCAATAAAAACACCAATAACAGCACCAACAATAGCATTGATATATTCATAGCACCATTTAATAGCGCCAAATAATAGCGTCATATAATAGCACTAAATATTAGTGCCATATAATAGTGCCAAATCATAGCACCGTATAATAGCGCCAATTATAATAGCGCCAAATAATATCACCAATATATAGCACCAATATATTCATAGCGCCATTTAATAGGGCCAAATAATAGCACCAAATAATAGCGCCAAATATTAGCCCCATATAATAGCGCCAAATATTAGTGCCATATAATAGCGCCAAATAATAGCGCCATATAATAGGGCCAAATAATGGCGCCAAATAATAGCACCAAATAATATAGCCAAATAATAGCACCAAATATTCGGTGCCAAATATTCATAACAGCGCCAAATAATAGCGCCAATAGTATCCCTAAATAATATAGCCAAATATTCATAATAGCGCCAAATATTTGGCACCAAATATTCATAGTAGCGCAAAATATTTTTTGGCGCCAAATATTCATAATAGCGCTAAATAATAGCGCCAATATATTCAGAGTGCCATTTAATAGCGCCATATAATAGTGCCAAATATTGGTGCCATATAATAGCGCCATATAATAGTGCCATATAATAGTGCCACATAATAGCGCCATATAATAGCGCAAATAATAGCGCCAAATAATCTCGCCAATATATAGTGCCAATATATATCACCAATAATAGCGCCAATATATTCATAGCGTCATTTAGTAGGGCCAAATAATAGCGCCATTTAATAGCGCCAAATATTAGCGTCATATAATAGCGCCAAATATTAGCGTCACATAATAGCGCCAAATAATAGCGCCAAATAATAGCGCCATATAATAGTGCCAAATATAATAACGCCAATTAATAGCGCCAAATAATTTCACCAAATAATAGCACCAAATATATGGCGCCAAATATTCATAATAGCCCAAAATAATAGCGCCTAATAATAGCGCCAAATAATAGCGCCAATATATTACCATTCAATAATAGCGCCAAATATTCATAATAGCACCAATATTTTAACATTCAATATATTTTCAGTGTTATTTTAACATTCAATATAATACGGAAAAATATATTTTCAGTGTTATTTTAATATTCATAATAGTGCCAATATTTTAATAGCACCGATATTTTAATAGTGCAAATAATAGCGCCAAATATTATTTGGCGCCAGATAATAGCGCCAAATAATAGCGCCAATATTTTAACATTAATTAATAGTGCCAAATATTCATAATAGTGGCAATATATTAATAGCGGCAAATAATTGCGCCTAATAATAGCGCCAAATAATAGCGCCAAATAACTCCGCCAAATATTTGCGCCAAATTACTGCATCAAATAATAGCGCCAAATAAGAGCGCCAAATAATAGAGCCATATAATAGCGCCTAATATTTTTTGGCGCCAAATATTCATAATAGTGCCAACAAATAGCGCCAATAATAGTGCCAAATAATAGCGCCAATAATAGCGCCAATATATTCATAGCGCCAAATAATAGTGCCAATATATTCATAATAGCGCCAATATAATATATCGCCAAATAATAGCGCCACTATATTCATAATTGTGCCAATAATAGCGCCACTATACTCATAATAGTTCCAATAATAGCGCCAATAATTGCACTAATATATTCATAACACCATTTATTCATAATAGCGCCAATACATTTATAGCGCAAAATAATTGCGCCTAATAATAGCGCCAAATAATAGAGCCAAATAATTACGCCAAATAATTGTGCCAAATATTTACACAAAATAATTACACCTAAAAACAGCGCCAAATAATAGCGCCAAATATTTTTTGGCACAAAATATATAAATGGCGCCAATATATTACGCCAAATAATTGCGCCAAATAATTGTGCCTAATAATAGCGCCATATAATAGCGCCAAATATTTTTTGGCGCCAAATGTTCATAATAGAGCCAAATAATAGCGCCAAATAATAGCACCAAATAATAGCGCCAAATAATAGCGCCAAATATTTTTTGGCTCCAAATATTCATAATAGCGCCAAATAATAGCGCCAAAAAATAGCGCCATATAATAGTGCCAACAATAGCACCAAATAATAGCGCCAATAATAGTGCCAATATATTCATAGCGCCAAATAATAGCGCAAATATATTTATAATAGCCCCAATATATAATAGCACCAAATAATAGCGCAAGTATATTCATAATAGTGCCAATATTAGTGCCAATATATTCATAGAGAAATTTATTCATAATAGCACCAATATATTTATAGCGCTAAATAATTGCACCTATTAATAGCACCATATAATTGTGACAAATAATTGCACCAAATAACAACCCCAATATTTTAACATTCATTAATTGCTCCAAATATTAAAAATAGCGCCAATATATTAATAGCACCAAATAATTGCGCCTAACAATAGCGCCAAATAATTGCGCCAAATAACTGTGCCAAATAATAGTGCCAAATAATACTGCTAAATAATAGCGCCAAATATATTTTGGCGCCAGATATTCATAATAGCGCCATAAAATAGCGCCAAAAAATAGCTCCAAATAATAGCGCCAAATAATAGCGCCAATAATATCGCCAAATAATAGTGCCAATAATAGCGCCAATATATTCATAACGCCAAATAATAGCACCAATATATTCATAATAGCGCCAATATATAATAGTGCCAATATATTCATAATAGTGCCAGTATATAATTGTTCCAAAGAACAGTGCCAAATAATTGCGCCATATAATAGCGCCAATTATTTTTTGGCCCAAAATATATAAATAGCGCCAATATATTGCTCTAAATAATTGCGCCAAAAAATTGCACCTAAGAATAGTGCCAAATAATAGCGTCATATAATAGTGCCAAATATTCATAATAGCGCCAAATAATAGAGCCAATAATAGCGTCAAATTATGGAGCCAATATTTGGCCACAAAATTTGGCGCTATTATTTTTCAAACAATAATAGCCCCAATATTTAAACATTCAATAATAGTGCTAATAAAAGCGCCAATAACAGTACCAATAATAGCGCCAATAATAGCGCCATAATATAGTGCCAATATATTCATAGCGCCATTTAATAGCGCCAAATAATAGCACCATATAATAGAGCTAAATATTAGCGCCATATAATAGCGCCATATAATAGAGCCAAATATTAGCGCCATATAATAGAGCCAAATATTAGCGCCATATAATAGATCCAAATATTGGCACCATATAATAGCACGATATAATTGCACCATATAATAGCGCCAAATAATAGCGCGATATAATAGCGCAATATATAATAGCGCCAAATAATAGCACCAAATAATCTCGCCAAATAATAGCACCAAATATTTGGTGCCAAATATTCATAATAGTGAAAAATAATAGCGCAAATAATGGCGCCAAATAAATAGCCAAATATTCATAATAGCGCCAAATATTGGGCGCCATATATTCATAGTATCACTAAATATTTTTTGGCGCCAAATATTCTTAATAGCGCCAAATAATAGCACCAAAATATAGCTCCAATAAAATCACCAAATAATAGCACCAATATTTGGCACCAATAATATTTGATGCCATTATTTGGGGCTATTATTTGGTGCCAAATAATAGCACCAATATTTTAACATTCAATAATAGCGCCAAATATTCATAATAGTGCCAATATTTTAACATTCAATATATTTTCAGTGTTATTTTAACATTCAATATAATAGCACCAAATATATTTTCAGTGTTATTTTAATATTCATAATTGCGCCAATATTTTAATAGCACCAATAATAGCACCATATAATAGCATCAAATATTAATTGGCGGAAAATAATAACGACCAATAATAGCGCCAAAAAATAGCACCAAAAAATAGCGCCAATATTTTAACATTCATTAAGAACGCCAAATATTCATAATAGCGCCAATATATTAATAGCGGCAAATAATTTCACCTAATAATAACCCCAAATAAGAGAGCCAAATAAGTGCGCCAAATATCTGCGCCAAATAACTGCGCCAAATAATAGCGCCAAATAATAGCGCCAAATGTTTTTTGGTGCAAAATATTCATAATAGCGCCAAAAAATTGCGTCAAAAAATAGAGCCATATAATAGCGCCAATAATAGAGCCAAATAATAGCACCAATATATTCATAGCGCCAAATAATAACGCCAATATATTCACAATAGCGAAAATATATAATAGCACCAGTATTTTCATAATAGTGCCAATAATAGCGTCAATATATTCATAGCGCCATTTATTCATAATAGCGCCAATATATTTATAGCGCCAAATAATTTCGCCAAATAATAGCGCCAAATAATTGCGCCAAATAATAGCGCCAATATTTTAACATTCATTTATAGCACCAAATATTCATAATAGCTCCAGTATATTAATTGCGCCAAATAATTGCGCCTAATAATAGCGCCAAAAAATAGCGCCAAATATTTGCACCCAATATTAGCACCAAATAATAGCGCCAAATAATAGTGCCTAATAATAGCGCTATATAATAGCGCCAAATATTTTTTGCCACTAAATATTCATAATAGCGCTAAAAAATAGCGCTAAAAAATAGCGCCAATAATAGCACCAAATAATAGCGCCAATAATAACGCCAATATATTCATAGCGCCAAATAATAGCGCCAATATATTCATAACGATGCCAGTATATAATTATGACAAATAATAGCGCCAATATATTCATAACAGATTCAATAATTGTGCCAATAATAGTGAAAATATAATCATAGCTCCATTTATTCATTATAGTGCCAATATATTTACAGCGCAAAATAAATGCGCCTAATAATAGCGCCAAATAACAGTGCCAAATAATTGCGCCAAATAATTGTGTCAAATAATTATGCCAAATAATTGCTCCAAATAATTGCGCAAAATAATTGCGCCTAATAACAGCACCAAATAATAAAGCATATAATAGCGCCAAATATTTTTTCATGCAAAATATATAAATAGCGCCAATATATTGCGCCAAATAATTTCGCCAAATAATTGTGCCAAATAATTGGGCCAAATAATTACGCCTAATAATAGCGCCAACTAATTGCTCCATATAATAGCGCCAAATATTTTTTGGCACCAAATTTTCATAATAGTGTCAAATAATAGCGCCAAAATAATAGCGCCAAATAACATCACCAATAATAGCATCAAATTTTGGGGCCAATAATCACGTCAATATTTGGCACTATTATTTTGCACCAAATAATAGCTCTAATATTTAATGATTCAATAATAACGCCAATAAAAACACCAATAAAAGCATTAATAACAGCTCCAATCATAGCGCCAATATATAGGGTCAATAATAGCACCAATATATTCATAGCGCCATTTAATAGCACCAAATAATAGCGCCAAATAATCGCGCCATAAAATAGAGCCAAATATAAGCGCCATATAATAGCGTCATATAATAGCGCCATATAATAGCACCAAATAATAGCACCAAATATAATAGCGCCAAATAATAGCACCAATAATAGCATCAATATATTAATAAAGTCATTTAATAGAGCCAAATAATAGCGCCATATAATAGGGCCAAATATTAGCGCTATATAATAGCACCAAATATTAGCACCATATAATAGCTCCAAAAAATAGCGCCAAATATAATAGCTCCAAATAATAGCGCCAAATAATAGCGCCAAATAATAGCACCAAATAATAGCCCCAAAAATAGCGCCAAATAATAGAGCCAAATATTCATAATAGAGCCAAATATTTGGGGCCATATATTCATAGTAGCGTCAAATATTTTTGGCCGCCAAATATTCATAATAGTGCCATATAATAGCGCCAAATTATATAGCCAACAAAAGTGCCAAATAATAGCGCCAATAATATCCCCAATTTTTGGCGCCAATAATATTTGGCGCCAATATTTGGCGCTATAATTTGGCGCCAAATACTAGCGGCAATATTTTAACATTCAATAATAGTTCCAAATATTCATAATAGTGCCAATATTTTAACATTCAATATATTTTCATTGTAATTTTAACATTCAATATAATAGTGCCAAATATATTTTCAATGTAATTTTAATATTCATAATAGCACCAATATTTTAATAGTGCCGATATTTTAATAGCGCCAATAATAGTTCCAAATATTATTTCGCGCCACCTAATAGCGCCAATTAATAGCGCCAAAAAATAGCCCCAATATTTTCATATTAATTAATAGCGCCAAATATTCATAATAGCCCCAATATATTAATAGCGGCAAATAATTACGCGGTTTTGCATTCTTATCTCAACCGTCTGCGGCCCTTATAACTAAAAAGGGTTCGCCCTTGGTTTCTTCTTTTCTCGATCACCCTCGGCAAGTACGTTCATCCAGACGAGCCGGTTTTCGTGCATCGGGCAAGCCGCATCGTTATGCGTAAAGTTCCGCGCTCGGCCTGAGCGTTGATAGACGAGGAGATTTTTTTCGTTCAGGCGAACCGCATCGCTATCCGTGAAGTTCCGCTCCCGGCCTAAGCGTCGATCGTCGATCAACAAGTAGGGAATTTCTCCTTCACCTCTCTCTTTTGTGTATCATACTAGGTGGGCGTGCTTTTGTTTATGTAGAATTGGATAAACCAAACCTAAATAAAGATATTGAATGGATTCTATAAAGAATGAATGGGGGGATGTGATTGCTGATGTTGTTTATATTATGATCATCTTTCTGAGATGTGTTGGCTTACGCCTTCTAAAAATAGAGGCTATTGGTGGTCATTTTTTGTGCACTAATGAACCCCTCGTAGTGTTTTAAATGGATGTTTTGTAATTGTAAACTCCTACTATGAAAATTAAGTTGGTTAATCAAATATATTCGGCTGAATGAATTGAAAGCACCAGGATCAACCTTTCTGTGATAACTCCCGGATAAAACACAGGGAATTGAAATCATGGAGTGTGTTAAATATTATAAATCTGAAAATACAGGCACGGAGCTGCCTTGTGTCAGTGGTAGTGGTTTGGTTGTTTCTTTTTTTTTGGGCTGATTGTTGGAGATGTGGGAGGGGATCGGATCCCCTGTTTTTATACTTTCGGTGGTTGTGAGTTTTAAGACCGGGTGGTTACCTTGTTTATATCACGAATTGGGGTGGGATCCTCTGTTGATGAAAAAACAGTTTTTGGGGGAGGGGACACGGGGTAGTGTCTCGGGGTTTCCTGGTTCCAGGACTACGAGGGTTCTCACTATTCCTTTGTTTTTTTGAATTTACAAGAGAACTGGGTGTGGATACATAAATTGGCATTTGGATGGTTTCTTTTCCTTGGTTATGCTTATGGTGTTAGTTTCCCAGTAGTGCATGAATTTATTTGAACATTATCACTGAACATGAAACAAGAATGGGACAAATGGGTTTTTTTGGCGAGAGTTGTGACTCGGACTTGAGTGTTGTTGTGATCTGTAGGCTGTCTGATGAAAAACCTAGATTTGGGTGAGTTCTTGTTACCTATATATATACTTGTAGCTTTTTGGTTCTTATTCGTGCCCCACCCAAGTTGAGCACTTAGTGCCGAACACCCTCATTTCATGGGGGAGGTTTTTTTCCCAACACTATTTTTAGTGGCTGGTTATTAGATCATTTTCTTCTCCCTTTCTCGGATAGCCCAAGTATCTTCGGGCAGGCTGTGATGGCCTGAGGTCCATTATTAGACCAAGAACCTTCGGGCGGGGTAGTGTGGTGTTTGGTCAGGTGTGTGCGGCAGACTGTTTCCCATGTGTCTTCGGGATGAGGCCCAGGTGTCCTTGGGCGTGGCAGTGGATCTTCTATCCCAGGTGCCTTCGGGCGTGGTGGTAGTTGTTCTGGCCTATGTGTTTATAGGCGTTGTTACGTGTGACAGTTGTGGCCCAGGTGTTTGCAGGCGGGTTTCTGCAGAGGGACTGTGTGTGGTTGTGGCCCAGGTGTGTGAGGGCGGGTGAGGCTGTGGGACTGCGGTGACATAATGGCGGGATTGGTTCGATGCGTATGATGTCTCAATAACCAGTGGGAAAGTGGCGTGCGGTGCCCAAACATCGATGTGCTCTTATTATATATATATTTGACTTTCGTTATTTGGGGAGTGCGCCTTGGTGAGGCTTGGGTGCATAGTTTACCTTGATAGGTGTTTGGTTTACTCCTTTTCCCTGGGACTTTAGTACGTTCCCCAACTTGTGCATGAGAGTCTTTGGTTTTCCCTAATGAGTGTACTCGTATGCTCACCCTACTTATATAAAAATACATTCAGGTTTCTAGGAGGACTTCGGGGATCGCGCAGGACCATACTAGCTCGGACCTTTAGGGCAGTCGCAGTTGCTGTTTCCTTTCTTTGGTACTTACCTTTGTAGTCACCTTTTGTACTTTGTGGCTTTACTTTTGGAACATGCATGTGGGAATGGTTTAATTTTGGCTTTACTTTTCTTTTACCTTGGTGTTGTTGACTTTCATCGTCTTATTTCTCAATCTTATAATACAAAAAGGGGTAATTCCTTCCATTTGTGAGAAATTTCTATACCCTTGGTGAAAGTCGCCACTCCAGAACCTATTGAAGGTGAGTCTCAGGGGTCATTATCTCTCCTTCAACTTAAAGAAGGAAAGGACTAGTAATCTGCTGACCCTTCCCTCCTTTTGGTGAAGGTGGGTCTTGAAAATTTGGCGCCAAATAATAGCGCCAATATTTTAACATTCAATAATATCACCAAATATTCATAATAGTGCCAATATTTTAACATTCAATATCTTTTTAGTGTTATTTTAACATTCAATATAATAGTTCCAAATATATTTTCAGTGTTATTTTAATATTCATAATAGAACCAATATTTTAATAGCGCCAATATTTTAATAGGGCCAATAATAGCGCCAAATAATATCTCCATATATTATTTTGCGCCAAATAATAGCACCAAAAAATAGAGCCAATATTTTAACATTAATTAGTATCACCAAATATTCATAATAGCGCCAATATATTAATAGCAGAAAATACTTGCGCCTAATAATAGTGCCGAATAATAGCGCCAAATAACTGCGCCAAATATTTGCGCCAAATAACTGCGCCAAATAATAGTGCCAAATAATTGCGCCAAATAATAGTGCCAAATAATAGTGTCATATAATAGTGCCAAATATTTTTTGGCGCCAAATATTCATAATAGCGCCAAAAAATAGCGCCATATAATAGCGCCAATAATAGTGCCAAATAATAGTGCCAATAATAGTGCCAATATATTCATAGAGAAAATATATAATAGCACCAAATAATAGCACCAATATATTCATAATAGTGCCAATAATAGCGCCAATATATTTATAGCGCTACTTATTCGTAATAGCGCCAATATATTTATAGCGAAAAATAATTGCGCATAATAATAGCGCTAAATAATTCCGCCAAATAATTTCCCAAAATAATTGCGCTTAATAACAGCGCCGAATAATAATGCCATATAATAGCGCCAAATATTTTTTGGCACAAAATATATAAATAGCGCCAATATATTGCGCCAAATAATTGTGCCTAATAATAGCGCCAAATAATAGCGCCATATAATAGCGCCAAATAATTTTTGGCACCAAATATTCATAATAGCGCCAGATAATAGCGCCAAATAATAGCGCCAATAATAGCGTCAAATTATAGCGCCAATAATTGTGCCAATATTTGGCACCAATATTTGGCGCCAAATAATAGCGCCAATATTTAAACATTCAATAATAGAGCCAATAAAAGCACCAATAATAGCACCAATAATAGCGCCAATAATAGAGCCAATAATAGCACCAATAATAGCGCCAATATATTCATAGCACCATTTAACAACGCCAAATAATAGCGCCATATAATAGCGCCAAATATTATCATCATATAATAGCGCCATATAATAGCGTCATATAATATCGCCAAATAATAGCGCCATATAATAGCGCCAAATATAACAGCACCCAATAATTGTGACAATATATAGCGCTAATAATAGCGCCAAAATATTCATAGCACCATTTAATAACGCCAAATAAAAGGGTCATATAATAGTGCCAAATAATAGCACCATATAATATCACCAAATAATAGCACGAAATATTTGGCACCAAATATACATAATAGCAGCAAATAATAGCGCCAATAATAATGCCAAATAATAGAGCCAAATATTCATAATAGTGCCAAATATTTGGCGCCATATATTCATAGTAGTGACAAATATTTTTAGGCGCCAAATATTCATAATAGCACCAAATAATAGTGCCAAATTATAGCGCCAATAAAAGCGCCAATTTTTGGCACCAATATTTGGCACCAATAATATTCGGCGCCAATATTTGGCGCTATTTTTTGTCACCAAATAATAGCGCCAATATTTTGGCATTCAATAATAGCGCCAAATATTCATAATAGCGCCGATATTTTAACATTCAATATATTTTTAGTGTTATTTTAACATTCAATATAATAGCGCAAAATATATTTTCAGTGTTATTTTAATATTCATTATAGCACTAATATTTTAATAGCACCAATATTTTAATAGCGCCAAATAAGAGCACCGAATATTATTTGGCGCCAAATAATAGCGCCCAAAAATAGCGCCAAAACATTGCGCCAAAATTTTATCCTTCATTAATAGCGCCAAATATTCATAACAGCGCCAATATATTTATAGCGGCAAATAATTGTGGCTAATAATAGCGCCAAATATTTTTTCATGCCAAATATTCATAATAGCATCAAAAAATAGTGCCTAAAAATAGCGCCATATGATAGTGCCAATCATAGCGCCAAATATTAGCACCAATATATTCATAGCGCCAAATAATAGCACCAATATATTCATAATAGTGCAAAAAAATAGAGCCAGTATATTCATAATAGTGCCAATAATAGCGCCAATAACAACGCCAATATTTTCATAGTGCCATTTATTCAAAATAGCACCAATATATTTATAGCGCCAAATAATTGCGCCTAATAATAGCGTCAAATAATTGCGCCAAATAATTCCGCAAAATAAAAGTTCCAATATTTTAACAATCATTAATAGCGCCAAATATTTATAATAGCGCCAAATAAGAGCGCCTAATAATAGCGCCAAATAATATCGCCAAATAAGTGTGCCAAATATTTGAGCGAAATAACTACGCCAAATAATAGCACCAAATAATAGTACCATATAATAGCGCCAAATATTTTTTGGCGCCAAATATTCATAATAAATCCAAAAAATAGCGCCAAAAAATAGCACCAAAATATACATTCAATAATAGCACCAAATAATAGCGTCAATAATAGCGCCAATATATTCATAGCACCAAATAATAGCGCCAATATATTGATAATAGCACCAATATATAATATCGCCAAATAATATCCCAAATATATTCATAATAGTGCCAATAATAGCGCCAATAATAGCGTCAATATATTCATAGCGCCATTTATTCATAATAGCGCCCATATATTTATAGTGCAAAACAATTGCACCTTTTAATAGCGCAAAATAATAGTGCCAAATAATTGCGCCAAATAATTACGCCAAATAATTGCGCCAAATAATTGCGCAAAATAATTGTGCCTAATAACAACACAAAATAATAGCACCATATAACAGTTATAAATATTTATTGGCACAAAATATATAAATAGCACCAATATATTGCGCAAAATAATTGCGCCAAATACTTACGCCTAATAATAGCGCAAAATAATAGCACCATATAAAAGCGCCAAATATTTTTTGGTGCAAAATATTCATAATAGTGCCAAATAATAGCGCCAAATAATAGCGGCAAATAATAGTACCAAATAATTGCGCCAATAATAGCATCAAATTACGACGCCAATAATCGCGCCACTATTTGGCTATATTATTTTTCACCAAATAATAGCGCCAATATTTAAACATTCAATAATAGCTCTAATAAAATCACCAATAACAGCACCAAAAATATCACCAATAATAGAGCCAATATATTAATAGCGCCATTGAATAGCGCCAAATAATAGCACTATACAATAGCACCAAATATAAGCACCATATAAAAGCGCCACATAATAGCGCCAAATATAATAGCATCAAATAATAGTGCCAATATATAGCACCAATAATAGCGCCAATATATTCATACCACCATTTAATAGTGCCAAATAATAGAGCCATATAATAGCGCCAAATATTAGTGCCAAATATTAGCACCATATAATAGCGCTATATAATACCGCCAAATAATAGCGCCCTATAATAGCACCAAATATAATAGCGCCACTTAATAGCGCCAGATAATAGTGCCAAATAATATCCCTAAATAATAGCACTAAATATTTGGCACCAAATATTCATAATAGCGCCAAATAATAGCGCCAAATAATAGCGCAAATAATAGCGCAAAATAATAGAGCCAAATATTCAAAATAGCGCCAATATTTTAACATTCAACATATTTTCAGTGTTAATTTAACATTCAATATAGTAGTGCCAAATATATTTTCAGTGTTATTTTAATATTCATAATAACGCCAATATTTTAATTGCACCAATATTTTAATAGCGCCAATAATAGCACCAAAGAATGGTGCCAAATATTATTTGGCCCTAAATAATAGTGTCAATATTTTAACATTCATTAATAGTGCCAAATAATCATAATAGTGCCAATATATTAATAGCTTCATATAAGTGCGTCTAATAATACGCCAAATAATAGCACCAAATAATAGTGCCAAATATTTTTTGGCGCCAAATATTCATAATAGCGCCAAAAATAGCGCTAAATAATAGGGCCAATAATAGATCCAAATAATAGCGTCAATAATAGCGCCAATAAATTTATAGCACCAAATAATAGCACCAATATATTCATAATAGCGCCAATATATAATATCGCCAAATAATAGCGCCAGTATATTCATAATAGTGCCAATATTAGCGCCAGTATATTCATAGCACCATTCATTCTTAATAGCACCAATATATTTATAGTGCCAAATAATTGCACCTAATAATAGCGCCAAATAATTGCGCCAAATAATTGCGCTAAATAATTGCGCCAAGTAAAAGCGCCAATATTTTAACATTCATTAACAGCGCCAAATATTCATAATAGTGCCAATATATTAATAGCGCCAAATAATTGTGCCTAAAAATAGTGCCAAATAATTGCGCTAAATAATTGTGCCAAATAACTGCACCAAATAATAGCGCCAAATAATACCACCAAATAATAGTGCCATATAATGGCACCAAATATTCATAATAGTGCAAAAAATAATAGTGCTAAATAATAGCGTCAAATAATAGCACCAAATAATAGAGCCAAATAATAGCACCAAATAATCGCCCCAATAATAGCCCCAAATAATAGTGCCAAATATTCAGAATAGCGCCTAATATTTGGCGCCATATATTCATAGTGGCGCCAAATATTTTTTGGCGCTAAATATTTATAATAGCGCCAAATAATAGCTTCAATATTTGGCGCCAATATATTGATATTCAATAATAAGGCCAAATACTCATAATAGCGCCAATATTTTAACATTCAATATATCTTCAGTGTTATTTTAACATTCAATATAATAGTGCCAAATATATTTTCAGTGTAATATTAATATTCATAATAGAGCTGATATTTTAATAGCGCCAATAATAGCGCCAAATAATAGTGCCAAATATTATTTGGCGCCCAATAATAGCGCCAAATAATAGTGCAAAAAAATAGCGCCAAAAAATAACACTTATATTTTAAAATTAATTAATAGCACCAAATATTCATAATAGAGCCAATATATTAACAGCGGAAAATAATTGCGCCAAATAATTGCGCCAAATAATAGCACCATATAATAGCTCCAAATAGTTTTTGGCGCCAAATATTCATAATATCACCAAAAAATAGTGTCGAAAAATAGCGCCAATAATAGCGCCAAATAATATCACCAATAATAGCACAAATATATTCATAGCGCCAAATAATAGAACCAATAATAGCACCAATATATTCATAGCGCCAAATAATAGCGCCAATATATTCATAATAGCACCAATAATAGGGCCAATATATTCATAGCTCCATTTATTCATAATAGTGCCAATATATTTATAGAGCAAAATAATAGCGTCAAATAATAGCGCCAAAAAATAGCGCCAAATAGTTGTGCCAAATAATTGCGCCTAATAACAGCGCCAAATAATAGCACCATATAATAGCGCCAAATATTTTTTGGCGCAAAATATATAAATAACTCCAATATTTTGCTCCAAATAATTACGCCAAATAATTGCACCAAATAATTGCGCCAAATAATAGCGTCATATAATAGCGCCAAATTGTTTTTGGCGCGAAATATTCATAATAGCGCCATATAATAGCGCCAATAATAGCGTCAAATTATGGCGCCAATATTTGGTGTTATTATTTTGCACCAAATAATAGCACCAATATTTAAACATTCAATAATAGCCCCAATAAAAGTCCCATATAACAGCCCCAATAATAACTCCAATAATAGCGCCATTATATAGCACCAAAAAATATCGCCAATATATTCATAGCGCCATTTAATTGCGCCAAATAATAGCGCCATGTAATAGCGCCAAATATTGGCGCCATATAATAGCACCATATTATAGCGCAACACAATAGCGCCAAATAATAGCGCCATATAGTAGTGCCAAATATAATGGCACCAAATAATAGCGCCAACATATAGCTCCAATAATTTAGCCAATATATTCATAGCGTCATTTAATAGGGCCAAATGATAGCGCCATATAATAGTGCCAAATATTAACGCCATATAATAGCGCCTTATAATAGCGCCATATAAAAGTGCAAAATAATAGCGCCAAATATAATAGGGCCAAATAATAGCGCCAATTAATTTCGCCAAATCATAGCACAAAATATTTGGTGCCAAATATTCATAATAGCGCCAAATAATCACACAAAATAATAGCGCCAAATAACAGCGCCAATAATGGTGCCACTAATAGAGCCAAATATTCATAAAAGCACCAAATATTTGGCTCCATATATTCGTAGTAGCGTGAAATATGTTTTGGCACCAAATATTCATAATAGCGCCAAATAATAGCACCAAATTATAAAGCCAATAAAAGCGCCAATATTTGGCGCCAATAATATTTGGCGCAAATATTTGGCGCTATTATTTAGCTCCAAATAATAGCCCAAATAATTTAACGTTCAATAATAGCGCCAAATATTCATAATAGAGCCAATATTTTAACATTCAATATATTTTTAGTGTTTTTTTACATTCAATATAATAGCGCCAAATATATTTTCAGTGTTATTTTAATATTCATAATAGCGCCAATATTTTAATAGCACCGATATTTTAATAGCGCCAATAATAGCGCCAAATAATAGCGCCAATATTTTAACATTCATTAATAGCGCCATATATTCCTAATAGCACCAATATATTAATAGAAACAAATAATTGCGCCCAGTAATAGCGCCAAATAAATGCACCAAAAAATTGCACAAAATAACTACGCCAAATAACTGCACCAAATAGTCGCGACAAATAATATCGCCATATAATGGTGCCATATTTTTTTTTGGCTCCAAATATTTATAATAGCGCCAAAAAATAGTGCAAAAAATAGCACCAAAAAATAGTTCCATATAATAGCACCAATAATAGCGCCAAATAATAGAGTCAATAATAGCCCCAATATATTCATAGTGCCAAATAATAGCGACAATATATTCATAATAGCGCCAATATATAATAGCCCCAAATAATAGCGCGAGTATATTCGTAATAGGGCCAATAATAGTGCCAATAATAGCACCATTAATAGCGCCAAGATATTCATAGCGCCATTTATTCATAATAACGCCAATATATTTATAGAGCCAAAAAATTGTGCCAAAAAATTGTGCCAAATAATTGCGCCAAATAATAACTCCAATATTTTAACATTCATTAATAGCGCCAATTTTTCATAATAGCACCAATATATTAATAGCGCCAAATAATTGCGCCTAATAATAGCGCAAAAAAATAGCGCCAAATATTTGCGCCAAATTTATTTTCCAAATAACTGCGCCAAATAAAAGCACCAAATAATAGCACCAATAATAGCGCCAATATATTCATAGCGCAAAATAATAGTGCCAATATATTCCTAATAGCGCCAATAATTGTGCCAATAATAGCGCCAATATATTCATAGCATCGTTTATTAATAATAGCGCCAATTTATTTATAGCGCAAAATAATTGCGCCTAATAATAGCGCCAAATAATAGAAAAAAATTATTGCGCCAAATAATTGTGCAAAATAATTGCGCAAAATAATTACGCCTAATAACAACTCAAAATAATAGTGCCATATAATAGCACCAAATATTTTTTGGCGCAAAATATATAAATAGCGCCAATATATTGCCCCAAATAATTTCACCAAATAATTGTGCAAAATAATTGCGCCAAATAATTGCGCCAAATAATTGTGCCAAATAATAGCACAAAATAATAGCGCCATATAATAGCGCCAAATATTTTTTGGTGCCAAATATTCATAATAGCGGAAAATAATAGAGCCAAATAAAAGCACCAAATAATAGTGCCAATAATAGCGTCAAATTATGGCGCCAATAATCGCGCCAATATTTGGCGCTATTATTTTGCGCCAAATAATAGCGCCAATATTTAAACATTCAATAATAGTGCCAATAATATTGTCAATAACAGCACCAATAATAGTGCCAATAATAGCCCCAATATATAGTGCCAATAATAGCACCAATATATTCATAATGTCATTTAATAGCGTCAAATAATAGCACCATATAATAGAGCCAAATATTAGCGCCATATAATAGCTACATATAATAGCGCCATATAATAGCTACATATAATAGCGCCATATAATGGCGCCAAATAATAGTGCCATATAATTGCGCCAAATATAATAGCGCAAAATAATTATGCCAATATATAGAGCCAATAAAAGCACCAATATATTCATAGAGCCATTTAATAGGGCCAAATAATAGCGCCATATCATCGCACCAAATATTAGCGCCATATAATAGCGTCATATAATAGCGACATATAATGGTGCCAAATAATAGCTCCATTTAATAGAGCCAAATATAATCGCGCCAAATAATAGCGCCAAATAATATCGCCAAATAATATCGCCAAATAATAATGCCAAATATTTGGCTCCAAATATTCATAATAGCGCCAAATAATAGCGCCAAATAATAGCGCCAAATAATAGAGCCAAATATTCATAATAGCACCAAAAATTTGGAGCCATATATTCATAGTAGTGCCAGATATTTTTTGGCGCCAAATATTCCTAATAGTGCCAATATTTTAACATTCAATATATTTTCAGTGTTATTTTAACATTCAATATAATAGCGCCAAATATATTTTCAGTGTTATTTTAATATTCATAATAGCGCCAATATTTTAATAGTGTCAATAATAGTTCCAAATAATAGCGCCAAATAATAGTGCCAAAAATTAGCGCCAAAAAATAGCACCAATATTTTAACATTCATTAATAGCGCCAAATATTCATAATAGGAAAAATATATTAATAGCGACAGATAATTGCACCTAATAATAGCGCCAAATAATTGCACCAAATAGTTGCGCCAAATAATTGCGCCAAATAACGGCACCAAATAATAGAGCCAAATAATAGTGCTATAAAATAACGCCAAATATTTTTTGGTGCCAAATAATCATAATAGCACCAAAAAATAGCTCCAAAAATTATCACCATATATTAGGGCCAATAATAGCGCCAAATAATAGTGCCAATATTAGCACCAATATATTCATAGAGCTAAATAATAGCGCTAATATATTCATAATATAGACAATATATAGAAGAGACAAATAATAGCACCAGTATATTCATAATAGTGCCAATAATAGCGCTAATATATTCATAGCCCCATTTATTCATAATAGCGCCAATATATTTATAGCGCAAAATAATTGCGCCTAATAATAGTGCCAAATAATAGCGCTAAATAATTACGCCAAATAATAGTGCCAATATTTTAACATTCATTAATAGCGCCAGATATTTATAATAGTGCCAATATATTAATAGCGCCAAATAATTGCGCCATATAATAGCGCAAAATATTTTTTGGTGCCAAATATTCATATTAGCGCCAAAAAATAGTGCCAAAAAATAGCACCAAATAATAGCGCCAATAATAGCGCCAATATATTCATAGCACCAAATAATAGCGCCAATATATAATAGCGCCAAATAATAGCGCCAATATATTAATAATAGTGCCAATAATAGCACCAATATATTTATAGAGCCATTTATTCATAATAGCCCCAATATATTTATAGCGTAAAATAATTGCGCAAAATAATTGCGCCAAATAATTGCGCAAAATAATTGCGCCTAATAATAGAGACAAATATAGCGCTCTATAATAGCACCAAATATTTTTTGGCTCAAAATATATAAATAACGCCACTATATTACGCCAAATAATTTCGACAAACAATTGGGCCAAATAATCGCACCAATATATAGCGCCAATAATAGTGACGATATATTCATAGCGCCATTTAATAGGGCCAAATAATAGCGCCATATAATAGCACTAGATATTAGCACCATATAATAGCGCCAAATAATAGCACCATATAATAGTGCCAAATATAATAGAGCCAAATAATAGCGCCATATATTTGGCACCAAATATTCATAAAAGCGCCAATAATTGCGCCAACTAATAGAGCCAAATATTCCTAATAGCACCTAATATTTGCTGCCATATATTCATAATAGCGCCAAATATTTTTTGGCGCCAAATATTCGTAATAGTGCCAAATTATAGTGCCAAATTATAGCGCCAATAAAGCACCAAAATAATAGCGCCAATATTTGGCGCCAATAATATTTGGCGCCAATATTTGGTGCTTTTATTTGGCGCCAAATAATAGCACCAATATTTTAACATTCAATAATAGCGCCAAATATTCATAATAGCGCCAATATTTTAACAATCAATATATTTTCAGTGTTATATTAACATTCAATAAAATAGCGCCAAATATATTTTCAGTGTTATTTTAATATTCATAATAGCACCAATATTTTAATAGCGCTTATGACAACCCTGCTTTTTATTACAACTTAAACATGCTTTATTACATAAAACTTCACTTGATACAACAAAGAAGATCGAGAGGTTTAGTGTGTTTGGGGCTTAGGATCATTACATAAAAAATTTAAACTTGAAATACAACATCCTTATTGAAAACTTCCTTTACATGACCAGTACATTCCTTCGTACTTAGCATTGCATGGGATAACCTGAGGACATGCATAAGAAAAGGGTGAGCTATAAAGCCCAGTAAGGGAGTACATAATGAATAACATGAGGAGTACAATACATGTTAGGCAATAGGCATATCAATAGAGCATAAGAGAGACATGAACATAAAGGCATGACAAAGCATGATAATCATAACATGGAAATGTGGCAACAACACTTAACATTGAATTAGCATGAGCCAAGGCTCATTGCACATAGAGCATGAGTAAACCCTCATTGCACTTGAAGCACGAGTAAACCCTCGTTGCACTTGAATTAGCATGAGTCAACACTCATTGCACATGACGTATCATGATACTATACTTTACCCAATGCATTGGAGCGCTATCAGGGCGCACCCTTCTTAAACATTTCATTTCATTCATAAGTGTGCCACATGGATCATAAAACATGGATTCATAAAACATAATCATTTATTCCACGATAAAAGAATGTGGAATTCATACATGAAACTTTACAATCAATATGTAAATGTGCATAAAGGTGAATACCCTTGATGGAGAAATGGGCATGGTATTCACTACACAATGATATTGGCTTAGAAAATCGGTGTGATTTCGGCAGCGTAACGGCGTGACATAAGAATTCATAAAAAAAGGCTGATGAGAGAGAAAGGGGTTCCTCATAATATTTACATGTAATGGACATTAAGAAGGTCATATAGATACATGTCCCAACAATTGAAAAGGAATTTAGATTCATGATACAAAATTATTGCTTGAATATAAAAGAGGAAAAAAAGGTTCCCTTCGGAATTTCGGCATAGTAACAGGTGTACATGAGAGGCATTTAATGAGAGAGAAAGGGGTGTCCCATCATTCAAACAATAAGAGGGCAGTATGGGAGAGGTGCGAAACCATACCCCAACATTCATAAATGAAATTAAAATGGAAATACAACTTAAAGAAAATTGACAAAAATGAGAAAGGAAGAAAAACCCTTAGTTGGAAGTGTGCTTCCAAAGGCTAGAGAGAGGCTTGTGAGAGGCTTCTTGGGAGCTTGGGGCACCTTTAAAGGATTCTAGAGAGAGTAGGGAAGAGGTTGGACGAACTTCAAGGGCTTTGAGTGAGGAGGAAGTGGGAGCTTTGGTGGGTTTATATAGGAAAGGTGAGAGAATTCTTTATTATTTAGGTTTGGGACCCCTTATATTAAAATAATCCAAACCACAAACCATCCCATGGCATTAGCCCATGGTTTCTGGAAAAGGAAAGAGGAAAACAAAATTTTACAAGGCCAAGGTCCGAACTTATTAAAAAATTAAGGTTGCTTATGTGGAGGTGAGTCACACTCCCATGGAAATTAATTTAAAAAGGCAAAGTGTTGAATAAGTCTTGAGGGCTCCA
Source organism: Viscum album (assembly GCA_963277665.1). Taxonomy (NCBI): domain Eukaryota; kingdom Viridiplantae; phylum Streptophyta; class Magnoliopsida; order Santalales; family Viscaceae; genus Viscum; species Viscum album. Next base: position 900,995,401 of record OY728127.1, read on the forward strand.
TTAATGCTTTGAAAAGTGAGTCAAACAAACCCAAAACCTCATTTTTTTAATGATAAAACACATATTGGCCGAACATAGGGATTATGGTATTTTATTACATCACCATTGGGTCATTATGATGTCATAAAACACATTATATATTTAAATGGTATTTAATTTTTACCCAAAAATTTGACTGTCTCAGAAAATTATGAAAAATTCACCGTTGGATAATTTCGACGTCCTGATTCCCAAAATAATATTTATTTTATCTAAATAATTTTCTAAATATGTGAATTTTCACTTTTAAAATAAAAACCGACATTTATAAAAAAAATCACGGGTTTTGACAGAGATGGCTTTCAAACTTTAATAAAAATTTTAATTGCATTCATAAAATTATAAGATCATTTATATTTAATAAAAATTAATTTAATATTAATAATAATATTTTATTAAAATATTATTTAATTCAAAAATCCTTTAATTTAATAAAATATAATTCTTAATTAAATAATAACTAAAAACATCATTTGTACTTTAAAAACTAATTACAATGCATCAAAAATGACTAGAAATTATATTCATTATTATATACAAAAAATAATGTACATGAACATGGTGCTACTTATTTGTTACATAACCCCTTAAAATAGCCGCATAAGACCTAAGGGTAAGGTGTGCGATGGTGACAGACTTTTGGGGTTGCTCGGATAACATTGCTCGAGTGGTAATCTCTATCAACTTCCATTTTTCCCGTAGACGATCACGTTCGAGCTTGACTTGATGAAGCTCAGCTTGGGCTTGGTCAAGGGCAAAGCCCAAAGACGCCACCTCCTTTCCGAGCTCCGACAAATGGGCTTCGTAAGGGGCAATTCTACTGGATGAGGCCATCGCTTCCTTTTTCTGAGTAGAAAATTGGTTCGTTAAAGCCTTATATTTAAACTACCCAGATGATCACTGTTCAAAGGCTATAAAAGTAATGGTCACAAATCTTAACGTAAAACTTAAAGAAGTTGACATCTTATAAAAACATTTTTCATAAAGAAACATTTAACTGGATCAAGAGGGATATTCCATTAATGAAACTTTGGGTCGTTACAACATTCCCCCCTTAAGAAATTTCGCCCTCGAAATTTTCCTTTTCCCACACTAAAACAAATGTGGGTAACTTAGCTTCATCATATCCTCCGACTCCCAAGTTGCTTCTTCAAACTTGTGGTTTCTCCACAACACCTTGACGAGGGGCATTATCTTATTTCGTTGAACTTTTTCTTTACGATCCAAGATCTTCACTGGTTGCTTCTCATAAGAAAGATCGTCTTCTAATTGTACCACCTCAGAAGAGAGTACATGTGAAGGGTCTGGTATGTACTTCCTTAAGAGGGATACATGGAAGACATCATGCACCTTGTCCATAGTAGGTGGAAGTGCTAGTCGATAGGCCACAGCCCCAACACGATCAAGAATCTCAAAGGGGCCGATGTACCTTGGACTTAACTTCCCTTTCTTTCCAAACCTCATGACCTTCTTCCACGGAGATATGCGTAAAAACACCATGTCTCCGACTTTAAATTCAAGGTCTCGTCGACGATTATCTGCATAACTCTTCTGTCGACTTTAGGCTGCCTTGATATGCTGCTGAATGGTTTTCACCTTCTCCACCATTTCTTCGACCATTTCTGGTCCAAGAAGCTTACGTTCACCGACCTCATCCCAACATGCCGGTGTTCTACACCTTTTCGCATACAGGGCTTCATATGGTGCCATTTGGATGCTCGAGTGGAAACTATTATTATAATAGAACTCAACTAGAGGAAGATGATGATCCCATCCTCCTTTAAAGTCCATTGAGCACGCTCTCAACATATCCTCAAGTGTTTGGATAGTCCGCTCGGATTGGCCATCAGTTTGAGGATGATAGGCCGTACTGAAGTTCAGTTCAGTATTCTGAGCATGTTGAAGACTCTTCCAAAACTTAGAGGTAAATCTTGGATCTCGGTCAGACACAATAGATAGTGGTACTCCATGCAACCGTACCACTTCCCTGATATATATTCGTGCCAGTTGATCCAAAGAGAAATCCTCTCGAATAGCAATGAAGTGTGCAGTCTTTGTAAGACGATCCACAATAACCCAGATTACATTGTTGCTTTTGGATGTCCTTGGAAGTCCAGTGACGAAGTCCATGGTGATGTTCTCCCATTTCCATTCTGGTATGGGCAATGGTTGCATCATCCCCTTAGACTTCTGCCTCTCTGCCTTCACTTGCTGACACACCAGGCACTTTGATGTATATTCGGCGATCTCCTTCTTCATATTATCCCACCAAAAGTTTTCTCGGAGATCTCGATACATCTTTGTGCTCCCTGGGTGAATAGAGAAATTTGAACTATGTGCATCATCCAAAAGTTCCTTCTTCAGCTCCGAACTTGATGGGACACATAGTCTTTTCCCAAACCGCACAATTCCTTCTTCATTAACATTAAATTCTGAGGATTTTCCCTTTTTTATAGCTTCCACTTTTTCTTGGATTCTCACATCATCATTTTGAGCATCCTTTAACCCTTCCAAAAGATATGGTTGAGCAATCATTTGTGAAAGGATTGATGATGTTCCCTTCTTTATGATTCCCACGTCCATCTTCATCAAGTCTAAGAAGATTGGATCCTTCTCAATTCTAATCATTGATAGAATTGCTGGATCCTTTCTACTTAGGGCATCCGCCACCTTGTTCGCCTTCCCAGGGAGGTAATGTATTGAACAGTCATAATCCTTTATGAGCTCTATCCATCTTCTCTGGCGCATATTAATCTCTTTCTGTGTGAATATATATTTAAGACTCTTGTGGTCAGTATATGTCTCACATTTCTCTCCATAGAGATAATGCCGCCAGATTTTCAAGGCAAAGATCACCGCCGCCAACTCCAGATCATGCGTTGGATAGTTTCGCTCATGGATTTTCAACTGTCTTGAGGCATAGGATATTAGTTTATCATTCTGCATCAGCACACATCCTAAGCCCTTCTTCAAAGCATCACTGAATACCACAAAAAGCTCCCCACTTGTGGGTAAAGTGAGCACAGGTGTAGTGATAAGCCTCCTTTTCAACTCCTTGAAGCTTTCTTCGCATTCATCACTCCAAGTAAACTTTACTCCCTTTCGAGTTATCTTGGTAAGAGGGTTGGACAATCATGAGAAGTTTCTCACAAATCATCGATAATATCCAGCTAACCCCAAGAAGCTACGGATATCAGTTACCGATGTTGGCCTCGGCCATCCCTCAATTGCATCTGTTTTGGAGGGGTCCACAGATATCTCATTGCTTGTGATGATATGGCCCAAGAATGAGACCTCCTTCAACTAGAACTCACACTTGCTGTACTTGGCATAGAGCTTCTCCTTGCGCAAAGTCTCCAGTACAGTTCTTAAATGCTCCGCATGGTCCTCCTTGGTTTTGGAGTATATTAGAATATCATCTATAAAGGCTACCACAAATTTATCTAGGTAATCTCTAAAGACTCTATTCATCAAGTCCATGAATATTCCTAGAGCATTGGTGAGTCCAAAAGGCATTACTATGAATTCATAGTGCCCGTACCTTGTACGAAAAGCAGTCTTGGGGATATCTTCCTTCTTCACCCTTACTTGATAATATCCCGACCGCAAGTCGACCTTGGAGAAGTATTGTGCTCCACGCAGCTGATCAAACAAGTCATCGATTCTTGGGAGATGATACTTGTTCTTTATCGTGATTTTGTTAAGTTCACGATAATCGATGCAAAGCCGCATTGACCCATCCTTCTTCCTGACGAAGAGGACTGGTGCACCCCATGGTGATGCACTTGGGCGTATAAACCCTTTATCCAGATTCTCCTGTAGTTGTTTCTTCAGTTCTTCAAGCTCAACCACAGCCATTCTATATGGAGTCTTGGATATTGGTAGCGCCCCAGGTATAAGTTCAATTGAGAACTCAACATCTCTTCTTGGAGGAAGACCAGGAAGTTCCTCGGGAAATACTTCAGCGAATTCCCTCACAATAGGCATTTCTTCAAGGGTGGTTTCTTCCTTGGACTCAATCATCTGATCCAGATATGCGTGCTCATAAGGCAGTAATATCCATGCTTGAGATGATGGAGCTAAAAGAGATTCATCTTCCTCCTGACACTTGTAAAGAATCGGGGGTTGATTCTCCATATGGAGTGTGATTTCCCTCTCCCGACAATTTATGTTGGCTCTATATAAGGAAAGACAATCCATGCCAAGAATTGCATCAAATTCCACCAAAGGGAGTATGACGAGGTTCGCCGGGAAATTCAATCCACAGATTATAACAGGGGAGGACTTATACTCATGGGATGCAATGATTTCCCCATTTGCTGTACTCACCGACATCTTTACTTCCATGATTTGTGGTGGTGCTGGGATTGTTCTACTAAACTTTTGAGATATAAAAGAATGCGTAGAAGCTGAATCAAAAAGTACGTTCGCTATTCTTGAATGAATAACTAGCGTACCTGTCACCACTTCGTTGTCGGGGTTCACTTCGGCAGAAGTGATGGCAAAAGCTCTTCCTTGCTGTCTTGGAGGTTGTTGATTGCCTCCGATAACCCTTGGATTAGGGCACTGATTCGCAAAATGACCCGGTTCTTTGCATTTGAAGCATTGAACAACGCGTTGAGGTTCGAACGGAGCGTTCCTCCCCTCCGTCACAGCCGCGGGTCCTTCTTGCTGATAGTTAACAGCTAGGTGCCCTTCTCTTCCACACTTGAAGCATTTTCATGTCCCCCTAAGGCAATTTCCAGGGTGCTTTTTTCCACACTTTTGGCAAGTGGGGTGCTGGAATTTCTTAGCGCCGTTGGATTTATCCATCGGACCACCAGCATTGAAGTCCACCTTCCGCTTCTTGTCCCCATGATACCCCTGTGATTCTCCGATCTCCATTTCAACCTTGAGGGCACATCGGACAATTTCCTCATAGCTGTCGAAGTCACGGATCGCTAATGCTTTCCGCAAGCTAGGCTTCAGCCCACCAAAGAAGCGGTCAACCTTGCATTCGGGGGTAACGACAAAGCCGGAAGCGTATCGTGCAAGCCTTGTGAAGTTTGCCTCGTACGCTCCCACAGATTCCTCATCTTTCTGCTTGAGGGAAAGGAAGTCCCTTTCCATCTTAAGACGGAGGGTGCGTGGAAAATATTTATTGAAAAACATCTTCTGGAATACCTTCCATTCCAAAGCCTCGATCTCCTCCTCAGGCTTCGTATTTTTGATCAACGTCCACCATTGATCAGCTTCACCCTCCATACGATAAGCCGCCAGGAGAACCTTCTCTTTTTCAGAGCATTGGAGGATGGAGAATATCTTTTCAATGGAGTTGATCCATTGTTCAGCAATCGTGGGATCAGATGATCCACTAAAAGTAGGAGGCCTTTGTCTCATGAAGCTTTCAATAGCGACTTGTTCTTTCTTAGGGGGGGTTGAACGTTCCTCTTGACCAGTGTTTCTATTCAAAACTTGAGTTAGCTGAGAGAGAAGCGTGACAAAGTTCGCGATTCCCGCTCCCATTGGATTGGGCATCTCATAAGTACAATCATCACACTGATCTTCACAACGGTTGTTAGCTCGAGTTCTCCTATTACCGGCCATTGGCTGGAATAAAAGGAAAGTTAGGGGTAACACATAAAGGGTAATCCAAAGACAAAATTTGATGACTTATAAATAAACTTTAATCTCTTCAACTCATGAGTCTATAGGATTCAATCCAGGCTTTTCATGATCTTCCTTCTAACATATATTCTTAGGGGCATTTTTCCCTTAATAAGGGTTCATACTAAGATTGTGAATTTATCAAAACATATACCCCAGGAGTGTCGTAACCAAGAGTGCAGCAAGGCCCGTTGTCGTGCACCAGTTCCCGTTCGATTCTAGCTCAAAGCGGTGTTTTCGGGTTTTACCCCTAGGATACATCTGTGCCAGAGCCGCCTCTACCTGCTCGTATCCATACATGGATGTATTTGTTTGATAAAACACTTACTTAGTATTTACCAAAACTTAGGGATGTTTTTATTATGCTAAGTCTTGTATCTAAGGCTTTACTAGGGTTTCCTAATCCCAAAAATAACTAAACCTATCCTCTGATACCAACTATGACAACCCTGCTTTTTATTTCAACTTAAACATGCTTTATTACATAAAACTTCACTTGATACAACAAAGAAGATCGAGAGGTTTAGTGTCTTTGGGGATTAGGATCATTACATAAAAACTTTAAACTTGAAATACAACATCCTTATTGAAAACTTCCTTTACATGACCACTACATTCCTTCGTACTTACCATTGCATGGGATAACCTGAGGACATGCATAAGAAAAGGGTGAGCTATAAAGCCCAGTAAAGGAGTACATAATGAATAACATGAGGAGTAAAATACATGTTAGGCAATAGGCATATCAATAGAGAATAAGAGAGACATGAACATAAAGGCATGATAAAGCATGATAATCATAACATGGAAATGTGGCAACAACACTTAACATTGAATTAGCATGAGCCAAGGCTCATTGCACATGGAGCATGAGTAAACCCTCATTGCACTTGAAGCACGAGTAAACCCTCGTTGCACTTGAATTATCATGAGTCAACACTCATTGCACATGATGTATCATGATACTATACTTTACCCAATGCATTGGAGCGCTATCAGGGCGCACCCTTCTTAAACATTTCATTTCATGCATAAGTGTGCCACATGGATCATAAAACATGGATTCATAAAACATAATCATTTATTCCACGATAAAGGAATGTGGAATTCATACATGAAACTTTACAATCAATAATTAAATGTGCATAAAGGTGAATACCCTTGATGGAGAAATGGGCATGGTATTCACTACACAATGATATTGGCTTAGAAAATCGGTGTGATTTCGGCAGCGTAACGACGTGACATAAGAATTCATAAAAAAGGCTGATGAGAGAGAAATGGGTTCCTCATCATATTTACATGTAATGGAAAGTAATAAGGTCATATAGATACATGTCCCAACAATTGAAAAGGAATTTAGATTCATGATACAAAAGTATTACTTGAATATAAAAGAGGAAAAAAAAGGTTCCTTTCGGAATTTCGGCATAGTAACGGGTGTACATGGGAGGCATTTAATGAGAGAGAAAGGGGTGTCCCATCATTCAAACAATAAGAGGGAAGTATGGGAGAGGTGCGAAACCATACCCCAACATTCATAAATGAAATTAAAAGGGCAATACAACTTAAAGAAAATTGACAAAAATGAGAAAGGAAGAAAAACCCTTACTTGGAAGTGTGCTTCCAAAGGCTAGAGAGAGGCTTGTGAGAGGCTTTTTGGGAGCTTGGGGAACATTTAGAGGATTCTAGAGAGAGTAGGGCAGAGGTTGGACGAACTTCAAGGGCTTTGAGTGAGGAGGAAGTGGGAGCTTGGGTGGGTTTATATAGGAAATGTGAGAGAATTCTTTATTATTTAGGTTTGGGACCCCTTATATTAAAATAATCCAAACCCCAAACCATCCCATGGTATTAGCCCATGGTTTCTGGAAAAGGAAAGAGGAAAACAATATTTTACAAGGCCAAGGTCCGAACTTATTAAAAAATTAGGGTTGCTTATGTGGAGGTGAGTCACACTCCCATGGAAATTAATTTAAAAAGGCAAAGTGTTGAATAAGTCTTGAGGGCTCCATTAATGCTTTTAAAAGTGAGTCAAACAAACCCAAAACCTCATTATTTTAATTATAAAACACATATTGGCCGAACATAGGGATTATGGTATTTTATTACATCACCATTGGGTCATTATGATGTCATAAAACACATTATATATTTAAATGGTATTTAATTTTTACCCAAAAATTTGACTGTCTCAGAAAATTATGAAAAATTAACCGTTGGATAATTTCGACGTCCTGATTCCAAAAATAATATTTATTTTATCTAAATAATTTTCTAAATATGTGAATTTTCACTTTTAAAATAAAAACCGACATTTATAAAAAAATTCACGGGTTTTGACAGAGATGACTTTCAAACCTTAATAAATTTTTTAATTGCATTCATAAAATTATAAGATCATTTATATTTAATAATAATTAATTTAATATTAATAATAATATTTTATTAAAATATTATTTAATTCAAAAATCCTTTAATTTAATAAAATATAATTCTTAATTAAATAATAACTAAAAACATCATTTGTACTTTAAAAACTAATTACAATGCATCAAAAATGACTAGAAATTATATTCATTATTATATACAAAAAATAATGTACATGAACATGGTGCTACTTATTTGTTACATAACCCCTTAAAATAGCCGCATAAGACCTAAGGGTAAGGTGTGCGATGGTGACAGACTCTTGGGGTTGATCGGATAACATTGCTCGAGTGGTAATCTCTATCAACTTCCATTTTTCCCGTAGACGATCACGTTCGAGCTTGACTTGATGAAGCTCAGCTTGGGCTTGGTCAAGGGCAAAGCCCAAAGACGCCACATCCTTTCCGAGCTCTGACAAATGGGCTTCGTAAGGGGCAATTCTACTGGATGAGGCCATCGCTTCCTTTGTCTGAGTAGAAAATTGGTTCGTTAAAGCCTTATATTTAAACTACCCAGATGATCACTGTTCAACGGCTATAAAAGTAACGGTCACAAATCTTAACGTAAAACTTAAAGAAGTTGACATCTTATAAAAACATTTTTCATAAAGAAACATTTAACTGGATCAAGAGGGATTTTCCATTAATGAAACTTTGGGTCGTTACAACATTCCCCCCTTAAGAAATTTTGCCCTCGAAATTTTCCTTTTCCCACACTAAAACAAATGTGGGTAACTTAGCTTAATCATATCCTCCGACTCCCAAGTTGCTTCTTCAAACTTGTGGTTTCTCCACAACACCTTGACGAGGGGCATTGTCTTATTTCGTAGAACATTTTCTCTACGATCCAAGATCTTCACTGGTTTCTCCACATAAGAAAGATCGTCTTCTAATTGTACCACCTCAGAAGAGAGTTCATGTGAAGGGTCTGGTATGTACTTCCTTAAGAGGGATACATGGAAGACATCATGCACCTTGGCCATAGTAGGTGGAAGTGCTAGTCGATAGGCCACAGCCCCAACACGATCAAGAATCTCGAAGGGGCCGATGTACCTTGGACTTAACTTCCCTTTCTTTCCAAACCTCATGACCTTCTTCCACGGAGATATGCGTAAAAACACCATGTCTCCGACTTTAAACTCAAGGTCTCGTCGACAATTATCTGCATAACTCTTCTGTCGACTTTGGGCTGCCCTGATATGCTGCTGAATGGTTTTCACCTTCTCCACCATTTCTTCGACCATTTCTGGTCCAAGCAGCTTACGTTCACCGACCTCATCCCAACATGCCGGTGTTCTACACCTTTTCGCATACAGGGCTTCATATGGTGCCATTTGGATGCTCGAGTGGAAACTATTATTATAAGAGAACTCAACTAGAGGAAGATGTTGATCCCATCCTCCTTTAAAGTCCATTGAGCACGCTCTCAACATATCCTCAAGTGTTTGGATAGTCCGCTCGGATTGGCCATCAGTTTGAGGATGATAGGCCGTACTGATGTTCAGTTCAGTATTCAGAGCATGTTGAAGACTCTTCCAAAACTTAGTGGTAAATCTAGGATCTCGGTCAGACACAATAGATAGTGGTACTCCATGCAACCGTACCACTTCCCTGATATATATCTGTGCCAGTTGATCCAAAGAGAAATCCTCTCGAATAGCAATGAAGTGTGCAGTCTTTGTAAGACGATCCACAATAACCCAGATTGCATTGTTTCTTTTGGATGTCCTTGGAATTCCAGTGACAAAGTCCATGGTGATGTTCTCCCATTTCCATTCTGGTATGGGCAATGGTTGCATCATCCCCTTAGACTTCTGCCTCTCTGCCTTCACTTGCTGACACACCAGGCACTTTGATGTATATTCGGCGATCTCCTTCTTCATATTATCCCACCAAAAGTTTTCTCGGAGATCTCGATACATCTTTGTGCTCCCTGGGTGAATAGAGAAATTTGAACTATGTGCATCATCCAAAAGTTCCTTCTTCAGCTCCGAACTTGATGGGACGCATAGTCTTTTCCCAAACCACACAATTCCTTCTTCATTAACATTAAACTCTGAGGATTTTCCCTTTTTGATAGCTTCCACTTTTTCTTGGATTCTCGCATCATCCTTTTGAGAATCCATTAACCTTTCCAAAAGAGATGGTTGAGAAATCATTTGTGAAAGGATTGATGATGTTCCCTTCTTTATGATTCCCACGTCCATCTTCATCAAGTCTAAGAAGATTGGATCCTTCTCAATTCTCATCATTGATAGAATTGCTGGATCCTTTCTACTTAGGGCATCCGCCACCTTATTCGCCTTCCCAGGGTGGTAATGTATTGAACATTCATAATCTTTTATGAGCTCTATCCATATTCTCTGGCGCATATTAAGCTCTTTTTGTGTGAATATATATTTAAGACTCTTGTGGTCGGTATATATCTCACATTTCTCTCCATAGAGATAATGCCGCCAGATTTTCAAGGCAAAGATCACCGACGCCAACTCCAGATCATGCGTTGGATAGCTTCGCTCATGGATTTTCAACTGTCTTGAAGCATAGGATATCACTTTATCATTCTGCATCAGCACACTTCCTAAACCCTTCTTCGAAGCATCACTGAATACCACAAAAAGCTCCCCACTTGTGGGTAAAGTGAGCACAGGTGCAGTGATAAGCCTCCTTTTCAACTCCTTGAAGCTTTCTTCGCATTCATCACTCCAAGTAAACTTTACTCCCTTTCGAGTTAGCTTGGTAAGAGTGTTGGACAATCGTGAGAAGTTTCTCACAAATCATCGATAATATCCAGCTAACCCCAAGAAGCTACGGATATCAGTTACCGATGTTGGCATCGGCCATCCCTCAATTTCATCTATTTTGGAGGGGTCCACAGATATCCCATTGCTTGTGATGATATGGCCCAATAATGAGACCTCCTTCAACCAGAACTCACACTTGCTGTACTTGGCATAGAGCTTCTCCTTGCGCAAAGTCTCCAGTACAGTTCTTAAATGCTCCTCATGGTCCTCCTTGGTTTTGGATTATATTAGAATATCATCTATAAAGACTACCACAAATTTATCTAGGTAATCTCTAAAGACTCTATTCATCAAGTCCATGAATATTGCTGGAGCATTGGTGAGTCCAAAAGGAATTACTATGAATTCATAGTGCCCGTACCTTGTACGAAAAGCAGTCTTGGGGATATCTTCCTTCTTGACCCTTACTTGATAATATCCCGACCACAAGTCGACCTTGGAGAAGTATTGTGCTCCCCGCAGCTGATCAAACAAGTCATCGATTCTTGGTAGAGGATACTTGTTCTTTATCGTGATTTTTTTAAGTTCACGATAATCGATGCATAGCCGCATTGACCCATCCTTCTTCTTGACGAAGAGGACTGGTGCACCCCATGGTGATGCACTTGGGCGTATAAACCCTTTATCCAGATTCTCCTGTAGTTGTTTCTTCAGTTCTTCAAGCTCAACCACAGCCATTCTATATGGAGTCTTGGATATTGGTAGCGCCCCAGGTATAAGTTCAATTGAGAACTCAACATCTCTTCTTGGAGGAAGACCAGGAAGTTCCTCGGGAAATACTTCAGCGAATTCCCTCACAATAGGCATTTCTTCAAGGGTGGTTTCTTCCTTGGACTCAATCATCTGAGCCAGATATGCGTGCTCATAAGGCAGTAATATCCATGCTTGAGATGATGGAGCTAAAGGAGATTCATCTTCCTCCTGACACTTGTAAAGAATCGGGGGTCGATTCTCCATATGGAGTGTGATTTCCCTCTCCCGACAATTTATGTTGGCTCTATATAAGGAAAGCCAATCCATGCCATGAATTGCATCAAATTCCACCAAAGGGAGTATGACGAGGTTTGCCGGGAAATTCAATCCACAGATTATAACAGGGGAGGACTTATACTCATGGGATGCAATGATTGCCCCATTTGACGTACTCACCGACATCTTTACTTCCATGATTTGTGGTGGTGCAGGGATTGTTCTACAAAACTTTTGAGATATAAAAGAATGCGTAGAACCTGAATCAAAAAGTACGTTCGCTATTCTTGAATGAATAACTAGCGTACCTGTCACCACTTCGTTTTCGGGGTTCACTTCGGCAGAAGTGATGGAAAAAGCTCTTCCTTGATGTCTTGGAGGTTGTTGATTGCCTCCGATAACCCTTGGATTAGGGCACTGATTCGCAAAATGACCCGGTTCTTTGCATTTGAAGCATTGAACAATGCGTTGAGGTTTGAACGGAGCGTTCCTCCCCTCCGTCGCAGCCGCGGGTCCTTCTTGCTGACAGTTAACAGCTAGGTTCCCTTCTCTTCCACACTTGAAGCATTTTCATGTCCCCCTAAGGCAATTTCCAGGGTGCTTTTTTCCACACTTTTGGCAAGTGGGGTGCTGAAATTTCTTAGCGCCATTGGATTTATCCATCGGACCACCAGCATTGAAGTCCACCTTCCGCTTCTTGTCCCCATGATACCCCTGTGATTCTCCGATCTCCATTTCAACCTTGAGGGCACATCGGACAATTTCCTCATAGCTGTCGAAGTCACGGATCACTAATGCTTTCCACAAGCTAGGCTTCAGCCCACCAAAGAAGTGGTCAACCTTGCATTCGTGGGTAACGACAAAGCCGGAAGCGTATCGTGCAAGCCTTGTGAAGTTTGCCTCGTACGCTCCCACAGATTCCTCATCTTTCTGCTTGAGGGAAAGGAAGTCCCTTTCCATCTTAAGACGGAGGGGGCGTGGAAAATATTTAACGAAAAACATCTTCCGGAATACCTTCCATTCCAAAGCCTCGATCTCCTCCTCAGGCTTCGTATTTTTGATCAACATCAACCATTGATCAGCTTCACCCTCCATACGATAAGCAGGCAGGAGAACCTTCTCTTTTTCAGAGCATTGGAGGATGGAGAATATCTTTTCAATGGAGTTGATCCATTGTTCTGCAATCGTGGGATCGGATGATCCACTAAAAGTAGGAGGCCTTTGTCTCATGAAGCTTTCAATAGCGACTTGTTCTTTCTTAGGGGGGTTGAATGTTCCTCTTGACTAGTGTTTCTATTCAAAACATGAGTTAGCTGAGAGAGAAGCGTGACAAAGTTCGCGATTCCCGCTCCCATTGGATTGGGCATCTCATAAGTACAATCATCACACTGATCTTCACAACGGTTGTTAGCCCGAGTTCTCCTATTATCGGCCATTGGCTGGAATAAAAGGAAAGTTAGGGGTAACACATAAAGGGTAATCCAAAGACAAAATTTGATGACTTATAAATAAACATTAATCTCTTCAACTCATGAGTCTATAGGATTCAATCCAGGCTTTTCATGATCTTCCTTCTAACATATATTCTTAGGGGCATTTTTCCCTTAATAAGGGTTCATACTAAGATTGTGAATTTATCAAAACATATCCCCCGGGAGTGTCGTAACCAAGAGTGCAGCAAGGCCCATTGTCGTGCACCAGTTCACGTTCGAGTCTAGCTCAAAGCGGTGTTTTCGGGTTTTACCCCTAGGATACATCTGTGCCAGAGCCGCCTCTACCTGCTCGTATCCAGACAGGGATGTATTTGTTTGATAAAACATTTACTTAGTATTTACCAAAACTTAGGGATGTTTTTATTATGCTTAGTCTTGTATCTAAGGCTTTACTAGGGTTTCCTAATCCCAAAAATAACTAAACCTATCCTCTGATACCAACTATGACAACCCTGTTTTTATTACAACTTAAACATGATTTATTACATAAAACTTCACTTGATACAACAAAGAAGATCGAGAGGTTTAGTGTCTTTGGGGCTTAGGATCATTACATAAAAACTTTAAACTTGAAATACAACATCCTTATTGAAAACTTCCTTTACATGACCACTACATTCCTTCGTACTTAGCATTGCATGGGATAACCTGAGGACATGCATAAGAAAAGGGTGAGCTATAAAGCTCAGTAAGGGAGTACATAATGAATAACATGAGGAGTACAATACATGTTAGGCAATAGGCATATCAATAGAGCATAATAGAGACATGAACATAAAGGCATGATAAAGCATGATAATCATAACATGGAAATGTGGCAACAACACTTAACATTGAATTAGCATGAGCCAAGGCTCATTGCACATGGAGCATGAGTAAACCCTCATTGCACTTGAAGCACGAGTAAACCCTCGTTGCACTTGAATTAGCATGAGTCAACACTCATTGCACATGATGTATCATGATACTATACTTTACCCAATGCATTGGAGCGCTATCAGGGCGCACCCTTCTTAAACATTTCATTTCATGCATAAGTGTGCCACATGGATCATAAAACATGGATTCATAAAACATAATCATTTATTCCACGATAAAGGAATGTGGAATTCATATATGAAACATTACAATCAATAAGTAAATGTGCATAAAGGTGAATACCCTTGATGGAGAAATGGGCACGGTATTCACTACACAATGATATTGGCTTAGAAAATCGGTGTGATTTCGGCAGCGTAACGGCGTGACATAAGAATTCATAAAAAGGCTGATGAGAGAGAAAGGGGTTCCTGATCATATTTACATGTAATGGACAGTAAGAAGGTCATATAGATACATGTCCCAACAATTGAAAAGGAATTTAGATTCATGATACAAAAGTATTGCTTGAATATAAAAGAGGAAAAAAAGGTTCCTTTCGGAATTTCGGCATAGTAACGGGTGTACATGGGAGGCATTTAATGAGAGAGAAAGGGGTGTCCCATCATTCAAACAATAAGAAGGCAGTATGGGAGAGGTGAAAAACCATACCCCAACATTCATAAATGAAATTAAAAGGGCAATACAACTTAAAGAAAATTGACAAAAATGAGAAAGGAAGAAAAACCCTTACTTGGAAGTGTGCTTCCAAAGGCTAGAGAGAGGCTTGTGAGAGGCTTCTTGGGAGATTGGGGCACCTTTAGAGGATTCTAGAGATAGTAGGGCAGAGGTTGGAAGAACTTCAAGGGCTTTGAGTGAGGAGGAAGTGGGAGCTTGGGTGGGTTTATATAGGAAAGGTGAGAGAATTCTTTATTATTTAGGTTTGGGACCCCTTATATTAAAATAATCCAAACCACAAACCATCCCATGGTATTAGCACATGGTTTCTGGAAAAGGAAAGAGGAAAACAATAGTTTACAAGTCCAAGGTCCGAACTTATTAAAAAATTAGGGTTGCTTATGTGGAGGTGAGTCACACTCCCATGGAAATTAATTTAAAAAGGCAAAGTGTTGAATAAGTCTTGAGGGCTCTATTAATGCTTTGAAAAGTGAGTCAAACAAACCCAAAACCTCATTATTTTAATGATAAAACACATATTGGCCGAACATAGGGATTATGGTATTTTATTACATCACCATTGGGTCATTATGATGTCATAAAACACATTATATATTTAAATGGTATTTAATTTTTACCCAAAAATTTGTCTGTCTCAGAAAATTATGAAAAATTCACCGTTGGATAATTTCGACGTCCTGATTCCAAAAATAATATTTATTTTATCTAAATAATTTTCTAAATATGTGAATTTTCACTTTTAAAATAAAAACTAACATTTATAAAAAAATTCACGGGTTTTGACAGAGATGGCTTTCAAACCTTAATAAAAAATTTAATTGCATTCATAAAATTATAAGATCATTTATATTTAATAAAAAATAATTTAATATTAATAATAATATTTTATTAAAATATTATTTAATTCAAAAATCCTTTAATTTAATAAAATATAATTCTTAATTAAATAATAGCTAAAAACATCATTTGTACTTTAAAAACTAATTACAATGCATCAAAAATGACTAGAAATTATATTCATTATTATATACAAAAAATAATGTACATGAACATGGTGCTACTTATTTGTTACATAACCCCTTAAAATAACCGCATAAGACCTAAGGGTAAGGTGTGCGATGGTGACAGACTCTTGGGGTTGCTCGGATAACATTGCTCGAGTGGTAATCTCTATCAACTTCCATTTTTCCCGTAGACGATCACGTTCGAGATTGACTTGATGAAGCTCAGCTTGGGCTTGGTCAAGGGTAAAGCCCAAAGACGCCACCTCCTTTCCGAGCTCCGACAAATGGGCTTCGTATGGGGCAATTCTACTGGATGAGGCCATCACTTCCTTTGTCTGAGTAGAAAATTGGTTCGTTAAAGCCTTATATTTAAACTACCCAGATGATCACTGTTCAACGGCTATAAAAGTAACGGTCACAAATCTTAACGAAAAACTTAAAGAATTTGACATCTTATAAAAACATTTTTCATAAAGAAACATTTAACTGGATCAAGAGGGATTTTCCATTAATGAAACTTTGGGTCGTTACAGCGCCAATATTTAAATATCGCCAATAATAGCACCAAATAAGAGCTCCAAATATTTTTTGGTGCCAAATAACAACGTCAAATAATAGCGCCAAATAATAGCGCCAAAAAATAGCACCAATAATAGCGCCAAAAAATAGCGCCAATAATAGCGCCAAATAATAGTGCCAATAATAGGACCAATATATTCATAGCGCCAAATAATAGTGCCAATATATTCATAATAGTGCCAATAATAGCGCAAATATATTCATAGCACCATTTATTCATAATAGCGACAATATATTTACAGCGCCAAATAATTGCTCCTAATAATAGAGCCAAATAATTGCGCCAAATAATTTCGCCAATATTTTAACATTCATTAATATCGCCAAATATTCAAATTAGCGCCAATATATTAATAGCGCCAAATAATTGTCCCTAATAATAGCGCCAAATAATTGCGACAAATATTTGTGCCTAATAACTGCACCAAATAATAGCGCCATATAATAGCACAAAATATTTTTTGGCACAAAATATATAAATATCGCCAATATATTGTGCCAAATAATTGCGCCAAATACTTGCGCCTAATAATAGAGCCAAATATTTTTTGGCGCCAAATATTCATAATAGCGCCAAATAATAGTGCCAAATAATACTGCCAAATAATAGCACAATAATAGCATCAAATTATGTCGCCAACAATCGTACCAATATTTGGCTCTATTATTTTACGCCAAATAATAGCGCCAATATTTAAACATTCAATAATAACGCCAATAAAAGCGCCAATAACAGCACCAATAATAGCACCAATAATTGCGCCAATAATAGCATCAATATATTCATAGCCCCATTTAATAGCACCAAATAATAGCGTCATATAATAGCGCCAAATATTCGCGCCATATAATACCGCCATATAAGAGCGCCAAATCATAGCACCATATGATAGCGCCAAATATAATAGCGCCAAATAATAGCGCCAATATATTGCGCTAATAATAGCGCCAATATATTCATAGCGCCATCTAATAGGGCCTAATAATAGAGTTATATAATAGCGGCAAATATTAGCGCCAAATATTAGTGCCATATAATAGCGCCAAATAATAGTGCTAGATAATAGCGCCAAATATAATAGCACCACATAATAGCGCCAGATAATAGCGCCAAATAATATCGCCAAATAATAGCACCAAATATTTGGCGCCAAATATTCATAATAGCGCCAAATAATAGCGTAAATAATAGCGCCAAATAATAGATCCAAATATTCATAATATCGCCAAATATTTGGCGCCATATATTCATAGTAGCGCCAAATATTTTTTGGCGCAAAATATTTATAATATCGCCAAATAATAGCGCCAATAATAGCGCCAAATAATAGAGCCAATCATAGCATCAATATTTTCCGCCAATATTAGGCACCAATAATATTTGGCGCTAATATTTGACACTTTTATTTGGCGCCAAATAATAGAGCCAATATTTTAACATTCAATAATAGCACTAAATATTCATAAAAGTGCCAATATTTTATCATTCAATATATTTTCAGTGTTATTTTAACATTCATTATAATAGCGCCAAATATATTTTCAGTGTTATTTTAATATTTATAATAGCACCAATATTTTAATAGCACCAATATTTTAATAGCGCCAATAATAACGCCAAATAATGGAACCAAATATTATTTGGCGCCAAATAATAGCGCAAAATAATAGAGCCAATATTTTAACATTCATTAATAGTGCCAAATATTCATAATAGTGCCAATATATTAATAGCGACATATAATTGCGCCTAATAATAGCGCCAAATAATTTCACCCAATAATTGCGCCAAATATTTGTGTCAAATAACCGCGATAAATAACCGCACCAAATAATGGTGCCGTAATTTGACGCTATTATTGGCGCTATTATTTGGGGATATTATTTGGCGCTATTATTTGACGCCATTATTTTGATATATTATGAATATTTGGCGCTAAATAGTATTTGGCGCTATTATATGGTGCTATTATTTGGTGCTATCATTAGGCGCAATTATTTGGCACAATTATTTGGCACAATTATTTGGCCCAATATATTGGCGCTATTTATATATTTTTCGCCAAAAATTATTTGGCGCTATTATATGGCCCTATTATTTTGCAATGTTTTTAGGCAAAATTATTTTGCGCAATTATTTGGCGCAATTATTTGGGCACTACTATTTGGCGCTATTATTAGGCGCAATTATTTTGCGCTATAAATAAATTGGCGCTATTATGAATAAATGGCACTATAAATATATTGGCGCTATTATTGGCGCTAATATGAATATATTGGCGCTATTATATATTGGATCGATTATTTGGCACTATGAATATATTGGCGCTATTATTGGCGCTATTATTTGGCAATATTATTGGTGCTATTATTTGGCGCTATTTTTTGGCGCTATTATATATATTTGGCACCAAAAAATATTTGGCGCTATTATATGGCGCTATTATTTTGCGCAGTTATTTGGCACAAATATTTGGCCCAAATATTTGGTGCTATTTTTATGTGCTATTATTAGGCTCAATTATTTGGCGCTATTAATATATTGGCGCTATTATGAATATTTGGTGCTATTAATGAATGTTAAAATATTGGTGCTATTATTTGGTGCAACTATTTGGAGCAATTATTTGGCGCTATTATTTGGCGGAATTATTTGGCACTATTAATATATTGGCGCTTTTATGAATATTTGGCGCTATTAATGAATGTTAAAAATTGGCACTATTATTTGGCGCAATTATTTGGAAAAATTATTTGGCGCTATTATTAGGTGCAATTATTTGTTACTATAAATATATTGGCGCTATTATGAATAATTGACGCTATGAATATATTGGCGCTATTTTTGGAGCTATTATTGGCACTATTATGAATATACTGGCGCTATTATTTGGCACTATTATATATTGGCGCTATTATGAATATAGTGGCGCTATTATTTGGCGCTATGAATATATTTGCGCTATTATTGGCACTATTATTTGGCGTTATTATTGGCATTATTATATGGCGCTATTATTTGGCGCAGTTATTTGGCCCAGTTATTTGGCGCAATTATTTGGAACTATTCACTAGTAGAATACTAACCTATACCAACGGTTTGGAACCGTTGGTATAGGCCTCCAAACCGTTGGTATAGCCTATACCAACGGTTTGGAGTACCGTTGCGAACTAAGCCGTTGGGATAGGTCTATACCAACGGTTTTCCCAAAACCGTTGGTATAGACCTATCCCAACGGTTTTTAAAACCGTTGGTATAAGTAATATGAAAATCTATTCCAACGGTTATAAAACCGTTGGTAAATGTATTTAAAAAAAACATCCGCTGGGATTTGATCCCAAAACCCCTTGTTTATAATCGAACGACTTAACCACTAAGCTAACATGTAAACATAATTTCATAAATATATATATATATATATTATCATAATTATTTAAAATTTAGATTTATATAATGTTCTCGGGTAGCAGACCTAGAAGAAATGAAAGAATCTATCCCAACGGTTCTCAAAACAGTTGGGATAGACCTATCCCAACGGTTCTCCCAAACCGTTGGGAAAGACCCCCACTTTACCAACGGTTCCGTTGGGAAAGGGTGTATATAAGTGTTGGGAAAGATCCGATTTCCAGTAGTGATTATTTGGCGCTATTATTAGGCGTAATTATTTTCCTCTATTAATATATTGGCGCTATTATGAATATTTGGCACTATTAATGAATGTTAAAATATTAGCGCTATTTTTTGGCGCTATTATTTGGTGCTATTATTTGGCGCCAATCTAAATAGCGCCAATATATTGCGCCAAATATTATTTGGCACAATTAGGTGGTGCTATTATTAGGCGCCAGATATTTGAATAGCGCCAATATATTGTGCCAAATATTTTTTGGCGCAAAATATATAAATAGCGCCAATATATTGCGCCAAATAATTGCACCAAATAACTGCGCCAAATAATTGCGCCTAATAATAGCCCCAAATATTTTTTAGTGCCAAATATTCATAATAGTTCCAAATAATAGCGCCAAATAATAGCGCCAATAACAGCGTCAAATTATGGGGCCAATAATCGTGCCAATATTTGGCGCCAATATTTGGCGCTATTATTTTGCGCCAAATAATAGCGCCAATATTTAAACATTCAATAAAAGTGCCAATAAAAGCACCCATAACAGCACCAAAAATATTTCCAGTTATAGTGCAATTATATAGAGCCAATAATAGCGCCAATATATTCATAGCACCATTTAATAGCGCCAAATAATAGCGCCAAATATTGGCACCATATAATAGCACCATATAATAGCGCCATATAATAGCGCCATATAATAGTGCCAAATATAATAGCGTCAAATAATAGTGCCAATATATAGCGCCAATAATATCACCAATATATTCATAGCGCCATTTAATAGTGCCAAATAATTGCACCAAATATTTACGCCATATAATAGTGCTATATAATAGCGCCATATAATAGCGCCAAATAATAGTGCCATATAATAGCACCAAATATAAAAGTTCCAAATAATAACACCAAATAATAGAGCCAAATAATTTTTCCAAATAATAGCACCAAATATTTGGTTCCAAATATTCATCATAGCGCCAAATAATAGCACCAAATAATAGCGCCAATAATGGCACCAAATAATAGAGCCAAATATTCATAATAGTGCCAAATATTTGGCGCCATATATTCATAGTAGCACCAAATATTTTTTGGTGCCAAATATTCATAACAGCGCCAAATTATAGCGCCAATAAAACCGCCAAATAATAGTGCCAATAATAGCACAAATATTTGGGGCCAATAATATTTGGTGCCATATTTGGCCCCAATATTTGGCGCTATTATTTGGTGCCAAATAAGAGCACCAATATTTTAACATTCAATAATAGCGCCAAATATTCATAATAGTGAGAATATTTTAACATTCAATATATTTTCAGTGTTATATTGACATTCAATATAATAGCGCAAAAGATATCTTTAGTGTTATTTTAATATTCATAATTGCGCCAATATTTTAACAGTGCCAAAATTTTAATAGCGCCAATAATAGCACCAAATAATAACGCCAAATAATAGCACCAAATAACAGTGCCAAAAAATAGTGCCAATATTTTAACATTCATTAGTGGGGCCAAATATTCATTATAGCGCCAATATATTAATAGCGGCAAATAATAGCGCCAAATATTTTTTGGTGCCAAATATTCATAATAGTGCCAAAAAATAGAGCCAAGAAATAGCACCATATAATAGTTCCGATAGTAGCGCCAAATAATAGCGCCAATAATAGCTCCAATATATTCATAGTGCCAAATAATAGCGCCAATAATAGTGCCAATATATTGAAAGCCCAAAATAATAGCGCCAATATATTCATAATAGCACCAATATATAATAGCGCCAAATAATAGCGCCAGTATATTCATAGCGCCATTTATTCATAATAGCACCAATATATTTATAGCTCCAAATAATTTTGCCTAATAATAGCGCCAAATAATAGCGCCAAATAATAGCGCCCAATAATTACGCCAAATAATAGTGCCAATATTTTAACATTCATTAATAGCACCAAAGATTCATAATAGCGCAAATATATTAATAGCACCTAATAATAGCGCGAAATAATTGTGCTAAATATTTGCACCAAATAACTGTGCCAAATAAAAGCGCCAAATATTAGCGCCATATAATAGCGCCAAATATTTTCTGGCACCAAATATTCATAATAGCCCCAAAAAATAGCGCCAAAAAATAGCGCCAATAATATCGCCAAAAAATAGCGCCAAAAAATAGCGCCAATAATAGCGCCAAATATTAGCGCCAATAATAGCATCAATATATTCATAGCGCCAAATAATAGCACCAATATATAATAGCACCAAATAATAGCGCCAATATATTCATAATAATTCCAATAATAGCGCCAATAATAGCGCCAATATATTCATGGCGCCATTTATTCATAATATGGCCAATATATTTATAGCACAAAATAATAGCGCCTAATAATAGTGCCAAATAATAGTGCCAGATAAGTTTGAAAAATAATTTTGCCTAATAACAGCGCCAAATAATAGCGCAATATAATAGCGCCAAATATGTTTTGGCGCAAAATATATAAATAGCACCAAATAACTGGGCCAAATAATTGCGCCAAATAATTGCGCCTAATAATAGCGCCATATAATAGCGCCAAAATGTTTTAGCGCCAAATATACATAATAGCGCCAAATAATAGCACCAATAATAGCGTCAAATTATGGCGCCTATAATCACGCCAATATTTGGGGCTATTATTTTGTGCCAAATAATAGCGCCAATATATTCATAGCACCAATATATTCATA
The DNA here is from genome assembly GCA_963277665.1 of Viscum album. Taxonomy (NCBI): domain Eukaryota; kingdom Viridiplantae; phylum Streptophyta; class Magnoliopsida; order Santalales; family Viscaceae; genus Viscum; species Viscum album. The sequence continues at coordinate 901,018,285 of OY728127.1, forward strand.
ATAGCGCCAATATATAATAGCGCCAAATAATAGCGCCACTATATTCATAATAGTGCCAATAATAACGCCACTATATTCATAATAGTGCCAATAATAGCGTCAATAGTAGCGCTAATATATTCATAGCGCCATTTATTCATAATAGTTCCAATATATTTATAGCGCAAAATAATTACGCCTAATAATTGCGCCAAATAATAGAGCCAAATAATTGCGCCAAATAATTACGCCAAATAATAGCGCCATATAATAGCGCTGAATATTTTTTGGCACAAAATATATAAATAGCGCCAAATAATTCCGCCAAATAATTGCGCCAAATAATTATGCCTAATAATAGAGTCATATAATAGCGCCAAATATTTTTTGGCACCAAATGTTCATAATAGCGCCAAATTATAGCGCCAAATAAAAGCGCCATATAATAGCGCCAAATATTTTTTGGCTCCAAATATTAATAATAGTGCCAAAAAATAATGTCATATAATAGCGCCAATAATAGCACAAAATAATAGTGCCAATAATAGCGCCAATATATTCATAGCACCAAATAATATTGCCAATATATTCATAATAGCGCCAATATATAATAGTGCCAGATAATAGCGCCAGTATATTCATAATAGTGTCAATATTAGCGCCAATATATTCATAGCGCCATTTATTCATAATAGCACTAATATATTTATTGCTTCAAATAATTGCGCCTAATAATAGCCCCAAATAATTGCGCCAAATAATTGCGCCAAATAATTGCACCAAATAACAACTCCAATATTTTAACATTCATTAATAGCGCCAAATATTCATAATAGCGCCAATATATTAATAGCACCAAATAATTGCGCCTAACAATAGCGCCAAATAATAGCGCCAAATAATTGCGCCAAATATGTGTGCCAAACAACTGCGCCAAATAATAGCACCAAATAATACTGCTAAATAATAGCGCCATATAATAGCGCCAAATATTTTTTGGTGCCAGATATTCATAATAGTGCCAAAAAATAGCGCAAAAAAATAGCACCAATAATAGCGCCAAATAATAGCGCCAATATATTCATAACGCCAAATAATAGCGCCAATATATTCATAATGGCACCAATATATATTAGCGCCAAATAATAGCACCAATATATTCATAATAGTTCCAATATATAATTGTGCCTAATAATAGCGCTAAATAATAGTGCCATATAATAGCGCCAAATATTTTTTGCCGCAAAATATATAAATAGCGCCAATATATTGCGTCAAATAATTACTTCAAATAATTATGCCTACGAATAGCGACAAATAATAACGCCATATAATAGCGCCAAATATTTTTTGGTGCCAAATATTCATAATAGCGCCAAATAATAGAGCCAATAATAGCGTCAAATTATGGCGCCAATATTTGGCGCCAATATTTGGGGCCAATATTTGGCGGTATTATTTTGCACCAAATAATAGCACCAATATTTGAACATTCAATAATAGTGCCAATAAATGTGCCAATAACGGCATAAATAATTGCGCCATAATATAGCGCCAACATATTCATAGTGCTATTTAATAGCTCCAAATAATAGTGTCATATAATAGCACCAAATATTAGCGCCATATAATAGCACAATATAATAGCACCATATAAGAGCGCTAAATAATAGCGCCATATAGTAGCGCAAAATATAATAGCGCTAAATAATAGCGCCAATAATATTGCTAATATATTCATAACTCTATTTAATAGGGCCAAATAATAGCGCCATATATTAGCGGCAAATATTAGCGCCATATAGTAGCGCGATATAATAGGAAAATATAATAGCGCCAAATAATAGCGTGATATAATAGCTCAAAATATAATAGCACCAAATAATAGCACCAAATATTTGGTGCCAAATATTCATAGTAGCGCCAAATAATAGTGCAAATAATGCCGCCAAATAATAGATCCAAATTTTCATAATAGCGCCAAATATTTGGCGCCATATATTCATAGTGGCACCAAATATTTTTTGGCTCCAAATATTCATAATAGCGCCAAATAATATCGCCAAAATATAGCGCCAATAAAATCCCAAAATAATAGTGCCAATATTTGGCACCAATAATATTTGGTGCCATTATTTGGCGCCAAATAATATCACCAATATTTTGACATTCAATAATAGCACCAAATATTCATAATAGCGCCAATATTTTAACATTCAATATATTTTCAGTGTTATTTTAACATTCAATATAATAGCACCAAATATATTTTTAGTGCTATTTTAATATTCATAATTGTGCCAATATTTAATAGCCCCAATAATAGCGCCAAATAATAGCGCCAAATATTATTTGGTGCCAAATAATAGCGACAAATAATAGCGCCAAATAATAGAGCCAATATTTTAACATTCATTAATAGTGCCAAATATTCATAATAGCGCCAATATATTAATTGCGGAAAATAATTGCGCCTAATAATAGCGCCAAATAAGGGAGCCAAATAAGTGCGCCAAATAACTGCACCAAATAACTGCGCCAAATAATTGCACCAAATAATAGCGCCATATAATAGCGCCAAATGTTTTTTGGCGCCAAATATTCATAATAGCGTCAAAAAATAGCGTCAAAAAATAGCGCCATATAATAGCGCCAATAATAGCGCCAATAATAGCGACAATATATTCATAGCGCCAATATATTCATAATAGTGAAAATATATAATAGTGCCAGTATATTTCTAATAGTGCCAATAATAGCGCCAATAATTGCGCTAATATATTCATAGTGCCATTTATTCATAATAGCGCCAATATATTTATAGCACCAAATAATTACGCCAAATAATAGCACCAAATAATTGCGCCAAATAATAGCGCCAATATTTTAACATCCATTAATAGTGCCAAATATTCATAATAGCGCCAATATATTAATAGCGCCATATAATTGCGCCTAATTATAGTTCCAAAAAATAGCGCCAAATATTTGCGTCAAACATTAGCGCCAAATAACTGCGTCAAATAATAGCGCCAAATAATAGTGCCAAATAATAGCGCCATATAATAGCGCCAAATATTTTTTGGCACCAAATAATCATAATAGCGCAAAAAAATAGCGCCAAAAAATATAGCCAATAATAGCGCCAAATAATAGCGCCAAAAATAACGCCAATATATTCATAGCTTCAAATAATAGCACCAAAATATTCATAATAATTCCAGTATATAATAGCGCCAAATAATAGCGCCAATATTTTCCTAATAGTGCAAATAATTGCGCCAATAATAGTGCCAATATATTCATATAGCCATTTATTCATAATAGCGCCACTAAATTTACAGCGCAAAATAATTGTGCCTAATAATAGCGCCAAATAACAGTTCCAAATAATTGCGCCAAATAATTGTGCCAAATAATTACGCTAAATAATTGCTCCAAATAATTGGGCAAAATAATTGTGCGTAATAACAGCGCCAAATAATAGCATCATATAATAGCGCCAAATATTTTTTGGCGCAAAATATATAAATAGCGCCAATATATTGCGCCAAATATTTTCACCAAATAATTCCATCAAATAATTGGGCCAAATAATTGCGCCTAATAATAGCGCCATATAATAGCGCCAAATAATAGCACCAATAATAGCGTCAAATTATGGGGCCAATAATCACGTCAATATTTGGTGCCAATATTTGGCACTATTATTTTGCGCCAAATAATAGCACCAATATTTAAACATTCAAAAATAGCGCCAATAAAAGCGCCAATAAAATCACCAATAATATCGCCAATATATAGCGCCAATAATAGCACCAATATATTCATAGCGCCAAAAAAATAGTGCCATAAAATAGATCCAAATATAAGCGCCATATAATAGCGTCATATAATAGCGTCATATAATAGTGCCAAATAATAGCACCAAATAATAGTATCAATATATAGCGCCAATAATAGCGCCAATATATTCATAGCGCCATTTAATAGGTCCAAATAATAGCGCCATATAATAGCGCCAAATATTAGCCCCATATAATAGCGCCAAATAATAGTGCCATATAATAGAGCCAAATAATAGCGCCATATAATAGCGCCAAATATAATAACGCCAAATAATAGTGCCAAATAATAGTGCCAAATAATATCACTAAATAATAGCACCAAATATTTGGCACCAAATATTCATAATAGTGCCAAATAATAGCGCCAAATAATAGCGCCAATAATAGCTCCAAATAATAGAGCCAAATATTCATAATAGCACCAAATATTTGCCTCCATATATTCATAGTAGCGTCAAATATTTTTTGCTGCCAAATATTCATAATAGCGTCAAATAATAGCGCCAATAATAGCACCAATATTTGGGGCCAATATGTGGCACCAATAATATTTGGCGCCAAAATTTGGCGCTATTATTTGGCGCCAAATAATAGCGCCAATATTTTAACATTCATTAATAGCGCCAAATATTCTTAATAGCGCCAATATTTTAACATTCAATATATTTTCAGTGTTAATTTAACATTCAATATAATATAGCCAAATATATTTTCAGTGATATTTTAATATTCATAATAGAGCCAATATTTTAATAGCACCTATATTTTAATATTGCCAATAATAACGCCAAATAATAGCGCCAAATATTATTTCGCGCCAAATAATAGCGCCAAATAATAGCTCCAAAAAATAGCCCCAATATTTTCACATTAATTAATAGCGCCAAATATTCATAATAGTGCCAATATATTAATAGCAGCAAATATTTTCGCCTAATAATAGCGCCAAAAAATTGTGCCATATAATAGCGCCAAATATTTTTAGTCGCCAAATATTCATAATAGTGCCAAAAAATAGCGCCAAAAAATAGCGTCATATAATAATGCCAATAATAGCGCCAATAATAGCGCCAATATATTCATAGCACCAAATAATATCACCAATATATAATAGCCTCGAATAATAGTACCAATATATTCATAATAGTACCAATAATAGCGCCAATAATAGCGCCAATATATTCATAGCGCCATTTATTCATAATAGCGCCAATATATTCATAGCGTCATTTATTCATAATAGCACCTCTATATTTATAGCGAAAAATAATTGCGCCAAATAATAGCGCCAAATAATTGCACCAAATAATTGCGCCAAATAATTGCGCAAAATAATTGCGCCTAATAACAGCACCAAATAATAGCGCCATATAATAGCACCAAATATGTTTTGGCGCAAAATATATAAATAGCGCCAATACATTACTCCAAATAATTGCGCCAAATAATTGCATCAAATAATTGCGCCTAATAATAGCGCCAAATAATAGCGCAATATAATAGCGCCAAATATTTTTTGGCACCAAATGTTCTTAATATAGACAAATAATTGCACCAAATAATAACACCAAATAATAGCTCTAATAATAGCGTCAAATTATGGCGCCAATAATCGCGCAAATATTTGGCGCCAATAATTGGTGCCATTATTTTGCGCCAAATAATAGCGCCAATATTTTAACATTCATTAATAGTGCCAAATATTCAAAATAGCACCAATATATTAATTGCACCGAATAATTGTGTCTATTAATAGCGCCAAATAACAGCGCCAAATAATAGCGCCACATAACTGGGCCAAATAATTGTGCCAAATAATACCGCTAAATAATAGCGCCATATAATAGCGCCAAATATTTTTTCGCATCAAATATTCATAATAGTGCAAAAAAATAGCGCCAATAATAGCGCCAAATAATAGTGCCAATATATTCATAACGCCAAATAATAGCGCCAATATATTCATAATAGCGCCAATAGATAATATCGCCAAATAATAGCGCCAATATATCCATAATAGTGCCAATAATAGCGCCAATAATAGAGCCAATATATTCATAGCTCCTTTTATTCATAATAGCGCCAATAAATTTATAGTGAAAAATAATAGCGCCAAATAATAGCGCCAAACAATTGTGCCAAATAATTGCGCCAAATAATTGTGCCAAATAAGTGCACCTAATAACAGCGCCAAATAATAGCGTCAAATATTTTTTGGCACAAAATATATAAATAGCGCCAATATATTGCACCAAATAACTGCACAAAATTATTGCGCCAAATTATTGCGCCTAATAATAGTGCTAAATAATAGTGTCATATAACAGTGCCAAATATTTTTTGGCGCCAAATATTCATAATAGTTCCAAATAATAGCATCAAATTATGGAACCAATAATCACACCAATATTTGGTGCCAATATTTGGTGCTATTATTTTGTGCCAAATAGTAGCGCCAATATTTAAACATTCAATAAAAGCGCCAATAAAAGTGCCCATTACAGCACCAATAATAGTGTCAATTATAGCGCCATTGTATAGAGTCAATAATAGCACCAATATTCATAGCGACATATAATAGCGCCAAATAATAGCACCAAATATTGACTCCATATAATAGCGCCATATAATTGCACCAAATAATAGTGCTATATAATAGTGCCAAATATAACAGCGCCAAATAATAGCGCCAATATATAGCACCAATAATATCGCCAATATATTCATAGCGCTATTTAATAGGGCCAAATAATAGTGCCATATAATAGCACAAAATATTAGCGCCATATAATAGTGCAATATAATAGCACCATATAATAGCGCCATATAATAGCGCAAAATAATAGAGCCAAATAATATCCCCAAATAATAGCGCCAAATAATAGCGCCAATAATGGCGCCAAATAAAAGAGCCAAATATTCATAATAATGCCAAATATTTGATGCCATATATTCATAGTAGCGCCAAATATTTTTTGGCACCAAATATTCATAATAGCACCAAATAATAGTGCCAAATTATAGCACCAATAAAATCACCAAATAATAGCACCAATAATAGCACCAATATTTGGTGCCAACAATATTTGGCACCAATATTTGGTGCTATTATTTGGAGACAAATAATAGAACCAATATTTTAACATTCAATAATAGTGCCAAATATTCATAATAAACTACTGGAATAGTAGGCTATACCAACAGTCTAAAACCATTGGTATAGGCTAGAAAACCATTGGTATAGACTATACCAACTGTTTTCCAAACCGTTGGCTAGTAAGCCGTGAGGAAAGCCCTATACCAATGGTTTCACATAAACCGTTGGTATAGGTGTTCCAGAATTCTGGAAAAGGCTATACCAACAGTTCAGAACCGTTGGTATAAGAATCCACAGAAAAAGATATCCCAACTGTTTAGAACTGTTGGTATATGATTTCCAGAATTTTGGAAAAAGCTATACCAATGGTTCTGAACTATTGGTATAAGCTTTCCAGAATTCTGGAAAAGGATATACCAATGGTTCTAAACCGTTGGGATAACTTTTTTCTGGAAAATATTATACCAATGGTTCTGAACCGTTGGTATAGCCTTTTCCAGAATTCTAGAAAAATATATTCCAACGATTCTGAACCGTTGGTATAACCTTTGTCAGTGCTGCTGCACAGCAGCCCCCCAGAAGCCCTCCAGTAGCCCTACCATCCACCTGCATAAAAAAATTGCACAACAACCCTCAATATACCCTCCACTATACACCTGTATTAAAGATATCACAAAAACCACATACATATTTCAAACAGTATAAAAAACACCGAAAATAGCCCAAAAAACACATATGACAACAATCATCCGGTGGTAATTCACCTCACCCATGCACAACCACCCAACCAACACACCACCTCATCAAATTCTAATAGGAAGAATAGTTTGATAAATATCTATTATAGTTGAATAATAATTTCAAATTGGCTAAAATCCCTTTTTTTGTGATCCTAGGTTTGGGTATGTAATGATTTGTGATGAATTTTGCATTGAACATGTATTGTTTATAATATATGGTGAAAAGGTATTTTCTTAGGAGTCTCGTCACTTATGACCCCATTAGTGAAACTACCCAACTCATGAAAAATAGTTTGCTACAATCGTTGATAAGTGTAAATTTCAGTTGTATTCACTTAAAATGATTTCCTTTGGAAATAAAAGAGATACTTTGAGTGGTGTCATCCACACCGCGCCTCGGATTGAGGCAGAGTTGACTCGTAGACGTCACAAATGTCCCATGGATCGTTTTCGTAAAGTATCAACAGAATCTGAATGCCTTTGGTTGGTTTCCCGTATGCCGGTTGTTTTTACATAAAAGCATATCCATTTTAAACAAAATAAATACACTTTGAGTGATACTGACCACACCATACCTCGGATTGAGCTAGGGTTGACTCGTACACGTCACAAATGACCCATAGATCCTTGTCCTAAAGTATCAACAGTATCTGAATGTGTTTGGTCCGTTTTCTATATGTCAGTTGTTGTTTTTTACTTAAACTATTGTCCATTTCAAAAAATAGTTAGACACTTTGAGTGTTTCCACCCACACGTCACCTCGGATTGAGGCGGGGATGATTTATACACATCAAAAATGACCCATGGATCGTTTTTCTAATGTTTCAATAGAATCCGAATGCGTTTGGTCGGTTTTCCGTATGTGGTTTTTTTACTTAAAAGCGCATCCATTTTAAACAAAAGAAAGAAATTTTGAGTGGTACCGGCCACACCGGCCCTCGGATTGAGGTGGGGTTGACTCCTACACGACACAAATGACCCATGGATACATGTCCTTATGTATCAATAGTATCTGAATGCCTTTGGTCTGTTTTCCATATGGCAGTTGTTTTTTTAACTTAAACTGTTGTCCATTTCAATGAAAAGTGACACACTTTGAGTGGTTCCGGCCACATTGGCCCTCAGATTGAGTCAGGATTTACTCTTACACGTCACATATGACACATGGATCGTGTTCCTAAAGTTTCAATAGAATCTGAATGCCTTTGTTCAGTTTTCTGTATGTTAGTTGTTGTTTTTACTTAAACTGTTGTCCATTTCAAAGAAAAGTTAGACACTTTGAGTGGTGTCGGCCACACCTTACCTCAGATTGTGGTGGGGTTGACTCTTACAAGTCAAAAATGACACATGGATCATTGTCCTATAGTTTCAATAGAATCTGAATGGTTTTGGTCGGTTTTCCGTATGTCAGTTGTTGTTTTTACCTAAACTGTTGTCCATTTCAAAGAAAAGTTAGAAACTTTGAGTGGTGTTGGCCACACCGCTCCTCGGGTTGAGTTGGGGTTGACTCGTACACGTCACAAATGACCCATGGATACATGTACTAATGTATCAAAATTATCTGAATGCCTTTGGTCCACTTTTCATAAGTGGTTAATTTTACTTAAAAGCATATCCATTTTAATCAAAAGAAAGACACTTTGAGTGGTACCGACCACACCGGCCCTCAGATTGAGGCGGGGTTGACTTTTACACGTCACATATGACCCATGTATCCTTGTCCTATTGTTTAATCAGAATCCGAATGTGTTTGATCTATTTTCCGTATGCCAGTTGTTGTTTTCACTTAAAATCCTGTCCATTTCAAATAAAAGTTAGATACTTTGAGTGGTGCCAGCCATAACGCACCTTGGATTGAGGCGGGGTTGACTCCTACACGCCACAAATGACCCATGGATACATTTCCTAAAGTATCAATAGTATTTGAATTCCTTTGTTCCGTTTTCCATATGTGGTATTTTTACTTAAAAGCACATCCATTTTAAACAAAAAAAAAAAGACACTTTGAGTGGTACCGGCCACACCGGCCCTCATATTGAGGCGGGGTTGACTCGTACACGTCAAATATCACCCATGGACCATTTTCCTCTAGTTTAAACAGAATCTGAATGCATTTGGTCTGTTTTCTGTATGCCAGTTGTTGTTTTCACATAAAATCCAGTCCATTTCAAATAAAAGTTAGACACTTTGAGTGGTGCCTGCCACACCGCACCTCGAATTGAGGTGGGGTTGACTCGTACACGTCACATATGACCCATGGATACATTTCATAAAGTATCAACAGTATCTGAATGTGTTTGGTCCATTTTCTGTATGTGGTTTTTTTTACTTAAAAGCGCATCCATTTTAAACAAAAGAAAGATACTTTGAGTGGTACCGGCCACACCGACCCTCGGATTGAGGCGGGTTTGACTTGTACACATCACATATGACCCATGGATCGTTTTCCTTTAGTTTAAATAGAATACGAATGCGTTTGGTCTATTTTCCGGATGCCAGTTTTTGTTTTCACTTAAAATCCTGTCCATTTCAAATAAAAGTTAGACACTTTGAGTGGTGCCAACCACTACTTCAAAGCACATTTTCCATATCATTTTCCACATACATAAACATGAAATACATGGATAACTAATAAATATAAGTAAAAAAATAGAAAAATTAGTATCATAGTACCAAGGAATACTAAAGGTCTAGGTAGTAGAATAATCATACAATATGAATCAAGTGCAAAAAACCGAATCCGAATGCAACGTCCCTATGAAGCAGAGGAAAACCCCAAAGTGGAAAACTAGGTTCAAAAATAAAGAGTTATATAGAATTCAAAAATGTAATGGATCAATCTGCCTCTGATCACCATCACCATCACCATTATCATCATCAGCCTCATCCTCGCCGCCATCTCTGTCCTCGTCGTTGTCCTCGTCATCGTCCCCATGATCATCGTCGGCCTCATCCTCGTCCTCAGCATCATCCTCGCCCTCGGCCCCATCCTCACCCTCGGCCCCATCCTCAACCTCGTTCACATCCTCATCCTCGCCCTCTTCCTCTTTAGCATCCTCATCATCCCCAGGAACGTCATCATCTCGATCGCCACTAGAGCTGCCGCCTGGTGAATTGGATGATGCACCCATCGACGACATAAATGTCTGACAAGCTGCACTAGCCTCTAGTAGAAAGTGATGAAGATAATGCTTTCATCAGTTTCATAAATTCTCTGTCTCTTGTTTGAACTTGTACTTCCAACTCTCTGACCCTTTTATCATACTGTCTTGCATGCTCCTTGACCTGTTCCAACTCGGTGGTACTAGAATGGATACCTGGAGACGACCAATACCTCGTTGGGACTATATTCTTACCAGGTTGGCAGCGTACTCGACCGGAGTGCTCATCTCCCAAAACCTGATATAAATGATCGTGTGGACCAAAATTTGTTAGGCTCCTGGGAATAAAGACCCTATAAAGCATCCTGAAAAAAAAATATTAATAGATTATTAAATTTCAAATTAGATATTAAACTTTCAAATAAACAAATTAAAACTTACAATCATCTCTTGGGTTGGTTCATTTACCGCAGTTCCATCTTTTTTTCTTCTACTCGAGGAAAACAATTTTGCTCAAGGGATACATCCTTCAATATTCATTTTGTGCTTCTGTAATGGCATTGAAACAATATAAAGTGAAAGTATAATCATATATTCATTATTCAATAAATCACATAATTTATGTAGGATCCACTAAAAATGGAAAGTCCTAAAGAAAAATTATAAACTATAGCGTACCTGCTGCCTCTCATGATCTGACATAGTTGTGCACCCCAAAGTGTGGAGGTATTGCTTTGAATCAATGTTTTTTTGTTTTTTTCAAAAGATTCCTTACAAATGATTAATAATTAATAATATTATATTAATGAAAAATATGAAAACTCTCATTTAAATAACTCAAATGAGATTAATACCTTAAATTTGGCAGTCGCCCAATGGGTAATAATTTGGCGATATTGCTCTATCGGGCAGTCATCCACAATAGGTAATGTCTATAAATCCGTGCCCACTCTATCACACCAGCCAACATACATCTCATGATTATAAGCTCTCCAAAGCTCTCCTAGCTCTTTTAAACGCGCTGGTCGTGCAACTTCGCCATCAGGGAAGTTAAACCGAATCTGAAACCAAATTGATTAGTTCATTTAAATACAAAAATATAATACATTAATTCCAATAGATTTTTTACCCATATTTGTGCCCACGCGTTATCCTTGACTTCGGGTGGCAGATGTCTCCAAGAGAGAGGGATGAACGGAATGATATCAGAGTATTTGGCTAGCGTCACCAAAAAACCCCGACATTGCTGCCCAGATTTCTCAATCATTTGTCCATCAACATTGTATTCAACCATCAACGGTGTCTGGTGGTTCCATACCGCATGCAAGCGAGTACGCCCCCTCCCCCACCTCCTATCTGTAGATGAATATGTTATTAAAGAAAAATAATATCAATACAAGTTATAATAAAAATAAATTTTGGTATAAAAATTTGATAGAGTTATATAAATATAACTGTGGTAGTAAGATCAATGGGTGAAGAAGCTGAATGAATATCCTATACAGGTGGAGTGTCCCTCAGTGTATGCTCCTCAGCCACATACTGTGTCGCAGCAGGAGTCGAAGAAGGTGGAATATAATAGCTCGGATATAATGAACCAGAAGCAAAAGATGATGGCATAGATGTCTGGCCAGCTGGTAGTGTAAACATCGGAGGTCTAAATATCTCATATGTCCCTGAAGACACGCCATGATCAAAATAGGGTGTAGGAGATACGTCTATGGTAGTGGGTCGTCTAACTCTCGCCCCACGAGCCCTCGTACCACCGGCCTCAGTACCGGGACCACTAGATGATCGTCCATCTCTGACACCACCCCCCCTCCTTCCACCAACCTCTCTACTGGGAGCAATATCAGGCTCCTCGTCCGATATCTGTTGTCAAGGGGGTGGATCCCGAAAAAAAGTTTTACCGAAAAGTAAACACATGATATTATAAGTTATTGAAATATTTATATTTGAAATAAAATACTCACAACAGGGATGAGTGGAGGAACACCCATCTGTACCATGGGACGATTATTATCTGTCATCTTTTTCCACCGCCTCTCTTCAATGGGTGTCATTTCCTGCAATGAAAACAAATATGAAAGTAATTAGAAACAGATAACTAATGTGTAACCAAAATTTTTTTTAGAAAAACCATTATGATAAAAAGAACATAATGAAACCGAAGATTTATGGTGTTATGAAGGTAAGTACTAGGATACACACTCTAAATGATGTAGGTGAAACATGTAGGTGAGAACACGACTGTATGATTCTATATATTTCCCACCACAACATCGGGTTCACAATCAACTCTGACAATTGAGCTGTTGGGGTCATCATAAGTAATAAATGGATTGCTTCCAATTGCAGTAGGGATAGTGTCAACTTCATCATCAACATCATCAAAAACATGTCTGGGATTTACTTCAATAATTACACCGAATTTAGGATGACGATGATCTTTGACATAAAAAACTTGTTTCACCATTGATGCCAATACATATGGTTCATCGGTGGCAAGAGTGAGAGTCATGTCAATAACTCGAAATCCAAAATCATTAATAAAGGTGCCTTGCCTCGTCATTGAATCAAACCATTGACATTTCATCATCGTGACTCGACCATGTGAGTAATAATCCAAAATTATTATTTTCTCCACGACACCATAATAAGCAACATTTTCAGAACGAGGTCTAGTGTCCGATGAACTGGCATAACAGTCTGTTGTGGCAGTTAGCATAACACCATTATGTTGTGTTCTCATGTTTCTTTCTCGTTCAATGATAATAAATTTGTATCCATTGATCACAAGTGATTTACAAGCACAAACCATGGTATTAGGACCAAAATCCAAAGCTCTTATTTCCTCAGAAACAGAGTCTGTAGGCAAACTCAATACCTGAAATATAAACAAATAGTAAAAAAATAGTAAACATAATTAAATATTATTTTTATTTAGTTATTACAGAAATATTTTTACCTTCAATTTCAACCAAGCAGAAAACCCTTTGCTATGCAAAGTCTCATTCTTTCTGAAAGATAATGAACGATGCTTTCTATATATCAATTCTTCATGTTCCCTTTAGTTAAAAATAATAAAAGTTTAACAAATATTTAAAATTACAAGAGATAAGATAAGAGATACATGTACAATTAACTTACTTGATATACTCGTTGAACAAATCACAATCGAACAACACTGTGCGATGTGCCATCTCTCGCTCTTCAAGGCTTAATGTTTCCAATGTATATGATCCCGGAATTTCTCCTGTCTGAGGAAGTGATGGAAAACTGGGTTCAATTTTCCCATACTGTTCTTCTTCATTTCTCAATGGTCTTTTTATTCTCGTAGTATGATCAGACAAATACATTGAGCAGAAATCCATACATTCTTGAGCCAAGTAACCGTTCAAAATAGAACCTTCGGGATAATTCCTATTCCGAACATATGATTTCAATGTGTACATGTTTCTTTTAGTTGGATATATCCAACGGAAAGAAACTGGTCCTCCAAGAAGTATTTCGGTCAGAAGATGGACAATCAGATGCAACATGCATGTAAAAAATGATGGAGGGAATATTTTCTTCAACTCACACAAAATTAATGATGTCTCTGCCAACAATTTTTGCACGAGGGATTTGGAAAACCTCTTAGCACAAAGATATCTAAACAAATAGCACAACCGTATAACTGAGACTCTAACATTATTGGACAAGAGATTACAAATTTCTATAGGAATCAACTCATGCAAAAAGGAAGTGATAATCATGAGTCTTCAAAGATTTCAACTTCAACTCTTTTCTGTTGACCCACTTTGATATATTTCTTGAATAGCCATCAGGAACTTTAATAGTCTCTAGCACTTACAAAAATTGATTTTTTAAGCAGGAGTCATCACATAAGAAGCACATGGAACTTCCAATTTATTTTCACTGATACAAACAGGATGCAATTCTGGTCTGATCCCCCAATCTACCAAGTCGCGCTGAGATCGTAAATCATCTTTTGTCTTCCCCTTGACATTTAGAAGAATCGAAAGCAACATTTCACATATATTCTTTTCAATGTGCATTACGTCTAAGCAATGACGTAACAAGTTGGTTGACCAATAGGACAACTCAAAGAATATACTCTTCTTCTTCCAATTGTAACAGGTATCATTAGAAACATTTTTCCTCTTTCTAGATTTCATTACACTCTTCCCAAATGAATATCTGAAATCTTTCAATTCATTAAGCACATCAATTCCAGACATACGCTGAGGTGGATTGTCATTCTCCATGGTATTGTCAAATCTTCGACGGTTGTTTCTATATGGATGGTTCATTGTCAAGAATCGTCGATGTACCATAAAACTAAAACTACGACGATATTTCAGACTTATCGATCGAGTATTCTTCATACAAACAGGGCATGACAATTTTCCTTTTGTGCTCCATCCAGACATCATTGCATAAGCAGGAAAATCATTGATAGTCCACATAAGTACAGCACTTTTCTGAAATATGTCTTTCGAACATGCATCGTATGTGGGCACACCAACATCCCGATGAAGTTTCAACTCTTTTATTAAAGGTTTCATGTATAAATCTATATCATTTACGGGTTAAGAAGGGCCATATATCAGTATACTCAAGAAAGTGTAAGGCTTTTTCATACACAACCAAGGGGGAAGGTTATAAATGTGTTTGAAAACCGGCCATGTGCTGTGTGAAGTAAGCATCTGCCCAAATGGATTAAAACCGTCACATGAAAGACCCAGTCTCACATTATAGATGTCTACTGAAATTCAGGATATCAAGCATTAAATATCAGCCATGAAAATCCATCTGCAGGGTGAACCGACTCTTCATTATTGTTTTTTCTCTCGGTGTCATGCCATCACATTTTTATGGGTATTTCATCAGGCATGAAAAGGTTCTGTAATCTGGGGATCAATGGAATGTGCCACATTACTTTTTTTGGCACACGAGATGGTGTTCCATCATCTTTTGGCTTCCATTGGGAGGTTATGAATTTTATACAATCATTTCTTTCAGCAGTTTCCTCCCAAAATAAGCTGCAATCATTCGGGCAAGCATGAATTTTTTTTGAGAATCCAAGTTCATCAACCAACTTCCATGCCATATAGTGGTTTGAGGGAATATCTGCATCATCTGAAAGGAAGTCCTTCAAGAAGGTAAGAATGTAATCAATTGCAGCATTTGAAATCCCATACATAGTTTTCCCATGAAACAATCGGATCAAAAATTCCAACTTTTTCATTTTATCACATTGCCGATATACTAGAGTCGTCGCAACATCATTCAATTTTTCCACCCTATCAACATCATCATTTTCATTGGATGCATCATGTGTGCTTGTATCGAAATCTTGTTGGTTGGACATCCTTTCCTTCTCATGATGTCCAATAAATGGAAACCGATCATATATCAAACTCTCCAATTCAGTCCTATCATTTGGATCATCAACATTTTGAGATTCCATTTTCTCTCTATTGTGATACCACATATAATAGTTTGTTTGGAAACCATATTTGGTTATATGATAGCTAACTGCTTCACGGCTCAACCAATTCTGAGACCCGTTGGTATAGATGGCTATTCCCAACGGTTTAGAAAACCCTTGGTATATAACCGTTGGTAAAACTAGGATTTCCAGTAGTGATAGTGCCAATATATTTATTGCACCAAATAATTGCGCCAAATAATTGTGCCATACAATAGCACCATATATTAGCGCCATATAATAGCGCCAAATATTAGTGCCATATAATAACGCCATATAATAGCACCATATAACAGCGCCAAATATAATAGCGCCGAATAATAGCACCAAATAATATCACCAAATATTTGGCCCCAAATATTCATAATAGCGCCAAATAATAGCGCGAAATAATAGTGCCAATAATAGCGCCAAATAATAGAGCCAAATATTCATAATAGCACCAAATATTTGGCTTCATATATTCATAGTAGCGTCAAATATTTTTTGTCACCAAATATTCCTAATAGCACCAAATTATAGCACCAATAAAAGAGCCAAATAATAGCGCCAATATTTTTACATTCAATAATAGTGCCAAATATTCTTAGTAGCTCCAATATTTTAACATTCAATATATTTTCAGTGTTATTTTAAAATTCAATATAATAGCACCAAATATATTTTCAGTTTTATTTTAATATTCATAATAGCACCAATATTTTGAAAGCACCAATAATAGCGCCAAATATTATTTTGCGCCAAATAATAGTGCCAAATAATAGCGCCAAATAATAGCGCAAAAAAATAGCGCCAATATTTTAACATTCATAAATAGTGCCAATATATTAATAGTGGTAAATAATTGCGCCTAATAATAGCACCAAATAATAGCGCCAATATAATTGCGCCAAATAATTGTGCCAAATAATAGCGCCAATATATTTCGCCAAATAATTGCGTCTAATAATAGTGCCAAATAATAGCGCCATATATTAGCGGAAAAAAATAGGGCCATATAATAACACCAATAATATCGCCAAATAATCGTTCCAATAATAGCGCCAATATATTGATAGCGCCAAATAATAGTGCCAATATATTTATAATAGTGATAATATATAATAGCGCTAAATAATAGCGCCAATATATTCATAATAGCTCCAATAATAGTGCCAATAATTGAACCAATATATTCATAGCGCCATTTATTCATAATACCGCCAATATATTTATAACGCCAAATAATTGCGCCTAATAATAGTGAAAAATAATTGCGCTAATATTTTAACATTCATTAATAGCGCCAAATATTGATAATAGCGCCAATATATTAATAGCACCAAATAATTGCGCCTAATAACAGCGCCAACAAATAGAACCAAATATTTGCGCCAAATAACTGTGCCAAATAATAGTGCCATATAATAGCGCCAAATATTTTTTGGTGCCAAATATTCATAATAGCACCAAAAAATAGAGCCCAAAAATAGCGCCAAATAATAGGGCCAAAAATATCGCCAAATAATAGCGCCAATAATAGCACCAATATATTCTTAGCGCCAAATAACATCGCCAATATATTCATAATAGCGCCAAAGAATAGCGCCAATATATTCATAATAGTGCCAATAATTGCGCCAATAATTGTGCCAATATATTCATAGTGCAAAAAAATATTTGGTGCTATTATATGGCGCAATTATTTGGTGCTTTTATTAGGCACAATTATTTTGCGCTATGAATATATTGGCGATATTATGAATAAATGGCGCTATTAATATATTAGCACTATTATTGGCGTTATTATTGGCACTATTATGAATATAGTGGCGCTATTATATATTGGCGCTACTATGAATATATTGGCGCTATTATATGGCGCTATGAATATATTGGTGCTATTATTAGTGCTATTATTCGGCGCTATTACTGGCGCTATTATGAATATTTGGTGCCAAAAAATATTTGGTGCTATTATATGGCGCTATTATTTGGCACAGTTATTTGGCGCAAATATTTGGCGCAGTTATTTGGCGCTATTATTTGGTGCTATTATTAGACGCAATTATTTGCCGCTATTAATATATTGGCGCTATTATTAATATTTTGCGCTAGTAATTAATGTTAAAATATTTGCACTATTTTTTGGTGCTATTATTTGGCACTGTTATCTAGAACCAAATAATATTTGGCGCTATTATTTGGTGTTATTATTTGCGCTATTAAAATTTCGGTGCTATTAAAATATTGGTGCTATTATGAATATTAAAATAACACTGAAAATATATTTGGTGTTATTATATTGAATGTTAAAATAACACTGAAAATATATTGAATATTAAAATATCGGCGCTATTATGAATATTTTTCGCTATTATTGAATGTTAATATATTGGAGTTATTATTTGGCACCAAATAATAGCGCCAAATATTGGCGCTATTATTTGGCGATATTATGAATATTTGGCGCCAAAAAATATTTGGCGCTGTTATGAATATATGGCACCTAATATTTGGCACCAAATATTTGGTGCTGTTATTTGGTGATATTATTGGGCACTATTATTGGGCGTTATCTATTATATGGTGCTATTATTTTGCGGTATTATATGGCGCTAATATTTGGCGCTAATATTTGGCGCTATTATATGGCGCTATTATTTGGCCCTATTAAATTGAGCTATGAATATAATGGCGCTATTATTGGCGCTATTATTTGGCGCTATTATATTTGGCGCTATGATTTGGCGCTATTATATTTGGCGCTATGATTTGGCGCTATTATATGACGCTAAAATTTGGCGCTATTATATGGCGATATTATTTGGCGCTATTATTTGGCCCTATTAAATGGCGCTATGAATATATTGGCACTATTATTAGGCGCTATTATATTTGGCGATATTATATGGTGCTATGATTTGGTGCTATTATATGGCGCTATGATATGGCGCTATGATATGGCGCTATGATATGGCGCTATTATATGGCGCCAATATTTGGCGCTATAATATGACGATATTATTTGGCGCTATTATTTGACGATATTATTTGGCGCTATTATCTTATGTTGTTATGTGGCGCTATTATATTTGGCGCTATTATGTGGCGCTATTATTTGGCACTATTATATGGCGCTATTATATAGCGCTATTATATGGTGGTAATATTTGGCGCTAATATTTGGCGCTATTATATGGCGCTATTATTTGGCCATATTAAATGGTGCTATGAATATATTGGCGATATTATTGGTGCTATTATTGTTGCTGTTATTGGCAATTTTTTTGGCACTTTTATTGAATTTCTAAATATTGACGCTATTATTTGGCTCAAAATAATAGCGCCAAAATTTGGCTGGATTATTGGCGCCATAATTTGATGCTATTATTGGTGCTATTATTTGGCGCTATTATGAATATTTGGCGCCAAAAAATATTTGGCGCTATTATATGGTGCTATTATTAGGCGCAATTATTTGGCGCAATTATTTTGCACAATTATTTGGCGATATTTATATATCTTGCGCCAAAAAATATTTGGCACTATTATATGGCGCTATTATTTGGTGCTGTTATTAGGCGCAATTATTTTGTGCATTTATTTGGCACAATTATTTGGCCCTATTATTTGGCGCTATTATTAGGCGCAATTATTTTGCGCTATTAGTATATTGGCCCTATTATGAATAAATGGCCCTATGAATATATTGGCGCTATTATTGGAAATGTTATAAATATATTGGTGCTATTATTTGGCGCTATTATTTGGCTCTAGGAATATATTGTTGCTATTATTGGTGCTCTTATTTGGCGTTATTATTGGTGCTATTTTTTCGCACTATTTTTTGGGGCTATTATGAATATTTGGCACCAAAAAATATTTGGCACTATTATATGGCGCTATTATTTAGTGCTATTATTTGGAACAATTATTTGGCACATTTATTTGGCACAAATATTTGGTGCAATTATTTGGCCCTATTATTTGGCGTTGTTATTAGGCACACTTATTTGGCGCTATTAATATATTGGGGCTATTATGAATATTTGGCGCTATTAATGAATATTAAAATATTGGCACTATTATTTGGCCTAATTATTTGGCCCAATTATTTGGCACAATTATTTGGCACTATTATTAGGCGCAATTATTTGGCACTATAAATATATTTTCACTATTATGAATATTTGGCGCTATTATTGAATGTTAAAATATTGGTGCTATTATTTGGCGCCAAAAAATAGCGCCAAATATTGGCGCCAAATATTATTGGCGCCAAATATTAGCGCTATTATTGGCGCAATTATTTGGCGCTTTTATTAGAGCTATAATTTGGTGCTATTATTTGGCGCTATTATGAATATTTGACACCAAAAAAAACTATTTTGCGCTACTATGAATATATGGTGCCAAATATTTGGCGTTATTATGAATATTTGGCTCTATTATTTGGCGTCATTATTGGTGCTATTATTTGGCGCTATTATGAATATTTGGCACCAAATATTTTGTAAAGACCCGGAAATTTCAAGGAAATTTTTTTCTTACTTTTCTTTGGAATTTTACAAGAACGTAGTTTCTGACGGTGCATGATTCTGAGGCCCGGTGTGCCCGGAATCAATTTCTGATGTTTAGCTCGGGTACGTTCAGTGAACGAACGAGCGTGTTTTCTTAACTTTTGAACCGGCGCTCGAAATTGAATTCCGAGGGTACCGATGGATTCGCAGCGCCGGTAATTTCGTAGGAAGATATTTTTCGGAGTTGTGTTTTCACAGGAGGAGATGTTAAAATTTTGTGAAAGATAAAATAAAAATTGAGTTACAATTTTGATTTCTTTAAAGTAGTTATATCCTTTGAGTGGAAGCTAGGGAACTACCCATGAGAGGTTAAGAGGGTGGTGGGGCCCACACGAGACCCTAACCCCCCTTGATCTTCCCATAACCCCTTGACCTCCCATAACTCACCTCCCACTTTAATATTGTAAATCCACTTTAACTTAAGTGACTCCTCTCCTCCTCACCTACCACATTAATTCATGCCACCTAAACAATAATTAATTTGATAACTCAAGATCAATTAATTATGTGTGTTGGTTTTGAATTTTGTAATTTTGAATACATGGCATGGGTAAATAAAATAAGGTGGAGCCTTATTTTATTTTGGTTAGAAATGTTGTGTTAAGAGAAAGGGAAGAGAGCATTTGAGTTTTGAAAAACTTCCTCCTCCGAAGAAGAATGCTCCATCTCCTTTGTTGAAGAACATGAAGAACACCGAAGCTTCGACGAAGAACGTCATCTCATCTTGCACCTTCTCTCCACGTCGAAGGAAGAGAGACGCCGCATTCTTCATCGGGAGATCACCGACGACGTGCCTTCTCCTCTTCTTCCTCCGCATCAAGGGAGGAGACACCACTACGGGGAACGTCGCCATTGACGATGAATCACCCTACGACGTCAACGGAATCGGCACCGATCTTCCCCGACGTTCGATCACTGCGACGCTTGCCTCTTCTGTGGCTCGACGACGTGTGACATCTTTGCAAGGTAGGGGTTTGGTATTCATGTCGTGAATAATTTTAGACGTTCTTCGATATCAACGTCCAACTGTTATCAAAATAACAGAGGAGGTCAGACTGCACAAACACGACTGAACCTCCTCTCCTTTTATTTTGTTGGTTATCTACCTGGCATGAAATGGAAGCGACGCAGTGCCATCGCACCGTGCGGGAATTTAGAGAATCACGATGAAGAAGCCCAGCACCATCACGCCGCGCCTTTGAGTTCGAACGAATCCACGGTCGACGTTGGGCCACGGCGAAGGGGCGCAGCGCCATCGCGCCGCGCCGGAAAACCAAGAAGAAGGCGTGTTTTGAACATTGAGTGTGGATAGACGGGCGACGACGAATCGGGCCGAAATGGCGTTTGAATTCCTTCGCAGTAAAGATCGGGTCCCGGGAGGACTGTTGGCGAAGGCGGCATGCGAAACGTACCACCGGAGCGCGTCCAGTGGTCCGCAGAAGGCAGCGGCGGTGGCAGGCCACCGGAGCAAACCGATGCGGCTGAGCTGCGGTGGTGGGACATGAATCAGAACTTTCCGAGCCGTTCCGGGTTTGTGGCGGCGCAGCTTTAAGCCACGCTAGGTTAACAACCGGGGGGGTTTGTAACCCCCCACACCCGTCGTGCCGCGCCAGCATGAGGCGAGCCGGCCGCGTAGGCCGGGCTGCGTATCCGGGACGGGCTATGCCTAGTTGGTCCGGAACCGGACCCGGTTCGGGTCGACCCGGTTCGGCCGACCCAGGGGGGTTGGGCCGGGCCGGGCCGGGCCCAGACCCCCATTATCGGACCTCTTCATTCTTTTGCCCATAACTTGGGCTACGGACCTCCGATCGACGCAACGTCAGTTGAGATTCTATCCTTGGATCGAGACGGTCGTTTCGGTATGTTACACTCAAGGTTTAGGAAAACTTTGGATTCGGCCAGGTTGGTTCGGATACGAAACCAACCAGGCCCTCGAAGCGGAAACGCTTATATCTTGAGTTCCAGACGTTTGATTGACGTGCCGTCGACTTTGTTGGTTTCCTCTTGATGAGATGGAACTTTCGGATTACTCCGATCGAGGTTTGGATGCCGTCGGAGTGCGGTCGGCTTGGTTCGCTCACAAAACCAATCGGGCACCTGGAACAAAAAAGCCAATAACTCACAGACCGTGAGTCTGATTGATGCACCGTCTGCCTCGTTGAAATCCTCTTGATGAGACGGAACTTTTGGAATACTTTGTCTGTGTTTAGGATGCAGTTGGAGTATGGTCGGGTTGGATTATACCCGAAATCCAACCGGGCCCCTAGAACGGAAAAGCTGATATCTTTCAGACCGGACGTCCGTTTGACGAACCGTCAGCGGCGTTGGTGATCACATTGAGAAACGGTCCCTATAGGTATACCCTATGAGAGTTCAGTGTATAGTTTAGATACGGCCGGGTTGGTTTGCACACGAAACCAAACGGGCCCCTGGGACGAAAAGGCTAATAACTCACAGACCGGGCGTCCGATTGACACACCGTCTGTTGCGTTGAGACCCCTATGACGAGGCGGTCCTTTGAGATACTTCTTCTTAAGACGTGTGATAATTGGAGTATCGAACTGTAGCTTGTGGGTCAGACCTTCTCGGAGACGAGCATACAGAGTACGGAGACCGTGTAGCTGGCTGTGACCGATGACTGCTTGTCCGATTCGATTCTTAGTGACTAGCATAGCCCTGTGGGGAGCACTACATTGTGAGGTGGCAGACCCATGGCAGAGGAGCACTACTGTGTGAGGTGGCAGACCCATGGTACTAGACAGGAGGAGTACCTCTGTAGGCTATGAGGGGGAGCACTACTGTGTGAGGTGGTAGACTCATGGCGGAGGATCACTACTGTGTGAGGTGGCAGACCCATTGTACTCGACAGGAAGAGTACCTCAGCAGTCTTAGGTTAGTGAGCAGTACCTCAGAGTCGTGACATGACCACTATAAACTCCAGAGATGGGTCTCTTCAGCAGTTTTGGTTTCGATAATGAAAATCTTGGTTTGAGCTGAATCTTTGACCTTTGTGTTTACCTCATGATTGAGAAGGGTCACTTGATAACTTAGGTATATGTATGGGCATATACCTCGGTACTGGTTATCCGATGATTTCATAATCATGTGTTTCCTCATGATTGAGATGGGTTACTTGATAACATAGGTATATGTATGGGCATATACCTTAGTAGAGGTTTTCTGTTAAGATTTTCTTTTGGTTATCCTTGTTGGTTTTAGTGAGACCTTGAGGGTCTCGGGGTCCCTATTGAGTATCGTTATACTCACCCATGCACGGGCTATGCCCGCAACTCATTGTGTTGGTTGCAGATGACGGGCAGTGCTAACGGAGGCCGAGTGTTCGAGGACTGGATGGTACTCGGAGGTGGACCACCCGATGAGTCAGTATCTGGAGGTGGACTTCATGGCGAGACGACACTCAGAGGGGGTTGATGAGCGAGAGCATTGGGGAGCTGTGCTATCTGTACCTACCCTTCAGGTAGGATATGTGGTGGACGATCCAAGAGCTATGCCATCTCTACCTACCCTTCAGGTAGGATCTGAGGAGGACGTCCCAGGAGCCGCTTCCGTTCTTCCAGCTGTTGTCTTTTTCTATTGTTCTTTTGTTCAGTTGTAGTTTTACATTCAGTTGTGTTTGTATTCTAGCCCATTTACCTTTCAGAACATCTCTTTGTACTTAGTGTTTTACTTCCTCTTGTACACTGTGGTGTTTTGTTTAATTTTATAAAGTCAATGCCTTCCCAGTTATCAGGAGTTAAGCCTTTGGTTCTAGTCGCCAACCCCTGGCCTATGGAAGGCGGGCTTGGGGTAGTCACGGTACGGGTCCTGAGGACGGGTCGTGACAAATTGGTATCAAAGGAGTCAGTTCTACCGCAGAACTTATAACTCTGATATTTTCTTTCTGTGAAGTGTTAGTGTTAAGAGTACCGAGTGTGTTTTTCAGTTCAGGGAGTCCATTGTTGGTGCGGGTAGCCAACGTATCCATACACCAGGACCCTGATAACTGATTTCTGACTTTTTTCACAAAAACACTGATTGCGTGTGTGTTTCCATAAGTTTTTAAAAGTCATCTCAAACCAGGTCAGCTCACCAGGTATAATCGTTTGACCATGTCACATTGTTTCTTTCAGGATGCCTTTTCACGGATGACCAGCTAGAGCCCAGAGGGATGTGCATACTGACAGCCTGCCGAGTGACGAGGCTTCGGTATAGGGCCCTCTTACAGTTGAGGCAACAGCGGAGGCACCATTTGTACTACCATACGTTGGGCCACCAATTCCACCAGCCCTAGCAATAGGCGATGCACACCACTTGAGCACGCTGCACGAGTTCCAGCGCCAGAGGCCACCTAGGTTCCGGGGAGAGACGGACCCGAAGGTGGCTGAGGATTGGATGGAGGCAGTGGTGAGAGTCTTCAGGCTAGTTGGGACGCCTGCATACATCATGGTGATCTTTGCTGCCCGCCTTCTTCAGACAGCAGCAGGAAGGTGGTGGAGCCACTTGTTCCAGTTTTGCGATTGGATAGCCTTAACATGGGAAGACTTCAAGACCTTCTTCAGGGTGGAGTTTGTGCCAGTAGCTCTACACCCCGAGCGTGTACAGGAGATTCTGCCTTTTCCGCAGGGTTTTTGATCAGTATCCAAGTCATCTGTGGGAAGTAGATAGATGATGTAGAGGTCTAAGAGGAACAGACCAGTAGGTGGGTGACCTCGGGTTGTAGGATCAGATGTGCGGGGCACCCGGGGTGGAGTCCGGGCCAGGCATGCCAGAAACAGACAGTGTTTCTCTTGCGTCAGGAAGGGTCACATGGCACGTGACTGTCCGACTCCTCGCACATTCAATTCGCAGTCGTTGGAGGAGCCACCAAGGTCGAAGCAGCGGCGAGTTCTTGAGCAACAGCCGAGTAGTGGACAAGGCAGTAGAGCTTCGGGAGTAGGTGGAAAGGAGCGGAACTAGTGGATACGTCCCTTGTACTTCTAG
The DNA here is from genome assembly GCA_963277665.1 of Viscum album. NCBI lineage: Eukaryota > Viridiplantae > Streptophyta > Magnoliopsida > Santalales > Viscaceae > Viscum > Viscum album. The sequence goes on from OY728127.1 coordinate 901,044,089, forward strand.
TTCCTTGTTTCTATTGTATTCGTGTCTTTGTACTACAAGCTGCAATAATGAAAAGACACTTATCTTTGTGATGTTTTCTTTCCTGTCCTTTTGATTGGTTGATACTGAGTGGTCCCGATTAAGACTGTTGACTTGATCATCACTTTCTAGATTTCTACTGGAGGAGACCCAGTGACCTCACACTGATGGCGACAGTGTGACTCGACCCTTGGAGGCGAGAGTGACAGTTGGATCTCTTGGTAGTTACGTCGAGGCCTTACGACGTCATCCATGGAATGAATGCATCATTCATGTCAGGATTGACTATATTAGGCAATGGGAATGGTTCTTCCAGGGGATGAGAACGAGTTTCTTTTTTCGGCAAAGGAGAAATTTTAGCAGCTCTTTCAGATCATAGGCGAAGAAGGTGCAGATCATCTAGGAGTGGATGGAGACTGCACTGTGTAGTAAGAAACAGGAATCTGGCACCAGTATTAGAGACTCGAGCATGTTAAATGTTTCAAGAAGTGGAAGCTTTAAGGAGATATGTGTCTGCGAAGCAGCAGACGTGGAGGTAGAGCTAGGAGATGAGCATGTGGTTGTGTATGTTTTAACATACTACAACCACCCACCTTAGTTTTCCCCGCCAGTCTCAGGGAGCTGGAGGTCAGGGGAAGAGAGTATATACTTGCGGCCAGGGAGAGTGACCCAATGACTCTAAGAATGATTCATGGGATAGTCTGTATCCACTACTAGCTACCGTAGTAATAGATGTCGATATGAATCATTCCTTCCTTCCACGTATCTTGTTCCAGGCCTAGAGCTTCCGGTAAGCTGTAGACTTGACCCTCACATCTGGATATACCTTGGGAGAAGACTCGAAAATGATACTTACACCGACAGTGTGGTCAGACCCTCAAGGCGAGAGTTTCGGTTGGAATCTCTTGGTGACAGCGTCGAGGCCTTACGACGTTGGTTTGACTGCGGACTGGACAATCACAGTTCATACACAAATTGACTGTATTAGGCAAAAAGGTTGTGGTTTAACTATGACATCGGGATGGGTCTTCCTTGGTTGGAGAAAAGGAAACCCCAGGAAGCACATGATAAACTCATGCACAGGAGGGTGCAACCGATCACTCTTGAGTCGGTCAAACTTACACTTATGGCAGCATTCATTTTGAGTTCCAGTTCTAATAGGAATTGGAGACTGCTAGAGTTCGAGGATGACGATCACGTCCTTATACGGGTCTCACCTCGACGAGGATTATGATGTTGTGGCCAAGGCGGCAAGTTATCTCTGAGGTTCAGTGGACCATTCCTAGGTCCTCAGCTGGGTAAGTGGGGTGGTTTACCACTTGACCCATCCACCTCAATTACACCAGGTGCATGATGAATTCCACATATCTCAACTGAGGAGATACGTGTGTGATACATCACATATCATCGACCATGGGGAGCTGGACGATGGAAATGGGGTGTATTTCATGGAGGTTCCAGTGGGGATCAAGGATCGATAGGAGCGGGTCCTATGAGGACCATCGATTACTTGAGAGCAATTTCACTAGCAGTACGAGAACCTCTAGGTAAGCACATGGGAGCGGAAGGCTCAGATGTGTTCTCAGTACCTCTTTTATAACCCTTGTTTGGGTTAAAGCTTTATGAGGACGTAAAGCCCTAAGGTGGGAGTACTGTAAAGACCCGGAAATTTCAAGGAAATTTTTTTCTTAATTTTCATTTTAATTTTACAAGAACGTAGTTTCTAACAGTGCCTGATTCCGAGGCCTTGTGTGCCAGGAATCAATTTCCAAATTTTAGCTCGGCTACGTTCAGTGAACGAATGAGTGGGTTTTTCTGTCTTTTGAACCGTTGCTCGAAATCGAATTCCGAGGGCACTGATGGATTCGCAGCGCCAGTAATTGCTTAAGAATATCTTTTTCGGAGTTTCGTTTTCACTGGAGGAGTTGTTAAAATTTTGTGGAAGATAAAATAAAAATTGAGTTACAATTTTTATTTCTTTAAAGTAGTTATATCCTTTGAGTGGAAGTTAGGGAACAACCCATGAGAGGTTAAGGGGGTGGTGGGGCCCACACGAGACCCTAACCCCCTTGATCTTCCCATAACCCGCTTGACCTCCCACAACTCACCTCCCACTTTAATATTTTAAATCCACATTAACTTAAGTGACTCCTCTCCTCCTCACCTCCCACATTAATTCATGCCACCTAAACATTAATTAATTTGATAACTCAAGATCAATTAATTAAGTGTGTTGGTTTTGAATTTTGTAATTTTGAATTCATGGAATGGGTAAATAAAATAAGGTGGATCCTTATTTTATTTTGGTTAGAAATGTTGTGTTAAGAGATAGGGAAGAGAGCATTTTAGTATTGAAGAACTTCCTCCTCCGAAGAAGAACTCTTCATCTCCTTTGTTGAAGAATGTGAAGAACACTGAAGCTTCGACGAAGAACGTCGTCTCATCTTGCACCTTCTCTCCACGTCGAAGGAAGAGAGACGCCGCATTCTTCATCAGGTGATCACCGACAACGTGCCTTCTCCTCTTCTTCCTCCATTTCAAGGGATAAGACACCACCGCAGGGAACGTCTCCATTGACAACGACTCGCCCTCTGACGTCAATGGAATCGGCACCGATCTTCTGCGACGTCTGATCACCTCGACGAATGCCTCTTCTGTGGCTCGACGACGTGTGACGTCTTTTCAAGGTAGAGGTTGGGTTTTCATGTCGTGAATAATTTTAGACATTCTTCGATATCAACAACCAACTGTTATCAAAATAAAGGAGGAGCTTATACTGCAAAAACACGGCCGAACCTCCTCCCCTTTTATTTTGTTGGTTATCTACATGGCTTGAAATGGGAGCAACGTAGTTCCCTCGCACAGTGAAGGAATTTAGAGAATCGCGATGAAGAAGTGCAGCACCGTCGTGCCGTGCATTTGAGGTCGAACGAATCCACGGTCAAAGTCGGGTCGTGGCAAAGGGGCACGGCGCTGTCACGCCGGGCCGAAAAACCACAAAGACGACGCATTTTGAACGTTGTGTGTGGATCAAAGGGCGACGACGAATCGGGCCGAAATGGGGTTTGAATTCCTTCGCAGTAAAGATCGGGTCCCGGGAGGACTGTTGGCGAAGGTGGCAGGCGAAACGGACCACCGGTGCGCGTTTGGTTGTCCGCCGAAGGCGGCGGCAGCGGCGGCGCGCCGCCTGAGCAAACCACCCTGGCTAAGCCGCGGCGGTGGGACATGAACCGGAACTACCGAGCTGTTCCGGGTTTGAGGCAGCGCGACTTTAAGCCGCGCCAGGTTGACAACCGGGGGGGTTTGTAACCCCCCACACCCGTCGCGCCGTGCCAGCGCGAGGCCAGCCGGCCGCGCAGGCCAGGCCGGGCCGTGCCTAGCTGGGCCGGACCCGGACCCGGTTCGGCCGACCCAGGGGGGTTGGGCCAGGCCGGGTCGGGCCCAGACCCACTTTTTCAGACCTCTTCGGTCTTTTCGCCCATAACATGGGCTAAGGACCTCCGATCGACGCACCTTCAGTTGAGATGCAATACTTGGATCGAGACGGCCGTTTCAATATGTTACACTCCAGGTTTCAGAGAACTTTGGGTTCGGCTGGGTTGGTTCGGATATGAAACCAACCGGGCCCTCGGAGCGGAAACACTTATATCTTGATTTCCGGACGTTCGATTGACGTGCCATCGACTTTGTTGGTTTCCTCTTGATGAGACGGAACTTTTGGCTTACTCCGCTTGAGGTTTGGTTTTCGTCGGAGTGCGGTCAGGTTGGTTCGCTCACGAAACCAACCGGGCCCCTGGAACGAAAAATCCAATAACTCACAGATCGGGCGTCCGATTGACACACCGTCTTTCTCGTTGAATATCTCTTGATGAGACGGAACTTTTGGCACACTTCGCCTGAGTTTTGGATGCAGTTGGAGTATGGCCGGGTTGGATTGTACCCAAAATCCAACCTGGCCTCTGGAAAGGAAAAGATGATATCTTTCAGACCGGACGTCCGTTTGACAAACCGTCAGCGGCGTTGGTGATAACATGGAGAAATGGTCCCTATAGGTATACCCTATGAGATTTTGGGGTATAGTTGAGATACGGCTAGGTTGGTTCGCACACAAAACCAACCGGGCCCCTGGGATGAAAAGGCTAACAACTCACAGACCGGGCGTCCGATTGACCCGCCGTCTGTTGCGTTGAGACCCCTATGAGGAGGCGGTCCTTTGAGATAAATCCTTGTGGGACTTGTGATACTTGTAGTATCAACCTGTAGCTCGTGGATCGAAACATCTCGGAGGCGAGCATACAGAGTACGGAAACCGTGTAGCTGGTTGTGACCGATGACTACTTGTCCGATTCGATTCGGAGTGACTAGAATAGCCCAGTGGGGAGCACTACTTTGTGAGGTGGCAGACCCATGGTGAAGGAGCACTACTGTGTGAGGTGGAAGACCCACGGTACTCGACAGGAGGATTACCTCTGTAGGCTATGAGGGGGAGCACTACTGTGTGAGGTGGCAGACTCATGGTGGAGGAGCACTACTGTGTGAGGTGGCAGACCCGCGGTACTCGACAGGAGGAGTATCTCAGAAGTCATAGGTTAGTGAGCAGTACCTCGGAGTCGTGACAGGACCACTGTACACTCCAGAGATGGGGCTCTTCAGCAGTTACGGTTTCAATAATGAAAATCCCGGTTTGAGCTGAATCTTTGACCTTTGTGTTTACCTCAGGATTGAGAAGGGTCACTTTATAACTTAGGTATATGTATGGGAATATACCTAGGTAGTGGTTATCCAGTGATTTCATATTCTTGTGTTTCTTCATCATTGTGATGGGTTACTTGATAACATAGGTATATGTATGGGCATATACCTAAGTAGAGGTTATCTGTTGAGATCTTATTTGTGGTTATCCTTGTTGGTTTTAGTGAGACCTTGAGGTTCTCAGGGTCCCTACTGAGTATCGCTATACTCACCCATGCATGGGCTATGCCCTCACCTCATTGTGTTGGTTCTAGATGACGGGAAGTAGTGACGGAGGCTGAGTGTTCGAGGACTGGACGGTACTCGGAGGTAGACCACCTGATGAGTCAGTATCCGAAGGTGGACTTCATGGCGAGACAACACTCGGAGGGGGTTGAAGAGCGAGAGAATTGAGGAGCTCTGCTATCTGTACCTACCCTTCAGGTAGGATCTGTGGTGGACGATCCAGGAGTTGCGCCATCTGTACCTACCCTTCAGGTAGGATCTGAGGAGGACGTCCCAGGAGCCGCTTCCGTTCTTCCAGCTGTTGTCTTTTTCTATTGTACTTTTGTTCAGTTGTAGTTGTACTTTCAGTTGGGTTTGTATTCTGGCCCATTTACTTTTTAGAACTTCTCTTTGTACTTAGTGTTTTAATTCCGCTTGTACTCTGTGGTGTTTTGTTTACTTTTATAAAGGAAATGCCTTCCCAGTTATCAGGATTCATGCCTTTGTTGCTAGTCGCCAGCCCCTGGCCTATAGAAGGCGGGCTTGGGGTAGTCACGGCACGGGCCCTGAGGAAAGGTCGTGACATATTTGGTGCTATTATTTGGAGAAATTATTTGGCGCTATTATTTGGCGCTATTATATGACGTATTATTTGGTGCTATTATATGGCGCTATTATTTGGCCATATTAAATAGCGATATGAATATATTGGAGATATTATTGGCGCTATATGTTGGCGCAATATGTTGGTGCTATTATTTGGCGCTATTATATATGGCACTATTATATAGCGCTATTATTTGGCGTTATTATATGGTGCTATTATATGGTTCTATTATATGGCGCAAATATTTGACGCTATTATATGGCGCTATTATTTGGCGTTATTAAATGGCGCTATGAATTTATTGGCGCTATTATTGGCGCTATACAATGGCGCTATAATTGGCACTATTATTGGTGCTGTTATGGGCTCTTTTATTGGCGCTTTTATTGAATGTTTAAATATTGACGCTATTATTTGGCACAAAATAATAGCGCCAAATATTGGCGCGAAATATTGGCGTGATTTTTGGCACTATAACTTGACGTTATTTTTGGCGATATTATTTGGCGCAATTATTTGGCACTAATAAGAATATTTGGTGCCAAAAAATATTTGGCGCTATTATATGGTGCTATTATTTGGCGCAGTTATTTGGCGCAATTATTTGGTGCAATATATTGGCGCTATTTATATATTTTGTGCCAAAAAATATTTGGCGCTATTATTTTGCGTTGTTATTAGGTGCACTTATTTGGCAAAATTATTTGGCGCAATTATTTGGCGCAATTGTTTGGCACAATTATTTGGCGCTATTATTTGGCGCTATTATTTTGCACTATAAATTTATTGGTGCTATTATGAATAAATGGAGCTATGAATATATTGGCTCTATTATTGGCACTATTATTGGCACAATTATGAATATATTGGCGCTATTATTTGGTGATATAATATATTGGCGCTATTATTTGGCGCTATGAATATATTGGCACTATTATTGGCACTATTATTTGGCGTTATTATTGGTGCTATTATTTGGCATTATTTTTTGGCGCTATTATGAATATTTGGCACCAAAAAATATTTGGCGCTATTATATGGTGCTATTATTTGGTGGTATTATTTGGCGCAATTATTTGGCCCAGTTATTTGGCGAAAATATTTGGCACAATTATTTGGCACTATTATTTGGAGCTATTTTTAGGCATAATTATTTGGTGCTATTAATATATTGGCACTATTATGAATATTTGGCGCTATTAATGAATGTTAAAATATTGGCGCTATTATTTGGCGCAAAATAATAACGCCAAATATTGGCGCGATTATTGCCACCATAATTTGACGCTATTATTGGTGCTATTATTTGGTGCTATTATTTGGCGCTATTATTTGTCGCTATTATGAACATTTGGTGCTAAAAAATATTTGGCCCTATTATATTGCGCTATTATTTGGCGCTATTATTAGGCGCAATTATTTGGTGCAATTATTTGGCACAATTATTTGGGGCAATATATTGACACTATTTATATATTTTGCGCCAAAAAATATTTGGCGCCATTAAATGGTGTTATTATTTGGCGTTGTTATTAGGCGCAATTATTTTGCGCAATTATTTGGCGCAATTATTTGGCGCAATTATTTGGCACAATTATTTGGCGCAATTATTTGGTGCTATTATTAGTTGCAATTATTTTGCGCTATAAATATAGTGGTGCTATTATGAATAAATGCCGCTATGAATATATTGGTGCTATTATGAATAAATGGCTCTATGAATATATTGGCGCTATTATTGATACTATTATGAATATATTGGTGCTATTATTTGGGGCTATTATATATTGGTGCAATTATGAATATATTGGCGCTATTATTTGGCACCAATATATATATATATATTGGCGCTATTATTTGGCGCTATTATTGGTGCTATTTTATGACGCTATTTTTTGGCGCTATTTTTTGGCGCTATTTTTTGGCGCTATTGTGAATATTTAGCGCCAAAAAATATTTGGCACTATAATATTGTGCAATTATTTGACGCTATTATTTGGTTCTATTATTAGGCGCAATTATTTGGTGCTATTAATATATTGGCGCTATTATGAATATTTGGTGCTATTAATTAGTGTGAAAATATTGGGGCTATTTTTTGGCACTATTATTTGTCATGAAATAATATTTGGCAATATTATTGGCGTTATTAAAATATCGGCGCTATTAAAATATTGGCGCTATTATGAATATTAAAATAACATTGAAAATATATTTGGCGCTATTATATTGAATGTTAAAATAACACTGAAAATATATTGAATGTTAAAATATTGGCGCAATTATGAATATTTGGCGCTATTATTGAATGTTAAAATATTGACGCTATTATTTGGCGCCAAATAATAGCACCAAATATTGGTGCCAAATATTATTGGTGCCAAATATTGGCGCCAAATATTAGGGCTTTTATTGGCACTATTATTTGGAGCTTTTGTTGGCGATATAATTTGGCGCTATTATTTGGCACTATTATGAATATTTGGCGGCAAAAAATATTTAACGCTACTATGAATATATGGCGCCAAATATTTGGCGCTATTATGAATATTTGGCTCTATTATTTGGTGCTATTATTGGCGCTATTATTTGGCGCTATTATGAATATTTGGTGCCAAATATTTGGTGCTATTATTTGGTGATATTATTTGGCTCTATTATTTGGCGCTATTATTTGACGCTATTATATTTGGTGCTATTATATGATGCTATTATTTGGCGCTATTATATGGCGCTAATATTTTGTGCTATTATATGGCGCTAATATTTGGCACTATTATATGGCGCTATTATTTTTCCCTATTAAATGGTGCTATTAATATATTGGTGCTATTATTGGCACTATATATTGGTGCTATTATTTGGATCTATTATATTTGGTGCTATTATTTGGCGCTATTATATGGCACTATTATATGACACCATTATATGGCGTTTATATTTGGCTCCATTTTATGGCGCTATTATTTGGTGCTATTAATTGGCGCTATGAATATATTGGTGCTATTATTGGCGCTATATATTGGCACTATTATTGGCGCTATTATTAGTGCTTTTATTGGCGCTTTTATTGGTGCTATTATTGAATGTTTAAATATTGTCGCTATTATTTGGGGCAAAATAATAGCACCAAATATTGACGTGATTATTGGCCACATAATTTGACGCTATTATTGGTGCTATTATTTGGCACTATTATTTGACAGTATTATGAATATTTGGTGCCAAAAAATATTTGGCGCTATTATATGGCGCTATTAGTTGGCGCTATTATTAGGCGCAATTATTTGGACCAATTATTTGGTGCAATTATTTGGCGAAATTATTTGGCGCAATATATTGGCACTATATATATATTTTTCGCCAAAAAATATTTGGCGCTATTATATGGTGTTATTATTTGGCACTATTATTAGGCGCAATTATTTTGCGCAATTATTTAGAGCAATTTTTTGGCATAATTATTTGGCACAATTATTTGATCCAATTATTTGGCACTGTTATTTGGCGCTATTATTAGGAGAAATTATTTTGCGCTGTAAATATATTGGCGCTATTATGAATAAATGGTGCTATGAATATATTGGCACTATTATTGGCTTAATTATTGGCCCTATTATGAATATATTGGCGCTATTATTTGGCGCTATTATATACTCGCGTTATTATAAATATATTGGCGTTATTATTTGGCGCTATGAATATATTGGTGTTATTATATTGGCGCTATTATTTGGCGCCAAATAATAGCACCAAATAATAGCACCAAATAATTGTGCCAAATAATTGAACAAAATAATTGCGCCTAATAACAGCGCAAAATAATAGAGCCAATGATTTTTTGGCACAAAATATATAAATAGCGCCAATATATTGCTTCAAATAATTGCGCCTAATAATAACGCCAAATAATAGCGCCAAATATTTTTTGGCGCCAAATATTCTTAATGGGGACAAATAATAGCGCCAAATAATAGCACCAAATAATATCGCCAATAATAGCGTCAAATTATGGCGCCAATATTTGGTGCCATTATTTTGTGCCAAATAATAGCGCCAATATTTTAACATTCATTAATAGCGCCAAATATTCATAATAGCACCAATATATTAATAGAACCAAATAAATTTTCCCAATAATAGCGCCAAATAATTGTGCCAAATATTTGCGCCAAATAACTGGGCCAAGTAACTACGCCAAATAATACCACCAAATAATAGCGCTATATAATAGCGCCAAATATTATTTGGTGCCAAATATTCATAATAGCGCCAAAAAATAGCCCAAAAAAAGTGCCAATAATAGCACCAAATAATAGCGCCAATAATAGCGCCAATATATTCATAGCGCCAAATAATAGCGTCAATATATTCATAATAGCGCCAATATATAATATCTCAAAATAATAGTGCCAATTTAATCATAATAGCGCCAATAATAGCGCCAATAATAGAGCCAATATATTCATAGCACCATTTATTCACAATAGTGCCAATAAATTTATAGCGCCAAATAATGACGCCAAATAATTTCGCAAAACAATTGCGCCAAATAATTGCGCCAAATAATTATGCCAAATAAGTGAATCAAATAAAAGCGCCAAATAATAGAACCAAATATTTTTTGGCTCAAAATATATAAATAGCGCCAATATATTGCGCCAAATAATTGGGCCAAATAACTGCACCAAATAATTGCACCAAATTATTGCGCCTAATAATAGCGTCAAATAATAGCGCCATATAATACCGAGAAATATTTTTTGGCACCAAATATTCATAATAGTGCCAAATAATAGCACCAATAACAGTGTCAAATTATGGCACCAATAATCGCGCCAATATTTGGTGCCAATATTTTGCGGCAATATTTGGCGCTATTATTTTGTGTCAAATAGTAGAGCCAATATTTAAACATTCAATAAAAGCGCCAATAAAAGAGCCCATAACAGCAACAATAATGGCGTTAATTATAGCGCCATTGTATAGCGCCAAATATTGACGCCATATAATAGCGTCATATAATAGCACCATATAATGGCACTAAATAATAGTACTATATAATAGTGCCAAATATAATAACGCCAAATAATAGCTCCAATATATAGCCCCAATAATATCGCCAATATATTCATAGTGCTATTTAATAGGGCCAAATAATAGCGACATATAATAGCACCAGATATTAGTGCCATATAATAGTGCAATATAATAGCGCCATATAATAGGTCCATATAATTGCGCCATATAATATGGCCAAATAATAGCCCAAAATAATAGCGCGAAATAATAATGCCAATAATGGCGCTATTATTTGGCCCTATTAAATGGTGCTATAAATATATTCGCGATATTATCGACGCTATTATTGGTGTTTTTATTGGCGCTTTTATTGGCGTATTATTGAATGTTTAAATATTGGCGCTATTATTTGGCTCAAAATAATAGTGCCAAAAATTGGCGGGATTATTGGCACCATAATTTGACGCTATTTTTAGTACTATTATTTGGCGTTATTATTTGGCGCTATTATGAATATCTGGCGCCAAAAAATATATGGCGCTATTATTAGGCGCAATTATTTGGCGAAATTATTTGGCGCTATTTATATATTTTGCGCCAAAAAATATTTGGCACTTTTATATGGCGCAATTATTTGGCGCTGTTATTAGGCGCAATTATTTTGCACACTTATTTGCCACAATTATTTGGCGCGATTATTTGGCGCTATTATTAGGCGCAATTATTTTGCGCTATAAATATATTGGCCCTATTATGAATAAATTGCCCTATGAATGTATTTGCGCTATTATTGGCGCTATTATTGGCAATATTATGAATATATTTGCGCTATTATTTGGCGCTAGGAATATATTGGTGCTATTATTGGTGCTCTTATTTGGCGCTATTATTGGTGCTATTTTTTAGCGCTATTTTTTGGCGCTATTTTTTTGCGATTTTATGAATATTTGGCGCCAAAAAATATTTGGTATTTTTATATGGCGTTATTATTTGGCGCTATTATTTGGAGCTATTATTTGGCACAGTTATTTGGCACAAATATTTGGCGCAAATATTTAGCGCTATTATTTGGCGATGTTATTAGGCACACTTATTTGGCGCTATTAATGAATGTTAAAATATTGGCACTATTATTTCGACTAATTATTTGGTGCAATTACATGGCGCAATTATTTGGCGCTATTTTTAGGCGCAATTATTTGGCGCTATAAATATATTGGCACTATATTAATATTTGGCGCTATTATTGAATGTTAAAATATTGGCGCTATTATTTGGTGCCAAATATTGGCACTATTATTTGGCACTTTTATTGGCGCTATAATTTGGCGCTATTATTTGGCACTATTATGAATATTTGGAACCAAAAAATATTTGGCGCTACTACGAATATATGGCGCCAAATATTTGGCGCTATTATGAATATTTGGATCTATTATTTGGCGCCATTATTGGTGCTATTATTTGGCGCTATTATTTGGCGCTATTATGAATATTTGGCACCAAATATTTGGTGCTATTATTTGGTGAAATTATTTGGCGCTATTATTTGGCACTATTATTTTGCGCTATTATATTTGGCGTTATTATATGTCGCTATTATTTGGCGCTGTTATATGATGCTATTATATGGCGCTATTATATAGGCCTATTATATGGTGCGAATATTTGGCGCTATTATATGGCGCTATTATTTGGCCCTATTAAATAGTGATATGAATATATTGGCGCTATTATTTGGCGCTATTATATTTTGCACTATTATATAGCACTATTATTTGGCTCTATTATATGGCGCTATTATATGGCGCCAATATTTGGCGCTATTATTTGGCGCTATTAAATGGCGCTATGAATATATTGGCGCTATTATTGGCGCTATACAATGGCGCTACAATTGGATTTATTATTGGTGCTGTTATGGGCTCTTTTATTGGCGCTTTTATTGAATGTTTAAATATTGGCGCTTTTATTTGGCACAAAATAATAGCGCCAAATATTGGCGCCAAATATTGGAGTGATTATTGGTGCCATAACTTGGCGCTATTATTGGCGCTAATATTTGGCACTATTATTTGGCACTATTATGAATATTTGGCGCCAAAAAATAATTTTCGCTATTATATGGCGCTGTTATTTGGTCCAATTATTTGGCGCAGTTATTTGGCGCAATATATTGGCGCTATTTATATATTTTGTGCCAAAAAATATTTGGCACTATTATTTGGCGCTGTTATTAGGTGCACTTATTTGACATAATTATTTTGCGCAATTATTTGGCCCAATTGTTTGGCGCAATTATTTTGCGCTATTATTTGGTGCTATTATTTGGTGCTATTATTTTGTGCTATAAATTTATTGGCGCTATTATGAATAAATGGAGCTATGAATATATTGGCTCTATTATTGGCTCTATTATTGGCACAATTATTAATATATTGGTGCTATTATTTGGCGATATTATATATTGGCGCTATTATGAATATATTGGCGCTATTATTTGGCGCTATGAATATATTGGTGCTATTATTGGCGCTATTATTTGGCGCTTTTATTGTGGCTATTATTTGGTGCTATTTTTTGGCGCTATTATGAATATTTGATGCCAAAAAATATTTGGCGCTATTATATGGCGCTATTATTTGGCGGTAATATTTGGCGCAGTTATTTGGCCCAGTTATTTGGCACAAATATTTGGCGCAATTATTTGGCACTATTATTTGGTGCTATTATTAGGCACAATTATTTATTGCTATTAATATATTGGTGGTATTATGAATATTTGGCACTATTAATGGATGTTAAAATATTGGCGCTATTATTTGACGCAAAATATTAATGCCAAATATTGGCGCGATTATTGGCGCATTAATTTGACACTATTATTGGTGCTATTATTTGGTTCTATTATTTGGTTCTATTATTTTCCGCTATTATTTGGCGCTATTATGAACATTTGGCGCCAAAAAATATTTGGCGCTATTATATTGCGCTATTATTTGGCACTATTATTAGGCGCAATTATTTGTCTCAATTATTTGGCGAAATTATTTGGAGCAATATATTGGCGCTATTTATATATTTTGCGCCAAAAAATATTTGGCGCTATTATATGGCGCTATTATTTGGCATTGTTATTAGGCGCAATTTTTTGGCGCAATTATTTGGCGCAATTATTTGGCACATTTATTTGGCGCTATTATTAGGTGCAATTATTTTGCGCTATAAATATAGTGGCGCTATTATGAATAAATGGCGCTATGAATATATTGGCCCTATTATGAATAAATGGTGCTAGAATATATTGGCGCTATTATTAGTACTATTATGAATATATTGGTGCTATTATATGGGGCTATTTTATATTGGTGCTATTATGAATATATTGGCGCTATTATTTGGCGCTATGAATATATTGGTGCTATTTTTGGCGCTATTATTTGGCGCTATTAATGGTGCTATTATATGACGCTATTTTTTGGCGCTATTTTTTGGCGATATTATGAATATTTGGCACGAAAAAATATTTGGCGCTATTATATGGCGCAATTATTTGGTGCTATTATTTGGCGCTATTATTAGGCGCAGTTATTTGCTGCTATTAATATAATGGCACTATTATGAATATTTGGTGTTATTAATTAATGTGAAAATATTGGGGCTATTTTTTGGCGCGAAATAATATTTGGCGCTATTAAAATATCGACGCTTTTAAAATATTGGTGCTATTATGAATATTAAAATAACACAGAAAATATATTTGGCGCTATTATATTGAATGTTAAAATAACACTGAAAATATATTGAATGTTAAAATATTGGTGCTATTATAAATATTTGGCGCTATTATTGAATGTTAAAATATTGGCGCTATTATTTGGCGCCAAATATTGGCGCCAAATATTTTTGGTGCCAAATATTGGCGCCAAATATTGGGGCTATTATTGGTGCTATTACTTGTCGCTTTTGTTGGCGATATAATTTGGCACTATTATTTGGCACTATTATGAATATTTGGCGGTAAAAAATATTTGACGCTACTATGAATATATGGCGCAAACAATTTGGCACTATTATGAATATTTGTCTCTATTATTTGGTGCTATTATTGTCGCTATTATTTGGCGCTATTATGAATATTTGGTGCTATTATTTGGTATATTATTTGGCTCTATTATTTGGCGCTATTATTTGGCACTATTATATTTGGCGTAATTATATGGCGCTATTATTTGGCGCTAATATTTGGTGCTATTATTTTAACCTATTAATTGGCGCTATGAATATATTGGCACTATTATTGGCTATATATATTGGTGGTATTATTTGATGGTATTATATTTTGTGCTATTATTTGGCACTATTATATGGCGCTATTATGTGACGCTATTATATGGCGTTTATATTTGGCTCTTTTTTATGGCGCTGTTATATGGCGCTATAAATTAGTGCTATGAATATATTGCTGCTATTATTGGCGTTATATATTGGCACTATCATTGGATCTATTATTGGTGGTTTTATTGGTGCTTTTATTGGAGCTATTATTGAATGTTTAAATATTGGCGCTATTATTTGGCACAAAATAATAGCACCAAATATTGACGTGATTATTGGCCCCATAATTTGACACTATTATTGGTGCTATTATTTGGCACTCTAATTTGACACTATTATGAATATTTGGCACCAAAAAATATTTGGCGCTATTATATGGCGCTATTAGTTGGCGCTATTATTAGGTGCATTTATTTGGCCCAATTATTTGGCGCAATTATTTGGCGAAATTATTTGGCGCAATATATTGGCACTATTTATATATTTTGCACCAAAAAATATTTGGCGCTCTTATTTGGCGCTATTATTTGGCGCTGTTATTAGGCGCAATTATTTTGCGCAATTATTTCAAACAATTATTTGGCGTAATTATTTCGCACAATTATTTGGTGCAATTATTTGGCACTGTAATTTGGCGCTATTATTAGGAGCAATTATTTTGCGTTGTAAATATATTAGGGCTATTATTAATAAATGGCGCTATAAATATATTGGCACTATTATTGGCGCAATTATTGGCACTATTATGAATATTTTGGCGCTATTATTTGGCGCTATTATATACTGGCGTTATTATGAATATATTGACGTTATTATTTGGTGCTATGAATATATTGGCGTTATTATATTGGCGCTATTATTTGGCGCCAAATAATAGCGCCAAATAATTGCACCAAATAATTGTGCCAAATAATTGCGCAAAATAATTATGCCTAATAACTGTGCAAAATAATAGCGCCAAATAATTACACCAAATAATTGTGCCAAATAATTGCGCAAAATAATTGTGCCTAATAACTGCGCAAAATAATAGCGCCAAAGATTTTTTGGCGCAAAATATATAAATAGCGCCAATATATTGCGCCATATAATTACGTCAAATAGTTGCGCCATATAATTGCGCCTAATAATAGCGCCAAATAATAGCACAATATAATAGCACCAAATATTTTTTGGCGCCAAATGTTCTTAATAGCGACAAATAATAGCGCCAAATAATAGCACCAAATAATAGCGCCAATAATAGCGTCAAATTATGGCGCCAATAATCGCACTAATATTTGGCACCATTATTTTGCGCCAAATAATAACGCCAATATTTTATCTTTCATTAATAGCGCCAAATATTCATAATAACATGAATATATTAATAGCACCAAATAATTGTGCCTAATAATAGCGCAAAATAATAGCGCCAAATAATTGCGCCAAATATTTGCGCCAAATAACTTGGCGAAATAACTGCGCCAAATAATAGCGCCAAATAATAGTGCCATATAATAGCGTCAAATATTTTTTGGCGCCAAATATTCATAATAGCGCCAAAAAATAGTGCCAAATAATAGCGACAATAATAGCACCAAATAATAGCGCCAATAATAGCACCATTATATTCATAGAGCCAAATAATAGCGCCAAAATATTCATAATAGCGGTAATATATAATATCGCCAAATAATAGTGCCAATATATTCATAATAGTGCCAATAAAAGTACCAATAATAGCGCCAATATATTCATAGCTCCATTTATTCACAATAGCGCCAATAAATTTATAGCGCAAAATAATAGCGCCAAATAATTGCACCAAAGAATTGTGCCAAATAATTGCGCCAAATAATTGTGCCAAATAAGTGCACCTAATAACATCGCCAAACAATAGCGCCAAATATTTTTTGGTGCAAAATATATAAGTAGCGCCAATATATTACGCCAAATAATTGTGCCAAATAACTGCACCAAATAATTGTGTTAAATTATTGCGCCTAATAATAGCGCCAAATAATAGCACCATATAATAGCGCCAAATATTTTTTGGTGCCAAATATTCATAATAGTGCCAAATAATAGTGCCAAATAATAGCGCCAATAATAGCGTCAAATTATGGCACCAATAATCGCTGTAATATTTGGTTCCAATATTTGCTTCCAATATTTGGCGGCAATATTTGGCGCTATTAATTTGGGCCAAATAGTAGCGCCAATATTTAAACAATCAATAAAAGCACCAATAAAAGCGCCCATGACAACAGCAATAATAGCGCCAATTATAGTGCCATTGTATCGCACCAATAATAGCGCCAATATATTCATAGTGCCATTTAATAGCGCCAAATAATAGTGCCATATAATAGCGCCAAATATTGATGCCATATTATAGCGCGAGATAATTGCGCCACATAATAGCGCTATATAATAGTGCCAAATATAATAGTGCCAAATAATAGCGCCAATATATAGCGCCAATAATATCACCAATATATTCATAGCGCTATTTAATAGAGACAAATAATAGCACCATATAATAGCACCAAATATTAGCGCCATATAATAGTGCAATATAATAGCGCCATATAATAGCGCCAAATAATAGAGCCAAATAATAGCCCCAAATAATAGCGCCAAATAATAGCACCAATAATGGCGCTATTATTTGGCTCTATTAAATGGTGCTATGAATATATTTGAGATATTATTGGCGCTATTATTGGTGATGTTATTGGCCATTTTATTGGCGATATTATTGAATGTTTAAATATTGGCGCTATTATTTGGCTCAAAATAATAGCGCCAAAAATTGGTGGAATTATTGGCACCATAATTTGGAGCTATTATTGGTGCTATTATTTGGCGCTATTATTTGGCTCTATTATGAATATTTGGTGCCAAACAATATATGGCGCTATTATTAGGAGAAATTATTTGGCGCAATTATATGGCACAATTATTTGGGTCTATTTATGTATTTTGTGCCAAAAAATATTTGGCGCTATTATATGGCGCTATTATTTGGCGCTGTTATTAGGCGCAATTATTTTCCGCACTTATTTGGTGCAATTATTTGACGCTATTATTTGGCGCTATTATTAGGCGTAATTATTTTGCGCTATAAATATATTGGCCCTATTATGAATAAATGGCCCGATTAATATATTGGCGCTATTATTGGTGCTATTATTGGAAATATTTTGAATATATTGGTGATATTATTTGGCGCTATTATTTGGTGCTAGAAATATATTGGTGCTATTATTGGTGCTCTTATTTGGCGCTATTATTGGCGCTATTTTTTGGTGCTATTTTTTGGTGCTATTATGAATATTTTGCACTAAAAAATATTTGGCACTATTATATGGCACTATTATTTGGCGCTATTATTTTGAGATATTATTTCGCACAGTTATTTGGTGCAAATATTTGCCGCAATTATTTGGCGCTATTATTTGGCACTGTTATTTGGCGCACTTATTTGGCGCTATTAATATATTGGCGCTATTATGAATATTTGGCGCTATTAATGAATGTTAAAATATTGGCACTATTATTTGGACTAATTATTTGGCACAATTATATGGCGCTATTATTAGGCGCAATTATTTGGCGTTATAAATATTTTGGCACTATTATGAATATTTGGCGCTATTATTGAATGTTAGAATATTGGCACTATTATTTGGCGCCAAAAAATAGCACCGAATATTGGCACCAATTATTGGCGCTATTATTGGCGCTATTATTTGACGATTTTATTGGCGCTATTATGAATATTTGGCGCCAAACAATATTTGGCACTACTATGAATATATGGAGCCAAATATTTGGCGCTATTATGAATATTTAGCTCTATTATTTGGCGCCATTATTGGTGTTTTTATTTGGTGCTATTATGAATATTTGGCACCAGATATTTGGTGCTATTATTTTGCGAAATTATTTGGCGCTATTATTTGGCGCTATTGTATTTGGCGCTATTATATGGAGCTATTATTTGGCCCTATTAAATAGCGATATGAATATATTGGGGATATTATTGGCGCTATATATTGGTGCTATTATTTGGCACTATTATATTTGGCACTATTATATAGCGCTATTATTTGGTGTTATTATATGGCACTATTATATGGTGTTATTATATGGCGCCAATATTTGGTGCTATTATATGGCGCTATTATTTGGCACTATTAAATGGCGCTATGAATATATTGGCGCTATTATTGGCGCTATACAATGGCGCTATAATTGGCGCTATTATTGGTGATGTTATGGGCTCTTTTATTGGCTCTTTTATTGAATGTTTAAATATTGGCGCTTTTATTTAGCAATAAATAATAGCGCCAAATATTGGTGCCAAATATTATTGTTATTATTAGCACCATAACTTGATGCTATTATTGGCGCTAATATTTGGCACTATTATATGGAACTATTATGAATAATTGGCTCCAAAAAATATTTGGCGCTATTATATGACGCAATTATTCGGCGGAATTATTTGGCGTAGTTATTTGGCACAATATATTGGCACTATTTATATATTTTGTGCCAAAAAATATTTGGCCATATTATTTGGCGCTGTTATTAGGTGCACTTATTTGACACAATTATTTGGCGATATTATATATTGGCGCTATTTTGAATATATTGGGGCTATTATTTGGCGCTATGAATATATTGGCACTATTATTGGCGCTATTATTTGGCGCTATTATTGGTGCTATTATTTGGGGCTATTTTTTGGTGCTATTATGAATATTTGGTACCAAAAATATTTGGCGCTGTTATATGGCGTTATTATTTGGCAGTATTATTTGGCATAGTTATTTGGCCCAGTTATTTGGCGCAATTATTTGGCACTATTATTTGGCGCTATTATTAGGCACAATTATTTGGTGCTATTAATATATTGGTGCTATTAAGAATATTTGGCGCTATTAATGAATGTTAAAATATTGGCGATATTATTTGGTACAAAATAATAACGCAAAATATTGGCTTGATTATTGGCACCATAATTTGATGCTATTATTGGTGCTATTATTTGGTGCTATTATTTGGCGTAATTATTTGTCGCTATTATGAACATTTGGTGCCAAAAAATATTTGGCGCTATTATATTGCGCTATTATTTGGCGCTATTATTAGGCGCAATTATTTGGCGCAATTATTTGGAGCAATATATTGGCGCTATTTATATATTTTGTGCCAAAAAATATTTGGCGCTATTATATGGCGCTATTATTTGGAGCAATTATTTAGTGCAATATATTGGCTCTATTTATATATTTTGAGCCAAAAAATATTTGGCGCTATTATTTGGCGCTATTATAGTGCCAATATATTATAGCGCCAAATAATAGCGCCAGTATATTCATAATAGTGCCAATAATAGCGCCAATAATAGTGCCAATATATTCATAGCGTCATTTATTCATAATAGCGCCAATATATTTATAGATCCAAATAATTGTGCCTAATAATAGCGCCAAATAATAGCGGCAAATAATTACGCCAAATAATAGCACCAATATTTTATCATTCATTAATAACATGAAATATTCATAATAGCGCCAATATATTAATAGTACAAAATAAGTGTGCCTAATATTAGCGCCAAATAATAGCTCCAAATAATTCAGCCAAACAGTAACGTCATATAATAGCGCCAAATATTTTTTGGCACCAAATATTCATAATAGCGCCAAAAAATAGCGCCAAAAAATAGCACCAAAAAATAGCGCCAAAAAATATCCCCAATAATAGCGCCAATATATTTATAGTGCCAAATAATAGCACCAATATATAATAGCACCAAATAATAGCACCAATATATTCATAATAGTGCCAATAATAGTGTCAATAATAGCGCTAATATGTTCATAGCGCCATTTATTCGTAATAGCGCCTATATATTTATAGAGAAAAAAATTGTGCCTAATAATAGTGCCAAATAATAGCGCCAAATAATAGCGCCAAATAATAGCGCAAAATAATTGCGCCTAATAACATCGCTAAATAATATCCCCATAAAATAGTGCCAAATATTTTTTGGCGAAAAATATATAAATAGCGCCAATATATTGCACCAAATAATTTCTCCAAATAATTGCGCCAAATAATCGTGCCAATATATAGCGCCTATATATTGCGCCAAATAATTGCGCTATATTATAGTGCCATATAATAGAGCCAAATATTTTTTGGCACCAAATATTCATAATAGCACCAAATAATAGCGCCAAATAATAACGCCAAATAATAGCTCCAATAATAGCATCAAATTATGGCGCCAATAATTGTGCCAATATTTGGCGCCAAATAATAGCGCCAAATAATAGAGCCAAATATTAATAATAGCGCCAAATATTTGGTGCCATATATTCATAGTAGCACCAACTATTTTTGGCGTCAATTATTTATAATAGCACCAAATAATTGTGCCATATAATAGGGCCATATAATAGCGCCAAATATTAGTGCCATATAATAGTGCCATATAATAGCGCAAAATATAATAGCGCCAAATAATAGTTCCAAATAATATCACCAAATAATAGTACTAAATATTTGCCACCAAATATTCATAATAGTGCCATATAATAGCGCCAAATAATAGCGCCAAATAATAGAGCCAAATATTCATAATATCACCAAATACTTGGTGCCATATATTCATAGTAGCGCCAAATATTTTTTGGCACAAAATATTTATAATTACGCCAAATAATAGCGCCAAATTATATCTCCAATAAAAGCGCCAAATAATAGCGTCAATAATAGCGCCAATATTTGGCGGCAATATTTGCACCAATAATATTTGGCGCCAATATTTGGCACTATTATTTGGCACCAAATACTAGCGCCAATATTTTAACATTTAATAATAGCGCCAAATATTCATAATAGCGCAAATATTTTAACATTCAATATATTTTCAGTGTTATTTGAACATTCAATATAATAGCGCCAAATATATTTTTAGTATTATTTTAATATTCATAATAGCACCAATATTTTAATAGCGCCGATATTTTAATAGCGCCAAATATTATTTAGCGCCAAATAATAGCACCAAAAAAATAGCCCTAATATTTTCCCATTAATTAATAGCACAAAATATTCATAATAGCGCCAATATATTAATAGAGGCAAATAATTGCGCCTAATAATTACGCCAAATAATTGCGTCAAATAATTGAGCCAAAAATTTAAGCCAAATAACTGCGCCAAATAATTACGCCAAATAATAGTGCCAAATAATATCACCAAATAATAGCGCAAAATAATAGCACCATATAATAGCGCCAAATAATAGCGCCACATAATAGCACCATATAATAGTGCCAAATATTTTTTGGTGCCAAATATTCATAATATCGCCAAAAAATAACACCAAAAAATTGCGCGAAAAAAATAGTGCCAATAATAGCGCCAAATAATAGCGCCAATAATAGCGCCAAAATATTCATAGCGCCAAATAATAGTGCAAATATATTAATAATAGCGCCAATATATAACAGCATCAAATAATAGCGCCAATATATTCATAATAGTGCCAATAATTGCGCCAATAATAGCGCCAATATATTCATAGCGCCATTTATTCATAATAGCACCAATTTATTTATAGCGGAAAATAATTGTGCCTACTAATTGCGCCAAATAATTGCACTAAATAATTGCGCCATATAATAGCGCCAAATAGTTTTTGGCACAAAATATATAAATAGAGCCAATATATTGTGCCAAATAATTGCGCCAAACAATTTCGCCAAATAATTGTGCAAAATAATTGCGCCTAATAATAGCGCCAAATAATTGCGCCATATAATAGCACCAAATATTTTTTGGCACCAAATATTCGTAATAGCGCCAAATAATAGCACCAAATAATAGCACCAAATAATAGCGCCAATAATAGCATCAAATTATGGCGCCAATAATCGCACCAATATTTGGCACCAATATGTGGCGGTCTTATTTTGCGCCAAATAATAGCGCCAATATTTAAACATTCAACAATAGCACCAATAAAAGTGCCAATAACAACCCCAATAATAGCGCCAATAATATCACCAATATATAGAGCCAATTATGGAGCCAATATATTCATAGCGCCATTTAATAGCGCCAAATAATAGCGCCATATAATAGCACCAAATATTAGCGCCATATAATAGCTTCAAATATAATAGCGCCAAATAATAGCGCCAATATATAGCACCAATATATTCATAGCGCCGTTTAATAGGGCCAAATAATAGCTCCATATAATAGCGCCAAATATTAGCGCCGTATAATAGCGCCAAATAATAGCGCCATATAATAGCGCCAATTATTTTTTGGTGCAAAATATATAAATAGCGCCAAAAAATTGTGCCAAAAAATTGCACCAAATAATTGCGCCTAATAATAGCACCATATAATAGCGCAAAAATTTTTTGGCGCCAAATATACATAATAGTGCCAAATAATAGCGCCAAATAATAGCACCAATAATAGCGTCAAATTATGGCGCTATTATCTTGCGCCAAATAATGGTGCCAATATTTAAACATTAAATAATAGTGCCAATAAAAGCACCAATAACAGATCCAATAATAGCACTGATATATTCATAGCACCATTTAATAGCACCAAATAATAGCGCCATATAATAGTGCCAAATATTAGCGCCATATAATAGCGCCACATAATAACGCCAAATCATAGAGCCATATAATAGCGCCAAATATAATATCACCAAATAATAACACCAATATATAGTGCCAATAATAGCGCCAATATATTCATAGCGCCATTTAATAGAGCCAAATAATAGTGCTATATAATAGTGCCAAATATTAGCGCCATATAATAGCGCCAAATAATAGCGCCATATAATAGGGCAAATATAAGAGCGCCAAATAATATCGCCAAATAATGGCACCAAATATTTGGCGCCAAATATTAATAATAGTGCCAAATAATAGCGCCAACAGTAGCGCCAAATAAAAGAGACAAATATTCATAATAGCGCCAAATATTTGGCGCTATATATTCATAGTAGCGCCAAATATTTTTTGGCGCCAAATATTCATAATATCGCCAAATAATAGCGCCAATATATTACCATTCAATAATAGTGCCAAATATTCTTAATAGCGCCAATATTTTAACATTCAATATATTTTAAGTGTTATTTTAACATTCAATATAATAGCGCCAAATATATTTTCAGTGTTATTTTGATATTCATAATAGTGTCAATATTTTAATAGCACCGATATTTTAATACTGCCAATAATGGCACCAAATAATAGCGCCAAATATTATTTGGCGCCAGATAATAGCGCCAAATAATAGCGCAAAAAAATAGCGCCAATATTTTAACATTAATTAATAGCACCAAATATTCATAATAGCGCCGATATATTAATTGCAGCAAATAATTGCGCCTAATAATAGCGCCAAATAACTGCTCCAAATATTTGCGCCAAATAACTGCGCCAAATAATAGCGCCATATAATAGTGCCTAATATTTTTTGGCGCAAAATATTCATAATAGCGCCAACAAATAGCGCCAATAATAGCGCCAAATAATAGCGCCAATAATAGCGCCAATATATTAATAGTGCTAAATAATAGCGTCAATATATTCATAATAGCGCCAATATATAATAACACCAAATAATAGTGCCACTATATTCAGAATAGTGCCAATAATAGCGCCATTATATTCATAATAGTGCCAATAATAGCGCCAATAATAGCGCTAATATATTCATAGTGCCATTTATTCATAATAGCGTCATTATATTTATAGCGCCAAATAATTTCGCCAAATAATAGCGCCAAATAATAGAGCCAAATAATTGTGCCAAATAATTGCGCCAAATAATAGTGCCATATAATAGCGCTAAATATTTTTTGATGCAAAATATATAAATAACGCCAATATATTGCGCCAAATAATTGCGCCAAATAATTGCACCTAATAATATCGCCATATAATAGCGCCAAATATTTTTTGGCGCCAAATGTTCATAATAGCGCCAAATAATATCGCCAAATAATAGCACCATATAATAGCTCCAAATATTTTTGGGCTCCAAAATTTCATAATAGCGCCAAAAAATAGTGTCATATAATAACGCCAATAATATCACCAAATAATAGCGCCAATAATAGCGCCAATATATTCATAGCGCCAAATAATAGTGCCAATATATTCATAAAAGTGCCAATATATAATAGCGTCAAATAATAGCACCAGTATATTCATAATAGTGCCAATATTAGCGCCAATATATTCATAGCGCCATTTTTCATAATAGTGCCAATATATTTATAGCGCCAAATAATTGCGCCTAATAATAGCCCCAAATAATTGTGCCAAATAATTGCACCAAATAATAGCCCCAATATTTTAACATTCATTAAAAGTTCCAAATATTCATAATAGCGCCAATATATTTATAGCACCAAAAAATTGCACCAAATAATAGAGCCAAATAATTGTGGCAAATAATTGTGGCAAATAATATCACCAATATTTTAACATTCATTAATAGCGCCAAATATTCATAACAGCATCAATATATAAATAGTTCCAAATAATTGCGCCTAATAATAGCGCCAAAAAATAGCACCAAATATTAGCGCCAAATATTAGCGCCAAATAACTGCGCCAAATAATAGCGCCAAATAATAGTGCCAAATAAAAGCGCCATATAATAGCGCCAAATATTTTTTGGCACCAAATATTCATAATAGCGCAAAAAAATAGCGCCAAATAATAGCACCAATAATAGCGCCAAATAATAGCGCCAATAATAATGCCAATATATTCATAGCGCAAAATAATAGCCCCAATATATTCATAATAACACCAGTATATAATAGTGCCAATATATTCATAATAGTGCCAATAATTGCACCAATAATAGTGCCAATATATTTATAGCGCCATTTATTCATAATAGCGCCAATATATTTACAGCGCAAAATAATTGCGCCTAATAATAACGCTAAATAACAGTGCCAAATAATTGCACCAAATAATTCTGCCAAATAATTAGGCCAAATAATTGCTCCAAATAGTTGTGCAAAATAATTGAGCCTAATAACAGCGCCAAATTATAGCACCATATAATAGCGCCAAATATTTTTTGGCGCAAAATATATAAATAGCGCCAATATATTGCGCCAAATAATTTCGCCAAATAATTGCGTCAAATAATTGGGCCAAATAATTGTGCCTAATAATAGCGCCATATAATAGTGCCAAATATTTTTTGGCGCCAAATATTCATAATAGTGTCAAATAATAGCGCAAAAATAATAGCGACAAATAATAGCCCCAATAATAGTGTCAAATTATGGGGCCAATAATCACGTCAATATTTGGTGCCAATATTTGGCGCTATTATTTTGCGCCAAATAATAGCGCCAATATTTAAACATTTATTAATAGCACCAATAAAAGCACCAATAAAAGCACCAATAATAGCGCCAATAATAGCGCCAATATATAGCGCCAATAATAGCACCAATATTCTCATAGCGCCATTTAATAGCGCCAAATAATACCGCCAAATAATAACGCCATAAAATAGAGTCAAATATAAGCGCCATATGATAGCGTCATATAATAGCGCCATATAATAGTGCCAAATAATAGTAGCAAATATAATAGCACCGAATAATAGCACTAATATATAGCACAAATAATAGCGCCAATATATTCATAGCGCCATTTAATAGGGCCAAATAATAGTGCCATTTAATAGGGCCAAATAATAGCGCCAAATATTAGCGCCATATAATAGCGCCAAATATTAGGGCCATATAATAGCGCCAAATAATAGCACCATATAATAGCGCCAAATATAATTGCTCCAAATAATAGGGCCAAATAATATCACCAAATAATAGCACCAAATATTTGGCACCAAATATTCATAATAGTGCCAAATAATAGCGCCCTGTAATAGCGCCAATAATAGTGCCAAATAATAGAGCCAAATATTCATAATAGCGCCAAATATTTGGCCCCATATATTCATAGTAGCGTCAAATATTTTTTTCCGCCAAATATTCATAATAGCACCAAATATTAGCGCTAAATTATATCGCCAGCAAAAACACCAAAAAATAGCGCCAATGATAGCGAAAATATTTGGCGCCAATATTTGGCACCAATAATATTTGGAACCAATAATTTGTGCTATTATTTGGCACCAATTAATAGCACCAAAAAATAGCACTAAATATTATTTCGTGCCAAATAATAGCGCAAAAAAATAGCGACAATATTTTCACATTTATTAATAGTGCCAAATATTCATAATAGCGCCAATATATTAATAGCGGCAAATAATTTTTCCTAATAATAGCGCCAAATAATTGCGCCATATAATAGCGCCAAATATTTTTTGGCGCCAAATATTCATAATAGCGCCAAAAAATATCTCCAAAAAATAGCGTCATATAATAGCGCCAATAATAGCGCCAAATAATAGCGCCAATAATAGCGCCAATATATTCATAGTGTCAAATAATATTGCCAATATATAATAGCCCCAAATAATAGCACCAATATATTCATAATCGTACCAACAATAGCGCCAATAATAGGGCCAATATATTCATAGCGCCATTTATTCATAATAGCGCCAATATATTCATAGCTCCATTTATTCGTAATAGCGCCACTGTATTTATAGCGCAAAATAATTGCGCCAAATAATAGCACCAAATGATTGCACCAAATAATTGTGCCAAATAATTGCGCCAAATAATTGCGCAAAATAATTACGCCTAATAACAGCGCCAAATAATAGCGCTATATAACAGTGCCAAATATTTTTTGGCGCAAAATATATAAATAGCGCCAGTACATTGCTCCAAATAATTGCGCCAAATAATTGCGCCTAATAATAGCGCCAAATAATAGGGCAATGTAATAGAGCCAAATATTTTTTGGCGCCAATGTTCTTAATAGCGACAAATAATAGTGCCAAATAATAG
The DNA here is from genome assembly GCA_963277665.1 of Viscum album. NCBI lineage: Eukaryota > Viridiplantae > Streptophyta > Magnoliopsida > Santalales > Viscaceae > Viscum > Viscum album. Next base: position 901,072,042 of record OY728127.1, read on the forward strand.
CACCAAATAATAGCGCCAATAATAGCGCCAAATTATGGCGCCAATAATCGCGCCAATATTTGGCCCCATTATTTTGTGCTAAATAATAGCCCAAATATTTTAACATTCATTAATAGCGCCAAATATTGATAATAGTGCCAATATATTAATAGCAACAAATAATTGTGCCTAATAATAGTGCCAAATAATAGCGCCAAATATTTGCACCAAATATTTGCGCCAAATAACTAGGCCAAATAACTGCGCCAAATAATACTGCCAGATAATAGCACCATATAATAGCGCCAAATATATTTTGGCGCCAAATATTCATAGTAGCACCAAAAAATAGCGTCAAATAATAGCGCCAATAATTGCGCCATATAATATCGCCAATAATAGCGCCAATATATTCATAGCGCCAAATAATAGCGCCAATATATTCATAATAGCGCCAATATATAATATTTCCAAATAATAGCGCCAATATATTCATAATAGTGCCAATAATAGTGCCAATAAAAGTGCCAATATATTCATAGTTCCATTTATTCAATATAGCGCCAATAATTTTATAGCGCAAAATAATAGCACCAAATAATTGCGCCAAACAATTGGGCCAAAAAATAGCGCCAAATAATTGTTCCAAATAAGTTCACCTAATAACAGCGTCAAATAATAGCGCCAAATATTTTTTGGTGAAAAATATATAAATAGCGCCAATATATTGCGTCAAATAATTGTGCCAAATAACTGCGCCAAATAACTGCGCCAAATAACTGCGCCAAATTATTGCGCCAAATAATAGCGCCATATAATAGCGCCAAATATTTTTTGGCGCCAAATATTCATAATACTGCCAAATAATAGTGTCAAATAATAGCGCCAATAATAGCGTTAAATTATGTCTCCAATAATCACGCCAATATTTGGTGCCAATATTTGGCACCAATATTTGGCGCCAATATTTGGCGCTATTATTTTGTGCCAAATAGTAGCGCCAATATTTAAACATTCAATAAAAGTGCCAATAAAAGCATCCATAACAGCACTAATAATAGCGCCAATTATAGCGCCATTGTATCGTGCCAATAATAGCGCCAATATATTCATAGCACCATTTAATAGCGCCATATAATAGCACCAAATATTGACACCATATAATAGAGCCATATAATAGCGCCCTATAATAGCACCATATAATAGCGCCAAATAATAGCGCTATATAATAGTGACAAATATAATTTTGCCAAATAATAGCGCCAATATTTAGCACCAATAATATCGCCAATATATTCATAGCACTATTTAATAGGGCCAAATAACAGCGCCATATAATAGTTCCAAATATTAGCGCCATATAATAGTGAAATATAATAGCGCCATATAATAGCGCCATATAATAGTACCAAATAATAGTGCCAAATAATAGCCCCAAATAATAGCGCCAAATAATACCGCCAATAAGGGTGCCAAATAATAGAGCCAAATATCCATAATAGTGCCAAATATTTGGGGCCATATATTCATAGTAGCGCCAAATATTTTTTGGCACCAAATATTTATAATATCGCCAAATAATATGGCCAAATTATAGCCCCATTAATGGGGCCGCTTGCTTGGCCAGCCGGGGGAATTAATTTCCCCGGTTTTCCCTTTGTCCGGCCGGCCCACACCGGCCGGCCGGTTCTGCCAACATGGACCGACAACGGCCAGTCCTTCCTCCTTCGCCGACCCCGGTGGCCCAGAACCGGCCGCCGGTTACCCTACTCCGCCGCGGCCCAGAACCGTCGCGGCCCAGTTAATCCGGCGCGGTGCAACGGCACCGCGCCCCTCCGCCGCGGCCTTGCTCCAGCCGCGGTGTCTTCGGTTTTCTTCGATGCCATGCGACGGCATCACGTCCTTGTTCAACTTCACGGCACGGCGCGACGGTGCCGCGCATTACTTGTCGTACGATCCCGCGTGGTGCGACGACACCACGCCATTCTGTCCCAACCAAATTAGAATCAACATTCAAATTGAAGGAGGGTCGGCTGTGTTTGTGCGGTCCGGCCCCCTATCGTTAATTTATAGTAACTGGTCGTAAATTCACAAAGGACAACAAAGTAGAATTCACGAACGAAATAATTAAATAACCCATTCCTTGAGCGTTGCTAGAACGGGGGTTCACCGCGGAAAAAGACGTCGTGAGGTGAAGCTTCGTAAGTTGAAGGAGAACGTTCGAGGAGGAAGTGGCGTCCCCTTTTCTTTGACACGGGAAGAAGATCGAAAGAGGGTGCGTCATCTATCTTCGGAAACACACCAGCTGCGAAGAGGAGTGAGACGGCGCGCCGCTCTCTTCTTATGGTGACGGCATTCTTCGTTGAAGTCTTGGTGTTCTTCGTCGAAGTCTTGGTGTTCTTCGTCGAAGTCTTGGTGTTCTTCGTGATGAAGATGAAGAGATCTCTCCTCAATTGTCAACACAAAACATCCAACCAAAATAAAATAAGGCTCACCCTTATTTTATTAACTCAATCCAAAATTCAAAAAATTCAAAACTTAAATTAATTAATTAAACTGGGTGTTGGAATACTTAATGAGAGGAGAGGTATAACGACCCATACTTTACATTCATTGTTAGTACTTCAAAAATGGAAGCACACTTATTACAACATATAAAAAAACCAGGAATGGACCGTATAGGTATAGAGTCTTTAGAAACTGGGAAACATAAACAACTGTTTCATAAAGCATCAACTTTGCCTCCCACTTATTTCATCATATCTAGAGTCCCTTTTTGGCATATCCTACTTAATAACCATCTTCCTGACCTGGGGAAATAAAAAATATAAATGGGTGAGCTCAAATTCTCAGTAAGGGTAATGAAAATAAATATCAATCACATCATATACTTAAGAACATAACTTTTGGAAATCATAACCTGCAAAAGAGATCGTAATTTCATAACATGGGATAAATCATAGTAGTGAAATGTAATCCCAATAATCATAACATAAAACATGAAACATTGTGGAATACACACATAATCATAGAGAATCATTTCTTATTAGTCAAGACTCATTGCCAAGACTATCTTAGTGGACAAAGTCCATTTCTGAACCGAGTTCACTCCTCATTTCAGTCCTGTTTCACTGAATCGGTTTAACCTGCCGGTCCAGCCATGTCTATCTCATGAGATATAAAATATTTACCCAATGCATTGGAGGTAAATATAGGTCCCACCCATCTCATAATGATACCATTCTTATGTGTGCCACAAAATCATAAACCATACATCATTGCATAAGCCATGAAATAAAAATGGGATTCTTAAACAATATGACATCATAAAAAAATCATATAAGATAAAGGAATTCATAAAAATAATTCCATCACAACATAATCAAATCAATGTAATAATATGGATAGAAACAGAACCCTATATTTTATTAGATGGAAAATAATTTTGATAAAACACTTGAACTCCGTTCTTGTGGAAAATATCCTTTCTACTTCAAAAACATTTTCCTTTCTTAACATGTCATACAATTTTAAACTAAAAGAAGTTGATTAAAAATAAACATGAAAACTTGTAAAGTAAGCTTCTTGGAAATAATGTTTTAAAAATCCATTCATGCCGTATAAGTTAAAAAACATTTTTCTTGTACTTTTGTCGGAAAAGTCAAAAAGTACCTCATACGAAAAATGACAAAATATTCCTTTCATATCTTTTAATAAAAACTCACCGAAGGGTAAAGTTGGATTTAAACAATTGTAGGTGGATGGAAACAATATTACATATTGAGGAAACATGGATGTGGATGATAAAATACACCCCAGTAAATACCAAAGTATAAACAATCTCGGATAAAAATGAGATTGTGATATTTTCCCTTAACTTAGGTCCGATTTGATTCGTAAGTGTCCGAACCTCCTGTATAATGATTTAAATAATGTTATTTACTTATTCCAGAATCATACTTACTGTTATGATATCATATATGGTCATATTCTTAGCTTCTTATTAGTAATATTTCATTACTACTTGTTATTCGGGTGTTTATTACTTTTTGTTCTTATGCGTGTTTTGTCGAATAAACTCTTATTCTTCTCTTTAGGTTATAGATACCTCATTTCCAGAATGGTATTAGTGTAATATATATCATATTCATTCATTCAATTCATTTATATAATCATTATGCAATGAAGATCATGTAGAACGAGTCGCATCACATCGTGGAGACGGTATTCCGTACGTACGCACGAGTGATGATATCGTTCTTATGATCATGGAATTGTATTAGAGTGTATGTATACTATTTCAGAATCAATATCACTTTATAATAGTCATATATAGTCATTATTTACACCATTATACCCATCCATGTAAGGTGGTGGTGGAAAATAGATTACAGCACGGCGTGGAGACAGTATTCCGTACGTGCGAACGCGCGGTGATTTTTTTTTCCATAGGATGGATAGATTGTGAAATAGGGTTGTTCCATACTTATAATAAAATATCAGTATATTAGTGATACTGATGTTATTACTTCATAATGAAACAACTAAAGAAGAAGAAGTGGAAGAAGAAATAAAGATGAAAGAATTTGTAACGGACATTACCTCTTCTTTGAAGTGCTTCTTTGTGACCTCCTTTTAGGGCACTAAAATAGGTCTTTGAAGAAGACAAGAACCTCTAGGGTGTTTCTAGGCAAGTGGAGAGGAGAAATTTTCAGGGTTTGGCTGGGCATGAAGGCTCAAAGTGGTGTGATGTAGAGGGGGAGGGGGAGGTTCCCTTTTATAAGGGAGGAGAGGGGTACCTTTGGAATAACTAGAACTATTATTTTATTATAAAGTCAAATTCGGTTTTAAATAGCTCAAAATTGATTTATTTAGAATATTAGGTGGGAATGGGTCAAAATACTCTCATCCAATAGAATTTAGACAAGTTTAGGTTCTTATTTTAACCTTATCATTTTGATTTAACATTAAGTTAAATAATTTTACTTTTACCGTGTCTTCTTGTGTTCTTATACTATAAGGTTAATAAACTTACTATAAGTATCCAAAGGAACCCCAAGTTGTTTATTATTAATATATATAACCTTATCTAAGTAATTTGGCCAAACCTTTGATTTTTAGGAATAAAATAACAATTACTAATATAACATTTGTTTTAAAACTATTTTGTGCCAATTTTGAAACTTTTTAGTAATTGATTTTTTTGAAACTCATAACAGAATTTTTAGTTTGAAAAAAGTTAATTAAATAAATAATAACATGTAATATTAACCTAGAAAATTATTTTAATTCATAAAAAGTCTCAAATTACATTTATTTGGGTATTTATAACATCAATTATGTAAATATTTCATTAATAAGATAATTACTGCATCATATTTGTGTCATAAATAAATTAAATTATATAACATCTAAAAAATTAAAAATAAAATATCATTATGTAGGAAATATTTTTATATTTCTAATGAATATTTATAGTCCATTTTATCTTATGTATAACCCTATATTAAAAATTATTTTCTTATTAAACTTTGATTAACTATTTTAACCCTTCTTTAAATAAATTAATAATAAATGTCCTAATCTAATCCAAGTGTGCCTAAATGGTCATATTTTATTCCTAAGGTTGTTTTTGTTCGAATTAGACTTGTCCAATAGAATTAGGACATGTGTTAGGGTAATAATAATATCATTTTTACCCATAATTACCCTATTTACTTTTAACCGTGGTAAAAAAAAGTAAAAAGTTACTATTCACCAAAAATTATTTTCATCTCATTGAACCACATTTTACATACCGACATCAACCGTGTCTCTTGGATTTTTGAAATTCCACTCATAGAAGCTGTAAAAATATGTTTTATGAAAAATTCAGTTTTTTTTAACTACCACTTAGTGGTTTCACTATTCAACAAAAATTGAATGTTTTCAGAAAAATTCCAAAATTTCACCCTAGGGTAATTTCGATATTCCAAATCCAAAAATGAAGTCCATTTTGAAAAATAAAATTTATAAAATTTCAAAAAGTGGTTATTACTATTCATAACGGCTAGTTTTAATAATATTTTAATAGCATATCGTTGTTTAGTGAAACTCGGTATTGCGTATGACGCAAGCTATCGAGGAAGGCCGTGGTTGCGTGTAAAGCAAGCCAAGCTAGTGTTGTGTGTAGTGAAGGATTCCTTTGATGATTTATATAACATAAAAACAAAATATTTCACATAAAAGTCTCAGGTGTCACATTCTACCCCCCTTAAAATGAATTTCGCCCTCGAAATTCGTCACTTTGTATCAAACAGATGAGGATACCACTCCCTCATCATATCCTCAAGCTCCCATGTAGCTTCTTCTAATTGGTGGTTCCTCCATAAAACTTTCACTAATTGAGTGGTCTTGTATCATAGGACTTTTTCGCTACGATCCAGAATCTCTATCGGTTGTTCTTCATAAAAAAGATCTTGCTCCAGCGGTACAACTTCTGAGCTAAGTACATGTGAAGGATCAGGTATGTACTTTCTCAGGAGAGATACATGGAACACATCTTGAACTTGAGAGAGATTCGGTAGAAGCGCCAATCGGTAAGCAACCTTCCCAACACGATCCAGTATTTCGAAAGGACCGATATATCTAAGGCTCAACTTCCCCTTCTTTCCAAATCTCATGACCCTCTTCCAGGGAGATATTCGTAAGAACACTTTATCACCCACTTCAAAATCTAGGTCTTTTCTTCGATTGTCGACATAACTTTTCTGTCGACTCTGAGATGCTCTTATGTGTTGTTGAATAGATCTGAACTTTTCTGCCATTTCATCAACGAGATCAGGCCCTAATAGCTTTCTTTCCCCAACTTCATCCCAGCAAGTTGGAGTCCTACATTTATTTCCATAGAGAGCTTCATAAGAAGCCATCTGAATATTGGAGTGAAAGCTATTATTATAAGAAAATTCCACCAAAGGTAGGTGTTGATCCCAACCACCTTTCAAATCCATAGAGCAAGCTCTCAACATATCTTCTAGAGTTTGAATTGTTCTCTCAGACTGACCGTCTGTTTGAGGATGATAAGGCGTGCTGAAACTCAACTCTGTATCCAGAGTATGCTGAAGACTTCACCAGAACATTGAGGTAAACCTCGGATCCCGATCAGATATAATAGAAAGTGGTACTCCATGAAATCTCACCACTTTCTTCACATATATCCTGGAAAGCTGATCCAGAGGGAAATCCTCTCTAATAGCGATGAAGTGTGCAAACTTTGTAAGACGATCAACTATGAACCAGATAGCATTATTTCCTTTGGATGTTTTAGGAAGTCCTGTGACAAATTCCATAGTAATGTTTTCCCACTTCCATTCGGGTATGGGTAATGGTTGTAACATCCCCTTAGACTTCTGTCTCTCACCTTTAACTTGCTGACAAACCAAGCATCGAGAGACATATTCAGCAACATCTATTTTCATTCCATCCCATCAGAAGTACTCTTTCGGGTCTCTATACATCTTCGTGCTTCCAGGATGAATAGAGAATGAATAACTATGAGCCTCATCCAGCAGATCCTTCTTTAATTCCGGGATGGGAGGAACACAAACCCGATTCCGGAAATTTATTATCCCATCACAATCAAGGTTAAATTTAGGAACATTTCTCACCTTTTTTTGTAACTCGACATCTTCTTTCTGTGCCTCTTTAATCTTCACATGTATATATGGTTGAACATTCATTTGAGAAAGATAATATTTCTCCCCTTCTATTATAATTCCAAGATCCATCCTTTGTAAATCCATAAATATTGGATCTTTTGTGATCCTCATCATGGATAAACTGGCATGGTCTTGTCGACTTAATGCATCTGCCACCTTGTTTGCTTTCCCAGGGTGGTAATGGATTGAGAAGTCATAATCCTTAATCAGATCCAACCATCTTCTTTGGCGCATATTCATATCCTTTTGTGTGAAAATATACATTAAAATTTTATGATCAGTAAAAATATCACACCTTTCACCATAAAGATAATGCCTCCAAATATTTAATGCAAATATTACCACAGCTAACTCCAAATCATGAGTTGGGTAATTTTTCTCATGTATTTTCAATTGTCGTGAGGCATAAGCTATCACCATATCATTTGGCATAAGAACACACCCCAATCCCTTCTTGGATGCATCACTGTAGATCACAAACCTCTCTCCACTACAAGGTAGTGTGAGCACAGGTGCACTGGATAGCCTTCTTTTCAACTCCTTGAAATTCTCTTCACATTCCTCCATCCAAACAAACTTAACTCCTTTCTAAGTCAACATGGTGATTGGATTAGATAATCGTGAAAAACCATTCAAAAAACATCAATAATATCCATCAAAACCAAGAAAACTTCGGATCTCAGTTACTGTTGTTGGTCTCGACCATCTTTTGATAACCTCTATTTTTGCTGGATCCACAGATATCCCCTCTTTTGAGATTATGTGACCCAAAAATGCAACTTTTTGAAGCCAAAATTCACACTTGGTAAATTTGGCATAAAGCTTATCCTTTCTTAGGGTCTTCAATATAATTCTCAAGTGATCTACATGTTCTTCCCTTCTCTTTGAATATACTAGAATATCATCTATAAATACTACCACAAACTGATCAAGATAGTCTCTAAAGACTCTATTCATCAGATCCATAAAGATAGAAGGGGAATTAGTAAGACCAAACGACATCACTATAAATTCATAGTGTCCATACCTTGTACAGAAATCTGTCTTTGGTATATCCTCCCTTTTGACCCTTAATTGATGATACCCTGAACTAAGATCAATCTTGGAAAAGTAGTGAGCTCCTCGTAGTTGGTCAAATAAGTCATCAATGCGTGGGAGATGATATTTGTTCTTGATAGTGATCTTGTTATGTTCTTGATAATCAATGCAGAGTCTCATTGATCCATCTTTATTTTTAACAAACAGAATAGGTTCTCCCCAAGGTGACTCACTAGGGAATATGAACCACTTATCAAGATTCTCTTTGAGTTTCTTCTTCAATTCCTGCAACTCAATTGGGGTCATTCTATAAGGTGTCTTTGAAATAGGCAATGCACCCGGTACGAGTTCTATTGAAAACTCAACTTCACGATTTGGTGGAAGACCCAGTAATTCCTCTGGAAAGACATCATCAAACTTCTGTACAATGGGCATATTCTTAATCGTGAGTTTCTCACCAACCATTTGAGATAAATAACCTTCATTTAGTGGAATCAAGACCCATAAGTTGGAAGGAATATCCACTGGAAGGTTATGTTCAACCTTGCATTGATAGACGATCATAGATTGATCTGGAATATGAAATGTGACTTCCCTTCATTGGAAATTGATATGAGCTCCATATAAATAGAGCCTATCCATGCCAAGAATCACATAAAATTCCACTATTGGAAGGATCACATGATTTTAAGGAATAACATTCCAACAAAATTTGATCGGAGAAGAATTATAAACTTTTGATGCGACTATTGTGCAATTAGGGGTTGTCACAGCTAACTCAACATCTAATTGTCGAGGTAATACGGTGATGTCCTTAGAAAATTCTTCAGAAATAAAAGAGTGGGTGGATCCAGAATCAAATAAAACATTTACTACTTTAGAGTGGATGGTAAGTGTACCTTTCACCACATCGTTATCATACTCCACATTGCTTATAGAAATTTCATGGGACCTTCCTTTATCTTTATCCTTAAGAGTTTGTTGACGTCGACCATCATCATCAACCCTTGAATTTGGGAATTGATTGGCATAATGCCCCATCTCCTTGCACTTGAAACATTGTTGTGTAGTAGGTTAATTCTGTGTATCCCTTCCTTTGTTTCATCATTAGACATCTTCTTCCCATCATCCCGGCATTCAAATGCCCGATGACCTTCCTTTCCACATTTGAAACATTTACTTGTCCCTTTAAGACAACTCCCTCCGTGTTTCTTTCCACACTTTGAGCATAAGAGAAAGATCGTATTATTTTCAGTGTGCTCTTTATATTTTCCTTTGAATTCCATTTTCCTCTTCTTATCAAACCCATATGACTGATGGGTTACTCCAATCTTCATCTCGACTTTGATAGCACATCGAACGATTTCCTCATATCTTTTAAATTCCCTTATGGCTAACACCCTTCGAAGACTTTATTTTAAGCCACTAATGAATCGATCGATCTTACTCTCAGGTTGGATAATAATACTAGAAGCGTACCTTGTAAGTCTTGTAAAATTTTCTTCATAGGTACCAACAGATTCATCATCCTTTTGCTTCAATTCATGAAACTCTTTCTCCATCTTTGTTTGGAGAATACGAGGACAGTACTTATTGAAAAATAAGTTCTTGAACTCGTCCCATTCCATGGACACAATTTCATCCATTTGCCTTGTATTCTTAATAAGATTCCACCATTGATCATCATCAACTTCCAAACGATACACTTCTAAGACAACTTTATCATGTTCATAACATTGAAGAACTGAAAATATCTTTTTAGTAGTACTAATCCATTGTTCAGCAACTAATGGATCAGTAGACCCGCTGAATGAAGGTGGAAGCTGTCTCATGAAGGATTCAACAGAATGTTGCTCCTTCCTTTGCTCGTTTGGAAGTCCTGCATGATTCATAGCTTGGGAAAGTTTTGTGATCATGGCTACAAGATTTTTCATTCTAGCTCCCATAATGTTTGGTTGCTCAGGGGGACAATCATTGAATTGTCTGTCGCATTCCGTATTAACACGGTTCCTTCGGGTTCCAGCCATTGACTAAAACCAAGAAGAATAGGGTGAGAAACACTAATTATAATAGGAAAACCACATAATCAAGAATAAAATTTCACACTTAAGGTCTTATCCAAGGTTATTCATGCCCATTTATAAAACACTAAGATTGTGTTCTATGCTTAGACTTATCCTTAGGGTTCTTACTATGGCTTTCACATCCTAGTTTCCAAAGGTTGACTATACCTTTCCTCTGATACCAACTATAACGACCCATACTTTACATACATTGTTAGTACTTCAAAAATTGAAGCACACTTATTAAAACATATAAAAAAACCAGGAAAGGACTGTATAGGTATAGAGTCTTTAGAAACTGGGAAACATAAACAACTGGTTCATAAAGCTTCAACTTTTCCTCCCACTTATTTCATCATATCTAGAGTCCCTTTTTGGAATATCCTACTTAATAACCTTCTTCCTGACCTGGGGAAATCAAACATATAAAAGGGTGAGCTCAAATGCTCAGTAAGGGTAAAGAAAAGAAATATCAATCACATCATATACTTAAGAACATAACTTTTTGAAATCTTAACCAGCAAAAGAGATCGTAATTTCATAACATGGGATAAATCATAGTATTTAAATGTAATCCCAATAATCATAACATAAAACATGAAACTTTGTGGCATACACATATAATCATAGAGAATCATTTCTTATTAGTCAAGACTAATTTCCAAGACTATCTTAGTAGACAGAGTCCATTTCTGAATCGAGTTCACTCCTCGTTTCAGTCCTGTTTCACTGAACCTGTTTAACCTGCCGTTCCAGCCATGTCTATCTCATGAGATATAAAATCTTTACCCAATGCATTGGAGGGAGATATAGGTCCCAACCATCTCATAATGATACCATTCTTATGTGTCCCACAAAATCATAAACCATACATCATTGCATAATCCATGTAATGAAAATGGGATTCATAAACAACATTACATCATAAAACAATTCATATAAGATAAAGGAATTCATAAAAATAATTCCATCACAACATAATCAAGTCAATATAATAATAGGGATAGAAACAGAACCCTATATTATCTTAGATGGAAAATAATTTTGATAAAACACTGGAACTCCATAATTGAGGAAAATATCCTTTCTACTTCAAAAACATTTTCCTTTCTTAACATGTCATACAATTTTAAACTAAAAGAAGTTGATTAAAAATAAACATGAAAACTTGTAAATGAAAATTCTTTGAAATAATTTTTTAAAAATCCATTCATGCCGTATAAGTTAAAAAAACATTCTTCTTGTACTTTTGTCGGAAAAGTCAAAAAGTACCTCGTACGAAAAATGACAAAAGATTCCTTTCATATATTTTTCTAAAAACTCACCGAAGGGTAAAATTGGATTTAAACAATTGTAGGTGGATGGAAACAATATTACATATTGAGGAAAAATGGATGTAGATGATAAAATACATCCCAGTAAATACCAAACTATAAACAATCTCGGATAAAAATGAGATTGTGATATTTTCCCTTACCTTAGGTCCGATTTGCTTCGTAAGTGTCTGAACCTCCTGTATAATGATTTAAATAATGTTATTGACTTATTCCAGAATCATAATTACTGTTATGATATCATATATGGTCATATTCATAGCTTCTTATTAGTAATATTTCATTACTACATGTTATTCGGGTGTTTATTACTTTTTATTCTTATGCGTGTTTTGTCGAATAAACTCTTATTTTTCTCTTTAGGTTATAGATAACTCATTTACAGAATGTTATTAGTGTAATATATATCATATTAATTCATTAAATTCATTTATATAATCATTATTCAATGAAGATCATGTAGAGAGAGTCGCATCACTTCGTGGAGACGGTATTTCGTACGTACGCACGAGTGATGATATCGTTCCTATGATCGTGGAATTGTATTGGAGTGTATGTATACTATTTCAGAATCAATATCACTTTATAATAGTCATATATAGTCATTATTTACACCATTATACACATCCAAGTAAGGTGGTGGTGGAAAATAGATTACATCACGGCGTGGAGACAGTATTCCGTACGTATGCACGCGCGGTGATTTCTTTTTCCGTAGGATGGATAGATGGTGAAATAGGGTTATTTCATACTTATAATATAATATCAGTATATTAGTGATACTGATTTTATTACTTCATAATGAAACAACTAAAGAAGAAGAATTGGAAGAAGAAATAAAGATGAAAGAATCGGTAACGGACATTACCTCTTCTCTGAAGTGCTTCTTTGAGACCACCTTTTAGGGCACTAAAATAGGTCTTTGAAGAAGACCAGAACCTCTAGGATGTTTATAGGGAAGTGTAGAGGATAAATTGTCAGGGGTTGGCCGACATTTAAGTCTCAAAGTGGTGTGAGAAATAGGGGGAGGAGGTGCCCTTTTATAAGGGAGGAGTGGGGTACCTTTGAAATAACTAAAACTATTATTTTATTATAAAGTCAAATTCGGTTTTAAATAGCTCCAAATTAATTTATTTTGAAGCTAAGGTGGGGATGGGTCGAAGTACTCTCATAAAATATAATTTAGAAAAGTTTAGGTTCATATTTTAACCTTATCATTTAGATTTAACATTAAGTTAAATAATTTTACTTTTACCGTGTCTTCTTGTGTTCTTATACTATTAGGTTAATAAACTTACTATAAGCAGCCAAACGAACCCCAAATTGTTTGTTATTAATATATATAACCTTATCTAAGTCATTTGGCCGAACCATAGATTTTTAGGAATAAAATATCAATTACTAATATAATATTTGTTTTAAAAACTATTTTATGTCAATTTTGACACTTTGTAGTAATTGATTTTTGTGAAACTCATAACAGATTTATTAGTCGAAAAAATTTAATTAAATCAATACTAACAAGTCATATTAACCTATAAAAGTATTGGAATTCAAAAAAATTCTCAAATTACATTTATTTGGGTATTTATAACATCAATTATGTAAATATTTCATTAATAAGATAATTACTGTATCATATTTGTGTCATAAATAAATTATATTATATAATGTCTAAAAATTACAAATAAAATATAATTATGTAGGAAATATTTTTATATTTCTAATTAATGTTTATAGTGTATTTTATCTTATGTAAAACCCTATATTAAAAATGATTTTCTTATTAAACATTGATTTTAACTATTTTAACCCTTCTTTAAATAAATTAATAATAAATGTCCTAATATAATCCATGTGGGCCTAAAAGGACATATTTTATTACTAAGGTTGTTTTTGGTCGAATTACACTTTTACAATAGAATTAGGACATGTTTTAGGGTAATAATAATATCATTTTTACCCTTAATTACCCTATTTACTTTTAACCATGGTAAGAAAAAGTTAAAAGTTACTATTCACCAAAAATTATTTACATCTCATTGAACCACGTTATACTTACTGACATCAACCGTGTGTCTCGGATTTTCGGAATTCCACTCACAGAAGTGGTAAAATTATGTTTTATAAAAAATTCAGTTTTTTTAACTACCACTTAGTGGTTTCACTATTTATCAAAAATTGAAAGTTTTCAGAAAAATACCAAAATTTCACCCTAGTCTAATTTTAATATATCGAATCCAAAAATGAAGTCCATTTTGAAAAATAAAATTTATAAAATTTCAAAAAGTGGTTATTACTATTCATAACGGCTAGTTTTAATAATATTTTAATAGCATATCATTGTTTAGTGAAACTTGGTATTGCGTACGACGCAAGCTATCGAGGAAGGCCGTGGTTGCGTGTAAAGCAAGCCAAGATAGTGTTGTGTGTAGTGAAATATTCCTTTGATGATTAATATAACATAAAAACAAAATATTTCACATAAAAGTCTTGGGTGTTACAACAGGTAAAGTCAAAAGGATTACACAACATAAGTGGGGGGTTAAGAGGAGTTAGGGAGTTAATGGAATTGAAAAGGTGGGGGCTCGTGTGGGCCCCACCTCACCTTTAATCCACTCAAGAGAACCTAAAAAACAGTGGGTCCCACAATAACTCCTACACTTAGGTTCTAACTCATGGAGAAGTGAAATAAAATTCTTAACGAAAATTTTATTTCACTAACACTTAATCCACAAATTTAAACAACTCATAACGAGCAAACACAACTCCAGAAATGGCTTTCGTAAGAAATTACCGGTGCTGCGGTTCCATCGGTGCCCTCGGAATTCGATTCCAAGAACTGGTTCAAAAGATAAGAATTCCCGCCCGTTCGTTCACTGAACGTACCCGTGCTAAACTTTGGATAGAAATTCCGGGCACACCAGGCCTCGGAATCAAGTACCGTATGAAACTGCATTCTTGTAAAATCCCAAAAAAAATTAAGAAAAAATTTCCCTTGAATTTTAAGGCTCTTTACATTACTCCCACCTCATGGCTTTACGTCCCCGTAAAGATACATCGAAAACTAGGGAAACAAATGTGGGTAATGAGCACGCATCTGAGCCTCCCGATCCCAAGTGCTCTCCTGGAGGTTCCCATGCTGCCATCTGATGCGCCCTAGAGGAATCAACCGTCCACGTAGGACCCGCTCCTGTCGATCCTCGATCTCCATTGGGACCTCTACAAAAGTTACCCCATCATCAATGTCGAGCTCCCCATGGTCAATGATATGCATCGGGTCGTGGACGTATCTCCTCAGCTGAGATACGTGGAAGATGTCATGCACCCGGTGCAACTAAGGTGGTAGATCCAGGCGATAGGCCACCTCACCAATCCTGCTGAGGACATGGAAGGGTCCGATGAAGCGTGGAGACAACTTTCCACCTCGGCCAAATCTCCGTATTCCACGTCGTGGTGAGACACGCAAGAAGACGTGGTCGCCATCCTCGAACTCTAGTGGGCTCTGCCTCCTGTCATCATATGACCTCTGCCGGCTCTGAGCTATCCTCATCCGCTCCTGGATGACCTGGACCTTCTCTGTTGTGGCCTAGACCATCTCTGGTCCCACAATTGTTGACTCCCCAGGGTCTCTCCAGCACAAAGGAGATCTATAAGGTCAGTCGTACAACGCCTTGTATGGTGACATCCCGATGGTGGAGTGGTAGCTGTAGTTGTACGCGAACTCCACCAAGGTTCGGTGGTCCTCCCAGCTGCGACCAAAGTCGAGGACACATGCGCGGATCATGTCCTCGAGAGTCTGAATGGTCCTCTCCTTCTGACCATCCGTCTGAGGGTGAAAGGCTGTGCTTAGACGTAGCTGTGTCCCGAATGCCTCCTGAAACCCCTTCCAAAGTTGGGAAGTAAAGAGAGCAACTCGATCGGAGATGATAGATGATGGAACACCATGAAGCCGCACAATCTCCTGAACGTAAAGTCGTCCCAATCTCTCCATTGAGCCCTGCTCTCTGATGGGTAAGAAGTGAGCCGACTTGGTGAGTCGGTCGACAATCACCCAAATGGAGTCGTGACCTCTGGAAGTGCGTGGAAGTCTAATCACAAAGTCCATAGATATCCCGTCCCACTTCCAATCCAGGACCTCTAAGGGTTGAACCAAGCCTGCTGGTACCTGGTGCTCTGACTTCACCTACTGGCAGATGAGGCATCGAGAAAGGAACTCTGTCATAGCCTTCTTCATGCCCAGCCACCAGTGTTGTTGTCTGAGATCCTCGTACATCTTCACCACTCCAGGATGTACCGCCAAGGGAGTGGTGTGAAACTCTCTCAGAAACTCCTCCCGTAAAGTGACTGGTACCAAGGTATGTCCTCTGAAAATAATGTCATGCTCTACTCCAAAGGGGAAACCATCAGGTGCCTGTCCTGAGGATATTTGTGCATGTCGCGTCTCACAGTTAGCATCCCCATGCTGTGCTTCTCTGACCCGCTGCAGTAGTGGAGGGGTGAATATGAGAGACTGAAGGAAGGATTCTCCTTATCTATCCATGAAGGATATCTACAAAGAGACTAGCTGCTCTGTCGCCTCTTCAAGTAGCTGAATGCCCGTCCTCCTACTGAGAGCATCGGCTACCACGTTCCCCTTCCTAGGAGTATAGACTATCTCAATGTTATAGTCCTGGAGGAACGCGAGCCATCCCCGCTATCTCAGATTCAAATACTTCTGAGAGAAGATGTATCTGAGACTCTAATGGTCAGAAAAGACTGTAAAACACTCACCCATCAGATAGTGTCGCCCTGTCTTCAGAGCAAAGACCACTGCTGCTAACTACAGGTCATGGGTAGCGTAGTTCTGCTCATGCGGCCTCAACTGACGTGATCCATAGGTGATCACTGCCCGCTCCTGCATCAGGACACATCCGAATCTGGTCCCTGATGCATCGTAGTAGACTACGTACCCTACTCCTTCCTCAGGCAACCTCAAGATAGGTGCGCTGGTCAATCTCTGTCTCAGCTCCTGGAAGCTCTGATGACATCTGTCTGACCAGACAAAGGGTTTCCCCTTCTTCGTCAAAGATGAGAGTGGTGCCGCAACTCTGGAGAAGTCTGGCACAAATCTATGATAGTATCCAGCTTGTCCCAAGAAACTCTGCACCTCTGTCACGCTCCTGGGTTGCTCCCAAGGTAGCACTGCCTCGATCTTCGCAGGGTCCACCGCAACTCCCGCCTCAGAGATGACGTGTCCCAGTAAGTGGACCTCACGTATCCAGAACTGACACTTAGAGAGATTACCATAAAGTTGGTGCTCTTGGAGTGTGTCTAGTACAACCCCTAAGTGGTAGGCGTGCTCCTCCTCAGTCGTCGAGTAGATCAAAATGTCGTCGATGAAGACCACGACAAATCGATCGAGGTATGGCTGAAAGATCCTATTCATGAGGGCCATGAACACTGCTGGAGCATTGTTTATGCGGAAAGGCACAACCAAAAACTCATAGTGGCCATAACGACACCTAAAGGCCGTCTTCTGCACATCCTCGTCCTGAACTCTGAGATGATGATAGCCTGACCTGAGGTCTATCTTTGAGAACCACCGTGCTCCCTTGAGATGATCGAAGAGGTCATTAATCCTCGATAGCGGATACTTTTTCCTCACTGTCACCTGGTTTAGGTGACGATAGTCGACACAAAGTCGCAAGCTCCCGTCTGCCTTCTTGGCGAACAAAATCGTGTAAGCCCTGGTGAAACACTGGGTCGGATGAACCCCTTTCCCTGCAAGTCCTCCAACTGTACACGCAGCTCTCGAAGCTCGGCAGCAGCCATCCGATATGCTGGAGTCAATATTGGGGCTATCTGGGGTATAGGTCAATATAAAAGTCTACCTCTCTGCGAGGAGGTAGCTCTCAAACGTCGTCGGGAAAGACGTCTGCATACTGATCCACCACTGCAGGAAAACTAGGACTCCGCATGTCAACTGCTCCTAGGATGAGACTAGCCAACTGGTGAGTGATGGGCTGTCCTCTCTTCCATGGAAGTCCATCCTGTGATGCAAAGGCTCCCTTCTCGCCGGTGAAGGTGAACCTTCTCCCGTCGGTGCGTACACATCGCACCTTGGGCCTAATACAGTCAATCTGTGAATAGACTGTAGATAACCAATCCATGCCCAATATGACGCCATAAGGCCTCGACGCTGCAACAAGAAGATCCCAGCCGAAGCTCTCGCCTCCTATAGTAAGCTCACACTACCAGCACCAGTGCGTAATTGTCGAGACTGCTCCCGTAGGAGTCTCTAGCCGTAAGGATCGACCCAACGACTCTGTCGGAATCTCTGAGCTCCGAACAATGGTAGCGGCTATGAATGAGTGACTCGCTCTTGTGTCTATAAGTACTATATCAAGGGTGGAATAGACACAGATAGTACCTCGAATCATCTCGGGTGCGCCGTGGTCGTAGGCCTCTGCTGCCTGGAGCTGTTCCTGTCTCTGCCCGCCAACTCCCTGTGGTCGGGGTGGACCTCTTGGTGGTGGTGATGGTAAAGCCTCAAAGCGTCGCCCACCACCTGCTGCTCGTCCAGCTCCTCTGCCTCGTCTGCCGGATCCCTGCGGACCACCATGGTCGACCCTCTACCTCTTCCTCAGTGGTCCCTCAACCGTCTGCTGCTCCTCGGCACGGCGGGTCGGGCAATCACGAGCCATGTGGCCCTGCCCACCGCATGAGTAGCACTGCCTACCTCTTGAAAGACTAGCTCCACGCTGTGTGCCCCGCACTGCTGAGCCAGAGTCCTGAGGTCGTCTGCCTGAGGGGCTGGTCTTCCTGGACCCATGTGTCATCCATCGACTGCCTGCTGCAGAAGACTCTGCTACGTGCCGCCCTGCGGTGGGTCTCGACACTGGTGTAGACTCAGCAAGAAAGCTCTCGATCAAAAGGGCCCGCTCCAGTACTCCTGTCTGAGTGAGAATGCTGAGGGAGATTAGTGATGCCCTGATCTTGTGTCTTAATCCCTGCTCAATGGTCCAGACCTAGAATAATGGGTCCCGTTCCATGTCTGTAGTGTAGCACGAGAGATCGGTAAATCTCGCTGAGTACTGGGCGACCGTCATGCTACCCTGCCGCAGTTGAAGAAGCTCCTGGATGCGCACTGCACGGAGGGTGGCTGGGACGAACTTTGAGCAGAAGAGGCTCTCAAAATCTGTCCAGAGAAGAGATGCCTTATCGTGCAACTAGAGCATCAAGCTTCACCATCGGCCCACTGCCGCGTGCAGTAGGCTCGCTGCGAGGATCACCATGAGGTCTGATGGTGTCCTCACTAACCTGAAAACACTCACCACTGCCTCTAGCAAGTCCTCAGCTACCTGGAGGTCCGTCTCCCCACGGATCCCGGGCGGTCGTTGGCGCTGGAACTCATGCAGTGCACTGAGGAGACGTACATCGTCAGTGGCTGGTGCTAGAAGCATCGGTGGTTCGGCGGGTAGATGTACTGTCGGTGCCACTGCTGACAAAGGGCCCTGCAGCGAGGCCTTGTCGCTCGGTGAGCTGTCGTTACGCTAAACTATCGGAACCCTAGCTGGCTGCCGTCGTGGGGCTATCCTCAAAAGGAAACAGGTGCGCCATGGTCAGAACAGTATTCCTGGAGAGCTGATACAAAGTAATCGCAAAGAAAACATGAAACACACAAGCAATCAGTGTTTTCGTGCATTAAGTCGAAAATCAGAAGTTAGGGTCCTGGTGTACGGTTACGTCGGCCGCCGCCCCAACACTGGACTCCCTGGACTGATAACCACACTCAATACGCTTAACATTATTTCTTCACATAGAAAAATATTAGAGTCCATGTTCTACGGTATAACTGAACTCCTCTGATACCAATTTGTCACGACCCGTCCTTGGGTCCCATGCCGTGACTACCCCAAACCCGCCTTCCATAGGCCAGGGGCTGGCGACTAGCACCAAGGTGTAAATCCACTGTAAAAAGGGAAGGCATTGCCTTTGTAAAGTAAACAAACACCACAGAGCAAGCAAGAAGTAGAAGTAAACACTAACTAAGAACAGAGTACAACAGTAAGTGCGGAAAGTAAGTGGGCCAGTATACAAACCCAAACTGAATGTAAAGTACAACTAGAAAGAGAAAAAAGCAACTGAAAAGTAAATCCGCAACGACGAGCTGTCCACTGGGAAATCCCACCTGAAGAGTTAGTACAGATAGCCTCCTCTACTCCTCGGGTGCAGCCGACCGCTCCGATTACGTCCCGTCCAGTGGTCCACCTCCATGTACCATCCTTCTCCACAAGCCTCAACCACGATCAGCGATGTCCGTCGTCTATAACCAACACAAATTAGTGATGGCATAGCCCGTTCAGGGGTGAGTATAAGCTACTCAGTAGAGACCCCGAGACCCCCGAAGGTCTCCCAGAATCCACAAGGATTATCCACAAAGGAAAGATACAATCCCAAAGTAACATTCGACATGGCTTACGTATATGCCCATACATATACCTAAGTCATCAATTCTCGTTCGGCTCCAACATCCGAGCCCAAGTACAACCCAGTCCACACAGAAAAGTAAAATGTAAATCCACATAGGATAACACAACACAATCCACATAGGAAGGTAAAAAAGGATTCAACTCACACAGGTATACTTCTTTGTATGACGATAGAGATGATCAGATGTTACCACTAATTCATCTAAGTCGTCGGACCCACAAAGGTTCGATAGGTACTAACCCCCGCAATGATCCACAAAGGATCAGACGCACAAAGGAATGATAGGTAACTAACCCCCGCAATGACCCACAAAGGATCTGACCCACAAAGGATCGATAGGTAACTAACCCCCTCAAAGACCCACACAGTATCGGACCCACACAGGATAGATAGGTAACTAACCCCCGCAAAGACCCACACAGGATCGGACCCACACAGGATCTGTAGGCGCTAGCTCACACAGAACCGCTGAGCGCTGACCCACATAGGATCGGACCCACACAGGATCGGTAGCACTGATCCACATAGGATCGCTGAGTGCTATAGTCATCGTCGTCAAATCCACTGAGGATATCTGTATAGTCGTCGTAGTAGTAGTACTTGTAGCCAGCTCTAGGGTTCCCGCACACAGCAATCTCGTTCGGGAGGGTCCGCTCCATGAGCCAAGAGGTTGATACATAAAATGAAACATAGTCTGGAGTTGATGTATCCAACGGTTCAGTATCGTCATCATGAACTCAACGTCGCAGACGACACGTCAATCGGACACCCGGTCTGTGAGTTATTGGCTTTTTCGTCCCAGTGGCCTAGTTGTTTTTTAAGGAAAAACCAACCCGACTGTACTCCACCTGCGTCCAAACCTTAGGCAAAGTAAGCCAAAAGATCCATCTCACATAGAGGAATCCAACAAAGCTGACGGCACATCAATGGGACGTCTGTAGCTCAAGATATGAGCGTTTCCGCTCCGAGGGCCAGGTTGGTTTCGTGTACGAACCAACCCGGTCTAAATCAAAGTATTCCGAAACCTTGAGTGCGATATACCAAAACGACCATCTCGATTCAAGGATCGCATCGCAATTGAAGGTGCGTCGATCGGAGGTCTGTAGCCCATGTTATGGGCAAAAGACCGAAGATGGTCCGAAAATGGGGGTATCGAGCCCGGACCGACCCGACCCGAGACCCCCCGGTCGGCCCGAACCGGGTCGACCCGCCCCGGGTCTGGGCGGCCCGGCCCGGCCCGGCCTACGACCCGGCGTGCTGGCGCCAGCTAGCTCGGCCAAGCGTCTGAGCTGTTCCGGCTCGCGGAGGGGGGGGGGGGCTTCCCCCCCCACCCAGTTTTCCTATAACCGCGGCCCCATTAATGGGGCCTCTTTCTTGGCCGATAACAACACCAATAATAGCGCCAATAATAGCCCCAATAATAGCATCAATATATAGCGCCAATAACAACACCAATAATAGCGCCAATAATAGCGCCAATAATAGCGCCAATAATAGCGCTAATATATTCATAGCGCCACTTAATAGCACCATATAATAGGGCCATATAATAGCACCAAATATTAGCGCCATATAATAGCGCCATATAATAGCACCATATAATAGCGTCAAATAATTGCGCCATATAATAGCACCATATAATAGCGCCAAATTATCATGCCAATATATAGCGCCAATATATATCGCCAATAATATCGCCAATATATTCATAGCGCCATTTAGTAGGGCCAAATAATAGCGCCATATAATAGCGCCAAATATTAGTGCCATATAATAGCGCCAAATATTAGCGCCATATAATAGCGCCAAATAATAGCGCCATATAATAGCGCCAAATATAATAGCGCCAAATAATAGCGCTAAATAATAGAGCAAAATAATATTGCTAAATAATAGCACCAAATATTTGCTTCCAAATATTCATAGTAGCGCCAAATAATAGTGCCAATAATAGCGCCAAATAATAGAGCCATATATTCATAATAGCGCCAAATATTTGGCGCCATATATTCATAGTAGCGCAAAATATTTTTTGGCACCAAATATTCATACTAGCGACAAATAATAGTGCCAAATTATAATGGCAATAAAAGTGCCAAATAATAGCACCAATAATTGCCCAATATTTAGCGCCAATATTTGGCACCAATAATATTTGGCGCCAGTATTTGGCGCTATTATATGGCGCCAAATAATTGCACCGATATTTTAACATTCAATAATAGCGCCAAATATTCATAATAGCGCCAATATTTTAACATTCAATATATTTTCAGTGTTATTTTAACATTAAATACAATAGCGCCAAATATATTTTTTGTGTTATTTTAATATTCATAATAGCGCCAATATTTTAATAGCGCTAATATTTTAATAGCGCCAATACTTTAGTAGCGCCAATAATAGCTTCAAATAATACCGCCAAAGAATAGCGCCAATATTATAACATTAATTAATAGCGTCAAATATTCATAATAGCGCCAATATATTAATAGCGGCAAATAATTGCACCTAATAATTGCGCCAAATAATAGTGCCCAATATTTTTAGGTGCCAAATATTTTTAGGTTCCAAATATTCACAATAGTGCCAAAAAATAGCGCCAAAAAATAGTTCCATATAATAGCGCCAATAATAGCACCAAATAATTGTTCCAATAATAGCGCCAATATATTCATAGCACCAAATAATAGTGCCAATATATTCATAATAACACTAATATATACTAGCGCCAACTAATAGCACCAATATATTCATAATGGTTCCAATAATAGCGCCAATATATTTATAGCGCTATTTATTCATAATAGCACCAATATATTTATAGCGCAAAATAATTGCGTCTAATAATAGTGCCAAATAATAGCGCCAAATAATTGTGCCAAATAATTGTGCCAAATAAATGCGCAAAATAATTACGCCTAATAAGAGCGCCGAAAAATAGCTTCATATAATAGTGCCAAATATTTTTTGGCGAAAAATATACAAATAGCGCCAATATATTGCACCAAATAATTGCACAAAATAATTACGCCAAATACTTGCACCAAATAATAGCGCCAAATAATAGCACCATAAAAAAGTGCCAAATATTTTTTGGCGCTAAATATTCATAATAGCGCCAAATAATAGTGCCAAATAATAACACCAATAATAGCATCAAATTATGGGGCAAATAATCGGGCCAATATTTGGCGTTATTATTTTGCGCCAAATTATAGCGCCAATATTTAAACATTCAATAATAGTGTCAATAAAAGCACCAATAACAGCACCAATAATAGCGCCAATAATAGAGCCAATCTATTCATAGCGCCATTTAATAGCGCCAAATAATAGCGTCATATAATAGCACCAAATATTAGCGCCATATAATAGCGCAAAATCATAGCGCCATATAGTAACGCCAAATATAATATCACCAAATAATAGTGCCAAAATATCGCACCAATAATAGCGCCAATATATTCATAGCGCCATTTAATATGGAAAAATAATAGCGCCATATAATAGCGCCAAATATTAGTGCCAAATATTAGCGACATATAATAGCGCTATATAATAGCGCCATATAATAGCGCCATATAATAGCGCCAAATAATAGCACCATATAACAGTGCCAAATATAATAGTGCCAAATAATAGTGCCAAATATAATAGCGCCACATAATAGCACTAGATAATAGCGCCAAATAACATCACCAAATAATAGCACCAAATATTTGGCGCCAAATATTCATAATAGCGCCAAATAATAGCGCCAAATAATAGCGCAAATAATAGAGCCAAATATTCATAATAGCACCAAATATTTTGCGCCATATATTAATAGCAACACCAAATACTTTTTGGTGCCAAATATTCATCATAGCACAAAATTATAGCACCAAAAAACGCACCAAATAGTAGCGCCGATAATAGTGCAAATATTTGGCGCTATTATTTGGCACCAAATAATAGCGCCAATATTTTAACATTCAATAATAGCGCCAAATATTCATAATAGCGCCAATATTTTATCATTCAACATATTTTCACTGTTATTTTAACATCCAATATAATAGCACCAAATATATTTTCAATTTTTATTTTAATATTCATAATAGCACCAATATTTTAATAGCACGAATATTTTAATAGCACCAATTATAGCACCAATGAATGGCGCCAAATATTATTTGGCTCTAAATAATAGCGCCATAATTTTAAAATTCATTAATAACACCAAATATTCATAATAGTGCCAATATATTAATAGTGGCATATAATTGTGCCAAATAATAGCGCCAAATAATAGCGCCAAATATTTGCCCAAAATTACTACGCCACATAATAGCGCGAAATAATAGCTCCAAATAATAGTGCCATGTTATAGCCCGAAATATTTTTTGGCGCCAAATATTTATAATTCCGCCACAAAAAGCGCCCAAAAATAGGGCCAAAAAATAGCGCCATATAATAGAGCCAATAATAGCGCCAAATAATAGCGTGAATAATATCGCCAATATATTCATAGCATCAAATAATAGTTCCAATATATTCATAATAATGCCAATATATAATAGTGCCAAATAATAGCGCCACTATATTCATAATAGTGCCAATATTAGCGCCAATATATTCATAGCGCCATTTATTCATAATAGCGCCAATATATTTATAGCGCCAAATAATTGTGCCTAACAATAGCGCCAAATAATATCGCCAAATAGTTGCGCCAAATAATAGTGCCAATATTTTAACATTCATTAATATCTCCAAATATTCATAATAGCGCCAATATATTAATAGCGCCAAATAATTGCCCCTAACAATAATGCCAAATAATAGCGCCAAATAATAGCGCCAAATATGTGCGTCAAATAACTGCGCCAAATAATAGCGCCAAATAATACCGCCAAATAATTGTGCCCTATAATGGCGCCAAATATTTTTTGGCACCAAATATTCATAATAGCGCAAAAAAATTGCGCAAAAAAGTAGCGCAAGAAATAACGCCAATAATAGCACCAAATAATAGCGCCAATAATAGCGCCAATATATTCATAGCGGAAAATAATAGCCCCAATATATAATAGCGTTAAATAATAGCGCCATATAATAACACCAAATATTTTTTGGCGCAAAATATATAAATAGAGCCAATATAGTGTGCCAAATAATTATCCCAAATAATTGCGCCAAATAATTGCACCATATAATAGCGCCAAGAATAGCGCCAATATATTTATAGTGCCAAATAATAGCACAAATATATAATAGCGCCAAATAATAGCACCAATATATTCATAATAGTTCAAAAAATAGCGCCAATATATTCATAGGTCCATTAATTCATAATAGTGAAAATATATTTATAGCGCAAAATAATAGCGCCAAATAATTGCGCCAAATATTTGCGCCAAATAATTTTTCCAAATAATTGCGCCAAATAATTGCACTAAATAATTTTTCTTAACAACAGCGCCTAATAACAGCGCCATATATTTTTTGGCACCAAATATATAAATAGCACCAATATATTGTGCCAAATAATTGTGCCAAATAATTGCGCCTAATAATAATGCCAAATTATAGCACCATATAAGAGTGCCAAATATTCATAAAAGCGCCAAATAATAGCGCCAATAATAGCGTCAAATTATGGCGCCAATAATCGCGCCAATATTTGGCGCCAATATTTGGTGCTATTATTTTTGCACAAAATTATAGCCCCAATATTTAAAAATTCAATAATAACACCAATAAAGGAACCAATAACAACACTAATAATAGCGCCATTTAATAGCGCCAAATAAAAGCGCCAAATATTGGCGCCATATAATAGAACCATATAATAGTGCCATATAATAGTGTCAAATAATAGCGCCATGTAGTAGCGCCAAATATAATATCGCCAAATAATAGCGCCAACATATAGCGCCAATAATATCACCATTATATTCATAGCGCCTTTTAATAGGGCCATATAATAGCACCATATAATAGGGCCAAATAATAGGGCTATATAATAGCGTCATATAATAGAGCCATATAATAGCGCCAAATAATAGCGCCATATAATAGTGCCAAATATAATAGCGCCAAATAATCATGCCAATATATAGTTTCAATAATAGCACCAATATATTCATAACGTCATTTAATAGGGCCAAATAATAGCGCCATATTATGGCGCCAAATATTAGGGCCATATAACAGCACCATATAATAGCGCCAAATAATATCGTCATATAATAGCGCCAAATATTATAGCACCAAATAATATCACCAAATAATTGCGCCAAATATTTGGCACCAAATATTCATAAAAGCGCAAAATATTAGTGCGAATAATAGCGCCAAATAATATAGCCAAATATTCATAATAGCGCCAAATATTTGGCTCCATATATTCATAGTAGTGCCAAATATTTTTTGGCGCCAAATATTCATAATAGCGCCAAAAAATAGTGCCAATAAAAGCACCAAATAATAGCACCAATATTTGGTGCCAATATTTGGCACTAATAATATTTAGTTCCAATATTTGGCGCTATTATTTGGCGCCAAATAATAGCGCCAATATTTTAACATTCAATAATAGCGCCAAATAATCATAATAGTGCCAATATTTTAACATTCAATATATTTTCAGTGTTATTTTAACATTCAATATAATAGCGCCAAATATATTTTCATTGTTATTTTAATATTCATAATAGCGCCAATATTTTAATAGTGCCAATATTTTAATAGCATCAATAATAGCACCAAATAAGAGCGCCAAATATTATTTGGCACCAAATAATAGCTTCAAAAAATAGTGCCAATATTTTAACATTTATTAATAGCGCCAATTATTCATAATAGCGCAAATATATTAATAGCAGCAAATAATTGCGCCAAATAATAGCACCAATTAATAGAGCCAAATAATTATGCCAAATATTTTTTTGGCGCCAAATATTCATAATAGAGCCAAAAAATAGCGCCATATAATAGCGCCAATAATAGCGCCAAATAATAGCAACTATAATAGCGCCAATATATTCATAGCGCCAAATAATAATGTCAATATATTCATAATAGAACCAATATATTATGACGCCAAATAATAGCGCCAAATAATACCGCCAATATATTCCTAATAGTGCCAATAATAGCGCAATTTATTTATAATCTCGCCAATATATTTATAGCGCCAAATAATTGCGCCTAAGAATAGCGCCAAATAATAGCACAAAATTACTATGCCAAATAATAGCACCAATTTTTTAACATTAATTAATAGCACCAATATATTAATAGCGCCAAATAATAGCACCAAATAATGTCGCAAAATAGTAGCGCCATATAATAGCGCCAAATATTCATAATTGCGCAAAAAAATAGCGCCAATAATAGCGCCAAATAATAGCACCAATAATAGCGCCAATATATTCACAGCGCCAAATAATAGCGCCAATATATTCATAATAGAGTCAATATATAATAGCGCAAATATATTCATAATAGTGCCAATAATAGCGCAAATAATAGCTCCAATATATTCATAGCACCATTTATTCATAATAGCGCCAATATATTTATAGCACAAAATAATAGCGCCTAATAATAGCGCCAAATAAGTGTCTCAAATAATTGCGCCAAATAATTGGACAAAATAATTGTGCCTAATAACAGTGCCAAATAATAGTGCCATATAGTAGCACCAAATATTTTTTGGCGCAAAATATTTAAATAGCGCCAATATATTGCGCCAAATAATTGCGCCACATAATTGTGCCAAATAATTGCGCCTAATAATAGTGCCAAATAATAGCGCCATATAATAGCGCCAAATATTTTTTGGCGCCAAATATTCATAATCGCGCCAAATAATTGCGCCAATAACAGCGTCAAATTATGGTGCCAATAATTGCGCTAATATTTGGCGCTATTATTTTGCGCCAAATAATAGCGCCAATATTTAAACATTCAATAATAGTGCCAATAAAAGCACCAATAACATCACCAATAATAGCGCCAATAATAGCGCCAATATGTTCATCGCGCCATTTAATAGCGCCAAATAAAAGCGCCATATAATAGAGCCATATAATAGCGCCAAATCATAGTTCCATATAATTGTGCCAAAAATAATAGCGCCAATATATAGCACCAATAATAGCACCAATATATTCATAGCGCAATTTAATAGGGCCAAATAATAGAGTCATATAATAGCCCCAAATATTAGCGCCATATAATAGTGCTATATAATAGAGCCAAATAATTGCGCCAAAAAATAGCGCCATATAATAGCGCCAAATATAACAGTGCCAAATAATAGCGCCAGATAATAGCTTCAAATAATAGCGCAACAAAATATCACAAAATAATAGCACCAAATATTTGGTGCCAAATATTCATAATAGCACCAAATAATAGTGCAAATAATAGCGCCAAATAATAGAGCCAAATATTCATAATAGCGCCAAATATTTGGCACCATATATTCATAGTAGCGCCAAATATTTTTTGGCACCAAATATTCATAATAGCGCCAATAAAAGCGCCAAATAATAGCGCCAATATTTGGCACCAATAATATTTGGCGCCAATATTTGGTGCTATTATTTGGCGCCAAATAATAGCGCTAATATTTTAACATTCAATAATAGCGCCAAATATTCATAATAGTGCCAATATTTTAATATTCAATATATTTTCTGTGTTATTTTAACATTCAATACAATAGCGCCAAATATATTTTCAGTGTTATTTTAATATTCATAATAGAGAAAATATTTTAATAGCGCCAATATTTTAATAGTGCCAATAATAGCGCCAAATATTATTTGGCGCCAAATAATACCGCCAATATTTAAACATTCATTAATAACGCCAAATAATCATAATAGTTCCAATATATTAATAGCGGCAAATAATTGAGCCTAATAAGAGCGCCAAATAATAGTGCCAAATAATTGCGCCAAATATTTGCACCAAATAACTGCACCAAATAGTAGCACCAAATAACAGCACCATATAACAGCGCCAAATATTTTGTGGCGCCAAATATTCATAATAGCACCAAAAAATAGCGCCATCTAATAGCACCAATAATAGCACCAAATAATAGCGCCAATAATAGCGCCAATTTATTCATAGCGCCAAATAATAGCGCCAATATATTCATAATAGCGCCAATATATAATTGCGCCAAATAATAACGCCAGTATATTCATAATAGTGCCAATATTAGCACCACTATATTCATAGCTCATTTATTCATAATAGCGCCAATATATTTATAGCGCCAAATAATTGCGCCTAACAATAGTGTCAAATAATAGCGCCAAATATTTGCGCCAAATAATATCGCCAATATTTTAACATTCATTAATAGCGCCAATATATTAATAGCGCCAAATAATTGCACCTAATAATAGTGCCAAATAATTGCGCCAAATATTTGGGCCAAATATTTGCGCCAAATAACTGCACCAAATAATAGCGCCAAATAATACCGCCAAATAATAGTGTCATACAATAGCACCAAATATTTTTTGGTGACAAATATTCATAATAGCACCAAGAAATAGCACCATATAATAGCGCCAAATAATTACGCCTAATAATTGCACCAAATAATACTGCCATATAATAGCGCCAAATATTTTTTGGCGCCAAATATTCATAATAGTTCCAAATAATAGCGCCAAAATAATAGCGCCAAATAATAGCGCCAATAATAACATCAAATTATAGCGCCAATAATCGCACCAATATTTGGCGTTATTATTTTGTGCCAAATAATAGCGCCAATATTTAAATATTCTATAATAGCGCCAATAAAAGCGCCAATAAGAGCACCAATAATAGCGCCAATAATAGCGCCAATATATAGCACCAATAATAGTACCAATATATTCATAGCGCCATTTAATAGCGCCATATAATAGCGCCAAATATTAGTTCCATATAATAGCCCCATATAAAAACACCATATAATAGCGCCAAATAATAGCACCATATAATAACACCAAATATAATAGCGCCAAATAATAGCACCAATATATATCGCCAATAATAACGACAATATATTCATAGTGCTATTTAATAGGGAAAAATAATAGTGCCATATAATAGCGCCAAATATTAGCGCCATATAATAGCGCCAAATATTAGCATCATATAATAGCGCCAAATAATAGAGCCATATAATAGTGCCAAATATAATAGCGCCAAATAATAGCGCTAAATAATAGTGCCAAATAATATCGCCAAATAATGGCACCAAATATTTGGTGCCAAATATTCATAATAGCGCCAAATAATAGCTCCAATAATAGTGCCAAATAATAGAGCGAAATATTCATAATAGTGCCAAATATTTGGCACAATATATTCATAGTAGCGCCAAATATTATTTGGTGCCAAATATTCATAATAGCGCCAAATAATAGCGCCAAATTATATCGCTAATAAAAGCGCCAAATAATAGCACCAATACTTGGTGCCAATATTTGGCACCAATAATATTTGGCACCAGTATTTGGCGCTATTATTTGGTGCCAAATAACAGCGCCAATATTTTAACATTCAATAATGGTGCCAAATATTCATAATAGCGCCAATACATTAACATTCAATATATTTTCAGTGTTATTTTAACATTCAATATAATAGCGCCAAATATATTTTCAGTGTTATTTTAATATTCATAATAGCGCCAATATTTTAATAGCACCAATAATAAAGCCAAATAAAAGTGCCAAATATTATTTGGCACCAAATAATAGCACCAAATAATAGTGCCAAAAAATAGCGCCAAATAATAGAGCCAAAAAATAGCGCCAATATTTTAACATTCATTAATAGCGCCAAATAGTAGCGCCAAATATTTTTTGGTGCCAAATATTCATAATAGTGCCAAATAATAGAACCAAATTATATCGCCAATAAAAGCGCCAAATAATTGCGCCAAAACTCGGCGCCAATATTTGGCGCTATTATTTGGCGCCAAATAATTGCTCCAATATTTTAACATTCAATAATAGGGCCAAGTATTCATAATAGCGCCAATATTTTAACATTCAATATATTTTCAATGTTATTTTAACATTCAATATAATAGCACCAAATATATTTTCAGTGTTATTTTAATATTCATAATAGCGCTAATATTTTAATAGCGCCAATATTTTAATAGTGCCAATAATAGCACCAAAAAATAGAGCCAAATATTATTTTGGGCCAAATAATTGCGCAAAATAATAGCGCCAATATTTTAACATTAATTAATAGTGCCAAATATTCAAAATAGCGCCAATATGTTAATAGCAGAAAATAATTGCACCTAATAATAGCACCAAATAATAGTGCCAAATAAGTGCACCAAATATTTGCACCAAATAACTACGTCAAATAATAGTGCCAAATAATAGTGCCAAATAATAGCACCATATAATAGCACAAAATATTTTTTGGCGCCAAATATTCATAATAGCGCCAATATATTCACAGTGCTATTTATTCATAATAGCGCCAATATATTTATAGAGCAAAATAATTGCTCATAATAATAGCAGCAAATAATTGCGCAAAATAATTGCGCCAAATAATTTCACAAAATAATTGCGCCTAATAACAGCGCCAAATAATACCGCCATATAATAGCGCCAAATATTTTTTGGCACAAAATATATAAATAGCGACAATATATTGTGCCAAATAATTGCGCCAAATAATTACGCCAAATAATTACGTCTAATAATAGCGCCATATAATAGCGCCAAATATTTATTGGTGCCAAATATTTATAATAGAGCCAAATAATAGCACCAAATAATTGCGCCAAATAATAGAGCCAATAATAGCGTCAAATTATGGCGCCAATAATCCCGACAATATTTATACATTCAATAATAGCGCCAATAAAAGCACCAATAATAGCACCAATAATAGCGCCAATAATAGCGCTAATATATACCACCAATAATAGCGCCAATATATTCATAGCGCCATTTAATAGTGAAAAATAATAGCACCATATTATAGCGCCAAATATTAGCGCCATATAATATCACCATATAATAGCACCATATAATAGCGCCAAATAATAGTGTCATATAATAGCGCCAAATATAATAGCACCCAATAATCGCGCCAATAATAGCGCTAATATATTCATAGCGCCATTTAATAGGGCCAAATAATAGCCCCATATAATAGATCCAATTATTAGTGCCATATAATAGCACCATATAATAGCTCCAAATAATAGTGCCACATAATAGCATCAAATATAATAGTGCCAAATAGTAGCGCCAAATAATAGCGACAAATAATATCACCAAATAATAGTGCCAAATATTTTGCGCCAAATATTCATAATAGTGCCAAATAATAGCGCCAATAATAGCTCCATATAATAGAGCCAAATATTCATAATAGCGCCACATATTTGGCGCCATATATTCATATAGCGCCAAATATTTTTTGATGCCAAATATTCATAATAGCGCCAAATAATAGCGACAATAAAAGCGCCAATATTTGGCACCAATAATATTTGTTACCAATACTTGGTGGCAATATTTAGACCTATTATTTGGCGCCAAATAACAGTGCCAATATTTTGACATTCAATAATAGCACCAGATATTCATAATAAGGCCAATATTTTATCATTCAATATATTTTCAGTGTTATTTTAACATTCAATATAATAACGCCAAATATATTTTCAGTGTTATTTTAATAATCATAATAGCGCCAATATTTTAATAGTGCCAATATTTTAATAGCGATAAATAAGAGCGCCAAATATTATTTGGCGCCAAATAATAGCGCCAAATAATAGCGCCAAAACATTGCGCCAAAATTTTAACCTTCATTAATAGCGCCAAATATTCATAATAGCGCCAATATATTAATAGCGGCAAATAATTGTGAGTAATAATAGCGCCAAAAAAAATAGCACCAAATAATTGCGCCAAATATTTTTTGGCGCCAAATATTCTTAATCGCGCCAAAAAATAGCGCCTAAAAATTGCGCAAAATAATAGTGCCAATCGTAGCGCCAAATAATAGCGCCAATATATTCATAATAACGCCAATATATTATAGCACCAAATAATTGAGCCAGTATATTCTTAATAGTGCCAGTAATAGTGCCAATAATTGCGCCAATATTTTCATAGTGCCATTTATTCATAATAGCACCAATATATTTATAGCACCAAATAATTGTGCCTAATAATAGCGCCAAATAATTGTGCCAAATAATTGTGCCAAATAATAGTGCCAATATTTTTACATTCATTAATAGCGCCAAATATTTATAATAGCGACAAATAAGCACGCCTAATAATAGCACCAAATAATATCGCCAAATAAGTGTGCCAAATAAGTGCGCCAAATAATAGCACCAAATAATAGCACTAAATAAATAGCACCATATAAAAGTGCCAAATATTTTTTGGCGCCAAATATTCATAACAAAGCCAAAAAATAGCGCCAAAAAATAGCACCAAAAAACCACGCCAATAATAGAGCCAAATAATAGCGCCAATAGTAGCGCCAATGTATTCATAGCGCCAAATAATAGCTCTAATATATTCATAATAGCGCCAATATATAATAGCGCCCAATAATAGTCCCTATATATTCATAATAGTGCAAATAATAGTGCCAATAAATCCATAGCGTCATTTTTTGATAATAGCGCCAATATATTTATAGTGCAAAACAATTGCGCCTATTAATAGCGCAAAATATTAGCGCCAAATAATTTTGCCAAAAAATTGCGCCAAAAAATTGCGCCAAATATTTGCACAAAATAATTGCACCTAATAATAGCGCCATATAATAGCACCAATAATAGTGCCAATATATTGATAGTGCCAAATATTAGCGCCAATATATTCATAATAGCGCCAATATATAATAGCACCAAATTATAGTGCTAGTATATTCGTAATAGGTCCAATAATAGCGCCAATAATAGTGACAATATATTCATAGCACCATTTATTTATAATAGCGCTAATATATTTATAGAGCCAAATAATTGCGCCTAATAATAGGGCCAAATAATTGCGCCAAATAATTACGCTAAATAACTGCGTCAAATAATAACGCCAATATTTTAACATTTATTAATAGCTCCAATTATTCATAATAGCACCAATATATTAATAGCGCCAAATAACTGAGCCTAATAATAGCGCCCAAAAATAGCGCCAAATATTTGCGCCAAATAACTTCGTCAAATAATAGCGCCAAATAATAGCGCCAAATAGTAGCTCCAATAATAGCGCCAATATATTCAGAGCGCCAATATATTCATAATAGCGCAAATATATAATAGTGCCAATATATTCAAAATAGTGAAAATAATTGCGCCAATAATAGCGCCATTTATTAATAATAGCGCCAATTTATTTATAGCGCAAAATAATTGCGACTAATAATAGCACCAAATAATAGCGCTAAATAATTGTGCCAAAGAATTGTGCAAAATAATTGATCCTAATAACAGTTCAAAATATTAGCACCATATAATAGCGCCAAATATTTTTTGGCGCAAAATATATAAATAGCGCCAAATAATTATACCAAATAATTTCTCCAAATAATTGCGCCTAATAATAGCACCAAATAATAGCGCCATATAATAGCGCCAAATATTTTTTGGTGCCAAATATTCATAATAGCGCCAAATATTAACGCCAAATAAAAGCACCAAATAATAGTGCCAATAATAGCGTCAAATTATGGCCCCAATAATTGCGCCAATATTTGGCACTATTATTTTACGCCAAATAATATCGCCAATATTTAAACATTCAATAATAGCACCAATAAAATTGCCAATAACAGCACCAATAACAGTGCCAATAATAGCGCCAATATATAGGGCCAATAATAGCGCTATTATATTCATAGTGTCATTTAATAGCGCCAAATAATAGTGCCATATAATAGCGCCAAATATTAGCGCCATATAATAGCTCCATATAATAGCGTCATATAATAACGCCAAATAATAGTGCCATATAATATCGCCAAATAATAGTGCCAATATATAGTGCCAATAAAAGCGCCAATATATTCATAGCGCCATTTAATAGGGCCAAATAATAGCGCCATATAATAGCACAAATTATTAGCGCCATATAGTAGCGCCATATAATGGCGCCAAATAATAGCGCTATATAATTGCGCCAAATATAATCGCGCCAAATTATAGTGCCAAATAATATCGCCAAATAATAGCGCCAAATATTTGGCTCAAAATATTTTTAATAGCACCAAAAAATATCACCAATAATAGCACCAAATAATAGAGCCAAATATTCATAATAATGCCGAATATTTGGAGCCATATATTAATAGTAGTGCCAAATATTTTTTGGCGCCAAATATTCATAATAGCGCCAAATAATATCACCAATAAAAGCGCCAATTAATAGCACCAATAATAGCGCCAATATTTGGCACCAATATTTGGCACCAATAATATTTGACGCCAATATTTGGAACCAATATTTGGCGCTTTTATTTGGCACCAAATAATAGCGCCAATATTTTAACATTCAATAATAACGCCAAATATTCATAATAGCACCAATATTTTAACATTCAATATATTTCCAGTGTTATTTTAAGATTCAATATAATAGCGCCAAATATATTTTCAGTGTTATTTTAATATTCATAATAGCACCAATATTTTAATAGTGCCAAAATTTTAATATTGCCAATAATAGTGCCAAATAATAGCATCAAATAATAGTGCCAAAAAATAGCGCCAAAAAATAGCGCCAATATTTTAACATTCATTAATAGCACCAAATATTCATAATAGCGCTAATATATTAATATCGGCAGATAATTGCGCCTAATAATTGCACCAAATAATAGCGCCAAGTAATTACGCCAAATAACTGCGCCAAATAACGACGCGAAATATTAGAGCCAAATAATAGCGCAATGTAATAACGCCAAATATTTTTTGGTGCAAAATATTCATAATAGCGCCAAAAAATAGATCCAAAAAATAGTGCCATATAATAGGGCCAATAATAGCGCCAAATAATAGTGCCAATATTTGCACCAATATATTTATAGTGGCAAATAATAGCGCCAATATATTCATAATTGAGCCAATATATAAAAGCACCAAATAATATCGCCAGTATATTAATAATAGTACCAATAATAGGGCCAAGAATTGCACCAATATATTCATAGCACCATTTATTCATAATAGCACCAATATATTTTTAGCGTAAAATAATTGCGCCTAATAATAGCGCCAAATAATAGTGCCAAATAATTACGCCAAATAATAGCGCCAATATTTTAACAATCATTAATAGCGCCGGATATTCATAATAGAGCCAATATATTAATAGCGCCAAATAAGTGCGCCTAATATTAGTTCCAAATAATAAATCCAAATAATAGCGCCAAATAATAGCACTATATAATAGCGTCAAATATTTTTTGGCGCCAAATATTCATATTAGCGCCAAAAAATAGCGTCAATAATAGCATCAAATAATAGCGCCAATAAAAATGCCAATATACTCATAGCGCCAAATAATAGCACCAATATATAATTGCGCCAAATAATAGCGCCAATATATTCATAATAGTGCCAATAGTTGCACCAATATATTCATAGCGCCAGTTATTCATAATAGCCCTAATATATTTATAGCGCAAAATAATTGCACCAAATAATTACGCCAAATAATTGAGCCAAATAATTGCACCAAATAATTGCGCAAAATAATTGCGCCTAATAACAGTGCCAAATAATAGCGCTCTATAATAGCGCCAAATATTTTTCGGCGCAAAATATATAAATAGCGCCGATATATTGCGCCAAATAATTTCACCGAATAATTGGGCCAAATAATCGCACTAATATATAGCGCCAATAATAGTGCCGATATATTCATAGCACCATTTCATAGAGCCAAATAATAGCGCCAAATATTAGCGCCATATAATAACCCCAAATAGTAGCGCAATATAATAGTGCCAAATATAATAGCGCCATATATTTGGCGTCAAATATTTATAATAGTGCCAAATAATAGCGCCAATAATAGCGCCAACTAATAGAGCCAAATATTCCTAATAGCACCAAATATTTTGTGCCATATATTCATAGTAGCGCCAACTATTTTTTGGCGCCAAATATTCATAATAGCGCCAAATGTTAGCGCCAAATTATAGCGTTAATAAAGCACCAAATAATAGCGCCATTATTTGGCACCAATAATATTTGGCGCCAATATTTGGTGCTATTATTTGGCGCCAAATAATAGCACCAATATTTTAACATTCAATAATAGCGCCAAATATTCAAAATAGCACCAATATTTAAACATTCAATATATTTTCAGTGTTATTTTAACATTCAATATAATAGCGCCAAATATATTATCAGTGTTATTTTAATATTCAAAATAGCTCCAATATTTTAGTAGCACCAATATTTTAATAACGCCAATAATAGCGCCAAATAAGAGCGCCAAATATTATTTGCCGCCAAATAACAACGCCAAATAATAGGTCCAAATAATAGCGCAAAAAATAGCGCCAAAAAATAGCGCCAAATAATAGCGCCAATATATTCATAGCACCAAATAATAGTGCCAATATATTCATAATAGTGCCAATATATTATAGTGCCAAATAATAGCACTAGTATATTCATAACAATGCCAATAATAGCGCAAATATATTCATAGCACCATTTATTCATAATAGCGCCAATATATTTATAGTAGCAAATAATTGCGCCTAATAATAGCGGCAAATAACTGTGCCAAATAATTACGCCAAATAATTGGGCCAATATTTTAACATTCATTAATATCGCCAAATATTCATAATAGCGCCAAATAATTAAGCCTAATAATAGCGCCAAATAATTGCGTCAAATATTTGAGCCTAATAACTACACCATATAATAGCACCAAATATTTTTTGGCGCAAAATATATAAATATCGCCAATCTATTATGCCAAATAATTGCGCCAAAGAGTTGCGCCAAATAATTGCGCCTAATAATAGCGCCATATAAGAGCGCCAAATATTTTTTGGCGCCAAATATTCATAATAGCACCAAATAATACCGCAAAATAACTGCACCAATTATTGTGTCAAATTATGGCGCCGATAATCGCACCAATATTTGGCGCTATTATTTTACGCCAAATAATAGCGCCAATATTTAAACATTCAATAATAGCGCCAATAAAAGCGTCAATAATAGCACCAATAATAGTGCCAATAATAGCGCCAATATATTCATAGTGCCATTTAATAGTGCCAAATATTAGTTCCAAATATTAGCGCCATATAATAGCGGCAAATCATAGCACCATATGATAGCGCCAAATATAATAGCGCCAAATAATAGCGCCAATATTTTGCACCAATAATAGCGCCAATATATTCATAGTGTCATTTAATAGGGCCTAATAATAGCGCCCTATAATTGCGCCAAATATTAGCGTCAAATATTAGTGCCATATAATAGCACTATATAATAGCGCCATATAATAGTGCCAAATAATAGCACCAGATAATAGAGCCAAATATAATAGCACCACATAATAGCACCAGATAATAGCGCCAAATAATATCGCCAAATAATAGCACCAAATATATGGCGCCAAATATTCATAATAGCGCCAAATAATAGTGTCAAATAATAGCACAAATAATAGCGCCAAATAATAGATCCAATTATTCATAATATCACCAAATATTTGGTGCCATATATTCATAGTAGCACCAAATATTTTTTGGCGCCAAATATTCATAATAGCACCAAATAATAGAGCCAATAAAAGCGCCAATAGTAGCGTCAATATTGGGTTCTAATATTTGCCACCAATAATACTTGGCGCTAATATTTGGCGCCAATATTTGGCGCTATTATTTGGAACCAAATAATAGCTCCAATATTTTAACATTCAATAATAGCGCCAAATATTCATAATAGCTCCAATATTTTAACATTCAATATATTTTCAGTGTTATTTTAACATTCAATATAATAGCGCCAAATATATTTTCCGTGTTATTTTAATATTTATAATAGCATAAATATTTTAATAGCACCAATATTTTAATATCGCCAATAATATCGCCAAAAATTGGCACCAAATATTATTTGGCGCCAAATAATAGCATCAATATTTTAACATTCATTAATAGTGCCAAATATTCATAATAGTGCCAATATATTAATAGCGGCATATAATTGCGCCTAATAATTGCGCATAATCATTGCACCCAATAATTGCACAAAATATGTGTGCCAAATAATTGCACCAAATAATATCGCCAAATAATAGCGCCAAATAATAGAGCCATATAATAGCGCCAAATATTTTTTGGCCCCAAATATTCATAATAGCGCCAATATATAATAGCGCCAAATAATAGCGCCAGTATATTCATAATAGTGCCAATATTAGCGCCGATATATTCATAGCTCCATTTATTCTTAATAGCGCCAATATATTTATAGCGCCAAATAATATCACCAATATTTTAACATTCATTAATAGAGCCAAATATTAATAATAGCGCCAATATATTAATAGTGCCAAATAAGTGCACCTAATATTTGCGCCAAATAACTGCACCAAATAATAGCGCCAAATAATACCGCCAAATAATAGTTCTAAATAATACCGCCAAATAATAGCGCCATATAATGGCGCCAAATATTCATATTAGTGCCAAAAAATAGCACAAAAAAATAGCGCCAAATAATATCGCCAATAATAGCGCCAAATTATAGCGCTAATA
The DNA here is from genome assembly GCA_963277665.1 of Viscum album. Classification (NCBI taxonomy): domain Eukaryota; kingdom Viridiplantae; phylum Streptophyta; class Magnoliopsida; order Santalales; family Viscaceae; genus Viscum; species Viscum album. The sequence goes on from OY728127.1 coordinate 901,112,446, forward strand.
ATAGCGCCAATATATTCATAGCGCCAAATAATAGCACCAATATATTAATAATAGCGCCAATATAAAATATCCCCAAATAATAGAGCCAATATATTCATAATAGTGCCAATAATAGCGCCAATAATTGCCCCAATATAGTCATAGCGCAATTTCATCATATTAGAGCCAATATATTTATAGTGCCAAATAATTGCGCCTAATAATAGCACCAAATGATTGCACCAAATAATTATGCCAAATAATAGCGCCAATATTTTAACATTCATTAATAGCACTAAATATTCATAATAGCGCCAATAAATTAATAGCACCAATATATTTATAGTGGCAAATAATAGCGCCAATATATTCATAATTGAGCCAATATATAAAAGTACCAAATAATATCGCCAGTATATTAATAATAGTACCAATAATAGGGCCAAGAATTGCACCAATATATTCATAGCACCATTTATTCATAATAGCACCAATATATTTTTAGCGTAAAATAATTGCGCCTAATAATAGCGCCAAATAATAGTGCCAAATAATTACGCCAAATAATAGCGCCAATATTTTAACAATCATTAATAGCGCCGGATATTCATAATAGAGCCAATATATTAATAGCGCCAAATAAGTGCGCCTAATATTAGTGCCAAATAATAAATCCAAATAATAGCGCCAAATAATAGCACTATATAATAGCGTCAAATATTTTTTGGCGCCAAATATTCATATTAGCGCCAAAAAATAGCGTCAATAATAGCATCAAATAATAGCGCCAATAATAATGCCAATATACTCATAGCGCCAAATAATAGCACCAATATATAATTGCGCCAAATAATAGCGCCAATATATTCATAATAGTGCCAATAGTTTCACCAATATATTCATAGCGCCAGTTATTCATAATAGCCCTAATATATTTATAGCGCAAAATAATTGCACCAAATAATTACGCCAAATAATTGAGCCAAATAATTGCACCAAATAATTGCGCAAAATAATTACGCCTAATAACAGTGCCAAATAATAGCGCTCTATAATAGCGCCAAATATTTTTTGGCGCAAAATATATAAATAGCGCCGATATATTGCGCCAAATAATTTCACCGAATAATTGGGCCAAATAATCGCACTAATATATAGCGCCAATAATAGTGCCGATATATTCATAGCACCATTTCATAGAGCCAAATAATAGCGCCAAATATTAGCGCCATATAATAGCCCCAAATAGTAGCGCAATATAATAGTGCCAAATATAATAGCGCCATATATTTGGCGTCAAATATTTATAATAGTGCCAAATAATAGCGCCAATAATAGCGCCAACTAATAGAGCCAAATATTCCTAATAGCACCAAATATTTTGTGCCATATATTCATAGTAGCGCCAACTATTTTTTGGCGCCAAATATTCATAATAGCGCCAAATGTTAGCGCCAAATTATAGCGTTAATAAAGCACCAAATAATAGCGCCATTATTTGGCACCAATAATATTTGTCGCCAATATTTGGTGCTATTATTTGGCGCCAAATAATAGCACCAATATTTTAACATTCAATAATAGCGCCAAATATTCATAATAGCACCAATATTTAAACATTCAATATATTTTCAATGTTATTTTAACATTCAATATAATAGTGCCAAATATATTATCAGTGTTATTTTAATATTCAAAATAGCTCCAATATTTTAGTAGAACCAATATTTTAATAACGCCAATAATAGCGCTAAATAAGAGCGCCAAATATTATTTGGCGCCAAATAACAACGCCAAATAATAGGTCCAAATAATAGCGCAAAAAATAGCGCCAAAAAATAGTGCCAAATAATAGCGCCAATATATTCATAGCACCAAATAATAGTGCCAATATATTCATAATAGTGCCAATATATTATAGCGCCAAATAATAGCACTAGTATATTCATAACAATGCCAATAATAGCGCAAATATATTCATAGCACCATTTATTCATAATAGCGCCAATATATTTATAGCAGCAAATAATTGCGCCTAATAATAGCGGCAAATAACTGTGCCAAATAATTGCGCCAAAGAATTGGGCCAATATTTTAACATTCATTAATATCGCCAAATATTCATAATAGCGCCAAATAATTAAGCCTAATAATAGCGCCAAATAATTGCGTCAAATATTTGAGCCTAATAACTGCACCATATAATTGCACCAAATATTTTTTGGCGCAAAATATATAAATATCGCCAATCTATTATGCCAAATAATTGCGCCAAAGAGTTGCGCCAAATAATTGCGCCTAATAATAGCGCCATATAATAGCGCCAAATATTTTTTGGCGCCAAATATTCATAATAGCACCAAATAATACCGCAAAATAACTGCACCAATTATTGTGTCAAATTATGGCGCCGATAATCGCACCAATATTTGGCGCTATTATTTTACGCCAAATAATAGCGCCAATATTTAAACATTCAATAATAGCGCCAATAAAAGCGTCAATAATAGCACCAATAATAGTGCCAATAATAGCGCCAATATATTCATAGTGCCATTTAATAGTGCCAAATATTAGTGCCAAATATTAGCGCCATATAATAGCGGCAAATCATAGCACCATATGATAGCGCCAAATATAATAGCGCCAAATAATAGCGCCAATATTTTTCACCAATAATAGCGCCAATATATTCATAGTGACATTTAATAGGGCCTAATAATAGCGCCCTATAATAGCGCCAAATATTAGCGTCAAATATTAGTGCCATATAATAGCACTATATAATAGCGCCATATAATAGTGCCAAATAATAGCACCAGATAATAGAGCCAAATATAATAGCACCACATAATAGCACCAGATAATAGCGCCAAATAATATCGCCAAATAATAGCACCAAATATATGGCGCCAAATATTCATAATAGCGCCAAATAATAGTGTCAAATAATAGCACAAATAATAGCGCCAAATAATAGATCCAATTATTCATAATATCACCAAATATTTGGTGCCATATATTCATAGTAGCGCCAAATATTTTTTGGCGCCAAATATTCATAATAGCACCAAATAATAGAGCCAATAAAAGCGCCAAATAATAGCGCCAATAGTAGCATCAATATTGGGTTCCAATATTTGCCACCAATAATACTTGGTGCTAATATTTGGCGCCAATATTTGGCGCTATTATTTGGAACCAAATAATAGCTCCAATATTTTAACATTCAATAATAGCGCCAAATATTCATAATAGCGCCAATATTTTAACATTCAATATATTTTCAGTGTTATTTTAACATTCAATATAATAGCGCCAAATATATTTTCCGTGTTATTTTAATATTTATAATAGCACATATATTTTAATAGCCCCAATATTTTAATATCGCAAATAATATCGCCAAAAAATGGCACCAAATATTATTTGGCGCCAAATAATAGCATCAATATTTTAACATTAATTAATAGTGCCAAATATTCATAATAGTGCCAATATATTAATAGCGGCATATAATTGCGCCTAATAATTGCGCATAATCATTGCACCCAATAATTGCACAAAATATGTGTGCCAAATAATTGCACCAAATAATATCGCCAAATAATAGCGCCAAATAATAGAGCCATATAATAGCGCCAAATATTTTTTGGCCCCAAATATTCATAATAGCGCCAATATATAATAGCGCCAAATAATAGCGCCAGTATATTCATAATAGTGCCAATATTAGCGCCGATATATTCATAGCTCCATTTATTCTTAATAGCACCAATATATTTATAGCGCCAAATAATAGCACCAATATTTTAACATTCATTAATAGAGCCAAATATTCATAATAGCGCCAATATATTAATAGTGCCAAATAAGTGCACCTAATATTTGCGCCAAATAACTGCACCAAATAATAGCGCCAAATAATACCGCCAAATAATAGTTCCAAATAATACCGCCAAATAATAGCGCCATATAATGGCGCCAAATATTCATATTAGTGCCAAAAAATAGCACAAAAAATAGCGCCAAATAATATCGCCAATAATAGCGCCAAATTATAGCGCTAATAATAGCGCCAATATATTCATAGCGCCAAATAATAGCACCAATATATTAATAATAGAGCCAATATAAAATATCCCCAAATAATAGCGCCAATATATTCATAATAGTGCCAATAATAGCGCCAATAATTGCCCCAATATAGTCATAGCGCAATTTCTTCATAATAGAGCCAATATATTTATAGTGCCAAATAATTGCGCCTAATAATAGCACCAAATGATTGCACCAAATAATTATGCCAAATAATAGCGCCAATATTTTAACATTCATTAATAGCACTAAATATTCATAATAGCGCCAATAAATTAATAGCACCAATATATTTATAGTGGCAAATAATAGCGCCAATATATTCATAATTGAGCCAATATATAAAAGCACCAAATAATATCGCCAGTATATTAATAATAGTACCAATAATAGGGCCAAGAATTGCACCAATATATTCATAGCACCATTTATTCATAATAGCACCAATATATTTTTAGCGTAAAATAATTGCGCCTAATAATAGCGTCAAATAATAGTGCCAAATAATTACGCCAAATAATAGCGCCAATATTTTAACAATCATTAATAGCGCCGGATATTCATAATAGAGCCAATATATTAATAGCGCCAAATAAGTGCGCCTAATATTAGTGCCAAATAATAAATCCAAATAATAGCGCCAAATAATAGCACTATATAATAGCGTCAAATATTTTTTGGCGCCAAATATTCATATTAGCGCCAAAAAATAGAGTCAATAATAGCATCAAATAATAGCGCCAATAATAATGCCAATATACTCATAGCGCCAAATAATAGCACCAATATATAATTGCGCCAAATAATAGCGCCAATATATTCATAATAGTGCCAATAGTTTCACCAATATATTCATAGCTCCATTTATTCATAATAGCCCTAATATATTTATAGCGCAAAATAATTGCACCAAATAATTACGCCAAATAATTGATCCAAATAATTGCACCAAATAATTGCGCAAAATAATTGCGCCTAATAACAGTGCCAAATAATAGCGCTCTATAATAGCGCCAAATATTTTTCGGCGCAAAATATATAAATAGCGCCGATATATTGCGCCAAATAATTTCACCGAATAATTGGGCCAAATAATCACACTAATATATAGCGCCAATAATAGTGCCGATATATTCATAGCACCATTTCATAGAGCCAAATAATAGCGCCAAATATTAGCGCAATATAATAGCCCCAAATAGTAGCGCAATATAATAGTGCCAAATATAATAGCGCCATATATTTGGCGTCAAATATTTATAATAGTGCCAAATAATAGTGCCAATAATAGCGCCAACTAATAGAGCCAAATATTCATAATAGCGCCAAATGTTAGCGCCAAATTATAGCGTTAATAAAGCACCAAATAATAGCGCCATTATTTGGCACCAATAATATTTGGCGCCAATATTTGGTGCTATTATTTAGCCCCAAATAATAGCACCAATATTTTAACATTCAATAATAGCGCCAAATATTCATAATAGCACCAATATTTAAACATTCAATATATTTTCAGTGTTATTTTAACATTCAATATAATAGCGCCAAATATATTATCAGTGTTATTTTAATATTCAAAATAGCTCCAATATTTTAGTAGCACCAATATTTTAATAACGCCAATAATAGCGCCAAATAAGAGCGCCAAATATTATTTGGCGCCAAATAACAACGCCAAATAATAGGTCCAAATAATAGCGCAAAAAATAGCGCCAAAAAATAGCGCCAAATAATAGCGCCAATATATTCATAACACCAAATAATAGTGCCAATATATTCATAATAGTGCCAATATATTATAGCTCCAAATAATAGCACTAGTATATTCATAACAATTCCAATAATAGCGCAAATATATTCATAGCACCATTTATTCATAATAGCGCCAATATATTTATAGCAGCAAATAATTGCGCCTAATAATAGCGGAAAATAACTGTGCCAAATAATTGCGCCAAATAATTGGGCCAATATTTTAACATTCATTAATATCGCCAAATATTCATAATAGCACCAAATAATTAAGCCTAATAATAGCGCCAAATAATTGCGTCAAATATTTGAGCCTAATAACTGCACCATATAATAGCACCAAATAATTTTTGGCGCAAAATATATAAATATCGCCAATCTATTATGCCAAATAATTGCGCCAAAGAGTTGCGCCAAATAATTGCGCCTAATAATAGCGCCATATAATAGCGCCAAATATTTTTTGGCGCCAAATATTCATAATAGCACCAAATAATACCGCAAAATAACTGCACCAATTATTGTGTCAAATTATGGCGCCGATAATCGCACCAATATTTGGCGCTATTATTTTACGCCAAATAATAGCGCCAATATTTAAACATTCAATAATAGCGCCAATAAAAGCGTCAATAATAGCACCAATAATAGTGCCAATAATAGCGCCAATATATTCATAGTGCCATTTAATAGTGCCAAATATTAGTGCCAAATATTAGCGCTATATAATAGCGGCAAATCATAGCACCATATGATAGCACCAAATATAATAGCGCCAAATAATAGCGCCAATATTTGGCACCAATAATAGCGCCAATATATTCATAGTGTCATTTAATAGGGCCTAATAATAGCGCCCTATAATAGCGCCAAATATTAGCGTCAAATATTAGTGCCATATAATAGCACTATATAATAGCGCCATATAATAGTGCCAAATAATAGCACCAGATAATAGAGCCAAATATAATAGCACCACATAATAGCACCAGATAATAGCGCCAAATAATATCGCCAAATAATAGCACCAAATATATGGCGCCAAATATTCATAATAGTGCCAAATAATAGTGTCAAATAATAGCACAAATAATAGCGCCAAATAATAGATCCAATTATTCATAATATCACCAAATATTTGGTGCCATATATTCATAGTAGCGCCAAATATTTTTTGGCGCCAAATATTCATAATAGCACCAAAGAATAGAGCCAATAAAAGCGCCAAATAATAGCGCCAATAGTAGCGTCAATATTGGGTTCCAATATTTGCCACCAATAATACTTGGCGCTAATATTTGGCGCCAATATTTGGCGCTATTATTTGGAACCAAATAATAGATCCAATATTTTAACATTCAATAATAGCGCCAAATATTCATAATAGCGCCAATATTTTAACATTCAATATATTTTCAGTGTTATTTTAACATTCAATATAATAGCGCCAAATATATTTTCCGTGTTATTTTAATATTTATAATAGCACAAATATTTTAATAGCACCAATATTTTAATATCGCCAATAATATCGCCAAAAAATGGCACCAAATATTATTTGGCGCCAAATAATAGCATCAATATTTTAACATTCATTAATAGTGCCAAATATTCATAATAGTGCCAATATATTAATAGCGGCATATAATTGCGTCTAATAATTGCGCATAATCATTGCACCCAATAATTGCACAAAATATGTGTGCCAAATAATTGCACCAAATAATATCGCCAAATAATAGCGCCAAATAATAGAGCCATATAATAGCGCCAAATATTTTTTGGCCCCAAATATTCATAATAGCGCCAAATAATAGCGCCAGTATATTCATATTAGTGCCAATATTAGCGCCGATATATTCATAGCCCCATTTATTCTTAATAGCGCCAATATATTTATAGCGCCAAATAATAGCACCAATATTTTAACATTCATTAATAGAGCCAAATATTCATAATAGCGCCAATATATTAATAGTGCAAAATAAGTGCACCTAATATTTGCGCCAAATAACTGCACCAAATAATAGCGCCAAATAATACCGCCAAATAATAGTTAAAAATAATACCGCCAAATAATAGCGCCATATAATGGCGCCAAATATTCATATTAGTGCCAAAAAATAGCACAAAAAAATAGCGCCAAATAATATCGCCAATAATAGCGCCAAATTATAGCGCTAATAATAGCGCCAATATATTCATAGCGCCAAATAATAGAACCAATATATTAATAATAGCGCCAATATAAAATATCCCCAAATAATAGCGCCAATATATTCATAATAGTGCCAATAATAGCGCCAATAATTGCCCCAATATAGTCATAGCGCAATTTCTTCATAATAGAGCCAATATATTTATAGTGCCAAATAATTTCGCCTAATAATAGCACCAAATGATTGCACCAAATAATTATTCCAAATAATAGCGCCAATATTTTAACATTCATTAATAGCACTAAATATTCATAATAGCGCCAATAAATTAATAGCACCAAATAATTGCGCCTAATAATAGCGCCAAAAAGTAGCGCCAAGTATTTGCGCCAAATATTTGCAAAAAATAACTACGCCAAATAATAGTGCCAAATAATAGAGCCATTTAATAGTGCCAAATATTTTTTGTCGCCAAATATTCATAATAGTGCCAAATAATATCGCCATGAAATAGTGCCAAATAATAGCGCCAATAATAGCACCAAATAATAGCGCCAATATATTATAGCGCCAATATATAATAGCGCCAAATAATAGCGCCAATATATTCATAACAGTGCCAATAATAGCGCCAATATATTCATTGCGCCATTTATTCATAATAGCGCAAATATATTTTTTGGGCAAAATAATTGCGCCTAATAATTGCGCTAAATAACAGCACCAAATAATTGCACCAAATAATTGCGCCAAATAATTGCACCAAATAAATGCACCAAATAATTGGGCAAAATAATTGCGTCTAATAATAGCGCCAAACAAGAGCGCTATATAATAGCACCAAATATTTTTTGGCGCAAAATATATAAATAGCGCCCATATATTGCACTAAATAATTTCGCCAAATAATTGCGCCAAATAATCGCACCGATATATGGTGCCAATAATAGGGCCAATATATTCATAGCGCCATTTAATAGGGTCAAATAATAGCGTCATATAATAGCGCCAAATATTAGCGCTATATAATGGCATCATATAATAACACCAAATAATTGCGCCATATAATAGCGCCAAATATAATATCACCAAATAATAGTGCCAAAAAATAGGGCCAAATATTTGGCACCAAATATTCATAATAGCACCAATAATAGCACCAATATTTGGCGCCGATAATATTTAGCGCTAATATTTGGCACCAAATAATAGCGCCAATATTTTAACATTCAATAATAGCACCAAATATTCATAATAGCACCAATATTTTATCATTCAATATATTTTCAGTGTTATTTTAACATTAAATATAATAATGCCAAATATATTTTCAGTGTTATTTTAATATTCATTATAGCGCCAATATTTTGATAGTGCCAATATTTTAATAGTGCCAAATAATAGCGCCAAATATTATTTGGCGCCAAATAATAGCACCATATAAAAGTGCCAGAAAATAACGTCAATATTTTAACATTCCTTAATAGTGCCAAATATTCATAATAGCGCCAATATATTAATATCGGAAAATAATTACGCCTAATAATAGCGCCAAAAAATAGCACCAAATAATTGCGCCAAATAACTGCACCAAATAATAGCCCCAAATAATAGCCCCAAATATTTTTTAGTGCCAAATATTCATAATAGCGCCAAAAAATATCGCAAAAAAATAACACCAATAAAAACGCCAAATAATAGCATCAATAATAGCACCAATATATTCATAGCGCCAAATAATATCGCCAAATAATAGCGCCAATATATTCATAATAGCGTCAATATATAATAGAACAAAATAATAGCACCAGTATATTCATAATAGTGCCAATAACTGCTCCAAAAATAGCGCCAATATATTCATAGCGCAATTTATTCATAATAGCGCCAATATATTTATAGCGCCAAATAATTGCGCCTAAAAATAGCGCCAAATAATTGCTCCAAAAAATTGTGCCAAATAATAGTGCCAATAATTTAACAATCATTAATAGCACCAAATATTCATAATAGTGCCAATATATTAATAGTGCCAAATATTTCTGCCTAATAATAGCGCCAAATAATTGCTCCAAATAATTGCGCCAAATAATAGCGCCAATATTTCAACATTCATTAATAACGCCAAATATTCACAATAGAGCCAATATATTAATAGCGCCAAATAATTACGCCTAATAATAAGGCAAACAAATTGCACAAAATATTTGGGCCAAATATTTGCGCCAAATAGCTGCGCAAAATAATAGCACCAAATAATTGCACCAAATAATAACGCTATATAACAGCGCCAAATATTTTTTGGCGCCAAATATTCATAATAGTGCAAAAAAAAATAGCGCAAAAAAATAGCGCCAAATAATGGCGCCAATAATAGTGCCCAATAATAGCGCCAATAATAGCGCCAATATATTCATAGTGCCAAATAATAGCGCTAATATATAATAGGGCCAAATAATAGCGCCAATATATTCATAATAGAACCAATAATAGCTCCAATAATAGCGCCAATATATTCATAGCGCCATTTATTCATAATAGCGCCAATTTATTTATAGCGCAAAATAATTTGCGCCTTATAATAGCGTGAAATAATAGCACCAAATAATTGTGCCAAATAATTGTGCCAAATAATTGCGCAAAATAATTACACCTAAAAACAGCACAAAATAATAGGGCCATATAATAGCGCCAAATATTTTTTGGCGGAAAATATATAAATAACGCCAATATATTGTGCCAAATAATTGCGTCAAATAATTGGGCCTAATAATAGCGCCAAATAATAGTGCCATATAATAGCGCCAAAGATTTTTTTGCGCCAAATATTCATAATAGCGCCAAATAATAGCCCCAAATAATAGCGTCAATAATAGCGTCAAATTATGGCGCCAATAATCGCGCCAATATTTGGCGCCAAATAATATTTAAACATTCAATAATAGCGCCAATAAAAGAGCTAATAACAGCACCAATAATAGCACCAATAATAGCACAAATATATAGCGCCATTAATAGTGCTAATATATTCATAGCGCCATTTAATAGCGCCAAATAATAGCGCCATATAATAGCCCCAAATATTAGCACCATATAATGACACCATATAATAGCAGCATATAATAGCGCCAAATAATAACGCCAATATATAGTGCCAATATATTCATAGCGCCATTTATTAGGGCCAAATAATAGCGTCATATAATAGGGCCAAATATTAGCGCCATATAATAGAGCCATATAATAGCGCCATTTAATCGCGCCAAATAATAGCATCAAATAATAGCACTAAATAATATCGCCAAATAATAGTGCCAAATATTTTGCGCCAAATATTCATAATAGCGCCAAATATTCGGGCCAAATAATCGAGCAAATAATAGCGCCAAAAAATAGGGCCAAATATTCATAATAGCGCCAAAAATTTGGCGCCATATATTCATAATAGTGCCAAATATTCATAATAGTGCCAAATAATAGCGCCAAATTATAGAGTCAAATAATAGTCCCAATAATAGCGCTAATATTTGGTGCCAATATTTGGCGCCAAATAATAGCACCAATATTTTAACATTAAATAATTGTGCCAAATATTCATGATAGCACCAATATTTTAACATTAAATATATTTGCAGTGTTATTTTGACATTCAATATAATAGCGCCAAATATATTTTCAGTGTTATTTTAATATTCATAATAGCGCCAATATTTTAATAGCACCAACAATAGTGCCAAATATTATTTGGCGCCAAATAATATCACCAAATAATAGCGCCAAAAAGTAGCGCCAAAAAATAGCACCGTTATTTTAACATTCATTAATAGCGCAAATATTCAAAATAGCACCAATATATTAATAGCGGCAGATAATTGCACTTAATAATAGCCCTAAATAATAGCGCTAAATAATTGCGCCAAATAACTGCGACAAAAAACTGCGCCAAATAATAGCGCCATATAATAGTGACAAATATTGTTTGGCGCAAAATATTCATAATAGCGCAAAAAAATAGCACCAAAAAATAGCACCATATAATAGGGCCAATAATGGCACCAAATAATAGTGCTGATAATTGTGCCAATATATTCATAGCGCCAAATAATAACGCCAATATATTCATAATAGCGCCAATATTTAATAGCGCCAAATAATAGCTCCGGTATATTCATAATAGTGCCAATAATAGCGCCAATATATTCATAGTTCCATTTATTCATAATAGCGCCAATATATTTAAAGTGCCAAATAAAGTCGCCTAATAATAGCGCCGAATAATAGCGCCAAATAATAGCGCCAAATAATTATGCCAAATAATAGCGTCAATATTTTAACATTCATTAATAGCGCCGAATATTCATAATAACGCCAATATATTAATAGCGCCAAATAAGTGCGCCAAATATTAGACCCAAATAATAACGCCAAATATTTGCTCCAAATAACTGCGCCAAATAATAGCGCCAAATAATAGCGCCAAATAACAGCGCAAATATATTCATAACGCCAAATAATAGCACCAATATATAATAGCGCCAATATATAATAGCGCCAATATATTCATAATAGTGCCAATAATATATCCAATAGTTGCGCCAATATATTCATAGTTCCATTTATTCATAATAGAGCCAATATATTTATAACACCAAATAATAGCACCAAATAATAGTGCCAAATAAATGGGCCAAATAATTGCGCCTAATAATTCGGCCAAATAATTGTGCAAAATAATTGTGACTAATAATAGCGCCAAATAATTCCCCATATAATAGCGCCAAATATTTTTTGGCACAAAATATATAAATAGCGCCAATATATTGTGCCAAATAATTTTGCCAAATAATTGTGCCAAATAATTGCGCCAATATATATGGCCAATAATAGGGCCAATATATTCATAGCTCCATTTAATAGGGCCAAATAATAGCGCCAATAATAGCGCCAAATAATAGATCCAAATATTCATAATATCGCCAAATATTTGGCACCATATATTCATAGTAGCGCCCAATATTTTTTGGCGCCAAATATTCCTAATAGCGCCAAATAATTGCGCCATTAAGAGCGCCAAATAATAGTGCCAATATTTGGTGCCAATATTTGGCACTAATAATATTTGGCACCAATATTTGGCACTATTATTTGGTGCCAAATAATAGCTTCAATATTTTAACATTCAATAATAGCACCAAATATTCATAATAGCACTAATATTTTAACATTCAATATATTTTCAGTGTTATTTTGACATTTAATATAATAGCGCAAAATATATTTTCAGTGTAATCTTAATATTCATAATAGCGCCAATATTTTAATAGCGCCAATAATTGTGCCAAATAATACAACCAAAAAATAGCGCCAAAAAGTAGCGCCAATATTTTAACATTCACTAATAGCGCCAAATATTCATAATAGCGCCAATATATTAATAGCGCCATTTAATAGCGCCAGATAATAGAGCCAATAATAGTGCCAATAATAGCGCCAATATATTCATAATGCCAATATATTCATAGCACCAATATATTCATAGCGCTAATATATTCATAATAGTGCCAATATATAATAGCGTCAAATAATAACCCCAATATATTCATAATAGTTCCAATAACAGCGCCAATATATTCATAGCTCCATTTATTCATAATAGCGCCAATATATTTATTGCGCAAAATAATGCTGCCAAATAATAGCGCCAAATAATTGCACGAAATAATTGTGCCAAATAAATGCGCCAAATAATTGCGCCAAATAATTGTGTATAATAACAGCGCCAAATAATAGCGCCAAATATGTTTTGGTGCAAAATATATAAATAGCGCCAATATATTGCGCCAAATAATTTCCCCAAATAATTGCGCAATAATTGCGCCAAATAATTGTGCCAAATAATTACGCCTAATAATAGCACCAAATATTAGCGCCATATAAAAGCGCCAAATATTTTTTGGCACCAAATATTCATAATAGCGCTAAATAATAGTGCCAAATAATAGCACCAATAATAGTGTCAAATTATGGCGCCAGTAATTGCGCCAATATTTTGCGCTATTATTTTGAGGCAAATAATAGCGCCAATATTTAAACATTCAATAATAGTGCCAATAAAAGCTCCAATAACAGCCCAATAATAGCCCCAATAATAGCGTCATTATATAGCACCAATAATAGCGCCAATATATTCATAATTCCATTTAATAGCGCCAAATAATAGCATCATATAATAGCGCCAAATATTGGTGTCATATAATAGCCCAAATAATAGCACTATATAGTAGCGCCAAAAAAAAGAACCAGTATATAGCTCCAATAATATCGCCAATATATTCATAGCACCATTTAATAGGGCCAAATAATATCCCATAAAATAGCGCCATATAATATCCTGATATAATAGCGCCATATAATAGCGCCAAATAATAGCGCCATATAATAGCGCCAAATAATAGCGCCAAATAATTTCGCCAAATAATAGCACCAAATATTTGGTACCAAATATTCCTAATAGCACCAAATAATAGCGCCAATAATGGCACCAAATAATAGACCCAAATATTCATAATAGTGCCAAATATTTGGCGCCATATATTCATAGTAGCGCCAAATATTTTTTGGCAACAAATATTCATAATAGAGCCAAATTATAGCGCCAATAAAAGCGCCAAATAAAAGCGCCAATATTTTAACATTCAATAATAGCGCCAAATATTCATAATAGCGCCAATATTTTAACATTCAATATATATTCAGTGTTATTTTAACATTCAATATAATAGCACCAAATATATTTCCAGTGTTATTTTAATATTCATAATAGCGCCAATATTTTGATAGTGCCAATAATAGCGCCAAATATTATTTGGCGCCAAATAATAGCGCCAAATAATAGCACCAAATAATAGCGCACATATTTTAACATTCATAAATAGATCCAAATATTCATAATAGCACCAATATATTAATAGCGGCAAATAATTGCGCCAAATAATAGCGCCAAATAATAGAGCCAATATAATTGTGCCAAATAATTGGGCCAAATAATAGCGTCAACATATTGCACCAAATTATTTTTCCTAATAATAGCGCCATATAATAGCACCATATAATAGCGCCAAATATTTTGTGGTGCCAAATATTCATAATAGCACCAAAATATAGCGCCATATAATAACGCCAATAAGAAATGATTTAAATAAATAAGATTATAAATATTAAAACAATATCCAAAACCTGTCAAATTCTTATTGGATGATTTTATTTACACCATTAGTTATTTTATATTCAACTTTAATTATTTTGGGACCCTTAGAAACTGAATATCATTATATAATAAAATAATATTATCACATTTTCCTAAAGAGCCCCACCCCCCTTATAAAAATCCCTCACTTATATCCAATTACACACACCTCTAAAGATTTTTTTTCTTGTACAAACCCTATCCAATTAAGCTCCCTACATCCCTCACCTCCTCCTAGAAGCCTTACCTTGAGAGCATTCACTTCAAGAAACCCTTTGGGTTCATACGAAGGGGAGTTACCCAAATTAAAGATAACAATTTCTCTTAACTTCTTTACTTTTATTTTACTTCTCTAACCCCTAAACTCTGTTTATTCAATTATTTTATAAAAAAACCAATATCCTCAATATACTAGGTTGTTTTTATGATAAAGATTAAAACTACACTTACACACACCTCCATCTAATGGGTGAATGACATACTATTTTTGTGGATGGAAAACTAATGCCTCACGAAACGATGATTGTTCGATTATCTCTTACCGCCTATCATGGTGGACATTAAGATGACACTATATATATATGATATATATTATGTTTCTATATTATTTATGCTTATATATTTTTCATTTATAGCATACCATTATGGTTTTCTTTAATGATAAACACGATAATCTCATTTGAGGAAGTGTGGACTACCGCCACCTCAAAGTGATATGACTCATTAATGCCATATGTGGGATTAATAAAGGATGAATTTAATTATATTATAAATGATATTATACTGTAATTTTAATATACATATGTATAATTATGTTTAAATTCAATTAAAATAAGAAATAGAAATGAATGTAGTGTTCATGCATACGTACGGTTTACTGTCTCCATGAATGGTGCATTTCATTTCTTAACTACAAATGATATGTACTATTATATATATATATACTAGATATATACGATATATATTATATTTAAATAATGAATATCATTCTGGATATAATGGACTACTGACCACCAAGACTACTTTTAAATATAAGGTGTTCATTTTTGACTCTAGTGCCAAATATCGACAAAACGAACATTATTAACTTAAATGATTAAATAATGTTTATAACATGGTAATAAGTGATATAAAAGGAATAATAAACTTGAAAAAGTATCTCAAGCAATTATAAATTTACTTTAGTTTATTATTTAGGATATTGAAGAACAATCGAGTCAAGTCGGACACGAGATAAGGGACTTCATCACAATCTTCTTTCATTGAGGCATATTTTGTTCTAATACACGACATTCTTTTATATGCTGTATAAATTTCTTTGACAATTCATTAAAATAGAATCATTTTTACGAAGAATTTTACTAAACAACAAAAAAATAATGTTTATTTTTATTGTAAGTGGTGACAACAACCTTTCCACCGCTGCGAGTATTATTTGATCTTTGGCTTCTGTAATAAGTGGGAATGTTTTTAAAAGGAAAATTAATACCATATACTATTTTATGTTTTATTGGTATTGAAAATGGTTTTGATTTTTTAATATATTGAAATTTTATATTTTTATTGTATTGTGGAAATGTTATCTTTCCTTTATGCTTATGCTATGCGTTATGATCATGTTATGGTTCATGGGAATTGTTTACGTATACGGGTGGTTCCGTGATAAACCTAGGGCTGGTGAGACTGAGATAACTCTCCAATGCATTGGGTAATGTGAGAGAGGTAAACTTGAATGTTTATCCTAAGAGATTTAAGGAATATACTTGGATGGTTATTCCAAAGTAACTCCCTATGTAGCTATGATGGCTACAATGTAAGTATGTTATGGATGTCACAAGTTACCTTAATGATTTATGATTTCTAGGTGTTATTCATAAATCTTATCATTTAATGAGGTAATTAAAAGTGTTTATGTTTTTTATTTATTTATGAACAATTGTTTTCTTTCTTTTTTTTATAACCCTTAGTGAGCTTTTTATGCTCATACCATGTTTTGAAATGTTTTCACAGGACTTAAAGATGAATAAGGTCAAGGATGGGATCAAAAAAAATCATGTTGTCTAAAACATGGATCTAGACATGCCACTTTTTTTCAAGAGTATTTTTTTTATTAAAAAAATGGAAACTGAGTAGAAGTGTCTACTTTGTAAACTTTTGAGATGTAATAGTTATGTCATTACTCTCTAAAACTCTAAACCTAAAATGATCCTTAATTTGAATTATTCATTTAATTCAACATTATGTATTGTTTAAAGGCATGATCCTTATAGCATTAATGTTTTCAATATGATTTTATTTTATATGATTAATGATTATCCATTTTTAATTATTAAATTTTAAAATATTTAAGATGTTTGAAAATTATATAATTAATTATTTTTAACTCATTTTAAATATTTTTTTAATTTATATAATTAATTTTTAATAATATTCTGTATAATGGCCATTATTTATTTATTCACTTTTATTCATTTTTTCATGTGTTTTTAATTCATATAATTAATGTTATGATTTCGCTATTCAATGTTTTATGTAATTTCTTAAATTTTATTTATTCATTTTTAATATTCATTCATTTAATTTTATTTATTAACTTTTAATTTTTTCCAATTTATTCTTTTTTACTATTTTTTTGTATTTATTTAAAATGTATTTAAATTTTATATATGGTTTTAATTTAAATTGGTAATATTTATTCAGTTTTATTTATTATGTTTTATTATTATTATTATGTCTGAAATTTAAATTATTCATTTAATTAGTTTCATATTTAATATTTTATAATGTATATTGTTAACATTATTAGTTTTTAATAATTTTATTATTTATATAATTGATATTATTTATATATTATTTGGAAGGGAAATGTAGGATGGGACGAAACCCTTTGGCAGTGGGGATGATGATTTTGGATTTATGTAGTTAGGATCTGGATTGGAATACTATTTCAATCACTATGGGATTTTTTTCGCATTAAAAAGTAATTGAATGTGGAGATCACTCCTATTAGGGTCTCTCCACCTTCAAATACCCTTGGTTCAAAAGAACAGATTTCCAAAAACAAGGAAAACATGTTTTTTCAGTGTTCTCAATAAATATTCCTAAATGGAAACCAAGAATGGGAAGCATGCCTCTTTTAAAGAAGATTAATCTATCAGGGAGGAGAAACAAATGCAATGTTGGAATTCAGTCATCACTAAAGTAACATTTCATCCGGCTAACTGTTAGTGTATGATAGGCGATCTAAAAATCATCAATGATAAATTTGGGGCATCAACGATTTTAGAATGATCTCAATAAGTATTTCTATCATCACATTATTCTCCTTTCCAAATATATCAAATATAGGGAATGAAGGTTTGTTTTTGTTTCACACAACCCTTTCATTTAGAGAATAAAGGTTTCAGATCCATAGT
The DNA here is from genome assembly GCA_963277665.1 of Viscum album. Lineage (NCBI taxonomy): Eukaryota > Viridiplantae > Streptophyta > Magnoliopsida > Santalales > Viscaceae > Viscum > Viscum album. Next base: position 901,131,099 of record OY728127.1, read on the forward strand.
TCAATCCCTCCAAATTTAAAAAACCATCGCCCAAATTTAGTTTTATAGCAAGGGGTTGTGTAGGTTTTTCTGGAACCCCTAGAATCATTAGGGAATTTACACCATGGTTGGTGTTCCCATCATTATCAACAAATAAATTTAGATAGTGAGGTTTAAGGGCCTTGAAAAAGTTCTTTTCAAGGATTATCTTCTAACTCCACTAACTGAAACTATGATTTTAGTTACTGGTGAGTTCAGATTTGAAATATCAATTTCCCAAAAAAATCTTCTTCAATTCTATTAAGAGTGTGAAGTCATTGGAAATAAAAAAAATCAGAAGAAGTAATTTTTCAAGAATTTAAAAAATTATGGATCACCATATTGATCATTCTAAATACACGAAACTAATTGTCGATGCCAAATATTAGAGCCATATAATAGCACTATATAATAGCGCTACATAATATTGTCAAATAATAGTTCCATATAATAGCACCAAATATAATAGCGCCACATAATAGCGCCAGATAATAGCTCCAAATAATTTCACCAAATAATAGCACCAAATATTTGGCGCAAAATACTCATAATAGTGCCAAATAATAGCACAAATAATAGCGCCAAATAATAGAGCCAAATATTCATAATAGCGCCAAATATTTGGCGCCATATATTCATAGTAGCGCTATATATTTTTTGGCGCCAAATATTCATAATAGTGCCAAATTATAGTGCCAAATTGTAGCGCCAAATAATAGCGCCAATAATAGCGTCAGTATTTGGCACCAATATTTGGCGCTATTATTTGGGGCCAAATAATTGCACCAATATTTTAACATTCAATAATAGTGACTAATATTCATAATAGCGCCAATATTTTAACATTCAATATATTTTCAGGGTTATTTTAACATTCAATATAATAGCGCCAAATATATTTTCAGTGTTATTTTTATATTCAAAATAGCGCCAATATTTTAGTAGCACAAATATTTTAATAGCGCCAATAATAGTGCCAAATAAGAGCGCCAAATATTATTTGGGGCCAAATAATAGCGCCAAATAATAGCACAAATAATAGCGCTAATATATTCATAGCACCAAATAATAGTGCCAATATATTCCTAATAGCGCCAATATATTATAGGTCCAAATAATAGTGCCATTATATTCATAATAGTGCCAATAATAGCGCAAATATATTCATAGCACCATTTATTCATAATAGCGCCAATATATTTATAGCGTCAAATAATTGCGCCTAATAACAGTGCCAAATAATTGCACCAAATAATTCGCCATTATTATACCATTGATTAATATTTCCAAATATTTATAATAGCGCCAATATATTAATATCTCCAAATAATTGCGCCTAATAATAGCGCCAAATTATTGCGCAAAATATTTGAGCCTAATAACTGCGCCAAATAATAGCGCCATATAATAGCACCAAATATTTTTTGGCACAAAATATATAAATATCGCCAATATATTGTGCTGAATAATTGCGCCAAATAGTTGCGCCAAAAACTTGTGCCTAACAATAGCGCCAAATAATAGCGCCATATAATAGTGCCAAATATTTTTTGGCACCAAATATTCATTATAGCGCCAAATAATAGCACCAAATAATACTTCAAAATAACAGCGCCAATAATAGTGTCATATTATGGTGCCAATAATCGCGCCAATATTTGGTGCTATTATTTTACGCCAAATAATAGCACCAATATTTAAACATTCAATAATAGCACCAATAAAAGCGCCAATAACAGCACCAATAATAGCTTTAATAATAGCGCCAATATATTCATAGTTGCATTTAATAGCGCCAAATATTAGCGCCAAATATTAGTGCCACATAATAGCACCATATAATAGCGCTATATAATAGAGGGAAATCATAGCGCCAAATATAATAGTGCCAAATCATAGCGCCAATATATTCATATTAATATTGCCTAATAATAGCGCCAATAATAGCACCAAATATTGGCGCCAAATATTAGTGCCATATAACAGCGCTATATAATAGCGCCATATAATAGCACCAAATAATATCGCCAGATAATAGAGCCAAATATAATAGCACCAAATGATAGGAGTAGATAATAGCGCCAAATAATATCGCCAAATAATAGCACCGAATAATTGGCGCCAAATATTCATAATAGCGCCAAATAATAGCACAAATAATAGAGCCAAATAATAGAGACAAATATTCATAATATCACCAAATATTAGGCGCCATATATTCATAGTAGTGCCAAATTTTTTTTGGAACCAAATATTCATAATAGCCCCAAATAATAGCGCCAATAAAAGCACCAAATAATAGCGCCAATAATAGCGTCATTATTTGGCGCCAATATTTGTCACCAATAATATTTGGCGCTAATATTTGGACCCAATATTTGGAGCTATTATTTGGCGCCAAATAATAGTGCCAACATTTTAACATTCAATAATAGCACCAAATATTCATAATAGCGCCAATATTTTAACATTCAATATATTTTCAGTGTTATTTTAAAATTCAATATAATAGCGCCAAATATATTTTCAGTGTTATTTTAATATTCATAATAGCACCAATATTTTAATAGCGCCAATAATAGCGCCAAAGAATGGTACCAAATATTATTTGGCACCAAATAATAGTGCCAAATAATAGCGCCAATATTTTAACATTCATTAATAGCGCCAAATATTCACAATAGTTCCAATATATTAATAGCGACATATAATTGCGCCTAATAATTGTGCCAAATAATTGCGCCCAATAATTGCACCAAATATTTACCCCAAATAACCACACCAAATAATAGCACCAAATAATAGCGTCAAATAATAGAGCCATATAATAGCACCAAATATTTTTTGGCGCCAAATATTCATAATAGCGCCAAAAAATGGCACCATATAATAGCGCCAATATATTCATAGCGCCAATATATTCATAATAGTGCCAATATATAATAGCTCCAAATAATAGCTCCAGTATATTCATAATAGTGCCAATATTTGTGCCAATATATTCATAGCGCCATTTATTCTTAATAACACCAATTTATTTATAGCGCCAAATAATAGCGCCAATATTTTAACATTTATTAATAGAGCCAAATATTCATAATAGCACCAATTTATTAATAGCACCAAATAATTGGGCCTAATATTTGCGCCAAATAACTGCACCAAATAATAGCGCCAAATATTCAAAATAGCGCCAATATATTAATAGCGCCAAATAATTGCGCCTAATATTTGCACCAAATAACTGCGCCAAATAATAGCGCCAAATAATAGTGCCAAAAAATAGCGCCAAATAATACCGCCAAATAATAGCGCCATATAATGGCGCCAAATATTTGTTGGCGCCAAATATTCATAATAGAACAAAAAAATAGCACAAAAAAATAGCGCCAAATAATAGCACCAATAATAGTGTCAAATAATAGCACGAATAATAGTGCCAATATAATCATAGTGCCAAATAATAGCGCCAATATATTAATAATAGCGCCAATATAAAATTGCGCCAAAGAATAGTGCCAATATATTCATATTAGTGCCAATAACAGCACCAATAATAGCCCCAATACTAGCGAAAATATATTCATAGCGCAATTTATTCACAATAGCGCCAATATATTTATAGCGCCAAATAATTGCGCCAAATAATAGCGCCAAATAATTGTGCCAAATAATTGCGCCAAATAATAGCGCCAATATTTTAACATTCATTAATAGAGCCAAATATTCATAATAGAGCCAATATATTAATAGCGCCAAATAATTGCACCTAATAATAGCGCCAAAAAATAGCACCAAATATTTGCGCCAAATAACTGCGCCAAATAATAGTGCCAAATAATAGAGCCAAATAATAGCGCCATATAATAGCGCCAAATATTTTTTGGCACCAAATATTCATAATAGTGCCAAATAATAGCGCCAATATATTCATAGCGCCAAATAATAGCACCAATATATAATAGCACCAAATAATAACGCCAATATATAATAGCGCCAAATAATCGCGCCAATATATTCTTAATAGTGCCAATAATAACGCCAATAATAGCGCCAATATATTCATAGCGCCATTTATTCAAAATAGCGCCAATATATTTATTGGGAAAAATAATTGTGCCTAATAATAGTGCCAAATAATAGCGCCAAATAATTGTGCCAAATAATTGCCCCAAATAATTGCTCCAAATAAATGAGCCAAATAATTGGGCAAAATAATTGCTCCTAATAATAGCACCAAATAATTGCGCCATATAATAACACCAAATATTTTTTGGCGCAAAATTTATAAATAGCACCAATATATTGTGCCAAATAATTTCGCCAAATTATTGCGCTAAATAATCGCGCCAATATATGGCGCCAATAATAGGGCCAATATAATCATTGCGTCATTTAATAGGGCCAAATAATAGCACCATATAATACCGCCAAATATTAGCACCATATAATAGCGTCATATAATAGCGCCAAATAACTGTGCCATATAATAGCACCAAATAAAATAGTGCCAAATTATAGCGCCAAAATATAGTGCCAAATAGTTGGCACCAAATATTCATAATAGCGACAATAATAGCGCCAATATTTTAACATTCAATAATAGCGCCAAATATTCATAATAGTGCCAATATTTCAACATTCAATATATTTTCAGTGTTATTTTAACATTCAATATAATAATGCCAAATATATTTTCAATGTTATTTTAATATTCATAATAGCGTCAATATTTTGACATCGCCAATATTTTAATAGCGCCAAATAATAGCGCCAAATATTAGCACCAAATAATAGCGCCAAAAAATAGAGCCAATATTTTAACATTTATTAATAGTGCCAAATATTCATAATAGCGCCAATATATTAATAGCGGAAAATAATTACGCCTAATAATAGCGCCAAATAATAGAGCCAAATAATTGCGCCAAATAACTGGGCCAAATAATAGCACCAAATAATAGCGCCAAATATTTTTGGTGAAAATAATCATATTAGTGCCAAAATATATCGCCAAAAAATAGCGCCAATAATAACGCCAAATAATAGCACCAATAATAGCGCCAATATATTCATAGCGCCAAATAATAGCGCCAATATATAATAGTGCCAAATAATAGCACCAGTATATTCATAATAGTGCCAATAATAGCTCCAAAAATAGCGCAAATATATTCATAGCTCCATTTATTCATAATAGCGCCAATATATTTATAGCGCCAAATAATTGCACCTAATAATAGCGCCAAATAATTGCTCCAAATAATTGCACCAAATAATAGTGCCAATATTTTAACATTCATTAATAACGCCAAATATTCATAATAGCGCCAATATATTAATAGTGCCAAATAATTCAGCCTAATAATAGCACCAAATAATTGCTTCAAATAATTGCGCCAAATAATAGCGCCAATATTTTAACATTCATTAATAGCACCAAATATTCATAATAGCGCCAATATATTAATAGCACCAAATAGTTGAGCCTAATAATAGCACAAAAAAATATCGCAAAATATTTGGGCCAAATATTTGAGCCAAATAACTGCGCAAAATAATAGCACCAAATAATAGCGTCAAATATTTTTTGGCAATAAATATTCCTAATAGTGCCAAAAAATAGCACCAAAAAATAGTGCCAAAAAATAGCACCAAAAATATTGCCAAAAAGTAGCGCCAATAATAGCGCCAAATAATAGCGCCAATATATTTGTAGTGCCAAATAATTGCGCCAAATAATAGTGCCAATATATTCATAATAGCGCCAATAATACCTCTAATAATAGCTCCAATATATTCATAGCGCCATTTATTCATAATAGTGCCAATTTATTTATAGCGCAAAATAATTGGGCCTAATAATAGCACCAAATAATAGAGCCAAATAATTGCGCCAAATAATTGGGCCAAATAATTGCTCAAAATAATTACGCCTAAAAACAGCGCAAAATAATAGGGTCATATAATAGCGCCAAATATTTTTTGGCGAAAATATATCAATAGCGCCAATATATTGCGCCAAATAATTGCGCCTAATAATTACTCCAAATAATAGCACCATATAACAGCGCCAAATATTTTTTGGCGCCAAATATTCATAATAGCGCAAATTAATAGCGCCAAATAATAGCCAAAAATAATAGCGTCAATAATAGCGTCAAATTATGGCCCCAATAATCACGCCATTATTTGGCGCCATTATTTTGCGCCAAATAATATATAAACATTCAATAATAGCGCCAATAAAAGAGCCAATAACAACACCAGTAATACTGCCAATAACAACGCCAATATATAGCGCCAATAATAGCACCAATATATTCATAGTTCCATTTAATAGAGCCAAATAATAGCGCCATATAATAGCCCCAAATATTAGCGCCATATAATAGCACCATATAATAGCTCCAAATAATAGGGCCAATATATAGTGCCAATATATTCATAGTGCCATTTAATAGGTCCAAATAATAGCGCCATATAATAGCGCCAAATATTAGCACCATATAATATCGCCATATAATAGCGTCATATAATGGTGCCAAATAATAGCACCATTTAATCACGCCAAATATAATAGCGCCAAATAATAGCACCAAATAATAGCACCAAATAATATCGCCAAATAATAGCTCAAAATATTTGGCGGCAAATATTCATAATAGCACCAAATAATCGCGCAAATAATAGCGCCAAATAATAGGGCCAAATATTCATAATAGTGCCAAATATCTGGCGTCATATATTCATAGTAGCGCCAAATATTTTTTGGAGCCAAATATTCATAATAGTTCCAAATAATAGTGCCAAATTATAGCGCCAAATAATAGTACCAATTATAGCGCAAATATTTGGCGCCAATATTTGGCACCAATAATATTTAGCGCTAATATTTGGCGCTATTATTTGGCATCAAATAATAGCACCAATATTTTAACATTCAATAACAGCGCCAAATATTCATAATAGCACCAATATTTTAACATTCAATATATTTTCAGTGTTATTTTGAGATTCAATATAATAGCGCCAAATATATTTTCAGTGTTATTTTAATATTCATAATAGAGCCAATATTTTAATAGCGCCAATAATAGCACCAAATATTATTTGGCGCCAAATAATAGCACCAAATATCATCGCCAAAAAGTAGCGCCAATATTTTAACATTCATTAATAGCACCAAATATTCATAATAGCACCAATATATTAATAGCGGCAGATAATTGCGCTTAATAATAGTGCCAAATAATAGTGCCAAATAATTGCGCCAAATAACTGTGACAAATAACTGCGCCAAATAATAGTGACATATAATAGTGACAAATATTTTTTGGCACCAAATATTCATAATAGCTTCAAAAAATAGCCCCAAAAAATAGTGCCATATAATAGGGATAATAATGGCACCAAATAATAGCGCCAATATATTCAAAATAGCACCAATATATAAGAGCGCCAAATAATAGTGCCAGTATATTCATAATAGTGCCAATAATAGCGCCAATATATTCATAGTGCCATTTATTCATAATAGCGCCAATATATTTATAGCACCAAATAAATGCGTCAAATAATAGCGCCAAATAATTACACCAAATAATAGCCCCAATATTTTAACATTCATTAATATCACCAAATATTCATAATAGCACCAATATATTAATATCGCCAAATAAGTGCGCCTAATATTAGAGCCAAATAATAGCGCAAAATATTTGCGCCAAATAACTGCGCCAAATAATAGAGCCAAATAATAGCATCAAATAACAGCGCTATATAATAGCGCCAAATATTTTTTGGCGCCAAATATTCATAATAGCGCCAAAATAATAGCGGCAAAAAATAGTGCCAATAATAGCGCCAAATAATAGCGCCAATATATTCATAGTGACAAATAATAGAGCCAATATATAATAGTGCCAAATAATAGCGCCAATATATTCATAATAGTGCCAATAATTGAGCCAATAATAGCGCAAATATATTCATAGATCTATTTATTCATAATAGAGCCAATATATTTATAGCACCAAATAATTGCGCCAAATAATTGCGCCAAATAATTGATTCAAATAATTGTGCAAAATAATTGCACCTAATAACAGCGCCAAATAATATCCCCATATAATAGCACCAAATATTTTTTGGCGAAAAATATATAAATAGCGCCAATATATTACGCCAAATAATTTTGCCAAATAATTGCGCCAAATAATTGCGCCAATATATAACGCTAATAATAGGGCCAATATATTCATAGCCCCATTTAATAGGGCCAAATAATAGTGCCATTTAATAGTGCCAAATATTAGCACTATATAATAGCGCCATATAATAGCGCCAAATAATAGCGTAATATAATAGCGCCAAATATAATAGCACCAAATAATAGCACCAAATAATATCACTAAATAATAGAACAAAATATATGGTGCCAAATATTTATAATAGAGCCAAATAATAACTCCAATAATAGCGCCAAATAATAGAGCCAAATATTCATAATAGCACCAAATATTTGGCGCCATATATTCATAGTAGTGCCAAATATTTTTTGGCGCCAAATATTCCTAATAGCGCAAAATAATAGCGCTAATAAGAGCGCCAATATTTGGTGCCAATATTTGGCACTAATAATATTTGGCGCCAATATTTGGCACTATTATTTGGCGCCCAATAATAGCTTCAATATTTTAACATTCAATAATAGCGCCAAATATTCATAATAGCGCCAATATTTTAACATTCAATATAATTTCTGTGTTATTTTGACATTTAATATAATAGCACCAAATATATTTTCAGGGTAATTTTAATATTCATAATAGCACTAATATTTTAATAGCTCCAATAATTGATCCAAATAATAGCACCAAAAAACTGCGCCAAAAAATAGCACCAATATTTTAAAATTCATTAATAGTGCCAAAAATTCATAATAGCGCCAATATATTAATAGCGCCATTTAATAGAGCCAAATAATAGCAACAATAATAGAGCCAATAATAGTGCCAATATATTCATAGCACCAATATATTCATAGCGCCAATATATTCATAATAGCACCAATATATAATAGCGTCAATTAATAGCGCTAATATATTCATAATAGTGCCAATAATAGTGCCAATATTTTCATAGCTTCATTTATTCATAATAGCGCCAATATATTTATAGCGCCAAATAATGGTGCCAAATAATAACACCAAATAATTGCTCCAAATAATTGTGCCAAATAAATGCGACAAATAATTACGCCAAATAATTGCGCCTAATAACAGCGCCAAATAAGAGCGCGATATAATAGCGCCTAATATTTTTTGGTGCAAAATATATAAATTGTCACGACCCGTCATCTGGGACTGTGCCGTGACTACCCCAATCCCACCTTCCATAGGCCAGGGGCTGGCGACTAGCATCAAAGGCATAAATCCCGATAACTGGGAAGACATTTCCTTTATAAAAGTAATCAAAACACCACAAAGTACAAGCGGAAGTAAAACACTAAGTACAAAAGAAAGTGCTGAAAAGTAAATTGGCCAGAGTATAACCCAACTGAATGTACAGCTACAACTAAACGAAAGTACAACAGAAAAAGACAAATAGCTGGAAGAAAGGAAGCAGCTCCTAGGTCGTCCTCCTCGGATCCTACCTGAAGGGTAGGTACAAATGGCGCTGCTCCTAGATCGTCCACCATGGATCCTACCTGATGGGTAGGTACAGATAGCTTCCACAACGCTCTCGCCTGTCAACCTCCTCCGAGTGTCGTCTTGCTGTGAAGTCCACCTCCAGGTACAGACTCGTCATGTAGTCCATCTCCGGGTACCGTCCAGTCCTCGAACACTCGGCCTCCGTCAGCACTGCTCGTCGTCTGCAACCAACAAAATGAGGTGCGGGCATAGCCCATGCATGGGTGAGTATAACGATACTCAGTAGGGACCCTAAGAACCTCAGGGTCTTACTAAAACCAACAAGGTTAACCAAAAAGAAGATCTCAACAGATAACCTCTACTTAGGTATATGCCCATGCATATACCTAAGTTATCAAATAACCCATCTCAATCATGAGGAAAACACCAAGATCATGAAATCAACGAATAAACAATACCCAGGTATATTCCCATACATATACCTAAGTTATCAAGTGACCCATCTCAATAATGAGGTAAACACAAAGGTCAAAAGTCTCAGCTCAAACCAGGATTTTCATTATCAAAACTGTAATTGCTGAAGAGCTCCGTCTCTGGAGTGTACAGTGGTCCTGTCACAACTCTGAGGTACTTCTCACTAACCTAAGACTACTGAGGTACTCCCCCTGTCGAGTACCGCAGGTCAGCCACCCAAACACAGTAGTGCTTCCCGCCGGGGTATGTCACCCAAACACAGTAGTGCACACCCCCTAGTAGCCTACTGAGGTACTCTCCGGACGAGTACCGCGGGTCTGCACTGTCACACAGGTAGTGCTCCGTCCGCCATGGGTCTGCACCTCACAAAGTAGTTCTCCGTCCACTGGGCTAGTCGACTCACTCCAAGTCGAGCCGGTCAAGCAGTCGTCAGGTCTCAGTCGGCTACACGGTCTTCGTACTCCGCATGCTCGTCTCCAGGAGGGTCCGCTCCATGAGCTACAGGTCGATACTCCAAGGATCTTAAAGTCCCACAAACAATTATCTCAAAGGACCGCCTCTTCATAGGGGTCTCAACGCAACAGTCGGCGCGTCAATCGGATGCCAGGTCTGCGAGTTATTAGCCTTTTTTTCCCAGGGGCCCGGTTGGTTTCGTGAGTGAACCAACCTGGCTGTATCTCAACTTTACCCCGAAATCTCATAGGGTAAACTCATAGGGACCGTTTCTCAACGTTATCACCAACGCCGGTGATGGTTTGTCAAACGGATGTCCAGTCTGAAAGATATCAGCTTTTTCGTTCCAAGGGCCCGATTGGATTTCGGGTACAATCCATCCCGGCCACTACCCAAAAGCAACCAAAACTCAGGCGAAGTATGCCAAAAGTTCCGTCTCATCAAGAGGAATCCAACGAGATAGACGGCGCATCAATCGGACGCCCAGTCTGTGAGTTATTGGCTTTTTCGTTCCAGGGGACCGGTTGGATTCATGAGCGAACCAACCCGATCGTACTCTGACCGCATCCAAACCTCGAGCGGATATTCCAAATGATCCGTCTCACTTAGAGGAATCCATCAAAGTTGACGGCATGCCAATCGGACGTCTAGAGCTCAAGATATAAGCGATTCCGCTCCGAGGGCCCGGTTGGTTTCGTGTACGAACCAACCCGGCTGAACCCAAAGCATTCTGAATCCTTTAGTGCGATATACCAAAACAACAGTCTTGTTTCAAGGATCGCATCGCAAATGACGTTGTGTCGATCGGCGGTCCGTAGCCCATGCTATGGGAAAAAGACTGAAGACGGTCCGAAAACGGGGGTTTCGGGCCCGGACCGAGATCCCCCGGTCGGCCCGAACCGGTTCGACCCGCCATGGGTCTAGGTCGGCCCGGCCCGTTACAGCCAGGCCTGGCCTGGCATGGGTGCGGCCCGGCCTGGGCACAGCGCGCCCAGCGCGCTGGCCTGTTCGGCCAACGACCGAGCCGTTTTTGGAAAGGGGGGGGGGGGCTTGCCCCCTGGTGTAACCTCGGCCCCCCAATTAAGGGGTCCGTTTTGTATAGCCGGCCGGGGGAATTAATTCCTCCGACTCCCCTTTGTCTGGCCGGCCCGTACCGGCTGGCCGGTTCTGCCAACGAGGACTGGCAACGGCCGGTCCTTCTTCCCTCGCCGACACCGGCGGCCCTGAACCGGCCGCCGGTCACCCTGCTCCGCCGCGGCCCGGAACCTGCCGCGGCTTGGATCGTCCGGCGCGGTGCGATGGAACCGTGCCCCTCCGCCGCGGCCCTTCTCCGGTCGTGGCATCTTCGGTTTTCTTCGACGCAGCATGAGGGCATCGCATCCTTGTTCATCTTCAGGGCGCGGCGCGACGACGTCACGTCCTTGTTCATCTTCACGGCGCGGCACGACGGCGTCGTGCATTACTTTCCGTGCAATTCCCGTGTGGTGCGACAGAACCACACCATTCTGTTCCATCCATAAAGAATCAAAAATTCATAAAGGAGGGTGGTCGGGCGTGTTTGTGCGGTCCGGGCCCCTCTCGTTAATCAGTATCATTTGATCATATATCCACGAAGAACGAAAAACTGGAAATCATGAATGAAAAATAATTAAATAAATATAAACCCCTTCCTCGAGCATGGATTGAATGAGGTTTTCGTCGCGGAGGAAAAGACGTCGCGTTGCGGGTTGGTGCCGTGGAAAGAGGATTCATAGATGAAGACGGAGATTGTCTGTGGATTCGTCGCGGAAGAAAATGACGTCGTCGTTGCGTACTCGGTTTCCGAGAACTCGGCGTTCTTCATCGGAGACCGATTCGTTCTTCACGTTCTTCGTCATTGAAGAAGATGTTCTTCAAGCCTCCCAAATCCTCCCAATGCGACAAGACACTAACCAAAAATAAAATAAGCCCAAGTCTTATTTTGTTAACACAAGATAAGAAAAAAAAAAAATTTCAAAAGATTGAATTAATCCTACTTAATTAATTCAAGCCATGTTGTCAACATTAAAGGGTGAGATGAGGGAGTTAAGAATTTGAAGGGGGGGTTCGTGTTGGCCCCAGCAACCTCATAACATCTCTTGGTATGTTGGGTAGTTACCCAACTTCCACTCCAAGCCTTTAAACCACTTATAGAAAAATAAAAATTTTAGAATAATTATAAATTAATCTTCCACAATTCTTATCATCAACTCTCGTGAAAACGCTACTCCGGAACAGGTGTTCCTAAGCAATTACTGGCGCTACGGTTCCATCAGTGGCCTCAGAATTCAATTCTGAGCACCGGTTCAAATGATAGAAATTCCTGCTCGTTCGTTCACTGAACGTACCCGAGCTAAACTTCGGAAATAGATTCTGGGCACACCGGGCTTGGAATCAGGTGCCGTCAGAAATTGGGTTCTTGTAAAATTTCAAAGAAAATTAAGTAAAGCTTTTCCTTGAAATTTCCGGGTCTTTACATTACTCCCACCTCAGGGCTTTACATCCCCATAAAGCTATAACAAAAACTAGAGAAACAAAAGCAGTATTGAGCACGCATCTGAGCCTTCCGCTCTCATGTGCTTACCTGGAGATTCTGTACTGCCAAAGAAAATGCACCCGAGGATTCGACCATCCTCGTAGGATCTTCTCATGTCGATCCTAGATCCCTATTGGAACCTCCGGGTAAGTAACCCCATCGCCATCGTCCTGCTCCTCATGGTCGATGATATGTGATGGGTCGAGCACGTATCTTCTCAGTTGAGATACCTGGAAGACGTTGTGCACCTGGTGCAACTGAGGTGGATGGGTCAAGCGATAAACCACCTCGTCTACCCAGCTGAGGGCCTAGAAATGTTTGTTGAACCTCGGAGATACCTTGACGCCATGGCCACATCACCGTAAACCTCGTCGAGGTGAGACCCGTATAAGGACGTGATCATCATCCTCGAACTCCAGAGGTCTCCAATTACTATTAGAACTTGAACTCAAATGACTGCTGCCATGAGGGTAAGGTTGAACGACTCAAGAGTGATCGGTCACACCCTCATGTGCAAGATTTTATCCTGTGCTGCCTAGGGTTTCCTTTTCACTGACCAAGGAAAACCCATCATGACGTCATAGTAAAACCACAACCTTTTTGCCTAATACTGTCAATTTATGTATGAACTGTGATTGCCCAGTCAATACGCAAACCAACGTTGTAAGTCCACGACGCTGCCACCAAGAGATTCCAACTAAAACTCTCTTCTCAAGGGTCTGACCACACTGTCGGCATAAGTGTGATTATCGAGTCTCCTCCCAAGGTATCTCCAGACGTGAGGGTCAAGTCCACGGCTTACTGGAAACTCTAGGTCTGGAACAAGATTTTTGAAAGCAAGGAATAATTCATATCGACGTCTGTTACTACAGCAGCTAGTAGTGGACACATACCATCCCTTGAATCATTTTTAGAGCCATTGGATCACACTCCTTGACCGCATGCAGCCGCACTCTTCCTCCGCCCTCCAGCTCCTTGAGCCTGGTAGGGATAACTAAGGTGGGTGGTTGTAGCATGCTAAGACGTACACCACCTCATGCAGCTCTCCTAGCTCTACCTCCACGTCTGCCGCTTCGCAGACTCCTATCTCATTAAAGCTTCCTCTTCTTGAAACATTTATCACGCTCGAGTCTCTAAGACTGGTGTGGGTTTCCTGTTTCTTACTACACTGTACAGTCTTCATCCGCTCCTGGATGATCTGCACCTTCATTTCCTACGATCTGGTAGAGCTGCTAAAATTTCTCCTTTTCCGAAAAGAAAAACTCGGTCTCATCCTCTGGATGAACCAAACCCATTGCCTAATATAGTCAATCCTGACATGAATGTTGTATTCGTTCCATGGATGACGTCGTAAGGCCTTGACGTAACTACCAAGAGATCCAACTATCACTCTCGCCTCCAAGGGTCGAGTCACACTGTCGGCATCAGTGTGAGGTCAATGGGTCTCCTCTAGTAGAAATCTCGAAAGTGAGGGTCAAGTCAACAGTTTATCCGGGACCACTCAGTATCAACCAAACAAAAGGACAAGAAAGAAAACAAAGATAAGTGTCTTTTTATTATTGCAGCTCATAGTACAAAGACACGAATACAACAACAACATGGAACTATAAGTACAAGAGATGTATCCACTAGTTACGCTCCTGTTGACCTGCTCCCCGAGCTCTACTTCCTTGTCCACTCCTTGGCTGTTGCTCAAGCACCCGACGCTGCTTCTGCCTCGGTGGATCCTCTAAAGCCTACAGATCAACTATACGAGGAGTCGGACAATCACGTGCCAGGTGACCCTTCCTGCCGCAGGAGTAACACTGTCCGTTTCTGGCACACCTGGCTCTGACCCCACCCTGGGTGCCCCGCACCACCGATCCTAAAACCTGAGATCGTCCAACTGCTGGTCTGGTCCTCCTGGACCTCTGCATCATTTGTCTACTGCCCATAGATGACACGGCTACTGATCGAAAAACATGCGGCAAAGGAATCAGCTCTTGCTGATGCTTGGGGTGTAGAGCTACTGGCACAAACTCCACCCTGAAGAAGGTCTTGAAGTCTTCCCATGTGAAGGTCATCCCGTCGCAAAACTGAAAAAAGTGGCTCCACCACCTGCCTGCTGCTGCCTGATGAAGGCTGGCAGCAAAGATCACAATGAAGTCTGCTGGCATCCCTACTAACCTGAAGACTCTCACCACAGCCTCCAGCCAAACCTCAGCCGCCTGCGGGTCTGTCTCTCCCCGGAACCTGGGTGGCCTCTCGCACTGGAACTCGTGCAATGCACTCAAGTGGCATGCATCGCCTACTGATGGGGCTGGTGGCATCGGTGGCCCAACGTATGGTAGTACCGCTGGTGCCTCAACTGCAAGAGGGCCCTGTACTAAAGCCTCGTCGCTCGGCAGGCTGTCAGTACGCACATCCCTCTGGTCTCTAGCTGGTCATCCGTTAAAAGGAATCCTGAAAGAAACACCATGACAGAGTTGAACGATTATACCTAGTGATCTCTCCTGGTTTGAGCTAATATTTAAAATAAAAACTTCTAGAAACACACACACAATCAGTGTTTTCGTGCAAAAAGTCGGAAATCAGTTGTCAGGGTCCTAGTGTATGGATATGTCGGCCGCCCGCACCAACACTGGAATCTCTGAACTGAAAACGAAACTCGGTACTCTTAACACTATGGATTCATAGAAAGAAACATCAGAGTTATAAGTTATGCGGTAGAACCGACTCCTCTGATACCAATTTGTCATGACCCGTCCTCGGGGCCAGTGTCGTGACTACCCCAAGCCCGCCTTCCATAGACCAGGGGCTGGCGACTAGCACCAAATGCGTAAATCCCGATAACTGGGAAGGCATTGCCTTTATAAAAGTAAACAAAACACCACAGTGTACAATCGGAAGTAAAACAATAAGTACAAAAGAAAGTGCTGAAAAGTAAATGGTCCAGAAAACAAACCCAACTGAAAGTACAGCTACAACTGAATGAAAGTACAACAGAAAAAGACAAACAACTGGATGAAAGGAAGCAGCTCCTGGGTCATCCTCCTTGGATCCTACCTGAAGGGTAGGTACATATGGCACAACTCCTAGATCGTCCACCACGGATCCTACCAGAAGGGTAGGTACAGATAGCTTCCACAACACTCTCGCCCGTCAACCTCCTCCGAGTTTTGTCTTGTTGTGAAGTCCACCTCTGGGTACTGACTCATCGTGTAGTCCATCTACAGGTACCGTCTAGTCCTCGAACACTTGGCCTCCGTCAGCACTGCCCGTCGTCTACAACCAACACAATGAGTTTCGGGCATAGCACGTGTAGGGGTGAGTATAATGATACTTAGTAGGGACCCCGAGACCCTCAAGGTCTTACTAAAACCAACAAGGTTAACCAAAAATAAGATCTCAACAGATAACCTCTACTTAGGTATATGCCAATGCATATACCTAAGTTATCAAGTAACCCATCTCAATCATGAGTAAAACACCAAGATCATGAAATCAACGGATAACCACTACACATGTATATGCCCATACATATACCTAAGTTATCAAGTGACCCATCTCAATCATGAGGTAAACACAATGGTCAAAAGTCTCAGCTCAAACCAGGATTTTCATTATCGAAACCGTAACTGCTGAAGAGCTCCGTCTCTGGAGTGTACAGTTTTCCTATCACGACTCTGAGGTACTGCTCACTAACCTAAGACTGCTGAGGTACTCCTCCTATCGAGTATCGCGGGTCATCCACCCAAACACATTAATGCTTCCCACCGGGGTATGTCACCCAAACACAGTAGTGCACACCCCCTAGTAGCCTACTGAGGTACTCTCCGGACGTGTACCGCGGGTCTGCACTGTCACATAGGTAGTCCTCCGTCCACCATGGGTCTGCACCTCACAAAGTAGTGTTCCGTCCACTGGGATATTCGACTCACTCCAAGTCGAGTCGGTCAAGCAGTCGTCAGGTCTCAGTCGGCTACACGGTCTCCGTACTCCACACGCTCATCTCTGTACTCTGCAAGCTCGTCTCTGGGAAGGCCCGATCGACGAGCTACAGGTCGATACACCAAGTATCTCAAAGTCCCACGAAGAAGTTTCTTAAAGGACTGCCTCATCATAGGGGTCTCAACGCAACAGTCGGTGCGTCAATCGGACGCCCGGTCGGTGAGTTATTAGCCTTTTCGTCCAAGGGGCCCGGTTGGTTTCATGAGCGAACCAACCCGGCCGTATCTCAACTGTACCCCAAACTCTCATAGGGTAAACTCATAGGGATCGTTTCTCAACGTGATCAGTAACACCGCTGACGGTTTGTCAAACGGACGTCCATTCTAAAAGATATCAGCTTTTCCATTCCATGGGCCCGGTTGGATTTAGGGTACAATCCAACCCGGCCACTGTCCAAAATCAACCAAAACATGGGAGAAGTATGCCAAATGTTCCGTCTCATCAAGAGGAATCCAACGAGACAGACGGCGCGTCAATCAGATGCCCGGTCTGTGAGTTATTGGCTTTTTCGTTGCAGGGGTCTGGTTGGTTTCGTGAGCGAACCAACCCGACCATACTCTGACGACATCCAATCCTCGAGCGGATAAGCCAAATGATCCGTCTCACTTAGAGGAATCCATCAAAGTCGATGTCACATCAATCGGACGTCCGGAGATCAAGATATTAGTGTTTCCGCTCCGAGGGCCCGGTTGGTTTCGTGTAGGAACCAACCCTGCCGAACACAAAGTATTCCGAAACCTTGAGTGCGATATACCGAAACGACCGTCTCTTTTCAAGGATCGCATCGCAACTGACGGTGCATCGATCAGAGGTCCTTAGCCCATGATATGGGAAAAAGGTCGAAGACGGTCTGAAAACGGGGGTTTCGGGCCCGGACCGACCCGGCCCGAGACCCCCCGGTCGGCCCGAACTGGGTCGACCCGCCCAGGGTCCGGGTTAGCCCTGCCTTGGCACAACGCGCCCAGTGCGCTGGCCAGATCGGCCAACAGTCGAGCCGTTTTTGGCAAGGGGGGGAGCACCTGCCCCCCTGATGTAACCGCGACCCCCCAATTAAGGGGGCCGTTTTGTATAGCCGGCCGGGGGAATTAATTCCCCCGGCTCCCCTTTGTCCAGCCGGCCCGCACCGGCTGGCCGGTTCTGCCAACGAGGACCGGAGACGGCCGATCCTTCTTCCTTCGCCGACACCGGTGGCCCGGAACCGGCCGCCGGTCACCCTGCTCCGCCGCAACCCGGAACCGTCGGCAGCTTGGCTCATCCTGCGCGGTGTGACGGCACCGCGACCCTCCGCTGCGGACCCGCTCCGGCCACGGCATCTTTGGTTTTCTTCGACACGGTGCGACGACGTCACGTCCTTGTTCATCTTCACAGCACGGCGCGACGGCGTCGCGAATTACTTGCCGTGCAATTCCCGCGTGGTGCGACGACACCACGCCATTCCGTTCCATCCACAAAGAATCAAACATGGATAAAGGATGGGGGTCGGCCGTGTTTGTGCGGTCCGACCCCCTCACGTTAATCGGTATCGTTTGGTCGTATATCCATGAAGAACGACAAACTAAAAATCATGAACAAAAAATAATTAAATAAATATAAACCCCTACCTCTAGCGTGGCTTGAATGAGGTTTTCGTTGTGGAGGAAAAGACGTCGCATCGTGGGTCGGTGTCATGGAAAGAGGATTCATAGACGAAGATGGAGATTGTCCGAGGATTCATCGCAGAAGAAAACGACGTTGGCGTCGCGTACTCAGTTTCCGAGAACTCGGCGTTCTTCGTCAGAGAATGATTCGTTCTTCACGTTCTTTGTCATTGAAGAAGATGTTCTTCAAGCCTCCCAAATCCTCCCATTGCGACAAGACTCTAACCAAAAATAAAATAAGCCCATGTCTTATTTTATTAACACAAGATAAGAAAAAAAAAGAATTTCAAAAGTTTGAATTAATCCTACTTAATTAATTCAAGCCAAGTTGTCAGCATTAAAGGGTGAGTTGAGGGAGTTAGGAATTTGAAGGGGTGGGGTTCGTGTGGGCCCCAATAACCTCGTAACATCCCTTGGGATGTTGGGTTGTTACCCAACTTCCACTCCAAGCCTTTAAACAACTTATAGGAAAATTAAAATTGTAGAATAATTATAAATTAATCTTCCACAATTTTTATCATCAACTCTCGTAAAAACACAACTCCAGAATAGGTGTTCCTAAGCAATTACTGGCGCTAAAGTTCCATCGGTGGCCTCAGAATTCAATTCCGAGTGCCGGTTCAAAAGATAGAAATTCCCGCTCATTCTTTCACTGAACGTACCCGAGCTAAACTTCGGAAATTGATTCCGGGCACATCAGGCCTCGGAATAAGGTGCTGTCAGAAACCGCGTTCTTGTAAAATTCCAAAGAAAATTAAGAAAAAGTTTTCCTTGAAATTTCTGTGTCTTTACATTAGTTGCCCCGCAGACACGTTAAGGCGGGGTGCCTGTGCTGTCACTAGGGCCCAGTTGTCACATAAATAGTGCCAATATATTGTGCCAAATAATTGCACCAAATAATTGTGCCAAATAATTGCGCCAAATAATTGCGCCTAATAATAACGCCAAATATTAAGGCCATATAATAGCGCCAAATATTTTTTGGCGCAAAATATTCATAATAGCGTGAAATAATAGCACCAAATAATAGCGCCAAACAATAACGCCAATAATAGTGTCAAATTATGGCGCTAATAATCATGCCAATATTTGGCGCTATTATTTTGAGGTAAATAATAGCACCAATATTTAAACATTCAATATTAGCACCAATAAAAGCGCCAATAACAGCACCAATAATAGCGCCAAAAATAGTTCCATTATATAGCACCAATAATAGTTTCAATATATTCATAACGCCATTTAATAGCGCCATATAATAACACCATATAACAGCGCCAAATATTGGTGCCATATAATATCGCCATATAATAGCGCCAAATAATATCACTCTATAGTAGCGCCAAATATAATAGTTCCAAATACTAGTTCCAACATATAGCACCAACAATATCACCAATATATTCATAGCACCATTTAATAGGGACAAATAATAGTGTCATATAATAGCCCGATATAATAGTGCCATATAATAGCGCCAAATAATAGCGCCAAATAATTTCGCCAAATAATAGCACCAAATATTTGGTACCAAATATTCATAATAGCGCCAAATAATAGCGCTAAATAATAGCAAAAATAATGGAACCAAATAATAGAGCCAAATATTCATAATAGCACCAAATATTTGGCGCCATATATTCATAGTAGCACCAAATATTTTTTGGCACCAAATATTCATAATTGCGCCAAATTATAGCGCCAATAAAAGCACCAAATAATAGCACCAATATTTTAACATTCAATAATAGCGCCAAACATTCATAATATCGCCAATATTTTAACATTAAATATATTTTATGTATTATTTTAACATTCAATATAATAGCACCAAATATATTTTCAGTGTTACTTTAATAATCATAATAGCGCCAATATTTTGATAGCGCCAATAATAGCGCCAAATGTTATTTGGCGCCAAATAATACCACCAAATAATAGAACGAAAAAATAGCGCCAAATAATAGCACCAAAAAATAGCACCAATATTTTAACATTCATAAATAACGCCAAATATTCATGATAGTGCCAATATATTAAGAGCGGCAAATAATTGCGCCTAATAATAGCACCAAATAATAGCGCCAATATAATTGCGCCAAATAATTGCGCCAAATAATTGCGCCAAATAATAGCGCCAAATAATTGTGCCAAATAATTGCACCTAATAATAGCGTCATATAATAGCGCCAAATATTTTTTGGTGCCAAATATTCATAATAGCGCCAAAAAAATAGCGCCAAAAAATAGCGCCATATAATAACGGAAATAATAGCGCCAAATAATCGCGCCAATAATAGCGCCAATATACTGATAGCACCAAATAATAGCGCCAATATATTCATAATAGCGCCAATATATAATAGCGCCAAATAATAGCACCAGTATATTCATAATAGTGCCAATAATAGCGCCAATAATAGAACAACTATATTCATAGCGCCATTTATTCATAATAGCGCCAATATATTTATAACGCCAAATAATTGCGCCTAATAATAGCGCCAAATAAATGCGCCAAATAATTGCGCCAATATTTTAACATTCATTAATAACACCAAATAATTGAGCCAATATTTTAACATTCATTAATAGCGCCAAATATTGATAATAACGCCGATATATTAATAGCGCCAAATAATTGCGCCTAATAATAGCGCCAAAAAATTGTGCCAAATATTTGCACCAAATAACTATGCCAAATAATAACGCCAAATAATAGTTCCAAATAATAGTAACATATAATAGCGCCAAATATTTTTTGGTCCAAATATTCATAATAGCGCCAAAAAATAGCACCAAAACATAGCGCCCAAAAATAGCGCCAAATAATAGTGCCAATAATAGCGTCAAATAATAGCGCCAATAATAGCACCAATATATTCATAGCGCCAATATATTCATAATAGCGCCAATATATAATAGCGCCAAATAATAGCGCCAATATATTCATAATAGTGCCAACAATTGCGCCAATAATAGCGCCAATATATTCATAGTTCCATTTATTCATAATAGCGCCAATTTATTTATAGTGCAAAATAATTGCGCCTAATAACAGAGCCAAATAATAGTGCCAAATAATTGCGCCAAATAATTTTTCCAAATAATTGCGCAAAATAATTGCGTCTAATAACAGCCCAAAATAATAGCACCATATAATAGCGCCAAAGATTTTTTGGCACAAAATATATAAATAGCACCAATATATTGTGCCAAAATATTGTGCCAAATAATTGCGTCTAATAATAGCGCCAAATAATAGCGCCAAATATTATTTGTTGCCAAATATTCATAATAGCGCCAAATAATAACGCCAAATAATAGCACCAAATAATAGCACCAATAATAGCGTCAAATTATGGCGCCAATAATCGCGCTAATATTTTGCGCAATTATTTTGCACCAAATAATAGCGCCAATATTTAAACATTCAATAATAGTGCAAATAAATGTGCCAATAACAGCGCCAATAATAGCACCAATACATAGCGCCAGTAATAGTGCCAATATAAGCATAGCATCATTTAATAGTGCCAAATAATAGGGCCATATAATAGCGCCAATTATTAGCCCCATATAATAGCGACATCTAAGTGCTCCATATAATAGCACCAAATAATAGCGCCACATAATAGCACCAAATATAATAGCTCCAAATAATAGCACCAATATATAGCACCAATAAAAGCACCAATATATTCATTGCACCATTTAATAGGGCCAAATAATATCACCATATAATAGCGCCATATATTAGCGCCGTATAATAGCGCCATATAATAGTGCCATATAATGGCGCCAAATAATAACGCCATTTAATCGCGCCAAATATAATAGTGTCAAATAATAGAGCCAAATAATAGCACCAAATATTTGGCCCCAAATATTCATAATAGCGCTAAATAATAGCGCCAAATAATAGCACCAAATAATAGCGCCAATAATATGGCCAAATAATAGAGCCAAATATTCATAATAGCGCCAAATATTTGGCACTATATATTCATAGTAGCGCCAAATCTTTTTGGCGCCAATTATTCATAATAGCACCAAATAATAGTGCCAAATTATAGCGCCAATAAAAGTGACAATAATAGCGCCAATATTTGGCGCCAATATTTGGCACCAATAATATTTGGCGACAATATTTTGAGCCAATATTTGGTGTGATTATTTAGTGCCAAATAATAGCGCCAATATTTTAACATTCAATAATAGCGCCAACTATTCATAATAGCGCCAATATTTGGTGTGATTATTTGGCGCCAAATAATAGCGCCAATATTTTAACATTCAATAATAGCACCAAATATTCATAATAGTGCCAATATTTTAGCATTCAATATATTTTCAGTGTTATTTTAACATTCAATATAATAACACCAAATATATTTTCAGTGTTATTTTAATATTCATAATAGCGCCAAATAATAGTTCCAAATAATAGCGCCTTATAATAGCATCATATAATAGAACCATATAATAGCACCAAATAATAACACCAAATATAATAGTGCCAAATAATAGCACCAATATATAGGGCCAATATATTCATAGCGCCATTTAATAGCGCCAAATAGTAGAGCCATATAATAGCGCCAAATATTAAGGCCTTATAATAGCGCCAAATATTAGCGCCATATAATAGTGCCAAATAATAGAGCCATATAATAGGGCCAAATATAAAAGCGCCAAATAATAGAGCCAAATAATAGTGTCAAATAATATTTCCAAATAATAGCACCAAATATTTGATGCCAAATATTCATAATAGCTCCAAATAATAGCGCCAAATAATAGCGCCAATAATAGCGCCAAATAATAGAGCCAAATATTCATAATAACGCCAAATATTTGGTTCCATATATTCACAGTAGCGCCAAATATTTTTTGGTGCCAAATATTCATAATAGCACCGAATTATATCGCCAATAAAAGCTCTGATAATATCGCCAATACTTGGTGCCAATATTTGGCACCAATAATATTTGTCGCTAATATTTGGCGCTATTATTTGTGTAATGGCCCAGACCCTCCTGGCCCATTACTTTACCAAAAGTGAGGCTCCACCAAAACAGTGGCATCGTGAGGGTGAGACCGTGACAGTGACACTATGACGGTGGCACCATGAGGGTGAGACTGTGACGGTGATACCGTGATGGTGAGACCGTGACGGTGACACCGTGACAGTGGAACCATGATGGTGGAAAATAATTGCGCCAAATAATAGAGCCAAATATTCATAATAGCGCCAAATATTTGGCACCATATATTCATAGTAGCGTCATATATTTTTCGGCGCCAAATATTCATAATAGAGGCAAATAATAGCACCAAATTATATCGCCAATAAAAGCGCCAAATAGTAGCACCAATAATAGCGCCAATATTTGGCACCAATAATATTTTGCGCCAATATTTGGCGCTATTATTTTGCGCCAAATAATAGCGCCAATATTTTAACATTCAATAATAGCGTCAAATATTAATAATAGCACCAATATTTTAACATTCAATATATTTTCAGTGTTATTTTAACATTCAATATAATAGTGCCAAATAGATTTTCAGTTTTATTTTATGATTCATAATAGCGCCAATATTTTAATAGCCATAATAATAGCGCCAAATAATACCACAAAATAATAGTGCCAAAAAATAGCCCCAATATTTTCTCATTAATTAATAGCGCCAAATACTCATAATAGAGCCAATATATTAATAGCGGAAAATAAGTGCGCCTAATAATAGTGCCAGATAATAGCGCCAAATATTTGCGCCAAATCTTTTTTGGCGCAAAATATTACTAATAGTGCCAAAAAATAGCTTCAAAAAATAGCATCATATAATAGCGCCAATAATAGCGCCAAATAATAGCGCGAATAATAGCGCCAATATATTCATTGCCCCAAATAATAGCGCCAATATATTCATAATAGTACCAATAATATCGCCAATAATAGCGCCAATATATTCATAACGCCATTTATTCATAATAGCACCAATATATTTATAGCGCAAAATAATTGCGCCTAATTAAAGCGCCAAATAAAAGAGCCAAATAATTGGGCCAAATAATTGAGCCAAATAATTGCGCCAAATAATTGTGTAAAATAATTTCGTCTAATAACAGCACTAAATAATAACGCAATATAATAGCCAAATATTTTTTGGCGCAAAATATATAAATAGAGCCAATATATTGCGCCAAATAATTACACCAAATAATTGCGCCGAATAATTGCGCAAAATAATTGCGCCTAATAATAGCGCCAAATAATAGCGCAATATAATAGCGGAAAATATTTTTTGACGCCAAATGTTCATAATAGCGACAAATAATAGCGCCAAATAATAGCACTAAATTATAGCACCAATAATACCGTCAAATTATGGTGCCAATAATCACGCCAATATTTGGCGCCAATATTTGTCACTATTATTTTGCGCCAAATAATAGTGCCAATATTTTAACATTCATTAATAGCACCAAATATTCATATTAGCGCCAATATATTAATAGCGCCAAATAATTGTGTCTAATAACAGTGCCAAATAATAGCGCCAAATAAAAGCGCCAAATAACTGTGCCAAATAACTACGGCAAATAATACTGCCAAATAATAACGCCATATAATAGCACCAAATATTTTTGGGCGCCAAATATTCATAATAGCGCCAAAAAATAGGGCCAAATAATAGATCCAATAATACCGCCAAATAATAGCGCCAATATATTCATAGCGCCAATATATTTATAATAGAGCCAATATATAATAGCGCCAAATAATAGCGCCAATATATTCATAATAGTTCCAATAATAGCGACAATAATAGCGCAAATATATTCATATCTCCATTTATTCATAATAGTGCCAATATATTTATAGCGCCAAATTATTGCGCCAAATAATAGCGCCAAATAATTGCGCCAAACAATTTCCCAAAACAATTACGCCAATTAACACTACTGGAAAACTAACATATACCAACGGTTTGGAACCGTTGGTATAGGCCTCCAAACCGTTGGTATAGCCTATACCAACGGTTTGGAGAACCGTAGGCAAGTAAGCCATTGGGATAGGTCTATAAAATAGTTTTTGGAAAACCATTGGTATAAACCTATACCAACGGTTTTGAAAACTGTTGGTATAAGTAATATGAAAATCTATACCAACGGTTCCATAAAACCATTGGAATTTATATTTCCAAAAAAACATTTGTTGGGATTTGATCCCAGTACCTCCAGTTTATCATTGAATGACCTAACCACTGACCTAACATGACTTTTTTGAACATAATTTCAAAAATATATATATATGTATTATTATAATTATTTTAAATTTTTATATATAGAATGTTCTAGTTAAGAGGATCTGATAAAAAATCAAAGGAACTATACCAATGGTTGTCAAAACCGTTGGTATAGGTCCCAGGAATTTGTGGGTGATGTTGAAATATTGGAGACTTTTCCCAACGGTTTGGCTAAACCGTTGGGAAAAGTGGCCACAAATTGATCCTTTCCCAACGGTTTTTCCAAACCGTTGGGAAAGCCTACCATTTCCCAATGGTTTTGGAAAACCGTTGGGAAAATTGGATACAAATTGGACCTTTCCCAACGGTTTGGCCAAACCATTGGGAAATCCTACCCTTTCCCAATGGTTTTGGAACACCATTGGGAAAAGTGGCCACAAAGTGGGCTTCCCCAACGGTTTGGCCAAATCGTTGGGAAAGGGGGTATAGAAGTGTTGGGAAAGGTCACATTTCCAGTACTGTAATTTCGCCTAATAACAGCGCCAAATAATAGCACCAAATATTTTTTGGCGCAAAATATATAAATAGCGCCAATATATTGCGCCAAATAATTGCGCCAAATAACTACGCCAAATAATTGCGCCTAATAATAGCGCCAAATAATAGCGCCATATAATAGCACAAAATATTTTTTGGTGCCAAATATTCATAATAGTGCCAAATAATATTGCCAAATAATAGCGTCAATAATAACGTCAAATTATGGCACCCATAATCGTGCCAATATTTGGCACCAATATTTGGCCCTATTGTTTTGCACCAAATAATAACTCCAATATTTAAACATTCAATAAAAGCGCCAATAAAAGCGCCCATAACAGCACCAAAAATAGCGCCAATATATTCATAGCGCTATTTAATAGCACCAAATAATAGCTCCAAATATTGGCACCATATAATAGCACCATATAATAGCGCCAATATATAGCGCCAATAATATCGCCAATATATTCATAGCGCCATTTAATAGGGACAAATAATAGCGCCATATAATAGCACCAAATATTGGTGCCATATAATAGTGCTATATAATAGCGCCATATAATAGCTCCAAATAATAGCGCCGTATAATAGCGCCAAATAATAGCACCAAATAATTGAGCCAAATAATTTTTCCAAATAATAGCACCAAATATTTGGTGCCAAATATTCTTAATAGTGCCATATAATAGTGCCAAATAATAGCGCCAATAATGGCACCAAATAATAGAGCCAAATATTCATAATAGCGCCAAATAATAGCACCATATTATAGCTCCAATAAAAGCGCCAAATAATAGCGCCAATAATAGCGTCAATATTTGGCGCCAATAATATTTGGCGCCAATATTTTGCACCAATATTTGGCTCTATTATTTGGCGCCAAATAATAGCACCAATGTTTTAACATTCAATAATAGTGCAAAATATTCATAATAGTGCCAATATTTTAACATTCAATATATTTTCTGTGTTATTTTGACATTCAATATAATAGCGCTAAATATATCTTCAGTGTTATTTTAATATTCATAATTGTGCCAATATTTTAACAATACCAATATTTTAATAGCGCCAATAATAGCGCCAATAATAGCACCAAATAATAGTGCCAAATAATAGCGCCAAATGATAGCGCCAAAAAATAGCACCAATATTTTAACATTCATTAATAGCGCCAAATATTCATTAAAGCACCAATGTATTAATAGCGGCAAATAATAGCGCCAAATATTTTTTGGCGCCAAATATTCATAATAGCGCCAAAAAATAGAGCCAAGAAATAGTGCCATATAATAGTGCCAATAATAGCGCCAAATAATAGCACCAGTATATTCATAGCACCAAATAATAGCGCCAATAATAGCGCAAATATATTCATAGTGCCAAATAATAGCGCCAATATATTCATAATAGCGTCATATAATAGCGCCAGTATATTCATAGCGCCATTTATTCATAATAGCACCAATATATTTATAGCGCCAAATAATTGCGCCTAATAATAGCGTCAAATAATAGCAACAAATAATAGCACCAAATAATTACGCCAAATAATAGTGCCAATATTTTAACATTCATTAATAGTGCCAAATATTCATAATAGCACCAATATATTAATAGCGCCAAATAAGTGCATCTAATAATGGCGCCAAATAATAGCACCAAATAATAGTTCCAAATATTTGCACCAAATAACTGCGCCAAATAAAAGCACCAAATAATAGCACCATATAATAGCACCATATAATAGCACCTAATATTTTTTGGCACCAAATA
Organism: Viscum album; assembly: GCA_963277665.1. Classification (NCBI taxonomy): domain Eukaryota; kingdom Viridiplantae; phylum Streptophyta; class Magnoliopsida; order Santalales; family Viscaceae; genus Viscum; species Viscum album. The sequence continues at coordinate 901,159,457 of OY728127.1, forward strand.
TTCATAATAGCGACAAAAAATAGAGCAAAAAAATAGCACCAATAATAGCCCCAAATAATAGCGCCAATAATAGCACCAATATATTCATAGCGCCAAATAATAACACCAATATATAATAGCGCCAAATAATAGCACCAATATATTCATAATAGTGCCAATAATAGCGCCAATATATTCATGGCGCCTTTTATTCATAATAGGGCCAATATATTTATAGCGCAAAATAATTGTGCCTAATAATAGCGCCAAATATTAGCACCAAATAATTGTGCCAAATAATTGCGCCAAATAATTGCGCCAAATAAGTGCGCAAAATAATTGCGCCAAATAACAGCGCCAAATAATAGCGATGTATAATAGCGCCAAATATTTTTTGGTGCAAAATATATAAATAGCACCAAATAATTGTGCCAAATAATTACGCCAAATAATTGCGCCTAATAATAGCGCCAAATAATTGCGCCATATAATAGCGCCAAATATTGTTTGGCGCTAAATATACATAATAGCGCCAAATAATAGTGCCAAATAATTGCACCAATAATAGCGTCAAATTATGGCACCAATAATCACGCCAATATTTGGAACTATTATTTTGCGCCAAATAATAGCGCCAATATTTAAACATTCAATAATAGCGCCAATAAAAGCACCAATAACAGCACCAATAATATCGTTGATATATTCATAACACCATTTAATAGTGCCAAATAATAGCGTCATATAATAGCACAAAATATTAGTGCCATATAATAGTTCCAAATCATAGCACCATATAATAGCACCAAATATAATAGCGCCAAATAATAGCGCCAATATATAGCACCAATATATTCATAGCGCCATTTAATAGGGCCAAATAATAGTGCCAAATAATAGCGCTAAATATTAGTGCCATATAATAGCGCCAAATATTAGCGCCATATAATAGCGCCAAATAATAGCGCCATATAATATGGCCAAATAATAGCACCAAATAATATAGCCAAATAATAGCACCAAATATTTTGGTGCCAAATATTCATAATAGTGCCAAATAATAGCGTTAATAGTAGCGCCAAATAATAGAGCCAAATATTCATAATAGCGACAAATATTTGGCACCATATATTCATAGTAGCGCCAAATATTCATAATAGAGCCGAATAATAGTGCCAATATATTCAGAGTGTCATTTAATAGCGCCAAATAATAGCGCCATATAATAGTGCCAAATATTGGTTCCATATAATAGCGCCATATAATAGTGCCATATAATTGTCCCAAATAATAGCGCCATATAGTAGCGCCAAATATAATAGCATCAAATAATAGCGCCAATATATAGCGCCAATAATGTCGCCAATATATTCATTGTGCCATTTAATATGGAAAAATAATAGCGCAATATAATAGCGCCAATTATTAGCACCATATAATACTGCGATATAATAGCGCCATATACTAGCGCCAAATATAATAGCACCAAATAATAGCGTCAAATAATAGCACCAAATAATTTCACCAAATAATAGCACCAAATATTTGGTGCCAAATATTCATAATAGCCCCAAATAATAGCGCCAAATAATAGTGCCAATAATGGCGCTAAATAATAGATCCAAATATACAAAATAGCGCCAAATATTTGGCACCATATATTCATAGTAGCGCCAAATATTTTTTGGCACCAAATATTCATAATAGTGCCAAATAATAGTGCAAAATTATAGCGCCAATTAAAGTGCCAAATAATAGCGCCAATAATAGCGCCAATATTTGGCGCCAATAATATTTGGCCCCAATATTTGGCGCCAATATTTGGTGCTAATATTTCACACCAAATAATAGCGCCAATATTTTACCTCCCAATAATAGCGCCAAATATTCATAATAGCGCTAATATTTTAACATTCAATATATTTTCAGTGTTATTTTAACATTAAATATAATACAGACAAATATATTTTCATTGTTATATTAATATTCATAACAGCGCCAATATTTTAATAGCACCGATATTTTAATAGCGCCAATAATAGCGTCAAATAATAGCGCCAAATATTATTTGGCGCCAGATAATAGCGCCAAATAATAGCACCAATATTTTAACAATAATTAATAGTGCCAAATATTCATAATAGTGGCAATATATTAATAGCGGCAAATAATTGCGCCTAATAATAGCACCAAATAATAGTGCCAAATAACTGCGCCAAATAAGAGTGCCAAATAAGAGCGCCAAATAAGAGCGCCATATAATAGCGCCTAATATTTTTTGGTGCCAAATATTCATAACAGCGCCAACAAATAGCGCCAAAAATAGCGCCAAATAATAGCGCCAATAATAGCGCCAATATATTCATATCGCCAAATAATAGCGTCAATATATTCTTAATAGTACCAATATATAATAGCGCCAAATAATAGCGCCACTATATTCATAATAGTGCCAATAATAGCGCCACTATATTCATAATAGTTCCAATAATAGCGCCAATAATAGCACTAATATATTCATAATGCCATTTATTCATAATAGTGCCAATATATTTATAGCACAAAATAATTGCGTCTAATAATAGCACCAAATAATAGAGCCAAATAATTACGCCAAATAATTGTGCCAAATATTTGCGCAAAATAATTACACCTAATAACAGCGCCAAATAATAGCACCATATAATAGTGCGAAATATTTTTTGGCGCAAAATATATAAATAGCACCAATATATTGCGCCAAATAATTGCGCAAAATAATTGCGCCAAATAACTGCGCCTAATAATAGCGCCATATAATAGCGCCAAATATTTTTTGGCGCCAAATGTTCATAATAGCGCCAAATAATAGCGCCATATAATAGCACCAAATAATAGCGCCATATAATAGCGCCAAATATTTTTTGGCTCCAAATATTCATAATAGCGCCAAAAAATAGCGCCAAAAATAGCGTCATATAATAGCGCCAATAATAGCGCCAATATATTCATAGTGCCAAATAATAGCACCAATATATTTATAATAGCCCCAATATATAATAGCGCCAAATAATATCGCCAGTATATTCATAATAGTGCCAATATTAGCGCCAATATATATTCATAGCGCCATTTATTCATAACAGCACCAATATATTTATAGCGCTATATAATTGCGCCTAGTAATAGCACCAAATAACTGCGCCAAATAACAGCCCCAATATTTTAACATTCATTACTAGCGCCAAATATTCAAAATAGCACCAATATATTAATAGCACCAAATAATTGCGCCTAACAATAGCGCCAAATAATAGCCCCAAATAATTGCGCCAAATAACTGTGCTAAATAATAGCGCCAAATAATACTGCTAAATAATAGCGCCAAATATTTTTTGGTGCCAGATATTCTTAATAGCGCCAAAAAATAGCGCCAAAAAATAGCCCCAAATAATATCCCCAATAATATCACCAAATAATAGCGCCAATATATTCATAACGCCAACTAATAGCACCAATATATTTATAATAGCACCAATATATAATAGCACCAATATATTCATAATAGTTCCAATATATAATTGCGCCAAATAACAGCGCCAAATAATAGTGCAATATAATAGCACCAAATATTTTTTGGCACACAATATATAAATAGCGCCAATATATTGCTCTTAATAATTACGCCAAATAATTGCGCCTAAGAATAGCGCCAAATAATAGTGCCATATAATAGCGCCAAATATTTTTTGGTGCCAAATATTCAGAATAGCACCAAATAAAAGAGCCAATAATAGCATCAAATTATTGAGCCAATATTTTGCGCTATTATTTTGCTCACAATAATAGCGCCAATATTTAAACATTCAATAATAGTGCCAATAAAAGTGCCAATAACAGTACCAATAATAGCGCCATAATATAGCGCCAATATATTCATAGCGCCATTTAATAGCACCAAATAATAGCACCATATAATAGAGCCATATATTAGTGCCATATAATAGCACCATATAATAGAGCCAAATATTAGCGCCATATAATAGAGCCAAATATTAGCACCATATAATAGAGCCAAATATTGGCGCTATATAATAGCGCGATATAATAGCACCATATAATAGCGCCAAATAATAGCGCGATATAATAGCACAAAATATAATAGCGCCAAATAATAGCGCCAAATAATAGCACCAAATAATCTCGCCAAATAATAGCACCAAATATTTAGTGCCAAATATTCATAATAGTGACAAATACTGGCGCAAATAATGGCCCCAAATAAATATCCAAATATTCATAATTGAGTCAAATATTTATCGCCATATATTCATAGTATCACCAAATATTTTTTGGCTCCAAATATTCTTAATAGCGCGAAATAATAGCTCCAAATTATAGCGCCAATAAAAGCACCAAATAATAGCACCAATATTTGGCACCAATATTATTTGAGGCCATTATTTGGGGCTATTATTTGGCACCAAATAATAGCACCAATATTATAACATTCAATAACAGCACCAAATATTCATAATAGCACCAATATTTTAACATTCAATATATTTTCAGTGTTATTTTAACATTCAATATAATAGCGCCAAATATATTTTCAGTGTTATTTTAATATTCATAATTGCGCCAATATTTTAATAGCACCAATAATAGCACCATATAATAGCGCCAAATATTAATTGGTGGCAAATAATAGCGACAAATAATAGCGCCAAAAAATAGCACCAAAAAATTCCGCCAATATTTTAAAATTCATTAATAGCGCCAAATATTCATAATAGCGCCAATATATTAATAGCAGAAAATAATTGCATCTAATAATAGTGCCAAATAAGAGAGCCAAATAAGTGCGCCAAATAGATGCGCCAAATAACTACGCCAAATAATAATGCTATATAATAGCGCCAAATGTTTTTTGGCACAAAATATTCAAAATAGCGCCAAAACAATTGGGTCAAAAAATAGCGCCATATAATAGCGCCAAATAATAGCACCAATATATTCATAGAGCCAAATAATAACGCCAATATATTCATAATAGCGAAAATATATAATAGCGCCAGTATATTCATAATAGTGCCAATAATAGCGCCAATAATAGCGCCAATAATAGCACCAATATATTCATAGCGCCATTTATTCATAATAGCGCGCGCCAATATATTTATAGCGCCAAATAATTTCGCCAAATAATAGCACCAAATAATTGCGCCAAATAATAGCGCCAATATTTTAACATTCATTAATAGCACCAAATATTCATAATAGCACCAGTATATTAATTGCGCCAAATAATTGCGCCTAATAATAGCGCCAAAAAATAGCGCCAAATATTTCTCCAAATAATAGCGCCAAATAATAGCGCCAAATAATAGTGCCTAATAAAAGCGCCATATAATAGCGCCAAATATTTTTTCCCACCAAATATTCATAATAGCACTAAAAAATAGTGCTAAAAATAGAGCAAATAATAGCACCAAATAATAGCGCCAATAATAACGCCAATTTATTCATAGTGCCAAATAATAGCGCCAATGTATTCATAATGATTCCAGTATATAATAGCGCCAAATAATAGCGCCAATATATTCATAATAGTACCAATAATTGTGCCAATAATAGTGCCAATATCATAGCTCCATTTATTCATTATAATGCCAATATATTTACAGCGCAAAATAATTGCGCCTAATAATAGCGCCAAATAACAGTGCCAAATAATTGCGCCAAATAATTGTGCCAAATAATTATGCCAAATAATTGCTCCAAATAATTGCGCAAAATAATTGTTCCTAATAACATCGCCAAATAATAGCTCCAAATATTTTTTGGCGCAAAATATATAAGTAGCGCCAATATATTGCGCCAAATAATTTCGCCAAATAATTGCGCCAAATAATTGGGCCAAATAATTGCGCCTAATAATAGCGCCAACTAATGGCGCCATATAGTAGAGCCAAATATTTTTCGGCACCAAATATTCATAATAGTGTCAAATAATAGCGCCAAAATAATAGCTCCAAATAATAGCACCAATAATAGCATCAAATTTTGGGGCCAATAATCACGTAAATATTCGGCGCTATTATTTTGCGCCAAATAATATCACCAATATTTAATCATTCAATAATAGCGCCAATAAAAGCACCAATAAAAGAACCAATAATAGCGCCAATAATAGCTCCAATATATAGGGTCAATAATAGCAGCAATATATTCATAGAGCCATTTAATAACGCCAAATAATAGCGCCATAAAATAGAGCCAAATATAAGCGCAATATAATAGCATCATATAATAGCGCCATATAATAGCGCCAAATAATTGCACCAAATATAATGGCACCAAATAATAGCGCCAATATATAGCGCCAATAATAGTATCAATAAAAGTGACAATAATAGCACCAATATTGGGCGCCAATATTTGGCACCAATAATATTTGGCGACAATAAAAGCACCAATAACAGTGCGAATATTTAGTGCCAATATTTGGCACCAATAATATTTGGCGATAATATTTGGAGCAAATATTTGGTGTGATTATTTGGTGCCAAATAATAGCGCCAATATTTTAACATTCAATAATAGTGCCAAATATTCACAATAGAGCCAATATTTGGTGTGATTATTTGGCGCCAAATAATAGCGCCAATATTTTAACATTCAATAATAGCGCCAAATATTCATAATAGTGCCAATATTTTAGCATTCAAAATATTTTCAGTGTTATTTTAACATTTAATATAATATCACCAAATATATTTTTAGTGTTATTTTAATATTCATAATAGCGCCAAATAATAGCGCCTTATAATAGCATCATATAATAACACCATATAATAGCGCCAAATAATAGCACCAAATATAACAGTGCCAAATAATAGCACCAATATATTGAGCCAATATATTCATAGCGCCATTTAATAGCGGCAAATAATAGAGCCATATAATAGCGCCAAATATTAGAGCCTTATAATAGCGCCCAATATTAGCGCCATATAATAGCGCCAAATAATAGAGCCATATAATAGGGCCAAATATAAAAGCGCCAAATAATGGAGCCAAATAATAGTGTCAAATAAAATTTCCAAATAATAGCACCAAATATTTGGTGCCAAATATTCATAATAGCGCCAAATAATAGCGCCAATAATAGCGCCAAATAATAGAGCCAAATATTCATAATAGCGCCAAATATTTGGTGCCATATATTCACAGTAGCGCCAAATATTTTTTGGTGCCAAATATTCATAATAGCACCAAATTATATCGCCAATAAAAGCGCCAATAATATCGCCAATACTTGGCGCCAATATTTGGCATCAATAATATTTATTGCCAATATTTGGCGCTATTATTTGTGTAATGGCCCAGACCCTCCTGGCCCATTACTTTGCCAAAAGTGAGGCTCCACCAAAACAGTGGCACCATGAGGGTGAGACCGTGACAGTGACACTGTGACGATGGCACCATGAGGGTGAGACTGTGACGGTGACACCGTGACGGTGAGACCGTGACGGTGACACCGTGACAGTGGAACCATGACGGTGGATAATAATTGCGCCAAATAATAGAGCCAAATATTCATAATAGCGCCAAATATTTGGCACCATATATTCATAGTAGCGTCATATATTTTTTGGCGCCAAATATTCATAATAGCGGCAAATAATTGCACCAAATTATATCGCCAATAAAAGCGCCAAATAGTAGCACCAATAATAGCGCCAATATTTGGCACCAATAATATTTTGCGCCAATATTTGGCGCTATTATTTTGCGCCAAATAATAGAGCCAATATTTTAACATTCAATAATAGCGCCAAATATTCATAATAGCACCAATATTTTAACATTCAATATATTTTCAGTGTTATTTTAACATTCAATATAATAGTGCCAAATAGATTTTCAGTTTTATATTATGATTGATAATAGAGCCAATATTTTAATAGCCATAATAATAGCGCCAAATAATACCACAAAATAATAGTGCCAAAAAATAGGACCAATATTTTCTCATTAATTAATAGCACCAAATATTCATAATAGTGCCAATATATTAATAGCGGCAAATAAGTGCGCCTAATAATAGTGCCAGATAATAGCGCCAAATATTTGCGCCAAATCTTTTTTGGCGCAAAATATTCCTAATAGTGCCAAAAAATAGCTCCAAAAAATAGCATCATATAATATCGCCAATAATAGCGCCAAATAATAGCGCGAATAATAGTGACAATATATTCATTGCCCCAAATAATAGCGCCAATATATTCATAATAGCGTCAATATGTAATAGCGCCAAATAATAGCGCCAATATATTCATAATAGTACCAATAATATCGCCAATAATAGCGCCAATATATTCATAATTCCATTTATTCATAATAGCGCCAATATATTTATAGCGCAAAATAATTGCGCCTAATTAAAGTGCCAAATAATAGGGCCAAATAATTGGGCCAAATAATTGAGCCAAATAATTGCGCCAAATAATTTTGTAAAATAATTGCATCTAATAACAGCACTAAATAATAATGCCATATAATTGCCAAATATTTTTTGGTGCAAAATATATAAATAGAGCCAATATATTGCGCCAAATAATTGCACCAAATAAATGCGCCGAATAATTGCGCCAAATAATTTCGCCTAATAATAGCGCCAAATAATAGTGCAATATAATAGCGCCAAATATTTTTTGGCGCCAAATGTTCATAATAGCGCCAAATAATAGCACTAAATTATAGCACCAATAATAGCGTCAAATTATGGTGCCAATAATCACACCAATATTTGGAACTATTATTTTGCACCAAATAATAGTGCCAATATTTTAACATTCATTAATAGCACCAAATATTCATATTAGCGCCAATATATTAATAGCGCCAAATAATTGTGTCTAATAATAGTGCCAAATAATAGCGCCAAATAACAGCGCCAAATAACTGTGCCAAATAACTGCGCCAAAAAATACTGCCAAATAATAACGCCATATAATAGCACCAAATATTTTTGGGCGCCAAATATTCATAATAGCGCCAAAAATAGGGCCAAATAATAGAGCCAATAATAGCGCCAAATAATAGCGCCAATATATTCACAGTGCCAATATATTCATAATAGAGCCAATATATGATAGCGCCAAATAATAGCACCAATATATTCATAATAGTTCCAATAATAGCGCCAATAATAGCGCAAATATATTCATAGTTCCATTTATTCATAATAGTGCCAATATATTTATAGCGACAAATAATAGCGCCAAATAATAGCACAAAATAATAGCGCCAAATAATTGCGCCAAACAATTTCCCCAAACAATTACGCCAAATAACACTACTGGAAAACTAACATATACCAACGGTTTGGAACCGTTGGTATAGGCCTCCAAACCGTTGGTATAGCCTATACCAACGGTTTGGAGAACCGTAGGCAAGTAAGCCATTAGGATTGGTCTATAAAACAGTTTTTGGAAAACCATTGGTATAAACCTATACCAACGGTTTTGAAAACTGTTGGTATAAGTAATATGAAAATCTATACCAACGGTTCCATAAAACCATTGGTATTTATATTTCCAAAAAAAACATTTGTTGGGATTTGATCCCAGTACCTCCAGTTTATCATTGAATGACCTAACCACTGACCTAACATGACTTTTTTGAACATAATTTCATAAATATATATATATATGTATTATTATAATTATTTTAAATTTTTATTTATAGAATGTTCTGGTTAAGAGGATCTGATAAAAAATCAAAGGAACTATACCAACGGTTGTCAAAACCGTTGGTATAGGTCCCAGGAATTTGTGGGTGATGTTGAAATATTGGGGAATTTTCCCAACGGTTTGGCTAAACCGTTGGGAAAAGTGGCCACAAATTGATCCTTTCCCAACGGTTGTTCCAAACCGTTGGGAAAGCCTACCATTTCCCAATGGTTTTGGAAAACCGTTGGGAAAATTGGATACAAATTGGACATTTCCCAACGGTTTGGCCAAACCATTGGGATATCCTACCCTTTCCCAATGGTTTTGGAAAACCATTGGGAAAAGTGGCCACAAAGTGGGCTTCCCCAATGGTTTTGCCAAACCGTTGGGAAAGGGGGTATAGAAGTGTTGGGAAAGGTCACATTTCCAGTACTGTAATTTCGCCTAATAACAGCGCCAAATAATAGCACCAAATATTTTGTGGCGCAAAATATATAAATAGCGCCAATATATTGCGCCAAATAATTGCGCCAAATAACTGCGCCAAATAATTGCGCCTAATAATAGCGCCAAATAATAGCACCATATAATAGCACCAAATATTTTTTGGTGCCAAATATTCATAATAGTGCCAAATAATATTGCCAAATAATAGAGCCAATAATAGCGTCAAATTATGGCACCCATAATCGTGTCAATATTTGGCGCCAATATTTGGCCCTATTGTTTTGCACCAAATAATAACGCCAATATTTAAACATTCAATAAAAGCGCCAATAAAAGCGCCCATAACAGCACCAAAAATAGCGCCAATATATTCATAGCGCTATTTAATAGCACCAAATAATAGGTCTAAATATTGGCACCATATAATAGCGCTATATAACAGCGCCAATATATAGCGCCAATAATATCGCCAATATATTCATAGCGCCATTTAATAGGGCCAAATAATAGCGCCATATAATAGCACCAAATATTGGTGCCATATAATAGTGCTATATAATAGCGCCATATAATAGCGCCAAATAATAACACCAAATAATAGCACCAAATAATAGAGTCAAATAATTTTTCCAAATAATAGAACCAAATATTTGGTGGCAAATATTCTTAATAGTGCCATATAATAGTGCCAAATAATAGCGCCAATAATGGCACCAAATAATAGAGCCAAATATTCATAATAGCGTCAAATAGTAGCACCAAATTATAGCGCCAATAAAAGCGCCAAATAATAGCCCCAATAATAGCATCAATATTTGGCGCCAATAATATTTGGCGCCAATATTTTGCACCAATATTTGGCTCTATTATTTGGCGCCAAATAATAGCACCAATATTTTAACATTCAATAATAGCACAAAATATTCATAATAGTGCAAATATTTTAACATTAAATATATTTTCTGTGTTATTTTGACATTCAATATAATAGCGCTAAATATATCTTCAGTGTTATTTTAATATTCATAATTGTGCCAATATTTTAACAATACCAATATTTTAAAAGCGCCAATAATAGCACCAAATAATAGCGCCAAATAATAGCGCCAAAAAATAGCACCAATATTTTAACATTCATTAATAGCGCCAAATATTCATTATAGCACCAATGTATTAATAGCGGCAAATAATAGCACCAAATATTTTTTGGCGCCAAATATTCATAATAGCACCAAAAAATAGAGCCAAGAAATAGTGCCATATAATAGTGCCAATAATAGCGCCAAATAATAGCACCAGTATATTCATAGCGCCAAACAATAGCACCAGTAATAGCGCCAATATATTCATAGCGCCAAATAATAGCGCCAATATATTCATAATAGCGCCATATAATAGCGCCAGTATATTCATAGCGCCATTTATTCATAATAGCACCAATATATTTATAGCGCCAAATAATTGCGCCTAATAATTACGTCAAATAATAGTGCCAAATAATAGCACCAAATAATTACGCCAAATAATAGTTCCAATATTTTAACATTCATTAATAGTGCCAAATATTCATAATAGCACCAATATTTTAATAGCGCCAAATAAGTGCATCTAATAATAGCGCCAAATAATAGCGCCAAATAATAGTGCCAAATATTTGCACCAAATAACTACGCCAAATAAAAGCACCAAATAATAGCACCATATAATAGCACCATATAATAGCACCTAATATTTTTTTGGCACCAAATATTCATAATAGCGACAAAAAATAGAGCAAAAAAATAGCACCAATAATTGCGCCAAATAATAGCGCCAATAATAGCACCAATATATTCATAGCGCCAAATAATAGCACCAATATATAATAGCGCCAAATAATAGCGCCAATATCTTCATGGTGCCATTTATTCATAATAGGGCCAATATATTTACAGCGCAAAATAATTGCGCCTAATAATAGCGCCAAATATTAGCGCTAAATAATTGTGCCAAATAATTACGCCAAATAATTGCGCCAAATAAGTGCGCAAAATAATTGCGCCTAATAACAGCGCAAAATAATAGCGCCATATAATAGCGCCAAATATTTTTTGGTGAAAAATATATAAATAGCACCAAATAATTGTGCCAAATAATTACGCAAAATAATTGCGCCTAATAATAGCGCCAAATAATTGCGCCATATAATAGTGCCAAATATTTTTTGGTGCCAAATATACATAATAGCGCCAAATAATAGTGCCAAATAATTGCACCAATAATAGCGTCAAATTATGGCACCAATAATCACGTCAATATTTGGCACTATTATTTTGCGCCAAATAATAGCGCCAATATTTAAATATTCAATAATAGCGCCAATAAAAGCACCAATAACAGCACCAATAATATCGTTGATATATTCATAGCACCATTTAATAGTGCCAAATAATAGTGTCATATAATAACACCAAATATTACTGCCATATAATAGTGCCAAATCATAGCACCATATAATAGCGCCAAATATAATAGCGCCAAATAATAGCGCCAATATATAGCACTAATATATTCATAGCACCATTTAATAGGGCCAAATAATAGTGCCAAATAATAGCGCCAAATATTAGTGCCATATAATAGCGCCAAATATTAGCGCCATATAATAGCGCCAAATAATAGCGCCATATAATAGGGCCAAATAATAGCATCAAATAATAGCACCAAATAATATAGCCAAATAATATCACCAAATATTTTGGCGCCAAATATTCATAATAGCGCCAAATAATAGCGTAAATAGTAGCGCCAAATAATAGAGCCAAATATTCATAATAGCGCCAAATATTTGGCACCATATATTCATAGTAGCGCCAAATATTCATAATAGCGCCGAATAATAGCGCCAATATATTCAGAGTGCCATTTAATAGCACCAAATAATAGCGCCATATAATAGTGCCAAATATTGGTGCCATATAATAGCGCCATATAATAGTGCCATATAATAGTGCCAAATAATAGCGCCATATAGTAGCGCCAAATATAATAACATCAAATAATAGCGCCAATATATAGCGCCAATAATATCGCCAATATATTCATAGTGCCATTTAATAGGGCAAAATAATAGCGCAATATAATAGCACCAAATATTAGCACCATATAATAGTGTGATATAATAGCGCCATATACTAGCACCAAATATAATAGCACCAAATAATAGCGTCAAATAATAGCGCAAAATAATTTCACCAAATAATAGCACCAAATATTTGGTGCCAAATATTCATAATAGCCCCAAATAATAGCGCCAAATAATAGTGCCAATAATGGCACTAAATAATAGATCCAAATATTCAAAATAGAGCCAAATATTTGGAGCCAAATATTCATAGTAGCGCCAAATATTTTTTGGCACCAAATATTCATAATAGCGCCAAATAATAGTGCAAAATTATAGCGCCAATTAAAGTGGAAAATAATAGCGCCAATAATAGCACCAATATTTGGCGCCAATAATATTTGGCCCCAATATTTGGCGCCAATATTTGGTGCTAATATTTGGCACCAAATAATAGCGCCAATATTTTACCACCCAATAATAGCGCCAAATATTCATAATAGCGCCAATATTTTAACATTCAATATATTTTCATTGTTATTTTAACATTCAATATAATACGGACAAATATAATTTCATTGTTATTTTAATATTCATAACAGCGCCAATATTTTAATAGCACTGATATTTTAATAGCGCCAATAATAGCGTCAAATAATAGCGCCAAATATTATTTGGCGCCAGATAATAGCGCCAAATAATAGCGCCAATATTTTAACATTAATTAATAGTGCCAAATATTCATAATAGTGGAAATATATTAATAGCGGCAAATAATTGCGCCTAATAATAGCGCCAAATAATAGCGCCAAATAACTGCGCCAAATAATAGCGCCATATAATAGCGCCTAATATTTTTTGGTGCCAAATATTCATAACAGCGCCAACAAATAGCGCCAATAATAGCGCCAAATAATAGTGCCAATAATAGCGCCAATATATTCATATCGCCAAATAATAGCGTCATTATATTCATAATAGTGCCAATATATAATAGCGCCAAATAATAGCACCACTATATTCATAATAGTGCCAATAATAGCGCCACTATATTCATAATAGTGCCAATAATAGCGCCAATAATAGCACTAATATATTCATAACGCCATTTATTCATAATAGTGCCAATATATTTATACCACAAAATAATTGCGCCTAATAATAGCACCAAATAATAGAGCCAAATAATTACGCCAAATAATTATGCCAAATATTTGCGCAAAATAATTACACCTAATAACAGCGCCAAATAATAGCGCCATATAATAGCGCCAAATATTTTTTGGCGCAAAATATATAAGTAGCGCCAATATATTGTGCCAAATAATTGCACAATGTAATTGCACCAAATAATTGAGCCTAATAATAGCACCATATAATAGCACCAAATAATAGCGCCATATAATAGCGCCAAATATTTTTTGGATCCAAATATTCATAATAGCGCCAAAAAATAGCGCCAAAAATAGCGTCATATAATAGCGCCAATAATAGTGCCAATATATTCATAGCGCCAAACAATAGCACCAATATATTTATAATAGCCCCAATATATAATAGCGCCAAATAATAGCGGCAGTATATTCATAATAGTGCCAATATTAGCGCCAATATATTCATAGCGCCATGTCACGACCCGCCCTCGGGGTCCGTGCCGTGACTACCCCAAGCCCGCCTTCCATAGGCCAGGGGCTGGCGACTAGCACCAAGGCGTAGATCCCAGCAAATTGGGAAGGCATTGCCTTTGAAAAATAAACACACACCACAGAGTAAACAAGCGGAAAGTAAACACTAAGCAAGCAGAGTACAACTGAAGTGCGGAAAAGTAAATGGGCCAGAATACAAACCCAAACTGAAAGTAAAGTACAACTCGAAAAGGGAAAAACAGCAACTGAAAAGTAAAGGCCGCTACTCCGAGCTGTCCACCGGAAATCCCACCTGAAGGGTGGGTACAGATAGCTCCTCTGCTCCACGGGTCCCATCGTCCGCTCCGTACTCGTCCCGCCCAGTGGTCCACCTCCGGGTACCGTCCCGCTCCGCGAACCTCAGCTAAGGTCAACGCTGTCCGTCGTCTGCAACCAACACAACGTAGTGCGGGCGAAGCCCGTGCAGGGGTGAGTATAAGCTACTCAGTAGGGACCCCGAGACCCCTGAAGGTCTCTCAAAATCCACAAAGGATAAACCACGAAGCAAAGTACAATCACGAAGTAACAACCAACACTGCTTAGGTATATGCCCATACATATACCTAAGTCATCAATTCAAATACGCTCCAACCTCCGAGATCAAGTATAACTCAGTCCACGCAGGAAAGTATACGTATTCCACAAAGGAAAGTAACAGGATTCAGCTCACACAGGTACACTTCTTCAAGGACGATAAAGATGATCACTGATCCACCTAAGTCGTCGGACCCACGAAGGATCGATAGGTAACTAACCCCCGCAAGACCCACACAGGATCGGGCTCACACAGAACCTGTAGGCGCTGGCTCACACAGAACCGCTGAGCGCAAGGACCCACACAGGATCGGGCTCACACAGAACCTGTAGCACTGATCCACGTAGGATCGCTGAGTGCTGTAGTCGTCGTCGTCGAATCCACACAGGATCTCTGTACTGTCGTCGTTGAATCCACACAGGATCTCTGTACTGTCGTCGTCGCAGTCACAGTAGCAGTCGTAGCAGTAGAACAGTCGCAGCCAGCACTAGGGTTCCCGCACACAGCAAGCTCGTACGGAGGGTCCGCTCCACGAGCCGAGAGGCTGATACATCAACTGTCACGAAGACCGAAGTTGATGTATCCAAAAGTTCCGTATCGTCAACAGGAACTCAACGCAACAGACGGCGCGTCGATCGGACGCCTGGTCTGAGAGTTATTGGCATTTTTGTCTCCGGGGCCCGGTTGGTTTTTAAGGCAAAACCAACCCGACCGTACTCCACCTGCGTCCAAACCTCGGGCGGAGTATGCCAAAAGATCCGTCTCACTAAGAGGAACACTACGCGACTGACGGCGCGTCAATCAGACGTCCGTAGCTCAAGATATGAGCGTTTCCGCTCCGAAGGCCCGGTTGGTTTCGTGAACGAACCAACCCGGCCGAACTCAAAGTAAACCGAAACCTTGAGTGCGATATACCGAAACGACCGTCTCGATCCAAGGATCGCGTTGCCGCAGACGGTTCGTCATTCGGAGGTCCGAGGCTCAAGTTATGAGCCAAAAACCGAATCTGGTCCGAAACGGGGGGTCCGGGTCCGGAACGACCCGGCCCGACCCCCCCCCCCCTTGGGTGGCGCGGCGGCCGGCGGCGGCGGCCGGCGGCGGCGGACGGCGGCGGCGGGCCACGTGGCGGCGGCGGGCCGCGTGGCGGCGGCGGCCGCGTGGCGGGGCGGCGGCGGGCCACGTGGCGGCGGCGGCTGGCGAGCCGCGTGGCGGCGGCGGCTGGCGGGCCGCGTGGCGGCGGCGGCTGGCGGGCCGCGTGGCGGCGGCGGGCGGCGGGCCGCGTGGCGGCGGCGGACGGCGGGCCGCGTGGCGGCGGCGGACCGCGGCGGGCCGCGGCGGCGGCGCTGGGCGCCGCACGTGGATCACGCGGGGGGCAATCAAGCCCCCCCTGCTTTGTGAGGGCGGCACGGCTTTGAGCCGTGCCTTTGCCCAAAAACGGCCCCCGCAAATGGGGGCCGGCTGGTCAACCGGGGGGCTGTTGCCCCCCCCCCTCCTTAAATGAACCGCCCCCCTGCTTTAAGAGGGGGGTTTGATTATCCAGCCGGGGGATTTATTCCCCCGGTTTTATGACATCCGGCCGGCCCGCTGGCCGGCCGGTTTTTACCAACGGGACCGGAATTTCCGGTCCCGCCCTTGACTTCCGACGCCGGCGGCCCGGCCGCCGGTCTTTCCTTCCGCCGCGGCCCGGAACCGGCCGCGGTCTCCTCGTCTCACCGCGGCCCGGAACCGGCCGCGGTGTTCGTCGTCCGGCGCGGTGCGATGGCACCGCGCCCCTTTCGCCGTGCCAAGAATCCTCCCAACGCGGCGTGTCGGCGTCGCGGTCTTGAAGTCTCTCCTCGGCGAAGCGCGACGGTATTGCGGAAATCATAAGCATGTTCATCCGCGTGGTGCGACGGCACCACGCCTCTTGCTTCCACCCGCAAATCAACATGAACGAAGGAGGGGGTTTCGGCCGTGTTCGTGCGGTCCGACTCCCCTCGCGTTAACAAATAACATAACTAAAAAGTCTCACGTTTAGTCATGCTAAAATCCACGATCCAGGAATGGAATAAAATAATTAATAAAAACATCCCCTACCTCGGGTTTGAGATTCAAAGAAATCCTCTACGTTCCGCGGAAGACGGCGTCGCGGAAGTCAGGCGTCGCGGTCGTCGTTCGTCAAATCCGTTGACGAAGATTTACGTCCGATGCGACACGTTGTTGGCGGATCTTCGTTTGCCGACGAAGAAGGTCCGAAGAGGAAGCAGAGGTCCGAAGATACTAGGTCTCTGAGTCGATGATCCTTGACGAAGAGTTCTCGTTCTTCGTTGAGGATGAAGACGTTCTTCGTTCTTCGTCAGAGCTTGGAGATGAAGGAGCTCTCCCAAGACAAACAAAGAACCCCCAATAAAATAAGAATACCACTTATTTTATTAACACATAACTCAAAGGGTTTTCAAATGTTTGAAATTCAAAAGAGGGGGTTTAACTCCCTTAATTAAATAAGGGTAACTTAAGCCATTAAAAGAGGGGTTAAGTATGTTGAGAGAAAAAGAAAAGACTTAGGGGTTCGTGTGGGCCCCACCACACTTAATCCTCTCAAGGGAGGTTAAGTGGGTGTGGGTCCCACTTCCAACCCCCTTGGATAGGTTTTTAAAAAAATTAAAATAAAATTTGTTTTACACAATTTTATTTAACTTAATTGAAAAACCCCAAAACGTATCTTTCAACCCGCAACAAACGCAACTCCCGAAAAGGTCTCATTAAGCGAATATCGGCGCTGCGAGTTCATCGGTGCCCTCGGATTTTAATTCCGAGCACCGGATCAAAAGTTAGGAATTCCCGCTCGTTCGTTCACTGAACGTACCCGAGCCAAACTTCGGAAATTAATTCCGGGCACTCCGGGCCTCGGAATCAGGTGCCGTCTGAAACCGCGCTCTTGTAAAATTCTAAAGAAAATTAAGAAAAAATTTCCCTTGAATTTTACGGGTCTTTACATTACTCCCACCTCAGGGCTTTACGTCCCCGTAAAGATACATCAAAACTAGGGAAACAGATGAGGGTACTGAGCACGCATCTGAGCCTCCCGCTCCCATGTGCTCTCCTGGAGATTCCCGTGCTGCCATCTGATGCGCACAAGAGGAATCGACCGTCCACGTAGGACCCGCTCCTGTCGATCCTCGATCTCCACTGGGACCTCCGCAAAAGTCGCCCCATCGTCAACGTCAAGCTCCCCATGGTCAATGATGTGCGTCGGGTCGTGCACGTATCTCCTCAGCTGGGATACGTGGAAGACGTCGTGCACCCGGTGCAACTGAGGTGGTAGAGCCAGGCGATAAGCCACCTCGCCAATCCTGCTGAGAATCTGAAAAGGTCCGATGAAGCGCGGAGATAACTTGCCGCCTCGGCCAAATCTCCGAATACCACGTCGAGGTGAGACCCGCAAGAAGACGTGGTCGCCATCCTCGAACTCCAGTGGTCTCCGCCTCCTGTCAGCATATGACTTCTGCCGGCTCTGAGCTGTCCTCATCCGCTCCTGGATGACCTGGACCTTCTCTGTCGTGGCCTGGACCATCTCCGGTCCCACTAGTGCTGACTCCCCTGGGTCTGTCCAGCACAAAGGAGATCTACATGGTCGGCCGTACAACGCCTCGTACGGTGCCATCCCGATGGTGGAGTGGTAGCTGTTGTTGTACGCGAACTCCACCAAGGGTAGGTGGTCCTCCCAGCTACGACCAAAGTCGAGGACACATGCGCGGAGCATGTCCTCGAGAGTCTGAATGGTCCTCTCCGTCTGACCATCCGTCTGAGGGTGAAAAGCTGTGCTAAGACGTAGCTGCGTCCCGAACGCCTCCTGTAACCCCTTCCAAAGCCGGGAAGTAAAGCGGGCATCTCGATCGGAAACGATAGATGATGGCACGCCGTGGAGCCGCACAATCTCCTGAACGTAGAGACGTCCCAAGCTCTCCACTGAGCCCTGCTCTCTGATGGGTAAGAAGTGTGCCGACTTGGTGAGTCGGTCTACAATCACCCAGATGGAGTCGTGACCTCTGGAAGTGTGTGGAAGTCCAGTCACGAAGTCCATAGATATGCCGTCCCACTTCCACTCCGGAACCTCCAAGGGCTGTACCAAGCCTGCTGGTACCTGGTGCTCTGCCTTCACCTGCTGACAGGTAAGGCATCGAGAAACGAACTCTGCTACAGCCTTCTTCATGCCCGGCCACCAATGCTGTCGTCTGAGGTCCTGGTACATCTTCGCCACTCCAGGATGTACCGCTAAAGGTGAAGTGTGAAACTCCCTCAACACTTCCTCTCGCAAAGCGACTGGTACCATGGTACGTCCTCTGAAAAGGATGTCGTGCTCTGCTCCAAGGGAGAAACCATCAGGTGTCTGTCCCGAGGATATCTGTGCACGCCGTGTCTCACAGTCAGCGTCCCCATGCTGTGCCTCCCTGACTCGCTGCAGTAGTGGAGGAGTGACTGTGAGAGACTGTAGAAAGGCTGCTCCATCTCTATCCACGAAGGATATCTGCAAAGAGGCTAGCTGCTCCGTCGCCTCCTCAAGTAGTTGAATGCCCGTCCTCCTGCTGAGAGCATCAGCTACTACGTTCCCCTTCCCAGGAGTATAGACTATCTCAAAGTCATAGTCCTGGAGGAACTCGAGCCATCGTCGCTGTCTCAGGTTCAGGTCCTTCTGCGAGAAGATATACCTGAGACTCTGATGATCGGAAAAGACCGTAAAGCGCTCGCCCATCAGATAGTGTCGCCATGTCTTCAGAGCGAAGACCACTGCTGCTAACTCCAGGTCATGGGTAGCGTAGTTCTGCTCATGCGGTCTCAACTGTCGTGATCCATAGGCGATCACTGCCCGCTCCTGCATCAGAACACATCCGAGTCCGGTCCCTGATGCATCGCAGTAGACTACGTACCCTACTCCCTCCTCAGGCAACCTCAAGATAGGTGCGCTAGTCAATCTCTGCCTCAGCTCCTCGAAGCTCTGCTGACAACTGTCTGACCACACGAAGGGTTTCCCCTTCTTCGTCAACGCTGTGAGTGATGCCGCAACTCTGGAGAAGTTCGGCACAAATCTCCGATAGTATCCAGCTAGTCCCAAGAAACTCCGAACCTCAGTCACGCTCCTGGGTGGCTCCCATGCTAACACAGCCTCAATCTTCGCGGGATCCACTGCAACTCCCGCCTCAGAGATAACGTGTCCCAAAAAGTGGACCTCACGTATCCAGAACTGACACTTCGAGAGCTTACCATAAAGCTGGTGCTCTCGGAGTGTGTCAAGAACAACTCGCAAGTGATAGGCGTGCTCCTCCTCTGTCGTAGAGTAAATCAGAATGTCGTCGATGAAGACCACGACAAACCGATCGAGGTATGGCTGAAAGATCCTGTTCATGAGAGCCATGAACACTGCTGGAGCATTGGTTACACCGAAAGGCATAACCAAGAACTCATAGTGGCCATACCGACATCTGAAGGCCGTTTTCTGCACATCCTCGTCTCTGACTCTGAGCTGATGATAGCCTGACCTGAGGTCTATCTTCGAGAACCACCGTGCTCCCTTGAGCTGATCAAAGAGGTCATCAATCCTCGGTAGCGGATACTTGTTCCTCACTGTCACCTGGTTCAGGCGACGATAGTCAACACAAAGTCGCAAGCTTCCGTCCGCCTTCTTGGCGAACAATATCGGGGAAGCCCAGGGTGAAACACTGGGTCGGATGAATCCCTTGCCCTGCAAGTCCTCCAACTGTACCCGTAGCTCTCGAAGCTCGGCGGGGGCCATCCGATATGCTGGAGTGGATATCGGGGCTGTCCCGGGGTACAAGTCAATATAAAAGTCTACCTCTCTGCGAGGAGGTAGCCCTGGAACATCGTCGGGAAAAACGTCCGCATACTGATCCACCACTGCAGGAAAACCAGGACTCCGCACGTCAACTGCTCCAAGGATAAGGCTAGCCAACTGATGAGTGATGGGCTGTCCTCTCCTCCGCGGAAGTCCATCCTGTGCTGCTAAGGCTCCCTTCTCGCCGGTGAAGGTGAACCTGCTCCCGTCGGTGCGTACACATCGCACCTTGCGCCTAAAACAGTCAATCTGTGCATGGACCGTGGACAGCCAATCCATGTCCAAGATGACGTCGTAAGGCCTCGACGCTGCTACAAGAAGATCCCAGCCGAAGCTCTCGCCTCCTAGAGTAAGCTCACACTGCCGGCACCAGTGCGTGATCGTCGAGTCTGCTCCCGTAGGAGTCTCTAGCCGTAAGGATCGAGCCAACGGCTCTGTCGGAATCTCCGAGCTCCGAACAAGGGCAGCGGCTATGAAAGAGTGACTCGCTCCTGTGTCTATAAGAACTGCAGCAAGGGTGGAATAGACACAGATAGTACCTCGAATCATCTCGGGTGCGCCGTGGTTGTAGGCCTCTGCTGCCTGGAGCTGTGCCTGTCGCTGCCCGCCAACTCCCTGTGGTCGGGGTGGACCTCCTGGTGGTGGTGGTGGTAGAGCCTCAAAGCGTCGGCCACCACCGGCTGCTCGTCCAGCTCCTCTGCCTCGTCCGCCTCCTCCCTGCGGACCGCCACGGTCGACCCTCTGCCTCTGCCTCGGTGGTCCATCTACTGACTGCTGCTCCTCGGCACGGCGGGTCGGGCAGTCACGAGCCATGTGGCCCTGTCCGCCGCACGAGTAGCACTGCCTGCCTCTCGGAAGACTGGCTCCGCGCTGTGTGCCCCGCACTGCTGAGCCAGTGCCCTGAGATCGTCTGCCTGAAGGTCTGGTCTGTCTGGACCCCTGAGTCATCCGTCGACTGCCTGCTGCAGATGACTCTGCCACGTGCCGCCCTGCGGTGGGTCGCTGTGCTGGTGTAGACTCAGCAAGGAAGCTCTCGATCAGAAGAGCCCGCTC
Organism: Viscum album; assembly: GCA_963277665.1. Taxonomy (NCBI): domain Eukaryota; kingdom Viridiplantae; phylum Streptophyta; class Magnoliopsida; order Santalales; family Viscaceae; genus Viscum; species Viscum album. The sequence goes on from OY728127.1 coordinate 901,181,808, forward strand.
CAGTACTCCTGTCTGAGTCGGGATGCTGAGGGAGATCAGCGATGCCCTGATCTCGTGTCTCAAACCCTGCTCAAAGGTCCGGGCCCGGAAGAATGGGTCCCGTACCATGTCGGTCGAGTAGCGCGAGAGATCGGTAAATCTCGCCGAGTACTGGGCGACCGTCATGCTGCCCTGCCGCAGCTGTAGAAGCTCCTGGATACGCACCGCTCGAAGGGTGGCCGGGACGAACTCAGAGCGGAAGAGGCTCTCGAAATCCGTCCAGAGAAGAGATGCCTCATCGTGCACCTGGAGCATCAGGCTCCACCATCGTCCTGCTGCTGCGTGTAGTAGGCTCGCAGCGAGGATCACCATGAGGTCTGCTGGTGTCCTCACTAGCCTAAACACTCGAACCACTGCCTCCAGCCAGTCCTCTGCTGCCTGGGGATCCGTCTCCCCGCGAAACCTGGGCGGTCGCTGTCGCTGAAACTCATGCAGTGCGCTGAGGCGACGTGCATCGTCAGCGGCTGCTGCTGGAAGCATCGGGGGCTCGGCGGGTAAAGCTACCGCCGGTGCCACTACTGGAAAAGGGCCCTGCACCGAGGCCTCGTCGCTCGGTGGGCTGTCGTCTCGCTCGACCATCGGAACCCTAGCTGGCTGTCGTCGTGGGGCCATCCTGAAAAGGAGATCAAGAGTGCCATAGTCAGAACAGTATACCTGGTGAGCTGAATTAAGTAATCACAAAGAAAACTTTGAAACACACACGCAATCAATGTTTCCGTGCATTAAGTCGGAAATCAGAAGTCAGGGTCCTGGTGTATGGATACGTCGGCCGCCGCACCAACACTGGACTCCCTGGACTGATAACCACACTCAATACGCTAAACATTATTGCTTCACATAGAAAAGATCAGAGTTCGCGGTAGAACCGAACTCCTCTGATACCAATTTGTCACGACCCGCCCTCGGGGTCCGTGCCGTGACTACCCCAAGCCCGCCTTCCATAGGCCAGGGGCTGGCGACTAGCACCAAGGCGTAGATCCCAGCAAATTGGGAAGGCATTGCCTTTGAAAAATAAACACACACCACAGAGTAAACAAGCGGAAAGTAAACACTAAGCAAGCAGAGTACAACTGAAGTGCGGAAAAGTAAATGGGCCAGAATACAAACCCAAACTGAAAGTAAAGTACAACTCGAAAAGGGAAAAACAGCAACTGAAAAGTAAAGGCCGCTACTCCGAGCTGTCCACCGGAAATCCCACCTGAAGGGTGGGTACAGATAGCTCCTCTGCTCCACGGGTCCCATCGTCCGCTCCGTACTCGTCCCGCCCAGTGGTCCACCTCCGGGTACCGTCCCGCTCCGCGAACCTCAGCTAAGGTCAACGCTGTCCGTCGTCTGCAACCAACACAACGTAGTGCGGGCGAAGCCCGTGCAGGGGTGAGTATAAGCTACTCAGTAGGGACCCCGAGACCCCTGAAGGTCTCTCAAAATCCACAAAGGATAAACCACGAAGCAAAGTACAATCACGAAGTAACAACCAACACTGCTTAGGTATATGCCCATACATATACCTAAGTCATCAATTCAAATACGCTCCAACCTCCGAGATCAAGTATAACTCAGTCCACGCAGGAAAGTATACGTATTCCACAAAGGAAAGTAACAGGATTCAGCTCACACAGGTACACTTCTTCAAGGACGATAAAGATGATCACTGATCCACCTAAGTCGTCGGACCCACGAAGGATCGATAGGTAACTAACCCCCGCAAGACCCACACAGGATCGGGCTCACACAGAACCTGTAGGCGCTGGCTCACACAGAACCGCTGAGCGCAAGGACCCACACAGGATCGGGCTCACACAGAACCTGTAGCACTGATCCACGTAGGATCGCTGAGTGCTGTAGTCGTCGTCGTCGAATCCACACAGGATCTCTGTACTGTCGTCGTTGAATCCACACAGGATCTCTGTACTGTCGTCGTCGCAGTCACAGTAGCAGTCGTAGCAGTAGAACAGTCGCAGCCAGCACTAGGGTTCCCGCACACAGCAAGCTCGTACGGAGGGTCCGCTCCACGAGCCGAGAGGCTGATACATCAACTGTCACGAAGACCGAAGTTGATGTATCCAAAAGTTCCGTATCGTCAACAGGAACTCAACGCAACAGACGGCGCGTCGATCGGACGCCTGGTCTGAGAGTTATTGGCATTTTTGTCTCCGGGGCCCGGTTGGTTTTTAAGGCAAAACCAACCCGACCGTACTCCACCTGCGTCCAAACCTCGGGCGGAGTATGCCAAAAGATCCGTCTCACTAAGAGGAACACTACGCGACTGACGGCGCGTCAATCAGACGTCCGTAGCTCAAGATATGAGCGTTTCCGCTCCGAAGGCCCGGTTGGTTTCGTGAACGAACCAACCCGGCCGAACTCAAAGTAAACCGAAACCTTGAGTGCGATATACCGAAACGACCGTCTCGATCCAAGGATCGCGTTGCCGCAGACGGTTCGTCATTCGGAGGTCCGAGGCTCAAGTTATGAGCCAAAAACCGAATCTGGTCCGAAACGGGGGGTCCGGGTCCGGAACGACCCGGCCCGACCCCCCCCCCCCCCCTTGGGTGGCGCGGCGGCCGGCGGCGGCGGCCGGCGGCGGCGGACGGCGGCGGCGGGCCACGTGGCGGCGGCGGGCCGCGTGGCGGCGGCGGCCGCGTGGCGGGGCGGCGGCGGGCCACGTGGCGGCGGCGGCTGGCGAGCCGCGTGGCGGCGGCGGCTGGCGGGCCGCGTGGCGGCGGCGGCTGGCGGGCCGCGTGGCGGCGGCGGGCGGCGGGCCGCGTGGCGGCGGCGGACGGCGGGCCGCGTGGCGGCGGCGGACCGCGGCGGGCCGCGGCGGCGGCGCTGGGCGCCGCACGTGGATCACGCGGGGGGCAATCAAGCCCCCCCTGCTTTGTGAGGGCGGCACGGCTTTGAGCCGTGCCTTTGCCCAAAAACGGCCCCCGCAAATGGGGGCCGGCTGGTCAACCGGGGGGCTGTTGCCCCCCCCCCCCTCCTTAAATGAACCGCCCCCCTGCTTTAAGAGGGGGGTTTGATTATCCAGCCGGGGGATTTATTCCCCCGGTTTTATGACATCCGGCCGGCCCGCTGGCCGGCCGGTTTTTACCAACGGGACCGGAATTTCCGGTCCCGCCCTTGACTTCCGACGCCGGCGGCCCGGCCGCCGGTCTTTCCTTCCGCCGCGGCCCGGAACCGGCCGCGGTCTCCTCGTCTCACCGCGGCCCGGAACCGGCCGCGGTGTTCGTCGTCCGGCGCGGTGCGATGGCACCGCGCCCCTTTCGCCGTGCCAAGAATCCTCCCAACGCGGCGTGTCGGCGTCGCGGTCTTGAAGTCTCTCCTCGGCGAAGCGCGACGGTATTGCGGAAATCATAAGCATGTTCATCCGCGTGGTGCGACGGCACCACGCCTCTTGCTTCCACCCGCAAATCAACATGAACGAAGGAGGGGGTTTCGGCCGTGTTCGTGCGGTCCGACTCCCCTCGCGTTAACAAATAACATAACTAAAAAGTCTCACGTTTAGTCATGCTAAAATCCACGATCCAGGAATGGAATAAAATAATTAATAAAAACATCCCCTACCTCGGGTTTGAGATTCAAAGAAATCCTCTACGTTCCGCGGAAGACGGCGTCGCGGAAGTCAGGCGTCGCGGTCGTCGTTCGTCAAATCCGTTGACGAAGATTTACGTCCGATGCGACACGTTGTTGGCGGATCTTCGTTTGCCGACGAAGAAGGTCCGAAGAGGAAGCAGAGGTCCGAAGATACTAGGTCTCTGAGTCGATGATCCTTGACGAAGAGTTCTCGTTCTTCGTTGAGGATGAAGACGTTCTTCGTTCTTCGTCAGAGCTTGGAGATGAAGGAGCTCTCCCAAGACAAACAAAGAACCCCCAATAAAATAAGAATACCACTTATTTTATTAACACATAACTCAAAGGGTTTTCAAATGTTTGAAATTCAAAAGAGGGGGTTTAACTCCCTTAATTAAATAAGGGTAACTTAAGCCATTAAAAGAGGGGTTAAGTATGTTGAGAGAAAAAGAAAAGACTTAGGGGTTCGTGTGGGCCCCACCACACTTAATCCTCTCAAGGGAGGTTAAGTGGGTGTGGGTCCCACTTCCAACCCCCTTGGATAGGTTTTTAAAAAAATTAAAATAAAATTTGTTTTACACAATTTTATTTAACTTAATTGAAAAACCCCAAAACGTATCTTTCAACCCGCAACAAACGCAACTCCCGAAAAGGTCTCATTAAGCGAATATCGGCGCTGCGAGTTCATCGGTGCCCTCGGATTTTAATTCCGAGCACCGGATCAAAAGTTAGGAATTCCCGCTCGTTCGTTCACTGAACGTACCCGAGCCAAACTTCGGAAATTAATTCCGGGCACTCCGGGCCTCGGAATCAGGTGCCGTCTGAAACCGCGCTCTTGTAAAATTCTAAAGAAAATTAAGAAAAAATTTCCCTTGAATTTTACGGGTCTTTACACGCCATTTATTCATAATAGCACCAATATATTTATAACGCTAAATAATTGCGCCTAATAATAGCACCAAATAATTGCGCCAAATAACAGCCCCAATATTTTAACATTCATTAATAGCGCCAAATATTCAAAATAGCACCAATATATTAATAGCACCAAATAATTGCGCCTAACAATAGCGCCAAATAATAGCGCAAAATAATTGCGCCAAATAACTGCGGTAAATAATAACGCCAAATAATACTGCTAAATAATAGCGCCAAATATTTTTTGGCGCCATATATTCATAATAGCGCCAAAAAATAGCGCAAAAAAATAGCGCCAAATAATATCGCCAATAATATCACCAAATAATAGCGCCAATAATAGCGCCAATATATTCATAACGCCAAATAATAGCACCAATATATTTATAATAGCACCAATATATAATAGCGCCAATATATTCATAATAGTGCCAATATTAAATTGCCCCAAATAACAGCGCCAAATAATAGCGCAATATAATAGCGCCAAATATTTTTTGGCACACAATATATAAATAGCGCCAATATATTGCTCTAAATAATTGCGCCAAATAATTGCGCCTAAGAATAGAGCCAAATAATAGTGTCATATAATAGCGCCAAATATTTTTTGGTGCCAAATATTCAGAATAGCACCAAATAATAGAGCCAATAATAGCATCAAATTATGGAGCCAATATTTTGCGCTATTATTTTTCTCACAATAATAGTGCCAATATTTAAACATTCAATAATAGTGCCAATAAAAGTGCCAATAACAGTACCAATAATAGCGCCATAATATAGCGCCAATATATTCGTAGCGCCATTTAATAGCACCAAATAATAGCACCATATAATAGAGCCAAATATTAGCATCATATAATAGAGCCATATAATAGAGCCAAATATTAGCGCCATATAATAGAGCCAAATATTAGCACCATATAATAGAGCCAAATATTGGCGCCATATAATAGCGCGATATAATAGCACCATATAATAGCGCCAAATAATAGCACGATATAATAGCGCAAAATATAATAGCGCCAAATAATAGCGCCAAATAATAGCACCAAATAATCTCGCCAAATAATAGCACCAAATATTTGGTGCCAAATATTCATAATAGTGACAAATACTAGCGCAAATAATGGCGCCAAATAAATAGCCAAATATTCATAATAGCACCCAATATTTATCGCCATATATTCATAGTATCACCAAATATTTTTTGGCGCCAAATATTCTTAATAGCGCGAAATAATAGCTCCAAATTATAGCGCCAATAAAAGCACCAAATAATAGCACCAATATTTGGCACCAATATAATTTGACGCCATTATTTGGGGCTATTATTTGGCGCCAAATAATAGCACCAATATTATAACATTCAATAACAACGCCACATATTCATAATAGCACCAATATTTTAACATTCAATATATTTTCAGTGTTATTTTAACATTCAATATAATAGCGCCAAATATATTTTCAGTGTTATTTTAATATTCATAATTGCGCCAATATTTTAATAGCACAAATAATAGCACCATATAATAGCGCCAAATATTAATTGGTGGCAAATAATAGCAACAAATAATAGCACCAAAAAATAGCACCAAAAAATTTCGCCAATATTTTAAAATTCATTAATAGCGCCAAATATTCATAATAGCGCCAATATATTAATAGAGTCAAATAATTGAACCTAATAATAGCGCCAAATAAGAGAGCCAAATAAGTGCGCCAAATATCTATGCCAAATAACTACGCCAAATAATAGCGCCATATAATAGCGCCAAATGTTTTTTGGCGCGAAATATTCAAAATAGCGCCAAAACAATTGCGTCAAAAAATAGCGCCAAATAATAGCACCAATATATTCATAGCGCCAAATAATAATGCCAATATATTCATAATAGCGAAAATATATAATAGCGCCAGTATATTCATAATAGTGCCAATAATAGCACCAATATATTCATAGCGCCATTTATTCATAATAGCGCCAATATATTTATAGCGCCAAATAATTTCGCCAAATAATAGCGCCAAATAATTGCGCCAAATAATAGCGCCAATATTTTAACATTCATTAATAGCACCAAATATTCATAATAGCGCCAGTATATTAATTGCGCCAAATAATTGCACCTAATAATAGCGCCAAAAAATAGCGCCAAATATTTGCGCCAAATATTAGCGCCAAATAATAGCGCCAAATAATAGTGCCTAATAATAGCGCCATATAATAGCACCAAATATTTTTTGCCACCAAATATTCATAATAGCACTAAAAAATAGTGCTAAAAAATAGCGCAAATAATAGCACCAAATAATAGCGCCAATAATAACGCCAATATATTCATAGTGCCAAATAATAGCGCCAATGTATTCATAATGATGTCAGTATATAATAGCACCAAATAATAGTGCCAATATATTCATAATAGTACCAATAATTGTGCCAATAATAGTGCCAATATCATAGCTCCATTTATTCATTATAATGCCAATATATTTACAGCGCAAAATAATTGCGCCTAATAATAGCGCCAAATAACAGTGCCAAATAATTGCGCCAAATAATTATGCCAAATAATTATGCCAAATAATTGCGCAAAATAATTCTGCCTAATAACAGCGCCAAATAATAGCGCCATTTAATAGCGCCAAATATTTTTTGGGGCAAAATATATAAGTAGCTCCAATATATTGCGCCAAATAATTTCGCCAAATAATTGCGCCAAATAATTGGGCCAAATAATTGCGCCTAATAATAGCGCCAACTAATAGCGCCATATAGTAGAGCCAAATATTTTTTGGCACAAAATATTCATAATAGTGTCAAATAATAGCGCCAAAATAATAGCTCCAAATAATATCACCAATAATAGCATCAAATTTTGGGGCCAATAATCACGTCAATATTTGGCGCTATTATTTTGCGCCAAATAATATCACCAATATTTAATAATTCAATAATAGCGCCAATAAAAGAACCAATAAAAGCACCAATAATAGCGCCAATAATAGCTCCAATATATAGGGTCAATAATAGCAGCAATATATTCGTAGCGCCATTTAATAGCGCCAAATAATAGCGCCATAAAATAGAGCCAAATATAAGCGCCATATAATAGCATCATATAATAGCGCCATATAATAGCGCCAAATAATTGCACCAAATATAATAGCACCAAATAATAGCACCAATATATAGCGCCAATAATATTAGCAATATATTCATAGAGTCATTTAATAGGGCCAAATAATAGCGCCATATAATAGCGCCAAATATTAGCACCATATAATAGCACCAAATATTAGCGGCATATAATAGCTCCAAATAATAGCGCCAAATATAATAGCGCCAAATAATAGCGCCAAATAATATCACCAAATAATAGCACCAGATATTTGGCACCAAATATTCATAATAGCGCCAAATAATAGCACCAAATAATAGCCCCAATAATAGCACCAAATAATAGAGCCAAATATTCATAATAGAGCCAAATATTTGGCTCCATATATTCATAGTAGCGTCAAATATTTTTTGCCGCCAAATATTCATAATAGCACCATATCATAGCGCCAAATTATATAGCCATCAAAAGCGCCAAATAACAGCGCCAATAATAGCCCTAAAATTTGGTGCCAATATTTGGCACCAATAATATTTGGCGCCAATATTTGGCGCTATTATTTGGCGACAAATACTAGCACCAATATTTTGACATTCAATAATAGTGCCAAATATTCATAATAGTGCCAATATTTTAACATTCAATATATTTTCAGTGTTATTTTAACATTCAATATAATAGTGCCAAATATATTTTCTATGTTATTTTAATATTCATAATAGCGCCAATATTTTAATAGCGCCGATATTTTAATAGCGCCAATAATAGTGCCAAATATTATTTCATGCCACCTAATAGCGCCAAATAATAGCGCCAAAAAATAGCCCCAATATTTTCACATTAATTAACAGCGCCAAATATTCATAATAGCGCCAATATATTAATAGCGGCAAATAATTACGCCTAATAATAGTGCCAAATAATAGTACCAAATAATTGCGCCATATAATAGCGCCAAATAATTTTTGGCTCCATATATTCATAATAGCGCCAAAAAATAGCGTCATATAATAGCGCCAATAATAACTCCAAATAATAGCGCCAAAAATAGCACCAATATATTCATCATAGCGCCAATATATAATAGCCCCAAATAATAGCACCAATATATTCATAATAGTACGAATAATAGCGCCAATAATAGCCCCAATATATTCATAGCGCCATTTATTCATAATAGCGCCAATATATTCATAGCGCCCCTATATTTATAGCGCAAATTAATTGCCCTAATAATTGCGCCAAATAACAGCGCCAAAAAATTGTGCCAAATAATTGCGCCAAATAATTGCACCAAATAGTTGCACAAAATAATTGTGCCTAATAACAGCGCCAAATAATAGCGCCATATAATAGCGCCAAATATTTTTTGGCGCAAAATATATAAATAGCGCCAATATATTGCTCCAAATAATTGCGCCAAATAATTGCGCCAAATAATAGAGCAATATAATAGAGCCAAATATTTTTAGGCGCCAAATGTTTATAATAGCGGAAAATAATAGCACCAAATAATAGCACCAAATAATAGAGCCAATAATTACGTCAAATTATGGCGCCAATAATCGTGCCAATATTTGGCGCCAATATTTTGCGCTATTATTCTGCGCCAAATAAAAGCGCCAATATTTTAACATTCATTAATAGCGCCAAATATTCATAATAGCGCCAATATATTAATAGCACCAAATAATTGTGCCTAATAATAGCGTCAAATAATAGCGCCAAATAATTGCGCCAAACAACTAGGCCAAATAACAGCGCCATATAATAGCGTCATATAATAGCGCCAAATATTTTTTGCTTCCAAATATTCATAATATCACCAAAAAATATCACCAAAAAATAGCACCAATAATAGCTCCAAATAATAGCACCAATAATATCACCAATATATTCATAGCGCTAAATAATAGTGCCAATATATTCATAATAGCGCCAATATATTCATAATAGCGCCAATATATAATATCGCCAAATAATAGCGCAAATATATTCATAATAGTGCCAATAATAGCGCCAATAATAGAGCCAATATATTCATAGCTCCATTTATTCATAATAGTGACAATAAATTTATAGCGCAAAATAATAGCGCCAAATAATAGCGCTAAATAATTGCGCCAAACAATTGCGCCAAATAATAGAGCCAAATATTTTTTGGCGCAAAATATATAAATAATGGCAATATATTGCGCCAAATAATTGCGCAGAATAACTGTGACAAATAATTGCGCCAAATTATTGTGCCTAATAATAGCGCCAAATAATAGCACCATATAATAGCGCCAAATATTTTTTGATGCCAAATATACATAATAGTGCCAAATAATAGTGCCAAATAATAGCGCCGATAATAGCGTCAAATTATGGTGCCAATAATCACACCAATATTTGGCACCAATATTTGGTGCTATTATTTTGTGCCAAATAATAGCGCCAATATTTAAACATTCAATAAAATCACTTATAAAAGCACCCATAACAGCACCAATAATAGCTCCAATTATAGTGCCATTGTATAGTTCCAATAATAGTGCCAATATATTCATAGCGCCATTTAATAGTGCCAAATAATAGCGCCATATAATAGCGCCAAATAATAGCGCTAGCATCAAATAATAGCGCCAAATAATAGCACAAATAATAGCGCAAAATAATAGAGCCAAATATTCAAAATAACGCCAATATTTTAAAATTCAACATATTTTTAGTGTTATTTTAACATTCAATATAGTAGTGCCAAATATATTTTCAGTGTTATTTTAATATTCATAATAACGCCAATATTTTAATAGCAACAATATTTTAATAGCACCAATAATAATGCCAAAGAATGGAACCAAATATTATTTGGCCCTAAATAATAGTTCCAATATTTTAACATTCATTAATAGCGCCAAATATTCATAATAGTGCCAATATATTAATAGCTGCATATAAGTGTGCCTAATAATACGCAAAATAATAGCGCCAAATAATTGCGCCAAATAATTGTGCCAAATAACTGCGACAAATATTAGCGCCAAATAATAGCACCAAATAATAGCGCCATATAATAGCACCAAATATTTTTTGGCGCCAAATATTCATAATAGCGCCAAATAATAGGGCAAACAATAGCGCCAAATAATAGCGCCAACAATAGTGCCAATATATTTATAGCACCAAATAATAGCACCAATATATTCATAATAACGCCAATATATTCATAATAGCACCAATATATAATATCGCCAAATAATAGGGCCATTATATTCATAATAGTACCAATATTAGCGCCAGTATATTCATAGCACCATTTATTCATAATAGCGCCAATATATTTATAGCGCCAAATAACTGCACCTAATAATAGCGCCAAATAATTGCGCCAAATAATTGAGCCAATTAATTGCGCTAAATAATTGCGCCAAATAAAAGCGCCAATATTTTAACATTCATTAACAGCACCAAATATTCATAATAGCGCCAATATATTACTAGCGCCAAATAATTGCGCCTAAAAATAGCGCCAAATAAATTCTCCAAATATTTCTGCCAAATAACTGCGCCAAATAATAGCGCCAAATAATACCGCCAAATAATAGTGTCATATAATGGCGCCAAATATTTTTTGGCGCCAAATATTCATAATAGTGCCAAATATAATAGCGCTGAATAATAGCGCCAAATAATAGCGCCAAATAATAGAGCCAAATAATAGCGCCAAATAATCGCGCCAATAATAGCCCCAAATAATAGAGCCAAATATTCATAATAGTGCCAAATATTTGGCGCCATATATTTATAGTGGCGCCAAATATTTTTTGCCGCTAAATATTTATAATAACACCAAATTATAGCTTCAATATTTGGTGCCAATATATTAACATTCAATAATAAAGCCAAATATTCATAATAGTGCCAATATTTTAACATTCAATATATATTCAGTGTTATTTTAACATTCAATATAATAGCGCCAAATATATTTTCATTGTAATATTAATATTCATAATAGAGCCGATATTTTAATAGCGCCAATAATAGTGCCAAATAATAGTGCCAAATATTATTTGGCGCCCAACAATAGCGCAAAATAATAGTGCAAAAAAATAGCGCCAAAAAATAACGCCTATATTTTAACTTTAATTAATAGTACCAAATATTCATAATAGTGCCAATATATTAATAGCGGCAAATAATTGCGCCAAATAATAGTGCCAAATAATAGCGCCAAATAATGGCGCCAAATAATAGCACCATATAATAGCGCCAAATAGTTTTTGGCACCAAATATTCATAATAGCGCCAAAAAATAGCGCCGAAAAAAACGCCAATAATAGCGCCAAATAATAGCGCCAATAATAGCACCAATATATTCATAGCACCAAATAATAGCGCTAATATATTCATAATAGCGCCAATAATTGCGCCAATATATTCATAACTCCAATTATTCATAATAGTGCCAATATATTTATAGAGAAAAATAATAGCGCCAAATAATAGCGCCAAATAATTGTGCCAAATAACTGCGCCTAATAACAGCGCCAAATAATAGCACCATATAATAGCGCCAAATATTTCTTGGCACAAAATATATAAATAGCACCAATATTTTGCTCCAAATAATTGCGCCAAATAATTACGCCTAATAATAGCGCCATATAATGGCGCCAAATAGTTTTTGGCGCCAAATATTCATACTAGTGCCAAATAATAGCGCCAATAATAGCGTCAAATTATGGCGCTAATATTTGGCGTTAATATTTTGCACCAAATAATAGCACCAATATTTAAACATTCAATAATAGCCCCAATAAAAGTGCCATATAACAACCCCAATAATAGAGCCAATAATAGCGCCATTATATAGCACCAAAAAATAGCGCCAATATATTCATAGTGCCATTTAATAGCGCCAAATAATAGCACCATTTAATAGCGCCAAATATTGGCGCCATATAATAGCACCATATTATAGCGCCACACAATAGCGCCAAATAATAGCGCCATATAGTAGTGCCAAATATAATAGCACCAAATAATTGCACCAACATATAGCGCCAATAATATATCCAATATATTCATAGCGCCATTTAATAGGGCCAAATGATAGCGCCATATAATAGCGCCAAATATTAACGCTATATAATAGCGCCTTATAATAGCGCCATATAAAAGCGCAAAATAATAGCACCATATAATAGCGCCAAATATAATAGCGCCAAATAATAACGCCAAATAAAAGCGCCAAATAATTTTTCCAAATCATAGCACAAAATATTTGGTGCCAAATATTCATAATAGCGCCAAATAATAGCACAAAATAATAGCGCCAAATAATAGCGCCAATAATGGCGCCACTAATAGAGCCAATTATTAATAAAAGCACCAAATATTTGGCAACATATATTCATAGTAGCGCGAAATATGTTTTGGCACCAAATATTCATAATAGCGCCAAATAATAGCGCCAAATTATAGTGCCAATAAAAGCGCCAATATCTGGCGCCAATAATATTTGGCGCAAATATTTGGCGCTATTATTTATCTCCAAATAATAGCGCCAATAATTTAAAGTTCAATAATAGCCCCAAATATTCATAATAGGGCCAATATTTTAACATTCAATATATTTTTAGTGTTATTTTAACATTCAATATAATAGCGCCAAATATATTTTCAGTGTTATATTAATATTCATAATAGCGCCAATATTTTCATAGTACCGATATTTTAATAGTGCCAATAATAGCGCCAAATAATAGCGCCAATATTTTAACATTCATTAATAGCGCCATATATTCCTAATAGCGCAAATATATTAATAGCGACAAATAATTGCGCCCAGTAATAGTGCCAAATAAATGCGCCAAATAATTGCACCAAATAACTGCGCCAAATAACTGCGCCAAATAATCGCGCCAAATAATATCGCCATATAATGGCGCCAAATATTTTTTGGCACCAAATATTCATAATAGCGCCAAAAAAAAGTGCAAAAAAAAGTGCCAAAAAATAGTACCATATAATAGCGCCAATAATAGCGCCAAATAATAAAGCCAATAATAGCCCCAATATATTCATAGTGGCAAATAATAGCGCCAATATATTCATAATAGCACCATTATATAATAGCGCCAAATAATAGAGCGAGTATATTCGTAATAGGGCCAATAGTAGTGCCAATAATAGCACCAATAATAGCGCCAAGATATTCATAGAACCATTTATTCATAATAGTGCCAATATATTTATAGAGCCAAAAAATTGCGCCAAATAATTTCGACAAATAATTACGCCAAATAATAACTCCAATATTTTAACATTCATTAATAGTGCCAATTATTCATAATAGCACCAATATATTAATAGCGCCAAATAATTGCGCATAATAATAGCGCAAAAAAATAGCGCCAAATATTTGCTCCAAATATGTTTGCCAAATAAGAGCGCCAAATAAGAGCGGCAAATAATAGCGCCAAATAATAGCGCCAATAATAGCGCCAATATATTCATAGTACAAAATAATAGCCCCAATATATTCCTAATAGCACCAATAATTTCACCAATAATAGCGCCAATATATTCATAGCGTCATTTATTAATAATAGCGCCAATTTATTTATAGCGCAAAATAATTGCGCCTAATAATAGCGCCAAATAATAGCGAAAAATAATTGCGCCAAATAATTGCGCAAAATAATTGTGCCTAATAACAGCGCAAAATAATAGTGCCATATAATAGCGCCAAATATTTTTTGGCGAAAAATATATAAATAGCACCAATATATTGCCCCAAATAATTGCGCCAAATAATTGCGCAAAATAATTGCGCCAAATAATTGCGCCAAATAATAGCGCAAAATATTATCGCCATATAATAGCACCAATTATTTTTTGGTGCCAAATACTCATAATAGCGGCAAATAATAGCGCCAAATAAAAGCACCAAATAATAGCGCCAATAATAGCGTCAAATTATGGCACCAATAATCGCACCAATATTTAGCGCTATTATTTTGCGCCAAATAATAGCGCCAATGTTTAAACATTCAATAATAGTGACAATAAAAGTGCCAATAACAGCACCAATAATAACGCCAATAATAGCGCCAATATATAGTGCCAATAATAGAACCAATATATTAATAGCGTCATTTAATAGCGTCAAATAATAGAACCTTATAAAAGAGCCAAATATTAGCGCCATATAATAGCTCCATATAATAGCGCCGTATAGTGGCGCCAAATAATAGCGCCATATAATGAAGCCAAATATAATAGCGCCAAATAATAGCGCCAATATATAGAGCCAATAAAAGCACCAATATATTCATAGCGCCATTTAATAGGGCCAAATAATAGCGCCATATCATCGCGCCAAATATTAGCGCCATATAATAGTGTCATATAATAGCATCATATAATGGTGCCAAAAAAAAGCTCCATTTAATAGAGCCAAATATAATCACGCCAAATAATAGCGCCAAATAATATTTCCAAATAATATCACCAAATAATAATGCCAAATATTTGGCTCCGAATATTCATAATATTGCCAAATAATAGCGCCAAATAATAGCGCCAGTAATAGCGCAAAATAATAGAGCCAAATATTCATAATAGCGCCAAAAATTTGGAGCCATATATTCATAGTAGTGCCAAATATTTTTTGGTGCCAAATATTCTTAATAGCGCCAATATTTTAACATTCAATATATTTTTAGTGTTATTTTAAAATTCAATATAATAGCGCCAAATATATTTTAAGTGTTATTTTAATATTCATAATAGCGCCAATATTTTAATAGCGCCAATATTTTATTAGTGCCAATAATAGTGCCAAATAATAGCGCCAAATAATAGTGCCAAAAAATAGCGCCAAAAAATAGCGCCAATATTTTAACATTTATTAATAGCGCCAAATATTCATAATAGGGAAAATATATTAATAGCGGCCGATAATTGCGCCTAATAATAGCGCCAAATAATTTTGCCAAACAATTGTGTCAAAAAACAGCACCAAATAATAGAGCCAAATAGTAGCGCTATATAATAACGCCAAATATTTTTTAGCGCCAAATATTCATAATAGCACCAAAAAATAGCTCCAAAAAATAGCGCCATATAATAGAGCCAATAATAGCGCTAAATAATAGTGCCAATATTAGCACCAATATATTCATAGAGCCAAATAATAGCTCTAATATATTCATAATATAGAAAATATATAAAAGAGCCAAATAATAGCACCAGTATATTCATAATAGTGCCAATAATAGTGCCAATATATTCATAGCACCATTTATTCATAATAGCGCCAATATATTTATAGCGCAAAATAATAGCGCAAAATAATAGCGCCAAATAATAGTGCCAAATAATTACGCCAAATAAAAGAGCCAATATTTTAACATTCATTAATAGTGCTAGATATTCATAATAGCGCCAATATATTAACAGCGCCAAATAATTGCGCCATATAGTAGCGCCAAATATTTTTTGGCGCCAAATATTCATATTAGCGCCAAAAAATAGTGCCAAAAAATAGCACCAAATAATAGCGCCAATAATAGCGCCAATAATAGCGCCAATATATTCATAGCGCCAAATAATAGAACCAATATATAATAGCGCCAAATAATAGCGCCAATATATTCATAATAGTGCCAATAATAGTGCCAATATATTTATAGCGCCATTTATTCATAATAGCCCCAATATATTTATAGCGCAAAATAATTGCGCAAAATAATTGCGCCAAATAATTGCGCAAAATAATTGCGCCTAATAATAGTGCTCTATAATAGCACCAAATATTTTTTGGCGCAAAATATATAAATAGCGCCAATATATTGCGCCAAATAATTTCACTAAATAATTGGGCCAAATATTCTCACCAATATATAGCGCCAATAATAGTACTGATATATTCATAGCGCCATTAAATAGGGCCAAATAATAGCACCATATAATAGCGCCAAATATTAGCGCCATATAATAGCGCCAAATAATAGCACCATATAATAGTGCCAAATATAATAGCACCAAATAATAGCGCCATATATTTAGCGCCAAATATTCATAATAGTGCCAAATAATAGAGCCAATAATTGCGCCAACCAATAGAGCCAAATATTCCTAATAGCACCAAATATTTGGCGCCATATATTCATAGTAGCGCCAAATATTTTATGGCGCAAAATATTCGTAATAGCGCCAAATTATAGCGCCAATAAAGCACCAAATAATAGCACCAATATTTGGCACCAATAATATTTGGCGGCAATATTTGGTGCTATTATTTGGCGCCAAATAATAGCACCAATATTTTAACATTCAATAATAGCGCCAAATATTCATAATAGAGACAATATTTTAACAATCAATATATTTTCAGTGTTATTTTAACATTCAATATAATAGCGCCAAATATATTTTCAGTGTTATTTTAATATTCATAATAGCACCAATATTTTAATAGCGCCAATATTTTAATAGCGCCAATAATAGCGCCAATAATAGTGCCAAAAAATAGCGCCAATAAGAGCGCCAAATAATTGCGCCAATAATAGCACCAATATATTCATAGCGCCAAATAATAGTGCCAATATATTCATAATAGTGCCAATGTATTATAGCGCCAAATAATAGCGCCAGTATATTCATAATAGTGCCAATAATAGCGCAAATATATTCATAGCACCATTTATTCATAATAGCGCCAATATATTTACAGCGCCAAATAATTACTGCTAATAATAGCGCCAAATAATTGCGCCAAATAATTGCGCCAAATAATTGCGCCAATATTTTAACATTCATTAATATCGCCAAATATTCAAATTAGCGCCAAATAATTGTGCCTAATAATAGCGACAAATAATTGCGACAAATATTTGAGCCTAATAACTGCGCCAAATATAAGTGCCATATAATAGCACAAAATATTTTTTGGCACAAAATATATAAATATCGCCAATATATTCTGCCAAATAATTGCGCCAAATAATTGTGCCAAATACTTGCGCCTAATAATAGTGCCAAATAATAGCGCCATATAATAGCACCAAATATTTTTTGGCACCAAATATTCATAATAGCGCCAAATAATACTTCCAAATAATAGCACCAATAATAGCGTCAAATTATGGCGCCAATAATCGTGCCAATATTTGGCGCTATTATTTTTCGCCAAATAATAGCGCCAATATTTAAACATTCAATAATAACGCCAATAAATGCGCCAATAACAGCACCAATAATTGCGCCAATAATAGCGCCAATATATTCATAGCCCCATTTAATAGTGCCAAATAATAGTGCCATATAATAGCACCAAATTTTAGCGCCATATAATACTGCCATATAATAACGCCAAATCATAGTGTCATATGATAGTGCCAAATATAATAGCGCCAAATAATAGCGCCAATATATTGCGCCAATAATAGCACCAATATATTCATAGCGCCTTCTAATAGGGCCTAATAATAGCGTTATATAATAGCGCCAAATATTAGCGCCAAATATTAGTGCCATATAATAGCGCTATATAATAGCACCATATAATAGCACCAAATAATAGTGCCAGATAATAGCGCCAAATATAATAGCACCGCATAATAGCACCAGATAATAGCGCCAAATAATATCGCCAAATAATAGCACCAAATATTTGGCGCCAAATATTCATAATAGCGCCAAATAATAGAGCCAAATATTCATAATATCACCAAATATTTGGCACCATATATTCTTAGTAGCACCAAATATTTTTTGGCGCCAAATATTTATAATAGCGCCAAATAATAGCACCAATAAAAGCGCCAAATAATAGCGCCAATCTTACCGTCAATATTTGGCGCCAATATTTGGCGCCAATAATATTTGGAGCTAATATTTGGCGCAAATATTTGGCACTATTATTTGGCGCCAAATAATAGCGCCAATATTTTAACATTCAATAATAGCACTAAATATTTATAATAGCGCCAATATTTTATCATTCAATATATTTTTAGTGTTATTTTAACATTCATTATAATAGAGTCAAATATATTTTCAGTGTTATTTTAATATTCATAATAGAACCAATATTTTAATAGCACCAATATTTTAATAGCGCCAATAATAACTCCAAAGAATGGCACCAAATATTATTTGGCGCCATATAATAGTGCCAAATAATAGAGCCAATATTTTAACATTCATTAATAGTGCCAAATATTCATAATAGTGCCAATATATTAATAGCGGCATATAATTGCGCCTAATAATAGTGCCAAATAATTGTGCCCAATAATTGCGCCAAATATTTGTGCCAAATTACCGCGCCAAATAATGGTGCCATAATTTGATGCTATTATTGGCGCTATTATTTGAGGATATTATTTGACGCTATTATTTGGCACCATTATTTGGAGCTATTATGAATATTTGGCACTATTATATGGTGCTATTATTTGGCGCTATTATTAGGCGCAATTATTTGGCACAATTATTTGGTGCAATTATTTGGCGCAATATATTGGCGCTATTTATATATTTTCCGCCAAAAACTATTTGGCGCTATTATAAGGCGCTATTATTTTGCACTGTTTTTAGGCAAAATTATTTTGCGCAATTGTTTGGCGCAATTATTTGGCGCTATTATTTGGCGCTATTATTAGGCGCAATTATTTTGCACTATAAATAAATTGGCGCTATTATGAATAAATGGCACTATGAATATATTGGCGCTATTATTGGTGGTAATATGAATATATTGGCGCTATTATATATTGGATTTATTATTTGTCACTATAAATAAATTGGCAATACTATTGGCGCTATTATTTGGCACTATTATTGGCGCTATTTTTTGGCGCTATTTTTTGGCTATATTTTTTGGCGCTATTATGTATATTTGGCGCCAAAAAATATTTGGCGCTATTATATGGTGCTATTATTTGGCGCTATTATTTTGTGCAGTTATGTGGTGCAAATATTTGGCCCAAATATTTGGCGCTGTTTTTATGCGCTATTATTAGGCGCAATTATTTGGCGCTATTAATATATTGGCGCTATTATGAATATTTGGTGCTATTAATTAATGTTAAAATATTGGCATTATAATTTGGCGCAATTAATTGGACCAATTATTTGGCACTATTATTTGGCGGAATTATTTGGCACTATTAATATATTGGCGCTATTAGGAATATTTGGCGATATTAAATAATGTTAAAATATTGGCACTATTATTTAGTGCAATTATTTGGAGCAATTATTTGGCGCTATTATTAGGTGAAATTATTTTGTGCTATAAATATATTGGCGCTATTATGAATAAATGACGCTATGAATATATTGGCGCTATTTTTGGAGCTATTATTGGCACTATTATGAATATACTGGCACTATTATTTGGCAATATTATATATTGGCGCTATTATGAATATAGTGGCTCTATTAGTTGGCGCTATGAATATATTTGTGCTATTATTGGAGCTATTATTTGGTTTTATTATTGGCGTTATTTATTGGCGATATTTTTTGGGGCTATTTTGAATATTTGGCGACAAAAAATATTTGGCGCTATTATATGGTGCTATTATTTGGCGCAGTTATTTGGCGCAGTTATTTGGCGCAATTATTTGGCAATATTATTTGGCGCTATTATTAGGCGTAATTATTTTCCGCTATTAATATATTAGCGCTATTATGAATATTTGTCACTCTTAATGAATGTTAAAAGATTGGCGCAATTTTTTGGCGCTATTATTTGGTGCTATTATTTGGCACCAAATATCTAAATAGCGCCAATATATTGCACCAAATATTTTTTGGCGCTATTATGTGGTGCTATTATTAGGCGCCAGATATTTAAATAGAGCCAATATATTGCGCCAAATATTTTTTGGCGCAAAATATATACATAGCGCCAATATATTGCGCCAAATAATTGCGCCAAATAACTGCGCCAAATAATTGTGCCTAATAATAGCGCCAAAAAATAGCGCCATATAATAACGCCAAATATTTTTTGGTGCCAAATATTCATAATAGTGCCAAATAATAGTGCCAAATAATAGCGCCAATAATAGCATCAAATTATGGGGCCAGTAATCGCGCCAATATTTGGCGCTAATATTTTGCGCTATTATTTTGCGCCAAATAATAGCGCTAATATTTAAACATTCAATAAAAGTGCCAATAAAAGCACCCATAACAGCACCAAAAATATTTCCAATTATAGCGCCATTATATAGCGCCAATAATAGTGTCAATATATTCATAGCGCCATTTAATAGCGCCAAATAACAGTGCCATATAATAGTGCCAAATATTGGCACCATATAGTAGCGCCATATAATAGCACCAAATAATAGCGCCCTATAATAGTGGAAAATATAATAGCGCCAATATATCGCGCCAATAATATCGCCAATATATTCATAGCGCCATTCAATAGGGCCAAATAATTGCGCCAAATATTTGCGCCATATAATAGTGTTATATAATACCGCCATATAATAGCGCCAAATAATAGTGTCATATAATAGCGCCAAATATAAAAGTGCCAAATAATAACGCCAAATAATAGAGCCAAATAATTTTTCCAAATAATAGCACCAAATATTTCGTTTTAAATATTCATCATAGCACCAAATAATAGCACCAATAATGGCGCCAAATAATAGAGCCAAATATTCATAATAGTGCCAAATATTTGGCGCCATATATTCATAGTAGCACCAAATATTTTTTGGTGCCAAATATTCATAACAGCGCCAAATAATAGCACCAAATTATAGTGCCAATAAAAGCGCCAAATAATAGTGCCAATAATAGCGCCAATATTTGACGCCAATAATATTTGGCACCAATATTTGGCGCTATTATTTGGTGCCAAATAACAACACCAATATTTTAACATTCAATAATAGCACCAAATATTCATAATAGTGCGAATATTTTAACATTCAATATATTTTCAGTGTTATTTTGACATTCAATATAATAGCGGAAAATATATCTTCAGTGTTATTTTAATATTCATAATTGTTCCAATATTTTAATAGTGCCAATATTTTAACAGCGCCAATAATAGCACCAAATAATAGCGCCAAATAATATCACCAAATAATAGCGCCAAAAAATAGTGCCAATATTTTAACATTCATTAGTGGGGCCAAATATTCATTATAGCGCCAATATATTAATAGCGGAAAATAATAGCGCCAAATATTTTTTGGCGCCAAATATTCATAATAGTGCCAAAAAAAAGAGCCAAGAAATAGCACGATATAATAGTTCCGATAATAGCGCTAAATAATAGCGCCAATAATAGCGCCAATATATTCATAGCTCCAAATAATAGCGCCAATAATAGTGCCAATATATTCAAAGCCCCAAATAATAGCACCAATATATTCATAATAGTGCTAATATATAATAGCGCCAGTATATTCATAGCGCCTTTTATTCATAATAGCACTGATATATTTATAGCGGCAAATAATTGCGCCTAATAATAGCGCCAAATAATAGCGCCAAATAATTAAGCCAAATAATAGTGCCAATATTTTTACATTCATTAATAGCGCCAAAGATTCATAATAGCGCAAATATATTAATAGCACCAAATAAGTGCACCTAATAATAGCACCAAATAATAGCGCCAAATAATAGCGCCAAATAATTGCGCCAAATAACTGCGCAAAATAAAAGCGCCAAAGCGCCATATAATAGCGCCAAATATTTTTTGGCACCAAATATTCATAACAGCACCAAAATATAGTGCCAATAATAGCGCCAAATAATAGCACAAATATATAATAGCACCAAATAATAGTGCCAATATATTCATAATAATGCCAATAATAGCGCCAATAATAGATCCAATATATTAATGGCGCCATTTATTCATAATATGGCCAATATATTTATAGCACAAAATAATAGCGCCTAATAATAGCGCCAAATAATTGCTCCAAATAAGTGTGCAAAATAATTGTGCCTAATAACAGCGCCAAATAATAGCGCCATATAATAGCGCCAAATATGTTTTGGTGGAAAATATATAAATAGCGCCAAATAATTGTGCCTAATAACAGCGCCAAATAATAGCGCCATATAATAGCACAAAATATGTTTTGGTGGAAAATATATAAATAGCGCCAAATAATTGGGCCAAATAATTGCGCCAAATAATTGCGCCTAATAATAGCGCCATATAATAGCACCAAAATGTTTTAGCGCCAAATATACATAATAGCGCCAAATATACATAATAACACCAAATAATAGTACCAATAATAGCGTCAAATTATGACGCCTATAATCACGCCAATATTTGGCGCTATTATTTTGTGCCAAATAATAGCGCCAATAATAGCGCCAATATATTCATAGCGCCAATATATTCATAATAGCATCAGTATATAATAAAGCCAAATAATAGTGCCACTATATTCATAATAGTGCCAATAATAACGCCACTATATTCATAATAGTACCAATAATAGCGCCAATAATAGTGCTAATATATTCATAGCGCCATTTATTCATAATAGTGCCAATATATTTATAGCGCAAAATAATTGCGCCCAATAATAGCGCCAAATAATAGAGCCAAATAATTGCGCCAAATAATTGCACCAAATAATAGCGCCATATAATAGCGCTATATATTTTTTGGCACAAAATATATAAATATCGCCAATATATTGTGCCAAATAATTCCGCCAAATAATTGCGCCAAATAATTGCGCCTAATAATAGAGTCATATAATAGCGCCAAATATTTTTTGGCACCAAATGTTCATAATAGCACCAAATAATAGTGCCATATAATAGCACCAAATATTTTTTGGCTCCAAATATTAATAATAGCTCCAAAAAATAGTGTCATATAATAGCGCCAATAATAGCACTAAATAATAGCGCCAATAATAGCGCCAATATATTCATATCACCAAATAATAGCGCCAATATATTCATAATAACGCCAATATATAATAGCGCCAGTATATTCATAATAGTGCCAATATTAGTGCCAATATATTCATAGCACCATTTATTCATAATAGCGCCAATATATTTATAGCGCCAAATAATTGCACCTAATAATAGCCCCAAATAATTGCGCCAAATAATTGCATCAAATAACAACCCCAATATTTTAACATTCATTAATAGCGCCAAATATTCATAATAGCACCAATATATTAAAAGCACCAAATAATTGCGCCTAACAATAGCTCCAAATAACAGCGCCAAATATTCATAATAGCGCCAATATATTAATAGCACCAAATAATTGCGCCTAACAATAGCGCCAAATAATAGCGCCAAATAATAGTGCCAAATATGTGTGCCAAATAACTATGCCAAATAATAGCACCAAATAATACTGCTAAATAATAGCGCCATATAATAGCGCCAAATATTTTTTGGCACCATATATTCATAATAGAGCCAAAAAATAGTGCCAGAAAATAGTGCCAAATAATAGCACCGATAATAGCGCCAATATATTCATAACGCCAAATAATAGCGCTAATATATTCATAATGGTGCCAATATATATTAGCGCCAAATAATAGAACCAATATATTCATAATAGTGCCAATATATAATTGTGCCTAATAAGAGCACTAAATAATAGCGCCATATAATAGCACCAAATATTTTTTGGCGTAAAATATATAAATAGCGCCAATATATTGCGCCAAATAATTACTCCAAATAATTGCGCCTAAGAATAGCGCCTAATAATAGCGCCAAATCTTTTTTGGTGCCAAATATTCATAATAGCGCTAAATAATAGAGGCAATAATAGGGTCAAATTATGGCGCCAATATTTGGCGCCAATATTTGGCGGTATTATTTTGCACCAAATAATAGCACCGATATTTAATCATTAAACAATAGTGCCAATAAAAGCGCCAATAAGGGCACAAATAATTGCTCCATAATATAGCGCTAATATATTCATAGCGCTATTTAATAGCGCCAAATAATAGTTCCATATAATAGCACCAAATATTGGCGCCATGTAATAGCACCATATAATAGCGCCATATAAGAGCACTAAATAATAGCGCCATATAGTAGCGCAAAATATAATAGTGCAAAATAATAGCGCCAATAATATTGCTAATATATTCATAGCGCCATTTAATAGGGCCAAATAATAGCGCCATATATTAGCGCCAAATATTAGCGCTATATAAATGCGCGATATAATAGCACCATATAATAGCGCCAAATAATAGCGCGATATAATAGCGCAAAATATAATCGCACCAAATAATAGCACCAAATAATCTCGCCAAATAATTGCACCAAATATTTGGTGCCAAATATTCATAATTGCGCCAAATAATAGCCCAAATAATGCTGCCAAATAATAGAGCCAAATATTCATAATAGCGCCAAATATTTGGCGCCATATATTCATAGTAGCACCAAATATTTTTTGGCTCCAAATATTCATAATAGCGCCAAATAATAGCGCCAAAATTATAGCGCTAATAAAATCCCCAAATAATACCGCTAATATTTGGCACCAATAATATTTGGATCCATTATTTGGTGCTATTATTTAGCACCAAATAATAGCACCAATATTTTAACATTCAATAATAGCGCCAAATATTCATAATAGCGCCAATATTTTAACGTTCAATATTTTTTTAGTGTTATTTTAACATTCAATATAATAGCGCCAAATATATTTTCAGTGATATTTTAATATTCATAATTGCGCCATTATTTAATAGCGCCAATAATAGCGCCAAATAATAGCGCCAAATATAATTTGGCACCAAATAATAGCGACAAATAATAGCGCCAAATAATAGTGTCAATATTTTAACATTCATTAATAGCACCAAATATTCATAATAGCGCTAATATATTAATAGCGGCAAATAATTGCGCCTAATAATAGCGCCAAATAAGAGAGCCAAATAATTGCGCCAAATAACTGCACCAAATAACTGAGCCAAATAATAGCACCAAATAATAGCGCCATATAATAGCGCCAAATGGTTTTTGGCGCCAAATATTCATAATAGCGCCAAATAATAGCGCCAATATATTCATAGCGCCAAATAATAGCACCAATATATTCATAATAGCAAAAATATATAATAGCGTCAGTATATTCCTAATAGTGCCAATAATAGCGCCAATAATAGCGCCAATATATTCATAGAGCCATTTTTTCATAATAGATCCAATATATTTATAGCACCAAATAATTGCGCCAAATAATAGCGCCAATATTTTAACATTCATTAATAGTGCCAAATATTCATAATAGCGCCAATATATTAATAGTGCCAAATAATTGCGCCTAATAATAGTTCCAAAAATAGCGCAAAATATTTGCGTCAAACATTAGCGCCAAATATTTTTTGGCACCAAATAATCATAATAGTGCCAAAAAATAGTGCCAAATAATAGCGCCAATAATAGCGCCAAATAATATCACCAATAACAATGCCAATATATTCATAGCTTCAAATTATAGCACCAAAATATTCATAATAATGCCAGTATATAATAGCACCAAATAATAGCGCCAATATATTCATAATAGTGCAAATAATTGTGCCAATAATAGTGCCAATATATTTATAGCGCCATTTATTCATAATAGCGCCATTATATTTACAGCGCAAAATAATTGTGCCTAATAATAGCGCCAAATAACAGTGCCAAATATTTGTGCCAAATATTTGTGCCAAAATATTACGCCAAATAATTGCTCCAAATAATTGCGCAAAATAATTGCGCCTAATAACAGCGCCAAATAATAGCACCATATAATAGCACCAATTATTTTTTGGTGCAAAATATATAAATAGCGCCAATATATTGCGCCAAATATTTTCACCAAATAATTACGTCAAATAATTGGGCCAAATAATTGCGCCTAATAATAGCGCCATATAATAGCGCCAAATATTTTTTGGCTCCAAATATTCATTATAGTGTCAAATAATAGCACCAATAATATCGTCAAATTATGGGGCCAATAATCACGTCAATAATTGGTGCCAATATTTGGCGCTATTATTTTGTGCCAAATAATAGCACCAATATTTAAACATTCAAAAATAGCGCCAATAAAAGCGCCAATAAAAGCACCAATAATAGCACCAATATATAGCGCCAATAATAGCACCAATATATTCATAGCGCCATTTAATATCTCCAAATAATAGTGCCATAATATAGATCCAAATATAAGCGCCATATAAAAGCGTCATATAATAGCGCCATATAATAGTGCCAAATAATAGCACCAAATATAATAGCACCAAATAATAGCACCAATATATAGCGTCAATAATAGCGCCAATATATTCATAGCGCAATTTAATAGGTCCAAATAATAGCGCCATATAATAGCGCCAAATATTAGCCCCATATAATAGCGCCAAATATTAGTGCCATATAATAGTGCCAAATAATAGCGCCATATAATAGCGCCAAATATAATAATGCCAAATAATAGTGCCAAATAATAGTGCCAAATAATATCACTAAATAATAGCACCAAATATTTGGCACACAATTTTCATAATAGCGCCAAATAATAGCGCCAAATAATAGCGCCAATAATAACGCCAAATAATAGAGCCAAATATTCATAATAGCACCAAATATTTTGCTCCATATATTCACAGTAGCGTCAAATATTTTATTCCACCAAATATTCATAATAGCACGAAATAATACTTCCACATAATAGCGCCAAATAATACTTCCAAATAATAGCACCAATAATAGCATCAAATTATGGTGCCAATAATCGTGCCAATATTTGGCGCTATTATTTTTCGCCAAATAATAGCGCCAATATTTAAACATTCAATAATAATGTCAATAAATGCGCCAATAACAGCACCAATAATAGCGCCAATAATAGCGCCAATATATTCATAGCCCCATTTAATAGCGCCAAATAATAGCGCCATATAATAGCACAAAATTTTAGCGTCATATAATACCGCCATATAATAACGCCAAATCATAGTGTCATATGATAGTGCCAAATATAATAGCGCCAAATAATAGCGCCAATATATTTCGCCAATAATAGCACCAATATATTAATAGCGCTATCTAATAGGGCCTAATAATAGCGTTATATAATAGCGCCAAATATTAGCGCCAAATATTAGTGCCATATAATAGCGCTATATAATAGCACCATATAATAGCACCAAATAATAGTGCCAGATAATAGCGCCAAATATAATAGCACCGCATAATAGCGCCAGATAATAGCGCCAAATAATATCACCAAATAATAGCACCAAATATTTGGCGCCAAATATTTATAATAGCACCAAATAATAGAGCCAATTATTCATAATATCGCCAAATATTTGGCACCATATATTCTTAGTAGCACCAAATATTTTTTGGCGCCAAATATTTATAATAGCGCCAAATAATAGCACCAATAAAAGCGCCAAATAATAGCGCCAATCATACCATCAATATTTGGCGCCAATATTTGGCACCAATAATATTTGGAGCTAATATTTGGCGCCAATATTTGGCACTATTATTTGGCGCCAAATAATAGCGCCAATATTTTAACATTCAATAATAGCACTAAATATTCATAATAGCTCCAATATTTTATCATTCAATATATTTTTAGTGTTATTTTAACATTCATTATAATAGAGACAAATATATTTTCAGTGTTATTTTAATATTCATAATAACACCAATATTTTAATAGCACCAATATTTTAATAGCGCCAATAATAACTCCAAAGAATGGCACCAAATATTATTTGGCGCCAAATAATAGTGCCAAATAATAGAGCCAATATTTTAACATTCATTAATAGTGCCAAATATTCATAATAGTGCCAATATATTAATAGCGGCATATAATTGCGCCTAATAATAGTGCCAAATAATTGCGCCAATAATTGCGCGAAATATTTGTGCCAAATTACCGCGCCAAATAATGGTGCCATAATTTGGCGCTATTATTGGCGCTATTATTTGGGGATATTATTTGACACTATTATTTGGCGCCATTATTTGGAGCTATTATGAATATTTGGCACTAAAAAATATTTGGCACTATTATATGGTGCTATTATTTGGCGCTATTATTAGGCGCAATTATTTGGCACAATTATTTGGTGCAATTATTTGGCGCAATATATTGGAGCTATTTATATATTTTCCACCAAAAACTATTTGGCGCTATTATAATGCCCTATTATTTTGCACTGTTTTTAGGCGAAATTATTTTGCGCAATTGTTTGGCGCAATTATTTGGTGCTATTATTTGGCGCTATTATTAGGCGCAATTATTTTGCGCTATAAATAAATTGGCGCTATTATGAATAAATGGAACTATGAATATATTGGCGCTATTATTGGTGCTAATATGAATATATTGGCGCTATTATATATTGGATTTATTATTTGGCACTATAAATATATTGGCACTATTATTGGCGCTATTATTTGGCACTATTATTGGCGCTATTATTTGGCGCTATTTTTTGGCTATATTTTTTGGCGCTATTATGTGTATTTGGCGCCAAAAAATATTTGGCGCTATTATATGGCGCTATTATTTGGCACTATTATTTTGTGCAGTTATGTGGTGCAAATATTTGGCCCAAATATTTGGCGCTGTTTTTATACGCTATTATTAGGCGCAATTATTTGGCGCTATTAATATATTGACGCTATTATGAATATTTGGTGCTATTAATGAATGTTAAAATATTGGCATTATAATTTGGCGCAATTAATTGGAGCAATTATTTGGCACTATTATTTGGCAGAATTTTTTGGCACTATTAATATATTGGCGCTATTAGGAATATTTGGCGCTATTAATGAATGTTAAAATATTGGCACTATTATTTGGCGCAATTATTTGGAGCAATTATTTGGTGCTATTATTAGGTGAAATTATTTGGTGCTATAAATATATTGGCGCTATTATGAATAAATGACGCTATTAATATATTGGCGCTATTTTTGGAGCTATTATTGGCACTATTATGAATATACTGGCACTATTATTTGGCAATATTATATATTGGCGCTATTATAAATATAGTGGCTCTATTAGTTGGCGCTATGAATATATTTGTGCTATTATTGGAGCTATTATTTGGTTTTATTATTGGCGTTATTTATTGGCGATATTTTTTGGGGCTATTTTGAATATTTGGCGCCAAAAAATATTTGGCGCTATTATATGGCGCTATTATTTGGCGCAGTTATTTGGCGCAGTTATTTGGCGCAATTATTTGGCAATATTATTTGGCTCTATTATTAGGCGTAATTATTTTCCGCTGTTAATATATTAGCGCTATTATGAATATTTGTCACTATTAATGAATGTTAAATGATTGGCGCAATTTTTTGGCGCTATTATTTGGTGCTATTATTTGGCGCCAAATATCTAAATAGTGCCAATATATTGCACCAAATATTTTTTGGCGCTATTATGTGGTGCTATTATTAGGCGCCAGATATTTAAATAGAGCGAATATATTGCGCCAAATATTTTTTGGCGCAAAATATATACATAGAGCCAATATATTGCGCCAAATAATTGCGCCAAATAACTGCGCCAAATAATTGCGCCAAATAATTGTGCCTAATAATAGCGCCAAAAAATAGCGCCATATAATAACGCCAAATATTTTTTGGTGCCAAATATTCATAATAGTGCCAAATAATAGTGCCAAATAATCGCGCCAATAATAGCATCAAATTATGGGGCCAATAATCGCGCCAATATTTGGCGCCAATACTTTGCGCTATTATTTTGCGCCAAATAATAGCGCTAATATTTAAACATTCAATAAAAGTGCCAATAAAAGAACCCATAATAGCACCAAAAATATTTCCAATTATAGCGCCATTATATAGCGCCAATAATAGTGCCAATATATTCATAGCACCATTTAATAGCGCCAAATAACAGCGCCATATAATAGTGCCAAATATTGGCGCCATATAGTAGCGCCATATAATAGCACCAAATAATAGCGCCCTATAATAGTGCCAAATATAATAGCGCCAATATATAGCGCTAATAATATCGCCAATATATTCATAGCGCCATTTAATAGGGCCAAATAATTGCACCAAATATTTGCTCCATATAATAGTGTTATATAATAGCGTCATATAATAGCGCCAAATAATAGTGTCATATAATAGTGCCAAATATAAAAGTGCCAAATAATAACGCCAAATAATAGAGGCAAATAATTTTTCCAAATAATAGCACCAAATATTTGGTTTTAAATATTCATCATAGCACCAAATAATAGCACCAAATAATAGCACCAATAATGGCGCCAAATAATAGAGCCAAATATTCATAATAGTGCCAAATATTTGGCACCATATATTCATAGTAGCACTAAATATTTTTTGGTGCCAAATATTCATAACAGCGCCAAATTATAGCGCCAAATTATAGTGCCAATAAAAGCGCCAAATAATAGTGCCAATAATAGCGCCAATATTTGATGCCAATAATATTTGGCACCAATATTTGGCGCTATTATTTGGTGCCAAATAACAGCACCAATATTTTAACATTCAATAATAGCACCAAATATTCATAATAGTGCGAATATTTTAACATTCAATATATTTTCAGTGTTATTTTGACATTCAATATAATAGCGGAAAATATATCTTCAGTGTTATTTTAATATTCATAATTGTTCCAATATTTTAATAGTGCCAATATTTTAATAGCGCCAATAATAGCACCAAATAATAGCGCCAAATAATATCACCAAATAATAGCGCCAAAAAATAGTGCCAATATTTTAACATTCATTAGTGGGGCCAAATATTCATTATAGCGCCAATATATTAATAGCGGCAAATAATAGCACCAAATATTTTTTGGCGCCAAATATTCATAATAGTGCCAAAAAATAGAGCCAAGAAATAGCGCCTTATAATTGTTCCGATAATAGCGCTAAATAATAGCGCCAATAATAGCGCCAATATATTCGTAGCTCCAAATAATAGCGCCAATAATAGTGCCAATATATTCAAAGCCCCAAATAATAGCACCAATATATTCATAATAGTGCCAAAATATAATAGCGCCAGTATATTCATAGCGCCATTTATTCATAATAGCACTGATATATTTATAGCGCCAAATAATTGCGCCTAATAATAGCACCAAATAATAGCGCCAAATAATTAAGCCAAATAATAGTGCAAATATTTTTACATTCATTAATAGCGCCAAAGATTCATAATAGCGCAAATATATTAATAGCACCAAATAAGTGCACCTAATAATAGAACCAAATAATAGCGCCAAATAATAGCGCCAAATAAAAGCGCCAAATAAAAGCGCCAAATAAAAGCGCCATATAATAGCGCCAAATATTTTTTGGCACCAAATATTCATAACAGCGCCAAAACATAGTTCCAATAATAGCGCCAAATAATAGCACCAATATATAATAGCACCAAATAATAGTGCCAATATATTCATAATAATGCCAATAATAGCGCCAATAATAGCTCCAATATATTAATGGCGCCATTTATTCATAATATGGCCAATATATTTATAGCACAAAATAATAGCGCCTAATAATAGCGCCAAATAATTGCGCCAAATAAGTGTGCAAAATAATTGTTCCTAATAACAGCGCCATATAATAGCGCTAAATATGTTTTGGTGCAAAATATATAAATAGCGCCAAATAATTGGGCCAAATAATTACGCCAAATAATGGCGCCTAATAATAGCGTCATATAATAGCACCAAAATGTTTTAGCGCCAAATATACATAATAGCACCAAATATACATAATAACACCAAATAATAGCACCAATAATAGCGTCAAATTATGACGCCTATAATCACGCCAATATTTGGTGCCATTATTTTGTGCCAAATAATAGCGCCAATAATAGCGCCAATATATTCATAGCGCCAATATATTCATAATAGCATCAGTATATAATAGCGCCAAATAATAGTGCCACTATATTCATAATAGTTCCAATAATAACGCCACTATATTCATAATAGTACCAATAATAGCGCCAATAATAGCGCTAAAATATTCATAGCGCCATTTATTCATAATAGTGCCAATATATTTATAGCGCAAAATAATTGCGCCTAATAATAGCGCCAAATAATAGAGCCAAATAATTGCGCCAAATAATTGAGCCAAATAATAGCGCCATATAATAGCGCTAAATATTTTTTGGTGAAAAATATATAAATATCGCCAATATATTGCGCCAAATAATTCTGCCAAATAATTGTGCCAAATAATTGCACCTAATAATAGAGTCATATAATAGCGCCAAATATTTTTTAGCACCAAATGTTCATAATAGCACCAAATAATAGCGCCATATAATAGCACCAAATATTTTTTGGCTCCAAATATTAATAATAGCGCCAAAAAATAGTTTCATATAATAGCGCCAATAATAGCACAAAATAATAGCGCCAATAATAGCGCCAATATATTCATAGCACCAAATAATAGCGCCAATATATTCATAATAACGCCAATATATAATAGCACCAGATAATAGCGCCAGTATATTCATAATAGTTCCAATATTAGCACCAATATATTCATAGCGCCATTTATTCATAATAGCGCCAATATATTTATAGCGCCAAATAATTGCGCCTAATAATAGCCCCAAATAATTGCGCCAAATAATTGCATCATATAAAAACCCCAATATTTTAACATTCATTAATAGCGCCAATATATTAAAAGCACCAAATAATTGTGCCTAACAATAGTTCCAAATAATAGCGCCAAATATTCATAATAGCGCCAATATATTAATAACACCAAATAATTGCGCCTAACAATAGCGCCAAATAATAGTGCCAAATATGTGTGCCAAATAACTACGCCAAATAATAGCACCAAATAATACTGCTAAATAATAGCGCCATATAATAGCGCCAAATATTTTTTGGCACCATATATTCATAATAGAGCCAAAAAATAGTGCCAGAAAATAGCGCCAATAATAGCGCCAAATAATAGCACAGATAATAGCGCCAATATATTCATAACGCCAAATAATAGCGCTAATATATTCATAATGGCGCCAATATATATTAGCTCCAAATAATAGCACCAATATATTCATAATAGTCCCAATATATAATTGTGCCTAATAAGAGCACTAAATAATAGCGCCATATAATAGCACCAAATATTTTTTGGCGCAAAATATATAAATAGCGCCAATATATTGCGCCAAATAATTAGTCCAAATAATTGCGCCTAAGAATAGCGCCTAATAATAGCGCCTAATCTTTTTTTGTGCCAAATATTCATAATAGCGCTAAATAATAGAGGCAATAATAGGGTCAAATTATGGCGCCAATATTTGGCGCCAATAATTGGGGCCAATATTTGGCGGTATTATTTTGCACCAAATAATAGCACCGATATTTAATCATTCAACAATAGTGCCAATAAAAGCGCCAATAACGGCACAAATAATTGCGCCATAATATAGCGCTAATATATTCATAGCGCTATTTAATAGCGCCAAATAATAGTGCCATATAATGGCACCAAATATTGGCGCCATGTAATAGCACCATATAATAGCGCCATATAAGAGCACTAAATAATAGCGCCATATAGTAGCGCAAAATATAATAGTGAAAAATAATAGAGCCAATAATATTGCTAATATATTCATAGCGCCTTTTAATAGGGCCAAATAATAGCGCCATATATTAGCACCAAATATTAGCGCTATATAAATGCGCGATATAATAGCACCATATAATAGCGACAAAAAATAGCGCGATATAATAGCGCAAATAATAGCACCAAATAATAGCACCAAATAATCTCGCCAAATAATTGCACCAAATATTTGGTGCCAAATATTCATAATTGCGCCAAATAATAGCCCAAATAATGCTGCCAAATAATAGAGCCAAATATTCATAATAGCGCCAAATATTTGGCGCCATATATTCATAGTAGCACCAAATATTTTTTGGCTCCAAATATTCATAATAGCGCCAAATAATAGCGCCAAAATTATAGTGCTAATAAAAGCCCCAAATAATACCGCCAATATTTGGCACCAATAATATTTGGCTCCATTATTTGGTGCTATTATTTAGCGCCAAATAATAGCACCAATATTTTAACATTCAATAATAGCGCCAAATATTCATAATAGCGCCAATATTTTAACGTTCAATATATTTTCAGTGTTATTTTAACATTCAATATAATAGCTCCAAATATATTTTCAGTGATATTTTAATATTCATAATTGCGCCAGTATTTAATAGCACCAATAATAGCGCCAAATAATACCGTCAAATATAATTTGGCAACAAATAATAGCGACAAATAATAGCGCCAAATAATAGTGTCAATATTTTAACATTCATTAATAGCACCAAATATTCATAATAGCACCAATATATTAATAGCGGCAAATAATTGCGCCTAATAATAGCGCCAAATATGAGAGCCAAATAAGTACGCCAAATAACTACACCAAATAAATGAGCCAAATAATAGCACCAAATAATAGCGCCATATAATAGCGCCAAATGGTTTTTGGGGCCAAATATTCATAATAGCGCCAAATAATAGCGCCAATATATTCATAGCGCCAAATAATAGCACCAATATATTCATAATAGCAAAAATATATAATAGCGCCAGTATATTCCTAATAGTGCCAATAATAGCGCCAATAATAGCGCCAATATATTCATAGCGCCATTTATTCATAATAGAGCCAATATATTTATAGCACCAAATAATTGCGCCAAATAATAGCGCCAAATAATAGCGCCAATATTTTAACATTCATTAATAGTGCCAAATATTCATAATAGCGCCAATATATTAATAGCGCCAAATAATTGCGCCTAATAATAGTTCCAAAAATAGCGCCAAATATTTGCGTCAAACATTAGTGCCAAATAACTGCGCCAAATAATAGCGCCAAATAATAGTGCCAAATAATAGCGCCATATAATAGCGCCAAATATTTTTTGGCACCAAATAAACATAATAGCGCCAAATAATAGTGCCAAATAATAGCGCCAATA
Source organism: Viscum album (assembly GCA_963277665.1). Taxonomy (NCBI): domain Eukaryota; kingdom Viridiplantae; phylum Streptophyta; class Magnoliopsida; order Santalales; family Viscaceae; genus Viscum; species Viscum album. Next base: position 901,217,586 of record OY728127.1, read on the forward strand.
ATAGCGCCAAATAATAGCGCCAATAATAATGCGAATATATTCATAGCTTCAAATTATAGCACCAAAATATTCATAATAATGCCAGTATATAATAGCGCCAAATAATAGTGCCAATATATTCATAATAGTGCAAATAATTGTGCCAATAATAGTTCCAATATATTCATAGCGCCATTTATTCATAATAGCGCCATTATATTTACAGCGCAAAATAATTGTGCCTAATAATAGCGCCAAATAACATTGCCAAATATTTGTGCCAAATATTTGTTTCAAAATATTACGCCAAATAATTGCTCCAAATAATTGCGCAAAATAATTGCGCCTAATAACAGCGCCAAATAATAGCACCATATAATAGCGCCAATTATTTTTTGGTGCAAAATATATAAATAGCACCAATATATTGCGCCAAATATTTTCACCAAATAATTACGTCAAATAATTGGGCCAAATAATTGCGCCTAATAATAGCGCCATATAATAGCGCCAAATATTGTTTGGCTCCAAATATTCATAATAGTGTCAAATAATAGCACCAATAATATCGTCAAATTATGGGGCCAATAATCACGTCAATAATTGGTGCCAATATTTGGCGTTATTATTTTGTGCCAAATAATAGCACCAATATTTAAACATTCAAAAATAGTGCCAATAAAAGTGCCAATAAAAGCACCAATAATAGCACCAATATATAGCGCCAATAATAGCACCAATATATTCATAGCGCCATTTAATATCTCCAAATAATAGTGCCATAAAATAGATCCAAATATAAGCGCCATATAAAAGCGTCATATAATAGCGCCATATAATAGTGCCAAATAATAGCACCAAATATAATAGCACCAAATAATAGCACCAATATATAGCATCAATAATAGCGCCAATATATTCATAGCACCATTTAATAGGTCCAAATAATAGCGCCATATAATAGCGCCAAATATTAGCCCCTTATAATAGCGCCAAATATTAGTGCCATATAATAGCGCCAAATAATAGCGCCATATAATAGCGCCAAATATAATAACGCCAAATAATAGTGCCAAATAATAGTGCCAAATAATATCACTAAATAATAGCACCAAATATTTGGCACCAAATATTCATAATAGCGCCAAATAATAGCGCCAAATAATAGCGCCAATAATAACGCCAAATAATAGAGCCAAATATTCATAATAGCACCAAATATTTTGCTCCATATATTCACAGTAGCGTCAAATATTTTATGCCACCAAATATTCATAATAGCACCGAATAATAACGCCAAATTATATCGCCAACAAAAGCACCAAATAATAGCGCCAATAATAGCCCCAATATTCGGGGCCAATATTTGGCACCAATAATATTTGGAGCCAATATTTGGTGCAATTATTTGGCGCCAAATAATAGCGCCAATATTTTAACATTCATTAATATCGCCAAATATTCGTAATAGCGCCAATATTTTAACATTCAATATATTTTCAGTGTTATTTTAACATTCAATATAATAGCGCCAAATATGTTTTCAGTGTTATTTTAATATTCATAATAGCGCCAATATTTTAATAGCACCTATATTTTAATATTTCCAATAATAACGCCAAATAATAGCGCCAAATATTTTTTTGCACCAAATAATAGTTCCAAATAATAGTGCCAAAAAATAACCCCAATATTTTCACATTAATTAATAGCACCAAATATTCATAATAGCGCCAATATATTAGTAGCAGCAAATAATTGCGCCTAATAATAACGCCAAATAATTGTGCCATATAATAACACCAAATATTTTTAGGCGCCAAATATGCATAATAGCACAAAAAAATAGCGCCAAAAAATAGCATCATATAATAGCGCCAATAATAGCGCCAATATATTCATAGCACCAAATAATATCGCCAATATATAATAGCCCCAAATAATTGCACCAATATATTCATAATAGTACCAATAATAGCACCAATATATTAATAGCGCCATTTATTCATAATAACGCCAATATATTCATAGCGCCATTTATTCATAATAGCGCCACTATATTTATAGCGCAAAATAATTGCGCCTAATAATAGCGCCAAATAATAGCGCCAAATATTTGCGCCAAATAATTGTGCCAAATAATTGCGCAAAATAATTGCGCCTAATAACAGCGCCAAATAATAGCGCCATATAATAGCGCCAAATATTTTTTGGCGCAAAATATATAAATAGCGCCAATACATTGCTCCAAATAATTGCGCCAAATAATTGCATCAAATAATTGCGCCTAATAATAGCGCCAAATAATAGCGCAATATAATAGCGCCAAATATATTTTGGCGCCAAATGTTCTTAATAGCGACAAATAATTGCACCAAATAATAACACCAAATAATAGCTCCAATAATAGCGTCAAATTATGGCGCTAATAATCGCGCCAATATTTGGCGCCAATAATTGGCGCCATTATTTTGCGCCAAATAATATCGCCAATATTTTATCATTCATTAATAGCGACAAATATTCATAATAGCACCAATATATTAATAGCATCGAATAATTGTGCCTATTAATAGCGCCAAATAATTGCGCCAATTAATTGCGCCAAATAATTACGCCAAATAATTGCGCCACATAACTGGGCCAAATAACTGTGCCAAATAATACCGCTAAATAATAGCGCCAAATATTTTTTGGCATCAAATATTCATAATAGCGCAAAAAAATATGGGCAAAAAATAGCGCCAAATAATAGCGCCAATATATTCATAACGCCAAATAATAGCGCCAATATATTCATAATAGCGCCAATAGATAATATCGCCAATTAATAGCGCCAATATATCCATAATAGTTCCAATAATAGCACCAATAATAGATCCAATATATTCATACCTCCATTTATTCATAATAGCGCCAATTAATTTATACTGCAATATAATAGCGCCAAACAATTGCACCAAATAATTGCGCCAAATAATTGTGCCAAATAAGTGCACCTAATAACAGTGCCAAATAATAGCGCCATATATTTTTTGGCGCAAAATATATAAATAGAACCAATATATTGCACCAAATAATTGTGCCAAATAATTGCACAAAATTATTGCGCCAAATTATTGCGCCTAATAATAGCGCCATATAACAGCGCCAAATATTTTTTGGCCCCAAATATTCATAATAGTGCCAAATAATAGCATCAAATTATGGGGCCAACAATTGCGCCAATATTTGGTGCCAATATTTGGCGCAAATATTTGGTGCCAATATTTGGCGCTATTATTTTGTGCCAAATAGTAGCGCCAATATTTAAACATTCAATAAAAGTGCCAATAAAAGTGCCCATAACAGCACCAATAATAGTGCCAATTATAGCACCATTATATAGAGCCAATAATAGCACCAATATATTCATAGCACCATTTAATAGCATCAAATAAGAGCGCCATATAATAGCGCCAAATATTGACGCCATATAATAGGGTCATATAATAGCGCCATAAAATAGCACCAAATAATAGTGCTATATAATAGTGCCAAATTTAACAGTGCCAAATAATAGCGCCAATATGTAGCACCAATAATATCGCCAATATATTTATAGCGTTATTTAATAGGTCCAAATAATAGTGTCATATAATAGCGCCAAATATTAGCGCCATATAATAGTGCAATATAATAGCACCATATAATAGCGCCATATAATAGCGCAAAATAATAGAGCCAAATAATAGCCCCAAATAATAGAACCAAATAATATCGCCAATAATGGCACCAAATAATAGAGCATAATATTCATAATAATGCCAAATATTTGGCCCCATATATTCATAGTAGCGCCAAATATATTTTGGCGCCTAATATTCATAATAGCGCCAAATAATAGTTCCAAATTATAGCACCAATAAAAGAACCAAATAATAGCGCCAATAATAGCACCAATATTTGGCGCCAATAATATTTGGCGCCAATATTTGGTGCTATTATTTGGTGACAAATAATAGCGCCAATATTTTAACATTTAATAATAGCGCCAAATATTCATAAAAAAAATACTGGAAAAGTAGGCTATACCAACTGTTTAAAACCATTGGTATAGGCTGGAAAACCATTGGTATAGACTATACCAACGGTTTTCTAAACCGTTGGATAGTAAGCCGTGAGGAAAGCCCTATAGCAACGGTTGCACTTAAACCGTTGGTATAGGTGTTCCAGAATTCTGGAAAAGGCTATACGAATGGTTCTGAACCGTTGGCATAAGAATCCAAAGAAAAAGATATCCCAATAGTTTAGAACCGTTGGTATAAGATTTCCAGAATTCTGGAAAAAGCTATACCAACGGTTCTGAACCGTTGGTATAAGCTTTCCAGAATTCTGGAAAAGGATATACCAATAGTTCTAAACCATTGGGATAGATTTTTTCTGGAAAATCTTATACCAATGGTTCTGAACTGTTGGTATAGCCTTTTCCAGAATTCTGGAAAAAGATATTCCAACGATTCTGAACCGTTGGTATAACCTTTTCCAGAGCTACTGCACAGCAGCCCCCCAAAAGCCCTCCAATAGCCCTACTATCCACCTTCATAAAAAAACATTTCACAACAGCCCTCAATATACCCTCCACTATACACCTATATTAAAAATATCACAAATACCATATACATGTTTCAAACAGAATAAAAAACACTGAAAATATCCCAAAAAACACATATGAAAACAATCATCTGGTGGTAATTCACCTCACCCATGCACAACCCCCTAACCAGCACACCTCCCCATTAAATTCCAATAGGTATAACAGTTTGATAAATATCTATTAGAGTTGAATAATAATTTAAAATTGGCTAAAATCCCTTTTTTGTGATCCTAGGTTTGGATATGTAATGATTTGTGATGAATTTTGCATTGAACTTGTATTGTTTATAATATATGGTGAAAAGGTATTTTCTTAGGAGTCTCGTCACTTATGACCCCATTAGTGAAACTACCCAACTCATGAAAAATAGTTTGCTACTATCGTTGATGAGTGTAAATTTCAGTTGTATTCACTTAAAATGATTTCCTTTTGAAATAAAAGAGAGACTTTGAGTGGTGTCGTCCACCCCGCGCCTCGGATTGAGGCGGAGTTGACTCGTACATGTCAAAAATGTCCCATGGACTGTTTTCCTAAAGTATCAACACAATCTGAATGTGTTTGGTTGGTTTCCCATATGCCGGTTGTTTTTACATAAAAGCGTATCCATTTTAAACAAAAGAAATACACTTTGAGTGATACTGACCACACCATGCCTCAGATTGAGGCAGGGTTGACTAGTACACGTCACAAATGACCCATATATCCTTGTCCTAAAGTATCAACAGAATCTAAATGTGTTTGGTCCATTTTCTGTATGTCAGTTGTTGTTTTTACTTAAACTGTTGTCCATTTCAAAAAATAGTTAGACACTTTGAGTGTTGCCGCCCACACCTCACCTCGGATTGAGGCGGGGTTGATTCCTACACGTAAAAAATGACCCATGGATCATTTTCTTAATGTTTCAACAGAATTCGAATGTGTTTGGTCAGTTTTCCGTATGTGGTTGTTTTTACATAAAAGCGTATCCATTTTAAACAAAAGAAAGACATTTTGAGTGGTACCAGCCCCACCGGCCCTCAGATTGAGGCGGGGTTGACTTTTACATGTCACAAATGACCCATGGATACATTTCCATAAGTATCAATAGTATTTGAATGCCTTTGGTCCGTTTTCTGTATGGCAGTTGTTTTTTTAACTTAAACTGTTGTCTATTTCAATGAAAAGTGACACACTTTGAGTGGTGCCAGCCACACTGGCCCTCGAATTGAGTCAGGATTGACTCGTACACGTCACATATGATGCATGGATCTTTTTCCAATAGTTTCAATAGAATCTGAATGCCATTGGTCGGTATTCCGTATGTTAGTTGTTGTTTTTACTTAAATTGTTGTCCATTTCAAAGAAAAGTTAGACACTTTGAGTGGTGTCGGCCACACCGCGCCACAGATTGTGGTGGGGTTGACTCTTACAAGTCAAAAATGACACATGGATCATTTTCCTATAGTTTCAACAGAATCTGAATGGGTTTGGTCGGTTTTCCGTATGTTAGTAGTTGTTTTTACTTAAACTGTTGTCCATTTCAAAGAAAAGTTAGACACTTTGAATGGTGTCGGCTACACCGCACCTCAGATTGAGTCAGGGTTGACTCTTACACGTCACAAATGACCCATGGATACATGTCCAAATGTATCAATAGTATCCAAATGCCATTGGCCTGTTTTCCGTATGTGGTTTTTTTTACTTAAAAGTGCATCGATTTTAAACAAAAGAAAGACACTTTGAGTGGTACCGACCACACTGGCCCTCAAATTGAGGCGTAGTTGACTCGTACATGTCACATATGACCCATGGATCCTTGTCCTATAGTTTAATCAGAATCTGAATGCGTTTGATCTATTTTCCGTATGCCAGTTGTTGTTTTCACTTAAAATCCTATCCATTTCAAATAAAAGTTAGACAATTTGAGTGGTGCCAACCACACCGCACCTCAGATTGAGGCATGGTTGACTCCTTCACGCCACAAATGACCCATGGATACATGTCCTAAAGTATCAACAGTATCTGAATGCCTTTGGTCCATTTTTCGTATGTGGTTTTTTTACTTAAAAGCGTATCCATTTTAAACAAAAAAAACACTTTTAGTGGTACCGGCCACACTGGCCCTCATATTGAGGCGGGGTTGACTCGTACATGTCTCATATGACCCATGGATCATTTTCCTATAGTTTAATTAGAATCTGAATGCATTCGGTCTGTTTTCCGTATGCCAGTTGTTGTTTTCGCTTAAAATCCTGTCCATTTCAAATAAAAGTTAGACACTTTGAGTGGTGCCGGCCACACCGCACCTCGAATTGAGGCGGGGTTGACTCGTACACGTCACATATGACCCATGGATACATGTCCTAAAGTATCATTAGTATCCAAATGTGTTTGGTCCATTTTCCGTATGTGGTTTTTTTACTTAAAAGCGCATCCATTTTAAACAAAAGAAAGACACTTTGAGTGGTACCGGCCACACTGGCCCTCGGATTGAGGCGGGGTTGACTCGTACACGTCACATATGACCCATGGATCGTTTTCCTATAGTTTAAATAAAATCCGAATGCGTTTGGTCTGTTTTCCGTATGCCAGTTGTTGTTTTCACTTAAAATCCTGTCCATTTCAAATAAAAGTTAGACACTTTGAGTGGTGCTGGCCACTACTTCAAAGCACATTTTTCATATCATTTTCCACATACATAAACATGAAATACATGTCTAACTAATAAATCTAAGTAAAAAATAGAAAAATGAGTATCACTGTACCAAGGAATACTAAAGGTCTATGAAGTAGACTAATCATACAATAAGAATCAAGTGCAAAAAACAGAATCCGAATGCAACATCCCTATGAAGTAGAGGAAAACCCCAAAGTGGAAAAAAGGTTAAAAAATAAAGAGTTATATAGAATTCAAAAATGTAATGGATCAATCTGCCTCTAATCACCATCACCATCACCACAATCATCATCAGCCTCATCCTCGCCGCCATCTCTGCCCTCATCATCGTCCTCGTCATCGTCCCCATGCTCATCGTCGGCCTCATCCTCGTCCTCGGCATCATCCTCGCCCTCGGCCCCATCCTCTCCCTCGGCCCCATCCTCACCCTCATCCACATCCTCATCCTCACCCTCTTCCTCTTTAGCATCCTCGTCATCACCAGTAATGTCATCATCTCGATCGCCACTAGAGCTGCCGCCTGGTGCATTGGATGATGCACCCATCGATGACATAAATGTCTGACAAGCTAAACTAGACTCTAGTGGAAGTGATGAAGATAATGCTTTCATCTGTTTCATAAATTCTCTGTCTCTTGTTTGAACTTGTACTTCCATCTCTGAGACCCTTTTATCAGACTGTCTTGCATGCTCAATGACCTGTTCCAACTCGGTGGTACTAGAATGGATACCTGGAGATGACCAATACCTCGTCAGGACTACATTCTTACCAGGTCGGTAGCGTACTCGACCAGAGTGCTCATCTCCCAAAACATGATATAAATGATCATGTGGTCCAAAATTGTCAGTCTCCTGGGCATCAAGAGCCTCTAAAGCAGCCTGTAAAAAATATTAATAGATTATTAAATTTCAAATTAGATATTAAACTTTGAAATAAACAAATTAAAACTTACAATCTTCTCTTGGGTTGGTTCATTTACCACAGTTCCATCTTTTTTTCTTCTACTTGAGCAAAACAATTTTTCTCGAGGGATACGTCCTTCAATATTCATTTTGTGCTTCTATAATGACATTGAAACAATATAAAGTGAAAGTATAATCATATATTAATTATTCAATAAATCACATAATTTAAGTAGGATCCACTAAAAAGGGAAAGTCCTAAAGAAAATTGATAAACAACTATATCGTACCTGCTGCCTCTCATGATCTGACATAGTTGTGCGCCCCAAAGTATGGAGGTATTGCTTTGAATCAATGTTTTTTTTTCAGAAGATTCTTAAATAATGATTAATAATTAATAAGATTATATTAATGAAAAATATGAAAACTCTCAATTAAATAACTAAAATGAGATTAATAAATTAAATTTGGCAGTCGACCAATGGGTAATAATTTGGTGATATTGCTCTATCGGGTAGTTATCCACGATAGGTAATGTCTCTAACTCCATACCCACTCTATCACACCAGCCAACATACAGCTCAGGCTTATAAGCTCTCCGAAGCTCTCCGAGCTCTTTTAAACGCGCTGGTCGTGCACCTTCACCATCAGGGAAGTTAAACCGAAGCTGAAACCAAATTGATTAGTTCATTTAAATACAAAAATATACTACATTAAATCCAATAGATTTTTTACCCATATTTGTGCCCATGCGTTATCCTTGACTTTGGGTGGCAGATGTCTCCAAGAGAGAGGGCTGACTGGAATGATATCAGAGTATTTGGCTAGCGTCGCTAAAAAACCCTGACATTGCTGCCCAGATTTCTCAATAATTTGTCCATCAACACTGTATTCAACCATCAACTGTGTCTGGTGGTTCCATACCACACGCAAGCGACTGCGCCCCCTCCCCCACCTACTATCTGTAGATGAATCTGTTATTAATGAAAAATAATATCAATAAATGTTATAATAAAAATAAATTTTAGTATAAAAATTTGATAGAGTTATAAAAATATACCTGTGGTAGTCAGATCAATGGGTGAAGAAGCTGAAGGAATATCCTGTACAGGTGGAGTGTCCCTCAGTGTATGCTCCTCAACCACATACTGTGTCGCTGCAGGAGTCGAAGAAGGTTGAATATAATAGCCCAGATATAATGAACCAGAAGCAAAAGATGATGGCATAGACGTCTGGCCAGCTGGTAGTGTAAACATCGGAGGTCTAAATATCTCATATGTCCCTGAAGACACGCGAGGATCAAAATAGGGCGTAGGAGATACGTCTATGGTAGTGGGTCGTCTAACTCTCGCCCCACGAGCCCTCGTACCACCGAACTCAGTTCCGGGACCACTAGATGATCGTCCATCTCTGACACCACCCCCCCTCCTTCCACCAACCTCTCTACTGGGAGAAATATCAGGCTCCTCATCAGATATCTGTCATCTAGGGGGTGGATCCTGAAAAAACGTTTTACCAAAATGTAAACACATGATATTATAAGTTATTAAAATATTTATATTTGAAATAAAATACTCACAACAGAGATGAGTGGAGGAACACCCATCTGTACCATGCAACGATTATTATCTGTCATCTTTTTCCGCCGCCTCTCTTCAATGGGTGTCATTTTATGAAATGAAAACAAATATGGAAGTAATTAGAAACAGATAACTAATGTGTAACCCAAAAAACAAAATATTAAAAAACCATTATGATAAAAAGAACATAATGAAACAGAAGATTTATGGTGTTATGAAGGTAAGTACTAGGATACAGACTCTGAATGATGTAGGTGAAACATTTAGCTGAGAAAACGACTGTATGATTCTATATATTTCCCACCACAACTTCGGGTTCACAATCAACTCTGACAATTGAGCTGTTGGGGTCATCATAAGTAACAAATGGATTTCTTCCAATTACAGTAGGGATAGTGTCAACTTCATCATCACCATCATCATAAACATGTCTGGGATTTACTTCAATAATTACACCAAATTTAGGATGACGATGATCTTTGACTTAAAAAACATGTTTCACCATTGATGCCAATACATATGGTTCATCGGTGGCAAGAGTGCGAGGCATGTCAATAACTCGAAATCCACAATCATAAATAAAGGTGCCTTGCCTCCCCATTGAATCAAACCATTGACATTTCATCATCGTGACTCGACCATGCGAGTAATAATCCAAAATTTTTATTTTCTCCATGACACTATAATAAGCAACATTTTCAGAATGAGGTCTAGTGTCTGATGAATTGGTATAACAGTCTATTGTGGCAGTTATCATAACACCATTATGCTGTGTTCTCATGTTTCTTGCTCGTTCAGTGATAATAAATTTTTATTCATTGATCACAAGTGATTTACAAGCACAAACCATGGTATTAGGACTAAAATCCAAAGCTCTTATTTCCTCAGAAACATAGTCTGTAGGCAAACTCAATACCTAAAATATAAAAAAATAGTAAACATAATTAAATATTATTTTTATTTAGTTATTATAGAAATATTTTTACCTTCAATTTCAACCAAGCAAAAAACCCTTTGCTATGAAAAGTCTCATTCTTTCTCAAAGATAAAGAACAATGCTTTCTATATATCAATTCTTTATGTTCCCTGTAGATAAAAATAATAATAGTTTAACAAATATTTAAAATTACAAAAGTAAGATAAGAGATACATGTACAATTAAATTACTTGATATACTCATCGAACAAATCACAATTGAACAACACTGTGTGATGTGCCATCTCTCTCTCTTCAAGGCTTAATGTTTTCAATGTATATGATCTTGGAATTCTTCCTGTCTGAGGAAGTGATGGAATACTGGGTTCAATTTTCACATATTGTTCTTCTTCATTTCTCATTGGTCAGTTTTTTCTCGTAGTATGATCAGACAAATACATTGAGCAGAAATCCATACATTCTTGATCCAAGTAACCATTCACAATAGAACCTTCGGGATAATTCCTGTTCCGAACAAATGATTTCAATGTGCACATGTTTCTTTCAGTTGGATACATTCAACGGAAAGCAACGGGTTCTCCAAGAAGTATTTCGGTCAGAAGATGGATAGTCAGATGCAACATGCATGTAAAAAATGATGGAGGGAATATTTTCTCTAACTCACACAAAATTAATGGTGTCCCTGCCAACAATTTTTGCACGAGGGATTTGGACAACCTCTTAGCACAAAGATATCTAAACAAATAGCACAACCGAATAACTGAGACTCTAACATTATTGGACAAGAGATGAAGGATTTCTATTGGAATCAACTCATGCAAGAGGACGTGATAATCATGAGTCTTCAAAGATTTCAACTTCAACTATTTTCTGTTGACCCGTTTTGATATATTTCTTGAATAGCCATCAGGAACTTTAATAGTCTCTAGCACTTCCAGAAATTGATTTTTTTCAGCAGGAGTCATCACATAAGAAGCACATGGAACTTCCCATTTATTTTCACTGATACAAACAGGATGCAATTATGGTCTGATACCCCAATCTACCAAGTCGCGCTGAGATCCTAAATCATCTTTTGTCTTCCCCTTGAAATTTAGAAGAATCGAAAGAAACATTTCACATATATTCTTTTCAATGTACATTATGTCGAAGAAATGACGTAACAAGTTGGTTGACCAATATGACAACTCAAAAAATATACTCTTCTTCTTCCAATTGTAACAGGTATCATTGGAAACATTTTTTCATATTTCTAGATTTCATTACACTCTTCCCAAATGAATAACTGAAATCTTTCAATTCATTAAGCACATCAGTTCCAGACATACGCTGAGTTGGATAGTCATTCTCCATGGTATTGTCAAATCTTCGACGATTGTTTCTATATGGATGGTTCATTGGAAAGAATCGTCGATGTCCCATAAAACTAAAACTACGAAGATATTTCAGTCTTCTCGATTGAGTATTCTTCATACAAACAGGACATGACAATTTTCCTTTTGTGCTCCATCCAGACATCATTTCATAAGCAGGAAAATCATTGATAGTCCACATAAGTGCAGCACGCATCTGAAATATGTCTTTCGCACATGCATCGTATGTGGGCACACCCACATCCCAATGAAGTTTCAACTCTTTTATTAAAGGTTTCAAGTATACAACTATATCATTACCCGGATAATAAGGGCCAGATATCAGTATACTCAAGAAAGTGTAAGGCTTTTTCATACACAACCAAGGGGGAAGGATATAAATGTGTATGAAAACCAGCCATGTGCTGTGCGAAGTAAGAATCTTCCCAAATGGATTAAAACCGTCACATGAAATACCCAGACTCACATTACGCACGTCTACTGAAAATTCATGATATCGAGCATCAAATCTCTGCCATGAAAATTCATCTGCAGGGTGAACCAACTCTTCATTAATCTTTTTTCTCTCGGTGTCATGCCATCGCATTTTTACGGATATTTCATCAGACATGAAAAGCTTCTGTAATCTGGGGATCAATGGAAAGTGCCACATTACTTTTTGTGGCACACGAGATGGTGTTCCATCATCTTTTGGCTTCCATCGGGAGGATCCGCATTTTATACAATCATTTCATTCAGCAGTTTCCTCCCAAAATAAGCTGCAATCATTCGAGAAAGCATGAATTTTTTTTGAGAATCCATGTTCATCAACCAACTTCCATTCCATATAGTGGTTTGAGGGAATATCTGCATCATCTGAAAGTAAGTCCTTCAAGAAGTTAAGAATGTAATCAATTGCAGTATTTGAAATCCCATACATAGTTTTCCCATGAAACAATTGGATTAAAAATTCCAACTTTTTCATTTTATCACATTGCCGATATACTGGATTCATCGCAGCATCATTCAATTTTTTCACCCTAAAAACATCATCATTTTCATTGGATGCATCATGTGTGCTTGTATCGAAATCCTGTTGGCTGGACATCCTTTCCTCCTGATGATGTCGAATAAATGGAAACAGATCATATATCAAACTCTCCAATTCAGTCCTATCATTTGGATCATCAACATTTTGAGATTCCATTTTCTCTCCATTGTGATACCACACATAATAGTTTGTTTGGAAACCATATTTGGTTATATGTTAGCTAACTGCTTCACGACTCAACCAATTCTGAGACCTGTTGGTATAGATGGCTATTCCCAATGGTTTAGTAAACCGTTGGGATATAACTGTTGGTAAAACTAGTATCTCCAGTAGTGACAGTGCCAATATATTTATTGCGCCAAATAATTGTGCCATACAATAGCACCAAATATTATCACCATATAATAGCGCCAAGTATTAGTGCCATATAATAGCGCCAAATAATAGCGCCATATAATAGCGCCAAATATAATAACGCCAAATAATAGCGCCAAATAATATCACCAAATATTTGGCACCAAATATTCATAATAGCGGCAAATAATAGTGCCAAATAATAGCGCCAATAATAGCGCCAAATAATAGAGCCAAATATTTATAATAGCACCAAATATTTGGCGTCATATATTCATAGTAGCGCCAAATATTTTTTGGCACCAAATATTCATAATAGCTCCAAATTATAGCGCCAATAAAAGTGCCAAATAATAGCGCCAATATTTTTACATTCAATAATAGCGCCAAATATTCTTAGTAGCTCCAATATTTTAACATTCAATATATTTTTAGTGTTATTCTAACATTCAATATAATAGCACCAAATATATTTTCAGTGTTATTTTAATATTCTTAATAGCACCAATATTTTGAAAGCACCAATAATAGCGCCAAATATTATTTTGTGCCAAATAATAGCACCAAATAATAGCGCCAAATAATAGCGCCAATATTTTAACATTCATAAATAGTTCCAATATATTAATAGCGACAAATAATTGCGCCTAATAATAGCGCCAAATAATAGCGCCAATATAATTGCTCCAAATAATTGTGCCAAATAATAGCGCTAATATATTGCGCCAAATAATTGCGCCTAATAATAGCTCCAAATAATAGCGCCATATATTAGCGCCAAAAAATAGCACCATATAATAACGCCAATAATATCACCAAACAATCGCGCCAATAATAGTACCAATATATTAATAGCGCCAAATAATAGTGCCAATATATTCATAATAGCGCCAATATATAATAGCGCTAAATAATAGCGCCAGTATATTCATAATAGTGCCAATAATAGCGCCAATAATAGCACCAATATATTCATAGCGCCATTTATTCATAATACCGCCAACATATTTATAACGCCAAATAATTGCACCTAATAATAGCGCAAAATAATTGCTCCAATATTTTAACATTCATTAATAGCGCCAAATATTGATAATAGCACCAATATATTAATAGCACCAAATAATTTCGCCAAATAATAGTGCCAAAAAATATCACCAAATATTTGCGCCAAATAACTGCGCCAAATAATAGCGCCATATAATAGCGCCAAATATTTTTTGGTGCCAAATATTCATAATAGCGCCAAAAAATAGCGCCCAAAAATAGTTCCAAATAATAGGGCCAATAATATCGCCAAATAATATCGCCAATAATAGCACCAATATATTCTTAGCGCCAAATAACAGCGCCAATATATTCATAATAGCGCCAAAGAATAGCGCCAATATATTCATAATAGTGCCAATAATTGCGCCAATAATTGTGCCAATATATTCATAGTGCAAAAAAATATTTGGCGCTATTATATGGTGCTATTATTTGGTGGTTTTATTAGGCGCAATTATTTTGCGCTATGAATATATTGACACTATTATGAATAAATGGCGCTATGAATATATTAGCGCTATTATTGGCTCTATTATTGGCACTATTATAAATATAGTGGCACTATTATATATTGGCACTACTATGAATATATTGGCACTATTATATGGCGCTATGAATATATTGGCGCTATTATTAGCGCTATTATTCGGCGCTATTATTGGTGCTATTATGAATATTTGGTGCCAAAAAATATTTGGTGCTATTATATGGCGCTATTATATGGCGCTATTATATGGCGCTATTATTTGGCGCCGTTATTTGGCGCAAATATTTGGCTCAGTTATTTGGCGCTATTATTTGGTGCAATTATTAGACGCAATTATTTGTTGCTATTAATATATTGGCGCTATTATGAATATTTTGCGCTATTAATTAATGTAAAAATATTGACACTATTTTTTGGTGCCATTATTTGGCACTATTATCTAGTACCAAATAATATTTGGTACTATTATTTGGTGTTATTATTGGCGCTATTAAAATATCCGTGCTATTAAAATATTGGGGCTATTATGAATATTAAAATAACACTGAAAATATATTTGGTGCTATTATATTGAATGTTAAAATAACACTGAAAATATATTGAATATTAAAATATTGGCACTATTATGAATATTTTTCGCTATAATTGAATGTTAATATATTGGTGCTTTTATTTGGCACCAAATAATAGCGCCAAATATTGGCACCAAATATTGGTGCCAAATATTGGCGCTATTATTTGGCGATATTATGAATATTTGGCGCCAAAAAATATTTGGCGCTACTATGAATATATGGCGCCGAATATTTGGTGCTATTATTTGGTGATATTATTGGGTGCTATTATTTGGCGTTATATATTATATGGTGCTATTATTTTGCGCTATTATATGGCGCTAATATTTTCCGCTAATATTTGGCGATATTATATGGATCTATTATTTGGCCCTATTAAATAGCGCTATGAATATATTGGCGGTATTATTGGCGCTATATATTGGGGCTATTTTATTTGGCGCTATGATTTGGCGCTATTATATGGCGCTATTATATGGCGCTAAAATTTGGTGCTATTATATGGCGCTATTATTTGGCGCTATTATTTGGCCCTATTAAATGGTGCTATGAATATATTGGCGTTATTATTTGGCGCTATTATATTTGGTGCTATTATATGGCGCTATGATTTGGCGCTATTATATGGTGCTATGATATGGTGCTATTATATGGCGCTAATATTTGGCGCTATTATATGGCGATATTATTTGGCGCTATTAATTGACGATATTATTTGGCGCTATTATCTGGTGTTGTTATGTGGCGCTATTATATTTGGCGCTATAATGTGGCGCTATTATTTGGCGCTATTATATGGCGCTATTATATAGCGCTATTATATGATACCAATATTTGGCGCTAATATTTGGCGCTATTATATAGTGCTATTATTTGGCCCTATTAAATGGTGCTATGAATATATTGGGGATATTATTGGCGCTATTATTGGTGTTGTTATTGGCGCTTTTATTGGCGCTTTTATTGAATGTTTAAATAATGGCGCTATAATTTGGATCAAAATAATAGCGCCAAAAATTGGCGGGATTATTGGCGCCATAATTTGACGCTATTATTGATGCTATTATTTGGCGCTATTATGTATATTTGGCGCCAATGAATATTTGGCACTATTATATGGCGCTATTATTAGGCGCAATTATTAGGCGCAATTATTTAGCACAATTATTTGGCGCTATTTATATATTTTGTGCCAAAAAATATTTGGCGCTATTATTTGGTGCTGTTATTAGGCACAATTATTTTGCACACTTATTTGCCACAATTATTTGGCCCTATTATTTGGCGCTATTATTAGGCGCAATTATTTTGCGCTATAAATATATTGGCCCTATTATGAATAAATGGCCCTATGAATATATTTGCGCTATTATTGGCGCTATTATTGGCAATATTATGAATATATTGGTGCTATTATTTGGCGCTATTATTTGGCGCTAGGAATATATTGTTGCTATTATTGGTTCTCTTATTTGGTGCTATTTTTGGCGCTATTTTTTGGCACTATTTTTTGGCGCTATTATGAATATTTGGCGCCAAAAAATATTTGGCACTATTATATGGCGCTATTATTTACTGGTATTATTTGGAGATATTATTTGGCACAGTTATTTGGCACAAATATTTGGCGCAATTATTTGGCGCTATTATTTTGCGTTGTTATTAGGCGCACTTATTTGGAACTATTAATATATTGGCCCTATTATGAATATTTGGCGCTATTAATGAATGTTAAAATATTGACACTATTATTTGGCCTAATTATTTGGCCCAATTATTTGGCACAATTATTTGGCGCTATTATTAGGCGCAATTATTTGGCGCTATAAATATATTGGCACTATTATGAATATTTGGTGCTATTATTGAATGTTAAAATATTGGTGCTATTATTTGGCGCCAAAAAATAGCGCCAAATATTGGCGCCAAATATTATTGGCGCCAAATACTAGCGCTATTATTGGCGCAATTATTTGGCGCTTTTATTGGAGCTATAATTTGGCACTATTATGAATATTTGGCTCCAAAAAAATATTTGGCGCTACTATGAATATATGGCGCCAAATATTTGGTGCTATTATGAATATTTTGCTCTATTATTTGGAGCCATTATTGATGCTATTATTTGGCGTTATTATGAATATTTGGCACCAAATATTTTGTAAAGACCCGGAAAATTCAAGGAAATTTTTTTCTTAATTTTCTATGGAATTTTACAAGAACATAGTTTCTGACGGTACCTGATTCTGAGGCCCAGTGTGCCCGGAATCAATTTCCGAAGTTTAGCTCGGGTACGTTCAGTGAACGAACGAGCGGGTTTTTCTAACTGTTGAACCGGTGCTCGAAATTGAATTCCGTGGGTACCGATGGATTCGCAGCGCCGGTAATTGCTTAGGAAGATCATTTTTGGAGTTGCGTTTTCACAGGAGGAGATGTTAAAATTTTGTGAAAGATAAAATAAAAAATGAGTTACAATTTTTATTACTTTAAAGTAGTTATATCCTTTGAGTGGAAGTTAGGGAACGACCCATGAGAGGTTAAGAGGGTGGTGGGGCCCACATGAGACACTAGCCCCCTTGATCTTCCCATAACCCCTTGACCTCCCATAACTCACCTCCCACTTTAATATTGTAAATCCACTTTAACTTAAGTGAATCCTCTCCTCCTCACCTCCCACATTAATTCATGCCACCTAAACAATAATTAATTTGATAACTCTAGAACAATTAATTATGTGTGTTGGTTTTGAATTTTGTAATTTTGAATTCATGGCATGGGTAAATAAAATAAGTTGGAGCCTTACTTAATTTTGGATAGAAATGTTGTGTGAAGAGAAAGGGCAGAGAGCATTTGAGTTTTGAAAAACTTCCTCCTCCGAAAAAGAACACTTCATCTCCTTTTTTGAAGAACGTGAAGAACACCGAAGCTTCGACGAAGAACGTCGTCTCATTTTGCACCTTCTCTCCACGTCGTAGGAAGCGAGACGCCACATTCTTCATCGGGCGATCACCGATGATGTGCCTTCTCCTCTTCTTCCTCTGCGTCAAGGGAGGAGACACCACCACGGGGAACGTCGCCATTGACGACGAATCACCCTTCGACATTGGGCCGGTCCCAGACTCCAGTTTTCGGACCTCTTCGGTCATTCACCCATAACATGGGCTATGGACCTCCGATCGATGCACCGTCAGTTCAGATGTGATCCGTGGATCGAGATGGTCATTTCGGTATGTTACACTCAAGGTTTTGGAAAACATTGGGTTCGGCCAGGTTGGTTCGGATATGAAACCAACCGGGCCCTCGGAGCGGAAACACTTATATCTTGAGTTCCGGACGTCCGATTGATGTGCCGTCAACTTTGATGGTTTCCTCTTGATGTGAAGGAACTTTTGGCTTACTCAGATCAAGGTTTGGATGCCGTCGGAGTGCAGTTAGCTTGGTTTGGTCACGAAACCAACCGAGAACCTGGAACGAAAAAGCCAATAACTCACAGACCGGGCGTCTGATTGACGCGCCGTCTGTCTCGTTGAATTCCTCTTGATGATACGGAACTTTTGGCATACTTCTCCTGTGTTTTGGATGCAGTTGGAGTTTGGTCGGGTTGGATTGTACCCGAAATCCAACCGGGCCCCTGGAACGGAAAAGCTGATATCTTTCAGACCGGACGTCTGTTTGACAAACCGTCAGCGACGTTGGTGATCACATTGAGAAACGGTCCCTATAGGTATACCCTATGAGAGTTCAGGGTACAGTTGAGATACGGCCGGGTTGGTTCGCACACGAAACCAAACGGGCCCCTAGGACGAAAAGGCTAATAACTCACAGACCGGGCGTCTGATTGACGCGCCGTCTGTTGCGTTGAGACCCCTATGAAGAGGAGGTCCTTTGAGATACTTCTTCTTGGGACTTGTGATACTTGGAGTATTGAACTGTATCTCATGGATCAGACCTTCTCGGAGACGAGCATATAGAGTACGGAGACCGTGTAGCTGGCAGTGACCGATGACTGCTTGTCCGATTCGATTCGTAGTGACTAGCATATCCCAGTGGGGAGAACTACTTTGTGAGGTGGCAGACCCATGGCGGAGGAGCACTACTGTGTGGGGTGGCAGACCCACAGTACTCGACAGGAGGAGTACCTCTGTAGGCTCTGAGGGGGAGCACTACTGTGTGAGGTGGTAGACTCATGGCGGAGGATCACTACTGTGTGAGGTGGCTGACCCACGGTACTCGACAGGAAGAGTACCTCAGCAGTCTTAGGATAGTGAGTTGTACCTCAGAGTCGTGACATGACCACTGTACACTCCAGAGACGGGGCTCTTCAGCAGTTATGGTTTCAATAATGAAAATCTTGGTTTGAGCTGAATCTTTGACGTTTGTGTTTACCTCATGATTAAGAAAGGTCACTTGATAACTTAGGTATATGTATGGGCATATACCTGGGTAGTGGTTATCTGATGATTTCATAATCTTGTGTTTCTTCGTGATTGAGATGGGTTACTTGATAACATAGGTATATGTATGGGCATATGCCTAAGTAGAGGTTATCTGTTGAGATCTTCTTTGTGGTTATCCTTGTTGGTTTTAGTGAGACCTTGAGTGTCTTGGGGTCCGTACTGAGTATTGTTATACTCACCCATGCACGGGCTATGCCCGTACCTCATTGTGTTGGTTGCAGATAACAGGCAGTGCTGACGAAGGCCGACTGTTCGAGTAATGGACGGTACTCGGAGGTGGACCACCCAATGAGTCAGTATCTGGAGGTGGACTTTATGGCGAGACGACACTCGAAGGGGGTTGACGAGCGAGATCATTGAGGAGCTGTGCTATCTGTACCTACCCTTTAGGTAGGATCTGTGGTGGACGATCCAGGAGCTGCGCCATCTGTACCTACCCTTCAGGTAGGATCTGAGGAGGATGTCCCAGGAGCCGCTTCCATTCTTCCAGCTGTTGCCTTTTTCTGTTGTACTTTTGTTCAGTTGCAGTTGTACTTTCAGTTGGGTTTGTATTCTGGTCCATTTACTTTTCAGCACTTCTCTTTGTACTTAGTGTTTTATTTCCTCTTATACTCTGTGGTGTTTTTTTTACTTTTCTAAAGGAAATGCCTTCCCATTTATCGGGATTTACTCCTTTGGTGCTAGTCGCCAGCCCCTGTCCTATGGAAGGCGGGCTTGGGGTAGTCACGGTATAGGTCCCGAGGAGGGGTCGTGACAAATTGGTATCAAAGGAGTTGATTCTACCTCAGAACTTATAACTCTGATATTTTCTTTCTGTGAAGCGTTAATGTTAAGAGTACCGAGTGTGGTTTTCAGTTCAGGGAGTCCAGTGTTGGTGCGGGCAGCCAATGTATCCATACACCAGGACCCTGATAACTGATTTCCGACTTTGTGCACAAAAACACTGATTGCGTGTGTGTTTCCATAAGTTTTTAAAAGTCAGCTCAAACCAGGTCAGCTCACCAGGTATAATCATTTGACCATGTCACGTTGTTTCTTTCAGGATTCCTTTTCACGGACAACCAGCTAGAGCCCAGAGGGATGTGTGTACTGACAGCCTGCCGAGCGATGAGGCATCGGTATAAGGCCCTCTTACAGTTGAGGCAATAGCGGAGGCACCAGTGGTACTACCATACGTTGGGCCACCGATGCCACCAGCCCTAGAAATAGGTGATGCACACCACTTGAGCACATTGCACGAGTTCCAGTGCCAGAGGCCACCTAGGTTCCGGGGAGAGACAGACATGAAGGCAGCTGAGGATTGGCTGGAGGCAGTGGTGAGAGTCTTCAGGCTAGTTGGGAAGCCTGCAGATATCATGGTGATCTTTGCTTCCAGCCTTCTTCAGGCAGCAGCAGGCAGGTGGTGGAGCCACTTGTTCCAGTTTTGTGATGGGATAACCTTCACATTGGAAGACTTCGAGACCTTCTTCAGGGTGGAGTTTGTGCCAGTATCTCTACACCCCGAGCGTGTACAGGAGATTCTGCCTTTTCTGAAGGGTTTTCGATCAGTACCAATGTCATCTGTGGGAAGTAGACAGATGATGTAGAGGTCCAAGAGGACCAGACCAGCAGGTGGGTGACCTCGGGTTGTAGGATCAGTTGTGCGGGGAACCCGGGGTGGAGTCAGGGCCAGTCGTGCCAGAAACGGACAGTGTTTCTCCTGCGGGAGGAAGGGTCACATGGCACGTGACTATCTGACTCCTCGCACAGTCAATCCGCAGTCGTTGGAGGAGCCGTCGAGGCAGAAGTATCGACGAGTTCTTGAGCAACAGCCGAGCTGTGGAAAAGGCAGTAGAGCTTCAGGAGTAGGTGGACATGATCAGAACTAGTGGATACGTCCCTTGTACTTCTAGTTCCATGTTTCTGTTGTATTCGTGTCTTTGTACTATGAGCTGCAATACTGAAAAGACACTTATCTTTGTGATGTTTGTTTTCCTGTCCTTTTGTTTGGTTGATACTGAGTGGTCCCGATTAAGATTGTTGACATGACCCTAACTTTCTAGATTTCTACTGGAGGAGACCCAGTGACCTCACACTGATGCCAATAGTGTGACTCGACCCTTGGAGGCGAGAGTGACAGTTGGATCTCTTGGTAGTTATGTCGAGGCCTTACGACGTCATCCATGGAATGAATGCATCATTCATGTCAGGATTGACTATATTAGGAAATCATAATGGTTCGTCCAGGGGATAAGACCGAGTTTCTCTTTTCGGCAAAGGAGAAATTTTAGCAGCTCTTTCATATCGTAGGCAAAGAAGGTGCAGATCATCCAGGAGTGGATGGAGACTGCACTGTGCAGTAAGAAATAGAAAACTGGCACCAGTCTTAGAGACTCAGGCATGTTAAATGTTTCAAGAAGTGGAATCTTTAAACAGATATGAGTCTACGAAGTAGCAGACGTGGAGGTAGATCTAGGAGAGGAGCATGTGGTGGTGTACGTTTTAACGTACTACAACCACACACCTTAGTCGTCCCCGCCAGGCTCAGGGAGCTGGAGGTCAGGGGGAAGAGAGTAGCTACTTGCGGCCAGGGAGAGTGACCCAATGACTCTAAGAATGATTCAAGGGATAGTCTGTATCCACTACTAGCTGCCGTAGTAACAGACGTCGATATGAATCTTTCCTTCCTTCCACGAATCTTGTCCCAAGCCTAGAGCTTCCGGTAAGCTGTAGACTTGACCCTCACGTCTGGAGATACCTTGGGAGAAGACTCGAAAATCACACTTATGCCAACAGTGTGGTCAGACCCTCAAGGCGAGAGTTTTGGTTGGAATCTCTTGGTGGCAGCGTCGAGGCCTTACGACGTTGGTTTGAGTATGGACTGTGCAATCAAAGTTCATACACAAATTAACGGTATTAGGCAAAAAGGTTGTGGTTTAACTATGACTTCGGGATGGGTCTTCCTTGGTTGGCGAAAAGGAAACCCCAGGCAGCACAGGATAAACTCATGAATAGGAGGGTGCGACCGATCACTCTTGAGTCGGTCAAACTTACCCTCATGGCAGCATTCGTTTTGAGTTCTAGTTCTAACAGGAATTGGAGACCTCTAGTGTTCTAGGATGACGATCACGTCCTTATACGGGTATCACCTCGACGAGGATTACGGAGATGTGGCCAAGGCGGCAAGTTATCTCCGAGGTTCAGTGGACCATTCCTAGGTCCTCAGCTGGGTAGGCGGGGTGGTTTACCACTTCACCCATCCACCTCAGTTACACCAGGTGCACGAAGACATCCAAGTATCTCAAATGAGAAGATACGTGCGTGATACTTCACATATCATCGACCATGGGGAGCTGGATGATGGAAATGGAGTGTATTTCATGGAGGTTCTAGTGGGGATCAAGGATCGACAAGAGCGGGTCCTACGAGGAGCGTCGATTCCTTGAGAGCACTTTCACTAGCAGTACGAGAACCTCCAGGTAAGCACATGGGAGTGGAAGGCTCAGATGCGTGCTCAGTACCACTTTTGTAACCCTTGTTTGGGTTAAAGCTTTACGAGGACGTAAAGCCCTGAGGTGGGAGTAATGTAAAGACCCGAAAATTTCAAGGAAATTTTTTTCTTAATTTTCTTTGTAATTTTACAAGAATGTAGTTTCTAACAGTGCCTAATTCCGAGGCCCGGTGTGCCCGGAATCAATTTCCAAATTTTAGCTCGGCTATGTTCAGTGAACGAATGAGCGGGTTTTTCTAACTTTTGAACCAGTGCTCGAAATCGAATTCTGAGGGCACTGATGGATTCGCTGTGCCAGTAATTTCTTAAGAAGATTTTTTTCGGAGTTTCATTTTCACGGGAGGAGTTGTTAAAATTTTGTGGAAGATAAAATAAAAATTGAGTTACAATTTTTATTTCTTTAAAGTTGTTATATCCTTTGAGTGGATGTTAGGGAACTACCCATGAGAGGTTAAGAGGGTGGTGGGGCCCATCGAGACCCTAACCCCCTTGTTCATCCCATAACCCCCTTGACCTCCCACAACTCACCTCCCACATTAATATTGTAAATCCACTTTAACTTAAGTGACTCCTCTCCTCCTCACCTCCCACATTAATTCATGCCACCTAAAAATTAATTAATTTGATAACTCAAGATCAATTAATTAAGTGTGTTGGTTTTGAATTTTGTAATTTTAAATTCATGGCATGGGTAAATAAAATAAGGTGGAGGCTTATTTTATTTTGGTTAGAAATGTTGTGTTAAGAGAAAGGGAAGAGAGCATTTGAGTTTTGAATAACTTCCTCCTCCGAAGAAGAACGCTCCATCTCCTTTGTTGAAGAACATGAAGAACACTGAAGCTTCGATGAAGAATGTCGTCTCATCTTGCACCTTCTCTCCACGTCGAAGGAAGCGAGACGCCGCATTCTTCATCGGGTGATCACCGACGACGTGCCTTCTCCTCTTCTTCCTCCGTGTCAAGTGATAAGACACCACCACGGGGAACATATCCATTGACGATGACCCACCCTCCGACGTCAACGGAATCGGCACCGATCTTCCGCGATGTCCGATCACCGCAACGCTTGCCTCTTCTGCGGCTCGACGACGTGTGACGTCTTTTCAAGGTAGGGGTTTGGTTTTCATGTCGTGAATAATTTTAGACATTCTTTGATATCAACAGCCAACTGTTATCAGAATAACGGAGGAGGTCAGACCGAAAAAACACAGCCGAACCTCCTCCCCTTTTATTTTGTTCGTTATCTACGTGGCTTGAAATGGAAGCGACGCAGTTCCCTCCCACAGTGTGGGAATTTAGAGAATCACGATGAAGAAGAGCGGCACCGTCGTGCCGTGCATTTGAGGTCGAACGAATCCGTGGTCAAAGTCAGGCCGCGGCGAAGGGGCACGGCACCGTCACGCCGCACCGGAAAACCATGAAGATGGTGTGTTTTGAACGTTGAGTGTGGATCAACGGGCAGCGATGAATCGGGCCGAAATGGCGTTTGAATTCCTTCGCAGTAAAGATCGGGTCCCGGGAGGACTGTTGGCAAAGGCGGCAGGCGAAACGGACCACCGGAGCACGTCCGGTGGTCTGCCGAAGGCGGTGGCAGCGGCGGCGTGCCTCCTGAGCAAACCACCACGGCTGAGCCGCGACGGTGGGACGTGAACTGGAAAGACCGGGCCGTTCCGGGTTTGAGGCAGCGTGACTTTAAGCCGCGCCAGGTTGACAATCGGGGGGGTTTGTAACCCCCCACACCCATCGCTCCGCGCCAGCGCGAGGCCAGCCGGCCGCACAGGCCAGGCTGGGCCGCGCCTAGCTGGGCCGGACCCGGACCCGGTTCGGCTGACCCAGGGGGTTGGGCCGGGCCAGGCTGGGCCCAGACCCCCGTTTTCGGACCTCTTCGGTCTTTCGCCCATAACATGGGCTACGGACCTCCGATCGATGCACCGTCAGTTGAGATGCGATACGTGGATTGAGACGGTCATTTCAATATGTTACACTCAAGGTTTCAGAGAACTTTGGGTTCGACTGGGTTGGTTCGGATACGAAACCTACCGGGCCCTCGGAGCGGAAGCACTTATATCTTGATTTCCGGATGTCCGATTGACGTGACATAAACTTTGTTGGTTTCCCCTTGATGAGACGGAACTTTTGGCTTACTCCGCTCGAGGTTTGGTTTTCATTGGAGTGCGGTCAGGTTGGTTTGCTCACGAAACCAACCGGGCCCCTGGAATGAAAAAAGGCAATAACTCACAGACCGGGCGTCCGATTGACGCGCCGTCTGTCTCGTTGAATTCCTCTTGATGAGACGGAACTTTTGGCATACTTCGCCTATGTTTTGGATACAGTTGGAGTATGGCCGAGTTGGATTGTACCCGAAATCCAACCAGGCCCCTGGAATGGAAAAGCTGATATCTTTCAGACCGGACGTCCGTTTGACGAACCATCTGCGGCGTTGGTGATCAAATTGTGAAATGGTCCCTATAGGTATACCCTATGAGAGTTTGGGGTACATTTGAGATACGGATGGGTTGGTTTGCACATGAAACCAACCGGGCCCCTGGGATGAAAAGGCTAATAACTCATAGACTGGGCGTCCGATTGACCCACCGTCTGTTGCGTTGAGACCCCTATGATGAGGCGGTCCTTTGAGATATTTCTTTGTGGGACTTGTGATACTTGGAGTATCGACCTATAGCTCATGGATTGGACCATCTCGGAGACGAGCATACAGAGTACGGAGACCGTGTAGCTGGCTGTGACCGATGACTGCTTCTCCGATTCGATTTGGAGTGACTAGCATAGCCCAGTGGGGAGCACTACTTTGTGAGGTGGTAGACCCATGGCAAAGGAGCACTACTGTGTGAGGTGGCAGACCCACGGTACTCGACAGGAGGAGTACCTCTGTAGGCTATGAGGGGGAGCACTACTGTGTGAGGTGGTAGACTCATGGAAGAGGAGCACTACTGTGTGAGGTGGCAGACCCGCGGTACTCGACAAGAGGAGTACCTCAGCAGTCTTAGGTTAGTGAGCAGTACCTCGGAGTCATGACAGGACCACTGTACACTCCAGAGACGGGGCTCTTCCGCAGTTACAATTTCAATAATGAAAATCCTGGTTTGAGCTGAATCTTTGACCTTTGTATTTACCTCATGATTGAGAAGGGTCACTTTATAACCTATGTATATGTATGGGAATATACATAGGTAGTGTTTATCCAGTGATTTCATATTCTTGTGTTTCTTCATGATTGGGATGGGTTACTTGATAACATAGGTATATGTATGGGCATATACGTAAGTAGAGGTAATCTGTTGAGATCTTCGTTGTGGTTATCCTTGTTGGTTTTAGTGAGACCTTGAGGGTCTCGGGGTCCTTAATGAGTATCATTATACTCACCCATGCACAGGATATGCCCGCACCTCATTGTGTTCGTTGCAGATGACAGGCAGTGCTGACGGAGGCCGAGTGTTCGAGGACTGGACGGTACTCAGAGGTGGACCACCCAATGAGTCAGTATCCAGAGGTGGACTTCATGGCGAGACGACACTCAGAGGGGGTTGATGAGCGAGAGCATTGAGGAGCTGCACTATCTGTACCTACACTTCAGGTAGGATCTATGGTGCACGATCTAGGAGCTGCTCCATCTGTACCTACCATTCAGGTAGGATCTTAGGAGGATGTCTCCGGAGCCGCTTTCGTTCTTCCAGCTGTTGTCTTTTTCTATTATACTTTTGTTTAGTTGTAGTTGTACTTTCAGTTGGGTTTGTATTCTGGCCCATTTACTTTTCCGCAC
Source organism: Viscum album (assembly GCA_963277665.1). Lineage (NCBI taxonomy): Eukaryota > Viridiplantae > Streptophyta > Magnoliopsida > Santalales > Viscaceae > Viscum > Viscum album. The sequence continues at coordinate 901,244,871 of OY728127.1, forward strand.
TTCTCTTTGTACTTAATGTTTTACTTCCGCTTGTACTCTGTGGTGTTTTCTTTACTTTTATAAAAGGAATGCCTTCCCAGTTATCGGGATTTACGTCTTTGGTGCTAGTCGCCAGCCTCTGGCCTATGGAAGGCGGGCTTGGGGTAGTCACAGCATGGGCCCTGAGGACGAGTCGCGACATATTTGGTGCTATTATTTGGAGAAATTATTTGGCGCTATTATTTGGCGCTATTATATGGCGTATTATTTGGCGCTATTATATGGCGCTATTATATGGCGCTATTATATAGCACTATTATATGGTGCGAATATTTGGCGCTATTATATGGCGCTATTATTTGGCCATATTAAATAGCGATATGAATATATTGGAGATATTATTGGCGCTATATGTTGGCGCTATTATTTGGCACTATTATATTTAGCACTATTATATAGTGATATTTTTTGGCGCTATTATATGGTGCTATTATATGGCGCTATTATATGACACCAATATTTGGCGCTATTATATGGCGCTATTATTTGGCGCTATTAAATGGCGCTATGAATTTATTGGTGCTATTATTGGCTCTATACAATGGCGCTATAATTGGCACTATTATTGGTGCTGTTATGGGCTCTTTTATTGGTGCTTTTATTGAATGTTTAAATATTGGTGCTATTATTTGGCACAAAATAATAGCGCCAAATATTGGCGCGAAATATTGGCGTGAAATATTGGCGCCAAATATTGGCGTGATTATTGGTGCCATAACTTGACGCTATTATTGGCGCTATTATTTGGCGCAATTATTTGGCACTATTATGAATATTTGGCACCAAAAAATATTTGGCGCTATTATATGGTGCTATTAATTGGCGCAATTATTTGGTGCAGTTATTTGGCGCAATTATTTGGCCCAATATATTGGCACTATTTATATATTTTGTGCCAAAAAATATTTGGCGCTATTATTTGGCGCTGTTATTAGGTGCACTTATTTGGCAAAATTATTTTGCGCAATTATTTGGCGCAATTGTTTGGCGCATTTATTTGGCGCAATTATTTGGCGTTATTATTTTGCGCTATAAATTTATTGGCGATATTATGAATAAATGGAGCTATGAATATATTTGCTCTAATATTGGAATTATTATTGGCACAATTATGAATATATTGGCACTATTATTTTGTGATATTATATATTGGTGCTATTATTTGGCGCTATGAATATATTGGCGCTATTATTGGCACTATTATTTGGCGTTATTATTGGTGCTATTATTTGGCGCTATTTTTTGGAGCTATTATGAATACTTGGCACCAAAAAATATTTGGTGCTATTATTTGGTGGTATTATTTGGCGCAGTTATTTGGCCAAGTTATTTGGCGGAAATATTTGGCGCAATTATATGGCACTATTATTTGGGACTATTATTAGGCACAATTATTTGGTGCTATTAATATATTGGTGCTATTATGAATATTTGGCGCCATTAATGAGTGTTAAAATATTGGCTCTATTATTTGGCGCAATATAATAACGTCAAATATTGGCGCGATTATTGGCGCCATAATTTGATGCTATTATTGGTGCTATTATTTGGTGCTATTATTTGGCGCTATTATTTGTCGCTATTATGAACATTTGGCGCCAAAAAATATTTGGCGCTATTATATTGCGCTATTATTTGGCGCTATTATTAGGCGCAATTATTTGGCGCAATTATTTGGCGTAATTATTTGGGGTAATATATTGACACTATTTCTATATTTTGTGCCAAAAAATATTTGGCGCTATTATATGGTGCTATTACATGGCATTGTTATTAGGCACAATTATTTTGCACAATTATTTGGTGCAATTATTTGGCGCAATTATTTGGCGCAATTATTTGGCGCAATTATTAGGCGCAATTATTTTGCGCTATAAATATAGTGGTGCTATTATGAATAAATGGCGCTATGAATATATTGGCGCTATTATGAATAAATGGCGCTATGAATATATTGGCGCTATTATTGGTGCTATTATTGGTACTATTATGAATATATTGGTGCTATTATTTGGGGCTATTATATACTGGCACAATTATGAATATATTGGCGCTATTATTTGGCGCTATGAATATATTGGCGCTATTATTTGGCGATATTATTGGTGCTATTATATGACGCTATTTTTTGGCGCTATTTTTTGGCGCTATTATGAATATTTGGCACCAAAAAATATTTGGCGCTATTATATTACGCAATTATTTGGCGCTATTATTTGGTGCTATTATTAGGCGCAATTATTTTCTGCTATTAATATATTGGCGCTATTATCAATATTTGGTGCTATTAATTAATGTGAAAATATTGGGGCTATTTATTGGCGCTATTATTTGGTGTGAAATAATATTTGGCGCTATTATTGGTGCTATTAAAATATCGGCGCTATTAATATATTGGCGCTATTATGAATATTAAAATAACACTGAAAATATATTTGGCGCTATTATATTGAATGTTAAAATAACACTGAAAATATATTGAATGTTAAAATATTGGCGCCAAATAATAGCACCAAATATTGGGGCCAAACATTATTGGTGCAAAATATTCGCGCCAAATATTAGGGCTATTATTGGCGCTATTATTTGGCGCTTTTGTTGGAGATATAATTTGGCGCTATTATTTGGCACTATTATGAATATTTGGCAGCAAAAAATATTTGACGCTACTATGAATATATGGCGCCAAATATTTGGCGCTATTATGAATATTTTGATCTATTATTTGGTGATATTATTGGCGCTATTATTTGGCGCTGTTATGATTATTTGGTGCCAAATATTTGGTTCTATTATTTTGTGATATTATTTGGCGCTATTATTTGGCGCTATTATATTTGGCGCTATTATATGGTGCTATTATTTGGGGCTATTATATGGCGCTATTATTTTGCGCAATTATATGGCGCTAATATTTGGCACTATTATATGGCGCTATTATTTTGCCCTATTAAATGGCGCTATGAATATATTGGCGCTATTACTGGCGCTATATATTGGTGCTATTATTTGGTGCTATTATATTTGGTGCTATTATTTGGCGCTATTATATGGCGCTATTATATGACACTATTATATGGCGTTTATATTTGGCTCCATTTTGTGGTGCTATTATTTGGGGCTATTAATTGGCGCTATGAATATATTGGTGCTATTATTGGTGCTATATATTGGCGCTATTATTGGCGCTATTATTGGTGATTTTATTGGTGCTTTTATTGGTGCTATTATTGAAAGTTTAAATATTGTCGCTATTATTTGGCGCAAAATAATAGCACAAAATATTGACGTGATTATTGGCCCCATAATTTGACGCTATTATTGGTGCTATTTTTTGGCGCTATTATTTTGGCGCTATTATTTGACACTATTATGAGTATTTGGCTCCAAAAAATATTTGGCGCTATTATATGGCGCTATTAGTTGGCGCTATTATTAGGCGCAATTATTTGGACCAATTATTTGGTGCAATTATTTGGCGAAATTATTTGGCGCAATATATTGGCACTATTTATATATTTTGCACCAAAAAATATGTGGCGCTATTATATGGCGTTATTATTTGGCGCTGTTATTAGGCGCAATTATTTTGCGCAATTATTTGGAACAATTTTTTGGCATAATTATTTGGTACAATTATTCGGTGCAATTATTTGGAACTGTTATTTGGCGCTATTATTAGGCGCAATTATTTTGCGCTGTAAATATATTGGTGGTATTATGAATAAATGGTGCTATGAATATATTGGCACTATTATTGGCGCAATTATTGGCACTATTATGAATATATTGGTGTTATTATTTGGCGCTATTATATACTGGCGTTATTATAAATATATTGGCGTTATTATTTGGCACTATGAATATATTGGCGTTATTATATTGGCGCTATTATTTGGCGTCAAATAATAGCGCCAAATAAATGCACCAAATAATTGTGCCAAATAATTGCACAAAATAATTGCGCCTAATAACAGCGCAAAATAATAGCACCAAATAATTTTTGGCGCAAAATATATAAATAGCGCCAATATATTGCGCCAAATAATTGCGCAAAATAGTTGTGCAAAATAATTGCGCCTAATAATAGCGCCAAATAATAGCGCCAAATATTTTTTGGCGCCAAATGATCTTAACAGCGACAAATAATTGCGCCAAATAATAACACCAAATAATATCGCCAATAATAGCATCAAATTATGGCACCAATATTTGGTGCCATTATTTTGTGCCAAATAATAGCGCCAATATTTTAACATTCATTAATAGCGCCAAATATTTATAATAGCGCCAATATATTAATAGCACCAAATAATTCTGCCCAATAATAGCGCCAAATAATTGTGCCAAATATTTGCGCCAAATAACTAGGCCATGTAACTACGCCAAATAATACCGCCAAATAATACCGCTATATAATAGCGCCAAATATTCATTATAGTGCCAAAAAATAGCCCAAAAAATAGGGCCAATAATAGCGCCAAATAATAGCGCCACTAATAGCGCCAATATATTCATAGCGCCAAATAATAGCACCAATATATTCATAATAGCGCCAATATATAATATCTCCAAATAATAGTGCCAATTTATTCATAATAGTGCCAATAATAGCACCAATAATAGAGCCAATATATTCATAGCACCATTTATTCACAATAGGGCCAATAAATGTATAGCGCAAAATAATAGAGCCAAATAATTGCGTCAAACAATTGCGCCAAATAATTGCGCCAAATATTTTTTGGCTCAAAATATATAAATAGCGCCAATATATAGTGCCAAATAATTGCGCCAAATAATTGCACCAAATTATTGAGCCTAATAATAGCGCCAAATAATAGCGCCATATAATACCGCCAAATATTTTTTGGTGCCAAATATTCATAATATTGCCAAATAATAGTGCCAAATAATAGCGCCAATAATAGCGTCAAATTATGGCGCCAATAATCACGCAAATATTTGGTGCCAATATTTGGCGCTATTATTCTGTGTCAAATAGTAGCGCCAATATTTAAACATTCAATAACAGCGCCAATAAAAGGGCCCATAACAGCACCAATAATAGCGTTAATTATAGCGCCATTGTATAGCACCAAATATTGACGACATATAATAGTGTCATATAATAGCGTCATATAATAGCACCAAATAATAGCGCTATATAATAGTGCCAAATATAATAACGCCAAATAATAGTGCCAATATATAGCACCAATAATATTGCCAATATATTCATAGCGCTATTTAATAGGGCCAAATAATAGCGCCATATAATAGCGCCAGATATTAGCGCCATATAATAGTGCAATATAATAGCACCATATAATAGCGCCATATAATTGCGCCAAATAATAGGGCCAAATAATAGCCCCAAATAATAGCGCGAAATAATAACGCCAATAATGGCGCTATTATTTGGCCCTATTAAATGGTGCTATTAATATATTGGCGATATTATCGGTGCTATTATTGGTGCTATTATTGGCGCTTTTATTGGCGTATTATTGAATGTTTAAATATTGGCACTATTATTTGGCTCAAAATAATAGCGCCAAAAATTCGCGGGATTATTGGCGCCATAATTTGACGACATTATTAGTGCTATTATTTGGCATTATTATTTGGCGCTATTATGAATATTTGGCACCAAAAAATATATGGTGCTAGTATTAGGGGCAATTATTTGGTGAAATTATTTGGCACAATTATTTGGTGCTATTTATATATTTTGCGCCAAAAAATATTTGGCACTATTATATGGCGCTATTATTTTGCACTGTTTTAGGCGCAATTATTTTGCGCACTTATTTGGCACAATTATTTTGCGCTATAAATATATTGTCCCTATTATGAATAAATGGACCTATGAATATATTGGCGCTATTATTGGCGCTATTATTGGCAATATTATGAATATATTGGCACTATTATTTTGCGCTATTATTTGGCGTTAGAAATATATTGGTGCTATTATTGGTGCTCTTATTTGGCGCTATTATTGGCGCTATTTTTAGCACTATTTTTTGGCGCTATTTTTTTGTGATATTATGAATATTTGGGGCCAAAAAATATTTGGCATTTTTATACGGCGCTATTATTTGGAGCTATTATTTGGCACAATTATTTGGCACAATTATTTGGCACAATTATTTGGCGCTATTATTTGGCGATGTTATTAGGCGCACTTATTTGGCGCTATTAATATATTGGCGCTATTATGAATATTTGGTGCTATTAATGAATGTTAAAATATTGGAACTATTATTTCGACTAATTATTTGGCGCAATTTGTCACGACCCGCCCTCGGGCCCATGCCGTGACTACCCCAAGCCCGCCTTCTATAGGCCAGGGGCTGGCGACTAGCACCAAGGTGTAATTCCTGGTAAAAAGGGAAGGCATTGCCTTTGTAATTAAACAAGCACAACAGAGTATGCAAGAAGAAAAGTAAACACTAAGTAAAGATAGAGTACAACTGAAAGTGTGGAAAAGTAAATGGGCCAGTATACAAACCCAAACTGAAAGTAAAGTACAACTTGAAAGGGAAAACAACAACTGTAAAGTAAAAGCTGCTACACCGAGCTGTCCACTGGAGATCCCACCTGAAGGGTGGGTACAGATAGCTCCACTGCTCCATGGGTCCCGCCGTCCGCTCCGAGTACGTCCCGCCCAGTGGTCCACCTCTAGGTACCGTCCTGCTCTACAAGCCTCAACCACGATCAACGCTGTCCGTCGTCTGCAACCAACACAACGTAGTGAAGACATAGCCCGTGCAGGGGTGAGTATAAGCTACTCAGTAGGGACCCCGAGACCCCTGAAGGTCTCCCAAAATCCACAAAGTATAAAACACAATGGTAAGATACAATCACTAAGTAACAACCGACACTACTTAGGTATATGCCCATACATATACCTAAGTCATCAATTCCAATACGCTCCATCCTCCATGCCCAAGTACAACTCAGTCCACACAGGAATGAAAAACGTATACCCACACAGGATAGCACAACACAATCCATAAAGGAGAGTAAACAGTAAATCCACACAGGATAGCTCAAGACAATCCACAAAGGAGAGTAACAGAAGATTCAGCTCACACAGGTATACATCATCGAAAAGGTGAAATAGATGATCAGACATAGATACTGAATCATCTAAGCTGGACCCACATAGGATACAAGACCAGCCGTCCTCATTGTTCATTTATGCTGGGACACACATAGGATACAAGACCAGCACAGAGTCATCTAAGCTGGGACCCACATAGGATACAAGACCAGCACTCTTCATTGATTCATCAATACTGGGACCCACATAGGATACAAGACCAGTATTGAATCATCTAAGCTGGGACCCACATAGGATACAAGACCAGCACAGCTAGGACCCACATACGATACAAGACCAGCTGCCTTCATTGATTCAACTATACTGGGACCCACATAGGATACAAGACCAATATTGAATCATCTAAGCTGGGACCCACATCGGATACAAGACCAGCACAGCTAGGACCCACATAGGATTCAAGACCAACTGTCTTCATTGATTCAACTATACTGGGACCCACATAGGATACAAGACCAGTATTGAATCATCTAAGCTGGGACCCACATAGGATACAAGACCAGCACAGCTAGGACCCACATAGGATACAAGACCAGTTGTCTTCATTGATTCAACTATACTGGGACCCACATAGGATACAAGACCAGTATTGGATCATCTATGCTGGGACCCACATAGTATACAAGACCAGCACAGCTAGGACCCACATAGGATACAAGACTAGATGTCTTCATCGTCGCAGTCCACTGAGGATCTCTGCACCGTCGTCGTCGCAGTCCACTAAGGATCTATGCACAGTCGTCGCCGCAGTCCACTGAGGATCTCTGCACGGTCGTCATCGCAGTCAACTAAGGATCTCTACACGGTCATCCCTGTCGAAGTAGCATTCGCAGCCAGCACTAGGGTTCCTGCACACAGCAAGCTCGTTCGGGAGGGCACGCTCCGCGAGCCGAGAGGCCGATACATCAACTGTCACAAAGTCCGAATTTGACGTATCCAAAAGTTCCGCATCGCCAACAGGAACTCAACGTAACAGACTGCGCGTCAATCGGACGCCCGGTCTGAGAGTTATTGGCTTTTTCATCCCAGGGGCCCGGTTGGTTTTTAAGGCAAAACCAACCCGACCGTACTTCACCTACGTCCAATCCTCGGGCGGAGTATGCCAAAAGATCCGTCTCACTAAGAGGAACTCAACAAAGCTGACAGCACGTCAATCGGACGTCCGTAGCTCAAGATATTAGCGTTTCAGCTCCGAGGGCCCGGTTGGTTTCGTGTACGATCCAACCCGGCCGAACTCAAAGTATTCCGAAACCTTGAGTACGATATACCGAAACGACCATCTCGATCCAAGGATCGCATTACCGCTGATGGTTCGTCAATCAGAGATCCGTAGCTCATGTTATGGGCAAAAGACCGAAGTCGATTCGAAAATGGGGGGTTCGGGTCCAGACAGACCCGGCTCGACCCCCCTTGGGTCGGCCCGAACCGGGTCAACCCAAACCGGGTCGACCTGACCCGGGTCCGACCCGGCCCGGCGGGGCGGCGCGGCGGCGCGGCCTGGGCGCCGCTTGGGTGCCATGCACGGGGGGGGGGGGGGGGGGGGCAAGGCCCCTGCCCTTCCTCAGCTGGCGGCGCAGCTGGATGCCGCTCCTTGAAAAAAAAAACGCCCCCCCCCCCTCACGTGGGGGGCCTGCCTTCGAGAAAATGGGGGGGGGGGGGGGCGCTGCCCCCCCTTTGTAACCGTGGCCCCCTCCCTTCATGGGGGGCCAAAGAAGCAGCCCGGGGGAATTTAATTCCCCCGGTTTTCACCATTCCGGCCGGCCCAACTTGGCCGGCTGGCTTCTTCTCAACAGGACTGGCAAGGGCCGGTCCTCTTCCGTCATCCGACACCGGCGGCCCGGCTGGCCGCCGGTCATCACATCCCGCCGCGGCCCGGAACCGGCCGCGGCCTTCATCGTCCGGCGCGGTGCGACGGCACCGCGCCCCTTCCGCCGCGGCCCCGCTCCGGCCGCGGTGCCTTCGGTTTCCTTCGACGCGGCGCAATTATTTGGTTCTATTATGAATATTTGTTGCCAAAAAATAGTTGGCGCTACTATGAATATATGGCCCCAAATATTAGGTGCTATTATGAATATTTGGCTCTATTATTTGGTTCTATTATTGGCGCTATTATTTGGCGCTGTTATGAATATTTGGTGCCAAATATTTGGTGTTATTATTTGGTGATATTATTTGGCTCTATTATTTGGCATTATTATTTGGCGCTATTATATTTGGCGCTAATATATGGCACTAATATTTGGCGATAATATTTGGTGCTATTATTTTAACCTATTAAATGGCACTATGAATATATTGGTGCTATTATTGGTGCTATATATTGGTGCTATTATTTGATGCTATTATATTTGGTGCTATTATTTGGCGCTATTATATGGCGCTATTATATGACACTATTATATGGTGTTTATATTTGGCTCTATTTTATGGCGCTATTATTTGGCGCTATAAATATATTGGTGCTATTATTGGCACTATATAATGGCACTATTATTGGCTCTATTATTGGTGCTTTTATTGGTTCTTTTATTGGAGTTATTATTGAATGTTTAAATATTAGCGCTATTATTTGGCACAAAATAATAGCACCAAATATTGACGTGATTATTGGCCCCATAATTTGACGCTATTATTGGTGCTATTATTTGGCCCAATTATTTGGCGCAATTATTTGGAGAAATTATTTTGTGAAATATATTGGCACTATTTATATATTTTGCACCAAAAAATATTTGGCGCTATTATTTGACGCTGTTATTAGGCGCAATTATTTTGCAAAATTATTTGGAGCAATTATTTGGCGTAATTATTTGGCACAATTATTTGGTGCAATTATTTGGCACTGTAATTTGGTGTTATTATTTGGCGCAATTATTTTGCGTTGTAAATATATTGGCGCTATTATGAATAAATGGCGCTATAAATATATTGGCACTATTATTGGCGCAATTATTGGCACTATTATGAATATATTGGCGCTATTATTTGGCGCTATTATATACTGGCGTTATTATGAATATATTGGCGTTATTATCTGGTGCTATTAATATATTGGCGTTATTATATTGGCGCTGTTATTTGGCGCCAAATAATAGTGCCAAATAATTGGACCAAATAATTGTTCCAAATAATTGCGTAAAATAATTGCGCCTAATAACAGCGCAAAATAATAGCACCAAAGATTTTTTGGCGCAAAATATATAAATAGCACCAATATATTGCGCCATATAATTATGCCAAATAGTTGCGTCATATAATTGTGCCTAATAATAGCGCCAAATAATAGCGCAATATAATAGCACCAAATATTTTTTGGCGCCAAATGTTCTTAATAGTGACAAATAATAGCTCCAAATAATAGACTCCAATAATAGCGTCAATAATAGCATCAAATTATGGCACAAATAATCACGCCAATATTTGGCGCCATTATTTTTCACCAAATAATAGCGCCAATATTTTATTATTCATTAATAGCGTCAAATATTCATAATAGCACCAATATATTAATAGCACCAAATAATTGTCCCTAATAATAGCGCCAAATAATAGCGCCAAATAATTGCGCAAAATATTTGCGCCAAATAACTGGGCGAAATAACTGCACCAAATAATACCGCCAAATAATAGCGCCATATAATAGCACCAAATATTTTTTGGCACCAAATATTCATAATACCGCCAAATAATACCGCCAAATAATAGCGCCAATAATAGCACCATTATATTATAGCACCAAATAATAGTGCCAAAATATTCCTAATAGCGCCAATATATAATATCGCCAAATAATAGCGCCACTATATTCATAATAGTGCCAATAAGAGCACCAATAATAGCGCCAATATATTCATAGCTCCATTCATTCACAATAGCGCCAATAAATTTATAGCGCAAAAAAATAGCGCCAAATAATAGCGCCGAACAATTGCGCCAAATAATTGCGCCAAATAATTGTGCCAAATAAGTTCACCTAATAACATCACCAAATAATAGCGCCAAATATTTTTTGGTGAAAAAATATATAAATAGTGCCAATATATTGCACCAAATAATTGCTCCAAATAACAGCACCAAATAATTGCGTCAAATTATTGCGCCTAATAAAATCTCCAAATAATAGCGCCATATAATAGCGCCAAATTTTTTTTTGGCGCCAAATATTCATAATAGTGCCAAATAATAGTGCCAAATAATAGCGCCAATAATAGCAGCAAATTATGGCGCCAATAATCGGACCAATATTTGGTTCCAATATTTGGAGCCAATATTTGGCGCTAGTATTTTGAGCCTAATAGTATCGTCAATATTTCAACATTCAATAAAAGCGCCAATAAAAGCGCCCATGACAACACCAATAATAGCGCCAAATATAACGCCATTTTATCGCGCCAATAATAGCACCAATATATTCATAGCGCCATTTAATAGCGCCAAATAATAGTGCCACATAATAGCGCCAAATATTGACGTCATATAATAGCGCCAGATAATAGCGCCACATAATAGCGCTATATAATGGCGATATTATTGGCGCTATTATTGATGCTGTTATTGGCGCTTTTATTAGCATTATTATTGAATGTTTAAATATTGGCACTATAATTTGGCTCAAAATAATAGCGCCAAAAATTGGCGGGATTATTGGCGCCATAATTTGACGCTATTATTGGTGCTATTATTTGGCGCTATTATTTAGCTCTATTATGAATATTTGGCGCCAAAAAATATATGGTGCAATTATTAGGAGAAATTTTTTTGCACATTTATTTGGCACAATTATTTGGTGTTATTTATATATTTTGCGCCAAAAAATATTTGGCGCTATTATATGGCGCTATTATTTGGCGCTGTTATTAGGCGCAATTATTTTGCGCACTTATTTGGTGATATTATTTGATGCTATTAGTTGGCGCTATTATTAGGCGTAATTATTTTGCGCTATAAATATATTGGCCCTATTATGAATAAATGGCCCGATGAATATATTGACGCTATTATTGGCGCTATTATTGGCGTTATTATTGGCAATATTATGAATATATTGGCGCTATTATTTGGCGCTAGGAATATATTGGTGCTATTATTGGCGCTCTTATTTGGCGCTATTATTGGCGCTATTTTTTGGTGCTATTTTTGGGCGCTATTATGAATATTTGGCACTAAAAAATATTTGGCACTATTATATGGCGCTATTATTTAGCGCTATTATTTGGAGCTATTATTTGGCACAGTTATTTGGCACAAATATTTGGCGCAATTATTTGGCGCTATTATTTGGCGCTGTTATTTGGCACACTTATTTGGTACTATTAATATATGGGCGCTATTATGAATATTTGGCGCTATTAATGAATGTTAAAATATTGGCACTATTATTTGGACTAATTATTTGGCGCAATTATTTAGTGCTATTATTAGGCGCAATTATTTGGTGCTATAAATATATTGGCACTATTATGGATATTTGGCGCTATTATTGAATGTTAGAATATTGGCGCTATTATTTGGCGCCAAAAAATAGCACCAAATATTGGCACCAAATATTAGCGCCAAATATTATTGGCACCAAATATTATTGGCGCTATTATTGGAGCTATTATTTGTCGATTTTATTGGCGCTATTATGAATATTTGGCACCAAACAATATTTGACACTACTATGAATATATGGCGCCAAATATTTGGCGCTATTATGAATATTTGGCTCTATTATTTGGCGCCATTATTGGTGATATTATTTGGCGCTATTATAAATATTTGGCACCAAATATTTGGTGCTATTCTTTTGTGAAATTATTTGGCGCTATTATATTTGGCGCAATTATTTGGCGCTATTATATGACACTATTATATGGCGCTATTATATAGAACTATTATATGACGTGAATATTTGGCGCTATTATATGGCTCTATTATTTGGCCCTATTAAATAGCGATGTGAATATATTGGCGATATTATTGGCGCTATATATTGGTGTTATTATTTGGCACTATTATATTTGGCACTATTATATAGCGCTATTATTTGGCGCTATTATATGGCATTATTATGTGGCGCTATTATATGGCGCTATTATATGGCGCCAATATTTGGCGCTATTATATGGAGCCAATATTTGGCGCTATTGTATGGTGCTATTATTTGGCACTATTAAATGACGCTATGAATATATTGGCGCTATTATTGGCGCTATAAAATGGCGATATAATTGGCGCTATTATTAGTGCTGTTATGGGCTCTTTTATTGGCGTTTTTATTGAATGTTTAAATATTGGCGCTTTTATTTAGCACAAAATAATAGCGCCAAATATTGGCGCCAAATATTGGCGTCAAATATTGGTGTGATCATTGGCGCCATAACTTGACGCTATTATTGGCGCTATTATTTGGCACTATTTTTTGGAACTATTATGAATATTTGGCGCCAAAAAATATTTGGCGCTATTATATGACGCTATTATTCGGCGCAAATATTTGGTGTAGTTATTTGGCGCAATATATTGGCGCTATTTATAAATTTTATACCAAAAAATAATTGGCCATGTTATTTGGCGCTGTTATTCGGTGAACTTATTTGGCACAATTATTTCGCGCAATTATTTGGTGCAATTGTTTGGCGCAATTATTTGGCGCAATTATTTGGTGCAATTATTTTGCAATATAAATTTATTGGTGCTATTATGAATAAATGGAGCTATGAATATATTGGCTCTATTATTTGTGCTATTATTGGAACTATTATAAATATATTGGCACTATTATTTGGCGATATTATATATTGGCGCTATTTTGAATATATTGGTGCTATTATTTGGCGCTATGAATATATTGGCGCTATTATTTGGCACTATTATTGGTGCTATTATTTGGCGCTATTTTTTGGCGCTATTATGAATATTTGGCGCCAAAAAATATTTGGCGCTATTATATGGTGCTATTATTTGGCGGTATTATTTGGCACAGTTATTTGGCCCAGTTATTTGCCGCAATTATTTGGCGTAATTATTTTGCACTATTATTTGGCGCTATTATTAGGCACTATTATTTGGTGCTATTAATATATTGGTGCTATTATGAATATTTGGCGCTATTAATGAATGTTAAAATATTGGTGCTATTATTTGGCGCAAAATAATAATGCCAAATATTGGCGTGATTATTGGCGCCATAATTTGACGCTATTATTGGTGCTATTATTTGGTGCTATTATTTGGCATTATTATTTGTTGCTATTATGAACATTTGGCTCCAAAAAATATTTGGCGCTGTTATATTGCGCTATTATTTGGCGCTATTATTAGGCGCAATTATTTGGCGCAATTATTTGGAGCAATATATTGACGCTATTTATATATTTTGCGCCAAAAAATATTTGGCGCTATTATATGACACTATTATTTGGCGCAATTATTTGGAACAATATATTGGCGCTATTTATATATTTTACGCCAAAAAATATTTGGCGCTATTATATGGCGCTATTATTTGGCGCTATTATAGTGCCAATATATTATAGCGCCAAATAATAGCGCCAGTATATTCATAATAGTGCCAATAATAGCGCCAATAATAGTGCCAATATATATTCATAGCGCCATTTATTCATAATAGTGCCAATATATTTATAGAGCCTGATAATTGTGCCTAATAATAGCGCCAAATAATAGCGCTAAATAATTACGCCAAATAATAGCACCAATATTTTAACATTCATTAATAATGCAAAATATTCATAATAGCACCAATATATTAATAGCGCCGAATAAGTGTGCCTAATATTAGCGCAAATTATAGCTCCAAATAATTTAGCCAAACAGTAGCGTCATATAATAGCGCCAAATATTTTTTGGCACCAAATATACATAATAGCGCCAAAAAATAGCGCCAAAAAATAGCACCAAAAAATAGCGCCAAAAAATAGCGCCAATATATTCATAGTGCCAAATAATTGCGGTAATATATAATAACACCAAATAATAGCGCCAATATATTCATAATAGTGCCAATAATAGTGCTAATAATAGCACTAATATATTCATAGCGCCATTTATTCATAATAGCGCCTATATATTTATAGAGCAAAAAAATTTCGCCAAATAATAGCGCCAAATAATTGCTCAAAATAATTGAGCCTAATAACAGTGCCAAATAATATCCCCATAAAATAGCGCCAAATATTTTTTGGCGAAAAATATATAAATAGCGCCAATATATTGCACCAAATAATTTCGCCAAATAATTGCGCCAAATAATCGTGCCAATATATAGCGCCTATATATTGCGCCAAATAATTGCCCCAAATTATAGCACCATATAATAGATCCAAATATTTTTTGGCGCCAAATATTCATAATAGAACCAAATAATAGTGCCAAATAATAGCGCCAAATAATAGCGCCAATAATAACGTCAAATTATGGCGCCAATAATCGTGCCAATATTTGGCGCCAAATAATAGCGCCAAATAATAGAGCCAAATATTCATAATAGCGCCAAGTATTTGGTGCCATATATTCATAGTAGCGCCAACTATTTTTGGCGCCAATTATTCAAAATAGCGCCAAATAATTGTGCCATATAATAGGGCCACATAATAGTGCCAAATATTAGTGCCATATAATAGCGCCATATAATAGCGCCAAATATAATGGCGCCAAATAATAGTGCCAAATAATATCACCAAATAATATCACAAAATATTTACCGCCAAATATTCATAATAGTGCCATATAATAGCACCAAATAATAGCGCCAATAATAGCGCCGAATAATAGAGCCAAATATTCATAATTATGCCAAATAATAGCGCCAAATTATATCTCCAATAAAAGTTCCAAATAATAGCTTCAATAATAGCGCCAATATTTGGCGCCAATATTTGCACCAATAATATTTGGCGCCAATATTTGGCACTATTATTTGGCGCCAAATACTAGCGCTAATATTTGAACATTCAATAATAGCGCCAAATATTCATAATAGCGCAAATATTTTAACATTCAATATATTTTCAGTGTTATTTTGACATTCAATATAATAGTGCCAAATATATTTTTAGTGTTATATTAATATTCCTAATAGCACCAATATTTTAATAGTGAAGATATTTTAATAGCGCCAATAATAGCTCAAAAATATTATTTAGCGC
Organism: Viscum album; assembly: GCA_963277665.1. Lineage (NCBI taxonomy): Eukaryota > Viridiplantae > Streptophyta > Magnoliopsida > Santalales > Viscaceae > Viscum > Viscum album. Next base: position 901,261,194 of record OY728127.1, read on the forward strand.
CAAATAATAGCGCCAAAAAATAGCCCTAATATTTTTCCATTAATTAATAACACAAAATATTCATAATAACGCCAATATATTAATAGAGGCAAATAATTGTGCCTAACAATTGCGCCAAATAATTGCGCCAAAAATTTATGCCAAATAACTGCGCCAAATAATTGCGCCAAATAATAGCGCCAAATAATATAGCCAAACAATTGCGCCAAATAATAGCACCATATAATAGCGCCAAATAATAGCACCATATAATAGCGCCAAATAATAGCGCCATATAATAGCGCCAAATATTTTTTGGTGCCAAATATTTATAATATCGCCAAAAAATAACACCAAAAAATAGCGTCAAAAAATAGTGCCAATAATAGCACCAAATAATAGCGCCAATATATTCATAGCGCTAAATAATAGTGCCAATATATTCATAATAGCTCCAATATATAATAGTGCCAAATAATAGCGTCAATATATTCATAATAGTGCCAATAATTGCGTCAATAATAATGCCAATATATTCATAGCGCCATTTATTCATAATAGCACCAATTTATTTATAGCGAAAAATAATTGTTCCTAATAATTGCACCAAATAATTGCACCAAATAATAGCGCCATATAATAGCGCCAAATATTTTTTGGCACAAAATATATAAATAGAGCCAATATATTGCGCCAAATAATTTCTCCAAATAATTGAGCAAAATAATTGCGCCTAATAATAGCGCCATATAATAGCACCAAATATTTTTTGGCACCAAATATTCGTAATAGCTCCAAATAATAGCACCAAATAATAGCGCCAATAATCGCGTCAAATTAGGGCGCCAATAATCGCGCCAATATTTGGCACCAATATTTGGCGGTCTTATTTTGCGCCAAATAATAGCGCCAATATTTAAACATTCAACAATAGCACCAACAAAAGTGCCAATAATAGCCCCAATAATAGCGCCAATAATAGCACCAATATATAGCACCAATAACAGAGCCAATATATTTATAGCGCCATTTAATTGCGCCAAATAATAGCGCCATATAATAGAACCAAATATTAGAGCCATATAATAGCGCCAAATATAATAGCGCCAAATAATAGCGCCAATATATAGCGCCAATATATTCATAGCGCCATTTAATAGGGCCAAATAATAGCTCCATATAATAGCTCCAAATATTAGCGCCGTATAATAGCGCCAATTAATTTTTGGCACAAAATATATAAATAGCAACAAATAATTGTGCCAAATAATTGCGCCAATTAATTGCGCTAAATAATTGCGCCTAATAATAGCGCCATATAACAGCGCCAAAATTTTTTGGCGCCAAATATACATAATAGTGCCAAATAATAGCACCAAATAATAGCACCAATAATAGCGTCAAATTATGGCGCCAATAATCACGCCAATATTTGGCGCTATTATTTTGCGCCAAATAATGGTGCCAATATTTAAACATTGAATAATAGTGCCAATAAAAGCACCAATAACAGCACCAATAATAGCGCTGATATATTCATAGTACCATTTAATAGCGCCAAATAATAGCGTCATATAATACTGCCAAATATTAGCGCCATATAATAGCGTCATATAATAGCGCCACATAATAACGCCAAATCATAGCGCCATATAATAGCGCCAAATATAATAGCACCAAATAATAGAACCAATAATAGCACCAATATATTCATAGCACCGTTTAATAGGGCCAAATAATAGCGCTATATAATAGCGCCAAATATTAGCGCCATATAATAGCGCCAAATAATAGCGTCATATAATAGCACCAAATAATAGCACCATATAATAGGGAAAATATAATAGCACCAAATAATATCGCCAAATAATGGCACGAAATATTTGGCGCCAAATATTAATAATAGTGCCAAATAATAACACCAATTGTAGTGCCAAATAAAAGAGACAATTATTCATAATAGCGCCAAATATTTGGCGCCATATATTCATAGTAGCGCCAAATATTTTTTGGCTCCAAATATTCATAATATCGCCAAATAATAGCACCAATATATTACCATTCAATAATAGCGCCAAATATTCCTAATAGCGCCAATATTTTAACATTCAATATATTTTCAGTGTTATTTTAACATTCAATATAATAGCGCCAAATATATTTTTATTGTTATTTTAATATTCATAATAGCGCCAATATTTTAATACCACCGATATTTTAATAGTGCCAATAATGTTGCCAAATATTATTTGGCTCCAGATAATAGCGCCAAATAATAGTCCAAAAAAATAGCGCCAATATTTTAACATTAGTTAATAGCACCAAATATTCATAATAGCGCCGATATATTAATAGCGGCAAATAATTGCGCCTAATAATAGCGCTAAATAATAGCGCCAAATAACTGCGCCAAATATTTGCGCCAAATAACTGCGCCAAATAATAGCGCCAAATAATAGCGCCATATAATAGTGCCTAATATTTTTTGGCACATAATATTCATAATAGCTCCAAAAAATAGCACCAATAATAGCGCCAAAATAATATCGCCAATAAAAGCGCCAATATATTCATAGCGCTAAATGATAGCGCCAATATATTCATAATAGCGCCAATATATTCATAATAGCGCCAATATATAATAGGGCCAAATAATAGCGCCACTATATTAAGAATAGTGCCAATAATAGCGCCACTATATTCATAATAGTGCCAATAATAGTGCCAATAATAGCGCTAATATATTCATTGCGCCATTTATTCATAATAGCGCCAATATATTTATAGCACAAAATAATTGCGCCTAATAATAGCGCCAAATAATAGAGCCAAAAAATTGCGCCAAATAATTGCGCCAAATAATTGTGCCATATAATAGCGCTAAATATTTTATGATGAAAAATATATAAATAGCGCCAATATATTGCGCCAAATAATTGCACCAAATAATTGCGCCTAATAATATCACCATATAATAGCGACAAATATTTTTTGGCGCCAAATGTTCATAATAGCGCCAAATAATAGCACCAAATAATAGCGCCATATAATAGCGCCAAATATTTTTGGGCTCCAAATATTCATAATAGCGCCAAAAAATAGTGTCATATAATAACGCCAATAATATCACCAAATAATAGCGCCAATAATAGTGCCAATATATTCATAGCGCCAAATAATAGTGCCAATATATTCATAAACGTGCCAATATATAATAGCGCCAAATAATAGCACCAGTATATTCATAATAGTGCCAATATTAGTGCCAATATATTCATAGCGCCATTTATTTATAATAGCACCAATATATTTATAGCGCCAAATAATTGCACCTAATAATACCCCCAAATAATTGCGCTAAATAATTGCACCAAATAATAGCCCCAATATTTTAACATTCATTAATAGTGCCAAATATTCATAATAGCGCCAATATATTTATAGCACCAAATAATTGCACCAAATAATAGCGCCAAATAATTGCGGCAAATAAGAGCGCCAATATTTTAACATTCATTAATAGCGCCAAATATTCATAATAGCGCCAATATATTAATAGCGTCAAATAATTGCGCCTAATAATAGCTCCAAAAAATAGCGCCAAATATTAGCGCCAAATAACTGCGCCAATTAATAGCGCCAAACAATAGTGCCAAATAATAGCACCATATAATAGCGCCAAATATTTTTTGGCACCAAATATTCATAATAGCGCCAAAAAATAGCGCCAAAAAATAGCGCCAATAATAGCGCCAAATAATAGCGCCAATAATAACGCCAATATATTCATAGCGCCAAATAATAGCGCCAATATATTCATAATAACACCAGAATATAATAGCACCAATATATTCATAATAGTTCCAATAATTGCGCCAATAATAGTGTCAATATATTCATAGCGCCATTTATTCATAATAGCGCCAATATATTTACAGCGCAAAATAATTGCACCTAATAATAGTGCTAAATAACAGTGCCAAATAATAGAACCAAATAATTCTGCAAAATAATTATGCCAAATAATTGCTCCAAATATTTTCGCAAAATAATTGCGTCTAATAACAGCACCATATAATAGCGCCAAATATTTTTTGGCACAAAATATATAAATAGCGCCAATATATTGCGCCAAATAATTTCGCCAAATAATTGCGTCAAATAATTGGGCCAAATAATTGCGCCTAATAATAGCGCCATATAATAGCGCCAAATATTTTTTGGTGCCAAATATTCATAATAGTGTCAAATAATAGCGCAAAAATAATAGCGCCAAATAATAGCCCCAATAATAGCGTCAAATTATGCGGCCAATAATCACGTCAATATTTGGCGCCAATATTTGGTGCTATTATTTTCTGCCAAATAATAGCGCCAATATTTAAACATTCAATAATAGCACCAATAAAAGTACCAATAAAAGCACCAATAATAGCGCTAATAATAGTGCCAATATATAGCGCCAATAATAGCACCAATATTTTCATAGCGCCATTTAATAGCACCAAATAATACCACCAAATAATAGCCCCATAAAATAGAGCCAAATATAAGCGCCATATAATAGCGTCATATAATAGCGCCATATAATAGTGTCAAATAATAGTAGCGAATATAATAGCACCAAATAATAGAACCAATATATAGCACAAATAATAGCGCCAATATATTCATAGCGCCATTTAATAGGGCCAAATAATAGCGCCATTTAATAGGGCCAAATAATAGCGCCATATAATAGCGCTAAATATTAGCGTCATATAATAGCACCAAATATTAGGGCCATATAATAGCGCCAAATAATAACACCATATAATAGCTCCAAATATAATAGCGCCAAATAATATCACCAAATAATAGCCCCAAATATTTGGCACCAAATATTAATAATAGCGCCAAATAATAGCACCATGTAATAGCACCAATAATAGCGCCAAATAATAGAGCCAAATATTCATAATAGCGCCAAATATTTGGCGCCATATATTCATAATAGCGTCAAATATTTTATTGCTGCCAAATATTCATAATAGCGCCAAATAATAGCGCCAAATTATATCGCCAACAAAAGCACCAAATAATAACGCCAATAATAGCCCCAATATTTGGCGCCAATATTTGGCACCAATAATATTTGGCGCCAATAATTTGTGCTATTATTTGGCACCAAATAATAGCACCATATAATAGCACTAAATATTATTTCACACCAAATAATAGCACCAAAAAATAGCCCCAATATTTTCACATTAATTAATAGCGCCAAATATTCATAATAGCGCCAATATATTAATAACGGAAAATAATTTCGCCTAATAATAGCGCCAAATAATTGTGCCATATAATAGCGCCAAATATTTTTTGGCGCCAAATATTCATAATAGCGCCAAAAAATAGCGCCAAAAAATAGCGTCATATAATAGCGCCAATAATAGCGCTAAATAATAGCGCCAATAATTGCGCCAATATATTCACAGTGCCAAATAATATTGCCAATATATAATAGCCCCAAATAATAGCACCAATATATTCATAATAGTATCAACAATAGCGCCAATAATAGCGCCAATATATTCATAGCGCCATTTATTCATAATAGCGCCAATATATTCATAGCGCCATTTATTCATAATAGCACCACTATATTTATCGCACAAAATAATTGCGCCAAATAATAGCGGCAAATAATAGCACCAAATGATTGCACCAAATAATTGCGCCAAATAATTGCACAAAAAAATTACGTCTAATAACAACGCCAAATAATAGCGCTAAATATATTTTGGCGCAAAATATATAAATAGAGCCAGTACATTGCTCCAAATAATTCTGCCAAATAATTGCGCCTAATAATAGCGCCAAATAATAGGGCAATATAATAGCGCCAAATATTTTTTGGCACCAAATGTTCTTAATAGCGACAAATAATAGTGCCAAATAATAGCACCAGATAATAGCGCCAATAATAGTGCCAAATTATGGCGCCAATAATCGCGCCAATATTTAGCGCCAATATTTGGCACCGTTATTTTGCGCCAAATAATAGCCCCAATATTTTAACATTCATTAATACCTAAAGATATTCATAATAGCGCCAATATATTAATAGCAATAAATAATTGTGCCTAATAATAGCGCCAAATAATAGTGCCAAATAATTGCGCCAAATAACTAGGACAAATAACTACGCCAAATAATACCGCAAGATAATAGCGCCATATAATAGCGCCAAATATATTTTGGCGCCAAATATTCATAATAGCACAATGAAATAGCGCCAAATAATAGCACCAATAATAGCGCCAAATAGTATCGCCAATAATAGCACCAATATATTCATAACGCCAAATAATAGCGCCAATATATTCCTAATAGCGCCAATATATAATATTGCCAAATAATAGCACCAATATATTCATAATAGTGCCAATAATAGTGCCAATAATAGAGCCAATATATTCATAGCTCCATTTATTCATAATAGCGCCAATAATTTTATAGCGCAAAATAATAGCACCAAATAATTGCGCCAAACAATTGCGCCAAATAATAGTGCCAAATAATTGTTCCAAATAAGTGCACCTAATAACAATGCCAAATAATAGCGCCAAATATTTTTTGGTGTAAAATATATAAATAGCGCCAATATATTGCGTCAAATAATTGCGCCAAATAACTGTGCCAAATTATTGCGCCAAATTATTGCGCCTAATAATAGCGCCATATAATAGCGCCAAATATTTTTTGGTGCCAAATATTCATAATACTGCCAAATAATAGAGTCAAATAATAGCGCCAATAATAGCGTCAAATTATGGCGCCAATAATCGCGCCAATATTTGGTGCCAATATTTGGTGCCAATATTTGGCGCCAATATTTAGCGCTATTATTTTGTGCCAAATAGTAGTGCCAATATTTAAACATTCAAAAAAAGTGCCAATAAAATCACCCATAATAGCACCAATAATAGCGCCAATTATAGCGCCATTATATCGCGCCAACAATAGCGCCAATATATTCATAGCACCATTTAATAGCGCCAAATAATAGCGCCATATAATAGCACCAAATATTGACACCATATAATAGCGCCATATAATAGCGCCCTATAATAGCACCATATAATAATGCCAAATAATAGCGCTATATAATAGTGCCAAATATAATAGCGCCAAATAATAGCGCCAATATTTAGCACCAATAATATCGCCAATATATTCATAGCGCTATTTAATAGGTCCAAATAATAGAGTCATATAATTGCGCCAAATATTAACGCCATATAATAGTGCAATATAATAACACCATAAAATAGCGCCATATAATAGCACCAAATAATAGAGCCAAATAATAGCCCCAAATAATAGTGCCAAATAATACCACCAATAATGGCGCCAAATAATAGAGCCAAATATCCATAATAGCGCCAAATATTTGGCACCATATATACATAGTATCGCCAAATATTTTTTGGTGCCAAATATTCATAATAGAGCCAAATAATAGCACCAAATTATAGCCCCATTAATGGGGCCGCTTGCTTGGCTAGCCGGGGGAATTAATTCCCCAGGTTTTCCCTTTATCCAGCCGGCCCACACCGGCCGGCCGGTTCTGCCAACATGGACCGGCAACGACCAGTCCTTCCTCCTTCGTTGACACCGGCGGCCCGGAACTGGCCGTCGGTTACCCTACTCCGCCGCGGCCCAGAACCGTCGTGGCTCGGTTCATCCGGCGCAGTGCAACGGCATCGCGCCCCTCTACCGCGGCCCTGCTCCGGCCGTGGTGTCTTTGGTTTTCTTCAACGCGGCGCGACGGTGTCGCATCCTTGTTCAACTTCACGGCGCGGCGCGACGGTGCCACGCATTACTTGTCGTACGATCCCGCGTGGCGCGACGGCACCACGCCATTCCGTCCTAACCAAATTAGAATCAACATTCAAATTGGAGGAGGGTTGGCCGTGTTTGTGCGGTCCAGCCCCCTCTTGTTAATTTATAGTAACTGGTCGTCAATTCACAAAGGACGAAAAAGTATAATTCACGAACGAAATAAATAAATAACCCATTCCTTGAGCGTTGCTAAAACGGCGGTTCGCCGCGGAAAAAGACGTCGCGAGGTGAAGCTTCGTAAGTTGACGGAGAACGTCCGAGGAGGAAGTGGCGTCCCCTTTTCTTTGACACAGTAAGAAGATCGAAAGAGGGTGCGTCATCGATATTCGGAAACACACCGGCTGCGAAGAGGAGAGAGACAGCACGCCGCTCTCTTCTTATGGTGACGACATTCTTTGTTGAAGTCTTGGTGTTCTTCGTCGAAGTCTTGGTGTTCCTCATCGAAATCTTGGTGTTATTAATGATGATGATGAAGAGATCTCTCCTCAATTGTCAACACACAACATCCGACCAAAATAAAATAAGGCTCACCATTATTTTATTAACTCAAGCCAAAATTCAAAAAATTCAAAACATAAATTAATTAATTGAATTGGGTGTTGGCATACTTAATGAGAGGAGATGAATGAGGACACATACTTTACATTCATTGTTAGTATTTCAAAAATGGAAGCACACTTATTACAACATATAACAAAACCAGGAAAGGACTGTATAGGTATAGAGTCTTTAGAAACTGGGAAACATAAACAACTAGTTCATAAAGCATCAACTTTGCCTCCCACTTATTTCATCATATCTAGAGTCCCTTTTTGGAATATCCTACTTAATAACATTCTTCCTGACCTAGGGAAATAAAACTTACAAAAGGGTGAGCTCAAATGCTCAGTAAGGGTAAAGAAAAGAAATATCAATCACATCATATACTTAAGAACATAACTTTTGGAAATCTTAACCTGCAAAAGAGATCATAATTTCATAACATGGAATAAATCATAGTAGTGAAATCTAATCCCAATAATCATAACTTAAAACATGAAACATTGTGGAATACACACATAATCATATAGAATCATTTCTTATTAGTCAAGACTCATTTCCAAGACTATCTTAGTGGGCAGAGTCCATTTCTGAACCGAGTTCACTCCTCGTTTCAGTCCTATTTCACTGAACCGGTTTAACCTGCCATTCCATCCATGTCTATCTCATGAGATATAAAATATTTACCCAATTCATTGGAGGGAGATATAGGTCCCACCCATCTCATAATGATACCATTCTTATGTGTGCCACAAAATCATAAACCATACATCATTGCATAAGCCATGAAATAAAAATGGGATTCTTAAACAATATGACATCATAAAACAATTCATATAAGATAAAGGAATTCATAAAAATAATTGCATCACAACATAATCAAATCAATGTATTAATAGGGACAGAAACAGAAACCTATATTATATTAGATGGAAAATAATTTTGATAAAACACTTGAACTCCATTCTTGAGGAAAATATCCTTTCTACTTCAAAAACATTTTCTTTTCTTAACATGTCATACAATTTTAAACTAAAATAAGTTGATTAAAAATAAACATGAAAACTTTTAAAGTAAGCTTCTTGAAAATATTTTTTTAAAAATCCATTCATGTCGTATAAGTTAAAAAACATTCTTCTTGTACTTTTGTCAGAAAAGTCAAAAAGTACCTCATACGAAAAACAACAAAAGATTCCCTTCATATCTTTTACTAAAAACTCACCAAAGGGTAAAATTGGATTTAAAAAATTGTAGGTTGATGGAAACAATATTACATATTGAGTAAACATAGATGTGGATGATAAAATACACCCCAGTAAATACCAAAGTATAAACAATCTCAGATAAAAATGAGATTGTGATATTTTCCCTTACCTTAGGTCCGATTTGATTCGTAAGTGTCCGAAACTCCTGTATAATGATTTAAATAATGTTATTTACTTATTCCATAATCATACATATTGTTATGATATCATATATGGTAATATTCTTAGCTTCTTATTAGTAATATTTCATTACTACTTGTTATTCAGCTGTTTATTACTTTTTGTTCTTATGCGTGTTTTGTCGAATATACTATTATTCATCTCTTTAGGTTATAGATACCACATTTCCAGAATGGTATTAGTGTAAAATATATCATATTCATTCATTCAATTCATTTATATAATCATTATGCAATGAAGATCATGTAGAACGAGTCGCATCACATCGTGCAGACGGTATTCCTTACGTACGCACGAGTGATGATATCGTTCCTATGATCGTGGAATTGTATTAGAGTGTATGTATACTATTTCAGAATCAATATCACTTTATAATAGTCATATATAGTCATTATTTATACAATTATACCCATCCAAGTAAGGTGGTGGTGGAAAATAGATTACACCACGGCGTGGAGACGGTATTCCGTACGTACGCACGAGCGGTGATTTCTTTTTCCGTAGGATGGATAGATGGTGAAATAGGGTTGTTTCATACATATAATAACATATCAGTATATTAGTGATATTTATGTTATTACTTCATAATGAAACTACTAAATAAGAAGAAGTGGAAGAAGAAATAAAGATGAAAGAATCGGTAACGGACATTACCTCTTCTTTGAAGTGCTTCTTTGTGACCTCCTTTTAGGGCACTAAAATAGGTCTTTGAAGAAGACAAGAACCTCTAGGATGTTTCTAGGGAATTGGAGAGGAGAAATTTACAGGGTTTGGCTGAGCTTGAAGGCTCAAAGTGGTGTGAAAAAGAGGGGGAGGAGGTTCCTTTTTATAAAAGAGGAGAGGGGTACCTTTGGAATAACTAAAACTATTATTTTATTATAAAGTAAAATTCGGTTTTAAATAGCTCCAAATTGATTTATTTCGAATCTAAGGTGGGACTGGGTCGAAATACTCTCATCCAATAGAATTTAGACAAGTTTAGGTTCTTATTTTAACCTTATCATTTAGATTTAACATTAAGTTAAATAATTTTACTTTTACCGTGTCTTCTTGTGTTCTTATACTATAAGGTTATTAAACTTACTATAAGCAGCCAAACGAACCCCAAGCTGTTTATTATTAATATATATAACCTTATCTAAGTCATTTGGCCGAACCATTGATTTTTAGGAAGAAAAAAACAATTACTAATATAATATTTGTTTTAAAACTATTTTATGTCAATTTTGAAACTATTTAGTAATTGATTTTTTTTGAAATTCATAACAGAATGATTAGTCCGAAAAAAGTTAATAAAATCAATAATAACATGTAATATTAACCTATAAAATTATTGGAATTCATAAAAAGTCTCAAATTACATTTATTTGTTTATTTATAACATCAATTATATAAATATTTCATCAATAAGATAATTACAGCATCATATTTGTGTCTTAAATAAATTAAATTATATAACGTCTAAAAATTACAAATAAAATATCATTATGTAGGAAATCTTTTTATATTTCTAATGAATATTTATCTTCGATTTTATCTTATGTATAACCCTATATTAAAAATTATTTTCCTATTAAACTTTGATTTTAACTATTTTAACCATTCTTTAAATAAATTAATAATAAATGTCCTAATCTAATCCATGTGTGCATAAATGGTCATATTTTATTCCTAAGGTTGTTTTGGTCGAATTAAATTTGTCCAATAGAATTAGGACATGTGTTAGGGTAATAATAATATCATTTTTACCCATAATTACCCTATTTACTTTTAACCATGGTAAAAAAAAGTAAAAAGTTACTATTCACCAAAAATTATTTTCATCTCATTGAACAACATTTTACTTACTGACATCAACCATGTCTCTCGGATTTTCGAAATTCCACTCACAAAAGCTGTAAAATTATGTTTTATGAAAAATTCAGTTTTTTTAACTACCACTTAGTGGTTTCACTATTCATCAAAAATTGAATGTTTTCAGAAAAATTCCAAAATTTCACCCTAGGCTAATTTCGATATTCTGAATCCAAAAATGAAGTCAATTTTGAAAAATAAAATTTATAAAATTTCCAAAAGTGGTTATTACTATTCATAACGACTAGTTTTAATAATATTTTAATAGCATATCGTTGTTTAGTGAAACACGGTATTGCGTACGACGCTAGCTATCGAGGAAGGCCGCGGTTGCGTGTAAAGTAAGCCAAGCTAGTGTTGTGTGTAGTGAAAGATTCCTTTGATGATTTATATAATAGCAAAACAAAATATTTCACATAAAAGTCTCGAGTGTTACATTCTACCCCCCATAAAATGAATTTCGCCCTCGAAATTCGTCACTTTGTAACAAAAAGATGATGATACCTCTCCCTCATAATATCCTCAAGCTCCCATGTAGTTTCTTCTAATTGGTGGTTCCTCCATAAAACATTCACCAATCGAGTGGTCTTGTTTCGTAGGACTTTTTCACTATGATCCAGAATCTCTATCGGCTGTTCTTCATAAGAAAGATCTTGCTCCAGCGGTACAACTTCTGAGCTAAGTACATGTGAAGGATCAGGTATGTACTTTCTTAGGAGAGATACATAGAACACATCGTGAACTTGAGAGAGATTCGGTGGGAGCGCCAATTGGTAAGCTACCTTCCCAACACGATCCAGTATTTCGAAAGGACCGATATATCTTGGGCTCAACTTCCCCTTCTTTCCAAATCTCATGACCCACTTCCAGGGAGATATTCGTAAGAACACTTTATCACCCACTTCAAACTCTAGGTCTTTTCTTCGTTTGTCGACATAACTTTTATGTCGACTCTGAGCTGCTCTTATGTGTTGTTGAATAGATCTGACCTTTTCTGCCATTTCATCAACGAGATCAGGCCCTAATAGCTTCCTTTCCCCAACTTCATCCCAGCAAGTTAGAGCCCTGTATTTCTTTCCATAGAGAGCTTCAAAAGAAGCCATCTGAATATTGGAGTGAAAGCCATTATTATAAGAAAATTCCACCAAAGGTAGGTGTTGATCCCAACCACCTTTCAAATCCATAGAGCAAGCTCTCATCATATCTTCTAGAGTTTGAATTGTTCTCTCAGACTGACCGTCTGTTTGAGGATGATAAGCCGTGCTGAAACTCAACTCTGTATCCAGAGTATGCTGAAGACTTCGCCAAAACATTGAGGTAACCCTCGGATCCCGATCAGATATAATAGAAAGTGGTACTCCATGCAATCTCACCACTTTCTTCTCATATATCCTGGAAAGCTGATCCAGGTAGAAATCCTCTCTAATAGGGATGAAGTGTGCAAACTTTGTAAGACGATCAACTATGACCCAGATAGCATTATTGCCTTTGGATGTTTTAGGAAGTCCTGTGACAAAGTCTATAGTGATGTTTTCCCACTTCCATTCGGGTATGGGTAATGTTTGTAACATCCCCTTAGACTTCTGTCTCTCAGCTTTAACTGGCTGACAAACCAAGCATCGAGAGACATATTAAGCAACATCTCCTTTCATGCCATCCCACCAAAAGTACTCTTTCATGTCTCTATACATCTTCATGCTTCCAGGATGAATAGAGAATGAATAACTATGAGCCTCATCCAGCAGATCCGTCTTTAATTCCGGGATGGGAGGAACACAAACCCAATTCCTGAACTTTATTATCCCATCACAATCAAGGTTGAATTCAGGAACATTTCTCACCTTCTTTTGTAACTCGACATCTTCTTTCTGTGCCTCTATAATCTTCACATGAATAGATGGTTGAACATTCATTTGAGAAAGATAATATTTCTCCCCTTCCATTATAATTCCAAGATCCATCCTTTGTAAATCCATAAATATTGGATCTTTTGTGATCCTCATCATGGATAAACTGGCATGGTCTTGTCGACTTAATGCATCTGCCACCTTGTTTTCTTTCCCAGGGTGGTAATGGATTGAGCAGTTATAATCCTTAATCAGCTCCAACCATCTTCTTTGGCGCATATTCTGCTCCTTTTGGGTGAAAATATACTTTAAACTTTTATGATAAGTATTAATATTACACCTTTCACCATTAAGATAATGCCTCCAAATATTTAATGCAAATATTACCACAGCTTACTCCAAATCATGAGTTGGGTAATTTTTCTCATGTATTTTCAATTGTTGTGTGGCATAAGCTATCACCATATCATTTGGCATAAGAACACACCCCAATCCCTTCATGGATGCATCACTATATATCAAAAACCTCTCTCCACTACAAGGTAGTGTGAGCACAGGTGCACTGGATAGCCTTCTTTTCAACTCCTTGAAATTCTCTTCACATTACTCAGTCCAAACAAACTTAACTCTTTTCTGAGTCAACTTCGTGAGTGGATTATATAATCGTGAAAAATCTATCACAAAACGTCGATAATATCCAGCCAAACCAAGAAAACTTCGGATCTCAATTACTGTTGTTGGTCTCGACCATATTTTGATAACCTCTGTTTTTGCTGGATCCATAGATATCCCCTCTTTTGAGATTATGTGACCCAAAAATGCAACTTTTTGAAGCCAAAATTCACACTTGGTAAATTTGGCATAAAGCTTCTCCTTTCTTAGGGTCTTCAATATAATTCTCAAGTGATCTTCATGTTCTTCCCTGCTCTTTGAATATACTAGAATATCATCTATAAATACTACCACAAACTGATCAAGATAGTCTCTAAAGACTCTGTTCATCAGATCCATGAAGATAGCAGGGGCATTAGTAAGACCAAACAGCATCACTATAAATTCATAGTGTCCATACCTTGTACAGAAATACATCTTTGTTATATCCTCCCTTTTGACCCTTAATTGATGATACCCTGAATGAAGATCAATCTTAGAAAAGTATTGAGCTCCTCGTAGTTGATCAAATAAGTCATCAATGCGTGGGAGATGATATTTTTTCTTGATAGTGATCTTGTTAAGTTCTCGATAATCAATGTAGAGTCTCATTGATCCATCTTTCTTCATAACAAACAGAATAGGTTCTCCCCAAGGTGACGCACTAGGGCGTATGAACCCCTTATCAAGATTCTCTTTGAGTTTCTTCTTCAATTCCTGCAACTCAATTGGGGCCATTCTATAAGGTGTATTTGAAATAGGCAAAGCACCCGGTACAAGTTCTATTGAAAACTCAACTTCACGATTTGGTGTAAGAACTGGTAATTCCTCCGGAAAGACATTATCAAACTCCCGTACAATGGGCATATTCTTAATCATGAGTTTCTCACCAACCATTTGAGATAAATAACCTTCATTTAGTGGAATCAAGACCCATAAGATGGAAGGAATTTCCACTGGAAGGTTATGTTCATCCTTGAATTGATAGATGATCATAGATTGATCTGTAATATGAAATGTGACTTCCCTTCTTTGGCAATTGATATGAGCTCCATATAAAGAAAGCCAATCCATGCCAAGAATCACATCAAATTCCACTATAGGAAGGATTACACGATTTGAAGGAAGCACTTTCCCACAAACTTCGATCAGGGAAGAATTATAAACTTTTGATGCGACTGTTGTGCCATTAGGGGTTGTCACAGCTAACTCAACATCTAATTGTCGAGGTAATACGGTGATATCCTTAGAAAATTCTTCAGAAATAAAAGAGTGGGTGGATCTAGAATCAAATAAAACATTTGCTACTTTAGAGTGGATGGTAAGTGTACCTTTCACCACATCGTTATCGTACTCCACATCGCTGATAGAAATTGCCAGTGACTTTCCTTTATCTTTATCCTTAAGAGTTTGTTGACTTCGACCATCATCATCAACCCTTGGATTTGGGCATTGATTAGCATAATGCCCCATCTCCTTGCACTTGAAACATTGAAGTGTAGTAGGTTCATTCTGTGTATCCCTTCCTTTGTTTGCACCATTAGACATCTTCTTCCCATCATTCCGGCATTCAAATGCCCGATGACCTTCCTTTCCACATTTGAAACATTTACTTGTCCCTTTAAAACAACTCCCTCCATGTTTCTTTCCACACTTTGAGCATAAGGGAAAGCTCATCTTCTTTTCAGTGGGATCTTTAGATTTTGCTTTGAATTCCATTTTCCTCTTCTTATCAAACCCATATGACTGATGGGTTACTCCAATCTTCATCTCGACTTTGAGAGCACATTGAACGATTTCCTCATAGCTATTAAAGTCCCTTATGGCTAACGCCCTTCAAAGACTTGATTTTAAGACACTAAAGAATTGATCGGTCTTACCCTCAGGTTTTATAATAATACCAGAAGCGTACCTTGCAAGTCTTGTAAAATTTTCTTCATAGGTACCAACTGATTCATCATCCTTTTTCTTCAATTCAAGAAACTCTTTCTCCATCATTTTTCGGAGAATACGAGGGCAGTACTTATTAAAAAATAAGTTCTTGAATTCGTCCCATTCCATGGACTCAATTTCATCCCTTTTCCTCGTATTCTTAATAAGATTCCACCATTGATCAGCATCACATTCCAAACGATACACTGCTAAGATGACTTTATCATGTTCATAACATTGAAGAACTAAAAATATCTTTTTAGTAGTACTAATCCATTGTTCAGCAACTAATGGATCAGTAGACCTGTTGAATGAAGGTGGATGCTGTCTCATGAAGGATTCAACAGAATTTTGCTCCTTCCTTTGCTCGTTTGGAAGTCCTGCATGATTCATAGATTGAGAAAGTTGTGCGCTCATGGCTGTAAGATTTTTCATTCCAGCTCCCATAATGTTTGGTTGCTCAGGGGGACAATCATTGCATTTCCCGTCGCATTCCGCATTAACACGGTTCCTTCGGGTTCCAGCCATTGACTAAAACCAAGAAGAATAGTGTGAGAAACACTAATTATAATAGGAAAACCACATAATCAAGACTAAAATTTCACACTTAAGGTCTTATCCTAGGTTATTCATGGACATTTCTAAAACACTAAGATTGTGTTCTATGCTTAGACTTATCCTTAGGGCTCTTTCTATGGCATTCACATCCTAGTTTCCAAAGGATGACTATACCTTTCCTCTGATACCAACTATAACGACCCATACTTTACATACATTGTTAGTACTTCAAAAATTAAAGCACACTTATTACAACGTATAATAAAACCAGTAAATGACCGTATAGGTATAGAGTCTTTGGAAACTGGGAAACATAAACAACTGGTTCATAAAGATTCAACTTTGCCTCCCACTTATTTCATCATATCTATAGTCCCTTTTTGGCATATCCTACTTAATAACCTTCTTCCTGACCTGGGGAAATAAAACATATAAAAAGGTGAGCTCAAATGCTCAGTAAGGGTAAATAAAAGAAATATCAATCACATCATATACTTAAGAACATAACTTTTGGAAATCATAACCTGCAAAAGAGATCGTAATTTCATAACATGGGATAAATCATAGTAGTGAAATGTAATCCCAATAATCATAACTTAAAACATGAAACTTTGTGGAATACACACATAATCATAGAGAATCATTTCTTATTAGATAAGACTCATTTCCAAGACTATCTTAGTGGACAAAGTCCATTTTTGAATCGAGTTCACTCCTCGTTTCAGTCATGTTTCACTGAACCGGTTTAACCTGTCATTCCAGCCATGTCTATCTCATGTGATATAAAATATTTACCCAATGCATTGGAAGAAGATATAGGTCCCACCCATCTCATAATGATACCATTCTTATGTGTGCCAAAAAATCATAAACCATACATCATTGCATAATCCATGTAATAAAAATGGGATTCTTAAACAACATGGCATCATAAAACAATTCATATAAGATAAGGGAATTCACAAAAAAAAATTCCAACACAACATAATCAAGTCAATGTAATAATAGGGATAGAAACAGAACCCTATATTATCATATATGGAAAATAATTTTGATAAAACACTTGAACTCCATTCTTGAGGAAAATATCCTTTCTACTTCAAAAATATTTTCCTCTCTTAACATGTCATACAATTTTAAACTAAAAGAAGTTGATTAAAAATAAACATGAAAACATGAAAGGAAGCTTCTTGGAAATAATTTTTTAAAAATCCATTCATGCCGTATATGTTAAAAAAACATTATTCTTTTACTTTTGTCAGAAAAGTCAAAAAGTACCTCGTATGAAAAACGACAAAAGATTCCTTTCATATCTTTTTCTAAAAACTCACTGAAGGGTAAAATTGGATTTAAACAATTGTAGGTGGATGGAAACAATATTACATATTGAGGAAACATGGATGTGGATGATAAAATACTCCCCAGTAAATACCAAAGTATAAACGATCTCGGATAAAAATGAGATTGTGATATTTTCCCTTACATTAGGTCCGATTTGCTACGTAAGTGTCCGAACCTCCTATATAATGATTTAAATAATGTTATTGACTTATTCCAGAATCATACATACTGTTATGATATCATATATGGTCATATTCTTAGCTTCTTATTAGTAATATTTCATTACTACTTGTTATTCAGGTGGTTATTACTTTTTGTTCTTATGCGTGTTTTGTCGAATAAACTCTTATTATTCTCTTTAGGTTATAGATAACTCATTTCCAAAATGGTATTAGTGTAATATATATCATATTCATTCATTCAATTCATTTATATAATCATTATGCAATGAATATCATGTAGAACGAGTCGCACCACATCGTGGAGATGGTATTCCGTACGCACGCACGAGTGATGATATCGTTCCATGATCGTGGAATTGTATTGGAGTGTATGTATACTATTTCAGAATCAATATCACTTTATAATAGTCATATATAGTCATTATTTACACCATTATACACATCCATGTAAGGTGGTGGTGGAAAATAGATTACACCACGGCGTGGAGACGGTATTCCGTACGTACGCACGTGCGGTGATTTCTTTTTCCGTAGGATGGATAGATGGTGAAATAGGGTTATTTCATACATATAATAACATATCAGTATATTAGTGATACTGATGTTATTACTTCATAATGAAACAACTAAAGAAGAAGAATTGGAAGAAGAAATAAAGATGAAAGAATCAGTAACAGACATTACCTCTTCTTTGAAGTGCTTCTTTGAGACCTCCTTTTAGGGCACTAAAATAGGTCTTTGAAGAAGACCAGAACCTCTAGGATGTTTATAGGGAAGTGTAGAGGATTAATTTTCAGGGGTTGGCTGAGCTTTAAGTCTCAATGTTGTGTGAGGAAGAGGGGGAGGAGGTGTCCTTTTATATGGGAGGAGAGGGTTACCTTTGGAATAACTAAAACTATTATTTTATTCTAAAGTCAAATTCGGTTTTAAATAGCTCCAAATTGATTTATTTAGAAGCTAAGGTGGGGATGGGTCGAAATCCTCTCATAAAATAGAATTTAGAAAAGTTTAGGTTCCTATTTTAACCTTATCATTTAGATTTAACATTAAGTTAAATAATTTTACTTTTACCGTGTCTTCTTGTGTTCTTATACTACAAGGTTAATAAACTTACTATAATTAGCCAAACGAATCCAAAGTTGTTTATTATTAATATATATAACCTTATCTAAGTAATTTGGCCGAACCTTAGATTTTTAAGAATAAAATAACAATTACTAATATAATATTTGTTTTAAAAACTATTTTATGTCAATTTTGACACTATTTAGTAATTGATTTTTTTGAAACTCATAACAGAATGATTAGTTCGAAAAAAGTTAATTAAATCAATACTAACAAGTCATATTAACCTAGAAAAGTATTGGAATTCATTAAAATTCTCAAATTACATTTATTTGGGTATTTATAACATCAATTATGTAGATATTTCATTAATAAGATAATTACTACATCATATTTGTGTCAAAATTAAATTAAATTATATAACGTCTAAAAATTACAAATAAAATATCATTATGTAGGAAATCTTTTTAGATTCCTAATGAATATTTATAGTCTATTTTATCTTATGTATAACCCTATATTAAAAATGATTTTCTTATTAAACTTTGATTTTAACTATTTTAACCCTTCTTTAAATAAATTAATAATAAATGTCCTAATCTAATACAAGTGGGCCTAAATGGTCATATTTTATTCCTAAGGTTGTTTTTGGTCGAATTAAACTTGTCCAATAGAATTAGGACATGTGTTAGGGTAATAATAATATCATTTTTACCCTTAATTACCCTGTTTACTTTTAACCGTGGTCAAAAAAAGAAAAAAGTTACTATTCACCAAAAATTATTTTCATCTCATTGAACCACATTATACTTACTAACATCAATCGTGTCTCTCGGATTTTTGAAATTCCACTCACATAAGTGGTAAAATTAATTTTTATGAAAAATTCTGTTTTTTTAACTACCACTTAGTGGTTTCACTATTCATCAAAAATTGAAAGTTTTCAGAAAAATACCAAAATTTCACCCTCGGCTAATTTGGATATTTCAAATCCCAAAATGAAGTCCATTTTGAAAAATAAAATTTATTAAATTTCAAAAAGTGGTTATTACTATTCATAACGGCTAGTTTTAATAATATTTTAATAGCATATCATTGTTTAGTGAAACATGGTATTGCGTACGACGCAGGATATCGAGGAAGGTCGTGGTTGCGTGTAAAGCAAGCCAAGATAGTGTTGTGTGTAGTGAAATATTCCTTTGATGATTTATATAACATAAAAACAAAATATTTCACATAAAAGTGTTGGGTGTTACAAGAGGTAAAGTCAAAAGGGTTACACAACTTAAGTGGGGGTTAAGAGGAGATAGGGAGTTAATGGAATTGAAAAGGTGGGGGCTCGTGTGGGCCCCACCTCACCTTTAATCCACTCAAGAGAACCTAACAAATAGTGGGTCCCACCCTAACTCCTACACTTAGGTTTTAACTCATGGATAAGTGAAATAAAATTCTTAACGAAAATTTTATTTCACTAACACTTAATCCACAAATTTAAACAACTCATAAAGAGAAAACACAACTCCAGAAATGGTGTTCCTAAGCAATTACCGGTGCTACGGTTCCATCGGTGCCCTCTGAATTCGATTCCGAGCACCGGTTCAAAAGATAGGAATTTCTGCTCGTTCGTTCACTGAACGTACCCGAGCTAAACTTCGGATAGAAATTCCAGGCACAGCAGGCCCCGGAATCAAGTACCGTCGGAAACTACGTTCATGTAAAATTCCAAAGAAAATTAAGAAAAAATTTCCCTTGAATTTTACGGGTCTTTATATTACTCCCACCTCAGGGCTTTACATTCCCGTAAAGATACATCGAAAACTAGGGAAACAAATGTAGGTACTGAGCATGCATCTGAGCCTCCCGCTCCCAAGTGCTCTCCTGGAGGTTCCCATGCTGCCATATGATGCGCAATAGAGGAATCGACCGTCCACGTAGGACCCGCTCCTATCGATCCTCAATCTCCACTGTGACCTCTGCAAAAGTCACCCCCATCATCAATGTCGAGCTCCCCATGGTCAATGATATGCGTCGGGTCGTAGACGTATCTCCTCAGCTGAGATACGTGGAGGACGTCGTGCACGCGGTGCAACTGAGGTGGTAGAGCCAGGCAATAGGCCACCTCACTAATCCTGCTGAGGACTTGGAAGGGTCCGATGAAGCGTGGAGACAACTTGCCAGCTCATCCGAATCTTCATATTCCACGTCATGGTGAGACACACAAGAAGACGTGGTCGCCATCCTCAAACTCTAGTGGCCTCCGCCTCCTATCATCATATGACTTCTGCCGGCTCTGAGCTATCCTAATCCGCTCCTGGATGACCTGGACCATCTCTGTCATGGCCTAGACCATCTCTGGTCCCACATGTGTTGACTCCCCAGGGTCTATCCAGCACAAAGGAGATCTACAAGGTCGGTCGTACAACGCCTTGTATGGTGCCATCCCGATGGTGGAGTGGTAGCTGTTGTTGTACGCGAACTCCACCAAGAGTCGGTGGTCCTCCCAGCTGCGACCAAAGTAGATGACACATGCACGGAGCATGTCCTCGAGAGTCTGAATGGTCCTCTCCTTCTGACCATCCGTCTGAGGGTGAAAGGCTGTGCTCAGACGTAGCTGTGTCCCAAATGCCTCTTGCAACCCCTTCCAAAGCCGGGAAGTAAAGAGAGCATCTCGATTGGAGATGATAGATGGTGGAACACCATGAAGCCGCACAATCTCCTGAACGTAAAGTCATCCCAATCTCTCCACTAAGCCCTGCTCTCTGATGGGTAAGAAGTGAGCCGACATGGTGAGTCGGTCGACAATCACCCAAATGGAGTCGTGACCTCTGGAAGTGCGTGGAAGTCCAGTCACGAAGTCCATTGATATCCCATCCCACTTCCAATCCAGGACCTCTAAGGGTTGAACCAAGCCTGCTGGTACCTGGTGCTCTGCCTTCACCTGCTGGCAGGTGAGGCATCGAGAAACGAACTCTGTCATAGCCTTCTTCATGCCCGACCACCAGTGCTGTCGTCTAAGATCTTGGTACATCTTCGCCACTCCGGGATGTACCACCAAGGGAGAGGTGTGAAACTCTCTCAGAACCTCCTCCCGTAAAGCGACTGGTACCAAGGTACGTCCTCTAAAAAGAATGTTGTGCTCTGCTCCAAAGGAGAAACCATCAGGTGCCTGTCCTGAAGATATCTGTGCACGCCGCGTCTCACAGTCAGCGTCCACACGATGTGCCTCTCTGACCCGCTGCAGTAGTGGAGGGGTGACTATGAGAGACTGAAGGAAGGCTTCTCCATCTCTAACCATGAACTATATCTGCAAAGAGACTAGCTGCTATGTCGCCTCCTCAAGTAGTTGAATGCCCATCCTCCTACTGAGAGCATCGTCTACCACGTTCCCCTTCCCAGGAGTATAGACTATCTCAATGTCATAGTCCTGGAGGAACTCGAGCCATCACCACTGTCTCAAATTCAGATCCTTCTGAGAGAAGATGTATCTGAGACTCTGATGGTCAGAAAAGACTGTAAAACGCTCGCCCATCAGATAGTGTCGCCATGTCTTCAGAGAAAATACCACTACTGCTAACTCCAGGTCATGGGTAGCGTAGTTCTGCTCATGTGGCCTCAACTAGCGTGATCCATAGGTGATCACTGCCTTCTCCTTCATCAGGACACATCCAAGTCTGGTCCCTGATGCATTGTAGTAGACTACGTACCCTACTCCCTCCTCAGGAAACCTCAAGATAGGTGCGCTGGTCAATCTCTGTCTCAGCTCCTGGAAGCTCTGATGACATCTTTCTGACCACACAAAGGGTTTCCCCATCTTCATCAAAGCTGAGAGTAGTTCCGCAACTCTGGAGAAGTCTGGAACAAATCTCAGATAGTATCCAGCTAGTCCCAAGAAACTCTGCACCTCTGTCACGGTCCTGGGTTGCTCCCAAGCTAGCACTGCCTCGATCTTCGTAGGGTCCACTGCAACTCCTGCCTCAGAGATGATGTGTCCCATGAAGTGGACCTCGCATATCCATAACTGACACTTTGAGAGCTTACCATAAAGATGGTGCTCTCAGAGTGTGTCTAGTACAACCCGTAAGTAGTAGGCGTGCTCCTCCTCAGTCGTCGAGTAGATCAAAATGTCGTTGATGAAGACCGCGACAAATCGATCTAGGTATGGCTGAAAGATCCTGTTCTTGAGGGCCATGTACACTGCTGGAGCATTGTTTAAGCCGAAAGGAATAACCAAGAACTCATAGTGGACATAACGACAATTAAAGGTCATCTTCTGCACATCCTCGCCCCGAACACTGAGCTGATGATAGCCTGACCTGAGGTCTATCTTTGAGAACGACCGTGCTCCCTTGAGCTGATCGAAGAGGTCATAAATCCTCGGTAGCGGATACTTGTTCCTCATTGTCACCTGGTTCAGGTGACGATAGTCGACACAAAGTCGTAAGCTCCCGTCCACCTTCTTGGCGAACAAAATTGGGGAAGGCCAGGGTGAAACACTGGGTCGGATGAACCCCTTGCCCTGCAAGTCCTCCAACTGTACCCGCAGCTCTCGAAGCTCGGCGGGGGCCATCCGATATGCTGGAGTCGATATTGGGGCTATCCGAGGTATAGTTCAATATAGAAGTCTTCCTCTCTGTGAAGAGGTTTCCATGGAATATCGTCAAGAAAGACATCTGCATACTGATCCACCACTGCAGGAAAACCAGGACTTCGCACGTCAACTGCTCCTAGGATGAGACTAGCCAGCTGGTGAGTGATTGGTTGTCCTCTCCTCCGCGGAAGTCCATCCTGTGATGCAAAGGCTCCCTTCTCGCTGGTGAAGGTGAACCTTCTCCCATTGGTGCGTACACATCGCACCTTGGGCCTAATACAATCAATCTGTGCATGGAATATAGATAACCAATCCATGCCCAAGATGACGTCGTAAGGTCTCGACGCCGCTACAAGAAGATCCCATCCGAAGCTCTCACCTCCTAGAGTAAGCTCACACTGTCGGCACCAGTGCGTAATCATCGAGATTGCTCTTTTAGGCGTTTCTAGCCCTAAGGATCGAACCAACGGCTCTGTCGGAATCTCTGAGCTCCGAAAAAGGGCAGCGACTATGAAAGAGTGACTCACTCTTGTGTCTATAAGTACTGTAGCAAGGGTGGAATAGACACAAATAGTACCTCGAATCATCTCGAGTGCACCGTGGTCGTAGGCCTCTGCTGCCTGGAGTTGTGCCTGTCTCTGCCCGCCAACTCCCTATAGTCGGGGTGGACCTCCTGGTGGTGGTGGTGGTAAAGCCTCAAAGCGTCGACCACCACCTGTTGCTCGGCCAGCTCCTCTGCCTCGTCCGCCTGATCCCTGCGGACCACCACGGTCGACCATCTGCCACTGCCTCGGTGGTCCCTCAATCGTCTGCTGCTCCTCGGCACGGCGGGTCGGGCAATCATGAGCCATGTGGCTATGCCCGCCGCATGAGTAGCACTACCTGCCTCTCGAAAGACTGGCTCCACGCTGTGTGCCCTGCACTACTGAGCTAGTGTCCTGAGGTCGTCTGCCTGAGGGTCTGGTCTGCCTGGACCCATGAGTCATCCGTCGACTGCCTACTGCAGAAGACTCTTCTACGTGCCACCCTGCGGTGGGTCTCAGCGCTGGTGTAGACTCAGCAAGAAAGATCTCGATCAAAAGGGCCTGCTCCAGTACTCCTGTCTGAGTCGGAATGCTGAGGGACATTAGTGATGCCCTGATCTCGTGTCTCAATCCCTGCTCAAAGGTCTAGGCCCGGAAGAATGAGTCTCGTACCATGTCTGTAAAGTAGCGCGAGAGATCGGTAAATCTCGCTGAGTAATGGGCGACCGTCATGCTGCCCTACCGCAGATGAAGAAGCTCCTGGATGCACACCGCACAGAAGGTGGCTGGGATGAACTCTGAGTGGAAGAGGCTCTCAAAATCCGTCCAGAGAAGAGATGCCTCATCGTGCACCTGGAGCATCAAGCTCCACCATCGGCCCACTGCCGTGTGCAGTAGGCTCGCTGCGAGGATCACCATGAGGTCTGCTGCTGTCCTCACTAACCTGAAAAAACTCACCACTGCCTCCAGCCAGTCCTCGGCTGCCTAGGGGTCCGTCTCCCCGCGGAACCTGGGTGGTCGCTGGCGCTGGAACTCATTAGTGCACTAAGGCGATGTGCATCGTCAACGGCTGGTGCTGGAAGCATCGGTGGCTCGGTGGGTAGATGTACTGCCGGTGCCACTGATGAAAAAGGGCCATGCAGCGAGGCCTTGTCGCTCGGTGGGCTATCGTCACGCTAAACTATCGGAACCCTAGCTAGCTGTCATCGTGGGGCCCTCCTTAAAAGGAAACAGGTGTGCCACGGTCAGAACAGTATACCTGGTGAGCTGATACAAAGTAATCACAAAGAAAACTTGAAACACACATGCAATCAATGTTTTTGTGCATTAAGACGGAAATCAGAAGTAAGGGTCCTGGTGTACAGATACGTCGGCCACCGCACCAACACTGGACTCCCTGGACTGATAACCACACTCAATACGCTTAACATTATTTCTTCACATAGAAAAAGATCAGATTCCAAGTTCTGCGGTAGAACCGAACTCCTCTGATACCAATTTGTCACGACCCGTCCTCGGGGCCCGTGCCGTGACTACCCCAAACCCGCCATCCATAGGCCAGGGGCTGGCGACTAGCACCAAGGCGTAAATCCCGATAAAAATGGAAGGCATTGCCTTTGTAAATTAAACAAACACCACAGAGCAAGAAAGAAGTAGAAGTAAACACTAAGTAAGAATAGAGTACAACAGTAAGTGTGGAATGTAAGTGGGCCAGTATACAAACCCAAATTGAAAGTAAAGTACAACTGGAAATGGAAAACAACAACTGAAAAGTAATGCCACAACGACGAGCTGTCCACTGGGAAATCCCACCTAAAGAGTGAGTACAGATATCCTCCTCTGCTCCTCGGGTCCAGTCGACCGCTCCGATTACGTCTCGTCCAGTGGTCCACCTCCAGGTATCGTCCTGCTCCACAAGCCTCAACCACGATCAACGATGTCCGTCGTCTACAACCAACACAAAGTTGTGCAGGCATAGCCCATGCATGGGTGAGTATAAGCTACTCAGTAGGGACCCCGAGACCCCCGAAGCTCTCCCAGAATCCACAAGGATTATCCACAAAGGAAAGATACAATCAAGAAGTAACATCCGACATGGCTTACGTATATTCCCATACGTATACCTAAGTCATCAATTCTTGTTCGGTTCCAACATCCGAGCCCAAGTACAACCCAGTCCACATAAGAAAGTAAAACATAAATCCACACAGGATAGCACAACACAATCCACATTGGAAGGTAAAACATGATTCAACTCACACATGTATACTTCATCGTATGACGATAGAGATGATCAGATGTTACCACGGATTCATCTAAGCCATCGGACCCACACAGGTTCGATAGGTAATAACCCCCGCAATGACCCACAAAGGAACTGACCCGCAAAGGATCGATAGGTAACTAACCCCCGCAATGACCCACAAAGGATCTGACCCACAATGGATCGATAAGTAACTGACCCCCGCAAAGACCCACACAGGATCAGACCCACACAGGATCGATAGGTAACTAACCCCCGCAAAGACCCACACAGGATCGGACCCACACAGGATCTGTAGGCGCTGGCTCACACAGAACTGCTGAGCGCTGACCCACACAGGATCGGACCCACACAGGATCGGTAGCACTGATCCACATAGGATCGCAGAGTGTTGTAGTCATCATCATCAAATCCACTGAGGATCTTTGTACAATCGTCGTAGTAGTAGTACTCGTAGCCAGCTCTAGGGTTCCCGCACACAGCAAGCTCGTTCGGGAGGGTCCGCTCCACGAGCCGAGAGGCTGATACATAAACTGACACATAGTCCAGAGTTGATGTATCCAACAGTTCCGTATCGTCAACAGGAACTCAACGTCGCAGACGGCACGTCAATCGGATGCCCGGTATGTGAGTTACTGGCCTTTTCGTCCCAGGGGCCTGGTTTGTTTTTAAGGCAAAATCAACCCAACTGTACTCCACCTGCATCCAAGCCTCAAGCAGAGTAAGCCAAAATATCCGTCTCACTTAGAGGAATCCAACAAAGCCGATGACATGTCAATGGGACGTCCGAAGCTCAAGATATGAGCATTTCCGCTCCGAGGGCCGAGTTGGTTTCGTGTACGAACCAACCCGGCCAAAATCAATGTATTCCTAAACCTTGAGTGTGATATACCAAAATGACCGTCTTGATTCAAGAATCACATCGCAACTGACAGTGCGTCGATCGGAAGTCTGTAGCCCATGTTATGGGCAAAAGACCGAAGACGGTCTGAAAATGGGGGTATCGGGCCCGGACCGACCCGGCCCGAGACCCCCCGGTCGGCCCGAACCGGGTCGACCCGCCCCGGGTCTGGGCGGCCTGGCCCGGCCCGGCCGGCGACCTGGCGCGCTGGCACTAGCTGGCTCGGCCAAGAAGCCGAGCCGTTCCGGCTCGAGGGGGGGGCCGGTTTTCCTATAACCGCGGCCCCATTAATGGGGCCGCTTGCTCGGCCGACCAGGGGAATTAATTCCCCCGGTTTTCCCTTTGTCCGGAAGGCCCGTACAGGCCGGCAGGTTCTGCAAACAAGGACCGGTGACGGCTGGTCCTTCCTCCTTCGCCGACACCGGCAGCCCAGAACCGGCCGCCGGTTACCCTACTCCGCCGCGGCCCGGAACCGCCACGGCCTGGTTCATCCGGCGCGGTGCGACGACACCGTGCCCCTCTGCCGTGGCCCTGCTCCGGCCGCGGTGTCTTCGGTTTTCTTCGACGCGGCGCGACGGCGTCGCGTCCTTGTTCAACTTCACGGTGCGGCGCGACGACGCCGCACATTACTTGCCATACGATCCCGCTTGGTGCGACGGCACCACGCCATTCCGTCCCAACCAAATTAGAAACAACATTCAAATTGGAGGAGGGTCAGCCGTGTTTGTGCGGTCCGGGCCCCTCTCGTTAATTGATAGCAACTGGTCATAAATTCACGAAGGATGATAAAGTAGAATTCACGAACATAATAATTAAATAACCCATACCTTGAGCATTGCTAGAACGGCGGTTCGCCACAGAAAAAGACCTCGCGAGGTGAAGCTTCGTAAGTTGACAGAGAACATCCGAGGAGGAAGTGGCATCCCCTTTTCTTTGACAGGGGAAGAAGATCGAAAGAGCGTGCATCGTCGATCTTCGGAAACACACCGACTGCGAAGAGGAGAAGAGACGGCACGCCGCTCTCTTCTTACGGTGACGGCGTTCTTCGTTGAAGTCTTGGTGTTCTTTGTCGAAGTCTTGGTTTTCTTCATCGATGTCTTGGTGTTCTTTGTGATGAAGATGAAGAGATCTCTCCTCAATTGTCCACACAAAACATCCAACCAAAATAAAATAAGGCTCACCCTTATTTTATTATCTCAAGCCACAATTCAAAAAATTCAAAACGTAAATTAATTAATTGAATTGGGTGTTGGCATACTTAATGAGAGGAGAGGTAATGTCAAAAGGGTTACACAACTTACGTGGGGGGTTAAGAGGAGTTAGGGAGTTAAGGGAATTGAAAAGATGGGGGCTCATGTGGGCCCCACCTCACCTTTAATCCACTCAAGAGAACCTAACAAATAGTGGGTCCCACCCTAACTCCTACACTTAGGTTCTAACTCATGGATAAGTGAATTAAAATTCTTAACGAAAATTTTATTTCACTAAAAATTAATCCACAAATTTAAACAACTCATAACGAGCAAACGCAACTCCAAAAAAGGAGTTCCTAAGCAATTACTGGCGCTGCGGTTCCATCGGTGCCCTCATAATTCGATTCTGAGCCCCATTTCAAAAGATAGGAATTCCCGCTTGTTCGTTCACTGAACGTACCCGAGCTAAACTTCGGATAAAAATTCCAGGCACACCAAGCCTCTGAATCAAGTGCCATCTGAAACTGTGTTCTTGTAAAATCCCAAAGAAAATTAAGAAAAAATTTCCCTTGAATTTTACGGGGCTTTATAGTCATATAATAGCGCCAAATATTTCTTGGCGCAAAATATATAAATAGCGCCAAATAATTATGCCAAATAATTGCACCAAATAATTGCGCCTAATAATAGCACCAAATTTTTTTTGGCGCCAAATATTCATAATAGCGCCAAATAATAGCACCAAATAATTGCGCCAAATAATAACACCAATAATAACATCAAATTATGGCACCAATAATCACGCCAATTTTTGGCGCTATTATTTTGAGCCAAATAATAGCACCAATATTTAAACATTCAATAATAGAACCAATAAAAACGCCAATAATAGAACCAACAATAGCACCAATAATATCTCCAATATATTCATAGCACCATTTAATAGGGCCAAATAATAACGCCATATTATAACGCCAAATATTAGCGCCAAATATTAGCGCCATATAATAGGGCTATATAATAGCGCCAGATAATAGTGCCAAATAATAGCGCCACATAATAGCCCCAAATACAATAGCACCACATAATAGCCCTAGATAATAGCGGCAAATAATATCACCAAATAATAGCGCCAAATAATATCACCATATAATAGCGGCTAATATTGGCGCCATATCATAGCGCCATATTATAGCGCCATATAATAGCACCAAATCATAGCGCCATATAGTAGAACCAAATATAATAGCACCAAATAATATACCAATATATAGCACCAATAATAGCGCCAATATATTCATAGCGCAATTTAATAGGGGAAAATAATAGCGCCATATAATAGCGCCAAATAATAGCGCCATATAATAGCACCAAATTTTAGCACCATATAATAGCGCCAAATCATAGCACCAAATATAATAGCGCCAAATTATAGTGCCTATAATAGCACCAATATATTCATAGCTCCATTTAATAGGGCCAAATAATAGCGCCATATAATAGCGCCAAATATTAGCGCCAAATATTAGCGCCAAATATTAGCGCCAAATATTAGCGCCATATAATAGCACAAAATAATAGCACCATATAATAGTGCAAAATATAATAGCACCAAATAATAGCACCAAATAATATCGCCAAATATTTTTTGGCGCCATATATTCATAATATCGCCAAATAATAGCGCCCATATTTGGCGCCATTATTTGGATCTATTATTTGGCGCCAAATAATAGCGCCAATATATTAACATTCAATAATAGCGCAAAATATTCATAATAGCGCCAATATTTTAATATTCAATATATTTTTAGTGTTATTTTAACATTCAATATAATAGCGCCAAATATATTTTTTGTGTTATTTTAATATTCATAATAGCGCCAATATTTTAATGGCACCGATATTTTAATTGCGCCAATAATAGCACAAAATAATAACACCAAATATTTTTTGGCGCCAGATAATAGCGCCAGATTATAGTGCCAAAAAATAGCGCCAATATTTTAACATTAATTAATAGTGAAAAATATTCATAATAGCACCAACATATTAATAGCGGAAAATAATTGCGTCTAATACTAGCACCAAATAATAGCACCAAATAACTGTGCTAAATATTTGTGCCAAATAACTACGCCAAATAATAGCGCCAAATATTTTTTTTGCGCCAAATATTCATAATAGCGCCAATAATAGCGCCAAATAATAGTGCCATTAATAGCGCCAATATATTCATAGCGCCAAATAATAGCGCCAATATATTCATAGTAGCGCCAATATATAATAGTGCCACTATATTCATAATAGTGCCAATAATAGCTCCAATAATAGCGCTAATATATTCATAGATCCATTTATTCATAATAGCGCCAATATATTTATAGCGCAAAATAATTGCGCCTAATAAAAGCACCAAATAACAGCGCCATATAATAGCGCCAAATATTTTTTAGCATAAAATATATGAATAGCGCCAATATATTGTGCCAAATAGAAGCGCTAGATAATTGCGGCTAATAATATCGCCAAATAATAGCGCCATATAATAGCGCTAAATAATTTTTGGCGCCAAATGTTCACAATAGCGCCAAATAAAAGCGCCAATATTTAAATATTCAATAAGAGCACCAATAAAAGCACCAACAACAGCACCAATAATAGCCCCAATAATAGTGCCAATATATAGCGCCAATAATAGCGCCAATATATTCATAGCACCATTTAATAGGGCCAAATAATATCGCAATATAATAGCTCCAAATTTTAGCACCATATAATAGCGTCATATATTGGCGCCATATAATCGCGCCAAATAATAGCGCCATATAATAGCGCCAAATATAATAGCACCAAATAATAGCACCGATATATAGTGCCAATAATAGCGCCAATATATTCATAGCGCCATTTAATAGGGACAAATAATAGCGCCATATAATAGCGCCAAATATTAGCGCCATATAATAGCCTCAAATATAATAGCGCCAAATAATAGTGCCAAATTTAGCGCCAAATAATTTCGCCCAATAATAGACCCAAATATTCATTATAGCACCAAATAATAGCGCCAAATAATAGCGCCAATAATGGCACCAAAAAATAGAGCCAAATATTCATAATAGTGCCAAATATTTGGAGCCATATATTCACAGTAGCACCAAATATTATTTGGCGTGAAATAAAACTAAAAATATATTGAATGTTAAAATATTGGCACTATTATGAATATTTGGCGCTATTATTTGGCGCCAAATAATAGCGTCAATATTTTAACATTCAATAATGGTGCCAAATATTCATAATAGTGCCAATATTTAAACATTCAATATATTTTCAGTGTTATTTTCACATTCAATATAATAGCACCAAGTATATTTTCAATGTTATTTTAATATTCATATTAGCGCCAATATTTTAATAGTGCCAATAATAGCACCAAATAATAGCTCCAAATATTATTTGGCACCAAATAATAGCACCAATATTTTAACATTCATTAATAGCGCCAAATATTCATAATAGCGCCAATATATTAATAGCGGCAAATAATTGCGCCTAATAATAGCGACAAATAATAGCGTCAAATAAATACACCAAATATTTGCGCCAAATAACTGCGCCAAATAATAGCGTCAAATATTTTTTGGCGCCAAATATTCATAATAGCACCAAAGAATAGCGCAAAAAAATAGCTCTATATAATAGCACCAATAATAGCGCCAGTATATTCATAATAGTGCCAATAATAGCGCCAAGTAATTGCGCCTAATAATAACGCTAAATAATAGTGCCAAATAATTGCGCCAAATAATTGCGCCAAATAAAGGCGTCAATATTTTAACATTCATTAATATTTCCAAATATTCATAACATCACCAATATATTAATAGCGCCAAATAATTGCACCTAATAATAGCTCCAAATAATATCGCCAAATAAATTCGCCAAATATTTGCGCCAAATAACTGTGCCAAATAATACCACCAAATAACTGCGACATATAATAGCGCCATATATTTTTTGGCGCTAAATATTCATAATAGCACCAAAAAATAGCGCCAAAAAATAGCACCAAATAATAGCTCCGATAATAGCGCCAAATAATAGCTCTAAATAATAGCTCAAATAATAGCGCCAATATATTCATAACGCCAAATAATAACACCAATATATAATAGGGCCAAATAATAGCGTCAAAATATTCATAATAGTTCCAATAATAGCGCCAATATATTCATCGTGCCATTTATTCATAATAGCGCCAATATATTTATAGCACAAAATAATTGCGCCTAATAATAGCGCCAAATAACAACGCCAAATAATTACGCCAAATAATTGCGCCAAATAATTGCGCAAAATAATTTCACCTAATAACAGCGCCAAATAATAGCGCCATATAATAGCGCCAAATATTTTTTGGCGAAAAATATATAAATAGCGCCAATATATTGCGACAAATAATTTCGTCAAATAATTGTGCCAAATAATAGCACCAATAATAGCATCAAATTATGGCGCCAATAATTGCGCCAATATTTGGCGCTATTTTTTTGCACCAAATAATAGCGCCAATATTTAAAAATTCAATAATAGCACCAATAAAAGCACCAATAAAAGCACCAATAATAGCGCCAATAATAGAGCCAATATATATCGCCAATAATAGCGCCAATATATTCATAGTGCCATATAATAGCGCCAAATAATAGCGCCATATAATAGCACCAAATATTAGCACCATATAATAGCGCCAATATATTCACAGTGCCATATAATAGCGCCAAATAATAGTGCCATATAATAGAACCAAATATAATAGTGCCAAACAATCGTGCAAATATATAGCGCAAATAATAGCGCCAATATATTCATAGCGCCATTTAATAGGGCCAAATAATAGAGTCATATATTTATAGTAGCGCCAAATATTTTTTTCTCCAAATATTTAAAATAGCGCCAAATAATAGTGCCAAATTATAGCGCCAATAAAAGTGCCAAATAATTGCGCCAATAATAGCGCCAATATTTGGTGACAATATTTGGCAGCAATAATATTTGGCGCTATTATTTAGCACAAAATAATAGCGCCAATACTTAAACATTCAATAATAGCGCCAAATATTCATAATAGCGTCAATATTTTAACATTCAATTTATTTTCAATGTTATTTTCACATTCAATATAATAGCACTAAATATATTTTCAATGTTATTGTAATATTCATAATAGCGCTAATATTTTAATAGCATCAATAATAGGGCCAAATAATAGCGCCAAATATTATTTGGTGCTAAATAATAGTGCCAAAAAATAGCGCAAAAAAACAGTGCCAAAAAATAGCGCCAATATTTTATCATTCATTAATAGTGCCAAATATTCATAATAGTGCCAATATATTAATAGCGACAGATAATTGAGCCTAATAATAGCACCAAATAATTGCGCCAAATAATTACACCAAATAACTGCGTAAATAACTGGCCAAATAATAGCTCCAAATAATAGCACCATATAATAGCGCCAAATATTTTTTGGTGCCAAATATTCATAATAGCGCCAAAAAATAGCGCCATATAATAAGGTCAATAATAGCACAAAAAATAGTGCCAATATATTCATAGCGCCAAATAATATCGCCAATATAATCATAGTAGTGCCAATATATTATAGTGCCAAATAATAGCGCCAGTATATTCATAATAGTGCCAACAATAGCGCCAATAATAGTGCCAATATATTCATATCACCATTTATTCATAATAGCGCCCATATATTTATAGCGCCAAATAATTGCACCTAATAATAGCGGCAAATAATAGCGCCAAATAATTACGCCAAATAATAGCACCAATATTTTAACATTCATTAATAACGCCAAATATTCATAATAGTGCCAATATATTAATAGCACCATATAAGTGTGCCGAATATTATTGCCAAATAATAGCACCAAATAATTCCGCCAAACAGTAGCATCATATAATAGCGCCAAATATTTTTTGGCACCAAATATTCATAATAGCGCCAAAAAATAGCGCCAAAAAATAGCACCAAAAAATAGCGCCAAAAAATAGCACCAATAATAGCGTCAATATATTCATAGTGCCAAATAATAGCGCCAATATATAATAGTGACAAATAATACTGCCAATATATTCATAATAGTGCCAATAATAGTGTCAATAATAGCACCAATGTATTCATAGCGTCACTTATTCATAATAGCGCCTATATATTTATAGCGTAAAATAATTGCGCCTAATAATAGTGCCAAATAATTGCGCCAATAATAGCGTCAAATTATGGTGCCAATAATCGTGACAATATTTGGCGCCAAATAATAGCACCAAATAATAGATCCAAATATTCATAATAGCGCCAAATTTTTGGCGCCATATATTCATAGTAGCCCCAACTATTTTTTGGCACCAAATATTCATAATAGCACCAAATAATTGCGCCATATAATAGGGCCAAATATTATTGCCATATAATAGCGCCAAATATTAGTTCCATATAATAGCACCAAATAATAGCGTCATATAATAGCGCAAAACATATTAGCGCCAAATAATAGTGCCAAATAATATCACCAAATAATAGCACTAAATATTTGCCGCCAATTATTCATAATAGTGCCATATAATAGCACCAAATAATAGCACCAATAATAGCGCCAAATAATATAGCCAAATATTCATAATAGAACCAAATATTTGGCGCCATATATTCATAGTAGCGCCAAATATTTTTTGGCCCCAAATATTCATAATTGCACCAAATAATAGCACCAAATTATATCGCCAATAAAAGCGCCAAATAATAGCGTCAATAATAGTGCCAATATTTGGCGCCAATATTTGGAACCAATAATTTTTGGCGCTATTATTTGGTGCCAAATAACAGCGCCAATATTTTAACATTAAATAATAGCGCCAAATATTCATAATAGCGTCAATATTTTAACATTCAATATATTTTCAGTGTTATTTTACATTCAATATAATAGCGCCAAATATATTTTCAGTGTTATTTTAATATTCATAATAGCACCAATATTTTAATAGCGCTGATATTTTAATAGTGCCAATAATAGCACCAAATATTTTTTGGCTCCAAATAATAGCGCCAAATAACATCGCTAAAAAATAGCCCCAATATTTTCCCATTAATTAATATCATCAAATATTCATAATAGCTCCAATATATTAATAGTGGCAAATAATTGTGCATAATAATTGCGCCAAATAATAGCGCCAAATAAGTGCTCCAAAAATTTGCGCCAAATAATAGTGCCAAATAATAGCGCCAAATAATAGCGCCATATAATAGTGCCAAATAATAGCGCCAAATAATAGTGCCAAATAATAGCGCCAAATATTTTCTGATGCCAAATATACATAATATCGCAAAAAAATAGCACCAAAAAATAGCGCCAAAAAATAGAGCCAATAATAGTGCCAATATATTCATAGCGCAAAATAATAGCGCCAATATATTCATAATAGCGCCAATATATAATAGTGCCAATATATTCATAATAGTGCCAATAATTACACCAATAATAGCGCCAATATATTCATAGCACCATTTATACATAATAGCACCAATTTATTTATAGCGCAAAATAATTGTGCCTAATAATTGCGCCAAATAATTGCACCAAATAATAGCGCCATATAATAGCGCCAAATATTTTTTGGTGCAAAATATATAAATAGCGCCAATATATAGCGCCAAATAATTGTGCCAAATAATTGTGCCAAATAATTTTGCCTAATAATAGCGCCAAATAATTGCACCATATAATAGCCCCAAATATTTTTTGGTGCCAAATATTCAAAATAGCGCCAAATAATAGCGCCAAATAATAGCACCAAATAATAGGGCCAACAATAGTGTCAAATTATGGCACCAATAATCGCGCCAATATTTGGCGCCAATATTTGGCGCTATTATTTTGCGCCAAATAATAGCGCCAATATTTAAACATTCAATAATAGCGCCAATAAAAGCACCAATAATAGCCCCAATAATAGCTCCAATAATAGTGCCAATATATAGCGCCAATAATAGCGCCAATATATTCATAGCACCATTTAATAGCGCCAAATAATAGCGCTATATAATAGCGCCATATAATAGCGCCAAAAATTATGGCCATATAATAGCGCCATATAAGTGCGCCATATGACATCGCCAAATAATAGCGCCATATAATAGTTCCAAATATAATAGCGCCAAATAATAGCCCCAATATATAGCGCCAATAAAAGCGCCAATATATTCAAAGCGCCATTTAATAGGGCCAAAAAATAGCGCCATATAATATGGCCAAATATTAGCGCCATATAATAGAGCCAAATAATAGCGCCATATAATAGCAACAAATATTTTTTGGCACACAATATATAAATAGAACCAAATAATTGTTCCAAATAATTGCGCCAAATAATTGTGCCAAATAATTGCGCCTAATAATAGCGCCATATAATAGTGCCAAAAATTTATGGCTCCAAATATACATAATAGTGCCAAATAAAAGCGCCAAATAATAGCACCAATAATGGCATCAAATTATAGCGCCAATAATCACACCAATATTTGGCGCTATTATTTTGCGCCAAATAATAGCGCCAATATTTAAACATTCAATAATTGCGCCAATAAAAACACCAATAAAAGCACCAATAATAGCGCTGATATATTCATAGCACCATTTAATAGCGCCAAATAATAGCGTCATATAATAGTACCAAATATTAGCGCCATATAATAGCACCACATAATAGCACCAAATCACAGCGCCATATAATAGCCCCAAATATAATAGCACCAAATAATAGTGCCAATATATAGTGCCACTAATAGCACCAATATATTCATAGCACCAAATATTTTGTGGTGCCAAATATTTATAATAGCGCCAAATAATAGCACCAATAATAGAGTCAAATTATGGCACCAATAATTACGCCAATTTTTGGCGCTATTATTTTGAGCCAAAAAATAGCGCCAATATTGAAACATTCAATAATAGCGCCAATAAAAGCACCAATAACAGCCCCAACAATAGCGCCAATAATATCGCCAATATATTCATAGCACCATTTAATAGGGCCAAATAATAGCGCCATATAATAATGCCAAATATTAGCGCCAAATATTAGCACCATATAATAGCGCTATATAATTGCGCCAGATAATATCGCCAAATAATAGCGTCACATAATAGCGCCAAATATAATAACACCACATAATAGCACCAGATAATAGAGTCAAATAATATCGCCAAATAATAGCGCCAAATAATATCGCCATATAATAGCGCCAAATATTGGCGCCATATAATAGCGCCATATTATAACGCCATATAGTAGCACCAAATCATAGCGCCATATAATAGGGCCAAATATAATAGCGCCAAATAATAGCACTAATATATAGAGCCAATAATAGCGCCAATATATTCATAGTGCCATTTAATAGGGCCAAATAATAGCACCATATAATAACGCCAAATAATAGCGCCATATAATAGCGCCAAATGTTAGCGCCATATAATTGCGCCATATAATAGCGCCAAATCATAGCGCCAAATATAATAGCACCAAATAATAGCGCCAATATATAGCGCCAATAATAGCACCAATATATTCATTGCGCCATTTAATAGGGCCAAATAATAGCGCCATATAATAGCGCCAAATATTAGCGCCAAATATTAGCGCCAAATATTAGCGCCAAATATTAGCGCCATATAATAGCGCAAAATAATAGCGCCATATAATAGTGCCAATATATTAACATTCAATAATAGCGCAAAATATTCATAATAACACCAATATTTTAATATTCAATATATTTTCAGTGTTATTTTAACATTCAATATAATAGAGCCAAATATATTTTCCGTGTTATTTTAATATTCATAATTGCGCCAATATTTTAATGGCACTGATATTTTAATAGCGCCAATAATAGCACCAAATAATAGCACCAAATATTATTTGGCGCCAGATATTAGCACCCAATAACAGCCCTAAAAAATAGCACCAATATTTTAACATTAATTAATATCGCAAAATATTCATAATAGCGCCAATATTTTAATAGCGGAAAATAATTGCGTCTAATAATAGCACCAAATAATAGCGCCAAATAACTACGCCAAATATTTTCCCCAAGTAACTGTGCCAAATAATAGCGCCATATATTAGTGCCACATATTTTTTTGCGCCAAATATTCATAATAGCGCCAATAATAGTGCCAAATAATAGCGCCAATAATAGCACCAATATATTCATAGCGCCAAATAATAGTGCCAATATATTCATAGTAGCACCAATATATAATAGCACCACTATATTCATAATAGTTCCAATAATAGCGCTAATATATTCATAACGCCATTTATTCATAATAGCACCAATAAATTTATAGGGAAAAATAATTGCGCCAAATAAAAGCACCAAATAATAGCGCCATATAATAGCGCCAAATATTTTTTGGCACAACATATATAAATAGCGCCAATATATTGCACCAAATAGTAGCACCAAATAATAGCACCAAATAATTGCGCCTAATAATATCGCCAAATAATAGCACTGTATAATAGCGCCAAATATTTTTTGGCGCCAAATGTTCTCAATAGCGCCAAATAATAGCGCCAATATATAAACATTCAACAATAACACCAATAAAAGCGCCAACAACAGCACCAACAATAGCAGAAATAATAGTGCCAATATATAGCGTCAATAATAGTGCCAATATATTCATAGTGTCATTTAATAACTCTAAATAATATCGTAATACAATAGCGCCAAATATTAGCGCCATATAATAGTTCCATATAATAGCGCCATATAATCGCGCCAAATAATAGCACCATATAATAGCACCAAATATAATAGCGCCAAATAATAGCACCGATATATAGCTCCAATAATAGCATCAATATATTCATAGAGCCATTTAATAGGGCCAAATAAAAGCGCCATATAATTGCGCCAAATATTAGCACCATATAATAGCCTCAAATATAATAGCGCCAAATAATGGCGCCAAATTATAGAGCCAAATAATTTCTCTCAATAATAGCCCCAAATATTTGGCGCCAAATATTAAAAATCACGCCAAAAATTTGACGCCATATATTCATAGTAGTGCCAAATATTTTTTGGCACCAAATATTCATAATAGCGCCAAATAATAACACCAAATTATTGCACTATTATTTGGCACCAAATAATAGCGCCAATATTTTAACACTCAATAATAGCGCCAAATATTCATAATAGTGCCAATATTTTAACATTCAATATATTTTCAGTGTTATTTTAACATTCAATATATTTTCAGTGTTATTTTAACATTCAATATAATAGCGCCATGTATATTTTCACTGTTATTTTAATATTCATATTAGCGCCAATATTTTAATAGCTCCAATAATAGCGCCAAATAATAGCTCCAAATATTATTTGGCACAAAATAATAGCGCCAATATTTTCACATTCATTAACAGCGCCAAATATTCATAATAGCGCAAATATATTAATAGCAGTAAA
This sequence comes from Viscum album, assembly GCA_963277665.1. Classification (NCBI taxonomy): domain Eukaryota; kingdom Viridiplantae; phylum Streptophyta; class Magnoliopsida; order Santalales; family Viscaceae; genus Viscum; species Viscum album. Next base: position 901,301,528 of record OY728127.1, read on the forward strand.
TAACTGCGCCTGATAAAAGCGCCAAATAATAACGCCAAATAAATACGCCAAATATTTGCACCAAATAACTGCGCAAAATAATAGGGCCAAATAATAGCGCCAAATATTTTTTGGTGCCAAATAGCCATAATAGCACCAAATAATAGCACCAAAAAATAGCTCCATATAATAGTGCCAATAATAGCGCCAGTATATTCATAATAGCGCCAATAATAGCACCAATATATTTATAGCGCCAAATAATTGTGCCTAATAATAGCGCCAAATAATAGCGCCAAATAATTTCGCCAAATAATGGTGCCAATATTTTAACATTCATTAATAGTGCCAAATATTCATAATATCGCCAATATATTAATAGCTCCAAATGATTGCACCTAATAATAGCTCCAAATAATAGCGCCAAATAAATGCGCTAAATAACTATGCCAAAAATATCGCCAAATAATACCACCAAATAATAGCGCCATATAATATCACCAAATATTTTTGGCACCAAATATTCATAATAGCGCCAAAAAATAGAGCCAATAAATAGCGCCAAATAATAGATCCAATAATAGCACCAAATAATAGCACCAAATAATAGCGCAAATAATAGCGCCAATATATTCATAGCGCCAAATAATAGCGCCAATATATAATAGCGCCAAATAATAGCGTCAAAATATTCATAATAGTGCCAATAATAGCGCCAATATATTCATAGCGCCATTTATTCATAATAGCACCAATATATTTATAGCCCAAAATAATTGCGCCTAATAATAGCGCCAAATAATAGTGCCAAATAATTGCGCTAAATAATTGCGCCAAATAATTGCGAAAAATAATTGCACCTAATAACAGCGCCAAATAATAGCGCCATATAATAGCGCCAAATATTTTTTGGTGCAAAATATATAAATAGCGCCAATATATTGCGCCAAATAATTTTGTCAAATAATAGCACCAAATAATAGCACCAATAATAGCATCGAATTATGGCGCCAATAATCATGCCAATATTTGGCGCTATTATTTTGTGCCAAATAATAGCGCTAATATTTAAACATTCAATAATAACACCAATAAAAGCACCAATAATAGCGCCAATAATAGAGCCAATATATAGCGCCAATAATAGCGCCAATATATTCATAGCGGCATATAATAGCGCCAAATAATAGCACCACATAATAGTGCCTAATATTAGCGCCATATAATAGCGCCATATAATAGTGCCATATAATAGCGCCAAATAATAGTGCCATATAATAGCACCAAATATAATAGCGCCAAATAATCGCTTCAATATACAGCGCAAATAATAGTGTCAATATATTCATAGCGCCATTTAATAGGGCCAAATAATATCGCCCTATAATAGCGCCAAATATTAGGGTCATATAATAGCACCATATAATAGCGTCAAATAATAGTACCATATAATAGCACCAAATATAATAGCGCCAAATAATAATGCCAAATAATAGCGCCAAATAATATCACCAAGTAATAGCACCAAATATTTGGTGCCAAATGTTCATAATAGCGCAAAATAATAGCGCTAATAATTGCACCAAATAAAAGAGCCAAATATTCATAATAGCGCCAAATATTTGGCGCCATATATTCATAGTAGCGCCAAATATATTTTTACTCCAAATATTCCTAATAGCGCCAAATAATAGTGCCAAATTATAGCGCCAATAAAAGCGCCAAATAATAGCGACAATATTTGGCGCCAATATTTGGCGCTATTATTTCGCACCAAATAATAGCGCCAATACTTTAGCATTCAATAATATCGCCAAATATTCATAATAGCGCAAATATTTTAACATTCAATTTATTTTCAATGTTATTTTAACATTCAATATAATAGTGCCAAATATATTTTCAGTGTTATTTTAATATTCATAATAGTGCCAATATTTTAATAGCGCCAATAATATGGCCAAATAATAGTGCCAAATATTATTTGGTGCAAAATAATAGTGCAAAATAATAGCGCAAAAAAATAGTGCCAAAAAATAGCGCCAATATTTTAACATTCATTAATAGTGCCAAATATTCATAATAGTGCCAATATATTAATAGCGGAAGATAATTGCGCCTAATAATAGCACCTAATAATTGCGTCAAATAATTGCGCCAAATAACTGCGACAAATAACTACGCCAAATAATGGCACCAAATAATAGCACCATATAATAGCGCCAAATATTTTTTGGCGCTAAATATTCATAATAGCGCCAAAAAATAGCGCCATATAATAGGGTCAACAATAGCGCCTAATAATAGCGCCAATATATTCATAGTGCCAAATAATAGCGCCAATATATTCATAATAGTGCCAAAATATTATAGCACCAAATAATAGCACAAGTATATTCATAATAGTGCCAATAATAGTGCCAATAATAGTGCAAATATATTCATAGCATCATTTATTCATAATAGCGTCAATATATTTATAGCTTCAAATAACTGCGCCTAATAATAGCGCCAAATAATAGCACCAAATAATTACGCAAAATAATAGCACCAATATTTTAACATTCATTAATACCGCCAAATATTCATAATAGCGCCAATATATTAATAGCACCAAATATGTGTGCCTACTATTAGCGCCAAATAATAGCACCAAATAATTCCGCCAAAGGGTAGCACCATATAATAGCGCCAAATATTTTTTGGCATCAAATATTCATAATAGCGCCAAAAAATAGGACCAATAATAGTGCCAATATATTATAGTGCCAAATAATAGCGCCAATATATTCATAATAGTTCCAATAATAGTGCCAATAATAGCCCCAATATATTCATAGTGCCATTTATTCATAATAGAGCCTATATATGTATAGCGTAAAATAATTGTGCCTCATAATAGCGCCAAATAATTGCGCCAAATAATTGTGCCAAATAATTGCGCCAAATAATTGCACTAAATAACGACGCCAAATAATTGCGCCTAATAACAGTGCCAAATAATAGCCCCATAAAATAGTGCCAAATATTTTTTGGCGAAAAATATATAAATAGCGCCAATATATTGCATCAAATAATTTCGCCAAATAATTGTGCCAAATAATCGCGCCAATATATAGCGCCAATATATTGCGCCAAATAATTGCGCTAAATCATTGTGCCAAATTATAGCGCCATATAATAGAGCCAAATATTTTTTGGCACCAAATATTCATAATAGCACCAAATAATAGCGCCAAATAATAGCGCCAATAATATCGTCAAATTATGGCGCCAATAATCGTGCCAATATTTGGCGCCAAATAATAGCGCCAAATAATAGAGCCAAATATTCATAATAACATCAAATATCTGGCACCATATATTCATAGTAGCGCCAACTATTTTTTGGCGCCAAATATTCATAATAGCACTAAATAATTGCGCCATATTATAGGGCCATATAATAGCGCCAAATATTAGTGCCATATAATAGCGCCAAATATTAGTTCCATATAATAGCGCCAAATAATAGCGCCATATAATAGCGTAAAATATAATAGCGCCCAATAATAGCCCCAAATATTCGGCGCCAAATATTCATAATAGCGCCAAATAATAGCGCCAATAATGGCATCGAAAAATAGAACCAAATATTCATAATAGCACCAAATATTTGGCGCCATGTATTCATTGTAGTGCCAAATAGTTTTTGGCACCAAATATAAATATTTGCACCAAATAATAGCACCAAATTATATTTCCAAAAAAAGTGCCAAATAATAGCTTCAATAATAGCGCCAATATTTGGCGCCAATATTTGGCACCAATAATATTTGGCGCCAATATTTGGCCCTATTATTTGGTGCCAAATAATAGTGCCAATATTTTAACATTCAATAATTGCACCAAATATTCATAATAGCACCAATATTTTAACATTCAATATATTTTCAGTGTTATTTTAACATTCAATATAATAGCGCCAAATATATTTTCAGTGTTATTTTAATATTCACAATAGCGCCAATATTTTAATAGTGCCAATAATAACACCAAATATTATTTGGTGCCAAATAAAAGCACCAAATAATAGCACCAAAAAATAGCCCCAGTATTTTCCCATTAATTAACAGCACAAAATATTCATAATAGCACCAATATATTAATAGAGGCAAATAATTGCACCTCATAATTGCGCCAAATAATTGCACCAAAAATTTGCACCAAATAACTGCGCCAAATAATAGAGCCAAATAATAGCGCCAAATAATAGCGGCAAATAATAGCACCAAATAATAGCGCCAAATAATAGCGCCATATAATGGCGCCAAATAATAGCGCCATATAATAGTGCCAAATAATAGCACCATATAATAGCGTCAAATATTTTTTGGTGACAAATATTCATAATATCGCCAAAAAATAGTGCCAAAAAATAGCGCCAAAAAATAGTGCCAATAATAGCGCCAAATAATAGCACCAATAATAGCTCCAATATATTCATAGCGCCAAATAATAGTAACAATATATTCATAATAGTGCCAATATATAACAGCGCCAAATAATAGCGCCAATATATTCATAATAGTGCCAATAATTGCACCAATAATAGCGCAAATATATTCATAGCGCCATTTATTCATAATAGCACCAATTTATTTGTAGCGCAAAGTAATTGTGCCTAATAATTGCACCAAATAATTGCACCAAATAATAGGACAATATAATAGAGCCAAATATTTTTTGGTGCAAAATATATAAATAGCGCCAATATATTGCGCCAAATAATTGCGCCAAATAATTGCGCCAAATAATTGTGCCTAATAATAGCACCAAATAATAGTGCCATATAATAGCACCAAATATTGTTTAGCACCAAATATTCATAATAGCGCCAAATAATACCGCCAAATAATAGCACCAAATAATAGCGCCAATAATAGCGTCAAATTATGGCGCCAATAATCGCACCAATATTTGGCGCTATTATTTTGCGTCAAATAATAGCGCCAATATTTATTCATTCAATAATAGCGCCAATAAAAGTGCCAATAACATCCCTAATAATAGCGCCAATAATAGCGCCAATATATAGCGCCAATAATAGAGCCAATATATTCATAGCGCCATTTAATAGCGCCAAATAATAGTGCCATATAATAGCACCAAATATTAGTGCCATATAATATCGCTATATAAGTGCGCCATATAATAGCGCCAAATAATAGCACCATATAATAGCGCCAAATATAATAGCGCCAATATATAGCGCAAATAAAAACGCCAATATATTCATAGCACCATTTAATAGGGCCAAATAATAGCGCCATATAATAGCGTCAACTGTTAGCGCCATATAATAGCGCTATATAATAGTTTCATATAATGGCTCCAAATAATAGCACCATATAATCGTGGAAAATAATGGCGCCAAATAATTGCACCAAATAATATTGCCAAATAATCGCGCCAAATATTTGCCGCCAAATATTCATAATAGCGCCAAATCATAGCGCTAAATATTTGGTGACAAATATTCATAATAGCATCAACTGTTAGCGCCATATAATAGCGCTATATAATAGTGTCATATAATGGCACCAAATAATAGCACCATATAATCGCGGAAAATAATGGCGCCAAATAATTGCACCAAATAATATCGCCAAATAATCGCGCCAAATATTTGGCGCCAAATATTCATAATAGCACCAAATCATAGCGCTAAATATTTGGCGCCAAATATTCATAATAGCGGAAAATAATAGCACCAATAATAGTGCCAAATAATAGAGCCAAATATTCATAATACCGCCAAATAATGGCACCAAATAATAGCGCCAAATATAATAACGTCAAATAATGGCGCCAAATAATAGCTCCAAATAATATCCTGAAATAATAGCGCCAAATAATTGGCGCCAAATATTCATAATAGCACCAAATAATATTGCCAATAATAGCGCCAAATAATAGAGCCAAATATTCATAATAGCGCCAAATATTTGGCACTATATATTCATAGTAGCACCAAATATTTTTTGGCACCAAATATTCATAATAACGGCAAATAATAGTGCCAAATTAGAGTGCCAATAATAGCACAAAATAATAGCGCCAATAATACCGCCAATATTTGGCACCATTTATATTTGGCGCCAATATTTGGCGCTATTATTTGGCACCAAATAATAGCGCCAATATTTCAACATTCAACAATAGCACCAATATTTTAACATTCAATATATTTTCAGTGTTATTTTAATATTCAATATAATAGCGCCAAATATATTTTCAGTGTTATTTTAATATTCATTATAGCGCCAATATTTTAATAGCGCCAATATTTTAATAGCGCCAATAATAGATCCAAATATTAGCGCCAAATATTATTTGGCGCCAAATAATTGCGCCAAATAATAGCGCCAAAATATACGCCAATGTTTTAACATTCATTAATAGCGCCAAATAATCATAATAGCACCAATATATTAATAGTGGTAGATAAATGCGCCTAATAATAGCGGCAAATAATAGCGCCCAATAATTGGGCCAAATAACTGCGCCAAATAACTGCGCCAAAAAATAGCATCAAATAATAGCGCCAATAATAGCACCAAATAATTGCACCAATATATTCATAATAGCTCCAATATATAATAGCGCCAAAAAATAGCGCTAGTGTATTCATAATATTGCCAATAATAGCGCCAATAATAGCACAAATATATTCATAGCACCATTTATCCATAATAACGCCAATATATTTATAGCACCAAATAATTGCGCCTAATAATAGAGCCAAATAATAGTGCCAAATAATAGCACCAAATAATTACCCCAAATAATAGTGCCAAATATTCATAATAGCACCAATATATTAATAGCGCCAAATTAGTGCGCATAATATTAGCGCCAAATAATAGCGCCAAATACTTGCGCCAAATAACAGTGCCAAATAACAGTGCCAAATAATAGCGCCAAAAAATAGCGTCAATATATAATATCACCAATATATTCATAATAGTGCCAATAATAGTGACAATACATTCATAGCGCCATTTATTCAAAATCACACCAATATATTTATAGCGTAAAATAATTGCACCTAATAATAGTGCTAGATAATAGCGCAAAATAATAGCGCCAAATAATTGGCCAAATAATTGCTCCAAATAATTGTGCAAAATACCAGAAAGATGCAGGCCCTGGCCGAATGCCCGATACCAATTTTATTTAAAAAAAGAGAAAAAAAGCAGTACAAAGTACATAGGAAAGAAAGAGAAATCCCCCCGACAACAATGCCACTCAAAAGACATCAAATTCCCCATCATCACCACCATCCAAGTCATCTGGATCTGCTGATTCCCACTCAGATGGAGCATATTGGTTGAGCATATTGATGTATTGCTCCCTAAGACATAACTCCCAAATAATTTTGCAAAATAATTGTACCTAATAATAGTACCAAATAATAGTGCCATATAATAGGGCCAAATATTTTTTGGCGTAAAATATATAAATAACGCCAATATATTGCGCCAAATAATTTCTCCAAATAATTGCGCCAAATAATCGCACCTAATAATAGCGCCAAATATAATTTAGCGCCAAATATTCATAATAGCGCCAAATAATAGCGCAAAAATAATAGAGCCAAATAATAGCGTCAATAATAGCGTCAAATTATGCCGCCAATAATAGCGTCAAATAATAGTGCCATTTAATAGCGACAAATAATAGAGCCAAATATAAGCGCCATATAATGGCGCCAAATTTAATAGCGCCAAATAATTGCGCCAATATATAGCACCAATAATATCTCCAATATATTCATAGCACCATTTAATAGTGCCAAATAATAGCACCATATAATAGTGCCAAATATTAGCGCCATATAATAACGCCAAATATTAGCACCATATAATAGTGCCAAATAATAGCGCCAAATAATAGCGCCAAATAATATCACCAAATAATAGCACCAAATTTTTGGCGCCAAATATTCATAATAGCGCCAAATAATAGTGCCAATAATAGCGCCAAATAACAGAGCCAAATATTCATAATAGCGCCAAATAATGGCGCCAAATAATAGCTCTAAATAATATCGTGAAATAATAGCGCCAAATACTAGCGCCAATATTTTAACATTCAATAATTGTGCCAAATATTCATAATAGTGCCAATATTTTAACATTCAATATATTTTCCGTGTTATTTTAACATTCAATATAATAGCGCCAAATATATTTTAAGTGTTCTTTTAATATTCATAATAGCGCTAATATTTTAATAGTGCCGATATTTTAATAGCGCCAATAATAGCACCAAATAATAGCGCCAAATATTATTTTGCGCCAAATAACAGCACCAAATAATAGCGCCAAAAAATAGCCCCAATATTTTCACATTAATTAATAGAGCTAAATATTCATAATAGTGCCAATATATTAATACCGGAAAATAATTGCGCATAATAATTGCGCCAAATAATAGCGCCAAATAATTGCGTCAAATAACTGCGCCAAATAATAGTGCCAAATAATAGCGCCAAATAATAGCGCCACATAATAGCGCCAAATATATTTTGGCGCCAAATATTCATAATAGCGCCAAAAAATAGCGTCATATAATAGTGCCAATAATAGCGCCAAATAATAGCACCAATAATAGCACCAATATATTCATAACGCCAAAAAATAGTGCCAATATATTCATAATAGCGCCAATATACAATATCGCCAATATATTCACAATAGTGGAAATAATTGCGCCAATATATTCATAGCACCATTTATTCATAATAGTGCCAATATATTTATAGCACAAAATAATTGCGCCTAATAATAGCGCAAAAAAAAAGGTCCAGATAATTGCGCCAAATAATTCCGCCAGATAATTGCGCAAAATAATTGTGCCTAATAACAATGCCAAATAATAGCACCATATAATATCCCCAAATATTTGTTGGTGCAAAATATATAGATAGTGCCAATATATAGCGCCAAATATTTTCACCAAATAATTGCGCCAAATAATTGTACCAAATACTTGCACCTAATAATAGCGCCATAACATCACCAATAATAGCGCCAATATATTTATTGCGCCATTTAATTGCACCCAATAATAGCGCCATATAATAGCGCCAAATATTAACGCCATATAAAAGCGCCATATAATATCGCCAAATCATAGCGCCATATAATAGGGCCAAATATAATAGCGCCAAATAATAGCGCCAAATAATAGTGCCAATATATTCATAGCACCATTTAATAGGGCCAAATAATAGCGCCATACAATAACGCCAAATATTAGCGCCATATAATAGAGATAAATAATAGCGTCACATAATATAGCCAAATAATAGCGCCAAATATAATAGCGCCACATAATAGCACCAGATAATAGCGCCAAATAATAGCACCAAATATTTGGCGCCAAATATTCATAATAGCGCCAAATAATAGCGCCACATAATAGCGCAAATAATAATGCCAAATAATAGAGCCAAATATTCATAATAGCGCCAAATATTTGGCGCCATATATTCATAGTAGTGCAAAATATTTTTTGGTGCCAAATATTCATAATAGCGCCAATTAATAGCACCATTAATAGCGTCAATATTTGGCGCCAATATTTGTCACCAATATTATTTGGCGCCAATATTTGGTGCTGTTATTTGGCGCCAAATAATAGGGCCAGTATTTTAACATTCAATATATTTTCAGTGTTATTTTAACATTCAATATAATAGGGCCAAATATATTTTCAGTGTTATTGTAATATTCATAATAGTGCCAATATTTAAATAGCACCAATATTTTAATAGCGCCAAAGAATGGCCTTGGCGCCAAATAATAGCGCCATTATTTTAACATTCATTAATAGCACCAAATATTCATAATAGTGCCAATATGTTAATAGCGGCAAATAATTGCGCCTAATAATAGCACCAAATAATAGCGCAAAATAATTACGCCAAATATTAGCGTGAAATCAAAGGGCCAAATAATAGCGCCATATAATAGAGCCAAATATTTTTCGGTGCCAAATTTTCATAATATCGCAAAAAAATAGCACCAAAAAATAGAGTCATATAATAGCCCCAATAATAGCACCAAATAATATGGCAAATAATAGCACCAATATATTCATAGTGCCAAATAATAGCGCCAATATATTCAAAATAGCGCCAATATATAATAGCACCAAATATTAGCTCTAGTATATTCATAATAGTGCCAATTTTATCACCAATATATTCAAAGCACTATTTATTCATAATAGCGCCAATATATTTGTAGCGCTAAATAATTGCGCTTAATAATAACGCCAAATAATAGCGCCAAATAATTGCACCAAATTACAGCACCAATATTTTAACATTCATTAATAGTGCCAAATATTCGTAATAGGGCCAATATATTAGTAGCACCAAATAATTGCGCCTAACAATAGCGCCAAATAATAGCGCCAAATAATTGCACCAAATATGTGGACCAAATAACTACACCAAATAATATCACCAAATAATACCGCCAAATAATAGCGTCATATAATAGCGCCAAATATTTTTTGGCGCCATATATTTATAATAGCGCCAAAAAATAGCGCCAATAATAGCGCCAAATAATAGCGCCAATAATAGCGTCAATATATTCATAGCACCAAATCATAGCGCCAATATATTAATAATAGTACCTATATATAATAGCGCTAAATAATAGTGCCAATATATTCATAATAGTCCCAATAATAGCGCCAATAATAGCGCCAATATATTCTTAGCTTCTTTTATTCATAATAGTGCCAATATATTTATAGCAAAAATAATAGTGCCAAATAAAAGCGCTAAATAATTTCGCCAAATAATTGCGCCAAAAAATTGCACCTAATAACAGCGCCAAATAACAGCACCAAATAATAGCGCCAAATATTTTTTGGCACAAAATATATAAATAGGGCCAATATATTGCGCCAAATAATTGCACCAAATAATTACGCCTTATAATAGCGTCAAATAATAACACCATATAATAGCGCCAAATATATTCACAACACCATATAATAGCGCCAATAAAAGTGCCAATAACAACACCAATAATAGCGCCAATAATAGCGCAAGTAAATTCATAGCACCATTTAATAGCACCAAATAATAGCGCCATATAATAGCGCCAAATATTCGCGCCATATAATAGCGTCATATAATACCGCCAAATCATAGCGCCGTATAATAGCGCCCAATATAATAGTGCCAAATAATAGCGCCAATATATAGTGCTGATAATAACACAAATATATTCATTGAGCCATTTAATAGGTCAAATAATAGCACCATATAATAGCGTCAAATATTAGCACCATATAATAGCATCAAATATTAGTGCCATATAATAGTGCCAAATAATAGCGCCATATAATAGTGCCAAATATAATAGCGCAAAATAATAGCGCCAAATAATAGCGCCAATAGTAGCGCCAAATAATAAAGCCAAATATTCATAATAGCACCAAATATTTGTCGTCATATATTCATCGTAGCGCCCAATATTTTTTGGCGCCAAATATTCATAATAGCACCAAATAATAGAGCCAATATTTGGTGCCAATATTTGGTCCTAATAATATTTTGCGCAAATATTTTTCACTATTATTTGGCACCAAAAAATAGCACCAATATATTAACATTCAATAATAGCGCCAAATATTCATAATAGCACCAATATTTTAACATTCAATATATTTTCATTGTTATTTTAACATTCAATATAATAGCACCAAAAATATTTTCAGTGTTATTTTAATATTTATAATAGTGCCAATATTTAAAAAGCACCGATATTTTAATAGCGCCAATAATAGCACCAAATAATAGTGCAAAATATTATTTGGTGCCAGATAATTGCGTCAAATAATATCGCCAAAAAAATAGCGCCAATATTTTAACATTAATTAATAGCGCCAAATATTCATAATAGCGCCAATACATTAATTGAAGCAAATAATTGTGCCTAATAATAGTGCCAAATAATTGTGCAAAATAATTACGCCAAATAACTGCGCCAAATAAGAGCGCCAAATAATAGTGCCATATAATTGCTCCAAATATTTTTTGGCGCCAAATATTCATAATAGCGCCAATAATAGCGCCAATAATAGTGACAAAATATTCATAGCGCCAAATAATAGCGCCTATATATTAATAATAGCACCAATATATGATAGTGCCAAATAATAAGACCACTATACTCATAATAGTTCCAATAATATCGCCAATAATAGCGCGAATATATTCATAATGCCAATTATTCATAATAGCGCCAATATATTTATATCGCAAAATAATTGCACCTAATAATAGCACCAAATAATAGTGCCAAATAATTGCACCAAATAATTGAGCCAAATATTTGCGCAAAATAATTGCACCTAATAACAGCGCCAAATAATAGCGCCAAATTTTTTTTGGTGCCAAATATATAAATAGCGCCAATATATTGCGTCAAATAATTGCGCCAAATAATTGCGCCTAATAATAACGCCTTATAATTGCGCCATATAATAGCACCAAATATTTTTTGGCACCAAATGTTTATAATAGCGCCAAATAATAGTTCCAAATAATAGCGCCAAATAATAGCGCCAATAATAGCGTCAAATTATGGTGCCAATAATTGCGCCAATATTTGGCACCAATGTTTGGCGGTATTATTTTGCACCAAATAACTGCACCAATATTTAACCATTCAATAATAGCGTCAATAAAAGCGCCAATAACAGCACCAATAATAGCGCCAATAATAGTGTCAATATATAGTGCCAATATAATCATAGCGCCATTTAATAGCGCCAAATAATAGCGCAATATAATATCGCCAAATATTAGCACCATATAATGGGGCCATATAATAGCGCCAAATAATGGTGCCATATAATAGAGCCAAATATAATAGGTCCAAATTATAGCACCAAATATATAGCGCCAATATATTCATGGCGCCATTTAATAGGGGCAAATAATAGCACCATATAATAGCGTCAAATATTAGGGCCATATAATAGCCCCAAATATAATAGCACCAAATAATAGCGCTAAATAATAGTGCCAAATAATTTCGCCAAATAATAGCACCAAATATTTGGCGGCAAGTATTCATAATAGCTCCAAATAATAGCGCCAAATAATAGCACCAATAATGGCGCCAAATAATAGAGCCAAATATTTATCATAGTGCCAAATATTTGGCTCCATATATTCATAGTAGAACCAAAATAATTTTGGCGCCAAATATTCATAATAGTGCCAAATAATAGTGCTAATAAAAGTACCAAATAATAGCGCCAATAATAGTGCCAATATTTGGCACCAATAATATTTGGCGCCAAATAATAGCGCCAATATTTTAACATTCAATAATTGCGCCAAATATTCAAAATAGCACCATTATATTAACATTAAATATATTTTCAATGTTATTTTAACATTCAATATAATATCGCCAAGTATATTTTCAGTGTTATTTTAATATTCATAATAGCGCCAATATTTTAATAACGCCAAATATTTGGCGCCAAATAATATCTCCAAATAATAGCGCCAAATAATAGGGCAAAAAAATAGCGCCAATATTTTAACATTCATTAATAGCACCAAATATTAATAATAGCACCAATATATTAATAGCGGCAAATAATTATGCCCAATAATAGCACCAAATAATAGCACTAAATAAATTCACCAAATATTTACGCCAAATAACTGCGCCAAATAATAGCGCCAAATAATAGCGCCATATAATAGCTTCAAATATTTTTTGGCGACAAATATTCATAATAGCATCAAATAATAGCGCCAAAAAATAGCGTCATATAATAGCGCCAATAATAGTGCCAAATAATAGCGCCAATAATAATGCCAATATATTCGTAGCGCCCAATAATAATGTCAACATATTCATAATAGCGCCAACATATAATAGCACCAAATAATAGTGCCAGTATATTCATAATAGTGCCAATAATAGAGCCAATATATTCATAGTGCCATTTATTCATAATAGCGCAAATATATTTATAGCACCAAATAATTGCGCCTAATAATAGCGCCAAATAATAGCGCCAATATTTTAACATTCATTAAAAGTACAAAATTTTCATAATATTGCCAATATATTAATAGTGCCAAATAATTGCGCCTAATAATAGCGCCAAATAATAGCGCCAAATAAATGCACCAAATATTTGCACCAAATAACTGCACCAAATAATTGCGCCAAATAATATGGCCAAATATTGGCGACATATAATAGTGCCAAATATTTTTTGGCACCAAATATTCATAATAGCGCCAAAAAATAGCACCAAAAAATAGCGCCAAATAATAGTGCTAATAATACCATCAAATAATAGCGCAAATAATAGAACCAATATATGCATAGCGCCAAATAATAGCGCCAATATATAATAGCGCCAAATAATAGGGCCAATAATAGCGCCAATATATTCATAGAACCATTTATTCCTAATAGCGCCAATATATTTATAGTGCCAAATAATAGTGCCAAATAATTGTGCCAAATAATAGCGCCAAATAATTGCGCCAAATAATTGCGCAAAATAATTGCGCCTAATAACAGTACCAAATAATAGCACCATATAATAGCCCCAAATATTTTTTGGTGAAAAATATATAAACAGCGCCAATATATTGCACCAAATAATTTCGTCAAATAATTGCACCAAATAATAGCACCAATAATAGCATCAAATTATGGTGCCAATAATCGCGCCAATATTTGGCTCTTTTATTTTGTGCCAAATAACAACGCCAAAATTTAAACATTCAATAATAGAGCCAATAAAAGTGCCAATAACAACAACAATAATAGCACCAATAATAGCGCCAATATATTCATAGCGCCATTTAATAGCGCCAATATATTCATACACCATATAATAGTGCCAAATATTAGCGCCATATAATAGCACCATATAGTATCGCCATATAATAGTGCCAAATAATTGCGCCATATAATAGCGCCAAATATAATAGCGCAAAATAATCGCTCCTATATATAGAGCCAATAATAGCGCCTATATATTCATAGCTCCATTTAATAGGGCCAAATAATAGCGCCAAATATTAGGGCCATATTATTGCGCCATATAATAGAGCCAAATAATAGCGCAATATAATTGCACCAAATATAATAGCACCAAATAATAGTGCCAAATAATAGCGCCAAATAATATCGCCAAGTAATAGCACCAAATATTTGGAGCCAAATATTCATAATAGCACCAAATAGTAGCGCCAATAATGACGCCAAATAATAGATCCAAATATTCATAATAGCGCCAAGTATTTGGCACCATATATTCATAGTAGCACAAAATATTTTTTGGCACCAAATATTCATAATAGCGCCAAATAATAGTGCCAAATTATAGTTCCAATAAAAGTCCCAAATAATAGGGCCAATAATAGCGCCAATATTTGGCACCAATAATATTAGGCGCTATTATTTTTCACCAAATAATAGCACCAATATTTTAACATTCAATAATAGCGCAAAATATTCATAATAGCGCCAATATTTTAACATTCTAAATAATTTCAGTGTTATTTTAACATTCAATATAATAGCGCCAAATTTATTTTCAGTGTTATTTTTATATTCACAATAGAGCCAATATTTTAATAGCACCAATATTTTAATAGCGCCAATAAATAGCGCCAATATTTTAACCTTCATTAATAGTGCCAAATATTCATAATAGCGCAAATATATTAATAGCGGCAAATAATTGTGCCCAATAATAGCACTAAATAATAGCACCAAATATTATTTGTCACCAAATAATAGTGCCAAATAATAGCGCAAAAAATAGGGCCAAAAATTAGCGCCAATCTTTTAACATTCATTAATAGAGCCATATATTCATAATATTGCCAATATATTAAAAGCGGCAGATAAGTGCGCCAAATAATAGTGCCAAATAATAGCGCCAAAGAATAGCGCCAAACAATTGTGCCAAATAACTACGACAAATAACTGCGCCAAATAATAGTGCCATATAATAGCGCCAAATATTTTTTGGCGCCAAATATTCATAATAGCACCAAAAAATAGCGTGATATTATAGGGCCAATAATAGTGCCAGATAATAGCACCAATATATTCATAGCGCCAAATAATAGCGCCAATATATTCACAATAGCACCAATATATAATAGCGCCAAATAATAGTGCCAGTATATTCATAATAGTGCCAATAATAGCACCAATAACAGCTCCAATAGATTCATAGCGCCATTTATTCATAATAGCGCCAATATATTCATAACGCCAAATAATAGCGCCTAATAATAGTGCCAAATAATAGCGCCAAATAATTATGCCAAATAATAGTGCCAATATATAAATAGCACCAAATAAGTGCGCCTAATATTAGTGCCAAATAATTGCGCCAAATAATAGCGCCAAATAACTGCGCCAAAAAATAGCGCAAAAAAATAGGGAAAAAATAGCGCCAACAATAGCACCAAATAATAGCGCCAATAATAGCGCTAATATATTCATAGCACCAAATAATAGAGCCAATATATAATAATGCCAAATAATAGAGCCAATATATTCATAATAGTGCCAATAATAGCGCCAATAAGAGCGCCAATATATTCATAGCGCCATTTCTTCATAATAGCGCCAACATATTTATAGCGCAAAATAAATGCGCCAAATAATAGCGCCAAATAATAGCACCAAATAATAGCGCCAAATAATTGTGCCAAATAATTGTGCCAAATAATTGCGCAAAATAATCGCGCATAATAACAACACAAAATAATAGCTCCAAATATTTTTTGGCGCAAAATATATAAATAAAGCCAATTTATTGCACCAAATAATTTCACCAAATAATTGTGCCAAATAATCGCGCCAATATATAGCACCAATAATATTGCCAATATATTCATAGCGCCATTTAATTTGGCCAAATAATAGCGCTAGATAATAACACCAAATATAATAGCGCCAAATAATAGCACCAAATAATAGCCCCAAATAATATCTCCAAATAATAGCGCCAAATATTTGGCACCAAATATTCATAATAGCGCAAAATAATAGCGCCAATAATAGCGCCAAATAATAGAGTGAAATTTACATAATAGCGCCAAATATTTGGCGCCATATATTCATAGTAGCGCCAAATACTTTTGGGCACCAAATATTCATAATAGCTCTAAATAATAGCGCCAAATATATTCATAATAGCGCAAAAAAAAGCACTAATATATTCATAATACTGCCAATAATAACACCAATATATTCATAGCGCCATTTATTCAAAATCGCGCAAATATATTTATAGCGCAAAATAATTGTGACTGATAATAGTGCTAGATAATAGCACCAAATAATAGCGCCAAATAATTGCGCCAAATAATTGCGCCAAATAATTGCTCCAAATAATTGTGCAAAAATAATTGCGCCTAATAACAGCGCCAAATAATAGCGCCACATAATAGCGCCAAATATTTTTTGGCATAAAATATATAAACAACACCAATATATTGTGCCAAATAATTTCGCCAAATGATTGCGCCTATTAATCGCGCCAAATAATCGCACCTAATAATAGCACCATATAATAGCGCCAAATATAATTTAGCGCCAAATATTCATAATAGCGCCTAAATAATAGGGTCAAATAATAGCACCAATAATAGCATCAAATTAGTGCGCCAATAATAGCGTCAAATAATAGCGCCATTTAATAGCGCCAAATAATAGAGCCAAATATAATAGAGCCAAATATAAGCGCCATATAATAGCGTCATATAATAGCGCCATATAATAGCGCCAAATAATAACATCATATAATAGCGCCAAATATAATAGCGCCAATATATGACACCAATAATATTTCCAATATATTCATAGTGCCATTTAATAGCGCCAAATAATAGCGCCAAATATTAGCGCCAAATATTCGCACCATATAATAGCGCCAAATAATAGCGCCATATAATAGTACCAAATATAATAACGCCAAATTATAGCGCCAAATAATAGAGACAAATAATATCACCAAATAATAGCACCAAATAATTGGTGCCAAATATTAATAATAACGCCAAATAATAGCGCCAATAATAGCGTCAAATAATAGAGCCAAATATTCATAATAGCACCAAATATTTGGAGCCATATATTCATAGTAGTGCCAAATAATTTTTAGCACCAAATATTCATAATAGCACCAAATTATATCACCAATAAAAGTGCCAATAATAGTGCCAATTTTTGGCACCAATAATATTTGGCGCCAAATAATATGGCCAATATTTTAACATTCAAAAATAGCTCCAAATATTCATAATAGGGCCAATATTTTAACATTCAATATATTTTCAGTGTTATTTTAACATTCAATATAATAGCACCAAATATATTTTATGTGTTCTTTTAATATTCATAATAGCGAAAATATTTTAATAGTGCCGATATTTTAATAGAAACAATAATAGGGCCAAATAATAGCGCCAAATATTATTTTGCATCAAATAATAGCGCCATAAAATAGCACCAATATTTTCACATTGATTAATAGAGCCAAATATTCATAATAGCGCCAATATATTAATACCGGAAAAATAATTGCGCCTAGTAATAGCACCAAATAATAGTGCCAAATAATTGCGCCAAATATTTGCGTCAAATAACTGCACCAAATAATAGTGCCAAATAATAGCGCCATATAATAGCGCCAAATATTTTTTGGCACCAAATATTCATTATAGCGCCAAAAAATAGCGTCATATAATAGAGCCAATAATAGAGCCAAATAATAGCGCCAATAATAGCACCAATAATAGCACCAATATATTCATAACGCCAAATAATAGTGCCAATATATTCATAATAGCGCCAATATATAATATTGCCAATATATTCATAATAGTGGTAATAATAGAGCCAATATATTCATAGCGCCATTTATTCATAATAGTGCCAATATATTTATAGTGCAAAATAACTGCGCCTTATAATAGCGCCAAAAAAAAGGGCCAAATAATTGCGCCAAATAATTGCGCCAGATAATTGCGCAAAATAATTGCGCCTAATAAAAATTCCAAATAATAGCGCCATATAATAGTGGAAAATATCTGTTGGTGCAAAATATATAAATAGCGCCAATATATAGCGCCAAATAATTTCACCAAATAATTGCACCAAAAAATTGCACCAAATACTTGCGCCTAATAATAACGCCAAATAATAGCGCCAAATATTTTTTGGCACCAAATATTCATAATAACGCCAAATAATAGCGCCAAATAAGAGCGCCAAATAATAGCACCAATAATAGCGTCAAATTATGGATCCAATATTTAAACATTCCATAATAGCGCTAATAAAAGCACCAATAACAGCACCAATAATAGCGCCAATAATAGCGCCAATATATTCATAGCGCCATTTAATTGCACCCAATAATAGCGCCATATAATAGCGCCAAATATTAGTGCCATATAATAGCGCCATATAATAGTGCCAAATCATAGCGCCATATAATAGGGCCAAATATAATAGCACCAATATATAGCGCCAATAATAGCGCCAATATATTCATAGCATTATTTAATAGGGCCAAATAATAGAGGCATATAATAACGCCAAATATTAGCGCAAAAAATTAGCGCTATATAATAGCGCTAAATAATAGCATCACATAATAGAGCCAAATAATAGTGACATATAATAGCACCAAATATAATAGCACCACGTAATAGCACCAGATAATAGAGCCAAATAATGTCACCAAATAATAGCACCAAATATTTGGCGCCAAATATTCATAATAGCGACAAATAATAGCACCACATAATAGCGCAAATAATATTGCCAAATAATAGATCCAAATATTCATAATAGCGCCAAATATTTATCGCCATATTTTCATAGTAGTGCCAAATATTTTTTGGCACCAAATATTCATAATAGCACCAAATAATATCACCAATAATAGCGTCAATATTTGGCACCAATATTTGGCACCAATATTATTTGGCGCCAATATTTGCCGCTATTATTTGGCGCCAAATAATAGGGCCAATATTTTAACATTCAAAATATTTTCAGTGTTATTTTAACATTCAATATAATAGCGCCAAATATATTTTCAGTGTTATTGTAGTATTCATAATAGCGCTAATATTTTAATAGCACCAATATTTTAATAGCAACAATAATAGCGCCAAAGAATGGCGTTGGCGCCAAATAATAGCGCCAATATTTTAACATTCATTAATAGCACCAAATATTCAAAAATAGTGCCAATATGTTAATAGCGGCAAATAATTGCGTCTAATAATAGCACCAAATAATAGGGTCAAATAATAGCGCCATATAATAGCGCCAAATATTTTTTGTTACCAAATTTTCATAATAGCGCCAAAAAAATAGTAACAAAAAATCGTGCCATATAATAGCGCCAACAATATCACCAAATAATAGCGCCAATAATAGCACCAATATATTCATATCGCCAAATAATAGCACCAATATATTCATAATAGCGCCAATATATAACAGCGCCAAATAATAGCGCCAGTATATTCATAATAGTGCCAATATTATCACCAATATATTCATAGCACCATTTATTCATAATAGCGTCTATATATTTATAGCGCTAAATAATTGCGCTTAATAATAATGCCAAATAATAGCGCCAAATAATTTCACCAAATAGCAGCGCCAATATTTTAACATTCATTAAAAGTGCCAAATATTCATAATAGCGCAATATATTAGTAGCGCCAAATAATTGCGCCTAACAATAGCGCCAAATAAAAATGCCAAATAATTGCACCAAATATGAGCACCAAATAACTGCACCAAATAATATCACCAAATAATACCACTAAATAATAGCGCCATATAATAGTGCCAAAATATTTTGGCACCATATATTCATAATAGCGCCAAAAAATAATGTCAAAAATAGCGGCAAAAAATAGCGCCAAATAATAGCGTCAATAATAGCGTCAATATATTCATAGCACCAAATAATAGCACCAATATATAATAGCACCAAATAACAGTGCCAATATATTCAAAATAATGCCAATAATTGCGCCAATAATAGCGCCAATATATTCATAGCTCCATTTATTCATAATAGCACCAATATATTTATAGCGAAAAATAATAGCGCCAAATAAAAGCGCCAAATAATTTCTCTAAATAATTGCGCCAAATAATTGAGCCTAATAACAGTGCCATATAATAGCGCCAAATATTTTTTGGCACAAAATATATAAATAGTGCCAATAATAGCGCTAATATATTCATAATGCCATTTATTCATAATAGCGCCAATATATTTATAGCACAAAATAATTACGCCTAATAATAGCACCAAATAATAGCGGAAAATAATTGCGCCAAATAATTGAGCCAAATATTTGCTAAAAATAATTGCACCTAATAACAGCGCTAAATAATAGTGTCATATAAAAGCGCCAAATATTTTTTGGCGCAAAATATATAAATAGCGCCAATATATTGCGCCAAATAATTGCGCGTAATAATAGCGCCATGTAATAGCGCCAAATATTGTTTGGAGCCAAATGTTCACAATAGCGCCAAATAATAGCTCCAAATAGTAGCGCCAAATAGTAGTGCCAATAATAGCATCAAATTATGGCACCAATAATCACGCCAATATTTGGTGCCAATGTTTGGTGGTATTATTTTGCGCCAAATAATAGCGCCAATATTTAGACATTCAAAAATAGCGCCAATAAAAGCACCAATAACAGCACCAATAATAGCGCCAATAATAGTGCCAATATATAGCGCCAATATATTAATAGCACCATTTAATGGCACCAAATAATAGCGCAATATAATAGCACCAAATATTAGCACCATATAATGGCGCCATATAATAGCGCCAAATAATGGTTCCATATAATAGCACCAATGATAATAGGGCCAAATAATAGCGCCATATAATAGCACCAAATATTAGCGCCATATAATAGCCCCAAATACAATAGCACCAAATAATAGCGCCAAATAATAGCACCAAATAATTTCTCCAAATAATAGCACCAAATATTTTGTGGCAAGTATTCATAATAGCGCCAAATAATAGCGCCAAATAATAGTGCCAATAATAACGCCAAATAATAGAGCCAAATATTCATAATAGCGCCGAATATTTGGATCCATATATTCATAGTAGTGCCAAAAAAAATTTGGCACCAAATATTCATAATAGCACCAAATGTTCATAATAGCGCCAAATATTCATAATAGCGCCAAATTATAGCGCTAATAAAAGCGCCAAATAATAGCGCCTATAATAGCGCCAATATTTGGCCCCAATAATATTTAGCGCCAATATTTGGCGCTATTATTTGGCGCCAAATAATAGCGCCAATATTTTAACATTCAATAATAGCGCCAAATATTCATAATAGCGCCAATATTTTAACATTAAATATATTTTCAATGTTATTTTAGCATTCAATATAATAGCGCCAAGTATATTTTCAGTGTTATTTTAATATTCATAATAGCGCCAATATTTTAATAGCGCCAATAATAGCGCCAAATAATAGTGCGAAATATTACTTGGCGCCAAATAATAGCTCTAAATAATAGCACCAAATAATTGGGCCAAAAAATAACGCCAATATTTTAACATTCATTAATAGCACCAAATATTCATAATAGCGCCAATATATTAATAGCGGCAAATAATTGTGACCAATAATAGCGCCAAATAATAGCACCAAATAATAACGCCATATAATAGCGCCAAATATTTTTTGGCGACAAATATTCATAATTGCACCAAATAATAGCGCAAAGAAATAGTGCCATATAATAACGCCAATAATAGCGCCAACTAATAGCGTCAATATATTCATAGCACCTGTAAAGACCCGTAAAATTCAAGGGAATTTTTTTCTTAATTTTCTTTAGAATTTTACAAGAACGCGGTTTCAGACGGCACCTGATTCCGAGGCCCGGAGTGCCCGGAATTAATTTCCGAAGTTTGGCTCGGGTACGTTCAGTGAACGAATGAGCGGGAATTCCTAACTTTTGATCCGGTGCTCGGAATTGAAATCCGAGGGCACCGATGAACTCGAAGCGCCGATATTCGCTTAAAGAGACCTTTTCGGGAGTTGCGTTTGTTGCGGGATGAAAGTTAAGTTTTGGGGTTTTCAGTTGAGTTAAATAAAATTTGTGTAAGACAAATTTTATTTTTAGTTTGTTAAAAACCTACCTAAGGGGGTTGGAAGTGGGACCCACACCCACTTAACCTCCCTTGGGAGGATTAAGTGTGGTGGGGCCCACACGAACCCCTAGACTTTTCAAATTCCCTTAACCCCCTCTTAATTGACTTAAGTTACTTAATTAATTTTGGGGGTTAAACTCTTTTGAATTTCAAACTTTTGAAATTCTTTTATGTTTTGTAATAATAAAATAAGATGTTATCTTATTTTATTTTGGGTTGATCGTTTGTCTTCTTGAGAGGTGGAGAGCTCCTCTTCTTCTTCTTCAAACTCAACGAAGAACGCGAAGAACGTCGTTCTTCAACGAAGAACTTCTCTGCCGAAGAACACGATCCATCCGCGACGCCGTATCCGCGACACGACGTACTTCTTCTGCGTCATCTCTTCCGCGACGGTTTTCCGCGACGAACGCCATCGACAACGACTCTTCCTCCGACGTCAAAGGAATCGACACCGATATTCCACGACTCCGTCAACGTGCGACTATCGAGGTAGGGGTTTTTGAGTTCGTTGTTTCCTTTTTATTTGACTTTCCTCAAGACTTGACGTAGAACGCTCAAGTTCCGACGAAGAACGCCGCTCCGCTCTTCTTTGTCTTCGGTGTCAACGAGAGAGAACACCGCATCTTCCTCGGACAACCTTTGTCGGCGTACAAGGATTCGCCAACGACGTATCTCTTCGGGCGTAACTCTTCGTCATCGGATTTGACGAACGACTACCGCGACGCCCGATCTCCGCGACGTCGACTTCCGCGGACATAGTCAAATCCTCGAACTTATACCCGAGGTAGGGGTTTGTTTAATTCTTTAATTATTCCATTCTTGCTCGTGGTTCGTATAACTAACGTGGGGATGTTGATTATTTTAAGATGCGTTATTGCTTAACGTGAGGGGGCGGGACCGCATGAACACGGCCGAACCCCCTCCATCGTTCATGTTTAATTCTTGCAATGGAAGCAAAGTGGCGTGGTGCCGTCGCACCACGCGGATTACCGTGCGTTTATTTTACGCGGCGCCGTCGCGCCACGCCGAGGTAGAAACTTCAAGAACGCGACGCCGTCGCGCGGCGTTGAAAAGAATCAAAGCACGGCGAAGGGGCGCGGTGCCGTCGCACCGCGCCGGATGACGAACGCCGCGGCCGGTTCCGGGCCGCGGCGGGACGAGGAGACCGCGGCCGGTTCCGGGCCGCGGCGGAAGGGAAGACCGGCGGCCGGGCCGCCGGCGTCGGAAGCCGAAGAAGGGGACCGGAAATTCCAGTCCCGTTTGAGAAAACCGGCCGGCCAGCTGGCCGGCCGGATGACTTAAAACCGGGGAATTTAATTCCCCGGCCAACCAATAAAAACCCCCCTCTTAAAGAGGGGGGGCGGTTCTTGAAGGAGGGGGGGGGGGGGCAGCCGGCCCCCCTGGTTCACTTAAATAAACCGGCCCCCACGTGGGGGGCGGTTTCAATCAATGGGGCGCGGCTATATGCCGCGCCGACACCCAGGAACCGCGGGGCTTAGCCCCCGCGTGCGCAGCCTCGCCGCGGCCCGCCGCCACCGCGGCCCGCCGCCGCCGGCCACTGCGCCGCCGCCGGCCGCCGCCGCCGGCCAGGGGGGGGGGGGGGTCGGGCCGGGTCGGTCCGGACCCGGACCCCCCCCGTTTGAACCTGTTTTGGTTTTTGGCTCATAACTTGAGCCTCGGACCTCCGAATGACGAACCGTCTGCGGCAACGCGATCTTTGGATCGAGACGGTCGTTTCGGTATATCGCACTCAAGGTTTCGGATTACTTTGAGTTCGTCCGGGTTGGTTCATTAACGAAACCAACCGGGCCTTCGGAGCGGAAACGCTCATATCTTGAGCTACGGACGTCCGATTGACGCGCCGTCAGTCGCGTTGCGTTCCTCTTAATAAGACGGATCTTTTCGCATACTCCGCCCAAGGTTTGGACGCAGGTGGAGTACGGTCGGGTTGGTTTTGCTTTAAAAACCAACCGGGCCCCGGAGACGAAAAAAGCCAATAACTCACAGACCGGGCGTCCGATTGACGCGCCGTCTGTTTCGTTGACTCCCTCTTGACGAGACGGAACTTTTGACATACTCCGCCCGAGTTTTGGATACAGTCGGAGTATGGCCGGGTTGGATTGTACCCGAAATCCAACCGGGCCCCTGGAACGGGAAAAGCTGATATCTTTCAGACAGGACGTCCGCTTGACGAGCGTCAGCGGCGTTGGTGGTTACGTTGAGTAACGGTCCCTTTGAGTATACCCTATGGAGTTCGGGGTGCAGTTGTGATACGGCCGGGATTGGTTTCGCTCACGAAACCAACCGGGCCTCTGGGACGAAAAGGCTAATAACTCACAGACCGGGCGTCCGATCGACGCACCGTCTGTTGCGTTGAGACCCCTGTGATGAGACGGTTCTTGAGACTCTTCTTCGCGGGACCTTGTGATACTTGGAGTATCGACCAGTAGCTCATGGAGCGACCCGTGGTACTTGACAGTGGTGGTGCGCTTGGATGCAGCAGCAGACCTTGGCGGTGGAGTGCTTGGTTGTAGCGGCGGACCCGCGATACTCTACGGAGTGTATGCGCTTGGTTGTAGCGACAGACCCACGACGGTGGAGGCGTGCGTGCGGAGTACGGAGACCGTGTAGCCGACTGAGACCTGATGACTGCTTGACCGACTCGACTTGGAGTGAGTCGACTAGCCCAGTGGACGGAGCGCCCGGTATTTGGCGGCAGACCCACGGCGGACGGAGCGCCTAGTAGTTGGCAGCAAACCCGCGGTACTCATCAGGAGGAGTACCTCAGTAGGCTATTTGGGCGTGAGCGCCCGGTATTTGGTGACAGACCCTCAGCGGACGGAGCGCCAGGTAGTTGGCCGCAAACCCGCAGTACTCGACAGGAGGAGTACCTCAGCAGTCTTAGGTTAGTGAGCAGTACCTCGGAGTCGTGACAGGACCACTGTACACTCTAGAGACGGAGCTCTTCAGCAGTTACGGTTTCGATAATAAAAATCCTGGTTTGAGGTGAGACTTTTGACCTTTGTGTTTCCTCATGATTGAGATGGGTTACTTGATAACTTAGGTATATGTATGGGCATATACGTGGGTAGTGGTTATCCGTTGATCTCATGATCCTTGTGTTTCCTCATGACTGAGATGGGTTACTTGATAACTTAGGTATATGTATGGGCATATACCTAAGTAGAGTTTATCTGTTGTGATCTTCTTGTGGTTATCCTTGTTGGTTTTAGTGAGACCTTGAGGGTCTCGGGGTCCCTACTGAGTATCGTTATACTCACCCCTGCACGGGCTATGCCCGCACCTCATTGTGTTGGTTGCAGACGACGGCCAGTACTGACAGAGGCCGGTGTTCGAGGACTGGACGGTACCTGGAGGTGGACTATACGACGAGGCGGTACCCAGAGGCAGACCACTGGGCGGGACATACTCGGAGCAGACGGCGAGACCCGAGGAGCAGAGGAGCTATCTGTACCCACCCTTCAGGTGGGATTTCCAGTGGACAGCTCGGCGTAGCAGCTTTACATTTCAGTTGCTGTTTTTCCTTTTTGAGTTGTACTTTACAGTTGGGCTTGTATTTCTGGCCCCTTTTACTTTCCGCACTTTTAGTTGTACTCTGTTTTTGCTTTGTGTTACTTTCCGCTTGCTTACTCTGTGGTGTTTGTTTACTTTACAAAGGCAATGCCTTCCCTTTTTACCGGGATTTACGCCTTGGTGCTAGTCGCCAGCCCCTGGCCTATGGAAGGCGGGCTTGGGGTAGTCACGGCACGGACCCCGAGGGCGGGTCGTGACAAATTGGTATCAAAGGAGTTCGGTTCTACCGCAGAACTTATAACACTGATCTTTCTTTCTGTGAAGCAATAGTGTTAAGGGTACCTAGTGTGGTTTTCAGTTCAGGGAGTCCAGTGTTGGTGCGGGCGGCCGACGTATCCATACACCAGGACCCTGACAACTGATTTCCGACTTTGTGCACGAAAACACTGATTGCGTGTGTGTTTTCAAAAGTTTTTCCCCTTAAAACAGCTCAAACCAGGTCAGCTCACCAGGTATAATCATTTGATCGTGTTACGTTGTTTCTTTCAGGATGTCTTTTCTCAGACGACCAGCTAGAGCCCGGAGGGATGAGCGTGCTGACAGTCTGTCGAGCGACGAGGCTTCGGTACAGGGCCCTCTTGCAGTTGAGGCACCAGCGGAGGCACCAGCAGTAGGCGATGCACGACGCCTGAGCGCGCTGCACGAGTTCCAGCGCCAGCGACCGCCCAGGTTTCGCGGGGAGACGGACCCGCAGGCGGTTGAGTTTTGGCTGGAGGCTGTGGTGAGAGTCTGCAGGCTAGTGGGGACGCCGGCAGACTTCATGGTGATCTTTGCTACCAGCCTCCTTCAGGCAGCAGCAGGTAGGTGGTGGAGCCACTTGTTTCAGTTTTGCGATGAGATGAACTTCGCATGGGAAGACTTCGAGACCTTCTTCAGGGTGGAGTTTGTGCCAGTATCTCTACACCCCGAGCGTGTACAGGAGATTCTACCTTTGCCGCGTGTTTTTCGATCAGAAGCCGAGTCATCTGTGGGCAGTAGACAGATGATGCAGAGGTCCAGGAGGACCAGACCAGCAGTTGGGCGATCTCGGGTTTTAGGACCGGTGGTGCAGGGCACCCGGAGTGGGAACAGAGATAGCCGTGCAAGGAGCAGGTTGTGTTACTCATGCCGCGGAAAGGGTCACCTGGCACGTGACTGTCCGACTCCTCGATCCGCAGGCTTGGAGGGAGCCACCGAGGTTGAGGCAGCGACAAATGCTGGAGCTCTGGGAGCAGGTGGACAGGGGAGGAACTAGTGGATACATCCTTTGTACTTCTAGTTCTATGTTGATGTTGCTTTTGTGTAGCGTCTTGTATTATGAGCTGCAATAATAAAAGACGCATCCTTTGTGATTTTTTCATTCCTGTCCTCTTTTGTGATGTTACTAAGAGGTTCCAGTTGACTGTTGACTTGACCCTCACTTGTGAGACATCTACTGGAGGAGACCAGTTACCACACACTGATGCCGACAGTGTGACTCAACCCTTGGAGGCGAGAGTAACGGTTGGATCTCTTAGTAGTAGCGTCGAGGCCTTACGACGTCATCCTTGGTATGGATTAGTATCATCCATGTTAGGATTGACTATTTTAGGCAAAGAATGTGGTTCATCCAGGGAATGAGACCAGGTTTCTCTTATCGGCAAAGAAGAAATCTCGCAGCTCTCATGTGGGACCAGAGATGGTCCGGGCCACGTCAGAGGAGGTCCATGTCATCCAGGAGCGGATGAGGACAGCACAGAGCCGGCAGAAGTCATACGCTGACAGGAGGCGGAGGACACTAGAGTTCGAGGATGGTGAGCACGTCTTCTTGCGGGTCTCACCTCGACATGGTATTCGGAGATTTGGCCGAGGCGGCAAGTTATCCCCGCGCTTCATCGGACCCTTCCAGGTCCTCAACAAGGTTGGTGAGGTGGCTTATCGCCTGGATCTACCACCTCAGTTACACCGGGTGCACGACGTCTTCCACGTGTCTCAGCTGAGGAGATACGTGCACGACCCGACGCACATCTTTGATCATGTGGAGCTTGACGTTGACGATGGGGCGACTTTTACGGAGGTCCTGGTGGAGATAGAGGATCGACAGGAGCGGGTCCTACATGGGCGATCGATTCCTCTTGTGCGCAACAGATGGCGGCACGGGAATCTGCAGGAGAGCACATGGGAGCGGGAGGCTCAGATGCGTGCTCAGTACCCTCTTTTGTTTCCCTAGGTTTTTGTTGTATCTTTACGGGGACGTAAAGCCCTGAGGTGGGAGTAATGTAAAGACCCGTAAAATTCAAGGGAATTTTTTTCTTAATTTTCTTTAGAATTTTACAAGAACGCGGTTTCAGACGGCACCTGATTCCGAGGCCCGGAGTGCCCGGAATTAATTTCCGAAGTTTGGCTCGGGTACGTTTAGTGAACGAACGAGCGGGAATTCCTAACTTTTGATCCGGTGCTCGGAATTGAAATCCGAGGGCACCGATGAACTCGCAGCGCCGATATTCGCTTAAAGAGACCTTTTCGGGAGTTGCGTTTGTTGCGGGTTGAAAGTTATGTTTTGGGGTTTTCAGTTGAGTTAAATAAAATTTGTGTAAGACAAATTTTATTTTTAGTTTGTTAAAAACCTACCTAAGGGGGTTGGAAGTGGGACCCACACCCACTTAACCTCCCTTGGGAGGATTAAGTGTGGTGGGGCCCACACGAACCCCTAGACTTTTCAAATTCCCTTAACCCCCTCTTAATTGACTTAAGTTACTTAATTAATTTTGGGGGTTAAACTCTTTTGAATTTCAAACTTTTGAAATTCTTTTATGTTTTGTAATAATAAAATAAGATGTTATCTTATTTTATTTTGGGTTGATCGTTTGTCTTCTTGAGAGGTGGAGAGCTCCTCTTCTTCTTCTTCAAACTCAACGAAGAACGCGAAGAACGTCGTTCTTCGACGAAGAACTTCTCCGCCGAAGAACACGATCCATCCGCGTCGCCGTATCCGCGACACGACGTACTTCTTCTGCGTCATCTCTTCCGCGACGGTTTTCCGCGACGAACGCCATTGACAACGACTCTTCCTCCGACGTCAAAGGAATCGACACCGATATTCCATGACTCCGTCAACGTGCAACTATCGAGGTAGGGGTTTTTGAGTTCGTTGTTTCCTTTTTATTTGACTTTCCTCAAGACTTGACGTAGAACGCTCAAGTTCCGACGAAGAACGCCGCTCCGCTCTTCTTCGTCTTCGGTGTCAACGAGAGAGAACACCGCATCTTCCTCGGACAACCTTTGTCGGCGTACAAGGATTCTCCAACGACGTATCTCTTCGGGCGTAACTCTTCGTCATCGGATTTGACGAACGACTACCGCGACGCCCGATCTCCGCGACGTCGACTTCCGCGGACATAGTCAAATCCTCGAACTTATACCCGAGGTAGGGGTTGTTGTTTAATTCTTTAATTATTCCATTCTTGCTCGTGGTTCGTATAACTAACGTGGGAATGTTGATTATTTTAAGATGCGTTATTGCTTAACGTGAGGGGGCCGGACCGCATGAACACGGCCGAACCCCCTCCATCGTTCATGTTTAATTCTTGCGATGGAAGCAAAGTGGCGTGGTGCCATCGCACCACGCGGATTACCGTGCGTTTATTTTACGCGGCGCCGTCGCGCCACGCCGAGGTAGAAACTTCAAGAACGCGACGCCGTCGCGCCGCGTTGAAAAGAATCAAAGCACGGCGAAGGGGCGCGGTGTCGTCGCACCGCGCCGGATGACGAACGTCGCGGCCGGTTCCGGGCCGCGGCGGGACGAGGAGACCGCGGCCGGTTCTGGGCCGCGGCGGAAGGGAAGACCGGCGGCCGGGCCGCCAGCGTCGGAAGCCGAAGAAGGGGACCGGAAATTTCGGTCCCGTTTGAGAAAACCGGCCGGCCAGCTGGCCGGTCGGATGACTTAAAACCGGGGAATTTAATTCCCCGGCCAACCTATAAAAACCCCCCTCTTAAAGAGGGGGGGCGGTTCTTGAAGGAGGGGGGGGGGCAGCCGGCCCCCCTGGTTCACTTAAATAAACCGGCCCCCACGTGGGGGGCGGTTTCAATCAAAGGGGCGCGGCTATATGCCGCGCCGACACCCAGGAACAGCGGGGCTTAGCCCCCGCGTGCGCAGCCTCGCCGCGGCCCGCCGCCACCGCGGCCCGCCGCCGCCGCCGCCGTCCGCCGCCGCCAGCCACCGCGCCGCCCAGGGGGGGGGGGGGGGTCGGGCCGGGTCGGTCCAGACCCGGACCCCCCCCCCGTTTGAACCTGTTTTGGTTTTTGGCTCATAACTTGAGCCTCGGACCTCCGAACGACGAACCGTCTGCGGCAACGCGATCCTTGGATCGAGACGGTCGTTTCGGTATATTGCACTCAAGGTTTCGGATTACTTTGAGTTCGTCCGGGTTGGTTCGTTCACGAAACCAACCGGGCCTTCGGAGCGGAAACGCTCATATCTTGAGCTACGGACGTCCGATTGACGCGCCGTCAGTCGCGTTGCGTTCCTCTTAATAAGACGGATCTTTTGGCATACTCCGCCCGAGGTTTGGACGCAGGTGGAGTACGGTCGGGTTGGTTTTGCTTTAAAAACCAACCGGGCCCCGGAGACGAAAAAAGCCAATAACTCACAGACCGGGCGTCCGATTGACGCGCCGTCTGTTTCGTTGACTCCCTCTTGATGAGACGGAACTTTTGACATACTCCGCCCGAGTTTTGGATACAGTCGGAGTATGGACGGGTTGGATTGTACCCGAAATCCAACCGGGCCCCTGGAACGGGAAAGCTGATATCTTTCAGACAGGACGTCCGCTTGACGAGCCATCAGCGGCGTTGGTGGTTACGTTGAGTAACGGTCCCTTTGAGTATACCCTATGGGAGTTCGGGGTGCAGTTGTGATACGGCCGGGATTGGTTTCGCTCACGAAACCAACCGGGCCTCTGGGACGAAAAGGCTAATAACTCACAGACCTGGCGTCCGATCGACGCGCCGTTTGTTGCGTTGATACCCCTGTGACGAGACGGTTCTTTGAGACACTTCTTCGCGGGACCTTGTGATACTTGGTGTATCGACCAGTAGCTCATGGAGCGGACCCGTGGTACTTGACAGTGGTGGTGCGCTTGGATGCAGCAACAGACCCTTGGTGGTGGAGTGCTTGGTTGTAGCGGCGGACCCGCGATACTCTACGGAGTGTATGCGCTTGGTTGTAGCGACAGACCCGCGACGGTGGAGGCGTGCGTGCGGAGTACGGAGACCGTGTAGCCGACTGAGACCTGATGACTGCTTGACCGACTCGACTTGGAGTGAGTCGACTAGCCCAGTGGACGGAGCGCCCGGTATTTGGCGGCAGACCCACGGCGGACGGAGCGCCTAGTAGTTGGCAGCAAACCCGCGGTACTCATCAGGAGGAGTACCTCAGTAGGCTATTTGGGCGAGCGCCCGATATTTGGCGACAGACCCTCAGCGGACGGAGCGCCAGGTTGTTGGCCGCAAACCCGCAGTACTCGACAGGAGGAGTACCTCAGCAGTCTTAGGTTAGTGAGCAGTACCTCGGAGTCGTGACAGGACCACTGTACACTCTAGAGACGGAGCTCTTCAGCAGTTACGGTTTCGATAATAAAAATCCTGGTTTGAGCTGAGACTTTTGACCTTTGTGTTTCCTCATGATTGAGATGGGTTACTTGATAACTTAGGTATATGTATGGGCATATACCTGGGTAGTGGTTATCCGTTGATCTCATGATCCTTGTGTTTCCTCATGACTGAGATGGGTTACTTGATAACTTAGGTATATGTATGGGCATATACCTAAGTAGAGTTTATCTGTTGTGATCTTCTTGTGGTTATCCTTGTTGGTTTTAGTGAGACCTTGAGGGTCTCGGGGTCCCTACTGAGTATCGTTATACTCACCCCTGCACGGGCTATGCCCGTACCTCGTTGTGTTGGTTGCAGACGACGGCCAGTACTGACAGAGGCCGGTGTTCGAGGACTGGACGGTACCTGGAGGTGGACTATACGACGAGGCGGTACCCAGAGGCAGACCACTGGGCGGGACATACTCGGAGCAGACGGCGGGACCCGAGGAGCAGAGGAGCTATCTGTACCCACCCTTCAGGTGGGATTTCCAGTGGACAGCTCGGCGTAGCAGCTTTACTTTTCAGTTGCTGTTTTTCCTTTTTGAGTTGTACTTTACAGTTGGGCTTGTATTTCCGGCCCCTTTTACTTTCCGCACTTTTAGTTGTACTCTGTTTTTGCTTTGTGTTACTTTCCGCTTGCTTACTCTGTGGTGTTTGTTTACTTTACAAAGGCAATGCCTTCCCTTTTTACCGGGATTTACGCCTTGGTGCTAGTCACCAGCCCCTGGCCTATGGAAGGCGGGCTTGGGGTAGTCACGGCACGGACCCCGAGGGCGGGTCGTGACAGCACCAAATAACAGTGTCAACATATTCATAATAGTGCCAATATTTAATAGTGCCAAATAATAGCGACAGTATATTCATAATAGTGCCAATAATAGCGCCAATATATTCATAGCGCCATTTATTCATAATAGCACCAATATATTTATAGCACCAAATAATTGCGCCTAATAATGGTAGAAATATTTTAACATTCATTAAAAGCGCCAAATTTTCATAATAGCGCCAAATAATTGTGCCTAATAATAGCGCCAAATAATAGCGCCAAATAAATACGCCAAATATTTGCGCCAAATAACTGCGCCAAATAATAGCGCCAAATAATACGGCAAAATATTAGCGACCTTTAATAGCGCCAAATATTTTTTGGCGCTAAATATTCATAATAGCGCCAAAAAATAGCGCCAAAAAATAGCACCAATAATAGCACCAAATAATAGTGCAAATAATAGCGCTAATATATGCATAGTGCCAAATAATAGCGCCAATATATAATAGCGCCAAATAATAGTGCCAATAATAGGGCCAATATATTCATAGCGTCATTTATTCATAATAGCACAAATATATTAATAGTACCAAATAATAGCGCCAAATAATTGTGCCAAATAATAGCTCCAAATAATTGCCCCAAATAATTGAGCAAAATAATTGCGCCTAATAACAACGCCAAATAATAGCACCATATAATAGCCCCAAATATTTTTTGGCGGAAAATATATAAATAGCGCCAAATAATTTTGTAAAATAATTGTTCCAAATAATAGCACCAATAATAGAATCAAATTATGGCGCCAATAATCACGCCAATATTTGGCGCTATTAGTGTGCGCCAAATAACAGCGCCAATATTTATACATTCAGTAATAGCGCCAATAAAAGCGCCAATACCAACAACAATAATAGCACCAA
The DNA here is from genome assembly GCA_963277665.1 of Viscum album. Taxonomy (NCBI): domain Eukaryota; kingdom Viridiplantae; phylum Streptophyta; class Magnoliopsida; order Santalales; family Viscaceae; genus Viscum; species Viscum album. Next base: position 901,335,733 of record OY728127.1, read on the forward strand.
TAATAGAGACAATATATTCATAGAGCCATATAATAGCGCCAAATATTAGCGCCATATAATAGTGCCAAATAATATCGCCATATAATAGCACCAAATAATAGCGCCATATAATAGCGCCAAATATAGTAGCGCCAAAGAATCGCACCTATATATAGAGCCAATAATAGCGCCTATATATTCATAGCACCATTTAATAGGGCCCAATAATAGCGCCATATAATAGCGCCAAATATTAGGGCCATATTATAGTGCCATATAATAGCGCCAAATAATAACACCATATAATAGCATCAAATATAATAGAGCCAAATAATATCGCTAAATAATATCACCAAGTAATAGCACCAAATATTTGGCGCCAAATATTCATAATAGCGCCAAATAATAGCGCCAATAATTGTGCCAAATAATAGATCCAAATATTCATAATAGCGCCAAGTATTGGGCGTCATATATTCATAGTAGTGCCAAATATTTTTTGGCGCCAAATATTCATAATAGCTCCAAATAATAGTGCCAAATTATAGTGCCAATAAAATCGCCAAATAATAGGGCCAATATAGCGCCAATATTTGGCTCCAATATTTGGCATGAATAATATTTGGCGCCAATATTTGGAACCAATAATGTTTGGCACCAATAATGTTTGGCGCCAATATTTGGTGCTATTATTTTTCACCAAATAATATCCCACATATTTTAACATTCAATAATAGAGCCAAATATTCATAATAGCGCCAATATTTTAACATTCAATATATTTTCATTGTTATTATAACATTCAATATAATAGCGACAAATTTATTTTCAGTGTTATTTTAATATTCAAAATAACACTAATATTTTAATAGCGCCAGTATTTTAATAGCGCCAATAAATAGCGCCAATATTTTAACCTTCATTAATAGCGCCAAATATTCATAATAGTGCCAATATATTAATAGCGTCAAATAATTGTTCCCAATAATAGTGCCAAAATTTTAACATTAATTAATAGCACCAAATATTCATAATAGTGCCAATATATTAAAAGCGGCAGATAAGTGCGCCAAATAATAGTGCCAAGCAATTGCACCAAATAACTGCGACAAATAACTGCACCAAATAATAGCGCCATATAATAACGCCAAATATTTTTTGGCGCCAAATATTCATAATAGCACAAAAAATAGCGCGATATTATAGGTCCAATAATAGTGCCAAATAATAGCGCCAATAACAGCGCCAATATATTCATAGCGCCAAATAATAGCGCCAATATATTCATAATAGCGCCAATATATAATAGTGCAAAATAATAGCGCCAGTATATTCATAATAGTGCCAATAATAGCACCAATAATAGCGCCAATAGAGTAATAGCGCCAAATAAGTGTGCCTAATATTAGTGCCAAATAATTGCGCCAAATAATAGCGCCAAATATTTACGCCAATTAACTGCGCCAAAAAATAGTGCCAAAAATAGCGTCAACAATAGCACCAAATAATAGTGCCAATAATAGCGCCAATATATTCATAGCGCCAAATAATAGCACCAATATATAATAACGCAAAATAATAGCACCAATATATTTATAACAGTGCCAATAATAGTGCCAATAAGAGCACCAATATATTCATAGCGCCATTTATTCATAATAGCGCCAATATATTTATAACGCAAAATAATTTTGCCAAATAATAGCGCCAAATAATAGCACCAAATAATTGCGCTAAATAATTGTGCCAAATAATTCTGCCAAATAATTGCGCAAAATAATTGCGCCTAGAAACAACACAAAATTATAGCGCCAAATATTTTTTGGCGCAAAATATATAAATTGCGCCAATATATTGCACCAAATAATTTTGCCAAATAATTCTACCAAATAATTGCGCCAATATATAGCACCAATAATAGTGCCAATATATTCATAGTGTCATTTAACAGGGCCAAATAATAGCGCCATATAATAGCACCAAATATAATAGCGCCAAATAATAACACCAAATAATAGCGCCAATATTTTAAAATTCAATAATAGCGCCAAATATCCATAATAGCGCCAATATTTTAACATTCAATATATTTTTAGTGTTATTTTAATATTCAATATAATAGAACCAAATATATTTTCAGTGTTATTTTAATATTCATAATAGCGCCAATATTTTAATAGCACCAATATTTTAATAGCGCCAATAATAGCTCCAAATATTAGCACCAAATATTATTTGGTGCCAAATAATAGCACCAAATAATAGCGCCAAAATATAGCGCCAATGTTTTGACATTCATTAATAGCGCCAAATAATAATAATAGCACCAATATATTAATAGCGGTAGATAAATGCACTTACTAATAGCGCCAAATAATAGCGCCCAATAATTGGGCCAAATAACTGCGCCAAATAACTGCGCCAAAAAATAGCACCAAATAATAGCGCCATATAATAGCGCCAAATAATTTTTTGCACCAAATATTCATAATGGCCCCAAAAAATAGCACCATATAATAGGGCCAATAATAGCGCCAAATAATAGCGCCAATAATAGTGCCAAATAATTGCGCCAATATATTCATAATAGCGCCAATATATAATAGCGCCAAAAAATAGCGCTAGTGTATTCATAATATTGCCAATAATAGCACTAATAATAGCACCAATATATTCATAGCACCATTTATTCATAATAATGCCAATATATTTATAGCACCAAATAATTGCGCCTAATAATAGGGTCAAATAATAGCGCCAAATAATAGCACCAAATAATTACCCCAAATAATAGTGCCAAATATTCATAATAGCACCAATATATTAACAGCGCCAAATAAGTGCGCATAATAATAGCGCCAAATACTTGCGCCAAATAACAGTGCCAAATAATAGCCCCAAATATTTTTCGCGCCAAATATTTTTGGCGCCAAATATTAATAATAGCGCCAAAAAATAGCGTCAATATATAATATCACCAATATATTCATAATAGTGCCAATAATAGTGCCAATACATTCATAGCACCATTTATTCAAAATCACGCCAATATATTTATAGCGTAAAATAATTGCACCTAATAATAGTGCTAGATAATAGCGCCAAATAATAGCGCCCAATAATTGCGCCAAATAATTGCGCCAAATAATTGTTCCAAATAATTGTGCTAAATTCCAGAAAGATGCAGGCCCAGGCCGAATGCCCGATCCCAATTTTATTAAAAAAAAGAGAAAAAAGCAGTACAAAGTACATAGGAAAGAAATAGAAATCCCCCGACAACAATGCCACTCAAAAGACATCATATTCCCCATCATCACCACCATCCAAGTCATCTGGATCTTCTGATTCCCACTCAGATGGAGCATATTGGTTGAGCATATTGATGTATTTCTCTCTAAGACATAACTCCCAAATAATTGTGCAAAATAATTGTACCTAATAACAGTGCCAAATAATAGCGCCATATAATAGGGCCAAATATTTTTTGGCGTAAAATATATAAATAACGCCAATATATTGCGCCAAATAATTTCTCCAAATAATCGCGCCAAATAATCGCACCTAATAATAGCGCCATATAATAGCGCCAAATATAATTTAGCGCCAAATATTCATAATAGCGCCAAATAATGGCGCAAAAATAATAGAGCCAAATAATAGCGCCAATAATAGCGTCAAATTATGGCACCAATAATAGCGTCAAATAATAGTGCCATTTAATAGCGACAAATAATAGAGCCAAATATAATAGAGCCAAATATAAGCGCCATATAATAGCATCATATCATAGCGCCATATAATAGCGCCAAATAATATCGTCAAATAATAGCGCAAAATTTAATAGCGCCAAATAATTGCGCCAATATATAGCACCAATAATATCTCCAATATATTCATAGCACCATTTAATAGTGCCAAATAATAGCGCCATATAATAGCGCCAAATATTAGCGCCATATAATATTGCCAAATATTAGCACCATATAATAGTGCCAAATAATAGCGCCAAATAATAGTGCCAAATATAATAGCGCCAAATAATAGCGCCAAATAATATCACCAAATAATAGCACCAAATTTTTGGCGCCAAATATTCATAATAGCGCCAAATAATAGCACCAATAATAGCGCCAAATAATAGGGCCAAATATTCATAATATCCCCAAATATTTGGCGCCATATATTCATAGTAGTGCCAAATATTTTTTGGCCCCAAATATTCATAATAGCGCAAAATAATAGCCCCAAATTATATCACCAATAAAAGCGCCAAATAATAGCGCCAATAATAGTACCAATATTTGGCACCAATAATATTTGGCAAAATTATTTGGCGCCAAATACTAGCTCCAATATTTTAACATTAAATAATTGTGCCAAAAATTCATAATAGTGCCAATATTTTAACATTCAATATATTTTCCGTGTTATTTTAACATTCAATATAATAGTGCCAAATATATTTTAAGTGTTCTTTTAATATTCATAATAGCGCCAATATTGTAATAGTGCCGATATTTTAATAGCGCCAATAATAGCGCCAGATAATAGCGCCAAATAACAGCGCCAAATAATAGCGCCAAAAAATAGCCCCAATATTTTCATATTAATTAATAGAGCTAAATATTCATAATAGCACCAATATATTAATACCGGAAAATAATTGCGCATAATAATTGCGCCAAATAATAGCGCCAAATAATTGCACCAAATATTTGCGTCAAATAACTGCGCCAAATAATAGTTCCAAATAATAGCGCCAAATAATAGCGCCATATAATAGCGCCAAATATTTTTTGGCGCCAAATATTCATAATAGCACCAAAAAATAGCGCCAAAAAATAGCACAAAAAAATAGCGCAAAAAATAGCGTTATATAATAGTGCCAATAATAGCGCCAAATAATAGCACCAATAATAGCACCAATATATTCATAACGCCAAAAAATAGTGCCAATATAATCATAATAGCGCCAATATACAATATCGCCAATATATTCACAATAGTGGCAATAATTGCGCCAATATATTCATAGCACCATTTATTCATAATAGTGCCAATTTATTTATAGCACAAAATAATTGCCCCTAATAATAGCGCCAAAAAAAGGGCCAGATAATTGGGCCAAATAATTCCGCCAGATAATTGTTAAAAATAATTGTGCCTAATAACAATGGAAAATAATAGCACCATATAATAGCCCCAAATATTTGTTGGCGCAAAATATATAAATAGCGCCAAATAATTTCACCAAATAATTGCACCAAATAATTATACCAAATACTTGCGCCTAATAATAGCGCCAAATAATAGCACCAAATAGTTTTTGGCGGCAAATATTCATAATAGAGACAAATAATAGCGCCAAATAAGTGTCTCGAATAATAGCACCAATAATAGCGTCAAATTATGGTGCCAATATTTAAACATTCAATAATAGCGCCAATAAAAGCGCCAATAACATCACCAATAATAGCGCCAATAATAGCGCCAATATATTCATTGCGCCATTTAATTGCACCCAATAATAGTGCCAAATATTAACGCCATATAAAAGCGCCATATAATATCACCATATAATAGCGCCAAATCATAGCGCCATATAATAGGGGCAAATATAATAGTGCCAAATAATAGCGCCAAATAATAGCGCCAATATATAGCGCCAATATATTCATAGCACCATTTAATAGGGCCAAATAATAGCGCCATATAATAATGCCAAATATTAGCGCCATATAATAGCGCGAAATAATAGCGTCACATAATAGAGGCAAATAACAGCGCCATATAATAGCGACAAATATAATAGCGCCACATTATAGCACCAGATAATAGCGCCAAATATTTGGCGCCAAATATTCATAATAGCGCCAAATAATAGCACTAATAATAGTGCCAAATAAAAGAGCCAAATATTCATAATAGCGCCAAATATGTGGTGCCATATATTCATAGTAGTGCAAAATATTTTTAGGCGCCAAATATTCATAATAGTGCCAAATAATAGCACCAATAATTGCGTCAATATTTAGCGCCAATATTTGGCACCAATATTATTTGGTGCCAATATTTGGCACCAATATTTGGCGCCAATATATGGTGCTATTATTTGGCGCCAAATAATAGGGCCAATATTTTAACATTCAATATATTTTCAGTGTTATTTTAACATTCAATATAATAGCGCCAAATAAATTTTCAGTGTTATTGTAATATTCATAATAGTGCCAGTATTTAAATTGCACCAATATTTTAATAGCGCCAATAATAGCGCCAAAGAATGGCATTGGCGCCAAATAATAGCGCCAATATTTTAACATTCATTAATAGCACCAAATATTCATAATAGTGCCAATATGTTAACAGCGGCAAATAATTGCGCCTAATAATAGCACCAAATAATAGCACTAAATAATTACGCCAAATATTAGCGTGAAATAAAAGCGCCAAATAATAGCGCCATATAATAGCGCCAAATATTTTTCGGTGCCAAATTTTCATAACAGCGCAAAAAAATAGCACCAAAAAATAGCGTCATATGATAACGCCAATAATAGCACCAAATAATAACGCAAATAATTGCACCAATATATTCATAGTGCCAAATAATAGCGCCAATATATTCAAAATAGCGCCAATATATAATAGTGCCAAATAATAGCTCCAGTATATTCATAATAGTGCCAATTTTATCACCAATATATTCAAAGCACTATTTATTCATAATAGAGCCAATATATTTGTAGCGCTAAATAATTGCGCTTAATAATAACGCCAAATAATAGCGCCATATAATTGCGCCAAATAACAGCACCAATATTTTAACATTCATTAATAGTTCCAAATATTCGTAATAGAGCCAATATATTAGTAGCACCAAATAATTGCGCATAACAATAGCGCCAAATAATAGCGCCAAATAATTGCACCAAATATGTGCACCAAATAACTACACCAAATAATAGCACCAAATAATACCGCAAAATAATAGCTCCATATAATAGCACCAAATATTTTTTGGCACCATATATTCATAATAGCGCCAAAAAATAGCGCAAAAAAATAGCGCCAAAAAATAGTGCCAAAAATAGCGCCAAAAAATAGCGCCAATAATAGTGGCAAATAATAGCGCCAGTAATAGCGTCAATATATTCACAGCACCAAATAATAGCACCAATATATTAATAATAGTACCTATATATAATAGTGCCAAATAATAGTGCCAATATATTCATAATAGTCTCAATAATAGCGCCAATAATAGCGCCAATATATTCTTAGCTCCTTTTATTCATAATAGTGCCAATATATTTATAGCAAAAATAATAGTGCCAAATAAAAGCACCAAATAATCTCGCCAAATAATTGCGCCAAATAATTGCGCCTAATAACAGTGCCAAATAATAGCACCATATAATAGCACCAAATATTTTTTGGCACAAAATATATAAATAGGGCCAATATATTGCGCCAAATAATTGCACCAAATAATTACGCCTTATAATAGCGCCAAATAATAGCACCATATAATAGCGCCAAATATATTCACCGCACCATTTAATAGCGCCAATAAAAGTGCCAATAACAACACCAATAATAGCGCCAATAATAGCGCAAGTATATTCATAGCACCATTTAATAGCACCAAATAATAGCGCTATATAATAGCGCCAAAAATTCGCGCCATATAATAGCGTCATATAATACCGCCAAATCATAGCGCCGTATAATAGCACCCAATATAATAGTGCCAAATAATAGTGCCAATATATTGCGCCGATAATAACACAAATATATTCATTGCACCATTTAATAGGTCAAATAATAGCGCCATATAATAGCGTCAAATATTAGCACCATATAATAGCATTAAATATCAGTGCCATATAATAGTGCCAAATAATAGCGCCATATAATAGTGTCAAATATAATAGCGCAAAATAATAGCGCCAAATAATAGCGCCAATAGTAGCGCCAAATAATAAAGCCAAATATTCATAATAGCGCCAAATATTTGTCGTCATATATTCTTAGTAGCGCCCAATATTTTTTGGCGCCAAATATTCATAATAGCGCCAAATAATAGCGCCAATATTTGGCGCCAATATTTTGTCCTAATAATATTTTGCACAAATATTTTTCACTATTATTTGGCACCAAATAATAGCACCAATATATTAACATTCAATAATAGCTCCAAATATTCATAATAGCACCAATATTTTAACATTCAATATATTTTCATTGTTATTTTAACATTCAATATAATAGCACCAAATATATTTTCAGTGTTATTTTAATATTTATAATAGTGCCAATATTTTAAAAGCACCGATATTTTAATAGCGCCAAATAATAATGCCAAATATTATTTGGTGCTAGATAATTGCGCCAAATAATATCGCCAAAAAAATAGCGCCTATATTTTAACATTAATTAATAGCACCAAATATTCATAATAGGGCCAATACATTAATTGCAGCAAATAATTGTGCCTAATAATAGTTCCAAATAATTGCGCAAAATAATTACGCCAAATAACTTCGCCAAATAAGAGCGCCAAATAATAGTTCCATATAATAGCTCAAAATATTTTTTGGCACCAAATATTCATAATAGCGCCAATAATAGTGACAATATATTCATAGCGCCAAATAATAGTGCCTATATATTAATAATAGCACCAATATATGATAGTGCTAAATAATAAGACCACTATACTCATAATAGTTCCAATAATAGCGCTAATATATTCATAATTCCATTTATTCATAATAGCGCCAATATATTTATATCGAAAAATAATTGGGCCTAATAATAGCACCAAATAATAGTGCCAAATAATTGCACCAAATAATTGAGCCAAATATTTGCGCAAAATAATTTCACCTAATAACAGCGCCAAATAATAGCGCCAAATATTTTTTGGTGCAAAATATATAAATAGCGCCAAATAATTGCAACTAATAATAACGCCATATAATAGCGCCATATAATAGCGCCAAATATTTTTTGGCACCAAATGTTTATAATAGCGCCAAATAATAGTTCCAAATAATAGCGCCAAATAATAGTGCCAATAATAGCGTCAAATTATGGCGCCAATAATCGCGCCAATATTTGGCACCAATGTTTGGCGGTATTATTTTGCACCAAATAATTGTGCCAATATTTAACCATTCAATAATAGCGCCAATAAAATCGCCAATAACAGCACAAATAATAGCGCCAATAATAGTGCCAATATATAGCGCCAATATATTCATAGCGCCAAATAATAGCGCAATATAATATCACCAAATATTAGCACCATATAATGGCGTCATATAATAGCGCCAAATAATGGCGCCATATAATAGAGCCAAATATAATAGGTCCAAATTATAGCACCAAATATATAGCGCCAATATATTCATGGCGCCATTTAATAGGGCCAAATAATAGCGCCATATAATAGCGCCAAATATTAGCACCATATAATAGCCCCAAATATAATAGCACCAAATAATAGCGCCAAATAATAGCGCTAAATAATTTCTCCAAATAATAGCACCAAATATTTGGCGGCAAGTATTCATAATAGCGCCAAATAATAGCGCCAAATAATAGCTCCAATAATGGAGCCAAATAATAGAGCCAAATTTTTATAATAGTGGAAAATATTTGGCTCCATATATTCATTGTAGCACCAAAAAAAATTTTGGTGCCAAATATTCATAATAGCGCCAAATAATAGTGCTAATAAAAGCGCCAAATAATAGTGCCAATAATAGTTCCAATATTTGGCACCAATAATATTTGGCGCCAATATTTGGCGCTATTATTTGGTGCCAAATAATAGCGCCAATATTTTAACATTCAATAATTGCGCCAAATATTCAAAATAGCGCCATTATTTTAACATTAAATATACTTTCAATGTTATTTTAACATTAAATATAATATCGCCAAATATATTTTCAGTGTTATTTTAATATTCATATTAGCGCCAATATTTTAATAGCGCCAAATATTACTTTGCGCCAAATAGTATCTACAAATAATGGCGCCAAATAATAGGGCAAAAAAATAGCGCCAATATTTTAACATTCATTAATAGCACCAAATATTCATAATAGCACCAATATATTAATAGCGGCAAATAATTATGCCCAATAATAGCACCAAATAATAGCACTAAATAAATTCGCCAAATATTTACGCCAAATAACTGCGCCAAATAATAGCGCCAAATAATAGCGCCATATAATAGCCCCAAATATTTTTTGGCGATAAATATTTATAATAGCACCAAATAATAGCGCCAAAAAATAGCGCCATATAATAGCGCCAATAATAGTGCCAAATAATAGCGCCAATAATAATGCCAATATATTCATAGCGCCAAATAATAGTGTCAACATATTCATAATAGCGCCATCATATAATAGCACCAAATAATAGTGCCAGTATATTCATAATAGTGCCAATAATATAGCCAATATAGTCATAGCGCCATTTATTCATAATAGCGCAAATATATTTATAGCACCAAATAATTGCGCCTAATAATAGTGCCAATATTTTAAAATTAATTAAAAGCACAAAATTTTCATAATAGCGCCAATATATTAATAGCGCCAAATAATTGCGCCTAATAATAGCACCAAATAAATGCACCAAATATTTGCACCAAATAACTGCGCCAAATAAGTGTGCCAAATAATATGGCCAAATATTGGCGACATATAATAGTGCCAAATATTTTTTGGCGCCAAATATTCATAATAGCGCCAAGAAATAGCACCAAAAAATAGCGCCAAATAATAGTGCTAATAATAGCACCAAATAATAGCGCCAATATATCCATAGCGCCAAATAATAGCGCCAATATATAATAACTTCAAATAATAGTGACAATAATAGCACCAATATATTCATAGCGCCATTTATTCCTAATAGCACCAATATATTTATAGTGCCAAATAATAGTGCCAAATAATTGTGCCAAATAATAGCGCCAAATAATTGCGCCAAATAATTGCGCAAAATAATTGCGCCTAATAACAGCGCCAAATAATAGCGCCATATAATAGCCCCAAATATTTTTTGCTGAAAAATATATAAACAGCGCCAATATATTGCGCCAAATAATTTCGTCAAATAATTGCGCCAAATAATAGCACCAATAATAGCATCAAATTATGGCACCAATAATCGCGCCAATATTTAGCGCAATTATTTTGTGCCAAATAATAGCACCAATATTTAAACATTCAATAATAGAGCCAATAAAAGCGCCAATAATAGCAACAATAATAGCGCCAATAATAGCGCCAATATATTCATAGCGCCATTTAATAGTGCCAATATATTCATAGCACCATATAATAGTGCCAAATATTAGCGCCATATAATAGCGCGATATAGTATCGCCATATAATAGTGCCATATAATAGCGCCATATAATAGCGCCAAATATAATAGCGCAAAATAATCGCGCCTATATATAGATCCAATAATAGCGCCTATATATTCATAGCTCCATTTAATAGGGCCAAATAATAACGCCAAATATTAGGGCCATATTATAGCGCCATATAATAGCGCCAAATAATAGCGCAATATAATTGCACCAAATATAATAGCGCCAAATAATAGCACCAAATAATAGCGCCAAATAATATCGCCAAGTAATAGCACCAAATATTTGGCGTCAAATATTCATAATAGCGCCAAATAATAGCGCCAATAATTACGCCAAATAATAGCGCCAATAATTGCGCCAAATAATAGATCCAAATATTCATAATAGCGCCAAGTATTTGGCGCCATATATTCACAGTAGCACCAAATATTTCTTGGCACCAAATATTCATAATAGCGCCAAATAATAGTGCCAATAAAAGTGCCAAATAATAGGGCCAATAATAGCGCCAATATTTGGCACCAATAATATTTGGCACCAATATTTGGCGCTATTATTTTTCACCAAATAATAGCGCCAATATTTTAATATTCAATAATAGCGCAAAATATTCATAATAGCGCCAATATTTTAACATTCAATATAATTTCAGTGTTATTTTAACATTCAATATAATAGCGCCAAATTTATTTTCAGTGTTATTTTTATATTCACAATAGAGCCAATATTTTAATAGCACCAATATTTTAATAGCGCCAATAAATAGCGCCAATATTTTAACCTTCATTAATAGCGCTAAATAATAGCGCCAAATTATATCACCAATAAAAGCACCAAATAATAGCGCCAATAATAGCACCAATAATTGGCACCAATAATATTTGGCAAAATTATTTGGCACCAAATAATAGTGCCAATATTTTAACATTCAATAATAGTCCCAATATTTTAACATTCAATATATTTTCAGTGTTATTTTAACATTCAATATAATAGCTCCAAATATATTTTAAGTGTTCTTTTAATATTCATAATAGCGTCAATATTTTAATAGTGCTAATATTTTAATAGCGCCAATAATAGCGCCAAATAATAGCTCCAAATATTATTTTGCGCAAATAATAGCGCCAAATAATAGCGCCAAAAAATATCCCCAATATTTTCACATTAATTAATAGAGACAAATATTCAGAATAGCGCCAATATATTAATACCGGAAAATAATTGCGCATAATAATTGCGCCAAATAATAGAGCCAAATAATTGCGCCAAATAATTGCATCAAATAACTGCGCCAAATAATAGTGCCAAATAATAGTGCCAAATAATAGCGTCATATAATAGCGCCAAATATTTATTGCCGCCAAATATTCATAATAGCGCCAAAAAATAGCACCAAAAAATAGCGTCATATAATAGTGCCAATAATAGCGCCAAATAACTGCACCAATAAATTCATAACGCCAAAAAATAGTGCCAATATATTCATAATAGCGCCAATTTACAATATCGCCAATATATTCACAATAGTGGCAATAATTGCGCCAATATATTCATAGCACCATTTATTCATAATAGTGCAAATATATTTATAGCACAAAATAATTGCGCCTAATAATAGCGCCATACAAAAGGCCTAGATACAATTAATTCCGCCAGATAATTGCGCAAAATAATTGGGCCTAATAACAATGCCAAATAATAGGGCCATATAAATGCCCCAAATATTTGTTGGCGCAAAATATATAAATAGCGCCAATATATAGCACCAAATAATTTCACCAAATAATTGCGCCAAATAATTGCACCAAATACTTGCGCCTAATAATAGCGCCAAATAATAGCACCAAATAATTTTTGGTGGCAAATATTCATAATAGCGACAAATAATAGCGCCAAATAAGAGCCCCAAATAATAGCACCAATAATAGCGTCAAATTATGGCGCCAATATTTAAACATTCAATAATAGCGCCAATAAAAGCGCCAATAACATCACTAATAATAGCGCCAATAATAGCGCCAATATATTCATTGCGCCATTTAATTGCACCCAATAATAGAGCCATATAATAGAGCCAAATATTAGCACCATATAAATGTGCCATATAATATCGCCATATAATAGCGCCAAATCATAGCGCCATATAATAGGGCCAAATATAATAGTGCCAAATAATAGCGCCAATATATAGCGCCAATATATTCATAGCACTATTTAATAGGGCCAAATAATAGCGCCATATAATAACGCCAAATATTAGCGCCATATAATAGCGCTAAATAATATCCTCACATAATAGAGCCAAATAATAGCGCCAAATATAATAGCGCCACATAATAGCACCAGATAATAGCGCCAAATAATAGCACCAAATATTTGGCGCCAAATATTCATAATAGCGCCAAATAATAGCGCCACATAATAGCGCCACATAATAGCGCAAATAATAGTGCCAAATAATAGAGCCAAATATTCATAATAGCGCCAAATATTTGGCGCCATATATTCATAGTAGTGCAAAATATTTTTTGGCGCCAAATATTCATAATAACGCCAAATAATAGCACCAATAATAGCGTCAATATTTGGCGCCAATATTTGGTGCTATTATTTGGTGCCAAATAATAGGGCCAATATTTTAACATTCAATATATTTTCAGTGTTATTTTAACATTCAATATAATAGCGCCAAATATATTTTCAGTGTTATTGTAATATTCATAATAGCGCCAATATTTAAATAGCACCAATATTTTAATAGCGCCAATAATAGCGCCAAAGAATGGTGTTGGCGCCAAATAATAGCGCCAATATTTTAACATTCATTAATAGCACCAAATATTCATAATAGTTCCAATATGTTAATAGCGGCAAATAATTGTGCCTAATAATAGCACCAAATAATAGCGTCAAATAATTACGCCAAATATTAGCGTGAAATAAGAGCGCCAAATAATAGCGCCAAATAATAGCGCCATATAATAGCGCCAAATATTTTTCGGTGCCAAATTTTCATAATAGCGTCAAAAAATAGCACCAAAAAATAGCGTCATATAATAGCGCCAATAATAGCACCAAATAATAGCGCTAATAATAGCACCAATATATTCATAGCGCCAAATAATAGCGCCAATATATTCTAAAGAGCGCCAATATATAATAGCGCCAAATAATAGCTCCAGTATATTCATAATAGTGCCAATATTATCACCAATATATTCAAAGCACTATTTATTCATAATAGCGCCAATATATTTGTAGCGCTAAATAATTGTGCTAAATAATAACGCCAAATAATAGCGCCAAATAATTGTGCCAAATAACAGCACCAATATTTTAACATTCATTAATAGTGCCAAATATTTGTTATAGAGCCAATATATTAGTAGCACCAAATAATTGCGCCTAACAATAGCACCAATTAATAGCGCCAAATAATTGCACCAAATATGTGCACAAAATAACTACACCAAATAATAGCACCAAATAATACTGCCAAATAATAGCGTCATATATTAGCGCCAAATATTTTTTGGCGCCATATATTCATAATAGCGCCAAAAAATAGCGCAAAAAAAATAGTTCCAAAAAATAGTGCCAAAAATAGCGCCAAAAAATAGCGCCAATAATAGCACCACATAATAGTGCCAATAATAGCGTCAATATATTCATAGCACCAAATAATTGCGCCAATATATTAATAATAGTACCTATATATAATAGCGCCAAATAATAGTGCCAATATATTCATAACAGTGCCAATAATAGCTCCAATAATAGCGCCAATATATTCATAGCTCCTTTTATTCATAATAGTGCCTATATATTTATAGCAAAAATAATAGCGCCAAATAAAAGTGCCAAATAATGTCGCCAAATAATTGCGCCAAATAATTGCGCCTAATAACAGCGCCAAATAATAGTGCCATATAATAGCGCCAAATATTTTTTGGCACAAAATATATAAATAGGGCCAATATATTGCGCCAAATAATTGCACCAAATAATTACGCCTTATAATAGCGCCAAATAATAGCACCATATAATAGCGCCAAATATATTCACAGCACCATCTAATAGCGCCAATAAAAGTGCCAATAACAACACCAATAATAGCGCCAATAATAGCGCAAGTATATTCATAGCACCATTTAATAGCACCAAATAATAGCTCCATATAATAGCGCCAAATATTAGCACCATATAATAGCGTCATATAATACCGCCAAATCATAGCGCCGTGTAATAGCACCCAATATAATAGTGCCAAACAATAGCGCCAATATATAGCGCCGATAATAACACAAATATATTCATTGCGCCATTTAATTGGTCAAATAATAGCGCCATATAATAGCGCCAAATATTAGCACCATATAATAGCGTCAAATATTAGTGCCATATAATAGTGCCAAATAATAGCGCCATATAATAATGCAAAATATAATAGTGCAAAATAATAGCCCCAAATAATAGCGCCAATAGTAGTGCCAAATAATATAGCCAAATATTCATAATAGCACCAAATATTTGTCACCGTATTTTCATAGTAGCGCCCAATATTTTTTGGCGCCAAATATTCATAATAGCGCCAAATAATAGCGCCAATATTTGGTCCTAATAATATTTTGTGCAAATATTTTTCACTATTATTTGGCACCAAATAATAGCACCAATATATTAACATTCAATAATAGCGCCAAATATTCATAATAGCACCAATATTTTAACATTCAATATATTTTCATTATTATTTTAACATTAAATATAATAGCGCCAAATATATTTTCAGTATTATTTTAATATTCATAATAGCGCCAATATTTTAAAAGCACCGATATTTTAATAGAGCCAATAATAGTGCCAAATAATAGTGCCAAATATTATTTGGCGCCAGATAATTGCGCCAAATAATATCACCAACAAAATAGTGCCAATATTTTAACATTAATTAATAGCGCCAAATATTCAAAATAGCGCCAATACATTAATTGCAGCAAATAATTGTGCCTAATAATAGCGCCAAATAATTGCGCAAAATAATTGCGCCAAATAACTGCGCCAAATAATAGTGCCATATAATAGCTCCAAATATTTTTTGGCGCCAAATATTCATAATAGCGCCAATAATAGTGCCAATAATAGTGACAATATATTCATAGCGCCAAATAATTGCGCCTATATTTTAATAATAGCACCAATATATGATAGTGCCAAATAATAACACCACTATACTCATAGTAGTTCCAATAATAGCACCAATAATAGCGCTAATATATTCATAATTCCATTTATTAATAATAGCACCAATATATTTATATCGCAAAATAATTTTGCCTAATAATAGCGCCAAATAATAGTGCCAAATAATTGCACCAAATAATTGAGCCAAATATTTGCGCAAAATAATTGCACCTAATAACAGTGCCAAATAATAGCGCCAAATATTTTTTGGTGCAAAATATATAAATATCGCCAATATATTGTGCCAAATAATTGCGCCAAATAATTGCGCCTAAGAATAACGCCATATAATAGCGCAATATAATAGTGCCAAATATTTTTTGGCACGAAATGTTCATAATAGCGCCAAATAATAGTTCCAAATAATAGCGCCAATAATAACATCAAATTATGGGGCCAATAATCGTGCCAATATTTGGGACCAATGTTTGGCGGTATTATTTTGCACCAAATAATTGCGCCAATATTTAAACATTCAATAATACACCAATAAAAGCACCAATAACAGCACCAATAATAGCGCCAATAATAGTGCCAATATATAGCGCCAATATATTCATAGCTCCATTTAATAGCGCCATTAATAGCGCAATATAATATCGCCAAATATTAGCACCATATAATGGCGCCATATAATAGCGCCAATTAATGGCGCCATATAATAGAGCCAAATATAATAGGTCCAAATTATAGCACCAAATATATAGCGCCAATAATAGCGTCAATATATTCATGGCGCCATTTAATAGGGCCAAATAATAGCGCCATATAATAGCGCCAAATATTAGCACCATATAATAGCCCCAAATATAATAGCACCAAATAATAGCGCCAAATAATAGCGCCAAATAATTTCGACAAATAATAGCACCAAATATTTGGTGGCATGTATTCATAATAGCTCCAAATAATAGCGCCAAATAATAGCGCCAATAATGGCGCCAAATAATAGAGCCAAATATTTATAATAGTGGCAAATATTTGGCTCCATATATTCATAGTAGCACCAGAAAAAAGTTTGGTGCCAAATATTCATAATAGCGCCAAATTATAGTGATAATAAAAGCGCCAAATATTAGCGCCAATAATAGTGCCAATATTTGGCACCAATAATATTTGGCGCCAATATTTGGCGCTATTATTTGGCGCCAAATAATAGATCCAATATTTTAACATTCAATAATTGCGCCAAATATTCAAAATAGAGCCATTATTTTAACATTATATATATTTTCAATGTTATTTTAACATTCAATATAATATCGCCAAGTATATTTTCAGTGTTATTTTAATATTCATAATAGCGCCAATATTTTAATAGCGCCAAATATTACTTGGCGCCAAATAATATCTCCAAATAATAGCGCCAAATAATAGGGCAAAAAAATAGCGCTAATATTTTAACATTCATTAATAGCACCAAATATTCATAAGAGCACCAATATATTAAAAGCGCAAATAATTATGCCCAATAATAGCGCCAAATAATAGCACTAAATAAATTCGCCAAATATTTACGCCAAATAACTACGCCAAATAATAGCTCCAAATAATAGCGCCATATAATAGCGCCATATATTTTTTGGCGAAAAATATTCATAATAGCACCAAATAATAGCGCCAAAAAATAGCACCATATAATAGCGCCAAATAATAGCGCCAAATAATAGCGCCAATAATAACGCCAATATATTCATAGCGCCAAATAATATTGTCAACATATTCATAATAGCGCTAATATATAATAGCACCAAATAATAATGTCAGTATATTCGTAATAGTGCCAATAATAGAGCCAATATATTCATAGCGCCATTTATTCATAATAGCGCGAATATATTTATAGCACCAAATAATTGCGCCTAATAATAGCGCCAAATAATTGCGCCAATATTTTAACATTCATTAAAATCAAAAAAATTTCATAATAGCGCCAATATATTAATAGCGCCAAATAATTGTGCCAAATAATAGCGCCAAATAATAACGCCAAATAAATGCACCAAATATTTGCACCAAATAACTGCGTCAAATAATACGGCCAAATATTGGCGACATATAATAGTGCCAAATATTTTTTGGCGCCAAATATTCATAATAGCGCCAAAAAATAGTGCCAAAAAATAGCGCCAATAATAACACCAAATAATAGCGCAAATAATAGCTCCAATATATGCATAGCGCCAAATAATAGCGCCAATATATAATAGTGCCAAATAATAGTGCCAATAATAGAGCCAATATATTCATAGCGCCATTTATTCCTAATAGCGCCAATATATTTATAATGTGAAATAATAGTGCCAAATAATTGTGCCAAATAATAGCACCAAATAATTGCGCCAAATAATTGTGCAAAATAATTGCGCCTAATAACAGCGCCAAATAATAGCGCCATATAATAGCCCCAAATATTTTTTGGTGCAAAATATATAAGCAGCGCCAATATATTGCGCCAAATAATTTCGTCAAATAATTTCACCAAATAATAGCACCAATAATAGCATCAAATTATGGTGCCAATAATCACGCCAATATTTAGCGCTATTATTTTGTGCCAAATAACAGCGCCAATATTTAAACATTCAATAATAGAGCCAATAAAAGCGCCAATAACAGCAACAATAATAACGCCAATAATAGTGCCAATATATTCATAGCGCCATTTAATAGCGCCAATATATTCATAGCACCATATAATAGTGCCAAATATTAGCGCCATATAATAGCACCATATAGTATCGCCATATAATAGTGCCAAATATTAGCGCCATATAATAGCGGCAAATATAATAGCCCAAAATAATCGCGCCTATATATAGAGCCAATAATAGAACCTATATATTCATAGCTCCATTTAATAGGGCCAAATAATAGCGCAAAATATTAGAGTCATATTATAGCGCCATATAATAGTTCCAAATAATAGCGCAATATAATTGCACCAAATATAATAGTGCCAAAGAATAGCGCCAAATAATAGTGCCAAATAATATCGCCAAGTAATAGCACCAAATATATGGCGCCAAATATTCATAATAGCGCCAAATAATAGCACCAATAATTGCGCCAAATAATAGATCCAAATATTCATAATAGCGCCAATTATTTGGCGCCATATATTCATAGTAGCACCAAATATTTTTTGGCACCAAATATTCATAATAGGGCCAAATAATAGTGCCAAATTATTGTGCCAATAAAATTGCCAAATAATAGGGCCAATAATAGCACCAATATTTGGCACCAATAATATTATGCACCAATATTTGGCGCTATTATTTTTCACCAAATAATAGCGCCAATATTTTAACATTCAATAATAGCGCAAAATATTCATAATAGCACCAATATTTTAATAGCACCAATATTTTAATAGCACCAATAAATAGCGCCAATATTTTAACCTTCATTAATAGTGCCAAATAATCATAATAGCACCAATATATTAATAGCGGCAAAAATTTTTGCCCAATAATAGCAATAAATAATAGCGCCAAATATTATTTGGCACCAAATAATACTGCCGAATAATAGCGCAAAAAATAGCACAAAAAATTAGCGCCAATCTTTTAACATTCATTAATAGAGCCATATATTCATAATAGTGCCAATATATTAAAAGCGGCAGATAAGTGCGCCAAATAATAACGCCAAATAATAGCGCCAAAGAATAGCGCCAAACAATTGTGCCAAATAACTGCGACAAATAACTGCGCCAAATAATAGCGCCAAATAATAGCACCATATAATAGGGCCAAATATTTTTTGGCACCAAATATTCATAATAGCACCAAAAAATAGCGTGATATTATAGGGCCAATAATAGTGCCAGATAATAGCGTCAATATATTCATAGCGCCAAATAATAGCGCTAATATATTCATAATAGCACCAATATATAATAGCGCCAAATAATAGTTCCAGTATATTCATAATAGTGCCAATAATAGCCCCAATAACAGCGCCAATTGATTCACAGCGCCATTTATTTATAATAACGCCAATATATTCATAGTGCCAAATAATAGCGCCTAATAATAGTGCCAAATAATAGCGCCAAATAATTATGCCAAATAATAGTGCCAATATAAAAATAGCACCAAATAAGTGCGCCTAATATTAGTGCCAAATAATTGCGCCAAATTATAGTGCCAAATATTTTCCCCAAATAACTGCGCCAAAAAATAGCGCAAAAAAAATAGGGAAAAAAATTGCGCCAATAATAGCACCAAATAATAGGACCAATAATAGCGCTAATATATTCATAGCGCCAAATAATAGAGCCAATATATAATAATGCCAAATAATAGTGCCAATATATTCATAATAGTGCCAATAATAGCGCCAATAAGAGCGCCAATATATTCATAGCGCCATTTATTCAGAATATCTCCAACATATTTATAGCGCAAAATAATTGCGCCAAATAATAGCGCCAAATAATAGCGCCAAATAATTGTGCCAAATAATTGTGCCAAATAATTGCGCAAAATAATTGCACATAATAACAACACAAAATAATAGCTCCAAATATTTTTTGGCGCAAAATATATAAATAAAGCCAATTTATTGCACCAAATAATTTCACCAAATAATTGTGCCAAATAATCGCGCCAATATATAGAACCAATAATATTTCCAATATATTCATAGAGCCATTTAATTTGGCCAAATAATAGCGCCAGATAATAGCACGAAATATAATAGCGCCAAATAATAGCACCAAATAATATCCCCAAATAATATCGCCAAATAATAGCGCCAAATATTTGGCACCAAATATTCATAATAGCGCCAAATAATAGCGCCAATAATAGCGCCAAATAATAGAGTGAAATTTTCATAATAGTGCCAAATATTTGGCGCCATATATTCATAGTAGCACCAAATACTTTTGGGCACCAAATATTCATAATAGCTCTAAATAATAGCGCCAAATATATTCATAATAGCGCAAAAAAAAAGCGCCAATATATTCATAATACTTCCAATAATAATGCCAATATATTCATAGCGCCATTTATTCAAAATCGCGCAAATATATTTATAGCCAAAATAATTGCGACTGATAATAGTGCTAGATAATAGCACAAAATAATAGCGCCAAATAATTGCGCCAAATAATTGCGCCAAATAATTGCCTCAAATAATTATGCAAAATAATTGCGCCTAATTACAGCGCCAAATAATAGCGCCACATAATAGCGCCAAATATTTTTTGGCATAAAATATATAAATAACACCAATATATTGTGCCAAATAATTTCGCCAAATGATTGCGCCTATTAGTTGCGCCAAATAATCGCACCTAATAATAGCACCATATAATAGCACCAAATATAATTTAGCGCCAAATATTCATAATAGCGCCAAAATAATAAGGCCAAATAATAGCGCCAATAATAGCATCAAATTAGTGTGCCAATAATAGCATCAAATAATAGCGCCAAATAATAGAGCCCAATATAATAGAGAAAAATATAACCGCCATATAATAGCATCATATAATAGCACCATATAATAGCGCCAAATAATAGTGCCATATAATACCGCCAAATATAATAGCGCCAATATATAACACCAATAATATCGCCAATATATTCATAGCGCCATTTAATAGCGCCAAATATTAGCGCCAAATATTAGCACCATATAATAGCGCCAAATAATAGCGCCATATAATAGCGCCAAATATAATAACGCCAAATAATAGCGCCAAATAATAGAGACAAATAATATCACCAAATAATAGCACCAAATATTTGGTGCCAAATATTCATAATAGCGCCAAATAATAGCGCCAATAATAGCGTCAAATAATAGAGCCAAATATTCATAATAGCACCAAATATTTGGCGCCATATATTCATAGTAGTGCCAAATATTTTTTGGCACCAAATATTCATAATAGCACCAAATAATAGTGCCAAATTATATCACCAATAAAAGCGCCAATAATAGCGCCAATATTTGGCACCAATAATATTTGGCGCCAAATAATAGCGCCAATATTTTAACATTCAATAATAGCGCCAAATATTCATAATAGAGCCAATATTTTAACATTCAATATATTTTCAGTGTTATTTTAACATTCGATATAATAGCACCAATTATATTTTAAGTGTTCTTTTAATATTCATAATATAGAAAATATTTTAATAGTGCCGATATTTTAATAGCAACAATAATAGCGCCAAATATTATTTTTTATCAAATAATAGCGCCATAAAAATGCACCAATATTTTCACATTAATTAATAGAGCCAAATATTCATAATAGCGCCAATATATTAATACCAGAAAATAATTGCGCCTAGTAATAGCACCAAATAATAGCGCCAAATAATTATGCCAAATATTTGCGTCAAATAACTGCACCAAATAATAGTGCCATATAATAGTGCCAAATATTTTTTGGTGCCAAATATTCATAATAGCGCCAAAAAATAGTGCCAAAAAATAGCGTCATATAATAGTGCCAATAATAGAGCCAAATAATAGCGCCAATAATAGAGCCAATAATAGCGCCAATATATTCATAATGCCAAATAATAGTGCCAATATATTCATAATAGCGCCAATATATAATATTGCCAATATATTCATAATAGTGGTAATAATAGCGCCAATATATTTATAGCACCATTTATTCATAATAGTGCCAATATATTTATAGTTCAAAATAATTGCGCCTAATAATAGCGCCAAATAAAAGGGCCAAATAATTGCGCCAACTAATTGCGCCAGATAATTGCGCAAAATAATTGTGCCTAATAATAATGCCAACTAATAGCGCCATATAATAGCGCCAAATATCTGTTGGCGCAAAATATATAAATAGCGCCAATATATAGCGCCAAATAATTTCACCAAATAATTGTGCCAAAAAATTGCACCAAACACTTTCTCCTAATAATAATGCCAAATAATAGCGCCAAATATTTTTTGGCGCCAAATATTCATAATAGCGCCAAATAATAGAGCCAAATAAGAGTGTCAAATAATAGCACAAATAATAGCATCAAATTATGGCGCCAATATTTAAACATTCCATAATATCACCAATAAAAGCGCCAATAACATCACCAATAATAGCGCTAATAATAACGCCAATATATTCATAGTGCCATTTAATTGCACCCAATAATAGCGGCATATAATACTGCCAAATATTAGCGCCATATAATAGTGTCATATAATAGCGCCAAATCATAGCGCCATATAATAGGGCCAAATATAATAGTGCCAAATAATAGCGCCAATATATAGCGCCAATAATAGCGCCAATATATTCATAGAATTATTTAATAGGGCCAAATAATAGAGGCATATAATAACGCCAAATATTAGCGCAAAAAAATTAGCGCCATACAATAGCGCTAAATAATAGCATCATATAATAGAGCCAAATAATAGCGCCATATAATAGCACCAAATATAATAGCACCACATAATAGCACCAGATAATAGAGCCAAATAATGTCACCAAATAATAGCACCAAATATTTGGCGCCAAATATTCATAATAGCGACAAATAATAGCGCCACATAATAGTGCAAATAATATTGCCAAATAATAGATCCAAATATTCATAATAGCGCCAAATATTTATCGCCGTATATTTATAGTAGTGCCAAATATTTTTTGGCACCAAATATTCATAATAGCGCCAAATAATAGCACCAATAATAGCATCAATATTTGGCGCCAATATTTGGCACCAATATTATTTGGCGCCAATATTTTCTGCTATTATTTGGCGCCAAATAATATGGCCAATATTTTAACATTCAAAATATTTTCAGTGTTATTTTAACATTCAATATAATAGCGCCAAATATATTTTCAGTGTTATTGTTGTATTCATAATAGCGCTAATATTTTAATAGCACCAATATTTTAATAGCGACAATAATAGCGCCAAAGAATGGCATTAGCGCCAAATAATAGCGCCAATATTTTTACATTCATTAATAGCACCAAATATTCATAATAGTGCCAATATGTTAATAGCGGCAAATAATTGTGCCTAATAATAGCACCAAATAATAGGGCCAAATAATAGCGTCATATAATAGCGCCAAATATTTTTTGTTTCCAAATTTTCATAATAGCGCCAAAAAAATAGTAACAAAAAATAGCGCCATATAATAGCGCCAATAATATCACCAAATAATAGCACCAATAATAGCACCAATATATTCATAGCGCCAAATAATAGCGCCAATATATTCATAATAGCGCCAATATATAATAGCGCCAAATAATAGCACCAGTATATTCATAATAGTGCCAATATTATCACCAATATATTCATAGCACCATTTATTCATAATAGCATCAATATATTTATAGCGCTAAATAATTGCGCTTAATAATAGCACCAAATAATAGCGCCAAATAATTGCTCCAAATAATTGCACCAAATAACAACGCCAATATTTTAACATTCATTAATAGTGCCAAATATTCATAATAACGCCAATATATTAGTAGCGCCAAATAATTGCACCTAATAATAGCATCAAATAATAACGCCAAATAATTGCACCAAATATGAGCACCAAATAACTACACCAAATAATAGCACCAAATAATACCGCTAAATAATAGCGCCAAATTTTTTTGGCACTATATATTCATAATAGCGCCAAAAAATAGCGCAAAAAAAATAGCGCCAAAAAATAATGCCAAAAATAGCGGCAAAAAATAGCGCCAATAATATCACCAAAAAATAACGCCAATAATAGCGTCAATATATTCATAGCACCAAATAATAGCGCCAATATATTATAGCACCAAATAATTGCGCCAATATATTCAAAATAGTGCCAATAATTGCGCCAATAATAGCGCCAATATATTCATAGCTCCATTTATTCATAATAGCGCCAATATATTTATAGCGAAAAATAATAGAACCAAATAAAAGCGCCAAATAATTTCTCCAAATAATTGCGCCAAATAATTGAGCCTAATAACAGTTCCATATATTAGCGCCAAATATTTTTTGGCACAAAATATATAAATAGTGCCAATATATTGCTCCAAATAATTGTGCCAAATAATTACGCCAAATAATTACGCCTTATAATAGCGCCAAATAATAGCACCATATTATAGTGCCAAATATATATTCACCGCATCATTTAATAGCACCAATAAAATCGCCAATAACAGCACCAATAATAGCGCCAATAATAGCCCGAATATATTCATAGCACCATTTAATAGCATCAAATAATAGCATCAAATAATAGCGCCATATAATATCGCCAAATAATAGTGCCATATAATAGCATTATAATAACCCCAAATCATAGCGCCGTATAATAGCGCCCAATATAATAGCGCCAAATAATAGCACCAATATATAGTGTCGATAATAAAACGAATATATTCATTGCGCCATTTAATAGGGCCAAATAATAGCGCTATATAATAGCGTCAAATATTAACGCCATATAATAGCGCCAAATATTAGTGCCATATAATAGTGCCAAATAATAGTGCCATATAATAGTGCCAAATATACTAATGCCAAATAATAGCACCAAATAATAGTGCCAATAATAGCGCCAAATAATAGAGCCAAATATTTATAATAGCACCAAATATTTGGCGCCATATATTCATAGTAGCGCCAAATATTTTTTGGTGCCAAATATTCATAATAGCACGAAATAATAGCGCCAATATTTGGCCCCAATAATATTTTGCGCCAATATTTGGCGCTATTATTTAGCACCAAATAATAGCGCTAATATATTAACATTCAATAATAGTGCCAAATATTCATAATAGCACCAATATTTTAACATTCAATATATTTTCAGTGTTATTTTAACATTCAATATAATAGCGCCAAATATATTTTCAGTGTTATTTTAATATTCATAATAACACCAATATTTTAAAAGCACCGATATTTTAATAGCCCCAATAATAGCACCAAATAATAGCACCAAATATTATTTGGCGCCAGATAATTGCGCTAAATAATATCGCCAAAAAAATAGGGCCAATAATTTAACATTAATTAATAGTTCCAAATATTCATAATAGCGCCAATATATAAATAGCAGCAAATAATTGCACCAAATAATAGCGCCAAATAATTGCGCAAAATAACTGCGCCAAGTAACTGCGCCAAATAAGAGCGCCAAATAATAGTTCCATATAATAGCTCTAAATATTTTTTTGGCGCCAAATATTCATAATAGCACCAACAATAGTGCCAAATAATAGCGCCAATATATTAATAGCGCCAAATAATAGCGCCTTTATATTAATAATAGCCCCAATATATAATAGTGCCAAATAATAACGCCACTATATTCATAACAGTTCCAATAATAGCGCCAATAATAGCACTAATATATTCATAATGCCATTTATTCATAATAGCGCCAATATATTTATAGCACAAAATAATTGTGCCTAATAATAGCCCCAAATAATAGCGCCAAATAATTGTGCCAAATAATTGAGCCAAATATTTGCGCAAAATAATTGCACCTAATAACAGCGCCAAATAATAGCGTCCTATAATAGCGCCAAATATTTTTTGGTGCAAAATATATAAACAGCACCAATATATTTCGCCAAATAATTGCGCCTAATAATAGCGCCATATAATAGCACCAAATATTTTTTGGAGCCAAATGTTCACAATAGCGCCAAATAATAGCTCCAAATAATAGCGCCAAATAATAGCGCCAATAATAGCATCAAATTATAGCGCCAATAATCGCGCCAATATTTGGTGCCAATGTTTGGCGGTATTATTTTGCACCAAATAATAGCGCCAATATTTAAACATTCAATAATAGCGCCAATAAAAGCACCAATAATAGCACCAATAATAGCGCCAATAATAGTGCCAATATATAGCGCCAATATATTCATAGCGTCATTTAATAGCACCAAATAATAGCGCAATATAATAGCACCAAATATTAGCACCATATAATGGCGCCATATAATAGCGCAAAATAATGGTGCCATATAATAGCACCAAATATAATAGGGCCAAATTATAGCACCGAATATATAGCGCCAATAATAGCACGAATATATTCATAGCGCCATTTAATAGGGCCAAATAATAGCGCCATATAATAGCACCAAATATTAGCACCATATAATAGCCCCAAATACAATAGCACCAAATAATAGCACAAAATAATTTCTCCAAATAATAGCACCAAATATTTTGCGGCAAGTATTCATAATAGCGCCAAATAATAGCGCCAATAATGACGCCAAATAATAGAGCCATATATTCATAAAAGCGCCAAATATTTGGATCCATATATTCATAGTAGTGCCAAAAAAAATTTGGCACCAAATATTCATAATAGCGCCAAATATTCATAATAGTGCCAAATATTCATAATAGCGCCAAATTATAGCGCTAATAAAAGCGCCAAATAATAGCGCCTATAATAGCACCAATATTTGGCACCAATAATATTTAGCACCAATATTTGGCGCTATTATTTGGCGCCAAATAATAGCGCCAATATTTTAACATTCAATAATAGCGCCAAATATTCATAATAGCGCCAATATTTTAACATTAAATATATTTTCAATGTTATTTTAACATTCAATATAATAGCGCCAAGTATATTTTCAGTGTTATTTTACTATTCATAATAGCGCCAATATTTTAATAGCACCAATAATAGCGCCAAATAATAGTGTGAAATATTATTTGGCGCCAAATAATAGCTCCAAATAATGGCACCAAATAATTGGGCCAAAAAATAACGCCAATATTTTAACATTCATTAATAGCACCAAATATTCATAATAGCGCCAATATATTAATAGCGGAAAATAATTGTGCCCAATAATAGCTCCAAATAATAGCACCAAATAATAGGGCCATATAATAGCGCCAAATATTTTTTGGCCACAAATATTAAAAATTGCACCAAATAATAGCGCAAAAAAATAGCGCCATATAATAGCGCCAATAATAGCGCCAAATAATAGCGCCAATATATTCATAGCACCAAATTATAGTGTCAACATATTCATAATAGTGCCAATATTTAATAGCACCAAATAATAGCGCCAGTATATTCATAATAGTGCCAATAATAGTGCCAATATATTCATAGCGCCATTTATTCATAATAGAGCCAATATATTTATAGCACCAAATAATTGCGCCTAATAATAGCGCCAATATTTTAACATTCATTAAAAGCGCCAAATTTTCATAATAGCGCCAATATATTAATAGCGTCAAATAATTGCGCCTAATAATAGCCCCAAATAATAGCATCAAATAACTGCGCCAAATAATAGTGATAAATAATACGGCCAAATATTAGCGACATATAATAGCGCCAAATATTTTTTGGCGCCAAATATTCATAATAGCGCCAAAAAATAGCGCCAAATAAAAACGCCAATAATGGCACCAAATAATATTGCAAATAAAAGCGCTAATATATGTATAGTTCCAAATAATAGCGCCAATATATAATAGCGCCAAATAATAGGGCCAATAATAGGGCCAATATATTCATAGCGCCATTTATTTCTAATAGCGCCAATATATTTATAGTACCAAATAATGGCGCCAAATAATTGTGCCAAATAATAGCTCCAAATAATTGCGCCAAATAATTGAGCAAAATAATTGCGCCTAATAACAACGCCAAATAATAGCACCATATAATAGCCCCAAATATTTTTTGGCGCAAAATATATAAACAGCGCCAATATATTGCGCCAAATAATTTTTTCAAAAAATTGCGCCAAATAATAGCACCAATAATAGCATCAAATTATGGAACCAATAATCATGCCAATATTTGGTGCAATTAGTGTGTGCCAAATAACAGCGCCAATATTTATACATTCAGTAATAGCACCAATAAAAGCGCCAATAACAGCAACAATAATAGCGCCAATAATAGAGCCAATATATTCACAGCGCCATATAATAGCGCCAAATATTAGCGCCATATAATAGTGCCATATAATATCGCCATATAATAGAACCAAATAATAGCGCCATATAATAGCGCCAAATATAATAGCGCCAAGTAATCACGCCTATATATAGAGCCAGTAATAGCGTTTATATATTCATAGCACCATTTAATAGGGCCCAATAATAGCTCCATATAATAGCGCCAAATATTAGGGCCATATTATAGTGCCATATAATAGCGCCAAATAATAGCACCATATAATAGCACCAAATATAATAGCGCCAAATAATAGCGCCAAATAATATCACCAAGTAATAGCACCAAATATTTGGCGCCAAATATTCATAATAGTGCCAAATAATAGCGCCAATAATTGTGCCAAATAATAGATCCAAATATTCATAATAGCGCCAAGTATTTGGCGTCATATATTCATAGTAGTGCCAAATATTTTTTGGTGCCAAATATTCATAATAGCGCCAAATAATAGTGCCAAATTATAGTGCCAATAAAAGCACCAAATAATAGGGCCAATATAGCGCCAATATTTGGCGCCAATATTAGGCACGAATGATATTTGGCGCCAATATTTGGCACCAATAATGTTTGGCGCTATTATTCTTCACCAAATAATATCCCCAATATTTTAACATTAAATAATAGCGCCAAATATTCATAATAGTGCCAATATTTTAACATTCAATATATTTTCAGTGTTATTTTAACATTCAATATAATAGCTTCAAATTTATTTTCAGTGTTATTTTAATATTCACAATAACACTAATATTTTAATAGCGCTAGTATTTTAATAGCACCAATAAATAGCCCCAATATTTTAACCTTCATTAATAGCGCCAAATATTCATAATAGTGCCAATATATTAATAGCGTCAAATAATTGTTCCCAATAATAGCACTAAATAATAGCACAAATATTTTAACATTCATTAATAGCGCCAAATATTCATAATAGCACCAATATATTAAAAGCGGCAGATAAGTGCGCCAAATAATAGCGCCAAACAATTGCACCAAATAACTGCGACAAATAACTGCGCCAAATAATAGCGCCATATAATAACGCCAAATATTTTATGGCGCCAAATATTCATAATAGCACAAAAAAATAGCGCGATATGATAGGGCCAATAATAGTGCCAAATAATAGTGCCAATAATAGCGCCCATATATTCATAGCGCCAAATAATAGCGCCAATATATTAATAATAGCGCCAATATATAATAGCCCAAAATAATAGCGCCAGTATATTCATAATAGTGCTAATAATAGCACCAATAATAGCAACAATAATTTAATAGCTCCAAATAAGTGCGCCTAATATTAGTGCCAAATAATTGCGCCAAATAATAGAGCCAAATATTTGCGGAAATTAACTGCGCCAAAAAATAGTGCCAAAAAATAGCGTCAAC
Organism: Viscum album; assembly: GCA_963277665.1. Taxonomy (NCBI): domain Eukaryota; kingdom Viridiplantae; phylum Streptophyta; class Magnoliopsida; order Santalales; family Viscaceae; genus Viscum; species Viscum album. The sequence continues at coordinate 901,366,766 of OY728127.1, forward strand.
AATAGCACCAAATAATAGTTCTAATAATAGCGCCAATATATTCATAGCGCCAAATAATAGCGCCAATATATAATAACACAAAATAATAGTGCCAATATATTTATAATAGTGCCAATAATAGCGCCAATAGGAGCACCAATATATTCATAGCGCCATTTATTCATAATAGCGCCAATATATTTATAACGAAAAATAATTGTGCCAAATAATAGCGCCAAATAATAGCACCAAATAATTGCGCCAAATAATTGTGCCAAATAATTGTGCCAAATAATTGCGCAAAATAATTGCGCCTAAAAACAACACAAAATAATAGCGCCAAATATTTTTTGGTGCAAAATATATAAATTGCGCCAATATATTGCACCAAATAATTTCGCCAAATAATTCTGCCAAATAATCACCCCAATATATAGCACCAATAATAGTGCCAATATATTCATAGTGTCATTTAATAGGGCCAAATAATAGCGCCATATAATAGCAACAAATATAATAGCGACAAATAATAGCACCAAATAATAGCCCCAAATAATAGTGCCAAATAATAGCGCTAAATATTTGGCGCCAAATATTCATAATAACGCCAAATAATAGTGCCAATAATAGTGCCAAATAATAGAGTGAAATATTCAAAATATTTCCAAATATTTGGTGCCATATATTCATTGTAGCGCCAAATACTTTTGGGCACCAAATATTCATAATAGCTCTAAATAATAGCGCCAAATTATAGCGCCAATAAAAGCGCCAAATAATAGCACCAATATTTGGGGCCAATATTTAGCACCAATATTTGGCACCAATATTTGGCCCTATTTTTTGGCACCAAATAATAGTGCCAATATTTTAACATTCAATAATAGCGCCAAATATTCATAATAGCGCCAATATTTTAACATTCAATATATTTTCAGTGTTATTTTAACATTCAATATAATAGCGCCAAATATATTTTCAGTGTTATTTTAATATTAATAATAGCGCCAATATTTTAATAGAGCCAATATTTTAATAGCGCCAATAATAGTGCCAAATAAGAGTGCCAAATTTTATTTGGTGCCAAATAATAGCGCCAAATAATAGTGTCAAAAAATAGAGCCAAATAATAGCGCCAAAAAATAGAGCCAATATTTTAACATTCATTAATAGCGCCAAATATTCACAATAGCACCAATATGTTAATAGCAGCAAATAATTGTTCCTAATAATAGCGCCAAATAATAGCACGAAATAATGGTACCAAATATTCATAATAGTGCCAAATATTCATAATATCTCCAATATATTAATAATTCCAAATAAGTGGGCCTAATATTAGCGCCATATAATAGCGCCAAATAATAGTTCCAATTAATAGCACCAAATAATAGCGCTAAATATTTTTGGCGCCAAATATTCATAATAGCACCAAAAAATAGCGCCGATATATAATAGCACTAATATATTCATAATAGTACCAACAATAGTTCCAATAATAGCGCCAATATATTCATAGCGCTATTCATCCAAAATAGCGCCAATATATTTATAGTGAAAAATAATTGCGCCTAATAATAGTGCGAGATAATAGCGCCAAATAATAGTGCCAAATATTTGCGTCAAATAATTGCGCCAAATAATTGCGCCAAATAATTTCCCAAAATAATTGCGCCTAATAACAGTGCCTAATAACTGCGCCAAATAATAGCGCCATATAATAGCGCCAAATATTTTTTGGCACAAAATATATAAATAGTGCCAATATATTGCGCCAAATAATTTCTCCAAATAATTGCACCCAATAATTTTTCCAAATAATCGAACCTAGTAATTGCGCCATATAACAGCACCAAATATTTTTTAGCGCCAAATATTCATAATAGAGCCATATAATAGCGCCAAAATAATAGGGCCAAAAAATAGCGCCAATAATATTGTCAAATTATGGTTCCAATAATAGCGTCAAATAATAGCGTCATTTAATAGCATCAAATAATAGATCCAAATATAATAGAGCCAAATATAAGCACCATATAATAGCATCATATAATAGTGCCATATAATTGTGCCAAAAAATAGCGCCATTTAATAGAGCAAAATATAATAGCGCCAAAAAATAGCGCCAATAATATCGCCAATATATTCATAGCGCCATTTAATAGGGCCAAATAATAGCGCCATATAATAGCGCCAAATATTAGCGCCATGTAATAGCGCTAAATACTAGCGCCATAAAATAACGCCAAATAATAGCGCCATATAATAGCACCAAATATAATAGCGCCAAATAATAGCGCCAAATAATATCCCCAAATAATAGCACCAAATATTTGGTGCCAAATATTCAAAATAGCGCCAAATAATAGCACCAAATATTATTGGTGCCAATAATAGCACCAAATAATAGAGGCAAATATTTAGAATAGCACCACATATTTGGCGCCATATATTCATAGCAGTGCCAAATATTTTTTGGCACCAAATATTCATTATAGCGCCAAATAATAGCGCCAAATTATATCGCCAATAAAAGCGCCAAATAATAGCGCCAATATTTGGCACCAATAATATTTGTCGCCAATATTTGGTGCAATTATTTGGCGCCAAATAATAGCGCCAATATTTTAACATTCAATAATAGCGCCAAATATTCATAATAGTGCCAATATTTTAACATTCAATATATTTTCAGTGTTATTTTAACATTAAATATAATAGTGCCAAATATATTTTCAATGTTATTTTAATATTCATAATAGTGCCAATATTTTAATAGTGCCAATATTTTAATAGCACCAATAATAGCGCCAAATAATAGCGCCAAATATTCTTTTACGCCAATCAATAGCGCCAAATAATAGCACAAAAAATAACACCATTATTTTCACATTAATTAATAGCGCCAAATATTCACAATAGCGCCAATATATTAATAGCGGAAAATAATTGCGCCTAATAATAGCACCAAATAATAGCGCCAAATAATTGCATGAAATAAATGCGCCAAATAATAGTGTCAAATAATAGCGCCAAATAATAGCACCATATAATAGCGCCAAATATTTCTTGGCACCTAGTTTTCATAATAGCGCCAAAAAATAGCGCCAAAAAGTAGCACCAAAAAATACCGTCACAAAATAGTGCCAATAATAGCGCCAAATAATAGCACCAATAATAGCGCCAATATATTTATAACGCCAAATAATAGTGCCAATATATTCGTAATAGCGCCAATATATAATATCGCCAAATAATATCACCAATATATTCATAATAGTGGCAATAATAGCGCTAATATATTCATAATAGCACCAATATATTAATAGCAGCAAATAATTATGCCAAAAAATAGCGCCAAATAATTGCGCCCAATATTTTTTGGCGCCAAATATTCATAATAGCGACAAAAAATAGCGCCAAAATATAGCGCCATATAATAGCGACAATCATAGCGCCAAATAATAGCGCCAATATATTCATAGCGCCAAATAATAGCATCAATATATTCATAATAGCGCCAATATATTATAGCTCCAAATAATAGGGCCAATATATAATCATAATAGTGACAATAATAGCGCTAATATATTCATAGCTCAATTAATTCACAACAGCGCCAATATATTTATAGCGCAAAATAATTGCGCCTTATAATAGCGCCAAATAATAGTGCCAAATAATAGCGCCAAATAATAGCGCCAAATAATTGCGCCAAATAATTGCGCCAGATAATTGTGTAAAATAATTTTGCCTAATAACAATGCCAAGTAATAGCGCCATATAATAGCGCCAAAATTTTTTTGGCGCATAATATATAAATTGCGCCAATATATAGGGCCAAATAATTGCACCATATAATTGCACCAAATAATTGCGCCAAATACTTGCGCCTAATAATAGCACCAAATAATAGCGTCATATAATAGCACCAAATATTTTTTGGCGCCAAATATTCATAATTGTGCCAAATAATAGCGCCAAATAAGAGCGCCAAATAATAGCGCCTAATAACAGCACCAAATAATAGTGCCAAATAAGAGCGCCAAATAATAGCGCCAATAATAGCACCAATATATTGTGCCAAATAATAGCGCCAAATCAGACCGCCAAATAAGAGCGCCAAATAATAGCGCCAAATAATAGCGCCTAATAATAGCATCAAATAATAGCGCCAAATAATTACGCCAAATATTAGTGCGAAATAATAGCGCCGAATAATAGCGCCATATAATAGAGCCAAATATTTTTTGGTGCCAAATTTTTATAATAGCGTCAAAAAATAATTCCAAAAAATAGCGCCGTATAATAGCGCCAATAATATCACCAAATAATAGCGCCAATAATAGCACCAATACATTCATAGCACCAAATAATAGCGCCAATATATTCATAATAGCGCCAATATATAATAGCGCCAAATAATAGCGCCAGTATATTCATAATAGTGCCAATATTAGAGCCAATATATTCATAGAGCCATTTATTCACAATAGAGCCAATATATTTATAGCGATAAATAATTGCGCTTAATAATAGCACCAAATAATTGCGCCAATTAATTGCGCCAAATAATTGCGCCAAATAATTGTGCCAAATAACAGCGCCAATATTTTAACATTCATTAATATCGCCAAATATTCATAATAGCGCCAATATATTAATAGCACCAAATAATTGCGCCTAACAATAACGCAAAATAATAGCGCCAAATAAATGCACCAAATATGTGCACCAAATAACAGCACCATATAATAGCGCCAAAAAATAGCGCCAAATAATAGCGCCAAAAAATATCACCAAATAATAGCACCAATAATAGCACCAAATAATAGCGCCAATATATTCATAGCGCCAAATAATAGCGCCAATATATTAATAATAGCGCCAATATATAATAGCGCCAAATAATAGAGCCAATATATTTATAATAGTGCCAATAATAGCTCCAATAATAGCACCAATATATTCATAGCTCCATTTATTCATAATAGCACCAATATATTTATAGCGAAAAATAATAGCGACAAATAATAGTTTCAAATAATTGTGCCAAATAATTGTGCCAAATAATTGCGCCTAATAACAACACCAAATAATAACGTCATATAATAGCGCCAAATATTTTTTGGCGCAAAATATATAAATAGGGCCAATATATTGCGCCAAATAATTGCACCAAATAAATGCACCAAATAATTACGCCTTATAATAGCGCCAAATAACAGCACCATATAATAGCACCAAATATTTTTTGGCTCCAAATATTCATAATTGTGCCAAATAATAGCGCCAATAATAGCATCAAATTATGGTGCCAATATTTGGCGCTATTATTTATCTCCAAATAATATCGCCAATATTTAAACATTCAATAATAACGCCAATAAAAGCGCCAATAACAGCACCAATAATAGAGCCAATAATAGTGCCATTATATAGCGCCAATAATAGCACCAATATATTCATAGCGTCATTTAATAGCGCCAAATAATAGCGCCATATAAAAGCGCCTAATATTGGCACCATATAATAGCGCCATATAATAGCGCCAAATAATAGTGCCATATAGTAGCGCCAAATATAATAACGCCAAATAAGAGTGCCAATATATAGCGCCAATATATTCCTAGTGCCATTTAATAAGGCCAAATAATAGCGCCATATAATAGTGCCAAATAATAGCGCCATATAATAGCGCAAAATATAATAGCGTCAAATAGTAGCACCAAATAATAGCACCAAATAATTTCGCCAAATAATAGCACCAAATATTTGGTGCCAAATATTCATAATAGCACCAAATAATAGAGGAAATAATAGCGCCAAATAATAGAGCCAAATATTCATAATAGCGCCAAATATTGGGCACCATATATTCATAGTAACGCCAAATATTTTTTTGGCACCAAATATTCATAATAGTGCCAAATAATTGTGTCAAATAATAGCGCAAATAAAAGCGCCAAATAATAGCGCAAATATTTGGTGCCAATAATATTTGGCACCAATATTTGGCGCTATTATTTGGCACCAAATAATAGCACCAATATTTTAACATTCAATAATAGCCCCAAATATTCATAATAGCGCCAAAATTTTAATATTCAATATATTTTCAGTGTTATTTTAACATTCAATATAATAGCACCAAATATATTTTCAGTGTTATTTTAATATTGATAATAGAGCCAATATTTGAATAGTGACAATAATTTAATAGCGCCAATAATAGCATCAAAAAATAGCGCCAAAAAATAGCACCAATATTTTAACATTCATTAATAGTGCCAAATATTTATAATAGCACCAACTAATTATGCCAAATATTTTAACATTCCTTAATAGCGCCAAATAATTATGCCAAATAATAGCACAAATATTTTAACATTCTTTAATAGCGCCAAATATTCATAATAGCGCCAATATATTAATAGCGCCAAATAATTGTGCCTAATAATAGCGCCAAATAATAGCGTCGAATAATCGTGTCAAATATTTTCCTGAAATAACTACGCCAAATAACAGCGCCAAATAATAGCACCAAATAATTGTGCCATATAATAGCGCCAAATATTTTTTGGCGCCAAATATTCATAATATCGCCAAAAAATAGCACCAAAAAATAGCGACAATAATAGTGCCAAATAATAGCACCAATATATTCATAGCGCCAAATAATAGCGCCAATATATAATAGCGCCAAATAATAGCACCAATATATTCATAATAGCACCAAATAATAGCGCCAATAACAGCACCAATATATTCATAGCGCCATTTATTCACAATAGAGCCAATATATTTATAGCGCCAAATATTTGAGCCTAATAATAGCGCCAAATAACAGTGTCAAATAATTTCACCAAATAAGTGCACCAAATAATTATGCCAAATAATTGCTCCAAATAATTGTGCAAACTAGTTGCACCTAATAACAGCACCAAATAATAGGGCCACATAATAGTGCCAAATATTTTTGGCGCAAAATATATAAATTTCGGCAATATATTGCTCCAAATAATTTCGCCAAATAATTGCGCCAAATAATTGCGCCAGTATTTAAACATTCAATAATAGCGCCAATAAATGTACCAATAACAGCACCAATAATAGTGCCAATAATAGTGCCAATAATAGCACCAATATATTCATAGCGCCATTTAATAGCGCCAAATAATAGGGCCATATAATAGAGCCAAATATAAGCGCCATATAATAGCGTCATATAATAGCGCCACATAATAGCACAAAATAATAGCGACAAATATAATAGCACCAAATAATAGCACCAATATATAGCGCCAATAATAGTTCCAATATATTCATAGTGCCATTTAATATAGCCAAATAATAGCTCCATAGAATAGCACCCAATATTAGCGCCATATAATAGTGCCAAACATTAGCGCCGTATAATAGCAGCAAATAATAGTGCCATATAATAGCACCAAATATAATATCACCAAATAATAGCACCAAAAAATATCACCAAATAATTGCACCAAATATTTGGTGCCAAATATTCATAATATTTCCAAACAATAGCGCCAATAATAACGCAAAATAATAGAGCCAAATATTCATAATAGCACCAAATATTTGGCGCCATATATTCATAGTAGCGTCAAATATATTTTGGCACCAAATATTCATAAGAGAGCCAAATAATAGCACCAAATTATATCGCCAATAAAAGAACCAAATAATAGCGCCAATATTTGGCACCAATAATATTTGGCGCCAATATTTGGCTCTATTATTTGGCGCCAAATAATAGCGCCAATATTTTAACATTCAATAATAGCGCCAAATATTTATAATAGCACCAATATTTTAACATTCAATATATTTTCAGTGTTATTTTAACATTCAATATAATAGTGCCAAATATATTTTCAGTGTTATTTTAATATTAATAATAGCGCCAATATTTTAATAGCGCCGATATTTTAATAGTGCCAATAATAGCGCCAAATAAAAGTGCCAAATATTATTTAGCGCCAAATAATAGCGCCAAATAATAGTGCCAAAAAATAGCCTCAATATTTTCACATTAATTAATAGAGCCAAATATTCATAATATCGCCAATATATTAATAGCGGAAAATAATTGCGCGTAATAATAGTGCCAAATAATAGTGCCAAATAATTGCGCCAAATATTTGGGCCAAATAACTACGCCAAATAATATCGCCAAATAATAGCACCAAATAATAGCGTCATATAATAGCGCCAAATATTTTTGGCGCCATATATTCATAATAGCACAAAAATAGCGCCAAAAAATAGCGTCATATAATAGCGCCAATAATAGCGCCAATATATTCATAGCGCCAAATAATAGCGCCAATATATTCATAATAGCGCCAATATATAATAGCGCCAAATAATAGCACCAATATATTCATAATAGTGCCAATAATAGCGCCAATAATAGCGTCAATATATTCATAGAGCCATTTATTCATAATAGCGCCAATATATTTGAAGTGCAAAATAATTGCGCCTAATAATAGCGCCAAATAATAGCGCCTAATAATTGCGCCAAATAATTGCACAAAATAATAGCGCCTAATAACGGTGCCAAATAATAGTTCCATATAATAGTGATTCTTGATGAGTTTTTTACATGTTATTATATCCATATAAAGTGGTTTCGTACTATGTTTCTTGTGTTCTTAATGATGGTTTCATTGGTTCCTTTGTTATTATTTCTTGTTCATTTTTAACATTGTAAAGGGTTGAAACTCTTCTTATTTAGTCTATTTGAATGATTATTATTCCACAATTTTTTATTTGATGCTTCCATATTTTATAATTTATTAATAAAAAAGGATGAGGTGGTGTTCATGTTGTGGAGTAGGAATAAACAGTCTAAACCATATACGTAATTCACATGTTCTCTTCTATTTACAAAATTGTACCATTATTGCAGATATTTTTTGTATACATTTCCACATTTACTTTCTTTTGTGGATTTATATTTCGCTTCTTTACAAAGGTTTGGCTATGGGTAGGATTCTATTTGATTCAATCGGGTGGTGGGATATGTGATACATTTAATGGATATAACTTCATGGATATTTTATTTACAATCAACCGTAAAAAAATTGAATTCCTTTCATATATTATTATAATAGAAAAATATAATCCTTAAATTGCGTATAAGGGAATCTAATTCCTGATCTATGGGTGGTTTTTTTGTCAATGGAAGATTTAAATCACATTCCCTTTAAGATACTTCATTGATATTTCTTTTCTGATGTACATTTTTTGAAAGAACCTCATAATGAATAATATCATTGAAGTATGATGTACATTTTTTGAAAGAACCTCATAATGAATAATATCATTGAAGTATCTATTTTTAAAAGTTCACCCTTCAAAAACTTTTCAAAGGAAGAACATAATCAAAATATCCATCCTAAAATTAATTCAAAATAAGTTTCTTTCTAAAAAAGTTACATCCTTGAAAATTCGACGAATAGGGTGCTCGATTAGAAAACTCCACTCACTCATCCACAAAACCGCAATCGATTCCTGGATCTACTCTTTCCCCACTATCATCTCATTTTCCATGAAATAATCCATTCCACTTCTATTGGTAATTCAGTGTTCTTGTTTTCAATCAATGAATCAGGATCCCACATCCTAGTAACGAAAAGATCTAGTATTTCATGTTGATTTATGTAACCATTGAATATGGAAATGTTCATACAACTCTCCATATTGCACGACACCGAGTTCCACTAATGTTATTGATGTGAATCCCATCATATTTCTATACATCTTCTAGTGAAAAAGATACCCCATCACAAAACCCACTAAATACTCCATTCAAATATCTCCATTTGCAAATTCCCATCAGTAAATCTACATTCATGAAACCATTACATGTCACTTACCACAACATTTTTTTTCAAATTAATTTAGCGATTGGATTACATTAATGGAATAATATTTACTCTAATTACAATTTAAGTGTTTTAATAATTTATTTATCGTTATTTATAATTTAGTTGAAAAATGAATAATATTTTATTGACAATTTTTATTTTATTTTTTAAGGTTTATATTTATTTATTTATTTAATCAAAATTGTAACATTTCAATGATTATTCGGCTTTTAGTGTGTGGTTATTATATTTTATGTGCTATATTATTTCATAAGATTTGTTGTATTTTATTAGCAATATATCAATCTCTATATATATATATATGTGTGTGTGTGTGTGTGTGTGTATTATTTTATTGTATACAATATATTACAAAATTTATTAGTGATTTATTTGTTAATATATTTATTGGATTTAAATTTAATAAGAAAACTAATCGAAAAAATAAACTACTAATATATTATTAGTATATAAATTTTTTATAATTGATATATATATATACATTATTTGATTTTATTAAATATATTATTTATTAATTTATTAGTAATTTTATAATTAATATATTATTTCAATGTAAAAATATATATCAACAAGTAAGATAATAGTATGTAAATATTTTAATTTTTCTCAAATAACTATTTTATAATTAGGTTCAATTGATAAAAACATTAAATCAAATAATTTAATTTTATATTTAATTATATTTTTTTAAATGAATGTTATAATTTATATTTAATTTATAAATTAATTAGTAATTTTGTATTTAATTAACTTCCATTAGTTCACTATTGTGTTTTATATCTTATGTATATATATTCTCATTTTATAATAAACTTGTGTACATATATTAATGTAATATATCATTTTATAAAAAATATTATTACATTGAATTTAATATATTAATATAATTTTTTGTGATGCATCACAAATTCCCATCGTCATTGTTATATTCATCCATTCTCTACTTATTTTTTTAATTATAATCAAAATAATGATATTCAAAATTTGGTGGTTTTAGATTTATTTAAAGAAATGTCAGTGTTTATATTTAATGATAGTTTTATTTTTAAAATTTAATGTTTTTTTCAATTTTGATATTAGATTTAAAATTATTTGAGAATTTATTTTGGGTTGTTTAATATTGTATAATAATTTATTAAATTATAATTTTTATTTGTTATTATAGGGTTTATATTATTGAATATTGGATTTTATTATCATTATTTTTGAATAATTAATATTTTTTCTAGTTTGGATTGTAATTTTTTTGTTATTTTTATTCAATGGATATTTTCACCCATGTTATTTCATTATATTATTTAACATTAATTATATATTATATAATTTTACAAAATATATTAGTAAGTCAATTACTGATTTTGTAATTAAAAAATTATTACAGTGTATATTATAATTTTCAATAAAATGTTTCATTGTAGTATATATATTCATATATAGTAATATATTGTTATAGTAATTGAAAAATATTTTATTAATATATAATTTAATCATAAAAACTTTATATATATTATTTTATTTAATAAAATATATTTTTTGTTATATAATTATAAATTTTATAGTTAATATATTTATTCATTTCAAAAGTTTATATTAATTCGTAATTTAATTACATGTAAATAAAATATATTATTTTTTAGGTATATAGATTAATATATTATTACATTGAAAATAAAGTTTTATTACATTGCATTTAATATATTAATATTTCATTCTATGCTGCATTATCAAAGTTTGTCATTTCTATTAGTTCCCTCTATTCTCTATTGGTTTTAATAATTATAATGGAAATAATAATTTATATAATATGGTGGTTTCATATTTATTAGATGAACTGTTAGTGTTTATATTTTACATGTACTTTTATTCAACTTACAGTTTAAAAAACATAGTCAATCACTTGTGTGAGTTTTATTTTATAATGGATAAATAGTAGATGATGAGAATGAGATAACATATATTGGTGGTCCGGTATGATTAATAAATCTTACTCGATGTGAAAGGATGAAAAAAATTAATAGTAAAATTTTGATAAGTTAAATCTCATTGGGAATTAGTGAATATCACCTTTCATTTATATATTTCTTCAATCTTGTGATAATATATATTACATTTGTCATCATATGAAAGATGATAAATATTTAGTTCTTTCACATGATACATATAATGGATAGTGAAGGATTAGTTTAATAGATATGTATGTTAATGTTAGTAAAATTGAATATACAACCCAAATCAAACAAAAAACTTCATGATAAAGGATTTTCTATGGGGTATAAGTTTACATATGATATGTGTGTTCAAGGTGGAATAAGTGAAGATAATATATATAGAGTAGAGACATTATTTAAAATTCCATTACCTATTGTTTTTTCAAAAACATTTTTTGTTTTATTTGATCAACATTTGGTTGCAATTAATTATGCTTATGAAGATCATTTTGTGGATGAGGAAGTATCTGAAAGATAATATGAGATGTTGGTAAAAAATGAAACACAAATATATTAAACATGTGTGGTAAAAAATTACATGATATTACACTTGTGGTTATTAGGTAGGATTGGGATGTAGTGACACCAATAACCGAGTTTGAATGTATTTTCAAACAAATAATTGATAGAAGGATTTATGATTAATTTTTTATTGGCAGATTATTTTATAGAAAAAAAGGAATTAAAAAATTATAAAATTACTCAGTTAAAGATCATTATAGTTATCCTATAGATGATTCTACGATATCGAAATTTTCTATATAATGTTAATTGTTTGGTGACACATGGATGATGTTATTGGGAGATATACTTTTGAGAAATTCAATTTGATTTGAAATTATAAAATATTCCAAGACCAAACACTTCTAGAATCCATGGATGACTCAAGATCCTAGGTGCATAGACTCGACATTCATATAATATGTTATTATTATTGTGGTCAGTTTTAATCAAACTATTTGATTCATGTTAAAAAAGGATTTCATGGTGATTGAGAATGGATATAAAATCATATAAAATAAGCCATGTCCTGCAAAAAAAATATTTTAAGAAGGATTTTATAAATATTAAAACATCATATTAGGTGTTTTCTTATTTAATTGATGTATTAGTTCTATATTTTCAGGTTGTTTATAATTTTAAAATAGTGGATCATGTGGTGAACAATTAGGTGTCTTCAAAAAATTGAATTTCATCGATTATTCTAGGCGTTATACCAATCCAACACAACAAAAAATTCTTATAATTTTATTGAACTTTTTTATATGAAAATTATAATGGAATTATTTTAATTTTATCCACATAGGACTGAAATAGAAGGACCATGAAACTATCATTTTCAATATTTTAGATAAAGAACCAAGACTCGTAGATTTGGTTATTTTCTTTCTTTGAATGTTCCTATCAATGATTGGCATGTGAGATGCCCTATTAAATATCCACATCATTATATCAATGAAGAAGTCAATATTGAGTGTATTGGTTGGATACCCCCTTGACATGCATAAGTAATTATTTATGTCTAATTTCCAAAATGAATGGAACAAATTTCATGAAGACATCATGACAGAAATATATCATCTTATTTGTCGTTAGATAAAATTTTCTAAAAAATTTATAAATATTATTGGTTTATATAAATGGTAATTTCTTATAAATTTTCATGCATTCAGTTATATGATATGAACCATGAAAACATGAATTCCTTTAACAAATACATTAAATATGTTGAAATATCTAGATGTATATAAGTACATGATGTGATTCAAAAATCAGAAATGATCATTGAATTTTTATCAAGGGAAGAGATATGGGTACCCGACTAAAAGAATTATTGAATGAATAAATGGTGTCTTCAGTGGGGTTATAAAACTTCCAATCCTGGTAATTTTTTCTCATAAATTTCATAGAAGATACAATTTAATTGTTAAATGATCTAAGGATGTGGAGAATGAAAAAATGTATGGTCATTGATACTCCAAATTTTTATTGAAAGGAGATTGTGGTTAATAAAACTCCAGCCACATCATACAAGGAACACAATTTTCATTGGATTGAAATTCAGGATGATGTTGAAGAGAGTCACGATCCTTTGACCAATGTTTCAAGTAAGTATATGATTATTCTTCTTGAGATATACACCAATAAATGTGGGCACTTTCCTGTTTATAAGATTCATTTTTCACAAGAACTTGTATCATGTATCATCTTCAAATATCATGGGAGAGTTATCTTGATCCAATGTTTAGACTCCTCATGTTTTGAAATTCCTATCATAAAAAGGATACCCCAATTGGATTTGTATCAATATTAAATACCCATATTATTCTTATAATTGTAGTTATCAAACCATCATGTTTTAATGGATAAGGTCATATGAAATTTACATGCATGAGAAACAAAAAGATTGTCTATATGAGAAAGGGATGCGACAATGAAGTGGAAGGTGAAGGAAGTGGTCCATAGTCAAAAATTACATCTCAGAATGATAACATTGGAGGTTCATCATTACCCCTTGCATAATATTTTTATACAATTGGTTGATTATTGTAATTTTTATCTTTCTATTTTTAATGGTTTATCAAATAGAGGATATCATTATCTCAATTTTCATTCCACTCTATAGGTATATTATTTAAATGTTTTATGTGTTCACCCTTTTTTATCAATTTATATTGATTGATTCTAAAAACCTACATCCATCTCCCTAGGATCTATCCCTTATTACTATAGTGATTGAGGTCATATCACAGTATTTAAGGGATACTGATGAAGAGTAAATGTTGAAAGTCCATAGGGCCCATCACTTCAACCATGAAATCCCACCACAGTATATCATCTCATATTTTCATTAATATGGGTGATATGGGTTGAGCATGTGTTAATATATACCCATTGATAGTTTACTCATTTCTTCTTTCATTGAGAATTTGAGACCCAATATGTAAACATATAATACACCTGAGGGGAAAACGATGATTATATTACAACATGACTCTTTATTGTTGGGTCTTCAAATCAATGGGATGTTTTTTTGGTTTAATTATATACCACATTGTTTAAATTTTATAACGATATTTATAGTTAGTATTACTAGACACATTGGGCCCCTTAGAAGAGGTAATTTGACGATGCCCAAGATGGACACCAATTTTGGCTCCATTGATCTGGTTGAAAATAAGAAGTTATTGACAATATATGTATGCGAATATATTCTGTTGTTGATTTATTATTGGATAATTATGTATCATATGCTCATCGAATGTGCCTACAATTTATTAATGATTTTTACTATGTTGGAAGGTATTATTGGGGTTCACCATGTCCTGTACATCTATGTAGTTATTTTTGTAGGGCATTAAGAATGAAGGAATAGGGGGTTGTTAGTTTTTGATTATTATTATAGTTTTGGGAATGGATATGATTCCATACAATTTAACCTTTGATAGTTTTAAATTTTAAATTTGATGCATAATGTCTGGGTCCTTTTTCTCAAAAGTAGTTTGAAAGAACAATACACACTATTATTCCAATCTCATAGGCTAATTATAATTTTTTTTAATTATTCTTATATTCAATTCAAAAGTAAAAGCACTCAAATACATATTTATATAGCCCGACCAATCCATTTCATATTAAATTCTGTTGTTTGATCATCATTTCATTGACAATGTAAGAAAAGTTATCTATTTATAAAATTGTGTGTTAACTTTTTAATGAATGATCAATTTAATTTCCCTATGTGTAGATTTATTAGATTCCATATATATATGATCTTTAGGGACATCATAAAACTTTTGGAACAATAAGGATACACCATTTTAAATTGCTGGTAATGATGGTATATTTTTATATTGTGGATTGGCACATCCTTATAGGGTTATGAGGGAGTCTAGATATTGACAACCCATTCTGTGGCCACCGACATAAATTGTAGAGGTTCATAGTATTTGACTTATAGGGAAAAAAGATACGTATTGGCATATTATTCACTGTCCAATCATATCCAAGTAGGATTCATGTGATCCTTATTATGTCACATTATATGTTTGAAGTCAACATCATCTTCTCTCCCATACAGAGTATGTGCTATGCTATATACCAGTGACCATGATATTTATCACTCCACACAGAGGGTCCGATTTTTTAGTGGTAAATTAATATTAACAAACATATTCTTTATTTAATATTAAATTCTTAATATATTATTTATTTATTTTTATTGTGATTGGATAGATCAGATTTTAGATATGATCGCACTCGAGGAATGATATACATTTATTATTGTTGAGTTTTGTTTAGATCCTTAGTGGATGATAGGCCTGTTAAATAGTGATGGGGGAATATTTCTAATGTAATACTGTGGACCTCGCTATTTGTACAATCAACCATTGTAAAAACTCAATACCTTAGGCATGGATGAGGAATGCCCTTCCGACAGTCACTTTTTACATCGTTCCACTTCTTTGATGACTCCATATACCATTGCACAACCACAAAATTCACCTCCCCCTTCATACAAGGTTCCATCTGTGACATTCCACAAAAACACTTTTATGGAGTGGGTAACCACTAAAAAGAAAGCAACTAGAACATACTCCTCTTACATGGCCCCAAACACGGCAATGCCACTGAATCCTTCTGTGGAGTTCGGTACCACTACATTTCCATCAACTTGACCTTCCTAATCATACATGGTGGCATCTGATATATTACATAGACATCCTTATTGATATTGTAGCACCGATTATTGAACTATGTTTCATATTTAGACCCATGTTCCTTATGAAGCACATGAATTTCCCCATTTATAATATTAGGGAAGCAGTTAGGGGTTCCACATATTGATTTTACATGACCTAATACATATGGATACTAGTTTCATGTAAAAAAATAACATGTATGGGAGATCCTTTCAAGTTCTGTTGCTTTAGCCACCACTAAGGACATATCATATAGACATATAGTAGAGAGAATCACACCTTGACTTTTCTTATGTACACTTTAGATCCATTCAATCATACTTGTCTATATAGGAATACTATTAGAGAGCTAGTTTGTGGGACTGGACGACACCTACATACACATAGATATTGATGATGTATTATGTTTACATATCATATCAATTAAAATATATATTATTTATAATAATATATATCATTAATTATTCATTGGATTATTTTCATAATTACAAAACATGCTCTTGATAACAATTTTTTATGTACTCTGTATTTAGTCATTTCCAGAAGATTGCATGTACTATTTACACACCATCTTCTCTGACAGGTAGAAAATATTAATAATATAGGATTTTCAATATTTCATATTAATTAGGGATATATTTATATGTTTTTAACCCTAATACATTTGTTTTTGTGTTATAAATAACTAAAAATTCAATTATGGTCATCCCAGGATTGTTACACCTCATTTTCACACACTATCATTTCATAAATTTCAAAAATAAATATATGGTTGTCTACAAGGGATTTCATATACATTTGAGATCATTTGGTTGTTTTTAAAATTCTATCGCATGTGTTATACAAATTCATTTTCTATAAACTCATTATTTAGTTAGATCGAGCACATACGAAGTCGGATTAAAGCACCATAAACTCAAACAAGTTTCAAATTAATATAATGATGATTTTATAACATTTCAAATAATTTATATAACTTTTTCTCGGGATTTAACAATAATACGAATTTATTAGTGTTTTTAATTACAAATAATTCTATTTTGGTCATCTTAGGGAAAGCACCTCATTTTGATATTCATTATTTTCCTAGATTTAAAAATAAATATATGGTTATTGTCCTGTGATTTCATAGGTATCCATGATAATTCATTTTTTTCACTCCATCTCACATGTTTTTAAAGGCCATTTTTTTAAATAAATTATTATTTATTCAGTTTAAGCTCATCAAATGTCACATTGACATGCCATTTACTTCAACAATTCAATAATAATTTCAAGAATATTTTTATATGATTTAAACTTATTTATAAATTTTTTTCTAAGGATTTAACTATCAAAAACATGTTTTAGTGTATTAAATTACAAAAAAAACATGTTATATAAAGAAAATGACACCTCATTTTGATTTATCATCAGTTCCTATATTATAATATATTCATATTGTTATTTGATTGTGATTTCATAGTAATTCGTGCTAATTTTGTTATTTTTGAGTCATTTGATCAACCTTTTAATGACTATTATTTCTTGAAACTATTTATATAATATGTTTGAGGACATCACATATCTCATTTATGTGTTTTCTTCTCATACATGCGAAATACTATTAAAGAAATATGTCATATGTTTTCATGCCAATTAAAATATGTTTTATATAGTTTTAATAGTCAAACACTCATTGTAGTGTTCTCAATTGTTAGAAATTTCTTTTAGTCATCTATTGAATACAACACCTTAGTTCGAAACGTCATCAATTCCAATATTTTGAAAATCAAGTTATGGTTCATTTAAAATAATAATATATATGAATATGATCTCATATAGTATGTTTTTAAACAATGGTGGATTGTTTTGATGCCCTCTATTTTGCAAGAACACATTATTCAATATATTCTTTCACATCAATTATTATACTGTAATTTCATTAACTCTTACATATAAAAAAGTACTTTTATGTTATTTTTATAATATTTTACTTCATTTTGAAACTATTTTCTATGGTTTTAACAATCAAATGCATGTATTAGTATTCTAGAATATTTTAATAGTGTTTTCTGTCTTCTATGGAAAACAACTCCATAGTTTGACACACTATCAGTTTTAATATTTCGAACATAAATACAATTTCATAGTAATAAATGATTATTTGTATTTTTTACTATGTAGTGCACTTTTTTAAAATTTCATAATTTTAAATGAATTATATATTTAGTTAGATTGAGAATATTGGATGTCATAATGACATGTTTCCCACACATACGAAAAATAATAATTCTTTTATATATTTTATACATTTTCATGTGAATTAGAGATAATTTTATATAATTTTAATTATAAATGACATATTTGATTGTTTCTATTTAATTAAAATGTTTTTTAATCGCCTTGGGATAATAAATAATTGGTTTGATAATCTTCTTTTACGTATATTTCAAAAATAAATATATGGTTTTGTTCCTATGATTACATATCAAACTAAGCTCATTTGGTATGATTTAACTAATTGTATCAGGTTTTTAAAGATGTATATTTTAAAATATCTCCCTACTTAGTTAGTTTGAGAAAATTGAATATCGGAATACAAGTAATCTTCTCACTCCCCAAAATAATAATTTATATACAAATTTCATAAGATTTCACATCAATTGGAGTTCGTATTCATATTTTTAATAGTTGATGGCATGATTTAGTGTTTTAAAATTATAAAAAAACTAATTTCCTTCATATCATGTAAATGCCACCTTAGTTTGACATGTTTTCAATTCCTATATTTTAAAAATCAATATATTTGTATATTTATTTGATTTCAATTTAATAAAAGATCATTGGTTGGTTTTTACACTCTATTGCATAATTTTAAAAACCATCATTTTCAATGAACTCGTTATTTAGTAAGATTCAGTATAATTCCTGTTAGTTTGATGTGTTCTCCACTCACACAAGTTAGAAATAAGGATATGATCGTTTTCATTATGTTTAATGTATATTGGATATTGTTTTCTATGGTTTTATCTATTGGACATATTTTTTATTATTTAAATTAATAATAATAAATTCCCAACCATCTCGAGAAAATAGGACCTTGGATTTCCATGATGTAATTTAAAATAATTCAAAAATAAATACATTGTTTTGTCCAGTTATAACACTGAAATCATAGTTTTGGGAAATGAGGAAAGAGATGAACAGACAAACAATATCAAAGAGAACATGCTACAAAAATAAAATATGTTCCCTAAAAAAATTCAGATACACAATGACCCAAAAATAAATGTGCAGAATAATAATGGCTAAAGTTAAGAAAAATGTCATGGAAAATCCAAGAATATAGAAACAAAAAGACATATTCCAAATATTGGGATCCAATAAAATCAAGAGGTACATGATATAGACTCCCTTAATGTTGTAGGAATATGAAATATAATACTCTAGAATAAAAACCATGAATAAAGTATGGAGAGTAGGGATAATGATTATCTAGAAAATTTGTTCATCAAATGGGATTTTCTCTCGGAATTTTTGGTGTGTTGAAATAACATGTTGTTTTGTCCATATGTAAGGAAGAATTCTTATTCAAAAAGTTTATCCATGTGAATATGAAAAACATCTATGCCAAAACATTCCAATTTTAATACCATGTCATTCATCCACATTCCCTCCATTTGTGGGGGTCCCCAACGAACTCCCCCTCTACCTCACGTGGGGCTCACTGCTAACCCTGAAATCGGTCGCCATGTCTCCAATATTCTTTTGGGTAAACTCTTTCTCGATATGAATGACTTGTTTTCATTAATGTTGATATTCTAAAGCTCTAACATTCTTGAATCATGGATGTTGAGGATCCAGTGATATCACACATCAATATGTATCTAACTTCCAAGAAATTGGAATTTATTCCCAAACAGAGAGAACTCTGACTATCAAAACATAATACATTCCCTTATAAAAAAATTATTCTCTAGAATAATTTTTTTCATTAAAAATAATTCTATTCATGTATTGGTAATTGTAATAAATTATTGAACAAAAAAACTACATGAGTTATATCATGTCTAGTACATATTGTCACATTCATCAAACAACAAATATCATATTAATAAGTCATGCACACCTTCTCCTATCTCTCTTCATCTGTAGAAGGTGACTGACTATTAAATTGCTTAAAATAGAATACAATGGATTAATAACCACTTATTCTCAACAAAATGAAATTATCTTAAGAACCATCTAAATGTATCACTACGGAGGTAACCAAAAATTATTTTCCTCCCTCTCAACGGAGATCTCCATTCCATGATTTGATTTTCACAAGTATATTCATTGTTCAAGCATGACAAAGATCCTTTTTGTATATATCAACTCAAAATGTATAAAATCAAATAATTTGAAAATTATCAAAATAAAGAAACAATATAATAAAATCATCATCAATAAATATTTAAACAAAAACACAATGACATGGAGATGTATTCTTAAAACCATAATGAAAAATAAAATATTGAATATTATTATACCACTTTATAAGATATTTTTTCAAGCCATACAATCACCTAATTAACCTACATACATGATTATCCTTACAAAATTAAAAAAAACCCATTGGATGCTCTATATAAATATCCTCCACTAAATCTCCATGGAAGGAAGATATATTAACATCAATATACTCCAAATGTAGATCCAATCTAGTATCCAAATGAAGAACAACCTGACTAGAATACATTTTGACATTATATGAAAAAATATCATAAATATATATCCCTTCATTCATACAGAAGCCTTTTACAACTAACCATGCCTTGTATCGTCGAACAGAACTAGAATATTTGATTTTAATATGGTAAATAAAATGACTTTTAAAATGTAACATACCTTTCGGTGACTTCACCAGCTAAAAATTATGGTTTTCATGCAATTATTTCATTACTTAATTCATTCCAAAAACCATTTATCCTGTTTATCACATTCCACTGCATCATCAAAATATTACAGTTCTCCCCATTCAATAGGGATCACATACTAATCAGGTGAACAATTATTAGAGATGCATGATGTTGACATGACCTCCATAGTAGAACTTCATGATCAATAATAACCCCTTGAATTGGATCATTAGAAGAAGAAGGTGCATATGAAGCTTGAACATCAACTAATTCACAATTATTATCATTTTTTACATTAAGATGACCATAAAAAGCATAAATATGAGGTAAATGTGAATCAGAACCTATCACATGACTAAAAAATCCATCATAAGTTAGAGAAGTAGAATTTCTCTCTAATCAATGTATGAAATAGTCTGATCCTCTTTAAAAAATTCATCATAGCATCTAAATTTTTTTTTCAAAGTAAGATCATAGAACCTTTTAACCAATGTCTTAATGTCAATAGGTGATAAAAATACAATTGAATGTCTAACCATCCATCATGGATCTTTCAACTCTATAAAAATGAACAAACAATCTACAACCAAATACAGGTAATTGATCATACATGATTTCTTTTCCATACCAAATAATATTATAAGGGTTTATCTACAAGGGAACTACATGTGATAAATCTAATATATATTTAGCAGAAAGAAATACCTTGGCCCAAAAATATTTACGAATCTTTTCTTCCAAAAGAAAACCACAAACTCTTTCCATCAAAGTATTTTTCATCCACTCAGCTACCACATTCAGCTATGGGGTCATGGGAGACTTCTTCTATGGTCGAATACATTCTAGTTTGAAATAATAAGGAAACCATGCTCAATACTCTCCCCCATTTTCAATGAATATAAATTTCAATTTCTATCATAATTCTCTCTTTAGTGATACATTAAATTTCAAAAAAAATTATGCTCTAGAATTTTGAAATTCCAAACATAAACCCAAATATTATCTAATTAGTCAATAATAAATGTCACAAACTAAATACTAACACTAATGTTATTATATTTGTATGCTCTAAAATCATAATAATGTACTATTTCAAGTATCTATGACTTATTGGGCTAAGTATGACTACCGAAACATACTCTACTCTATTTTCTACCCATAAAAAGACCACATGAATTAAATTTGACAGTATTAAAATATAGAATAATATATCTCTAGACAAACAATCAATCCCCTTATCACTAATGAGACTTATCATCTTATTCTGCAACATGGATGTAATACTAACCTAAAAAATTAATGTAGTATCACGATAAATAGAAGCTATAGTATAGCTAAATTCTAACTTCATCATCCCTTGATCTGTAATCAATGAGGAATAGGAAATATTCAATTTGAAATCACCAAATGTATTGATTAAACTTTAATATTCATGAACTCTTGTAGAAATAATATTGAAAATAACATCTGTCACATGTTGATATTTCATTATAATTTTCTTACATCCTATACTGCTCTTTAAACAAACAGTCCTCATACCAACAACATCATTATGAACACCATTACACATCATCAAAATAAAAAAGATAACTAGGTTGTATGATTTAAATAACCCCTTATTTTGAATTCAAGTGAAAATGGAACCACTTTTAACAATCGATCATGAATAATCAGAATCAATATTAATGGAGTCATAAAAAATAACAAGATCACTCATTTTATTCATGATGACATGATCATATCCCTCCCCATTTTTCATTTGTGGATTTTTCAATCATTATTCATTCACTGTTAATACTTTATAAAAAATCTTAACATTGAATTACATATCATAATGATTTTTTTCCTTTTCTCTTACCATGAATCCTCTTTCCTTAGACATAAATTATTCCCCTATTATCTCTGACTAAAATATCTAAATAATATTTACAATGAGTGTGTCAATATATTTATTTATTCAAAAACAATGACATAAAAAATTGAATTTCACAACACCACTAGGAGATAAACCGGTAAGAGTAACACATAATTTTTTAATAGAATTTGTTTCACTATTATGAAACAGAATAGATGAAACTTCATCATTTAAATTGTTACCCATTAAAGAAAATTAATCAAAACAAAAATTATTTTCACTCAAATTATAATAAATTTATTTAACTTCATTGTTCCTAAAATGATTTATTTTTTTAGATGAAACTATTTATTATCTCTTGTAAAGACGAATAACAGGTATCCCAAAACAGGACATTTTTTACAATCATGCATTTGACCTACATGTCATCCAACTGAAGAGGTTCCCAATATAGAGCTCATTTCGTCAGTTTTGACTCTATGGAACATGATTCAGAATATCATCATTTCTAAAACACTTTATTTTACTAATTAAAGAACATTGAATGTTAGAATAATTTGTAATCATCTCAGACATGTAAAAAATCATTATAGCATAGTTTTTATGATATTTCACACCATTTGGAGATCATTTTATATGTTTTTAATCACCAGACACATGTTTTAGTGTCTAAAATTTATAAAAAAGTCTTTTCGATCAATTGAGAAAACAACAACTCAATTTGATGTTAAATCATTTCTTATATTTCAAAAATAAATATTTTTTCCTATGATTTCATATCAATATGAGATTATTTGGTTGGTTTCTGCTTTTTGACGCACATTTTTATCTTCATTCATTTTCTAAGAACTCCAAATTTAGTCAGTTCAAGCACATCGCATAGTGGGTAGATATTTCATCTACTCATACATGAAAAAAGTAATTCAAATATAGCTATAATAAGATTTCTCCTAAATTATGGATCATTTTCAACGTTTTTGACTCTCCAAAACATGATTTTGATATTCGAATTAATAAAAAAGTGTTTTCACTCATCTAATCCAAACAAAACTTATCTTTTATGTGCAATCCACTCATATGTTATAGAAATAAATATATTGTTATATTCATATGATTTCACAATGATTTGAGTGAATTTTGTTTTATTTTACGATATGACACACATTTTTAAAATTTTGTTTAATATAATTTTTATGGTCACACAAATTATTATTCTAACGTGAATGTCTCCAAAAGAAGAATGTTTAACCTTATCCATGATCCCACATTATGATGATATATAAAAATATGATTATCTATTTATATTGTTTTGATTAACTATTTTTTATTCAAAATTGGGGGATTCATGTTTTTATTGTTATTTATAAGATAATTTTTTATTTTTAACCCAATTCACCCCCCGATGAGTTGTCAACACCAGCCAAAAAACCTTACATTTACAGTTCATAATATATATACTTATAAAATATTTTATAAATAAAAACGAAATGAAATTCAATGCATTTATAAAAAAAATAATTTCAATAAAAATAATGGTCAATAAAATAATAAAAATACGTAATTAATAAAATAATATTTTATTTGAAAAAAATTATAAAATGACATGTTTTGAAATAATAATATTATGGGTCATATAAAATACGTGTCATTATTTTTTTAATTTTTTTAATTATAAAATATTTCTTATATGATTAGTCACTTTACCAAATTTCATTTATATTTTATCAATTCATTATATTTAAAGCCTTTCAAAGTAACCTATTTTAAGAATTATTCTATATACAAGTAAATGAATTAGAAATAGTTTGAATTATAAATTATAAATTCAATCCAAATTAAATTCCACTAACATACTAATAATATAAATAGTTATTAAAAGTAAATATAATTTCAGAAATATATAAAAAACAAATTTTAATGTAAAATATTTTTTTTATACATAACATTGACACTGAAAAATATTAATGTCATAGTTTTTATTAACAATTATATTATTAATTACATTATAGTTATATTATTAATAATGTTACTATTAAAAATTATGAAAAACATTATTAATAAATATTAAGTATATTATTAAATATTTACAATAATTTCCCTTATAATTGTGAATAATGTTGTAAATAATATAATTACTTATGTAACAGATAATGTATTCAGTAATATCCGTTGATCCATCATTGTCATAAAAAATTCTATCTAATATTATAATTGAAAATAAATATTAATTAAATTTGTAATGTAAACAAATTATTTATTAATAATAAAGTTATTAAATTTTTTTATAAAAGTAATCATCACACACACAAACACATATATAACCAAAAAAATTAATTTATTTAAAAATGTATGAGAGAAGGGTTCTATCCGGAATAACATCCTCATTAGAAAATTTATAAAATGATGATTTTTATAAAAATTTATTTCATTAAGAAGGCTCTCTATGAAAGAGAGTCTTCTTCGAGAATTTTCTAAACAAGTCACTCTATGAGACGGAGCCCATTCTTGTTGAAAAACACAATTCGATTCCATAAGTATATTGGGATATAATTTCTCGAAATATTTATTTCTGGAAAAATAATTAATTTCCATATATGAGAAAAAAAATGAATAAACTACAAGATGCCCCTAGAAAAACTCCACAACAACCCTATCTACAATGCAATACATCTTAGAGATGGTATTTATGATAGATGATGCTCCGACTGGTTGTGGGACCCATTAAGAAATACTAGTCATTAAGAAGAATTCATTCTTATTAGTCTCTTCCACACATATATTCTCTTTTTCCATTTCATAATTCTCTAGGATATGTTGTTTATAATTTCCAACCCAACACTATTTGGTCCCCCTTATCCATTTCATTTCTAGTCTTTGGATTCTGGAATCCATCACCTCCAATCGGTGATAGCGGCAACAACCATCATTCTCCACCATTGCAATATAATACATTATATGAATATTTTTATAATATTTTTTTATTTATATGTCTATATTTTAATTTTTTATGCATAAAATTTTAAAAAAGTATATTCTAAAAATGTCAAAATCATCTTAGATTTTCATTCTTGAAATGCATCTTATGTATAAATTATTAATTGATTGGTATTTCAACAATATCACACTAAATAATAACATAATAATAAATAAGATTAAATTTAAAAAATATTAACTTCATAATCATAGTTATATTCATATGTCATGGTGGTTGAAAAAAGATTTGGAATAAAAAAACCCTCATCTTAAGCCCTTGAGTGAAGACAAATGAGGGAAATAGTATCGATGACACCCTCGAGTTAGAGGAATTTGACTTGATTGTGATTCAAAGAAGCCATAAAAGATCGATTAGGAGCCCACACAGACGACGAACTCTATAAACCTTCAGTGGAACACCAGAGAACCTCTTGGAAACCCTCTATACCTATATTATTTCATAGTATTTGAGATGAATATAATGTATAATGATTTTTTCATTTTAATAAATATATTTTTTTCATATATTTTTCTAATTATATTTCAATAAACTCATTTTTGTGTTATATATATTTAATTATTTTAAATATTTAGACATTTTGAGTGCTAAAAAATGTTGATAAAGCTTCCCTTTAAGGGTTCTAACAAAGTATTGATAAAGGGTACCGTTAAAAATCGGCATAAAAGCATTAATAAAAGGTACCCTTTATCAGTTCTTTTTTTAGAACTGATGAATTCCACATTTATTAGTGATTTTTGATAGTTCTAAAAAATGGAAGTGTTGTAAAAGACATGTTTTGTAGTAGTGATGACATTTGTACTTGTATTTTTATTTCAACTAACAGTTTGCGGAAAATTAATTTATTTTATTATATTTATGAAATTATTTTTATTTTCAACTTTTATTTACATTTTCATTAAATATTTTATGTTTCATTTATATTGTTCGCGTAGATTATATTTTATAGGATACCAATGTTACCAACTCAAAACATAATATATTTTTTTTTCATGTGAGAAACATTGATAAAATATAAAAAATTAATGATACTTACAATTTAAAATATATTAATAAAACTTACAAAAACAATAAATTCATTTTAAAATTAAAAATACTTTCATCAAAATAATAACCATACAATAATATAAATAAAACAAATCATTTTTGTTTCAAAAGATTATATTTAGCCTTTAAAATATGCATCTAACACGAAATGCTCATAAAATATATATTACATTTAGAGTTTAAATGATGTTTATATTATGAACATAAAAATAATTAATTAAAATAATATATAATTGATTTCATAAAAATATTAAATAGAAAATAATATGTATTAATAATACCTTGTGACTTAACAATAATAATAATAATAGTATTAATAAAATTAATTTTTTAAATAATTTTTCATATTTAATAGTAATACGATTATATAGATTATTATTAATAAATATATTATTATTACCAATATTCATTAATAATAATACTATAATTATCTATATAATTATATTATCAGGAATTCATTTTAATGAATTCACTATAATGACATCATTATAATGATTTCATAATATGGACTTCATTATAATGAGTTGTCTGTTATTAAATTCATAATATCCAATCATTATTATCCAAGAATTATTACCCATTTTCATGAATTGGAAGCATTTATTTTCATTATATATATGAGGGTATGTGACACTATTTAATTATTAAAATTAATTATATTGTTATTGATAATTATGAAAAAAAAATAAATTACAAAACACAATCATTATTAATTTTTTAATTATTAATTTATTTATTTTTTTATATAATAATAATTTAATAATATTATGAAATTAGAATCAAATACAATAATAATGATATTAATAATGTGATACATAATAATAATTTTGGGCATTTATTTTTAAGAATAACAATAATAACAATAATAATATTAATTCACAAAATAATAATTAATAATATTATTATCATAAACTTATTAGTCTGACTATATTATTCATAGTTTGGAAGTATGTATTTTCATTGTTTCCATGTGCACAGAAAAATGCCGACTTGGGTGAGACATATTAAGTGGGTGTGAAAAACTATTCTTTTCCAGAATCCCCATAAGATTGTAGGCCATGACTCTCCGTATCCTCCTAAAATATATCTTTGTCCTCGAACTCACACTGGTGTTGGCTAGCCCGACCTTCCAGGTAGTCAACTATTATAGAAAATGCTTTCCTAATAAAGTATCCATGTAGGTATAGCATTATAGAATTATTGTAGTGCACGGTCAGAGCTACCAAGATAACGACAAGAAGGTGGCACGATAGCCTATCTTCAAAAGCATCATGGAGTTAATCGAAGCATTAAACCGCAGTGGTAAAGCCTCTTGCTTCATGGCTACCAACAACTTCGTTGACCTCACAAAAAATGAGTTTGAGGCCTCCTACCATGCCTATGTCACATTGTCGTCTCTCAGTCACCCTTCTCATATCCAGAGGTGGATGAACGTACCAATGATAACAGTGTGCCCTCATATGTCGATTGCAGGAAACATGGTGATATAACACCATAAAGGGTCAACACACCGAATAATGTTGTTGTGCATTTTATATAGTGGAACTGTTGGAAGGGATCACCAAAAACTAAAACTGGTGAATTTTTTCCCTTTAAAATTTTAGCAATGGATTACTTATATCATCGAGGGAATAAATATCATTGAATGAATCGATTTGATAAATTCTGTAGCTCGAATGGACTCCTGAATCAATAGATATTACTATTGGAAGTTTGAGTTCCATTTTCTACATATTATTGATATTTTATTAATTTTTAAATGCTTTTTACTTTCAAATGGTGATTAAATAATTATTAATTGATAATAATTTGAAAAAATATTAATTAGTATAATTTTTTAAAAATACATTAAAATATATTTTCACTAAATATCATATATATTAGTTCTAAATGAATATTTATATTTATATAAAACATAATTAAAAAATAAATATTACATCTATATCAATATTAATATTAATATATTAATATATTTATATGTTATTTTTTATGATTTTTTTAAATATACACTTTACAAAATGCATTGATAATGTCCCCAATATATCAGCACGAATAAAAAAGTGCTGATAATGGTGGTAGATTTATCATCCCTAAATAACCACTCATATATGATCCCCTTTATCATCATTTTTTAGCATTGTTAATTGGTGCCATTGTGAAAACCTTTTTGTCATAAAGATTAGTTTGAGGCCTCCTACATGGGCTATATCCTATCGTCATATCTACGTCACCCTAGTCATTATCTAGAGGTGTGTGATAGAATTGGCAAAGAGAGCATGCCGAAAAATGTCAATCAGAGGGAATATAGTGCTTTAACACCCATTTAGTTTCTACACACCTATGGGCGATGCTCGAATTTTTTTGTAAATATATATTAATATGTATAATTATACATATAGATAAACATATTAATAATATATATAAACTTATATGTATAATGTATATATGAATGTATGAATTTATTTATTTATACCACTAAAATAAAACTACAAGTTTATTTGAAAATAATATAACAATTATAAGTTAATATATGGTTAAATATACATATAAATGAACATAAAGATATATATATATATATATATATATATATGAATATATATATATATATCATTAAATGGAGATTTAAACCAGATGGGTGAGTAGTAAAGTTACAAGGACCGAAATATAGAGGTCTTGGGTTTGAGTCTATGTGGAAGTATGGGTGTGTGGGAATCAGCAATATGGCTAGTATTGTAAAAGTTTGTGGGTGTGCCTAGTACTTTTAATGGGGTTGTGGTCCCCTGCATGAGTGGGGCATGCTACCGATATTGAATGGGGGTCAAGTGATATTAAACGAGGTCCCTCCAATTACAATATTTTATTATCTGTGAGTTAAAAAAATGGATGCTAAAAGGGAAAACCATTTAATTGTTCCTGGATTATCAGGGATTTTCTAACACTAACAAAGGATTATTTTAGTGATGATTAGACTCTGTATTGTGGTCTTGTGTGGTCGATAAAGTGGTTGGTTGCCATGTGATAGGAACTATCACCGCCATCGTTCAAGAAATCTAGGAACTATGTAATCCTTTTGAAATATTTCAATCGCTCTTCCTCGTTGTCATATAGGAAGCTCTGATCCTTCAACACCATCCAGTTCTATTGCCTCCCCAGCAAGGAGGCTTGATCGGGAAATCTGCGGCTGCCAAACACAGGTGATGTGAATGTCAAGCAAGGTAGAACCAGGGCGAGTTCAAGGACAATGATGTTTAGGATACGGAGATCCATGTAATGAAATCCTAAAGGGATTTTGAAGAGGGGTCATTTGTTCACACCCTCCATAAATATGTATCAACCAATCTCACCTTTTATATCTACATTCAGATACAATGAATATACATGCATCATGATCACGATTAATAGAGTCAAACTGATAAGTTCATGATAATAAAGTAATTATAATAATGTCATGAAGTTAATATTATTAATTATTAGTAAGTGAATTATTATAATTATAATTATAATTATTGTTATTATTGTTCATAAATATTTGTGTGAAAAAATATTATTAAATATCACACTATTGATTTTATTATTGTTGTATTTGTTTAGAATTTCATAATACTATATATTAATTATTAAATAAAAAATTAAATATATTTATAATTAATAACTCTTTAATTACTATATTATGTAAATTATTTTTATTTATTATATTTAGGAATAACAATGTGATTATTTTTCAGTAATTGAATAGTGATACATATCCACACTGATACAAAAAAATACATGCATCTGGGATCTTGAAAACATATCATAAATGTTGGATAATAACGTCCAGATAATAAAAATTTAATGATAATGAACACATTATAATAATGTCATTGTAAGAAAATCATGATTATAATGTGATGAAAATATAATGTTATTATTTGGAATACTAACAATAACATAATACTTATCAATTATGAACATTATAATCGTATTATTGAATATATTATTAATTATTAAAAGTAGTTTTATTATTATTATTTTGTCATATATTGTTATTAATACATATTTTTTTCCATTTATTAATTTTAAGAAATCATTTTCTTATTCTGTTAATTATTATGTTTTATGTTCATGTCAAATATTTCATTTAAAATCATAATATAATTTAAATATTATTATATTTTTGAATGACATTTTGTCTTAATTTATATTTACTATGTTTTGAATCAATTTTGTTTTCTATCATATATATTAATCTCTACTTATTATGTTGATAAAAATATTATCATTTTCACAAATTTTTATTGATTTAGTCAATGTTTTCAATTTCTTTTTTTGGTATATGTAGTTCATTTTTTATAAGTATTCAAAGTCTCTCACATGAAACACAACATACATATTTTGTTTCAAATAGGAACATTTGATGCCTATTAAATATAAATTACAAGTACAATTCAAATAAAATATATCACAAAGATTGAAAATATAAAAAATAGATGAAATTAAAAATAATTTCATAAATATAATAAAAAATTAATTCACATTGATCAAATATTAATGAATAAAAATATAACATATTAAATTCAAAATAAATAATTGGCATAATGGTCCTAATAAAATGAGATAAATAAATAGATAAAAATAAAAATGACATTATTATAAAAATATTTATATGTTTTTTATATTAAAATTATTGAAAAAATAATAAATTGATTATAATATATATACATTATAAATTCTAATAAATAGCACTGGGATGAAGGGTTTTCTAGAGATGCTCTTGAGTTCCACCATTTGTGCCTTGGGTTTTTCATCCATGGTGGATCAGAATCGGGTTATTCTTACTACTTATTTTCTCACACAAGGCACATTCAACTCACATCGGGCCATTGCTGATAATAATACCTTCCTTGGTCTCCACTCAAGGATTTTGGATGGGAGGTAACTTGATTCCAAAGAATTTTATTTATCCTCTAGACAGAATACTTGAAAATTTTGATGATCATATAACAAGGCCGACCACAAATATCTCAAAGGTACTAAGCTATCACAATAATGATGTCTGATATCAGAAATAAAATCCAAACATAACCTAGAGATATGATGGTGCTTATGAGCATATATATTGATTAGGTAATTTGAGACCCATTTGGTTTAGTAGTGTTTTTTTCTAGATCAGTTCCAAATTAGAGAATTCTTGATTATTTTAATAGTGGTGTTTCCAATTTGTGAAAAAATATGGAGAGAAGATGACTTGGTATCAAGGGTAATTGTTGTTTAGGGATTCTATGACCAAAAAAATAACCCCTTATAATTATTCATTTCCAAATTTGATTCCTCTCGGAAGAGATATAGTGTAAGGAATTGTTGTTTGGGTAGATCACCCTCAATCTAGTGGCATTGTACATCCCATATTGGGACCCTTATTTTAATCCATTTGTTTTCGGCAACACAAGAACTCTTGTATGGGTCAGAATTTATTTTTTGTGTTGAATTTTATTGAATCTATATATATATATATATATTTTGACATAGTTTCATTAATTTGTACCCCAAAAATAGACGACCGTGTTACATAGGATTCCTATTTGGGATTATTTGTGTGCACTTAGAAGCGGTGGATATCAGCTTGATTCCCATATAATTTGTGACTCGCCATACAATGGACATCAATTTTGATCTAACTCTACGGAATAAAAAACTATCCTTGGTATGTAGTGGTTTCAATCCTCTGGGAATGTCCATAGTGAATTTATGAAGAGATTTATATTTTTATATATTTAGTTTGAGGGGATTGATGTTTATTGATGTAGATAGAGGACTTCATTGTCCCAAAAGGGTGGGGGTGGTCCTCCTCCAACACTGTTTTTTAATCTATGGCTGGTGGTTGTGAAAAACTAATTACTGAAAACTGGGATACAATGAATGTTGTTCCTTCTCTGGTGGTTTCATGAGAAACTGGGACTTGGGATGATCTTTCTGAAGACGGATATATGAATGCTAATACCCACGAAATTTTTTAATTTACACATTCCATTAACATTCTATCACTACCTCCAAATTAATATGTCATTGAAACTCATGGGGGTTTCTCTAAAGTCATTAAAGGGGATGGTAAAGTGGGTGATGATGATTGGCTCTATAATAGTATTACAAAAGAAATTACTGGTGTTACACCATTGGGGTACAATTGGAATGCCTGTTGCACACCATCTATAGCTGTGCATTCTTTGAAGGATCTTGTGGTAGACTCCAAATTTCATCTAGGATCAACTAAAAAAATTAAACTCATGTCCTCAATGTCATGCGAAAACACAACATATTTTGATGAAAAATGCCATTATGGGGTTTTGGATATCATTTATTTGACATCAATGAAAATGGATCATTCATCTACAAAGGAAAATATTGAATTGACAACAAATGTATATCATATTGCAACAGAGATGTTAAAAGTCATGAATAATTAATCAAAAATGTTTTTAGTTGTTCATCTAAATGACGGGAAGATGATTTCATCAAATTATTTTGACTTTCCTAATCATCACAATGAGAATTCAAGATAATATTATGGACACTATGATGTTGTTGAACCAACTTGGGGACTATGGTGGATGGTGATGCCTCACCAGAATAACTTGCAATCACTCAAACTTTAATTCAAGAGGGATCAGTTTATTGGGAGATGAATCTAATGGATAAGAAAAATGATGAAAAAATGAGTGAGAGGTAGATGGAACTTTCCAACAAGAAAAATAATGAAAATAAGGTGGTCATCTAAAATGATATGGATGGGGATGTGCCCATACATATGGGATGCTAAGAAAGAGGAGATATGATCAAAAGATCCTAACTCATATGAAACATCCATTTCTCATGTATCTAGTGTATGTTGTTAATAATTACCATCCCAACACTTCTTGGGTGTAAATATCCATTTTATTTTTTGATTCTACAATTTTTGTAAGGATATGTTTAGATTATGACTTCTAACACCACTATTCAGTGAAAATGGAGAAAACCATCTTTCAAAAATGTTTCAATATCATATTTTATATAAAAAATGTTTTTATTTTATTTTTTGAATATGTTTTTTTAATTTTTCATGCATACAATGATTAAAATTAATATTATGAAAATTTTAAAATTGGTATAGATATGTTTTCAGGAAAAGTGTATTTTACATAAATTTTTAATGGATGAGGATTTCAACTTAAGACAGATCTTTAAATAAGATAATAAGAAATATATTTATTTAACAAAACAATATGAATTAAACATTAAAATAGATATATGGAGATAAATGATGGGGTCAAAATCATTGGAATCGAACAACCATACATCATGAACTCTCGAGTGAATACCAAGGACATGCATAGTATCATAGATTCCATCACGTGAGTCAGATATTCCTTTAGTGAGAATGGAAGCAGGAAGAATAGCCTATTTATGAGCATCCATATATGAAAAACACTAGGGACCATTAGTGTACTCCATATAATCTCCCACCAACAATTTACCCCAATACTAATTATTAATTTTTTTTATATTGATTATAATAAATTTATTCAATTTTTTTCAATAAATATTTTACAAAGAATTTTTTAATAATTTTTGTAATATAATTTTTATTTTCTATTTATATAATTATTTCATTTTATTTGGACATTTATCAGTGCTAAAAAAGTTTTGATAAAGGATTCCATTATGGTCATTAAAAATAAGTAGATAAAGGGTATCATTTATAAGCAGAAAAATAACTGATTAAAGGTATTGTCTGTCAGTGCTTCTATTAATGCTGATAAATCAATCCTTTATAAGTACATTTTTGTAGCGCTTATAATGGACAGTAGTTTAAAAGAATAATATTGTTGTAATTCATACATTTGTACTTGTAATGTTTTTTTATATTAACATTATTCTGTAAATTTTTTTTTATTCATTTTTTTCATTAATTAATGTTATAATTATTTTTATTTTTACCATATTATTTTT
Organism: Viscum album; assembly: GCA_963277665.1. Classification (NCBI taxonomy): domain Eukaryota; kingdom Viridiplantae; phylum Streptophyta; class Magnoliopsida; order Santalales; family Viscaceae; genus Viscum; species Viscum album. Next base: position 901,402,101 of record OY728127.1, read on the forward strand.
ATAATTATTTATATATGATTTATATTATATTTTTTGCACATAATTTTTTGGAAGATAAAATATCATTTTTAATCATTAATGATTGAGCCATGTATACTAATTTTGGTTAATTATATTTATGAAATTATTATTACTATCAAGTTTTTTTATAATTTTAGTCTATGATTTATGATTAATTAATATTGTACTTGGTATTTATATTTTATAGGAATCTAAAATAACCTACTTGAAACATACTATGATTTTTTTGTTTCAATTGACCGACTTTGAAAATATATAAAAATTGAATAGTATGTATAATCAAAATTATATTAAAAATATTGATTAACTGAAAAAAAATTGTTGATAATAAAGAAATTCATCAAAAATAATAATCATAGAATAATATAGATTATATAAATAAATTTTGTTTTGACATTAGTTGTGTAAAAATTGGGTTGTTTCATATTCTCTAGAGGGTTTCGACAAGAGGACCTTCTCTCTCCTTACCTATTAATTATTATGGAGGATTTTTTCACTCACCACCTTTCAAATGTGGTGGAACATGTCGCTATCCTTGGAAACATGTTTGGTCACAATGGCCCTCTTTTTTTCATCTTTCCTTGGAATATGATTTCTTTATTTTATCTTGGGATTAAACTCTTTAGCGTCACTCAATTGTGGTGATTATCCATTGTTATGAGAATGCTTCTCGACATCATATTAATTAATTGAAATTTAAAAAATCCTTTAATAAAGGTGTTCGACTAATGAGGTTTGAAGGAGATTTATATAATATTCATGGTTCCTATGTTGGAGAAGCACCATAAATCTATAAGCCTCCCAAATCCTTTCGAAAGATAAAATAAGCATGCTTTCACATCAATCATATAAAAAGTTGATAATTATATTTGTCAATGATCTAACAAAAAAAGATCCATAGATGAGGGGCCAGTGATGGTAAATCTATGGCTCAAGCTAGCCCCACATGTTCCATGTAATTTATCAATTTCATGGTTACCATTTTTGAATAGATTCATTCTACACAGGATAATATATGGAACGGATCTTCTAATGGAAAACACTACACACACAGTGTCTCATGGGATATGTTGGGTGATTCAATTTCTTGTGGTGTATTCTGGTTTAAGGAACATAACTTGTTTAATTATACTCTATTGAAAAAACAATGGTACGATCATATATCTAATACTAATCCCATCTTTTCTAAGGTATTTTGTGGAATTGACTTCCCAACGTCTAACTTCTTACATGAATCACTTAGACCTAGTCCTAGATTTACGTGTAGAAGCATCTGAGGTGATATCCCTCTACTTAGATGAGGGAGTGTATGTAAGATTGTGGATGGGAACATAGTTAATGTTGGGAATGATCCGTGGTTGGCCAATGAGGCCAGTATTGTAATTTATTTTAATTTAGTTATAGGGTTTTAGGATGCTAGAGTCCACAATCTCATTGATGATTCATTATAGGAGTGGAATTAGGATAGAGTGTGATGATGGTTCAACAAGATATATTGAAATCTTATCTTTATTGTTCCACTTACAACTGGACTAGGGGTGACAAGATATGTTGGTATGTGGAAGCTTTCTGGATGTACACTCTTAGGATAAGGTATATCACTATGGTTGGTGGGTTTTTCTAGGATCAGAAAGATGACTTGTCTTGGAATCATTGGGTGCTTTCCCCCCTCCAAAGTAATGTTTTTCTGGTAGATTTTTTTCATGGGTGTTCTGTCGACACTCAAAATTCTCAGCAGACGACATATAGTGGAGGATGATGTGTTCCGTTTGTTCTTCCAACTGACCATTACACATCTAGAGGCTATTCTTCTTTGTCTTGGAGTGAGGGGAGTTTAGAATGATTCTTCCATTGGGCTAATGGACTCCATGTGTCCATCTATGGAGTTGGCCCATGTTTTTAATGATTTAGTTTCTTATCTTGATCAATGGGATGAGCGATATTCTTCACTTTTAAATTGCTTTATTGGTTGTGTTATAATGATTTTGTATTGAAGAGAAGTCTTCACATGATCAATCATGGGTGGAGATTCCCTATGAATGGATGAGTGGGTGACAAGGGTTTTTGGGTAGTTTTAGGGGGGATAGCACAATTTAAGTGTGTGGAGGGGTTCACCGTGCACTACTAAAGGGTTTGTGGGCACTAGATTGGGTGGGGCATCAGAGCTCATTGCAATAGGGGGTCATGTACTATCCAAATTGGGTCCCATAAACATAGAATAAAATTTAAAACAATATGCTTTATTGAATTCTTTCAGAAAATAGATGATAAAAGGGGCCTTTTTCTGTAGTTTATTTTGCACTGCTAAAAGGGAACCCTTTTTAATATCTCCTCTAATATCAAGGATTTTTAGTGCTGATAAATTATTTTTTATCACTTACATGACCTTGTTTGTTAGTTTTATAAGGTTGCTAACATGGTTGGTTGCAATGTGGTTGGGGGGTTTTCACTGTGGTTGAAAGCCTAAATGAACACTATGTTGCTTTTGAAAAAATGCAACAATGATTCCTTCTCATCGGCGTCTAGGATGTTCTGACTGTGTGCCACCATCCACTTCTCATTCTTCACCAACATCAACACATTATCAGGCATGAAACGAATGGATGACATGACCACCATGAATGGTAAGGCTATCCAGCACCTAGGTGAGTTCCAGGAATATGATGTGTGATAGGGGGATTCAAAGAGCCATGTATATCAATATTAAGGGGCTTCTAGGGAGCGATCTGATATTTACTCGCCCTATAAATATTTGTCACCAATTCTTTCCTTTTGTATATGCAATATAATACAAATAAAATACATGCATATTGACATTAAATAGTATAGTAAGACAAATATATACATGATAATAAACTCTTTATAATAAAATCGTGAAATTAATATTATTTATTATTAGAAAATATGTTATTAATATTAATATTTTTATCATTAATATTCATATAAATTTATTTTTCAAAATTAGTATTATGTATCACATTACTGATTTCATTATGGTTTTATTTCTTTAAAATTTCAAAATGTTACTCATTTATTATTATATAAAAAAATAAATATATTAATAATTAAAAAAATAAGTATCGATAGGGTTGCATAAATTAATTTTTTATTATATATATGAATAACAATAAGATTTTTTTAATTAAATATGGTTACATACCCACATAGATACAAAGAAAATCTATGCATCTAGGAAATTAACAATGTATAATAATGTTATGATAATAATTCAATGATAATAATAATATAATGATAATTAACTCATTATAATGAAGTCATTATTATGAATAAATTATAATAAGTGCATGATAATATATGGTTGAAAATAATAACAGTGTTATCAGTTATGAATTATAATAATAATAATATATTTATTAATAATGATCTATATAATCGTATATTTATTAAATATTATTAAATATTAATAATTATATTATTATTATTATGTGAAATTCACATATTGATATAATAAATATTAGTCATTATTTAATATTTTTACGAAATCATTTTTGTATTTAGTTACTTAATATGTTTTATGTTACCATCACAAATATCATTTAAAATCTAATTATAATTTATACTTTACAATCTTTTGGTGTAACCCAGTTCTTTCAAAGTCTAAATATTAGGTTTTTAAACAACGTAGTTTGGTATCATCTATATTATTGTCTCTTTGTTATGTTGATGATAATATTTTTATTTGTACAATTATTTATTATTTAAGCAACATTATAAATATCTTTTTCATAGTACATATAGTTCATATTTTATATATTTTCAAAGTCACTCTCTTGAAACACTACAAAATAATTACCTTTCAATTATGTAATTTTGGATGCCAATAAAATATAAAATATATGTACAATCTAAATGAAACCCAAAACATAGATTGAAAATACTGAAAATAGCTGAAAATAAAAATAATTTCATAAATATAATAAACAAATAATTTTACATGGCAGAAATGTGAATGAATAAAAAAATTACATTTTTAGTTGAAAAAATATTAGAATAAATTATATGACAAATAAAATCAAAATGAAATTTTAAAAAATTAATATACATTTTAATCTAAAATAAAAATAATATTAATGAAAAAAATAATAAAAAATATTAATTATTAACAAAGATAATTATCTACCAAATATTTAATAGTAATAATGTTATCACTACTACAAAACTATTCTTTAACAGTTCTAGCTAAAATCACTAATAAAGGTCTCTATTATTAGTGAAAAAACAACAACCAATAATTGGAACAATTTGTTACTATTTATACCTCTTATAAACTATATCATATACATGTTTTTAGCACCATATTGGGATCAATTATCAATATTTTTTTTGGACTAATAAAGGTTTGAATAAAATTAATCAATTAAATAAGTAAATATTAAAAAAATTATTTAAAAAAATTTTAAAAATTATTTTTTAAATTATTATTAATAAAAATATATAAATTGATTATACTACATTTAAATTATGACTAAAAAATAGTATTGGGATGAAGGGTTTTCAAGAGATTCCCTTGAGTTCCCTAATGGTGCCTAGGGTTTTCCGTCAATGGAGGATCTAAATTGGGTTTTCTTGTTACATTTATTCTCACTTAGGGATAATTTTAGTCACCTGGGGGATCACTAATACTACCCCCACCCCACCCCCTCATTGGTTTTCGATTGAGGATTCAATATGAGTGGTTGTTCGATTCCCAAGCAGTCCCCCTTCTCGCGAGACTGGTGGTGAATTTTGTTGATCATTTGATGAAGATGGCCTCAAATGACTCCCAAGAACTCAGATATAACAATAATGAAGTCCGATATGGGGATGGATGTTTTTTATTTTCATAGAGAAAGGTTGGTGCTGATGTGTGTATATTTCAATTTTGTAATTTGGCAGACATTTATGTTGTTCAAGATATTGCTTCTAGATAGGTTTTAAATCTACAAATTCTTGATTATTGGAGCAGTGCTATTCCAAATTGGTCGAAAACCAAAAAAGGGAAAGGATATGGAACATATTCTTGTAATTGTATGGTGATTTCATGAAAGGAAATGTATCCCCCGGGAGGGGTCATTTCCAAATCCTTTTCTACTCTAATGAGCTCCAGCATAAGGAATGGGGATTTGGAATTATTTCCCTCAAGCTTGGGACCATGTGCATCCAAGATTGGGACACTTATTTCAATAGATCTTTTGGCTAAAACAAATGTACTATGTTTTGGGTCTTAATTTAAAGATTTAATTTGATTTATGGAATCTGTATATATATTTTGACATTGCATCATCAATTGGTACTCTGATAAAACATGATTGAACTAATTAGGAAGAAATTTTTGGGTTTTTTATGTTCATCATGTTATAGGTGGATCTCATATCGATGAAAATATAATTTTATACTATGTCTACCATAGAATTCAATTTTGATCTAAATATATGTTAAAAAATCTACCCTTGTTCTGTAGTACTTTTAAGTCCCTCGACCACACCAATATTAATTTAAGAAGAGATTTATGTTTTTTTACCAGTAATATAAGATGTCATGAAGTGGATTAATTTATATATAGGACTTAACTATCTAGAAACATTTTGGGTGGTCATGTTGTGCACAATGATAATGATGTTACAATATACTGTCTTGACAAAATGATTATCCAAAAGGGAAGTAATTAAATTTGGGCATTCTGTGGCAGTTTCTCAGAAGAGTAGCACATGGGATGGTCTTACTGATGATGTTTGTATGTATGTTCATTCCCACGAGCCATCTCACATAATGCCTTCCATTTACACATTGGTATTTCCATCATATAGATATGTTCATTCAACTCTTATGGATTTCCCTAAACTCATTACGGTTGATGGTGATGTTGGTGATGAATCATTGGGATATAATGGCATCCTGAATGAAATTACCCATGTTAATTCTTTAGGAGACAACTTGAATGGATTTAGCACACAATCTGTTGTGGTGTATCCTATGTGGGTTCTTCTGGCAGAATACACATTGTATCTAGGCCCAACTAAGGAAACTAATCTCAAGTTCTCAATATCAAGAGAAATCAAAAATAAAAATGTTGAAGAAACAGGTACTCAATCCCTTAAAGAAGATGCAGTGCATCAGTCGGTTGATCAATAAGTTAATCATGAATATATGATTACAACATGTTCATTCCATGGTAACATAAAAACGGACGAAGCACCTAGTTTGAAGAAAAATCTATTTTTGGGGTCTTTGGCATTCAATGTTCAGACATCAATGAAACAGAAGAGTTCATCTACACTCGACATGACTTAATTGACATAAAATATCCATCAATTTTGAACACATGTATTAAAAGTCACAAATATTTCTCCAAAAAAAATTCAGTTGATGAACTAAATTAAGGGAATATTGTAACAAAAAATTCATTGGAAGTTCATGATTTTCCCAATGTGAATGTAGGGAAAGTAGTCATAAACATTGATGCTATTGAAACACCCTGCAGGGATAGGGTGATGTTTTTGGCTCACATGAAAAATCATCAATGATACAGAGTAGAATTCCAGAGGATCCATATTATAAGGGGATGACTCAAAAGGATAAGAACAACCATGAAGCAGAATAGGATGATATGGTGGGATCTTGGAACCAATATAAATCCTGGAAACATGGTCATCATCTAAAAATTGGTATATGGGGGCATGATCATACTTATTTGGATAATAATAAGGAGGAGACACAATCAGAAGATCCTGAAATGGATGACACTTCAATTTCACAAGTCTTTAGGGTCTTCTTATCATTATTTTCTATCCAACAGTATCTGGTTATCTATATCAATTTGATTTTCTATTTTGGCATATTTTTTTCACTATATGTTTTTATTGAGGTATCCATCACCTCTAGTCATTGGAAACAACGTCAACCATCTCCCTCTACCTTGGACAATTGTTATTATATTTTTTCCCTTATAGGTTTATTTTTTATTTTTTATGCATATAGTGTTAAAAAAAATTATTTTGAAAAATTCAAAATCGATATAATCACGTTTTTCTGAAATGAGGCTTCTGTATAAATATTTCATAGAAGGGTATTTCGAAAAATGTACCCTCCCTAAATTACACAATATTAAATAAATTTATTTAATAGAAAAAAAATAATTTCACATTCATAGAGATGTTAGGAGGTGAAGGATGGGGGTAAAATCCATGAAATTAAACAAGCATTCATCAAGAATCCAAGATCAAGACCAAGGTGGGGTATAATATTAGTGATTACCTTGTGAGAGTAAAATATGCCTTGAGTGAGATGTTACAAAGCAAGAAATTCATGATTAGGAGCTTCCATGGACAACGGACCCTAGTCAACATCAATGGAAATCTATAGTATCTCACACAATACATTCATCCGAATACTATTTATTTGTATTTTTAATTTATATATAGTATAATCAATTTAATAATTTTTTAAACAATAAACATTTAACCAATATTTCATAAGACATATTTAATAAAATAAATTTTATTTTCTGTTTATTTAATTATATAATTTTTTATTGACTATTAACAGTGTTAAAAAAGTGCTGATAAAGGATTCATTTATGGGTGATAAAAAAGTGTTGATAGAGGGTGCTATTTATAAGATGTTAAAAAGTCACTAATAAAAGTTACCAATTATCAGTTCTTGTATTAGTATGGATAAACAACACCTTTATCTATGCTTTTTTCTAGAACTAATAATGGACATCGTTTTTATAGACCAGTTTTGTTGTAGTGATAACATTTTTACCAATAATTGTGTTTAAAAAATACCATTATTCTGTAAATTAATTATACTTATTTATTAGTGTTTGTAAATAACTTTCTTTTCAATGAATTTTCATTTTTACAATATTTTATTTAAATTTTATTTATATTTTAATTACATTATATTTAATGTGTATAATTGTTTTGAAGTGAAAATATAATGATATTTATTATTAATTTTTATGAAATATAAATTTAAAATTTTATTATATTTACGAAATTATATTTAGTTTCATCATTTTTATAGTTTCAGTCTATGATTTATGTTTCATTTATATTGTAAATATAAATTATTTATTATAAACTTCCAAAATTAACCACAAAAAACATAATAGGTTTGTTGAGTTTCAAGTGAGAGACAATGAAAACAAATAAAATATGAACTATATGTACAATATAAAATAGATTAACAAATTTGACTAAACCAATAAAGTGTAATCAAAAATAAAAATAGTTTCGTAGAAATTATAAACATACAATAATTTAGAGGATACAAAATAGATATTTTTTAACATTAATAGGGTAAAATTTGATAAATTCACTCTATCGAGAGTGTTACGACACTGGGACCCTCTCTCTCTATACCATTTAATTCTTTTGGAGGAAGTGTTCTGTCAACTCATTCCAAATGCGGTGGAGCATGGTACAGTCCTAGGTGCATAGGTATGATTCAATGGAATTACTATTTTTCATTTCATCATTGTAGAATATTTCCACCTTTTCACTTGGGCTACTATACATGAGTGTCACTAAATTATGAAGATTATAAACTGATATGAAAAGTATTCTAGGAAACACATTAATTACATGAAATCTGAATAATCCATCAAATTTTTTTTGACTGACTAGGCCACAAATGATTCGATGAATATGTGTGGTTCCTATGGTTGAGAAGCATAAAAAATACATTGAGCTATAAACATCTTTTAGAATATCAAATTAACATGTCTTCACGTCAATCAATGTTATATTTCATAATTTGATCAGACTATTTTCTACCAGTAAAATCTCTAGTGATGGGAAGGAAGAGATGGTTAAATCAATGGCTCAGGATATTCCCTTATACACCATGTCTTTGTTCAGATTCTCAATTGACATTGTTGATATGATTCATTATCCTTTGAAAATGTTTTATTAGGGATATTCTAACGGAAAACACAACACCCACTATGTTTCATTCGATATGTTTTCGTTTTCTATGTATTGTGGTGGCCTCAGGTTGAAGAACCTTAAATAGTTTAATGATTCAGTTTTGGGAAAACATTGGTGGTGACTTATGTCATGTACTAATACCCTCTTCGCTATGGTAATTTGCAAAAAGTGCATCCATATGTCCTAATTATTGAATGAATCTCTTAGACTGAGGACTAAATTAATGTGGAGAAGCTTATGGGGTGTTAACCCACTTCATTGACAATGGAGTGTCTGGAGGATTATAGATGGGAATGAAGCAATTTTTTGGAATAATCAGTGGTTGGCCAGGGGGATAAATATGATAATCACTTGTCATGTTTCTATGAGGTTTCAATATGTAGTAATTCTTGATCATATTGTTGATTCATTAGAGTAGTGGTGTCATGATATAGTTATTGGATGCTTCATTGAGATAGATCGATATCTCGTCATTAGCATTATTCTTACAACCAGAGTGGGGGTGACAAAATTTGTTGGTCTAGGGAAGATTCTCGAAAATACATTGTTAGGTCGCGGTACATCTTGATAGTTCATGAGTTTTTCATTATCATCTAGACAACCGATGGAATAATCATTGTGAACTTTTTGTTGGGCGCCTTACTATTTGGCACACCGTGTAACACCTTATGAATTACAGCGCCACATATTTTTTCTATTAATGATCTGTTTCTAATGTGGGCCAAGACAGCGTGAATTAATTCATGTTGTGTAATTTCTTTGCGTTAGAGAAATTATTTGTCACATATTAATTTTCATATATAAGGATTCAACGACAATGAATTTCAAAACACCGAACCCAACAACTATGAGATCAAACCCCATTTGTTGATCTCCTTTCTTCGACGATCTTCTTTATTACTCTCTATCTGTTATTCACTTCATGTATTCATGAGTAATAATTTTGATATCCCTAAAAATTTTGAGGAGTATCTACCTTGTACCTCTTGATTTTAGTGGATCCCACTTTCTAGACTATGTCCCATGGTATTTCCCTTTTGGGTTTTCCTCAAAAAAATTCTTGTGTCAACATTATTTTATGCACATTTAATTTTGGGTCGCAGCGTGACCATTTTATTTAGCGGGAATGATTTTATTTTGGTAGTGTGTTGGATTTTCAATTGTTTGGGTGTTCATATAATTCCCATCTTTCCCAATATATGGTATCAAAGGAGGTTTCATTTTTATATAATATTTATTATGAAGTCCAATTATAGTTGGATGATTTTGTTGAATGGTACCAACTACCACATGTCACTTCTTAAAAAGAAGGATCTTCTTTTTTTCAAGTGAATGAATCTTCCAATTTTTCGTACACATAATCTAGAAAGGATGTCATATGAATAATGGGAATTCAAGAATGCGTTGATTTTTGGCTTCATTCAACAATTGGTAGAAGACAAGGTGAAGACCAACATTTTCAACATCTCTCACTCCAAAACATTGTGGGAGAAGCTTGAGATGACATGTTCTTCCATGATGGTTAACAATAAGTTCTTTCTTCTCAGAAAAATGATTAATTTGATGTACAAAAAAAGGATGTCTATTTTTGACTACTTAAGTGAATATCAGGGATGCTTTGATCATTTTTCTATCATGGGTATCAATTTTGAAGATTATGTTTTTGCACATTTGCTTCTTAAAAATTTACCCGATTCATGGGAGAATTTAAGTGTTCCTCTAGCTAGTTCTCCTCCTAATGGTTCTATGACATTTATATTTGTCATGATTATTGTTTTAAATTAATAGGTCACGATACATACTAAAGATAAATATTCTTCAGAGCTTATAGTCACAGAGATGAGGGGGAGAAGCTAGGACCAAGGTAAAAATAGTCGAGGTAATAGTAGAGACATAAGAAAGTCTAGATTGTAGCATAGAGATTTTTAATGTCATCATTGTTGTAAGAAGGTTCATATTATGATGTTTTGTTATCAGATGAAAAGAGATAATATAATGAAATAAAAATCCACAGAATAAAAATGTTGATGGAGATGATCAAGTTTATACCACTAAATGGGGTTATCTATTTATTTTTTATGACTCCATTTATATTACATCTGATTATTCATGAATTGTTGTTGATAGTTGTGCATGTTTTCACGTGACATCAAAGAAGGAGTTCTTTAAATCTTATAGCCTAGGTAGTTTTGGTATTTTGAATATGGGATATGATGGTCATGCTGACGTTGTAGGCATCAGGACTGTTAGTTGAGAGACCATTATAGGAAGTAAGCGGATTTTGAATAATGTTTGACATGCACCAATAGTTAGATTGAATCTTATTTTTACCAGTTTTCTTCATGATGAAGGGTTTATAAATACTTTTCGTGATTTACAATGAATTAATTCAATGTTATCTTTGATTTTGGCCCATGGGAAGAATCAAACAAGTTTCTACTGGACTAGAGCTTCTATTTATTATGATACTTATTTTGTTGTTTAGTGTTGGGTTTCTTATAAGTTGTGGAAAAAGTTGCTCAGTCACATCAGTGAGAAAGGGTTTGGTTTTTTTTTTTGAAAATAGAAATCATTTTCTAGATTTGGTGAGTGTCAAATTAGACATGTGTGATTATTGCACGGTGGGGAAATAGAGCGGGGTGAGTTTCAGGAGTCATCCTTTATATAAGAAGTCACAAGTACATGAATTGGTACATTCTGATGTTTATGGACCTTGGAAATCTAAGATCATTAGTGGTAGTCTTTTTTAGTTAAATTTATTTATGTATACTCATGGAATATATGGGATTATGTTTTGAATTCCAAAAGATACATCCTTAGTGTTTTTAGTCAATTTCATGTCTCTACTAAGAGGGAATAGGCATTAAATTAAAATGTATTCGCATTAATATAGGGGGGTATAGTGGCATGTTTGATCAGTATTGCAGACATGATGGAATTTGACATTAGAAGATGAATTCGATGAAACCTCAGCTAAATGGTGTCACTGGTTGGACGAAAAGGTATTTGCTAGAATGAGTTCATTTTTTTCTTTCAGAAGAAAAGTTACCTAGACTTTTTTGGGGTGTGGCCTTACTTTTAACTACTTTTATTATCAATTATTCATAGGCGGTTACATTTTAGATAGACACTCCCGACATGTTTTGGTATGGAAAATTGATAAGGTATGATCACATTCTTGTTTTCAGATGCAAGTTATTTGTTCCTTTTCCAATATATGAGAGATCCAAGATTGATTGTAAGACATGAAACTGTATTTTTATTTTCTGTGGATACAATGAGTTTGGGTTTAGGTTCTATGATCCTTCTTGTTAGAAACATTTTAGAAGACGTTATTAAGTGTTTATGGAGGATTGTACTATTGAAGACATTGATAAGGGAGGTAAATATTCTTCTCCACCTAGTGATGGTTTAATTAGTCTTGAGACATGATCTGATTCACATTTACCTCATACTGTTGATTTTAATGATAATGTTGATGTACATAATGATACTCAAGATGATTAGGATGTATTTTATGTTTCTAATGCCCCTTTTTTTCTGATGATTTTGTTCCATAGGATATTAATGAACCCACAGTTCAACTATAGAGGTCATCTTAGAATCTCACCATTTCTATTTGATATTAACCTAATGAGTATGTGCTCCTCGCTGAAGGGGATAAAAATAATCATTTGATGAGTCAATGGAATGTGAAACTAAATAATGATGGTTTGTGGAAATTGATGATGAGATGGAAAACAACACTTTAGAGATGGTGATGTTACCAACAAGTAAGATAGATTCTGAAAATGAGAGGATTTATCATATAAAAAATAATTAATCAAGTTATGATCCACGATACAATGAAAGGATAGTTGATAAAAGATTCATTCAGAAGGAAGGTATTGATTTTGATGAGATTTTCCCACCTGTTGTCAAAATTTCATCCATTCAGGTTGTTAATGGTTCGGTTTTTTGTTTGGATCTACACATTTAGCATATGGATGTGAAGACAACATTCCACCAAGGAGAATTAGAGTAAATGATTTATATGGATAATTTAAAGGGTTTTGTTGAAATAGGTAAATAATATCTTGTCAACATGTTGAAGAAGAGTTTGTATGTTTTGAATTTAGCTCAATAGATGTGGTATAAAATGATTGAATATGTCATTACCTTTTAGGGTTTCAAGAAGACATATTCAGATAATTCTGTTTTGGTTCATATATTTACCGATGATACATTGAGAAGGTTCTTTAGAGATTTTCTATGGATATAGAAAAAGTAGTTCGTACATCTCTTGCTTTACATTTTAAGATCACTACCAGTCATTCAACTACTACTGATGTTGAGAGAGAGAGAGAGGAAATGTATCATATTCCATATTCATCTGTCATGGTATGTTTGACATATTCAATGTAATGTACAAGACATGATATATCTCTTACAGTTGGTGTGTCTAGTCGTCTTCTATCAAATACATGTAGAGAGAATTGGTGAGTAGTGAATTAAATAATTCATTTTCATCATCATACTTCAGATCTATGATTTCATATTTGAATAGGGGAATGTATTCATTATGGTTTTACAGACTCCAACATGGAGGAATATATTGATTTAAGTAATTATACATTAGTCTTTTTGACCACATTTTCAGGGGAGCAGTATCATGGCTCACTATATTACAGAGATGTGTTTCTTTATATACCACATAGTTAGAGTATATTGCAGCTACCGAAGAATGTAAGAATTGTTGTGGATGAAAACTTTTATTCAAGAGATCAGTTTAAATCAGTACAAGTATGTTTTATTTTTGATAGTTGGAGTTCTATTTGTATGGGAATGAATTCCTCATTTCATGGAAGGTCATGACATATCGATGTTCAATATCATTGGTTCCAATTTTCAATTTTTCAAGAAAATTAGAGAATTAGAAGATCCACACTGATGAAAACGAGTCATACAAGTTGACAAAGAGTTTACCCAGAGGAAAATTGGAGACGTTACGACTGATTGTGGGGTTGGAGGTGATCCCCACTTGAGTCGGATGAAAATTTTGTTGGAGGCCATCCGGGTGGGTGCACTGCGTAACACCTTCTCAATTGGTGCACCACACAATTTCTCTATCAATGAGGTGTTATTAATGCATTATAAGACTACATGACTTAATTCATGCAGTGACACGCTTTAAATGCGGGGAATTTATTTGACGCTGTTTTTTTCTTATATAATTAGGTAGTGGCTAGGCATTTATACTCACCGACACCAAAAACACTGAGAGAAAATCCTATTTGGTGATCACCTATCTTTGACAATAATCTTTGTTTCCCTCTATATTTCATTAACTTCATTTATTTTGGAGTATTACTTATGAGATCCCTTCCAATTATGGGGAGTCTGAACTGTGTACCTCTTGATTTTATTGGCTCCCGCTATCTAGACTACGTCCCATGGTTTCTCAATTTTGAGTTTTACACATTAAAATTTTTAGTTTGAACATTATTTTTTGCATATTTGTTTTTGGGTCCCTGCATATCCATTTTATTTGGAGGGAATGATTTTATTTCCATTCCATATTCACTTCTCAATTGATTGCATGTTATTCGTTTTCCCATAATTCCCTACACTTCTCACCCAATTCTTGAATTAATAATTTTCTGGTGGTAGGATTTCTAGGGTGAATTGTGGACACACGACCTTCTAACTAGATGAATTATTGTGGGAGAAGATGTGTTTCCATTGTGTTTCTGACATACCAAAACTCATACAAATTTTATACATCTCTATTCAGGAGTGGAGGGAGTCTATAATGAATGGTATGTAGGTTTTAAGGACTCCCAATGTCTATATATTGATCTGGACCACATTTTCAATGATTGGTATTCCTCCAAAGATGAAAATGATGTGGGAATTTTGTGCACAATTTATCAGCTTGTTTGGTATCATTATAATTATTGGGTTTTCTAGGATATGTCTACAATTTAATGGATTAGGTTGGAATAGGCCACTAAATGGATGAATGGGGGGATAGAGAATAGGGTGGGGCTAATAGTGATTCAACTACGATGAGCTCCACCTTGATAGATTCATACCCTTGAATGATTTTTTAAGATCAACATGGATGATGTTGTCACAACATGGTCTCAGATTGGGCTGGGGGACAATGACAGATAGGGAAACGACCATGTTTTAGATGTTCAGTGCATGGTTTTTCATCGACATTATAGTCTGATTGAATTGGAATCTTTAGAAATTATTCATGGGATCCTCTTTCACAATTTAAAGGATCAAATCAATTCATTTTGGAATTTGATTCCCTTGATGTAATTAAAGTTCCTTTAAGAAAATGTTGGATTCATAGATTATTTGGATTGTTCTACTGAATATTTTGTCTATGAACTGGTTCCTTCTCCCCTTTAAACTCGTCCTTCATCATGCATTGGGGTATTCATGAATCCCATCAGCGAGTGATTAATTCGATGTCTTGGGGTAACCAATACAAGGTGGATTGTTTTTCAAATTAGATTTTTATGTCTATATCAATTGATCAGTAACATATCCAGGTTTTTTATAATAATATTAGATAATTTAGTTTGTATATAATAATAAATAAATAATATTAATAAATGTTAACTTAATAAAATAACAAAAAAGATTAATAATGTGATACTTAGTAATAATTTTTGGCAAAAAAATTATAAATTTCAATAATAATAATTCACTTAAAAATAATTAATAATAATATTATCATGAACTTATTATAATTACTTTATTATCCTGAATTTATTAATCATTATTTATTTTTCATATTAAGGATTCTTGTATTTTCAATGTTTATGAGTGAAGATAAAAAAGGCAGGATGGGGTGAGACTTATTTAAAGAGGGTGGGATCAACTATTCTCCCATCACAAGCCCATTAAGATTTCATTACATGGATCTCCAGATCCCCCATACAAAACATAATTTTCCTTCAACTCACCCTTGGGCTGCCTAGCCTAACAAACCAGGTGGTCGTGTCCGGTAGTTGTAGCTCGCCTAATCATGTATCCATGCATGTGATGCATGAGAGGTGGACAGAAATGCACGGTCAGAGCTACCTTGTGGATCATGAAAATGAGGTTTTCATGAATATTTTCAAAAGAAAAAAGTAGTACATCATGGCATTCAACTATGGTGGTGACCAATCATTCCATGTGGCCACCAACCTCTTTACCAACCTCACAGATGATGAGTTCATGGACTCCTATCTGGGCTATGTCCTGTTATTTTCTCAATGTCACCCTACTCACTATCCAAAGGTGTATGATAGTACCACCAATTATAATGTACTAACAAATTTCTACTGTGATGAACATGTTTTTTTCATCCCAGTAATTGATCGACACTCCAATGGGTTTTCCTGGGCATTTTCTATAGTGGCGGTCGTTGGATGCATCA
Source organism: Viscum album (assembly GCA_963277665.1). NCBI lineage: Eukaryota > Viridiplantae > Streptophyta > Magnoliopsida > Santalales > Viscaceae > Viscum > Viscum album. Next base: position 901,418,475 of record OY728127.1, read on the forward strand.
TCGAAATCAAAAACTATGAGATATGGTCACTGTAAGAATATCAACTCATTGGCTGCATGCCTGAAAAAAAAGGATGCAAATGAGGTAACATGATGATGGATTTGGAAAATTTCCTCGAACAACAATTCATAGTCCGATAGGGTTATTACCCATACCAAGACAAGGAAACACCAATAAAAACAATATGATTCCTTTGCGGCCACCATTGGTGGCATGCAGTCCCTGTCAGCCAATAGTGAGGCATCCTTACTGAATGTTGTGTCCTCGAAAACAATATTTGTTGTGATAGATATTAGCATGTTTTATATTAGGTACTACATCTTCAAAACCATCAATGATAAATACTATAGCAATCAGACCCTTCTAGGGATGATGGTCAGGTTTGAGATAGTGGAGGATTGTGGGAAATGTTTGCTGATAAAGAAATCATGGGTGTATGTGGTGTGATGGTGGATACATGATTATACAGAGGGAAGTGGACCACCCATAGAATCTGTGTGCAAGGGCCATGTACAGAGCCCATGTGGGTCATCCATATCCCGTAGAAGATTCATGAATCAACTAAACCCTTATCTATCATCCTTATAATCCATTATTAACCAATATTTATCACCATCATATACCCGAACATCATCTCTCTGTGGGTATTATTGGTGGAGTAGTGTCCTTTTATGTTACCAATGTTGTAGTATGTGAATTTCTACTCACACATGTCTATCGCCAAAGAAACTTGCTGCTGAGACACAACATCCGGTAGGTATGCTAGGTTTTTGGCCATCAAAGAATGGAACCCACTGATGGAAGCCACATAGGACCCATGTTGGTCGTTACAAGTGTTGTTTGTGTCCTGGTATGGGTAATCATCCTCTCTGGTGATTCCCCTATTTTCGGTGACATGATGGAATGCATGTTCCATGTTTCTTCCTTTTTGATGTTCATTTTACGATGTGTAATCGATGAGCTACTACAGAACGAGTGACCCTATATGACATGATTTGTTATTTGTGATCCCTTCCAGGGTCGCCACTATAGATAATTCTATGAAAAATCAGAGTGCGTGTTGATCCTTTATGGTGGTGACAATGCCACATACCCACTATTCTCCATTTACCAAAATGCTTCCATCGATGGTACTAGAAAAAACCTCTAGATTGTTGGAAGTGTGATGGAGAGATAGCGACTAAATGTTTCCTATGTTGGATTCCCCGAACTCATCACTGGGGCCATAAAATGGGTTTTCACAGCTCCACCCATTAACATAGCTGAAAAAATACCAGATAAAGGTGGAACATTTATCAGCACTAAAAAACGGATAAAGGTACTATTAAATATTTTAAAAAAGCACTGTTAAATGTACACCATTATAAACTATTTTTTTATTCCAATAAATATACCCCCTTTATTGACATAAAGCACTGTTAAAAAAATATCAACAAATATAAACTATAAACAAAAAAAGGAGATAAAAAATATCAAAAAATATATATATAAATTAATGAAATATATATATATATATATAATAAAGAACTTTTAGGACATAAAGCATAATTATAAACTATTTTTTTCTAGTATTTTTCTTCTTTTTAAATTTTTTTTTGTTCTCATAAAGCACTGTTAGCCCTTAGAATTGGGGGTCTTTATTAAAATTTTTTACTAGGGAAGATAAAAACAATATTTCAAAAAAATATTATAATTACTATATTAATATAAAAATATATTTATATTGATATAAATAAAATATATATTTTTTAAATATGTTTTAGATAGGTACAAATTGTTATTTACTCTTAATATATGAGATATTTAGTTAAAAGGATTTTAAAATATTTAAAAAATTATTGTTAATAAATAATTCAAAAATTCTTATTGAGTAATAAACAAAAAAAATATGAAATAAAACATAAATCATAAATAAAAATTAATCATTATAAAAAATTCCAAAAATGAAACAAAAAATAAAAAAAGAACAAAACATAACCAAAAAATCATTAAAAAAACAAAACATCAAATGACCATAAATAAAAATATTTAAAAAAATATCAATAAAAAAAATATTATATGAACTTGGTGGCACAAAAAAAATCAAAAAATGAGCGACCATTACCAATAAATGAACGATCATTTATTGAACGGTAAATAAATAAACAACCATCAAACGACCATAAAAAATAACAAAAAAATAACAAAAAAAATAACCATCAAAACAATAAATAAAAAAACATAAAAAAATAACAAAACATAAAACATAAAAAAACAAAAAAAATGACCAATAAAATAAACGACCATAACCTGTGATAAAAACCATTAAAAATATAAAAAAATAAACATAAAAAATATCAAAAAAACAAAAAAAACAAAAAAAACATAACCAATAAAATATCAATAAATAAAAAATATCAAAAAAATATCAAAAAAATTATCAAAAAATTTAAATAAAATAAAAATGAAAATATCAAATAAATAATAAATAATAAAAATAAAAATAAAAAAAACAAAAAAAAATAACAATGATTAAATAAATTAAACACATAAAATATAAATAATATTAACAAAAATATATATTAAAGACTACAACATAAAAAATATTAAAAAAACATTGAAATAAAAAAACATAAAACGATAAACGACCATAAAAAATTAAATACCAAAACATAAAAACACATCAAAAAAAATATGAACACATCAAATAAAACATAAAAATTTCAAAACATGATATAAAACACATCAAAACATCAAATGACAAACGACCAAAACATAAAAAGACAAACGACCAAAACATCAAACGACAAACGTACAAAACATCAAATGAAAAATGACCAAAACATCAAAACGAAAAATAAAAAATGACCAAACAACCATAACCTATGATCTGGGAGTCCATTCAGGCTCTAGAACACATCAAATAAAAAACTGCAACATGATATATGAACTTGGTGGCACATGTAAAGCCTTGAAAAAAATATTAGTCCAAAAAATTACAAATATTTATCCCAAAATGTTCTAGGGTACCCCAATATTTTAACATTCAATATATTTTCAGTGTAATTTTTCGGGGTCTTTTTCCCATTTACAATGGGAACTGAATATAAAATAACCATAAAAAAATTAAAACATTATATAATGAACACATCAAATGACCAAAACATCAAACAAAAAACATTGAAACACAACAAACAACCCCCAAAACATCAAACGACAAACGACCAAAACCTAAAACATTGATATATCAAACGCCCAAATCATGAAATATGAAACGACCAAAACACATAAAAATATGTTTTTATTGGTGCTATGAATATATTGGCGCTATTATTGGTGCTTTTATTTGGCGCCAAATAATAGCGCCAACATTTAAACATTCAATAATAACACCAATAAAAGTGCCAATAACAGCACCAATAATAGCGCCAATAATACCGCCAATATATAGCGCCAATATATTCATAGCGCCTTTTAATAGGGCCAAATAATAGTGTCATATAATAAGGCCAAATATTGTGCCATATAATCGCGCCATATAATAACGCCATATAATAGCGCCATATAATAGTTCCAAATATAATAGCGCCAAATAATAGCACCAAATAATAGCTTCAAATAATATCTCCAAATAATAGCACCAAATATTTGGCGCCAAATATTCATAATAGCGCCAAATAATAACGCCAAATATTCATAATAGCGCCAAATATTTGGCGCCATATATTCATAGTAATGCCAAATATTTTTTGGCGCCAAATATCCATAATAGCGCCAAATAATATCGCCAAATTATAGCACCAATAAAAGGGCCAAATAATTGCGCCAATATTTGGCGCCAATATTTGGCACCAATAATATTTGGCACCAATAATATTTGGCGCTAATATTTGGTGATATTATTTGGCGCCAAATAATAGCACCAATATTTTAACATTCAATAATAGCACCAAATATTCATAATAGCACCAATATTTTAACATTCAATATATTTTAAGTGTTATTTTAACATTCAATATAATAGCGCCAAATATATTTTTAGTGTTATTTTAATATTCATAATAGATCCAATATTATAATGGTGCCAATAATTTAATAGCGGTAATAATAGCACCAAATAATACCGCCAAAAAATAGCGTCAATATTTTAACGCCAAATAATAACGCAAAATATTCATAATAGTGCCATCGGAAAATAATTGTGCATATTAATAGCGCCAAATAATAGCGCCAAATAATAGCGCCAAATAATAGCGCCAAATAATTGAGCCAAATAACTACGCCAAATAACTGCACCAAATAATAGCGCCATATAATAGCGCCAAATATTTTTTGGCGCCAAATATTCATAATAGCGCAAAAAAATAGTGCCAATAATAGCGCCAAATAATAGCGCTAATATATTCCTAGCGCCAAATAATAGTGCCAATATATTCATAATAACGCCAATATATAATAGCACCATTTATAAAAAATAGCGCCAATATATTCATAGTGCCAAATAATAGCGCCTAATAATAGCGCCAAATAATTGCGCCAAATAATAGCTTCAATATTTTAACATTCATTAATAACGCCAAATATTCATAATAGCGCCAAATAATTGCGCATAATAATAGTGCCAAAGAATAGAGGAAAATAATTGTGCCAAATATTTGCGCCAAATAACTGTGCCAAATAATAGCACCATATAATAGCGCAAAATATTTTTTGGTGCCAAATATTCATAATAGCGCCAAAAAATAGCGCCGAAAAATAGCGCCAAATAATAGCGCCAATAATAGTTCCAAACAATAGCGCAAATAATAGCGCCAATATATTCACAACGCCAAATAATAGCGCTAATATATTCATAATAGCACCAATATATAATAGCGCCAATATATCCATAATAGTGCCAATAATAGTGCTAATAATAGCGCCAATATATTCATAGTGCCATTTATTTAGCGCCAATATATTTATAGCGCAAAATAATTGCGCCTAATAATAGCGCCAAATAATAACACCAAATAATTGCGCCAAATAATTGTGCAAAAAAATTGGGCCTAATAACAGCGCCAAATAATAGCGTCATATAATATCGCCAAATATTTTTTTGGCCCAAAATATATAAATAGCGCCAAATAATTGCGCCTAATAATAGCGCCAAATAATAGCACCAAATAATAGTGCCAAATAATAGCGCCAATAATAGCGTCAAATTATGGCGCCAATAATCACACCAATATTTGGCGCTATTATTTTGCGCAAAATAATAGCGCCAATATTTAAACATTGAATAATAGCACCAATAAAAGCGCCAATATCAACACCAATAATAGCACCAATAATAGGGCCAATATATATTAATAGTGCCATTTAATAGCACCAAATAATAGAGCCATATAATTGCACCAAATATTAGCACCATATAATAGCGCCATATAATAGCACCATATAATAGAGCCAAATAATAGCGCCATATAATAGCACCAAATATAATGACGTCATATAATAGCGCCAATAATAGCACCAATATATTCATAGTGCCATTTAATAGGGCCAAATAATAGTGCCATATAATAGCGCCAAATATTAGAGCCATATAATTATGCCATATAATAGCGCCATATAATAGCACCAAATAATAGCGCCATATAATAGGGTCAAATATAATAGCACCAAATAATAGCGCCAAATAATAGCACCAAATAATATCTCCAAATAATAGCGCTAAATATTTGGCGCCAAATATTCATAATAGTGCCAAATAATAGCGCCAATAATAACGCCAAATAATATACCCAAATATTCATAATAGCGCCAAATAATAGTGCAAAATTATATCTCCATATAATAACGCAAATAATAGCGCCAATATTTGGCACCAATAATAGCGCCAATATTTGGCGCTATTATTTGGCACCAATATTTGGTGCCAGTATTTGGCGCAATTATTTGGCGCCAAATAATAGCACCAATATTTTAACATTCAATAATAACACCGAATATTCATAACAGCACCAATATTTTAACATTCAATATATTTTCAGTGTTATTTTAACATTCAATATAATAGCGCCAAATATATTTTCATTGTTATTTTAATATTCATAATAGCGCCAATATTTTAATAGCGCCAATATTTTAATAGTTCCAATAATAGCTCCAAATATATTTTCAGTGTTATTTTAATATTCATAATAGCGCTAATATTTTAATAGTGCCAATAATAGCGTCAAATAATAAGGTCTAATTATAACGGCAATAAAAGCGCCAAATAATTGCACCAATAATAGCACCAATATTTGGCACCAATAATATTTGGCGCCAGTATTTGGTGTTATTATTTGGCACCATATAATAGCGCCAAAATTTTAACATTCAATAATAGGACCAAATATTCATAACAGCGCCAATATTTTAACATTCAATATATTTTCAATGTAATTTTAACATTCAATATAATAGCACAAAATATATTTTCAGTGTTATTTTAATATTCATAATAGCGCCAATATTTTAATAGCGCCAATATTTTAGCAGTGACAATAATAGTGCCAAATAATAGTGCCATATATTATTTTTCACCAAATAATAGCGCCAAATATTATTTTGCGCCAATAAATAGAGCTAATATTTTAAAATTAATTAATAGCGCCAAATATTCAAAATAGCGCCAATATATTAATAGCGGCAAATAATTACGCCTAATAACTGCGCCAAATAACAGCACCAAATAATAGCACCAAATATTTTTAGGTGCCAAATATTCATAATAGAGCCAAATATATTTTCAGTGTTATTTTAATATTCATAATAGGGATAATATTTTAATAGCACTAATATTTTAATAGCACCAATAATAGTGCCAAATAACAGCGCCAAATATTATTTTGCACCAAATAATAGCGCCAAATATTATTTTGCACCAACAAATAGAGCTAATATTTTAACATTAATTAATAGCACCAAATATTCATAATAGCGCCAATATATTAATAGTGGAAAATAATTGCGCCTAATAACTACGCCAAATAATAGAGCCAAATAATAGCTCCATATAATAATGCCAAATATTTTTAGGCGCCAAATATTCATAATATCACCAAATATTCATAATAGCGCCAAATAATGGCGCCATATAATAGCGTCAAACAATAGAGCCAATAATAGCGTCAAATTATGGCGCCAATAATCGCGCCGATATTTGGCACCAATATTAGGCGCCAAATAATAGCGCCAATATTTAATCATTCAATAATAGAGCCAATAAAAGCAATAATAATAGCACCAATGATAGCTCCAATAATAGCGCCAATATATAGCGCCAATAATAACACCAATATATTCATAGCGCCATTTAATAGCACCAAATAATGGCGCCATATAATAGCGCCAAATATTAGCTGCATATAATAGCGCCATATAATTGCGCCAAATAATAGCACCATATAATAGCACCAAATAATCATGCCAATATATAGCGCCAATATATTCATAGCACCATTTAATAGGGCCAAATAATAGCACCATATAATAGCGCCAAATATTAGCGCCATATAATAGCTCCATATAATAGCGTCATATAATAGCGCCAAATAATAGCGCCAAATAATAGCGCCAAATATAATAGCACCAAATAATAGCGTCAAATAGTACCGTTAAATAATATCGCCAAATAATAACACCAAATATTTGGCACCAAATGTTCATAATAGCGCCAAATAATAGGGCCAATAATACCGCCAAATAATATCGCCAAATAATAGCGCCAAATAGTTGGCGCCAAATATTCATAATAGCGCTAAATAATAGCGCCAAATATTCATAATAGCGCCAAATATTTGGCGCCATATATTCATAGTAGCACCAAATATTTTTTGGCGCCAAATATCCATAATAGCGCCAAATTATAGCGCCAATAAAAGCACCAAATAATAGCGCCAATATTTGGCACCAATAATATTTGGCGCCAATATTTGTGGCTATTATTTGGCGGCAAATAATAGCGCCAATATTTTAACATTCAATAATAGCGCCAAATATTCATAATAGCGCCAATATTTTAACATTCAATATATTTTCAGTGTTATTTTAACATTCAATATAATATATCCAAATATATTTTCATTGTTATTTTAATATTCATAATAGCGCCGATATTTTAATAGTGCCAATACTTTAATAGCTCCAAATAAGAGCACCAAATATTATTTGGCGCCAAATAATAGCATAAAATAGTAGCACCAAAAAATTGCGCCAATATTTTAACATTCATTAATAGCGCCAAATATTCATAATATCACCAATATATTAATAGAGGCAAATAATTGCGCCTAATAATAGCGCTAAATAATTGTGCCAAATATTTGCGCCAAATAGTTTTTGGCGCCAAATATTCATTATAGCACCAAAAAACAGCTCAAACAAATAGCGCTATATAATAGCGCCAATCATAGTGCCAAATAATAGCGCCAATAATTGCGCCAATATATTCATAGTGCCAAATAATAGCGTCAATATATTCATAATAGCGCCAATATATTATAGCTCCAAATAGTAGTGCCAGTATATTCATATAGTGCCAATAATAGCGCCAATATATTCATAGCTCAATTAATTCATAACAGCGCCAATATATTTATAGTGCCAAATAATTGCACCTAAGAATAGTGCCAAATATTTGCGCCAAATAATTGCTCCTAAAAATAGTGCCAATATTTTAACATTCATTAATAACGCCAAATATTCATAATTGCGCCAATATATTAATAGCACCAAATAAGTGCGCCTAATAATAGCGCCAAATAAGTGCGCCAAATATTGGAGCCAAATAACCGTGCCAAATAATAGCGCCAAAAATAGCACCATATAATAGCGCCAAATATTTTTTGGCGCCAAATATTCATAATAGCGCCAAATAATAGTGCCAATAATAGCGTCAAATTATGGAGCCAATAATATCACCAATATATTCATAGCGCCAAATAATAGCGCAAATATATTCATAATAGCGCCAATATATAATAGCGCCAAATAATAGCGCCCATATATTCATAATAGTGCTAATAATAGCGCCAATAATAGCACCAATATATTCATAGCGCCATTTATTCATAATAGTGCCAATATATTTATAGCGCAAAATAATTGCGCCTAATAACAGCGTCAAATAATTACGCCAAATAATTGCTCCAAATAATTGCGAAAAATAATTGTGCCTAATAAAAGCGCCAAATAATCGCGGCATATAATAGCACCAAATATTTTTTGGTGGAAAATATATAAATAGCGCCAATTTATTGCGCGAAATAATTGCGCAAAATAATTTTGCCAAATACTTGCGTCTAATAATAGCGCCAAATAATAGCACCATATAAAAGTGCTAAATATTTTTTGTCACCAAATATTTATAATACCGCCAAATAATAGCGCCAAATAATAGCACCAACAATAGAATCAAATTATGGCGCCAATAATCGTGCCAATATTTTGCGCTATTATTTTACGCCAAATTATAGCGCCAATACTTAAACATTCAATAATCGCACCAATAAAAGCACCAATAACAGCACCAACAATTGCGCCAATATATTCATAGCACCATTTAATAGCGCCAAATAATAGCCCCATATAATAGCGCTAAATATTGATGCCATATAATAGCCCCATATAATAGCAGAAATCATAGTGCCATATAATAGAGCCAAATAATAGCGCCAATATATCGCGCCAATAATAGCGCCAATATTTTTATAGCGCCGTTTAATAGGGCCAAATAATAGCGCCATAAAATAGCACCAAATATTAGCGCCAAATATTTGCACCATATAATAGCGCTATATAATAGTGCCATATAATAACGTCAAATAATAGCACCATATAATTGCGCCATATATGATAGCGGCACATAATAGCGTCAGATAATAGCGCCAAATATTATCACCAAATAATAGCACCAAATATTTGGCGCCAAATATTCATAATAACGCCAAATAATAGCGTCAAATTATGGCGCTAATAATCGCCCCAATATTTGGCGCTATTATTTTGCGCCAAATAATAGCGGCAATATTTAAACATTCAATAATAGCGCCTACAACAGTACCGATATTAGTGCCAATAATAGCGTCAATATATAGCGCCAATAATAGTGCCAATATATTCACAGCGTCATTTAATAGCGCCAAAAAATAGCGCCATTTAATATCACCATATAATAGTGCCATATAATAGTGCCATATAATAGCGCCAAATAATAGAGACATATTATAGTGCCAAATATAATAGCGCCAATATATATCCCTAATAATAGTGCCAATATATTCATAGCGCCATTTAATAGGGCCAGAAAATAGCGCCATATAATAGAGACAAATATTAGCGTCATATAATAGCACCAAATATTAGCACCATATAATAGCGCCAAATAATAGCACAATATAACAGCGTCAATTATAATAGTGCCAAATAATAGTGGCAAATAATAGCACCAAATAATATTGCCAAATAATAGCAACAAATATTTGGGACCAAATATTCATAATATCACCAAATATTTGGTGCCATATATTCATAGTAGCGTCAAATATTTTTTGGCGCCAAATATACATAATAGTGCCAAATAATAATGCCAAATTATAACGCCAATAAAAGTGCCAAATAATAGCGCAAATAATAGCGCCAATATTTGGCACCAATAATATTTGGCGCTAGTATTTGGCGCTATTATTTGGTGCCAAATAATAACGCCTATATTTTAACATTCAATAATAGCACCAAATATTCATAACAGCGCCAATATTTTAACATTCAATATAATAGCACCAAATATATTTTCAGTGTTATTTTAATATTCATAATAGCGCCAATATTCTAATAGCGCCAATAACATCGCCAAATATTTTTTCAGTGTTATTTTAATATTCATAATAGCGCCAATATTTTAGTAGCGCCAATATTTTACCATTAATTAATAGCGCCAAATATTTATAATAGGACCAATATATAAATAGCGGCAAATAATTGCGCTTAATAGTAGCGCCAAATAAAAGCGCCAAATAATTGCGCCGAATATTTGCGCCAAATAATAGCGCCATATAATAGCGCCAAATATTTTTTTGTGCCAAATATTCATAATACCGCCAAAAAGTAGCGCCAAAAAATAGCGCCAAAAAATAGCGCCATATAATAGCGCTAATAATAGCGCCAAATAAGAGCCCCAATAATAGCGCCAATATATTCATAGTGCCAAATAATAGCACCAATATATTCATAATAGCGCCAATATATAATAACGCCAAATAATAGCGCCAGTATATTCATAATAGTGCCAATATTAGCGCCAATATATTCATAGCGCCATTTATTCACAATAGTGCCAATATATTTATAGCGCCAAATAATTGCGCCTCATAATAGCGCCAAATAATTGCGCCAAATAATTGCGCCAAATAATTACGCCAAATAATAGAGCCAATATTTTAACATTCATTAATAGCGCCAAATATTTCTAATAGCGCCAATATATTAATAAAGAAAAATAATTTCACCTAATAGTAGCACCAAATATTTTTTGGTGCCAAATTTTCATAATAGCGTCAAATAATAGCTCCAAATTATATCACCAATAAAAGCGCCAATTATTAGAGCCAATAATAGCACCAATATTTGGCGCCAATATTTGGCACTAATAATATTTGGCGCCAATATTTGGTGCCTATATTTGGTGCTATTATTCTGTGCCAAATAATAGCACCAATATTTTTACATTCAATAATAGCACCAAATATTCATAATAGAGCCAATATTTTAACATTCAATATATTTTCAGTGTTATTCTAACATTCAATATAATAGTGCCAAATATATTTTCAGTGTTATTTTAATATTCATAATAGCACCAATATTTTAATTGCTCCAATAATAGAGCCAGATAATAGCGCCAAATATTTTTTTACGCCAAATAATAGCGACAAAAAATAGCACCAATATTTTATCATTAATTAATTGTTTCAAATATATTAATAGCGGCAAATAATTGTGCCTAATAATAGCGCCAAATAAAAGCGTCAAATAATTGTGCCGAATATTCGCGCCAAATAACTCCGCCAAATAATAGCGCCAAATAATAGTGCCAAATAATAGCGCCATATAATAGCGCCAAATATTTCTAGGCGCCAAATATTCATAGTAGTGCCAAAAATAGCGCAAAAAAATTGCGCCATATAATAGCGCCAATAAAAGCGCCAATATATTCATAACGGCAAATAATAGCGTCAATATATTCATAATAGCACCAATATATAATAGCGCCAAATAATAGCACCAATATATTCATAATAGTGCCAATAATAGTGCCAATATATTCATACCGCCATTTATTCATAATAGTGCCAATATATTTATAGCGCAAAATAATTGCACCTAATAATAGCGCCAAATAATTGCGCCAAATAATTGCGGCAAATAATTGTGCAAAATAATTGCGCCTAATAACAGCGTCATTTAATAGCGCCATATAATAGCGCCAAATATTTTTTGGCGTAGAATATATAAATACCGCCAATATATTGCGCCAAATAATTGCGTCAAATAATTGCACCAAATAATTGCTCCTAATAAAAGTGTCAAATAATAGCACAATATAATAGCGCCAAATATTTTTTGGCATCAAATATTCATAATAGCGCCAAATAATATCACCAAATAATAGCGCCAAATAATAGCGCCAATAATAGCGTCAAATTATGGCGCCAATAATCGTGCCAATATTTGACACCAATATTTAGCGCCAAACAATAGTGCCAATATTTAAACATTCAATAATAACGCCAATAAAAGCGCCAATAACAGCACCAATAATAGCGCCAATATATTCATAGCGCCATTTAATAGTACCAAATAATAGCGCCATATAATAGCACCAAATATTCACGCCATATAATAGCGTCATATAATAGCGCCAAATAATAGCGCCATATAATAGCGCCAAATATTATAGCACCAAATAATCGTGCAAATATACAGCACCAATATATTCATAGCGCCATTCAATAGGCCCAAATAATAGCACCGTATAACAGCGCCAAATATTAGCACCATATAATAGCGCCCTATAATAGCGCCAAATAATAGCGCCATATAATAGCGCCAAATATAATAGCGCCAAATAATAGTGCCAAATAATAGCACTAAATAATATCGCCAAATAATAGTGCCAAATATTTGGCGCCAAATATTCATAATAGTGCCAAATAATTGCGCCAATAATATCTCCAAATAGTAGAGCCAAATATTCATAATAGCGCCAAATATTTGGTTCCAAATATTCATAGTAGCGCCAAAAAAAGGTCCAAATAATAGCGCCAATATTTGGCGCAAATATTTGGCACCAATAATATTTGGCGCCAATATTGGGCGCCAATATTTTGACATTCAATAATAGCGCCAAATATTCATAATAGCGCCAATATTTTAACATTCAATATATTTTCAGTTTTATTTTAACATTCAATATAATAGATCCAAATATATTTTCAGTGTTATTTTAATATTCATAATTGCACCAATATTTTAATAGCGCAAATATTTTAATAGCGCCAAATAATATCGCCACAAAATGGAGCCAATATTTTAACCTTCATTAATAGCGCCAAATATTCATAATAGCGCCAATATATTAATAGCAGCAAATAATTATTCCAAAAAATAGCGCCAAATAATTACGCCAAATATTTGCGCCCAATATTTTTTGGCGCCAAATATTTATAATAGTGACAAAAAATAGCGCCAAAAAATATTGCCATATAATAGCACCAATCATAATGCCAAATAATAGCGCCAATATATTTATAATGCCAAATAATAGCGCCAATATATTCATAATAGCGGCAATATATTATAGCGCCAGTATATTCATAATAGTTTCAATAATAGCACCAATAATAGCACCAATATATTCATAGCACCATTTATTCATAATAGCGCCAATATATTTATAGTGCCAAATAATTGCGCCTAATAATAGCGCAAAATAATTGTGCCTAATAATTGTGCCAAATTATAGTGCCAATATTTTAGCATTCATTAATAGCACCTAATATTCATAATAGCGCTAATATATTAATAGTGCCAAATACGTGCGCCTAATAATACCGCCAAATAATAGTTCCAAATAAGTGCGCAAAATATTTGAGCCAAATAGTTGGGCCAAATAATAGCGCCAAATAATAGCACCATATAATAGCGCCAAATATTTTTTGGCACCAAATATTCATAATAGCGCCAAAAAATAGCGCCAGAAAATAACACCAAAAAATAGCGCCAATAATAGGGCCAAATAGTTGCGCCAATAATAGCGCCAATATATTCATAGCGCCAAATAATAGCGCCAATATATTCATAATAGTGCCAATATATAATAGCGGCAAATAATAGCGCCAATATATTCATAATAGTGCAAAAAATAGTGCCAATATATTCATAGCGCCATTTATTCATAATAGCGCCAATATATTTATAGCGCCAAATAATTACATCAAATAATATCGCCAAATAATAGAGCCAAATAATTGCGCCAAATAATTGCACCACATAATTGCGCAAAATAATTGCACCTAATAACAGCACCAAATAATAGCGGCATATAATAGCGCCAAATATTTTTTGGCACAAAATATATAAATAGCGGCAATATATTACTCCAAATAATTGCATGAAATAATTGCGGCAAATAATCGTGCCTAATAATAGCACCAAAAAATAGTGCCATATAAAAGCGCCAAATATTTTTGGGCGCTAAATATTCATAATAGCACCAAATAATAGCGCCAAATAATAGCACCAATAATAGCATCAAATTATAGCACCAATAATCGCGCCTATATTTGGCGCTATTATTTTTCCCCAAATTATATCGCCAATGTTTAAACATTCAATAATAGTGCCAATAAAAGCGCCAATAACAGCACCAATAATAGCGCCAATATATTCATAGCGCCATTTAATAGGGCCAAATAATAGCGCCATATAATAGAGCAAAATATTAACGCCATATAATAGCACTATATAATGGCGCCATATAATAGCGCCAAATCATAGTGCCATATAATAGCACCAAATATAATAGTGCCAAATAATAGTGCCAATATATTCATAGATCCATTTAATAGCGCCAAATAATAGCACCATATAATAGCACCAAATATTAGCGTCAAATATTAGTGTCATATAATAGCGCTACATAATAGCGTCATATAATAGCGCCAAATAATAGCGTCATATAATAGCGCCAAATATAATAGCGCCATATAATAACGCCAGATAATAGCGCCAAATAACATCACCACATAATAGCACCAAATATTTAGTTCCAAATATTCATAATAGCGCCAAATAATAGCGCCAATATTTTAACATTCAATATATTTTCATTGTTATTTTAACATTAAATATTATAGCGCCAAATATATTTTCAGTGTTATTTTAATATTCATAATAGCACCAATATTTTAATAGCACAAATATTTTAATAGCGCCAATAATAGCACCAAAGAATGGCGCTAAATATTATTTGGGGCCAAATAAAAGCGCCAATATTTTAACATCCATTAATAGCACCAAATATTCATAATAGTGCCAATATATTAATAGCAGCATATAATTGCGCCTAATAATAGCGCCAAATAATTGCGCCAAATATTTGCGCCAAATAACTGCGCCAAATAATTGCGCCAAATATTTGCGCCAAATAACTGCGCCAAATAACAGCGCCAAATATTTTTTGGCGCAAAATATTCATAATAACACCAAAAAATAGCGCCAAAAAATAGTGCCATATAATAGCGCCAATAATAACGCCAAATAAAAGCACCAATATATTCATAGCGCTAAATAATAGCGCCAATATATTCATAATAGCGCCAATATATAATAGCGCCAAAGAATAACGACAGTATATTCATAATAATGCCAATATTAGTGCCAATATATTCATAGTGCCATTTATTCATAATAGCGCCAATATATTTATAGCGCCAAATAATTGCGCCTAATAATAGCGCCAAATAATAGCGCCAAATAATAGCACCAATATTTTAACATTCATTAATAGCGCCAAATATTCATAATAGCACCGATATATTAATAAATTCTAAATAACAGCGCATAATAATAGCTCGAAATAATAGCGACAAATAATAGCGCCAAATGTTTGCACCAAATAACTGCGCCAAATAATAGCGCCAAATAATGCCACCAAATAATAGTGCTATATAATGGCGCCAAATATTAATAATAGCGCCAAAAAATAGCGCCAAATAATACTGTCAAATAATAGCGCCAATAATAGCGACAATATATTCATAGAACCAAATAATAGTGCCAATATATTTATAATAGTGCCAATATATAATAGCGCCAATATATTCTTAATAGTGCCAATAATAGCGCCAATATATTAATAGCTCCATTTATTCATAATAGCACCAATATAATTATGGCGCAAAATAATAGCGCCAAATAATAGCCCCAAATAATAGCGCCAAATAATTGCGCAAAATAATTGCGCTAAATAATTGCGCCTAATAACAGCCCCAAATAATAGCACCATGTAATAGTGCCAAATATTTTTTGGTGCAAAATATATAAATAGAACCAATATATTACACCAAATAATTATGCCAAATAATTGCACCAAATAATTGCACCAAATAATTGCACCAAATAATTACGCCAAATAATTGCACCTAATAATAGCGCCAAATAATAGTGCCATCTGATAGTGCCAAATATTTTTTAGCACAAAATATTCATAATAGCGCCAAATAATAGCGCCAAATAATAGCGCCAATAATAGCGTCAAATTATGGCGCCAATAATCGCGCCAATATTTGACACCAATATTTGGCGCCAATACTTGGCGTTATTATTTTGCGCCAAATAATAGCGCCAATATTTAAACATTCAATAATATGACCAATAAAATCGCCAATAACAGCACCAATAATAACGCCAATAATAGCACCATTATATAGCGCCAATAATATCACCAATATATTCATAGCGCCATTTAATAGTGCCAAATAATATCACCATATAATTGCACCAAATATTGGCGCCATATAATAGCACTATATAATAGCGCCATATAATAGCGCCAAATAATAGCGACATATAGTAGAGCCAAATATAATAGTTCCATATAATCGCACCAAATATTAGTGCCATATAATAGCGCGATATAATAGCACCATATAATAGCGCCAAATAATAGCTCCATATAATAGCACCAAATAATATCGCCAAATAATAGCACCAAATAATTTCTCCAAATAATAGCACCAAATATTTGGTTCCAAATATTGATAATTACACCAAATAATAGTGCCAAATAATAGCACCAACAATGGCGCCAAATAATGGAGCCAAATATTCATAATAGCGCAAAATATTTGGTGCCAAATATTCATAATAGCGCCAATATTTTAAAATTCAATATATTTTCAGTGTTATTTTAACATTCAATATAATATCGCCAAATATATTTTCAGTGTTATTTTAATATTCATAATAGTGCCAATATTTTAATAGCACCAATAATAGTGACAAATAATAGCGCCAAATATTATTTGACACCAAATAATAGCTCCAAATAATAGCACCAAAAAATAGTGCCAAAAAATAGCGCCAATATTTTAACATTCATTAATAGCAACAAATATTCATAATAGCTCCAATGTATTAATAGCGGCAAATAATTGTACCTAATAATAGTGCCAAATAATATCGCCAAATAATTGCGCCAAATAACTGTGCCAAATAACTGTGCCAAATAATAGCGCCAAATATTCATAATAGCGCCAAATATTCATAATAGCGCCAAAAAATTGTGCCATATAATAGCGCCAAATATTTTTTGGCGCTAAATATTCATAATAGCGCCAAATAATAGCGCTAAATAATAGCGCCAATAATAGCGTCAAATTATGACGCCAATAATCGTGCCAATATTTGGCACCAATATTTGGCGCTATTATTTTGCGCCAAATAATAGCACCAATATTTAAACATTCAATAATAGAACCAATAAAATTTCCAATAACAGCACCAATAATAGCTCCATTATATAGCGCCAATATATTCATAGCGCCATTTAATAGTGCCAAATAATAGCGTCATATAATAGCGCCAAATATTGGCGCCATATAATAGCCCCAAATAATAGCGCCATATAGTAGAACCAAATATAATAGCGTCAAATAATAGCACAAATATATAGCGCTAATAATATCGCCAATATATGCACTACGCCATTTAATAGGGCCAAATAATATCGCCATATAAAATCGCCAAATATTAGCGCCATATAATAGGGCAATATAATAGCGCCATATAATAGCACCAAATAATAGCGCCATATAATAACGCCAAATATAATAACACCAAATAATAGAACCAAATAATTTTGCCAAATAATAGCACCATATATTCATAGTAGCGCCAAATATTTTTTGGCACCAAATAATTATAATAGCGCCAACAAAAGCGCCAAATAATAGCGCCAATATTTTAACATTCAATAATAGCGCCAAATATTAATAATAGCGTCAATATTTTAACATTCAATATACTTTCAGTGTTATTTTAACATTCAATATAATAGCGCCAAATATATTTTAATTGTTATTTTAATATTCATATTAGCACCAACATTTTAATACCTCCAATATTTTAATAGCTCTAATATTTTAACATTCATTAATAGCACTAAATACTCATAATAGTGCTAATATATTAATAGCGGTAAATAATTGTGCCTAATAATAGCGCCAAATAATTACGCCAAACAATTGCTCCAAATAACTACGCCAAATATCTGCTCTAAATAATAGCGCCAAATAATAGCGCCATATAATAGCGCCAAATATTTTTTGGTGCCAAATATTCATAATAGCGCCAAAAAATAGCACCAAAAAATAGCGTCAATATATTCATAGCGCCAAATAATAGCGCCAATATATACATAATAGCGCCAATATAGAATAGCGCCAATTAATAGCCCTAGTAAATTAATAATAGTGCCAATAATAACAACAATATATTCATAGCGCCATTTATTCATAATAGCGCCAATATATTTATAGCGCCATTTATTCATAGTAGTGGCAATATATTTATAGCGCCAAATAATTGAACATAATAATATTTCCAAATAATTGCGCCAAATAATTACGTCAAATAATAGCGCCAATTTTTTAACATTCAATAATATCGCCAATTATTCATAATAGCGCCAAAATATTAATAGCGCCAAATAATTGCGCCTAATAATATCGCCAAAAATAGCGCCAAATAACTACGCCAAATAAGAGCGCCAAATAATAGCCCCAAATAATAGCGCCAAATAACAGCGTCATATAATAGCGCCAAATATTTTTTGGCACCAAATATTCATAACAACGCCAAAAAATAGCGCCAAAAAATCGCCATATAATAGCGCCAAAAAATAGCACCAATAATAGCACTAATATATTTGTAGCGCCAAATAATAGCGCCAATATATTCATAATAGCGCCAATATATAATTGCGCCTAATAATAGCAACAAATAATAGCACCAAATAATAGCGCCAAATAATAGTGCCAAATATTTGGGCCAAATAACTACGCCAAATAATATTGTCATATAATAGCGCCAAATATTTTTTGGCACCAAATATTCATAATAGCGCCAAAAATAGTGCCAAAAAATATCGCCAAATAATAGCGCCAATAATAGCTCAAAATAATAGTGCCAATATATTCATAGCGCCAAATAATAGCTCCAACATATTTATAATAGTGCCAATTTATAATAGCTCCAAATAATAGTTCCAATATATTCATAATAGTGCCAATAATAGCCCCAATATATTCATATCGCCATTTATTCATAATAGCGACTATATATTTATAGCGCAAAATAATTGCGCCGAATAATAGCGCCAAATAATTGTGCCAAATAATTGCGCAAAATAATTGTGCCAAATAATTGCGTCAAATAATTGCGCAAAATAATTACGCCTAATAACGGCGCCAAATAATAGCTCCATATTATAGCGCCAAATATTTTTTGGCGCAAAATACATAAATAGCATCAATATATTGCGTCAAATAATTGCACCAAATAATTACGCCTAATAATAGCGCCAAATATTTTTTGGCGCCAAATATTCATAATAGCGCCAAATAATAGAACCAAATAATAGGGCCAAATAATAGCGCCAATAATAGCGTCAAATTATGGCATCAATAATCGCGCCAATATTTGGCGCCAATATTTTGCGCCAAATAATAGCACCAATATTTAAACATTCAATAATCACACCAATAAAAGTGCCAATAACAGCACCAATAATAGCGCAAATAATGGCGCCAATATATAGCGTCATTTAATAGCACCAAATAATAGCGCCAATATTTTAACCTTCATTAATAGCACCAAATATTCATAATAGCACCAATATATTAATAGCGGCAAATAATTGCAGCTAATAATAGCGCCAAATAATAGCACTAAATAATTGCGCCAAATATTTTTTGGCTCGAAATATTCATAATAGCATCAAAAAATAGCTCAAAAAAATAGCACCATATAATAGCGCCAATCATAGCGCCAAATAATAGCACCAATAATAGTGCCAATATATTCATAGCACCAAATAATAGCGCCACTATATTCATAATAGTGCCAATATGTTATAGCTCCAAATAATAGTGCCAGTATATTCATAATAGTGCCAATAATATCGCCAATATATTCATACCGCCATTAATTCATAATAGCACAAATATATTTATAGGGCCAAATAATTGCACCTAATAATAGTGCCAAATAATTGCACAAAATAATTACTCCAAATAATAGTTCCAATATTTTAACATTCATTAATAACGCCAAATATTCATAATAGCGCCAATATATTAATAGCGCCAAATAAGTGCGCCTAATAATAGCGCCAAAAAATAGCACCATATAATAGCGCCAAATATGTTTTGGCGCCAAATATTCATAATAGAGACAAATAATAGTGCCAATAATAGCGTCAAATTATGGAGCCAATAATATCACCAATATATATTCATATCACCAAATAATAGCACCAAATAATAGCGCCAATAATAGCGTCAAATTATGGAGCCAATAATATCACCAATATATTCATAGCGCCAAATAATAGCGCCAATATATTCATAATAGCGCCAATATATTCATAATAGTGCCAATAATAGCGCCAATAATAGCACCAATATATTCATAGCGCCATTTATTCATAATAGCGCCAATATATTTATAGCGCAAAATAATTACGTCTAATAATAGCGTCAAATAATAGTGCCAAATAATTGCGCCAAATAATTACGCCAAATAATTGCGCCAAATAATTGCGCAAAATAATTGCGCCTAATAACAGCGCCAAATAATAGCGGCATATAATAGCACCAAATATTTTTTGGCTGAAAATATATAAATAGCGCCAATTTATTGCGCCAAATAATTGCGCCAAATAATAGGGCCATATAAAAGCGCCGAATATTTTTTGGCACCAAATATTCATAATACCACCAAATAATAGTGCCAAATAATAGCGCCAAATAATAGCACCAATAATAGCGCCAATATATTCATAGGTCCATTTATTCATAATACGGCCAATATATTTATAACACAAAATAATTACGCCTAATAATAGCACCAAATAATAGCGCCAAATAATTGCGCAAAATAATTGCGCCTAATAACAGTGCCAAATAATAGCGGCATATAATAGCGCCAAATATTTTTTGGCGGAAAATATATAAATAGTGCCAATTTATTGCGCCAATTTATTGCGCCAAATAATTGCGCCAAATACTTGCGCCTAATAATAGCGACAAATAATAGCGCCATAAAAAAGCACCAAATATTTTTTGGCACCAAATATTCATAATACCACCAAATAATAGCGCCAAATAATAGAACTAATAATAGCCTAGAATTATGGCGCCAATAATCGCGCCAATATTTTGTGCTATTATTTTGCGCCAAATTATAGCACCAATACTTAAACATTCAATAATGGCACCAATAAAAGCGCCAATAACAGCACCAAAAATAGCAACAATATATTCATAGCACCATTTAATAGTGCCAAATAATAGCCCCATATTATAGCGCCAAATATTAGCGCCATATAATAGCCCCATATAATAGCGCAAATCATAGCGCCATATAATAGCACCAAATATAATAGCGCCAAATAATAGCGCAAATATATCGCGCCAATAATAGCACCAATATTTTCATAGCACCATTTAATAGGCCAAATAATAGCGCCATAAAATAGCACCAAATATTAGCGCCAAATATTAGCACCATATAATAGCACTATATAATAGTGCCATATAATAACGCCAAATAATAGCGCCATATATAATAGCGGCACATTATAGCGTCAGATAATAACGCCAAATAATATCACCAAATAATAGCACCAAATATTTGGCGCCAAATATTCATAATAGCGCCAAATAATAGCGTCAAATTATGACGCCAATAATCCCGCCAATATTTGGCGCTATTATTTTGCGCCAAATAATAGCGCCAATATTTAAACATTCAATAATAGCGCCAATAACAGTACCGATAATAGCGCCAATATATTCATAGTTCCATTTAATAGCGTCAAACAATAGCACCATATAATAGCGCCAAATATTAGAGCCATATAATAGTGGCTTATAATAGCGCCATATAATAGATCCATATTATAGTGCCAAATATAATAGCGCCAAAAAATAGCACCAATATATATCCCCAATAATAGTGTCAATATATTCATAACACCATTTAATAGGGCCAAATAATAGCGCCATATAATAGCGACAATATTAGCACCATATATTAGCGCCAAATATTAGCGCCATATAATAGCACCAAATAATAGCGTCATATAATAGCGCCAAATATAATAGCACCAAATAATAGTCCCCAATAATAGTGCCAAATAATATCGCCAAATAATAGCACCAAATATTTGGCGCCAAATATTCATAATAGCGCCAAATAATAACGCCAAATTATAACGCCAATGAAAGTACCAAATAATAGTGCCAATAATAACGCCAATATTTGGCACCAAAAATTTTGGCGCCAATATTTGGCGCTATTATTTGGCGCCAAGTAATAGCGCCAAAAAGTAGCGCCAAAAAATAGCGCCAAAAAATAGCGCCATATAATAGCGCTAATAATAGCGCCAAATAATAGCCCCAATAATAGCGCCAATATATTCATAGTGCCAAATAATAGCACCAATATATTCATAATAGCGTCAATATATAATAACGCCAAATATTAGCGCCAGTATATTCATAATAGTGCCAATATTAGCGCCAATATATTCATAGCGCCATTTATTCACAATAGTGCCAATATATTTATAGCGCCAAATAATTGCGCCTCATAATAGCGCCAAATAATTGCGCCAAATAATTGCGCCAAATAATTACGCCAAATAATAGAGCCAATATTTTAACATTCATTAATAGCGCCAAATATTTCTAATAGCGCCAATATATTAATAAAGAAAAATAATTTCACCTAATAGTAGCGCCAAATATTTTTTGGTGCCAAATTTTCATAATAGCATCAAATAATAGCTCCAAATTATATCACCAATAAAAGCGCCAATTATTAGCGCCAATAATAGCACCAATATTTGGCGCCAATATTTGGCACTAATAATATTTGGCGCCAATATTTGGTGCCTATATTTGGTGCTATTATTCTGTGCCAAATAATAGCACCAATATTTTTACATTCAATAATAGCACCAAATATTCATAATAGAGCCAATATTTTAACATTCAATATATTTTCAGTGTTATTCTAACATTTAATATAATAGTGCCAAATATATTTTCAGTGTTATTTTAATATTCATAATAGCACCAATATTTTAATTGCTCCAATAATAGAGCCAGATAATTGCGCCAAATATTTTTTTACGCCAAATAATAGCGACAAAAAATAGCACCAATATTTTATCATTAATTAATTGTTTCAAATATATTAATAGCGGCAAATAATTGTGCCTAATAATAGCGCCAAATAAAAGCGCCAAATAATTGTGCCGAATATTCGCGCCAAATAACTCCGCCAAATAATAGCGCCAAATAATAGTGCCAAATAATAGCGCCATATAATAGCGCCAAATATTTCTAGGCGCCAAATATTCATAGTAGTGCCAAAAATAGCGCAAAAAAATTGCGCCATATAATAGCGCCAATAAAAGCGCCAATATATTCATAACGGCAAATAATAGCGTCAATATATTCATAATAGCACCAATATATAATAGCGCCAAATAATAGCACCAATATATTCATAATAGTGCCAATAATAGTGCCAATATATTCATACCGCCATTTATTCATAATAGTGCCAATATATTTATAGCGCAAAATAATTGCACCTAATAATAGCGCCAAATAATTGCGCCAAATAATTGCGGCAAATAATTGTGCAAAATAATTGCGCCTAATAACAGCGTCATTTAATAGCGCCATATAATAGCGCCAAATATTTTTTGGCGTAGAATATATAAATACCGCCAATATATTGCGCCAAATAATTGCGTCAAATAATTGCACCAAATAATTGCTCCTAATAAAAGTGCCAAATAATAGCACAATATAATAGCGCCAAATATTTTTTGGCATCAAATATTCATAATAGCGCCAAATAATATCACCAAATAATAGCGCCAAATAATAGCGCCAATAATAGCGTCAAATTATGGCGCCAATAATCGTGCCAATATTTGACACCAATATTTAGCGCCAAACAATAGTGCCAATATTTAAACATTCAATAATAACGCCAATAAAAGCACCAATAAGAGCACCAATAATAGCGCCAATATATTCATAGCGCCATTTAATAGTACCAAATAATAGCGCCATATAATAGCACCAAATATTCGCGCCATATAATAGCGTCATATAATAGCGCCAAATAATAGCGCCATATAATAGCGCAAAATATTATAGCACCAAATAATCGTGCAAATATATAGCACCAATATATTCATAGCGCCATTCAATAGGCCCAAATAATAGCACCGTATAACAGCGCCAAATATTAGCGCCATATAATAGCGCCCTATAATAGCGCCAAATAATAACGCCATATAATAGCGCCAAATATAATAGCGCCAAATAATAGTGCCAAATAATAGCACTAAATAATATCGCCAAATAATAGTGCCAAATATTTGGCGCCAAATATTCATAATAGTGCCAAATAATTGCGCCAATAATATCTCCAAATAGTAGAGCCAAATATTCATAATAGCGCCAAATATTTGGTTCCAAATATTCATAGTAGCGCCAAAAAAAGCGCCAAATAATAGCGCCAATATTTGGCGCAAATATTTGGCACCAATAATATTTGGCACCAATATTGGGCGCCAATATTTTGACATTCAATAATAGCGCCAAATATTCATAATAGCGCCAATATTTTAACATTCAATATATTTTCAGTTTTATTTTAACATTCAATATAATAGACCCAAATATATTTTCAGTGTTATTTTAATATTCATAATTGCACCAATATTTTAATAGCGCAAATATTTTAATAGCGCCAAATAATATCGCCACAAAATGGAGCCAATATTTTAAACTTCATTAATAGCACCAAATATTCATAATAGCGCCAATATATTAATAGCAGCAAATAATTATTCCAAAAAATAGCGCCAAATAATTACGCCAAATATTTGCGCCCAATATTTTTTGGCGCCAAATATTTATAATAGTGACAAAAAATAGCGCCAAAAAATATTGCCATATAATAGCACCAATCATAATGCCAAATAATAGCGCCAATATATTTATAATGCCAAATAATAGCGCCAATATATTCATAATAGCGGCAATATATTATAGCGCCAGTATATTCATAATAGTTCCAATAATAGCACCAATAATAGCACCAATATATTCATAGCACCATTTATTCATAATAGCGCCAATATATTTATAGTGCCAAATAATTGCGCCTAATAATAGCGCAAAATAATTGCGCCTAATAATTGTGCCAAATTATTGTGCCAATATTTTAGCATTCATTAATAGCACCTAATATTCATAATAGCGCTAATATATTAATAGTGCCAAATACGTGCGCCTAATAATAGCGCCAAATAATAGTTCCAAATAAGTGCGCAAAATATTTGAGCCAAATAGTTGGGCCAAATAATAGCACCAAATAATAGCACCATATAATAGCGCCAAATATTTTTTGGCACCAAATATTCATAATAGCGCCAAAAAATAGCCCCAGAAAATAACACCAAAAAATAGCGCCAATAATAGGGCCAAATAGTTGCGCCAATAATAGCGCCAATATATTCATAGCGCCAAATAATAGCGCCAATATATTCATAATAGTGCCAATATATAATAGCGGCAAATAATAGCGCCAATATATTCATAATAGTGCAAAAAATAGTGCCAATATATTCATAGCGCCATTTATTCATAATAGCGCCAATATATTTATAGCGCAAAATAATTACATCAAATAATATCGCCAAATAATAGATCCAAATAATTGCGCCAAATAATTGCACCACATAATTACGCAAAATAATTGCACCTAATAACAGCACCAAATAATAGCGGCATATAATAGCGCCAAATATTTTTTGGCACAAAATATATAAATAGCGGCAATATATTACTCCAAATAATTGCATGAAATAATTGCGGCAAATAATCGTGCCTAATAATAGCACCAAATAATAGTGCCATATAAAAGCGCCAAATATTTTTGGGCGCTAAATATTCATAATAGCGCCAAATAATAGCGCCTAATAATAGCACCAATAATAGCATCAAATTATAGCACCAATAATCGCGCCTATATTTGGCGCTATTATTTTTCCCCAAATTATATCGCCAATGTTTAAACATTCAATAATAGTGCCAATAAAAGCGCCAATAACAGCACCAATAATAGCGCCAATATATTCATAGCGCCATTTAATAGCGCCAAATAATAGCGCCATATAATAGAGCAAAATATTAACGCCATATAATAGCACTATATAATGGCGCCATATAATAGCGCCAAATCATAGTGCCATATAATAGCACCAAATATAATAGTGCCAAATAATAGCGCCAATATATTCATAGATCCATTTAATAGCGCCAAATAATAGCACCATATAATAGCACCAAATATTAGCGTCAAATATTAGTGTCATATGATAGCGCTACATAATAGCGTCATATAATAGCGCCAAATAATAGCGTCATATAATAGCGCCAAATATAATAGCGCCATATAATAACGCCAGATAATAGCGCCAAATAACATCACCACATAATAGCACCAAATATTTAGTTCCAAATATTCATAATAGCGCCAAATAATAGCGCCAACATTTTAACATTCAATATATTTTCATTGTTATTTTAACATTAAATATTATAGCGCCAAATATATTTTCAGTGTTATTTTAATATTCATAATAGCACCAATATTTTAATAGCACAAATATTTTAATAGCGCCAATAATAGCACCAAAGAATGGCGCTAAATATTATTTGGGGCCAAATAAAAGCGCCAATATTTTAACATCCATTAATAGCACCAAATATTCATAATAGTGCCAATATATTAATAGCAGCATATAATTGCGCCTAATAATAGCGCCAAATAATTTCGCCAAATATTTGCGCCAAATAACTGCGCCAAATAATTGCGCCAAATAATTGCGCCAAATAACTGCGCCAAATAATAGCGCCAAATATTTTTTGGCGCAAAATATTCATAATAACACCAAAAAATAGCGCCAAAAAATAGTGCCATATAATAGCGCCAATAATAACGCCAAATAAAAGCACCAATATATTCATAGCGCTAAATAATAGCGCCAATATATTCATAATAGCGCCAATATATAATAGCGCCAAAGAATAGCGACAGTATATTCATAATAATGCCAATATTAGTGCCAATATATTCATAGTGCCATTTATTCATAATAGCGCCAATATATTTATAGCGCCAAATAATTGCGCCTAATAATAGCACCAAATAATAGCGCCAAATAATAGCACCAATATTTTAACATTCATTAATAGTGCCAAATATTCATAATAGCACCGATATATTAATAAATTCTAAATAACAGCGCATAATAATAGCGCGAAATAATAGCGACAAATAATAGCGCCAAATGTTTGCACCAAATAACTGCGCCAAATAATAGCGCCAAATAATGCCACCAAATAATAGTGCTATATAATGGCGCCAAATATTCATAATAGCGCCAAAAAATAGCGCCAAATAATACTGTCAAATAATAGCGCCAATAATAGCGACAATATATTCATAGAACCAAATAATAGTTCCAATATATTTATAATAGTGCCAATATATAATAGCGCCAATATATTCTTAATAGTGCCAATAATAGCGCCAATATATTAATAGCTCCATTTATTCATAATAGCGCCAATATAATTATGGCGCAAAATAATAGCGCCAAATAATAGCCCCAAATAATAGCGCCAAATAATTGCGCAAAATAATTGTGCTAAATAATTGCGCCTAATAACAGCGCCAAATAATAGCACCATGTAATAGTGCCAAATATTTTTTGGCGCAAAATATATAAATAGAACCAATATATTACACCAAATAATTATGCCAAATAATTGCACCAAATAATTGCACCAAATAATTGCACCAAATAATTACGCCAAATAATTGCACCTAATAATAGCGCCAAATAATAGTGCCATCTGATAGTGCCAAATATTTTTTAGCACAAAATATTCATAATAGCTCCAAATAATAGCGCCAAATAATAGCGCCAATAATAGCGTCAAATTATGGCGCCAATAATCGCACCAATATTTGACACCAATATTTGGCGCCAATACTTGGCGTTATTATTTTGCGCCAAATAATAGCGCCAATATTTAAACATTCAATAATATGACCAATAAAATCGCCAATAACAGCACCAATAATAACGCCAATAATAGCACCATTATATAGCGCCAATAATATCACCAATATATTCATAGCGCCATTTAATAGTGCCAAATAATATCGCCATATAATTGCGCCAAATATTGGCGCCATATAATAGCACCATATAATAGCGCCATATAATAGCTCCAAATAATAGCGACATATAGTAGAGCCAAATATAATAGTGCCATATAATCGCACCAAATATTAGTGCCATATAATAGCGTGATATAATAGCACCATATAATAGCGCCAAATAATAGCGCCATATAATAGCACCAAATAATATCGCCAAATAATAGCACCAAATAATTTCTCCAAATAATAGCACCAAATATTTGGTTCCAAATATTGATAATTACACCAAATAATAGTGCCAAATAATAGCACCAACAATGGCGCCAAATAATGGATCCAAATATTCATAATAGCGCAAAATATTTGGTGCCATATATTCATAGTAGCACAAAATATTTTTTGGTGCCAAATATTCATAATAGCGCCAATATTTTAAAATTCAATATATTTTCAGTGTTATTTTAACATTCAATATAATATCGCCAAATATATTTTCAGTGTTATTTTAATATTCATAATAGTGCCAATATTTTAATAGCAACAATAATAGTGACAAATAATAGCGCCAAATATTATTTGACACCAAATAATAGCTCCAAATAATAGCACCAAAAAATAGTGCCAAAAAATAGCGCCAATATTTTAACATTCATTAATAGCAACAAATATTCATAATAACTCCAATGTATTAATAGCGGCAAATAATTGTACCTAATAATAGTTCCAAATAATATCGCCAAATAATTGCGCCAAATAACTGTGCCAAATAACTGTGCCAAATAATAGCGCCAAATATTCATAATAGCGCCAAATATTCATAATAGCGCCAAAAAATAGTGCCATATAATAGCGCCAAATATTTTTTGGCGCTAAATATTCATAATAGCGCCAAATAATAGCGCTAAATAATAGCGCCAATAATAGCGTCAAATTATGACGCCAATAATCGTGCCAATATTTGGCACCAATATTTGGCGCTATTATTTTGCGCCAAATAATAGCACCAATTTTTAAACATTCAATAATAGAACCAATAAAATTTCCGATAACAGCACCAATAATAGCTCCATTATATAGCGCCAATATATTCATAGCGCCATTTAATAGTGCCAAATAATAGCGTCATATAATAGCGCCAAATATTGGCGCCATATAATAGCCCCAAATAATAGCGCCATATAGTAGAACCAAATATAATAGCGTCAAATAATAGCACAAATATATAGCGCTAATAATATCACCAATATATGCACTGCGCCATTTAATAGGGCCAAATAATATCGCCATATAAAATCGCCAAATATTAGCGCCATATAATAGGGCAATATAATAGCGCCATATAATAGCACTAAATAATAGCGCCATATAATAACGCCAAATATAATAACGCCAAATAATAGCGCCAAATAATTTCGCCAAATAATAGCACCATATATTCATAGTAGCGCCAAATATTTTTTGGCACCAAATAATTATAATAGCGCCAACAAAAGAGCCAAATAATAGCGCCAATATTTTAACATTCAATAATAGCGCCAAATATTAATAATAGCGTCAATATTTTAACATTCAATATACTTTCAGTGTTATTTTAACATTCAATATAATAGCGCCAAATATATTTTAATTGTTATTTTAATATTCATATTAGCACCAACATTTTAATACCTCCAATATTTTAATAGCTCCAATATTTTAACATTCATTAATAGCACCAAATACTCATAATAGTGCTAATATATTAATAGCGGCAAATAATTGTGCCTAATAATAGCGCCAAATAATTACGCCAAACAATTGCTCCAAATAACTACGCCAAATATCTGCTCTAAATAATAGCGCCAAATAATAGCGCCATATAATAGCGCCAAATATTTTTTGGTGCCAAATATTCATAATAGCACCAAAAAATAGCACCAAAAAATAGCGCCAATATATTCATAGCGCCAAATAATAGCGCCAATATATACATAATAGCGCCAATATAGAATAGCGCCAATTAATAGCCCTAGTAAATTAATAATAGTGCCAATAATAACAACAATATATTCATAGCGCCATTTATTCATAATAGCGCCAATATATTTATAGCGTCATTTATTCATAGTAGTGGCAATATATTTATAGCGCCAAATAATTGAACCTAATAATATTTCCAAATAATTGCGCCAAATAATTACGCCAAATAATAGCGCCAATATTTTAACATTCAATAATATCGCCAATTATTCATAATAGCGCCAAAATATTAATAGCGCCAAATAATTGCGCCTAATAATATCGCCAAAAATAGCGCCAAATAACTACGCCAAATAAGAGCGCCAAATAATAGCCCCAAATAATAGCGCCAAATAACAGCGTCATATAATAGCGCCAAATATTTTTTGGCACCAAATATTCATAACAACGCCAAAAAATAGCGCCAAAAAATCGCCATATAATAGCGCCAAAAAATAGCACCAATAATAGCACTAATATATTTATAGCGCCAAATAATAGCGCCAATATATTCATAATAGCGCCAATATATAATTGCGCCTAATAATAGCACCAAATAATAGCACCAAATAATAGCGCCAAATAATAGTGCCAAATATTTGGGCCAAATAACTACGCCAAATAATATTGCCATATAATAGCGCCAAATATTTTTTGGCACCAAATATTCATAATAGCGCCAAAAATAGTGCCAAAAAATATCGCCAAATAATAGCACCAATAATAGCTCAAAATAATCGTGCCAATATATTCATAGCGCCAAATAATAGCTCCAACATATTTATAATAGTGCCAATTTATAATAGCTCCAAATAATAGTTCCAATATATTCATAATAGTGCCAATAATAGCCCCAATATATTCATATCGCCATTTATTCATAATAGCGACTATATATTTATAGCGCAAAATAATTGCGCCGAATAATAGCGCCAAATAATTGTGCCAAATAATTGCGCAAAATAATTGTGCCAAATAATGGCGTCAAATAATTGCGCAAAATAATTACGCCTAATAACGGCGCCAAATAATAGCTCTATATTATAGCGCCAAATATTTTTTGGCGCAAAATACATAAATAGCATCAATATATTGCGTCAAATAATTGCACCAAATAATTACGCCTAATAATAGCGCCAAATATTTTTTGGCGCCAAATATTCATAATAGCGCCAAATAATAGAACCAAATAATAGGGCCAAATAATAGCGCCAATAATAGCGTCAAATTATGGCATCAATAATCGCGCCAATATTTGGCGCCAATATTTTGCGCCAAATAATAGCACCAATATTTAAACATTCAATAATCACACCAATAAAAGTGCCAATAACAGCACCAATAATAGCGCAAATAATGGCGCCAATATATAGCGTCATTTAATAGCACCAAATAATAGCGCCAATATTTTAACCTTCATTAATAGCACCAAATATTCATAATAGCACCAATATATTAATAGCGGCAAATAATTGCAGCTAATAATAGCGCCAAATAATAGCACTAAATAATTGCGCCAAATATTTTTTGGCTCGAAATATTCATAATAGCATCAAAAAATAGCTCAAAAAAATAGCACCATATAATAGCGCCAATCATAGCGCCAAATAATAGCGCCAATAATAGCGCCAATATATTCATAGCACCAAATAATAGCGCCACTATATTCATAATAGTGCCAATATGTTATAGCGCCAAATAATAGTGCCAGTATATTCATAATAGTGCCAATAATATCGCCAATATATTCATACCGCCATTAATTCATAATAGCACAAATATATTTATAGGGCCAAATAATTGCACCTAATAATAGTGCCAAATAATTGCACAAAATAATTACTCCAAATAATAGTTCCAATATTTTAACATTCATTAATAACGCCAAATATTCATAATAGCGCCAAATAAGTGCGCCTAATAATAGCACCAAAAAATAGCACCATATAATAGCGCCAAATATTTTTTGGCGCCAAATATTCATAATAGAGACAAATAATAGTGCCAATAATAGCGTCAAATTATGGAGCCAATAATATCACCAATATATATTCATATCACCAAATAATAGCACCAAATAATAGCGCCAATAATAGCGTCAAATTATAGAGCCAATAATATCACCAATATATTCATAGCGCCAAATAATAGCAACAATATATTCATAATAGCGCCAATATATTCATAATAGTGCCAATAATAGCGCCAATAATAGCACCAATATATTCATAGCGCCATTTATTCATAATAGCGCCAATATATTTATAGCGCAAAATAATTGCGTCTAATAATAGCATCAAATAATAGTGCCAAATAATTGCACCAAATAATTGCGCCAAATAATTGCGCCAAATAATTGCGCAAAATAATTGCGCCTAATAACAGCGCCAAATAATAGCGGCATATAATAGCACCAAATATTTTTTGGCTGAAAATATATAAATAGCACCAATTTATTGCGCCAAATAATTGCGCCAAATAATAGGGCCATATAAAAGCGCCGAATATTTTTTGGCACCAAATATTCATAATACCACCAAATAATAGTGCCAAATAATAGCGCCAAATAATAGCACCAATAATAGCGCCAATATATTCATAGGGCCATTTATTCATAATACGGCCAATATATTTATAACACAAAATAATTACGCCTAATAATAGCGCCAAATAATAGCGCCAAATAATTGCGCAAAATAATTGCGCCTAATAACAGTGTCAAATAATAGCGGCATATAATAGCGCCAAATATTTTTTGGCGGAAAATATATAAATAGTGCCAATTTATTGCGACAATTTATTGCGCCAAATAATTGCGCCAAATACTTGCGCCTAATAATAGCGACAAATAATAGCGCCATAAAAAGCACCAAATATTTTTTGGCACCAAATATTCATAATACCACCAAATAATAGCGCCAAATAATAGAACTAATAATAGCCTAGAATTATGGCGCCAATAATCGCGCCAATATTTTGTGCTATTATTTTGCGCCAAATTATAGCACCAATACTTAAACATTCAATAATCGCACCAATAAAAGCACCAATAACAGCACCAAAAATAGCAACAATATATTCATAGCACCATTTAATAGCGCCAAATAATAGCCCCATATTATAGCGCCAAATATTAGCGCAATATAATAGCCCCATATAATAGCGCAAATCATAGCGCCATATAATAGCACCGAATATAATAGCGCCAAATAATAGCGCAAATATATCGCGCCAATAATAGCACCAATATTTTCATAGCACCATTTAATAGGCCAAATAATAGCGCCATAAAATAGCACCAAATATTAGCGCCAAATATTAGCACCATATAATAGCACTATATAATAGTGCCATATAATAACGCCAAATAATAGCGCCATATATAATAGCGGCACATTATAGCGTCAGATAATAACGCCAAATAATATCACCAAATAATAGCACCAAATATTTGGCGCCAAATATTCATAATAGCGCCAAATAATAGCGTCAAATTATGGCGCCAATAATCCCGCCAATATTTGGCGCTATTATTTTGCGCCAAATAATAGAGCCAATATTTAAACATTCAATAATAGCGCCAATAACAGTACCGATAATAGCGCCAATATATTCATAGTTCCATTTAATAGCGTCAAACAATAGCACCATATAATAGCGCCAAATATTAGAGCCATATAATAGTGGCATATAATAGCGCCATATAATAGATCCATATTATAGTGCCAAATATAATAGCGCCAAAAAATAGCACCAATATATATCCCCAATAATAGTGTCAATATATTCATAACACCATTTAATAGGGCCAAATAATAGCGCCATATAATAGCGACAATATTAGCACCATATATTAGCGCCAAATATTAGCGCCATATAATAGCACCAAATAATAGCGTCATATAATAGCGCCAAATATAATAGCACCAAATAATAGTCCCCAATAATAGTGCCAAATAATATCGCCAAATAATAGCACCAAATATTTGGCGCCAAATATTCATAATAGCACCAAATAATAACGCCAAATTATAACGCCAATGAAAGTACCAAATAATAGTGCCAATAATAACGCCAATATTTGGCACCAAAAATTTTGGCGCCAATATTTGGCGCTATTATTTGGCGCCAAGTAATAGCGCCAATATTTTAACATTTAATAATAGCACGAAATATTCATAACAGCGCCAATATTTTAACATTTAATATATTTTCATTGTTATTTTAACATTCAATATAATAGCCCCAAATATATTTTCAATGTTATTTTAATATTCATAATAGCGCCGATATTTTAACAGCGCCAATAATAGCACCAAATATATTTTCAGTGTTATTTTAATATTCATAATAGAGCCAATATTTTAGTAGCGCCAATATTATAATAGCCCCAATAATAGTGCCAAATAATGGTGCCAAATATTATTTGGCGCCAAATAATAGCGCAAAAAAATAGCGCCAATATTTTAACATTCATTAATTACGCCAAATATTCATAATAGTGCCAATATATTAATAGCGGCAAATAAAAGCGCCAAATAATTGCGCCAAATAATAGCGCCATATAATAAAGCCAAATATTTTTTGGTGCCAAATATTCATAATATCGCCCAAAAATAGCACCAAAAAATAGCGCCATATAATAGAGCTAATAATAGCGCCAAATACTAGCGCTAATAATAGCGCCAATATATTCATAGCGCCAAATAATAATGCCAATATATTCATAATAGCGCCAATATATAATAGGGCCAAATAATAGCACCAGTATATTCATAATAGTGCCAATATTAGTGCCAATATATTCATAGCACCATTTATTCATAATAGCACCAATATATTTATAGCGCCAAATAATTGTGCCTCATAATAGAGCCAAATAATAGCGCCAAATAATTGCGCCAAATAATTACGTCAAATAATAGAGCCAATATTTTAACATTAATTTATAGCACCAAATATTCCTAATAGCACCAATATATTAATAAAGCAAAATAATTGCGCCTAATAATAGCACCAAATAAGAGCGCCAAATAATTGCGCAAAATATTTTCACCAAATAACTACGCCAAATAATAGCGCCAAATAATACCACCAAATAATAGCGCCATATAATAGCGCCAAATATTTTTTGGCACCAAATATTCATAATATGGCCAAAAAATAATGCCAAATAATTGCGCCAAATAACTACTTCAAATAATAGCCTCAAATAATACCGCCAAATAATAGCACCATATAATAGCGCCAAATATTTTTTGGCCGCCAAATATTCATAATAACGCCAAATAATAGCACCAAATATTTTTTGGCGCCAAATATTCATAATAGCGCCAAATAATAGTGCCAATATAATAGCGCCAACAATAGCGTCAAATTATGGCGCCAATAATCGCGCCTATATTTGGAGCTATTATTTTGCGCCAAATAACAGCACCAATATTTAAGCATTCAATAATAGCGCCAATAAAAGCGCCAATAACAGCAACAATAATAGCACCAATTATAGCACCAATATATTGCGCCAATAATAGCGCCAATATATTCATAGCGCCATTTAATAGCACTAAATTGTAGCGCCATATAATAACATCAAATATTAGCGCCATATAATAGCGCCATATAATACCACCATATAATACCACCAAATAATAGTGCCAATATATATCGCCAATAATAGCTCAAATATATTCATAGCGCCATTTAATAGGGTCAAATAATAGTGTCATATAATAGCACCAAATATTAGCACCATATAATAGCGCCAAATATTAGTGCCATATAATTCCGCCAGATAATAGCGCCACATAATAGCGCCAAATATAATATCACCAAATAATAGCGCCAAATAATCGTGCCAAATATTATTGCCAAATAATAGCACCAAATATTGGTGCCAAATATTCTTAATAGCGCCAAATAATAGCACCAAATAATTGCACCAATAATAGCGCCAAATAGTAGAGCCAAATATTCATAATAGCGCCAAATAATAGCTCTAAATTATATCGCCAATAAAAGCGCCAATTAATAGCGCCAATAATAGCACCAATAATTGGCACCATATTTGGCACCAATAATATTTGGCGCCAATATTTGGAGCTTGTATTTGGCGATATTATTCAGTGCCAAATAATAGCGCCAATATTTTAACATTCAATAAAAAGGCCAAATATTCATAACATCGCCAATATTTTAACATTCAATATATTTTCACTGTTATTCTAACATTCAATATAATAGTGCCAAATATATTTTCAGTGTTATTTTAATATTCATAATAGCGCCAATATTTTAATAGCACCAATAATAGTGCCAAATATTTTTTTATGCCAAATAATAGCGACAAAAAATAGCGCCAATATTTTATCATTAATTAATAGCTTCAAATATATTAATAGCGGCAAATAATTGTGCCTAATAATAGTGTCAAATAAATGCGCTAAATAATTGCGCCAAATATTTTCACCAAATAACTGCACCAAATAATAGCGCCAAATAATAGGGCCAAATATTTGTAGGTGCCAAATATTCATAATAGCGCCAAAAATAGCACCAAAAAATAGCGCCATATAATAGCACCAATAATAGCGCCAATATATTCATAGCGCCAATATATTCATAATAGAACAAATATATAATAGCGCCAAATAATAGAACAAATATATTCATAAAAGTGCCAATAATAGCGCCAATATATTCATACCGCCATTTATTCATAATAGCACCAATATATTTATTGAGAAAAATAATTGCACCTAATAATAGCACCAAATAATTACGCCAAATAATTGCACCAAATAATTGCGCCAAATAATTGTGCAAAATAATTGCTTCTAATAACAGCGCCATTTAATAGCGCCATAAAATAGCGCCAAATATTTTTTGGTGCAAAATATATAAATACCGCCAATATATTGCGCCAAATAATTGCACTAAATAATTGCGTCTAATAAAAGCACAAAATAATATTACCATATAATAGCACAAAATATTCATAATAGTGCCAAATAATATCACCAAATAATAGCGCTAAATAATAGCACCAATAATAGCGTCAAATTATGGCGGCAATAATCGTGCCAATATTTGGCCCCAATATTTAGCGCCAAATAATAGCACCAATATTTAAACATTCAATAATAGCGCCAATAAAAGCGCCAATAACAGCACCAATTATAGCGCCAATATATTCATAGGTCCATTTAATAGCGCCAAATATTTGCGTCATATAATAGCGCCATATAATAGCGCCAAATAATAGTGCCATTTAATAGCGCCAAATATAATAGCACCAAATAATCGTGCCAATATATAGCGCCTATATATTCATAGCGCCATTCAATAGTGCCAAATAATAGCACCGTATAATAGTGCCAAATATTAGCATCGTATAATAGTGCCATATAATAGCGCCAAATAATAGCGCCATATAATAGCGCCAAATATAATATCACCAAATAATAGCGCCAAATAATAGCGTCATATAATAGCGCCAATATCATCGCCAATTAATAGAGCCAAATATTCATAATAGCGCCAAATATTTGGTGCCATATATTCATAGTAGCGCCAATAAAAGCGCCAAATAATAGCGCCAATATTTGGCACCAATAATATTTGGCGCCAATATTTGGCGCTATTATTTGGCGCCAAATAATAGCGCCAATAATTTGACATTCAATAATAGCGCCAAATATTCATAATAGCGCCAATATTTTAACATTCAATATATTTTCAGTTTTATTTTAACATTCAATATATTAGAGCCAAATATATTTTCAGTGTTATTTTAATAATCAGAATAGCACCAATATTTTAATAGTCCAAATATTTTAATAGCACCAATAATAGCACCAAATATAATTTGGCACCAAATAATATCACCACAGAATAGCACCAATATTTTAACCATCATTAATAGTGCCAAATATTCATAATAGCACCAATATATTAATAGCAGCAAATAATTATGCCAAAAAATAGCGCCAAATAATTGCGCCCAATATTTTTTGGTGCCAAATATTTATAATAGCGACAAAAAATAGCGCCAAAAAATAGCGCCATATAATAGCGACAATCATAGCGCCAAATAATAGCGCCAATATATTTATAGTGCCAAATAATTGCGCCAATATATTCATAATAGTGGCAATATATTATAGCGCCAGTATATTCATAATATTGCCAATAATAGCGCCTATAATAGCGCCAATATATTCATAGCACCATTTATTCATAATAGTGCCAATATATTTATAGTGCCAAATAATTGCGCCTAATAATAGCGCAAAATAATTGCGCCTAATAATTGTGCCAAATTATAGTGCCAATATTTTAACATTCATTAATAGCGCCAAATATTCATAATAGCACCAATAGATTAATAGCACCAAATAAGTGTTCCTAATAATAGTGCCAAATAATAGTTCCAAATAAGTGCGCAAAATATTTGAGCCAAATAACTGCGCCAAATAATAACACTAAATAATAGCACCATATAATAGCGCCAAATATTTTTTGGTGCCAGATATTCATAATAGCGCCAACAAATAGCGCCAGACAATAGCACGAAAAAATAGTGCCAATAATAGTGCCAAATAATAGCGCCAATATATTCATAGCGCCAAATAATAGTGCCATTATATTCATAATAGCGCAAAATAATAGCGCCAAATAATAGAGCCAATATATTCATAAGCGTGAAAATAATAGCGCCAATATATTCATAGCGTCATTTATTCATAATAGCGCCAATATATTTATAGCGCAAAATAATTGCACCAAATAATAGCGCCAAATAATAGAGCCAAATAATTGCGCCATATAATTGCACCACATAATTGCGCAAAATAATTGCGCCTAATAACAGTGCAAAATAATAGCGGCATATAATAGCACC
The DNA here is from genome assembly GCA_963277665.1 of Viscum album. Classification (NCBI taxonomy): domain Eukaryota; kingdom Viridiplantae; phylum Streptophyta; class Magnoliopsida; order Santalales; family Viscaceae; genus Viscum; species Viscum album. The sequence continues at coordinate 901,458,496 of OY728127.1, forward strand.
AAATATTTTTTGGCGCAAAATATATAAATAGCACCAATATATTGCTCCAAATAATTGCGCGAAATAATTGCGCCAAATACTTGTTCCAAATAATAGAGCCAAATAATAGCGCCGTATAAAAGCGCCATATATTCATAATAGCACCAAATAATAGCACCAATAATAGCGGCAAATTATAGCACCAATAATCACGCCAACATTTGGCGCTATTATTTTGCACCAAATTATGGTGCCAATATTTAAACATTCAATAATAGTGCCAATAAAAGCGCCAATAACAACACCAATAATAGGGCCAATAATAGCGCCAATATATTCATAGCACCATTTAATAGCGTAAATTAATAGCACCATATAATAGTGCCAAATATTAGCGTCATATAATAGCACCATATAATAGCGCCAAATCATAGCACCATATAATAGCGTCAAATATAATAGCGCCAAATAATAGCACAATATATAGCGCCAATAATAGGGTCAATATATTCATAGCGCCATTTAATAGTGCCAAATAATAGCGCCAAATAATAGCACCAAATATTAGCACCAAATACTAGCGCCATACAATAGTGCTACATAATAGCACCATATAATAGCGCCAAATAATAGCACAATATAATAGCGCCAAATATAATACTGCCACATAATAGCGCCAGATAATAGCGCCAAATAATATCACCAAATAATAGCACCAAATATTTGGCGCCAACTATTCATAATAGCGCGAAATAATAGCGCCAAATAATTGCGCAAATATTTTAACATTCAATATATTTTCATTGTTATTTTAATATTCAATATTATAGCGCCAAATATATTTTCAGTGTTATTTTAATATTCATAGTAGTACCAATATTTTAACAGCACAAATATTTTAATAGCGCCAATAATAGCATCAAAGAATGGCGCCAAATATTATTTGGCACCAAATAATAGCGCCAATATTTTAACATTCATTAATAGCGCTAAATATTCATAATAGTGCCAATATATTAATAGCAGCATATAATTGCGCCTAATAATAGCACCAAATATTTGCGCCAAATATTTGCACCAAATAACTGTGCCAAATAATAGCGTCAAATAATAGCGCCAAATATTTTTTGGCGCCAAATATTCATAATAACGCCAATTTATTAATAGCGCCAAATAATTGCGCCTAATAATAGCGCCAAAGAATATCGCAAAATAATTGCGCCAAATATTTTCGCCAAATAACTGTGCCAAATAATAGCACCATATAATAGCGCCAAATATTTTTTGGTGCCAAATATTCATAATAGCGCCGAAAAATAGTTCTGAAAAATAGCGCCAAATAATAGCGCCAATAATAGTTCCAAATAATAGCACAAATAATAGCGCCAATATATTCACAGCGCCAAATAATATCGCCAATATATTCATAATAGTGCCAATAATAGTGCTAATAATAGCACCAATATTTAAACATTCAATAATAGCGCCAATAAAAGCGCCAATAACAACACCAATAATAGCGCCAATAATAGGGCCAATATATTCATAGCGTCATTTAATAGCGCCAAATAATAGATCCGTATAATAGCACCAAATATTAGCGCCATATAATAGCACCATATAATAGCACCATATAATAGCGCCAAATAATAGCGCCATATAATAGCACCAAATATAATTGCGCCAAATAATAGCGCCAATATATTCATAGCGCCATTTAATAGGGCCAAATAATAGCGCCATATAATAGTGCCAAATATTAGCGCCATATAATTGTGCCATATAATAGCGCCATATAATAGCACCAAATAATTGTGCCATATAATAAGGCCAAATATAATAGCACCAAATAATAGCGCCAAATAATAGCACCAAATAATATCGCCAAATAATATCGCTAAATATTTTGTGCCAAATATTCATAATAGTGCCAAATAATAGCGCCAATAATAGCGCCAAATAATAGACCCAAATATTCATAATAGTGCCAAATAATAGTGCAAAATTATAGCACCAAATAATAACGCAAAAAATAGCGCCAATATTTGGCACCAATAATAGCGCCAATATTTGGCGCCAGTATTTGGCGCTATTATTTGGATCCAAATAATAGCGCCAATATTTTAACATTCAATAATAACACCATATATTCATTACAGCACCAATATTTTAACATTCAATATATTTTCAGTGTTATTTTAACATTCAATATAATAGCGCCAAATATATTTTCAGTGTTATTTTAATATTCATAATAGCGCCAATATTTTAATAGGGCCAATATTTTAATATCACCAATAATAGTGCCAAATAATAACGTCAAATAATAATGCCAATAAAAGCGCCAAATAATAGCACCAATAATAGCACCAATATTTGGCACCAATAATATTTGGCCCCAATATTTTGCGCCAGTATTTGGCGCTATTATTTGGCACCAAATATTCATAACAGCGCCAATATTTTAACATTCAATATATTTTCAGTGTTATTTTAACATTCAATATAATAGCGCCAAATATATTTTCAGTTTTATTTTAATATTCATAATAGCGCCAATATTTTAATAGAGCTAATATTTTAACAACGCCAATAATAGTGCTGAATAATAGTGCCAAATAATATTTTTCACCATATAATAGCGCCAAATATTATTTTGTGCCAAAAAATAGAGCTAATATTTTTACATTGATTAATAGCGCCAAATATTCATAATAGTGCCAATATATTAATAGCGGTAAATAATAATGCCTAATTACTACGCCAAATATTAGCACCAAATAATAGCGCCAAATATTTTTAGGTTCCAAATATTCATAATAGCACCAAATATATTTTCAGTGTTATTTTAATATTCATAATAGGGCCAATATTTTAATAGCACTAATATTTTAATAGCGCCAATAATAGTTCCAAATAAAAGTGCCAAATATTATTTTGCACCAAATAATAGCGCCAAATATTATTTTGCACCAAAAAATAGAGCTAATATTTTAACATTAATTAATAGCATCAAATATTCATAATAGCGCCAATATATTAATAGCGGCAAATAATTGCGCCTAATTACAGCACCAAATAATTGCGCCAAATAATAGCTCCATATAATAATGCCATATATTTTTAGGCGCCAAATATTCATAATAGCACCAAATATTCATAATAGCGCCAAATAATGGCGCCAAATAATAGCGTCAAACAATAGAGCCAATAATAGCTTCAAATTATGGAGCCAATAATCGCGCCAATATTTGGAACCAATATTTGGCACCAAATAATAGCGCCAATATTTAAACATTCAATAATAGCGCTAATAAAAGCAATAATAATAGCACCAATGATAGCTCCAATAATAGCGCCAATATATAGCGCCAATAATAACACCATTATATTCTTAGCGCCATTTAATAGCACCAAATAATGGCACCATATAATAGCGCCAAATATTAGAAGCATATAATAGCGCCATATAATTGCGCAAAATAATAGCGCCATATAATAGCGCCAAATAATCACGCCAATATATAGCGCCAATATATTCATAGCACCATTTAATAGGGCCAAATAATAGCACCATATAATAGAGTCAAATATTAGCGCCATATAATAGCTCCATATAATAGCACCATATAATAGGGCCAAATAATAGCCCCATATAATAGCGCCAAATATAACAGCACCAAATAATAGCACCAAATAATACCGCTAAATAATATTTCCAAATAATAACACCAAATATTTGGCGCCAAATATTCATTATAGCGCCAAATAATAGCACAAAATATTCATAATAGCGCTAAATATTTGGTGCCATATATTCATAGTAGCACCAAATATTTTTTGGCGCCAAATATCCATAATAGCGCCAAATAATAGCGCCAATAAAAGCACCAAATAATAACGCCAATATTTGGCACCAATAATATTTGGCGCCAATATTTGGAACCAATAAACTTTGGCGCCAATATTTGGCACCAATAATATTTGGCGCCAATATTTGGGGCTATTATTTGGCGCCGAATAATAGCGCCAATATTTTAACATTCAATAATAGCGCCAAATATTCATAATAGCGCCAATATTTTAACATTCAATATATTTTTACTGTTATTTTAACATTCAATATAATATATCCAAATATATTTTCATTGTTATTTTAATATTCACAATAGCGCCAATATATTAATAGCACCAATACTTTAATAGTGCCAAATAAGAGCGCCAAATATTATTTGGCGCCAAATAATAGCGCAAAATAATAGCACCAAAAAATAGCGTCAATATTTTAACCTTCATTAATAGCGCCAAATATTCATAATAGCACCAATATATTAATAGCCGCAAATAATTGCGCCTAATAATAGTGCCAAATAATAGCGCTAAATAATTGTGCCAAATATTTGCACCAAATAGTTATTGGCTCCAAATATTCATAATAGCACCAAAAAATAGCTCAAAAAATAGTACTATATAATAGCGCCAATCATAGCGCCAAATAATAGCGCCAATAATTACGCCAATATATTCATAGCGCCAAATAATAGCACCAATATATTCATAATAGCTCTAAATAATAGGACCAGTATATTCATAATATTGCCAATAATAGCGCCAATATATTCATAGCTCCATTAATTCATAACAGCGCCAATATATTTATAGCGCCAAATAATTGCACCTAATAATAGTGCCAAATAATTGCGCCAAATAATCATAATATTGCCAATATATTCATAATAGTGCCAATATATTAATAGCAGCATATAATTGCGCCTAATAATAGCGCCAAATAATTGCGCCAAATATTTGGGCCAAATAACTGCGCCAAATATTTGCGCCAAATAACGGTGCCAAATAATAGCGCCAAATATTATTTGGGGCAAAATATTCATAATAGCGCCAATAAGTAGCACCAAAAAATAGTGTCATATAATAGCGCCAATAATAACGCCAAATAATAGCGCCAATATATTCATAACACCAAATAATAGTGCCAATATATTCATAGTGCCAAATAATAGCGCCAATATATTTATAATAGCGCCAATATATAATAGCGCCAAAGAATAGCGACAGTATATTCATAATAGAGCCAATATTAGTGCCAATATATTCATAGCGCCATTTATTCATAATAGCGCCAATACATTTATAGCGCCAAATAATTGCGCCTAATAATATCACCAAATAATAGCGCCAAATAATAGCACCAATATTTTAAAATTCATTAATAGCACCAAATATTCATAATTGCACCGATATATTAATAATTCCAAATAATAGCACCTAATAATAGCACCAAATAATAGCGCCAAATAATTGCGCCAAAAGTTTGCACCAAATAACTGCGGCAAATAATAGCGCCAAATAATACCCCAAAATAATAGTGTTATATAATGGCACCAAATATTCATAATAGCGCCAAAAAATAGCGCCAAATAATAGTGCCAAATAATAGCACCAATAATAGCGACAATATATTCATAGAACCAAATAATAGTGCCAATATATTTATAATAGCGCCAATATATAACAGCGCCAATATATTCTTAATAGTGCCAATAATAACGTCAATATATTCATAGCTCCATTTATTCATAATAGCGCCAATATATTTATGGCGCAAAATAATAGCGCCAAATAATAGCCCCAAATAATAGCGCCAAATAATTGTGCAAAATAATTGCGCCAAATAGTTGCGCCAAATAATTGCACCTAATAACAGCGCCAAATAATAGCACCATGTAATAGCGCCAAATATTTTTTGGCGCAAAATATATAAATAGAACCAATATATTGCACCAAATAATTGCGCCAAACAATTGCACCAAATAATTGCGCCAAATAATTGCACCTAATAATAGCGCCAAATAATAGTGTCATCTAATAGAGCCAAATATTTTTAGCGCAGAATATTCATAATAGTGCCAAATAATAGTGCCAATAATAGCATCAAATTAAAGCGCCAATAATCACGCCAATATTTGGCACCAATATTTGGCGCCAATACTTGGCGTTATAATTTTGCGTCAAATAATAGCACCAATATTTAAACATTCAATAATAGCACCAATAAACACTACTGGAAATCAGATCTTTCCCAACACTTATATACACCCTTTCCCAACGGTTTGGAAGAACTGTTGGGAAAGACCCCCCTTTCCCAACGGTTTGAGAGAACCGTTGGGAAAGGGGTGTTTTGAGGCCCCTTTCCCAACAGTTCTCCCAAACCGTTGGGAAAGACCCCCCCTTTCCCAACGGTTTGTGAGAACCGTTGGGAAAGGGGTGTTTTGAGGCCCCTTTCCCAACGGTTCTCCCAAACCGTTGGGAAAGACCCCCCCTTTCCCAACGGTTTGGAAGAACCGTTGGGAAAACTCACCCCAAATCCAACATTCACCTCCTAGAAATTTCCACCTATCCCAACGGTTTTGAGAACCGTTGGGATAGATTCTTTCATTTCTTCCAGGTCTGCTACCCGAGAACATTATATAAATCTAAATTATAAATAATTATGATAATACATATATATATTTATGAAATTATGTTTACAAAAGTGATGTTAGCTTAGTGGTTAAGTCGTTCGATTATAAACGAGGGGTTCTGGGATCAAATCCCAGCGGATGTTTTTTTTTTAAATACATTTACCAACGGTTTTATAAGAATAGATTTTCATATTACTTATACCAACGGTTTTAAAAACCGTTGGGATAGGTCTATACCAACGGTTTTGGGAAAACCGTTGGTATAGACCTATCCCAACGGCTTACTTCGAAACGGTTCTCCAAACCGTTGGTATAGGCTATACCAACAGTTTGGAGGCCTATACCAACGGTTCTAAACCGTTGGTATAGGTTAGTATTCTACTAGTGAAAAGCGCCAATAACAGCACCAATAATAGCGCCAATAATAGCACCATTATATAGCGCCAATAATAGCACCAATATATTCATAGCGCCATTTAATAGCGCCAAATAATATCACCATATAATTGTGCCAAATATTGGCGCCATATAATAGCAACATATAATAGTGCCATATAATAGCGCCAAATAATAGCGCCATATAGTAGAGCCAAATATAATAGCGCCATATAATCGCGCCAAATATTAGCGCCATATAATAGCGTGATATAATAGCGCCATATAATAGCACCAAATAATAGCGACATATAATAGCGCCAAATAATATCGCCAAATAATTTTTCCAAATAATAGCACCAAATATTTGTTTCCAAATATTCATAATTGCGCCAAATAATAGATCCAGATAATAGCGCCAATAATGGCACCAAATAATGGAGCCCAATATTCATAATAGCGCCAAATATTTGGTTCCATATATTCATAATAGCACCAAATATTTTTTGGCACCAAATATTCATAATAGCGCCAAATTATAGCGCTAATACAAGCGCCAAATAATAGCGCCAATAATAGTGCCAATATTTGGCGCCAATAATATTTGGCACCAATATTTGGCGCTATTATTTGGCGCCAAACAATAGCGCAAATATATTAACATTCAATAATAGTTCTAAATATTCATAATAGCGCCAATATTTTAAAATTAAATATATTTTCCGTGTTATTTTAACATTCAATATAATAGCTCCAAATATATTTTCAGTGTTATTTTAATATTCATAATAGCGCCAATATTTTAATAGCACCAATAATAATGCCATATAATAGCACCAAATATTATTTGACACCAAATAATAGCGCCAAATAATGGCACAAAAAATAGTACAAAAAAATAGCACCAATATTTTAACATTCATTAATAGCAACAAATATTCATAATAGCTCCAATATATTAATAGCGGCAAATAGTTGCACCTAATAATAGTGCCAAATAATAGCGCCAAATAATTGCACCAAATAACAGCACCAAATAACCGTGCCAAATAATAGCGCCAAATATTCATAATAGCGCCAAAAAATAGCGCCATATAATAGCGCCAAATAGTAGCGCTAAATAATAGCGCCAATAATAGCGTCAAATTATAATGCCAATAATTGCGCTAATATTTGGCACCAATATTTGGCGCTATTATTTTGCGCCAAATAATAGCGCCAATATTTAAACATTCAATAATAGCGCCAATAAAATTTCCAATAACAGCGCCAATAATAGCGCCATTATATAGCGCCATTATATAGCGCCAATATATTCATAGCGCCATTTAATAGGGCCAAATAATAGCGCCAAATATTGGCGCCATATAATAGCCCCATAAAATAGCGCCAAATAATAGCACCATATAGTAGCACCAAATATAATAGCGCCAAATAATAGCACCAATATATAGCGCCAATAATATCGCCAATATATTCATAGTGCTATTTAATAGGGCCAAATAATAGCTCCATATAAAAGCACCAATTATTAGCGCCATATAATAGGGCGATATAATAGCGTCATATAATAGCACCAAATAATAGCGCCATATAATAACGCCAAATATAATAGTGCCAAATAATTGTGCAAAATAATTTCGCCAAATAATAGCACCATATATTCATAGTAGCGCCAAATATTTTTTAGCACCAAATATTCATAATAGCGCTAATAAAAGTGCCAAATAATAGCTCCAATATTTTAACATTCAATAATAGCGCCAAATATTCATAATAGCACCAACATTTTAACATTCAATATACATTCAGTGTTATTTTAACATTCAACATAATAACGCCAAATATATTTTAATTGTTATTTTAATATTCATAATTGCGCCAACATTTTAATACCGTCAATATTTTAATAGCACCAATAATAACGCCAAATAATAGCACCAAATATTATTTGGCGCCAAATAATAGCTCCAATATTTTACCATTCATTAATAGCACCAAATATTCATAATAGTGCTAATATATTAATAGCATCAAATAATTGTGCCTAATAATAGCGCCAAATAATTGCGTCAAATAATTGCGCCAAATAACTGTGCCAAATATCAGCTCCAAATAATAGCCCCAAATAATAGCGCCATATAATAGCACCAAATATTTTTTGGTGCCAAATATTCATAATAGCGCCAAAAAATAGTGCCAAGAAATAGTGCCAATAATAGCGCCAATATATTCATAGTGCCAAATAATAGCGCCAATATATACATAATAGCGCCAATATATAATAGCGCCAATTAATATCCCTAGTATATTCATAATAGTGCCAATAATAACAACAATATATTCATAGCGCCATTTATTCATAATAGCGCCAATATATTCATAGCGCCATTTATTCATAGTAGCGGCAATATATTTATAGCGCCAAATAATTGCGCCTAATAATATCGCCAAATAATTGCACCAAATAATTGCGGAAAATAATAGCGCCAATATTTTAACATTCAATAATATCGCCAAAATATTAATAGCGCCAAATAATTGCGCCTAATAATAGCGCCAAAACTAGCGTCAAATAACTACACCAAATAAGAGCGCCAAATAATAGCCCCAAATAATTGTGCCAAATAACAGCGTCATATAATAGCGCAAAATATTTTTTGGCACAAAATATTCATAATAACGCCAAAAAATAGCGCTAAATAACAGCGCCAAAAAATAGCACCAATAATACGGTCAATATATTCATAGTGCCAAATAATAGCGCCAATATATTAATAATAGCGCCAATATATAATTGCGCCTAATAATAGCACCAAATAATAAGGCCAACTAATAGCGCCAAATATTTGCGCCAAATAACTACGCTAAATAATAGTGCCATATAATAGCGCCAAATATTTTTTGGTACCAAATATTCATAATAGCGCCAAAAAATAGTGCCAAAAAATAGCACCAAATAATAGAGCCAATAATAGCTCCAAATAATAGCGCCAATAATAGCGCCAATATATTCATAGCGCCAAATAATAGCGCCAATATATTCATAATAGTGCCAATTTATAATAGCGCCAAATAATAGCGTCAATATATTCATAATAGTGCCAATAATAGCACCAATATATTCATAGCGCCATTTATTCATAATAGCGCCTATATATTTATAGCGCAAAATAATTGCGCCTAATAATAGCGCCAAATAATTGCGCCAAATAAGTGCGCCAAATAATTGTGCCAAATAATTGCGCTAAATAATTGCGCAAAATAATTGCGCAAAATAATTGCGCCTAATAACAGCTCCAAATAGTAGCTCCATATTATTGCGCCAAATATTTTTTGGCGCAAAATACATAAATAGCATCAATATATTTCACCACATAATTGCACCAAATAATTACGCCTAATAATAGCGCCAAATAATAGCGCCAAATATTCATCATAGCGCCAAATAATAGCGCCAAATAATAGCGCCAAATAATAGCGCCAATAATAGCGTCAAATTATGGGATCAATAATCGCGCCAATATTTGGCGCCAATATTTTGCGCCAAATAATAGCGCTAATATTTAAACATTCAATAATCATGCCAATAAAAGTGCCAATAACAGCACCAATAATAGCGCAGATAATGGCGCCAATATATAGCGCCATTTAATAGCACCAAATAATAGCGCCAAAATTTTAACCTTCATTAATAACGCCAAATATTCATAATAGCACCAATATAGTAATAGCGGCAAATAATTGCAGCTAATAATAGCGCCAAATAATAGCGCTAAATAATTGCGCCAAATATTTGCGCCAAATATTTTTTGGTGCCAAATATTCATTATAGCACCAAATTATAGATCCAATAATATCACCAATATATTCATAGAGCCAAATAATAGTGACAATATATTCATAATAGTGCCAATAATAGCGCCAATAATAGCACCAATATATTCATAGTGCCATTTATTCATAATAGCGCCAATATATTTATAGCGCAAAATAATTGCGCTTAATAGTAGCGTCAAATAATAGGGCCAAATAATTGCACCAAATAATTGCGCCAAATAATTACGCCAAATAATTGCGCCAAATATTTTCACAAAATAATTGCGCCTAATAACAGCGCCAAATAAAAGCGGCATATAATAGCGCCAAATATTTTTTGGTGGAAAATATATAAATAGCGCCAATTTATTGCGCCAAATAATAGCGCCAAATACTTGCACCTAATAATAGCGACAAATAATAGCGCCATATAAAAGCGCCAATTTTTTTTGGCACCAATTATTCTTAATACCGCCAAATAATAGGGCCAAATTATAGCACCAATAATAGCCTCAAATTATGGCGCCAATAATCGCGCCAATATTTTGTGCTATTATTTTGCGCCAAATTATAGCGCCAATACTTAAACATTCAATAATCGCACCAATAAAAGCGCCAATTACAGCACCAACAATAGCAACAATATATTCATAGCACCATTTAATAGCACCCAATAATAGCCCCATATAATAACGCCAAATATTAGCGCCATATAATAGCTCCATATAATAGCGCAAATCATAGCGCCATATAATAGCGCCAACTATAATAGCGCAAAATAATAGCGCAAATATATCGCGCCAATAATAGCGCCAATATTTTCATAGCACCATTTAATAGGGCCAAATAATAGCGCCATAAAATAGCACCAAATATTAGCGCCAAATATTAGCACCATATAATAGCGCTATATAATAGTGCCATATAATAACACAAAATAATAGCGCCATATATTAGCGCCAAATATAATAGCGGCACATTATAGCGTCAGATAATAGCGCCAAATAATATCACCAAATAATAGCACCAAATATTTGGCGCCAAATATTCATAATAGCGCCAAATAATAGCGTCAAATTATGGCGCCAATAATCTCGCCAATATTTAAACATTCAATAATAGCGCCAATAACAGTACCGATAATAGCGCCAATATATAGCGCCAATATATTCATAGTGCCATTTAATAGTGCCAAACAATAGCGCCATATAATAGCACCAAATATTAGAGCCATATAATAGTGGCATATAATAGCGCCATATAATAGCGCCAAATAATAGAGCCATATTATAGCGCCAAATATAATAGCGGCAAATAATAGCACCAATATATATCCCCAATAATAGCGCCAATATATTCATAGCGCCATTTAATAGGGTCAAATAATAGCGCCATATAATAGCGACAAATATTAGCGCCATATAATAGCGCCAAATATTAGCGCCATATAATAGCGCCATATAATAGCACCAAATAATATCGCCAAATAATAGAACCAAATATTTGGCGCCAAATATTCATAATAGCGTCAAATAATAATGCCAAATTATAACACCAACGAAAGCACCAAATAATAGCGCCAATATTTGGCACCAATAATATTTGGCGCCAATATTTGGCGCTAGTATTTGGCGCTATTATTTTGCGCCAAATTATAGCGCCAATATTTAAACATTCAATAATAGTGCCAATAAAAGCGTCAATAACAACACCAATAATAGCACCAATAATAGCACCAATAATAGCGCCAATATATTCATAGCGCCATTTAGTAGCGCCAAATAATAGCGCCATATAATAGCGCCAAATATTAGCGCCATATAATAGCGCCATATAATAGCGCCAAATCATAGCGCCATATAATAGCGTCAAATATAATAGCGCCAAATAATAGCACAATATATAGCGCCAATAATAGAGTCAATATATTCATATCGCCATTTAATAGGGCCAAATAATAGCGCCAAATAATAGCACAAAATATTAGCACCAAATACTAGCACCATATAATAGCGCTACATAATAGCGCCATATAATAGCCCCAAATAATAGCGCCATATAATAGCCCCAAATATAATAGTGCCACATAATAGCGCCAGATAATAGTGCCAAATAATATCACCAAATAATAGCACCAAATATTTGGCGTCAAATATTCATAATAGCGCCAAATAATAGCGCTAAATAATAGCGCAAATATGTTAACATTCAATATATTTTCATTGTTATTTTAACATTCAATATTATAGCGCCAAATATATTTTTAGTGTTATTTTAATATTCATAATAGCACCAATATTTTAATAGCACAAATATTTTAATAGCGCCAATAATAGCACCAAAGAATGGCGCCAAATTTTATTTGGCACCAAATAATAGCGCCAATATTTTAACATTCATTAATAGTGCCAAATATTCATAATAGTGCCAATATATTAATAGCAGCATATAATTGCGCCTAATAATAGCGCCAAATAATAGTGCCAAATATTTGCGCCAAATAACTGCGCCAAATAATAGTGCCAAATAATAGCGCCAAATATTTTTTGGCGCCAAATATTCATAATAGCGCCAATATATTAATAGCGCCAAATAATTGCACCTAATAATAGCGCCAAAGAATAGTGCAAAATAATTGTGGCAAATATTTGCACCAAATACCTGTGCCAAATAATAGCGCCAAATATTTTTTGGCGCCAAATATTCATAATAGCGTCGAAAAATAGCTCCGAAAAATAGCACCAAATAATAGCGCCAATAATAGTTCCAAATAATAGTGCAAATAATAGCGCCAATATATTCACAGCACCAAATAATAGTGCCAACATATAATAGCGGCAAATAATAGTGCCAATATATTCATAATAGTGCCAATAATAGTGCTAAAAATAGCACAAATATATTCATAGTGCCATTTATTCATAATAGAGCCAATATATTTATAGCGCAAAATAATTGCGTCTAATAATAGCGCCAAATAATAGCACCAAATAATTGCGCCAAATAATTGTGCAAAATAATTGTGCCTAATAACAGCGCCAAATAATAGCGCCATATAATAGCGCCAAATATTTTTTTGGCACAAAATATATAAATAGCTCCAAATTATTGCACAAAATAATTGTGCCTAATAATAGTGCCATATAATAGCGCCAAATATTTTTTGGCGCCAAATATACATAATAGCGCCAAATAATAGTGCCAAATAATAGTACCAAATAATAGTGCCAATAATAGCGTCGAATTATGGGGCCAATAATCATGCCAATATTTGGCGCTATTATTTTGCGCAAAATAATAGCGCCAATATTTAAACATTCAATAATAGCGCCAATAACAATACCAATAATAGTGCCAATAATAGGGCCAATATATTCATAGCGCCATTTAATAGCGCCAAATAATAGAGCCATATAATAGCACCAAATATTAGCACCATATAATAGCGCCATATAATAGCACCATATAATAGCGCCAAATAATAGCACCATATAATAGCACCAAATATAATAGCGCCAAATAATAGCGTCAATATTGTAAAGACCCGTAAATTTCAAGGAAATTTTTTTTCTCAATTTTCTTTGAAATTTTTCAAGAACGCAGTTTCTGACGGTACCTGATTCCAAGACCCGGTGTGCCCGGAATCATTTTCTGAAGTTTGGCTTGGGTACGTTCAGTGAACGGACGAGCGGGGTTTTCTAACTTTTGAACCGGTACCCGGAATAGAATTCTGAGGGCACCGATGAAATCGCAGCGCCGGTATTTGCTTTGAAACGCCTCTTCCAGAGTTGTGTTTGCTTAGGTGTGGTTTTTAATTTTTGGGCTTAAAGTTAAGAAATAAAATAAATTGTTCGACAAACTTTATTTTATTTCACTTAAGCCACTTGGAAGCCACATGAAGCCACTTAAAAGCGGCTTAAGCTGAGTTGATCTGGATAGGATGCTATCCAGAAATATCCTACCCTCTTGGTAGGACATTTGTGAGGTGGGGCCCGCACGAGCCCCACCATTTCTTTTCCGCTAAGTAACGCACCCGTGAAAACCCGTCATTATGAAAGTCAACTGACGCATTTTCTTAAATTTTTAACGCACCATTTAATTGGGAGGTTTATTTTGTTGAATTAATTGAACGGTTTATTTCGTTGAATTAGTTCTACGATTTAATGGGTCGTTACTTATCTCTTTTTCGTTTGATGGCGTAATAATAAAATAAGACCAACGCACGACATTTGGAGTATTGCACGTTGAGAGGCTTTGACAGAATTCTTGCGCCTTCATCCTCCTTCCTGAAGAACGCGAAGAACGCCGGCCTCCGACGAAGAACGCTGAACCCGCAGAAATCGATGACGCGACTCCATGTGCCGCGACGCCGACATTTCCTCTCCCGCGACGTTCTTCGGCGACGTTCTTTAATCCGCAACAAAAACCTTCGATCATCCGTTGAGGTGAGGGTTTCAGATTTTCTTTTAATTTTTTATTCCTTTGTGGTTTTTAACTCTCGAATGATTTAATTATTTTTAATTAAATCTTTTGTTCTTGAACCTCGGAGTTCGTCGATGCAACACCCTTCCGCGACGACGCGACGATCCCCTCCTTCCGCGACAATCACTCCGCGAAGGACCCGCGCGTGCGACATGACGAGGTAGGGATTTTGTTTTGGAAATTCCCTTATTCCTGTGAACGTTTCTTTAAAATTAAAGAACCGGATTCAAATGAACAATTTTAATTTATTAAAATTGTTGATTTATGTGTTGAATTATTTTTCTCCCGTTGTTGTTATCTAACACGGAGGGTGCGGGCCAAACGAACACGGCCCGACAACCCTCTGCCGTTCTTCGTGGTTGTGCGGATTCGGCAGGCGATGACAAAACGTGATGCAAGGGAAAATTGTTGATCCTGCAGTGAAGAACGGAACCCGGGAGGAACACCGGTGCAGACGGGAAGGAAAACAGACCACCGGAGCAACTCCGGTGGCCCGCGGAAGATTCCGGCGGCGCCGACGACCAGAGGCGGCGGCCAACGGACCCGCAGCCGCGCGGGTCCAGCTCGCCCGCACGGGATGCGGCTGAAGCCACGTCTGTTTGTCTAGCACGGCCCCTTCGAGGGCCGCGGCATCTCCAAGCCACGGGGGCGGCACCCCGCGGCGTCCAGCTGCTCGGCCGCTCGGCCGAGCTGAGCCTGGCTGGTCCGACCGGCCGGGCCGCGCCCTGGCCTGGCCGGATCGGGTCCGGCCGGGTCGGACCGGGTCGGGTCGACCCAGTTCTGGTCGACCCGGTTCGGCCGACCCAGGAGGGGGGGGGGGGGGGGTCGGCCCGGGTCGGCTTGGGCCCGGACCCCCCGTCTTCGGACCGTTTTCAGTCAAATGCTCGTAACTTGAGCTACAGGCCTCCAAACGACTCGCCGTCAGCGGCAACGCGATCCTTGAATCGAGTCGGTCGTTTCGGTATCTCGTAGTCAAGGTTTCGGATTACATTGTGTTTGGCCGGGTTGGTTCGTACACGAAACCAACCGGGCCCTCGGAGTGGAAACACTCATATCTTGAGCTACGGACGTCCGACTGACGTGCCGTCAGCTTTGGTTGATTCCTCTAAGTGATACGGATCTTTTGGCTCACTCCGCCCGAGTTTTGGACACTGGTGGAGTATGGTCGAGCTGGTTTTTCCTTAAAAATCAACCGGGCCCTAGGGACGAAAAAGCCAATAACTCTCAGACCGGGCGTCTGATTGACGCGCCGTCTGCGACGTTGAGTTCCTGTTGACGATACGGAACTTTTGGATACATCAACTTCGGACTTTGTGTCAATTGATGTATCAGCCTCTCAGCTCGTGGAGCAGACCCTCCCGAACGAGCTTGCTGTGTGTAGGAACCCTAGAGCTTGCTACGACTGCTACTTCGACAGCGACGACTGTACAAAGATCCTTAGTGGACTCCAGCGACGACTGTGCAGAGATCCTTAGTGGACTGCGACGACGACTATGCAGAGATCCTCAGTGGACTGCAACGACTACTGTACTCAGCGATCCTACGTGGATCAGTGCTACAGGTCCTGTGTGGGCCCGATCTTGTGTGGGTCCGATCCTGTGTGGGTCAGCGCTCAGCGGTTCTTTGTGAGCCAGCGCCTACAGGTCCTGTGTGGGCCCGATCCTGTGTGGGTCATTGCAAGGGTTAGTTACCTATCGATCCTTTGTGGGTCCGACGACTTAGATGGATCAGTGATCATCTTTATCGTCATCTGAAAAAGTATACCTGTGTGAGCTGAATCCTGTGTTACTCTCCTTTGTTGATTGTGTTGAGCTATCCTGTGTGGATTTACAGTTTACTCTCCTTCGTGGATTGTTTTGTGCTATCCTGTGTGGGTATACATTTGCTTTCCTATGTGGACTGGGTTGTGCTTGGGCTCGGACGTTGGAGCCGAACGGGAATTGATGACTTAGGTATATGTATGGGCATATACCTAAGGCATTTCGGATGTTACTTCGTGATTGTATGTTTCCTTTTTGGATTATCCTTTGTGGATTTCGGGAGACCTTCGGGGGTCTCGGGGTCCCTACTGAGTAGCTTATACTCACCCCTGCACGGGCTATGCCCGCACTACGTTGTGTTGGTTGCAGACGACGGACAACGCTGATTGTGGTGGAGGCTTGCGGAGTAGGACGATACATGGAGGTGGACCACTGGGCGGGACATACTCGAAGCGGTCAGGTGGACCCGAGGAGCAGTGGAGGCTATCTGTACCAACCCTTCAGGTGGGACTTCCAGAGGACGGCTCGACGCTGCGACTTTTCTTTTCAGTTGCTATTTTTCCCTTTTCAATTGTACTCTACAGTTGGGATTGTATTTCCGGCCCCATTACTTTCAGCACAGCTTGTTACAGTTTTTACTTAGTGTTTACTTTTCCGCTTGCTTACTCTGTGGTGCTTGTTTAATTTTCAAAGGCAATTCCTTCCCATTTGTTGGGATTTATGCTTTGGTGCTAGTCGCCAGCCCCTGGCCTATGGAAGGCGGGCTTGGGGTAGTCACGACACGGGCCGCGAGGACAGGTCGTGACAAATATATAGCGCCAATAATAGCGCCAATATATTCATAGCGCCACTTAATAGAGCCAAATAATAGCGCCATATAATAGTGTCAAATATTAGCAATATATAATTGTGCTATATAATAGCGCCATACAATAGCACCAAATAATAGCACCATATAATAGGGCCAAATATAATAGCACCAAATAATAGCGCCAAATAATAGCACCAAATAATATCGCCAAATAATAGCGCTAAATATTTGGCGCCAAATATTCATAATAGTGCCGAATAATAGCGCCAATAATAGCGCCAAATAATAGACCCAAATATTCATAATAGTGCCAAATAATTGTGCAAAATTATAGCGCCAAATAATAACTCAAATAATAGCGCCGATATTTGGCACCAATAATAGCGCCAATATTTGGCTCCAATATTTGGCACAATTATTTGGCACCAATATTTGGCGCCAGTATTTGCCAATATTATTTGGTGCCAAATAATAGCACCAATATTTTAATATTCAATAATAACACCAAATATTCATAACAACACCAATATTTTAACATTCAATATATTTTCAGTGTTATTTTAACATTCAATATAATAGCGCCAAATATATTTTCAGTGTTATTTTAATATTAATAATAGCGACAATATTTTAATAGGGCCAATATTTTAATAACACCAATAATAGCACCAAATAATAACGCCAAATTATAACGCCAATAAAAGCGCCAAATAATAGCACCAATAATATCACCAATATTTGGCACCCATAATATTTGGCGCCAGTATTTGGCACTATTATTTGGCACCAAATAATAGCGCCAATATTTTAACATTCAGTAATAGCACCAAATATTCATAACAGCGCCAATATTTGAACATTTAATATATTTTCAGTGTTATTTTAACATTCAATATAATAGCGCCAAATATATTTTCAGTTTTATTTTAATATTCATAATAGCGCCAATATTTTAATAGCGCTAATATTTTAACAGCGCCAATAATAGTGCCGAATAATAGCGCCAAATATTATTTTTCACCAAATAATATCGCCAAATATTATTTTTCACCAAATAATAGTGCCAAATATTATTTTGCACCAAAAAATAGAGCTAATATTTTAACATTAATTAATAGCGCCAAATATTCATAATAGCACCAATATATTAATAGCGGCAAATAATTATGCCTAATAACTACGCCAAATAATAGCGCCAAATAATAGCGCCATATAATAGAGCCAAATATTTTTAGCTTCCAAATATTCATAATAGCGCCAAATATATTTTCAGTGTTATTTAATATTCATAATAGGGCCAATATTTTAATAGCACTAATATTTTAATAGCCCCAATAATAGTTCCAAATAATAGCACCAAATATTATTTTGCACCAAATAATAGAGCCAAATATTATTTTGCACCAAAAAATAGAGCTAATATTTTAACATTAATTAATAGCACCAAATATTCATAATAGCGCCAATATATTAATAGCAGAAAAAAATTGCGCCTAATAACTACGAAAAATAATAGCGCCAAATAATAGCTCCATATAATAATGCCAAATATTTTTAGGCACCAAATATTCATAATAGCGCCAAATATTCATAATAGCACCAAATAATTGTGCCAAATAATAGCATCAAACAATAGAGCCAATAATAGCGTCAAATTATGGCGCCAATAATCGAGCCAATATTTGGCACCAATATTTGGCGCCAAATAATAGCCCCAATATTTAAACATTCAATAATAGCGCCAATAAAAGCAATAATAATAGCACCAATTATAGCTCCAATAGTAGCGCCAATATATAGCGCCAATAATAACACCAATATATTCATAGCGCCATTTAATAGAACCAAATAATGGGGCCATATAATAGCACCAAATATTAGCAGCATATAATAGCGCCATATAATGGCGCCAAATAATAGCGCCATATAATAGCACCAAATAATCATGCCAATATATTCATAGCGCCATTTAATAGGGCCAAATAATAGCACCATATAATAGCGCCAAATATTAGCGCCATATAATAGCTCTTTATAATAGCGCCATATAATAGTGCCAAATAATAGCGCCATATAATAGCGCCAAATATAATAGCACCAAATAATAGCGCCAATTAATACCGCTAAATAATATCGCCAAATAATAACACCAAATATTTGGCACAAATATTCATAATAGCGCCAAATAATAGGGCTAATAATAGCGCCAAATAATAGGGCTAATAATAGCGCCAAATTATATCGCCAAATAATAGCGCCAAATATTTGGCGCCAAATATTCATAATAGCACAAAATAATAGCGCCAAATATTCATAATAGCGCCAAAAATTTTGCGCCATATATTCATAGTAGCACCAAATATTTTTGGCGCCAAATATCTATAATAGCACCAAATTATAACGCCAATAAAAACACCAAATAATAGCGCCAATATTTGGCACCAATAATACTTGGCGCCAATATTTGGCACCAATAATACTTGGCGCCAATATTTGGCACCAATAATATTTCGCGCCAATATTTGGGGCTATTATTTGGCGCCGAATAGTAGCACCAATATTTTAACATTCAATAAAAGCACCAAATATTCATAATAGCGCCAATATTTTAACATTCAATATATTTTCAGTGTTATTTTAACATTCAATATAATATATCCAAATATATTTTTATTGTTATTTTAATATTCATAATAGCACCAATACTTTAATAGCGCCAAATAAGAGCACCAAATATTACTTGGCGCTAAATAATAGCACCAAAAAATAGCGCCAATATTTTAACCTTCATTAATAGTGCCAAATATTCATAATAGCACCAATATATTAATAGCGGCAAATAATTTCACCTAATAATAGTGCCAAATATTAGCGCTAAATAATTGTGCCAAATATTTGCGCCAAATAGTTTTTGGCGCCAAATATTCATAATAGCACCAAAAAATTGCTGAAAAATAGTACTATATAATAGCACCAATCATAGCGCCAAATAATAGCGCCAATAATTGCGCCAATCTATTCATCGTGACAAATAATAGCGCCAATATATTATAGCTCCAAATAATAGGACCAATATATTCATAATAGTGCCAATAATAGCGCTAATATATTCATAGCTCCATTAATTCATAACAGCGCAAATATATTTATAGCGCAAAATAATTGCACATAATAATAGTGCCAAATAATTGCGCCAAATATTCATAATAGTGCCAATATATTCATAATAGTGCCAATATATTAATAGCAGCCTATAATTGCACCTAATAATAGCGCCAAATAATTGCGCCAAATATTTGCGCCAAATAACTATGCCAAATAATTGCGCCAAATATTTGCGCCAAATAACTGCGCCAAATAATAGCGCCAAATATTATGTGGTGCAAAATATTCATAATAGCGCCAAAAAATAGCACCAAAAAATAGTTCCATATACTAACGTCAATAATAACGCCAAATAATAGCGCCAATATATTCATAATAGCGCCAATATATAATAGCGCCAAAGAATAGCGACAGTATATTCATAATAGGGCCAATATTAGTGTCAATATATTCATAGCGCCATTTATTCATATTAGCGCCAATATATTTATAGTGCCAAATAATTGCAACAAATAATAGTGTCAAATAATAGTGCCAAATAATAGTGTCAATATTTTAACATTCATTAATAGCGCCAAATATTCATAATAGCACCTATATATTAATAATTCCAAATAACAGTGCCTAATAATAGTGCCAAATAATAGCACCAAATAATTGCGCCAAATGTTTGCACCAAATAACTGCGCCAAATAATAGCGCCAAATAATACCACCAAATAATAGTGTTATTTAATGGCACCAAATATTCATAATAGCGCCAAAAAATAGCGCCAAATAATAGCGTCAAATAATAGCGCCAATAATAGCGACAATATATTCATAGAACCAAATAATAGTGCCAATATATTTATAATAGTGCCAATATATAATAGTGCGAATATATTCTTAATAGTGCCAGTAATAGCGCCAATATATTCATAGCTCCATTTATTCATAATAGCACCAATATATTTTTGGCGCAAAATAATAGCGCCAAATAATAGCTCCAAATAATAGCGCCAAATAATTACGAAAAATAATTGCGCCAAATAATTGCGCTAAATAATTGCGCCTAATAACAGTGCCAAATAATAGCACCATGTAATAGCGCCAAATATTTTTTGGCGCAAAATATATAAATAGAACCAATATATTGCACCAAATAATTGCACCAAATAATTGCACCAAATAATTGTGCCAAATAATTACACCTAATAATAGTGCCAAATAATAGTGCCATCTAATAGCGTCAAATATTTTTTAGCACAAAATATTCATAATAGCGCCAAATAATAGCGCCAATAATAGCGTCAAATTATGGCACTAATAATCGCGCCAATATTTGGCACCAATATTTGGCGCCAATACTTGGCGTTATTATTTTGCGCCAAATAATAGCGCCAATATTTAAACATTCAATAATAGCACCAATAAAAGCGCCAATAAGAGCACCAATAATAGCGCCAATAATAGCACCATTATATAGCACCAATAATAGCACCAATATATTCATAGCGCCATTTAATAGCGCCAAATAATATCATCATATAATTGCACCAAATATTGGAACCATATAATAGCACCATATAATAGCGCCATATAATAGCGCCATATTATAGAGCCAAATATAATAGCGCCATATAATCGCGCCAAATATTAGCGCCATATAATAGCGCGATATAATAGCGCCATATAATAGCGCCAAATAATAGCGCCATATAATAGCGCCAAATAATAGCGCCAAATAATAGAGCCAAATAATTTCGCCAAATAATAGCACCAAATCTTTGGTTCCAAATATTCATAATTGCGCCAAATAATAGCGCCAAATAATAGCGCCAATAATGGTGCCAAATAATGGAGCCAAATATTCATAATAGCGCCAAATATTTGGTGCCATATATTCATAGTAGCACCAAATATTTTTTGTCGCCAAATATTCATAATAGCGCCAAATTATAGCACCAATAAAAGCGCCAAATAATAGCGCCAATAATAGTGCCAATATTTGGCGCTATTGTTTGGCGCCAAACAATAGCGCCAATATATTAACATTCAATAATAGTGCTAAATATTCATAACACTACGGGAAATATAGATATTTGCGACGGGTCATTTGCGATAGGATCCCGTCACAAATAGCCTTTTGTGACGGGGCCCCGTCGCAAATCGCCCGTTGCAGAAAACGTCGTCGCAACTAATTTATTTTGTGACGGGCCCGTTGCAAAAACACTTATTTGCGACGGGAAATTGGCCTGTCACAAATAGGTTTCAGGTTTTTTAAAAATAAACTTTTGCGACGGGCCATATTCCCGTCGCAAATTGTTGCTTCCAAGCGAGTATTTGCGACGGGCCCATCGCAAATAATAATAAGAAAATTTAAAAAAAATTAAAAATTTATTTATTATTATATAAATCAATAAACCTATTTATATTGATATAAATATAATATTTATTTTTTAAATATGTTTTAGAAAGGAAGAATGAATATCAAATATGAATGTATAAGATGTTCAGTAAAAGAGGCTTATAAAATAAATTATAAAATATTTTTAATTAGTAATTATGTAATTTTTATCAATTAATAGTCATTTAATAACTCTTTGAATATAAAAAAAATAAAAAAATTAATGAAAGATGGAAAATAAGTTAAAAATGGAACCCAAACTTCAAACGGCCATAACATTTGATCCGGGACTCCGTTTGAGCTCCACAGCATATCAAATCAAAGCCTGCGATGAGCTCTACAGCGTTGTGGATGGGTAAAACCCATCCAAGGTTGTTTCAAGGCCAAAAAAGGCCCAGAAGGCCTCCAAAACTGAGTTTTTAGTCGGGGTACCCCGGTT
Organism: Viscum album; assembly: GCA_963277665.1. Classification (NCBI taxonomy): domain Eukaryota; kingdom Viridiplantae; phylum Streptophyta; class Magnoliopsida; order Santalales; family Viscaceae; genus Viscum; species Viscum album. The sequence continues at coordinate 901,482,136 of OY728127.1, forward strand.
TTTCAACGTTTAAACAGCTATAACTTCTACTCCCATTGTCTAATAAACCTCTACCATATATCATATAGAAGATCGTTTCATGTTCTTCGATTTGACTGATTGTGGAGCTGAAACGGACTTCTGGATTAGAAGTTATGGTCGTTTAAACATTCAAATGGCTATAACATCCGATCCGGATGTCCGTTTGGCCTGTACCACATATCTTATCGAAGATCGTTTCATGTTCATCGATTTGACTGGTTGTGGAGTTGTAATGGACTTACGGATTAGAAGTTATATCCGTTTTAACATTCTCGGTGGATTTTCACCCCCTCATTCCTATGTATTTATTCATAACTATACATATATATATATATATATGTGTGTGTGTGTGTGTATCTATTGTATATATGTATTTATTTATTTATTTATTTATACATATACATAAAAACCCATATTTTATAAATTTATTTAAAACTAAGCTTATAAATATATATTAATTAATATACAAATAAATATACGAATAAACACTTATAACTACATATATATATATATAGAATAAATATAAATTAATATACGAATATATATATATATATATATTATTTATATAACCAAATATATTTATATCAACATAAATCTATATTAATATACGAATAAATATAACTATATATATATAGATAGATCATTAAATGTCTAAAAAAATGAAATGGCTTAGTTGTAAAGGTTAATGCGTGCATGGGGGAGCTTTATTCCTATTTATTATTAATTATTCCTTTTTATTATTAATTATTTCTAATTATTATTAATTACTACTAATTACCATTAACTATGAACAATTAATACTAATAATTTAAATTTATTAAATAACAAAACAATATAAACACAATTTAATTACAACTAATTAAAAATAAATAAAACTAATAAAAAATTTAAATTAAATATTAAATTAAAAATAAAATAAATACCTTTAAAATTGATCTGAGTTTGATCTTCGATAATTGTTGAAGACATCAATATCAAATCTGGAAATAAAAATTAAACATAAGAAACTGTGAACTCTAAAAATAGAGTTTTGAGAGAAGTTGAGAATGAATGGAAAAAAAACGGGTGGGGGTATTTATAGGTTAGATTATTTGCGACGGGAGTATTTGCGACAGGATACCCGTCGCAAATAATACTATTTGCGACTGGACCCGTCGCAAATACTTGAGCCTGCATTTATCACGGTCAACAGTTAAATAGTTATTTGCGACGGGACCCGTCGCAAATATTAACCTGTCGACATACTTTTTGCGATGGGGGGTATATTCCTGTCTCAAATAGTTTTTACCGCCGCCGGTTATTTGCGACGGGTGGTAACCACCCGTTGCAAATAACTTTCCCGCGGTTTGGCGCGCTTCGCGCGCCAAGCCTTTTGCGACGGGTGAGATCTCCCCGTCGCAAATAAGTGGTTATTTGTGACGGGAAAATACCCCCGTTGCAAATAAGTTTATTTGCGACGTGATTTATTCCCATCGCAAATAACCCGTCGCAAAAACCCCTTTTTCCCGTAGTGTAATAGCGCCAATATTTTAAAATTCAATATATTTTTAGTGTTATTTTAACATTCAATATAATAGCGCCAAATATATTTTCAGTGTTATTTTAATATTCATAATAGCGCCAATATTTTAATAGCACCAATAATAGTGCCAAATAATAGCGCCAAATATTATTTGAAACCAAATAATAGCGCCAAATAATAGCACCAAAAACTAGCGCCAATATTTTAACATTCATTAAGAGTAACAAATATTCATAATAGCTCCAATATATTAATAGCGGAAAATAATTGCACCTAATAACAATGTCAAATAATAGCGCCAAATAATTGCACCAAATAACTGCGCCAAATAACTGTGCCAAATAATAGCACCAAATATTCATAATAGCGAAAATATAACGCCATATAATAGCGGAAAATATTTTTTGGTGCCAAATATTCATAATAGCGCCAAATAATAGTGCTAAATAGTAGCGCCAGTAATAGAGTCAAATTATGACGCCAATAATCGCTCCAATATTTGGTGCTATTATTTTGCGCCAAATAATAGCGCCAATATTTAAACATTCAATAATAGCGCCAATAAAATTGCGAATAACAACACCAATAATAGTGACATTATATAGCGCCATTATATTGCGCCAATATATTCATAGCGTCATTTAATAGCGCCAAATAATAACGTCATATAATAGCGCCAAATATTGGCGCCATATAATAGCCCCATATAATAGCGCCAAATAATAGCGCCATATAGTAGCACCAAATATAATAGCGCCAAATAATAGCACCAATATATAGCCCCAATAATATCTCTAATATATTCATAGCGCCATTTAATAGGGCCAAATAATAGCGCCATATAAAAGTGCCAAATATTAGCGCCATATAACAGGGCGATATAATAGCGCCATATAATACCACCAAATAATAGCGCCATATAATAATGTCAAATATAATAGCACAAAATAATTTCGCCAAATAATAGCACCATATATTCATAGTAGCGCCAAATATGTTTTGGCACCAAATATTCATAATAGCGCCAATAAAAGCGCCAAATAATAGCGCCAATATTTTAACATTCAATAATAGCGCCAAATATTCATAATAACGCCAATATTTTAACATTCAATATATTTTCAGTGTTATTTTAACATTCAATATAATAGCACCAAATATATTTTCAGTGTTATTTTAATATTCATAATAGCGCCAATATTTTGATAGTGCCAATAATAGCGCCAAATATTATTTGGCGCCAAATAATAGCGCCAAATAATAGCACCAAATAATAGCGCCAATATTTTAACATTCATAAATAGCTCCAAATATTCATAATAGCACCAATATATTAATAACGGCAAATAATTGCGCCTAATAATAGCGCCAAATATTAGAGCCAATATAATTGCGCCAAATAATTGCGCCAAATAATAGCGTCAACATATTGCACCAAATTATTTTGCCTAATAATAGCACCATATATTCATAGTAGCGCCAAATATTTTTTGGCACCGAATATTCATAATAGCGCCAATAAAAGCGCCAAATAATAGCGCCAATATTTTAACATTCATTAATAGCACCAAATATTCATAATAGCGCCAATATTTTAACATTCAATATACGTTCATTGTTATTTTAACATTCAATATAAAAGCTCCAAATATATTTTAATTATTATTTTAATATTCATAATAATGCCAACATTTTAATACCGCCAATATTTAAATAGCGCCAATAATAACACCAAATAATAGCTCCAAATATTATTTGGCGCCAAATAATAGCGCCAAATAATAGCTCCAATATTTTAACATTCATTAATAGAACCAAATATTCATAATAGTGCTAATATATAAATAGCGGCAAATAATTGCGCCTAATAATAGCGCCAAATAATTGCGCCAAATAACTTCGCCAAATATCAGCTCCAAATAATAGCGCCAAATAATACCGCCATATAATAGCGCCAAATTTTTTTTGGTACCAAATATTCATAATAGCGCCAAAAAATAGCGCCAAAAAATAGCGCCAAAAAATAGCGCCAATAATAGAGCCAATATATTCATAGCGCCAAATAATAGTGCCAATATATACATAATAGCGCCAATATATAATAGCGCCAATTAATAGCCCTAGTATATTCATAATAGTATCAATAATAACAACAATATATTCATAGCGCCATATATTCATAATAGCGCCAATATATTCATAGCGCCATATATTCATAGTAGCGGCAATATATTTATAGCGCCAAATAATTGCGCCTAATAATAGCGCCAAAAAATTGCGCCAAAAAATTGCGCCAAATAATAGCGCCAATATTTTAACATTAAATAATATCACCAAATATTCATAGTAGCGCCAAAATATTAATAGCGCCAAATAATTGCGCTTAATAATAGCACCAAAAATAGCGCCAAATAACTGCGCCAAATAAGAGCGCCAAATAATAGCCCCAAATAATAGCGCCAAATAACAGCATCATATAATAGCGCCAAATATTTTTTGGCACCAAATATTCATAATAACGCCAAAAAATAGTGCTAAATAATAGCGCCAATATATTCATAATAGCGCCAATATATAATTGCACCTAATAATAACACCAAATAATAGCGCCAAATAATAGCACCAAATATTTGCGCCAAATAATTATGCCAAATAATACTTCCATATAATAGCGCCAAATATTTTTTGGCACCAAATATTCATAATAGCACCAAAAAATAGTGCCAAAAAATAGCTCCAAATAATAGTGCCAATAATAGCTCCAAATAATAGCGCCAATAATAGCGCCAATATATTATAGCACCAAATAATAGCGCTAATATATTCATACTAGTGCCAATTTATAATAACGCAAAATAATAGCGCCAATATATTCATAATAGTGCCAATAATAGAGCCAATATATTTATAGCCCCATTTATTCATAATAGCGCCTATATATTTATAGCACAAAATAATTGCACCTAATAATAGCGCCAAATAATTGCGCCAAATAATTGTGCCAAATAATTGCATCAAATAATTACACAAAATAATTGCGCCTAATAACAGCGCCAAATAATAGCTCTATATTATAGCACCAAATATTTTTTGGCACAAAATACATAAATAACATCAATATATTGCGCCAAATAATTGCACCAAATAATTACGCCTAATAATAGCGCCAAATAATTGCGCCAAATATTTTTTGGCGCCAAATATTCATAATAGCACCAAATAATAGCGCCAAATAATAGCGTCAAATAATAGCACCAATAATAGCGTCAAATTATGGCATCAATAATCGCGCCAATATTTGGCACCAATATTTTGCGCCAAATAATAGCGCCAATATTTAAACATTCAATAATCACGCCAATAAAAGTGCCAATAACAGCACCAATAATAGCGCAAATAATGGTGCAAATATATAGCGCCATTTAATAGCGCTAAATAATAGCGCCAATATTTTAACCTTCATTAATAGCGCCAAATATTCATAATAGCACCAATATATTAATAGCGGCAAATAATTGCAGCTAATAATAGCACCAAATAGTAGCGCTAAATAATAGTGCCAAATAATAGCGCCAAATATTTTTTGGCGCCAAATATTCATAATAGCACCATATAATAGCTCAAAAAATAGCACCATATAATAGCGCCAATCATAGCGCCAAATAATAGTGCCAATAATAGCGCCAATATATTCATAGCACCAAATAATAGCGCCAATATATTCATAATAGAGACAATATATTATAGCTTCAAATAATAGTTCTAGTATATTCATAATAGTGAGCTCTATTAATTCATAATAGCGCAAATATATTTATAGCGCCAAATAATTGCACCTAATAATAGTGCCAAATAATTGTACAAAATAATTACTCCAAATAACAGTGCCAATATTTTAACATTCATTAATAAGGCCAAATATTCATAATAACGCCAATATATTAATAGCACCAAATAAGTGCGCCTAATAATAGCACCAAATAATAGCGCTAAATAAGTGGGCCAAATATTTGAGCCAAATAACATTGCCAAATAATAGCGCCACAAAATAGCACCATATAATAGCGCAAAATATTTTTTGGCGCCAAATATTCATAATAGCGCCAAATAATAGTGCCAATAATATCGTCAAATTATGGACCCAATAATATCAACAATATATTCATTGTGCCAAATAATAGCGCCAAATAATAGCGCCAATAATAGCGTCAAATTATGGAGCCAGTAATATCACCAATATATTCATAGCGCCAAATAATAGCGCCAATATATTCATAATAGTGCCAATATATAATAGTGCCCAATAATAGCGCCAATATATTCTTAATAGTTCCAATAATAGCACCAATAATAGCACCAATATATTCATAGCGCCATTTATTCATAATAGCGCCAATATATTTATAGCGCAAAATAATTGCGCCTAATAATAGCGTCAAATAATAGCGTCAAATAATTGCACCAAATAATTGCGCCAAATAATTGCGTAAAATAATTGCGCTTAATAACAGCACCAAATGATACCGGCATATAATAGCGCCAAATATTTTTTGGCGGAAAATATATAAATAGCGCCAATTTATTGCGCCAAATACTTGCGCCTAATAATAGCGCCAAATAATAGCGCCATATAAAAGTGCCAAATATTTTTTGGCACCAAATATTCATAATACCGCCAAATAATAGCGCCAAATAATAGCACCAATAATAGCCTCAAATTATGGTGCCAATAATCGCGCCAATATTTTGTGCTATTATTTTGCACCAAATTATAGCGCCAATATGTAAACATTCAATAATTGCACCAATAAAAGCTCCAATAACAGCACAAACAATAGCAACAATATATTCATAGAACCATTTAATAGTGCCAAATAATAGCCCCAAATAATAGCGCCAAATATTAGCTCCATATAATAGCCCCATATAATAGCGCAAATCATAGCGTCATATAATAGCGCCAAATATAATAGCGCCAAATAATAGCACAAATATATCGCACCAATAATAGCGCCAATATTTTCATAGCACCATTTAATAGGGCCAAATAATAGCGCCATAAAATAGCACCAAATATTAGCGCCAAATATTAGCACCATATAATAGCGCTATATAATAGTGCCATATAATAACGCCAAATAATAGCGCCATATAATAGCGCCAAATATAATAGCGGCACATTATAGCGTCAGATAATAGTGCCAAATAATATCACCAAATAATAGCACCAAATATTTGGCGCCAAATAATAGCGCCAAATAATAGCGTCAAATTATGGCGCCAATAATCGCGCCAATATATGGCGCTATTATTTTGTGCCAAATAATACCGCCAATATTTCAACATTCAATAATAGCGCCAATAACAGTAATGATAATAGCGCCAATAATAGCGCCAATATATTCCTAGCGCCATTTAATAGCGCCAAATATTAGAGCCATATAATAGTGGCATATAATTGCGCCAAATAATAGAGCCATATTATAGCGCCAAATATAATAGCGCCAAATAATAGCGCCAATATATATCCCCAATAATAGCGCCAATATATTCATAGCGCCATTTAATAGGGCCAAATAATAGCGCCATATAATAGCGACAAATATTAGGGCCATATAATAGCGCAAAATATTAGCGTCATATAATAGCGCCAAATAATAGCGCCACATAATAGCGTCAAATATAATTGCACCAAATAATAATGCCAAATAATAGCGCCAAATAATATCGCCAAATAATAGTACCAAATATTTGGTGCCAAATATTTATAATAGCGCCAAATAATAACGCCAAATTATAACGCCAATGAAAGCACCAAATAATAGCGCCAATAATAGTGCCAATATTTGGCACCAATAATATTTGGCGCTAGCATTTGGCGCTATTATTTGGCGCCAAATAATAGCACCAATATTTTAACATTCAATAATAGCACCAAATATTCATAACAGCACCAATATTTTAACATTCAATATATTTTCAGTGTTATTTTAACATTCAATATAATAGCCCAAATATATTTTCAGTGTTATTTTAATATTCATAATAGCGCCAATATTTTAATAGTGCCAATAATAGCACCAAATATATTTTTAGTTTTATTTTAATATTCATAATAGCGTCAATATTTTAGTAGCACTAATATTTTAATAGCACCAATAATAGCCCCAAATAATGGCGCCCAATATTATTTGGCACCAAGTAATAGCGCAAAAAAAATAGCGCCAATATTTTAACATTCATTAATAATGCCAAATATTCATAATAGTGCCAATATATTAATAGTAGCAAATAAAAGCGCCAAATAATTGCGCCAAATAACTGCGCCAAATAATTGCGCCAAATACTAGCGCATAAAATAGCGCCAAATATTTTTTGGTGCCAAATATTCATAATAGCGCCAAAAAATAGTGCAAAAAAATAGCGCCATATAATAGCGCAAATAATAGCGCCAAATAATAGCGCCAATAATAGCGCCAATATATTCACAACGCCAAATAATAGCGCCAATATATTTATAATAGCGCCAATATATAATAGCGCCAAATAATAGTGCCAGTATATTCATAATAGTGCCAATATTAGTGTCAATATATTCACATCTCCATTTATTCATTATAGCACCAATATATTTATAGCGCCAAATAATTGCGCCAAATAATTACATCAAATAATAGAGCCAATATTTTAACATTCATTAACAGCGCCAAATATTCCAAATTCGCCAATATATTAATAAATCCAAATAATTGCGCCTAATAATAGAACCAAATAAGAGCACCAAATAATTGCGCCAAATAATTGCACCAAATAATTGTGCCATATAATAGCGTCAAATAATACCGCCAAATAACTACTTCAAATAATAACGCCAAATAATAGCGCCATATAATAGCGCCAAATATTTTTTGGAGCCAAATATTCTTAATAACGCTAAATAATTGCGCCATATAATAGAGCCAAAGAATTGCGCCTAATAATAGCGCCAAATAATAGCGCCATATAATGGCGCCAAATATTTTTTGGCGCCAAATATTCATAATAGCGTCAAATAATAGCGCCAATAATTGCGCCAATATTTGGTGCTATTATTTTGCCCCAAATAATAGCGCCAATATTTAAACATTCAATAATAGTGTCAATAAAAGCGCCAATAATAGCACCAATAATAGTGCCAATAAAAGCACCAATATATTGCGCCAATATATTTATAGCGCTAAATAATAGCACCATATAATAGCGCCAAATATTAGCTCCATATAATAGCGCCATATTATAGCGCCATATAATAGCACCAAATAATAGCGCCAATATATTCGCCAATAATAGCTCCAATATATTCATAGCACCATTTAATAGGGTCAAATAATAGTGCCATATAATAGCACCAAATATTAGCGCCATATAATAGTGCCAATATATTAATAGCACCAAATAAGTGCGCCATATAATAGCGCCAAATTTAATATCACCAAATAATAGCTCCAAAAAATAGTGCCAAATATTATCGCCAAATAATTGCACCAAATATTGGCACCAAATATTCTTAATAGCGCCAAATAATAGCACCAAATAATAGCACCAATAATAGCGCCAACTAGTAGAGCCAAATATTCATAATAGCCCCAAATAATAGCTCCAAATTATATCGCCAATAAAAGCGCCAATTAATAGTGCCAATAATAGCACCAATATTTAGCGCCATATTTGGCACCAATAATATTTGGCGCCAATATTTGGCACCTGTATTTGGCGCTATTCTTCAGCGCCAAATAATAGCGCCAATATTTTAACATTCAATTATAGCGCCAAATATTCATAACAGCGCCAATATTTTAACATTCAATATATTTTCAGTGTTATTCTCACATTCAGTATAATAGTGCCAAATATATTTTCAGTGTTAGTTTAATATTCATAATAGCACCAATATTTTAATAGCGCCAATAATAGCGCCAGATAATAGTGCCAAATATTTTTTTACGCCAAATAATAGCGACAAAAAATAGCGCCGATATTTTATCATTAATTAATAGCTTCAAATATATTAATAGCGGCAAATAATTGCGCCTAATAATAGCGTCAAATAAAAGTGCCAAATAATTGCGCCAAATATTTTCACCAAATAATTGTGCCAAATAATAGCGCCAAATAATAGCGCCAAATATTTTTAGGTGCCAAATATTCATAATAGCGCCAAAAATAGCACCAAAAAATAGCGCCATATAATAGCGCCAATAATAGAGCCAATATATTTATAGCGCCAATATATTCATAATAGCACCAATATATAATAGCGCCAAATAATAGCACAAATATATTCATAAAAGTGCCAATAATAGCACCAATATATTCATACCGACATTTATTCATAATAGCGCCAATATATTTATTGAGAAAAATAATTTCGCCTAATAATAGCACCAAATAATTGCGCCAAATAATTGCGCCAAATAATTGCACCAAATAATTGTGCAAAATAATTGCGCCTAATAACAGCACCATTTAATAGCGCCATATAATAGCGGCAAATATTTTTTGGTGAAAAATATATAAATACCGCCAATATATTGTGCCAAATAATTGCGCCAAATAATTGCACTAAATAATTGCGCCTAATAAAAGTGCCAAATAATAGCACCATATAATAGCGCCTAATATATTCATAGCGCCATTTATTCATAGTGGTGGCAATATATTTATAGCGCCAAATAATTGCGCCTAATAATAGCACGAAAAAATTGTGCCAAATAATTGCGCCAAATAATAGCACCAATATTTTAACATTAAATAATATCACCAAATATTCATAATAGCGCCAAAATATTAATAGCGCCAAATAATTGCTCCTAATAATAGCGCCAAAAATAGCGCCAAATAACTGCGCCAAATAATAGCCCCAAATAATAGTGTCAAATAACAGCATCATATAATAGCGCCAAATATTTTTTGGCACCAAATATTCATAATAATGCCAAAAAATATCTCTAAACAATAGTGCCAAATAATAGCGCCAAAAAATAGCACCAATAATAGTGCCAATATATTCGTAGCGCCAAAAAATACCACCAATATATTCATAATAGCGCTAATATATAATTCCGTCTAATAATAACACCAAATAATAGCGCCAAATAATAGCGCCAAATATTTGCGCCAAATAACTACGCCAAATAATAGTGCCATATAATAGCGCCAAATATTTTTTGGCACCAAATATTCATAATAGCGCCAAAAAATAGTGCCAAAAAATAGCGCCAAATAATAGCGCCAATAATAGATCCAAATAATAGCGCCAATAATAGCGCCAATATATTCATAGCGCCAAATAATAGCGCCAATATATTCATACTAGTGCCAATTTATAATAGCGCCAAATAATAGCGCCAACATATTCATAATAGTGCCAATAATCGCGCCAATATATTCATAGCGCCATTTATTCATAATAGCGCCTATATATTTATAGCGCAAAATAATTGTGCCTAATAATAGCGCCAAATAATTGCCCCAAATAATTGCGCCAAATAATTGTGCCAAATAATTACGCCAAATAATAGTGCTAAATAATTGTGCCTAATAACAACGCCAAATAATAGCTCCATATTATAGCGCCAAATATTTTTTGGCACATAATACATAAATAGCATCAATATATTGCGCCAAATAATTGCAGCAAATAATTACGCCTAATAATAGCGCCAAATAATATCGCCAAATATTTTTTGGTGCCAAATATTCATAATAGCGCCAAATAATAGCGCCAAATAATAGCGCAAATAATAGCGTCAAATTATGGCATCAATAATCACGCCAATATTTGGCGCCAATATTTTGCGCCAAATAATAGCGTCAATATTTAAACATTCAATAATCACGCCAATAAAAGTGCCAATAACAACATCAATAATAGCGCAAATAATGGTTCCAATATATAGCGCCATTTAATAGCGCCAAATAATAGCGCCAATATTTTAACCTTCATTAATAGCGCCAAATATTCATAATAGCACCAATATATTAATAGCGGCAAATAATTGCAGCTAATTATAGCGCCAAATAGTTGTGCTAAATAATTACGCAAAATATTTGCGCCAAATATTTTTTGGCGCCAATATTCATAATAGCACCAAAAAATATCTCCAAAAAATAGCACCATATTATAGCGCCAATCATAGCACCAAATAATAGCGCCAATATATTCATAGCACCGAATAATAGCGACAATATATTCATAATAGCACCAATATATTATAGTGCCAAATAATAGTGCCAGTATATTCATAATAGTGCCAATAATATCACCAATATATTCATAGCGCCATTAATTCATAATAGCGCAAATATATTTATAGCGCCAAATAATTGCACCTAATAATAGTGCCAAATAATTGCGCAAAATAATTACTCCAAATAATAGTGCCAATATTTTAACATTCATTAATAAGGCCAAATATTCCTAATAGTGCCAATATATTAATAGCGCCAAATAAGTGCGCCTAATAATAGCACCAAATAAAAGCGCCAAATAAGTGTGCCAATTATTTGAGCCAAATAACTGCGCCAAATAATAGCGCCAAAAAATAGCACCATATAATAGCGCCAAATATTCATAATTGCGCCAAATAATAGCGCCAAATAATAGTGCCAATAATAGCGTCAAATTATGGAGCCAATAATATCACCAATATATTCATAGCGCCAAATAATAGCGCCAAATAATAGCGCCAATATTAGCGTCAAATTATGGAGCCAATAATATCACCAATATATTCATAGCGCCAAATAATAGCACCAATATATTCATAATAGCGCCAAATAATAGTTCCAATATATTCATAATAGTGCCAATAATAGGGCCAATAATAGCACCAATATATTCATAGCGCCATTTATTCATAATAGTGCCAATATATTTATAGCGCAAAATAATTGCGCCTAATAATAGCGTCAAATAATAGCGCCAAATAATTGCGCCAAATAATTTTGCCAAATAATTGCGTAAAATAATTGCGCCTAATAACAGCGCCAAATGATAGCGGCATATAATAGCGCCAAATATTTTTTGGCGGAAAATATATAAATAGCGCCAATTTATTGCGCCAAAAAATTGCGTCAAATACTTGCGCCTAATAATAGCGCCATATAAAAGCGCCAAATATTTTTTGGTACCAAATATTCATAACACCGCCAAATAATAGTGTCATATAATAGCACCAATAATAGCCTCAAATTATGGTGCCAATAATCGCGCCAATATTTTGTGCTATTATTTTGCGCCAAATTATAGCGCCAATACGTAAACATTCAATAATTGCACCAATATAAGCGCCAATAACAGCACCAACAATAGCAACAATATATTCATAGCACCATTTAATAGTGCCAAATAATAACCCCATATAATAGCGCCAAATATTAGCGCCATATAATAGACCCATATAAAAGCGCAAATCATAGCGCTATATAATAGCGCAAAATATAATAGCGCCAAATAATAGCCCAAATATATCGCACCAATGATAGTGTCAATATTTTCATAGCACCATTTAATAGGGCTAAATAATAGCGCCATAAAATAGCACCAATTATTAGCGCCAAATATTAGCACCATATAATAGCGCTATATAATAGTGCCATATAATAACGCCAAATAATAGCGCCATATAATACCGCAAAATATAATAGCGGAACATTATAGCGTCAGATAATAGCGCCAAATAATATTACCAAATAATGGCACCAAATATTTGGCACTGTTATTTTGCGCCAAATAATAGCACCAATATTTAAACATTCAATAATAGCGTCAATAACAGTACCGATAATAGCACCAATAATAGCACCAATATATAGCACCAATATATTCATAGCACAATTTAATAGCGCCAAATAACAGCACCATATAATAGCGCCAAATATTAGAGCCATATAATAGTGGCATATAATAGCACCAAATAATAGAGCCATATTATAGCACCAAATATAATAGCGCCAAATAATAGCGCCAATATATATCCCCAATAATAGCGCAAATATATTCATAGCTCCATTTAATAGGGCCAAATAATAGCGCCATATAATAGCGACAAATATTAGCGTCATATAATAGAGCCAAATATTAGCGCCATATAATAGCGCCAAATAATAGCGCCACATAATAACGCCAAATATAATAGCGCCAAATAATAGGGCCAAATAATAGTGCCAAATAATATCGCCAAATAATAGTACCAAATATTTGGCGCCAAATATTCATAATAGCGCCAAATATTTGGCGCCATATATTCATAGTAGCACCAAATATTTTTTGGCGCCAAATATTCATAATAGCGCCAAATAATAATGCCAAATTATAACGCCAATGAAAGCGCCAAATAATAGCTTCAATAATAGTGCCAATATTTGGCACCAATAATATTTGGCGCTATTATTTGGCGCCAAATAATAGCACCAATATTTTAACATTCAATATATTTTCAGTGTTATTTTAACATTCCATATAATAGCCCAAATATATTTTCAGTGTTATTTTAATATTCATAATAGCGGAAATATTTTAATAGCGCCAATAATAGCACGAAATATATTTTCAGAGTTATTTTAATATTCATAATAGCGCCAATATTTTAGTAGCACTAATATTTTAATAGCACTAATAATAGCCCCAAATAATGGCGTCCAATATTATTTGGCGCCAAATAATAGCGCAAAAAAATAGCGCCAATATTTTCACATTCATTAATAACGCCAAATATTCATAATAGTGCAAATATATTAATAGTAACAAATAAAAGCGCCAAATAATTGCGCCAAATAATTGCGCCAAATAATAGCGCCATATAATAGCGCCAAATATTTTTTGGTGCCAAATATTCATAATAGCACCAAAAAATTGTGCCAAAAAATAGCGCCATATAATTGCGCTAATAATAGCGCCAAATAATAGTGCCAATAATAGTGCCAATATATTCATAGTGCCAAACAATAGCGCCAATATATTCATAATAGTGCCAATATATAATAGCGCCAAATAATAGCGCCAGTATATCCATAATAGTGCCAATATTAGTGCCAATATATTTATAGCGCCATTTATTCATAATAGCACAAATATATTTATAGCACCAAATAATTGTGCCTAATAATAGATCCAAATAATAGCGCCAAATAATTGCGCCAAATAATTACGTCAAATAATAAAGCCAATATTTTAACATTCATTAATAACGGCAAATATTCCTAATAGCGCCAATATATTAATAAAGCCAAATAATTACGCCTAATAATAGCACCAAATAAGAGTGCCAAATAATTGTGCCAAATATTTGCACCAAATAACTGCGCCAAATAATAGCGCCAAATAATACCGCCAAATAATAGCGCCATATAATAGCGCCAAATATTTTTTGGCGCCAAATATTCATAATAGCGCCAAAAAATAATGCCAAATAATTGCGCCAAATAACTATTTCAAATAATAGCACCAAATAATACCGCCAAATAATAGCACCATATAATAGCACCAAATATTTTTCGGCACCAAATATTCATAATGACGCCAAATAATTGCTCCATATAATAGAGTCAAATAATTGCGCCTAATAATAGCGCCAAATAATAGCGCCATATAATGGCGCCAAATATTTTTTGGCGCCATATATTCATAATAGCGCCAAATAATAGCGCCAATATAATAGCGCCAAATAATAGCACCAATAATAGCATCAAATTATGGTGCCAATAATCGCGCCAATATTTGGTGCTATTATTTTGTGCCAAATAATAGCACCAATATTTAAACATTCAATAATAGCGCCAATAAAAGAGCCAATAATAGCACCAATAATAGTGCCAATAATAGCACCAATATATTTCGCCAATAATAACGCCAATATATTCATAGCGCCATTTAATAGCGCTAAATAATAGCGCCATATAATAGCACCAAATATTAGCACCATATTATAGCGCCATATTATAGCGCCATATAATAGCGCCAAATATTTTTTGGCGCCAAATATTCTTAATAACGCTAAATAATTGCGCCATATAATAGAGCCAAATAATTGGGCCTAATAATTGCGCCAAATATTTTTTGGCGCCAAATATTCATAATAGCGTCAAATAATAGCGCCAATATAATAGCGCCAAATAATAGCGCCAAAAATAGCATCAAATTATGGCACCAATAATCGCGCCAATATTTGGTGCTATTTTTTTCCCCAAATAATAGCGTCAATATTTAAACATTCAATAATAGTGCCAATAAAAGCGCCAATAATAGCACCAATAATAGTGCCAATAATAGCACCAATATATTGCGCCAATATATTTATAGCGCCATTTAATAGCGCTAAATAATAGCACCATATAATAGCGCCAAATATTAGCGCCATATTATAGCACCATATTATAGCGCCATATAATAGCACCAAATAATAGCGCCAATATATTCGCCAATAATAGATCCAATATATTCATAGCGCCATTTAATAGGGTCAAATAATAGTGCCATATAATAGCACCAAATATTAGCACCATATAATAGTGCCAATATATTAATAGCACCAAATAAGTGCGCCATATAATAGCGCCAAATATAATATCACCAAATAATAGCTCCAAAAAATAGTGTCAAATATTATCGCCAAATAATTGCACCAAATATTGGCGCCAAATATTCTTAATAGCGCCAAATAATAGAACCAAATAATAGCACCAATAATAGCGCCAAATAGTAGAGCCAAATATTCATAATAGCGCCAAATATTTGGCGCCATATATTTATAGTAGCTCCAAATATATTTTGGCGCCAAATATTCATAATAGCGCCAAATAATAGCTCCAAATTATATCGCCAATAAAATCGCCAATTAATAGTGCCAATAATAGCACCAATATTTAGTGCCATATTTGGCACCAATAATATTTGGCGCCAATATTTGGCGCCTGTATTTGGCGCTATTATTCAGCGCCAAATAATAGCGCCAATATTTTAACATTCAATTATAGCGCCAAATATTCCTAACAGCGCCAATATTTTAACATTCAATATATTTTCAGTGTTATTCTGACATTCAGTATAATAGTGCCAAATATATTTTCAGTGTTAGTTTAATATTCATAATAGCACCATTATTTTAATAGCGCCAATAATAGCGCCAGATAATAGCGCCAAATATTTTTTTACGCCAAATAATAGCGACAAAAAATAGCGCCAATATTTTATCATTAATTAATAGCTTCAAATATATTAATAGCGGCAAATAATTTCACCTAATAATAGCGTCAAATAAAAGCGCCAAAAAATTGCGCCAAATATTTTCACCAAATAACTGTGCCAAATAATTGCGCCAAATATTTTTAGGTGCCAAATATTCATAATAGCGCCAAAAATAGCACCAAAAAATAGCGTCATATAATAGCGCCAATAATAGCGCCAATATATTTATAGCGCCAATATATTCATAATAGCACCAATATATAATAGCGCCAAATAATAGCACAAATATATTCATAAATGTGCCAATAATAGAACCAATATATTCATACCGACATTTATTCATAATAGCGCCAATATATTTATTGAGAAAAATAATTGCGCCTAATAATAGCACCAAATAAATGCGCCAAATAATTGCGCCAAATAATTGCACCAAATAATTGTGCAAAATAATTGCGCCTAATAACAGCACCATTTAATAGCGCCATATAATAGCGCCAAATATTTTTTGTTGAAAAATATATAAATACCTCCAATATATTGTGCCCAATAATTGCGCCAAATAATTGCACTAAATAATTGCGCCTAATAAAAGTTCCAAATAATAGCACCATATAATAGCACCAAATATATTCATAGCGCCATTTATTCATAGTAGCGGTAATATATTTATAGCGCCAAATAATTGCGCCTAATAACAGCACCAAAAAATTGTGCCAAATAATTGCGCCAAATAATAGCGCCAATATTTTAACATTAAATAATATCACCAAATATTCATAATAGCGCCAAAATATTAATAGCGCCAAATAATTGCGCCTAATAATAGCGCCAAAAATAGCGCCAAATAACTGCACCAAATAAGAGCGCCAAATAATAGCGCCAAATAACAGCATTATATAATAGCGCCAAATATTTTTTGGCACCAAATATTCATAATAACGCCAAAAAATATCTCTAAATAATAGCGCCAAAAAATAGCACCAATAATAGTGCCAATATATTCGTAGCGCCAAAAAATACCACCAATATATTCATAATAGCGCTAATATATAATTCTGTCTAATAATAGCACCAAATAATAGTGCCAAATAATAACGCCAAATATTTATGCCAAATAACTACGCCAAATAATAGTTCCATATAATAGCGCCAAATATTTTTTGGCACCAAATATTCATAATAGCGCCAAAAAATAGTGCCAAAAAATAGCGCCAAATAATAGCGCCAATAATAGCTCCAAATAATAGCGCCAATAATAGCCCCAATATATTCATAGCGCCAAATAATATCGCCAATATATTCATACTAGTGCCAATTTCTAATAGCGCCAAATAATAGCGCCAACATATTCATAATAGTGCCAATAATCGCGCCAATATATTCATAGCGCCATTTATTCATAATAGCGCCTATATATTTATAGCGCAAAATAATTGCGCCTAATAATAGCGCCAAATAATTGCCCCAAATAATTGCGCCAAATAATTGCGCCAAATAATTACGCCAAATAATAGTGCTAAATAATTGTGCCTAATAACAGCGCCAAATAATAGCTCCATATTATAGCGCCAAATATTTTTTGGCACAAAATACATAAATAGCATCAATATATTGCTCCAAATAATTGCAGCAAATAATTACGCCTAATAATAGCGCCAAATAATATCGCCAAATATTTTTTGGTGCCAAATATTCATAATAGCGCCAAATAATAGCGCTAAATAATAGCACAAATAATATCGTCAAATTATGGCATCAATAATCACGCCAATATTTGGCGCCAATATTTTGCGCCAAATAATAGCGTCAATATTTAAACATTCAATAATCACGCCAATAAAAGTGCCAATAACAGCATCAATAATAGCGCAAATAATGGTTCCAATATATAGCGCCATTTAATAGCGCCAAATAATAGCGCCAATATTTTAACCTTCATTAATAGCGCCAAATATTCATAATAGCACCAATATATTAATAGCGGCAAATAATTGCAGCTAATAATAGCGCCAAATAGTTGCGCTAAATAATTACGCCAAATATTTGCGTCAAATATTTTTTGGCGCCAAATATTCATAATAGCACCAAAAAATATCTCAAAAAATAGCACCATATTATAGCGCCAATCATAGCGCCAAATAATAGCGCCAATATATTCATAGCACCGAATAATAGCGCCAATATATTCATAATAGCGCCAATATATTATAGCGCCAAATAATAGTGCCAGTATATTCATAATAGTGCCAATAATAGCGCCAATATATTCATAGCGCCATTAATTCATAATAGCGCAAATATATTTATAGCGCCAAATAATTGCACCTAATAATAGTGCCAAATAATTGCGCAAAATAATTACTCCAAATAATAGTGCAAATATTTTAACATTCATTAATAAGGCCAAATATTCCTAATAGCGCCAATATATTAATAGAGCCAAATAAGTGCGCCAAATAATAGCACCAAAAAAAGCGCCAAATAAGCGTGCCAATTATTTGATCCAAATAACTGCGCCAAATAATAGCGTCAAAAAATAGCACCATATAATAGCGCCAAATATTTTTTGGCGCCAAATGTTCATAATAGCGCCAAATAATAGCACCAAATAATAGTGCCAATAATAGCGTCAAATTATGGAGCCAATAATATCACCAATATATCTATAACTCCAAATAATAGCGCCAAATAATAGCGCCAATATTAGCGTCACATTATGGAGCCAATAATGTCACCAATATATTCATAGCACCAAATAATAGCGCCAATATATTCATAATAGCGCCAATATATAATAGCGCCAAATAATAGTGCCAATATATTCATAATAGTGCCAATAATAGGGCCAATAATAGCACCAATATATTCATAACGCCATTTATTCATAATAGTGCCAATATATTTATAGCGAAAAATAATTGCGCCTAATAATAGCGTCAAATAATAGAGCCAAATAATTGCGCCAAATAATTGTGCCAAATAATTGCGTAAAATAATTGCGCCTAATAACAACGCCAAATGATAGCGGCATATAATAGCGCCAAATATTTTTTGGCAAAAAATATATAAATAGCGCCAATTTATTGCGCCAAAAAATTGCGCCTAATAATAGCGCCATATAAAAGCGCCAAATATTTTTTGGTACCAAATATTCATAATACCGCCAAATAATAGTGTCAAATAATAGCACCAATAATAGCCTCAAATTATGGTGCCAATAATCGCGCCAATATTTTGTGCTATTATTTTGTGCCAAATTATAGTGCCAATACGTAAACATTCAATAATCGCACCAATATAAGTGCCAATAACAGCACCAACAATAGCAACAATATATTCATAGCACCATTTAATAGTGCCAAATAATAACCCCATATAATAGCGCCAAATATTAGCGCCATATAATAGACCCACATAAAAGTGCAAATCATAGCGCTATATAATAGCGCAAAATATAATAGCGCCAAATAATAGAACAAATATATCGCTCCAATAATAGCGTCAATTTTTTCATAGCACCATTTAATAGGGCTAAATAATAGCGCCATAAAATAGCACCAATTATTAGCGCCAAATATTAGCACCATATAATACCGCTATATAATTGTGCCATATAATAACGCCAAATAATAGCGCCATATAATAGCTCCAAATATAATAGCGGAACATTATAGCGTCAGATAATAGCGCCAAATAATATCACCAAATAATAGCACCAAATATTTGGCGCCAAATATTCATAATAGCGCCAAATAACAGCGTCAAATTATGGCGCCAATAATCGCGCCAATATTTGGCGCTCTTATTTTGCGCCAAATAATAGCGCCAGTATTTAAACATTCAATAATAGCACCAATAACAGTACCGATAATAGCACCAATAATAGCACCAATATATAGTGCCAATATATTCATAGCACCATTTAATAGCGCCAAACAATAGCGCCATATAATAGCGCCAAATATTAGAGCCATATAATAGTGGCATATAATAGCACCAAATAATAGAGCCATATTATAGCACCAAATATAATAGCGCCAAATAATAGCGCCAATATATATCCCCAATAATAACGCCAATATATTCATAGCTCCATTTAATAGGGCCAAATAATAGCGCCATATAATAGCGACAAATATTAGCGCCATATAATAGAGACAAATATTAGCGCCATATAATAGCGCCAAATAATAGCGCCACATAATAGCGCCAAATATAATAGCGCCAAATAATAGGTCCAAATAATAGCGCCAAATAATATCGCCAAATAATAGCACCAAATATTTGGCGCCAAATATTCATAATAGCGCCAAATATTTGGCACCATATATTCATAGTAGCACCAAATCTTTTTTGGCGCGAAATTTTCATAATAACGCCAAATAATAACGCCAAATTATAACGCCAATGAAAGCGCCAAATAATAGCTTCAATAATAGCGCCAATATTTGGCACCAATAATATTTGGCGCTATTATTTGGCGCCAAATAATAGCACCAATATTTAAACATTCAATATATTTTCAGTGTTTTTTTAACATTCCATATAATAGCCCAAATATATTTTCAGTGTTATTTTAATATTCATAATAGAGGAAATATTTTAATAGTGCCAATAATAGCACCAAATATATTTTCAGTGTTATTTTAATATTCATAATAGCGCCAATATTTTAGTAGCATTAATATTTTAATAGCACTAATAATAGCCCCAAATAATGGCGTCCAATATTATTTGGCGCCAAATAATAGCGCAAAAAAATAGCGCCAATATTTTAACATTCATTAATAACGCCAAATATTCATAATAGTGCAAATATATTAATAGCAACAAATAAAAGCGCCAAATAATTGCGCCAAATAATTGCGCCAAATAATAGCGCCATATAATAGCGCCAAATATTTTTTGGTGCCAAATATTCATAATAGCGCCAAAAAACAGTGCCAAAAAATAGCGCCATATAATAGCGCTAATAATAATGCCAAATAATAGTGCCAATAATAGTGCCAATATATTCATAGCGCCAAACAATAGCGCCAATATTTTCATAATAGTGCCAATATATAATAGCGTCAAATAATAGCGCCAGTATATTCATAATAGTGCCAATATTAGTGCCAATATATTCATAGCGCCATTTATTTATAATAGCCCCAATATATTTATAGCACCAAATAATTGTGCCTAATAATAGATCCAAATAATAGCGCCAAATAATTGCACCAAATAATTACGTCAAATAATAAAGCCAATATTTTAACATTCATTAATAGCGGCAAATATTCCTAATAGTGCCAATATATTAATAAAGCCAAATAATTACGCCTAATAATAGGACCAAATAAGAGCGCCAAATAATTGTGCCAAATATTTGCACCAAATAACAGCGCCAAATATTAGCGCCAAATAATACCGCCAAATAATAGCGCCATATAATAGCGCCAAATATTTTTTGGCGCCAAATATTCATAATAGCGCCAAAAAATATTTCCAAATATTTGCGCCAAATAACTACTTCAAATAATAGCACCAAATAATACTGCCAAACAATAGCACCATATAATAGCACCAAATATTTTTTGGCACCAAATATTCATAATAACGCCAAATAATTGCGCCATATAATAGAGCCAAATAATTGCGCCTAATAATAGTGCCAAATAATAGCGCCATATAATGGCGCCAAATATTTTTTGGCGCCATATATTCATAATAGCGCCAAATAATAGCGCCAATATAATAGCGCCAAATAATAGCGCCAATAATAGCATCAAATTATGGCGCCAATAATCGCACCAATATTTGGTGCTATTATTTTGCGCCAAAAAATAGCACCAATATTTAAACATTCAATAATAGCACCAATAAAAGCGCCAATAACAGCACCAATAATACTGCCAATAATAGCACCAATATATTGCGCCAATAATAACGCCAATATATTCATAGTGCC
Source organism: Viscum album (assembly GCA_963277665.1). NCBI lineage: Eukaryota > Viridiplantae > Streptophyta > Magnoliopsida > Santalales > Viscaceae > Viscum > Viscum album. Next base: position 901,504,861 of record OY728127.1, read on the forward strand.
ATTTAATAGCGCTAAATAATAGCGCCATATAATAGCGCCAAATATTAGCGCTTATAATAGCGCCATATTATAGCGCCATATTATAGCACCAAATAATAACGCCAATATATATCGCCAATAATAGCTCTAATATATTCATAGCACCATTTAATAGGGCCAAATAATAGTGCAATGTAATAACACCAAATATTAGCGCCATATAATAGTGCCAAATAATAGCGCTATATAATAGCGCCATATAATAGCGCCATATAATAGCGCCAAATATAATAGCACCAAATAATAACGCCAAATAATAGTGCCAAATATTATTGCCAAATAATTGCACCAAATATTGGCGCCAAATATTTTTAATAGCGCCAAATAATAACACCAAATAATAGCACCAATAATAGCGCCAAATAGTAGAGCCAAATATTCATAATAGCGCCAAATATTTGGCGCCATATATTCATAGTAGCTCAAAATATTTTTTGGCGCCAAATATTCATAATAGCGCCAAATAATAGCTCCAAATTATATCGCCAATAAAAGCGTCAATTAACAGCGCCAATAATAGCACCAATATTTGGCACCATATTTGGAACCAATAATATTTGGTGCCAATATTTGGTGCCTGTATTTGCCGCTATTATTCAGCGCCAAATAATAGCGCCAATATTTTAACATTCAATAATAGCGCCAAATATTCATAACAGCGCCAATATTTTAACATTCAATATATTTTCAGTGTTATTCTAACATTCAATATAATAGTGCCAAATATATTTTCAGTGTTAGTTTAATATTCATAATAGCGCCAACATTTTAATAGCGCCAATAATAGCACCAGATAATAGCGCCAAATATTTTTTTACGCTAAATAATAGCGACAAAAAATAGCGCCAATATTTTATCATTAATTAATAGCTTCAAATATATTAATAACGGAAAATAATTGCGCCTAATAATAGCGTCAAATAAAAGCGCCATATAATTGCGCCAAATATTTTCACGAAATAACTGCGCCAAATAATAGCGCCAAATAATAGCGCCAAATATTTTTAGGTGTCAAATATTCATAATAGCGCCAAAAATAGCACCAAAAAATAGCGCTATATAATAGCGCCAATATATTTATAGGTCCAATATATTCATAATACCACCAATATATAATAGCGAAAAATAATAGCACAAATATATTCATAAAAGTTCCAATAATAGCGCCAATATATTCTTACCGACATTTATTTACAATTGCGCCAATATATTTATTGAGAAAAATAATTGCGCCTAATAATAGCACCAAATAATTGCGCCAAATAATTGCGCCAAATAATTACGCCAAATAATTGCGCCAAATAATTGTGCAAAATAATTGCGCCTAATAACAGCACCATTTAATAGCGCCATATAATAGCGCCAAATATTTTTTGGCGCAAAATATATAAATACCGCCAATATATTTCACCAAATAATTGCGCCAAATAATTGAACTAAATAATTGTGCCTAATAAAAGCGCCAAATAATAGCACCATATAATAGCGTCAAATATTCATAATAGCGCCAAATAATATCACCAAATAATAGCGCCAAATAATAGCGCCAATAATAGCGTCAAATTATGGCGCCAATAATCGTGCCAATATTTGGCACCAATATTTAGTGCCAAATAATAGCGCCAATATTTAAACATTCAATAATAGCACCAATAAAAGCACCAATAACAGCACCAATAATAGCGCCAATATAATCATAGCTCCATTTAATAGCGCCAAATAATAGTGCCATATAATAGCGGCAAATATTCGCGTCATATAATAGCGCCATTTAATTACGCCAAATAATAGTGCCATATAATAGCGCCAAATATAATAGCGCCGAATAATCGTGCCAATATATAACGCCAATATATTCATAGCGTCATTCAATAGGGCCAAATAATAGAACTGTATAATAGTGCCAAATATTAGCGTCGTATAATAGCGCCATATAATAGCGCCAAATAATAGCGCCATATAATAGCGCCAAATATAATAGCGCCAAATAATAGCGCCAAATAATAGCGCCAATAACAACGCCAAATAATAGAGCCAAATATTCATAATAGCGCCAAATATTTGGCGCCATATATTCATAGTAGCTCCAATAAAAGCGCCAAATAATAGCACCAGTATTTGGCACCAATAATATTTGGCGCCAATATTGGGCGCCAATATTTGGCGCTATTATTTGGCGCCAAATAATAGCGCCAATATATTGACATTCAATAATAGCGCCAAATATTCATAATAGCGCCAATATTTTAACATTCAATATATTTTCAGTTTTATTTTAACATTCAATATAATATAGCCAAATATATTTTCAGTGTTATTTTAATATTCATAATAGCACCAATATTTTAATAGCCTTAATATTTTAATAGCGCCAATAATAGCGCCAAATATAATTTGGCACCAAATAATATCACCACAAAATAGCGCCAAATATTCATAATAGCACTAATATATTAATAGCAGCAAATAATTATTCCAAAAAATAGCGCCAAATAATTGCGCCCAATATTTTTTGGCGCCAAATATTCATAATAGCGACAAAAAATAGCGCCAAAAAATAGCGCCATATAATAGCGACAATCATAGCGCCAAATAATAGCGCCAATATATTCATAGCGCCAAACAATAGCGCCAATATATTTATAATAGCAACAATATATTATAGCGCAAGTATATTCATAATAGTGCCAATAATAGCGCCAATAATAGCACCAATATATTCATAGCACCATTTATTCATAATAGAGCCAATATATTTATAGCGCCAAATAATTGCGCCTAATAATAGCGCCAAATAATGGCGCCTAATAATAGCGCAAAATAATTGAACCTAATAATTGTGCCAAATTATAGTGTCAGTATTTTAACATTCATTAATAGCACCAAATATTCATAATAGCACCAATATATTAATAGCACCAAATAAGTGCGCCTAATAATAGCGCCAAATAATAGTTCCAAATAAGTGCGCCAAACATTTGAGCCAAATAACTGCGCCAATTAATAGCACTAAATATTAGCACCATATAATAGCGCAAAATATATTTGGCGCCAAATATTCTTAATAGCGCCAAAAAATAGCGCCAGACAATAGCACCAAAAAATAGTGTCAATAATAGTTCCAAATAATAGCGTCAATATATTCATCGCCCCAAATAATAGCGCCAATATATTTATAATAGTGCCAAAAAATAGCGCCAATATATTCATAATAGTGAAAATAATAGTGCCAATATATTCATAGCGTCATTTATTCATAATAGCGCCAATATATTTATAGCGCAAAATAATTGCACCAAATAATAGCGCCAAATAATAGAGCCAAATAATTGCGCAAAATAATTGCACCACATAATTGCACAAAATAATTGCGCCTAATAACAGTGCCAAATAATAGCGGCATATAATAGCACAAAATATTTTTTGGCGCAAAATATATAAATAGCGCCAATATATTGCTAAAAATAATTGCGCGAAATAATTGCGCCAAATACTTGTGCCAAATTATAGAGCCAAATAATAGCGCCATATAAAAGCGCCAAATATTTTTGGGCGCCAAATATTCATAATAGCGCCGAATAATAGCGCCAAATAATAGCACCAATAATAGCGTCAAATTATAGCACCAATAATCACGCCAACATTTGGCGCTATTATTTTGCACCAAATTATAGCGCCAATATTTAAACATTCAATAATAGTGCCAATAAAAGCACCAATAACAGCACCAATAATAGCTCCAATAATAGCGCCAATATATTCATAGCACCATTTAATAGCGCCAAATAATAGCGCCATATAATAGCGCCAAATATTAGCGCCATATAATAGCACCATATAATAGCGCCAAATCATAGTGCCATATAATAGCGCCAAATATAATAGTGCCAAATAATAGCACAATATATAGCGCCAATAATAGCGTCAATATATTCATAGCGCCATTTAATAGGGCCAAATAATAGCTCCAAATAATAGCACCAAATATTAGCGCCAAATACTAGTGCCATACAATAGCGCTACATAATAGCGCCATATAATAGCGCCAAATAATAGTGCCATATAATAGCGCCAAATATAATAGTGCCACATAATAGCGCCAGATAATAGCGCCAAATAATATCACCAAATAATAGAACCAAATATTTTGCACCAAATATTCATAATAGCACCAAAAAATAGCGCCAAAAAATAGCGCTAAATAATAGTGCCAAATAATTGCGCCTAAAAATAGCACCAATAATAGCGCCAATATATTCGTAGCGCCAAATAATAGTGTCAATATATTCATAATAGCGCCGATATATAATTGCGCCTAATAATAGCACCAAATAATAGCGCCAAATAATAGCGCCAAATATTTGCGTCAAATAACTATGCCAAATAATAGTGCCATATAATAGCGCCAAATATTTTTTGGCATCAAATATTCATAATAGTGCCAAAAAATTGTGCCAAAAAATTGTGCCAAATAATAGAGCCAAAAATAGCTCCAAATAATAGCACCAATAATAGCGCCAATATATTCATAGCGCCAAATAAAAGTGCCAATATATTCATAATAGTGCCAATTTATAATAGTGCCAAATAATAGCATCAATATATTCATAATAGTGCCAATAATAGCGCCAATATATTCATAGCACCATTTATTCATAATAGCGCCTATATATTTATAGCGCAAAATAATTGCGTCTAATAATAGCGCCAAATAATTGCGCCAAATAATTGCGCCAAATAATTGTGAAAAATAATTGCGCCTAATAACAGCGCCAAATAATAGCTCCATATTATAGCGCCAAATATATTTTGGCAAAAAATACATAAATAGCATCAATATATTGCGCCAAATAATTGCACCAAATAATTACGCCAAATAATATCGCCAAATAATAGCGCCAAATATTTTTTGGCACAAAATACATAAATAGCATCAATATATTGTGCCAAATAATTGCACCAAATAATTACGCCTAATAATAGCGCCAAATTATGGCATCAATAATCGCGCCAATATTTGGCGCCAATATTTTGCGCCAAATAATAGCGCCAATATTTAAACATTCAATAATCACGCCAATAAACGTGCCAATAACAGCACTAATAATAGCGCAAATAATGGTGCCAATATATAACACCATTTAATAGCGCCAAATAATAGCGCCAATATTTTAACCTTCATTAATAGCGCCAAATATTCATAATAGCACCAATATATTAATAGCGGAAAATAATTGCAGCCAATAATAGCGCCAAATAGTAGCGCTAAATAATTGCGCCATATATTTTTTGGCGCCAAATATTCATAATAACAACAAAAAATAGCTCAAAAAAATAGCACCATATAATAGCACCCATCATAGCGCCAAATAATAGCGCCAATAATAGCGCCAATATATTCAGGGCACCAAATAATAGCACCAATATATTCATAATATCACCAATATATTATAGAGCCAAATAATAGTGCCAATAATAGCGCCAATATATTCATAGCGCCATTAATTCATAATAGCGCAAATATATTTATAGCTCCAAATAATTGCACCTAATAATAGTGCCAAATAATTGCGCAAAATAATTACTCCAAATAATAGTGCCAAAATTTTAACATTCATTAATAACACCAAATATTCATAATAGCGCCAATATATTAATAGCAACAAATAAGTGTGCCTAATAATAGCGCCAAATAATAGCGCCAAATAAGTGTGCCAAATATTTGACCCAAATAACTACGCCAAATAATAGCGCCAAAAAATAGCACCATATAATAGCGCCAAATATTTTTTGGGGCCAAATATTCATAATAGCGGCAAATAATAGCGCCAAATAATAGTACCAATAATAGCGTCATATTATGGAGCCAATAATATCACCAATATATTCATAGCGCCAAATAATAGATCCAAATAATAGCGCCAATAATAGCGTCAAATTATGGATCCAATAAAATCACCAATATATTCATAGCGCCAAATAATAGCACCAATATATTCATAATAGTGCCAATATATAATAGCGCCAAATAATAGTGCCAATATATTCATAATAGTGCCAATAATAGCGCCAATAATAGCACCAATATATTCATAGCGCCATTTATTCATAATAGCGCCAATATATGTATAGCGCAAAATAATTGCGCCTAATAATAGCGTCAAATAATAGCGCCAAATAATTGTGCCAAATAATTGCACCAATAATTGCGACAAATAATTGCGCAAAAATAATTGCGCCTAATAACAGAGCCAAATAATAGCGGCATATAATAGCGCCAAATATTTTTTGGCGGAAAATATATAAATAGAACCAATTTATTGCGCCAAATAATTGCACCAAATACTTGCACCTAATAATAGTGCCACTAATAGCGACATATAAAAGCGCCAAATATTTTTTTACACCAAATATTCATAATACCGCCAAATAATAGTGCCAAAAAATAGCACCAATAATAGCCTCAAATTATGGTGCCAATAATCACGCCAATATTTTGTGCTATTATTTTGCGCCAAATTATAGGGCCAATACGTAAACATTCAATAATCGCACCAATAAAAGCCCCAATAACAGCACCAACAATAGCAACAATATATTCATAGCACCATTTTATAATGCCAAATAATAGCCTCATATAATAGCGCCAAATATTAGCGCTATATAATAGCCCCATATAATAGCGCAAATCATAGCGTCATATAATAGCGCCAAATATAATAGCGCCAAATAATAGCGCAAATATATCGCACCAATAATAGCACCAATATTTTCATAGCACCATTTAATAGGGCCAAATAATAGCGCCATAAAATAGCACCAAATATTAGCGCCAAATATTAGCACCATATAATAGCGCTATATAATATTGCTATATAATAACGCCAAATAATAGCGCCATATAATAGCGCCAAATATAATAGCAGTACATTATAGCGTCAGATAACAGCGCCAAATAATATCACCAAATAATAGCACCAAATATTTGGCGCGAAATATTCATAATAGTGCCAAATAATAGCATCAAATTACGGTGCCAATAATCACGCCAATATTTGGCGCTATTATTTTTCACCAAATAATAGCGCCAATATTTAAACATTCAATAATAGCGCCAATAAGAGTATCGATAATAGCGCCAATAATAGCGCCAATATATAGCGCCAATATATTCATAGCGCCATTTAATAGCGCCAAAAAATACCACCATATAATAGCGCCAAATATTAGAGTCATATAATAGTGGCATATAATAGCGCCAAAGAATAGAGCCATATTATGGTGCCAAATATAATAGCACCAAATAATAGCGCCAATATATATCCCCAATAATAGCGCCAATATATTCATAGCGCCATTTAATAAGGCCAAATAATAGCGCCATATAACAGCGACAAATATTAGCGCCATATAATAGCGCCAAATACTATCACCATATAATAGTGCCAAATATAATAGCGCCAAATAATAGTGCCAAATAATAGCGTCAAATAATATTGCCAAATAATAGCACCAAATATTTGGCGCCAAATATTCATAATAGTGCCAAATAATAACGCCAAATTATAATGCCAATGAAAGTGCCAAATAATAGCGCGAATATTTTAACATTCAATAATAGCACCAAATATTCATAACAGTGGCAATATTTTAACATTCAATATATTTTCAGTGTTATTTTAACATTCAGTATAATAGCCCAAATATATTTTCAGTGTTATTTTAATATTCATAATAGCGCCAATATTTTAATAGCGCCAATAATAGCACCAAATATATTTTCAGTGTTATTTTAATATTCATAATAGCGCCAATATTTTAGTACTGCCAATATTTTAAAAGCACCAATAATAGCGCCAAATAACGGCGCCAAATAATATTTGGCGCCAAATAATATCGCAAAAAAATAGTGCCAATATTTTAACATTCATTAATAACGCCAAATATTCATAATAGTGCCAATATATTAATAGCAGCAAATAAAAGTGCCAAATAATTGCGCCAAATAACTGCATCAAATAATTGCGCCAAATAATAGTGCCATATAATAGCGCCAAATATTTTTTGGTGCCAAATATTCATAATAGCGCCAAAAAATAGCGCCAAAAAAAAGCGCCATATAATAGCGCTAATAATAGCGCCAATATATTCATAATAGCGCCAATATATAACAGCGCCAAATAATAGCGCCAGTATATTCATAATAGTGCCAATATTAGTACCAATATATTCATAGCGCCATTTATTCATAATAGCACCAATATATTTATAGCACCAAAGAATTGCGCCTCATAATAGAGCAAAATAATAGCACCAAATAATTCCCAAATAATTACATCAAATAATAGAGCCAATATTTTAACATTCATTAATAGCGCCAAATATTTCTAATAGTGCCAATATATTAATAAAGCCAAATAATTGCGCCTAATAATAGCACCAAATAAGAGTTTCAAATAATTGCGCCAAATATTTGCACCAAATAACAGCGCCAAATAATAGCGCCAAATAATACCGCCAAATAATAGTGCCATATAATAGCGCCAAATATTTTTTGGTGCCAAATATTCATAATAGCACCAAAAAATAATGCCAAATAATTGCGTCAAATAACTACTTCAAATAATAGCGCCAAATAATACCGCTAAATAATAGTGCCATATAGTAGCGCCAAATATTTTTTGGCGCCAAATATTCATAATAACGCCAAATAATTGCGCCATACAATAGAGTCAAATAATCGCGTCTAATAATAGAGCCAAATAATAGCACCATATAATGGCGTCAAATATTTTTTGGTGCCAAATATTCATAATAGCGCCAAATAATAGCACCAAATAATAGCGCCAACAATAGCGTCAAATTATGGCACCAATAATCACGCCAATATTTGGCGCTATTATTTTGCGCCAAATAATAGCGCCAATATTTTAACATTCAATAATAGCACCAATAATAGCGCCAATAATAGCACCAATATATTGCGCAAATAATATCGCCAATATATTCATAGCGCCATTTAATAGCGCTAAATAATAGCGCCATATAATAGCGCCAAATATTAGCGCCATATAATAGCGCCATATTATAGCGCCATATAATAGCACCAAATAATAGCGCCAATATATATCACCAATAATAGCTCCAATATATTCATAGCGCCATTTAATAGGGCCAAATAATAGTGCCATATAATAGCACCAAATATTAGAGCCATATAATAGTGCCAAATATTCGCGCCATATAATAGTGCCATACAATAGCGCCATATAATAGCGCCAAATATAATAGCACCAAATAATAGCGCCAAATAATAGTGCCAAATATTATCACCAAATAATAGCACCAAATATTGGCACCAAATATTCTTAATAGCGCCAAATAATAGCACCAAATAATAGCACCAATAATAGAGCCAAATAGTAGAGCCAAATATTCATAATAGCGCCAAATATTTGGCGCCATATATTCATAGTAGCTCCAAATATTTTTGGCGCCAAATATTCATAATAGTACCATATAATAGCTCCCTATTATATCACCAATAAAAGCGCCAAATAATAGAGCCAATAATAGCACCAATATTTGGCGCCATATTTGGCACCAATAATATTTGGCGCCAATATTTTTGCGCCTGTATTTGGCGCTATTATTCAGTGCCAAATAATAGCCCCAATATTTTAACATTCAATAATAGTGCCAAATATTCATAACAGCGCCAATATTTTAACATTCAATATATTTTCAGTGTTATTCTAACATTCAATATAATAGTGCAAAAAATATTTTCAGTGTTAGATTAATATTCATAATAGTGCCAATATTTTAATAGCGCCAATAATAGGGCCAGATAATAGCACCAAATATTTTTTTACGCCAAATAATAGCGACCAAAAATAGCGCCAATATTTTATCATTAATTAATAGCTTCAAATATATTAATAGCGGCAAATAATTGCGCCTAATAATAGCGTCAAATAAATGCACCAAATAATTGCACCAAATATTTTCACCAACTAACTGCGCCAAATAATAGCACCAAATAATAGCGCCAAATATTTTTAGGTGCCAAATATTCATAATAGCGCCAAAAATAGCGCCAAAAAATAGTGCCACATAATAGCGCCAATAATAGCGCCAATATATTCATAGCGCCAATATATTAATAATAGCACCAATATATAATAGCGCCAAATAATAGCACAAATATATTCATAAAAGTGCCAATAATAGCGCCAATATATTCATACCACAATTTATTTATAATAGCGCCAATATATTTATTGAGAAAAATAATTGCGCCTAATAATAGCACCAAATAATTGTGCCAAATAATTACGCCAAATAATTGCGCCAAATAATTGTGCAAAATAATTGCGCCATATAATAGCGCCAAATATTTTTTGGCACAAAATATATAAATACCGCCAATATATTGCGCCAAATAATTGCGCCAAATAATTGCACTAAATAATTGCGCCTAATAAAAGCGCCAAATAATAGCACCATATAATAGTGCCAAATATTCATAATAGCGCCAAATAATATCAACAAATAATAACGCCAAATAATAGCGCCAATAATAGCATGAAATTATGGTGCCAATAATCATGCCAATATTTGCACCAATATTTAGCGCCAAATAATAGCACCAATATTTAAACATTCAATAATAGCGCCAATAAAAGTGCCAATAACAGCACCAATATATTCATAGTGCCATTTAACAGCGCCAAATAATAGCGCCATATAATAGCGCCAAATATTCACGCCATATAATAGCGCCAAATAATAGTGCCATATAATAGCGCCAAATATAATAGCGCCAAATAATCGTGCCAATATATAGCTCTAATATATTCATAGTGCCATTCAATTGGTCCAAATAATAGAACCGTATAATAGTGCCAAATATTAGCGTCGTATAATAGCGCCATATAATAGCGCCAAATATAATGAACCAAATAATAGCACCAAATAATAGCGCCAAATAATAGCGCCAATAACATCGCCAAATAATAGAGCCAAATATTCATAATAGCGCCAAATATTTGGTGCCATATATTCATAGTAGCGCCAATAAAGGCGCGAAATAATAGCCCCAAATAAAAGCGCCAAATAAGTGTGCCAAATATTTGAGCCAAATAACTGCGCCAAATAATAGCACCAAAAAATAGCACCATATAATTGCGCCAAATATTTTTTGGCACCAAATATTCATAATAGCGCCAAATAATAGTGCCAAATAATAGTGCCAATAATAGCATCAAATTATGGAGCCAATAATATCACCAATATATTCATAGCGCCAAATAATAGCGCCAATATTAGCATCAAATTATGGAGCCAGTAATATCACCAATATATTCATAGCACCAAATAATAGCGCCAATATATTCATAATAGCGCCAATATATAATAGCACCAAATAATAGTGCCAATATATTCATAATAGTGCCAATAATAGGGCCAATAATAGCACCAATATATTCATAGTGCCATTTATTCATAATAGTGCCAATATATTTATAGCGCAAAATAATTGCGTCTAATAATAGCGTCAAATAATAGCGCCAAATAATTGCGCCAAATAATTATGCCAAATAATTGCGTAAAATAATTTTGCCTAATAACAGCGCCAAATGATAGCGGCATATAATAGGGCCAAATATTTTTTGGCAGAAAATATATAAATAGCGCCAATTTATTGCGCCAAAAAATTGCGTCAAATACTTACGCCTAATAATAGCACCATATAAAAGCGCCAAATATTTTTTGGTACCAAATATTCATAATACCGCCAAATAATAGTGTCAAATAATAGCACCAATAATAGCCTCAAATTATGGTACCAATAATCGCGCCAATATTTTGTGCTATTATTTTGCGCCAAATTATAGCGCCAATATGTAAACATTCAATAATCGCACCAATATAAGCGCCAATAACAGCACCAACAATAGAAACAATATATTCATAGCACCATTTAATAGTGCCAAATAATAACCCCATATAATAGCGCCAAATATTAGCGCCATATAATAGACCCATATAAAAGCGCAAATCATAGCGCTATATAATAGCGCAAAATATAATAGCGCCAAATAATAGAAAAAATATATCGCACCAATAATAGCGTCAATATTTTCATTGCACCATTTAATAGGGCTAAATAATAGCGCCATAAAATATCACCAATTATTAGCGCCAAATATTAGCACCATATAATAGCGGTATATAATAGTGCCATATAATAACGCCAAATAATAGCGCCATATAATAGCGCCAAATATAATAGCGGAACATTATAGCGTCAGATAATAGCGCCAAATAATATCACCAAATAATAGCACCAAATATTTGGCACCAAATATTCATAATAGCGCCAAATAACAGCGTCAAATTATGGCGCGAATAATCGCGCCAATATTTGGCGCTCTTATTTTGCGCCAAATAATAGCGCCAATATTTAAACATTCAATAATAGCACCAATAACAGTACCGATAATAGCACCAATAATAGCACCAATATATAGCGCCATTATATTCATAGCACCATTTAATAGCGCCAAATAATAGCGCCATATAATAGCGCCAAATATTAGAGCCATATAATAGTGGCATATAATAGCACCAAATAATAGAGCCATATTATAGCACCAAATATAATAGCGCCAAATAATAGCTCCAATATATATCCCCAATAATAGCGCCAATATATTCATAGCTCCATTATTAGGGCCAAATAATAGCGCCATATAATAGCGACAAATATTAGCGCCATATAATAGAGCCAAATATTAGCGCCATATAATAGCGCCAAATAATAGCGCCACATAATAGCGCCAAATATAATAGCGTCAAATAATAGGGCCAAATAATAGCGCCAAATAATATCGCCAAATAATAGCACCAAATATTTGGCGCCAAATATTCATAATAGCGACAAATATTTATCGCCATATATTCATAGTAGCACCAAATATTTTTTGGCGCCAAATATTAATAATAGCGCCAAATTATAACGCCAAATTATAACGCCAATGAAAGCGCCAAATAATAGCTTCAATAATAGCGCCAATATTTGGCACCAATAATATTTGGCGCTATTATTTGGCGCCAAATAATAGCACCAATATTTTAACATTCAATATATTTTCAGTGTTATTTTAACATTCCATATAATAGCCCAAATATATTTTCAGTGTTATTTTAATATTCATAATAGCGGCAATATTTTAATAGCGCCAATAATAGCACCAAATATATTTTCAGTGTTATTTTAATATTTGTAATAGCGCCAATATTTTAGTAGCACTAATATTTTAATAGCACTAATAATAGCCCCAAATAATGGCGTCCAATATTATTTGGCACCAAATAATAGCGCAAAAAAATAGCGCCAATATTTTAACATTCATTAATAACTCCAAATATTCATAATAGTGCAAATATATTAATAGCAACAAATAAAAGCGCCAAATAATTGCGCCAAATAATTGCGCCAAATTATAGCGCCATATAATAGCGCCAAATATTTTTTGGTGCCAAATATTCATAATAGCGCCAAAAAACAGTGCCAAAAAATAGCGCCATATAATAGCGCTAATAATAGCGCCAAATAATAGTGCCAATAATAGTGCCAATATATTCATAGCGCCAAACAATAGCGCCAATATATTCATAATAGTGCCAATATATAATAGCGCCAAATAATAGCGCCAGTATATTCATAATAGTGCCAATATTAGTGCCAATATATTTATAGCGCCATTTATTCATAATAGCACCAATATATTTATAGCACCAAATAATTGTGCCTAATAATAGATCCAAATAATAGCGATAAATAATTGCGCCAAATAATTACGTCAAATAATAAAGCCAATATTTTAACATTCATTAATAGCGGCAAATATTCCTAATAGCGCCAATATATTAATAAAGCCAAATAATTATGCCTAATAATAGCACCAAATAAGAGCGCCAAATAATTGTGCCAAATATTTGCACCAAATAATAGCGCCAAATAATACCGCCAAATAATAGCATCACATAATAGCGCCAAATATTTTTTGGCACCAAATATTCATAATAGCGCCAAAAAATAATGCCAAATAATTGCGCCAAATAACTACTTCAAATAATAGCACCAAATAATGCCGCCAAATAATAGCACCATATAATAGCACCAAATATTTTATGGCACCAAATATTCATAACAACGCCAAATAATTGCGCCATATAATAGAGCCAAATAATTGCGCCTAATAATAGCGTCATATAATGGCGCAAAATATTTTTTGGCGCCATATAATCATAATAGCGCCAAATAATAGCATCAATATAATAGCGCCAAATAATAGCGCCAATAATAGCATCAAATTATGGCGCCAATAATCGCGCCAATATTTGGTGCTATTATTTTGCGCCAAATAATAGCACCAATATTTAAACATTCAATAATAGCGCCAATAAAAGCGCCAATAATAGCACCAATAATAGTGCCAATAATAGCCTCAATATATTACGCCAATAATAACGCCAATATATTCATAGCGCCATTTAATAGCGCTAAATAATAGCGCCATATAATAGCGCCAAATATTAGCGCCATATTATAGCGCCATATAATAGCGCCAAATATTTTTTGGCGCCAAATATTCTTAATAACGCTAAATAATTGCGCCATATAATAGAGCCAAATAATTGCGCCTAATAATAGCGCCAAATAATAGCGCCATATAATGGCACCAAATAATTTTTGGCGCCAAATATTCATAATAGCGTCAAATAATAGCACCAATATAATAGCGCCAAAAATAGCATCAAATTATGGCACCAATAATCGCGCCAATATTTGGTGCTATTATTTTGCCCCAAATAATAGCGCCAATATTTAAACATTCAATAATAGTGCCAATAAAAGCGCCAATAATAGCACCAATAATAGTGCCAATAATAGCACCAATATATTGCTCCAATATATTTATAGCGCCATTTAATAGCGCTAAATAATAGCACCATATAATAGCGCCAAATATTAGCGCCATATAATAGTGGCATATTATAGCGCCATATAATAGCACCAAATAATAGCGCCAATATATTCGCCAATAATAGCTCCAATATATTCATAGCGCCATTTAATAGGGTCAAATAATAGTGCCATATAATAGCACCAAATATTAGCGCCATATAATAGTGCCAATATATTAATAGCACCAAATAAGTGCGCCATATAATAGCGCCAAATATAATATCACCAAATAATAGCACCAAAAAATAGTTCCAAATATTATCGCCAAATAATTGCACCAAATATTGGCGCCAAATATTCTTAATAGCGCCAAATAATAGCACCAAATAATAGCACCAATAATAGCGCCAAATAGTAGAGCCAAATATTCATAATAGCGCCAAATATTTGGCGCCATATATTCATAGTAGCTCCAAATATTTTTTGGCGCCAAATATTCATAATAGCGCCAAATAATAGCTCCAAATTATATCGCCAATAAAATCGCCAATTAATAGTGCCAATAATAGCACCAATATTTAGCGCCATATTTGGCACCAATAATATTTGGCGCCAATATTTGGCGCCTGTATTTGGCGCTATTATTCAGCACCAAATAATAGCGCCAATATTTTAACATTCAATTATAGCGCCAAATATTCATAACAACGCCAATATTTTAAAATTCAATATATTTTCAGTGTTATTCTGACATTTAGTATAATAGTGCCAAATATATTTTCAGTGTTAGTTTAATATTCATAATAGCACCATTATTTTAATAGCGCCAATAATAGCGCCAGATAATAGTGCCGAATATTTTTTTACGCCAAATAATAGCGACAAAAAATAGTGCCAATATTTTATCATTAATTAATAGCTTCAAATATATTAATAGCGGCAAATAACCGCACCTAATAATAGCGTCAAATAAAAGCGCCAAAAAATTGCGCCAAATATTTTCACCAAATAACTGTGCCAAATAATAGCGCCAAATAATAGTGCCAAATATTTTTAGGTGCCAAATATTCATAATAGCGCCAAAAATAGCACCAAAAAATAGCGCCATATAATAGCGCCAATAATAGCGCCAATATATTTATAGTTCCAATATATTCATAATAGCACCAATATATAATAGCGCCAAATAATAGCACAAATATATTCATAAAAGTGCCAATAATAGCACCAATATATTCATACCGACATTTATTCATAATAGCGCCAATATATTTATTGAGAAAAATAATTGCGCCTAAATATAGCACCAAATAATTGCGCCAAATAATTGCGCCAAATAATTGCACCAAATAATTGTGCAAAATAATTGCGCCTAATAACAGCACCATTTAATAGCGCCATATAATAGCGCCAAATATTTTTTGGTGAAAAATATATAAATACCGCCAATATATTGTGCCAAATAATTGCGCCAAATAATTGCACTAAATAATTGCGCTTAATAAAAGTGCCAAATAATAGCACCATATAATAGCGCCAAATATATTCATAGCACCATTTATTCATAGTAGCGGAAATATATTTATAGCGCCAAATAATTGCGCCTAATAAGAGCACCAAAAAATTGTGCCAAATAATTGCGCTAAATAATAGCGCCAATATTTTAACATTAAATAATATCACCAAATATTCATAATAGCGCCAAAATATTAATAGTGCCAAATAATTGCGCCTAATAATAGCGCCAAAAATAGCGCCAAATAACTGCGCCAAATAAGAGCGCCAAATAATAGCGCCAAATAACAGCATCATATAATAGCGCCAAATATTTTTTGGCACCAAATATTCATAATAACGCCAAAAAATATCTCTAAATAATAGCGCCAAAAAATAGCACCAATAATAGTGCCAATATATTCATAGCACCAAAAAATACCACCAATATATTCATAATAGCGCTAATATATAATTCCGTCTAATAATAGCACCAAATAATAGCGCCAAATAATAGCGCCAAATATTTGTGCCAAATAACTACGCCAAATAATAGTGCCATATAATAGCGCCAAATATTTTTTGGCACCAAATATTCATAATTGCGCCAAAAAATAGTGCCAAAAAATAACGCCAAATAATAGCGCAAATAATAGCTCCAAATAATAGCGCCAATAATAGCGCCAATATATTCATAGCGCCAAATAATAGCGCCAATATATTCATACTAGTGCCAATTTATAATAGCGCCAAATAATAGTGCCAACATATTCATAATAGTGCCAATAATCGCGCCAATATATTCATAGCGCCATTTATTCATAATAGCGCCTATATATTTATAGCGCAAAATAATTGCCCCAAATAATTGCGCCAAATAATTGTGCCAAATAATTACGCCAAATAATAGTGCTAAATAATTGTGCCTAATAACAGCGCCAAATAATAGCTCCATATTATAGCGCCAAATATTTTTTGGCACAAAATACATAAATAGCATCAATATATTGCGCCAAATAATTGCAGCAAATAATTACGCCTAATAATAGCGCCAAATAATATTGCCAAATATTTTTTGGTGCCAAATATTCATAATAGCGCCAAATAATAGCGCCAAATAATAGCGCAAATAATAGCGTCAAATTATGGCATCAATAATCACGCCAATATTTGGCACCAATATTTTGCGCCAAATAATAGCGTCAATATTTAAACATTCAATAATCACGCCAATAAAGGTGCCAATAACAGCATTAATAATAGCGCAAATAATGTTTCCAATATATAGCGCCATTTAATAGCGCCAAATAATAGCGCCAATATTTTATCCTTTATTAATAGCTCCAAATATTCATAATAGCACCAATATATTAATAGCGGCAAATAATTGCAGCTAATAATAGCGCCAAATAGTTGCGCTAAATAATTACGCCAAATATTTGCGCCAAATATTTTTTGGCGCCAAATATTCTTAATAGCACCAAAAAATATCTCAAAAAAATAGCACCATATTATAGCGCCAATCATAGTGCCCAATAATAGAGCCAATATATTCATAGCACCGAATAATAGCGTCAATATATTCATAATAGCGCCAATATATTATAGCGCCAAATAATAGTGCCAGTATATTCATAATAGTGCCAATAATAGCGCCAATATATTCATAGCGCCATTAATTCATAATAGCGCAAATATATTTATAGCGCCAAATAATTGCACCTAATAATAGTGCCAAATAATTGCGCAAAATAATTACTCCAAATAATAGTGCCAATATTTTAACATTCATTAATAAGGCCAAATATTCCTAATAGCGCCAAATAAGTGCGCCAAATAATAGCACCAAATAAAAGCGCCAAATAACTGTGCCAAATATTTGAGCCAAATAACTGCGCCAAATAATAGTGCCAAAAAATAGCACCATATAATATCGCCAAATATTTTTTGGCGCCAAATATTCATAATAGCGCCAAATAATAGCATCAAATAATAGTGCCAATAATAGCGTCAAATTATGGAGCCAATAATATCACCAATATATTCATAGCGCCAAATAATAGCGGCAACATTAGCGTCAAATTATGGAGCCAATAATATCACCAATATATTCATAGCGCCAAATAATAGTGCCAATATATTCATAATAGCGCCAATATATAATAGCACCAAATAATAGTGCCAATATATTCATAATAGTGCCAATAAGAGGGCCAATAATAGCACCAATATATTCATAGCGCCATTAATTCATAATAGTGCCAATATATTTATAGCGCAAAATAATTGCGCCTAATAATAGCGTCAAATAATAGCGCCAAATAATTGCGCCAAATAATTGTGCCAAATAATAGTGCCATATAATAGCACCAAATATTAGCGCCATTTAATAGGGCCAAATAATAGTGCCATATAATAGCACCAAATATTAGCGCCATATAATAGTGCCAAATAATAGCGCCATATAATAGTGCCATATAATAGCGCCATATAATAGCGCCAAAGATAACAGCACCAAATAATAGCGCCAAATAATAGTGCCAAATATTATCGCCAAATAATTGCACCAAATATTGGCGCCAAATATTTTTAATAGCGCCAAATAATAGCACCAATAATAGCGCCAAATAGTAGAGCCAAATATTCATAATAGCGCCAAATATTCGGCGCCATATATTCATAGTAGCTCAAAATATTTTTTGGCGCCAAATATTCATAATAGCACCAAATAATAGCTCCAAATTATATCGCCAATAAAAGCGTCAATTAATAGCGCCAATAATAGCACCAATATTTGGCACCATATTTGGAACCAATAATATTTGGCACCAATATTTGGCGCCTGTATTTGCCGCTATTATTCAGCGCCAAATAATAGCGCCAATATTTTAACATTCAATAATAGCGCCAAATATTCATAACAGCGCCAATATTTTAACATTCAATATATTTTCAGTGTTATTCTAACATTCAATATAATAGTGCCAAATATATTTTCAGTGTTAGTTTAATATTCATAATAGCGCCAACATTTTAATAGCGCCAATAATAGCACCAGATAATAGCGCCCAATATTTTTTTAAGCCAAATAATAGCGACAAAAAATAGAGCCAATATTTTATCATTAATTAATAGCTTCAAATATATTAATAACGGAAAATAATTGCGCCTAATAATAGCGTCAAATAAAAGCGCCATATAATTGCGCCAAATATTTTCACGAAATAACTGCGCCAAATAATAGCGCCAAATAATAGCGCCAAATATTTTTAGGTGTCAAATATTCATAATAGCGCCAAAAATAGCGCTATATAATAGCGCCAATAATAGCGCCAATATATTTATAGCGCCAATATTTTCATAATAGCACCAATATATAATAGCAAAAAATAATAGCACAAATATATTCATAAAAGTTCCAATAATAGCGCCAATATATTCTTACCGACATTTATTCACAATTGCACCAATATATTTATTGAGAAAAATAATTACGCCTAATAATAGCACCAAATAATTGCGCCAAATAATTGCGCCAAATAATTGCGCCAAATAATTGTGCCAAATAATTGTGCAAAATAATTGCGCCTAATAACAGTAACATTTAATAGCGCCATATAATAGCGCCAAATATTTTTTGGCGCAAAATATATAAATACCGCCAATATATTTCGCAAAATAATTGCGCCAAATAATTGCACTAAATAATTGTGCCTAATAAAAGCGCCAAATAATAGCACCATATAATAGCGCCAAATATTCATAATAGCGCCAAATAATATCACCAAATAATAGCGCCAAATAATAGCGCCAATAATAGCATCAAATTATGGCGCCAATAATCGTGCCAATATTTGGCACCAATATTTAGTGCCAAATAATAGCGCCAATATTTAAACATTCAATAATAGCACCAATAAAAGCACCAATAACAGCACCAATAATAGCGCCAATATATTCATAGCCCCATTTAATAGCGCCAAATAATAGCGCCATATAATAGCGGCAAATATTCGCACCATATAATAGCGCCATATAATAACGCCAAATAATAGTGCCATATAATAGCGCCAAATATAATAGCGCCGAATAATCGTGCCAATATATAACGCCAATATATTCATAGCGCCATTCAATAGGGCCAAATAATAGAACTGTATAATAGTGCCAAATATTAGCATCGTATAATAGCGCCATATAATAGCGCCAAATAATAGCGCCATATAATAGCGCCAAATATAATAGTGCCAAATAATAACGCCAAATAATAGCGCCAATAACAACGCCAAATAATAGAGCCAAATATTTATAATAGCGCCAAATATTTGGCGCCATATATTCATAGTAGCGCCAATAAAAGCGCCAAATAATAGCACCAGTATTTGGCACCAATAATATTTGGCGCCAATATTGGGCGCCAATATTTGGCGCTATTATTTGGCGCCAAATAATAGCGCCAATATATTGACATTCAATAATAGCGCCAAATATTCATAATAGCGCCAATATTTTAACATTCAATATATTTTCAGTTTTATTTTAACATTCAATATAATAGAGCCAAATATATTTTCAGTGTTATTTTAATATTCATAATAGCACCAATATTTTAATAGCCCAAATATTTTAATAGCGCCAATAATAGCGCCAAATATAATTTGGCACCTAATAATATCACCACAAAATAGCGCCAATATTTTAACCTTCATTAATAGCGCCAAATATTCATAATAGCACCAATATATTAATAGCAGCAAATAATTATTCCAAAAAATAGCACCAAATAATTGCGCCCAATATTTTTTGGCGCCAAATATTCATAATAGCGACAAAAAATAGCGCCAAAAAACAGCGCCATATAATAGCGACAATCATAGCGCCAAATAATAGCGCCAATATATTCATAGCGCCAAACAATAGTGCCAATATATTTATAATAGCAACAATATATTATAGCGCAAGTATATTCATAATAGTGCCAATAATAGCGCCAATAATAGCGCCAATATATTCATAGCACCATTTATTCATAATAGAGCCAATATATTTATAGCGCCAAATAATTGCGCCTAATAATAGCGCCAAATAATTGCGCCTAATAATAGCGCAAAATAATTGCGCCTAATAATTGTGCCAAATTATAGTGTCAGTATTTTAACATTCATTAATAGCACCAAATATTCATAATAGCACCAATATATTAATAGCACCAAATAAGTGCGCCTAATAATAGCGCCAAATAATAGTTCCAAATAAGTGCGCCAAATATTTGAGCCAAATAACTGCGCCAAATAATAGCACTAAATAATAGCACCATATAATAGCGCCAAATATTTTTTGGCGCCAAATATTCATAATAGCGCCAAAAAATAGCGCCAGACAATAGCACAAAAAAATAGTGTCAATAATAGTGCCAAATAATAGCGTCAATATATTCATAGCGCCAAATAATAGCGCCAATATATTTATAATAGTGCCAAAAAATAGCGCCAATATATTCATAATAGTGAAAATAATAGTGCCAATATATTCATAGCGTCATTTATTCATAATAGCGCCAATATATTTATAGCGCAAAATAATTGCACCAAATAATAGCGCCAAATAATAGAGCCAAATAATTGAGCAAAATAATTGCACCAAATAATTGCACAAAATAATTGCGCCTAATAACAGTGCCAAATAATAGGGGCATATAATAGCGCCAAATATTTTTTGGCACAAAATATATAAATAGCGCCAATATATTGCTAATAATTGCGCCAAATACTTGTGCCAAATAATAGATCCAAATAATAGCGCCATATAAAAGCACCAAATATTTTTGGGCGCCAAATATTCATAATAGCGCCGAATAATAGCGCCAAATAATAGCAGCAATAATAGCGTCAAATTATAGCACCAATAATCGCGCCAACATTTGGCGCTATTATTTTGCACCAAATTATAGCGCCAATATTTAAACATTCAATAATAGTGCCAATAAAAGCGCCAATAACAGTACCAATAATAGCTCCAATAATAGCGCCAATATATTAATAGCACCATTTAATAGTGCCAAATAATAGCGCCATATAATAGCGCCAAATATTAGCGCCATATAACAGCACCATATAATAGCGCCAAATCATAGCGCCATATAATAGCGCCAAATATAATAGTGCCAAATAATAGCACAATATATAGCGCCAATAATAGCGTCAATATATTCATAGCTCCATTTAATAGGGCCAAATAATATCGCTAAATAATAGTACCAAATATTAGCGCCAAATACTAGCGCTATACAATAGCGCTACATAATAGCGCCATATAATATCGCCAAATCATAGTGCCATATAATAGCGCCAAGTATAATAGTGCCATATATTAGCGCCAGATAATAGCGCCAAATAATATCACCAAATAATAGCACCAAATATTTTGCACCAACTATTCATAATAGCACCAAAAAATAGCGCCAAAAAATAGCGCTAAATAATAGCGCCAAATAATAGCGCCAAACAATAGCACCAATAATAGCGCCAATATATTCGTAGCGCCAAATAATAGTGCCAATATATTCATAATAGCGCCAATATATAATTGCGCCTAATAATAGCACCAAATAATAGCGCCAAATATTTGCGTCAAATAACTATGCCAAATAATAGTGCCATATAATAGCACCAAATATTTTTTGGCACCAAATATTCATAATAGCGCCAAAAAATTGTGCCAAAAAATTGTACCAAATAATAGCGCCAAAAATAGCTCCAAATAATAGCACCAATAATAGCGCCAATATATTCATAGCGCCAAATAAAAGCGCCAATATATTCATAATAGTGCCAATTTATAATAGCACCAAATAATAGCATCAATATATTCATAATAGTGCCAATAATAGCGCCAATATATTCATAGCGTCATTTATTCATAATAGCGCCAATATATTTATAGCGCAAAATAATTGCGTCTAATAATAGCGCCAAATAATTGCGCCAAATAATTGTGCCAAATAATTGCACCAAATAATTGCGCAAAATAATTGCGCCTAATAACAACGCCAAATAATAGCTCTATATTATAGCGCCAAATATATTTTGGCAAAAAATACATAAATAACATCAATATATTGCGCCAAATAATTGCACCAAATAATTATTCTAAATAATAGCGCCAAATAATAGCGACAAATATTTTTTGGCACAAAATACATAAATAGAATCAATATATTGCGCCAAATAATTGCACCAAATAATTACGCCTAATAATAGCGCGAAATTATGGCATCAATAATCGTGCCAATATTTGGCGCCAATATTTTGCGCCAAATAATAGCGCCAATATTTAAACAGTCAATAATCACGCCAATAAACGTGCCAATAACAGTACCAATAATAGCGCAAATAATTGTGCCAATATATAGCACCATTTAATAGCGCCAAATAATAGCGCCAATATTTTAACCTTCATTAATAGCGCCAAATATTCATAATAGCACCAATATATTAATAGCGGCAAATAATTGCAGCCAATAATAGCGCCAAATAGTAGCGCTAAATAATTGCACCAAATATTTTTTGGCGCCAAATATTCATAATAACAACAAAAAATAGCTCAAAAAAATAGCACCATATAATAGCGCCAAACATAGCGCCAAATAATAGCGCCAATAATAGCGCCAATATATTCATGGCACCAAATAATAGCGTCAATATATTCATAATATCGCCAATATATTATAGAGCCAAATAATAGTGCCAATAATAGCGCCAATATATTCATAGCGCCATTAATTCATAATAGCGCAAATATATTTATAGCGCCAAATAATTGCACCTAATAATAGTGCCAAATAATTGCGCAAAATAATTACTCTAAATAATAGTGCCAAAATTTTAACATTCATTAATAACACCAAATATTCATAATAGTGCCAATATATTAATAGCAACAAATAAGTGTGTCTAATAATAGCGCCAAATAATAGCGCCAAATAAGTGTGCCAAATATTTGAGCCAAATAACTACGCCAAATAATAGCGCCAAAAAATAGCACCATATTATAGTGCCAAATATTTTTTGGGGCCAAATATTCATAATAGCGGCAAATAATAGCGCCAAATAATAGTGCCAATAATAGCGTCAAATTATGGAGCCAATAATATCACCAATATATTCATAGCGCCAAATAATAGAGCCAAATAATAGCGCCAATAATAGCGTCAAATTATGGATCCAATAAAATCACCAATATTTTCATAGCGCCAAATAATAGCGCCAATATATTCATAATAGTGCCAATATATAATAGGGCCAAATAATAGCGCCAATATATTCATAATAGTGCCAATAATAGCGCCAATAATAGCACCAATATATTCATAGCGCCATTTATTCATAATAGCGCCAATATATGTATAGCGCAAAATAATTGCGCCTAATAATAGCGTCAAATAATTGCGCCAAATAATTGCGCCAAATAATTGCACCAAAAATTGCGACAAATAATTGCTCAAAAATAATTGCGCCTAATAATAGCGCCAAATAATAGCGGCATATAATAGCGCCAAATATTTTTTGGCGGAAAATATATAAATAGTGCCAATTTATTGCGCCAAATAATTGCACCAAATACTTGCGCCTAATAATAGTGCCAACTAATAGCGCCATATAAAAGCGCCAAATATTTTTTTGAACCAAATATTCATAATACCGCCAAATAATAGTTCCAAATAATAGCACCAATAATAGCCTCAAATTATGGTGCCAATAATCACGCCAATATTTTGTGCTATTATTTTGCGCCAAATTATAGCGCCAATACGTAAACATTCAATAATCGCACCAATAAAAGCCCCAATAACAGCACCAACAATAGCAACAATATATTCATAGCACCATTTTATAATTCCAAATAATAGCCTCATATAATAGCGCAAAATATTAGCGTCATATAATAGCCCCATATAATAGCGCAAATCATAGCGCCATATAATAGCGCCAAATATAATAGCACCAAATAATAGCGCAAATATATCGCGCCAATAATAGCACCAATATTTTCATAGCACCATTTAATAGGGCCAAATAATAGCGCCATAAAATAGCACCAAATATTAGTACCAAATATTAGCACCATATAATAGCGCTATATAATATTGCCATATAATAACGCCAAATAATAGCGCCATATAATAGCGCCAAATATAATAGCGGCACATTATAACGTCAGATAATAGCGCCAAATAATATCACCAAATAATAGCACCAAATATTTGGCGCCAAATATTCATAATAGTGCCAAATAATAGCGTCAAATTATGGTGCCAATAATCACGCCAATATTTGGCGCTATTATTTTGCGCCAAATAATAGCGCCAATATTTAAACATTCAATAATAGCACCAACAAGAGTACCGATAATAGCGCCAATAAGAGTACCGATAATAGCGCCAATAATATCGCCAATATATAGCGCCAATATATTCATAGCGCCATTTAATAGCGCCAAAAAATACCGCCATATAAAAGCGCCAAATATTAGAGCCATATAATAGTGGCATATAATAGCGCCAAAGAATAGAGCCATATTATGGTGCCAAATATAATAGCGCCAACTAATAGCACCAATATATATCCCCAATAATAGCGCCAATATATTCATAGCGCCATTTAATAAAGCCAATTAATAGCGCCATATAATAGCGACAAATATTAGCGCCATATAATAGCGCAAAATACTATCACCATATAATAGTGCCAAATATAATAGCGCCAAATAATAGTGCCAAATAATAGCGTCAAATAATATTGCCAAATAATAGCACCAAATATTTGGCGCCAAATATTCATAATAGCGCCAAATTTTTGGCGCTATATATTCATTGTAGCGCCAAATATTTTTTGGCGCCAAATATTCATAATAGTGAAAAATAATAACGCCAAATTATAATGCCAATGAAAGTGCCAAATAATAGCGCGAATATTTTAACATTCAATAATAGCACCAAATATTCATAATAGCGCCAATATTTTAACATTCAATATATTTTCAGTGTTATTTTAACATTCAATATAATAGCCCAAATATATTTTCAGTGTTATTTTAATATTCATAATAGCGCCAATATTTTAATAGCGCCAATAATAGCACCAAATATATTTTCAGTGTTATTTTAATATTCATAATAGTGCCAATATTTTAGTAGTGCCAATATTTTAATAGCGCCAATAATAGCACCAAATAACGGCGGCAAATATTTTTTGGCTCCAAATAATATCGCAAAAAAATAGTGCCAATATTTTAACATTCATTAATAACGCCAAATATTCATAATAGTGCCAATATATTAATAGCAGCAAATAAAACTGCCAAATAATTGCGCCAAATAACTGCACCAAATAATTGCGCCAAATAATAGTGCCATATAATAGTGCCAAATATTTTTTGATGCCAAATATTCATAATAGCGCCAAAAAATAGCGCCAAAAAATAGCGCTATATAATAGCGCTAATAACAGCGCCAATATATTCATAATAGCGCCAATATATAACAGCGCCAAATAATAGCGCCAGTATATTCATAATAGTGCCAATATTAGTACCAATATATTCATAGCGCCATTTATTCATAATAGCACTAATATATTTATAGCGCCAAAGAATTGCGCCTCATAATAGAGCAAAATAATAGCGCCAAATAATTGCGCCAAATAATTACATCAAATAATAGAGCCAATATTTTAACATTCATTAATAGCGCCAAATATGTCTAATAGTGCCAATATATTAATAAAGCCAAATAATTACGCCTAATAATAGCACCAAATAAGAGTGCCAAATAATTACGCCAAATATTTGCACCAAATAACAGCGCCAAATAATAGCGCCAAATAATACCGCCAAATAATAGTGCCATATAATAGCGCCAAATATTTTTTGGTGCCAAATATTCATAATAGCGCCAAAAAATAATGCCAAATAATTGCGCCAAATAACTACTTCAAATAATAGCGCCAAATAATACCGCCAAATAATAGCGCCATATAATAGCGCCAAATATTTTTTGGCACCAAATATTCATAATAACGCCAAATAATTGCGCCATACAATAGAGTCAAATAATCGCGTCTAATAATAGAGCCAAATAATAGCGCCATATAATGGCACCAAATATTTTTTGGCGCCAAATATTCATAATAGCGCCAAATAATAGCACCAAATAATAGCGCCAACAATAGCGTCAAATTATGGTGCCAATAATCACGCCAATATTTGGCGCTATTATTTTGCGCCAAATAATAGCGCCAATATTTAAACATTCAATAATAGCACCAATAATAGCGCCAATAATAGCACCAATATATTGCGCGAATAATATCGCCAATATATTCATAGCGTCATTTAATAGTGCTAAATAATAGCGCCATATAATAGCATCAAATATTAGCGCCATATAATAGCGCCATATTATAGCGCCATATAATAGAACCAAATAATAGCGCCAATATATATCACCAATAATAGCTCCAATATATTCATAGCGCCATTTAATAGGGCCAAATAATAGTGCCATATAATAGCACCAAATATTAGAGCCATATAATAGTGCCAAATATTCGCGCCATATAATAGTGTCATATAATAGCGCCATATAATAGCGCCAAATATAATAGCACCAAATAATAGCGCCAAATAATAGTGCCAAATATTATCACCAAATAATAGCACCAAATATTGGCGCCAAATATTCTTAATAGTGCCAAATAATAGCACCAAATAATAGCACCAATAATAGAGCCAAATAGTAGAGCCAAATATTTATAATAGCGCTAAATATTTGGCGCCATATATTCATAGTAGCTCCAAATATTTTTGGCGCCAATTATTCATAATAGTGCTATATAATAGCTCCCTATTATATCGCCAATAAAAGCGCCAATTAATAGCGCCAATAATAGCACCAATATTTGGCGCCATATTTGGCACCAATAATATTTGGCGCCAATATTTTGCGCCTGTATTTGGTGCTATTATTCAGTGCCAAATAATAGCGGCAATATTTTAACATTCAATAATAGTGCCAAATATTCATAACAGCGCCAATATTTTAACATTCAATATATTTTCAGTGTTATTCTAACATTCAATAAAATAGTGCCAAATATATTTTCAGTGTTAGATTAATATTCATAACAGTGCCAATATTTTAATAGCGCCAATAATAGGGCCAGATAATAGCACCAAATATTTATTTTACACCAAATAATAGCGACAAAAAATAGCGCCAATATTTTATCGTTAATTAATAGCTTCAAATATATTAATAGCGGCAAATAATTGCGCCTAATAATAGCGTCAAATAAAAGCGCCAAATAATTGCACCAAATATTTTCACCAACTAACTGCGCCAAAAAATAGTGCCACATAATAGCGCCAATAATAGCGCCAATATATTCGTAGCACCAATATATTCATAATAGCACCAATATATAATAGTGCCAAATAATAGCACAAATATATTCATAATAGTGCCAATAATAGCGCCAATTTATTTATACCACCATTTATTCATAATAGCGCCAATATATTTATTGAGAAAAATAATTGCGCCTAATAATAGCACCAAATAATTGCGCCAAATAATTGCGCCAAATAATTGCGCCAAATAATTGTGCAAAATAATTGCGCCTTATAACAACGCTATTTAATAGCGCCATATAATAGCGCCAAATATTTTTTGGCGCAAAATATATAAATACTGCCAATATATTGCGCCAAATAATTGCGCCAAATAATTGCAATAAATAATTGTACCTAATAAAAGTGGCAAATAATAGCACCATATAATAGCGCCAAATATTCATAATAGCGCCAAATAATATCACCAAATAATAGCGCCAAATAATAGCGTCAATAATAGCATGAAATTATGGTGCCAATAATCATGCCAATATTTGCACCAATATTTAGCGCCAAATAATAGCACCAATATTTAAACATTCAATAATAGCGCCAAAAAAAGTGCCAATAACAGCACCAATAATAGCGCCAATATATTCATAGCGCCATTTAATAGCGCCAAATAATAGCGCCATATAATAGCGCCAAATATTCGCGCCATATAATAGCGCCAAATAATAGTGCCATATAATAGCGCCAAATATAATAGCGCCAAATAATCGTGCCAATATATAGCTCTAATATATTCATAGCGCCATTCAATTGGGCCAAATAATAGAACAGTATAATAGTTCCAAATTTTAGCGTCGTATAATAGCGCCATATAATAGAGTCAAATAATAGCGCCATATAATAGCGCCAAATATAATGCACCAAATAATAGCACCAAATAATAGCGCCAAATAATAGCGCCAATAACATCGCCAAATAATAGAGCCAAATATTCATAATAGCGCCAAATATTTGGTGCCATATATTCATAGTAGCGCCAATAAAGACGCCAAATAATAGCCCCAATATTTGGCACCAATAATATTTGGCGCCAATATTGGGTGCCAATATTTTGACATTCAATAATAGCGCCAAATATTCATAATAGCGCCAATATTTTAACATTAAATATATTTTCAGTTTTATTTTAACATTTAATATAATAGAGCCAAATATATTTTCAGTGTTATTTTAATATTCATAATAGCACCAATATTTTAATAGCCCAAATATTTTAATAGCGCCAATAATAGCGCCAAATATAATTTGGCACCAAATAATATCACCTCAAAATAGCACCAATATTTTAACCTTCATTAATAGCGCCAAATATTCATTATAGCACCAATATATTAATAGCAGCAAATAATTATGCCAAACAATAGTGCCAAATAATTGCACCCAATATTTTTTGGCGCCAAATATTCATAATAGCGACAAAAAATAGCACCAAAAAATAGCGCCATATAATAGCGACAATCATAGCGCCAAATAATAGCGCCAATATATTCATAGCGCCAAATAATAGCGACAATATATTCATAATAGTGAAAATATATTATATCGCTAGTATATTCATAATAGTGCCAATAGTAGCACCAATAATAGCGCCAATATATTCATAGTACAATTTATTCATAATAGAGCCAATATATTTATAGCGCCAAATAATTGCGCCTAATAATAGAGAAAAATTATTGCACTTAATAATTGTGCCAAATTATAGTGCCAATATTTTAACATTCATTAATAGCGCCAAATATTCATAATAGCACCAATATATTAATAGCGCCAAATAAGTGCGCCTAATAATAGCGCCAAATAATAGTTCCAAATAAGTTCGCCAAATATTTGAGCCAAATAACTGCGCCAAATAATAGCACTAAATAATAGCACTATATAATAGCGCCAAATATTTTTGGGTGCCAAATATTCATAATAGCACCAAAAAATAGCGCCAGAAAATAGCACCAAAAAAGAGCGCCAATAATAGTGCCAAATAATAGCGCCAATATATTCATAGCGTCAAATAATAGCGCCAATATATTCATAATAGCGCCAAATAATAGCGCCAATATATAATAGCGCCAAATAATAGTGCCAATATATTCATAATAGTGAAAATAATAGCTCCAATATATTCATAGCGCCAATTATTCATAATAGCGCCTATATATTTATAGCGCAGAATAATTGCACCAATTAATAGCGCCAAATAATAGAGCCAAATAATTGCGCCAAATAATTGAACCACATAATAGCACAAAATAATTGTGCCTAATAACAGTGCCAAATAATAGCGGCATATAATAGCGCCAAATATTTTTTGGCGCAAAATATATAAATAGCGCCAATATATTGCTCTAAATAATTGCGTGAAATAATTACGCCAAATACTTATGCCAAATAATAGATCCAAATAATAGCGCCATATAAAAGCGCCAAATATTTTTGGGTGCCAAATATTCATAATAGCGCCAAATAATAGCGCCAAATAATAACACCAATAATAGCGTCAAATTATAGCACCAATAATCGCGCCAATATTTGGCGTTATTATTTTGCACCAAATTATAGCGCCAATATTTAAACATTCAATAATAGTGCCAATAAAAGCGCCAATAATAGCACCAATAATAGTGCCAATAATGGCGCCAATATATTCATAGCGCCAAAAAATAACGCCATATAATAGCGCCAAATATTAGCGCCATATAATAGCACCATATAATAGCGCCAAATCATAGCCCCATATAATAGCACCAAATATAATAGCGTCAAATAATAGCATAATATATAGCGCCAATAATAGCGTCAATATATTCATAGCACCATTTAATAGGGCCAAATAATAGCGCCAAATATTAGCACCAAATACTAGCGCCATATAATAGCGCTACATAATAGCGTCATATAATAGCGCCAAATAATAGCGCTATATAATAGCGCCAAATATAATAGCACCACATAATAGCACTAGATAATAGCACCAAATAATATCACCAAATAATAGCACCAAATATTTGGCACCAAATATTCATAATAGAGCCAAATAATAGAGCCAAATAATATCGAAAATATTTTAACATTCAATATATTTTCATTGTTATTTTAACATTCAATATTATAGAGCGAAATATATTTTCAGTGTTATTTTAATATTCATAATAGCACTAATATTTTAATAGCACAAATATTTTAATAGCGCCAATAATAGCACCAAAGAATGGCGCCAAATATTATTTGGCACCAAATAATAGCGCCAATATTTTAACATTCATTAATAGCGCCAAATATTCAAAATAGTGCCAAAATATTAATATCAGAATATAATTGGGCCTAATAATAGCACCAAATAATTGCGCCAAATAATTGCGCCAAATAACTGCGCAAAATAATAGCGCCA
Source organism: Viscum album (assembly GCA_963277665.1). Lineage (NCBI taxonomy): Eukaryota > Viridiplantae > Streptophyta > Magnoliopsida > Santalales > Viscaceae > Viscum > Viscum album. The sequence goes on from OY728127.1 coordinate 901,537,221, forward strand.
AATAATAGCGCTAAATATTTTTTCGCGCCAAATATTAATAATAGCGCCAATAAATAGCACCAAAAAATAATGTCATATAATAGCACCAATAATAATGCCAAATAATAGCGCCAACAATAGAGCCAATATATTCATAGTGCCAAATAATAGCGCCAATATATTCATAATAGCGCCAATATATAATAACGCCAAATAATAGCGACAGTATATTCATAATAGTGCCAATATTAGCGCCAATATATTCATAGCACCATTTATTCATAATAGCCCCAATATATTTATAGCGCCAAATAATTGCGCCTAATAATAGCACCAAATAATAGCTTCAAATAATAGCACCAAATAATTGCACCAAATAATAGCATCAAATAATAGCGCCAATATTTTAACATTCATTAATAGCGCCAAATATTCATAATAGCACCAATATATTAATAACGCCAAATAATAGCGCCTAATAATAGCGGCAAATAATAGCGCCAAATAATTTCGTCAAATGTTTGTGCCAAATAACTGTGCCAAATAATACCACCAAATAATAATGCGATATAATGGCGCCAAATAATCGTAATAGCGCCAAAAAATAGCGCCAAAAAATAACATCAAATAATTGCGCCAACAATAGCGCCAATATATTCATAGCACCAAATAATAGCACCAATATATTTATAATATCCCCAATATATAATAGCGCCAATATATTCATAATAGTGCCAATAATAGTGCCAATAATAGCGCCAATATATTCATAGCTCCATTTGTTAATAATAGCGCCAATATATTTATGGCGCAAAATAATAGCGCCAATATATTTATGGCGCAAAATAATAGCGCCAAATAATAGCCCCAAATAATAGCGTCAAATAATTGCGCAAAATAATTGTGCAAAATAATTGCGCCTAATAACAGTGCCAAATAATAGCACCATGTAATAGCGCCAAATATTCTTTGGCGCAAAATATATAAATAGCACCAATATATTGCACCAAATAATTACGCCAAATAATTGCACCAAATAATTGCACCAAATAATTCTCCTAATAATAGCGTCAAATAATAGCACCATCTTATAGCGCTAAATATTTTTTAGCGCCAAATATTAATAATAGCACCAAATAATAGCGCCAAATAATAGAGCCAATAGTAGCGTTAAATTATGGCGCCAATAATCGCGCCAATATTTGGCACCAATATTTGGCGCCAATACTTGGCGTTATTATTTTACACCAAATAATAGCGCCAATATATAAACATTCAATAATAGAACCAATAAAATCACCAATAACAGCACCAATAATAGTGCCAATAATAGCACCATTATATAGCGCCAATAATAGCACCAATATATTCATAGCGCCATTTAATAGTGCCAAATAATAGCGCCATATAATTGCGCCAAATATTGGCCCCATATAATAGCACCATATAATAGCGCCATATAATAGCGCCAAATAATAGCGCCATATAGTAGAGCCAAATATAATAACGCCAAATAATAGCGCCAATAATATCGCCAATATATTTATAGCGCCATTTAATATGGCCAAATAATAGCGCCATATAATCACGGAAAATATTAGCGCCATATAATAGCGCGATATAATAGCGCCATATAATAGCGCCAAATAATAGTGCCATATAATAGCATCATATAATAGCACCAAATAATAGCGCCAAATAATTTCTCCAAATAATAGCACCAAATATTTGGTTCCAAATATTCATAATTGCGCCAAATAATAGCGCCAAATAATAGCGCAAATAATGGCGCCAAATAATAGAGCCAAATATTCATAATCGAGCCAAATATTTGGCGCCATATATTCATAGTAGCACCAAATATTTTTTGGTGCCAAATATTCATAATAGCACCAAATTATAGCGCCAATAAACGCGCCAATAATAGTGCCAATATTTGGCGACAATAATATTTGGCGCTATTATTTGGCACCAAATAATAGTGCCAATATATTAACATTCAATAATAGCGCCAAATATTCATAATAGAGCCAATATTTTAAAATTAAATATATTTTTAGTGTTATTTTAACATTCAATATGAAAGTGCCAAATATATTTTCAATGTTATTTTAATATTCATAATAGCGCCAATATTTTAATAGAACCAATAATAGTGTCAAATTATAGCGCCAAATATTATTTTACACAAAATAATAGCGCCAAATAATAGTGCCAAAAAATAGAGTCAATATTTTAACATTCACTAATAGCATCAAATATTCATAATAGCCCCAATATATTAATAGCGGGAAATAATTGCGCCTAATAATAGCGCCAAATAATAGCGCCAAATAATTGCGCCAAATAATTGTGCCAAATAACTGCACCAAATAACTGCGCCAAATAATAGCGCCAAATATTTTTTGGCGCCAAATATTCATAATAGCGCGAAAAAATAGTGCCATATAATAGCGCCAAATATTTTTTGGGTCAAAATATTCATAATAGCGACAAATAATTGAGCTAAATAATAGCGCCAATAATAGCGTCATATTATGGCACCAATAATCGTGTCAATATTTGGCGCTATTATTTTGCGCCAAATAATAGGGCCAATATTTAACCATTCAATAATAGCGCCAATGAAATTGCCAATAACAACACCAATAATAGCGCCATTATATAGCACCAATAATAGCACCAATATATTCATAGCGCCATTTAATAGCGCCAAATAATAGGCGCCATATAATAGCGCCAAATATTGGCACCATATAATAGCCCCATATAATAGCGCCTTATAGTAGCACCAAATATAATAGCGCCAAATAATAGAACTAATATATAGCGCCAATAATATCGCCAATATATTCATAGTGCCATTTAATAGGGCCAAATAATAGCGCCAAATATTAGCGCCATATAATAGCGCGATATAATAGCACCATATAATAGCACCAAATAATAGCACCATATAATAACGCCAAATATAATAGCGTCAAATAATAGTGCCAAATAATAGCGCCTAATAATAGTGACATATATTCATAGTAGCGCCAAATATTTTTTGGCACCAAATATTAATAATAGCGCCAAATAATAGCACCAATAAAAGCACCAAATAATAGCGCAAATATTTTATCTTTCAATAATTGCGCCAAATATTCATAATAGCGTCAATATTTTTACATTCAATATACTTTCAATGTTATTTTAACATTCAATATAATAGCGCCAAATATATTTTCAGTGTTATTTTAATATTAATAATAGCCTAAACATTTTAATAGCGCCAATATTTTAATAGCGCCAATAATAACGCACCAATAATAGCGCCAATATATTCATAGCGCCATTTATTAAAAATAGTGCCAATTTATTTATAGAGCAAAATAATTGTGCCTAATAATAGCGCCAAATAATTGCGCCAAATAATTGCGCCAAATAATTGGGCCAAATAATTGCGCAAAATAATTGCGCCTAATAACAGCGCACGATAATAGCGTCATATAATAGCACCAAATATTTTTGGCGCAAAATATATAAATAGTGCCAATATATTTCCCCAAATAATTGCGCCAAATAATTGTGCCTAATAATAGCGCCATATAATATGTCAAATATTTTTTGGTGCAAATATTCATAATAGCGCCAAATAATAGTGCCAAATAAAAGCACCAAATAATAGTGACAATAATAGCGTCAAATTATGGCACCAATAATCACACCAATATTTGGCACTATTATTTTGCGCCAAATAATATAGCCAATATTTAAACATTCAACAATAGCGCCAATAAAATTTCCAATAACAGCACCAATAATAGCGCCATTATATAGCGCCCTTATATAGCGCCAATATATTCATAGCGCCATTTAATAGCGCCAAATAATAGCGCCATAGAATAGCGCTAAATATTGGCGCCATATAATACCTTCCTATAATAGCGCCAAATAATAGCGCCATATAGTAGCACCAAATATAATAGAGCCAAATAATTGCACCAATATATAGCGCCAATAATATCGCCAATATATTCATAGCGCCATTTAATAGGGCCAAATAATAGCGCCATATAAAAGCCCCAAATATTAGGGCCATATAATAGCGCGACATAATAGCGCCATATAATAGCACCAAATAATCGCGCCATATAATAATGCATATTATAATAGTGCCAAATAATAGTGCCAAATAATAGAGGCAAATAATAGCGCCATATATTCATAGTAGCGCCAAATATTTTTTGGCACCAAATATTAATAATAGTGCCAAATAATAGCGCTAATAAAAGCGCCAAATAATAACGCCAATATTTTAACATTCAATATACTTTCAGTGTTATTTTAACATTCTATATAATAACGCCAAATATATTTTCAGTGTTATTTAAATATTCATAATAGAGCCAATATTTTTATAGCGCCAATATTTTAATAGCGCAAATAATAATGCCAAATAATAGTGCCAATATTTTAACATTCATTAATAGCACCAAATATTCATAAGAGCGCTAATATATTAATAGCAGCAAATTATTGCGCATAATAACAGCGCCAAATAATAGTGCCAAATAATATCGCCAAATAAATATGCCAAATATCAGCGCCAAATAACAGCGCCTAATAATAGTAGCATATAACAGGGCCAAATATTTTTTGGCGCCAAATATTCATAATAGAGCCAAAAAATAGCGCCATATAACAGTGCCAATAATAGCGCCAATATATTCATAGCGCCAAATAATAGCGCCAATATATACATAATAGCGCCAATATATAATAGCGCCAATTAATAGCGCTAGTATATTCATAATAGTGCCAATAATAGCGCCAAACAATTCATAGCGCCATTTATTCATAATAGCGCCAATATATTCATAGCGCCATTTATTCATAGTAGCGGCAATATATTTATAGCGCCAAATAATTGCGCCTAATAATTGCGCCAAATAATTGCACCAAATAATTGCACCAAATAATAGCCCCAATATTTTAACATTCATTAATATCTACAAATATTCATAATAGCGCCAATATATTAATAGCGCCAAATAATTGCGTCTAATAATAGCGCCAAAAATAGTGCCAAATAACTGTGCCAAATAAGAGCGCCAAATAATTGCGCCAAATAATTGCGCCAAATAATAGCGTCTAATAATAAATAGAACCATATAATAGCGCCAAATATTAGCGCCATATTATAGCCCGATATAATAGCGCAAATCATAGCGCCATATTATAGCGCCAAATAATAGCGCCGATATATCGCGCCAATAATAACGCCAATATTTTCAAAGCACCATTTAATAGGGCCAAATAATAGCGCCATAAAATAGCACCAAATATTAGCGCCAAATATTAGCACCATATAATAGCGCTATATAATAGTTCCATATAATAACACCAAATAATAGCGCCATATAATAGCGCCAAATATAATAGCGGCACATTATAGCGTCAGATAATAGCGCCAAATAATATCACCAAATTATATGACCAAATATTTGGCGCCAAATATTCATAATAGCGCCAAATAATAGCGTCAAATTATGGTGCTAATAATTGTGCCAATATTTGGCGCTATTATATTGTGCCAAATAATAGCGCCAATATTTAAACATTCAATAATAGCACCAATAACAGTACCGATAATAGCGCCAATAACAGAACCGATAATAGCACCAATAATAGTGCCAATATATAACGCCAATATATAGCACCAATATATTCATAATGCCATTTAATAGCGCCAAACAATAGCGCCATATAATAGCGCCAAATATTAGCGCCATATAATAGTGGCATATAATAGCGCCATATAATAGCGCGAAATAATAGAGCCATATTATATCGCCGAATATAATAGCGCCAAATAATAGTGCCAATATATATCCCCAATAATAGAGCCAATATATTCATAACGCCATTTAATAGGGCCAAATAATAGCACCATATAATAGCGACAAATATTAGCGCCATATAATAGCGCCAAATATTAGCGTCATATAATAGCGCCAAATAATAGCGCCAAATAATATCGTCAAATAATAGCACCAAATATTTGGCGCCAAATATTCATAATAGTGCCAAATTTTTGGCGCCATATATTCATATTAGGGCCAATTTTTTTTTGGCGCCAAATATTCATAATAGCGCCAAATAATAACTCCAAATTATAACGCCAATAAAAGCGCCAAATAATAGCGCCAATATTTGGCGCCAATATTTGGCACCAATAATATTTGGCGCCAATATTTTAACATTCAATATATTTTCAGCGTTATTTTAACATTCAATATAATAGCCCCAATTATATTTTCAGTGTTATTTTAATATTCATAATAGCACCAATATTTTAATAGCACCAATATTTTAATAGCGCCAATAATAGCGCCAAATATATTTTCAGTGTTATTTTAATATTCATAATAGTGCCAATATTTTAGTAGTGCTAATATTTTAATAGTGCCAATAATATCACCAAATAATGGTGCCAAATTTTATTTGGCACCAAATAATAGTGCAAAAAAATAACGCCAATATTTCATTAATAACGCCAAATATTCATAATAGTGCTAATATATTAATAGCGGAAAATAAAAGCACCAAATAGCTGCGCCAAATATTAGCACCAAATAACTGCGCCAAATAATTGCGCCAAATAATAGCGCCATATAATAGCGCCAAATATTTATTGGTGCCAAATATTAATAATACCGCCAAAAAATAGTGCCAAAAAATAGCGCCATATAATAGCGCTAATAATAGCGCCAAATAATAGCGCCAATAACTTTGCCAATATATTCATAGTGACAAATAATAGCGCCAATATATTCATAATAGCGCCAATATATAATAGCGCCAAATAATAGGGCCAGTATATTCATAATAGTGCCAATATTAGCGCCAATATATTCATAGCACCATTTATTCATAATAGCACCAATATATTTATAGCGCCAAATAATTCCGCCTCATAGTAGCGCCAAATAATAGTGCCAAATAATTGCACCAAATAATTATGCCAAATAATAGAGCCAATATTTTAACATTCATTAATATTGCCAAATATTCCTAATAGCGCCAATATATTAATAAAGCCAAATAATTACGCCTAATAATAGCACCAAATAAGAGAGCCAAATAATTGCATCAAATAACTGCGCCAAATAATAGCTCCAAATAATACCGCCAAATAATAGTGCCATATAATAGCGCCAAATATTTTTTGGCGCCAAATATTCATAATAGCGCCAAAACATAACGACATATAATAGCGCCAAATAATTGCGCCAAATAACTGCTTCAAATAATAGCGCCAAATAACAGCGCCAAATAATAGCGTCATATAATAGCGCCAAATATTTTTTGGCGCCAAATATTTATAGTAGCGCCAAAAAATATCGCCATATAATAGAGACAAATAATTGCGCCTAATAATAGCGCCAATATATTCATAATAGTGCCAATATATTATAGCGCCAAATAATAGCGCCAGTATATTAGTGCCAATAATAGCACCAGTAATAGCGCCATTAATTCATAACAGCACCAATATATTTATAGCGCCAAATAGTTGCGCCTAATAATAGTGCCAAATAATTGCGCCAAATAATTGCTCCAAATAATAGTGCCAATATTTTAATATTCATTAATAGCACCAAATATTCATAATAGAGCCAATATATTATTAACGCCAAATAAGTGTGCCAAATAATAACCACAAATAATAGCGCCAAAAAATAGCACCATATAATAGCACCAAGTATTTTTTGACGCCAAATATTCATAATAGCGCAAAATAATAGCGCCAAATAATAGCGCCAAATAATAGCACCAATAATAGCGTCAAATTATGGTGCCAATAATAGCACCAATATATTCATTGCGCCAAATAATAGCGCCAATATATTCATAATATCGCCAATATATAATAGCATCAAATAATAGTGCCAATATATTCATAATAGTGCCAATAATAGTTCTAATAATAACGCCAATATATTCATAGCGCCATTTATTCATAATAGCGCCATTATATTTATAGCACAAAATAATTGCGCCTAATAATAGCGTCAAATAATAGCGCCAAATAATTGTGCCAAATAATTGCGCCAAATAATTACGCCAAATAATTGCGTCAAATAATTGCGCAAAATAATTGTGCCTAATAACAGCGCCAAATAATAGCGGCATATAATAGTGCCAAATGTTTTTTGGCGAAAAATATATAAATAGCGCCAATTTATTGCACCAAATAATTGCGCCAAATACTTGTGCCTAATAATAGCGCCAAATAATAGCACCATATAATAGAGCCAATAATAGCACCAATAATAGCGCCAATAATAGCACCAATAATAGCACCAATATATTCATAGCGCCATTTAATAGCGCAAAATAATAGCACCATATAATAGCACCAAATATAAGCGCCATATAATAGCGCAAATCATAGCGTCATATAGTAGCGCCAATATATCGCGCCAATAATAGCGCCAATATATTCGTAGCGCCATTTAATAGGGCCAAATAATGGCACCAATAATAGCACCAATAATAGCGCAAATAATAGCACCAATAATAGCGCTAATAATAGCACCAATAATAGCGCCAATAATAGCACCAATAATAGAGCCAATAATAGCACCAATATATTCATAGCGCCATTTAATTGCGCAAAATAATAGCACCATATAATAGCGCCAAATATAAGCGCCATATAATAGCGCAAATCATAGCGTCGTATAGTAGCGCCAAATAATAGCACCAATATATCGCGCCAATAATGGCGCCAATATATTCGCAGCGCCATTTAATAAGGCCGAATAATTGCGCCATAAAATAGCACCAAATATTAGTGCCAAATATTAGCACCATATAATAGCACCATATAATATCACCATATAATAACGCCAAATAATAGCACCAAATATAATAGCGGCACATAATAGCATCAGATAACAGTGCCAAATAATATCACCAAATAATAGCACCAATTATTTGGCGCCAAATATTCACAATAGAGCCAAATAATAGCGCCAAATAATAGCACCAAATAATAACGCAAATAATAGCGAGAAATAATGAAGCCAAATATTCATAATAGCACCAAATATTTGGTGCCATATATTCATAGTAGTGCCAAATATTTTTTGGCGCCAAATATTCATAATAGCGGCAAATTATAGCGCCAAATTATAGCACCAATATAAGCGCCAAATAATAGCGCCAATAATAGCGTCAATATTTGGCGGCAATCTTTGGCGCAAATATTTGGCGCTATTATATGGCACCAAATAATAGCACCAATATTTTAACATTCAATAATAGCGACAAATATTAATAATAACGCCAATATTTTAACATTCAATATAATATCACTAAATATATTTTCAGTGTTATTTTAATATTCATAATAGCCTCAATATTTTAATAGCACCAATATTTTAATATCGCCAATAATAGCGCCAATGTATGGCGCCAAATATTATTTGGTGCTAAATAATAGCACCAATGTTTTAACATTCATTAATATCGCCAAATATTCATAAAAGTGCCAATATATTAATAGCGGTATAAAAATGCACCTCATAATAGCACCAAATAATAGCGCCAAATAATAGCGTCATATAATAGCACTATATAATAGCACATACTATTTTTTGGTCCCAAATATTCATAATAGCGCAAAAAAATTGCGCAAAAAAATAGCGCCAAAAAATTGAGCAAAAAAAAGCAGCATATAATAGCGCCAATAATAGCGCCAAATAATTGCGCCAATATATTCATAGCACCAAATAATATCGCTAATATATTCATAGTAGCGCCAATAAATAATAGCGCAAAAAAATAGCGCTAGTATATTCATAATAGTGCCAATATTAGCACCAATATATTCATAGGGCCATTTATTCATAATAGCGCCAATATATTTATAGCGCCAAATAATTGCGCCTAATAATATCGCAAAATAATAGCACCAAATAATTGCGCCAAATAATTGCGCCAAATAAATGTGCCAAATAATAGCACCAATATTTTAACATTCATTAATAGTGCCAAATATTCATAATAGCGCCAATATATTAATAGTGCCAATATATTAATAGCGTCAAATAACTGCGCCTAATAATAGCGCCAAATAATAGGGTCAAATAATAGCACCAAATATTTGCGCCAAATAATACTGCCAAATAATTGTGTCATATAATGGCGCCAAATATTTTTTGGCACCGAATTTTCATAATAGCGACAAAAAATAGCGCCAAAAAATATCGTCAATAATAGCGCCAATATATTCATAATAGCGCCAATATATAATTGTGCCAAATAATAGTGTCTATATATTCATAATAGTGCCAATAATAGCGCCAATATATTCATAGCTTCATTTATTCATAATAGCGCAAATATATTTATAGCACAAAATAATAGTGCCCAATAATAGCGCCAAATAATAGCGCTAAATAATTGTGCCAAATAATTATGCCAAATAATTGCGCCTAATAACAGCGCCAAATAATAGTGCCATATAATCGCACCAAATATTTTTTGGACCAAAATATAGAAATAGTGCCTTTATATTGCGCCAAATAATTAAGCCAAATAATTGCGCCAAATAATAGCGTCATATAATAGCGCCAAATATTTTTTGGCGCCAAATATTCATAATAGCGGCAAATAATAGCGCCAAATAATAGTGCCAATAATAGCGTCAAATTATGGTGCCAATAATCACGCTAATATTTGGCGCTATTATTTTGCGCCAAATTATAGCGCCAATATTTAAACATTCAATAATAGCACCAATAAAAGCGCCAATAACAACACCAATAATAGCGCCAATAATAGCACCATTATATAGTCCCAATAATAGCGCCAATATATTGATAGCACCATTTAATAGCGCCAAATAATAGCGCCATATAATAGGGACAAATATTGGCGCCATATAATAGCGTCATATAAAAGGGCTATATAAAAGGGCCAAATAATAGCGCCATATAGTTGCGCCAAATATAATAGTGCCAAATACTAGTTCCAATATATTGTGCCAATAATATCGCCAATATATTCATAGCCCCATTTAATAGGGCCAAATAATAGTGCCATATAATAGCGCCAAATATTTGCGCCATATAATAGCGCGATACAATAGCGCCATATAATAGCACCCAATAATAGTGTCATATACTAGCGCCAAATATAATAGCACCAAATAATAGCGCCATATAATTTCACCAAATAATAGCACAAACTATTTGCTTCCAAATATTCATAATAGCTCCAAATAATAGCGGAGACAATGGCGCCAAATAATAGAGCCAAATATTCATAATAGCGCCATATATTTGGCACCATATATTCATAGTAGCGCAAAATATTTATTGGCGCCAAATATTCATAATCGCGTCAAATAATAGCACCAAATTATAGCGCCAATAAAAGTGCCAAAATATTTATAGCGCCAAATAATAGCACCAATATTTGGCGCCAAAAAAATTTGGCGCCAATATTTGGCACTGTTATTTGGCGCCAAATAATAGCGCCAATATTTTAACATTCAATAATAGTGTCAAATATTCATAATAGCGCCAATATTTTAACATTCAATAAATTTTTAGTGTTATTTTAACATTTAATATAATAGCACCAAATATATTTTCAGTGTTATTTTAATATTCATAATAGCACCAATATTTTAATAGCACCAATAATAGCGCCAAAAAATAGCGCCAAATATAATTTGGTGCCAAATACTAGTGCCAAATAATAGTGCCAAATAATAGAGAAAAAACAGCGCCAAAAAATAGCGCCAATATTTTAACATTCATTAATAGCGCCAAATATTCATAATAGTGCCAATATATTAATAGCGGCAAATAATCGCGCCCAAAAATAGCGCCAAATAATAGTGCCAAATAATTGCGTCAAATAACTGCCCCAAATAACTGAGCCAAATAACTGCGCCAATTAATACGCCAAATAATAGCGCCAAATATTTTTTGGGGCTAAATATTAATAATAGCACTAAAAAATAGCACAAAAAAATAGTGTCATATAATAGCGCCAATATATTCATAATAGAGCTAAATATAATAGCACCATTATATTTATAATAGTTCCAATATTAGCGCCAATATATTCATAGCGCGATTTATTCATAATAGCGCCAATATATTTATAGCGCCAAATAATTATGCCTAATAATAGCGCCAAATAATTGTGCTAAATAATTACGCCAAATAATAGCGCCAATATTTTAACAGTTATTAATAGCGCCAAATATTCATAATAGTGCCAATATATTAATAGCTCCAAATAATTGTGCCTAATAATAGTGCCAAATAATAATGCCAAATAATTGCGCCAAATATTTTTTACAAAATAACTGCACCACATAATAGCGCCAAATAATACCACCGAATAATAGTGTTATAAAATGGCGCCAAATATTTTTTGGCGCCAAATATTCATAATAGCACCAAAAAATAGCGCCAATATACTTATAACGCCAAATAATAGCACCAATATATTCATAATAGCGCCAATATATAATAGCACCAATATATTCATAATAGTTCCAATAATAGCGCCAATAATAACGCTAATATATTCAAAGATCCATTTATTCATAATAGCGCAAATATATTTACAGTGCAAAATAATAGCACCAAATAATTGTGCCAAATAATAGCGCCAATATATTCATAATGTTGCCAATAATATTTTCAATAATAGCACCAATATATTCATAGCGCCATTTATTCATAATTGTGCCCATATATTTATAGCAAAATAATAGAGCCTAATAATAGCACCAAATAATTGTGCCAAATAATTCCGCCAAATAATTGCACCAAATTATTGCACAAAATAATTGCACCTAATAATAGTGCCATATAATAGCGCCAAATATTTTTTTGCGCAAAATATATAAATAACGCCAATATATTGTGCCAAATAATTACGCCAAATAATTGCGCCATATAATTGCACCTAATAATAGTGCCAAATAATAGCGCCATATAATAGCGCCAAATATTCATAATAGCACCGAATAATATCACCAGATAATAGCGCCAATAATAGCGCCAATAATAGCGTTAAATTATGGCGCCAATAATCGCGCCAATATTTGGCGCCAATATTTTGCGCCAAATAATAGTGCTAATATTTAAACATTTAATAATACCACCAATAAAAGTGCCAATAATATCACCAATAATATGACCAATAATAGCACCAATATATAGCGCCAATATATTCATAGTGCCAAATAATAGCCCCATATAATAGCGCCAAATATAATAGTGCCAAATAATCACGCCAATATATAGCGCCAATAATAGCACCAATATATTCATAGCGCCATTTAATAGAGCCAAATAATAGCGCCATATAATAGCGCCAAATATTAGGGCCATATAATAGCCCCATATAATAGCACCAAATAATAGCGCCATATAATAGCGCCAAATATATAAGTTCCAAATAATAGCGCCAAATAATATCACCAAATAATAGCGCCAAATATTTGGCACTGAATACTAATAATATCGCCAAATAATGGGGTCAATAATAGCGCCAAATAATAGAGCCAAAATTCATAATAGCGCCAAATATTTGGCACCATATATTCATAGTAGTGCCAAATATTTTTTGGCACCAAATATTCATAATAGCGCCAAAATATAGCGCCAATTTATAGTGCCAATAATTGCGCCTAATAATAGTGCCAAATAATAGCGCCACAAAATTGCGCCAAATAATTGCACCAAATAATAGCGCCAATATTTTAACATTCATTAATATCGCCAAATATTAATAATAGCGCCAATATATTAATAGCGTCAAATAATTACCCCTAATAATAGCGCCAAATAATAGCACCAAATAATAGCGCTAAATATTAGCGCCAAATAACTGCGCCAAATAATAGCGCCAAATAATAGCGCCAAATAATTGTGTCATATATTGGCGCCAAATATTTTTTGGCGCCAAATATTCATAATAGTGCCAAAAAATAGCGCCAAAAAATAGCTCCAATAATAGCACTAAATAATAGCGCCAATATATTCATAGCGCCAAATAGTAGCGCCAATATATAATAGCACCAAACAATAGCGCCATATAATAGCACCAAATATTTTTTGGCCCAAAATATATAAATTGCGCCAATATATTGCACCAAATAATTGCACCAAAAAATAGCGCCATATAATAGCGCCAAGAATATCGCCAATATATTTATAACGCCAAATAATAGCGCCAATATATAATAGCGCCAAATAATAGTGCCAATATATTCATAATAGTGCTAATAATAGCGCCAATATATTCATAGCTCCATTAATTAATAATAGAAAAAATATATTTATAGCGTAAAATAATAGCGCCAAATAATAGCGCCAATATATTCATAATAGTGCCAATAATAGCGCCAATATATTCATAGCGTCGTTTATTCATAATTGCACCTATATATTTATAGCACAAAATAATTGAGCCTAATAATAGCGCCAAATAATAGCGCCAAATAATTAGGCCAAATAATTGTGCCAGATAATTGCGCCAAATAATTGCGCTAAATAATTGCGCCTAATAACATCGCCAAATAATAGCTCCATATAATAGCGGCAAATATTTTTTGACACAAAATATATAAATAGCACCAATATATTGCACCAAATAATTACACCAAATAATTGCGCCTAATAATAGCTCCAAATAATAGCGCCAAATAATCATTATAGCATCAAATAATTGCGCCAAATAATAGCGCCAATAATAGCGTCAAATTATGGAAGCAATAATCGTGCCAATATTTGGCGCCAATATTTTGCACCAAATAATAGCGCCAGTATTTAAACATTCAATAATCGCACCAATAAAAGCGCAATAACAGCACCAATAATAGCGCAAATAATGGCGCCAATATATAACGCCAATATATTAATAACGCCATTTAATAGCGCCAAATAATAGCACCATATAATTGCACCAAATATTAGTGCCATATAATAGCGCCATATAATAGCGCCATATAATGGCGCCAAATATAATAGCGCCAAATAATCGCACCAATATATAGCTCCAATATATTTATAGCGCCATTTAATAGGGCCAAATAGTAGTGCCATATAATAGCGCCAAATATTATGGGCATATAATAGCGCCAAATAATAGCACCAAATATTAGAGTGCCAAACAATAGTGCCAAATAATAGCGCAACATAATATCGCCAAATAATAGTGTCAAATATTTGGTGCCAAATATTCATAATAGCACTAAATAATAGTACCAATAATAGCACCAAATAATAGAGCCAAATATTTATAGTAGCGCCAATTATTTGGCGCCATATATTCATAGTAGTGCCATGTTTTTTTTGGCGCCAAATATTCATAATAGCAAAAAATAATAGTGCCAAGTTATAGCTTCAATAAAAGCGCCAAATAATAGCGTAAATATTTGGCAACAATAATATTTGGGGCCAATACTTGGCGCCAATATTTTAACATTCAATAATACCGCCAAATATTCATAATAGCGCCAATATTTTAACATTCAGTATATTTTCAATGTTATTTTAACATTCAATATAATAGCACCAAATATATTTTTAGTGTTATTTTAAAATTCATAATAGTGCCAATATTTTAATGGCACCAATATTTTAATAGCCCCTATAATAGCCCCAAACAATGGAGCCAAATATTATCTAGCGCCAAATAATAGAGCCAATATTTTAACATTCATTAATAGCACCAAATATTCATAATAGTTCCAATATATTAAAAGCGGCATATAATTGCGCCTAATAATAACGCCAAATAATTGCGCCAAATAATTGCGCCAAATAATTGCTCAAAATAACTGCGCCAAATAATAGCGCCAAATAATAGTGCCAAATAATTGCGTCAAATAACAGCGCCAAATAATAGAGCCATATAATAGCGCCAGATATTTTTTGGCGCAAAATATACAAATGGCACCAATATATTCATAGTGCCAAATAATTGAGCCAAATAATTGCGCCAAATAATTGTGCCTAACAATAGCGCCAAACAATAGCGCCAAATAATTGCGCCAAATAATTGCGCCAGATAATTGCGCCAAATACGTGCGCAAAATAATTTCGCCTAATAACAACAGCAAATAGTAGCACTATGTAATAGCGCCGAATATTTTTTGGCGCAAAATATATAAATAGCGCCAAATAATACCGCTAAATATTTATGCCAAATATCTACGCCAAATAATAGCGCCAAATAATACCGCCAAATAATAACACCATATAATAGCGCCAAATATTTTTTGGCGCCAAATATACATAATATCCCCAAAAATAGCGCTATATAATAGCGCCATATAATTGCACCTAATAATAGCGCCAAATAATAGCGCCATATTATAGTTCCAAATATTTTCTGGCGCCAAATATTCATTATAGCGCCAAATAATAGCACCAAAATAATAGCACCAAATAATAGGGCAAATAATAGCATCAAATTATGGGGCAAATAATCGCGCCAATATTTGGCGCTATTATTTTGCGCCAAATAATAGCATCAAATTATGGCGCCAATATTTGGCGCTATTATTTTGCGCCAAATAATAGCGCCAATATTTAAACATTCAATAATAGCGCCTATAAAAGTCCCAATATAAGCACCAATAATAGCACCAATAATAGCGCCAATATATAGCGCCAATAATAGTGCCAATATATTCATAGTGTCATTTAATAGTTCCAAACAATAGCGCCATATAATAGCGCCAAATTTTAGCACCATATAATAGAGCCATATAATAGCGCCAAATAATAGCGCCATATAATATCGCCAAATATAATAGTGCCAAATAATAGCGCCAATATATATCCCAAATAATAGCACCAATATATTCATAACGCAATTTAATAGGGCCAAATAATAGTGCCATATAATAGAGACAAATATGAGCGCCATATAATAGCGCCAAATATTAGCACCTTATAATAGCGCCAAATAATAGCGCCATATAATAGCGCCAAATATAATAGCACCAAATAATAGCGCCAAATAATAGCGCCAAATAATATCGCCAAATAATAGCACCAAATATTTGGTGCCAAATATTCATAATAGCGCCAAATAATAGTGCCAAATAATAGCGCCAATAATAGCGCCCAATAATAGAGGAAAATATTCATAATACCGCCAAATGATGACGCCAAATTATAACGCCAATAAAAGTGCCAAATAATAGCGCCAATATTTGGCCCCAATAATATTTGGCGCTAATATTTGGCACCAGTATTTGACGCTATTATTTGGCGCCAAATAATAGCTACAATATTTGGCGCCAATATTTGGCACCAATAATATTTGGTGCTAATATTTGGCTCCAGTATTTGGCGCTATTATTTGGTGCCAAATAATTTCGCCAATATTTTAACATTCAATATATTTTCAGTGTTATTTTAACATTCAATCTAAGAGCGCCAAATATATTTTCAGTGTTATTTTAATATTTCTAATAGCGCCAATATTTTAATAGCGCCAATATTTTAATAGCGCCAACAATATAACCAAATAATAGCGCCAAATATTATTTTGCACCAAATAATTGCGCCAAATATTATTTTGCCCCAAAAAATAGTGCTAATATTTTATCATTAATTAATAGCGCCAATATATTTATATAGCGGCAAATAATTGCGCCTAATAACTGCGCAAAATAATAGCGTCAAATAATAGCGCCAAATAACAACACCATATAATAGCGCCAAATATTTTTAGGCGCCAAATATTCATAATAGCGCAAAAAAATAGCACCATATAATAGTGCCAATAATAGCGGCAAATAATATCGTCAATAATAGCTCCAAATAATTATGGCAATATATTCATAATAGCGCCAATATATAATAACGCCAAATAATAGCACCAATATATTCATAATAGTGCCAATAATAGCGCCAATATATTCATAGTGCCATTTACTAATAATAGCGCCAATATATTTATAGCGCAAAATAATTGCGCCTAATAATACCGCCAAATAATAGCACCAAATAATAGCGCCAAATAATAGCGCCAAATAATTGCGCCATATATTTTTTGGCGCCAAATATTCATAATAGCGACAAAAAATTGCGCAAAAAAATAGCGCAAAAAAAGCGCCATATATTAGTGCCAATAATAGCGCCAAATAATTGCGCCAATATATTTACAGTGCAAAAATAATTGCGCATAATAATAGTGCCAAAAAACAGTGCCAAATAATTGCACCAAATAATTGTGCAAATAATTACGCAAAATAATTGCTCCAAATAATTGTGCAAAATAATTGCACCTAATAATAGCGCCAAATAACCGCGCCAAATAATAGCACCATATAATAGTGCCAAATATTTTTTGGTGCAAAATATATAAATAGCTCCAATATATTGCGCCAAATAATTTCGCCAAATAATTGCGCCAAATAATTAGGCCAAATAATTGCGCCTAATAATAGTGCCAACTAATAGCACCATATAATAGCGCCAAATATTTTTTGGCACCAAATATTCATAATAGTGTCAAATAATAGAACCAAAATAATAGCGCCAAATAATAGCACCAATAATAGCGTCAAATTATGGGGCCAATAATCACTTCAATATTTGGCACTATTATTTTGCGCCAAATAATAGCGCCAATATTTAAACATTCAATAATAGCGCCAATAAAAGCGCCAATAAAAGCACCAATAATAGCGTCAATAATAGCGCCAATATATAGCACCAATATATTCATAGCGACAATTAATAGCACCAAATAATAGCACCAAATAATAGTGCCATAAAATAGAGCCAAATATAAACGCCATATAATAGCGTCATATAATAGCGCCATATTATAGCTCCAAAGAATAGCACCAAATATAATAGCACCAAATAATAGCACCAATATATAGCACCAATAATAGCGCCAATATATTCATATCACCATTTAATAGGGAAAAAAATAGCTCCATATAATAGCACCGAATATTAGCGTCATATAACAACGCCATATATTTGCGCCAAATAATAGTGCCATTTAATAGCGCCAAATAATAGCGCCAAATAATATCACCAAATAATAGCACCAAATATTTCGCACCAAATATTCATAATAGCGCCAAATAATAGAGCCAATAATAGCATCAAATAATAGATCCAAATATTCATAAAAGCGCCAAATATTTTTCGCCAAATATTCATAGTAGCGTCAAATATTCTTCACTGCCAAATATTCATAATAGTGCCAAATAATAGTGCCAAATTATATCGCAAACAAAAGCGCCAAATAGTAGCCCAAATATTTGGCGCCAATATTTGACACCAATAATATTTGGCGCCAATATTTGGTGCTATTATTTAGCGCCAAATAATAGCACCTATATTTTTACATTCAATAATAGCGCCAAATATTCATAATAGTGCCAATATTTTAATATTCAATATATTTTCAGTGTTAATTTAATATTCAATATAATAGCGCCAAATATTTTTTCAGTGTTATTTTAATATTCATAATAGCACCAATATTTTAATAGCGCCAATAATAGTGCCAAATAATATCACCAAATATTATTTTGCGCCAAATAATAGCGTCAAAAAAAGCCCCAATATTTTCACATTAATTAATAGCACCAAATATTCATAATAGCGCCAATATTTTAATAGTAGCAAATAATTGCGCCTAATAATAGCACCAAATAATTGCGCCAAATAATTGTGGAATATAATAGCACCAAATATTTTTTGGCGCCAAATATTCATAATAGCGCCAAAAAATAGCGCCAAAAAATAGCATCATATAATAGCGCCAATAATAGTGCCAAATAATAGCGCCGATAATAGCGCCAATATATTCATAGCGCCAATATATTCATAATAGCGCCAATATATAATAGCCCCAAATAATAGCACCAATATATTCATAATAGTACCAATAATAGCGCCGATATATTCATAGCGTCATTTATTCATAATAGCGTCCCTATATTCATAGCACCATTTATTCATAATAGTGCCACTATATTTATAGCGCAAAATAATTGTGCCTAATAATAGCGCCAAATAATTGCGCTAGATAATTGTGCCAAATAATTGTGCCAAATAATTGCGCAAAATAATTGCGCCTAATTACAGCGCCAAATAATAGCGCCATATAGTAACGCCAAATATTTTTTGGCGCAAAATATATAAATTGCGCCAATATATTGTTCCAAATAATTGCTCCAAAAAATTGCGCCAAATAATTGTGCTTAATAATAGTGCAATTTAATAGCTCCAAATATTTTTTGGTGCCAAATGATCATAATAGCAACAAATAATAGCGCGAAATAATAGCACCAAATAATAACACCAATAATAGCGTCAAATTATGGCGCCAATAATCGCACCAATATTTGGCGCTATTATTTTGCGCCAAATAATAGCGCAAATATTATAACATTCATTAATAGCACCAAATATTCATAATAGCGCCAATATATTAATAGCACCAAATAATTGTGCCTAATAAGTGCCAAATAATTGCACCAAATATTTGCGCCAAATAACTGGGCCAATTAATAACGAAAAATAATAGCGCCAAAAAATAGCACCATATAATAACGCCAAATATTTTTTGGCGCCAAATATTCATAATAGTGCAAAATAATAGCGCCAAATAATAGCGCCAAATAATAGCGCCAAATAATAGCACCAAATAATAGCACCAATAATAGCGTCAAATTATGGCGCCAATAATAGCACCAATATATTCATTGTGCCAAATAATAGCGCCAATATATTCATAATAGCGCCAATATATAATAGCGTCAAATAATAGTGCCAATATATTCATAATAGTGCCAATAATAGCGCCAATAATAGCGCCAATAATAGCGCCAATATATTCATAGCGCCATTTATTCATAATAACGCCAATATATTTATAGCGCAAAAATAATTGCGCCTTATAATAGCGTCAAATAATAGCGCCAAATAATTGGGCCAAATAATTTCGGCAAATAATTGCACCAAATAATTGCTCCTAATAACAACGCCAAATAATAGCGGCATATAATAGCGCCAAATGTTTTTTGGCGGAAAATATATAAATAGCGCCAATTTATTGCGCCAAAAAATTGCACGAAATAATTGCGCCAAATAATTGTTCCAAATACTTGCGCCGAATAATAGCGCCAAATAATAGTGCCATATAAAAGCGCCAAATATTTTTTGGTGCCAAATATTCAAAATATCGCCAAATAATAGCACCATTAATAGCATCAAATTATGGCGCCAATAATCACGCCAATATTTTGTGCTATTATTATGCGCCAAATTATAGCGCCAATATTTAAACATTAAATAATCACGCCAATAAAAGCGCCAATAATAGCACCAATAATAGCGCCAATAATAGCACCAATATATTCATAGTGCCATTTAATAGCGCAAAATAATAGCACCATATAATAGCCCCAAATATAAGCACTATATAATAGCCCCATATAATAGCGCAAATCATATCGACGTATAGTAGCGCCAAATAATAGCGCCAATATATCATGCCAATAATAGCGCCAATATATTCGTAGCGCCATTTAATAGGGCCAAATAATAGCGCCATAAAATAGCACCAAATATTAGCGCAAAATATTAGCACCATATAATAGCGCCATATAATAGCACCATATAATAACGCCAAATAATTGCGCCATATAATAGCGCCAAATATAATAGCAGCACATAATAGCTTCAGATAATAGCGTCAAATAATATCACCAAATAATAGCACCAATTATTTGGCGCCAAATATTCACAATAGCGCCAAATAATAGCGCCAAATAATTGTGCAAATAATAGCGTGAAATAATAGAGCCAAATATTCATAATAGCACCAAATATTTGGTGCCATATATTCATAGTAGCGCCAAATATTTTTTGGTGCCAAATATTCATAATAGCGGCAAATTATAGCACCAAATTATAGCTCTAATAAAAGCGCCAAATAATAGCGCCAATAATATCATCAATATTTGGCAACAATCATTGGCACAAATATTTGGCTCTATTATTTGGCGCCAAATAATAGCACCAATATTTTAACATTCAATAATAGCGCCAAATATTAATAATAATGCCAATATTTTAACATTCAATATAATATTGCAAAATATATTTTCAGTGTTATTTTAATATTCATAATAGCCTCAATATTATAATAGCACCAATATTTTAATAGCACCAATATTTTAATAGCACCAATAATAGCGCCAATGTATGGCGCCAAATATTATTTGGCGTTAAAAAATAGTGCCAATATTTTAACATTTATTAATATCGCCAAATATTAATAAAAGTGCCAATATATTAATAGCGGTATATAAATGCACCTCATAATAGCACCAAATAATAGTGCCAAATAATAGCGCCATATAATAGCGCCATATAATAGCACCAACTATTTTTTGGCACCAAATATTCATAATGGTGACCAAAAAATTGCACAATAAAATAGCGCCAAAAAATTGCGTAAAAAAAAGCGCATATAATAGCGCCAATAATAGCGCCAAATAATTGCGCCAATATATTCATAGCACCAAATAATAGCGCCAATATATTCATAGTAGCGCCAATAAATAATAGCGCAAAAAAAATAGCACCAGTATATTCATACTAGTGCCAATATTAGCACCAATATATTCATAGTGCCATTTATTCATAATAGCGCCAATATATTTATAGCGCCAAATAATTGCGCCTAATAATATCGTCAAATAATAGCGCCAAATAATTGTGCCAAATAATTGTGGCAAATAATAGCGCCAATATTTTAACATTCATTAATAGCACCAAATATTCATAATAGCGCCAGTATATTAATAGAGCCAATATATTAATTGAGCCAAATAACTGCGCCTAATAATAGCGCCAAATAATAGGTCCAAATAATAGCGCCAAATATTTGCACCAAATAATACCGCCAAATAATAGAGCCATATAATGGCGCCAAATATTTTTTGGCACCAAATTTTCATAATAGCGCCAAAAAATATCGTCAATAATAGCGCCAATATATTCATAATAGCGCCAATATATAATAGTGCCAAATAATAGAACCTATATATTTATAATAGTGCCAATAATAGCCCCAATAATAGCGCCAATATATTCATAGATCCATTTATTAATAATAGCACAAATATATTTATAGGTGCTATTATTTGGCCCTAATAATAGCGCCAAATAATAGCGCCAAATAAGTGTGCCAAATATTTGAGCCAAATAACTACGTAAAATAATAGCGCCAAAAAATAGCACCATATAATAGTGCCAAATATTTTTTGGGGCCAAATATTCATAATAGCGGCAAATAATAGCGCCAAATAACAGTGCCAATAATAGCATCAAATTATGGAGCCAATAATATCACCAATATATTCATAGCGCCAAATAATAGCCCCAAATAATAGCGCCAATAATAGCGTCAAATTACGGATCCAATAAAATCACCAATATATTCATAGCGCCAAATAATGGCACCAATATATTCATAATAGTGCCAATATATAATAGCGCCAAATAATAGCGCCAATATATTGATAATAGTGCCAATAATAGCGTCAATAATAGCACCAATATATTCATAGCGCCATTTATTCATAATAGCGCCAATATATGTATAGCGCAAAATAATTACGCCTAATAATAGCGTCAAATAATAGCGCCAAATAATTGCACCAAAAATTGCGACAAATAATTGCGCAAAAATAATTGCGCCTAATAACAGCGCCAAATAATAGCGGCATATAATAGCGCCAAATATTTTTTGGCGGAAAATATATAAATAGCGCCAATTTATTGCGCCAAATAATTGCACCAAATACTTGCCCCTAATAATAGCGCCAACTAATAGCGCCATATAAAAGCGCCAAATATTTTTTTGCACCAAATATTCATAATACCGCCAAATAATAGTGCCAAATAATAGCACCAATAATAGCCTCAAATTATGGTGCCAATAATCACGCCAATATTTTGTGCTATTATTTTGCACCAAATTATAGCGCCAATACGTAAACATTCAATAATCGCACCAATAAAAGCCCCAATAACAGCACCAACAATAGCGACAATATATTCATAGCACCGTTTTATAATGCCAAATAATAGCCCCATATAATAGCGCCAAATATTAGCGCCATATAATAGCCCCATATAATAGCGCAAATCATAGCGCCATATAATAGCGCCAAATATAATAGCGCCAAATAATAGCGCAAATATATCGCGCCAATAATAGCACCAATATTTTCATAGCACCATTTAATAGGGTCAAATAATAGCGCCATAAAATAGTACCAAATATTAGCGCCAAATATTAGCACCATATAATAGCGCTATATAATATTGCCATATAATAACGCCAAATAATAGCGCCATATAATAGCGCCAAATATAATAGCGGCACATTATAGCGTCAGATAATAGTGCCAAATAATATCACCAAATAATAGCACCAAATATTTGGCACCAAATATTAATAATAGCACCAAATAATAGCGTCAAATTATGGTGCCAATAATCACGCCAATATTTGGCGCTATTATTTTGCGCCAAATAATAGCGCCAATATTTAAACATTCAATAATAGCACCAATAAGAGTACCGATAATAGCACCAATAATAGCGCCAATATATTCATAGCGCCATTTAATAGCGTCAAACAATACCGCCATATAATAGCGCCAAATATTAGTGCCATATAATAGTGGCATATAATAGCGCCAAATAATAGAGCCATATTATGGTGCCAAATATAATAGCACCAAATAATAGTGCCAATATATATCCCCAATAATAGCGCCAATATATTCATAGTGCCATTTAATAAGGCCATATAATAGCGCCATATAATAGCGACAAATAGTAGCACCATATAATAGCGCCAAATATTAGCGCCATATAATAGCGCCAAATACTATCACCATATAATAGTGCCAAATATAATAGCGCCCAATAATAGTGCCAAATAATATCGTCAAATAATATCGCCAAATAATAGCACCAAATATTTGGTGCCAAATATTCATAATAGCGCTAAATATTTGGCGCATATATTCATTGTAGCGCCAAATATTTTTTGGCGCCAAATATTCATAATAGCGCCAAATAATAACGCCAAATTATAATGCCAATTAAAGTGCCAAATAATAGCGCCAATATTTTAACATTCAATAATAGCACCAAATATTCATAACAGCGCCAATATTTTAACATTCAATATATTTTCAGTGTTATTTTAACATTCAATATAATAGCCCAAATATATTTTCAGTGTTATTTTAATATTCATAATAGCGCCAATATTTTAATAGCGCCAATAATAGCACCAAATATATTTTTAGTGTTATTTTAATATTCATAATAGCGCCAATATTTTAGTAGCGCCAATATTTTAATAGCGCCAATAATAACGCCAAATAACGGCGCCAAATAATAGCGCAAAAAAATAGCGCCAATATTTTAACATTCATTAATAACGCCAAATATTCATAATAGTGCCAATATATTAATAGCAGAAAATAAAAGTGCCAAATAATTGCGCCAAATAACTGCACCAAATAATTGCGCCAAATAATAGCGTCATATAATAGCGCCAAATATTTTTTGGTGCCAAATATTTATAATAGCGCCAAAAAATAGCGCCATATAATAGCGCTAATAATAGCGCCAATATATTCATAGTAGCACCAATATATAATAGCGCCAAATAATAGCGCCAGTATATTTATAATAGTGCCAATCTTAGTACCAATATATTCATAGAGCCATTTATTCATAATAGCACCAATATATTTATAGCGCCAAAGAATTGCGCCTCATAATAGAGCAAAATAATAGAGCCAAATAATTGCGCCAAATAATTACGTCAAATAATAGAGCCAATATTTTAACATTCATTAATAGAGCCAAATATTCCTAATAGTGCCAATATATAAATAAAGCCAAATAATTGCGCCTAATAATAGCACCAAATAAGAGTGCCAAATAATTGCGCAAATATTTGCACCAAATAACATCGCCAAATAATAGCGCCAAATAATACCGCCAAATAATAGTGCCATATAATACCGCCAAATATTTTTTGGTGCCAAATATTCATAATAGCGCCAAAAAATAATGCCAAATAATTGCGCCAAATAACTACTTCAAATAATAGCACCAAATAATACCGCCAAATAATAGCGCCATATAATAGCGCCAAATATTTTTTGGCGCCAAATATTCATAATAACGCCGAATAATTGCGCCATACAATAGAGTCAAATAATCGCGTCTAATAATAGAGCCAAATAATAGCGCCATATAATGGCGCCAAATATTTTTTGGTGCCAAATAATCATAATAGCGCCAAATAATAGCACCATATAATAGCGCCAACAATAGCGTCAAATTATGGTGCCAATAACCGCGCCAATATTTGGCGCTATTATTTTGCACCAAATAATAGCGCCAATATTTAAACATTTAATAATAGCGCCTATAAAAGCGCTAATAATAGCACCAAAAATAGTGCCAATAATAGCACCAATATATTGCGTGAATAATATCGCCAATATATTCATAGCGCCATTTAATAGCGCTAAATAATAGCACCATATAATAGCGCCAAATATTAGCGCCATATAATAGCGCCATATTATAGCGCCATATAATAACACCAAATAATAGCGCCAATATATATCACCAATAATAGCTCCAATATATTCATAGTGCCATTTAATAGGGCCAAATAATAGTGCCATATAATAGCACCAAATATTAGCGCCATATAATAGTGCCAATTATTAGCGCCATATAATAGTGCCATATAATAGCGCCATATAATAGCGCCAAATATAATAGCACCAAATAATAGCGCCAAATAATAGTGCCAAATATTATCACCAAATAATAGCACCAAATATTGGCGCCAAATATTCTTAATAGCGCCAAATAATAGCACCAAATAATAGCACCAATAATAGAGCCAAATAGTAGAGCCAAATATTCATAATAGCGCCAAATATTTGGCGCCATATATTCATAGTAGCTCCAAATATTTTTGGTGCCAAATATTCATAATAGTGCCATATAATAGCTCCCTATTATATCGCCAATTAAAGTGCCAATTAATAGCGCCAATAATAGCACGAATATTTGGCGCCATATTTAGCACCAATAATATTTGGCGCCAATATTTTGTGCCTGTATTTGGTGCTATTATTCAGTGCCAAATAATAGCGCCAATATTTTAACATTCAATAATAGTGCCAAATATTCATAACAGCGCCAATATTTTAACATTCAATATATTTTCAGTGTTATTCTAACATTCAATATAATAGTGCCAAATATATTTTCAGTGTTAGATTAATATTCATAATAGTGCCAATATTTTAATAGCGCCAATAATAGGGCCAGATAATAGCACCAAATATTTTTTTACGCCAAATAATAGCGACAAAAAATAGCGCCAATATTTTATCATTAATTAATAGCTTCAAATATATTAATAGCGGAAAATAATTGCGCCTAATAATAGCGTCAAATAAAAGCGCCAAATAATTGCATCAAATATTTTCACCAACTAACTGCACCAAATAATAGCACCAAATAATAGCGCCAAATATTTTTAGGTGCCAAATATTCATAATAGCGCCAAAAATAGCGCCAAAAAATAGCCCCACATAATAGCGCCAATAATAGCGCCAATATATTCATAGCACCAATATATTCATAATAGCACCAATATATAATTACGCCAAATAATAGCACAAATATATTCATAAAAGTGCCAATAATAGCGCCAATATATTCATACCACCATTTATTCATAATAGCGCCAATATATTTATTGAAAAAAATAATTGTGCCTAATAATAGCACCAAATAATTGCGCCAAATAATTGCGCCTAATTATTGCGCCAAATAATTGTGCAAAATAATTGCGCCTAATAACAGCACCATTTAATAGCGCCATATAATAGCGCCAAATATGTTTTGGTGCAAAATATATAAATACCGCCAATATATTGCGCCAAATAATTGCGCCAAATAATTGCACTAAATAATTGCGCCTAATAAAAGCGCCAAATAATAGCACCATATAATAGTGCCAAATATTCATAATAGCACCAAATAATATCACCAAATAATAGCGCCAAATAATAGCGCCAATAATAGCATCAAATTATGGCGCCAATAATCATGCCAATATTTGCACCAATATTTAGCGCCAAATAATAGCACCAATATTTAAACATTCAATAATAGCGCCAATAAAAGCGCCAATAACAGCACCAATAATAGCGCCAATATATTCATAGCGCCATTTAATAGCGCTAAATAATAGCGCCATATAATAGCACCAAATATTCGCGCCATATAATAGCGCCAAATAATAGTGCCATATAATAGAGCCAAATAATCGTGCCAATATATAGCGCCAATATATTCATAGCACCATTCAGTAGGGCCAAATAATAGAACCGTATAATAGTGCCAAATATTAGCGTCGTATAATGGCGCCGTATAATAGCGCCAAATAATAGCGCCATATAATAGCGCCAAATATAATGCACCAAATAATAGCACCAAATAGTAGCGCCAAATAATAGCGCCAATAACATCACCAAATAATAGAGCCAAATATTCATAATAGCGCCAAATATTTGGTGCCATATATTCATAGTAGCGCCAATAAAAGCGCCAAATAATAGCCCCAATATTTGGCACCAATAATATTTGGCGCCAATATTGGTTGCCAATATTATGACATTCAATAATAGCGCCAAATATTCATAATAGCGCCAATATTTTAACATTCAATATATTTTCAGTTTTATTTTAACATTTAATATAATAGAGCCAAATATATTTTTAGTGTTATTTTAATATTCATAATAGCACCAATATTTTAATAGCCCAAATATTTTAATAGCGCCAATAATAGCGCCAAATATAATTTGGCACCAAATAATATCACCACAAAATAGCGCCAATATTTTAACCTTCATTAATAGCGCCAAATATTCATATTAGCACCAATATATTAATAACAACAAATAATTATGTCAAAAAATAGCGCCAAATAATTGCGCCCAATATTTTTTGGCGCAAAATATTCATAATAGCGACAAAAAATAGCGCCATATAATAGCGACAATCACAGCGCCAAATAATAGCGCCAATATATTCATAGCGCCAAAAAATAGCACCAATATATTCATAATAGTGACAATATATTATAGCGCCAGTATATTCATAATAGTGCCAATAGTAGCGCCAATAATAGCGCCAATATATTCATAGTACAATTTATTCATAATAGAGCCAATATATTTATAGCGCCAAATAATTGCGCCTAATAATAGCGCAAAATTATTACGCTTAATAATTGTGCCAAATTATAGTGCCAATATTTTAACATTCATTAATAGCGCCAAATATTCATAATAGCACCAATATATTAATAGCGCCAAATAAGTGCGCCTAATAATAGCGCCAAATAATAGTTCCAAATAAGTGCGCCAAATATTTGAGACAAATAACTGCGCCAAATAATAGCATAAATAGTAGCACCAAATATTTTTGGGTGCCAAATATTCATAATAGCGCCAAAAAATAGCGCCAGAAAATAGCACAAAAAAAGAGCGCCAATAATAGTGCCAAATAATAGCGCCAATATATTCATAGCGTCAAATAATAGCACCAATATATTCATAATAGCGCCAATATATTCATAGCGTCAAATAATAGCACCAATATATTCATAATAGCACCAAATAATAGCGCCAATATATAATAGCGCCAAATAATAGTGCCAATATATTCATAATAGTGCAAATAATAGCGCCAATATATTCATAGTGCCAATTATTCATAATTGCGCCAATATATTTATAGCGCAAAATAATTGCACCAACTAATAGCGCCAAATAATAGAGCCAAATAATTGCGCCAAATAATTGAACCACATAATTGCACAAAATAATTGCGCCTAATAACAGTGCCAAATAATAGCGGCATATAATATCGCCAAATATTTTTTGGCGCACAATATATAAATAGCGCCAATATATTGCTCCAAATAATTGCGTGAAATAATTATGCCAAATACTTATGCCAAATAATAGAGCCAAATAATAGCGCCATATAAAAGCGCCAAATATTTTTGGGCACCAAATATTAATAATAGCGCCAAATAATAGCACCAATAATAGCGTCAAATTATAGCACCAATAATCGCGCCAATATTTGGCGTTATTATTTTGCACCAAATTATAGTGCCAATATTTAAACATTCAATAATAGTGCCAATAAAAGCGCCAATAACAGCACCAATAATAGTGCCAATAATAGCGCCAATATATTCATAGCGCCATTTAATAGCGCCAAAAAATAGGGCCATATAATAGCGCTAAATATTAGGGCTATTTAATAGCACCACATAATAGCGCCAAATCATAGTGCCATATAATAGCGCCAAATATAATAGCGTCAAATAATAGCATAATATATAGCGCCAATAACAGCGTCAATATATTCATAGCACCATTTAAAAGGGCCAAATAATAGCGCCAAATAATAGCGCCAAATATTAGCGCCAAATACTAGCGCCATATAATAGCGCTACATAATAGCGCCATATAATAGCGCCAAATAATAGCGCTATATAATAGCGCCAATATAATAGCGCCACATAATAGCGCCAGATAATAACACCAAATAATATCACCAAATAATAGCACCAAATATTTGGCACCAAATATTCATAATAGAGCCAAATAATAGCGCCAAATAATAGCGCCAAATAATAGCACAAATATTTTAACATTCAATATATTTTCATTGTTATTTTAACATTCAATATTATAGAGCGAAATATATTTTCAGTGTTATTTTAATATTCATAATAGCACTAATATTTTAATAGCACAATTATTTTAATAGCGCCAATAATAGCACCAAAGAATGGCGCCAAATATTATTCGGCACCAAATAATAGCGTCAATATTTTAACATTCATTAATAGCACCAAATATTCAAAATAGTGCCAAAAATATTAATAGCAGCATATAATTGCGCCTAATAATAGCGCCAAATATTTGCGCCAAATAATAGCGCCAAATAACTGCGCAAAATAATAGCGCCAAATAATAGCGCCAAATATTTTTTCACGCCAAATATTAATAATAGCGCCAAAAAATAGCACCAAAA
The DNA here is from genome assembly GCA_963277665.1 of Viscum album. Classification (NCBI taxonomy): domain Eukaryota; kingdom Viridiplantae; phylum Streptophyta; class Magnoliopsida; order Santalales; family Viscaceae; genus Viscum; species Viscum album. The sequence continues at coordinate 901,568,465 of OY728127.1, forward strand.
AATAATGTCATATAATAGCACCAATAATAACGCCAAATAATAGCGCCAACAATAGCGCCAATATATTCATAGTGCCAAATAATAGTGCCAATATATTCATAATAGCGCCAATATATAATAACGCCAAATAATAGCGACAGTATATTCATAATAGTTCCAATATTAGCGTCAATATATTCATAGCGCCATTATTCATAATAGCGCCAATATATTTATAGCGCCAAATAATTGCGCCAAATAATTGCGCCTAATAATAGCACCAAATATTAGCTTCAAATAATAGCGTAAAATAATTGCACCAAATAAAAGCACCAAATAATAGCGCCAATATTTTAACATTCATTAATAGCGCCAAATATTTATAATAGCACCGATATATTAATAACGCCAAATAATAGCACCTAATAATAGCGGCAAATAATAGCGCCAAATAATTGCGTCAAATGTTTGTGCCAAATAAGAGCGCCAAATAATACCACCAAATAATAATGCGATATAATGGCGCCAAATATTCGTAATAGCGCCAAAAAATAGCGCCAAAAAATAGCATCAAATAATTGCGCCAACAATAGCACCAATATATTCATAGCACCAAATAATAGCACCAATATATTTATAATATCCCCAATATATAATAGCACCAATATATTCATAATAGTGCCAATAATAGTGCCAATAATAGCCCCAATATATTCATAGTTCCATTTATACATAATAGCGCCAATATATTTATGGCGCAAAATAATAGCGCCAATATATTTATGGCGCAAAATAATAGGGCCAAATAATAGCCCCAAATAATAGCACCAAATAATTGCGCAAAGTAACTGTGCCAAATAATTGCGCCTAATAACAGCGCCAAATAATAGCACCATGTAATAGCGCCAAATATTTTTTGGCGCAAAATATATAAATAGCACCAATATATTGCACCAAATAATTGCGCCAAATAATTGCACCAAATAATTGCGCCAAATAATTGCGCCTAATAATAGTGCCAAATAATAGCACCATCTAATAGCGCTAAATATTTTTTAGCGCCAAATATTAATAATAGCACCAAATAATAGCGCCAAATAATAGCGCCAATAGTAGCGTTAAATTATGGCGCCAATAATCACGCCAATATTTGGCACCAATATTTGGCGCCAATACTTGGCGTTATTATTTTACACCAAATAATAGTGCCAATATATAAACATTCAATAATAGCACCAATAAAAGCACCAATAACAACACCAACAATAGCACCAATAATAGCACCATTATATAGCGCCAATAATAGCACCAATATATTCATAGCGCCATTTAATAGTGCCAAATAATAGCGCCATATAATTGCGCCAAATATTGGCCCCATATAATAGCAATATATAATAGCGCCATATAATAGCGCCAAATAATAGCGCCATATAGTAGAGCCAAATATAATAGCGCCAATAATATCACCAATATATTCATAGCGCCATTTAATATGGCTAAATAATAGCGCCATATAATCACGGCAAATATTAGCGCCATATAATAGCGCGATATAATAGCGCCATATAATAGCCCTAAATAATAGTGCCATATAATAGCGCCAAATAATAGAACCAAATAATATCGCCAAATAATTTCGCCAAATAATAGCACCAAATATTTGGTTCCAAATATTCATAATTGAGCCAAATAATAGCGCCAAATAATAGCGCAAATAATGGCACCAAATAATAGAGTCAAATATTCATAATAGAGCCAAATATTTGGCTCCATATATTCATAGTAGCCCCAAATATTTTTTGGTGCCAAATATTCATAATAGCACCAAATTATAGCGCCAATAAACGCGCCAAATAATAGCGCCAATAATAGCCCCAATATTTGGCGACAATAATATTTGGGGCTATTATTTGGCGCCAAATAATAGCGCCAATATATTAACATTCAATAATAGCGCCAAATATTCATAATAGAGCCAATATTTTAAAATTAAATATATTTTTAGTGTTATTTTAACATTCAATATAAAAGAGCCAAATATATTATCAATGTTATTTTAATATTCATAATAGCGCCAATATTTTAATAGCACCAATAATAGTGTAAAATTATAGCGCCAAATATTATTTGACACAAAATAATAGCGCCAAATAATAGTGACAAAAAATAGCGTCAATATTTTAACATTCATTAATAGCATCAAATATTCATAATAGCCCCAATATATTAATAGCGGCAAATAATTGCGCCTAATAATAGCGCCAAATAATAGCGCCAAATAAGTGCGCCAAATAATTGTGCCCAATAACTGCGCCAAATAACTACGCCAAATAATAGCGCCAAATATTTTTTGGCGCCAAATATTCATAATAGCGCCAAAAAATAGTGCCATATAATAGCGCCAAATATTTTTTGGCTCCAAATATTCATAATAGCGACAAATAATAGCGCTAAATAATGCCGCCAATAATAGCGTCAAATTATGGCACCAATAATCGTGCCAATATTTGGCGCTATTATTTTGCGCCAAATAATAGCGCCAATATTTAACCATTCAATAATAGCGCCAATGAAATTGCCAATAACAACACCAATAATAGCGCCATTATATAGCACCAATAATAGCACCAATATATTCATAGCCGCATTTAATAGCGCCAAATAGTAGGCGCCATATAATAGCGCCAAATATTGGCGCCATATAATAGCCCCATATAATAGCGCCAAATAATAGCGCCATATAGTAGCACCAAATATAATAGTGCCAAATAATAGCACCAATATATAGCGCCAATAATATCGCTAATATATTCGTAGCGCCATTTAATAGGGCCAAATAATAGCACCAAATATTAGCGCCATATAATAGCGCGATATAATAGCACCATATAATAGCACCAAATAATAGCGCCATATAATAACACCAAATATAATAGCGTCAAATAATAGTGCCAAATAATGGCGCCTAATAATAGTGCCATATATTCATAGTAGCGCCAAATATTTTTTGGCACCAAATATTAATAATAGCGCCAAATAATAGCGCCAATAAAAGCGCCAAATAATAGCGCGAATATTTTAACTTTCAATAATTGCGCCAAATATTCATAATAGCGTCAATATTTTAACATTCAATATACTTTCAATGTTATTTTAACATTCAATATAATAGCGCCAAATATATTTTCAGTGTTATTTTAATATTCATAATAGCCTAAACATTTTAATAGCGCTAATATTTTAATAGCGCCAATAATAACGCACCAATAATAGCGCCAATATATTCATAGCGCCATTTATTTAAAATAGCACCAATTTATTTATAGAGCAAAATAATTGCGCCTAATAATAGCGCCAAATAATAGCGCCAAATAATTGCGCCAAATAATTGGGCCAAATAATTGCGCAAAATAATTTCGCCTAATAACAACGCAAGATAATAGCGCCATATAATAGCACCAAATATTTTTGGCGAAAAATATATAAATAGTGCCAATATATTTCCCTAAATAATTACACCAAATAATTGTGCCTAATAATAGCGCCATATAATATGTCAAATATTTTTTGGTGCAAATATTCATAATAGCGCCAAATAATAGCGCCAAATAAAAGCTCCAAATAATAGTGACAATAATAGCGTCAAATTATGGCACCAATAATCGCACCAATATTTGGCACTATTATTTTGCGCCAAATAATATATCCAATATTTAAACACTCAACAATAGCGCCAATAAAATTGCCAATAACAGCACCAATAATAGAGACATTATATAGCTCCCTTATATAGCCCCAATATATTCATAGCGTCATTTAATAGCGCCAAATAATAGCATCATAGAATAGCGCAAAATATTGGCGCCATATAATAGCTTCATATAATAGTGGCAAATAATAGCGCTATATAGTAGCACCAAATATAATAGCGCCAAATAATAGCACCAATATATAGCGCCAATAATATCGCCAATATATTCATAGCGCCAATTAATAGGGCCAAATAATAGCACCATATAAAAGTGCCAAATATTAGGGCCATATAATAGCGCGACATAATAGCGCCATATAATAGCACCAAATAATAGCGCCATATAATAATGCCTAATATAATAGTGCCAAATAATAGTGCCAAATAATAGAGGCAAATAATAGTGCCATATATTCATAGTAGCACCAAATATTTTTTGGCACCAAATATTAATAATAGGGCCAAATAATAGCGCTAATAAAAGTGCCAAATAATAGCGGCAATATTTTAACATTCAATATACTTTCAGTTTTATTTTAACATTCAATATAATAGCGCCAAATATATTTTCAGTGTTATTTAAATATTCATAATAGCGCCAACATTTTTATAGCGCCAATATTTTAATAGCGCAAATAATAATGCCAAATAATAGTGCCAATATTTTAACATTCATTAATAGCACCAAATATTCATAATAGCGCTAATATATTAATAGCGGAAAATTATTGCGCATAATAAGAGCGCCAAATAATAGCGCCAAATAATATCACCAAATAAATACGCCAAATATCAGCGCCAAATAACAGCGCCTAATAATAGCAGCATATAATAGCACCAAATATTTTTTGGCGCCAAATATTCATAATAGAGCCAAAAAATAGCGCCATATAACAGTGCCAATAATAGCGCCAATATATTCATAGAGCCAGATAATAGTGCCAATATATACATAATAGCGCCAATATATAATACCGCCAATTAATAGCCCTAGTATATTCATAATAGTGCCAATAATAGCGCCAAACAATTCATAGCGCCATTTATTTATAATAGTGCCAATATATTCATAGCGCCATTTATTCATAGTAGCGGCAATATATTTATAGCACCAAATAATTGCGCCTAATAATTGCGCCAAATAATTGCGCCAAATAATTGCACCAAATAATAGCGCCAATATTTTAACATTCATTAATATCTACAAATATTCATAATAGCGCCAATATATTAATAGCGCCAAATAATTGTGTCTAATAGTAGCGCTAAAAATAGCGCCAAATAACTGCGCCAAATAAGAGCGCTAAATAATTGCGCCAAATAATAGCGCCAAATAATAGCGTCTAATAATAGCGCTAATAATAAATAGCCCCATATAATAGTGCCAAATATTAGTGCCATATTATATCCCCATATAATAGAGCAAATCATAGCGCCATATAATAGCGCCAAATAATAGCACCAATATGTCGCGCCAATAATAACACCAATATTTTCATAGCACCATTTAATAGGGCCAAATAATAGCGCCATAAAATAGCACCAAATATTTGCGCCAAATATTAGCACCATATAATAGCGCTATATAATAGTTCCATATAATAACACCAAATAATAGCGCCATATAATAGCGCCAAACATAATAGCGGCACATTATAGTGTCAGATAATAGCGCCAAATAATATCACCAAATTATATGACCAAATATTTGGCGCCAAATATTCATAATAGCGCCAAATAATAGCATCAAATTATGGCACCAATAATTGTGCAAATATTTGGCGCTATTATATTGTGCCAAATAATAGCACGAATATTTAAACATTCAATAATAGCGCCAGTAACAGTACCGATAATAGCATAAATAACAGAACCAATAATCGCACCAATAATAGCGCCAATATATATCACCAATATATTCATAATGCCATTTAATAGCGCCAAACAATAGCGTCATATAATAGCGCCAAATATTAGCGCCATATAATAGTGGCATATAATAGCGCCATATAATAGCGCGAAATAATAGAGCCATATTATAGCGCCAAATAATAGTTCCAATATATATCCCCAATAATAGCTCCAATATATTCATAGCGCCATTTAATAGGGCCAAATAATAGCACCACATAATAGCGACAAATATTAGCGTCATATAATAGCGCCAAATATTAGCGCCATATAATAGCTTCATATAATAGCGCTATATAATAGCGCCAAATATAATAGCGCCAAATAATAGTGCCAAATAATAGCGCCAAATAATATCGCCAAATAATAGCACCAAATATTTAGCGCCAAATATTCATAATAGCGCCAAATATTTGGCGCCATATATTCATTATAGCGCCAAATATTTTTTGGCGCAAAATATTCATAATAGCGCCAAATAATAACGCCAAATTATAACGCCAATAAAAGCGCCAATAATAGCGCCAATATTTGGCGCCAATATTTGTCACCAACAATATTTGGCGCCAATATTTTAACATTCAATAATAACACCAAATATTCATAACAGCGCCAATATTTTAACATTCAATATATTTTCAGTGTTATTTTAACATTCAATATAGTAGCCCCAAATATATTTTCAGTGTTATTTTAATATTCATAATAGCGCCAATATTTTAATAGCACCAATATTTTAATAGCGCCAATAATAGCGCCAAATATATTTTCAGTGTTATTTTAATATTCATAATAGCGCCAATATTTTAGTAGCGCTAATATTTTAATAGTGCCAATAATAGCACCAAATAATGGCGCCAAATATTATTTGGCACCAAATAATAGTGCAAAAAAATAGCGCCAATATTTCATTAATAACCCCAAATATTCATAATAGTGCCAATATATTAATAGCGTCAAATAAAAGCGCCAAATAACTGCGCCAAATATTAGCACAAAATAACTGCGCCAAATAATTGCGCCAAATAATAGCACCATATAATAGCGCCAAATAATAGCGCCATATAATAGCGCCAAATATTTTTTGGTGCTAAATATTCATAATACCGCCAAAAAATAGCGCCATATAATAGAGCTAATAATAGCGCCAAATAATAGCGCCAATAACGGTGCCAATATATTCATAGTGCCAAATAATAGCCCCAATATATTAATAATAGCGCCAATATATAATAGCGCCAAATAATAGCGCCAGTATATTCATAATAGTGCCAATATTAGCGCCGGTATATTCATAGCACCATTTATTCATAATAGAGCCAATATATTTATAGCGCCAAATAATTCTGCCTCATAGTAGCGGTAAATAATAGTGCCAAATAATTGCGCCAAATAATTATGCCAAATAATAGAGCCAATATTTTAACATTCATTAATATTGCCAAATATTCCTAATAACGCCAATATATTAATAAAGCCAAATAATTACGCCTAATAATAGCACCAAATAAGAGAGCCAAATAATTGCACCAAATAACTACACCAAATAATAGCTCCAAATAATACCTCCAAATAATAGCGCCATATAATAGCGCCAAATATTTTTTGGCGCCAAATATTCATAATAGCGCCAAAAAATAACGCCATATAATAGCGCCAAATAACTGCTTCATATAATAGCGCCAAATAATAGCGCCAAATAATAGCGCCATTTAATAGCGCCAAATATTTTTTGGAGCCAAATATTTATAATAGCACCAAAAAATATCGCCATATAACAGAGACAAATAATTGCGCCTAATAATAGCGCCAATATATTCTTAATAATGCCAATATATTATAGCACCAAATAATAGCGCCAGTATATTCATAATAGTGCCAATAATAGCGCCAGTAATAGTGCCATTAATTCATAATAGCGCCAATATATTTATAGCGACAAATAGTTGCGCCTAATAATAGTGCCAAATAATTGCGCCAAATAATTGCTCCAAATAATAGTGCCAATATTTTAATATTCATTAATAGAGCCAAATATTCATAATAGAGCCAATATATTAATAACACCAAATAAGTGCGCCAAATAATAACGACAAATAATAGCGCCAAAAAATAGCACCATATAATAGCACCAAGTATTTTTTGGCGCCAAATATTCATAATAGCGCAAAATAATAGCACCAAATGATAGCACCAAATAATAGCACCAATAATAGCGTCAAATTATGGTGCCAATAATAGCACCAATATATTCATTGCGCCATATAATAGCGCCAATATATTCATAATATCGCCAATATATAATAGCATCAAATAATAGTGCCAATATATTCATAATAGTGCCAATAATAGTTCCAATAATAACGCCAATATATTCATAGCGCCATTTATTCATAATAGCACCAATATATTTATAGCACAAAATAATTGCGCCTAATAATAGCGTCAAATAATAGCGCCAAATAATTGCGCCAAATAATTGCGCCAAATAATTGCGCCAAATAATTGCGCAAAATAATTGTTCCTAATAACAGCGCCAAATAATAGCGGCATATAATAGCGCCAAATGTTTTTTGGCGAAAAATATATAAATAGTGCCAATTTATTGCGCCAAATAATTGCGCCAAATAATTGCGCCAAATACTTGCGCCTAATAATAGCGCCAAATAATAGAACCATATAATAGAGCCAATAATAGCACCAATGATAGCGCCAATAATTGCATCAATAATAGCACCAATATATTCATAGCGCCATTTAATAGCGCAAAATAATAGCACCATATAATAGCACCAAATATAAGCGCCGTATAATAGCCCCATATAATAGCGCAAATCATAGCGTCGTATAGTAGCGCCAATATATCGCGCCAATAATAGCACCAATATATTCGTAGCGCCATTTAATAGGGCCAAATAATAGCACCAATAATAGCACCAATAATAGCACCAATAATAGCGCCAATAATAGCACCAATAATAGCGCCAATAATAGCACCAATAATAGCGCCAATAATAGCACCAATAATGGAGCCAATAATAGCACCAATATATTCATAGCGCCATTTTATAGCGCAAAATAATAGCACCATATAATAGCGCCAAATATAAGCGCCATATAATAGCCCCATATAATAGCGCAAAGTATAGCGTCATATAGTAGCGCCAAATAATAGCGCCAATATATCGCGCCAATTATAGCGCCAATATATTCGTAGCGCCATTTAATAGGGCCAAATAATAGCGCCATAAAATAGCACCAAATATTAGCGCCAAATATTAGCACCATATAATAGCGCAATATAATAGCACCATATAATAACGCCAAATAATAGCGCCAAATATAATAGCGGCACATAATAGCATCAGATAACAGTTCCAAATAATATCACCAAATAATAGCACCAATTATTTGGCGCCAAATATTCACAATAGCGCCAAATAATAGCGCCAAATAATAGCACCAAATAATAGCGCAAATAATAGAGAGAAATAATAAAGCCAAATATTCATAATAGCACCAAATATTTGGCGCCATATATTCATAGTAGTGCCAAATATTTTTTGGCGCCAAATATTCATAATAGCGGCAAATTATAGCGCCAAATTATAGCACCAATATAAGCGCCAAATAATAGCGCCAATAATAGCGTCAATATTTGGCGGCAATCTTTGGCGCAAATATTTGGCGCTATTATTTGGCGCCAAATAATAGCACCAATATTTTAACATTCAATAATAGCGCCAAATATTAATAATAACACCATTATTTTAACATTCAATATAATATCGCCAAATATATTTTCAGTGTTATTTTAATATTCATAATAGCCTCAATATTTTAATAGCACCAATATTTTAATATCACCAATAATAGCGCCAATGTATGGCGCCAAATATTTTTTGGCGCTAAATAATAGCACCAATATTTTAACATTCATTAATATCGCCAAATATTCATAAAAGTGCCAATATATTAATAGCGGTATATAAATGAACCTCATAATATCACCAAATAATAGCGCTAAATAATAGCGCCATATAATAGAACATACTATTTTTTGGTGCCAAATATTCATAATAGCGCAAAAAAATTCCGCAAAAAAATAGCACCAAAAAATTGCGCAAAAAAAGCGCCAATAATAGCACCAAATAATTGCGCCAATAAATTCATAGCACCAAATAATATCGCTAATATATTCATAGTAGCGCCAATAAATAATAGTGCAAAAAAATAGCGCTAGTATATTCATAATAGTTCCAATATTAGCACCAATATATTCATAGTGCCATTTATTCATAATAGCGCCAATATATTTATAGCGCCAAATAATTGCGCCTAAAAATATCGCCAAATAATAGCGCCAAATGATTGCGCCAAATAATGGTGCCAAATAATAGCGCCAATATTTTAACATTCATTAATAGCGCCAAATATTCATAATAGCGCCAATATATTAATAGTGCCAATATATTAATAGCGTCAAATAACTGCGCCTAATAATAGCGCCAAATAATAGGGCCAAATAATAGCACCAAATATTTGCGCCAAATAATACTGCCAAATAATAGTTCCATATAATGGCGCCAAATATTTTTTGGCACCGAATTTTCATAATAGCGCCAAAAAATAGCACAAAAAAATATCGTCAATAATAGCGCCAATATATTCATAATAGCGCCAATATATAATAGTGCCAAATAATAGTGTCTATATATTCATAATAGTGCCAATAATAGCGCCAATAATAGCGCCAATATATTCATAGCTTCATTTATTCATAATAGCGCAAATATATTTATAGCCCAAATTAATAGTGCCCAATAATAGCTCCAAATAATAGCGCTAAATAATTGTGCCAATTAATTATGCCAAATAATTGCGCCTAATAACAGCGCCAAATAATAGTTCCATATAATCGCACCAAATATTTTTTGGACCAAAATATAGAAATAGTGCCTTTATATTGCGCCAAATAATTAAGCCAAATAATTGCGCCAAATAATAGCGCCATATAATAGCGCCAAATATTTTTTGGTGCCAAATATTCATAATAGCGCCAAATAATAGCGGCAAATAATAGCGCCAATAATAGCGTCAAATTATGGTGCCAATAATCGCGCTAATATTTGGCGCTATTATTTTGCGCCACATTATAGCACCAATATTTAAACATTCAATAATAGCACCAATAAAAGCGCCAATAACAACACCAATAATAGCGCCAATAATAGCACCATTATATAGTCCCAATAATAGCGCCAATATATTGATAGCACCATTTAATAGCTCCAAATAATAGCGCCATATAATAGGGCCAAATATTGGCTCCATATAATAGCGCCATTTAATAGGGCCATATAAAAGGGCCAAATAATAGCGCCATATAGTTGCACCAAATATAATAGCGCCAAATACTAGTGCCAATATATAGTGCCAATAATATCGCCAATATATTCATAGCCCCATTTAATATGGCTAAATAATAGCGCCATATAATAGCGCCAAATATTTGTGCCATATAATAGCGCGATATAATAGCGCCATATAATAGCGCCAAATAATAGTGCCATATACTAGCGCCAAATATAATAGCACCAAATAATAGCGCCATATAATTTCACCAAATAATAGCACCAACTATTTGCTTCCAAATATTCATAATAGCGCCAAATAATAGCGGCGACAATGGCGCCAAATAATAGATCCAAATATTCATAATAGCGCCAAATATTTGGCGCCAAATATTCATAGTAGCGCAAAATATTTATTGGCGCCAAATATTCATAATAGCATCAAATAATAGCACCAAATTATAGCGCCAATAAAAGTGCCAAAATATTTATAGCGTCAAATAATAGCACCAATATTTGGCGCCAATATTTGGCACTGTTATTTGGCGGCAAATAATAGCGCCAATATTTTAACATTCAATAATAGCGTCAAATATTCATAATAGTGCCAATATTTTAACATTCAATAAATTTTTAGTGTTATTTTAACATTTAATATAATAGCGCCAAATATATTTTCAGTGTTATTTTAATATTCATAATAGCACCAATATTTTAATAGCACCAATAATAGGGCCAAAAAATAGCGCCAAATATAATTGGGCACCAAATAATAGCGCCAAAAAATAGTGTCAAATAATAGTGAAAAAACAGCGCCAAAAAATAGCGCAAATATTTTAACATTCATTAATAGCGCCAAATATTCATAATAGTGCCAATATATTAATAGCGGCAAATAATCGCACCCAATAATAGCGCCAAATAATATTGTCAAATAATTGCGTCAAATAACTACCCCAAATAACTGAGCCAAATAACTGCGCCAATTAATACGCCAAATAATAGCGCCATATAATAGCGCCAAATACTTTTTGGGGCTAAATATTCATAATAGCGCTAAAAAATAGCGCCAAAAAATAGTGACATATAATAGCGCTGATAATAGCGCCAAATAATAGCGCCAATAAGAGCACCAATATATTTATAGCGCCAAATAATAGCGCCAATATATTCATAATAGAGCTAAATATAATAGCGACAAATAATAGCGCCATTATATTTATAATAGTTCCAATATTAGCGCCAATATATTCATAGAGAGATTTATTCATAATAGCGCCAATATATTTATAGCGCCAAATAATTGTGTCTAATAATAGTGCCAAATAATTGTTCCAAATAATTGCGCCAAATAATAGCGCCAATATTTTAACAGTTATTAATAGCGCCAAATATTCATAATAGTGCCAATATATTAATAGCTCCAAATAATTGTGCCTAATAATAGTGCCAAATAATAGTGCCAAATAATTGCGCCAAATATTTTTCACAAAATAACTGCACCACATAATAGCGCCAAATAATACCACCGAATAATAGTGTCATAAAATGGCGCCAAATATTTTTTGGCGCCAAATATTCATAATAGCACCAAAAAATAGTGCCAATATACTTATAGCGCCAAATAATAGCGCCAATATATTCATAATAGTGCCAATATATAATAGCACCAATATATTCATAATAGTACCAATAATAGCGCCAATAATAACGCTAATATATTCAAAGCTCTATTTATTCATAATAGCGCAAATATATTTACAGTGCGAAATAATATCACCAAATAATTGCGGCAAATAATATCGCCAATATATTCATAATGTTGCCAATAATATTGCCAATAATAGCGCCAATGTATTCATAGCGCCATTTATTCATAAATGTTGCCATATATTTATAGCAAAATAATAGAGCCTAATAATAGCACCAAATAATTGTGCCAAATAATTCCGCCAAATAATTGCACCAAATTATTACACAAAATAATTGCACCTAATAACAACGCCATATAATAGCGCCAAATATTTTTTTGTGCAAAATATATAAATAGCGCCAATATATTGTGCCAAATAATTACGCCAAATAATTGCGCCATATAATTGCACCTAATAATAGTGCCAAATAATAGCGCATTATAATAGCGCTAAATATTCATAATAGCACCGAATAATATCGCCAAATAATAGCGCCAAATAATAGCGCCAATAATACCGTCAAATTATGGCGCCAATAATCGCGCAAATATTTGGCGCCAATATTTTGCGCCAAATAATAGCGCTAATATTTAAACATTCAATAATAGCACCAATAAAAGCGCCAATAATAGCACCAATAATATAACCAATAATAGCACCAATATATAGCGTCAATATATTCATAGTGGAAAATAATAGCCCCATATAATAGCGACAAATATAATAGTGCCAAATAATCGCGCCAATATATAGCGCCAATAATAGCACCAATATATTCATAGCGCCATTTAATAGAGAAAAATAATAGCGCCATATAATAGTGCCAAATATTAGGGCCATATAATAGCCCCATATAATAGCACAATATAATAGTGCCAAATATATAAGCGCCAAATAATAGCACCAAATAATATCGCCAAATAATAGCGCCAAATATTTGGCACCGAATACTAATAATATCGCCAAATAATGGGGTCAATAATAGCGCCAAATAATAGAGCCAAATATTCATAATAGCGCCAAATATTTGGCGCCATATATTCATAGTAGTGCCAAATATTTTTTGGCACCAAATATTCATAATAGCACCAAAATATAGCACCAATTTATAGTGCCAATAATTGCGCCTAAGAATAGTGCCAAATAATAGTGCCACAAAATTGCGCCAAATAATTGCACCAAATAATAGCGCCAATATTTTAACATTCATTAATATCGCCAAATATTAATAATAGCGCCAATATATTAATAGCGTCAAATAATTGCCCCTAATAATAGCGCCAAATAATAGCACCAAATAATAGCGCCAAATATTAGCGCCAAATAATAGCGCCAAATAATTGTGCCATATAATGGCGCCAAATATTTTTTGGTGCCAAATATTCATAATAGTGCCAAAAAATATCGCCAAAAAATAGCTCCAATAATAGCACTAAATAATAGCGCCAATATATTATAGCGCCAAATAATAGCGCCAATATATAATAACACCAAATAATAGCGCCATATAATAGCACCAAATATTTTTTGGCCCAAAATATATAAAATGCGCCAATATATTGCACCAAATAATTGCACCAAATAATTGTGCCAAAAAATAGCACCAAATAATAGCACCAAGAATATCGCCAATATATTTATAACGCCAAATAATAGCGCCAATATATAATAACGCCAAATAATAGCGCCAATATATTCATAATAGTGCCAATAATAGCGCCAATATATTCATAGCTCCATTAATTAATAATAGCACAAATATATTTATAGCGCCAAATAATAGCGCCAATATATTCATAATAGTGCCAATAATAGCGCCAATATATTCATAGCGTCGTTTATTCATAATTGCACCTATATATTTATAGCGCAAAATAATTGAGCTTAATAATAGCGCCAAATAATAGCTCCAAATAATTAGGCCAAATAATTGTGCCAGATAATTGCGCCACATAATTGCGCTAAATAATTGCGCCTAATAACATCGCCAAATAATAGCTCCATATAATAGCGGCAAATATTTTTTGACACAAAATATATAAATAGAACCAATATATTGCGCCAAATAATTGCACCAAATAATTGCGCCTAATAATAGCTCCAAATAATAGCGCCAAATAATCATTATAGCACCAAAAAATTGCGCCAAATAATAGCACCAATAATAGTGTCAAATTATGGAAGCAATAATCGTGCCAATATTTGGCGCCAATATTTTGCACCACATAATAGCGCCAATATTTAAACATTCAATAATCGCACCAATAAAAGCGCAATAACAGCACCAATAATAGCGCAAATAATGGCGCAAATATATAGCGCCAATATATTCATAGTGCCATTTAATAGCGCCAAATAATAGCACCATATAATTGCACCAAATATTAGTGCCATATAATAGTGCCATATAATAGTGCCATATAATGGCGCCAAATAATAGCGTCATATAATGGCACCAAATATAATAGCGCCAAATAATCGCGCCAATATATAGCTCCAATATATTTATAGCGCCATTTAATAGGGCCAAATAGTAGCGCCATATAATAGCATCAAATATTATGGGCATATAATAGCGCCATATAATAGCGCCAAATAATAGCGCCAAATATAAGAGCGCCAAACAATAGCGCCAAATAATAGCGCAACATAATATCGCCAAATAATAGCACCAAATATTTGGTGCCAAATATTCATAATAGCACTAAATAATAGTGCCAATAATAGCACCAAATAATAGATCCAAATATTTATAATAGCGCCAATTATTTGGCGCCATATATTCATAGTAGTGCCAAATATTTTTTGGCGCCAAATATTCATAATAGCGCAAAATAATAGTGCCAAATTATAGCTTCAATAAAAGCACCAAATAATAGCGTAAATATTTGGTGACAATAATATTTGGGGCCAATATTTGGCGCCAATATTTGGCACTATTATTTTGTTCCAAATAATAGCACCAATATTTTAACATTCAATAAGAGCGCCAAATATTCATAATAGCGCGAATATTTTAACATTCAGTATATTTTCAGTGTTATTTTAACATTCAATATAATAGCACCAAATATATTTTCAGTGTTATTTTAATATTCATAATAGTGCCAATATTTTAATAGCACCAATATTTTAATAGCACCAATATTTTAATAGAACCAATATTTTAATAGCACCAATATTTTAATAGCCCCTATAATAGCCCCAAACAATGGAGCCAAATATTATCTAGCGCCAAATAATAGCACCAATATTTTAACATTCATTAATATCACCAAATATTCATAATAGTTCCAATATATTAAAAGCGGCATATAATTGTGCCTAATAATAGCGCCAAATAATTGCGCCAAATAATTACGCCAAATAATTGAGCCAAATAATTGCGCAAAATAACTGCGCCAAATAATAGCGCCAAATAATAGTGCCAAATAATTGCGTCAAATAACAGCGCCAAATAATAGGGCAATATAATAGCGCCAGATATTTTTTGGTGCAAAATATATAAATGGCACCAATATATTCATAGTGCCAAATAATTGAGCCAAATAATTGCGCCAAATAATTGTGCCTAACAATAGCGCCAAACAATAGCGCCAAATAATTGCGCCAAATAATTGCGCCAGATAATTGCGCCAAATAAGTGCGCAAAATAATTTCGCCTAATAACAGCAGCAAATAATAGCACTATATAATAGCGCCAAATATTTTTTGGCGAAAAATATATAAATAGCGCCAAATAATAGCATCAAATATTTATGCAAAATATCTACGCCAAATAATAGCGCCAAATAATACCGCCAAATAATAACACCATATAATAGCGCCAAATATTTTTTGGCGCGAAATATACATAATAGCCCCAAAAATAGCGCTATATAATAGCGCCATATAATTGCGCCTAATAATAGCGCCAAATAATAACGCCATATAATAGTGCCAAATATTTTTTGGCGCCAAATATTCATTATAGCGCCAAATAATAGCACCAAAATAATAGCGCCAAATAATAGGGCAAATAATAGCATCAAATTATGGCGCCAATAATCGCGCCAATATTTGGCGCTATTATTTTGCGCCAAATAGTAGCGTCAAATTATGGCACCAATAATCGCGCCAATATTTGGCGCTATTATTTTGCGCCAAATAATAGCGCCAATATTTAAACATTCAATAATAGCACCAATAAAAGTCCCAATATAAGCACCAATAATAGCGCCAATAATAGCGCCAATATATAGCGCCAATAATAGTGCCAATATATTCATAGCGCCATTTAATAGTTCCAAACAATAGCGCCATATAATAGCGCCAAATTTTAGCACCATATAATAGAGCCATATAATAGCGCCATATAATAGCGCCAAATAATAGCGCCTATAATATCGCCAAATATAATAGAGCCAAATAATAGCGCCAATATATATCCCAAATAATAGCACCAATATATTCATAATGTCATTTAATAGGGCCAAATAATAGTGCCATATAATAGAGACAAATATGAGCACCATATAATAGCGCCAAATATAATAGCGCCGAATAATAGCACCAAATAATATCGCCAAATAATAGCACCAAATATTTGGTGCCAAATATTCATAATAGCGCCAAATAATAGTGCCAAATAATAGTGCCAAATAATAGCGCCAATAATAGCGCCCAATAATAGAGCAAAATATTCATAATAGCGCCCAATATTTGGCGCCATATATTCATAGTAGCGCCAAATATTTTTTGGCGACAAATATTCATAATACCGCCAAATGATGATGCCAAATTATAACTCCAATAAAAGCGCCAAATAATAGCGCCAATATTTGGCCCCAATAATATTTGGCGCTAATATTTGGCACCAGTATTTGACGCTATTATTTGGCGCCAAATAATAGCTACAATATTTGGCGCCAATATTTGGCACCAATAATATTTGGCGCTAATATTTGGCTCCAGTATCTGGCCCTATTATTTGTCGCCAAATAATTGCGCCAATATTTTAACATTCAATATATTTTCAGTGTTATTTTAACATTCAATATAAGAGCGCCAAATATATTTTCAGTGTTATTTTAATATTCCTAATAACGCCAATATTTTAATAGCACCAATATTTTAATAGCGCCAACAATAGAACCAAATAATAGCGCCAAATATTATTTTGCACCAAATAATAGCGCCAAATATTATTTTGCGCCAAAAAAGAGTGCTAATATTTTAACATTAATTAATAGCGCCAATATATTTATATAGCGGCAAATAATTGCGCCTAATAACTGCGCCAAATAATAGCGCCAAATAATAGCGCCAAATAACAACACCATATAATAGCGCCAAATATTTTTAGGCGCCAAATATTCATAATAGCGCAAAAAAATAGCACCATATAATAGTGCCAATAATAACGCCAAATAATATCGTCAATAATAGCTCCAAATAATTGTGGCAATATATTCATAATAGCGCCAATATATAATAACGCCTAATAATAGCACCAATATATTTATAATAATGCCAATAATAGCGCCAATATATTCATAGTGCCATTTACTAATAATAGCGCCAATATATTTATAGCACAAAATAATTGCGCCTAATAATACCGCCATATAATAGCACCAAATAATAGCGTCAAATAATAGCGCCAAATAATTGCGCCATATATTTTTTGGCGCCAAATATTCATAATAGCGACAAAAAATTGCGCAAAAAAAAGCGCAAAAAAAGCGCCATATATTAGAGCCAATAATAGCGCCAAATAATTGCGCCAATATATTTACAGTGCTAAAATAATTGCACCTAATAATAGCACCAAAAAACAGTGCCAAATAATTGCACCAAATAATTGTGCCAAATAATTACGCAAAATAATTGATCCAAATAATTGCGCAAAATAATTGCGCCTAATAATAGTGCCAAATAACCGCGCCAAATAATAGCACCATATAATAGCGCCAAATATTTTTTGGTGCAAATTATATAAATAGCGCCAATATATTGCGCCAAATAATTTCGCCAAATAATTTCACCAAATAATTGGGCCAAATAATTGCACCTAATAATAGTGCCGACTAATAGCGCCATATAATAGCGCCAAATATTTTTTGGCACCAAATATTCATAATAGTGTCAAATAATAGCACCAAAATAAAAGCACCAAATAATAGCACCAATAATAGCGTCAAATTATGGGGCCAATAATCACGTCAATATTTGGCACTATTATTTTGCGCCAAATAATAGCGCCAATATTTAAACACTCAATAATAGCGCCAATAAAAGCGCCAATAAAAGCACCAATAATAGCGTCAATAATAGCGCCAATATATAGCGCCAATATATTCATAGCGCCAATTAATATCACCAAATAATAGCACTAAATAATAGCGCCATAAAATAGAGCCAAATATAAATGCCATATAATAGCGTCATATAATAGCGCCATATTATAGCTCCAAAGAATAGCACCAAATATAATAGCACCAAATAAT
Organism: Viscum album; assembly: GCA_963277665.1. Taxonomy (NCBI): domain Eukaryota; kingdom Viridiplantae; phylum Streptophyta; class Magnoliopsida; order Santalales; family Viscaceae; genus Viscum; species Viscum album. The sequence continues at coordinate 901,587,645 of OY728127.1, forward strand.
AGCACCAATATATAGCTCCAATAATAGCGCCAATATATTCATATCACAATTTAATAGGGAAAAATAATAGCTCCATATAATAGCACCAAATATTAGCGTCATATAACAGCGCCATATAATTGCGCCAAATAATAGGGCCATATAATAGCACCAAATAATAGCGCCAAATAATTTCACCAAATAATAGCACCAAATATTTCGCACCAAATTTTCATAATAGAGCCAAATAATAGCACCAAATAATAGAGCCAATAATAGCATCAAATAATAGATCCAAATATTCATAATAGCGCCAAATATTTTTCGCCATATATTCATAGTAGCATCAAATATTTTTCGCTGCCAAATATTCATAATAGTGCCAAATAATAGTGCCAAATTATATCGCAAACAAAAGGGACAAATAGTAGCCCCAATATTTGGCGCCAATATTTGGCACCAAAAAAATTTGGCGGCAATATTTGGCGCTATTATTTAGCGCCAAATAATAGCGCCAATATTTTAACATTCAATAATAGCGCCAAATATTCATAATAGTGCCAATATTTTAACATTCAATATATTTTCAGTGTTAATTTAATATTCAATATAATAGAGAAAAATATTTTTTCAGTGTTATTTTAATATTCATAATAGCACCAATATTTTAATAGCGCCGATATTTTAATAGCGCCAATAATAGCGCCAAATAATATCACCAAATATTATTTTGCGCCAAATAATAGTGCCAAAAAATTGCCCCAATATTTTAACATTAATTAATAGCACCAAATATTCATAATAGCACCAATATTTTAATAGCAGCAAATAATTGCGCCTAATAATAGCACCAAATAAATGCGTCAAATAATTGCGCAATATAATAGCACCAAATATTTTTTGGCGCCAAATATTCATAATAGCGCCAAAAAATAGCGTAATATAATAGCGCCAATAATAGCGCCAAATAATAGCACCAATAATAGCGCCAATATATTCATAGCGCCAAATAATAGCGCCAATATATTCATAATAGCACCAATATATAATAGCCCCAAATAATAGCACCAATATATTCATAATAGTACCAATAATAGCGCCAATATATTCATAGCTCCATTTATTCATAATAGCGTCAATATATTCATAGCACCATTTATTCATAATAGTGCCACTATATTTATAGCGCAAAATAATTGTGCCTAATAATAGCGCCAAATAATAGTGCCAAATAATTGCGCCAGATAATTGCGCCAAATAATTGTGCCAAATAATTGCCCAAAATAATTGCGCCTAATTACAGCGCCAAATAATAGCGCCATATAATAACGCCAAATATTTTTTGGCGCAAAATATATAAATAGCGCCAAAATATTGCTCCAAATAATTGCGCCAAATAAATGTGCTTAATAATAGCGCAATTTAATAGCTCCAAATATTTTTTGGTGCCAAATGTTCATAATAGTAACAAATAATAGCGCGAAATAATAGCACCAAATAATCGCACCAATAATAGCGTCAAATTATGGCGCCAATAATCTAACAAATATTTGGAGCTATTATTTTGTACCAAATAATAGCACAAATATTATAACATTCATTAATAGCGCCAAATATTCATAATAGCGCCAATATATTAATAGCACCAAATAATTGTGCCTAATAATAGTGCCAAATAATTGCACGAAATATTTGCGCCAAATAACTTGGCCAATTAACAACGAAAAATAATAGCGCCAAATAATAGCACCATATAATAACGCCAAATATTTTTTTGCGCCAAATATTCAAAACAGTGCAAAATAATAGCGCCAAATAATAGCACCAAATAATAGCGCCAAATAATAGCACCAATAATAGCGTCAAATTATGGCGCCAATAATAGCACCAATATATTCATTGTGCCAAATAATAGCGCCAATATATTCATAATAGCGCCAATATATAATAGCGTCAAATAATAGTGCCAATATATTCATAATAGTGCCAATAATAGCGCCACTAATAGCGCCAAAGTAACGCCCCGACCCCAGCTACCCAGAGTCGGTGCATTAATTACATAACATTGGCATGATCACAAGAAAGATCAAATCTCGAAAGACCGATTGGTTTAGTAGCCTTGGAAACACTAGATATATTCATAAGTTTTACATTACATCATAAAATGAAAAACTAATACAACAACATAATGTTTCCACAATCCACACTATTAACCCCTCATAAAATCCCTGCAGGTCATTCATAACTTACTACTTCACATCCTGGGAAAAATAAAACATAAAAAAAAGGGGTGAGCTCAAATGCCCAGTAAGGATAACAATAAAGTGGAAACTTTCATAAATAAGAATAAACATTTAAGGCAATGTATAACTAAAACAAAAGCCTTTTAAATACGAACTTTCAACATGGTATGGCATAAATAAAATGAAATAATGCCATTTACTTATTCACATGGATATTCTACTAAATGAATAATCACATGCAAAAATCAATAACCACTTTCATAATTAAGGAATGCATAATGTCAAAAGTTAATTTCATTGTCTAGGCCTCATCCCAAGACCTAGGGGTTACTTCTAACCGGAACCCAACCCGGAGTGCCTCTAATAACCGGACACCAACCCGGAGTGCCTCTAATAACCGGACACCAACCCGGAGTGCCTCTAATAACCGGACACCAACCCGGAGTACCTCTAATAACCGGAGACCAAACCGGAGGGCTTACTTTTACCAGTCCCTAACCTGGAGGGCTTACATTAACCAGTCCCCAACCTGGAGGGCTTACTTTTACCGGTCCCCAACCCGGAACATACTTGTTTAGCACATTCATCTGAAGAAAAGTTTGAAATATAACATAAACATTCGGGTTAAAACTAGCATACGAAATGTCAATAGTTTCACCATAAACTATGAATGGTATAAAATAGCACATCCACATTAAAACATATCACAAAATCTTCAATAAAATATAGAAGTTTTGTACTATAATAAATCAACTTCAAATAATCTTAAAATCCATCAAAGGATGTTGACATAGATGAAATCAAAATTCTTTTAAAAGAAGTATCTCCTTTTATTTTGAAATCATTTAAGATCCATATAAAATAAAACATTTTCTTTGAAAATATTCTTATAAGCTTGTAAGGAAAGCTTCGACGATTTTATAACGGCGGAAAATAACCGCACCCGCCGTATAAGTTAAAAAAACATTCTTACCTCAATTTTGTCGAAAAGGTTAAAAAGGACCTTGTTTTGAAAACGACGGAAAGATTCTTTTATAAACCTCTTATAAAAATTCAAACAAGGGTATAAATGACTTTAACCCATATTCTTGTAAATAGTAAAAATGTTTTGAAATACATTTCGAAGAAACATGGATGTGGATGATAAAGATATCCCAGTAGATTATTACGTATAATACAACCTCGGATAATGAAGAGATTGTGAAATAACCCTTACCTTGTACTTTTCCTTGGTTGGGGTAGGTTAACCTCCTGTATAATGGTGAAATAATTGTTATTAAATTATACAAGAATCATATATATTAATATGATATCATATATGATCTTTTAACATTGATTTATTAATAATATCTTAGAATTATCATCGTTTCGGGTGTTAACTTACTCATTTTATTTTATATGTTTTGTTACATAAGCCATTTTTGTTGTATCTTATTCATATCCAGAATGATATCAAGTCCTTAAACATCATTTTTAAATCATAAAATGATAATTATACTTGAATGGATACGATGGAGAATGAATCTCATCGCGTTCGTGGAGACGGTAGTCCGTACGTACGCACGAGCGACAATATCATTATTTTGATATTAAAATAATATATAAATGAATGGTATATCATATATATAGAATCATTAACATGTTATATTTATTATTTACATGAGTTACACATCATTATTATACCCATCCAATTAATATTATATTGAATAACAATTACACCACGACGTGGAGACGGTAAGCCGTACGTACGCACGTATGGTGACATGTTATTCAAAGGGTGGATAGAATACTGAATATGGTTGTACCATACTTATAATAACATCACAGTATATGTAAGATACTGGAGTTATTATTTTAGAATGGTAAGAACAAAGGAAGAAGAAGTGGAAGAAGAAATGAACTTAGAAAAGGGTGGTGAAATCATTACCTCTTCTTCGGGTTCTTCCTTTTGATTTGATCAAAAGGGCTCCTTAGGTTGGCTTTCTGATCAAACTAAGGCCTCTAGGTTATAGTGAGGGATGTTGGGAGATTATTTGGGCAGAGTTTGGCCGAACCAAAAGGCTTTGAAGGTGTGAAGAAATGATAAGGAGGAGTGCCCTTTTATAAGAGGGGTGAGGGGCACCTTTGGAAAAGCTAGAAATATTAATTTATAATAAATTCATATTCGGTTTCCAAAGGCTCCAAAGTTGACTATTCAAAGGATGAGGTGGGTATAGGTAGAAAACAACTCATCCAATAGAATTTAGACAGGTTTGGGTACTTATATTAACATTATCTTTAAGTATTAACTCTATGTTAATTAGTTTCACTTTTACAATGTCTCTTTGTATTTTTATATAATATGGTTAATAAACCTACTATATACATCCAAGAGACCCCCAGGTGGTCAATTAATGATTAACCTATCATAATATAAGTCTCTTGGCCGAACCTTAGATTTTTAGGAATTTAATATCAATTAATAATATAATATTTGTTTTAAGAACTCTTTTATGTCAATTTTGACACTATTCAATAGTTGATTTTTGTGAAACTCCTAACAGATTGATTACTTCGAACAAAGTCAAATAAATCAATCCTAATATATCATATTATCATAGAAAATTAGTTTAATTCATTAAAAGTTTCATGTTATATTTATTTGGGTATTTAAAATATCAATTATTTTAATTTTTCACTATTATAGTAATTACTGCATCATCATTGTGTCATAAATAAAATACATTATTTAATGTCTAAAAATTATAAATAAAATATCATTATGTAGGAAATCTTTTTAGCTTTCTAATGAATTTTTATAATCTAAAATCCAACATATATAACCCTATGTAAAAATTGTTGTTCTAAAAGATATATGCTTGTGTCATTTTTGTATTCATTTTAACTAAATTAAAATAAAGTGTCATTATCATTTACAAGAGGATCCATGGGGTCCCAAAATAGACCCAAAGATTCCCATGGTCGACCATGTATCAACCAATAGGGTTAAGACACGTTTTAGGGTAATTTAGTATTATTATAATATTATTTTTTTAACCCTTATTTACCGGATTTACCCTTTAACCATGGTAAATAAAATATTTACCACAGTAACTATTCAAAATGTCTAAAAATAAAAGTTACCTATTTACACAATTTGAACATACTGATTCCAAATATGGAATCCATTTTCCTAAATTCAAAACACAGAAGTGGCAGAAATTAATTTAAAATTAATTCCCGCTGTCAAAACAAAAAGCGTGTTTTTAAGTGTAATAACTATCAAAAGATTGACACTTGTTTATGTTCGGTTTAATTGTAAAATTATGTCCAATGACCAAAATTATATTAAATGGTAAAAATATATTCTAAATATACTTTAAAACCACTCAAATTCATAATTTATCACTATTAATTATTTTGATTAAAAAAGTTGTTTTTAATTAAAATTTAGTAATTTTCACTATTCATCAAAATATGAAAGTTATCCGAAAAGTACCAAAATTTCACCTTAGGCTAAATTCGATATTCCAAATCCAAAAATGAAGTCCATTTTAAAATATAAAATATATATAATTTCGAAAAGTAGGTATTACTATTCATAACGGCTAGTTTGATTGGTTGTGGTGTGTGTTAAAACTCAAGGTTGCGTACAACACACGCTACTGTATTATTCAAAGAAAGCATACCGTGGAAGCTTGGGATGTTTCATTTTAAATTTTTGATGTCCCCATTTAGTCAAAAATTTTAATATATTGTATTTAAAAAGGGTTCACTATTAAAAGTTGATAAAAGTGCAATACTGAAAATGAATTTGTTCTTGCATTATATCTAAGAAACTCATAATATGGATTCTAAAATTATAAGGATTATATAAACATTAAAATTTATATAATACTATTCATAACCTATTTTGAACGGCTTGTTTGGTAAGTCATGGTGTGCTTGAACTTGGTGTTGCATGTAGTGAAAGTTATTGAATTATTTTGAAGAACTAACACACTATGAAATCTTGGGGTGTTACATTCTCCCCTCCTTCAATAAATTGCGTCCTCGCAATTTGAAATTGTTCTTCGAAAATAAAAGGGTGAAAATAGATAATATATTTGTGGGAAACCCCACATCGGAAATTGGGTTACTAAAATTTAGTCTTAATATGAGGAAAAGAGAAATGAAAGGGTCACCACCAAATTATGATCTCAATTAGGAGAACATTGGTGGCAATTTGAGATATATAATTGGAGGAAAAACGTAAATATTTATAGGTAGTGATTGAGGTCATCAATCACAAACAAGTGTATAATTGAGGTCCTTAAATTCATCAATCTATGATGATTTGAAATACCATCGATTCAACAAAACATAGGGTATTAGGATAACACATTTTTGACGTTTCAAAATATCTTAGTTGAAATCCCACATCGAAAAATGAATTAATGAGGCCTCTATTTAAAACAAAGAGTGGAAAGTATGAAGATTACCGAAAATAACACATACTAGGGTTCCATGTAGGAAAATATGGATATGGAAGAAAAATATAACCATCAATTATCTGATGGAGAGTGGTAGAGAACATGGCTATGAAAAGGCCAACAATCCCAAAGCCATAAATTAGTGATGATTTAAGGTATCATCTTGGAAAACATTTTTGTTCTAAGTTTCATTTCTTAATGTTGAGGAATTTATTTATGAGATAGGCTAAGATCATAAGGAGATATACTTACTTTATAATTAGTGTTTTATCCATTAATAAATTTCTACCACAAACTCATCTTTCACTCTAAAAGATAATAGAATGTAAAAAAATTCTATTTACACTATTCGTATTGGGTTCCAAAATAAAAAAATTTATAATTCATCTACAAGATCTTTTAATAAAAACTACATTATTTAATCCAGGACATATCGTGGGCCAGTGGTAGGTGATACACCCTTGTCGCCCTTCGGTTGCGGGTTCAAGTCTCGCAGCCTTGCCGGACGCGACGGGTTGCCGCCCGACCTCCGGGTTGTCCTTTTATGGAAATCCAAAATAATCCAAACTAGAACTATCCAAAATACTTCTGTCCAAACTCACAGTCCAACATTTATAAGGAAGGTAAATATAATGTAGATCCTTTTTACCCCGTAATAGCATATGAATACCTTCATCATGTATTCTTTTAATACACTGAAACATCCTGAACTACCATATTCCTTATTGATTACATTCATGCTCCCTTATTCCATATAGAATGTTGGATATACTTCATTAATCCAAAAATGTTTTAAACCCCAACAATGATGGAATACACAAATCATTAATCAGTTCCAAGGTAGTCAAGAATATCCAATATAATTTATCCAAAATAATCACATATTATTCCAAAATCACTACCTCAGTATCAGAACTATACTATGATTTATCATTCTCTCAACCATATATTTTCCAAAAATTTATCCTGCTATTGAGTCACTTTTCTTTTTTCCACACAATCTCAAGTCCTTAATGAAATAGTACTGCAGTACAATCCTTATATACTCCATAATTATTATAACAAGTACATTGTTGATACAACACTCAATTGACATAATCAACATAAGAACTCTAATCATTCCTCTTCATCTGTGGTAGTATCATAACTTTATTATTATCCAATAACATCATTTGCGGCATAGTCTGATGACTGGGACATAGGTTCGCGTAGTGTCCAAACTCCTTGCAAATGAAGCATTGTACATTTGAAACCATTTTCTTACCCTTGCAGTCACGTACTTTGTGCCATTTTCCTCCACACTTATAACAAACTTCCATTCCTTTCAGGAAAGTTCCAGGGTGTTTCTTTCCACAGTTACCACATATGGGAAAATTCTTCTTTTCCCTCTTCCCTTTATCCATCTTTCTCTCTTCCATCCTTTTCTTCTCTTGCTTCCCTTCAAAGCCATAGGACTCAGTAAACTCTTTACTTATCTTATAAACACATGATATTATTTCTTCATATGACGATAATACATGGGAGACTATTTCTCTTATAAATTCTAGCTTAAGACCATGAAAGATATGATCCTTCCTCCTCTTTGGATCATGTGCATTTCTGGAGTTCTCATTCCTTCTACTGGGCGCCATTTCTAAACAATGGCATAAACTAGATCAGTTTATGAATCAAAATACATAATCCCATACTTATAAAACACTCAACATAAATTGAACTATTTATGGATATAATCCATAATCATAAGAATGTTTTCTTTGAGGAAGTATATACTCATAATCCCTTCAAAATGATTTGTAAAGAAAATGAGAGTTATCCTAAGCATATCCCCCGGGAGTGTCGTAACCAAGAGTGCAGCAAGGCCCGTTGTCGTGCACCAGTTCCCGTTCGAGTCTAGCTCAAAGCGGTGTTTTCGGGTTTTACCCCTAGGTACATCTGTGCCAGAGCCGCCTCTACCTGCTCGTATCCAGACAGGGATGTATTGCTCGGAAAACTCACAAAATCTCTACAATACTAAAATTTTAGGAATTTCTTCTATACTAATCCTCAAAGTTCATCTTAGGTCTACGTGCTCTAATCAGAGTTTATCTAAATCTAGCTTCCAAGGTTTGTACTAAACTTCCTTTGATACCAACAGTAACGCCCCGACCCCAGCTACCCAGAGTCGGTGCATTAATTACATAACATTGGCATGATCACAAGAAAGATCAAATCTCGAAAGACCGATTGGTTTAGTAGCCTTGGAAACACTAGATATATTCATAAGTTTTACATTACATCATAAAATAAAAAACTAATACAAAAACATAATGTTTCCACAATCCACACTATTAACCCCTCATAAAATCCCTGCAGGTCATTCATAACTTACTTCTTCACATCCTGGGAAAAATAAAACATAAAAAAAAGGGGTGAGCTCAAATGCCCAGTAAGGATAACAATAAAGTGGAAACTTTCATAAATAAGAATAAACATTTAAGGCAATGTATAACTAAAACAAAAGCCTTTTAAATACGAACTTTCAACATGGTATGGCATAAATAAAATGAAATAATGCCATTTACTTATTCACATGGATGTTCTACTAAATGAATAATCACATGCAAAAATCAATAACCACTTTCATAATTAAAGAATGCATAATGTCAAAAGTTAATTTCATTGTCTAGGCCTCATCCCAAGACCTAGGGGTTACTTCTAACCGGAACCCAACCCGGAGTGCCTCTAATAACCGGACACCAACCCGGAGTGCCTCTAATAACCGGACACCAACCTGGAGTGCCTCTAATAACCGGACACCAACCCGGAGTACCTCTAATAACCGGAGACCAAACCGGAGGGCTTACTTTTACCAGTCCCTAACCTGGAGGGCTTACATTAACCAGTCCCCAACCTGGAGGGCTTACTTTTACCGGTCCCCAACCCGGAACATACTTGTTTAGCACATTCATCTGAAGAAAAGTTTGAAATATAACATAAACATTCGGGTTAAAACTAGCATACGAAATGTCAATAGTTTCACCATAAACTATGAATGGTATAAAATATCACATCCACATTAAAACATATCACAAAATCTTCAATAAAATATAGAAGTTTTGTATTATAATAAATCAACTTCAAATAATCTTAAAATCCATCAAAGGATGTTGACATAGATGAAATCAAAATTCTTTTAAAAGAAGTGTCTCCTTTTATTTTGAAATCATTTAAGATCCATATAAAATAAAACATTTTCTTTGAAAATATTCTTATAAGCTTGTAAGGAAAGCTTCGACGATTTTATAACGGCGGAAAATAACCGCACCCGCCGTATAAGTTAAAAAAACATTCTTACCTCAATTCTGTCGAAAAGGTTAAAAAGGACCTTGTTTTGAAAACGACGGAAAGATTCTTTTATAAACCTCTTATAAAAAGTCAAACAAGGGTATAAATGACTTTAACCCATATTCTTGTAAATAGTAAAAATGTTTTGAAATACATTTCGAAGAAACATGGATGTGGATGATAAAGATATCCCAGTAGATTATTACGTATAATACAACCTCGGATAATGAAGAGATTGTGAAATAACCCTTACCTTGTACTTTTCCTTGGTTGGGGTAGGTTAACCTCCTGTATAATGGTGAAATAATTGTTATTAAATTATACAAGAATCATATATATTAATATGATATCATATATGATCTTTTAACATTGATTTATTAATAATATCTTAGAATTATCATCGTTTCGGGTGTTAACTTACTCATTTTCTTTTATATGTTTTGTTACATAAGCCATGTTTGTTGTATCTTATTCATATCCAGAATGATATCAAGTCCTTAAACATCATTTTTAAATCATAAAATGATAATTATACTTGAATGGATACGATGGAGAATGAATCTCATCGCGTTCGTGGAGACGGTAGTCCGTACGTACGCACGAGCGACAATATCATTCTTTTGATATTAAAATAATATATAAATGAATGGTATATCATATATACAGAATCATTAACATGTTATATTTATTATTTACATGAGTTACACATCATTATTATACCCATCCAATTAATATTATATTGAATAACAATTACACCACGACGTGGAGACGGTAAGCCGTACGTACGCACGTATGGTGACATGTTATTCAAAGGGTGGATAGAATACTGAATATGGTTGTACCATACTTATAATAACATCACAGTATATGTGAGATACTGGAGTTATTATTTTAGAATGGTAAGAACAAAGGAAGAAGAAGTGGAAGAAGAAATGAACTTAGAAAAGGGTGGTGAAATCATTACCTCTTCTTCGGGTTCTTCCTTTTGATTTGATCAAAAGGGCTCCTTAGGTTGGCTTTCTGATCAAACTAAGGCCTCTAGGTTATAGTGAGGGATGTTGGGAGATTATTTGGGCAGAGTTTGGCCGAACCAAAAGGCTTTGAAGGTGTGAAGAAATGATAAGGAGGAGTGCCCTTTTATAAGAAGGGTGAGGGGCACCTTTGGAAAAGCTAGAAATATTAATTTATAATAAATTCATATTCTGTTTCCAAAGGCTCCAAAGTTGACTATTCAAAGGATGAGGTGGGTATAGGTCGAAAACAACTCATCCAATAGAATTTAGACAGGTTTGGGTACTTATATTAACATTATCTTTAAGTATTAACTCTATGTTAATTAGTTTCACTTTTACAATGTCTCTTTGTATTTTTATATAATATGGTTAATAAACCTACTATATACATCCAAGCGACCCCCAAGTGGTCAATTAATGATTAACCTATCATAATATAAGTCTCTCGGCCGAACCTTAGATTTTTAGGAATTTAATATCAATTAATAATATAATATTTGTTTTAAGAACTCTTTTATGTCAATTTTGACACTATTCAATAGTTGATTTTTGTGAAACTCCTAACAGATTGATTACTTCGAACAAAGTCAAATAAATCAATCCTAATATATCATATTATCATAGAAAATTAGTTTAATTCATTAAAAGTTTCATGTTATATTTATTTGGGTATTTAAAATATCAATTATTTTAATTTTTCACTATTATAGTAATTACTGCATCATCATTGTGTCATAAATAAAATACATTATTTAATGTCTAAAAATTATAAATAAAACATCATTATGTAGGAAATCTTTTTAGATTTCTAATTAATTTTTATAATCTAAAATCCAACATATATAACCCTATGTAAAAATTGTTGTTCTAAAAGATATATGCTTGTGTCATTTTTGTATTCATTTTAACTAAATTAAAATAAAGTGTCATTATCACTTACAAGTGGATCCATGGGGTCCCAAAATAGACCCAAAGATTCCCATGGTCGACCATGTATCAACCAATAGGGTTAAGACACGTTTTAGGGTAATTTAGTATTATTATAATATTATTTTTTTAACCCTTATTTACCGGATTTACCCTTTAACCATGGTAAATAAAATATTCACCACAGTAACTATTCAAAATGTCTAAAAATAAAAGTTACCTATTTACACAATTTGAACATACTGATTCCAAATATGGAATCCATTTTCCTAAATTCAAAACACATAAGTGGCAGAAATTAATTTAAAATTAATTACCGCTGTCAAAACAAAAAGCGTGTTTTTAAGAGTAATAACTATCAAAAGATTGACACTTGTTTATGTTCGGTTTAATTGTAAAATTATGTCCAATGACCAAAATTATATTAAATGGTAAAAATATATTCTAAATATACTTTAAAACCACTCAAATTCATAATTTATCACTATTAATCATTTTGATTAAAAAAGTTGTTTTTAATTAAAATTTAGTAATTTTCACTATTCATCAAAATATGAAAGTTATCCGAAAAGTACCAAAATTTCACCTTAGGCTAAATTCGATATTCCAAATCCAAAAATGAAGTCCATTTTAAAATATAAAATATATATAATTTCGAAAAGTAGGTATTACTATTCATAACGGCTAGTTTGATTGGTTGTGGTGTGTGTTAAAACTCAAGGTTGCGTACAACACACGCTACTGTAATATTCAAAGAAAGCGTACCGTGGAAGCTTGGGATGTTTCATTTTAAATTTTTGATGTCCCCATTTAGTCAAAAATTTTAATATATTGTATTTAAAAAGGGTTCACTATTAAAAGTTGATAAAAGTGCAATACTGAAAATGAATTTGTTCTTGCATTATATCTAAGAAACTCATAATATGGATTCTAAAATTATAAGGATTATATAAACATTAAAATTTATATAATACTATTCATAACCTCTTTTGAACGGCTTGTTTGGTAAGTCATGGTGTTCTTGAACTTGGTGTTGCATGTAGTGAAAGTTATTGAATTATTTTGAAGAACTAACACACTATGAAATCTTGGGGTGTTACAGCCAATATATTCATAGTGCCATTTATTCATAATAACGCCAATATATTTATAGCGCAAAATAATTACTCCTAATAATAGCGTCAAATAATAGTGCCAAATAATTGTGCCAAATAATTTCACCAAATAATTGCACCAAATAATTGTGCCTAATAACAGCGCCAAATAATAGCGGCATAAAATAGCGCCAAATGTTTTTTGGCGGAAAATATATAAATAGCGCCAATTTATTGCGCCAAATAATTGCACCAAATAATTGCGCCAAATAATTGCGCCAAATACTTGCGCCTAATAATAGCGTCAAATAATAGCGCCATATAAAAGCGCCAATTATTTTTTGGTGCCAAATATTCATAATAGCGCCAAATAATAGCACCATTAATAGCATCAAATTATGGCGCCAATAATCGCGCCAATATTTTATGCTATTATTTTGCGCCAAATTATAGAGGCAATATTTAAAAATTCAATAATCACGCCAATAAAAGCGCCAATAATAGCACCAATAATAGTGCCAATAATAGAACCAATATATTCATAGTGCCATTTAATAGTGCAAAATAATAGCACCATATAATAGCGCCAAATATAAGTGCTATATAATAGCCCCATATAATAGCGCAAATCATAGCGTCGTATAGTAGCGCCAAATAATAGCGCCAATATATCACGCCAATAATAGCGCCAATATATTCGTAGCGCCATTTAATAGGGCCAAATAATAGCGCCATAAAATAGCAGCAAATATTAGCGCCAAATATTAGCACCATATAATAGCGCCTATAATAGCTCCATATAATAACGCCAGATAATTACGCCATATAATAGCGCCAAATATAATAGCGGTACATAATAGCTTCCGATAATAGCGCCAAATAATATCACCAAATAATAGAACCAATTATTTGGTGCCAAATATTCACAATAGCGCCAAATAATAGCGCCAAATAATTGCTCAAATAATAGCGCGAAATAATAGAGCCAAATATTCAAAATAGCACCAAATATTTGGCGCCATATATTCATAGTAGCGCCAAATATTTTTTACTGCCAAATATTCATAATAGCGGCAAATTATAGCGCCAAATTATAGCTCCAATAAAAGCGCCAAAGAATAGCGCCAATAATATCATCAATATTTGGCAGCAATCTTTGGCGCAAATATTTGGCTCTTTTATTTGGTGCCAAATAATAGCACCAAAATTTTAACATTCATTAATAGCGCCAAATATTAATACTAAATCCAATATTTTAACATTCAATATAATATGTCCAAATATATTTTCAGCGTTATTTTAATATTCATAATAGCCTCAATATTTTAATAGCGCCAATATTTTAATAGCACCAATATTTTAATAGCACCAATAATAGCGCCAATGTATGGCGCCAAATATTATTTGGCGCTAAATAATAGCGCCAATATTTTAACATTCATTAATATCGCCAAATATTCATAAAAGTGCCAATATATTAATAGCGGTATATAAATGCACCTCATAATAGCACCAAATAATAGCGCCAAATAATAGCGCCATATAATAGCGCCAACTATTTTTTCGCGCCACATATTCATAATGGTGCCAAAAAATTGCACAATAAAATAGCGCAAAAAAATTGCGTAAAAAAAGCGCCATATAATAGCGCCAATAATAGTGCCAAATAATTGCGCCAATATATTCATAGCACCAAATAAAAGCGCCAATATATTCATAGTAGCACCAATAAATAATAGCGCAAAAAAATAGCGCCAGTATATTCATACTAGTGCCAATATTAGCACCAATATATTCATAGCGCCATTTATTCATAATAGCGCCAATATATTTATAGTGGCAAATAATTGCGCCTAATAATATCGTCAAATAATAGCGCCGAATAATTGCGCCAAATAATTGTGGCAAATAACAGTGCCAATATTTTAACATTTATTAATAGCACCAAATATTCATAATAGCGCCAATATATTAATAGAGCCAATATATTAATAGAGCCAAATAACTGCACCTAATAATAGCGCCAAATAATAGGGCCAAATAATAGTGCCAAATATTTCCACCAAATAATACCGCCAAAAAATATCGTCAATAATAGCGCCAATATATTCATAATAGTGCCAATATATAATAGTTCCAATAACAGCGCCAACAATAGCGCCAATATATTCATAGCTCCATTTATTCATAATAGCGCAAATATATTTATAGCGCAAAATAATAGCGACCAATAATAGCGTCAAATAATAGCGCCTAATAATTATGCCAAATAATTGCGTCTAATAACAGCGCCAAATAATAGCGCCATATAATCGCACCAAATATTTTTTGGACCAAAATATAGAAATAGCGCCAATATATTGCGCCAAAAAATTATACTAAATAATTGCGCCAAATAATAGCGCCATATAATAGTGCCAAATATTTTTCGGTGCCAAATATTCATAATAGCACCAAATAATAGTGCCAAATAATAGTGCCAATAATAGCGTCAAATTATGGTGCCAATAATCGCGCCAATATTTGGCGCTATTATTTTGCACCAAATTATAGCGCCAATATTTAAACATTCAATAATAGCACCAATAAAAGCGCCAATAACAACACCAATAATCGTGCCAATAAAAGCACCATTATATAGTGCCAATAATAGCGCCAATATATTGATAGCACCATTTAATAGCGCCAAATAATAGCGCCATATAATAGGGCCAAATATTGGCGCCATATAATAGCACCATATAATAGGGTCATATAATAGTGCCAAATAATAGCGCCATATAGTTGCACCAAATATAATAGCGCCAAATACTAGTGCCAATATATAGTGCCAATAATATTGCCAATATATTTATAGCCCCATTTAATAGGGCCAAATAATAGCGCCATATAATAGTGCCAAATATTAGCGCCATATAATAGCGCGATATAATAGCGCCATATAATAGCACCATATAATAGCGCCATATTATAGCACCAAATAATAGTGCCATATACTAGCGCCAAATATAATAGCACCAAATAATAGCGCCATATAATTTCACCAAATAATAGCACCAACTATTTTTTTCCAAATATTCATAATAGCGCCAAATAATAGCGCCAACAACGGCGCCAAATAATAGAGCCAAATATTCATAATAGCACAAAATATTTAGCGGGATATATTCATAGTAGTGCCAAATAATTGTTGGCACCAAATATTCATAATAGCGTCAAATAATAGAGCCAAATTATAACGCCAATAAAAGCGCCAAAATATTTATAGAGCCAAATAATAGCACCAATATTTGGCGCCAATAATATCTGGCGCCAATAATTGGCACTGTTATTTGGTTCCAAATAATAGCGCCAATATTTTAACATTCAATAATAGCGTCAAATATTCATAATAGCGCCAATATTTTAACATTCAATAAATTTTCAGTGTTATTTTAACATTTAATATAATAGCGTCAAATATATTTTCAATGTTATTTTAATATTCATAATAGCACCAATATTTTAATAGCACCAATAATAGTGCCAAAAAATAGCGCCAAATATAATTTGGCACCAAATAATAGCGCCAAATAATTGTGCCAAATAATAGTGAAAAAATAGCGCCAAAAAATAGCGCCAATATTTTAACATTCATTAATAGCGCCAAATATTCATAATAGTGCCAATATATTAATAGCGGCAAATAATCGTGCCCAATAGTAGCGCCAAATAATAGTGTTAAATAATTGCGACAAATAACTGCCCCAAATAACTGAGCCAAATAACTGTGCCAATTAATAGCGCCATATAATAGCGCCAAATATTATTTAGGGAGAAATATTCATAATAGCACTAAATAATAGCGCCAAAAAATAGTTCCATATAATAGCGCCAATATTAGCACCAAATAATAGGGCTAATAAGAGCACCAATATATTTATAGCGCCAAATAATAGCGCTAATATATTCATAATAGAGCTAAATATAATAGCACCAAATAATTGCGTCAGTATATATATAATAGTTCCAATATTAGCGCCAATATATTTATAGCGCCAAATAATTGCGCCTAATAATAGCACCAAATAATTGCGCCAAATAATTGCGCCAAATAATAGCGCCAATATTTTAACAGTCATTAATAGCGCCAAATATTCATAATAGTGCCAATATATTAATAGCGCCAAATAATTGTGCCTAATAATAGCGCCAAATAATATTGCCAAATAATTGCGCCAAATATTTTGCACCAAATAACTGCGCCACATAATAGCGCCAAACAATACCATCGAATAATAGTGTCATATAATGGCGCCAAATATTCATAATAGCACCAAAAAATAGCGCCAATATACTTATAGCGCCAAAAATAGCACCAATATATTCATAATAGCGCCAATATATAATAGCGCCAATATATTCATAATAGAGCCAATAATAGCGCCAATAATAGCGCTAATATATTCAATGCTCCATTTATTCATAATAGCGCAAATATATTTATAGCACAAAATAATAGCACCAAATAATTGCGCCAAATAATTGCGCCAAATAATAGCGCCAATATATTCATAATGTTGCCAATAATATTTCCAACAATAGCGCCAACATATTCATAGCGCCATTTATTCATAATTGTGCCCATATATTTATAGCAAAATAATAGAGCCTAATAATAGCACCAAATAATTCCGCCAAATAATTCCGCCAAATAATTGCACCAAATTATTGCGCAAAATAATTGTGCCTAATAACAGCGCCAAATAACAGCGCCATATAATAGCGCCAAATATTTTTTTGCGCAAAATATATAAATAGCGCCAATATATTGCGCCAAATAATTACGCCAAATAATTGCGCCATATAATTGCACCTAATAATAGTGCCAAATAATAGCGCCATATAATAGCGCCAGATATTCATAATAGCGCCGAATAATATCGCTAAATAATTGCGCCAAATAATAGTGGCAATAATAGCGTCAAATTATGGTGCCAATAATCGCGCCAATATTTGGTGCCAATATTTTGCGCCAAATAATAGCGCTAATATTTAAACATTAAAAAATAGCATCAATAAAAGCGCCAAATATAATAGTGCCAAATATATAGCCAATATATAGCGTCAATATATTCATAGCGCCAAATAATGGCCCCATATAATAGCGCCAAATATAATAGTGCCAAATAATCGCGCCAATATATAGCGCCAATAATAGCACCAATATATTCATAGCGCCATTTAATAGGGCCAAATAATAGTGCCATATAATAGCGCCAAATATTAGGGCCATATAAGAGCCCCATATAATAGCACCAAAAAATAGCGCCATATAATAGCACCAAATATATAAGCGCCAAATAATAGCGCCAAATAATATCTCCAAATAATAGCGCCAAATATTTGGCGCCAAATACTAATAATATCGCCAAATAATAGGGTCAATAATAGCGCCAAATAATAGAGCCAAATATTCATAATAGCGCCAAATATTTGGCGCCATATATTCATAGTAGTGCCAAATATTTTTTGGCGCCAAATATTCATAATAGTGCCAAATTATAGCGCCAATAATTTCGCCTAATAATAGCACCAAATAATAGCGCCACATAATTACGCCAAATAATTGCACCAAATAATAGCGCCAATATTTTAACATTCATTAATATCACCAAATATTAATAATTGCGCCAATATATTAATAGCGTCAAATAATTGCCCCTAATAATAGCGCCAAATAATAGCACCAAATTATAGCGCCAAATATGTGCTCCAAATAACTACGCCAAATAATAGCGCCAAATAATTGTGCCATATAATGGCGCCAAATATTTTTTGGTGCCAAATATTCATAATACCGCCAAAAAATAGCACCAAAAAATAGCTCCAATAATAGCACTAAATAATAGCGCCAATATATTTATAGCGCCAAATTATAGTGCCAATATATAATAGCATCAAATAATAGCGCCATATAATAGCACCAAATATTTTTTGGCCAAAAATATATAAATTGCCCCAATATATTGCACCAAATAATTGCGTCAAATAATTGCGCCAAAAAATAGAGCCAAATAATAGCGCCAAGAATAGTGCCAATATATTTATAGCATCAAATAATAGCACCAATATATAATAACACCAAATAATAGCGCCAATATATTCATAATAGTGCCAATAATAGCGCCAATATATTCATAGCGTCGTTTATTCATAATAGCACCTATATATTTATAGCGCAAAATAATTGAGCCTAATAATAGCGCCAAATAATTGCGCCAAATAATTGCGCCAAATAATTGTGCCAGATAATTACGCCAAATAATTGCGCTAAATAATTGCGCCTAATAACAGCACCAAATAATAGCTCCATATAATAAAGGCAAATATTTTTTGGCACAAAATATATAAATAGCACCAATATATTGCGCCAAATAATTGCACCAAATAATTGCGTCTAATAATAGCGCCAAAAATTTTTGGCACCAAATATTCATTATAGCGCCAAATAATTGCGCCGAATAATAGTGCCAATAATAGCGTCAAATTATGGAAGCAATAATCGCGCCAATATTTGGCGCCAATATTTTGCACCTAATAATAGCGCCAATATTTAAACATTCAATAATCGCGCCAATAAAAGCGCCAATAACAGCACCAATAATAGCGCAAATAATGGCGCAAATATATAGAGCCAATATATTCATAGAGCCATTTAATAGTGCCAAATAATAGCACCATATAATTGTGCCAAGTATTATTGCCATATAATAGCGCCATATAATAGCGCCATATAATGGTGCCAAATAATAGCGCCATATAATGACAGCAAATATAATAGCGTCAAATAATCGCACCAATATATAGCGCCCATATATATATAGCGCCATTTAATAGGGCCAAATAGTAGTGCCATATAATAGTACCATATATTATGGAAATATAATAGCGCCATATAATAGCGCCAAATAATAGCGCCAAATATAAGAGCGCCAAACAATAGCGCCAAATAATAGCGCAAAATAATATCGCCAAATAATAGCGCCAAATATTTGGTGCCAAATATTCATTATAACACTAAATAATAGTGCCAATAATAGCGCCAAAGAATAGAGCCTAATATACATTATAGCGCCAATTATTTGGCGCCATATGTTCATAGTAGTGCCAAGTATTTTTTGGCGCCAAATATTTATAATAGCGCCAAATAATAGTGCCAAATTATAGTTTCAATAAAAGCGCCAAATAATAGCGTCAATATTTGGCGACAAAAATATTTGGGGCCAATATTTGGCGCCAATATTTGGCGCTATTATTTGGTGCCAAATAATAGTGTCAATATTTTAACATTCAATAATAGCGCTAAATATTCATAATAGCGCCAATATTTTAACATTCAGTATATTTTCAGTGTTATTTTAACATTCAATATAATAGCACCAAATATATTTTCAGTGTTATTTTAATATTCATAATAGCGCCAATATTTTAATAGCACCAATACTTTAATAGAACCAATATTTTAATAGCACCAATATTTTAATAGCACTAATATTTTAATAGCGCCAATAATAGCCCTAAAGAATGGCGCCAAATATTATCTAGCGCCAAATAATAGTGCCAATATTTTAACATTCATTAATAGCACCAAATATTCATAATAGTTCCAATATATTAAAAGCGGCATATAATTGTGCCTAATAATAGTGCCAAATAATTGCGCTAAATAATAGCGCCAAATAATTGCGCCAAATAACTGCGCCAAATAATAGCGCCAAATAATAGCGCCAAATAATAGCGCCAAATAATTGGGCCAAATAACAGCACCAAATAATAGGGCCATATAATAGCGCCAAATATTTTTTGGTGCAATATATATAAATGGAACCAATATATTCAATGCGCCAAATAATTGAGCCAAATAATTACGCCAAATAATTGTGCCTAATAATAGCGCCAAACAATAGCCCCAAATAATTGCGCCAAATAATTGCGCCAGATAATTGCGCCAAATACGTGCGCAAAATAATTTCGCCTAATAACAGCGGCAAATAATAGCGCTACATAATAGCGCCAAATATTTTTTGGTGCAAAATATATAAATAGACCCAAATAATTACGCCAAATATTTATGCCAAATAACTGCGCCAAATAATAGCGCCAAATAATACCGCCAAATAATACTGCCATATAATAGCGCCAAATATTTTTTGGCGCCAAATATACATAATAACGCCAAAAATAGCACTATATAATAGCGCCATATAATCGCGCCTAATAATAACGCCAAATAATAGCGTCATATAATAGTGCCAAATATTTTCTGGCGCCAAATATTCATTATAGCGCCAAATAATAGCACCAAAATAATAGCGCCAAATAATAGGGCAAATAATGGCATCAAATTATGGCGCCAAAAATCGCGCCAATATTTGGTGCTATTATTTTGCGCCAAATAATATCACCAATATCTAAACATTCAATAATAGCTCCAATAAAAGCGCCAATAACAACACCAATAATAGCGCCAACAATAGCGCCAATATATAGCTCCAATAATAGGGCCAATATATTAATAGCGCCATTTAATAGTGCCAAACAATAGCGCCATATAATAGTGCCAAATTTTAGCACCATATAATAGGGCCTTATAATAGCGCCAAATAATAGCACCATATTATATCACCAAATATAATAGTGTCAAATAATAGCGCCAATATATACCCCAATAATAGGGCCAATATATTCACAACGCTATTTAATAGGGCCAAATAATAGTGCCATATAATAGCGACAAATATTAGCGCCATATAATAGCGCCAAATAATAGCGCCAAATATAATAGCGCCAAATAATAGCGCCAAATAATAGCGCCAAATAATATCTCCAAATAATAGCACCAAATATTTGGTGCCAAATATTCATAATAGCGCCAAATAATAGCGCCAAATAATATCGCCAATAATAGCGCCTAATAATAGAGCCAAATATTCATAATAGCGCCAAATATTTGGCGCCATATATTCATAGTAGTTCCAAATATTTTTTGGCGCCAAATAATGACACCAAATTATAACGCCAATAAAAGCGCCAAATAATAGCGCCAATAATAGCGCCAATTTTTGGCACCAATATTTGGCCCCAATAATATTTGGCACTAATATTTGGAACCAGTATTCGGCACCAAATAATAGCTACAATATTTGGCGCCAATATTTGGCACCAATAATATTTGGCGGTAATATTTGGCTCCAGTATTTGGCGCTATTATTTGGGGCCAAATAATAGCGCCAATATTTTAACATTCAATATATTTTCAGTGTTATTTAAACATTCAATATAATAGCGCCAAATATATTTTCAGTGTTATTTTAATATTCCTAATAGCGCCAATATTTTAATAGTGCCAATATTTTAATAGCGCCAATAATAGCACCAAATATTATTTTGCACCAAATAATAGCGCCAAATATTATTTTTTTCCAAACAATAGTGCTAATATCTTAACATTAATTAATAGTGCCAAATATTCATAATAGCGCCAATATATTTATATAGCGGCAAATAATTGCGCCTAATAACTGCGCCAAATAATAGCGCCAAATAATAGCGCCAAATAACAGCGCCATATAATAGCGCCAAATATTCATAATAGCGCAAAAAAATAGCACCATATAATAGTGCCAATAATAGCTCCGAATAATATCGTCAATAATAGTGCCAAATAATTGTGGCAATATATTCATAATAGTGCCAATATATAATAACGCCAAATAATAGCACCAATATATTCATAATAGTGCCAATAATAGCGCCAATATATTCATAGTGCCATTTATTAATAATAGCGCCAATATATTTATAGCGTAAAATAATTGCGCCTCATAATAGCGCAAAATAATAGCACCAAATAATAGCACCAAATAATAGCGCCAAATAATTGCGCCATATATTTTTTGGTGCCAAATATTCATAATAGCGACAAAAAATTGCGCAAAAAATAGAGCCAAAAAATAGAGCAAAAAAAAGCGCCATATATTAGCGCCAATATATTTACAGCGCAAAAATAATTGCGCCTAATAATAGCGCTAAAAAACAGTGACAAATAATTGCACCAAATAATTGTGACAAAGAATTACGCAAAATAATTACTCCAAATAATTGCGCAAAATAATTGCACCTAATAAAGTGCCAAAAAACAGCGCCAATTAATAGCACTATATAATAGTGCCAAATATTTTTTGGTGCAAAATATATAAATAGCGCCAATATATTGCACCAAATAAATTCGCCAAATAATTGCACCAAATAATTGGGCCAAATAATTGCGCCTAATAATAGCGCCAACTAATAGTGCCATATAATAACGCCAGATATTTTTTGGCACCAAATATTCATAATAGTGTCAAATAATAGCGCCAAAATAATAGCACCAATAATGGCATCAAATTATGGGGCCAATAATCACATCAATATTTGGAACTATAATTTTGCGCCAAATAATAGCGCCAATATTTAAACATTCAATAATAGCACCAATAAAAGCGCCAATAAAAGCACCAATAATAGCGCCAATAATTGCGCCAATATATAGCGCCAATATATTCATAGAGCCAATTAATATCGCCAAATAATAGTACCAAATAATAGCACCATAAAATAGAGCAAAATATAAACACCATATAATAGCGTCATATAATAGCGCCATATTATAGCTCCAAATAATAGCACCAAATATAATAGCACCAAATAATAGCACCAATATATAGCGCAAATAATAGCGCCAATATATTCATAGCGCCATTTAATAAGGAAAAATAATAGCTCCATATAATAGCACCAAATATTAGCGCCATATGACAACCCCATATAATTGCGCCCAATAATAGTGTCATATAATAGCTTCAAATATAATAGCACCAAATAATAGCGCCAAATAATATCGCCAAATAATATCACCAAATAATAGTACCAAATATTTTGCACCAAATAATCATAATAGCGCCAAATAATAGTGCCAAATAATAGAGCCAATAATAGCACCAAATAATAGATCCAGATTTTCATAATAACGCCAAATATTTTTCGTCATATATTCATAGTAGCGTCGAATATTTTTCGCTGCCAAATATTCATAATAGTGCTAAATAATAGCAATAAATTATATCGCCAACAAAAGCGCCAAATAATAGCGTCAATAATATCCCCAATATTTGGCGCCAATATTTGGCACCAATAATATTTGGCGCCAATATTTGGCGCTATTATTTAGCACCAATATTTTAACATTCAATAATAGCGCCAAATATTCATAATAGTGCCAATATTTTAACATTCAATATATTTTCAGTGTTAATTTAACCTTCAATATAATAGCGCCAAATATATTTTCAGTGTTATTTTAATATTCATAATAGCACCAATATTTTAATAGCGCCGATATTTTAATAGCGCCAATAATAGCACCAAATAGTATCCCCAAATATTATTTTGCGCCAAATAATAGCGCCAAAAAATAGCCCCAATATTTTCACATTAATTAATAGCACCAAATATTCATAATAGCGCCATTATTTTAATAGCACAAATAATTGCGCCTAATAATAGCACCAAATAATAGTGCCAAATAATTGCGCAATATAATAGTGCCAAATATTTTTTGGCGCCAAATATTCATAATAGCGCAAAAAAATAGCACCAAAAAATAGCATCATATAATAGCGCCAATAATAGCGCCAAATAATAGCGCCAATAATAGCGCCAATATATTCATAGCACCAAATAATAGCGCCAATATATTCATAATAGCGCCAATATATAATAGCCTCAAATAATAGAACCAATATATTCATAATAGTACCAATAATAGTGCCAATAATAGCGCCAATATATTCATAGCGCCATTTATTCATAATAGCGTCAATATATTCATAGCGTCATTTATTCATAATAGCGCCACTGTATTTATAGCGCAAAATTATTGCTCCAAATAATAGCGCCAAATAATAGCGCCAAATAATTGCGCCAGATAATTGCGCCAAATAATTGCACCAAATAATTGCGCAAAATAATTGCGCCAAATAACAGCACAAAATAATAGCACTTTATAATAACGCCAAATATTTTTTGGCACAAAATATATAAATAGTGCCAATATATTGCTCCAAATAATTGTGCCAAATAATTACGCCAAATAATTGCGCCTAATAATAGCGTAATATAATAGATCCAAATATTTTTTGGCGCCAAATGTTCATAATAGCAACAAATAATAGCGCCAAATAATAGCACCAAATAATAGCACCAATAATAGCATCAAATTATGGCGCCAATAATTGCACAAACATTTTGCGCTATTATTTTGCGCCAAATAATAGCGCAAATATTATAACATTCATTAATAGCGCCAAATATTCATAATAGCGCCAATATATTAATAGCACAAAATAATTGTGCCTAATAATAGAACCAAATAATTGCGGCAAATATTTGCGCCAAATAACTGGGCCAAATAACTGCGCCAAATAATACCGCCAAATAATAGCGCCAAATTTTTTTTGGCGCCAAATACTCATAATAGGGCCAAAAAATAGCGCCAAATAATAGCTCCAATAATAACGCTGATATATTCATAGCGCCAAATAATAGCGCCAATATATTCATAATAGCGCCAATATATAATATCACCAAATAATAGCGCCAATATATTCACAATTGTGCTAATAATAGCGCCAATAATAGAGCCAATATATTCATATCTCCATTTATTCATAATAGCGCCAATAAATTTATAGCGCAAAATAATAGCACCAAATAATAACGCCAAATAATTGCGTCAAATAATTGCGCCAAATAATTGCACCAAATAATTATTCCAAATAAATGCACCTAATAACAGCGCCAAATAATAGCGTTAAATATTTTTTGGCAAAAAATATATAAATAGCACCAATATATTGCGCCAAATAATTGCGCCAAATAACTGCGCAAAATAAATGCGCCAAATAATAGAGCCATATAATAGCGCCAAATATTTTTTTGCACCAAATATTCATAATAATTCCAAATAATAGTTCCAAATAATAGCGCCAATAATAGCGTCAAGTTATGGCACCAATAATCACGTCAATATTTGGCGCCAATATTTGGCGCTATTATTTTGTGCCAAATAAAAGCGCCAATATTTTAACATTCAATAAAAGCACCAATAAAAGTTCCCATAACAGCACCAATAATAGAGCCAATTATAGCGCCAATAATAGCGCCAATATATTCATAGCGCCATTTAATAGCACCAAATAATAGCGCCAAATATTGGCGCCATATAATAGCGCCATATAATAGCACCAAATAATAATGCTATATAATAGTGCCAAATATAATAGCGCCAAATACTAGTGCCAATATATAGTGCCAATAATATCGCCAATATATTCATAGCCCCATTTAATAGTGCCAAATAATAGGGCCATATAATAGCGCCAAATATTTGCACCATATAATAGTGCGATATAATAGCGCCATATAATAGAGCCAAATAATAGCGCCATATAATAGCGCCAAATATAATAGCGCCAAATAATAGCGCCAAATAATAGTGCCAAATAATTTTTCCAAATAATAGCACCAAATATTTGGCGCCAAATATTCATAATAGCGCCAAATAATAGCGCCAAATAATAGCACCAATAATGGCGTCAAATAATAGAGCCAAATATTCATAATAGTGGCAAATATTTGGCCACATATATTCATAGTAGTGCCAAACATTTTTTGGCGCCAAATATTCATAATAGCGCCAAATTATAGCGCCAATAATAGAGCAAAATAATAGCCCCAATATTTGGCGCCACTATTTGGCGCTATTTTTTGACGCCAAATAATAGCGCCAATATTTTAACATTCAATAATAGCATCAAATATTCATAATAGTGTCAATATATTTATAGCGCTAAATAATTGCGCCTAATAATAACGCCAAATAATTAAGCCAAATAATAGTGTCAATATTTTAACATTCATTAATAGCGGCAAATATTCATAATAGCGCCAATATATTAATAGCGCCAAATAAGGGGGCCTAATAACATCGCCAAATATTAGCGCCAAATAACTGTGCCAAAAAATAGCTCCAAATAATAGTGCCAAATAATAGCGCCATATAATATTGCCAAATATTTTTTGGCGCCAAATATTCATAACAGCACCAAAAAATAACGCTAAAAAATAGCGCAAATAATAGCGCCAAATAAGAGCACCAATAATATAACCAATATATTCCTAGCGCCAAATAATAGCACCAAATATTAGTGCCAATATATTCATAATATTACCAATAATAGTGCCAATAATAGTGCCAATATATTCATAGGGGCATTTATTCATAATAGGGCCAATATATTTCTAGCGCAAAATATATTTATAGGGCCATTTATTCAAAATAACGCCAATATATAATATCGCTGAATAATAGCGCCAATATATTCATAATTGTGCCAATAATAGCGCCAATAATAGAGCCAATATATTCATAGCTCGATTTATTCATAATAGCGCCAATAAATTTATAGCGCAAAATAATAGCACCAAATAATAGCGTCAAATAATTGCATCAAATAATTGCACCAAATAATTGCACCAAATAATTGTGCCAAATAAGTGCACCTAATAACAGCACCAAATAATAGCGTTAAATATTTTTTGGCACAAAATATAAAAATAGCGCCAATATATTGCGCCAAATAATTGCACCATATAACTGCGCGAAATAAATGCACCAAATAATAGCGCCATATAATAGCACCAAATATTTTTGGCGCCAAATATTCATAATAGTGAGAAATAATAGTGCCAAATAATAGCACCAATAATAGTGTCAAGTTATGGCTCCAATAATCACGACAATATTTGGCGCCAATATTTGGCGCTATTATTTTGTGCCAAATAAAAGCGCCAATATTTAAACATTCAATAAAAGCACCAATAAAAGTTCCCATAACAGCACCAATAATAGCGCCAATTATAGCGCCATTGTATAGCGCCAATAATAGCGCCAATATATTCATAGCGCCATTTAATAGCGCCAAATAATAGCGCCATATAATAGGGCCAAATATTGGTGCCATATATTAGCACCATATAATAGATCTAAATAATAACACTATATAACAGTGCCAAATATAATAGCACTAAATAATAGCACCAATATATAGCGCCAATAATATCGCAAATATATTCATATCGCTATTTAATAAGGACAAATAATAGCGCCATATAATAGTGCCAAATATTAGCGCCATATAATAGAGCGATATAATAGCGCCATATAATAGCGCCAAATAATAGCGCAATATACTAGCACCATATATAATAGCGCCAAATAATAGCGCCTAATAATTTTGCTAAATAATAGCCCCAAATATTTGGTGCCAAATATTTATAATAGCGCCAAATAATAGCGCCAATAATGGCACCAAATAATAGAGCCAAATATTCATAATAGCACCAAATATTTGGCGCCATATATTCATAGTAGTGCCAAATATTTTTTGGCGCCAAATATTTTTTGGCGCCAAATATTCATAATACCGCCAAATATTTGGGTGCCAATATTTTGACATTCAATAATAGCGCCAAATATTCATAATAGCGCCAATATTTTAACATTAAATATATTTTCAGTTTTATTTAAACATTCAATATAATAGAGCAAAATATATTTTTAGTGTTATTTTAATATTCATAATAGCACCAATATTTTAATAGCCCAAATATTTTAATAGCACCAATAATAGCCCCAAATATAATTTGGCACCAAATAATATCACCACAAAATAGCGTCAATATTTTAACCTTCATTAATAGTGTCAAATATTCATAATAGCGCCAATATATTAATAGCAGCAAATAATTATGCCAAAAAATGGTGCCAAATAATTTCACCCAATATTTTTTGGCACCAAATATTCATAATAGCGCCATAAAATAGCGACAATCATAGCGCCAAATAATAGCGCCAATATATTCATAGCGCCAAATAATAGCGCCAATATATTCATAATAGTGACAATATATTATAGCCCCAGTATATTCATAATAGTGCCAATAATAGCGCCAATAATAGGGCCAATATATTCATAGTACAATTTATTCCTAATAGAGCCAATATATTTATAGCGCCAAATAATTGCGCCTAATAATAGTGCAAAATTATTGCGCTTAATAATTGTGCCAAATTATAGTGCCTATATTTTAACATTCATTAATAGCGCCAAATATTCATAATAGCACCAATATATTAATAGTGCCAAATAAATGCGCCTAATAATAGCGCCAAATAATAGTTCCAAATAAGTGCGCCAAATAATAGCACTAAATAATAGCACCATATAATAGCGCCAAATATTTTTGGGTGCCAAATATTCATAATAGCGCCAGAAAATAGCACCAAAAAAGAGCGCCAATAATAGTGCCAAATAATAGTGCCAATATATTCATAGCGCCAAATAATTACGCCAATATATTCATAATAGCGCCAAATAATAGCGCCAATATATAATAGTGCC
Organism: Viscum album; assembly: GCA_963277665.1. Lineage (NCBI taxonomy): Eukaryota > Viridiplantae > Streptophyta > Magnoliopsida > Santalales > Viscaceae > Viscum > Viscum album. Next base: position 901,617,223 of record OY728127.1, read on the forward strand.
AAATAATAGCGCCAATATATTCATAATAGTGCAAATAATAGCGCCAATATATTCATAGCGCCAATTATTCATAGTAGCACCAATATATTTATAGCGTAAAATAATTGCACCAACTAATAGCGCCAAATAATAGAGCCAAATAATTGCACCAAATAATTGCACCACATAATTGCACAAAATAATTGCACCTAATAACAGTGCCAAATAATAGTGGCATATAATAGCGCCAAATATTTTTTGGTGCAAAATATATAAATAGCGCCAATATATTGCTCCAAATAATTGTGTGAAATAATTGCGCCAAATACTTATGCCAAATAATAGAGCCAAATAATAGCGCCATATAAAAGCGCCAAATATTTTTGGGTGCCAAATATTCATAATAGCGCCAAATAATAGCGCCAAATAATAACACTAATAATAGCGTCAAATTATAACACCAATAATCGCGCCAATATTTGGCGCTATTATTTTGCGCCATATTATAGCGCCAATATTTAAACATTCAATAATAGTGCCAACAAAAGTGCCAATAACAACACCAATAATAGCGCCAATAATAGCACCAATATATTCATAGCGCCATTTAATAGCGCCAAAAAATATCACCATATAATAGCACCAAATATTAGCGCCATATAATAGCACCATATAATAGCGCCAAATCATAGCGCCATTTAATAGCGCCAAATATAATAGCGTCAAATAATAGCACAATATATAGCACCAATAATAGCGTCAATATATTCGTAGTACCATTTAATAGGGCCAAATAATAGCGCCAAATAATAGCACCAAATATTAGCGCCAAATACTAGCGCCATATAATAGTGCTACATAATAGCGCCATATAATAGCGCCATATAATAGCGCTATATAATAGCTCCAAATATAATAGCGCCTCGTAATAGCGCAAGATAATAGCACCAAATAATATCACCAAATAATAGCACCAAATATTTGGCACCAAATATTCATAATAGCGCCAAATAATAGCGCAAATATTTTAACATTAAATATATTTTCATTGTTATTTTAACATTCAATATTATAGCGTGAAATATATTTTCAGTGTTATTTTAATATTCATAATAGCACTAATATTTTAATAGCACAAATATTTTAATATCGCCAATAATAGCACCAAAGAATGGCGCCAAATATTATTTGGCACCAAATAATAGCGCCAATATTTTAACATTCATTAATAGCGCCAAATATTCAAAATAGTGCCAAAATATTAATAGCAGCATATAATTGCACCTAATAATAGCGTCAAATAATTGCACCAATTATTTGCGCCAAATAACTGCGCAAAATAATAGCGCCAAATAATAGCGCCAAATATTTTTTGGCACCAAATATTCATAATAGCGCCAAAAAATAGCACCAAAAAATAGTGTCATATAATAGCACCAATAATAACACCAAATAATATCGCCAACAATAACGCCAATATATTCATAGCGCCAAATAATAGCGCCAATATATTCTTAATAGCGCCAATATATAATAACACCAAATAATAGCGACAATATATTCATAATAGTGCCAATAATAGCACCAATATATTCATAGCGCCATTTATTCATAATAGCGCCAATATATTTATAGCGCCAAATAATTGCGTCTAATAATAGCACCAAATAATAGCGCCAAATAATAGCGCCAAATAATTGCGCCAAATAATAGCACCAAATAATAGCGCCAATATTTTAACATTCATTAATAGCGCCAAATATTCATAATAGCATCGATATATTAATAATGCCAAATAATAGCGCCTAATAATAGCGCCAAATAATAGCGCCAAATAATTGCGTCAAATGTTTGTGCCAAATAATACCACCAAATAATAATGCGATATAATGGCGCCAAATATTCGTAATAGCGCCAAAAAATAGTGCCAAAAAATAGCGTCAAATAATTGCACCAATAATAGCGCCAATATATTCATAGCACCAAATAATAGTGCCAATATATTTATAATATCCCCAATATATAATAGCACCAATATATTCATAATAGTGCCAATAATAGTGCCAGTAATAGCGCCAATATATTCATAGCTCCATTTATTCATAATAGCGCCAATATATTTATGGCGCAAAATAATAGCGCCAAATAATAGCCCCAAATAATAGCACCAAATAATTGCGCAAAATAATTGCGCCAAATAATTGCGCCTAATAACAGCGCCAAATAATAGCACCATGTAATAGCGCCAAATATTTTTTGGCGCAAAATATATAAATAGCACCAATATATTGCACCAAATAATTGCGCCAAATAATTGCACCAAATAATTGCGCCAAATAATTGCACCTAATAATAGTGCCAAATAATAACGTCATCTAATAGCGCTAAATATTTTTTAGCGCCAAATATTAATAATAGCACCAAATAACAACGCCAAATAATAGCGCCAATAGTAGCGTTAAATTATGGCTCCAATAATCGTGCCAATATTTGGCACCAATATTTGGCGCCAATACTTGGCGTTATCATTTTACGCCAAATAATAGTGCCAATATATAAACATTCAATAATAGCACCAATAAAAGTGCCAATAACAGCACCAATAATAGCTCCAATAATAGCACCATTATATAGCGCCAATAATAGCACCAATATATTCATAGCGCCATTTAATAGTGCCAAATAATAGCGCCATATAATTGCGCCAAATATTGGCGCCATATAATAGCACCATATAATTGCACCAAATAATAGTGCCAATAATATCGCCAATATATTCATAGCGCCATTTAATATGGCCAAATTATAGCGCCATATAATCACGGCAAATATTAGCGCCATATAATAGCACGATATAATAGCACCATATAATAGCGCCAAATAATAGTGCCATATAATAGCGCCATATAATAGCACCAAATAATAGTGACAAATAATTTCGCCAAATAATAGCACCAAATATTTGGTTCCAAATATTCATAATTGCGCCAAATAATAGCGTCAAATAATAGCGCCAATAATGGCGCCAAATAATAGATTCAATTATTCATAATAGAGCCAAATATTTGGCGCCATATATTCATAGTAGCACCAAATATTTTTTGGGGCCAAATATTCATAATGGCACCAAATTATAGCGCCAATAAACACGCCAAATAATAGCGCCAATAATAGCACCAATATTTGGCGACAATAATATTTGGCGCTATTATTTGGCGCCAAATAATAGCGCCAATATATTAACATTCAATAATAGCGCCAAATATTCAGAATAGAGCCAATATTTTGAAATTAAATATATTTTTAGTGTTATTATAAAATTCAATATAAAAGCGCCAAATATATTTTCAATGTTATTTTAATATTCATAATAGCACCAATATTTTAATAGCACCAATAATAGTGCCAAATAATAGCGCCAAATATTATTTGACACAAAATAATAGCGCCAAATAATAGTGCCAAAAAATAGAGTCAATATTTTAACATTCATTAATAGCATCAAATATTCATAATAGCCCCAATATATTAATAGCGGCAAATAATTGCGCCTAATAATAGCGCCAAATAATAGCGCCAAATAATTGTGCCAAATAACTGCGCCAAATAACTGCGCCAAATAATAGCGCCAAATATTTTTTGGCGCCAAATATTCATAATAGCGCCAAAAAATAGTGCCATATAATAGCACCAAATATTTTTTGGCTCCAAATATTCATAATAGCGACAAATAATAGCGTTAAATAATAGCGCCAATAATAGAGTCAAATTATCGTGCCAATATTTGGCGCTATTATTTTGCGCCAAATAATAGCGCCAATATTTAACCATTTAATAATAGTGCCAATGAAATTGCCAATAACAACACCAATAATAGCGTCATTATATCGCACCAATAATAGCACCAATATATTCATAGCGCCATTTAATAGCGCCAAATAATAGGCGCCATATAATAGCGCCAAATACTGGCTCCATATAATAGCCCCATATAATAGCGCCAAATAATAGCGCCTTATAGTAGCACCAAATATAATAGCGCCAAATAATAGCACCAATATATAGTGCCAATAATATCGCCAAAATATTCATAGCGCCATTTAATAGGGCCAAATAATAGCGCCAAATATTAGCACCATATAATAGCGCGATATAATAGCGCCGTATAATAGCATCAAATAATAGCGCCATATAATAACGCCAAATATAATAGCGCCAAATAATAGTGCCAAATAATAGCGCCTAATAATAGTGCCATATATTCATAGTAGCGTCAAATATTTTTTGGCACCAAATATTAATAATAGCGCCAAATAATAGTGCCAATAAAAGCACCAAATAATAGCGTGAATATTTTAACTTTCAATAATTGCGCCAAATATTCATAATAGCGTCAATATTTTAACATTCAATATACTTTCAATGTTATTTTAACATTCAATATAATAGCGACAAATATATTTTCAGTGTTATTTTAATATTCATAATAGCCTAAATATTTTAATAATGCCAATATTTTAATAGCGCCAATAATAACGCACCAATAATATCGCCAATATATTCCTAGCGCCATTTATTAAAAATAGCGCCAATTTATTTATAGCGCAAAAATAATTGTCACGACCCGCCTTCACCAAAAGGAGGGAAGAGTCAGCGAACTGCCAGGCCCTTCCTTCTTTAAGATGAAGGAGAGATAATGACCCCCGAAACCCGCCTTCAATAGGTCCCGGAGTGGCGACTAGCACCAAGTGTATAGAAAATTTTCGCAAATGGAAGGCATTACCCTTTTTATTATTTAGGATCGGGAAAAAGGACAAGTCGACCTCCCAAAAAGGAAAAGAAACAAGTTTTTAAAAATGAACCCAAATAAAGTCCCCATGCATGTTTAAACAGTTTACCACAAGGTACAAGTACAAAAGAAAAAGAAAGCTCTCAAGTACAATACCAAAAGAAAACAAAGGTACGACAACAGCGAAAACTCCAACTGTCCGACTAATAGCGTCCCGCGCAGCCCTGGTAGTCCTCCTGGAAACCTGAAAGTAAACGTAGGGTGAGCATACAAGTACACTCAGTAGGGAAAACCAAGACTCTCGTGCACAAGTGGGGTAACGTACTAAAGTCCTGTGAGAAAAGAGTGAACCAAACAACTAACAAGGCAAACTATCCATCCCAGGCCTCACCAAGGCTCACTCCCCAAATAACGCAAGTCAAGTAATATATGTAATAAGAGCACATCGATGTTTGGGTACCCCGCGCCACTTCGCCACTGGTTATTGAGACATCCTACGCATCGGACCAATCCCGCCATTCTCACCGTAGTCCCACTGCCACACCCGCCCGCACACACCTGGGCCACCACCACACGCAGTCCCACTGCCAAATCCCGCCCGCACACACCTGGGCCACAACCACACGCAGTCCCAATGCCAAATCCCGCCCGCACACACACCTGGGCCTCAACTGTCACAAGTAACCATGCCTGCAAACACCTAGGCCAGAACAACCACCGCTACGCCCGAAGACCCCTGGGCTAAAAGATCCACTGCCACGCCCGAAAACACCTGGGCCTCATCCCGAAGGCACTTGGGAAACCACCTACCGCACACACCTGGCCAACCACCACAACACCCTGCCCGATGGTTCTTGGGCTAATAATGGACTTCAGGCCATCACAGCCTGCCCGAAGGTACTTGGGCTATCCGGGAAAGGGAGCAGAAAGGAGCTAATAACCAGCCACTAAGTATAGTGTTGGGAAAAACACCCTCCCCCCATAAATGGGGGTGTTCGGCACTAAGTGCTCAACTTGGGTGGGGCGCGAATAAGAAACACAAAGCTACAAGTATAGATATAGGTAACAAACACTCACCCAAAACTTAGGTTTTCCTAGCCAACCTACAGAACACAATACTACAGCGTCCGAGTCACGATTCACGACCCTTGCCCACAAAACCATTTGTCCCATTCTTGTTTCACGTTCAGTCAAAATGTTTAATTAATTTTAAGCACTACTGGGCAACTACCATAAGCATAACCAAGGAAAACGTCAAAGCATAGATCAACCAAAACACTCACACCCGGTTCTGCCAACAGAGGATCTCTCCCCAATTCGTGATAAAAACTCACAACCACTGAAACCAGGAGATCCCATCCCCCAAATTCACACAGCCACCGAGAGTATAAAAAGAACAGGGGATCCCATCCCCTCCCACATTTCCATCAAACGGCCCGAAGGGAAAACAACCACTAACCACTACCAACACAAGTCAGGGGTTTTCGGATTTAAACGATTTAACACACTCCATGATTTCAAAATCCGTGTGTTCTAACCGGGAGTTATCACAGAAGGGCCGGTCCTGGTGCTTTCAATTATTTATCCGGATATACGTGGTTAACCGATTTCACAGCAGGAGTTCACATTTTCAGCGACCCATTTAAAACATCATGAGGGGATTCAAGTGCACACACACGACCACCAACGGCCTCACTTTTCAGGAAACATAAACCAGTACAACAAAAAGGATGATCACAAGATAAAGCATAACAACGATCACAACCCCTTCCCCTTCTTCCTTTAGAACTTCGTTTATTATCTTCATTAGGGTTTGGTTCAACCAATTCCATAGGAACAAAGTAGCGCCCACCCCGCATGATACACAAATGTGAGAGACGAGAGAAATTCCCTACTTGTTGATAGATGATCGACGTTTAGGCCGGGGGCGCGGAACTTTACGGATAACGATGCGGCGGTCCCGATGCACCAGAAGAGCCACAATCGAAGAAGGGGGAAAACCACGGCCTAACCCTTAATTATAAGAGCTGGGGACGGTTGAGATGAAACACAAAACCACGGAAGACGAAGGAGTCGTGGGTTGACCACGTGGCTTGACTCATCATTAATGGTACTGGGTGGTTTTAACCGACCCATGAATTAATGAAGCATTTAATTAAAACCTTTGTGCGCGTTTCGGATTCCCAAGACATTTTTAACAAGGCAGAATAGGGTTTAAAACCCTATTTGCGAAAAAGGAACGTTACTGGAACAACTTGGCAAGGCCGGCCGACGTCAGCCGGTTTCACCGATCGGTCGCACCGATCGGTCACACCGATCGGTCCCACCGATCGGTCACACCGATCGGTCCCACCGATCGGTCACACCGATCGGTCTCACCGATCGGTCTCACCGATCGGTCTCACCGATCGGTCACACCGATCGGTCACACCGATCGGTCTCACCGATCGGTCTCACCGATGGGTCTCACCGATCGGTAAGGAAACCGGATTTTTGGCAAAGGAAGGGACCAAGGGGGTCTGGGTCATCACATCAGATACCTCTTAAACGATTCTCGTCCCCGAGAATCAAAACAAACCAGAAGGAAAGAGAGGATCCGAACAACCATCTTCGAAGATACCTCTTAGGAGTGGACCCCCGCTAATTGAAAAAACTCCCTGTCAAGAACCAAGCAAAATACCACGCAAAACCGCCCGGTCATGTGGGTTTGGGGAGTTCCCCTCCCCCATGTCAAGATATTATCCGCTTTGGGCGGCACTGACTCGCCCGCACGGGTTTAATTGCATCCACCTTAATGCGTCCTGATTAGGGGTCGGGTTTCCCTTCCCTTTAGCCCGGGCTTTCCACACATAACAGAGGAAAAGAACTAGCACATTTCATAGACAAAAAGGTCAATGTTCTGTCACAACAGGCACCAAAGATTCAAAGCTCAGAACAACTCAGGGTATTGGGCACGCATCTGTGCTTCCCTCTCCCACGTGCTCTCTTCGAGGCCGCCATGTCTCCACAACACACGAACCAGGCCGACGGTTCGTCCACGGAGCACTTTCTCCTTGCGATCCTCGATTCTGATTGGCCGTTCCTCGAAGGTCGCGTCTCCTCCCACATCTAGCTCTCCCCATTTGATGACATGAGAGTCATCATGTAAGTACTGACGAAGCTGGGAGACATGGAAGACGTCATGGACCCTCTCCAACTGAGGTGGTAGGGCCAGCTAATATGCTACCTCGCCAACTCGCCTCAGCACCTCGAAAGGTTCGATGAACCTAGGGGAGAGCTTACTCCCCTTTCCGAACGTTCGCTGCCCCCGTCGAGGGGAAACCTTCAAAAACACATGATCTCCCACCTCGAACTTCAGGGGCCTCCTCCGACGATCAGCATAAGATTTCTGCCGATCCTGAGCTGCTTTCATCCTCTCCCGCACTAGCTGGACTTTCTCCGTGGTGCTCTGCACTACTTCTGGTCCAAGAGTACCAGTCTCACCAACCTCTGCCCAGCATAAGGGTGAACGACATGGTTTTCCATACAAATCCTCAAAAGGAGCCATGCCAATAGTAGAGTGAAAACTGTTGTTGTAGGCAAACTCTACTAAAGGCAAGTGTCGTACCCATGATCCTCCGAAATCCAGAACACATGCTCGCAGCATGTCCTCCAAGGTCTGGATAGTCCGCTCTGTCTGCCCATCAGTCTGAGGGTCAAAAGCAGTGCTAAGGCGTAGTTGGGTGCCAAAAGCATGCTGTAACCCCTTCCAGACTCGTGAGGTGAATCGAGTGTCCCGATCTGAGACGATCGTTTTCGGAACTCCATGAAAACGCACCACCTCATCCACGTACCTCTGTGCTAAGGTACTCACGGGTCCTGACTCCTTGATAGCCAAGAAGTGAGCAGATTTTGTCAAACGATCCACCACTACCCAGATAGCATCATGCCCGCCCTGAGCTCTGGGTAGTCCCGTGACGAAGTCCATCGAGACGTCGTCCCACTTCCACTCGGAGACATCTAGAGGATGCAACAGACCACCAGGAACACGGTGTTCATCCTTCACCTGCTGACACACCAGGCATTTAGCCACGAACTCTGCCACTGCCCGTTTCACCCCGGGCCACCAAAACTGTCCCCTCAGGCCTTGGTACATTTTCGAAACACCCGGATGTACTGCCAAGGCTGAGCTATGGAACTCACGAAGGACTTCATCACGCATCACCTCTGGAACAAACAACCTCTGATGAAAGAGCATCCGACGTCGGCTGTCCTCCGACCATCCTTCCGGGGCGTTCCCCTGATCGATACGATCCCGCAACACTTCCACCTCAAGATCTCCCCACTGAGACTCTTCCACTTGCTGCAACAAAGAGGACTGTACCGTCATCTGAAACAAACAGCCTCTAGTACCTTCCACCCTTGCATCCAAGTGTAAGGCAGCCAACTCCCCCATCGCCTTCCAAGCATCAGCAGATTCCCGAACCACCTCCTGATGCGGCTTCCTGCTCAGGGCATCAGCCACAACGTTTCCCTTACCTTCAGTGTATGAGATCTCGAAGTCGTAGTCCTGGAGAAACTCGACCCACCTCCGCTGTCGCAAGTTCAAGTCACGCTGGGAGAAGATATAGCGCAAGCTTTTGTGATCGGTGAAGACCACAAAGCGCTCCCCAAAGAGGTAATGTCGCCACAGCTTTAATGCGAACACTACCGCTGCAAGCTCCAGGTCATGGGTGGCATAGATCCACTCATGGGGGCGTAGCTGCCTGGACCCGTAAGAGATCACCCCTTGTCGCTGCATCAATACGCACCCCAGGCCCTGTCCCGAAGCATCACATAATACCTCATAGGCCATCCCTTCTTCTGGCAATCTCAACACTGGGGCACTAACCAGTTTTTCTTTTAGGTAGCTGAAGGACGACTCACACTGCTCGCTCCACATGAAAACCTGGTCCTTTTTGGTCAAAGCCGTCAAAGGGGCTGCTACCCGGGAGAAGTTGGGTACGAATCTCCGGTAGTAGCCCGCCAGTCCGAGGAAACTTCGAACTTCCGCCACATTCTTGGGTGCTGCCCAAGAAACAATTGCCTCAACCTTTGATGGTTCGACTGCTACTCCCTGCTCAGACACTACATGTCCGAGGAAGTGCACTTCTCGTGCCCAGAACATGCACTTTGACAACTTCCCATAGAGCTGGTGCTGTCGGAGGATCTCCAAAACCGTCCTCAGGTGCTCTGCATGATCCTCTTCTAACTTTGAATAGATCAGGATATCGTCGATGAACACCACCACAAACCGATCCAGGTACTCCCGAAAGATGGAGTTCATAAGCCCCATGAACACGGCCGGGGCATTCGTAACCCCAAAGGGCATGACCACGAACTCGAAGTGCCCATACCTGCACCTGAACGCTGTCTTCGGGATGTCGCTATCCTTCACCCTCAGCTGGTGGTACCCGGATCGCAGGTCGATCTTCGAGAACCATCCTGCCCCCTTCAGCTGGTCGAAAAGATCATCTATCCTCGGAAGAGGGTAGCGGTTCTTGATCATTACCTGATTCAGCCTCCTGTAATCGATGCACAACCTGAGGCCACCATCTGCCTTCTTTGCGAACAAGACTGGGGCACCCCACGGTGATGCACTTGGACGAACATAACCCCTCTTCATCAGATCGTCAATCTGTATCCGCAACTCCCGTAGCTCCGAAGGTGCCATCCGGTAAGGAGCCATCGAGATTGGTCGAGAGCCGGGCTGCAGGTCTATCCCGAACTCGATGTCACGTCGAGGGGGTAGAGTCGTCACCTCCTCAGGAAAGACGTCCATAAATTCACGAACGATCTCTGGTACTTCCACTATTTCCTCATCTGTTGATTCTATCGTCAGTTCAGTCAATAAGGAGAGGAGAGGTTCCTCCCTCCTGTTTCCCTTCGGACAGCTCCGCTCGCCGGTGAAAGTAACAAGCTGACCGTCCAAACCGGAGAACACCACCCTCCCTTGGGAACAGTCAATGACGGCGCACACAGAAAATAGCCAGTCGATGCCTAGGATGACATCGTACGGCCGAATCTGTAGCAGAAGGAGATCCTTAACTGACTGATGTGGCCCCAACATCAGTCTACATCCCCGACAAACTAACAGCAAGTCGGTCTGACCTCCAACTGGTGTGCTCAACACCAGGGGCACTGGAAGTCTCTCGGCATCTAGACCCAAGGCGCGGGCTAGACTGGGTGCAACAAAGGAGTGAGAAGCTCCGGTATCGAACAAGGCATAAGCAAGAGTGCTAAATACACTGATCGTACCTCGAACAACCTCTGGCCCTGCTGGAACTGTTGCTTCTGCGGCGTGTAACTGTCCACGCCCAGCTCCCCTGCCCCTCGGCTGTCGGCCACCTCCCCGACCACGCCCTGGTCAAGGTCCCTAGGGAGCGCCCTGAGGTCGGCCTCCCCCTCCTATGTCTGTCTGCGGAGGAGCGGGAGCTCGCTGTACCTGCTGCTGCTGCTGGAAGGGTCTGGCTGGGAACTGCTGCTGCGGCGGACGCTGGGGATGACTGCCACTGCTGTACTGCACCCGATCGGGGCACTGACTCCGAAGATGTCCAGGGCTCCCGCAGATGAAGCACCGTGGTCCCGAGCCTGAAGGAAAAGAACGTGGGCCAGGGGATCGAAACTGAAACTGCTGCGGCCTGCTCCCTACGGGTCGGAACCTGGAGGGTCCCGATGCCGGAGGCCTGGTGCTGACGGCCTTCCCCTTCGATGGTCCCAGCTGGATCCCTTCTCGTGATAGTCCACCTAGAGCGTGCATCCTTTCCACCACTTCGGCCTTCTTCTGAACCTCTAAGTATGTCGGAAGGGTAAAGGGGGTAACAGCATACTGGAGGGAGGGTCGGAGCGCCTCCTCCAAACGTCATGCCTGAGACTCCTCATCGGGAAAGAGGTCTGGAGCAAAACGCAGGAGGTCCTTGAACTTGATTCCAAGTTCCCTCACGGACATGCTCCCCTGCTGGAGGGAGAGTAGCTCCTGCCTCTTCTCCGCCTTCATTGTCGAGGAGAGGAACTCCGCCCGGAACTCCCTCTCGAAGTCCGCCCAAGCAACCTCAGACTCCTTCCTACTCCCCAGGTGAAGCATCCACCACTGACGTGCCGCTCCTCACATCTGGCTAACAGCCAGAGGAACCCAGTACTCCGTCGGGGCCCGAATCAGGCCGAAGGCAATGACTAGCTCCTCCAGCCAGCCTTCCGTCTTCATGTCGGAGGTGCTGCCCTCATATTTCTCGAGGGCCTGTCGCTGAAATGCTCGAAGAGTCTTCTGCCACTGGTCGTCCTCTTCCTCCCGATCATCCCTCTGCCGATTGGCCAAAGTAGTCTCAGGAATCTCGATCGCCTGTACCACACGTGGTCGCCTTCCAGGTGCCATAACTGCAAGGTAAACAAGGAATGCCTAAGCTCAGTAGTGCAAAGAAAACCGTTCTCAAAACTTATTAAGATTTAATTTATTCTCAATTTCCCAAGACATCCCAGAAACACAAAAACACAAGTCATTTATGATGCATGTACCTTTCCTAGGGTCTCTACCCTGCAATCAGTGTGGCCTCACTTGGTCGTTCGGTATGTCCAGAGTCCTTGCATCGGATCACGGGGGGCCCTAAAATCCCGTGTCCTAGCCGGTCCTCCCTGGCCTAATTCACGCACCAAGGTCACCCAACGTTGTTGCCTTACCATCCCATGCAATCCTTACTGTGCCTAACTCCAGACTCCGTCCTATCTCTCAACCTCACCTCTGATACCATTCTGTCACGACCCGCCTTCACCAAAAGGAGGGAAGAGTCAGCGAACTGCCAGGCCCTTCCTTCTTTAAGATGAAGGAGAGATAATGACCCCCGAAACCCGCCTTCAATAGGTCCCGGAGTGGCGACTAGCACCAAGGGTATAGAAAATTTTCGCAAATGGAAGGCATTACCCTTTTTATTATTTAGGATCGGGAAAAAGGACAAGTTGACCTCCCAAAAAGGAAAAGAAACAAGTTTTTAAAAATGAACCCAAATAAAGTCCCCATGCATGTTTAAACAGTTTACAACAAGGTACAAGTACAAAAGAAAAGGAAAGCTCTCAAGTACAATACCAAAAGAAAACAAAGGTACGACAACAGCGACAACTCCAACTGTCCGACTAATAGGGTCCCGCGCAGCCCTGGTAGTCCTCCTGGAAACCTGAAAGTAAACGTAGGGTGAGCATACAAGTACACTCAGTAGGGAAAACCAAGACTCTCGTGCACAAGTGGGGTAACGTACTAAAGTCCCGTGAGAAAAGAGTGAACCAAACAACTAACAAGGCAAACTATCCATCCCAGGCCTCACCAAGGCTCACTCCCCAAATAACGCAAGTCAAGTAATATATGTAATAAGAGCACATCGATGTTTGGGTACCCCGCGCCACTTCCCCACTGGTTATTGAGACATCCTACGCATCGGACCAATCCCGCCATTCTCACCGCAGTCCCACTGCCACACCCGCCCGCACACACCTGGGCCACCACCACACGCAGTCCCACTGCCAAATCCCGCCCGCACACACCTGGGCCACAACCACACGCAGTCCCACTGCCAAATCCCGCCCGCACACACACCTGGGCCTCAACTGTCACAAGTAACCATGCCTGCAAACACCTAGGCCAGAACAACCACCGCTACGCCCAAAGACACCTGGGCTAAAGGATCCACTGCCACGCCCGAAAACACCTGGGCCTCATCCCGAAGGCACTTGGGAAACCACCTGCCGCACACACCTGGCCAACCACCACAATACCCTGCCCGATGGTTCTTGGGCTAATAATGGACTTCAGGCCATCACAGCCTGCCCGAAGGTACTTGGGCTATCCGGGAAAGGGAGCAGAAAGGAGCTAATAACCAGCCACTAAGTATAGTGTTGGGAAAAACACCCTCCCCCCATAAATGGGGGTGTTCGGCACTAAGTGCTCAACTTGGGTGGGGCGCGAATAAGAAACACAAAGCTACAAGTATAGATATAGGTAACAAACACTCACCCAAAACTTAGGTTTTCCTATCCAACCTACAGAACACAATACTACAGCGTCCGAGTCACGATTCACGACCCTTGCCCACAAAACCATTTGTCCCATTCTTGTTTCACGTTCAGTCAAAATGTTCAATTAATTTTAAGCACTACTGGGCAACTACCATAAGCATAACCAAGGAAAACGTCAAAGCATAGATCAACCAAAACACTCACACCTGGTTCTGCCAACAGAGGATCTCTCCCCAATTCGTGATAAAAACTCACAACCACTGAAACCAGGAGATCCCATCCCCCAAATTCACACAGCCACCGAGAGTATAAAAAGAACAGGGGATCCCATCCCCTCCCACATTTCCAGCAAACAGCCCGAAGGGAAAACAACCACTAACCACTACCAACACAAGTCAGGGGTTTTCAGATTTAAACGATTTAACACACTCCATGATTTCAAAATCCGTGTGTTCTAACCGGGAGTTATCACAGAAGGGCCGGTCCTGGTGCTTTCAATTATTTAGCCGGATATACGTGGTTAACCGATTTCACAGCAGGAGTTCACATTTTCAGCGACCCATTTAAAACATCATGAGGGGATTCAAGTGCGCACACACGACCACCAACGGCCTCACTTTTCAGGAAACATAAACCAGTACAACAAAAAGGATGATCACAAGATAAAGCATAACAACGATCACAACCCCTTCCCCTTCTTCCTTTAGAACTTCGTTTATTATCTTCATTAGGGTTTGGTTCAACCAATTCCATAGGAACAAAGTAGCGCCCACCCCGCATGATACACAAAAGTGAGAGACGAGAGAAATTCCCTACTTGTTGATAGATGATCGACGTTTAGGCCGGGGGCGCGGAACTTTACGGATAACGATGCGGCGGTCCCGATGCACCAGAAGAGCCACGATCGAAGAAGGGGGAAAACCACGGCCTAAACCTTAATTATAAGAGCTGGGGACGGTTGAGATGAAACACAAAACCACGGAAGACGAAGGAGTCGTGGGTTGACCACGTGGCTTGACTCATCATTAATGGTACTGGGTGGTTTTAACCGACCCATGAATTAATGAAGCATTTAATTAAAACCTTTGTGCGCGTTTCGGATTCCCAAGACATTTTTAACAAGGCAGAATAGGGTTTAAAACCCTATTTGCGAAAAAGGAACGTTACTGGAACAACTTGGCAAGGCCGGCCGACGTCGGCCGGTTTCACCGATCGGTCTCACCGATCGGTCGCACCGATCGGTCTCACCGATCGGTCCCACCGATCAGTCCCACCGATCGGTCTCACCGATCGGTCACACCGATCGGTCTCACCGATCGGTCACACCGATCGGTCTCACCGATCGGTCACACCGATCGGTCTCACCGATCGGTCACACTGATCGGTCTCACCGATCGGTCTCACCGATCGGTCACACCGATCGGTCTCACCGATCGGTCTCACCGATCGGTCACACCGATCGGTCTCACCGATCGGTCAGGAAACCGGATTTTTGGCAAAGGAAGGGACCAAGGGGCTCTGGGTCATCACATCAGATACCTCTTAAACGATTCTCGTCCCCGAGAATCAAAACAAACCAGAAGGAAAGAGAGGATCCGAACAACCATCTTCGAAGATACCTCTTAGGAGTGGACCCCCGCTAATTGAAAACACTCCCTGTCAAGAACCAAGCAACATACCACGCAAAACCGCCCGGTCATGTGGGTTTGGGGAGTTCCCCTCCCCCATGTCAAGATATTATCCGCTTTGGGCGGCACTGACTCGCCCGCACGGGTTTAATCGCATCCACCTTAATGCGTCCTGATTAGGGGTCGGGTTTCCCTTCCCTTTAGCCCTGGCTTTCCACACATAACAGAGGAAAGGAACTAGCACATTTCATAGACAAAAAGGTCAACGTTCTGTCACAACAGGCACCAAAGATTCAAAGCTCAGAACAACTCGGGGTATTGGGCACGCATCTGTGCTTCCCTCTCCCACGTGCTCTCTTCGAGGCCTCCATGTCTCCACAACACACGAACCAGGCCGACGGTTCGTCCACGGAGCACTTTCTCCTTGCGATCCTCGATTCTGACTGGCCGTTCCTCGAAGGTCGCGTCTCCTCCCACATCTAGCTCTCCCCAGTTGATGACATGAGAGTCATCATGTAAGTACTGACGAAGCTGGGAGACATGGAAGACGTCATGGACCCTCTCCAACTGAGGTGGTAGGGCCAGCTAATATGCTACCTCGCCAACTCGCCTCAGCACCTCGAAAGGTCCGATGAACCTAGGGGAGAGCTTACTCCCCTTTCCGAACCTTCGCTGCCCCCGTCGAGGGGAAACCTTCAAAAACACATGATCTCCCACCTCGAACTTCAGGGGCCTCCTCCGACGATCAGCATAAGATTTCTGCCGATCCTGAGCTGCTTTCATCCTCTCCCGCACTTGCTGGACTTTCTCCGTGGTGCTCTGCACTACTTATGGTCCAAGAGTACTAGTCTCACCAACCTCTGCCCAGCATAAGGGTGAACGACATGGTTTTCCATACAAAGCCTCAAAAGGAGCCATGCCAATAGTAGAGTGAAAACTGTTGTTGTAGGCAAACTCTACTAAAGGCAAGTGTCGTACCCATGATCCTCCGAAATCCAGAACACATGATCGCAGCATGTCCTCCAAGGTCTGGATAGTCCGCTCTGTCTGCCCATCAGTCTGAGGGTGAAAAGCAGTGCTAAGGCGTAGTTGGGTGCCAAAAGCATGCTGTAACCCCTTCCAGACTCGTGAGGTGAATCGAGTGTCCCGATCTGAGACGATCGTTTTCGGAACTCCATGCAAACGCACCACCTCATCCACGTACCTCTGTGCTAAGGTACTCACGGGTCCTGACTCCTTGATAGCCAAGAAGTGAGCAGATTTTGTCAAACGATCCACCACTACCCAGATAGCATCATGCCCGCCCTGAGCTCTGGGTAGTCCCGTGACGAAGTCCATCGAGACGTCGTCCCACTTCCACTCGGGGACATCTAGAGGATGCAACAGACCACCAGGAACACGGTGTTCAGCCTTCACCTGCTGACACACCAGGCATTTAGCCACGAACTCTGCCACTGCCCGTTTCACCCCGGGCCACCAAAACTGTCCCCTCAGGCCTTGGTACATTTTCGAAACACCCGGATGTACTGCCAAGGCTGAGCTATGGAACTCACGAAGGACTTCATCACGCATCACCTCTGGAACAAACAACCTCTGATGAAAGAGCATCCGACGTCGGCTGTCCTCCGACCATCCTTCCGGGGCGTTCCCCTGATCGATACGATCCCGCAACACTTCCACCTCAAGATCTCCCCACTGAGACTCTTCCACTTGCTGCAACAAAGAGGACTGTACCGTCATCTGAAACAAACAGCCTCTAGTACCTTCCACCCTTGCATCCAAGTGTAAGGCAGCCAACTCCCCCATCGCCTTCCAAGCATCAGCAGATTCCCGAACCACCTCCTGATGCGGCTTCCTGCTCAGGGCATCAGCCACAACGTTTCCCTTACCTTCAGTGTATGAGATCTCGAAGTCGTAGTCCTGGAGAAACTCGACCCACCTCCGCTGTCGCAAGTTCAAGTCACGCTGGGAGAAGATATAGCGCAAGCTTTTGTGATCGGTGAAGACCACAAAGCGCTCCCCAAGGAGGTAATGT
Organism: Viscum album; assembly: GCA_963277665.1. Taxonomy (NCBI): domain Eukaryota; kingdom Viridiplantae; phylum Streptophyta; class Magnoliopsida; order Santalales; family Viscaceae; genus Viscum; species Viscum album. The sequence continues at coordinate 901,634,672 of OY728127.1, forward strand.
CGCCACAGCTTTAATGCGAACACTACCGCTGCAAGCTCCAGGTCATGGGTGGCATAGTTCCGCTCATGGGGGCGTAGCTGCCTGGACCCGTAAGAGATCACCCCTTGTCGCTGCATCAATACGCACCCCAGGCCCTGTCCCGAAGCATCACAGAATACCTCATAGGCCATCCCTTCTTCTGGCAATCTCAACACTGGGGCACTAACCAGTTTTTCTTTTAGGTAGCTGAAGGACGACTCACACTGCTCACTCCACATGAAAACCTGGTCCTTTTTGGTCAAAACCGTCAAAGGGGCTGCTACCCGGGAGAAGATGGGTACGAATCTCCGGTAGTAGCCCGCCAGTCCGAGGAAACTTCGAACTTCCGCCACATTCTTGGGTGCTGCCCAAGAAACAATTGCCTCAACCTTTGATGGGTCGACTGCTACTCCCTGCTCAGACACTACATGTCCGAGGAAGTGCACTTCTCGTGCCCAGAACTTGCACTTTGACAACTTCCCATAGAGCTGGTGCTGTCGGAGGATCTCCAAAACCGTCCTCAGGTGCTCTGCATGATCCTCTTCTGACTTTGAATAGATCAAGATATCGTCGATGAACACCACCACAAACTGATCCAGGTACTCCCGAAAGATGGAGTTCATAAGCCCCATGAACACGGCCGAGGCATTCCTAACACCAAAGGGCATGACCACGAACTCGAAGTGCCCATACCTGCACCTGAACGCCGTCTTCGGGATGTCGCTATCCTTCACCCTCAGCTGGTGGTACCCGGATCGCAGGTCGATCTTCGAGAACCATCCTGCCCCCTTCAGCTGGTCGAAAAGATCATCTATCCTCGGAAGAGGGTAGCGGTTCTTGATCGTTACCTGATTCAGCCTCCTGTAATCGATGCACAACCTGAGGCCACCATCTGCCTTCTTTGCGAACAAGACTGGGGCATCCCACGGTGATGCACTTGGAAGAACATAACCCCTCTTCATCAGATCGTCAATCTGTATCCGCAACTCCCGTAGCTCCGAAGGTGCCATCCGGTAAGGAGCCATCGAGATTGGTCGAGAGCCGGGCTGCAGGTCTATCCCGAACTCGATGTCACGTCGAGGGGGTAGAGTCGTCACCTCCTCAGGAAAGACGTCCATAAATTCACGAACGATCTCTGGTACTTCCACCATTTCCTCATCTGTTGATTCTATCGTCAGTTCAGTCAATATGGAGAGGAGAGGTTCCTCCCTCCTGTTTCCCTTCGGACAGCTCCGCTCGCCGGTGAAAGTAACAAGCTGTCTGTCCAAACCGGAGAACACCACCCTCCCTTGGGAACAGTCGATGACGGCGCACATAGAAAATAGCCAGTCGATGCCTAGGATGACATCGTACGGCCGAATCTGTAGCAGAAGGAGATCCTTAACCGACTGATGTGGCCCCAACATCAGTCTACATCCCCGACAAACGAACAGCAAGTCGGTCTGACCTCCAACTGGTGTGCTCAACACCAGGGGCACTGGAAGTCTCTCGGCATCTAGACCCAAGGCGCGGGCTAGACTGGGTGCAACAAAGGAGTGCGAAGCTCCGGTATCGAACGAGGCATAAGCAAGAGTGCTAAATACACTGATCGTACCTCGAACAACCTCTGGCCCTGCTGGAACTGTTGCTTCTGCGGCGTGTAACTGTCCACGCCCAGCTCCCCTTCCCCTCGGCTGTCGGCCACCTCCCCGACCACGCCCTGGTCAAGGTCCCTGGGGAGCGCCCTGAGGTCGGCCTCCCCCTCCTATGTCTGTCTGCGGAGGAGCGGGAGCTCGCTGTCCCTACTGCTGCTGCTGGAAGGGTCTGGCTGGGAACTGCTGCTGCGGCGGACGCTGCGGATGACTGCCACTGCTGTACTGCACCCGATCGGGGCACTGACTCCGAAGATGTCCAGGGCTCCCGCAGATGAAGCACCGTGGTCCCGAGCCTGAAGGAAAAGAACGTGGGCCAGGGGATCGAAACTGAAACTGCTGCGGCCTGCTCCCTACGGGTCGGAACTTGGAGGGTCCCGATGCCAGAGGCCTGGTGCTGACGGCCTTCCCCTTCGATGGTCCCAGCTGGATCCCTTCTCGTGACAGTCCGCCTAGAGCGTGCATCCTTTCCACCACTTCGGCCTTCTTCTGAACCTCTAAGTATGTCGGAAGGGTAAAGGGGGTAACAGCATACTGGAGGGAGGGTCGGAGCGCCTCCTCCAAACGTCTTGCCCGAGACTCCTCATCGGGAAAGAGGTCTGGAGCAAAACGCAGGAGGTCCTTGAACTTGATTCCAAGTTCCCTCACGGACATGCTCCCCTGCTGGAGGGAGAGTAGCTCCTGCCTCTTCTCCGCCTTCATTGTCGAGGAGAGGAACTCCGCCCGGAACTCCCTCTCGAAGTCCTCCCAAGCAACCTCAGACTCCTTCCTACTCCCCAGGTGAAGCATCCACCACTGACGTGCCGCTCCTCGCATCTGGCTAACAGCCAGAGGAACCCAGTACTCCGTCGGGGCCCGAATCAGGCCGAAGGCAATGACTAGCTCATCCAGCCAGCCTTCCGTCTTCATGTCGGAGGTGCTGCCCTCATATTTCTCGAGGGCCTGTCGCTGAAATGCTCGAAGAGTCTTCTGCCACTGGTCATCCTCTTCCTCCCGATCAGCCCTCTGCCGATTGGCCAAAGTAGTCTCAGGAATCTCGATCGCCTGTACCACACGTGGTCGCCTTCCAGGTGCCATAACTGCAAGGTAAACATGGAATGCCTAAGCCCAGTAGTGCAAAGAAAACCGTTCTCAAAACTTATTAAGATTTAATTTTTTCTCAATTTCCCAAGACATCCCAGAAACACAAAAACACAAGTCATTTATGATGCATGTACCTTTCCTAGGGTCTCTACCCTGCAATCAGTGTGGCCTCACTTGGTCGTTCGGTAGGTCCAGAGTCCTTGCATCGGATCACGGGGGGCCCTAAAATCCCGTGTCCTAGCCGGTCCTCCCTGGCCTAATTCACGCACCAAGGTCACCCAACGTTGTTGCCTTACCATCCCATGCAATCCTTACTGTGCCTAACTCCAGACTCCGTCCTATCTCTCAACCTCACCTCTGATACCATTCTGTCACGACCCGCCTTCACCAAAAGGAGGGAAGAGTCAGCGAACTGCCAGGCCCTTCCTTCTTTAAGATGAAGGAGAGATAATGACCCCCGAAACCCGCCTTCAATAGGTCCCGGAGTGGCGACTAGCACCAAGGGTATAGAAAATTTTCGCAAATGGAAGGCATTACCTTTTTTATTATTTAGGATCGGGAAAAAGGACAAGTCGACCTCCCAAAAAGGAAAAGAAACATGTTTTTAAAAATGAACCCAAATAAAGTCCCCATGCATGTTTAAACAGTTTACAACAAGGTACAAGTACAAAAGAAAAAGAAAGCTCTCAAGTACAATACCAAAAGAAAACAAAGGTACGACAACAGCGACAACTCCAACTGTCCGACTAATAGGGTCCCGCGCAGCCCTGGTAGTCCTCCTGGAAACCTGAAAGTAAACGTAGGGTGAGCATACAAGTACACTCAGTAGGGAAAACCAAGACTCTCGTGCACAAGTGGGGTAACGTACTAAAGTCCCGTGAGAAAAGAGTGAACCAAACAACTAACAAGGCAAACTATCCATCCCAGGCCTCACCAAGGCTCACTCCCCAAATAACGCAAGTCAAGTAATATATGTAATAAGAGCACATCGATGTTTGGGTACCCCGCGCCACTTCCCCACTGGTTATTGAGACATCCTACGCATCGGACCAATCCCGCCATTCTCACCGCAGTCCCACTGCCACACCCGCCCGCACACACCTGGGCCACCACCACACGCAGTCCCACTGCCAAATCCCGCCCGCACACACCTGGGCCACAACCACACGCAGTCCCACTGCCAAATCCCGCCCGCACACACACCTGGGCCTCAACTGTCACAAGTAACCATGCCTGCAAACACCTAGGCCAGAACAACCACCGCTACGCCCGAAGACACCTGGGCTAAAGGATCCACTGCCACGCCCGAAAACACCTGGGCCTCATCCCGAAGGCACTTGGGAAACCACCTGCCGCACACACCTGGCCAACCACCACAACACCCTGCCCGATGGTTCTTGGGCTAATAATGGACTTCAGGCCATCACAGCCTGCCCGAAGGTACTTGGGCTATCCGGGAAAGGGAGCAGAAAGGAGCTAATAACCAGCCACTAAGTATAGTGTTGGGAAAAACACCCTCCCCCCATAAATGGGGGTGTTCGGCACTAAGTGCTCAACTTGGGTGGGGCGCGAATAAGAAACACAAAGCTACAAGTATACATATAGGTAACAAACACTCACCCAAAACTTAGGTTTTCCTAGCCAACCCACAGAACACAATACTACAGCGTCCGAGTCATGATTCACGACCCTTTCCCACAAAACCATTTGTCCCATTCTTGTTTCACATTCCGTCAAAATGTTCAATTAATTTTAAGCACTACTGGGCAAATACCATAAGCATAACCAAGGAAAACGTCAAAGCATAGATCAACCAAAACACTCACACCCGGTTCTGCCAACAGAGGATCTCTCCCCAATTCGTGATAAAAACTCACAACCACTGAAACCAGGAGATCCCATCCCCCAAATTCACACAGCCACCGAGAGTATAAAAAGAACAGGGGATCCCATCCCCTCCCACATTTCCAGCAAACGGCCCGAAGGGAAAACAACCACTAACCACTACCAACACAAGTCAGGGGTTTTCAGATTTAAACGATTTAACACACTCCATGATTTCAAAATCCGTGTGTTCTAACCGGGAGTTATCACAGAAGGGCCGGTCCTGGTGCTTTCAATTATTTAGCCGGATATACGTGGTTAACCGATTTCACAGCAGGAGTTCACATTTTCAGCGACCCATTTAAAACATCATGAGGGGATTCAAGTGCACACACACGACCACCAACGGCCTCACTTTTCAGGAAACATAAACCAGTACAACAAAAAGGATGATCACAAGATAAAGCATAACAACGATCACAACCCCTTCCCCTTCTTCCTTTAGAACTTCGTTTATTATCTTCATTAGGGTTTGGTTCAACCAATTCCATAGGAACAAAGTAGCGCCCACCCCGCATGATACACAAAAGTGAGAGACGAGAGAAATTCCCTACTTGTTGATAGATGATCGACGTTTAGGCCGGGGGCGCGGAACTTTACGGATAACGATGCGGCGGTCCCGATGCACCAGAAGAGCCACGATCGAAGAAGGGGGAAAACCACGGCCTAACCCTTAATTATAAGAGCTGGGGACGGTTGAGATGAAACACAAAACCACGGAAGACGAAGGAGTCGTGGGTTGACCACGTGGCTTGACTCATCATTAATGGTACTGGGTGGTTTTAACCGACCCATGAATTAATGAAGCATTTAATTAAAACCTTTGTGCGCGTTTCGGATTCCCAAGACATTTTTAACAAGGCAGAATAGGGTTTAAAACCCTATTTGTGAAAAAGGAACGTTACTGGAACAACTTGGCAAGGCCGGCCGACGTCGGCCGGTTTCACCAATCCGTCTCACCGATCGGTCGCACCGATCGGTCTCACCGATCGGTCGCACTGATCGGTCACACCGATCGGTCCCACCGATCGGTCCCACCGATCGGTCTCACCGATCGGTCACACCGATCGGTCTCACCGATCGGTCTCACCGATCGGTCACACCGATCGGTCTCACCGATCGGTCACACCGATCGGTCTCACCGATCGGTCACACCGATCGGTCTCACCGATCGGTCACACCGATCGGTCTCACCGATCGGTCTCACCGATCCGTCTCACCGATCGGTCTCACCGATCGGTCTCACCGATCGGTCACACCGATCGGTCTCACCGATCGGTACCCCGCAAGGAAACCGGATTTTTGGCAAAGGAAGGGACCAAGGGGGTCTGGGTCATCACAATAATAGCGCCTAATAATTGCACCAAATAATTGCGCCAAATAATTGCGCCAAATAATTGGGCCAAATAATTGCGCAAAATAATTGCGCCTAATTACAACGCAAGATAATAGCGCCATATAATAGCACCAAATATTTTTGGTACAAAATATATAAATAGCGCCAATATATTTCCCCAAATAATTGCGCCAAATAATTGTGCCAAATAATTGCGCAAAATAATTGTGCCAAATAATTGTGCCTAATAATAGCGCCATATAATATGTCAAATATTTTTTGGTGCAAATATTCATAATAGCGCCAAATAATAGCGCCAAATAAAAGCACCAAATAATAGTGACAATAATAGCGTCAAATTATGGCACCAATAATCGCACCAATATTTGGCACTATTATTTTGCACCAAATAATATAGCCAATATTTAAACATTCAACAATAGCGCCAATAAAATTGCCAATAACAGCACCAATAATATCGCCATTATATAGCGCCCTTATATAGCGCCAATATATTCATAGCGTCATTTAATAGCGCCAAATAATAGCGCCATAGAATAGCGCCAAATATTGGCGCCATATAATAGCTTCATATAATAGCGCCAAATAATAGCGTCGTATAGTAGCACCAAATATAATAGCGCCAAATAATAGCACCAATATATAGCGCCAATAATATCACCAATATATTCATAGCGCCATTTAATAGGGCCAAATAATAGCGCCATATAAAAGCGCCAAATATTAGGGCCATATAATAGCGCGACATAATAACGCCATATAATAGCATCAAATAATAGCGCCATATAATAATGCGTAATATAATAGTGCCAAATAATTGTGCCAAATAATAGAGACAAATAATAGCGCCATCTATTCATAGTAGCGCCAAATATTTTTTGGCACCAAATATTAATAATAGCGCCAAATAATAGCGCTAATAAAAGCGCCAAATAATAGCGCCAATATTTTAACATTCAATAATAGCGCCAAATATTCATAATAGCGCCAATATTTTAACATTTAATATACTTTCAGTGTTATTTTAATATTCAATATAATAGTGCCAGATATATTTCTTGTGTTATTTAAATATTCATAATAGCGCCAACATTTTTATAGTGACAATATTTTAATAGCGCATATAATAATGCCAAATAATAGTGCCAATATTTTAACATTCATTAATAGCACCAAATATTCATAATAGCGCTAATATATTAATAGCGGCAAATTATTGTGCCTAATAAGAGCACCAAATAATAGCGCCAAATAATATCGCCAAATAACTACGCGAAATATCAGCGCCAAATAACAGCACCTAATAATAGCAGCATATAATAGCGCCAAATATTTTTTGGCACCAAATATTCATAATAGCGCCAAAAAATAGCGCCATATAACAGTGCCAATAATAGTGCCAATATATTCATAGCGCCAAATAATAGCGCCAATATATACATAATAGCGCCAATATATAATAGCGCTAATTAATAGCCCTAGTATATTCATAATAGTGCCAAAAATAGCGCCAAACAATTCATAGCGCCATTTATTCATAATAGCGCTAATATATTCATAGCACCATTTATTCATAGTAGCGGCAATATATTTATAGCGCCAAATAATTACGCCTAATAATTGCGCCAAATAATTGCGCCAAATAATTACGCCTAATAATTGCGCCAAATAATTGCACCAAATAATAGCGCCAATATTTTAACATTCATTAATATCTACAAATATTCATAATAGCGCCAAATAATTGCATCTAATAATAGCGCCAAAAATAGCGCCAAATAACTGCGCCAAATAAGAGCGCCAAATAATAGCGCCAAATAATAGCGCCAAATAATAGCGTCATATAATAGCACCAATAATAAATAGCCCCATATAATAGCGCTAAATATTAGCGCCATATTATAGCCCCATATAATAGCGCAAATAATAGCGCCAAATAATAGCGCCAATATATCGCGCCAATAATAACGCCTATATTTTCATAGCACCATTTAATAGGGCCAAATAATAGCGCCATAAAATAGCACCAAATATTAGCGCCAAATATTAGCACCATATAATAGCGCTATATAATAGTGCCATATAATAACACCAAATAATAGCGCCATATAATAGCGCCAAATATAATAGCAGCACATTATAGCGTCAGATAATAGCGCCGAATAATATCAACAAATTATATCACCAAATATTTGGCGCCAAATATTCATAATAGCGTCAAATTATGGCGCCAATAATTGCGCCAATATTTGGCACTATTATATTGTGCCAAATAATAGCGCCAATATTTAAACATTCAATAATAGCGTCAATAACAATACCGATAATAGCGCCAATAATAGTACCGATAATAGCACCAATAATAGCGCCAATATATAGCGCCAATATATAGCGCCAATATATTCATAACGCCATTTAAGAGCGCCAAACAATAGCGCCAAATATTAGCGCCATATAATATTGGCATATAATAGCGCCATATAATAGCGCGAAATAATAGAGCCATATTATAGCGCCGAATATAATAGCGCCAAATAATAGTGCCAATATATATCCCCAATAATATCGCCAATATATTTATAGTGCTATTTAATAGGGCCAAATAATAGCACCATATAATAGCGACAAATATTAGCGCCATATAATAGCGCCAAATATTAGCGCCATATAATAGCGTCAAATAATAGCCCCATATAATAGCGCCAAATATAATAGCGCCAAATAATAGTGCCAAATAATAGCGCCAAATAATATCGTCAAATAATAGCACCAAATATTTGGCGCCAAATATTCATAATAGCGCCAAATATTTGGCGCCATATATTCATAATAGCGCCAAATATTTTTTGGCACCAAATATTCAAAATACCGCCAAATAATAACGCCAAATAATAATGCCAATAAAAGCGCCAAATAATAGTGCCAATAATAGCGCCAATAATTGGCGCCAATATTTGGCACCAATAATATTTGGCGCCAATATTTGGTGCTAGTATTTGGCGCTATTATTTGTTGCCAAATAATAGCACCAATATTTTAACATTCAATAATAACACCAAATATTCATAACAGCGCCAATATTTTAACATTTAATATATTTTCAGTGTTATTTTAACATTCAATATAATAGCCCCAAATATATTTTCAGTGTTATTTTAATATTCATAATAGCGCCAATATTTTAATAGCACCAATATTTTAATAGCAACAATAATAGCGCCAAATATATTTTCAGTGTTATTTTAATATTCATAATAGCGCCAATATTTTAGTAGCGCCAATATTTTAATAGCGCCAATAATAGCGCGAAATAATGGCACCAAATATTATTTGGCACCGAATAATAATGAAAAAAAATAGCGCCAATATTTCATTAATATCGCCAAATATTCATAATAGGGCCAATATATTAATAGCGGCAAATAAAAGCGCCAAATAGCTGCGCCAAATATTAGCACCAAATAACTGCGCCAAAAAATTGCGCCAAATAATAGCGCCATATAATAGCGCCAAATATTTTTTGGTGCCAATTATTTATAATACCGCCAAAAAATAGCGCAAAAAAATAGCGCCATATAATAGCGCTAATAATAGCGCCAAATAATAGCGCCAATAACTGCGCCAATATATTCATAGCGCCAAATAATAGCGCCAATATATTCATAATAGCGCCAATATATAATAGCGCCAAATAATAGCGCCAGTATATTCATAATAGTGCCAATATTAGCGCCAATATATTCATAGCGTCATTTATTCATAATAGCGCCAATATATTTATAGCGCCAAATAATTGCGCCTCATAGTAGTGCCAAATAATAGCGCCAAATAATTATGCCAAATAATAGAGCCAATATTTTAACATTCATTAATATTTCCAAATATTCCTAATAGCGCGAATATATTAATAAAGCCAAATAATTACGCCTAATAATAGCACCAAATAAGAGCGCCAAATAATTGCACCAAATATTTGAACCAAATAACTGCGCCAAATAATAGCTCCAAATAATACCGCCAAATAATAGTGCCGTATAATAGCGCCAAATATTTTTTGGCACCAAATATTCATAATAGCGCCAAAAAATAACACCATCTAATAGCGCCAAATAATTGTGCAAAATAACTGCTTCAAATAATAGCGCCAAAGAATACCACCAAATAATAGCACCATATAATAGTGCCAAATATTTTTTGGTGCCAAATATTCATAATAGCACCAAAAAATATCGCCATATAATAGAGACAAATAATTGCGCCTAATAATAGCACCAATATATTCATAATAGTGCCAATATATTATAACGCCAAATAATAGTGCCAGTATATTCATAATAGTGCCAATAATAGCGCCAATAATAGCACATTAATTCATAATAGCGCCAATATATTTATAGCGCCAAATAGTTGCGCCTAATAATAGTGCCAAATAATTGCGCCAAATAATTGCTCCAAATAATAGTTCCAATATTTTAACATTCATTAATAGCGCCAAATATTCATAATAGAGCCAATATATTAATAGAGCCAAATAAGTGTGCTAAATAATAATGACAAATAATAGCACCAACAAATAGCACCATATAATAGCACCAAGTATTTTTTGGCGCCAAATATTCATAATAGCGCAAAATAATAGCGCAAAATAATAGCGCCAAATAATAGCACCAATAATAGCGTCAAATTATGGTGCTAATAACAGCACCAATATATTCATTGCGCCAAATAATAGAACCAATATATTCATAATATCACCAATATATAATAGCATCAAATAATAGTGTCAATATATTCATAATAGTGCCAATAATAGCACCAATAATAGCGCCAATATATTCATAGCGCCATTTATTCATAATAGCGCCAATATATTTATAGCACAAAATAATTGCGCCTAATAATAGCGTCAAATAATAGCGCCAAATAATTGTGCCAAATAATTGCACCAAATAATTGCGCCAAATAATTGCGCAAAATAATTGTGCCTAATAACAGCGCCAAATAATAGCGGCATATAATAGCGCCAAATGTTTTTTGGTGGAAAATATATAAATAGCGCCAATTTATTGCGCCAAATAATTGCGCCAAATACATGCCCCTAATAATAGAGCCAAATAATAGCACCATATAATAGCACCAATAATAGCACCAATAATAGCACCAATAATAGCACCAATAATAGCACCAATATATTCATAGCGCCATTTAATATCGCAAAATAATAGCACCATATAATAGCGCCAAATATAAGCGCCATATAACAGCCCCATATAATAGCGCAAATCACAGCGTCGTATAGTAGCGCAAAATAATCGCGCCAATATATCGCGCCAATAATAGAGCCAATATATTCGTAGCGCCATTTAACAGGGCTAAATAATAGCACCAATAATAGCACCAATAATAGCACCAATAATAGCACCAATAATAGCGCCAATAATAGCACCAATAATAGCGCCAATAATAGCACCATATAATAGCGCCAAATATAAGCGCCATATAATAGCCCCATATAATAGCGCAAATCATAGCGTCGTATAGTAGCACCAATATATCGCGCCAATAATAGTTCCAATATATTCGTAGCGCCATTTAATAGGGCCAAATAATAGCACCAATAATAGCACCATTAATAGCGCAAATAATAGCACCAATAATAGCGCCAATAATAGCACCAATAATAGCGCCAATAATAGCACCAATAATAGATCCAATAATAGCACCAATATATTCATAGCGCCATTTAATAGCGCAAAATAATAGCACCATATAATAGCGCCAAATATAAGCGCCATATAATAGCCCCATATAATAGCGCAAATCATAACGTCGTATAGTAGCGCCAAATAATAGTGCCAATATATCGTGCCAATAATACCGCCAATATATCTGTAGCGCCATTTAATAGGGCCAAATAATAGTGCCATAAAATAGCACCAAATATTAGCGCCAAATATTAGCACCATATAATAGCGCCATATAATAGTACTATATAATAACGCCAAATAATAGCGCCATATAATAGCGCCAAATATAATAGCGGCACATAATAGCATCAGATAATAGCGCCAAATAATATCACCAAATAATAGCACCAATTATTTGGTGCCAAATATTCACAATAGCGCCAAATAATAGCGCCAAATAATATCACCAAATAATAGCGGAAATAATAGCGAGAAATAATAAAGCCAAATATTCATAATAGCACCAAATATTTGGCGCCATATATTCATAGTAGCGCCAAATATTTTTTGGCGCCAAATATTCATAATAGCGGCAAATTATAGCGCCAAATTATATCACCAATAAAAGTGCCAAATAATAGCGCCAATAATAGCGTCAATATTTGGCGGCAATCTTTGGCGCAAATATTTGGCGCTATTATTTGGCGCCAAATAATAGCACCAATATTTTAACATTCAATAATAGCGCCAAATATTAATAATAACGCCAATATTTTAACATTCAATATAATATCGCCAAATATATTTTAAATGTTATTTTAATATTCATAATAGCCTCAATATTTTAATAGCACCAATATTTTAATATCGAAAATAATAGCGCCAATGTATGGCGCCAAATATTATTTGGCGCTAAATAATAGCACCAATATTTTAACATTCATTAATATCACCAAATATTCATAAAAGTGCCAATATATTAATAGCGGTATATAAATGCACCTCATAATAGCACCAAATAATAGAGCCAAATAATAGCGCCACATAATAGCGCCATATAATAGCACATACTATTTTTTGGTGCCAAATATTCATAATAGCGCAAAAAAATTGCGCAAAAAAATAGCGTCAAAAAATTGAGCAAAAAAAAGCGCAATATAATAGCGCCAATAATAGCGCCAAATAATTGCACCAATATATTCATAGCACCAAATAATATTGCCAATATATTCATAGTATCGCCAATAAATAATAGCCCAAAAAAATAGCGCCAGTACATTCATAATAGTTCCAATATTAGCACCAATATATTCATAGTGCCATTTATTCATAATAGCGCCAATATATTTATAGCGCCAAATAATTGCGCCTAATAATATCGCCAAATAATAGCGCCAACTAATTGCGCCAAATAATTGTGCCAAATAATAGCGCCAATATTTAAACATTCATTAATAGTGCCAAATATTCATAATAGCGCCAATATATTAATAGTGCCAATATATTAATAGCGTCAAATAATTGCGCCTAATAATAGCGCCAAATAATAGGGCCAAATAATAGCACCAAATATTTGCGCCAAATAATACCACCAAATAATAGTGCCATATAATGGCGCCAAATATTTTTTGGCACTGAATTTTCATAATAGCGCCAAAAAATAGCGCCAAAAAATATCGTCAATAATAGCGCCAATATATTCATAATAGCGCCAATATATAATAGTGCCAAATAATAGCGCCTATATATTCATAATAGTGCCAATAATAGCGCCAATAATAGAACCAATATATTCATAGCTTCATTTATTCATAATAGTGCAAATATATTTATAGTGCAAAATAATAGCGTCCAATAATAGCGTCAAATAATAGCGCTAATTAATTGTGCCAAATAATTATGCCAAATAATTGCGCCTAATAACAGCGCCAAATAATAGGGCCATATAATCGCACCAAATATTTTTTGGACTAAAATATAGAAATCGTGCCTTTATATTGCGCCAAATAATTAAGCCAAATAATTGCGCCAAATAATAGCGCCATATAATAGAGTCAAATATTTTTTGGCGCCAAATATTCATAATAGCGCCAAATAATAGCGCCAAATAATAGCGCCAATAAAAGCGTCAAATTATGGTGCCAATAATCGCGCTAATATTTGGCGCTATTATTTTGCGCCAAATTATAGCGCCAATATTTAAACATTCAATAATAGCACCAATAAAAGCGCCAATAACAACACCAATAATAGCGCCAATAATGGCACCATTATATAGTGCCAATAATAGCGCCAATATATTGATAGCACCATTTAATAGCGCCAAATAATAGTGCCATATAATAGGGCCAAATATTAGCGCCATATAATAGCGCCATATAATAGGGCCCTATAAAAGGGCCAAATAATAGTACCATATAGTTGCGCCAAATATAATAGCGCCAAATACTAGTGCCAATATATAGTGTCAATAATATCGCAAATATATTCATATCCCCATTTAATATGGCCAAATAATAGCACCATATAATAGCGCCAAATATTTGCGCCATATAATAGCGCGATATAATAGCGCCATATAATAGCACCAAATAATAATTCCATATACTAGCGCCAAATATAATAGCACCAAATAATAGCGCCATATAATTTCACCAAATAATAGCACCAACTATTTGCTTCCAAATATTCATAATAGCGCCAAATAATAGCGCTGACAATGGCGCCAAATAATAGAGCCAAATATTCATAATAGCGCCAAATATTTGGCGCCATATATTCACAGTAGCACCATATATTTATTGGCGCAAAATATTCATAATAGCGTCACATAATAGCACCAAATTATAGCGCAATAAAAGTGCCAAAATATTTATGGCGCCAAATAATAACACCAATATTTGGCGCAAATATTTGGCACTGTTATTTGGAACCAAATAATAGTGCTAATATTTTAACATTCAATAATAGCGTCAAATATTCATTATAGCGCCAATATTTTAACATTCAATAAATTTTTAGTGTTATTTTAACATTTAATATAATAGCGCCAAATATATTTTCAGTGTTATTTTAATATTCATAATAGCACCAATATTTTATTAGCACCAATAATAGCATCAAAAAATAGCGCCAAATATAATTTGGCACCAAATAATAGCGCCAAATAATAGTACCAAATAACAGCGAAAAAACAGCGCCAAAAAATAGCGCCAATATTTTAACATTCATTAATAGCGCCAAATATTCATAATAGTGCAAATATATTAATAGCGGCAAATAATCGCGCCCAATAATAGCGCCAAATAATAGTGCCAAAAAATTGTGTCAAATAACTGCCCCAAATAACTGAGCCAAATAACTGCGCCAATTAATACGCCAAATAATAGTGCCACATAATAGCGCCATATAATAGCGCCAAATATTTTTTGGGGCTAAATATTCATAATAGCGCTAAAAAATTGCGCCAAAAAATAGTGCCATATAATAGCGCCGATAATAGCGCCAAATAATAGCGCCAAATAATTGTGCCAATAATAGCGCCAATAATAGCGCCAATAATAGCGCCAATAATAGCGCCAATAATAGCGCCAATATAATCATAGCGCGATTTATTCATAATAGCGCCAATATATTTATAGCGCCAAATAATTGTGCCTAATAATAGCGCCAAATAATTGCGCCAAATAATTGCGCCCAATAATTGCGCCAAATAATAGCGCCAATATTTTAATAGTTATTAATAGCGCCAAATATTCATAATAGTGCCAATATATTAATAGCTCCAAATAATTGTGCCTAATAATAGTGCCAAATAATAGTTCCAAATAATAGAGCCAAATATTTTGCACCAAATAACTGCGCCACATAATAGCGCCAAATAATACCACCGAATAATAGTGTCATATAATGGCGCCAAATATTTTTTGGCACCAAATATTAATAATAGCACAAAAAAATAGCACCAATATACTTATAGCCCCAAATAATAGCACCAATATATTCATAATAGCGCCAATATATAATAGCACCAATATATTCATAATAGTGCCAATAATAGCGCCAATAATAGCACTAATATATTCAAAGCTCCATTTATTCATAATAACACAAATATATTTATAGTGCAAAATAATAGCACCAAATAATTGTGCCAAATAATAGCGCCAAATAATAGCGCCAATATATTCATAATATTGCCAATAATATTGCCAATAATAGCGCCAATATATTTATAGCGCCATTTATTCATAATTGTGCCCATATATTTATAGCAAAATAATGGAGCCTAATAATAGCTCCAAATAATTGCGCCAAATAATTCCGCCAAATAATTGCACCAAATTATTGCACAAAATAATTGCGCCTAATAACAGCGCCATATAATAGCGCCAAATATTTTTTTGCGCAAAATATATAAATAGCGCCAATATATTGTGCCAAATAATTACGCCAAATAATTGCGCCATATAATTTCACCTAATAATAGTGCCAAAAAATAGCGCCATATAATAGTGACAAATATTCATAATAGCGCCGAATAATATCGCCAAATAATAGCGCCAAATAATAGCGCCAATAATAGTGTCAAATTATGGCGCCAATAATCGTTCCAATATTTTGCGCCAAATAATAGCACTAATATTTAAACATTAAATAATAGCACCAATAAAAGCGCCAATAACAGCACCAATAATAGCGCCAATATATAGCGCCAATATATTCATAGCGTCAAATAATAGCCCCATATAATAGCGCCAAATATAATAGTGCCAAATAATCGTGCCAATATATAGCACCAATAATAGCACCAATATATTCATAGCGCCATTTAATAGAGCCAAATAATAGCGCCATATAATAGCGCCAAATATTAGGGCCATATAATATCCCCATATAATAGCACCAAATAATAGCGCCATATAATAGCGCCAAATATATAAGCGCCAAATAATAGCGCCAAATAATATCGCCAAATAATAGCGCCAAATATTTGGCACCAAATACTAATAATATCGCCAAATAATAGGGCCAATAATAGCGCCAAATAATAGATCCAAATATTCATAATAGTGCCAAATATTTGGCGCCATATATTCATAGTAGTGCCAAATATTTTTTGGCACCAAATATTCATAATAGCTCCAAATTATATTGCTAATAATTGCGCCAAATAATAGTGCCAAATAATAGCTCCACATAATTGCGCCAAATAATTGCACCAAATAATAGCGCCAATATTTTAAAATTCATTAATATCGCCAAATATTAATAATAGCGCCAATATATTAATAGCGTCTAATAATTGCCCCTAATAATAGCGCCAAATAATAGCACCAAACAATAGCGCCAAATATTTGTGCCAAATAACTGCGCCAAATAATAGCGTCAAATAATAGCGCCAAATAATTGTGCCATATAATGGCGCCAAATATTTTTTGGTGCCAAATATTCATAATAGTGCCAAAAAATAGCGCCAAAAAATAGCTCCAATAATAGCACTAAATAATAGCGCCAATATATTCAGAGCGCCAAATAATAGCGCCAATATATAATAGCACCAAATAATAGCGCCATATAATAGCACCAAATATTTTTTGGCCCAAAATATATAAATTGCACCAATATATTGCACCAAATAATTGCGTCAAAAAATAGTGCCAAATAATAGCGCCAAGAATAGCGCCAATATATTTATAACGCCAAATAATAGCGCCAATATATAATAACGCCAAATAATAGCACCAATATATTCATAATAGTGCCAATAATAGCGCCAATATATTCATATCTCCATTAATTAATAATAGCACAAATATATTTATAGCGTAAAATAATAGCGCCAAATAATAGCACCAATATATTCATAATAGTTCCAATAATAGCGCCAATATATTCATAGCTTTGTTTATTCATAATTGCACCTATATATTTATAGCGCAAAATAATTGAGCCTAATAATAGCGCCAAATAATAGCGCCAAATAATTACGCCAAATAATTGTGCCAGATAATTGCGCCAAATAATTGCGCTAAATAATTGCGCCTAATAACATCACCAAATAATAGCTCCATATAATAGCGGAAAATATTTTTTGACACAAAATATATAAATAGCACCAATATATTGTGCTAAATAATTTTACCAAATAATTGCGCCTAATAATAGCTCCAAATAATAGCGCCAAATATTTTTGGCGCCAAATAATCATTATAGCGCCAAATAATTGCGCCAAATAATAGCGCCAATAATAGCGTCAAATTATGGAAGCAATAATTGCGCCAATATTTGGCGCCAATATTTTGTACCGAATAATAGCTCCAATATTTAAACATTCAATAATCGCGCCAATAAAAGCGCCAATAACAGCACCAATAATAGCGCAAATAATGGCTCAAATATATAGCGCCAATATATTCATAGCGCCATTTAATAACGCCAAATAATAGCACCATATAATTGCACCAAATATTAGTGCCATATAATAGCGCCATATAATAGCCCCATATAATGGCGTCAAATAATAGCGCC
This sequence comes from Viscum album, assembly GCA_963277665.1. Lineage (NCBI taxonomy): Eukaryota > Viridiplantae > Streptophyta > Magnoliopsida > Santalales > Viscaceae > Viscum > Viscum album. Next base: position 901,652,863 of record OY728127.1, read on the forward strand.
ATATAATGGTGCCAAATATAATAGCGCCAAATAATCGCGCCAATATATAGCACCAATATATTTATAGCGCCATTTAATAGGGCCTAATAGTAGCGCCATATAATAGCGCCAAATATTATGGGCATATAATAGTGCCATATAATAGCGCCAAATAATAGCGCCAAATATAAGAGCGCCAAACAATAGCGCAAAATAATATCGCCAAATAATAGCGCCAAATATTTGGTGCCAAATATTCATAATAGCACTAAATAATAGTACCAATAATAGCGCCAAATAATAGAGCCAAATATTTATAATAGCGCCAATTATTTGGCGCCATATATTCATAGTAGTGACAAGTATTTTTTGGCGCCAAATATTCATAATAGCGCAAAATAATAGTGCCAAATTATAGTTTCAATAAAAGCGCCAAATAATAGCGTAAATATTTGGCGACAATAATATTTGGGGCCAATATTTGGCGCCAATATTTGGCGCAATTATTTGGTGCCAAATAATAGCGCCAATATTTTAACATTCAATAATAGCGCCAAATATTCATAATAGCGCCAATATTTTAACATTCAATATATTTTCAGTGTTATTTTAACATTCAATATAATAGCACCAAATATATTTTCAGTGTTATTTTAATATTTATAATAGTTCCAATATTTTAATAGCACCAATATTTTAATAGCACCAATATTTTATTAGCCCCTATAATAGCCCCAAACAATGGAGCCAAATATTATCTAGTGCCAAATAATAGCGCCAATATTTTAACATTCATTACTAGCACCAAAAATTCATAATAGTTCCAATATATTAAAAGAGGCATATAATTGCACCTAATAATAGCGCCAAATAATTGCGCCACATAATTACGCCAAATAATTGCGCAAAATAACTGCGCCAAATAATAACGCCAAATAATAGTGCCAAATAATTGCGCCAAATAACAGCTCCAAATAATAGAGCCATATAATAGCGCCAAATATTTTTTGGCGCAAAATTTATAAATGGCACCAATATATTCATAGCGCCAAATAATTGAGCCAAATAATTGTGCCAAATAATTGTGCCTAACAATAGCGCCAAACAATAGCACCAAATAATTGCCCCAAATAATTGCGCTAGATAATTGCACCAAATACGTGCGCAAAATAATTTCGCCTAATAACAGCGACAAATAATAGCACTATAGAATAGCGCCAAATATTTTTTGGCGCAAAATATATAAATAGCGCCAAATAATAGCGCCAAATATTTATGCCAAATAACTACGCCAAATAATAGCGCCAAATAATACCGCCAAATAATACCGCCATATAATAGCGCCAAATATTTTTTGGCGCCAAATATACATAATAGCGCCAAAAATAGTGCTATATAATAGCGCCATAAAATTGCGCCTAATAATAGCGCCAAATAATAGCGCCAATATTTAAACATTCAATAATAGCACCAATAAAAGTCCCAATAACATCACCAATAATAGCGCCAATAATAGCACCAATATATAGCGCCAATAATAGTGCCAATATATTCATAGCGCCATTTAATAGTTCCAAACAATAGCACCATATAATAGTGCCAAATTTTAGCACCATATAATAGAGCCATATAATAGCGCCATATAATAGCGCCAAATAATAGCGCCATATAATATCGCCAAATATAATAGCGCCAATATATATCCCAAATAATAGCACCAATATATTCATAACGCCATTTAATAGGGCCAAATAATAGTGCCATATAATAGAGACAAATATGAGCGCCATATAATAGTGCCAAATATTAGCACCATATAATAGAACCAAATAATAGCGCCATATAATAGCGCCAAATATAATAGCACCAAATAATAGCGTCAAATAATATCCCCAAATAATAGCACAAAATATTTGGTGCCAAATATTCAGAATAGCGCCAAATAATAGCGCCAATAATAATGCCCAATAATAGAGCCAAATATTCATAATAGCGGCAAATATTTGGCGCCATATATTCATAGTAGCGCCAAATATTTTTTGGCGCCAAATATTCATAATACCTCCAAATGATGACGCCAAATTATAATGCCAATAAAAGCGCCAAATAATAGCGCCAATATTTGGCCCCAATAATATTTGGTGCTAATATTTGGCACCAGTATTTGACGCTATTATTTGGCGCCAAATAATTGCTACAATATTTGGCGCCAATATTTGGTACCAATAATATTTGGCGCTAATATTTGGCTTCAGTATTTGGTGCTATTATTTGGCGCCAAATAATTGCGCCAATATTTTAACATTCAATATATTTTCATTGTTATTTTAACATTTAATATAAGAGCGCCAAATATATTTTCAGTGTTATTTTAATATTCCTAATAGCGCCAATATTTTAATAGTGCCAATATTTTAATAGCGCCAACAATAGAACCAAATAATAGCGCCAAATATTTTTTTGCGCCAAAAAATAGTGCTAATATCTTAACATTGATTAATAGCGCCAAATATTCATAATAGCGCCAATATATTTATATAGCGGCAAATAATTGCGCCTAATAACTGCGCCAAATAATAGCACCAAATAATAGCGCTAAATAATAGCACCATATAATAGCGCCAAATATTTTCAGGCACCAAATATTCATAGTAGTGCAAAAAAATAGCACCATATAATAGTGCCAAAAATAGCGCCAAATAATATTGTCAATAATAGCGCCAAATAATTGTGGCAATATATTCATAATAGCGCCAATATATAATAACGCCAAATAATAGCACCAATATATTCATAATAGTGCAAATAATAGCGCCAATATATTCATAGTGCCATTTACTAATAATAGCGCCAATATATTTATAGCGCAAAATAATTGCGCCTAATAATACGGCCAAATAATAACACCAAGTAATAGCACCAAATAATAGAGCCAAATAATTGCACCATATATTTTTTGGCGCCAAATATTCATAATAGCGACAAAAAAAAAGCGCAAAAAAATAGCGCAAAAAAAGCGCCATATATTAGCGCCAATAATAGCGCCAAATAATTGCGCCAATATATTTACAGTGCAAAAATAATGGCGCCTAATAATAGCACCAAAAAATAGTGCCAAATAATTGCACCAAATAATTGTGCCAAATAACCGCGCCAAATAATAGCACTATATAATAGTGCCAAATAATTTTTGGTGCAAAATATATAAATAGCGCCAATATATTGCACCAAATAATTTCGCCAAATAACAACGCCAAATAATTGGGCCAAATAATTGCTCCTAATAATAGCGCCAACTAATAGCGCCATATAATAGCACCAAATATTTTTTGGCACCAAATATTCATAATAGTGTCAAATAATAGCGCCAAAATAATAGTGCCAAATAATAGCACCAATAATAGCATCAAATTATGGGGCCAATCATCACGTCAATATTTGGCACTATTATTTTGCGCCAAATAATAGCGCCAATATTTAAACATTCAATAATAGCGCCAATAAAAGCGCCAATAAAAGCACCAATAATAGCTTCAATAATAGCGCCAATATATAGTACCAATATATTCATAGCGCCAATTAATAGCGCCAAATAATAGCACCAAATAATAGCGCCATAAAATAGAGCCAAATATAAATGCCATATAATAGCGTCATATAATAACGCCATATTATAGTTCCAAATAATAACACCAAATATAATAGCACCAATATATAGCGCCAATAATAGCGCCAATATATTCATATCACCATTTAATAGGGAAAAATAATAGCTCCATATAATAGCACCAAATATTAGCGTCATATAACAGCGCCATATAATTGCGCCAAATAATAGTGTCATATAATAGCGCCAAATAATAGCGCCAAATAATAGCGCCAAATAATATCACCAAATAATAGCACCAAATATTTCGCACCTAATATTATAATAGCGCCAAATAATAGCGCCAAATAATAGAGCCAATAATAGCATCAAATAATAGATCCAAATATTCATAATAGCGCCAAATATTTTTCACCATATATTCATAGTAGCGTCAAATATTTTTCACTGCCAAATATTCATAATAGTGCCAAATAATAGTGCCAAATTATATCGCAAACAAAAGCGCCAAATAATAGCCCCAATATTTGGCGCCAATTTTTGGCACCAATAATATTTGGCGCCAATATTTGGCGCCTTTATTTAGAGCCAAATAATAGCACCAATATTTTAACATTCAATAATAGCGCCAAATATTCATAATAGTGCCAATATTTTAACATTCAATATATTTTAAGTGTTAATTTAATACTCAATATAATAGCGCCAAATATATTTTGAGTGTTATTTTAATATTCATAATAGTACCAATATTTTAATAGCGCCGATATTTTAATAGCGCCAATAATAGCACCAAATAATATCACCAAATATTATTTTGCGCCAAATAATAGCGCCAAAAAATTGCCCCAATATTTTCACATAATTAATAGCATCAAATATTCATAATAGCGCCAATATTTTAATAGCATCAAATAATTGCGCCTAATAATTGCACCAAATAATTGAGCCAAATAATTGCGCAATATAATAGCGCAAAATATTTTTTGGCGCCAAATATTCATAATAGCACCAAAAAATAGCGCCAAAAAATAGCGTCATATAATAGCGCCAATAATAGCGCCAAATAATAGCGCCAATAATAGCGCCAATATATTCATAGCGCCAAATAATAGCGCCAATATATTCATAATAGCGCTAATATATAATAGCCCCAAATAATAGCACCAATATATTCATAATAGTACCAATAATAGCGCCAATAATAGCGCCAATATATTCATAGCGCCATATATTCATAATAGAGTCAATATATTCATAGCGCCATTTATTCATAATAGTGCCACTATATTTATAGCGCAAAATAATTATGCCTAATAATAGCACCAAATAATAGCGCCAAATAATTGCGCCAGATAATTGCGCCAAATAATTGTGCCAAATAATTGCGCAAAATAATTGCGCCTAATAACAGTGCCAAATAAGAGCGCCATATAATAACGCCAAATATTTTTTGGCGCAAAATATATAAATAGCGCCAATATATTGCTCCAAATAATTGCGCCAAATAATTGCGCCAAATAATTGTGCTTAAAAATAGCGCAATTTAATAGCTCCAAATATTTTTTGGTGCCAAATGTTCATAATAGCAACAAATAATAGCATTAAATAATAGCACAAAATAATAGCACCAATAATAGCGTCAAATTATGGCGCCAATAATCGCACCAATATTTGGCGCTATTATTTTGCGCCAAAAAATAGCGCAAATATTATATCATTCATTAATAGCGCCAAATATTCATAATAGCGCCAATATATTAATAGCACCAAATAATTGTGCCTAATAATAGTGCCAAATAATTGCGCCAAATATTTGCGCCAAATAACTGGGCCAAATAATAACGAATAATAATAGCGCCAAATATTTTTTGGGGCCAAATATTCATAATAGTGCAAAATAATAGCGCCAAATAATAGCACCAAATAATAGCGTCAGATAACAGCATCAATAATAGCGTCAAATTATGGCATCAATAATAGCACCAATATATTCATTGTGCCAAATAATAGCGCCAATATATTCATAATAGCACCAATATATAATAGCGTCAAATAATAGTGCCAATAATAGCGCCAATAATAGCGCCAATATATTCATAGCGCCATTTATTCATAATAGCGCCAATATATTTATAGCGCCAAATAATTGCGCCTAATAATAGCGTCAAATAATAGCGCCAAATAATTGTGCCAAATAATTGCGCCAAATAATTGCACCAAATAAATGCGCCTAATAACAGCGCCAAATAATAGCGGCATATAATAGCGCCACATGTTTTTTGGCGGAAAATATATAAATAGCGCCAATTTATTGTTCCAAATAATTGCACCAAATAATTGCGCCAAATAATTGCGCCAAATACTTGCGCCTAATAATAGCGCCAAATAATAGCGCCATATAAAAGCGCCAAATATTTTTTGGTGCCAAATATTCATAACAGCGCCAAATAATAGCACCATTAATAGCATCAAATTATGGCGCCAATAATCACGCCAATATTTTGTGCAATTATTTTGCACCAAATTATAGTGCCAATATTTAAACATTCAATAATCACGCCAATAAAAGCACCAATAATAGCACCAATAATAGCGCCATAATAGCACCAATATATTTATAGTGCCATTTAATAGCGCAAAATAATAGCACCATATAATAGCGCCAAATATAAGCGCCATATAATAGCCCCATATAATAGCGCAAATTATAGCGTCATATAGTAGTGCCAAATAATAGCGCCAATATATCGCGCCAATAATAGCGCCAATATATTCGTAGCGCCATTTAATAGGGCCAAATAATAGCGCCATAAAATAGCACTAAATATTAGCAACAAATATTAGCACCATATTATAGAGCCATATAATAGCACCATATAATAATGCCAAATAATTGCGCCATATAATAGCGCCAAATATAATAGCGGCACATAATAGCATCAGATAATAGCGCCAAATAATATCACCAAATAATAGCACTAATTATTTGGCGCCAAATATTCACAATAGCGCCAAATAATAGCGCCAAATAATTGCGCAAATAATTGCGCGAAATAATAGAGCCAAATATTCATAATAGCACCAAATATTTGGTGCCACATATTCATAGTAGCGCCAAATATTTTTTAGTGCCAAATATTCATAATAGCGGCAAATTATAGCGGCAAATTATAGAGCCAAATTATAGCTCCAACAAAAGCGCAAAAAAATAGCGCCAATAATAGCGTCAGTATTTGGCGGCAATCTTTTGCGTAAATATTTGGCTCTATTTTTTTGCGCCAAATAATAGCACCAATATTTTAACATTCAATAATAGCTCCAAATATTAATAATAACGCCAATATTTTAACATTCAATATAATATTGCCAAATATATTTTAAGTTTTATTTTAATATTCATAATAGCCTCAATATTTTAATATCACCAATATTTTAATAGCACCAATATTTTAATAGCACCAATAATAGCGCCAATGTATGGCGCCAAATATTATTTGGCTCTAAATAATAGCGCCAATATTTTAACATTCATTAATATCGCCAAATATTCATAAAAGTGCCAATATATTAATAGCGGTATATAAATGCACCTCATAATAGCACCAAATAATAGCGCCATATAATTGCGCCATATAATAGCACCACCTATTTTTTGGCGCCAAATATTCATAATGGCGCCAAAAAATTGCGCAAAAAAATAGTGCCAAAAAATTGCGCAAAAAAAAGCGCCATATAATAGCGCCAAATAATTGCGCCAATATATTCATAGCACCAAAGAATAGCGCCAATATATTCATAATAGCTCCAATAAATAATAGCGCAAAAAAATAGCGCCAGGATATTAATACTAGTGCCAATATTAGCACCAATATATTCATAGCGCCATTTATTCAAAATAGCGCCAATATATTTATAGCGCCAAATAATTGTGCCTAATAATATCGTCAAATAATAGCGCCAAATAATTGCGCCAAATAATTGCGCCAAATAATTGTGCCAAATAACAGCGCCAATATTTTAACATTCGTTAATAGCACCAAATATTCATAATAGCGCCAATATATTAATAGAGCCAATATATTAATAGATCCAAATAACTGCGCCTAATAATAGCGCCAAATAATAGGGCCAAATAATAGCGCCAAATATTTGCGCCAAATAATACCGCCAAATAATAGTGCCATATAATGGCGCCAAATATTTTTTGGCACCAAATTTTCATAATAGCGCCAAAAAATATCGTCAATAATAGCGCCAATATATTCATAATAGCGCCAATATATAATAGTGCCAAATAATAGCGCCTATATATTCATAATAGTGCCAATAATAGCGCCAATAATAGTGCCAATATATTTATAGCTCCATTTATTCATAATAGCGCAAATATATTTATAGCGCAAAATAATAGCGCCCAATAATAGCGTCAAATAATAGCGCTAAATTATTGCGCCAAATAATTATGCCAAATAATTGCGTCTAATAACAGCGCCAAATAATAGCGCCATATAATCGCACCAAATATTTTTTGGACCAAAATATAGAAATATCGCCTATATATTGCGCCAAATAATTATGCCAAATAATTGCGCCAAATAATAGCGCAATATAATAGCGCCAAATATTTTTCGGCGCCACATATTCATAATAGCACCAAATAATAGCGCCAAATAATAGCGCCAATAATAGCGTCAAATTATCGTGCCAACAATCGCGCCAATATTGGCGCTATTTTTTTGCGCCAAATTATAGTGCCAATATTTAAACATTCAATAATAGCACCAATAAAAGCGCCAATAACAACACCAATAATAGCACCAATAATAGCACCATTATATAGTGCCAATATTAGTGCCAATATATTGATAGCACCATTTAATAGCGCCAAATAATAGCGTCATGTAATAGGGCCAAATATTGGCGCCATATAATAGCACCATGTAATAGGGCCATATAATAGTGCCAAATAATAGTGCCATATAGTTGTGCCAAATATAATAGCGCCAAATACTAGTGCCAATATATAGTGCCAATAATATTGCCAATATATTCATAGCCCCATTTAATAGGGCCAAATAATAGCGCCATATAATAGCGCCAAATATTAGCGCCATATAATAGCGCCATATAATAGCATGATATAATAGCGCCATATTATAGCGCCAAATAATAGTGCCATATACTAGCGCCAAATATAATAGCACCAAATCATAGCGCCATATAATTTCTCCAAATAATATCACCAACTATTTGCTGCCAAATATTCATAATAGCGCCAAATAATAGCGCCAACAATGGCGCCAAATAATAGAGCCAAATATTCATAATAGCGCCAAATATTTAGCGCCATATATTCATAGTAGTGCAAAATATTTGTTGGCGCCAAATATTCATAATAGCGTCAAATAATAGCACCAAATTATAGCGCCAATAAAAGCGCCAAAATATTTATAGCACCAAATAATAGCGCCAATATTTTAACATTCAATAATAGCGTCAAATATTCATAATAGCGCCAATATTTTAACATTCAATAAATTTTTAGTGTTATTTTAACATTTAATATAATAACGCCAAATATATTTTCAGTGTTATTTTAATATTCATAATAGCACCAATATTTTAATAGCACCAATAATATCGCCAAAAAATAGCGCCAAATATAATTTGGCGCCAAATAATAGCACCAAATAATAGTGCCAAATAATAGCGAAAAAATAGTGCCAAAAAATAGCACCAATATTTTAACATTCATTAATAGCGCCAAATATTCATAATAGTGCCAATATATTAATAGCGGCAAATAATCGCGCCCAATAATAGTGCCAAATAATAGTGCCAAATAATTGCGACAAATAACTACCCCAAATAACTCAGCCAAATAATTGTGCCAATTAATAACGCCAAATAATAGAGCCATATAATAGCGCCAAATATTATTTGGGGCCAAATATTCATAATAGCACTAAAAATAGCACCAAAAAATAGTGCCATATAATAGCGCCAATAATAGCGCCAAATAATAGCGCCAATAAGAGCACCAATATATTTATAGCGCCAAATAATAACGCCAATGTATTCATAATAGAGCTAAATATAATAGCGCCAAATAATAGCGCCGATATATATATAATAGTTCCAATATTAGCGCCAATCTATTCATAGCGCGATTTATTCATAATAGCGCCAATATATTTATAGCGCCAAATAATTGCGCCTAATAATAGCGCCAAATAATTGCGCCAAATAATAGCTCCAATATTTTAACAGTCATTAATAGCGCCAAATATTCATAATAGTGCCAATATATTAATAGCGCCAAATAATTGTGCCTAATAATAGCACCAAATAATATTGCCAAATAATTGCGCCAAATAATTTGCACCAAATAACTGCGCCACATAATAGCGCCATATAATACCACCGAATAATAGTGTCATATAATGGCGCCAAATATTCATAATAGCACCAAAAAATAGCATCAATATACTTATAGCGCCAAATAATAGAGCCAATATATTCATAATAGGACCAATATATAATAGCGCCAATATATTCATAATAGTGCCAATAATAGCACCAATAATAGGGCTAATATATTCAAAGCTCCATTTATTCATAATAGCGCAAATATATTTATAGCGCAAAATAATAGCACCAAATAATTGCGCCAAATAATTGCGCCAAATAATAGCGCCAATATATTTATAAAGTTGCCAATAATATTGCCAACAATAGCGCCAACATATTCATAGTGCCATTTATTCATAATTGTGCCGATATATTTATAGAAAAATAATAGAGCCTAATAATAGCACCAAATAATTGCACCAAATAATTACGCCAAATAATTGCACCAAATTATTGCGCCTAATAACAGCGACATATAATAGCGCCAAATATTTTTTTGCGCAAAATATATAAATAGCGCCAATATATTGTCCCAAATAATTACGCCAAATAATTGCGCCATATAATTTCACCTAATAATAGTGCCAAAAAATAGCGCCATATAACAGTGCCAAATATTCATAATAGCGCCGAATAATATCACCAAATAATAGCGCCAAATAATAGCGCCAATAATAGCGTCAAATTATGGCGCCAATAATCGTGCCAATATTTGGCGCCAATATTTTGCGCCAAATAATAGCGCTAATATTTAAACATTAAATAATAGCACCAATAAAAGTGCCAATAACAACACCAATAATATCACCAATAACAGCCCCAATATATAGCGCCAATATATTCATAGCGCCAAATAATAGCCCCATATAATAGCGCCAAATATAATAGTGCGAAACAATCGCGCCAATATATAGCGCCAATAATAGCACCAATATATTCATAGTGCCATTTAATAGGGCCAAATAATAGCACCATATAATAGCGCCAAATATTAGGGCCATATAATAGCCCCATATAATAGCACCAAATAATAGCGCCATATAATAGCGCCAAATCTATAAGCGCCAAATAATAGCGCCAAATAATATCTCCAAATAATAGTGCCAAATATTTGGCACCAAATACTAATAATATCGCCAAATAATAGGGTCAATAATAGCACCAAATAAAAGAGCCAAATATTCATAATAGCGCCAAATATTTGGCGCCATATATTCATAGTAGTGCCAAATATTTTTTGGCGCCAAATATTCATAATAGTGCCAAATTATAGCGCCAAATTATATCGCCAATAATTGCGCCTAATAATAGCACCAAATAATAGCGCCACATAATTACACCAAATAATTGCACCAAATAATAGTGCCAATATTTTAACATTCATTAATATCGCCAAATATTAATAATAGCGCCAATATATTAACAGCGTCAAATAATTGCCTCTAATAATAGCGCCAAATAATAGCACCAAATAATAGCGCCAAATAACTGCGCCAAATAATAGCACCAAATAATACCGCCAAATAATTATGCCATATAATGGCGCCAAATATTTTTTGGTGCCAAATATTCATAATAGCGACAAAAAATAGCGCCAAAAAATAGCGCCAAAAAATAGCTCCAATAATAGCACTAAATAATAGCGCCAATATATTCATAGTGCCAAATAATTGCGCCAATATATAATAGCATCAAATAATAGTGCCATATAATAGCACCAAATATTTTTTGGCCAAAAATATATAATTTTCTCCAATATATTGCACCAAATAATTGCACCAAATAATTGCGCAAAATAATTGTGCCAAAAAATAGCGCCAAATAATAGCGCCAAGAATAGCACTAATATATTTATAGTGCCAAATAATAGCGCCAATATATAGTAACACCAAATAATAGCGCCAATATATTCAAAATAGTGCCAATAATAGCGCCAATATATTCATAGCTCTATTAATTCATAATAGCACAAATATATTTATAGCGTAAAATAATAGCGCCAAATAATAGCACCAATATATTCATAATAGTGCCAATAATAGCGCCAATATATTCATAGCGTCGTTTATTCATAATAGCACCTATATATTTATAGCGCAAAATAATTGAGCCTAATAATAGCGCCAAATAATTGCACCAAATAATTGTGCCAGATAATTGCGCCAAATAATTGCACTAAATAATTGTGCCTAATAACAGTGCCAAATAATAGCTCCATATAATAGCGGAAAATATTTTTTTGCACAAAATATATAAATAGCACCAATATATTGCGCCAAATAATTGCACCAAATAATTTCATCTAATAATAGCGACAAATATTTTTGGCGCCAAATATTCATTATAGCGCCAAATAATTGCGCCAAATAATAGCGCCAATAATAGCATCAAATTATGGAAGCAATAATTGCGCCAATATTTGGTGCCAATATTTTGCACCAAATAATAGCGCCAATATTTAAACATTCAATAATCATGCCAATAAAAGCGCCAATAACAGCACCAATAATAGCGCAAATAATGGCGCAAATATATAGAGCCAATGTATTCATAGAGCCATTTAATAACGCCAAATAATAGCACCATATAATTGCGCAAAATATTAGTGCCATATAATAGCGTCATATAATAGCGACATATAATGGCTTCAAATAATAGCACCATATAATGGCACCAAATATAATAGCGTCAAATAATCGCGTCAATATATAGCACCAATATATATATATCGCCATTTAATAGGGCCAAATAGTAGCGCCATATAATAGCGCCAAATATTATGGTCATATAATAGCGCCATATAATAGCGCCAAATAATAGCGCTAAATATAAGAGCGCCAAAAAATAGTTCCAAATAATAGCGAAAAATAATATCGAGAAATAATAGTGCCAAATATTTGGTGCCAAATATTCATAACAGCACTAAATAATAGTGCCAATAATAGCGCCAAATAATAGAGCCTAATATTCATAATAGCGCCAATTATTTGGCGCCATATATTCATAGTAGTGCCAAGTATTTTTTGGCACCAAATATTCATAATAGCGCCAAATAATAGTGCCAAATTATAGCTTCAATAAAAGCGCCAAATAATAGCGTCAATATTTGGCGACAATAATATTTGGGGCCAATATTTCGCGCCAATATTTGGCGCTATTATTTGGTGCCAAATAATAGTGTCAATATTTTAATATTCAATAATAGCTCTAAATATTCATAATGGCGCCAATATTTTAACATTCAGTATATTTTCAGTGTTATTTTAACATTCAATATAATAGCACCAAATATATTTTCAGTTATTTTAATATTCATAATAGCGCCAATATTTTAATAGCACCAATACTTTAATAGAACCAATATTTTAATAGCACCAATATTTTAATAGCACAAATATTTTAATAGCGCCAATAATAGACCCAAAGAATGGCGCCAAATATTATCTAGCGCCAAATAATAGCGCCAATATTTTAACATTCATTAATAGCACCAAATATTCATAATAGTTCCAATATATTAAAAGCGGCATATAATTGCGCCTAAAAATTGTGCCAAAGAATTGCGCTAAATAATTGCGCCAAATAATTGCGCAAAATAACTGCGCCAAATAATAGCGCCAAATAATAGCGCCAAATAATTGCGCCAAATAATAGCGCCAAATAATAAGGCCATATAATAGCGCCAAATATTTTTTGGCACAAAATATATAAATGGCACCAATATATTCATAGTTACAAATAATTGAGCCAAATAATTATGCCAAATAATTGTGTCTAACAATAGCGCCAAACAATAGCCCCAAAAAATTGCGCCAAATAATTGCGCCAGATAATTGCGCCAAATACGTGTGCAAAATAATTTCTCCTAATAACAATGGAAAATAAAAGCGCCATATAATAGCGCCAAATAATTTTTGGTGCAAAATATATAAATAGCGCCAAATAATTACGCCAAATATTTATGCCAAATAACTGCGCCAAAAAATTGCGCCAAATAATACCGCCAAATAATACCGCCATATAATAGCGCCAAATATTTTTTGGCGCCAAATATACATAATAGCGCCAAAAATAGCGCTATATAATTGCACCATATAATTGTGCCTAATAATAGCGCCAAATAATAGCATCATATAATAGTGCCAAATATATTCTAGTGCCAAATATTTATTATAGTGCCAAATAATAGCACCAAAATAATAGCGCCAAATAATAGGGAAAATAATAGCATCAAATTATAGCGCCAATAATCACGCCAATATTTGGCACTATTTTTTTGCGCCAAATAATAGCGTCAAATTATGGCGCCAAAAATCGCGCCAATATTTGGCGATATTATTTTGCGCCAAATAATATCGCCAACATCTAAACATTCAATAATAGCGCCAATAAAAGCGCCAATAACAGCACCAATAATAGCACCAACAATAGCGCCAATATATAGCGCCAATAATAGTGCCAATATATTCATAGCGCCATTTAATAGTGCCAAACAATAGCGCCATATAATAGTGCCAAATTTTAGAACCATATAATAGGACCATATAATAGCGCCATATAATATCCCCAAATATAATAGCGCCCAATAATAGAGCCAATATATATCCCCAATAATAGCGCCAATATATTCATAACACCATTTAATAGGGCCAAATAATAGTGACATATAATAGCGACAAATATTAGTGCCGTATAATAGCGCCAAATAATAGAGCCATATAATTGCCCCAAATATAATAGCGCCAAATAATAGCGCCAAATAATATCTCCAAATAATAGCACCAAATATTTGGTGCTAAATATTTATAATAGCGCCAAATAATAGCGCCAATAATAACGCCTAATAATAGAGCCAAATATTCATAATAGCGCCAAATATTTGGCGCTATATATTCATAGTAGCGCCAAATAATTTTTGGCACCAAATATTCATAATACCACCAAATAATGACGCCAAATTATAACGCCAATAAAAGTGCCAAATAATAGCGCCAATAATAGCGCCAATATTTGGCACCAATATTTGGCCGCAATAATATTTGGCTCTAATATTTGGAACCAGTATTTGGCGCTAAATAATAGCTACAATATTTGGCACCAATATTTGGCACCAATAATATTTGGGGCTAATATTTGGCTCCAGTATTTGGCGCTATTATTTGGGGCCAAATAATAGCGCCAATATTTTAACATTCAATATATTTTCAGTGTTATTTAAAAATTCAATATAATAGCACCCAATATATTTTCAGTGTTATTTTAATATTCCTAATAGCCCCAATATTTTAATAGCGCCAATATTTTAATAGCGCCAATAATAGAACCAAATAATAGCGCCAAATATTATTTGCACCAAATAATAGCGCCAAATATTATTTTGCACCAAACAATAGTGCTAATATCTTAACATTAATTAATAGCGCCAAATAATCATAATAGCGCCAATATATTTATATAGCGGAAAATAATTACACCTAATAACTGCGCCATATAATAGCGCCAAATAATAGCGCCAAATAACAGCGTCATATAATAGCGCCAAATATTTTTAGGCGCCAAATATTCATAATAGCGCAAAAAAATAGCACCATATAACAGTGCCAATAATAGCGCCAAATAATATCGTCAATAATAGCGCCAAATAATTGTGGCAATATATTCATAATAGCGCCAATATATAATAACGCCAAATAATAGCACCAATATATTCATAATAGTGCCAATAATATCGCCAATATATTCATATTACCATTTATTAATAATAGCGCCAATATATTTATAGCGCAAAATAATTGCGCATCATAATAGCGCCAAATAATATCATCAAATAATAGCGCCAAATAATAGCGCCAAATAATTGCGCCATATATTTTTTGGCGCCAAATATTCATAATAGCGACAAAAAATTGCGCAAAAAAATAGCGCCAAAATATAGCGCAAGAAAAAGCGCCATATATTAGCGCCAATAATAGCGTCAAATAATTGCGCCAATATATTTACAGCGCAAAAATAATTGCGCCTAATAATAGCACCAAAAAACAGTGCCAAATAATTGCACCAAATAATTGTTCCAAATAATTACGCAAAATAATTACTCCAAATTATTGCGCAAAATAATTGCGCCTAATAAAAGTGCCAAATAACAGCGCCAAATAATAGCGCTATATAATAGCACCAAATATTTTTTGGTGCAAAATATATAAATAGCGCCAAATAATTTCGCCAAATAATTCCGCAAAATAATTGGGCCAAATAATTGCGCCTAATAATAGCACCAACTAATAGCGCCATATAATAGTGCCAAATTTCTTTGGCACCAAATATTCATAATAGTGTAAAATAATAGCGCCAAAATAATAGCGGAAAATAATTGCACCAATAATAGCGTCAAATTACAGGGCAAATAATCACGTCAATATTTGGCACTATAATTTTGCGCTAAATAATAGCGCCAATATTTAAACATTCAATAATAGCGCCAATAAAAGCGCCAATAAAAGCACCAATAATAACGCCAATAATTGTGCCAATATATAGCGCCAATATATTAATAGCGCCAATTAATAGCGCTAAATAACAGTACCAAATAATAGCGCCATAAAATAGAGTCAAATATAAACGCCATATAATAGCGTCATATAATAGCGCCATATTATAGTTTCAAATAATAGAACCAAATATAATAGCACCAAATAATAGCACCAATATATAGCGCCAATAATAGCGCCAATATATTCATAACGCCATTTAATAGGGAAAAATAATAGCTCCAAATAATAGCACCAAATATTAGCGCCATATAACAACGCCATATAATTGCGTCCAATAATAGTGTCATATAATAGCGCCAAATATAATAGCGCCAAATAATAACGCCAATTAATAGCGCAAAATAATATCACCAAATAATAGTACCAAATATTTTGCACCAAATATTCATAATAGCGCCAAATAATAGCGCCAAATATTTTCGTCATATATTCATTGTAGCGTCGAATATTTTTCGCTGCCAAATATTCGTAATAGTGCCAAATAATAGCGCCAAATTATATCGCCAACAAAAGCGCCAAATAATAGCGCCAATAATAGCCCCAATATTTGGCACCAATAATATTTGGCACCAATATTTGGCGCTATTATTTAGCGCCAATATTTTAACATTCAATAATAGCGACAAATATTCATAATAGTGCCAATATTTTAACATTCAATATATTTTCAGTGTTAATTTTACATTCAATATAATAGCGCCAAATATATTTTCAGTGTTATTTTAATATTCATAATAGCACCAATATTTTAACAGCGCAGATATTTTAATAGTGCCAATAATAGTGCCAAATAATATCACCAAATATTATTTTGCGCCAAATAATAGCGCCAAAAAATAGCCCCAATATTTTCACATTAATTAATAGCACCAAATATTCATAATAGCGCTAATATTTTAATAGCACAAATAATTGCGCCTAATAATAGCACCAAATAATAGTGCCAAAGAATTGTGCAATATAATAACACCAAATATTTTTTGGCGCCAAATATTAATAATAGGGCCAAAAAATAGCGCAAAAAAATAGCATCATATAATAGCGCCAATAATAGCGCCAAATAATAGCGCCAATAATAGCGCCAATATATTAATAGCGTCAAATAATAACACCAATATATTCATAATAGCGCCAATATATAATAGCCCCAAATAATAGCACCAAAATATTCATAATAGTACCAATAATATCTCCAATAATAGCGCCAATATATTCATAGCGCCATTTATTCATAACAGCGTCAATATATTCATAGTGCCATTTATTCATAATAGCGCCACTATATTTATAGCACAAAATTATTGCGCCTAATAACAGCGCCAAATAATTGCGCCCAATAATTGCGCCAGATAATTGCGCCAAATAATTGCGCCAAATAATTGCGCAATATAATTGCGCGTAATAACAGCGCCAAATAATAGCACCATATAATAATGCCAAATATTTTTTGGTGCAAAATATATAAATAGCGCCAATATATTGCTCCAAATAATTGTGCCAAATAATTACGCCAAATAATTGCGCCTAATAATAGCGCAATATAATAGCTCCAAATATTTTTTGGTGCCAAATGTTCATAATAGCAACAAATAATAGCGCCAAATAATAGCACCAAATATTAGCACCAATAATAGCGTCAAATTATGGCGCCAATAATCGCACCAATATTTGGCGCAATTATTTTGCGCCAAATAATAGCGCAAATATTATAACATTCATTAATAGCACCAAATATTCATAATAGCACCAATATATTAATAGAACCAAATAATTGTGGCTAATAATAGCACCAAATAATTGTGGCAAATATTTGCGCCAAATAACTGGTCCAAATAACTACGCCAAATAATACCGCCAAATAATAGCGCCAAATTTTTTTTGGTGCCAAATACTCATAATAGGGCCAAAAATTAGCGCAAAAAAATAGGGCCAATAATAGCGCCAAATAATAGCTCCAATAATAGCACCGATATATTCATTGTGCCAAATAATAGCGCCAATATATTCATAATAGCGCCAATATATAATATCACCAAATAATAGCGCCAATATATTCACAATTGTGCCAATAATAGCGCCAATAATAGAGCCAATATATTCATAGCTCCATTTATTAATAATAGCGCCAATAAATTTATAGCGCAAAATAATAGCACCAAATAATAACGCCAAATAATTGCGTCAAATAATTGCACCAAATAATTGCACCAAATAATTATTCCAAATAAATGCACCTAATAACAGCACCAAATAAGAGCGTTAAATATTTTTTGGCACAAAATATATAAATAGCGCCTATATATTGCGCCAAATAATTGCGCCAAATAACTGCGCCAAATAAATGCGCCAAATAATAGAGTCATATAATAGCGCCAAATATTTTTTGGCGTCAAATATTCATAATAATGCCAAATAATAGTGCCAAATAATAGCGCCAATAATAGCTTCAAGTTATGGCGCCAATAATCACGCCAATATTTGGCGCTATTATTTTGTGCCAAATAAAAGCGCCAATATTTAAACATTCAATAAAAGCGCCAATAAAAGTTCCCATAACAGCACCAATAATAGCGCCAATTATAGCGCCAATAATAGCGCCAATATATTCATAGCGCCATTTAATAGCGCCAAATAATAGCGCCAAATATTGGTGCCATATAATAGCGCCGTATAATAGCACCAAATAATAACGCTATATAATAGTGCCAAATATAATAGCGCCAAATACTAGTGCCAATATATTGTGCCAATAATATCGCCAATATATTCGTAGCCCCATTTAATAGAGCCAAATAATAGCGCCATATAATAGCACCAAATATTCGCATCATATAATAGAACGATATAATAGCGCCATATAATAGAGCCAAATAATAGCGCCATATAATAGCGCCAAATATAATAGCGCCAAATAATAGTTCCAAATAATTTTTCCAAATAATAGCACCAAATATTTGGTGCCAAATATTCATAATAGCGCCAAATAATAGCACCAATAATGGCGTCAAATAATAGAGCCAATTATTCATAATAGTGCCAAATATTTGGCGGCATATATTCATAGTAGCGCCAAACATTTTTTGGCGCCAAATATTCATAATAGCACCAAATAATAACACCAAATTATAGCGCCAATAATAGGGCCAAATAATAGCCCCAATACTAGCACCAATATTTGGCGCTATTTTTTGACGCCAAATAATAGCGCCAATATTTTAACATTCAATAATAGTGCCAAATATTCATAATAGTGCCAATATATTTATAGCGCCAAATAATTGCGCCTAATAATAGCGCCAAATAATTAAGCCAAATAATAGTGCCAATATTTTAACATTCATTAATACTGCCAAATATTCATAATAGCGCCAATATATTAATAGCGCCAAATATGTGGGCCTAATAACAGCGCCAAATATTTGGGCCAAATAACTGTGCCAAAAAATAGCTCCAAATAATAGTGCCAAATAATAGCGCCATATAATATTTCCAAATATTTTTTGGCGCCAAATATTCATAACAGCACCAAAAAATAACGCTAAAAAATAGCGCAAATAATAGCGCCAAATAAGAGCACCAATAATAGCACCAATATATTCCTAGCGCCAAATAATAGCTCCAAATATTAGCGCCAATATATTCATAATATTACCAATAATAGCGCCAATAATAGCGCCAATATATTCATAGGGCCATTAATTCATAATAAGGCCAATATATTTCTAGCGCAAAATATATTCATAGGGCCATTTATTCAAAATAGTGCCAATATATAATATCGCCGAATAATAGCGCCAATATATTCATAATTGTGCCAATAATAGTGCCAATAATAGAGCCAATATATTTATAGCTCCATTTATTCATAATAGCGCCAATAAATTTATAGCGCAAAATAATAGCACCAAATAATAGCGCCAAATAATTGCATCAAATAATTGCACCAAATAATTGCGCCAAATAATTGCGCGAAATAAATGCGCCAAATAATAGCGCCATATAATAGCGCCAAATATTTTTTGGCGCAAAATATTCATAATAGTGAGAAATGATAGTGCCAAATAATAGCGCCAATAATAGCGTCAAGTTATGACGCCAATAATCACGCCAATATTTGGCGCTAATATTTGGCGCTATTATTTTGTGCCAAATAAAAGCGCCAATATTTAAACATTCAATAAAATCACCAATAAAAGATCCCATAACAAAACCAATAATAGCGCCAATTATAGCGCCATTGTATAGCGCCAATAATAGTGCCAATATATTCATAGCGCCATTTAATAGCGCCAAATAATAGCGCCATATAATAGCGCCAAATATTGGTGCCATATATTAGCGCCATATAATAGATCTAAATAATAACACTATATAATAGTGCCAAATATAATACAACCAAATAATAGCGCCAATATATAGCGCCAATAATATCGCAAATATATTCATATCGCTATTTAATAAGGCCAAATAATAATGCCATATAATAGCGCCAAATATTAGCGCCATATAATAGAGCGATATAATAGCGCCATATAATAGCGCCAAATAATAGCGCAATATACTAGCGCCAGATATAATAGCACCAAATAATAGCGCCTAATAATTTCGCCAAATAATAGCCCCCAAATATTTGGTGCCAAATATTCATAATAGCGCCAAATAATAGCGCCAAATAATAGAGCCAAATATTCATAATAGCGCCAAATATTTGGCGCCATATATTCATAGTAGTGCCAAATATTTTTTGGTGCCAAATATTCATAATATCGCCAAATAATGACGCCAAATTATAACGCCAATAAAAGTGCCAAATAATAGCTCCAATAATTGCGCCAATATTTGGCGCCAATATTTGGCCCCAATAATATTTGGCGCTAATATATGGCACCAGTATTTGGCGCTATTATTCTGCGCCAAATAATAGCTACAATATTTGGTTCCAATATTTGGCACCAATAATATTTGGCGGTAATATTTGGATCCAGTATTTGGTGCTATTATTTGTCGCCAAATAATAGCGCCAATATTTTAACATTCAATATATTTTCAGTGTAATTTTAACATTCAATATAATAGCGCCAAATATATTTTTAGTGTTATTCTAATATTCCTAATAGCAAAAATATTTTAATAGCGCCAATAATAGCACCAAATAATAGCGCCAAATATTATTTTGCACCAAATAATAGCGCCAAATATTATTTTGCACCAAAAAATAGTGTTAATATCTTAACTATAATTAATAGCGCCAAATATTCAAAATAGCGCCAATATATTTATATAGAAGCAAATAATTGGGCCTAATAACTACGCCAAATAATAGCGGCAAATAATAGCGCCATATAATAGCGCCAAATATTTTTAGGCGCCAAATATTCATAATAGCGCAAAAAAAAAATAGCACCATATAATAGCACCAATAATAGCGCCAAATAATATCGTCAATAATAGCGCCAAATAATTGTGCCAAAATATTCATAATTGTGACAATATATAAAAATGCCAAATAATAGCACCAATATATTCATAATAGTGCCAATAATAGCGCCAATATATTTATAATGCCATTTATTCATAATAGAGCCAATATATTTATAGCGCAAAATAATTGCGCCTAATAATAGCGCCAAATAATAGCACCAAATAATAGCGCCAATATATTTATATAGCAGCAAATAATTGGGCCTAATAACTGCGCCAAATAATAGTGCCAAATAATAGCGCCATATAATAGCGCAAAATATTTTTAGGCACCAAGTATTCATAATAGCGCAAAAAAATAGCACCATATAATAGCACCAATAATAGCGCCAAATAATATCGTCAATAATAGCGCTAAATAATTGTGCCAAAATATTCATAATAGTGCCAATATATAATAACGCCAAATAATAGCACCAATATATTCATAATAGTGCCAATAATAGCGCCAATATATTTATAGTGCCATTTATTCATAATAGCGCCAATATATTTATAGCGCAAAATAATTGCGCCTAATAATAGCGCCAAATAATAGCACCAAATAATAGCGCCAAATAATAGCGCCAAATAATTGCACCAAATAGTTGCGCAAAATAATCGCGCCTAATAACAGCGCCAAATAATAGCACCATATAATAGCGCCAAATTTTTTTTGGTGCAAAATATATAAATAGCGACAATATAATGGGCCAAATAATTGCGCCAAATTATTGAGCCTAATAATAGCGCCAAATATTTTTTGGTGCCAAATATTAAAAATAGCACCAAATAATGGTGCCAAATAATAGAGCCAAATAATAGATCCAAATAATAGCATCAAGTTATGGTTCCAATATTTTGACATTCAAAAATAGCACCAAGTATTCATAATAGCACCAATATTTTTACATTCAATATATTTTCGATGTTATTTTAACATTCAATATAATAGAGCCAAATATATTTTCAGTGTTATTTTAATATTCATAATAGCGCCAATATTTTAATAGCGCCAATATTAGTACCAAATAAGAGCGCCAAATATTATTTGGCGCCAAATAATAGCGCAAAATAATAGCGCCAAAAAATAGCGCCAATATTTTAACCTTCATTAATAGCACAAAATAATCATAATAGCGACAATATATTAATAGCGGCAAATAATTGCGCCTATTAATAGCGCCAAATAATATACCTAAATAATTGCGCCAAATATTTTTTGGAGCCAAATATTTGCGCCAAATATTTTTTGGCACCAAATATTCATAATAGCGCCAAAAAATAGCGCAAAAAATAGCACTATATAATAGCACCAATCATAGCGCCAAATAATAGCGCCAATAATAGCGCCAATATATTAATAGCGCCAAATAATAGAGGCAATATATTCATAATAGCGCCAATATATTATAACACCAAATAAATGCGCCAGTATATTCATAATAGTGCCAATAATAGTGCCAATATATTCATACCACCAAATATTCATAATAGCGCCAATATATTAATAGTGCCAAATAATTGCGCCTAATAATAGCACCAAATTATAGCACCAAATAAGTGCGCCAAATATTTCATCCAAATAACTGCGCCAAATAATAGCGCCAAAAATAGCACCATATAAGAGCTCCAAATATTTTTTGGTGTCAAATATTCATAATAGCGCCAAATAATAGCGCCAAATAAAACGCCAAATAATAGCGCCAAGTAATAGCACCAATAATAGCATCAAATTATGGAACCAATAAGAGCCCCAATATATTCATAGTGCCAATATATTCATAATAGCGCCAATATATAATAGCGCCAAATAATAGTGTCAATATATTCATAATAGTGCCAATAATAGCGCCAATAATAGCGCCAACATATTCATAGCGCCATTTATTCATAATAGCACCAATATATTTATAGCTCAAAATAATTTCGCCTAATAATAGCGTCAAATAATAGCGCCAAATAATTTCACCAAAAAATTGCGCCAAAAAATTGCGCCAAATAATTGCGGAAAATAATTGCGCCTAATAACAGCCCCAAATAATAGGAGCACATATAGCGCCAAATCTTTTTTGGCAGAAAATATATAAATAGCGCCAATTTATTGCGCCAAATAATTGCCCTAAATAATTGCGCCAAATACTTGCGCCTAATACTTGCGCCTAATAATAGCGCCAAATATTTTTTGGCGCCAAATATTCATAATAGCGCCAAATAATCCCCCCAAATAATAGCACCAATAATAGCATCAAATTATTGTGCCAATAATCGCGCCAATATTTTGCGCTATTATTTTGCGCCAAATTATAGCGCCAATATTTAATCATTCAATAATCGCGCCAATAAAAGCATCAATAACAGCACCAATAATAGCACCAATAATAGCACCAATATATTCATAGCGCCATTTAATAGCGAAAAATAATAGCACCATATAATAGTGCCATATAATAGCGCCAAATATAAGTGCCATATAATAGCCCCATATAATAGCGCAAATCATAGCGCCATATAATTGCGCCAAATATAATAGCGCCAAATAATAGCGCCAATATATAGCGCCAATAATAGCGCCAATATATTCGTAGCGCCATTTAATAGGGCCAAATAATAGCACCATATCATAGCCCCATATAATAGCGCAAATCATAGTGCCATATAATAGCGCCAAATATAATAGCGCCAAATAATAGAGCCAACATATAGCGCCAATATATTTGTAGCGCCATTTAATAGGGCCAAATAATAGCACCATGAAATAGCGCCAAATATTAGCGCCATATAATAGCGCCATATAATAGCGCCATATAATAGTGCCATATAATAGTGCCATATAATAGTGCCATATAATAGCGCCAAATATAATAGCGGCACATAATAGCGTCAGATAATAGCGCCAAATAATATCATCAAATAATAGCACCAAATATTTGGCGCCAAATATTCACAATAGCGCCAAATAATAGCGCAAATAATAGCGCTAAATAATAGAGCCAAATATTCATAATAGCACCAAATATTTGGCGTCATATATTCATAGTAGCGCCAAATATTTTTGGCACCAAATATTCATAATAGCGGAAAATTATAGCACCAACAAAAGAGCCAAATAATAGCACCCATAACAGCGTCAATATTTGGCGGCAATCTTTGGCGCCAATTTTTGGCGATATTATTCGGTGCCAAATAATAGCTCCAATATGATAACATTCAATAATAGCGCCAAATATTCATAATAATGCCAATATTTTAATATTCAATACAATAGCACTAAATATATTTTCAGTGTTATTTTAATATTCATAATAGCACCAATATTTTAATAGCACCAATATTTTAATAGCACCAATATTTTAATAGCGCCAATAATAGCGCCAAAGTAAGGCGCCAAATATTATTTGGCGCTAAATAATAGCCCCAATATTTTAACATTCATTAATATCGCCAAATATTCATAATTGTGCCAATATATTAATAGCGGCATATAATTGGGCCTCATAATAGCGTCAAATAATAGTGCCAAATAATAGCGCCAAATAATAGCGTCATATAATAGCGTCATATATTTTTTGCCGCCAAATATTCATAATAGCGCCAAAAAATTGCGCAAAAAAATAGCGCCAAAAAATAGCGCAAAAAAAAGCACCATAAAATAGCGCCAATAATAGCGCCAAATAATTGCGCCAATATATTCATAACACCAAATAATAGTGCCAATATATTCATAATAGCTCCAACAAATAATAGCGCCAAAAAATAGCGCTAGTATATTCATAATAGTGCCAATATTAGCAACAATATATTCATAGCACCATTTATCCATAATAGCGCCAATATATTTATAGCGCCATATAATAGCGCCTAATAATATCGCCAAATAATAGCGCCAAATACTTTCTGTCACGACCCGACCTCGGGGCCCGTGCCGTGACTACCCCAAGCCCGCCTTCCATAGGCCAGGGGCTGGCGACTAGCACCAATGGCGTAAATCCCGATAACTGGGAAGGCATTGCCATTACAAAAGCAAACAAACACCACAGAGTAAGCAAGCGGAAAAGTAAACACAAGCGAAGAAAAGAAAAAGGGCCGGAAATACAAGCCCAACTGTAAAGTACAACTCGAAAGGGAAAAACAGCAGCTGAAAGAACGAACCGGCTCCTGGGTCGTCCTCCTCGATTCCTACCTGAAGGGTAGGTACAGATGGCTCAGCTCCTGGATCGTCCACCACGGATCCTACCTGAAGGGTAGGTACAGATAGCTCCTCTACTCCTCGGGTCCTGTTGTCTACTCCGGGTACGTCCGCCCAGTGGTCCTCCTCCGGGTACCGACCTGCTCCGCAAGCCTCAACTGCGATCTGCGCTGTCCGTCGTCTGCAACCAACACAACGAAGTGCGGGCATAGCCCGTGCAGGGGTGAGTATAAGCTACTCAGTAGGGACCCCGAGACCCTTAAGGTCTCACTAAATCCAACATGGATATCCACAAAGCAAAGACAGCAATCACGAAGTAACATCAGACTCTACTTAGGTATATGCCCATACATATACCTAAGTCATCAAGTAGCCCATCCAATCACAAGGATACACAAAAATCATGAAATCAACGGATAACCATCACCCAGGTACATGCCCATACATATACCTAAGTTATCAAGCGACCCATCTCAATCATGAGGAAACGCAAAGATTCATTGACTCAGCTCAACCAGGATTTTTCATTATCGAAACCGTAGCTACTGAAGAGCTCCGTCTCTAGAGTGTATAGTGGTCCTGTCACGACTCCGAGGTACTGCTCACTAACCTAAGACTGCTGAGGTACTCCTCCTGTCGAGTACTGCGGGTTTGCGGCCAACTACCGGGCGCTCCGTCCGCTGAGGGTCTGTCGCCAAATACCGGGCGCTCACCCAAATAGCCTACTGAGGTACTCCTCCTGTCGAGTACCGCGGGTTTGCTGCCAACTACCGGGCGCTCCGTCCGCCGTGGGTCTGTCGCCAAATACCGGGCGCTCCGTCCACTGGGCTAGTCGACTCACTCCAAGTCGAGTCGGTCAAGCAGTCGTCAGGTCTCAGCCGGCTACACGGTCTCCGTACTCTGCACGCTCGTCTCCGGGAGGGTCCGCTCCATGAGCTACTGTTCGATACTCCAAGTATCTCAAGGTCTCACGAAGAAGTATCTCAAAGGACCGCCTCGTCACAGGGGTCTCAACGCAACAGACGGCGCGTCGATCGGACGCCCGGTCTGTGAGTTATTAGCCTTTTCGTCCCAGGGGCCCGGTTGGTTTCGTGAGCAAAACCAATCCCGGCCGTATCTCAACTGTACCCCGAACTCTCATAGGGTATACTCATAGGGACCGTTACTAAACGTAAACACCAACGCCGCTGACGGTTCGTCGAACGGACGTCCTGTCTGAAAGATATCATCTTTTCCGTTCCAGGGGCCCGGTTGGATTTCGGGTGCGATCCAACCCGGCCACTACTATCTGTATCCAAAACTCGGGCGAAGGATGTCAAAAGTTCCGTATCGTAAACAGGAACTCAACGCAACAGACGGTGCGTCGATCGGACGCCCGGTCTGAGAGTTATTGGCATTCTCGTCCCCGGGGCCCGGTTGGTTTTTAAGGCAAAACCAACCCGACCGTACTCCACTTGCGTCCAAACCTCGGGCGGAGTATGCCAAAAGATCCGTCTCACTAAGAGGAACACAACGCGGCTGACGGCACGTCAATCGGACGTCCGTAGCTCAAGATATGTGAATTTGACCGAAATGGTCCGAAAACGGGGGGGGTCCGGGTCCGGGCCGACCCGGCCCGACCCCCCCTGGGTCGGCCCGAACCGGGTCCGACCCGGTTGTCCCGGCCCCGCCCGGCCAGGGCCGGTCCGGCTCGGCTCGGCCGAGTGGCCTGACAGCCTCGCGGCACCCGCGGGGTGTCGCGCTGGACACCCGCGGGGTGCCGCCTGACAACCCCGCGGCACCCGCGGGTGTCGCGCTGGACACCCGCGGGGTGTCGCCTGACAACCCCGCGGCACCCGCGGGGTGTCGCGCTGGACACCCGCGGGGTGTCGCCTGACAACCCCGCGGCACCCGCGGGGTGTCGCGCTGGACACCCGCGGGGTGTCGCCAGACAGCCCCGCGGCACCCGCGGGGTGCCACCCTGGACACCCGCGGGGTGCCGCCGCCTCCGGCCGCCGGCGCCGCCGCGCCGGCGACCCGCGCCGCCGCCGGCTTCCGCGGGCCACCGGAGACGCTCCGGTGGTCCGATTTGCTTCCCGTCTGCGCCTACGGTCATCCTGGGACCCGACCTTCACTGCGGAGGCCTCAAAATTAACTTGCGGCCTCGTTTGTCGTCGCCCGTCAATCTGCGCTCAAGAACAAAATAAAATTAATTTAATCTGCGGCCTCTTTGGCGCGGCGCGACGACGTCGCGTGCTTGATCGACTTTCTCGGCGTGGCGCGAAGGCGTCTCGATCTTGTTTGATTTCGTTCCACAGCGCGGCGCGACGGCGCCGCTCAATAGTTGTCGTACGATTCCCGCGTGGTGCGACGGCACCACGCCATCTCGCTCCATCCGCAAGAAACAACAAGAATAAAGGAGGGGGGGTTCGGCCGTGTTTGTGCGGCCCGACCCCCCTCGCATTAGATTGATAACAATCGGCCTTTCTAGAACGAAAATCCATCACAATCTTTTTAAAATAAATAAAAAGATTCGGAAACAAGGGCCGACAAAGAAAAAGAACCTTCAAGATCGAAGGAAAGATCAACAACTTTAAAAAGGGTTTAAAACCCCTACCTCAAGCGTTGTCGCTCGCGAGTTCGTCGCGGAAGAGGACGATCGTCGCGGAAGAAACGTCGCCGGAGAAACGTCGTTGATTCTGTTGTCATCGAGGTGCGTCCGAAGGGAGAACGTCGCTTGGAAAGGAACGATCGTCGCGGAAGAAACGTCGCGGATGAAGCGTCGTTGATTTCCGCGGTTTCGGCGTTCTTCGCCGGAGGCCGACGTTCTTCGCGTTCTTCGCCGAAGAAGAACGCTCTCCTCCAAATTCTCCCCACGCCACAAGCTTCCACCCAAAATAAAATAAGAGTAATCTTATTTTATTAACGCACAAGCAACGATTAAAAAAAAAGAAACGAACAATTAATTCCAAGAATTAATTTACCAAAGAAACCGCCCAATTAATTGGACGAAAGAAACAGCCCAATTAAATGGTCTGTTAAGAATTTAGAAAACGCGTCGGTTGACTTTCAGTTTCTTTGACGGGTTTTCGCGGGTGCGTTACTTAGCGGAAAGAAACGGCGGGGTTCGTGCGGGCCCCACCTCACAAATATCCTACCAAGGGGTAGGATATTTCTGGATAGCATCCTATCCAGTTCAACTCAGTTCAAGCCGCCTTTAAGTGGCTTCAAGTGGCTTCCAAGTGGCTTAAGCGAAATAAAATAAAGTTGTCGCAAAATTATTTTATTTCTTAACTTTAAGCCCGAAAATTAAAAACCACATCCGAGCAAACGCAACTCCGAAAGAGGCGTTTCTAAGCGAATATCGGCGCTGTGATTTCATCGGTGCCCTCAGAATTTGATTCCGGGCACCGGTTAAAAAGTTAGAAAAACCCGCTCGTCCGTTCACTGAACGTACCCGAGCCGAACTTCGGAAAATGATTCCGGGCACACCGGGCCTCGGAATCAGGTGCCGTCAGAAACTGCGTTCTTGTAAAATTCCAAAGAAAATTAAGAAAAAAAATTTCCTTGAAATTTACGGGTCTTTACATTACTCCCACCACAGGGCTTTACGTCCTCGTAAAGCTTCACCACAAACTTAGGGAAACAAAGCGGTACTGAGCACGCATCTGAGCCTTCCGCTCCCATGTGCTCACCTGGAGGTTCCCGCGCTGCCAAAGAAAGTGCACAAGAGGAATCGACCATCCTCCTAGGATCCGCTCCTGTCGATCCTCGATCCCCATAGGAACCTCTGTATAAGACACTCATCGCCACCGTCTATCTCCTCATGGTCGATGATACGCGAGGGGGTTGGGCACGTATCTCCTCAGTTGGGATACGTGGAAAACGTCGTGCACCTAGTGCAACTGAAGTGGATGGGCCAAGCGGTAAACCACCTCGCCTACCCAGCTGAGGACCTAGAAAGGTCCGTTGAACCTCGGAGATAACTTGCCTCCCAGGCCACATCTCCGTAAACCTCGTCGAGGTGAGACCCGTAAGAAGACGTGGTCGTCATCCCCGAACTCCAGAGGTCCCCATTTCTGTTAGAACTGAAACTCAAAACGACTGCTGCTATGAGGGTAAGGTTGACCGACTCAAGAATGATCGGTCGCACCCTCCTGTGCAAGAGTTACCCTGCACTGCCTGGGGTTTCCTTTTTACGCCGACCAAGGAAAACCCACCCCAACGTTTGCCTAATACCGTCAATTTGAGTGTGAACAGTTATTGCTCATTCCATACTCAAACTAACGTCGTAAGGCCTCGACGCTGCCACCAAGAGATTCCAACCAGAACTCTCGCCTCGAAGTTCTGACCACACCGCCGGCGTAAGTGTGATTATCGAGTCTCCTCCCAAGGTATCTCCAGACGTGAGGGTCAAGTTCACGGCTTACCGGAAACTCTAGGTCTGGAACAAGATTTGTGGAAGCGAGGAATGATTCATACCGACGTCTGTTACTACAGCAGCTAGTAGTGGACATAGACTGTCCCTTGAATCATTTCTAGAGCCATTGGGTCACACTCCTTGACCGCATGCAGCTGCACTCTTCCTCCGCCATTCAGCTCCCTGAGCCTGGCGGGAATAACCAAGGCGGGTGGTTGTAGCATGCTAGGATGTACACCACCTCATGCTGCTCACCTAGCAGTGCCTCCACGTCTGCTGCTTTGTAGACTCATCTCTCCTTTAAGCTTCCTCTTCTTGAAACATTTAACACGCCCGAGTCTCTAAGACTGGCACTGGTTTCCTGTTTCTTACTGCACTGTACAGTCTTCATCCGCTCCTGGATGACTGCACCTCCTTTGCATATGATCTGGAAGAGCTGCTAAAATTTCTCCTTTGCCGAAAAGAGAAACCTGGTCTCATCCCCTCTCTAGATGAACCACGCTCATTGCCTAATACAGTCAATCCTGGCATGAAGGATGCATTCATGCCATGGATGACGTCGTAAGGCCTCGACGTAACTACTAAGAGATCCAACTGTCACTCTCGCCTCCAAGGGTCGAGTCACACTGTCGGCATCAGTGTGAGGTCACTGGGTCTCCTCCAGTTGAAATCTCGAAAGTGAGGGTCAAGTCAACAGTTTAACCGGGACCACTCAGTAACATCACAAAAGAGGACAGGAAGGCAAATATCACAAGATACGTGTCTTTATTTTATTGAAGCTCATGGTACAAAGACACAAAAACAACATCAACATGGAACTAGAAGTACAAGAGACGTATCCACTAGCTCCGCTCCTGCCCACCTGCTCCAGGATCTCTACTGCCTTGTCCACTGCTCTACTGTTGCTCAAGCATTCGTCGCTGCCTCTGCCTCGGTGGCTCCTCAAAAGCCTATGGATCAACTGTACGAGGAGTCGGACAGTCACGTGCCAGGTGACCCTTTCCGCGGCATGAGTAACACAACCTGCTCCTTGCACGGCTGGCTCTGTTCCCTCTCCGGGTGCCCCGCACCACCGGTCCTAAAACCCGAGATCGCCCAACTGCTTGTCTGGTCCTCCTAGACCTCTCCATAATCTGTCTACTGCCCACAGATGACTCGGCTTCTGATCGAAAAACACGCGGCAAAGGCAGCAGCTCCCGAACACCCTCGGGGTGTAGAGCTACTGGCACAAACTCCACCCTGAAGAAGGTCTCGAAGTCTTCCCATGTGAAAGCCATCCCATCGCAAAACTGGAACAAGTGGCTCCACCACCTGCCTGCTGCTGCCTGAAGAAGGCTGGCAGCAAAGGTCACCATGAAGTCTGATGGCGTCCCCACTAGCCTGAAGACTCCCACCACAGCCTCCAGCCAATCCTCAGCCGCCTGCGGGTCCGTCTCTCCCCCGAACCTGGGTGGCCTCTGGCGCTGGAACTCATGCAGTGCGCGCAAGTAGCGGGCATCGCCTACTGCTGGGGCTGGTGGCATCGGTGGCCCAACGTATGGTAGTATCGCTGGTGCCTCCGCTGGTGCCTCAACTGCAAGAGGGCCCTGTACCGAAGCCTCGTCGCTCGACAGACTATCAGTACGCACATCCCTCCGGGCTCTAGCTGGTCGTCCGAGAAAATGCATCTTGAAAGGAACAACGTAACACGGTCAAACGATTATACCTGGTGAGCTGACCTGGTTTGAGCTGTTTTAAGGGGGGAAACCTTTTAAAACACACACGCAATCAGTGTTTTCGTGCACAAAGTCGGAAATCAGTTTCCAGGATCCTGGTGTATGGATACGTCGGCCGCCCGCACCAACACTGGACTCCCTGAACTGAAAACCACACTCGGTACCCTTAACACTATTGCTTCATAGAAAGAAAGATCAGAGTCTACGGTAGAACCGACCACCTCTGATACCAATCTGTCACGACCCGACCTCGGGGCCCGTGCCGTGACTACCCCAAGCCCGCCTTCCATAGGCCAGGGGCTGGCGACTAGCACCAATGGCGTAAATCCCGATAACTGGGAAGGCATTGCCATTACAAAAGCAAACAAACACCACAGAGTAAGCAAGCGGAAAAGTAAACACAAGCGAAGAAAAGAAAAAGGGCCGGAAATACAAGCCCAACTGTAAAGTACAACTCGAAAGGGAAAAACAGCAGCTGAAAGAACGAACCGGCTCCTGGGTCGTCCTCCTCGATTCCTACCTGAAGGGTAGGTACAGATGGCTCAGCTCCTGGATCGTCCACCACGGATCCTACCTGAAGGGTAGGTACAGATAGCTCCTCTACTCCTCGGGTCCTGTTGTCTACTCCGGGTACGTCCGCCCAGTGGTCCTCCTCCGGGTACCGACCTGCTCCGTAAGCCTCAACTGCGATCTGCGCTGTCCGTCGTCTGCAACCAACACAACGAAGTGCGGGCATAGCCCGTGCAGGGGTGAGTATAAGCTACTCAGTAGGGACCCCGAGACCCTTAAGGTCTCACTAAATCCAACATGGATATCCACAAAGCAAAGACAGCAATCACGAAGTAACATCAGACTCTACTTAGGTATATGCCCATACATATACCTAAGTCATCAAGTAGCCCATCCAATCACAAGGATACACAAAAATCATGAAATCAACGGATAACCATCACCCAGGTACATGCCCATACATATACCTAAGTTATCAAGCGACCCATCTCAATCATGAGGAAACGCAAAGATTCATTGACTCAGCTCAACCAGGATTTTTCATTATCGAAACCGTAGCTACTGAAGAGCTCCGTCTCTAGAGTGTATAGTGGTCCTGTCACGACTCCGAGGTACTGCTCACTAACCTAAGACTGCTGAGGTACTCCTCCTGTCGAGTACTGCGGGTTTGCGGCCAACTACCGGGCGCTCCGTCCGCTGAGGGTCTGTCGCCAAATACCGGGCGCTCACCCAAATAGCCTACTGAGGTACTCCTCCTGTCGAGTACCGCGGGTTTGCTGCCAACTACCGGGCGCTCCGTCCGCCGTGGGTCTGTCGCCAAATACCGGGCGCTCCGTCCACTGGGCTAGTCGACTCACTCCAAGTCGAGTCGGTCAAGCAGTCGTCAGGTCTCAGCCGGCTACACGGTCTCCGTACTCTGCACGCTCGTCTCCGGGAGGGTCCGCTCCATGAGCTACTGTTCGATACTCCAAGTATCTCAAGGTCTCACGAAGAAGTATCTCAAAGGACCGCCTCGTCACAGGGGTCTCAACGCAACAGACGGCGCGTCGATCGGACGCCCGGTCTGTGAGTTATTAGCCTTTTCGTCCCAGGGGCCCGGTTGGTTTCGTGAGCAAAACCAATCCCGGCCGTATCTCAACTGTACCCCGAACTCTCATAGGGTATACTCATAGGGACCGTTACTAAACGTAAACACCAACGCCGCTGACGGTTCGTCGAACGGACGTCCTGTCTGAAAGATATCATCTTTTCCGTTCCAGGGGCCCGGTTGGATTTCGGGTGCGATCCAACCCGGCCACTACTATCTGTATCCAAAACTCGGGCGAAGGATGTCAAAAGTTCCGTATCGTAAACAGGAACTCAACGCAACAGACGGTGCGTCGATCGGACGCCCGGTCTGAGAGTTATTGGCATTCTCGTCCCCGGGGCCCGGTTGGTTTTTAAGGCAAAACCAACCCGACCGTACTCCACTTGCGTCCAAACCTCGGGCGGAGTATGCCAAAAGATCCGTCTCACTAAGAGGAACACAACGCGGCTGACGGCACGTCAATCGGACGTCCGTAGCTCAAGATATGTGAATTTGACCGAAATGGTCCGAAAACGGGGGGGGTCCGGGTCCGGGCCGACCCGGCCCGACCCCCCCTGGGTCGGCCCGAACCGGGTCCGACCCGGTTGTCCCGGCCCCGCCCGGCCAGGGCCGGTCCGGCTCGGCTCGGCCGAGCGGCCTGACAGCCTCGCGGCACCCGCGGGGTGTCGCGCTGGACACCCGCGGGGTGCCGCCTGACAACCCCGCGGCACCCGCGGGTGTCGCGCTGGACACCCGCGGGGTGTCGCCTGACAACCCCGCGGCACCCGCGGGGTGTCGCGCTGGACACCCGCGGGGTGTCGCCTGACAACCCCGCGGCACCCGCGGGGTGTCGCGCTGGACACCCGCGGGGTGTCGCCAGACAGCCCCGCGGCACCCGCGGGGTGCCACCCTGGACACCCGCGGGGTGCCGCCGCCTCCGGCCGCCGGCGCCGCCGCGCCGGCGACCCGCGCCGCCGCCGGCTTCCGCGGGCCACCGGAGACGCTCCGGTGGTCCGATTTGCTTCCCGTCTGCGCCTACGGTCATCCTGGGACCCGACCTTCACTGCGGAGGCCTCAAAATTAACTTGCGGCCTCGTTTGTCGTCGCCCGTCAATCTGCGCTCAAGAACAAAATAAAATTAATTTAATCTGCGGCCTCTTTGGCGCGGCGCGACGACGTCGCGTGCTTGATCGACTTTCTCGGCGTGGCGCGAAGGCGTCTCGATCTTGTTTGATTTCGTTCCACAGCGCGGCGCGACGGCGCCGCTCAATAGTTGTCGTACGATTCCCGCGTGGTGCGACGGCACCACGCCATCTCGCTCCATCCGCAAGAAACAACAAGAATAAAGGAGGGGGGGTTCGGCCGTGTTTGTGCGGCCCGACCCCCCTCGCATTAGATTGATAACAATCGGCCTTTCTAGAACGAAAATCCATCACAATCTTTTTAAAATAAATAAAAAGATTCGGAAACAAGGGCCGACAAAGAAAAAGAACCTTCAAGATCGAAGGAAAGATCAACAACTTTAAAAAGGGTTTAAAACCCCTACCTCAAGCGTTGTCGCTCGCGAGTTCGTCGCGGAAGAGGACGATCGTCGCGGAAGAAACGTCGCCGGAGAAACGTCGTTGATTCTGTTGTCGTCGAGGTGCGTCCGAAGGGAGAACGTCGCTTGGAAAGGAACGATCGTCGCGGAAGAAACGTCGCGGATGAAGCGTCGTTGATTTCCGCGGTTTCGGCGTTCTTCGCCGGAGGCCGACGTTCTTCGCGTTCTTCGCCGAAGAAGAACGCTCTCCTCCAAATTCTCCCCACGCCACAAGCTTCCACCCAAAATAAAATAAGAGTAATCTTATTTTATTAACGCACAAGCAACGATTAAAAAAAAAGAAACGAACAATTAATTCCAAGAATTAATTTACCAAAGAAACCGCCCAATTAATTGGACGAAAGAAACAGCCCAATTAAATGGTCTGTTAAGAATTTAGAAAACGCGTCGGTTGACTTTCAGTTTCTTTGACGGGTTTTCGCGGGTGCGTTACTTAGCGGAAAGAAACGGCGGGGTTCGTGCGGGCCCCACCTCACAAATATCCTACCAAGGGGTAGGATATTTCTGGATAGCATCCTATCCAGTTCAACTCAGTTCAAGCCGCCTTTAAGTGGCTTCAAGTGGCTTCCAAGTGGCTTAAGCGAAATAAAATAAAGTTGTCGCAAAATTATTTTATTTCTTAACTTTAAGCCCGAAAATTAAAAACCACATCCGAGCAAACGCAACTCCGAAAGAGGCGTTTCTAAGCGAATATCGGCGCTGTGATTTCATCGGTGCCCTCAGAATTTGATTCCGGGCACCGGTTAAAAAGTTAGAAAAACCCGCTCGTCCGTTCACTGAACGTACCCGAGCCGAACTTCGGAAAATGATTCCGGGCACACCGGGCCTCGGAATCAGGTTCCGTCAGAAACTGCGTTCTTGTAAAATTCCAAAGAAAATTAAGAAAAAAAATTTCCTTGAAATTTACGGGTCTTTACACTTTCGCCAAATAATTGTTCCAAATAATAGCACCAATATCTTTGCATTCATTAATAGCGCCAAATATTCATAATAGATCCAATATATTAATAGTGTCAATATATTAATAGCGCCAAGCAATTACGCCTAATAATAACGCCAAATAATAGCGCCGAATAATAGCGCCAAATAATAGCACCAAATATTTGCACCAAATAACTACGCAAAATAATAGCGCCAATTAATACCGCCAAATAATAGCGCCATATAATGGCGCCAAATATTTTTTGGCACCAAATTTTCATAATAGCGCCAAAAAATAGCGCCAAATAATAGCGTCAATAATTGCGCCGATATATTCATAATAGCACCAATATATAATATTGCCAAATAATAGCACCTATATATTCATAATAGTGCCAATAATAGCACCAATAATAGCACCAATATATTCATAGCTCCATTTATTCATAATAGCTCAAATATATTTATAGCGCAAAATAATAGCGCCCAATAATAGCGCCGAATAATTGCGCCTAATAACAACGCCAAATAATTGCGCCATATAATCGCGCCAAATATTTTTTGGCGCAAAATATATAAATAAAGCCAATATATTGCTCCAAATAATTGCGCAAAATAATTGCGTCAAATAATAGTGCCATATAATAGCACCAAATATTTTTTGGCACCAAATATTCATAATAGCGCCAAATAATAGCGCCAAATAATAGCACCAAATAATAGCACAAATAATAGCATCAAATTATGGTGCCAATAATCAGGCCAATATTTGGCGCTATTATTTTGCGCCAAATTATAGCGCCAATGTTTAAACATTCAATAATAACGCCAATAAAAGCGCCAATAACAACACCAATAATAGCGCCAATAATATTGCCATTATATAGCGCTAATAATAGCGCCAATATATTGATTGCGCCATTTAATAGCGCCAAATAATAGCGCCATATAATAGCGCCAAATATTGGCGCCATATAATAGCGCCATATAAAAGGGCCATATAATAGGGGCAAATAATAGCACCATATAGTAGCGCCAAATATAATATCGCCATATACTAGCGCCAATATATAGCACCAATAATATCACCAATATATTCATAGCCCCATTTAATAGGGCCAAATAATAGCGCCATATAATAGCGGCAAATATTAGTTCCATATAATAGTGCGATATAATAGTGCCATATAATAGCGCCAAATAATAGCACCATATACTAGCGCCAAATATAATAGCACCTAATAATTTCGCCAAATAATAGCCCCAAATATTTGGTGCAAAATATTCATAATAGCGCCAAATAATAGTGCCAAGTAATAACACCAATAATGGCACCAAATAATAGAGCCAAATATTCATAATAGCACCAAATATTTGGCTCCATATATACATAGTAGAGCCAAATATTTTTTGGCGCCAAATATTCATAATAGCGCAAAATAATAGCGCCAAATTATAGCGCCAATAAAAGCGCAAAATAATTGAGCCAATAATAGCGCCAAATAATAGCGCCATATAATAGCGCCATAGAATAGCACTAACTATTTTTTGGCACCAAATATTCATAATGGCACCAAAAAATTGCGCAAAAAAATAGCGCCAAAAAATTGCGCAAAAAAAGCGCCATATAATAGTGCTAATAATAGCGCCAAATAATTGCGCCAATATATTCATAGTACCAAATAATAGAACCAATATATTTATAGTAGCGCCAATAAATAATAGCGCAAAAAAATAGCGCCAGTATATTCATACTAGTGCCAATATTAGCACCAATATATTAATAGTGCCATTTATTCATAATAGCACCAATATATTTATAGCGCCAAATAATTGCACCTAATAATATCATCAAATAATAGCGCCAAATAATTGTGCCAAATAATTGTGCCAAATAATAGCGCCAATATTTTAACATTCATTAATAGCACCAAATATTCATAATAGCGCCAATATATTAATAGAGCCAATATATTAATAGAGCCAAATAACTGCGCCTAATAATAGCGCCAAATAATAGGGCCAAATAATAGCCCCAAATAATACAGCCAAATAATAGTGCCATATTTTCATAATAGCGCCAAAAAATATCGTCAATAATAGCTTCAATATATTCATAATAGCGCAAATATATAATAGTGCCAAATAATACCGCCTATATATTCATAATAGTGCCAATAATAGCGCCAATAATAGCGCCAATATATTCATAGCTCCATTTATTCATAATAGCACAAATATATTTATAGCGCATAATAATAGCACCCAATAATAGCGTCAAATAATAGCGCTAAATAATTGCGCCAAATAATTATGCCAAATAATTGCGTCTAATAACAGCGCCATATAATCGCACCAAATATTTTTTGGACCAAAATATAGAAATAGCGCCTATATATTGCGCCAAATAATTATGCCAAATAATTGCGCCAAATAATAGCGCCATATAATAGCGCCAAATATTTTTCGGCACCACATATTCATAATAGCACCAAATAATAGCGCCAAATAATAGCGCCAATAATAGCGTCAAATTATGGTGCCAATAATCGTGCCAATATTTGGCGCTATTATTTTGCGCCAAATTATAGCGCCAATATTTAAAGATTCAATAATAGCACCAATAAAAATGCCAATAACAACACCAATAATAGCACCAATAATAGCACCATTATATAGTGGCAATAATAGCGCCAATATATTGATAACACCATTTAATAGCGCCAAATAATAGCGCCATATAATAGGGCCAAATATTGGTGCCATATAATAGCACCATATAATAGGGCCATATAATAGTGCCAAATAATAGTGCCATATAGTTGCGCCAAATATAATAGCGCCAAATACTAGTGCCAATATATAGTGCCAATAATATTGCCAATATATTCATAGCCCCATTTAAAAAGGCCAAATAATAGCGCCATATAATAGCGCCAAATATTAGCGCCATATAATAGCGCGATATAATAGCGCCATATAATAGCGCGATATAATAGCGCCATATTGTAGCGCCAAATAATAGTGCCATATACTAGCACCAAATATAATAGCACCAAATAATAGCGCCATATAATTTCACCAAATAATAGCACCAACTATTTGCTGCCAAATATTCATAATAGCACCAAATAATAGCGCCAACAATGGCGCCAAATAATAGAGCCAAATATTCATAATAACGCCAAATATTTAGCTCCATATATTCATAGTAGTGCCAAATATTTGTTGGCGCCAAATATTCATAATAGCGTCAAATAATAGCGCCAAATTATAGCGCCAATAAAAGCGCCAAAATATTTATAGCACCAAATAATAGCACCAATATTTGGCGCCAATAATATTTGGCGCCAATAATTGGCACTGTTATTTGGTGCCAAATAATAGCGCCTATATTTTAACATTCAATAATACCGTCAAATATTCATAATAGCACCAATATTTTAACATTCAATAAATTTTCAGTGTTATTTTAACATTTAATATAATAATACCAAATATTTTTTCTAGTGTTAATTTAATATTCATAATAGCACCAATATTTTAATAGCACCAATAATAGTGCCAAAAAATAGCGCCAAATATAATTTGGCGCCAAATAATAGCGCCAAATAATAGTGCCAAATAATAGCGAAAAAATAGAGCCAAAAAATAGCGGCAATATTTTAACATTCATTAATAGCGCCAAATATTCATAATAGTGTTAATATATTAAAAGCGGCAAATAATCGCGCCCAATAATAGCGCCAAATAATAGTGCCAAATAATTGTGACAAATAACTGCCCCAAATAACTGAGCCAAATAACTATGCCAATTAATAACACCAAATAATAGCGCCATATAATAGCGCCAAATATTATTTGGGGCCAAATATTCATAATAGCGCTAAAAAATAGCGCTAAAAAATAGTGTCATATAATAGCGCCAATAATAGCGCCAAATAATAGCGCTAATAAGAGCACCAATATATTTATAGCGCCAAATAATAGCGCCAATATATTCATAATAGAGCTAAATATAATAGCACCAAATAATAGCGCCAATATATTTATAGCGCGATTTATTTATAATAGCGCCAATATATTTATAGCGCCAAATAATTGCGCATAATAATAGCACCAAATAATTGCGCCAAATAATTGCGCCAAATAATATCGCTAATATTTTAACAGTCATTAATAGCGCCAAATATTGATTATAGTGCCAATATATTAATAGCGCCAAATAATTGTGCCTAATAATAGCGCCAAATAATATTGCCAAATAATTGCGCCAAATAT
The DNA here is from genome assembly GCA_963277665.1 of Viscum album. Classification (NCBI taxonomy): domain Eukaryota; kingdom Viridiplantae; phylum Streptophyta; class Magnoliopsida; order Santalales; family Viscaceae; genus Viscum; species Viscum album. Next base: position 901,693,555 of record OY728127.1, read on the forward strand.
TTTTCACCAAATACTGCGCCACATAATAGCGCCAAATAATACCATCGAATAATAGTGTCATATAATGGTGCCAAATATTCATAATAGCACCAAAAAATAGCGCCAATATACTTATAGGGCCAAATAATAGCGCCAATATATTCATAATAGCGCTAATATATAATAGCGCCAATATATTAATAATAGTGCCAATAATAGCGCTAATATATTCAAAACTCCATTTATTCATAATAGCGCAAATATATTTATAGCGCAAAATAATAGCACCAAATAATTGCGCCAAATAATTGCGCCAAATAATAGCGCAATTATATTCATAATGTTTCCAATAATATTTCCAACAATAGCGCCAAAATATTCATAGTGCCATTTATTCATAATTGTGCTATATATTTATAGAAAAATAATAGAGCCTAATAATAGCACCAAATAATTGCGCCAAATAATTCTGCCAAATAATTACACCAAATTATTGCGCAAAATAATTGCGCCTAATAACAGCGCCAAATAACAACACCATATAATAGCGCCAAATATTTTTTTGCGCAAAATATATAAATAGCGCCAATATATTGCGCCAAATAATTACGCCAAATAATTGCGCCATATAATTGCACCTAATAATAGTGCCAAATAATAGCACCATATAATAGCGCCAAATATTCATAATAGCGGCGAATAATATCGCTAAATAATAGCGCCAAATAATAGAGCCAAATAATTTTGCCTAATAATTGCGCCAAATAATTGCGCCAAATAATTACACCAAATAATAGCGCCAATATTTTAACATTCATTAATATCTACAAATATTCATAATAGCGCCAATATATTAATAGCGCCAAATAATTGCGTCTAATAATAGCGCCCAAAATAGCGCCAAATAACTGCACCAAATAAGAGCGCCAAATAATAGCGCCAAATAATAGCGTCATATAATAGCACCATTAATAAATAGCCCCATATAATAGTGCAAAATATTAGCGCCATATTATAGCCCCATATAATAGCGCAAATCATAGCGCCATATAATAGCGCCAATATATCGCGCCAATAATAACGCCAATATTTTCATAGCACCATTTAATAGAGCCAAATAATAGCGCCATAAAATAGCACCAAATATTAGCGCCAAATATTAGCACCATATAATAGCGCTATATAATAGTGCCATATAATAACACCAAATAATAGCGCCATATAATAGCGCCAAATATAATAGCGGCACATTATAGTGTTAGATAATAGCGCCAAATAATATCACCAAATTATATCACCAAATATTTGGCGCCAAATATTCATAATAGCACCAAATAATAGCGTCAAATTATGGCGCCAATAATTGCGCCAATATTTGGTGCTATTATATTGTGCCAAATAATAGCGCCAATATTTAAACATTCAATAATAGCGCCAATAACAGTACCGATAATAGCGCCAATAACAATACCGATAATAGCACCAATAATAGCGCCAATATATAGCGCCAAAATATAGCGCCAATATATTCATAACGCCATTTAATAGCGCCAAACAATAGCGCCATATAATAGCGCCAAATATTAGTGCCATATAATAGTGGCATATAATAGTGCCATATAATAGCGCGAAATAATAGAGCCATATTATAGCGCCGAATATAATAGCTGCAAATAATAGCGCCAATATATATCACCAATAATAGCGCCAATATATTCATAGTGCCATTTAATAGGGCCAAATAATAGCACCATATAATAGCGACAAATATTAGCGCCATATAATAGCGTCAAATATTAGCGGCATATAATAGCGCCAAATAATAGCGCCATATAATAGCGCCAAATATAATAGCGCCAAATATAATAGTGCCAAATAATAGTGCCAAATAATAGCGCCAAATAATATCGCCAAATAATAGCACCAAATATTTGGCGCCAAATATTCATAATAGTGCCAAATATTTGGCACCATATATTCATAATAGCGCCAAATATTTTTTGGCGCCAAATATTCATAATAGAGCCAAATAATAACGCCAAATTATAACGCCAATAAAAGCACCAAATAATAGCGCCAATATTTGGCGCCAATATTTGGCACCAATAATATTTGGCTCCAATATTTGGTGCTAGTATTTGGCACTATTATTTGGCACCAAATAATGGCGCCAATATTTTAACATTCAATAATAACACCAAATATTCATAACAGCGGCAATATTTTAACATTCAATATATTTTCAGTGTTATTTTAACATTCAATATAATAGACCCAAATATATTTTCAGTGTTATTTTAATATTCATAATAGCGCCAATATTTTAATAGCACCAATATTTTAATAGCGCCAATAATAGCGCCAAATATATTTTCAGTGATATTTTAATATTCATAATAGCGCCAATATTTTAGTAGTGCCAATATTTTAATAGTGCCAATAATAGCGCCAAATAATGGTGCCAAATATTATTTGGCGCCAAATAATATTGCAAAAAAATAGCGCCAATATTTCATTAATAACACCAAATATTCATAATAGTGCCAATATATTAATAGCAGCAAATAAAAGTCCCAAATAGCTGCGCCAAATATTAGCACCAAATAACTGCGCCAAATAATTGCGCCAAATAATAGCGCCATATAATAGCGCCAAATATTTTTTGGTGCCAAATATTCGTAATACCGCCAAAAAATAGCGCCAAAAAATAGCGCCAAAAAATAGTGCCATATAATAGCGCCATATAATAGTGCTAATAATAGCGCCAAATAATAGCGCCAATAACTGCGCCAATATATTCATAGCGCCAAATAATAGCGCCAATATATTCATAATAGCGCCAATATATAATAGCGCCAAATAATAGCGCCTGTATATTCATAATAGTGCCAATATTAGCGCCAATATATTCATAGCGCCATTTATTCATAACAGCGCCAATATATTTATAGTGCCAAATAATTGCGCCTCATAGTAGCGCGAAATAATAGCGCCAAATAAATGCGCCAAATAATTATGCCAAATAATAGAGCCAATATTTTAACATTCATTAATATTGCCAAATATTCCTAATAGCGCCAATATATTAATAAAGCCAAATAATTACGCCTAATAATAGCACCAAATAAGAGCGCCAAATAATTGCACCAAATATTTTCACCAAATAACTGCGCCAAATAATAGCTCCAAATAATACGGCCAAATAATAGCGCCATATAATAGCACCAAATATTTTTTTGGCACCAAATATTCATAATAGCGCCAAAAAATAACGCCATATAATAGCGCCAAATAACTGCTTCAAATAATAGCGCCAAATAATACCGCCAAATAATAGCGCCATATAATAGCGCCAAATATTTTTTGGCGCAAAATATTCATAATAGCACCAAAAAATATCACTATATAATAGAGACAAATAATTGCGCCTAATAATAGCACCAATATATTCATAATAGTGCCAATATATTATAGCGCCAAATAATAGCGCCAGTATATTCATAATAGTGCCAATGATAGTGCCAATAATAGCGCCATTAATTCATAATAGCGCCAATATATTTATAGCGCCAAATAGTTGCGCCTACTAATAGTGCCAAATAATTGCGCCAAATAATTGCTCCAAATAATAGTGCCAATATTTTAACATTCATTAATAGCACCAAATATTCATAATAGAGCCAATATATTAATAGCGCCAAATAAGTGTGCTAAATAATAACGACAAATAATAGCACCAAAAAATAGCACCATATAATAGCACCAAGTATTTTTTGGCGCCAAATATTCATAATAGCGCAAAATAATAGCGCCAAATAATAGCGCCAAATAATAGCGCCAAATAATAGCACCAATAATAGCATCAAATTATGGCGCCAATAATAGCTCCAATATATTCATTGCGAGAAATAATAGCGCCAATATATTCATAATATCGCCAATATATAATAGCATCAAACAATAGTGCCAATATATTCATAATAGTGCCAATAATAGCGCCAATAATAGCGTCAATATATTCATAGCGCCATTTATTCATAATAGCGCCAATATATTTATAGCACAAAATAATTGTGCCTAATAATAGCGTCAAATAATAGCGCCAAATAATTGCGCCAAATAATTGTACCAAATAATTGCGCAAAATAATTGTGCCTAATAACAGCGCCAAATAATAGCGGCATATAATAGCGCCAAATGTTTTTTGGCAGAAAATATATAAATAGCGCCAATTTATTGCGCCAAATAATTGCGCCAAATACTTTCGCCTAATAATAGCGCCAAATAATAGCACCATATAATAGCGCCAATAATAGCATCATTAATAGCGCTAATAATAGAACCAATAATAGCACCAATATATTCATAGTGCCATTTAATAGCACAAAATAATAGCACCATATAATAGCGCCAAATATAAGCGCCATATAATAGCCCCATATAATAGCGCAAATCATAGGGTCGTATAGTAGCGCCAAATAATAGCGCCAATATATCGCGCCAATAATAGCGCCAATATATTCGTAGCGCCATTTAATAGGGCCAAATAATAGCACCAATAATAGCACTAATAATAGCACCAATAATAGCACCAATAATAGCACTAATAATAGCACCAATAATAGCACCAATAATAGCGCCAATAATAGAACCAATAATAGAGACAAAAATAGCACCAATATATTCATAGCGCCATTTAATAGTGCAAAATAATAGCACCATATAATAGCGCCAAATATAAGAGCCATATAATAGCCCCATATAATATCGCAAATCATAGCGTCGTATAGTAGCGCCAAATAATGGCACCAATATATCGCGCCAATAATAGCGCCAATATATTCGTAGCGCCATTTAATAGGGCCAAATAATAGCGCCATAAAATAGCACCAAATATTAGCACCAAATATTAGCACCATATAATAGCGTCATATAATAGCACCACATAATAACGCCAAGTAATAGCGCCATATAATAGCACCAAATATAATAGCGACACATAATAGCATCACATAATAGTGCCAAATAATATCACCAAATAATAGCACTAATTATTTGGCGCCAAATATTCACAATAGCGCTAAATAATAGCGCCAAATAATAGCACCAAATAATAGCGCAAATAATAGCGAGAAATAATAAAGCCAAATATTCATAATAGCACCATATATTTGGCGCCATATATTCATAGTAGCGCCAAATATTTTTTGGCGCCAAATATTCATAATAGCGGCAAATTATAGCGCCAAATTATAGCACCAATAAAAGCGCCAAATAATAGCGCCAATAATAGCATCAATATTTGGCTGCAATCTTTGGCGAAAATATTTGGCGCTATTATTTGGCACCAAATAATAGCACCAATATTTTAACATTCAATTATAGCGCCAAATATTAATAATAACGCCAATATTTTAACATTCAATATAATATCGCCAAACATATTTTCAGTGTTATTTTAATATTCATAATAGCCTCAATATTTTAATAGCACCAATATTTTAATATCGAAAATAATAGTTCCAATATATGGCACCAAATATTATTTGGCGCTAAATAATAGCACCAATATTTTAACATTTATTAATATCGCCAAATATTCATAAAAGTGCCAATATATTAATAGCGGTATATAAATGCACCTCATAATAGCACCAAATAATAGCACCAAATAATAGCGCCATATAATAGTGCCATATAATAGCACATACTATTTTTTGGTGCCAAATATTCATAATAGCGCAAAAAAATTGCGCAAAAAAATTGCGCCAAAAAATTGTTCAAAAAAGCGCCATATAATAGCACCAATAATAGCGCCAAATAATTGCGCCAATATATTCATAGCACCAAATAATATCGCCAATATATTCATAGTAGCGCCAATAAATAATAGCGCAAAAAAAATAGCGCCAGTATATTCATAATAGTGCGCCAATATTAGCACCAATATATTCATAGTGCCATTTATTCATAATAGCGCCAATATATTTATAGCGCCAAATAATTATGCCTAATAATATCGCCAAATAATAGCGCCAAATAATTGCGCCAAATAATTGTACCAAATAATAGCGCCAATATTTTAACATTCATTAATAGCGCCAAATATTCATAATAGCGCCAATATATTAATAGTTCCAATATATTAATAGCGTCAAATAACTGCGCCTAATAATAGCGCCAAATAATAGGGCCAAATAATAGCACCAAATATTTGCGCCAAATAATACCGCCAAATAATAGTGCCATATAATGGCGCCAAATATTTTTTGGCACCGAATTTTCATAATAGCACAAAAAAATAGCGCCAAAAAATATCGTCAATAATAGCCCCAATATATTTATAATAGCGCCAATATATAATAGTGCCAAATAATAGCGCCTATATATTCATAATAGTTCCAATAATAGCGCCAATAATAGCGTCAATATATTCATAGCTTCATTTATTCATAATAGCGCAAATATATTTATAGCGCAAAATAATAGCGTCCAATAATAGCGCCAAATAATAGCGCTAAATAATTGTGCCAAATAATTATGCCAAATAATTGCGCCTAATAACAGCGCCAAATAATAGTGCCATATAATCGCACCAAATAATTTTTGGACCAAAATATAGAAATAGTGCCTTTATATTGCGCCAAATAATTAAGCCAAATAATTGCGCCAAATAATAGCGCCATATAAGAGCGTCAAATATTTTTTGGCGCCAAATATTCATAATAGCGCCAAATAATAGCGCCAAATAATAGTGCCAATAATAGCGTCAAATTATGGTGCCAATAATCGCGCTAATATTTGGCGCTATTATTTTGTGCCAAATTGTAGCGCCAATATTTAAACATTCAATAATAGCACCAATAAAAGCGCCAATAACAACACCAATAATAGCGCCAAAAATAGCACCATTATATAGTGCCAATAATAGCGCCAATATATTGATAACACCATTTAATAGCGCCAAATAATAGCGTCATATAATAGGGCCAAATATTGGCGCCATATAATAGCGCCATATAATAGGGCCATATAAAAGGGCCAAATAATAGCGCCATATAGTTGCGCCAAATATAATAGCTCCAAATACTAGTGCCAATATATAGTGCCAATAATATCGCCAATATATTCATAGCACCATTTAATAGGGCCAAATAATAGTGCCATATAATAGAGCCAAATATTTGCACCATATAATAGCGCGATATAATAGCGCCATATAATAGCACCAAATAATAGTGCCATATACTAGCGCCAAATATAATAGCACCAAATAATAGCGCCATATAATTTCACCAAATAATAGAACCTACTATTTGCTTCCAAATATTCATAATAGCGCCATAATAGCGCCATATAGCGCCGACAATCGCACCAAATAATAGAGCCAAATATTCATAATAGTGCAAAATATTTGGCGCCATATATTCATAGTAGCGCCAAATATTTATTGGCGCCAAATATTCATAATAGAGTCAAATAATAGCACAAAATTATAGCGCCAATAAAAGTGCCAAAATATTTATAGTGCCAAATAATAGCACCAATATTTGGCGCCAATAATATTTGGCGCCAATATTTGGCACTGTTATTTGGCGCCAAATAATAGTGCCAATATTTTAACATTCAATAATAGCGTCAAATATTCATAATAGCGCCAATATTTTAACATTCAATAAATTTTTAGTGTTATTTTAACATTTAATATAATAGCACAAAATATATTTTAAGTGTTATTTAAATATTCATAATAGCACAAATATTTTAATAGCACAAATAATAGCGCCAAAAAATAGCACCAAATATAATTTGGCGCCAAATAATAGCGCCAAATAATAGTGCCAAATAATAGCGAAAAAACAGTGCCAAAAAATAGCGCCAATATTTTAACCTTCATTAATAGCGCCAAATATTCATAATAGTGCTAATATATTAATAGCGGCAAATAATCGTGCCTAATAATAGCGCCAAATAATAGTTCCAAATAATTGCGTCAAATAACTGCCCCAAATAACTGAGCCAAATAACTGCGCCAATTAATACGCCAAATAATAGCACCATATAATAGCGCCAAATATTTTTTGGGGCTAAATATTCATAGTAGCGCTAAAAAATAGCGCCAAAAAATAGTGCCATATAATAGCGCCGGTAATAGCACCAAATAATAGCACCAATAAGAGCAGCAATATATTCATAGCGCCAAATAATAGCGCCAATATATTCATAATAGAGCTAAATATAATAGCGCCAAATAATAGGGCCATTATATTTATAATAGTTCCGATATTAGCACCAATATATTCATAGCGCGATTTATTCATAATAGTGTAAATATATTTATAGCGCCAAATAATTGTGTCTAATAATAGCGCCAAATAATAGCGCCAAATAATTGCACCAAATAATAGCGTCAATATTTTAACAGTTATTAATAGTGCCAAATATTCATAATAGTGCCAATATATTAATAGTTCCAAATAATTGTGCCTAATAATAGTGCCAAATAATAGTGCCAAATAATTGCGCCAAATATTTTGCACCAAATAACTGCGCCACATAATAGCGCCAAATAATACCACCGAATAATAGTGTCATATAATGGCGCCAAATATTTTTTGGCGACAAATATTAATAATAGCACCAAAAAATAGCGCCAATATACTTATAGCGCCAAATAATAGCACCAATATATTTATAATAGTGCCAATATATAATAGCACCAATATATTCTTAATAGTGCCAATAATAGCGCCAATAATAGCACTAATATATTCAAATCTCCATTTATTCATAATAGCGCAAATATATTTATAGTGAAAAATAATAGCACCAAATAATTGCGCCAAATAATAGCGCCAATATATTCATAATGTTGTCAATAATAGCGCCAATATATTCATAGCACCGTTTATTCATAATTGTGCCCATATATTTATAGCAAAATAATAGAGCCTAATAATAGCACCAAATAATTGCGCCAAATAATTCCGCCAAATAATTGCACCAAATTATTGCACAAAATAATTGCGCCTAATAACAGCGCCATATAATAGCGCCAATTTTTTTTTGCGCAAAATATATAAATAGCGCCAATATATTGTGCCAAATAATTACGCCAAATAATTGCGCCATATAATTGCACCTAATAATAGTGCCAAATAATAGTGCCATATAATAGCGCCAAATATTCATAATAGCACCGAATAATATCGCCAAATAATAGCGCCAATAATAGCATCAAATTATGGCGCTAATAATCGCGCCAATATTTGGCGCCAATATTTTGCGCCAAATAATAGCGCTAATATTTAAACATTCAATAATAGCACCAATAAAAGCGTCAATAACAGCACCAATAATATCACCAATAATAGCGCCAATATATAGCGCCAATATATTCATAGCGCCAAATAATAGCCCCATATAATTGCGCCAAATATAATAGTGCCAAATAATAGCGCCAATATATAGCGCCAATAATAGCACCAATATATTCATAGCGCCATTTAATAGAGCCAAATAATAGCGCCATATAATAGCGCCAAATATTAGGTCCATATAATAGCCCCATGTAATAGAACCAAATAATAGCGCCATATAATAACGCCAAATATATAAGCGCCAAAAAATAGCGCCAAATAATATCGTCAAATAATAGCGCCAAATATTTGGCACCAAATACTAATAATATCGCCAAATAATAGGGTCAATAATAGCGCCAAATAATAGACCCAAATATTCATAATAGGGCCAAATATTTGGCGCCATATATTCATAGTAGTGCCAAATATTTTTTGGCACCAAATATTCATAATAGCGCCAAATTATAGCGCCAAATTATAGTGCCAATAATTGCGCCTAATAATAGTGCCAAATAATAGTGCCACATAATTGTGCCAAATAATTGCACCAAATAATAGCGCCAATATTTTAACATTCATTAATATCGCCAAATATTAATAATAGCGCCAATATATTAATAACGTCAAATAATTGCCCCTAATAATAGCGCCAAATAATAGCACCAAATAATAGCGCCAAATATTTGTGCCAAATAACTGCGCCAAATAATAGCGCCAAATAATAGCGCCAAATAATTGTGCCATATAATGGGGCCAAATATTTTTTGGTGCAAAATATTCATAATAGTTCCAAAAAATAGCACCAAAAAATAGCTCCAATAATAGCACTAAATAATAGCGCCAATATATTCATAGCGCCAAATAATAGCGCCAATATATAATAGCATCAAATAATAGCACCATATAGTAGCACCAAATATTTTTTGGCCCAAAATATATAAATTGCGCCAATATATTGCATCAAATAATTGCACCAAATAATAGCGCCAAATAATAGCGCCAAATAATAGCACCAAGAATAGCTCCAATATATTTATAACGCCAAATAATAGCGCCAATATATAATAACGCCAAATAATAGCACCAATATATTCATAATAGTGCCAATAATAGTGCCAATATATTCATAGCTCCATTAATTAGTAATAGCACAAATATATTTATAGCGTAAAATAATAGCGCCAAATAATAGCGCCAATATATTCATAATAGTGCCAATAATAGCGCCAATATATTCATAGCATCGTTTATTCATAATTGCACCTATATATTTATAGCGCAAAATAATTGAGCCTAATAATTGCGCCAAATAATTGCGCCAAATAATTACGCCAAATAATTGTGTCAGATAATTGCGCCAAATAATTGCACTAAATAATTACGCCTAATAACATCGCCAAATAATAGCTCCATATAATAGCGGAAAATATTTTTTGAAACAAAATATATAAATAGCACCAATATATTGTGCCAAATAATTGCACCAAATAATTGCGCCTAATAATAGCTCCAAATAATAGCGCCAAATATTTTTGGCACCAAATAATCATTATAGCACCAAATAATAGCACCAAATAATAGCGCCAATAATAGCGTCAAATTATGGAAGCAATAATCGCGCCAATATTTGGCCCCAATATTTTGCACCAAATAATAGCGCCAATATTTAAACATTCAATAATCGCCCCAATAAAAGCGCCAATAACAGCACCAATAATAGCGCAAATAATGGCAGAAATATATAGCTCCAATATATTTATAGCGCCATTTAATATTTCCAAATAATAGCACCATATAATTGCACCAAATATTAGTGGCATATAATAGCGCCATATAATAACGCCATATAATGGCGCCAAATAATAGCGCCATATAATGGCGCCAAATATAATAGCGCCAAATAATCGCGCCAATATATAGCGCCAATATATTTATAGCACCATTTAATAGGGCCAAATAGTAGTGCCATATAATAGCGCCAAATATTATGGGCATATAATAGCGCCATATAATAGCGCCAAATAATAGCACCAAATATAAGAGCGCCAAACAATAGCGCCAAATAATAGCGCAAAATAATATCGCCAAATAATAGCGCCAAATATTTGGTGCCAAATATTCATAATAGCACTAAATAATAGTGCCAATAATAGCGCCAAATAATAGAACCTAATATTCATAATAGCGCCAATTATTTGGCGCCATATATTCATAGTAGTGCCAAGTATTTTTTGGCGCCAAATATTCATAATAGCACAAAATAATAGTGCCAAATTATAGCTTCAATAAAAGCGCCAAATAATAGCGTAAATATTTGGCGATAATAATATTTGGGGCCAATATTTGGCGCTATTATTTGGTGCCAAATAATAGCACCAATATTTTAACATTCAATAATAGCGCCAAATATTCATAATAGCGCCAATATTTTAACATTCAGTATATTTTCAGTGTTATTTTAACATTCAATATAATAGCACCAAATATATTTTCAGTGTTATTTTAATATTCATAATAGAGCCAATATTTTAATAGCACCAATATTTTAATAGCACCAATATTTTAATAGCACCAATATTTTAATAGCCCCTATAATAGCTCCAAACAATGGAGACAAATATTATCTAGCGCCAAATAATAGCGCCAATATTTTAACATTCATTAATAGCACCAAATATTCATAATAGTTCTAATATATTAAAAGCGGCATATAATTGTGCCTAATAATAGCGCCAAATAATTGCGCCACATAATTGTGCCAAATAATTGCGCAAAATAACTGCGCCAAATAATAGCGCCAAATAATAGTGCCAAATAATTGCGCCAAATAACAGCGCCAAATAATAGGGCCATATAGTAGCGCCAAATATTTTTTGGCGCAAAATATATAAATGGCACCAATATATTCATAGCGCCAAATAATTGAGCCAAATAATTGTGCCAAATAATTGTGCCTAACAATAGCACCAAATAATAGCGCCAAATAATTGCGCCAAATAATTGCGCTAGATAATTGCGCCAAATACGTGCGCAAAATAATTTCGCCTAATAACAGCGGCAAATAATAGCACTATATAATAGCGCCAAATATTTTTTGGCGCAAAATATATAAATAGAGCCAAATAATAGCGCCAAATATTTATGCCAAATAACTACGCCAAATAATAGCGCCAAATAATACCGCCAAATAATACCGCCATATAATAGCGCCAAATATTTTTTGGCGCCAAATATACATAATAGCGCCAAAAATAGCGCTATATAATAGCGTCATATAATTGCGCCTAATAATAGCGCCAAATAATAGCGCCATATAATAGTGCCAAATATTTTCTGGTGCCAAATATTCATTATAGCGCCAAATAATAGCACCAAAATAATAGCGCTAATTAATAGGGCAAATAATAGCATCAAATTATGGCGCAAAAAATCGCGCCAAAATTTGGCGCTATTATTTTGCACCAAATAATAGCGCCAATATTTAAACATTCAATAATAACGCCAATAAAAGTCCCAATAACAGCACCAATAATAGCGCCAATAATAGCGCCAATATATAGCACCAATAATAGTGCCAATATATTCATAGCGCCATTTAATAGTTCCAAACAATAGTACCATATAATAGCGCCAAATTTTAGCACCATATAATAGAGCCATATAATAGCGCCATATAATAGCGCCAATATATATCCCAAATAATAGCGCCAATATATTCATAACGCCATTTAATAGGGCCAAATAATAGTGCCATATAATAGAGACAAATATGAGCGCCATATAATAGCGCCAAATATTAGCACCATATAATAGCGCCAAATAATAGCGCCATATAATAGCACCAAATATAATATTGCCAAATAATAGCGCCAAATAATAGCGCCAAATAATATCGCCAAATAATAGCACCAAATATTTGGTGCCAAATATTCATTATAGCGCCAAATAATAGCGCCAATAATAGCGCCCAATAATAGAGCCAAATATTCATAATAGCGCCAAATATTTGGCGCCATATATTCATAGTAGCGCCAAATATTTTTTGGTGCCAAATAATCATAATACCACCAAATGATGACGCCAAATTATAACGCCAATAAAAGCGCCAAATAATGGCGCCAATATTTGGCCCCAATAATATTTGGCGCTAATATTTGGCACCAGTATTTGACGCTATTATTTGGCGCCAAATAATAGCTACAATATTTGGCGCCAATATTTGGAACCAATAATATTTGGCCTTAATATTTGGCTCCAGTATTTGGCGCTATTATTTGGTGCCAAATAATTGCGCCAATATTTTAACATTCAATATATTTTCAGTGTTATTTTAACATTTAATATAAGAGCGCCAAATATATTTTCAGTGTTATTTTAATATTCCTAATAGAGCCAATATTTTAATAGCGCCAATATTTTAATAGCGCCAACAATAGAACCAAATAACAGCGCCAAATATTATTTTGCACCAAATAATAGCGCCAAATATTATTTTGCGCCAAAAAATAGTGCTAATATCTTAACATTAATTAATAGCGCCAAATATTTATAATAGCGCCAATATATTTATATAACGGAAAATAATTACGCCTAATAATTGTGCCAAATAATAGCGCCAAATAATAGCGCCAAATAACAGCCCCATATAATAGCGCCAAATATTTTTAGGCGCCAAATATTCATAATAGCGCAAAAAAATAGCACTATATAATAGTACCAATAATAGCGCCAAACAATATCATCAATAATAGCGCCAAATAATTGTGGCAATATATTCATAATAGAGCCAATATATAATAACGCCAAATAATAGCACCAATATATTCATAATAGTGCCAATAATAGCGCCAATATATTCATAGTGCCATTTACTAATAATAGCGCCAATAAATTTATATCGCAAAATAATTGCGCCTAATAATACCGCCAAATAATAGCACCAAATAATAGCTCCATATATTTTTTGGTGCCAAATATTCATAATAGCGACAAAATATTGCGCAAAAAAAGCGCAAAAAAAAGCGCCATATATTAGCTCCAATAATAGCGCCAAATAATTGCGCCAATATATTTACAGTGCAAAAATAATTGAGCCTAATAATAGCGCCAAAAAACAGTGCCAAATAATTGCACCAAATAATTGTGCCAAATAATTACGCAAAATAATTGCTCCAAATAATTGTGCAAAATAATTGCGCCTAATAATAGCGCCAAATAACAGCGCCAAATAATAGCACCATATAATAGCGCCAAATATTTTTTGGTGCAAATTATATAAATAGGGCCAATATATTTCGCCAAATAATTTCGCCAAATAATTGCGCCAAATAATTGGGCCAAATAATTGCGTCTAATAATAGCGCCAACTAATAGCGCCACATAATAGCGTCAAATATTTTTTGGCACCAAATATTCATAATAGTGTCAAATAATAGCGCCAAAATAATAGTGCCAAATAATAGCACCAATAATAGCGTCAAATAATGGGGTCAATAATCACGTCAATATTTGGCACTATTATTTTGCGCCAAATAATAGCGCCAATATTTAAACATTCAATAATAGCACCAATAAAAGCGCCAATAAAAGCACCAATAATAGCATCAATAATAGCACCAATATATAGTGCCAATATATTCATAGCGCCAATTAATAGCGCCAAATAATAGCACCAAATAATAGCGCCATAAAATAATGCCAAATATAAACGCCATATAATAGCGTCATATAACAGCGCCATATTATAGCTCCAAATAATAGCACCAAATATAATAGCACCAAATAATATCACCAATATATAGCGCCAATAATAGCGCCAATATATTCATATCACCATTTAATAGGGAAAAATAATAGCTCCATATAATAGCACCAAATATTAGCGTCATATAACAGTGCCATGTAATTGTGACAAATAAAAGTGACATATAATAGCACCAAATATAATAATGCCAAATAATTGCGACAAATAATAGCGCCAAATAATATCACCAAATAATAGCACCAAATATTTCGCACCAAATATTATAATAGCACCAAATAATAGCGCCAAATAATAGAGACAATAATAGCATCAAATAATATATCCAAATATTCATAATAGCGCCAAATATTTTTCTCCATATATTCATAGTAGCATCAAATATTTTTCACTGCCAAATATTCATAATAGTGCCAAATTATAACGCCAAATTATATCGCAAACAAAGTGCCAAATAATAGCCCCAATATTTGGCGCCAATATTTGCCACCAATAATTTTTGGCGCCAATATTTGGCGCTATTATTTAGCGCCAAATAATAGCGCCAATATTTTAACATTCAATAATAGCGCCAAATATTCATAATAGTGCCAATATTTTAACATTCTATATATTTTCAGTGTTAATTTAATATTCAATATAATAGAGCCAAATATATATTCAGTGTTATTTTAATATTCATAATAGCACCAATATTTTAATAGCGCCGATATTTTAATAGTGCCAATAATAGCGCCAAATAATATCACCAAATATTATTTTGCGCCAAATAATAGCGCCAAAAAATTGCCCCAATATTTTCATATTAATTAATAGCACCAAATATTCATAATAGCGCCAATATTTTAATAGCAGCAAATAATTGCGCCTAATAATAGCACCAAATAATTGCGCCAAATTATTGCACAATATAATAGCACCAAATATTTTTTGGCGCCAAATATTCATAATAGCACCAAAAAATAGCGCCAAAAAATAGCGTCATATAATAGCGCCAATAATAGCGCCAAATAATAGCGTCAATATATTCATAGCGCCAAATAATAGCACCAATATATTCATAATAGCGCCAATATATAATAGCCCCAAATAATAGCACAAATATATTCATAATAGTACCAATAATAGCGCCAATAATAGCGCCAATATATTCATAGCGCCATTTATTCATAATAGCGTCAATATATTCATAGCGCCATTTATTCATAATAGTGCCACTATATTTATAGCGCAAAATAATTGCGCCTAATAATAGCGCCAAATAATAGCGCCAAATAATTGCGCCAGATAATTGCGCCAGATAATTGCGCCAAATAATTGTGGCAAATAATTGCGCAAAATAATTGCGCCTAATAACAGCGCCAAATAATAGCGCCATATAATAACGCCAAATATTTTTTGGCGCAAAATATATAAATAGCGCCAATATATTGCTCCAAATAATTGCACCAAATAATTGTGCTTAATAATAGCACAATTTAATAGCTCCAAATATTTTTTGGCGCCAAATGTTCATAATAGCAACAAATAATAGCGCCAAATAATAGCACCAAATAATAGCACCAATAATAGCGTCAAATTATGGCGCCAATAATCGCACCAATATTTGGCACTATTATTTTGCGCCAAATAATAGCGCAAATATTATAGCATTCATTAATAGCGCCAAATATTCATAATAGCGCCAATATATTAATAGCACCAAATAATTGTGCCTAATAATAGTGCCAAATAATTGCGCTAAATATTTGCGCCAAATAACTGGGCTAAATAATAACAAAAAATAATAGCGCCAAAAAATAGCACCATATAATAGCGCCAAATATTTTTTGGCACCAAATATTCATAATAGTGCAAAATAATAGTGCCAAATAATAGCACCAAATAATAGCGCCAAATAATAGCACCGATAATAGAGTCAAATTATGGCGCCAATAATAGCACCAATATATTCATTGTGCCAAATAATAGCGCCAATATATTCATAATAGCGCCAATATATAATAGAGTCAAATAATAGTGTCAATATATTCATAATAGTGCCAACAATAGCGCCAATAATAGCACCAATATATTCATAGCGCCATTTATTCATAATAGTGCCAATATATTTATAGCGCAAAATAATTGCGCCTAATAATAGCGTCAAATAATAGCACCAAATAATTGTGCCAAATAATTGCGCCAAATAATTGCACCAAATAATTGAGCCTAATAACAACGCCAAATAATAGCGGCATATAATAGCGCGAAATGTTTTTTGGCGGAAAATATATAAATAGCGCCAATTTATTGCGCCAAATAATTGCACCAAATAATTGCGCCAAATAATTGCGCCAAATACTTGAGCCTAATAATAGTGCCAAATAATAGCGCCATATATTTTTTGGTGCCAAATATTCATAATAGCGCCAAATAATAGCACCATTAATAGCATCAAATTATGGCACTAATAATTGCGCCAATATTTTGTGCTATTATTTTGCGCCAAATTATAGCACCAATATTTAAACATTCAATAATCACGCCAATAAAAGCACCAATAATAGCACCAATAATAGCGCCAATAATAGCACCAATATATTCATAGTGCCATTTAATAGGGCAAAATAATAGCACCATATAATAGCGCCAAATATATGCGCCATATAATAGCCCCATATAATAGCGCAAATCATTGCGTCGTATAGTGGCACCAAATAATAGCACTAATATATCGCGCCAATAATAGTGGCAATATATTCGTAGTGCCATTTAATAGGGCCAAATAATAGCGCCATAAAATATCACCAAATATTAGCACCAAATATTAGCACCATATTATAGTGCCATATAATAGCACCATATAATAACGCCAAATAATTGAGCCATATAACAGCACCAAATATAATAGCGGCACATAATAGCATCAGATAATAGGGCCAAATAATATCATCAAATAATAGCACTAATTATTTGGCGCCATATATTCATAGTAGCGCCAAATATTTTTTGGTGCCAAATATTCATAATAGCGGCAAATTATAGCGCCAAATTATAGCTCCAATATAAGCGCCAAATAATAGCGCCAATAATAGCGTCAATATTTGGCGGCAATCTTTGCCGCAAATATTTGGCTCTATTATTTGGCTCCAAATAATAGCACCAATATTTTAACATTCAATAATAGCGCCAAATATTAATAATAACGCCAATATTTTAACACTCAATATAATATTGCCAAATATATTTTTAGTGTTATTTTAATATTCATAATAGCCTCAATATTTTAATAGCACCAATATTTTAATAGCACCAATATTTTAATAGCGCCAATAATAGCTCCAATGTATGGCGCCAAATATTATTTGGCGCTAAATAATAGCGCCAATATTTTAACATTCATTAATATCGCCAAATATTCATAAAAGTGCCAATATATTAATAGAGGTATATAAATGCACCTCATAATAGCACCAAATAATAGCGCCAAATAATAGCGCAATATAATAGCGCCATATAATAGAACCAACTATTTTTTGGCGCCAAATATTCATAATGACGCCAAAAAATTGCGCAAAAAAATAGCGCCAAAAAAATTGCGCAAAAAAAAGCGCCATATAATAGCGCCAATAATAGCGCCAAATAATTGCGCCAATATATTCATAGCACCAAATAATAGCGCCAATATATTCATAGTAGCGCCAATAAATAATAGCACAAAAAAATAGCGCCAGTATATTCATACTAGTGCCAATATTAGCACCAATATATTCATAGCGCCATTTATTCATAATAGCACCAATATATTTATAGCGCCAAATAATTGCGCCTAATAATATCGTCAAATAATAGTGCCAAATAATTGCACCAAATAATTGTTCCAAATAATAGCGCCAATATTTTAACATTCATTAATAGCACCAAATATCCATAATAGCGCCAATATATTAATAGAGCCAATATATTAATAGAGCCAAATAACTGCGCCTAATAATAGCGCCAAATAATAGGGCCAAATAATATCGCCAAATATTTGCGCCAAATAATACCGCCAAATAATAGTGCCATATAATGGCGCCAAATATATTTTGGCACCAAATTTTCATAATAGCGCCAAAAAATAACGTCAATAATAGCGCCAATATATTCATAATAGCGCCAATATATAATAGTTCCAAATAATAACACCTATATATTCATAATAGTGCCAATAATAGCGCTAATAATAGCGCCAATATATTTATAGCTCCATTTATTCATAATAGGGAAAATATATTTATAGCGCAAAATAATAGCGCCCAATAATAGCGTCCAATAATAGTGCTACATAATTGCCCCAAATAATTATGCCAAATAATTGCGTCTAATAACAGCGCCAAATAATAGCGCCATATAATCGCACTAAATATTTTTTGGACCAAAATATAGAAATAGCGCCTATATATTGCGCCAAATAATTATGCCAAATAATTGTGCCAAATAATAGCGCCATATAATAGTGCCAAATATTTTTCAGCGCCACATATTCATAATAGAACCAAATAATAGCGCCAAATAATAGAAGCAATAATAGCGTCAAATTATGGGGCCAATAATTGCGCCAATATTTATCGCTATTATTTTGCGCCAAATTACAGCGCCAATATTTAAACATTCAATAATAGCACCAATAAAAGCGCCAATAACATCACCAATAACAGCACCAATAATAGCACCATTATATAGTGCCAATAATAGCGCCAATATATTGATAGCACCATTTAATAGCGCCAAATAATAGCGCCATATAATAGGGCCAAATATTGGCACCATATAATAGAACCATATAATAGGGCCATATAATAGTGCCAAATAATAGCGCCATATAGCTGCGCCAAATATAATAGAGCCAAATACTAGTGCCAATATATAGTGCCAATAATATTGCCAATATATTCATAGCCCCATTTAATAGGGCCAAATAATAGCGCCATATAATAGCGCCAAATATTAGCGCCATATAATAGCGCGATATAATAGCGCCATATAATAGCGCCATATTATAGCGCCAAATAATAGTGTCATATACTAGCGCCAAATATAATAGCACCAAATAATAGCGCCATATAATTTCACCAAATAATAGCACCAACTATTTTCTGCCAAATATTCATAATAGCGCCAAATAATAGCGCCAAATAATAGCTCCAACAATGGCGCCAAATAATAGAGCCAAATATTCATAATAGCGCCAAATATTTAGCGCCATATATTCATAGTAGTGCCAAATATTTGTTGGCGCCAAATATTCATAATAGCGTCAAATAATAGCGCCAAATAATAGCGCCAATAAAAGCGCGAAAATATTTATAGCACCAAATAATAGCACCAATATTTGACGCCAATAATTGGCACTGCTATTTGGTGCCAAATAATTGCGCCAATATTTTAACATTCAATAATAGCGTCAAATATTCATAATAGCGCCAATATTTTAACATTCCATAAATTTTCAGTGTTATTTTAACATTTAATATAATAGCGCCAAATATATTTTCAGTGTTATTTTAATATTCATAATAGAACCAATATTTTAATAGCACGAATAATAGTGCCAAAAAATAGCACCAAATATAATTTGGCGCCAAATACTAATTATATCGCCAAATAATAGGGTCAATAATAGCGCCAAATAATAGAGCCAAATATTCATAATAGCGCCAAATATTTGGCGCCATATATTCATAGTAGTGCCAAATATTTTTTTGCGCCAAATATTCATAATAGTGCCAAATTATAGCGCCAAATTATAGCGTCAATAATTGTGCCTAATAATAGAGCCAAATAATAGTGCCACATAATTACGCCAAATAATTGCACCAAATAATAGCGCCAATATTTTAACATTCATTAATATCGCCAAATATTAATAATAGCGCCAATATATTAATAGCGTCAAATAATTGCCCCTAATAATAGAGCCAAATAATAACACCAAATAATAGCACCAAATAATAGTGCCTAATATGTGCGCCAAATAACTGTGCCAAATAATAGCGCCAAATAATACCGCAAAATAATTGTGCCATATAATGGCGCCAAATATTTTTTGGTGCCAAATATTCATAATAGCGCCAAAAATTAGCGCCAAAAAATATCTCCAATAATAGCACTAAATAATAGCTCCAATATATTCATAGCGGCAAATAATAGCGCCAATATATAATAGCATCAAATAATAGGGCCATATAATAGCACCAAATATTTTTTGGCCAAAAATATAAAAATTGCGCCAATATATTGCACCAAATAATTGCACCAAATAATTGCGCCAAATAATTGCGCCAAATAATTGCGCCAAAAAATAGCGCCAAGAATAGCGCCAATATATTTATAGCGCCAAATAATAGCGCCAATATATAAAAACGCCAAATAATAGCGCCAATATATTCATAATAGTGCCAATAATAGCGCCAATATATTCATAGCTCTGTTAATTCATAATAGCACAAATATATTTATAGCGTAAAATAATAACGCCAAATAATAGCGCCAATATATTCATAATAGTGCCAATAATAGCGCCAATAATAGCGTCAAATTATGGAAGCAATAATCGCGCCAATATTTGGCCCCAATATTTTGCACCAAATAATAGCGCCAATATTTAAACATTCAATAATAGCGCCAATAAAAGCGCCAATAACAGCACCAATAATAGCGCAAATAATGGCAGAAATATATAGCGCCAATATATTTATAGCACCATTTAATATTGCCAAATAATAGCACCATATAATTGCACCAAATATTAGTGCCATATAATAGCGCCATATAATAACGCCATATAATGGCGCCAAATAATAGCGCCATATAATGGCGCCAAATATAATAGCGCCAAATAATCGCGCCAATATATAGTGCCAATATATTTATAGCACCGTTTAATAGGGCCAAATAGTAGTGCCATATAATAGCGCCAAATATTATGGGCATATAATAGCGCCATATAATAGCGCCAAATAATAGCACCAAATATAAGAGCGCCAAACAATAGCGCCAAATAATAGCGCAAAATAATATCGCCAAATAATAGCGCCAAATATTTGGTGCCAAATATTCATAATAGCACTAAATAATAGTGCCAACAATAGCGCCAAATAATAGAGCTTAATATTCATAATAGCGCCAATTATTTGGCGCCATATATTCATAGTAGTGCCATGTATTTTTTGGCGCCAAATATTCATAATAGCACAAAATAATAGTGCCAAATTATCGCTTCAATAAAAGCGCCAAATAATAGCGTAAATATTTGGCGACAATAATATTTGGGGCCAATATTTGGCGCTATTATTTGGTGTCAAATAATAGCACCAATATTTTAACATTCAATAATAGCGCCAAATATTCATAATAGCGCCAATATTTTAACATTCAGTATATTTTCAGTGTTATTTTAACATTCAATATAATAGCACCAAATATATTTTCAGTGTTATTTTAATATTCATAATAGAGCCAATATTTTAATAGCACCAATATTTTAATAGAACCAATATTTTAATAGCACCAATATTTTAATAGCCCCTATAATAGCTCCAAACAATGGAGACAAATATTATATAGCACCAAATAATAGCGCCAATATTTTAACATTCATTAATAGCACCAAATATTCATAATAGTTCTAATATATTAAAAGCGGCATATAATTGCGCCTAATAATAGCGCCAAATAATTGCGCCACATAATTGTGCCAAATAATTGCGCAAAATAACTGCGTCAAATAATAGCGCCAAATAATAGTGCCAAATAATTGCGCCAAATAACAGCGCCAAATAATAGGGCCATATAGTAGTGCCAAATATTTTTTGGCGCAAAATATATAAATGGCACCAATATATTCATAGCGCCAAATAATTGAGCCAAATAATTGCGCCAAATAATTGTGCCTAACAATAGCACCAAATAATAGCGCCAAATAATTGCGCCAAATAATTGGGCTAGATAATTGCGCCATATACGTGCGCAAAATAATTTCGCCTAATAACAGCGGCAAATAATAGCACTATATAATAGCGCCAAATATTTTTTGGCGCAAAATATATAAATAGCGCCAAATAATAGCGCCAAATATTTATGCCAAATAACTACGCCAAATAATAGCGCCAAATAATACCGCCAAATTATACCGCCATATAATAGCGCCAAATATTTTTTGGTGCCAAATATACATAATAGCGCCAAAAATAGCGCTATATAATAGCGCCATATAATTGCGCCTAACAATAGCGCCAAATAATAGCGCCATATAATAGTGCCAAATATTTTCTGGTGCCAAATATATTCATTATAGCGCCAAATAATAGCACCAAAATAATAGCGCCAATTAATAGGGCAAATAATAGCATCAAATTATGGCGCCAAAAATCGCGCCAATATTTGGCGCTATTATTTTGCACCAAATAATAGCGCCAATATTTAAACATTCAATAATAGCGCTAATAAAAGTCCCAATAACAGCACCAATAATAGCGCCAATAATAGCGCCAATATATAGCACCAATAATAGTGCCAATATATTCATAGCGCCATTTAATAGTTCCAAACAATAGCACCATATAATAGCACCAAATTTTAGCACCATATAATAGAGCCATATAATAGCGCCATATAATAGCGCCATATAATATCGCCAAATATAATAGCACCAATATATATCCCAAATAATAGCACCAATATATTCATAACGCCATTTAATAGGGCCAAATAATAGTGTCATATAATAGAGACAAATATGAGCGCCATATAATAGCGCCAAATATTAGCACCATATAATAGCGCCAAATAATAGTGCCATATAATAGCACCAAATATAATAGTGCCAAATAATAGCGCCAAATAATATCGCCAAATAATAGCACCAAATATTTGGTGCCAAATATTCATAATAGCGCCAAATAATAGCGCCAATAATAGTGCCCAATAATAGAGCCAAATATTCATAATAGCGCCAAATATTTGGCGCCATATATTCATAGTAGCGCCAAATATTTTTTGGTGCCAAATAATCATAATACCTCCAAATGATGACGGCAAATTATAACGCCAATAAAAGCGCCAAATAATAGAGCCAATATTTGGCCCCAATAATATTTGGCGCTAATATTTGGCACCATTATTTGACGCTATTATTTGGCGCCAAATAATAGCTACAATATTTGGCGCCAATATTTGGAACCAATAATATTTGGCGCTAATATTTGGCTCCAGTATTTGGCGCTATTATTTGGCGCCAAATAATTGCGCCAATATTTTAACATTCAATATATTTTCAGTGTTATTTTAACATTTGATATAAGAGCGCCAAATATATTTTCAGTGTTATTTTAATATTCCTAATAGAGCCAATATTTTAATAGCGCCAATATTTTAATAGCGCCAACAATAGAACCAAATAACAGCGCCAAATATTATTTTGCACCAAATAATAGCGCCAAATATTATTTTGCGCCAAAAAATAGTGCTAATATCTTAACATTAATTAATAGCACCAAATATTTATAATAGCACCAATATATTTATATAGTGGAAAATAATTGCGCCTAATAATTGTGCCAAATAATAGCGCCAAATAATAGCGCCAAATAACAGCACCATATAATAGCGCCAAATATTTTTAGGCGCCAAATATTCATAATAGCGCAAAAAAATAGCACTATATAATAGTACCAATAATAGCGCCAAATAATATCATCAATAATAGCGCCAAATAATTGTGACAATATATTCATAATAGAGCCAATATATAATAACGCCAAATAATAGCACCAATATATTCATAATAGTGCCAATAATAGCACCAATATATTCATAGTGTCATTTACTAATAATAACGCCAATAAATTTATAGCGCAAAATAATTGCGCCTAATAATACCGCCAAATAATAGCACCAAATAATAGCTCCATATATTTTTTGGTGCCAAATATTCATAATAGCGACAAAATATTGCACAAAAAAAGCGCAAAAAAAAGCGCCATATATTAGCTCCAATAATAGCGCCAAATAATTGCGCCAATATATTTACAGTGCAAAAATAATTGAGCCTAATAATAGCGCCAAAAAACAGTGCCAAATAATTGCACCAAATAATTGTGCCAAATAATTACGCAAAATAAATTCTCCAAATAATTGTGCAAAATAATTGCGCCTAATAATAGCGCCAAATAACAGCGCCAAATAATATCACCATATAATAGCGCCAAATATTTTTTGGTGAAAAATATATAAATTGGGCCAATATATTGCGCCAAATAATTTCGCCAAATAATTGCGCCAAATAATTGGGCCAAATAATTGCGTCTAAAAATGGCGACAACTAATAGCGCCACATAATAGCGTCAAATATTTTTTCGCACCAAATATTCATAATAGTGTCAAATAATAGCGCCAAAATAATAGTGCCAAATAATATCACCAATAATAGCGTCAAATTTTGTGGTCAATAATCACGTCAATATTTGGCACTATTATTTTGCGCCAAATAATAGCGCCAATATTTAAACATTCAATAATAGCACCAATAAAAGTGCCAATAAAAGCACCAATAGTAGCGTCAATAATAGCGCCAATATATAGTGCCAATATATTCATAGCGCCAATTAATAGCGCCAAATAATAGCACCAAATAATAGCGCCATAAAATAATGCCAAATATAAACGCCATATAATAGCATCATATAACAGCGCCATATTATAGCTCCAAATAATAGCACCAAATATAATAGCACCAAATAATAGCACCAATATATAGCGCCAATAATAGCGCCAATATATTCATATCACCATTTAATAGGGAAAAATAATAGCTCCATATAATAGCACCAAATATTAGCGTCATATAACAGCGCCATATAATTGTGACAAATAAAAGTGACATATAATAGCGCCAAATATAATAACGCCAAATAATAGCGCCAAATAATAGCGCCAAATAATATCACCAAATAATAGCACCAAATATTTCGCACCAAATATTATAATAGCACCAAATAATAGCGCCAAATAATAGAGACAATAATAGCATCAAATAATATATCCAAATATTCATAATAGCGCCAAATATTTTTCACCATATATTCATAGTAGCATCAAATATTTTTCACTGCCAAATATTCATAATAGTGCCAAATTATAGCGTCAAATTATATCGCAAACAAAGTGCCAAATAATAGCCCCAATATTTGGCGCCAATATTTGCCACCAATAATTTTTGGCGCCAATATTTGGCGCTATTATTTAGCGCCAAATAATAGCGCCAATATTTTAACATTCAATAATAGCGCCAAATATTCATAATAGTGCCAATATTTTAATATTCAATATATTTTCAGTGTTAATTTAATATTCAATATAATAGCGCCAAATATATATTTAGTGTTATTTTAATATTCATAATAGCACCAATATTTTAATAGCGCCGATATTTTAATAGTGCCAATAATAGCGCCAAATAATATCACCAAATATTATTTTGCGCCAAATAATAGCGCCAAAAAATTGCCCCAATATTTTCATATTAATTAATAGCACCAAATATCCATAATAGCACCAATATTTTAATAGCAGCAAATAATTGCACCAAATAATTGCGCCAAATAATTGCGCAATATAATAGCACCAAATATTTTTTGGCGCCAAATATTCATAATAGCACCAAAAAATAGCGCCAAAAAATAGCGTCATATAATAGCGCCAATAATAGCGCCAAATAATAGCGTCAATATATTCATAGCGCCAAATAATAGCGCCAATATATTCATAATAGCGCCAATATATAATAGCCCCAAATAATAGCACAAATATATTCATAATAGTACCAATAATAGCGCCAATAATAGCGCTAATATATTCATAGCGCCATTTATTCATAATAGCGTCAATATATTCATAGCGCCATTTATTCATAATAGTGCCACTATATTTATAGCGCAAAATAATTGCGCCTAATAATCGCGCCAAATAATAGCGCCAAATAATTGCGCCAGATAATTGCGCCAAATAATTGTGGCAAATAATTGCGCAAAATAATTGCGCCTAATAACAGCGCCAAATAATAGCGCCATATAATAACGCCAAGTATTTTTTGGCGCAAAATATATAAATAGCGCAAATATATTGCTCCAAATAATTGCGCCAAATAATTGTGCTTAATAATAGCACAATTTAATAGCTCCAAATATTTTTTGGCGCCAAATGTTCATAATAGCAACAAATAATAGCGCCAAATAATAGCACCAAATAATAGCACCAATAATAGCGTCAAATTATGGCGCCAATAATCGCACCAATATTTGGCACTATTATTTTGTGCCAAATAATAGCGCAAATATTATAACATTCATTAATAGCGCCAAATATTCATAATAGCACCAATATATTAATAGCACCAAATAATTGTGCCTAATAATAGTGCCAAATAATTGCGCTAAATATTTGCGCCAAATAACTGGGCTAAATAATAACAAAAAAATAATAGCGCCAAAAAATAGCACCATATAATCGCGCCAAATATTTTTTTGGCACCAAATATTCATAATAGTGCAAAATAATAGCGCCAAATAATAGCACCAAATAATAGCGCCAAATAATAGCACCGATAATAGCGTCAAATTATGGCGCCAATAATAGCACCAATATATTCATTGTGCCAAATAATAGCGCCAATATATTCATAATAGCGCCAATATATAATAGAGTCAAATAATAGTGCCAATATATTCATAATAGTGCCAATAATAGCGCCAATTATAGCACCAATATATTCATAGCGCCATTTATTCATAATAGAGCCAATATATTTATAGCGCAAAATAATTGCGCCTAATAATAGCGTCAAATAATAGCACCAAATAATTGTGCCAAATAATTGCGCCAAATAATTGCACCAAATAATTGAGCCTAATAACAGCGCCAAATAATAGCGGCATATAATAGCGCCAAATGTTTTTTGGCGGAAAATATATAATAGCGCCAATTTATTGCGCCAAATAATTGCACCAAATAATTGCACCAAATAATTGCGCCAAATACTTGAGCCTAATAATAGCGCCAAATAATAGCGCCATATAAAAGCGCCATATATTTTTTGGTGCCAAATATTCAGAATAGCGCCAAATAATAGCACCATTAATAACATCAAATTATGGTGCTAATAATCGCGCCAATATTTTGTGCTATTATTTTGCGCCAAATTATAGCACCAATATTTAAACATTCAATAATCACGCCAATAAAAGCACCAATAATAGCACCAATAATAGCGCCAATAATAGCACCAATATATTCATAGTGCCATTTAATAGGGGAAAATAATAGCACCATATAATAGCGCCAAATATATGCGCCATATAATAGCCCCATATAATAGCGCAAATCATAGCGTCGTATAGTAGCACCAAATAATAGAACCAATATATCGCGCCAATAATAGTGCCAATATATTCGTAGCGCCATTTAATAGGGCCAAATAATAGCGCCATAAAATAGCACCAAATATTAGCACCAAATATTAGCACCATATTATAGTGTCATATAATAGCACCATATAATAACGCCAAATAATTGCGCCATATAACAGCGCCAAATATAATAGCGGCACATAATAGCATCAGATAATAGAGCCAAATAATATCACCAAATAATAGCACTAATTATTTGGCGCCAAATATTCACAATAGCGCCAAATAATAGCGCCAAATAATTGCGCAAATAATAGCATGAAATAATAGAGCCAAATATTCATAATAGCACCAAATATTTGGCGCCATATATTCATAGTAGCGCCAAATATTTTTTGGTGCCAAATATTCATAATAGCTGCAAATTATAGCGCCAAATTATAGCTCCAATATAAGCGCCAAATAATAGCGCCAATAATAGCATCAATATTTGGCGGCAATCTTTGGCGCAAATATTTGGCTCTATTATTTGGCGCCAAATAATAGCACCAATATTTTAACATTCAATAATAGCGCCAAATATTAATAATAACGCCAATATTTTAACATTCAATATAATATTGCCAAATATATTTTTAGTGTTATTTTAATATTCATAATAGCCTCAATATTTTAATAGCACCAATATTTTAATAGCACCAATATTTTAATAGCGCCAATAATAGCTCCAATGTATGGCGCCAAATATTATTTGGCGCTAAATAATAGCGCCAATATTTTAACATTCATTAATATCGCCAAATATTCATAAAAGTGCCAATATATTAATAGAGGTATATAAATGCACCTCATAATAGCACCAAATAATAGCGCCAAATAATAGCGCAATATAATAGCGCCATATAATAGCACCAACTATTTTTTGGCGCCAAATATTCATAATGACGCCAAAAAATTGCGCAAAAAAATAGCGCCAAAAAAATTGCGCAAAAAAAAGCGCCATATAATAGCGCCAATAATAGCGCCAAATAATTGCGCCAATATATTCATAGCACCAAATAATAGCGCCAATATATTTATTGAAGCGCCAATAAATAATAGCACAAAAAAATAGCGCCAGTATATTCATACTAGTGCCAATATTAGCACCAATATATTCACAGCGCCATTTATTCATAATAGCACCAATATATTTATAGCGCCAAATAATTGCGCCTAATAATATCGTCAAATAATAGCGCCAAATAATTGCGCCAAATAATTGTGCCAAATAAAAGCGCCAATATTTTAACATTCATTAATAGCACCAAATATCCATAATAGCTCCAATATATTAATAGAGCCAATATATTAATAGAGCCAAATAACTGTGCCTAAAAATAGCGCCAAATAATAGGGCCAAATAATATCGCCAAATATTTGCGTCAAATAATACCGCCAAATAATAGTGCCATATAATGGCGCCAAATATATTTTGGCACCAAATTTTCATAATAGCGCCAAAAAATATCGTCAATAATAGCGCCAATATATTCATAATAGCGCCAATATATAATAGTTCCAAATAATAGCGCCTATATATTCATAATAGTGCCAATAATAGCGCCAATAATAGCGCCAATATATTCATAGCTCCATTTATTCATAATAGGGAAAATATATTTATAGCGCAAAATAATAGCGCCCAATAATAGCGTCAAATAATAGTGCTACATAATTGCCCCAAATAATTATGCCAAATAATTGCGTCTAATAACAGCGCCAAATAATAGCGCCATATAATCGCAATAAATATTTTTTGGACCAAAATATAGAAATAGCGCCTATATATTGCGCCAAATAATTATGCCAAATAATTGTGCCAAATAATAGCGCCATATAATAGTGCCAAATATTTTTCGGCACCACATATTCATAATAGAACCAAATAATAGCGCCAAATAATAGAAGCAATAATAGCGTCAAATTATGGGGCCAATAATCGCGCCAATATTTATCACTATTATTTTGCGCCAAATTACAGCGCCAATATTTAAACATTCAATAATAGCACCAATAAAAGCGCCAATAACAACACCAATAATAGCACCAATAATAGCACCAATAATAGCACCATTATATAGTGCCAATAATAGCGCCAATATATTGATAGCACCATTTAATAGCGCCAAATAATAGCGCCATATAATAGGGCCAAATATTGGCACCATATAATAGAACCATATAATAGGGCCATATAATAGTGCCAAATAATAGCGCCATATAGCTGTGCCAAATATAATAGTGCCAAATACTAGTGCCAATATATAGTGCCAATAATATTGCTAATATATTCATAGCCCCATTTAATAGGGCCAAATAATAGCGTCATAAAATAGCGCCAAATATTAGCGCCATATAATAGCGCGATATAATAGCGCCGTATAATAGCGCCATATAATAGCGCCATATTATAGCGCCAAATAATAGTGTCATATACTAGCGCCAAATATAATAGCACCAAATAATAGCGCCATATAATTTCACCAAATAATAGCACCAACTATTTTCTGCCAAATATTCATAATAGCACCAAATAATAGCGCCAACAATGGCGCCAAATAATAGAGCCAAATAATAGCGCCAACAATGGCGCCAAATAATAGAGCCAAATATTCATAATAGTGCCAAATATTTAGCGCCATATATTCATAGTAGTGCCAAATATTTGTTGGCGCCAAATATTCATAATAGCATCAAATAATAGCGCCAATAAAAGTGCCAAAATATTTATAGCACCAAATAATAGCACCAATATTTGACGCCAATAATTGGCACTGCTATTTGGTGCCAAATAATAGCGCCAATATTTTAACATTAAATAATAGCATCAAATATTCATAATAGCGCCAATATTTTAACATTCCATAAATTTTCAGTGTTATTTTAACATTTAATATAATAGGGCCAAATATATTTTCAGTGTTATTTTAATATTCATAATAGAACCAATATTTTAATAGCACGAATAATAGTGCCAAAAAATAGCACCAAATATAATTTGGCGCCAAATAATAGCGCCAAATAATAGTGCCAAATAATAGCGAAAAAATAGAACCAAAAAATAGCACCAATATTTTAACATTCATTAATAGCACCAAATATTCATAATAGTTCCAATATATTAATAGTGGCAAATAATCGCGCCCAATAATAGCGCCAAATAATAGTGCCAAATAATTGCGACAAATAACTGCCCCAAATAACTGAGCCAAATAACTATGCCAATTAATAGCGCCAAATAATAGCACCATATAATAGCGCCAAATATTATTTGGGGCCAAATATTCATAATAGCGCTAAAAAATAGCGCCAAAAAATAGTGCCATATAATAGCGCCAATAATAGCGCCAAATAATAGCGCCAATAAGAGCACCAATATATTTATAGCGCCAAATAATAGCGCCAATATATTAATAATAGAGATAAATATAATTGCGCCAAATAATAGCGCCAGTATATATATAATAGTTCCAATAATAGAACCAATATATTCATAGCGTGATTTATTCATAATAGCGCCAATATATTTATAGCGCCAAATAATTGCGCCTAATAATAGCGCCAAATAATTGCGCCAAATAATTGCGCCAAATAATAGTGCCAATATGTTAACTGTCATTAATAGCGCCAAATATTCATAATAGTGCCAATATATTAATAGTGCCAAATAATTTTGCCTAATAATAGCGCCAAATAATATTGCCAAATAATTGCGCCAAATATTTTGCACCAAATAACTGCGCCACATAATAGCGCCAAATAATACCACCAAATAATAGCGTCATATAATGGCGCCAAATATTCATAATAGCACTAAAAAATAGCGCCAATATACTTATAGCGCCAAATAATAGCGCCAATATATTTATAATAGTGCCAATATATAATAGAGCCAATATATTCATAATAGTTCCAATAATAGCGCCAATAATAGCACTAATATATTCAAAGCTCCATTTATTCATAATAGTGCAAATATATTTATAGCGCAAAATAATAGCACCAAATAATTGCGCCAAATAATTGCGCCAAATAATAGCACCAATATATTCATAATTTTGCCAATAATATTGCCAACAATAGCGCCAACATATTCATAGTGCCATTTATTCATAATTGTGCCTACATTTTCATAGCAAAATAATAGAGCCTAATAATAGCACCAAATAATTGCGCCAAATAATTCCGCCAAATAATTGCACCAAATTATTGCGCAAAATAATTGCGCCTAATAACAGCGCCAAATAACAGCGCCATATAATAGCGCCAAATATTGTTTTGCACAAAATATATAAATAGCGCCAATATATTGCGCCAAATAGTTACGCCAAATAATTGCGCCATTTAATTGCACCTAATAATAGTTCCAAATAATAGCGCCATATAATAGCGCCAAATATTCATAATAGCGCCGAATAATATCGCTAAATAATAGCGCCAAATAATAGCGCCAATAATAGCGTCAAATTATGGCGCCAATAATCGCGCCAATATTTGGCACAAATATTTTGCGCCAAATAATAGCGCTAATATTTAAACATTAAATAATAACACCAATAAAAGCGCCAATAACAGCACCAATAATATCACCCATAATAGCGCCAATATATTGCGCCAATATATTCATAGCGCCAAATATAATAGTGCCAAATAATCGCGCCAAAATATAACGCCAATAATAGCACCAATATATTCATAGCGCTATTTAATAGGGCCAAATAATGGCGCCATATAATAGCGCCAAATATTAGGGTCAAATAATAGCCCCATATAATATCACCAAATAATAGCGCCATATAATAGCACCAAATATATAAGCGCCAAATAATAGCGCCAAATAATATCTCCAAATAATAGCGCCAAATATTTGGCGCCAAATACTAATAATATCGCCAAATAATAGGGTCAATAATAGCGCCAAATAATAGAGCCAAATATTCATAATAGCGCCAAATATTTGGCGCCATATATTCATAGTAGTGCCAAATATTTTTTTGCGCCAAATATTCATAATAGTGCCAAATTATAGCGCCAAATTATAGCGTCAATAATTGTGCCTAATAATAGAGCCAAATAATAGTGCCACATAATTACGCCAAATAATTGCACCAAATAATAGCGCCAATATTTTAACATTCATTAATATCGCCAAATATTAATAATAGCGCCAATATATTAATAGCGTCAAATAATTGCCCCTAATAATAGCGCCAAATAATAACACCAAATAATAGCACCAAATAATAGCGCCTAATATGTCCGCCAAATAACTGCGCCAAAAAATAGCGCCAAATAATACCGCCAAATAATTGTGCCATATAATGGCGCCAAATATTTTTTGGTGCCAAATATTCATAATCGCGCCAAAAATTAGCGCCAAAAAATAGCTCCAATAATAGCACTAAATAATAGCTCCAATATATTCATAGCGCCAAATAATAGCGCCAATATATAATAGCATCAAATAATAGCGCCATATAATAGCACCAAATATTTTTTGGCCAAAAATATAAAAATTGCGCCAAAATATTGCACCAAATAATTGCACCAAATAATTGCGCCAAATAATTGCGCCAAAAAATAGCGCCAAAAAATAGCGCCAAGAATAGCGCCAATATATTTATAGCGCCAATATATAATAACGCCAAATAATAGCGCCAATATATTCATAATAGTGCCAATAATAGCACCAATATATTCATAGCTCTGTTAATTCATAATAGCACAAATATATTTATAGCGTAAAATAATAACGCCAAATAATAGCGCCAATATATTCATAATAGTGCCAATAATAGCGCCAATATATTCATAGCGTCGTTTATTCATAATAGCACCTATATATTTATAGCGCAAAATAATTGAGCCTAATAATAGCGCCAAATAATAGCGCCAAATAATTGCGCCAAATAATTGTGCCAGATAATTGCGCCAAATAATTGCACTAAATAATTGCTCCTAATAACAGCGCCAAATAATAGCTCCATATAATAGCGGAAAATATTTTTTGGCACAAAATATATAAATAGCACCAATATATTGTGCCACATAATTGCACCAAATAATTGCGTCTAATAATAGAGCCAAATATTTTTGGCGCCAAATATTCATTATAGCACCAAATAATTGTGCCAAAAAATAGCGCCAATAATAGCGTCAAATTATGGAAGCAATAATCGTGCCATTATTTGGCGCCAATATTTTGCACCAAATAATAGCGCCAATATTTAAACATTCAATAATCGCGCCAATAAAAGCGCCAATAAGAGCACCAATAATAGCGCAAATAATGGCGCAAATATATAGAGCCAATATATTCATAGAGCCATTTTATAGCGCCAAATAATAGCACCATATAATTGCGCCAAATATTAGTGCCATATAATAGCGCCATATAATAGCGCCATATAATGGCGCCAAATAATAGCGCCATATAATGGCACCAAATATAATAGCGTCAAATAATCGCGCCAATATATAGCGCTAGTATATATATAGCGCCATTTAATAGGGCCAAATAGTAGCGCCATATAATAGCGCCAAATATTATGGCCATATAATAGCGCCATATAATAGCACCAAATAATAGCGCCAAATATAAGAGCGCCAAACAATAGCGCCAAATAATAGCGCAAAATAATATTGCTAAATAATAGCGCCAAATATTTGGTGCCAAATATTCATAATAGCACTAAATAATAGTGCCAATAATAGCGCCAAATAATAGAGCCTAATATTCATAATAGCGCCAATTATTTGGTGCCATATATCCATAGTAGTGCCAAGTATTTTTTGGCGCCAAATATTCATAATAGCGCCAAATAATAGTGCCAAATAATAGCTTCAATAAAAGCACCAAATAATAGCGTCAATATTTGGCGATAATAATATTTGGGGCCAATATTTGGCGCTATTATTTGGTGCCAAATAATAGTGTCAATATTTTATCATTCAATAATAGCGCTAAATATTCATAATAGCGCCAATATTTTAACATTCAGTATATTTTCAGTGTTATTTTAACATTCAATATAATAGCACCAAATATATTTTCAGTGTTATTTAAATATTTATAATAGCGTCAATATTTTAATAGCACCAATACTTTAATAGAACCAATATTTTAATAGCACCAATATTTTAATAGCACCAATATTTTAATAGCGCCAATAATAGCCCCAAAGAATGGCACCAAATATTATCTAGCGCCAAATAATAGCGCCAATATTTTAACATTCATTAATAGCACCAAATATTCATAATAGTTCCAATATATTAAAAGCGGCATATAATTGCGCCTAATAATAGTGCCAAAGAATTGCGCTAAATAATTGTGCCAAATAATTGCGCAAAATAACAGCGCCAAATAATAGCGCCAAATAATAGCGCCAAATAATTGCGCCAAATAACAACGCCAAATAATAGGGCCATATAATAGCGCCAAATATTTTTTGGCGTAAAATATATAAATTGAACCAATATATTCATAGCGCCAAATAATTGAGCCAAATAATTACGCCAAATAATTGTGCCTAACAATAGCGCCAAACAATAGCCCCAAATAATTGCGCCAAATAATTGCACCAGATAATTGCGCCAAATACGTGTGCAAAATAATTTCGCCTAATAACAGCGGCAAATAATAGCGCCATATAATAGCTCCAATTATTTTTTGGTGCAAAATATATAAATAGCGCCAAATAATTACGCCAAATATTTATGCCAAATAACTGCGCCAAATAATAGCGCCAAATAATACCGCCAAATAATACCGCCATATAATAGCGCCAAATATTTTTTGGTGCCAAATATACATAATAGCGCCAAAAATAGCGCTATATAATAGCGCCATATAATAGCGCCTAATAATAGAGCCAAATAATAGCGTCATATAATATTGGCAAATATATTCTAGCGCCAAATATTCATTATAGCACCAAATAATAGCACCAAAATAATAGCGCCAAATAATAGGGAAAATAGTAGCATCAAATTATAGCACCAATAATCGCGCCAATATTTGGCGCTATTATTTTGCGCCAAATAA
The DNA here is from genome assembly GCA_963277665.1 of Viscum album. Lineage (NCBI taxonomy): Eukaryota > Viridiplantae > Streptophyta > Magnoliopsida > Santalales > Viscaceae > Viscum > Viscum album. The sequence goes on from OY728127.1 coordinate 901,730,173, forward strand.
TATCGCCAATATCTAAACATTCAATAATAGCGCCAATAAAAGCACGAATAACAGCACCAATAATAGCGCCAACAATAGCGCCAATATATAGCGCCAATAATAGTGCCAATATATTCATAGCGCCATTTAATAGTGTCAAACAATAGCACCATATAATAGCGCCAAATTTTAGCACCATATAATAGGGCCATATAATAGCGCCAAATAATAGCGCCATATAATATCACCAAATATAATAGCACCCAATAATAGCACCAATATATATCCACAATAATAGCGCCAATATATTCATAACGCCATTTAATAGGGCCAAATAATAGTGTCATATAACAGCGAAAAATATTAGCGCCATATAATAGCGCCAAATAATAGCGCCATATAATTGTGCCAAATATAATAGTGCCAAATAATAGCGCCAAAGAATAGCGCCAAATAATATCGCCAAATAATAGCACCAAATATTTGGTGCCAAATATTCATAATAGCGCCAAATATTTGGCGCCATATATTCATAGTAGCGCCAAATATTTTTTGGTGCCAAATATTCATAATACCGCCAAATAATGACGCCAAATTATAACGCCAATAAAAGCACCAAATAATAGCGCCAATAATAGCACCAATATTTGGCCCCATTAATATTTGGCGCTAATATTTGGAACCAGTATTTGGCGCTAAATAATAGCTACAATATTTGGCGCCAATATTTGGCACTAATATTATTTGGCGCTAATATTTGGCTCCAGTATTTGGTGCTATTATTTGGGGCCAAATAATAGCGCCAATATTTTAACATTCAATATATTTTCAGTGTTATTTAAACATTCAATATAATAGCTCCAAATATATTTTCAGTGTCATTTTAATATTCCTAATAGCGCCAATATTTTAATAGCGCCAATATTTTAATAGCACCAATAATAGCACCAAATAATAGCGCAAAATATTATTTTGCACCAAATAATAGCGCCAAATATTATTTTGCGCCAAACAATAGTGCTAATATCTTAACATTAATTAATAGCGCCAAATATTCATAATAGCGCCAATATATTTATATAGTGGCAAATAATTGCGCCTAATAACTGCGCCAAATAATAGCGCCAAATAATAGCGCCAAATAACAGTGCCATATAATAGCGCCAAATATTTTTAGGCGCCAAATATTCATAATAGCACAAAAAATAGCACCATATAATAGTGCCAATAATAGCGCCAAATAATATCGTCAATAATAGCGCCAAATAATTGTGGCAATATATTCATAATAGTGCCAATATATAATAATGCCAAATAATAGCACCAATATATTCATAATAGTGCCAATAATAGCGCCAATATATTCATAGTGCCATTTATTAATAATAGCACCAATATATTTATAGCGCAAAATAATTGCGCCTCATAATAGCACCAAATAATAGCACCAAATAATAGCGCCAAATAATAGCACCAAATAATTGCGCTATATATTTTTTGGCGCCAAATATTCATAATAGCGACAAAAAATTGCGCAAAAAAATAGCGCCAAAAAATAGCGCAAAAAAAGCGCCGTATATTAGCGCCAATAATAGCGCCAAATAATTGCGCTAATATATTTACAACGCAAAAATAATTGCGCCTAATAATAGCACCAGAAAACAGTTCCAAATAATTGCACCAACTAATTGTGCCAAATAATTACGCAAAATAATTACTCCAAATAATTGCGCAAAATAATTGCGCCTAATAAAAGTGCCAAATAACAGCGCCAAATAATAGCGCTATATAATAGCGCCAAATATTTTTTGGTGCAAAATATATAAATAGCGCCAATATATTGCGCCAAATAATTTCACCAAATAATTGCGCCAAATAATTGCGACTAATAATATCGCCAACTAATAGCACCATATAATAGCGCCAAATTTTTTTTGGCACCAGATATTCATAATAGTGTCAAATAATAGCGCCAAAATAATAGCGCCAAATAATAGCACCAATAATAGCGTCAAATTACGGGACCAATAATCACGTCAATATTTGGCACTATAATTTTGCGCCAAATAATAGCGTCAATATTTAAACATTCAATAATAGCACCAATAAAAGCGCCAATAAAAGCACCAATAATAGCACCAATAATTGCGCCAATATATAGCGCCAATATATTCATAGCGCTAATTAATAGCGCCAAATAAGAGTTCCAAATAATAGCGCCATAAAATAGAGCCAAATATAAACGCCATATAATAGCGTCATATAATAGCGTCATATTACAGCTTCAAATAATAGCACCAAATATAATAGCACCAAATAATAGCACCAATATATAGCGCCAACAATAGCGCCAATATATTCATAGCGCCATTTAATAGGGAAAAATAATAGCTCCATATAATAGCACCAAATATTAGCGCCATATAACAATGCCATATAATTGCGCATAATAATAGTGTCATATAATAGCGCCAAATATAATGGCGCCAAATAATAGCACCAAATAATAGCGCCAAATAATATCACCAAATAATAGTACCAAATATTTTGCACCAAATATTCATAATAGCGCCAAATAATAGAGCCAATAATAGCACAAAATAATAGATCCAGATATTCATAATAACGCCAAATATTTTTCGTCATATATTCATAGAAGCGTCGAATATTTTTCGCTACCAAATATTCATAGTAGTGCCAAATAATAGCGCCAAATTATATCGCCAACAAAAGCGCAAAATAATAGCACCAATAATAGCCCCAATATTTGGCGCCAATATTTGGCACCAATAATATTTGGCGCCAATATTTGGCGCTATTATTTAGCGCCAATATTTTAACATTCAATAATAGCACCAAATATTCATAATAGTGCCAATATTTTAACATTCAATATATTTTCAGTGTTAATTTAACATTCAATATAATAGCGCCAAATATATTTTCAGTGTTATTTTAATATTCATAATAGCACCATTATTTTAATAGCGCCGATATTTTAATAGCGCCAATAATAGCGCCAAATAATATCACCAAATATTATTTTGCGCTAAATAATAGCGCCAAAAAATAGCCCCAATATTTTCACATTAATTAATAGCACCAAATATTCATAATAGCGCCAATATTTTAATAGCACAAATAATTGCGCCTAATAATAGCACCAAATAATAGTGCCAAATAATTTTGCAATATAATAACACCAAATATTTTTTGGCACCAAATATTCATAATAGCGCCAAAAAATAGCGCAAAAAAATAGCATCATATAATAGCGCGAATAATAGCGCCAATAATAGCACCAATATATTCATAGCGCCAAATAATAGCGCCAATATATTCATAATAGCGCCAATATATAATAGCCCCAAATAATAACACCAATATATTCATAATAGTACCAATAATAGCGCCAATAATAGCACCAATATATTAATAGCGCCATTTATTCATAATAGAGTCAATATATTCATAGCGCCATTTATTCATAATAGCGCCACTATATTTATAGTGAAAAATTATTGCGCCTAATAATAGCGCCAAATAATAGCGCCAAATAATTGCACCAGATAATTGCGCCAAATAATTGCGCCAAATAATTGCGCAAAATAATTGCGCCTAATAACAGCGCCAAATAATAGCACCATATAATAACCCCAAATATTTTTTGGCGCAAAATATATAAATAGCACCAATATATTTCTCCAAATAATTGTGCCAAATAATTAGGCCAAATAATTGCGCTTAATAATAGCACAATATAATAGCTCCAAATATTTTTTGGTGCCAAATGTTCATAATAGCAACAAATAATAGCGCCAAATAATAGCACCAAATAATAGCACCAATAATAGCGTCAAATTATGGCGCCAATAATCGCACCAATATTTGGCGCTATTATTTTGCACCAAATAATAACCCAAATATTATAACATTCATTAATAGCACCAAATATTCATAATAGCACCAATATTTTAATAGCACCAAATAATTGTGTCTAATAATAGCACCAAATAATTGCGGCAAATATTTATGCCAAATAACTGGGCCAAATAACTGCGCCAAATAATACCGCCAAATAATAGCGCCAAATTTTTTTGGTGCCAAATACTCATAATAGGGCCAAAAAATAACACCAAATAATAGGGCCAATAATAGCTCCAAATAATAGCTCCAATAATAGCACCGATATATTCATAGCGCCAAATAATAGCGCCAATATATTCATAATAGCGCCAATATATAATATTGCCAAATAATAGGGCAAATATATTCACAATTGTGCCAATAATAGCGCCAATAATAGAGCCAATATATTCATAGCTCCGTTTATTCATAATAGCGCCAATAAATTTATAGCGCAAAATAATAGCACCAAATAATAACGCCAAATAATTGCATCAAATAATTGCGCCAAATAATTGCACCAAATAATTATGCCAAATAAATTCACCTAATAACAGTGCCAAATAATAGCGTTAAATATTTTTTGGCACAAAATATATAAATAGCGCGAATATATTGCGCCAAATAATTGCGCTAAATAACTACGCCAAATAAATGCGCCAAATAATAGAGCAATATAATAGCGCCAAATATTTTTTGGCGCCAAATATTCATAATAATGCCAAATAATAGTGCCAAATAATAGCGCCAACAATAGCGTCAAGTTATGGCGCCAATAATCATGCCAATATTGGGCGCCAATATTTGGCGCTATTATTTTGTGCCAAATAAAAGCGCCAATATTTAAACATTCAATAAAAGCGCCAATAAAAGTTCCCATAACAGCACCAATAATAGCGCCAATTATAGCGCCAATAATAGCGCTAATATATTCATAGCGCCATTTAATAGCGCCAAATAATAGCGCCAAATATTGGCGCCATATAATAGCACCAAATAATAACGCTATATAATAGTGCCAAATATAATAGTGCCAAATACTAGTGCCAATATATAGTGCCAATAATATCGCCAATATATTCATAGCCCCATTTAATAGGGCCAAATAATAGCGCCATATAATAGCGCCAAATATTCGCACCATATAATAGTGCGATATAATAGAGCCATATAATAGAGCCAAATAATAGCGCCATATAATAGCGTCAAATATAATAGCGCCAAATAATAGCGCCAAATAATAGTGCCAAATAATTTTTCCAAATAATAGCACCAAATATTTGGTGCCAAATATATTAATAATAGCGCCAAATAATAGCACCAAATAATAGCACCAACAATGGCGTCAAATAATAGAGCCAAATATTCATAATAGTGCCAAATATTTGGCGGCATATATTCATAGTAACGCCAAACATTTTTTGGCGCCAAATATTCATAATAGCGCCAAATAATAGCGCCTAATTATAGCGCAAATAATAGGGCCAAATAATAGCCCCAATAATAGCGCCAATATTTGGCGCCACTATTTGGCGCTATTTTTTGACACCAAATAATAGCGCCAATATTTTAACATTTAATAATAGCGGAAAATATTCATAATAGTTCCAATATATTTATAACGCCAAATAATTGCTCCTAATAATAGTGCTAAATAATTAAGCCAAATAATAGTGCCAATATTTTAACATTCATTAATAGCGCCAAATATTCATAATAGCGCCAATATATTAATAGCGCCAAATAAGTGGGCCTAATAACAGTGCCAAATATTTGCCCCAAATAACTGTGCCAAAAAATAGCTCCAAATAATAGTGCCAAATAATAGCGCCATATAATATTTCCAAATATTTTTTGGCTCCAAATATTCATAAAAGCACCAAAAAATAACGCTAAAAAATAGCGCAAATAATAGCGCCAAATAAGAGCACCAATAATAGCACCAATATATTCCTAGCGCCAAATAATATCTCCAAATATTAGCGCCAATATATTCATAATATTCCCAATAATAGCGCCAATAATAGCGCCAATATATTCATAGGGCCATTTATTCATAATAGGGCCAATATATTTCTAGCGCAAAATATATTCATAGAGCCATTTATTCAAAATAGCGCCAATATATAATATCGCCGAATAATAGCGCCAATATATTCATAATTGTGCCAATAATAGTGCCAATAATAGAGCCAATATATTCATAGCTCCATTTATTCATAATAGTGCCAATAAATTTATAGCGCAAAATAATAGCACCAAATAATAGCGCCAAATAATTGCATCAAATAATTGCACCAAATAATTGCGCCAAATAAATGTGCCAAATAAGTTCACCTAAAAACAGCGCCAAATAATAGCGTTAAATAATTTTTGGCACAAAATATATAAATAGCACCAATATATTGCGCCAAATAATTGCGCCAAATAACTGCGCGAAATAAATGCGCGAAATAATAGCGCCAAATATTTTTTGGTGCCAAATATTCATAATAGTGAGAAATAATAGTGCCAAATAATAGCGCCAATAATAGCGTCAAGTTATGGCGCCAATAATCACGCCAATATTTGGCGCCAATATTTGGCGCTATTATTTTGTGCCAAATAAAAGCGCCAATATTTAAACATTCAATAAAAGCGCCAATAAAAGTTCACATAACAACACCAATAATAGCACCAATTATAGTGCCATTGTATAGTGCCAATAATAGCGCCAATATATTCATAGCACCATTTAATAGCGCCAAATAATAGCGCCATATAATAGCACCAAATATTGGTTCCATATATTAGCGCCATATAATAGATCTAAATAATAACACTATATAATAGTGCCAAATATAATAGCACCAAATAATAGCGCCAATATATAGCACCAATAATATCGCAAATATATTTATATTGCTATTTAATAAGGTCAAATAATAGCGTCATATAATAGCAGCAAATATTAGCGCCATATAATAGAGCGATATAATAGCGCCATATAATAGCGCCAAATAATAGCGCAATATACTAGCGCCAGATATAATAGCACCAAATAATAGCGCCTAATAATTTCGCCAAATAATAGCCCCAAATATTTTGTGCCAAATATTCATAATAGCGCCAAATAATAGCACCAATAATGGCGCCAAATAATAGCGCCAAATATTCATAATAGCACCAAATATTTGGCGCCATATATTCATAGTAGTGCCAAATATTTTTGGCGCCAAATATTCATAATACCGCCAAATAATGACGCCAAATTATAACGCCAATAAAAGTGCCATTAGGGCTGTGTCTGAGTCCCCTGCTCAGACTCATTTGTTACCATTGGTTGTTCCTGTCACTTCTTGCTTAGTCTCATCTGGTGAGGCTGTTGATATGCAGGATGCTGGGAAACCTCCCTCTGATGCCAAGGCTCTTACTGCCTCGGATGCAGGAGCTCATGAATCTGCTATTAAAACGGCAGTGACACCTAAGGTGGCCACTGGTCCTACGGCTTCTAATGTGGCAACTGTTGCTCCAATTTTTTTCTCCACGCTGGACACAATGAACTCTCCTGGGTTTGACTCTACATGAAAAGCTGGGCGAGGAAACAACATGCTTCCACGAAAGGTCTCGTTTCTAATGCACCTTCTTTGGATACACAGGCCACTGTTGAGAAGATTGGGCCGCCCGATTCCGAGGAATGCATAGAAGATGGTGATGGTAATGCTGCTGATTAAGCAGCTGGTTCGCATCATGACGGTTCTGATGGTGGAGATGCGGATGAGCAGGATACTAATTTGCAGATACCGACTCAATGGAAAAGTGGCCGAAATCCTCGAGGACGTGGTGGTCGTCGTGGAAGAGGCGGGCGAGGAGGTAGGTCCAAAGGCTGATTTTGCCTGTTTTTTTTTGTGGTGATCACTTGTACCCATCTTTTTCCTAGTATGTTTGAACGTTTATTTTTAATAATATTTTCTAGATCATGGACTCACCTCCATGATTCCACCGTTTGGAGTATTTGGCGCTAATATATGGCACCAGTATTTGGCGCTATTATTTGGCGCCAAATAATAGCTACAATATTTGGCGCCAATATTTGGCACCAATAATATTTGGCGCTAATATTTGGATCTAGTATTTGGCGCTATTATTTGTCACCAAATAATAGCACCAATATTTTAACATTCAATATATTTTCAGTGTTATTTTAACATTCAATATAATAGCGCCGAATATATTTTCAGTGTTATTTTAATATTCCTAATAGCAAAAATATTTTAATAGAGCCAATAATAGCACCAAATAATAGCGCCAAATATTATTTTGCACCAAATAATAGCGCCAAATATTATTTTGCGCCAAAAAATAGTGCTAATATCTTAACTTTAATTAATAGCGCCAAATATTCATAATAGCACCAATATATATATATAGCGGCAAATAATTGGGCCTAATAACTGCGCCAAATAATAGGGCCAAATAATAGCGCCAAATAATAGCGCCATATAATAGCGCCAAATATTTTTAGGCGCCAAATATTCATAATAGCGAAAAAAATAGCACCATATAATAACACCAATAATAGCGCCAAATAATATCGTCAATAATAGCACCAAATAATTGTGCCAAAATATTCATAACAGCGCCAATATATAATAACGTCAAATAATAGCTCCAATATATTCATAATAGTGCCAATAATAGCGCCAATATAATTATAGTGCCATTTATTCATAATAGCGCCAATATATTTATAGCGCAAAATAATTGCGCCTAATAATAGCACCAAATAATAGCACCAAATAATTGCGCCAAATAATAGCGCCAAATAATAGCGCCAAATAGTTGCGCAAAATAATTGCGCCTAATAACAGCCCCAAATAATAGCACCATATAATAGCGCCAATTATTTTTTGTTGCACAATATATAAATAGCGACAATATATTGGGCCGAATAATTGTGCCAAATTATTGCGCCTAATAATAGCGCCAAATAATAGCGCCATATAATAGCGCCAAATATTTTTTGACGCCAAATATTCATAATAGCGCCAAATAATAGCGCCAAATAATAGATCCAAATAATAGCATCAAGTTGTGGTTCCAATATTTTGACATACAATAATAGCACTATGTATTCATAATAGCACCAATATTTTTACATTCAATATATTTTCAGTGTTATTTTAACATTCAATATAATATAGCCAAATATATTTTCAGTGTTATTTTAATATTCATAATAGCACCAATATTTTAATAGCTCCAATATTAGTACCAAATAAGAGCGCCAAATATTATTTGGCGCCAAATAATAGCACAAAATAATAGCGCCAAAAAATAGCGACAATATTTTAACCTTCATTAATAGCACCCAATAATCATAATAGCGACAATATATTAATAGCGGAAAATAATTGCGCCTGTTAATAACGCCAAATAATAGACCTAAATAAATGCGCCAAATATTTTTTGGAGCCAAATATTTGTGCCAAATATTTTTTGGTGCCAAATATTCATAATAGCGCCAAAAAATAGCGCAAAAAAATAGCACTATATAATAGCACCAATCATAGCGCCAAATAATAGCGCCAATAATAGCGCCAATATATTCATAGCGCCAAATAATAGAGGCAATATATTCATAATAGCGCCAATATATTATAACACCAAATAAATGCGCCAGTATATTCATAATAGTGCCAATAATAGCGCCAATATATTCATACCGCCAAATATTCATAATAGCGCCAATATATTAATAGTGCCAAATAATTGCGCCTAATAATAGCACCAAATTATAGCACCAAATAAGTGCGCCAAATTTTTCAGCCAAATAACTGCGCCAAATAATAGCGCCAAAAATAGCACCATATAATAGTGCCAAATATTTTTTGGTGTCAAATATTCATAATATCGCTATATAATAGCGCCAAATAAAATGCCAAATAATAGCGCCAAATAATATCACCAATAATAGCGTCAAATTATGGCACCAATAAGAGCACCAATATATTCATAGCGCCAAATAATAGCGCCAATATATTCATAATAGCGCCAATATATAATAGCGCCAAATAATAGCACTATATAATAGCACCAAATAATAGCACCAATATATTTATAGCGCCATTTAATAGCGCAAAATAATAGCACCATATAATAGATCCAAATATAAGTGACATATAATAGCCCCATATAATAGCGCAAATCATAGCGTTATATAATAGCGCCAAATATAATAGCGCCAAATAATAGCGCCAATATATAGCGCCAATAATAGCGCCAATATATTCATAGCGCCATTTAATAGGGCCAAATAATAGCGCCATGAAATAGCACAATATCATAGCCCCATATAATAGCGCAAATCATAGCGCCATATAATAGCGCCAAATATAATAGCGCCAAATAATAACGCCAATATATAGCGCCAATATATTCGTAGCGCCATTTAATAGGGCCAAATAATAGCACCATGAAATAGTGCCAAATATCAGCGCTATATAATAGCGCCATATAATAGCGCCATATAATAGCGCCAAATATAATAGCGGCACATAATAGCGTCAGATAATAGCGCCAAATAATATCACCAAATAATAGCACTAAATATTTGGCGCCAAATATTCACAATAGCACCAAATAATAGCGCAAATAATAGCACTAAATAGTAGAGCCAAATATTCATAATAGCACGAAATATTTGGCGTCAGATATTCATAGTAGCGCCAAATATTTTCTGGCGCCAAATATTCATAATAGAGGCAAATTATAGCGCCAACAAAAGCGCCAAATAATAGCGCCCATAATAGCGTCAATATTTTGCGGTAATCTTTGGCGCCAATTTTTGGCGATATTATTTGGCGCCAAATAATAGCACCAATATTATAACATTCAATAATAGCGCCAAATATTCATAATAATGCCAACATTTTAACATTCAATACAATAGTGCCAAATATATTTTCAGTGTTATTTTAATATTCATAATAGCGCCAATATTTTAATAGCACCAATATTTTAATAGCACCATTATTTTAATAGTGCCAATAATAGCGCCAAAGTATGGCGCCAAATATTATTTGGTGCTAAATAATAGCCCCAATATTTTAACATTCATTAATATCGTCAAATATTCATAATAGTGCCAATATATTAATAGCGTCATATAAATGCGCCTCATAATAGTGCCAAATAATAGTACCAAATAATAGCGCCAAATAATAGCGTCATATAATAGCGCCATATATTTTTTACCGCCAAATATTCATAATAGCACCAAAAAATTGCACAAAAAAATAGCACAAAAAAATAGCGCAAAAAAAAAGCACCATAAAATAGCACCAATAATAGCGCCAAATAATTGCGCCAATATATTCATAGCACCAAATAATAGTGCCAATATATTTATAATAGCTCCAATAAATAATAGCGCCAAAAAATGGCGCTATTATATTCATAATAGTGCCAATATTAGTACCAATATATTCATAGCGCCATTTATCCATAATAGCACCAATATATTTATAGCGCCAAATAATAGCGCCTAATAATATCGCCAAATAATAGCGCCAAATACTTTCGCCAAATAATTGTTCCAAATAATAGCACCAATATTTTAACATTCATTAATAGCGTCAAATATTCATAATAGATCCAATGTATTAATAGTGCCAATATATTAATAGCGCCAAATTATTGCGCCTAATAATAGCGCCAAATACTAGCGCCAAATAATAGCGCCAAATAATAGCACCAAATATTTGCAGCAAATAACCACGCAAAATAATAGCACCAATTAATACCGCCAAATTGTATTTCCATATAATGGCGCCAAATAGTTTTTGGCACCAAATTTTCATAATAGCGCTAAAAAATAGCGCCAAAAATAGCGCCAAATAATAGCGTCAATAATTGCGCCGATATATTCATAATAGCACCAATATATAATAGTGCCAAATAATAGCACATATATATTCATAATAGTGCCAATAATAGCGCCAATAATAGCGCCAATATATTCATAGCTCCATTTATTCATAATAGCTCAAATATATTTATAGCGCAAAATTATAGCGCCCAATAATAGCGTCAAATAATTGCGCCAAATAATTGCGCCTAATAACAACGCCAAATAATTGCGGCATATAATCGTGCCAAATATTTTTTGGCGCAAAATATACAAATAGCGCCAATATATTGCTCCAAATAATTGCGCTAAATAATTGCGTCAAATAATAGTGTCGTATAATAGCGCCAAATATTTTTTGGCCCCAAATATTCATAATAGCTCCAAATAATAGCGCCAAATAATAGCAACAAATAATAGCACTAATAATAGCGTCAAATTATGGCTCCAATAATCAGGCCAATATTTGGCGCTATTATTTTGCGCGAAATTATAGCACCAATCTTTAAACATTCAATAATAGCGCCAATAAAAGTGCCAATAACAGCACCAATAATAGCGCCAATAATAGTTCCATTATATAGCGCTAATAATAGCGCCAATATATTGATTGCGCCATTTAATAGCGCCAAATAATAGCGCCATATAATAGCACCAAATATTGGTGCCATATAATATAGCGCCATATAAAAGGGCCATATAATAGGGCCAAATAATAGCACCATATAGTAGCACCAAATATAATAGCGCCAAATACTAGCGCCAATATATAGCACCAATAATATCGCCAATATATTCATAGCCCCATTTAATAGGGCCAAATAATAGCGCCATATAATAGCGTCAAATATTAGCTCCATATAATAGCGCGATATAATAGCGCCATATAATAGCGCCAAATAATAGCGCCATATACTAGCGCCAAATATAATAGCACCTAATAATTTCTCCAAATAATAGCCCCTAATATTTGGTGCCAAATATTCATAATAGCGCCAAATAATAGTGCCAAATAATAGCGCCAATAATGGCACCAAATAATAGAGCCAAATATTCATAATAGCACCAAATATTTGGCACCATATATTCATAGTAGTGCCAAATATATTTTGGCGCCAAATATTCATAATAGCGCAAAATAATAGTGCCAAATTATAGCGCCAATAAAAGCTCAAAATAATTGAGCCAATAATAGTGCCAAATAATAGCGCCATATAATAGCGCCATATAATAGCACCAACTATTTTTTCGCGCCAAATATTCATAATGGCGCCAAAAAATTGCGCAAAAAATAGTGCCAAAAAATTTCTCAAAAAAAGCGCCATATAATAGCGCCAATAATAGCTCCAAATAATTAGCCAATATATTCATAGCACCAAATAATAGTGTCAATATATTCATAGTAGCGCCAATAAATAATAGCGCAAAAAAATAGTGCCAGTATATTCATACTAGTGCCAATATTAGCACCAATATATTCATAGCGCCGTTTATTCATAATAGTGCCAATATATTTATAGAGCCAAATAATTGTGCCTAATAATATCGTCAAATAATAGCGCCAAATAATTGCGTCAAATAATTGTGCCAAATAATAGCGCCAATATTTTAACATTCATTAATAGCACCAAATATTCATAATAGAACCAATATATTAATAGAGCCAATATATTAATAGAGCCAAATAAATGCGCCTAATAATAGCACCAAATAATAGGGCAAAATAATAACGTCAAATATTTGCGCCAAATAATACCGCCAAATAATAGTGTCATATAATGGCGCCAAATATTTTTTGGCACCAAATTTTCATAATAGCGCCAAAAAATATCGTCAATAATAGCGCCAATATATTCATAATAGCGCCAATATATAATAGTGCCAAATAATAGCACCTATATATTCATAATAGTGCCAATAATAACGCCAATAATAGCGCCAATATATTCCTAACTCCATTTATTCATAATAGCGCAAATATATTTATAGCGCAAAATAATAGCGCCCAATAATAGCGTCAAATAATAGCGCTAAATAATTGCGCCAAATAATTATGCCAAATAATTGAGTCTAATAACATCGCCAAATAATAGCGCCATATAATCGCACCAAATATTTTTTGGACCAAAATATAGAAATAGTGCCTATATATTGCGCCAAATAATTATGCCAAATAATTGCGCCAAATAATAGCGCCATATAATAGCGCCAAATATTTTTCGGCGCCACATATTCATAATAGCACCAAATAATAGCGCCAAATAATAGCGCCAATAAGAGCGTCAAATTATGGGGCCAATAATCGCGCCAATATTTGGCGCTATTATTTTGCGCCAAATTATAGCGCCAATATTTAAACATTCAATAATAGCACCAATAAAAGCGCCAATAACAACACCAATAATAGCGCCAATAATAGCACCATTATATAGTGCCAATAATACCGCCAATATATTGATAGCACCATTTATAGCGCCAAATAATAGTGCCATATAATAGGGCCAAATATTGGCGTCATATAATAGCACCATATAATAGGGCCATATAATAGTGCCCAATAATAGTGCCATATAGTTGCACCAAATATAATAGCGCCAAATACTAGTGCCAATATATAGTGCCAGTAATATTGCCAATATCTTCATAACCCCATTTAATAGAGACAAATAATAGCGCCATATAATAGCGCCAAATATTAGCGCGATATAATAGCGCGATATAATAGCGCCATATAATAGCGCGATATAATAGCGCCATATTATAGCACCAAATAATAGTACCATATACTAGCGCCAAATATAATAGCACCAAATAATAGCGCCGTATAATTTCACCAAATAATAGCACCAACTATTTGCTGCCAAATATTCATAATAGCACCAAATAATAGCGCCAAATAATAGTGCCAACAATGGCGCCAAATAATAGAGCCAAATATTCATAATAGCGCCAAATATTTAGCGCCATATATTCATAGTAGTGCCAAATATTTGTTGGGCCAAATATTCATAATAGCGTCAAATAATAGCGCCAAATTATAGCGCCAATAAAAGCACCAAAATATTTATAGCACCAAATAATAGCACCAATATTTGGCGCCAATAATATTTGGCGCCAATAATTTGCGCTGTTATATGGTGCCAAATAATAGCACCTATATTTTAACATTCAATAATAGCATCAAATATTCATAATAGCGCCAATATTTTAACATTCAATAAATTTTCAGGGTTATTTTAACATTTAATATAATAGCCCCAAATATATTTTCAGTGTTATTTTAATATTCATAATAGCACCAATATTTTAATAGCACCAATAATAGTGCCAAAAAAATAGCGCCAAATATAATTTGGCGCCAAATAATAGTACCAAATAATAGTGCCAAATAATAGCGAAACAATAACGCCAAAAAATAGCGGCAATATTTTAACATTCATTAATAGCGCCAAATATTCATAATAGTGCCAATATATTAATAGCGACAAATAATCACGCCCAATAATAGCGCCAAATAATAGTGCCAAATAATTGCGACAAATAACTGCCCCAAATAACTGAGGCAAATAACTGTGCCAATTAATATCGCCAAATAATAGTGCCATATAATAGCGCCAAATATTATTTGGGGCCAAATATTCATAATAGCGCTAAAAAATAGCGCCAAAAAATAGTGCCATAAAATAGCGCCAATAATAGCGCCAAATAATAGCGCCAATAAGAGCACCAATATATTTATAGCGCCAAATAATAGGGCCAATATATTCATAATAGAGCTAAATATAATAGTGCCCAATAATAGCTCCAGTATATATATAATAGTTCCAATATTTGTGCCAATATATTCATAGTGCGATTTATTCATAATAGCGCCAATATATTTATAGCGCCAAATAATTGCGCCTAATAATAGCACCAAATAATTGCGCCAAATAATTGCGCCAAATAATAGCGCCAATATTTTAACAGTCATTAATAGCACCAAATATATTCATAATAGTGCCAATATATTAATAGTGCCAAATAATTGTGCCTAATAATAGCGCCAAATAATATTGCCAAATAATTGCGCCAAATATTTTGCACCAAATAACTGCGCCACATAATAGCGCCAAATAATACCACCGAATAATAGTGTCATATAATGGCGCCAAATATTCATAATAGCACCAAAAAATAGCGCCAATATACTTATAGCGCCAAATAATAGCGCCAATATATTCATAAATGCGACAATATATAATAACATCAATATATTCATAATAGTGCCAATAATAGCGCCAAAAATAACGTTAATATATTCAAAGCTCCATTTATTCATAACAGCGCAAATATATTTATAGCGCAAAATAATAGCACCAAATAATTGCGCCAAATAATAGCGCCAAATAATAGCGCCAATATATTCATAATGTTGCCAATAATATTGCCAACAATAGCGCCAACATATTCATAGTGCCATTTATTCATAATTGTGCCTGTATATTTATAGCAAAATAATAGAGCCTAATAATAGCACCAAATAATTGCGCCAAATAATTCCGCCAAATAATTGCACCAAATTATTGTGCAAAATAATTGTGCCTAATAACAGCGCCAAATAACAGTGCCATATAATAGCGCCAAATATGTTTTTGCGCAAAATATATAAATATCGCCAATATATTGCGCCAAATAATTACGCCAAATAATTGCAGCATATAATTGCACCTAATAATAGTTCCAAATAATAGCGCCATATAATAGCGCCAAATATTCATAATAGCGCCGAATAATATCGCTAAATAATAGCGCCAAATAATAGCACCAATAATAGTGTCAAATTATGGAGCCAATAATCACGCCAATATTTGGCACCAATATTTTGCGCCAAATAATAGCGCTAATATTTAAACATTAAATAATAGCACCAATAAAAGCGCCAATAACAGCACCAATAATATCACCAATAATAGCGCCAATATATAGCTCCAATATATTCATAGCGCCAAATAATAGCCGCATATAATAGCGTCAAATATAATAGTGTCAAATAATCGCGCCAATATATAGCGCCAATAATAGCACCAATATATTCATAGCGCCATTTAATAGTGCCAAATAGTAGCGCCATATAATAGTTCCAAATATTAGGGCCATATAATAGCCCCATATAAGAGCACCAAATAATAGCGCCATATAATAGCGCCAAATATATAAGCGCCAAATAATAGCGCCAAATAATATCTCCAAATAATAGCGCCAAATATTTGGCGCCAAATACTAATAATATCGCCAAATAATAGGGTCAATAATAGCGCCAAATAATAGAGCCAAATATTCATAATAGCGCCAAATATTTGGCACCATATATTCATAGTAGTGCCACATATTTTTTGGCGCCAAATATTCATAATAGTGCCAAATTATAGCGCCAAATTATAGTGCCAATAATTGCGCCTAATAATAGAACCAAATAATAGCGCCACATAATTACGCCAAATAATTGCACCAAATAATAGTGCCAATATTTTAACATTCATTAATATCGCCAAATATTAATAATAGCGCCAATATATTAATAGCGTCAAATAATTCCCCCTAATAATAGCACCAAATAATAGCACCAAATAATAGCACCAAATATGTGCGCCAAATAACTGCGCCAAATAATACCACCAAATAATACCGCCAAATAATTGTGTCATATAATGGCACCAAATATTTTTTGGTGCCAAATATTCATAATTGCGCCAAAAAATAGCGCCAAAAATAGCTCCAATAATAGCACTAAATAATAGCGCCAATATATTCATAACGCCAAATAATAGCGCCAATATATAATAGCATCAAATAATAGCGCCATATAATAGCACCAAATATTTTTGGCCAAAAATATATAAATTGCGCCAATATATTGCACCAAATAATTGCACCAAATAATTGCGCCAAATAATTGCGCCAAAAAATAGTGCCAAATAATAGCACCTAGAATAGCGCCAATATATTTATAGCGTCAAATAATAGCGACATATATAATAACGCCAAATAATAGCGCCAATATATTCATAATAGTGCCAATAATAGCGCCAATATATTCATAGCTCTATTAATTCATAATAGCACAAATATATTTATAGCGTAAAATAATAGCGCCCAATAATAGCGCCAATATATTCATAATATTACCAATAATAGCGCCAATATATTCATAGCATCGTTTATTCATAATAGCACCTATATATTTATAGCGCAAAATAATTGAGCCTAATAATAGCGCCAAATAATAGCGCCAAATAATTGCGCCAAATAATTGTGCCAGATAATTGCGCCAAATAATTGTGCTAAATAATTGCGCCTAATAACAGCGCCAAATAATAGCTCCATATAATAGCGGCAAATATTTTTTGGCACAAAATATATAAATAGCACCAATATATTGCACCAAATAATTGCACCAAATAATTGCGTCTAATAATAGCGCAAGATATTTTTTGGCGCCAAATATTCATTATAGCGCCAAATAATTGCGCCAAATAATTGCGCCAATAATAGCGTCAAATTATGGAAGCAATAATCGCGCCAATATTTGGCGCCAATATTTTGCACCAAATAATAGCGCCAATATTTAAACATTCAATAATCGCGCCAATAAAAGCGCCAATAACAGCACCAATAATAGCACAAATAATGGCGCAAATATATAGATCCAATATATTCATAGAGCCATTTAATAGCGGCAAATAATAGCACCATATAATTGCCCCAAATATTAGTGTCATATAATAGCGCCATATAATGGCGCCAAATAATAGCACTATATAATGGCACCAAATATAATAGCGTCAAATAATCGCGCCAATATATAGCGCCAATATATATATAGCGCCATTTAATATGGCCAAATAGTAGCGCCATATAATAGCGCCAAATATTATGGCCATATAATAGCGCCATATAATATCACCAAATAATAGCGCCAAATATAAGAGCGCCAAACAATAGCGCCAAATAATAGCGCAAAATAATATCGCCAAATAATAGCGCCAAATAGTTGGTGCCAAATATTCATAATAGCAGTAAATAATAGTGCCAATAATAGTGCCAAATAATAGAGCCTAATAATCATAATAGCGCCAATTATTTGGCGCCATATATTCATAGTAGTGCCAAGTATTTTTTGGTGCCAAATATTCATAATAGTGCCAAATAATAGTGCCAAATTATAGCTTCAATAAAAGTGCCAAATAATAGCGTCAATATTTGGTGACAATAATATTTGGGGCCAATATTTGGTGCAAATATTTGGCGCTATTATTTGGTGCCAAATAATAGTGTCAATATTTTAACATTCAATAATAGCGGTAAATATTCATAATAGCACCAATATTTTAACATTCAGTATATTTTCAGTGTTATTTTAACATTCAATATAATAGCACCAAATATATTTTCAGTGTTATTTTAATATTCATAATAGAACCAATATTTTAATAGCACCAATATTTTAATAGCACCAATAATAACCCCAAAGAATGGTGCCAAATATTATCTAGCGCCAAATAAAAGCGCCAATATTTTAACATTCATTAATAGCACCAAATATTCATAATAGCGCCAATATATTAAAGCGGCATATAATTGCGCCTAATAATAGTGCCAAAGAATTGCGCTAAATAATTGCGCCAAATAATTGCGCAAAATAACTGCGCCAAATAATAGCGCCAAATAATAGCGCCAAATCATTGCGCCAAATAACATCGCAAAATAATAGGGCCATATAATAGCGCCAAATATTTTTTGGCGCAAAATATATAAATGGAACCAATATATTCATAGCGCCAAATAATTGAGCCAAATAATTACGCCAAATAATTGTGCCTAACAATAGTGCCAAACAATAGAACCAAATAATTGCGCCAAATAATTGCGCCAGATAATTGCGCCAAATACGTGCGCAAAATAATTTCGCCTAATAACAGCGGAAAATAATAGCGCCATATAATAGCGCCAAATATTTTTTGGTGCAGAATATATAAATAGCGCCAAATAATTACGCCAAATATTTATACCAAATAACTGCGCCAAATAATAGCGCCAAATAATACCGCCAAATAATACCGCCATATAATTGCGCCAAATATTTTTTGGCGCCAAATATACATAATTGCGCCAAAAATAGCGCTATATAATAGTGCCATATAATTGCGCCTAATAATAGCGCCAAATAATAGCGTCATATAATAGTGCCAAATATTTTCTGGTGCCAAATATTCATTATAGCGCCAAATAATAGCACCAAAATAATATCGCCAAATAATAGGGCAAATAATAGCATCAAATTGTGGTGCCAATAATCGTGCCAATATTTGGCGCTATTATTTTGCGCCAAATAATAGTATCAAATTATGGCGCCAAAAATCACGCCAATATTTGGCGCTATTATTTTGCGCAAAATAATATCGCCAATATCTAAACATTCAATAATATCACCAATAAAAGCGCCAATAACAGCACCAATAATAGCGCCAACAATAGCGCCAATATATAGCGCCAATAATAGTGCCAATATATTCATAGCGCCATTTAATAGTGCCAAACAATAGCGCCATATAATAGTGCCAAATTTTAGCACCATATAATAGGGTCATATAATAGCGCCATATAATATCACCAAATATAATAGCGCCAATATATATCCCCAATAATAGCGCCAATATATTAATAACGCCATTTAATAGGGCCAAATAATAGTGCCATATAATAGCGACAAATATTAGCGCCATATAATAGCGCCAAATAATAGCGCCATATAATTGCGCCAAATAATAGCGCCAAATAATAGCGCAAAATAATATCGCCAAATAATAGCACCAAATATTTGGTGCCAAATATTCATAATAGCGCCAAATAATAGAGCCAATAATAGCGCCTAATAATAGAGGCAAATATTCATAATTGCGCCAAATATTTGGTTCCAGATATTCATAGTAGCGCTAAATATTTTTTGGTGCCAAATATTCATAATACCGCCAAATAATGACGCCAAATTATAACACCAATAAAAGAGCCAAATAATAGCGCCAATAATTGCGCCAATATTTGGCACCAACATTTGGCCCCAATAATATTTGGCGCTAATATTTGGAACCAGTATTTGGCGCTAAATAATAGCTACAATAATTGACGCCAATATTTGGCACCAAATATATTGGGTGCTAATATTTGGCTCCAGTATTTGGTGCTATTATTTGGGGCCAAATAATAGCGCCAATATTTTAATATTCAATATATTTTCAGTGTTATTTAAACATTCAATATAATAGCGCCAAATATATTTTTAGTGTTATTTTAATATTCCTAATAGAGCCAATATTTTAATAGCGCCAATATTTTAATAGCGCCAATAATAGCACCAAATAATAGCGCCAAATATTATTTTGCACCAAATAATAGCACCAAATATTATTTTGCGCCAAACAATAGTTCTAATATCTTAACATTAATTAATAGCGCCAAATATTCATAATAGCGCCAATATATTTATATAGCGGCAAATAATTGCGCCTAATAACTATGCCAAATAATAGCGCCAAATAAAGCACCAAATAACAGCGCCATATAATAACGCCAAATATTTTTAGGCGCCAAATATTCATAATAGCGCAAAAAAATAGCACCATATAATATTGCCAATAATAGCGCCAAATAATATCGTCAATAATAGCGCCAAATAATTGTGGCAATATATTCATAATAGCGCCAATATATAATAACGCTAAATAATAGAACCAATATATTCATAATAGTGCCAATAATAGCGCCAATATATTCATAGTGCCATTTATTAATAATAGCGCCAATATATTTTTAGCGCAAAATAATTGCGCCTCATAATAGCGCCAAGTAATAGCACCAAATAACAGTGCCAAATAATTGCACCAAATAATTGCGTCATATATTTTTTGGCGCCAAATATTCATAATAGCGACAAAAAATTGCGCAAAAAAATAGCGCCAAAAAATAGCGCAAAAAAAAGCAACATATATTAGCGCCAATAATAGCGCCAAATAATTGCGCCTATATATTTATAGCGGAAAAATAATTGCGCATAATAATAACGCCAAAAAACAGGGCCAAATAATTGCACCAAATAATTGTGCCAAATAATTACGCAAAATAATTACTCCAAATAATTGCACAAAATAATTGCGCCTAATAACAGTGCCAAATAACAGCGCCAAATAATAGCGCTATATAATAGCGCCAAATATTTTTTGGTGCAATATATATAAATAGCGCCAATATATTGCACCAAATAATTTCACCAAATAATTGCGCCAAATAATTGGGCCAAATAATTGCGCTTAATAATAGTGCCAACTAATAGCGCCATATAATAGCGCCAAATTTTTTTTGGCACCAAATATTCATAATAATGTCAAATAATAGCGCCAAAATAATAGCGCCAAATAATAGCACCAATAATAGCGTCAAATTATGGGGCCAATAATCACGACAATATTTGGCACTATAATTTTGCGCCAAATAGTAGCGCCAATATTTAAACATTCAATAATAGCGCCAATAAAAGCGCCAATAAAAGAATCAATAATTGCGCCAATTATTGCGCCAATATATAGCGCCAATATATTCATAGCGCCAATTAATAGCGCCAAATAATAGTACCAAATAATAGCGCCATAAAATAGAGCCAAATATAAACGCCATATAATAGCGTCATATAATAGCGCCATATTATAGCTCCAAATAATAGCACCAAATATAATAGCACCAAATAATAGCACCAATATATAGCGCCAATAATAGCAGAAATATATTCATAGCACCATTTAATAGGGAAAAATAATAGCTCCATATAAT
Organism: Viscum album; assembly: GCA_963277665.1. Taxonomy (NCBI): domain Eukaryota; kingdom Viridiplantae; phylum Streptophyta; class Magnoliopsida; order Santalales; family Viscaceae; genus Viscum; species Viscum album. The sequence continues at coordinate 901,752,809 of OY728127.1, forward strand.
GGCATCAAATATTAGCGCCATATAACAACGCCATATAATTGCGACCAATAATAGTGTCATATAATAGCGCCAAATATAATACAGCCAAATAATAGCGCCAAATAATAGCGCCAAATAATATCACCAAATAATAGTACCAAATATTTTGCACCAAATATTCATAATAGCACCAAATAATAGCGCCAAATAATAGAGCCAATAATAGCACCAAATAATAGATCCAGATATTCATAATAATGCCAAATATTTTTCGTCATATATTCATAGTAGCGTCGAATATTTTTCGCTGCCAAATATTCATAATAGTGCCAAATAATAGAGCCAAATTACATCGCCAACAAAAGCGCCAAATAATAGCGCCAATAATAGCCCCAATATTTGGCGCCAATATTTGGCACCAATAATATTTGGCGCCAATATTTGGCGCTATTATTTAGCGCCAATATTTTAACATTCAATAATAGCGCCAAATATTCATAACAGTGCCAATATTTTAACATTCAATATATTTTCAGTGTTAATTTAACATTCAATATAATAGCGCCAAATATATTTTCAGTGTTATTATAATATTCATAATAGCACCAATATTTTAATAGCGCCGATATTTTAATAGCGCCAATAATGGCGCCAAATATTATCACCAAATAATATTTTGCGCCAAATAATAGCGCAAAAAAATAGCCCCAATATTTTCACATTAATTAATAGCACCAAATATTCATAATAGCGCCAATATTTTAATAGCACAAATAATTGCGCCTAATAATAGCACCAAATAATAGTGCCAAATAATTGTGCAATATAATACCGCCAAATATTTTTTGGTGCCAAATATTCATAAGAGCGCCAAAAAATAGCATCATATAATAGCACCAATAATAGCGCCAAATAATAGCTCCAATAATAGCGCCAATATATTCATAGCGCCAAATAATAGCGCCAATATATTCATAATAGCGCCAATATATAATAGCCCCAAATAATAGCACCAATATATTCATAATAGTACCAATAATAGCGCCAATATATTCGTAGCACCATTTATTTATAATAGCGTCAATATATTCATAGCGCCATTTATTTATAATAGCGCCACTATATTTATAGCGCAAAATTATTGCGCCTAATAATAGCGCCAAATTATAGCGCCAAATAATTGCGCAAAATAATTGCGCCTAATAACAGCGCCAAATAATTGCACCATATAATAACGCCAAATATTTTTTGGCACAAAATATATAAATAGCGCCAATATATTGCTCCAAATAATTGTGCCAAATAATTACGCCAAATAATTGCGCCTAATAATAGCGCAATATAATAGCTCCAAATATTTTTTGCCGCCAAATGTTCATAATAGCAACAAATAATATCGCCAAATAATAGCACCAAATAATAGCACCAATAATAGCCTCAAATTATGGCTTCAATAATCGCACCAATATTTGGCGCTATTATTTTGCACCAAATAATAGAGCAAATGTTATAAAATTCATTAATAGCGCCAAATATTCATAATAGCGCCAATATATTAATAGCACCAAATAATTGTTCCTAATAATAGCACCAAATAATTGCGGCAAATATTTGCGCCAAATAATTGGGCCAAATAACTGCGCCAAATAATACCTCCAAATAATAGCGCCAAATTTTTTTGGTGCCAAATACTCATAATAGGGCCAAAAAATAGCACCAAATAGTAGGTCCAATAATAGCGCCAAATAATAGCTCCAATAATAGCGCCGATATATTCATAGAGCCAAATAATAGCACCAATATATTCATAATAGCGCCAATATATAATATCGCCAAATAATAGTGCCAATATATTCACAATTGTGCCAATAATAACACCAATAATAGAGCCAATATATTCATAGCTCCATTTATTCATAATAGCGCCAATAAATTTATAGCGCAAAATAATAGCACCAAATAATAACGCCAAATAATTGCGTCAAATAATTGCGCCAAATAATTGCACCAAATAATTATGCCAAATAAATGCACCTAATAACAGCACCAAATAATAGCGTTAAATATTTTTTGGCACAAAATATATAAATAGCGCCAATATATTGCGCCAAATAATTGCGTCAAATAACTGCGCCAAATAAATGCGCCAAATAATAGAGCCATATAATAGCGCTAAATATTTTTTGGCGCCAAATATTCATAATAATGCCAAATAATAGAGCCAAATAATAGCGCCAATAATAGCATCAGGTTATGGCGCCAATAATCATGCCAATATTTGGCGCCAATATTTGGCGCTATTATTTTGTGCCAAATAAAAGCGCCAATATTTAAAAATTCAATAAAAGCGCCAATAAAAGTTCCCATAACAGCACCAATAATAGAGCCAATTATAGCACCAATAATAGCGCCAATATATTCATAGTGCCATTTAATAGCGCCAAATAATATCGCCAAATATTGGCGCCATATAATAGCACCAAATAATAACGCTATATAATAGTGCCAAATATAATAGCGCCAAATACTAGTGCCAATATATAGTGCCAATAATATCGCCAATATATTCATAGCCCCATTTAATAGGGCCAAATAATAGCCCCATATAATAGCGCCAAATATTCGCACCATATAATAGTGCGATATAATAGCGCCATATAATAGAGCCAAATAATAGCGCCATATAATAGCGCCAAATATAATAGCGCCAAATAATAGCGCCAAATAATAGTGCCAAATAATTTTGCCAAATAATAGCACCAAATATTTGGTGCCAAATATTCATAATAGCGCCAAATAATAGCACCAAAAATGGCGTCAAATAATAGAACCAAATATTCATAATAGTGCCAAATATTTAGCGGCATATATTCATAGTAGCGCCAAACATTTTTTGGCACCAAATATTCATAATAGCACCAAATAATAGCGCCAAATTATAGCACCAATAATAGGGCCAAATAATAGCGCCAATATATTCATAATAGTGCCAATATATAATAGCGCCAAATAATAGTGTCAATATATTCATAATAGTGCCAATAATAGCGCCAATAATAGCTCCAATATATTCATAGCTCCATTTATTCATAATAGTGCCAATATATCTATAGCGCAAAATAATTGCGCCTAATAATAGCGTCAAATAATAGCGCCAAATAATTGCGTCAAATAATTGCGCCAAAAAATTACGCCAAAAAATTGTGAAAAATAATTGCACCTAATAACTACGCCAAATAATAGGAGCATATAATAGCGCCAACTATTTTTTGGCAGAAAATATATAAATACGCCAATTTATTGCACCAAATAATTGCCCTAAATAATTACGCCAAATACTTGCACCTAATACTTGTGCCTAATAATAGTGCAAAATAATAGCACCATATAATAGCACCAAATATAAGTGCCATATAATATCCCCATATAATAGCGCAAATCATAGCGCCATATAATAGCACCAAATATAATAGCGCCAAATAATTGCGCCAATATATCACGCCAATAATAGCGGCAATATATTCGTAGCGCCATTTAATAGGGCCAAATAATAGCCCCATGAAATAGCGCCAAATATTAGCGCCATATAATAGCGCCATATAATAGCGCCAAATAATAACGTCATATAATAGCACTATATAATAGCACATACTATTTTTTGGTCCCAAATATTCATAATAGCGCAAAAAAATTGCGGTATATAAATGCACCTCATAATAGCACCAAATAATAGCGGTATATAAATGCACCTCATAATAGCACCAAATAATAGCGCCAAATAATAGCGTCAAATAATAGCATCATATAATAGCACTATATAATAGCACATACTATTTTTTGGTCCCAAATATTCATAATAGCGCAAAAAAATTGCGCAAAAAAATAGCGCCAAAAAATTGCGCAAAAAAAAGCACCATATAATAGCGCCAATAATAGCGCCAAATAATTGCGCCAATATATTCATAGCACCAAATAATATTGCTAATATATTCATAGTAGCGCCAATAAATAATAGCGCAAAAAAATAGCGCTAGTATATTCATAATAGTGCCAATATTAGCACCAATATATTCATAGGGCCATTTATTCATAATAGCGCCAATATATTTATAGCGCCAAATAATTACGCCTAATAATATCGCAAAATAATAGCGCCAAATAATTGCGCCAAATAATTGTGCCAAATAATTGTGCCAAATAATAGCGCCAATATTTTAACATTCATTAATAGTGCCAAATATTCATAATAGCGCCAATATATTAATAGTGCCAATATATTAATAGCGTCAAATAACTGCGCCTAATAATAGCGCCAAATAATAGGGCCAAATAATAGCACCAAATATTTGCGCCAAATAATACTGCCAAATAATTTTGTCATATAATGGCGCCAAATATTTTTTGGCACCGAATTTTCATAATAGCGCCAAAAAATAGCACCAAAAAATATCGTCAATAATAGCGCCAATATATTCATAATAGCGCCAATATATAATAGTGCCAAATAATAGTTTCTATATATTCATAATAGTACCAATAATAGCGCCAATATATTCACAGCTTCATTTATTTATAATAGCGCAAATATATTTATAGCACAAAATAATAGTGCCCAATAATAGCGCCAAATAATAGCGCTAAATAATTGTGCCAAATAATTATGCCAAATAATTGCGCCTAATAACAGCGCCAAATAATAGTGCCATATAATCGCACCAAATATTTTTTGGACCAAAATATAGAAATAGTGCCTTTATATTGCGCCAAATAATTAAGCCAAATAATTGCGCCAAATAATAGCTCCATATAATAGCGCCAAATATTTTTTGGCGCCAAATATTCATAATAGCGCCAAATAATATCGCCAAATAATAGTGCCAATAATAGCGTCAAATTATGGTGCCAATAATCACGCTAATATTTGGCGCTATTATTTTGTGCCAAATTATAGCGCCAATATTTAAACATTCAATAATAGCACCAATAAATGCGCCAATAACAACACCAATAATAGCGCCAATAATAGCACCATTATATAGTCCCAATAATAGCGCCAATATATTGATAGCACCATTTAATAGCGCCAAATAATAGCGCCATATAATAGGGCCAAATATTGGCGCTATATAATAGTGTCATATAATAGGGCTATATAAAAGGGCCAAATAATAGCGCCATATAGTTGCGCCAAATATAATAGTGCCAAATACTAGTTCCAATATATAGTGCCAATAATATCCCCAATATATTCATAGCCCCATTTAATAGGGCCAAATAATAGTGCCATATAATAGCGCCAAATATTTGCGCCATATAATAGCGCGATACAATAGCGCCATATAATAGCACCCAATAATAGTGTCATATACTAGCGCCAAATATAATAGCATCAAAAAATAGCGCCATATAATTTCACCAAATAATAGCACCAACTATTTGCTTCCAAATATTCATAATAGCTCCAAATAATAGCGGCGACAATGGCGCCAAATAATAGAGCCAAATATTCATAATAGCGCCAAATATTTGGCACCATATATTCATAGTAGCGCAAAATATTTATTGGTGCCAAATATTCATAATCACGTCAAATAATAGCACCAAATTATAGCGCCAATAAAAGTGCCAAAATATTTATAGCGCCAAATAATAGCACCAATATTTGGCGCCAAAAATATTTGGCGCCAATATTTGGCACTGTTATTTGGCGCCAAATAATAGCGCCAATATTTTAACATTCAATAATAGTGTCAAATATTCATAATAGCACCAATATTTTAACATTCAATAAATTTTTAGTGTTATTTTAACATTTAATATAATAGCGCCAAATATATTTTCAGTGTTATTTTAATATTCATAATAGCACCAATATTTTAATAGCACCAATAATAGCGCCAAAAAATAGCGCCAAATATAATTTGGCGCCAAATACTAGTGCCAAATAATAGTGCCAAATAATAGAGAAAAAACAGCGCCAAAAAATAGCGCCAATATTTTAACATTCATTAATAGCGCCAAATATTCATAATAGTGCCAATATATTAATAGCGGCAAATAATCGCACCCAATAATAGCACCAAATAATAGTGCCAAATAATTGCGTCAAACAACTGCCCCAAATAACTGAGCCAAATAACTGCGCCAATTAATACGCCAAATAATAGCGCCATATAATAGCGCCAAATATTTTTTGGGGCTAAATATTAATAATAGCACTAAAAAATAGCACCAAAAAATAGTGTCATATAATAGGGCCGATAATAGCGCCAAATAATAGCGCCAATAAGAGCACTAATATATTCATAGCGCCAAATAATAGCGCCAATATATTCATAATAGAGCTAAATATAATAGCGCCATTATATTTATAATAGTTCCAATATTAGCGCCAATATATTTATAGCGCCAAATAATTATGCCTAATAATAGTGCCAAATAATTGTGCCAAATAATTAAGCCAAATAATAGCGCCAATATTTTAACAGTTATTAATAATGCCAAATATTCATAATAGTGCCAATATATTAATAGCTCCAAATAATTGTGCCTAATAATAGTGCCAAATAATAGTGCCAAATAATTGCGCCAAATATTTTTTACAAAATAACTGCACCACATAATAGCGCCAAATAATACCACCGAATAATAGTGTTATAAAATGGCGCCAAATATTTTTTGGCGCCAAATATTCATAATAGCACCAAAAAATAGCGCCAATATACTTATAGCGCTAAATAATAGCACCAATATATTCATAATAGCGCCAATATATAATAGCACCAATATATTCATAATAGTGCCAATAATAGCGCCAATAATAACGCTAATATATTCAAAGCTCCATTTATTCATAATAGCGCAAATATATTTACAGTGCAAAATAATAGCACCAAATAATTGCGCCAAATAATAGCGCCAATATATTCATAATGTTGCCAATAATATTTCCAATAATAGCACCAATATATTCATAGCGCCATTTATTCATAATTGTGCCCATATATTTATAGCAAAATAATAGAGCCTAATAATAGCACCAAATAATTGTGCCAAATAATTTCGCCAAATAATTGCACCAAATTATTGAACAAAATAATTGCACCTAATAATAGCGCCATATAATAGCACCAAATATTTTTTTGCGCAAAATATATAAATAGCGCCAATATATTGTGCCAAATAATTACGCCAAATAATTGCGCCATATAATTGCACCTAATAATAGTGCCAAATAATTGCACCATATAATAGCGCCAAATATTCATAATAGCACCGAATAATATCGCCAGATAATAGCGCCAAATAATAGCGCCAATAATAGTGTCAAATTATGGCGCCAATAATCGCGCCAATATTTGGTGCCAATATTTTGCGCCAAATAATAGCGCTAATATTTAAACATTTAATAATAGCACCAATAAAAGTGCCAATAATAGCACCAATAATATCACCAATAATAGCACCAATATATAGCGCCAATATATTCATAGTGCCAAATAATAGCCGTGTAGAGACCCGAAACTTGACGTACATGGACATTACATTACTTTTGCGGAATACTTAGTACATAACAAAAACACACACACAAGGATCGTAATAGTTTAGTGTCTTTGGAAACTCGGAATATAATCTTCTAATCGTGGTGAAAGATCTTCAAAATCTCCCATAAAGATCTTCCCTTTTTTTACCTAAAACCTTTCTTTATATCCTGGGGAAAAGAAAACATAAAAGGGTGAGCTCAGATGCTCAGTAAGGGTATACAAAAGAAATAAAAATCATATCATATCTTTTTGAAAATCATAACCTACAAAAGAGATCATAATATCTTAACATGGAACAAATCATAGAAGTGAAAATGAGATCCCCATAATCATAACATAAAACTTGAATCTTTGTGGCATGAACACATAATCATGGAAAATCATTTCTTGTTAGTCATGACTCATTGCCAAGACTATCTTAGTGGACAAAGTCCCTTTCTGAACCGAGTTCACTCCTCGTTTCAGTCCTGTATCACTGAACCGAAATAACCTTCCGTTCCAGCCATGTCTATCTCATGAGATATAAAATCATTACCCAATGCATTGGAGGGAGATATAATTCCCACCCATCTTATAATGAATCCTTTCTTATGTGTGCCACATAATCATAAATCATACATCATCGCATAACCCATTTAATAAAAATGGGATTCTTAAACAACATGACATCATAAAACAATTCATATAAGATAATGGAATTCATAAAAATGTTTCCATCAAAACATAATCAAATCCATGTAATAATAGGGATAAAAACAAAACCCTTTTATTATCTTAGATGGAAAATAATTTTGATAAAATACTTGAACTTCATTCTTAAGGAAAATATCCTTTCTACTTCAAAAACATTTTTCCTTTCATAACATGTCTTAAAACATTAAAATAAAAGAAGTTGATTAAAAATAAACTTGAAAACTTTTAAAGGAAGCTTCTTGGAAATAATGTTTTAAAAATTCATTCATGTCGTATAAGTTAAAAAAAACATTCTTCGTACTTTTGTCGGAAAAGTCAAAAAGTACCTCGTACGAAAAACGACAAAAGATTCCTTTCATACATATTACTAAAAACTCACCGAAGGGTAAAAATGGATTTAAACAATTGTAGGTGGATGGAAATAATATTACATATTGATGAAACATGGATGTGGATGATAAAATACACCCCAGTAAATACTTACGAATAAACAATCTAGGATAAAAATGAGATTGTGATATTTCCCTTACCTTATGTCCGACTTGCTTTGTAAGTGTCTGAACCTCCTGTATAATGATTTAAATCATGTTATTGACTTATTCCAGAATCATATTCATTGTTATGATATCATATATGGTTTACTTATGACATTATATTACCCGTTCTTTTGTAAATTCCATGTTAAAGAAGCATTTTGGGTAAAATCGTTTCATTTATCGTAGGTGTTTTGACTTGTTGTTCTTGACATCATCATTACTTATATCATGATTTACTTACTTCCAGAATATAAAATATGATTTATATATCATATATATTCAGTATATATATATATATATAATAGATAGATAAATAAAATGAAAAACACCGTTCATGGAGACGGTAGTCCGTACGTACGCATGAACGCTGTTTTACTTTCCTTATTGTCTTGAAATGGAAGTAAGTAGATGACATACATATATATATATATATACATAAATCTAGTAGCTTTATAATGTCATATATTTCATTATTATTTCTTATATATACTTTATAATCATTCTTAAATGGTTAACATGGAGAATGAATCTCATTGCGTCGTGGAGACGGTAGTCCGTACGTACGCACGAGCGATGATATCATTTTCATAAATATTGAACTGAATTGGAGTGGATTATACAATATATCAGAATCAATATGATGTTGTAATAACTTTGTATAGTTATTCTTTACACGATTATACCCATCCATGTAAGGTGGTGGTGGAAAAAAGATTACACCACGGCGTGGAGACGGTATTCCGTACGTACGCACGTGCGGTGATTTCTTTTTCCGTAGGATGGATAGATAGTGAAATAGGGCTGTTTCATACTTATAATAACATATCAGTATATGAGTGATACTGATGTTATTACTTCATAGTGAAACAACCTAAGAAGAAGAAGTGGAAGAAGAAATAAAGATGAAAGAATTGGTAACGGTAATTACATCTTCTTTGAAGCGCCTCTTTGAGACCTCCTCTTAGGGCACTAAAATTGGTCTTTGAGGAAGACCAGAACCTCTAGGATGTTTCTAGGGAAGTGGATAAGAGATTTTGGCAGGGGTTGGCCGATCTTGAGTGCTCAAATTGGTGTGAGGAGGAGGGGGAGGAGGTGTCCTTTTATAAGGGAGGAGAGGGGCACCTTAGGAATACCTCAAAATATTATTTTATATTAATGTCAAAATCGGTTTATAATGGTTCCAAATGGTCTTATTTCGAAGCTAAAGTGGGTATGGGTCGAAATCTTATCAACCAATAGGATTTAGACAAGTTTAGGTTATTATTTTAACCTTATCAATTAGATTTAACTCTAAGTTAAATAATTTAACTTTTACCGTGTCTTTTTGTTTTCTTTCACTATATGGTTAATACACTTACAATAACATGCCAAACGAACCCCAAATTGTTTATTATTAATATATATATCCTTATCTAAGTCATTTGGCCGAACCTTAGATTTTTAGGAATAAAATAACAATTAATAATATAATATTTGATTTAAAAACTATTTTGTGTCAATTTTGACACTATTTGATATATGATTTTTTTGAAAGTCATAACAGAATTATATGTTCGAACCAAGTTGATTAAATCAACACTAATACATCATATTAACCTAGAAAATTAGTTTAATTCATAAAAAGTCTTAAATTACATTCATTTGAGCATTTATAACATCAATTATGTTAATATTTCCTTAAAAGGGTAATTACTGCATCATCGTTGTGTCAAAAATAAATTAATTTATTTAAAGTATAAAAATTATAAATAAAATATCATTATGTAGAAAATCTTTTTAGCTTTCTAATGAATATTTATAGTCGAATTTATCTTATTTATAACCTCATATTAAAAATGTTTTAGTAAAAAAACATTGATTTTAACTCTTTTAACTCTTCTTTGAATTAAATAATAATAAATGTCCTAATCTAATCCAAGTGGGCCTAAATGGTCATATTATATTCATAAGGTTGTTTTTGGCCAAATTACACTTATCCAATAGAATTAGGACATGTGTTAGGGTAATAGTAATATCATATTTACCCTTAGTTACCCTATTTACTATTAACCGTGGTAAAAAAAAGTAAAAAGTTACTATTCACCAAAAATTATTTTCATCTCATTGAACCACATTTTAGTCCTTGATATTAACCGTGTCTGTCGGATTTTCGAAATTCTATTCACAGAAGTGGTAAAATTAAGTTTTATGCAAAATTCAGTTTTTAACCTACCACTTAGTAGTTTCACTATTCATCAAAAATTGATGTTTTTCAGAACAATGCCAAAATTTCATCCTAAGCTATATTTAATATTCCGAATTCAAAAATGAAGTCTATTTTACCATATTCATAACATAGATGTTGCATTAATTAATTTTATAATTAAATCCCGCTGTTAAAACAAATAGCGTGTTTTTAAGAAACAATATCTATCAAAAGATTGACACTTGTTTATGTCTGGTTTAAATGTGAAATTACATCCAATGACCAACATTGTATTAAATTGTAAAAATATATTCTAAATATATTTTAAAACCACTCAAATTAATGTTTTATCACTATTAATTATTTCGATTAAAAAAAGTTGTTTTTAATTATAATCTAGTAATTTTCACTATTCATCAGAATATGAAAGTTATCTGAAAAGTACCAAAATTTCACCTTAGACTAAATTCGATACTCCGAATCCAAAAATGAAGTTCATTTTGAAAAATAAGATTTACAGAATTTCCAAAAGTGGTTATTACTATTCATAACGACTAGTTTTAATAATATTTTAATGGAATATCGTTGTTTAGTGAAACTCAATATTGCGTACTACACACGCTATCGAGGAAGGTTGTGATTGCGTGTAATGCAAGGCAAGTCAAGGATGCGTATTGTGCAATCTCCTTTTGGTGTAGCGTACAACACAAGACATTAGTGAAATAAAAAGAATATTTTTCATAAAATCTCGGGCTGTTACATTCTACCCCCCTTAAAATGAATTTCGCCCTCGAAATTCGTCGGGGTTATAAATGGTTTACTATTCGAAAGTTTCATTAATAGAAACCCACATCGTAAAAAGGAATACCAAAACTTGGCTTTAAAAACTAAAGTATGAAATGTAACGATTACCCAAATAAACTAATCGCTGGGTTTCCACATAGGTAAAAATATGGATATGGAAGAGAAATCTAACCATCATGTTCTGATGGAGAGTGGTAGAGAACATGGCTATGTAAAAGCCAGTAATCACAAATCCATAGATTTGTGATGATATAAGGTACCATCTGATTCATCAGGTATAAGATCACTAGGACAACATTTTTGGTTTTCAAGATCATTTCCCTAAAGTTGAAAATTTGAATTAGAATAAATACTTAATTTATTTTGGTACAATCTCACTGTTGTTCGTGTCTTGAACAATTTCCACTTCATCTCTTAAATAAATGAAGTTGAATTTGTTATTCGTGAAGTGTTAGCAGATTATGTGATAGAACGACGGGTCATTCCATCTGTCTCAAACAAAAGGTTAGCAAAAATTATATACATACGTCGATCTATAGTGAGATTAATCACATATGGTTCCTAAAATGGACTTATACTTCATATATCATACTGCTTAATATAATAAAACTAGTTTCTACTAAACAGGGACTTCCTGTAGGGCAGTGGTAGGTGATAAAGGCCAGTCGCACTTCGGTTGTGGGTTCTATTCCCATAGCCTTGTCCGACGCGATGGGTTGTCGCCCGTCCTGCAGGTTGTCCTTTTTCTAAAACTACATTACTATAACATCCAATCAATAATATCAAAAAAGAAATTCTTTAGGCTTATCCATAATACTGCAGTCCACTCTCATAATAAAGTGAAAACAATTACCAGAGATTTAATACCATCGTTGATCCCCATAAGATATGTCTTGTTGGTCACATTCTAAAAATTCAAAGTCGTTAATCATGTATTCTCTTGAATACCTTAGAGAAAACATGAATGCAGTTTAAAGTTAACACTTTCCACATACCAAATCCTCAAAATTCTATATACTCAAACCATGATATCACTTAGTCCTTATATCAATCATGAGCTCATGAATACAATCAAACATCTCATTATCTTCTTATCCTTTCATTATGCACTTATCATCTACTTTCCAAAATTATCTGAATAACCTTTCATGGTTACTGGTACCATTCATCATACACTTTCAAAACTTAAGGAAAGACAACAGTGTAACAATCCTTAGATGTCTCCTTATTTCATGAGATTACTTATACAACATTACACATGATAAACATGTAATCATTCCACTACATTCTTAGACCATTGATCAAGCTTCAACATTTCTTTCATCTCACATATCATTTGTAGTTTCTTCATCATCATCAACATAAATTCTTCCCATACGACCATACTGGTTCTCTTCATGAGACTTTCCCTTAGGGCATTGGTTTTCATAATGCCCGTACATTCCACATTTAAAGCATTTAACCATTGTTGATGTCGTAGCAATACCATTATCCTCATCCATGGTGTTAACTGAACCTTTTCCTTTGCACTTACTTGCTTTGTGTCCTTCTTTTCCACACCCAAAGCATCTTCCAGTTCCTTTGAAACATTCTCCTTGATGCCTCTTCCCACATGAATTACATAGGGGAAATTTAACTTTCTTTCCTCTATGATCATCATGAAACTCCATCTTTCTCTTATTAGCCGAGTCAGGAAACTTACCAAATTTTACTTTATTGATCATATTATGAGATTGCTGATTCGGCATAATAATGATGTTTGGACATCCAAATCCCATTTCATTATGAATAATTTCATTCCATTGTCCATCATATCCTCCATTATTGTGAATCATCTTGTTTCCAGCCATTTTCTAAAACCCAAAAAGAATAGTGTGAGAGGCAAAAGTCATGCTAGGGAAAACAACATAATAAAGGGGGAGTACCTTCAATATCTAACATCTTAGGTTTAATTCTAAGATCGTTACCATAGTTCTAGGACTATCCTATACGTATATGTATCCTTAGGGACATCCCTAGACATACCTTAGAAATATCTCTAGGGATCTCACTAACGTTTTCACATCCTAGTTTCCAAAGGTTGACTAAACCTTTCCTCTGATACCAACTGTAGAGACCCGAAACTTGACGTACATGGACATTACATTACTTTTGCGGAATACTTAGTACATAACAAAAACACACACACAAGGATCGTAATAGTTTAGTGTCTTTGGAAACTCGGAATATAATCTTCTAATCGTGGTGAAAGATCTTCAAAATCTCCCATAAAGATCTTCCCTTTTTTTTACCTAAAACCTTTCTTTATATCCTGGGGAAAAGAAAACATAAAAGGGTGAGCTCAGATGCTCAGTAAGGGTATACAAAAGAAATAAAAATCATATCATATCTTTTTGAAAATCATAACCTGCAAAAGAGATCATAATATCTTAACATGGAACAAATCATAGAAGTGAAAATGAGATCCCCATAATCATAACATAAAACTTGAAACTTTGTGGCATGCACACATAATCATGGAAAATCATTTCTTGTTAGTCATGACTCATTGCCAAGACTATCTTAGTGGACAAAGTCCCTTTCTGAACCGAGTTCACTCCTCGTTTCAGTCCTGTATCACTGAACCGAAATAACCTTTCGTTCCAGCCATGTCTATCTCATGAGATATAAAATCATTACCCAATGCATTGGAGGGAGATATAGGTCACACCCATCTTATAATGAATCCTTTCTTATGTGTGCCACATAATCATAAATCATACATCATCGCATAACCCATGTAATAAAAATGGGATTCTTAAACAACCTGACATCATAAAACAATTCATATAAGATAATGGAATTCATAAAAATGTTTCCATCAAAACATAATCAAATCCATGTAATAATAGGGATAAAAACAGAACCCTTTTATTATCTTATATGGAAAATAATTTTGATAAAATACTTGAACTTCATTCTTAAGGAAAATATCCTTTCTACTTCAAAAACATTTTTCCTTTCATAACATGTCTTAAAACTTTAAAATAAAAGAAGTTGATTAAAAATAAACTTGAAAACTTGTAAAGGAAGATTCTTGGAAATAATGTTTTAAAAATCCATTCATTCCGTATAAGTTAAAAAAAACATTCTTCGTACTTTTGTCGGAAAAGTCAAAAAGTACCTCGTACGAAAAACGACAAAAGATTCCTTTCATACATATTACTAAAAACTCACCGAAGGGTAAAAATGGATTTAAACAATTGTAGGTGGATGGAAATAATATTACATATTGATGAAACATGGATGTGGATGATAAAATACACCCCAGTAAATACTTACGAATAAACAATCTCGGATAAAAATGAGATTGTGATATTTCCCTTACCTTATGTCCGACTTGCTTTGTAAGTGTCCGAACCTCCTGTATAATGATTTAAATCATGTTATTGACTTATTACAGAATCATATTCATTGTTATGATATCATATATGGTTTACTTATGACATTATATTACCCGTTCTTTTGTAAATTCCATGTTAAAGAAGCATTTTGGGTAAAATCGTTTCATTTATTGTAGGTGTTTTGACTTGTTGTTCTTGACATCATCATTACTTATATCATGATTTACTTACTTCCAGAATATAAAATATGATTTATATATCATATATATTCAGTATATATATATATATAATAGATAGATAAATAAAATGAAAAACACCGTTCATGGAGACGGTAGTCCGTACGTACGCATGAACGCTGTTTTACTTTCCTTATTGTCTTGAAATGGAAGTAGATGACATACATATATATATATATACATAAATACAGTAGCTTTATAATGTCATATATTTCATTATTATTTCTTATATATACTTTATAATCGTTCTTAAATGGTTAACACGGAGAATGAATCTCATTGCGTCGTGGAGACGGTAGTCCGTACGTACGCACGAGCGATGATATCATTTCCATAAATATTGAACTGAATTGGAGTGGATTATACAATATATCAGAATCAATATGATGTTGTAATAACTATGTATAGTTATTCTTTACACCATTATACCCATCCATGTAAGGTGGTGGTGGAAAATAGATTACACCACGGCGTGGAGACGGTATTCCGTACGTACGCACGCGCGGTGATTTCTTTTTCCGTAGGATGGATAGATGGTGAAATAGGGTTGTTTTATAATTATAATAACATATCATTATATGAGTGATACTGATGTTATTACTTAATAATGAAACAACCTAAGAAGAAGAAGTGGAAGAAGAAATAAAGATGAAAGAATTGGTAACGGTAATTACCTCTTCTTTGAAGCGCCTCTTTGAGACCTCCTCTTAGGGCACTAAAATTGGTCTTTGAGGAAGACCAGAACCTCTAGGATGTTTCTAGGGAAGTGTATAAGATATTTTGGCAGGGGTTGGCCGAGCTTGAGTGCTCAAATTGGTGTGAGGAGGAGGGGGAGGAGGTGTCCTTTTATAAGGGAGGAGAGGGGCACCTTAGGAATACCTCAAAATATTATTTTATATTAATGTCAAAATCGGTTTATAATGGTTCCAAATGGTCTTATTTCGAAGCTAAAGTGGGGATGGGTCGAAATCTTATCAACCAATTGGATTTAGACAAGTTTAGGTTATTATTTTAACCTTATCAATTAGATTTAACTCTAAGTTAAATAATTTAACTTTTACCGTGTCTTTTTGTTTTCTTTCACTATATGGTTAATACACTTACTATAACATGCCAAACGAACCCCAAATTGTTTATTATTAATATATATATCCTTATCTAAGTCATTTGGCCTAACCTTAGATTTTTAGGAATAAAATAACAATTAATAATATAATATTTTATTTAAAAACTATTTTGTGTCAATTTTGACACTATTTGATATATGATTTTTTTGAAAGTCATAACAGAATTATATGTTCGAACCAGGTTGATTAAATCAACACTAATACATCAGAGTAACCTAGAAAATTAGTTTAATTCATAAAAAGTCTTAAATTACATTCATTTGAGCATTTATAACATCAATTATGTTAATATTTCCTTAAAAGGGTAATTACTGCATCATCGTTGTGTCAAAAATAAATTAATTTATTTAAAGTATAAAAATTATAAATAAAATATCATTATGTAGGAAATCTGTTTAGCTTTCTAATGAATATTTATAGTCGAATTTATCTTATGTATAACCCCATATTAAAAATGTTTTAGTAAATAAACTTTGATTTTAACTCTTTTAGCTCTTCTTTGAATTAAATAATAATAAATGTCCTAATCTAATCCAAGTGGGCCTAAATGGTCATATTATATTCATAAGATTGTTTTTGGCCGAATTACACTTATCCAATAGAATTAGGACATGTGTTAGGGTAATAGTAATATCATATTTACCCTTAGTTACCCTATTTACTATTAACTGTGGTAAAAAAAAGTAAAAAGTTACTATTCACCAAAAATTATTTTCATCTCATTGAACCACATTTTAGTCCTTGATATTAACCGTGTCTGTCGGATTTTGGAAATTCTATTCACAGAAGTGGTAAAATTAAGTTTTATGCAAAATTCAGTTTTTAACCTACCACTTAGTAGTTTCACTATTCATCAAAAATTGATGTTTTTCAGAACAATGCCAAAATTTCATCCTAAGCTATATTTCATATTCCGAATTCAAAAATGAAGTCTATTTTACCATATTCATAACATAGATGTTTCATTAATTAATTTTATAATTAAATCCCGCTGTTAAAACAAATAGCGTGTTTTTAAGAAACAATATCTATCAAAAGATTGACACTTGTTTATGTCTGGTTTAAATGTGAAATTACATCCAATGACCAACATTGTATTAAATTGTAAAAATATATTCTAAATATATTTTAAAACCACTCAAATTAATGTTTTATCACTATTAATTATTTCGATTAAAAAAAAGTTGTTTTTAATTATAATTTAGTAATTTTCACTATTCATCAGAATATGAAAGTTATCTGAAAAGTACCAAAATTTCACCTTAGGCTAAATTCGATACTCCGAATCCAAAAATGAAGTTCATTTTGAAAAATAAGATTTACAGAATTTCAAAAAGTGGTTATTACTATTCATAACGACTAGTTTTAATAATATTTTAATGGAATATCGTTGTTTAGTGAAACTCAGTATTGCGTACTACACACGCTATCGAGGAAGGTTGTGATTGTGTGTAATGCAAGGCAAGTCAAGGATGCGTGTTGTGCAAGCTCCTTTTGGTGTAGCGTACAACACAAGACATTAGTGAAATAAAAAGAATATTTTTCATAAAATCTCGGGCTGTTACAAGCCCCATATAATAGCGCCAAATATAATAGTACCAAATAATCGCGCCAATATATAGCGCCAATAATAGCACCAATATATTCATAGCGCCATTTAATAGAGCCAAATAATAGCACCATATAATAGCGCCAAATATTAGGGCCATATAATAGCCCCATATAATAGCACCAAATAATAGCGCCATATAATAGCGCCAAATATATAAGTGCCAAATAATAGCGCCAAATAATATCACCAAATAATAGCGCCAAATATTTGGCACTGAATACTAATAATATCGCCAAATAATGGGGTCAATAATAGCACCAAATAATAGAGCCAAATATTCATAATAGCGCCAAATATTTGGCGCCATATATTCATAATAGTGCCAAATATTTTTTGGCACCAAATATTCATAATAGCGCCAAAATATAGCACCAATTTATAGTGCCAATAATTGCGCCTAATAATAGTGCCAAATAATAGCGCCACAAAATTGCGCCAAATAATTGCACCAAATAATAGCGCCAATATTTTAACATTCATTAATATCGCCAAATATTAATAATAGCGCCAATATATTAATAGCGTCAAATAATTTCCCCTAATAATTGCACCAAATAATAGCACCAAATAATAGCGCCAAATATTAGCGCCAAATAACTGCGCCAAATAATAGCGCCAAATAATAGCGCCAAATAATTGTGTCATATAATGGCACCAAATATTTTTTGGCGCCAAATATTCATAATAGTGCCAAAAAATAGCGCCAAAAAATAGCTCCAATAATAGCACTAAATAATAGCGCCAATATATTCATAGCGCCAAATAGTAGCGCCAATATATAATAGCACCAAATAATAGCGCCATATAATAGCAGCAAATATTTTTTGGCCCAAAATATATAAATTGCGCCAATATATTGCACCAAATAATTGCACCAAAAAATAGCGCCAAAAAATAGCGCCAAATAATAGCGCCAAGAATATCGCCAATATATTTATAATGCCAAATAATAGCGCCAATATATAATAGCGCCAAATAATAGCGCCAATATATTCATAATAGTGCTAATAATAGCGCCAATATATTCATAGCTCCATTAATTAATAATAGCAAAAATATATTTATAGCGTAAAATAATAGCGCCAAATAATAGCGCCAATATATTCATAATAGTGCCAATAATAGCGCCAATATATTCATAGCGTCGTTTATTCATAATTGCACCTATATATTTATAGCACAAAATAATTGAGCCTAATAATAGCGCCAAATAATAGCGCCAAATAATTAGGCCAAATAATTGTGCCAGATAATTGCGCCAAATAATTGCGCTAAATAATTGCGCCTAATAACATCGCCAAATAATAGCTCCATATAATAGCGGCAAATATTTTTTGACACAAAATATATAAATAGCACCAATATATTGCACCAAATAATTACACCAAATAATTGCGCCTAATAATAGCTCCAAATAATAGCGCCAAATAATCATTATAGCATCAAATAATTGCGCCAAATAATAGCGCCAATAATAGCGTCAAATTATGGAAGCAATAATCGTGCCAATATTTGGCGCCAATATTTTGCACCAAATAATAGCGCCAGTATTTAAACATTCAATAATCGCACCAATAAAAGCGCAATAACAGCACCAATAATAGCGCAAATAATGGCGCCAATATATAGCGCCAATATATTCATAGCGCCATTTAATAGCACCAAATAATAGCACCATATAATTGCACCAAATATTAGTGCCATATAATAGCGCCATATAATAGCGCCATATAATAGCGCCATTTAATGGTGCCAAATATAATAGCACCAAATAATCGCACCAATATATAGCTCCAATATATTTATAGCGCCATTTAATAGGGCCAAATAGTATCGCCATATAATAGCGCCAAATATTATGGGCATATAATAGCGCCATATAATAGCGCCAAATAATAGCGCCAAATATTAGAGTGCCAAACAATAGTGCCAAATAATAGCGCAACATAATATCTCCAAATAATAGCATCAAATATTTGGTGCCAAATATTCATAATAGTACTAAATAATAGTACCAATAATAGCGCCAAATAATAGATCCAAATATTTATAGTAGCGCCAATTATTTGGCGCCATATATTCATAGTAGTGCCATGTTTTTTTTGGCGCCAAATATTCATAATAGCAAAAAATAATAGTGCCAAGTTATAGCTTCAATAAAAGCGCCAAATAATAGCGTAAATATTTGGCAACAATAATATTTGGGGCCAATACTTGGCGCCAATATTTTAACATTCAATAATACCGCCAAATATTCATAATAGCACCAATATTTTAACATTCAGTATATTTTCAATGTTATTTTAACATTCAATAAAATAGCACCAAATATATTTTTAGTGTTATTTTAAAATTCATAATAGTGCCAATATTTTAATGGCACCAATATTTTAATAGCACCAATATTTTAATAGCCCCTATAATAGCCCCAAACAATGGAGCCAAATATTATCTAGCGCCAAATAATAGCGCCAATATTTTAACATTCATTAATAGCACCAAATATTCATAATAGTTCCAATATATTAAAAGCGGCATATAATTGTGCCTAATAATAACGCCAAATAATTGCGCCAAATAATTGCGCCAAATAATTGCGCAAAATAACTGTGCCAAATAATAGCGCCAAATAATAGTGCCAAATAATTGCGTCAAATAACAGCGCCAAATAATAGGGCCATATAATAGCGCCAGATATTTTTTGGCGCAAAATATATAAATGGCACCAATATATTCATAGTGCCAAATAATTGAGCCAAATAATTGCGCCAAATAATTGTGCCTAACAATAGCGCCAAACAATAGCGCCAAATAATTGCGCCAAATAATTGCGCCAGATAATTGCGCCAAATACGTGCGCAAAATAATTTCGCCTAATAACAGCAGTAAATAGTAGCACTATGTAATAGCGCCAAATATTTTTTGGCGCAAAATATATAAATAGCGCCAAATAATACCGTTAAATATTTATGCCAAATATCTACGCCAAATAATAGCGCCAAATAATACCGACAAATAATAACACCATATAATAGCGCCAAATATTTTTTGGCGCCAAATATACATAATATCCCCAAAAATAGCGCTATATAATAGCGCCATATAATTGCACCTAATAATAGCGCCAAATAATAGCGCCATATAATAGTTCCAAATATTTTCTGGCGCCAAATATTCATTATAGCGCCAAATAATAGCACCAAAATAATAGCGCCAAATAATAGGGCAAATAATAGCATCAAATTATGTCACAAATAATTGCGCCAATATTTGGTGCTATTATTTTGCGCCAAATAATAGCGTCAAATTATGGCGCCAATAATCGCGCCAATATTTGGCGCTATTATTTTGTGCCAAATAATAGCGCCAATATTTAAACATTCAATAACAGCGCCTATAAAAGTCCCAATATAAGCACCAATAATAGCACCAATAATAGCGCCAATATATAGCGCCAATAATAGTGCCAATATATTCATAGTGCCATTTAATAGTTCCAAACAATAGCGCCATATAATAGCGCCAAATTTTAGCACCATATAATAGAGTCATATAATAGCGCCAAATAATAGCGCCATATAATATCGCCAAATATAATAGCGCCAAATAATAGCGCCAATATATATCCCAAATAATAGCACCAATATATTCATAACGCAATTTAATAGGGCCATATAATAGTGCCATATAATAGAGACAAATATGAGCGCCATATAATAGCGCCAAATATTAGCACTTTATAGTAGCACCATATAATAGCGCCAAATATAATAGCACCAAATAATAGCACCAAATAATAGCGCCAAATAATATCGCCAAATAATAGCACCAAATATTTGGTGCCAAATATTCATAATAGCGCCAAATAATAGTGCCAAATAATAGCGCCAATAATAGAGCCCAATAATAGAGGAAAATATTCATAATACCGCCAAATGATGATGCCAAATTATAACGCCAATAAAAGCGCCAAATAATAGCCCCAATATTTGGCCCCAATAATATTTGGCGCTAATATTTGGCACCAATATTTGACGCTATTATTTGGCGCCAAATAATAGCTACAATAATTGGCGCCAATATTTGGCACCAATAATATTTGGCGCTAATATTTGGCTCCAGTATTTGGCGCTATTATTTGGCGCCAAATAATTGCGCCAATATTTTAACATTCAATATATTTTCAGTGTTATTTTAACATTCAATCTAAGAGCGCCAAATATATTTTCAGTGTTATTTTAATATTTCTAATAGCGCCAATATTTTAATAGCACCAATATTTTAATAGCGCCAACAATAGAACCAAATAATAGCACCAAATATTATTTTGCACCAAATAATTGCGCCAAATATTATTTTGCGCCAAAAAATAGTGCTAATATTTTATCATTAATTAATAGCGCCAATATATTTATATAGCGGCAAATAATTGCGCCTAATAACTGCGCAAAATAATAGCGTCAAATAATAGCGCCAAATAACAGCACCATATAATAGCGCCAAATATTTTTAGGTGCCAAATATTCATAATAGCGCAAAGAAATAGCACCATATAATAGTGCCAATAATAGCGCCAAATAATATCATCAATAATAGCTCCAAATAATTATGGCAATATATTCATAATAGCGCCAATATATAATAACGCCAAATAATAGCACCAATATATTCATAATAGTGCCAATAATAGCGCCAATATATTCATAGTGCCATTTACTAATAATAGCGCCAATATATTTATAGCGCAAAATAATTGCGCCTAATAATACCGCCAAATAATAGCACCAAATAATAGCGCCAAATAATAATGCCAAATAATTGCGCCATATATTTTTTGGCGCCAAATATTCATAATAGCGACAAAAAATTGCGCAAAAAAAAAGCGCAAAAAAAGCGCCATATATTAGTGCCAATAATAGCGCCAAATAATTGCGCCAATATATTTACAGTGCAAAAATAATTGCGCCTAATAATAGGGCCAAAAAACAGTGCCAAATAATTGCACCAAATAATTTTGCAAATTATTACGCAAAATAATTGCTCCAAATAATTGCGCCAAATAATTGCGGCTAATAATAGCGCCAAATAACCGCGCCAAATAATAGCACCATATAATAGCGCCAAATATTTTTTGGTGCAAAATATATAAATAGCTCCAATATATTGCGCCAAATAATTTCGCCAAATAATTGTGCCAAATAATTAGGCCAAATAATTGCGCCTAATAATAGTGCCAACTAATAGCGCCATATAATAGCGCCAAATATTTTTTGGCACCAAATATTCATAATAGTGTCAAATAATAGAACCAAAATAATAGCGCCAAATAATAGCACCAATAAGAGCGTCAAATTATGGGGCCAATAATCACATCAATATTTGGCATTATTATTTTGCGCCAAAGAATAGCGCCAATATTTAAACATTCAATAATAGCGCCAATAAAAGCGCCAAGAAAAGCACCAATAATTGCGTCAATAATAGCGCCAATATATAGCGCCAATATATTCATAGCGACAATTAATAGCACCAAATAATAGCACCAAATAATAGTGCCATAAAATATATCCAAATATAAACGCCATATAATAGCGTCATATAATAGCGCCATATTATAGATCCAAAGAATAGCACCAAATATAATAGCACCAAAAAATAGCACCAATATATAGCGCCAATAATAGCGCCAATATATTCATATCACCATTTAATAGGAAAAAATAATAGCTCCATATAATAGCACCAAATATTAGCGTCATATAACAACGCCATATAATTGCGCCAAATAATAGTGCCATTTAATAGCACCAAATAATAGCGCCAAATAATATCACCAAATAATAGCACCAAATATTTCGCACCAAATATTCATAATAGTGCCAAATAATAGAGCCAATAATAGCATCAAATAATAGATCCAAATATTCATAAAAGCGCCAAATATTTTTCGCCATATATTCATAGTAGCGTCAAATATTCTTCACTGCCAAATATTCATAATAGTGCCAAATAATAGTGCCAAATTATATCGCAAACAAAAGCGCCAAATAGTAGCCCCAAAATTTGGCGCCAATATTTGGCACCAATAATATTTGGCGCCAATATTTGGTGCTATTATTTAGCGCCAAATAATAGCACCAATATTTTTACATTCAATAATAGCGCCAAATATTCATAATAGTGCCAATATTTTAATATTCAATATATTTTCAGTGTTAATTTAATATTCAATATAATAGCGCCAAATATTTTTTCAGTGTTATTTTAATATTCATAATAGCACCAATATTTTAATTGCGCCAATAATAGTGCCAAATAATATCACCAAATATTATTTTGCACCAAATAATAGCGTCAAAAAAAGCCCCAATATTTTCACATTAATTAATAGCACCAAATATTCATAATAGCACCAATATTTTAATAGTAGCAAATAATTGCGCCTAATAATAGCACCAAATAATTGCGCCAAATAATTGTGGAATATAATAGCACCAAATATTTTTTGGCACCAAATATTCATAATAGCGCCAAAAAATAGCGCCAAAAAATAGCATCATATAATAGCGCCAATAATAGTGCCAAATAATAGCGCCAATAATAGCGCCAATATATTCATAGCGCCAATATATTCATAATAGCGCCAATATATAATAGCCCCAAATAATAGCACCAATATATTCATAATAGTACCAATAATAGCGCCGATATATTCATAGCGTCATTTATTCATAATAGCGTCCCTATATTCATAGCACCATTTATTCATAATAGTGCCACTATATTTATAGCGCAAAATAATTGTGCCTGATAATAGCGCCAAATAATTGCGCCAGATAATTGTGCCAAATAATTGTGCCAAATAATTGCGCAAAATAATTGCGCCTAATTACAGCGCCAAATAATAGCGCCATATAATAACGCCAAATATTTTTTGGCGCAAAATATATAAATTGCGCCAATATATTGCTCCAAATAATTGCTCCAAAAAATTGTGCCAAATAATTGTGCTTAATAATAGCGCAATTTAATAGCTCCAAATATTTTTTGGTGCCAAATGATCATAATAGCAACAAATAATAGCGCGAAATAATAGCACCAAATAATAACACCAATAATAGCATCAAATTATGGCGCCAATAATCGCACCAATATTTGGCGCTATTATTTTGTGCCAAATAATAGCGCAAATATTATAACATTCATTAATAGCACCAAATATTCATAATAGCGCCAATATATTAATAGCACCAAATAATTGTGCCTAATAATAGTGCCAAATAATTACACCAAATATTTGCGCCAAATAACTGGGCCAATTAATAACGAAAAATAATAGCGCCAAAAAATAGCACCATATAATAACGCCAAATAATTTTTGGCACCAAATATTCATAATAGTGCAAAATAATAGCGCCAAATAATAGCGCCAAATAATAGCGCCAAATAATAGCGCCAAATAA
This sequence comes from Viscum album, assembly GCA_963277665.1. NCBI lineage: Eukaryota > Viridiplantae > Streptophyta > Magnoliopsida > Santalales > Viscaceae > Viscum > Viscum album. Next base: position 901,778,371 of record OY728127.1, read on the forward strand.
TAGCACCAATAATAGAGTCAAATTATGGCGCCAATAATAGCACCAATATATTCATTGTGCCAAATAATAGCGCCAATATATTCATAATAGCGCCAATATATAATAGCGTCAAATAATAGTGCCAATATATTCATAATAGTGCCAATAATAGCGCCAATAATAGCGCCAATAATAGTGCCAATATATTCATAGCGCCATTTATTCATAATAACGCCAATATATTTATAGCGCAAAATAATTGCGCCTAATAATAGCGTCAAATAATAGCGCCAAATAATTGGGCCAAATAATTGCGCCAAATAATTGCACCAAATAATTTCTCCTAATAACAGCACCAAATAATAGCGACATATAATAGCGCCAAATGTTTTTTGGAGGAAAATAAATAAATAGCGCCAAAAAATTGCACGAAATAATTGCGCCAAATAATTGCGCCAAATACTTGCGCCTAATAATAGCGCCAAATAATAGTGCCATATAAAAGCGCCAAATATTTTTTGGTGCCAAATATTCAAAATAGCGCCAAATAATAGCACCATTAATAGCATCAAATTATGGCGCCAATAATCACGCCAATATTTTGTGCTATTATTTTGCGCCAAATTATAGCGCCAATATTTAAACAGTCAATAATCACGCCAATAAAAGCACCAATAATAGCACCAATAATAGCGCCAATAATAGCACCAATATATTCATAGTGCCATTTAATAGCGCAAAATAATAGCACCATATAATAGCCCCAAATATAAGCGCTATATAATAGCCACATATAATAGCGCAAATCATAGCGTCGTATAGTAGCGCCAAATAATAGCGCCAATATATCATGCCAATAATAGCGCCAATATATTCGTAGCGCCATTTAATAGGGCCAAATAATAGCACCATAAAATAGCACAAAATATTAGCGCAAAATATTAGCAACATATAATAGCGCCATATAATAGCACCATATAATAACGCCAAATAATTGAGCCATATAATAGCGCCAAATATAATAGCAGCACATAATAGCTTCAGATAATAGCGCCAAATAATATCACCAAATAATAGCACCAATTATTTGGCGCCAAATATTCACAATAGCGCCAAATAATAGCGCCAAATAATTGCGCAAATAATAGCGCGAAATAATAGAGCCAAATATTCATAATAGCACCAAATATTTGGCACCATATATTCATAGTAGCGCCAAATATTTTTTGGTGCCAAATATTCATAATAGCGGCAAATTATAGCACCAAATTATAGCTCCAATAAAAGCGCCAAATAATAGCGCCAATAATATCATCAATATTTGGCAACAATCCTTGGCGCAAATATTTGGCTCTATTATTTGGCGCCAAATAATAGCACCAATATTTTTACATTCAATAATAGCGCCAAATATTAATAATAATGCCAATATTTTAACATTCAATATAATATTGCAAAATATATTTTCAGTGTTATTTTAATATTCATAATAGCCTCAATATTATAATAGCACCAATATTTTAATAGCACCAATATTTTAATAGCACCAATAACAGCGCCAATGTATGGCGCCAAATATTATTTGGTGTTAAAAAATAGCGCCAATATTTTAACATTCATTAATATCGCCAAATATTAATAAAAGTGCCAATATATTAATAGCGGTATATAAATGCACCTCATAATAGCACCAAATAATAGCGCCAAATAATAGCGCCATATAATAGCGCCATATAATAGCACCAACTATTTTTTGGCGCCAAATATTCATAATGGCGCCCAAAAAATTGCACAATAAAATAGCGCAAAAAGATTGCGTAAAAAAAGCGCCATATAATAGCACCAATAATAGCGCCAAATAATTGCGCCAATATATTCATAGCACCAAATAATAGCGCCAATATATTCATAGTAGCGCCAATAAATAATAGCGCAAAAAAATAGCGCCAGTATATTCACACTAGTGCCAATATTAGCACCAATATATTCATAGCGCCATTTATTCATAATAGCGCCAATATATTTATAGCGCCAAATAATTGCGCCTAATAATATCGTCAAATAATAGCGCCAAATAATTGTGCCAAATAATTGTGGCAAATAATAGCGCCAATATTTTAACATTCATTAATAGCACCAAATATTCATAATAGCGCCAATATATTAATAGAGCTAATATATTAATTGAGCCAAATAACTGCGCCTAATAATAGCGCCAAATAATAGGGCCAAATAATAGCGCCAAATATTTGCACCAAATAATACCGCCAAATAATAGAGCCATATAATGGCGCCAAATATTTTTTGGCACCAAATTTTCATAATAGTGCCAAAAAATATCGTCAATAATAGCGCCAATATATTCATAATAGCGCCAATATATAATAGTGCCAAATAATAGCACCTATATATTCATAATAGTGCCAATAATAGCCCCAATAATAGCGCCAATATATTCATAGATCCATTTATTCATAATAGCGCAAATATATTTATAGGTGCTATTATTTGGCCCTAATAATAGCGCCAAATAATAGCGCCAAATAAGTGTGCCAAATATTTGAGCCAAATAACTACGCCAAATAATAGAGCCAAAAAATAGCACCATATAATAGTGCCAAATATTTTTTTGGGCCAAATATTCATAATAGCGGCAAATAATAGCGCCAAATAATAGTGCCAATAATAGCGTCAAATTATGGAGCCCATAATATCACCAATATATTCATAGCGCCAAATAATAGCGCCAAATAATAGCGCCAATAATAGCGTCAAATTATGGATCCAATAAAATCACCAATATATTCATAGCGCCAAATAATAGCACCAATATATTCATAATAGTGCCAATATATAATAGCGCCAAATAATAGCGCCAATATATTGATAATAGTGCCAATAATAGCGTCAATAATAGCACCAATATATTCATAGCGCCATTTATTCATAATACCGCCAATATATGTATAGCGCAAAATAATTACGCCTAATAATAGCGTCAAATAATAGCGCCAAATAATTGCACCAAAAATTGCGACAAATAATTGCGCAAAAATAATTGCGCCTAATAACAGCGCCAAATAATAGCGGCATATAATAGCGCCAAATATTTTTTGGCTTAAAATATATAAATAGCGCCAATTTATTGCGCCAAATAATTGCACCAAATACTTGCGCCTAATAATAGTGCCAACTAATAGCGCCATATAAAAGCGCCAAATATTTTTTTGCACCAAATATTCATAATACCACCAAATAATAGTGCCAAATAATAGCACCAATAACAGCCTCAAATTATGGTGCCAATAATCACGCCAATATTTTGTGCTATTATTTTGCACCAAATTATAGCGCCAATACGTAAACATTCAATAATCGCACCAATAAAAGCCCCAATAACAGCACCAACAATAGCAACAATATATTCATAGCACCGTTTTATAATGTCAAATAATAGCCCCATATAATAGCGCCAAATATTAGCGCCATATAATAACCCCATATAATAGCGCAAATCATAGTGCCATATAATAGCGCCAAATATAATAGCGCCAAATAATAGCGCAAATATATCGCGCCAATAATAGCACCAATATTTTCATAGCACCATTTAATAGGGTCAAATAATAGCGCCATAAAATAGTACCAAATATTAGCGCCAAATATTAGCACCATATAATAGCGCTATATAATATTGCCATATAATAACGCCAAATAATAGCGCCATATAATAGCGCCAAATATAATAGCGGCACATTATAGCGTCAGATAATAGTGCCAAATAATATCACCAAATAATAGCACCAAATATTTGCACCAAATATTAATAATAGCACCAAATAATAGCATCAAATTATGGTGCCAATAATCACGCCAATATTTGGCGCTATTATTTTGCGCCAAATAACAGCGCCAATATTTAAACATTCAATAATAGCGCCCATAAGAGTACCGATAATAGTGCCAATAATAGTGCCAATATATTCATAGCGCCATTTAATAGCGTCAAACAATACCGCCATATAATAGCGCCAAATATTAGTGCCATATAATAGTGGCATATAATAGCGCCAAAGAATAGAGCCATATTATGGTGCCAAATATAATATCACCAAATAATAGCGCCAATATATATCCCCAATAATAGCGCCAATATATTCATAGTGCCATTTAATAAGGCCATATAATAACGTCATATAATAGCGACAAATATTAGCACCATATAATAGCGCCAAATATTAGCGCCATATAATAGCGCCAAATACTATCACCATATAATAGTGCCAAATATAATAGCGCCCAATAATAGTGCCAAATAATAGCGTCAAATAATATCGCCAAATAATAGCACCAAATATTTGGTGCCAAATATTCATAATAGCGCTAAATATTTGGCACCATATATTCATTGTAGCGCCAAATATTTTTTGGCGCCAAATATTCATAATAGCGCCAAATAATAACGCCAAATTATAATGCCAATTAAAGTGCAAAATAATAGCGCCAATATTTTAACATTCAATAATAGCACCAAATATTCATAACAGCGCCAATATTTTAACATTCAATATATTTTCAGTGTTATTTTAACATTCAATATAATAGCCCAAATATATTTTCAGTGTTATTTTAATATTCATAATAGCGCCAATATTTTAATAGCGCCAATAATAGCACCAAATATATTTTTAGTGTTATTTTAATATTCATAATAGCGCCAATATTTTAGTAGCGCCAATATTTTAATAGCGCCAATAATAACGCCAAATAACGGCGCCAAATAATAGCGCAAAAAAATAGCGCCAATATTTTAACATTCATTAATAACGCCAAATATTCATAATAGTGCCAATATATTAATAGCAGCAAATAAAAGTGCCAAATAATTGCGCCAAATAACTGCACCAAATAATTGCGCCAAATAATAGCGTCATATAATAGCGCCAAATATTTTTTGGTGCCAAATATTTATAATAGCGCCAAAAAATAGCGCCATATAATAGCGCTAATAATAGCGCCAATATATTCATAATAGCACCAATATATAATAGCGCCAAATAATAGCGCCAGTATATTTATAATAGTACCAATATTAGTACCAATATATTCATAGCGCCATTTATTCATAATAGCACCAATATATTTATAGCGCCAAAGAATTTCGCCTCATAATAGAGAAAAATAATAGCGCCAAATAATTGCGCCAAATAATTACGTCAAATAATAGAGCCAATATTTTTACATTCATTAATAGAGCCAAATATTCCTAATAGTGCCAATATATAAATAAAGCCAAATAATTGCGCCTAATAATAGCACCAAATAAGAGTGCCAAATAATTGCGCCAAATATTTGCACCAAATAACAGCGCCAAATAATAGCGCCAAATAATACCGCCAAATAATAGTGCCATATAATACCGCCAAATATTTTTTGGTGCCAAATATTCATAATAGCGCCAAAAAGTAATGCCAAATAATTGCGCCAAATAACTACTTCAAATAATAGCACCAAATAATACCGCCAAATAATAGCGCCATATAATAGCGCCAAATATTTTTTGGCGCCAAATATTCATAATAACGCCGAATAATTGCGCCATACATTAGAGTCAAATAATCGCGTCTAATAATAGAGCCAAATAATAGCGCCATATAATGACGCCAAATATTTTTTGGTGCCAAATAATCATAATAGTGCCAAATAATAGCACCAAATAATAGCGCCAAAAATAGCGTCAAATTATGGTGCCAATAATCGCGCCAATATTTGGCGCTATTATTTTGCGCCAAATAATAGCGCCAATATTTAAACATTTAATAATAGCGCCTATAAAAGCGCAAATAATAGCACCAAAAATAGTGCCAATAATAGCACCAATATATTGCGTGAATAATATCGCCAATATATTCATAGCGCCATTTAATAGCGCTAAATAATAGCACCATATAATGGCGCCAAATATTAGCGCCATATAATAGCGCCATATTATAGCACCATATAATAGCACCAAATAATAGCGCCAATATATATCGCCAATAATAGCTCCAATATATTCATAGAGCCATTTAATAGGGCCAAATAATAGTGTCATATAATAGCACCAAATATTAGCGCCATATAATAGTGCCAATTATTAGCGCCATATAATAGTGCCATATAATAGCGCCATATAATAGCGCCATATATAATAGAACCAAATAATAGCATCAAATAATAGTGCCAAATATTATCTCCAAATAATAGCACCAAATATTGGCGCAAAATATTCTTAATAGCGCAAAATAATAGCACCAAATAATAGCACCAATAATAGATCCAAATAGTAGAGCCAAATATTCATAATAGCGCCAAATATTTGGCGCCATATATTCATAGTAGCTCCAAATATTTTTGGTGCCAAATATTCATAATAGTGCCATATAATAGCTCCCTATTATATCGCCAATAAAAGTGCCAATTAATAGCGCAAATAATAGCACCAATATTTGGCGCCATATTTGGCACCAACAATATTTGGCGCCAATATTTTGTGCCTGTATTTGGCGCTATTATTCAGTGCCAAATAATAGCGCCAATATTTTAACATTGAATAATAGTGCCAAATATTCATAACAGCGCCAATATTTTAACATTCAATATATTTTCAGTGTTATTCTAACATTCAATATAATAGTGCCAAATATATTTTCAGTGTTAGATTAATATTCATAATAGTGCCAATATTTTAATAGCGCCAATAATAGGGCCAGATAAAAGCACCAAATATTTTTTTACGCCAAATAATATCGACAAAAAATAGCGCCAATATTTTATCATTAATTAATAGCTTCAAATATATTAATAGCTGAAAATAATTGCACCTAATAATAGCGTCAAATAAAAGCGCCAAATAATTGCACCAAATATTTTCACCAACTAACTGCACCAAATAATTGCACCAAATAATAGCGCCAAATATTTTTAGGTGCCAAATATTCATAATAGTGCCAAAAATAGCGCCAAAAAATAGCACCACATAATAGTGGCAATAATAGCGCCAATATATTCATAGCACCAATATATTCATAATAGAACCAATATATAATTGCGCCAAATAATAGCACAAATATATTCATAAAAGTGCTAATAATAGCGCCAATATATTCATACCACCATTTATTCATAATAGCGCCAATATATTTATTGAGAAAAATAATTGTGCCTAATAATAGCACCAAATAATTGCGCCAAATAATTGCGCCTAATTATTGCGCCAAATAATTGTGCAAAATAATTGCGCCTAATAACAGCGCCATTTAATAGCGCCATATAATAGCGCCAAATATGTTTTGGTGCAAAATATATAAATACCGCCAATATATTGCGCCAAATAATTGCGCCAAATAATTGCACTAAATAATTGCGCCTAATAAAAGCGCCAAATAATAGCACCATATAATAGTGCCAAATATTCATAATAGCACCAAATAATATCACCAAATAATAGCGCCAATAATAGCATCAAATTATGGCGCCAATAATCATGCCAATATTTGCACCAATATTTTGCGCCAAATAATAGCACCAATATTTAAACATTCAATAATAGCGCCAATAAAAGCGCCAATAACAGCACCAATAATAGCGCCAATATATTCATAGCGCCATTTAATAGTGCTAAATAATAGCGCCTTATAATAGCACCAAATATTCGCGCCATATAATAGCGCCAAATAATAGTGCCATATAATAGAGCCAAATAATCGTGCCAATATATAGCGCCAATATATTCATAGCACCATTCAATAGGGCCAAATAATAGAACCGTATAATAGTGCCAAATATTAGCGTCGTATAATAGCGCCGTATAATAGCACCAAATAATAGCGCCATATAATAGCGCCAAATATAATGCACCAAATAATAGCACCAAATAATAGCGCCAAATAATAGCGCCAATAACACCACCAAATAATAGAGCCAAATATTCATAATAGCGCCAAATAATAGCCCCAATATTTGGCACCAATAATATTTGGCGCCAATATTGGGTGCCAATATTTTGACATTCAATAATAGCGCCAAATATTCATAATAGCGCCAATATTTTAACATTCAATATATTTTCAGTTTTATTTTAACATTTAATATAATAGAGCCAAGTATATTTTCAGTGTTATTTTAATATTCATAATAGCACCAATATTTTAATAGCCCAAATATTTTAATAGCGCCAATAATAGCGCCAAATATAATTTGGCACCAAATAATATCACCACAAAATAGTGCCAATATTTTAACCTTCATTAATAGCGCCAAATATTCATATTAGCACCAATATATTAATAACAGCAAATAATTATGTCAAAAAATAGCGCCAAATAATTGCGCCCAATATTTTTTGGTGCCAAATATTCATAATAGCGACAAAAAATAGCGCCAAAAAATAGCGCCATATAATAGCGACAATCACAGCACCAAATAATAGCGCCAATATATTCATAGCGCCAAAAAATAGCACCAATATATTCATAATAGCGACAATATATTATAGCGCCAGTATATTCATAATAGTGCCAATAGTAGCGCCAATAATAGCGCCAATATATTCATAGTACAATTTATTCATAATAGAGCCAATATATTTGTAACGCCAAATAATTACGCCTAATAATAGCGCAAAATTATTGCGCTTAATAATTGTGCCAAATTATAGTTCCAATATTTTAACATTCATTAATAGCGCCAAATATTCATAATAGCACCAATATATTAATAGTGCCAAATAAGTGCGCCTAATAATAGCGCCAAATAATAGTTCCAAATAAGTGCGCCAAATATTTGAGGCAAATAACTGCGCCAAATAATAGCATAAATAATAGCACCATATAATAGCACCAAATATTTTTGGGTGCCAAATATTCATAATAGCGCCAAAAAATAGCGCCAGAAAATAGCACAAAAAAAGAGCGCCAATAATAGTGCCAAATAATAGCGCCAATATATTCATAGCGTCAAATAATAGCACCAATATATTCATAATAGCGCCAATATATTCATAGCGTCAAATAATAGCACCAATATATTCATAATAGCGCCAAATAATAGCGCCAATATATAATAGAGCCAAATAATAGTGCCAATATATTCATAATAGTGCAAATAATAGCGCCAATATATTCATAGTGCCAATTATTCATAATTGCGCCAATATATTTATAGCGCAAAATAATTGCACCAACTAATAGCGCCAAATAATAAAGCCAAATAATTGCGCCAAATAATTGAACCACATAATTGCACAAAATAATTGCGCCTAATAATAGTGCCAAATAATAGCGGCATATAATAGCGCCAAATATTTTTTGGCGCAAAATATATAAATAGCGCCAATATATTGCTCCAAATAATTGCGTGAAATAATTACGCCAAATACTTATGCCAAATAATAGAGCCAAATAATAGCGCCATATAAAAGCGCCAAATATTTTTGGGCGCCAAATATTAATAATAGTGCCAAATAATAGCACCAAATAATAGCACCAATAATAGCGTCAAATTATAGCACCAATAATCGCGCCAATATTTGGCGTTATTATTTTGCACCAAATTATAGTGCCAATATTTAAACATTCAATAATAGTGCCAATAAAAGCGCCAATAATAGCACCAATAATAGTGCCAATAATAGCGCCAATATATTCATAGCGTCATTTAATAGCGCCAAAAAATAGGGCCATATAATAGCGCTAAATATTAGGGTCATTTAATAGCACCACATAATAGCGCCAAATCATAGTGCCATATAATAGCGCCAAATATAATAGCGTCAAATAATAGCATAATATATAGCGCCAATAACAGCGTCAATATATTCATAGCACCATTTAATAGGGCCAAATAATAGGGCCAAATAATAGCGCCAAATATTAGCGCCAAATACTAGCGCCATATAATAGCGCTACATAATAGCGCCATATAATAGCGCCAAATAATAGCGCTATATAATAGCGCCAATATAATAGCGCCACATAATAGCGCCAGATAATAACACCAAATAATATCACCAAATAATAGCACCAAATATTTGGCACCAAATATTCATAATAGAGCCAAATAATAGCGCCAAATAATAGCGCCAAATAATAGCGCAAATATTTTAACATTCAATATATTTTCATTGTTATTTTAACATTCAATATTATAGAGCGAAATATATTTTCAGTGTTATTTTAATATTCATAATAGCACTAATATTTTAATAGCAAAAATATTTTAATAGCGCCAATAATAGCACCAAAGAATGGCGCCAAATATTATTTGGCACCAAATAATAGCGTCAATATTTTAACATTCATTAATAGCGCCAAATATTCAAAATAGTGCCAAAAATATTAATAACAGCATATAATTGCGCCTAATAATAGCGCCAAATATTTGCGCCAAATAATAGCGCCAAATATTTTTTGGCGCCAAATATTAATAATAGCGCCAAAAAATAGCACCAAAAAATAATGTCATATAATAGCACCAATAATAACGCCAAATAATAGCGCCAACAATAGCGCCAATATATTCATAGTGCCAAATAATAGCGCCAATATATTCATAATAGCACCAATATATAATAACGCCAAATAATAGCGACAGTATATTCATAATAGTTCCAATATTAGCGTCAATATATTCATAGCGTCATTTATTCATAATAGCGCCAATATATTTATAGCGCCAAATAATTGCGCCAAATAATTGCACCTAATAATAGCACCAAATATTAGCTTCAAATAATAGCGTCAAATAATTGCACCAAATAAAAGCACCAAATAATAGCGCCAATATTTTAACAGTCATTAATAGCGCCAAATATTTATAATAGCACCGATATATTAATAACGCCAAATAATAGCACCTAATAATAGCGGCAAATAATAGCGCCAAATAATTGCGTCAAATGTTTGTGCCAAATAACAGCGCCAAATAATACCACCAAATAATAATGCGATATAATGGCGCCAAATATTCGTAATAGCGCCAAAAAATAGCGCCAAAAAATAGCATCAAATAATTGCACCAACAATAGCACCAATATATTCATAGCACCAAATAATAGCACCAATATATTTATAATATCCCCAATATATAATAGCACCGATATATTCATAATAGTTCCAATAATAGTGCCAATAATAGCGCCAATATATTCATAGCTCCATTTATACATAATAGCGCCAATATATTTATGGCGCAAAATAATAGCGCCAATATATTTATGGCGCAAAATAATAGGGCCAAATAATAGCCTCAAATAATAGCACCAAATAATTGCGCAAAGTAATTGTGCCAAATAATTGCGCCTAATAACAGCGCCAAATAATAGCACCATGTAATAGCGCCAAATATTTTTTGGCGCAAAATATATAAATAGCACCAATATATTGCACCAAATAAATGCGCCAAATAATTGCACCAAATAATTGCGCCAAATAATTGCGCCTAATAATAGTGTCAAATAATAGCACCATCTAATAGCGCTAAATATTTTTTAGCGCCAAATATTAATAATAGCACCAAATAATAGCGCCAAATAATAGCGCCAATAGTAGCATTAAATTATGGCGCCAATAATCACGCCAATATTTGGCACCAATATTTGGCGCCAATACTTGGCGTTATTATTTTACACCAAATAATAGCGCCAATATATAAACATTCAATAATAGCACCAATAAAAGCACCAATAACAGCACCAACAATAGCGCCAATAATAGCACCATTATATAGCGCCAATAATAGCACCAATATATTCATAGCGCCATTTAATAGTGCCAAATAATAGCGCCATATAATTGCGCCAAATATTGGCCCCATATAATAGCAATATATAATAGCGCCATATAATAGCGCCAAATAATAGTGCCATATAGTAGAGCCAAATATAATAGCGCCAAATAATAGCGCCAATAATATCGCCAATATATTCATAGCGCCATTTAATATGGCTAAATAATAGCGCCATATAATCACGGAAAATATTAGCGCCATATAATAGCGTGATATAATAGCGCCATATAATAGCACCAAATAATAGTGCCATATAATAGCGCCATATAATAGCACCAAATAATATCGCCAAATAATTTCACCAAATAATAGCACCAAATATTTGGTTCCAAATATTCATAATTGCGCCAAATAATAGCGCCAAATAATAGCGCAAATAATGGCACCAAATAATAGAGTCAAATATTCATAATAGAGCCAAATATTTGGCTCCATATATTCATAGTAGCCCCAAATATTTTTTGGTGCCAAATATTCATAATAGCACCAAATTATAGCGCCAATAATCGCACCAAATAATAGCGCCAATAATAGCGCCAATATTTGGCGACAATAATATTTGGGGCTATTATTTGGCGCCAAATAATAGCGCCAATATATTAACATTCAATAATAGCGCCAAATATTCATAATAGAGCCAATATTTTAAAATTAAATATATTTTTAGTGTTATTTTAACATTCAATATAAAAGCGCCAAATATATTATCAATGTTATTTTAATATTCATAATAGCGCCAATATTTTAATAGCACCAATAATAGTGTCAAATTATAGCGCCAAATATTATTTGACACAAAATAATAGCGCCAAATAATAGTGACAAAAAATAGCGTCAATATTTTAACATTCATTAATAGCATCAAATATTCATAATAGCCCCAATATATTAATAGCGGCAAATAATTGCGCCTAATAATAGCGCCAAATAATAGCGCCAAATAAGTGCGCCAAATAATTGTGCCAAATAACTACGCCAAATAATAGCGCCAAATATTTTTTGGCGCCAAATATTCATAATAGTGCCAAAAAATAGTGCCATATAATAGCGCCAAATATTTTTTGGCTCCAAATATTCATAATAGCGACAAATAATAGCGCTAAATAATAGCGCCAATAATAGCGTCAAATTATGGCACCAATAATCGTGCCAATATTTGGCGCTATTATTTTGCCCCAAATAATAGCGCCAATATTTAACCATTCAATAATAGCGCCAATGAAATTGCCAATAACAACACCAATAATAGCGCCATTATATAGCACCAAAAATAGCACCAATATATTCATAGCCGCATTTAATAGCGCCAAATAATAGGCGCCATATAATAGCGCCAAATATTGGCGCCATATAATAGCCCCATATAATAGCGCCAAATAATAGCGCCATATAGTAGCACCAATTATAATAGTTCCAAATAATAGCACCAATATATAGCGCCAATAATATCGCTAATATATTCGTAGCGCCATTTAATAGGGCCAAATAATATTGCCAAATATTATCACCATATAATAGCGCGATATAATAGCACCATATAATAGCACCAAATAATAGCGCCATATAATAACACCAAATATAATAGCGTCAAATAATAGTGCCAAATAATAGCGCCTAATAATAGTGCCATATATTCATAGTAGCGCCAAATATTTTTTGGAACCAAATATTAATAATAGCGCCAAATAATAGCGCCAGTAAAAGCGCCAAATAATAGCGCGAATATTTTAACTTTCAATAATTGCGCCAAATATTCATAATAGTGTCAACATTTTAACATTCAATATACTTTCAATGTTATTTTAACATTCAATATAATAGCGCCAAATATATTTTCAGTGTTATTTTAATATTCATAATAGCCTAAACATTTTAATAGCGCTAATATTTTAATAGCGCCAATAATAACGCACCAATAATAGCGCCAATATATTCATAGCGCCATTTATTTAAAATAGCGCCAATTTATTTATAGAGCAAAATAATTGCGCCTAATAATAGCGCCAAATAATTGCGCCAAATAATTAGGCCAAATAATTGCGCAAAATAATTTCGCCTAATAACAGTGCAAGATAATAGCGCCATATAATAGCACCAAATATTTTTGGCGAAAAATATATAAATAGTGCCAATATATTTCCCCAAATAATTGCACCAAATAATTGTGCCTAATAATAGCGCCATATAATATGTCAAATATTTTTTGGTGCAAATATTCATAATAGCGCCAAATAATAGCGCCAAATAAAAGCACCAAATAATAGTGACAATAATAGCGTCAAATTATGGCACCAATAATCGCATCAATATATTCATAGCGTCATTTATTCATAATAGCGCCAATATATTTATGGCGCCAAATAATTGCGCCAAATAATTGCGCCTAATAATAGCACCAAATATTAGCTTCAAATAATTGCGTCAAATAATTGCACCAAATAAAAGCACCAAATAATAGCGCCAATATTTTAACAGTCATTAATAGCGCCAAATATTTATAATAGCACCGATATATTAATAACGCCAAATAATAGCACCTAATAATAGCGGCAAATAATAGCGCCAAATAATTGCGTCAAATGTTTGTGCCAAATAACAGCGCCAAATAATACCACCAAATAATAATGCGATATAATGGCGCCAAATATTCGTAATAGCGCCAAAAAATAGCGCCAAAAAATAGCATCAAATAATTGCGCCAACAATAGCACCAATATATTCATAGCACCAAATAATAGCACCAATATATTTATAATATCCCCAATATATAATAGCACCGATATATTCATAATAGTTCCAATAATAGTGCCAATAATAGCGCCAATATATTCATAGCTCCATTTATACATAATAGCGCCAATATATTTATGGCGCAAAATAATAGCGCCAATATATTTATGGCGCAAAATAATAGGGCCAAATAATAGCCCCAAATAATAGCACCAAATAATTGCGCAAAGTAATTGTGCCAAATAATTGCGCCTAATAACAGCGCCAAATAATAGCACTATGTAATAGCGCCAAATATTTTTTGGCGCAAAATATATAAATAGAACCAATATATTGCACCAAATAAATGCGCCAAATAATTGCACCAAATAATTGCGCCAAATAATTGCGCCTAATAATAGTGCCAAATAATAGCACCATCTAATAGCGCTAAATATTTTTTAGCGCCAAATATTAATAATAGCACCAAATAATAGCGCCAAATAATAGCGCCAATAGTAGCGTTAAATTATGGAGCCAATAATCACGCCAATATTTGGCACCAATATTTGGCGCCAATACTTGGCGTTATTATTTTACACCAAATAATAGCGCCAATATATAAACATTCAATAATAGCACCAATAAAAGCACCAATAACAGCACCAACAATAGCGCCAATAATAGCACCATTATATAGCGCCAATAATAGCACCAATATATTCATAGCGCCATTTAATAGTGCCAAATAATAGCGCCATATAATTGCGCCAAATATTGGCCCCATATAATAGCAATATATAATAGCGCCATATAATAGCGCCAAATAATAGTGCCATATAGTAGAGCCAAATATAATAGCGCCAAATAATAGCGCCAATAATATCGCCAATATATTCATAGCGCCATTTAATATGGCTAAATAATAGCGCCATATAATCACGGCAAATATTTGCGCCATATAATAGCGTGATATAATAGCGCCATATAATAGCACCAAATAATAGTGCCATATAATAGCGCCATATAATAGCACCGAATAATATCGCCAAATAATTTCACCAAATAATAGCACCAAATATTTGGTTCCAAATATTCATAATTGCGCCAAATAATAGCGCCAAATAATAGCGCAAATAATGGCACCAAATAATAGAGTCAAATATTCATAATAGAGACAAATATTTGGCTCCATATATTCATAGTAGCCCCAAATATTTTTTGGTGCCAAATATTCATAATAGCACCAAATTATAGCGCCAATAATCACGCCAAATAATAGCGCCAATAATAGCGCCAATATTTGGCGACAATAATATTTGGGGCTATTATTTGGCGCCAAATAATAGCGCCAATATATTAACATTCAATAATAGCGCCAAATATTCATAATAGAGCCAATATTTTAAAATTAAATATATTTTTAGTGTTATTTTAACATTCAATATAAAAGCACCAAATATATTATCAATGTTATTTTAATATTCATAATAGCGCCAATATTTTAATAGCACCAATAATAGTGTCAAATTATAGCGCCAAATATTATTTGACACAAAATAATAGCGCCAAATAATAGTGACAAAAAATAGCGTCAATATTTTAACATTCATTAATAGCATCAAATATTCATAATAGCCCCAATATATTAATAGCGGCAAATAATTGCGCCTAATAATAGCGCCAAATAATAGCGCCAAATAAGTGCGCCAAATAATTGTGCCAAATAACTGCGCCAAATAACTACGCCAAATAATAGCGCCAAATATTTTTTGGCGCCAAATATTCATAATAGTGCCAAAAAATAGTGCCATATAATAGCGCCAAATATTTTTTGGCTCCAAATATTCATAATAGCGACAAATAATAGCGCTAAATAATAGCGCCAATAATAGCGTCAAATTATGGCACCAATAATCGTGCCAATATTTGGCGCTATTATTTTGCGCCAAATAATAGCGCCAATATTTAACCATTCAATAATAGCGCCAATGAAATTGCCAATAAAAACACCAATAATAGCGCCATTATATAGCACCAAAAATAGCACCAATATATTCATAGCCGCATTTAATAGCGCCAAATAATAGGCGCCATATAATAGCGCCAAATATTGGCGCCATATAATAGCCCCATATAATAGCGCCAAATAATAGCGCCATATAGTAGCACCAAATATAATAGTGCCAAATAATAGCACCAATATATAGCGCCAATAATATCGCTAATATATTCGTAGCGCCATTTAATAGGGCCAAATAATATTGCCAAATATTATCACCATATAATAGCGCGATATAATAGCACCATATAATAGCACCAAATAATAGCGCCATATAATAACACCAAATATAATAGCGTCAAATAATAGTTCCAAATAATAGCGTCTAATAATAGTGCCATATATTCATAGTAGCGCCAAATATTTTTTGGCACCAAATATTAATAATAGCGCCAAATAATAGCGCCAATAAAAGCGTCAAATAATAGCGCGAATATTTTAACTTTCAATAATTGCGCCAAATATTCATAATAGCGTCAACATTTTAACATTAAATATACTTTCAATGTTATTTTAACATTCAATATAATAGCGCCAAATATATTTTCAGTGTTATTTTAATATTCATAATAGCCTAAACATTTTAATAGCGCTAATATTTTAATAGCGCCAATAATAACGCACCAATAATAGCGCCAATATATTCATAGCGCCATTTATTTAAAATAGCGCCAATTTATTTATAGAGCAAAATAATTGCGCCTAATAATAGCGCCAAATAATTGCGCCAAATAATTGGGCCAAATAATTGGGCAAAATAATTTCGCCTAATAACAGTGCAAGATAATAGCGCCATATAATAGCACCAAATATTTTTGGCGAAAAATATATAAATAGTGCCAATATATTTCCCCAAATAATTGCACCAAATAATTGTGCCTAATAATAGCACCATATAATATGTCAAATATTTTTTGGTGCAAATATTCATAATAGCGCCAAATAATAGCGCCAAATAAAAGCACCAAATAATAGTGACAATAATAGCGTCAAATTATGGCACCAATAATCGCACCAATATTTGGCACTATTATTTTGCGCCAAATAATATATCCAATATTTAAACATTCAACAATAGCGCCAATAAAATTGCCAATAACAGCACCAATAATAGAGACATTATATAGCACCCTTATATAGCGCCAATATATTCATAGCGTCATTTAATAGCGCCAAATAATAGCGTCATAGAATAGCGCAAAATATTGGCGCCATATAATAGCTTCATATAATAGCGCCAAATAATAGCGCCATATAGTAGCACCAAATATAATAGCGCCAAATAATAGCACCAATATATAGTGCCAATAATATCGCCAATATATTCATAGCGCCAATTAATAGGGCCAAATAATAGCACCATATAAAAGCGCCAAATATTAGGGCCATATAATAGCACGACATAATAGCGCCATATAATAGCACCAAATAATAGCGCCACATAATAATGCCTAATATAATAGTGCCAAATAATAGTGCCAAATAATAGAGGCAAATAATAGCGCCATATATTCATAGTAGCACCAAATATTTTTTGGCACCAAATATTAATAATAGGGCCAAATAATAGCGCTAATAAAAGCGCCAAATAATAGCGCCAATATTTTAACATTCAATATACTTTCAGTGTTATTTTAACATTCAATATAATAGCACCAAATATATTTTCAGTGTTATTTAAATATTCATAATAGCGCCAACATTTTTATAGCGCCAATATTTTAATAGCGCAAATAATAATGCCAAATAATAGTGCCAATATTTTAACATTCATTAATAGCACCAAATATTCATAATAGCGCTAATATATTAATAGCGGAAAATTATTGCGCATAATAAGAGCGCCAAATAATAGCGCCAAATAATATCGCCAAATAAATACGCCAAATATCAGCGCCAAATAACAGCGCCTAATAATAGCAGCATATAATAGCACCAAATATTTTTTGGCGCCAAATATTCATAATAGAGCCAAAAAATAGCGCCATATAACAGTGCCAATAATAGCGCCAATATATTCATAGAGCCAAATAATAGCGCCAATATATACATAATAGCGCCAATATATAATAGCGCCAATTAATAGACCTAGTATATTCATAATAGTGCCAATAATAGCGCCAAACAATTCATAGCGCCATTTATTCATAATAGCGCCAATATATTCATAGCGCCATTTATTCATAGTAGCGGCAATATATTTATAGCACCAAATAATTGCGCCTAATAACTACGCCAAATAATTGCGCCAAATAATTGCACCAAATAATAGCGCCAATATTTTAACATTCATTAATATCTACAAATATTCATAATAGCGCCAATATATTAATAGCGCCAAATAATTGCATCTAATAGTAGCGCCAAAAATAGCGCCAAATAACAGCGCCAAATAAGAGCGCCAAATAATTGCGCCAAATAATAGCGCCAAATAATAGCGTCTAATAATAGCGCTAATAATAAATAGCCCCATATAATAGTGCCAAATATTAGCACCATATTATATCCCCATATAATAGCGCAAATCATAGCGCCAAATAATAGCACCAATATATCGCGCTAATAATAACGCCAATATTTTCATAGCACCATTTAATAGGGCCAAATAATAGCGCCATAAAATAGCACCAAATATTAGCGCCAAATATTAGCACCATATAATAGCGCTATATAATAGTTCCATATAATAACACCAAATAATAGCGCCATATAATAGCGCCAAACATAATAGCGGCCCATTATAGTGTCAGATAATAGCGCCAAATAATATCACCAAATTATATGACCAAATATTTGGCGCCAAATAATCATAATAGCGCCAAATAATAGCGTCAAATTATGGCGCCAATTATTGTGCAAATATTTGGCGCTATTATATTGTGCCAAATAATAGCACGAATATTTAAACATTCAATAATTGCGCCAATAACAGTACCGATAATAGTACAAATAACAGAACCGATAATCGCACCAATAATAGCGCCAATATATAGCACCAATATATTCATAATTCCATTTAATAGCGCCAAACAATAGCGTCATATAATAGCGCCAAATATTAGCGCCATATAATAGTGGCATATAATAGCGCCATATAATAGCGCGAAATAATAGAGCCATATTATAGCGCCGAATATAATAGCGCCAAATAATAGTGCCAATATATATCCCCAATAATAGCTCCAATATATTCATAGCGCCATTTAATAGGGCCAAATAATAGCACCACATAATAGCGACAAATATTAGCGCCATATAATAGCGCCAAATATTACCGCCATATAATAGCGCCAAATAATAGCGCCATATAATAGCGCCAAATATAATAGCGCCAAATAATAGTGCCAAATAATAGCGCCAAATAATATCGCCAAATAATAGCACCAAATATTTGGCGCCAAATATTCATAATAGCGCCAAATATTTGGCGCCATATATTCATAATAGGGCCAAATATTTTTTGGCGCAAAATATTCATAATAGCGCCAAATAATAACGCCAAATTATAACGCCAATAAAAGCGCCAAATAATAGCGCCAATAATAGCGCCAATATTTGGCGCCAATATTTGTCACCAATAATATTTGGCGCCAATATTTTAGAATTCAATAATAACACCAAATATTCATAACAGCGCCAATATTTTAACATTCAATATATTTTCAGTGTTATTTTAACATTCAATATAATAGCCCCAAATATATTTTCAGTGTTATTTTAATATTCATAATAGCGCCAATATTTTAATAGCACCATTATTTTAATAGCGCCAATAATAGCACCAAATATATTTTCAGTGTTATTTTAATATTCATAATAGCGCCAATATTTTAGTAGCGCTAATATTTTAATAGCGTCAATAATAGCACCAAATAATGGCGCCAAATATTATTTGGCACCAAATAATAGTGCAAAAAATAGCGCCAATATTTCATTAATAACGCCAAATATTCATAATAGTGCCAATATATTAATAGCGGCAAATAAAAGCGCCAAATAGCTGCGCCAAATATTAGCACAAAATAACTGCGCCAAATAATTGCGCCAAATAATAGCGCCATATAATAGCGCCAAATATTTTTTGGTGCCAAATATTCATAATACCGCCAAAAAATAGCGTCATATACTAGAGCTAATAATAGCGCCAAATAATAGCGCCAATAACGGTGCCAATATATTCATAGCGCCAAATAATAGCGCCAATATATTCATAATAGCGCCAATATATAATAGCGCCAAATAATAGCGCCAGTATATTCATAATAGTGCCAATATTAACGCCAATATATTCATAGCACCATTTATTCATAATAGCGCCATTATATTTATAGCGCCAAATAATTCTTCCTCATAGTAGCGCCAAATAATAGTGCCAAATAATTGCGCCAAATAATTATGCCAAATAATAGAGCCAATATTTTAACATTCATTAATATTTCCAAATATTCCTAATAGCGCCAATATATTAATAAAGCCAAATAATTACGCCTAATAATAGCACCAAATAAGAGAGCCAAATAATTGCACCAAATAACTGCACCAAATAATAGCTCCAAATAATACCGCCAAATAATAGCGCCATATAATAGTGCCAAATATTTTTTGGCGCCAAATATTCATAATAGCGCCAAAAAATAACACCATATAATAGCGCTAAATAATTGCGCCAAATAACTGCTTCATATAATAGCGCCAAATAATAGCGCCAAATAATAGCGCCATATAATAGCGCCAAATATTTTTTGATGCCAAATATTTATAATAGCGCCAAAAAATATCGCCATATAATAGAGACAAATAATTGCGCCTAATAATAGCGCCAATATATTCATAATAGTGCCAATATATTATAGCACCAAATAATAGCGCCAGTATATTCATAATAGTGCCAATAATAGCGCCAGTAATAGTGCCATTAATTCATAATAGCGCCAATATATTTATAGCGCCAAATAGTTGCGCCTAATAATAGTGCCAAATAATTGCGCAAAATAATTGCTCCAAATAATAGTGCCAATATTTTAATATTCATTAATAGCGCCAAATATTCATAATAGAGCCAATATATTAATAACACCAAATAAGTGCGCCAAATAATAACGACAAATAATAGCGCCAAAAAATAGCACCATATAATAGCACCAAGTATTTTTTGGCGCCAAATATTCATAATAGCGCAAAATAATAGCACCAAATAATAGCGCCAAATAATAGAACCAATAATATCGTCAAATTATGGTGCCAATAATAGCACCAATATATTCATTGCGCCAAATAATAGCGCCAATATATTCATAATATCGCCAATATATAATAGCATCAAATAATAGTGCCAATATATTCATAATAGTGCCAATAATAGTTCCAATAATAACGCCAATATATTCTTAGCGCCATTTATTCATAATAGCGCCAATATATTTATAGCACAAAATAATTTCGCCTAATAATAGCGTCAAATAATAGCGCCAAATAATTGCGCCAAATAATTGCGCCAAATAATTGCGCAAAATAATTGTGCCTAATAACAGCGCCAAATAATATCGGCATATAATAGAGCCAAATGTTTTTTGGTGGAAAATATATAAATAGCGCCAATTTATTGCGCCAAATAATTGCGCCAAATAATTGCGCCAAATACTTGCGCCTAATAATAGCGCCAAATAATAGCACCATATAATAGAGACAATAATAGCACCAATGATAGCGCCAATAATAGCATCAATAATAGCACCAATATATTCATAGCGCCATTTAATAGCGCAAAATAATAGCACCATATAATAGCGCCAAATATAAGCCCCATATAATAGCCCCATATAATAGCGCAAATCATAGCATCGTATAGTAGCGCCAATATATCGCGCCAATAATAGCGCCAATATATTCGTAGCGCCATTTAATAGGGCCAAATAATAGCACCAATAATAGCACCAATAATAGCGCCAATAATAGCACCAATAATAGCGCCAATAATAACACCAATAATAGCGCCAATAATAGCACCAATAATAGAGCCAATAATAGAACCAATATATTCATAGCGCCATTTTATAGCGCAAAATAATAGCACCATATAATAGCGCCAAATATAAGCGCCATATAATAGCCCCATATAATAGCGCAAATTATAGCGTCATATAGTAGCGCCAAATAATAGCGCCAATATATCGCGCCAATAATAGCGCCAATATATTCGTAGCGCCATTTAATAGGGCCAAATAATAGCGCCATAAAATAGCACCAAATATTAGCGCCAAATATTAGCACCATATAATAGCGCAATATAATAGCACCATATAATAACGCCAAATAATAGCGCCAAATATAATAGCGGCACATAATAGCATCAGATAACAGTGCCAAATAATATCACCAAATAATAGCACCAATTATTTGGCGCCAAATATTCACAATAGCGCCAAATAATAGCGCCAAATAATAGCACCAAATAATAGCGCAAATAATAGAGAGAAATAATAAAGCCAAATATTCATAATAGCACCAAATATTTGGCGCCATATATTCATAGTAGTACCAAATATTTTTTGGCGCCAAATATTCATAATAGCGGAAAATTATAGCGCCAAATTATAGCACCAATATAAGCGCCAAATAATAGCGCCAATAATAGCGTCAATATTTGGCGGCAATCTTTGGCGCAAATATTTGGTGCTATTATTTGGCGCCAAATAATAGCACCAATATTTTAACATTCAATAATAGCGCCAAATATTAATAATAACACCATTATTTTAACATTCAATATAATATCGCCAAATATATTTTCAGTGTTATTTTAATATTCATAATAGCCTCAATATTTTAATAGCACCAATATTTTAATATCACCAATAATAGCGCCAATGTATGGCGCCAAATATTATTTGGCGCTAAATAATAGCACCAATATTTTAACATTCATTAATATCGCCAAATATTCATAAAAGTTCCAATATATTAATAGCGGTATATAAATGCACCTCATAATATCACCAAATAATAGCGCTAAATAATAGCACCATATAATAGCACATACTATTTTTTGGTGCCAAATATTCATAATAGCGCAAAAAAATTCCGCAAAAAAATAGCACCAAAAAATTGCGCAAAAAAAGCACCAATAATAGCGCCAAATAATTGCGCCAATAAATTCATAGCACCAAATAATATCGCTAATATATTCATAGTAGCGCCAATAAATAATAGTGCAAAAAAATAGCACCAGTATATTCATAATAGTGCCAATATTAGCACCAATATATTCATAGTTCCATTTATTCATAATAGCGCCAATATATTTATAGCGCCAAATAATTGCGCCTAAAAATATCGCCAAATAATAGCGCCAAATGATTGCGCCAAATAATTGTGCCAAATAATAGCGCCAATATTTTAACATTCATTAATAGCGCCAAATATTCATAATAGCGCCAATATATTAATAGTGCCAATATATTAATAGCGTCAAATAACTGCGCCTAATAATAGCGCCAAATAATAGGGCCAAATAATAGCACTAAATATTTGTGCCAAATAATACTGCGAAATAATAGTTCCATATAATGGCGCCAAATATTTTTTGGCACCGAATTTTCATAATAGCGCCAAAAAATAGCACCAAAAAATATCGTCAATAATAGCGCCAATATATTCATAATAGCGCCAATATATAATAGTGCCAAATAATAGTGTCTATATATTCATAACAGTGCCAATAATAGCGCCAATAATAGCGCCAATATATTCATAGCTTCATTTCTTCATAATAGCGCAAATATATTTATAGCGCAAAATTATAGTGCCCAATAATAGCTCCAAATAATAGCACTAAATAATTGTGCCAAATAATTATGCCAAATAATTGCACCTAATAACAGCGCCAAATAATAGTTCCATATAATCGCACCAAATATTTTTTGGACCAAAATATAGAAATAGTGCCTTTATATTGTGCCAAATAATGAAGCCAAATAATTGCGCCAAATAATAGCGCCATATAATAGCGCCAAATATTTTTTGGCGCCAAATATTCATAATAGAGCCAAATAATAGCGGCAAATAATAGCGCCAATAATAGCGTCAAATTATGGTGCCAATAATCGCGCTAATATTTGGCGCTATTATTTTGCGCCACATTATAGCGCCAATATTTAAACATTCAATAATAGCACCAATAAAAGCGCCAATAACAACACCAATAATAGCGCCAATAATAGCACCATTATATAGTCCCAATAATAGCGCCAATATATTGATAGCACCATTTAACAGCTCCAAATAATAGCGCCATATAATAGGGCCAAATATTAGCTCCATATAATAGCGTCATATAATAGGGCCATATAAAAGGGCCAAATAATAGCGCCATATAGTTGCTCCAAATATAATAGCGCCAAATACTAGTGTCAATATATAGTGCCAATAATATCGCCAATATATTCATAGCCCCATTTAATATGGCCAAATAATAGCGCCATATAATAGCGCCAAATATTTGTGCCCTATAATAGCGCGATATAATAGCGCCATATAATAGCGCCAAATAATAGTGCCATATACTAGCGCCAAATATAATAGCATCAAATAATAGCGCCATATAATTTCACCAAATAATAGCACCAACTATTTGCTTCCAAATATTCATAATAGCGCCAAATAATAGCGCCAAATAATAGCGGTGACAATGGCGCCAAATAATAGATCCAAATATTCGTAATAGCGCCAAATATTTGGCGCCATATATTCATAGTAGCGCAAAATATTTATTGGCGCCAAATATTCATAATAGCATCAAATAATATCACCAAATTATAGCACCAATAAAAGTGCCAAAATATTTATAGCGCCAAATAATAGCACCAATATTTGGCGCCAATATTTGGCACTGTTATTTGGCGGCAAATAATAACGCCAATATTTTAACATTCAATAATAGCGTCAAATATTCATAATAGTGTCAATATTTTAACATTCAATAAATTTTTAGTGTTATTTTAACATTTAATATAATAGCGCCAAATATATTTTCAGAGTTATTTTAATATTCATAATAGCACCAATATTTTAATAGCACCAATAATAGGGCCAAAAAATATCGCCAAATAAAATTTGGCACCAAATAATAGCGCCAAATAATAGTGTCAAATAATAGCGAAAAAACAGCGCCAAAAAATAGCGCAAATATTTTAACATTCATTAATAGCGCCAAATATTCATAATAGTGCCAATATATTAATAGTGGCAAATAATCGCACCCAATAATAGCGCCAAATAATATTTCCAAATAATTGCGTCAAATAACTACCCAAAATAACTGAGCCAAATAACTGCGCCAATTAATACGCCAAATAATAGCGCCATATAATAGCGCCAAATACTTTTTGGGGCTAAATATTCATAATAGCGCTAAAAAATAGTGCCAAAAAATAGTGCCATATAATAGCGCTGATAATAGTGCCAAATAATAGCGCCAATAAGAGCACCAATATATTTATAGCGCCAAATAATATCGCCAATATATTCATAATAGAGCTAAATATAATAGCGACAAATAATAGCGACAAATAATAGCGCCATTATTTTTATAATAGTTCCAATATTAACGCCAATATATTCATAGAGAGATTTATTCATAATAGTGCCAATATATTTATAGCGCCAAATAATTGTGTCTAATAATAGTGCCAAATAATTGTTCCAAATAATTGCGCCAAATAATAGCGCCAATATTTTAACAGTTATTAATAGCGCCAAATATTCATAATAGTGCCAATATATTAATAGCTCCAAATAATTGTGCCTAATAACAGTGCCAAATAATAGTGCCAAATAATTGCGCCAAATATTTTTCACAAAATAACTGCACCACATAATAGCGCCAAATAATACCACCGAATAATAGTGTCATAAAATGGCGCCAAATATTTTTTGGCGCCAAATATTCATAATAGCACCAAAAAATAGTGCCAATATACTTATAGCGCCAAATAATAGCGCCAATATATTCATAATAGCGCCAATATATAATAGCACCAATATATTCATAATAGTGCCAATAATAGCGCCAATAATAACGCTAATATATTCAAAGCTCTATTTATTCATAATAGCGCAAATATATTTACAGTGCGAAATAATATCACCAAATAATTGCGCCAAATAATAGCGTCAATATATTCATAATGTTGCCAATAATATTGCCAATAATAGCGCCAATATATTCATAGCGCCATTTATTCATAAATGTTCCCATATATTTATAGCAAAATAATAGAGCCTAATAATAGCACCAAATAATTGTGCCAAATAATTCCGCCAAATAATTGCACCAAATTATTGCACAAAATAATTGCACCTAATAACAGTGCCATATAATAGCGCCAAATATTTTTTTGCGCAAAATATATAAATAGCGCCAATATATTGTGCCAAATAATTACGCCAAATAATTGCGCCATATAATTGCACCTAATAATAGTGCCAAATAATAGCGCCATATAATAGCGCCAAATATTCATAATAGCACCGAATAATATCGCAAAATAATAGCGCCAAATAATAGTTCCAATAATAGCGTCAAATTATGGCGCCAATAATCGAGCAAATATTTGGCGCCAATATTTGGCGCCAAATAATAGCGCTAATATTTAAACATTCAATAATAGCACCAATAAAAGCGCCAATAATAGCACCAATAATATAACCAATAATAGCACCAATATATAGCGCCAATATATTCATAGTGGCAAATAATAGCCCCATATAATAGCGCCAAATATAATAGTGCCAAATAATCGCGCCAATATATAGCGCCAATAATAGCACCAATATATTCATAGCGCCATTTAATAGAGCAAAATAATAGCGCCATATAATAGCGCCAAATATTAGGGCCATATAATAGCCCCATATAATAGCACCAAATAATAGCACCATATAATAGTGCCATATAAAAGCGTCAAATACTTGCGCCTAATAATAGCGCCAAATAATAATGCCATATAAAAGCGCCAAATATTTTTTGGTGCCAAATATTCAAAATAGCGCCAAATAATAGCACCATTAATAGCATCAAATTGTGGCGCCAATAATCACGCCAATATTTTGTGCTATTATTTTGCGCCAAATTATAGCGCCAATATTTAAACAGTCAATAATCACGCCAATAAAAGCGCGAATAATAGCACTAATAATAGCGCCAATAATAGCACCAATATATTCATAGTTCCATTTAATAGCGCAAAATAATAGCACCATATAATAGCCCCAAATATAAGCGCTATATAATAGCCACATATAATAGCGCAAATCATAGCGTCGTATAGTAGCGCCAAATAATAGCGCCAATATATCATGCCAATAATAGCGCCAATATATTCGTAGCGCCATTTAATAGGGCCAAATAATAGCACCATAAAATAGCACCAAATATTAGCGCAAAATTCGTAGCGCCATTTAATAGGGCCAAATAATAGCACTATATAATAACGCCAAATAATTGCGTCATATAATAGCGCCAAATATAATAGCAGCACATAATAGCTTCAGATAATAGCGCCAAATAATATCACCAAATAATAGCACCAATTATTTGGCGCCAAATATTCACAATAGCGCCAAATAATAGCGCCAAATAATTGCGCAAATAATAGCGCGAAATAATAGAGCCAAATATTCATAATAGCACCAAATATTTGGCGCCATATATTCATAGTAGCGCCAAATATTTTTTGGTGCCAAATATTCATAATAGCGGCAAATTATAGCGCCAAATTATAGCTCCAATAAAAGCGCCAAATAATAGCGCCAATAATATCATCAATATTTGGCAACAATCCTTGGCGCAAATATTTGGCTCTATTATTTGGCGCCAAATAATAGCACCAATATTTTAACATTCAATAATAGCGCCAAATATTAATAATAATGCCAATATTTTAACATTCAATATAATATTGCAAAATATATTTTCAGTGTTATTTTAATATTCATAATAGCCTCAATATTATAATAGCACCAATATTTTAATAGCA
Organism: Viscum album; assembly: GCA_963277665.1. NCBI lineage: Eukaryota > Viridiplantae > Streptophyta > Magnoliopsida > Santalales > Viscaceae > Viscum > Viscum album. Next base: position 901,806,982 of record OY728127.1, read on the forward strand.
CCAATATTTTTATAGCACCAATAAAAGCACCAATGTATGGCGCCAAATATTATTTGGCGTTAAAAAATAGCGCCAATATTTTAACATTCATTAATATCGCCAAATATTAATAAAAGTGCCAATATATTAATAGTGGTATATAAATGCACCTCATAATAGCACCAAATAATAGCGCCAAATAATAGCGCCATATAATAGCGCCATATAATAGCACCAACTATTTTTTGGCGCCAAATATTCATAATGGCGCCCAAAAAATTGCACAATAAAATAGCGCAAAAAAATTGCTTAAAAAAGCGCCATATAATAGCGCCAATAATAGCGCCAAATAATTGCGCCAATATATTCATAGCACCAAATAATAGCGCCAATATATTCATAGCACCAAATAATAGCGCCAATATATTCATAGTAGCGCCAATAAATAATAGCACAAAAAAATAGCGCCAGTATATTCATACTAGTGCCAATATTAGCACCAATATATTCATAGCGCCATTTATTCATAATAGCGCCAATATATTTATAGCGCCAAATAATTGCGCCTAATAATATCGTCAAATAATAGCGCCAAATAATTGTGCCAAATAATTGTGGCAAATAATAGCGCCAATATTTTAACATTCATTAATAGCACCAAATATTCATAATAGCGCCAATATATTAATAGAGCCAATATATTAATTGAGCCAAATAACTGCGCCTAATAATAGCGCCAAATAATAGGGCCAAATAATAGCGCCAAATATTTGCACCAAATAATACCGCCAAATAATAGAGCCATATAATGGCGCCAAATATTTTTTGGCACCAAATTTTCATAATAGCGCCAAAAAATATCGTCAATAATAGCGCCAATATATTCATAATAGCGCCAATATATAATAGTGCCAAATAATAGCACCTATATATTCATAATAGTGCCAATAATAGCCCCAATAATAGCGCCAATATATTCATAGATCCATTTATTCATAATAGCACAAATATATTTATAGGTGCTATTATTTGGCCCTAATAATAGTGCCAAATAATAGCGCCAAATAAGTGTGCCAAATATTTGAGCCAAATAACTACGCCAAATAATAGCGCCAAAAAATAGCACCATATAATAGTGCCAAATATTTTTTGGGGCCAAATATTCATAATAGCGGCAAATAATAGTGCCAAATAATAGTGCCAATAATAGCGTCAAATTATGGAGCCCATAATATCACCAATATATTCATAGCGCCAAATAATAGCGCCAAATAATAGCGCCAATAATAGCGTCAAATTATGGATCCAATAAAATCACCAATATATTCATAGCGCCAAATAATAGCACCAATATATTCATAATAGTGCCAATATATAATAGCGCCAAATAATAGCGCCAATATATTGATAATAGTGCCAATAATAGCATCAATAATAGCACTAATATATTCATAGCGCCATTTATTCATAATAGCGCCAATATATGTATAGCGCAAAATAATTACGCCTAATAATAGCGTCAAATAATAGCGCCAAATAATTGGACCAAAAATTGCGACAAATAATTGCGCAAAAATAATTGCGCCTAATAACAGCGCCAAATAATAGCGGCATATAATAGCGCCAAATATTTTTTGGCTTAAAATATATAAATAGCGCCAATTTATTGCGCCAAATAATTGCACCAAATACTTGCGCCTAATAATAGCGCCAACTAATAGCGCCATATAAAAGCGCCAAATATTCATAATACCACCAAATAATAGTGCCAAATAATAGCACCAATAATAGCCTCAAATTATGGTGCCAATAATCACGCCAATATTTTGTGCTATTATTTTGCACCAAATTATAGCGCCAATACGTAAACATTCAATAATCTCACCAATAAAAGCCCCAATAACAGCACCAACAATAGCAACAATATATTCATAGCACCGTTTTATAATGTCAAATAATAGCCCCATATAATAGCGCCAAATATTAGCGCCATATAATAGCCCCATATAATAGCGCAAATCATAGCGCCATATAATAGCGCCAAATATAATAGCGCCAAATAATAGCGCAAATATATCGCGCCAATAATAGCACCAATATTTTCATAGCACCATTTAATAGGGTCAAATAATAGCGCCATAAAATAGTACCAAATATTAGCGCCAAATATTAGCACCATATAATAGCGCTATATAATATTGCCATATAAAAACGCCAAATAATAGCGCCATATAATAGCGCCAAATATAATAGCGGCACATTATAGCGTCAGATAATAGTGCCAAATAATATCACCAAATAATAGCACCAAATATTTGCACCAAATATTAATAATAGCACCAAATAATAGCGTCAAATTATGGTGCCAATAATCACGCCAATATTTGGCGCTATTATTTTGCGCCAAATAACAGCGCCAATATTTAAACATTCAATAATAGCGCCAATAAGAGTACAGATAATAGTACCAATAATAGCGCCAATATATTCATAGCGCCATTTAATAGCGTCAAACAATACCGCCATATAATAGTGCCAAATATTAGTGCCATATAATAGTGGCATATAATAGCGCCAAAGAATAGAGCCATATTATGGTGCCAAATATAATAGCACCAAATAATAGCGCCAATATATATCCCCAATAATAGCGCCAATATATTCATAGTGCCATTTAATAAGGCCATATAATAGCGTCATATAATAGCGACAAATATTAGCACCATATAATAGCGCCAAATATTAGCGCCATATAATAGCGCCAAATACTATCACCATATAATAGTGCCAAATATAATAGCGCCCAATAATAGTGCCAAATAATAGCGTCAAATAATATCGCCAAATAATAGCACCAAATATTTGGTGCCAAATATTCATAATAGCGCTAAATATTTGGCGCCATATATTCATTGTAGCGCCAAATATTTTTTGGCGCCAAATATTCATAATAGCGCCAAATAATAAAGCCAAATTATAATGCCAATTAAAGTGCCAAATAATAGCGCCAATATTTTAACATTCAATAATAGCACCAAATATTCATAACAGCGCCAATATTTTAACATTCAATATATTTTCAGTGTTATTTTAACATTCAATATAATAGCCCAAATATATTTTCAGTGTTATTTTAATATTCATAATAGCGCCAATATTTTAATAGCGCCAATAATAGCACCAAATATATTTTTAGTGTTATTTTAATATTCATAATAGCGCCAATATTTTAGTAGCGCCAATATTTTAATAGCGCCAATAATAACGCCAAATAACGGCGCCAAATAATAGCGCAAAAAAATAGCGCCAATATTTTAACATTCATTAATAACGCCAAATATTCATAATAGTGCCAATATATTAATAGCAGCAAATAGAAGTGCCAAATAATTGCGCCAAATAACTGCACCAAATAATTGCGCCAAATAATAGCGTCATATAATAGCGCCAAATATTTTTTGGTGCCAAATATTTATAATAGCGCCAAAATATAGCGCCATATAATAGCGCTAATAATAGCGCCAATATATTCATAATAGCACCAATATATAATAGCGCCAAATAATAGCGCCAGTATATTTATAATAGTGCCAATATTAGTACCAATATATTCATAGCGCCATTTATTCATAATAGCACCAATATATTTATAGCGCCAAAGAATTTCGCCTCATAATAGAGCAAAATAATTGCGCCAAATAATTGCGCCAAATAATTACGTCAAATAATAGAGCCAATATTTTTACATTCATTAATAGAGCCAAATATTCCTAATAGTGCCAATATATAAATAAAGCCAAATAATTGCGCCTAATAATAGCACCAAATAAGAGTGCCAAATAATTGCGCCAAATATTTGCACCAAATAACAGTGCCAAATAATAGCGCCAAATAATACCGCCAAATAATAGTGCCATATAATACCGCCAAATATTTTTTGGTGCCAAATATTCATAATAGCGCCAAAAAGTAATGCCAAATAATTGCGCCAAATAACTACTTCAAATAATAGCACCAAATAATACCGCCAAATAATAGCGCCATATAATAGCGCCAAATATTTTTTGGCGCCAAATATTCATAATAACGCCGAATAATTGCGCCATACAATAGAGTCAAATAATCGCGTCTAATAATAGAGCCAAATAATAGCGCCATATAATGGCGCCAAATATTTTTTGGTGCCAAATAATCATAATAGTGCCAAATAATAGCACCAAATAATAGCACCAAAAATAGCGTCAAATTATGGTGCCAATAATCGCGCCAATATTTGGCGCTATTATTTTGCGCCAAATAATAGCGCCAATATTTAAACATTTAATAATAGCGCCTATAAAAGCGCTAATAATAGCACCAAAAATAGTGCCAATAATAGCACCAATATATTGCGTGAATAATATCGCCAATATATTCATAGCGCCATTTAATAGCGCTAAATAATAGCACCATATAATAGCGCCAAATATTAGCGCCATATAATAGCGCCATATTATAGCGCCATATAATAGCACCAAATAATAGCGCCAATATATATCGCCAATAATAGCTCCAATATATTCATAGAGCCATTTAATAGGGCCAAATAATAGTGCCATATAATAGCACCAAATATTAGCGCCATATAATAGTGCCAATTATTAGCGCCATATAATAGTGCCATATAATAGCGCCATATAATAGCGCCAAATATAATAGCACCAAATAATAGCGTCAAATAATAGTGCCAAATATTATCTCCAAATAATAGCACCAAATATTGGCGCCAAATATTCTTAATAGCGCCAAATAATAGCACCAAATAATAGCACCAATAATAGAGCCAAATAGTAGAGCCAAATATTCATAATAGCGCCAAATATTTGGCGCCATATATTCATAGTAGCTCCAAATATTTTTGGTGCCAAATATTCATAATAGTGCCATATAATAGCTCCCTATTATATCGCCAATAAAAGTGCCAATTAATAGCGCAAATAATAGCACCAATATTTGGCGCCATATTTGGCACCAACAATATTTGGCGCCAATATTTTGTGCCTGTATTTGGCGCTATTATTCAGTGCCAAATAATAGCGCCAATATTTTAACATTGAATAATAGTGCCAAATATTCATAACAGCGCCAATATTTTAACATTCAATATATTTTCAGTGTTATTCTAACATTCAATATAATAGTGCCAAATATATTTTCAGTTTTAGATTAATATTCATAATAGTGCCAATATTTTAATAGCGCCAATAATAGGGCCAGATAATAGCACCAAATATTTTTTTACGCCAAATAATAGCGACAAAAAATAGCGCCAATATTTTATCATTAATTAATAACTTCAAATATATTAATAGCTGAAAATAATTGCGCCTAATAATAGCGTCAAATAAAAGCGCCAAATAATTGCACCAAATATTTTCACCAACTAACTGCACCAAATAATTGCACCAAATAATAGCGCCAAATATTTTTAGGTGCCAAATATTCATAATAGTGCCAAAAATAGCGCCAAAAAATAGCACCACATAATAGTGCCAATAATAGCGCCAATATATTCATAGCACCAATATATTCATAATAGCACCAATATATAATTGCGTCAAATAATAGCACAAATATATTCATAAAAGTTCCAATAATAGCGCCAATATATTCATACCACCATTTATTCATAATAGCGCCAATATATTTATTGAGAAAAATAATTGTGCCTAATAATAGCACCAAATAATTGCGCCAAATAATTGCGCCTAATTATTGCGCCAAATAATTGTGCAAAATAATTGCGCCTAATAACAGCGCCATTTAATAGTGCCATATAATAGCGCCAAATATGTTTTGGTGAAAAATATATAAATACCGCCAATATATTGCGCCAAATAATTGCGCCAAATAATTGCACTAAATAATTGCGCCTAATAAAAGCGCCAAATAATAGCACCATATAATAGTGCCAAATATTCATAATAGCACCAAATAATATCACCAAATAATAGCGCCAAATAATAGCGCCAATAATAGCATCAAATTATGACGCCAATAATCATGCCAATATTTGCACCAATATTTAGCGCCAAATAATAGCACCAATATTTAAACATTCAATAATAGCGCCAATAAAAGCGCCAATAACAGCACAAATAATAGCGCTAATATATTCATAGCGCCATTTAATAGTGCTAAATAATAGCGCCATATAATAGCACCAAATATTCGCTCCATATAATAGCGCCAAATAATAGTGCCATATAATAGAGCCAAATAATCGTGCCAATATATAGCGCCAATATATTCATAGAACCATTCAATAGGGCCAAATAATAGAACCGTATAATAGTGCCAAATATTAGCGTCGTATAATAGCGCCGTATAATAGCGCCAAATAATAGCGCCATATAATAGCGCCAAATACAATGCACCAAATAATAGCACCAAATAATAGCGCCAAATAATAGCGCCAATAACATCACCAAATAATAGAGCCAAATATTCATAATAGTGCCAAATATTTGGTGCCATATATTCATAGTAGCGCCAATAAAAGCGCCAAATAATAGCCCCAATATTTGGCACCAATAATATTTGGCGCCAATATTGGGTGCCAATATTTTGACATTCAATAATAGCGCCAAATATTCATAATAGCGTCAATATTTTAACATTCAATATATTTTCAGTTTTATTTTAACATTTAATATAGTAGAGCCAAGTATATTTTCAGTGTTATTTTAATATTAATAATAGCACCAATATTTTAATAGCCCAAATATTTTAATAGCGCCAATAATAGCGCCAAATATAATTTGGCACCAAATAATATCACCACAAAATAGCGCCAATATTTTAACCTTCATTAATAGCGCCAAATATTCATATTAGCACCAATATATTAATAACAGCAAATAATTATGTCAAAAAATAGCGCCAAATAATTGCGCCCAATATTTTTTGGTGCCAAATATTCATAATAGCGACAAAAAATAGCGCCAAAAAATAGCGCCATATAATAGCGACAATCACAGCGCCAAATAATAGCGCCAATATATTCATAGCGCCAAAAAATAGCACCAATATATTCATAATAGCGACAATATATTATAGCGCCAGTATATTCATAATAGTGCCAATAGTAGCGCCAATAATAGCGCCAATATATTCATAGTACAATTTATTCATAATAGAGCCAATATATTTGTAACGCCAAATAATTGCGCCTAATAATAGCGCAAAATTATTGCGCTTAATAATTGTGCCAAATTATAGTGCCAATATTTTAACATTCATTAATAGCGCCAAATATTCATAATAACACCAATATATTAATAGTGCCAAATAAGTGCGCCTAATAATAGCGCCAAATAATAGTTCCAAATAAGTGCGCCAAATATTTGAGGCAAATAACTGCGCCAAATAATAGCATAAATAATAGCACCATATAATAGCACCAAATATTTTTGGGTGCCAAATATGCATAATAGCGCCAAAAAATAGTGCCAGAAAATAGCACAAAAAAAGAGCGCCAATAATAGTGCCAAATAATAGCGCCAATATATTCATAGCGTCAAATAATAGCACCAATATATTCATAATAGCGCCAATATATTCATAGCGTCAAATAATAGCACCAATATATTCATAATAGCGCCAAATAATAGCGCCAAAATATAATAGCGCCAAATAATAGTGCCAATATATTCATAATAGTGCAAATAATAGCGCCAATATATTCATAGTGCCAATTATTCATAATTGCGCCAATATATTTATAGCGCAAAATAATTGCACCAACTAATAGTGCCAAATAATAGAGCCAAATAATTGCGCCAAATAATTGAACCACATAATTGCACAAAATAATTGTGCCTAATAATAGTGCCAAATAATAGCGGCATATAATAGCGCCAAATATTTTTTGGCGCAAAATATATAAATAGCGCCAATATATTGCTCCAAATAATTGCGTGAAATAATTATGCCAAATACTTATGCCAAATAAAAGAGCCAAATAATAGCGCCATATAAAAGCGCCAAATATTTTTGGGCGCCAAATATTAATAATAGCGCCAAATAATAGCACCAAATAATAGCACCAATAATAGCGTCAAATTATAGCACCAATAATCGCGCCAATATTTGGCGTTATTATTTTGCACCAAATTATAGTGCCAATATTTAAACATTCAATAATCGTGCCAATAAAAGCGCCAATAATAGCACCAATAATAGCGCCAATAATAGCGCCAATATATTCATAGCGCCATTTAATAGCGCCAAAAAATAGGGCCATATAATAGCGCTAAATATTAGGGCCATTTAATAGCACCACATAATAGCGCCAAATCATAGTGCCATATAATAGCGCCAAATATAATAGCGTCAAATAATAGCATAATATATAGCGCCAATAACAGCGTCAATATATTCATAGCACCTTTTAATAGGGCCAAATAATAGCGCAAAATAATAGCGCCAAATATTAGCGCCAAATACTAGCGCCATATAATAGCGCTACATAATAGCGCCATATAATAGCGCCAAATAATAGCGCTAGATAATAGCGCCAATATAATAGCGCCACATAATAGCGCCAGATAATAACACCAAATAATATCACCAAATAATAGCACCAAATATTTGGCACCAAATATTCATAATAGAGCCAAATAATAGCGCCAAATAATAGCGCCAAATAATAGCGCAAATATTTTAACATTCAATATATTTTCATTGTTATTTTAACATTCAATATTATAGAGTGAAATATATTTTCAGTGTTATTTTAATATTCATAATAGCACTAATATTTTAATAGCACAAATATTTTAATAGCGCCAATAATAGCACCAAAGAATGGCGCCAAATATTATTTGGCACCAAATAATAGCGTCAATATTTTAACATTCATTAATAGCGCCAAATATTCAAAATAGTGCCAAAAATATTAATAGCAGCATATAATTGCGCCTAATAATAGCGCCAAATATTTGCGCCAAATAATAGCTCCAAATAACTGCGCAAAATAATAGCGCCAAATAATAGCGCCAAATATTTTTTGGCGCCAAATATTAATAATAGCGCCAAAAAATAGCACCAAAAAATAATGTCATATAATAGCACCAATAATAACGCCAAATAATAGCGCCAACAATAGCGCCAATATATTCATAGTGCCAAATAATAGCGCCAATATATTCATAATAGCGCCAATATATAATAACGCCAAATAATAGCGACAGTATATTCATAATAGTTCCAATATTAGCGTCAATATATTCATAGCGTCATTTATTCATAATAGCGCCAATATATTTATAGCGCCAAATAATTGCGCCAAATAATTGCGCCTAATAATAGCACCAAATATTAGCTTCAAATAATAGCGTCAAATAATTGCACCAAATAAAAGCACCAAATAATAGCGCCAATATTTTAACAGTCATTAATAGCGCCAAATATTTATAATAGCACCGATATATTAATAACGCCAAATAATAGCACCTAATAATAGCGGCAAATAATAGCGCCAAATAATTGCGTCAAATGTTTGTGCCAAATAACAGCGCCAAATAATACCACCAAATAATAATGCGATATAATGGCGCCAAATATTCGTAATAGCGCCAAAAAATAGCGCCAAAAAATAGCATCAAATAATTGCGCCAACAATAGCACCAATATATTCATAGCACCAAATAATAGCACCAATATATTTATAATATCCCCAATATATAATAGCACCGATATATTCATAATAGTTCCAATAATAGTGCCAATAATAGCGCCAATATATTCATAGCTCCATTTATACATAATAGCGCCAATATATTTATGGCGCAAAATAATAGGGCCAAATAATAGCCCCAAATAATAGCACCAAATAATTGCGCAAAGTAATTGTGCCAAATAATTGCGCCTAATAACAGCGCCAAATAATAGCACCATGTAATAGCGCCAAATATTTTTTGGCGCAAAATATATAAATAGCACCAATATATTGCACCAAATAAATGCGCCAAATAATTGCACCAAATAATTGCGCCAAATAATTGCGCCTAATAATAGTGCCAAATAATAGCACCATCTAATAGCGCTAAATATTTTTTAGCGCCAAATATTAATAATAGCACCAAATAATAGCGCCAAATAATAGCGCCAATAGTAGCGTTAAATTATGGCGCCAATAATCACGCCAATATTTGGCACCAATATTTGGCGCCAATACTTGGCGTTATTATTTTACACCAAATAATAGCGCCAATATATAAACATTCAATAATAGCACCAATAAAAGCACCAATAATAGCACCAACAATAGCGCCAATAATAGCACCATTATATAGCGCCAATAATAGCACCAATATATTCATAGCGCCATTTAATAGTGCCAAATAATAGCGCCATATAATTGCGCCAAATATTGGCCCCATATAATAGCAATATATAATAGCGCCATATAATAGCGCCAAATAATAGTGCCATATAGTAGAGCCAAATATAATAGCGCCAAATAATAGCGCCAATAATATCGCCAATATATTCATAGCGCCATTTAATATGGCTAAATAATAGCGCCATATAATCACGGCAAATATTAGCGCCACATAATAGCGTGATATAATAGCGCCATATAATAGCACCAAATAATAGTGCCATATAATAGCGCCATATAATAGCACCAAATAATATCGCCAAATAATTTCACCAAATAATAGCACCAAATATTTGGTTCCAAATATTCATAATTGCGCCAAATAATAGCGCCAAATAATAGCGCAAATAATGGCACCAAATAATAGAGTCAAATATTCATAATAGAGCCAAATATTTGGCTCCATATATTCATAGTAGCCCCAAATATTTTTTGGTGCCAAATATACATAATAGCACCAAATTATAGCGCCAATAATCGCACCAAATAATAGCGCCAATAATAGTGCCAATATTTGGCGACAATAATATTTGGGGCTATTATTTGGCGCCAAATAATAGCGCCAATATATTAACATTCAATAATAGCGCCAAATATTCATAATAGAGCCAATATTTTAAAATTACATATATTTTTAGTGTTATTTTAACATTCAATATAAAAGCGCCAAATATATTATCAATGTTATTTTAATATTCATAATAGCGCCAATATTTTAATAGCACCAATAATAGTGTCAAATTATAGCGCCAAATATTATTTGACACAAAATAATAGCGCCAAATAATAGTGACAAAAAATAGCGTCAATATTTTAACATTCATTAATAGCATCAAATATTCATAATAGCCCCAATATATTAATAGCGGCAAATAATTGCGCCTAATAATAGCGCCAAATAATAGCGCCAAATAAGTGCGCCAAATAATTGTGCCAAATAACTGCGCCAAATAACTACGCCAAATAATAGCGCCAAATATTTTTTGGCGCCAAATATTCATAATAGTGCCAAAAAATAGTGCCATATAATAGCGCCAAATATTTTTTGGCTCCAAATATTCATAATAGCGACAAATAATAGCGCTAAATAATAGCGCCAATAATAGCGTCAAATTATGGCACCAATAATCGTGCCAATATTTGGCGCTATTATTTTGCGCAAAATAATAGCGCCAATATTTAACCATTCAATAATAGCGCCAATGAAATTGCCAATAACAACACCAATAATAGCGCCATTATATAGCACCAATAATAGCACCAATATATTCATAGCTGCATTTAATAGCGCCAAATAATAGGCGCCATATAATAGCGCCAAATATTGGCGCCATATAATAGCCCCATATAATAGAGCCAAATAATAGCGCCATATAGTAGCACCAAATATAATAGTGCCAAATAATAGCACCAATATATAGCGCCAATAATATCGCTAATATATTCGTAGCGCCATTTAATAGGGCCAAATAATATTGCCAAATATTATCACCATATAATAGCGCGATATAATAGCACCATATAATAGCACCAAATAATAGCGCCATATAATAACACCAAATATAATAGCGTCAAATAATAGTGCCAAATAATAGCGCCTAATAATAGTTCCATATATTCATAGTAGCGCCAAATATTTTTTGGCACCAAATATTAATAATAGCGCCAAATAATAGCGCCAATAAAAGCGCTAAATAATAGCGCGAATATTTTAACTTTCAATAATTGCGCCAAATATTCATAATAGCGTCAATATTTTAACATTCAATATACTTTCAATGTTATTTTAACATTCAATATAATAGCGCCAAATATATTTTCAGTGTTATTTTAATATTCATAATAGCCTAAACATTTTAATAGCGCTAATATTTTAATAGCGCCAATATATTCATAGCGCCATTTATTTAAAATAGCGCCAATTTATTTATAGAGCAAAATAATTGCGCCTAATAATAGCGCCAAATAATAGCGCCAAATAATTGGGCCAAATAATTGCGCAAAATAATTTCGCCTAATAACAGTGCAAGATAATAGCGCCATATAATAGCACTAAATATTTTTGGCGAAAAATATATAAATAGTGCCAATATATTTCCCCAAATAATTGCACCAAATAATTGTGCCTAATAATAGCGCCATATAATATGTCAAATATTTTTTGGTGCAAATATTCATAATAGCGCCAAATAATAGCGCCAAATAAAAGCACCAAATAATAGTGAAAATAATAGCGTCAAATTATGGCACCAATAATCGCACCAATATTTGGCACTATTATTTTGCGCCAAATAATATATCCAATATTTAAACATTCAACAATAGCGCCAATAAAATTGCCAATAACAGCACCAATAATAGAGACATTATATAGCACCCTTATATAGCGCCAATATATTCGTAGCGTCATTTAATAGCGCCAAATAATAGCGTCATAGAATAGCGCAAAATATTGGTGCCATATAATAGCTTCATATAATAGCGCCAAATAATAGCGCCATATAGTAGCACCAAATATAATAGCGCCAAATAATAGCACCAATATATAGCGCCAATAATATCGCCAATATATTCATAGCGCCAATTAATAGGGCCAAATAATAGCACCATATAAAAGCGCCAAATATTAGGGCCATATAATAGCACGACATAATAGCGCCATATAATAGCACCAAATAATAGCGCCACATAATAATGCCTAATATAATAGTGCCAAATAATAGTGCCAAATAATAGAGGCAAATAATAGCGCCATATATTCATAGTAGCACCAAATATTTTTTGGCACCAAATATTAATAATAGGGCCAAATAATAGCGCTAATAAAAGCGCCAAATAATAGCGCCAATATTTTAACATTCAATATACTTTTAGTGTTATTTTAACATTCAATATAATAGCACCAAATATATTTTCAGTGTTATTTAAATATTCATAATAGCGCCAACATTTTTATAGCGCCAATATTTTAATAGCGCAAATAATAATGCAAAATAATAGTGCCAATATTTTAACATTCATTAATAGCACCAAATATTCATAATAGCGCTAATATATTAATAGCGGAAAATTATTGCGCATAATAAGAGCGCCAAATAATAGCGCCAAATAATATCGCCAAATAAATACGCCAAATATCAGCGCCAAATAACAGCGCCTAATAATAGCAGCATATAATAGCACCAAATATTTTTTGGCGCCAAATATTCATAATAGAGCCAAAAAATAGCGCCATATAACAGTGCCAATAATAGCGCCAATATATTCATAGATCCAAATAATAGCGCCAATATATACATAATAGCGCCAATATATAATAGCGCCAATTAATAGCCCTAGTATATTCATAATAGTGCCAATAATAGCGCCAAACAATTCATAGCGCCATTTATTCATAATAGCGCCAATATATTCATAGCGCCATTTATTCATAGTAGCGGCAATATATTTATAGCACCAAATAATTGCGCCTAATAATTGCGCCAAATAATTGCGCCAAATAATTGCACCAAATAATAGCGCCAATATTTTAACATTCATTAATATCTACAAATATTCATAATAGCGCCAATATATTAATAGCGCCAAATAATTGCGTCTATTAGTAGCGCCAAAAATAGCGCCATATAACTACGCCAAATAAGAGCGCCAAATAATTGCGCCAAATAATAGCGCCAAATAATAGCGTCTAATAATAGCGCTAATAATAAATAGCCCCATATAATAGTGCCAAATATTAGCGCCATATTATATCCCCATATAATAGCGCAAATCATAGCGCCATATAATAGCGCCAAATAATAGCACCAATATATCGCGCTAATAATAACGCCAATATTTTCATAGCACCATTTAATAGGGCCAAATAATAGCGCCATAAAATAGCACCAAATATTAGCGCCAAATATTAGCACCATATAATAGCGCTATATAATAGTTCCATATAATAACACCAAATAATAGCGCCATATAATAGCGCCAAACATAATAGCGGCACATTATAGTGTCAGATAATAGCGCCAAATAATATCACCAAATTATATGACCAAATATTTGGCGCCAAATATTCATAATAGCGCCAAATAATAGCGTCAAATTATGGCGCCAATAATTGTGCAAATATTTGGCGCTATTATATTGTGCCAAATAATAGCACGAATATTTAAACATTCAATAATAGCGCCAATAACAGTACCGATAATAGCACAAATAACAGAACCGCTAATCGCACCAATAATAGCGCCAATATATAGCACCAATATATTCATAATGCCATTTAATAGCGCCAAACAATAGCGTCATATAATAGCGCCAAATATTAGCGCCATATAATAGTGGCATATAATAGCGCCATATAATAGCGCGAAATAATAGAGCCATATTATAGCGCCGAATATAATAGCGCCAAATAATAGTGCCAATATATATCCCCAATAATAGCTCCAATATATTCATAGCGCCATTTAATAGGGCCAAATAATAGCACCACATAATAGCGACAAATATTAGCGCCATATAATAGCGCCAAATATTACCGCCATATAATAGCGCCAAATAATAGCGCCATATAATAGCGCCAAATATAATAGCGCCAAATAATAATGCCAAATAATAGCGCCAAATAATATCGCCAAATAATAGCACCAAATATTTGGCGCCAAATATTCATAATAGCGCCAAATATTTGGCGCCATATATTCATAATAGCGCCAAATATTTTTTGGTGCAAAATATTCATAATAGCGCCAAATAATAACGCCAAATTATAACGCCAATAAAAGCGCCAAATAATAGCGCCAATAATAGCGCCAATATTTGGCGCCAATATTTGTCACCAATAATATTTGGCGCCAATATTTTAACATTCAATAATAACACCAAATATTCATAACAGCGCCAATATTTTAACATTCAATATATTTTCAGTGTTATTTTAACATTCAATATAATAGCCCCAAATATATTTTCAGTGTTATTTTAATATTCATAATAGAGCCAATATTTTAATAGCACCAATATTTTAATAGCGCCAATAATAGCGCCAAATATATTTTCAGTGTTATTTTAATATTCATAATAGCGCCAATATTTTAGTAGCGCTAATATTTTAATAGCGCCAATAATAGCACCAAATAATGGCGCCAAATATTATTTGGCACCAAATAATAGTGCAAAAAATAGCGCCAATATTTCATTAATAACGCCAAATATTCATAATAGTGCCAATATATTAATAGCGGCAAATAAAAGCGCCAAATAGCTGCGCCAAATATTAGCACAAAATAACTGCGCCAAATAATTGCGCCAAATAATAGCGCCATATAATAGCGCCAAATATTTTTTGGTGCCAAATATTCATAATACCGCCAAAAAATAGCGCCATATACTAGAGCTAATAATAGCGCCAAATAATAGCGCCAATAACGGTGCCAATATATTAATAGCGCCAAATAATAGCGCCAATATATTCATAATAGCGCCAATATATAATAGCGCCAAATAATAGCGCCAGTATATTCATAATAGTGCCAATATTAGCGCCAATATATTCATAGCACCATTTATTCATAATAGCGCCAATATATTTATAGCGCCAAATAATTCTGCCTCATAGTAGCGCCAAATAATAGTGCCAAATAATTGCGCCAAATAATTATGCCAAATAATAGAGCCAATATTTTAACATTCATTAATATTGCCAAATATTCCTAATAGCGCCAATATATTAATAAAGCCAAATAATTACGCCTAATAATAGCACCAAATAAGAGAGCCAAATAACTGCACCAAATAATAGCTTCAAATAATACCGCCAAATAATAGTGCCATATAATAGTGCCAAATATTTTTTGGCGCCAAATATTCATAATAGCGCCACAAAATAACACCATATAATAGCGCCAAATAATTGCGCCAAATAACTGCTTCATATAATAGCGCCAAATAATAGCGCCAAATAATAGCGCTATATAATAGCGCCAAATATTTTTTGGCGCCAAATATTTATAATAGCGCCAAAAAATATCGCCATATAATAGAGACAAATAATTGCGCCTAATAATAGCGCCAATATATTCATAATAGTGCCAATATATTATAGCACCAAATAATAGCGCCATTATATTCATAATAGTGCCAATAATAGCGCCAGTAATAGTGCCATTAATTCATAATAGCGCCAATATATTTATAGCGCCAAATAGTTGCGCCTAATAATAGTGCCAAATAATTGCGCCAAATAATTGCTCCAAATAATAGTGCCAATATTTTAATATTCATTAATAGCGCCAAATATTCATAATAGAGCCAATATATTAATAACACCAAATAAGTGCTCCAATTAATAACGACAAATAATAGCGCCAAAAAATAGCACCATATAATAGCACCAAGTATTTTTTGGCGCCAAATATTCATAATAGCGCAAAATAATAGCACCAAATAATAGCGCCAAATAATAGCACCAATAATATCGTCAAATTATGGTGCCAATAATAGCACCAATATATTCATTGTGCCAAATAATAGCGCCAATATATTCATAATATGGCCAATATATAATAGCATCAAATAATAGTGCCAATATATTCATAATAGTGCCAATAATAGTTCCAATAATAACGCCAATATATTCATAGTGCCATTTATTCATAATAGCGCCAATATATTTATAGCACAAAATAATTGCGCCTAATAATAGCGTCAAATAATAGCGCCAAATAATTGCGCCAAATAATTGCGCCAAATAATTGCGCCAAATAATTGCGCCAAATAATTGCGCAAAATAATTGTGCCTAATAACAGCGCCAAATAATATCGGCATATAATAGAGCCAAATGTTTTTTGGTGGAAAATATATAAATAGCGCCAATTTATTGCGCCAAATAATTGCGCCAAATACTTGCGCCTAATAATAGCGCCAAATAATAGCACCATATAATAGAGACAATAATAGCACCAATGATAGCGCCAATAATAGCATCAATAATAACACCAATATATTCATAGCGCCATTTAATAGCGCAAAATAATAGCACCATATAATAGCGCAAAATATAAGCCCCATATAATAGCGCAAATCATAGTGTCGTATAGTAGCGCCAATATATCGCGCCAATAATAGCGCAAATATATTCGTAGCGCCATTTAATAGGGCCAAATAATAGCACCAATAATAGAACCAATAATAGCACCAATAATAGCGCCGATAATAGCACCAATAATAGCGCCAATAATAACACCAATAATAGCGCCAATAATAGCACCAATAATAGAGCCAATAATAGCACCAATATATTCATAGCGCCATTTTATAGCGCAAAATAATAGCACCATATAATAGCGCCAAATATAAGCGCCATATAATAGCCCCATATAATAGCGCAAATTATAGCGTCATATAGTAGCGCCAAATAATAGCGCCAATATATCGCGCCAATAATAGCGCCAATATATTCGTAGCGCCATTTAATAGGGCCAAATAATAGCGCCATAAAATAGCACCAAATATTAGCGCCAAATATTAGTACCATATAATAGCGCAATATAATAGCACCATATAATAACGCCAAATAATAGCGCCAAATATAATAGCGGCACATAATAGCATCAGATAACAGTGCCAAATAATATCACCAAATAATAGCACCAATTATTTGGCGCCAAATATTCACAATAGCGCCAAATAATAGCGCCAAATAATAGCACCAAATAATAGCGCAAATAATAGAGAGAAATAATAAAGCCAAATATTCATAATAGCACCAAATATTTGGCGCCATATATTCATAGTAGTACCAAATATTTTTTGGCGCCAAATATTCATAATAGCGGCAAATTATAGCGCCAAATTATAGCACCAATATAAGCGCCAAATAATAGCGCCAATAATAGCGTCAATATTTGGCGGCAATCTTTGGCGCAAATATTTGGCGCTATTATTTGGCGCCAAATAATAGCACCAATATTTTAACATTCAATAATAGCGCCAAATATTAATAATAACACCATTATTTTAACATTCAATATAATATCGCCAAATATATTTTCAGTGTTATTTTAATATTCAAAATAGCCTCAATATTTTAATAGCACCAATATTTTAATATCACCAATAATAGCGCCAATGTATGGCGCCAAATATTATTTGGCGCTAAATAATAGCACCAATATTTTAACATTCATTAATATCGCCAAATATTCATAAAAGTGCCAATATATTAATAGCGGTATATAAATGCACCTCATAATATCACCAAATAATAGCGCTAAATAATAGCACCATATAATAGCACATACTATTTTTTTGTGCCAAATATTCATAATAGCGCAAAAAAATTCCGCCAAAAAATAGCACCAAAAAATTGCGCAAAAAAAGCGCCAATAATAGCGCCAAATAATTGCGCCAATAAATTCATAGCACCAAATAATATCGCTAATATATTCATAGTAGCGCCAATAAATAATAGTGAAAAAAAATAGCACCAGTATATTCATAATAGTGCCAATATTAGCACCAATATATTCATAGTGCCATTTATTCATAATAGCGCCAATATATTTATAGAGCCAAATAATTGCGCCTAAAAATATCGCCAAATAATAGCGCCAAATGATTGCGCCAAATAATTGTGCCAAATAATAGCGCCAATATTTTAACATTCATTAATAGCGCCAAATATTCATAATAGCGCCAATATATTAATAGTGCCAATATATTAATAGTGTCAAATAACTGCGCCTAATAATAGCGCCAAATAATAGGGCCAAATAATAGGGCCAAATAATAGGGCCAAATTTTATTTAACTCAACTGAAAACCCCAAAACTTAACTTTCAACCCGCAACAAACGCAACTCCCAAAAAGGTCTCTTTAAGCGAATATCGGCGCTGCGAGTTCATCGGTGCCCTCGGATTTCAATTCCGAGCACCGGATCAAAAGTTAGGAATTCCCGCTCGTTCGTTCACTGAACGTACCCGAGCCAAACTTCGGAAATTATTTCTGGGCACTCCGGGCCTCGGAATCAGGTGCCGTCTGAAACCGCGCTCTTGTAAAATTCTAAAGAAAATTAAGAAAAAAAAAATTTCCCTTGAATTTTACGGGTCTTTACATTACTCCCACCTCAGGGATTTACGTCCCCGTAAAGATACAACAAAAACTGGGGAAACAAATGAGGGTACTGAGCACGCATCTGAGCCTCCCGCTCCCATGTGCTCTCCTGGAGATTCCCGTGCTGCCATCTGATGCGCACAAGAGGAATCGATCGCCCACGCAGGACCCGCTCCTGTCGATCCTCTATCTCCACCGGGATCTCCGTAAAAGTCGCCCCATCGTCAACGTCAAGCTCCCCATGATCAATGATGTGCGTCGGGTCGTGCACGTATCTCCTCAGCTGAGATACGTGGAAGACGTCGTGCACTCGGTGCAACTGAGGTGGTAGAGCCAGGCGATAAGCCACCTCACCAATCCTACTGAGAATCTGGAAAGGTCCGATGAAGCGCGGAGATAACTTGCCGCCTCGGCCAAATCTCTGAATACCACGTCGAGGTGAGACCCGCAAGAAGACGTGGTCGCCATCCTCGAACTCCAGTGGCCTCTGCCTCCTGTCAGCGTATGACTTCTGCCGGCTCTGAGCTGTCCTCATCCGCTCCTGGATGACCTGGACCTTCTCTGTCGTGGCCTGGACCATCTCCGGTCCCACCAGTGCTGACTCCCCAGGGTCTGTCCAGCACAAAGGAGATCTACATGGTCGGCCGTACAACGCCTCGTATGGTGCCATCCCGATGGTGGAGTGGTAGCTATTGTTGTATGCGAACTCCACCAAGGGTAGGTGGTCCTCCCAGCTACGATCAAAGTCGAGGACACATGCGCGGAGCATGTGCTCGAGAGTCTGAATGGTCCTCTCCGTCTGACCATCTGTCTGAGGGTGAAAAGCTGTGCTAAGACGTAGCTGCGTCCCGAACGCCTCCTGTAACCCCTTCCAAAGCCGGGAAGTAAAGCGGGCATCTCGATCGGAAACGATAGATGATGGCACGCCGTGGAGCCGCACAATCTCCTGAACATAGAGACTTCCCAAGCTCTCCACCGAGCCCTGCTCTCTGATGGGTAAGAAGTGTGCCGACTTGGTGAGTCGGTCAACAATCACCCAGATGGAGTCGTGACCTCTGGAAGAGCGTGGAAGTCCAGTCACGAAGTCCATAGATATGCCGTCCCACTTCCACTCCGGAACCTCCAAGGGCTGTACCAAGCCTGCTGGTACTTGATGCTCTGCCTTCACCTGCTGACAGGTGAGGCATCGAGAAATGAACTCTGCTACAGCCTTCTTCATACCCGGCCACCAATGCTGTCGTCTGAGGTCCTGGTACATCTTCGCCACTCCAGGATGTACCGCCAAAGGAGAAGTGTGAAACTCTCTCAGCACTTCCTATCGCAAAGCTACTGGTACCATGGTACGTCCTCTGAAAAGGATGTCGTGCTCTGATCCAAGGGAGAAACCATCAGGTGCCTGTCCCGAGGATATCTGTGCACGCCGTGTCTCACAGTCAGCGTCCCCGTGCTGTGCCTCCCTGACTCGCTGCAGTAGTGGAGGAGTGACTGTGAGAGACTGAAGAAAGGCTGCTCCATCTCTATCCACGAAGGATATCTGCAAAGAGGCTAGCTGCTCCGTCGCCTCCTCAAGTAGCTGAATGCCCGTCCTCCTGCTGAGGGCATCGGCTACTACGTTCCCCTTCCCAGGAGTATAGACTATCTCAAAGTCATAGTCCTGGAGGAACTCGAGCCATCGTCGCTGTCTCAGGTTCAGGTCCTTCTGCGAGAAGATATACCTGAGACTCTGATGATCGGAAAAGACTGTAAAGCGCTCGCCCATCAGATAGTGTCGCCATGTCTTCAGAGCGAAGACCACTGCTGCTAACTCCAGGTCATGGGTAGCGTAGTTCTGCTCATGCGGCCTCAACTGACGTGATCCATAAACGATCACGGCCCGCTCCTGTATCAGAACACATCCGAGTCCGGTCCCTGATGCATCGCAGTAGACTACGTACCCTACTCCCTCCTCAGGCAACCTCAAGATAGGTGCGCTAGTCAATCTCTGTCTCAGCTCCTGGAAGCTCTGCTGACATCTGTCTGACCACACGAAGGGTTTCCCCTTCTTCGTCAAAGCCGTGAGTGATGCCGCAACTCTGGAGAAGTTCGGCACAAATCTCCGATAGTATCTAGCTAGTCCCAAGAAACTCCGAACCTCAGTCACGCTCCTGGGTGGCTCCCATGCTAACACAGCCTCAATCTTCGCGGGATCCACTGAAACTCCTGCCTCAGAGATAACGTGTCCCAAAAAGTGGACCTCACGTATCCAGAACTGGCACTTCGAGAGCTTACCATAAAGCTGGTGCTCTCGGAGTGTGTCAAGAACAACTCTCAAGTGATAGGCGTTCTCCTCCTCTGTCGTAGAGTAAATCAGAATGTCGTCGATGAAGACCACGACAAACCGATCGAGGTATGGCTGAAAGATCCTGTTCATGAGAGCCATGAACACTGCTGGAGCATTGGTTACACCGAAAGGCATAACCAAGAACTCATAGTGGCCATACCGACATCTGAAGGCCGTCTTCTGCACATCCTCGTCTCTGACTCTGAGCTGATGATAGCCTGACCTAAGGTCTATCTTCGAGAACCACCGTGCTCCCTTGAGCTGATCAAAGAGGTCATCAATCCTCAGTAGCGGATACTTGTTCCTCACTGTCACCTGGTTCAGGCGACGATAGTCAACACAAAGTCGCAAGCTCCCGTCCGCCTTCTTGGCGAACAATATCGGGGAAGCCCAAGGTGAAACACTGGGTCGGATGAATCCCTTGCCCTGCAAGTCCTCCAACTGTACCCGTAGCTCTCGAAGCTCGGCGGGGGCCATCCGATATGCTGGAGTGGATATCGGGGCTGTCCCGGGGTACAAGTCAATATAAAAGTCTACCTCTCTGCGAGGAGGTAGCCCTGGAACGTCGTCGGGAAAAACGTCCACAAACTGATCCACCACTACAGGAAAACCAGGACTCCGCACGTCAACTGCTCCAAGGATAAGGCTAGCCAACTGATGAGTGATGGGCTGTCCTCTCCTCCACGGAAGTCCATCCTATACTGCTAAGGCTCCCTTCTCGCCGGTGAAGGTGAACCTGCTCCCGTCGGTGCGTACACATCGCACCTTGCGCCTAAAACAGTCAATCTGTGCATGGACCGTAGATAGCCAATCCATGCCCAAGATGACATCGTAAGGCCTCGACGCTGCTACAAGAAGATCCCAGCCGAAGCTCTCGCCTCCTAGAGTGAGCTCACACTACCGGCACCAGTGCGTAATCATCGAGTCTGCTCCCGTAGGAGTCTCTAGCCGTAAGGATCGAGCCAACGGCTCTGTCGGAATCTCCGAGCTCCGAACAAGGGCAGCGGCTATGAAAGAATGACTCGCTCCTGTGTCTATAAAAACTGCAGCAAGGGTGGAATAGACACAGATAGTACCTCGAATCATCTCAGGTGCGCCGTGGTCGTAGGCCTCTGCTGCCTGGAGCTGTGCCTGTCGCTGCCCGCCAGCTCCCTGTGGTCGGGGTGGACCTCTTGGTGGTGGTGGTGGTAGAGCCTCAAAGCGTCGGCCACCACCGGCTACTCGTCCAGCTCCTCTGCCTCGTCCGCCTCCTCCCTGCGGACCGCCACGGTCGACCCTCTGCCTCTGCCTCGGTGGTCCATCAACTGACTGCTGCTCCTCGGCACGACGGGTCGGGCAGTCGCGAGCCATGTGGCCCTGCCCGCCGCACGAGTAGCACTGTCTGCCTCTCGTAAGACTGGCTCCGCGCTGTGTGCCCCGCACTGCTGAGCCAGTGCCCTGAGATCGTCGGCCTGAAGGTCTGGTCTGTCTGGACCCCTGAGTCATCCGTCGACTGCCTGCTGCAGATGACTCTGCCACGTGCCGCCCTGCGGTGGGTCGCTGTGCTGGTGTAGACTCAGCAAGGAAGCTCTCGATCAGAAGACCCCGCTCCAGTACTCCTTTCTGAGTCGGTATGCTGAGGGAGATCAGCGATGCCCTGATCTCGTGTCTCAAACCCTGATCGAAGGTCCGGGCCCGGAAGAATGGGTCTCGTACCATGTCGGTCGAGTAGCGCGAGAGATCGGTAAATCTCGCCGAGTACTGAGCGACCGTCATGCTGCCCTGCCGCAGCTGTAGAAGCTCCTGGATACGCACCGCACGAAGGGTGGCTGGGACGAACTCCGAGCGGAAGAGGCTCTCAAAGTCCGTCCAAAGTAGAGATGCCTCATCGTGCACCTGGAGCATCAAGCTCCACCATCGTCCTGCTGCTGCGTGTAATAGGCTCGCAGCGAGGATCACCATGAGGTCTGCTAGTGTCCTCACTAGCCTAAACACTCGAACCACTGCCTCCAGCCAGTCCTCTACTGCATGGGGATCCGTCTCCCCGCGAAACCTGGGCGGTCGCTGGCGCTGAAACTCATGCAGTGCGCTGAGGCGACGTGCATCGTCAGCGGCTGCTGCTGGAAGCATCGGGGGCTCGGCGGGTAAAGCTACCGCCGGTGCCACTACTGGAAAAGGGCCCTGCACCGAGGCCTCGTCGCTCGGTGGGCTGTCGTCTCGCTCGACTCTCGGAACCCTAGCTGGCTGCCGTCGTGGGGCCATCCTGAAAAGGAAACAGGTGCGCCACGGTTAGAACAGTATACCTGGTGAGCTGATATAAGTAATCACAAAGAAAACTTTGAAACACACACGCAATCAATGTTTTCGTGCATTAAGTCGGAAATCAGAAGTCAGGGTCCTGGTGTACGGATACGTCGGCCGCCGCACCAACACTAGACTCCCTGGACTGATATCCACACTCAATACGCTAAACATTATTTCTTCACATAGAAAAGATCAGAGTTCGCTGTAGAACCGAACTCCTCTGATACCAATTTGTCACGACCCGCCCTCGGGGTCCGTGCCGTGACTACCCCAAGCCCGCCTTCCATAGGCCAGGGGCTGGCGACTAGCACCAAGGTGTAAATCCCGGTAAAAAGCGAAGGCATTGCCTTTGAAAAGTAAACACACACCACAGAGTAAACAAGCGGAAAGTAAACACTAAACAAGGCAGAGTACAACTGAAAGTGCGGAAAAGTAAACGGGCCGGAATACAAACCCAAACTGAAAGTAAAGTACAACTCGAAAAGGGAAAAACAGCAACTGAAAAGTAAAAGCTGCTACTCCGAGCTGTCCACTGGAAATCCCACCTGAAGGGTGGGTACAGATAGCTCCTCTGCTCCACGGGTCCCGCCGTCCGCTCCGTGCACGTCCCGCCCAGTGGTCCACCTCCGGGTACCGTCCCACTCTGCAAGCCTCAGCTAAGGTCAACGCTGTCCGTCGTCTGCAACCAACACAACGTAGTGCGGGCGAAGCCCGTGCAGGGGTGAGTATAAGCTACTCAGTAGGGACCCCGAGACCCCTGAAGGTCTCTCAAATCCACAAAGGATAAACCACGAATAAAAGTAACAATCACGAAGTAACAACTGACACTGCTTAGGTATATGCCCATACATATACCTAAGTCATCAATTCAAATACGCTCCAACCTCCGAGCCCAAGTACAACTCAGTCCACACAGGATAGTAAACGTATTCCACACAGGAAAGCAAAACGTAATCCACACAGGATTGCACAACACAATCCACACAGGAAAGCAATAGGATTCAGCTCACACAGGTATACTTCTTCAAGGACGTTAAAGATGATCACTGATCCATCTAAGTCGTCGGACCCACGAAGGATCGATAGGTAACTAACCCCCGCAAAGACCCACACAGGATCGGGTTCACACAGAACCTGTAGGCGCCGGCTCACACAGAACCGCTGAGCGCAAGGACCCACACAGGATCGGGCCCACACAGGACCTGTAGCACTGATCCACGAAGGATCGCTGAGTGCTGTAGTCGTCGTCGTCGAATCCACACAGGATCTCTGTACTGTCGTCGTCGAATCCACAAAGGATCTCTGTACTGTCGTCGTCGCAGTCACAGTAGCAGTCGTAGCAGTAGAACAGTCGCAGCCAGCATTAGGGTTCCCGCACACAGCAAGCTCATACGGAGGGTCCGCTCCACGAGCCGAGAGGCTGATACATCAACTGTCACGAAGACCGAAGTTGATGTATCCAAAAGTTCCGTATCGTCAACAGGAACTCAACGCAACAGACGGCGCGTCGATCGGACGCCCGGTCTGAGAGTTATTGGCATTTTCGTCTCCGGGGACCGGTTGGTTTTTAAGGCAAAACCAACCCGACCGTACTCCACCTGCGTCCAAACCTCGGGCGGAGTATGCCAAAAGATCCGTCTCACTAAGGAGAACACTACGCGACTGACGGCACGTCAATCGTACGTCCGTAGCTCAAGATATGAGCGTTTTCACTCTGAAGGCCCGGTTGGTTTCGTGAACGAACCAACCCGGCCGAACTCAAAGTAAACCGAAACCTTGAGTGCAATATACCTAAACGACCATCTCGATCCAAGGATCGCGTTGCCGCAGACGGTTCGTCATTCGGAGGTCCGAGGCTCAAGTTATGGGCTAAAAACCATTTCTGGTTCGAAACGGGGGGGTCCGGGTCCGGGCCGACCCGGCCCGACCCCCCCCCCCCCCCCCGGGGCGGCGTGGCGGGCCGCGGAGGCCGCGGCGGCTTGGCGGCTGGCGCCGCACGAGGTGGGCACGCGGGGGCAATCAAGCCCCCGCTGTTTGGTTAGGCGGCGCGGCCTTATGCCGCGCCATTTGCAGGAAACGGCCCCCGCATGTGGGGGCCGGCTGGAAACGAATCGGGGGGCTGCTGCCCCCCCCCTCCTTTAAAGAACCGCCCCCCTCATTAAGAGGGGGTTTTGTTGAACCGGCCGGGGGATTTATTCCCCCGGTTTTATGTCGTCCGGCCGGCCAGCTGACCGGCCGGTTTTTACCAACGGGACCGGAAATTCCGGTCCCGCCTTCGACTTCCGACGCCGGCGGCCCGGCCGCCGGTCTTCACATCCCGCCGCGGCCCGGATCCGGCCGCGGTCTCCTCGTCCCGCCGCGGCCCGGAACCGGCAGCGGTGTTCGTCGTCCGGCGCGGTGCGACGGCACCGCGCCCCTTTCGCCGTGCCATGATTCTTTTCAACGCGGCGCGACGGCGTCGCGTTCTTGAAGATTTTTCCTCAACGTAGCGCGACGGCGCCACATAAAATATTTGCACGATCATCCGCGTGGTGCGACGGCACCACGCCACTTGCTTCCACACGCATGAATAAACATGAACGATGGAGGGGGGTTCGGCCGTGTTCATGCGGTCCGGCCCCCCTCACGTTAAAATAAATAACTCAACTTAAACATTCAAGCCTCAAGTTAGACATGCGAGATCCACGTTCAAGAAATGGAATAAATAAATAATGAATCAACAACCCCTACCTCGGGTTTAAGATTCGAAGATTCGTCTACGTTCCGCGGAAGATGGCGTCGCGGAGGTCGGGCGTCGCGGTCGTCGTTCGTCAAATCCGTTGACGAAGAGATATGCCCGAAGAGATACGTCATTGGCGAATCTTCGTATGCTGACGAAGAAGGTCCGAGGAGGAAGCGGCGTTCCCTCTTGTTGACACCGAGGACGAAGAAGAGAGGCGTCGTTCTTCGTCGGAGTTTGAGCGTTCTTCGTTCTTCGTCAGAGCTTGAAGATGAAGGGGAAGCTCTCAAAAAGCTCTAAAGGAGACAAACAAACAACCCATAATAAAATAAGATAACATCTTATTTTATTATTACAAAACACATTAGAATTTCAAAAGTTTGAAATTCAAAAAGGTTTAACTCCCATAATTAATTAAGTAAGTCAAGTCAATTAAGAGGGGGTTAAGGGAACTTGAAAAGTCTAGGGGTTCGTGTGGGCCCCACCACACTTAATCCTCCCAAGGGAGGTTAAGTGGGTGTGGGTCCCACTTCCAACCCCCTTTGGTAGGTTTTTAACAAACTAAAAATAAAATTTGTCTTACACAAATTTTATTTAACTCAACTGAAAACCCCAAAACTTAACTTTCAACCCGCAACAAACGCAACTCCCGAAAAGGTCTCTTTAAGCGAATATCGGCGCTGCGAGTTCATCGGTGCCCTCGGATTTCAATTCCGAGCACCGGATCAAAAGTTAGGAATTCCTGCTCGTTCGTTCACTGAACGTACCCGAGCCAAACTTCGGAAATTAATTCCGGGCACTCCGGGCCTCGGAATCAGGTGCCGTCTAAAACCGCGCTCTTGTAAAATTCTAAAGAAAATTAAGAAAAAAAAAATTTCCCTTGAATTTTACGGGTCTTTACATAATAGCACCAAATAATATCACCAAATAATAGCACCAAATATTTGGCACCAAATATTCATAATAGCGCCAAATAATAGCGCAAATATTTTAACATTCAATATATTATCATTGTTATTTTAACATTCAATATTATAGCGTGAAATATATTTTCAGTGTTATTTTAATATTCATAATAGCACTAATATTTTAATAGCACATATATTTTAATAGCGCCAATAATAGCACCAAAGAATGGCGCCAAATATTATTTGGCACCAAATAATAGCGCCAATATTTTAACATTCATTAATAGCACCAAATATTCAAAATAGTGCCAAAATATTAATAGCCGCATATAATTGCACCTAATAATAGCGCCAAATTATTGCACCAAATATTTGCGTCAAATAACTGCGCAAAATAATAGCGCCAAATAATAGCGCCAAATATTTTTTGGCACCAAATATTCATAATAGCGCCAAAAAATAGCACCAAAAAATAGTGTCATATAATAGCACCAATAATAACACCAAATAATATCGCCAACAATAACGCCAATATATTCATAGCGCCAAATAATAGCGCCAATATATTCTTAATAGCGCCAATATATAATATCGCCAAATAATAGCGACAATATATTCATAATAGTGCCAATAATAGCACCAATATATTCATAGCGCCATTTATTCATAATAGCGCCAATATATTTATAGCGCCAAATAATTGCGTCTAATAATAACACCAAATAATAGCGCCAAATAATAGCGCCAAATAATTGCGCCAAATAATAGCACCAAAAAATAGCGCCAATATTTTAACATTCATTAATAGCGCCAAATATTCATAATAGCACCGATATATTAATAATTCCAAATAATAGCGCCTAATAATAGCGCCAAATAATAGTGCCAAATAATTGCGTCAAATGTTTGTGCCAAATAACTGTGCCAAATAATACCACCAAATACAAATGCGATATAATGGCGCCAAATATTCGTAATAGCGCCAAATAATAGTGCCAAAAAATAGCGTCAAATAATTGCACCAATAATAGCGCCAATATATTAATAGCACCAAATAATAGCGCCAATATATTTATAATATCCCCAATATATAATAGCGCCAATATATTCATAATAGTGCCAATAATAGTGCCAGTAATAGCGCCAATATATTCATAGCTCCATTTATTCATAATAGCGCCAATATATTTATGGCGCAAAATAATAGCGCAAAATAATAGCCCCAAATAATAGCACCAAATAATTGCGCAAAATAATTGCGCCAAATAATTGCGCCTAATAACAGCGCCAAATAATAGCACCATGTAATAGCGCCAAATATTTTTTGGCGCAAAATATATAAATAGCACCAATATATTGCACCAAATAATTGCGCCAAATAATTGCACCAAATAATTGCGTCAAATAATTGCACCTAATAATAGCGCCAAATAATAGCGTCATCTAATAGCGCTAAATATTTTTTAGCGCCAAATATTAATAATAGCACCAAATAACAGCGCCAAATAATAGCGCCAATAGTAGCGTTAAATTATGGCGCCAATACTTGGCGTTATCATTTTACGCCAAATAATAGTGCCAATATATAAACATTCAATAATATCACCAATAAAAGTGCCAATAACAGCACCAATAATAGCGCCAATAATAGCACCATTATATAGCGCCAATAATAGCACCAATATATTCATAGCGCCATTTAATAGTGCCAAATAATAGCGCCAAATATTGGCGCCATATAATAGCACCATATAATTGCACCAAATAATAGTGCCAATAATATCGCCAATATATTCATAGCGCCATTTAATATGGCCAAATTATAGCGCCATATAATCACGGCAAATATTAGCGCCATATAATAGCACGATATAATAGCGCCATATAATAGCGCCAAATAATAGTGCCATATAATAGCGCCATATAATAGCACCAAATAATAGCGACAAATAATTTCGCCAGATAATAGCACCAAATATTTGGTTCCAAATATTCATAATTGCGCCAAATAATAGCGTCAAATAATAGCGCCAATAATGGCGCCAAATAATAGATCCAAATATTCATAATAGAGCCAAATATTTGGCGCCATATATTCATAGTAGCACCAAATATTTTTTGGGGCCAAATATTAATAATGGCACCAAATTATAGCGCCAATAAACATGCCAAATAATAGCGCCAATAATAGCACCAATATTTGGCGACAATAATATTTGGCGCTATTATTTGGCGCCAAATAATAGCGCCAATATATTAACATTCAATAATAGCGCCAAATATTCAGAATAGAGCCAATATTTTAAAATTAAATATATTTTTAGTGTTATTATAAAATTCAATATAAAAGCGCCAAATATATTTTCAATGTTATTTTAATATTCATAATAGCACCAATATTTTAATAGCACCAATAATAGTGCCAAATAATAGCGCCAAATATTATTTGACACAAAATAATAGCACCAAATAATAGTGCCAAAAAATAGCGTCAATATTTTAACAGTCAGTAATAGCATCAAATATTCATAATAGCCCCAATATATTTATAGCGGAAAATAATTGCGCCTAATAATAGCGCCAAATAATAGCGCCAAATAATTGTGCCAAATAACTGCGCCAAATAACTGCGCCAAATAATAGCGCCAAATATTTTTTGGCGCCAAATATTCATAATAGCGCCAAAAAATAGTGCCATATAATAGCGCCAAATATTTTTTGGCTCCAAATATTCATAATAGCGACAAATAATAGCGTTAAATAATAGCGCCAATAATAGAGTCAAATTATGGTGCCAATAATCGTGCCAATATTTGGCGCTATTATTTTGCGCCAAATAATAGCCCCAATATTTAACCATTCAATAATAGTGCCAATGAAATTGCCAATAACAACACCAATAATAGCGCCATTATATCGCACCAATAATAGCACCAATATATTCATAGCGCCATTTAATAGTGCCAAATAATAGGCCCCATATAATAGCGCCAAATATTGGCTCCATATAATAGCCCCATATAATAGCGCCAAATAATAGCGCCTTATAGTAGCACCAAATATAATAGCGCCAAATAATAGCACCAATATATAGTGCCAATAATATCGCCAAAATATTCATAGCGCCATTTAATAGAGCGAAATAATAGCGCCAAATATTAGCACCATATAATAGCGCGATATAATAGCGCCATATAATAGCATCAAATAATAGCGCCATATAATAACGCCAAATATAATAGCGCCAAATAATAGTGCCAAATAATAGCGCCTAATAATAGTGCCATATATTCATAGTAGCGTCAAATATTTTTTGGCACCAAATATTAATAATAGCGCCAAATCATAGTGCCAATAAAAGCACCAAATAATAGCGTGAATATTTTAACTTGTAATAATTGCGCAAAATATTCATAATAGCGTCAATATTTTAACATTCAATATACTTTCAATGTTATTTTAACATTCAATATAATAGCGCCAAATATATTTTCGGTGTTATTTTAATATTCATAATAGCCTAAACATTTTAATAACGCCAATATTTTAATAGCGCCAATAATAACGCACCAATAATATCGCCAATATATTCATAGCGCCATTAATTAAAAATAGCGCCAATTTATTTATAGCGCAAAAATAATAGCGCCTAATAATAGCGCCAAATAATTGCGCCAAATAATTGCGTCAAATAATTGGGCCAAATAATTGCGCAAAATAATTGCGCCTAATAACAGCGCAAGATAATAGCGCCATATAATAGCACCAAATATTTTTGGTGCAAAATATATAAATAGCACCAATATATTTCCCCAAATAATTGCGCCAAATAATTGTGCCATATAATTGCGCAAAATAATTGTGCCAAATAATTGTGCCTAACAATAGCGCCATATAATATGTCAAATATTTTTTGGTGCAAATATTCATAATAGCGCCAAATAATAGCGCCAAATAAAAGCACCAAATAATAGTGACAATAATAGCGTCAAATTATGGCACCAATAATCGCACCAATATTTGGCACTATTATTTTGCGCCAAATAATATAGCCAATATTTAAACATTCAACAATAGCGCCAATAAAATTGCCAATAACAGCACCAATAATATCTCCATTATATAGCGCCCTTATATAGCGCCAATATATTCATAGCGTCATTTAATAGCGCCAAATAATAGCGCCATAGAATAGCGCCAAATATTGGCGCCATATAATAGCTTCATATAATAGCGCCAAATAATAGCACCGTATAGTAGCACCAAATATAATAGCGTCAAATAATAGCACCAATATATAGCGCCAATAATATCGCCAACATATTCATAGCGCCATTTAATAGGGCCAAATAATAGCGCCATATAAAAGCGCCAAATATTAGGGCCATATAATAGCGCGACATAATAGCGCCATATAATAGCATCAAATAATAGCGCCATATAATAATGCGTAAAATAATAGTGCCAAATAATAGTGCCAAATAATAGAGACAAATAATAGCGCCATATATTCATAGTAGCGCCAAATATTTTTTGGCACCAAATATTAATAATAGCGCCAAATAATAGCGCTAATAAAAGCGCCAAATAATAGCGCCAATATTTTAACATTCAATAATAGCGCCAAATATTCATAATAGCGCCAATATTTTATCATTTAATATACTTTCAGTGTTATTTTAACATTCAATATAATAGTGCCAGATATATTTTCAGTGTTATTTAAATATTCATAATAGCGCCAACATTTTTATAGCGCCAATATTTTAATAGCGCATATAATAATGCCAAATAACAGTTCCAATATTTTAACATTCATTAATAGCACCAAATATTCATAATAGCGCTAATATATTAATAGCGGCAAATTATTGTGCCTAATAAGAGCACCAAATAATAGCGCCAAATATTATCGCCAAATAACTATGCCAAATATCAGCGCCAACTAACAGCGCCTAATAATAGCAGCATATAATAGCGCCAAATATTTTTTGGCGCCAAATATTCATAATACGGCCAAAAAACAGCGCCATATAACAGTGCCAATAATAGTGCCAATATATTCATAGCGCCAAATAATAGCGCCAATATATACATAATAGCGCCAATATATAATAGCGCCAATTAATAGCCCTAGTATATTCATAATAGTGCCAAAAATAGCGCCAAACAATTCATAGCGCCATTTATTCATAATAGCGCTAATATATTCATAGCACCATTTATTCATAGTAGCGGCAATATATTTATAGCGCCAAATAATTACGCCTAATAATTGCGCCAAATAATTGTGCCAAATAATTACGCCTAATAATTGCGCCAAATAATTGCACCAAATAATAGCGCCAATATTTTAACATTCATTAATATCTACAAATATTCATAATAGCGCCAAATAATTGCATCTAATAATAGCGCCAAAAATAGCGCCAAATAACTACGCCAAATAAGAGCGCCAAATAATAGCGCCAAATAATAGCGCCAAATAATAGCGTCATATAATAGCGCCAATAATAAATAGCCCCATATAATAGCGCTAAATATTAGCGCCATATTATAGCCCCATATAATAGCGCAAATCATAGCGCCATATAATAGCACCATATAATAGCGCCAAATATAATAGCGCCAAATAATAGCGCCAATATATCGCGCCAATAATAACGCCTATATTTTCATAGCACCATTTAATAGGGCCAAATAATAGCGCCATAAAATATCACCAAATATTAGCGCCAAATATTATCACCATATAATAGCGCTATATAATAGTGCCATATAATAACACCAAATAATAGCGCCATATAATAGCGCCAAATATAATAGCGGCACATTATAGCGTCAGATAATAGCGCCAAATAATATCACCAAATTATATCACCAAATATTTGGCGCCAAATATTCATAATAGCACCAAATAATAGCGTCAAATTATGGCGCCAATAATTGCGCCAATATTTGGCGATATTATATTGTGCCAAATAATAGCGCCAATATTTAAACATTCAATAATAGCGTCAATAACAATACCGATAATAGCGCCAATAACAGTACCGATAATAGCACCAATAATAGCGCCAATATATAGCGCCAATATATAGCGCCAATATATTCATAACGCCATTTAATAGCGCCAAACAATAGCGCCATATAATAGCGCCAAATATTAGCGCCATATAATAGTGGCATATAATAGCGCCATATAATAGCGCGAAATAATAGAGCCATATTATAGCGCCGAATATAATAGCGCCAAATAATAGTGCCAATATATATCCCCAATAATATCGCCAATATATTTATAGCGCTATTTAATAGGGCCAAATAATAGCACCATATAATAGCGACAAATATTAGCGCCATATAATAGCGCCAAATATTAGCGCCATATAATAGCGTCAAATAATAGCCCCATATAATAGCGCCCAATATAATAGCGCCAAATAATAGTGCCAAATAATAGCGCCAAATAATATCGCCAAATAATAGCACCAAATATTTGGCGCCAAATATTCATAATAGCGCCAAATATTTGGCGCCATATATTCATAATAGCACCAAATATTTTTTGGCACCAAATATTCAAAATTGCGCCAAATAATAACGCCAAATAATAATGCCAACAAAAGCGCCAAATAATAGCGCCAATAATAGCGCCAATAATTGGCGCCAATATTTGGCACCAATAATATTTGGCGCCAATATTTGGTGCTAGTATTTGGTGCTATTATTTGGTGCCAAATAATAGCACCAATATTTTAACATTCAATAATAACACCAAATATTCATAACAGCGCCAATATTTTAACATTTAATATATTTTCAGTGTTATTTTAACATTCAATATAATAGCCCCAAATATATTTTCAGTGTTATTTTAATATTCATAATAGCGCCAATATTTTAATAGCACCAATATTTTAATAGCAACAATAATAGCGCCAAATATATTTTCAGTGTTATTTTAATATTCATAATAGCGCCAATATTTTAGTAGTGCCAATATTTTAATAGCGCCAATAATAGCGCCAAATAATGGCACCAAATATTATTTGGCGCCGAATAATAATGCAAAAAAATAGCGCCAATATTTCATTAATATCGCAAAATATTCATAATAGTGCCAATATATTAATAGCGGCAAATAAAAGCGTCAAATAGCTGCGCCAAATATTAGCACCAAATAACTGCGCCAAAAAATTGCGCCAAATAATAGCGCCAAATAATAGCGCCATATAATAGCGCCAAATATTTTTTGGTGCCAATTACTCATAATACCGCCAAAAAATAGCGCAAAAAAATAGCGCCATATAATAGCGCTAATAATAGCGCCAAATAATAGCACCAATAACTGCGCCAATATATTCATAGCGCCAAATAATAGCGCCAATATATTCATAACAGCGCCAATATATAATAGCGCCAGTATATTCATAATAGTGCCAATATTAGCACCAATATATTCATAGCGTCATTTATTCATAATAGCGCCAATATATTTATAGCGCCAAATAATTGCGCCTCATAGTAGCGCCAAATAATAGTGCCAAATAATTATGCCAAATAATAGAGCCAATATTTTAACATTCATTAATATTGCCAAATATTCCTAATAGCGCGAATATATTAATAAAGCCAAATAATTAGGCCTAATAATAGCACCAAATAAGAGCGCCAAATAATTGCACCAAATATTTGCACCAAATAACTGCGCCAAATAATAGCTCCAAATAATACCGCCAAATAATAGCGCTGTATAATAGCGCCAAATATTTTTTGGCGCCAAATATTCATAATAGCGCCAAAAAAATAACACCATATAATAGCGCCAAATAATTGTACCAAATAACTGCTTCAAATAATAGTGCCAAAAAATACCACCAAATAATAGCACCATATAATAGTGCCAAATATTTTTTGGTGCCAAATATTCATAATAGCACCAAAAAATATTGCCATATAATAGAGACAAATAATTGCGCCTAATAATAGCACCAATATATTCATAATAGTGCCAATATATTATAACGCCAAATAGTAGTGCCAGTATATTCATAATAGTGCCAATAATAGCGCCAATAATAGGGCATTAATTCATAATAGCGCCAATATATTTATAGCGCCAAATAGTTGCGCCTAATAATAGTGCCAAATAATTGCGCCAAATAATTGTTCCAAATAATAGTTCCAATATTTTAACATTCATTAATAGCGCCAAATATTCATAATAGATCCAATATATTAATAGAGCCAAATAAGTGCGCTGAATAATAACGACAAATAATAGCACCAAAAAATAGCACCATATAATAGCACCAAGTATTTTTTGGCGCCAAATATTCATAATAGCGCAAAATAATAGCTCAAAATAATAGCGGCAAATAATAGCACCAATAATAGCGTCAAATTATGGCGCTAATAACAGCACCAATATATTCATTGCGCCAAATAATAGCACCAATATATTCATAATATCACCAATATATAATAGCATCAAATAATAGTGTCAATATATTCATAATAGTGCCAATAATAGCACCAATAATAGCGCCAATATATTCATAGCACCATTTATAGATAATAGCGCCAATATATTTATAGCACAAAATAATTGCGCCTAATAATAGCGTCAAATAATAGCGCCAAATAATTGTGCCAAATAATTGCACCAAATAATTGCGCCAAATAATTGCGCCAAATAATTGCGCAAAATAATTGTGCCTAATAACAGCGCCAAATAATAGCGGCATATAATAGCGCCAAATGTTTTTTGGCGGAAAATATATAAATAGTGCCAATTTATTGCGCCAAATAATTGCGCCAAATAATTGCGCCAAATACATGCCCCTAATAATAGAGCCAAATAATAGCACCATATAATAGCACCAATAATAGCACCAATAATAGCACCAATAATAGCACCAATAATAGCACCAATAATAGCACCAATATATTCATAGCACCATTTAATAGCGCAAAATAATAGCACCATATAATAGCGCCAAATATAAGCGCCATATAACAGCCCCATATAATAGCGCAAATCACAGCGTCGTATAGTAGCGCAAAATAATCACGCCAATATATCGCGCCAATAATAGAGCCAATATATTCGTAGCGCCATTTAATAGGGCTAAATAATAGCACCAATAATAGCCCCAATAATAGCACCAATAATAGCACCAATAATAGCGCCAATAATAGCACTAATAATAGCGCCAATAATAGCACCATATAATAGCGCCAAATATAAGCGCCATATAATAGCCCCATATAATAGCGCAAATCATAGCGTCGTATAGTAGCGCCAATATATCGCGCCAATAATAGCGCCAATATATTCATAGCGCCATTTAATTGGGCCAAATAATATCACCAATAATAGCACCAATAATAGCGCAAATAATAGCACCAATAATAGCGCCAATAATAGCACCAATAATAGCGCCAATAATAGCACCAATAATAGAGCCAATAATAGCACCAATATATTCATAGCGCCATTTAATAGCTCAAAATAATAGCACCATATAATAGCGCCAAATATAAGCGCCATATAATAGCCCCATATAATAGCGCAAATCATAGCGTCGTATAGTAGCGCCAAATAATAGTGCCAATATATCGCGCCAATAATAGCGCCAATATATCTGTAGCGCCATTTAATAGGGCCAAATAATAGCGCCATAAAATAGCATCAAATATTAGCGCCAAATATTAGCACCATATAATAGCGCCATATAATAGTACCATATAATAACGCCAAATAATAGCGCCATATAATAGCGCCAAATATAATAGCGGCACATAATAGCATCAGATAATAGCGCCAAATAATATCACCAAATAATAGCACCAATTATTTGGTGCCAAATATTCACAATAGCGCCAAATAATAGCGCCAAATAATATCACCAAATAATAGAGCAAATAATAGCGAGAAATAATAAAGCCAAATATTCATAATAGCACCAAATATTTGGCGCCATATATTCATAGTAGCGCCAAATATTTTTTGGCGCCAAATATTCATAATAGCGCCAAATTATAGCGCCAAATTATAGCACCAATAAAAGTGCCAAATAATAGCGCCAATAATAGCGTCAATATTTGGCGGCAATCTTTGGCGCAAATATTTGGCGCTATTATTTGGCGCCAAATAAAAGCACCAATATTTTAACATTCAATAATAGCGCCAAATATTAATAATAACGCCAATATTTTAACATTCAATATAATATCGCCAAATATATTTTAAATGTTATTTTAATATTCATAATAGCCTCAATATTTTAATAGCACCAATATTTTAATATCGAAAATAATAGCGCCAATGTATGGCGCCAAATATTATTTGGCGCTAAATAATAGCACCAATATTTTAACATTCATTAATATCACCAAATATTCATAAAAGTGCCAATATATTAATAGCGGTATATAAATGCACCTCATAATAGCACCAAATAATAGAGCCAAATAATAGCGCCACATAATAGCGCCATATAATAGCACATACTATTTTTTGGTTCCAAATATTCATAATAGCGCAAAAAAATTGCGCAAAAAAAAAGCGCCAAAAAATTGAGCAAAAAAAAGCGCCATATAATAGCGCCAATAATAGCGCCAAATAATTGCGCCAAATAATTGCGCCTATATATTCATAGCACCAAATAATATTGCCAATATATTCATAGTAGCGCCAATAAATAATAGCCCAAAAAAATAGCGCCAGTATATTCATAATAGTGCCAATATTAGCACCAATATATTCATAGTGCCATTTAATAGCGACAAATATTAGCGCCATATAATAGCGCCAAATAATAGTGCCATATAATTGCGCCAAATATAATAGCGCCAAATAATAGCGCCAAATAATAGCGCCAAATAATATCTTCAAATAATAGCACCAAATATTTGGTGCCAAATATTCATAGTAGCGCCAAATAATAGCGCCAAATAATATCGCCAATAATAGCGCCTAATAATAGAGCCAAATATTCATAATAGCGCCAAATATTTGGCGCCATATATTCATAGTAGTTGCAAATATTTTTTGGCGCCAAATAATGACACCAGATTATAACGCCAATAAAAGCGCCAAATAATAGCGCCAATAATAGCGCCAATATTTGGCACCAATATTTGGCCCCAATAATATTTGGCACTAATATTTGGAACCAGTATTCGGCGCCAAATAATAGCTACAATATTTGGCGCCAATATTTGGCGCCAAAATATTTGGCGCTAATATTTGGCTCCAGTATTTGGTGCTATTATTTGGGGCCAAATAATAGCGCCAATATTTTAACATTCAATATATTTTCAGTGTTATTTAAACATTCATTATAATAGCGCCAAATATATTTTCAGTGTTATTTTAATATTCCTAATAGTGCCAATATTTTAATAGCGCCAATATTTTAATAGTTCCAATAATAGCACCAAATATTATTTTGCACCAAATAATAGTGCCAAATATTATTTTGTGCCAAACAATAGTGCTAATATCTTAACATTAATTAATAGTGCCAAATATTCATAATAGTGCCAATATATTTATATAGCGGCAAATAATTGCGCCTAATAACTGCGCCAAATAATAGCACCAAATAATAGCGCCAAATAATAGCGCCAAATAACAGCGCCATATAATAGCGCCAAATATTTTTAGGCGCCAAATATTCATAACAACGCAAAAAAATAGCACCATATAATAGTGCCAATAATAGCTCCGAATAATATCGTCAATAATAGTGCCAAATAATTGTGGCAATATATTCATAATAGTGCCAATATATAATAATGCCAAATAATAGCACCAATATATTCATAATAGTGCCAATAATAGCACCAATATATTCATCGTGCCATTTATTAATAATAGCGCCAATATATTTATAGCGCAAAATAATTGCGCCTCATAATAGCGCAAAATAATAGCACCAAATAATAGCGCCAAATAATAGCACCAAATAATTGCGCCATATATTTTTTGGTGCCAAATATTCATAATAGCGACAAAAAATTGCGCAAAAAAATAGCGCCAAAAAATAGAGCAAAAAAAAGCACCATATATTAGCGCCAATATATTTACAACGCAAAAATAATTGTGCCTAATAATAGCGCTAAAAAACAGTGACAAATAATTGCACCAAATAATTGTGCCAAATAATTACGCAAAATAATTACTCCGAATAATTGCGCAAAATAATTGCACCTAATAACAGTGCCAAATAACAGCTCCAATTAATAGCACTATATAATAGCGCCAAATATTTTTTGGTGCAAAATATATAAATAGCGCCAATATATTGCGCCAAATAATTTCGCCAAATAATTACACCAAATAATTTGGCCAAATAATTGCGCCTAATAATAGCGCCAACTAATAGCGCCATATAATAACGCCAAATATTTTTTGGCACCAAATATTCATAATAGTGTCAAATAATAGCGCCAAAATAATAGCACCAATAATAGCATCAAATTATGGGGCCAATAATCACGTCAATATTTGGAACTATAATTTTGCGCCAAATAATAGCGCCAATATTTAAACATTCAATAATAGCGCCAATAAAAGTGCCAATAAAAGCACCAATAATAGCGCCAATAATTGCGCCAATATATAGCGCCAATATATTCATAGCGCCAATTAATATCGCCAAATAATAGTACCAAATAATAGCACCATAAAATAGAGCCAAATATAAACACCATATAATAGCGTCATATAATAGCGTCATATTATAGCTCCAAATAGTAGCAACAAATATAATAGCACCAAATAATAGCACCAATATATAGCGCCAATAATAGCGCCAATATATTCATAGCGCCATTTAATATGGAAAAATAATAGCTCCATATAATAGCGCCAAATATTAGCGCCATATGACAACGCCATATAATTGCGCCCAATAATACTGTCATATAATAGCTTCAAATATAATAGCACCAAATAATAGCGCCAAATAATATCGGCAAATAATATCACCAAATAATAGTACCAAATATTTTGCACCAAATATTCATAATAGCGCCAAATAATAGTGCCAAATAATAGAGCCAATAATAGCACCAAATAATAGATCCAGATTTTCATAATAACGCCAAATATTTTTCGTCATATATTCATAGTAGCGTCGAATATTTTTCGCTGCCAAATATTCATAATAGTGCTAAATAATAGCACCAAATTATATCGCCAACAAAAGCGCCAAATAATAGCGCCAATAATATCCCCAATATTTGGCGCCAATATTTGGCGCCAATATTTGGCACCAATAATATTTGGCCCCAATATTTGGCGCTATTATTTAGCACCAATATTTTAACATTCAATAATAGCGCCAAATATTCATAATAGTGCCAATATTTTAACATTCAATATATTTTCAGTGTTAATTTAACCTTCAATATAATAGCACCAAATATATTTTCAGTGTTATTTTAATATTCATAATAGAACCAATATTTTAATAGCGCCGATATTTTAATAGCGCCAATAATAGCGCCAAATAATATCCCCAAATATTATTTTGCGCCAAATAATTGCGCCAAAAAATAGCCCCAATATTTTCACATTAATTAATAGCACCAAATATTCATAATAGCGCCATTATTTTAATAGCACAAATAATTGCCCCTAATAATAGCACCAAATAATAGTGCCAAATAATTGTGCAATATAATAGTGCCAAATATTTTTTGGCGCCAAATATTCATAATAGCGCAAAAAATAGCACCAAAAAATAGCATCATATAATAGCGCCAATAATAGCGCCAAATAATAGCGCCAATTATAGCGCCAATATATTCATAACACCAAATAATAGCGCCAATATATTCATAATAGCGCCAATATATAATAGCCTCAAATAATAGCACCAATATATTCATAATAGTACCAATAATAGCGCCAATAATAGCGCCAATATATTCATAGCGCCATTTATTCATAATAGCGTCAATATATTCATAGCGCCATTTATTCATAATAGCGCCACTGTATTTATAGCGCAAAATTATTGCTCCTAATAATAGCGCCAAATAATAGCGCCAAATAATAGCGCCAGATAATTGTGCCAAATAATTGCACCAAATAATTGCGCAAAATAATTGCGCCTAATAACAGCACAAAATAATAGCACTTTATAATAACGCCAAATATTTTTTGGCACAAAATATATAAATAGTACCAATATATTGCTCCAAATAATTGTTCCAAATAATTACGCCAAATAATTGCACCTAATAATAGCGTAATATAATAGATCCAAATATTTTTTGGCGCCAAATGTTCATAATAGCAACAAATAATAGCGCCAAATAATAGCACCAAATAATAGCACCAATAATAGCATCAAATTATGGCGCCAATAATTGCACCAACATTTGGCGCTATTATTTTGCGCCAAATAATAGCGCAAATATTATAACATTCATTAATAGCGCCAAATATTCATAATAGCGCCAATATATTAATAGCACAAAATAATTGTGCCTAATAATAGCACCAAATAATTGAGGCAAATATTTGTGCCAAATAACTGGGCCAAATAACTGCGCCAAATAATACCGCCAAATAATAGCGCCAAATTTTTTTTGGCGCCAAATACTCATAATAGGGCCAAAAAATAGCGCCAAATAATAGGGCCAATAATAGCGCCAAATAATAGCTCCAATAATAGCGCCGATATATTCATAGTGCCAAATAATAGCGCCAATATATTCATAATAGCGCCAATATATAATATCACCAAATAATAGCACCAATATATTCACAATTGTGCTAATAATAGCGCCAATAATAGAGCCAATATATTCATATCTCCATTTATTCATAATAGCGCCAATAAATTTATAGCGCAAAATAATAGCACCAAATAATAACGCCAAATAATTGCGTCAAATAATTGCGCCAAATAATTGCACCAAATAATTATGCCAAATAAATGCACCTAATAACAGCGCCAAATAATAGCGTTAAATATTTTTTGGCAAAAAATATATAAATAGCGCCAATATATTGCGACAAATAATTGCGCCAAATAACTGCGCAAAATAAATGCGCCAAATAATAGAGCCATATAATAGCGCCAAATATTTTTTGGCACCAAATATTCATAATAATTCCAAATAATAGTGCCAAATAATAGCGCAAATAATAGCGTCAAGTTATGGCGCCAACAATCACGTCAATATTTGGCGCCAATATTTGGCGCTATTATTTTGTGCCAAATAAAAGCGCCAATATTTAAACATTCAATAAAAGCACCAATAAAAGTTCCCATAACAGCACTAATAATAGAGCCAATTATAGCGCCAATAATAGCGCCAATATATTCATAGCGCCATTTAATAGCACCAAATAATAGCGCCAAATATTGGCGCCATATAATAGCGCCATATAATAGCACCAAATAATAATGCTATATAATAGTGCCAAATATAATAACACTAAATACTAGTGCCAATATATAGTGCCAATAATATCGCTAATATATTCATAGCCCCATTTAATAGTGCCAAATAATAGCGCCATATAATAGCGCCAAATATTTGCACCATATAATAGTGC
The DNA here is from genome assembly GCA_963277665.1 of Viscum album. Lineage (NCBI taxonomy): Eukaryota > Viridiplantae > Streptophyta > Magnoliopsida > Santalales > Viscaceae > Viscum > Viscum album. The sequence goes on from OY728127.1 coordinate 901,850,314, forward strand.
GAAATAATAGCGCCATATAATAGCGCCAAATAATAGCGCCATATAATAGCGACAAATATAATAGCGCCAAATAATAGCGCCAAATAATAGTGCCAAATAATTTTTCCAAATAATAGCACCAAATATTTGGTGCCAAATATTCATAATAGCGCCAAATAATAGCGCCAAATAATAGCACCAATAATGGCGTCAAATAATAGAGCCAAATATTCATAATAGTGGAAAATATTTGGCGACATATATTCATAGTAGTGCCAAACATTTTTTGGCGCCAAATATTCATAATAGCGCCAAATTATAGCGCCAATAATAGAGCCAAATAATAGCCCCAATAATAGCGCCAATATTTGGTGCCACTATTTGGCGCTATTTTTTTATGCCAAATAATAGCGCCAATATATTAACATTCAATAATAGCATCAAATATTCATAATAGTGCCAATATATTTATAGCGCTAAATAATTGCGCCTAATAATAACGCCAAATAATTAAGCCAAATAATAGTGCCAATATTTTAACATTAATTAATAGCGGCAAATATTCATAATAGCGCCAATATATTAATAGCGCCTAATAAGGGGGCCTAATAACAGCGCCAAACATTTGTGCCAAATAACTGTGCCAAAAAATAGCTCCAAATAATAGTGCCAAATAATAGCCCCATATAATATTGCCAAATATTTTTTGGCGCCAAATATTCATAACAGCACCAAAAAATAACGTTAAAAAATAGCGCAAATAATAGCGCCAAATAAGAGCACCAATAATAGAACCAATATATTCCTAACGCCAAATAATAGCTCCAAATATTAGCGCCAATATATTCATAATATTATCAATAATAGCGCCAATAATAGTGCCAATATATTCATAGGGCCATTTATTCATAATAGGGCCAATATATTTCTAGCGAAAAATATATTTATAAGGCCATTTATTCAAAATAGCGCCAATATATAATATCGCCGAATAATAGCGCCAATATATTCATAATTGTGCCAATAATAGCGCCAATAATAGAGCCAATATATTCATAGCTCCATTTATTCATAATAGCGCCAATAAATTTATAGCGCAAAATAATAGCACCAAATAATAGCGCCAAATAATTGCGTCAAATAATTGCACCAAATAATTGCGCCAAATAATTGTGCCAAATCAGTGCACCTAATAACAGCGCCAAATAATAGCGTTAAATATTTTTTGGCACAAAATATAAAAATAGTGCCAATATATTGCGCCAAATAATTGCGCCATATAACTACGCGAAATAAATGCACCAAATAATAGCGCCATATAATAGCGCCAAATATTTTTTGGCGCCAAATATTCATAATAGTGAGAAATAATAGTGCCAAATAATAGCACCAATAATAGCGTCAAGTTATGGCTCCAATAATCACGCCAATATTTGGCGCCAATATTTGGCGCTATTATTTTGTGCCAAATAAATGCGCCAATATTTAAACATTCAATAAAAGCACCAATAAAAGTTCCCATAACAGCACCAATATTAGCGCCAATTATAGCGCCATTGTATAGCGCCAATAATAGCGCCAATATATTCATAGCGCCATTTAATAGCGCCAAATAATAGCGCCATATAATAGCGCCAAATATTGGTGCCATATATTAGCACCATATAATAGATCTAAATAATAACACTATATAACAGTGCCAAATATAATAGCACTAAATAATAGCGCCAATATATAGCGCCAATAATATCGCAAATATATTCATATCGCTATTTAATAAGGACAAATAATAGCGCCATATAATAGTGCCAAATATTAGCGCCATATAATAGAGCGATATAATAGCGCCATATAATAGCGCCAAATAATAGCGCAATATACTAGAACCATATATAATAGCGCCAAATAATAGCGCCTAATAATTTTGCTAAATAATAGCCCCAAATATTTGGTGCCAAATATTTATAATAGCGCCAAATAATAGCGCCAATAATGGCGCCAAATAATAGAGCCAAATATTCATAATAGCGCCAAATATTTGGCGCCATATATTCATAGTAGTGCCAAATATTTTTTGGCGCCAAATATATTTTGGCGCCAAATATTCATAATACCGCCAAATATTTGGGTGCCAATATTTTGACATTCAATAATAGCGCCAAATATTCATAATAGCGCCAATAGTTTAACATTAAATATATTTTCAGTTTTATTTAAACATTCAATATAATAGAGCCAAATATATTTTTAGTGTTATTTTAATATTCATAATAGCACCAATATTTTAATAGCCCAAATATTTTAATAGCACCAATAATAGCCCCAAATATAATTTGGCACCAAATAATATCACCACAAAATAGCGTCAATATTTTAACCTTCATTAATAGCGCCAAATATTCATAATAGCGCCAATATATTAATAGCAGCAAATAATTATGCCAAAAAATAGTGCCAAATAATTTCACCCAATATTTTTTGGCACCAAATATTCATAATAGCGCCAAAAAATAGCGCCATAAAATAGCGACAATCATAGCGCCAAATAATAGCGCCAATATATTCATAGCGCCAAATAATAGCGCCAATATATTCATAATAGCGACAATATATTATAGCGCCAGTATATTCATAATAGTGCCAATAATAGCGCCAATAATAGCGCCAATATATTCATTGTACAATTTATTCATAATAGAGCCAATATATTTATAGCGCCAAATAATTGCGCCTAATAATAGCGCAAAATTATTGCGCTTAATAATTGTGCCAAATTATAGTGTCAATATTTTAACATTCATTAATAGCGCCAAATATTCATAATAGCACCAATATATTAATAGTGCCAAATAAATGCGCCTAATAATAGCGCCAAATAATAGTTCCAAATAAGTGCACCAAATATTTGAGCCAAATAACTACACCAAATAATAGCACTAAATAATAGCACCATATAATAGCGCCAAATATTTTTGGGTGCCAAATATTCATAATAGCGCCAGAAAATAGCACCAAAAAAGAGCGCCAATAATAGTGCCAAATAATAGCGCCAATATATTCATAACGCCAAATAATTGCGCCAATATATTCATAATAGCGCCAAATAATAGCGCCAATATATAATAGTGCCAAATAATAGCGCCAATATATTCATAATAGTGCAAATAATAGCGCCAATATATTCATAGCGCCAATTATTCATAATAGCGCCAATATATTTATAGCGTAAAATAATTGCACCAACTAATAGCGCCAAATAATAGAGCCAAATAATTGCACCAAATAATTGCACCACATAATTGCACAAAATAATTGCACCTAATAACAGTGCAAAATAATAGTGGCATATAATAGCGCCAAATATTTTTTGGTGCAAAATATATAAATAGCGCCAATATATTGCTCCAAATAATTGTGTGAAATAATTGCGCCAAATACTTATGCCAAATAATAGAGCCAAATAATAGCGCCATATAAAAGCGCCAAATATTTTTGGGTGCCAAATATTCATAATAGCGCGAAATAATAGCGCCAAATAATAACACTAATAATAGCGTCAAATTATAACACCAATAATCGCGCCAATATTTGGCGCTATTATTTTGCGCCATATTATAGCGCCAATATTTAAACATTCAATAATAGTTCCAATAAAAGTTCCAATAACAACACCAATAATAGCGCCAATAATAGCGCCAATATATTCATAGCGCCATTTAATAGAGCCAAAAAATATCACCATATAATAGCACCAAATATTAGCACCATATAATAGCGCCAAATCATAGCGCCATTTAATAGCGCCAAATATAATAGCGTCAAATAATAGCACAATATATAGCACCAATAATAGCGTCAATATATTCGTAGCACCATTTAATAGGGCCAAATAATAGCGCCAAATAATAGCACCAAATATTAGCGCCAAATACTAGCGCCCTATAATAGTGCTACATAATAGCGCCATATAATAGCGCCATATAATAGCACTATATAATAGCTCCAAATATAATAGCACCTCGTAATAGCGCCAGATAATAGCACCAAATAATATCACCAAATAATAGCACCAAATATTTGGCACCAAATATTCATAATAGCGCCAAATAATAGCGCAAATATTTTAACAGTCAATATATTTTCATTGTTATTTTAACATTCAATATTATAGCGTGAAATATATTTTCAGTGTTATTTTAATATTCATAATAGCACTAAAATTTTAATAGCACAAATATTTTAATAGCGCCAATAATAGCACCAAAGAATGGCGCCAAATATTATTTGGCACCAAATAATAGCGCCAATATTTTAACATTCATTAATAGCGCCAAATATTCAAAATAGTGCCAAAATATTAATAGCAGCATATAATTTGCACCTAATAATAGCGCCAAATAATTGCACCAAATATTTGCGCCAAATAACTGCGCAAAATAATAGCGCCAAATAATAGCGCCAAATATTTTTTGGCACCAAATATTCATAATAGCGCCAAAAAATAGCACCAAAAAATAGTGTCATATAATAGCACCAATAATAACACCAAATAATATCGCCAACAATAACACCAATATATTCATAGCACCAAATAATAGCGCCAATATATTCTTAATAGCGCCAATATATAATAACGCCAAATAATAGCGACAATATATTCATAATAGTGCCAATAATAGCACCAATATATTCTTAGCGCCATTTATTCATAATAGCTCCAATATATTTATAGCGCCAAATAATTGCGTCTAATAATAGCACCAAATAATAGCGCCAAATAATAGCGCCAAATAATTGCGCCAAATAATAGCACCAAATAATAAAGCCAATATTTTAACATTCAGTAATCGCACCAAATATTCATAATAGCACCGATATATTAATAATGCCAAATAATAGCGCCTAATAATAGCGCCAAATAATAGCGCCAAATAATTGCGTCAAATGTTTGTGCCAAATAACTGTGCCAAATAATACCACCAAATAATAATGCTATATAATGGCGCCAAATATTCGTAATAGCGCCAAAAAATAGTGCCAAAAAATAGCGTCAAATAATTGCACCAATAATAGCGCCAATATATTCATAGCACCAAATAATAGCGCCAATATATTTATAATATCCTCAATATATAATAGCGCCAATATATTCATAATAGTGCCAATAATAGTGCCAGTAATAGCGCCAATATATTCATAGCTCCATTTATTCATAATAGCGCCAATATATTTATGGCGTAAAATAATAGTGCCAAATAATAGCCCCAAATAATAGCACCAAATAATTGCGCAAAATAATTGCGCCAAATAATTGCGCCTAATAACAGCGCCAAATAATAGCACCATGTAATAGCGCCAAATATTTTTTGGCCCAAAATATATAAATAGCACCAATATATTGCACCAAATAATTGCGCCAAATAATTGCACCAAATAATTGCGCCAAATAATTGCACCTAATAATAGCGCCAAATAATAGCGTCATCTAATAGCGCTAAATATTTTTTAGCGCCAAATATTAATAATAGCACCAAATAACAGCACCAAATAATAGCGCCAATAGTAGCGTTAAATTATGGCGCCAATAATCGCGCCAATATTTGGCACCAATATTTGGCGCCAATACTTGGCGTTATCATTTTACGCCAAATAATAGTGCCAATATATAAACATTCAATAATAGCACCAATAAAAGTGCTAATAACAGCACCAATAATAGCGCCAATAATAGCACCATTATATAGCGCCAATAATAGCACCAATATATTCATAGCGCCATTTAATAGTGCCAAATAATAGCGCCAAATATTGGCGCCATATAATAGCACCATATAATTGCACCAAATAATAGTGCCAATAATATCGCCAATATATTCATAGCGCCATTTAATATGGCCAAATTATAGCGCCATATAATCACGGCAAATATTAGCGCCATATAATAGCACGATATAATAGCGCCATATAATAGCACCAAATAATAGTGCCATATAATAGCGCCATATAATAGCACCAAATAATAGCGACAAATAATTTCTCCAAATAATAGCACCAAATATTTGGTTCCAAATATTCATAATTGCGCCAAATAATAGCGTCAAATAATAGCGCCAATAATGGTGCCAAATAATAGATCCAAATATTCATAATAGAGCCAAATATTTGGCACCATATATTCATAGTAGCACCAAATATTTTTTGGGGCCAAATATTCATAATGGCACCAAATTATAGCGCCAATAAACACGCCAAATAATAGCGCCAATAATAGCACCAATATTTGGCGACAATAATATTTGGCGCTATTATTTGGCGCCAAATAATAGCGCCAATATAATAACATTCAATAATAGTGCCAAATATTCAGAATAGAGCAAATATTTTAAAATTAAATATATTTTTAGTGTTATAATAAAATTCAATATAAAAGCGCCAAATATATTTTCAATGTTATTTTAATATTCATAATAGCACCAATATTTTAATAGCACCAATAATAGTGCCAAATAATAGCGCCAAATATTATTTGACACAAAATAATAGCGCCAAATAATAGTGCCAAAAAATAGCGTCAATATTTTAACAGTCATTAATAGCATCAAATATTCATAATAGCCCCAATATATTAATAGCGGCAAATAATTGCGCCTAATAATAGCGCCAAATAATAGCGCCAAATAATTATGCCAAATAACTGCACCAAATAACTGCGCCAAATAATAGCGCCAAATATTTTTTGGCGCCAAATATTCATAATAGCGCCAAAAAATAGTGCCATATAATAGCGCCAAATATTTTTTGGCTCCAAATATTCATAATAGCGACAAATAATAGCGTTAAATAATAGCGCCAATAATAGAGTCAAATTATGGTGCCAATAATCGTGCCAATATTTGGCGCTATTATTTTGCGCCAAATAATAGCGCCAATATTTAACCATTCAATAATAGTGCCAATGAAATTGCCAATAACAACACCAATAATAGCGCCATTATATCGCACCAATAATAGCACAAATATATTCATAGCGCCATTTAATAGCGCCAAATAATAGGCGCCATATAATAGCGCCAAATATTGGCTCCATATAATAGCCCCATATAATAGCGCCAAATAATAGCGCCTTATAGTAGCACCAAATATAATAGCGCCAAATAATAGCACCAATATATAGTGCCAATAATATCGCCAAAATATTCATTGCGCCATTTAATAGGGCGAAATAATAGCGCCAAATATTAGCACCATATAATAGCGCTATATAATAGCGCCATATAATAGCATCAAATAATAGCGCCATATAATAACGCCAAATATAATAGCGCTAAATAATAGTGCCAAATAATAGCACCTAATAATAGTGCCATATATTCATAGTAGCGTCAAATATTATTTGGCACCAAATATTAATAATAGCGCCAAATAATAGTGCCAATAAAAGCACCAAATAATAGCGTGAATATTTTAACTTTCAATAATTGCGCCAAATATTCATAATAGCGTCAATATTTTAACATTCAATATACTTTCAATGTTATTTTAACATTCAATATAATAGCGCCAAATATATTTTCAGTGTTATTTTAATATTCATAATAGCCTAAACATTTTAATAATGCCAATATTTTAATAGCGCCAATAATAACGCACCAATAATATCGCCAATATATTCATAACGCCATTTATTAAAAATAGCGCCAATTTATTTATAGCGCAAAAATAATAGCGCCAAATAATAGCGCCAAATTATTGCGCCAAATAATTGCGCCAAATAATTGGGCCAAATAATTGCGCAAAATAATTGCGCCTAATAACAGCGCAAGATAATAGCGCCATATAATAGCACGAAATATTTTTGGTGCAAAATATATAAATAGCGCCAATATATTTCCCCAAATAATTGCGCCAAATAATTGTGCCATATAATTGTGCAAAATAATTCTGCCAAATAATTGTGCCTAATAATAGCGCCATATAATATGTCAAATATTTTTTGGTGAAAATATTCATAATAGCGCCAAATAATAGCGCCAAATAAAAGCACCAAATAATAGTGACAATAATAGCGTCAAATTATGGCACCAATAATCGCACCAATATTTGGCACTATTATTTTGCGCCAAATAATATAGCCAATATTTAAACATTCAACAATAGCGCCAATAAAATTGCCAATAACAGCACCAATAATATCGCCATTATATAGCGCCCTTATATAGCGCCAATATATTCATAGCGTCATTTAATAGCGCCAAATAATAGCGCCATAGAATAGCGCCAAATATTGGCGCCATATAATAGCTTCATATAATAGCGCCAAATAATAGCGCCGTATAGTAGCACCAAATATAATAGCGCCAAATAATAGCACCAATATATAGCGCCAATAATATCGCCAATATATTCATAGCGCCATTTAATAGGGCCAAATAATAGCGCCATATAAAAGCGCCAAATATTAGGGCCATATAATAGCGCGACATAATAGCGCCATATAATAGCATCAAATAATAGCGCCATATAATAATGCGTAATATAATTGTGCCAAATAATAGTGCCAAATAATAGAGACAAATAATAGCGCCATATATTCATAGTAGCGCCAAATATTTTTTGGCACCAAATATTAATAATAGCGCCAAATAATAGCGCTAATAAAAGCGCCAAATAATAGCGCCAATATTTTAACATTCAATAATAGCGCCAAATATTCATAATAGGGCCAATATTTTAACATTTAATATACTTTCAGTGTTATTTTAACATTCAATATAATAGTGCGAGATATATTTTCAGTGTTATTTAAATATTCATAATAGCGCCAACATTTTTATAGCGCCAATATTTTAATAGCGCATATAATAATGCCAAATAACAGTTCCAATATTTTAACATTCATTAATAGCACCAAACATTCATAATAGCGCTAATATATTAATAGCGGAAAATTATTGTGCCTAATAAGAGCACCAAATAATAGCGCCAAATAATATCGCCAAATAACTATGCCAAATATCAGCGCCAACTAACAGCGCCTAATAATAGCAGCATATAATAGCGCCAAATATTTTTTGGCGCCAAATATTCATAATAGCGCCAAAAAATAGCGTCATATAACAGTGCCAATAATAGTGCCAATATATTCATAGCGCCAAATAATAGCGCCAATATATACATAATAGCGCCAATATATAATAGCGCCAATTAATAGCCCTAGTATATTCATAATAGTGCCAAAAATAGCGCCAAACAATTCATAGCGCCATTTATTCATAATAGCGCTAATATATTCATAGCACCATTTATTCATAGTAGCGGCAATATATTTATAGCGCCAAATAATTACGCCTAATAATTGCGCCAAATAATTGCGCCAAATAATTAAGCCTAATAATTGCGACAAATAATTGCACCAAATAATAGCGCCAATATTTTAACATTCATTAATATCTACAAATATTCATAATAGCGCCAAATAATTGCATCTAATAATAGCGCCAAAAATAGCGCCAAATAATAACGCCAAATAAAAAAGTCATATAATAGCACCAATAATAAATAGCCCCATATAATAGCGCTAAATATTAGCGCCATATTATAGCCCCATATAATAGCGCAAATCATAGCGCCATATAATAGCGCCAAATATAATAGAGCCAAATAATAGCGCCAATATATCGCACCAATAATAACGCCTATATTTTCATAGCACCATTTAATAGGGCCAAATAATAGCGCCATAAAATATCACCAAATATTAGCGCCAAATATTAGCACCATATAATAGCGCTATATAATAGTGCCATATAATAACACCAAATAATAGCGCCATATAATAGCGCCAAATATAATAGCGGCACATTATAGCGTCAGATAATAGCGCCAAATAATATCACCAAATTATATCACCAAATATTTGGCACCAAATATTCATAATAGCACCAAATAATAGCGTCCAATATTGGCGCCAATAATTGCGCCAATATTTGGCGATATTATATTGTGCCAAATAATAGCGCCAATATTTAAACATTCAATAATAGCATCAATAATAATACCGATAATAGCGCCAATAACAGTACCGATAATAGCACCAATAATAGCGCCAATATATAGCGCCAATATATAGCGCCAATATATTCATAACGCCATTTAATAGCGCCAAACAATAGCGCCATATAATAGCGCCAAATATTAGCGCCATATAATAGTGGCATATAATAGCGCCATATAATAGCGCGAAATAATAGAGCCATATTATAGCGCCGAATATAATAGCGCCAAATAATAGTGCCAATATATATCCCCAATAATATCGCCAATATATTTATAGCGCTATTTAATAGGGCCAAATAATAGCACCATATAATAGCGACAAATATTAGCGCCATATAATAGCGCCAAATATTAGCGCCATATAATAGCGTCAAATAATAGCCCCATATAATAGCGCCAAATATAATAGCGCCAAATAATAGTGCCAAATAATAGCGCCAAATAATATCGCCAAATAATAGCACCAAATATTTGGCGCCAAATATTCATAATAGCGCCAAATATTTGGCGCCATATATTCATAATAGCACCAAATATTTTTTGGCACCAAATATTCAAAATTGCGCCAAATAATAACGCCAAATAATAATGCCAACAAAAGCGCCAAATAATAGCGCCAATAATAGCGCCAATAATTGGCGCCAATATTTGGCACCAATAATATTTGGCGCCAATATTTGGTGCTAGTATTTGGTGCTATTATTTGGTGCCAAATAATAGCACCAATATTTTAACATTCAATAATAACACCAAATATTCATAACAGCGCCAATATTTTAACATTTAATATATTTTCAGTGTTATTTTAACATTCAATATAATAGCCCCAAATATATTTTCAGTGTTATTTTAATATTCATAATAGCGCCAATATTTTAATAGCACCAATATTTTAATAGCAACAATAATAGCGCCAAATATATTTTCAGTGTTATTTTAATATTCATAATAGCGCCAATATTTTAGTAGTGCCAATATTTTAATAGCGCCAATAATAGCGCCAAATAATGGCACCAAATATTATTTGGCGCCGAATAATAATGCAAAAAAATAGCGCCAATATTTCATTAATATCGCAAAATATTCATAATAGTGCCAATATATTAATAGCGGCAAATAAAAGCGTCAAATAGCTGCGCCAAATATTAGCACCAAATAACTGCGCCAAAAAATTGCGCCAAATAATAGCGCCAAATAATAGCGCCATATAATAGCGCCAAATATTTTTTGGTGCCAATTACTCATAATACCGCCAAAAAATAGCGCAAAAAAATAGCGCCATATAATAGCGCTAATAATAGCGCCAAATAATAGCACCAATAACTGCGCCAATATATTCATAGCGCCAAATAATAGCGCCAATATATTCATAATAGCGCCAATATATAATAGCGCCAGTATATTCATAATAGTGCCAATATATAATAGCGCCAGTATATTCATAGCACCAAATAATAGCGCCAATATATTTATAATATCCTCAATATATAATAGCGCCAATATATTCATAATAGTGCCAATAATAGTGCCAGTAATAGCGCCAATATATTCATAGCTCCATTTATTCATAATAGCGCCAATATATTTATGGCGTAAAATAATAGTGCCAAATAATAGCCCCAAATAATAGCACCAAATAATTGCGCAAAATAATTGCGCCAAATAATTGCGCCTAATAACAGCGCCAAATAATAGCACCATGTAATAGCGCCAAATATTTTTTGGCCCAAAATATATAAATAGCACCAATATATTGCACCAAATAATTGCGCCAAATAATTGCACCAAATAATTGCGCCAAATAATTGCACCTAATAATAGCGCCAAATAATAGCGTCATCTAATAGCGCTAAATATTTTTTAGCGCCAAATATTAATAATAGCACCAAATAACAGCACCAAATAATAGCGCCAATAGTAGCGTTAAATTATGGCGCCAATAATCGCGCCAATATTTGGCACCAATATTTGGCGCCAATACTTGGCGTTATCATTTTACGCCAAATAATAGTGCCAATATATAAACATTCAATAATAGCACCAATAAAAGTGCTAATAACAGCACCAATAATAGCGCCAATAATAGCACCATTATATAGCGCCAATAATAGCACCAATATATTCATAGCGCCATTTAATAGTGCCAAATAATAGCGCCAAATATTGGCGCCATATAATAGCACCATATAATTGCACCAAATAATAGTGCCAATAATATCGCCAATATATTCATAGCGCCATTTAATATGGCCAAATTATAGCGCCATATAATCACGGCAAATATTAGCGCCATATAATAGCACGATATAATAGCGCCATATAATAGCACCAAATAATAGTGCCATATAATAGCGCCATATAATAGCACCAAATAATAGCGACAAATAATTTCTCCAAATAATAGCACCAAATATTTGGTTCCAAATATTCATAATTGCGCCAAATAATAGCGTCAAATAATAGCGCCAATAATGGTGCCAAATAATAGATCCAAATATTCATAATAGAGCCAAATATTTGGCACCATATATTCATAGTAGCACCAAATATTTTTTGGGGCCAAATATTCATAATGGCACCAAATTATAGCGCCAATAAACACGCCAAATAATAGCGCCAATAATAGCACCAATATTTGGCGACAATAATATTTGGCGCTATTATTTGGCGCCAAATAATAGCGCCAATATAATAACATTCAATAATAGTGCCAAATATTCAGAATAGAGCAAATATTTTAAAATTAAATATATTTTTAGTGTTATAATAAAATTCAATATAAAAGCGCCAAATATATTTTCAATGTTATTTTAATATTCATAATAGCACCAATATTTTAATAGCACCAATAATAGTGCCAAATAATAGCGCCAAATATTATTTGACACAAAATAATAGCGCCAAATAATAGTGCCAAAAAATAGCGTCAATATTTTAACAGTCATTAATAGCATCAAATATTCATAATAGCCCCAATATATTAATAGCGGCAAATAATTGCGCCTAATAATAGCGCCAAATAATAGCGCCAAATAATTATGCCAAATAACTGCACCAAATAACTGCGCCAAATAATAGCGCCAAATATTTTTTGGCGCCAAATATTCATAATAGCGCCAAAAAATAGTGCCATATAATAGCGCCAAATATTTTTTGGCTCCAAATATTCATAATAGCGACAAATAATAGCGTTAAATAATAGCGCCAATAATAGAGTCAAATTATGGTGCCAATAATCGTGCCAATATTTGGCGCTATTATTTTGCGCCAAATAATAGCGCCAATATTTAACCATTCAATAATAGTGCCAATGAAATTGCCAATAACAACACCAATAATAGCGCCATTATATCGCACCAATAATAGCACAAATATATTCATAGCGCCATTTAATAGCGCCAAATAATAGGCGCCATATAATAGCGCCAAATATTGGCTCCATATAATAGCCCCATATAATAGCGCCAAATAATAGCGCCTTATAGTAGCACCAAATATAATAGCGCCAAATAATAGCACCAATATATAGTGCCAATAATATCGCCAAAATATTCATTGCGCCATTTAATAGGGCGAAATAATAGCGCCAAATATTAGCACCATATAATAGCGCTATATAATAGCGCCATATAATAGCATCAAATAATAGCGCCATATAATAACGCCAAATATAATAGCGCTAAATAATAGTGCCAAATAATAGCACCTAATAATAGTGCCATATATTCATAGTAGCGTCAAATATTATTTGGCACCAAATATTAATAATAGCGCCAAATAATAGTGCCAATAAAAGCACCAAATAATAGCGTGAATATTTTAACTTTCAATAATTGCGCCAAATATTCATAATAGCGTCAATATTTTAACATTCAATATACTTTCAATGTTATTTTAACATTCAATATAATAGCGCCAAATATATTTTCAGTGTTATTTTAATATTCATAATAGCCTAAACATTTTAATAATGCCAATATTTTAATAGCGCCAATAATAACGCACCAATAATATCGCCAATATATTCATAACGCCATTTATTAAAAATAGCGCCAATTTATTTATAGCGCAAAAATAATAGCGCCAAATAATAGCGCCAAATTATTGCGCCAAATAATTGCGCCAAATAATTGGGCCAAATAATTGCGCAAAATAATTGCGCCTAATAACAGCGCAAGATAATAGCGCCATATAATAGCACGAAATATTTTTGGTGCAAAATATATAAATAGCGCCAATATATTTCCCCAAATAATTGCGCCAAATAATTGTGCCATATAATTGTGCAAAATAATTCTGCCAAATAATTGTGCCTAATAATAGCGCCATATAATATGTCAAATATTTTTTGGTGAAAATATTCATAATAGCGCCAAATAATAGCGCCAAATAAAAGCACCAAATAATAGTGACAATAATAGCGTCAAATTATGGCACCAATAATCGCACCAATATTTGGCACTATTATTTTGCGCCAAATAATATAGCCAATATTTAAACATTCAACAATAGCGCCAATAAAATTGCCAATAACAGCACCAATAATATCGCCATTATATAGCGCCCTTATATAGCGCCAATATATTCATAGCGTCATTTAATAGCGCCAAATAATAGCGCCATAGAATAGCGCCAAATATTGGCGCCATATAATAGCTTCATATAATAGCGCCAAATAATAGCGCCGTATAGTAGCACCAAATATAATAGCGCCAAATAATAGCACCAATATATAGCGCCAATAATATCGCCAATATATTCATAGCGCCATTTAATAGGGCCAAATAATAGCGCCATATAAAAGCGCCAAATATTAGGGCCATATAATAGCGCGACATAATAGCGCCATATAATAGCATCAAATAATAGCGCCATATAATAATGCGTAATATAATTGTGCCAAATAATAGTGCCAAATAATAGAGACAAATAATAGCGCCATATATTCATAGTAGCGCCAAATATTTTTTGGCACCAAATATTAATAATAGCGCCAAATAATAGCGCTAATAAAAGCGCCAAATAATAGCGCCAATATTTTAACATTCAATAATAGCGCCAAATATTCATAATAGGGCCAATATTTTAACATTTAATATACTTTCAGTGTTATTTTAACATTCAATATAATAGTGCGAGATATATTTTCAGTGTTATTTAAATATTCATAATAGCGCCAACATTTTTATAGCGCCAATATTTTAATAGCGCATATAATAATGCCAAATAACAGTTCCAATATTTTAACATTCATTAATAGCACCAAACATTCATAATAGCGCTAATATATTAATAGCGGAAAATTATTGTGCCTAATAAGAGCACCAAATAATAGCGCCAAATAATATCGCCAAATAACTATGCCAAATATCAGCGCCAACTAACAGCGCCTAATAATAGCAGCATATAATAGCGCCAAATATTTTTTGGCGCCAAATATTCATAATAGCGCCAAAAAATAGCGTCATATAACAGTGCCAATAATAGTGCCAATATATTCATAGCGCCAAATAATAGCGCCAATATATACATAATAGCGCCAATATATAATAGCGCCAATTAATAGCCCTAGTATATTCATAATAGTGCCAAAAATAGCGCCAAACAATTCATAGCGCCATTTATTCATAATAGCGCTAATATATTCATAGCACCATTTATTCATAGTAGCGGCAATATATTTATAGCGCCAAATAATTACGCCTAATAATTGCGCCAAATAATTGCGCCAAATAATTAAGCCTAATAATTGCGACAAATAATTGCACCAAATAATAGCGCCAATATTTTAACATTCATTAATATCTACAAATATTCATAATAGCGCCAAATAATTGCATCTAATAATAGCGCCAAAAATAGCGCCAAATAATAGCGCCAAATAAAAAAGTCATATAATAGCACCAATAATAAATAGCCCCATATAATAGCGCTAAATATTAGCGCCATATTATAGCCCCATATAATAGCGCAAATCATAGCGCCATATAATAGCGCCAAATATAATAGAGCCAAATAATAGCGCCAATATATCGCGCCAATAATAACGCCTATATTTTCATAGCACCATTTAATAGGGCCAAATAATAGCGCCATAAAATATCACCAAATATTAGCGCCAAATATTAGCACCATATAATAGCGCTATATAATAGTGCCATATAATAACACCAAATAATAGCGCCATATAATAGCGCCAAATATAATAGCGGCACATTATAGCGTCAGATAATAGCGCCAAATAATATCACCAAATTATATCACCAAATATTTGGCACCAAATATTCATAATAGCACCAAATAATAGCGTCCAATATTGGCGCCAATAATTGCGCCAATATTTGGCGATATTATATTGTGCCAAATAATAGCGCCAATATTTAAACATTCAATAATAGCATCAATAATAATACCGATAATAGCGCCAATAACAGTACCGATAATAGCACCAATAATAGCGCCAATATATAGCGCCAATATATAGCGCCAATATATTCATAACGCCATTTAATAGCGCCTAACAATAGCGCCATATAATAGCGCCAAATATTAGCGCCATATAATAGTGGCATATAATAGCGCCATATAATAGCGCGAAATAATAGAGCCATATTATAGCGCCGAATATAATAGCGCCAAATAATAGTGCCAATATATATCCCCAATAATATCGCCAATATATTTATAGCGCTATTTAATAGGGCCAAATAATAGCACCATATAATAGCGACAAATATTAGCGCCATATAATAGCGCCAAATATTAGCGCCATATAATAGCGTCAAATAATAGCCCCATATAATAGCGCCAAATATAATAGCGCCAAATAATAGTGCCAAATAATAGCGCCAAATAATATCGCCAAATAATAGCACCAAATATTTGGCGCCAAATATTCATAATAGCGCCAAATATTTGGCGCCATATATTCATAATAGCACCAAATATTTTTTGGCACCAAATATTCAAAATTGCGCCAAATAATAACGCCAAATAATAATGCCAACAAAAGCGCCAAATAATAGCGCCAATAATAGCGCCAATAATTGGCGCCAATATTTGGCACCAATAATATTTGGCGCCAATATTTGGTGCTAGTATTTGGTGCTATTATTTGGTGCCAAATAATAGCACCAATATTTTAACATTCAATAATAACACCAAATATTCATAACAGCGCCAATATTTTAACATTTAATATATTTTCAGTGTTATTTTAACATTCAATATAATAGCCCCAAATATATTTTCAGTGTTATTTTAATATTCATAATAGCGCCAATATTTTAATAGCACCAATATTTTAATAGCAACAATAATAGCGCCAAATATATTTTCAGTGTTATTTTAATATTCATAATAGCGCCAATATTTTAGTAGCGCCAATATTTTAATAGCGCCAATAATAGCGCCAAATAATGGCACCAAATATTATTTGGTGCCGAATAATAATGCAAAAAAATAGCACCAATATTTAATTAATATCGCCAAATATTCATAATAGTGCCAATATATTAATAGCGGCAAATAAAAGCGCCAAATAGCTGCGCCAAATATTAGCACCAAATAACTGCGCCAAAAAATTGCACCAAATAATAGCGCCATATAATAGCGCCAAATATTTTTTGGTGCCAATTATTCATAATACCACCAAAAAATAGCGCAAAAAATAGCGCCATATAATAGCGCTAATAATAGCGCCAAATAATAGCACCAATAACTGCGCCAATATATTCATAGCGCCAAATAATAGCGCCAATATGTTCATAATAGCGCCAATATATAATAGCGCCAGTATATTCATAATAGTGCCAATATTTGTGCCAATATATTCATAGCGTCATTTATTCATAATAGCGCCAATATATTTTTAGCGCCAAATAATTGCGCCTCATAGTAGCGCCAAATAATAGCGCCAAATAATTATGCCAAATAATAGAGCCAATATTTTAACATTCATTAATATTGCCAAATATTCCTAATAGCGCGAATATATTAATAAAGCCAAATAATTACGCCTAATAATAGCACCAAATAAGAGCGCCAAATAATTGCACCAAATATTTGCACCAAATAACTGCGCCAAATAATAGCTCCAAATAATACCGCCAAATAATAGCGCCGTATAATAGCGCCAAATATTTTTTGGCGCCAAATATTCATAATAGCGCCAAAAAATAACACCATATAATAGCGCCAAATAATTGCGCCAAATAACTGCTTCAAATAATAGCGCCAAAAAATACCACCAAATAATAGCACCATATAATAGTGCCAAATATTTTTTGGTGCCAAATATTCATAATAGCACAAAAAAATATCGCCATATAATAGAGACAAATAATTGCGCCTAATAATAGCACCAATATATTCATAATAGTGCCAATATATTATAACGCCAAATAATAGTGCCAGTATATTCATAATAGTGCCAATAATAGCGCCAATAATAGCGCATTAATTCATAATAGCGCCAATATATTTATAGCGCCAAATAGTTGCGCCTAATAATAGTACCAAATAATTGCGCCAAATAATTGCTCCAAATAATAGTTCCAATATTTTAACATTCATTAATAGCGCCAAATATTCATAATAGAGCCAATATATTAATAGAGCCAAATAAGTGCGCTAAATAATAACGACAAATAATAGCACCAAAAAATAGCACCATATAATAGCACCAAGTATTTTTTGGCGCCAAATATTCATAATAGCGCAAAATAATAGCGCAAAATAATAGCGCCAAATAATAGCACCAATAATAGCGTCAAATTATGGCGCTAATAACAGCACCAATATATTCATTGCGCCAAATAATAGCACCAATATATTCATAATATCACCAATATATAATAGCATCAAATAATAGTGTCAATATATTCATAATAGTGCCAATAATAGCACCAATAATAGCGCCAATATATTCATAGCGCCATTTATTCATAATAGCGCCAATATATTTATAGCACAAAATAATTGCGCCTAATAATAGCATCAAATAATAGCGCCAAATAATTGTGCCAAATAATTGCCCCAAATAATTGCGCCAAAAAATTGCGCCAAATAATTGCGCAAAATAATTCTGCCTAATAACAGCGCCAAATAATAGCGGCATATAATAGCGCCAAATGTTTTTTGGCGGAAAATATATTAATAGCGCCAATTTATTGCACCAAATAATTGCGCCAAATAATTGCGCCAAATACATGCCCCTAATAATAGAGCCAAATAATAGCACCATATAATAGCACCAATAATAGCACCAATAATAGCACCAATAATAGCACCAATATATTCATAGCGCCATTTAATAGCGCAAAATAATAGCACCATATAATAGCGCCAAATATAAGTGCCATATAACAGCCCCATATAATAGCGCAAATCACAGCGTCGTATAGTAGCGCAAAATAATCGCGCCAATATATCGCGCCAATAATAGAGCCAATATATTCGTAGCGCCATTTAATAGGGCTAAATAATAGCACCGATAATAGCACCAATAATAGCACCAATAATAGCACCAATAATAGCGCCAATAATAGCACCAATAATAGCGCCAATAATAGCACCATATAATAGCGCCAAATATAAGCGCCATATAATAGCCCCATATAATAGCGCAAATCATAGCGTCGTATAGTAGCGCCAATATATCGCGCCAATAATAGCGCCAATATATTCGTAGCGCCATTTAATAGGGCCAAATAATAGCACCAATAATAGCACCAATAATAGCACAAATAATAGCACCAATAATAGCGCCAATAATAGCACCAATAATAGCACCAATAATAGGACCAATAATAGAGCCAATAATAGCACCAATATATTCATAGCGCCATTTAATAGCGCAAAATAATATCACCATATAATAGCGCCAAATATAAGCGCCATATAATAGCCCCATATAATAGCGCAAATCATAGCGTCGTATAGCAGCGCCAAATAATAGTGCCAATATATCGCGCCAATAATAGCGCCAATATATCTGTAGCGCCATTTAATAGGGCCAAATAATAGCGCCATAAAATAGCACCAAATATTAGCGCCAAATATTAGCACCATATAATAGCGCCATATAATAGTACCATATAATAACGCCAAATAATAGCGCCATATAATAGCGCCAAATATAATAGCGGCACATAATAGCATCAGATAATAGCACCAAATAATATCACCAAATAATAGCACCAATTATTTGGTGCCAAATATTCACAATAGCGCCAAATAATAGCGCCAAATAATATCACCAAATAATAGCGCAAATAATAGCGAGAAATAATAAAGCCAAATATTCATAATAGCACCAAATATTTGGCGCCATATATTCATAGTAGCGCCAAATATTTTTTGGCGCCAAATATTCATAAAAGCGGCAAATTATAGCACCAAATTATAGCACCAATAAAAGTGCCAAATAATAGCGCCAATAATAGCGTCAATATTTGGCGGCAATCTTTGGCGCAAATATTTGGCGCTATTATTGGGCGCCAAATAATAGCACCAATATTTTAACATTCAATAATAGCGCCAAATATTAATAATAACGCCAATATTTTAACATTCAATATAATATCGCAAAATATATTTTAAATGTTATTTTAATATTCATAATAGCCTCAATATTTTAATAGCACCAATATTTTAAAAGCGAAAATAATAGCGCCAATGTATGGCGCCAAATATTATTTGGTGCTAAATAATAGCACCAATATTTTAACATTCATTAATATCACCAAATATTCATAAAAGTGCCAATATATTAATAGCGGTATATAAATGCATCTCATAATAGCACCAAATAATAGAGCCAAATAATAGTGCCACATAATAGCGCCATATAATAGCACATACTATTTTTGGTGCCAAATATTCATAATAGCGCAAAAAAATTGCGCAAAAAAATAGCGCCAAAAAATTGAGCAAAAAAAAGCGCCATATAATAGCGCCAATAATAGCGCCAAATAATTGCGCCAATATATTCATAGCACCAAATAATATTGCCAATATATTCATAGTAGCGCCAATAAATAATAGCCCAAAAAAATAGCGCCAGTATATTCATAATAGTGCCAATATTAGCACCAATATATTCATAGTGCCATTTATTCATAATAGCGCCAATATATTTATAGCACCAAATAATTGCGCCTAATAATATCGCCAAATAAAAGTGCCAACTAATTGCGCCAAATAATTGTGCCAAATAATAGTGCCAATATTTAAACATTCATTAATAGTGCCAAATATTCATAATAGCGCCAATATATTAATAGTGCCAATATATTAATAGCGTCAAATAACTGCGCCTAATAATAGCGCCAAATAATAGGGCCAAATAATAGCACCAAATATTTGCGCCAAATAATACCACCAAATAATAGTGCCATATAATGGCGCCAAATATTTTTTGGCACTGAATTTTCATAATAGCGCCAAAAAATAGCGCCAAAAAATATCGTCAATAATAGCGCCAATATATTAATAATAGCGCCAATATATAATAGGGCCAAATAATAGCGCCTATATATTCATAATAGTGCCAATAATAGTGCCAATAATAGCACCAATATATTCATAGCTTCATTTATTCATAATAGCGCAAATATATTTATATCACAAAATAATAGCGTCCAATAATAGCGCCAAATAATAGCGCTAAATAATTGTGCCAAATAATTATGCCAAATAATTGCGCCTAATAACAGCACCAAATAATAGGGCCATATAATCGCACCAAATATTTTTTGGACCAAAATATAGAAATAGTGCCTTTATATTGCGCCAAATAATTAAGCCAAATAATTGCGCCAAATAATAGCGCCATATAATAGAGTCAAATATTTTTTGGCGCCAATTATTCATAATAGCGCCAAATAATAGCGCCAAATAATAGCGCCAATAATAGCGTCAAATTATGGTGCTAATAATCGCGCTAATATTTGGCGCTATTATTTTGCGCCAAATTATAGCGCCAATATTTAAACATTCAATAATAGCACCAATAAAAGCGCCAATAACAACACCAATAATAGCGCCAATAATAGCACCATTATATAGTGCCAATAATAGCGCCAATATATTGATAGCACCATTTAATAGCGCCAAATAATAGCGCCATATTATAGGGCCAAATATTGGCGCCATATAATAGCGCCATATAATAGGGCCCTATAAAAGGGCCAAATAATAGTGCCATATAGTTGTGCCAAATATAATAGCGCCAAATACTAGTGCCAATATATAGTGTCAATAATATCGCCAATATATTCATATCCCCATTTAATAGGGCCAAATAATAGCACCATATAATAGCGCCAAATATTTGCGCCATATAATAGCGCGATATAATAGCGCCATATAATAGCACCAAATAATAATGCCATATACTAGCGCCAAATATAATAGCACCAAATAATAGCGCCATATAATTTCACCAAATAATAGCACCAACTATTTGCTTCCAAATATTCATAATAGCGCCAAATAATAGCGCCGACAATGGCGCCAAATAATAGAGCCAAATATTCATAATAGCGCCAAATATTTGGCGCCATATATTAACAGTAGCACCATATATTTATTGGCGCAAAATATTCATAATAGCGTCAAATAATAGCACCAAATTATAGTGCCAATAAAAGTGCCAAAATATTTATGGCGCCAAATAATAACACCAATATTTGGCGCCAATAATATTTGGCGCCAATATTTGGCACTGTTATTTGGCGCCAAATAATAGTGCTAATATTTTAACATTCAATAATAGCGTCAAATATTCATAATAGCGCCAATATTTTAACATTCAATAAATTTTTCGTGTTATTTTAACATTTAATATAATAGCGCCAAATATATTTTCAGTGTTATTTTAATATTCATAATAGCACCAATATTTTATTAGCACCAATAATAGCATCAAAAAATAGCGCCAAATATAATTTGGCACCAAATAATAGCGCCAAATAATAGTGCCAAATAATAGCAAAAAAACAGCACCAAAAAATAGCGCCAATATTTTAACATTCATTAATATCGCCAAATATTCATAATAGTGCAAATATATTAATAGCGGCAAATAATCGCGCCCAATAATAGCGCCAAATAATAGTGCCAAATAATTGTGTCAAATAACTGCCCCAAATAACTGAGCCAAATAACTGCGCCAATTAATACGCCAAATAATAGCGCCATATAATAGCGCCAAATATTTTTTGGGGCAAAATATTCATAATAGCGCTAAAAAATAGCGCCAAAAAATAGTGCCATATAATAGCGCCGATAATAGCGCCAAATAATTGCGCCAATAATAGCGCCAATAATAGCGCCAATAATAGCGCCAATAATAGCCCCAATATATTCATAGCGCGATTTATTCATAATAGCGCCAATATATTTATAGCGCCAAATAATTGTTCCTAATAATAGCGCCAAATAATTGCGCCAAATAATTGCGCCGAATAATTGCGCCAAATAATAGCGCCAATATTTTAATAGTTATTAATAGCGCCAAATATTCATAATAGTGCCAATATATTAATAGCTCCAAATAATTGTGCCTAATAATAGTGCCAAATAATAGTGCCAAATAATAGCGCCAAATATTTTGCACCAAATAACTGCGCCACATAATAGCGCCAAATAATACCACCGAATAATAGTGTCATATAATGGCGCCAAATATTTTTTGGCGCCAAATATTAATAATAGCACAAAAAAATAGCACCAATATACTTATAACCCCAAATAATAGCACCAATATATTCATAATAGCGCCAATATATAATAGCACCAATATATTCATAATAGTGCCAATAATAGCGCCAATAATAGCACTAATATATTCAAAGCTCCATTTATTCATAATAGCACAAATATATTTATAGTGCAAAATAATAGCACCAAATAATTGCGCCAAATAATAGCGCCAAATAATAGCGCCAATATATTCATAATGTTGCCAATAATATTGCCAATAATAGCGCCAATATATTCATAGCGCCATTTATTCATAATTGTGCCCATATATTTATAGCAAAATAATGGAGCCTAATAATAGCTCCAAATAATTGCGCCAAATAATTCCGCCAAATAATTGCACCAAATTATTGCACAAAATAATTGCGCCTAATAACAGCGCCATATAATAGCGCCAAATATTTTTTTGCGCAAAATATATAAATAGCGCCAATATGTTGTGCCAAATAATTACGCCAAATAATTGCCCCATATAATTTCACCTAATAATAGTGCCAAAAAATAGCGCCATATAACAGTGCCAAATATTCATAATAGCGCCGAATAATATCGCCAAATAATAGCGCCAAATAATAGCGCCAATAATAGCGTCAAATTATGGCGCCAATAATCGTGCCAATATTTGGCGCCAATATTTTGCGCCAAATAATAGCGCTAATATTTAAACATTAAATAATAGCACCAATAAAAGCGCCAATAACAGCACCAATAATAGCGCCAATATATAGCACCAATATATTCATAGCGTCAAATAATAGCCCCATATAATAGCACCAAATATAATAGTGCCAAATAATCGTGCCAATATATAGCGCCAATAATAGCACCAATATATTCATAGCGCCATTTAATAGAGCCAAATAATAGCGCCATATAATAGCGCCAAATATTAGGGCCATATAATATCCCCATATAATAGCACCAAATAATAGCGCCATATAATAGCGCCAAATATATAAGCGCCAAATAATAGCGCCAAATAATATCGCCAAATAATAGCGCCAAATATTTGGCACCAAATACTAATAATATCGCCAAATAATAGGGCCAATAATAGCGCCAAATAATAGATCCAAATATTCATAATAGTGCCAAATATTTGGCGCCATATATTCATAGTAGTGCCAAATATTTTTTGGCACCAAATATTCATAATAGCTCCAAATTATATTGCTAATAATTGCGCCAAATAATAGTTCCAAATAATAACGCCACATAATTGCGCCAAATAATTGCACCAAATAATAGCGCCAATATTTTAACATTCATTAATATCGCCAAATATTAATAATAGCGCCAATATATTAATAGCGTCAAATAATTGCCCCTAATAATAGCGCCAAATAATATCACCAAACAATAGCGCCAAATATTTGTGCCAAATAACTGCGCCAAATAATAGCGTCAAATAATAGCACCAAATAATTGTGCCATATAATGGCGCCAAATATTTTTTTGGTGCCAAATATTTATAATAGTGCCAAAAAATAGCGCCAAAAAATAGCTCCAATAATAGCACTAAATAATAGCGCCAATATATTCAGAGCGCCAAATAATAGCGCCAATATATAATAGCACCAAATAATAGCGCCATATAATAGCACCAAATATTTTTTGGCCCAAAATATATAAATTGCGCCAATATATTGCACCAAATAATTGCACCAAATAATTGCGTCAAAAAATAGTGCCAAACAATAGCGCCAAGAATAGCGCCAATATATTTATAATGCCAAATAATAGCGCCAATATATAATAACGCCAAATAATAGCGCCAATATATTCATAATAGTGCCAATAATAGCGCCAATATATTCATATCTCCATTAATTAATAATAGCACAAATATATTTATAGCGTAAAATAATAGCGCCAAATAATAGCACCAATATATTCATAATAGTTCCAATAATAGCGCCAATATATTCATAGCTTCGTTTATTTATAATTGCACCTATATATTTATAGCGCAAAATAATTGAGCCTAATAATAGCGCCAAATAATAGCGCCAAATAATTACGCCAAATAATTGTGCCAGATAATTGCGCCAAATAATTGTGCTAAATAATTGCGCCTAATAACATCACCAAATAATAGCTCCATATAATAGCGGAAAATATTTTTTGACACAAGATATATAAATAGCACTAATATATTGGGCTAAATAATTTTACCAAATAATTGCGCCTAATAATAGTTCCAAATAATAGCGCCAAATATTTTTGGCGCCAAATATTCATTATAGCGCCAAATAATTGCGCCAAATAATAGCGCCAATAATAGCGTCAAATTATGGAAGCAATAATTGCGCCAATATTTGGCGCCAATATTTTGTACCAAATAATAGCGCCAATATTTAAACATTCAATAATCGCGCCAATAAAAGCGCCAATAACAGCACCAATAATAGCGCAAATAATGGCTCAAATATATAGCGCCAATATATTCATAGTGCCATTTAATGACGCCAAATAATAGCACCATATAATTGCATCAAATATTAGTGCCATATAATAGCGCCATATAATAGCCCCATATAATGGCGCCAAATAATAGCGCCATATAATTGCGCCAAATATAATAGCGCCAAATAATCGCGCCAATATATAGCACCAATATATTTATAGCGCCATTTAATCCGGCCTAATAGTAGCGCCATATAATAGCGCCAAATATTATGGGCATATAATAGCGCCATATAATAGCGCCAAATAATAGCGCCAAATATAAGAGCGCCAAACAATAGAGCCAAATAATAGCGCAAAATAATATCGCCAAATAATAGCGCCAAATATTTGGTGCCAAATATTCATAATAGCACTAAATAATATTACTAATAATAGCGCCAAATAATAGAGCCAAATATTTATAATAGCGCCAATTTTTTGGCGCCATATATTCATAGTAGTGCCAAGTATTTTTTGGCGCCAAATATTCATAATAGCGCAAAATAATAGTGCCAAATTATAGCTTCAATAAAAGCGCCAAATAATAGCGTAAATATTTGGCGACAATAATATTTGGGGCCAATATTTGGCACCAATATTTGGCGTTATTATTTGGTGCCAAATAATTGCGCCAATATTTTAACATTCAATAATAGCGCCAAATATTCATAATAGCGCCAATATTTTAACATTCAGTATATTTTCAGTGTTATTTTAACATTCAATATAATAGCACCAAATATATTTTCAGTGTTATTTTAATATTTATAATAGTGCCAATATTTTAATAGCACCAATATTTTAATAGCACCCATATTTTAATAGCCCCTATAATAGCCCCAAACAATGGAGCCAAATATTATCTAGCACCAAATAATAGCGCCAATATTTTAACATTCATTAATAGCACCAAATATTCATAATAGTTCCAATATATTAAAAGAGGCATATAATTGCGCCTAATAATAGCGCCAAATAATTGCGCCACATAATTGTGCCAAATAATTGCGCAAAATAACTGCGTCAAATAATAGCGCCAAATAATAGTGCCAAATAATTGCGCCAAATAACAGCTCCAAATAATAGAGCCATATAATAGCGCCAAATATTTTTTGGCGCAAAATTTATAAATGGCACCAATATATTCATAGCCCCAAATAATTGAGCCAAATAATTGCGCCAAATAATTGTGCCTAACAATAGCGCCAAACAATAGCACCAAATAATTGCCCCAAATAATTGCGCTAGATAATTGCACCAAATACGTGCGCAAAATAATTTCGCCTAATAACAGCGACAAATAATAGCACTATAGAATAGCGCCAAATATTTTTTGGCGCAAAATATATAAATAGCGCCAAATAATAGCGCCAAATATTTATGCCAAATAACTACGCCAAATAATAGCGCCAAATAATAGCGCCAAATAATACCTCCATATAATAGCGCCAAATATTTTTTGGCGCCAAATATACATAATAGCGCCAAAAATAGTGCTATATAATAGCGCCATAAAATTGCGCCTAATAATAGCGCCAAATAATAGCGCCAATATTTAAACATTCAATAATAGCACCAATAAAAGTCCCAATAACATCACCAATAATAGCGCCAATAATAGCACCAATATATAGCGCCAATAATAGTGCCAATATATTCATAGCGCCATTTAATAGTTCCAAACAATAGCACCATATAATAGCACCAAATTTTAGCACCATATAATAGAGCCATATAATAGCGCCATATAATAGCGCCAAATAATAGCGCCATATAATATCGCCAAATATAATAGCGTCAAATAATAGCGCCAATATATATCCCAAATAATAGTGCCAATATATTCATAATGCCATTTAATAGGGCCAAATAATAGTGCCATATAATAGAGACAAATATGAGCGCCATATAATAGTGCCAAATATTAGCACCATATAATAGCGCCAAATAATAGCGCCATATAATAGCGCAAAATATAATAGCGCCAAATAATAGCGCCAAATAATAGCACCAAATAATATTCCCAAATAATATCACAAAATATTTGGTGCCAAATATTCAGAATAGCGCCAAACAATAGCGCCAATAATAGTGCCCAATAATAGAGCCAAATATTCATAATAGCACCAAATATTTGGCGCCATATATTCATAGTAGCGCCAAATATTTTTTGGCGCCAAATATTCATAATACCTCCAAATGATGACGCCAAATTATAATGCCAATAAAAGCGCCAAATAATAGCGCCAATATTTGGCCCCAATAATATTTGGTGATAATATTTGGCACCAGTATTTCACGCTATTATTTGGCGCCAAATAATTGCTACAATATTTGGCGCCAATATTTGGCACCAATAATATTTGGCGCTAATATTTGGCTTCAGTATTTGGTGCTATTATTTGGCGCCAAATAATTGCGCCAATATTTTAACATTCAATATATTTTCATTGTTATTTTAACATTTAATATAAGAGCGCCAAATATATTTTCAGTGTTATTTTAATATTCCTAATAGCGCCAATATTTTAATAGTGTCAATATTTTAATAGCGCCAACAATAGAACCAAATAACAGCGCCAAATATTTTTTTGCGCCAAAAAATAGTGCTAATATCTTAACATTGATTAATAGCACCAAATATTCATAATAGCGCCAATATATTTATATAGCGGCAAATAATTGCGCCTAATAACTGCGCCAAATAATAGCACCAAATAATAGCGCTAAATAACAGCACCATATAATAGCGCCAAATATTTTTAGGCACCAAATATACATAGTAGTGCAAAAAAATAGCACCATAAAATAGTGCCAAAAATAACGCCAAATAATATTGTCAATAATAGCGCCAAATAATTGTGGCAATATATTCATAATAGCGCCAATATATAATAACGCCAAATAATAGCACCAATATATTCATAATAGTGCAAATAATAGCGCCAATATATTCATAGTGCCATTTACTAATAATAGCGCCAATATATTTATAGCGCAAAATAATTGCGCCTAATAATACGGCCAAATAATAACACCAAGTAATAGCACCAAATAATAGATCCAAATAATTGCGCCATATATTTTTTGGCGCCAAATATTCATAATAGCGACAAAAAAATTGCGCAAAAAAATAGCGCAAAAAAAGCGCCATATAATAGCGCCAATAATAGCGCCAAATAATTGCGCCAATATATTTACAGTGCAAAAATAATTGCACCTAATAATAGCGCCAAAAATAGTGCCAAATAATTGCACCAAATAATTGTGCCAAATAACCGCGCCAAATAATAGCACCATATAATAGTGCCAAATATTTTTTGGTGCAAAATATATAAATAGCGCCAATATATTGCGCCAAATAATTTCGCCAAATAATTACGCCAAATAATTGGGCCAAATAATTGCTCCTAATAATAGCGCCAACTAATAGCGCCATATAATAGCACCAAATATTTTTTGGCAGCAAATATTCATAATAGTGTCAAATAATAGCGCCAAAATAATAGTGCCAAATAATAGCACCAATAATAGCATCAAATTATGTGGCCAATAATCACGTCAATATTTGGCACTATTATTTTGCGCCAAATAATAGCGCCAATATTTGAACATTCAATAATAGCGCCAATAAAAGCACCAATAATAGCGTCAATAATAGTGCCAATATATAGTGCCAATATATTCATAGCGCCAATTAATAGCGCCAAATAATAGCACCAAATAATAGCGCCATAAAATAGAGCCAAATATAAACGCCATATAATAACGTCATATAATAGCGCCATATTATAGTTCCAAATAATAGCACCAAATATTCATAATAGTGCCATATAATAGCGCCAAATATTAGCGTCATATAACAGCGCCATATAATTGCGCCAAATAATAGTGCCATATAATAGCGCCAAATAATAGCGCCAAATAATAGCGCCAAATAATATCACCAAATAATAGCACCAAATATTTCGCACCAAATATTATAATAGCGCCAAATAATAGCGCCAAATAATAGAGCCAATAATAGCATCAATTAATAGATCCAAATATTCATAATAGCGCCAAATATTTTTCACCATATATTCATAGTAGCGTCAAATATTTTTCACTGCCAAATATTCATAATAGTGCCAAATAATAGTGCCAAATTATATCGCAAACAAAAGCGCCAAATAATAGCCCCAATATTTGGCGCCAATATTTGGCACCAATAATATTTGGCGCCAATATTTGGCGCTATTATTTAGAGCCAAATAATAGCGCCAATATTTTAACATTCAATAATAGCGCCAAATATTCATAATAGTGCCAATATTTTAACATTCAATATATTTTAAGTGTTAATTTAATATTCAATATAATAGCGCCAAATATATTTTGAGTGTTATTTTAATATTCATAATAGTACCAATATTTTAATAGCGCCGATATTTTAATAGCGCCAATAATAGCGCCAAATAATATCACCAAATATTATTTTGCGCCAAATAATGGCGGCAAATATTTTTTGGTGCCAAATATTCATAATACCGCCAAAAAATAGCGCCAAAAAATAGCTCCAATAGTAGCACTAAATAATAGCGCCAATATATTTATAGCGCCAAATTATAGTGTCAATATATAATAGCATCAAATAATAGCGCCATATAATAGCACCAAATATTGTTTGGCCAAAAATATATAAATTGCGCCAATATATTGCACCAAATAATTGCGCCAAATAATTGCGCCAAAAAATAGAGCCAAATAATAGCGCCTAGAATAGCGCCAATATATTTATAGCATCAAATAATAGCGCCAATATATAATAACACCAAATAATAGCGCCAATATATTCATAATAGTGCCAATAATAGCGCCAATATATTCATAGCGTCGTTTATTCATAATAGCACCTATATATTTATAGCGCAAAATAATTGAGCCTAATAATAGCGCCAAATAATTGCGCCAAATAATTGCGCCAAATAATTGTGCCAGATACTTGCGCCAAATAATAGTGCTAAATAATTGCGCCTAATAACAGCACCAAATAATAGCTCCATATAATAACGGCAAATATTTTTTGGCACAAATTATATAAATAGCACCAATATATTGCGCCAAATAATTGCACCAAATAATTGCGTCTAATAATAGCGCCAAAAAGTTTTGGCCCCAAATATTCATTATAGCACCAAATAATTGCGCCAAATAATAGTGCCAATAATAGCGTCAAATTATGGAAGCAATAATCGCGCCAATATTTGGCGCCAATATTTTGCACCAAATAATAGCACCAATATTTAAACATTCAATAATCGCGCCAATAAAAGCGCCAATTACAGCACCAATAATAGCGCAAATAATGGCGTAAATATATAGAGCCAATATATTCATAGAGCCATTTAATAGTGCCAAATAATAGCACCATATAATTGTGCCAAGTATTATTGCCATATAATAGCGCCATATAATAGCGCCATATAATGGTGCCAAATAATAGTGCCATATAATGGCACCAAATATAATAGCGTCAAATAATCGCACCAATATATAGCGCCCATATATATATAGCGCCATTTAATAGGGACAAATAGTAGTGCCATATAATAGTACCAAATATTATGGACATATAATAGCGCCATATAATAGCGCCAAATAATAGCGCCAAATATAAGAGCACCAAACAATAGCGCCAAATAATAGCGCAAAATAATATCGCCAAATAATAGCGCCAAATATTTGGTGCCAAATATTCATAATAACACTAAATAATAGTGCCAATAATAGCGCCAAATAATAGAGCCTAATATTCATAATAGAGCCAATTATTTGGCGCCATATGTTCATAGTAGTGCCAAGTATTTTTTGGCGCCAAATATTTATAATAGCACCAAATAATAGTGCCAAATTATAGTTTCAATAAAAGCACCAAATAATAGCCTCAATATTTGGCGACAAAAATATTTGGGGCCAATATTTGGCGCCAATATTTGGCGCTATTATTTGGTGCCAAATAATAGTGTCAATATTTTAACATTCAATAATAGCGCTAAATATTCATAATAGCGCCAATATTTTAACATTCAGTATATTTTCAGTGTTATTTTAACATTCAATATAATAGCACCAAATATATTTTCAGTGTTATTTTAATATTCATAATAGCGCCAATATTTTAATAGCACCAATACTTTAATAGAACCAATATTTTAATAGCACCAATATTTTAATAGCACTAATATTTTAATAGCGCCAATAATAGCCCTAAAGAATGGCGCCAAATATTATCTAGCGCCAAATAATAGCGCCAATATTTTAACATTCATTAATAGCATCAAATATTCATAATAGTTCCAATATATTAAAAGCGGCATATAATTGTGCCTAATAATAGCGCCAAATAATTGCGCTAAATAATAGCGCCAAATAATTGCGCAAAATAACTGCGCCAAATAATAGCGCCAAATAATAGCGCCAAATAATTGCGCCAAATAACAGCGCCAAATAATAGGGCCATATAATAGCGCCAAATATTTTTTGGCGCAATATATATAAATGGCACCAATATATTCATAGCGCCAAATAATTGAGCCAAATAATTACGCCAAATAATTGTGCCTAACAATAGCGCCAAACAATAGCCCCAAATAATTGCGCCAAATAATTGCGCCAGATAATTGCGCCAAATATGTGCGCAAAAAAATTTCTCCTAATAACAGCGGCAAATAATAGCGCTACATAATAGCGCCAAATATTTTTTGGTGCAAAATATATAAATAGACCCAAATAATTACGCCAAATATTTATGCCAAATAACTGCGCCAAATAATAGCGCCAAATAATACCGCCAAATAATACTGCCATATAATAGCGCCAAATATTTTTTGGCACCAAATATACATAATAACGCCAAAAATAGCACTATATAATAGCGCCATATAATCGCGCCTAATAATAGCGCCAAATAATAGCGTCATATAATAGTGCCAAATATTTTCTGGCGCCAAATATTCATTATAGCGCCAAATAATAGCACCAAAATAATAGCACCAAATAATAGGGCAAATAATAGCATCAAATTATGGCGGCAAAAATCGCGCCAATATTTGGTGCTATTATTTTGCGCCAAATAATATCGCCAATATCTAAACATTAAATAATAGCGCCAATAAAAGCGCCAATAACAGCACCAATAATAGCGCCAAAAATAGCGCCAATATATAGCTCCAATAATAGGGCCAATATATTAATAGCGCCATTTAATAGTGCCAAACAATAGCGCCATATAATAGTGCCAAATTTTAGCACCATATAATAGGGCCATATAATAGCGCCAAATAATAGCGCCATATAATATCACCAAATATAATAGCGCCCAATAATAGCGCCAATATATATCCCCAATAATAGGGCCAATATATTCATAACGCCATTTAATAGGGCCAAATAATAGTGCCATATAATAGCGACAAATATTAGCGCCATATAATAGCGCCAAATAATAGTGCCATATAATTGCGCCAAATATAATAGCGCCAAATAATAGCGCCAAATAATATCTCCAAATAATAGCACCAAATATTTGGTGCCAAATATTCATAATAGCGCCAAATAATAGTGCCAAATAATATCACCAATAATAGCGCCTAATAATAGAGCCAAATATTCATAATAGCGCCAAATATTTGGCGCCATATATTCATAGTAGTTCCAAATATTTTTTGGCGCCAAATAATGACACCAAATTATAACACCAATAAAAGCGCCAAATAATAGCGCCAATAATAGTGCCAATATTTGGCACCAATATTTGGCCCCAATAATATTTGGCACTAATATTTGGAACCAGTATTCGGCGCCAAATAATAGCTACAATATTTGGCGCCAATATTTGGCACCAAAATATTTGGCGCTAATATTTGGCTCCAGTATTTGGTGCTATTATTTGGGGCCAAATAATAGCGCCAATATTTTAACATTCAATATATTTTCAGTGTTATTTAAACATTCAATATAATAGCGCCAAATATATTTTCAGTGTTATTTTAATATTCCTAATAGCGCCAATATTTTAATAGCGCCAATATTTTAATAGAGCCAATAATAGCACCAAATATTATTTTGCACCAAATAATAGCGCCAAATATTATTTTGTGCCAAACAATAGTGCTAATATCTTAACATTAATT
Source organism: Viscum album (assembly GCA_963277665.1). Classification (NCBI taxonomy): domain Eukaryota; kingdom Viridiplantae; phylum Streptophyta; class Magnoliopsida; order Santalales; family Viscaceae; genus Viscum; species Viscum album. The sequence goes on from OY728127.1 coordinate 901,884,738, forward strand.
AATAGTGCCAAATATTCATAATAGCGCCAATATATTTATATAGCGGCAAATAATTGCGCCTAATAACTGCGCCAAATAATAGCGCCAAATAATAGCGCCAAATAACAGCGCCATATAATAGCGCCAAATATTTTTAGGCGCCAAATATTCATAACAGCGCAAAAAAATAGCACCATATAATTGTGCCAATAATAGCTCCGAATAATATCGTCAATAATAGTGCCAAATAATTGTGGCAATATATTCATAATAGTGCCAATATATAATAATGCCAAATAATAGCACCAATATATTCATAATAGTGCCAATAATAGCGCCAATATATTCATAGTGCCATTTATTAATAATAGCGCCAATATATTTATAGCACAAAATAATTGCGCCTCATAATAGCTTAAAATAATAGCACCAAATAATAGTGCCAAATAATTGCGCCATATATTTTTTGGTGCAAAATATTCATAATAGCGACAAAAAATTGCGCAAAAAAATAGCGCCAAAAAATAGAGCAAAAAAAGCACCATATATTAGCGCCAATATATTTACAGCGCAAAAATAATTGCGCCTAATAATAGCGCTAAAAAACAGTGACAAATAATTGCACCAAATAATTGTGCCAAATAATTACGCAAAATAATTACTCCAAATAATTGCGCAAAATAATTGCACCTAATAACAGTGCCAAATAACAGCGCCAATTAATAGCACTATATAATAGCGCCAAATATTTTTTGGTGCAAAATATATAAATAGCGCCAATATATTGGGCCAAATAATTTCGCCAAATAATTGCACCAAATAATTGGGCCAAATAATTGCGCCTAATAATAGCGCCAACTAATAGCGCCATATAATAAGGCCAAATATTTTTTGGCACCAAATATTCATAATAGTGTCAAATAATAGCGCCAAAATAATAGCACCAATAATAGCATCAAATTATGGGGCCAATAATCACGTCAATATTTGGAACTATAATTTTGCGCCAAATAATAGCGCCAATATTTAAACATTCAATAATAGCGCCAATAAGAGCGCTAATAAAAGCACCAATAATAGCGCCAATAATTGCACCAATATATAGTGCCAATATATTCATAGCGCCAATTAATATCGCCAAATAATAGTACCAAATAATAGCACCATAAAATAGAGCCAAATATAAACACAATATAATAGCGTCATATAATAGCGCCATATTATAGCTCCAAATAATAGCAACAAATATAATAGCACCAAATAATAGCACCAATATATAGCGCCAATAATAGCGCCAATGTATTCATAGCGCCATTTAATATGGAAAAATAATAGCTCCATATAATAGCACTAAATATTAGCGCCATATGACAACGCCATATAATTGCGCCCAATAATAGTGTCATATAATAGCTTCAAATATAATAGCACCAAATAATAGCGCCAAATAATATCGCCAAATAATATCACCAAATAACAGTACCAAATATTTTGCACCAAATATTCATAATAGCGCCAAATAATAGTGCCAAATAATAGAGCCAATAATAGCACCAAATAATAGATCCAGATTTTCATAATAACGCCAAATATTTTTCGTCATATATTCATAGTAGCGTCGAATATTTTTCGCTGCCAAATATTCATAATAGTGCTAAATAATAGCGCCAAATTATATCGCCAACAAAAGCGCCAAATAATAGTGCCAATAATATCCCCAATATTTGGTGCCAATATTTGGCGCCAATATTTGGCACCAATATTTGGCGCTATTATTTAGCACCAATATTTTAACATTCAATAATAGCGCCAAATATTCATAATAGTGCCAATATTTTAACATTCAATATATTTTCACTGTTAATTTAACCTTCAACATAATAGCGCCAAATATATTTTCAGTGTTATTTTAATATTCATAATAGCACCAATATTTTAATAGTGCCGATATTTTAATAGCACCAATAATAGCGCCAAATAATATCCCCAAATATTATTTTGCGCCAAATAATAGCGCCAAAAAATAGCCCCAATATTTTCACATTAATTAATAGCACCAAATATTCATAATAGCGCCATTATTTTAATAGCACAAATAATTGCGCCTAATAATAGCACCAAATAATAGTGCCAAATAATTGCGCAATATAATAGTGCCAAATATTTTTTGGTGACAAATATTCATAATAGCGCAAAAAAATAGCACCAAAAAATAGAATCATATAATAGCGCCAATAATAGCGCCAAATAATAGCTCCAATTATAGCGCCAATATATTCATAGCACCAAATAATAGCGCCAATATATTCATAATAGCGCCAATATATAATAGCCTCAAATAATAGCACCAATATATTCATAATAGTACCAATAATAGCGCCAATAATAGCGCCAATATATTCATAGCACCATTTATTCATAATAGCGTCAATATATTCATAGCGCCATTTATTCATAATAGCGCCACTGTATTTATAGCGCAAAATTATTGCTCCTAATAATAGCGCCAAATAATAGCGCCAAATAATTGCGCCAGATAATTGCGCCAAATAATTGCACCAAATAATTGCGCAAAATAATTGCGCCTAATAACAGCACAAAATAATAGCACTTTATAATAACGCCAAATATTTTTGGCACAAAATATATAAATAGTGCCAATATATTTCTCCAAATAATTGTGCCAAATAATTACGCCAAATAATTGCGCCTAATAATAGCGTAATATAATAGATCCAAATATTTTTTGGCGCCAAATGTTCATAATAGCAACAAATAATAGCGCCAAATAATAGCACCAAATAATAGCACCAATAATAGCATCAAATTATGGCGCCAATAATTGCACCAACATTTGGCGCTATTATTTTGCGCCAAATTATAGCGCAAATATTATAACATTCATTAATAGCGCTAAATATTCATAATAGCGCCAATATATTAATAGCACAAAATAATTGTGCCTAATAATAGCACCAAATAATTGCGGCAAATATTTGCGCCAAATAACTGGGCCAAATAACTGCGCCAAATAATACCGCCAAATAATATCGCCAAATTTTTTTTGGCGCCAAATACTCATAATAGGGCCAAAAAATAGCGCCAAATAATAGGGCCAATAATAGCGCCAAATAATAGCTCCAATAATAGCGCCGATATATTCATAGCGCCAAATAATAGCGCCAATATATTCATAATAGCGCCAATATATAATATCACCAAATAATAGCGCCAATATATTCACAATTGTGCTAATAATAGCTCCAATAATAGAGCCAATATATTCATATCTCCATTTATTCATAATAACGCCAATAAATTTATAGCGCAAAATAATAGCACCAAATAATAACGCCAAATAATTGCGTCAAATAATTGCGCCAAATAATTGCACCAAATAATTATGCCAAATAAATTCACCTAATAACAGCGCCAAATAATAGCGTTAAATATTTTTTGGCAAAAAATATATAAATAGCGCCAATATATTGCGCCAAATAATTGCGCCAAATAACTGCGCAAAATAAATTCGCCAAATAATAGAGCCATATAATAGCGCCAAATATTTTTTGGCACCAAATATTCATAATAATTCCAAATAATAGTGCCAAATAATAGCGCCAATAATAGCGTCAAGTTATGGCGCCAACAATCACATCAATATTTGGCGCCAATATTTGGCGCTATTATTTTGTGCCAAATAAAAGCGCCAATTTTTAAACATTCAATAAAAGCACCAATAAAAGTTCCCATAACAGCACCAATAATAGAGCCAATTATAGCACTAATAATAGCACCAATATATTCATAGCGCCATTTAATAGCACCAAATAATAGCGCCAAATATTGGCGCCATATAATAGCGCCATATAATAGCACCAAATAATAATGCTATATAATAGTGCCAAATATAATAGCGCTAAATACTAGTGCCAATATATAGTGCCAATAATATCGCTAATATATTCATAGCCCCATTTAATAGTGTCAAATAATAGCGCCATATAATAGCGCCAAATATTTGCACCATATAATAGTGCGATATAATAGCGCCATATAATAGAGCCAAATAATAGCGCCATATAATAGCGCCAAATATAATTGTGCCAAATAATAGCGCCAAATAATAGCACCAAATAATAGCGCCAAATAATAGCACCAATAATGGCGTTAAATAATAGAGGCAAATATTCATAATAGTGGCAAATATTTGGCGACATATATTCATAGTAGTGCCAAACATTTTTTGGCGCCAAATATTCATAATAGCGCCAAATTATAGCACCAATAATAGAGCCAAATAATAGCCCCAATAATAGCGCCAATATTTGGCGCCACTATTTGGCGCTATTTTTTGACGCCAAATAATAGCGCCAATATTTTAACATTCAATAATAGCATCAAATATTCATAATAGTGCCAATATAATTATAGCGCTAAATAATTGCGCCTAAAAATAACGCCAAATAATTAAGCCAAATAATAGTGCCAATATTTTAACATTCATTAATAGCGGCAAATATTCATAATAGCGCCAATATATTAATAGCGCCCAATAAGGGGGCCTAATAACAGCGCCAAATATTTGCGCCAAATAACTGTGCCAAAAAATAGATCCAAATAATAGTGCCAAATAATAGCCCCATATAATATTGCCAAATATTTTTTGGCGCCAAATATTCATAACAGCACCAAAAAATAACGCTAAAAAATAGCGCAAATAATAGCGCCAAATAAGAGCACCAATAATAGAACCAATATATTCCTAGCGCCAAATAATAGCTCCAAATATTAGCGCCAATATATTCATAATATTATTAATAATAGCGCCAATAATAGTGCCAATATATTCATAGGGCCATTTATTCATAATAGGGCCAATATATTTCTAGCGCAAAATATATTTATATGGCCATTTATTCAAAATAGCGCCAATATATAATATCGCCGAATAATAGAGCCAATATATTCATAATTGTGCCAATAATAGCGCCAATAATAGAGCCAATATATTCATAGCTCCATTTATTCATAATAGCGCCAATAAATTTATAGCGCAAAATAATAGCACCAAATAATAGCGCCAAATAATTGCGTCAAATAATTGCACCAAATAATTGCGCCAAATAATTGTGCCAAATCAGTGCACCTAATAACAGCGCCAAATAATAGCGTTAAATATTTTTTGGCACAAAATATAAAAATAGCGCCAATATATTGCGCCAAATAATTGCGCCATATAACTACGTGAAATAAATGCACCAAATAATAGCGCCATATAATAGCGCCAAATATTTTTTGGCGCCAAATATTCATAATTGTGAGAAATAATAGTGCCAAATAATAGCACCAATAATAGCGTCAAGTTATGGCTCCAATAATCACGCCAATATTTGGCGCCAATATTTGGCGCTATTATTTTGTGCCAAATAAAAGCGCCAATATTTAAACATTCAATAAAAGCGCCAATAAAAGTTCCCATAACAGCACCAATAATAGCGCCAATTATAGCGCCATTGTATAGCGCCAATAATAGCGCCAATATATTCATAGCGCCATTTAATAGCGCCAAATAATAGCGCCATATAATAGCGCCAAATATTGGTGCCATATATTAGCACCATATAATAGATCTAAATAATAACACTATATAACAGTGCCAAATATAATAGCACTAAATAATAGTGCCAATATATAGCGCCAATAATATCGCAAATATATTCATATCGCTATTTAATAAGGACAAATAATAGCGCCATATAATAGTGCCAAATATTAGCGCCATATAATAGAGCGATATAATAGCGCCATATAATAGCGCCAAATAATAGCGCAATATACTAGCACCATATATAATAGCGCCAAATAATAGCGCCTAATAATTTTGCTAAATAATAGCCCCAAATATTTGGTGCCAAATATTTATAATAGCGCCAAATAATAGCGCCAATAATGGCGCCAAATAATAGAGCCAAATATTCATAATAGCGCCAAAAATTTGGCGCCATATATTCATAGTAGTGCCAAATATTTTTTGGCGCCAAATATTTTTTGGCACCAAATATTCATAATACCGCCAAATATTTGGGTGCCAATATTTTGACATTCAATAATAGCGCCAAATATTCATAATAGCGCCAATATTTTAACATTAAATATATTTTCAGTTTTATTTAAACATTCAATATAATAGAGCCAAATATATTTTTAGTGTTATTTTAATATTCATAATAGCACCAATATTTTAATAGCCCAAATATTTTAATAGCACCAATAATAGCCCCAAATATAATTTGGCACCAAATAATATCACCACAAAATAGCGTCAATATTTTAACCTTCATTAATAGCGCCAAATATTCATAATAGCGCCAGTATATTAATAGTAGCAAATAATTATGCCAAAAAATAGTGCCAAATAATTTCACCCAATATTTTTTGGCACCAAATATTCATAATAGCGCCAAAAAATAGCGCCATAAAATAGCGACAATCATAGCGCCAAATAATAGCGCCAATATATTCATAGCGCCAAATAATAGCGCCAATATATTCATAATAGCGACAATATATTATAGCGCCAGTATATTCATAATAGTGCCAATAATAGCGCCAATAATAGCGCCAATATATTCATAGTACAATTTATTCATAATAGAGCCAATATATTTATAGCGCCAAATAATTGCGCCTAATAATAGCGCAAAATTATTGCGCTTAATAATTGTGCCAAATTATAGTGCCAATATTTTAACATTCATTAATAGTGCCAAATATTCATAATAGCACCAATATATTAATAGTGAAAAATCAATGCGCCTAATAATAGCGCCAAATAATAGTTCCAAATAAGTGCGCCAAATATTTGAGCCAAATAACTACGCCAAATAATAGCACTAAATAATAGCACCATATAATAGCGCCAAATATTTTTGGGTGCCAAATATTCATAATAGCGCCAGAAAATAGCACCAAAAAAGAGCGCCAATAATAGTGCCAAATAATAGCGCCAATATATTCATAGCGCCAAATAATTGCGCCAATATATTCATAATAGCGCCAAATAATAGCGCCAATATATAATAGTGCCAAATAATATCGCCAATATATTCATAATAGTGCAAATAATAGCGCCAATATATTCATAGCGCCAATTATTCAAAATAGCGCCAATATATTTATAGCGTAAAATAATTGCACCAACTAATAGCGCCAAATAATAGAGCCAAATAATTGCACCAAATAATTTCACCACGTAATTGCACAAAATAATTGCACCTAATAACAGTGCCAAATAATAGTGGCATATAATAGCGCCAAATATTTTTTGGTGCAAAATATATAAATAGTGCCAATATATTGCTCCAAATAATTGTGTGAAATAATTGCGCCAAATACTTATGCCAAATAATAGAGCCAAATAATAGCGCCATATAAAAGTGCCAAATATTTTTGGGTGCCAAATATTCATAATAGCGCGAAATAATAGCGCCAAATAATAACACTAATAATAGCGTCAAATTATAACACCAATAATCGCGCCAATATTTAGCGCTATTATTTTGCGCCATATTATAGCGCCAATATTTAAACATTCAATAATAGTGCCAATAAAAGTGCCAATAACAACACCAATAATAGCGCCAATAATAGCGCCAATATATTCATAGCGCCATTTAATAGCGCTAAAAAATATCACCATATAATAGAACCAAATATTAGCGCCATATAATAGCACCATATAATAGCGCCAAATCATAGCGCCATTTAATAGCGCCAAATATAATAGCGTCAAATAATAGCACAATATATAGCACCAATAATAGCGTCAATATATTCATAGCACCATTTAATAGGGCCAAATAATAGCGCCAAATAATAGCACCAAATATTAGCGCCAAATACTAGCGCCCTATAATAGTGCTACATAATAGCGCCATATAATAGCGCCATATAATAGCGCTATATAATAGCTCCAAATATAATAGCGCCTCGTAATAGCGCCAGATAATATGTCACGACCCGCCCTCGGGGTCCGTGCCGTGACTACCCCAAGCCCGCCTTCCATAGGCCAGGGGCTGGCGACTAGCACCAAGGCGTAAATCCCGGTAAAAAGGGAAGGCATTGCCTTTGAAAAGTAAACACACACCACAGAGTAAACAAGAGGAAAGTAAACACAAAACAAGGCAGAGTACAACTGAAAGTGCGGAAAAGTAAACGGGCTGGAATACAAACCCAAACTGAAAGTAAAGTACAACTCGAAAAGGGAAAAACAGCAACTGAAAAGTAAAAGCTGCTACTCCGAGCTGTCCACTGGAAATCCCACCTGAAGGGTGGGTACAGATAGCTCCTCTGCTCCACGGGTCCCGCCGTCCGCTCCGTGCACGTCCCGCCCAGTGGTCCACCTCCGGGTACCGTCCCGCTCTGCAAGCCTCAGCTAAGGTCAACGCTGTCCGTCGTCTGCAACCAACACAACGTAGTGCGGGCGAAGCCCGTGCAGGGGTGAGTATAAGCTACTCAGTAGGGACCCCGAGACCCCTGAAGGTCTCTCAAATCCACAAAGGATAAACCACGAAGAAAAGTAACAATCACGAAGTAACAACTGACACTGCTTAGGTATATGCCCATACATATACCTAAGTCATCAATTCAAATACGCTCCAACCTCCGAGCCCAAGTACAACTCAGTCCACACAGGATAGTAAACGTATTCCACACAGGAAAGCAAAACGTAATCCACACAGGATTGCACAACACAATCCACACAGGAAAGCAATAGGATTCAGCTCACACAGGTATACTTCTTCAAGGACGTTAAAGATGTTCACTGATCCATCTAAGTCGTCGGACCCACGAAGGATCGATAGGTAACTAACCCCCGCAAAGACCCACACAGGATCGGGTTCACACAGAACCTGTAGGCGCTGGCTCACACAGAACCGCTGAGCGCAAGGACCCACACAGGATCGGGCCCACACAGGACCTGTAGCGCTGATCCACGAAGGATCGCTGAGTGCTGTAGTCGTCGTCGTCGAATCCACACAGGATCTCTGTACTGTCGTCGTCGAATCCACACAGGATCTCTGTACTGTCGTCGTCGCAGTCACAGTAGCAGTCATAGCAGTAGAACAGTCGCAGCCAGCATTAGGGTTCCCGCACACAGCAAGCTCGTACGGAGGGTCCGCTCCACGAGCCGAGAGGCTGATACATCAACTGTCACGAAGACCGAAGTTGATGTATCCAAAAGTTCCGTATCGTCAACAGGAACTCAACGCAACAGACGGCGCGTCGATCGGACGCCCGGTCTGAGAGTTATTGGCATTTTCGTCTCCGAGGACCGGTTGGTTTTTAAGGCAAAACCAACCCGACCATACTCCACATGCGTCCAAACCTCGGACGGAGTATGCCAAAAGATCTGTCTCACTAAGGAGAACACTACGCGACCGACGGCACGTCAATCGGACGTCCGTAGCTCAAGATATGAGCGTTTTCGCTGCGAAGGCCCGGTTGGTTTCGTGAACGAACCAACCTGGCCGAACTCAAAGTAAACCGAAACCTTGAGTGCGATATACCGAAACGACCGTCTCGATCCAAGGATCGCGTTTCCGTAGACGGTTCGTCATTCGGAGGTCCGAGGCTCAAGTTATGGGCTAAAAACCATTTCTGGTTCGAAACGGGGGGGGGGGTCCGGGTCCGGGCCGACCCGGCCCGACCCCCCCCCCCCCCCCCCCCCCCCCGCGGCGGCGCGGCGGGTCGCGGCGGCGGCGGCGGCTTGGCGGCTGGCGCCGCACGAGGTGGGCACGCGGGGGGGCAATCAAGCCCCTGCTGTTTGGTTAGGCGGCGCGGCCTTGTGCCGCGCCATTTGCAGGAAACGGCCCCCGCATGTGGGGGCCAGCTGGAAACGAACCGGGGGGCTGCTGCCCCCCCCCCTCCTTTAAAGAACCGCCCCCTCATTAAGAGGGGGGTTTTGTTGAACCGGCCGGGGGATTTATTCCCCCGGTTTTATGTCGTCCGGCCGGCCAGCTGGCCGGCCGGTTTTTACCAACGGGACCGGAAATTCCGGTCCCGCCTTCGACTTCCGACGCCGGCGGCCCGGCCGCCGGTCTTCACATTCCGCCGCGGCCCAGATCCGGCCGCGGTCTCCTCGTCCCGCCGCGGCCCGGAACCGGCCGCGGTGTTCGTCGTCCGGCGCGGTGCGACGGCACCGCGCCCCTTTCGCCGTGCCATGATTCTTTTCAACGCGGCGCGACGGCGTCGCGTTCTTGAAGATTTTTCCTCGACGTAGCGCGACGGCGCCGCGTAAAATATTTGCACGATCATCCGCGTGGTGCGACGGCACCACGCCACTTGCTTCCACCCGCATGAATAAACATGAACGATGGAGGGGGGGTTCGGTCGTGTTCATGCGGTCCGGACCCCCTCACGTTAAAATAAATAACTCAACTTAAACATTCAAGACTCAAGTTAGACATGCGAGATCCACGTTCAAGAAATGGAATAAATAAATAATGAATCAACAACCCCTACCTCGGGTTTAAGATTCGAAGATTCGTCTACGTTCCGCGGAAGACGGCGTCGCGGAGGTCGGGCGTCGCGGTCGTCGTTCGTCAAATCCGTTGACGAAGAGATATGCCCGAAGAGATACGTCGTTGGCGAATCTTCGTATGCTGACGAAGAAGGTCCGAGGAGGAAGCGGCGTTCCCTCTTGTTGCCACCGAGGACGAAGAAGAGAGGCGTCGTTCTTCGTCGGAGTTTGAGCGTTCTTCGTTCTTCGTCAGAGCTTGAAGATGAAGAGGAAGCTCTCAAAAAGCTCTAAAGGAGACAAACAAACAACCCATAATAAAATAAGATAACATCTTATTTTATTATTACAAAACACATTAGAATTTCAAAAGTTTGAAATTCAAAAAGGTTAAACTCCCATAATTAATTAAGTAACTCAAGTCAATTAAGAGGGGGTTAAGGGAACTTGAAAAGTCTAGGGGTTCGTGTGGGCCCCACCACACTTAATCCTCCCAAGGGAGGTTAAGTGGGTGTGGGTCCCACTTCCAACCCCCTTTGGTAGGTTTTTAACAAACTAAAAATAAAATTTGTCTTACACAAATTTTATTTAACTCAACTGAAAACCCCAAAACTTAACTTTCAACCCGCAACAAACGCAACTCCCGAAAAGGTCTCTTTAAGCGAATATCGGCGCTGCGAGTTCATCGTTGCCCTCAGATTTCAATTTCGAGCACCGGATCAAAAGTTAGGAATTCCCGCTCGTTCGTTCACTGAACTTACCCGAGCCAAACTTCGGAAATTATTTCCGGGCACTCCGGGCCTCGGAATCAGGTGTCGTCTGAAACCGCGCTCTTGTAAAATTCTAAAGAAAATTAAGAAAAAAAAATTTCCCTTGAATTTTACGGGTCTTTACATTACTCCCACCTCAGGGCTTTACGTCCCCGTAAAGATACAACAAAAACTTGGGAAACAAATGAGGGTACTGAGCACGCATCTGAGCCTCCCGCTCCCATGTGCTCTCCTGGAGATTCCCGTGCTGCCATCTGATGCGCACAAGAGGAATCGATCGCCCACGCAGGACCCGCTCCTGTCGATCCTCTATCTCCACCGGGATCTCCGTAAAAGTCGCCCCATCGTCAACATCAAGCTCCCCATGATCAATGATGTGCGTCGGGTCGTGCACGTATCTCCTCAGCTGAGATACGTGGAAGACGTCGTGCACCCGGTGCAACTGAGGTGGTAGAGCCAGGCGATAAGCCACCTCACCAATCCTACTGAGAATCTGGAAAGGTCCGATGAAGCGCGGAGATAACTTGCCGCCTCGGCCAAATCTCCGAATACCACGTCGAGGTGAGACCCGCAAGAAGACGTGGTCGCCATCCTCGAACTCCAGTGGCCTCCGCCTCCTGTCAGCGTATGACTTCTGCCGGCTCTGAGCTGTCCTCATCCGCTCCTGGATGACCTGGACCTTCTCTGTCGTGGCCTGGACCATCTCCGGTCCCACCAGTGCTGACTCCCCAGGGTCTGTCCAGCACAAAGGAGATCTACATGGTCGGCCGTACAACGCCTCGTATGGTGCCATCCCGATGGTGGAGTGGTAGCTGTTGTTGTATGCGAACTCCACCAAGGGAAGGTGGTCCTCCCAGCTACGACCAAAGTCGAGGACACATGCGCGGAGCATGTCCTCGAGAGTCTGAATGGTCCTCTCCGTCTGACCATCTGTCTGAGGGTGAAAAGCTGTGCTAAGACGTAGCTGCGTCCCGAACGCCTCCTGTAACCCCTTCCAAAGCCGGGAAGTAAAGCGGGCATCTCGATCGGAAACGATAGATGATGGCACGCCGTGGAGCCGCACAATCTCCTGAACGTAGAGACTTCCCATGCTCTCCACCAAGCCCTGCTCTCTGATGGGTAAAAAGTGTGCCGACTTGGTGAGTTGGTCAACAATCACCCAGATGGAGTCGTGACCTCTGGAAGAGCGTGGAAGTCCAGTCACGAAGTCCATAGATATGCCGTCCCACTTCCACTCCGGAACCTCCAAGGGCTGTACCAAGCCTGCTGGTACTTGATGCTCTGCCTTCACCTGCTGACAGGTGAGGCATCGAGAAATGAACTCTGCTACAGCCTTCTTCATACCCGGCCACCAATGCTGTCGTCTGAGGTCCTGGTACATCTTCGCCACTCCAGGATGTACCGCCAAAGGAGAAGTGTGAAACTCTCTCAGCACTTCCTATCGCAAAGCTACTGGTACCATGGTACATCCTCTGAAAAGGATGTCGTGCTCTGCTCCAAGGGAGAAACCATCAGGTGCCTGTCCCGAGGATATCTGTGCACGCCATGTCTCACAGTCAGCGTCCCCGTGCTGTGCCTCCCTGACTCGCTGCAGTAGTGGAGGAGTGACTGTGAGAGACTGAAGAAAGGCTGCTCCATCTCTATCCACGAAGGATATCTGCAAAGAGGCTAGCTGCTCCGTCGCCTCCTCAAGTAGCTGAATGCCCGTCCTCCTGCTGAGGGCATCGGCTACTACGTTCCCCTTCCCAGGAGTATAGACTATCTCAAAGTCATAGTCCTGGAGGAACTCGAGCCATCGTCGCTGTCTCAGGTTCAGGTCCTTCTGCGAGAAGATATACCTGAGACTCTGATGATCGGAAAAGACTGTAAAGCGCTCGCCCATCAGATAGTGTCGCCATGTCTTCAGAGCGAAGACCACTGCTGCTAACTCCAGGTCATGGGTAGCGTAGTTCTGCTCATGCGGCCTCAACTGACGTGATCCATAGGCGATCACGGCCCGCTCCTGTATCAGAACACATCCGAGTCCGGTCCCTGATGCATCGCAGTAGACTACGTACCCTACTCCCTCCTCAGGCAACCTCAAGATAGGTGTGCTAGTCAATCTCTGTCTCAGCTCCTGGAAGCTCTGCTGACATCTGTCTAACCACACGAAGGGTTTCCCCTTCTTCGTCAAAGCCGTGAGTGATGCCGCAACTCTGGAGAAGTTCGGCACAAATCTACGATAGTATCCAGCTAGTCCCAAGAAACTCCGAACCTCAGTCACGCTCCTGGGTGGCTCCCATGCTAACACAGCCTCAATCTTCGCGGGATCCACTGCAACTCCCGCCTCAGAGATAACGTGTCCCAAAAAGTGGACCTCACGTATCCAGAACTGGCACTTCGAGAGCTTACCATAAAGCTGGTGCTCTCGGAGTGTGTCAAGAACAACTCTCAAGTGATAGGCATGCTCCTCCTCTGTCGTAGAGTAAATCAGAATGTCGTCGATGAAGACCACGACAAACCGATCGAGGTATGGCTGAAAGATCCTGTTCATGAGAGCCATGAACACTGCTGGAGCATTGGTTACACCGAAAGGCATAACCAAGAACTCATAGTGGCCATACCGACATCTGAAGGCCGTCTTCTGCACATCCTCGTCTCTGACTCTGAGCTGATGATAGCCTGACCTGAGGTCTATCTTCGAGAACCACCGTGCTCCCTTGAGCTGATCAAAGAGGTCATCAATCCTCGGTAGCGGATACTTGTTCCTCACTGTCACCTGGTTCAGGTGACGATAGTCAACACAAAGTCGCAAGCTCCCGTCCGCCTTCTTGGCGAACAATATCGGGGAAGCCCAAGGTGAAACACTGGGTCGGATGAATCCCTTGCCCTGCAAGTCCTCCAACTGTACCCGTAGCTCTCGAAGCTCGGCGGGGGCCATCCGATATGCTGGAGTGGATATCGGGGCTGTCCCGGGGTACAAGTCAATATAAAAGTCTACCTCTCTGCGAGGAGGTAGCCCTGGAACGTCGTCGGGAAAAACGTCCGCAAACTGATCCACCACTGCAGGAAAACCAGGACTCCGCACGTCAACTGCTCCAAGGATAAGGCTAGCCAACTGATGAGTGATGGGCTGTCCTCTCCTCTGCGGAAGTCCATCCTGTGCTGCTAAGGCTCCCTTCTCGCCGGTGAAGGTGAACCTGCTCCCGTCGGTGCGTACACATCGCACCTTGCGCCTAAAACAGTCAATCTGTGCATGGACCGTAGATAGCCAATCCATGCCCAAGATGACGTCGTAAGGCCTCGACGCAGCTACAAGAAGATCCCAGCTGAAGATATCGCCTCCTAGAGTGAGCTCACACTGCCGGCACCAGTGCGTAATCGTCGAGTCTGCTCCCGTAGGAGTCTCTAGCCGTAAGGATCGAGCCAACGGCTCTGTCGGAATCTTCGAGCTCCGAACAAGGGCAGCGGCTATGAAGGAATGACTCGCTCCTGTGTCTATAAGAACTGCAGCAAGGGTGGAATAGAAACAGATAGTACCTCGAATCATCTCAGGTGCGCCGTGGTCGTAGGCCTCTGCTGCCTGGAGCTGTGCCTGTCGCTGCCCGCCAGCTCCCTGTGGTCGGGGTGGACCTCTTGGTGGTGGTGGTGGTAGAGCCTCAAAGCGTCGGCCACCACCGGCTGCTCGTCCAGCTCCTCTGCCTCGTCCGCCTCCTCCCTGCGGACCGCCACGGTCGACCCTCTGCCTCTGCCTCGGTGGTCCATCAACTGACTGCTGCTCCTCGGCACGACGGGTCGGGCAGTCGCGAGCCATGTGGCCCTGCCCGCCGCACGAGTAGCACTGTCTGCCTCTCGTAAGACTGGCTCCGCGCTGTGTGCCCCGCACTGCTGAGCCAGTGCCCTGAGATCGTCGGCCTGAAGGTCTGGTCTGTCTAGACCCCTGAGTCATCCGTCGACTGCCTGCTGCAGATGACTCTGCCACGTGCCGCCCTACGGTGGGTCGCTGTGCTGGTGTAGACTCAGCAAGGAAGCTCTCGATCAGAAGAGCCCGCTCCAGTACTCCTGTCTGAGTCGGTATGCTGAGGGAGATCAGAGATGCCCTGATCTCGTGTCTCAAACCCTGCTCGAAGGTCCGGGGCCGGAAGAATGGGTTCCGTACCATGTCGGTCGAGTAGCGCGAGAGATCGGTAAATCTCGCCGAGTACTGAGCGACCGTCATGCTGCCCTGCCGCAGCTGTAGAAGCTCCTGGATACGCACCGCACGAAGGGTGGCTGGGACGAACTCCGAGCGGAAGAGGCTCTCAAAGTCCGTCCAAAGTAGAGATGCCTCATCGTGCACCTGGAGCATCAAGCTCCACCATCGTCCTGCTGCTGCGTGTAATAGGCTCGCAGCGAGGATAACCATGAGCTCTGCTGGTGTCCTCACTAGCCTAAACACTCGAACCACTGCCTCCAGCCAGTCCTCTGCTGCCTGGGGATCCGTCTCCCCGCGAAACCTGGGCGGTCGCTGGCGCTGAAACTCATGCAGTGCGCTGAGGCGACGTGCATCGTCAGCGGCTGCTGCTGGAAGCATCGGGGGCTCGGCGGGTAAAGCTACCGCCGGTGCCACTACTGGAAAAGGGCCCTGCACTGAGGCCTCGTCGCTCGGTGGGCTGTCGTCTCGCTCGACTCTCGGAACCCTAGCTGGCTGCCGTCGTGGGGCCATCCTGAAAAGGAAACAGGTGCGCCACGGTTAGAACAGTATACCTGGTGAGCTGATATAAGTAATCACAAAGAAAACTTTGAAACACACACGCAATCAATGTTTTCGTGCATTAAGTCGGAAATCAGAAGTCAGGGTCCTGGTGTACGGATACGTCGGCCGCCGCACCAACACTGGACTCCCTGGACTGATATCCACACTCAATACGCTAAACATTATTGTTTCACATAGAAAAGATCAGAGTTCGCGGTAGAACCGAACTCCTCTGATACCAATTTGTCACTACCCGCCCTCGGGGTCCGTGCCGTGACTACCCCAAGCCCGCCTTCCATAGGCCTGGGGCTGGCGACTAGCACCAAGGCGTAAATCCCGGTAAAAAGGGAAGACATTGCCTTTGAAAAGTAAACACACACCACAGAGTAAACAAGCGGAAAGTAAACACTAAACAAGGCAGAGTACAACTGAAAGTGCGGAAAAGTAAACGGGCCGGAATACAAACCCAAACTGAAAGTAAAGTACAACTCGAAAAGGGAAAAACAGCAACTGAAAAGTAAAAGCTGCTACTCCGAGCTGTCCACTGGAAATCCCACCTGAAGGGTGGGTACAGATAGCTCCTCTGCTCCACGGGTCCCGCCGTCCGCTCCGTGCACGTCCCGCCCAGTGGTCCACCTCCGGGTACCGTCCCACTCTGCAAGCCTCAGCTAAGGTCAACGCTGTCCGTCGTCTGCAACCAACACAACGTAGTGCGGGTGAAGCCCGTGCATGGGTGAGTATAAGCTACTCAGTAGGGACCCCGAGACCCCTGAAGGTCTCTCAAATCCACAAAGGATAAACCACGAAGAAAAGTAACAATCACGAAGTAACAACTGACACTGCTTAGGTATATGCCCATACATATACCTAAGTCATCAATTCAAATACGCTCCAACCTCCGAGCCCAAGTACAACTCAGTCCACACAGGATAGTAAACATTTTCCACAGAGGAAAGCAAAACGTAATCCACACAGGATTGCACAACACAATCCACACAGGAAAGCAATAGGATTCAGCTCACACAGGTATACTTCTTCAAGGACGTTAAAGATGATCACTGATCCATCTAAGTCATCGGACCCACGAAGGATCGATAGGTAACTAACCCCCGCAAAGACCCACACAGGATCGGGTTCACACAGAACCTGTAGGCGCTGGCTCACACAGAACCGCTGAGCGCAAGGACCCACACAGGATCGGGCCCACACAGGACCTGTAGCACTGATCCACGAAGAATCGCTGAGTGCTGTAGTCGTCGTCGTCGAATCCACACAGGATCTCTGTACTGTCGTCGTCGAATCCACACAGGATCTCTGTACTGTCGTCGTCGCAGTCACAGTAGCAGTCGTAGCAGTAGAACAGTCGCAGCCAGCATTAGGGTTCCCGCACACAGCAAGCTCGTACGGAGGGTCCGCTCCACGAGCCGAGAGGCTGATACATCAACTGTCACGAAGACCGAAGTTGATGTATCCAAAAGTTCTGTATCGTCAACAGGAACTCAACGCAACAGACGGCGCGTCGATCGGACGCCCGGTCTGAGAGTTATTGGCATTTTCGTCTCCGGGGACCGGTTGGTTTTTAAGGCAAAACCAACCCGACCGTACTCCACCTGCGTCCAAACCTCGGACAGAGTATGCCAAAAGATCCGTCTCACTAAGGAGAACACTACGCGACCGACGGCACGTCAATCGGACGTCCGTAGCTCAAGATATGAGCGTTTTCGCTCCGAAGGCCCGGTTGGTTTTGTGAACGAACCAACCCGGCCGAACTCAAAGTAAACCGAAACCTTGAGTGCGATATACCGAAAAGACCGTCTCGATCCAAGGATCACGTTGCCGTAGACGGTTCGTCATTCGGAGGTCCGAGGCTCAAGTTATGGGCTAAAAACCATTTCTGGTTCGAAACGGGGGGGTCCGGGTCCGGGCCGACCCGGCCCGACCCCCCCCCCCCCCCCCGGGGCGGCGGCGGCGCGGCGGCGGCGGCGGCGCGGCGGGGCCGCGGCGGCCGCGGCGGCTTGGCGGCGGGCGCCGCACGAGGTGGGCACGTGGGGGGCAATCAAGGCCCCGCTGTTTGGTTAGGCGGCGCGGCCTTGTGCCGCGCCATTTGCAGGAAACGGCCCCCGCATGTGGGGGCCGGCTGGAAACGAACCGGGGGGCTGCTGCCCCCCCCCCCTCCTTTAAAGAACCGCCCCCCTCATTAAGAGGGGGTTTTGTTGAACCGGGCGGGGGATTTATTCCCCCGGTTTTATGTCGTCCGGCCGGCCAGCTGACCGGCCGGTTTTTACCAACGGGACCGGAAATTCCGGTCCCGCCTTCGACTTCCGACGCCGGCGGCCCGGCCGCCGGTCTTCACATCCCGTCGCGGCCCGGATACGGCCGCGGTCTCCTCGTCCCGCCGCGGCCCGGAACCGGCCTGCGGTGTTCGTCGTCCGGCGCGGTGCGACGGCACCGCGCCCCTTTCGCCGTGCCATGATTCTTTTCAACGCGGCGCGACAGCGGGGCTGTTCTTGAAGATTTTTCCTCGACGTAGCGCGACGGCGCCACGTAATATATTTGCACGATCATCCGCGTGGTGCGACGGCACCACGCCACTTGCTTCCACCCGCATGAATAAACATGAACGATGGAGGGGGGTTCGGCCCTGTTCATGCGGTCCGGCCCCCCTCACGTTAAAATAAATAACTCAACTTAAACATTCAAGCCTCAAGTTAGACATGCGAGATCCACGTTCAAGAAATGGAATAAATAAATAATGAATCAACAACCCCTACCTCGGGTTTAAGATTCGAAGATTCGTCTACGTTCCGCGGAAGACGGCGTCGCGGAGGTCGGGCGTCGCGGTCGTCGTTCGTCAAATCCGTTGACGAAGAGATATGCCCGAAGAGATACGTCGTTGGCGAATCTTCGTATGCCGACGAAGAAGGTCCGAGGAGGAAGCGGCGTTCCCTCTTGTTGACACCGAGGACGAAGAAGAGAGGCGTCGTTCTTCGTCGGAGTTTGAGCGTTCTTCGTTCTTCGTCAGAGCTTGAAGATGAAGAGGAAGCTCTCAAAAAGCTCTAAAGGAGACAAACAAACAACCCATAATAAAATAAGATAACATCTTATTTTATTATTACAAAACACATTAGAATTTCAAAAGTTTGAAATTCAAAAAGGTTTAACTCCCATAATTAATTAAGTAACTCAAGTCAATTAAGAGGGGGTTAAGGGAACTTGAAAAGTCTAGGGGTTCGTGTGGGCCCCACCACACTTAATCCTCCCAAGGGAGGTTAAGTGGGTGTGGGTCCCACTTCCAACCCCCTTTGGTAGGTTTTTAACAAACTAAAAATAAAATTTGTCTTACACAAATTTTATTTAACTCAATTGAAAACCCCAAAACTTAACTTTCAACCCGCAACAAACGCAACTCCCGAAAAGGTCTCTTTAAGCGAATATCGGCGCTGCGAGTTCATCGGTGCCCTCGGATTTCAATTCCGAGCACTGGATCAAAAGTTAGGAATTCCCGCTCGTTCGTTCACTGAACGTACCCGAGCCAAACTTCGGAAATTAATTTCGGGCACTCCGGGCCTCGGAATCAGGTGTCGTCTGAAACCGCGCTCTTGTAAAATTCTAAAGAAAATTAAGAAAAAAAAAATTTCCCTTGAATTTTACGGGTCTTTACATAATAGCACCAAATAATATCACCAAATAATAGCACCAAATATTTGGCACCAAATATTCATAATAGCGCCAAATAATAGCGCAAATATTTTAACATTCAATATATTATCATTGTTATTTTAACATTCAATATTATAGCGTGAAATATATTTTCAGTGTTATTTTAATATTCATAATAGCACTAATATTTTAATAGCACATATATTTTAATAGCGCCAATAATAGCCCCAATGAATGGCGCCAAATATTATTTGGCACCAAATAATAGCGCCAATATTTTAACATTCATTAATAGCGCCAAATATTCAAAATAGTGCCAAAATATTAATAGCAGCATATAATTGCACCTAATAATAGCGCCAAATTATTGCACCAAATATTTGCGTCAAATAACTGCGCAAAATAATAGCGCCAAATAATAGCGCCAAATATTTTTTGGCACCAAATATTCATAATAGCGCCAAAAAATAGCACCAAAAAATAGTATCATATAATAGCACCAATAATAACACCAAATAATATCGCCAACAATAACACCAATATATTCATAGCGCCAAATAATAGCGCCAATATATTCTTAATAGCGCCAATATATAATATCGCCAAATAATAGCGACAATATATTCATAATAGTGCCAATAATAGCACCAATATATTCATAGCGCCATTTATTCATAATAGCGCCAATATATTTATAGCGCCAAATAATTGCGTCTAATAATAACACCAAATAATAGCGCCAAATAATAGCGCCAAATAATTGCGCCAAATAATAGCACCAAATAATAGCGCCAATATTTTAACATTCATTAATAGTGCCAAATATTCATAATAGCACCGATATATTAATAATGCCAAATAATAGCGCCTAATAATAGCGCCAAATAATAGCGCCAAATAATTGCGTCAAATGTTTGTGCCAAATAACTGTGCCAAATAATACCACCAAATAAAAATGCGATATAATGGCGCCAAATATTCGTAATAGCGCCAAAAAATAGTGCCAAAAAATAGCGTCAAATAATTGCACCAATAATAGCGCCAATATATTCATAGCACCAAATAATAGCGCCAATATATTTATAATATCCCCAATATATAATAGCACCAATATATTCATAATAGTGCCAATAATAGTGCCAGTAATAGCGCCAATATATTCATAGCTCCATTTATTCATAATAGCTTCAATATATTTATGGCGCAAAATAATAGCGCCAAATAATAGCCCCAAATAATAGCACCAAATAATTGCGCAAAATAATTGCGCCAAATAATTGCGCCTAATAACAGCGCCAAATAATAGCACCATGTAATAGCGCCAAATATTTTTTGGCGCAAAATATATAAATAGCACCAATATATTGCACCAAATAATTGCGCCAAATAATTGCACCAAATAATTGCGTCAAATAATTGCATCTAATAATAGCGCCAAATAATAGCGTCATCTAATAGCGCTAAATATTTTTTAGCGCCAAATATTAATAATAGCACCAAATAACAGCGCCAAATAATAGCGCCAATAGTAGCGTTAAATTATGGCGCCAATAATCGCGCCAATATTTGGCACCAATATTTGGCGCCAATACTTGGCGTTATCATTTTACGCCAAATAATAGTGCCAATATATAAACATTCAATAATAGCACCAATAAAAGTGCCAATAACAGCACCAATAATAGCGCCAATAATAGCACCATTATATAGCGCCAATAATAGCACCAATATATTCATAGCGCCATTTAATAGTGCCAAATAATAGCGCCAAATATTGGCGCCATATAATAGCACCATATAATTGCACCAAATAATAGTGCCAATAATATCGCCAATATATTCATAGCGCCATTTAATATGGCCAAATTATAGCGCCATATAATCACGGCAAATATTAGCGCCATATAATAGCACGATATAATAGCGCCATATAATAGCGCCAAATAATAGTGCCATATAATAGCGCCATATAATAGCACCAAATAATAGCGACAAATAATTTCGCCAAATAATAGCACCAAATATTTGGTTCCAAATATTCATAATTGCGCCAAATAATAGCGTCAAATAATAGCGCCAATAATGGCGCCAAATAATAGATCCAAATATTCATAATAGAGCCAAATATTTGGCGCCATATATTCATAGTAGCACCAAATATTTTTTGGGGCCAAATATTCATAATGGCACCAAATTATAGCGCCAATAAACATGCCAAATAATAGAGCCAATAATATCACCAATATTTGGTGACAATAATATTTGGCGCTATTATTTGGCGCCAAATAATAGCGCCAATATATTAACATTCAATAATAGCGCCAAATATTCAGAATAGAGCCAATATTTTAAAATTAAATATATTTTTAGTGTTATTATAAAATTCAATATAAAAGCGCCAAATATATTTTCAATGTTATTTTAATATTCATAATAGCACCAATATTTTAATAGCACCAATAATAGTGCCAAATAATAGCGCCAAATATTATTTGACACAAAATAATAGCACCAAATAATAGTGCCAAAAAATAGCGTCAATATTTTAACAGTCAGTAATAGCATCAAATATTCATAATAGCCCCAATATATTTATAGCGGCAAATAATTGCGCCTAATAATAGCGCCAAATAATAGCGCCAAATAATTGTGCCAAATAACTGCGCCAAATAACTGCGCCAAATAATAGCGCCAAATATTTTTTGGCGCCAAATATTCATAATAGCGCCAAAAAATAGTGCCATATAATAGCGCCAAATATTTTTTGGCTCCAAATATTCATAATAGCGACAAATAATAGCGTTAAATAATAGCGCCAATAATAGAGTCAAATTATGGTGCCAATAATCGTGCCAATATTTGGCGCTATTATTTTGCGCCAAATAATAGCGCCAATATTTAACCATTCAATAATAGTGCCAATGAAATTGCCAATAACAACACCAATAATAGCGCCATTATATCGCACCAATAATAGCACCAATATATTCATAGCGCCATTTAATAGTGCCAAATAATAGGCCCCATATAATAGCGCCAAATATTGGCTCCATATAATCGCCCCATATAATAGCGCCAAATAATAGCGCCTTATAGTAGCACCAAATATAATAGCGCCAAATAATAGCACCAATATATAGTGCCAATAATATCGCCAAAATATTCATAGCGCCATTTAATAGAGCGAAATAATAGCGCCAAATATTAGCACCATATAATTGCGCGATATAATAGCGCCATATAATAGCATCAAATAATAGCGCCATATAATAACGCCAAATATAATAGCGCCAAATAATAGTGCCAAATAATAGCGCCTAATAATAGTGCCATATATTCATAGTAGCGTCAAATATTTTTTGGCACCAAATATTAATAATAGCGCCAAATCATAGTGCCAATAAAAGCACCAAATAATAGCGTGAATATTTTAACTTTCAATAATTGTGCCAAATATTCATAATAGCGTCAATATTTTAACATTCAATATACTTTCAATGTTATTTTAACATTCAATATAATAGTGCCAAATATATTTTCGGTGTTATTTTAATATTCATAATAGCCTAAACATTTTAATGACGCCAATATTTTAATAGCGCCAATAATAACGCACCAATAATATCGCCAATATATTCATAGCGCCATTTATTAAAAATAGCGCCAATTTATTTATAGCGCAAAAATAATAGCGCCTAATAATAGCGCCAAATAATTGCGCCAAATAATTGCGCCAAATAATTGGGCCAAATAATTGCGCAAAATAATTGCGCCTAATAACAGCGCAAGATAATAGCGCCATATAATAGCACCAAATATTTTTGGTGCAAAATATATTAATAGCACCAATATATTTCCCCAAATAATTGCGCCAAATAATTGTGCCATATAATTGCGCAAAATAATTGTGCCAAATAATTGTGCCTAATAATAGCGCCATATAATATGTCAAATATTTTTTGGTGCAAATATTCATAATAGCGCCAAATAAAAGCACCAAATAATAGTGACAATAATAGCGTCAAATTATGGCACCAATAATCGCACCAATATTTGGCACTATTATTTTGCGCCAAATAATATAGCCAATATTTAAACATTCAACAATAGCGCCAATAAAATTTCCAATAACAGCACCAATAATATCTCTATTATATAGCGCCCTTATATAGCGCCAATATATTCATAGCGTCATTTAATAGCGCCAAATAATAGCGCCATAGAATAGCGCCAAATATTGGCGCCATATAATAGCTTCATATAATAACGCCAAATAATAGCACCGTATAGTAGCACCAAATATAATAGCGCCAAATAATAGCACCAATATATAGCGCCAATAATATCGCCAATATATTCATAGCGCCATTTAATAGGGCCAAATAATAGCGCCATATAAAAGCGCCAAATATTAGGGCCATATAATAGCGCGACATAATAGCGCCATATAATAGCATCAAATAATAGCGCCATATAATAATGCGTAAAATAATAGTGCCAAATAATAGTGCCAAATAATAGAGACAAATAATAGCGCCATATATTCATAGTAGCGCCAAATATTTTTTGGCACCAAATATTAATAATAGCGCCAAATAATAGCGCTAATAAAAGCGCCAAATAATAGCGCCAATATTTTAACATTCAATAATAGCGCCAAATATTCATAATAGCGCCAATATTTTAACATTTAATATACTTTCATTGTTATTTTAACATTCAATATAATAGTGCCAGATATATTTTCAGTGTTATTTAAATATTCATAATAGCGCCAACATTTTTATAGATCCAATATTTTAATAGCGCATATAATAATGCCAAATAACAGTTCCAATATTTTAACATTCATTAATAGCACCAAATATTCCTAATAGCGCTAATATATTAATAGCGGCAAATTATTGTGCCTAATAAGAGCACCAAATAATAGCGCCAAATATTATCGCCAAATAACTATGCCAAATATCAGCGCCAACTAACAGCGCCTAATAATAGCAGCATATAATAGCGCCAAATATTTTTTGGCGCCAAATATTCATAATAGCGCCAAAAAATAGCGCCATATAAGAGTGCCAATAATAGTGCCAATATATTCATAGCGCCAAATAATAGTGCCAATATATACATAATAGCGCCAATATATAATAGCGCCAATTAATAGCCCTAGTATATTCATAATAGTGCCAAAAATAGCGCCAAACAATTCATAGCGCCATTTATTCATAATAGCGCTAATATATTCATAGCACCATTTATTCATAGTAGCGGCAATATATTTATAACGCCAAATAATTACGCCTAATAATTGCGCCAAATAATTGTGCCAAATAATTACGCCTAATAATTGCGCCAAATAATTGCACCAAATAATAGCGCCAATATTTTAACATTCATTAATATCTACAAATATTCATAATAGCGCCATATAATTGCATCTAATAATAGCGCCAAAAATAGCGCCAAATAACTACGCCAAATAAGAGCGCCAAATAATAGCGCCAAATAATAGCGCCAAATAATAGCGTCATATAATAGCGCCAATAATAAATAGCCCCATATAATAGCGCTAAATATTAGTGCCATATTATAGCCCCATATAATAGCGCAAATCATAGCGCCATATAATAGCACCATATAATAGCGCCAAATATAATATCGCCAAATAATAGCGCCAATATATCGCGCCAATAATAACGCCTATATTTTCATAGCACCATTTAATAGGGCCAAATAATAGCGCCATAAAATATCACCAAATATTAGCGCCAAATATTATCACCATATAATAGCGCTATATAATAGTGCCATATAATAACACCAAATAATAGCGCCATATAATAGCGCCAAATATAATAGCGGCACATTATAGCGTCAGATAATAGCGCCAAATAATATCACCAAATTATATCACCAAATATTTGGCGCCAAATATTCATAATAGCACCAAATAATAGCGTCAAATTATGGCGCCAATAATTGCGCCAATATTTGGCGATATTATATTGTGCCAAATAATAGCGCCAATATTTAAACATTCAATAATAGCGTCAATAACAATACCGATAATAGCGCCAATAACAGTACCGATAATAGCACCAATAATAGCGCCAATATATAGCGCCAATATATAGCGCCAATATATTCATAACGCCATTTAATAGCGCCAAACAATAGCGCCATATAATAGCGCCAAATATTAGCGCCATATAATAGTGGCATATAATAGCGCCATATAATAGCGCGAAATAATAGAGCCATATTATAGCGCCGAATATAATAGCACCAAATAATAGTGCCAATATATATCCCCAATAATATCGCCAATATATTTATAGCGCTATTTAATAGGGCCAAATAATAGCACCATATAATAGCGACAAATATTAGCGCCATATAATAGTGCCAAATATTAGCGCCATATAATAGCGTCAAATAATAGCCCCATATAATAGCGCCAAATATAATAGCGCCAAATAATAGTTCCAAATAATAGCGCCAAATAATATCGCCAAATAATAGCACCAAATATTTGGCGCCAAATATTCATAATAGCGCCAAATATTTGGCGCCATATATTCATAATAGCGCCAAATATTTTTTGGCACCAAATATTCAAAATTGCGCCAAATAATAACGCCAAATAATAATGCCAATAAAAGCACCAAATAATAGCGCCAATAATAGCGCCAATAATTGGCGCCAATATTTGGCACCAATAATATTTGGCGCCAATATTTGGTGCTAGTATTTGGTGCTATTATTTGGTGCCAAATAATAGCACCAATATTTTAACATTCAATAATAACACCAAATATTCATAACAGCGCCAATATTTTAACATTTAATATATTTTCAGTGTTATTTTAACATTCAATATAATAGCCCCAAATATATTTTCAGTGTTATTTTAATATTCATAATAGCGCCAATATTTTAATAGCACCAATATTTTAATAGCAACAATAATAGCGCCAAATATATTTTCAGTGTTATTTTAATATTCATAATAGCACCAATATTTTAGTAGCGCCAATATTTTAATAGCGCCAATAATAGCGCCAAATAATGGCACCAAATATTATTTGGCGCCGAATAATAATGCAAAAAAATAGCGCCAATATTTCATTAATATCGCCAAATATTCATAATAGTGCCAATATATTAATAGCGGCAAATAAAAGCGTCAAATAGCTGCGCCAAATATTAGCACCAAATAACTGCGCCAAAAAATTGCGCCAAATAATAACGCCAAATAATAGCGCCATATAATAGCGCCAAATATTTTTTGGTGCCAATTATTCATAATACCGCCAAAAAATAGCGCAAAAAAATAGCGCCATATAATAGCGCTAATAATAGCGCCAAATAATAGCACCAATAACTGCGCCAATATATTCATAGCGCCAAATAATAGCGCCAATATATTCATAATAGCGCCAATATATAATAGTGCCAGTATATTCATAATAGTGCCAATATTAGCGCCAATATATTCATAGCGTCATTTATTCATAATAGCGCCAATATATTTATAGCGCCAAATAATTGCGCCTCATAGTAGCGCCAAATAATAGCGCCAAATAATTATGCCAAATAATAGAGCCAATATTTTAACATTCATTAATATTGCCAAATATTCCTAATAGCGCGAATATATTAATAAAGCCAAATAATTACGCCTAATAATAGCACCAAATTAGAGCGCCAAATAATTGCACCAAATATTTGCACCAAATAACTGCGCCAAATAATAGCTCCAAATAATACCGCCAAATAATAGCGCCGTATAATAGCGCCAAATATTTTTTGGCGCCAAATATTCATAATAGCGCCAAAAAATAACACCATATAATAGCGCCAAATAATTGCGCCAAATAACTGCTTCAAATAATAGTGCCAAAAAATACCACCAAATAATAGCACCATATAATAGTGCCAAATATTTTTTGGTGCCAAATATTCATAATAGCACCAAAAAATATCGCCATATAATAGAGACAAATAATTGCGCCTAATAATAGCACCAATATATTCATAATAGTGCCAATATATTATAACGCCAAATAATAGTGCCAGTATATTCATAATAGTGCCAATAATAGCGCCAATAATAGCGCATTAATTCATAATAGCGCCAATATATTTATAGCGCCAAATAGTTGCGCCTAATAATAGTGCCAAATAATTGCGCCAAATAATTGCTCCAAATAATAGTTCCAATATTTTAACATTCATTAATAGCGCCAAATATTCATAATAGAGCCAATATATTAATAGAGCCAAATAAGTGCGCTGAATAATAACGACAAATAATAGCACCAAAAAATAGCACCATATAATAGCACCAAGTATTTTTTGGCGCCAAATATTCATAATAGCGCAAAATAATAGCTCAAAATAATAGCGCCAAATAATAGCACCAATAATAGCGTCAAATTATGGCGCTAATAACAGCACCAATATATTCATTGCGCCAAATAAAAGCACCAATATATTCATAATATCACCAATATATAATAGCATCAAATAATAGTGTCAATATATTCATAATAGTGCAAATAATAGCACCAATAATAGCGCCAATATATTCATAGCACCATTTATTCATAATAGCGCCAATATATTTATAGCACAAAATAATTACGCCTAATAATAACGTCAAATAATAGCGGCAAATAATTGTGCCAAATAATTGCGCCAAATAATTGCGCCAAATAATTGCGCAAAATAATTGTGCCTAATAACAGCGCCAAATAATAGCGGCATATAATAGCGCCAAATGTTTTTTGGCGGAAAATATATAAATAGCGCCAATTTATTGCGCCAAATAATTGTGCCAAATAATTGCACCAAATACATGCCCCTAATAATAGAGCCAAATAATAGCACCATATAATAGCACCAATAATAGCACCAATAATAGCACCAATAATAGCACCAATAATAGCACCAATATATTCATAGCACCATTTAATAGCGCAAAATAATAGCACCATATAATAGCGCCAAATATAAGCGCCATATAACAGCCCCATATAATAGCGCAAATCACAGCGTCGTATAGTAGCGCAAAATAATCACGCCAATATATCGCGCCAATAATAGAGCCAATATATTCGTAGCGCCATTTAATAGGGCTAAATAATAGCACCAATAATAGCACCAATAATAGCACCAATAATAGCACCAATAATAGCGCCAATAATAGCACCAATAATAGCGCCAATAATAGCACCATATAATAGCGCCAAATATAAGCGCCATATAATAGCCCCATATAATAGCGCAAATCATAGCGTCGTATAGTAGCGCCAATATATCGCGCCAATAATAGCGCCAATATATTCGTAGCGCCATTTAATAGGGCCAAATAATATCACCAATAATAGCACCAATAATAGCGCAAATAATAGCACCAATAATAGCGCCAATAATAGCACCAATAATAGCGCCAATAATAGCACCAATAATAGAGCCAATAATAGCACCAATATATTCATAGCGCCATTTAATAGCTCAAAATAATAGCACCATATAATAGCGCCAAATATAAGCGCCATATAATAGCCCCATATAATAGCGCAAATCATAGCGTCGTATAGTAGCGCCAAATAATAGTGCCAATATATCGCGCCAATAATAGCGCCAATATATCTGTAGCGCCATTTAATAGGGCCAAATAATAGCGCCATAAAATAGCACCAAATATTAGCGCCAAATATTAGCACCATATAATAGCGCCATATAATAGTACCATATAATAACGCCAAATAATAGCGCCATATAATAGCGCCAAATATAATAGAGGCACATAATAGCATCAGATAATAGCGCCAAATAATATCACCAAATAATAGCACCAATTATTTGGTGCCAAATATTCACAATAGCGCCAAATAATAGGGCCAAATAATATCACCAAATAATAGCGCAAATAATAGCGAGAAATAATAAAGCCAAATATTCATAATAGCACCAAATATTTGGCGCCATATATTCATAGTAGCGCCAAATATTTTTTGGCGCCAAATATTCATAATAGCGGCAAATTATAGCGCCAAATTATAGCACCAATAAAAGTGCCAAATAATAGCGCCAATAATAGCGTCAATATTTGGCGGCAATCTTTGGCGCAAATATTTGGCGCTATTATTTGGCGCCAAATAAAAGCACCAATATTTTAACATTCAATAATAGCGCCAAATATTAATAATAACGCCAATATTTTAACATTCAATATAATATCGCCAAATATATTTTAAATGTTATTTTAATATTCATAATAGCCTCAATATTTTAATAGCACCAATATTTTAATATCAAAAATAATAGCGCCAATGTATGGCGCCAAAAATTATGTGGCGCTAAATAATAGCACCAATATTTTAACATTCATTAATATCACCAAATATTCATAAAAGTGCCAATATATTAATAGCGGTATATAAATGCACCTCATAATAGCACCAAATAATAGAGCCAAATAATAGCGCCACATAATAGCGCCATATAATAGCACATACTATTTTTTGGTGCCAAATATTCATAATAGCGCAAAAAAATTGCGCAAAAAAAAGCGCCAAAAAATTGGGCAAAAAAAAGCGCCATATAATAGCGCCAATAATAGCGCCAAATAATTGCGCCAAATAATTGCGCCTATATATTCATAGCACCAAATAATATTTCCAATATATTCATAGTAGCGCCAATAAATAATAGCCCAAAAAAATAGCGCCAGTATATTCATAATAGTGCCAATATTAGCACCAATATATTCATAGTGCCATTTAATAGCGACAAATATTAGCGCCATATAATAGCGCCAAATAATAGTGCCATATAATTGCGCCAAATATAATAGCGCCAAATAATAGCGCCAAATAATAGCGCCAAATAATATCTTCAAATAATAGCACCAAATATTTGGTGCCAAATATTCATAATAGCGCCAAATAATAGCGCCAAATAATATCGCCAATAATAGCGCCTAATAATAGAGCCAAATATTCATAATAGCGCCAAATATTTGGCGCCATATATTCATAGTAGTTGCAAATATTTTTTGGCGCCAAATAATGACTCCAAATTATAACGCCAATAAAAGCGCCAAATAATAGCGCCAATAATAGCGCCAATATTTGGCACCAATATTTGGCCCCAATAATATTTGGCACTAATATTTGGAACCAGTATTCGGCGCCAAATAATAGCTACAATATTTGGCGCCAATATTTGGCGCCAAAATATTTGGCCTAATATTTGGCTCCAGTATTTGGTGCTATTATTTGGGGCCAAATAATAGCGCCAATATTTTAACATTCAATATATTCTCAGTGTTATTTAAACATTCATTATAATAGCGCCAAATATATTTTCAGTGTTATTTTAATATTCCTAATAGTGCCAATATTTTAATAACGCCAATATTTTAATAGTTCCAATAATAGCACCAAATATTATTTTGCACCAAATAATAGCGCCAAATATTATTTTGTGCCAAACAATAGTGCTAATATCTTGACATTAATTAATAGTGCCAAATATTCATAATAGCGCCAATATATTTATATAGCGGCAAATAATTGCGCCTAATAACTGCGCCAAATAATAGCGCCAAATAATAGCGCCAAATAATAGCGCCAAATAACAGCGCCATATAATAGCGCCAAATATTTTTAGGCGCCAAATATTCATAACAGCGCAAAAAAATAGGACCATATAATAGTGCCAATAATAGCTCCGAATAATATCGTCAATAATAGTGCCAAATAATTGTGGCAATATATTCATAATAGTGCCAATATATAATAATGCCAAATAATAGCACCAATATATTCATAATAGTGCCAATAATAGCGCCAATATATTCATAGTGCCATTTATTAATAATAGCGCCAATATATTTATAGCGCAAAATAATTGCGCCTCATAATAGCGCAAAATAATAGCACCAAATAATAGCGCCAAATAATAGCACCAAATAATTGCGCCATATATTTTTTGGTGCCAAATATTCATAATAGCGACAAAAAATTGCGCAAAAAAATAACGCCAAAAAATAGAGCAAAAAAAGCACCATATATTAGCGCCAATATATTTACAACGCAAAAATAATTGTACCTAATAATAGCGCTAAAAAACAGTGACAAATAATTGCACCAAATAATTGTGCCAAATAATTACGCAAAATAATTACTCCAAATAATTGCGCAAAATAATTGCACCTAATAACAGTGCCAAATAACAGCTCCAATTAATAGCACTATATAATAGCGCCAAATATTTTTTGGTGCAAAATATATAAATAGCGCCAATATATTGCGCCAAATAATTTCGCCAAATAATTGCACCAAATAATTGGGCCAAATAATTGCGCCTAATAATAGCGCCAACTAATAGCGCCATATAATAACGCCAAATATTTTTTGGCACCAAATATTCATAATAGTGTCAAATAATAGCGCCAAAATAATAGCACCAATAATAGCATCAAATTATGGGGCCAATAATCACGTCAATATTTGGAACTATAATTTTGTGCCAAATAATAGCGCCAATATTTAAACATTCAATAATAGCGCCAATAAAAGTGCCAATAAAAGCACCAATAATAGCGCCAATAATTGCGCCAATATATAGCGCCAATATATTCATAGCGCCAATTAATATCGCCAAATAATAGTACCAAATAATAGCACCATAAAATAGAGCCAAATATAAACACCATATAATAGCGTCATATAATAGCGCCATATTATAGCTCCAAATAGTATCAACAAATATAATAGCACCAAATAATAGCATCAATATATAGCGCCAATAATAGCCCCAATATATTCATAGCGCCATTTAATATGGAAAAATAATAGCTCCATATAATAGCACCAAATATTAGCGCCATATGACAACGCCATATAATTGCGCCCAATAATAGTGTCATATAATAGCTTCAAATCTAATAGCACCAAATAATAGCGCCAAATAATATCGGAAAATAATATCACCAAATAATAGTACAAAATATTTTGCACCAAATATTCATAATAGCGCCAAATAATAGTGCCAAATAATAGAGACAATAATAGCACCAAATAATAGATCCAGATTTTCATAATAACGCCAAATATTTTTCGTCATATATTCATAGTAGCGTCGAATATTTTTCGCTGCCAAATATTCATAATAGTGCTAAATAATAGCGCCAAATTATATCGCCAACAAAAGCGCCAAATAATAGCGCCAATAATATCCCCAATATTTGGCGCCAATATTTGGCGCCAATATTTGGCGCCAATATTTGGCACCAATAATATTTGGCCCCAATATTTGGCGCTATTATTTAGCACCAATATTTTAACATTCAATAATAGCGCCAAATATTCATAATAGTGCCAATATTTTAACATTCAATATATTTTCAGTGTTAATTTAACCTTCAATATAATAGCACCAAATATATTTTCAGTGTTATTTTAATATTCATAATAGAACCAATATTTTAATAGTGCCGATATTTTAATAGCGCCAATAATAGCGCCAAATAATATCCCCAAATATTATTTTGCGCCAAATAATTGCGCCAAAAAATAGCCCCAATATTTTCACATTAATTAATAGCACCAAATATTCATAATAGCGCCATTATTTTAATAGCACAAATAATTGCCCCTAATAATAGCACCAAATAATAGTGCCAAATAATTGTGCAATATAATAGTGCCAAATATTTTTTGGCGCCAAATATTCATAATAGCGCAAAAAATAGCACCAAAAAATAGCATCATATAATAGCGCCAATAATAGCGCCAAATAATAGCGCCAATTATAGCGCCAATATATTCATAGCACCAAATAATAGCGCCAATATATTCATAATAGCGCCAATATATAATAGCCTCAAATAATAGCACCAATATATTCATAATAGTACCAATAATAGCGCCAATAATAGCGCCAATATATTCATAGCGCCATTTATTCATAATAGCGTCAATATATTCATAGCGCCATTTATTCATAATAGCACCACTGTATTTATAGCGCAAAATTATTGCTCCTAATAATAGCGCCAAATAATAGCGCCAAATAATTGCGCCAGATAATTGTGCCAAATAATTGCACCAAATAATTGCGCAAAATAATTGCGCCTAATAACAGCACAAAATAATAGCACTTTATAATAACGCCAAATATTTTTTGGCACAAAATATATAAATAGTACCAATATATTGCTCCAAATAATTGTGCCAAATAATTACGCCAAATAATTGCGCCTAATAATAGTGTAATATAATAGATCCAAATATTTTTTGGTGCCAAATGTTCATAATAGCAACAAATAATAGCGCCAAATAATAGCACCAAATAATAGCACCAATAATAGCATCAAATTATGGCGCCAATAATTGCACCAACATTTGGCGCTATTATTTTGCGCCAAATAATAGCGCAAATATTATAACATTCATTAATAGTGCCAAATATTCATAATAGCGCCAATATATTAATAGCACAAAATAATTGTGCCTAATAATAGCACCAAATAATTGAGGCAAATATTTGTGCCAAATAACTGGGCCAAATAACTGCGCCAAATAATACCGCCAAATAATAGCGCCAAATTTTTTTTGGCGCCAAATACTCATAATAGGGCCAAAAAATAGAGCCAAATAATAGGGCCAATAATAGCGCCAAATAATAGCTCCAATAATAGCGCCGATATATTTATTGCGCCAAATAATAGCCCCAATATATTCATAATAGCGCCAATATATAATATCACCAAATAATAGCGCCAATATATTCACAATTGTGCTAATAATAGCGCCAATAATAGAGCCAATATATTCATATCTCCATTTATTCATAATAGCGCCAATAAATTTATAGCGCAAAATAATAGCACCAAATAATAACGCCAAATAATTGCGTCAAATAATTGCGCCAAATAATTGCACCAAATAATTATGCCAAATAAATGCACCTAATAACAGCGCCAAATAATAGCGTTAAATATTTTTTGGCAAAAAATATATAAATAGCGCCATTATATTGCGACAAATAATTGCGCCAATTAACTGCGCAAAATAAATGCGCCAAATAATAGAGCCATATAATAGCGCCAAATATTTTTTGGCACCAAATATTCATAATAATTCCAAATAATAGTGCCAAATAATAGCGCCAATAATAGCGTCAAGTTATGGCGCCAACAATCACGTCAATATTTGGCGCCAATATTTGGCGCTATTATTTTGTGCCAAATAAAAGCGCCAATATTTAAACATTCAATAAAAGCACCAATAAAAGTTCCCATAACAGCACTAATAATAGAGCCAATTATAGCGCCAATAATAGCGCCAATATATTCATAGCGCCATTTAATAGCACCAAATAATAGCGCCAAATATTGGCGCCATATAATAGCGCCATATAATAGCACCAAATAATAATGCTATATAATAGTGCCAAATATAATAGCACTAAATACTAGTGCCAATATATAGTGCCAATAATATCGCTAATATATTCATAGCCCCATTTAATAGTGCCAAATAATAGTGCCATATAATAGCACCAAATATTTGCACCATATAATAGTGCGATATAATAGCGCCATATAATAGAGCCAAATAATAGCGCCATATAATAGCGCCAAATATAATAGCGCCAAATAATAGCGCCAAATAATAGTGCCAAATAATTTTTCCAAATAATAGCACCAAATATTTGGTGCCAAATATTCATAATTGCGCCAAATAATAGCGCCAAATAATAGCACCAATAATGGCGTCAAATAATAGAGCCAAATATTCATAATAGTGGCAAATATTTGGCGACATATATTCATAGTAGTGCCAAACATTTTTTGGCGCCAAATATTCATAATAGCGCCAAATTATAGCGCCAATAATAGAGCCAAATAATAGCCCCAATAATAGCGCCAATATTTGGTGCCACTATTTGGCGCTTTTTTTTGACGCCAAATAATAGCGCCAATATTTTAACATTCAATAATAGCATCAAATATTCATAATAGTGCCAATATATTTATAGCGCTAAATAATTACGCCTAATAATAACGCCAAATAATTAAGCCAAATAATAGTGCCAATATTTTAACATTCATTAATAGCGGCAAATATTCATAATAGCGTCAATATATTAATAGCGCCTAATAGGGGGGCCTAATAACAGCGCCAAATATTTGCGCCAAATACCTGTGCCAAAAAATAGCTCCAAATAATAGTGCCAAATAATAGCCCCATATAATATTGCCAAATATTTTTTGGCGCCAAATATTCATAACAGCACCAAAAAATAACGCTAAAAAATAGCGCAAATAATAGCGCCAAATAAGAGCACCAATAATAGAACCAATATATTCCTAGCGCCAAATAATAGCTCCAAATATTAGCGCCAATATATTCATAATATTATCAATAATAGCGCCAATAATAGTGCCAATATATTCATAGGGCCATTTATTCATAATAGGGCCAATATATTTCTAGCGAAAAATATATTTATAGGGCCATTTATTCAAAATAGCGCCAATATATAATATCGCCGAATAATAGCGCCAATATATTCATAATTGTGCCAATAATAGCGCCAATAATAGAGCCAATATATTCATAGCTCCATTTATTCATAATAGCGCCAATAAATTTATAGCGCAAAATAATAGCACCAAATAATAGCGCCAAATAATTGCGTCAAATAATTGCACCAAATAATTGCGCCAAATAATTGTGCCAAATCAGTGCACCTAATAACAGCGCCAAATAATAGCGTTAAATATTTTTTGGCACAAAATATAAAAATAGTGCCAATATATTGCGCCAAATAATTGCGCCATATAACTACGCGAAATAAATGCACCAAATAATAGCGCCATATAATAGCGCCAAATATTTTTTGGCGCCAAATATTCATAATAGTGAGAAATAATAGTGCCAAATAATAGCACCAATAATAGCGTCAAGTTATGGCTCCAATAATCACGCCAATATTTGGCGCCAATATTTGGCGCTATTATTTTGTGCCAAATAAATGCGCCAATATTTAAACATTCAATAAAAGTGCCAATAAAATTTCCCATAACAGCACCAATAATAGCGCCAATTATAGGGCCATTTTATAGCGCCAATAACAGTGCCAATATATTCATAGCGCCATTTAATAGCGCCAAATAATAGCGCCATATAATAGCGCCAAATATTGGTGCCATATATTAGCACCATATAATAGATCTAAATAATAACACTATATAACAGTGCCAAATATAATAGCACTAAATAATAGCGCCAATATATAGCGCCAATAATATCGCAAATATATTCATATCGCTATTTAATAAGGACAAATAATAGCGCCATATAATAGTGCCAAATATTAGCGCCATATAATAGAGCGATATAATAGCGCCATATAATAGCGCCAAATAATAGCACAATATACTAGAACCATATATAATAGCGCCAAATAATAGCACCTAATAATTTTGCTAAATAATAGCCCCAAATATTTGGTGCCAAATATTTATAATAGCACCAAATAATAGCGCCAATAATGGCGCCAAATAATAGAGCCAAATATTCATAATAGCGCCAAATATTTGGCGCCATATATTCATAGTAGTGCCAAATATTTTTTGGCGCCAAATATTTTTTGGCGCCAAATATTCATAATACCGCCAAATATTTGGGTGCCAATATTTTGAGATTCAATAATAGCGCCAAATATTCATAATAGCGCCAATAGTTTAACATTAAATATATTTTCAGTTTTATTTAAACATTCAATATAATAGAGCCAAATATATTTTTACTGTTATTTTAATATTCATAATAGCACCAATATTTTAATAGCCCAAATATTTTAATAGCACCAATAATAGCCTCAAATATAATTTGGCACCAAATAATATCACCACAAAATAGCGTCAATATTTTAACCTTCATTAATAGCGCCAAATATTCATAATAGCGCCAATATATTAATAGCAGCAAATAATTATGCCAAAAAATAGTGCCAAATAATTTCACCCAATATTTTTTGGCACCAAATATTCATAATAGCGCCAAAAAATAGCGCCATAAAATAGCGACAATCATAGCGCCAAATAATAGCGCCAATATATTCATAGCGCCAAATAATAGCGCCAATATATTCATAATAGCGACAATATATTATAACGCCAGTATATTCATAATAGTGCCAATAATAGCGCCAATAATAGCGCCAATATATTCATTGTACAATTTATTCATAATAGAGCCAATATATTTATAGCGCCAAATAATTGCGCCTAATAATAGCGCAAAATTATTGCGCTTAATAATTGTGCCAAATTATAGTGCCAATATTTTAACATTCATTAATAGCGCCAAATATTCATAATAGCACCAATATATTAATAGTGCCAAATAAATGCGCCTAATAATAGCGCCAAATAATAGTTCCAAATAAGTGCACCAAATATTTGAGCCAAATAACTACGCCAAATAATAGCACTAAATAATAGCACCATATAATAGCGCCAAATATTTTTGGGTGCCAAATATTCATAATAGCGCCAGAAAATAGCACCAAAAAAAGAGCGCCAATAATAGTGCCAAATAATAGCGCCAATATATTCATAACGCCAAATAATTGCGCCAATATATTCATAATAGCGCCAAATAATAGCGCCAATATATAATAGTGCCAAATAATAGCGCCAATATATTCATAATAGTGCAAATAATAGCGCCAATATATTCATAGCGCCAATTATTCATAATAGAGTCAATATATTTATAGCGTAAAATAATTGCACCAACTAATAGCGCCAAATAATAGAGCCAAATAATTGCACCAAATAATTGCACCACATAATTGCACAAAATAATTGCACCTAATAACAGTGCAAAATAATAGTGGCATATAATAGCGCCAAATATTTTTTGGTGCAAAATATATAAATAGCGCCAATATATTGCTCCAAATAATTGTGTGAAATAATTGTGCCAAATACTTATGCCAAATAATAGAGCCAAATAATAGCACCATATAAAAGCGCTAAATATTTTTGGGTGCCAAATATTCATAATAGCGCGAAATAATAGCGCCAAATAATAACACTAATAATAGCGTCAAATTATAACACCAATAATCGCGCCAATATTTGGCGCTATTATTTTGCGCCATATTATAGCGCCAATATTTAAACATTCAATAATAGTGCCAATAAAAGTTCCAATAACAACACCAATAATAGCGCCAATAATAGCGCCAATATATTCATAGCGCCATTTAATAGCGCCAAAAAATATCACCATATAATAGCACCAAATATTAGCACCATATAATAGCACCATATAATAGCGCCAAATCATAGCGCCATTTAATAGCGCCAAATATAATAGCGTCAAATAATAGCACAATATATAGAACCAATAATAGCGTCAATATATTCGTAGCACCATTTAATAGGGCCAAATAATAGCGCCAAATAATAGCACCAAATATTAGCGCCAAATACTAGCGCCCTATAATAGTGCTACATAATAGCGCCATATAATAGCGCTATATATTAGCTCCAAATATAATAGCACCTCGTAATAGCGCCAGATAATAGCACCAAATAATATCACCAAATAATAGCACCAAATATTTGGCACCAAATATTCATAATAGCGCCAAATAATAGCGCAAATATTTTAACATTCAATATATTTTCATTGTTATTTTAACATTCAATATTATAGCGTGAAATATATTTTCAGTGTTATTTTAATATTCATAATAGCACTAAAATTTTAATAGCACAAATATTTTAATAGCGCCAATAATAGCACCAAAGAATGGCGCCAAATATTATTTGGCACCAAATAATAGCGCCAATATTTTAACATTCATTAATAGCGCCAAATATTCAAAATAGTGCCAAAATATTAATAGCAGCATATAATTTGCACCAAATAATAGCGCCAAATAATTGCACCAAATATTTGTGCCAAATAACTGCGCAAAATAATAGCGCCAAATAATAGCGCCAAATATTTTTTGGCACCAACTATTCATAATAGCGCCAAAAAATACCACCAAAAAATAGTGTCATATAATAGCACCAATAATAACACCAAATAATATCGCCAACAATAACGCCAATATATTCATAGCGCCAAATAATAGCGCCAATATATTCTTAATAGCGCCAATATATAATAACGCCAAATAATAGCGACAATATATTCATAATAGTGCCAATAATAGCACCAATATATTCATAGCGCCATTTATTCATAATAGCACCAATATATTTATAGCGCCAAATAATTGCGTCTAATAATAGCACCAAATAATAGCGCCAAATAATAGCGCCAAATAATTGCGCCAAATAATAGCACCAAATAATAGCGCCAATATTTTAACATTCATTAATCACGCCAAATATTCATAATAGCACCGATATATTAATAATGCCAAATAATAGCGCCTAATAATAGCGCCAAATAATAGCGCCAAATAATTGCGTCAAATGTTTGTGCCAAATAACTGTGCCAAATAATACCACCAAATAATAATGCGATATAATGGCGCCAAATATTCGTAATAGCGCCAAAAAATAGTGCCAAAAAATAGCGTCAAATAATTGCACCAATAATAGCGCCAATATATTCATAGCACCAAATAATAGCGCCAATATATTTATAATATCCCCAATATATAATAGCGCCAATATATTCATAATAGTACCAATAATAGTGCCAGTAATAGCGCCAATATATTCATAGCTCCATTTATTCATAATAGCGCCAATATATTTATGGCGTAAAATAATAGTGCCAAATAATAGCCCCAAATAATAGCACCAAATAATTGCGCAAAATAATTGCGCCAAATAATTGCGCCTAATAACAGCGCCAAATAATATTACCATGTAATAGCGCCAAATATTTTTTGGCCCAAAATATATAAATAGCACCAATATATTGCACCAAATAATTGCGCCAAATAATTGCACCAAATAATTGCGCCAAATAATTGCACCTAATAATAGCGCCAAATAATAGCGTCATCTAATAGCGCTAAATATTTTTTAGCGCCAAATATTAATAATAGCACCAAATAATAGCACCAAATAATAGCGCCAATAGTAGCGTTAAATTATGGCGCCAATAATCGCGCCAATATTTGGCACCAATATTTGGCGCCAATACTTGGCGTTATCATTTTACGCCAAATAATAGTGCCAATATATAAACATTCAATAATAGCACCAATAAAAGTGCCAATAACAGCACCAATAATAGCGCCAATAATAGCACCATTATATAGCGCCAATAATAGCACCAATATATTCATAGCGCCATTTAATAGTGCCAAATAATAGCGCCAAATATTGGCGCCATATAATAGCACCATATAATTGCACCAAATAATAGTGCCAATAATATCGCCAATATATTCATAGCACCATTTAATATGGCCAAATTATAGCGCCATATAATCACGACAAATATTAGCGCCATATAATAGCATGATATAATAGCGCCATATAATAACGCCAAATAATAGTGCCATATAATAGCGCCATATAATAGCACCAAATAATAGCGACAAATAATTTCGCCAAATAATAGCACCAAATATTTGGTTCCAAATATTCATAATTGCGCCAAATAATAGCGTCAAATAATAGCGCCAATAATGGCGCCAAATAATAGATCCAAATATTCATAATAGAGCCAAATATTTGGCGCCATATATTCATAGTAGCACCAAATATTTTTTGGGGCCAAATATTCATAATGGCACCAAATTATAGCGCCAATAAACATGCCAAATAATAGCGCCAATAATAGCACCAATATTTGGCGACAATAATATTTGGCGCTATTATTTGGCGCCAAATAATAGCGCCAATATATTAACATTCAATAATAGCGCCAAATATTCAGAATAGAGCCAATATTTTAAAATTAAATATATTTTTAGTGTTATTATAAAATTCAATATAAAAGCGCCAAATATATTTTCAATGTTATTTTAATATTCATAATAGCACCAATATTTTAATAGCACC
The DNA here is from genome assembly GCA_963277665.1 of Viscum album. Taxonomy (NCBI): domain Eukaryota; kingdom Viridiplantae; phylum Streptophyta; class Magnoliopsida; order Santalales; family Viscaceae; genus Viscum; species Viscum album. Next base: position 901,926,461 of record OY728127.1, read on the forward strand.
AATAATAGTGCCAAATAATAGCGCCAAATATTATTTGACACAAAATAATAGCACCAAATAATAGTGCCAAAAAATAGCGTCAATATTTTAACAGTCAGTAATAGCATCAAATATTCATAATAGCCCCAATATATTTATAGCGGCAAATAATTGCGCCTAATAATAGCGCCAAATAATAGCGCCAAATAATTGTGCCAAATAACTGCGCCAAATAACTGCGCCAAATAATAGCGCCAAATATTTGTTGGCGCCAAATATTCATAATAGCGCCAAAAAATAGTGCCATATAATAGCGCCAAATATTTTTTGGCTCCAAATATTCATAATAGCGACAAATAATAGCGTTAAATAATAGCGCCAATAATAGAGTCAAATTATGGTGCCAATAATCGTGCCAATATTTGGCGCTATTATTTTGCGCCAAATAATAGCGCCAATATTTAACCATTCAATAATAGTGCCAATGAAATTTCCAATAACAACACCAATAATAGCGCCATTATATCGCACCAATAATAGCACCAATATATTCATAGCGCCATTTAATAGTGCCAAATAATAGGCCCCATATAATAGCGCCAAATATTGGCTCCATATAATAGCCCCATATAATAGCGCCAAATAATAGCGCCTTATAGTAGCACCAAATATAATAGCGCCAAATAATAGCACCAATATATAGTGCCAATAATATCGCCAAAATATTCATAGCACCATTTAATAGAGCGAAATAATAGCGCCAAATATTAGCACCATATAATAGTGCGATATAATAGCGCCATATAATAGCATCAAATAATAGCGCCATATAATAACGCCAAATATAATAGTGCCAAATAATAGTGCCAAATAATAGCGCCTAATAATAGTGCCATATATTTATAGTAGCGTCAAATATTTTTTGGCACCAAATATTAATAATAGCGCCAAATCATAGTGCCAATAAAAGCACCAAATAATAGCGTGAATATTTTAACTTTCAATAATTGCGCCAAATATTCATAATAGCGTCAATATTTTAACATTCAATATACTTTCAATGTTATTTTAACATTCAATATAATAGCGCCAAATATATTTTCGGTGTTATTTTAATATTCATAATAGCCTAAACATTTTAATAACGCCAGTATTTTAATAGCGCCAATAATAACGCACCAATAATATCGCCAATATATTCATAGCGCCATTTATTAAAAATAGCGCCAATTTATTTATAGCGCAAAAATAATAGCGCCTAATAATAGCGCCAAATAATTGCGCCAAATAATTGCGCCAAATAATTGGGCCAAATAATTGCGCAAAATAATTGCGCCTAATAACAGCGCAAGATAATAGCGCCATATAATAGCACCAAATATTTTTGGTGCAAAATATATAAATAGCACCAATATATTTCCCCAAATAATTGCGCCAAATAATTGTGCCATATAATTGCGCAAAATAATTGTGCCAAATAATTGTGCCTAATAATAGCGCCATATAATATGTCAAATATTTTTTGGTGCAAATATTCATAATAGCGCCAAATAAAAGCACCAAATAATAGTGACAATAATAGCGTCAAATTATGGCACCAATAATCGCACCAATATTTGGCACTATTATTTTGCGCCAAATAATATAGCCAATATTTAAACATTCAACAATAGCGCCAATAAAATTGCCAATAACAGCACCAATAATATCTCCATTATATAGCGCCCTTATATAGCGCCAATATATTCATAGCGTCATTTAATAGCGCCAAATAATAGCGCCATAGAATAGCGCCAAATATTGGCGCCATATAATAGCTTCATATAATAGCGCCAAATAATAGCACCGTATAGTAGCACCAAATATAATAGCGCCAAATAATAGCACCAATATATAGCGCCAATAATATCGCCAATATATTCATAGCGCCATTTAATAGGGCCAAATAATAGTGTCATATAAAAGCGCCAAATATTAGGGCCATATAATAGCGCGACATAATAGCGCCATATAATAGCATCAAATAATAGCGCCATATAATAATGCGTAAAATAATAGTGCCAAATAATAGTGCCAAATAATAGAGACAAATAATAGCGCCATATATTCATAGTAGCGCCAAATATTTTTTGGCACCAAATATTAATAATAGCGCCAAATAATAGCGCTAATAAAAGCGCCAAATAATAGCGCCAATATTTTAACATTCAATAATAGCGCCAAATATTCATAATAGCGCCAATATTTTAACATTTAATATACTTTCAGTGTTATTTTAACATTCAATATAATAGTGCCAGATATATTTTCAGTGTTATTTAAATATTCATAATAGCGCCAACATTTTTATAGCGCCAATATTTTAATAGCGCATATAATAATGCCAAATAACAGTTCCAATATTTTAACATTCATTAATAGCACCAAATATTCATAATAGCGCTAATATATTAATAGCGGCAAATTATTGTGCCTAATAAGAGCACCAAATAATAGCGCCAAATATTATCGCCAAATAACTATGCCAAATATCAGCGCCAACTAACAGCGCCTAATAATAGCAGCATATAATAGCGCCAAATATTTTTTGGCGCCAAATATTCATAATAGCGCCAAAAAATAGCGCCATATAACAGTGCCAATAATAGTGCCAATATATTCATAGCGCCAAATAATAGCGCCAATATATACATAATAGCGCCAATATATAATAGCGCCAATTAATAGCCCTAGTATATTCATAATAGTGCCAAAAATAGCGCCAAACAATTCATAGCACCATTTATTCATAATAGCGCTAATATATTCATAGCACCATTTATTCATAGTAGCGGCAATATATTTATAGCGCCAAATAATTACGCCTAATAATTGCGCCAAATAATTGTGCCAAATAATTACGCCTAATAATTGCGCCAAATAATTGCACCAAATAATAGCGCCAATATTTTAACATTAATTAATATCTACAAATATTCATAATAGCGCCATATAATTGCATCTAATAATAGCGCCAAAAATAGCGCCAAATAACTACGCCAAATTAGAGCGCCAAATAATAGCGCCAAATAATAGCGCCAAATAATAGCGTCATATAATAGCGCCAATAATAAATAGCCCCATATAATAGCGCTAAATATTAGTGCCATATTACAGCCCCATATAATAGCGCAAATCATAGCGCCATATAATAGCACCATATAATAGCGCCAAATATAATAGCGCCAAATAATAGCGCCAATATATCGCGCCAATAATAACGCCTATATTTTCATAGCACCATTTAATAGGGCCAAATAATAGCGCCATAAAATATCACCAAATATTAGCGCCAAATATTATCACCATATAATAGCGCTATATAATAGTGCCATATAATAACACCAAATAATAGCGCCATATAATAGCGCCAAATATAATAGCGGCACATTATAGCGTCAGATAATAGCGCCAAATAATATCACCAAATTATATCACCAAATATTTGGCGCCAAATATTCATAATAGCACCAAATAATAGCGTCAAATTATGGCGCCAATAATTGCGCCAATATTTGGCGATATTATATTGTGCCAAATAATAGCGCCAATATTTAAACATTCAATAATAGCGTCAATAACAATACCGATAATAGCGCCAATAACAGTACCGATAATAGCACCAATAACAGCGCCAATATATAGCGCCAATATATAGCGCCAATATATTCATAACGCCATTTAATAGCGCCAAACAATAGCGCCATATAATAGCGCCAAATATTAGCGCCATATAATAGTGGCATATAATAGCGCCATATAATAGCGCGAAATAATAGAGCCATATTATAGCGCCGAATATAATAGCGCCAAATAATAGTGCCAATATATATCCCCAATAATATCGCCAATATATTTATAGCGCTATTTAATAGGGCCAAATAATAGCACCATATAATAGCGACAAATATTAGCGCCATATAATAGCGCCAAATATTAGCGCCATATAATAGCGTCAAATAATAGCCCCATATAATAGCGCCAAATATAATAGCGCCAAATAATAGTTCCAAATAATAGCGCCAAATAATATCGCCAAATAATAGCACCAAATATTTGGCGCCAAATATTCATAATAGCGCCAAATATTTGGCGCCATATATTCATAATAGCGCCAAATATTTTTTGGCACCAAATATTCAAAATTGCGCCAAATAATAACGCCAAATAATAATGCCAATAAAAGCACCAAATAATAGCGCCAATAATAGCGCCAATAATTGGCGCCAATATTTGGCACCAATAATATTTGGCGCCAATATTTGGTGCTAGTATTTGGTGCTATTATTTGGTGCCAAATAATAGCACCAATATTTTAACATTCAATAATAACACCAAATATTCATAACAGCGCCAATATTTTAACATTTAATATATTTTCAGTGTTATTTTAACATTCAATATAATAGCCCCAAATATATTTTCAGTGTTATTTTAATATTCATAATAGCGCCAATATTTTAATAGCACCAATATTTTAATAGCAACAATAATAGCGCCAAATATATTTTCAGTGTTATTTTAATATTCATAATAGCGCCAATATTTTAGTAGCGCCAATATTTTAATAGCGCCAATAATAGCGCCAAATAATGGCACCAAATATTATTTGGCGCCGAATAATAATGCAAAAAAATAGCGCCAATATTTCATTAATATCGCCAAATATTCATAATAGTGCCAATATATTAATAGCGGCAAATAAAAGCGTCAAATAGCTGCGCCAAATATTAGCACCAAATAACTGCGCCAAAAAATTGCGCCAAATAATAGCGCCAAATAATAGCGCCATATAATAGCGCCAAATATTTTTTGGTGCCAATTATTCATAATACCGCCAAAAAATAGCGCAAAAAAATAGCGCCATATAATAGCGCTAATAATAGCGCCAAATAATAGCACCAATAACTGCGCCAATATATTCATAGCACCAAATAATAGCGCCAATATATTCATAATAGCGCCAATATATAATAGCGCCAGTATATTCATAATAGTGCCAATATTAGCGCCAATATATTCATAGCGTCATTTATTCATAATAGCGCCAATATATTTATAGCGCCAAATAATTGCGCCTCATAGTAGCGCCAAATAATAGCGCCAAATAATTATGCCAAATAATAGAGCCAATATTTTAACATTCATTAATATTGCCAAATATTCCTAATAGCGCGAATATATTAATAAAGCCAAATAATTACGCCTAATAATAGCACCAAATAAGAGCGCCAAATAATTGCACCAAATATTTACACCAAATAACTGCGCCAAATAATAGCTCCCAATAATACCGCCAAATAATAGCACCGTATAATAGCGCCAAATATTTTTTGGCGCCAAATATTCATAATAGCGCCAAAAAATAACACCATATAATAGCGCCAAATAATTGCGCCAAATAACTGCTTCAAATAATAGTGCCAAAAAATACCACCAAATAATAGCACCATATAATAGTGCCAAATATTTTTTGGTGCCAAATATTCATAATAGCACCAAAAAATATCGCCATATAATAGAGACAAATAATTGCGCCTAATAATAGCACCAATATATTCATAATAGTGCCAATATATTATAACGCCAAATAATAGTGCCAGTATATTCATAATAGTGCCAATAATAGCGCCAATAATAGCGCATTAATTCATAATAGCGCCAATATATTTATAGCGCCAAATAGTTGCGCCTAATAATAGTGCCAAATAATTGCGCCAAATAATTGCTCCAAATAATAGTTCCAATATTTTAACATTCATTAATAGCGCCAAATATTCATAATAGAGCCAATATATTAATAGAGCCAAATAAGTGCGCTGAATAATAACGACAAATAATAGCACCAAAAAATAGCACCATATAATAGCACCAAGTATTTTTTGGCGCCAAATATTCATAATAGCGCAAAATAATAGCTCAAAATAATAGCGCCAAATAATAGCACCAATAATAGCGTCAAATTATGGCGCTAATAACAGCACCAATATATTCATTGTGCCAAATAATAGCACCAATATATTCATAATATCACCAATATATAATAGCATCAAATAATAGTGTCAATATATTCATAATAGTGCCAATAATAACACCAATAATAGCGCCAATATATTCATAGCACCATTTATTTATAATAGCGCCAATATATTTATAGCACAAAATAATTACGCCTAATAATAGCGTCAAATAATAGCGCCAAATAATTGTGCCAAATAATTGCACCAAATAATTGCGCCAAATAATTGCGCCAAATAATTGCGCAAAATAATTGTGCCTAATAACAGCGCCAAATAATAGCGGCATATAATAGCGCCAAATGTTTTTTGGCGGAAAATATATAAATAGCGCCAATTTATTGCGCCAAATAATTGCGCCAAATAATTGCGCCAAATACATGCCCCTAATAATAGAGCCAAATAATAGCACCATATAATAGCACCAATAATAGCACCAATAATAGCACCAATAATAGCACCAATAGTAGCACCAATATATTCATAGCGCCATTTAATAGCGCAAAATAATAGCACCATATAATAGCGCCAAATATAAGCGCCATATAACAGCCCCATATAATAGCGCAAATCACAGCGTCGTATAGTAGCGCAAAATAATCACGCCAATATATCACGCCAATAATAGAGCCAATATATTCGTAGCGCCATTTAATAGGGCTAAATAATAGCACCAATAATACCACCAATAATAGCACCAATAATAGCACCAATAATAGCGCCAATAATAGCACCAATAATAGCGCCAATAATAGCACCATATAATAGCGCCAAATATAAGCGCCATATAATAGCCCCATATAATAGCGCAAATCATAGCGTCGTATAGTAGCGCCAATATATCGCGCCAATAATAGCGCCAATATATTCGTAGCGCCATTTAATAGGGCCAAATAATATCACCAATAATAGCACCAATAATAGCGCAAATAATAGCACCAATAATAGCGCCAATAATAGCACCAATAATAGCGCCAATAATAGCACCAATAATAGAGCCAATAATAGCACCAATATATTCATAGCGCCATTTAATAGCTCAAAATAATAGCACCATATAATAGCGCCAAATATAAGCGCCATATAATAGCCCCATATAATAGCGCAAATCATAGCGTCGTATAGTAGCGCCAAATAATAGTGCCAATATATCGCGCCAATAATAGCGCCAATATATCTGTAGCGCCATTTAATAGGGCCAAATAATAGCGCCATAAAATAGCACCAAATATTAGCGCCAAATATTAGCACCATATAATAGCGCCATATAATAGTACCATATAATAACGCCAAATAATAGCGCCATATAATAGCGCCAAATATAATAGAGGCACATAATAGCATCAGATAATAGCGCCAAATAATATCACCAAATAATAGCACCAATTATTTGGTGCCAAATATTCACAATAGCGCCAAATAATAGCGCCAAATAATATCACCAAATAATAGCGCAAATAATAGAGAGAAAATAATAAAGCCAAATATTCATAATAGCACCAAATATTTGGCGCCATATATTCATAGTAGCGCCAAATATTTTTTGGCGCCAAATATTCATAATAGCGGCAAATTATAGCGCCAAATTATAGCACCAATAAAAGTGCCAAATAATAGCGCCAATAATAGTGTCAATATTTGGCGGCAATCTTTGGCGCAAATATTTGGCGCTATTATTTGGCGCCAAATAAAAGCACCAATATTTTAACATTCAATAATAGCGCCAAATATTAATAATAACGCCAATATTTTAACATTCAATATAATATCGCCAAATATATTTTAAATGTTATTTTAATATTCATAATAGCCTCAATATTTTAATAGCACCAATATTTTAATATCGAAAATAATAGCGCCAATGTATGGCGCCAAATATTATTTGGCGCTAAATAATAGCACCAATATTTTAACATTCATTAATATCACCAAATATTCATAAAAGTGCCAATATATTAATAGCGGTATATAAATGCACCTCATAATAGCACCAAATAATAGAGCCAAATAATAGCGCCACATAATAGCGCCATATAATAGCACATACTATTTTTTGGTGGCAAATATTCATAATAGCGCAAAAAAATTGCGCAAAAAAAAAGCGCCAAAAAATTGAGCAAAAAAAAAGCGCCATATAATAGCGCCAATAATAGCGCCAAATAATTGCGCCAAATAATTGCGCCTATATATTCATAGCACCAAATAATATTGCCAATATATTCATAGTAGCGCCAATAAATAATAGCCCAAAAAAATAGCGCCAGTATATTCATAATAGTGCCAATATTAGCACCAATATATTCATAGTGCCATTTAATAGCGACAAATATTAGCGCCATATAATAGCGCCAAATAATAGTGCCATATAATTGCGCCAAATATAATAGCGCCAAATATAGCGCCAAATAATAGCGCCAAATAATATCTTCAAATAATAGCACCAAATATTTGGTGCCAAATATTCATAATAGCGCCAAATATTAGCGCCAAATAATATCGCCAATAATAGCGCCTAATAATAGAGCCAAATATTCATAATAGCGCCAAATATTTGGCGCCATATATTCATAGTAGTTGCAAATATTTTTTGGCGCCAAATAATGACACCAAATTATAACACCAATAAAAGCGCCAAATAATAGCGCCAATAATAGCGCCAATATTTGGCACCAATATTTGGCCCCAATAATATTTGGCACTAATATTTGGAACCAGTATTCGGCGCCAAATAATAGCTACAATATTTGGCGCCAATATTTGGCGCCAAAATATTTGGCGCTAATATTTGGCTCCAGTATTTGGTGCTATTATTTGGGGCCAAATAATAGCGCCAATATTTTAACATTCAATATATTTTCAGTGTTATTTAAACATTCATTATAATAGCGCCAAATATATTTTCAGTGTTATTTTAATATTCCTAATAGTGCCAATATTTTAATAGCGCCAATATTTTAATAGTTCCAATAATAGCACCAAATATTATTTTGCACCAAATAATAGCGCCAAATATTATTTTGTGCCAAACAATAGTGCTAATATCTTAACATTAATTAATAGTGCCAAATATTCATAATAGCGCCAATATATTTATATAGCGGCAAATAATTGCGCCTAATAACTGCGACAAATAATAGCGCCAAATAATAGCGCCAAATAATAGCGCCAAATAACAGCGCCATATAATAGCGCCAAATATTTTTAGGCGCCAAATATTCATAACAGCGCAAAAAAATAGGACCATATAATAGTGCCAATAATAGCTCCGAATAATATCGTCAATAATAGTGCCAAATAATTGTGGCAATATATTCATAATAGTGCCAATATATAATAATGCCAAATAATAGCACCAATATATTCATAATAGTGCCAATAATAGCGCCAATATATTCATAGTGCCATTTATTAATAATAGCGCCAATATATTTATAGCGCAAAATAATTGCGCTTCATAATAGCGCAAAATAATAGCACCAAATAATAGCGCCAAATAATAGCACCAAATAATTGCGCCATATATTTTTTGGTGCCAAATATTCATAATAGCGACAAAAAATTGCGCAAAAAAATAACGCCAAAAAATAGAGCAAAAAAAAGCACCATATATTAGCGCCAATATATTTACAACGCAAAAATAATTGTGCCTAATAATAGCGCTAAAAAACAGTGACAAATAATTGCACCAAATGATTGTGCCAAATAATTACGCAAAATAATTACTCCAAATAATTGCGCAAAATAATTGCACCTAATAACAGTGCCAAATAACAGCTCCAATTAATAGCACTATATAATAGCGCCAAATATTTTTTGGTGCAAAATATATAAATAGCGCAAATATATTGCGCCAAATAATTTCTCCAAATAATTGCACCAAATAATTAGGCCAAATAATTGCGCCTAATAATAGCGCCAACTAATAGCGCCATATAATAACGCCAAATATTTTTTGGCACCAAATATTCATAATAGTGTCAAATAATAGCGCCAAAATAATAGCACCAATAATAGCATCAAATTATGGGGCCAATAATCACGTCAATATTTGGAACTATAATTTTGCGCCAAATAATAGCGCCAATATTTAAACATTCAATAATAGCGCCAATAAAAGTGCCAATAAAAGAACCAATAATAGCGCCAATAATTGCGCCAATATATAGCGCCAATATATTCATAGCGCCAATTAATATCGCCAAATAATAGTACCAAATAATAGCACCATAAAATAGAGCCAAATATAAACACCATATAATAGCGTCATATAATAGCGCCATATTATAGCTCCAAATAGTATCAACAAATATAATAGCACCAAATAATAGCATCAATATATAGCGCCAATAATAGCCCCAATATATTCATAGCGCCATTTAATATGGAAAAATAATAGCTCCATATAATAGCACCAAATATTAGCGCCATATGACAACGCCATATAATTGCGCCCAATAATAGTGTCATATAATAGCTTCAAATCTAATAGCACCAAATAATAGCGCCAAATAATATCGGCAAATAATATCACCAAATAATAGTACCAAATATTTTGCACCAAATATTCATAATAGCGCCAAATAATAGTGCCAAATAATAGAGACAATAATAGCACCAAATAATAGATCCAGATTTTCATAATAACGCCAAATATTTTTCGTCATATATTCATAGTAGCGTCGAATATTTTTCGCTGCCAAATATTCATAATAGTGCTAAATAATAGCGCCAAATTATATCGCCAACAAAAGCGCCAAATAATAGCGCCAATAATATCCCCAATATTTGGCGCCAATATTTGGCGCCAATATTTGGCACCAATAATATTTGGCCCCAATATTTGGCGCTATTATTTAGCACCAATATTTTAACATTCAATAATAGCGCCAAATATTCATAATAGTGCCAATATTTTTACATTCAATATATTTTCAGTGTTAATTTAACCTTCAATATAATAGCACCAAATATATTTTCAGTGTTATTTTAATATTCATAATAGAACCAATATTTTAATAGCGCCGATATTTTAATAGCGCCAATAATAGCGCCAAATAATATCCCCAAATATTATTTTGCGCCAAATAATTGCGCCAAAAAATAGCCCCAATATTTTCACATTAATTAATAGCACCAAATATTCATAATAGCGCCATTATTTTAATAGCACAAATAATTGCCCCTAATAATAGCACCAAATAATAGTGCCAAATAATTGTGCAATATAATAGTGCCAAATATTTTTTGGCGCCAAATATTCATAATAGCGCAAAAAATAGCACCAAAAAATAGCATCATATAATAGCGCCAATAATAGCGCCAAATAATAGCGCCAATTATAGCGCCAATATATTCATAGCACCAAATAATAGCGCCAATATATTCATAATAGCGCCAATATATAATAGCCTCAAATAATAGCACCAATATATTCATTATAGTACCAATAATAGCGCCAATAATAGCGCCAATATATTCATAGCGCCATTTATTCATAATAGCGTCAATATATTCATAGCGCCATTTATTCATAATAGCGCCACTGTATTTATAGCGCAAAATTATTGCTCCTAATAATAGCGCCAAATAATAGCGCCAAATAATTGCGCCAGATAATTGTGCCAAATAATTGCACCAAATAATTGCGCAAAATAATTGCGCCTAATAACAGCACAAAATAATAGCACTTTATAATAACGCCAAATATTTTTTGGCACAAAATATATAAATAGTGCCAATATATTTTTCCAAATAATTGTGCCAAATAATTACGCCAAATAATTGCGCCTAATAATAGCGTAATATAATAGATCCAAATATTTTTTGGCGCCAAATGTTCATAATAGCAACAAATAATAGCGCCAAATAATAGCACCAAATAATAGCACCAATAATAGCATCAAATTATGGCGCCAATAATTGCACCAACATTTGGCGCTATTATTTTGCGCCAAATAATAGCGCAAATATTATAACATTCATTAATAGTGCCAAATATTCATAATAGCGCCAATATATTAATAGCACAAAATAATTGTGCCTAATAATAGCACCAAATAATTGAGGCAAATATTTGTGCCAAATAACTGGGCCAAATAACTGCGCCAAATAATACCGCCAAATAATAGCGCCAAATTTTTTTTGGCGCCAAATACTCATAATAGGGCCAAAAAATAGCGCCAAATAATAGGGCCAATAATAGCGCCAAATAATAGCTCCAATAATAGCGCCGATATATTCATAGCGCCAAATAATAGCGCCAATATATTCATAATAGCGCCAATATATAATATCACCAAATAATAGCGCCAATATATTCACAATTGTGCTAATAATAGCGCCGATAATAGAGCCAATATATTCATATCTCCATTTATTCATAATAGCGCCAATAAATTTATAGCGCAAAATAATAGCACCAAATAATAACGCCAAATAATTTCGTCAAATAATTGCGCCAAATAATTGCACCAAATAATTATGCCAAATAAATGCACCTAATAACAGCGCCAAATAATAGCGTTAAATATTTTTTGGCAAAAAATATATAAATAGCGCCAATATATTGCGACAAATAATTGCGCCAAATAACTGCGCAAAATAAATGCGCCAAATAATAGAGCCATATAATAGCGCCAAATATTTTTTGGCACCAAATATTCATAATAATTCCAAATAATAGTGCCAAATAATAGTGCCAATAATAGCGTCAAGTTATGGCGCCAACAATCACGTCAATATTTGGCGCCAATATTTGGCGCTATTATTTTGTGCCAAATAAAAGCGCCAATATTTAAACATTCAATAAAAGCACCAATAAAAGTTCCCATAACAGCACTAATAATAGAGCCAATTATAGCGCCAATAATAACGCCAATATATTCATAGCGCCATTTAATAGCACCAAATAATAGCGCCAAATATTGGCGCCATATAATAGCGCCATATAATAGCACCAAATAATAATGCTATATAATAGTGCCAAATATAATAGCACTAAATACTAGTGCCAATATATAGTGCCAATAATATCGCTAATATATTCATAGCCCCATTTAATTGTGCCAAATAATAGCGCCATATAATAGCGCCAAATATTTGCACCATATAATAGTGCGATATAATAGCGCCATATAATAGAGCCAAATAATAGCGCCATATAATAGCGCCAAATATAATAGCGCCAAATAATAGCGCCAAATAATAGTGCCAAATAATTTTTCCAAATAATAGCACCAAATATTTGGTGCCAAATATTCATAATAGTGCCAAATAATAGCGCCAAATAATAGCACCAATAATGGCGTCAAATAATAGAGCCAAATATTCATAATAGTGGCAAATATTTGGCGACATATATTCATAGTAGTGCCAAACATTTTTTGGCGCCAAATATTCATAATAGCGCCAAATTATAGCGCCAATAATAGAGCCAAATAATAGCCCCAATAATAGCGCCAATATTTGGTGCCACTATTTGGCGCTATTTTTTGACGCCAAATAATAGCGCCAATATTTTAACATTCAATAATAGCATCAAATATTCATAATAGTGCCAATATATTTATAGCGCTAAATAATTACGCCTAATAATAACGCCAAATAATTAAGCCAAATAATAGTGCCAATATTTTAACATTCATTAATAGCGGCAAATATTCATAATAGCGCCAATATATTAATAGCGCCTAATAAGGGGGCCTAATAACAGCGCCAAATATTTGCGCCAAATAACTGTGCCAAAAAATAGCTCCAAATAATAGTGCCAAATAATAGCCCCATATAATATTGCCAAATATTTTTTGGCGCCAAATATTCATAACAGCACCAAAAAATAACGCTAAAAAATAGCGCAAATAATAGCGCCAAATAAGAGCACCAATAATAGAACCAATATATTCCTAGCGCCAAATAATAGCTCCAAATATTAGCGCCAATATATTCATAATATTATCAATAATAACGCCAATAATAGTGCCAATATATTCATAGGGCCATTTATTCATAATAGGGCCAATATATTTCTAGCGAAAAATATATTTATAGGGCCATTTATTCAAAATAGCGCAATATATAATATCGCCGAATAATAGCGCCAATATATTCATAATTGTGCCAATAATAGCGCCAATAATAGAGCCAATATATTCATAGCTCCATTTATTCATAATAGCGCCAATAAATTTATAGCGCAAAATAATAGCACCAAATAATAGCACCAAATAATTGCGTCAAATAATTGCACCAAATAATTGCGCCAAATAATTGTGCCAAATCAGTGCACCTAATAACAGCGCCAAATAATAGCGTTAAATATTTTTTGGCAAAAAATATAAAAATAGTGCCAATATATTGCGCCAAATAATTGCGCCATATAACTACGCGAAATAAATGCACCAAATAATAGCGCCATATAATAGCGCCAAATATTTTTTGGCGCCAAATATTCATAATAGTGAGAAATAATAGTGCCAAATAATAGCACCAATAATAGCATCAAGTTATGGCTCCAATAATCACGCCAATATTTGGCGCCAATATTTGGCGCTATTATTTTGTGCCAAATAAATGCGCCAATATTTAAACATTCAATAAAAGCGCCAATAAAAGTTCCCATAACAGCACTAATAATAGCGCCAATTATAGCGCCATTGTATAGCGCCAATAACAGTGCCAATATATTCATAGCGCCATTTAATAGCGCCAAATAATAGCGCCATATAATAGCGCCAAATATTGGTGCCATATATTAGCACCATATAATAGATCTAAATAATAACACTATATAACAGTGCCAAATATAATAGCACTAAATAATAGCGCCAATATATAGCGCCAATAATATCGCAAATATATTCATATCGCTATTTAATAAGGACAAATAATAGCGCCATATAATAGTGCCAAATATTAGCGCCATATAATAGAGCGATATAATAGCGCCATATAATAGCGCCAAATAATAGAGCAATATACTAGAACCATATATAATAGCGCCAAATAATAGCGCCTAATAATTTTGCTAAATAATAGCCCCAAATATTTGGTGCCAAATATTTATAATAGCGCCAAATAATAGCGCCAATAATGACGCCAAATAATAGAGCCAAATATTCATAATATCGCCAAATATTTGGCGCCATATATTCATAGTAGTGCCAAATATTTTTTGGCGCCAAATATATTTTGGCGCCAAATATTCATAATACCGCCAAATATTTGGGTGCCAATATTTTGAGATTCAATAATAGCGCCAAATATTCATAATAGCGCCAATAGTTTAACATTAAATATATTTTCAGTTTTATTTAAACATTCAATATAATAGAGCCAAATATATTTTTAGTGTTATTTTAATATTCATAATAGCACCAATATTTTAATAGCCCAAATATTTTAATAGCACCAATAATAGCCTCAAATATAATTTGGCACCAAATAATATCACCACAAAATAGCGTCAATATTTTAACCTTCATTAATAGCGCCAAATATTCATAATAGCGCCAATATATTAATAGCAGCAAATAATTATGCCAAAAAATAGTGCCAAATAATTTCACCCAATATTTTTTGGCACCAAATATTCATAATAGCACCAAAAAAATAGCGCCATAAAATAGCGACAATCATAGCGCCAATATATTCATAGCGCCAAATAATAGCGCCAATATATTCATAATAGCGACAATATATTATAGCGCCAGTATATTCATAATAGTGCCAATAATAGCGCCAATAATAGCGCCAATATATTCATTGTACAATTTATTCATAATAGAGCCAATATATTTATAGCGCCAAATAATTGCGCCTAATAATAGCGCAAAATTATTGCGCTTAATAATTGTGCCAAATTATAGTGCCAATATTTTAACATTCATTAATAGCGCCAAATATTCATAATAGCACCAATATATTAATAGTGCCAAATAAATGCGCCTAATAATAGCGCCAAATAATAGTTCCAAATAAGTGCACCAAATATTTGAGCCAAATAACTACGCCAAATAATAGCACTAAATAATAGCACCATATAATAGCGCCAAATATTTTTGGGTGCCAAATATTCATAATAGCGCCAGAAAATAGCACCAAAAAAGAGCGCCAATAATAGTGCCAAATAATAGCGCCAATATATTCATAACGCCAAATAATTGCGCCAATATATTCATAATAGCGCCAAATAATAGCGCCAATATATAATAGTGCCAAATAATAGCGCCAATATATTCATAATAGTGCAAATAATAGCGCCAATATATTCATAGCGCCAATTATTCATAATAGCGCCAATATATTTATAGCGTAAAATAATTGCACCAACTAATAGCGCCAAATAATAGAGCCAAAAAATTGCACCAAATAATTGCACCACATAATTGCACAAAATAATTGCACCTAATAACAGTGCAAAATAATAGTGGCATATAATACCGCCAAATATTTTTTGGTGCAAAATATATAAATAGCGCCAATATATTGCTCCAAATAATTGTGTGAAATAATTGCGCCAAATACTTATGCCAAATAATAGAGCCAAATAATAGCACCATATAAAAGCGCCAAATATTTTTGGGTGCCAAATATTCATAATAGCGCGAAATAATAGCGCCAAATAATAACACTAATAATAACGTCAAATTATAACACCAATAATCGCGCCAATATTTGGCGCTATTATTTTGCGCCATATTATAGCGCCAATATTTAAACATTCAATAATAGTGCCAATAAAAGTTCCAATAACAACACCAATAATAGCGCCAATAATAGCGCCAATATATTCATAGCGCCATTTAATAGCGCCAAAAAATATCACCATATAATAGCACCAAATATTAGCACCATATAATATCACCATATAATAGCGCCAAATCATAGCGCCATTTAATAGCGCCAAATATAATAGCGTCAAATAATAGCACAATATATAGCACCAATAATAGCGTCAATATATTCGTAGCACCATTTAATAGGGCCAAATAATAGCGCCAAATAATAGCACCAAATATTAGCGCCAAATACTAGCGCCCTATAATAGTGCTACATAATAGCGCCATATAATAGCGCCATATAATAGCGCTATATATTAGCTCCAAATATAATAGCACCTCGTAATAGCGCCAGATAATAGCACCAAATAATATCACCAAATAATAGCACCAAATATTTGGCACCAAATATTCATAATAGCGCCAAATAATAGCGCAAATATTTTAACATTCAATATATTTTCATTGTTATTTTAACATTCAATATTATAGCGTGAAATATATTTTCAGTGTTATTTTAATATTCATAATAGCACTAAAATTTTAATAGCACAAATATTTTAATAGCGCCAATAATAGCACCAAAGAATGGCGCCAAATATTATTTGGCACCAAATAATAGCGCCAATATTTTAACATTCATTAATAGCGCCAAATATTCAAAATAGTGCCAAAATATTAATAGCAGCATATAATTTGCACCCAATAATAGCGCCAAATAATTGCATCAAATATTTGCGCCAAATAACTGCGCAAAATAATAGCGCCAAATAATAGCACCAAATATTTTTTGGCACCAAATATTCATAATAGCGCCAAAAAATAGCACTAAAAAATAGTGTCATATAATAGCACCAATAATAACACCAAATAATATCGCCAACAATAACGCCAATATATTCATAGCGCCAAATAATAGCGCCAATATATTCTTAATAGCGCCAATATATAATAACGCCAAATAATAGCGACAATATATTCATAATAGTGCCAATAATAGCACCAATATATTCATAGCGCCATTTATTCATAATAGCGCCAATATATTTATAGCGCCAAATAATTGCGTCTAATAATAGCACCAAATAATAGCGCCAAATAATAGCGCCAAATAATTGCGCCCAAATAATAGCACCAAATAATAGCGCCAATATTTTAACATTCATTAATCACGCCAAATATTCATAATAGCACCGATATATTAATAATGCCAAATAATAGCGCCTAATAATAGCGCCAAATAATAGCGCCAAATAATTGCGTCAAATGTTTGTGCCAAATAACTGTGCCAAATAATACCACCAAATAATAATGCGATATAATGGCGCCAAATATTCGTAATAGCGCCAAAAAATAGTGCCAAAAAATAGCGTCAAATAATTGCACCAATAATAGCGCCAATATATTCATAGCACCAAATAATAGCGCCAATATATTTATAATATCCCCAATATATAATAGCGCCAATATATTCATAATAGTGCCAATAATAGTGCCAGTAATAGCGTCAATATATTCATAGCTCCATTTATTCATAATAGCGCCAATATATTTATGGCGTAAAATAATAGTGCCAAATAATAGCCCCAAATAATAGCACCAAATAATTGCGCAAAATAATTGCGCCAAATAATTGCGCCTAATAACAGCGCCAAATAATAGCACCATGTAATAGCGCCAAATATTTTTTGGCCCAAAATATATAAATAGCACCAATATATTGCACCAAATAATTGCGCCAAATAATTGCATCAAATAATTGCGCCAAATAATTGCACTTAATAATAGCGCCAAATAATAGCGTCATCTAATAGCGCTAAATATTTTTTAGCGCCAAATATTAATAAGAGCACCAAATAACAGCACCAAATAATAGCGCCAATAGTAGCGTTAAATTATGGCGCCAATAATCGCGCCAATATTTGGCACCAATATTTGGCGCCAATACTTGGCGTTATCATTTTACGCCAAATAATAGTGCCAATATATAAACATTCAATAATAGCACCAATAAAAGTGCCAATAACAGCACCAATAATAGCGCCAATAATAGCACCATTATATAGCGCCAATAATAGCACCAATATATTCATAGCGCCATTTAATAGTGCCAAATAATAGCGCCAAATATTGGCGCCATATAATAGCACCATATAATTGCATCAAATAATAGTGACAATAATATCGCCAATATATTCATAGCGCCATTTAATATGGCCAAATTATAGCGCCATATAATCACGGAAAATATTAGCGCCATATAATAGCACGATATAATAGCGCCATATAATAGCGCCAAATAATAGTGCCATATAATAGCGCCATATAATAGCACCAAATAATAGCGAAAAATAATTTCGCCAAATAATAGCACCAAATATTTGGTTCCAAATATTCATAATTGCGCCAAATAATAGGGTCAAATAATAGCGCCAATAATGGCGCCAAATAATAGATCCAAATATTCATAATAGAGCCAAATATTTGGCGCCATATATTCATAGTAGCACCAAATATTTTTTGGGGCCAAATATTCATAATGGCACCAAATTATAGCGCCAATAAACATGCCAAATAATAGCGCCAATAATAGCACCAATATTTGGCGACAATAATATTTGGCGCTATTATTTGGCGCCAAATAATAGCGCCAATATATTAACATTCAATAATAGCGCCAAATATTCAGAATAGAGCCAATATTTTAAAATTAAATATATTTTTAGTGTTATTATAAAATTCAATATAAAAGCGCCAAATATATTTTCAATGTTATTTTAATATTCATAATAGCACCAATATTTCAATAGCACCAATAATAGTTCCAAATAATAGCGCCAAATATTATTTGACACAAAATAATAGCACCAAATAATAGTGCCAAAAAATAGCGTCAATATTTTAACAGTCAGTAATAGCATCAAATATTCATAATAGCTCCAATATATTTATAGCGGAAAATAATTGCGCCTAATAATAGCGCCAAATAATAGCGCCAAATAATTGTGCCAAATAACTGCGCCAAATAACTGCGCCAAATAATAGCGCCAAATATTTTTTGGCGCCAAATATTCATAATAGCGCCAAAAAATAGTGCCATATAATAGCGCCAAATATTTTTTGGCTCCAAATATTCATAATAGCGACAAATAATAGCGTTAAATAATAGCGCCAATAATAGAGTCAAATTATGGTGCCAATAATCGTGCCAATATTTGGCGCTATTATTTTGCGCCAAATAATAGCGCCAATATTTAACCATTCAATAATAGTGCCAATGAAATTGCCAATAACAACACCAATAATAGCGCCATTATATCGCACCAATAATAGCACCAATATATTCATAGCGCCATTTAATAGTGCCAAATAATAGGCCCCATATAATAGCGCCAAATATTGGCTCCATATAATAGCCCCATATAATAGCGCCAAATAATAGCGCCTTATAGTAGCACCAAATATAATAGCGCCAAATAATAGCACCAATATATAGTGCCAATAATATCGCCAAAATATTCATAGCGCCATTTAATAGAGCGAAATAATAGCGCCAAATATTAGCACCATATAATAGCGCGATATAATAGCGCCATATAATAGCATCAAATAATAGCGCCATATAATAACGCCAAATATAATAGCGCCAAATAATAGTGCCAAATAATAGCGCCTAATAATAGTGCCATATATTCATAGTAGCGTCAAATATTTTTTGGCACCAAATATTAATAATAGCGCCAAATCATAGTGCCAATAAAAGCACCAAATAATAGCGTGAATATTTTAACTTTCAATAATTGCGCCAAATATTCATAATAGCGTCAATATTTTAACATTCAATATACTTTCAGTGTTATTTTAACATTCAATATAATAGCGCCAAATATATTTTCGGTGTTATTTTAATATTCATAATAGCCTAAACATTTTAATAACGCCAGTATTTTAATAGCGCCAATAATAACGCACCAATAATATCGCCAATATATTCATAGCGCCATTTATTAAAAATAGCGCCAATTTATTTATAGCGCAAAAATAATAGCGCCTAATAATAGCGCCAAATAATTGCGCCAAATAATTGCGCCAAATAATTGGGCCAAATAATTGCGCAAAATAATTGCGCCTAATAACAGCGCAAGATAATAGCGCCATATAATAGCACCAAATATTTTTGGTGCAAAATATATAAATAGCACCAATATATTTCCCCAAATAATTGCGCCAAATAATTGTGCCATATAATTGCGCAAAATAATTGTGCCAAATAATTGTGCCTAATAATAGCGCCATATAATATGTCAAATATTTTTTGGTGCAAATATTCATAATAGCGCCAAATAAAAGCACCAAATAATAGTGACAATAATAGCGTCAAATTATGGCACCAATAATCGCACCAATATTTGGCACTATTATTTTGCGCCAAATAATATAGCCAATATTTAAACATTCAACAATAGCGCCAATAAAATTGCCAATAACAGCACCAATAATATCTCCATTATATAGCGCCCTTATATAGCGCCAATATATTCATAGCGTCATTTAATAGCGCCAAATAATAGCGCCATAGAATAGCGCCAAATATTGGCGCCATATAATAGCTTCATATAATAGCGCCAAATAATAGCACCGTATAGTAGCACCAAATATAATAGCGCCAAATAATAGCACCAATATATAGCGCCAATAATATCGCCAATATATTCATAGCGCCATTTAATAGGGCCAAATAATAGTGTCATATAAAAGCGCCAAATATTAGGGCCATATAATAGCGCGACATAATAGCGCCATATAATAGCATCAAATAATAGCGCCATATAATAATGCGTAAAATAATAGTGCCAAATAATAGTGCCAAATAATAGAGACAAATAATAGCGCCATATATTCATAGTAGCGCCAAATATTTTTTGGCACCAAATATTAATAATAGCGCCAAATAATAGCGCTAATAAAAGCGCCAAATAATAGCGCCAATATTTTAACATTCAATAATAGCGCCAAATATTCATAATAGCGCCAATATTTTAACATTTAATATACTTTCAGTGTTATTTTAACATTCAATATAATAGTGCCAGATATATTTTCAGTGTTATTTAAATATTCATAATAGCGCCAACATTTTTATAGCGCCAATATTTTAATAGCGCATATAATAATGCCAAATAACAGTTCCAATATTTTAACATTCATTAATAGCACCAAATATTCATAATAGCGCTAATATATTAATAACGGCAAATTATTGTGCCTAATAAGAGCACCAAATAATAGCGCCAAATATTATCGCCAAATAACTATGCCAAATATCAGCGCCAACTAACAGCGCATAATAATAGCATCATATAATAGCGCCAAATATTTTTTGGCGCCAAATATTCATAATAGCGCCAAAAAATAGCGCCATATAACAGTGCCAATAATAGTGCCAATATATTCATAGCGCCAAATAATAGCGTCAATATATACATAATAGCGCCAATATATAATAGCGCCAATTAAAAGCCCTAGTATATTCATAATAGTGCCAAAAATAGCGCCAAACAATTCATAGAGCCATTTATTCATAATAGCGCTAATATATTCATAGCACCATTTATTCATAGTAGCGGCAATATATTTATAGCGCCAAATAATTACGCCTAATAATTGCGCCAAATAATTGTGCCAAATAATTACGCCTAATAATTGCGCCAAATAATTGCACCAAATAATAGCGCCAATATTTTAACATTCATTAATATCTACAAATATTCATAATAGCGCCAAATAATTGCATCTAATAATAGCGCCAAAAATAGCGCCAAATAACTACGCCAAATAAGAGCGCCAAATAATAGCACCAAATAATAGCGCCAAATAATAGCGTCATATAATAGCGCCAATAATAAATAGCCCCATATAATAGCGCTAAATATTAGCGCCATATTATAGCCCCATATAATAGCGCAAATCATAGCGCCATATAATAGCACCATATAATAGCGCGAAATATAATAGCGCCAAATAATAGCGCCAATATATCGCGCCAATAATAACGCCTATATTTTCATAGCACCATTTAATAGGGCCAAATAATAGCGCCATAAAATATCACCAAATATTAGCGCCAAATATTATCACCATATAATAGCGCTATATAATAGTGCCATATAAAAACACCAAATAATAGCGCCATATAATAGCGCCAAATATAATAGCGGCACATTATAGCGTCAGATAATAGCGCCAAATAATATCACCAAATTATATCACCAAATATTTGGCGCCAAATATTCATAATAGCACCAAATAATAGCGTCAAATTATGGCGCCAATAATTGCGCCAATATTTGGCGATATTATATTGTGCCAAATAATAGCGCCAATATTTAAACATTCAATAATAGCGTCAATAACAATACCGATAATAGCGCCAATAACAGTACCGATAATAGCACCAATAACAGCGCCAATATATAGCGCCAATATATAGCGCCAATATATTCATAACGCCATTTAATAGCGCCAAACAATAGCGCCATATAATAGCGCCAAATATTAGCGCCATATAATAGTGGCATATAATAGCGCCATATAATAGCGCGAAATAATAGAGCCATATTATAGCGCCGAATATAATAGCGCCAAATAATAGTGCCAATATATATCCCCAATAATATCGCCAATATATTTATAGTGCTATTTAATAGGGCCAAATAATAGCACCATATAATAGCGACAAATATTAGCGCCATATAATATCGCCAAATATTAGCGCCATATAATAGCGTCAAATAATAGCCCCATATAATAGCGCCAAATATAATAGCGCCAAATAATAGTTCCAAATAATAGCGCCAAATAATATCGCCAAATAATAGCACCAAATATTTGGCGCCAAATATTCATAATAGCGCGAAATATTTGGCGCCATATATTCATAATAGCGCCAAATATTTTTTGGCACCAAATATTCAAAATTGCGCCAAATAATAACGTCAAATAATAATGCCAATAAAAGCACCAAATAATAGCGCCAATAATAGCGCCAATAATTGGCGCCAATATTTGGCACCAATAATATTTGGCGCCAATATTTGGTGCTAGTATTTGGTGCTATTATTTGGTGCCAAATAATAGCACCAATATTTTAACATTCAATAATAACACCAAATATTCATAACAGCGCCAATATTTTAACATTTAATATATTTTCAGTGTTATTTTAACATTCAATATAATAGCCCCAAATATATTTTCAGTGTTATTTTAATATTCATAATAGCGCCAATATTTTAATAGCACCAATATTTTAATAGCAACAATAATAGCGCCAAATATATTTTCAGTGTTATTTTAATATTCATAATAGCGCCAATATTTTAGTAGCGCCAATATTTTAATAGCGCCAATAATAGCGCCAAATAATGGCACCAAATATTATTTGGCGCCGAATAATAATGCAAAAAAATAGCGCCAATATTTCATTAATATCGCCAAATATTCATAATAGTGCCAATATATTAATAGCGGCAAATAAAAGCGTCAAATAGATGCGCCAAATATTAGCACCAAATAACTGCGCCAAAAAATTGCGCCAAATAATAGCGCCAAATAATAGCGCCATATAATAGCGCCAAATATTTTTTGGTGCCAATTATTCATAATACCGCCAAAAAATAGCACAAAAAAATAGCGCCATATAATAGCGCTAATAATAGCGCCAAATAATAGCACCAATAACTGCGCCAATATACTCATAGCGCCAAATAATAGCGCCAATATATTCATAATAGCGCCAATATATAATAGCGCCAGTATATTCATAATAGTGCCAATATTAGCGCCAATATATTCATAGCGTCATTTATTCATAATAGTGCCAATATATTTATAGCGCCAAATAATTGCGCCTCATAGTAGCGCCAAATAATAGCGCCAAATAATTATGCCATATAATAGAGCCAATATTTTAACATTCATTAATATTGCCAAATATTCCTAATAGCGCGAATATATTAATAAAGCCAAATAATTACGCCTAATAATAGCACCAAATAAGAGCGCCAAATAATTGCACCAAATATTTGCACCAAATAACTGCGCCAAATAATAGCTCCAAATAATACCGCCAAATAATAGCACCGTATAATAGCGCCAAATATTTTTTGGCGCCAAATATTCATAATAGCGCCAGAAAATAACACCATATAATAGCGCCAAATAATTGCGCCAAATAACTGCTTCAAATAATAGTGCCAAAAAATACCACCAAATAATAGCACCATATAATAGTGCCAAATATTTTTTGGTGCCAAATATTCATAACAGCACCAAAACATATCGCCATATAATAGAGACAAATAATTGCGGCTAATAATAGCACCAATATATTCATAATAGTGCCAATATATTATAACGCCAAATAATAGTGCCAGTATATTCATAATAGTGCCAATAATAGCGCCAATAATAGCGCATTAATTCATAATAGCGCCAATTTATTTATAGCGCCAAATAGTTGCGCCTAATAATAGTGCCAAATAATTGCGCCAAATAATTGCTCCAAATAATAGTTCCAATATTTTAACATTCATTAATAGCGCCAAATATTCATAATAGAGCCAATATATTAATAGAGCCAAATAAGTTCGCTGAATAATAACGACAAATAATAGCACCAAAAAATAGCACCATATAATAGCACCAAGTATTTTTTGGCGCCAAATATTCATAATAGCGCAAAATAATAGCTCAAAATAATAGCGCCAAATAATAGCACCAATAATAGCGTCAAATTATGGCGCTAATAACAGCACCAATATATTCATTGCGCCAAATAATAGCACCAATATATTCATAATATCACCAATATATAATAGCATCAAATAATAGTGTCAATATATTCATAATAGTGCCAATAATAGCACCAATAATAGCGCCAATATATTCATAGCACCATTTATTCATAATAGCGCCAATATATTTATAGCACAAAATAATTGCGCCTAATAATAGCGTCAAATAATAGCGCCAAATAATTGTGCCAAATAATTGCACCAAATAATTGCGCCAAATAATTGCGCCAAATAATTGCGCAAAATAATTGTGCCTAATAACAGCGCCAAATAATAGCGGCATATAATAGCGCCAAATGTTTTTTGCGGAAAATATATAAATAGCGCCAATTTATTGCGCCAAATAATTGCGCCAAATAATTGCGCCAAATAATTGCGCCAAATACATGCCCCTAATAATAGAGCCAAATAATAGCACCATATAATAGCACCAATAATAGCAACAATAATAGCACCAATAATAGCACCAATAATAGCACCAATAATAGCACCAATATATTCATAGCGCCATTTAATAGCGCAAAATAATAGCACCATATAATAGCGCCAAATATAAGCGCCATATAACAGCCCCATATAATAGCGCAAATCACAGCGTCGTATAGTAGCGCAAAATAATCACGCCAATATATCGCGCCAATAATAGAGCCAATATATTCGTAGCGCCATTTAATAGGGCTAAATAATAGCACCAATAATAGCACCAATAATAGCACCAATAATAGCACCAATAATAGCACCAATAATAGCGCCAATAATAGCACCAATAATAGCGCCAATAATAGCACCATATAATAGCGCCAAATATAAGCGCCATATAATAGCCCCATATAATAGCACAAATCATAGCGTCGTATAGTAGCGCCAATATATCGCGCCAATAATAGCGCCAATATATTCGTAGCGCCATTTAATAGGGCCAAATAATATCACCAATAATAGCACCAATAATAGCGCAAATAATAGCACCAATAATAGCGCCAATAATAGCACCAATAATAGCGCCAATAATAGCACCAATAATAGAGCCAATAATAGCACCAATATATTCATAGCGCCATTTAATAGCTCAAAATAATAGCACCATATAATAGCGCCAAATATAAGCGCCATATAATAGCCCCATATAATAGCGCAAATCATAGCGTCGTATAGTAGCGCCAAATAATAGTGCCAATATATCGCGCCAATAATAGCGCCAATATATCTGTAGCGCCATTTAATAGGGCCAAATAATAGCGCCATAAAATAGCACCAAATATTAGCGCCAAATATTAGCACCATATAATAGCGCCATATAATAGTACCATATAATAACGCCAAATAATAGCGCCATATAATAGCGCCAAATATAATAGCGGCACATAATAGCATCAGATAATAGCGCCAAATAATATCACCAAACAATAGCACCAATTATTTGGTGCCAAATATTCACAATAGCGTCAAATAATAGCGCCAAATAATATCACCAAATAATAGCGCAAATAATAGCGAGAAATAATAAAGACAAATATTCATAATAGCACCAAATATTTGGCGCCATATATTCATAGTAGCGCCAAATATTTTTTGGCGCCAAATATTCATAATAGCGGCAAATTATAGCGCCAAATTATAGCACCAATAAAAGTGCCAAATAATAGCGCCAATAATATCGTCAATATTTGGCGGCAATCTTTGGCGCAAATATTTGGCGCTATTATTTGGCGCCAAATAAAAGCACCAATATTTTAACATTCAATAATAGCGCCAAATATTAATAATAACGCCAATATTTTAACATTCAATATAATATCGCCAAATATATTTTAAATGTTATTTTAATATTCATAATAGCCTCAATATTTTAATAGCACCAATATTTTAATATCGAAAATAATAGCGCCAATGTATGGCGCCAAATATTATTTGGCGCTAAATAATAGCACCAATATTTTAACATTCATTAATATCACCAAATATTCATAAAAGTGCCAATATATTAATAGCGGTATATAAATGCACCTCATAATAGCACCAAATAATAGAACCAAATAATAGCGCCACATAATAGCGCCATATAATAGCACATACTATTTTTTGGTGCCAAATATTCATAATAGCGCAAAAAAATTGCGCAAAAAAAAGCGCCAAAAAATTGAGCAAAAAAAAGCGCCATATAATAGCGTCAATAATAGCGCCAAATAATTGCGCCAAATAATTGCGCCTATATTTTCATAGCACCAAATAATATTGCCAATATATTCATAGTAGCGCCAATAAATAATAGCCCAAAAAAATAGCGCCAGTATATTCATAATAGTGCCAATATTAGCACCAATATATTCATAGTGCCATTTAATAGCGACAAATATTAGCGTCATATAATAGCGCCAAATAATAGTGCCATATAATTGCGCCAAATATAATAGCGCCAAATAATAGCGCCAAATAATAGCGCCAAATAATATCTTTAAATAATAGCACCAAATATTTGGTGCCAAATATTCATAATAGCGCCAAATAATAGCGCAAAATAATATCTCCAATAATAGCGCCTAATAATAGAGCCAAATATTCATAATAGCGCCAAATATTTGGCGCCATATATTCATAGTAGTTGCAAATATTTTTTGGCGCCAAATAATGACACCAAATTATAACGCCAATAAAAGCGCCAAATAATAGCGCCAATAATAGCGCCAATATTTGGCACCAATATTTGGCCCCAATAATATTTGGCACTAATATTTGGAACCAGTATTCGGCGCCAAATAATAGCTACAATATTTGGCGCCAATATTTGGCGCCAATATTTGGCGCCAATATTTGGCGCCAAAATATTTGGCGCTAATATTTGGCTCCAGTATTTGGTGCTATTATTTGGGGCCAAATAATAGCGCCAATATTTTAACATTCAATATATTTTCAGTGTTATTTAAACATTCATTATAATAGCGCCAAATATATTTTCAGTGTTATTTTAATATTCCTAATAGTGCCAATATTTTAATAGCGCCAATATTTTAATAGTTCCAATAATAGCACCAAATATTATTTTGCACCAAATAATAGCGCCAAATATTATTTTGTGCCAAACAATAGTGCTAATATCTTAACAATAATTAATAGTGCCAAATATTCATAATAGCGCCAATATATTTATATAGCGGCAAATAATTGCGCCTAATAACTGCGCCAAATAATAGCGCCAAATAATAGCGCCAAATAATAGCGCCAAATAACAGCGCCATATAATAGCACCAAATATTTTTAGGCGCCAAATATTCATAACAGCGCAAAAAAATAGCACCATATAATAGTGCCAATAATAGCTCCGAATAATATCGTCAATAATAGTGCCAAATAATTGTGGAAATATATTCATAATAGTGCCAATATATAATAATTCCAAATAATAGCACCAATATATTCATAATAGTGCCAATAATAGCGCCAATATATTCATAGTGCCATTTATTAATAATAGCGCCAATATATTTATAGCGCAAAATAATTGCGCCTCATAATAGCGCAAAATAATAGCACCAAATAATAGCGCCAAATAATAGCACCAAATAATTGCGCCATATATTTTTTGGTGCCAAATATTCATAATAGCGACAAAAAATTGCGCAAAAAAATAGCGCCAAAAAATAGAGCAAAAAAAAGCACCATATATTAGCGCCAATATATTTACAACGCCAAAATAATTGTGCCTAATAATAGCGCTAAAAAACAGTGAAAAATAATTGCACCAAATAATTGTGCCAAATAATTACGCAAAATAATTACTCCAAATAATTGCGCAAAATAATTGCACCTAATAACAGTGCCAAATAACAGCTCCAATTAATAGCACTATATAATAGCGCCAAATATTTTTTGATGCAAAATATATAAATAGCGCCAATATATTGCGCCAAATAATTTCGCCAAATAATTGCACCAAATAATTGGGCCAAATAATTGCGCCTAATAATAGCACCAACTAATAGCGCCATATAATAACGCCAAATTTTTTTTGGCACCAAATATTCATAATAGTGTCAAATAATAGCGCCAAAATAATAGCACCAATAATAGCATCAAATTATGGGGCCAATAATCACGTCAATATTTGGAACTATAATTTTGCGCCAAATAATAGCGCCAATA
This sequence comes from Viscum album, assembly GCA_963277665.1. Classification (NCBI taxonomy): domain Eukaryota; kingdom Viridiplantae; phylum Streptophyta; class Magnoliopsida; order Santalales; family Viscaceae; genus Viscum; species Viscum album. The sequence goes on from OY728127.1 coordinate 901,956,266, forward strand.
TTTAAACATTCAATAATAGCGCCAATAAAAGTGCCAATAAAAGCACCAACAATAGCACCAATAATTGCGCCAATATATAGCGCCAATATATTCATAGCGCCAATTAATATTGCCAAATAATAGTACCAAATAATAGCACCATAAAATAGAGCCAAATATAAACACCATATAATAGCGTCATATAATAGTGCCATATTATAGCTCCAAATAGTAGCAACAAATATAATAGCACCAAATAATAGCACCAATATATAGCGCCAATAATAGCGCCAATATATTCATAGCGCCATTTAATATGGAAAAATAATAGCTCCATATAATAGCACCAAATATTAGCGCCATATGACAACACCATATAATTGCGCCCAATAATAGTGTCATATAATAGCTTCAAATATAATAGCACCAAATAATAGCGCCAAATAATATCGGCAAATAATATCACCAAATAATAGTACCAAATATTTTGCACCAAATATTCATAATAGCACCAAATAATAGTGCCAAATAATAGAGCCAATAATAGCACCAAATAATAGATCCAGATTTTCATAATAACGCCAAATATTTTTCGTCATATATTCATGGTAGCGTTGAATATTTTTCGCTGCCAAATATTCATAATACTGCTAAATAATAGCGCCAAATTATATCGCCAACAAAAGCGCCAAATAATAGCGCCAATAATATCCCCAATATTTGGCGCCAATATTTGGCGCCAATATTTGGCACCAATAATATTTGGCCCCAATATTTGGCGCTATTATTTAGCACCAATATTTTAACATTCAATAATAGCGCCAAATATTCATAATAGTGCCAATATTTTAACATTCAATATATTTTCAGTGTTAATTTAACCTTCAATATAATAGCACCAAATATATTTTCAGTGTTATTTTAATATTCATAATAGAACCAATATCTTAATAGTGCCGATATTTTAATAGCGCCAATAATAGCGCCAAATAATATCCCCAAATATTATTTTGCGCCAAATAATTGCGCCAAAAAATAGCCCCAATATTTTCACATTAATTAATAGCACCAAATATTCCTAATAGCGCCATTATTTTAATAGCACAAATAATTGCCCCTAATAATAGCACCAAATAATAGTGCCAAATAATTGTGCAATATAATAGTGCCAAATATTTTTTGGCGCCAAATATTCATAATAGCGCAAAAAACGCACCAAAAAATAGCATCATATAATAGCGCCAATAATAGCGCCAAATAATAGCGCCAATTATAGCGCCAATATATTCATAGCACCAAATAATAGCGCCAATATATTCATAATAGCGCCAATATATAATAGCCTCAAATAATAGCACCAATATATTCATAATAGTACCAATAATAGCGCCAATAATAGCGCCAATATATTCATAGCGCCATTTATTCATAATAGCGTCAATATATTCATAGCGCCATTTATTCATAATAGCGCCACTGTATTTATAGCGCAAAATTATTGCTCCTAATAATAGCGCCAAATAATAGCGCCAAATAAGTGCGCCAGATAATTGTGCCAAATAATTGCACCAAATAATTGCGCAAAATAATTGCGCCTAATAACAGCACAAAATAATAGCACTTTATAATAATGCCAAATATTTTTTGGCACAAAATATATAAATAGTACCAATATATTGCTCCAAATAATTGTGCCAAATAATTACGCCAAATAATTGCGCCTAATAATAGCGTAATATAATAGATCCAAATATTTTTTGGCACCAAATGTTCATAATAGCAACAAATAATAGCGCCAAATAATAGGACCAAATAATAGCACCAATAATAGCATCAAATTATGGCGCCAATAATTGCACCAACATTTGGCGCTATTATTTTGCGCCAAATAATAGCGCAAATATTATAACATTCATTAATAGCGCCAAATATTCATAATAGCGCCAATATATTAATAGCACAAAATAATTGTGCCTAATAATAGCACCAAATAATTGAGACAAATATTTGTGCGAAATAACTGGGCCAAATAACTGCGCCAAATAATACCGCCAAATAATAGCGCCAAATTTTTTTTGGCGCCAAATACTCATAATAGGGCCAAAAAATAGCGCCAAATAATAGGGCCAATAATAGCGCCAAATAATAGCTCCAATAATAGCGCCGATATATTCATAGCGCCAAATAATAGCGCCAATATATTCATAATAGCGCCAATATATAATATCACCAAATAATAGCTCCAATATATTCACAATTGTGCTAATAATAGCGCCAATAATAGAGCCAATATATTCATATCTCCATTTATTCATAATAGCACCAATAAATTTATAGCGCAAAATAATAGCACCAAATAATAACGCCAAATAATTGCGTCAAATAATTGCGCCAAATAATTGCACCAAATAATTATGCCAAATAAATGCACCTAATAACAGCGCCAAATAATAGCGTTAAATATTTTTTGGCAAAAAATATATAAATAGCGCCAATATATTGCGACAAATAATTGCGCCAAATAACTGCGCAAAATAAATGCGCCAAATAATAGAGCCATATAATAGCGCCAAATATTTTTTGGCACCAAATATTCATAATAATTCCAAATAATAGTGCCAAATAATAGCGCCAATAATAGCGTCAAGTTATGGCGCCAACAATCACGTCAATATTTGGCGCCAATATTTGGCGCTATTATTTTGTGCCAAATAAAAGCGCCAATATTTAAACATTCAATAAAAGCACCAATAAAAGTTCCCATAACAGCACTAATAATAGAGCCAATTATAGCGCCAATAATAGCGCCAATATATTCATAGCGCCATTTAATAGCACCAAATAATAGCGCCAAATATTGGCGCCATATAATAGCACCATATAATAGCACCAAATAATAATGCTATATAATAGTGCCAAATATAATAGCACTAAATACTAGTGCCAATATATAGTGCCAATAATATCGCTAATATATTCATAGCCCCATTTAATAGTGCCAAATAATAGCGCCATATAATAGCGCCAAATATTTGCACCATATAATAGTGCGATATAATAGCGCCATATAATAGAGCCAAATAATAGCGCCATATAATAGCGCCAAATATAATAGCGCCAAATAATAGTGCCAAATAATAGTGCCAATATATATCCCCAATAATATCGCCAATATATTTATAGCGCTATTTAATAGGGCCAAATAATAGCACCATATAATAGCGACAAATATTAGCGCCATATAATAGCGCCAAATATTAGCGCCATATAATAGCGTCAAATAATAGCCCCATATAATAGCGCCAAATATAATAGCGCCAAATAATAGTGCCAAATAATAGCGCCAAATAATATCGCCAAATAATAGCACCAAATATTTGGCGCCAAATATTCATAATAGCGCACAATATTTGGTGCCATATATTCATAATAGCACCAAATATTTTTTGGCACCAAATATTCAAAATTGCGCCAAATAATAACGCCAAATAATAATGCCAATAAAAGCGCCAAATTATAGCGCCAATAATAGCGCCAATAATTGGCGCCAATATTTGGCACCAATAATATTTGGCGCCAATATTTGGTGCTAGTATTTGGTGCTATTATTTGGTGCCAAATAATAGCACCAATTTTTTATCATTCAATAATAACACCAAATATTCATAACAGCGCCAATATTTTAACATTTAATATATTTTCAGTGTTATTTTAACATTCAATATAATAGCCCCAAATATATTTTCAGTGTTATTTTAATATTCATAATAGCGCCAATATTTTAATAGCACCAATATTTTAATAGCAACAATAATAGCGCCAAATATATTTTCAGTGTTATTTTAATATTCATAATAGCGCCAATATTTTAGTAGCGCCAATATTTTAATAGCGCCAATAATAGCGCCAAATAATGGCACCAAATATTATTTGGCGCCGAATAATAATGCAAAAAAATAGCGCCAATATTTCATTAATATCGCCAAATATTCATAATAGTGCCAATATATTAATAGCGGCAAATAAAAGCGCCAAATAGCTGCGCCAAATATTAGCACCAAATAACTGCGCCAAAAAATTGCACCAAATAATAGCGCCATATAATAGCGCCAAATATTTTTTGGTGCCAATTATTCATAATACCGCCAAAAAATAGCGCAAAAAAATAGCGCCATATAATAGCGCTAATAATAGCGCCAAATAATAGCACCAATAACTGCGCCAATATATTCATAGCGCCAAATAATAGCGCCAATATATTCATAATAGCGCCAATATATAATAGCGCCAGTATATTCATAATATTGCCAATATTTGTGCCAATATATTCATAGCGTCATTTATTCATAATAGTGCCAATATATTTATAGCGCCAAATAATTGCGCCTCATAGTAGCGTAAAATAATAGCGCCAAATAATTATGCCAAATAATAGAGCCAATATTTTAACATTCATTAATATTGCCAAATATTCCTAATAGCGCGAATATATTAATAAAGCCAAATAATTACGCCTAATAATAGCACCAAATAAGAGCGCCAAATAATTGCACCAAATATTTGCACCAAATAACTGCGCCAAATAATAGCTCCAAATAATACCGCCAAATAATAGCGCCAAATATTTTTTGGCGCCAAATATTCATAATAGCGCCAAAAAATAACACCATATAATAGCGCCAAATAATTGCGCCAAATAACTGCTTCAAATAATAGCGCCAAAAAATACCACCAAATAATAGCACCATATAATAGTGCCAAATATTTTTTGGTGCCAAATATTCATAATAGCACCAAAAAATATCGCCATATAATAGAGACAAATAATTGCGCCTAATAATAGCACCAATATATTCATAATAGTGCCAATATATTATAACGCCAAATAATAGTGCCAGTATATTCATAATAGTGCCAATAATAGCGCCAATAATAGCGCATTAATTCATAATAGCGCCAATATATTTATAGCGCCAAATAGTTGCGCCTAATAATAGTGCCAAATAATTGCGCCAAATAATTGCTCCAAATAATAGTTCCAATATTTTAACATTCATTAATAGCGCCAAATATTCATAATAGAGCCAATATATTAATAGAGCCAAATAAGTGCGCTGAATAATAACGACAAATAATAGCACCAAAAAATAGCACCATATAATAGCACCAAGTATTTTTTGGCGCCAAATATTCATAATAGCGCAAAATAATAGCGCCAAATAATAGCGCCAATAATAGCGTCAAATTATGGCGCTAATAACAGCACCAATATATTCATTGCGCCAAATAATAGCACCAATATATTCATAATATCACCAATATATAATAGCATCAAATAATAGTGTCAATATATTCATAATAGTGCCAATAATAGCACCAATAACAGCGCCAATATATTCATAATGCCATTTATTCATAATAGCGCCAATATATTTATAGCACAAAATAATTGCGCCTAATAATAGCATCAAATAATAGCGCCAAATAATTGTGCCAAATAATTGCACCAAATAATTGCGCCAAAAAATTGCGCCAAATAATTGCGCAAAATAATTGTGCCTAATAACAGCGCCAAATAATAGCGGCATATAATAGCGCCAAATGTTTTTTGGCGGAAAATATATAAATAGCGCCAATTTATTGCGCTAAATAATTGCGCCAAATAATTGCGCCAAATACATGCCCCTAATAATAGAGCCAAATAATAGCACCATATAATAGCACCAATAATAGCACCAATAATAGCACCAATAATAGCACCAATAATAGCACCAATAATAGCACCAATAATAGCACCAATATATTCATAGCGCCATTTAATAGCGCAAAATAATAGCACCATATAATAGCGCCAAATATAAGCGCCATATAACAGCCCCATATAATAGCGCAAATCACAGCGTCGTATAGTAGCGCAAAATAATCGCGCCAATATATTGCGCCAATAATAGAGCCAATATATTCGTAGCGCCATTTAATAGGGCTAAATAATAGCACCGATAATAGCACCAATAATAGCACCAATAATAGCACCAATAATAGCGCCAATAATAGCACCAATAATAGCGCCAATAATAGCACCATATAATAGTGCCAAATATAAGCGCCATATAATAGCCCCATATAATAGCGCAAATCATAGCGTCGTATAGTAGCGCCAATATATCGCGCCAATAATAGCGCCAATATATTCGTAGCGCCATTTAATAGGGCCAAATAATAGCACCAATAATAGCACCAATAATAGCGCAAATAATAGCACCAATAATAGCGCCAATAATAGCACCAATAATAGCACCAATAATAGTACCAATAATAGAGCCAATAATAGCACCAATATATTCATAGCGCCATTTAATAGCGCAAAATAATATCACCATATAATAGCGCCAAATATAAGCGCCATATAATAGCCCCATATAATAGCGCAAATCATAGCGTCGTATAGTAGCGCCAAATAATAGTGCCAATATATCGCGCCAATAATAGCACCAATATATCTGTAGCGCCATTTAATAGAGCCAAATAATAGCGCCATAAAATAGCACCAAATATTAGCGCCAAATATTAGCACCATATAATAGCGCCATATAATAGTACCATATACTAACGCCAAATAATAGCGCCATATAATAGCGCCAAATATAATAGCGGCACATAATAGCATCAGATAATAGCGCCAAATAATATCACCAAATAATAGCACCAATTATTTGGTGCCAAATATTCACAATAGCGCCAAATAATAGCGCCAAATAATATCACCAAATAATAGCGCAAATAATAGCGAGAAATAATAAAGCCAAATATTCATAATAGCACCAAATATTTGGCGCCATATATTCATAGTAGCGCCAAATATTTTTTGGCGCCAAATATTCATAATAGCGGCAAATTATAGCGCCAAATTATAGCACCAATAAAAGTGCCAAATAATAGCGCCAATAATAGCGTCAATATTTGGCGGCAATCTTTGGCGCAAATATTTGGCGCTATTATTGGGCGCCAAATAATAGCACCAATATTTTAACATTCAATAATAGCGCCAAATATTAATAATAATGCCAATATTTTAACATTCAATATAATATCGCAAAATATATTTTAAATGTTATTTTAATATTCATAATAGCCTCAATATTTTAATAGCACCAATATTTTAAAATTGAAAATAATAGCGCCAATGTATGGCGCCAAATATTATTTGGCGCTAAATAATAGCACCAACATTTTAACATTCATTAATATCACCAAATATTCATAAAAGTGCCAATATATTAATAGCGGTATATAAATGCATCTCATAATAGCACCAAATAATAGAGCCAAATAATAGTGCCACATAATAGCGCCATATAATAGCACATACTATTTTTTGGTGCCAAATATTCATAATAGCGCAAAAAAATTGCGCAAAAAAATAGCGCCAAAAAATTGACAAAAAAAAGCGCCATATAATAGCGCCAAATAATTGCGCCAAATAATTGCGCCAATATATTCATAGCACCAAATAATATTGCCAATATATTCATAGTAGCGCCAATAAATAATAGCCCAAAAAAATAGCGCCAGTATATTCATAATAGTGCCAATATTAGCACCAATATATTCATAGTGCCATTTATTCATAATAGCGCCAATATATTTATAGCGCCAAATAATTGCGCCTAATAATATCTCCAAATAAAAGTGCCAACTAATTGTGCCAAATAATTGTGCCAAATAATAGCGCCAATATTTAAACATTCATTAATAGTGCCAAATATTCATAATAGCGCCAATATATTAATAGTGCCAATATATTAATAGCGTCAAATAACTGCGCCTAATAATAGCGCCAAATAATAGGGCCAAATAATAGCACCAAATATTTGCGCCAAATAATACCACCAAATAATAGTGCCATATAATGGCGCCAAATATTTTTTGGCACTGAATTTTCATAATAGCGCCAAAAAATCGCGCCAAAAAATATCGTCAATAATAGCGCCAATATATTCATAATAGCGCCAATATATAATAGGGCCAAATAATAGCGCCTATATATTCATAATAGTGCCAATAATAGCGCCAATAATAGCACCAATATATTCATAGCTTCATTTATTCATAATAGCGCAAATATATTTATAGCACAAAATAATAGCGTCCAATAATAGCGCCAAATAATAGCGCTAAATAATTGTGCCAAATAATTATGCCAAATAATTGCGCCTAATAACAGCACCAAATAATAGGGCCATATAATCGCACCAAATATTTTTTGGACCAAAATATAGAAATAGTGCCTTTATATTGCGCCAAATAATTAAGCCAAATAATTGCGCCAAATAATAGCGCCATATAATAGAGTCAAATATTTTTTGGCGCCAAATATTCATAATAGCGCCAAATAATAGCGCCAAATAATAGCGCCAATAATAGCGTCAAATTATGGTGCTAATAATCGTGCTAATATTTGGCGCTATTATTTTGCGCCAAATTATAGCGCCAATATTTAAACATTCAATAATAGCACCAATAAAAGCGCCAATAACAACACCAATAATAGCGCCAATAATAGCACCATTATATAGTGCCAATAATAGCGCCAATATATTGATAACACCATTTAATAGCGCCAAATAATAGCGCCATATTATAGGGCCAAATATTGGCGCCATATAATAGCGCCATATAATAGGGCCCTATAAAAGGGCCAAATAATAGTGCCCTATAGTTGCGCCAAATATAATAGCGCCAAATACTAGTGCCAATATATAGTGTCAATAATATCGCCAATATATTCATATCCCCATTTAATAGGGCCAAATAATAGCACCATATAATAGCGCCAAATATTTGCGCCATATAATAGCGCGATATAATAGCGCCATATAATAGCACCAAATAATAATGCCATATACTAGCGCCAAATATAATAGCACCAAATAATAGCGCCATATAATTTCACCAAATAATAGCACCAACTATTTGCTTCCAAATATTCATAATAGCGCCAAATAATAGCGCCGACAATGGCGCCAAATAATAGAGCCAAATATTCATAATAGCGCCAAATATTTGGCGCCATATATTCACAGTAGCACCATATATTTATTGGCGCAAAATATTCATAATAGCGTCAAATAATAGCACCAAATTATAGTGCCAATAAAAGTGCCAAAATATTTATGGTGCCAAATAATAACACCAATATTTGGCGCCAATAATATTTGGCGCCAATATTTGGCACTGTTATTTGGCGCCAAATAATAGTGCTAATATTTTAACATTCAATAATAGCGTCAAATATTCATAATAGCGCCAATATTTTATCATTCAATAAATTTTTAGTGTTATTTTAACACTTAATATAATAGCGCCAAATATATTTTCAGTGTTATTTTAATATTCATAATAGCACCAATATTTTATTAGCACCAATAATAGCATCAAAAAATAGCGCCAAATATAATTTGGCACCAAATAATAGCGCCAAATAATAGTGCCAAATAATAGCAAAAAAACAGCACCAAAAAATAGCGCCAATATTTTAACATTCATTAATATCGCCAAATATTCATAATAGTGCAAATATATTAATAGCGGCAAATAATCGCGCCCAATAATAGCGCCAAATAATAGTGCCAAATAATTGTGTCAAATAACTGCCCCAAATAACTGAGCCAAATAACTGCGCCAATTAATACGCCAAATAATAGCGCCATATAATAGCGCCAAATATTTTTTGGGGAAAAATATTCATAATAGCGCTAAAAAATAGCGCCAAAAAATAGTGCCATATAATAGCGCCGATAATAGCGCCAAATAATTGCGCCAATAATAGCGCCAATAATAGCGCCAATAATAGCGCCAATAATAGCGCCAATATATTCACAGCGCGATTTATTCATAATAGCGCCAATATATTTATAGCGCCCAATAATTGTGCCTAATAATAGCGCCAAATAATTGCGCCAAATAATTGCGCCCAATAATTGCGCCAAATAATAGCGCCAATATTTTAATAGTTATTAATAGCGCCAAATATTCATAATAGTGCCAATATATTAATAGCTCCAAATAATTGTGCCTAATAATAGTGCCAAATAATAGTGCCAAATAATAGCGCCAAATATTTTTCACCAAATAACTGCGCCACATAATAGCGCCAAATAATACCACCGAATAATAGTGTCATATAATGGCGCCAAATATTTTTTGGCGCCAAATATTAATAATAGCACAAAAAAATAGCACCAATATACTTATAACCCCAAATAATAGCACCAATATATTCATAATAGGGCCAATATATAATAGCACCAATATATTCATAATAGTGCCAATAATAGCGCCAATAATAGCACTAATATATTCAAAGCTCCATTTATTCATAATAGCACAAATATATTTATAGTGCAAAATAATAGCACCAAATAATTGCGCCAAATAATAGCGCCAAATAATAGCGCCAATATATTCATAATGTTGCCAATACTATTGCCAATAATAGCGCCAATATATTTATAGCGCCATTTATTCATAATTGTGCCCATATATTTATAGCAAAATAATGGAGCCTAATAATAGCTCCAAATAATTGCGCCAAATAATTCCACCAAATAATTGCACCAAATTATTGCACAAAATAATTGCGCCTAATAACAGCGCCATATAATAGCGCCAAATATTTTTTTGCGCAAAATATATAAATAGCGCCAATATATTGTGCCAAATAATTACGCCAAATAATTGCCCCATATAATTTCACCTAATAATAGTGCCAAAAAATAGCGCCATATAACCGTGCCAAATATTCATAATAGCGCCGAATAATATCGCCAAATAATAGCGCCAAATAATAGCGCCAATAATAGCGTCAAATTATGGCGCCAATAATCGTGCCAATATTTGGCGCCAATATTTTGCGCCAAATAATAGCGCTAATATTTAAACATTAAATAATAGCACCAATAAAAGCGCCAATAACAGCACCAATAATAGCGCCAATATATAGCACCAATATATTCATAGCGTCAAATAATAGCCCCATATAATATCACCAAATATAATAGTGCCAAATAATCGTGCCAATATATAGCGCCAATAATAGCACCAATATATTCATAGCGCCATTTAATAGAGCCAAATAATAGCGCCATATAATAGCGCCAAATATTAGGGCCATATAATATCCCCATATAATAGCACCAAATAATAGCGCCATATAATAGCGCCAAATATATAAGCGCCAAATAATAGCGCCAAATAATATCGCCAAATAATAGCGCCAAATATTTGGCACCAAATACTAATAATATCGCCAAATAATAGGGCCAATAATAGCGCCAAATAATAGATCCAAATATTCATAATAGTGCCAAATATTTGGCGCCATATATTCATAGTAGTGCCAAATATTTTTTGGCACCAAATATTCATAATAGCTCCAAATTATATTGCTAATAATTGCGCCAAATAATAGTTCCAAATAATAGCGCCACATAATTGCGCCAAATAATTGCACCAAATAATAGCGCCAATATTTTAACATTCATTAATATCGCCAAATATTAATAATAGCGCCAATATATTAATAGCGTCAAATAATTGCCCCTAATAATAGCGCCAAATAATATCACCAAACAATAGCGCCAAATATTTGTGCCAAATAACTGCGCCAAATAATAGCGTCAAATAATAGCGCCAAATAATTGTGCCATATAATGGCGCCAAATATTTTTTGGTGCCAAATATTCATAATAGTGCAAAAAAATTGCGCCAAAAAATAGCTCCAATAATAGCACTAAATAATAGCGCCAATATATTCAGAGCGCCAAATAATAGCGCCAATATATAATAGCACCAAATAATAGCGCCATATAATAGCACCAAATATTTTTTGGCCCAAAATATATAAATTGCGCCAATATATTGCACCAAATAATTGCACCAAATAATTGCGTCAAAAAATAGTGCCAAATAATTGCGCCAAGAATAGCGCCAATATATTTATAACGCCAAATAATAGCGCCAATTTATAATAACGCCAAATAATAGCGCCAATATATTCATAATAGTGCCAATAATAGCGCCAATATATTCATATCTCCATTAATTAATAATAGCACAAATATATTTATAGCGTAAAATAATAGCGCCAAATAATAGCACCAATATATTCATAATAGTTCCAATAATAGCGCCAATATATTCATAGCTTCGTTTATTCATAATTGCACCTATATATTTATAGCGCAAAATAATTGAGCCTAATAATAGCGCCAAATAATAGCGCCAAATAATTACGCCAAATAATTGTGCCAGATAATTGCGCCAAATAATTGCGCTAAATAATTGCGCCTAATAACATCACCAAATAATAGCTCCATATAATTGCGGAAAATATTTTTTGACACAAGATATATAAATAGCACCAATATATTGCGCTAAATAATTTTACCAAATAATTGCGCCTAATAATAGTTCCAAATAATAGCGCCAAATATTTTTGGCGCCAAATATTCATTATAGCGCCAAATAATTGCGCCAAATAATAGCGCCAATAATAGCGTCAAATTATGGAAGCAATAATTGCGCCAATATTTGGCGCCAATATTTTGTACCAAATAATAGCGCCAATATTTAAACATTCAATAATCGCGCCAATAAAAGCGCCAATAACAGCACCAATAATAGCGCAAATAATGGCTCAAATATATAGCACCAATATATTCATAGCGCCATTTAATGACGCCAAATAATAGCACCATATAATTGCACCAAATATTAGTGCCATATAATAGCGCCATATAATAGCCCCATATGATGGCGCCAAATAATAGCGCCATATAATTGCGCCAAATATAATAGCGCCAAATAATCGTGCCAATATATAGCACCAATATATTTATAGCGTCATTTAATCGGGCCTAATAGTAGCGCCATATAATAGCGCCAAATATTATGGGCATATAATAGTGCCATATAATAGCGCCAAATAATAGCGCCAAATATAAGAGCGCCAAACAATAGCGCCAAATAATAGTGCAAAATAATATCGCCAAATAATAGCGCCAAATATTTGGTGCCAAATATTCATAATAGCACTAAATAATAGTACTAATAATAGCGCCAAATAATGGAGCCAAATATTTATAATAGCGCCAATTATTTGGCGCCATATATTCATAGTAGTGCCAAGTATTTTTTGGCGCCAAATATTCATAATAGCGCAAAATAATAGTGCCAAATTATAGCTTCAATAAAAGCGCCAAATAATAGCGTAAATATTTGGCGACAATAATATTTGGGGCCAATATTTGGCGCCAATATTTGGCGCTATTATTTGGTGCCAAATAATAGCGCCAATATTTTAACATTCAATAATAGCGCCAAATATTCATAATAGCGCCAATATTTTAACATTCAGTATATTTTCAGTGTTATTTTAACATTCAATATAATAGCACCAAATATATTTTCAGTGTTATTTTAATATTTATAATAGTGCCAATATTTTAATAGCACCAATATTTTAATAGCACCAATATTTTAATAGCCCCTATAATAGCCCCAAACAATGGAGCCAAATATTATCTAGCACCAAATAATAGCGCCAATATTTTAACATTCATTAATAGCACCAAATATTCATAATAGTTCCAATATATTAAAAGAGGCATATAATTGCGCCTAATAATAGCGCCAAATAATTGCGCCACATAATTACGCCAAATAACTGCGCAAAATAACTGCGCCAAATAATAGCGCCAAATAATAGTGCCAAATAATTGCGCCAAATAACAGCTCCAAATAATAGAGCCATATAATAGCGCCAAATATTTTTTGGCGCAAAATTTATAAATGGCACCAATATATTCATAGCCCCAAATAATTGAGCCAAATAATTGCGCCAAATAATTGTGCCTAACAATAGCGCCAAACAATAGCACCAAATAATTGCCCCAAATAATTGCGCTAGATAATTGCACCAAATACGTGCGCAAAATAATTTCGCCTAATAACAGCAACAAATAATAGCACTATAGAATAGCGCCAAATATTTTTTGGCGCAAAATATATAAATAGCGCCAAATAATAGCGCCAAATATTTATGCCAAATAACTACGCCAAATAATAGCGCCAAATAATAGCGCCAAATAATACCGCCATATAATAGCGCCAAATATTTTTTGGCGCCAAATATACATAATAGCGCCAAAAATAGTGCTATATAATAGCGCCATAAAATTGCGCATAATAATAGCGCCAAATAATAGCGCCAATATTTAAACATTCAATAATAGCACCAATAAAAGTCCCAATAACATCACCAATAATAGCGCCAATAATAGCACCAATATATAGCGCCAATAATAGTGCCAATATATTCATAGCGCCATTTAATAGTTCCAAACAATAGCACCATATAATAGCGCCAAAATTTAGCACCATATAATAGAGCCATATAATAGCGCCATATAATAGCACCAAATAATAGCGCCATATAATATCGCCAAATATAATAGCGTCAAATAATAGCGCCAATATATATCCCAAATAATAGTGCCAATATATTCATAACGCCATTTAATAGGGCCAAATAATAGTGCCATATAATAGAGACAAATATGAGCGCCATATAATAGTGCCAAATATTAGCACCATATAATAGCGCCAAATAATAGCGCCATATAATAGCGCAAAATATAATAGCGCCAAATAATAGCGCCAAATAATAGCGCCAAATAATATTCCCAAATAATATCACAAAATATTTGGTGCCAAATATTCAGAATAGCGCCAAACAATAGTGCCAATAATAGTGCCCAATAATAGAGCCAAATATTCATAATAGCGCCAAATATTTGGCGCCATATATTCATAGTAGCGCCAAATATTTTTTGGGGCCAAATATTCATAATACCTCCAAATGATGATGCCAAATTATAATGCCAATAAAAGCGCCAATATTTGGCCCCAATAATATTTGGTGCTAATATTTGGCACCAGTATTTCACGCTATTATTTGGCGCCAAATAATTGCTACAATATTTGGCGCCAATATTTGGCACCAATAATATTTGGCGCTAATATTTGGCTTCAGTATTTGGTGCTATTATTTGGCGCCAAATAATTGCGCCAATATTTTAACATTCAATATATTTTCTTTGTTATTTTAACATTTAATATAAGAGCGCCAAATATATTTTCAGTGTTATTTTAATATTCCTAATAGCGCCAATATTTTAATAGTGCCAATATTTTAATAGCGCCAACAATAGAACCAAATAACAGCGCCAAATATTTTTTTGAGCCAAAAAATAGTGCTAATATCTTAACATTGATTAATAGCACCAAATATTCATAATAGCGCCAATATATTTATATAGCGGCAAATAATTGCGCCTAATAACTGCGCCAAATAATAGCACCAAATAATAGCGCTAAATAACAGCACCATATAATAGCGCCAAATATTTTTAGGCACCAAATATACATAGTAGTGCAAAAAAATAGCGCCATATAATAGTGCCAAAAATAGCGCCAAATAATATTGTCAATAATAGCGCCAAATAATTGTGGCAATATATTCATAATAGCGCCAATATATAATAACGCCAAATAATAGCACCAATATATTCATAATAGTGCAAATAATAGCGCCAATATATTCATAGTGCCATTTACTAATAATAGCACCAATATATTTATAGCGCAAAATAATTGTGCCTAATAATACGGCCAAATAATAACACCAAGTAATAGCACCAAATAATAGAGCCAAATAATTGCGCCATATATTTTTTGGCGCCAAATATTCATAATAGCGACAAAAAAATTGCGCAAAAAAATAGCGCAAAAAAAGCGCCATATATTAGCGCCAATAATAGCGCCAAATAATTGCGCCAATATATTTACAGTGCAAAAATAATTGCACCTAATAATAGTGCCAAAAAATAGTGCCAAATAATTGCACCAAATAATTGTGCCAAATAACCGCGCCAAATAATAGTACCATATAATAGTGCCAAATATTTTTTGGTGCAAAATATATAAATAGCGCCAATATATTGCGCCAAATAATTTCGCCAAATAATTACGCCAAATAATTGGGCCAAATAATTGCTCCTAATAATAGCGCCAACTAATAGCGCCATATAATAGCACCAAATATTTTTTGGCAGCAAATATTCATAATAGTGTCAAATAATAGTGCCAAAATAATAGTGCCAAATAATAGCACCAATAATAGCATCAAATTATGTGGCCAATAATCACGTCAATATTTGGCACTATTATTTTGTGCCAAATAATAGCGCCAATATTTGAACATTCAATAATAGCGCCAATAAAAGCGCCAATAAAAGCACCAATAATAGCGTCAATAATAGCGCCAATATATAGTGCCAATATATTCATAGCGCCAATTAATAGCGCCAAATAATAGCACCAAATAATAGCGCCATAAAATAGAGGCAAATATAAACGCCATATAATAGCGTCATATAATAGCGCCATATTATAGTTCCAAATAATAGCACCAAATATAATAGCACCAAATAATATCACCAATATATAGCGCCAATAATAGCGCCAATATATTCATATCACCATTTAATAGGGAAAAATAATAGCTCCATATAATAGCACCAAATATTAGCGTCATATAACAGCGCCATATAATTGCGCCAAATAATAGTGCCATATAATAACGCCAAATAATAGCGCCAAATAATAGCGCCAAATAATATCACCAAATAATAGCACCAAATATTTCGCACCAAATATTATAATAGTGCCAAATAATAGCGCCAAATAATAGAGCCAATAATAGCATCAAATAATAGATCCAAATATTCATAATAGCGCCAAATATTTTTCACCATATATTCATAGTAGCGTCAAATATTTTTCACTGCCAAATATTCATAATAGTGCCAAATAATAGTGCCAAATTATATCGCAAACAAAAGCGCCAAATAATAGCCCCAATATTTGGCGCCAATATTTGGCACCAATAATATTTGGCGCCAATATTTGGCGCTATTATTTAGATCCAAATAATAGCGCCAATATTTTAACATTCAATAATAGCGCCAAATATTCATAATAGTGCCAATATTTTAACATTCAATATATTTTAAGTGTAAATTTAATATTCAATATGTAATGGCCCGGACCTCTCTGGTCCATTACTTTGTGAAATGTTGGTGTTGGAGGTGTTCCGGGAGGTCAAGGGGACTTATCCCCAACACTTTGCCAATTTTCTAGTTCTGTGAACAGTGTTTCCAGTTTTATGAACAGTAACAGATCAGTGAGACAGATCAGTTTCACGGATCGGTGAGACAGATCAGTTTCACAGATCGGTGAGACAGATCAGTTTCACAGATCGGTGAGACAGATCAGTTTCACAGATCGGTGAGACAGATCAGTTTCACAGATCGGTGAGACAGATCAGTTTCACAGATCGGTGAGACAGATCAGTTTCACAGATCGGTGAGACAGATCAGTTTCACAGATCAGTGAGACAGATCAGTTTCACCGATCGGTGAGACAGATCAGTTTCACAGATCGGTGAGACAGATCAGTTTCACAGATCAGTTTCACAGATCGGTGTGACAGATCAGTTTCATGTACAGTAACGGTAGATGAACAGTGTTTCCAGACTCCAACAGTTTTGCCCCTTTTGACGTTTCCTTTGACGTAAAATACATTTAAAGCCTTATTTTAAGGGCTCTTAAGGCCGATTCAAATTCCATAAATCCTATATTAATTATTCCTAAGTCTTGGAATGTTTTACGTGGTCAAATCGCGTGGGTTAATGCGATCCGTTTTTAATGGAGAATTAACCGGATCTTAAACCGTCACCTCGTTAAATCTTAAAAAGGGACGAGATATCATTCTTCCTGGTTCTTTCCCTTTGTTCTCGATTAAGAGGCACTAGAACCTTTCAATACTTCCCGTAGGAGTTGCACAAACAACCCTTACTCCTAGGATCAGTCCCGCTCTGTTGGATGCAACCAAGCTGTGTCGATCATTCTTCCACATAAGTTGTCGCGAGGGGAGGATCGTGACCTGCTGTGTGGATAAAGGACGTCAAGAACTCTTCGAGGTAGGGGATTCATGACTTCTCTAATTATATATGTGCAATCGTAGAATTAGCATGATTTATTCCTTTGGATCACAATGAAATTGACCTAATTAAATACTTGAACCGGATTAAAAGAATTGGTTGATCGCATGCTGTTGCTTTATACCGTGATAACGGTTTGCCTCATGTTTTCCTAGATATAGTGATATCTATGTTTTCTTTGATTTATTGTTCGTTCATGATTGAAATTGATAATAAACGTAAAGCCGGAATTAATTGTTGATTAATTGGCTAAAGATAAAGAGGCATGTTATTAATCTGGTTATTGCTGTTGTTGCAGTTGTTCTAATTTGAGGATAATCAAATTAGGGAAGTAAGCATGGTTATTTAATTGTGATAGCTTACTGATTAGGTATCCATGATTGGAACCTACGAATAACAAATCTATTAATTCAATATGGTATAGAGAACAGATTATGTGGGAATTTCAAAAAGGGTTCTGAGTTACCCTCTTGTTTGTTAAAGGGCCGAGAGCCCATTTTGTGATGTTTGTTTTCCTGCTGCTTGTGCTGTGATGTGAGCCTGGATGGTTGTTGTGATATGTGGAGGCATGGAGGCCTTATAGTTGTGGCAGCGGATGATGCCTAGCGTGGCGAGATGCATCGGTTTATGCATATGGGTGTCAGGGAGGACACCGGGGGTGATGGAATGGGACGGATATGGTTGCTGGTTGCTTGTGGTTTTCTTGAATGTTAATCTGCTTTGCTTTTCCCCACTGCTCAAGGCAGCTGGTCTTGCTTACCCTCATTCTGAAGGAGGCGAAGACACGCGGGGTATGCCACGTGCTTTCCGTGTTTAGCCTCTCGATGGAGGATGGGTCTATGCTCTTTCTATAGGCGGCAAAGACTCGACGGGTAGTATATCTACTCACCGTGTTGAGCCTCCTTTGTGTTTAGAAGCATAGGATGTTTTTCTAGAATGCCTGGGAATGTGGAAAAGTATTTCTGTATTGAATGTTTGATTAAATGGTGAAATTCCACGGGGATGGAGATGCTGTAATTTAAAGGTGATGTGAATCTTAAAAAGGAGCAGTTGTATTGAAAGTGACGCCATTTCAGTTAAATGGGGAATTGTTCAATCTTAATTAATGGTTAAAGAATTAACTAATGTACAGTGGAACTGATAAATGAGAATGGAGTAATCTAATAAAGCCCTTCAATTGGTTGTGTGCTTATAGGATACCTAGTCTTAGAAGTAGCAGCCTGGAGTCTGAGAGACGTTAGCTGCAGTTGTATCTAAGACTAGGTAATGCCCATAGTGTGGATGTGAGTTACTTATATACTCTGTACTTTTTGTGTTTCTATATGCTACTCCACCCTGTCGGTAAGGGCAACTGACACCCCGGGGATTCTGAGCCCTGGGGGGGTGTTTTCCCCAACATTCTGATGGGAGGTTGAATGGCTGACTACCCCCTTTGGCCCCGCTCTCTTCTCTTGGTAGATCTTAGTGCTGGTAGGCACAGTGGTTAGTTTTACCCATATATGTGTGTAGAGGGCTGTAATGGCTTGTGGTTATTTCACACACATATATTCTGGATATAGTATCCTATGGACTACTATAGGTGTAACGTGTATAGGCTGTGATGGCTTGAGGATCCTTACTCGGTGTATGGGCTGTAATGGCTTCAGGTATAATACCCGACGTATGATACACGTTATTCGAGCTGTGGTGGCTCCCGGAAACTACCTAGTTACTTTTGGTTGTGAGGATTGTGTGGAGCTTAGCCCAGGTGTCTGCGGGCAAGCCTATGTGGTGCACGTGGTGCAGATTGTGGAGCTTGACCCATGTTGATACGGGCAAGCCTTTGGAGAGAGATGCACAGGACGTATGTCGTTGGGGCAAAGCGGCAAACCAGTGGGGAAGTAGTAGCGGGGTACCCTTGATATTCTTTACTACATGATATATTCTTGTATGCGTTACTTGGTGAGAGTAGCCTTGGTGAGGTTGGGAACATAGTATACCTGTTTAGGTGACGAGTTAGTTTCACTTGTTGTTCACTGGGCTTTAGCATGCTTTCTTTACTTTTGCACGAGAGTCTTGGGGAGGATCCTACTGAGTATACTGTTATACTCACCCTATGTACATATAAACTGTTTTTCAGGTCACTTGGAGCAGGTTGGAGATCAAGCTGGTTACTACTAGCTTGCGGTTGGAGGAGGAGCTGTTCGGGCTTGTGGTCACTATCGTTTTACTTTCTTTTGGGTACTTTTAGTTTCCCCTTCCAGTTGTAGTACTTTTGCATGACATTTCATATATGTACTTGGGTTTCTTTTACATTTCAGTTATGAGTTGGAGTTGGTTGGATTCTATTCTATCTCTCTCTTCTGCATGTGTTCTCTTAGAGGGTAATGCCTCCCATTTGTGTGTGTATTATACCCTCGGTGCTAGTCGCCAACCCGGGGCCTACTGGAGGCGGGACTCGGGGGTCATTATCTCCCTTTTCACATTGCCGGCCCAGGAGGGGTACACTTTGTGGGGAGGGGGTCGTGACAGAGTGGTATCAGAGGTCTGGTCGAGGGATAGGATGGAGTTTGGAGTTAGGCACAGGTGAGGATGCATGGGATGGTAGGGCAACGGTGTCATTCATGTTTAGCAAGTGGGGTAAACACTGGAGACCGGCAGAGACATAGGCGTTCAGGGCCCCCTATGATCTGTTGCACGGACCTTTAAGTTTACGATGGCTACTAAAAAAAGTGATACTGGTTGCAGGGTAGAGACCTAGGAAAGGATCATGCATCATTATTCCTTGCGCCTGTGTTTGAATGGGTAGACCTTGGGATAGGTAACCTAAAATTAATAAAACAAAATAATTAATTAATTAATGTTGAGTCTTCCATATTCCAGGCTTAGGAGCTCTAACGATTGTTATTTTACAGGTATGGCTCCAGGTCGGCATCCCCGTCAGGTTTGCGCAGAAGGTGCCCAGCAGGCTGTTCCAGCAGATCGCCGCCGGGTAGAGGTTGATGACGATGACACTTGGAGGAAGACACTCCGAGAGTTTCAGCGCCAGAGTCTACAGAAGTACGAGGGCTCCGTTTCAGATGCAGTCACAGAAGACTGGTTGGAGGAGGTCGAGATAGGCTTCAGTTCGATTTGTGCTCGGAAGGAACATTGGGTGTCCATGGTTGTGACGATGATGCGTGGAGCAGCGAGACAGTGGTGGTTCTTGTTCCTCGGGGATCGTGAGGAGTCAGCGATCTCATGGGAGGAGTTTCGAGACAGGTTTAGAGTCGAGTTTCTTTCTTCGACTGCGAAGGCATCCAGTCGCCAGGAGCTTCTTACCCTTCGACAGGGGAGCTCCAGTGTTCGGGAGTTTGGAATCCGTTTCAGGAACCTTCTACGATATGCTTCAGACCTGTTACCAGATGATGAGGCCAGGGCGAGGCATTTCGAGGAGGCTTTGCGTCCAGAGATCCAGCGTCAGGTCACCCCATTTATGCTGAAGACATATCTTGAGGTGCTGGCGAGGGCAGAGGTTGTTGAGAGGACTTTGGCTAGGACCGGATCGTCACGAGAGGGGAATCGTCATGATTCCTCAAGAAGCAGAGCTGTGGTCCGGGGTTCCCGGTTTTTAGGACAGAAGAGTTTCCGTTCACCTGGGGGTAGGTCCCGGCCCTTCCCATCTCATTTCTCTGGAGGTAGCAACTCTCAGACCTATGCCAAGGGATCAGGCGCTTTTTTTTCTTGTGGTGGACGTGGTCATCAGCAGCGGGAGTGCCCAACTTTTCAGAGCAGTCATCGTGCACCAGGCGGTCCACTCCAGGTTCCTCCGTTGAGGCAGTTCCAGCCGAGGCAGCAGCAGCAGGTTGCACCAGCTTTAGATCACCAGAGGGTAGATGGAGCAGGCAGAGGACAGCCCCATGACGCTCCCCGTCCTCAGAGAGCAGAGCGCGGCCGTGGTGGTGGTCGTCATCAGGGTCAGAGAGGCCGTGGAGGTGGTCGTGGTCAGCTTCATGCTCTAGCGTTGCCAGCTCCAGGCG
This sequence comes from Viscum album, assembly GCA_963277665.1. Taxonomy (NCBI): domain Eukaryota; kingdom Viridiplantae; phylum Streptophyta; class Magnoliopsida; order Santalales; family Viscaceae; genus Viscum; species Viscum album. Next base: position 901,978,367 of record OY728127.1, read on the forward strand.
AGCCAGACGTCGTCCGAGGTACCCTTTGCTTGTTTTCTACCTTGGTGTATGCCTTGTTTGATTCAGGAGCGACACACTCCTTTATATCCCCTACCCTTGTCCACGCTTTGGGACTTGAGGTAGAGAGGCTTCCAGTGCCCTTGGCGTTGACTACGCCAGTTGGAGGTCGAGCTAGCTTGTTTGAAGTATGTAGAGACTGTGAGCTAGTGTTGGGGCAGCACCGCTCTTGGGGAGATTTCCTATGTTTACGAATACAACCATATGATGTCATCCTCGGCATGGATTGGTTGTATTCGGTGCAGGCTATTGTGGATTGCTACAGGAAGAAGGTCGTTTTCTTTGATGAAGATGGAGAGGAAGTAGTGTTTGTTGGTGAGGGAGATCCTCGGATGAGTCATAGACGAGTTTCATCCTTATCATCCATGATGGCTGGGATGATGCTGAGTTCTTCAGAGGTTCAACAGCTGGCGTTTCCTAGGGTCGTAGAAGAGTACCCTGACGTCTTTCCAGAAGAGGTTGTATCCTTACCCCCTCGACGGAAGATCGAGTTTGGGATCGAGCTACAGCCAGGAGCGTCTCCCATCTCTATGTCTCCATATAGGATGGCCCCTTCTGAGTTACGAGAGCTACGTATTCAGCTCGATGGTCTATTGCAGTGTGGTTTTGTTCGGCCAAGTGTGTCACCGTGGGGTGCACCAGTCTTGTTCGTGAAAAAGGATGATGGCGGTTTGCGGTTGTGCGTCGATTATCGTCGCTTAAACAAAGTGACAATAAAGAACCGTTATCCTCTCCCGCGGATTGATGACCTATTCGATCAACTGAAGGGTGCAAGTTGGTTTTCAAAGATCGACTTGCGGTCAGGATATCATCAGATGCGTGTAAAGGATGAGGATATCCCGAAGACTGCTTTCCGCTGTCGTCATGGGCATTATGAGTTTGTTGTAATGCCATTCGGCGTGACAAATGCTCCAGCTGTTTTCATGGGGTTGATGAATGCTGTGTTCCGTGAATTCTTGGACAAGTTTGTTGTGGTTTTCATTGACGACATCCTTGTGTACTCCACATCTGAAGAAGAGCATGCAGAACATCTAAGAGCTGTTTTGGGAGTTCTTCGCCAACATCGGTTGTTTGGGAAGTTGTCCAAGTGTGAGTTCTGGGCTTGAGAAGTTCGTTTCTTGGGACATGTTGTGTCCCAACAGGGAGTAGCTGTGGATCCTTCGAAGATAGAAGCAGTGGTGTCTTGGCCAGCCCCCAAGACCGTGTCAGAGGTGCGAAGTTTCCTTGGTCTCGCAGGCTATTATAGGAGGTTTGTGGCTAATTTCTCCCGAGTTGCGACTCCTCTGACAGCTTTGACCAGGAAGGATCAAGCGTTCATATGGACTGATCAGTGTCAGACAGCTTTCGAGTATCTAAAGGAGAAGTTGGTAAGTGCTCCAGTCCTTTGTCTTCCAACGGAGGGAGTCCAGTTTGATGTTTTCTGTGAGGCTTCACATCTGGGGCTAGGCTGTGTTCTCATGCAGCAGAGGTCAGTTGTTTCTTATGGGTCTCGGCAGTTGCGTCCCCATGAACGCAACTATGCCACCCATGATCTTGAGTTGGCAGCCGTGGTGTTTGCGCTGAAGTTGTGGAGACATTACCTCATTGGAGAGCGCTTTGTGGTTTTCACCGATCATAAGAGTTTGAGGTATGTTTTCTCTCAGCGGGATTTGAACTTGCGGCAGCATCGGTGGATGGAGTTCTTGCAGGAATACGACTTTGAAATATCGTATACACCTGGGAAGGGAAATGTTGTTGCTGATGCACTGAGCCGAAAGTCACGTAATGATGTTGTGCGTGAATCTGGTGATTCCTAGAGAGGGAAGGAAGAGCTAGCAGCTTTTCATCTTGATATGGGAGAAGTTGGAGGAAGAGGTTGTCTTTTCCAGATGACGGTGCAGTCATCCCTGATGCAAAAGGTGGAAGAGTCTCAGTTGGGTGATCTAGAGGTGGAAGTTTTAAGAGACATAGTTGTTTGTGGGGAGGCCCCTGATGGTTGGTCAGAGGATGAACAACACCGAGTGTTGTATCATGACAGGCTTTTTGTTCCCCTGGCGATGCGCGAGACGGTTCTCCGAGAGTTCCATAGCTCGCCCTTAGCTGTACATCCTGGTGTGACGAAGATGTATCGATCCTTGAGGAGTCAGTTTTGGTGGCCTGGGCTGAAGCGTTCAGTTGCAGAATGTGTGTCTCGATGTTTAGTTTGCCAGAAGGTGAAGGCCGAACACCGTGTTCCTGGTGGTCTTCTCCAGCACTTAGAGATTCCTCAGTGGAAGTGGGAGGACATCTCAATGGACTTTGTTACAGGTTTACCTCGAGCTCCGGGAGGACATGATGCCATATGGGTGGTAGTGGATCGTTTAACTAAATCGGCCCACTTCATAGCAATCAAGGAGTCGAGCTTAGTGGAGGTTTTGTCGAGGCAGTATCTGGAGGAGGTGGTGAGGCTTCATGGAGTTCCTAAGAATATCATTTCTGATCGAGACCCTCGTTTTACCTCGAGGGTGTGGAGAGGTCTCCAGCATGCTTTTGGCTCTCAACTATGCCTTAGCACTGCTTTTCATCCTCAAACGGATGGTCAGACAGAGCGAACCATCCAAACTCTTGAAGACATGTTGCGCTCTTGTGTTCTTGATTTTGGAGGTTCATGGGTGAAGCACTTACCTTTGGTAGAGTTCGCTTACAATAATAGTTTTCACTCTACCATCGGCATGGCGCCGTTTGAAGCCTTGTATGGCCGGCCATGCCGTTCTCCGTTGTGCTGGACTGGGGTCGGAGAGTCAGCAATTCTCGGACCAGAACTAGTGCAGTATACGACGGAGATGGTTCAAGTGATTCGTGAGAGGATAAAGACAGCACAAGATAGTCAGAAATCTTATGCGGATCAAAGAAGGAGACCCTTAGAGTTTAATGTTGGGGATCATGTGTTTCTGAAGGTGACTCCCCGTCGTGGGAAGCGAAGGTTTGGTCGCGGAAGTAAGCTTTCTCCCCGTTTTGTTGGGCCTTTCGAGGTGTTAGCTCGTGTTGGAGCTGTGGCATATCGAGTAGCACTTCCCCCTCGGATGAGTCGGATACATGATGTTTTTCATGTATCGCAGCTCCGTCATTATCTTCATGATGAATCTCATGTTATCGATTGGGGAGAGATCGATATTGATGATGATGCAACATTCGAGGAGCGACCCGTGGAGATCCAAGACCACAAGGAGAAGGTGTTCCGTGGGCGTTCTATTCCTTTAGTTCGTGTCTTGTGGCGACACGGTGGCATCGAGGAGAGTACCTGGGAGCGTGAGTCACAGATACGTGCTCAGTACCCAGAGTTGTTTAATGTTTAACTCCTTTCATGTAATGATGTTTTCTCTGTGGTTGCACCTTTCATGTTTTATTTATGTACCTTTGATGTGATGTTGTGAATGGATTGTTTGTTCCCGGATGTCATAGTTTTGTTCCAGCTTTCGAACAACTCATGGTGGTTTTCCCCTGAGAGGTATCTTATGGGGTGGTTGTTTGGACCCCTCTTTTCTTGTGGGTTGGTTTTTAATTCTCGAGGACGAGAATGTTTTGAGAGGTATCTAATGTAATGGCCCGGACCTCTCTGGTCCATTACTTTGTGAAATGTTGGTGTTGGAGGTGTTCCGGGAGGTCAAGGGGACTTATCCCCAACACTTTGCCAATTTTCTAGTTCTGTGAACAGTGTTTCCAGTTTTATGAACAGTAACAGATCAGTGAGACAGATCAGTTTCACGGATCGGTGAGACAGATCAGTTTCACAGATCAGTGAGACAGATCAGTTTCACAGATCGGTGAGACAGATCAGTTTCACAGATCGGTGAGACAGATCAGTTTCACAGATCGGTGAGACAGATCAGTTTCACAGATCGGTGAGACAGATCAGTTTCACAGATCGGTGAGACAGATCAGTTTCACAGATCAGTGAGACAGATCAGTTTCACCGATCGGTGAGACAGATCAGTTTCACAGATCGGTGAGACAGATCAGTTTTACAGATCAGTTTCATGTACAGTAACGGTAGGTGAACAGTGTTTCCAGACTCCAACAGTTTTGCCCCTTTTGACGTTTCCTTTGACGTAAAATACATTTAAAGCCTTATTTTAAGGGCTCTTAAGGCCGATTCAAATTCCATAAATCCTATATTAATTATTCCTACGTCTTGGAATGTTTTACGTGGTAAAATCGCGTGGGTTAATGCGATCCGTTTTTAATGGAGAATTAACCGGATCTTAAACCGTCACCTCGTTAAATCTTAAAAAGGGACGAGATATCATTCTTCCTGGTTCTTTCCCTTTGTTCTCGATTAAGAGGCACTAGAACCTTTCAATACTTCCCGTAGGAGTTGCACAAACAACCCTTACTCCTAGGATCAGTCCCGCTCTGTTGGATGCAACCAAGCTGTGTCGATCATTCTTCCACATAAGTTGTCGCGAGGGGAGGATCGTGACCTGCTGTGTGGATAAAGGACGTCAAGAACTCTTCGAGGTAGGGGATTCATGGCTTCTCTAATTATATATGTGCAATCGTAGAATTAGCATGATTTATTCCTTTGGATCACAATGAAATTGACCTAATTAAATACTTGAACCGGATTAAAAGAATTGGTTGATCGCATGCTGTTGCTTTATACCGTGATAACGGTTTGCCTCATGTTTTCCTAGATATAGTGATATCTATGTTTTCTTTGATTTATTGTTCGTTCATGATTGAAATTGATAATAAACGTAAAGCCGGAATTAATTGTTGATTAATTGGCTAAAGATAAAGAGGCATGTTATTAATCTGGTTATTGCTGTTGTTGCAGTTGTTCTAATTTGAGGATAATCAAATTAGGGAAGTAAGCATGGTTATTTAATTGTGATAGCTTACTGATTAGGTATCCATGATTGGAACCTACGAATAACAAATCTGTTAATTCAATATGGTATAGAGAACAGATTATGTGGGAATTTCAAAAAGGGTTCTGAGTTACCCTCTTGTTTGTTAAAGGGCCGAGAGCCCATTTTGTGATGTTTGTTTTCCTGCTGCTTGTGCTGTGATGTGAGCCTGGATGGTTGTTGTGATATGTGGAGGCATGGAGGCCTTATAGTTGTGGCAGCGGATGATGCCTAGTGTGGCGAGATGCATCGGTTTATGCATATGGGTGTCAGGGAGGACACCGGGGGTGATGGAATGGGACAGATATGGTTGCTGGTTGCTTGTGGTTTTCTTGAATGTTAATCTGCTTTGCTTTTCCCCACTGCTCAAGGCAGCTGGTCTTTCTTACCCTCATTCTGAAGGAGGCGAAGACACGCGGGGTATGCCACGTGCTTTCCGTGTTTAGCCTCTCGATGGAGGATGGGTCTATGCTCTTTCTATAGGCGGCAAAGACTCGACGGGTAGTATATCTACTCACCGTGTTGAGCCTCCTTTGTGTTTAGAAGCATAGGATGTTTTTCTAGAATGCCTGGGAATGTGGAAAGGTATTTCTGTATTGAATGTTTGATTAAATGGTGAAATTCCACGGGGATGGAGATGCTGTAATTTAAAGGTGATGTGAATCTTAAAAAGGAGCAGTTGTATTGAAAGTGACGCCATTTCAGTTAAATGGGGAATTGTTCAATATTAATTAATGGTTAAAGAATTAACTAATGTACAGTGGAACTGATAAATGAGAATGGAGTAATCTAATAAAGCCCTTCAATTGGTTGTGTGCTTATAGGATACCTAGTCTTAGAAGTAGCAGCCTGGAGTCTGAGAGACGTTAGCTGCAGTTGTATCTAAGACTAGGTAATGCCCATAGTGTGGATGTGAGTTACTTATATACTCTGTACTTTTTGTGTTTCTATACGCTACTCCACCCTGTCGGTAAGGGCAACTGACACCCCGGGGATTCTGAGCCCTGGGGGGGTGTTTTCCCCAACATTCTGATGGGAGGTTGAATGGCTGACTACCCCCTTTGGCCCCGCTCTCTTCTCTTGGTAGATCTTAGTGCTGGTAGGCACAGTGGTTAGTTTTACCCATATGTGTGTGTAGAGGGCTGTAATGGCTTGTGGTTATTTCACACACATATATTCTGGATATAGTATCCTATGGACTACTATAGGTGTAACGTGTATAGGCTGTGATGGCTTGAGGATCCTTACTCGGTGTATGGGCTGTAATGGCTTCAGGTATAATACCCGGCGTATGATACACGTTATTTGAGCTGTGGTGGCTCCCGGAAACTACCTAGTTACTTTTGGTTGTGAGGATTGTGTGGAGCTTAGCCCAGGTGTCTGCGGGCAAGCCTATGTGGTGCACGTGGTGCAGATTGTGGAGCTTGACCCATGTTGATACGGGAAAGCCTTTGGAGAGAGATGCACAGGACGTATGTCGTTGGGGCAAAGCGGCAAACCAGTGGGGAAGTAGTAGCGGGGTACCCTTGATATTCTTTACTACATGCTATATTCTTGTATGCGTTACTTGGTGAGAGTAGCCTTGGTGAGGTTGGGAACATAGTATACCTGTTTAGGTGACGAGTTAGTTTCACTTGTTGTTCACTGGGCTTTAGCATGCTTTCTTTACTTTTGCACGAGAGTCTTGGGGAGGATCCTACTGAGTATACTGTTATACTCACCCTATGTACATATAAACTGTTTTTCAGGTCACTTGGAGCAGGTTGGAGATCAAGCTGGTTACTACTAGCTTGCGGTTGGAGGAGGAGCTGTTCGGGCTTGTGGTCGCTGTCGTTTTACTTTCTTTTGGGTACTTTTAGTTTCCCCTTCCAGTTGTAGTACTTTTGCATGACATTTCATATATGTACTTGGGTTTCTTTTACATTTCAGTTATGAGTTGGAGTTGGTTGGATTCTATTCTATCTCTCTCTTCTGCATGTGTTCTCTTAGAGGGTAATGCCTCCCATTTGTGTGTGTATTATACCCTCGGTGCTAGTCGCCAACCCGGGGCCTACTGGAGGCGGGACTCGGGGGTCATTATCTCCCTTTTCACATTGCCGGCCCAGGAGGGGTACACTTTGTGGGGAGGGGGTCGTGACACAATATAATAGCGCCAAATATATTTTGAGTGTTATTTTAATATTCATAATAGTACCAATATTTTAATAGCGCCGATATTTTAATAGCGCCAATAATAGCGCCAAATAATATCACCAAATATTATTTTGCGCCAAATAATGGCGCCAAATATTTTTTGGTGCCAAATATTCATAATACCGCCAAAAAATAGCGCCAAAAAATAGCTCCAATAGTAGCACTAAATAATAGCACCAATATATTTATAGCGCCAAATTATAGTGCCAATATATAATAGCATCAAATAATAGCGCCATATAATATCACCAAATATTTTTTGGCCAAAAATATATAAATTGCGCCAATATATTGCACCAAATAATTGCGCCAAATAATTGCGCCAAAAAATAGAGCCAAATAATAGCACCAAGAATAGCGCCAATATATTTATAGCATCAAATAATAGCGCCAATATATAATAACACCAAATAATAGCGCCAATATATTCATAATAGTGCCAATAATAGCGCCAATATATTCATAGCGTCGTTTATTCATAATAGCACCTATATATTTATAGCGCAAAATAATTGAGCCTAATAATAGCGCCAAATAATTGCGCCAAATAATTGCGCCAAATAATTGTGCCAGATAATTGCGCCAAATAATTGCGCTAAATAATTGCGCCTAATAACAGCACCAAATAATAGCTCCATATAATAACGGCAAATATTTTTTGGCACAAATTATATAAATAGCACCAATATATTGCGCCAAATAATTGCACCAAATAATTGCGTCTAATAATAGCGCCAAAAATTTTTGGCACCAAATATTCATTATAGCGCCAAATAATTGTGCCAAATAATAGTGCCAATAATAGCGTCAAATTATGGAAGCAATAATCGCGCCAATATTTGGTGCCAATATTTTGCACCAAATAATAGCGCCAATATTTAAACATTCAATAATCGCGCCAATAAAAGCGCCAATTACAGCACCAATAATAGCGCAAATAATGGCGTAAATATATAGAGCCAATATATTCATAGAGCCATTTAATAGTGCCAAATAATAGCACCATATAATTGTGCCAAGTATTATTGCCATATAATAGCGCCATATAATAGCGCCATATAATGGTGCCAAATAATAGTGCCATATAATGGCACCAAATATAATAGCGTCAAATAATCGCGCCAATATATAGCGCCCATATATATATAGCGCCATTTAATAGGGCCAAATAGTAGTGCCATATAATAGTACCAAATATTATGGACATATAATAGCGCCATATAATAGCGCCAAATAATAGCGCCAAATATAAGAGCACCAAACAATAGCGCCAAATAATAGCGCAAAATAATATCGCCAAATAATAGCGCCAAATATTTGGTGCCAAATATTCATAATAACACTAAATAATAGTGCCAATAATAGCGCCAAATAATAGAGCCTAATATTCATAATAGAGCCAATTATTTGGCGCTATATGTTCATAGTAGTGCCAAGTATTTTTTGGCGCCAAATATTTATAATAGCGCCAAATAATAGTGCCAAATTATAGTTTCAATAAAAGCACCAAATAATAGCGTCAATATTTGGCGACAAAAATATTTGGGGCCAATATTTGGCGCCAATATTTGGCGCTATTATTTGGTGCCAAATAATAGTGTCAATATTTTAACATTCAATAATAGCGCTAAATATTCATAATAGCGCCAATATTTTAACATTCAGTATATTTTCAGTGTTATTTTAACATTCAATATAATAGCACCAAATATATTTTCAGTGTTATTTTAATATTCATAATAGCGCCAATATTTTAACAGCACCAATACTTTAATAGAACCAATATTTTAATAGCACCAATATTTTAATAGCACTAATATTTTAATAGCGCCAATAATAGCCCTAAAGAATGGCGCCAAATATTATCTAGCGCCAAATAATAGCGCCAATATTTTAACATTCATTAATAGCATCAAATATTCATAATAGTTCCAATATATTAAAAGCGGCATATAATTGTGCCTAATAATAGTGCCAAATAATTGCGCTAAATAATAGTGCCAAATAATTGCGCAAAATAACTGCGCCAAATAATAGCGCCAAATAATAGCGCTAAATAATTGCGCCAAATAACAGCGCCAAATAATAGGGCCATATAATAGCGCCAAATATTTTTTGGCGCAATATATATAAATGGCACCAATATATTCATAGCGCCAAATAATTGAGCCAAATAATTACGCCAAATAATTGTGCCTAACAATAGCGCCAAACAATAGCCCCAAATAATTGCGCCAAATAATTGCGCCAGATAATTGCGCCAAATACGTGCGCAAAATAATTTCGCCTAATAACAGCGGCAAATAATAGCGCTACATAATAGCGCCAAATATTTTTTGGTGCAAAATATATAAATAGACCCAAATAATTACGCCAAATATTTATGCCAAATAACTGCGCCAAATAATAGTGCCAAATAATACCGCCAAATAATACTGCCATATAATAGCGCCAAATATTTTTTGGCACCAAATATACATAATAACGCCAAAAATATCACTATATAATAGCGCCATATAATCGCGCCTAATAATAGCGCCAAATAATAGCGTCATATAATAGTGCCAAATATTTTCTGGCGCCAAATATTCATTATAGCGCCAAATAATAGCACCAAAATAATAGCACCAAATAATAGGGAAAATAATAGCATCAAATTATGGCGGCAAAAATCGCGCCAATATTTGGTGCTATTATTTTGCGCCAAATAATATCGCCAATATCTAAACATTCAATAATAGCGCCAATAAAAGCGCCAATAACAGCACCAATAATAGCGCCAACAATAGCGCCAATATATAGCTCCAATAATAGGGCCAATATATTAATAGCGCCATTTAATAGTGCCAAACAATAGCGCCATATAATAGTGCCAAATTTTAGCCCCATATAATAGGGCCATATAATAGCGCCAAATAATAGCGCCATATAATATCACCAAATATAATAGCGCCCAATAATAGCGCCAATATATATCCCCAATAATAGGGCCAATATATTCATAACGCCATTTAATAGGGCCAAATAATAGTGCCATATAATAGCGACAAATATTAGCGCCATATAATAGCGCCAAATAATAGTGCCATATAATTGCGCCAAATATAATAGCGCCAAATAATAGCACCAAATAATATCTCCAAATTATAGCACCAAATATTTGGTGCCAAATATTCATAATAGCGCCAAATAATAGCGCCAAATAATATCACCAATAATAGCGCCTAATAATAGAGCCAAATATTCATAATAGCGCCAAATATTTGGCACCATATATTCATAGTAGTTCCAAATATTTTTTGGCGCCAAATAATGACACCAAATTATAACGCCAATAAAAGCGCCAAATAATAGCGCCAATAATAGCGCCAATATTTGGCACCAATATTTGGCCCCAATAATATTTGGCACTAATATTTGGAACCAGTATTCGGCGCTAAATAATAGCTACAATATTTGGCGCCAATATTTGGCACCAAAATATTTGGCGCTAATATTTGGCTCCAGTATTTGGTGCTATTATTTGGGGCCAAATAATAGTGCCAATATTTTAACATTCAATATATTTTCAGTGTTATTTAAACATTCAATATAATAGCGCCAAATATATTTTCAGTGTTATTTTAATATTCCTAATAGCGCCAATATTTTAATAGCGCCAATATTTTAATAGCGCCAACAATAGCACCAAATATTATTTTGCACCAAATAATAGCACCAAATATTATTTTGTGCCAAACAATAGTGCTAATATCTTAACATTAATTAATAGTGCCAAATATTCATAATAGCGCCAATATATTTATATAGCGGCAAATAATTGCGCCTAATAACTGCGCCAAATAATAGCGCCAAATAATAGCGCCAAATAACAGCGCCATATAATAGCGCCAAATATTTTTAGGCGCCAAATATTCATAACAGCGCAAAAAAATAGCACCATATAATTGTGCCAATAATAGCTCCGAATAATATCGTCAATAATATTGCCAAATAATTGTGGCAATATATTCATAATAGTGCCAATATATAATAATGCCAAATAATAGCACCAATATATTCATAATAGTGCCAATAATAGCGCCAATATATTCATAGTGCCATTTATTAATAATAGCACCAATATATTTATAGCGCAAAATAATTGCGCCTCATAATAGCTTAAAATAATAGCACCAAATAATAGTGCCAAATAATAGCACCAAATAATTGCGCCATATATTTTTTGGTGCCAAATATTCATAATAGCGACAAAAAATTGCGCAAAAAAATAGCGCCAAAAAATAGAGCAAAAAAAGCACCATATATTAGCGCCAATATATTTACAGCGCAAAAATAATTGCGCCTAATAATAGCGCTAAAAAACAGTGACAAATAATTGCACCAAATAATTGTGCCAAATAATTACGCAAAATAATTACTCCAAATAATTGCGCAAAATAATTGCACCTAATAACAGTGCCAAATAACAGCGCCAATTAATAGCACTATATAATAGCGCCAAATATTTTTTGGTGCAAAATATATAAATAGCGCCAATATATTGCGCCAAATAATTTCGCCAAATAATTGCACCAAATAATTGGGCCAAATAATTGCGCCTAATAATAGCGCCAACTAATAGCGCCATATAATAACGCCAAATATTTTTTGGCACCAAATATTCATAATAGTGTCAAATAATAGCGCCAAAATAATAGCACCAATAATAGCATCAAATTATGGGGCCAATAATCACGTCAATATTTGGAACTATAATTTTGCGCCAAATAATAGCGCCAATATTTAAACATTCAATAATAGCACCAATAAAAGAGCCAATAAAAGCACCAATAATAGCGCCAATAATTGCACCAATATATAGCGCCAATATATTCATAGCGCCAATTAATATCGCCAAATAATAGTACCAAATAATAGCACCATAAAATAGAGCCAAATATAAACACCATATAATAGAGTCATATAATAGCGCCATATTATAGCTCCAAATAATAGCAACAAATATAATAGCACCAAATAATAGCACCAATATATAGCGCCAATAATAGCGCCAATATATTCATAGCGCCATTTAATATGGAAAAATAATAGCTCCATATAATAGCACCAAATATTAGCGCCATATGACAACGCCATATAATTGCGCCCAATAATAGTGTCATATAATAGCTTCAAATATAATAGCACCAAATAATAGCGCCAAATAATATCGCCAAATAATATCACCAAATAACAGTACCAAATATTTTGCACCAAATATTCATAATAGCACCAAATAATAGTGCCAAATAATAAAGCCAATAATAGCACCAAATAATAGATCCAGATTTTCATAATAACGCCAAATATTTTTCGTCATATATTCATAGTAGCGTCGAATATTTTTCGCTGCCAAATATTCATAATAGTGCTAAATAATAGCGCCAAATTATATCGCCAACAAAAGCGCCAAATAATAGCGCCAATAATATCCCCAATATTTGGTGCCAATATTTGGCGCCAATATTTGGCACCAATAATATTTGGCACCAATATTTGGCGCTATTATTTAGCACCAATATTTTAACATTCAATAATAGCGCCAAATATTCATAATAGTGCCAATATTTTAACATTCAATATATTTTCACTGTTAATTTAACCTTCAACATAATAGCGCCAAATATATTTTCAGTGTTATTTTAATATTCATAATAGCACCAATATTTTAATAGCGCCGATATTTTAATAGCGCCAATAATAGCGCCAAATAATATCCCCAAATATTATTTTGCGCCAAATAATAGCGCCAAAAAATAGCCCCAATATTTTCACATTAATTAATAGCACCAAATATTCATAATAGCGCCATTATTTTAATAGCACAAATAATTGCGCCTAATAATAGCACCAAATAATAGTGCCAAATAATTGCGCAATATAATAGTGCCAAATATTTTTTGGCGCCAAATATTCATAATAGCGCAAAAAAATAGCACCAAAAAATAACATCATATAATAGCGCCAATAATAGCGCCAAATAATAGCTCCAATTATAGCGCCAATATATTCATAGCACCAAATAATAGCGCCAATATATTCATAATAGCGCCAATATATAATAGCCTCAAATAATAGCACCAATATATTCATAATAGTACCAATAATAGCGCCAATAATAGCGCCAACATATTCATAGCACCATTTATTCATAATAGTGTCAATATATTCATAGCGCCATTTATTCATAATAGCACCACTGTATTTATAGCGCAAAATTATTGCTCCTAATAATAGCGCCAAATAATAGCGCCAAATAATTGCGCCAGATAATTGCGTCAAATAATTGCACCAAATAATTGCGCAAAATAATTGCGCCTAATAACAGCACAAAATAATAGCACTTTATAATAACGCCAAATATTTTTTGGCACAAAATATATAAATAGTGCCAATATATTGCTCCAAATAATTGTGCCAAATAATTACGCCAAATAATTGCGCCTAATAATAGCGTAATATAATAGATCCAAATATTTTTTGGCGCCAAATGTTCATAATAGCAACAAATAATAGCGCCGAATAATAGCACCAAATAATAGCACCAATAATAGCATCAAATTATGGCGCCAATAATTGCACCAACATTTGGCGCTATTATTTTGCGCCAAATTATAGCGCAAATATTATAACATTCATTAATAGCGCCAAATATTCATAATAGCGCCAATATATTAATAGCACAAAATAATTGTGCCTAATAATAGCACCAAATAATTGCGGCAAATATTTGCGCCAAATAACTGGGCCAAATAACTGCGCCAAATAATACCGCCAAATAATAGCGCCAAATTTTTTTTGGTGCCAAATACTCATAATAGGGCCAAAAAATAGCGCCAAATAATAGGGCCAATAATAGCGCCAAATAATAGCTCCAATAATAGCGCCGATATATTCATAGCGCCAAATAATAGCGCCAATATATTCATAATAGCGCCAATATATAATATCACCAAATAATAGCGCCAATATATTCACAATTGTGCTAATAATAGCGCCAATAATAGAGCCAATATATTCATATCTCCATTTATTCATAATAACGCCAATAAATTTATAGCGCAAAATAATAGCACCAAATAATAACGCCAAATAATTGCGTCAAATAATTGCGCCAAATAATTGCACCAAATAATTATGCCAAATAAATGCACCTAATAACAGCGCCAAATAATAGCGTTAAATATTTTTTGGCAAAAAATATATAAATAGCGCCAATATATTGCGCCAAATAATTGTGCCAAATAACTGCGCAAAATAAATGCGCCAAATAATAGAGCCATATAATAGCGCCAAATATTTTTTGGCACCAAATATTAATAATAATTCCAAATAATAGTGCCAAATAATAGCGCCAATAATAGCGTCAAGTTATGGCGCCAATAATCACGTCAATATTTGGCGCCAATATTTGGCGCTATTATTTTGTGCCAAATAAAAGCGCCAATATTTAAACATTCAATAAAAGCACCAATAAAAGTTCCCATAACAGCACCAATAATAGAGCCAATTATAGCACCAATAATAGCACCAATATATTCATAGCGCCATTTAATAGCACCAAATAATAGCGCCAAATATTGGCGCCATATAATAGCGCCATATAATAGCACCAAATAATAATGCTATATAATAGTGCCAAATATAATAGCGCTAAATACTAGTGCCAATATATAGTGCCAATAATATCGCTAATATATTCATAGCCCCATTTAATAGTGCCAAATAATAGCGCCATATAATAGCGCCAAATATTTGCACCATATAATAGTGCGATATAATAGCGCCATATAATAGAGCCAAATAATAGCGCCATATAATAGCGCCAAATATAATAGCGCCAAATAATAGCGCCAAATAATAGTGCCAAATAATTTTTCCAAATAATAGCACCAAATATTTGGTGCCAAATATTCATAATAGCGCCAAATAATAGCGCCAAATAATAGCACCAATAATGGCATCAAATAATAGAGCCAAATATTCATAATAGTGGCAAATATTTGGCGACATATATTCATAGTAGTGCCAAACATTTTTTGGCGCCAAATATTCATAATAGCGCCAAATTATAGCACCAATAATAGAGCCAAATAATAGCCCCAATAATAGCGCCAATATTTGGCGCCACTATTTGGCGCTATTTTTTGACGCCAAATAATAGCGCCAATATTTTAACATTCAATAATAGCATCAAATATTAATAATAGTGCCAATATATTTATAGCGCTAAATAATTTCGCCTAATAATAACGCCAAATAATTAAGCCAAATAATAGTGCCAATATTTTAACATTCATTAATAGCAGCAAATATTCATAATAGCGCCAATATATTAATAGCGCCAAATAAGGGGGCCTAATAACAGTGCCAAATATTTGCGCCAAATAACTGTGCCAAAAAATAGATCCAAATAATAGTGCCAAATAATAGCCCCATATAATATTGCCAAATATTTTTTGGCGCCAAATATTCATAACAGCACCAAAAAATAACGCTAAAAAATAGCACAAATAATAGCGCCAAATAAGAGCACCAATAATAGAACCAATATATTCCTAGCGCCAAATAATAGCTCCAAATATTAGCGCCAATATATTCATAATATTATTAATAATAGCGCCAATAATAGTGCCAATATATTCATAGGGCCATTTATTCATAATAGGGCCAATATATTTCTAGCGCAAAATATATTTATATGGCCATTAATTCAAAATAGCGCCAATATATAATATCGCCGAATAATAGCGCCAATATATTCATAATTGTGCCAATAATAGCGCCAATAATAGAGCCAATATATTCATAGCTCCATTTATTCATAATAGCGCCAATAAATTTATAGCGCAAAATAATAGCACCAAATAATAGCGCCAAATAATTGCGTCAAATAATTGCACCAAATAATTGCGCCAAATAATTGTGCCAAATCAGTGCACCTAATAACAGCGCCAAATAATAGCGTTAAATATTTTTTGGCACAAAATATAAAAATAGCGCCAATATATTGCGCCAAATAATTGCGCCATATAACTACGCGAAATAAATGCACCAAATAATACCGCCATATAATAGCGCCAAATATTTTTTGGCGCCAAATATTCATAATAGTGAGAAATAATAGTGCCAAATAATAGCACCAATAATAGCGTCAAGTTATGGCTCCAATAATCACGCCAATATTTGGCGCCAATATTTGGCGCTATTATTTTGTGCCAAATAAAAGCGCCAATATTTAAACATTCAATAAAAGCGCCAATAAAAGTTCCCATAACAGCACCAATAATAGCGCCAATTATAGCGTCATTGTATAGCTCCAATAATAGCGCCAATATATTCATAGCGCCATTTAATAGCGCCAAATAATAGCGCCATATAATAGCGCCAAATATTGGTGCCATATATTAGCACCATATAATAGATCTAAATAATAACACTATATAACAGTGCCAAATATAATAGCACTAAATAATAGCGCCAATATATAGTGCCAATAATATCGCAAATATATTCATATCGCTATTTAATAAGGACAAATAATAGCGTCATATAATAGTGCCAAATATTAGCGCCATATAATAGAGCGATATAATAGCGCCATATAATAGCGCCAAATAATAGCGCAATATACTAGCACCATATATAATAGCGCCAAATAATAGCGCCTAATAATTTTGCTAAATAATAGCCCCAAATATTTGGTGCCAAATATTTATAATAGCGCCAAATAATAGCGCCAATAATGGCGCCAAATAATAGAGCCAAATATTCATAATAGCGCCAAATATTTTTTGGCGCCAAATATTCATAATACCGCCAAATATTTGGGTGCCAATATTTTGACATTCAATAATAGCGCCAAATATTCATAATAGCGCCAATATTTTAACATTAAATATATTTTCTGTTTTATTTAAACATTCAATATAATAGAGCCAAATATATTTTTAGTGTTATTTTAATATTCATAATAGCACCAATATTTTAATAGCCCAAATATTTTAATAGCACCAATAATAGCCCCAAATATAATTTGGCACCAAATAATATCACCACAAAATAGCGTCAATATTTTAACCTTCATTAATAGCGCCAAATATTCATAATAGCGCCAGTATATTAATAGCAGCAAATAATTATGCCAAAAAATAGTGCCGAATAATTTCACCCAATATTTTTTGGCACCAAATATTCATAATAGCGCCAAAAAATAGCACCATAAAATAGCGACAATCATAGCGCCAAATAATAGCGCCAATATATTCATAGCGCCAAATAATAGCGCCAATATATTCATAATAGCGACAATATATTATAGCGCCAGTATATTCATAATAGTGCCAATAATAGCGCCAATAATAGCGCCAATATATTCATAGTACAATTTATTCATAATAGAGCCAATATATTTATAGCGCCAAATAATTGCACCTAATAATAGCACAAAATTATTGCGCTTAATAATTGTGCCAAATTATAGTGCCAATATTTTAACATTCATTAATAGTGCCAAATATTCATAATAGCACCAATATATTAATAGTGAAAAATAAATGCGCCTAATAATAGTGCCAAATAATAGTTCCAAATAAGTGCGCCAAATATTTGAGCCAAATAACTACGCCAAATAATAGCACTAAATAATAGCACCATATAATAACACCAAATATTTTTGGGTGCCAAATATTCATAATAGCGCCAGAAAATAGCACCAAAAAAGAGCGCCAATAATAGTGTCAAATAATAGCGCCAATATATTCATAGCGCCAAATAATTGCGCCAATATATTCATAATAGCGCCAAATAATAGCGCCAATATATAATAGTGCCATATAATAGTGCCAATATATTCATAATAGTGCAAATAATAGCGCCAATATATTCATAGCGCCAATTATTCATAATAGCACCAATATATTTATAGCGTAAAATAATTGCACCAACTAATAGCGCCAAATAATAGAGCCAAATAATTGCACCACATAATTGCAGAAAATAATTGCACCTAATAACAGTGCCAAATAATAGTGGCATATAATAGCGCCAAATATTTTTTGGTGCAAAATATATAAATAGCGCCAATATATTGCTCCAAATAATTGTGTGAAATAATTGCGCCAAATACTTATGCCAAATAATAGAGCCAAATAATAGCGCCATATAAAAGCGCCAAATATTTTTGGGTGCCAAATATTCATAATAGCGCGAAATAATAGCGCCAAATAATAACACTAATAATAGCGTCAAATTATAACACCAATAATCGCGCCAATATTTGGCGCTATTATTTTGCGCCATATTATAGCGCCAATATTTAAACATTCAATAATAGTGCCAATAAAAGTGCCAATAACAACACCAATAATAGCGCCAATAATAGCGCCAATATATTCATAGCGCCATTTAATAGCGCCAAAAAATATCACCATATAATAGCACCAAATATTAGCACCATATAATAGCACCATATAATAGCGCCAAATCATAGCGCCATTTAATAGCGCCAAATATAATAGCGTCAAATAATAGCACAATATATAGCACCAATAATAGCGTCAATATATTCGTAGCACCATTTAATAGAGCCAAATAATAGCGCCAAATAATAGCACCAAATATTAGCGCCAAATACTAGCGCCCTATAATAGTGCTACATAATAGCGCCATATAATAGCGCCATATAATAGCGCCATATAATAGCGCTATATAATAGATCCAAATATAATAGCGCCTCGTAATAGCGCCAGATAATAGCACCAAATAATATCACCAAATAATAGCACCAAATATTTGGCACCAAATATTCATAATAGCGCCAAATAATAGCGCAAATATTTTAACATTCAATATATTTTCATTGTTATTTTAACATTCAATATTATAGCGTGAAATATATTTTCAGTGTTATTTTAATATTCATAATAGCACTAATATTTTAATAGCACATATATTTTAATAGCGCCAATAATAGTACCAAAAAATGGCGCCAAATATTATTTGGCACCAAATAATAGCGCCAATATTTTAACATTCATTAATAGCGCCAAATATTCAAAATAGTTCCAAAATATTAATAGCAGCATATTATTGCACCTAATAATAGCGCCAAATTATTGCACCAAATATTTGCGTCAAATAACTGCGCAAAATAATAGCGCCAAATATTTTTTGGCACCAAATATTCATAATAGCGCCAAAAAATAGCACCAAAAAATAGTGTCATATAATAGCACCAATAATAACACCAAATAATATCGCCAACAATAACGCCAATATATTCATAGCGCCAAATAATAGCGCCAATATATTCTTAATAGCGCCAATATATAATAACGCCAAATAATAGCGACAATATATTCATAATAGTGCCAATAATAGCACCAATATATTCATAGCGCCATTTATTCATAATAGCGCCAATATATTTATAGCGCCAAATAATTGCGTCTAATAATAGCACCAAATAATAGCGCCAAATAATAGCGCCAAATAATTGCGCCAAATAATAGCACCAAATAATAGCGCCAATATTTTAACATTCATTAATAGCGCCAAATATTCATAATAGCACCGATATATTAATAATTCCAAATAATAGCGCCTATTAATAGCGCCAAATAATAGCGCCAAATAATTGCGTCAAATGTTTGTGCCAAATAACTGTGCCAAATAATACCACCAAATAATTGCGTCAAATGTTTGTGCCAAATATTAGCACCATATAATAGCACCATATAATAGCGCCAAATCATAGCGCCATTTAATAGCGCCAAATATAATAGCGTCAAATAATAGCACAATATATAGCACCAATAATAGCGTCAATATATTCGTAGCACCATTTAATAGAGCCAAATAATAGCGCCAAATAATAGCACCAAATATTAGCGCCAAATACTAGCGCCCTATAATAGTGCTACATAATAGCGCCATATAATAGCGCCATATAATAGCGCCATATAATAGCGCTATATAATAGATCCAAATATAATAGCGCCTCGTAATAGCGCCAGATAATAGCACCAAATAATATCACCAAATAATAGCACCAAATATTTGGCACCAAATATTCATAATAGCGCCAAATAATAGCGCAAATATTTTAACATTCAATATATTTTCATTGTTATTTTAACATTCAATATTATAGCGTGAAATATATTTTCAGTGTTATTTTAATATTCATAATAGCACTAATATTTTAATAGCACATATATTTTAATAGCGCCAATAATAGTACCAAAAAATGGCGCCAAATATTATTTGGCACCAAATAATAGCGCCAATATTTTAACATTCATTAATAGAGCCAAATATTCAAAATAGTTCCAAAATATTAATAGCAGCATATTATTGCACCTAATAATAGCGCCAAATTATTGCACCAAATATTTGCGTCAAATAACTGCGCAAAATAATAGCGCCAAATATTTTTTGGCACCAAATATTCATAATAGCGCCAAAAAATAGCACCAAAAAATAGTGTCATATAATAGCACCAATAATAACACCAAATAATATCGCCAACAATAACGCCAATATATTCATAGCGCCAAATAATAGCGCCAATATATTCTTAATAGCGCCAATATATAATAACGCCAAATAATAGCGACAATATATTCATAATAGTGCCAATAATAGCACCAATATATTCATAGCGCCATTTATTCATAATAGCGCCAATATATTTATAGCGCCAAATAATTGCGTCTAATAATAGCACCAAATAATAGCGCCAAATAATAGCGCCAAATAATTGCGCCAAATAATAGCACCAAATAATAGCGCCAATATTTTAACATTCATTAATAGCGCCAAATATTCATAATAGCACCGATATATTAATAATTCCAAATAATAGCGCCTATTAATAGCGCCAAATAATAGCGCCAAATAATTGCGTCAAATGTTTGTGCCAAATAACTGTGCCAAATAATACCACCAAATAATAATGCGATATAATAGTGCCAAATATTCGTAATAGCGCCAAAAAATAGTGCCAAAAAATAGCGTCAAATAATTGCACCAATAATAGCGCCAATATATTCATAGCACCAAATAATAGCGCCAATATATTTATAATATCCCCAATATATAATAGCTCCAATATATTCATAATAGTGCCAATAATAGTGCCAGTAATAGCGCCAATATATTCATAGCTCCATTTATTCATAATAGCGCCAATATATTTATGGCGCAAAATAATAGCGCCAAATAATAGCCCCAAATAATAGCACCAAATAATTGTGCAAAATAGTTGCGCCAAATAATTGCGCCTAATAACAGCGCCAAATAATAGCACCATGTAATAGCACCAAATATTTTTTCGCGCAAAATATATAAATAGCACCAATATATTGCACCAAATAATTGCGTCAAATAATTGCACCAAATAATTGCGTCAAATAATTGCACCTAATAATAGCGCCAAATAATAGCGTCATCTAATAGCGCTAAATATTTTTTAGCGCCAAATATTAATAATAGCACCAAATAACAGCGCCAAATAATAGCGCCAATAGTAGCGTTAAATTATGGCGCCAATAATCGCGCCAATATTTGGCACCAATATTTGGCGCCAATACTTGGCGTTATCATTTTACGCCAAATAATAGTGCCAATATATAAACATTCAATAATAGCACCAATAAAAGTGCCAATAACAGCACCAATAATAGCGCCAATAATAGCACCATTATATAGCGCCAATAATAGCACCAATATATTCATAGCGCCATTTAATAGTGCAAATAATAGCGCCAAATATTGGCGCCATATAATAGCACCATATAATTGCACCAAATAATAGTGCCAATAATATCGCCAATATATTCATAGCGCCATTTAATATGGCCAAATTATAGCGCCATATAATCACGGCAAATATTAGCGCCATATAATAGCACGATATAATAGCGCCATATAATAGCGCCAAATAATAGTGCCATATAATAGCGCCATATAATAGCACCAAATAATAGCGACAAATAATTTCGCCAAATAATAGCACCAAATATTTGGTTCCAAATATTCATAATTGCGCCAAATAATAGCGTCAAATAATAGCGCCAATAATGGCGCCAAATAATAGATCCAAATATTCATAATAGAGACAAATATTTGGCGCCATATATTCATAGTTGCACCAAATATTTTTTGGGGCCAAATATTCATAATGGCACCAAATTATAGCGCCAATAAACACGCCAAATAATAGCGCCAATAATAGCACCAATATTTGGCGACAATAATATTTGGCGCTATTATTTGGCGCCAAATAATAGCGCCAATATATTAACATTCAATAATAGCGCCAAATATTCAGAATAGAGCCAATATTTTAAAATTAAATATATTTTTCGTGTTATTATAAAATTCAATATAAAAGCGCCAAATATATTTTCAATGTTATTTTAATATTCATAATAGCACCAATATTTTAATAGCACCAATAATAGTGCCAAATAATAGCGCCAAATATTATTTGACACAAAATAATAGCACCAAATAATAGTGCCAAAAAATAGCGTCAATATTTTAACAGTCATTAATAGCATCAAATATTCATAATAGCCCCAATATATTTATAGCGGCAAATAATTGCGCCTAATAATAGCGCCAAATAATAGCGCCAAATAATTGTGCCAAATAACTGCGCCAAATAACTGCGCCAAATAATAGCGCCAAATATTTTTTGGCGCCAAATATTCATAATAGCGCCAAAAAATAGTGCCATATAATAGCGCCAAATATTTTATGGCTCCATATATTCATAATAGCGACAAATAATAGCGTTAAATAATAGCGCCAATAATAGAGTCAAATTATGGTGCCAATAATCGTGCCAATATTTGGCGCTATTATTTTGTGCCAAATAATAGCGCCAATATTTAACCATTCAATAATAGTGCCAATGAAATTGCCAATAACAACACCAATAATAGCGCCATTATATCGCACCAATAATAGCACCAATATATTCATAGCGTCATTTAATAGCGCCAAATAATAGGCCCCATATAATAGCGCCAAATATTGGCTCCATATAATAGCCCCATATAATAGCGCCAAATAATAGCGCCTTATAGTAGCACCAAATATAATAGCACCAAATAATAGCACCAATATACAGTGCCAATAATATCGCCAAAATATTCATAGCGCCATTTGATAGAGCGAAATAATAGCGCCAAATATTAGCACCATATAATAGCGCGATATAATAGCGCCATATAATAGCATCAAATAATAGCGCCATATAATAACGCCAAATATAATAGCGCCAAATAATAGTTCAAAATAATAGCGCCTAATAATAGTGCCATATATTCATAGTAGCGTCAAATATTTTTTGGCACCAAATATTAATAATAGCGCCAAATAATAGTGCCAATAAAAGCACCAAATAATAGCGTGAATATTTTAACTTTCAATAATTGCACCAAATATTCATAATAGCGTCAATATTTTAACATTCAATATACTTTCAATGTTATTTTAACATTCAATATAATAGCGCCAAATATATTTTCAGTGTTATTTTAATATTCATAATAGCCTAAACATTTTAATAACGCCAATATTTTAATAGCGCCAATAATAACGCACCAATAATATCGCCAATATATTCATAGCGCCATTTATTAAAAATAGCGCCAATTTATTTATAACGCAAAAATAATAGCGCCTAATAATAGCGCCAAATAATTGCGCCAAATAATTGGGCCAAATAATTGCGCAAAATAATTGCGCCTAATAACAGCGCAAGATAATAGCGCCATATAATAGCACCAAATATTTTTGGTGCAAAATATATAAATAGCGCCAATATATTTCCCCAAATAATTGCGCCAAATAATTGTGCCATATAATTGCGCAAAAATAATTGTGCCAAATAATTGTGCCTAATAATAGCGCCATATAATATGTCAAATATTTTTTGGTGCAAATATTCATAATAGCGCCAAATAATAGCGCCAAATAAAAGCACCAAATAATAGTGACAATAATAGCGTCAAATTATGGCACCAATAATCGCACCAATATTTGGCACTATTATTTTGCGCCAAATAATATAGCCAATATTTAAACATTCAACAATAGCGCCAATAAAATTGCCAATAACAGCACCAATAATATCTCCATTATATAGCGCCCTTATATAGCGCCAATATATTCATAGCGTCATTTAATAGCGCCAAATAATAGCGCCAAATATTGGCGCCATATAATAGCTTCATATAATAGCGCCAAATAATAGCACCGTATAGTAGCACCAAATATAATAGCGCCAAATAATAGCACCAATATATAGCGCCAATAATATCGCCAATATATTCATAGCGCCATTTAATAGGGCCAAATAATAGTGCCATATAAAATCGCCAAATATTAGGGCCATATAATAGCGCGACATAATAGCGTCATATAATAGCATCAAATAATAGCGCCATATAATAATGCGTAATATAATAGTGCCAAATAATAGTGCCAAATAATAGAGACAAATAATAGCGCCATATATTCATAGTAGCGCCAAATATTTTTTGTCACCAAATATTAATAATAGCACCAAATAATAGCGCTAATAAAAGCGCCAAATAATAGCGCCAATATTTTAACATGCAATAATAGCGCCAAATATTCATAATAGCGCCAATATTTTAACATTTAATATACTTTCAGTGTTATTTTAACATTCAATATAATAGAGCCAGATATATTTTCAATGTTATTTAAATATTCATAATAGCGCCAACATTTTTATAGCGCCAATATTTTAATAGCGCATATAATAATGCCAAATAACAGTTCAAATATTTTAACATTCATTAATAGCACCAAATATTCATAATAGCGCTAATATATTAATAGTGGCAAATTATTGTGCCTAATAAGAGCACCAAATAATAGCGCCAAATAATATCGCCAAATAACTATGCCAAATATCAGCGCCAACTAACAGCGCCTAATAATAGCAGCATATAATAGCGCCAAATATTTTTTGGTGCCAAATATTCATAATAGCGCCAAAAAATAGCGCCATATAACAGTGCCAATAATAGTGCCAATATATTCATAGCGCCAAATAATAGCGCCAATATATACATAATAGCGCCAATATATAATAGCGCCAATTAATAGCCCTAGTATATTCATAATAGTGCCAAAAATAGCGCCAAACAATTCATAGCGCCATTTATTCATAATAGCGCTAATATATTCATAGCACCATTTATTCATAGTAGCGGCAATATATTTATAGCGCCAAATAATTACGCCTAATAATTGCGCCAAATAATTGTGCCAAATAATTACGCCTAATAATTGCGCCAAATAATTGCACCAAATAATAGCGCCAATATTTTAACATTCATTAATATCTACAAATATTCATAATAGCGCCAAATAATTGCATCTAATAATAGCTCCAAAAATAGCACCAAATAACTGCGCCAAATAAGAGCGCCAAATAATAGCGCCAAATAATAGCGCCAAATAATAGCGTCATATTATAGCGCCAATAATAAATAGCCCCATATAATAGCGCTAAATATTAGTGCCATATTATAGCCCCATATAATAGCGCAAATCATAGCGCCATATAATAGCGCCATATAATAGCGCCAAATATAATAGCGCCAAATAATAGCGCCAATATATCGCGCCAATAATAACGCCTATATTTTCATAGCACCATTTAATAGGGCCAAATAATAGTGCCATAAAATATCACCAAATATTAGCACCAAATATTATCACCATATAATAGCGCTATATAATAGAGCCATATAATAACACCAAATAATAGCACCATATAATAGCGCCAAATATAATAGCGGCACATTATAGCGTCAGATAATAGCGCCAAATAATATCACCAAATTATATCACCAAATATTTGGCGCCAAATATTCATAATAGCACCAAATAATAGCGTCAAATTATGGCGCCAATAATTGCGCCAATATTTGGCGATATAATATTGTGCCAAATAATAGCGCCAATATTTAAACATTCAATAATAGCGTCAATAACAATACCGATAATAGCGCCAATAACAGTACCGATAATAGCACCAATAATAGCGCCAATATATAGCGCCAATATATAGCGCCAATATATTCATAACGCCATTTAATAGCGCCAAACAATAGCGCCATATAATAGCGCGAAATAATAGAGCCATATTATAGAGCCGAATATAATAGCGCCAAATAATAGTGCCAATATATATCCCCAATAATATCGCCAATATATTTATAGCGCTATTTAATAGGGCCAAATAATAGCACCATATAATAGCGACAAATATTAGCGCCATATAATAGCGCCAAATATTAGCGCCATATAATAGCGTCAAATAATAGCCCCATATAATAGCGCCAAATATAATAGCACCAAATAATAGTTCCAAATAATAGCGCCAAATAATATCGCCAAATAATAGCACCAAATATTTGGCGCCAAATATTCATAATAGTGCCAAATATTTGGCGCCATATATTCATAATAGCGCTAAATATTTTTTGGCACCAAATATTCAAAATAGCGCCAAATAATAACGCCAAATAATAATGCCAATAAAAGCGCCAAATAATAGCGCCAATAATAGCGCCAATAATTGGCGCTAATATTTGGCACCAATAATATTTGGCGCCAATATTTGGTTCTAGTATTTGGCGCTATTATTTGGTGCCAAATAATAGCACCAATATTTTAACATTCAATAATAACACAAAATATTCATAACAGTGCCAATATTTTAACATTTAATATATTTCCAGTGTTATTTTAACATTCAATATAATTGCCCCAAATATATTTTCAGTGTTATTTTAATATTCATAATAGCGCCAATATTTTAATAGCACCAATATTTTAATAGCAATAATAATAGCGCCAAATATATTTTCAGTGTTATTTTAATATTCATAATAGCGCCAATATTTTAGTAGCGCCAATATTTTAATAGCGCCAATAATAGCGCCAAATAATGGCACCAAATATTATTTGGCGCCGAATAATAATGCAAAAAAATAGCGCCAATATTTCATTAATATCGCCAAATATTCATAATAGTGCCAATATATTAATAGCGGCAAATAAAAGCGCCAAATAGCTGCGCCAAATATTAGCAACAAATAACTGCGCCAAATAATTGCGCCAAATAATAGCGCCAAATAATAGCGCCATATAATAGCGCCAAATATTTTTTGGTGCCAATTATTCATAATACCGCCAAAAAATAGCGCAAAAAAATAGCGCCATATAATAGCGCTAATAATAGCGCCAAATAATAGCACCAATAACTGCGCCAATATATTCATAGCGCCAAATAATAGCGCCAATATATTCATAATAGCGCCAATATATAATAGCGCCAGTATATTCATAATAGTGCCAATATTAGCGCCAATATATTCAAAGCGTCATTTATTCATAATAGCGCCAATATATTTATAGCGCCAAATAATTGCGCCTCATAGTAGCGCCAAATAATAGCGCCAAATAATTATGCCAAATAATAGAGCCAATATTTTAACATTCATTAATATTGCCAAATATTCCTAATAGCGCGAATATATTAATAAAGCCAAATAATTACGCCTAATAATAGCACCAAATAAGAGAGTCAAATAATTGCACCAAATAATTGCACCAAATAACTGCGCCAAATAATAGCTCCAAATAATACCGCCAAATAATAGCGTCGTATAATAGCGCCAAATATTTTTTGGCACCAAATATTCATAATAGCGCCAAAAAATAACACCATATAATAGCGCCAAATAATTGCGCCAAATAACTGCTTCAAATAATAGCGCCAAAAAATACCACCAAATAATAGCACCATATAATAGTGCCAAATATTTTTTGGTGCCAAATATTCATAATAGCACCAAAAAATATCGCCATATAATAGAGACAAATAATTGCGCCTAATAATAGCACCAATATATTCATAATAGTGCCAATATATTATAACGCCAAATAATAGTGCCAGTATATTCATAATAGTGCCAATAATAGCGCCAATAATAGCGCATTAATTCATATTAGCGCCAATATATTTATAGCGCCAAATAGTTGCGCCTAATAATAGTGCCAAATAATTGCACCAAATAATTGCTCCAAATAATAGTTCCAATATTTTAACATTCATTAATAGCGCCAAATATTCATAATAGAGCAAATATATTAATAGAGCCAAATAAGTGCGCTAAATAATAACGACAAATAATAGCACCAAAAAATAGCACCATATAATAGCACCAAGTATTTTTTGGCGCCAAATATTCATAATAGCGCAAAATAATAGCTCAAAATAATAGCGCCAAATAATAGCACCAATAATAGCGTCAAATTATGGCGCTAATAACAGCACCAATATATTCATTGCGCCAAATAATAGCACCAATATATTCATAATATCACCAATATATAATAGCATCAAATAATAGTGTCAATATATTCATAATAGTGCCAATAATAGCACCAATAATAGCGCCAATATATTCATAGTGCCATTTATTCATAATAGCGCCAATATATTTATAGCACAAAATAATTGCGCCTAATAATAGCGTCAAATAATAGCGCCAAATAATTGTGCCAAATAATTTCACCAAATAATTGCGCCAAATAATTGCGCCAAATAATTGCGCAAAATAATTGTGCCTAATAACAGCGCCAAATAATAGCGGCATATAATAGCGCCAAATGTTTTTTGGCGGAAAATATATAAATAGCGCCAATTTATTGTGCCAAATAATTGCGCCAAATAATTGCGCCAAATACATGCCCCTAATAATAGAGCCAAATAATAGCACCATATAATAGCACCAATAATAGCACCAATAATAGCACCAATAATAGCACCAATAATAGCACCAATATATTCATAGCGCCATTTAATAGCGCAAAATAATAGCACCATATAATAGCGCCAAATATAAGTCCCATATAACAGCCCCATATAATAGCGCAAATCACAGCGTCGTATAGTAGCTCAAAATAATCACGCCAATATATCGCGCCAATAATAGAGCCAATATATTCGTAGCGCCATTTAATAGGGCTAAATAATAGCACCAATAATAGCACCAATAATAGCTCCAATAATAGCACCAATAATAGCGCCAATAATAGCACCAATAATAGCGCCAATAATAACACCATATAATAGCGCCAAATATAAGCGCCATATAATAGCCCCATATAATAGCACAAATCATAGCGTCGTATAGTAGCGCCAATATATCGCACCAATAATAGCGCCAATATATTCGTAGCGCCATTTAATAGGGCTAAATAATAGCACCAATAATAGCACCAATAATAGCGCAAATAATAGCACCAATAATACCTCCAATAATAGCACCAATAATAGCGCCAATAATAGCACCAATAATAGAGCCAATAATAGCACCAATATATTCATAGTGCCATTTAATAGCTCAAAATAATAGCACCATATAATAGTGCCAAATATAAGCGCCATATAATAGCCCCATATAATAGCGCAAATCATAGCGTCGTATAGTAGCGCCAAATAATAGTGCCAATATATCGCGCCAATAATAGCGCCAATATATCTGTAGCGCCATTTAATAGGGCCAAACAATAGCGCCATAAAATAGCAACAAATATTAGCGCCAAATATTAGCACCATATAATAGCGCCATATAATAGTACCATATAATAACGCCAAATAATAGCGCCATATAATAGCGATAAATATAATAGCGGCACATAATAGCATCAGGTAATAGCGCCAAATAATATCACCAAATAATAGCACCAATTATTTGGTGCCAAATATTCACAATAGCGCCAAATAATAGCGCCACATAATATCACCAAATAATAGCGCAAATAATAGCGAGAAATAATAAAGCCAAATATTCATAATAGCACCAAATATTTGGCGCCATATATTCATAGTAGCGCCAAATATTTTTTGGCGCCAAATATTCATAATAGCGGCAAATTATAGCGCCAAATTATAGCACCAATAAAAGTGCCAAATAATAGCGCCAATAATAGCGTCAATATTTGGCGGCAATCTTTGGTGCAAATATTTGGCGTTATTATTTGGCGCCAAATAATAGCACCAATATTTTAACATTCAATAATAGCGCCAAATATTAATAATAATGCCAATATTTTAACATTCAATACAATATCGCCAAATATATTTTAAATGTTATTTTAATATTCATAATAGCCTCAATATTTTAATAGCACCAATATTTTAATATCGAAAATAATAGCGCCAATGTATGGCGCCATATATTATTTGGCGCTAAATAATAGCACCAATATTTTAACATTCATTAATATCACCAAATATTCATAAAAGTGCCAATATATTAATAGCGGTATATAAATGCACCTCATAATAGCACCAAATAATAGAGCCAAATAATAGCGCCACATAATTGCGCCATATAATAGCACATACTATTTTTTGGTGCCAAATATTCATAATAGCGCAAAAAAATTGCGCAAAAAAATAGCGCCAAAAAATTGAGCAAAAAAAAGCGCCATATAATAGCGCCAATAATAGCGCCAAATAATTGCGCCAAATAATTGAGCCAATATATTCATAGCACCAAATAATATTGCCAATATATTCATAGTAGCGCCAATAAATAATAGCCCAAAAAAATAGTGCCAGTATATTCATAATAGTGCCAATATTAGCACCAATATATTCATAGTTCCATTTATTCATAATAGCGCCAATATATTTATAGCGCCAAATAATTGCGCCTAATAATATCGCCAAATAAAAGCGCCAACTAATTGCGCCAAATAATTGTGCCAAATAATAGCGCCAATATGTAAACATTCATTAATAGTGCCAAATATTCATAATAGCGCCAATATATTAATAGTGCCAATATATTAATAGCGTCAAATAACTGCGCCTAATAATAGCGCCAAATAATAGGGCCAAATAATAGAACCAAATATTTGCGCCAAATAATACCACCAAATAATAGTGCCATATAATGGCGCCAAATATTTTTTGGCACTGAATTTTCATAATAGCGCCAAAAAATAGCGCCAAAAAATATCGTCAATAATAGCACCAATATATTCATAATAGCGCCAATATATAATAGTGCCAAATAATAGCGCCTATATATTCATAATAGTGCCAATAATAGCGCCAATAATAGCACCAATATATTCATAGCTTCATTTAGTCATAATAGCGCAAATATATTTATAGCGCAAAATAATAGCGTCCAATAATAGCGCCAAATAATAGCGCTAAATAATTGTGCCAAATAATTATGCCAAATAATTGCGCCTAATAACAGCGCCAAATAATAGGGCCATATAATCGCACCAAATATTTTTTGGACCAAAATATAGAAATAGTGCCTTTATATTGCGCCAAATAATTAAGCCAAATAATTGCGCCAAATAATAGCGCCATATAATAGAGTCAAATATTTTTTGGCGCCAAATATTCATAATAGCGCCAAATAATAGCGCCAAATAATAGCGCCAATAATAGCGTCAAATTATGGTGCCAATAATCGCGCTAATATTTGGCGCTATTATTTTGCGCCAAATTATAGCGCCAATATTTAAACATTCAATAATAGCACCAATAAAAGCGCCAATAACAACACCAATAATAGCGTCAATAATAGCACCATTATATAGTGCCAATAATAGCGCCAATATATTGATAGCACCATTTAATAGCGCCAAATAATAGCGCCATATAATAGGGCCAAATATTGGCGCCATATAATAGCGCCATATAATAGGGCCCTATAAAAGGGCCAAATAATAGTGCCATATAGTTGCGCCAAATATAATAGCGCCAAATACTAGTTCCAATATATAGTGTCAATAATATCGCCAATATATTCATATCCCCATTTAATAGGGCCAAATAATAGCACCATATAATAGCGCCAAATATTTGCGCCATATAATAGCGCGATATAATAGCGCCATATAATAGCACCAAATAATAATGCCATATACTAGCGCCAAATATAATAGCACCAAATAATAGCGCCATATAATTTCACCAAATAATAGCACCAACTATTTGCTTCCAAATATTCATAATAGCGCCAAATAATAGCGCCGACAATGGCGCCAAATAATAGAGCCAAATATTCATAATAGCGCCAAATATTTGGCGCCATATATTCACAGTAGCACCATATATTTATTGGCGCAAAATATTCATAATAGCGTCAAATAATAGCACCAAATTATAGCGCCAATAAAAGTGCCAAAATATTTATGGCGCCAAATAATAACACCAATATTTGGCGCCAATAATATTTGGCGCCAATATTTGGCACCATTATTTGGCGCCAAATAATAGTGCTAATATTTTAACATTCAATAATAGCGTCAAATATTCATAATAGCGCCAATATTTTAACATTCAATAAATTTTTAGTGTTATTTTAACATTTAATATAATAGTGCCAAATATATTTTCAGTGTTATTTTAATATTCATAATAGCACCAATATTTTATTAGCACCAATAATAGCATCAAAAAATAGCGCCAAATATAATTTGGCACCAAATAATAGCGCCAAATAATAGTGCCAAATAATAGCGAAAAAACAGAGCCAAAAAATAGCGCCAATATTTTAACATTCATTAATAGGGCCAAATATTCATAATAGTGCAAATATATTAATAGAGGCAAATAATCGCGCCCAATAATAGCGCCAAATAATAGTGCCAAATAATTGTGTCAAATAACTGCCCCAAATAACTGAGCCAAATAACTGCGCCAATTAATACGCCAAATAATAGCGCCATATAATAGCGCCAAATATTTTTTGGGGTTAATATTCATAATAGCGCTAAAAAATAGCGCCAAAAAATAGTGCCATATAATAGCGCCGATAATAGCGCCAAATAATTGCGCCAATAATAGCGCCAATAATAGCGCCAATAATAGCGCCAATATATTCATAGCGCGATTTATTCATAATAGTGCCAATATATATATAGCGCCAAATAATTGTGCCTAATAATAGCGCCAAATAATTGCGCCAAATAATTGCGCCCAATAATTGCGCCAAATAATAGCGCCAATATTTTAATAGTTATTAATAGCGCCAAATATTCATAATAGTGCCAATATATTAATAGCTCCAAATAATTGTGCCTAATAATAGTGCCAAATAATAGTGCCAAATAATAGCGCCAAATATTTTGCACCAAATAACTGCGCCACATAATAGCGCCAAATAATACCACCGAATAATAGTGTCATATAATGGCGCCAAATATTTTTTGGCGCCAAATATTAATAATAGCACCAAAAAATAGCACCAATATACTTATAGCCCCAAATAATAGCACCAATATATTCATAATAGCGCCAATATATAATAGCACCAATATATTCATAATAGTGCCAATAATAGCGCCAATAATAGCACTAATATATTCAAAGCTCCATTTATTCATAATAGCACAAATATATTTATAGTGCAAAATAATAGCACCAAATAATTGCACCAAATAATAGCGCCAAATAATAGCGCCAATATATTCATAATGTTGCCAATAATATTGCCAATAATAGCGCCAATATATTCATAGCGCCATTTATTCATAATTGTGCCCATATATTTATAGCAAAATAATGGAGCCTAATAATAGCTCCAAATAATTGCGCCAAATAATTCTGCCAAATAATTGCACCAAATTATTGCACAAAATAATTGCGCCTAATAACAGCGCCTTATAATAGCACCAAATATTTTTTTGTGCAAAATATATAAATAGCGCCAATATATTGTGCCAAATAATTACGCCAAATAATTGCACCATATAATTTCACCTAATAATAGTGCCAAAAAATAGCGCCATATAACAGTGCCAAATATTCATAATAGCGCCGAATAATATCGCCAAATAATAGCGCCAAATAATAGCGCCAATAATAGCGTCAAATAATGGCGCTAATAATCGTGCCAATATTTGGCGCCAATATTTTGCGCCAAATAATAGCGCTAATATTTAAACATTAAATAATAGCACCAATAAAAGCGCCAATAATAGCACCAATAATAGCGCCAATATATAGTGCCAATATATTCATAGCGTCAAATAATAGCCCCATATAATAGCGCCAAATATAATAGTGCCAAATAATCGCGCCAATATATAGCGCCAATAATAGCACCAATATATTCATAGCGCCATTTAATAGAGCCAAATAATAGCGCCATATAATAGCGCCAAATATTAGGGCCATATAATATCCCCATATAATAGCACCAAATAATAGCGCCATATAATAGCGCCAAATATATAAGCGCCAAATAATAGCGACAAATAATATCGCCAAATAATAGCGCCAAATATTTGGCACCAAATACTAATAATATCGGCAAATAATAGGGCCAATAATAGCGCCAAACAATAGATCCAAATATTCATAATAGTGCCAAATATTTGGCGCCATATATTCATAGTAGTGCCAAATATTTTTTGGCACCAAATATTCATAATAGCGCCAAATTATATTGCTAATAATTGCGCCAAATAATAGTGCCAAATAATAGCGCCACATAATTGCGCCAAATAATTGCACCAAATAATAGCGCCAATATTTTAACATTCATTAATATCGCCAAATATTAATAATAGCGCCAATATATTAATAGCGTCAAATAATTGCCCCTAATATTAGCGCCAAATAATAGCACCAAACAATAGCGCCAAATATTTGTGCCAAATAACTGCGCCAAATAATAGCGTCAAATAATAGCGCCAAATAATTGTGCCATATAATGGCGCCAAATATTTTTTGGTGCCAAATATTCATAATAGTGCCAAAAAATAGCGCCAAAAAATAGCTCCAATAATAGCACTAAATAATAGCGCCAATATATTCAGAGCGCCAAATAATAGCGCCAATATATAATAGCACCAAATAATAGCGCCATATAATAGCACCAAATATCTTTTGGCCCAAAATATATAAATTGCGCCAATATATTGCACCAAATAATTGCACCAAATAATTGCGTCAAAAAATAGTGCCAAATAATTGCGCCAAGAATAGCGCCAATATATTTATAACGCCAAATAATAGCGCCAATATATAATAACGCCAAATAATAGCGCCAATATATTCATAATAGTGCCAATAATACCGCCAATATATTCATATCTCCATTAATTAATAATAGCACAAATATATTTATAGCGTAAAATAATAGCACCAAATAATACCACCAATATATTCATAATAGTTCCAATAATAGCGCCAATATATTCATAGCTTCGTTTATTCATAATTGCACCTATATATTTATAGCGCAAAATAATTGAGCCTAATAATAGCGCCAAATAATAGCGCCAAATAATTACGCCAAATAATTGTGCCAGATAATTGCGCCAAATAATTGCGCTAAATAATTGCGCCTAATAACATCACCAAATAATAGCTCCATATAATAGCGGAAAATATTTTTTGACACAAAATATATAAATAGCACCAATATATTGCGCTAAATAATTTTACCAAATAATTGCGCCTAATAATAGCTCCAAATAATAGTGCCAAATATTTTTGGCGCCAAATAATCATTATAGCGCCAAATAATTGCGCCAAATAATAGCGCCTATAATAGCGTCAAATTATGGAAGCAATAATTGCGCCAATATTTGGCGCCAATATTTTGTACCAAATAATAGCGCCAATATTTAAACATTCAATAATCGCGCCAATAAAAGCGCCAATAACAGCACCAATAATAGCGCAAATAATGGCTCAAATATATAGCGCCAATATATTCATAGCTCCATTTAATAACGCCAAATAATAGCACCATATAATTGCACCAAATATTAGTGCCATATAATAGCGCCATATAATAGCCCCATATAATGGCGCCAAATAATAGCGCCATATAATGGCGCCAAATATAATAGCGCCAAATAATCGCGCCAATATATAGCACCAATATATTTATAGCGCCATTTAATAGGGCCTAATAGTAGCTCCATATAATAGCGCCAAATATTATGGGCATATAATAGCGCCATATAATAGCGCCAAATAATAGCGCCAAATATAAGAGCGCCAAACAATAGCGCCAAATAATAGCGCAAAATAATATCGCCAAATAATAGCGCCAAATATTTGGTGCCAAATATTCATAATAGCACTAAATAATAGTACCAATAATAGCGCCAAATAATAGAGCCAAATATTTATAATAGCGCCAATTATTTGGCGCCATATATTCATAGTAGTGCCAAGTATTTTTTGGCGCCAAATATTCATAATAGCACAAAATAATAGTGCCAAATTATAGCTTCAATAAAAGCGCCAAATAATAGCGTAAATATTTGGCGACAATAATATTTGGGGCCAATATTTGGCGCCAATATTTGGCGCTATTATTTGGTGCCAAATAATAGCGCCAATATTTTAACATTCAATAATAGCGCCAAATATTCATAATAGCGCCAATATTTTAACATTCAGTATATTTTCAGTGTTATTTTAACATTCAATATAATAGCACCAAATATATTTTCAGTGTTATTTTAATATTTATAATAGTGCCAATATTTTAATAGCACCAATATTTTAATAGCACCAATATTTTAATAGCCCCTATAATAGCCCCAAACAATGGAGCCAAATATTATCTAGCACCAAATAATAGCGCCAATATTTTAACATTCATTAATAGCACCAAATATTCATAATAGTTCCAATATATTAAAAGAGGCATATAATTGCGCCTAATAATAGCGCCAAATAATTGCTCCACATAATGACGCCAAATAATTGCGCAAAACAACTGCGCCAAATAATAGCGCCAAATAATAGTGCCAAATAATTGCGCCAAATAACAGCTCCAAATAATAGAGCCATATAATAGAGCCAAATATTTTTTGGCGCAAAATTTATAAATGGCACCAATATATTCATAGCCCCAAATAATTGAGCCAAATAATTGCACCAAATAATTGTGCCTAACAATAGCGCCAAACAATAGCACCAAATAATTGCCCCAAATAATTGCGCTAGATAATTACACCAAATACGTGCGCAAAATAATTTCGCCTAATAACAGCGACAAATAATAGCACTATAGAATAGCGCCAAATATTTTTTGGCGCAAAATATATAAATAGCGCCAAATAATAGCGCCAAATATTTATTCCAAATAACTACGCCAAATAATAGCGCCAAATAATACCTCCAAATAATACCGCCATATAATAGCGCCAAATATTTTTTTGGCACCAAATATACATAATAGCGCCAAAAATAGTGCTATATAATAGCGCCATAAAATTGCGCCTAATAATAGCGCCAATATTTAAACATTCAATAATAGCACCAATAAAAGTCCCAATAACATCACCAATAATAGCGCCAATAATAGCACCAATATATGGCGCCAATAATAGTGCCAATATACTCATAGCGCCATTTAATAGTTCCAAACAATAACACCATATAATAGCGCCAAATTTTAGCACCATATAATAGAGCCATATAATAGCGCCATATAATAGCGCCAAACAATAGCGCCATATAATATCGCCAAATATAATAGCGCCAAATAATAGCGCCAATATATATCCCAAATAATAGTGCCAATATATTCATAATGCCATTTAATAGAGCCAAATAATAGTGCCATATAATAGAGACAAATATGAGCGCCATATAATAGTGCCAAATATTAGCACCATATAATAGCGCCAAATAATAGCGCCATATAATAGCGCCAAATATAATAGCGCCAAATAATAGCGCCAAATAATAGCGCCAAATAGTATTCCCAAATAATAGCACAAAATATTTGGTGCCAAATATTCAGAATAGCGCCAAACAATAGTGCCAATAATAGTGCCCAATAATAGAGCCAAATATTCATAATAGAGCCAAATATTTCGCGCCATATATTCATAGTAGCGCCAAATATTTTTTGGCGCCAAATATTCATAATACCTCCAAATGATGACGCCAAATTATAATGCCAATAAAAGCGCCAAATAATAGTGCCAATATTTGGCCCCAATAATATTTGGTGCTAATATTTGGCACCAGTATTTGACGCTATTATTTGGCGCCAAATAATTGCTACAATATTTGGCGCCAATATTTGGCACCAATAATATTTGGCGCTAATATATGGCTTCAGTATTTGGTGCTATTATTTGGCGCCAAATAATTGCGCCAATATTTTAACATTCAATATATTTTCATTGTTATTTTAACATTTAATATAAGAGCGCCAAATATATTTTCAGTTTTATTTTAATATTCCTAATAGCGCCAATATTTTAATAGTGCCAAAATTTTAATAGCGCCAACAATAGAACCAAATAATAGCGCCAAATATTTTTTTGCACCAAAAAATAGTGCTAATATCTTAACATTGATTAATAGCACCAAATATTCATAATAGCGCCAATATATTTATATAGCGGCAAATAAATGCGCCTAATAACTGCGCCAAATAATAGCACCAAATAATAGCGCTAAATAACAGTACCATATAATAGCGCCAAATATTTTTAGGCACCAAATATTCATAGTAGTGCAAAAAAATAGCACCATATAATAGTGCCAAAAATAGCGCCAAATAATATTGTCAATAATAGCGCCAAATAATTGTGGCAATATATTCATAATAGCGCCAATATATAATAACGCCAAATAATAGCACCAATATATTCATAATAGTGCAAATAATAGCGCCAATATATTCATAGTGCCATTTACTAATAATAGCGCCAATATATTTATAGCGCAAAATAATTGCGCCTAATAATACGGCCAAATAATAACACTAAGTAATAGCACCAAATAATAGAGCCAAATAATTGCGCCATATATTTTTTTGCGCCAAAAATTCATAATAGCGACAAAAAATTTGCGCAAAAAAATAGCGCAAAAAAGCGCCATATATTAGCGCCAATAATAGCGCCAGATAATTGTGCCAATATATTTACAGTGCAAAAATAATTGCACCTAATAATAGCGCCAAAAAATAGTGCCAAATAATTGCACCAAATAATTGTGCCAAATAACCGCGCCAAATAATAGCACCATATAATAGTGCCAAATATTTTTTGGTGCAAAATATATAAATAGCACCAATATATTGATCCAAATAATTTCGCCAAATAATTACGCCAAATAATTGCTCCTAATAATAGCGCCAACTAATAGCGCAATATAATAGCACCAAATATTTTTTGGCACCAAATATTCATAATAGTGTCAAATAATAGCGCCAAAATAATAGTGCCAAATAATAGCACCAATAATAGCATCAAATTATGGGGCCAATAATCACGTCAATATTTGGCACTATTATTTTGCGCCAAATAATAGCGCCAATATTTAAACATTCAATAATAGCGCCAATAAAAGAGCCAATAAAAGCACCAAAAATAGCGTCAATAATAGCGCCAATATATACTGCCAATATATTCATAGCGCCAACTAATAGCGCCAAATAATAGCACCAAATAATAGCGCCATAAAATAGAGCCAAATATAAACGTCATATAATAGCGTCATATAATAGCGCCATATTATAGTTCCAAATAATAGCACCAAATATAATAGCACCAAATAATAGCACCAATATATAGCGCCAATAATAGTGCCAATATATTCATATCACCATTTAATAGGGAAAAATAATAGCTCCATATAATAGCACCAAATATTAGCGTCATATAACAGCGCCATATAATTGCGCCAAATAATAGTGCCATATAATAGCGCCAAATAATAGCGCCAAATAATAGTGCCAAATAATATTACCAAATAATAGCACCAAATATTTCAGACCAAATATTATAATAGCGCCAAATAATAGCGCCAAATAATAGAGCCAATAATAGCATCAAATAATAGATCCAAATATTCATAATAGCGCCAAATATTTTTCACCATATATTCATAGTAGCGTCAAATATTTTTCACTGCCAAATATTCATAATAGTGCCAAATAATAGTGCCAAATTATATCGCAAACAAAAGCGCCAAATAATAGCCCCAATATTTGGCACCAATATTTGGCACCAATAATATTTGGCGCCAATATTTGGCACTATTATTTAGAGCCAAATAATAGCGCCAATATTTTAACATTCAATAATAGCGCCAAATATTCATAATAGTGCCAATATTTTAACATTCAATATATTTTAAGTGTTAATTTAATATTCAATATAATAGCGCCAAATATATTTTGAGTGTTATTTTAATATTCATAATAGTACCAATATTTTAATAGCGCCGATATTTTAATAGCGCCAATAATAGCGCTAAATAATATCACCAAATATTATTTTGCACCAAATAATAGCGCCAAAAAATTGCCCCAATATTTTCACGTTAATTAATAGCATCAAATATTCATAATAGCGCCAATATTTCAATAGCATTAAAATATTGCGCCTAATAATTGCACCAAATAATTGAGCCAAATAATTGCGCAATATAATAGCGCAAAGTATTTTTTGGCGCCAAATATTCATAATAACACCAAAAAATAGCACCAAAAAATAGCGTCATATAATAGCGCCAATAATAGCGCCAAATAATAGCGCCAATAATAGCGCCAATATATTCATAGCGCCAAATAATAGCGCCAATATATTCATAATAGCGCCAATATATAATAGCCCCAAATAATAGCACCAATATATTCATAATAGTACCAATAATAGCGCCAATAATAGCGCCAATATATTCATAGTGCCATATATTCATAATAGAGTCAATATATTCATAGCTCCATTTATTCATAATAGTGCCACTATATTTATAGCGCAAAATAATTATGCCTAATAATAGCACCAAATAATAGCGCCAAATAATTGCACCAGATAATTGCGCCAAATAATTGTGCCAAATAATTGCGCAAAATAATTGCGCCTAATAACAGTGCCAAATAAGAGCGCCATATAATAACGCCAAATATTTTTTGGCACAAAATATATAAATAGCGCCAATATATTGCTCCAAATAATTGCGCCAAATAATTGTGCCAAATAATTGTGCTTAAAAATAGCGCAATTTAATAGCT
Organism: Viscum album; assembly: GCA_963277665.1. Classification (NCBI taxonomy): domain Eukaryota; kingdom Viridiplantae; phylum Streptophyta; class Magnoliopsida; order Santalales; family Viscaceae; genus Viscum; species Viscum album. The sequence continues at coordinate 902,019,636 of OY728127.1, forward strand.
CCAAATATTTTTTGGTGCCAAATGTTCATAATAGGAACAAATAATAGTACTAAATAATAGCACAAAATAATAGCACCAATAATAGCTTCAAATTATGGCGCCAATAATCGCACCAATATTTGGCGTTATTATTTTGCGCCAAAAAATTGCGCAAATATTATATCATTCATTAATAGCGCTAAATATTCATAATAGCGCCAATATAATAATAGCACCAAATAATTGTGCCTAATAATAGTGCCAAATAATTGCGCCAAATATTTGCACCAAATAACTGGGCCAAATAATAACGAATAATAATAGCGCCAAATATTTTTTGGGGCCAAATATTCATAATAGTGCAAAATAATAGCGCCAAATAATAGCACCAAATAATAGCGCCAGATAATAGCACCAATAATAGCGTCAAATTATGGCACCAATAATAGCACCAATATACTCATTGTGCCAAATAATAGCGCCAATATATTCATAATAGCACCAATATATAATAGCGTCAAATAATAGTGCCAATAATAGCGCCAATAATAGCGCCAATATATTCATAGCGCCTTTTATTCATAATAGCGCCAATATATTTATAGCGCCAAATAATTGCGCCTAATAATAGCGTCAAATAATAGCGCCAAATAATTGTGCCAAATAATTGCACCAAATAATTGCACCAAATAATTGCGTCTAATAACAACGCCAAATAATAGCGGCATATAATAGCGCCAAATGTTTTTTGGCGGAAAATATATAAATAGCGCCAATTTATTGTGCCAAATAATTGCACCAAATAATTGCGCCAAATAATTGCGCCAAATACTTGCGCCAAATACTTGCGCCTAATAATAGCGCCAAATAATAGCGCTATATAAAAGCACCAAATATTTTTTGGTGCCAAATATTCATAACAACGCCAAATAATATCACCATTAATAGCATCAAATTATGGAGCCAATAATCACGCCAATACTTTGTGCTATTATTTTGCACCAAATTATAGCGCCAATATTTAAACATTCAATAATCACGCCAAAAAAAGCACCAATAATAGCACCAATAATAGCGCCAATAATAGCACCAATATATTCATAGTGCCATTTAATAGCGCAAAATAATAGCACCATATAATAGCGCCAAATATAAGCGCCATATAATAGCCCCATATAATAGCGCAAATCATAGCGTCGTATAGTAGCGCCAAATAATAGCGCCAATATATCGCGCCAATAATAGCGCCAATATATTCGTAGCGCCATTTAATAGGGCCAAATAATAGCGCCATAAAATAGCACCAAATATTAGCACCATATTATAGAGCCATATAATAGCACCATATAATAACGCCAAATAATTGCGCCATATAATAGCGCCAAATATAATAGCGGCACATAATAGCATCAGATAATAGCGCCAAATAATATCACCAAATAATAGCACTAATTATTTGGCGCCAAATATTCACAATAGCGCCAAATAATAGCGCCAAATAATTGCGCAAATAATTGCGCGAAATAATAGAGCCAAATATTCATAATAGCACCAAATATTTGGTGCCATATATTCATAGTAGCGCCAAATATTTTTTAGTGCCAAATATTCATAATAGCGGCAAATTATAGCGCCAAATTATAGCTCCAACAAAAGCGCAAAAAAATAGCGCCAATAATAGCATCAGTATTTGGCGGCAATCTTTTGCGTAAATATTTGGCTCTATTTTTTTGCGCCAAATAATAGCACCAATATTTTAACATTCAATAATAGCGCCAAATATTAATAATAACGCCAATATTTTAACATTCAATATAATATTGCCAAATATATTTTAAGTTTTATTTTAATATTCATAATAGCCTCAATATTTTAATAGCACCAATATTTTAATAGCACCAATATTTTGATAGCACCAATAATAGCGCCAATGTATGGCGCCAAATATTATTTGGCTCTAAATAATAGCGCCAATATTTTAACATTCATTAATATCGCCAAATATTTATAAAAGTTCCAATATATTAATAGTGGTATATAAATGCACCTCATAATAGCACCAAATAATAGCGCCATATAATTGCGCCATATAATAGCACCACCTATTTTTTGGCGCCAAATATTCATAATGGCGCCAAAAAATTGCGCAAAAAAATAGCGCCAAAAAATTGCGCAAAAAAAAACGCCATATAATAGCGCCAAATAATTGCGCCAATATATTCATAGCACCAAATAATAGCGCCAATATATTCATAATAGCTCCAATAAATAATAGCGCAAAAAAATAGCACCACTATATTCATACTAGTGCCAATATTAGCACCAATATATTCATAGCGCCATTTATTCATAATAGCGCCAATATATTTATAGCGCCAAATAATTGTGCCTAATAATATCGTCAAATAATAGCGCCAAATAATAGCGCCAAATAATTGTGCCAAATAACAGCGCCAATATTTTAACATTCGTTAATAGCACCAAATATTCATAATAGCGCCAATATATTAATAGAGCCAATATATTAATAGAGCCAAATAACTGCGCCTAATAATAGCGACAAATAATAGGGCCAAATAATAGCGCCAAATATTTGCGCCAAATAATACCGCCAAATAATAGTGCCATATAATGGCGCCAAATATTTTTTGGCACCAAATTTTCATAATAGCGCCAAAAAATATCGTCAATAATAGCGCCAATATATTCATAATAGCGCCAATATATAATAGTGCCAAATAATAGCGCCTATATATTCATAATAGTGCCTATAATAGCGCCAATAATAGTGCCAATATATTCATAGCTCCATTTATTCATAATAGCGCAAATATATTTATAGCGCAAAATAATAGCACCCAATAATAGCGTCAAATAATAGCGCTAAATTATTGCGCCAAATAATTATGCCAAATAATTGCGTCTAATAATAGCGCCAAATAATAGCGCCTTATAATCGCACCAAATATTTTTTGGACCAAAATATAGAAATATCGCCTATATATTGCGCCAAATAATTATGCCAAATAATTGCGCCAAATAATAGCGCAATATAATAGCGCCAAATATTTTTCGGTGCCACATATTCATAATAGCACCAAATAATAGCGCCAAATAATAGCGCCAATAATAGCGTCAAATTATGGTGCCAATAATCGGGCCAATATTGGCGCTATTTTTTTGCGCCAAATTATAGCGCCAATATTTAAACATTTAATAATAGCACCAATAAAAGCGCCAATAACAACACCAATAATAGCACCAATAATAGCACCATTATATAGTGCCAAAATTAGTGCCAATATATTGATAGCACCATTTAATAACGCCAAATAATAGCGCCATATAATAGAGCCAAATATTGGCTCCATATAATAGCACCATATAATAGGGCCATATAATAGTGCCAAATAATAGTGCCATATAGTTGTGCCAAATATAATAGCGCCAAATACTAGTGCCAATATATAGTGCCAATAATGTCACGACCCGTCCTCGGGGCCCGTGCCGTGACTACCCCAAGCCCGCCTTCCATAGGCCAGGGGCTGGCGACTAGCACCAAGGCGTAAAATCCCAGTAAACAGGGAAGGCATTGCCTTTATAAGTAACAACCACACAGAGTCAGCAAGCGGAAAGTAAAGTGCAGAAAGGTAAAGGGGCCGGAAATACAAGCCCAACTGTAAAGTACAACTGAAAAGTAAAGTACAGCAACTGAAGAAAAGACGGCGGCCTCGTGTCGTCCACTGGCAATCCCACCTGAAGGGTGGGTACAGATAGCCTCCAAGCTCCTCGGGCCCCACGTCCGCTCTGAGCACGTCCCGTCCAGTGGTCCACCTCCAGGTACCGTCCTGCTCCACGCCCCAACCGCGATCAGCGCTGTCCGTCGTCTGCAACCAACACCACGAAGTGCGGGCATAGCCCGTGCAGGGGTGAGTACAACTACTCAGTAAGGACCCCGAGACCCCCGAAGGTCTCCCGAAATCCACAAAGGATATAGCACAAAAGAAAGATGCAATCACGAAGTAACATCTGACTCGACTTAGGTATATGCCCATACATATACCTAAGTCCCCAATTCTAGCTCTGCTCACGAGCTCAAGAACAACTCAATCCACAAAGGAAAGCAAGACTCAAATCCACAAGGAGAGTAAACAGTAAATCCACAAAGGATAGTTCAACACAATCCACAAAGGAGAGTAACATAAGATTCAGCTCAACCAGGTATACTTTTTCAGATGACGTCAAAGACGATCACTGATCCGTCTCAGTCGTCGGACCCACGAAGGATCGATAGGTACTAACCCCCGCAAAAAGACCCACGTAGGATCGGGCTCACACAGAACCTGTAGGCAGTGGCTCACACAGAACCGGTAGTAAGGACCCACGGAGGATCGGGCTCACACAGAACCTGAAGCACTGATCCACGTGGGATCGCTGAGTGCAGTAGTCGACGCAGTCCACTGAGGATCTCTGCACAGTCGTCGCCGCAGTCCACGAAGGATCTCTGCTCTGCCGTCGTCGCAGTCCACGGAGGATCTCTGCTCTGCCGTCGTCGCAGTCCACGGAGGATCTCTGCTCTGCCGTCGTCGCAGTCCACGGAGGATCTCTGCTCTGTCGTCGAGGTCACAGCCAGCGCTAGGGTTCCCGCACGTAGCGAGCTCGTTTAGGAGGGTCCGCTCCACGAGCCGAGGGGCTGATACATCAACTGACACGTAGTCCGAAGTTGATGTATCCAAAAGTTCCGTATCGACAACAGGATCTCAACGCGACAGACGGCGCGTCAATCGGACGCCCGGTCTGAGAGTTATTGGCATTTTCGTCCCAGGGGCCCGGTTGGTTTTTAGGGCAAAACCAACCCGACCGTACTCCGCCTGTATCCGATCCTCGGGCGGAGTATGCCAAAAGTTCCGTCTCACTTAGAGGAAACCACCACAGCTGACGGTACGTCGTTCGGACGTCCGTAGCTCAAGTTATGAGCGTTTCCGCTCCGAGGGCCCGGTTGGCTTCGTGTACGAACCAACCCGGCCGAACCCAAAGTCTTCCGAAACCTTGAGTATAATATACCGAAACGACTGTCTCGATCCAAGGATCGCGTAGCCGCTGACGGTTCGTCAATCGGAGGTCCCAGGCCCAAGATATGGGCGAAAGACCGTAGAGGGCCCGAAACGGGGGTACTGGGCCCGGGGCGACCCGGCCCGAACCCCCCCCTGGGGTCGGCCGAACCGGGTCGGCCCGAACCGGGTCGGCCCGACCCGGCCCGAACCGGCTCGGCCGGGTCCGGTCCGGCCTGGGCGCGGCCCGGCCGACCGGACCGGCCGGCTCGGTCTTCGGCCGCGCGGCCGAAGAGCCGCCGCCGCCGCGGGTTGAACCCGCGGCTTGAGGGAAACCGCGGCCCCGCGGGGGGCCGCTTGTCTCGCGGACGCGGCCGGGCCGCCGCGTCCGTCCCGGTTCCGCGCGGCCGCGGAACCGGCTGCCGCCGCCGCCGCGGCTTCAGCCGCGGCGGAAGGTTTCCACGGCGGCGCGCCTGGCGCCGCCGCCTCCGGTCGCCGGCGCCGCCGCGCCGGCGACCCGCGCCGCCGCCTCCTTCCGCGGGCCGCCGGAGATGCTCCGGTGGCCCGTTTTCTTTCCCGTCTGCGCCGATGCTCCTCCCGGGGGACGATCTTCACTGCGGAGCCAACAAATTGCCCTTGCCGCACGGTTTGTCGACGTCCGCCAAATCCGCACAACCAAAATAGATCGGCGGAGGGTTGCCGGGTCTTGTTCGTTAGACCCGCACCCTCCGCGTTAGCCATAAATCACGGGAGGAATAATCAACAACAATTTTTAAATAAATTAAAAATTGTTTCGATCGGGTTCTTTATTTAAAAAGAATAATCACGGGAAAAAGAATCACAATCAAATCCCTACCTTGATGATCGTCGAGCGCGGGCGTTCTTCGCGGAAGAGATCGTCGCGGAAGAGATCGATCGTCGCGTCGTCGCGGGAAGGTGTCGCGTCGTCGCGGAAACCGGCGTTGAGCCGGCGAGCTCAACAAATCAAGAACAACAGATTTAAATTATTAATATTTAAATCTGTGTTTCGTTTAAAACCAAAGAAAAGAACTTGAGAGGAAATCCGAAATCACTCACCTCGAATGGTCGGTGATCGGAGATCGGAGATCGGAAGAACGTCTCGGGCGAAAGCGTCGTCGACTTCCGGGTTCGGCGTTCTTCGCGTTCTTCGCGTTCTTCGCGTTCTTCGCGTTCTTCGCGGAGAGGGTGGAGGAACGAAGATTCTCTCAAATCCTTTCCAAGGATTTTTATGTTGGTCTTAATTTATAAACATGCCAACACGAAACCGGTTAAGAAACGATCCATCAATTCGTTGAATTAATTCAACGAAAGAAACGACCCATTTAATTCACGAAGAAACAGTCCATTTAATTCACGAAATAAACCGCCCAATTAAATGGTCTGTTAAGAATTAAAGAAAACGCGTCGGTTGACTTTTCAGTTACTTTGACGGGTTTTCGCGGGTGCGTTACTTAGCGAAAGAAACGGCGGGGCTCGTGCGGGTCCCACCGCACAAATATCCTACCAAGGGGTAGGATATTTCTGGATAGCACCCTATCCAGTTCAACTCAGTTCAAGCCGTCTTTAAGTGACTTCAAGTGGCTTCCAAGCAGCTTAAGTGAAATAAAATAAAGTTGTCGCACAAACTTTATTTTATTTCTGACTTAAAGCCGTAAAATTTAAAAACCACGTCTGAGCAAACGCAACTCCGGAAGAGGCGTTTCTAAGCAAATACCGGCGCTGCGATTTCATCGGTGCCCTCAGAATTCGATTCCGGGCACCGGTTCAAAAGATAGAAAAACCCGCTCGTCCGTTCACTGAACGTACCCGAGCCAAACTTCGGAAATTGATTCCGGGCACACCGGGCCTCGGAATCAGGTGCCGTCTGAAGCTGCGTTCTTGTAAAATTCCAAAGAAAATTAAGAAAAAAATTTCCTTGAAATTTGCGGGTCTTTACAAATAATATTGCCAATATATTCATAGCCCCATTTAATAAGGCCAAATAATAGCGCCATATAATAGCGCCAAATATTAGCGCCATATAATAGCGCGATATAATAGCGCCATATAATAGCATGATATAATAGCGCCATATTATAGCGCCAAATAATAGTGCCATATACTAGCGCCAAATATAATAGCACCAAATAATAGCGCCATATAATTTCACCAAATAATATCACCAACTATTTGCTGCCAAATATTCATAATAGCGCCAAATAATAGCGCCAAATAATAGCGCCAACAATGGCGCCAAATAATAGAGCCAAATATTCATAATAGCGCCAAATATTTAGCGCCATATATTCATAGTAGTGCCAAATATTTGTTGGCGCCAAATATTCATAATAGCGTCAAATAATAGCACCAAATTATAGCGCCAATAAAAGCGCCAAAATATTTATAGCACCAAATAATAGCGCCAATATTTTAACATTCAATAATAGCGTCAAATATTCATAATAGCGCCAATATTTTAACATTCAATAAATTTTTAGTGTTATTTTAACATTTAATATAATAGCGCCAAATATATTTTCAGTGTTATTTTAATATTCATAATAGCACCAATATTTTAATAGCACCAATAATATCGCCAAAAAATAGCGCCAAATATAATTTGGTGCCAAATAATAGAGCCAAATAATAGTGCCAAATAATAGCGAAAAAATAGCGCCAAAAAATAGCACCAATATTTTAACATTCATTAATAGCGCCAAATATTCATAATAGTGCCAATATATTAATAGCGGCAAATAATCGCACCCAATAATAGCGCCAAATAATAGTGCCAAATAATTGCGACAAATAACTACCCCAAATAACTGAGCCAAATAATTGTGCCAATTAATAACGCCAAATAATAGAGCCATATAATAGCGCCAAATATTATTTGGGGCCAAATATTCATAATAGCACTAAAAATAGCACCAAAAAATAGTGCCATATAATAGCGCCAATAATAGCGCCAAATAATAGCGCCAATAAGAGCACCAATATATTTATAGTGCCAAATAAAACTGCCAATGTATTCATAATAGAGCTAAATATAATAGCGCCAAATAATAGCGCCGGTATATATATAATAGTTCCAGTATTAGCGCCAATCTATTCATAGCGCGATTTATTCATAATAGCGCCAATATATTTATAGCGCCAAATAATTGCGCCTAATAATAGCGCCAAATAATTGCGCCAAATAATAGCTCCAATATTTTAACAGTCATTAATAGCGCCAAATATTCATAATAGTGCCAATATATTAATAGCGCCAAATAATTGTGCCTAATAATAGCAGCAAATAATATTGCCAAATAATTGCGCCAAATATTTTGCACCAAATAACTGCGCCACATAATAGCGCCATATAATACCACCGAATAATAGTGTCATATAATGGCGCCAAATATTCATAATAGCACCAAAAAATAGTGTCAATATACTTATAGCGCCAAATAATAGTGCCAATATATTCATAATAGGACCAATATATAATAGCGCCAATATATTCATAATAGTACCAATAATAGCACCAATAATAGCGCTAATATATTCAAAGCTCCATTTATTCATAATAGCGCAAATATATTTATAGCGCAAAATAATAGCACCAAATAATTGCGCAAAATAATTGCGCCAAATAATAGTACCAATATATTCATAATGTTGCCAATAATATTGCCAACAATAGCGCCAACATATTCATAGTGCCATTTATTCATAATTGTGCCTATATATTTATAGAAAAATAATAGAGCCTAATAATAGCACCAAATAATTGCGCCAAATAATTCCGCCAAATAATTTCACCAAATTATTGCGCCTAATAACAGCGCCATATAATAGCGCCAAATATTTTTTTGCGCAAAATATATAAATAGCGCCAATTTATTGCGCCAAATAATTACGCCAAATAATTGCGCCATATAATTGCACCTAATAATAGTTCCAAATAATAGCGCCATATAATAACTCCAAATATTCATAATAGCGCCGAATAATATCGCTAAATAATAGCGCCAAATAATAGCGTCGATAATAGCGTCAAATTATGGCGCCAATAATAGAACCAATATTTGGCGCCAATATTTTGCACCAAATAATAGCGTGTATATTTAAACATTAAATAATAGCACCAATAAAAGCGCCAATAACAGCACCAATAATATCACCAATAACAGCCCCAATATATAGCGCCAATATATTCATAGCGCCAAATAATAGCCTCATATAGTAGCCCCAAATATAATAGTGCGAAACAATCGCGCCAATATATAGCGCCAATAATAGCACCAATATATTCATAGTGCCATTTAATAGGGCCAAATAATAGCGCCATATAACAGCACCAAATATTAGGGCCATATAATAGCCCCATATAATAGCACCAAATAATAGCGCCATATAATAGCGCCAAATCTCTAAGCGCCAAATAATAGCGCCAAATAATATCTCCAAATAATAGTGCCAAATATTTGGCACCAAATACTAATAATATCGCCAAATAATAGGGTCAATAATAGCACCAAATAAAATAGCCAAATATTCATAATAGCGCCAAATATTTGGCGCCATATATTCATAGTAGTGCCAAATATTTTTTGGCGCCAAATAGTCATAATAGTGCCAAATTATAGCGCCAAATTATATCGCCAATAATTGCACCTAATAATAGCGCCAAATAATAGCGCCACATAATTACGCCAAATAATTGCACCAAATAATAGCGCCAATATTTTAACATTCATTAATATCGCCAAATATTAATAATAGCGCCAATATATTAATAGCGTCAAATAATTGCCCCTAATAATAGCACCAAATAATAGCACCAAATAATAGCGCCAAAAAACTGCGCCAAATAATAGCACCAAATAATACTGCCAAATAATTATGCCATATAATGGCGCCAAATATTTTTTGGTGCCAAATATTCATAATAGCGACAAAAAATAGCACCAAAAAATAGCGCCAAAAAATAGCTCCAATAATAGCACTAAATAATAGCGCCAATATATTAATAGTGCCAAATAATAGCGCCAATATATAATAGCATCAAATAATAGCGCCATATAATAGCACCAAATATTTTTTGGCCAAAAATATATAATTTTCTCCAATATATTGCACCAAATAATTGCACCAAATAATTGCGCAAAATAATTGTGCCAAAAAATAGCGCCAAATAATAGCGCCAAGAATAGCACCAATATATTTATAGTGCCAAATAATAGCGCCAATATATAGTAACACCAAATAATAGCGCCAATATATTCATAATAGTGCCAATAATAGCGCCAATATATTCATAGCGTCGTTTATTCATAATAGCACCTATATATTTATAGCGCAAAATAATTGAGCCTAATAATAGTGCCAAATAATTGCGCCAAATAATTGTGCCAGATAATTGCGCCAAATAATTGCACTAAATAATTGTTCCTAATAACAGTGCCAAATAATAGCTCCATATAATAGCGGCAAATATTTTTTTGCACAAAATATATAAATAGCACCAATATATTGCGCCAAATAATTGCACCAAATAATTTCATCTAATAATAGCGACAAATTTTTTTGGCGCCAAATATTCATTATAGCGCCAAATAATTGCGCCAAATAATAGCGCCAATAATAGCGTCAAATTATGGAAGCAATAATTGCGCCAATATTTGGTGCCAATATTTTGCACCAAATAATAGCGCCAATATTTAAACATTCAATAATCGTGCCAATAAAAGCGCCAATAATAGCACCAATAATAGCGCAAATAATGGCGCAAATATATAGAGCCAATGTATTCATAGAGCCATTTAATAACGCCAAATAATAGCACCATATAATTGCGCCAAATATTAGTGCCATATAATAGCGTCATATAATAGCGCCATATAATGGCTTCAAATAATAGCACCATATAATGGCACCAAATATAATAGCGTCAAATAATCGCGTCAATATATAGCACCAATATATATATATCGCCATTTAATAGGGCCAAATAGTAGCGCCATATAATAGCGCCAAATATTATGGCCATATAATAGCGCCATATAATAGCGCCAAATAATAGTGCCAAATATAAGAGCGCCAAAAAATAGTGCCAAATAATAGCAAAAAATAATATCGAGAAATAATAGCGCCAAATATTTGGTGCCAAATATTCATAACAGCATTAAATAATAGTGCCAATAATAGCGCCAAATAATAGAGCCTAATATTCATAATAGCGCCAATTATTTGGCGCCATATATTCATAGTAGTGCCAAGTATTTTTTGGCGCCAAATATTCATAATAGCGCCAAATAATAGTGCCAAATTATAGCTTCAATAAAAGCGCCAAATAATAGCGTCAATATTTGGCGACAATAATATTTGGGGCCAATATTTGGCGCCAATATTTGGCGCTATTATTTGGTGCCAAATAATAGTGTCAATATTTTAATATTCAATAATAGCGCTAAATATTCATAATGGCGCCAATATTTTAACATTCAGTATATTTTCAGTGTTATTTTAACATTCAATATAATAGCACCAAATATATTTTCAGTGTTATTTTAATATTCATAATAGCGCCAATATTTTAATAGCACCAATACTTTAATAGAACCAATATTTTAATAGAACCAATATTTTAATAGCACCAATATTTTAATAGTGCCAATTATAGACCCAAAGAATGGCGCCAAATATTATCTAGCGCCAAATAATAGGGCCAATATTTTAACATTCATTAATAGCACCAAATATTCATAATAGTTCCAATATATTAAAAGCGGCATATAATTGCGCCTAAAAATTGTGCCAAAGAATTGCGCTAAATAATTGCGCCAAATAATTGCGCAAAATAACTGCGCCAAATAATAGTGCCAAATAATAGCGCCAAATAATTGCGCCAAATAACAGCGCCAAATAATAGGGCCATATAATAGCGCCAAATATTTTTTGACGCAAAATATATAAATGGCATCAATATATTCATAGCGCCAAATAATTGAGCCAAATAATTATGCCAAATAATTGTGCCTAACAATAGCGCCAAACAATAGCCCCAAATAATTGCGCCAAATAATTGCGCCAGATAATTGCGCCAAATACGAGCGCAAAAAAATTTCGCCTAATAACAACGGCAAATAATAGCGCCATATAATAGCACCAAATAATTTTTGGTGCAAAATATATAAATAGCGCCAAATAATTACGCCAAATATTTATGCCAAATAACTGCGCCAAAAAATTGCGCCAAATAATACCGCCAAATAATACCGCCATATAATAGTGCCAAATATTTTTTGGCGCCAAATATACATAATAGCGCAAAAAATAGCGCTATATAATTGCACCATATAATTGCGCCTAATAATAGCGCCAAATAATAGCATCATATAATAGTGCCAAATATATTCTAGCGCCAAATATTTATTATAGCGCCAAATAATAGCACCAAAATAATAGCGCCAAATAATAGGGCAAATAATAGCATCAAATTATAGCGCCAATAATCGCGCCAATATTTGGCGCTATTTTTTTGTGCCAAATAATAGCGTCAAATTATGGCGCCAAAAATCGCGCCAATATTTGGCGATATTATTTTGCGCCAAATAATATCGCCAATATCTAAACATTCAATAATAGCGCCAATAAAAGCGCCAATAACAGCACCAATAATATCGCCAACAATAGCGCCAATATATAGCGCCAATAATAGTGCCAATATATTCATAGCGCCATTTAATAGTGCCAAACAATAGCGCCATATAATAGTGCCAAATTTTAGAACCATATAATAGGGCCATATAATAGCGCCAAATAATAGGGCCATATAATATCCCCAAATATAATAGCGCCCAATAATAGCTCCAATATATATCCCCAATAATAGCGCCAATATATTCATAACACCATTTAATAGGGCCAAATAATAGTGCCATATAATAGCGACAAATATTAGTGCCGTATAATAGCGCCAAATAATAGAGCCATATAATTGCCCCAAATATAATAGCGCCAAATAATAGCGCCAAATAATATCTCCAAATAATATCACCAAATATTTGGTGCTAAATATTCATAATAGCGCCAAATAATAGCGCCAATAATAGCGCCTAATAATAGTGCCAAATATTCATAATAGCGCCAAATATTTGGCGCTATATATTCATAGTAGCGCCAAATAATTTTTGGCACCAAATATTCATAATACCACCAAATAATGACACCAAATTATAACGCCAATAAAAGTGCCAAATAATAGCGCCAATAATAGCGCCAATATTTGGAACCAATATTTGGCCCCAATAATATTTGGCTCTAATATTTGGAACCAGTATTTGGCGCTAAATAATAGCTACAATATTTGGCACCAATATTTGGCACCAATAATATTTGGGGCTAATATTTGGCTCCAGTATTTGGCGCTATTATTTGGGGCCAAATAATAGCGCCAATATTTTAACATTCAATATATTTTCAGTGTTATTTAAACATTCAATATAATAGCACCAAATATATTTTCAGTGTTATTTTAATATTCCTAATAGCGCCAATATTTTAATAGCGCCAATATTTTAATAGCGCCAATATTTTAATAGCGCCAATAATAGCACCAAATAATAGCGCCAAATATTATTTGCACCAAATAATAGCGCCAAATATTATTTTGCGCCAAACAATAGTGCTAATATCTTAACATTAATTAATAGCGCCAAATATTCATAATAGCGCCAATATATTTATATAGCGGAAAATAATTACACCTAATAACTGTGCCATATAATAGCGCCAAATAATAGCGCCAAATAACAGCTCCATATAATAGCGCCAAATATTTTTAGGCGCCAAATATTCATAATAGCGCAAAAAAATAGCACCATATAATAGTGCCAATAATAGCGCCAAATAATATCGTCAATAATAGCGCCAAATAATTGTGGCAATATATTCATAATAGCTCCAATATATAATAACGCCAAATAATAGCACCAATATATTCATAATAGTGCCAATAATAGTGCCAATATATTCATATTACCATTTATTAATAATAGCGCCAATATATTTATAGCGCAAAATAATTGCGCCTCATAATAGCGCCAAATAATATCACCAAATAATAGCGCCAAATAATAGCGCCAAATAATTGCGCCATATATTTTTTGGCGCCAAATATTCATAATAGCGACAAAAAATTGCGCAAAAAAATAGCGCCAAAATATAGCGCAAAAAAAAAGCACCATATATTAGCACCAATAATAGCGTCAAATAATTGCGCCAATATATTTATAGCGCAAAAATAATTGCGCCTAATAATAGCACCAAAAAACAGTGCCAAATAATTGCACCAAATAATTGTGCCAAATAATTACACAAAATAATTACTCCAAATAATTGCGCAAAATAATTGCGCCTAATAAAAGTGCCAAATAACAGCGCCAAATAATAGCGCTATATAATAGCACCAAATATTTTTTGGTGCAAAATATATAAATAGCGCCAAATAATTTCGCCAAATAATTCTGCCAAATAATTGGGCCAAATAATTGCGCCTAATAATAGCACCAACTAATAGCGCCATATAATAGTGCCAAATTTCTTTGGCACCAAATATTCATAATAGTGTAAAATAATAGCGCCAAAATAATAGCGGAAAATAATAGCACCAATAATAGCGTCAAATTACAGGGCCAATAATCACGTCAATATTTGGCACTATAATTTTGCGCTAAATAATAGCGCCAATATTTAAACATTCAATAATAGCGCCAATAAAAGCGCCAATAAAAGCACCAATAATAACGCCAATAATTGTGCCAATATATAGCGCCAATTAATAGCGCCAAATAATAGTACCAAATAATAGCGCCATAAAATAGAGTCAAATATAAACGCCATATAATAGCGTCATATAATAGCGCCATATTATAGTTTCAAATAATAGCACCAAATATAATAGCACCAAATAATAGCACAAATATATAGCGCCAATAATAGCGCCCATATATTCATAACGCCATTTAATAGGGAAAAATAATAGCTCCATATAATAGCACCAAATATTAGCGCCATATAATAACGCCATATAATTGCGTCCAATAATAGTGTCATATAATAGCGCCAAATATAATAGCGCCAAATAATAACGCCAATTAATAGCGCAAAATAATATCACCAAATAATAGTACCAAATATTTTGCACCAAATATTCATAATAGCGCCAA
The DNA here is from genome assembly GCA_963277665.1 of Viscum album. Classification (NCBI taxonomy): domain Eukaryota; kingdom Viridiplantae; phylum Streptophyta; class Magnoliopsida; order Santalales; family Viscaceae; genus Viscum; species Viscum album. The sequence goes on from OY728127.1 coordinate 902,034,886, forward strand.
ATAATAGCGCCAAATAATAGAGCCAATAATAGTACCAAATAATAGATCCATATATTCATAATAACGCCAAATATTTTCGTCATATATTCATTGTAGCGTCGAATATTTTTCGCTGCAAATATTCGTAATAGTGCCAAATAATAGCGCCAAATTATATCGCCAACAAATGCGCCAAATAATAGCGCCAATAATAGCCCTAATATTTGGCACCAATAATATTTGGCGCCAATATTTGGCGCTATTATTTAGCGCCAATATTTTAACATTCAATAATAGCGACAAATATTCATAATAGTGCCAATTTTTTAACATTCAATATATTTTCAGTGTTAATTTAACATTCAATATAATAGCGCCAAATATATTTTCAGTGTTATTTTAATATTCATAATAGCACCAATATTTTAACAGCGCCGATATTTTAATAGTGCCAATAATAGTGCCAAATAATATCACCAAATATTATTTTGCGCCAAATAATAGCGCCAAAATATAGCCCCAATATTTTCACATTAATTAATAGCACCAAATATTCATAATAGCGTCAATATTTTAATAGCACAAATAATTGAACCTAATAATAGCACCAAATAATAGTGCCAAAGAATTGCGCAATATAATAACACCAAACATTTTTTGGCGCCAAATATTAATAATAGCGCCAAAAAATAGCATCATATAATAGCGCCAATAATAGCGCCAAATAATAGCGCCAATAATAGCGCCAATATATTAATAGCGCCAAATAATAACACCAATATATTCATAATAGCGCCAATATATAATAGCCCCAAATAATAGCACCAATATATTCATAATAGTACCAATAATACCTCCAATAATAGCGCCAATATATTCATACCGCCATTTATTCATAATAGCGTCAATATATTCATAGTGCCATTTATTCATAATAGCGCCACTATATTTATAGCACAAAATTATTGCGCCTAATAATAGTGCCAAATAATAGCGCCCAATAATTGCGCCAGATAATTGCGCCAAATAATTGCGCCAAATAATTGCGCAATATAATTGCGCGTAATAACAGCGCCAAATAATAGCACCATATAATAATGCCAAATATTTTTTGGTGAAAAATATATAAATAGCGCCAATATATTGCTCCAAATAATTGTGCCAAATAATTACGCCAAATAATTGCGCCTAATAATAGCACAATATAATAGCTCCAAATATTTTTTCGTGCCAAATGTTCATAATAGCAACAAATAATAGCGCCAAATAATAGCACCAAATAATAGCACCAATAATAGCGTCAAATTATGGCGCCAATAATCGCACCAATATTTGGCGCAATTATTTTGCGCCAAGTAATAGCGCAAATATTATAACATTCATTAATAGCACCAAATATTCATAATAGCACCAATATATTAATAGAACCAAATAATTGTGGCTAATAATAGCACCAAATAATTGCGGCAAATATTTGCGCCAAATAACTGGGCCAAATAACTGCGCCAAATAATACCGCCAAATAATAGCGCCAAAATTTTTTTGGTGCCAAATACTCATAATAGGGCCAAAAATTAGTGCCAAAAAATAGGGCCAATAATAGCGCCAAATAATAGCTCCAATAATAGCACCGATATATTCATAGCGCCAAATAATAGCGCCAATATATTCATAATAGCGCCAATATATAATATCACCAAATAATAGCGCCAATATATTCACAATTGTGCCAATAATAGCGCCAATAATAGAGCCAATATATTCATAGCTCCATTTATTCATAATAGCACCAATAAATTTATAGCGCAAAATAATAGCACCAAATAATAACGCCAAATAATTGCGTCAATTAATTTCGCCAACTAATTGCACCGAATAATTATTCCAAATAAATGCACCTAATAACAGCGCCAAATAAGAGCGTTAAATATTTTTTGGCACAAAATATATAAATAGCGTCAATATATTGCGCCAAATAATTGCGCCAAATAACTGCGCCAAATAAATGCGCCAAATAATAGAGTCATATAATAGCGCCAAATATTTTTTGGCGTCAAATATTCATAATAATGCCAAATAATAGTGCCAAATAATAGCGCCAATAATAGCTTCAAGTTATGGCGCCAATAATCACGCCAATATTTGGCGCTATTATTTTGTGCCAAATAAAAGCGCCAATATTTAAACATTCAATAAAAGCGCCAATAAAAGTTCCCATAACAGCACCAATAATAGCGCCAATTATAGCGCCAATAATAGCGCCAATATATTCATAGCGCCATTTAATAGCGCCAAATAATAGCGCCAAATATTGGTGCCATATAATAGCGCCGTATAATAGCACCAAATAATAACGCTATATAATAGTGCCAAATATAATAGCGCCAAATACTAGTGCCAATATATTGTGCCAATAATATCGCCAATATATTCATAGCCCCATTTAATAGAGCCAAATAATAGCGCCATATAATAGCACCAAATATTCGCACCATATAATAGAACGATATAATAGCGCCATATAATAGAGCCAAATAATAGCGCCATATAATAGCGCCAAATATAATAGCGCCAAATAATAGCACCAAATAATAGTGCCAAATAATTTTGCCAAATAATAGCACCAAATATTTGGTGCCAAATATTCATAATAGCGCCAAATAATAGCACCAATAATGGCGTCAAATAATAGAGCCAATTATTCATAATAGTGCCAAATATTTGGCGGCATATATTCATAGTAGCGCCAAACATTTTTTGGCGCCAAATATTCATAATAGCACCAAATAATAGCACCAAATTATAGCGCCAATAATAGGGCCAAATAATAGCCTCAATACTAGCACCAATATTTGGCGCTATTTTTTGACGCCAAATAATAGCGCCAATATTTTAACATTCAATAATGGCGCCAAATATTCATAATAGTGCCAATATATTTATAGCGCCAAATAATTGCGCCTAATAATAGCGCCAAATAATTAAGCCAAATAATAGTGCCAATATTTTAACATTCATTAATAGCGCCAAATATTCGTAATAGCGCCAATATATTAATAGCGCCAAATAAGTGGGCCTAATAACAGCGCCAAATATTTGCGCCAAATAACTGTGCCAAAAAATAGCTCCAAATAATAGTGCCAAATAATAGCGCCATATAATATTGCCAAATATTTTTTGGCGCCAAATATTCATAACAGCACCAAAAAATAGCGCTAAAAAATAGCGCAAATAATAGCGCCAAATAAGAGCACCAATAATAGCACCAATATATTCCTAGCGCCAAATAATAGCTCCAAATATTAGCGCCAATATATTCATAATATTACCAATAATAGCGCCAATAATAGCGCCAATATATTCATAGGGCCATTTATTCATAATAGGGCCAATATATTTCTAGCGCAAAATATATTCATAGGGCCATTTATTCAAAATAGTGCCAACATATAATATCGCCGAATAATAGCGCCAATATATTCATAATTGTGCCAATAATAGTGCCAATAATAGAGCCAATATATTTATAGCTCCATTTATTCATAATAGCACCAATAAATTTATAGCGCAAAATAATAGCACCAAATAATAGCGCCAAATAATTGCATCAAATAATTGCACCAAATAATTGCGCCAAATAATTGTGCCAAATAAGTTCACCTAATAACATCGCCAAATAATAGCGTTAAATATTTTTTGGCATAAAATATATAAATAGCGCCAATATATTGCGCCAAATAATTGCGCCAAATAATTGCGCGAAATAAATGCGCCAAATAATAGCGCCATATAATAGCGCCAAATATTTTTTGGCGCAAAATATTCATAATAGTGAGAAATGATAGTGCCAAATAATAGCGCCAATAATAGCGTCAAGTTATTACGCCAAGAATCACGCCAATATTTGGCGCCAATATTTGGCGCTATTATTTTGTGCCAAATAAAAGCGCCAATATTTAAACATTCAATAAAATCACCAATAGAAGATCCCATAACAAAACCAATAATAGCGCCAATTATAGCGTCATTGTATAGCGCCAATAATAGTGCCAATATATTCATAGCGCCATTTAATAGCGCCAAATAATAGCGCCATATAATAGTGCCAAATATTGGTGCCATATATTAGCGCCATATAATAGATCTAAATAATAACACTATATAATAGTGCCAAATATAATACAACCAAATAATAGCCCCAATATATAGCGCCAATAATATCGCAAATATATTCATATCGCTATTTAATAAGGCCAAATAATAATGCCATATAATAGCGCCAAATATTAGCGCCATATAATAGAGCGATATAATAGCGCCATATAATAGCGCCAAATAATAGCGCAATATACTAGCGCCAGATATAATAGCACCAAATAATAGCGCCTAATAATTTCGCCAAATAATAGCCCCCAAATATTTGGTGCCAAATATTCATAATAGCGCCAAATAATAGCGCCAATAATGGCGCCAAATAATAGAGCCAAATATTCATAATAGCGCCAAATATTTGGCGCCATATATTCATAGTAGTTCCAAATATTTTTTGGTGCCAAATATTCATAATATCGCCAAATAATGACGCCAAATTATAATGCCAATAAAAGTGCCAAATAATAGCGCCAATAATTGCGCCAATATTTGGCGCCAATATTTGGCCCCAATAAAATTTGGCGCTAATATATGGCACCAGTATTTGGCGCTATTATTCGGCGCCAAATAATAGCTACAATATTTGGCGCCAATATTTGGCACCAATAATATTTGGCGCTAATATTTGGATCCAGTATTTGGCGCTATTATTTGTCGCCAAATAATAGCACCAATATTTTAACATTCAATATATTTTCAGTGTAATTTTAACATTCAATATAATAGCGCCAAATATATTTTCAGTGTTATTCTAATATTCCTAATAGCAAAAATATTTTAATAGCGCCAATAATAACACCAAAAAATAGCGCCAAATATTATTTTGCACCAAATAACAGCGCCAAATATTATTTTGCACCAAAAAATAGTGCTAATATCTTAACTATAATTAATAGCGCCAAATATTCAAAATAGCGCCAATATATTTATATAGAAGCAAATAATTGGGCCTAATAACTGCACCAAATAATAACGCCAAATAATAGCGCCATATAATAGCGCCAAATATTTTTAGGCGCCAAATATTCATAATAGCGCAAAAAAAAAATAGCACCATATAATAGCACCAATATAATAGCGCCAAATAATATCGTCAATAATAGCGCAAAATAATTGTGCCAAAATATTCATAATAGTGCCAATATATAATAACGCCAAATAATAGCACCAATATATTCATAATAGTGCCAATAATAGCGCCAATATATTTATAATGCCATTTATTCATAATAGCGCCAATATATTTATAGCGCAAAATAATTGCGCCTAATAATAGCGCCAAATAATAGCACCAAATAATAGCGCCAATATATTTATATAGCAGCAAATAATTGGGCCTAATAACTGCGCCAAATAATAGCGCCAAATAATAGCGCCATATAATAACGCCAAATATTTTTAGGCGCCAAATATTCATAATAGCGCAAAAAAAATAGCACCATATAATAGCACCAATAATAGCGCCAAATAATATCGTCAATAATAGCACCAAATAATTGTGCCAAGATATTCATAATAGTTCCAATATATAATAACGCCAAATAATAGCACCAATATATTCATAATAGTGCCAATAATAGCGCCAATATATTTATAGTGCCATTTATTCATAATAGCGCCAATATATTTATAGCGCAAAATAATTGCGCCTAATAATAGCGCCAAATAATAGCACCAAATAATAGCGCCAAATAATAGCGCCAAATAATTGCACCAAATAGTTGCGCAAAATAATCGCGCCTAATAACAGCGCCAAATAATATCACTATATAATAGCGCCAAATATTTTTTGGTGCAAAATATATAAATAGCGACAATATATTGGGCCAAATAATTGCGCCAAATTATTGAGCCTAATAATAGCTCCAAATATTTTTTGGTGGCAAATATTAATAATAGCACCAAATAATGGTGCCAAATAATAGAGCCAAATAATAGATCCAAATAATAGCATCAAGTTATGGTTCCAATATTTTGACATTCAAAAATAGCACCAAGTATTCATAATAGCACCAATATTTTAATAGCGCCAATATTTTAATAGCGCCAATATTTTAATAGCGCCAATATTAGTACCAAATAAGAGCGCCAAATATTATTTGGCGCCAAATAATAGCGCAAAATAATAGCGCCAAAAAATAACGCCAATATTTTAACCTTCATTAATAGCACCAAATAATCATAATAGCGACAATATATTAATAGCGGCAAATAATTGCGCCTATTAATAGCGCCAAATAATATACCTAAATAATTGCGCCAAATATTTTTTGGAGCAAAATATTTGCGCCAAATATTTTTTGGCGCCAAATATTCATAATAGCGCCAAAAAAAAGCGCAAAAAATAGCACTATATAATAGCACCAATCATAGCGCCAAATAATAGCGCCAATAACAGCGCCAATATATTCATAGCGCCAAATAATAGAGGCAATATATTCATAATAGTGCCAATATATTATAACACCAAATAAATGCGCCAGTATATTCATATTAGTGCTAATAATAGCGCCAATATATTCATACCACCAAATATTCATAATAGCGCCAATATATTAATAGTGCCAAATAATTGCGCCTAATAATAGCACCAAATTATAGCACCAAATAAGTGCGCCAAATATTTCAGCCAAATAACTGCGCCAAATAATAGCGCCAAAAATAGCACCATATAATAGCTCCAAATATTTTTTGGTGTCAAATATTCATAATAGCGCCAAATAATAGCGCCAAATAAAACGCCAAATAATAGCGCCAAGTAATAGCACCAATAATAGCGTCAAATTATGGAACCAATAAGAGCCCCAATATATTCATAGCGCCAATATATTCATAATAGCGCCAATATATAATAGCGCCAAATAATAGTGTCAATATATTCATAATAGTGCCAATAATAGCGCCAATAATAGCGCCAACATATTCATAGTGCCATTTATTCATAATAGCACCAATATATTTATAGCGCAAAATAATTTCGCCTAATAATAGCGTCAAATAATAGCGCCAAATAATTTCACCAAATAATTGCGCCAAAAAATTGCGCCAAATAATTGCGCAAAATAATTGCGCCTAATAACAGCCCCAAATAATAGGAGCACATATAGCGCCAAATATTTTTTGGCAGAAAATATATAAATAGCGCCAATTTATTGCGCCAAATAATTGCCTTAAATAATTGCGCCAAATACTTGCGCCTAATACTTGCGCCTAATAATAGCGCCAAATATTTTTTGGCACCAAATATTCATAATAGCGCCAAATAATCCCCCCAAATAATAGCACCAATAATAGCATCAAATTATTGTGCCAATAATCGTGCCAATATTTTGCGCAATTATTTTGCGCCAAATTATAGCGCCAATATTTAATCATTCAATAATCGCGCCAATAAAAGCATCAATAACAGCACCAATAATAGCACCAATAATAGCACCAATATATTCATAGCGCCATTTAATAGCGAAAAATAATAGCACCATATAATAGCGCCAAATATAAGTGCCATATAATAGCCCCATATAATAGCGCAAATCATAGCGCCATATAATAGCGCCAAATATAATAGCGCCAAATAATAGCGCCAATATATAGCGCCAATAATAGCGCCAATATATTCGTAACACCATTTAATAGGGACAAATAATAGCGCCATATCATAACCCCATATAATAGCGCAAATCATAGTGCCATATAATAGCGCCAAATATAATAGCGCCAAATAATAGCGCCAACGTATAGCGCCAATATATTCGTAGCGCCATTTAATAGGGCCAAATAATAGCACCATGAAATAGCGCCAAATATTAGCGCCATATAATAGCGCCATATAATAGCGCCACATAATAGCGCCATATAATAGTGCCATATAATAGTGCCATATAATAGCGCCAAATATAATAGCGGCACATAATAGCGTCAGATAATAGCGCCAAATAATATCATCAAATAATAGCACCAAATATTTGGCGCCAAATATTCACAATAGCGCCAAATAATAGCGCAAATAATAGCGCTAAATAATAGAGCCAAATATTCATAATAGCACCAAATATTTGGCGTCATATATTCATAGTAGCGCCAAATATTTTTTGGCACCAAATATTCATAATAGCGGCAAATTATAGCACCAACAAAAGAGCCAAATAATAGCACCCATAATAGCGTCAATATTTGGCGGCAATCTTTGGCGCCAATTTTTGGCGATATTATTCGGCGCCAAATAATAGCTCCAATATTATAACATTCAATAATAGCGCCAAATATTCATAATAATGCCAATATTTTAATATTCAATATAATAGCACTAAATATATTTTCAGTGTTATTTTAATATTCATAATAGCACCAATATTTTAATAGCACCAATATTTTAATAGCACCAATATTTTAATGGCGCCAATAATAGCGCCAAAGTAAGGCGCCAAATATTATTTGGCGCTAAATAATAGCCCCAATATTTTAACATTTATTAATATCGCCAAATATTCATAATAGTGCCAATATATTAATAGCGGCATATAATTGCGCCTCATAATAGCGTCAAATAATAGTGCCAAATAATAGCGCCAAATAATAGCATCATATAATAGCGTCATATATTATTTGCCGCCAAATATTCATAATAGCGCCAAAAAATTGCGCAAAAAAATAGCGCCAAAAAATAGCGCAAAAAAAAGCACCATAAAATAGCGCCAATAATAGCGCCAAATAATTGCGCCAATATATTCATAGCACCAAATAATAGTGCCAATATATTCATAATAGCTCCAACAAATAATAGCGCCAAAAAATAGCGCTAGTATATTCATAATAGTGCCAATATTAGCAACAATATATTCATAGCACCATTTATCCATAATAGCGCCAATATATTTATAGCGCCAAATAATAGCGCCTAATAATATCGCCAAATAATAGCGCCAAATACTTTCGCCAAATAATTGTTCCAAATAATAGCACCAATATCTTAACATTCATTAATAGCGCCAAATATTCATAATAGATCCAATATATTAATAGTGCCAATATATTAATAGCGCCAAGCAATTGCGCCTAACAATAGCGCCAAATAATAGCACCGAATAATAGCGCCAAATAATAGCGCCAAATAATAGCACCAAATATTTGCACCAAATAACTACGCAAAATAATAGCGCCAATTAATACCGCCAAATAATAGCGCCATATAATGGCGCCAAATATTTTTTGGCACCAAATTTTCATAATAGCGCCAAAAAATAGCGCCAAAAAATAGCGTCAATAATTGCGCCGATATATTCATAATAGCATCAATATATAATAGTGCCAAATAATAGCAACTATATATTCATAATAGTGCCAATAATAGCACCAATAATAGCACCAATATATTCATAGATCCATTTATTCATAATAGCTCAAATATATTTATAGCGCAAAATAATAGCGCCCAATAATAGCGCCGAATAATTGCGCCTAATAACAACGCCAAATAATTGCGCCATATAATCGCGCGAAATATTTTTTTGTGCAAAATATATAAATAAAGCCAATATATTGCTCCAAATAATTGCGCAAAATAATTGCGTCAAATAATAGTGCCATATAATAGCGCCAAATATTTTTTGGCACCAAATATTCATAATAGCGCCAAATAATAGCGCCAAATAATAGCACCAAATAATAGCACTAATAATAGCATCAAATTATGGTTCCAATAATCAGGCCAATATTTGGCGCTATTATTTTGCGCCAAATTATAGCGCCAATCTTTAAACATTCAATAATAACGCCAATAAAAGCACCAATAACAACACCAATAATAGTGCCAATAATATTGCCATTATATAGCGCTAATAATAGCGCCAATATATTGATTGCGCCATTTAATAGCGCCAAATAATAGCGCCATATAATAGCCCCAAATATTGGCGCCATATAATAGCGCCATATAAAAGGGCCATATAATAGGGCCAAATAATAGCACCATATAGTAGCGCCAAATATAATATCGCCATATACTAGCGCCAATATATAGCACCAATAATATCACCAATATATTCATAGCCCCATTTAATAGGTCCAAATAATAGCGTCATATAATAGCGGAAAATATTAGCTCTATATAATAGTGTGATATAATAGTGCCATATAATAGCGCCAAATAATAGCGCCATATACTAGCACCAAATATAATAGCACCTAATAATTTCGCCAAATAATAGCCCCAAATATTTGGTGCAAAATATTCATAATAGCGCCAAATAATAGTGCCAAGTAATAGCGCCAATAATGGCACCAAATAATAGAGCCAAATATTCATAATAGCACCAAATATTTGGCGCCATATATACATAGTAGCGCCAAATATTTTTTGGCCCCAAATATTCATAATAGCGCAAAATAATAGCGCCAAATTATAACGCCAATAAAAGCGCAAAATAATTGAGCCAATAATAGCGCCAAATAATAGCGCCATATAATAGCGCCATATAATAGCACCAACTAGTTTTTGGCACCAAATATTCATAATGGCACCAAAAAATTGCGCAAAAAAATAGCGCCAAAAAATTGCGCAAAAAAAGCGCCATATAATAGTGCTAATAGTAGCGCTAAATAATTGCGCCAATATATTCATAGCACCAAATAATAGCACCAATATATTTATAGTAGCGCCAATAAATAATAGCGCAAAAAAATAGCACCAATATATTCATACTAGTGCCAATATTAGCACCAATATATTCATAGCGCCATTTATTCATAATAGAACCAATATATTTATAGCGCCAAATAATTGCACCTAATAATATCGTCAAATAATAGCACCAAATAATTGCGCCAAATAATTGTGCCAAATAATAGCGCCAATATTTTAACATTCATTAATAGCACCAAATATTCATAATAGCGCCAATATATTAATAGAGCCAATATATTAATAGAGCCAAATAACTGCGCCTAATAATAGTGCCAAATAATAGGGCCAAATAATAGCCCCAAATAATACAGCCAAATAATAGTGCCATATTTTCATAATAGCGCCAAAAAATATCGTCAATAATAGCTTCAATATATTCATAATAGCGCAAATATATAATAGTGCCAAATAATACCGCCTATATATTCATAATAGTGCCAATAATAGCGCCAATAATAGCGCCAATATATTCATAGCTCCATTTATTCATAATAGCGCAAATATATTTATAGCGCATAATAATAGCACCCAATAATAGCGTCAAATAATAGCGCTAAATAATTGCGCCAAATAATTATGCCAAATAATTGCGTCTAATTACAGCGCCAAATAATAGCGCCATATAATCGCACCAAATATTTTTTGGACCAAAATATAGAAATAGCGCCTATATATTGCGCCAAATAATTATGCCAAATAATTACGCCAAATAATAGCGCCATATAATAGCGCCAAATATTTTTCGGCACCACATATTCATAATAGCACCAAATAATAGCGCCAAATAATAGCGCCAATAATAGCGTCAAATTATGGTGCCAATAATCGCGCCAATATTTGGCGCTATTATTTTGCCCCAAATTATAGCGCCAATATTTAAAGATTCAATAATAGCACCAATAAAAACGCCAATAACAACACCAATAATAGCACCAATAATAGAACCATTATATAGTGGCAATAATAGCGCCAATATATTGATAACACCATTTAATAGCGCCAAATAATAGCGCCATATAATAGGGCCAAATATTGGCACCATATAATAGCACCATATAATAGGGCCATATAATAGTGCCAAATAATAGTGCCATATAGTTGCGCCAAATATAATAGCGCCAAATACTAGTGCCAATATATAGTGCCAATAATATTGCCAATATATTCATAGCCCCATTTAAAAGGGCCAAATAATAGCGCCAAATATTAGCGCTATATAATAGTGCCATATAATAGCGTCATATAATAGCGCGATATAATAGCGCCATATTGTAGCGCCAAATAATAGTGCCATATACTAGCACCAAATATAATAGCACCAAATAATAGCGCCATATAATTTCACCAAATAATAGCACCAACTATTTGCTGCCAAATATTAATAATAGCACCAAATAATACCGCCAACAATGGCGCCAAATAATAGAGCCAAATATTCATAATAAAGCCAAATATTTAGCGCCATATATTCATAGTAGTGCGAAATATTTGTTGGCGCCAAATATTCATAATAGCGTCAAATAATAGCACCAAATTATAGCGCCAATAAAAGCGCCAAAATATTTATAGCACCAAATAATAGCACCAATATTTGGTGCCAATAATATTTGGCGCCAATAATTGGCACTGTTATTTGGTGCCAAATAATAGCGCCTATATTTTAACATTCAATAATAGCGTCAAATATTCATAATAGCGCCAATATTTTAACATTCAATAAATTTTCAGTTTTATTTTAACATTTAATATAATAGTGCCAAATATATTTTCAGTGTTAATTTAATATTCATAATAGCACCAATATTTTAATAGCACCAATAATAGTGCCAAAAAATAGCGCCAAATATAATTTGGCGCCAAATAATAGTGCCAAATAATAGTGCCAAATAATAGCGAAAAATAGAGCCAAAAAATAACGGCAATATTTTAACATTCATTAATAGGGCCAAATATTCATAATAGTGTTAATATATTAAAAGCGGCAAATAATCGTGCCCAATAATAGCGCCAAATAATAGTTCCAAATAATTGTGACAAATAACTGCCCCAAATAACTGAGCCAAATAACTGTGCCAATTAATAACACCAAATAATAGCGCCATATAATAGCGCCAAATATTATTTGAGGCCAAATATTCATAATAGCGCTAAAAAATAGCGCTAAAAAATAGTGCCATATAATAGCGCCAATAATAGCGCCAAATAATAGCGCTAATAAGAGCACCAATATATTTATAGCGCCAAATAATAGCGCCAATATATTCATAATAGAGCTAAATATAATAGCACCAAATAATAGCGCCAATATATTTATAGCGCGATTTATTCATAATAGCGCCAATATATTTATAGCGCCAAATAATTGCGCATAATAATAGCACCAAATAATTGCGCCAAATAATTACGCCAAATAATATCGCTAATATTTTAACAGTCATTAATAGCGCCAAATATTCATTATAGTGCCAATATATTAATAGCGCCAAATAATTGTGCCTAATAATAGCGCCAAATAATATTGCCAATTAATTGTGCCAAATATTTTTCACCAAATACTACGCCACATAATAGCGCCAAATAATACCATCGAATAATAGTGTCATATAATGGCGCCAAATATTCATAATAGCACCAAAAAATAGCGCCAATATACTTATAGGGGCAAATAATAGCACCAATATATTCATAATAGCGCTAATATATAATAGCGCCAATATATTCATAATAGTGCCAATAATAGCGCCAATAATAGCGCTAATATATTCAAAACTCCATTTATTCATAATAGCGCAAATATATTTATAGCGCAAAATAATAGCACCAAATAATTGCGCCAAATAATTGCACCAAATAATAGCGCCAATATATTCATAATGTTTCCAATAATATTGCCAACAATAGCGCCAAAATATTCATAGTGCCATTTATTCATAATTGTGCTATATATTTATAGCAAAATAATAGAGCCTAATAATAGCACCCAATAATTGCGCCAAATAATTCTGCCAAATAATTACACAAAATTATTGCGCAAAATAATTGCGCCTAATAAGAGCGCCAAATAACAGCACCATATAATAGCGCCAAATATTTTTTTGCGCAAAATATATAAATAGCGCCAATATATTGCGCCAAATAATTACGCCAAATAATTGCGCCATATAATTGCACCTAATAATAGTGCCAAATAATAGCACCATATAATAGCGCCAAATATTCATAATAGCGGCGAATAATATCGCTAAATAATAGCGCCAAATAATAGCGCCAAATAATTTCACCTAATAATTGCGCCAAATAATTGCGCCAAATAATTGCACCAAATAATAGCGCCAATATTTTAACATTCATTAATATCTACAAATATTCATAATAGCGCCAATATATTAATAGCGCCAAATAATTGCGTCTAATAATAGCGCCAAAAATAGCGCCAAATAACGGCACCAAATAAGAGCGCCAAATAATAGCGCCAAATAATAGCGTCATATAATAGCGCCATTAATAAATAGCCCCATATAATAGTGCAAAATATTAGCGCCATATTATAGCCCCATATAATAGCGCAAATCATAGCGCCATATAATAGTGCCAATATATCGCGCCAATAATAACGCCAATATTTTCATAGCACCATTTAATAGGGCCAAATAATAGCGCCATAAAATAGCACCAAATATTAGCGCCAAATATTAGCACCATATAATAGCGCTATATAATAGTGCCATATAATAACACCAAATAATAGCGCCATATAATAGCGCCAAATATAATAGCGGCACATTATAGTGTTAGATAATAGCGCCAAATAATATCACCAAATTATATCACCAAATATTTGGCGCCAAATATTCATAATAGCACCAAATAACAGCGTCAAATTATGGCGCCAATAATTGCGCCAATATTTGGCGCTATTATATTGTGCCAAATAATAGCGGCAATATTTAAACATTCAATAATAGCGCCAATAACAGTACCGATAATAGCGCCAATAACAATACCGATAATAGCACCAATAATAGCGCCAATATATAGCGCCAATATATAGCTCCAATATATTCATAACGCCATTTAATAGTGCCAAACAATAGCGCCATATAATAGCGCCAAATATTAGTGTCATATAATAGTGGCATATAATAGTGCCATATAATAGCGCGAAATAATAGAGCCATATTATAGCGCCGAATATAATAGCTGCAAATAATAGAGCCAATATATATCACCAATAATAGCACCAATATATTCATAGTGCCATTTAATAGGGCCAAATAATAGCACCATATAATAGCGACAAATATTAGCGCCATATAATAGCGTCAAATATTAGCGGCATATAATAGCGCCAAATAATAGCGCCATATAATAGCGCCAAATATAATAGCACCAAATATAATAGCGCCAAATAATAGTGCCAAATAATAGCGCCAAATAATATCGCCAAATAATAGCACCAAATATTTGGCGCCAAATATTCATAATAGTGCCAAATATTTGGCACCATATATTCATAATAGCGCCAAATATTTTTTGGCGCCAAATATTCATAATAACGCCAAATTATAACGCCAAATTATAACGCCAATAAAAGCGCCAAATAATAGCGCCAATATTTGGCGCCAATATTTGGCACCAATAATATTTGGCTCCAATATTTGGTGCTAGTATTTGGCACTATTATTTGGCACCAAATAATAGCGCCAATATTTTAACATTCAATAATAACACCAAATATTCATAACAGCGGCAATATTTTAACATTCAATATATTTTCAGTGTTATTTTAACATTCAATATAATAGACCCAAATATATTTTCAGTGTTATTTTAATATTCATAATAGCGCCAATATTTTAATAGCACCAATATTTTAATAGCGCCAATAATAGCGCCAAATATATTTTCAGTGTTATTTTAATATTCATAATAGCGCCAATATTTTAGTTGCGCCAATATTTTAATAGTGCCAATAATAGCGCCAAATAATGGTGCCAAATATTATTTGGCGCCAAATAATAGTGAAAAAAATAGCGCCAATATTTCATTAATAACACCAAATATTCATAATAGTGCCAATATATTAATAGCCGCAAATAAAAGCCCCAAATAGCTGCGCCAAATATTAGCACCAAATAACTGCGCCAAATAATTGCGCCAAATAATAGCGCCATATAATAGCGCCAAATATTTTTTGGTGCCAAATATTCGTAATACCGCCAAAAAATAGCGCCAAAAAATAGTGCAAAAAAATAGAGCCATATAATAGCGCCATATAATAGTGCTAATAATAGTGCCAATAACTGCGCCAATATATTCATAGCGCCAAATAATAGAGCCAATATATTCATAATAGCGCCAATATATAATAGCGCCAAATAATAGCGCCTGTATATTCATAATAGTGCCAATATTAGCGCCAATATATTCATAGCGCCATTTATTCATAATAGCGCCAATATATTTATTGTGCCAAATAATTGCGTCTCATAGTAGCGCGAAATAATAGCGCCAAATAATTGCGCCAAATAATTATGCCAAATAATAGAGCCAATATTTTAACATTCATTAATATTGCCAAATATTCCTAATAGCGCCAATATATTAATAAAGCCAAATAATTACGCCTAATAATAGCACCAAATAAGAGCGCCAAATAATTGCACCAAATATTTGCACCAAATAACTGCGCCAAATAATAGCTCCAAATAATACTGCCAAATAATAGCGCCATATAATAGTGCCAAATATTTTTTGGCACCAAATATTCATAATAGCGCCAAAAAATAACGCCATATAATAGCGCCAAATAACTGCTTCAAATAATAGCGCCAAATAATACCGCCAAATAATAGCGCCATATAATAGCGCCAAATATTTTTTGGCGCAAAATATTCATAATAGCACCAAAAAATATCGCTATATAATAGAGACAAATAATTGCGCCTAATAATAGCACCAATATATTCATAATAGTGCCAATATATTATAGTGCCAAATAATAGCGCCATTAATTCATAATAGCGCCAATATATTTATAGCGCCAAATAGTTGCGCCTAATAATAGTACCAAATAATTGCGCCAAATAATTGCTCCAAATAATAGTACCAATATTTTAACATTCATTAATAGCACCAAATATTCATAATAGAGCCAATATATTAATAGCGCCAAATAAGTGCGCTAAATAATAACGACAAATAATAGCACCAAAAAATAGCACCATATAATAGCACCAAGTATTTTTTGGTGCCAAATATTCATAATAGCGCAAAATAATAGCGCCAAATAATAGCGCCAAATAATAGCGCCAAATAATAGCACCAATAATAGTGTCAAATTATGGCGCCAATAATAGCACCAATATATTCATTGCGCCAAATAATAGCGCCAATATATTCATAATATCGCCAATATATAATAGCATCAAACAATAGTGCCAATATATTCATAATAGTGCCAATAATAGCGCCAATAATAGCGCCAATATATTTATAGCGCCATTTATTCATAAGAGCGCCAATATATTTATAGCACAAAATAATTATGCCTAATAATAGCGTCAAATAATAGCGCCAAATAATTGCGCCAAATAATTGTGCCAAATAATTGCGCAAAATAATTGTGCCTAATAACAGCACCAAATAATAGCGGCATATAATAGCGCCAAATGTTTTTTGGCGGAAAATATATAAATAGCGCCAATTTATTGCGCCAAATAATTGCGCCAAATAATTGCGCCAAATACTTTCGCCTAATAATAGCGCCAAATAATAGCACCATATAATAGCGCCAATAATAGCATCAATAATAGCGCTAATAATAGCACCAATAATAGCACCAATATATTCATAGCGCCATTTAATAGCACAAAATAATAGCACCATATAATAACGCCAAATATAAGCGCCATATAATAGCCCCATATAATAGCGCAAATCATAGCATCGTATAGTAGCGCCAAATAATAGCGCCAATATATCGCGCCAATAATAGCGCCAATATATTCGTAGCGCCATTTAATAGGGCCAAATAATAGCACCAATAATAGCACCAATAATAGCACCAATAATAGCGCCAATAATAGCACTAATAATAGCGCCAATAATAGCACCAATAATAGCGCCAATAATAGAACCAATAATAGAGACAAAAATAGCACCAATATTGTCACGACCCCCTCCCCACAAAGTGTACCCCTCCTGGGCCGGCAATGTAAAAAGGGAGATAATGACCCCCGAGTCCCGCTTCCAGTAGGCCCCGGGTTGGCGACTAGCACCGAGGGTATAATACACACACAAATGGGAGGCATTACCCTCTAAGAGAACACATACAGAAGAGAGAGATAGAATAGAATCCAACCAACTCCAACTCATAACTGAAATGTAAAAGAAACCCAAGTACATATATGAAATGTCATGCAAAAGTACTACAACTGAAAGGGGAAACTAAAAGTACCCAAAAGAAAGTAAAACGACAGCGACCACAAGCCCGAACAGCTCCTCCTCCAACCGCAAGCTAGTAGCAACCAGCTTGATCTCCAACCTGCTCCAAGTGACCTGAAAAACAGTTTATATGTACATAGGGTGAGTATAACAGTATACTCAGTAGGATCCTCCCCAAGACTCTCGTGCAAAAGTAAAGAAAGCATGCTAAAGCCCAGTGAACAACAAGTGAAACTAACTCGTCACCTAAACAGGTATACTATGTTCCCAACCTCACCATGGCTACTCTCACCAAGTAACGCATACAAGAATATAGCATGTAGTAAAGAATATCAAGGGTACCCCGCTACTACTTCCCCACTGGTTTGCCGCTTTGCCCCAACGACATACGTCCTGTGCATCTCTCTCCAAAGGCTTGCCCGTATCAACATGGGTCAAGCTCCACAATCTGCACCACGTGCACCACATAGGCTTGCCCGCAGACACCTGGGCTAAGCTCCACACAATCCTCACAACCAAAAGTAAATAGGTAGTTTCCGGGAGCCACCACAGCTCGAATAATGTGTATCATACGTCGGGTATTATACCTGAAGCCATTACAGCCCATACACCGAGTAAGGATCCTCAAGCCATCACAGCCTATACACGTTACACCTATAATAGTCCATAGGATACTATATCCAGAATATATGTGTGTGAAATAACCACAAGCCATTACAGCCCTCTACACACATATATGGGTAAAACTAACCACTGTGCCTACAAGCACTAAGTTCTACCAAGAGAAGAGAGCGGGGCCAATGGGGGTAGTCATCCATTCAACCTCCCATCAGAATGTTGGGGAAAACACCCCCCCAGGCCTCAGAATCCCCGGGGTGTCAGTTGCCCTTACCGACAGGGTGGAGTAGCGTATAGAAACACAAAAAGTACAGAGTATATAAGTAACTCACATCCACACTATGGGCATTACCTAGTCTTAGATACAACTGCAGCTAACGTCTCTCAGACTCCAGGCTGCTACTTCTAAGACTAGGTATCCTATAAGCACACAACCAATTGAAGAGCTTTATTGGATTACTCCATTCTCATTTATCAGTTCCACTGTACATTAGTTAATTCTTTAAGCATTAATTAAGATTGAACAATTCCCCATTTAACTGAAATGGTGTCACTTTCAATACAACTGCTCCTTTTTAAGATTCACATCACCTTTAAATTCTAGCATCTCCATCCCCGTGTATTTTCACCATTTAATCAAACGTTCATTACAGAAATACTTTTCCACATTCCCAGGCATTCTATAAAAACATCCTATGCTTCTAAACACAAAGGAGGCTCAACACGGTGAGTAGATATACTACCCGTCGAGTCTTTTCCGCCTATAGAAAGAGCATAGACCCATCCTCCATCGAGAGGCTAAACACGGAAAGCACGTGGCATACCCCGCGTGTCTTCGCCTCCTTCAGAATGAGGGTAAGCAAGACCAGCTGCCTTGAGCAGTGGGGAAAAGCAAGGCAGATTAACATTCAAGAAAACCACAAGCAACCAGCAACCACATCCGTCCCATTCCATCACCCCCGGTGTCCTCCCTGACACCCATATGCATAAACCGATGCATCTCGCCACACTAGGCATCATCCGCTGCCACAACTATAAGGACTCCATGCCTCCACATATCACAACAACCATCCAGGCTCACATCACAGCACAAGCAGCAGGAAAACAAACATCACAAAATGGGCTCTCGGCCCTTTAACAAACAAGAGGGTAACTCAGAACCCTTTTTGAAATTCCCACATAATCTGTTCTCTAAACCATATTGAATTAACAGATTTGTAATTCGTAGGTTCCAATCATGGATACCTAATCAGTAAGCTATCACAATTAAATAACCATGCTTACTTCCCTAATTTGATTATCCTCAAATTAGAACAACTGCAACAACAGCAATAACCAGATTAATAACATGCCTCTTTATCTTTAGCCAATTAATTAACAACTAATTTTGGCTTTACGTTCATTATCAATTTACATCATGAACGAACAACAAAGTCAAAGAAAACATAGGTATCACTATATCTAGGAAAACATGAGGCAAACCGTTATCACGGTATAAAGCAACAACATGCGATCAACCAATTCTTTTAATCCGGTTCAAGTATTTAATTAGGTCAATTTCATTGTGATCCAAAGAGATAAATCATGCTAATTCCACGATTGCACATATACAATTAGAGAAGCCATGAATCCCCTACCTCGAAGAGTTCTTGACGTCCTTTATCCACACAGCAGGTCACGATCCTCCCCTCGCAACAACTTATGTGGAAGAATGATCGACATAGCTTGGTTGCATCCAACAGAGTGGGACTGATCCTAGGAGTAAGGGTTGTTTGTGCAGCTCCTACGGAAAGTATTGAAAGGTTCTAGCGCCTCTTAGTTAAGAACAAAGGGAAGGAACAAGGGAGAATGATATCTCGTCCCTTTTTAAGATTTAACGAGGTGACGGTTTAAGATCCGGTTAATTCTCCATTAAAAACGGATCGCATTAACCCACGCGGTTTGACCACGTAAAACATTCCAAGACTTAGGAATAATTAATATAGGATTTATGGCATTTGAATCGGCCTTAAGAGCCCTTAAAATAAGGCTTTAAATGTATTTTACGTCAAAGGAAACGTCAAAAGGGGCAAAACTGTTGGAGTCTGGAAACACTGTTCACCCACCGTTACTGTACATGAAACTGATCTGTGAAACTGATCTGTCACACCGATCTGTGAAACTGATCTGTGAAACTGATCTGTCTCACCGATCTGTCTCACCGATCTGTCTCCCCGATCTGTCTCACCGATCTGTCTCACCGATCTGTCTCACCGATCTGTCTCACCGATCTGTCTCACCGATCTGTCTCACCGATCTATCTCACCGATCTGTGAAACTGATCTGTGTAACCGATCTGTCTCACCGATCTGTGAAACCGATCTGTCTCACCGATCTATGAAACTGATCTGTCTCACCGATCTGTGAAACGGATCTGTGTAACCGATCTGTCTCACCGATCTGTGAAACCGATCTGTCTCACCGATCTGTGACACTGATCTGTCTCACCGATCTGTGAAACTGATCTGTCTCACCGATCTGTGAAACTGATCTGTCTCACCGATCTGTGAAACTGATCTGTCTCACCGATCTGTGAAACTGATCTGTCTCACCGATCTGTGACACTGATCTGTCTCACCGATCCGTGAAACTGATCTGTCTCACTGATCTGTTACTGTTCATAAAACTGGAAACACTGTTCACAGAACTAGAAAATTGGCAAAGTGTTGGGGATAAGTCCCCTAGACCTCCCGGAACACCTCCAACACCAACATTTCACACAGTAATGGACCAGAGAGGTCCGGGCCATTACATTAGATACCTCTCAGAACATTCTCTTCCTCGAGAATTAAAAACCAACCCAGAAGAAAAGAGGGGTCTGAACAACCACCCCATAAGATACCTCTCAGGGGAAAACCACCATGAGTTGTTCGAAAGCTGGAACAAAACTATGACATCCGGGAACAAACAATCCATACCCAAACAATTCATTCACAACATCACATCAAAGGTACATAAACAAAACATGAAAGGTCCAACCACAGAGAAAATATCATTACATGAAAGGAGTTAAACATTAAACAACTCTGGGTACTGAGCACGTATCTGTGACTCACGCTCCCAGGTACTCTCCTCCATGCCACCATGTCTCCACAAGACACGAACTAAAGGAATAGAACGCCCACGCAACACCTTCTCCTTGTGGTCTTGGATCTCCACAGGTCGCTCCTCGAAGGTTGCATCATCATCAATATCGATCTCTCCCCAATCGATAACATGAGATTCATCATGAAGATAATGACGGAGCTGCGATACATGAAAAACATCATGTATCCGACTCATCCAAGGGGAAAGTGCTACTCGATATGCCACAGCTCCAACACGAGCTAACACCTCGAAAGGCCCAACAAAACGGGGAGAAAGCTTACTTCCGCGACCAAACCTTCGCTGCCCACGACGGGGAGTCACCTTCAGAAACACATGATCCCCAACATTAAACTCTATGGGTCTCCTTCTTTGATCCGCATAAGATTTCTGACGATCTTGTGCTGTCTTCATCCTCTCACGAATCACTTGAACCATCTCCGTCGTATTTTGCACTAGTTCTGGTCCGAGAATTGCTGACTCTCCGACCCCAATCCAGCACAACGGAGAACGGCATGGCCGGCCATACAAGGCTTCAAACGGCGCTATGCCGATGGTAGAGTGAAAAATATTATTGTAAGAGAACTCTACCAAAGGTAAGTGCTTCACCCATGAACCTCCAAAATCAAGAACACAAGAGCGCAACATGTCTTCAAGAGTTTGGATGGTTCGCTCTGTCTGACCATCCGTTTGAGGATGAAAAGCAGTGCTAAGGCATAGTTGAGAGCCAAAAGCATGCTGGAGACCTCTCCACACCCTCGAGGTAAAACGAGGGTCTCGATCAGAAATGATCATCTTAGGAACTCCGTGAAGCCTCACCACCTCCTCCAGATACTGCCTCGACAAAACCTCCACTGAGCTCGACTCCTTGATTGCTATGAAGTGGGCCGATTTAGTTAAACGATCCACTACCACCCATATAGCATCATGTCCTCCCGGAGCTCGAGGTAAACCTATAACAAAGTCCATTGATATGTCC
Source organism: Viscum album (assembly GCA_963277665.1). Classification (NCBI taxonomy): domain Eukaryota; kingdom Viridiplantae; phylum Streptophyta; class Magnoliopsida; order Santalales; family Viscaceae; genus Viscum; species Viscum album. The sequence continues at coordinate 902,057,865 of OY728127.1, forward strand.
TCCCACTTCCACTGAGGAATCTCTAAGTGCTGGAGAAGACCACCAGGAACACGGTGTTCGGCCTTCACCTTCTGGCAGACTAAACATCGAGACACACATTCTGCAACTGAACGCTTCAGCCCAGGCCACCATAACTGACTCCTCAAGGATCGATACATCTTCGTCACACCAGGATGTACAGCTAAGGGCGAGCTATGGAACTCTCGGAGAACCGTCTCGCGCATCGCCAAGGGAACAAAAAGCCTATCATGATACAACACTCGGTGTTGTTCATCCTCTGACCAACCATCAGGGGCCTCCCCACAAACAACTCTGTCTCTCAAAACTTCCACCTCTAGATCACCCAACTGAGACTCTTCCACCTTTTGCATCAGGGATGATTGCACCGTCATCTGGAAAAGACAAACTCTTCCCCCAACTTCTCCCATATCAAGATGCAAAGCTGCTAGCTCTTCCATCCCTCTCCAGGAATCACCAGATTCACGCACAACATCATTACGTGACTTTCGGCTCAGTGCATCAGCAACAACATTTCCCTTCCCAGGTGTATACGATATTTTGAAGTCGTATTCCTGCAAGAACTCCATCCACCGACGCTGCCGCAAGTTCAAATCCCGCTGAGAGAAAACATACCTCAAACTCTTATGATCGGTGAAAACCACAAAGCGCTCGCCAATGAGGTAATGTCTCCACAACTTCAGTGCAAACACCACGGCTGCCAACTCAGGATCATGGGTGGCATAGTTGCGTTCATGGGGACGCAACTTCCGAGACCCATAAGAAACAACTGACCTCTGCTGCATGAGAACACAGCCTAGCCCTAGATGTGAAGCATCACAGAAAACATCAAACTGGACTCCCTCCGCTGGAAGACAAAGGACTGGAGCACTTACCAACTTCTCCTTTAGATACTCGAAAGCTGTCTGACACTGATCAGTCCATATGAACGCTTGATCCTTCCTGGTCAAAGCTGTCAGAGGAGTTGCAACTCGGGATAAATTAGCCACAAACCTCCTATAATAGCCTGCGAGACCAAGGAAACTTCGCACCTCTGACACGGTATTGGGGGCTGGCCAAGACACCACTGATTCTATCTTCAAAGGATCCACAGCTACTCCCTGTTGGGACACAACATGTCCCAAGAAACGAACTTCTCGAGCCCAGAACTCACACTTGGACAACTTCCCAAACAACCGATGTTGGCGAAGAACTCCCAAAACAGCTCGTAGATGTTCTGCATGCTCTTCTTCAGATGTGGAGTACACAAGGATGTCGTCAATGAAAACCACAACAAACTTGTCCAAGAATTCACGGAACACAGCATTCATCAACCCCATGAAAACAGCTGGAGCATTTGTCACGCCGAATGGCATTACAACAAACTCATAATGCCCATGACGACAGCGGAAAGCAGTCTTCGGGATATCCTCATCCTTTACACGCATCTGATGATATCCTGACCGCAATTCGATCTTTGAAAACCAACTTGCACCCTTCAGTTGATCGAATAGGTCATCAATCTGTGGGAGAGGATAACGGTTCTTTATTGTCACTTTGTTTAAGCGACGATAATCGACGCACAACCGCAAACTGCCATCAGCCTTTTTCACGAACAAGACTGGTGCACCCCACGGTGACACACTTGGCCGAACAAAACCACACTGCAATAGACCATCGAGCTGAATACGTAGCTCCCGTAACTCAGAAGGGGCCATCCTATATGGAGACATAGAGATGGGAGACGCTCCTGGCTGTAGCTCGATCCCAAACTCGATCTTCCGTCGAGGGGGTAAGGATACAACCTCTTCTGGAAAGACATCAGGGTACTCTTCTACGACCCTAGGAAACGCCAGCTGTTGAACCTCTAAAGAACTCAGCATCATCCCAGCCATCATGGATGATAAGGATGAGACTCGTCTATGACTCATCCGAGGATCTCTCTCACCAATAAACACTACTTCCTCTCCATCTTCATCAAAGAAAACGACCTTCTTCCTGTAGCAATCCACAATAGCCTGCACCGAATACAACCAATCCATGCCGAGGATGACATCATATGGTTGTATTCGTAAACATAGGAAATCTCCCCAAGAGCGGTGCTGCCCCAACACTAGCTCACAGTCTCTACATACTTCAAACAAGCTAGCTCGACCTCCAACTGGCGTAGTCAACGCCAAGGGCACTGGAAGCCTCTCTACCTCAAGTCCCAAAGTGTGGACAAGGGTAAGGGATATAAAGGAGTGTGTCGCTCCTGAATCAAACAAGGCATACACCAAGGTAGAAAACAAGCAAAGGGTACCTCGGACGACGTCTGGCTCGCCTGGAGCGGGCAACGCTAGAGCATGAAGCTGACCACGACCACCTCCACGGCCTCTCTGACCCTGATGACGACCACCACCACGGTCGCGCTCTGCTCTCTGAGGACGGGGAGCGTCATGGGGCTGTCCTCTTCCTGCTCCATCTACCCTCTGGTGATCTAAAGCTGGTGCAACCTGTTGCTGCTGCCTCGGCTGGAACTGCCTCAACGGAGGAACCTGGAGTGGAGCGCCTGGTGCAAGATGACTGCTCTGAAAAGTTGGGCACTCCCGCTGCTGATGACCACGTCCACCACAAGAAAAACAAGCGCCTGATCCCTTGGCATAGGTCTGAGAGTTGCTACCTCCGGAGAAATGAGATGGGAAGGGCTGGGACCTACCCCTAGGTGAACGGAAACTCTTCTGTCCTGAAAACCGGGAACCCCGGACCACAGCTCTGCTTCTTGAGGAATCATGACGATTCCCCTCTCGTGACGATCCGGTCCTAGCCAAAGTCCTCTCAACAACCTCTGCCCTTGCCAGCACCTCAAGATATGTCTTCATCATAAATGGGGTGACCTGGCGCTGGATCTCTGGACGCAAAGCCTCCTCGAAATGCCTCGCCCTGGCCTCATCATCTGGTAACAGGTCTGAAGCATATCGTAGAAGGTTCCTGAAACGGATTCCAAACTCCCGAACACTGGAGCTCCCCTGTCGAAGGGTAAGAAGCTCCTGGCGACTGGATGCCTTCGCAGTCGAAGAAAGAAACTCGACTCTAAACCTGTCTCGAAACTCCTCCCATGAGATCGCTGACTCCTCACGATCCTCGAGGAACAAGAACCACCACTGTCTCGCTGCTCCACGCAACATCGTCACAACCAAGGACACCCAGTGTTCCTTCCGAGCACGAATCGAACTGAAGCCTATCTCGACCTCCTCCAACCAGTCTTCTGTGACTGCATCTGAAACGGAGCCCTCGTACTTCTGTAGACTCTGGCGCTGAAACTCTCGGAGTGTCTTCCTCCAAGTGTCATCGTCGTCAACCTCTACCCGGCGGCGATCTGCTGGAACAGCCTGCTGGGCACCTTCTGCGCAAACCTGACGGGGACGCCGACCTGGAGCCATACCTGTAAAATAACAATCGTTAGAGCTCCTAAGCCTGGAATATGGAAGACTCATCATTAATTAATTAATTATTTTGTTTTATTAATTTTAGGTTACCTATCCCAAGGTCTACCCATTCAAACACAGGCGCAAGGAATAATGATGCATGATCCTTTCCTAGGTCTCTACCCTGCAACCAGTATCACTTTGTTTAGTAGCCATCGTAAACTTAAAGGTCCATGCAACAGATCATAGGGGGCCCTGAACGCCTATGTCTCTGCCGGTCTCCAGTGTTTACCCCACTTGCTAAACATGAATGACACCGTCGCCCTACCATACCATCCATCCTCACCTGTGCCTAACTCCAAACTCCATCCTATCCCTCGACCAGACCTCTGATACCACTCTGTCACGACCCCCTCCCCACAAAGTGTACCCCTCCTGGGCCGGCAATGTAAAAAGGGAGATAATGACCCCCGAGTCCCGCCTCCAGTAGGCCCCGGGTTGGCGACTAGCACCGAGGGTATAATACACACACAAATGGGAGGCATTACCCTCTAAGAGAACACATGCAGAAGAGAGAGATAGAATAGAATCCAACCAACTCCAACTCATAACTGAAATGTAAAAGAAACCCAAGTACATATATGAAATGTCATGCAAAAGTACTACAACTGAAAGGGGAAACTAAAAGTACCCAAAAGAAAGTAAAACGACAGCGACCACATGCCCGAACAGCTCCTCCTCCAACCGCAAGCTAGTAGCAACCAGCTTGATCTCCAACCTGCTCCAAGTGACCTGAAAAACAGTTTATATGTACATAGGGTGAGTATAACAGTATACTCAGTAGGATCCTCCCCAAGACTCTCATGCAGAAGTAAAGAAAGCATGCTAAAGCCCAGTGAACAACAAGTGAAACTAACTCGTCACCTAAACAGGTATACTATGTTCCCAACCTCACCATGGCTACTCTCACCAAGTAACGCATACAAGAATATAGCATGAAGTAAAGAATATCAAGGGTACCCCGCTACTACTTCCCCACTGGTTTGCCGCTTTGCCCCAACGACATACGTCCTGTGCATCTCTCTCCAAAGGCTTTCCCGTATCAACATGGGTCAAGCTCCACAATCTGCACCACGTGCACCACATAGGCTTGCCCGCAGACACCTGGGCTAAGCTCCACACAATCCTCACAACCAAAAGTAACTAGGTAGTTTCCGGGAGCCACCACAGCTCGAATAACGTGTATCATACGTCGGGTATTATACCTGAAGCCATTACAACCCATACACCGAGTAAGGATCCTCAAGCCATCACAGCCTATACACGTTACACCTATAGTAGTCCATAGGATACTATATCCAGAATATATGTGTGTGAAATAACCACAAGCCATTACAACCCTCTACACACATATATGGGTAAAACTAACCACTGTGCCTACCAGCACTAAGATCTACCAAGAGAAGAGAGCGGGGCCAAAGGGGGTAGTCAGCCATTCAACCTCCCATCAGAATGTTGGGGAAAACACCCCCCCAGGGCTCAGAATCCCCGGGGTGTCAGTTGCCCTTACCGACAGGGTGGAGTAGCGTATAGAAACACAAAAAGTACAGAGTATATAAGTAACTCACATCCACACTATGGGCATTACCTAGTCTTAGATACAACTGCAGCTAACGTCTCTCAGACTCCAGGCTGCTACTTCTAAGACTAGGTATCCTATAAGCACACAACCAATTGAAGAGCTTTATTGGATTACTCCATTCTCATTTATCAGTTCCACTGTACATTAGTTAATTATTTAAGCATTAATTAAGATTGAACAATTCCCCATTTAACTGAAATGGCGTCACTTTCAATACAACTGCTCCTTTTTAAGATTCACATCACCTTTAAATTCTAGCATCTCCATCCCCGTGGATTTTCACCATTTAATCAAACATTCAATACAGAAATACTTTTCCACATTCCCAGGCATTCTAGAAAAACATCCTATGCTTCTAAACATAAAGGAGGCTCAACACGGTGAGTAGATATACTACTCGTCGAGTCTTTGCCGCCTATAGAAAGAGCATAGACCCATCCTCCATCGAGAGGCTAAACACGGAAAGCACGTGGCATACCCCGCGTGTCTTCGCCTCCTTCAGAATGAGGGTAAGCAAGACCAGCTGCCTTGAGCAGTGGGTAAAAGCAAGGCAGATTAACATTCAAGAAAACCACAAGCAACCAGCAACCACATCCGTCCCCTTCCATCACCCCCGGTGTCCTCCCTGACACCCATATGCATAAACCGATGCATCTCGCCACACTAGGCATCATCCGCTGCCACAACTATAAGGCCTCCATGCCTCCACATATCACAACAACCATCCAGGCTCACATCACAGCACAAGCAGCAGGAAAACAAACATCACAAAATGGGCTCTCGGCCCTTTAACAAACAAGAGGGTAACTCAGAACCCTTTTTGAAATTACCACATAATCTGTTCTCTAAACCATATTGAATTAACAGATTTGTAATTCGTAGGTTCCAATCATGGATACCTAATCAGTAAGCTATCACAATTAAATAACCATGCTTACTTCCCTAATTTGATTATCCTCAAATTAGAACAACTGCAACAACAGCAATAACCAGATTAATAACATGCCTCTTTATCTTTAGCCAATTAATTAACAACTAATTCCGTCTTTACGTTCATTATCAATTTCCATCATGAACGAACAACAAAGTCAAAGAAAACATAGGTATCACTATATCTAGGAAAACCTGAGGCAAACCGTTATCACGGTATAAAGCAACAACATGCGATCAACCAATTCTTTTAATCCGGTTCAAGTATTTAATTAGGTCAATTTCATTGTGATCCAAAGAGATAAATCATGCTAATTCCACGATTGCACATATACAATTAGAGAAGCCATGAATCCCCTACCTCGAAGAGTTCTTGACGTCCTTTATCCACACAGCAGGTCACGATCCTCCCCTCGCGACAACTTATGTGGAAGAATGATCGACATAGCTTGGTTGTATCCAACAGAGTGGGACTGATCGTAGGAGTAAGGGTTGTTTGTGCAGCTCCTACGGAAAGGATTGAAAGGTTCTAGCGCCTCTTAGTTAAGAACAAAGGGAAGGAACAAGGGAGAATGATATCTCGTCCCTTTTTAAGATTTAACGAGGTGACGGTTTAAGATCCGGTTAATTCTCCATTAAAAACGGATCGCATTAACCCACGCGGTTTGACCATGTAAAACATTCCAAGACTTAGGAATAATTAATATAGGATTTATGGCATTTGAATCGGCCTTAAGAGCCCTTAAAATAAGGCTTTAAATGTATTTTACGTCAAAGGAAACGTCAGAAGGGGCAAAACTGTTGGAGTCTGGAAACACTGTTCACCCACCGTTACTGTACATGAAACTGATCTGTGAAACTGATCTGTCACACCGATCTGTGAAACTGATCTGTGAAACTGATCTGTCTCACCGATCTGTCTCACCGATCTGTCTCACCGATCTGTCTCACCGATCTGTCTCACCGATCTGTCTCACCGATCTGTCTCACCGATCTGTCTCACCGATCTGTGAAACTGATCTGTGTAACCGATCTGTCTCACCGATCTGTGACACTGATCTGTCTCACCGATCTGTGAAACTGATCTGTGTAACCGATCTGTCTCACCGATCTGTGAAACCGATCTATCTCACCGATCTGTGAAACTGATCTGTCTCACCGATCTGTGACACTGATCTGTCTCACCGATCTGTGACACTGATCTGTCTCACCGATCTGTGAAACTGATCTGTCTCACCGATCTGTGAAACTGATCTGTCTCACTGATCTGTGAAACTGATCTGTCTCACCGATCCGTGAAACTGATCTGTCTCACTGATCTGTTACTGTTCATAAAACTGGAAACACTGTTCACAGAACTAGAAAATTGGCAAAGTGTTGGGGATAAGTCCCCTAGACCTCCCGGAACACCTCCAACACCAACATTTCACACAGTAATGGACCAGAGAGGTCCGGGCCATTACAAATATATTCATAGCGCCATTTAATAGCGCAAAATAATAGCACCATATAATAGCGCCAAATATAAGAGCCATATAATAGCCCCATATAATATCGCAAATCATAGCGTCGTATAGTAGCGCCAAATAATAGCACCAATATATCGCGCCAATAATAGTGCCAATATATTCGTAGCGCCATTTAATAGGGCCAAATAATAGCGCCATAAAATAGCACCAAATATTAGCACCATATAATAGCATCATATAATAGCACCATATAATAACGCCAAGTAATAGCGCCATATAATAGCACCAAATATAATAGCGACACATAATAGCATCACATAATAGTGCCAAATAATATCACCAAATAATAGCACCAATTATTTGGCGCCAAATATTCACAATAGCGCCAAATAATAGCGCCAAATAATAGCATCAAATAATAGCACAAATAATAGCGAGAAATAATAAAGCCAAATATTAATAATAGCACCAAATATTTGGTGCCATATATTCATAGTAGCGCCAAATATTTTTTGGCGCCAAATATTCATAATAGCGGCAAATTATAGCACCAAATTATAGCACCAATAAAAGCGCCAAATAATAGCGCCAATAATAGCATCAATATTTGGATGCAATCTTTGGCGCAAATATTTGGCGCTATTATTTGGCGCCAAATAATAGCACCAATATTTTAACATTCAATAATAGCGCCAAATATTAATAATAACGCCAATATTTTAACATTCAATATAATATCGCCAAACATATTTTCAGTGTTATTTTAATATTCATAATAGCCTCAATATTTTAATAGCACCAATATTTTAATATCGAAAATAATAGCGCCAATATATGGCGCCAAATATTATTTGGCGCTAAATAATAGCACCAATATTTTAACATTTATTAATATCGCCAAATATTCATAAAAGTGCCAATATATTAATAGCGGTATATAAATGCACCTCATAATAGCACCAAATAATAGCACCAAATAATAGCGCCATATAATAGTGCCATATAATCGCACATACTATTTTTTGGTGCCAAATATTCATAATAGCGCAAAAAAATTGCGCAAAAAAATAGCGCCAAAAAATTGTGCAAAAAAGCGCCATATAATAGCGCCAATAATAGCGCCAAATAATTGCGCCAATATATTCATAACACCAAATAATATCGCCAATATATTCATAGTAGCGCCAATAAATAATAGCGCAAAAAAATAGCGCCAGTATATTCATAATAGTGCCAATATTAGCACCAATATATTCATAGTGCCATTTATTCATAATAGGGCCAATATATTTATAGCACCAAATAATTGTGCCTAATAATATCGCCAAATAATAGCGCCAAATAATTACGCCAAATAATTGTGCCAAATAATAGCGCCAATATTTTAACATTCATTAATAGCGCCAAATATTCATAATAGCGCCAATATATTAATAGTTCCAATATATTAATAGCTTCAAATAACTGCGCCTAATAATAGCGCCAAATAATAGGGCCAAATAATAGCACCAAATATTTGCGCCAAATAATACCGCCAAATAATAGTGCCATATAATGGCGCCAAATATTTTTTGGCACCGAATTTTCATAATAGCACCAAAAAATAGCGCCAAAAAATATCGTCAATAATAGCCCCAATATATTTATAATAGCGCCAATATATAATAGTGCCAAATAATAGCGCCTATATATTCATAATAGTTCAATAATAGCGCCAATAATAGGGCCAATATATTCATAACTTCATTTATTCATAATAGCGCAAATATATTTATAGCGCAAAATAATAGCGTCCAATAATAGCGCCAAATAATAGCGCTAAATAATTGTGCCAAATAATTATGCCAAATAATTGCGCCTAATAACAGTGCCAAATAATAGTGCCATATAATCGCACCAAATAATTTTTGGACCAAAATATAGAAATAGTGCCTTTATATTGCGCCAAATAATTAAGCCAAATAATTGCGCCAAATAATAGCGCCATATAATAGCATCAAATATTTTTTGGCGCCAAATATTCATAATAGCGCCAAATAATAGCGCCAAATAATAGTGCCAACAATAGCGTCAAATTATGGTGCCAATAATCACGCTAATATTTGGCGCTATTATTTTGCGCCAAATTGTAGCGCCAATATTTAAACATTCAATAATAGCACCAATAAAAGCTCCAATAACAACACCAATAATAGCGCCAATAATAGCACCATTATATAGTGCCAATAATAGCGCCAATATATTGATAACACCATTTAATAGCGCCAAATAATAGCGCCATATAATAGGGCCAAATATTGGAGCCATATAATAGGGCCATATAATAGGGCCATATAAAAGGGCCAAATAATAGCGCCATATAGTTGCGCCAAATATAATAGCGCCAAATACTAGTGCCAATATATAGTGCCAATAATATCGCCAATATATTCATAGCACCATTTAATAGGGCCAAATAATAGCGCCATATAATAGAGCCAAATATTTGCACCATATAATAGCGCGATATAATAGCGCCATATAATAACACCAAATAATAGTGCCATATACTAGCGCCAAATATAATAGCCCCAAATAATAGCGCCATATAATTTCACCAAATAATATCACCTACTATTTGCTTCCAAATATTCATAATAGCGCCAAATAATAGCGCCAAATAATAGCACCGACAATCGCACCAAATAATAGAGCCAAATATTCATAATAGTGCCAAATATTTGGCGCCATATATTCATAGTAGCGCCAAATATTTATTGGCGCCAAATATTCATAATAGATTCAAATAATAGCACAAAATTATAGCGCCAATAAAAGTGCCAAAATATTTATAGTGCCAAATAATAGCACCAATATTTGGCGCCAATAATATTTGGCGCCAATATTTGGCACTGTTATTTGGCGCCAAATAATAGTGCCAATATTTTAACATTCAATAATAGCGTCAAATATTCATAATAGCGCCAATATTTTAACATTCAATAAATTTTTAGTGTTATTTTAACATTTAATATAATAGCACAAAATATATTTTCAGTGTTATTTAAATATTCATAATAGCACCAATATTTTAATAGCACCAATAATAGCGCCAAAAAATAGCACCAAATATAATTTGGCGCCAAATAATAGCGCCAAATAATAGTGCCAAATAATAGCGAAATAACAGTGCCAAAAAATAGCGCCAATATTTTAACCTTCATTAATAGCGCCAAATATTCATAATAGTGCTAATATATTAATAGCGGCAAATAATCGCGCCCAATAATAGCGCCAAATAATAGTTCCAAATAATTGCGTCAAATAACTGCCCCAAATAACTGAGCCAAATAACTGCGCCAATTAATATGCCAAATAATAGCGCCATATAATAGCGTCAAATATTTTTTGGGGCTAAATATTCATAATAGCGCTAAAAAATAGCGCCAAAAAATAGCGCCATATAATAGCGCCGGTAATAGCACCAAATAATAGCACCCATAAGAGCACCAATATATTCATAGCGCCAAATAATAGCGCCAATATATTCATAATAGAGCTAAATATAATAGCGCAAAATAATAGCGCCATTATATTTATAATAGTTCCGATATTAGCGCCAATATATTCATAGCGCGATTTATTCATAATAGCGCCAATATATTCATAGTGCCAAATAATTGTGTCTAATAATAGCGCCAAATAATAGCGCCAAATAATTGCGCCAAATAATAGCGTCAATATTTTAACAGTTATTAATAGTGCCAAATATTCATAATAGTGCCAATATATTAATAGTTCCAAATAATTGTGCCTAATAATAGTGCCAAATAATAGTGACAAATAATTGCGCCAAATATTTTGCACCAAATAACTACGGCACATAATAGCGCCAAATAATACCACCGAATAATAGTGTCATATAATGGCGCCAAATATTTTTTGGTGACAAATATTCATAATAGCACCAAAAAATAGCGCCAATATACTTATAGCGCCAAATAATAGCACCAATATATTCATAATAGTGCCAATATATAATTGCACCAATATATTCATAATAGTGCCAATAATAGCGCCAATAATAGCACTAATATATTCAAATCTCCATTTATTCATAATAGCGCAAATATATTTATAGTGCAAAATAATAGCACCAAATAATTGCGCCAAATAATAGCGCCAATATATTCATAATGTTGTCAATAATAGCGCCAATATATTCATAGCGCCGTTTATTCATAATTGTGCCCATATATTTATAGCAAAATAATAGAGCCTAATAATACCACCAAATAATTGCGCCAAATAATTCCGCCAAATAATTGCACCAAATTATTGCACAAAATAATTGCGCCTAATAACAGCGCCATATAATAGCGCCAAATTTTTTTTTGCGCAAAATATATAAATAGCGCCAATATATTGTGCCAAATAATTACGCCAAATAATTGTGCCATATAATTGCACCTAATAATAGTGCGAAATAATAGCGCCATATAATAGTGCAAAATATTCATAATAGCACCGAATAATATCGCCAAATAATAGCGCCAAATAATAGCGCCAATAATAGCGTCAAATTATGGCGCTAATAATCGCGCCAATATTTGGCGCCATTATTTTGCGCCAAATAATAGCGCTAATATTTAAACATTCAATAATAGCACCAATAAAAGCGTCAATAACAGCACCAATAATATCACCAATAATAGCCCCAATATATAGCGCCAATATATTCATAGCGCCAAATAATAGCCCCATATAATAGCGCCAAATATAATAGTGCCAAATAATCGCGCCAATATATAGCGCCAATAATAGCACCAATATATTCATAGCGCCATTTAATAGAGCCAAATAATAGCGCCATATAATAGCGCCAAATATTAGGTCCATATAATAGCCCCATGTAATAGAACCAAATAATAGCGCCATATAATAACGCCAAATATATAAGCGCCAAAAAATAGCGCCAAATAATATCGCCAAATAATAGCACCAAATATTTGGCACCAAATACTAATAATATCGCCAAATAATAGGGTCAATAATAGCGCCAAATAATAGACCCAAATATTCATAATAGGGCCAAATATTTGGCACCATATATTCATAGTAGTGCCAAATATTTTTTGGCACCAAATATTCATAATAGCGCCAAATTCTAGCGCCAAAGTATAGTGCCAATAATTGCTGCAAATAATAGTTCCAAATAATAGTGCCACATAATTGTGCCAAATAATGGCACCAAATAAGAGCGCCAATATTTTAACATTCATTAATATCGCCAAATATTAATAATAGCGCCAATATATTAATAACATCAAATAATTGCCCCTAATAATAGCGCCAAATAATAGCACCAAATAATAGCGCCAAATATTTGTGCCAAATAACTGCGCCAAATAATAGCGCCAAATAATAGCGCCAAATAATTGTGCCATATAATGGGGCCAAATATTTTTTGGTGCAAAATATTCATAATAGTTCCAAAAAATAGCACAAAAAAATAGCTCCAATAATAGCACTAAATAATAGCGCCAATATATTCATAGCGCCAAATAATAGCGCCAATATATAATAGCATCAAATAATAGCGCCATATAGTAGCACCAAATATTTTTTGGCCCAAAATATATAAATTGCGCCAATATATTGCATCAAATAATTGCACCAAATAATAGCGCCAAAAAATAGCGCCAAATAATAGCACCAAGAATAGCTCCAATATATTTATAATGCCAAATAATAGCACCAATATATAATAACGCCAAATAATAGCACCAATATATTCATAATAGTGCCAATAATAGCGCCAATATATTCATAGCTCCATTAATTAATAATAGCACAAATATATTTATAGCGTAAAATAATAGCGCCAAATAATAGCGCCAATATATTCATAATAGTGCCAATAATAGCGCCAATATATTCATAGCATCGTTTATTCATAATTGCACCTATATATTTATAGCACAAAATAATTGAGCCTAATAATAGCGCCAAATAATTGCGCCAAATAATTGCGCCAAATAATTACGCCAAATAATTGTGTCAGATAATTGCGCCAAATAATTGCGCTAAATAATTACGCCTAATAACATCGCCAAATAATAGCTCCATATAATAGCGGAAAATATTTTTTGAAACAAAATATATAAATAGCACCAATATATTGCGCCAAATAATTGCACCAAATAATTGCGCCTAATAATAGCTCCAAATAATAGCGCCAAATATTTTTGGCGCCAAATATTCATTATAGCGCCAAATAATTGTGCCAAATAATAGCACCAATAATAGCGTCAAATTATGGAAGCAATAATCGCGCCAATATTTGGTCCCAATATTTTGCACCAAATAATAGCGCCAATATTTAAACATTCAATAATGGCGCCAATAAAAGCGCCAATAACAGCACCAATAATAGCGCAAATAATGGCAGAAATATATAGCGCCAATATATTTATAGCGCCATTTAATATTGCCAAATAATAGCACCATATAATTGCACCAAATATTAGTGCCATATAATAGCACCATATAATAACGCCATATAATGGCGCCAAATAATAGCGCCATATAATCGCGCCAAATATAATAGCGCCAAATAATCGCGCCAATATATAGCGCCAATATATTTATAGCACCATTTAATAGGGCCAAATAGTAGTGCCATATAATAGCGCCAAATATTATGGGCATATAATAGCGCCATATAATAGCGCCAAATAATAGCACCAAATATAAGAGCGTCAAACAATAGCGCCAAATAATAGCGCAAAATAATATCGCCAAATAATAGCGCCAAATATTTGGTGCCAAATATTCATAATAGCACTAAATAATAGTGCCAATAATAGCGCCAAATAATAGAGCCTAATATTCATAATAGCGCCAATTATTTGACGCCATATATTCATAGTAGTGCCAAGTATTTTTTGGCGCCAAATATTCATAATAGCACAAAATAATAGTGCCAAATTATAGCTTCAATAAAAGCGCCAAATAATAGCGTAAATATTTGGCGACAATAATATTTGGGGCCAATATTTGGCGCTATTATTTGGTGCCAAATAATAGCACCAATATTTTAACATTCAATAATAGTGCCAAATATTCATAATAGCGCCAATATTTTAACATTCAGTATATTTTCAGTGTTATTTTAACATTCAATATAATAGCACCAAATATATTTTCAGTGTTATTTTGATATTCATAGTAGAGCCAATATTTTAATAGCACCAATATTTTAATAGCACCAATATTTTAATAGCACCAATATTTTAATAGCCCCTATAATAGCTCCAAACAATGGAGACAAATATTATCTAGCGCCAAATAATAGCGCCAATATTTTATCATTCATTAATAGCACCAAATATTCATAATAGTTCTAATATATTAAAAGCGGCATATAATTGCGCCTAATAATAGCGCCAAATAATTGCGCCACATAATTGTGCCAAATAATTGCGCAAAATAACTGCGCCAAATAATAGCGCCAAATAATAGTGCCAAATAATTGCGCCAAATAACAGCGCCAAATAATAGGGCCATATAGTAGCGCCAAATATTTTTTGGCGCAAAATATATAAATGGCACCAATATATTCATAGCGCCAAATAATTGAGCCAAATAATTGCGCCAAATAATTGTGCCTAACAATAGCACCAAATAATAGCGCCAAATAATTGCGCCAAATAATTGCGCTAGATAATTGCGCCAAATACGTGCGCAAAATAATTTCGCCTAATAACAGTGGCAAATAATAGCACTATATAATAGCGCCAAATATTTTTTGGCACAAAATATATAAATAGCGCCAAATAATAGCGCCAAATATTTATGCCAAATAACTATGCCAAATAATAGCGCCAAATAATACCGCCAAATAATACCGCCATATAATAGCGCCAAATATTTTTTGGCGCCAAATATACATAATAGCGCCAAAAAATATAGCCAAAAAATACCGCCAAATAATAGCGCCAATAATAGTGCCAAATAATAGCGCCAATAGTAGTGCCAATATATTTATAGTGCCAAATAATAGCACCAAAATAATAGCGCCAATTAATAGCACCAAAATAATAGCGCCAAATAATAGCACCAAAATAATAGCGCCAATATAATAGGGCAAATAATAGCATCAAATTATGGCGCCAAAAATCGCGCCAATATTTGGCGCTATTATTTTGCACCAAATAATAGTGCCAATATTTAAACATTCAATAATAGCGCCAATAAAAGTCCCAATAACAGCACCAATAATAGAGCCAAGAATAGCGCCAATATATAGCACCAATAATAGTGCCAATATATTCATAGCGCCATTTAATAGTTCCAAACAATAGCACCATATAATAGAGCCAAATTTTAGCACCATATAATAGAGCCATATAATAGCGCCATATAATAGCGCCATATAATATCGCCAAATATAATAGCGCCAAATAATAGCGCCAATATATATCCCAAATAATAGCGCCAATATATTCATAACGCCATTTAATAGGGCCAAATAATAGTGCCATATAATAGAGGCAAATATGAGCGCCATATAATAGCGCCAAATATTAGCACCATATAATAGCGCTAAATAATAGCGCCATATAATAGCACCAAATATAATAGCGCCAAATAATAGCGCCAAATAATAGCGCCAAATAATATCGCCAAATAATAGCACCAAATATTTGGTGCCAAATATTCATAATAGCGCCAAATAATAGCGCCAATAATAGCGCCCAATAATAGAGCCAAATATTCATAATAGCGCCAAATATTTGGCGCCATATATTCATAGTAGCGCCAAATATTTTTTGGTGCCAAATAATCATAATACCTCCAAATGATGATGCCAAATTATAATGCCAATAAAAGCGCCAAATAATAGCGCCAATATTTGGCCCCAATAATATTTGGCGCTAATATTTGGCACCAGTATTTGACGCTATTATTTGGCGCCAAATAATAGCTACAATATTTGGCGCCAATATTTGGCACCAATAATATTTGGCGCTAATATTTCGCTCCAGTATTTGGCGCTATTATTTGGCGCCAAATAATTGCGCCAATAATTTAACATTCAATATATTTTCAGTGTTATTTTAACATTTAATATAAGAGCGCCAAATATATTTTCAGTGTTATTTTAATATTCCTAATAGACCCAATATTTTAATAGCACCAATATTTTAATAGCGCCAACAATAGAACCAAATAACAGCGCCAAATATTATTTTGCACCAAATAATATCGCCAAATATTATTTTGCACCAAAAAATAGTGCTAATATCTTAACATTAATTAATAGCGCCAAATATTTATAATAGCGCCAATATATTTATATAGCGGAAAATAATTGCGCCTAATAATTGCGCCAAATAATTGCGCCAAATAATAGCGCCAAATAACAGCACCATATTATAGCGCCAAATATTTTTAGGCACCAAATATTCATAATAGCGCAAAAAAATGGCACCATATAATAGTACCAATAATAGCGCCAAATAATATCATCAATAATAGCGCCAAATAATTGTGGCAATATATTCATAATAGAGCCAATATATAATAACGCCAAATAATAGCACCAATATATTCATAATAGTGCCAATAATAGCGCCAATATATTCATAGTGCCATTTACTAATAATAGCGCCAATAAATTTATAGCGCAAAATAATTGCGCCTAATAATACCGCAAAATAATAGCACCAAATAATAGCTCCATATATTTTTTTGGTGCCAAATATTCATAATAGCGACAAAATATTGCGCAAAAAAAAGCGCAAAAAAGCGCCATATATTAGCTCCAATAATAGCGCCAAATAATTGCGCCAATATATTTACAGTGCAAAAATAATTGAGCCTAATAATAGCGCCAAAAAACAGTGCCAAATAATTGCACCAAATAATTGTGCCAAATAATTACGCAAAATAATTTCTCCAAATAATTGTGCAAAATAATTGCGCCTAATAATAGCGCCAAATAACAGCGCCAAATAATAGCACCATATAATAGCGCTAAATATTCTTTGGTGCAAAATATATAAATAGGGCCAATATATTGCGCCAAATAATTTCGCCAAATAATTGCGCCAAATAATTGGGCCAAATAATTGCGTCTAATAATAGCGCCAACTAATAGCGCCACATAATAGCGTCAAATATTTTTTGGCACCAAATATTCATAATAGTGTCAAATAATAGCGCCAAAATAATAGTGCCAAATAATAGCACCAATAATAACGTCAAATTATGGGGTCAATAATCACGTCAATATTTGGCACTATTATTTTGCGCCAAATAATAGCGCCAATATTTAAACATTCAATAATAGCACCAATAAAAGCGCCAATAAAAGCACCAATAATAGCGTCAATAATAGCGCCAATATATAGTGCCAATATATTCATAGCGCCAATTAATAGCTCCAAATAATAGCACCAAATAATAGCGCCATAAAATAATGCCAAATATAAACGCCATATAATAGCGTCATATAACAGCGCCATATTATAGCTCCAAATAATAGCACCAAATATAATAGCACCAATATATAGCGCCAATAATAGCGCCAATATATTCATATCACCATTTAATAGGGAAAAATAATAGCTCCATATAATAGCACCAAATATTAGCGTCATATAACAGCGCCATATAATTGTGACAAATAAAAGTGACATATAATAGTGCCAAATATAATAACGCCAAATAATAGCGCCAAATAATAGCGCCAAAAAATATCACCAAATAATAGCACCAAATATTTCGCACCAAATATTATAATAGCACCAAATAATAGCACCAAATAATAGAGACAATAATAGCATCAAATAATATATCCAAATATTCATAATAGCGCCAAATATTTTTCGCCATATATTCATAGTAGCATCAAATATTTTTCACTGCCAAATATTCATAATAGTGCCAAATTATAGCGCCAAATTATATCGCAAACAAAGTGCCAAATAATAGCCCCAATATTTGGCGCCAATATTTGCCACCAATAATTTTTGGCGCCAATATTTGGCGCTATTATTTAGCGCCAAATAATAGTGCCAATATTTTAACATTCAATAATAGCGCCAAATATTCATAATAGTGCCAATATTTTAACATTCAATATATTTTCAGTGTTAATTTAATATTCAATATAATAGCGCCAAATATATATTCAGTGTTATTTTAATATTCATAATAGCACCAATATTTTAATAGCGCCGATATTTTAATAGTGCCAATAATAGCGCCAAATAATATCACCAAATATTATTTTGCGCCAAATAATAGCGCCAAAAAATTGCCCCAATATTTTCATATTAATTAATAGCACCAAATATTCATAATAGCGCCAATATTTTAATAGCAGCAAATAATTGCGCCTAATAATAACACCAAATAATTGCGCCAAATAATTGCGCAATATAATAGCACCAAATATTTTTTGGCGCCAAATATTCATAATAGCACCAAAAAATAGCGCCAAACAATAGCGTCATATAATAGCGCCAATAATAGCGCCAAATAATAGCGCCAATAATAGCGTCAATATATTCATAGCGCCAAATAATAGCGCCAATATATTCATAATAGCGCCAATATATAATAGCCCCAAATAATAGCACAAATATATTCATAATAGTACCAATAATAGCGCCAATAATAGCGCCAATATATTCATAGCACCATTTATTCATAATAGCGTCAATATATTCATAGCGCCATTTATTCATAATAGTGCCACTATATTTATAGCGCAAAATAATTGCGCCTAATAATAGCGCCAAATAATATCGCCAAATAATTGCGCCATATAATTGCGCCAAATAATTGTGGCAAATAATTGCGCAAAATAATTGCGTCTAATAACAGCGCCAAATAATAGCGCCATATAATAACGCCAAATATTTTTTGGCGCAAAATATATAAATAGCGCCAATATATTGCTCCAAATAATTGCGCCATATAATTGTGCTTAATAATAGCAGAATTTAATAGCTCCAAATCTTTTTTGGCGCCAAATGTTCATAATAGCAACAAATAATAGCGCAAAATAATAGTACCAAATAATAGCACCAATAATAGCATCAAATTATGGCGCCAATAATCGCACCAATATTTGGCACTATTATTTTGCGCCAAATAATAGCGCAAATATTATAACATTCATTAATAGCGCCAAATATTCATAATAGCGCCAATATATTAATAGCACCAAATAATTGTGCCCAATAATAGTGCCAAATAATTGCGCTAAATATTTGCGCCAAATAACTGGGCTAAATAATAACGAAAAATAATAGCGCCAAAAAATAGCACCATATAATAGCGCCAAATATTTTTTTGGCACCAAATATTCATAATAGTGAAAAATAATAGCGCCAAATAATAGCACCAAATAATAGCGCCAAATAATAGCACCGATAATAGCGTCAAATTATGGCGCCAATAATAGCACCAATATATTCATTGTGCCAAATAATAGCGCCAATATATTCATAATAGCGCCAATATATAATAGAGTCAAATAATAGTGCCAATATATTCATAATAGTGCCAATAATAGCGCCAATAATAGCACCAATATATTCATAGCGCCATTTATTTATAATAGCGCCAATATATTTATAGCGCAAAATAATTGCGCCTAACAATAGCGTCAAATAATAGCACCAAATAATTGTGCCAAATAATTGCGCCAAATAATTGCACCAAATAATTGAGCCTAATAACAGCGCCAAATAATAGCGGCATATAATAGCGCCAAATGTTTTTTGGCGGAAAATATATAAATAGCGCCAATTTATTGCGCCAAATAATTGCACCAAATAATTTCGCCAAATAATTGCGCAAAATAGTTGAGCCTAATAATAGCGCCAAATAATAGCGCCATATAAAAGCGCCATATATTTTTTGGTTCCAAATATTCATAATAGCGCCAAATAATAGCACCATTAATAGCATCAAATTATGGCGCTAATAATCGCGCCAATATTTTGTGCTATTATTTTGCGCCAAATTATAGCACCAATATTTATACATTCAATAATCACGCCAATAAAAGCACCAATAATAGCACCAATAATAGCGCCAATAATAGCACCAATATATTCATAGTGCCATTTAATAGGGCAAAATAATAGCACCATATAATAGTGCTAAATATATGTGCTATATAATAGCCCCATATAATAGCGCAAATCATAGCGTCGTATAGTAGCACCAAATAATAGCTCCAATATACCTCGCCAATAATAGTGCCAATATATTTGTAGTGCCATTTAATAGGGCCAAATAATAGCGCCATAAAATAGCACCAAATATTAGCACCATATTATAGTGCCATATAATAGCACCATATAATAACGCCAAATAATTGCGCCATATAATAGCGCCAAATATAATAGCGGCACATAATAGCATCAGATAATAGCGCCAAATAATATCACCAAATAATAGCACTAATTATTTGGCGCCAAATATTCACAATAGCGCCAAATAAAGCGCCAAATAATTGCGCAAATAATAGCACGAAATAATAGAGCCAAATATTCATAATAGCACCAAATATTTGGCTCCATATATTCATAGTAGCGCCAAATATTTTTTGGTGCCAAATATTCATAATAGCGGCAAATTATAGCGCCAAATTATAGCTCCAATATAAGCGCCAAATAATAGCGCCAATAATAGCGTCAATATTTGGCAGCAATCTTTGGCGCAAATATTTGGCTCTATTATTTGGCGCCAAATAATAGCACCAATATTTTAACATTCAATAATAGCGCCAAATATTAATAATAACGCCAATATTTTAACATTCAATATAATATTGCCAAATATATTTTTAGTGTTATTTTAATATTCATAATAGCCTCAATATTTTAATAGCACCAATATTTTAATAGCACCAATATTTTAATAGTTCCAATAATAGCTCCAATGTATGGCGCCAAATATTATTTGGCGCTAAATAATAGCGCCAATATTTTAACATTCATTAATATCGCCAAATATTCATAAAAGTGCCAATATATTAATAGAGGTATATAAATGCACCTCATAATAGCACCAAATAATAGCGCCAAATAATAGCGCAATATAATAGCGCCATATAATAGCACCAACTATTTTTTGGCGCCAAATATTCATAATGACGCCAAATAATTGCGCAAAAAAATAGCGCCAAAAAAATTGCGCAAAAAAAGCGCCATATAATAGCGCCAATAATAGCGCCAAATAATTGTGCCAATATATTCATAGCACCAAATAATAGCGCCAATATATTCATAGTAGCGCCAATAAATAATAGCAAAAAAAAATGGCGCCAGTATATTAATACTAGTGCCAATATTAGCACCAATATATTCATAGCGCCATTTATTCATAATAGCACCAATATATTTATAGCGCCAAATAATTGCGCCTAATAATATCGTCAAATAATAGCGCCAAATAATTGCACCAAATAATTGTGCCAAATAATAGCGCCAATATTTTAACATTCATTAATAGCACCAAATATCCATAATAGCGCCAATATATTAATAGAGCCAATATATTAATAGAGCCAAATAACTGCGCCTAATAATAGCGCCAAATAATAGGGCCAAATAATATCGCCAAATATTTGCGCCAAATAATAGTGCCATATAATGGCGCCAAATATATTTTGGCACCAAATTTTCATAATAGCGCCAAAAAATATCGTCAATAATAGCGCCAATATATTCATAATAGCGCCAATTTATAATAGTTCCAAATAATAGCGCCTATATATTCATAATAGTGCCAATAATAGCGCCAATATATTCATAGCTCCATTTATTCATAATAGGGAAAATATATTTATAGCGCAAAATAATAGGGCCCAATAATAGCGTCAAATAATAGTGCTACATAATTGCCCCAAATAATTATGCCAAATAATTGCGTCTAATAACAGCGCCAAATAATAGCGCCATATAATCGCACTAAATATTTTTTGGACCAAAATATAGAAATAACGCCTATATATTGCGCCAAATAATTATGCCAAATAATTGTTCCAAATAATAGCGCCATATAATAGTGCCAAATATTTTTCGGCGCCACATATTCATAATAGAACCAAATAATAGCGCCAAATAATAGAAGCAATAATAGCGTCAAATTATGGGGCCAATAATCGCGCCAATATTTATCGCTGTTATTTTACGACAAATTACAGCGCCAAAATTTAAACATTCAATAATAGCACCAATAAAAGCGCCAATAACAACACCAATAACAGAACCAATAATAGCACCATTATATAGTGCCAATAATAGCGCCAATATATTGATAGCACCATTTAATAGCGCCAAATAATAGCACCATATAATAGGGCCAAATATTGGCACCATATAATAGAACCATATAATAGGGCCATATAATAGTGCCAAATAATAGCACCATATAGCTGCGCCAAATATAATAGCACCAAATACTAGTGCCAATATATAGTGCCAATAATATTGCCAATATATTCATAGCCCCATTTAATAGGGCCAAATAATAGCGCCATATAATAGCGCCAAATATTAGCGCCATATAATAGCGCGATATAATAGCGCCATATAATAGCTCCATATAATAGCGCCATATTATAGCGCCAAATAATAGTGTCATATACTAGCTCCAAATATAATAGCACCAAATAATAGCGCCATATAATTTCACCAAATAATAGCACCAACTATTTTCTGCCAAATATTCATAATAGCGCCAAATAATAGCGCCAACAATGACGCCAAATAATAGAGCCAAATATTCATAATAGCGCCAAATATTTAGTGCCATATATTCATAGTAGTGCCAAATATTTGTTGGCGCCAAATATTCATAATAGCGTCAAATAATAGCGCCAATAAAAGCGCCAAAATATTTATAGCACCAAATAATAGCACCAATATTTGACGCCAATAATTGGCACTGCTATTTGGTGCCAAATAATAGCGCCAATATTTTAACATTCAATAATAACGTCAAATATTCATAATAGCGCCAATATTTTAACATTCCATAAATTTTCAGTGTTATTTTAACATTTAATATAATAGCGCCAAATATATTTTCAGTGTTATTTTAATATTCATAATAGCACCAATATTTTAATAGCACGAATAATAGTGCCAAAAAATAGCGCCAAATATAATTTGGCGCCAAATAATAGCGCCAAATAATAGTGCCAAATAATAGCGAAAAAATAGCACCAAAAAATAGCACCAATATTTTAACATTCATTAATAGCACCAAATATTCATAATAGTGCCAATATATTAATAGTGGCAAATAATCGCGCCCAATAATAGCGCCAAATAATAGTGCCAAATAATTGCGACAAATAACTGCCCCAAATAACTGAGCCAAATAACTGTGCCAATTAATAGCGCCAAATAATAGCGCCATATAATAGCGCCAAATATTATTTGTGGCGAAATATTCATAATAGCGCTAAAAAATAGCGCCAAAAAATAGTGCCATATAATAGCGCGAATAATAGCGCCAAATAATAGCGCCAATAAGAGCACCAATATATTTATAGCGCCAAATAATAGCGCCAATATATTAATAATAGAGATAAATATAATTGCACCAAATAATAGCGTCAGTATATATATAATAGTTCCAATAATAGCGCCAATATATTCATAGCGTGATTTATTCATAATAGCGCCAATATATTTATAGCGCCAAATAATTGCGCCTAATAATATTGCCAAATAATTGCGCCAAATATTTTGCACCAAATAACTGCGCCACATAATAGCACCAAATAATACCACCAAATAATAGCGTCATATAATGGCGCCAAATATTCATAATAGCACCAAAAAATAGCGCCAATATACTTATAGCGCCAAATAATAGCGCCAATATATTTATAATAGCGCCAATATATAATAGAGCCAATATATTCATAATAGTGCCAATAATAGCGTCAATAATAGCGCTAATATATTCAAAGCTCCATTTATTCATAATAGTGCAATTATATTTATAACGCAAAATAATAGCACCAAATAATTGCGCCAAATAATTGCGCCAAATAATAACGCCAATATATTCATAATTTTTCCAATAATATTGCCAACAATAGCGCCGACATATTCATAGTGCCATTTATTCATAATTGTGCCTACATTTTTATAGCAAAATAATAGAGCCTAATAATAGCACCAAATAATTGCGCCAAATAATTCCGCCAAATAATTGCACCAAATTATTGCGCAAAATAATTGCGCCTAATAACAGCGCCAAATAACAGCGCCATATAATAGCGCCAAATATTGTTTTGCGCAAAATATATAAATAGCCCCAATATATTGCGCCAAATAGTTACGCCAAATATTTGCGCCATTTAATTGCACCTAATAATAGTGCCAAATAATAGCGCCATATAATAGCGCCAAATATTCATAATAGCGCCGAATAATATCGCTAAATAATAGCGCCAAATAATAGCGCCAATAATAGCGTCAAATTATGGCGCCAATAATCGCGCCAATATTTGGCACCAATATTTTGCGCCAAATAATAGCGCTAATATTTAAACATTAAATAATAACACCAATAAAAGCGCCAATAACAGCACCAATAATATCACCCATAATAGCGCCAATATATTGCGCCAATATATTCATAGCGCCAAATAATAGCCCCATATAATAGCGCCAAATATAATAGTGCCAAATAATCGCGCCAAAATATAGCGCCAATAATAGCACCAATATATTCATAGCGCTATTTAATAGGGCCAAATAATAGCGCCTTATAATAGCGCCAAATATTAGGGTCATATAATAGCCCCATATAATATCTCCAAATAATATCACCATATAATAGCGCCAAATATATAAGCGCCAAATAATAGCGCCAAATAATATCTCCAAATAATAGCGCCAAATATTTGGCGCCAAATACTAATAATATCGCCAAATAATAGGGTCAATAATAGCGCCAAATAATAGAGCCAAATATTCATAATAGCGCCAAATATTTGGCGCCATATATTCATAGTATTGCCAAATATTTTTTTGCACCAAATATTCATAATAGTGCCAAATTATAGCGCCAAATTATAGCGTCAATAATTGTGACTAATAATAGAGCCAAATAATAGTGCCACATAATTACGCCAAATAATTGCACCAAATAATAGCGCCAATATTTTAACATTCATTAATATCGCCAAATATTAATAATAGCGCCAATATATTAATAGCGTCAAATAATTGCCACTAATAATAGCACCAAATAATAACACCAAATAATAGCACCAAATAATAGCGCCTAATATGTGCGCCAAATAACTGCGCCAAATAATAGCGCCAAATAATACCGCAAAATAATTGTTCCATATAATGGCGCCAAATATTTTTTGGTGCCAAATATTCATAATAGCGCCAAAAATTAGCGCCAAAAAATAGCTCCAATAATAGCACTAAATAATAGCTCCAATATATTCATAGCGCCAAATAATAGCGCCAATATATAATAGCATCAAATAATAGCGCCATATAATAGCACCAAATATTTTTTGGCCAAAAATATAAAAATTGCGCCAATATATTGCACCAAATAATTGCACCAAATAATTGCGCCAAATAATTGCGCCAAATAATTGCGCCAAAAAATAGCGCCAAAAAATAGCGCCAAGAATAGCGCCAATATATTTATAGCGCCAATATATAATAACGCCAAATAATAGCGCCAATATATTCATAATAGTGCCAATAATAGTGCCAATATATTCATAGCTCTGTTAATTCATAATAGCACAAATATATTTATAGCGTAAAATAATAACGCCAAATAATAGCGCCAATATATTCATAATAGTGCCAATAATAGCGCCAATATATTCATAGCGTCGTTTATTTATAATAGCACCTATATATTTATAGCGCAAAATAATTGAGCCTAATAATAGCGCCAAATAATAGCGCCAAATAATAGCGCCAAATAATTGTGCCAGATAATTGCGCCAAATAATTGCACTATATAATTGCTCCTAATAACAGCGACAAATAATAGCTCCATATAATAGCGGAAAATATTTTTTGGCACAAAATATATAAATAGCACCAATATATTGCGCCACATAATTGCACCAAATAATTGCGTCTAATAATAGCGCCAAATATTTTTGGCGCCAAATATTCATTATAGTGCCAAATAATTGTGCCAAATAATAGCGCCAATAATAGCATCAAATTATGGAAGCAATAATCGTGCCAATATTTGGCGCTAATATTATGCACCAAATAATAGCGCCAATATTTAAACATTCAAAAATCGCGCCAATAAAAGCGCCAATAACAGCACCAATAATAGCGCAAATAATGGCGCAAATATATAGAGCCAATATATTCATAGAGCCATTTTATAGCGCCAAATAATAGCACCATATAATTGCGCCAAATATTAGTGCCATATAATAGCGCCATATAATAGCGCCATATAATGGCGCCAAATAATAGCGCCATATAATGGCACCAAATATAATAGCGTCAAATAATCGTGCCAATATATAGCGCCAGTATATATATAGCGCCATTTAGTAGGGCCAAATAGTAGCGCCATATAATTGCGCCTATGGCCATATAATAGCGCCATATAATAGCGCCAAATAATAGCGCCAAATATAAGAGCGCCAAACAATAGCGCCAAATAATAGCGCAAAATAATATCGCTAAATAATAGCGCCAAATATTTGGTGCCAAATATTCATAATAACACTAAATAATAGTGCCAATAATAGCGCCAAATAATAGAGCCTAATATTCATAATAGCGCCAATTATTTGGCGCCATATATCCATAGTAGTGCCAAGTATTTTTTGGCGCCAAATATTCATAATAGCGCCAAATAATAGTGCCAAATTATAGCTTCAATAAAAGCGCCAAATAATAGCATCAATATTTGGCGATATTAATATTTGGGGCCAATATTTGGCGCTATTATTTGGTGCCAAATAATAGTGTCAATATTTTATCATTCAATAATAGCGCTAAATATTCATAATAGCGCCAATATTTTAACATTCAGTATATTTTCAGTGTTATTTTAACATTCAATATAATAGCACCAAATATATTTTCAGTGTTATTTTAATATTTATAATAGCATCAATATTTTAATAGCACCAATACTTTAATAGAACCAATATTTTAACAGCACCAATATTTTAATAGCACCAATATTTTAATAGCGCCAATAATAGCCCCAAAGAATGGCGCCAAATATTATCTAGCGCCAAATAATAGCGCCAATATTTTAACATTCATTAATAGCACCAAATATTCATAATAGTTCCAATATATTAAAAGCGGCATATAATTGCGCCTAATAATAGTGCCAAAGAATTGCGCTAAATAATTGCGCCAAATAATTGCGTAAAATAACAGCGCCAAATAATAGGGCCAAATAATAGCGCCAAATAACAGCGCCAAATAACAGCGCCAAATAATAGCGCCAAATATTTTTTGGCGTAAAATATATAAATTGAACCAATATATTCATAGCGCCAAATAATTGAGCCAAATAATTACGCCAAATAATTGTGCCTAACAATAGCACCAAACAATAGCCCCAAATAATTGCGCCAAATAATTGCGCCAGATAATTGCGCCAAATACGTGCGCAAAATAATTTCGCCTAATAACAGCGGCAAATAATAGCGCCATATAATAGCTCCAATTATTTTTTGGTGCAAAATATATAAATAGCGCCAAATAATACCGCCAAATAATACCGCCATATAACAGCGCCAAATATTTTTTGGTGCCAAATATACATAATAGCGCCAAAAATAGCGCTATATAATAGCGCCATATAATAGTGCCTAATAATAGCGCCAAATAATAGCGTCATATAATATTGGCAAATATATTCTAGCGCCAAATATTCATTATAGCACCAAATAATAACACCAAAATAATAGCGCCAAATAATAGGGCAAATAGTAGCATCAAATTATAGCGCCAATAATCGCGCCAATATTTGGCGCTATTATTTTGCGCCAAATAATATCGCCAATATCTAAACATTCAATAATAGCGCCAATAAAAGCGCCAATAACAGCACCAATAATAGCGCCAAAAATAGCGCCAATATATAGCGCCAATAATAGTGCCAATATATTCATAGCGCCATTTAATAGTGCCAAACAATAGCACCATATAATAGCGCCAAATTTTAGCACCATATAATAGAGCCATATAATAGCGCCAAATGATAGCGCCATATAATATCACCAAATATAATAGCACCCAATAATAGCGCCAATATATATCCACAATAATAGCGCCAATATATTCATAACGCCATTTAATAGGGCCAAATAATAGTGCCATATAACAGCGAAAAATATTAGCGCCATATAATAGCGCCAAATAATAGCGCCATATAATTGCGCCAAATATAATAGCGCCAAATAATAGCGCCAAAGAATAGCGCCAAATAATATCACCAAATTATAGCACCAAATATTTGGTGCCAAATATTCATAATAGCGCCAAATATTTGGCGCCATATATTCATAGTAGCGCCAAATATTTTTTGGCGCCAAATATTCATAATACCGCCAAATAATGACGCCAAATTATAACGCCAATAAAAGCACCAAATAATAGCGCCAATAATAGCACCAATATTTGGCACCAATATTTGGCCCCATTAATATTTGGCGCTAATATTTGGAACCAGTATTTGGCGCTAAATAATAGCTACAATATTTGGCGCCAATATTTGGCACTAATATTATTTGGCGCTAATATTTGGCTCCAGTATTTGGCGCTATTATTTGGGGCCAAATAATACCGCCAATATTTTAACATTCAATATATTTTCAGTGTTATTTAAACATTCAATATAATAGCTCCAAATATATTTTCAGTGTAATTTTAATATTCCTAATAGCGCCAATATTTTAATAGCACCAATAATAGCACCAAATAATAGCGCAAAATATTATTTTGCACCATATAATAGCGCCAAATATTATTTTGCGCCAAACAATAGTGCTAATATCTTAACATTAATTAATAGCGCCAGATATTCATAATAGCGCCAATATATTTATATAGTGGCAAATAATTGCGCCTAATAACTGCGCCAAATAATAGCGCCAAATAATAGCGCCAAATAACAGTGCCATATAATAGCGCCAAATATTTTTAGGCGCCAAATATTCATAATAGCACAAAAAATAGCACCATATAATAGTGCCAATAATAGCGCCAAATAATATCGTCAATAATAGCGCCAAATAATTGTGGCAATATATTCATAATAGCGCCAATATATAATAATGCCAAATAATAGCACCAATATATTCATAATAGTGCCAATAATAGCGCCAATATATTCATAGTGCCATTTATTAATAATAGCACCAATATATTTATAGCGCAAAATAATTGCGCCTCATAATAGCACTAAATAATAGCACCAAATAATAGCGCCAAATAATAGCACCAAATAATTGCACTATATATTTTTTGGCGCCAAATATTCATAATAGCGACAAAAAATTACGCAAAAAAATAGCGCCAAAAAATAGCGCAAAAAAAGCGCCGTATATTAGCGCCAATAATAGCGCCAAATAATTGCGCTAATATATTTACAGCGCAAAAATAATTGCGCCTAATAATAGCGCCAGAAAACAGTTCCAAATAATTGCACCAACTAATTGCACCAAATAATTACGCAAAATAATTACTCCAAATAATTGCGCAAAATAATTGCGCCTAATAAAAGTGCCAAATAACAGCGCCAAATAATAGCGCTCTATAATAGCGCCAAATATTTTTTGGTGCAAAATATATAAATAGCTCCAATATATTGCGCCAAATAATTTCACCAAATAATTGCGCCAAATAATTGCGCCTAATAATATCGCCAACTAATAGCACCATATAATAGCGCCAAATTTTTTTTGGCACCAGATATTCATAATAGTGTCAAATAATAGCGCCAAAATAATAGCGCCAAATAATAGCACCAATAATAGCGTCAAATTACGGGGCCAATAATCACGTCAATATTTGGCACTATAATTTTGCGCCAAATAATAGCGCCAATATTTAAACATTCAATAATAGCACCAATAAAAGCGCCAATAAAAACACCAATAGTAGCGCCAATAATTGCGCCAATATATAGCGCCAATATATTCATAGCGCTAATTAATATCGCCAAATAAGAGTTCCAAATAATAGCGCCATAAAATAGAGCCAAATATAAACGCCATATAATAGCGTCATATAATAGCGTCATATTATAGCTTCAAATAATAGCACCAAATATAATAGCACCAAATAATAGCACCAATATATAGCGCCAACAATAGCGCCAATATATTCATAGCGCCATTTAATAGGGAAAAATAATAGCTCCATATAATATCACCAAATATTAGCGCCATATAACAATGCCATATAATTGCGCATAATAATAGTGTCATATAATAGCGCCAAATATAATGGCGCCAAATAATAGCACCAAATAATAGCGCCAAATAATATCACCAAATAATAGTACCAAATATTTTGCACCAAATATTCATAATAGCGCCAAATAATAGAGCCAATAATAGCACAAAGTAATAGATCCAGATATTCATAATAACGCCAAATATTTTTCGTCATATATTCATAGAAGCGTCGAATATTTTTCGCTACCAAATATTCATAATAGTGCCAAATAATAGCGCCAAATTATGTCGCCAACCAAAGCGCAAAATAATAGCACCAATAATAGCCCCAATATTTGGCGCCAATATTTGGCACCAATAATATTTGGCACCAATATTTGGCGCTATTATTTAGCGCCAATATTTTAACATTCAATAATAGCACCAAATATTCATAATAGTGCCAATATTTTAACATTCAATATATTTTCAGTGTTAATTTAACATTCAATATAATAACGCCAAATATATTTTCAATGTTATTTTAATATTCATAATAGCACCATTATTTTAATAGCACCGATATTTTAATAGCGCCAATAATAGCGCCAAATAATATCACCAAATATTATTTTGCGCCAAATAATAGCGCCAAAAAATAGCCCCAATATTTTCACATTAATTAATAGCACCAAATATTCATAATAGCGCCAATATTTTAATAGCACAAATAATTGCGCCTAATAATAGCACCAAATAATAGTGCCAAATAATTTTGCAATATAATACACCAAATATTTTTTGGCACCAAATATTCATAATAGCGCCAAAAAATAGCGCAAAAAAATAGCATCATATAATAGCGCGAATAATAGCGCCAAAAAATAGCGCCAATAATAGCGCCAATATATTCATAGCGCCAAATAATAGCGCCAATATATTCATAATAGCGCCAATATATAATATCCCCAAATAATAGCACCAATATATTCATAATAGTACCAATAATAGCGCCAATAATAGCGCCAATATATTAATAGCGCCATTTATTCATAATAGAGTCAATATATTCATAGCGCCATTTATTCATAATAGCGCCACTATATTTATAGTGCAAAATTATTGTGCCTAATAATAGCGCCAAATAATAGCGCCAAATAATTGCACCAGATAATTGCGCCAAATAATTGTGCAAAATTATTGCGCCTAATAACAGTGCCAAATAATAGCACCATATAATAACCCCAAATATTTTTTGGTGCAAAATATATAAATAGCACCAATATATTTCTCCAAATAATTGTGCCAAATAATTAGGCCAAATAATTGCGCCTAATAATAGCGCAATATAATAGCTCCAAATATTTTTTGGTTCCAAATGTTCATAATAGCAACAAATAATAGCGCCAAATAATAGCACCAAATAATAGCACCAATAATAGCATCAAATTATGGTGCCAATAATCGCACCAATATTTGGCGCTATTATTTTGCGCCAAATAATAGCCCAAATATTATAACATTCATTAATAGCACCAAATATTCATAATAGCACCAATATTTTAATAGCACCAAATAATTGTGCCTAATAATAGCACCAAATAATTGCGGCAAATATTTATGCCAAATAACTGGGCCAAATAACTACGCCAAATAATACCTCCAAATAATAGCGCCAAATTTTTTTGGTGCCAAATACTCATAATAGGGCCAAAAAATAACACCAAATAATGGGGCCAATAATAGCGCCAAATAATAGCTCCAATAATAGCGCCGATATATTCATAGCGCCAAATAATAGCGCCAATATATTCATAATAGCGCCAATATATAATATTGCCAAATGATAGGGCCAATATATTCACAATTGTGCCAATAATAGCACCAATAATAGAGCCAATATATTCATAGCTCCATTTATTCATAATAGCGCCAATAAATTTATAGCGCAAAATAATAGCACCAAATAATAACGCCAAATAATTGCATCAAATAATTGCGCCAAATAATTGCACCAAATAATTATGCCAAATAAATTCAACTAATAACAGTGCCAAATAATAGCGTTAAATATTTTTTGGCACAAAATATATAAATAGCGCGAATATATTGCGCCAAATAATTGCGCTAATTAACTACGCCAAATAAATGCGCCAAATAATAGAGCCATATAATAGTGCCAAATATTTTTTGGCGCCAAATATTCATAATAATGCCAAATAATAGTGCCAAATAATAGCGCCAACAATAGCGTCAAGTTATGGCGCCAATAATCATGCCAATATTGGGCGCCAATATTTGGCGCTATTATTTTGTGCCAAATAAAAGCGCCAATATTTAAACAATCAATAAAAGCGCCAATAAAAGTTCCCATAACAGCACCAATAATAGCGCCAATTATAGCGCCAATAATAGCGCCAATATATTCATAGCGCCATTTAATAGCGCCAAATAATAGCGCCAAATATTGGCGCCATATAATAGCACCAAATAATAACGCTATATAATAGTGCCAAATATAATAGTGCCAAATACTAGTGCCAATATATAGTGCCAATAATATCGCCAATATATTCATAGCCCCATTTAATAGGGCCAAATAATAGCGCCATATAATAGCGCCAAATATTCGCACCATATAATAGTGCGATATAATAGAGCCATATAATAGAGCCAAATAATAGCGCCATATAATAGCGTCAAATATAATAGCGCCAAATAATAGTGCCAAATAATAGTGCCAAATAATTTTTCCAAATAATAGCACCAAATATTTGGTGCCAAATATATTAATAATAGCGCCAAATAATAGCGCCAAATAATTGCACCAACAATGGCGTCAAATAATAGAGCCAAATATTCATAATAGTGCCAAATATTTGGCGGCATATATTCATAGTAACGCCAAACATTTTTTGGCGCCAAATATTCATAATAGTGCCAAATAATAGCGCCTAATTATAGCGCCAATAATAGGGCCAAATAATAGCCCCAATAATAGCGCCAATATTTGGCGCCACTATTTGGCGCTATTTTTTTACACCAAATAATAGCGCCAATATTTTAACATTTAATAATAGCGGCAAATATTCATAATAGTGCCAATATATTTATAACGCCAAATAATTGCTCCTAATAATAGTGCTAAATAATTAAGCCAAATAATAGTGCCAATATTTTAACATTCATTAATAGCGCCAAATATTCATAATAGCACCAATATATTAATAGCGCCAAATAAGTGGGCCTAATAACAGTGCCAAATATTTGCCCCAAATAACTGTGCCAAAAAATAGCTCCAAATAATAGTGCCAAATAATAGCGCCATATAATATTGCCAAATATTTTTTGGCTCCAAATATTCATAAAAGCACCAAAAAATAACGCTAAAAAATAGCGCAAATAATAGCGCCAAATAAGAGCACAAATAATAGCACCAATATATTCCTAGCGCCAAATAATATCTCCAAATATTAGCGCCAATATATTCATAATATTCCCAATAATAGCACCAATAATAGCGCCAATATATTCATAGGGCCATTTGTTCATAATAGGGCCAATATATTTCTAGCGCAAAATATATTCATAGAGCCATTTATTCAAAATAACGCCAATATATAATATCGCTGAATAATAGCGCCAATATATTCATAATTGTGCCAATAATAGTGCCAATAATAGAGCCAATATATTCATAGCTCCATTTATTCATAATAGCGCCAATAAATTTATAGCGCAAAATAATAGCACCAAATAATAGCGCCAAAAAATTGCATCAAATAATTGCACCAAATAATTGCGCCAAATAAATGTGCCAAATAAGTGCACCTAAAAACAGTGCCAAATAATAGCGTTAAATAATTTTTGGCACAAAATATATAAATAGCACAAATATATTGCGCCAAATAATTGCGCCAAATAACTGTGTGAAATAAATGCGCGAAATAATAGTGCCAAATATTTTTTGGTGCCAAATATTCATAATAGTGAGAAATAATAGTGCCAAATAATAGCGCCAATAATAGCGTCAAGTTATGGCGCCAATAATCACGCCAATATTTGGCGCCAATATTTGGCGCTATTATTTTGTGCCAAATAAAAGCGCCAATATTTAAACATTCAATAAAAGCGCCAATAAAAGTTCCCATAACAACACCAATAATAGCACCAATTATAGTGCCATTGTATAGTGCCAATAATAGCGCCAATATATTCATAGCACCATTTAATACCGCCAAATAATAGCGCCATATAATAGCACCAAATATTGGTTGCATATATTAGCGCCATATAATAGATCTAAATAATAACACTATATAATAGTGCCAAATATAATAGCACCAAATAATAGCACCAATATATAGAACCAATAATATCGCAAATATATTTATATTGCTATTTAATAAGGTCAAATAATAGCGTCATATAATAGCACCAAATATTAGCGCCA
This sequence comes from Viscum album, assembly GCA_963277665.1. Taxonomy (NCBI): domain Eukaryota; kingdom Viridiplantae; phylum Streptophyta; class Magnoliopsida; order Santalales; family Viscaceae; genus Viscum; species Viscum album. The sequence goes on from OY728127.1 coordinate 902,093,206, forward strand.
TATAATAGAGCGATATAATAGCACCATATAATAGCGCCAAATAATAGCGCAATATACTAGCGCCAGATATAATAGCACCAAATAATAGCGCCTAATAATTTCGCCAAATAATAGCCCCAAATATTTTGTGCCAAATATTCATAATAGCGCCAAATAATAGCGCCAATAATGGCGCCAAATAATAGCGCCAAATATTCATAATAGCACCAAATATTTGGCGCCATATATTCATAGTAGTGCCAAATATTTTGGGCGCCAAATATTCATAATACCGCCAAATAATGACGCCAAATTATAACGCCAATAAAAGTGCCACTAGGGCTGTGTCTGAGTCCCCTGCTCAGACTCATTTGTTACCATTGGTTGTTCCTGTCACTTCTTGCTTAGTCTCATCTGGTGAGGCTGTTGATATGCAGGATGCTGGGAAACCTCCCTCTGATGCCAAGGCTCTTACTGCCTCGGATGCAGGAGCTCATGAATCTGCTATTAAAACGGCAGTGACACCTAAGGTGGCCACTGGTCCTACGGCTTCTAATGTGGCCACTGTTGCTCCAAATTTTTTCTCCACACTGGACACAATGAACTCTCCTGGGTTTGACTCTACATGAAAAGCCGGGCGAGGAAACAACATGCTTCCACGAAAGGTCTCGTTTCTAATGCACCTTCTTTGGATACACAGGCCACTGCTGAGAAGATTGGGCCGCCCGGTTCCAAGGAATGCATAGAAGATGGTGATGGTAATGCTGCTGATTTAGCAGCTGGTTCGCATCATGACGGTTCTGATGGTGGAGATGTGGATGAGCAGGATACTAATTTGCAGATACCGACTCAATGGAAAAGAGGCCGAAATCCTCGAGGACGTGGTGGTCGTCGTGGAAGAGGCGGGCGAGGAGGTAGGTCCAAAGGCTGATTTTGCCTGTTTCTTTTTGGTGGTGATCACTTGTACCCATCTTTTTCCTAGTATGTTTGAACGTTTATTTTTAATAATATTTTCTGGATCATGGACTCACCTCCATGATTCCACCGTTTGGAGTATTTGGCGCTAATATATGGCACCAGTATTTGGCGCTATTATTTGGCGCCAAATAATAGCTACAATATTTGGCGCCAATATTTGGCACCAATAATATTTGGCGCTAATATTTGGATCCAGTATTTGGCGCTATTATTTGTCGCCAAATAATAGCGCCAATATTTTAACATTCAATATATTTTCAGTGTTATTTTAACATTCAATATAATAGCGCCGAATATATTTTCAGTGTTATTTTAATATTCCTAATAGCAAAAATATTTTAATAGCGCCAATAATAGCACCAAATAATAGCGCCAAATATTATTTTGCACCAAATAATAGTGCCAAATATTATTTTGCGCCAAAAAATAGTGCTAATATCTTACCTTTAATTAATAGCGCCAAATATTCATAATAGCACCAATATATATATATAGCGGCAAATAATTGGGCCTAATAACTGCGCTAAATAATAGGGCCAAATAATAGCGCCAAATAATAGCGCCATATAATAGCGCCAAATATTTTTAGGCGCCAAATATTCATAATAGCACAAAAAAATAGCACCATATAATAGCACCAATAATAGCGCCAAATAATATCGTCAATAATAGCGCCAAATAATTGTGCCAAAATATTCATAATAGCGCCAATATATAATAACGTCAAATAATAGCTCCAATATATTCATAATAGTGCCAATAATAGCGCCAATATATTTATAGTTCCATTTATTCATAATAGCGCCAATATATTTATAGCGCAAAATAATTGCGCCTAATAATAGCGCCAAATAATAGCACCAAATAATTGCGCCAAATAATAGCGCCAAATAATAGCGCCAAATAGTTGCGCAAAATAATTGCGCCTAATAACAGCGCCAAATAATAGCACCATATAATAGCGCCAATTATTTTTTGGTGCACAATATATAAATAGCGACAATATATTGGGCCAAATAATTGTGCCAAATTATTGCGCCTAATAATAGCGCCAAATAATAGCGCCATATAATAGCGCCAAATATTTTTTGACGCCAAATATTCATAATAGTGCCAAATAATAGCGCTAAATAATAGATCCAAATAATAGCATCAAGTTATGGTTCCAATATTTTGACATTCAATAATAGCACTAAGTATTCATAATAGCACCAATATTTTTACATTCAATACATTTTCAGTGTTATTTTAACATTCAATATAATATAGCCAAATATATTTTTAGTGTTATTTTAATATTCATAATAGCACCAATATTTTAATAGCTCCAATATTAGTACCAAATAAGAGCGCCAAATATTATTTGGCGCCAAATAATAGCACAAAATAATAGCGCCAAAAAATAGTGCCAATATTTTAACCTTCATTAATAGCACCCAATAATCATAATAGCGATAATATATTAATAGCGGCAAATAATTGCGCCTGTTAATAACGCCAAATAATAGACCTAAATAATTGCGCCAAATATTTTTTGGAGCCAAATATTTGCGCCAAATATTTTTTGGTTCCAAATATTCGTAATAGCGCCAAAAAATAGCGCAAAAAATTAGCACTATATAATATCACCAATCATAGCGCCAAATAATAGCGCCAATAATAGCGCCAATATATTCATAGCCCCAAATAATAGAGGCAATATATTCATAATAGCGCCAATATATTATAACACCAAATAAATGCGCCAGTATATTCATAATAGTGCCAATAATAACGCCAATATATTCATACCGCCAAATATTCATAATAGCGCCAATATATTAATAGTGCCAAATAATTGCGCCTAATAATAGCACCAAATTATAGCACCAAATAAGTGCGCCAAATATTTCAGCCAAATAACTGCGCCAAATAATAGCGCCAAAAATAGCACCATATAATAGCGCCAAATATTTTTTGGTGTCAAATATTCATAATATCGCTATATAATAGCGCCAAATAAAACGCCAAATAATAGCGCCAAATAATATCACCAACAATAGCGTCAAATTATGGCACCAATAAGAGCACCAATATATTCATAGCGCCAAATAATAGCGCCAATATATTCATAATAGCGCCAATATATAATAGCGCCAAATAATAGCACTATATAATAGCACCAAATAATAGCACCAATATATTTATAGCGCCATTTAATAGCGCAAAATAATAGCACCATATAATAGAGCCAAATATAAGTGACATATAATAGCCCCATATAATAGCGCAAATCATAGCGCTATATAATAGCGCCAAATATAATAGCGCCAAATAATAGCGCCAATATATAGCGCCAATAATAGCGCCAATATATTCATAGCGCCATTTAATAGGGCCAAATAATAGCGCCATGAAATAGCGCAATATCATAGCCCCATATAATAGCGCAAATCATAGCGCCATATAATAGTGCCAAATATAATAGCGCCAAATAATAACGCCAATATATAGCGCCAATATATTCGTAGCGCCATTTAATAGGGCCAAATAATAGCACCATGAAATAGTGCCAAATATCAGCGCCATATAATAGCGCCATATAATAGCGCCAAATATAATAGCGGCACATAATAGCATCAGATAATAGCGCCAAATAATATCACCAAATAATAGCACCAAATATTTGGCGCCAAATATTCACAATAGCACCAAATAATAGCGCAAATAATAGCACTAAATAGTAGAGCCAAATATTAGTAATAGCACGAAATATTTGGCGTCATATATTCATAGTAGCGCCAAATATTTTTTGGTGCCAAATATTCATAATAGAGGCAAATTATAGCGCCAACAAAAGCGCCAAATAATAGCGCCCATAATAGCGTCAATATTTGGCGGCAATCTTTGGCGCCAATTTTTGGCGATATTATTTGGCGCCAAATAATAGCACCAATATTATAACATTCAATAATAGCACCAAATATTCATAATAATGCCAATATTTTAACATTCAATACAATAGTGCCAAATATATTTTCCGTGTTATTTTAATATACATAATAGCGCCAATATTTTAATAGCACCAATATTTTAATAGCACCAATATTTTAATAGCGCCAATAATAGCGCCAAAGTATGGCGCCAAATATTATTTGGTGCTAAATAATAGCCCCAATATTTTAACATTCATTAATATCGTCAAATATTCATAATAGTGCCAATATATTAATAGCGTCATATAAATGCGCCTCATAATAGTGCCAAATAATAGTGCCAAATAATAGCGCCAAATAATAGTGTCATATAATAGCGCCATATATTTTTTACCGCCAAATATTCATAATAGCGCCAAAAAATTGTGCAAAAAAATAGCGCCAAAAAATAGCGCAAAAAAAAGCACCATAAAATAGCACCAATAATAGCGCCAAATAATTGCGCCAATATATTCATAGCACCAAATAATAGTTCCAATATATTCATAATAGCTCCAATAAATAATAGCGCCAAAAAATAGCGCTGTTATATTCATAATAGTGCCAATATTAGTACCAATATATTCATAGCGCCATTTATCCATAATAGCACCAATATATTTATAGCGCCAAATAATAGCGCCTAATAATATCGCCAGATAATAGCGCCAAATACTTTCGCCAAATAATTGTTCCAAATAATAGCACCAATATTTTAACATTCATTAATAGCGTCAAATATTCATAATAGAGCCAATGTATTAATAGTGCCAATATATTAATAGCGCCAAATAATTGCGTCTAATAATAGCGCCAAATAATAGCGCCAAATAATAGCACCAAATATTTGCAGCAAATAACCACGCAAAATAATAGCACCAATTAATACTGCCAAATAGTATTTCCATATAATGGCGCCAAATAGTTTTTGGCACCAAATTTTCATAATAGCGCTAAAAAATAGCGCCAAAAAATAGCGCCAAATAATAGCGTCAATAATTGCGCCGATGTATTCATAATAGCACCAATATATAATAGTGCCAAATAATAGCACCTATATATTCATAATAGTGCCAATAATAGCGCTAATAATAGCGCCAATATATTCATAGCTCCATTTATTCATAATATCTCAAATATATTTATAGCACAAAATAATAGCGCCCAATAATAGCGTCAAATAATTGCGCCAAATAATTGCGCCTAATAACAACGCCAAATAATTGCGGCATATAATCGTGCCAAATATTTTTTGGCGCAAAATATATAAATAGCGCCAATATATTGCTCCAAATAATTGCGCCAAATAATTGCGTCAAATAATAGTGTCGTATAATAGCGCCAAATATTTTTTGGCACTAAATATTCATAATAGCGCCAAATAATAGCGCCAAATAATAGCGCCAAATAATAGCACCAAATAATAGCACTAATAATAGCGTCAAATTATGGCGCCAGTAATCAGGCCAATATTTGGCGCTATTATTTTGCGCGAAATTATAGCGCCAATCTTTAAACATTCAATAATAGCGCCAATAAAAGTGCCAATAACAACACCAATAATAGCTCCAATAATAGTGCCATTATATAGCGCTAATAATAACGCCAATATATGGATTGCGCCATTTAATAGCGCCAAATAATAGCGCCATATAATAGCGCCAAATATTGGTGCCATATAATATAGCGCCATATAAAAGGGCCATATAATAGGGCCAAATAATAGCACCATATAGTAGCACCAAATATAATAGCGCCAAATACTAGCGCCAATATATAGCACCAATAATATTGCCAATATATTCATAGCCCCATTTAATAGGGCCAAATAATAGCGCCATATAATAGCGGCAAATATTAGCTCCATATAATAGCGCGATATAATAGCGCCATATAATAGCGCCAAATAATAGCGCCATATACTAGTGCCAAATATAATAGCACCTAATAATTTCTCCAAATAATAGCCCCTAATATTTGGTGCCAAATATTCATAATAGCGCCAAATAATAGTGCCAAATAATAGCGCCAATAATGGCACCAAATAATAGAGCCAAATATTCATAATAGCACCAAATATTTGGCACCATATATTCATAGTAGTGCCAAATATTTTTTGGCGCCAAATATTCATAATAGCGCAAAATAATAGTGCCAAATTATAGCGCCAATAAAAGCGCAAAATAATTGAGCCAATAATAGCGCCAAATAATAGCGCCATATAATAGCGCCATATAATAGCACCAACTATTTTTTCGCGCCAAATATTCATAATGGCGCCAAAAAATTGCGCAAAAAAATAGTGCCAAAAAATTTCGCAAAAAAAAAAGCGCCATATAATAGCGCCAATAATAGCTCCAAATAATTAGCCAATATATTCATAGCACCAAATAATAGTGCCAATATATTCATAGTAGCGCCAATAAATAATAGCGCAAAAAAATAGTGCCAGTATATTCATACTAGTGCCAATATTAGCACCAATATATTCATAGCGCCATTTATTCATAATAGTGCCAATATATTTATAGAGCCAAATAATTGTGCCTAATAATATCGTCAAATAATAGCGCCAAATAATTGCGTCAAATAATTGTGCCAAATAATAGCGCCAATATTTTAACATTCATTAATAGCACCAAATATTCATAATAGAACCAATATATTAATAGAGCCAATATATTAATAGATCCAAATAAATGCGCCTAATAATAGAACCAAATAATAGGGCCAAATAATAACGTCAAATATTTGCGCCAAATAATACCGCCAAATAATATTGTCATATAATGGCGCCAAATATTTTTTAGCACCAAATTTTCATAATAGTGCCAAAAAATATCGTCAATAATAGCGCCAATATATTCATAATAGCGCCAATATATAATAGTGCCAAATAATAGCGCCTATATATTCATAATAGTGCCAATAATAGCGCCAATAATAGCGCCAATATATTCATAGCTCCATTTATTCATAATAGCGCAAATATATTTATAGCGCAAAATAATAGCGCCCAATAATAGCGTCAAATAATAGCGCTAAATAATTGCGCCAAATAATTATGCCAAATAATTGAGTCTAATAACATCGCCAAATAATAGCGCCATATAATCGCACCAAATATTTTTTGGACCAAAATATAGAAATAGTGCCTATATATTGCGCCAAAAAATTATGCCAAATAATTGCGCCATATAATAGCGCCAAATATTTTTCGGCGCCACATATTCATAATAGCACCAAATAATAGCGCCAAATAATAGCGCCAATAATAGCGTCAAATTATGGTGCCAATAATCGCGCCAATATTTGGCGCTATTATTTTGCACCAAATTATAGCGCCAATATTTAAACATTCAATAATAGCACCAATAAAAGCGCCAATAACAACACCAATAATAGCGCCAATAATAGCACCATTATATTGTGCCAATAATACCGCTAATATATTGATAGCACCATTTATAGCGCCAAATAATAGTGCCATATAATAGGGCCAAATATTGGCGTCATATAATAGCACCATATAATAGGGCCATATAATAGTGCCAAATAATAGTGCCATATAGTTGCACCAAATATAATAGCGCCAAATACTAGTGCCAATATATAGTGCCAATAATATTGCCAATATATTCATAGCCCCATTTAATAGAGCCAAATAATAGCGCCATATAATAGCGCCAAATATTAGCGCGATATAATAGCGCGATATAATAGCGCCATATAATAGCGCGATATAATAGCGCCATATTATAGCGCCAAATAATAGTGCCATATACTAGCGCCAAATATAATAGCACCAAATAATAGCGACATATAATTTCACCAAATAATAGCACCATCTATTTGCTGCCAAATATTCATAATAGCACCAAATAATAGCGCCAAATAATAGTGCCAACAATGGCGCCAAATAATAGAGCCAAATATTCATAATAGTGCCAAATATTTAGCGCCATATATTCATAGTAGTGCCAAATATTTTTTGGCGCCAAATATTCATAATAGCGTCAAATAATAGCGCCAAATTATAGCACCAATAAAAGCACCAAAATATTTATAGCACCAAATAAGAGCACCAATATTTGGCACCAATAATATTTGGCGCCAATAATTGGCACTGTTATTTGGTGCCAAATAATAGCACCTATATTTTAACATTCAATAATAGCGTCCAATATTCATAATAGCGCCAATATTTTAACATTCAATAAATTTTCAGTGTTATTTTAACATTTAATATAATAGCCCCAAATATATTTTCAGTGTTATTTTAATATTCATAATAGCACCAATATTTTAATAGCACCAATAATAGTGCCAAAAAAATAGCGCCAAATATAATTTGGCGCCAAATAATAGCACCAAATAATAGTGCCAAATAATAGCGAAACAATAACGCCAAAAAATAGCGGCAATATTTTAACATTCATTAATAGCGCCAAATATTCATAATAGTGCCAATATATTAATAGCGGCAAATAATCGCGCCCAATAATAGCGCCAAATAATAGTGCCAAATAATTGCGACAAATAACTGCCCCAAATAACTGAGGCAAATAACTGTGCCAATTAATAGCGCCAAATAATAGCGCCATATAATAGCGCCAAATATTATTTGGGGCCAAATATTCATAATAGCGCTAAAAAATAGCGCCAAAAAATAGTGCCATAAAATAGCGCCAATAATAGCGCCAAATAATAGCGCCAATAAGAGCACCAATATATTTATAGCGCCAAATAATAGGGCCAATATATTCATAATAGAGCTAAATATAATAGTACCCAATAATAGCTCCAGTATATATATAATAGTTCCAATATTAGTGCCAATATATTCATAGCACGATTTATTCATAATAGCGCCAATATATTTATAGCGCCAAATAATTGCGCCTAATAATAGCACCAAATAATTGCGCCAAATAATTGCGCCAAATAATAGCGTCAATATTTTAACAGTCATTAATAGCACCAAATATATTCATAATAGTGCCAATATATTAATAGTGCCAAATAATTGTGCCCAATAATAGCGCCAAATAATATTGCCAAATAATTGCGCCAAATTTTTTGCACCAAATAACTGCGCCACATAATAGCGCCAAATAATACCACCGAATAATAGTGTCATATAATGGCGCCAAATATTCATAATAGCACCAAAAAATAGCGCCAATATACTTATAGCGCCAAATAATAGCACCAATATATTCATAAATGCGACAATATATAATAGCGTCAATATATTTATAATAGTGCCAATAATAGCGCCAATAATAGCGTTAATATATTCAAAGCTCCATTTATTCATAACAGCGCAAATATATTTATAGCGCAAAATAATAGCACCAAATAATTGCGCCAAATAATTGCGCCAAATAATTGCGCCAATATATTCATAATGTTGCCAATAATATTGCCAACAATAGCGCCAACATATTCATAGTGCCATTTATTCATAATTGTGCCTGTATATTTATAGCAAAATAATAGAGCCTAATAATAGCACCAAATAATTGCGCCAAATAATTCCGCCAAATAATTGCACCAAATTATTGCGCAAAATAATTGCGCCTAATAACAGCGCCAAATAACAGTGCCATATAATAGTGCCAAATATGTTTTTGCGCAAAATATATAAATATCGCCAATATATTGCGCTAAATAATTACGCCAAATAATTGCACCATATAATGGCACCTAATAATAGTTCCAAATAATAGCGCCATATAATAGCGCCAAATATTCATAATAGCGCCGAATAATATCGCTAAATAATAGCGCCAAATAATAGCACCAATAATAGTGTCAAATTATGGAGCCAATAATCACGCCAATATTTGGCACCAATATTTTGCGCCAAATAATAGCGCTAATATTTAAACATTAAATAATAGCACCAATAAAAGCGCCAATAACAGCACCAATAATATCACCAATAATAGCGCCAATATATAGCTCCAATATATTCATAGCGCCAAATAATAGCCCTATATAATAGCGTCAAATATAATAGTGCCAAATAATCGCGCCAATATATAGCGCCAATAATAGCACCAATATATTCATAGCGCCATTTAATAGTGCCAAATAATAGCGCCATATAATAGTGCCAAATATTAGGGCCATATAATAGCCCCATATAAGAGCACCAAATAATAGCGCCATATAATAGCGCCAAATATATAAGCGCCAAATAATAGCGCCAAATAATATCTCCAAATAATAGCGCCAAATATTTGGCGCCAAATACTAATAATATCGCCAAATAATAGGGTCAATAATAGCGCCAAATAATAGAGCCAAATATTCATAATAGCGCCAAATATTTGGCACCATATATTCATAGTAGTGCTACATATTTTTTGGCGCCAAATATTCATAATAGTGCCAAATTATAGCGCCAAATTATAGTGCCAATAATTGCGCCTAATAATAGCACCAAATAATAGCGCCACATAATTACGCCAAATAATTGCACCAAATAATAGCGCCAATATTTTAACATTCATTAATATTTCCAAATATTAATAATAGCGCCAATATATTAATAGTGTCAAATAATTGCCCCTAATAATAGCACCAAATAATAGCACCAAATAATAGCGCCAAATATGTGCGCCAAATAACTGCGCCAAATAATAGCACCAAATAATACCGCCAAATAATTGTGTCATATAATGGCAACAAATATTTTTTGGTGCCAAATATTCATAATAGCGCCAAAAAATAGCTCCAATAATAGCACTAAATAATAGCGCCAATATATTCATAACGCCAAATAATAGCTCCAATATATAATAGCATCAAATAATAGCACCATATAATAGCACCAAATATTTTTGGCCAAAAATATATAAATTGCGCCAATATATTGCACCAAATAATTGCACCAAATAATTGCGCCAAATAATTGCGCCAAAAAATAGTGCCAAATAATAGCACCTAGAATAGCGCCAATATATTTATAGCGCCAAATAATAGCGACATATATAATAACGCCAAATAATAGCGCCAATATATTCATAATAATGCCAATAATAGCGTCAATATATTCATAGCTCTATTAATTCATAATAGCACAAATATATTTATAGCGTAAAATAATAGCGCCAAATAATAGCGCCAATATATTCATAATATTACCAATAATAGCGCCAATATATTCATAGCATCGTTTATTCATAATAGCACCTATATATTTATAGCGCAAAATAATTGAGCCTAATAATAGCGCCAAATAATTGCGCCAAATAATTCTGCCAGATAATTGCGCCAAATAATTGTGCTAAATAATTGCGCCTAATAACAGCGCCAAATAATAGCTCCATATAACAGCGGCAAATATTTTTTGGCACAAAATATATAAATAGCACCAATATATTGCGCCAAATAATTGCACCAAATAATTGCGTCTAATAATAGCACCAGATATTTTTGGCGCCAAATATTCATTATAGCGCCAAATAATTGCGCCAAATAATAGCGCCAATAATAGTGTCAAATTATGGAAGCAATAATCGCGCCAATATTTGGCGCCAATATTTTTCACCAAATAATAGCGCCAATATTTAAACATTCAATAATCGCGCCAATAAAAGCGCCAATAATAGCACCAATAATAGCGCAAATAATGGCGCAAATATATAGATCCAATATATTCATAGAGCCATTTAATAGCGGCAAATAATAGCACCATATAATTGCACCAAATATTAGTGCCATATAATAGCGCCATATAATAGCGCCATATAATGGCGCCAAATAATAGCACTATATAATGGCACCAAATATAATAGCGTCAAATAATTGCGCCAATATATAGCGCCAATATATATATAGCGCCATTTAATATGGCCAAATAGTAGCGCCATATAATAGCGCCAAATATTATGGCCATATAATAGCGCCATATAATAGCGCCAAATAATAGCGCCAAATATAAGAGCGCCAAACAATAGCGCCAAATAATAGCGTAAAATAATATCGCCAAATAATAGCGCCAAATAGTTGGTGCCAAATATTCATAATAGCACTAAATAATAGTGCCAATAATAGTGCCAAATAATAGAGCCTAATAATCATAATAGCGCCAATTATTTGGCGCCATATATTCATAGTAGTGCCAAGTATTTTTTGGTGCCAAATATTCATAATAGTGCCAAATAATAGTGCCAAATTATAGCTTCAATAAAAATGCCAAATAATAGCGTCAATATTTGGCGACAATAATATTTGGGGCCAATATTTGGTGCAAATATTTGGCGCTATTATTTGGTGCCAAATAATAGTGTCAATATTTTAACATTCAATAATAGCGGTAAATATTCATAATAGCGCCAATATTTTAACATTCAGTATATTTTCAGTGTTATTTTAACATTCAATATAATAGCACCAAATATATTTTCAGTGTTATTTTAATATTCATAATAGAACCAATATTTTAATAGCACCAATATTTTAATAGCGCCAATAATAAACCCAAAGAATGGTGCCAAATATTATCTAGCGCCAAATAAAAGCGCCAATATTTTAACATTCATTAATAGCACCAAATATTCATAATAGCGCCAATATATTAAAATTGGCATATAATTGCGCCTAATAATAGTGCCAAAGAATTGCGCTAAATAATTGCGCCAAATAATTGCGCAAAATAACTGCGCCAAATAATAGCGCCAAATAATAGCATCAAATCATTACGCCAAATAACATCGCCAAATAATAGGGCCATATAATAGCGCCAAATATTTTTTGGCGCAAAATATATAAATGGCACCAATATATTCATAGCGCCAAATAATTGAGCCAAATAATTACTCCAAATAATTGTGCCTAACAATAGCGCCAAACAATAGAACCAAATAATTGCGCCAAATAATTGCGCCAGATAATTGCGCCAAATACGTGCGCAAAATAATTTCGCCTAATAACAGCGAAAAATAATAGCGCCATATAATAGCGCCAAATATTTTTTGGTGCAGAATATATAAATAGCGCCAAATAATTAGGCCAAATATTTATGCCAAATAACTGCGCCAAATAATAGCGCCAAATAATACCGCCAAATAATACCGCCATATAATTGCGCCAAATATTTTTTGGCGCCAAATATACATAATAGCGCCAAAAATAGCGCTATATAATAGTGCCATATAATTGCGCCTAATAATAGCGCCAAATAATAGCGTCATATAATAGTGCCAAATATTTTCTGGTGCCAAATATTCATTATAGCGCCAAATAATAGCACCAAAATAATAGCGCCAAATAATAGAGAAAATAATAGCATCAAATTGGGGTGCCAATAATCGTGCCAATATTTGGCGCTATTATTTTGCGCCAAATAATAGCATCAAATTATGGTGCCAAAAATCACGCCAATATTTGGCGCTATTATTTTGCGCCAAATAATATCGCCAATATCTAAACATTCAATAATATCCCCAATAAAAGCGCCAATAATAGCACCAATAATAGCGCCAACAATAGCGCCAATATATAGCGCCAATAATAGTGCCAATATATTCATAGCGCCATTTAATAGTGCCAAACAATAGCGCCATATAATAGTGCCAAATTTTAGCACCATATAATAGGGTCATATAATAGCGCCATATAATATCACCAAATATAATAGCGCCCAATAATAGCGCCAATATATATCCCCAATAATAGCGCCAATATATTAATAACGCCATTTAATAGGGCCAAATAATAGTGCCATATAATAGAGACAAATATTAGCGCCATATAATAGCGCCAAATAATAGCGCCATATAATTGCGCCAAATAATAGCACCAAATAATAGCGCAAAATAATATCGCCAAATAATAGCACCAAATATTTGGTGCCAAATATTCATAATAGCGCCAAATAATAGAGCCAATAATAGCGCCTAATAATAGAGCCAAATATTCATAATAGTGCCAAATATTTGGTTCCAGATATTCATAGTAGCGCCAAATATATTTTGGCGCCAAATATTCATAATACCTGCCAAATAATGACGCCAACTTATAACACCAATAAAAGAGCCAAATAATAGCGCCAATAATTGCGCCAATATTTGGCACCAATATTTGGCCCCAATAATATTTGGCGCTAATATTTGGAACCAGTATTTGGCGCTAAATAATAGCTACAATAATTGACGCCAATATTTGGCACCAAATATATTGGGTGCTAATATTTGGCTCCAGTATTTGGCGCTATTATTTGGGGCCAAATAATAGCGCCAATATTTTAACATTCAATATATTTTCAGTGTTATTTAAACATTCAATATAATAGCGCCAAATATATTTTTAATGTTATTTTAATATTCATAATAGAGCCAATATTTTAATAGCGCCAATATTTTAATAGCGCCAATAATAGCACCAAATAATAGCGCCAAATATTATTTTGCACCAAATAATAGCACCAAATATTATTTTGCGCCAAACAATAGTTCTAATATCTTAACATTAATTAATAGCGCCAAATATTCATAATAGCACCAATATATTTATATAGCGGCAAATAATTGCGCGTAATAACTATGCCAAATAATAGCGCCAAATAAAGCGCCAAATAAAAGCGCCATATAATAACGCCAAATATTTTTAGGTGCCAAATATTCATAATAGCGCAAAAAAATAGCACCATATAATAGTGCCAATAATAGCGCCAAATAATATCGTCAATAATAGCACCAAATAATTGTGGCAATATATTCATAATAGCGCCAATATATAATAACGCTAAATAATAGAACCAATATATTCATAATAGTGCCAATAATAGCGCCAATATATTCATAGTGCCATTTATTAATAATAGTGTCAATATATTTTTAGCGCAAAATAATTGCGCCTCATAATAGCGCCAAGTAATAGCACCAAATAATAGCGCCAAATAATTGCATCAAATAATTGCGTCATATATTTTTTGGCGCCAAATATTCATAATAGCGACAAAAAATTGCGCAAAAAAATAGCGCCAAAAAATAGCGCAAAAAAAAGCAACATATATTAGCGCCAATAATAGCGCCAAATAATTGCGCCAATATATTTACAGCGCAAAAATAATTGCGCCTAATAATAGCGCCAAAAAACAGGGCCAAATAATTGCACCAAATAATTGTGCCAAATAATTATGCAAAATAATTACTCCAAATAATTGCACAAAATAATGGCGCCTAATAACAATGCCAAATAACAGCGCCAAATAATAGCGCTATATAATAGCGCCAAATATTTTTTGGTGCAAAATATATAAATAGCGCCAATATATTGCACCAAATAATTTCGCCAAATAATTGCGCCAAATAATTGGGCCAAATAATTGCGCTTAATAATAGCACCAACTAATAGCGCCATATAATAGCGCCAAATTTTTTTTGGCACCAAATATTCATAATAATGTCAAATAATAGCGCCAAAATAATAGCTCCAAATAATAGCACCAATAATAGCGTCAAATTATGGGGCCAATAATCACGACAATATTTGGCACTATAATTTTGCGCCAAATAGTAGCGCCAATATTTAAACATTCAATAATAGCGCCAATAAAAGCGCCAATAAAAGAAACAATAATTGCGCCAATAATTGCGCCAATATATAGCGCCAATATATTCATAGCGCCAATTAATAGCGTCAAATAACAGTACCAAATAATAGCGCCATAAAATAGAGCCAAATATAAACGCCATATAATAGCGTCACATAATAGCGCCATATTATAGCTCCAAATAATAGCACCAAATATAATTGCACCAAATAATAGCACCAATATATAGCGCCAATAATAGCACCAATATATTCATAGCACCATTTAATAGGGAAAAATAATAGCTCCATATAATAGCATCAAATATTAGTGCCATATAACAACGCCATATAATTGCGACCAATAATAGTGTCATATAATAGCGCCAAATATAATAGAGCCAAATAATAGCGCCAAATAATAGCGCCAAATAATATCACCAAATAATAGTACCAAATATTTTGCACCAAATATTCATAATAGCACCAAATAATAGCGCCAAATAATAGAGCCAATAATAGCACCAAATAATAGATCCAGATATTCATAATAATGCCAAATATTTTTCGTCATATATTCATAGTAGCGTCGAATATTTTTCACTGCCAAATATTCATAATAGTGGCAAATAATAGCGCCAAATTATATCGCCAACAAAAGCGCCAAATAATAGCGCCAATAATAGCCCCAACATTTGGCGCCAATATTTGGCACCAATAATATTTGGCGCCAATATTTGGCGCTATTATTTAGCACCAATATTTTAACATTCAATAATAGCGCCAAATATTCATAACAGTGCCAATATTTTAACATTCAATATATTTTCAGTGTTAATTTAATATTCAATATAATAGCGCCAAATATATTTTCAGTGTTATTATAATATTCATAATAGCACCAATATTTTAATAGCGCCGATATTTTAATAGCGCCAATAATGGCGCCAAATAATATCACCAAATAATATTTTGCGCCAAATAATAGCGCCAAAAAATAGCCCCAATATTTTCACATTAATTAATAGTACCAAATATTCATAATAGCGCCAATATTTTAATAGCACAAATAATTGCGCCTAATAATAGCACCAAATAATAGTGCCAAATAATTGCGCAATATAATAGCGTCAAATATTTTTTGGCGCCAAATATTCATAACAGCGCCAAAAAATAGCATCATATAATAGCGCCAATAATAGCGACAAATAATAGCTCCAATAATAGCGCCAATATATTCATAGCGCCAAATAATAGCGCCAATATATTCATAATAGCGCCAATATATAATATCCCCAAATAATAGCACCAATATATTCATAATAGTACCAATAATAGCGCCAATAATAGCGCCAATATATTCGTAGCACCATTTATTTATAATAGCGTCAATATATTCATAGCGCCATTTATTCATAATAGCGCCACTATATTTATAGCGCAAAATTATTGCGCCTAATAATAGCGCCAAATAATAGCGCCAAATAATTGCGCAAAATAATTGCGCCTAATAACAGCGCCAAATAATTGCACCATATAATAACGCCAAATATTTTTTGGCACAAAATATATAAATAGCGCCAATATATTGCTCCAAATAATTGTGCCAAATAATTACGCCAAATAATTGCGCCTAATAATAGCGCAATATAATAGCTCCAAATATTTTTTTCCACCAAATGTTCATAATAGCAACAAATAATAGCGCCAAATAATAGCACCAAATAATAGCACCAATAATAGCCTCAAATTATGGCGCCAATAATCGCACCAATATTTGGCGCTATTATTTTGCACCAAATAATAGAGCAAATATTATAACATTCATTAATAGCGCCAAATATTCATAATAGCGCCAATATATTAATAGCACCAAATAATTGTTCCTAATAATAGCACCAAATAATTGCGGTAAATATTTGCGCCAAATAACTGGGCCAAATAACTGCGCCAAATAATACCGCCAAAAAATAGCGCCAAATTTTTTTTGGTGCCAAATACTCATAATAGGGCCAAAAAATAGCGCCAAATAGTAGTTCCAATAATAGCGCCAAATAATAGCTCCAATAATAGCGCCGATATATTCATAGCGCCAAATAATAGCACCAATATATTCATAATAGCGCCAATATATAATATCGCCAAATAATAGTGCCAATATATTCACAATTGTGCCAATAATAGCACTAATAATAGAGCCAATATATTCATAGCTCCATTTATTCATAATAGCGCCAATAAATTTATAGCGCAAAATAATAGCACCAAATAATAACGCCAAATAATTGCGTCAAATAATTGCGCCAAATAATTGCACCAAATAATTATGCCAAATAAATGCACCTAATAACAGCACCAAATAATAGCGTTAAATATTTTTTGGCACAAAATATATAAATAGCGCCAATATATTGCGCCAAATAATTGCGTCAAATAACTGCACCAAATAAATGCGCCAAATAATAGAGCCATATAATAGCGCTAAATATTTTTTGGCGCCAAATATTCATAATAATGCCAAATAATAGAGCCAAATAATAGCACCAATAATAGCATCAGGTTATGGCGCCAATAATCATGCCAATATTTGGCGCTATTATTTTGTGCCAAATAAAAGCGCCAATATTTAAAAATTCAATAAAAGCGCCAATAAAAGTTCCCATAATAGAACCAATAATATAGCCAATTATAGCGCCAATAATAGCGCCAATATATTCATAGCGCCATTTAATAGTGCCAAATAATATCGCCAAATATTGGCGCCATATAATAGCGCCATATAATAGCACCAAATAATAACGCTATATAATAGTGCCAAATATAATAGCGCCAAATACTATTGAAAATATATAGTGCCAATAATATCGCCAATATATTCATAGCCCCATTTAATAGGGCCAAATAATAGCCCCATATAATAGCGCCAAATATTCGCACCATATAATAGTGCGATATAATAGCGCCATATAATAGAGCCAAATTATAGCGCCATATAATAGCGCCAAATATAATAGCGCCAAATAATAGCGCCAAATAATAGTGCCAAATAATTTTGCCAAATAATAGCACCAAATATTTGGTGCCAAATATTCATAATAGCGCCAAATAATAGCACCAAAAATGGCGTCAAATAATAGAGCCAAATATTCATAATAGTGCCAAATATTTGGCGGCATATATTCATAGTAGCGCCAAACATTTTTTGGCGCCAAATATTCATAATAGCACCAAATAATAGCGCCAAATTATAGCACCAATAATAGGGCCAAATAATAGCACCAATATATTCATAATAGTGCCAATATATAATAGCGCCAAATAATAGTGTCAATATATTCATAATAGTGCCAATAATAGCGCCAATAATAGCTCCAATATATTCATAGCTCCATTTATTCATAATAGTGCCAATATATTTATAGCGCAAAATAATTGCGCCTAATAATAGCGTCAAATAATAGCGCCAAATAATTGCGCCAAATAATTGCGCCAAAAAATTACGCCAAAAAATTGTGAAAAATAATTGCACCTAATAACTACGCAAAATAATAGGAGCATATAATAGCGCCAACTATTTTTTGGCAGAAAATATATAAATACGCCAATTTATTGCACCAAATAATTGCCCTAAATAATTACGCCATATACTTGCACCTAATACTTGTGCCTAATAATAGTGCAAAATAATAGCACCATATAATAGCACCAAATATAAGTGCCATATAATAGCCCCATATAATAGCGCAAATCATAGCGCCATATAATAGCACCAAATATAATAGCGCCAAATAATTGCGCAAATATATCACGCCAATAATAGCGGCAATATATTCGTAGCGCCATTTAATAGGGCCAAATAATAGCCCCATGAAATAGCGCCAAATATTAGCGCCATATAATAGCGCCATATAATAGCGCCATATGATAGCACCATATAATATCGCCATATAATAGCATCAAATATAATAGCGGCACATAATAGCGTCAGATAATAGCGACAAATAATATCACCAAATAATAGCATAAAATATTTGGCGCCAAATATTCACAATAGCGCCAAATAATAGCGCAAATAATAGCGCCAAATAATAGAGCCAAATATTCATAATAGCACCAAATATTTGCCCCCATATATTCATAGTAGCGCCAAATATATTTTGGCGCCAAATATTCATAATAGCGGAAAATTATAGTGCCAAATTATAGCGCCAATAAAAGCGCCAAATAATAGCGCCAATAATAGCGTCAATATTTGGCGGCAATCTTTTGTGCCAATTTTTGGCGCTATTATTTGGCGCCAAATAATAGCACCAATATTATAACATTCAATAATAGCGCCAAATATTCATAATAATGCAAATATTTTAACATTCAATACAATAGCGCCAAATATATTGTCAGTGTTATTTTAATATTCATAATAGCACCAATATTTTAATAGCACCAATATTTTAATAGCACCGAAGTATGGCGCCAAATATTATTTGGCGCTAAATAATAGCCCCAATATTTTAACATTCATTAATATCGCCAAATATTCATAATGCTGCCAATATATTAATAGCGGCATATAAATGCGCCTCATAATAGCGCCATATAATAGCGCCAAATAAAAGCACCATATAATAGCTCCATATATTTTTTGGCGCCAAATATTCATAATAGCGCCAAAAAATAGCGCCAAAAAATAGCGCCAAAAAATAGCGCAAAAAAAAGCGCCATATAATAATGCCAATAATAGCGCCAAATAATTGCGCCAATATATTCATAGCACCAAATAATAGCGCCAATATATTCATAATAGCTCCAATAAATAATAGAGCCAAATAATTGTGCAGGTATATTCATAATAGTGCCAATATTAGCACCAATATATTCATAGCGCCATTTATCCATAATAGTGCCAATATATTTATAGCGGCAAATAATAGCGCCTAATAATATCGCCAAATAATAGCGCCAAATAATTGCGCCAAATAATTGTGCCAAATAATAGCGCCAATATTTTAACATTAATTAATAGCGCCAAATATTCATAATAGCGCCAATATATTAATAGTTCCAATATATTAATAGCACCAACTAATTGCGCCTAATAATAGCGCCAAATAATAGCGCCAAATAATTGCGCCAAATATTTGCACCAAATAACTACGCCAAATAATAGATCCAATTAATACCACAAAATAATAGCGCCATATAATGGCGCTAAATATTTTTTGGCACCAAATTTTCATAATAGCGCTAAAAAATAGCGCCAAAAAATAGCGCCAAATAATAGCATCAATAATTGCGCAGATATATTCATAATAGTGCCAATATATAATAGTGCCAAATAATAGCGCCTATATATTCATAATAGTGCCAATAATAGCGCCAATAATAGAGCCAATATATTCATAGCTCCATTTATTCATAATAGCTCAAATATATTTATAGCGCAAAATAATAGCGCCCAATAATAGCGCCAAATAATTTTTCCAAATAATTGTGCCTAATAACAACTCCAAATAATTGTGCCATATAATCGAGCCAAATATTTTTTGGCGCAAAATATATAAATATCGCCAATATATTGCACCAAATAATTGCGCCAAATAATAGCGCCATATAATAGCGCCATATTTTAGAGCCAAATATTTTTTGGCACCAAATATTCATAATAGCGCCAAATAATAGCGACAAATAATAGCACTAATAATAGCATCAAATTATGGCGCCAATAATCATGCCAATATTTGGTGCTATTATTTTGCATCAAATTATAGAACCAATCTTTAAACATTCAATAATAGCGCCAATAAAAGCACCAATAACAACACCAATAATAGAGCCAATAATAGTGCCATTATATAGTGCCAATAATAACGCCAATATATTGATATCTCCATTTAATAGCGCCAAATAATAGCGCCATATAATTGCGCCAAATATTGGTGCCATATAATAGCCCCATATAATAGGGCCAAATAATAGATCCATATAGTAGTTCCAAATATAATAGCGCCAAATACTAGCGCCAATATATAGCACCAATAATATCGCCAATATATTCATAGCCCCATTTAAAAGGGCCAAATAATAGCGCCATATAATAGTGCCAAATATTAGTGCCATATAATAACGCGATATAATAGCGCCATATAATAGCGCCAAATAATAGCGCCATATACTAGCGCCAAATTTAATAGCGCCAAATAATAACACCTAATAATTTCGACAAATAATAGCCCCAAATATTTGGTGCCAAATATTCATAATAGTGCCAAATAATAGCGCCAAATAATAGCACCAATAATGGCACCAAATAATAGAGCCAAATATTCATAATAGCACCAAATATTTGGCGCCATATATTCATAGTAGCGCCAAATATTTTTTGGCGCCAAATATTCATAATAGCGCCAAATAATAGCGCCAAATTATAGCGCCAATAAAAGTGCAAAATAATAGCGCCAATAATATCGCCAATATTTGGCGCTATTATTTGGCGCCAAATAATAGCGCCAATATTTTAACATTCAATAATATCGCCAATATTTTAACATTCAATAAATTTTCATTGTTATTTTAAGATTCAATATAATAGCTCCAAATATATTATCAGTGCTATTTTAATATTCATAATAGCACCAATATTTTAATAGCACCAAATAATAGCGCCAAATATAATTTGGCGCCAAATAATAACGCCAAATAATATTGCCAACTAATAGCACCAAAAAATAGCGCCAATATTTTAACATTCATTTATAGTGCCAAAAAATAGCGCCAATATTTTAACATTCATTAATAGCACCAAATATTCATAATAGTGCCAATATATTAATAGCGAAAAATAATCGCGCCTAATAAAAGCACCAAATAATAGCGCCAAATAATTGCGACAAATAACTACGCCAATTAATTGCGCCAATTAATATCGCCAAATAATAGCGCCATATAATAGCGCCAAATATTTTTTGGGGCCAAATATTCATAATAGCGCCAAAAAATAGCGCAAAAAAATAGCGCCAAAAAATAGAGCAAAAAAAGCGCCATATATTAGCGCCAATAATAGCGCCAAATAATTGCGCCAATATATTCATAGCACCAAATAATAGTGCCAATATATTCATAATAGCTCCAATAAATAATAGCACCAAAAAATAGCACCAGTATATTCATAATAGTGCCAATATTAGCACCAATATATTCATAGCGCCATTTATCCATAAAAGCGCCAAAATATTTATAGCGCCAAATAATAGTGCCTAATAATATCGCCAAATAATAGCGCTAAATAATTGCGCCAAGTAATTATGCCCAATATTAGCGCCAATATTTTAACATTCATTAATAGCGCCAAATATTCATAATAGTACCAATATATATATATATTAATAGTGCCAATATATTAATAGCGCCAAGTAATTGTGCCCAATAATAGCGCCAAATAATAGAGCCAAATAATTGCACCAAATATTTGCGCAAAATAACTACGCCAAATAATAGCGCCAATTAATACTGCCAAATAATAGTGTCATATAATGGCGCCAAATATTTTTTGGCACCAAATTTTCATAATAGCGCCAAAAAATAGTGCCAAAAAATAGCGCCAAAAAACAGCGTCAATAATAGCGACGATATATTCATAATAGTGCCAATATATAATAGTGCCAAATAATAGTGCCTATATATTCATAATAGTGCCTATAATAGCGCCAATAATAGCGCCAATATATTTATAGCTCCATTTATTCATAATAGCTCAAATATATTTATAGCACAAAATAATAGCGCCCATAATAGCGCCAAATAATTGCGCCAAATAATTGCGCCTAATAACAATGCCAAATAATTGTGCCATATAATCGTGCCAAATATTTTTTGGCGCAAAATATATAAATAGAACCAATATATTGCGCCAAATAATAGCGCCAAATAATAGCGCCAAATATTTTTTGGTGCCGAATATTCATAATAGCACCAAAAAATAGTGCCAAATAATAGCGCCAAATAATAGCGCCAATAATAGCGTCAAATTATGGCGCCAATAATCACGCCAATATTTGGCGCTATTATTTTGCGCTAAATTATAGCGCCGATATTTAAACATTCCATAATAGCACCAATAAAAGCGCCAATAACAGCACCAATAATAGCACCAATAATAGTGCCATTATATAGCACCAATAATAGTGCCAATATATTGATTGCTCCATTTAATAGCGCCAAATAATAGCGTCAAATATTGGCGCCATATAATAATGCCATATAATAGGGCCATATAATATGGCCAAATAATAGAGCCATATAGTAGTGCCAAATATAATAGCGCCAAATACTTGCGCCAATATATAGCGCCAATAATATCGCCAATATATTCATTGCGCCATTTAATAGGGACAAATAATAGCACCATATAATAGAGCCATATAATAGCGCGATATAATAGCGCCATATAATAGCGCCAAATAATAGCGCCATATACTAGCGCCAGATATAATAGCGCCAAATAATAGCGCCTAATAATTTCACCAAATAATAGCCCTAAATATTTGGTGCCAAATATTCATAATAGCGCCAAATAATAGCGCCAAATAATAGCGCCAATAATGGCGCCAAATAATATAGCCGAATATTCATAATAGCGCCAAATATTTGGCGCCATATATTCATAGTAGCGCCAAATATTTTTTGGCACCAAATATTCATAATAGCGCCAAATAATTGCGCCAAATTATAGCGCCAATAAAAGCGCCAAATAATAACGCCAATAATAGCTCCAATATTTGGCACCAATATTTGGCGCTATTATTTGGCACCAAATAATAGCACCAATATTTTAACATTTAATAATAGCTCCAATATTTTAACATTCAATAAATTTTCAGTGTTATTTTAACATTCAATATAATAGCGCCAAATATATTTTCAGTGCTATTTTAATATTTATAATAGCACCAATATTTTAATAGCACCAATAATAGCGCCAAATAATAGCTCCAAATATAATTTGGCGCCAAATAATAGCGCCAAATAATAGTGCCAAATAATAGCGCCAAAAAATAGCGCCAAAAAATAGCGCCAATATTTTAACATTCATTAATAGCAGCAAATATTCATAATAGCACCAATATATTAATAGCGACAAATAATCGCGCTTAATAAAAGCGCCGAATAATAGCATCAAATAATTGCGACAAATAACTGCGCCAAATAACTGTGCCAAATAACAGCGCCAATTAATATCTCCAAATAATAGCGCCAAATATTTTTTGGGGAAAATATTCATAATAGCGCCAAAAAAATAGCACCAAAAATTGCGCCATATAATAGCGCCAATAATAGCGCCAAACAATAGTTCCAATAATAGCACCAATATATTCATAGCGCCAAATAATAGCGCCAATATATTCATAATAGAGCCAAATATAATAGCGCCAAATAATAGCGCCAGTATATTTAGAATAGTTCCAATATTAGCGCTAATATATTCATAGCGCCATTTATTCATAATAGCGCCAATATATTTATAGCGCCAAATAATTGCGCCTAATAATAGCACCATATAATTGCGCCAAATAATTGTGCCAAATAATAGCACCAATATTTTAACAGTCATTAATAGTTCCAAATATTCATAATAGGGCCAATATATTAATAGCGCCAAATAATTGCGCCTAATAATAGCGCCAAATAATGGTGCCAAATAATTGCGCCAAATATTTGCGCCAAATAACTGCGCCACATAATAGCACCAAATAATACCGCCAAATAATAGTGCCATATAATGGCGCCAAATATTTTTTGGTGCCAAATATTAATAATAGCGCCAAAAAATAGCACCAAAAAATAGCGCCAAATTATAGCGCCAATAATAGAGCCAAATAATAGCGCCAATAATAGCGCCAAAATATTTATAGCGCCAAATAATAGCGCCAATATATTAATAATAGCGCCAATATATAATAGCGCCAATATATTCATAATAGTTCCAATAATAGGGCCAATAATAGCCCGAATATATTCAAAGCTCCATTTATTCATAATAGCCCAAATATATTTATAGCGCAAAATAACAGCGCCAAATAATTGCACCAAATAATTGCGCCAAATAATTGCGCTAAATAATAGCGCCAATATATTCATAATGTTGCCAATAATATATCCAATAATAGCGCCAATATATTCATAGCACCATTTATTCATAATTGTTCCAATATATTTATAGCAAAATAATAGAACCTAATAATAGTGCCAAATAATTGCACCAAATTATTGCACAAAATAATTGCCAACAAAAGCACCAAATAATAGCGCCAATAATAGCCCCAATATTTGGTGCCAATATTTGGCACCAATAATATTTGGCGCCAATATTTGGTGCTATTATTTAGCGCCAAATAATAGCGCCAATATTTTAACATTCAATAATAGCGCCAAATATTCATAATAGTGGCAATATTTTAACATTCAATATATTTTCAGTGTTAATTTAACATTCAATATAATAGCACCAAATATATTTTCAGTGTTATTTTAATATTCATAATAGCACCAATATTTTAATAGCGCTGATATTTTAATAGCGCCAATAATAGCGCCAAATAATATCACCAAATATTATTTTGCGCCAAATAATAGTGCCAAAAAATAGCCCCAATATTTTCACATTAATTAATAGCACCAAATATTCATAATAGCGCCAATATTTTAATAGCAGCAAATAATTGCCCCTAATAATAGCACCAAATAATAGCGCCAAATAATTGCGCAATATAATAGCGCTATATATTTTTTGGCGCCAAATATTCATAATAGCTTCAAAAAATAGCGTCATATAATAACGCCAATAATAGCACCAAATAATAGTGCCAATAATAGCGCCAATATATTCATAGCGCCAAATAATTGCACCAATATATTCATAATAGCGCCAATATATAATAGCCCCAAATAATAGCACCAATATATTCATAATAGTACCAATAATAGCGCCAATAATAGCGCCAATATATTCATAGCGCCATTTATTCATAATTGCGTCAATATATTCATAGCGCCATTTATTCGTAATAGCGCCACTATATTTATAGCGCAAAATAATTGCGCCTAATAATAGCGCCAAATAATAGCGCCAAATAATTGCGCCAGATAATTGCGCCAAATAATTGTGGCAAATAATTGCGCAAAATAATTGCGCCTAATAACAGCGCCAAATAATAGCGCCATATAATAACGCCAAATATTTTTTGGCACAAAATATATAAATAGCGCCAATATATTGCTCCAAATAATTGCGCCAAATAATTGTGCTTAATAATAGCAGAATTTAATAGCTCCAAATATTTTTTGGCGCCAAATGTTCATAATAGCAACAAATAATAGCGCCAAATAATAGCACCAAATAATAGCGCCAATAATAGCGTCAAATTATGGCGCCAATAATCGCACCAATATTTGGCGCTATTATTTTGCGCCAAATAATAGCCCAAATATTATAACATTCATTAATATGGCCCAATATTCATAATAGCGCCAATATATTAATAGCACCAAATAATTTTGCCTAATAATAGCACCAAATAATTGCACCAAATATTTGCGCCAAATAACTGGGCCAAATAACTACGCCAAATAATACCGCCAAATAATAGCCCCATATAATAGCGCGAATTTTTTTTGCGCCAAATATTCATAATAGCGCCAAAAAATAACACCAAATAATAGTTCCAATAATATGGCCAAATAATTGCCCCAATAATAGCGCCGATATATTCATAGCGCCAAATAATAGAGCCAATATATTAATAATAGCGCCAATATATAATATCGCCAAATAATAGTGCCAATATATTCACAATTGTGCCAATAATAGCGCCAATAATAGAGCCAATATATTCATAGCTCCATTTATTCCTAATAGCGCCAATAAATTTATAGCACAAAATAATAGCACCAAATAATAGCGCCAAATAATTGCGTCAAATAATTGCGCCAAATAATTGCGCCAAATAATTATGCCAAATAACTGCACCTAATAACAGGGCCAAATAATAACATTAAATTTTTTTGGCACAAAATATATAAATAGTGCCAATATATTGCGCCAAATAATTGCGCCAAATAACTGTGCCAAATAAATGCGCCAAATAATAGCGCCATATAATAGCACCAAATATTTGTTGGCGCCAAATATTCATAATAGTGCAAAATAATAGTGTCAAATAATAGCGCCAATAATAGCGTCAAGTTATGGTGCCAATAATCACACCAATATTTGCCGCCAATATTTGGCGCTATTATTTTTTTCCAAATAAAAGCGCCAATATTTAAATATTCAATAAAAGCGCTAATAAAATTTCCCATAACAACACCAATAATAATGCCAATTATAGCGCCAATAATAGCGCCCATATATTCATAGCGCCATTTAATACCGCCAAATAATAGCGCCATATAATAGCGCCAAAAATTGGTGCCATATAATAGCGCCATATAATAGCACCAAATAATAACTCTATATAATATTTCCAAATATAATAGCACCCAATAATACCGCCAATATATAGCGCCAAAAATATCGCAAATATATTCATATCTCTATTTAATATGGCCAAATAATAGCATCATATAATAGCAGCAAATATTCGCGCCATATAATAGTGCGATATAATAGCGACATATAATAGCGCCATATAATAGCGCCAAATAATAGCGCCATATAATAGCGCCAAATATAATACGCTAAATAATAGCACCAAATAATAGTGCCAAATAATTTATCCAAATAATAGCACCAAATATTTGGTGCCAAATATTCATAATAGCGCCAAATAATAGCGCCAAATAATAGCACCAATAATGGCGTCAAATAATATAGCCAAATATTCATAATAGTGCCAAATATTTGGCACCATATATTCATAGTAGCGCCAAATATTTTTTGGTTCCAAATATTCATAATAGCGCCAAATTATAGTGCCAAATTATAGCACTAAATAATATCCCCAATAATAGCGCCAATATTTGGCGCAATTTTTTGATGTCAAATAATAGTGCCAATATTTTAACATTCAATAATAGCGCCAAGTATTCATAATAGTGCCAATATATTTATAGCGCCAAATAACTGTTTCCTAATAATAGCGCCAAATAATTATGCCTAATAATAGCGCCAAATAATTAAGCCAAATAATAGTGCCAATATTTTAACAGTCATTAATAGCACCAAATATTCATAATAGCACCAATATATTAATAGCGCCAAATAAGTGGGCCTAATAGCAGCGCCAAATAATAGTGCCAAATATTTGCGCCAAATAACTGTACTAAAAAATAGCTCCAAATAATAGCGCCAAATAATAGCACCATATAATATTGCCAAATATTTTTTGGCGCCAAATATTCATAACAGCACCAAAAAATAACGCCAAAAAATAGCTCCAAATATTAGTGCAAATATATTCATAATATTACCAATAATATCTCCAATAATAGCGCCAATATATTCATAGGGCCATTTATTCATAATATGGCCAATATATTTATAGCGCAAAATATATTCACAGGGCCATTTATTCATAATAGCGCCAATATATAATATCGCCAAATAATAGCGCCAATATATTCATAATTGTGCCAATAATAGCGCCAATAATAGAGCCAATATATTCATAGCTCTATTTATTCATAATAGCGCTAATAAATTTATAGCGCAAAATAATAGTACCAAATAATAGCGCCAAATAATTGCATCAAATAATTGTGTCAAATAATTGCGCCAAATAAGTGCACCTAATAACAGTGCCAAATAATAGCGTTAAATATTTTTTGTTACAAAATATATAAATAACGCCAATATATTACGCCAAATAATTGCGCCAAATAACTGCGCGAAATAAATGCGCCAAATAACTGCGCCATATAATAGCGCCAAATATTTTTTGGCGCCAAATATACATAATAGTGAGAAATAATAGTGCCAAATAATATCGCCAATAATAGCATCAAGTTATAGCGCCAATAATCACGCCAATATTTGGCGCTAATATTTGGCGCTATTATTTTGTGCCAAATAAAAGCGCCAA
Source organism: Viscum album (assembly GCA_963277665.1). Classification (NCBI taxonomy): domain Eukaryota; kingdom Viridiplantae; phylum Streptophyta; class Magnoliopsida; order Santalales; family Viscaceae; genus Viscum; species Viscum album. The sequence goes on from OY728127.1 coordinate 902,122,739, forward strand.
TATTTAAACATTCAATAAAAGCGCCAATAAAAGTTCCCATAATAGCACAAATAATAGTGCCAATTATAGAGTCATTGTATAGCACCAATAATAGCGCCAATATATTCATAGCACCATTTAAAAGCGCCAAATAATAGCATCATATAATAGCACCAAATATTGGCGCCATATAATAGCTCCAAATAATAACGCTATATAATAGTGCCAAATATAATAGCACCAAATAATAGCGCCAATATATAGCGCCAATAATATCGCAAATATATTCATATCGCTATTTAATAGGGCCAAATAATAGCGCCATATAATAGCGCCAAATATTAGCGCCATATAATAGCGCCATATAATAGCGCCATATAATAGCGCCAAATAATAGCGCCATATACTAGCACCAGATATAATAGTGCCAAATAATAGCGCCTAATAATTTCGCCAAATAATAGACCCAAATATTTGGTGCCAAATATTCATAATAGCGCCAAATAATAGCGCCAAATAATAGCGCCAATAATGGCGCAAAATAATAGAGCCAAATATTCATAATAGCGCCAAAGATTTGACACCATATATTCATAGTAGCGCCAAATATTTTTTGGCGCCAAATAGTCGTAATACCACCAAATAATGATGCCAAATTATAACGCCAATAAAAGCGCCAAATAATAGCACCAATAATAGCGCCAATATTTGGCGCCAATATTTGGCCCCAATAATATTTGGTGCTAATATTTGGCACAAGTATTTGGCGCTATTATTTGGCACCAAATAATAGCTACAATATTTGGGGCCAATATTTGGCACCAATAATATTTGGCGCTAATATTTGGCTCCAGTATTTGGCACTATTATTTGGTTCCAAATAATAGCGCCAATATTTTTACATTAAATATATTTTAACTGTTATTTTAACATTCAATATAATAGCGCCAGATATATTTTCAGTGTTATTTTAATATTCCTAATAGCGCCAATATTTTAATAGCGCCAATATTTTAATAGTGCCAATAATAGCACCAAATAATAGCGCCAAATATTATTTTGCCCCAAATAATAGCGCCAAATATTATTTTGCGCCAAAAAATAGCGCTAATATCTTAACATTAATTAATAGCGCCAAATATTCATAATAGTTCCAATATATTTATATGGCGGCAAATAATTGCGCCTAATAACTGCGCCAAATAATAGCGCCAAATAATAGCACCAAATAACAGCGCCATATAATAGCGCCAAATATTTTTAGGCGCCAAATATTCATAATAGCGCAAAAAATAGCACCATATAACAATGCCAATAATAGTGCCAAATAATATCGTCAATAATAGCGCCAAATAATTATGCCAATATATTCATAATAGCGTCAATATATAATAACGCCAAATAATAGCACCAATATATTCATAATAGTTCCAATAATAGCGCCAATATATTCATAGTGCCATTTATTCACAATAGTGCCAATATATTTATAGCGCAAAATAATTGTGCCTAATAATAGTGCCAAATAATAGCACCAAATAACAGCGCCAAATAATAGCGCCAAATAATTGCGCCAAATAGTTGACCAAAATAATTGCGCCTAAAAACAGCACCATATAATAGCGCAAAATATTTTTTGGCGCAAAATATATAAATAGCACCAATATATTGGGCCAAATAATTGCGCCAAATAATTGCGCCTAATAATAGCACCATATAATAGCCCCAAATATTTTTTGGCGCCAAATATTCATATTAGCGCCAAATAATGGCGCCAAATAATAGCGCCAAATAATAGTGCCAAATAATAGCATCAAGTTATGGTGCCAATATTTTGACATTCAATAATAGCACCAAGTATTCATAATACCATCAATACATTAACATTCAATATATTTTCAGTGTTATTTTAACATTCAATATAATAGATCCAAATACATTTTCAGTGTTATTTTAATATTCATAATAGCGCCAAAAAATAGCGCAAAAAAATAGCGCTATATAATTCCGCCAATCATAGCGCCAAATAATAGCGCCAATAATAGCGCCAATATATTCATAGCGCCAAATAATAGCGCCAATATATTCATAATAGCGCCAATATATTATAGCACCAAATAATAGCGCCAGTATATTCATAATAGTGCCAATAATAGCGCCAATATATTCATAGCGCCATTAATTCATAATAGCGCCATTATATTTATAGCGCCGAATAATTGCGCCTAATAATAGTGCTAAATAATTGCGCCATATAATTGCTCCAAAGAATAGTGCCAATATTTTAACATTCATTAATACCGCCAAATATACATAACAGCACCAATATATTAATAGCGCCAAATAATAGCACCTAATAATAGCGCCAAATAATAGCACCGAATAAGTGCGCCAAATATTAGAGCCAAATAACTGCGCCAAATAATAGCGCCAAATAATAGCGCCATATAATAGCGCCAAATATTTTTTGGCACCAAATATTCATAATAGCGCCAAATAATGGTGCCAAATAATAGCGCCAAATAATAGAGCCAAATAATAGCGTCAAGTTATGGTGCCAATATTTTGACATTCAATAATAGCACCAAGTATTCATAATAGCACCAATATTTTAACATTCAATATATTTTCAGTGTTATTTTAACATTAAATATAATAGAGCCAAATATATTTTCAGTGTTATTTTAATATTCATAATAGTGCCAATATTTTAATAGTGCCAATAATAGTACCAAATAAGAGCGCCAAATATTATTTGGCGCCAAATAATAGCACAAAATAATAACGCCAAAAAATAGCGCGAATATTTTAACCTTCATTAATAGCACCAAATACTCATAATAGAGACAATATATTAATAGCGGCAAATAATTGCGCCTAATAATAGCGCCAAATAATAGCCCTAAATAATTGCGACAAATATTTTTTGGAGCCAAATATTTGCGCCAAATATTTTTTGGCGCCAAATATTCATAATAGCGCCAAAAAATTGCGCAAAAAAATAGCACAAAAAATAGCGCTATATAATAGCGCCAATCATAGCGCCAAATAATAGTGCCAATAATAGCGCCAATATATTCATAGCGCCAAATAATAGCGGCAATATATTCATAATAGCTCTAATATATTATAGCACCAAATAATAGCGCTGGTATATTAATAATAATGCCAATAATAGCGCCAATATATTCATACAGCCAAATATTCATAATAGCGCAAATATATTAATAGCGCCAAATAATTGCGCCTAACAATAGCGCCAAATAATAGCACCAAATATGTGCGCCAAAGAATAGTGCCAATATTTTAACATTCATTAATACCGCCAAATATTCATAATAGCGCCAATATATTAATAGATCCAAATAAGTGCGCCTAATAATAGCGCCAAATAATAGCACCAAATAACTGCGCCAAATATTTGAGCCAAATAACTGCGCCAAATAATAGTGCCAAAAATAGCACCATATAATAGGGCCAAATATTTTTTGGTGTTAAATATTCATAATAGAGCTAAATAATAGCGCCAAATAAAACGCCAAATAATAGCGCCAAATAATAGAACCAATAATAGCGTCAAATTATGGCACCAATAAGAGTACCAATATATTCATAGCGCCAAATAATAGCGCCAATATATTCATAATAGCGCCAATATATAATAGCGCCAAATAATAGTGTCAATATATTCATAATAGTGCCAATAATAGCACCAATAATAGCGCCAATATATTAATAGCGCCATTTATTCATAATAGCGCCAATATATTAATAGCGCAAAATAATTGCGCCTAATAATAGCGTCAAATAATAGCACCAAATAATTGTGCCAAATAATTGTGCCAAAAAATTGCGCCAAATAATTGCGTAAAATAATTGCACCTAATAACAACGCCAAATAATAGGAGCATATAATAGCGCCAAATATTTTTTGGCAGAAAATATATAAATAGCGCCAATTTATTGCACCAAATAATTGCCCTAAATAATTGCGCCAAATACTTGCGCCTAATACTTGTGCCTATTAATAGCGCCAAATATTTTTTGGCGCCAAATATTCATAATAGCGCCAAATAATCACCCCGAATAATAGCACCAATAATAGAATCAAATTATTGTGCTAATAATCGCGCCAATATTTTGCACTATTATTTTGTGCCAAATTATAGCACCAATATTTAAACATTCAATAATCACGCCAAAAAAAGTGCCAATAACAGCACCAATAATAGCGCCAATATATTCATAGCGCCATTTAATAGTGCAAAATAATAGCACCATATAATAGCGCCAAATATAAGTGCCATATAATAGCTTCATATAATAGCGCAAATCATAGCGCCATATAATAGTGCCAAATATAATAGCACCAAATAATAGCGCCAATATATCATGCCAATAATAGCGCCAATATATTCTTAGTGCCATTTAATAGGGCCAAATAATAGCGCCATTAAATAGCGCCAAATATTAGCTCCATATAATAGCGCCATATAATAGCGTCATATAATAGCGCCATATAATAGCACCATATAATAGCGCCATATAATAGCACCAAATATAATAGTGGCACATAATAGCGTCAGATAATAGCGCGAAATAATATCACCAAATAATAGCACCAAATATTTGGCGCCAAATATTCACAATAGAGCCAAATAATAGCACAAATAATAATGCCAAATAATAGAGCCAAATATTCATAATAGCACCAAATATTTGGCGCCATATATTCATAGTAGCGCCAACTATTTTTTGGTGCCAAATATTCATAATAGCGGCAAATTATAGTGCCAAATTATAGCGCTAATAAAAGCGCCAAATAATAGCGCCAATAATAGCGTCAATATTTGGCGGCAATCTTTGGCGCCAATTTTTGGAGCTATTATTTGGCGCCAAATAATAGCACCAATATTATAACATTCAATAATAGCGCCAAATATTCATAATAATTCTAATATTTTAACATTCAATACAATAGCGCCAAATATATTTTCAGTGTTATTTTAATATTCATAATAGCGCCAATATTTTAATAGCACCAATATTTTAATAGTACCAATATTTTAATAGCGCCAATAATAGCACCAAAGTATGGCACCAAATATTATTTGGCGCTAAATAATAGCCCCAATATTTTAACATTCATTAATATCGCCAAATATTCATAATAGTGCCAATATATTAATAGCGGCAAATAAATGCGCCTCATAATAGCGCCAAATAATAGCGCCAAATAATAGAGCCATATAATAGTGCCATATATTTTTTGGCACCAAATATTCATAATAGCGCCAAAAAACTGTGCAAAAAAATAGCGCCAAAAAATAGCGCAAAAAAAGGCCATATAATAGCGCCAATAATAGCGCCAAATAATTGCGCCAATATATTCACAGCACCAAATAATAGTGCCAATATATTCATAATAGCTCCAATAAATAATAGCACCAAAAAATAGCACTAGTATATTCATAATAGTGCCAATATTAGCACCAATATATTTATAGCGCCATTTATCCATAATAGCGCCAATATATTTATAATGCCAATTAATAGCGCCTAATAACATCGCCAAATAATAGCGCCAAATAATTGCGTCAAATAATTGTGTCAAATAATAGCGCCAATATTTTAACATTCATTAATAGTGCCAAATATTCATAATAGCGCCAATATATTAATAGTGCCAATATATTAATAGCGCCAAGTAATTGCGCCTAATAATAACACTAAATAATAGAGCCAAATAATTGCGCCAAATATTTGCACCAAATAACTATGCCAAATAATAGCGCCAATTAATACCGCCAAATAATAGTGCCATATAATGGGGCCAAATATTTTTTGCACCAAATTTTCATAATAGCGCCAAAAAATAGCGCCAAATAATTGCGTCAAAAATAGCACCGATATTTTCATAATATCACCAATATATAATAGTGCCAAATAATAATACCTATATATTCATAACAGTGCTAATTATAGCACCAATAATAGCACCAATATATTCATAGATCCATTTATTCATAATAGATCAAATATATTTATAGCGCAAAATAATAGCGCCCAATAATAGCGCCAAATAATTGCACCAAATAATTACGCCTAATAACAACGCCAAATAATTGCGCCATATAATCGCGCCAAATATATTTTGGCGCAAAATATATAAATAGCGCCAATATATTGTGCCAAATAATTGCGCCAAATAATTGCCTCAAATAATAGCGTCATATAATAGCGCCAAATATTTTTTGGCGCCAAAAATATATAATAGTGCCAAATAATAGCGCCAAATAATAGCGCCAAATAATAGCACTAATAATAGCGTCAAATTATGGCGCCAATAATCATGCCAATATTTGGCGCTATTATTTTGCGCCAAATTATAGCGCCAATCTTTAAACATTCAATAATAGCACCAATAAAAGCGCCAATAACAGCATCAATAATAGCGCCAATAATAGTGCCATTATATTGCGCCAATAATAGCGCCAATATATTGATTTTGCCATTTAATAGCGCCAAATAATAGCGCCATATAATAGCGCCAAATATTGGCGCCATATAATAGCGCTATATAATAGGGCCATATAATAGGGCCAAATAGTAGCACCATATAGTAGCGCCAAATATAATAGCTCCAAATACTAGCGCCCATATATAGCGCCAATAATATCGCCAATATATTCATAGCCCCATTTAATAGGGCCAAATAATAGCGCCAAATATTAGCATCATATAATAGCGCGATATAATAGCGCCATATACTAGCGCCATATACTAGCGCCAAATATAATAGCGCCAAATAATAGCGTCTAATAATTTCGCCAAATAATAGCCCCAAATATTTGGTGCCAAATATTAATAATAGCGCCAAATAATAGCGCCAAATAATAGCACCAATAATGACACCAAATAATAGAGTCAAATATTCATAATAGCAACAAATATTTGGCGCCATATATTCATAGTAGCGCCAAATATTTTTTGGCGCCAAAAATTCATAATAGCGCCAAATAATAGTGCCAAATTATAGCGCCAATAAAAGCGCAAAATAATAGCACCAATAAGAGTGCCAATATTTGGCGCCAATATTTGGCGCTATTATTTGGCGCCAAATAATAGGGCCAATATTTTAACATTCAATAATAGCACCAATATTTTAACATTCATTAAATTTTCAGTATTATTTTAACATTCAATATAATAGCACCAAGTATATTTTCAGTGTTATTTTAATATTCATAATAGCACCAATATTTTAATAGAACCAATAATAGCATCAAATATTAGCACCAAATATAATTTGGCGCCAAATAATAATGCCAAATAATAGGGCCAACTAATAGCGCCAAAAAATAGCGCCAATATTTTAACATTCATTAATAGCGCCAAAAAATAGCGCCAATATTTTAACATTCATTAATAGCACCAAATATTCATAATAGCGCCAATATATTAATAGCGAAAAATAAACGCGCCTAATAAAAGCGCCAAATAATAGCACCAAATAATTGCGACAAATAACTGTGCCAAATAATTGCGCCAATTAATATCGCCAAATAATAGCGCCATGTAATAGCGCCAAATATTTTTTGGGGGCAAATATTTATAATAGCGCCATAAAATAGCGCCAAAAATAGTGCCATATAATAGCGCCAATAATAGCACCAAATAATAGAGCCAATAATAGCACCAATATATTCATAATGCCAAATTATAGCGCCAATATATTCATAATAGAGCCAAATATAATAGCGCCAAATTATAGCGCCAGTATATTTATAATAGTTCCAATATTAGTGCTAATATATTCATAGCATCATTTATTCATAATAGCGCCAATATATTTATAGCGCCAAATAATTGCGCCTAATAATGGCGCCAAATAATTGCGCCAAATAATTGCGTCAAATAATAGCGCCAACATTTTAACAGTCATTAATAGTGCCAAATATTCATAATAGGGCCAATATATTAATAGCACCAAATAATTACGCTTAATAATAGTGCCAAATAATAGTGCCAAATAATTGCGCCAAATATTTGTGCCAAATAACTGCGCCACATAATAGCGCCAAATAATATCGCCAAATAATAGTGCCATATAATGGCGCCAAATATTTTTTGGCACCAAATTTTCATAATAGTGCCAAAAAATAGCACCAAATAATTTCGTCAAAAATAGCGCCGATATATTCATAATAGCACCAATATATAATAGTGCCAAATAATAGAACCTATATATTTATAATAGTTCCAATAATAGCACCAATAATAGCGCCAATATATTCATAGCTCCATTTATTCATAATAGCTCAAATATATTTATAGCGCAAAATAATAGCACCCAATAATAGCGCCAAATAATTGCGCCAAATAATTGCGCCTAATAACAATGCCAAATAATTGTGCCATATAATCATGCCAAATATTTTTTGGCGCAAAATATATAAATAGTGCCAATATATTGCGCCAAATAATTGCGCCAAATAATTGCGCCTAATAATTGCGCCAAATAATAGCACCATATAATAGCGCCAAATATTTTTTGGCGCCAAATATTCATAATAGCGCCAAATAATAGCACTAATAATAGCGTCAAATCATGGCGCCAATAATCACGCCAATATTTGGCGCTATTATTTTGCACCAAATTATAGCACCAATCTTTAAACATTCAATAATAGCACCAATAAAAGCGCCAATAACAGCACCAATAATAGCCCCAATAATAGTGCCATTATATTGCACCAATAATAGCGCCAATAACAGCACCAATAATAGCCCCAATAATAGTGCCATTATATTGCACCAATAATAGCGCCAATATATTGATTGCGCCATTTAATAGCGTCAAATAATATCACCATATAATAGCGCCAAATATTGGCGCCATATAATAGGGTCATATAACAGGGCCATATAATAGGGCTAAATAATAGCGCCATATATTAGAGCCAAATATAATAGCGCCAAATACTGGCGCCAATATATAGCACCAATAATATCGCCAATATATTTATTGCCCCATTTAATAGGGCCAAATAATAGCGCCATATAATAGCGCCAAATATTAGAGCCATATAATAGCGCGATATAATAGCGTAATATAATAGCACCATATACTAGCGCCATATACTAGCGCCAAATATAATAGCGCCAAATAATAGCATCTAATAATTTCTCCAAATAATAGCCCCAAATATTTGGTGCCAAATATTAATAATAGCGCCACATAATAAAGCCAAATAATAGCGCCAAAAATAGTGCCAAATAATAGAGCCAAATATTCATAATAGCACCAAATATTTGGTGCCATATATTCATAGTAGCGCCAAATATTTTTTGGCGCCAAATATTCATAATAGCGCCAAATAATAGCGCCAAATTATAGTGCCAATAAAAGCGCAAAATAATAGCACCAATAAGAGGGCCAATATTTGGCGTTATTATTTGGCGCCAAATAATAGCGCCAATATTTTAACATTCAATAATAGCGTCAATATTTTAACATTCAATAAATTTTCAGTGTTATTTTAACATTCAATATAATAGCGCCAAATATATTTTTAGTGTTATTTTAATATTCATAAGAGCACCAATATTTTAATAGCACCAATAATAGCGCCAAATAATAGTGCCAAATATAATTTGGCACCAAATAATAATGCCAAATAATAGTGCCAACTAATAGCTCCAATATTTTAACATTCATTAATAGCGCCAAAAAATAGTGCCAATATTTTAAAATTCATTAATAGCGCCAAATATTCATAATAGCGCCAATATATTAATAGTGAAAAATAATCGCGCCTAATAAATGCACCAAATAATTGTGCCAAATAATTGCGCCAAATAACTGTGCCAAATAATTGCGTCAATTAATATCGCCAAATAATAGCGCCATATAATAGCGCCAAATATTTTTTGGGGCCAAATATTCATAATAGCGCCAAAAAATAGTGCCAAAAATAGTTCCATATAATAGCGCAAATAATAGCGCCAATAATAGCACCAATATATTCATAGTGCCAAATAATAGCCCCAATATATCCATAATAGAGTCAAATATAATAGCACCAAATAATATCGCCAAATAATAAAGCCAAATATTTGGCACCAAATAATCATAATAGCGCCAAATAATAGTGCCAATAATAGCGCCCAATAACAGAGCCAAATATTCATAATAGTGCCAAATATTTGGTGCCATATATTAATAGTAGGGCCAAATATTTTTTGGCGCCAAATATTCATAATACCGCCAAATTATTACGCCAATAAAAGCACCAAATAATATCTCCAATAATAGCGCCAATATTTGGCGCCAATATTTGGCCCCAATAATATTTGGTGCTAATATTTGGCACAAGTATTTGGCGCAATTATTGGGCGCCAAATAATAGCGCCAATATTTTAACATTCAATATATTTTCAGTGTTATTTTAACATTCAATATAATAGCGCCAAATATATTTTCAGTGTTATTTTAATATTCATAATAGCGCCAATATTTTAATAGCGCCAATAATAGCACCAAATAATAGCGCCAAACATTATTTTTCACCAAATAATAGCGACAAATATTATTTTGCGCCAAAAAATAGTGCTAATATTTTAACATTAATTAATACCGCGAAATATTCATAATTACGCCAATATATTTATGTAGCGGAAAAAAATTTCATCTAATAACTGTGCCAAATAATAGCGTCAAATAATAGCGCCATATAATAGCACTAAAATTTTTTTGGCTCCAAATATTCATAATAGCGCCAAAAAATAGCCCCATATAATTGCACCAATAATAGCGCCAAACAATAGCGTCAAAAATAGCGCCAATATATTCATAGCGCCAAATAATTGCGCCAATATATTCATTATAGCGCCAATATATAATAACGCCAAATAATAGCACCAATATATTCATAATAGTTCCAATAATAGCGCCAATAATAGCGCCAATATATTCATAGCGCCATTTATTCATAATAGCCCCAATATATTTATAGCGCAAAATAATTGCGCCTAATAATAGCGCCAAATAATAGAGCAAAATAATAGCGCCAAATAAAAGCGTCAAATAATTGCATCAAATAATTATGCAAAATAATTGGGCCTAATAACACCGCCAAATAATAGCGCCATATAATAGCGCCAAATATTTTTTGGAGCAAAATATATAAATTGCGCCAATATATTTGGCCTAATAATTGCGCCTAATAATAGCATCAAATAATAGCGCCATATAATAGTGCCAAATATTCATAATAGCGCCAAATAATGGCGCCAAATAATAGCGCCAAATAATAGAGCCAATAATAGCATCAAATTATGGTGCCAATAATCGCGCCAATATTTGGCACCAATATTTGGCGCCAAATAATAGCGCCAATATTTAAATATTCAATAATAGCGCCAATACAAGCGCCAATAATAGCACCAATGATAGAGCCAATAATAGCACCAATATATAGCGCCAATAATAGCACCAATATATTCATAGCGCCAAATAATGACGCCATCTAATAGTGCCAAATAATAGCAGCATATAATAGCACCAAATAATATCGCCAAATAATAGCCCCAAATATTTGGTGCCAAATATTCATAATAGCGCCAAATAATAGCGCCAAGTATTCATAATAGCACCAAGTATTCATAATAGCACCAATATTTTAACATTCAATATATTTTCAGTGTTATTTTAACATTCAATATAATAGAGCCCAATATATTTTCAGTGTTATTTTAATATTCATAATAGCGCCAATATTTTAATAGCGCCAATAATAGCACTAAAGAAGAGCGCCAAATATTATTTGGCGCCAAATAATAGCACAAAATAATAGCGCCAAAAAACAGCACCAATATTTTAACCTTCATTAATAGCACCAAATATTCCTAATAGCGCCAATATATTTATAGTGGAAAATAATTGTGCCTAATAATAGTGCCAAATAATAGCGCTAAATAATTGCACCAAATATTTGCGCCAAATATATTTTGGCGCCAAATATTCATAATAGAGCCAAAAAAATCGCAAAAAATAGCCCCAATCATAGCGCCAAATAATAGCGCCAATAATAGCGCCAATATATTCATAACGCCAAATAATAGCGCCAATATATTCATAATAGCGCCAATATATTATAGCGACAAATAATAGCGCCAGTATATTTATAGCACCAAATAATTGTGCCTAATAATAGAGCCAAATAATTGCACCATATAATTGCTCCAAATAATAGTGCCAATATTTTAACATTCATTAATAGCGCCAAATATATTCATAATAGTGCCAATATATTAATAGCACCAAATAACTGCGCCTAATAGTAGCGCCAAATAAGTGCGCCAAATATTTGAGCCAAATAACTGCGCCAAATAATAGCGCCAAAAATAGAACCATATAATAGCGGCAAATATTTTTTGGTGCCAAATATTCATAATAGGGCCAAATAATAGTGCCAAATTATAGCGCTAAATAATAGCACCAATAATAGCGTCAAATTATGGCGCCAATAAGAGCACCAATATATTCATAGCGCCAAATAATAGAGCCAATATATTCATAATAGTGCCAATATATAATAGCACCAAATAATAGTGTCAATATATTCATAATAGTGCCAACAATAGCGCCAAAAATAGGGCCAATATATTCATAGCGCCATTTATTCAAAATAGCGCCAATATATTTATATCGCAAAATAATTGCGCCTAATAATAGCGTCAAATAATAGCGCCAAATAATTGCACCAAATAATTGTGCCAAATAATTGCGCCCAATAATTGTGTCAAATAATTGCGCAAAATAATTGCGCCTAATAACAGTGCCAAATAATAGGATCATATAATAGCGCCAAATATTTTTTGGTAGAAAATATATAAATAGCGCCAATTTATTGCGCCAAATAATTGCCCTAAATAATTGCGCCAAATACTTGCACCTAATACTTATGCCTAATAATAGCGCCAAATAATAGTGCAATATAAAAGCACCAAATATTTTTTGGCGCCAAATATTCATAATAGCGCCAAATAATCGCGCCAAATAATAACACCTATAATAGCATCAAATTATTGCGCCAATAATCGCGCTAATATTTTGTGCTATTATTTTTCGCCAAATTATAGCGCCAATATTTAAACATTCAATAATCACGCCAATAAAAGTTCCAATAACAGCACCAATAATAGCGCCAATAATAGCGCCAATATATTGATAGCGTCATTTAATAGCGCAAAATAATAACACCATATAATAGCGCCAAATATAAGCGCCATATAAAAGCCCCATATAATAGCGAAAATCATAGCGTCGTATAATTGTGCCAAATATAATAGAGCCAAATAATAGCGCCAATATATCATGCCAATAATAGCGCCAATATATTCGTAGCACCATTTAATAGGGCCAAATAACAGCGCCATGAAATAGCGCCAAATATTAGCACCAAATATTAGCGCCATATAATAGCGTCATATAATAGCGCCATATAATAGCGTCATATAATAGCGCCAAATATAATAGTTGCACATAATAGCATCAGATAATAGCCCCAAATAATATCACCAAATAATAGCACCAAATATTTGGCGCCAAATATTCACAATAGCGGCAAATAATAGCGCAAATAATAGCGCCAAATAATTGAGCCAAATATTCATAATAGCACCAAATATTTGGTGCCATATATTCATAGTAGTGCCAAATATTTTTTGGTGCCAAATATTCATAATAGCGGCAAATTATAGCGCCAAATTATAGAGCCAATAAAAGCGCCAAATAATAGTGCCAATAAGAGCGTCAATATTTGGCGGCAATCTTTGGTGCCAATTTTTGGCACTATAATTTGGCACCAAATAATAGCGTCAATATTATAACATTCAATAATAGCGCCAAATATTCATAATAATGGCAATATTTTAACATTCAATATAATAGCGCCAAATATATTTTTAGTGTTATTTTAATATTCATAATAGCGCCAATATTTTAATAGCACCAATATTTTAATAGCACCAATATTTTAATAGCGCCAATAATAGCGCTAATGTGTGGCGCCAAATATTATTTGGCGGTAAATAATAGCCCCAATTTTTTACCATTCATTAATATCGCCAAATATTCATAATAGTGCCAATATATTAATAACGGCATATAAATGCGCCTCATAATAGAACCAAATAATAGCGCCAAATAATATCGCCATATATTTTTTGGCGCTAAATATTCATAATAGCGACAAAAAATAGCGCAAAAAAAAGCGCTATATATTAGTGTCAATAATAGTGCCAAATAATTGCTCCAATATATTCATAGCACCAAATAATAGTGCCAATATATTCATAATAGCTCCAATAAATAATAGCGCCAAAAAATAGCACTAGTATGTTCATAATAGTGCCAATATTAGCACCAATATATTCATAGCGCCATTTATCCATAAAAGCGCCAATATATTTATAGCGCCAAATAATAGTGCCCAATAATATTGCTAAATAATAGCGCTAAATAATTGCGCCAAATAATTATGCCCAATAATAGCGCCAATATTTTAACATTCATTAATAGCGCCAAATATTCATAATAGTGCCAATATATTAATAGTGTCAATATATTAATAGTTCCAAGTAATTACGCCAAATAATAGCGCCAAACAATAGCGCCAAATAATTGCACCAAATATTTGTGTAGAGTAACTACGCCAAATAATAGCGCCAATTAATACTGCCAAATAGTATTTCCATATAATGGCGCCAAATAGTTTTTGGCACCAAATTTTCATAATAGCGCTAAAAAATAGCGCCAAAAAATAGCGCCAAAAAATAGAGTCAATAATAGCGACGATATATTCATAATAGCGCCAATATATAATAGTGCCAAATAATAGCGCTTATATATTCATAATAGTGCCAATAATAGCACCAATAATAGCGCTAATATATTCATAGCTCCATTTATTCATAATAGCTCAAATATATTTATAGCACAAAATAATAGCGCCCAATAATAGCGCCAAATAATTGCGCCAAATAATTGCGCCTAATAACAACGCCAAATAATTGTGCCATATAATCGTGCCAAATATTTTTTGGCGCAAAATATATAAATAGAACCAATATATTGCGCCAAATAATTGCGCCAAATAATTGCGCCAAATAATAGCGCCAAATAATAGCGCCAAATATTTTTTGGCGCCAAATATTCATAATAGCACCAAATAATAGTGCCAAATAATAGCACCAAATAATAGCGCCAATAATAGCCTCAAATTATGGCGCCAATAATCACGCCAATATTTGGCGCTATTATTTTGCACTAAATTATAGCGCCAATATTTAAACATTTAATAATAGCACCAATAAAAGCGCCAATAATTGCACCAATAATAGAACCAATAATAGTGCCATTATATAGCACCAATAATAGTGCCAATATATTGATTGCTCCATTTAATAGCGCCATATAATAGCGCCAAATATTGGTGCCATATAATAGTGTCATATAATAGGGCCATATAATAGGGCCAAATAATAGCGCCATATAGTAGCGCCAAATATAATAGCGCCAAATACTAGCGCCAATATATAGCGCCAATAATATCTCCAATATATTTATAGCCCCATTTAATAGGGGCAAATAATAGCGCCATATAATAGTGCCAAATATTATCGCCATATAATAGTGCGATATAATAGCGCCATATAATAGCGCCAAATAATAGCACCATATACTAGCGCCAGATATAATAGCGCCAAATAATAGCACCTAATAATTTCGCCAAATAATAGCCCCAAATATTTGGTGCCAAATATTCATAATAGCGCCAAATAATAGCGCCAATAATGGTGCCAAATAATATAGCCAAATATTCATAATAGCGCCGAATATTGGGCGCCATATATTCATAGTAGCGCCAAATATTTTTTGGCGCCAAATATTCATAATAGCGCCAAATAATTCCGCCAAATTATAGTGCCAATAAAAGTGCCAAATAATAGCGCCAATAATAGCACCAATATTTGGCACCTATATTTGGCGCTATTATTTGGCGCCAAATAATAGCGCCAATATTTTAACATTCAATAATAGCGCCAATATTTTAACATTCAATAAATTTTTAGTGTTATTTTAACATTCAATATAATAGCACCAAATATATTTTCAGTGTTATTTTAATATTTATAATAGCACCAATATTTAAATAGCAGCAATAATACTGCCAACTATAATTTGGCACCAAACAATAGCGCCAAATAATAGTGCCAAATAATAGCGCCAAAAAATAGTACCAAAAAATAGCGCGAATATTTTAACATTCATTAATAGCAGCAAATATTCATAATAGCGCCAATATATTAATAGTGACAAATAATCGCGCTTAATAAAAGCGCCGAATAATAGCATCAAATAATTGCGACAAATAACTGCGCCAAATAACTGTGCCAAATAACTGTGCCAATTAATATCACCAAATAATAGCGCCATATTATAGCGCCAAATATTTTTTGGGCCAAATATTCATAATAGCGCAAAAATAAATAGCGCCAAAAATAGTGTCATATAATAGCGCCAATAATAGGGCCAAACAATAGTGCCAATAATAGCACCAATATATTCATAGCGCCAAATAATAGCGCCAATGTATTCAAAATAGAGCCAAATATAATAGCGTCAAATAATAGCGCCATTATATTTATAATAGTTCCAATATTAGCGCTAATATATTCATAGCGCCATTTATTCATAATAGCGCCAATATATTTATAGCGCCAAATAATTGCGCCTAATAATAGCACCATATAATTGCGCCAAATAATTGCGCCAAATAATTTCGCCAAATAATTGTGCCAACATTTTAATAGTCATTAATAGCACCAAATATTCATAATCGGGCCAATATATTAATAGCGCCAAATAATTGCGCCTAATAATAGCGCCAAATAATAGTGCCAAATAATTGCGCCAAATATTTGCGCCAAATAACTACGCCACATAATAGCGCCAAATAATACCGCCAAATAATAGTGCCATATAATTACACCAAATATTTTTTGGTGCCAAATATTCATAATAGCGCCAAAAAATAGCGCCAAAAAATAGAGCCAAATTATAGCGCCAATAATAGAGCCAATAATAGCGCCAAAATATTTATAGCGCCGAATAATAGTGCCAATATATTAATAATAGCGCCAATATATAATAGCGCCAATATATTCATAATAGTTCCAATAATAGGGCCAATAATAGCCCCAATATATTCAAAGATCCATTTATTCATAATAGCGCAAATATATTTATAGCGCCAAATAATTGCACCAAATAATTGCGCCAAATATTAGCGCCAATATATTCATAATGTTGCCAATAATATATCCACTAATAGCGCCAATATATTCATAGCACCATTTATTCATAATTGTGCCAATATATTTATAGCAAAATAATAGAACCTAATAATAGCGCCAAATAATTGCACCAAATTATTACGCAAAATAATTGCCAACCAAAGCACCAAATAATAGCGCCAATAATAGCCCCAATATTTGGTGCCAATATTTGGCACCAATAATATTTGGCGCCAATATTTGGTGCTATTATTTAGCGCCAAATAATAGCGCCAATATTTTAACATTCAATAATAGCGCCAAATATTCTTAATAGTGGCAATATTTTAACATTCAATATATTTTCAGTGTTAATTTAACATTCAATATAATAGCGCCAAATATATTTTCAGTATTATTTTAATATTCATAATAGCACCAATATTTTAATAGCGCCGATATTTTAATAGCGCCAATAATAGCACCAAATAATATCACCAAATATTATTTTGCGCCAAATAATAGCGCCAAAAAATATCCCCAATATTTTCACATTAATTAATAGCACCAAATATTCATAATAGCGCCAATATTTTAATAGTAGCAAATAATTGCGCCTAATAATAGCACCAAATAATAGTGCCAAATAATTGCGCAATATAATAGCGCTATATATTTTTGGCGCCAAATATTCATAATAGCTCCAAAAAATAGCGCCAAAAAATAGCGTCATATAATAGCACCAATAATAGCGCCAAATAATAGCGCCAATAATAGCGCCAATATATTCATAGCGCCAAATAATAGCACCAATATATATTCATAATAGCGCCAATATATAATAGCCCCAAATAATAGCACCAATATATTCATAATAGTACCAATAATAGCGCCAATAATAGCGCCAATATATTCATAGCGCCATTTATTCATAATAGCGTCAATATATTCATAGCCCTAGTTATTCATAATAGCGCCACTATATTTATAGCACAAAATAATTGCGCCTAATAATAGCGCCAAATAATAGCACCAAATAATTGCGCCAGATAATTGTGCCAAATAATTGCGCCAAATAATTGCTCCTAATAACAGCGCCAAATAATAGCGCCAGATAATAACGCCAAATATTTTTTGGCGCAAAATATATAAATAGTGCCAATATATTGCTCCAAATAATAGCTCTAAATAATTGCGCCAAATAATTGCGCCTAATAATAGCGCAATATAATAGCTCCAAATATTTTTTGACGCCAAATGTTCATAATAGCAACAAATAATAACGCCACATAATAGCACCAATTAATAGCACCAACAATAACATCAAATTATGGCGCCAATAATCGCACCAATATTTGGCGTTATTATTTTGCGCCAAATAATAGCGCAAATATTATAACATTCATTAATATGGCCCAATATTCATAATAGCGCCAATATATTAATAGCACGAAATAATTGTGCCTAATAATAGCACCAAATAATAGCACCAAATATTTCCACCAAATAACTGTGCCAAATAACTGCGCCAAATAATACCGCCAAATAATAGCGCCATATAATAGCGCCAAAATTTTTTTGGCGCCAAATATATATAATAGCGC
The DNA here is from genome assembly GCA_963277665.1 of Viscum album. Taxonomy (NCBI): domain Eukaryota; kingdom Viridiplantae; phylum Streptophyta; class Magnoliopsida; order Santalales; family Viscaceae; genus Viscum; species Viscum album. Next base: position 902,141,665 of record OY728127.1, read on the forward strand.
CAAAAAATAGCGCCAAAAAATAGCGTCAATAATAGCGCCAAATAATAGCTCCAATAATAGCGCCGATATAATTCATAGCGCCAAATAATAGAGCCAATATATTAATAATAGAGCCAATATATAATATCGCCAAATAATAGCGCCAATATATTCACAATTGTGCCAATAATAGCGCCAATAATATAGCCAATATATTCATAGCTCCATTTATTCATAATAGCGCCAATAAATTTATAGCGCAAAATAATAGCACCAAATAATAACGCCAAATAATTGCGTCAAATAATTGCGCCAAATAATTGCGCCAAATAATTGTGCCAAATAAGTGCACCTAATAACAGCGCCAAATAATAGCGTTAAATTTTTTTGGCACAAAATATATAAATAGCGCCAATATATTGCGCCAAATAATTGCGCCAAATAACTGCGCCAAATAAATGCGACAAATAATAGCGCCATATAATAGCGCCAAATATTTTTTGGCGCCAAATATTCATAATAGTACCAAATAATAATGTCAAATAATAGCACCAATAATAGCGTCAAGTTATGGCGCCAATAATCACGCCCATATTTGGCGCCAATATTTGGCTCTATTATTCTGTGCCAAATAAAAGCGCCAATATTTAAACATTCAATAAAAGCGCTAATAAAAGTTCCCATAACAGCACCAATAATAGCGCCAATTATAGCGCCAATAATAGCGCCAATTATAGCGCCAATAATAGCGCCAATATATTCATAGCGCCATTTAATAGCGCCAAATAATAGCGTCATATAATAGCACCAAAAATTGGTGCCATATAATAGCGCCATATAATAGCACCAAATAATAATGCTATATAATAGTGCCGAATATAATAGCACCCAATAATAGCGTCAATATATAGCACCAATAATATAGCAAATATATTCATATCTCTATTTAATAGGGCCACATAATAGCTCCATATAATAGCGCCAAATATTTGTGCCATATAATAGTGCGATATAATAGCGCCATATAATAGCGCCATATAATAGCGCCAAATAATAACGCCATATAATAGCGCCAAATATAATACGCCAAATAATAGAACCAAATAATAGTGCCAAATAATTTTTCCAAATAATAGCAGCAAATATTTGGTGCCAAATATTCATAATAGCGCCAAATAATAGCGCCAAATAATAGCATCAATAATGATGTCAAATAATAGATCCAAATATTCATAATGGCGCCAAATATTTGGTGCCATATATTCATAGTAGCGCCAAATATTTTTTGGCGCCAAATATTCATAATAGCGCCAAATTATAGCGCCAAATTATAGCACCAATAAAAGCGCCAAATAATAGCCCCAATAAAAGCGCCAATATTTGGCGCAATTTTTTGATCCCAAATAATAGCACCAATATTTTAACATTCAATAATAGCGCCAAATATTCATAATAGTGCCAATATATTTATAGCGCCAAATAATTGCGCTTAATAATAGCGCCAAATAATTTAGCCAAATAATAGTGCCAATATTTTAACATTCATTAATAGCGCCAAATATTCATAATAGCGCCAATATATTAATAGCGCCAAATAAGTGGGCCTAATAACAGCGCCAAATAATAGCGCCAAATATTTGCGCCAAATAACTGTGCCAAAAAATAGCTCCAAATAATAGCGCCAAATAATAGCACCATATAATATTGCTAAATATTTTTTGGTGCCAAATATTCATAACAGCAACAAAAAATAATGCCAAAAAATAGCTCCAAAAATTAGCACAAATATATTCATAATATAACCAAAAATATCGCCAATAATAGCGCCAATATATTCATAGGGCCATTTATTCATAATAGGGCCAATATATTTATAGCGCAAAATATATTCATAGGGCCATTTATTCATAATAGCGCCAATATATAATATCGCCAAATAATAGCGCCAATATATTCATAATAGTGCCAACAATAGCGCCAAAAATAGTGCCAATATATTCATAGTGCCATTTATTCAAAATAGCGCCAATATATTTATATCGCAAAATAATTGCGCCTAATAATATCGTCAAATAATAGCGCTAAATAATTACGCTAAATAATAGCGCCAAATAATTGCGCCCAATAATTGCGCCAAATAATTGCGCAAAATAATTTTGCCTAATAACAACGCCAAATAATAGGATCATATAATAGCGCCAAATATTTTTTGGCAGAAAATATATAAATAGCGCCAATTTATTGCGCCAAATAATTGCCCTAAATAATTGCTCCAAATACTTGCGCCTAATACTTATGCCTAATAATAGTGCCATATAAAAGCACCAAATATTTTTTGGTGCCAAATATTTATAATAGCGCCAAATAATCGCACCAAATAATAGCACCTATAATAGCATCAAATTATTGCGCCAATAATCGCGCTAATATTTTGTGTTATTATTTTGCACCAAATTATAGCGCCAATATTTAAACATTCAATAATCACGCCAATAAAAGTGCCAATAACAGCACCAATAATAGCACCAATAATAGCGCCAATATATTGATAGCGTCATTTAATAGCGCAAAATAATAGCACCATATAATATCACCAAATATAAACGCCATATAATAGCCCCATATAATAGTGAAAATCATAGCGCCGTATAATAGTGCCAAATATAATAGCGCCAAATAATAGCGCCAATATATCACGCCAATAATAGCGCCAATATATTCGTTGCACCATTTAATTGGGCCAAATAACAGCGCCATGAAATAGCGCCAAATATTAGCACCAAATATTAGCGCCATATAATAGTGCCATATTATAGCGTCATATAATAGCGCCAAATATAATAGTGGCACATAATAGCATCAGATAATAGCGCCAAATAATATCACCAAATAATAGCACCAAATATTTGGCGCCAAATATTCACAATAGCGCCAAATAATAGCGCAAATAATAGCGCCAAATAATTGAGCCAAATATTCATAATAGCACCAAATATTTGGTGCCATATATTCATAGTAGCGCCAAATATTTTTTGGTGCCAAATATTCATAATAGCGGCAAATTATAGCGCCAAATTATAGAGACAATAAAAGCGCCAAATAATAGCGCCAATAATAGCGTCAATATTTGGCGGCAATCTTTGGTGCCAATTTTTGACGCTATAATTTGGCACCAAATAATAGCGCCAATATTATAACATTCAATAATAGCGCCATATATTCATAATAATGGCAATATTTTAACATTCAATATAATAGCGCCAAATATATTTTTAGTGTTATTTTAATATTCATAATAGCGCCAATATTTTAATAGCACCAATATTTTAATAGCACCAATATTTTAATAGCGCCAATAATAGCGCTAATGTGTGGCGCCAAATATTATTTGGCGGTAAATAATAACCCCAATATTTTACCATTCATTAATAACGCCAAATATTCATAATAGTGCCAATATATTAATAACGGCATATAAATGCGCCTCATAATAGCACCAAATAATAGCGCCAAATAATAGTGCCATATATTTTTTGGTGCTAAATATTCATAATAGCGACAAAAAATAGCGCCAAAAAATAGCGCCAAAAAATAGCGCAAAAAAAAGCGCCATATATTAGTGTCAATAATAGCGCCAAATAATTACGCCAATATAATCATAGCACCAAATAATAGCGCCAATATATTCATAATAGCTCCAATAAATAATAGCGCCAAAAAATAGCACCAGTATATTCATAATAGTGCCAATATTAGCACCAATATATTCATAGCGCCATTTATCCATAAAAGCGCCAATATATTTATAGCGCCAAATAATAGTGCCCAATAATATCGCCAAATAATAGCGCTAAATAATTGCGCCAAATAATTATGCCCAATAATAGCGCTAATATTTTAACATTCATTAATAGCGCCAAATAATCATAATAGTGCCAATATATTAATAGTGCCAATATATTAATAGCGCCAAGTAATTACGCCCAATAATAGCGCCAAACAATAGCGCCAAATAATTGCACCAAATATTTGCGTAGAATAACTACGCCAAATAATAGCGCCAATTAATACCACCAAATAATTGTGTCATATAATGGCGCCAAATATTTTTTGGCACCAAATTTTCATAATAGTGCCAAAAAATAGGGCAAAAAATAGCGCCAAAAAATAGTGTCAATAATAGCGACGATATATTCATAATAGCGCCAATATATAATAGTGCCAAATAATAGCGCTTATATATTCATAATAGTGCCAATAATAGCACCAATAATAGCGCCAATATATTCATAGATCCATTTATTCATAATAGCTCAAATATATTTATAGCACAAAATAATAGAGCCCAATAATAGCGCCAAATTATTGCGCCAAATAATTGCGCCTAATAACAACGCCAAATAATTGTGCCATATAATCGTGCCAAATATTTTTTGGCGGAAAATATATAAATAGCACCAATATATTGCGCCAAATAATTACGCCAAATAATTGCGCCAAATATTTTTTGGCGCCAAATATTCATAATAGCACCAAATAATAGTGCCAAATAATAGCATCAAATAATAGCGCCAATAATAGCCTCAAATTATGGTGCCAATAATCACACCAATATTTGGCGCTATTATTTTGCGCTAAATTATAGCGCCAATATTTAAACATTCAATAATAGCACCAATAAAAGCGCCAATAACAGCACCAATAATAGAACCAATAATAGTACCATTATATAGCACCAATAATAGTGCCAATATATTGATTGCGCCATTTAATAGCGCCAAATAATAGCGCCATATAATAGCGCCAAATATTGGTGCCATATAATAGTGTCATATAATAGGGCCATATAATAGGGCCAAATAATAGCGCCATATAGTAACGCCAAATATAATAGCGCCAAATACTAGTGCCAATATATAGCACCAATAATATCGCCAATATATTCATAACCCCATTTAATAGGGCCAAATAATAGCGCCATATAATAGCGCCAAATATTAGCGCCATATAATAGCGCGATATAATAGCACCATATAATAGCGCCAAATAATAGCGTCATATACTAGCGCCAGATATAATAGCACCTAATAATTTCACCAAATAATAGCCCCAAATATTTGGTGCCAAATATTCATAACAACGCCAAATAATAGCGCCAAATAATAACGCAAATAATGGTGCCAAATAATATAGCCAAATATTCATAATAGCGCCAAATATTTGGCGCCATATATTCATAGTAGCGCCAAATATTTTTTGGCGCCAAATATTCATAATAGAGCCAAATAATTGTACCAAATTATAGCGCCAATAAAAGCGCCAAATAATAGCGCCAATAATAGCACCAATATTTGGCACCAATATTTGGCGCTATTATTTGGCGCCAAATAATAGCGCCAATATTTTAATATTCCATAATAGCGCCAATATTTTAACATTCAATAAATTTTTAGTGTTATTTTAACATTCAATATCATAGCGCCAAATATATTTTCAGTGTTATTTTTATATTTATAATAGCACCAATATTTTAATAGCACCAATAATAGCTCCAAAAAATAGCGCCAATATTTTAACATTCATTAATAGCAGCAAATATTCATAATAGCACCAATATATTAATAGCGAAAAATAATCGCGCTTAATAAAAGCACCGAATAATAGCATCAAATAATTGCGACAAATAAATGCGCCAAATAACTGTGCCAAATAACTGCGCCAATTAATATCGCCAAATAATAGCACCATATAATAGCGCCAAATATTTTTTGGGCCAAATATTCATAATAGCACCAAAAAAATAGCGCAAAAAATAGTGCCATACAATAGCGCCAATAATAGCGCCAAACAATAGTGCCAATAATAGCACCAATATATTCATAGCGCCAAATTATAACGCCAATATATTCATAATAGAGCCAAATATAATAGCATCAAAAAATAGCACCAGTATATTTATAATAGTTTCAATATTAGCGCTAATATATTCATAGCGCCATTTATTCATAATAGCGCCAATATATTTATAGCGCCAAATAATTGTGCCTAATAATAGCACCATATAATTGCGCCAAATAATAGCGCCAATATTTTAATAGTCATTAATAGCACCAAATATTCATAATATGGACAATATATTAATAGTGCCAAATAATTACGCCTAATAATAGCACCAAATAATAGTGCCAAATAATTGCGCCAAATATTTGCGCCAAATAATTGCGCCACATAATAGCGCAAAATAATACCGCCAAATAATAGTGCCTTATAATGGTGCCAAATATTTTTTGGTGCCAAATATTCATAATAGCGCAAAAAAATAGCGCCAAAAAATAGCGCCAAATAATAGCGCCAATAATAGCGCCAAATAATAGCGCCAATAATAGCGCCAAAATATTTATAGCGCCAAATAATAGCGCCAATATATTAATAATAGCGCCAATATATAATAGTTCCAATATATTCATAATAGTTCCAATAATAGGGCCAATAATAGCCCTAATATATTCAAAGCTCCATTTATTCATAATAGCGCAAATATATTTATAGCGCAAAATAACAGCGCCAAATAATTGCGCCAAATAATTGCGCCAAATAATAGCGCCAATATATTCATAATGTTTCCAATAATATATCCAATAATAGCGCCAATATATTCATAGCACCATTTATTCATAATTGTGCCAATATATTTATAGCAAAATAATAGAACCTAATAATAGCGCCAAATAATTACACCAAATTATTGCACAAAATAATTGCCAACAAAAGCACCAAATAATAGCGCCAATAATAGCCCCAATATTTGGTGCCAATATTTGGCACCAATAATATTTGGCGCCAATATTTGGTGCTATTATTTAGCGCCAAATAATAGCGCCAATATTTTAACATTCAATAATAGCGCCAAATATTCATAATAGTGGAAACATTTTAACATTCAATATATTTTCAGTGTTAATTTAACATTCAATATAATAGCGCCAAATATATTTTCAGTGTTATTTTAATATTCATAATAGCACCAATATTTTAATAACGCCGATATTTTAATAGCGCCAATAATAGCGCCAAATAATATCACCAAATATTATTTTGCGCCAAGTAATAGCGCCAAGAAATAGCCCCAATATTTTCACATTAATTAATAGCACCAAATATTCATAATAGCGCCAATATTTTAATAGAAGAAAATAATTGCGCCTAATAATAGCACCAAATAATAGCGCCAAATAATTGCGCAATATAATAGCGCTATATATTTTTTGGCGCCAAATATTCATAATAGCTCCAAAAAATAGCACCAAAAAATAGCGTCATATAATAGCGCCAATAATAGCACCAAATAATAGCGCCAATAATAGCGCCAATATATTCATAGCGCCAAATAATAGCACCAATATATTCATAATAGCGCCAATATATAATAGCCCCAAATAATAGCACCAATATATTCATAATAGTACCAATAATAGCGCCAATAATAGCGCCAATATATTCATAGCGCCATTTATTCATAATAGCGTCAATATATTCATAGCGCCATTTATTCATAATAGCGCCACTATATTTATAGCGCAAAATAATTGCGCCAAATAATAGCGCCAAATAATAGCACCAAATAATTGCGCCAGATAATTACGCGAAATAATTGCGCCAAATAATTGCGCCTAATAACAGCGCCAAATAATAGCACCATATAATAACGCCAAATATTTTTTGGCGCAAAATATAAAAATAGTGCCAATATATTGCTCCAAATAATAGCTCCAAATAATTGCGCCAAATAATTGCGCCAAATAATTGTGCCTAATAATAGCGCAATATAATAGCTCCAAATATTTTTTGGCGCCAAATGTTCATAATAGCAACAAATAATAGTGCCAAATAATAGCACCAAATAATAGCACCAATAATAGCGTCAAATTATGGCGCCAATAATCGCACCAATATTTGGCGCTATTATTTTGCGCCAAATAATAGCGCAAATATTATAACATTCATTAATATGGCCCAATATTCATAATTGCGCCAATATATTAATAGCACCAAATAATTGTGTCTAATAGTATCACCAAATAATTGCACCAAATATTTGTGCCAAATAACTGGGCCAAATAACTGCGCCAAATAATACCGCCAAATAATAGCGCCATATAATAGCGCCAAAATTTTTTTGGCGCCAAATATTCATAATAGCGCCAAAAAATAGCACCAAATAATAGCTCCAATAATAGCGCCAAATAATAGCACCAATAATAGCACCGATATATTCATAGGGCCAAATAATAGAGACAATATATTAATAATAGCACCAATATATAATATCGCCAAATAATAGTGCCAATATATTCACAATTGTGCCAATAATAGCGCCAATAATAGAGCCAATATATTCATAGCTCCATTTATTCATAATAGCGCCAATAAATTTATAGCGCAAAATAATAGCACCAAATAATAGCGTCAAATAATTGCGTCAAATAATTGCGCCAAATAATTGCGCCAAATAATTGTGCCAAATAACTGCACCTAATAACAGCGCCAAATAATAGCATTAAAATTTTTTGGCACAAAATATATAAATAGCGGCAATATATTGCGCCAAAAAAATGCGCCAAATAACTGCGCCAAATAAATGCGCCAAATAATAGCGCCATATAATAGCGCCAAATATTTTTTGGCGCCAAATATTCATAATAATGCCAAATAATAGTGTCAAATAATAGCGCCATTAATAGCGTCATGTTATGGCGCCAATAATCATGCCAATATTTGGCACCAATATTTGGCGCTATTATTTTGTGCCAAATAAAAGCGCCAATATTTAAACATTCAATAAAAGCACTAATAAAAGTTCCCATAACAGCACCAATAATAGCGCCAATTATAGCACCAATAATAGCGCCAATATATTCATAGCGCCATTTAATAGCACCAAATAATAGCGCCATATAATAGCACCAAAAATTGGTGCCATATAATAGCGCCATATAATAGCATCAAATAATAACGCTATATAATATTGCCAAATATAATAGCACCCAATAATAGCGCCAATATATAGCGCCAATAATATCGCAAATATATTCATATCTCTATTTAATAGGGCCAAATAATAGCGTCATATAATAGCGCCAAATATTCGCGCCATATAATAGTGCGATATAATATCGCCATATAATAGCGTCATATAATAGCGCCAAATAATAGCGCCATACAATAGCGCCAAATATAATACGCCAAATAATAGCTCCAAATAATAGTGCCAAATAATTTTTCCAAATAATAGAACCAAATATTTGGTGCCAAATATTCATAATAGCGTCAAATAATAGCGCCAAATAATAGCACCAATAATGGCGTCAAATAATAGAGCCAAATATTCATAATAGCGCCAAATATTCGGCGCCATATATTTATAGTAGCGCCAAATATTTTTTGGCGCCAAATATTCATAATAGCGCCAAATAATAGCGCCAATATATTCATAGCTCCATTTATTCATAATAGATCAAATATATTTATAGCGCAAAATAATAGCGCCCAATAATAGCGCCAAATAATTGCACCAAATAATTGCGCCCAATAACAACACCAAATAATTGCGCCATATAATCGTGCCAAATATTTTTTGGCTTAAAATATATAAATAGCGCCAATATATTGTGCCAAATAATTGTGCCAAATAATTGCCCCAAATAATAGCGTCATATAATAGCGCCAAATATTTTTTGGTGCCAAAAATATATAATAGTGCCAAATAATAGCGCCAAATAATTGCGCCAAATAATAGCACTAATAATAGCGTCAAATTATGGCGCCAATAATCATGCCAATATTTGGCGCTATTATTTTGCGCCAAATTATAGCGTCAATCTTTAAACATTCAATAATAGCACCAATAAAAGCGCCAATAACAACATTAATAATAGCGCCAATAATACTGCCATTATATTGTGCCAATAATAGCGCCAATATATTGATTGCGCCATTTAATAGCGCCAAATAATAGCGCCATATAATAGCGCCAAATATTGGCGCCATATAATAGCGCTATATAATAGGGCCATATAATAGGGCCAAATAATAGCGCCATATAGTAGCGCCAAATATAATAGCTCCAAATACTAGCGCCCATATATAGCGCCAATAATATCGCCAATATATTCATAGCTCCATTTAATAGGGCCAAATAATAGCGCCATATAATAGCGCCAAATATTAGCATCATATAATAGCGTGATATAATAGCGCCATATAATAGCGCCATATACTAGCACCATATACTTGCGCCAAATATAATAACGCCAAATAATAGCGTCTAATAATTTCGCCAAATAATAGCCCCAAATATTTGGTGCCAAATATTAATAATAGCGCCAAATAATAGCGCCAAATAATAGCGCCAAATAATAGCACCAATAATGACGCCAAATAATAGAGCCAAATATTCATAATAGCAACAAATATTTGGCGCCATATATTCATAGTAGCGCCAAATATTTTTTGGCACCAAATATTCATAATAGCGCCATATAATAGTGCCAAATTATAGCGCCAATAAAAGCGCAAAATAATAGCACCAATAAGAGTGCCAATATTTGGCGCTATTATTTGGCGCCAAATAATAGAGCCAATATTTTAACATTCAATAATAGCGCCAATATTTTAACATTCAGTAAATTTTCAGTATTATTTTAACATTCAATATAATAGCGCCAAATATATTTTCAGTGTTATTTTAATATTCATAATAGCACCAATATTTTAATAGAACCAATAATAGCGCCAAATAATAGCACCAAATATAATTTGGCGCCAAATAATAATGCCAAATAATAGTGCCAACTAATAGAGCCAAAAAATAGTGCCAAAAAATAGCGCCAATATTTTAACATTCATTAATAGCGCCAAAAAATAGCGCCAATATTTTAACATTCATTAATAGCACCAAATATTCATAATAGCGCCAATATATTAATAGCGAAAAATAATCGCGCCTAATAATAGCGCCAAATAATTGCGCCAAATAATTGCGACAAATAACTGTGCCTAATAATTGCGCCAATTAATATCGCCAAATAATAGTGCCATATAATAGCGCCAAATATTTTTTGGGGCCAAATATTCATAATAGCGCCAAAAAATAGCGCCAAAAATAGTGCCATATAATAGCGCCAATAATAGCACCAAATAATAGAGCCAATAATAGCACCAATATATATTCATAGCGCCAAATAATAGCGCCAATATATTCATAATAGAGCCAAATATAATAGCGCCAAATAATAGCGCCAGTATATTTATAATAGTTCCAATATTAGTGCTAATATATTCATAGCATCATTTATTCATAATAGCGCCAATATATTTATAGCGCCAAATAATTGCGCCTAATAATAGCGCCAAATAATTGTGCCAAATAATTGCGTCAAATAATAGCGCCAACATTTTAACAGTCATTAATAGTGCCAAATATTCATAATAGGGCCAATATATTAATAGCGCCAAATAATTACGCCTAATAATAGTGCCAAATAATAGTTCCAAATAATTGCGCCAAATATTTGCGCCAAATAACTGCGCCACATAATAGCGCCAAATAATACCGCCAAATAATAGTGCCATATAATGGGCCAAATATTTTTTGGCACCAAATTTTCATAATAGCGCCAAAAAATAGCACCAAATAATTTCGTCAATAATAGCGCCGATATATTCATAATAGCACCAATATATAATAGTGCCAAATAATAGCACCTATATATTCATAATAGTGCCAATAATAGCACCAATAATAGCGCCAATATATTCATAGCTCCATTTATTCATAATAGCTCAAATATATTTATAGCGCAAAATAATAGCACCCAATAATAGCGCCAAATAATTGTGCCAAATAATTGCGCATAATAACAACGCCAAATAATTGTGCCATATAATCGCGCCAAATATTTTTTGGCACAAAATATATAAATAGTGCCAATATATTGTGCCAAATAATTGCGCCAAATAATTGCGCCAAATAATAGCACCATATAATAGCGCCAAATATTTTTTGGCGCCACATATTCATAATAGCGCCAAATAATAGGGCCAAATAATAGCACTAATAATAGCGTCAAATTATGGCGCCAATAATCACGCCAATATTTGGCGCTATTATTTTGCACCAAATTATAGCGCCAATCTTTAAACATTCAATAATAGCACCAATAAAAGCGCCAATAACAGCACCAATAATAGCACCAATAATAGTGCCATTATATTACGCCAATAATAGCGCCAATATATTGATTGCGCCATTTAATAGCGCCAAATAATAGCACAATATAATAGCGCCAAATATTGGCACCATATAATAGAGTCATATAACAGGGCCATATAATAGGGCTAAATAATAGCGCCATATAGTAGAGCCAAATATAATAGCAACAAATACTAGCGCCAATATATAGCACCAATAATATCGCCAATATATTTATAGCCCCATTTAATAGGGCCAAATAATAGCACCATATAATAGCGCCAAATATTAGATCCATATAATAGCGCGATATAATAGCGTAATATAATAGCGCCATATACTAGCGCCATATACTAGCGCCAAATATAATAGCGCCAAATAATAGCATCTAATAATTTCTCCAAATAATAGCCCCAAATATTTGGTGCCAAATATTAATAATAGCGCCAAATAATAAAGCCAAATAATAGCGCCAATAATATCGCCAAATAATAGATCCAAATATTCATAATAGCACCAAATATTTGGTGCCATATATTCATAGTAGCGCCAAATATTTTTTGCGCCAAATATTCATAATAGCACCAAATAATAGCGCCAAATTATAGCGCCAATAAAAGCGCAAAATAATAGCGCCAATAAGAGTGCTAATATTTGGCGCTATTATTTGGTGCCAAAAAATCGCGCCAATATTTTAACATTCAATAATAGCGCCAATATTTTAACATTCAATAAATTTTCAGTGTTATTTTAACATTCAATATAATAGTGCCAAATATATTTTTAGTGTTATTTTAATATTCATAAGAGCACCAATATTTTAATAGCACCAATAATAGCGCCAAATAATAGCGCCAAATAAAATTTGGCGCCAAATAATAATGCCAAATAATAGTGCCAACTAATAGCGCCAATATTTTAACATTCATTAATAGCGCCAAAAAATAGTGCCAATATTTTAACATTCATTAATAGCGCCAAATATTCATAATAGCACCAATATATTAATAGCGAAAAATAATTGCGCCTAAAAAATGCACCAAATAATTGCACCAAATAATTGCACCAAATAACTGTGCCAAATAATTGCGTCAATTAATATCGCCAAATAATAGCGCCATATAATAGCGCCAAATATTTTTTGGGGCCAAATATTCATAATAGCACGAAAAAATAGTTCAAAAAATAGTGCCATATAATAGCACAAATAATAGCGCCAATAATAGAACCAATATATTCATAGTGCCAAATAATAGCGCCAATATATCCATAATAGAGCCAAATATAATAGCGCCAAATAATAGCGCCAAATAATATCGCCAAATAATAAAGCCAAATATTTGGCACCAAATAATCATAATAGCGCCAAATAATAGTGCCAATAATAGAACCCAATAACAGAGGCAAATATTCATAATAGCGCCAAATATTTGGCGCCATATATTCATAGTAGCGCCAAATATTTTTTGGCGCCAAATATTCATAATACCGCCAAATAATGATGCCAAATTATAATGCCAATAAAAGCACCAGATAATATCTCCAATAATAGCACCAATATTTGGCGCCAATATTTGGCCCCAATAACATTCGGCGCTAATATTTGGCACCAGTATTTGGCGCTATTATTGGGTGCCAAATAATAGCGCCAATATTTTAACATTCAATATATTTTCAGTGTTATTTTAACATTCAATATAATAGCGCCAAATATATTTTCAGTGTTATTTTAATATTCATAATAGCGCCAATATTTTAATAGCGCCAATAATAGCACCAAATAATAGCGCCAAATATTATTTTTCACCAAATAATAGCGCCAAATATTATTTTGCGCCAAAAAATAGTGAAAATATTTTAACATTAATTAATACCGCCAAATATTCATAATTACGCCAATATATTTATGTAGTGGAAAATAATTTCATCTAATAACTGTGCCAAATAATAGCGCCAAATAATAGTGCCATATAATAGCACTAAATATTTTTTGGCTCCAAATATTCATAATAGCGCCAAAAAATAGCCCCATATAATTGCACCAATAATAGCGCCAAATAATAGCATCAAAAATAGCGCCAATATATTCATAGCGCCAAATAATTGCGCCAATATATTCATAATAGCGCCAATATATAATAATGTCAAATAATAGCACCAATATATTCATAATAGTTCCAATAATAACGCCAATAATAGCGCCAATATATTCATAGCGCCATTTATTCATAATAGCACCAATATATTTATAGCGCAAAATAATTGCGCCTAATAATAGCGCCAAATAATAGAGAAAAATAATAGTGCCAAATAAAAGCGCCAAATAATTGCATCAAATAATTATGCAAAATAATTGGGCCTAATAATAGCGCCAAATAATAGCGCCATATAATAGCGCCAAATATTTTTTGGAGAAAAATATATAAATTGCGCCAATATATTTGGCCTAATAATTGCGCCTAATAATAGCGTCAAATAATAGCGCCATATAATAGTGCCAAATATTCATAATAGCGCCAAATAATGGCGCCAAATAATAGCACCAAATAATAGAGCCAATAATAGCATCAAATTATGGTGCCAATAATCGCGCCAATATTTGGCACCAATATTTGTCGCCAAATAATAGCGCCAATATTTAAACATTCAATAATAGCGCCAATACAAGAGCCAATAATAGCACCAATGATAGAGCCAATAATAGCACTAATATATAGCGCCAATAATAGCGACAATATATTCATAGCGCCAAATAATGGCGCCATATAATAGTGCCAAATAATAACAGCATATAATAGCACCAAATAATATCGCCAAATAATAGCCCCAAATATTTGGTGCCAAATATTCATAATAGCGCCAAATAATAGCGCCAAGTATTCATAATAGCACCAAGTATTCATAATAGCACCAATATTTTAACATTAAATATATTTTCAGTGTTATTTTAACATTCAATATAATAGAGCCCAATATATTTTCAGTGTTATTTTAATATTCATAATAGCGCCAATATTTTAATAGCGTCAATAATAGCACCAAAGAAGAGCGCCAAATATTATTTGGCGCCAAATAATAGCACAAAATAATAGCACCAAAAAACAGCACCAATATTTTATCCTTCATTAATAGCACCAAATATTCCTAATAGCGCCAATATATTTATAGCGGAAAATAATTGTGCCTAATAATAGCGCCAAATAATAGCGCTAAATAATTGCACCAAATATTTGCGCCAAATATATTTTGGCGCCAAATATTCATAATAGAGCCAAAAAAATCGTAAAAAAATAGCGCCAATCATAGCGCCAAATAATAGCGCCAATAATAGCGCTAATATATTCATAATGCCAAATAATAGCGCCAATATATTCATAATAGCGCCAATATATGATAGCGACAAATAATAGCGCCAGTATATTTATAGCGCCAAATAATTGTGCCTAATAATAGAGCCAAATAATTGCACCATATAATTGCTCCAAATAATAGTGCCAATATTTTAACATTCATTAATAGCGCCAAATATTCATAATAGCGCCAATATATTAATAGCGTCAAATAAGTGCGCCTAATAATAGCGCCAAATAAGTGTGCCAAATATTTGAGCCAAATAACTGCGCCAAATAATAGCGCCAAAAATAGCACCATATAATAGCACCAAATATTTTTTGGTGCCAAATATTCATAATAGGGCCAAATAATAGCACCAAATTATAGAGCCAAATAATAGCACCAATAATAGTGTCAAATTATGGAGCCAATAAGAGCACCAATATATTCAAAGCGCCAAATAATAGAGCCAATATATTCATAATAGTGCCAATATATAATAGCACCAAATAATAGTGTCAATATATTCATAATAGTGCCAACAATAGCGCCAAAAGTAGGGCCAATATATTCATAGTGCCATTTATTCAAAATAGCACCAATATATTTATATCGCAAAATAATTGTGCCTAATAATAGCGTCCAATAATAGCGCCAAATAATTGCGCCAAATAATTGTGCCAAATAATTGCGCCCAATAATTGCGCTAAATAATTGCGCAAAATAATTGCGCCTAATAACAGCGCCAAATAATAGGATCATATAATAGCGCCAAATATTTTTTGGCAGAAAATATATAAATAGCGCCAATTTATTGTGCCAAATAATTGCCCTAAATAATTGCGCCAAATACTTGCGCCTAATACTTATGCCTAATAATAGCTCCAAATAATAGTGCCATATAAAAGCACCAAATATTTTTTGGCGCCAAATATTCATAATGGCGCCAAATAATCGCGCCAAATAATAGCACCTATAATAGCATCAAATTATTGCGCCAATAATCGCGCTAATATTTTGTGCTATTATTTTTCGCCAAATTATAGCGCCAATATTTAAACATTCAATAATCACGCCAAATAATTGCCCTAAATAATAGCGCCATATAATAGCGTCATATAATAGCGTCATATAATAGCGTCATATAATAGCGCCAAATATAATAGTGGCACATAATAGCATCAGATAATAGCGCCAAATAATATCACCAAATAATAGCACCAAATATTTGGCGCCAAATATTCACAATAGCGGAAAATAATAGCGCAAATAATAGCGCCAAATAATTGAGCCAAATATTCATAATAGCACCAAATATTTGGTGCCATATATTCATAGTAGCGCCAAATATTTTTTGGTGCCAAATATTCATAATAGCGGCAAATTATAGCCCCAAATTATAGAGCCAATAAAAGCGCCAAATAATAGCGCCAATAATAGCGTCAATATTTGGCGGCAATCTTTGGTGCCGATTTTTGACGCTATAATTTGGCACCAAATAATAGCACCAATATTATAACATTCAATAATAGCGCCAGATATTCATAATAATGGAAATATTTTAACATTCAATATAATAGCGCCAAATATATTTTTAGTGTTATTTTAATATTCATAATAGCGCCAATATTTTAATAGCACCAATATTTTAATAGCACCAATATTTTAATAGCGCCAATAATAGCGCTAACGTGTGGCGCCAAATATTATTAGGCGGTAAATAATAGCCCCAATATTTTACCATTCATTAATATTGCCAAATATTCATAATAGTGCCAATATATTAATAACGGCATATAAATGCGCCTCATAATAGCGCCAAATAATAGCGCCAAATAATAGTGCCATATATTTTTTGGCGCTAAATATTCATAATAGCGACAAAAAATAGCGCAAAAAAATAGCGCCAAAAAATAGCGCAAAAAAAGCGCCATATATTAGTCTCAATAATAGCGCCAAATAATTGCGCCAATATATTCATAACACCAAATAATAGCGCCAATATATTCATAATAGCTCTAATAAATAATAGCGCCAAAAAATAGCACCAGTATATTCATAATAGTGCCAATATTAGCACCAATATATTCATAGCTCCATTTATCCATAAAAGCGCCAATATATTTATAGCGCCAAATAATAGTGCCCAATAATATCGCCAAATAATAGCGCTAAATAATTGCGCCAAATAATTATGCCCAATAATAGCGCCAATATTTTAACATTCATTAATAGTGCCAAATATTCATAATAGTGCCAATATATTAATAGTGCCAATATATTAATAGCGCCAAGTAATTACGCCCAATAATAGCGCCAAACAATAGCGCCAAATAATTGCACCAAAAATTTGCGTAGAATAACTACGCCAAATAATAGCCCCAATTAATACCGCCAAATAATAGTGTCATATAATGGCTCCAAATATTTTTTGGCACCAAATTTTCATAATAGCGCCAAAAAATAGCGCCAAAAAATAGCGCCAAAAAATAGTGTCAATAATAGCGACGATATATTAATAATAGCGCCAATATATTATAGTGCCAAATAATAGCGCTTATATATTCATAATAGTGCCAATAATAGCGCCAATAATAGCGCCAATATATTCATAGCTCCATTTATTCATAATAGCTCAAATATATTTATAGCATAAAATAATAGCGCCCAATAATAGCGCCAAATAATTGCGCCAAATAATTGCGCCTAATAACAACGCCAAATAATTGTGCCATATAATCGTGCCAAATATTTTTTGGCGCAAAATATATAAATAGCACCAATATATTGCGCCAAATAATTGCGCCAAATAATAGCACCAAATATTATTTGGCGCCAAATATTCATAATAGCACCAAATAATAGTGCCAAATAATAGCTCCAAATAATAGCCTCAAATTATGGCGCCAATAATCACGCCAATATTTGGCGCTGTTATTTTGCGCTAAATTATAGCGCCAATATTTAAACATTCAATAATAGCACCAATAAAAGCGTCAATAACAGCACCAATAATAGCACCAATAATAGTGCCATTATATAGCACCAATAATAGTTCCAATATATTGATTGCTCCATTTAATAGCGCCAAATAATAGCGCCATATAATAGCGCCAAATATTGGTGCCATATAATAGTGCCATATAATAGGGCCATATAATAGGGCCAAATAATAGCGCCATATAGTAACGCCAAATATAATAGCACCAAATACTAGCGCCAATATATTGCGCCAATAATATCGCCAATATATTCATAACCCCATTTAATAGGGCCAAATAATAGCGCCAAATATTAGCGCCATAAAATAGCGCGATATAATAGCGCCATATAATAGTGCCAAATAATAGCGTCATATACTAGCTCCAGATATAATAGCGCCTAATAATTTCACCAAATAATAGCCCCAAATATTTGGTGCCAAATATTCATAACAGCGCCAAATAATAGCACCAAATAATAACGCCAATAATGGTGCCAAATAATATAGCCAAATATTCATAATAGGGCCAAATATTAGGCGCCATATATTCATAGTAGCGCCAAATATTCATAATAGAGCCACATAATTGCACCAAATTATAGCGCTAATAAAAGCGCCAAATAATAGCACCAATTATAGCACCAATATTTGGCACCAATATTTGGCGCTATTATTTGGCGCCAAATAATAGCGCCAATATTTTAATATTCAATAATAGCGCCAATATTTTAACATTCAATAAATTTTTAGTGTTATTTTAACATTCAATATCATAGCGCCAAATATATTTTCAGTGTTATTTTAATATTTATAATAGCACCAATATTTTAATAGCACCAATAATAGCGCCAAAAAATAGCGCCAAAAAATAGCGCCAATATTTTAACATTCATTAATAGCAGCAAATATTCATAATAGCGCCAATATATTAATAGCAACAAATAATCGCGCTTAATAAAAGTGCCGAATAATAGCATCAAATAATTGCGACAAATAAATGCGTCAAATAACTATGCCAAATAACTACGCCAATTAATATCGCCAAATAATAGCGCCATATAATAGCGCCAAATATTTTTTGGGCCAAATATTCATAATAGCGCCAAAAAAATAGTGCCAAAAATAGTGCCATATAATAGCGCCAATAATAGCGCCAAACAATAGTGCCAATAATAGCACCAATATATTCATAGCGCCAAATAATAGCGCCAATATATTCATAATAGAGCCAAATATAATAGCATCAAATAATAGCTCCAGTATATTTATAATAGTTCCAATATTAGCGCTAATATATTCATAGCGCCATTTATTCATAATAGCGCCAATATATTTATAGCGCCAAATAATTGCGCCTAATAATAGCACCATATAATTGCGCCAAATAATTGCGTCAAATAATAGCGCCAAATAATAGCGCCAATATTTTAATAGTCATTAATAGCACCAAATATTCATAATATGGCCAATATATTAATAGCGCCAAATAATTGCGCCTAATAATAGCGCCAAATAATAGCGCCAAATAATTGCGCCAAATAATTGCGCCAAATAACTGCGCCACATAATAGCGCCAAATAATACTGCCAAATAATAGTGCCATATAATGGCGCCAAATATTTTTTGGTGCCAAATATTCATAATAGCGCAAAAAAATAGCGCCACAAAATAGCGCCAAATTATGGAGCCAATAATAGCGCCAAATAATAGCGCCAATAATAGCGCCAGAATATTTATAGCGCCAAATAATAGCGCCAATATATTAATAATAGCGCCAATATATTCATAATAGTTCCAATAATAGGGCCAATAATATCCCCAATATATTCAAAGCTCCATTTATTCATAATAGCGCAAATATATTTATAGCGCAAAATAACAGCGCCAAATAATTGTGCCAAATAATTGCGCCAAATAATTGCGCCAAATAATTGCGCCAAATAATAGCGCCAATATATTCATAATGTTGCCAATAATATATCCAATAATAGCGCCAATATATTCATAGCACCATTTATTCATAATTGTGCCAATATATTTATAGCAAAATAATAGAACCTAATAATAGGGCCAAATAATTACACCAAATTATTGCACAAAATAATTGCCAACAAAAGCACCAAATAATAGCGCCAATAATAGCCCCAATATTTGGTGCCAATATTTGGCACCAATAATATTTGGCGCCAATATTTGGTGCTATTATTTAGCGCCAAATAATAACGCCAATATTTTAACATTCAATAATAGCGCCAAATATTCATAATAGTGGAAATATTTTAACATTCAATATATTTTCAGTGTTAATTTAACATTCAATATAATAGCGCCAAATATATTTTCAGTTTTATTTTAATATTCATAATAGCACCAAGATTTTAATAGCGCCGATATTTTAATAGCGAAAATAATAGCGCCAAATAATATCACCAAATATTATTTTGCGCCAAGTAATAGCGCCAAGAAATAACCCCAATATTTTCACATTAATTAATAGCACCAAATATTCATAATAGCGCCAATATTTTAATAGCAGCAAATAATTGCGCCTAATAATAGCACCAAATAATAACGCCAAATAATTGCGCAATATAATAGCGCTATATATTTTTTGGCGCTAAATATTCATAATAGCTCCAAAAAATAGCACCAAAAAATAGCGTCATATAATAGCGCCAATAATAGCACCAAATAATAGCGCCAATAATAGCGCAAATATATTCTTAGCGCCAAATAATAGCACCAATATATTCATAATAGCGCCAATATATAATAGCCCCAAATAATAGCACCAATATATTTATAATAGTACCAATAATAGCGTCAATAATAGCGCCAATATATTCATAGCGCCATTTATTCATAATAGCGTCAATATATTCATAGCGCCATTTATTCATAATAGCGCCACTATATTTATAGCGCAAAATAATTGCGCCAAATAATAGCGCCAAATAATAGAACCAAATAATTGCGCCAGATAATTACGCCAAATAATTGCGCCAAATAATTGCGCCAAATAACAGCGCCAAATAATAGCACCATATAATAACGCCAAATATTTTTTGGCGCAAAATGTCACGACCTGTCCTCGGGGCCCGTGCCGTGACTACCCCAAGCCCGCCTTCCATAGGCCAGGGGCTGGCGACTAGCACCAAGGCGTAAATCCTGATAAAAAGGGAAGGCATTGCCTTTGTAAAGTAAACAATCACACAGAGTACAAGCGGAAGAAGTAAACACTAAGTAAAAACTGAGTACAACAGTAAGTGCGGAAAATTAAAAGGGGCCGGAAATACAAGCCCAACTGTAAAGTACAACTCGAAAGAGAAAACAACAACTGAAAAGTAAAGCTGCTACGTCGAGCTGTCCACTGGAAATCCCACCAGAAGGGTGGGTACAGATATCTCCTCTGCTCCTCGGGTCCCGCCGTCCGCTCCGAGTATGTCCCGCCCAGTGGTCCACCTCCGGGTACCGCCTTGTTGTCACGTCCACCTCTGGGTACCGTCTCGTCGTGAGGTCCTCCTCCGGGTACCATCTCGTCGTAAAGTCCACCTCCAGGTACCGTCCAGTCCTCGAACACTCGGCCTCCGTCAGCACTGCCTGTCGTCTACAACCAACACAACGAGGTGCGGGCATAGCCCGTGCAGGGGTGAGTATAACGATACTCAGTAGGGACCCCGAGACCCTCAAGGTCTCACTAAACCAACAAGGATAACCACAAAGAAGATCTCAACAGATAACCTCTACTTAGGTATATACCCATACATATACCTAAGTTATCAAGTAACCCATCTCAATCATGAGGAAACACAAGGATTGTGAAATCAACGGATAACCACTACCCGGGTATATGCCCATACATATACCTAAGTTAGCAAGTGACCCATCTCAATCATGAAGTAAACACAAGGTCAAAAGTCTCAGCTCAAACCAGGATTTTCATTATCGAAACCGTAACTACTGAAGAGCTCCGTCTCTAGAGTGTACAGTGGTCCTGTCACGACTCCGAGGT
The DNA here is from genome assembly GCA_963277665.1 of Viscum album. Lineage (NCBI taxonomy): Eukaryota > Viridiplantae > Streptophyta > Magnoliopsida > Santalales > Viscaceae > Viscum > Viscum album. The sequence continues at coordinate 902,164,222 of OY728127.1, forward strand.
ACTGCTCACTAACCTAAGATTGCAGAGGTACTCCTCCTGTCGAGTACCGCGGGTCTGCGGCCAAATACCGGGCGCTCCGTCCGCTGTGGGTCTGTCGCCAAATACCGGGCGCTCCCCCCAATAGCCTACAGAGGTACTCCTCCTGTCGAGTACCGCGGGATTGCGGCCAACTACCGGGCGCTCCATCCGTCGTGGGTCTGTCGCCAAATACCGGGCGCTCCGTCCACTGGGCTAGTCGACCTACTCCAAGTCGAGTCGGTCAAGGAGTCGTCAGGTCTCAGTCGGCTACACGGTCTCCGTACTCCGCACGCTCGTCTCTGGGAGGGTCTGCTCCACGAGCTACAAGTCGATACTCCAAGTATCACAAGGTCCCACGAAGAAGTAACTCAAAGGACCGCCTCGTCACAGGGGTCTCAACGCAATAGACGGCGCATCGATCGGACGCCCGGTCTGTGAGTTATTAGTCTTTTCGTCCCAGGGGCCCGGTTGGTTTCGTGAGCGAACCAAACCCAGTCGTATCTCAACTGTACCCCGAACTCCCATAGGGTATACACATAGGAACCGTTACTCAACGTAACCACCAACGCCGCTGACGGTTCGTCAAACGGACGTCTGGTTTGAAAGATATCAGTTTTTCCGTTCCAGGGGTCCGGTTGGATTTCAGTGCAATCCAACCCGGCCACTATCCAACTGCATCCAATTCTCAGGCGGAGGATGCCAAAATTTCCGTATCGACAACAGGAACTCAACGTCGCAGACGGCGCATCAATCGGACGCCCGGTTTGAGAGTTATTGGCTTTTTCGTCTCACACCCACCCTGGGAAACTTCCCAGGAGGTCACCCATCATGATCACTGCTCTAGGCCAAGCATGCTTAACTACGGAGTTTTAACTACATAGACTCCCGAAAAGGAAGGTGCACCTTGAATATAGTATACCGAAACGACCATCTCGATCCAAGGATCGCGTTGCCACTGACGGCGCGTCGTTCGGAGGCCCGTGGCTCATGTTACGGGCATGTGAACGAAAACCGTCCGAAGAAGGGGGTCCGGGCCCGGGCCGACCCGGCCCGACCCCCCCTGGGTCGGCCGAACCGGGTCGGCCCGAACCGGGTCGACCCGACCCGGGTCCGACCCGGTTGACCCGGCCCGGCCCGGCCAGGGCCGGCCCGGCTCGGCCGAGGGGCACGGGTGGAAGCTGCGGGCGCAGCCCGCGGTCGAGGGAGCCGCGGCCCGCGTGCGGGCCACGCGGTTCGTCAGCGGACGCGGCACATTGCCGCGTCCCGACCGGAAGAACCGGACCCGCGGACCGCGGGTCCGCTGGCCGCCACCGCGGCGCGCCGGGGCGCCGCCGCCTCCGTCCGCCGCCGCCGGAGTTGCTCCGGTGACCCGTTTTCCTTCCCGTCTGCGCCGATGTTCCTCCCGGGTTCCGTTCTTCACTGCGGGATCACCCAACATCCGTTGCGGCACGTTCCGTCGTCGCCCGTCAATTTCGCACAAAAAGAAGAACGACAGAGGGTCGTCGGGCCGTGTTCGTTGGCCCGCACCCTCCGCGTTAGAGATAAACAACGGGAGAAATTGTTCAACACATGAACCGACAATTTTAATAAAATAAAATTGACCATTTGAAACCGGCTCTTTAATTTTTAAAGAACGTTCACGGGAATATAAAGAGGGGTATTCCAAAATTATAAAATCCCTACCTCGCCGTCGCTGTCGGATGCGAGGTCGTCGCAGAATTGACCGTCACGGAAGGAGGTGATCGTCACACCGCGGAAGGGCGTCACGTCGACGATCTCCGAGGACCAAGAACATACAGATTTAATTAATAATAATTAAATCCATGTTGTTGTTGAAATCCAAAAAGAAAATAAAAAGAAGCGCAACCCCCTACCTTGGTTGTTGTCGATCGAAGGCTGTCGCGGGGTTGGATCGTCGCGGAAGAAGCGTCGCGAAGGGAGATCCGTTGGCGTCGCGGTACAAGGATTCACATCGTCGATCTCCGCAGGTTTGGCGTTCTTCGCGTTCTTCACATTCTTCGCGTTCTTCGCGTTCTTCGCGTTCTTCGCGTTCTTCACCAAAGAAGAACGCTTTCCTCCAAATCCTCTCCACGCCACAAGTTTCAACCCAAAAAAAAATAAGCTTAAGCCTTATTTTATTTACACAACTAAACATTTGAATTTCAAAAGATAAGAAATGAACTATTAATTCGTAGAATTAATTCAACGAAAGAAACAGCTCATTTAATTTACGAAAGAAACAGCCCAATTAAATGGTCTGTTAATATTTTAAGAAATGCGTCAGTTGACTTTCATTAAGACGGGTTTTCACGGGTGCGTTTCTTAGTGGAAAGAAACGGCAGGGCTCGTGCGGGCCCCACCTCACAAATATCCTACCAATGGGTAGGATATTTCTGGATAGCATCCTATCCAGTTCAACTCAGTTCAAGCCGCCTTTAAGTGGCTTCAAGTGGCTTCCAAGTGGCTTAAGCGAAATAAAATAAAGTTGTAGCAAAATTATTTTATTTCTTAACTTTAAGCCCGAAAATTAAAAACCACACCCGAGCAAACGCAACTCCGGAAGAGGCGTTTCTAAGAGAATACCGGCGCTGCAATTTCATCGGAGCCCTCAGAATTCAATTCTGGGCACCGGTTCAAAAGTTAGAAAAACCCGCTCGTCCGTTCACTGAACGTACCCGAGCCAAACTTCGGAAATTGATTCTGGGCACACCGGGCCTCTGAATCAGGCGCCGTCAGAAACTGCGTTCTTGTTAAATTCCAAAGAAAATTAAGGAAAAAAATTCCTTGAAATTTACGGGTCTTTACATTACTCCCACCACAGGGCTTTACGTCCCCGTAAAGCTTCACCACAAACTTAGGGAAACAAAGCGGTACTGAGCACGCATCTGAACCTCCCGCTCCCATGTGCTCACCTGGAGGTTCCCGCGCTGCCAAAGAAAGTGCACAAGAGGAATCGACCATCCTCCTAGGATCTGCTCCTGTCAATCCTCGATCTCCACAGGAACCTCCGTATAAGACACTCATCGCCACCGTCTAGCTCCTCATGGTCGATGATATGCGAAGGGGTCGAGCACGTATCTCCTCAGTTGGGATACGTGGAAAACGTCGTGCACCTAGTGCAACTGAAGTGGATGGGCCAAGCGGTAAACCACCTCGCCTACCCAGCTGAGGACCTAGAAAGGTCCGCTGAACCTCGGAGATAACTTGCCTCCCAGGCCACATCTCCGTAAACCTCGTCGAGGTGAGACCCGTAAGAAGACGTGGTCGTCATCCTCGAACTCCAGAGGTCTCCATTTCTGTTAGAACTGAAACTCAAAATGACTACTGCTATGAGGGTAAGGTTGACCGACTCAAGAGTGATCGGTCGCACCCTCCTGTGCAAGAGTTACCCTGCACTGCCTGGGGTTTCCTTTTCCGCCGACCAAGGAAAACCCATCCCAACGTTTTCCTAAAACCGTCAATTTGAGTATGAACAGTTATTGCCCATTCCATACTCAAACTAACGTCGTAAGGCCTCGACGCTGCCACCAAGAGATTCCAACCAGAACTCTCACCTCGAGGGTCTGACCACACTGTCGGCGTAAGTGTGATTATCGAGTATCCTCCCAAGGTATCTCCAGATGTAAGGGTCAAGTCCACGGATTACCGGAAACTCTAGGTCTGGAACAAGATTTGTGGAAGCGAGGAATGATTCATATCGACGTCTGTTATTACAGCAGCTAGTAGTGGACATAGATTGTCCCTTGAATCATTTCTAGAGCCATTGGGTCACACTCCTTGACCGCATGCAGCCACATTCTTCCACCGCCCTCCAGCTCCCTGAGCTTGGCAGGGATAACTAAGGCGGGTGGTTGTAGCATGATAAGATGTATAACACCTCATGCTGCTCTCCTAGCTCTGCCTCCACGTCTGCCACTTCGCAGACTCATCTCTATTTAAAGCTACCTCTTCTTGAAACATTTATCACGCCCGAGTCTCTAAGACTGGCACCGGTTCCTTGTTTCTTACTGCACTGTGCAGTCTTCATCCGCTCCTAGATGAACTGCACCTCCTTTAGCCTCACAAGAGCTGCTATGATTTCTTTTTTTCCGATAAGAGAAATCTGGTCTCATCCCCTGGATGAACCACATTCGTTGCCTAATACATTCAATCTTGTCATAAATGATGCATTCATGCCATGGATGACGTCGTAAGGCCTCGACGTAACTACTAAGAGATCCAACTGTCACTCTCGCCTCCAAGGGTCGAGTCACACTGTCGGCATTAGTGTGAGGTCACTGGGTCTCCTCTAGTAGGAATTTCGAAAGTGAGGGTCAAGTCAACAGTCTTAACCAGGACCACTTAGTAACATCACAAAAGAGGACAGGAAAGCAAACATCACAAGATAAGTGTCTTTATTTTATTGCAGCTCATGGTACAAAGACACAAAAACAACATCAATCATGGAACTAGAAGTACAAGAGACGTATCCACTAGTTCTGTCCTGTCCACCTGCTCCAGGAGCTACACTTCCTTGTCCACTGCTCTACTGTCGCTCAAGCATTCGTCGCTGCCTCTGCCTCGGTGTCTCCTCAAAAGCCAATGGGTCAACTGTACGAGGAGTCGGACAGTCATGTGCCAGGTGCCCCTTTCCACCGCACGAGTAACACAGTCTGCTTCTGGCACGCCTGGCTCTGACCCCACCCCGGGTGCCCCGCACCACCGGTCCTAAAACCCGAGATCGCCCAACTGCTGGTCTGGTCCTCCTGGACCTCTGCATCATCTGTCTACTTCCCACAGATGACTCGGCTTCTGATCGAAAAACACGCGGAAAAGGCAGAAGCTCCTAAACACGCTCGGGGTGTAGAGCTACTGGCACAAACTCCACCCTGAAAAAGGTCTCGAAGGCTTCCCATGTGAAAGCCATCCCATCGCAAAACTGGAACAAGTGGCTCCACCACCTGCCTGCTGCGGCCTGAAGAAGGCTGGCAGCAAAGGTCACCATGAAGTCCGATGGCATCCCCACTAGCCTGAAGACTCCCACCACAGGCTCCAGCCAATCCTCAGCTGCCTGCGGGTCCGTCTCTCCCCCGAACCTGGGTGGCCTCTGGCGCTGGAACTCATGCAGTGCGCTCATGTAGCGGGCATCGCCTACTGCTGGGGCTGGTGGCATCGGTGGCCCAACGTATGGTAGTAACGCTGGCGCCTCCGCTGGTGCCTCAACTGCAAGAGGGACCGGTACCGAAGCCTCTTCACTCGATAGGCTGTCAGCACGCACATCCCTCTGGGCTCTAGTTGGTCGTCCGAGAAAAGGCATACTGAAGGAAACAACGTAACACGGTCAAACGATTATACCTAGTGAGCTGACCTGGTTTGAGCTGGTTTAAGGGGGGAAACCTTTGAAAACACACACACAATCAGTGTTTTCGTGCACAAAGTCAGAAATCAGTTGCCAGGGTCCTGGTGTATGGATACGTCGGCCTCCCGCACCATCACTGGACTCCCTGAACTGAAAACCACACTCGGTACCCTTAACACTATTGCTTCACAGAAAGAAAGATCAGAGTCTGCGGTAGAACCGACCACCTCTGATACCAATTTGTCACGACCCGTCCCCGGGGCCCGTGTCGTGACTACCCCAAGCCCGCCTTCCATAGGCCAGGGGCTGGCGACTAGCACCAAGGCGTAAATCCCGATAAAAAGGGAAGGCATTGCCTTTGTAAACTAAACAATCACACAGAGTACAAGCGGAAGAAGTAAACACTAAGTAAAAACTGAGTACAACAGTAAGTGCGGAAAGTAAAAAGGGGCCGGAAATACAAACCCAACTATAAAGTACAACTCAAAAGAGAAAACAGCAACTGAAAAGTAAAGCTGCTACGCCGAGCTGTCCACTTGAAATCCCACCAGAAGGGTGGGTACAGATAGCTCCTCTGCTCCTCGGGTCCCGCCGTCCGCTCCGAGTATGTCCCGCCCAGTGGTCCACCTCCGGGTACCGCCTCGTCGTCACGTCCACCTCTGGGTACCGTCTCGTCGTGAGGTCCTCCTCCGGGTACCATCTCGTCGTATAGTCCACCTCCAGGTACCGTCCAGTCCTCGAACACTCGGCCTCCGTCAGCACTGCCCATCATCTGCAACCAACACAACGAGGTGCGGGCATAACCCGTGCAGGGGTGAGTATAACGATACTCAGTAGGGACCCCGAGACCCTCAAGGTCTCACTAAACCAACAAGGATAACCACAAAGAAGATCTTAACAGATAACCTCTACTTAGGTATATGCCCATACATATACCTAAGTTATCAAGTAACCCATCTCAATCATGAGGAAACACAACGATTGTGAAATCAACGGATAACCACTAAGTTAGCAAGTGACCCATCTCAATCATGAAGTAAACACAAGTTCAAAAGTCTCAGCTCAAACCAGGATTTTCATTATCGAAACCGTAACTACTGAAGAGCTCCGTCTCTAGAGTGTACAGTGGTCCTGTCACGACTCCGAGGTACTGCTCACTAACCTAAGACTGCTGAGGTACTCCTCCTGTCAAGTACCGCGGGTCTGCGGCCAACTACCGGGCGCTCCGTCCGCTGTGGGTCTGTCGCCAAATACCGGGCGCTCCCCCCAATAGCCTACAGAGGTACTCCTCCTGTCGAGTACCGCGGGTTTGCAGCCAACTATCGAGCGCTCCGTCCGCCGTGGGTCTGTCGCCAAATACCGGGCGCTCCGTCCACTGGGCTAGTCGACCAACTCCAAGTCGAGTCGGTCAAGCAGTCGTCAGGTCTCAGTCGGCTACACGGTCTCCGTACTCCGCACGCTCGTCTCTGGGAGGGTCCGCTCCACGAGCTACAAATCGATACTCCAAGTATCTCAAGGTCCCACGAAGAAGTAACTCAAAGGACCGCCTCGTCACAGGGGTCTCAACGCAATAGACGGCGCGTCGATCGGACGCCCGGTCTGTGAGTTATTAGTCTTTTCGTCCCAGGGGCCCGGTTGGTTTCGTGAGCGAACCAAACCCAGCCGTATCTCAACTGTACCCCGAACTCCCATAGGGTATACTCATAGGAACCGTTACTCAACGTAACCACCAACTCCGCTGACGGTTCGTCAAACGGACGTCTGGTTTGAAAGATATCAGTTTTTCCGTTCCAGGGGTCCGGTTGGATTTCAGTACGATCCAACCCGGCCACTATCCCACTGCATCCAATTCTCAGGCGGAGAATGCCAAAAGTTCTGTATCGACAACAGGAACTCAACATCGCAGACGGCGCGTCAATCGGACGCCCGGTCTGAGAGTTATTGGCTTTTTCGTCTCACACTCACCCTGGGAAACTTCCCAGGAGGTCACCCATCCTGATCACTGCTCTAGACCAAGCACGGTTAACTACGGAGTTTTAACTACGTAGACTCCCGAAAAGGAAGGCGCACCTTGATTATAGTATACTGAAACGACCGTCTCGATCCAAGGATCACGTTGCCACTGACGGTGCGTCGTTCGGAGCCCCGTAGCTAATGTTACGGGCATGTGAACGAAAACCGTCCGAAGAAGGGGGTCCGGGACCAGGCCGACCCGGCCCGACCCCCCCTGGGTCGGCCGACCCGGGTCGACCCGACCCGGTTGACCCGACCCGGCCCGGCCAGGGCCGGCCCGGCTCGGCCGGCTCGGCTCGACCGGCTCGGCTCGGCCGAGGGGCGCGGGGGGAAGCTGCGGGCGCAGCCCGCGGTCGAGGGAGCCGCGGCCCGCGTGCGGGCCGCGCGGGTCGTCAGCGGACGCGGCACATTGCCGCGTCCCGACCGGAAGAACCGGACCCGCGAACCGCGGGTCCGCTGGACGCCACCGCGGCTCAGCCGTGACGGCCTGCCCGGCGGCGCGCCGGGGCGCCGCCGCCTCCGGCCGCCGCCGCTGGAGTTGCTCCGGTGACCCGTTTTCCTTCCCGTCTGCGCCGATGTTCCTCCCGGGTTCCGTTCTTCACTGCGGGATCACACAACATCCGTTGCGGCACGTTCCGTCGTCGCCCGTCAATTTCGCACAAAAAGAAGAACGACGGAGGGTCGTCGGGCCGTGTTCGTTGGCCCGCACCCTCCGCGTTAGAGATAAACAACAGGAGAAATTGTTCAACACATGAACCGACAATTTTAATAAAATAAAATTGATCATTTGAAACCGGCTCTTTAATTTTTAAAGAACGTTCACGAGAATATAAAGAGGGGTATTCCAAAATTATAAAATCCCTACCTCGCCGTCGCTGTCGGATGCGAGGTCGTCGCAGAATTGATCGTCACGGAAGGAGGTGATCGTCACACCGCGGAAGGGCGTCGCGTCGACGATCTCCGAGGACCAAGAACATACGGATTTAATTAATAATAATTAAATTCATGTTGTTCTTGAAATCCAAAAAGAAAATAAAAAGAAGCGCAACCCCATACCTTGGTTGTTGTCGATCGAAGGCTGTCGCAGGGTTGGATCGTCGCGGAAGAAGCGTCGCGAAGGGAGATCCGTTGGCGTCGCTGTACAAGGCTTCGCGTTGTCGATCTCCGCAGGTTTGGCGTTCTTCGCGTTCTTCGCGTTCTTCGCGTTCTTCGCGTTCTTCGCGTTCTTCGCGTTCTGCACCAAAGAAGAACGCTTTCCTCCAAATCCTCTCCACGCCACAAGTTTCAACCCAAAATAAAATAAGCTTAAGCCATATTTTATTAAACAACTAAACATTTGAATATCAAAAGATAAGAAATGAACCATTAATTCGTAGAATTAATTCAACGAAAGAAACAACTCATTTAATTTACGAAAGAAACAGCCCAATTAAATGGTCTGTTAATATTTTAAGAAATGCGTCAGTTGACTTTCATTAAGACGGGTTTTCACGGGTGCGTTTCTTAGCGGAAAGAAACGGCGGGGCTCGTGCGGGCCCCACCTCACAAATATCCTACCAATGGGTAGGATATTTCTGGATAGCATCCTATCCAGTTCAACTCAGTTCAAGCCGCCTTTAAGTGGCTTCAAGTGGCTTCCAAGTGGCTTAAGCAAAATAAAATAAAGTTGTAGCAAAATTATTTTATTTCTTAACTTTAAGACCGAAAATTAAAAACCACACCCGAGCAAACGCAACTCCGGAAGAGGCGTTTCTAAGCGAATACCGGAGCTGCGATTTCATCGGAGCCCTCAGAATTCGATTCCGGGCACCGGTTCAAAAGTTAGAAAATCTCGCTCGTCCGTTCACTGAACGTACCCGAGCCAAACTTCGGAAATTGATTCCGGGCACACCGGGCCTCAGAATCAGGCGCCGTCAGAAACTGCATTTTTGTTAAATTCCAAAGAAAATTAAGAAAAAAATTTCCTTGAAATTTACGGGTCTTTACACAAAATATATAAATAGTGCCAATATATTGCTCCAAATAATAGCTCCAAATAATTGCGCCAAATAATTGCGCCAAATAATTGCGCCTAATAATAGCACAATATAATAGCTCCAAATCTTTTTTGGCGCCAAATGTTCATAATAGCAACAAATAATAATGCCAAATAATAGCACCAAATAATAGCACCAATAATAGCGTCAAATTATGGTGCCAATAATCGCACCAATATTTGGCGCTATTCTTTTGCGCCAAATAATAGCGCAAATATTATAACATTCATTAATATGGCCCAATATTCATAATAGCGCCAATATATTAATAGCACCAAATAATTGTGCCTAATAGTAGCACCAAATAATTGCACCAAATATTTGTGCCAAATAACTGGGCCAAATAACTACGCCAAATAATACTGCCAAATAATAACGCCATATAATAGCGCCAAAATTTTTTTGGCGCCAAATATTCATAATAGCGCCAAAAAATAGCACCAAATAACAGCGCCAATAATAGCGCCAAATAATAGCACCAATAATAGCGCCGATATATTCATAGCGCCAAATAATAGAGACAATATATTAATAATAGCACCAATATATAATATCGCCAAATAATAGTGCCAATATATTCACAATTGTGCCAATAATAGCGCCAATAATAGAGCCAATATATTCATAGCTCCATTTATTCATAATAGAGCCAATAAATTTATATCGCAAAATAATTGCACCAAATAATAGCGCCAAATAATTGCGTCAAATAATTGCGCCAAATAATTGCGCCAAATAATTGTGCCAAATAACTGCACCTAATAACAGCGCCAAATAATAGCATTAAATTTTTTTGGCACAAAATATATAAATAGCGCCAATATATTACGCCAAATAATTGCGCCAAATAACTGCGCCAAATAAATGCGCCAAATAATAGCGCCATATAATAGCGCCAAATATTTTTTGGCGCCAAATATTCATAATAGTGCCAAATAATAGTGTCAAATAATAGCGCCAATAATAGCGTCAAGTTATGGCGCCAATAATCACGCCAATATTTGGCACCAATATTTGGCGCTATTATTTTGTGCCAAATAAAAGCGCCAATATTTAAACATTAAATAAAAGCGCTAATAAATGTTCCCATAACAGCACCAATAATAGCGCCAATTATAGCACCAATAATAGCGCCAATATATTCATAGCACCATTTAATAGTGCCAAATAATAGCGCCATATAATAGCGCCAAAAATTGGTGCCATATAATAGCGCCATATAATAGCACCAAATAATAACGCTATATAATATTTCCAAATATAATATCACCCAATAATAGTGCCAATATATAGCGCCAATAATATCACAAATATATTTATATCTCTATTTAATAGGGCCAAATAATAGCGTCATATAATAGCGCCAAATATTCGCGCCATATAATAGTGCGATATAATAGCACCATATAATAGCGCCATATAATAGCGCCAAATAATAGCGCCATATAATAGCGCCAAATATAATACGCCAAATAATAGCACCAAATAAAAGTGCCAAATAATTTTTCCAAATAATAGCACCAAATATTTGGTGCCAAATATTCATAATAGCGCCAAATAATAGCGCCATATAATAGCACCAATAATGGCGTCAAATAATAGAGCCAAATATTCATAATAGCGCCAAATATTTGGCGCCATATATTCATAGCAGCGCCAAATATTTTTTGGCGCCAAATATTCATAATAGCACCAAATAATAGCGCCAAATTATAGCACTAAATTATAGTGCCAATAAAAGTGCCAAATAATAGCCCCAATAATAGCGCCAATATTTGGCGCCAATATTTGGCGCAATTTTTTGATGCCAAATAATAGCGACAATATTTTAACATTCAATAATAGCGCCAAATATTCATAATAGTGCCAATATATTTATAACGCCAAATAATTGCGCCTAATAATAGCGCCAAATAATTAAGCCAAATAATAGTGTCAATATTTTAACATTCATTAATAGCACCAAATATTCATAATAGCACCAATATATTAATAGCGCCAAATAAGTGGGCCTAATAACAGCGCCAAATAATAGCGCCAAATATTTGCGCCAATTAACTGTGCCAAAAAATAGCTCCAAATAATAGCGCCATATAATATTGCCAAATATTTTATGGCGCCAAATATTCATAACAGCACCAAAAAATAACGCCAAAAAATAGCTCCAAATAATAGCGCAAATATATATTCATAATATTACCAATAATATCGCTAATAATAGCCCCAATATATTCATAGGGCCATTTATTAATAATAGGGCCAATATATTTATAGTGCAAAATATATTCATAGGGCCATTTATTCATAATAGCATCAATATATAATATCTCCAAATAATAGCGCCAATATATTCATAATTGTGCCAATAATAGCGCCAATAATAGAGTCAATATATTCATAGCTCCATTTATTCATAATAGCGCCAATAAATTTATAGCGCAAAATAATAGCACCAAATAATAGCGCCAAATAATTATGTCAAATAATTGCGTCAAATAATTGCGCCAAATAAGTGCACCTAATAACAGTGCCAAATAATAGTGTAAAATATTTTTTGTTACAAAATATATAAATAGCGCCAATATATTGCACCAAATAATTGCGCCAAATAACTGCGCCAAATAAATGCGCCAAATATTAGCTCCATATAATAGCGCCATATAATAGCGCCAAATAATAGCGCCATATACTAGCCCCAGATATAATAGCACCAAATAATAGCGCCTAATAATTTCGCCAAATAATAGCCCCAAGTATTTGGTGCCAAATATTCATAATAGCGCCAAATAATAGTGCCAAATAATAGCGCCAATAATGGCGCCAAATAATAGAGCCAAATATTCATAATAGCGCCAAATATTTGGCACAATATATTCATAGTAGCGCCAAATATTTTTTGGCGCCAAATATTCATAATACCGCCAAATAATGATGCCAAATTATAACGCCAATAGAAGCGCCAAATAATAGCGCCAATAATAGCGCCAATATTTGGCGCTAATATTTGGCACCAGTATTTGGCGCTATTATTTGGCGCCAAATAATAGCTACAATATTTGGCACCAATATTTGGAATGAATAATATTTGGCGCTAATATTTGGCTCCAGTATTTGGCACTATTATTTGGCGCCAAATTATAGCGCCAATATTTTTACATTCAATATATTTTCAGTGTTATTTTAACATTCAATATAATAGCGCCAGATATATTTTTAGTGTTATTTTAATATTTCTAATAGCGCCAATATTTTAATAGCGCCAATATTTTAATTGCGCCAATAATAGCACCAAATAATAGCGCAAAATATTATTTTGCACCAAATAATAGCGCCAAATATTATTTTGCGCCAAAAAATAGTGCTAATATCTTAACATTAATTAATAGCGCCAAATATTCATAATAGCACCAATATATTTATATAGCGGCAAATAATTGGGCCTAATAACTGCGCCAAATAATAGCGCCAAATAATAGCACCAAATAACAGCGCCATATAATAGCGCCAAATATTTTTAGGCGCCAAATATTCATAATAGCGCCAAAAAATTGCACGATATAACAATGCCAATAATAGCGCCAAATAATATCATCAATAATAGCGTCAAATAATTGTGCCAATATATTCATAATAGCGCCAATATATAATAACGCCAAATAATAGCACCAATATATTAATAATAGTTCCAATAATAGCGCCAATATATTCATAGTGCCATTTTTTCATAATAGCACCAATATATTTTTAGCACAAAATAATTGCGCCTAATAAGAGCGCCAAATAATAGCACCAAATAATATCGCCAAATAATAGCGCCAAATAATAGCGCCAAATAATTGAGCAAAATAATTGCGCCTAATAACAGCGCCAAATAATAGCACCATATAATAGCGCCAAATATTTTTTGGCGCAAAATATATAAATAGTGCCAATATATCGGGCCAAATAATTGCGCCAAATTATTGCGCCTAATAATAGCACCATATAGTAGCGCCAAATATTTTTTGCCGCCAAATATTCATATTAGCGCCAAATAATGGCGCCAAATAATAGCGCCAAATAATAGTGCCAAATAATAGCATCAAGTTATGGTGCCAATATTTTGATATTCAATAATAGCACCAAGAATTCATAATAGCATCAATATTTTAACATTCAATATATTTTCAGTGTTATTTTAACATTCAATATAATAGATCCAAATATATTTTCAGTGTTATTTTAATATTCATATAAGCGCCAATATTTTAATAGCACCAATATTTTAATAGCGCGAATAATAGTACCAAATAAGAGTGCCAAATATTATTTGGCGCCAAATAACAGCGCAAAATAATAGCGCCTAAAAATAGAGCCAATATTTTAACCTTCATTAATAGCACCAAACACTCATAATAGCGACAATATATTAATAGCGGCAAATAATTGCGCCTAATAATAGCGCCAAATAATAGCCCTAAATAATTGCGCCAAATATTTTTTGGCGCTAAATATTCATAATAGCGCCAAAAAATAGAGCAAAAAAATAGCGCTATATAATAGCGCCAATCATAGCGCCAAATAATAGCGCAAATAATATCGCCAATAAATTCATAGAGCCAAATAATAGCGCCAATATATTCATAATAGTGCCAATATATTGTATCACCAAATAATAGCGCCAGTATATTCATAATAGTGCCAATAATAGCGCCAATATATTTATAGCGCCATTAATTCATAATAGCACCATTATATTTATAGCGCCAAATAATTGCGCCTAATAATAGTGCTAAATAATTGCGCCATATAATTGCTCCAAAGAATAGTGCCAATATTTTAACATTCATTAATACCGCCAAATATACATAATAGCTCCAATATATTAATAACGCCAAATAATAGCACCTAATAATAGCGCCAAATAATAACACCAAATAAGTGCGCCAAATATTTCAGCCAATTAACTGCGCCAAATAATAGCGCCAAATAATAGCGCCAAATATTTTTTGCCGCCAAATATTCATAATAGCGCCAAATAATGGCGCCAAATAATAGTGTCATATAATAGAGCCAAATAATAGCGTCAAGTTATGGTGCCAATATTTTGACATTCAATAATAGCACCAAGTATTCATAATAGCACCAATATTTTAACATTCAATATATTTTTAGTGTTATTTTAACATTCAATATAATAGAGCCAAATATATTTTCAGTGTTATTTTAATATTCATAATAGCGCCAATATTTTAATAGAACCAATATTTTAATAGCGCTAATAATAGTACCAAATAAGAGCGCCAAATATTATTTGGCACCAAATAATAGCACAAAATAATAGCGCCAAAAAATAGCGCCAATATTTTAACCTTCATTAATAGCACCAAATACTCATAATAGCGACAATATATTAATATTGAAAAATAATTGCGCCTAATAATAGAGCCAAATAATAGACCTAAATAATTGCGCCAAATATTTTTTGGAGCCAAATATTTGCGCCAAATATTTTTTGGCGCTAAATATTCATAATTGCGCCATATAATAGCGCCAAATATAATACGCCAAATAATAGCACCAAATTTTTGGTGCCAAATATTCATAATAGCGCCAAATAATAGCGCCAAATAATAGCACCAATAATGGCGTCAAATAATAGAGCCAAATATTCATAATAGCGCCAAATATTTGGCGCCATATATTCATAGTAGCGCCAAATATTTTTTGGCGCCAAATATTCAAAATAGTGCCAAATAATAGCGCCAAATTATAGCGCAAATAAAAGCGCCAAATAATAGCCCCAATAATAGCGCCAGTATTTGGCGCCAATATTTGGCGCAATTTTTTGATGCCAAATAATAGCGCCAATATTTTAACATTCAATAATAGCACCAAATATTCATAATAGTGCCAATATATTTATAACGCCAAATAATTGTGCCTAATAATAGCGCCAAATAATTAAGCCAAATAATAGTGCCAATATTTTAACATTCATTAATAGAACCAAATATTCATAATAGCACCAATATATTAATAATGCCAATTAAGTGGGCCTAATAACAGCGCCAAATAATAGCGCCAAATATTTGCACCAAATAACTGTGCCAAAAAATAGCTCCAAATAATAGCGCCAAATAATAGCGCCATATGATATTGCCAAATATTTTTTGGTGCCAAATATTCATAACAGCACCAAAAAATAACGCCAAAAAATAGCTCCAAATATTAGCGCAAATATATTCATAATATTACCAATAATATCGCTAATAATAGCGCCAATATATTCATAGGGCCATTTATTCATAATAGGGCCAATATATTTATAGCGCAAAATATATTCATATAGCCATTTATTCATAATAGTGCCAATATATAATATTGCCAAATAATAGCGCCAATATATTCATAATAGTGCCAACAATAGCGCCAAAAATAGCGCCAATATATTCATAGTTCCATTTATTCAAAATAGCGCCAATATATTTATGTCACAAAATAATTGCGCCTAATAATAGCGTCAAATAATAGCGCCAAATAATTGCGCCAAATAATTGCGCCCAATAATTGCACCAAATAATTGCGCAAAATAATTGCGCCTAATAACAGCGCCAAATAATAGGATCATATAATAGCGCCAAATATTTTTTGGCAAAAAATATATAAATAGCGCCAATTTATTGCGCCAAATAATTGCCCTAAATAATTGCGCCAAATACTTGCACCTAATACTTATGCCTAATAATAGCGCCATATAAAAGCACCAAATATTTTTTGGTGCCAAATATTTATAATAGCGCCAAATAATCGCGCCAAATAATTGCGCCAAATAATAGCACCTATAATAGCATCAAATTATTGCGCCAATAATCGCGCTAATATTTTGTGCTATTATTTTGCGCCAAATTATAGCGCCAATATTTAAACATTCAATAATCACGCCAATAAAAGTGCCAATAACAGCACCAATAATAGCGCCAATAATAGCGCCAATATATTGATAGCGTCATTTAATAGCGCAAAATAATAGCACCATATAATAGCGCCAAATATAAACGCCATATAATATCCCCATATAATTGCGAAAATCATAGCGCCGTATAATAGTGCCAAATATAATAGCGCCAAATAATAGCGCCAATATATCACGCCAATAATAGCGCCAATATATTCGTAGCACCATTTAATAGGGCCAAATAACAGTGCCATGAAATAGCGCCAAATATTAACACCAAATATTAGCGCCATATAATAGCGCCATATAATAGCTTCATATAATAGCGCCAAATATAATAGTGGGAAATAATAGCATCAGATAATAGTGCCAAATAATATCACCAAATAATAGCACCAAATATTTGGCGCCAAATATTCACAATAGCGCCAAATAATAGCGCAAATAATAGCGCCAAATAATTGAGCCCAATATTCATAATAGCACCAAATATATGGTGCCATATATTCATAGTAGCGCCAAATATTTTTTGGTGCCAAATATTCATAATAGCGGCAAATTATAGCGCCAAATTATAGAGCCAATAAAAGCGCCAAATAATAGCGCCAATAACAGGGTCAATATTTGGCGGCAATCTTTGGTGCCAATTTTTGGCGCTATAATTTGGCACCAAATAATAGCGCCAATATTATAACATTCAATAATAGCGCCAAATATTCATAATAATGGCAATATTTTAACATTCAATATAATAGCGCCAAATATATTTTTAGTGTTATTTTAATATTTATAATAGCGCCAATATTTTAATAGCACCAATATTTTAATAGCACCAATATTTTAACAGCACCAATAATAGCGCTAATGTGTGGCGCCAAATATTATTTGGCGGTAAATAATAGGCCCAATATTTTACTATTCATTAATATCGCCAAATATTCATAATAGTGCCAATATATTAATAACGGCATATAAATGCGCCTCATAATAGCACCAAATAATAGCACCAAATAATAGTGCCATATATTTTTTGGCGCCAAATATTCATAATAGCGAAAAAAAAATCGTGCAAAAAAATAGCGCCAAAAAATAGCGCAAAAAAAAAGTGCCATATATTAGTGCCAATAATAGTGCCAAATAATTGCGCCAATATATTCATAGCACCAAATAATAGCGCCAATATATTCATAATAGCTCCAATAAATAATAGCGCCAAAAAATAGCACCAGTATATTAATAATAGTGCCAATATTAGGACCAATATATTCATAGCGCCATTTATCCATAAAAGCGCCAATATATTTATAGCGCCAAATAATAGTGCCTAATAATATCGCCAAATAATAGCGCTAAATAATTGCGCCAAATAATTATGCCCAATAATTGCGCTAATATTTTAACATTCATTAATAGCGCCAAATATTCATAATAGTGCCAATATATTAATAGTGCCAATATATTAATAGCGCCAAGTAATTACGCCTAATAATAGCGCCAAACAATAGCGCCAAATAATTGCACCAAATATTTGCGCAGAATAACTACGCCAAATAATAGCGCCAATTAATACCGCCCAATAATAGTGTCGTATAATGGCGCCAAATATTTTTTGGCACCAAATTTTCGTAATAGCGCCAAAAAATAGCGCCAAAAAATAGTGTCAATAATAGCGACGATATATTCATAATAGCGCCAATATATAATAGTGCCAAATAATAGCGCTTATATATTCATAATAGTGCCAATAATAGCGCCAATAATAGCACCAATATATTCATAGCTCCATTTATTCATAATAGCTCAAATATATTTATAGCACAAAATAATAGCGCCCAATAATAGCGCAAAATAATTGCGCCAAATAATTGCGCCTAATAACAACGCCAAATAATTGTGCCATATAATCGTGCCAAATATTTTTTGGCGCAAAATATATAAATAGCACCAATATAATGCGCCAAATAATTGTGCCAAATATTTTTTGGCGCCAAATATTCATAATAGTACCAAATAATAGTGCCAAATAATAGCGCCAAATAATTGCACCAATAATAGCATCAAATTATGGCGCCAATAATCACGCCAATATTTGGCGCTATTATTTTGCGCTAAATTATAGCGCCAATATTTAAACATTCAATAATAGCACCAATAAAATTGCCAATAATTGCACCAATAATAGTGCCATTATATAGCACCAATAATAGTGCCAATATATTGATTGCTCCATTTAATAGCGCCAAATAATAGCGCCATATAATAGCGCCAAATATTGGTGCCATATAATAGTGCCATATAATAGGGCCATATAATAGGGCCAAATAATAGCGACATATAGTAGCGCCAAATATAATAGCGCCAAATACTAGCGCCAATATATAGCGCCAATAATATCGCCAATATATTCATAACCCCATTTAATAGGGCCAAATAATAGCGCCATATAATAGCGCCAAATATTAGCTCCATATAATAACGCGATATAATAGCGCCATATAATAGCGCCAAATAATAGCGTCATATACTAGTGCCAGATATAATAGCGCCTAATAATTTCGCCAAATAATAGCCCCAAATATTTGGTGCCAAATATTCATAATAGCGCCAAATAATAGCGCCAAATAATAGCGCCAATAATGGTGCCAAATAATATAGCCAAATATTTATAATAGCGCCAAATATTTGGCGCCATATATTCATAGTAGCGCCAAATATTTTTTGGCGCCAAATATTCATAATAACGCCAAATAATTGCACCAAATTATAGCGCCAATAAAAGCGCCAAATAATAGCTCCAATAATAGCACCAATATTTGGCACCAATATTTGGTGCTATTATTTGGCGCCATATAATAGCGCCAATATTTTAATATTCAATAATAGCGCCAATATTTTAACATTCAATAAATTTTTAGTGTTATTTTAACATTCAATATCATAGCGCCAAATATATTTTCAGTGTTATTTTAATATTTATAATAGCACCAATATTTTAATAGCACCAATAATAGCGCCATATAATAGCGCCAAATATAATTTGTCACCAAATAATAGCGCCAAATAATAGTGCCAAATAATAGCGCCAAAAAATATCGCCAAAAAATAGCGCCAAAAAATAGCGCCAATATTTTAACATTCATTAATGGCAGCAAATATTCATAATAGTGCCAATATATTAATAGCGACAAATAATCGCGCTTAATAAAAGCGCCGAATAATAGCATCAAATAATTGCGACAAATAACTGGGCCAAATAACTGTGCCAAATAACTGCGCCAATTAATATCACCAAATAATAGTGCCATATAATAGCGCCAAATATTTTTTGGGCCAAATATTCATAATAGCGCCAAAAAAATAGCGCCAAAAATAGTGCAATATAGTAGCGCCAATAATAGTGCCAAACAATAGTGCCAATAATAGAACCAATATATTCATAGCGCCAAATAATAGCGCCAATATATTCATAATAGAGCCAAATATAATAGCATCAAATAATAGCGCCATTATATTTATAATAGTTCCAATATTAGCGCTAATATATTCATAGCGCCATTTATTCATAATAGCGCCAATATATTTATAGCGCCAAATAATTGCGCCTAATAATAGCACCATATAATTGCGCCAAATAATTGCGCCAAATAATAGCGCCAATATTTTAATAGTCATTAATAGCACCAAATATTCATAATAGGGCCAATATATTAATAGCGCCAAATAATTGCGCCTAATAATAGCGCCAAATAATAGTGCCAAATAATTGCGCCAAATATTTGCGCCAAATAACTGCGCCATATAATAGCGCCAAATAATACCGCCAAATAATAGTGTCATATAATGGCGCCAAATATTTTTTGGTGCCAAATATTCATAATAGCGCAAAAAAATAGCGCCAAAAAATAGCGCCAAATTATAGATTCAAATAATAGCGCCAATATATAATAGCGCCAATATATTCATAATAGTTCCAATAATAGGGGCAATAATAGCCCCAATATATTCAAATCTCCATTTATTCATAATAGCGCAAATATATTTATAGCGCAAAATAACAGCGCCAAATAATTGCGCCAAATAATTGCGCCAAATAATTACGCCAAATAATTGCGCTAAATAATAGCGCCAATATATTCATAATGTTGCCAATAATATATCCAATAATAGCGCCAATATATTCATAGCACCATTTATTCATAATTGTGCCAATATATTTATAGAAAAATAATAGAACCTAGTAATAGCGCTAAATAATTGCACCAAATTATTGCGCAAAATAATTGCCAACAAAAGCACCAAATAATAGTGCCAATAATAGCCCCAATATTTGGTGCCAATATTTGCCACCAATAATATTTGGCGCCAATATTTGGTGCTATTATTTAGCTCCAAATAAAAGCGCCAATATTCTAACATTCAATAATAGCGCCAAATATTCATAATAGTGGAAATATTTTAACATTCAATATATTTTCAGTGTTAATTTAACATTCAATATAATAGCGCCAAATATATTTTTAGTGTTATTTTAATATTCATAATAGCACCAAGATTTTAATATCGCCAATAATAACGCCAAATAATATCACTAAATATTATTTTGCGCCAAATAACAGTGCCAAGAAATAGCCCCAATATTTTCACATTAATTAATAGCACCAAATATTCATAATAGCGCCAATATTTTAATAGCAGCAAATAATTGCGCCTAATAATAGCACCAAATAATAGCGCCAAATAATTGCGCAATATAATAACACTATATATTTTTTGGCGCCAAATATTCATAATAGCTCCAAAAAATAGTGCCAAAAAATAGCGTCATATAATAGTGCCAATAATAGCACCAAATAATAGCACCAATAATAGCGCCAATATATTCATAGCGCCAAATAATAGCACCAATATATTCATAATAGCGCCAATATATAATAGCACCAAATAATAGCTCCAATATATTCATAATAGTACCAATAATAGCGCCAATATATTCATAGCGCCATTTATTCATAATAGCGTCAATATATTCATAGCGCCATTTATTCATAATAGCGCCACTATATTTATAGTGCAAAATAATTGCGCCTAATAATAGCGCCAAATAATAGCACCAAATAATTGCGCCAGATAATTGCGCCAAATAATTGCGCCAAATAATTGCGCCTAATAACAGTGCCAAATAATAGCACCATATAATAACGCCAAATATTTTTTGGGGCAAAATATATAAATAGTGCCAGTATATTGCTCCAAATAATAGCTCCAAATAATTGCGCCAAATAATTGCGCCTAATAATAGCGCAATATAATAGCACCAAATATTTTTTGGCGCCAAATGTTCATAATAGCAACAAATAATAGCACCAAATAATAGCACCAATAATAGCATCAAATTATGGCGCCAATAATCGCACCAATATTTGGCGTAATTATTTTGCGCCAAATAATAGCGCAAATATTATAACATTCATTAATATGGCCCAATATTCATAATAGCGCCAATATATTAATAGCACCAAATAATTGTGCCTAATAAAAGCACCAAATAATTGCACCAAATATTTGCGCCAAATAACCGGGCCAAATAACTGCGCCAAATAATACCGCCAAATAATAGCGCCATATAATAGCGCCAAAATTTTTTTGGCGCCAAATATTCATAATAGCGCCAAAAAATAGCACCAAATAATAGCGCCAATAATAGCGCCAATTAATAGCTCCAATAATAGCGCCGATATATTCATAGCGCCAAATAATGGAGGCAATATATTAATAATAGCACCAAAATATAATATCGCCAGATAATAGTGCCAATATATTCACAATTGTGCCAATAATAGAGCCAATAATAGAGCCAATATATTCATAGCTCCATTTATTCATAATAGCACCAATAAATTTATAGCGCAAAATAATAGCACCAAATAATAGCGCCAAATAATTGCGTCTAATAATTGCACCAAATAACCGCGCCAAATAATTGTGCCAAATAACTGCACCTAATAACAACGCCAAATAATACCATTAAATTTTTTTGGCACAAAATATATAAATAGCGCCAATATATTGCGCCAAATAATTGCGCCAAATAACTGCGCCAAATAAATGCGCCAAATAATAGCGCCATATAATAGCAACAAATATTTTTTGGCACCAAATATTCATAATAGTGCCAAATAATAGTGTCAAATAATAGCGCCAATAATAGCGTCAAGTTATGGCGCTAATAATCAAGCCAATATTTGGAACTAATATTTGGAGCTATTATTTTGTGCCAAATAAAAGCGCCAATATTTAAACATTCAATTAAAGCGCTAATAAAAGTTCCCATAACAGCACCAATAATAGCGCCAATTATAGCACCAATAATAGGGCCAATATATTCATAGCGCCATTTAATAGCGCCAAATAATAGCGCCATATAATAGCGCCAAAAATTGGTTCCATATAATAGCGCCATATAATAGCACCAAATAATAATGCTATATAATATTGCCAAATATAATAGCACCCAATAATAGCGCCAATATATAGCACCAATAATATCGCAAATATATTCATATCTCTATTTAATAGGGCCAAATAATAGCGTCATATAATAGCGCCAAATATTCGCGCCATATAATAGTGCGATATAATAGCGCCATATAATAGCGCCATATAATAGCGCCAAATAATAGTGCCATATAATAGCGCAAAATATAATACGCCAAATAATAGCACCAAATAATAGTGCTAAATAATTTTTCCAAATAATAGCACCAAATATTTGGTGCCAAATATTCATAATAGCGCCAAATAATAGCGCCAAATAATATCACCAATAATGGCGTCAAATAATAGAGCCAAATATTCATAATAGCGCCAAATATTTGGCGCCATATATTCATAGTAGCGCCAAATATTTTTTGGCACCAAATATTCATAATAGCGCCAAATTATAGCGCCAAATTATAGCGCCAAATTATAGTGCCAATAAAAGCGCCAACTAATAGCCCCAATAATAGATCCAATATTTGGCGCCAATATTTGGTGCAATTTTTTGATTCCAAATAATAGCGCCAATATTTTAACATTCAATAAAAGCGCCAAATATTCATAATAGTGCCAATATATTTATAACGCCAAATAATTGCGCCTAATAATAGCGCCAAATAATTAAGCCAAATAATAGTGCCAATATTTTAACAATCATTAATAGCACCAAATATTCATAATATCGCCAATATATTAATAGCGCCAAATAAGTGGGCCTAATAACAGCGCCAAATAATAGCGCCAAATAATAGCACCAAATAACTGTGCCAAAAAATAGCTCCAAATAATAGCGCCAAATAATAGCGCCATATAATTTTGCCAAATATTTTTTGGCGCCAAATATTCATAACAGCACCAAAAAATAACGCCAAAAAATAGCTCCAAATATTAGCGCAAATATATTCATAATATTACCAATAATATCGCCAATAATAGCCCCAATATATTCATAGGGACATTTATTCATAATAGGGCCAATATATTTATAGCGCAAAATATATTCATAGGGCCATTTATTGATAATAGCACCAATATATAATATCTCCAAATAATAGCGCCAATATATTCATAATTGTGCCAATAATAGCGCCAATAATAGAGCCAATATATTCATAGCTCCATTTATTCATAATAGCGCCAATAAATTTATAGCGCAAAATAATAGCACCAAATAATAGCGCCAAATAATTGCGTCAAATAATTGCGTCAAATAATTGCTCCAAATAAGTGCACCTAATAACAGTGCCAAATAATAGCGTTAAATATTTTTTGTTACAAAATATATAAATAGCGCCAATATATTGCTCCAAATAATTGCACCAAATAACTACGCGAAATAAATGCGCCAAATAATAGCGCCAAATATTTTTTGGCGCCAAATATTCATAATAGTGAGAAATAATAGTGCCAAATAATATCGCCAATATTAGCATCAAGTTATGGCGCTAATAATCACGCCAATATTTGGCGCTAATATTTGGCGCTATTATTTTGTGCCAAATAAAAGCGCCAATATTTAAACATTCAATAAAAGTGCCAATAAAAGTTCCCATAATAGCACCAATAATAGCGCCAATTATAGAGCCATTGTATAGCGCCAATATATTCATAGCGCCATTTAATAGCGCCAAATAATAGCGCCATATAATAACACCAAATATTGGCGCCATATAATAGCGCCATATAATAGCTCCAAATAATAACGCTATATAATAGTGCCAAATATAATAGCACCAAATAATAGCGCCAATATATAGCGTCAATAATATCGCAAATATATTCATATCGCTATTTAATAGGGCCAAATAATAGCGCCATATAATAGCGCCAAATATTAGCGCCATATAATAGTGCCATATAATAGCGCCATATAATAGCGCCAAATAATAGCTCCATATACTAGCCCCAGATATAATAGCGCCAAATAATAGCGCCTAATAATTTCGCCAAATAATAGCCCCAAGTATTTGGTGCCAAATATTCATAATAGCGCCAAATAATAGCGCCAAATAATAGCGCCAATAATGGCGCCAAATAATAGAGCCAAATATTCATAATAGCACCAAATATTTGGCACCATATATTCATAGTAGCGCCAAATATTTTTTGGTGCCAAATATTCATAATACCGCCAAATAATGACGCCAAATTATAACGCCAATAGAAGCACCAAATAATAGCGCCAATATTTGGCGCCAATATTTGGCCCCAATAATATTTGGCGCTATTATTTGGCACCAGTATTTGGCGCTATTATTTGGCGCCAAATAATAGCTACAATATTTGGCGCCAATATTTGGCGCTAATATTTGGCTCCAGTATTTGGCACTATTATTTGGCGCCAAATAATAGCGCCAATATTTTTACATTCAATATATTTTCAGTGTTATTTTAACATTCAATATAATAGCGCCAGATATATTTTCAGTGTTATTTTAATATTCCTAATAGCGCCAATATTTTAATAGCGCCAGTTATAGCACCAAATAATAGCGCCAAATATTATTTTGCACCAAATAATAGCGCCAAATATTATTTTGCGCCAAAAAATAGTGCTAATATCTTAACATTAATTAATAGCGCCAAATATTCATAATAGCGCCAATATATTTATATAGAGGCAAATAATTATGCCTAATAACTGCGCCAAATAATAGCGCCAAATAATAGCACCAAATAACCGCGCCATATAATAGTGCCAAATATTTTTAGGCACCAAATATTCATAATAGCGCAAAAAAAATAGCACCATATAACAATGCCAATAATAGCGCCAAATAATATTGTCAATAATAGCGCCATATAATTGTGCCAATATATTTATAATAGCACCAATATATAATAACGCCAAATAATAGCACCAATATATTCATAATAGTTCCAATAATAGCGCCAATATATTCATAGTGCCATTTATTCATAATAGCACCAATATATTTATAGCGCAAAATAATTTCGCCTAATAATAGCGCCAAATAATAGCACCAAATAATAGCGCCAAATAATAGCACCAAATAATTGAGCAAAATAATTGCGCCTAATAACAACGCCAAATAATAGTGCCATATAATAGCGCCAAATATTTTTTGGCGCAAAATATATAAATAGCACCAATATATTGGGCCAAATAATTGCGCCAAATTATTGCGCCTAGTAATAACACCATATAATAGCGCCAAATATTTTTTGGCGCCAAATATACATATTAGCACCAAATAATGGCACCAAATAATAGCGCCAAATAATAGTGCCAAATAATAGCATCAAGTTATGCACCAATATATTCATAGCTCCAAATAATAGCGCCAATATATTCATAATAGGGCCAATATATAATAGCGCCAAATAATAGTGTCAATATATTCATAATAGTGCCAATAATAGCGCCAATATATTAATAGCGCCATTTATTCATAATAGCGCCAATATATTAATAGGGCAAAATAATTGCGCCTAATAATAGTGTCAAATAATAGGACCAAATAATTGCGCCAAATAATTGTGCCAAAAAATTGCGCTAAATAATTGCGTAAAATAATTGCACCTAATAACAGCGCCAAATAATAGGAGCATATAATAGCGCCAAATATTTTTTGGCAGAAAATATATAAATAGCGCCAATTTATTGCGCCAAATAATTGCCCTAAATAATTGCGCCAAATACTTGCGCCTAATACTTGTGCCAAATAATAGCGCCAAATATTTTTTGGTGTAAAATATTCATAATAGCGCCAAATAATCCCCCAAATAATAACACCAATAATAGCATCAAATTATTGTGCTAATAATCGCGCCAATATTTTTCACTATTATTTTGCGCCAAATTATAGCGCCAATAATAGAGCCAATATATTCATTGCGCCATTTAATATTGAAAAATAATAGCACCACATAATAGTGCCAAATATAACTTCCATATAATAGCTCTATATAAAACCGCAAATCATAGCGCCATATAATAGCACCAAATATAATAGCACCAAATAATAGCGCCAATATATCACGCCAATAATAGCGCCAATATATTCGTAGCGCCATTTAATAGGGCCAAATAATAGCACCATGAAATACCGCCAAATAGTAGCTCCATATAATAGCGCCATATAATAGCATCATATAATAGCGCCATATAATAGCGCCATATAATAGCACCAAATATAATAGCGGCACATAATAGCGTCAGATAATAGCGCCAAATAATATCACCAAATAATAGCACCAAATATTTGGCGCCAAATATTCACAATAGCGCCAAATAATAGCGCAAATAATAACGCCAAATAATAGAGCCAAATATTCATAATAGCACTAAATATTTGGCGCCATATATTCATAGTAGCGCCAAATATTTTTTGGTGCCAAATATTCATAATAGCGGAAAATTATAGCGCCAAATTATAGCGCTAATAAAAGCACCAAATAATAGCGCCAATAATAGCGTCAATATTTGTTGGCAATTTTTGCGCCAATTTTTGGAGCTATTATTTGGCGCCAAATAATAGCACCAATATTATAACATTCAATAATAGTGCCAAATATTCATAATAATGCCAATATTTTAACATTCAATACAATAGCGCCAAATATATTTTCAGTGTTATTTTAATATTCATAATAGCGCCAATATTTTAATAGCACCAATATTTTAATAGCACCAATATTTTAATAGCCCCAATAATAGCACCAAAGTATGGCACTAAATAATAGCCCCAATATTTTAACATTCATCAATATCGCCAAATATTCATAATAGTGCCAATATATTAATAGCGGCATAAAAATGCGCCTCATAATAGCGCCAAATAATAGCGCCAAATAATAGAGCCATATAATAGTGCCATATATTTTTTGGCACCAAATATTCATAATAGCGCCAAAAAACTGCGCAAAAAAAGGCCATATAATAGCGCCAATAATAGTGCCAAATAATTGTGCTAATATATTCATAGCATCAAATAATAGCGCCAATATATTCATAATAGCTCCAATAAATAATAGAACCAAAAAATAGCGCCAGTATATTCATAATAGTGCCAATATTAGCACCAATATATTCATAGCTCCATTTATCCATAATAGCGCCAATATATTTATAGCGCCAAATAATAGCGCCTAATAACATCGCCAAATAATAGTGCCAAATAATTGCATCAAATAATTGTGTCAAATAATAGCGCCAATATTTTAACATTCATTAATAGTGCCAAATATTCATAATAGCGCCAATATATTAATAGTGCCAATATATTAATAGTGCCAAGTAATTGCGCCTAATAATAACACCAAATAATAGAGCCAAATAATTGCGCAAAATATTTTCACCAAATAACTACGCCAAATAATAGCACCAATTAATACAGCCAAATAATAGTTCCATGTAATGGCGCCAAAAAATTTTTGGCACCAAATTTTCATAATAGCGCCAAATAATTGTGTCAAAAATAGTGCCGATATTTTCATAATATCACCAATATATAATAGTGCCAAATAAAAATACCTATATATTCATAACAGTGCCAATAATAGCACCAATAATAGCTCCAATATATTCATAGCTCCATTTATTCATAATAGATCAAATATATTAATAGCGCAAAATAATAGCGCCCAATAATAGCCCCAAATAATTGCACCAAATAATTGCGCCTAATAACAACGCCAAATAATTGCGCCATATAATCGCGCCAAATATTTTTTGGCGCAAAATATATAAATAGCGCCAATATATTGTGCCAAATAAATGCGCCAAATAATTGCGCCAAATAATAGCGTCATATAATAGCGCCAAATATTTTTTGGCGCCAAAAATATATAATAGTGCCAAATAATAGCGCCAAATAATAGCGCCAAATAATAGCACTAATAATAGCGTCAAATTATGGCGCTAATAATCATGCCAATATTTGGCGCTATTATTTTGCGCCAAATTATACCGCCAATCTTTAAACATTCAATAATAGCACCAATAAAAGCGCCAATAACAGCATCAATAATAGCGCCAATAATAGTGCCATTATATTGCACCAATAATAGTGCCAATATATTGATTGTCCCTTTTAATAGCGCCAAATAATAGCGCCATATAATAGCGCCAAATATTGGTGCCATATAATAGCGCCATATAATAGGGCCATATAATAGGGACAAATAATAGCGCCATATAGTAGCGCCAAATATAATAGCTCCAAATACTAGCGCCAATATATAGCGCCAATAATATCACCAATATATTCATAGCCCCATTTAATAGGGCCAAATAATAGCGCCATATAATAGCACCAAATATTAGCGTCATATAATAGCGCGATATAATAGCGCCATATAATAGCGCCATATACTAGCGCCATATACTAGCGCCAAATATAATAGCGCCAAATAATAGCCTCTAATAACTTCGCCAAATAATAGCTCCAAATATTTGGTGCCAAATATTAATAATAGCGCCAAATAATAGCGCCAATAATGACGCCAAATAATAGAGCCAAATATTCATAATAGCACCAAATATTTGGCGCCATATATTCACAGTAGCGCCAAATATTTTTTGGCGCCAAATATTCATAATAGCGCCAAATAATAGTGCCAAATTATAGTGCCAATAAAAGCGCAAAATAATAGCGCCAAATAATAGCACCAAATATATTTTCATTGTTATTTTAATATTCATAATAGCACCAATATTTCAATAGAACCAATAATAGCGCCAAATAATAGCACCAAATATAATTTGGCTCCAAATAATAATACCAAATAATAGTGCCAACTAATAGCGCCAAAAAATAGCGCAAAAAATAGCGCAAATATTTTAACATTCATTAATAGCGCCAAAAAATAGCGCCAATATTTTAACATTCATTAATAGCGCCAAATATTCATAATAGCGCCAAAATATTAATAGCGAAAAATAATCACGCCTAATAAAAAGCGCCAAATAATAGCGCCAAATAATTTCGACAAATAACTGCGCCAAATAATTACGCCAATTAATATCGCCAAATAATAGCGCCATATAATAGCGCCAAATATTTTTTGGGGCCAAATATTCATAATAGCGCCAAAAAATAGCGCCAAAAATAGTGCCATATAATAGCGCCAATAATAGCACCAAATAATAGTGCCGATAATAGCACCAATATATTCATAGCGCCAAATAATAGCGCCAATATATTCATAATAGAGCCAAATATAATAGCACCAAATAATAGCGCCAGTATATTTATAATAGTTCCAATATTAGTGCTAATATATTCATAGCGTCATTTATTCATAATAGCGCCAATATATTTATAGCGCCAAATAATTGCGCCTAATAATAGCGCCAAATAATTGCGTCAAATAATGGCCCCATTATTTTAACAGTCATTAATAGTGCCAAATATTCATAATAGGGCCAATATATTAATAGCGCCAAATAATTGCGCCTAATAATAGTGCCAAATAATAGTGCCAAATAATTGCGCCAAATATTTGCGCCAAATAACTGCGCCACATAATAGCTCCAAATAATAAGGCCAAATAATAGTGTCATATAATGGCGCCAAATATTTTTTGGCACCAAATTTTCATAATAGCGCCAAATAATTGCGTCAATAACAGCGCCGATATATTCCTAATAGCACCAATATATAATAGTGCCAAATAATAGCACCTATATATTCATAATAGTGCCAATAATAACACCAATAATAGCGCTGATATATTCATTGCTCCATTTATTCATAATAGCTCAAATATATTTATAGCACAAAATAATAGCGCCCAATAATAGCGCCAAATAATTGCGCCTAATAACAACGCCAAATAATTGTGCCATATAATCGCGCCAAATATTTTTTGGCGCAAAATATATAAATAGTGCCAATATATTGCGCCAAATAATTGCGCCAAATAATAGCACCATATAATAGCGCCAAATATTTTTTGGTGCCAAATATTCATAATAGTGCCAAATAATAGCACCAAATAATAGCACTAATAATAGCATCAAATTATGGCGCCAATAATCACGCCAATATTTGGAGCTATTATTTTGCGCCAAATTATAGCGCCAATATTTAAACATTAAATAATAGCACCAATAAAAGCGCCAATAACAGCACCAATAATAGCGCTAATAATAGTGCCATTATATTGCACCAATAATAGCGCCAATATATTGATTGCACCATTTAATAGCGCCAAATAATAGCGCCATATAATAGCGCCAAATATTGGCGCCATACAATAGGGTCATATAACAGGGCCATATAATAGGGCCAAATAATAGCGCCATATAGTAGCGCCTAATATAATAGCGCCAAATACTAGCGCCAATATATAGCACCAATAATATCGCCAATATATTTATAGCCTCATTTAATAGGGCCAAATAATAGCGCCAAATATTAGAGCCATATAATAGCGCGATATAATAGCACCATATAATAGCGCCATATACTAGCGCCATATACTAGCATCAAATATAATAGCACCAAATAATAGCATCTAATAATTTCTCCAAATAATAGCCCCAAATATTTGGTGCCAAATATTAATAACAGTGCTAAATAATAGCGCCAAATAATAGCGCCAATAATAGCGCCAAATAATAGAGCCAAATATTCATAATAGCACCAAATATTTGGCGCCATATATTCATAGTAGCGCCAAATATTTTTTGGTGCCAAATATTCATAATAGCGCCAAATAATAGCACCAAATTATAGCGCCAATAAAAGCGCAAAATAATAGCGCCAATAAGAGTGCCAATATTTGGCGCTATTATTTGGCGCCAAATAATAACGCCAATATTTAAACATTCAATAATAGCGCCAATATTTTAACATTCAATAAATTTTCAGTGTTATTTTAACATTCAATATAATAGCGCAAAATATATTTTCAGTGTTATTTTAATATTCATAATAGCACCAATATTTTAATAACACCAGTAATAGCGCCAAATAATAGCGCCAAATATAATTTGGTGCCAAATAATAATGCCAAATAATAGTGCCAACAAATAGCGCCAAAAAATAGCGCTAAAAAATATCGCCAATATTTTAACATTTATTTATAGCGCCAAAAAATAGTGCCAATATTTTAACATTCATTAATAGCGCCAAATATTTATAATAGCGCCAATATATTAATAGCAAAAAATAATCGCGCCTAATAAAAGCACCAAATAATATCGCCAAATAACTACGCCAAATAATTGCGTCAATTAATATCGCCAAATAATAGCGCCATATAATAGTGCCAAATATTTTTTGTGGCCAAATATTCATAATAGCGCCAAAAAATAGCGCAAAAAATAGTGCCATATAATAACGCAAATAATAGCGCCAATAATAGCACCAATATATTCATAGCGCCAATAATAGCACCAATATATTCATAGCGCCAAATAATAGCACCAATATAACCATAATAGCGCCAAATATAATAGCGCCAAATAATATCGCCAAATAATAGAGCCAAATAGTTGGCACCAAATATTCATAATAGCGCCAAATAATAGCGCCAAATAACAGTTCTAATAATAGCGCCAAATAACAGAGCCAAATATTCATAATAGCGCCAAATATTTGGCGCCATATATTCATAGTAGCGCCAAATATTTTTTGGCGCCAAATTTTCATAATACCGCCAAATAATGACGCCAAATTATAACGCCAATAAAAGCACCAAATAATAGCTCCAATAATAGCGCCAATATTTGGCCCCAATAATATTTTCCGCTAATATTTGGCACCAGTATTTGGCGCTATTATTGGGCGCCAAATAATAGCGCCAATATTTTAACATTCAATATATTTTCAGTGTTATTTTAACATTCAATATAATAGCGCCAAATATATTTTCAGTGTTATTTTAATATTAATAATAGCGCCAATATTTCAATAGCGCCAATAATAGCACCAAATAATAGCGCCAAATATTATTTTTCACCACATAATAGTGCCAAATATTATTTTGCGCCAAAAAATTGTTCTAATATTGTATCATTAATTAATACCGCCAAATATTCATAATTGCGCCAATATATTTATGTAGCGGAAAATAATTTCGTCTAATAACTGTGCCAAATAATAGCGCCAAATAATAGCGCCATATAATAGCACTAAATATTTTTTGGCGCCAAATATTCATAATAGCGCCAAAAAATAGCCCCATATAATTGCACCAATAATAGCGCCAAATAATAGCGTCAAAAATAGCGCCAATATATTCATAGCGCCAAATAATTGCGCCAATATATTCATAATAGCGCCAATATATAATAACGCCAAATAATAGCACAATATATTCATAATAGTTCCAATAATAGCGCCAATAATAGCGCCAATATATTCATAGCGCCATTTATTCATAATAGCGCCAATATATTTATAGCGCAAAACAATTGCGCCTAATAATAGCGCCAAATAATATTGCCATATAATAGCGCCAAATATTTTTTGGAGCAAAATATATAAATTGCGGCAATATATTTGGCCTAATAATTGCGCCTAATAATAGCGTCAAATAATAGCGCCATATAATAGTGCCAAATATTCATAATAGAGCCAAATAATGGCATCAAATAATAGCACCAAATAATAGAGCCAATAATAGCATCAAATTATGGTGCCAATAATCGCGCCAATGTTTGGCACCAATATTTGGCACCAAATAATAGCGCAAATATTTAAACATTCAATAATAGCGCCAATACAAGCGCCAATAATAGCACCAATGATAGCGCCAATAATAGCGCCAATATATAGCGCCAATAATAGCGCCAATATATTCATAGCGCCAAATAATGGCTCCATATAATAGTGCCAAATAATAGCGGCATATAATAGCACCAAAT
The DNA here is from genome assembly GCA_963277665.1 of Viscum album. NCBI lineage: Eukaryota > Viridiplantae > Streptophyta > Magnoliopsida > Santalales > Viscaceae > Viscum > Viscum album. The sequence goes on from OY728127.1 coordinate 902,197,941, forward strand.
AATATCGGCAAATAATAGCCCCAAATATTTGGTGCCAAATATTCATAAAAGCGCTAAATAATAGCGTCGAGTATTCATAATAGCACCAAGTATTCACAATAGCACCAATATTTTAACATTCAATATATTTTCAGTGTTATTTTAACATTCAATATAATAGAGCCAAATATATTTTCCGAGTTATTTTAATATTAATAATAGCGCCATTATTTTAATAGTGCCAATAATAGCACCAAATAATAGCGCCAAATATTATTTAGCGCCAAATAATAGCACAAAATAATAGCGCCAAAAAATAGCGCCAATATTTTAACCTTCATTAATAGCACCAAATATTCCTAATAGCGCCAATATATTTATAGCGGCAAATAATTGTTCCTAATAATAGTGCCAAAAAATAGCGCTAAATAATTTCACCAAATATTTGCGCCAAATATATTTTGGCGCCAAATATTCATAATAGCGCCAAAAAATATCGCAAAAAAATAGCGCTATATAATAGGGCCAAATAATAGCGCCATATACTAGCGCCAAATAATAGCGCCATATACTAGCGCCAGATATAATAGCGCCAAATAATAGCGCCTAATAATTTCGCCAAATAATAGCCCCAAATATTTGTTGCCAAATATTCATAATAGTGCCAAATAATAGCACCAAATAATAGCACCAAATAATAGAGTCAATAATGGTGCCAAATAATATAGCCAAATATTCATAATAGCGCCAAATATTTGGCACCACATATTAATAGTAGCGCCAAATATTTTTTGGCGCCAAATATTCATAATAGAGCCAAATAATTGCGCCAAATTATAGCGCCAATAAAAGCGCCAAATAATAGCGCCAATAATAGCACCAATATTTGGCACCAATATTTGGCGCTATTATTTGGCGCCAAATAATAGCGCCAATATTTTAACATTCAATAATAGCGCCAATATTTTAACATTCAATAAATTTTTAGAGTTATTTTAACATTCAATATAATAGCGCCAAATATATTTTCAGTGTTATTTTAATATTTATAATAGCACCAATATTTTAATAGCACCAATAATAGCGCCAAATATAATTTGGCGCCAAATAATAGTGCCAAATAATAGTGCCAAATAATAGCGCCAAAAAATAGCGCCAATATTTTAACATTCATTAATAGCAGCAAATATTCATAATATCGCCAATATATTAATAGCGACAAATAATCGCGCATAATAAAAGTGCCTAATAATAGCATCAAATAATTGCAACAAATAACTGCGCCAAATAACTGTGCCAAATAACTGCGCCAATTAATATCGCCAAATAATAGCGCCATATAATAGCACCAAATATTTTTTGGGCCAAATATTCTTAATAGCGCCAAAAATAGTGTCATATAATAGCGCCAATAATAGCGCCAAACAATAGTGCCAATAATAGCACCAATATATTCATAGAACCAAATAATAGCGCCAATATAATCATAATAGAGCCAAATATAATAGCGTTAAATAATAGAGCCAGTATATTTATAATAGTTCCAATATTAGCGCTAATATATTCATAGCGCCATTTATTCATAATAGCGCCAATATATTTATAGCGCCAAATAATTGCGCCTAATAATAGCATCATATAATTGCGCCAAATAATAGCGCCAATATTTTATTAGTCATTAATAGCACCAAATATTCATAATAGGGCCAATATATTAACAGCGCCAAATAATTGTGCCTAATAATAGCGCCAAATAATAGTGCCAAATAATTGCGCCATATATTTGCGCCAAATAATTGCGCCACATAATAGCGCCAAATGACACCGCCAAATAGTAGTTCCATATAATGGCGCCAAATATTTTTTGGTGCCAAATATTCATAATAGCGCCAAAAAATAACGCCAAAAAATAGCGCCAAAAAATAGCACCAAATTATAGCTCCAATAATAGCGCCAAATAATAGAACGAATAATAGCACCAAAATATTTATAGCGCCAAATAATAGCGCCAATATATTAATAATAGCGCCAATATATAATAGCGCCAATATATTCATAATAGTTCCAATAATAGGGCCAATAATAGCCCTAATATATTCAAAGCTCCATTTATTCATAATAGCGGAAATATATTTATAGCGCAAAATAACAGCGCCAAATAATTGCGCCAAATAATTGCCCCAAATAATAGCGCCAATATATTCATAATGTTGCCAATAATATATCGAATAATAGCAGCAATATATTCATAGCACCATTTATTCATAATTGTGCCAATATATTTATAGCAAAATAATAGAACCTAATAATAGCGCCAAATAATTGCACCAAATTATTGCGCAAAATAATTGCCAACAAAAGCACCAAATAATAGCGCCAATAATAGCCCCAATATTTGGTGCCAATATTTGGCACCAATAATATTTGGCGCCAATATTTGGTGCTATTATTTAGCGCCAAATAATAACGCCAATATTTTAACATTCAATAATAGAGCCAAATATTCATAATAGTGGCAATATTTTAACATTTAATATATTTTGAGTGTTAATTTAACATTCAATATAATAGCACCAAATATATTTTCAGTGTTATTTTAATATTCAAAATAGCACCAATATTTTAATAGCACCGATATTTTAATAGCGCCAATAATAGAGCCAAATAATATCACCAAATATTATTTTGCGCCAAAAAATAGCCCCAATATTTTGACATTAATTAATAGCACCAAATATTCATAATAGGGCCAATATTTTAATAGTTGTAAATAATTGCGCCTAATAATAGCATCAAATAATAGCGCCAAATAATTGCGCAATATAATAGCTCTATATATTTTTTGGCACCAAATATTCATAATAGCTCCAAAAAATAGCGCCAAAAAATAGCGTCATATAATAGCGCCAATAATAGCGCCAATAATAGCGCCAATATATTCATAGCGCCAAATAATAGCACCAATATATTCATAACAGCGCCAATATATAATAGCCCCAAATAATAGCACCAATATATTCATAATAGTACCAATAATAGCGAGAATAAACGCGCAAATATATTCATAGCGCCATTTATTCATAATAGCGTCAATATATTCATAGCGCCATTTATTCATAATAGTGCCACTATATTTATAGTGCAAAATAATTGCGCCTAATAATAGCGCCAAATAATAGCACCAAATAATTACGCCAAATAATTGCACCAAATAATTGCGCCTAATAACAACGCCAAATAATAGCGCCATATAATAACGCCAAATATTTTTTGGCGCAAAATATATAAATAGTGCCAATATATTGCTCCAAATAATAGCTCAAAATAATTGCTCCAAATAATTGCGCCTAATAATAGCTTAAAATAATAGCTCCAAATATTTTTTGGCGCCAAATGTCCATAATAGCAACAAATAATAGCGCCAAATAATAGCACCAAATAATAGCACCAATAATAGCGTCAAATTATTGCGTCAATAATCGCACCAATATTTGGCGCTATTTTTTTGCGCCAAATAATAGCTCAAATATTATAACATTCATTAATATGGCCCAATATTCATAATAGCGCCAATATATTAATAGCACCAAATAATTGTGCCTAATAATATCACCAAATAATTGCACCAAATAATTGCACCAAATAATAGGGTCAAATAACTGCGCCAAATAATACCGCGAAATAATAGCGCCATATAATAGCGCCAAATTTTTTTTGGCACCAAATATTCATAATAGCGCCAAATAATAGCGCCAAATAATAGCTCCAAAAATAGCACCGATATATTCATAGCGCCAAATAATAGAGCCAATATATTAATAATAGAGCCAATATATAATATCGCCAAATAATAGCGCCAATATATTCACAATTGTGCCAATAATAGCGTCAATAATAGAGCCAATATATTCATATCTCCATTTATTCATAATAGCACCAATAAATTTATAGCGCAAAATAATAGCACCAAATAATAACACCAAATAATTGCGTCAAATAATTGCGCCAAATAATTGCGCCAAATAATTGTGCCAAATAAGTGCACCTAATAACAGCGCCAAATAATAGCGTTAAATTTTTTTGGCAAAAAATATATAAATAGAGACAATATATGGCGCCAAATAATTGCACCGAATAACTGCGCCAAATAAATGCGCCAAATAATAGCGCCATATAATAGCGCCAAATATTTTTTGGCGCCAAATATTCATAATAGTGCCAAATAATAGTGTCAAATAATAGCGCCAATAATAGCGTCAAGTTATGGCGCCAAAAATCACACCAATATTTGGCGCCAATATTTGGCGCTATTATTCTGTGCCAAATAAAAGCGCCAATATTTAAACATTCAATAAAAGTGCTAATAAAAGTTCCCATAACAGCACCAATAATAGCGACAATTATAGTGCCAATAATAGCGCCAATATATTCATAGCGTCATTTAATAGCGCCATATAATAGCGCAAAAAATTGGTGCCATATAATAGCGCCATATAATAGCACCAAATGATAACGCTATATAATAGTGCCAAATATAATAGCACCCAATAATAGCGCCAATATATAGCGCCAATAATATCGAAAATATATTCATATCTCTATTTAATAGGGCCACATAATAGCGCCATATAATAGCGCCAAATATTCGCGCCATATAATAGTGCGATATAATAGCGCCATATAATAGCGCCATATAATAGCGCCAAATAATAGCGCCATATAATAGCGCTAAATATAATACGCCAAATAATAGCACCAAATAATATTGCCAAATAATTTTTCCAAATAATAGCACCAAATATTTGGTGCCAAATATTCATAATAGCGCCAAATAATAGCGCCAAATAATAGCACGAAAATGGCGTCAAATAATAGAGCCAAATATTCATAATGGCGCCAAATATTTGGCGCCATATATTCATAGTAGCGCCAAATATTTTTTGGCGCCAAATATTCATAATAGCGCCAAATTATAGTGCCAATAAAAGCGCCAAATAATAGCCCCAATAATAGCGCCAATATTTGGCGCCAAAATTTGGCGCAATTTTTTGATGCCAAATAATAGCGCCAATATTTTAACATTCAATAATTGCGCCCAATATTCATAATAGTGCCAATATATTTATAGCGCCAAATAATTGCGCCTAATAATAGCGTCAAATAATTAAGCCAAATAATAGTGCCAATATTTTAACATTCATTAATATCACCAAATATACATAATAGCGCCAATATATTAATAGCGCCAAATAAGTGGGCCTAATAACAGCGCCAAATAATAGCACCAAATATTTGCCCAAATAACTGTGCCAAAAAATAGCTCCAAATAATAGTGCCAAATAATAGCGCCATATAATATTGCCAAATATTTTTTGGCGCCAAATATTCATAACAGCACCAAAAAATAACACCAAAAAATAGCTCCAAATATTAGCGCAAATATATTCATAATATTAGCAATAATATCGCCAATAATAGCGCCAATATATTGATAGGGCCTTTTATTCATAATAGGACCAATATATTTATAGCGCAAAATATATTCATAGGTCCATTTATTCATAATAGCGCCAATATATAATATCTCCAAATAATAGCGCCAATATATTCATAATTGTGCCAATAATAGCGCCAATAATAGAGCCAATATATTCATAGCTCCATTTATTCATAATAGTGCCAATAAATTTATAGCGCAAAATAATAGCATCAAATAATAGCGCCAAATAATTGCGTCCAATAATTGCGCCAAATAATTGTGCTAAATAAGTGCACCTAATAACTGTGCCAAATAATAGCGTTAAATATTTTTTGGTACAAAATATTTAAATAGCGCCAAATAATTGCGCCAAATAACTGTGTGAAATAAATGCGCCAAATAATAGCACTATATAATTGCGCCAAATATTTATTGGCGCCAAATATTCATAATAGTGAGAAATAATAGTGCCAAATAATATCGCCAATAACAACATCATCTTATGGCGCCAATAATCAGGACAATATTTGGCGCCAATATTTGGCGCTATTATTTTGTGGCAAATAAAAGCGCCAATATTTAAACATTCAATAAAAGCGCCAATAAAAATTCCCATAATAGCACCAATAATAGCACCCAATTATAGCGCCATTTTATAGCGCCAATAATAGTACCAATATAATCATAGCGCCATTTAATAGCGCCAAATAATAGCGCCATATAATAGCACCAAATATTGGCGCCATATAATAGCGTCATATAATAGCTCCAAATAATAACGCTATATAATAGTGCCAAATATAATAGCACCAAATAATAGCGCCAATATATAGCGCCAATAATATCAAAAATATATTCATATCGCTATTTAATAGGGCCAAATAATAGCGCCATATAATAGCGCCAAATATTAGCGCCATATAATAGCGCAATATAATAGCGTCATATAATAGCGCCAAATAATAGCGCCATATACTAGCACCAGATATAATAGCGCCAAATAATAGCGCCTAATAATTTCGCTAAATAATAGCCCCAAATATTTGGTGCCAAATATTCATAATAGCGCCAAATAATAGCGCCAAATAATAGCGCCAATAATGGCGCAAATAATAGAGCCAAATATTCATAATAGCGCCAAATATTTAGCACTATATATTCATAGTAGCGCCAAATATTTTTTGGCACCAAATATTCATAATACCGCCAAATAATGATGCCAAATTATAACGCCTATAAAAGCGCCAAATAATAGCGCCAATAATAGTGCCAATATTTGGCGCCAATATTTGGCCCCAATAATATTTGGCACTAGTATTTGGCGCTATTATTTGGCGCCAAATAATAGCTAAAATATTTGGCGCCAATATTCGGAACCAATAATATTTGGCTCTAATATTTGGCTCAAGTATTTGGCACTATTATTTGGCGCCAAATAATAGCCCCAATATTTTTACATTCAATATATTTTCAGTGTTATTTTAACATTCAATATAATAGCGCCAAATATATTTTCAGTGTTATTTTAATATTCCTAATAGTGCCAATATTTTAATAGCGCCAATATTTTAATAGCGCCAATAATAGAACCAAATAATAGCACCAAATATTATTTTGCACCAAATAATAGCACCAAATATTATTTTGCGCCAAAAAATAGTGCTAATATCTTAACATTAATTTATAGCGCCAAATATTCATAATAGCACTAATATATTTATATAGCGGCAAATAATTGCGCCTAATAATTGCGCCAAATAATAGCGTCAAATAATAGCACTAAATAACAGCGCCATATAATAGCGCCAAATATTTTTAGGTTCCAAATATTCATAATAGCGCAAAAAAATAGCACCATATAACAATCCCAATAATAACACCAAATAATATTGTCAATAATAGCGCCAAATAATTGTGCCAATATATTCATAATAGCGCCAATATATAATAATGCCAAATAATAGCACCAATGTATTCATAATAGTTCCAATAATAGCGCCAATATATTCATATTGTCATTTATTCATAATAGCGCCCATATATTTATAACGCACAATAATTGCGCCTAATAATAGCGCCAAATAATAGCACCAAATAATAGCGCCAAATAATAGCGCCAAATAATAGCGCCAAATAATTGAGAAAAATAATTGCGCCTAATAACAACGCCAAATAATAGCGTCATATAATAGAGCCAAATATTTTTTGGCCCAAAATATATAAATAGCACCAACATATTGGGCCAAATAATTGCGCCAAATAATTGCGCCTAATAATAGCACCATATAATAGCGCCAAATATTTTTTGGCGCCAAATATTCATATTAGCGCCAAATAATGGCACCAAATAATAGCGCCAAATAATAGTGCCAAATAATAGCATCAAGTTATAGTGTCAATATTTTGACATTCAATAATAGCACCAAGTATTCATAATAGCATCAATATTTTAACGTTCAATATATTTTCAGTGTTATTTTAACATTCAATATAATAGATCCAAATATATTTTCAGTGTTATTTTAATATTCATAATAGCGCCAATATTTTAATAGCACCAATATTTTAATAGCGCCAATAATAGTACCAAATAAGAGCGCCAAATATTATTTGGCGCCAAATAATAGCGCAAAATAATAGCTCCTAAAAATAGAGCCAATATTTTAACCTTCATTAATAGCACCAAATACTCATAATAGCGACAATATATTAATAGCGGCAAATAATTGCGCCTAATAATAGCGCCAAATAATAGCCCTAAATAATTGCGCCAAATATTTTTTGGAGCCAAATATTTGCGCCAAATATTTTTTGGTGCTAAATATTCATAATAGCGCCAAAAAATAGCGCAAAACAATAGTGCTATATAATAGCGCCAATCATAGCGCCAAATAATAGCGCCAATAATAGCTCTAATATATTCATAGCGCCAATATATTCATAATAGCGCCAATATATTATAGCACCAAATAATAGCGCCAGTATATTCATAATAGTGCCAATAATAGCGCCAATATATTCATAGAGCCATTAATTCATAATAGCGCCATTATATTTATAGCGCCAAATAATTGCGCCTAATAATAGTGCCAAATAATTTCGCCATATAATTGCTCCAAAGAATAGTGCCAATATTTTAACATTCATTAATACCGCAAAATATACATAATAGCGACAATATATTAATTGCGCCAAATAATAGCACCTAACAATAGCGGCAAATAATAGCACCAAATAAGTGCGCCAAATATTTGAGCCAAATAACTACGCCAAATAATAGCGCCATATAATAGCGCCAAATATTTTTTGGCACCAAATATTCATAATAGCGCCAAATATTCATAATAGTGCCAATATATTAATAGCGGCATAAAAATGCGCCTCATAATAGCGCCAAATAATAGCGCCAAATAATAGAGCCATATAATAGTGCCATATATTTTTTGGCACCAAATATTCATAATAGCGCCAAAAAACCGCGCAAAAAAATAGCGCCAAAAAATAGCGCAAAAAAAGGCCATATAATAGCGCCAATAATAGTGCCAAATAATTGTGCCAATATATTCATAGCATCAAATAATAGCGCCAATATATTCATAATAGCTCCAATAAATAATAGCACCAAAAAATAGCGCCAGTATATTCATAATAGTGCCAATATTAGCACCAATATATTCATAGCTCCATTTATCCATAATAGCGCCAATATATTTATAGCGCCAAATAATAGCGCCTAATAACATCGCCAAATAATAGTGCCAAATAATTGCATCAAATAATTGTGTCAAATAATAGCGCCAATATTTTAACATTCATTAATAGTGCCAAATATTCATAATAGCGCCAATATATTAATAGTGCCAATATATTAATAGTGCCAAGTAATTGCGCCTAATAATAACACCAAATAATAGAGCCAAATAATTGCACAAAATATTTTCACCAAATAACTACGCCAAATAATAGCACCAATTAATACAGCCAAATAATAGTTCCATATAATGGCGCCAAATAATTTTTGGCACCAAATTTTCATAATAGCGCCAAAAAATAGTGCCAAATAATTGCGTCAAAAATAGTGCCGATATTTTCATAATATCACCAATATATAATAGTGCCAAATAATAATACCTATATATTCATAACAGTGCCAATAATAGCACCAATAATAGCTCCAATATATTCATAGCTCCATTTATTCATAATAGATCAAATATATTAATAGCGCAAAATAATAGCGCCCAATAATAGCCCCAAATAATTGCACCAAATAATTGCGCCTAATGACAACGCCAAATAATTGCGCCATATAATCGCGCCAAATATTTTTTGGCGCAAAATATATAAATAGCGCCAATATATTGTGCCAAATAATTGCGCCAAATAATTGCGCCAAATAATTGCGCCAAATAATAGCGTCATATAATAGCGCCAAATATTTTTTGGTGCCAAAAATATATAATAGTGCCAAATAATAGCGCCAAATAATAGCGCCAAATAATAGCACTAATAATAGCGTCAAATTATGGTGCCAATAATCATGCCAATATTTGGCGCTATTATTTTGCGCCAAATTATACCGCCAATCTTTAAACATTCAATAATAGCACCAATAAAAGCGCCAATAACAGCATCAATAATAGCGCCAATAATAGTGCCATTATATTGCACCAATAATAGCGCCAATATATTGATTGTCCCTTTTAATAGCGCCAAATAATAGCGCCATATAATAGCGCCAAATATTGGCGCCATATAATAGCGCCATATAATAGGGCCATATAATAGGGACAAATAATAGCGCCATATAGTAGCGCCAAATATAATAGCTCCAAATACTAGCGCCAATATATAGCGCCAATAATATCACCAATATATTCATAGCCCCATTTAATAGGGCCAAATAATAGCGCCATATAATAGCACCAAATATTAGCGTCATATAATAGCGCGATATAATAGCGCCATATAATAGCGCCATATACTAGCGCCATATACTAGCGCCAAATATAATAGCGCCAAATAATAGCCTCTAATAACTTCGCCAAATAATAGCTCCAAATATTTGGTGCCAAATATTAATAATAGCGCCAAATAATAGCGCCAATAATGACGCCAAATAATAGAGCCAAATATTCATAATAGCACCAAATATTTGGCGCCATATATTCACAGTAGCGCCAAATATTTTTTGGCGCCAAATATTCATAATAGCGCCAAATAATAGTGCCAAATTATAGTGCCAATAAAAGCGCAAAATAATAGCGCCAAATAATAGCACCAAATATATTTTCAGTGTTATTTTAATATTCATAATAGCACCAATATTTCAATAGAACCAATAATAGCGCCAAATAATAGCACCAAATATAATTTGGCGCCAAATAATAGTACCAAATAATAGTTCCAACTAATAGCGCCAAAAAATAGCGCAAAAAATAGCGCAAATATTTTAACATTCATTAATAGCGCCAAAAAATAGCGCCAATATTTTAACATTCATTAATAGCGCCAAATATTCATAATAGCGCCAATATATTAATAGCGAAAAATAATCACGCCTAATAAAAGCGCCAAATAATAGCGCCAAATAATTTCGACAAATAACTGCGCCAAATAATTGCGCCAATTAATATCGCCAAATAATAGCGCCATATAATAGCGCCAAATATTTTTTGGGGCCAAATATTCATAATAGCGCCAAAAAATAGCGCCAAAAATAGTTCCATATAATAGCGCCAATAATAGCACCAAATAATAGCGCCGATAATAGCACCAATATATTCATAGCGCTAAATAATAGCGCCAATATATTCATAATAGAGCCAAATATAATAGCACCAAATAATAGCGCCAATAATAGCGCCAAACAATAGTGCCAATAATAGCACCAATATATTCATAGAACCAAATAATAGCGCCAATATAATCATAATAGAGCCAAATATAATAGCGTTAAATAATAGAGCCAGTATATTTATAATAGTTCCAATATTAGCGCTAATATATTCATAGCGCCATTTATTCATAATAGCGCCAATATATTTATAGCGCCAAATAATTGCGCCTAATAATAGCATCATATAATTGCGCCAAATAATTGCGCCAAATAATAGCGCCAATATTTTATTAGTCATTAATAGCACCAAATATTCATAATAGGGCCAATATATTAACAGCGCCAAATAATTGTGCCTAATAATAGCGCCAAATAATAGTGCCAAATAATTGCGCCATATATTTGCGCCAAATAATTGCGCCACATAATAGCGCCAAATGACACCGCCAAATAGTAGTTCCATATAATGGCGCCAAATATTTTTTGGTGCCAAATATTCATAATAGCGCCAAAAAATAACGCCAAAAAATAGCGCCAAAAAATAGCACCAAATTATAGCTCCAATAATAGCGCCAAATAATAGAACGAATAATAGCACCAAAATATTTATAGCGCCAAATAATAGCGCCAATATATTAATAATAGCGCCAATATATAATAGCGCCAATATATTCATAATAGTTCCAATAATAGGGCCAATAATAGCCCTAATATATTCAAAGCTCCATTTATTCATAATAGCGGAAATATATTTATAGCGCAAAATAACAGCGCCAAATAATTGCGCCAAATAATTGCCCCAAATAATAGCGCCAATATATTCATAATGTTGCCAATAATATATCGAATAATAGCAGCAATATATTCATAGCACCATTTATTCATAATTGTGCCAATATATTTATAGCAAAATAATAGAACCTAATAATAGCGCCAAATAATTGCACCAAATTATTGCGCAAAATAATTGCCAACAAAAGCACCAAATAATAGCGCCAATAATAGCCCCAATATTTGGTGCCAATATTTGGCACCAATAATATTTGGCGCCAATATTTGGTGCTATTATTTAGCGCCAAATAATAACGCCAATATTTTAACATTCAATAATAGAGCCAAATATTCATAATAGTGGCAATATTTTAACATTTAATATATTTTGAGTGTTAATTTAACATTCAATATAATAGCACCAAATATATTTTCAGTGTTATTTTAATATTCAAAATAGCACCAATATTTTAATAGCACCGATATTTTAATAGCGCCAATAATAGAGCCAAATAATATCACCAAATATTATTTTGCGCCAAAAAATAGCCCCAATATTTTGACATTAATTAATAGCACCAAATATTCATAATAGGGCCAATATTTTAATAGTTGTAAATAATTGCGCCTAATAATAGCATCAAATAATAGCGCCAAATAATTGCGCAATATAATAGCTCTATATATTTTTTGGCACCAAATATTCATAATAGCTCCAAAAAATAGCGCCAAAAAATAGCGTCATATAATAGCGCCAATAATAGCGCCAATAATAGCGCCAATATATTCATAGCGCCAAATAATAGCACCAATATATTCATAACAGCGCCAATATATAATAGCCCCAAATAATAGCACCAATATATTCATAATAGTACCAATAATAGCGAGAATAAACGCGCAAATATATTCATAGCGCCATTTATTCATAATAGCGTCAATATATTCATAGCGCCATTTATTCATAATAGTGCCACTATATTTATAGTGCAAAATAATTGCGCCTAATAATAGCGCCAAATAATAGCACCAAATAATTACGCCAAATAATTGCACCAAATAATTGCGCCTAATAACAACGCCAAATAATAGCGCCATATAATAACGCCAAATATTTTTTGGCGCAAAATATATAAATAGTGCCAATATATTGCTCCAAATAATAGCTCAAAATAATTGCTCCAAATAATTGCGCCTAATAATAGCTTAAAATAATAGCTCCAAATATTTTTTGGCGCCAAATGTCCATAATAGCAACAAATAATAGCGCCAAATAATAGCACCAAATAATAGCACCAATAATAGCGTCAAATTATTGCGTCAATAATCGCACCAATATTTGGCGCTATTTTTTTGCGCCAAATAATAGCTCAAATATTATAACATTCATTAATATGGCCCAATATTCATAATAGCGCCAATATATTAATAGCACCAAATAATTGTGCCTAATAATATCACCAAATAATTGCACCAAATAATTGCACCAAATAATAGGGTCAAATAACTGCGCCAAATAATACCGCGAAATAATAGCGCCATATAATAGCGCCAAATTTTTTTTGGCACCAAATATTCATAATAGCGCCAAATAATAGCGCCAAATAATAGCTCCAAAAATAGCACCGATATATTCATAGCGCCAAATAATAGAGCCAATATATTAATAATAGAGCCAATATATAATATCGCCAAATAATAGCGCCAATATATTCACAATTGTGCCAATAATAGCGTCAATAATAGAGCCAATATATTCATATCTCCATTTATTCATAATAGCACCAATAAATTTATAGCGCAAAATAATAGCACCAAATAATAACACCAAATAATTGCGTCAAATAATTGCGCCAAATAATTGCGCCAAATAATTGTGCCAAATAAGTGCACCTAATAACAGCGCCAAATAATAGCGTTAAATTTTTTTGGCAAAAAATATATAAATAGAGACAATATATGGCGCCAAATAATTGCACCGAATAACTGCGCCAAATAAATGCGCCAAATAATAGCGCCATATAATAGCGCCAAATATTTTTTGGCGCCAAATATTCATAATAGTGCCAAATAATAGTGTCAAATAATAGCGCCAATAATAGCGTCAAGTTATGGCGCCAAAAATCACACCAATATTTGGCGCCAATATTTGGCGCTATTATTCTGTGCCAAATAAAAGCGCCAATATTTAAACATTCAATAAAAGTGCTAATAAAAGTTCCCATAACAGCACCAATAATAGCGACAATTATAGTGCCAATAATAGCGCCAATATATTCATAGCGTCATTTAATAGCGCCATATAATAGCGCAAAAAATTGGTGCCATATAATAGCGCCATATAATAGCACCAAATGATAACGCTATATAATAGTGCCAAATATAATAGCACCCAATAATAGCGCCAATATATAGCGCCAATAATATCGAAAATATATTCATATCTCTATTTAATAGGGCCACATAATAGCGCCATATAATAGCGCCAAATATTCGCGCCATATAATAGTGCGATATAATAGCGCCATATAATAGCGCCATATAATAGCGCCAAATAATAGCGCCATATAATAGCGCTAAATATAATACGCCAAATAATAGCACCAAATAATATTGCCAAATAATTTTTCCAAATAATAGCACCAAATATTTGGTGCCAAATATTCATAATAGCGCCAAATAATAGCGCCAAATAATAGCACGAAAATGGCGTCAAATAATAGAGCCAAATATTCATAATGGCGCCAAATATTTGGCGCCATATATTCATAGTAGCGCCAAATATTTTTTGGCGCCAAATATTCATAATAGCGCCAAATTATAGTGCCAATAAAAGCGCCAAATAATAGCCCCAATAATAGCGCCAATATTTGGCGCCAAAATTTGGCGCAATTTTTTGATGCCAAATAATAGCGCCAATATTTTAACATTCAATAATTGCGCCCAATATTCATAATAGTGCCAATATATTTATAGCGCCAAATAATTGCGCCTAATAATAGCGTCAAATAATTAAGCCAAATAATAGTGCCAATATTTTAACATTCATTAATATCACCAAATATACATAATAGCGCCAATATATTAATAGCGCCAAATAAGTGGGCCTAATAACAGCGCCAAATAATAGCACCAAATATTTGCCCAAATAACTGTGCCAAAAAATAGCTCCAAATAATAGTGCCAAATAATAGCGCCATATAATATTGCCAAATATTTTTTGGCGCCAAATATTCATAACAGCACCAAAAAATAACACCAAAAAATAGCTCCAAATATTAGCGCAAATATATTCATAATATTAGCAATAATATCGCCAATAATAGCGCCAATATATTGATAGGGCCTTTTATTCATAATAGGACCAATATATTTATAGCGCAAAATATATTCATAGGTCCATTTATTCATAATAGCGCCAATATATAATATCTCCAAATAATAGCGCCAATATATTCATAATTGTGCCAATAATAGCGCCAATAATAGAGCCAATATATTCATAGCTCCATTTATTCATAATAGTGCCAATAAATTTATAGCGCAAAATAATAGCATCAAATAATAGCGCCAAATAATTGCGTCCAATAATTGCGCCAAATAATTGTGCTAAATAAGTGCACCTAATAACTGTGCCAAATAATAGCGTTAAATATTTTTTGGTACAAAATATTTAAATAGCGCCAAATAATTGCGCCAAATAACTGTGTGAAATAAATGCGCCAAATAATAGCACTATATAATTGCGCCAAATATTTATTGGCGCCAAATATTCATAATAGTGAGAAATAATAGTGCCAAATAATATCGCCAATAACAACATCATCTTATGGCGCCAATAATCAGGACAATATTTGGCGCCAATATTTGGCGCTATTATTTTGTGGCAAATAAAAGCGCCAATATTTAAACATTCAATAAAAGCGCCAATAAAAATTCCCATAATAGCACCAATAATAGCACCCAATTATAGCGCCATTTTATAGCGCCAATAATAGTACCAATATAATCATAGCGCCATTTAATAGCGCCAAATAATAGCGCCATATAATAGCACCAAATATTGGCGCCATATAATAGCGTCATATAATAGCTCCAAATAATAACGCTATATAATAGTGCCAAATATAATAGCACCAAATAATAGCGTCAATATATAGCGCCAATAATATCAAAAATATATTCATATCGCTATTTAATAGGGCCAAATAATAGCGCCATATAATAGCGCCAAATATTAGCGCCATATAATAGCGCAATATAATAGCGTCATATAATAGCGCCAAATAATAGCGCCATATACTAGCACCAGATATAATAGCGCCAAATAATAGCGCCTAATAATTTCGCTAAATAATAGCCCCAAATATTTGGTGCCAAATATTCATAATAGCGCCAAATAATAGCGCCAAATAATAGCGCCAATAATGGCGCAAATAATAGAGCCAAATATTCATAATAGCGCCAAATATTTAGCACTATATATTCATAGTAGCGCCAAATATTTTTTGGCACCAAATATTCATAATACCGCCAAATAATGATGCCAAATTATAACGCCTATAAAAGCGCCAAATAATAGCGCCAATAATAGTGCCAATATTTGGCGCCAATATTTGGCCCCAATAATATTTGGCACTAGTATTTGGCGCTATTATTTGGCGCCAAATAATAGCTAAAATATTTGGCGCCAATATTCGGAACCAATAATATTTGGCTCTAATATTTGGCTCAAGTATTTGGCACTATTATTTGGCGCCAAATAATAGCCCCAATATTTTTACATTCAATATATTTTCAGTGTTATTTTAACATTCAATATAATAGCGCCAAATATATTTTCAGTGTTATTTTAATATTCCTAATAGTGCCAATATTTTAATAGCGCCAATATTTTAATAGCGCCAATAATAGAACCAAATAATAGCACCAAATATTATTTTGCACCAAATAATAGCACCAAATATTATTTTGCGCCAAAAAATAGTGCTAATATCTTAACATTAATTTATAGCGCCAAATATTCATAATAGCACTAATATATTTATATAGCGGCAAATAATTGCGCCTAATAATTGCGCCAAATAATAGCGTCAAATAATAGCACTAAATAACAGCGCCATATAATAGCGCCAAATATTTTTAGGTTCCAAATATTCATAATAGCGCAAAAAAATAGCACCATATAACAATCCCAATAATAACACCAAATAATATTGTCAATAATAGCGCCAAATAATTGTGCCAATATATTCATAATAGCGCCAATATATAATAATGCCAAATAATAGCACCAATGTATTCATAATAGTTCCAATAATAGCGCCAATATATTCATATTGTCATTTATTCATAATAGCGCCCATATATTTATAACGCACAATAATTGCGCCTAATAATAGCGCCAAATAATAGCACCAAATAATAGCGCCAAATAATAGCGCCAAATAATAGCGCCAAATAATTGAGAAAAATAATTGCGCCTAATAACAACGCCAAATAATAGCGTCATATAATAGAGCCAAATATTTTTTGGCCCAAAATATATAAATAGCACCAACATATTGGGCCAAATAATTGCGCCAAATAATTGCGCCTAATAATAGCACCATATAATAGCGCCAAATATTTTTTGGCGCCAAATATTCATATTAGCGCCAAATAATGGCACCAAATAATAGCGCCAAATAATAGTGCCAAATAATAGCATCAAGTTATAGTGTCAATATTTTGACATTCAATAATAGCACCAAGTATTCATAATAGCATCAATATTTTAACGTTCAATATATTTTCAGTGTTATTTTAACATTCAATATAATAGATCCAAATATATTTTCAGTGTTATTTTAATATTCATAATAGCGCCAATATTTTA
Source organism: Viscum album (assembly GCA_963277665.1). NCBI lineage: Eukaryota > Viridiplantae > Streptophyta > Magnoliopsida > Santalales > Viscaceae > Viscum > Viscum album. The sequence goes on from OY728127.1 coordinate 902,215,887, forward strand.
ATAGCACCAATATTTTAATAGCGCCAATAATAGTACCAAATAAGAGCGCCAAATATTATTTGGCGCCAAATAATAGCGCAAAATAATAGCTCCTAAAAATAGAGCCAATATTTTAACCTTCATTAATAGCACCAAATACTCATAATAGCGACAATATATTAATAGCGGCAAATAATTGCGCCTAATAATAGCGCCAAATAATAGCCCTAAATAATTGCGCCAAATATTTTTTGGAGCCAAATATTTGCGCCAAATATTTTTTGGTGCTAAATATTCATAATAGCGCCAAAAAATAGCGCAAAACAATAGTGCTATATAATAGCGCCAATCATAGCGCCAAATAATAGCGCCAATAATAGCTCTAATATATTCATAGCGCCAATATATTCATAATAGCGCCAATATATTATAGCACCAAATAATAGCGCCAGTATATTCATAATAGTGCCAATAATAGCGCCAATATATTCATAGAGCCATTAATTCATAATAGCGCCATTATATTTATAGCGCCAAATAATTGCGCCTAATAATAGTGCCAAATAATTTCGCCATATAATTGCTCCAAAGAATAGTGCCAATATTTTAACATTCATTAATACCGCAAAATATACATAATAGCGACAATATATTAATTGCGCCAAATAATAGCACCTAACAATAGCGGCAAATAATAGCACCAAATAAGTGCGCCAAATATTTGAGCCAAATAACTACGCCAAATAATAGCGCCATATAATAGCGCCAAATATTTTTTGGCACCAAATATTCATAATAGCGCCAAATATTCATAATAGTGCCAATATATTAATAGCGGCATAAAAATGCGCCTCATAATAGCGCCAAATAATAGCGCCAAATAATAGAGCCATATAATAGTGCCATATATTTTTTGGCACCAAATATTCATAATAGCGCCAAAAAACCGCGCAAAAAAATAGCGCCAAAAAATAGCGCAAAAAAAGGCCATATAATAGCGCCAATAATAGTGCCAAATAATTGTGCCAATATATTCATAGCATCAAATAATAGCGCCAATATATTCATAATAGCTCCAATAAATAATAGCACCAAAAAATAGCGCCAGTATATTCATAATAGTGCCAATATTAGCACCAATATATTCATAGCTCCATTTATCCATAATAGCGCCAATATATTTATAGCGCCAAATAATAGCGCCTAATAACATCGCCAAATAATAGTGCCAAATAATTGCATCAAATAATTGTGTCAAATAATAGCGCCAATATTTTAACATTCATTAATAGTGCCAAATATTCATAATAGCGCCAATATATTAATAGTGCCAATATATTAATAGTGCCAAGTAATTGCGCCTAATAATAACACCAAATAATAGAGCCAAATAATTGCACAAAATATTTTCACCAAATAACTACGCCAAATAATAGCACCAATTAATACAGCCAAATAATAGTTCCATATAATGGCGCCAAATAATTTTTGGCACCAAATTTTCATAATAGCGCCAAAAAATAGTGCCAAATAATTGCGTCAAAAATAGTGCCGATATTTTCATAATATCACCAATATATAATAGTGCCAAATAATAATACCTATATATTCATAACAGTGCCAATAATAGCACCAATAATAGCTCCAATATATTCATAGCTCCATTTATTCATAATAGATCAAATATATTAATAGCGCAAAATAATAGCGCCCAATAATAGCCCCAAATAATTGCACCAAATAATTGCGCCTAATGACAACGCCAAATAATTGCGCCATATAATCGCGCCAAATATTTTTTGGCGCAAAATATATAAATAGCGCCAATATATTGTGCCAAATAATTGCGCCAAATAATTGCGCCAAATAATTGCGCCAAATAATAGCGTCATATAATAGCGCCAAATATTTTTTGGTGCCAAAAATATATAATAGTGCCAAATAATAGCGCCAAATAATAGCGCCAAATAATAGCACTAATAATAGCGTCAAATTATGGTGCCAATAATCATGCCAATATTTGGCGCTATTATTTTGCGCCAAATTATACCGCCAATCTTTAAACATTCAATAATAGCACCAATAAAAGCGCCAATAACAGCATCAATAATAGCGCCAATAATAGTGCCATTATATTGCACCAATAATAGCGCCAATATATTGATTGTCCCTTTTAATAGCGCCAAATAATAGCGCCATATAATAGCGCCAAATATTGGCGCCATATAATAGCGCCATATAATAGGGCCATATAATAGGGACAAATAATAGCGCCATATAGTAGCGCCAAATATAATAGCTCCAAATACTAGCGCCAATATATAGCGCCAATAATATCACCAATATATTCATAGCCCCATTTAATAGGGCCAAATAATAGCGCCATATAATAGCACCAAATATTAGCGTCATATAATAGCGCGATATAATAGCGCCATATAATAGCGCCATATACTAGCGCCATATACTAGCGCCAAATATAATAGCGCCAAATAATAGCCTCTAATAACTTCGCCAAATAATAGCTCCAAATATTTGGTGCCAAATATTAATAATAGCGCCAAATAATAGCGCCAATAATGACGCCAAATAATAGAGCCAAATATTCATAATAGCACCAAATATTTGGCGCCATATATTCACAGTAGCGCCAAATATTTTTTGGCGCCAAATATTCATAATAGCGCCAAATAATAGTGCCAAATTATAGTGCCAATAAAAGCGCAAAATAATAGCGCCAAATAATAGCACCAAATATATTTTCAGTGTTATTTTAATATTCATAATAGCACCAATATTTCAATAGAACCAATAATAGCGCCAAATAATAGCACCAAATATAATTTGGCGCCAAATAATAGTACCAAATAATAGTTCCAACTAATAGCGCCAAAAAATAGCGCAAAAAATAGCGCAAATATTTTAACATTCATTAATAGCGCCAAAAAATAGCGCCAATATTTTAACATTCATTAATAGCGCCAAATATTCATAATAGCGCCAATATATTAATAGCGAAAAATAATCACGCCTAATAAAAGCGCCAAATAATAGCGCCAAATAATTTCGACAAATAACTGCGCCAAATAATTGCGCCAATTAATATCGCCAAATAATAGCGCCATATAATAGCGCCAAATATTTTTTGGGGCCAAATATTCATAATAGCGCCAAAAAATAGCGCCAAAAATAGTTCCATATAATAGCGCCAATAATAGCACCAAATAATAGCGCCGATAATAGCACCAATATATTCATAGCGCTAAATAATAGCGCCAATATATTCATAATAGAGCCAAATATAATAGCACCAAATAATAGCGCCAGTATATTTATAATAGTTCCAATATTAGTGCTAATATATTCATAGCGTCATTTATTCATAATAGCGCCAATATATTTATAGCGCCAAATAATTGCGCCTAATAATAGCGCCAAATAATTGCGCCAAATAATTGCGTCAAATAATGGCCCCAATATTTTAACAGTCATTAATAGTGCCAAATATTCATAATAGGGCCAATATATTAATAGCGCCAAATAATTGCGCCTAATAATAGTGCCAAATAATAGTGCCAAATAATTGCGCCAAATATTTGCGCTAAATAACTGCGCCACATAATAGCTCCAAATAATAAGGCCAAATAATAGTGTCATATAATGGCGCCAAATATTTTTTGGCACCAAATTTTCATAATAGCGCCAAATAATTGCGTCAATAACAGCGCCGATATATTCCTAATAGCACCAATATATAATAGTGCCAAATAATAGCATCTATATATTCATAATAGTGCCAATAATAACACCAATAATAGCGCTAATATATTCATTGCTCCATTTATTCATAATAGCTCAAATATATTTATAGCACAAAATAATAGCGCCCAATAATAGCGCCAAATAATTGCGCCTAATAACAACGCCAAATAATTGTGCCATATAATCGCGCCAAATATTTTTTGGCGCAAAATATATAAATAGTGCCAATATATTGCGCCAAATAATTGCGCCAAATAATAGCACCATATAATAGCGCCAAATATTTTTTGTTGCCAAATATTCATAATAGTGCCAAATAATAGCACCAAATAATAGCACTAATAATAGCATCAAATTATGGCGCCAATAATCACGCCAATATTTGGAGCTATTATTTTGCGCCAAATTATAGCGCCAATATTTAAACATTAAATAATAGCACCAATAAAAGCGCCAATAACAGCACCAATAATAGCGCTAATAATAGTGCCATTATATTGCACCAATAATAGCGCCAATATATTGATTGCACCATTTAATAGCGCCAAATAATAGCGCCATATAATAGCGCCAAATATTGGCGCCATACAATAGGGTCATATAACAGGGCCATATAATAGGGCCGAATAATAGCGCCATATAGTAGCGCCTAATATAATAGCGCCAAATACTAGCGCCAATATATAGAACCAATAATATCGCCAATGTATTTATAGCCCCATTTAATAGGGCCAAATAATAGCGCCATATAATAGCGCCAAATTTTAGAGCCATATAATAGCGCGATATAATAGCGCCATATAATAGCGCCATATACTAGCGCCATATACTAGCACCAAATATAATAGCACCAAATAATAGCATCTAATAATTTCTCCAAATAATAGCCCCAAATATTTGGTGCCAAATATTAATAACAGTGCTAAATAATAGCGCCAAATAATAGCGCCAATAATAGCGCCATATAATAGAGCCAAATATTCATAATAGCACCAAATATTTGGCGCCATATATTCATAGTAGCGCCAAATATTTTTTGGTGCCAAATATTCATAATAGCGCCAAATAATAGCACCAAATTATAGCGCCAATAAAAGCGCAAAATAATAGCGCCAATAAGAGTGCCAATATTTGGCGCTATTATTTGGCGCCAAATAATAACGCCAATATTTTAACATTCAATAATAGCGCCAATATTTTAACATTCAATAAATTTTCAGTGTTATTTTAACATTCAATATAATAGCGCCAAATATATATTCAGTGTTATTTTAATATTCATAATAGCACCAATATTTTAATAGCACCAGTAATAGCGCCAAATAATAGCGCTAAAAAATATCGCCAATATTTTAACATTTATTTATAGCGCCAAAAAATAGTGCCAATATTTTAACATTCATTAATAGCGCCAAATATTTATAATAGCGCCAATATATTAATAGCAAAAAATAATCGCGCCTAATAAAAGCACCAAATAATATCGCCAAATAACTACGCCAAATAATTGCGTCAATTAATATCGCCAAATAATAGCGCCATATAATAGCGCCAAATATTTTTTGGGGCCAAATATTCATAATAGAGCCAAAAAATAGCGCAAAAAATAGTGCCATATAATAACGCAAATAATAGCGCCAATAATAGCACCAATATATTCATAGCGCCAATAATAGCACCAATATATTCATAGCGCCAAATAATAGCGCCAATATAACCATAATAGCGCCAAATATAATAGCGCCAAATAATATCGCCAAATAATAGAGCCAAATAGTTGGCACCAAATATTCATAATAGCGCCAAATAATAGTGCCAAATAATAGTTCCAATAATAGCACCAAATAACAGAGCCAAATATTCATAATAGCGCAAAATATTTGGCGCCATATATTCATAGTAGCGCCAAATATTTTTTGGCACCAAATTTTCATAATACCGCCAAATAATGACGCCAAATTATAACGCCAATAAAAGCACCAAATAATAGCTCCAATAATAGCGCCAATATTTGCCCCCAATAATATTTGCCGCTAATATTTGGCACCAGTATTTGGCGCTATTATTGGGCGCCAAATAATAGCGCCAATATTTTAACATTCAATATATTTTCAGTGTTATTTAAACATTCAATATAATAGAGCCAAATATATTTTTAGTGTTATTTTAATATTAATAATAGCGCCAATATTTCAATAGCGCCAATAATAGCACCAAATAATAGCGCCAAATATTATTTTTCACCACATAATAGTGCCAAATATTATTTTGCGCCAAAAAATTGTTCTAATATTGTATCATTAATTAATACCGCCAAATATTCATAATTGCGCCAATATATTTATGTAGCGGAAAATAATTTCGTCTAATAACTGTGCCAAATAATAGCGCCATATAATAGCACTAAATATTTTTTGGCGCCAAATATTCATAATAGTGCCAAAAAATAGCCCCATATAATTGCACCAATAATAGCGCCAAATAATAGCGTCAAAAATAGCGCCAATATATTCATAGCGCCAAATAATTGCGCCAATATATTCATAATAGCGCCAATATATAATAACGCCAAATAATAGCACCAATATATTCATAATAGTTCCAATAATAGCGCCAATAATAGCGCCAATATATTCATAGCGCCATTTATTCATAATAGCGCCAATATATTTATAGCGCAAAACAATTGCGCCTAATAATAGCGCCAAATAATATCGCCATATAATAGCGCCAAATATTTTTTGGAGCAAAATATATAAATTGCGGCAATATATTTGGCCTAATAATTGCGCCTAATAATAGCGTCAAATAATAGCGCCATATAATAGTGCCAAATATTCATAATAGAGCCAAATAATGGCATCAAATAATACCACCAAATAATAGAGCCAATAATAGCATCAAATTATGGTGCCAATAATCGCGCCAATGTTTGGCACCAATATTTGGCGCCAAATAATAGCGCCAATATTTAAACATTCAATAATAGCGCCAATACAAGCGCCAATAATAGCACCAATGATAGCGCCAATAATAGCGCCAATATATAGCGCCAATAATAGCGCCAATATATTCATAGCGCCAAATAATGGCTCCATATAATAGTGCCAAATAATAGCGGCATATAATAGCACCAAATAATATCGGCAAATAATAGCCCCAAATATTTGGTGCCAAATATTCATAAAAGCGCCAAATAATAGCGTCGAGTATTCATAATAGCACCAAGTATTCACAATAGCACCAATATTTTAACATTCAATATATTTTCAGTGTTATTTTAACATTCAATATAATAGAGCCAAATATATTTTCAGAGTTATTTTAATATTAATAATAGCGCCATTATTTTAATAGTGCCAATAATAGCACCAAATAAGAGCGCCAAATATTATTTAGCGCCAAATAATAGCACAAAATAATAGCGCCAAAAAATAGCGCCAATATTTTAACCTTCATTAATAGCACCAAATATTCTTAATAGCGCCAATATATTTATAGCGGCAAATAATTGTTCCTAATAATAGTGCCAAAAAATAGCGCTAAATAATTTCACCAAATATTTGCGCCAAATATATTTTGGCGCCAAATATTCATAATAGCGCCAAAAAATATCGCAAAAAAATTGCTCTATATAATAGGGCCAAATAATAGCGCCATATACTAGCGCCAAATAATAGCGCCATATACTAGCGCCAGATATAATAGCGCCAAATAATAGCGCCTAATAATTTCGCCAAATAATAGCCCCAAATATTTGTTGCCAAATATTCATAATAGTGCCAAATAATAGCACCAAATAATAGAGTCAATAATGGTGCCAAATAATATAGCCAAATATTCATAATAGCGCCAAATATTTGGCACCACATATTCATAGTAGCGCCAAATATTTTTTGGCGCCAAATATTCATAATAGAGCCAAATAATTGCGCCAAATTATAGCGCCAATAAAAGCGCCAAATAATAGCGCCAATAATAGCACCAATATTTGGCACCAATATTTGGCGCTATTATTTGGCGCCAAATAATAGCGCCAATATTTTAACATTCAATAATAGCGCCAATATTTTAACATTCAATAAATTTTTAGAGTTATTTTAACATTCAATATAATAGCGCCAAATATATTTTCAGTGTTATTTTAATATTTATAATAGCACCAATATTTTAATAGCACCAATAATAGCACCAAATATAATTTGGCGCCAAATAATAGTGCCAAATAATAGTGCCAAATAATAGCGCCAAAAAATAGCGCCAATATTTTAACATTCATTAATAGCAGCAAATATTCATAATATCACCAATATATTAATAGCGACAAATAATCGCGCTTAATAAAAGCGCCGAATAATAGCATCAAATAATTGCAACAAATAACTGCGCCAAATAACTGTGCCAAATAACTGCGCCAATTAATATCGCCAAATAATAGCGCCATATAATAGCACCAAATATTTTTTGGGCCAAATATTCTTAATAGTGCCAAAAAAATAGCGCCAAAAATAGTGTCATATAATAGCGCCAATAATAGCGCCAAACAATAGTGCCAATAATAGCACCAATATATTTAAAGAACCAAATAATAGCGCCAATATATTCATAATAGAGCCAAATATAATAGCGTCAAATAATAGAGCCAGTATATTTATAATTGTTCCAATATTAGCGCTAATATATTCATAGCGCCATTTATTCATAATAGCGCCAATATATTTATAGCGCCAAATAATTGCGCCTAATAATAGCACCATATAATTGCGCCAAATAATTGCGCCAAATAATAGCGCCAATATTTTATTAGTCATTAATAGCACCAAATATTCATAATAGGGCCAATATATTAACAGCGCCAAATAATTGTGCCTAATAATAGCGCCAAATAATAGTGCCAAATAATTGCGCCATATATTTGCGCCAAATAACTACGCCACATAATAGCGCCAAATAATACCGCCAAATAGTAGTTCCATATAATGGCGCCAAATATTTTTTGGTGCCAAATATTCATAATAGCGCCAAAAAATAACGCCAAAAAATAGCGCCAAAAAATAGCACCAAATTATAGCTCCAATAATAGCGCCAAATAATAGCGCGAATAATAGCACCAAAATATTTATAGCGCCAAATAATAGCGCCAATATATTAATAATAGCGCCAATATATAATAGCGCCAATATATTCATAATAGTTCCAATAATAGGGCCAATAATAGCCCTAATATATTCAAAGCTCCATTTATTCATAATAGCGCAAATATATTTATAGCGCAAAATAACAGTGCCAAATAATTGTGCAAAATAATTGCCCCAAATAATAGCGCCAATATATTCATAATGTTGCCAATAATATATCGAATAATAGCAGCAATATATTCATAGCACCATTTATTCATAATTGTGCCAATATATTTGTAGCAAAATAATAGAACCTAATAATAGCGCCAAATAATTGCACCAAATTATTGCGCAAAATAATTGCCAACAAAAGCACCAAATAATAGCGCCAATAATAGCCCCAATATTTGGTGCCAATATTTGGCACCAATAATATTTGGCGCCAATATTTGGTGCTATTATTTAGCGCCAAATAATAACGCCAATATTTTAACATTCAATAATAGAGCCAAATATTCATAATAGTGGCAATATTTTAACATTTAATATATTTTGAGTGTTAATTTAACATTCAATATAATAGCACCAAATATATTTTCAGTGTTATTTTAATATTCAAAATAGCACCAATATTTTAATAGCACCGATATTTTAATAGCGCCAATAATAGAGCCAAATAATATCACCAAATATTATTTTGCGCCAAAAAATAGCCCCAATATTTTCACATTAATTAATAGCACCAAATATTCATAATAGGGCCAATATTTTAATAGCTGCAAATAATTGCGCCTAATAATAGCATCAAATAATAGCGCCAAATAATTGCGCAATATAATAGCTCTATATATTTTTTGGCACCAAATATTCATAATAGCTGAAAAAAATAGCGCCAAAAAATAGCGTCATATAATAGCGCCAATAATAGCGCCAAATAATAGCGCCAATAATAGCGCCAATATATTCATAGCGCCAAATAATAACACCAATATATTCATAACAGCGCCAATATATAATAGCCCCAAATAATAGCACCAATATATTCATAATAGTACCAATAATAGCGAGAATAAACGCGCAAATATATTCATAGCGCCATTTATTCATAATAGCGTCAATATATTCATAGCGCCATTTATTCATAATAGTGCCACTATATTTATAGTGCAAAATAATTGCGCCTAATAATAGCGCCAAATAATAGCGCCAAATAATTGCGCCAAATAATTGCACCAAATAATTGCGCCTAATAACAACGCCAAATAATAGCGCCATATAATAACGCCAAATATTTTTTGGCGCAAAATATATAAATAGTGCCAATATATTGCTCCAAATAATAGCTCAAAATAATTGCTCCAAATAATTGCGCCTAATAATAGCTTAATATAATAGCTCCAAATATTTTTTGGCGCCAAATGTCCATAATAGCAACAAATAATAGCACCAAAGAATAGCACCAATAATAGCGTCAAATTATTGCGTCAATAATCGCACCAATATTTGGCGCTATTTTTTTGCGCCAAATAATAGCTCAAATATTATAACATTCATTAATATGGCCCAATATTCATAATAGCGCCAATATATTAATAGCACCAAATAATTGTGCCTAATAATATCACCAAATAATTGCACCAAATAATTGCACCAAATAATAGGGTCAAATAACTGCGCCAAATAATACCGCGAAATAATAGCGCCATATAATAGCGCAAAATTTTTTTTGGCACCAAATATTCATAATAGCGCCAAAAAATAGCGCCAAATAATAGCTCCAAAAATAGCACCGATATATTCATAGCGCCAAATAATAGAGCCAATATATTAATAATAGAGCCAATATATAATATCGCCAAATAATAGCGCCAATATATTCACAATTGTGCCAATAATAGCGTCAATAATAGAGCCAATATATTCATATCTCCATTTATTCATAATAGCACCAATAAATTTATAGCGCAAAATAATAGCACCAAATAATAACCCCAAATAATTGCGTCAAATAATTGCGCCAAATAATTGCGCCAAATAATTGTGCCAAATAAGTGCACCTAATAACAGTGCCAAATAATAGCGTTAAATTTTTTTGGCAAAAAATATATAAATAGAGCCAATATATGGCACCAAATAATTGCACCAAATAACTGCGCCAAATAAATGCGCCAAATAATAGCGCCATATAATAGCGCCAAATATTTTTTGGCGCCAAATATTCATAATAGTGCCAAATAATAGTGTCAAATAATAGCGCCAATAATAGCGTCAAGTTATGGCGCCAAAAATCACACCAATATTTGGCGCCAATATTTGGCGCTATTATTCTGTGCCAAATAAAAGCGCCAATATTTAAACATTCAATAAAAGTGCTAATAAAAGTTCCCATAACTGCACCAACAATAGCGACAATTATAGTGCCAATAATAGCGCCAATATATTCATAGCGCCATTTAATAGCGCCATATAATAGTGCAAAAAATTGGTGCCATATAATAGCGCCATATAATAGCACCAAATGATACCGCTATATAATAGTGCCAAATATAATAGCACCCAATAATAGCGCCAATATATAGCTCCAATAATATCGAAAATATATTCATATCTCTATTTAATAGGGCCACATAATAGCGCCATATAATAGCGCCAAATATTCGCGCCATATAATAGTGCGATATAATAGCGCCATATAATAGCGCCATATAATAGCGCCATATAATAGCGCTAAATATAATACGCCAAATAATAGCACCAAATAATAGTGCCAAATAATTTTTCCAAATAATAGCACCAAATATTTGGTGCCAAATATTCATAATAGCGCCAAATAATAGCACCAAAATGGCGTCAAATAATAGAGCAAAATATTCATAATGGCGCCAAATATTTGGCGCCATATATTCATAGTAGCGCCAAATATTTTTTGGCGCCAAATATTCATAATAGCGCCAAATTATAGTGCCAATAAAAGCGCCAAATAATAGCCCCAATAATAGCGCCAATAATTGGCGCCAAAATTTGGCGCAATTTTTTGATGCCAAATAATAGCGCCAATATTTTAACATTCAATAATTGCGCCCAATATTCATAATAGTGCCAATATATTTATAGCGCCAAATAATTGCGCCTAATAATAGCGTCAAATAATTAAGCCAAATAATAGTGCCAATATTTTAACATTCATTAATATCACCAAATATACATAATAGCGCCAATATATTAATAGCGCCAAATAAGTGGGCCTAATAACAGCGCCAAATAATAGCACCAAATATTTGCCCAAATAACTGTGCCAAAAAATAGCTCCAAATAATAGCGCCAAATAATAGCGCCATATAATATTGCCAAATATTTTTTGGCGCCAAATATTCATAACAGCACCAAAAAATAACGCCAAAAAATAGCTCCAAATATTAGCGCAAATATATTCATAATATTAGCAATAATATCGCCAATAATAGCGCCAATATATTGATAGGGCCTTTTATTCATAATAGGACCAATATATTTATAGCGCAAAATATATTCATAGGGCCATTTATTCATAATAGCGCTAATATATAATATCGCCAAATAATAGCGCCAATATATTCATAATTGTGCCAATAATAGCGCCAATAATAGAGCCAATATATTCATAGCTCCATTTATTCATAATAGTGCCAATAAATTTATAGCGCAAAATAATAGCATCAAATAATAGCGCCAAATAATTGCGTCCAATAATTGCACCAAATAATTGTGCCAAATAAGTGCACCTAATAACTGTGCCAAATAATAGTGTTAAATATTTTTTGGTACAAAATATTTAAATAGCGCCGAATAATTGCGCCAAATAACTGTGTGAAATAAATGCGCCAAATAATAGCACTATATTATAGCGCCAAATATTTTTTGGCACCAAATATTCATAATAGTGAGAAATAATAGTGCCAAATAATATCGCCAATAATAACATCAACTTATGGCGCCAATAATCAGGACAATATTTGGCGCCAATATTTGGCGCTATTATTTTGTGGCAAATAAAAGCGCCAATATTTAAACATTCAATAAAAGCGCCAATAAAAATTCCCATAATAGCACCAATAATAGCACCAATTATAGCGCCATTTTATAGCGCCAATAATAGTGCCAATATAATCATAGCGCCATTTAATAGCGCCAAATAATAGCGCCATATAATAGCACCAAATATTGGCGCCATATAATAGCGTTATATAATAGCTCCAAATAATAACGCTATATAATAGTGCCAAATATAATAGCACCAAATAATAGCGCCAATATATAGCGCCAATAATATCACAAATATTTTCATATCGCTATTTAATAGGGCCAAATAATAGCCCCATATAATAGCGCCAAATATTAGCGCCATATAATAGCGTGATATAATAGCGTCATATAATAGCGCCAAATAATAGCGCCATATACTAGCACCAGATATAATAGCGCCAAATAATAGCGCCTAATAATTTCGCTAAATAATAGCCCCAAATATTTGGTTCCAAATATTCATAATAGCGCCAAATAATAGCGCCAAATAATAGCGCCAATAATGGCGCAAATAATAGAGCCAAATATTCATAATAGCGCCAAATATTTAGCACCATATATTCATAGTAGCGCCAAATATTTTTTGGCACCAAATATTCATAATACCGCCAAATAATGATGCCAAATTATAACGCCTATAAAAGCGCCAAATAATAGCGCCAATAATAGCGCCAATATTTGGCGCCAATATTTGGCCCCAATAATATTTGGCACCAGTATTTGGCGCTATTACTTGGCGCCAAATAATAGCTAAAATATTTGGCGCCAATATTCGGAACCAATAATATTTGGCGCTAATATTTGGCTCAAGTATTTGGCACTATTATTTGGCGCCAAATAATAGCCCCAGTATTTTTACATTCAATATATTTTCAGTGTTATTTTAACATTCAATATAATAGCGCCAAATATATTTTCAGTGTTATTTTAATATTCCTAATAGCGCCAATATTTTAATAGCGCCAATATTTTAATAGCGCCAATAATAGCACCAAATAATAGCACCAAATATTATTTTGCACCAAATAATAGCACCAAATATTATTTTGCGCCAAAAAATAGTGCTAATATCTTAACATTAATTTATAGCGCCAAATATTCATAATAGCACTAATATATTTATATAGCGGCAAATAATTGCGCCTAATAATTGCGCCAAATAATAGCGCCAAATAATAGCACTAAATAACAGCGCCATATAATAGCGCCAAATATTTTTAGGTGCCAAATATTCATAATAGCGCAAAAAAATAGCACCATATAACAATCCCAATAATAACACCAAATAATATTGTCAATAATAGCGCCAAATAATTGTGCCAATATATTCATAATAGCGCCAATATATAATAATGCCAAATAATAGCACCAATGTATTCATAATAGTTCCAATAATAGCGCCAATATATTTATATTGTCATTTATTCATAATAGCGCACATATATTTATAACGCACAATAATTGCGCCTAATAATAGCGCCAAATAATAGCACCAAATAATAGCGCCAAATAATAGTGCCAAATAATAGCGCCAAATAATTGAGAAAAATAATTGCGCCTAATAACAACGCCAAATAATAGCGTCATATAATAGAGCCAAATATTATTTGGCCCAAAATATATAAATAGCACCAACATATTGGGCCAAATAATTGCGCCAAATAATTGCGCCTAATTATAGCACCATATAATAGCGCCAAATATTTTTTGGCGCCAAATATTCATATTAGCGCCAAATAATGGCACCAAATAATAGCGCCAAATAATAGTGCCAAATAATAGAATCAAGTTATAGTGCCAATATTTTTACATTCAATAATAGCACCAAGTATTCATAATAGCATCAATATTTTAACGTTCAATATATTTTCAGTGTTATTTTAACATTCAATATAATAGATCCAAATATATTTTCAGTGTTATTTTAATATTCATAATAGCGCCAATATTTTAATAGCACCAATATTTTAATAGCGCCAATAATAGTACCAAATAAGAGCGCCAAATATTACTTGGCGCCAAATAATAGCGCAAAATAATAGCTCCTAAAAATAGAGCCAATATTTTAACCTTCATTAATAGCACCAAATACTCATAATAGCGACAATATATTAATAGCGGCAAATAATTGCGCCTAATAATAGCGCCAAATAATAGCCCTAAATAATTGCGCCAAATATTTTTTGGAGCCAAATATTTGCGCCAAATATTTTTTGGTGCTAAATATTCATAATAGCGCCAAAAAATAGCGCAAAACAATAGTGCTATATAATAGCGCCAATCATAGCGCCAAATAATAGCGCCAATAATAGCTCTAATATATTCATAGCGCCAAATAATAGCGCCAATATATTCATAATAGCGCCAATATATTATAGCACCAAATAATAGCGCCAGTATATTCATAATAGTGCCAATAATAGCGCCAATATATTCATAGAGCCATTAATTCATAATAGCGCCATTATATTTATAGCGCCAAATAATTGCTTCTTATAATAGTGCCAAATAATTTCGCCATATAATTGCTCCAAAGAATAGTGCCAATATTTTAACATTCATTAATACCGCAAAATATACATAATAGCGACAATATATTAATTGCGCCAAATAATAGCACCTAATAATAGCGGCAAATAATAGCACCAAATAAGTGCGCCAAATATTTGAGCCAAATAACTACGCCAAATAATAGCGCCATATAATAGCGCCAAATATTTTTTGGCACCAAATATTCATAATAGCGCCAAATAATGGCGCCAAATAATAGCACCAAATAATAGAGCCAAATAATAGCATCAAGTTATGGTGCCAATATTTTGACATTCAATAATAGCACCAAGTATTCATAATAGTACCAATATTTTAACATTCAATATATTTTCAGTGTTATTTTAACATTCAATATAATAGAGCCAAATATATTTTCAGTGTTATTTTAATATTCATAATAGCACCAATATTTTAATAGCGCCAATAATAGTATCAAATAAGAGCGCCAAATATTATTTGGCGCAAAATAATAGCGCAAAATAATAGCACCAAAAAATAGCGCCAATATTTTAACCTTCATTAATAGCACCAAATACTCATAATAGGTACAATATATTAATAGCGGAAAATAATTGAGCCTAATAATAGCGCCAAATAATAGCCCTAAATAATTGCGCCAAATATTTTTTGGAGCCAAATATTTGCGCCAAATATTTTTTGGCGCCAAATATTTATAATAGCGCCAAAAATAGCACAAAAAAATAGCGCTATATAATAGCGCCAATCATAGCGCCAAATAATAGTGCCAATAATAGCGCCAATATATTCATAGCGCCAAATAATAGCGGCAATATATTCATAATAGCGCCAATATATTATAGCACCAAATAATAGCACCGGTATATTAATAATAGTGCCAATAATAGCACCAATATATTCATAGCGCCAAATATTCATAATAGCCCCAATATATTAATAGCGCCAAATAATTGCGCCTAATAATAGCGCCAAATAATATCACCAAATAAGTGCACCAAAGAATAGTTCCAATATTTTAACAATCATTAATACCGCCAAATATTCATAATAGCGCCAATATATTAATAGAGCCAAATAAGTGCGCCTAATAATAGCGCCAAATAATAGCACCAAATAAGTGCGCCAAATATTTGAGCCAAATAACTGCGCCAAATAATAGTGCCAAAAATAGCACCATATAATAGCGCCAAATATTTTTTGGTGTCAAATTTTCATAATAGCGCTAAATAATAGCGCCAAATAAAACGCCAAATAATAGCGCCAAATAATAGCACCAATAATAGCGTCAAATTATGGCACCAATAAGAGCACCAATATATTCATAACGCCAAATAATAGCGCCAATATATTCATAATAGCACCAATATATAATAGCGCCAAATAATAGTGTCAATATATTCATAATAGTGACAATAATAGCGCCAATATATTAATAGCACCATTTATTCATAATAGCGCCAATATATTAATAGCGTAAAAATAATTACACCTAATAATAGCGTCAAATAATAGCACCAAATAATTGCGCCAAAAAATTGCGCCAAATAATTGCTTAAAATAATTGCACCTAATAACAGCACCAAATAATAGGAGCATATAATAGCGCCAAATATTTTTTGGCAGAAAATATATAAATAGTGCCAATTTATTGCGCCAAATAATTGCCCTAAATAATTGCGCCAAATACTTGCGCCTAATACTTGTGCCTAATAATAGCGCCAAATATTTTTTGGCGCCAAATATTCATAATAGCACCAAATAATCCCCCCAAATAATAGCACCAATAATAGCATCAAATTATAGTGCTAATAATCACGTCAATATTTTGGACTATTATTTTGCGGCAAATTATAGCCCCAATATTTAAACATTAAATAATCGCTCCAATAAAAGCGCCAATAACAGCACCAATAATAGCGCCAATAATAGCGCCAATATATTCATAGCACCATTTAATAGTGCAAAATAATAGCACCATATAATAGCGCCAAATATAAGTGCCATATAATAGCTCCATATAATAGCGCAAATCATAGCGCCATATAATAGTGCCAAATATAATAGCACCAAATAATAGCGCCAATATAACACGCCAATAATAGCGCCAATATATTCGTAGCGCCATTTAATAGAGCAAAATAATAGCGCCATTAAATAGCGCCAAATATTAGCTCCATATAATAGCGCCATATAATAGCGTCATATAATAGCGCCATATAATAGTGTCATATAATAGCACCAAATATAATAGCGGCACATAATAGCGTCAGATAACAGGGCCAAATAATATCACCAAATAATAGCACCAAATATTTGGCGCCAAATATTCACAATAGCGCCAAATAATAGCGCAAATAATAACGCCAAATAATAGAGCCAAATATTCAAAATAGCACCAAATATTTGGCGCCATATATTCATAGTAGCGCCAAATATTTTTTGGTGCCAAATATTCATAATAGCGGCAAATTATAGCGCTAATAAAAGCGCCAAATAATGGCGCCAATAATAGCGTCAATATTTGGCGGCACTCTTTGGCACCAATTTTTGGAGCTATTATTTGGCGCCAAATAATAGCACCAATATTATAACATTCAATAATAGCGCCAAATATTCATAATAATGCCAATATTTTAACATTCAATACAATAGCGCCAAATATATTTTCAG
Organism: Viscum album; assembly: GCA_963277665.1. NCBI lineage: Eukaryota > Viridiplantae > Streptophyta > Magnoliopsida > Santalales > Viscaceae > Viscum > Viscum album. The sequence goes on from OY728127.1 coordinate 902,234,012, forward strand.
TGTTATTTTAATATTCATAATAGCGCCAATATTTTAATAGAACCAATATTTTAATAGCACCAATATTTTAATAGCACCAATAATAGCGCCAAATATTATTTGGCGCTAAATAATAGCCCCAATATTTTAACATTCATTAATATCGCCAAATATTTATAATAGTGCCAATATATTAATAGCGGCATATAAATGCGCCTCATAATAGCGCCAAATAATAGCGCCAAATAATAGAGCCATATAATAGCGCCATATATTTTTTGGCGCCAAATATTTATAATAATGCCAAAAAACTGCGCAAAAAAATAGCGCCAAAAAATAGTGCAAAAAAATGGCCATATAATAGCGCCAATAATAGCGCCAAATAATTGCGCCAATATATTCATAGCACCAAATAATAGTGCCAATATATTCATAATAGCTCCAATAAATAATAGCACCAAAAAATGGCGCCGGTATACTCATAATAGTGCCAATATTAGCACCAATATATTCATAGCGCCATTTATCCATAATAGCGCCAATATATTTATAGCGCCAAATAATAGCGCCAAATAACATCGCCAAATAATTGCGCCAAATAATTGCGTCAAATAACTGTGTCAAATAATAGCGCCAATATTTTAACATTCATTAATAGTGCCAAATATTCATAATAGCACCAATATATTAATAGTGCCAATATATTAATAGCGCCAAGTAATTGCGCCTAATAATAACACCAAATAATAGAGCCAAATAATTGCGCCAAATATTTGCACCAAATAACTACGCCAAATAATAGCGCCAATTAATACCGCCAAATAATAGTGCCATATAATGGCGCCAAATATTTTTTGGCACCGAATTCTCATAATAGCGCCAAAAAATAGCGCCAAATAATTGCGTCAATAATAGCGCCGATATTTTCATAATATCACCAATATATAATAGTGCCAAATTATAATACCTATATATTCATAATAGTGCCAATAATAGCACTAATAATAGCGCCAATATATTAATAGCTCCATTTATTCATAATAGATCAAATATATTTATAGCGCAAAATAATAGCACCCAATAATAGCGTCAAATAATTGCACCAAATAATTGCGCCTAACAACAATGCCAAATAATTGCTCCATATAATCGCGCCAAATATTTTTTGGCGCAAAATATATAAATAGCGCCTATATATTGCGCCAAATAATTGCGCCAAATAATAGCATCATATAATAGCGCCAAATATTATTTGGCGCCAAAAATATATAATAGTGCCAAATAATAGCGCCAAATAATAGCGTCAAATAATAGCACTAATAATAGTGTCAAATTATGGCACCAATAATCATGCCAATATTTGGCGCTATTATTTTGCGCCAAATTATAGCGCCAATCATTAAACATTCAATAATAGAACCAATAAAAGTGCCAATAACAGCATCAATAATAGCGCCAATAATAGTTCCATTATATTGCACCAATAATAGTGCCAATATATTGATTGCGCCATTTAATAGCGCCAAATAATAGCGCCATATAATAGCGCCAAATATTGGCGCCATATAAAAGCGCCATATAATAGGGCCATATAATAGGGCCAAATAATAGCACCATATAGTAGCTCCAAATATAATAGCTCCAAATACTAGCGCCAATATATAGCACCAATAATATCACCAATATATTCATAGCCCCATTTAATAGGGCCATATAATAGCGCCATATAATAGCGCCAAATATTAGCGTCATATAATAGCGCGATATAATAGCGCCATATAATAGCGCCATATACTAGCGCCATATACTAGCGCCAAATATAATAGCGCCAAATAATAGTGTCTAATAAATCCGCCAAATAATAGCCCCAAATATTTGGTGCCAAATATTAATAATAGCGCCAAATAATAGCGCCAAATAATAGCACCAATAATGATGCCAAATAATAGAGCCAAATATTCATAATAGCACCAAATATTTGGCGCCATATATTCATAGTAGCGCCAAATATTTTTTGGCGCCAAATATTCATAATAGCGCCAAATAATAGTGCCAAATTATAGCGCCAATAAAAGCGCAAAATAATAGCGCCAATAAGAGTGCCAATATTTGGCGCCAATATTTGGTGCTATTATTTGGCGCCAAATAATAGGGCCAATATTTTAACATTCAATAATAGCGCCAATATTTTAACATTCAGTAAATTTTCAGTGTTATTTTAACATTCAATATAATAGTTCCAAATATATTTTCAGTGTTATTTTAATATTCATAATACCACCAATATTTTAATAGCACCAATAATAGCGCCAAATAATAGCACCAAATATAATTTGGCGCCAAATAATAATGCCAAATAATAGTGCGAACTAATATCGCCAAAAAATAGCGCCAATATTTTAACATTCATTAATAGCGCCAAATATTCATAATAGCGCCAATATACTAATAGCGAAAAATAATCGCGCCTAATAAAAGCGCCAAATAATAGCGCCAAATAATTGCGACAAATAACTGTGCCAAATAATTGCGCCAATTAATATCGCCAAATAATAGCGTCATATAATAGCACCAAATATTTTCTGGGGCCAAATATTCATAATAGCGCCAAAAAATAGCGCAAAAAATAGTGCAATATAATAGAGCCAATAATAGCGCCAAATAATAGCGCCAATAATAGCACCAATATATTCATAGCGCCAAATAATAGCGCCAATATATTCATAATAGAGCCAAATATAATAGAGCCAAATAATAGCGCCAGTATATTTATAATAGTTCCAATATTAGTGCTAATATATTCATAACGTCATTTATTCATAATAGCGCCAATATATTTATAGCGCCAAATAATTGCACCTAATAATAGCGCCAAATAATTGCGCCAAATAATTGCGTCAAATAATAGCGCCAATATTTTAACAGTCATTAATAGTGCCAAATATTCATAATAGGGCCAATATATTAATAGCGCCAAATAATTGCGCCTAATAATAGTGCCAAATAATAGTTCCAAATAATTGCGCCAAATATTTGTGCCAAATAACTGCGCCGCGTAATACCGCCAAATAATTGTGCCATATAATGGCGCCAAATACTTTTTGGCACCAAATTTTCATAATAGCGCCAAAAAATAGCGCTAAAAAATAGCGCCAAATAATTGCGTCAATAATAGCGCCGATATATTCATAATAGCACCAATATATTATAGTGCCAAATAATAGCACCTACATATTTATAATAGTGCCAATAATAGCACCAATAATAGCTCCAATATATTCATAGCTCCATTTATTCATAATAGCTCAAATATATTTATAGCGCAAAATAATAGTGCCCAATAATTGCGCCAAATAATTGCGCCAAATAATTGCGCCTAATAACAACGCCAAATAATTGCGCCATATAATCACGCCAAATATTTTTTGGCGCAAAATATATAAATAGTGCCAATATATTGCGCCAAATAGTTGCACCAAATAATTGCACCAAATAATAGCGCCATATAACAGCGCCAAATATTTTTTGGCGCCAAATATTCATAATAGCGTCAAATAATAGCGCCAAATAATAGCACTAATAATAGAGTCAAATTATGGCGCCAATAATCACGCCAATATTTGGCGCTATTATTTTGCGCCAAATTATCGCGCCAATCTTTAAACATTCAATAATAGCACCAATAAAAGCGCCAATAACAGGACTAATAATAGCGCCAATAAAAGTGCCATTATATTGCGCCAACAATAGCGCCAATATATTGATTGCGCAATTTAATAGCGCCAAATAATAGGGCCATATAATAGCGCCAAATATTGGCGCCATATAATAGGGCCATATAATAGGGCCATATAATAGGGCCAAATAATAGCGCCATATAGTAGTGCCAAATATAATAGCGCCAAATACTAGCGCCAATATATAGCACCAATAATATCGCTAATATATTTATAGCCCCATTTAATAGGGCCAAATAATAGCGCTATATAATAGCGCCAAATATTAGCGCCATATAATAGCGCGATATAATAGCGCCATATAATAGCGCCATATACTAGCGCCATATACTAGTACCAAATATAATAGCGCCAAATAATAGCGTCAAATAATTTTGCCTAATAATAGCCCCAAATATTGGGTTCCAAATATTAATAATAGTGCCAAACAATAGCGCCAAATAATAGCGCCAATAATAGCGCCAAATAATAGAGCCAAATATTCATAATAGCACCAAATATTTGGCGCCATATATTCATAGTAGCGCCAAATATTTTTTTGTTCCAAATATTCATAATAGCGCCAAATAATAGCGCCAAATTATAGCGCCAATAAAAGCGCAAAATAATAGCGCCAATAAGAGTGCCAATATTTGGCGCTATTATTTGGCGCCAAATAATAGCGCCAATATTTTAACATTCAATAATAGCGCCAATTTTTTAACATTCAATAAATTTTCAGTGTTATTTTATCATTCAATATAATAGCGCCAAATATATTTTCAGTATTATTTTAATATTCATAATAGCACCAATAATAGCGCCAAATAATAGCACCAAATATAATTTGGCGCCAAATAATAATGCCAAATAATAGTGCCAACTAATAGCGCCAAAAAATAGTGCTAAAAAATAGCGCCAATATTTTAACATTCATTAATAGCGCCAAATATTCATAATAGCGCCAATATATTAATAGCGAAAAATAATTGCGCCTAATAAAAGCGCCAAATAATAGCGCCAAATAATTGCACCAAATAACTACACCAAATAATTGCGTCAATTAATATCACCAAATAATAGCACCATATAATAGCGCCAAATATTTTTTGGGGCCAAATATTCATAATAGCGCCAAAAAATAGCGCCAAAAATAGTGTCATATAATAGCGCAAATAATAGCGCCAATAATAGCACCAATATATTCATAGCACCAAATAATAGCGCCAATATATCCATAATAGAGCCAAATATAATAGCGCCAAATAATAGCGCCAGTATATTTATAATAGTTCCAATATTAGCGCTAATATATTCATAGCGTCATTTATTCATAATAGCGCCAATGTATTTATAGCGCCAAATAATTGCGCCTAATAACAGCGCCAAATAATTGCGCCAAATAATTACGCCAAATAATAGCGCCAATATTTTAACAGTCATTAATAGTGCCAAATATTCATAATAGGGCCAATATATTAATAGATCCAAATAATTGCGCCTAATAATAGCGCCAAATAATACTGTCAAATAATTGCGCCAAATATTTGCGCCAAATAACTGCGCCACATAATAGCGCCAAATAATACCGCCAAATAATAGTGCCATATAATGGCACCAAATATTTTTTGGTGCCAAATATTCATAATAGCGTCAAAAAATAGCGCCAATAATAGCTCAAATATATTTATTGCGCCAAATAATAGCGCCAATATATTCATAATAGCACCAATATATAATAGCGCCTATATATTCATAATAGTTCCAATAATAGCGCCAATAATAGCGCCAATATATTCAAAGCTCCATTTATTCATAATAGCGCAAATATATTTATAGCACAAAATTACAGCGCCAAATAATTGCGCCATATAATTGCGCCAAATAATAGCGTCAATATATTCATAATGTTGCCAATAATATAGCCAGTAATAGCGCCAATATATTCATAGCACCATTTATTCATAATTGTGCCCATATATTTATAGCAAAATAATAGAACCTAATAATATCACCAAATAATTGCACCAAATTATTGCGTAAAATAATTGTGCCTAATAACAGCGCCAAATAATAGTGCCCTATAATAACGCCAAATATTTTTTGGCGCAAAATATATAAATAGCGCCAATATATTGCGCCAAATAATTACACCAAATAATTTCACCAAATAATTGCACCTAATAATAGCGCCATATAATAGCGCCAAATATTCATAATAGTGCCAACTAATAGCGCCAAATAATAGTGTCAATAATAGCGTCAAATTATGGCGCCAATAATCCCGCCAATATTTGGCGCCAATATATTGCACCAAATAATAGCGCTAATATTTAAACATTCAATAATAGCACCAATAAAAGAACCAATAATAGCACCAATAATATCTCCAATAATTGCGCCAATATATAGCGCTAATATATTCATAGCTTCATTTAATAGCGCCAAATAATAGCCCCAAATAATAGCGCCAAATATAATAGTGCCAAATAATCGCGCCATTATATAGCGCCAATAATAGCACCAATATATTTATAGCACCATTTAATAGGGCCAAATAATAGCGCCTTATAATAGCACCAAATATTAGGGCCATATAATAGAACCATATAATAGCGCTATATAATAGCGCCATATAATAGCGCCAAATATATAAGCGCCAAATAATAGCGCCAAATAATAGGGCCAAATAATATCGCCAAATAATAGCGCCAAATATTTGGCTCCAAATACTCATAATAGTGCCAAATAATGGGGCCAATAATAGACCCAAATAATATAACCAAATATTCATAATAGCGCCAAATATTTGGTTCCATATATTCATAATAGTGCCAAATATTTTTTTGCGGAAAATATTCATAATAACGCCAAATTATAGCGCCAAATTATAGCGCCAATAATTTCACCTAAAAATAGCACCAAAAAATAGCGCACAAAATTACGCCAAATAATTGCACCAAATAATAGCGCCAATATTTTAACATTCATTAATATCGCCAAATATTAATAATAGCACCAATATATTAATAGCGCCAAATAATTGCGCCTAATAATAACGCCAAATAATAGTGCCAAATAATAGCGGCAAATATATGCGCAAAATAACTACGCCAAATAATAGCGCCAAATAATACCGCCAAATAATAGTGCCATATAATGGCGCCAAATATTTTTTGGCGCCAAATATTCATAATCGCACCAAAAAATAGCGCCAAAAAATAGTGCCAATAATTGCGCCAATATATTCATAACGCCAAATAATAGCGCCAATATATAATAGGGCCAAATAATAGTGCCATATAATAGCACCAAATATTTTTTGGTGCAAAATATATAAAATGCGCCAATATATTGTGCCAAATAATTGCACCAAATAATTGCGCCAAATAATTGGACCAAAAAATAGCGCCAAATAATAGCGCCAAGAATAGAGCCAATATATTTATAGCGCCAAATAATAGCACCAATATATAATAGCGCCAAATAATAGCGCCAATATATTAATAATAGTTCCAATAATAGCTCCAATATATTCATAGCTCCATTAATTCATAATAGCACAAATATATTTATAGCACAAAATAATAGCGCAAAATAATAGCGCCAAATAATAGCGCCAATATATTCATAATAGTGCCAATAATAGCGCCAATATATTCATAGCACCATTTATTCATAATATCGCCTAATATTTATAGCGCAAAATAATTCCGCCTAATAATAGCGCCAAATTATTGCTCCAAATAATTGCGCCAAATAATTGTGTCAAATAATTGCACCAAATAATTGCGCTAAATAATTGCGTCTAATAACAGCGCCAAATAATAGCTCCATATAACAGCGGCAAATATTTTTTGGCGCAAAATATATAAATAGCACCAATATATTGCGCCAAATAATTGGACCAAATAATTGCGCCTAATAATAGCGCCAAATAATAGTCCCAAATATTTTTTGGCGCCAAATATTCATAATAGCGCCAAACAATAGCGCCAAATAATAGTGCCAAATAATAGCTCCGATAATAGAGTCAAATTATGGCAGCAATAATCGCGCCAATATTTGGCGCAAATATTTTGCGCCAAATAATAACGCCAATATTTAAACATTCAATAATCGCACCAATAAAAGCGTCAATAACAGCACCAATAATAGCGCAAATAATGGTGCCAATATATAGAACCAATATATTCATAGCGCCATTTAATAGCGCCAAATAATAGCACCATATAATAGTGCAATATAATAGCGCCATATAATAGCACCATATAATGGCGCCAAATAATAGTGCCATATAATAGCTCCGAATATAATAGCGCCAAATAATCACGCCAATATATAGCGCCAATAATAGCGCCAATATATTTATGGCGCCATTTAATAGAGCCAAATAGTATAGCCATATAATAGCTCCAAATATTAGGGCCATATAATAGCGCCATATAATAGCGCCAAATAATAGCCCAAATATAATAGCTTTAAATAATAGCGCCAAATGACAGCGCCAAATAATATTGCTAAATAATAGCGCCAAATATTTGGTGCCAAATATTCATAATAGCGCCAAATAATATTGCCAATAATAGCGCCAAATAATAGAGCCAAATATTCATAATAGCGCCAAATTATAGTGCCAAATTATAGCTTAAATAAAAGTACCATATAATAGCGCCAATAATAGCGTCAATATTTGGAAACAATAATATTTGGGGCCGATATTTGGTGCCAATATTTGGCGCTATTATTTGGTGCCAAATAATAGCACCAATATTTTAACATTCAATAATAGCACCAAATATTCATAATAGCGCCAATATTTTAACATTCAATACATTTTCAGTGTTATTTTAACATTCAATATAATAGCACCAAATATATTTTCAGTGTTATTTTAATATTCATAATAGCACCAATATTTTAATAGCACCAATATTTTAATAGCGCCAATAATAGCGCCATAGAATGGCGCCAAATATTATTTGGTGCCAAATAATAGCGCCAATATTTTAACATTCATTAATAGCGCCAAATATTCATAATAGTTCCAATATATTAATAGCGGCATATAATTGCGCCTAATAATAGCGCCAAATATTTGCGCCAAATAAGTGCGCCAAATATTTGCGCCAAATAACTACGCAAAATAATAGCGCCAAATAACATCGCCATATAATAGCGCCAAATATTTTTTTGTGAAAAATATATAAATAGCGCCAATATATTCATAGCACCAAACAATAGCGCCAAATAATTGCGCCAAATAAGAGCGCCAAATAATTGTGCCAAATAATAGGGCCATATAATAGCGCCAAATATTTTTTGGTGCAAAATATATAAATAGCACCAATATATTCATAGCGCCAAATAATTGAGCCAAATAATTGAGCCAAATAATTGCCCCTAACAATAGCTCCAAAAAATAGCGCCAAATAATTGCGCCAAATAATTGCGCCAGATAATTGCGCCAAATACGTGCGCAAAATAATTTCGCCTAATAACAGCGGCAAATAATAGCGCCATATAATAGCACCAAATTTTTTTGGGCGCAAAATATATAAATAGCGCCAAATAATTGTGCCAAATATTTACGCCAAATAACTGCGCCAAATAATAGCGCCAAATAATACCGCAAAATAATACCGCCATATAATAGCGCCAAATATTTTTTGGCACCAAATATACATAATAGCACCAAAAAATAGTGCTATATAATAGCAACATATAATTGCACCTAATAATAGCTCCATATAATAGTGCCTAATATTTTCTGGTGCCAAATATTCATAATAGTGCCAAATAATAGCGCCAAAATTATAGCGCTAAATAATAGCGCCAACAATAGCATCAAATTATGGCGCCAATAATCGCGCCAATATTTGGCGCGATTATTTTGCACCAAATAATAACGCCAATATTTAAACATTCAATAATAGCGTCAATAAAAGCCCCAATAACAGCACCAATAATAGCACCAATAATAGTGCCAATATATAGCGCCAATAGTAGTGGCAATATATTCATAGCACCATTTAATAGCGCCAAACAATAGCGCCATATAATAACGCCAAATATTAGCGCCATATAATAGTGCCATATAATAGCGCCATATAATAGCGCCATATAATAACGCCATATAATAGCGCCAAATATAATAGCGCCAAATAATAACGCCAATATATATACCCAATAATAGCGCCAATATATTCATATCGCCATTTAATGTGGCCAAATAATAGCGCCATATAATAACGACAAATATTATTGCAATATAATAACGCCAAATATTAGCACCATATAATAGCACCAAATAATAGCGATGTATAATAGCGCCAAATATAATAGCGCCAAATAATAGTGCGAAAGAATAACGACAAATAATATCGCCAAATAATGGAACCAAATATTTGGCACCAAATATTCATAATAGCGCCAAATAATAGTGCCAAATAATAGTTCCAATAATAGCACCCAATAACAGAGCCAAATATTCATAACAGCGCCAAATATTTGGCGCCATATATTCATAGTAGCGCCAAATATTTTTTGGCGTCAAATATTCATAATACCTCCAAATAATGACGCCAAATTATAACGCCAATAAAATCACCAAATAATAGCACCAATAATAGCACCAATATTTGGCGCCAATATTTGGCCCCAATAATATTTGGCGCTAATAGCGCAAATATATTAACATTCAATATATTTTTAGTGTTATTTTAACATTCAATATAATAGCGCCAAATATATTTTCAGTGTTATTTTAATATTCATAATAGCGCCAATATTTTAATAGCGCCAATAATAGCACCAAATAATAGCGCCAAATATTATTTTTCACCACATAATAGCGCCAAATATTATTTTGCGCCAAAAAATAGTGCTAATATTTTAACATTAATTAATAGTGCCAAATATTCATAATTGCGCCAATATATTTATATAGCGGAAAATAATTGCGTCTAATAACTGCGCCAAATAATAACACCAAATAATAGCGCCATATAATAGCACTAAATATTTTTTGGTTCCAAATATACATAATAGCGCCAAAAAATAGCCCCATATAATAGTACTAATAATAGCACCAAATAATAGCGTCAACAATAGCGCCAATATATTCATAGCGCCAAATAATTGCGCCAATATATTCATAATAGCGCCAATATATAATAACGCCAAATAATAGCACCAATATATTCATAATAGTGCCAATAATAGTGCCAATAATAGCGCCAATATATTCATAGCGCCATTTTTTCATAATATGGCCAATATATTTATAGCGCAAAATAATTGCGCCTAATAATAACGCCAAATAGTAGAGCAAAATAATAGCGCCAAATAAAAGCACCAAATAATTGCATCAAATAATTGCGCAAAATAATTGGGCCTAATAACAGCGCCAAATAATAGCGCCACATAATAGCGCCAAATATTTTTTGGAGCAAAATATATAAATTGCGCCAACATATTTGGCCTAATAATTGTGCCAAATTATTGCGCCTAATAATAGCGTCAAATAATAGCGCCATATAATAGCGCAAAATATTCATAATATCGCCAAATAATGGCGCCAAATAATAGCGCCAAATAATAGATCCAATAATAGTGTCAAATTATGGTGCCAATAATCGTGCTAATATTTGGCACCAATATTTGGCGCCAAATAATAGCACCAATGTTTAAACATTCAATAATAATGCCAATACAAGTGCCAATAATAGAGCCAATAGTAGCGCCAATATATAGCACCAATAATAGCGCCAATATATTCATAGCGCCAAATAATGGCGCCATATAATAATGCCAAATATTAGCAGCATATAATAGCACCAAATAATATCGCCAAATAATAGAACCAAATATTTGGTGCCAAATATTCATAATAGAGACAAAAAATAGCGCCAAATAATAGTGCCAAGTATTTATAATAACACCAAGTATTCATAATAGTACCAATATTTTAACATTCAATACATTTTCAGTGTTATTTTATCTTTCAATATAATAGAGCCAAATATATTTTCAGTGTTATTTTAATATTCATAATAGCACCAATATTTTAATAGGCCCAATATTTTAATCGCCCCAATAATAGCACCAAATAAGAGCGCCAAATATTAATTGGCGCCAAATAATAGCGCAAAATAATAGCGCCAAAAAATAGCGCCAATATTTTAACCATCATTAATAGCACCATATATTCCTAATAGCGCCAATATATTAATAGCGGTAAATAATTGTGCCAAATAATAGCGCCAAATAATAGCGCTAAATAATTACACAAAATATTTGCACCAAATATTTTTTGGCGCAAAATATTCATAATAGCGCCAAATAATAGCGCAAAAAAATAGCACTATATAATAGTGCCAATCATAGCGCCAAATAATAGCGCCAATAATAGCGGAAATATATTCATAGCGCCAAATAATAGCACCAATATATTCATAATAGCGCCAATATATTATAGAGCCAAATAATAGCGCCAGTATATTTATAGCGCCAAATAATTGCGCCTAATAATAGTTCCAAATAATTGCGCCATATAATTGCTCCAAATAATAGTGCCAATATTTTCACATTCATTAATAGCGCCAAATATTCATAATAGCGCCAATATATTAATAGCGCCAAATAAGTGCTCCTAATAAGAGCGCCAAATAAGTGCGCCAAATATTTGAGCCAAATAACTGCGCTAAATAATAGCGCCAAAAATAGCACCATATAATAGCGCCAATTATTTTTTGGTGCCAAATATTCATAATAGCGCCAAATAATAGCGCCAAATAATAGCACCAATAATAGCTTCAAATTATGGAGCCAATAAGAGCACCAATATATTCATAGCGCCAAATAATAGAGCCAATATATTCATAATAGTGCCAATATATAATAGTGCCAAATAATAGTGTCAATATATTCATAATAGTTCCAACAATAGCGCCAAAAATAGTGCCAATATATTTATATCGCAAAATAATTGCGCCTAATAATAGCGTCAAATAATAGCGCCAAATAATTGTGCCAAATAATTGCACCAAATAATTACGCCAAATAATTGCACAAAATACCAGGAAGGTGCAGGACTAGGCCGAGTGCCCAGTCCTCCAAAATCTATTAATAAAAAGAAAGTACAAGATACAAAGCAGGAAGATAAAGCAGCCAGAATGTCATACATCAAAAGAAATCAAAATACCTCATAGTCAATGTCCCCACAACCTTCTGAGAACTCATCTGGATCCGCCGATTCCAATTCAGATTGTGGCGCATATTGATTAAGCATTTGGATGTACTGTTCCTTCAGTCGCAACTGCGTTGGAGACATAGGTTCAGTGAGTCTACTTTCTCCCCACTTTGACCCCGGGTCTTTTGATTTTCCATTTTTTGTAGAGGACCTAGTGGAAACGGTCCTCGGCAGATTGGAATAGTCCTTTCTGGGCTTCCGCTTCGGTGAAGCAGTGGAAGCTCCAGTGAATACATTCTGTTTCTCCCATTCCTAAGAATTTCACTGTAGGACTCTTTCATGTGATCCTTTGGTCGATCTTCCTGATTTTCTTTCCCCTCATACACCATTTGAGGACCCTCATCCACCACTGCCGGTTCCATATTAACATCCATAGGTTACAAGCATGGAGAGTGCTCCCTATTACTCTAATTCATGCTGCTTAACTCAACGTTACCCTGCCCTTCCAAGGATGTCCCCTTGTCATTATCCTACCCCAAGGTATCACAATCACATGCCATTTTCTCAGAATTTTTCCAACCCACTGCTTCAGGAACCTCCTTTGCCGGACTTGGAGTATACTTCAATTGTGTTCCACCACACCCCTCCTTTGTTTCTTGCTCAACATTCCTTTCAGCCTCATTCAACTCTGCACTGTCCAGAACTGCAAAGCGATTTGTTGTGCAGTTTAACCCCTCATCAGACCTACTCTGCACCAAAATGGGAGATGTGTTCTACTTTGTCACCACTACATCAGTAGAACACTGCCCTTGCTCAATGCCCCTTCCCATAAATTGGAATTCACCGTTTGTAGTATCCACACCCAAGCCATCAGCATGCAATTGCAGAATTCCAGCTTGTACAGTTTCAGAATCATGCACATTGAAATCTCCTAATTGATTGTTAGCAGCAACAACACAACTGGATTCCTTATTGCTGGATTCATCCAGACTTGCCTGTGTACCCGGGGCAGCAACATTCATATTGATAACCACGTCCTTCCTCCCTTCCTCCACTGGCACATGATCCATATCAGCGGTTTCCATTGAATGTCCCTGCAACAGTCCCCCTGCTAATGAAGCTTCCGCATCGAAATTCCTGCTATTAAGCATAAGACTGGCTCCTCCATGCTGTAACTCTTCTGTAGTATCAGCCCTACCCATCTTTCCTGCAGAAACATATGCGTTCGGGATAGGACCCAGCCATGAAGATTTCTTACGACAATACTCAGAATCATGGCCTTGTTTACAACATCCAGAGCAATATGGAATCCATGAATCATAAACAATTTTTTGAGCATACCTATATTCTCCTTCAATTACAATCCATACTGTCGCCTGTGGGATTCGTGAGAGATCCATTTCAACACAAATTTTCACAGTCGAGGGATTCGACATGGAAGCTGTCCGCTGGTCGCAACAGATGAACCGACCAATGGAGTTTCCAATCGACCTCAGCAGCCCAGGGTTTTGGAACGGAAGAGGGAGTCCTGGGAGCTGAAGCCAGATCGCCGATTTGGGAGAATCGCGTTTCATGTGATGCTCAAAGGACCATCTAAGGAGATGAAAAGAAAGCTCAGCAGAGACTCTTCGAACACTGGACCATGCCCTACCCAGGTCGTCTTCATCGGCAAAGAAGATAACGAGTTGTCGCGGACCCAAAATCCCTACCTTCGCATGATGCTTCAAACCCCAATCAACATTAACAATCCTGTCGAAATCTTCCACCAGAGGTCGTCACCGCGCGAATCGTGCAATTAAAGTATTAGAGAGTAGCGAAGAGGCTTCCGAAAATTCACTTACCGTTACCGGAATGATGGGTTGGCCAAAGATCCATCCCGGGACCTTCAGGGTGACCTGTATTGCAGGGATGAAAAACCCCGCATCAGGCAAAGGCAGAGGAGAACACACCCTTGACTTAATAGAATCGTCATTCAAAGAGGAAGGAGAGGACCCCTCTCCCCCCGCTGCGGGAGGAGAGGCCACGACGGCCGGCATCAGCGCAGCCTAGGTCGCCGGGAATCTCCATCGAGAGCCTTCGGTCGTCGCCATAGTGGACACTAGTAATTCCTCTTTCCTAATTGCACAAAATAATTGCACCTAATAACAGCGCCAAATATTTTCTGGCAGAAAATATATAAATAGCGCCAATTTATTACGCCAAATAATTGCCCTAAATAATTGCACCAAATACTTGCGCCTAATACTAGTGCCTAATAATAGCGCCAAATAATAGCGCCATATAAAAGTGCTAAATATTTTTTGGTGCCAAATATTCATAATAGCGCCAAATAATAGCACCTATAATAGAATCAAATTATTGCGCCAATAATCGCGCCAATATTTTGCGCTATTATTTTGCGCCAAGTTATAGCGCCAATATTTAAACATTCAATAATCGCACCAATAAAAGTGCCAAAAATAGCACCAATAATAGTGCCAATAATAGCGCCAATATATTGATAGCGCCATTTAATAGCGCAAAATAATAGCACCATATAATAGCGCCAAATATAAGCACCATATAATAGCCCCATATAATAGCGCAAATCATAGCGCCGTATAATAGTGCCAAATATAATAGCGCTAAATAATAGCGCCAATATATCACGCCAATAATAGCGCCAATATATTCGTACCGCCATTTAATAGGGCCAAATAACAGCGCCATGAAATAGTGCCAAATATTAGCGCCAAATGTTAGCACCATATAATAGCGCCATATAATAGCGCCAAATATAATAGTGGCACATAATAGCAACAGATAATAGCGCCAAATAATATCATCAAATAATAGCACCAAATATTTTTTGGTGCCAAATATTCAAAATAGCGGCAAATTATAGCACCAAATTATAGAGCCAATAAAAGAGCCAAATAATAGCGCCAACAATAGTGTCAATATTTGGCGGCAATCTTTGGCGCCAATTTTTGGCGCTATAATTTGGCACCAAATAATAGAGCCAATATTATAATATTCAATAATAGCGCCAAATATTCATAATAATGGAAATATTTTAACATTCAATATAATAGCGCCAAATATATTTTCAGTGTTATTTTAATATTCATAATTACGCCAATATTTTAATAGCACCAATATTTTAATAGCACCAATATTTTAATAGCGCCAAAGTATGGCGCCAAATATTATTTGGCGCTAAATAATAGCCCCAATATTTTACCATTCATTAATATCGCCAAATATTCATAATAGTGCCAATATATTAATTGCGACATATAAATGCGCCTCATAATAGCGCCAAATAATAGCGCCATATATTTTTTGGCGCCAAAAATTCATAATAGCGACAAAAAATTGCGCAAAAAAATAGAACCAAAAAATAGCGCAAAAAAAAGCACCATATACTAGCGCCAATAATAGCGTCAAATAATTGCGCCAATATATTCATAGCACCAAATAATAGCGCCAATATATTCATAATAGCTCCAATAAATAATAGCACTAAAAAATAGCGCCAGTATATTCATAATAGTGCCAATATTAGCACCAATATATTCATAGCGCCATTTATCCATAAAAGCACCAATATATTTATAGCGCCAAATAATAGCGCCTAATAATATCGTCAAAAAATAGCGCTAAATAATTGCGCCAAATAATTGTGCCAAATAATAGCGCCAATATTTTAACATTCATTAATAGCGCCAAATATTCATAATAGCACCAATATATTAATAGTGCCAATATATTAATAGAGTCAAGTAATTGTGCCCAATAATAGCGCCAAATAATAGCGCCCAATAATTGCACCAAATATTTGCACAAAATAACTACGCCAAATAATAGCACTAATTAATACCGCCAAATAATAGTGCCATATAATGGCGCCAAATATTTTTTGCCACCAAATTTTCATAATAGCGCCAAAAAATAGCGCCAAAAAATAGCATCAATAATAGCGCCGATATATTCATAATAGTGCCAATATATAATAGTGCCAAATAATAGCGCCTATATATTCATAATAGTGCCAATAATAGCGCCAATATATTCATAGCTCTATTTATTCATAATAGCTCAAATATATTTATAGCGCAAAATAATAGCATCTGATAATAGCGCTAAATAATTGCGCCCAATAATGGCGCCTAATAACAACGCCAAATAATTGCACCATATAATTGTGCCAAATATTTTTTGGCGCAAAATATATAAATAGCACCAATATATTGCACCAAATAATTGTGCCAAATATTTGCGCCATATAATAGCGCCAAATATTCATAATAGCACCAAATAATAGTGCAAAATAATAGCGCCAAATAATAGCACCCATAATAGCATCAAATTATGGCGCCAATAATCACGCCAATATTTGGCGGTATTATTTTGTGCTAAATTATAGCGCCAATATTTAAACATTCAATAATAGCACCAATAAAAGTACCAATAACAACACCGATAATAGAGCCAATAATAGTTCCATTATATAGCACCAATAATAGTTCCAATATATTGATTGCGCCATTTAATAGCGCCAAATAATAGCACTGTATAATAGCGCTAAATATTGGCGCCATATAATAGTGCCATATAATAGGGCCATATAATAGGGCCAAATAATAGCGCCATATAGTAGTGCCAAATATAATAGCGCCAAATACTAGCGCCAATATATAGCGCCAATTATATCACCAATATATTCATAGCCCCATTTAATAGGGACAAATAATAGCACCATATAACAGCGCCAAATATTAGCGCCATATAATAGCGCGATATAATAGCGCCATATAATAGCGCCAAATAATAGCGCCATATACTAGCGCCAGATATAATAGCGCCAAATAATAGCGCCTAATAATTTCGCCAAATAATAGCCCCAAATATTTGGGGCCAAATATTCATAATAGCGCCAAATAATAGCGCCAAATAATAGTGCCAAATAATAGTGCCATATAATAGCATCAAATAATAGCGCCAAATAATTGTGCCAAATAATTGCGCCAGATAATTGCGCCAAATATGTGCGCAAAAATAATTTCGCCTAATAACAGCAGCAAATAATAGCGCCATATAATAGCACCAAATTTTTTTTTGGTGCAAAATATATAAATAGTGCAAAATAATTGCGCCAAATATTTACGCCAAATAACTGCGCCAAATAATAGCGCCAAATAATACCGCAAAATAATTCCACCATATAATAGCGCCAAATGTTTTTTGGCACCAAATATACATAATAGTGCCAAAAATAGTGTTATATAATAGCGATATATAATTGCGCCTAATAATAGCTCCATATAATAGTGCCTAATATTTTATGGAGCCAAATATTCATAATAGCGCCAAATAATAGTGCCAAAATTATAGCGCCAAATAATAGCGCCAACAATAGCATCAAATTATGGCGCCAATAATCACGCCAATATTTGGCGCTATTATTTTGCGCCAAATAATAGCATCAAATTATGGCGCCAATAATCGCGCCAATATTTGGCGCAATTATTTTGCGCCAAATAATAACATCAATATTTAAAAATTCAATAATAGCGCCAACAAAAGCCCAAATAACAGCACCAATAATAGCGCCAATAATAGCGCCAATATATAGCGCCAATAATAGTGCCAATATATTGATAGCCCCATTTAATAGCGCCAAACAATAGCGTCATATAATAGCGCCAAATATTAGCGCCATATAATAGCGCCATATAATAGCGCCAAATAATAGCGCCATATAATAGCGCCAAATATAATAGCGCCAAATAATAGCGCCAATATATATCCCCAATAATAGCGCCAATATATTCATATCTCCATTTAATATGGCCAAATAATAGCGCCATATAATAGCGACAAATATTATTGCCATATAATAACGCCAAATATTAGCACCATATAATAGCGCTAAATAATAGCGACGTATAATAGCACCAAATATAATAGCGCCAAATAACAGTGCGAAATAATAACGCCATATGATATCGCCAAATAATAGAACCAAATATTTGGTGCCAAATATTCATAATAGCGCCAAATAATAGCGCCAAATAATAGTGCCAATAATAGCGCCCAATAACAGAGCCAAATATTCATAATAGCGCCAAATATTTGGCGCCATATATTCATAGTAGTGCCAAATATTTTTTGGTGTTAAATATTCATAATACCACCAAATAATGACGCAAAATTATAATGCCAATAAAAGCAACAAATAATAGCACCAATAATAGCGTCAATATTTGGCGCCAATATTTGGCCCCAATAATATTTGGCACTAATAGCGCCAATATTTTAACATCCAATATATTTTCAGTGTTATTTTAACATTCAGTATAATAGCGCCAAATATATTTTTAGGGTTATTTTAATATTCATAATATCGCCAATATTTTAATAGCGCAAATAATAGCCCCAAATAATAGTGCCAAATATTATTTTTCACCACATAATAGCGCCAAATATTATTTTGCGCCAAAAAATAGTGCTAATATTTTAACATTAATTAATAGCGCCAAATATTCATAATTGCGCCAATATATTTATATAGAGGAAAATAATTGCGTCTAATAACTGCACCAAATAATAGCGCCATATAATAGCACTAAATATTTTTTTGGCGCCAAATATTCATAATAGCGCCAAAAAATAGCCCCATATAATAGCACCAATAATAGTGCCAAATAATAGCGTCAACAATAGCACCAATATATTCATAGTGCCAATATATTCATAATAGCGCCAATATTTAATAACGCCAAATAATGGCACCAAAATATTCATAATAGTGCCAATAATAGCGCCAATATATTCATAGTGCCATTTATTCATAATAGCGCTAATATATTTATAGCGCAAAATAATTGCGTCTAATAATAGCGCCAAATAATAGAGCAAAATAATAGCGCCAAATAAAAGCGCCAAATAATTGCATCAAATAATTGCGCAAAATAATTGGGCCTAATAACAGCGCCAAATATTTTTTGGAGAAAAATATATAAATTGCGCCAATATATTTTTCCTAATAATTGCGCCAAATTATTGCGCCTAAAAATAGCGTCAAATAATAGCGCCATATAATAGCGCCAAATATTCATAATAGCGCCAAATAATAGCGCCAATATTTAAACATTCAATAATAGCGCCAATACAAGTGCCAATAATAGCACCAATGATAGAGCCAATAATAGCGCTAATATATTGCACCAATAATAGTGCCAATATATTCATAGCGCCAAATAATGGCGCCATATAATAGTGCCAAATATTAGCGGCATATAATAGCACCAAATAATATCGCCAAATAATAGCACCAAATATTTGGTACCAAATATTCATAATAGCGCCAAATAATAGTGCCAAGTATTCATAATAGCACCAAGTATTCATAATACCACCAATATTTTAACATTCAATATATTTTCAGTGTTATTTTAACATTCAATATAATAGAGCCAAATTTATTTTTAGTGTTATATTAATATTCATAATAGCGCCAATATTTTAATAGCGCCAATATTTTAATAGCGCCAATAATAGCACCAAATAAGAGCGCCAAATATTATTTGGCGCCAAACAATAGCGCAAAATAATAGCGCCAAAAAATAGCGCCAATATTTTAACCTTCATTAATAGCACCATATATTCCTAATAACGCCAATATATTAATAGCAGCAAATAATTGTGCCTAATAATAGCGCCAAATAATAGCGCTAAATAATTGCACCAAATATTTGCGCCAAATATTTTTTGGCACAAAATATTCATAATAGCGCCAAAAAATAGCGCAAAAAAATAGCGCTATATAATAGCACCAATCATAGTACCAAATAATAACGCCAATAATAGCCCCAATATATTCATAGCGCCAAATAATAGCGCCAATATATTCATAAAAGCGCCAATATATTATAGCGCCAAATAATAGCGCTAGTATATTTATAGCGCCAAATAATTGCACCTAATAATATTGCCAAATAATTGCGCCATATAATTGCTCCAAATAATAGTGCCAATATTTTAACATTTATTAATAGCGCCAAATATTCATAATAGCGCCAATATATTAATAGCGCCAAATAAGTGCGCCTAATAATAGTGCCAAATAATAGCGCCAAATAAGTGCGCCAAATATTTGAGCCAAATAACTGCGCCAAATAATAACATCAAAAATAGCACCATGTAATAGCGCCAAATATTTTTTGGTGCCAAATTTTCATAATAGCGCCACATAATAGCGCCAAATAATAGCGCCAAATAATAGCACCAATAATAGCGTCAAATTATGGCGCCAATAAGAGCACCAATATGTTCATAGCGCAAAATAATAGAGCCAATATATTCATAATAGTGCCAATATATAATAGCGCCAAATAATAGTGTCAATATATTCATAATATTTCCAAAAATAGCGCCAAAAATAGCGCCAATATATTCATAGCACCATTTATTCAAAATAGCGCCAATATATTTATATCACAAAATAATTGCGCCTAATAATAGCGTCAAATAATAACACCAAATAATTGCGCCAAATAATTGTGCCAAAAAATTGCGCCAAATAATTGCGCAAAATAATTGTGCCTAATAACAGCGCAAAATAATATGAGCATATAATAACGCCAAATATTTTTTGGCAGAAAATATATAAATAGCACCAATTTATTGCGCCAAATAATTGCCATAAATAATTGTGCCAAATACTTGCGCCTAATACTTGTGCCTAATAATAGCGCCATATAAAAGCGCCAAATATTTTTTGGCGCCAAATAATCGCGCCAAATAATAGCACCTATAATAGCCCCAAATATAATAGTGCCAAATAATCTCGCCAATATATAACGCCAATAATAGCACCAATATATTCATAGCGCCATTTAATAGGGCCAAATAATAGCGCCATATAATAGCGCCGAATATTAGGGTCATATAATAGCACCATATAATAGTTCCAAATAATAGCACCATATAATAGCGCCAAATATATAAGCGCCAAATAATAGCGCCAAATAATAGGGCCAAATAATATCGCCAAATAATAGCGCCAAATATTTGGCTCCAAATACTCATAATAGCGCCAAATAATGGGGCCAACAATGGACCCAAATAATATAACCAAATATTCATAATAGCACCAAATATTTGGCGCCATATATTCATAGTAGTGCCAAATATTTTTTTGCGGCAAATATTCATAATAGCGCCAAATTATAGCGCCAAATTATAGCGCCAATATTTTCACCTAATAATAGCACCAAAAAATAGCGACACAAAATTACGCCAAATAATTGCACCAAATAATAGCGCCAATATTTTAACATTCATTAATATCGCCAAATATTAATAATAGCACCAATATATTAATAGCGTCAAATAATTGCGCCTAATAATAACGCCAAATAATAGTGCCAAATAATAGCGGCAAATATGTGCACAAAATAACTACGCCAAATAATAGCGCCAAATAATACCGCCAAATAATAGTGCCATATAATGGCGCCAAATATTTTTTGGCGCCAAATATTCATAATAGCACCAAAAAATAGCGCCAAAAAATAGTGCCAATAATTGCGCCAATATATTCATAACGCCAAATAATAGCGCCAATATATAATAGGTCCAAATAATAGTGCCATATAATAGCACCAAATATTTTTTGGTGCAAAATATATAAATTGCGCCAATATATTGCGCCAAATAATTACACCAAATAATTGCGCCAAATAATTGGACCAAAAAATAGCGCCAAATAATAGCGCCAAGAATAGAGCCAATATATTTATAGCGCCAAATAATAGCACCAATATATAATAGCGCCAAATAATAGAGCCAATATATTAATAATAGTTCCAATAATAGCTCCAATATATTCATAGCTCCATTAATTCATAATAGCACAAATATATTTATAGCAAAAAATAATAGCGCAAAATAATAGCGCCAAATAATAGCGCCAATATATTCATAATAGTGGCAATAATAGCGCCAATATATTCATAGCACCATTTATTCATAATATCGCCTAATATTTATAGCGCAAAATAATTGCGCCTAATAATAGCGCCAAATTATTGCTCCAAATAATTGCGCAAAATAATTGTGCCAAATAATTGCACCCAATAATTGCGCTAAATAATTGCGTCTAATAACAGCGCCAAATAATAGCTACATATAACAGCGGCAAATATTTTTTGGCGCAAAATATATAAATAGCACCAATATATTGCGCCAAATAATTGAACCAAATAATTGCGCCTAATAATAGCGCCAAATAATAGTCCAAAATATTTTTTGGCGCCAAATATTCATAATAGCGCAAAATAATAGTGCCAAATAATAGCTCTGATAATAGAGTCAAATTATGGCAGCAATAATCGCGCCAATATTTGGCGCCAATATTTTGCGCCAAATAATAACGCCAATATTTAAACATTCAATAATCGCACCAATAAAAGCGTCAATAACAGCACCAATAATAGCGCAAATAATGGTGCCAATATATAGAACCAATATATTCATAGCACCATTTAATAGCGCCAAATAATAGCACCATATAATAGTGCCATATAATAGCGCCATATAATAGCACCATATAATGGCGCCAAATAATAGCGCCATATAATAGCTCCGATTATAATAGGGCCAAATAATCACGCCAATATATAGCGCCAATAATAGCGCCAATATATTTATAGCGCCATTTAATAGGGCCAAATAGTATAGCCATATAATAGCTCCAAATATTAGGGCCATATAATAGCACCATATAATAGCGCCAAATAATAGCGCCAAATATAATAGCTTCAAATAATATCGCCAAATATTTGGTGCCAAATATTCATAATAGCGCCAAATAATATTGCCAATAATAGCTCCAAATAATAGAGCCAAATATTCATAATAGCACCAATTATTTGGCGCCATATATTCATAGTAGTGCCAAATATTTTTTGGCGCCAAATATTCATAATAGCACTAAATAATAGTGCCAAATTATAGCTTAAATAAAAGCACCATATAATAGCGCCAATAATAGCGTCAATATTTGGAAACAATAATATTTGGGGCCGATATTTGGTGCCAATATTTGGCGCTATTATTTGGTGCCAAATAATAGCGCCAATATTTTAACATTCAATAATAGCACCAAATATTCATAATAGCGCCAATATTTTAACATTCAATATATTTTCAGTGTTATTTTAACATTCAATATAATAGCACCAAATATATTTTCAGTGTTATTTTAATATTCATAATAGCACCAATATTTTAATAGCACCAATATTTTAATAGCACCAATATTTTAATAGCGCCAATAATAGCGCCATAGAATGGCGCCAAATATTATTTGGTGCCAAATAATAGCGCCAATATTTTAACATTCATTAATAGCACCAAATATTCATAATAGTTCCAATATATTAATAGCGGCATATAATTGCGCCTAATAATAGCGCCAAATAAGTGCGCCAAATATTTGCGCCAAATAACTGCGCCAAATAATAGTGCCAAATAACATCCCCATATAATAGCGCCAAATATTTTTTTGTGAAAAATATATAAATAGCGCCAATATATTCATAGCGCCAAACAATAGCGCCAAATAATTGCGCCAAATAAGAGCGCCAAATAATTGCGCCATATAACAGCGCCAAATAATAGGGCCATATAATAGCGCCAAATATTTTTTGGTGCAAAATATATAAATAGCACCAATATATTCATAGCGCCAAATAATTGAGCCAAATAATTGCCCCTAACAATAGCTCCAAAAAATAGCGCCAAATAATTGCGCCAAATAATTGCGCCAGATAATTGCGCCAAATACATGCGCAAAATAATTTCGCCTAATAACAGCGGCAAATAATAGCACCATATAACAGCACCAAATTTTTTTGGGCGCAAAATATATAAATAGCGCCAAATAATTGTGCCAAATATTTACGCCAAATAAGTGCACCAAATAATAGCGCCAAATAATACCGCAAAATAATACCGCCATATAATAGCGCCAAATATTTTTTGGCACCAAATATACATAATAGCACCAAAAAATAGTGCTATATAATAGCAACATATAATTGCACCTAATAATAGCTCCATATAATAGTGCCTAATATTTTTTGGCGCCAAATATTCATAATAGTGCCAAATAATAGCGCCAAAATTATAGCGCCAAATAATAGCGCCAACAATAGCATCAAATTATGGCGCCAATAATCGCGCCAATATTTGGCGCGATTATTTTGCACCAAATAATAACGCCAATATTTAAACATTCAATAATAGCGTCAATAAAAGCCCCAATAACAGCACCAATAATAGCACCAATAATAGTGCCAATATATAGCGCCAATAGTAGTGGCAATATATTCATAGCGCCATTTAATAGCGCCAAACAATAGCGCCATATAATAACGCCAAATATTAGCGCCATATAATAGTGCCATATAATAGCGCCATATAATAGCGCCATATAATAACGCCATATAATAGCGCCAAATATAATAGCGCCAAATAAAAAGGCCAATATATATACCCAATAATAGCGCCAATATATTCATATCGCCATTTAATATGGCCAAATAATAGCGCCATATAATAACGACAAATATTATTGCAATATAATAACGCCAAATATTAGCACAATATAATAGCACCAAATAATAGCGATGTATAATAGCGCCAAATAATAGTGCGAAAGAATAACGACAGATAATATCGCCAAATAATGGAACCAAATATTTGGCACCAAATATTCATAATAGCGCCAAATAATAGTGCCAAATAATAGTGCCAATAATAGCACCCAATAACAGAGCCAAATATTCATAACAGCGCCAAATATTTGGCGCCATATATTCATAGTAGCGCCAAATATTTTTTGGCGTAAAATATTCATAATACCTCCAAATAATGACGCCAAATTATAACGCCAATAAAATCACCAAATAATAGCACCAATAATAGCACCAATATTTGGCGCCAATATTTGGCCCCAATAATATTTGGCGCTAATAGCGCCAATATATTAACATTCAATATATTTTCAGTGTTATTTTAACATTCAATATAATAGCGCCAAATATATTTTCAGTGTTATTTTAATATTCATAATAGCTCCAATATTTTAATAGCGCCAATAATAGCACCAAATAATAGCGCCAAATATTATTTTTCACCACATAATAGCGCCAAATATTATTTTGCGCCAAAAAATAGTACTAATATTTTAACATTAATTAATAGTGCCAAATATTCATAATTGCGCCAATATATTTATATAGCGGAAAATAATTGCGTCTAATAACTGCGCCAAATAATAGCACCAAATAATAGCGCCATATAATAGCACTAAATATTTTTTGGTTCCAAATATACATAATAGCGCCAAAAAATAGCCCCATATAATAGTACTAATAATAGCACCAAATAATAGCATCAACAATAGCGCCAATATATTCATAGCGCCAAATAATTGCGCCAATATATTCATAATAGCGCCAATATATAATAACGCCAAATAATAGCACCAATATATTCATAATAGTGCCAATAATAGTGCCAATAATAGCGCCAATATATTCATAGCGCCATTTATTCATAATATGTCCAATATATTTATAGCGCAAAATAGTTGCGCCAAATAATAGCGCCAAATAGTAGAGCAAAATAATAGCGCCAAATAAAAGCGCCAAATAATTGCATCAAATAATTGCGCAAAATAATTGGGCCTAATAACAGCGCCAAATAATAGCGCCACATAATAGCGCCAAATATTTTTTGGAGCAAAATATATAAATTGCGCCAATATATTTGGCCTAATAATTGCGCCAAATTATTGCGCCTAATAATAGCATCAAATAATAGCGCCATATAATAGCACAAAATATTCATAATATCGCCAAATAATGGTGCCAAATAATAGCGCCAAATAATAGAGCCAATAATAGTGTCAAATTATGGTGCCAATAATCGTGCTAATATTTGGCACCAATATTTGGCGCCAAATAATAGCGCCAATATTTAAACATTCAATAATAACGCCAATACAAGTGCCAATAATAGCGCCAATAATAGCGCCAATATATAGCGCCAATAATAGCGCCAATATATTCATAGCGCCAAATAATGGCGCCATATAATAATGCCAAATATTAGCAGCATATAATAGCACCAAATAATATCGCCAAATAATAGAACCAAATATTTGGTGCCAAATATTCATAATAGAGACAAATAATAGCACCAAATAATAGTGCCATGTATTTATAATAACACCAAGTATTCATAATAGCACCAATATTTTAACATTCAATACATTTTCAGTGTTATTTTATCTTTCAATATAATAGAGCCAAATATATTTTCAGTGTTATTTTAATATTCATAATAGCGCCAATATTTTAATAGCTCCAATATTTTAATCGCCCCAATAATAGCACCAAATAAGAGCCCCAAATATTAATTGGCGCCAAATAATAGCGCAAAATAATAGCGCCAAAAAATAGCACCAATATTTTAACCATCATTAATAGCACCATATATTCCTAATAGCGCCAATATATTAACAGCGGTAAATAATTGTGCCTAATAATAGCGCCAAATAATAGCGCTAAATAATTACACAAAATATTTGCACCAAATATTTTTTGGCACAAAATATTCATAATAGTGCCAAATAATAGCGCAAAAAAATAGCACTATATAATAGCGCCAATCATAGCGCCAAATAATAGCGCCAATAATAGCGGCAATATATTCATAGTGCCAAATAATAGCACCAATATATTCATAATAGCGCCAATATATTATAGAGCCAAATAATAGCGCCAGTATATTTATAGCGCTAAATAATTGCGCCTAATAATAGTGCCAAATAATTGCGCCATATAATTGCTCCAAATAATAGTGCCAATATTTTCACATTCATTAATAGCGCCAAATATTCATAATAGCGCCAATATATTAATAGCGCCAAATAAGTGCGCCTAATAAGAGCGCCAAATAATAGCGCCAAATAAGTGCGCCAAATATTTGATCCAAATAACTGCGCTAAATAATAGCGCCAAAAATAGCACCATATAATAGCGCCAATTATTTTTTGGTGCCAAATATTCATAATAGCGCCAAATAATAGCGCAAAATAATAGCTTCAAATTATGGCGCTAATAAGAGCACCAATATATTCATAGCGCCAAATAATAGAGCCAATATATTCATAATAGTGCCAATCTATAATAGTGCCAAATAATAGTGTCAATATATTCATAATAGTTCCAACAATAAAGCCAAAAATAGTGCCAATATATTTATATCGCAAAATAATTGCGCCTAATAATAGCGTCAAATAATAGCGCCAAATAATTGTGCCAAATAATTGCACCAAATAATTGCGCCAAATAATTGCACAAAATAATTGCGCATAATAACAGCGCCAAATAATATGAGCATATAATAGTGCCAAATATTTTCTGGCAGAAAATATATAAATAGCGCCAATTTATTATGCCAAATAATTGCCCTAAATAATTGCGCCAAATACTTGCGCCTAATAATTGTGCCTAATAATAGCGCCAAATAATAGCGCCATATAAAAGCGCTAAATATTTTTTGGTGCCAAATATTCATAATAGCGCCAAATAATAGCACCTATAATAGCATCAAATTATTGCGCCAATAATCGCGCCAATATTTTGTGCTATTATTTTGCGCCACGTTATAGCGCCAATATTTAAACATTCAATAATCGCACCAATAAAAGTGCCAAAAATAGCACCAATAATAGTTCCAATAATAGCGCCAATATATTGATAGCGCCATTTAATAGCGTAAAATAATAGCACCATATAATAGCGCCAAATATAAGCACCATATAATAGCCCCATATAATAGCTCAAATCATAGCGCCGTATAATAGTGCCAAATATAATAGAGCTAAATAATAGCGCCAATATATCACGCCAATAATAGCGCCAATATATTCGTACCGCCATTTAATAGGGCCAAATAACAGCGCCATGAAATAGTGCCAAATATTAGCGCCAAATGTTAGCACCATATAATAGCGCCATATAATAGCGCCAAATATAATAGTGGCACATAATAGCATCAGATAATAGCGCCAAATAATATCATCAAATAATAGCACCAAATATTTGGCGCCAAATATTCACAATAGCGCCAAATAATATCGCAAATAATAACGCCAAATAATAGATCCAAATATTCATAATAGCACCAAATATTTGGCGCCATATATTCATAGTAGCACCAAATATTTTTTGGTGCCAAATATTCAAAATAGCGGCAAATTATAGCACCAAATTATAGAGCCAATAAAAGAGCCAAATAATAGCGCCAACAATAGTGTCAATATTTGGCGGCAATCTTTGGCGCCAATTTTTGGCGCTATAATTTGGCACCAAATAATAGAGCCAATATTATAATATTCAATAATAGCGCCAAATATTCATAATAATGGCAATATTTTAACATTCAATATAATAGCGCCAAATATATTTTCAGTGTTATTTTAATATTCATAATTGCGCCAATATTTTAATAGCACCAATATTTTAATAGCACCAATATTTTAATAGCGCCAAAGTATGGCGCCAAATATTATTTGGCGCTAAATAATAGCCCCAATATTTTACCATTCATTAATATCTCCAAATATTCATAATAGTGCCAATATATTAATAGCGACATATAAATGCGCCTCATAATAGCGCCAAATAATAGCGCCAAATAATAGCGCCATATATTTTTTGGCGCCAAAAATTCATAATAGCGAAAAAAAATTGCGCAAAAAAATAGTGCCAAAAAATAGCGCAAAAAAAGCACCATATACTAGCGCCAATAATAGCGCCAAATAATTGCGCCAATATATTCATAGCACCAAATAATAGCGCCAATATATTCATAATAGCTCCAATAAATAATAGCACTAAAAAATAGCACCAGTATATTCATAATAGTACCAATATTAGCATCAATATATTCATAGCACCATTTATCCATAAATGCACCAATATATTTATAGCGCCAAATAATAGCGCCTAATAATATCGTCAAATAATAGCGCTAAATAATTGCGCCAAATAATTGTGCCAAATAATAGCGCCAATATTTTAACATTCATTAATAGCGCGAAATATTCATAATAGCACCAATATATTAATAGTGCCAATATATTAATAGAGTCAAGTAATTGTGCCCAATAATAGCGCCAAATAATAGTGCCAAATAATTGAACCAAATATTTGCACAAAATAACTACGCCAAATAATAGCACTAATTAATACCGCCAAATAATAGTGCCATATAATGGCGCCAAATATTTTTTGCCACCAAATTTTCATAATAGCGCCAAAAAATAGCGCCAAAAAATAGCATCAATAATAGCGCCGATATATTCATAATAGTGCCAATATATAATAGTGCCAAATAATAGCGCCTATATATTCATAATAGTGCCAATAATAGCGCCAATATATTCATAGCTCTATTTATTCATAATAGCTCAAATATATTTATAGCGCAAAATAATAGCATCTGATAATAGCGCTAAATAATTGCACCCAATAATGGCGCCTAATAACAACGCCAAATAATTGCGCCATATAATCGTGCCAAATATTTTTTGGCACAAAATATATAAATAGCACCAATATATTGCACCAAATAATTGTGCCAAATAATTGCGCCAAATAATTGCGCCATATAATAGCGCCAAATATTCATAATAGCACCAAATAATAGTTCCAAATAATAGCGCCAAATAATAGCGCCCATAATAGCATCAAATTATGGCGCCAATAATCACGCCAATATTTGGCTGTATTATGTTGCGCTAAATTATAGCGCCAATATTTAAACATTCAATAATAGCACCAATAAAAGTGCCAATAACAACACTGATAATAGAGCCAATAATAGTGCCATTATATAGCACCAATAATAGTTCCAATATATTGATTGCGCCATTTAATAGCGCCAAATAATAGCACTGTATAATAGCGCCAAATATTGGTGCCATATAATAGTGCCATATAATAGGGCCATATAATAGGGCCAAATAATAGCGCCATATAGTAGTGCCAAATATAATAGCGCCAAATACTAGCGCCAATATATAGCGCCAATTATATCACCAATATATTCATAGCCCCATTTAATAGGGCCAAATAATAGCGCCATATAATAGTGCCAAATATTAGCGCTATATAATAGCGCGATATAATAGCGCCATATAATAGCGCCAAATAATAGCGCCATATACTAGCGCCAGATATAATAGCGCCAAATAATAGCGCCTAATAATTTCGCCAAATAATAGCCCCAAATATTTGGGGCCAAATATTCATAATAGCGCCAAATAATAGTGCCAAATCATAGTGCCAAATAATAGCGCCATATAATAGAATCAAATAATAGCGCCAAATAAATGTGCCAAATAATTGCGCCAGATAATTGTGCCAAATATGTGCGCAAAATAATTTCGCCTAATAACAGCAGCAAATAATAGCGCCATATAATAGCACCAAATTTTTTTGCCGCAAAATATATAAATAGTGCCAAATAATTGCGCCAAATATTTACGCCAAATAACTGCGCCAAATAATAGCGCCAAATAATACCGCAAAATAATACCACCATATAATAGCGCCAAATGTTTTTTGGCACCAAATATACATAATAGTGCCAAAAAATAGTGCTATATAATAGCAATATATAATTGTGCCTAAAAATAGCTCCATATAATAGTGCCTAATATTTTCTGGCGCCAAATATTCATAATAGCGCCAAATAATAGCGCCAAAATTATAGCGCCAAATAATAGCGCCAACAAAAGCATCAAATTATGGCGCCAATAATCGCGCCAATATTTGGCGCTATTATTTTGCGCCAAATAATAACATCAAATTATGGCGCCAATAATCGTGCCAATATTTGGCGCTATTATTTTGCGCCAAATAATAACATCAATATTTAAACATTCAATAATAGCGCCAATAAAAGTCCAAATAACAGCACCAATAATAGCGCCAATAATAGCGCCAATATATAGCGCCAATAATAGTGCCAATATATTGATAGCCCCATTTAATAGCGCCAAACAATAGCGCCATATAATAGCACCAAATATTAGCGCCATATAATAGCGCCATATAATAGCGCCATATAATAGCGCCAAATAATAGCGCCATATAATAGCGCCAAATATAATAGCGCCAAATAATAGCGCCAATATATATCCCCAATAATAGCGCCAATATATTCATATCGCCATTTAATATGGCCAAATAATAGCGCCATATAATAACGACAAATATTATTGCCATATAATAACGCCAAATATTAGCACCATATAATAGCGCCAAATAATAGCGACGTATAATAGCACCAAATATAATAGCGCCAAATAACAGTGCGAAATAATAACGCCATATAATATCGCCAAATAATAGAACCAAATATTTGGCGCCAAATATTCATAATAGCGCCAAATAATAGCGCCAAATAATAGTGCCAATAATAGCGCCCAATAACAGAGCCAAATATTCATAATAGCGCCAAATATTTGGCGCCATATATTCATAGTAGTGCCAAATATTTTTTGGTGTTAAATATTCATAATACCACCAAATAATGACGCCAAATTATAACACCAATAAAAGCACCAAATAATAGCACCAATAATAGCGTCAATATTTGGCGCCAATATTTGGCCCCAATAACATTTGGCACTAATAGCGCCAATATTTTAACATCCAATATATTTTCAGTGTTATTTTAACATTCAATATAATAGCGCCAAATATATTTTTAGGGTTATTTTAATATTCATAATATCGCCAATATTTTAATAGCGCCAATAATAGCACCAAATAATAGTGCCAAATATTATTTTTCACCACATAATAGCGCCTAATATTATTTTGCGCCAAAAAATAGTGCTAATATTTTAACATTAATTAATAGCGCCAAATATTCATAATTGCGCCAATATATTTATATAGCGGAAAATAATTGCGTCTAATAACTGCGCCAAATAATAGCGCCATATAATAGCACTAAATATTTTTTTGGCGCCAAATATTCATAATAGCGCCAAAAAATAGCCCCATATAATAGCACCAATAATAGCGCCAAATAATAGCGTCAAAAATAGCACCAATATATTCATAGCGCCAATATATTCATAATAGCGCCAATATTTAATAACGCCAAATAATGGCACCAAAATATTCATAATAGTTCCAATAATAGCGCCAATATATTCATAGTGCCATTTATTCATAATAGCGCAAATATATTTATAGCGCATAATAATTGCGTCTAATAATAGCGCCAAATAATAGAGAAAAATAATAGCGCCAAATAAAAGCGCCAAATAATTGCATCAAATAATTGCGCAAAATAATTGGGCCTAATAACAGCGCCAAATATTTTTTGGAGAAAAATATATAAATTGCGCCAATATATTTGTCCTAATAATTGCGCCAAATTATTGCACCTAATAATAGCGTCAAATAATAGCGCCTTATAATAGCGCCAAATATTCATAATAGCGCCAGATAATGGTGCCAAATAATAGCACCAATATTTAAACATTCAATAATAGCGCCAATACAAGTGCCAATAATAGCACCAATGATAGAGCCAATAATAGCGCTAATATATTGCACCAATAATAGTGCCAATATATTCATAACGCCAAATAATGGCGCCATATAATAGTGCCAAATATTAGCGGCATATAATAGCACCAAATAATATCACCAAATAATAGCACCAAATATTTGGTACCAAATATTCATAATAGCGCCAAATAATAGCGCCAAATAATAGTGCCAAGTATTCATAATAGCACCAAGTATTCATAATAGCACCAATATTTTAACATTCAATATATTTTCAGTGTTATTTTAACATTCAATATAATAGAGCCAAATTTATTTTTAGTGTTATTTTAATATTCATAATAGCACCAATATTTTAATAGCGCCAATAATAGCACCAAATAAGAGCACCAAATATTATTTGGCGCCAAATAATAGCGCAAAATAATAGCGCCAAAAAATAGCGCCAATATTTTAACCTTCATTAATAGCACCATATATTCCTAATAACGCCAATATATTAATAGCGACAAATAATTGTGCCTAATAATACCGCCAAATAATAGCGCTAAATAATTGCACCAAATATTTGCGCCAAATATTTTTTGGCGCAAAATATTCATAATAGCGCCAAAAAATAGCGCAAAAAATAGCGCTATATAATAGCACCAATCATAGTGCCAAATAATAGCGCCAATAATAGCCCCAATATATTCATAGCGCCAAATAATAGCACCAATATATTCGTAAAAGCGCCAATATATTATAGCGCCAAATAATAATGCCAGTATATTTATAGTGCCAAATAATTGCACCTAATAATAGTGCCAAATAATTGCGCCATATAATTGCTCCAAATAATTGTGCCAATATTTTAACATTTATTAATAGCGCCAAATATTCATAATAGCGCCAATATATTAATAGCGCCAAATAAGTGCGCCTAATAATAGTGCCAAATAATAGCGCCAAATAAGTGCGCCAAATATCTGAGCCAAATAACTGCGCCAAATAATAGCATCAAAAATAGCACCATGTAATAGCGCCAAATATTTTTTGGTGCCAAATTTTCATAATAGCGCCAAATAATAGCGCCAAATAATAGCACCAATAATAGCGTCAAAGTATGGCGCCAATAAGAGCACCAATATGTTCATAGCGCAAAATAATAGAGCCAATATATTCATAATAGTGCCAATATATAATAGCGCCAAATAATAGCACCAATAATAGCGTCAAATTATGGCGCCAATAAGAGCACCAATATATTTATATCACAAAATAATTGCGCCTAATAATAGCATCAAATAATAACACCAAATAATTGCGCAAAATAATTGTGCCAAAAAATTGCGCCAAATAATTGCGCAAAATAATTGTGCCTAATAACAGCGCAAAATAATATGAGCATATAATAACGCCAAATATTTTTTGGCAGAAAATATATAAATAGCACCAATTTATTGCGCCAAATAATTTCCCTAAATAATTGTTCCAAATACTTGCGCCTAATACTTGTGCCTAATAATAGCTCCAAATAATAGCGCCATATAAAAGCGCCAAATATTTTTTGGCGCCAAATATTCATAATGGCGCCAAATAATCGCGCCAAATAATAGCACCTATAATAGCATCAAATTATTGCGCCAATAATCGCGCCAATATTTTGCGCTATTATTTTGCGCCAAATTATAGCACCAATATTTAAACATTCAATAATCACGCCAATAAAAGTTCCAATAACAGCTCCTATAATAGCGCCAATAATAGCGCCAATATATTGATAGCGCCATTTAATAGCACAAAATAATAACACCATATCATAGCGCCAAATATAAGCGCCATATAATAGCCCCATATAATAGCGCAAATCATAGCGCCGTATAATAGTGCCAAATATAATAGCACCAATATATCACGCCAATAATAGCGCTAACATATTCTTAGCGCCATTTAATAGGGCCAAATAACAGCGCCATGAAATAGCAAGAAATATTAGCGCCAAATATTAGCGCCATATAATAGCGCCATATAATAGCGCCATATAATAGCGCCATATAATAGCGCCATATAATAGCTCCAAATATAATAGTGGAACATAATAGCATCAGATAATAGCGCCAAATAATATCACCAAATAATAGCACCAAATATTTGGCACCAAATATTCACAATAGCGCCAAATAATAGTGCAAATAATAGCGCCAAATAATAGATCCAAATATTCATAATAGCACCAAATATTTGGCTCCATATATTCATAGTAGCGCCAAATATTTTTTGGTGCCAAATATTCATAATAGCGGCAAATTATAGCGCCAAATTATAGAGCCAATAAAAGCGCCAAATAATAGCGCCAATAATAGCGTCAATATTTGGCGGCAATCTTTGGCGCTATAATTTTGCGCCAAATAATAGCACCAATATTATAACATTCAATAATAGCGCCAAATATTCATAATAATGGCAATATTTTAACATTCAATATAATAGCGCCAAATATATTTTCAGTGTTATTTTAATATTCATAATAGCACCAATATTTTAATAGCACCAATATTTTAATAGCACCAATATTTTAATAGCGCCAATAATAGTGCCAAAGTATGGTGCCAAATATTATTTGGCGCTAAATAATAGCCCCAATATTTTACCATTCATTAATATCGCCAAATATTCATAATAGTGCCAATATATTAATAGCGGCATATAAATGTGCCTCGTAATAGCGCCAAATAATAGCGCCAACTAATAGCGCCAAATAATAGCGCCATATATTTTTTTGCGCCAAATATTCATAATAGCGACAAAAAATTGCGCAAAAAAATAGCGCCAAAAAAATAGCGCAAAAAAAGCGCCATATATTAGCGCCAATAATAGCGCCAAATAATTGCGCCAATATATTCATATCACCAAATAATAGCGCCAATATTTTTATAATAGCTCTAATAAATAATAGCACCAAAAAATAGCGCCAGTATATTCATAATAGTGCCAATATTAGCACCAATATATTCATAGTGCCTTTTATCCATAAAAGCGCCAATATATTTATAGCACCAAATAATAGCGACTAATAATATCACCAAATAATAGCGCAAAATAATTGCTCCAAATAATTGTGCCAAATAATGGCGCTAATATTTTAACATTCATTAATAGTGCCAAATATTCATAATAGCGCCAATATATTAATAGCGCCAAGTAATTGTGCCCAATAATAGCGCCAAATAATAGCTTCAAATAATTGCACCAAATATTTGCACAAAATAACTACGCCAAATAATAGTGCTAATTAATACCGCCAAATAATAGTGCCATATAATGGCGCCAAATATTTTTTGGCACCAAATTTTCATAATAGCGCAAAAAAATAGCGCCAAAAAAATAGCGTCAATAATAGCGTCGATATATTCATAATAGCGCCAATATATAATAGTGCCAAATAATAATGCCTATATATTCATAATAGTGCCAATAATAGTGACAATATATTCATAGCTCCATTTATTCATAATAGCTCAAATATATTTGTAGTGCAAAATAATAGCATCCAATAATAGCACCAAATAATTGCACCAAATAACTGCGCCTAATAACAACGCCAAATAATTGCGCCATATAATCGTGACAAATATTTTTTGGCGCAAAATATATAAATAGCACCAATATATTGCGCAAAATAATTGCGCCAAATAATAGCGCCATATAATAGCGCCAAATATTTTTTGGTTCCAAATATTCATAATAGCACCAAATAATAGTGCCAAATAATAGCGCCAAATAATAGCGCCAATAATAGCATCAAATTATGGCGCCAATAATCACGCCAATATTTGGCGCTATTATTTTAGGCTAAATTATAGCGCTATTATTTTGCGCTAAATTATAGCGCCAATATTTAAACATTCAATAATAGCACCAATAAAAGCACCAATAACAACACCAATAATAGAGCCAATAATAGTGCCATTATATAGCACCAATAATAGTGCCAATATATTCATTGCACCATTTAATAGCGCCAAATAATAGCGCCATATAATAGCGCCAAATATTGGCGCCATATAATAGTGCCATATAATAGGGCCATATGATAGGGCCAAATAATAGCGCCATATAGTAGCGCCAAATATAATAGCGCCAAATACTAGCGCCAATATATAGCGCCAATAATATCGCCAATATATTCATAGCCCCATTTAATAGGGCCAAATAATAGCGGCATATAATAGCGCCAAATATTAGCGCCAAATATTAGCGCCATATAATAGCGCGATATAATAGCACCATATAATAGCACCAAATAATAGCGTCATATACTTGAGCCAGATATAATAGCGCCTAATAATTTCGCCAAATAATAGCCCCAAATATTTGGGGCCAAATATTCATAATAGCGCCAAATAATAGCGCCAAATAATAGTGCCAATAATGGCGCCAAATAATAGAGCCAAATATTCATAATAGCGCCAAATATTTGGCGCCAATATTTGGTGCTATTATTTGGTGCTAAATAATAGCACCAATATTTTAACATTCAATAATAGCGCCAATATTTTAAAATTCAATAAATTTTCTGTGTTACTTTAACATTCAATATAATAGCGCTAAATATATTTTCACTGTTATTTTAATATTCATAATAGCACCAATATTTTAATAGCACCAATAATAGCGCCAAATAATAGCGCCAAATATAATTTGGTGCCAAATAATAGTGCCAAATAATAGTGCCAAATAATAGCGCCAAAAAATAGCACCAATATTTTAACATTCATTAATAGCGCCAAATAATTGTGCCAAATAATTGCACCAAATAATTGCGCCAAATAATTGCACAAAATAATAGCGCATAATAACAGCGCCAAATAATATGAGCATATAATAGTGCCAAATATTTTCTGGCAGAAAATATATAAATAGCGCCAATTTATTACGCCAAATAATTTCCCTAAATAATTGCGCCAAATACTTGCGCCTAATAATTGTGCCTAATAATAGCGCCAAATAATAGCGCCATATAAAAGCGCTAAATATTTTTTGGTGCCAAATATTCATAATAGCGCCAAATAATAGCACCTATAATAGCATCAAATTATTGCGCCAATAATCGCGCCAATATTTTGTGCTATTATTTTGCGCCACGTTATAGCGCCAATATTTAAACATTCAATAATCGCACCAATAAAAGTGCCAAAAATAGCACCAATAATAGTTCCAATAATAGCGCCAATATATTGATAGCGCCATTTAATAGCGCAAAATAATAGCACCATATAATAGCGCCAAATATAAGCACCATATAATAGCCCCATATAATAGCTCAAATCATAGCGCGGTATAATAGCACCAATATATCACGCCAATAATAGCGCCAATATATTCGTACCGCCATTTAATAGGGCCAAATAACAGCGCCATTAAATAGTGCCAAATATTAGCGCCAAATGTTAGCACCATATAATAGCGCCATATAATAGCACCAAATATAATAGTGGCACATAATAGCATCAGATAATAGCGCCAAATAATATCATCAAATAATATCACCAAATATTTGGCGCCAAATATTCACAATAGCGCCAAATAATATCGCAAATAATAGGGCCAAATAATAGATCCAAATATTCATAATAGCACCAAATATTTGGCGCCATATATTCATAGTAGCACCAAATATTTTTTGGTGCCAAATATTCAAAATAGCGGCAAATTATAGCACCAAATTATAGAGCCAATAAAAGAGCCAAATAATAGCGCCAACAATAGTGTCAATATTTGGCGGCAATCTTTGGCGCCAATTTTTGGCGCTATAATTTGGCACCAAATAATAGAGCCAATATTATAATATTCAATAATAGCGCCAAATATTCATAATAATGGCAATATTTTAACATTCAATATAATAGTGCCAAATATATTTTCAGTGTTATTTTAATATTCATAATTGCGCCAATATTTTAATAGCACCAATATTTTAATAGCACCAATATTTTAATAGCGCCAAAGTATGGCGCCAAATATTATTTGGCGCTAAATAATAGCCCCAATATTTTATCATTCATTAATATCTCCAAATATTCATAATAGTGCCAATATATTAATAGCGACATATAAATGCGCCTCATAATAGCGCCAAATAATAGCGTCAAATAATAGCGCCATATATTTTTTGGCGCCAAAAATTCATAATAGCGACAAAAAATTGCGCAAAAAAATAGTGCCAAAAAATAGCGCAAAAAAAGTACCATATACTAGCGCCAATAATAGCGCCAAATAATTGCACCAATATATTCATAGCACCAAATAATAGCGCCAATATATTCATAATAGCTCCAATAAATAATAGCACTAAAAAATAGCGCCAGTATATTCATAATAGTACCAATATTAGCACCAATATATTCATAGCGCCATTTATCCATAAAAGCACCAATATATTTATAGCGCCAAATAATAGCGCCTAATAATATCGTCAAATAATAGCGCTAAATAATTGCGCCAAATAATTGTGCCAAATAATAGCGCCAATATTTTAACATTCATTAATAGCGCCAATTATTCATAATAGCACCAATATATTAATAGTGCCAATATATTAATAGAGTCAAGTAATTGTGCCCAATAATAGCGCCAAATAATAGCGCCAAATAATTGAACCAAATATTTGCACAAAATAACTACGCCAAATAATAGCACTAATTAATACCGCCAAATAATAGTGCCATATAATGGCGCCAAATATTTTTTGCCACCAAATTTTCATAATAGCGCCAAAAAATAGCATCAATAATAGCGCCGATATATTCATAATAGTGCCAATATATAATAGTGCCAAATAATAGCGCCTATATATTCATAATAGTGCAAATAATAGCGCCAATATATTCATAGCTCTATTTATTCATAATAGATCAAATATATTTATAGCGCCAAATAATAGCATCTGATAATAGCGCTAAATAATTGCACCCAATAATGGCGCCTAATAACAACGCCAAATAATTGCGCCATATAATCGTGCCAAATATTTTTTGGCACAAAATATATAAATAGCACCAATATATTGCACCAAATAATTGTGCCAAATAATTGCGCCAAATAATTGCGCCATATAATAGCGCCAAATATTCATAATAGCACCAAATAATAGTTCCAAATAATAGCGCCAAATAATAGCGCCCATAATAGCATCAAATTATGGCGCCAATAATCACGCCAATATTTGGCTGTATTATTTTGCGCTAAATTATAGCGCCAATATTTAAACATTCAATAATA
Organism: Viscum album; assembly: GCA_963277665.1. Taxonomy (NCBI): domain Eukaryota; kingdom Viridiplantae; phylum Streptophyta; class Magnoliopsida; order Santalales; family Viscaceae; genus Viscum; species Viscum album. The sequence goes on from OY728127.1 coordinate 902,274,823, forward strand.
GCACCAATAAAAGTGCCAATAACAACACTGATAATAGAGCCAATAATAGTGCCATTATATAGCACCAATAATAGTTCCAATATATTGATTGCGCCATTTAATAGCGCCAAATAATAGCACTGTATAATAGCGCCAAATATTGGTGCCATATAATAGTGCCATATAATAGGGCCATATAATAGGGCCAAATAATAGCGTCATATAGTAGTGCCAAATATAATAGCGCCAAATACTAGCGCCAATATATAGCGCCAATTATATCACCAATATATTCATAGCCCCATTTAATAGGGCCAAATAATAGCGCCATATAATAGCGCCAAATATTAGCGCTATATAATAGCGCGATATAATAGCGCCATATAATAGCGCCAAATAATAGCGCCATATACTAGCGCCAGATATAATAGCGCCAAATAATAGCGCCTAATAATTTCGCCAAATAATAGCCCCAAATATTTGGGGCCAAATATTCATAATAGCGCCAAATAATAGCGCCAAATAATAGTGCCAAATAATAGCGCCATATAATAGCATCAAATAATAGCGCCAAATAATTGTGCCAAATAATTGCGCCAGATAATTGTGCCAAATATGTGCGCAAAATAATTTCACCTAATAACAGCAGCAAATAATAGCGCCATATAATAGCACCAAATTTTTTTGGCGCAAAATATATAAATAGTGCCAAATAATTGTGCCAAATATTTACGCCAAATAACTGCGCCAAATAATAGCGCCAAATAATACCGCAAAATAATACCACCATATAATAGCGCCAAATGTTTTTGGCATCAAATATACATAATAGTGCCAAAAAATAGTGCTATATAATAGAAATATATAATTGTGCCTAATAATAGCTCCATATAATAGTGCCTAATATTTTCTGGCGCCAAATATTCATAATAGCGCCAAATAATAGCGCCAAAATTATAGCGCCAAATAATAGCGCCAACAATAGCATCAAATTATGGCGCCAATAATCGCGCCAATATTTGGCGCTATTATTTTGCGCCAAATAATAGCATCAAATTATGGCGCCAATAATCGTGCCAATATTTGGCGCAATTATTTTGCGCCAAATAATAACATCAATATTTAAACATTCAATAATAGTGCCAATAAAAGCCCAAATAACAGCACCAATAATAGCGCCAATAATAGCGCCAATATATAGCGCCAATAATAGTGCCAATATATTGATAGCCCCATTTAATAGCGCCAAACAATAGCGCCATATAATAGCACCAAATATTAGCGCCATATAATAGCACCATATAATAGCGCCAAATAATAGCGCCATATAATAGCGCCAAATATAATAGCGCCAAATAATAGCGCCAATATATATCCCCAATAATAGCGCCAATATATTCATATCGCCATTTAATATGGCCAAATAATAGCGCCATATAATAGCGACATATATTATTGCCATATAATAACGCCAAATATTAGCACCATATAATAGCGCCAAATAATAGCGACGTATAATAGCACCAAATATAATAGCGCCAAATAACAGTGCGAAATAATAACGCCATATAATATCGCCAAATAATAGAACCAAATATTTGGCGCCAAATATTCATAATAGCGCCAAATAATAGCGCCAAATAATAGTGCCAATAATAGCGCCCAATAACAGAGCCAAATATTCATAATAGCGCCAAATATTTGGCGCCATATATTCATAGTAGTGCCAAATATTTTTTGGTGTTAAATATTCATAATACCACCAAATAATGACGCCAAATTATAACGCCAATAAAAGCACCAAATAATAGCACCAATAATAGCGTCAATATTTGGCGCCAATATTTGGCCCCAATAACATTTAGCACTAATAGCGCCAATATTTTAACATCCAATATATTTTCAGTGTTATTTTAACATTCAATATAATAGCGCCAAATATATTTTTAGGGTTATTTTAATATTCATAATATCGCCAATATTTTAATAGCGCCAATAATAGCACCAAATAATAGCGCCAAATATTATTTTTCACCACATAATAGCGCCTAATATTATTTTGCGCCAAAAAATAGTGCTAATATTTTAACATTAATTAATAGCGCCAAATATTCATAATTGCGCCAATATATTTATATAGCGGAAAATAATTGCGTCTAATAACTGCGCCAAATAATAGCGCCATATAATAGCACTAAATATTTTTTTGGCGCCAAATATTCATAATAGCGCCAAAAAATAGCCCCATATAATAGCACCAATAATAGCGCCAAATAATAGCGTCAACAATAGCACCAATATATTCATAGCGCCAATATATTCATAATAGCGCCAATATTTAATAACGCCAAATAATGGCACCAAAATATTCATAATAGTGCCAATAATAGCGCCAATATATTCATAGTGCCATTTATTCATAATAGCGCAAATATATTTATAGCGCATAATAATTGCGTCTAATAATAGCGCCAAATAATAGAGAAAAATAATAGCGCCAAATAAAAGCGCCAAATAATTGCATCAAATAATTGCGCAAAATAATTGGGCCTAATAACAGCGCCAAATATTTTTTGGAGAAAAATATATAAATTGCGCCACTATATTTGTCCTAATAATTGCGCCAAATTATTGCACCTAATAATAGCGTCAAATAATAGCGCCATATAATAGCGCCAAATATTCATAATAGCGCCAAATAATGGCGCCAAATAATAGCACCAATATTTAAACATTCAATAATAGCGCCAATACAAGTGTCAATAATAGCACCAATGATAGAGCCAATAATAGCGCTAATATATTGCACCAATAATAGTGCCAATATATTCATAGCGCCAAATAATGGCGCCATATAATAGTGCCAAATATTAGCGGCATATAATAGCACCAAATAATATCGCCAAATAATAGCACCAAATATTTGGTACCAAATATTCATAATAGCGCCAAATAATAGCGCCAAATAATAGTGCCAAGTATTCATAATAGCACCAAGTATTCATAATAGCACCAATATTTTAACATTCAATATATTTTCAGTGTTATTTTAACATTCAATATAATAGAGCCAAATTTATTTTTAGTGTTATTTTAATATTCATAATAGCGCCAATATTTTAATAGCGCCAATAATAGCACCAAATAAGAGCGCCAAATATTATTTGGCGCCAAATAATATCGCAAAATAATAGCGCCAAAAAATAGCGCCAATATTTTAACCTTCATTAATAGCACCATATATTCCTAATAACGCCAATATATTAATAGCGACAAATAATTGTGCCTAATAATAGCGCCAAATAATAGCGCTAAATAATTGCACCAAATATTTGCGCCAAATATTTTTTGGCGCAAAATATTCATAATAGCGCCAAAAAATAGCGCAAAAAATAGCGCTATATAATAGCACCAATCATAGTGCCAAATAATAGCGCCAATAATAGCCCCAATATATTCATAGCGCCAAATAATAACGCCAATATATTCATAAAAGCGCCAATATATTATAGCCCCAAATAATAATGCCAGTATATTTATAGTGCCAAATAATTGCACCTAATAATAGTGCCAAATAATTGCGCCATATAATTGCTCCAAATAATTGTGCCAATATTTTAACATTTATTAATAGCGCCAAATATTCATAATAGCGCCAATATATTAATAGCGCCAAATAAGTGCGCCTAATAATAGTGCCAAATAATAGCGCCAAATAAGTGCGCCAAATATCTGAGCCAAATAACTGCGCCAAATAATAGCATCAAAAATAGCACCATGTAATAGTGCCAAATATTTTTTGGTGCCAAATTTTCATAATAGCGCCAAATAATAGCGCCAAATAATAGAACCAATAATAGCGTCAAATTATGGCGCCAATAAGAGCACCAATATGTTCATAGCGCAAAATAATAGAGCCAATATATTCATAATAGTGCCAATATATAATAGCGCCAAATAATAGTGTCAATATATTCATAATATTTCCAAAAATAGCGCCAAAAATAACGCCAATATATTCATAGCGCCATTTATTCAAAATAGCACCAATATATTTATATCACAAAATAATTGCGCCTAATAATAGCGTCAAATAATAACACCAAATAATTGCGCAAAATAATTGTGCCAAAAAATTGCGCCAAATAATTGCGCAAAATAATTGTGCCTAATAACAGCGCAAAATAATATGAGCATATAATAACGCCAAATATTTTTTGGCAGAAAATATATAAATAGCACCAATTTATTGCGCCAAATAATTTCCCTAAATAATTGTGCCAAATACTTGCACCTAATACTTGTGCCTAATAATAGCGCCAAATAATAGCGCCATATAAAAGCGCCAAATATTTTTTGGCGCCAAATATTCATAATGGCGCCAAATAATCGCGCCAAATAATAGCACCTATAATATCATCAAATTATTGCGCCAATAATCGCGCCAATATTTTGCGCTATTATTTTGCGCCAAATTATAGCACCAATATTTAAACATTCAATAATCGCGCCAATAAAAGTTCCAATAACAGCTCCTATAATAGCGCCAATAATAGCGCCAATATATTGATAGCGCCATTTAATAGCACAAAATAATAACACCATATCACAGCGCCAAATATAAGCGCCATATAATAGCCCCATATAATAGCGCAAATCATAGCGCCGTATAATAGTGCCAAATATAATAGCACCAATATATCACGCCAATAATAGCGCTAACATATTCTTAGCGCCATTTAATAGGGCCAAATAACAGCGCCATGAAATAGCAAGAAATATTAGCGCCAAATATTAGCGCCATATAATAGCGCCATATAATAGCGCCATATAATAGCGCCATATAATAGCGCCATATAATAGCTCCAAATATAATAGTGGAACATAATAGCATCAGATAATAGCGCCAAATAATATCACCAAATAATAGCACCAAATATTTGGCACCAAATATTCACAATAGCGCCAAATAATAGTGCAAATAATAGCGCCAAATAATAGATCCAAATATTCATAATAGCACCAAATATTTGGCTCCATATATTCATAGTAGCGCCAAATATTTTTTGGTGCCAAATATTCATAATAGCGGCAAATTATAGCGCCAAATTATAGAGCCAATAAAAGCGCCAAATAATAGCGCAAATAATAGCGTCAATATTTGGCGGCAATCTTTGGCGCTATAATTTTGCGCCAAATAATAGCACCAATATTATAACATTCAATAATAGCGCCAAATATTCATAATAATGGCAATATTTTAACATTCAATATAATAGCGCCAAATATATTTTCAGTGTTATTTTAATATTCATAATAGCACCAATATTTTAATAGCACCAATATTTTAATAGCACCAATATTTTAATAGCGCCAATAATAGTGCCAAAGTATGGTGCCAAATATTATTTGGCGCTAAATAATAGCCCCAATATTTTACCATTCATTAATATCGCCAAATATTCATAATAGTGCCAATATATTAATAACGGCATATAAATGTGCCTCATAATAGCGCCAAATAATAGCGCCAACTAATAGCGCCAAATAATAGCGCCATATATTTTTTGGCGCCAAATATTCATAATAGCGACAAAAAATTGCGCAAAAAAATAGCGCCAAAAAAATAGCGCAAAAAAAGCGCCATATATTAGTGCCAATAATAGCGCCAAATAATTGCGCCAATATATTCATAGCACCAAATAATAGCGCCAATATTTTTATAATAGCTCTAATAAATAATAGCACCAAAAAATAGCGCTAGTATATTCATAATAGTGCCAATATTAGCACCAATATATTCATAGTGCCTTTTATCCATAAAAGCGCCAATATATTTATAGCACCAAATAATAGCGACTAATAATATCACCAAATAATAGCGCAAAATAATTGCTCCAAATAATTGTGCCAAATAATGGCGCTAATATTTTAACATTCATTAATAGCGCCAAATATTCATAATAGCGCCAATATATTAATAGCGCCAAGTAATTGTGCCCAATAATAGCGCCAAATAATAGCGTCAAATAATTGCACCAAATATTTGCGCAAAATAACTACGCCAAATAATAGCGCTAATTAATACCGCCAAATAATAGTGCCATATAATGGCGCCAAATATTTTTTGGCACCAAATTTTCATAATAGCGCAAACAAATAGCGCCAAAAAAATAGCGTCAATAATAGCGTCGATATATTCATAATAGCGCCAATATATAATAGTGCCAAATAATAATGCCTACATATTCATAATAGTGCCAATAATAGTGACAATATATTCATAGCTCCATTTATTCATAATAGCTCAAATATATTTGTAGTGCAAAATAATAGCATCCAAAAATAGCACCAAATAATTGCACCAAATAATTGCGCCTAATAACAACGCCAAATAATTGCGCCATATAATCGTGACAAATATTTTTTGGCGCAAAATATATAAATAGCACCAATATATTGCGCAAAATAATTGCGCCAAATAATAGCGCCATATAATAGCGCCAAATATTTTTTGGTGCCAAATATTCATAATAGCACCAAATAATAGTGCCAAATAATAGCGCCAAATAATAGCGCCAATAATAGCATCAAATTATGGCGCCAATAATCACGCCAATATTTGGCGCTATTATTTTAGGCTAAATTATAGCGCTATTATTTTGCGCTAAATTATAGCGCCAATATTTAAACATTCAATAATAGCACCAATAAAAGCACCAATAACAACACCAATAATAGAGCCAATAATAGTGCCATTATATAGCACCAATAATAGTGCCAATATATTCATTGCGCCATTTAATAGCGCCAAATAATAGCGCCATATAATAGCGCCAAATATTTGCGCCATATAATAGTGCCATATAATAGGGCCATATGATAGGGCCAAATAATAGCGCCATATAGTAGCGCCAAATATAATAGCGCCAAATACTAGCGCCAATATATAGCGCCAATAATATCGCCAATATATTCATAGCCCCATTTAATAGGGCCAAATAATAGCGGCATATAATAGCGCCAAATATTAGCGCCAAATATTAGCGCCATATAATAGCGCGATATAATAGCGCCATATAATAGCACCAAATAATAGCGCCATATACTTGAGCCAGATATAATAGCGCCTAATAATTTCGCCAAATAATAGCCCCAAATATTTGGGGCCAAATATTCATAATAGCGCCAAATAATAGCGCCAAATAATAGTGCCAATAATGGCGCCAAATAATAGAGCCAAATATTCATAATAGTGCCAAATATTTGGCGCCATATATTCATAGTAGCGCCAAATATTTTTTGGCGCCAAATATTCATAATAGCGCCAAATAATTGCGCCAAATTACAGCGCCAAATAAGAGCGCCAATAATAGCACCAATATTTGGCGCCAATATTTGGTGCTATTATTTGGTGCTAAATAATAGCACCAATATTTTAACATTCAATAATAGCGCCAATATTTTAAAATTCAATAAATTTTCTGTGTTACTTTAACATTCAATATAATAGCGCTAAATATATTTTCACTGTTATTTTAATATTCATAATAGCACCAATATTTTAATAGCACCAATAATAGCGCCAAATAATAGCGCCAAATATAATTTGGCGCCAAATAATAGTGCCAAATAATAGTGCCAAATAATAGCGCCAAAAAATAGCACCAATATTTTAACATTCATTAATAGCGCCAAATAATTGTTCCAAATAATTGCACCAAATAATTGCACCAAATAATTGCACAAAATAATAGCGCATAATAACAGCGCCAAATAATATGAGCATATAATAGTGCCAAATATTTTCTGGCAGAAAATATATAAATAGCACCAATTTATTACGCCAAATAATTGCCCTAAATAATTGCGCCAAATACTTGCGCCTAATAATTGTGCCTAATAATAGCGCCAAATAATAGCGCCATATAAAAGCGCTAAATATTTTTTGGTGCCAAATATTCATAATAGCGCCAAATAATAGCACCTATAATAGCATCAAATTATTGCGCCAATAATCGCGCCAATATTTTGTGCTATTATTTTGCGCCACGTTATAGCGCCAATATTTAAACATTCAATAATCGCACCAATAAAAGTGCCAAAAATAGCACCAATAATAGTTCCAATAATAGCGCCAATATATTGATAGCGCCATTTAATAGCGCCAAATAATAGCACCATATAATAGCGCCAAATATAAGCACCATATAATAGCCCCATATAATAGCTCAAATCATAGCGCCGTATAATAGCGCCAATATATCACGCCAATAATAGCGCCAATATATTCGTACCGCCATTTAATAGGTCCAAATAACAGCGCCATGAAATAGTGCCAAATATTAGCGCCAAATGTTAGCACCATATAATAGCGCCATATAATAGCACCAAATATAATAGTGGCACATAATAGCATCAGATAATAGCGCCAAATAATATCATCAAATAATAGCACCAAATATTTGGCGCCAAATATTCACAATAGCGCCAAATAATATCGCAAATAATAGCGCCAAATAATAGATCCAAATATTCATAATAGCACCAAATATTTGGCGCCATATATTCATAGTAGCACCAAATATTTTTTGGTGCCAAATATTCAAAATAGCGGCAAATTATAGCACCAAATTATAGAGCCAATAAAAGAGCCAAATAATAGCGCCAACAATAGTGTCAATATTTGGCGGCAATCTTTGGCACCAATTTTTGGCGCTATAATTTGGCACCAAATAATAGAGCCAATATTATAATATTCAATAATAGCGCCAAATATTCATAATAATGGCAATATTTTAACATTCAATATAATAGCGCCAAATATATTTTCAGTGTTATTTTAATATTCATAATTGCGCCAATATTTTAATAGCACCAATATTTTAATAGCACCAATATTTTAATAGCGCCAAAGTATGGCGCCAAATATTATTTGGCGCTAAATAATAGCCCCAATATTTTACCATTCATTAATATCTCCAAATATTCATAATAGTGCCAATATATTAATAGCGACATATAAATGCGCCTCATAATAGTGCCAAATAATAGCGCCAAATAATAGCGCCATATATTTTTTGGCGCCAAAAATTCATAATAGCGACAAAAAATTGCACAAAAAAATAGTGCCAAAAAATAGCGCAAAAAAAGCACCATATACTAGCGCCAATAATAGCGCCAAATAATTGCGCCAATATATTCATAGCACCAAATAATAGCGCCAATATATTCATAATAGCTCCAATAAATAATAGCACTAAAAAATAGCGCCAGTATATTCATAATAGTACCAATATTAGCACCAATATATTCATAGCGCCATTTATCCATAAAAGCACCAATATATTTATAGCGCCAAATAATAGCGCCTAATAATATCGTCAAATAATAGCGCTAAATAATTGCGCCAAATAATTGTGCCAAATAATAGCGCCAATATTTTAACATTCATTAATAGCGCCAATTATTCATAATAGCACCAATATATTAATAGTGCCAATATATTAATAGAGTCAAGTAATTGTGCCCAATAATAGCGCCAAATAATAGCGCCAAATAATTGAACCAAATATTTGCACAAAATAACTACGCCAAATAATAGCACTAATTAATACCGCCAAATAATAGTGCCATATAATGGCGCCAAATATTTTTTGCCACCAAATTTTCATAATAGCGCCAAAAAATAGCATCAATAATAGCGCCGATATATTCATAATAGTGCCAATATATAATAGTGCCAAATAATAGCGCCTATATATTCATAATAGTGCAAATAATAGCGCCAATATATTCATAGATCTATTTATTCATAATAGCTCAAATATATTTATAGCGCCAAATAATAGCATCTGATAATAGCGCTAAATAATTGCACCCAATAATGGCGCCTAATAACAACGCCAAATAATTGCGCCATATAATCGTGCCAAATATTTTTTGGCACAAAATATATAAATAGCACCAATATATTGCACCAAATAATTGTGCCAAATAATTGCGCCAAATAATTGCGCCATATAATAGCGCCAAATATTCATAATAGCACCAAATAATAGTTCCAAATAATAGCGCCAAATAATAGCGCCCATAATAGCATCAAATTATGGCGCCAATAATCACGCCAATATTTGGCTGTATTATTTTGCGCTAAATTATAGCGCCAATATTTAAACATTCAATAATAGCACCAATAAAAGTGCCAATAACAACACTGATAATAGATCCAATAATAGTGCCATTATATAGCACCAATAATAGTTCCAATATATTGATTGCGCCATTTAATAGCGCCAAATAATAGCACTGTATAATAGCGCCAAATATTGGTGCCATATAATAGTGCCATATAATAGGGCCATATAATAGGGCCAAATAATAGCGTCATATAGTAGTGCCAAATATAATAGCGCCAAATACTAGCGCCAATATATAGCGCCAATTATGGATATTTTAGGGGATAGGGGTTTTTTTTTTAATTTTATGGGGTAGGTTTTAAATTAATTAGGGAAATGGGTCTCTTGAGCGCCACATGGTCCGGCGCTCAAGAGTTTTGGAAGTGGAGCGCCACTTCAAGTGGCGCTCCACCAATTTTCCGGAAAAAAATCTCAGCGCCACTTGAAGTGGCGCTGAAAAAACAAATTCAAACCGTGCAGCGCCACTTCAAGTGGCGCTGCACCCTTCTGCCGAATTCATTCGGCGCCACTTGAAGTGGCGCCGAAACTCCACCCCATCCTATAAATAGGACCCTCGCCCCCCACCCCATTCCTCATTCCTACCTCACCCACCCCCATTTCTCCCTCCCTATCCCTTCCTCTCTCTCTCTCTCTCAAAGTTTTTTTTTTGCGTTCTTCGGTTGCGGTGAAGCCTTGCCTCTTCGGTTGCTCTGCCTGTGTACCCACGTCGTCACAAATTTGAGGTAAATCTTTCTTTAAATTTATTTAATAGTTTTATTTAATAATTTAGTTGTTTAATTTATAGAATTAGTATATAATGTTTGTATTTTATAAATAGTATGGTTTTTTTTAATGTAATTAGATAATGAAATGATTAGTTAGTTAAATAATTAACCATAATTAGTTGATTAATCAATGCTAATTAAGTTATTAATTAATCATAATTAGGTAAATAGTTAAATGTAATTAGATTATTAATTAATGATTATTAGCTAATTAATTAATCATAATTAGCAAATTAATTAATCATAATTATTTAATTAATGAATCATAATTAGTTAATTAATTCATTATAATTAGGTTATTAATTAATGGTAAGTAGGTAATAAATAATCATAATTAGTTAATTAAATAATCATAATTAGTTAATATCATAATTAATTAATTAATTAATCATAACTAGTTAATTAATTAATCATAATTAGTTAATTAATTAATCATAATTAGTTAAGTAATTAATCGTAATTAGGTAATTAATTAATCATCGTAATTAGTTAACTAAATAATCTTAATTAGCTAAGTAATTAATCATTAGTAGTAAATTAATTAATCATAATTAGTTAAGTAATTAATCGTAATTAGTAAATTAATTAATCATAATTAGGTTATTAATTAATCATAATTAGGTTATTAATTAATCATAATTAGTTAATTAATTAATCATTAGTAGTTAATTAATTAATCATAATTAGGTTATTAATTAACCGTAATTAGGTTATTAATTAATCATAATTAGTTAATTAATTAATCATAATTAGGTAATTTATTAATCATAAGTAGGAAATTAATTAATCCTAATTAGGCAATTAATTAATCCTAATTAGGTTATTAATTAGTCATAATTAGGTAATTAATTAGTCATAATTAGGTAATTAATTAATCATAACTAGGTTATTAATTAATCATAATTAGGTAATTAATTAATCCTAATTAGGTAATTAATGAAACATAATAGGTTATTAATTAATCATAATTAGCTAATTAATTAATCATCATTAGGTAATTAATGAAACATAATTAGTTAATTAATTAATCATAATTAGGTAATTAATTAATCATAATTAGTTAATTAAATAATCGTAATTAGGTAATTAATTAAGCATAATTAGTTAATTAAGTAATCATAATTAGGTAAGTAATTAATCATAATTAGTTAATTAATTAATCAAAATTAGTTAATTAATTAATCATTAGTAGTTAATTAATTAATCATAATTAGGTTATTAATTAATCATATTTAGGTTATTAATTAATCCTATTTAGGTTATTAATTAAGCATAATTAGTTAATTAAGTAATCATAATTAGGTAATTAATTAATCATAATTAGTTAATTAATTAATCATAATTATTTAATTAATTAATCATTAGTAGTTAATTAATTAATCCTATTTAGGTTATTAATTAATCCTATTTAGGTTATTAATTAATCATAATTAGGTTATTAATTAATCATAATTAGGTTATTAATTAATCATAATTAGGTTATTAATATATCCTAATTAGGTTATTAATTAATCATAATTAGGTTATTAATTAATCATAATTAGGTTATTAATTAATCATAATTAGGTTATTAATTAATCATAATTAGGTTATTAATTAATCCTAATTAGGTTATTAATTAATCCTAATTAGGTTATTAATTAATCCTAATTAGGTTATTAATGAAACATAATTAGGTAATTAATTAATCGTAATTAGGTAATTAATGGAACATAATTAGTTAATTAATTAATCATAATTAGGTAATTAGTTAACCATAATTAGGTTATTAGTTAACCATAATTAGGTTATTAGTTAACCATAATTAGGTAATTAGTTAACCATAAGGTAATTAATTAATCGTAATTAGGTAATTAATGGAACATAATTAGTTAATTAATTAATCATAATTAGGTAATTAATTAACCATAATTAGGTAATTAGTTAACCATAATTAGGTAATTAGTTAACCATAATTAGGTAATTAGTTAACCATAAGGTAATTAATTAATCGTAATTAGGTAATTAATGGAACATAATTAGTTAATTAATTAATCATAATTAGGTAATTAATTAACCATAATTAGGTAATTAGTTAACCATAATTAGGTTATTAGTTAACCATAATTAGGTAATTAGTTAACCATAAGGTAATTAATTAATCGTAATTAGGTAATTAATGGAACATAATTAGTTAATTAATTAATCATAATTAGGTAATTAATTAACCATAATTAGGTAATTAGTTAACCATAATTAGGTTATTAGTTAACCATAATTAGGTAATTAGTTAACCATAAGGTAATTAATTTATCATAATTATGTTGTTAGCGAAGTAGTTATATTATTCAGTGAAGTAGTTATATTAATCAGCGAAGTAGTTATATTAATCAGCGAAGTAGTTATATTAATTAGCCAAGTAGTAGTAAATTGCCTATGGAATATACCTTTGCATTACATTCTAGGAATGATAATGAATTTAGTTTTCAATCTACCTTGACCTCGGTTTGTAATTGAAGTTATGAACTTGAATTTAGTAGTTCAATATATTTTTTGCATATTAAGTGTTAGAGTTATCATGAAATGATTGCTCTCTTGAGTAAAGTATCCCCGGGTAGAGGGGCTTTGGGTCGGACCACCTACTTTCCTGGAGGCTTGCCTTGTCTAGGAAAGTGAATGGGGTTGGCTATCTGTCGCTCCGGGCTTACTCATGTGGAGACTTTCAATTTCATATAACTCTATGCTTTTACATGACATGTTCGTGTACCTCATGCATATAATGCATGTGGATATGTATAAATATATTTGACTTCTATTTTTGGGTAAGTAACACAAACTTGTGGGTTGTGTAAATAGTTACACCTCAATATGGTTTGAACATATTGATTTGGTGGAGGGATTAGGATTCCAACATAAATTACTAGAAGCATGCATACATAAATTGATTCTTTAATCAGATTTAATTAATAACAGTGGTTTCTTTTAGATAAAAAAGATGGTCGCCGCTTATATTTATTGCAACGGTCAAATAATTGAGACAGAACAAGGATGCAGTTATAGTATACATCCAGAAGCTGTTGTGATGCTTGGAGGATGTACTACTTTGGAAGCTGTGCAAAGGAAAATCCATCGGAGGTTAAAACTTGCGAGGAATCAAGTAATAGAGTCCATTACATTCAGACATCTTCAATTTATAGATAGGTTTTGGCATGTGCCATATCCGGTAAATGATGATGATGATTGGGAATATATACTTTCATTGGTTAAGTATATACCTGAGAATCAAATGATGGAGTTGTATGTCACTATAGCTACAATGGAGGTTCCATCGACATTGGAAGTTGACCCATCTCAAATTCATGAAACTATGTCATATGCTCCTTCACATCAAGACGTTCCATCAGCATCAGTAGTTATTCCATCATTTCCATCAGCCACAGTTTCAATGGATAGTCCTCCACATACTTTAGATGCATTGGTTGATGAATTTGAGGATGATGACAATTTTGAACAAGATGAAGAGGAAGTTGAAGAAGAAGAAGAGCATGCGGAAGATCAGTCTGTGCCAACTCATGCGAGGTTCAACCGACCGTTGAACCATCCTCCACTATTGGCTTCCTGGTCGACTGAAGGCATGAATCGCTTGCCAGAATTTGATTATTCAGTTATCACTCCCAGTTCAGAATTTCCAGGAATCATTGGTGGCATAAATCGAGTGTCAGATAACGATGTTCTGTATATTGGCAGAGAGTTTGAGAGCAAAGAAGCAATGAAAAATGTGATAAAACAATATCACATTGAAAGACATTACTCATATGTTGTAGAAGAGGCAAAGAGATCTTATTATTTGATCCGTTGTGACAAATTTGAATCGAACTGTCAAATGCGTCTGCGAGCTATTATTGATAACACTTTTCACAGCTGGCGCATCACTAGATTTACTCCACACACATGTGTGAACCCAAGCTTGGCACAGGAACACTCTTCATTAGATGTTGAGTTTGTTTCAACTATTATTGTTGAAATGATTAGAGCATGTCAAGATGTCCCCGTGGTTCTGGTCATTGAGCGAATCAAACAGCTTTTTGGGTATCGAATCTCTTACTGGAAGGCATGGGCAGCACGAAAAAAGGCTATTGTGAAAGTGTATGGTGATTGGGATGACTCTTATCAAGTTCTACCACAACTGTTGGAGCTTCTACGCCACAATAATCAAATAGTCTATCGGTTACATACAGTTGAATATGTTAACCAACAGAACCAACTTGACCGCTCAATGGTTGTGTTTGATAGATTATTTTGGACATTTTTACCATGTGTGGCGGCTTTTAGACATTGCAAGCAGTTCATACAAATTGATGGCACATTTCTGTATGGAAAGTATACCGGAACTTTATTGATTGCCGCCACACAAGATGGAAATCGAGCCCCTCTGCCTATAGCATTTGCAATTGTGGAGAAAGAGAACTTCTCATCATGGAGCTGGTTTCTGGCATGTCTCCGAGAGTTTGTTACGGATGCAGAAGGGATTTGTCTTATTTCTGATCGCCACCGTGCAATCAAGGAGGCGATACAGTCTGAGGGTCTTTCGTGGAGACCACCATATGCCCATCATCGATACTGTATTCGACACATTGCCAGCAATTTGCGAAAGAAGTTCAAGAATGAGTCGATGAAAAAGGCAATCTTAAAAATTGGTATGAACATCCTTTTCTATTTAAAATGTTTTTGTCGTAGTTATTTTCATAACTATTCAGATGACTGCCTGTATGATAGCATATGAGCCTCAACAAAAAAGGATGGAGGAGCGTCTTCAAGATATCCACAGAGTGAATCCAGAAGTGTATGATTACATGATGCAAATTCCAAAGTAGAAATGGTCGTTGGCATATGATGATGGGAGGAGATATGGTCATATGACGACCAACATCGTAGAATGTATAAATGGAGTTTTCAAGGGTGTTCGAAAACTACCTATCACAGGTAAATACGAATATTTCAATATATGTTACTCAGAAGAGTTACTATTATAATATAATATTTGTATAATGTCGTAAATCTAAATTTCAGGGTTGGTACAAGAGACCTTCTATCGTAGTGTAAAGTACTTTCTGGAACGAGGAAAGCAAGCTGAAGAGGGCTTGAACAGAGGGATGCGCTATGGACACAATTTCCAACGCGAGCTAGATACAATTCTTCAGGAGGCCGCTACTTACCGTGTAACTGCATTTAATCGTCCAGAGCAACGATTTGAGGTCGCTGAGCCCGGTGATGCTATGGCATGTAGCAATGGTCGTGTGCGAGTTGTTTTATTGGAGAAGCGTTACTGTGATTGTGGCAACTTTCAGGCACTGAGATATCCCTGCGGCCATGTGATTGCTGCATGTGCTTACGTACACGTATCTTGGGAGCAGTTCATTGATCCAGCTTATCGACTCGAGAGCATCAACTCCTGCTACAATACTCCGTGGATGCCAATCGGGGAATATCAGAATTTTCAGCTGCCTGATGGCGCACCCACGCTTCTACCAAACAGCAACAGACTTCGACCTAAAGGGAGGCCAAAGTCGACTCGTATTCGGAATGAGATGGATTGGCCTAGTGAACATCCAGCTGGACGGCGGTGCAGCATATGCCGCCAGGAAGGTCATACGAAGACACGTTTCCCTAGACACATAGGGCAATCATCTAATGGTTAAAATGAATCATGTATTCTATCAGTTACTGTAAAACTTTGTACATGTAATTATTTTTATCATTTCACCATTTTTAATCATATTTGTCTTACTTGTAAATAGGGTAATTTTTTGAAAATGTACCACGATTTCACGTGACATTTTTTGTCGAACGATCAACATTACATGAGTAGCTTTAAACAAACAACACCAACTCAAAAAAAGGAATGTACCTGTATAAGAAAACAAAACCATTTGAAGGGAGGTATTATACCATCAGGAAGAGAGATTCTAGAAATGTGCAATGTTATGACAAACCTGTAGATGAAATGTGTCAGTTCCCCACTAGATGTGCATGTTTCTTCAAAATTTTCAGGCTGGAGATAATCCACCATAGGTTTCACATAGCCTTATGTCTTCCATGGATTAATGTCAAACACTTCAACCAATTTGTTTACTTTATGGGGAAGTAAAACCTCATTCCTTTGAATATGCACATTACCATGAACATATAAAATCATAATTTTGCAAGGAAAACTACTAATCTCATGTTCACTGAAATACCCCTTAACGTAAGAATGATACAAATAGTGTAAGTACCCAATAACAAGATTCCAATCCATTTTGAAGGATAATGGGGATGACAAGGAAACATCAACCCCCAGGCCCACCCCTTCCACCCATTCAACCAACTTCGGTAACTCCTATAGAAGTAGTTTTTCAAAAAAATGAAATGTCACACCACCACAGCTTTCTACATCCATATTAACCCCCCAATTCAGTTTCATTAAATGTGGACAGTCCCCATTTTTACCAAAGTCAATGATGCACTATTAAACCATCACTTTTCAACCCCCGCCTCAAAAATACAAAATGCTTTGAGGGATGAGAAATGATTCGGTGCATTTTAGAACATTGAAATGTGTCGAATCATTTCTCATCCCTCAAAGCATTTTGTATATTTGAGGGGGGGGGGGGGGGGGTTAATAGTGCATCATTAACTTTGGTAAAAATGAGGGCTGTCCACATTTAATGAAACTGAATTGGGGGGTTAATATGGATGTAGGAAGCTGTGGTGGGGTGACATTTCATTTTTTTGAAAAACTACTTCTATAGGAGTTACCGAAGTTGGTTGAATGGGTGGAAGGGGTGGGCCTGGGGGTTGATGTTTCCTTGTCATCCCCATTATCCTTCAAAATGGATTGGAATCTTGTTATTGGGTACTTACACTATTTGTATCATTCTTACGTTAAGGGGTATTTCAGTGAACATGAGATTAGTAGTTTTCCTTGCAAAATTATGATTTTATATGTTCATGGTAATGTGCATATTCAAAGGAATGAGGTTTTACTTCCCCATAAAGTAAACAAATTGGTTGAAGTGTTTGACATTAATCCATGGAAGACATAAGGCTATGTGAAACCTATGGTGGATTATCTCCAGCCTGAAAATTTTGAAGAAACATGCACATCTAGTGGGGAACTGACACATTTCATCTACAGGTTTGTCATAACATTGCACATTTCTAGAATCTCTCTTCCTGATGGTATAATACCTCCCTTCTCATCTCACCTTACCAAGAAAAATTATCTAGAGCTTTTGAGGTTGATTTATACTCAGGGGCATGACAAAATTGCAGAGATGTTTCTATTGTTACTAGACACATAGGGCAATCATCTAATGGTTAAAATGAATCACGTACTCTATCAGTTACTGTAAAACTTTGTACATGTAATTATTTTTATCATTTCACCATTTTTAATCATATTTGTTGTACTTGTAAATAAGGTAATTTTTGGAAAATGTACCACGATTTCACGTGACATTTTTTGTCGAACGATCAACATTACATGAGTAGCTTTAAACAAACAACACCAACTCAAAAAAGGAATATACCTGTATAAGAAAACAAAACCATTTGAACTATTAAATGAAAATGTCATCAGTTATTTATAATGAAAGATGAACTTACAGTGACTACAAAACAAAAACGAGGAAACTCTGAACGTCCTCACCCCAACACCCCAACACGGTAGACAACAACTAACCCAATGTGTTTATGCTTCTTTCAAAATTATATGCTAAATTACATATCTTACATGATAAAAGTCATAACTTACATGAAATTAATGTTTTATTGTTTGCACATTCAGATGGAGCAGCCACTTTTATCTTGCCAGGAGACGCACGTGTCGCGCGATGTGTTGGCGCGACGACCTGTTAGACATCTTCATGTTCGGAGAGCGCACCGTTTTCATCATTAGGCACCGCCGGCAGCTATTTGTCCATACCTTAGACGTGCAGGCTTTTATGGAGTTGCTATGTGTGACTTCAAGACCATCGACCATCATTTGATAGCTGCATTGGTTGAGAGATGGCGGCCAGAGACACACACATTTCATCTCCCAGAGGGGGAGATGACTATTACATTAGAGGACGTTGCCTACATGCTGGGGTTACCTATCCATGGAGATGCAGTTACGGGGGCCAGTACCGGCGATTGGGTTGCAGTCATACAGAGGCTGCTAGGAATTGACGTCATCGGCGCACGGGGTGTCCTTCAGGGTTCGCGCTTGCGAATGAGGTGGCTCGATCAGCATTTCGACGTCATTCCAGATGATGCAGACGAGGAGACGCTTCTTCAGCACACACGTGCATACATTTTGCGGCTGCTCGGAGGCATGTTGTGCGTCGACTACTCCACCGCTTTGGTACACATGATGTACCTCCCATTACTTGAGGATCTGGATCAGACTGCGACATACAGTTGGGGATCCGCTGTATTAGCACATCTGTACAGATCTCTCTGCACCAGTTGTCAGGCCGATTCACATCAGATTGCAGGTTGCATGGTGTTAGTACAGATGTGGGCCTGGGAGCGTTTTCCACGCATCGCTCCTCGAGTTGTCGCACCGCTTGCACCGGAGCTGCTTCCGGACTGTCCTCGGGGACGATGGTATGTCTACGTCATTACTTTCAGTTATTTAGTACTTTTGTTATTGTTTTTTATAAACTTACCGTAGGTTACTCTTTTTTCACCAGGTGGAGTCAGTCTCAGAAGTTTGCACATACTCCGAGACATAGTGTGCACAGCTTCAGACAGATATTCGATGCTATAGTGTCGGCTGATGTAAGTTAAACAGTACTTTTTTGTAAGAAAATTTGTTTTGTTATCACTATTTTAAGTTATTTCAATATAATCTCAGTAAAATTATCATGCTATTATATGACTTATTTTTTGAGTTTACATTTCAGGTTTCATGGACTCCTTATACAGGTTATGTCTACGCATCACTTCCACTATACTGCACATCTTTGGCTGGAGATCGTGCTGCAGTAGTACCACTCATTCACTTCCACATCGTTGAGTGGCACCAGCCAGACCGGGTCATGCGCCAGTTCGGTTTTATACAACATATCCCCTTGGCACCGCGACAGTCTACCGAGTTACATTCGATTGTGCTTATAGGTAGACAGACGACAGACTGGCGGCGACATCATGCATCTTATATCCAGCTTTGGGACAGGCGTGCCCGATTCAGTATCTTTCCACAGGGATATATCACATCACACTCTGATTTATCTGATCAGGGGGATTATGCACACTGGTATCGACGACATACCATCATGTACCTTACACGTCAGGGGATTGGCATTCAGCGATTGGTATGTTTACTAAGATTTATTAATTTTGTTTAACTCATTTTTGATATTAATTTGATTGTCATTTCATTTGCAGGCAGACGCCATTGGTCAGCTTGCACATTCCACGCAGCCTCAGGAGCATGCATATATTCTGCGGGAGGTAGTTCATCGGGATGTGGTGGCTCTATTGGATCATCTCCGGTTGATACGTGACAGTTTTTTTGATGAGGAGCCACAGATATATCCTGATCCATATCTTCAGGCAGAGGCACCTGAGGATGACGATGTCCCTGCTATGCCTACTGAGGAGGATGCACCGCCACCACCGCCGCCAGCTGGACGACAGAGACGAGCACATCCAGGGGGGCAGAGGCGACCACATCGACATCCGAGAGCGGCTCCTGCAGATGTCGTCGCACCACAGACAGACGATCTCGCCCAGCCGACTGATGATTTTGCACAGCAGGGAGACATTTATATACCGCATATGGCGTCTCCGCAGACTACTATGGACTTCGATCTGGGTGCAGTCACACAGCTTATGGCGGCCCCCTCTCCTCCCGACGAGGCCTTCTTCAGTACCCCATTTCTACCATTTATAGGAGCTTCAGAGCCATATGTCACCCCATATGGTTTTGGGGCATCCTCACATGATTTTGGGGCGTCCTCACATGATTTTGGTCAGTCCTCTACACAGCATCATGAGGAGGCACCAGAAGCACCGGAAGAGGAGGAACCTGCAGAGAGGACACCGGAGCGACATGGACGTCGGACGCGGAGAGGACGTGACATTCAGACACCGCGTTGTGGTACCGGGGGGCATCGTCGTTGATGTTTTTGGATGCAATGTTGTATATATTAAAAAACTTATTCACTATGATAAGTAACTGTTGTTTAAGTCAAATAACAAGAAAATCAAAAATCTATTAAATACAAACTTATTTCAATTAACTATTAAATTATAAAGTACATGTACAATATAAATAAAATTTGTCACAGCGAGTTAACCATTAATAATTAATAATTATAATGACAAATAATAATTAATAATTATATTACTAACTAATTAATTATTGTATATAAAATAATAATATTTTATAGACGTTTAAAGTCACATAGTTGAAACATTTTTAAGTTACAACTAGGTGGTTTTGAAAGCCTATAAAATATTTTCTATCGACATTTTTTACGTAATTTTTTTATTTTCATCTATTCAGTATATGTTTAATCCAAGTTTCAAGTTTCATTCATATTGGTCATATGGATTATGTTTTATAGACGTTCAAAGTCACATAGTTGAAACATTTTTAAGTTACAACTAGGTGGTTTTGAAAGCCTATAAAATATTTTCTATCGACATTTTTTACGTAATTTTTTTATTTTCATCTATTCAGTATATGTTTAATCCAAGTTTCAAGTTTCATTCATATTGGTCATATGGATTATGTTTTATAGACGTTTAAAGTCACATAGTTGAAACATTTTTAAGTTACAACTAGGTGGTTTTGAAAGCCTATAAAATATTTTCTATCGACATTTTTTACGTAATTTTTTTATTTTCATCTATTCGGTATATGTTTAATCCAAGTTTCAAGTTTCATTCATTTTGGTCATATGGATTATGTT
Source organism: Viscum album (assembly GCA_963277665.1). Classification (NCBI taxonomy): domain Eukaryota; kingdom Viridiplantae; phylum Streptophyta; class Magnoliopsida; order Santalales; family Viscaceae; genus Viscum; species Viscum album. The sequence goes on from OY728127.1 coordinate 902,296,690, forward strand.
TTATAGACGTTCAAAGTCACATAGTTGAAACATTTTTAAGTTACAACTAGGTGGTTTTGAAAGCCTATAAAATATTTTCTATCGACATTTTTTACGTAATTTTTTTTATTTTCATCTATTCAGTATATGTTTAATCTAAGTTTTAAGTTTCATTCATATTGGTCATATGAATTATGTTTTATAGATGTTCAAAGTCACATAGTTGAAACATTTTTAAGTTACAACAAGGTGGTTTTCAAAGCCTATAAAATATTTTCTATCGACATTTTTTACGTAATTTTTTTATTTTTATCTATTTAGTATATTTTTAATATATGTTTTAAGTTTCATTCATATTGGTCATTTAGATTATATTTTATAGGCTTTCAAAGTCACATACTTGAAACATTTTTAAGTTTCAAGTAGGTGGTATTGAAAGACTATATGTTTAACAATATTTCAATTTTTTTATAAATAGTTACTTATAACTATGTAAATATATACATGTATAAATATATAATTATATATATACAAGTATAACTATAATTACAATATAATTCTAAATATAATTATAAATATAATTCTACACACACGCATACACACACACATATATATATATATTTATATATGAATATTAAATATATTTATAAATAAATTTTAGATATATATGTAACAATATTTTCATAATTATATATTTTAAATATATTCATATTCATATAATTATAAATATTTATATTTAAAGATTAGTTTATAATTATATAATTACAAATATATTTTTTATTTAAAAAATATATATAAATAGATTTATATTTATAAATATTTATTTTTAATTATATATATACATAATTATATTTATACACACACATATAATTATATATATACATAAATATAATTTCATAATTATATAATTATAAATATAATAATAATTAATTTAGCATTTTTAAATACATATTTATAAGATTATTTTTAAAATTTTATTTATTTATTTTGAAATTATTTATTAAAAAGAGATGAGGTGAAAAACAATTAAAAAAAAGAAATAAAACAAAACCAAAAAAAAAACAAAACCAGAAAAAAAAACAAAACCAGAAAAAAAAAGGGTGGCAAAGCGCCACTTCAAGTGGCGCTAGCCACCCGAATTGTTGAGCGCCACTTCAAGTGGCGCTCAACAACCCCCTTTCCCTAATTAATTCTAACCTAGACCCATTTTAATAAAAAAAAAACCCATCCGGGCAAAAATGCCCGCCAATTATATCACCAATATATTCATAGCCCCATTTAATAGGGCCAAATAATAGCGCCATATAATAGCGCCAAATATTAGCGCTATATAATAGCGCGATATAATAGCGCCATATAATAGCGCCAAATAATAGCGCCATATACTAGCGCCAGATATAATAGCGCCAAATAATAGCGCCTAATAATTTCGCCAAATAATAGCCCCAAATATTTGGGGCCAAATATTCATAATAGCGCCAAATAATAGCGCCAAATAATAGTGCCAAATAATAGCGCCATATAATAGCATCAAATAATAGCGCCAAATAATTGTGCCAAATAATTGCGCCAGATAATTGTGCCAAATATGTGCGCAAAATAATTTCACCTAATAACAGCAGCAAATAATAGCGCCATATAATAGCACCAAATTTTTTTGGCGCAAAATATATAAATAGTGCCAAATAATTGCGCCAAATATTTACGCCAAATAACTGCGTCAAATAATAGCGCCAAATAATACCGCAAAATAATACCACCATATAATAGCGCCAAATGTTTTTGGCATCAAATATACATAATAGTGCCAAAAAATAGTGCTATATAATAGAAATATATAATTGTGCCTAATAATAGCTCCATATAATAGTGCCTAATATTTTCTGGCGCCAAATATTCATAATAGCGCCAAATAATAGCGCCAAAATTATAGCGCCAAATAATAGCGCCAACAATAGCATCAAATTATGGCGCCAATAATCGCGCCAATATTTGGCGCTATTATTTTGCGCCAAATAATAGCATCAAATTATGGCGCCAATAATCGTGCCAATATTTGGCGCAATTATTTTGCGCCAAATAATAACATCAATATTTAAACATTCAATAATAGCGCCAATAAAAGCCCAAATAACAGCACCAATAATAGCGCCAATAATAGCGCCAATATATAGCGCCAATAATAGTGCCAATATATTGATAGCCCCATTTAATAGCGCCAAACAATAGCGCCATATAATAGCACCAAATATTAGCGCCATATAATAGCACCATATAATAGCGCCAAATAATAGCGCCAAATATAATAGCGCCAAATAATAGCGCCAATATATATCCCCAATAATAGCGCCAATATATTAATATCGCCATTTAATATGGCCAAATAATAGCGCCATATAATAGCGACATATATTATTGCCATATAATAACGCCAAATATTAGCACCATATAATAGCGCCAAATAATAGCGACGTATAATAGCACCAAATATAATAGCGCCAAATAACAGTGCGAAATAATAACGCCATATAATATCGCCAAATAATAGAACCAAATATTTGGCGCCAAATATTCATAATAGCGCCAAATAATAGCGCCAAATAATAGTGCCAATAATAGCGCCCAATAACAGAGCCAAATATTCATAATAGCACCAAATATTTGGCGCCATATATTCATAGTAGTGCCAAATATTTTTTGGTGTTAAATATTCATAATACCACCAAATAATGACGCCAAATTATAACGCCAATAAAAGCACCAAATAATAGCACCAATAATAGCGTCAATATTTGGCGCCAATATTTGGCCCCAATAACATTTAGCACTAATAGCGCCAATATTTTAACATCCAATATATTTTCAGTGTTATTTTAACATTCAATATAATAGCGCCAAATATATTTTTAGGGTTATTTTAATATTCATAATATCGCCAATATTTTAATAGCGCCAATAATAGCACCAAATAATAGCGCCAAATATTATTTTTCACCACATAATAGCGCCTAATATTATTTTGCGCCAAAAAATAGTGCTAATATTTTAACATTAATTAATAGCGCCAAATATTCATAATTGCGCCAATATATTTATATAGCGGAAAATAATTGCGTCTAATAACTGCGCCAAATAATAGCGCCATATAATAGCACTAAATATTTTTTTGGCGCCAAATATTCATAATAGCGCCAAAAAATAGCCCCATATAATAGCACCAATAATAGCGCCAAATAATAGCGTCAACAATAGCACCAATATATTCATAGCGCCAATATATTCATAATAGCGCCAATATTTAATAACGCCAAATAATGGCACCAAAATATTCATAATAGTGCCAATAATAGCGCCAATATATTCATAGTGCCATTTATTCATAATAGCGCAAATATATTTATAGCGCATAATAATTGCGTCTAATAATAGCGCCAAATAATAGAGAAAAATAATAGCGCCAAATAAAAGCGCCAAATAATTGCATCAAATAATTGCGCAAAATAATTGGGCCTAATAACAGCGCCAAATATTTTTTGGAGAAAAATATATAAATTGCGCCAATATATTTGTCCTAATAATTGCGCCAAATTATTGCACCTAATAATAGCGTCAAATAATAGCGCCATATAATAGCGCCAAATATTCATAATAGCGCCAAATAATGGCGCCAAATAATAGCACCAATATTTAAACATTCAATAATAGCGCCAATACAAGTGCCAATAATAGCACCAATGATAGAGCCAATAATAGCGCTAATATATTGCACCAATAATAGTGCCAATATATTCATAGCGCCAAATAATGGCGCCATATAATAGTGCCAAATATTAGCGGCATATAATAGCACCAAATAATATCGCCAAATAATAGCACCAAATATTTGGTACCAAATATTCATAATAGCGCCAAATAATAGCGCCAAATAATAGTGCCAAGTATTCATAATAGCACCAAGTATTCATAATAGCACCAATATTTTAACATTCAATATATTTTCAGTGTTATTTTAACATTCAATATAATAGAGCCAAATTTATTTTTAGTGTTATTTTAATATTCATAATAGCGCCAATATTTTAATAGCGCCAATAATAGCACCAAATAAGAGCGCCAAATATTATTTGGCGCCAAATAATAGCGCAAAATAATAGCGCCAAAAAATAGCGCCAATATTTTAACCTTCATTAATAGCACCATATATTCCTAATAACGCCAATATATTAATAGCGACAAATAATTGTGCCTAATAATAGCGCCAAATAATAGCGCTAAATAATTGCACCAAATATTTGCGCCAAATATTTTTTGGCGCAAAATATTCATAATAGCGCAAAAAAATAGCGCAAAAAATAGCGCTATATAATAGCACCAATCATAGTGCCAAATAATAGCGCCAATAATAGCCCCAATATATTCATAGCGCCAAATAATAACGCCAATATATTCATAAAAGCGCCAATATATTATAGCCCCAAATAATAATGCCAGTATATTTATAGTGCCAAATAATTGCACCTAATAATAGTGCCAAATAATTGCGTCATATAATTGCTCCAAATAATTGTGCCAATATTTTAACATTTATTAATAGCGCCAAATATTCATAATAGCGCCAATATATTAATAGCGCCAAATAAGTGCGCCTAATAATAGTGCCAAATAATAGCGCCAAATAAGTGCGCCAAATATCTGAGCCAAATAACTGCGCCAAATAATAGCATCAAAAATAGCACCATGTAATAGCGCCAAATATTTTTTGGTGCCAAATTTTCATAATAGCGCCAAATAATAGCGCCAAATAATAGAACCAATAATAGCGTCAAATTATGGCGCCAATAAGAGCACCAATATGTTCATAGCGCAAAATAATAGAGCCAATATATTCATAATAGTGCCAATATATAATAGCGCCAAATAATAGTGTCAATATATTCATAATATTTCCAAAAATAGCGCCAAAAATAACGCCAATATATTCATAGCGCCATTTATTCAAAATAGCGCCAATATATTTATATCACAAAATAATTGCGCCTAATAATAGCGTCAAATAATAACACCAAATAATTGCGCAAAATAATTGTGCCAAAAAATTGCGCCAAATAATTGCGCAAAATAATTGTGCCTAATAACAGCGCAAAATAATATGAGCATATAATAACGCCAAATATTTTTTGGCAGAAAATATATAAATAGCACCAATTTATTGCGCCAAATAATTTCCCTAAATAATTGTGCCAAATACTTGCGCCTAATACTTGTGCCTAATAATAGCGCCAAATAATAGCGCCATATAAAAGCGCCAAATATTTTTTGGCGCCAAATATTCATAATGGCGCCAAATAATCGTGCCAAATAATAGCACCTATAATATCATCAAATTATTGCGCCAATAATCGCGCCAATATTTTGCGCTATTATTTTGCGCCAAATTATAGCACCAATATTTAAACATTCAATAATCGCGCCAATAAAAGTTCCAATAACAGCTCCTATAATAGCGCCAATAATAGCGCCAATATATTGATAGCGCCATTTAATAGCACAAAATAATAACACCATATCACAGCGCCAAATATAAGCGCCATATAATAGCCCCATATAATAGCGCAAATCATAGCGCCGTATAATAGTGCCAAATATAATAGCACCAATATATCACGCCAATAATAGCGCTAACATATTCTTAGCGCCATTTAATAGGGCCAAATAACAGCGCCATGAAATAGCAAGAAATATTAGCGCCAAATATTAGCGCCATATAATAGCGCCATATAATAGCGCCATATAATAGCGCCATATAATAGCGCCATATAATAGCGCCATATAATAGCTCCAAATATAATAGTGGAACATAATAGCATCAGATAATAGCGCCAAATAATATCACCAAATAATAGCACCAAATATTTGGCACCAAATATTCACAATAGCGCCAAATAATAGTGCAAATAATAGCGCCAAATAATAGATCCAAATATTCATAATAGCACCAAATATTTGGCTCCATATATTCATAGTAGCGCCAAATATTTTTTGGTGCCAAATATTCATAATAGCGGCAAATTATAGCGCCAAATTATAGAGCCAATAAAAGCGCCAAATAATAGCGCCAATAATAGCGTCAATATTTGGCGGCAATCTTTGGCGCTATAATTTTGCGCCAAATAATAGCACCAATATTATAACATTCAATAATAGCGCCAAATATTCATAATAATGGCAATATTTTAACATTCAATATAATAGCGCCAAATATATTTTCAGTGTTATTTTAATATTCATAATAGCACCAATATTTTAATAGCACCAATATTTTAATAGCACCAATATTTTAATAGCGCCAATAATAGTGCCAAAGTATGGTGCCAAATATTATTTGGCGCTAAATAATAGCCCCAATATTTTACCATTCATTAATATCGCCAAATATTCATAATAGTGCCAATATATTAATAACGGCATATAAATGTGCCTCATAATAGCGCCAAATAATAGCGCCAACTAATAGCGCCAAATAATAGCGCCATATATTTTTTGGCGCCAAATATTCATAATAGCGACAAAAAATTGCGCAAAAAAATAGCGCCAAAAAAATAGCGCAAAAAAGCGCCATATATTAGTGCCAATAATAGCGCCAAATAATTGCGCCAATATATTCATAGCACCAAATAATAGCGCCAATATTTTTATAATAGCTCTAATAAATAATAGCACCAAAAAATAGCGCTAGTATATTCATAATAGTGCCAATATTAGCACCAATATATTCATAGTGCCTTTTATCCATAAAAGCGCCAATATATTTATAGCACCAAATAATAGCGACTAATAATATCACCAAATAATAGCGCAAAATAATTGCTCCAAATAATTGTGCCAAATAATGGCGCTAATATTTTAACATTCATTAATAGCGCCAAATATTCATAATAGCGCCAATATATTAATAGCGCCAAGTAATTGTGCCCAATAATAGCGCCAAATAATAGCGTCAAATAATTGCACCAAATATTTGCGCAAAATAACTACGCCAAATAATAGCGCTAATTAATACCGCCAAATAATAGTGCCATATAATGGCGCCAAATATTTTTTGGCACCAAATTTTCATAATAGCGCAAAAAAATAGCGCCAAAAAAATAGCGTCAATAATAGCGTCGATATATTCATTATAGCGCCAATATATAATAGTGCCAAATGATAATGCCTATATATTCATAATAGTGCCAATAATAGTGACAATATATTCATAGCTCCATTTATTCATAATAGCTCAAATATATTTGTAGTGCAAAATAAAAGCATCCAATAATAGCACCAAATAATTGCACCAAATAATTGCGCCTAATAACAACGCCAAATAATTGCGCCAAATAATCGTGACAAATATTTTTTGGCGCAAAATATATAAATAGCACCAATATATTGCGCAAAATAATTGCGCCAAATAATAGCGCCATATAATAGCGCCAAATATTTTTTGGTGCCAAATATTCATAATAGCACCAAATAATAGTGCCAAATAATAGCGCCAAATAATAGCGCCAATAATAGCATCAAATTATGGCGCCAATAATCACGCTAATATTTGGCGCTATTATTTTAGGCTAAATTATAGCGCTATTATTTTGCGCTAAATTATAGCGCCAATATTTAAACATTCAATAATAGCACCAATAAAAGCACCAATAACAACACCAATAATAGAGCCAATAATAGTGCCATTATATAGCACCAATAATAGTGCCAATATATTCATTGCGCCATTTAATAGCGCCAAATAATAGCGCCATATAATAGCGCCAAATATTTGCGCCATATAATAGTGCCATATAATAGGGCCATATGATAGGGCCAAATAATAGCGCCATATAGTAGCGCCAAATATAATAGCGCCAAATACTAGCGCCAATATATAGCGCCAATAATATCGCCAATATATTCATAGCCCCATTTAATAGGGCCAAATAATAGCGGCATATAATAGCGCCAAATATTAGCGCCAAATATTAGCGCCATATAATAGCGCGATATAATAGCGCCATATAATAGCACCAAATAATAGCGCCATATACTTGAGCCAGATATAATAGCGCCTAATAATTTCGCCAAATAATAGCCCCAAATATTTGGGGCCAAATATTCATAATAGTGCCAAATAATAGCGCCAAATAATAGTGCCAATAATGGCGCCAAATAATAGAGCCAAATATTCATAATAGCGCCAAATATTTGGCGCCATATATTCATAGTAGCGCCAAATATTTTTTGGCGCCAAATATTCATAATAGCGCCAAATAATTGCGCCAAATTACAACGCCAAATAAGAGCGCCAATAATAGCACCAATATTTGGCGCCAATATTTGGTGCTATTATTTGGTGCTAAATAATAGCACCAATATTTTAACATTCAATAATAGCGCCAATATTTTAAAATTCAATAAATTTTCTGTGTTACTTTAACATTCAATATAATAGCGCTAAATATATTTTCACTGTTATTTTAATATTCATAATAGCACCAATATTTTAATAGCACCAATAATAGCGCCAAATAATAGCGCCAAATATAATTTGGCGCCAAATAATAGTGCCAAATAATAGTGCCAAATAATAGCGCCAAAAAATAGCACCAATATTTTAACATTCATTAATAGCGCCAAATAATTGTTCCAAATAATTGCACCAAATAATTGCGCCAAATAATTGCACAAAATAATAGCGCATAATAACAGCGCCAAATAATATGAGCATATAATAGTGCCAAATATTTTCTGGCAGAAAATATATAAATAGCGCCAATTTATTACGCCAAATAATTGCCCTAAATAATTGCGCCAAATACTTGCGCCTAATAATTGTTCCTAATAATAGCGCCAAATAATAGCGTCATATAAAAGCGCTAAATATTTTTTGGTGCCAAATATTCATAATAGCGCCAAATAATAGCACCTATAATAGCATCAAATTATTGCGCCAATAATCGCGCCAATATTTTGTGCTATTATTTTGCGCCACGTTATAGCGCCAATATTTAAACATTCAATAATCGCACCAATAAAAGTGCCAAAAATAGCACCAATAATAGTTCCAATAATAGCGCCAATATATTGATAGCGCCAAATAATAGCACCATATAATAGCGCCAAATATAAGCACCATATAATAGCCCCATATAATAGCTCAAATCATAGCGCCGTATAATAGCGCCAATATATCACGCCAATAATAGCGCCAATATATTCGTACCGCCATTTAATAGGGCCAAATAACAGCGCCATGAAATAGTGCCAAATATTAGCGCCAAATGTTAGCACCATATAATAGCGCCATATAATAGCACCAAATATAATAGTGGCACATAATAGCATCAGATAATAGCGCCAAATAATATCATCAAATAATAGCACCAAATATTTGGCGCCAAATATTCACAATAGCGCCAAATAATATCGCAAATAATAGCGCCAAATAATAGATCCAAATATTCATAATAGCACCAAATATTTGGCGCCATATATTCATAGTAGCACCAAATATTTTTTGGTGCCAAATATTCAAAATAGCGGCAAATTATAGCACCAAATTATAGAGCCAATAAAAGAGCCAAATAATAGCGCCAACAATAGTGTCAATATTTGGCGGCAATCTTTGGCGCCAATTTTTGGCGCTATAATTTGGCACCAAATAATAGAGCCAATATTATAATATTCAATAATAGCGCCAAATATTCATAATAATGGCAATATTTTAACATTCAATATAATAGCGCCAAATATATTTTCAGTGTTATTTTAATATTCATAATTGCGCCAATATTTTAATAGCACCAATATTTTAATAGCACCAATATTTTAATAGCGCCAAAGTATGGCGCCAAATATTATTTGGCGCTAAATAATAGCCCCAATATTTTACCATTCATTAATATCTCCAAATATTCATTATAGTGCCAATATATTAATAGCGACATATAAATGCGCCTCATAATAGTGCCAAATAATAGCGCCAAATAATAGCGCCATATATTTTTTGGCGCCAAAAATTCATAATAGCGACAAAAAATTGCACAAAAAAATAGTGCCAAAAAATAGCGCAAAAAAAGCACCATATACTAGCGCCAATAATAGCGCCAAATAATTGCGCCAATATATTCATAGCACCAAATAATAGCGCCAATATATTCATAATAGCTCCAATAAATAATAGCACTAAAAAATAGCGCCAGTATATTCATAATAGTACCAATATTAGCACCAATATATTCATAGCGCCATTTATCCATAAAAGCACCAATATATTTATAGCGCCAAATAATAGCGCCTAATAATATCGTCAAATAATAGCGCTAAATAATTGCGCCAAATAATTGTGCCAAATAATAGCGCCAATATTTTAACATTCATTAATAGCGCCAATTATTCATAATAGCACCAATATATTAATAGTGCCAATATATTAATAGAGTCAAGTAATTGTGCCCAATAATAGCGCCAAATAATAGCGCCAAATAATTGAACCAAATATTTGCACAAAATAACTATGCCAAATAATAGCACTAATTAATACCGCCAAATAATAGTGCCATATAATGGCGCCAAATATTTTTTGCCACCAAATTTTCATAATAGCGCCAAAAAATAACATCAATAATAGCGCTGATATATTCATAATAGTGCCAATATATAATAGTGCCAAATAATAGCGCCTATATATTCATAATAGTGCCAATAACAGCGCCAATATATTCATAGCTCTATTTATTCATAATAGCTCAAATATATTTATAGCGCAAAATAATAGCATCTGATAATAGCGCTAAATAATTGCACCCAATAATGGCGCCTAATAACAACGCCAAATAATTGCGCCATATAATCGTGCCAAATATTTTTTGGCACAAAATATATAAATAGCACCAATATATTGCACCAAATAATTGTGCCAAATAATTGCGCCAAATAATTGCGCCATATAATAGTGCCAAATATTCATAATAGCAACAAATAATAGTTCCAAATAATAGCGCCAAATAATAGCGCCCATAATAGCATCAAATTATGGCGCCAATAATCACGTCAATATTTGGCTGTATTATTTTGCGCTAAATTATAGCGCCAATATTTAAACATTCAATAATAGCACCAATAAAAGTGCCAATAACAACACTGATAATAGATCCAATAATAGTGCCATTATATAGCACCAATAATAGTTCCAATATATTGATTGCGCCATTTAATAGCACTAAATAATAGCACTGTATAATAGCGCCAAATATTGGTGCCATATAATAGTGCCATATAATAGGGCCATATAATAGGGCCAAATAATAGCGCCATATAGTAGCGCCAAATATAATAGCACCAAATACTAGCGCCAATATATAGCACCAATTATATCACCAATATATTCATAGCCCCATTTAATAGGGCCAAATAATAGCGCCATATAATAGCGCCAAATATTAGCGCTATATAATAGCGCGATATAATAGCGCCATATAATAGCGCCAAATAATAGCGCCATATACTAGCGCCAGATATAATAGCGCCAAATTATAGCGCCTAATAATTTCGCCAAATAATAGCCCCAAATATTTGGGGCCAAATATTCATAATAGCGCCAAATAATAGCGCCAAATAATAGTGCCAAATAATAGCGCCATATAATAGCATCAAATAATAGCGCCAAATAATTGTGCCAAATAATTGCGCCAGATAATTGTGCCAAATATGTGCGCAAAATAATTTCGCCTAATAACAGCAGCAAATAATAGCGCCATATAATAGCACCAAATTTTTTTGGCGCAAAATATATAAATAGTGCCAAATAATTGCGCCAAATATTTACGCCAAATAACTGCGCCAAATAATAGCGCCAAATAATACCGCAAAATAATACCACCATATAATAGCGCCAAATGTTTTTGGCATCAAATATACATAATAGTGCCAAAAAATAGTGCTATATAATAGAAATATATAATTGTGCCTAATAATAGCTCCATATAATAGTGCCTAATATTTTCTGGTGCCAAATATTCATAATAGTGCCAAATAATAGCGCCAAAATTATAGCGCCAAATAATAGCGCCAACAATAGCATCAAATTATGGCGCCAATAATCGCGCCAATATTTGGCACTATTATTTTGCGCCAAATAATAGCATCAAATTATGGCGCCAATAATCGTGCCAATATTTGGCGCAATTATTTTGCGCCAAATAATAACATCAATATTTAAACATTCAATAATAGCGCCAATAAAAGCCCAAATAACAGCACCAATAATAGCGCCAATAATAGCGCCAATATATAGCGCCAATAATAGTGCCAATATATTGATAGCCCCATTTAATAGCGCCAAACAATAGCGCCATATAATAGCACCAAATATTAGCGCCATATAATAGCGCCATATAATAGCGCCAAATAATAGCGCCATATAATAGCGCCAAATATAATAGCGCCAAATAATAGCGCCAATATATATCCCCAATAATAGCGCCAATATATTAATATCGCCATTTAATATGGCCAAATAATAGCGCCATATAATAGCGACAAATATTATTGCCATATAATAACGCCAAATATTAGCACCATATAATAGCGCCAAATAATAGCGACGTATAATAGCACCAAATATAATAGCGCCAAATAACAGTGCGAAATAATAACGCCATATAATATCGCCAAATAATAGAACCAAATATTTGGCGCCAAATATTCATAATAGCGCCAAATAATAGCGCCAAATAATAGTGCCAATAATAGCGCCCAATAACAGAGCCAAATATTCATAATAGCGCCAAATATTTGGCGCCATATATTCATAGTAGTGCCAAATATTTTTTGGTGTTAAATATTCATAATACCACCAAATAATGACGCCAAATTATAACGCCAATAAAAGCACCAAATAATAGCACCAATAATAGCGTCAATATTTGGCGCCAATATTTGGCCCCAATAACATTTAGCACTAATAGCGCCAATATTTTAACATCCAATATATTTTCAGTGTTATTTTAACATTCAATATAATAGCGCCAAATATATTTTTAGGGTTATTTTAATATTCATAATATCGCCAATATTTTAATAGCGCCAATAATAGCACCAAATAATAGCGCCAAATATTATTTTTCACCACATAATAGCGCCTAATATTATTTTGCGCCAAAAAATAGTGCTAATATTTTAACATTAATTAATAGCGCAAAATATTCATAATTGCGCCAATATATTTATATAGCGGAAAATAATTGCGTCTAATAACTGCGCCAAATAATAGCGCCATATAATAGCACTAAATATTTTTTTGGCGCCAAATATTCATAATAGCGCCAAAAAATAGCCCCATATAATAGCACCAATAATAGCGCCAAATAATAGCGTCAACAATAGCACCAATATATTCATAGCGCCAATATATTCATAATAGCGCCAATATTTAATAACGCCAAATAATGGCACCAAAATATTCATAATAGTGCCAATAATAGCGCCAATATATTCATAGTGCCATTTATTCATAATAGCGCAAATATATTTATAGCGCATAATAATTGCGTCTAATAATAGCGCCAAATAATAGAGAAAAATAATAGCGCCAAATAAAAGCGCCAAATAATTGCATCAAATAATTGCGCAAAATAATTGGGCCTAATAACAGCGCCAAATATTTTTTGGAAAAAAATATATAAATTGCGCCAATATATTTGTCCTAATAATTGCGCCAAATTATTGCACCTAATAATAGCGTCAAATAATAGCGCCATATAATAGCGCCAAATATTCATAATAGCGCCAAATAATGGCGCCAAATAATAGCGCCAATATTTAAACATTCAATAATAGCGCCAATACAAGTGCCAATAATAGCACCAATGATAGAGCCAATAATAGCGCTAATATATTGCACCAATAATAGTGCCAATATATTCATAGCGCCAAATAATGGCGCCATATAATAGTGCCAAATATTAGCGGCATATAATAGCACCAAATAATATCGCCAAATAATAGCACCAAATATTTGGTACCAAATATTCATAATAGCGCCAAATAATAGCGCCAAATAATAGTGCCAAGTATTCATAATAGCACCAAGTATTCATAATAGCACCAATATTTTAACATTCAATATATTTTCAGTGTTATTTTAACATTCAATATAATAGAGCCAAATTTATTTTTAGTGTTATTTTAATATTCATAATAGCGCCAATATTTTAATAGCGCCAATAATAGCACCAAATAAGAGCGCCAAATATTATTTGGCGCCAAATAATAGCGCAAAATAATAGCGCCAAAAAATAGCGCCAATATTTTAACCTTCATTAATAGCACCATATATTCCTAATAATGCCAATATATTAATAGCGGAAAATAATTGTGCCTAATAATAGCGCCAAATAATAGCGCTAAATAATTGCACCAAATATTTGCGCCAAATATTTTTTGGCGCAAAATATTCATAATAGCGCCAAAAAATAGCGCAAAAAATAGCGCTATATAATAGCACCAATCATAGTGCCAAATAATAGCGCCAATAATAGCCCCAATATATTCATAGCGCCAAATAATAGCGCCAATATATTCATAAAAGCGCCAATATATTATAGCGCCAAATAATAATGCCAGTATATTTATAGTGCCAAATAATTGCACCTAATAATAGTGCCAAATAATTGCGCCATATAATTGCTCCAAATAATTGTGCCAATATTTTAACATTTATTAATAGCGCCAAATATTCATAATAGCGCCAATATATTAATAGCGCCAAATAAGTGCGCCTAATAATAGTGCCAAATAATAGCGCCAAATAAGTGCGCCAAATATCTGAGCCAAATAACTACGCCAAATAATAGCATCAAAAATAGCACCATGTAATAGCGCCAAATATTTTTTGGTGCCAAATTTTCATAATAGCGCCAAATAATAGCGCCAAATAATAACACCAATAATAGCGTCAAATTATGGCGCCAATAAGAGCACCAATATGTTCATAGCGCAAAATAATAGAGCCAATATATTCATAATAGTGCCAATATATAATAGCGCCAAATAATAGTGTCAATATATTCATAATATTTCCAAAAATAGCGCCAAAAATAACGCCAATATATTCATAGCGCCATTTATTCAAAATAGTGCCAATATATTTATATCACAAAATAATTGCGCCTAATAATAGCGTCAAATAATAACACCAAATAATTGCACAAAATAATTGTGCCAAAAAATTGCGCCAAATAATTGCGCAAAATAATTGTGCCTAATAACAGCGCAAAATAATATGAGCATATAATAACGCCAAATATTTTTTGGCAGAAAATATATAAATAGCACCAATTTATTGCGCCAAATAATTTCCCTAAATAATTGTGCCAAATACTTGCGCCTAATACTTGTGCCTAATAATAGCGCCAAATAATAGCGCCATATAAAAGCGCCAAATATTTTTTGGCGCCAAATATTCATAATGGCGCCAAATAATCGCGCCAAATAATAGCACCTATAATAGCATCAAATTATTGCGCTAATAATCGCGCCAATATTTTGCGCTATTATTTTGCGCCAAATTATAGCACCAATATTTAAACATTCAATAATCGCGCCAATAAAAGTTCTAATAACAGCTCCTATAATAGCGCCAATAATAGCGCCAATATATTGATAGCACCATTTAATAGCGCAAAATAATAACACCATATCATAGCGCCAAATATAAGCGCCATATAATAGCCCCATATAATAGCGCAAATCATAGCGCCGTATAATAGTGCCAAATATAATAGCACCAATATATCACGCCAATAATAGCGCTAACATATTCTTAGCGCCATTTAATAGGGCCAAATAACAGCGCCATGAAATAGCAAGAAATATTAGCGCCAAATATTAGCGCCATATAATAGCGCCATATAATAGCGCCATATAATAGCGCCATATAATAGCTCCAAATATAATAGTGGAACATAATTGCATCAGATAATAGCGCCAAATAATATCACCAAATAATAGCACCAAATATTTGGCACCAAATATTCACAATAGCGCCAAATAATAGTGCAAATAATAGCGCCAAATAATAGATCCAAATATTCATAATAGCACCAAATATTTGGCTCCATATATTCATAGTAGCGCCAAATATTTTTTGGTGCCAAATATTCATAATAGCGGCAAATTATAGCTCCAAATTATAGAGCCAATAAAAGCGCCAAATAATAGCGCCAATAATAGCGTCAATATTTGGCGGCAATCTTTGGCGCTATAATTTTGCGCCAAATAATAGCACCAATATTATAACATTCAATAATAGCGCCAAATATTCATAATAATGGCAATATTTTAACATTCAATATAATAGCGCCAAATATATTTTCAGTGTTATTTTAATATTCATAATAGCACCAATATTTTAATAGCACCAATATTTTAATAGCACCAATATTTTAATAGCGCCAATAATAGTGCCAAAGTATGGTGCCAAATATTATTTGGCGCTAAATAATAGCCCCAATATTTTACCATTCATTAATATCGCCAAATATTCATAATAGTGCCAATATATTAATAGCGGCATATAAATGTGCCTCGTAATAGCGCCAAATAATAGCGCCAACTAATAGCGCCAAATAATAGCGCCATATATTTTTTGGCGCCAAATATTCATAATAGCGACAAAAAATTGCGCAAAAAAATAGCACCAAAAAAATAGCGCAAAAAAAGCGCCATATATTAGCGCCAATAATAGCGCCAAATAATTGCGCCAATATATTCATAGCACCAAATAATAGCGCCAATATTTTTATAATAGCTCTAATAAATAATAGCACCAAAAAATAGCGCCAGTATATTCATAATAGTGCCAATATTAGCACCAATATATTCATAGTGCCTTTTATCCATAAAAGCGCCAATATATTTATAGCACCAAATAATAGGGACTAATAATATCACCAAATAATAGCGCAAAATAATTGCTCCAAATAATTGTGCCAAATAATGGTGCTAATATTTTAACATTCATTAATAGCGCCAAATATTCATAATAGCGCCAATATATTAATAGCGCCAAGTAATTGTGCCCAATAATAGCGCCAAATAATAGCGTCAAATAATTGCACCAAATATTTGCGCAAAATAACTAAGCCAAATAATAGCGCTAATTAATACCGCCAAATAATAGTGCCATATAATGGCGCCAAATATTTTTTGGCACCAAATTTTCATAATAGCGCAAAAAAATAGCGCCAAAAAAATAGCGTCAATAATAGCGTCGATATATTCATAATAGCGCCAATATATAATAGTGCCAAATAATAATGCCTATATATTCATAATAGTGCCAATAATAGTGACAATATATTCATAGCTCCATTTATTCATAATAGCTCAAATATATTTGTAGTGCAAAATAATAGCATCCAATAATAGCACCAAATAATTGCACCAAATAATTGCGCCTAATAACAACGCCAAATAATTGCGCCATATAATCGTGACAAATATTTTTTGGCGCAAAATATATAAATAGCACCAATATATTGCGCAAAATAATTGCGCCAAATAATAGCGCCATATAATAGCGCCAAATATTTTTTGGTGCCAAATATTCATAATAGCACCAAATAATAGTGCCAAATAATAGCGCCAAATAATAGCGCCAATAATAGCATCAAATTATGGCACCAATAATCACGCCAATATTTGGCGCTATTATTTTAGGCTAAATTATAGCGCTATTATTTTGCGCTAAATTATAGCGCCAATATTTAAACATTCAATAATAGCACCAATAAAAGCACCAATAACAACACCAATAATAGAGCCAATAATAGTGCCATTATATAGCACCAATAATAGTGCCAATATATTCATTGCGCCATTTAATAGCGCCAAATAATAGCGCCATATAATAGCGCCATATAATAGTGTCATATAATAGGGCCATATGATAGGGCCAAATAATAGCGCCATATAGTAGCGCCAAATATAATAGCGCCAAATACTAGCGCCAATATATAGCGCCAATAATATCGCCAATATATTCATAGCCCCATTTAATAGGGCCAAATAATAGCGGCATATAATAGCGCCAAATATTAGCGCCAAATATTAGCGCCATATAATAGTGCCATATAATAGCACCAAATAATAGCGCCATATACTTGAGCCAGATATAATAGCGCCTAATAATTTCGCCAAATAATAGCCCCAAATATTTGGGGCCAAATATTCATAATAGCGCCAAATAATAGCGCCAAATAATAGTGCCAATAATGGCGCCAAATAATAGAGCCAAATATTCATAATAGCGCCAAATATTTGGCGCCATATATTCATAGCAGCGCCAAATATTTTTTGGCGCCAAATATTCATAATAGCGCCAAATAATTGCGCCAAATTACAGCGCCAAATAAGAGCGCCAATAATAGCACCAATATTTGGCGCCAATATTTGGTGCTATTATTTGGTGCCAAATAATAGCACCAATATTTTAACATTCAATAATAGCGCCAATATTTTAAAATTCAATAAATTTTCTGTGTTACTTTAACATTCAATATAATAGCGCTAAATATATTTTCACTGTTATTTTAATATTCATAATAGCACCAATATTTTAATAGCACCAATAATAGCGCCAAATAATAGCGCCAAATATAATTTGGCGCCAAATAATAGTGCCAAATAATAGTGCCAAATAATAGCGCAAAAAAATAGCACCAATATTTTAACATTCATTAATAGTGCCAAATATTCATAATAGCACCAATATATTAATAGCGACAAATAATCGCGCCTAATAAAAGCGCCGAATAATAGCGCCAAATAATTGTAACAAATAACTGTGCCAAATAACTGTGCCAAATAACAGCGCCAATTAATATTGCCAAATAATAGCGCCATATAATAGCGCCAAATATTTTTTGGGGCCAAATATTCATAATAGCACCAAAAAATAGCGTCAAAAATAGTTCCATATAATAGCGCCAATAATAGCGCCAAATAATAGCGCCAATAATAGCACCAATATATTCATAGCGCCAATAAATTCATAATAGAGCCAAATATAATAGCTCCAAATAATAGAACCAGTATATTTATAATAGTTCCAATATTAGCGCTAATATATTCATAGCGCCATTTATTCATAATAGCGCCAATATATTTATAGCGCCAAATAATTGCACCTAATAATAGCGCCATATAATAGCGCCAAATAATTGCGCCAAATAATAGCGCCAATATTTTAACAGTCATTAATAGCGCCAAATATTCATAATAGGGCCAATATATTAATAGCGCCAAATAATAGAGCCTAATAATATTGCCAAATAAAAGTGCCAAATAATTGCGCCAAATATTTGCGCCAAATAACTGCGCCACATAATAGCGCCAAATAATACCGCCAAATAATAGTGCCATATAATGGCGCCAAATATTTTTTGGTGCCAAATATTCATAATAGCACCAAAAAATAGCGCCAAAAATAGCGCCAAATTATAGCGCCAATAATAGCGCGAAATAATAGCGCCAATAATAGTTCCAATATATTTATAGCACCAAATAATAGCGCCACTATATTAGTAATAGCGCCAATATATAATAGCGCCAATATATAATAACGCCAATATATTCATAATAGTTCTAATAATAGGGCCAATAATAGCGCCAATATATTCAAATCTCCATTTATTCATAATAGCGCAAATATATTTATAGCGCAAAATAACAGCGCCAAATAATTGCGCCAAATAATAGATCCAATATATTCATAATGTTGCCAATAATATATCCAATAATAGCGCCAATATATTCATAGCACCATTTATTCATAATTGTGCCAATATATTTATAGCAAAATAATAGAACCTAATAATAGCGCCAAATAATTGCACTAAATTATTGCGCCAAATAATTGCCAACAAAAGCACCAAATAATAGCGCCAATAATAGCCCCAATATTTGGCACCAATAATATTTGGCTGTAATATTTGGCGCTATTATTTAGCACCAAATAATAGCGCCAATATTTTAACATTCAATAATAGTGCCAAATATTCATAATAGTGCCAATATTTTAACATTCAATATATTTTCACTGTTAATTTAACATTCAATATAATAGCGCCAAATATATTTTCAGTGTTATTTTAATATTCATAATAGCACCAATATTTTAATAGCGCCGATATTTTAATAACGCCAATTATAGCGCCAAATAATATCACCAAATATTATTTTGCACCAAATAATAGCGCCAAAAAATAGCCCCAGTATTTTCACATTAATTAATAGGACCAAATATTCATAATAGCACCAATATTTTAATAGCAGCAAATAATTGCGCCTAATAATAGCACCAAATAATAGCGCCAAATAATTGCGCAATATAATAGTGCCAAATATTTTTTGGTGCCAAATATTCATAATAGCGCCAAAAAATAGCGTCATATAATAGCTTCAATAATAGCGCCAAATAACAATGCCAATAATAGCGCCAATATATTCATAGCGCCAAATAATAGCGCCAATATATTCATAATAGCGCCAATATATAGTAGCCCCAAATAATATCACCAATATATTTATAATAGTACCAATAATAGCGCCAATAATAGCACCAATATATTCATAGCGCCATTTATTCATAATAGCGTCAATATATTCATAGTGCCATTTATTCATAATAGTGCCACTATATTTATAGCGCAAAATAATAGCGCCTAATAATAGCGCCAAATAATAGTGCCAAATAATTGCGCCAGATAATTGCGCCAATTAATTGTGCCAAATAATTGCGCAAAATAATAGCGCCTAATAACACCGCTAAATAATAGCGCCATATAATAACACCAAATATTTTTTGGCACAAAATATATAAATAGTGCCAATATATTGCTCCAAATAATTGAGCCAAATAATTGCGCCAAATAATTGCGCCTAATAATAGCGCAATATAATAGCTCCAAATATTTTTTGGCTCCAAATGTTCATAATAGCAACAAATAATAGCGCCAAATAATAGCACCAAATAATAGTACCAATAATAGCGTCAAATTATGGCACCAATAATCGCACCAATATTTGGCGCTATTATTTTGTGCCAAATAATAGCGCAAATATTATAACATTCATTAATAGCGCCAAATATTCATAATAGCGCCAATATATTAATAGCACCATATAATTGTGCCTAATAATAGCGCCAAATAATTGTGCCAAATATTTGCGCCAAATAACTGGGCCAAATTACTGCGCCAAATAATACCGCCAAAGAATAGCGCCATATAATAGCGCAAAAAATTTTTGGGCGCCAAATATTCATAATAGTGCCAAAAAATAGTGCCAAATAATAGCACCAATAATAGCGCCAAATAATATCTCCAATAATAGTGCCGATATATTCATAGCACCAAATAATAGCGCCAATATATTCATAATAGCACCAATATATAATATCGACAAATAATAGCACCAATATTTTCACAATTGTGTCAATAATAGTGCCAATAATAGAGCAAATATATTCATATCTCCATTTATTCATAATAGCGTCAATAAATTTATAGCGCAAAATAATAGCACGAAATAATAGAGCCAAATAATTGCGTCAAATAATTGCGCCAAATAATTGCGCCAAATAATTTTGCCAAATAAGTGCATCTAATAACAGCACCAAATAATAGCGTTAAATATTTTTTGGCACAAAATATATAAATAGCGCCAATATATTGTGCCAAATAATTGCGCCAAATAACTGCGCCAAATAAATGTGCCAAATAATAGCGCCATATAATAGCGCAAAATATTTTTTGGCGCCAAATATTCATAATAGTGCCAAATAATAGTGCCAAATAATAGCGCCAATATTTTAATAGCGCCAATTTTTTAATAGCGCCAATATTTTAATAGCGCCAATATTTTAATAGCACCAATATTTTAATATCGCCAATAATAGTACCAAATAAGAGCGCCAAATATTATTTAGCGCCAAAAAATAGTGCAAAATAATAGCGCCAAAAAATAGTGTCAATATTTTAACCTTCATTAATAGCACCAAATACTCATAATAGCGACAATATATTAATAGCGGCAAATAATTGTGCATAATAATAGCGCCAAATAATAGCCCTAAACAATTGCGCCAAATATTTTTTGGAGCCAAATATTTGCGCCAAATATTTTTTGGCGCCAAATATTCAAAATAACGCCAAAAAATAGCGCAAAAAAATAGTGCTTTATAATAGCGCCAATCATAGCGCCAAATAATAGCGCCAATAATAGTGCCAACATATTCATAGCGCCAAATAATAGCGCCAATATATTCCTAATAGCGTTAATATATTATAGCACTAAATAATAGCATCAGTATATTCATAATAGTGCCAATAATAGCCCCAATATATTCATAGCGCCATTAATTCATAATAGCGCCAATATATTTATAGCGCCAAATAATTGCGCCTAATAATAGTGCCAAATAATTGCGCCATATAATTGCTCTAAAGAATAGTGCCAATATTTTAACTTTCATTAATACCGCCAAATATTCATAATAGCGCCAATATATTAATAGTGCCAAATAAGTGGGCCTAATAATAGCACCAAATAATAGCATCAAATAAGTGCGCCAAATATTTGAGCCAAATAACTACGCCAAATAATAGCACCAAAAATAGCACCATATAATAGCACCAAATAATTTTTGGTGTCAAATATTTATAATAGCGCCAAATAATAGCGTCAAATAAAATGCCAAATAATAACGCCAAATAATAGCACCAATAATAGCGTCAAATTATGGCACCAATAAGAGCACCAATATATTCATAGTGCCAAACAATAGCGCCAATATATTCATAATAGCGCCGCTATATAATAGCGCCAAATAATAGTGTCAATATATTCATAATAGCGCCAATAATAGCGCCAATAATAGCGCCAATATATTTATAGCGCCATTTATTCATAATAGTGCCAATATATTTATAGCTCAAAATAATTGCACCTAATAATAGCGTCAAATAATAGCGCCAAATAATTGCGCCAAATAATTGTGTCAAAAAATTGTGCCAAAAAATTGTGCAAAATAATTGCACCTAATAACAGCGCCAAATAATAGGAGCATATAATAGCGCCAAATATTTTTTGGCAGAAAATATATAAATAGCGCCAATTTATTACGCCAAATAATTGCCCTAAATAATTGTGCCAAATACTTGCGCCTAATACTTGTGCCTAATAATAGCGCCAAATATTTTTTGGCGCCAAATATTCGTAATAGAGCCAAATAATCCCCCCAAATAATAGCACCAATAATAGCATCAAATTATTGTGCCAATAATCACGCCAATATTTTTCGCTATTATTTTGCGCCAAATTATAGCTCCAATATTTAAACATTCAATAATCGCGCCAATAAAAGCGCCAATAACAGCACCAATAATAGCGCCAATAATAGCGCCAATATATTCATAGCGCCATTTAATAGCGCAAAATAATAGCACCATATAATAGTGCCAAATATAAGTGCCATATAATAGCCCCATATAATAGCGCAAATCATAGCGCCATATAAGAGCGCCAAATATAATACCGCCAAATAATAGCTCCAATATATCACGCCAATAATAGCGCCAATATATTCGTAGCGCCATTTAATAGGGCCAAATAATAGCACCATGAAATAGCGCCAAATATTAGCGCCATATAATAGCGCCATATAATAGCGCCATATAATAGCCCCAAATATAATAGCGGCACATAATAGCGTCAGATAATAGGGCCAAATAATATCACCAAATATTTGGCCCCAAATATTCACAATAGCGCCAAATAATAGCGTAAATAATAGCGCCAAATAATAGAGCCAAATATTCATAATAGCAACAAATATTTGGCGCCATATATTCATAGTAGCGCCAAATATTTTTTGCCGCCAAATATTCATAATAGCGGCAAATTATAGCGCCAAATTATAGCGCTAATAAAAGCGCCAAATAATGGCGCCAATAATAGCGTCAATATTTGGCGGCAATCTTTGGCGCCAATTTTTGGCGCTATTATTTGGCGCCAAATAATATCACCAATATTATAACATTCAATAATAGCGCCAAATATTCATAATAATTCCAATATTTTTACATTCAATACAATAGCGCCAAATATATTTTCAGTATTATTTTAAAATTCATAATAGCGGCAATATTTTAATAGCACCAATATTTTAATAGCACCAATATTTTAATAGCACCAAAGTATGGCACTAAATATTATTTGGCACTAAATAATAGCCCCAATATTTTAAAATTCATTAATATCGCCAAATATTCATAATAGTGCAAATATATTAATAGCGGCATATAAATGTGCCTCATAATAGCACCAAATAATAGCGCCATATAATAGTGCCATATATTTTTTGGCGCCAAATATTCATAATAGCGCCAAAAAAATTGCGCCAAAAAATTGCGCAAAAAAATAGCGCCAAAAAAGCGCAAAAAAAGCGCCATATAATAGTGCCAATAATAGCGCCAAATAATTGCGCCAATATATTCATAGCACCAAATAATAGCGCAAATATATTAATAATAGCTCCAATAAATAATAGCACCAAAAAATAGTGCCAGTATATTCATAATAGTGCCAATATTAGCACCAATATATTAATAGCGCCAATATATTTATAGCGCCAAATAATAGCGCCTAATAATATTGCCAAATAATAGCGCCAAATAATTTTGCCAAATAATTGTGCCAAATAATAGCGCCAATATTTTAACATTCATTAATAGCGCCAAATATTCATAATAGCACCAAGATATTAATAGTGCCAATATATTAATAGCGCCAAGTAATTGCGCCTAATAATAGTGCCAAATAATTGCGCCAAATATTTGCACCAAATAACTATGCCAAATAATAGCGCCAATTAATACCGCCCAATAATAATGCCATATAATGGCGCCAAATATTTTTTGGCACCAAATTTTCATAATAGCGCCAAATAATTGCGTCAATAATAGCGCCGATATATTCATAATAGCGCTAATATATAATAGTACCAAATAATAGCACCAATATATTCATAATAGTGCCAATAATAGCGCCAATAATAGCGCTAATATATTCATAGCTCCATTTATTCATAATAGCTCAAATATATTTATAGCGCAAAATAATATCACCCAATAATATCGCCAAATAATTGCACCAAATAATTGCGCCAAACAACAACGCCAAATATTTGCTCCATATAATCGCGCCAAATATTTTTTGGCACAAAATATATAAATAGCGCCAATATATTGCGCCAAATAATTGCGCCAAATAATTGCGCCAAATAATAGCGTCATATAATAGCGCCAAATAATAGCGCCAAATAATTTTGCCAAATAATTTTGCCAAATAATAGCACCAAATATTTGGTGCCAAATAATAGCGCCAAATAATAGCACCAATAATGGCGTCAAATAATAGAGCCAAATATTCATAATAGCGCCAAATATTTGGCGCCATATATTCAAAGTAGCACCAAATATTTTTTGGCGCCAAATATTCATAATAGCGCCAAATAATATCGCCAAATTATAGCGCCAATAAAAGCGCCAAATAATAGCCCCAATAATAGCGCCAATATTTGGCGCCAATATTTGGCGCTATTTTTTGACGCCAATAATAGCGCCAATATTTTAACATTCAATAATAGCGCCAAATATTCATAATAGTGCCAATATATTTATAGCGCCAAATAATTGCACCTAATAATAGCGCCAAATAATTAAGGCAAATAATAGTGCCAATATTTTAACATTCATTAATAGCGCCAAATATTTATAATAGCGCCAATATATTAATAGCGCCAAATAAGTGGGCCTAATAACAGCGCCAAATAATAGCGCCAAATATTTGCGCCAAATAACTGTGCCAAAAAATAGCTCCAAATAATAGCACCAAATAATAGCGCCATATAATATTGCCAAATATTTTTGGCGCCAAATATTCATAACAGCACCAAAAAATAGGGCCAATAATAACGCCAAATAAGAGCACCAATAATAGCACCAATATATTCCTAGCGCCAAATAATAGCTCCAAATATTAGCGCCAATATATTCATAATATTACCAATAATAGCGCCAATATATTCATAGGGCCATTTATTCATAATAGGGCCAATATATTTATAGCGCAAAATATATTAATAGGGCCATTTATTCATAATAGCGCCAATATATAATATCGCCAAATAATAGCGCCAATATATTCATAATTGTGCCAATAATAGAGCCAATATATTCATAGCTCTATTTATTCATAATTTCGCCAATAAATTTATACCGCAAAATAATAGATCCAAATAGTAGCGCCAAATAATTGCGTCAAATAATTGCGCCAAATAATTGCGCCAAATAAGTGCACCTAATAACAGTGCCAAATAATAGCGTTAAATATTTTTCGGTACAAAATATATAAATAGCGCCAATATATTGCGCCAAATAATTGCGCCAAATAACTGCGCGAAATAAATGCGCCAAATAATAGCGCCATATAATAGCACCAAATATTTTTTGGCGCCAAATATTCATAATAGTGATAAATAATAGTGCCAAATAATAGCGCCAATTATAGCATCAAGTTATGGCGCCAATAATCACGCCAATATTTGGCGCTATTATTTTGTGCCAAATAAAAGCGCCAATATTTAAACATTCAATAAAAGCGCCAATAAAAGTTCCCATAACAGCACCAATAATAGCGCCAATTATAGCGCCAATTATAGCGCCATTGTATAGCGCCAATAATAGCGCCAATATATTCATAGCGCCATTTAATAGCGCCAAATAATAGCGCCATATAATAGCGCCAAATATTGGCACCATATAATAGCACCATATAATAGCTCTAAATAATAACGCTATATAATAGTGCCAAATATAATAGCACCAAATAATAGCGTCAATATATAGCGCCAATAATATTGCAAATATATTCATATCGCTATTTAATAGGGCCAAATAATAGCCCCATATAATGGCGCCAAATATTAGTACCATATAATAGCACGATATAATAGCGCCATATAATAGCGCCAAATAATAGCGCCTAATAATTTTGCCAAATAATAGCCCCAAATATTTGGTGCCAAATATTCATAATAGCGCCAAATAATAGCGCCAATAATGGCGCCAAATAATAGAGCCAAATATTCATAATAGCGTCAAATATTTGGCGCCATATATTCATAGTACCGCCAAATATTTTTTGGTGCCAAATATTCATAATACCGTCAAATAATGATGCCAAATTATAACGCAAATAAGGGCGCCAAATAAGAGCGCCAATAATAGCGCCAAATTTGGCGCCAATATTTAGCCCCAATAATATTTGGCGCTAATATTTGGCACCAGTATTTGGCGCTATTATTTGGCGCCAAATAATAGCTACAATATTTGGCGCCAATATTTGGCACTAATAATATTTGGTGCTAATATTTGGCTCCAGTATTTGGCGCTATTATTTGGCGCCAAATAATAGCGCCAATATTTTTACCTTCAATATATTTTCAGTGTTATTTTAACATTCAATATAATAACGCCAAATATATTTTCAGTATTATTTTAATATTTCTAATAGCGCCAATATTTTAATAGCGCCAATATTTTAATAGCGCCAATAATAGCACCAAATAATAGCGCCAAATATTATTTTGCACCAAATAATAGCGCAAAATATTATTTTGCGCCAAAAAATAGTGCTAATATCTTAACATTAATTAATAGCGCCAAATATTCGTAATAGTGCCAATATATTTATATAGCGGAAAATAATTGCGCCTAATAACTGCGCCAAATAATAGCGCCAAATAACAGCGCCATATAACAGCGCCATATAATAGCGCCAAATATTTTTAGGCGCCAAATATTCATAATAGCGCAAAAAAATAGCACCATATAATAGTGCCAATAATAACGCCAAATAATATCATCAATAATAGCGCCAAATAATTGTGCCAATATATTCATAATAGTGCCAATATATAATAACGCCCAATAATAGCACCAATATATTCATAATAGTTCCAATAATAGTGCCAATATATTCATAGTGCAATTTATTCATAATAGCGCCAATATATTTATAGCGCAAAATAATTGCGCCTAATAATAGCGCTAAATAATAGCACCAAATAATAGTGCCAAATAATAGCGCCAAATAATTGCGCAAAATAATTTCGCCTAATAACAGTGCCAAATAATAGCACCATATAATAGCGCCAAATATTTTTTGGCACAAAATATATAAATAGCGCCAATATATTGGGCCAAATAATTGCACCAAATTATTGTACCTAATAATAGCATCAAATAATAACGCCATAAAATAGCGCCAAATATTTTTTAGCGCAAATATTCATAATAGCGCCAAATAATGGCGCCAAATAATAGCGCCAAATAATAGATCCAAATAATAGCGTCTAGTTATGGTGCCAAAATTTTGACATTCAATAATAGCACCAAGTATTCATAATAGCACCAATATTTTAACATTCAATTTATTTTCTGTGTTATTTTAACATTCAATATAATAGAGCCAAATATATTTTCAGTGTTATTTTAATATTCATAATAGCACCAATATTTTAATAGCGCCAATATTTTAATAGTGCCAATATTTTAATAGCGCCAATATTTTCATAGCGCCAATAATAGTACCAAATAAGAGCGTCAAATATTATTTAGCGCCAAATAATAGCGCAAAATAATAGCGCCAAAAAATAGCGCCAATATTTTAACCTTCATTAATAGCACCAAATACTCATAATAGCGACAATATATTAATAGCGGCATATAATTGTGCCTAATAATAGTGCCAAATAATACCCCTAAATAATTGCGCCAAATATTTTTTGGAGCCAAATATTTGCGCCAAATATTTTTTGGCGCCAAATATTCATAATAGCGCCAAAAAAATAACGCAAAAAATAGCGCTATATAATAGCGCCAATCATTGCGCCAAATAATAGCACCAATAATAGCGCCAATATATTCATAGTGCCAAATAATAACGCCAATATATTAATAATAGCGCCAATATATTATAGCATCAAATAATAGCGCGAGTATATTCATAATAGTGCCAATAATAGCCCCAATATATTCATAGCGTCATTAATTCATAATAGCGCCAATATATTTATAGCGCCAACTAATTGCGCCTAATAATAATGCCAAATAATTGTGCCATATAATTACCCCAAAGAATAGTGCCAATATTTTAACTTTCATTAATACCGCCAAATATTCATAATAGCACCAATATATTAATAGCGCCAAATAAGTGCGCCTAATAATAGCGCCGAATAATAGCATCAAATAAGTGCGCCAAATATTTGAGCCAAATAACTGCGCCAAATAATAGAGCCAAAAATAGCACCATATAATAGCGCCAAATAATTTTTGGTGTCAAATATTCTTAATAACGCCAAATAATAGCGCCAAATAAAATGCCGAATAATAACGCCAAATAATAGCACCAATAACAGCGTCAAATTATGGCACCAATAAGAGCACCAATATATTCATAGCACCAAATAATAGCACCAATATATTCATAATAGCACCAATATATAATAGCGCCAAATAATAGTGTCAATATATTTATAATAGTGCCAATAATAGCACCAATAATAGCACCGATATATTCATAGCGCCATTTATTCATAATAGCACCAATATATTTATAGCGCAAAATAATTGCGCCTAATAATATCGTCAAATAATAGCGCCAAATAATTGCGCCAAAAAATTGTGCCAAATAATTGCGCAAAATAATTGCACCTAATAACAACACCAAATAATAGGAGCATATAATTGCGCCAAATATTGTTTGGTAGAAAATATATAAACAGCGCAAATTTATTCCGCCAAATAATTGCCCTAAATAATTGCGCCAAATACTTGCGCCTAATACTTGTGCCAAATAATAGCGCCAAATATTTTTTGGTGCCAAATATTCATAATAGCGCCAAATAATCCCCCAAAATAATAGCACCAATAATAGCATCAAATTATTGTGCCAATAATCGCGCCAATATTTTGTGCTATTATTTTCTGCCAAATTATAGCGCCAATATTTAAACATTCAGTAATAGTGCCAATAAAAGCGCCAATAATAGCATCAATAATAGCACCAATAATAGCGCCAATATATTCATAGCGCCATTTAACAGCGAAAAATAATAGCACTATATAATGGTGCCAAATATAAGTGCCATATAATAGCCCCATATAATAGCGCAAATCATAGCGCCATATAACAGCGCCAAATATAATAGCGCCAAATAATAGCGGCAAATATAATAGCGCCAAATAATAGCGCCAATATATAGCGCCAATAATAGCGCCAATATATTCGTAGCACATTTAATAGAGCCAAATAATAGCGTCATGAAATAGCGCCAAATATTAGCGCCATATAATAGCGCCATATAATAGCGCCATATAATAGCGTCATAAAATAGCACCAAATATAATAGCGGCACATAATAGCGTCAGATAATAGCGCCAAATAATATCACCAAATAATAGCACCAAATATTTGGTGCCAAATATTCACAATAGCGCCAAATAATAGCGCAAATAATAGCGCCAAATAACAGTGCCAAAAATTCATAATAGCACCAAATATTTGGCGCCATATATTCATAGTAGCACCAATTTTTTTTTTCCATAGAATATTCATAATAGCGGAAAATTATAGTGCCAAATTATAGTGCCAATAAAAGCGCCAAATAATAGCAACAATAATAGCGTCAATATTTGGCGGCAATCTTTGGTGCCAATTTTTGGCGCTATTATTTGGCGCCAAATAATAGCACCAATATTATAACATTCAATAATAGCACCAAATATTCATAATAATGCAAATATTTTAACATTTAATACAATAGCGCCAAATATATTTTCAGTGTTATTTTAATATTCATAATAGCGCCAATATTTTAATAGCGCCAATATTTTAATAGCACCAATATTTTAATAGCACCAATATTTTAATAGCGCCAATAATAGCGCCAAAGTATGGCGCCAAATATTATTTGGTGCTAAATAATAGCCCCAATATTTTAAAATTCATTAATATCACCAAATATTCATAATAGTGCCAATATATTTATAGCGTCATATAAATGCGCCTCATAATAGCGCCAAATAATAGCGCCAAATAATAGCACCAAATAATAGCGCCATATAATAGCGCCATATATTTTTTGGCGCCAAATATTCATAATAGCGCCAAAAAATTGCGCAAAAAAAATAGCGCAAAAAAAAGCGCAAAAAAAGCACCATATAATAGCGCCAAAAATAACGCCAAATAATTGCGCCAATATATTAATAGCACCAAATAATAGCGCCAATATATTCATAATAGCTCCAATAAATAATAGCACCAAAAAATAGCGCCAGTATATTCATAATAGTGCCAATATTAGCACCAATATATTAATAGCGCCATTTATCCATAATAGCACCAATATATTTATAGCTCCAAATAATAGCGCCTAATAATATCGCCAAATAATAGCACCAAATAATTGTGCCAAATGATTGTGCCAAATAATAGCGCCAATATTTTAACATTCATTAATAGCACCAAATATTCATAATAGCACCAATATATTAATAGTGCCAATATATTAATAGCGCCAAGTAATTGTGCCTAATAATAGCGCCAAATAATTGCGCCAAATAATTGCGTCAAATATTTGCACCAAATAACTAATCCAAATAATAGCGCCAATTAATACTGCCAAATAATAGTGCCATATAATGGCGCGAAATATTTTTTGGCACCAAATTTTCATAATAGCGCCAAAAAATAGCGCCAAATAATTGCGTCAATAATAGCGCCGATATATTCATAATAGCGCCAATATATAATAGTGCCAAATAATAGCACCTATATATTCATAATAGTTCAAATAATAGCACCAATAATAGCGCCAATATATTCATAGCTCCATTTATTCATAATAGCTCAAATATATTTATAGTGCAAAATAATAGCACCCAATAATAGCACCAAATAATTTCACCAAATAATTGCGCCTAATAACAATGCCAAATAATTGCGCCATATAATCGCGCCAAAAATTTTTTGGCGCAAAATATATAAATAGCGCCAATATATTGCACCAAATAATTTCGCGAAATAATAGCGCCATATAATACCGCCAAATATTTTTTGGCGCCAAATATTCATAATAGCACCAAATAATAGATCCAAATAATAGCGACAAATAATAGCACTAATAATAGCATCAAATTATGGCGCCAATAATCATGCCAATATTTGGTGCTATTATTTTGCACCAAATTATAGCGCCAATCTTTAAACATTCAAAAATAGCGCTAATAAAAGCGCTAATAACAGCACCAATAATAGCGCCAATAATAGTGACATTATATAGCGCCAATAATAGCGCCAATATATTGATTGCGCCATTTAATATCGCCAAATAATAGCGCCATATAATTGCGCCAAATATTGGCGCCATATAATAGCACCATATAATAGGGCCATATAATAGGGCCAAATAATAGTGCCATATAGTAGCGCCAAATATAATAGCGCCAAATACTAGCGCCAATATATAGCACCAATAATATCGCCAATATATTCATAGCCCCATTTAATAGGGCCAAATAATAGCGCCATATAATAGCGCCAAATATTAGTGCGATATAATAGCGCGATATAATATCACCATATAATAGCGCCAAATAATAGCACCAATAATGGCACCAAATAATACAACAAAATATTCATAATAGCACCAAATATTTGGCGCCATATATTCATAGTAGCGCCAAATATTTTTTGGCGCTAAATATTCATAATAGCGCCAATAAAATAGCAAAATAATAGCGCCAATAATAGCGCCAATATTTTAACATTCAATAATAGCGCCAATATTTTAACATTCAATAAATTTTCAGTGTTATTTTAACATTCAATATAATAGCGGAAAATATATTTTCAGTGTTATTTTAATATTCATAATAGCACCAATATTTTAATAGCACCAATAATAGCGCTAATATTTTAACCTTCATTAATAGCGCCAAAAAATAGCGCCAATATTTTAACATTCATTAATAGTGCCAAATATTCATAATAGCGCCAATATATTAATTTCGAAAAATAATCGCGCCTAATAAAAGCGCCAATTAATAGTGCCAAATAATTGCGACAAATAACTACGCCAAATAATTGCACCAATTAATATCGCCAAATAATAGCGCCATATAATAGAGCCAAATATTTTTTGGGGCCAAATATTCATAATAGCGCCAAAAAATAGCGCAGAAAATAGTGCCATATAATAGCGCCAATAATAGCGCCAAATAATAGCGCCAATAATAGCACCAATATATTTATAGCGCCAAATAATAGCGCCAATATATTCATAATAGAGCCAAATATAATAGTGCCAAATAATAGCGCCAGTATATTTATAATTGTTTCAATATTAGCGCTAATATATTCATAGCGTCATTTATTCATAATAGCGCCAATATATTTATAGCACCAAATAATTGCGCCTAATAATAACGCTAAATAATTGCGCCAAATAATTGCACCAAATAATTGCGCCAAATAATTGCGCCAATATTTTAACAGTCATTAATATCACCAAATATTCATAATAGGGCCAATATATTAATAACGCCAAATAATTATGCCTAATAATAGCGCCAAATAATAGTGCCAAATAATTGCGCCAAATAACTATGCCACATAATAGCGCCAAATAATACCGCCAAATAATAGTGCCATATAATGGCGCCAAATATTTTTTGGGGCCAAATATTCATAATAGCGCCAAAAAAAAGCGCTAATAATAGCGCCAAATAATAGCGCCAATAATAGCGCCAATATATTTATAGCGCCAAATAATAGCACCAATATATTCATAATAGCGCCAATATATAATAGCGCCAATGTATTCATAATAGTCCAATAATAGCACCAATAATAGCGCCAATATATTCAAAGCTCCATTTATTCATAATAGCGCAAATATATTTATAGCGCAAAATAAAAGTGCCAAATAATTGCGCCAAATAATTGCGCCAAATAATAGCGTCAATATATTCATAAAGTTGCCAATAATATAGCCAATAATAGCGCCAATATATTCATAGCACCATTTATTCATAATTGTGCCCATATATTTATAGCAAAATAATAAAACCTAATAATAGCGCCAAATAATTGCACCAAATTATTGCGCAAAAATAATTGTGCCTAATAACAGCACCAAATAATAGCGCCCTATAATAGTGCCAAATATTTTTTGGCGCAAAATATATAAATAACGCCAATATATTGCGCCAAATAATTACGCCAAATAATTACCCCACATAATTGCACCTAATAATAGCCCCAAATAATAGCACCAAATATTTATAATAGTGCCAACTAATAGCGCCAAATAATAGTGCCAATAATATCGTCAAATTATGGTGCCAATAATCGCGCCAATATTTGGCGCCAATATTTTGCGCCAAATAATAGCGCTAATATTTAAACATTCAATAATAGCACCAATAAAAGCGCCAATAACAGCACCAATAATATCTCCAATAATTGAGGTAATATATAGCACCAATATATTCATAGATCCATTTAATAGCACCAAATAATAGCCCCATATAATAGCGTCAAATATAATAGTTCCAAATAATCGCGCCAATATATAGCGCCAATAATAGCACCAATATATTCATAGCGCCATTTAATAGGGCCAAATAATAGCGCCATATAATAGCGCCAAATATTAGGGTCATATAATAGCACCATATAATAGCGCCATATAATAGCGCCATATAATAGCGCCAAATATATAAGCGCCAAATAATAGCGCCAAATAATAGTGCCAAATAATATCGCTAAATAATAGCGCCAAATATTTGACTCCAAATACTCATAATAGCGCCAAATAATGGGGCCAATAATAGCGCCAAATAATATAACCAATTATTCATAATAGTGCCAAATATTTGGCGCCATATATTCATAGTAGTGCCAAATATTTTTTGGCGCCAATATTCATAATATCGCCAAATTATAGCGCCAATTATTGCACCTAATAATAGCGCCAAATAATAGCGACACAAAATTGCGCCGAATAATTGCACCAAATAACACTGCCAATATTTTAACATTCACTAATATCACCAAATATTAATAATAGCACCAATATATTAATAGCGCCAAATAATTGTGCCTAATAATAGCGCCAAATAATAGTGCCAAATAATAGCGCCAAATATGTGCGCAAAATAACTGCGCCAAATAATAGCGCCAAATAATACCACCAAATAATAGTGCCATATAATGGCGCCAAATATTTTTTGGTGCCAAATATTCAAAATAGCGCCAAAGAATAGTGCCAAAAAATAGCGCCAATAATAGCTCCAATATATTCAAAGCAACAAATAATAGCGCCAATATATAATAGGGCCAAATAATAGAGCCATATAATATGTGATGACCCAGACCCCCTTGGTCCCTTCCTTTGCCAAAATCTGAATCCTTAAGGTGTACGGATCGGTGAGACCGATCGGTGCGACCGATCGGTGAGACCGATCGGTGAGACCGATCGGAGCGACAGATCGGTGAGACCGATCGGTGAGACCGATCGGTGCGACCAATCGATGCGACCGATCGGTGAGACCGATCGGCGGAACCGGTTGATGTCACCCGACCTTGCCACGTTGTTCCAGTAACGCTCCTTTTTCGCAAATAGGGTTTTAAACCCTATTCTGCCTCGTTAAAAATGTCTTGAAAACCCGAAACGCGCACAAAAGTTTTAATTAAATGCTTCATTAATTCATGAGTCGGTTTAAACCACCCAGCACCTTTAATGATGAGTCAAGCCGCGTGGTCAACCCACGACTTCCACGTCTTACGCGGTTCAGCGTTTTTAACTCAACCGTCCCCGGCTCTTATAAATTAAGGGTTAGGTCGTGGTTTCCCCCTTCTTCGATCGTGGCTCTTCTGGTGCATCGGGACCACCGCATCGTTATTCGTAAAGTTCCACGCCCCCGGCCTAAACGTCGATCATCTATCATCAAGTAGGGAATTTCTTTCGTCTCTCACTTTTGTGTATCATGCGGGGTGGGCGTTATTTTTTTTCCTATGGAATTGGTTGAACCAAACCCTGATGAAGATAATAAATGAAGTTCTAAAGAAAGAAGGGGAAGGGGTTGTGATCGTTGCTTACGCTTTACCTTGTGCTTATCCTTTTTGATTTGTGCTGGTTTATGTTCTTCTGGAAATTGAGGCCGTTGGTGGTCGTTGTATGTGCGCTGATGAATCCCTACGTGATGTTTTAAATGGGTTGCTGAAATCGTGAACTCCTACTGTGAAATTGATTAATCACGTATATCCGGCTGAATAATTGAAAGCACCAGGATCAACCCTTCTGGGACAACTTCCGGTTAGAACACACGAAATTTTTGAAATCATGGAGTGTGTTAATTCGTTTAAACCTGAAAATCCCTGACTTGTGTTGGTAGTGGTGGTTGGTTGTTTTCCCATCGGGCCGATTGCTGGAAATGTGGGAGGGGATGGGATTCCCTGTTTCTTTTATACTCTCGGTGGTTGTGTGAAATTGGGGGGATGGGATCTCCTGTTGGTATGGATTCGTTGGTTGTGAGTTTTAAACCTGAATGGTCACTTGTTGATATCACAAATTGGGGAGAGATCCTCTGTTAACAGAACCGGGTGTGAGTGTTTTGGATGAGCCTTGCTTTTGATGTTCTCCTTGGTTATGCTTATGGTAGTTGCCCAGTAGTGCTTAAAATTAATTGAACATCTTGACTGAACGTGAAACAAGAATGGGACAAATGGTTTTGTGGGCAAGGGTCGTGAACTGTGACTTGGGTGCAGTGGTGTTGTGTTCTGTAGGTTGGCTAGGAAAACCTAAGCTTTGGGTGAGTGTTTGTTACCTATATCTATACTTGTAGCTTTGTGTTTCTTATTCGCGCCCCACCCATGTTGAGCACTCAGTGCCGAACACCCCCATTTATGGGGGAAGGGTGTTTTTTCCAACACTATCCTTAGTGGCTGGTTATTATCTCCTTTTCTGCTCCCTTTCCTGGATAGCCCAAGTATCTTCGGGCAGGCTGTGATGGCCTGAAGTCCATTATTAGCCCAAGAATCTCCGGGCGGGGTGTTGTGGTGGTTGGCCAGGTGTGTGCGGCAGGTGGTTTCCCAAGTGTCTTCGGGATGAGGCCCAGGTGTCTTCGGGCGTGGCGGTGGTTGCTCTAGCCTAGGTGTTTGCAGGCATGGTTACATGTGACAGTTGAGGCCCAGGTGTGTGCGGGTGGGATTTGGCAGTGGGACTGCGTGTGGTTGTGGCCCAGGTGTGTGCGGGCGGGTGTGGCAGTGGGACTGCAGTGAGAATGGCAGGATTGGTCCGATGCGTAGGATGTCTCAATAACCAGTGGGAAAGTGGCGCGGGGTACCCAAACATCGATGTGCTCTTATATATATATTACTTGACTTGCGTTATTTGGGGAGCGAGCCTTGGTGAGGCCTGGGATGGATAGTTTGCCTTGTTAGTTGTTTGGTTACTCTTTTCTCACGGGACTTTAGTACGTTCCCCCACTTGTGCACGAGAGTCTTGGTTTTCCCTACTGAGTGTACTTGTATGCTCACCCTACGTATATAATACTGCTTTCAGGTTTCCAAGAGGACTTCGGGGATCACGCAGGACCTTAATAGCTCGGACTTTTGGAGCAGTTGCAGTTGTTTCTCTTTTCTTTTGGTACTTACCTTGTAGTCACCTTTTTGCACTTTGTGGCTTCCACTTTTGAAACATGCATGTGGGAATGGTTTACTTTTGGATTTACTTTTCTTTCTACCTTGGTGTTGTCAGGTTTTCTCCTCCTTATCTTTCGATCCTATAAAATAAAAAGGGTAATGCATTCTATTTGCGAGGATTTCCTATACCCTTGGTGCTAGTCGCCACTCCGGGACCTATTGAAGGCGGGTTTCGGGGGTCATTATCTCTCCTTCAACTTAAAGAAGGAAGGGCCTGGAAATCTGCTGACCTTTCCCTCCTTTTGGTGAAGGCGGGTCGTGACAGAATGGTATCAGAGGCGAGGTTGAGAGATAGGATAGAGTCTGGAGTTAGGCACAGTGAGGATTGCATGGGATGGTAAGGCAACAACGTTGGATGACCTTGGTGCGTGAATTAGGCCAGGGAAGACGGGCTAGGAAACGGGATTTTAGGCCCCCCCGTGATCCGATGCAAGGACTCTGGA
This sequence comes from Viscum album, assembly GCA_963277665.1. Classification (NCBI taxonomy): domain Eukaryota; kingdom Viridiplantae; phylum Streptophyta; class Magnoliopsida; order Santalales; family Viscaceae; genus Viscum; species Viscum album. The sequence goes on from OY728127.1 coordinate 902,335,044, forward strand.
CCTACCGAACGACCAAGTGAGGCCACGCTGATTGCAGGGTAGAGACCCTAGGAAAGGTACATGCATCATAAATGACTTGTGTTCTTGTTCTTCTGGGACGTCTTGGGAATTAAGAATAAATTAAATCTTAATAAGTTTTAAGAACGATTTTCTTTGCACTACTGGGCATAGGCATTCCTTGTTTACCTTGCAACTATGGCACCTGGAAGGCGACCACGTGTGGTACAGGCGATCGAGACTCCTGAGACCACTTTGGCCAATCGGCAGAGAGCTGATCGAGAGGAAGAGGACAACCAGTGGCAGACGACTCTTCGAGCTTTCCAGCGACAGACCCTCGAGAAGTATGAGGGCAGCACCTCCGATATGAAGACGGAAGGCTGGCTAGAGGAGTTAGTCATAGCCTTTGGCTTGATTCGGGCCCGACCAAATACTGGGTTCCTCTAGCTGTTATCCAAATGTGAGGAGCGGCACGTCAGTGGTGGATGCTTCACCTGGGGAGTAGGAAAGAGTCTGAGGTTGCCTGGGTGGATTTCGAGAAGGAGTTCCGGGCGGAGTTTCTCTCCTCGACAATGAAGGCGGAGAAGAGGCAGGAGCTACTATCCCTCCAGCAGGGGAGCATGTCCGTGAGGGAACTTGGAATCAAGTTCAAGGACCTCCTGCATTTTGCTCCGGACCTCTTTCCCGATGAGGAGTCTCGGGCAAGACGTTTGGAGGAGGCGCTCCGACCCTCCCTCTAGTATGTTGTTACCCCCTTTACCCTTCTGACATACTTAGAAGTTCAGAAGAAGGCCGAAGTGGTGGAAAGGATGCATGCTCTGGGCGGAGTGTCGCGAGAAGGGATCCAGCTAGGACCATCGAAGGGGAAGGCCATCAGTGCCAGGACTCCAGCATCGGGACCCTCCAGGTTCCGACCCACAGGGAGCAGGCCGCAGCAGTTTCAGTTTCGATCCCCTGGCCCGCGTTCTTTTCCTTCAGGCTCGGGACCACGGTGCTTCATCTGCGGGAGCCCTGGACATCTCCAGAGTCAGTGCCCCGATTGGGTGCAGTACAGTAGTGGCAGTCATCCCCAGCATCCTCCGCAGCAGCAGTTTCCAGCCAGACCCTTCCGGCAGCAGCAGCAGGGACAGCGAGCTCCCACTCCTCCGCAGGCAGACATAGGAGGGGGAGGCCGACCTCAGGGCGCTCCCCAGGGACCTCAACCAGGGCGTGGTCGGGGAGGTGGCTGACAGTCGAGGGGCAGGGGAGCTGGGCGTGGACAGTTACACGCCGTAGAAGCAACAGTTCTAGCAGGGCCATAGGTTGTTCGAGGTACGATCAGTGTGTTTAGCACTCTTGCTTATGCTTTGTTCGATACCGGAGCTTCGCACTCCTTTGTTGCACCCAGTCTAGCCCGCGCCTTGGGTCTAGATGCCGAGAGACTTCCAGTGCCTCTGGTGTTGAGCACACCAGTTGGAGGTCAGACTGACTTGCTGTTCGTTTGTTGGGGATGTAGACTGATGTTAGGGCCACATCAGTCGGTTAGGGATCTCCTTCTACTGCAGATTCAGCCGTACGATGTCATCCTAGGCATCGACTGGCTATATTCTGTGTGCGCCGTCATCGACTGTTTCCAAAGAAGGGTGGTGTTCTCCAGTTTAGACGGCCAGCGTGTTACTTTCACCGGCGAGCGGATCTGTCCGAAGGGAAACAGGAGGGAGGAACCTCTCCTCTCCTTGTTGACCGAACTGACGATAGAATCAGTAGATGCGGAAATGGTGGAAGTACCAGAGATCCTTCGTGAATTTATGGACGTCTTTCCTGAGGAGGTGATGACTCTACCCCCTCGACGTGATATCGAGTTCGGGATAGACCTGCAGCCCGGCTCTCGACCAATCTCGATGGCTCCTTACCGGATGGCACCTTCGGAGCTACGGGAGTTGCGGATACAGATTGACGATCTGATGAAGAGGGGTTATGCTCTTCCAAGTGTGTCACCATGGGGCGCTCCAGTCTTGTTTTCAAGGAAGGCGGATGGTGGCCTTAGGCTGTGCATCGATTACAGGAGGCTGAATCAGGTTACAATCAAGAATCGCTACCCTCTTCCGAGGATAGATGATCTTTTTGACCAGCTGAAGGGGGAAGGATGGTTCTCGAAGATCGACCTGCGATCTGGATACCACCAGCTGAGGGTAAAGGATAGCGACGTCCCGAAGACGGCGTTCAGGTGTAGGTATGGACACTTCGAGTTCGTGGTCATGCCCTTTGGTGTTAAGAACGCCCCGGCCGTGTTCATGGGGCTTATGAACTCCATATTTCGGGAGTACCAGGATCGGTTTGTGGTGGTATTCATCGACGATATCCTGATCTATTCAAGGTCAGAAGAGGACCATGCAGAGCACCTGAGGACAGTTTTGGAGGTCCTCCGACAGCACCAGCTCTACGGAAAGTTTTCAAAGTGCAAGTTCTGGACACGAGAAGTGCTCTTCCTCGGGCATGTAGTGTCGAAGCAGGGGGTAGCAGTTGACCCATCAAAGGTTGAGGCAGTTGTTTCTTGGGCAGCACCCAAGAGTGTGGCGGAAGTCCGGAGTTGCCTCGGACTGGCAGGTTACTACCGGAGATTCGTGCCCAACTTCTCCCGCGTAGCAGCCCCTTTGACGGCTTTGACCAAGAAGGACCAGGTTTTCATGTGGAGCGAATAATGCGAATCATCCTTCAGCTACCTAAAAGAAAAGCTGGTTAGTGCCCCAGTGTTGAGATTACCAGAAGAAGGGATGGTCTATGAGGTATTTTGTGATGCTTCAGGACAGGGCCTGGGATGCGTGTTGATGTAACAACAAGGGGTGATCTCTTACAGGTCCAGGCAGCTACTCCCCCATGAGCGGAACTATGCCACCCATGACTTGGAGCTTACAGTAGTAGTGTTCGCATTAAAGTTGTGGCGACACTACCTCATCGGGGAATGCATTGTGGTCTTCACCGATCACAAGAGCTTGCGCTATATCTTCTCCCAGCGGGACTTGAACTTGCGACAACGGAGATGGGTAGAGTTCCTCCAGGACTACGACTTTGAAATCTCTTATACTGAGGTCAAGGGCAACGTTGTGGCTGATGCCCTGAGCAGAAAGCCGCATCAGGAAGTGGTTCGGGAATCTTCTGATGCTTGGAAGGCGATGGGGGAGTTGGCTGCCTTGCACTTGGATGCAAGGGTGGAAGGTACTAGAGGCTGCTTGTTTCAGATGACGGTACAGTCCTCTTTGTTGCAGCAAGTGGAAGAGTCTCAGTGGGGAGATCCTGAGGTGGAAGTGTTGCGGGATCGTGTCGATCAGGGGAACGCTCCGGAAGGATGGTCGGAGGACAGCCGACATCGGATGCTCTTTCATGGAAGGTTGTTTTTTCCAGAGGTGATGCGTGATAAAGTCCTTCGTGAGTTCCATAGCTCAGCCTTGGCAGTACATCCAGGTGTTTCGAAAATGTACCAAGGCCTGAGGGGACAGTTTTGGTGGCCCGGGGTGAAACGGGTAGTGGCAGAGTTTGTGGCTAAATGCCTGGTGTGTCAGCAGGTGAAGGCTGAACACCGTGTTCCGAGTGGGTTGTTGCATCCTCTAGATGTTCCCGAGTGGAAGTGGGACGACGTCTCGATGGACTTCGTCACAGGACTACCCAGAGCTCAGGGCGGGCATGATGCTATCTGGGTAGTGGTGGATCGATTGACAAAATCTGCTCACTTCTTGGCTATCAAGGAGTCGGGACCTGTGAGTACCTTAGCACAGAGGTACGTGGATGAGGTGGTGCGTTTGCATGGAGTTCCGAAGACTATCGTCTAAGATCGGGACACTCGGTTCACCTCACGAGTCTGGAAGGGGTTACAGCATGCTTTTGGCACCCAGCTACGCCTTAGCACTGCTTTTCACCCTCAGACTGATAGACAGACAGAGCGGACTATCCAGACATTGGAGGACATGCTGCGAGCATGTGTTCTGGATTTCGGAGGATCATGGGTACGACACTTGCCTTTAGTAGAGTTTGCCTACAACAACAGCTTCCACTCTACTATCGGCATGGCCCCTTTTGAGGCTTTGTACGGAAGACCATGTAGTTCACCCTTATGTTGGGCAGAGGTTGGTGAGACTGGTACTCTTGGACCAGAAGTAGTGCAGAGCACCACGGAGAAAGTCCAGCTAGTGCGGGAGAGGATGAAAGCAGCTCAGGATCGGCAGAAATCTTATGCTGATCGTCGGAGGAGGCCCTTGGAGTTCGAGGTGGGAGATCATGTGTTCTTGAAGGTTTCCCCTCGACGGGGGCAGCGGAGGTTCGGAAAGGGGAGTAAGCTCTCCCCTAGGTTCATCGGACCTTTCGAGGTGCTGAGGCGAGTTGGCGGGGTGGCATATCAACTGGCCCTACCACCTCAGTTAGAGAGGGTCCATGACGTCTTCCATGTCTCCCAGCTTCGTCAGTACTTACATGATGACTCTCATGTCATCAACTGGGGGGAGCTAGATGTGGGAGAAGACGTGACCTTCGAGGAACGACCAGTCAGGATCGAGGATCGAAAGGAGAAAGTGCTCCGTGGACGAACCATCGGCTTGGTTCGTGTGTTGTGGAGGCATGGCGGCCTCGAAGAGAGTACGTGGGAGAGGGAAGCACAGATGCGTGCCCAATACCCCGAGTTGTTTTGAGCTTTGTTCCTTTTGTACCTGTTTTGGTAGAACGTTTGACTTTTGGATATGAAATGTACTAGTCCCTTTCCTCTGTTATGTGTGAAAAGCCCCGGCTAAATGGAAGAGGGGACCCGACCCCTAATCAAGATGCATTAAGGTGGATGCGATTAAACCCGTGTGGGCGAGTCAGTGCCGCCCAAAGCAGATAATATCTTGACATGGGGGAGGGGAACTCCCCAAACCCACATGACCGGGCGGTTTGGCGTGGTATGTTGCTTGGTTCTTGGCAGGGGAGTGTTTTTAGTCAGCAGGGGTTCACTCCTAAGAGGTATCTTTCGAAGATGGTTTTTCGGACCCTCTCTTTCCTTCTGGTTTGTTTTGATTCTCGAGGACGAGAATCGTTTAAGAGGTATCTGATGTGATGACCCAGACCCCCTTGGTCCCTTCCTTTGCCAAAATCCGAATCCTTAAGGTGTACGGATCGGTGAGACCGATCGGCGGAACTGGCTGATGTCACCCGACCTTGCCACGTTGTTCCAGTAACGCTCCTTTTTCGCAAATAGGGTTTTAAACCCTATTCTTCCTCGTTAAAAATGTCTTGAAAACCCGAAACGCGCACAAAAGTTTTAATTAAATGCTTCATTAATTCATGAGTCGGTTTAAACCACCCAGCACCTTTAATGATGAGTCAAGCCGCGTGGTCAACCCACGACTTCCACGTCTTACGCGGTTCAGCGTTTTTATCTCAACCGTCCCCGGCTCTTATAAATTAAGGGTTAGGCCGTGGTTTCCCCCTTCTTCGATCGTGGCACTTCTGGTGCATCGGGACCGCCGCATCGTTATCCATAAAGTTTCGCACCCCCGGCCTAAACGTCGATCATCTATCATCAAGTAGGGAATTTCTTTCGTCTCTCACTTTTGTGTATCATGCGGGGTGGGCGTTATTTTTGTTCCTATGTAATTGGTTGAACCAAACCTTGATGAAGATAATAAACGAAGTTCTAAAGAAAGAAGGGGAAGGGGTTGTGATCGTTGCTTACGCTTTACCTTGTGCTTATCCTTTTTGATTTGTGCTGGTTTATGATCTTCTGGAAATTGAGGCCGTTGGTGGTCGTTGTATGTGCGCTGATGAATCCCTTCGTGATGTTTTAAATGGGTTGCTGAAATCGTGAACTCCTACTGTGAAATTGATTAATCACGTGTATCCGACTGAATAATTTAAAGCACCATGATCAACCCTTCTGTGATAACTTCCGGTTAGAACACACGAAATTTTTGAAATCATGGAGTGTGTTAAGTTGTTTAAACCTGAAAATCCCTGACTTATGTTGGTAGTGGTGGTTGGTTGTTTTCCCATCGGGCCGATTGCTGGAAATGTGGGAGGGGATGGGATTCCCTGTTTCTTTTATACTCTCGGTGGTTGTGTGAAATTGGGGGGATGGGATCTCCTGTTGGTATGGATTTGGTGGTTGTGAGTTTTAAACCTGAATGGTCACTAGTTGATATCACAAATTGTGGAGAGATCCTCTGTTAATAGAACCGGGTTTGAGTGTTTTGGTTGACCTTGATTTTGACGTTCTCCTTGGTTATGCTTATGGTAGTTGCCCAGTAGTGCTTAAAATTAATTGAACATCTTGACTGAACGTGAAATAAGAATGGGACAAATGGTTTTGTGGGCAAGGGTCGTGAAGTGTGACTTGGGTGCAGTGGTGTTGTATTCTGTAGGTTGGCTAGGAAAACCTAAGCTTTGGGTGAGTGTTTGTTACCTATATCTATACTTGTAGCTTTGTGTTTCTTATTCACGCCCCACCCAAGTTGAGCACTCAGTGCCGAACACCCCCATTTATGGGGGAAGGGTGTTTTTCCCAACACTATCCTTAGTGGCTGGTTATTAGCTCCTTTTCTGCTCCCTTTCCCGGATAGCCCAAGTATCTTCGGGCAGGCTGTGATGGCCTGATGTCCATTATTAGCCCAAGAATCTCCGAGCGGGGTGTTGTGGTGGTTGGCCAGGTGTGTGCGGCAGGTGGTTTCCCAAGTGTCTTCAGGATGAGGCCCAGGTGTCTTCGGGCGTGGTGGTGGTTGCTCTGGCCTAGGTGTTTGCAGGCATGGTTACATGTGACAGTTGAGGCCCAGGTGTGTGCGGGCGGGATTCAGCAGTGGGACTGCGTGTGGTTGTGGCCCAGGTGTGTGCGGGCGGGTGTGGCAGTGGGACTGCAGTGAGAATGGCGGGATTGGTCCGATGCGTAGGATGTCTCAATAACCAGTGGGAAAGTGGCGTGGGGTACCCAAACATCGATGTGCTCTTATATATATTACTTGACTTGCGTTATTTGGGGAGCGAGCCTTGGTGAGGCCTGGGATGGATAGTTTGCCTTGTTAGTTGTTTGGTTACTCTTTTCTCACGGGACTTTAGTACGTTCCCCCACTTGTGCATGAGAGTCTTGGTTTTCCCTACTGAGTGTACTTGTATGCTCACCCTACGTATATAATACTTCTTTCAGGTTTCCAGGAGGACTTCGGGGATCACGCAGGACCTTACTAGCTCGGACTTTTCGAGTAGTTGCAGTTGTTTCTCTTTTCTTTTGGTACTTACCTTATAGTCACCTTTTTGCACTTTGTGGCTTCCACTTTTGAAACATGCATGTGGGAATGGTTTACTTTTGGCTTTACTTTTCTTTCTACCTTGGTGTTGTCGGGTTTTCTCCTCCTTATCTTTCGATCCTATAAAATAAAAAGGGTAATGCCTTCCATTTGCGAGGATTTCCTATACCCTTGGTGCTAGTCGCCACTCCGGGACCTATTGAAGGCGGGTTTCGGGGGTCATTATCTCTCCTTCAACTTAAAGAAGGAAGGTCCTGACAATCTGCTGACCTTTCCCTCCTTTTGGTGAAGGCGGGTCGTGACATAATAGCACCAAATATTTTTTTGGTGCAAAATATATAAATTGCGCCAATATATTGCGCTAAATAATTGCACCAAATAATTGCGCCAAATAATTGCACCAAAAAATAGCGCCATATAATAGCACCAAGAATAGCGCCAATATATTTATAGCGCCAAATAATAGCACCAATATATAATAGTGCCAAATAATAGCACCAATATATTCATAATAGTTCCAATAATAGCTCCAATATATTCGTAGCTCTATTAATTAATAATAGCACAAATATATTTATAACGCAAAATAATAGCGCCAAATAATAGCGCCAAATAATAGCGCCAATATATTCATAATAGTGCCAATAATAGCGCCAATATATTCATAGCACCATTTATTCCTAATAGCGCCTAATATTTATAGCGCAAAATAATTGCGCCTAATAATAGCGCCAAATAATAGCGCCAAATAATTGCGCTAAATAATTGTGCCAAATGATTGTGCTAAATAATTGCGCCTAATAACAGCGCCAAATAATAGCTCCATATAACAGCGGTAAATATTTTTTGGCGCAAAATATATAAATAGCACCATTATATTGCGCCAAATAATTGAACCAAATAATTGCACCTAATAATAGCGCCAAATAATAGTCCCAAATATTTTTTGGTGCCAAATATTCATAATAGCGCCAAATAATAGTGTCAAATAATAGTTCCAAATAATAGCTCCAATAATAGAGTCAAATTATGGCAGCAATAATCGCGCCAATATTTGGCGCCAATATTTTGCGCCAAATAATAGCACCAATATTTAAACATTCAATAATCGCGCCAATAAAAGCGCCAATAATAGCACCAATAATAGCGCAAATAATGGTGCCAATATATAGCGCCAATATATTCATAGCGCCATTTAATAGCGCCAAATAATAGCGTCAAATATTAGCGTCATATAATAGCGCCATATAATAGCACCAAATAATAGCGTCATATAATAGCACCAAATATAATAGCCCCAAATAATCGCACCAATATATAGCGCCAATAATAGCACCAATATATTTATAGCGCCATTTAATAGGGCCAAATAGTAGGGCCATATAATAGCGCCAAATATTAGTGCCATATAATAGCGCCATATAATAGTGCCAAATAATAGCGCCAAATATAATAGCGCCAAATAATAGCGCCAAATAATAGCGCCAAATAATAGCGCCAAATAATATTTCCAAATAAAAGCGCCAAATATTTGGTGCCAAATATTCATAATAGCACCAAATAATATTTCCAATAATAGCGCCAAATAATAGAGCCAAATATTCATAATAGCACTGATTTTTTGGCGCCATATATTCATAGTAGTGCCAAATATTTTTTGGCGCGAAATATTCATAATAGCGCCAAATAATAGTGCCAAATTATAGCTTAAATAAAAGAGTCGAATAATAGCGCCAATAATAGCATCAATATTTGGTGACAATAATATTTGGGGCCAATATTTGGTGCCAATATTTGGAGCTATTATTTGGTGCCAAATAATAGCGCCAATATTTTAACATTCAATAATAGCGCCAAATTTTCATAATAGCGCCAATATTTTAACATTCAATATATTTTCAGTATTATTTTAACATTAAATATAATAGCACCAAATATATTTTCAGTGTTATTTTAATATTCCTAATAGCGACAATATTTTAATAGCACCAATATTTTAATAGCGCCATAGAATTGCTCCAAATATTATTTGGTGCCAAATAATTGCGCCAATATTTTAACATTTAGTAATAGCGCCAAATATTCATAATAGTTCCAATATATTAATAGCGGTATATAATTGCGCCTAATAATAACGCCAAATAAGTGCGCCAAATATTTGCGCCAAATAACTACGCCAAGTAATAGCGCCAAACAACAGTGCCATATAATAGCGCCAAATATTTTTTTGTGCAAAATATATAAATAGCGCCAATATATTCATAGCGCCAAACTATAGCGCCAAATAATTGCGCCAAATAAGAGCACCAAATAATTGCACCAAATAACAGCGCCAAATAATAGGGTCATATAATAGCGCCAAATATTTTTTGGCGCAAAATATATAAATAGCACCAATATATTCCTAGCACCAAATAATTGAGCCAAATAATTGCGCCAAATAATTGCGCCTAACAATAGCGCCAAAAAATAGCGCCAACTAATTGCACCAGATAATTGTGCCAGATAATTGCGCCAAATACGTGCGCAAAATAATTTCGCCTAATAACATCAGCAAATAATAGCGCCATATAATAGCACCAAATTTTTTCGGTGCAAAATATATAAATAGCGCCAAATAATTGCGCCAAATATTTACGCCAAATAACTGTGCCAAATAATACCACAAAATAATACCGCCATATAATAGCGCCAAATATTTTTTGACACCAAATATACATAATAGCACAAAAAATAGTGATATAAAATAGCAACATATAATTGCGACTAATAATAGCACCATATAGTAGTGCCTAATATTTTCTGGCGCCAAATATTCATAATAGCGCCAAATAATAGCGCCAAAATTATAGCGCCAAATAATACTAGAAAGGTTTGGGGTCAAGCCCCTTTATTAAGAAAAAAGAAAAAATACAGTAATCCCTTTTTGGTTGGGTAAGGTAAAACCCATTACAAGCCCGTAGGCCCAGAGGGACAAAGTCCATTCAGAGACATACACCCAATGCATCAAACGATAGAAGATCCCAATGGGAAAACCCATTACAAGTGGAAACATCACCTGAAAAGAGGAAACACAACCCATAGGCGCAACAGACCAGGTCCAAAACCGCATATTAGAGAGACCACCAACGTCATCAGAACCACCGCGACGTGATTCGCCGCCATCCGAGAGTATCATCGCTGCCGCCAATCCTGACCGGCGGATCCACAAACATCACCACCGTCGTCGAGCCCGCCGCCACCTTCGACCGACCACCACGACGCGCCTCTGCACCCGCTTGATCTGCCTGAGAGGGAGACCCATCGTCGACTGATCAAACCAACTTCGAGCTCGCCGCTATCTTCGACTGACCACCACGACGCGCCACCACACCCGCTCGATTTGCAACGACTGCCGGAAGATCCGGCCACCTGCCACAGATTTCGTCGACGATGTGTCCCACGGATCCAGCCAGATCAGTAGATCTTGACCAGAACAGAGCCACCGATCGCCGCCGAACTTTTTCACACCTCCGACGTTGTCACCGTGAGGAGGAAGTCCGCCAGCTGAAGCACCGCTATCCATCCAGATCTGGTTTGAAACTAGATCTGGACCAGATCTGAAAGCGCCTCCTTCCGACCAGCTCCCCCGAAGTGAACCCACGCCTTCCGATTGCGAAGCTCCGCCGAAGTGAACCCACTCCTTCCAATCATGAACCCCCAACGCCGAACAAATCCTCTGTGGAACGAACCCTTGACGCCACAGAAAAGTATGAATTTTTTTGCCCGAAGGCCAGAGGAAAATAGCCTTAGATATGAGTGATAACATTCCAATGGCACACGAAAGACAACCAAATGCCCATGAACCACCCAAGAGGAACGACCCAAGTTGTCTGCATCACTAAAAACCAACACCGCAACCATCCTCGACTTCCATCATCACCACCGCACCATGGTGAACATGGGGACAATGACTGGATCAAGACAGATCTACTCTGAAGAGCATATCCAAAAACCATCGTCGCTCTGGAGGAGAGCCGCACCGAGCTGAACCTCCAAAGAACTGGAGCCGTGCCAAACTCCTTGACTGCTGAATCCATCGCGATGAGAGCCTGAGGAGAATGCCAAGAAATCCCCCATCGTCACAACGCCACCGAGATGGCGAAACCCTAAACGAGCAAGGGAGCACTCAGCTGAACCCCCATTGACCGCCGAATCCAGTGCGACGAGATCAAGAGGAGAACGCCATGAAATCCTCCAATAATCGCGCCAATATTTGGCACTATTATTTTGCGCCAAATAATAGCGTCAAATTATGGCGCCAATAATCGCGCCAATATTTGGCGCTATTATTTTGCACTAAATAATACCTCCAATATTTAAACATTCAATAATAGTGCCAATAAAAGCCCCAATAACAGCACCAATAATAGCGCCAATAATAGCGCCAATATATAGCGCCAATAATAGTGCCAATATATTCATAGCGCCATTTAATAGCGCCAAACAATAGCTCCATATAATAGTGCCAAATATTAGCGCCATATAATAGTGACATATAATAGCGCCATATAATAGCGCCAAATATAATAGCACCAAATAATAGCGCCAATATATATCCTCAATAATAGCGCCAATATATTCATATCGCAATTTAATATGGCCAAATAATAGTGCCATATAATAGCGACAAATATTATTGCCATATAATAACGCCAAATATTAGCACCATATAATAGTGCCCAATAATAGCGACGTATAATAGCGCCAAATATAATAGCATCAAATAATAGTGCGAAATAATAACGGAAAATAATATCACCAAATAATAGAACCAAATATTTGGCGCCAAATATTAATAATAGCGCCAAATAATAGTGCCAAATAATAGTGCTAATAATAGTGCCCAATAACAGAGCCAAATATTCATAATAGTGCCAAATATTTGGCGCCATATATTTGGCGCCATATATTCATAGTAGCGCCAAATATTTTTTGGCGCCAAATAATCATAATAGCATCAAATAATGACGCCAAATTATAATGCCAATAAAAGCACCAAATAATAGCACCAATAATAGGGCCAATATTTGGCGCCAATATTTGGCCCCAATAATATTTGGCGCTAATATTCGGCACCAGTATTTGGCGTTATTATTTGGCGCCAAATAATAGCGCCAATATTTTAACATTCAATATATTTTCAGTGTTATTTTAACATTCAATATAATAGCGCCAAATATATTTTCAGTGTTATTTTATAATTCATAATAGCGCCAATATTTTAATAGCGCCAATAATAGCACCAAATATTATCGCCAAATATTATCTTTCACAACATAATAGCGCCAAATATTATTTTGTGCCAAAAAATAGTGCTAATATTTTAAAATTAATTAATAGCGCCAAATATTCATAATTACGCCAATATATTTATATAGCGGAAAATAATTGCATCTAATAACTGCGCCAAATAATTGAGCCAATTAATAGCGCCAAATAATAGTGCCATATAATAGCACTAAATATTTTTTGGTGCCAAATATTCTTAATAGCGCCAAAAAATAGCCCCATATAATAGCACCAATAATAGGGCCAAATAATAGCATCAACAATAGCGCCAATATATTCATAGCACCAAATAATTGCGCCAATATATTCATAATAGCGCTAATATATAATAACGCCAAATAATAGCACCAATATATTCATAATAGTTCCAATAATAGCGCCAATAATAGCGCCTATATATTCATAGCGCCATTTATTCATAATAGCGCCAATATATTTATAGCGCAAAATAATTGGGCCAAATAATAGAGAAAAATAATAGCGCCAAATAAAGGGGCCAAATAATTGCATCAAATAATTGCGCAAAATAATTGGTCCTAATAACAATGCCAAATAATAGCGCCATATAATAGCGCCAAATATTTTTTGGAGCAAAATATATAAATTGAGCCAATATATTTGGCCTAATAATTGCACCAAATTATTGCGCCTAATAATAGCGTCAAATTATAGCGCCATATAATAGCGCCAAATATTCATAATAGCACCAAATAATGGCGCCAAATAATAGCACCAAATAATAGAGCCAATAATAGCGTCAAATTATGGTGCCAATAATCGTGCCAATATTTGGCACCAATATTTGGCGCCAAATAATAGCGCCAATATTTAAACATTCAATAATAGCGCCAATACAGGTGCCAATAAGAGCACCAATGATAGCGCCAATAATAGCGCCAATATATAGTGCCAATATATTCATAGCACCAAATAATGGCGCCATATAATAGTGCCAAATATTAGCGGCATATAATAGCCTCAAATAAAATCACTAAATAGTAGCACCAAATATTTGGTGCCAAATATTCATAATAGCGCCAAATAATAGTGCCAAATAATAGCGCCAAGTATTCATAATAGCACCAAGTATTCATAATAGCACCAATATTTTAACATTCAATATATTTTCAGTGTTATTTTAACATTCAATATAATAGAGCCAAATATATTTTCAGTGTTATTTTAATATTCATAATAGCACCAATATTTTAATAGCACCAATATTTTAATAGCGCCAATAATAGCACCAAATAAGAGCGCCAAATATTATTTGGCGCCAAATAATAGCTCCAAAAAATAGCGCCAATATTTTAACCTTCATTAATAGCACCAAATATTCCTAATAGCACCAATATATTAATAGCGGCAAATATTTGTGCCTAATAATAGTGCTAAATAATTGCGCTAAATAATTGCACCAAATATTTGCGACAAATTTTTTTTGGCACCAAATATTCATAATAGCGCCAAAAAATAGCGCAAAAAAATAGCGCTATATAATAGCGCCAATCATAGCGCCAAATAATAGCGCCAATAATAGCGCCAATATATTCATAGCACCAAATAATAGCGCCAATATATTCATAATAGCGCCAATATATTATAGTGCCAAATAATAGTGCCAGAATATTTATAGCGCCAAATAATTGCGCCTAATAATAGTGCCAAATAATTGCGCCATATAATTGCTCCAAATAATAGTGCCAATATTTTAACATTCATAATTAGCGCCAAATATTTATAATAGCGCCAATATATTAATAGCACCAAATAAGTGCGCCTAATAATAGCGTCAAATAATAGCGCCAAATAAGTGCGCCAAATATTTGTGCCAAATAACTGCGCCAAATAATAGCGCCAAAAATAGCACCATATAATAGCGCCAAATATTTTTTGGTGCCAAATATTCATAATAGCGCCAAATAATAGTGCCAAATAATAGCACCAAATAATAGTTCCAAATAATAGCGCCAAATAATAGCGTCAAATTATGGCGCCAATAAGAGAACCAATATATTCATATCGCCAAATAATAGAGCCAATATATTCATAATAGTGCCAATATATAATAGCACCAAATAATAGTGTCAATATATTCATAATAGTGCCAATAATAGCGCCAAAAATAGCGCCAATATATTCATAGCGCCATTTATTCAAAATAGCGCCAATATATTTATATCGCAAAATAATTGCGCCTAATAATAGCGTCAAATAATAGCGCCAAATAACTGCGCCAAAAAATTGCGAAAAATAATTGCGCCTAATAACAGCGCCAAATAATAGAGGCATATAATACCGCCAAATATTTTTGGGCAGAAAATATATAAATAGCGCCAATTTATTGCGCCAAATAATTTTCCTAAATAATTGCGCCAAATACTTGCGCCTAATACTTGTGCCTAATAATAGCGCCAAATAATAGCCCCATATAAAAGCGCCAAATATTTTTTGGTGCCAAATATTCATAATAGTGCCAAATAATCGCGCCAAATAATAGCATCTATAATAGCATCAAATTATTGCGCCAATAATCACGCCAATATTTTGCGTTATTATTTTGCGCCAAATTATAGCGCCAATAATTAAACATTCAATAATCGCACCAATAAAAGTGCCAATAACAGCACCAATAATAGCACCAATAATAGCGCCAATATATTAATAGCACCATTTAATAGCACAAAATAATAGCACCATATAATAGCGCCAAATACAAGCGCCATATAATAGCCCCATATAATAGCGCAAATCATAGCGCCGTATAATAGTGCCAAATATAATAGCACCAACTAATAGCGCCAATATATCATGTCAATAATAGCGCCAATATATTCGTAGCGTCATTTAATAGGGCCAAATAACAGCGCCATGAAATAGTGCCAAATATTAGCGCCAAATATTAGCGCCATATAATAGCGCCATATAATAGCACCATATAATAGCGCCAAATATAATAGTGGCACATAATAGCATCAGATAATAGTGCCAAATAATATCACCAAATAATAGCACCAAATATTTGGCTCCAAATATTCACAATAGAGACAAATAACAGCACAAATAATAGCACCAAATAATAGAGCCAAATATTCATAATAGCACCAAATATTTGGCGCCATATATTCATAGTAGCGCCAAATATTTTTTGGTGCCAAATATTCATAATAGCGGAAAATTATAGCGCCAAATTATAGTGCCAATAAAAGCGCCAAATAATAGCGCCAATAGTAGCGTCAATATTTGGCAGCAATCTTTGGCGCCAATTTTTGGCGCTATTATTTGGCACCAAATAATAGCGCCAATATTATAACATTCAATAATAGCGCCAAATATTCATAATAATGACAATATTTTAACATTAAATATAACAGCGCCAAATATATTTTCAGTGTTATTTTAATATTCATAATAGCGCCAATATTTTAATATCACCAATATTTTAATAGCACCAATATTTTAATAGCGCCAATAATAGCGCCAAAATATAGCGCCAAATATTATTTGGTGCTAAATAATAGCCCCAATTCATTACCATTCATTAATATCGCCAAATATTCATAATAGTGCCAATATATTAATAGCGGCATATAAATGCACCTCATAATAGCGCCAAATAATAGCGCCATATATTTTTTGGCGCCAAATATTCATAATAGCGCAAAAAATTGTGCAAAAAAATAGTGCAAAAAAAAGCGCCATATATTAGCACCAATTATAGCACCAAATAATTACGCCAATATAATCATAGCACCAAATAATAGCGCCAATATATTCATAATAGCTCCAATAAATAATAACGCCAAAAAATAGCGCCATTATATTGATAATAGTGCCAATATTAGCACCAATATATTCATAGCTCCATTTATCCATAAAAGCGCCAATATATTTATAGTGCCAAATAATAGCACCTAATAATATCGCCGAATAATAGCACTAAATAATAGCGCCAAATAATAGCGCCAATATTTTAACATTCATTAATAGCGCCAAATATTCATAATAGCGCCAATATATTAATAGTGCCAATTTATTAATAGCGCCAAGTAATTGCGTCCAATAATAGCGCCAAATAATTGCGCTAAATAATTGCACCAAATATTTCCGCAAAATAACTACGCCAAATAATAGCGCCAATTAATACCGCCAAATAATAGTGCCATATAATGGCGCCAAATATTTTTTGGCACCAAATTTTTATAATAGCGCCAAAAAATAGTGCCAAAAAATAGCGCCAAAAAATAGCGTCAACAATAGCGCCGATATATTCATAACAGCACCAATATATAATAGTGCCAAATAATAGCGCCTACATATTCATAATATTGCCAATAATAGGGCCATATAATAGGGCCAAATAATAGCGCCATATAGTAGAGCCAAATATAATAGCGCCAAATACTAGCGCCAATATATAGCGCCAATAATATCGCCAAAATATTCATAGCCCCATTTAATAGGTCCAAATAATATCCCAATATAATAGCGCCAAATATTAGCGCCATATAATAGCGCCATATAATAGCGTCATATAATAGCGCCAAATAATAGCGCCATATACTAGTGCCAAATAATAGCGCCTAATAATTTCGCCAAATAATAGCCCCAAATATATGGTGCCAAATATTCATAATAGCGCCAAATAATAGGGCCAAATAATAGTGCCAATAATGGTGCCAAATAATAGAGCCAAATATTCATAATAGAGCCAAATATTTGGTGCCATATATTCATAGTAGCGCCAAATATTTTTTGGCGCCAAATATTCATAATAGCGCCAAATAATTGCGCCAAATTATAGCGCCAATAAAGGCGCCAAATAATAGCGCCAATAATAGCACCAATATTTGGCGCCAATATTTGCCGCTATTATTTGGCGCCAAATAATAGCGCCAATATTTTAACATTCAATAATAGCGCCAATATTTTAACATTCAATAAATTTTCAGTGTTATTTTAACATTCAATATAATAGCGCCAAATATATTTTCAGTGTTATTTTAATATTCATAATAGCGCCAATATTTTAATAGCACAAATAATAGCGCCAAATATAATTTGGCGCCAAATAATAGCGCCAAATAATAGTGCCAAATAATAGTGCCAAAAAATAGCGCCAAAAAATAGCTTCAATATTTTAACATTAATTAATAGCGCCAAATATTCATAATAGTGCCAATATATTAATAGCGACAAATAATCGTGCCTAATAAAAGCGCCGAATAAGAGCGCCAAATAATTGTGACAAATAACTGTGCCAAATAACTGTGCCAAATAACTGCGCCAATTAATATCGCCAAATAATAGCGCCATATAATAGCGCCAAATATTTTTTGGGGCCAAATATTCATAATAGCACCAAAAAATAGCGCCAAAAATATTTCCATATAATAGCGACAATAATAGCGCCAAATAATAGCTCTAATAATAGCACCAATATATTCATAGCGCCAAATAATAGCGCCAATATATTCATAATAGATCCAAATATAATAGCGCCAAATAATAGCGCCAGTATATTTATAATAGTTCTAATATTAGCGCTAATATATTCATAGCGCCATTTATTCATAATAGCGCAAATATATTTATAGCGCCAAATAATTGCGCCTAATAATAGTGCCATATAATTGCGCCAAATAATTGCGTCAAATAATAGCGCCAATATTTTAACAGTCATTAATAGCGCCAAATATTCATAATAGGGCCAATATATTAATAGCGCCAAATAATTGCGCCTAATAATAGCGCTAAATAATACTGCCAAATATTTGCGCCAAATAACTGCACCACATAATAGTGCCAAATAATACCGCCAAATAATAGTGCCATATAATGGCGCCAAATATTTTTTGGTGCCAAATATTCATAATAGTGCCAAAAAATAGCGCCAAATTATAGCGCCAATAATAGCGCAAAATAATAGCGCCAATATATTTATAGCGCCAAATAATAGTGCCAATATATTCATAATAGCGCCAATATATAATAGCGCCAATATATTCATAATAGTCCAATAATAGGGCCAATAATAGCACCAATATATTCAAAGCTCCATTTATTCATAATAGCGCAATTATATTTATAGCGCAAAATAATAGCGCCAAATAATTGCGCCAAATAATTGTGCCAAATAATAGCGCCAATATATTCATAATGTTTCCAATAATATAGCCAATAATAGCGCCAATATATTCATAGAACCATTTATTCATAATTGTGCCCATATATTTATAGAAAAATAATAGAACCTAATAATAGCGCCAAATAATTGCACCAAATTATTGCGCAAAATAATTGCGCCTAATAACAGCGCCAAATAATAGTGCCATATAATAGCGCCAAATATTTTTTGGTGCAAAATATATAAATAGCGCCAATATATTGCGCCAAATAATTACGACAAATAATTGCGCCAAATAATTGCACCTAATAATAGCGCCATATAATAGCGCCAAATATTCATAATAGTGCCAACTAATAGCGCCAAATAATAGCGCCAATAATAGCATCAAATTATGGTGCCAATAATCGCGCCAATATTTGGCGCCAATATTTTGTGCAAAATAATAGCGCTAATATTTAAACATTCAATAATAGCACCAATAAAAGTGCCAATAACCGCACCAATAATATCTCTAATAATTACGCCAATATATAGCACCAATATATTCATAGCTCTATTTAATAGCGCCAAATAATAGCCCCATATAATAGCACCAAATATAATAGTGCCAAATAATCTCGCCTAAATATAACGCCAATAATAGCACCAATATATTCATAGCGCCATTTAATAGGGCCAAATAATAGCGCCGAATATTAGGGCCATATAATAGCACTATATAATAGCGCCAAATAAATACGCCATATAATAGCGCAAAATATATAAGCTCCAAATAATAGCGCCAAATAATAGTGCCAAATAATATCGCCAAATAATAGCGCCAAATATTTGGCTCCAAATATTCATAATTGTGCCAAATAATGGGGCCAATAATAGAGCCAAATAATAGAACCAAATATTTATAATAGCACCAAATATTTTGTGCCACATATTCATAGTAGTGTCTAATATTTTTTGGCGCCAAATATTCATAATAGCGCCAAATTATAGCGCCAAATTATAGCGCCAATAATTGCGCCTATTAATAGCGCCAAATAATAGCGACACAAAATTTCGCCAAATAATTGCACCAAATAATAGCGCCAATATTTTAACATTCATTAATATTGCCAAATATTAATAATAGCACCAATATATTAATAGCGCCAAATAATTGCGCCTAATAATAACGCGAAATAATAGTGCCAAATAATAGCGCCAAATATGTGCACAAAATAACTGCGCCAAATAATACCGCCAAATAATAGTGCCATATAATGGCGCCAAATATTTTTTGGCACCAAATATTCATAATAGCGCCAAAAAATAGCACCAATAATAGCGCCAATATATTCATAGCGCCAAATAATATCGCCAATATATAATAGGGCCAAATAATAGCGCCATATAATAGCACCAAATATTTTTTGGCGCAAAATATATAAATTGCCCCAATATATTTTGCCAAATAATTGGACCAAATAATTGTGCCAAATAATTGCGCCAAAAAATAGCGCCAAAAATAGCGCCAAGAATAGCGAAAATATATTTATAGCACCAAATAATAGGACCAATATATAATAGCGCCAAATAATAGCGCCAATATATTTATAATAGTTCCAATAATAGCGCCAATATATTCATAGCTCCATTAATTCATAATAGCAAAAATATATTTATAGCGCAAAATAATAGCGCAAAATAATAGTGCAAAATAATAGCGCAAAATAATAGCGCCAAATAATAGCGCCAATATATTCATAATAGTGCCAATAATAGTGCCAATATATTCATAGCGCAATTTATTCATAATAGCGCCTAATATTTATAGCGCAAAATAATTGCACCTAATAATAGCGTCAAATAATTGCGCCAAATAATTGTGCCAAATAATTGCACCAAATAATTGCGCTAAATAATTGCGCCTAATAACAGAGCCAAAAAATAGCTCCATATAACAGCGGCAAATATTTTTTGGCGCAAAATATATAAATAACACCAATATATTGCGCCAAATAATTGAACCAAATAATTGCACCTAATAATAGCGTCAAATAATAGCGCCAAATATTTTTTGGCGCCAAATATTCATAATAGCGCCAAATAATAGCGCCAAATAATAGCGCCAAAGAATAGTGCCAAATAATAGCGCCAATAATAGAGTCAAATTATGGTGGCAATAATCGTGCCAATATTTGGCGCCAATATTTTGCGCCAAATAATAGCGCCAATATTTAAACATTCAATAATCACGCCAATAAAAGTGCCAATAACAGCTCCAATAATAGCGCAAATAATGGTGCCAATATATAGCGCCAATATATTCATAGCGTCATTTAATAGCACCAAATAATAGCACCATATAATAGCGCCAAATATTAGCACCATATAATAGCGCCATATAATAGCGCCATATAATGGCGCCAAATAATAGCGCGATATAATAGCACCAAATATAATAGCGCCATATAATAGCGCCAAATATAATAGCGGAAAATATATTTTCAGTGTTATTTTAACATTCAATATAATAGCGGAAAATATATTTTCAGTGTTATTTTAATATTTATAATAGCACCAATATTTTAATAGCACCAATAATAGCGCTAATATTTTAACATTCATTAATAGCGCCAAAAAATAGCGCCAATATTTTAACATTCATTAATAGTGCCAAATATTCATAATAGCGCCAATATATTAATTTCGAAAAATAATCGCGCCTAATAAAAGCGCCAATTAATAGTGCCAAATAATTGCGACAAATAACTATGCCAAATAATTGCACCAATTAATATCGCTAAATAATAGCACCATATAATAGAGCCAAATATTTTTTGGGGCCAAATATTCATAATAGCGCCAAAAAATAACGCCAAAAATAGTGCCATATAATAGCGCCAATAATAGCGCCAAATAATAGCGCCAATAATAGCACCAATATATTTATAGCGCCAAATAATAGCGCCAATATATTCATAATTGTTTCAATATTAGCGCTAATATATTCATAGCGTCATTTATTCATAATAGCGCCAATATATTTATAGCACCAAATAATTGCGCCTAATAATAACGCTAAATAATTGCGCCAAATAATTGCACCAAATAATTGCGCCAAATAATTGCACCAATATTTTAACAGTCATTAATAGCACCAAATATTCATAATAGGGACAATATATTAATAACGCCAAATAATTGCGCCTAATAATAGCGCCAAATAATAGTGCCAAATAATTGCGCCAAATATTTTCGCCAAATAACTGCACCACATAATAGCGCCAAATAATACCGCCAAATAATAGTGCCATATAATGGCGCCAAATATTTTTTGGTGCCAAATATTAATAATAGCGCCAAAAAATAGCGCCAATAATAGCGCCAAATAATAGCGCCAATATATTTATAGCGCCAAATAATAGCGCCAATATATTCATAATAGCGCCAATATATAATAGCACCAATGTATTCATAATAGTCCAATAATAGCACCAATAATAGCGCCAATATATTCAAAGCTCCATTTATTCATAATAGCGCAAATATATTTATAGCGCAAAATAAAAGTGCCAAATAATTGCGCCAAATAATTGCACCCAATAATAGCGTCAATATATTCATAAAGTTGCCAATAATATAGCCAATTATAGTGCCAATATATTCATATCACCATTTATTCATAATTGTGCCCATATATTTATAGCAAAATAATAAAACCTAATAATAGCGCCAAATAATTGCACCAAATTATTGCGCAAAATAATTGTGCCTAATAACAGCGCCAAATAATAGCGCCCTATAATAGTACCAAATATTTTTTGGCGCAAAATATATAAATAACGCCAATATATTGCGCCAAATAATTACCCCACATAATTGCACCTAATAATAGCCCCATATAATAGCGCCAAATATTTATAATAGTGCCAACTAATAGCGCCAAATAATAGTGCCAATAATATCGTCAAATTGTGGCGCCAATAATCGCGCCAATATTTGGCGCCAATATTTTGCGCCAAATAATAGCGCTAATATTTAAACATTCAATAATAGCACCAATAAAAGCGCCAATAACAGCACCAATAATATCTCCAATAATTGAGCCAATATATAGCGCCAATATATTCATAGATCCATTTAATAGCACCAAATAATAGCCCCATATAATAGCGCCAAATATAATAGTGCCAAATAATCGCGCCAATATATAGCGCCAATAATAGCACCAATATATTCATAGCGCCATTTAATAGGGCCAAATAATAGCGTCATATAATAGCGCCCAATATTAGGGCCATATAATAGCACCATATAATAGTGCCATATAATAGCGCCATATAATAGCGCCAAATATATAAGCGCCAAATAATAGCGCCAAATAATAGTGCCAAATAATATCGCTAAATAATAGCGCCAAATATTTGGCTCCAAATACTCATAATAGCGCCAAATAATGGGTCCAATAATAGCGCCAAATAATATAACCAATTATTCATAATAGTGCCAAATATTTGGCGCCATATATTCATAGTAGTGCCAAATATTTTTTGGCGCCAATATTCATAATATCGCCAAATTATAGCGCCAATAATTGCACCTAATAATAGCGCCAAATAATAGCGACACAAAATTGCGCCGAATAATTGCACAAAATAACACTGCCAATATTTTAACATTCACTAATATCACCAAATATTAATAATAGCACCAATATATTAATAGCGCCAAATAATTGTGCCTAATAATAGCGCCAAATAATAGTACCAAATAATAGCGCCAAATATGTGCGCAAAATAACTGCGCCAAATAATAGCGCCAAATAATACCACCAAATAATAGTGCCATATAATGGCGCCAAATATTTTTTGGTGCCAAATATTCAAAATAGCGCCAAAGAATAGTGCCAAAAAATAGCGCCAATAATAGCTCCAATATATTCATTGCGACAAATAATAGCGCCAATATATAATAGGGCCAAATAATAGCGCCATATAATAGAACCAAATATTTTTTTGGTGCAAAATATATAAATTGCGCCAATATATTGCGCCAAATAATTGCACCAAATAATTGCGCCAAATAATTGTGCCAAAAAATAGCGCCATATAATAGCACCAAGAATAGCGCCAATATATTTATAGCGCCAAATAATAGCACCAATATATAATTGTGCCAAATAATAGCACCAATATATTCATAATAGTTCCAATAATAGCTCCAATATATTCATAGCTCTATTAATTAATAATACCAAAAATATATTTATAGCGCAAAATAATAGCGCCTAATAATAGCGCCAAATAATAGCGCCAAATAATTGCGCTAAATAATTGTGCCAAATGATTGTGCTAAATAATTGCGCCTAATAACAGCTCCAAATAATAGCTCCATATAACAGCGGTAAATATTTTTTGGCGCAAAATATATAAATAGCACCATTATATTGTGCCAAATAATTGAACCAAATAATTTCACCTAATAATAGCTCCAAATAATAGTCCCAAATATTTTTGGTGCCAAATATTCATAATAGCGCCAAATAATAGCGTCAAATAATAGTGCCAAATAATAGCTCCAATAATAGAGTCAAATTATGGCAGCAATAATCGCGCCAATATTTTGCGCCAAATAATAGCGCCAATATTTAAACATTCAATAATCGCGCCAATAAAAGCACCAATAATAGCACCAATAATAGCGCAAATAATGGTGCCAATATATAGCGCCAATATATTCATAGCGCCATTTAATAGCACCAAATAATAGCACCATATAATAGCGCCAAATATTAGCGTCATATAATAGCACCATATAATAGGACCAAATAATAGCGTCATATAATAGCACCAAATATAATAGCCCCAAATAATCGCACCAATATATAGCGCCAATAATAGCGCCAATATATTTACAGCGCCATTTAATAGGGCCAAATAGTAGGGCCATATAATAGCGCCAAATATTAGTGCCATATAATAGCGCCATATAATAGTGCCAAATAATAGCGCCAAATATAATAGCGTCAAATAATAGCGCCAAATAATAGCGCCAAATAATAGCCCCAAATAATATTTCCAAATAATAGCGCCAAATATTTGGTGCCAAATATTCATAATAGCACCAAATAATATTTCCAATAATAGCGCCAAATAATAGAGCCAAATATTCATAATAGCACCGATTATTTGGCACCATATATTCATAGTAGTGCCAAATATTTTTGGTGCGAAATATTCATAATATCGCCAAATAATAGTGCCAAATTATAGCCTAAATAAAAGTGTCATATAATAGCGCCAATAATAGCATCAATATTTGGTGACAATAATATTTGGGGCCAATATTTGGCGCCAATATTTGGAGCTATTATTTGGTGCCAAATAATAGCGCCAATATTTTAACATTCAATAATAGCGCCAAATTTTCATAATAGCGCCAATATTTTAACATTCAATATATTTTCAGTATTATTTTAACATTAAATATAATAGCACCAAATATATTTTCAGTGTTATTTTAATATTCATAATAGCGACAATATTCTAATAGCACCAATATTTTAATAGCGCCATAGAATGGCTCCAAATATTATTTGGTGCCAAATAATTGCGCCAATATTTTAACATTCAGTAATAGCGCCAAATATTCATAATAGTTCCAATATATTAATAGCGGCATATAATTACGCCTAATAATAAAGCCAAATAAGTGCGCCAAATATTTGCGCCAAATAACTGCGCCAAATAATAGCGCCAAACAACAGTGCCATATAATAGCGCCAAATATTTTTTTGTGCAAAATATATAAATAGCGCCAATATATTCATAGCGCCAAACTATAGCGCCAAATAATTCCGCCAAATAAGAGCACCAAATAATTGCGCCAAATAACAGCGCCAAATAATAGGGTCATATAATAGCGCCAAATATTTTTTGGCGCAAAATATATAAATAGCACCAATATATTCCTAGCACCAAATAATTGAGCCAAATAATTGTGCCAAATAATTGCGCCTAACAATAGCGCCAAATAATTGCGCCAAATAATTGCGCTAGATAATTGCGCCAAATACGTGCACTAAATAATTTCGCCTAATAACATCAGCAAATAATAGCGCCATATAACAGCACCAAATTTTTTTGGTGCAAAATATATAAATAGCGCCAAATAATAGCGCCAAATATTTACGCCAAATAACTGCGCCAAATAATACCACAAAATAATACCGCCATATAATAGCGCCAAATATTTTTTGACACCAAGTATACATAATAGCACCAAAAAATAGTGATATATAATAGCAACATATAATTGCGCCTAATAATAGCGCCATATAGTAGTGCCTAATATTTTCTGGCACCAAATATTCATAATAGCGCCAAATAATAGCGCCAAAATTATAGCGCCAAATAATAGCGCCAAAAATAGCTTCAAATTATGGCGCCAATAATCACGCCAATATTTGGCACTATTATTTTGCGCCAAATAATAGCATCAAATTATGGCGCCAATAATCGCGCCAATATTTGGCGCTATTATTTTGCACTAAATAATACCTCCAATATTTAAACAT
Organism: Viscum album; assembly: GCA_963277665.1. Lineage (NCBI taxonomy): Eukaryota > Viridiplantae > Streptophyta > Magnoliopsida > Santalales > Viscaceae > Viscum > Viscum album. Next base: position 902,361,298 of record OY728127.1, read on the forward strand.
TCAATAATAGTGCCAATAAAAGCCCCAATAACAGCACCAATTATAGCGCCAATAATAGCGCCAATATATAGCGCCAATAATAGTGCCAATATATTCATAGAGCCATTTAATAGCACCAAACAATAGCGCCATATAATAGTGCCAAATATTAGCGCCATATAATAGTGACATATAATAGCGCCATATAATAGCGCCATATAATAGCGCCAAATATTATAGCACCAAATAATAGCGCTAATATATGTCCTCAATAATAGCGCCAATATATTCATATCGCCATTTAATATGGCCAAATAATAGTGTCATATAATAGCGACAAATATTATTGCCATATAATAACGCCAAATATTAGCACCATATAATAGCGCCAAATAATAGCGACGTATAATAGCGCCAAATATAATAGCGCCAAATAATAGTGTGAAATAATAACGGAAAATAATATCACCAAATAATAGAACCAAATATTTGGCGCCAAATATTCATAATAGCGCCAAATAATAGTGCCAAATAATAGTGCCAATAATAGCGACCAATAACAGAGCCAAATATTCATAATAGTGCCAAATATTTGGCGCCATATATTCATAGTAGCGCCAAATATTCATAATACCGCCAAATAATGACGCCAAATTATAACGCCAATAAAAGCACCAAATAATAGCACCAATAATAGGGCCAATATTTGGCGCTAATATTCGGCACCAGTATTTGGCGCTATTATTTGGCGCCAAATAATAGCGCCAATATTTTAACATTCAATATATTTTAAGTGTTATTTTCACATTCAATATAATAGCGCCAAATATATTTTCAGTGTTATTTTATAATTCATAATAGCGCCAATATTTTAATAGCGCCAATAGTAGCACCAAATATTATCGCCAAATATTATCTTTCACAACATAATAGCGCCAAATATTATTTTGTGCCAAAAAATAGTGCTAATATTTTAACATTAATTAATAGCGCCAAATATTCATAATTACGCCAATATATTTATATAGCGGAAAATAATTGCGTCTAATAACTGCGCCAAATAATTGAGCCAATTAATAGCGCCAAATAATAGCGTCATATAATAGCACTAAATATTTTTTGGCACCAAATATTCATAATAGCGCCAAAAAATAGCCCCATATAATAGCACCAATAATAGGGCCAAATAATAGCATCAACAATAGCGCCAATATATTCATAGCGCCAAATAATTGCGCCAATATATTCATAATAGCGCTAATATATAATAACGCCAAATAATAGCACCAATATATTCATAATAGTTCCAATAATAGCGCCAATAATAGCGCTAATATATTCATAGCGCCATTTATTCATAATAGCGCCAATATATTTATAGCGCAAAATAATTGCGCCTAATAATAGCGCCAAATAATAGAGAAAAATAATAGCGCCAAATAAAAGTGCCAAATAATTGCGTCAAATAATTGCGCAAAATTATTGGGCAAAATAATTGGGCCTAATAACAATGCCAAATAATAGCGCCATATAATAGCGCCAAATATTTTTTGGAGCAAAATATATAAATTGCGCCAATATATTTGGCCTAATAATTGCACCAAATTATTGTGCCTAATAATAGCGTCAAATAATAGCGCCATATAACAGCGCCAAATATTCATAATAGCGCCAAATAATGGCGCCAAATAATAGCACCAAATAATAGAGCCAATAATAGCGTCAAATTATGGTGCCAATAATCGTGCCAATATTTGGCACCAATATTTGGCGCCAAATAATAGCGCCAATATTTAAACATTCAATAATAGCGCCAATACAGGTGCCAATAAAAGCACCAACGATAGTGCCAATAATAGCGCCAATATATAGTGCCAATATATTCATAGCACCAAATAATGGCGCCATATAATAGTGCCAAATATTAACGGCATATAATAGCATCAAATAAAATCACTAAATAGTAGCACCAAATATTTGGTGCCAAATATTCATAATAGTGCCAAATAATAGTGCCAAATAATAGCGCCAAGTATTCATAATAGCACCAAGTATTCATAATAGCACCAATATTTTAACATTCAATATATTTTCAGTGTTATTTTAACATTCAATATAATAGAGCCAAATATATTTTCAGTGTTATTTTAATATTCATAATAGCACCAATATTTGAATAGCGCCAATATTTTAATAGCGCCAATAATAGCACCAAATAAGAGCGCCAAATATTATTTGGCGCCAAATAATAGCGCCAAAAAATAGCGCCAATATTTTAACCTTCATTAATAGCACCAAATATTCCTAATAGCGCCAATATATTAATAGCGGCAAATAATTGTGCCTAATAATAGTGCCAAATAATAGCGCTAAATAATTGCACCAAATATTTGTGACAAATTTTTTTTGGCACCAAATATTCATAATAGCGCCAAAAAATAGCGTAAAAAAATAGCGCTATATAATAACGCCAATCATAGCGCCAAATAATAGCGCCAATAATAGCACCAATATATTCATAGCACCAAATAATAGCGCCAATATATTCATAATAGCGCCAATATATTATAACGACAAATAATAGAGCCAGTATATTTATAGCGCCAAATAATTGCGCCTAATAATAGTGCCAAATAATTGCGCCATATAATTGTTCCAAATAATAATGCCAATATTTTAACATTCATAATTAGCGCCAAATATTCATAATAGCGCCAATATATTAATAGCACAAAATAAGTGCGCCTAATAATAGCGCCAAATAATAGCGCCAAATAAGTGCGCCAAATAATAGCGCCAAAAATAGCACCATATAATAGCGCCAAATATTTTTTGGTGCCAAATATTAATAATAGCGCCAAATAATAGCGCCAAATAATAGCGCCAAATAATAGTGCCAAATAATAGCGTCAAATTATGGCGCTAATAAGGGAACCAATATATTCATAACGCCAAATAATAGAGCCAATATATTCATAATAGTGCCAATATATAATAGCACCAAATAATAGTGTCAATATATTCATAATAGTGCCAATAATAGCGCCAAAAATAGAGCCAATATATTCATAGATCCATTTATTCAAAATAGCGCCAATATATTTATATCGAAAAATAATTGCACCTAATAATAGCGTCAAATAATAGCGCCAAATAATTGCGCCAAAAAATTGCGCCAAAAAATTGCGCAAAATAGTTGCGCCTAATAACAGCGCCAAATAATAGAGGCATATAATAGCGCCAAATATTTTTTGGCAGAAAATATATAAATAGTGCCAATTTATTGCGCCAAATAATTGCCCTAAATAATTGCGCCAAATACTTGCGCCTAATACTTGTGCCTAATAATAGCGCCAAATAATAGCACCATATAAAAGCGCCAAATATTTTTTGGCGCCAAATATTCATAATTGTGCCAAATAATCGCGCCAAATAATAGAATCTATAATAGCATCAAATTATTGCGCCAATAATCGCGCCAATATTTTGCGCTATTATTTTGCGCCAAATTATAGCGCCAATATTTAAACATTCAATAATCGCGCCAATAAAAGTGCCAATAACAGCACCAATAATAGCACCAATAATAGCGCCAATATATTAATAGCACCATTTAATAGCACAAAATAATAGCACCATATAATAGTGCCAAATACAAGCGCCATATAATAGCGCCATATAATAGCGCAAATCATAGCGCCGTATAATAGTGCCAAATATAATAGCGCCAAATAATAGCGCCAATATATCACGTCAATAATAGCGCCACTATATTCATAGCGTCATTTAATAGGGTCAAATAACAGCGCCATGAAATAGTGCCAAATATTAGTGCCAAATATTAGCGCCATATAATAGTGCCATATAATAGCACCATATAATAGCGCCAAATATAATAGTGGCACATAATAGCATCAGATAATAGCGCCAAATAATATCACCAAATAATAGCACCAAATATTTGGCACCAAATATTCACAATAGAGACAAATAACAACACAAATAATAGCGCCAAATAATAGAGCCAAATATTCATAATAGCACCAAATATTTGGCGCCATATATTCATAGTAGCGCCAAATATTTTTTGGTGACAAATATTCATACTAGCGCCAAATAACAGCGCCTAATAATTTCGCCAAATAATAGCCCCAAATATTTAGTGCCAAATATTCATAATAGCGCCAAATAATAGCGCCAAATAATAGTGCCAATAATGGTGCCAAATAATAGAGCCAAATATTCATAATAGAGCCAAATATTTGGTGCCATATATTCATAGTAGCGCCAAATATTTTTTGGCGCCAAATATTTTTTGGCGCCAAATATTCATAATAGCGCCAAATAATTGCGCCAAATTATAGCACCAATAAAAGATCCAAATAATAGTGCCAATAATAGCACCAATATTTGGCGCCAATATTTGGCGCTATTATTTGGTGCCATATAATAGCGCCAATATTTTAACATTCAATAATAGTGCCAATATTTTAACATTCAATAAATTTTCAGTGTTATTTTAACATTCAATATAATAGCGCCAAATATATTTTCAGTGTTATTTTAATATTCATAATAGCGCAAATATTTTAATAGCACAAATAATAGCACCAAATAATAGCGCCAAATATAATTTGGCGCCAAATAATAGCGCCAAATAATAGTGCCAAATAATAGTGCCAAAAAATAGCGCCAAAAAATAGCGCCAATATTTTAACATTCATTAATAGCGCCAAATATTCATAATAGCGCCAATATATTAATAGCGACAAATAATCGTGCCTAATAAAAGCGCCGAATAAGAGCGCCAAATAATTGTGACAAATAACTGCGCCAAATAAATGTGCCAAATAACTGCGCCAATTAATATCGCCAAATAATAGCGCCATATAATAGCGCCAAATATTTTTTGGGGCCAAATATTCATAATAGCGCCAAAAAATAGCGCCAAAAATATTTCTATATAATAGCGACAATAATAGCGCCAAATAATAGCTCTAATAATAGCACCAATATATTCATAGCGCCAAATAATAGCGCCAATATATTCATAATAGAGCCAAATATAATAGCGCCAAATAATAGCACAAGTATATTTATAATAGTTCTAATATTAGCGCTAATATATTCATAGCGCCATTTATTCATAATAGCGCAAATATATTTATAGCGCCAAATAATTGCGCCTAATAATAGTGCCATATAATTGCGCCAAATAATTACGCCAAATAATAGCACCAATATTTTAACAGTCATTAATAGCGCCAAATATTCATAATAGGGCCAATATATTAATAGCGCCAAATAATTGCGCCTAAAAATAGCGCTAAATAATACTGCCAAATATTTGCGCCAAATAACTGCACCACATAATAGCGCCAAATAATACCGCCAAGTAATAGTGCCATATAATGGCGCCAAATATTTTTTGGTGCCAAATATTTATAATAGCGCCAAAAAATAGCGCCAATAATAGCGCCAAATAATAGCGCCAATATATAATAGCGCCAATATATTCATAATAGTCCAATAATAGGGCCAATAATAGCACCAATATATTCAAAGCTCCATTTATTCATAATAGCGCAATTATATTTATAGCGCAAAATAATAGCGCCAAATAATTGCGCCAAATAATTGTTCCAAATAATAGCGCCAATATATTCATAATGTTTCCAATAATATAGCCAATAATAGCGCCAATATATTCATAGAACCATTTATTCATAATTGTGCCCATATATTTATAGCAAAATAATAGAACCTAATAATAACGCCAAATAATTGCACCAAATTATTGCGCAAAATAATTGAGCCTAATAACAGCGCCAAATAATAGTGCCATATAATAGCGCCAAATATTTTTTGGTGCAAAATATATAAATAGCGCCAATATATTGCGCCAAATAATTATGACAAATAATTGCGCCAAATAATTGCACCTAATAATAGCGCCATATAATAGCGCCAAATATTCATAATAGTGTCAACTAATAGCGCCAAATAATAGCGCCAATAATAGCGTCAAATTATGGCGCCAATAATCGCGCCAATATTTGGTGCCAATATTTTGTGCCAAATAATAGCGCTAATATTTAAACATTCAATAATAGCACCAATAAAAGTGCCAATAACCACACCAATAATATCTCCAATAATTACGCCAATATATAGCACCAATATATTCATAGCTCCATTTAATAGCGCCAAATAATAGCCCCATATAATAGCACCAAATATAATTGTGCCAAATAATCTCGTCAAAATATAACTCCAATAATAGCACCAATATATTCATAGCGCCATTTAATAGGGCCAAATAATAGCGCCGAATATTAGGGCCATATAATAGCACTGTATAATAGCGCCAAATAATAGCGCCATATAATAGCGCAAAATATATAAGCGCCAAATAATAGCGTCAAATAATAGTGCCAAATAATATCGCCAAATAATAGCGCCAAATATTTGGCTCCAAATACTCATAATTGTGCCAAATAATGGGGCCAATAATAGCGCCAAATAATAGAACCAAATATTTATAATAGCGCCAAATATTTGGTGCCACATATTCGTAGTAGTGTCTAATATTTTTTGGCACCAAATATTCATAATAGCGCCAAATTATAGCGCCAAATTATTGCGCCAATAATTGCGCCTAATAATAGCGCCAAATAATAGCGACACAAAATTTTGCCAAATAATTGCACCAAATATTAGCACCAATATTTTAACATTCATTAATATTGCCAAATATTAATAATAGCACCAATATATTAATAGCGCCAAATAATTGCGCCTAATAATAACGCGAAATAATAGTGCCAAATAATAGCGCCAAATATGTGCACAAAATAACTGCGCCAAATAATAGCGCCAAATAATACCGCCAAATAATAGTGCCATATAATGGCGCCAAATATTTTTTGGCGCCAAATATTCATAATAGCGCCAAAAAATATCACCAATAATAGCGGCAATATATTCATAGCGCCAAATAATATCGCCAATATATAATAGGGCCAAATAATAGCGCCATATAATAGCACCAAATATTTTTTGGCGCAAAATATATAAATTGCCCCAATATATTGTGCCAAATAATTGGACCAAATAATTGTGCCAAATAATTCCGCCAAAAAATAGTGCCAAAAATAGCGCCAAGAATAGCGAAAATATATTTATAGCTCCAAATAATAGAACCAATATATAATAGCGCCAAATAATAGCGCCAATATATTTATAATAGTTCCAATAATAGCGCCAATATATTCATAGCTCCATTAATTCATAATAGCAAAAATATATTTATAGCTCAAATTAATAGCGCAAAATAATAGTGCAAAATAATAGCACCAATATATTCATAATAGTGCCAATAATAGAGCCAATATATTCATAGCACAATTTATTCATAATAGCGCCTAATATTTATAGCGCAAAATAATTGCACCTAATAATAGCGTCAAATAATAGCGCCAAATATTTTTTGGTGCCAAATATTCATAATAGCGCCAAATAATAGCGCCAAATAATAGCGCCAAATAATAGCGCCAAATAATAGTGCCAAATAATAGCGCCAATAATAGAGTCAAATTATGGCGGCAATAATCGTTCCAATATTTGGCGCCAATATTTTGTGCCAAATAATAGCGCCAATATTTAAACATTCAATAATCACGCCAATAAAAGTGCCAATAACAGCTCCAATAATAGCGCAAATAATGGTGCCAATATATAGCGCCAATAAATTCATAGCGTCATTTAATAGCACCAAATAATAGCACCATATAATAGCGCCAAATATTAGCACCATATAATAGCACCATATAATAGCGTCATATAATGGCACCAAATAATAGCGCGATATAATAGCACCAAATATAATAGCACCATATAATAGCGCCAAATATAATAGTGCCAAATAATCGCTCCAATATATAGTGCCAATAATAGCGCCAATATATTTATAGCGCCATTTAATAGGGCCAAATAGTAGCGCCATATAATAGCGCCAAATATTAGGGCCATATAATAGCTCCATAAAATAGCTCCAAATATAATAGCGCCAAATAATAGCGTCAAATAATAGCGTCAAATAATATTGCCAAATAATAGCACCAAATATTTGGTGCCAAATATTCATAATTGCGCCAAATAATATTCCCAATAATAGCGCCAAATACTATAGCCAAATATTCATAATAGCACCAATTATTTGGCGCCATATATTCATAGTAGTGCCAAATATTTTTTGGCGCCAAATATTCATAATAGCGGCAAATAATAGTACCAAATTATAGCTTAAATAAAAGCGCCAAATAATAGCACCAATAATAGCATCAATATTTGGCGACAATAATATTTGGGGCCAATATTTGGCACCAATATTTGGCGCCAATATTTGGCGCCGATATTTGGCGCTACTATTTGGTGCCAAATAATAGCACCAATATTTTAACATTCAATAATAGCGCCAAATATTCATAATAGAGCCAATATTTTAACATTCAATATATTTTCAGTGTTATTTTAACATTCAATATAACATCACCAAATATATTTTCAGTGTTATTTTAATATTCATAATAGCAACAATATTTTAGTTGCACCAATATTTTAATAGTGCCAATAATAGAGCCAAAGAATGGCGCCAAATAATAGTGCCAATATTTTAACATTCATTAATAGCGCCAAAAATTAATAATAGTTCCAATATATGAATAGCCGCATATAATTGGGCCTAATAATAGCGCCAAATAATTGCGCCAAATAAGTTCGCCAAATATTTGCGCCAAATAACTACACCAAATAATAGCGCCAAATAACAGCGCAAAATAATACCGCCATATAATAGCGCCAATATTTTTTTGTGCAAAATATATAAATAGCGCCAATATATTCATAGAGCAAAATAATAGCGTCAAATAATAGCACCAAATAATTGCTCCAAATAAGAGCGCCAAATAATTGCGCCAAATAACAGCGCCAAATAATAGGGCCATATAATAGTGCCAAATATTTTTTGGCGCAAAATATATAAATAGAACCAATATATTTATAGCGCCAAATAATTGAACCAAATAATTGGGCCAAATAATTGCGTCTAACAATAGCGCCAAAAAATAGCACCAAATAATTGCATCAAATAATTGCGCCAGATAATTACGCCAAATACGTGCGCAAAAATAATTTTGCCTAATAACAGCAGCAAAAAATATTGGCATATAATAGCGCTAATTTTTTTTGCGCAAAATATATAAATAGCGCCAAATAATTGTGCCAAATATTTACGCCAAATAACTGTGCCAAATAATGGCGCCAAATAATACCGCAAAATAATACCGCCATATAATAGCGCCAAATATTTTTTGGCACCAAATATACATAATAGCGCCAAAAAATAGTGCTATATAATAGCAACATATAATTGCGCCTAATAATAGTGCCATATAATAGTGCCAAATATTTTTTGGCGCCAAATATTTTTAATAGCGTCAAATAATAGCGCCAAATTATAGCGCCAAATAATAGCGCCAAATATGTGCACAAAATAAATGCGCCAAATAATACCGCCAAATAATACCGCCAGATAATAGTGCCATATAATGGCGCCAAATATTTTTTGGCGCCAAATATTCATAATAGCGCCAAAAAATAGCACCAATAATAGCGCCAATATATTCATAGCGCCAAATAATAGCACCAATATATAATAAGGCCAAATAATAGCGACATATAATAGCACCAAATATTTTTTGGCGCAAAATATATAAATTGCCCCAATATATTGCGCCAAATAATTGGACCAAATAATTGTGCCGAATAATTGCACCCAAAAATAGCGCCAAATAATAGCGCCAAGAATAGCGAAAATATATTTAAAACGCCAAATAATAGCACTAATATATAATAGCGCCAAATAATAGTGCCAATATATTCATAATAGTTCCAATAATAGCACCAATATATTCATAGCTCCATTAATTCATAATAGCACAAATATATTTATAGCGCAAAATAATAGCGCAAAATAATAGTGCAAAATAATAGCGCAAAATAATAGCACCAAATAATAGCGCCAATATATTCATAATAGTGCCAATAATAGTGCCAATATATTCATAGCGCCATTTATTCATAATAGGGCCTAATATTTATAGCGCAAAATAAATACACCTAATAATAGCGTCAAATAATTGCGCCAAATAATTATGCCAAATAATTGCACCAAATAATTTGGCTAAATAATTGCGCCTAATAACAGCACCAAATAATAGCTCCATATAACAGCGGCAAATATTTTTTGGCGCAAAATATATAAATAGCACCAATATATTGCACCAAATAAATGAACCAAATAATTGCACCTAATAATAGCGTCAAATAATAGCGCCAAATATTTTTTGGCGCCAAATATTCATAATAGCGCCAAATAATAGCGCCAAATAAAAGTGCCAAATAATAGCGCCAATAATAGAGTCAAATTATGGCGGCAATAATCGTGCCAATTTTTGGCGCCAATATTTGGCGCCAAATAATAGCGCCAATATTTAAACATTCAATAATCGTGCCAATAAAAACGCCAATAAGAGCTCCAATAATAGCGCAAATAATGGTGCCAATATATAGCGCCAATATATTCATAGCGTCATTAAATAGAACCAAATAATAGCACCATATAATAGCGCCAAATATTAGCGCCATATAATAGCGCCAAATATAACAGGGCCAAATAATCGCTCCAATATATAGCGCCAATAATAGCGCCAATATATTTATAGCGCAATTTAATAGGGCCAAATAGTAGCCCCATATAATAGCGCCAAATATTAGGGCCATATAATAGCACCATATAATAGCACCAAATAATAGCGCCAAATATAATAGCGCCAAATAATAGCGCCAAATAATATTTCCAAATAATAGCACCAAATATTTGTTGCCAAATATTCAAAATAGCGCCAAATAATATTGCCAACAATAGCGCCAAATAATAGACCCAAATACTCATAATAGCACAAATTATTTGGCGCCATATATTCATAGTAGTGCCAAATATTTTTTGGCGCCAAATATTCATAATAGCGCCAAATAATATTACCAAATTATAGCTTAAATAAAAGCACCAAATAATAGTGCCAATAATAGCGTCAATATTTGGCGACAATAATATTTGGGGCCAATATTTGGCGCCAATATTTGGGGCTATTATTTGTCTCCAAATAATAGCGCCAATATTTTAGCATTCAATAATAGCGCCAAATATTCATAATAGCGCCAATATTTTAACATACAATGTATTTTCAGTGTTATTTTGACATTCAATATAATAGCACCAAATATATTTTCAGTGTTATTTTAATATTCATAATAGCAACAATATTTTAATAGCACCAATATTTTAATAGCACCAATAATAGCGCCAAAGAATGGCGCCAAATATTATTTGGCGCCAAATAATAGTGCCAATATTTTAACATTCATTAATAGCGCCAAATATTAAAAATAGTTCCAATATATTAATAGCCGCATATAATTGCGCCTAATAATAGCGCCAAGTAATTGCGCCAAATAAGTGCGCCAAATATTTGCGCCAAATAACTACACCAAATAATAGCGCCAAATACCAGCGCAAAATAATAGCGCCATATAATAGCGCCAAATAATTTTTTGTGCAAAATATATAAATAGCGCCAATATATTCATAGCGCCAAATAATAGCACCAAATAATTGCGCCAAATAAGAGCGTCAAATAATTGCGCCAAATAACAGCGCCAAATAATAGGGCCATATAATAGCGTCAAATATTTTTTGGCACAAAATATATAAATAGCACCAATATATTTATAGCGCCAAATAATTGAGCCAAATAATTGGGCCAAATAATTGCGCCTAACAATAGAGCCAAAAAATAGCACCAAATAATTGTGCCAAATAATTGCGCCGGATAATTTCACCAAATACGTGCGCAAAATAATTTCGCCTAATAACAGCAGCAAATAATAGCGCCATATAATAGCGCTAATTTTTTTGGGCAAAATATATAAATAGCGCCAAATAATTGTGCCAAATATTTACGCCAAATAACTGTGCCAAATAATGGCTCCAAATAATACCGCAAAATAATACCACCATATAATAGTTCCAAATATTTTTTGGCCCCAAATATACATAATAGCGCCAAAAAATAGTGCTATATAATAGCAACATATAATTGCGCCTAATAATAGCGCCATATAATAGTGCCAAATATTTTCTGGCACCAAATATTCTTAATAGCGCCAAATAATAGCGCCAAATAATAGCGCCAAAATAATAGCGCCAAATAGCAACAAATTATGGCGCCAATAATCGCGCCAATATTTGGCGCAATTATTTTGAGCCAAATAATAGCGTCAAATTATGGCCCCAATAATCGCGCCAATATTTGGCGCTATTATATTGCACCAAATAACAGCGCCAATATTTAAAAATTCAATAATAGCGCCAATAAAAGCCCCAAAAACAGCACCAATAATAGCGCCAATAATAGCGCTAATATATAGAGCCAATAATAGTGCCAGTATATTCATAGCGCCATTTAATAGCACCAAACAATAGCGCCATATAATAGCGCCAAATATTAGCGCCATATAGTAGTGCCATATAATAGCGCCATATAATAGCGCCAATATATATCCCCAATAATAGCGCCAATATATATTCATATCGCCATTTAATAGGGCCAAAAAATAGCGTCATATAATAGCGACAAATATTAGCGCCATATAATAACGCCAAATATTAGCACCATATAATAGCGCCAAATAATAGCGCCGTATAATAGTGCCAAATATAATAGCGCCAAATAATAGTTCCAAATAATAGCGCCAAATAATATCGCCAAATAATAGAACCAAATATTTGGCGCCAAATATTCATAATAGCGCCAAATATTTGGCGCCATATATTCATAGTAGCGCCAAATATTTTTTGTCACCAAATATTCATAATACCACCAAATAATGAATTTAAATTATAACGCCAATAAAAGCGCCAAATAATAGCGCCAATAATAGCACCAATATTTGGCGCCAATATTTGGCCCCAATAATATTTGGCACTAATATTTTGCACCAGTATTTGGCGCTATTATTTGGCGCCAAATAATAGCGCCAATATTTTAACATTTAGTATATTTTCAGCGTTATTTTAACATTCAATATAAGGTGCAAAATATATTTTCAGTGTTATTTTAATATTCATAATAGCACAATATTTTATTAGCATCAATAATAGCACCAAATAATAGCTCCAAATATTATTTTTCACCATATAATAGCGCCAAATATTATTTTTCACCAAAAAATAGTGCTAATATTTTAAGATTAATTAATAGTGCCAAATATTCATAATAGCACCAATATATTTATATAACGGAAAATAATTGCGTCTAACAACTGCGCCAAATAATAGCACCAAATAATAGCACCAAATAATAGCTCCATATAATAGCGCTACATATTTTTTTTGGCACCAAATATTCATAATAGCACCAAAAAATAGCGCAAAAAAATAGCCCCATATAATAGCGCCAATAATAACGCCAAATAATAACGTCAACAATAGAGTCAATATATTCATGGAACCAAATAATTGCACCAATTTATTCATAATAGCGCCAATATATAATATCACCAAATAATAGCACCAATATATTCATAATAGTGTCAATAATAGCGCCAATAATAGCGCCAATATTTTCATAGCACCATTTATTCATAATAGCGCCAATATATTTATAGCGCAAAATAATTGCGCATAATAATAGGGCCAAATAATAGATCCAAATAATAGCGGCAAATAAAAGCACCAAATAATTGCGCCTAATAATAGGGCCAAATAATAGATCCAAATAATAGCGCCAAATAAAAGCACCAAATAATTGCGCCTAATAACAGCGCCAAATAATAGCACCATATAATAGAGCCAAATATTTTTTGGAGCAAAATATATAAATTGTGCCAATATATTTGGCCTAATAATTGCGCCAAATTATTGCGCCTAATAATTGATCAAATAATATCACCATATAATAGTGCCAAATATTTTTTGGCGCCAAATATTCATAATAACGCCAAATAATGGTGCCAAATAATAGCGCCAAATAATAGAGCCAATAATAGCATCAAATTATGGTGCCAATAATCGTGCCAATATTTGGCACCAATATTTGGCGCCAAATAATTGAGCCAATATTTAAACATTCAACAATAGCGCCAATACAAGTGCCAATAACAGCACCAACGATAGCGCCAATAATAGGGCCAATATATAGTGTTAATAATAGCGCCAAAATATTTATGGCGCCAAATAATGGTGCCATATAATAGTGCCAAATATTAGCGGCATATAATAGTGCCATATAATTGCGCCAAATAATCACACCATATAATAGCGCCAAATAATCATGCCAATATATAACGCCAATATATTCATAGCGCCATTTAATAGGGCCAAATAATAGCATCGTATAATAGCGCTAAATATTAGCGCCATATAATAGCGCCATATAATAGTGGCAAATAATAGCGTCATATAATAGTGCCAAATATAATAGCGCCAAATAATAGCGCTAAATAATACCACCAAATAATAGAACCAAATATTTGGCCCCAAATATTCATAATAGAACCAAATAATAGGGCCAATAATAGAGTCAAATAATAGAGCCAAATATTTATAATAGTGCCAAATAATAGAGCCAATAACAGCATCAAATTATGGCACCAATAATCGCGCCAATATTTGGTGCTATTATTTTGCGCCAAATAATAGCGCCAATATTTAAACATTCAATAATAGCGCCAATAAAAGCCCCAATAACAGCACCAATAATATCCCCAATAATAGTGCCAATATATAGCGCCAATAATAGTGCCAATATATTAATAGCACAATTTAATAGTGCCAAACAATAGCACCATATAATAGCGTCAAATATTAGCACCATATAATCGCACCAAATAATAGCACCGTATAATAGCGCCAAATATAATAGCACCAAATAATAGTGCCAAATAATAGGGAAAAATAATATCGCCAAATAATAGAACCAAATATTTGGCGCCAAATATTTATAATAGCGCCAAATAATAGCACCAAATAATAGCGCCAATAATAGCGCCCAATAACAAAGCCAAATATTCATAATAGCGCCAAATATTTGGCGCCATATATTCATAGTAGCGCCAAATATTTCTTGGCGCCAAATATTCATAATACCGCCAAATAATGACGCCAAATTATAACGCCAATAAAAGCACCAAATAATAGCGCCAATAATAGCGCCAAATATATTTTCAGTGTTATTTTAATATTCATAATAGCGCCAATATTTTAATAGTGCCAATAATATCACCAAATAATAGCGCCAAATATTATTTTTCACCAAATAATAGCGCCAAATATTATTTTGCGCCAAAAAATAGTGCTAATATTTTAACATTAATTAATAGCGCCAAATATTCATAATAGCGCCAATATATTTATATAGCGGAAAATAATTGCGTCTAATAACTACGCCAAATAATAGCGCCAAATAATAGCACCATATAATAGCGCAAAATATTTTCTGGCGGCAAATATTCATAATAGCGCCAAAAAATAGCGCCAAAAATAGCCCCATATAATAGCGCCAATAATAGCGCCAAATAATAGAATCAACAATAGAGCCAATATATTCATAGCGCCAAATAATTGCGCCAATATATTCATAATAGCGCCAATATATAATAACGCCAAATAATAGCACCAATATATTCATAATAGTGCCAATAATAACGCCAATAATAGCGTCAATATATTTATAGCGCCATTTATTCATAATAGCGTCAATATATTTATAGCGCAAAATAATTGCGCCTAATAATAGCGCCAAATAATAAAGCCAAATAATAGCGCCAAATAAAAGTTCCAAATAATTGCGTCAAATAATTGCGCAAAATAATTGCGCCTAATAACAGCGCCAAATAACTGAGCCATATAATAGCGCCAAATATTTTTTGGATCAAAATATATAAATTGCGCCAATATATTTGGCCAAATAATTGCGACAAATTATTGTGCCTAATAATAGCGTCAAATAATAGTGGCATATAATAGCGTCAAATAATTTTATGCGCCAAATATTCATAATAGCGCCAAATAATGGCCCCAAATAATAGTGCCAAATAATAGAGCCAATAATAGTGTCAAATTATGGTGCCAATAATCGCGCCAATGATAGCGCCAAATATAAGCGGCATATAATAGCGCCATATAATTGTGGCAAATAATAGCGCCAATAATAGCGCCAATATATTCATAGCGCCAAATAATAGTGCCATATAATAGTGCCAAATATTAGCGGCATATAATAGTGCCATATAATTGTGCCAAATAATCACGTCATATAATAGCGCCAAATAATCACGCAATATATAGCGCCAATATATTCATAGCGCCATTTAATAGGGCCAAATAATAGCACCATATAATAGCGCCAAATATAAGCACCATATAATAGCGCCATATAATAGGGCCAAATAATAGCGCCATATAATAGTGCCAAATATAATAGCGCCAAATAATAGCGCCAAATAATAGCGCTAAATAATATCGCCAAATAATAGCACCAAATATTTGGCGCCAAGATTCTTAATAGCACCAAATAATAGGGCCAATAATAGTGCCAAATAAAAGAGCCAAATATTCATAATAGCGCCAAATATTTGGTGCCATATATTCATAGTAGCACCAAATATTTTTTGGTGCCAAATATTCATAATAGAGCCAAACAACAGTGCCAAATTATTGTGGCAAATAATTGCACCAAATAATTGCGCTAAATAATTGCGCCTAATAACAGCGCCAAAAAATAGCTTCATATAACAGCGGCAAATATTTTTTGGCGCAAAATATATAAATAGCACCAATATATTGCGCCAAATAATTGAACCAAATAATTGCACCTAATAATTACGTCAAATAATAGCGCCAAATATTTTTTGGCGCCAAATATTCATAATAGCGCCAAATAATAGCACCAAATAATAGTGCCAAATAATAGCGCCAATAATAGAGTCAAATTATGGCGGCAATAATCGTGCCAATATTTGGCGCCAATATTTTGCACCAAATAATAGTGCCAATATTTAAACATTCAATAATCACGCCAATAAAAGTGCCAATAACAGCTCCAATAATAGCGCAAATAATGGTGCCAATATATAGCGCCAATATATTCATAGCGTCATTTAATAGCACCAAATAATACCACCATATAATAGCGCCAAATATTAGCGCCATATAATAGCGCAATATATTAGCGCCATATAATGGCGCCAAATAATAGCGCGATATAATAGCACCAAATATAATAGCGCCATATAATAGCGCCAAATATAATAGTGCCAAATAATCTCTCCAATATATAGCGCCAATAATAGTGCCAATATATTTATAGCGCCATTTAATTGGGCCAAATAGTAGCGCCATATAATAGCGCCAAATATTAGGGCCATATAATAGCGCCAAATATAATAGCGCCAAATAATAGCGTCAAATAATAGCGCCAAATCATATTTCCGAATAATAGCGTGAAATATTTGGTGCCAAATATTCATAATAGCGCCAAATAATATTGCCAATAATAGCGCCAAATACTAGAGCCAAATATTCATAATAGCACCAATTATTTGGCGCCATATATTCATAGTAGTGCCAAATATTTTTTGGCGCCAAATATTCATAATAGCGCCAAATAATAGTACCAAATTATAGCTTAAATAAAAGCGCCAAATAATAGCGCCAATAATAGCGTCAATATTTTGCGCCAATATTTGGCGCTACTATTTGGTGCCAAATAATAGCACCAATATTTTAACATTCAATAATAGCGCCAATATTTTAACTTTCAATATATTTTCAGTGTTATTTTAACATTCAATATAATATCACCAAATATATTTTCGGTGTTATTTTAATATTCATAATAGCAACAATATTTTAATTGCACCAATATTTTAATAGCGACAATAATAGCGCCAAAGAATGGCGCCAAATATTATTTGGCGCCAAATAAAAGTGCCAATATTTTAACATTCATTAATAGCGCCAAATATTAATAATAGTTCCAATATATTAATAGCCGCATATAATTGCGCCTAATAATAGCGCCAAATAATTGCGCCAAATAAGTGCGCCAAATATTTGCGTCAAATAACTGCACCAAATAATAACTCCAAATAACAGCGCAAAATAATAGCGTCATATAATAGCGCCAAATATTTTTTTGTGAAAAATATATAAATAGCGCCAATATATTCATAGCGCCAAATAATAGCGCCAAATAATAGCACCAAATAATTGCTCCAAATAAGAGCGCCAAATAATTGCACCAAATAACAGCGCCAAATAATGGGGCCATATAATAGCGCCAAATATTTTTTGGCACAAAATATATAAATAGCACCAATATATTTATAGAGCCAAATAATTGAGCCAAATAATTCGGCCAAATAATTGCGTCTAACAATAGCGCCAAAAAATAGCACCAAATAATTGCGCCAAATAATTGCGCCAGATAAATGCGCGAAATACGTGCGCAAAATAATTTCGCCTAATAACAGCAGCAAAAAATATTGCCATATAATAGCGCTAATTTTTTTTGTGCAAAATATATAAATAGCGCTAAATAATTGTGCCAAATATTTACGCCAAATAACTGTGCCAAATAATGGTGCCAAATAATACCGCAAAATAATACCGCCATATAATGCGCCAAATATTTTTTGGCACCAAATATACATAATAGCGCCAAAAAAT
This sequence comes from Viscum album, assembly GCA_963277665.1. NCBI lineage: Eukaryota > Viridiplantae > Streptophyta > Magnoliopsida > Santalales > Viscaceae > Viscum > Viscum album. The sequence goes on from OY728127.1 coordinate 902,380,127, forward strand.
AGTGCTATATAACAGCAACATATAATTGCGCCTAATAATAGCGCCATATAATAGTGCCAAATATTTTCAGGCGGCAAATATTTTTAATAGCGTCAAATAATAGCGCCAAGTATATTAATAGCGCCTTAGCGCCAAATTATAGCGCCAAATATGTGCACAAAATAATTGCGCCAAATAATAGCGCCAAATAATACCTCCAAATAATAGTGCCATATAATGGCGCCAAATATTTTTTGGCGCCAAATATTCATAATAGCGCCAAAAAATAGCACCAATAATAGCGCCAATATATTCATAGCGCCAAATAAAAGCACCAATATATAATAGGGCCAAATAATAGCGCCATATAATAGCATCAAATATTTTTTGGTGCAAAATATATAAATTCCCTCAATATATTGCGCCAAATAATAGGACCAAATAATTGTGCCGAATAATTGCACCAAAAAATAGCGCCAAATAATAACTCCAAGAATAGCGAAAATATATTTATAACGCCAAATAATAGCACTAATATATAATAGCGCCAAATAATAGCGCCAATATATTCATAATAGTTCCAATAATAGCACCAATATATTCATAGCTCCATTAATTCATAATAGCACAAATATATTTATAGCGCAAAATAATAGCGCAAAATAATAGTGCAAAATAATAGCGCAAAATAATAGCGCCAAATAATAGCGCCAATATATTCATAATAGTGCCGATAATAGTGCCAATATATTTATAGCGCCATTTATTCATAATAGCGCCTAATATTTATAGTGCAAAATAAATACACCTAATAATAGCGTCAAATAATTGCGCCAAATAATTATGCCAAATAATTGCACCAAATAATTGCGCTAAATAATTGCGCCTAATAACAGTGCCAAATAATAGCTCCATATAACAGCGGAAAATTTTTTTTGGTGCAAAATATATAAATAGCACCAATATATTGCACCAAATAAATGAACCAAATAATTGCGCCTAATAATAGCGTCAAATAATAACGCCAAATATTTTTTGGCGCCAAATATTCATAATAGCGCCAAATAATAGCGCCAAATAATAGTGCCAAATAATAGCGCCAATAATAGAGTCAAATTATGGCGGCAATAATCGTGCCAATATTTGGCGCCAATAGTTTGTGCCAAATAATAGCGCCAATATTTAAACATTCAATAATCACACCAATAAAAGCGCCAATAAGAGCTCCAATAATAGCACAAATAATGGTGCCAATATATAGCGCCAATATATTCAAAGCGTCATTTAATAGCACCATATAATAGCGCCAAATATTAGCGCCATATAATAGCGTCATATAATAGTGTCATATAATGGCGCCAAATAATAGCGCGATATAATAGAACCAAATATAATAGCGCCAAATATAACAGGGCCAAATAATCGCTCCAATATATAGCGCCAATAATAGCGCCAATATATTTATAACGCAATTTAATAGGGCCAAATAGTAGCCCCATATAATAGCGCCAAATATTAGGGCCATATAATAGCACCATATAATAGCACCAAATAATAGCGCCAAATATAATAGCGCCAAATAATAGCGCCAAATAATATTTCCAAATAATAGCACCAAATATTTGTTGCCAAATATTCAAAATAGCGCCAAATAATATTGCCAACAATAGCGCCAAATAATAGACCCAAATACTCATAATAGCACAAATTATTTGGCGCCATATATTCATAGTAGTGCCAAATATTTTTTGGCGCCAAATATTCATAATAGCGCCAAATAATATTACCAAATTATAGCTTAAATAAAAGCACCAAATAATAGTGCCAATAATAGCGTCAATATTTGGCGACAATAATATTTGGGGCCAATATTTGGCGCCAATATTTGGGGCTATTATTTGTTTCCAAATAATAGCGCCAATATTTTAGCATTCAATAATAGCGCCAAATATTCATAATAGCGCCAATATTTTAACATACAATGTATTTTCAGTGTTATTTTGACATTCAATATAATAGCACCAAATATATTTTCAGTGTTATTTTAATATTCATAATAGCAACAATATTTTAATAGCACCAATATTTTAATAGCACCAATAATAGCGCCAAAGAATGGCGCCAAATATTATTTGGCGCCAAATAATAGTGCCAATATTTTAACATTCATTAATAGCGCCAAATATTAAAAATAGTTCCAATATATTAATAGCCGCATATAATTGCGCCTAATAATAGCGCCAAGTAATTGCGCCAAATAAGTGCGCCAAATATTTGCGCCAAATAACTACACCAAATAATAGCGCCAAATACCAGCGCAAAATAATAGCGCCATATAATAGCGCCAAATAATTTTTTGTGCAAAATATATAAATAGCGCCAATATATTCATAGCGCCAAATAATAGCACCAAATAATTGCGCCAAATAAGAGCGTCAAATAATTGCGCCAAATAACAGCGCCAAATAATAGGGCCATATAATAGCGTCAAATATTTTTTGGCACAAAATATATAAATAGCACCAATATATTTATAGCGCCAAATAATTGAGCCAAATAATTGGGCCAAATAATTGCGCCTAACAATAGAGCCAAAAAATAGCACCAAATAATTGTGCCAAATAATTGCGCCGGATAATTTCACCAAATACGTGCGCAAAATAATTTCGCCTAATAACAGCAGCAAATAATAGCGCCATATAATAGCGCTAATTTTTTTGGGCAAAATATATAAATAGCGCCAAATAATTGTGCCAAATATTTACGCCAAATAACTGTGCCAAATAATGGCTCCAAATAATACCGCAAAATAATACCACCATATAATAGTTCCAAATATTTTTTGGCCCCAAATATACATAATAGCGCCAAAAAATAGTGCTATATAATAGCAACATATAATTGCGCCTAATAATAGCGCCATATAATAGTGCCAAATATTTTCTGGCACCAAATATTCTTAATAGCGCCAAATAATAGCGCAAAATAATAGCGCCAAATAGCAACAAATTATGGCGCCAATAATCGCGCCAATATTTGGCGCAATTATTTTGAGCCAAATAATAGCGTCAAATTATGGCCCCAATAATCGCGCCAATATTTGGCGCTATTATATTGCACCAAATAACAGCGCCAATATTTAAAAATTCAATAATAGCGCCAATAAAAGCCCCAAAAACAGCACCAATAATAGCGCCAATAATAGCGCTAATATATAGAGCCAATAATAGTGCCAGTATATTCATAGCGCCATTTAATAGCACCAAACAATAGCGCCATATAATAGCGCCAAATATTAGCGCCATATAGTAGTGCCATATAATAGCGCCATATAATAGCGCCAATATATATCCCCAATAATAGCGCCAATATATATTCATATCGCCATTTAATAGGGCCAAAAAATAGCGTCATATAATAGCGACAAATATTAGCGCCATATAATAACGCCAAATATTAGCACCATATAATAGCGCCAAATAATAGCGCCGTATAATAGTGCCAAATATAATAGCGCCAAATAATAGTTCCAAATAACAGCGCCAAATAATATCGCCAAATAATAGAACCAAATATTTGGCGCCAAATATTCATAATAGCGCCAAATATAACAGGGCCAAATAATCGCTCCAATATATAGCGCCAATAATAGCGCCAATATATTTATAACGCAATTTAATAGGGCCAAATAGTAGCCCCATATAATAGCGCCAAATATTAGGGCCATATAATAGCACCATATAATAGCACCAAATAATAGCGCCAAATATAATAGCGCCAAATAATAGCGCCAAATAATATTTCCAAATAATAGCACCAAATATTTGTTGCCAAATATTCAAAATAGCGCCAAATAATATTGCCAACAATAGCGCCAAATAATAGACCCAAATACTCATAATAGCACAAATTATTTGGCGCCATATATTCATAGTAGTGCCAAATATTTTTTGGCGCCAAATATTCATAATAGCGCCAAATAATATTACCAAATTATAGCTTAAATAAAAGCACCAAATAATAGTGCCAATAATAGCGTCAATATTTGGCGACAATAATATTTGGGGCCAATATTTGGCGCCAATATTTGGGGCTATTATTTGTTTCCAAATAATAGCGCCAATATTTTAGCATTCAATAATAGCGCCAAATATTCATAATAGCGCCAATATTTTAACATACAATGTATTTTCAGTGTTATTTTGACATTCAATATAATAGCACCAAATATATTTTCAGTGTTATTTTAATATTCATAATAGCAACAATATTTTAATAGCACCAATATTTTAATAGCACCAATAATAGCGCCAAAGAATGGCGCCAAATATTATTTGGCGCCAAATAATAGTGCCAATATTTTAACATTCATTAATAGCGCCAAATATTAAAAATAGTTCCAATATATTAATAGCCGCATATAATTGCGCCTAATAATAGCGCCAAGTAATTGCGCCAAATAAGTGCGCCAAATATTTGCGCCAAATAACTACACCAAATAATAGCGCCAAATACCAGCGCAAAATAATAGCGCCATATAATAGCGCCAAATAATTTTTTGTGCAAAATATATAAATAGCGCCAATATATTCATAGCGCCAAATAATAGCACCAAATAATTGCGCCAAATAAGAGCGTCAAATAATTGCGCCAAATAACAGCGCCAAATAATAGGGCCATATAATAGCGTCAAATATTTTTTGGCACAAAATATATAAATAGCACCAATATATTTATAGCGCCAAATAATTGAGCCAAATAATTGGGCCAAATAATTGCGCCTAACAATAGAGCCAAAAAATAGCACCAAATAATTGTGCCAAATAATTGCGCCGGATAATTTCACCAAATACGTGCGCAAAATAATTTCGCCTAATAACAGCAGCAAATAATAGCACCATATAATAGCGCTAATTTTTTTGGGCAAAATATATAAATAGCGCCAAATAATTGTGCCAAATATTTACGCCAAATAACTGTGCCAAATAATGGCTCCAAATAATACCGCAAAATAATACCACCATATAATAGTTCCAAATATTTTTTGGCCCCAAATATACATAATAGCGCCAAAAAATAGTGCTATATAATAGCAACATATAATTGCGCCTAATAATAGCGCCATATAATAGTGCCAAATATTTTCTGGCACCAAATATTCTTAATAGCGCCAAATAATAGCGCAAAATAATAGCGCCAAATAGCAACAAATTATGGCGCCAATAATCGCGCCAATATTTGGCGCAATTATTTTGAGCCAAATAATAGCGTCAAATTATGGCCCCAATAATCGCGCCAATATTTGGCGCTATTATATTGCACCAAATAACAGCGCCAATATTTAAAAATTCAATAATAGCGCCAATAAAAGCCCCAAAAACAGCACCAATAATAGCGCCAATAATAGCGCTAATATATAGAGCCAATAATAGTGCCAGTATATTCATAGCGCCATTTAATAGCACCAAACAATAGCGCCATATAATAGCGCCAAATATTAGCGCCATATAGTAGTGCCATATAATAGCGCCATATAATAGCGCCAATATATATCCCCAATAATAGCGCCAATATATATTCATATCGCCATTTAATAGGGCCAAAAAATAGCGTCATATAATAGCGACAAATATTAGCGCCATATAATAACGCCAAATATTAGCACCATATAATAGCGCCAAATAATAGCGCCGTATAATAGTGCCAAATATAATAGCGCCAAATAATAGTTCCAAATAATAGCGCCAAATAATATCGCCAAATAATAGAACCAAATATTTGGCGCCAAATATTCATAATAGCGCCAAATATTTGGCGCCATATATTCATAGTAGCGCCAAATATTTTTTGTCACCAAATATTCATAATACCACCAAATAATGACGTCAAATTATAACGCCAATAAAAGCGCCAAATAATAGCGCCAATAATAGCACCAATATTTGGCGCCAATATTTGGCCCCAATAATATTTGGCACTAATATTTTGCACCAGTATTTGGCGCTATTATTTGGCGCCAAATAATAGCGCCAATATTTTAACATTTAGTATATTTTCAGCATTATTTTAACATTCAATATAAGGTGCAAAATATATTTTCAGTGTTATTTTAATATTCATAATAGCACAATATTTTATTAGCATCAATAATAGCACCAAATAATAGCTCCAAATATTATTTTTCACCATATAATAGCGCCAAATATTATTTTTCACCAAAAAATAGTGCTAATATTTTAAGATTAATTAATAGTGCCAAATATTCATAATAGCACCAATATATTTATATAACGGAAAATAATTGCGTCTAACAACTGCGCCAAATAATAGCACCAAATAATAGCACCAAATAATAGCTCCATATAATAGCGCTACATATTTTTTTTGGCACCAAATATTCATAATAGCACCAAAAAATAGCGCAAAAAAATAGCCCCATATAATAGCGCCAATAATAACGCCAAATAATAACGTCAACAATAGAGTCAATATATTCATGGAACCAAATAATTGCACCAATTTATTCATAATAGCGCCAATATATAATATCACCAAATAATAGCACCAATATATTCATAATAGTGTCAATAATAGCGCCAATAATAGCGCCAATATTTTCATAGCACCATTTATTCATAATAGCGCCAATATATTTATAGCGCAAAATAATTGCGCATAATAATAGGGCCAAATAATAGATCCAAATAATAGCGGCAAATAAAAGCACCAAATAATTGCGCCTAATAATAGGGCCAAATAATAGATCCAAATAATAGCGCCAAATAAAAGCACCAAATAATTGCGCCTAATAACAGCGCCAAATAATAGCACCATATAATAGAGCCAAATATTTTTTGGAGCAAAATATATAAATTGTGCCAATATATTTGGCCTAATAATTGCGCCAAATTATTGCGCCTAATAATTGATCAAATAATATCACCATATAATAGTGCCAAATATTTTTTGGCGCCAAATATTCATAATAACGCCAAATAATGGTGCCAAATAATAGCGCCAAATAATAGAGCCAATAATAGCATCAAATTATGGTGCCAATAATCGTGCCAATATTTGGCACCAATATTTGGCGCCAAATAATTGAGCCAATATTTAAACATTCAACAATAGCGCCAATACAAGTGCCAATAACAGCACCAATGATAGCGCCAATAATAGGGCCAATATATAGTGTTAATAATAGCGCCAAAATATTTATGGCGCCAAATAATGGTGCCATATAATAGTGCCAAATATTAGCGGCATATAATAGTGCCATATAATTGCGCCAAATAATCACACCATATAATAGCGCCAAATAATCATGCCAATATATAACGCCAATATATTCATAGCGCCATTTAATAGGGCCAAATAATAGCATCGTATAATAGCGCTAAATATTAGCGCCATATAATAGCGCCATATAATAGTGGCAAATAATAGCGTCATATAATAGTGCCAAATATAATAGCGCCAAATAATAGCGCTAAATAATACCACCAAATAATAGAACCAAATATTTGGCCCCAAATATTCATAATAGAACCAAATAATAGGGCCAATAATAGAGTCAAATAATAGAGCCAAATATTTATAATAGTGCCAAATAATAGAGCCAATAATAGCATCAAATTATGGCACCAATAATCGCGCCAATATTTGGTGCTATTATTTTGCGCCAAATAATAGCGCCAATATTTAAACATTCAATAATAGCGCCAATAAAAGCCCCAATAACAGCACCAATAATATCCCCAATAATAGTGCCAATATATAGCGCCAATAATAGTGCCAATATATTAATAGCACAATTTAATAGTGCCAAACAATAGCACCATATAATAGCGTCAAATATTAGCACCATATAATCGCACCAAATAATAGCACCGTATAATAGCGCCAAATATAATAGCACCAAATAATAGTGCCAAATAATAGGGCAAAATAATATCGCCAAATAATAGAACCAAATATTTGGCGCCAAATATTTATAATAGCGCCAAATAATAGCACCAAATAATAGCGCCAATAATAGCGCCCAATAACAAAGCCAAATATTCATAGTAGCGCCAAATATTTGGCGCCATATATTCATAGTAGCGCCAAATATTTCTTGGCGCCAAATATTCATAATACCGCCAAATAATGACGCCAAATTATAACGCCAATAAAAGCACCAAATAATAGCGCCAATAATAGCGCCAAATATATTTTCAGTGTTATTTTAATATTCATAATAGCGCCAATATTTTAATAGTGCCAATAATATCACCAAATAATAGTGCCAAATATTATTTTTCACCAAATAATAGCGCCAAATATTATTTTGCGCCAAAAAATAGTGCTAATATTTTAACATTAATTAATAGCGCCAAATATTCATAATAGCGCCAATATATTTATATAGCGGAAAATAATTGCGTCTAATAACTACGCCAAATAATAGCGCCAAATAATAGCACCATATAATAGCGCAAAATATTTTCTGGCGGCAAATATTCATAATAGCGCCAAAAAATAGCGCCAAAAATAGCCCCATATAATAGCGCCAATAATAGCGCCAAATAATAGCATCAACAATAGAGCCAATATATTCATAGCGCCAAATAATTGCGCCAATATATTCATAATAGCGCCAATATATAATAACGCCAAATAATAGCACCAATATATTCATAATAGTGCCAATAATAACGCCAATAATAGCGTCAATATATTTATAGCGCCATTTATTCATAATAGCGTCAATATATTTATAGCGCAAAATAATTGCGCCTAATAATAGCGCCAAATAATAAAGCCAAATAATAGCGCCAAATAAAAGTTCCAAATAATTGCGTCAAATAATTGCGCAAAATAATTGCGCCTAATAACAGCGCCAAATAACTGAGCCATATAATAGCGCCAAATATTTTTTGGATCAAAATATATAAATTGCGCCAATATATTTGGCCAAATAATTGCGACAAATTATTGTGCCTAATAATAGCGTCAAATAATAGTGGCATATAATAGCGTCAAATAATTTTATGCGCCAAATATTCATAATAGCGCCAAATAATGGCCCCAAATAATAGTGCCAAATAATAGAGCCAATAATAGTGTCAAATTATGGTGCCAATAATCGCGCCAATGATAGCGCCAAATATAAGCGGCATATAATAGCGCCATATAATTGTGGCAAATAATAGCGCCAATAATAGCGCCAATATATTCATAGCGCCAAATAATAGTGCCATATAATAGTGCCAAATATTAGCGGCATATAATAGTGCCATATAATTGTGCCAAATAATCACGTCATATAATAGCGCCAAATAATCACGCAATATATAGCACCAATATATTCATAGCGCCATTTAATAGGGCCAAATAATAGCACCATATAATAGCGCCAAATACAAGCACCATATAATAGCGCCATATAATAGGGCCAAATAATAGCGCCATATAATAGTGCCAAATATAATAGCGCCAAATAACAGCGCCAAATAATAGCGCTAAATAATATCGCCAAATAATAGCACCAAATATTTGGCGCCAAGATTCTTAATAGCACCAAATAATAGGGCCAATAATAGTGCCAAATAAAAGAGCCAAATATTCATAATAGCGCCAAATATTTGGTGCCATATATTCATAGTAGCACCAAATATTTTTTGGTGCCAAATATTCATAATAGAGCCAAACAACAGTGCCAAATTATTGTGGCAAATAATTGCACCAAATAATTGCGCTAAATAATTGCGCCTAATAACAGCGCCAAAAAATAGCTTCATATAACAGCGGCAAATATTTTTTGGCGCAAAATATATAAATAGCACCAATATATTGCGCCAAATAATTGAACCAAATAATTGCACCTAATAATTACGTCAAATAATAGCGCCAATATATAATAGCGCCAAATAATAGCGCCAATATATCACGTCAATAATAGCGCCACTATATTCATAGCGTCATTTAATAGGGTCAAATAACAGCGCCATGAAATAGTGCCAAATATTAGTGCCAAATATTAGCGCCATATAATAGTGCCATATAATAGCACCATATAATAGCGCCAAATATAATAGTGGCACATAATAGCATCAGATAATAGCGCCAAATAATATCACCAAATAATAGCACCAAATATTTGGCACCAAATATTCACAATAGAGACAAATAACAACACAAATAATAGCGCCAAATAATAGAGCCAAATATTCATAATAGCACCAAATATTTGGCGCCATATATTCATAGTAGCGCCAAATATTTTTTGGTGACAAATATTCATACTAGCGCCAAATAATAGCGCCTAATAATTTCGCCAAATAATAGCCCCAAATATTTAGTGCCAAATATTCATAATAGCGCCAAATAATAGCGCCAAATAATAGTGCCAATAATGGTGCCAAATAATAGAGCCAAATATTCATAATAGAGCCAAATATTTGGTGCCATATATTCATAGTAGCGCCAAATATTTTTTGGCGCCAAATATTTTTTGGCGCCAAATATTCATAATAGCGCCAAATAATTGCGCCAAATTATAGCACCAATAAAAGATCCAAATAATAGTGCCAATAATAGCACCAATATTTGGCGCCAATATTTGGCGCTATTATTTGGTGCCATATAATAGCGCCAATATTTTAACATTCAATAATAGTGCCAATATTTTAACATTCAATAAATTTTCAGTGTTATTTTAACATTCAATATAATAGCGCCAAATATATTTTCAGTGTTATTTTAATATTCATAATAGCGCAAATATTTTAATAGCACAAATAATAGCACCAAATAATAGCGCCAAATATAATTTGGCGCCAAATAATAGCGCCAAATAATAGTGCCAAATAATAGTGCCAAAAAATAGCGCCAAAAAATAGCGCCAATATTTTAACATTCATTAATAGCGCCAAATATTCATAATAGCGCCAATATATTAATAGCGACAAATAATCGTGCCTAATAAAAGCGCCGAATAAGAGCGCCAAATAATTGTGACAAATAACTGCGCCAAATAAATGTGCCAAATAACTGCGCCAATTAATATCGCCAAATAATAGTGCCATATAATAGCGCCAAATATTTTTTGGGGCCAAATATTCATAATAGCGCCAAAAAATAGCGCCAAAAATATTTCTATATAATAGCGACAATAATAGCGCCAAATAATAGCTCTAATAATAGCACCAATATATTCATAGCGCCAAATAATAGCGCCAATATATTCATAATAGAGCCAAATATAATAGCGCCAAATAATAGCACAAGTATATTTATAATAGTTCTAATATTAGCGCTAATATATTCATAGCGCCATTTATTCATAATAGCGCAAATATATTTATAGCGCCAAATAATTGCGCCTAATAATAGTACCATATAATTGCGCCAAATAATTACGCCAAATAATAGCACCAATATTTTAACAGTCATTAATAGCGCCAAATATTCATAATAGGGCCAATATATTAATAGCGCCAAATAATTGCGCCTAAAAATAGCGCTAAATAATACTGCCAAATATTTGCGCCAAATAACTGCACCACATAATAGCGCCAAATAATACCGCCAAGTAATAGTGCCATATAATGGCGCCAAATATTTTTTGGTGCCAAATATTTATAATAGCGCCAAAAAATAGCGCCAATAATAGCGCCAAATAATAGCGCCAATATATAATAGCGCCAATATATTCATAATAGTCCAATAATAGGGCCAATAATAACACCAATATATTCAAAGCTCCATTTATTCATAATAGCGCAATTATATTTATAGCGCAAAATAATAGCGCCAAATAATTGCGCCAAATAATTGTTCCAAATAATAGCGCCAATATATTCATAATGTTTCCAATAATATAGCCAATAATAGCGCCAATATATTCATAGAACCATTTATTCATAATTGTGCCCATATATTTATAGCAAAATAATAGAACCTAATAATAACGCCAAATAATTGCACCAAATTATTGCGCAAAATAATTGAGCCTAATAACAGCGCCAAATAATAGTGCCATATAATAGCGCCAAATATTTTTTGGTGCAAAATATATAAATAGCGCCAATATATTGCGCCAAATAATTATGACAAATAATTGCGCCAAATAATTGCACCTAATAATAGCGCCATATAATAGCGCCAAATATTCATAATAGTGTCAACTAATAGCGCCAAATAATAGCGCCAATAATAGCGTCAAATTATGGCGCCAATAATCGCGCCAATATTTGGTGCCAATATTTTGTGCCAAATAATAGCGCTAATATTTAAACATTCAATAATAGCACCAATAAAAGTGCCAATAACCACACCAATAATATCTCCAATAATTACGCCAATATATAGCACTAATATATTCATAGCTCCATTTAATAGCGCCAAATAATAGCCCCATATAATAGCACCAAATATAATTGTGCCAAATAATCTCGTCAAAATATAACTCCAATAATAGCACCAATATATTCATAGCGCCATTTAATAGGGCCAAATAATAGCGCCGAATATTAGGGCCATATAATAGCACTGTATAATAGCGCCAAATAATAGCGCCATATAATAGCGCAAAATATATAAGCGCCAAATAATAGCGTCAAATAATAGTGCCAAATAATATCGCCAAATAATAGCGCCAAATATTTGGCTCCAAATACTCATAATTGTGCCAAATAATGGGGCCAATAATAGCGCCAAATAATAGAACCAAATATTTATAATAGCGCCAAATATTTGGTGCCACATATTCGTAGTAGTGTCTAATATTTTTTCGCACCAAATATTCATAATAGCGCCAAATTATAGCGCCAAATTATTGCGCCAATAATTGCGCCTAATAATAGCGCCAAATAATAGCGACACAAAATTTTGCCAAATAATTGCACCAAATATTAGCACCAATATTTTAACATTCATTAATATTGCCAAATATTAATAATAGCACCAATATATTAATAGCGCCAAATAATTGCGCCTAATAATAACGCGAAATAATAGTGCCAAATAATAGCGCCAAATATGTGCACAAAATAACTGCGCCAAATAATAGCGCCAAATAATACCGCCAAATAATAGTGCCATATAATGGCGCCAAATATTTTTTGGCGCCAAATATTCATAATAGCGCCAAAAAATATCACCAATAATAGCGCCAATATATTCATAGCGCCAAATAATATCGCCAATATATAATAGGGCCAAATAATAGCGCCATATAATAGCACCAAATATTTTTTGGCGCAAAATATATAAATTGCCCCAATATATTGTGCCAAATAATTGGACCAAATAATTGTGCCAAATAATTCCGCCAAAAAATAGCGCCAAAAATAGCGCCAAGAATAGAGAAAATATATTTATAGCGCCAAATAATAGAACCAATATATAATAGCGCCAAATAATAGCGCCAATATATTTATAATAGTTCCAATAATAGCGCCAATATATTCATAGCTCCATTAATTCATAATAGCAAAAATATATTTATAGCTCAAATTAATAGCGCAAAATAATAGTGCAAAATAATAGCGCCAATATATTCATAATAGTGCCAATAATAGAGCCAATATATTCATAGCACAATTTATTCATAATAGCGCCTAATATTTATAGCGCAAAATAATTGCACCTAATAATAGCGTCAAATAATAGCGCCAAATATTTTTTGGTGCCAAATATTCATAATAGCGCCAAATAATAGCGCCAAATAATAGCGCCAAATAATAGCGCCAAATAATAGTGCCAAATAATAGCGCCAATAATAGAGTCAAATTATGGCGGCAATAATCGTTCCAATATTTGGCGCCAATATTTTGTGCCAAATAATAGCGCCAATATTTAAACATTCAATAATCACGCCAATAAAAGTGCCAATAACAGCTCCAATAATAGCGCAAATAATGGTGCCAATATATAGCGCCAATAAATTCATAGCGTCATTTAATAGCACCAAATAATAGCACCATATAATAGCGCCAAATATTAGCACCATATAATAGCACCATATAATAGCGTCATATAATGGCACCAAATAATAGCGCGATATAATAGCACCAAATATAATAGCGCCATATAATAGCGCCAAATATAATAGTGCCAAATAATCGCTCCAATATATAGTGCCAATAATAGCGCCAATATATTTATAGCGCCATTTAATAGGGCCAAATAGTAGCGCCATATAATAGCGCCAAATATTAGGGCCATATAATAGCTCCATAAAATAGCTCCAAATATAATAGCGCCAAATAATAGCGTCAAATAATAGCGTCAAATAATATTGCCAAATAATAGCACCAAATATTTGGTGCCAAATATTCATAATTGCGCCAAATAATATTCCCAATAATAGCGCCAAATACTATAGCCAAATATTCATAATAGCACCAATTATTTGGCGCCATATATTCATAGTAGTGCCAAATATTTTTTGGCGCCAAATATTCATAATAGCGGCAAATAATAGTACCAAATTATAGCTTAAATAAAAGCGCCAAATAATAGCACCAATAATAGCATCAATATTTGGCGACAATAATATTTGGGGCCAATATTTGGCACCAATATTTGGCGCCAATATTTGGCGCCGATATTTGGCGCAACTATTTGGTGCCAAATAATAGCACCAATATTTTAACATTCAATAATAGCGCCAAATATTCATAATAGAGCCAATATTTTAACATTCAATATATTTTCAGTGTTATTTTAACATTCAATATAATATCACCAAATATATTTTCAGTGTTATTTTAATATTCATAATAGCAACAATATTTTAGTTGCACCAATATTTTAATAGTGCCAATAATAGAGCCAAAGAATGGCGCCAAATAATAGTGCCAATATTTTAACATTCATTAATAGCGCCAAAAATTAATAATAGTTCCAATATATGAATAGCCGCATATAATTGGGCCTAATAATAGCGCCAAATAATTGCGCCAAATAAGTTCGCCAAATATTTGCGCCAAATAACTACACCAAATAATAGCGCCAAATAACAGCGCAAAATAATACCGCCATATAATAGCGCCAATATTTTTTTGTGCAAAATATATAAATAGCGCCAATATATTCATAGAGCAAAATAATAGCATCAAATAATAGCACCAAATAATTGCTCCAAATAAGAGCGCCAAATAATTGCGCCAAATAACAGCGCCAAATAATAGGGCCATATAATAGTGCCAAATATTTTTTGGCGCAAAATATATAAATAGAACCAATATATTTATAGCGCCAAATAATTGAACCAAATAATTGGGCCAAATAATTGCGTCTAACAATAGCGCCAAAAAATAGCACCAAATAATTGCATCAAATAATTGCGCCAGATAATTACGCCAAATACGTGCGCAAAAATAATTTTGCCTAATAACAGCAGCAAAAAATATTGGCATATAATAGCGCTAATTTTTTTTGCGCAAAATATATAAATAGCGCCAAATAATTGTGCCAAATATTTACGCCAAATAACTGTGCCAAATAATGGCGCCAAATAATACCGCAAAATAATACCGCCATATAATAGCGCCAAATATTTTTTGGCACCAAATATACATAATAGCGCCAAAAAATAGTGCTATATAATAGCAACATATAATTGCGCCTAATAATAGTGCCATATAATAGTGCCAAATATTTTTTGGCGCCAAATATTTTTAATAGCGTCAAATAATAGCGCCAAATTATAGCGCCAAATAATAGCGCCAAATATGTGCACAAAATAAATGCGCCAAATAATACCGCCAAATAATACCGCCAGATAATAGTGCCATATAATGGCGCCAAATATTTTTTGGCGCCAAATATTCATAATAGCGCCAAAAAATAGCACCAATAATAGCGCCAATATATTCATAGCGCCAAATAATAGCACCAATATATAATAAGGCCAAATAATAGCGACATATAATAGCACCAAATATTTTTTGGCGCAAAATATATAAATTGCCCCAATATATTGCGCCAAATAATTGGACCAAATAATTGTGCCGAATAATTGCACCCAAAAATAGCGCCAAATAATAGCGCCAAGAATAGCGAAAATATATTTAAAACGCCAAATAATAGCACTAATATATAATAGCGCCAAATAATAGTGCCAATATATTCATAATAGTTCCAATAATAGCACCAATATATTCATAGCTCCATTAATTCATAATAGCACAAATATATTTATAGCGCAAAATAATAGCGCAAAATAATAGTGCAAAATAATAGCGCAAAATAATAGCACCAAATAATAGCGCCAATATATTCATAATAGTGCCAATAATAGTGCCAATATATTCATAGCGCCATTTATTCATAATAGGGCCTAATATTTATAGCGCAAAATAAATACACCTAATAATAGCGTCAAATAATTGCGCCAAATAATTATGCCAAATAATTGCACCAAATAATTTGGCTAAATAATTGCGCCTAATAACAGCACCAAATAATAGCTCCATATAACAGCGGCAAATATTTTTTGGCGCAAAATATATAAATAGCACCAATATATTGCACCAAATAAATGAACCAAATAATTGCACCTAATAATAGCGTCAAATAATAGCGCCAAATATTTTTTGGCGCCAAATATTCATAATAGCGCCAAATAATAGCGCCAAATAAAAGTGCCAAATAATAGCGCCAATAATAGAGTCAAATTATGGCGGCAATAATCGTGCCAATTTTTGGCGCCAATATTTGGCGCCAAATAATAGCGCCAATATTTAAACATTCAATAATCGTGCCAATAAAAACGCCAATAAGAGCTCCAATAATAGCGCAAATAATGGTGCCAATATATAGCGCCAATATATTCATAGCGTCATTAAATAGAACCAAATAATAGCACCATATAATAGCGCCAAATATTAGCGCCATATAATAGCGCCAAATATAACAGGGCCAAATAATCGCTCCAATATATAGCGCCAATAATAGCGCCAATATATTTATAGCGCAATTTAATAGGGCCAAATAGTAGCCCCATATAATAGCGCCAAATATTAGGGCCATATAATAGCACCATATAATAGCACCAAATAATAGCGCCAAATATAATAGCGCCAAATAATAGCGCCAAATAATATTTCCAAATAATAGCACCAAATATTTGTTGCCAAATATTCAAAATAGCGCCAAATAATATTGCCAACAATAGCGCCAAATAATAGACCCAAATACTCATAATAGCACAAATTATTTGGCGCCATATATTCATAGTAGTGCCAAATATTTTTTGGCGCCAAATATTCATAATAGCGCCAAATAATATTACCAAATTATAGCTTAAATAAAAGCACCAAATAATAGTGCCAATAATAGCGTCAATATTTGGCGACAATAATATTTGGGGCCAATATTTGGCGCCAATATTTGGGGCTATTATTTGTCTCCAAATAATAGCGCCAATATTTTAGCATTCAATAATAGCGCCAAATATTCATAATAGCGCCAATATTTTAACATACAATGTATTTTCAGTGTTATTTTGACATTCAATATAATAGCACCAAATATATTTTCAGTGTTATTTTAATATTCATAATAGCAACAATATTTTAATAGCACCAATATTTTAATAGCACCAATAATAGCGCCAAAGAATGGCGCCAAATATTATTTGGCGCCAAATAATAGTGCCAATATTTTAACATTCATTAATAGCGCCAAATATTAAAAATAGTTCCAATATATTAATAGCCGCATATAATTGCGCCTAATAATAGCGCCAAGTAATTGCGCCAAATAAGTGCGCCAAATATTTGCGCCAAATAACTACACCAAATAATAGCGCCAAATACCAGCGCAAAATAATAGCGCCATATAATAGCGCCAAATAATTTTTTGTGCAAAATATATAAATAGCGCCAATATATTCATAGCGCCAAATAATAGCACCAAATAATTGCGCCAAATAAGAGCGTCAAATAATTGCGCCAAATAACAGCGCCAAATAATAGGGCCATATAATAGCGTCAAATATTTTTTGGCACAAAATATATAAATAGCACCAATATATTTATAGCGCCAAATAATTGAGCCAAATAATTGGGCCAAATAATTGCGCCTAACAATAGAGCCAAAAAATAGCACCAAATAATTGTGCCAAATAATTGCGCCGGATAATTTCACCAAATACGTGCGCAAAATAATTTCGCCTAATAACAGCAGCAAATAATAGCGCCATATAATAGCGCTAATTTTTTTGGGCAAAATATATAAATAGCGCCAAATAATTGTGCCAAATATTTACGCCAAATAACTGTGCCAAATAATGGCTCCAAATAATACCGCAAAATAATACCACCATATAATAGTTCCAAATATTTTTTGGCCCCAAATATACATAATAGCGCCAAAAAATAGTGCTATATAATAGCAACATATAATTGCGCCTAATAATAGCGCCATATAATAGTGCCAAATATTTTCTGGCACCAAATATTCTTAATAGCGCCAAATAATAGCGCCAAATAATAGCGCCAAAATAATAGCGCCAAATAGCAACAAATTATGGCGCCAATAATCGCGCCAATATTTGGCGCAATTATTTTGAGCCAAATAATAGCGTCAAATTATGGCCCCAATAATCGCGCCAATATTTGGCGCTATTATATTGCACCAAATAACAGCGCCAATATTTAAAAATTCAATAATAGCGCCAATAAAAGCCCCAAAAACAGCACCAATAATAGCGCCAATAATAGCGCTAATATATAGAGCCAATAATAGTGCCAGTATATTCATAGCGCCATTTAATAGCACCAAACAATAGCGCCATATAATAGCGCCAAATATTAGCGCCATATAGTAGTGCCATATAATAGCGCCATATAATAGCGCCAATATATATCCCCAATAATAGCGCCAATATATATTCATATCGCCATTTAATAGGGCCAAAAAATAGCGTCATATAATAGCGACAAATATTAGCGCCATATAATAACGCCAAATATTAGCACCATATAATAGCGCCAAATAATAGCGCCGTATAATAGTGCCAAATATAATAGCGCCAAATAATAGTTCCAAATAATAGCGCCAAATAATATCGCCAAATAATAGAACCAAATATTTGGCGCCAAATATTCATAATAGCGCCAAATATTTGGCGCCATATATTCATAGTAGCGCCAAATATTTTTTGTCACCAAATATTCATAATACCACCAAATAATGAATTTAAATTATAACGCCAATAAAAGCGCCAAATAATAGCGCCAATAATAGCACCAATATTTGGCGCCAATATTTGGCCCCAATAATATTTGGCACTAATATTTTGCACCAGTATTTGGCGCTATTATTTGGCGCCAAATAATAGCGCCAATATTTTAACATTTAGTATATTTTCAGCGTTATTTTAACATTCAATATAAGGTGCAAAATATATTTTCAGTGTTATTTTAATATTCATAATAGCACAATATTTTATTAGCATCAATAATAGCACCAAATAATAGCTCCAAATATTATTTTTCACCATATAATAGCGCCAAATATTATTTTTCACCAAAAAATAGTGCTAATATTTTAAGATTAATTAATAGTGCCAAATATTCATAATAGCACCAATATATTTATATAACGGAAAATAATTGCGTCTAACAACTGCGCCAAATAATAGCACCAAATAATAGCACCAAATAATAGCTCCATATAATAGCGCTACATATTTTTTTTGGCACCAAATATTCATAATAGCACCAAAAAATAGCGCAAAAAAATAGCCCCATATAATAGCGCCAATAATAACGCCAAATAATAACGTCAACAATAGAGTCAATATATTCATGGAACCAAATAATTGCACCAATTTATTCATAATAGCGCCAATATATAATATCACCAAATAATAGCACCAATATATTCATAATAGTGTCAATAATAGCGCCAATAATAGCGCCAATATTTTCATAGCACCATTTATTCATAATAGCGCCAATATATTTATAGCGCAAAATAATTGCGCATAATAATAGGGCCAAATAATAGATCCAAATAATAGCGGCAAATAAAAGCACCAAATAATTGCGCCTAATAATAGGGCCAAATAATAGATCCAAATAATAGCGCCAAATAAAAGCACCAAATAATTGCGCCTAATAACAGCGCCAAATAATAGCACCATATAATAGAGCCAAATATTTTTTGGAGCAAAATATATAAATTGTGCCAATATATTTGGCCTAATAATTGCGCCAAATTATTGCGCCTAATAATTGATCAAATAATATCACCATATAATAGTGCCAAATATTTTTTGGCGCCAAATATTCATAATAACGCCAAATAATGGTGCCAAATAATAGCGCCAAATAATAGAGCCAATAATAGCATCAAATTATGGTGCCAATAATCGTGCCAATATTTGGCACCAATATTTGGCGCCAAATAATTGAGCCAATATTTAAACATTCAACAATAGCGCCAATACAAGTGCCAATAACAGCACCAACGATAGCGCCAATAATAGGGCCAATATATAGTGTTAATAATAGCGCCAAAATATTTATGGCGCCAAATAATGGTGCCATATAATAGTGCCAAATATTAGCGGCATATAATAGTGCCATATAATTGCGCCAAATAATCACACCATATAATAGCGCCAAATAATCATGCCAATATATAACGCCAATATATTCATAGCGCCATTTAATAGGGCCAAATAATAGCATCGTATAATAGCGCTAAATATTAGCGCCATATAATAGCGCCATATAATAGTGGCAAATAATAGCGTCATATAATAGTGCCAAATATAATAGCGCCAAATAATAGCGCTAAATAATACCACCAAATAATAGAACCAAATATTTGGCCCCAAATATTCATAATAGAACCAAATAATAGGGCCAATAATAGAGTCAAATAATAGAGCCAAATATTTATAATAGTGCCAAATAATAGAGCCAATAACAGCATCAAATTATGGCACCAATAATCGCGCCAATATTTGGTGCTATTATTTTGCGCCAAATAATAGCGCCAATATTTAAACATTCAATAATAGCGCCAATAAAAGCCCCAATAACAGCACCAATAATATCCCCAATAATAGTGCCAATATATAGCGCCAATAATAGTGCCAATATATTAATAGCACAATTTAATAGTGCCAAACAATAGCACCATATAATAGCGTCAAATATTAGCACCATATAATCGCACCAAATAATAGCACCGTATAATAGCGCCAAATATAATAGCACCAAATAATAGTGCCAAATAATAGGGAAAAATAATATCGCCAAATAATAGAACCAAATATTTGGCGCCAAATATTTATAATAGCGCCAAATAATAGCACCAAATAATAGCGCCAATAATAGCGCCCAATAACAAAGCCAAATATTCATAATAGCGCCAAATATTTGGCGCCATATATTCATAGTAGCGCCAAATATTTCTTGGCGCCAAATATTCATAATACCGCCAAATAATGACGCCAAATTATAACGCCAATAAAAGCACCAAATAATAGCGCCAATAATAGCGCCAAATATATTTTCAGTGTTATTTTAATATTCATAATAGCGCCAATATTTTAATAGTGCCAATAATATCACCAAATAATAGCGCCAAATATTATTTTTCACCAAATAATAGCGCCAAATATTATTTTGCGCCAAAAAATAGTGCTAATATTTTAACATTAATTAATAGCGCCAAATATTCATAATAGCGCCAATATATTTATATAGCGGAAAATAATTGCGTCTAATAACTACGCCAAATAATAGCGCCAAATAATAGCACCATATAATAGCGCAAAATATTTTCTGGCGGCAAATATTCATAATAGCGCCAAAAAATAGCGCCAAAAATAGCCCCATATAATAGCGCCAATAATAGCGCCAAATAATAGAATCAACAATAGAGCCAATATATTCATAGCGCCAAATAATTGCGCCAATATATTCATAATAGCGCCAATATATAATAACGCCAAATAATAGCACCAATATATTCATAATAGTGCCAATAATAACGCCAATAATAGCGTCAATATATTTATAGCGCCATTTATTCATAATAGCGTCAATATATTTATAGCGCAAAATAATTGCGCCTAATAATAGCGCCAAATAATAAAGCCAAATAATAGCGCCAAATAAAAGTTCCAAATAATTGCGTCAAATAATTGCGCAAAATAATTGCGCCTAATAACAGCGCCAAATAACTGAGCCATATAATAGCGCCAAATATTTTTTGGATCAAAATATATAAATTGCGCCAATATATTTGGCCAAATAATTGCGACAAATTATTGTGCCTAATAATAGCGTCAAATAATAGTGGCATATAATAGCGTCAAATAATTTTATGCGCCAAATATTCATAATAGCGCCAAATAATGGCCCCAAATAATAGTGCCAAATAATAGAGCCAATAATAGTGTCAAATTATGGTGCCAATAATCGCGCCAATGATAGCGCCAAATATAAGCGGCATATAATAGCGCCATATAATTGTGGCAAATAATAGCGCCAATAATAGCGCCAATATATTCATAGCGCCAAATAATAGTGCCATATAATAGTGCCAAATATTAGCGGCATATAATAGTGCCATATAATTGTGCCAAATAATCACGTCATATAATAGCGCCAAATAATCACGCAATATATAGCGCCAATATATTCATAGCGCCATTTAATAGGGCCAAATAATAGCACCATATAATAGCGCCAAATATAAGCACCATATAATAGCGCCATATAATAGGGCCAAATAATAGCGCCATATAATAGTGCCAAATATAATAGCGCCAAATAATAGCGCCAAATAATAGCGCTAAATAATATCGCCAAATAATAGCACCAAATATTTGGCGCCAAGATTCTTAATAGCACCAAATAATAGGGCCAATAATAGTGCCAAATAAAAGAGCCAAATATTCATAATAGCGCCAAATATTTGGTGCCATATATTCATAGTAGCACCAAATATTTTTTGGTGCCAAATATTCATAATAGAGCCAAACAACAGTGCCAAATTATTGTGGCAAATAATTGCACCAAATAATTGCGCTAAATAATTGCGCCTAATAACAGCGCCAAAAAATAGCTTCATATAACAGCGGCAAATATTTTTTGGCGCAAAATATATAAATAGCACCAATATATTGCGCCAAATAATTGAACCAAATAATTGCACCTAATAATTACGTCAAATAATAGCGCCAAATATTTTTTGGCGCCAAATATATTAATAATAGCGCCAAATAATAGCACCAAATAATAGTGCCAAATAATAGCGCCAATAATAGAGTCAAATTATGGCGGCAATAATCGTGCCAATATTTGGCGCCAATATTTTGCACCAAATAATAGTGCCAATATTTAAACATTCAATAATCACGCCAATAAAAGTGCCAATAACAGCTCCAATAATAGCGCAAATAATGGTGCCAATATATAGCGCCAATATATTCATAGCGTCATTTAATAGCACCAAATAATACCACCATATAATAGCGCCAAATATTAGCGCCATATAATAGCGCAATATATTAGCGCCATATAATGGCGCCAAATAATAGCGCGATATAATAGCACCAAATATAATAGCGCCATATAATAGCGCCAAATATAATAGTGCCAAATAATCTCTCCAATATATAGCGCCAATAATAGTGCCAATATATTTATAGCGCCATTTAATTGGGCCAAATAGTAGCGCCATATAATAGCGCCAAATATTAGGGCCATATAATAGCGCCAAATATAATAGCGCCAAATAATAGCGTCAAATAATAGCGCCAAATCATATTTCCGAATAATAGCGTGAAATATTTGGTGCCAAATATTCATAATAGCGCCAAATAATATTGCCAATAATAGCGCCAAATACTAGAGCCAAATATTCATAATAGCACCAATTATTTGGCGCCATATATTCATAGTAGTGCCAAATATTTTTTGGCACCAAATATTCATAATAGCGCCAAATAATAGTACCAAATTATAGCTTAAATAAAAGCGCCAAATAATAGCGCCAATAATAGCGTCAATATTTTGCGCCAATATTTGGCGCTACTATTTGGTGCCAAATAATAGCACCAATATTTTAACATTCAATAATAGCGCCAATATTTTAACTTTCAATATATTTTCAGTGTTATTTTAACATTCAATATAATATCACCAAATATATTTTCGGTGTTATTTTAATATTCATAATAGCAACAATATTTTAATTGCACCAATATTTTAATAGCGACAATAATAGCGCCAAAGAATGGCGCCAAATATTATTTGGCGCCAAATAAAAGTGCCAATATTTTAACATTCATTAATAGCGCCAAATATTAATAATAGTTCCAATATATTAATAGCCGCATATAATTGCGCCTAATAATAGCGCCAAATAATTGCGCCAAATAAGTGCGCCAAATATTTGCGTCAAATAACTGCACCAAATAATAACTCCAAATAACAGCGCAAAATAATAGCGTCATATAATAGCGCCAAATATTTTTTTGTGAAAAATATATAAATAGCGCCAATATATTCATAGCGCCAAATAATAGCGCCAAATAATAGCACCAAATAATTGCTCCAAATAAGAGCGCCAAATAATTGCACCAAATAACAGCGCCAAATAATGGGGCCATATAATAGCGCCAAATATTTTTTGGCGCAAAATATATAAATAGCACCAATATATTTATAGAGCCAAATAATTGAGCCAAATAATTCGGCCAAATAATTGCGTCTAACAATAGCGCCAAAAAATAGCACCAAATAATTGCGCCAAATAATTGCGCCAGATAAATGCGCGAAATACGTGCGCAAAATAATTTCGCCTAATAACAGCAGCAAAAAATATTGCCATATAATAGCGCTAATTTTTTTTGTGCAAAATATATAAATAGCGCTAAATAATTGTGCCAAATATTTACGCCAAATAACTGTGCCAAATAATGGTGCCAAATAATACCGCAAAATAATACCGCCATATAATGCGCCAAATATTTTTTGGCACCAAATATACATAATAGCGCCAAAAAATAGTGCTATATAACAGCAACATATAATTGCGCCTAATAATAGCGCCATATAATAGTGCCAAATATTTTCAGGCGGCAAATATTTTTAATAGCGTCAAATAATAGCGCCAAGTATATTAATAGCGCCTTAGCGCCAAATTATAGCGCCAAATATGTGCACAAAATAATTGCGCCAAATAATAGCGCCAAATAATACCTCCAAATAATAGTGCCATATAATGGCGCCAAATATTTTTTGGCGCCAAATATTCATAATAGCGCCAAAAAATAGCACCAATAATAGCGCCAATATATTCATAGCGCCAAATAAAAGCACCAATATATAATAGGGCCAAATAATAGCGCCATATAATAGCATCAAATATTTTTTGGTGCAAAATATATAAATTCCCTCAATATATTGCGCCAAATAATAGGACCAAATAATTGTGCCGAATAATTGCACCAAAAAATAGCGCCAAATAATAACTCCTAGAATAGCGAAAATATATTTATAACGCCAAATAATAGCACTAATATATAATAGCGCCAAATAATAGCGCCAATATATTCATAATAGTTCCAATAATAGCACCAATATATTCATAGCTCCATTAATTCATAATAGCACAAATATATTTATAGCGCAAAATAATAGCGCAAAATAATAGTGCAAAATAATAGCGCAAAATAATAGCGCCAAATAATAGCGCCAATATATTCATAATAGTGCCGATAATAGTGCCAATATATTTATAGCGCCATTTATTCATAATAGCGCCTAATATTTATAGTGCAAAATAAATACACCTAATAATAGCGTCAAATAATTGCGCCAAATAATTATGCCAAATAATTGCACCAAATAATTGCGCTAAATAATTGCGCCTAATAACAGTGCCAAATAATAGCTCCATATAACAGCGGAAAATTTTTTTTGGTGCAAAATATATAAATAGCACCAATATATTGCACCAAATAAATGAACCAAATAATTGCGCCTAATAATAGCGTCAAATAATAACGCCAAATATTTTTTGGCGCCAAATATTCATAATAGCGCCAAATAATAGCGCCAAATAATAGTGCCAAATAATAGCGCCAATAATAGAGTCAAATTATGGCGGCAATAATCGTGCCAATATTTGGCGCCAATAGTTTGTGCCAAATAATAGCGCCAATATTTAAACATTCAATAATCACACCAATAAAAGCGCCAATAAGAGCTCCAATAATAGCACAAATAATGGTGCCAATATATAGCGCCAATATATTCAAAGCGTCATTTAATAGCACCATATAATAGCGCCAAATATTAGCGCCATATAATAGCGTCATATAATAGTGTCATATAATGGCGCCAAATAATAGCGCGATATAATAGAACCAAATATAATAGCGCCATATAATAGCGCCAAATATAATAGTGCCAAATAATTGCTCCAATATATAGAGCCAATAATAGCGCCAATATATTTATAGCGCCATTTAATAGGGCCAAATAGTAGTGCCATATAATAGCGCCAAATGTTAGGGTCATATAATAGCGCCATATAATAGCGCCAAATAATAGCGCCAAATATAATAGCACCAAATAATAGCACCAAATAATATTTCTAAATAATAGCACCAAATATTTGGTGCCAAATATTCATAATACCACCAAATAATATTGCCAATAATAGAGCCAAATACTCATAATAGCACCAATTATTAGGCGCCATATATTCATAGTAGTGCCAAATATTTTTTGGTGCCAAAAATTCATAATAGCGCCAAATAATATTACCAAATTATAGCTTAAATAAAAGCACCAAATAATAGCGCCAATAATAGCGTCAATATTTGGCGACAATAATATTTGGGGCCAATATTTGGCGCTATTATTTGTTGCCAAATAATAGTGCCAATATTTTAACATTCAATAATAGCGCCAAATATTCATAATAGCGCCAATATTTTAACATTCAATATATTTTCAGTGTTATTTTAACATTCAATATAATAGCACCAAATATATTTTCAGTGTTATTTTAATATTCATAATAGCAACAATATTTTTATAGCACCAATATTTTAATTGCGCCAATAATAGCGCCAAAGAATGGCGCCAAATATTATTTGGCACCAAATAATAGTGCCAATATTTTAACATTCATTAATAGCGCCAAATATTAATAATAGTTCCAATATATTAATAGTCGCATATAATTACGCCTAATAATAGTGCCAAATAATTGCGCCAAATAAGTGCGCCAAATATTTGCGCCAAATTACTACACCA
Organism: Viscum album; assembly: GCA_963277665.1. Taxonomy (NCBI): domain Eukaryota; kingdom Viridiplantae; phylum Streptophyta; class Magnoliopsida; order Santalales; family Viscaceae; genus Viscum; species Viscum album. The sequence goes on from OY728127.1 coordinate 902,407,399, forward strand.
AATAATAGCGCCAAATAACAGCACAAAATAATAGCGCCATATAATAGCGCCAAATATTTTTTTGTGCAAAATATATAAATAGCACCAATATATTAATAGCGCCAAATAATAGCGCCAAATAATAGCACCAAATAATTGCGCCAAATAAGAGCGCCAAATAATTGCGCCAAATAACAGCACCAAATAATAGTGCCATGTAATAGCGTCAAATATTTTTTGGCGCAAAATATATAAATAGCACCAATATATTTATAGCGCCAAATAATTGAGACAAATAATTGGGCCAAATAATTGCGCCTCAGAATAGCGCCAAAAAATAGCACCAAATAATTGCGCCAACTAATTGCGCCAGATAATTGTGCCAAATAAATGCGCAAAATAATTTCGCCTAATAACAGCAGTAAATAATAGCGCCATATAATTGCGCTAATTTTTTTTGGGCAAAATATATAAATAGCGCCAAATAAATGAGCCAAATATTTACGCCAAATAACTGTGCCAAATAATGGCTCCAAATAATACCACAAAATAATACCGCCATATAATAGCGCCAAATATTTTTTGGCACCAAATATACATAATAGCACCAAAAAATAGTGCTACATAATAGCAACATATAATTGCGCCTAATAATAGAACCGTGTAATAGTGCCAAATATTTTCTGGCGCCAAATATTCTTAATAGCGCCAAATAATAGCGCCAAATAAAAGCGCCAAATAATAGCGCCAATAATAGCATCAAATTATGGTGCCAATAATCGCGCCAATATTTGGCTCTATTATTTTGCGCCAAATAATAGCGTCAAATTATGGCCCCAATAATCGTGCCAATATTTGGCGCTATTATTTTGCGCAAAATAACAGCGCCAATATTTAAAAATTCAATAATAGCGCCAATAAAAGCACCAATAACAGCACCAATAATAGCGCCAATAATAGCGCTAATATATGGCACCAATAATAGTGCCAGTATATTCATAGCGCCATTTAATAGCACCAAACAATAGCGCCATATAATAGCGCCAAATATTAGCGCCATATAGTAGTGTCATATAATAGCGCCATATAATAGCGCCAAATAATAGCACCATATAATAGCGCCAAATAATAACGCCAATATATATTCCTAATAATAGCGCCAATATATTCATATCGCCATTTAATAGAGCCAAATAATAGCGTCATATAATATCGACAAATATTAGCGCCATATAATAACGGCAAATATTATCACCATATAATAGCGCCAAATAATAGCGCCGTATAATAGTGCCAAATATAATAGCGCCAAATAATAGTTCCAAATAACAGCGCCAAATAATATCGCCAAATAATAGAACCAAATATTTGGCGCCAAATATTCATAATAGCGCCAAATATTTGGCGCCATATATTCATAATAGCGCCAAATATTTTTTGGCGCTAAATATTCATAATACCGCCAAATAATGACGTCAAATTATAATGCCAATAAAAGCGCCAAATAATAGCGTCAATAATAGCACCAATATTTGGCGCCAATATTTGGCCCCAATAATATTTGGCACTAATATTTGGCACCAGTATTTGGCGCCAAATAATAGCGCCAATATTTTAACATTAGTATATTTTCAGTGTTATTTTAACATTCAATATAATGGCGCAAAATATATTTTCTATGTTATTTTAATATTCATAATAGCGCCAATATTTTAATAGCACCAATAATAGCACCAAATAATAGCACCAAATATTATTTTTTCCCTTATAATAGCGCCAAATATTATTTTGCACCAAAAAATAGTGCTAATATTTTAAGATTAATTAATAGCGCCAAATATTCATAATAGCGCCAGTATATTTATATAATGGAAAATAATTGTGTCTAATAACTGCGCCAAATAATAGCACCAAATAATAGCACCAAATAATAGTGCCATATAATAGCGCTAAATATTTTTTTTGGCACCAAATATTCATAATAGCGCCAAAAAATAGCGCAAAAAATAGCCTCATATAATAGCGCCAATAATAGCGCCAAATAATAATGTCAACAATAGAGCCAATATATTCATGGAACCAAATAATTGCACCAATTTATTCATAATAGCGCCAATATATAATATCACCAAATAATAGCACCAATATATTCATAATAGTGTGAATAATAGCGCCAATAATAGCGCCAATATATTCATATCACCATTTATTCATAATAGCGCCAATATATTTATAGCGCAAAATAATTGCGCCTAATAATTGGGCCAAATAATAGATCCAAATAATAGCGCCAAATAAAAGCGCCAAATAATTGCGTCAAATAATTACGCCTAATAACAGCGCCAAATAATAGCACCATATAATAGCGCCAAATATTTTTTGGAGAAAAATATATAAATTGCGCCAATATATTTGGCCTAATAATTGCGCCAAATTTTTGCCCCTAATAATTGATCAAATAATATCACCATATAATAGCGCCAAATATTTTTTGGCGCCAAATGTTCATAATAACGCCAAATAATGGTGCCAAATAATAGCGCCAAATAATAGAGCCAATAATAGCATAAAATTATGGTGCCAATAATCGCGCCAATATTTGGCACCAATATTTGGCGCCAAATAATAGCGCCAATATTTAAACATTCAACAATAGCGCCAATACAAGTCCCAAAAACAGCACCAATGATAGCGCCAATAATAGCGCCAATATATAGCGCTAATAATAGCGCCAATATATTTATAGCACCACATAATGGTGTCATATAATAGTGTCAAATATTAGCGGCATATAATAGTGCCATATAATTGCATCAAATAATCGCGCCATATAATAGCGCCAAATAATCACGCCAATATATAACGCCAATATATTCATAGCGCCATTTAATAGGGCCAAATAATTGCACCGTATAATAGCGCCATATATTAGCGCCATATAATAGCGCCATATAACAGTGCCAAATAATAGCGTCATATAATAGTGCCAAATATAATAGCGCCAAATAATAGCGCTAAATAGTATCACCAAATAATAGAACCAAATATTTGGCCCCAAATATTCATAATAGCACCAAATAATAGGGCCAATAATAGAGCCAAATAATAGAGCCAAATATTTATAATAGTGCCAAAAAATAGCGCCAATAATAGCATCAAATTATGGAACCAATAATCGCGCCAATATTTGGTGCTATTATTTTGCGCCAAATAATAGCGCCAATATTTAAACATTCAATAATAGCGCCAATAAAAGCCCCAATAACAGCACCAATAATAGCACCAATAATAGCGCCAATATATAACGCCAATAATAGTGCCAATATATTAATAGCACCATTTAATAGTGCCAAACAATAACACCATATAATAGCGTCAAATATTAGCACCATATAATAGCACCAAATAATAGCACCGTATAATAGCACCAAATATAATAGCACCAAATAATAACGCCAAATAATAGCGCAAAATAATATCACCAAATAATAGAACCAAATATTTGGCGCCAAATATTCATAATAGCGCCAAATAATAGCACCAAATAATAGCGCCAATAATAGCGCCCAATAACAAAGCCAAATATTCATAATAGCGCCAAATATTTGGCGCCATATATTCATAGTAGCGCCAAATATTTCTTGGCGTCAAATATTCATAATACCGCCAAATAATGACGCCAAATTATAATGCCAATAAAAGCGCCAAATAATAGCGCCAATATTTGACGCCAATATTTGGCCCCAATAATAGTTTGCTCTAATATTTGGCACCAGTATTTGGCTCTATTATTTGGCGCCAAATAATAGCGCCAATATTTTAACATTCAATATATTTTCAGTGTTATTTTAACATTCAATATAATAGCGCCAAATATATTTTCAGTGTTATTTTAATATTCATAACAGCGCTAATATTTTAATAGTGCCAATAATAGCACCAAATAATAGCACCAAATAATAGCGCCAAATATTATTTTTCACCAAATAATAGCGCCAAATATTATTTTGCGCCAAAAAATTGTGCTAATATTTTAACATTAATTGATAGCGCCAAATATTCATAATAGCGCCAATATATATATATAGCAGAAAATAATTGCGTCTAATAACTACGCCAAATAATAGTGCCAAATAATAGTGCCATATAATAGCGCTAAATATTTTTTGGCGCCAAATATTCATAATAGCACCAAAAAATAGCGCCAAAAATAGCCCCATATAATAGCGCCAATAATAGCGCCAAATAATAGCGTCAACAATAGCGCCAATATATTCATAGCGCCAAATAATTGCGCCAATATATTCATAAGTGCACCAATATATAATAATGCCAAATAATAGCACCAATATATTCATAATAGTGCCAATAATAGCACCAATAATAGCGTCAATATATTCATAGTGCCATTTATTCATAATAGCACCAATATATTTATAGCGCAAAATAATTGCGCCTAATAATAGCACCAAATAATAAAGCCAAATAATAGCGCCAAATAAAAGTGCCAAATAATTGCGTCAAATAATTGCGCAAAATAATTGCGCCTAATAACAGCGCCAAATAACAGCGCCATATAATAGCGCCAAATATTTTTTGGAGAAAAATATATAAATTGCGCCAATATATTTGGCCAAATAATTGCGCCAAATTATTGTGCCTAATAATAGCGTCAAATAATAGTGCCATATAATAGCGTCAAATAATTTTTTACGCCAAATATTCATAATAGCGCCAAATAATGGTGCCAAATAATAGCGCCAAATAATAGAGCCAATAATAGCGTCAAATTATGGTGGCAATAATCGCACCAATGATAGCGCCAAATATAAGAGGAATATAATAGCGCCATATAATTGCGTCAAATAATAGCGCCAATATAATCATAGCGCCAGATAATGGTGCCATATAATAGTGCCAAATATTATCAGCATATAATAGTGCCATATAATTGCGCCAAATAATCGCGTCATATAATAGCGCCAAATAATCACGCCAATATATAGCGCCAATATATTCATAGCGCCATTCAATAGGGCCAAATAATAGCACCATATAATAGCGCAAAATATAAGCACCATATAATAGCGCCATATAATAGGGCCAAATAATAGCGCCATATAATAGTGCCAAATATAATATCGCCAAAAAATAGCGCCAAATAATAGCTCTAAATAATATCACCAAATAATAGCGCCAAATATTTGGCGCCAAAATTCTTAATAGCACCAAATAATATGGCCAATAATAGTGCCAATTAATAGAGCCAAATATTCATAATAGCGCCAAATATTTGGTGCCATATATTCATAGTAGCGCCAAATATTTTTTGGTGCCAAATATTCATAAAAGAGCCAAACAATATGGCCAAATTATAGCGCCAAATAATAGCACCAATATTTGGCTCTATTATATGGTGCCAATATTTGGCCAGTAATAACGCCAATATATTGATAGCGCAATTTAATAGCACCAAATAATAGCGCCAAATATTAGCGCCATATAATAACGCCATATAATAGGGCCATATAATATGGCCAAATAATAGTGCCATATAGTAGCACCAAATATATAGCGCCAAATACCAGTGCCTATATATAGCGCCAATAATATTGCTAATTTATTCATAGCCCCATTTAATAACGCCAATTAATGCCGCCAAATACTAGTGCCATATAATGGCGCCAAATATTTTTCGGCACCAAATTTTTATAATAGCGCCAAAAAATAGTGCCAAAAAATAGCGCTAAAAAATAGCGTCAATAATAGCGCTGATATATTCGTAATATCACCAATATATAATAGTGCCAAATAATAGCGCTTATATATTCATAATAGTGCCAATAATAGGGCCATATAATAGGGCCAAATAGTAGCGCCAAATATAATAGCGCCAAATACTATCGCCAATAATATCGCCAAAATATTCATATCACCATTTAATAGGGCCAAATAATAGCGCCATATAATATCGCCAAATATTAGCGCCATATAATAGCGCAATATAATAGCGCCATATAATACCGCCAAATAATAGCGCTATATACTAGCGCCAGATATAATAACGCCAAATAATAGCTCCTAATAAGTTCACCAAATAATAGCCCCAAATATTTGGTGCCAAATATTCATAATAGCACCAAATAATAGCGCCAAATAATAGTGCCAATAATGGTGCCAAATAATAGAGCCAAATATTCATAATAGCACCAAATATTTGGCGCCATATATTCATAGTAGCGCCAAATATTTTTTTGGCGGAAAATATTCATAATAGCGCCAAATAATTACGCCAAATTATAGCGCCAATAAAAGCGCCAAATAATAGCGCCAATAATAGCACCAATATTTGGCGCTATTATTTGGCGCCAAACAATAGCGCCAATATTTTAACATTCAATAATAGCGCCAATATTTTAACATTCAATAAATTTTCAGTGTTATTTTAACATTCAATATAATAGCGAAAAATATATTTTCAGTGTTATTTTAATATTCATAATAGCGCCAATATTTTAATAGCACCAATAATAGCACCAAATAATAGCGCCAAATATAATTTGGCGCTAAATAATAGCGCCAAATAACAGTGCCAAAAAATAGCACCAAAAAATAGCACCAATATTTTAACATTCATTAATAGCGCCAAATATTCATAATAGCGCCAATATATTAATAGCGACAAATAATCGCGCCTAATAAAAGTGCCGAATAATGGCGCCAAATAATTGCGACAAATAACTGTGCCAAATAACTGTGCCAAATAACTGCGCCAATTAATATCGCCAAATAATAGCACCATATAATAGCGCCATATATTTTTTGGGGACAAATATTCATAATAGCGCCAAAAAATAGCGCCAAAAATATTTTCATATAATAGCGCCAATAATAGCGCCAAATAATTGCGCCAATAATAGCACCAATATATTCATAGCGACAAATAATAGCGCCAATATATTCATAATAGAGCCAAATATAATAGCGCCAAATAATTGCACCAGTATATTTATAATAGTTCTAATATTAGCGCTAATATATTCATAGCGCCATTTATTCATAATAGTGCCAATATATTTATAGCGCCAAAAAATTGCGCCTAATAATAGTGTCATATAATTTCGCCAAATAATAGCGCCATTATTTTAACAATCATTAATAGCGCCAAATATTCATAATAGGGCCAATATATTAATAGCGCCAAATAATAGCGCTAAATAATAGTGCCAAATATTTGCGCCAAATAACTACGCCACATAATAGCGCCAAATAATACCGCCAAATAATAGGGCCATATAATGGCGCCAAATGTTTTTTGGTGCCAAATATTCATAATAGCACTAAAAAATAGCGCCAAAAAATAGAGCCAAAAAATAGCGCCAATATATTCATAATAGCGCCAATATATAGTAGCGCTAATATATTCATAATAGTTCCAATAATAGGGCCAATAATAGCGCCAATATATTCAAAGCTCCATTTATTCATAATAGCGCAATTATATTTATAGCACAAAATAACAGCGCCAAATAATTGCGCCAATATATTCATAATGTTGCCAATAATATAGCCAATAATAGCGCCAATATATTCATAGCACCATTTATTCATAATTGTGCCCATATATTTATAGCAAAATAATAGAATCTAATAATAACGCCAAATAATTACACCAAATTATTGCGCAAAATAATTGCGCCTAATAACAACGCCAAATAATAGTGCCATATAATAGCGCCAAATATTTTTTGTTGCAAAATATATAAATAGAGCCAATATATTGCGCCAAATAATTACGCCAAATAATAGCGCCAAATAATTGCACCTAATAATAGCGCCATATAATAGCGCCAAATATTCTTAATAGTGCCAACTAATAGCGCCAAATAATAGCGCCAATAATAGCGTCAAATTATGGCGCTAATAATCGCGCCAATATTTGGCGCCAATATTTTGTGCCAAATAATAGCGCTAATATTTAAACATTCAATAATAGAACCAATAAAAGCACCAATAACAACACCAATAATATCTCCAATAATTGCGCCAATATATAGCACCAATATATTCATAGCTCTATTTAATAGCGCCAAATAATAGCCCCATATAATAGCACCAAATATAATAGCACCAAATAATCTCACCAATATACACTACTGGAAAGATGATCTTTCCCAACACTTCTATACCAACGGTTTGTAAAAACCGTTGCTATAGATACCATTTCCCAACGGTTCACCAAAACCGTTGGGAAATCCATATATTTCCCCACCTTTCCCAACGGTTTGGTAAACCGTTGGGAAAGGGTCGCTCTTTCCGAACGGTTTATGCTAAACCGTTGGGAAAGGGTGTGTTTTGAGCCTCTTTCCCAACGGTTTGGGTGAACCATTGGGAAAGAGTGACCTTTCCCAACGGTTCACCAAAACCGTTGGGAAAGGGTGTTGGGAAAGAGTGACCTTTCCCAACGGTTCACCAAAACCGTTGGGAAAAAACAGCCAAAAAAATCACCCTTCAGCCTAAAAGAACTCCACCCACCCCTAACCTATCCCAACGGTTTTGAAAACCGTTGGGATAGGTTCTTTCATTTTTTTCCAGCCCTACTGACCGAGATCATTATATAAATCAAAATTTTAAATAATTATGATAATACATATATATATTTATGAAATTATGTTTACAAAAGTGATGTTAGCTTAGTGGTTAAGTCGTTCGATTATAAATGAGGGTTCCTGGGATCAAATCCCAGTGGATGTTTTATTTTTGGAATATATATACCAACGGTTCCATTACCATTGGTATAGATTTCATATTACCTATACCAACGGTTTTTGAAAAACTGTTGGTATAGACCTATCCCAACGGCTTACTTGGCTACGGTTCTCTAAACCGTTGGTATAGGCTATACCAACGGTTTGGAGGCCTATACCAACGGTTCCAAACCGTTGGTAAAGGATAGTTTTCCAGCAGTGATATAACGCCAATAATAGCACCAATATATTCATATCGCCACTTAATAGGGCTAAATAATAGCGCCAAATATTAGGGCCATATAATAGCACTATATAATAGCACCAAATAATAGCGCCATATAATAGCGCAAAATATATAAGCGCCAAATAATAGCACCAAATAATAGTGCCAAATAATATCGCCAAATAATAGCGCCAAATATTTGGCTCCAAATACTCATAATTGCGCCAAATAATGGGGCCAATAATAGCGCCAAATAATAGAACCAAATATTCATAATAGCGCCAAATATTTGGGGCCATATATTCCTAGTAGTGCCTAATATTTTTTGGCGCCAAATATTCATAATAGAACCAAATTATAGCGCCAATAATTGCGCCTAATAATTGTGCCAAATAATAGCGCCAAATAATAGCGCCAAATATTTGGCTCCAAATACTCATAATTGCGCCAAATAATGGGGCCAATAATAGCGCCAAATAATAGAACCAAATATTCATAATAGCGCCAAATATTTGGTGCCATATATTCATAGTAGTGCCTAATATTTTTTGGTGCCAAATATTCATAATAACGCCAAATTATAGCGCTAATAATTGCGCCTAATAATAGCGCCAAATAATAGCGACACAAAATTTCGCCTAATAATTGCACCAAATAATAGCGCCAATATTTTAACATTCATTAATATCGCCAAATATTAATAATAGCGCCAATATATTAATAACGCCAAATAATTGCGCCTAATAATAGCGCCAAATAATAGTGCCAAATAATAGCGCCAAATATGTGCACAAAATAACTGCGCCAAATAATAGCGCCAAATAATACCGCCAAATAATAGTGTCATGTAATGGCGCCAAATATTTTTTGGCGCCAAATATTCATAATAGCACCAAAAAATAGCACCAATAATAGCGCCAATATATTCATAGCGCCAAATAATAGTACCAATATATAATAGGGCCAAATAATAGCGCCATATAATAGCACCAAATATTTTTTGGTGCAAAATATATTAATTTCCCCAATATATTGCGCCAAATAATTGCACCAAATAATTGTGCCGAATAATTGCGCCAAAAAATAGCGCCAAATAATAGCGCCAAGAATAGCGAAAATATATTTATAGCGCCAAATAATAGCACCAATATATAATAGCGCCAAATAATAGCACCAATATATTCATAATAGTTCAATAATAGCGCCAATATATTCATAGATCCATTAATTCATAATAGCACAAATATATTTATAGCGCAAAATAATAGCGCAAAATAATAGTACAAAATAATAGCGCAAAATAATAGCACCAAATAATATCGCCAATATATTCATAATAGTGCCAATAATAGCGCCAATATATTAATAGCACCATTTATTCATAATAGCGCTTAATATTTATAGCGCAAAATATTTGCACCTAACAGTAGCGTCAAATAATTGCGTCAAATAATTGTTCCAAATAATTGCACCAAATAATTGTGCTAAATAATTGCGCCTAATAACAGCGCCAAATAATAGCTCCATATAATAGCAGCAAATTGTTTTTGGCGCAAAATATATAAATAGCACCAATATATTGTGCCAAATAATTGAACCAAATAATTGCACCTAATAATAGCGCCAAATAATAGCGCCAAATATTTTTTGGCGCCAAATATTCATAATAGCGCCAAACAATAGCGCCAAATAATAGTGCCAAATAATAGTGCCAATCATAGTGTCAAATTATGGAGGCAATAATTGGGCCAATATTTGGTGCCAATATTTTGCGCCAAATAATAGCGCCAATATTTAAACATTCAATAATCGCGCCAATAAAAGCGCCAATAACAGCGCAAATAATGGTGCCAATATATAGCGCCAATATATTCATTGCGTCATTTAATAGCGCCAAATAATAGCACCATATAATAGCGCAAAATATTAGCGCCATATAATAGCGCCATATAATAGCGCCATATAATGGTGCCAAATAATAGCGCGATATAATAGCGCCAAATATAATAGCGCCATATAATAGCGCCAAATATAATAGTGCCAAATAATCGCTCCAATATATAGCGCCAATAATAGCGCCATTATATTTATAGTGCCATTTAATAAGGCCAAATAGTAGCGCCATATACTAGCGCCAAATATTAGGGCCATATAATAGCATCATATAATAGCGCCAAATAATAGCGCCAAATAATATTGCCAAATAATAGCACCAATATTTGGTGCCAAATATTCATAATATCACCAAATAATATTTCCAATAATAGCGCCAAATAATAGATCCAAATATTCATAATAGCACCAATTATTTGGCTCCATATATTCATAGTAGGGCCAAATATTTTTTGGTGCCAAATATTCATAATAGCGCCAAATAATAGTACCAAATTATAGCTTAAATAAAAGTGCCAAATAATAGCACCAATAATAGCGTCAATATTTGCCGACAATAATATTTGGGGCCAATATTTGGCGCCAATATTTGGCGCCAATATTTTAACATTAAATAATAGTGCCAAATATTCATAATAGCGCCAATATTTTAACATTCAATATATTTTCTGTGTTATTTTAACATTCAATATAATAGCACCAAATATATTTTCAGTTTTATTTTAATATTCATAACAGCAACAATATTTTAATTGCACCAATATTTTAATAGCACCAATAATAGCGTCATAGAATGGCGCCAAATATTATTTGGTGCCAAATAATAGTGCCAATATTTTAACATTCATTAATCGCGCCAAATATTAATAATAGTTCCAATAAATTAATAGCGGCATATAATTGCGCCTAATAATAGTGCCAAATAATTGCGCCAAATAAGTGCGCCAAATATTTGCGCCAAATAACTGCGCCAAATAATCGCACCAAATAACAGTGCAAAATAATAGCGCCAAATATTTTTTTGTGCAAAAATATTTAAATAGCGCCAATATATTTATAGCGCCAAATAATAGCGCCAAATAATAGCACCAAATAATTGCACCAAATAAGAGCGCCAAATAATTGCGCCAAATAACAGCGCCAAATAATAGGGCCATATGATAGCACCAAATATTTTTTGGCGCAAAATATATAAATAACACCAATATATTCATAGTGCCAAATAATTGAGCCAAATAATTAGGCCAAATAATTGCGCCTAATAATAGCGCCAAAAAATAGCGCCAAATAGTTGCGCCAAATAATTGCGCCAGATAATTGCGCCAAATACGTGCGCAAAATAATTTCTCCTAATAACATCAGCAAATAATAGCGCCATAAAATAGCACTAATTTTTTTTTTACAAAATATATAAATAGAGCCAAATAATTGTGCCAAATATTTACACCAAAAAACTGTGCCAAATAATGGCGCCAAATAATACCGCAAAATAATATCGCCATATAATAGCGCCAAATATTTTTTGGCACCAAATATACATAATAGCGGAAAAATAGTGCTATATAATAGCAACATATAATTGCGCATAATAATAGCGCCATATAATAGTGCCAAATATTTTCTGGTGCCAAATATTCTTAATAGCGCCAAATAATAGAGCCAAAATAATAGCGCCAAATAATAGCGCCAATAATAGAATCAAATTATAGCGCCAATAATCGCGCCAATATTTGGCGCTATTATTTTGCGCCAAATAATAGCGTCAAATTAGGGCCCCAATAATCGCGCCAATATTTGGCGCTATTATTTTGCGCCAAATAATAGCTCCAATATTTAAAAATTCAATAATAGCGCTAATAAAAGCCCCAATAACAGAACCAATAATAGCCCCAATAATAGCGCTAATATATAGCACCAATAATAGTGCCAATATATTCATAGCGCCAAACAATAGCGCCATATAATAGCGCCAAATATTAGCGCCATATAGTAGTGTCATATAATAGCGCCATATAATAGCGCCAAATAATAGCACCATATAATAGCGCCAAATATAATAGCGCCAAATATAATAGCGCCAAATAATAGCGCCAATATATATTCCCAATAATAGTGCCAATATATTCATATCATCAATTAATAGGGCCAAATAATAGCGCCATATAATAGCGACAAATATTAGCGCCATATAATAACGCCAAATATTAGCACCATATAATAGCGCCAAATAATAGTGCCGTATAATAGTGCCAAATATAATAGCGCCAAATAATAGTTCCAAATAATAGCGCCAAATAATATCGCCAAATAATAGAACCAATTATTTGGGGCCAAATATTCATAATAGCGCCAAATATTTTGCGCCATATATTCATAGTAGCGCCAAATATTTTTTGGCGCCAAATATTCATAATACCGCCAAATAATGATGTCAAATTATAACGCTAATAAAAGCGCCAAATAATAGCACCAATATTTGGCCCCAATAATATTTGGCGCTAATATTTGGCACCAGTATTTGCTGCTATTATTTGGCGCCAAATAATAGCGCCAATATTTTAACATTTAGTATATTTTCAGTGTTATTTTAACATTCAATATAATGGCGCAAAATATATTTTCAGTGTTACTTTAATATTCATAATAGCGCCAATATTTTAATAGCACCAATAATAGCACCAAATAATAGCGCCAAATATTATTTTTCACCATATAATAGCGCCAAATATTATTTTGCGCCAAAAAATAGTGCTAATATTTTAAGATTAATTAATAGCGCCAAATATTCATAATAGCGCCAATATATTTATATAACGGAAAATAATTGCGTCTAATAACTGCACCAAATAATAGCACCAAATAATAACACCAAATTATAGCACCATATAATAGCGCTAAATATTTTTTTTGGCACCAAATATTCATAATAGCGCCAAAAAATATCGCAAAACAATAGCCCCATATAATAGCATCAATAATAGCTCCAAATAATAACGTCAACAATAGAGCCAATATATTCATGGAACCAAATAATTGCGCCAATTTATTCATAATAGCACCAATATATAATAACGCCAAATAATAGCACCAATATATTCATAATAGTGCCAATAATAGCGCCAATAATAGCGCCAATATATTCATTGCACCATTTATTCATAATAGCGCCAATATATTTATAGCGCAAAATAATTCCGCCTAATAATAGGGCCAGATAATAGATCCAAATAATAGCGCCAAATAAAAGCGCCAAATAATTGCGTCAAATAATTGTGCCTTATAACAGCGCCAAATAATAGCACCATATAATAGCGCCAAATATTTTTTTGAGCAAAATATATAAATTGCGCCAATATATTTGGCCTAATAATTGCGCCGAATTATTGCGCCTAATAATAGCGTCAAATAATAGCACCATATAATAGCCCCAAATATTTTTTGGCACCAAATATTCATAATAGCGCCAAATAATGGTGCCAAATAATAGCGCCAAATAATAGAGCCAATAATAGCATCAAATTATGGTGGCAATAATCACGCCAATATTTGGCACCAATATTTGGCGCCAAATAATAGCGCCAATATTGAAACATTCAAAAATATCACCAATACAAGTGCTAATAACAGCACCAATGATAGCGCCAATAATAGCGCCAGTATATATCGCTAATAATAACGCCAATATATTCATTGCGCCAAATAATTTCACCATATAATAGTGCCAAATATTAGCGGCATATGATAGTGCATATAATTGCGGCAAATAATCGCGCCATATAATAGCGCCAAATAATCACGCCAATATATAACGCCAATATATTCATAGCGCCATTTAATAGTGCCAAATAATAGCGTCAAATTATGGCCCCAATAATCGTGCCAATATTTGGAGCTATTATTTGTGCAAAATAACAGCGCCAATATTTAAAAATTCAATAATAGCGCCAATAAAAGCTCCAATAACAGCACCAATAATAGCGCCAATAATAGCGCTAATATATAGCGCCAATAATAGTGCCAGTATATTCATAGCACCATTTAATAGAACCAAACAATACCACCATATAATAGCGCCAAATATTAGCACCATATAGTAGGGTCATATAATAGCGCCATATAATAGCGCCAAATAATAGCACCATATAATAGCGTCAAATAATAGCGCCAATATATATTCCTAATAATAGCGCCAATATATTCATATCGCCATTTAATAGGGCCAAATAATAGCATCATATAATAGCGACAAATATTAGCGCCATATAATAACGCCAAATATTAGCACCATATAATAGCGCCAAGTAATAGCGCCGTATAATGGTGCCAAATATAATAGCGCCAAATAATAGTTCCAAATAATAGTGCCAAATAATATCGCCAAATAATAGAACCAAATATTTGGCGCCAAATATTCATAATAGCGCCAAATATTTGGCGCCAAATATTCATAATACCGCCAAATAATGACGTCGAATTATAACGCCAATAAAAGCGCCAAATAATAGCGCCAATAATAGCACCAATATTTGGCGCCAATATTTGGCCCCAATAATATTTGGCACCGGTATTTGGCGCCAAATAATAGCGCCAATATTTTAACTTTAGTATATTTTCAGTGTTATTTTAACATTCAATATAATGGCACAAAATATATTTTCTGTGTTATTTTAATATTCATAATAGCGCCAATATTTTAATAGCACCAATAATAGCACCAAATAATAGCACCAAATATTATTTTTCACCATATAATAGCGCCAAATATTATTTTGC
Organism: Viscum album; assembly: GCA_963277665.1. Lineage (NCBI taxonomy): Eukaryota > Viridiplantae > Streptophyta > Magnoliopsida > Santalales > Viscaceae > Viscum > Viscum album. The sequence goes on from OY728127.1 coordinate 902,423,017, forward strand.
ACCAAAAAATAGTGCTAATATTTTAAGATTAATTAATAGCGCCAAATATTCATAATAGCGCCAGTATATTTTTATAATGGAAAATAATTGTGTTTAATAACTGCGCAAAATAATAGCACCAAATAATAGCACCAAATAATAGCGCCATATAATAGCGCTAAATATTTTTTTTTTGAACCAAATATTCATAATAGCGCCAAAAAATAGCGCAAAAAATAGCCTCATATAATAGCGCCAATAATAGCGCCAAATAATAACGTCAACAATAGAGCCAATATATTCATGGAACCAAATAATTGCACCAATTTATTCATAATAGCGCCAATATATAATATCACCAAATAATAGCACCAATATATTCATAATAGTGTGAATAATAGCACCAATAATAGCGCCAATATATTCATATCACCATTTATTCATAATAGCGCCAATATATTTATAGCGCAAAATAATTGCGCCTAATAATAGGGCCAAATAATAGATCCAAATAATAGCGCCAAATAAAAGCGCCAAATAATTGCGTCAAATAATTACGCCTAATAACAGCGCCAAATAATAGCACCATATAATAGCGCCAAATATTTTTTGGAGCAAAATATATAAATTGCGCCAATATATTTGGCCTAATAATTGCGCCAAATTATTGCGCCTAATAATTGATCAAATAATATCACCATATAATAGCGCCAAATATTTTTTGGCGCCAAATATTCATAATAACGCCAAATAATGGTGCCAAATAATAGCACCAAAAAATAGAGCCAATAATAGCATCAAATTATGGTGCCAGTAATCGCGCCAGTATTTGGCACCAATATTTGGCGCCAAATAATAGCGCCAATATTTAAACATTCAACAATAGTGCCAATACAAGTCCCAATAACAGCACCAATGATAGCGCCAATAATAGCGCCAATATATAGTGCTAATAATAGCGCCAATATATTTATAGCGCCACATAATGGTACCATATAATAGTGCCAAATATTAGCGGCATATAATAGTACCATATAATTGCACCAAATAATCGCGCCATATAATAGCGCCAAATAATCACGCCAATATATAACGCCAATATATTCATAGAGCCATTTAATAGGGCCAAATAATAGCACCGTATAATAGCTCCAAATATTAGCGCCATATAATAGCGCCATATAACAGTGCCAAATAATAGCGTCATATAATAGTGCCAAATATAATAGCGCCAAATAATAGCGCTAAATAGTATCACCAAATAATAGAACCAAATATTTGGCCCCAAATATTCATAATAGCACCAAATAATAGGGCCAATTATAGAGCCAAATAATAGAGCCAAATATTTATAATAGTGCCAAATAATAGTGTCAATAATAACATCCAATTATGGAACCAATAATCGCGCCAATATTTGGTGCTATTATTTTGCGCCAAATAATAGCGCCAATATTTAAACATTCAATAATAGCACCAATAAAAGCCCCAATAACAGCACCAATAATAGCACCAATAATAGCGCCAATATATAGCGCCAATAATAGTGCCAATATATTAATAGCACCATTTAATAGTGCCAAACAATAACACCATATAATAGCACCAAATATTAGCACCATATAATAGCACCAAATAACAGCATCGTATAATAGCGCCAAATATAATAGCACCAAATAATAATGCCAAATAATAGCGCAAAATAATATCACCAAATAATAGAACCAAATATTTGGCGCCAAATATTCATAATAGCGCCAAATAAGAGCACCAAATAATAGCGCCAATAATAGCGCCCAATAACAAAGCCAAATATTCATAATAGCGCCAAATATTTGGCGCCATATATTCATAGTAGCGCCAAATATTTCTTGGCGCCAAATATTCATAATACTGCCAAATAATGACGCCAAATTATAACGCCAATAAAAGTGCCAAATAATAGCGCCAATAAAAGCGCCAATATTTGGCCCCAATAATAGTTTGCTCTAATATTTGGCACCAGTATTTGGCTCTATTATTTGGCGCCAAATAATAGCGCCAATATTTTAACATTCAATATATTTTCAGTGTTATTTTAACATTCAATATAATAGCGCCAAATATTATTTTTCACCAAATAATAGCGCCAAATATTATTTTGCACCAAAAAATTGTGCTAATATTTTAACATAAATTGATAGCGCCAAATATTAATAATAGTGCCAATATATTTATATAGCGTAAAATAATTGCGTCTAATAACTACGCCAAATAATAGTGCCAAATAATAGCGCCATATAATAGTGCTAAATATTGTTTTGCGCCAAATATTCATAATAGCACCAAAAAATAGCGCCAAAAATAGCCCCATATAATAGCGCCAATAATAGAGCCAAATAATAGCGTCAACAATAGCGCCAATATATTCATAGCGCCAAATAATTGCGCCAATATATTCATAAGTGCGCCAATATATAATAACGCCAAATAATAGCACCAATATATTCATAATAGTGCCAATAATAGCGCCAATAATAGCGTCAATATATTCATAGCGCCATTTATTCATAATAGCGCCAATATATTTATAGCGCAAAATAATTGCGCCTAATAATAGCACCAAATAATAAAGCCAAATAATAGTACCAAATAAAAGTGCCAAATAATTGCGTCAAATAATTGCCCAAAATAATTGCGCCTAATAACATTGCCAAATAACAGTGCCATATAATAGCGCCAAATATTTTTTGGAGCAAAATATATAAATTGCGCCAATATATTTGGCTAAATAATTGCGCCAAATTATTGTGCCTAATAATAGCGTCAAATAATAGTGCCATATAATAGCGTCAAATAATTTTTTGCGCCAAATATTCATAATAGCGCCAAATAATAGAGCCAATAATAGCGTCAAATTATGGTGCCAATAATCGCGCCAATGATAGCGCCAAATATAAGCGGAATATAATAGCGCCATATAATTGCGTCAAATAATAGCGCCAATAATAGCGCCAATATAATCATAGCGCCAAATAATGGTGCCATATAATAGTGCCAAATATTAGCAGCATATAATAGTGCCATATAATTGCTCCAAATAATCGCGTCATATAATAGCGCCAAATAATCACGCCAATATATAGCTCCAATATATTCATAGCGCCATTCAATATGGCCAAATAATAGCACCATATAATAGTGCCAAATATAAGAACCATATAATAGCGCCATATAATAGGGCCAAATAATAGCGCCATATAATAGTGCCAAATATAATAGCGCCAAAAAAGAGCTCCAAATAATAGCGCTAAATAATATCTCCAAATAATAGCGCCAAATATTTGGCGCCAAAATTCTTAATAGCACCAAATAATAGGGCCAATAATAGTGCCAAATAATAGAGCCAAATATTCATAATAGCGCCAAATATTTGGTTCCATATATTCATAGTAGCGCCAAATATTTTTTGGTGCCAAATATTCATAATAGAGCCAAACAATAGGGCCAAATTATAGCGCCAAATAATATCACCAATATTTGGCGCTATTATATGGTGCCAATATTTGGCCAGTAATAACGCCAATATATTGATAGCGCAATTTAATAGCACCAAATAATAGCGCCAAATATTGGCGCCATATAATAGCGCCATATAATAGGGCCATATAATATCGCCAAATAATAGCGCCATATAGTAGCACCAAATATAATAGCGCCAAATATCAGTGCCTATATATAGCACCAATAATATCGCTAATTTATTCATATCCCCATTTAATAATGCCAATTAATACCGCCAAATACTAGTGCCATATAATGGCGCCAAATATTTTTTGGCACCAAATTTTTATAACAGCGCCAAAAAATAGTGCCAAAAAATAGCGCTAAAAAATAGCGTCAATAATAGCGCTGATATATTTGTAATATCACCAATATATAATAGTGCCAAATAATAGCGCCTATATATTCATAATAGTGCCAATAATAGGGCCATATAATAGGGCCAAATAGTAGCGCCAAATATAATAGTGCCAAATACTTTCGCCAATAATATCGCCAAAATATTCATAGCACCATTTAATAGGGCCAAATAATAGCGCCATATAATATCGCCAAATATTAGCACCATATAATAGCGCAATATAATAGCGCCATATAATAGCGCCAAATAATAGCGCCATATACTAGTGCCAGATATAATAGCGCCAAATAATAGCTCCTAATAATTTCACCAAATAATAGCCCCAAATATTTGGTGCCAAATATTCATAATAGCACCAAATAATAGCGCCAAATAATAGTTCCAATAATGGCGCCAAATAATAGAGCCAAATATTCATAATAGCACCAAATATTTGGCACCATATATTCATAGTAGCGCCAAATATTTTTTGGCGCAAAATATTCATAATAGCGCCAAATAATTGCACCAAATTATAGCGCCAATAAAAGTGCCAAATAATAGCGCCAATAATAGCACCAATATTTGGCGCTATTATTTGGCGCCAAACAATAGCGCCAATATTTTAACATTCAATAATAGCACCAATATTTTAACATTCAATAAATTTTCAGTGTTATTTTAACATTCAATATAATAGCGCCAAATATATTTTCAGTGTTATTTTAATATTCATAATAGCGCCAATATTTTAATAGCACCAATAATAGCGCCAAATAACAGCGCCAAATATAATTTGGCGCTAAATAATAGCACCAAATAATAGTGCCAAAAAATAGCACCAAGAAATAGCACCAATATTTTAACATTCATTAATAGCGCCAAATATTCATAATAGCGCCAATATATTAATAGCGACAAATAATCGCGCCTAATAAAAGCGCCGAATAATAGCGCCAAATAATTGCGACAAATAACTGTGCCAAATAACTGTGCCAAATAACTGCGCCAATTAATATCGCCAAATAATAGCGCCATATAATAGCGCCAAATATTTTTTGGGGCCAAATATTCATAATAGTGCCAAAAAATAGCGCCAAAAATATTTCCATATAATAGCGCCAATAATCGCGTCAAATAATTGCGCCAATAATAGCACCAATATATTCATAGCGACAAATAATAACGCCAATATATTCATAATAGAGCTAAATATAATAGCGCCAAATAATTGCACCAGTATATTTATAATAGTTCTAATATTAGTGCTAATATATTCATAGCGCCATTTATTCATAATAGTGCCAATATATTTATAGCGCCAAATAATTGCGCCTAATAATAGTGCCATATAATTGCGCCAAATAATAGCCCAATTATTTTAACAGTCATTAATAGCGCTAAATATTCATAATAGGGCCAATATATTAATAGCGCCAAATAATAGCGCTAAATAATATTGCCAAATATTTGCGCCAAATAACTACACCACATAATAGCGCCAAATAATACCGCCAAATAATAGGGCCATATAATGGCGCCAAATATTTTTTGGTGCCAAATATTCATAATAGCACCAAAAAATAGCACCAAAAAATAGAGCCAAAAAATAGCACCAATATATTCATAATAGCGCCAATATATAGTAGCGCCAATATGTTCATAATAGTTCCAATAATAGGGCCAATAATAGCGCCAATATATTCAAAGCTCCATTTATTCATAATAGCGCAATTATATTTATAGCGCAAAATAACAGCGCCAAATAATTGCGCCAAAGAATAGCGCCAATATATTCATAATGTTGCCAATAATATAGCCAATAATAGCGCCAATATATTCATAGCACCATTTATTCATAATTGTGCCCATATATTTATAGCAAAATAATAGAACCTAATAATAACGCCAAATAATTGCACCAAATTATTGCGCAAAATAATTGCGCCTAATAACAGCGCCAAATAATAGTGCCATATAATAGCGCCAAATATTTTTTGTTGCAAAATATATAAATAGCGCCAATATATTGCGCCAAATAATTACGCCAAATAATAGCACCAAATAATTGCATCTAATAATAGCGCCATATAATAGCGCCAAATATTTATAATAGTGCCAACTAATAGCGCCAAATAATAGCGCCAATAATAGCGTCAAATTATGGCGCTAATAATCGCGCCAATATTTGGCGCCAAATAATAGCGCTAATATTTAAACATTCAATAATAGAACCAATAAAAGTGCCAATAACAGCACCAATAATATCTCCAATAATTGCGCCAATATATAGCACCAATATATTCATAGCTCCATTTAATAGCGCCAAATAATAGCCCCATATAATAGCACCAAATATAATAGCACCAAATAATCTCGCCAATATACACTACTGGAAAGATGATCTTTCCCAGCAATTCTATACCAACGGTTTGTAAAAACCGTTGATATAGCTACCATTTCCCAACGGTTCACCAAAACCATTGGGAAATCCATAGATTTCCCCACCTTTGCCAACGGTTTGGTAAACCGTTGGGAAAGGGTGTGTTTTGAGCCTCTTTCCCAACGGTTTGGGTGAACCATTGGGAAAGAGTGACCTTTCCCAACAATTCACCAAAACTGTTGGGAAAGGGTGTTGGGAAAGAGTGACATTTCCCAATGGTTCACCAAAACCGTTGGGGAAAAACAGCCAAAAAAATCATCCTTCAACCTAAAAGAACTCAACCCACCCCTAAACTATCCCAATGGTTTTGAAAACCGTTGGGATAGGTTCTTTCATTTTTTTCCAGCCCTACTGACCAAGAACATTATATAAATCAAAATTTTAAATAATTATGATAATACATATATATATTTATGAAATTATGTTTACAAAAGTGATGTTAGCTTAGTGGTTAAGTCGTTCGATTATAAATGAGGGGTCCTGGGATCAAATCCCAGCAGTTGTTTTATTTTTGGAATTTATATACCAATGGTTCCATTACCATTGGTATAGATTTCATATTACCTATACCAACAGTTTCCAAAACCGTTGGTATAGACCTATCCCAACGGCTTACTTGGCTACGGTTCTCCAAACCGTTGGTAAAGGTTAGTTTTCCAGTAGTGATATAACGCCAATAATAGCACCAATATATTCATAGCGCCATTTAATAGGGCCAAATAATAGCGCCAAATATTAGGGCCATATAATAGCACTATATAATAGCGCCAAATAATAGCGCCATATAATAGGGCAAAATATATAAGCGCCAAATAATAGCGCCAAATATTTGGCTCCAAATACTCATAATTGCGCCAAATAATGGGGCCAATAATAGCGCCAAATAATAGAACCAAATATTCATAATAGCGCCAAATATTTGGTGCCATATATTCCTTGTAGTGCCTAATATTTTTTGGCGCCAAATATTCATAATAGCGCCAAATTATATCGCCAATAATTGCGCCTAATAATAGTGCCAAATATTATCGCCAAATAATAGCGCCAAATATTTGGCTCCAAATACTCATAATTGCGCCAAATAATGGGGCCAATAATAGCGCCAAATAATAGAACCAAATATTCATAATAGAGCCAAATATTTGGTGCCATATATTCATAGTAGTGCATAATATTTTTTGGCACCAAATATTCATAATAGCGCCAAATTATAGCACCAATAATTGCGCCTAATAATAGCGCCGAATAATAGCGACACAAAATTTCGCCAAATAATTGCACCAAATAAAAGCGCCAATATTTTAACATTCATTAATATCGCCAAATATTAATAATAGCGCCAATATATTAATAGCGCCAAATAATTGCGCCTAATAATAGCGCCAAATAATAGTGCCAAATAATAGCGCCAAATATGTGCACAAAATAACTGCGCCAAATAATAGCGGCAAATAATACCGCCAAATAATAGTGCCATGTAATGGCGCCAAATATTTTTTGGCGCCAAATATTCATAATAGCACCAAAAAAATAGCACCAATAATAGCACCAATATATTCATAGCGCCAAATAATAGCACCAATATATAATAGAGCCAAATAATAGCGCCATATAATAGCACCAAATATTTTTTGGTGCAAAATATATAAATTGCCCCAATATATTGCGCCAAATAATTGCACCAAATAATTGTGCCGAATAATTGCGCCAAAAAATAGCGCCAAATAATAGCGCCAAGAATAGCGAAAATATATTTATAGCGCCAAATAATAGCACCAATATATAATAGCGCCAAATAATAGCACCAATATATTCATAATAGTTCAATAATAGCGCCAATATATTCATAGCTCCATTAATTCATAATAGCACAAATATATTTATAGCGCAAAATAATAGCGCAAAATAATAGTACAAAATAATAGCGCAAAATAATAGCACCAAATAATAGCGCCTATATTCATAATAGTGCCAATAATAGCGCCAATATATTCATAGCGCCATTTATTCATAATAGCGCTTAATATTTATAGCGCAAAATATTTGCACCTAACAGTAGCGTCAAATAATTGCGTCAAATAATTGTGCCAAATAATTGCACCAAATAATTGTGCTAAATAATTGCGCCTAATAACAGCGCCAAATAATAGCTCTATATAACAGCGACAAATATTTTTTGGCGCAAAATCTATAAATAGCACCAATATATTGCGCCAAATAATTGAACCAAATAATTGCATCTAATAATAGCGCCAAATAATAGCGCCAAATATTTTTTGGTGCCAAATATTAATAATAGCGCCAAACAATAGCGCCAAATAATAGTGCCAAATAATAGCGCCAATCATACCGTCAAATTATGGCGGCAATAATCAGGCCAATATTTGGCCCCAATATTTTGCGCCAAATAATAGCGCCAATATTTAAACATTCAATAATCACGCCAATAAAAGCGCCAATAACAGCGCCAATAATAGCGCAAATAATGGTGCCAATATATTGCGCCAATATATTCATAGCGTCATTTAATAGCGCCAAATAATAACACCATATAATAGCGCCAAATATTAGCGCCATATAATAGCGCCATATAATAGCGCCATATAATGGTGCCAAATAATAGCGCGATATAATAGCGCCAAATATAATAGCGCCATATAATAGCGCCAAATATAATAGTGCCAAATAATCGCTCCAATATATAGCGCCAATAATAGCGCCAATATATTTATAGTGCCATTTAATAGGGCCAAATAGTAACGCCATATAATAGCGCCAAATATTAGGGCCATATAATAGCGCCATATAATAGCGCCAAATAATAGCGCCAAATATAATAGCGCCAAATAATAGCGCCAAATAATAGTGCCAAATAATATTGCCAAATAATAGCACCAATATTTGGTGCCAAATATTCATAATAGCGCCAAATAATATTTCCAATAATAGCGCCAAATAATAGAGCCAAATATTCATAATAGCACCAATTATTTGGTGCCATATATTCACAGTAGTGCCAAATATTTTTTGGCGCCAAATATTCATAATAGCGCCAAATAATAGTACCAAATTATAGCTTAAATAAAAGTGCCAAATAATAGCACCAATAATAGCGTCAATATTTGGCGACAATAATATTTGGGGCCAATATTTGGTGCCAATATTTGGCGCCAATATTTGGCGCCAATATTTGGCGCCAATATTTGGCGCTACTATTTGGTGCCAAATAATAGCGCCAATATTTTAACATTAAATAATAGCGCCAAATATTCATAATAGCGCCAATATTTTAACATTCAATATATTTTCTGTGTTATTTAAACATTCAATATAATAGCACCAAATATATTTTCAGTGTTATTTTAATATTCATAATAGCAACAATATTTTAATTGCACCAATATTTTAATAGCGCCAATAATAGTGCCATAGAATGGCGCCAAATATTATTTGGTGCCAAATAATAGTGCCAATATTTTAACATTCATTAATAGCGCCAAATATTAATAATAGTTCCAATATATTAATAGCCGCATATAATTGCGCCTAATAATAGCGCCAAATAATTGCGCCCAATAAGTGCGCCAAATATTTGCGCCAAATAACTACACCAAATAATTGCGCCAAATAACAGCACAAAATAATAGCGCCATATAATAGAGCCAAATATTTTTTTGTGCAAAATATATAAATAGCCCCAATATATTCATAGCGCCAAATAATAGCGCCAAAAAATAGCACCGAATAATTGCGCCAAATAAGAGCGCCAAATAATTGCGCCAAATAACAGCGCCAAATAATAGGGCCATATAATAGTGCCAAATATTTTTTGGTGAAAAATATATAAATAACACCAATATATTCATAGTGCCAAATAATTGAGCCAAATAATTGGGCCAAATAATTGCGCCTAACAATAGCGCCAAAAAATAGCGCCAAATAGTTGTGCCAAATAATTGCGCCAGATAATTGCGCCAAATACGTGCGCAAAATAATTTCGCCTAATAACAGCAGCAAATAATAGCGCCATATAATAGCACTAATTTTTTTTGCACAAAATATATAAATAGAGCCAAATAATTGTGCCAAATATTTACACCAAAAAACTGTGCCAAATAATGGCGCCAAATAATACCTCAAAATAATACCGCCATATAATAGCGCCAAATATTTTTTGGCACCAAATATACATAATAGCGCCAAAAAATAGTGCTATATAATAGCAACATATAATTGCGCCAAATAATAGCGCCATATAATAGTGCCAAATATTTTCTGGTGCCAAATATTCTTAATAGCGCCAAATAATAGAGCCAAAATAATAGCGCCAAATAATAGCGCCAATAATAGCATCAAATTATGGCGCCAATAATCGCGCCAATATTTGGCGCTATTATTTTGGGCCAAATAATAGCGTCAAATTAGGGCCCCAATAATCGCGCCAATATTTGGCGCTATTATTTTGCGCCAAATAATAGCTCCAATATTTAAAAATTCAATAATAGCGCTAATAAAAGCCTCAATAACAGAACCAATAATAGCCCCAATAATAGCGCTAATATATAGCACCAACAATAGTGCCAATATATTCATAGCGTCAAACAATAGCGCCATATAATAGCGCCAAATATTAGCGCCATATAGTAGTGTCATATAATAGCACCATATAATAGCGCCAAATAATAACACCATATAATAGCGCCAAATATAATAGCACCAAATATAATAGCGCCAAATAATAGCGCCAATATATATCCCCAATAATAGCGCCAATATATTCATATCATCATTTAATAGGGCCAAATAATAGCGCCATATAATAGCGACAAATATTAGCGCCATATAATAACGCCAAATATTAGCACCATACAATAGCGCCAAATAATAGCGCCGTATAATAGTACCAAATATAATAGCGCCAAATAATAGTTCCAAATAATAGCGCCAAATAATATCGCCAAATAATAGAACCAAATATTTGGCGCCAAATATTCATAATAGCGCCAAATATTTTGCGCCATATATTCATAGTAGCGCCAAATATTTTTTGGCGCCAAATATTCATAATACCGCCAAATAATGATGTCAAATTATAAAGCCAATAAAAGCGCCAAATAATAGCACCAATATTTGGCCCCAATATTATTTGGCGCTAATATTTGGCACCAGAATTTGCTGCTATTATTTGGCGCCAAATAATAGCGCCAATATTTTAACATTTAGTATATTTTCAGTGTTATTTTAACATTCAATATAATGGCGCAAAATATATTTTCAGTGTTATTTTAATATTCATAATAGCGCCAATATTTTAATAGCACCAAATAATAGCGCCAAATATTATTTTTCACCATATAATAGCGCCAAAAATTATTTTGCGCCAAAAAATAGTGCTAATATTTTAAGATTAATTAATAGCGCCAAATATTAATAATAGCGCCAATATATTTATATAACGGAAAATAATTGCGTCCAATAACTGCGCCGAATAATAGCACCAAATAATAGCATCAAATAATAGCACCATATAATAGCGCTAAATATTTTTTTTGGCACCAAATATTCATAACAGCGCCAAAAAATAGCGCAAAACAATAGCCCCATATAATAGCACCAATAATAGAGCCAAATAATAACGTCAACAATAGAGCCAACATATTCATGGAACCAAATAATTGCTCCAATTTATTCATAATAGCACCAATATATAATAATGCTAAATAATAGCACCAATATATTCATAATAGTGCCAATAATAGTGCCAATAATAGCGCCAATATATTCATAGCATCATTTATTCATAATAGCGCCAATATATTTATAGCGCAAAATAATTCCGCCTAATAATAGGGCCAGATAATAGATCCAAATAATAGCGCCAAATAAAAGCGCCAAATAATTGGGTCAAATAATTGCGCCTAATAACAGCGCCAAATAATAGAACCATATAATAGCGCCAAATATTTTTTTGAGCAAAATATATAAATTGCGCCAATATATTTGGCCTAATAATTGCGCCGAATTATTGCGCCTAATAATACCGTCAAATAATACCACCATATAATAGTGCCAAATATTTTTTGGCGCCAAATATTCATAATAGCGCCAAATAATGGTGCCAAATAATAGCGCCAAATAATAGAGCCAGTAATAGCGTCAAATTATGGTGCCAATAATCGTGCCAATATTTGGCACCAATATTTGGCCCCAAATAATAGCTCCAATATTTAAACATTCAAAAATAGCGCCAATACAAGTGCTAATAACAACACCAATGATAGCGCCAATAATAGCGCCAGTATATAGCGCTAATAATAACGCCAATATATTCATTGCGCCAAATAATTTCTCCATATAATAGTGCCAAATATTAGCGGCATATAATAGTGCATATAATTGCGCCAAATAATCGCGCCATATAATAGCGCCAAATAATCACGCCAATATATAACGCCAATATATTCATAGCGCCATTTAATAGGGCCAAATAATAGCACCATATAATAGAGCCAAATATTAGTGCCATATAATAGCGCCATATAATAGTGCTAAATAATAGCGCCATATAATAGTGCCAAATATAATAGCGCCAAATAATAGCACCAAACAATTGTGCTAAATAATATAACCAAATAATAGAACCAAATATTTGGCCCCAAATATTCTTAATAGCACCAAATAATAGGGCCAATAATAGAGCCAAATAATAGATTTAAATATTTATAATAGCACCAAATAATAGCGCCAATAATAGCATCAAATTATGGTGCCAATAATCGCGCCAATATTTGGCGCTATTATTTTGCGCCAAATAATAGCGCCAATATTTAAACATCAAATAATAGCGCCAATAAATGTCCCAATAACAGCACCAATAATAGCGCCAATAATAGCACCAATATATAGCGCCAATAATAGTGCCAATATATTAATAGCACCATTTAATAGTGCCAAACAATCGCACCATATAATGAGCCAAATATTAGCACTATATAATAGCACCAAATAATAGAGCCGTGTAATAGCGCCAAATATAATAGCACCAAATAATAGTGCCAAATAATAGCGCCAAATAATAGCGCCAAATAATAGAACCAAATATTTGGTGCCAAATACTCATAATAGCGCCAAATAATAGCGCCAATAATAGCGCCCAATAATAGAGCCAAATATTCTTAATAGTGCCAAATATTTGGCACCATATATTCATAGTAGTGCCAAATATTTTTTGGCGCCAAATATTCATAATACCGCCAAATAAGGACACCAAATTATAACGCCAATAAAAGCCCCAAATAATAGCGCCAATAATAGCGCCAATATTTGGCCCCAATAATATTTGGCTCTAATATTTGGCACCAGTATTTGGCACTATTATTTGGCGCCAAATAATAGCGCCAATATTTTAACATTCAATATATTTTCAGTGTTATTTTAACATTCAATATAATAGCGCCAAATATATTTTCAGTGTTATTTTAATATTCATAATAGCTCCAATATTTTAATAGTGCCAATAATAGCACCAAATAATAGCGCCAAATATTATTTTTCACCAAATAATAGTGCCAAATATTATTTTGCGCCAAAAAATAGTGCTAATATTTTAACATTAATTAATAGCACCAAATATTCATAATAGCGCCAATATATTTATATAGCGGAAAATAATTGCGTCTAATAACTACGCCAAATAATAGCACCAGATAATAGCGCCAAATAATAGCGCCATATAATAGCGCTAAATATTTTTTGGCGCCAAATATTCATAATAGCGCCAAAAAATAGCGCCAAAAAATAGCCCCATATAATAGCGCCAATAATAGCGCCAAATAATAGCGTCAACAATAGCGCCAATATATTCATAGCGCTAAATAATTGCGCCAATATATTCATAATAGCGCCAATATATAATAACGCCAAATAATAGCACCAATATACTCATAATAGTGCCAATAATAGCGCTAATAATAGCGTCAATATATTCATAGCGCCATTTATTCATAATAGAGCTAATATATTTATAGCGCAAAATAATTGCGCCTAATAATAGCGCAAAATAATAGATCCAAATAATAGCGGCAAATAAAAGTGCCAAATAATTACGTCAAATAATTGGAAAAATAATTGCACCTAATAACAGCGCCAAATAATAGCGCCATATAATAGCGCCAAATATTTTTTTGGAGTAAAATATATAAATTGCGCCAATATATTTGGCCAAATAATTGCGCCAAATTATTGTGCCTAATAATAGCGTCAAATAATAGCGCCATATAATAGCGTCAAATATTTTTTTGCGCCAAATATTCATAATAGCGCCAAATAATGGCGCCAAATAATAGCGCCAAATAATAGAGCCAATAATAGCATCAAATTATGGTGTCAATAATCACGCCAATGATAGCGCCAAATATAAGTGGCATATAATAGCGCCATATAATAGCGCCAAATAATAGCGCCAATATATAGTGCCAATAATAGCGCCAATATATTCATAGCGCCAAATAATGGTGCCATATAATAGGGCCAAATATTAGCGGCATATAATAGTGCCATATAATTGTGCCAAATAATCGCGCCATATAATAGCGCCAAATAATCAAACCAATATATAGCGCCAATATATTCATAGCGCCATTTAATAGGGCCAAATAATAGCACCATATAATAGCGCCAAATATTAGTGCCATATAATTGCGCCATATAATAGGGCCAAATAATAGCGCCATATAATAGTGCCAAATATAATAGCGCCAAATAATAGCGCCAAATAATAGCGCTAAATAATATCGCCAAATAATAGCGCCAAATATTTGGCGCCAAATATTCTTAAGAGCACCAAATAATAGGGCCAATAATAATGCCAAATAATAGAGCCAAATATTCATAATAGCGCCAAATATTTGGTGCCATATATTCATAGTAGTGCCAAATATTTTTTGGCGCCAAATATTCATAATAGAGCCAAACAATAGTGCCAAATTATAGCGCCAAATAATAGCACCAATATTTGGCGCTATTATATGGCGCCAATATTTGACCAGTAATAACGCCATTATATTGATAGCGCCATTTAATAGCGCCAAATAATAGTGCCAAATATTGGCGCCATATAATAGTGCCATATAATAGGGCCATATAATAGGGCCAAATAATAGCGCCATATAGTAGCACCAAATACCAGTGCCTATATATAGCGGCAATAATATCGCCAATATATTCATAGCCCCATTTAATAGGGCCAAATAATAGCGCCATATAATAGTGCCAAATATTAGCGCCATATAATATCAAGATATAATAGCGCCATATAATAGCGCCAAATAATAGTGCCATATACTAGCACCAAATATAATAGCGCTAAATAATAGCGCCAAATAATTTCACCAAATAATAGCACCAAATATTTGTTGCCAAATATTCATAATAGCGTCAAATAATAGTGTCAAATAATAGCGCCAATAATGGCGCCAAATAATAGATCCAAATATTCATAATAGCGCCAAATATTTGGCGCCATATATTCATAGTAGCGCCAAATATTTTTTTGGCACCAAATATTCATAATAGCGCCAAATAATAGCGCCAAATTATAACAACAATAAAAGCGCCAAATAATAGCACCAATAATAGCGCCAATATTTTAAGTTTCAATAATAGCACCAAATTCATAATGGCGCCAATATATTCATAGCGCCAATATATTCATAATAGAGACAAATATAATAGCGCCAAATAATTACGCCAGTATATTTATAGTAGTTCCAATATTAGCGCCAATATATTTATAGCGCCAAATATTCATAATAGCGCAAATATATTAATAGCGCCAAATAATTGCGCCTAATAATAGCTCCAAATAATAGCGCCAAAAAATAGCGCCAAATAATTACGCCAAATAATAGCACCAATATTTTAAAAGTCATTAATAGCGCCAAATATTCATAATAGCGCCAATATATTAATAGCACCAAAAAATTGCGCCTAATAATATTGCCAAATAATTGCTCCAAATATTTGCACCAAATAACTGCGCCACATAATAGCTCCAAATAATACCGCCAAATAATAGTGCCATATAATGGCGCCAAATATTTTTATTGCCAAAAATTCATAATAGCGCCAAATAATAGCGAAAAATAATAGCACCAAAAAATAACGCCAAATTATAGCGCCAATAATAGCGCCAAATAATTTCACCAATAATAGTGCCAATATATTTATAGCGCCAATATATTCATAATAGCGCCAATATATAATAGAGCCAATATATTCATAATAGTGCCAATAATAGCGCCAATATTTTCAAAGCTCTATTTATTCATAATAGCGCAAATATATTTATAGCGCAAAATAATAGCACCAAATAATTGCGCGAAATAATTGCGCGAAATAATTGCGCCAAATAATAGCGCCAATATATTCATAATGTTGACAATAATATAGCCAATAAAAGCGCCAATATATTCATAGTGCCATTTATTCATAATTGTGCCCATATATTTATAGCAAAATTATAGATCAAAATAATAGCACCAAATAATTGCGCCAAATAATTGCGCCAAATAATTGAACCAAATAATTGTGCAAAATAATTGCGTCTAATAACATTGCCATATAATAGCGCCAAATATTTTTTGGCGCAAAATATATAAATAGCGCCAACATACTTCGCCAAATAATTACGCCAAATAATTGCGCCAAATAATTGCACCTAACAATAGCGCTAAATAATAGCGCCATATAATAGTGCCAAATATTCATAATAGCACCAAACAATTGCGCCAAGAAATCACACCAAATAATAGCGCCAAAAATAGCGTCAAATTATGGAGCCAATAATCGCACCAATATTTGGCGCCAATATTTTGCGCCAAATAATAGTGGTAATATTTAAACATTCAATAATAGCACCAATAAAAGCGCCAATAACAGCACCAATAATATCGCCAATAATAGCGCCAATATATAGCGCCAATATATTCATAGCGCCATTTAATAGCGCCAAATAATAGCCCCATATAATAGCGCCAAATATAATAGTGCCAAATAATCGGGCCAATATATAGCGCCAATAATAGCACCAATATATTCATAGCGTCATTTAATAGGGCCAAATAATAGTGCAATATAATAGCCCCAAATATTAGGGCCATATAATAGCACCATATAATAGCGCCAAATAATAGCGCAATATAATAGCGCCAAATATAATAGCGCCAAATAATAGCGCCAAATAATAGAGCCAAATTATATCGCCAAAAAATAGCGCCAAATATTTGTCGCCAAATACTCATAATAGCGCCAAATAATAGGGCCAATAATAGCGCCGAATAATAGAGCCTAATATTCATAATAGCGCCAAATATTTGGCCTCATATATTCATAGTAGTGCCAAATATTTTTTGGCGCCAAATATTCATAATAGCGCCAAATTATAGAGCCAAATTATAGCGCCAAAAATTGCGCCTAATAATAGCGCCAAATAATAGCGCCACATAATTGCACCAAATAATTGCACCAAATAATAGGGTCAATATTTTATCATTCATTAATATTGCCAAATATGAATAATAGCACCAATATATTAATAGCACCAAATAATTGCACCTAATAATAGCACCAAATAATAGCGCCAAATAATAGCGCCAAATATGTGCGCCAACTAACTACGCCAAATAATAGCGCCAAATAATACCGCCAAATAATAGTGCCATATAATGGCGCCAAATATTTTTTGGCACCAAATATGCATAATAGCGCAAAAAAATAGCACCCAAAAATAGCACCAATAATAGCCCTAAATAATAGCGCAAATAATAGCGCCAATATATTCAAAGCGCCAAATAATAGTGCAAAATATATAAATAGCGCCAAATAATTGCGCCTAATAATAGCGCCAAAAAATAGCACCATATAATAGCGCCAAATATTTTTTGGCGCCAAATATTCATAACAGCACCAAAAAATAGTGAAAAAATAGCACCATATAATATCATCAATCATAGCGCCAAATAATAGCGCCAATAATAGCACCAATATATTCATTGCGCCAAATAATAGCGCAATATATTCATTGCGCCAAATAATAGCGCCAATATATTCATTGGGCCAAATAATAGTGCCAATATATTCCTAATAGCGGCAATATATTATAGCGCCAAATAATAGTGCCAATTTATTCATAATAGTACCAATAATGGCACCAATATATTCATTGCACCATTTATTCATAATAGCGCCAATATATTTATAGCGCTAAATAATTGCGCCTAATAGTAGCGCCTAATAATTGTGAAAAATTATAGTGCCAATATTTTAACATTCATTAATTGCGCCAAATATTCATAATAGATCCAATATATTGATAGCACCAAATAAGTGCGCCTATTAATAGCGCCAAATAATAGTTCCAAATAAGTGCGCCACATATTTGAGCCAAATAACTGCGCCAAATAATAGCGCCAAATAATAGTCTCATATAATAGCGCCAAATATTTTTTTGGCACCAAATATTCATACTAGCGCCAAAAAATAGCACCAGAAAATAGCACCAAAAAATAGCATCAATAATAGCGCCAATATATTCATAGCGCCAATATATTCATAATAGCGCCAATATATAATAGATCCAAATAATAGTGCCAATATATTCATAATTGTTCCAATAATAGCGCCAGTATATTCATAGATCCATTTATTCATAATAGCGCCAATATATTTATAGCGCAAAATAATTGCGCCTAATAATAGCACCAAATAATAGCGCCAAATAATTACGCCAAATAATTGTGCCAAATAATAGTTCCAATATTTTAACATTCATTAATAGCGCCAAATATTCATAATAGCACTGATATATTAATAGCGCCAAATAATAGCGCCTAATAATAGCGCCAAATAATAGCGCCAAATAATACCGCCAAATAATAGTGCCATAAAATGGCGCCAAATATTTTTGGGCACCAAATATTCATAATAGTCCCAAAAAATAGCGCCAAAAAATAGTGTCAAATAATAGTGCCAATAATAGCACCAATATATTCATAGCGCCAAATAATAGCTCTAATATATTCATAATAGCGCCAATATATTCATAATAGTACCAATAATAGTGCCAATAATAGCGTCAATATATTCATAGCTCCATTTATTCATAATAGCGCCAATATATTTATGGCGCAAAATAATAGCGCCAAATAATAGCCCCAAATAATAGCTCCAAATAATTATGCAAAATAATTGCGGCAAATAATTGCGCCAAATAATTCCGCCTAATAACAGCGCCAAATACTAGCGCCATGTAATAGCGCCAAATATTTTTTGGCGCAAAATATATAAGTAGAACCAATATATTGCACCAAATATTTGCGCCAAATAATTGCACCAAATAATTGCGCCAAATAATCACGCCTAATAATAGCGCCAAATAATAGCACCATCTAACAGCATTAAATTATGGCGCCAATAATCGCGCCAATATTTGGCTGCAATACTTGGTGCTATTATTTTGCGCCAAATAATAGCGCCAATATTTAAACATTCAATAATAGAACCAATAAAAGCGCCAATAACAACACCAATAATAGCGCCAATAATAGCGCCATTATATAGCGCCAATAATATCACCAATATATTCATAGCGCCATTTAATAGCGCCAAATAATAGCGCCATATAATTGTGCCAAATATTGGCGCCATATAATAGCACCATATAATAGCGCCAAATAATGGCACCATATAGTAGAGCCAAATATAATAGCGCCAAATAATAGCGCCATTATAGCGCCAATAATATCACCAATAAATTCATAGTGCCATTTAATAGGGCCAAATAATAGCGCCATATAATAGCGCCAAATATTGGTGCCATATAATAGCGTGATATAATAGAACCATATAATAGCACCAAATAATAGTGTCATATAATAGCGCCAAATATAATAGCGCCAAATAATAGCGCCATATAATAGCGCCAAATATTAGTGCCATATAACAGCGTGATATAGTAGTGCCATATAATCGCGCCAAATAATAGCGCCATATAATAGCACCAAATAATAGCGCCAAATAATTTCGCCAAATAATAGCACCAAATATTTGGTGCCAAATATTCATTATTGCGCCAAATAATAGCGCCAAATAATAGCGCCAATAATGGCGCCAAATAATAGAGCCAAATATTCATAATAGTTCCAAATATTTGGCGCCATATATTCATAGTAGCACCAAATATTTTTTGGCGCCAAATATTCATAATAGCGCCAAATTATAGCGCCAAATTATAGCGCCAATAAAAGCGCCAAAAAATTGCGCCAATAATAGCGCTAATATTTGGCGCCAATATTTTAACATTCAGTAATAGCACTAAATATTCATAATAGCGCCAATATTTTAAAAGTCAATATATTTTATTGTTATTTTAACATTCAATATAATAGCGCCAAATATATTTTCAGTGTTATTTTAATATTCATAATAACGCTAATATTTTAATCATGCCAATATTTTAATAGCACCAATAATAGTGCCAAATAATAGCGCCAAATATTATTTGACACCAAATAATAGCGCCAAAAAATAGCGCCAATATTTTAACATTCATTAATAGCACCAAATATTCATAATAGCTCCTATATATTAATAGCAGAAAATAATTTTTTCATAATAATAGCGCCAAATAATAGGTCCAAATAATTGCGCCAAATAACTGTGCCAAATAACTGCGCCATATAATAGCGCCAAATATTTTTTGGCGCCAAATATTCATAATATCGCCAAATAATAGCACCAGTAATAGCGTCAAATTATGGCGCCAATAATCACGCCAATATTTGGCGCCAATAATAGCGCCATATAATAGCGCCAAATTTTGGCGCCAATAAAAGCGCCAAATAAAAGCGCCATATAGTAGCGTGAAATATAATAGCGCCAAATAATAGTGCCAATATATAGTGCCAATAATATCGCCAATATATTAAATGCGCCATTTAATGTGGCCAAATAATAGCGCCATATAATTGGGTCAAATTTTGAAGCCAATAATAGCGCCATATAATAGCGTCAAATTATGACGCCAATAATAGTACCATATAATAGCGCCAAATATTGGCGCCATATAATAGCCCCATATAATAGCGCCAAACAATAGTGCCATATAGTAGCACCAAATATAATAGCGCCAAATAATTACACCAATATATAGCGCCAATAATATCGCCAATATATTCGTAGTGCCATTTAATAGAGCCAAATAATAGCGTCATATAATAGCGCCAAAAATTAGTGCCATATAATAGCGCGATATAATAGCGCCATATAATAGCACCAAATAATAGCGCTATATAATAGCGCCAAATATAATAGCGCCAAATATAATAGCGCCAAATAATTTCACCAAATAATAGCGCCAAATAATAGCCCCAATAATGGTTCCAAATAATAGAGCCATATATTCATAGTAGCGCAAATATTTTTTGGCACCAAATATTTATAATAGCACCAACATTTTAACAATCAATAATAGCGCCAAATATTCATAATAGCGCCAATATTTTAACACTGAATATACTTTCAGTGTTATTTTAACATTCAATATAATAGCTCCAAATATATTTTCAATGTTATTTTAATATTTATAATAGCGCCAATATTTTAATAGCGCCAATATTTTAATAGCACCAATAATAATGCAAAATAATAGCGCCAAATATTATTTGGCGCCAAATAATAGCGCTAAATAATAGCACCAAATAATAGCGCCAATATTTTAACATTCACTAATAGCGCCAAATATTTATAATAGCGCTAATATATTAATAGCGGCAAATAATTACACCTAACAATAGTGCCAAATAATAGCGCCAAATAATTGCGCCAAATAACTGTGCCAAATATCTACGCCAAATAATAGCACCATATAATAGCACTAAATATTCATAATAGCGCCAAAAAATAGCTCCAAAAAATAGTGCCATATAATTGCGCCAATAATAGCACCAATATATTCATATCGCCAAATAATAGCACCAATATATTCATAATAGCGCCAATATATAATAACGCCAAATAATAGCCATAGTTTATTCATAATAGTGCCAATAATAGCGCCAATATATTCATAACGCAATTTATTCATAATAGAGGTAATATATTTATAGCTCTAAATAATTGCGCCTAATAATAGCGCCAAATAATTTTTCCAAATAATTGTGCCAAATAATAGTGCCAATATTTTAACAATCATTAATTTCGCCAAATATTCATAATAGCGCCCATATATTAATAGCCCCAAATAATTACTCCTAATAATAGCGCCAAAAAATAGCGCCAAATAACAGCACCAAATAAGAGTGCCAAATAATAGCACAAAATAATAGCGCCAAATAATAGCGTCATATAATTGCGCCAAATATTTTTTGGCACCAAATATACATAATAACACTAAAAAATAGCGCCAAAAAATAGCGCCAAAAAATAGCCCCAATAATAGTGCCAATATATTCGTAGCGCCAAGTAATAGCGCCAATATATTCATAATTGCGCCAATATATAATTGCGCTTAATAATAGAGACAAATAAGAGCGCTAAATAATTGTACCAAATAACTACGCCAAATAATAGCGTCATATAATAGCGCCAAATATTTTTTGGCACCAAATATTCATAATAGCGCAAAAAAATGTGCCAAAAAATAGCGCCAAATAATAGCGCCAATAATAGCGCCAAATAATAGCGCCAATAATAGCGCCAATATATTCATAGCTCCAAATAATAGCGCCAATATATTCATAATAGTGCCAATTTATAATAGCACCAAATAATAGCGCCAATATATTCATAATAGTGCCAATAATAGCGCCAATATATTCATAGCGCCAATATATTCATAGCGCCAATTATTCATAATAGCGCCTATATATTTATAGCGCAAAATAATTGCACCTAATAATAGCGCCAAACAATACCACCAAATAATTGTGCCAAAAAATTGTGCCAAATAATTCGCCAAATAATTGGGCAAAATAATTGCGCCCAATAATAGTGCCAAATAATAGCTCCATATAATAGCGCCAAATATTTTTTGGTACAAAATATATAAATAGCACCAATATATTGTGCCAAATAATTGCACCAAATCATTGCGCTTAATAATAGCACCAAATCATAGCGCCAAATATTTTTTGGCGCCAAATATTCATAATAGCGCCAAATAATAGCGCCAAATAATAGCGCCAATAATAGCCTCAAATTATGGCATCAATAATCGCGCCAATATTTGGCGCCAATATTTTGCGCCAAATAATAGCGCCAATATTTAAACATTCAATAATCGCACCAATAACACCACCAATAACAGCGCAAATAATGGCGCCAATATATAGCGTCAATATATTCATAGCGCCATTAATGAGCGCCAAATAATAACTCGATATAATGGAGCCAAATATTAGCGCCATATAATAGCGTCATATAATAACATCATATAATAGCGCCAAATAATAGCGCCATATAATAGCGCTAAATATAATAGCACCAAATAATCGCGCCAATATATAGTGCCAATAGTAGCGCCAATATATTCATAGCGCCATTTGGTAGGGCCAAATAGTTGCGCCATATAATAGTGCCAAATATTAGGTCCATATAATAGCGCCATATAATAGCACCATATAATAGCGCCAAATAATAGCACCAAATATAATAGCGCCAAATAATAGCGCTAAATAATATCACCAAATAATATCACCAAATAATAGCGCCAAATAATATCGCCAAATAATAGCGCCAAATATTTGGCTCCAAATATTCATAATAAAGCCAAATAATAGTGCCAATAATAGCATCAAATAATAGAGCCAAATATTCATAATAGCGCCAATTATTTGGCTCCATATATTCATAGAAGTGCCAAATATTTTTTGGTGCCAAATATTCATAATAGCGCCAAATAATAGTGCCAAATTATAGCTCCAATAAAAGCGCCAAATAATAGCGCCAATATTTGGCGTCAATATTTCACGCTATGATTTGGCGCCAAATAATAGCGCCAGTATTTTAAACTTCAATAATAGCACCAAATATTCATAATAGCGCCAATATTTTAACATTCAATATATTTTCTGTGTTAATTTAACATTCAATATAATAGCACCAAATATATTTTCAGTGTTATTTTAATATTCATAATAGCGCTAATATTTTAATAGCACCAATATTTTAACATTCATTAATAGTGCCAAATATTCATAATAGTTCCAATATATTAATAGCGGCATATAATTACACCTAATAATAGCGCCAAATAATAGCACCAAATAATTGCGCCAAATAATTGCGCTAAATAACTGCGCCAAATAATAGTGCCAAATAACATCGTCAAATAATAGCACCATATAATAGCACCAAAATTTTTTTGGCACAAAATATATTGCGCCAAATAATTGCGCCAAATAACAGCGCCAAATAATAGCGCCATATAATAGCGCCAAATATTTTTTGGTGCAAAATATATAAATAGCACCAATATATTCATAGCGCCAAATAATTGCGACAAATAATTGTGCCGAATAATTGCGCCTAACAATAGCGCCAAATAATAGCGCCAAATAATTGTGCCAAATAATTGCGCCAAATAATTGCGCCAAATAAGTGCGCAATATAATTTCGCCTGATAATAGCGGCAAATAATAGCGCCAAATATTGTTTGGCGCAAAATATATAAATAGCGCAAAATAATTGCGCCAAATATTTACGCCAAATAACTGCGCCAAATAATAGCCCCAAATAAATCCGCCAAATAATACCGCCAAATATTTTTGGTGCCAAATATTCATAATAGCGCCAAAAATAGCACCATATAATAGTGCAAAATAATTGCGCCTAATAATAGCGCCAAATAATAGCACCATATAATAGTGCCAAATATCTTTTGGCGCCAACTATTCATAATAGCGACAAATAATATCGCCAAATAATAGCGCCAAATAATAGCGCCAATAATAGCGTCAAATTATGGCGCCAATAATCGCGCCAATATTTGGCGCTATTATTTTGCGCCAAATAATAGCATCAATATTTAAACATTCAATAACAGCGTCAATAAAAGCGCCAATAAAAACACCAATAATGGCGCCAATATATAGCGCCAATAATAGTGCCAATATATTCATAGCGCCATTTAATAGCGCCAAACAATAGCGCCATAGAATAGCGCCAAATATTAGCGCCATATAATAGTGCCATATAATAGCGCCATATAATAGCGCCAAATAATATAGCCATATAATAGCACCAAATATAATAGCGCCAATATATATCCCCAATAATTGCACCAATATATTCATAGCGCCATTTAATAGGGACAAATAATAGCACCATATAATAGTGACAAATATTAGAGCCATATAATAGCGCCAAATATTAGCGCCATATAATAGCGCCAAATAATAGTGCCATATAATAGCGCCAAATATGATAGCGCCAAATAATAGTGATAAATAATAGCGCCAAATAATATCTCCAAATAATAGCACCAAATATTTGGCACCAAATATTAGCGCCAATAACAACACCAATAATGGCGCCAATATATAGCACCAATAATAGTGCCAATATATTCATAGCGCCATTTAATAGCGCCAAACAATAGCGCCATATAATAGCGTCAAATATTAGTGCCATATAATAGTGTCATATAATAGCGCTATATAATAGCGCCAAATAATAGCGCCATATAATAGCGCTAAATATAATAGCGCCAATATATATCCCCAATAATAGCGCCAATATATTCATAGCGCCATTTAATAGGGACAAATAATAGCGCCATATAATAGCGCCAAATATTAGTGCCATATAATAGCGCCAAATATTAGTGCCATATAATAGCGCCAAATAATAGCACCAAACAATTGCGCCAATAATAGTGCCAAATAATAGAGCCATATATTCATAATAGCGCCAAATATTTGGCGCCGCCAAATATTCATAATAGTGCCAAATAATAACGCCAAATTATAACGCCAATAAAAGCGCTAAATAATAGCGCCAATATTTGGCCCTAATAATATTTAGCACCAAATTTGGAACTACTATTTAGCGCTATTATTTGGCGCCAAATAATAGCGCCAATATTTTAACATTCAATAATAGCGCCAAATATTCATAACAGCGCCAATATTTTAACATTCAATATAATTTCAGTGTTATTTTAACATTCAATATAATATCTCCAAATATATTTTCAGTGTTATTTTAATATTCATAATAATGCTAATATTTTAATAGCGCCAATATTTTAATAACACCAATAATAGTGCCAAATAATAGCTCCAAATATTATTTTGCACCAAATAATAGCGCCAAATTTTATTTTGCACCAAAAAATAGTGCTAATATTTTAACATTAATTAAAAGCACCAAATATTCAAAATAGTGCCAATATATTAGTAGTGGAAAATAATTGCGCCTAATAACTGCACCAAATAATAGCGCCAAATAATAACGCCAAATAATAGCGCCATATAATAGCGCCAAATAGTTTTAGGCGCCAAATATTCATAATAGCGCCATAAAATTGCGCCAAAAAATACCACCATATAATAGCGCCAATAATAGGGCCAAATAATAGCACCAATAATAGCACCAATATATTCATTGAGCCAAATAATTGCGCCAATAAATACATAATAGCGCCAATATATAACAGCACCAAATAATAGCACCAATATATTTATAATAGTGCCAATAATAGCGCCATATATTCATAGCGGCATTTATTCATAATAGCGCCAATATATTTATAGCGCAAAATAATTGCGCCTAATAATATCACCAAATAATAGTGCCAAATAATAGCGCCAAATAATTGCGCCAAATAATTCCACCAAATAATTGCGCAAAATAATTGCGCCTAATAACTGCACCAAATAATAGCGTCGTATAATAGCGCTAAATATTTTTTGGCGCAAAATATATAAATAGAGACAATATATTGCACCAAATAATTGCACCAAATAATTGCACCAAATTATTGTTTCTAATAATAGCGCCAAATAATAACGCCATATAATAGCGCCAAATATTTTTTGGTGCCAAACATTCATAATAGCCCCAAATAATGGTGCCAAATAATAGCATCAAATAATAGAGCCAATAATTACTTCAAATTATGGCGCCAATAATCGCTCCAATATTTGGCACCAATATTTGGTGCCAAATAATAGCACCAATGATAGCGCCAATAATAGCGTCAATATATAGCGCCAATAATAGCGCCAATATATTCATAACGTCATTTAATAGCTCCAAATATTGTCGCCATATAATAGTGTCAATTATTAGCACCATATAATAACGCCCTATAATTGTGCCAAATAGTATCACCATATTATAGCGCCAAATAATCACGCCAATATATAGCGCCAATATATTCATACCGCCATTTAATAGGGCCAAATAATAGCGCCATATAATAGCACCAAATATTAGTGCCAAATAATAGCGCCAAATAATAGCGCCATATAATAGCGCCAAATATAATAGCGCCAAATAAAAGCTCCAAATAATAGCGCTAAATAATATCGTCAAATAATAGCGCCAAATATTTGGCACCAAATATTCATAATAGCACCAAATATTCATAATAGCGCCAAATATTCATAATAGCGCCAAATATTTGGCGCCATATATTCATAGTAGCACCAAATATTTTTTGGCGCCAAATATCCATATTAGCGCCAAATAATAGCGCCAATAAAAGCACCAAATAATATCGCCAATATTTGTCACCAATAATCTTTGGCGCCAATATTTGGTGCTATTATTTGGTGCCAAATAATAGCGCCAATATTTTAACATTCCATAATAGCGCCAAATATTCATAATAGCGCCAATATTATAACATTCAATATATTTTTAGTGTTATTTTAACATTCAATATAATAGAGCCAAATATATTTTCAGTGTTATTTTAATATTCATAATAGTGCCAATATTTTAATAGCGCCAATATTTTAATAGCGCTAATAATTGCGCCAAATAAGAGTTCCAAATATTATTTGGTGCCAAATAATAGCGCAAAATAATAGCGCCAAAAAATAGCGCAAATATTTTAACCATCATTAATAGTGCCAAATATTCATAATAGCGCCAATATGTTAATAGCAGCAAATAATTGTGCCTAATAATAGCTGTAAAGACCCGTAAAATTCAAGGAAATTTCTTTCTTAATTTTCTTTGCGATTTTACAAGAACGCATTTTCTAACGGCACTTGATTCCGAGGCCCGGTGTGCCTGGAATTTCTATCCGAAGTTTAGCTCGTGTACGTTCAGTGAACGAACGAGCGGGAATTTCTAACTTTTGAACTGGTGGTCGGAATCGAATTTCGAGGGCACCGATGGAACCATAGCATCGGTAATTGCTTAGGAACGCCATTTCTGGAGTTGTGTTTACACAAGAGAAGTTGTTAATTTATGTGTAAGGTAAAATAAAATTTATGCAACAATTTTATTTTTACATTAAGTTGTTTAAGATTTGGGTGGAAGTTGGGTGACTACCCAACTTCCCAAGGGAGGTTATGAGGGTGGTGGGGCCCACAGGAACCCCACCCCTTCACATTCTTAACCCTCCAAACTCACCATTAAGGATGACAACTTGTCATGAATTAATTAAGTGGAATAATTCAAACTCTTGAAATTCAAAAGTTTATGTGATGTTAATAAAATAAGAGATGAACTTATTTTATTTTGTGGTTGGAACCTTGTTGTGTGAACTTTGGGAGAAAAGCCAAGGGACTTGAGGAACTTCTTCGTCTTCGACAAAGAACGCGAAGAACACATCGGTCTCCGACGAAGAACGCCGAGTTCTCGGAGACCGATTACGCAACGCCGTGTACCGCGACACCGTCGACGTCTTCTTCCGCGACGTCTCTTCCCGTGACGAATACTCATTCGATGAACCTTCGTTCAAGCTCGCACGATGTAAGGGTTTATTTATTTATTTATTTATTTTGTTCGTAAATACTACCTTATCGTTCTTCGTGAAAATACGACCATTTGCTATCGATTAACGAGAGGGGGCTGGACCACACAAACATGGCCGAACCTCCACCCTTATCCATGTTATTGTTTCTAATGTGGTTGGAACGGAAATGGTTCGGTGCCGTCACACCCCGTAGGATCGTGCTGCAAGTAATGTGCGGCGCCGTCACGCCGCGCCGTGAAATTGAACCAAGTTGCGGCGCCGTCGCGCCGCGTCGGTGAAAACAAAAGACACCATGGCCGGAGCGGGGCCACGACAGAGGGACGCGGCGCCGTCACGCCGTGTCGGACGAACCAAAACTGCAGCCGGTTCCGGGCCACGGCGGAGCAGGGTGACCGGCGGCCGGTTCTGGGCCGCCAGTGTCGGAGCAAGGAGGGGACCGGCCGTCGCTGGTCCCGTGGCAGTAGAAACCGGTCGGCCGGCCAGACAACGGGAAAGCCTGGGGTTCAAACCCCTGGCCGACCAGCTGAGCGGCCCCTATTAAGGGGGGCCGCGGTTACAACCCAGGGGGGGCAGACGCCCCCCACTCCAAACGGCTCAGTCGTTTTGCCGGGCGCCTGACCAGCGCGCTGGGTGCACTGCGCCCAGGATGAGCCGACTGCCTGGTCTGGCCGCGCCCAAGAGGGCCGGACCCAGACCCGGTTCAGGTCGACCATGTGGGTATCGGGTCGGGTCGGACCGGGCCCAACCCCCTTAATACCGAATCTTTTCCAGTCAGACGCCCATAAGTTGTGCTACGGGCCTCCGATCGATGCACCGTCAGTTGCGATGCGATCCCTAGATCGAGATGGTCGTTTTGGTATATAGCGCTCAAGGTTTAGGAATACTTTGGGTTTGGCCGGGTTGGTTCGTACACGAAACCAACCGGGCCCTCGGAGCGGAAACGCTCATATCTTAAGCTCCGTACGTCCGATTGATGTGCCATTGACTTTTTTGGATTCCTCATAGTGTGACGGATCTTTTGGATTACTCCGCCTGAGGTTTGGATGCATGTGGAGTACGATCAGGTTGGTTTTGACTTAAAAACCAACCGGGCCCCTGGGACGAAAAAGTCAATAACTCTCAGACCGGGCGTCCGATTTATGGTATGCGACGTTGAGTTCCTATTGACGATACAGAACTTTTGGATACATCAACTCTGTACTTTGTGTCAGTTGATCTATCAGCCTCTCGGCTCGTGGAGCAGACCCTCCCGAACAAGATTTTTGTGTGTGGGAACCCGAGTGCTGGCTGCGTTTGCGTCTGTGATGACGACGACTGTTCAGAGATCCTCAGTGGATTCGATGATGAAGACTACAACACTCAGCGATCCTATGTGGATCAGTGCTACCGATCCTGTGTGGGTCTAATCCTGTGTGGGTCAGCACTCACTGGTTCTGTGTGAGCCAGCGCCTACAGATCCTGTGTGGGTCTGATCCTGTGTGTATCTTTGTGGGGGTTAGTTACCTATCAATCCTTTGTGGGTCAGATCCTATGTGGGTCATTGCGGGGGTTAGTACCTATCGATCCTTTGTGGGTCCGACAGCTTAGATGAATCAGTGGATATAACTGATCGTCTCTATTGCCATACGAAAAAGTATACCTGTGTGAGTTGAATCCTATTTTGCTTTCCTAAGTGGATAGTGTTGTGCTATACTGTGTGGACTGGGTTGTACTTGGGCTCGGATGTTGGAGCCGAACGAGAATTGATGACTTAGGTATATGCATGGGCATATACCTAAGAAGTGTCGGATGTTACTTCGTGATTTCATCTTTCCTTTGTGGTTTATCATTTGTGGATTTTGGGAGACCTTCGGGGATCTCGGGGTCCCTACTGAGTAGCTTATACTCACCCCTACATGGGCTATGCCCGCACTACATTGTATTGGTTGCAGACGATGGACAGCGCTGATCGTGGTTGAGGCTTGCGGAGCAGGATGGTACCTGGAGGTGGACCACTGGACGGGACGTACTCGGAGCGGTTGGCTGGACCCGAGGATCAGTGGAGGCTATCTGTACTCACCCTTCAGGTGGGATTTCCAGTGGACAGCTCAGTGTTGCAGCTTTACTTTTCAGTTGTTATTTTCCCTTCCAGTTGTAGTTTACTTTCAGTTTGGGTTTGTATACTGGCCCACTTACTTTTCTGCACTTACTGTTGTACCAAGCATTTACTTAGTGTTTACTACTACTGCTTCCTTGCTCTATGGTGTTTGTTTACTTTACAAAGGCAATGCCTTCCCTTTTTATCAGGAATTACGCCTTGTTGCTAGTCGCCAGCCCCTGGCCTATGGAAGGCGGGCTTGGGGTAGTCACAGCACGGGCCCCGAGGACAGGTCGTGACAAATTGGTATCAGAGGAGTTTGGTTCTACCACAGAACATGGGACTCTTATCTTTTTCTATGTGAAGCAATAGTGTTAAGCGTATTGGGTGTGGTTATCAGTCCAGGGAGTCCAATGTTGGTGCGACGGCCGACGTATCCATACACCAGGACCCTGACCTCTGATTTCCGACTTATTGCACGAAAACATTGATTTCATGTGTGTTCAAGTTTTCTTTGTGATTGCTTTATGTCAGCTCACCAGGTATACTGTTTGTCTGTGGCGCACCTTCTTCTTTTCAGGATGTCCCCACGATCATAGCCAGCTAGGGTTCCAAGAGTTGAGCATGACGACAGCCCACCGAGAGACGAGGCCTCGGTGCAGGGCCCTTTGTCAGCAGAGGCACCGGCGGTAGCTCTACCCGCCGAGCCACCGATGCTTCCAGTCCCAGCCTCTGACGATGCACATCGCCTTAGTGAACTGCATGAGTTCCAGTGCCAGCGACCACCCAGGTTCCACGGGGAGACGGACCCCCAGGCAGCCGAGGACTGGCTGGAGGTAGTGGTGAGAGTTTTCAGGTTAGTGAGGACACCAGCAGACCTCATGGTGATCCTCGCAGCGAGTCTACAGTACGCAGCAGCAGGAAGATGGTGGAGCTTGATGCTCCAGGTGCACGATGAGTCATCTCTCCTCTGGAAGGACATTGAGAGCCTCTTCTGCTTGGAGTTCATCCTAGCCACCCTCCGTGCGGTGCGCATCCAGGAGCTTCTTCAGCTACGGCATGACATCTTGACAGTCGCTCAGTATTCGGCGAGATTTACCGATCTCTCATGCTACTCGATAGAAATGGTACAGGACCCATTCTTCCAGGCCCGGACCTTTGTGAAGGGATTGAGGCACGAGATCAGGGCATCACTGATCTCCCTCAGCATTCCGACTCAGGAAGGAGTACTAGAGCGAGCCCTTTTGATCGAGAGGTTTCTTGCTGAGACTTCTTCAGCAGCGAGACCTATCGCAGGGTGGCACGTAGCAGAGTCTTCTACAAAAGGCAGTGGACGGATGACTCATGGGTCTAGGCAGACCAGACCCTCATGCAGACGACCTCAGGACGCTGCCTCAGCAGTGCAGGGCACACAGCGCGGAGCCAGTCTTTTGAGAGGTAGGCAGTGCTACTCAGGCGGCGTGCAGGGCCACATGGCTCGTGACTGCCCGACCCGTCGTGCCGAGGAGCAGTAGACAGTTGAAGGACCACCCAGGCAGAGGCAGAGGGTCTACTGTGGCGGTCCGCAGGGAGTAGGCGGACGAGCCAGAGGAGCTGGCTGAGCAGCAGGTGGTGGGCGACACTTTGAGGCTCTACCACCACCACCACCAGGAGGTCCACCCCGGCCATAGGGATCT
Source organism: Viscum album (assembly GCA_963277665.1). Lineage (NCBI taxonomy): Eukaryota > Viridiplantae > Streptophyta > Magnoliopsida > Santalales > Viscaceae > Viscum > Viscum album. Next base: position 902,456,065 of record OY728127.1, read on the forward strand.
GGCGGGCAGAGAGAGGCACAACTCGAGGCAGAGGAGGCCTATGACCACGACGCGCCCGAGATGATTCGAGGTACTATCTGTGTCTATTCCACCCTTGCTGCAGTACTTATAGACACAGGATCGAGTCATTCTTTCATAGCCGATGCCCTTGTTCGGAGCTCAGAGATTCCTACAGAGTCATTGATTCGATCCTTACGGCTAGAGACTCCTACAAGAGCAGACTCGATGATTACACACTGGTGCCGGCAGTGTGAGCATACTCTAGGGGGCAAGATCTTTGGCTGGGATCTTCTTTTAGCAGTATCAAGGCCTTACGACGTCATCTTGGGCATGGATTGGTTGTCTACAGTCCATGCACAGATTGACTGTATTAGGAGCAAGGTGCGATGTGTACGCACCGACGGGAGAAGGTTCACCTTCACCGGCGAGAAGGGAGCCTTCACAGCACATGATGGACTTCCGCAGAGAAGAGGACAGCCCATCACTCACCAGTTGGCTAGCCTCATCCTAGGAGCAGTTGACGTGCAGAGTCCTGGTTTTCCTGTAGTGGTGGATCAGTATGCGGATGTTTTCCCAGACGACGTCCCAGGGCTACCTCCTCGCAGAGAGGTAGACCTTTATATCGACCTCTACCCCGTGAAAACCCCGATATCGACTCCAGCATATAGGATGGCCCCTGCTGAGCTTCTAGAGCTATGGGTACAGTTGGAGTACTTGCATGGCAAGGGGTTTATCTGACCTAGTGTTTCACCCAAGTCTTCCCCGATTTTGTTCGCCAAGAAGGTGGACGTGAGCTTGCGACTTTGTGTCGACTATCGTTGCCTGAACCCGGTGATAGTGAGGAACAAGTATCCACTACCAAGGATTTATGACCTCTTCGAACAGCTCAAGGGAGTACGGTGTTTCTCGAAGATAGACCTCAGGTCAGGCTATCATCAGCTCAGAGTTCGGGATGAGGACGTGCAGAAGACGGCCTTCAGGTGTCGGTATGGCCACTATGAGTTCTTGGTTATGCCATTCGGCATAACCAACACTCCAGAAGTGTTCATGGCCCTCATTAAGAGGATCTTTCAGCCATACCTTGATCGATTTGTTGTGGTCTTCATCGATGACATTTTGATGTACTCGACGACTGAGGAGGAGCACGCCTACCACTTGCGGGTTATACTAGACACACTCCGAGAGCACCAGCTTTATAGAAAGCTCTCGAAGTGTTAGTTCAGGATACGTGAGGTACACTTCTTGGGACACGTCATCTCTGAGGCGGGAGTTGCAGTGGATCCTGCGAAGATCAAGGCAGTGCTAGCTTGGGAGCTACCCAGGAGCGTGACAGAGGTGCGGAGTTTCTTGGGACTAGCTGGATACTACCGAAGATTTGTGCCAGACTTCTCTAGAGTTGTGTCACCACTCTCAGCTTTGACGAAGAAGGGGAAACCCTTTTTATGGTCAGACAGATGTCATCAGATCTTCCAGGAGCTGAGACAAAGATTGACCTGCGCACCTATCTTGAGGTTGCCTGAGGAGGGAGTAGGGTTTTTTGTCTACTGCGATGCATCAGGGACTGGACTCGGATGTCTCCTGATGTAAAAGCGGGCCATGATCGCCAATGGATCACATCAGTTGAGGCCGCATGAGCGGAACTACGCCACTCATGACCTGGAGTTAGCAGCAGTGGTCTTCGCTCTGAAGACATGGAGACACTACCTGATGGGTGAGCGCTTTATAATATTTTCTGACCATCAGAGTCTCAGATATATCTTCTCTCAGAAGGACCTGAATCTGAGACAGCGGCGATGGCTCGAGTTCCTCCAGGACTATGACAATGAGATAGTCTATACTCCTGGGAAGGGGAATGTGGTAGCTGATGCTCTCAGCAGGAGGACGGGCATTCAGCTACTTGAGGAGGCGACAGAGCAGCTAGCTGCTTTGTAGATATCCTTCGTGGATAAAGATGGGGCAGCTTTCCTTCAGTCTCTCACAGTCACTCCTCCACTACTGGAGTGGGTCAGAGAGGCATAGCGTGGGGACGTTGACTGTGAGGCGCTGCGTGCACAGATATCCTCAGGTCAGGCACCTGATGGTTTCCCCTTTGGAGCAGAGAACGACATCCTTTTTAGAGGATGTACCATGGTACCAGATGCTTTACAGGAGGAAGTACTAAGACAGTTTCACACTTCTCCTTTGGCGGTACATCTTGGAGTGGCAAAGATGTACCGGGATCTCAGACGACAGCACTGGTGTCCAGGCATGAAGAAGCCTGTGGTGGAGTTCGTTTCTCGATGCCTCACCTGCCAGCAGGTGAAGACAGAGCACCAGGTACCAGCAGGCTTGGTACAACCCTTGGAGGTCCTGGAGTGGAAGTGGCATGGGATATTATGGACTTCATGATTGGACTCCCACACACTTCCAGAGGTCACGACTCCATTTGGGTGATTGTCGACCGACTCACCAAGTCAGCTCACTTCTTACCCATCAGAGAGCAGGGCTCGGTGGAGAGCTTGGGATGTCTCTATGTTCAGGAGATTGTACAACTTCACGGTGTGCCATCGTCTATCATCTCCGATCGAGATGCTCGCTTTACTTCCTGGATTTGGAAGGGGTTGCAGGAGGCGTTCGGGACGCAGCTACGTCTGTGCACTGCCTTTCACCCTCAGACAGACGGTCAGACGGAGAGGACCATTCAGACTCTCAAGGACTTGCTCCGCGCATGTGTCCTCGACTTTGGTCGTAGCTGGGAGGACCACATACCCTTGGTGGAGTTTGCGTACAACATCAGTTACCACTCCACCATCCGGATGGCACCATACGAGGCGTTGTATGGCCAACCTTGCAGATCTCCTTTTTGCTGGACAGACCTTGTGGAGTCAGCCCTTGTGGGACCAGAGATGGTACAGGCCATGGCAGAGAAGGTACAGGTCATCCAGGAACGGATGAGGACAACTCAGAGCCGGCAGAAGTCTTATTCTGTCAAGAGGCGGAGGCCACTAGAGTTCGAGGATGGCGACCACGTCTTCTTGCATGTCTCACCTCGACGTGGATTACGGAGATTTGGCTGATGAGGCAAGTTGTCTCCACGCTTCATCGGACCCTTCCAAGTCCTCAGCAGGATCGGCGAGGTGGCTTATCGCCTAGCTCTACCACCTCAGTTTCACCGGGTGCACGACGTCTTCTACGTATCTCAGCTGAGGAGATACGTGCATGACCAGACGCATATCATTGACCATGGGGAGCTAAACGTTGATGATGGGGAGACTTTTACGGAGGTCCCAGTAGAGATCGAGGATCGACAGGACTGGGTCCTACGTGGACGGACGATTCCTCTAGGGCGCATCAGATGGCAGCACGGGAACCTCCAAGAGAGCACTTGGGAGCGGGAGGCTCAGATGCGTGCTCAGTACCCACTTTTGTTTCCCTAGCTTATGATGTATCTTTACGGGGACGTAAAGCCCTGAGGTGGGAGTAATGTAAAGACTCGTAAAATTAAAGGGAAATTTTTTCTTAATTTAATTTGGGATTTTACAAGAACGCAGTTTCGGACGGCACGTGATTCTGAGGCCCGGTGTGTCCGTAATTTCTATCCAAATTTTTTCTCAGGTACGTTCAGTGAACGAACAAGCTGGAATTTCTAACTTTTGAACTGGTGCTCGGAATCGAATTTCGAGGGCACCAATGGAACCATAGTGCCAGTAATTTCTTAGGAACGCCATTTCTGGATTTGCGTTTACATGAGAGAAGTTGTTAATTTATGTGGAAGGTAAAATAAAATTTATGCAACAATTTTATTTTTACTTTAAGTGGTTTAACTTTGGGTGGAAGTTGGGTTACTACCCAACTTCCCAAGGGAGGTTATGAGGGTGGTAGGGCCCACACGAACCCCACCCCTTCACATTCTTAAACTCCCCCAGCTCACCATTAAGAATGACAACTTGTCATGAATTAATTAAGTGGAATTAATTCAAACTCTTGAAATTCAAAAGTTTATGTTATGTTAATAAAATAAGAGATGAACTTATTTTATTTTGTGGTTGGAACCTTGTTGTGTGAACTTTGGGAGAAAAGCCAAGAGACTTCAATAACTTCTTAATCTTCAATGAAGAATGTGATAAACACATCGGTCTCCGACGAAGAACGCCGAGTTCTCGGAAACCGATTACGCAACGTCGTGTACCGCAACACCGTCGACATCTTCTTCCGTGACGTCTCTTCCCGTGACGAATCCTCATTAGATGAAACTCCATTCAATCTCTCATGAGGTAGTGGTTTGTTTATTTATTTATTTATTTTGTTCGTAAATACTACCTTGTCGTTATTCGTGAAAATATGACCATTTGCTATCGATTAACGAGAGGGGGCCAGACCGCACAAACACAGCCGACCCTCCTCCCTTATCCATGTTATTGTTTCTAATGTGGTTGGAACGGAAATGGCACGGTGTCTTCGCACCGTGCGGGATCGTGTGGCAAGTAATGTGCGGCGCCATCGCACCGTGCCATGAAATTGAACCAAGTCGCGGCGCCGTTGCGCCGCGTCGGAGAAAACCGAAGACACTGCGGCCGGAGCGGGGCCGCGGCAGAGGGGCGCGACGACGTCACGCCACAGCGGAGGGGCACGGCACCGTCGCATTGTGCCAGACGAACCAAAACTGCGGCCGGTTTCGGGCCGCGTCGGAGCAGGGTGACCGGCGACCGGTTCTGGGCCACCGGTGTCGGAGCATGGAGGGGACCGGCCGTCGCCGGTCCCGTGGCGGCAGAAACCGGCCGGCCGGGGCGGGCCGTCTCGACAAGGGGAAAGCCGGGGGTTCAAACCCCTGGCCAGCCAGCTGAGCGGCCCCCATTAAGGGGGGTCGTTGTTACAAACCAGGGGGGCAGGCACCCTCCCACTCCAAACGGCTCGGCCGTTTGGCCGAGCGCCGGACCAGCGCGATGGGCGCGCTGCGCCCTGGCCGGGCCGGCTGCCTGGCCGGTTCGCCAGGCTAGGCCGCGCCAGCCGGGCCGGGCCACGCCCAAGCGGGCCGGACCCGGACCCGGTTCGGGTCGACCCTGGGGGTATCGAGCCGGGTCGAACAGGGCCCGAACCCCTTAATACCAAATCTTTTCCGTTCGGACCCCCATAACTTGTGCTACGAGCCTCCGATCGATGCACCATCAGTTGCGATGCGATCCTCGGATCGAGATGGTCATTTCAGTATATCGTGCTCAAGGTTTCGGAATACTTTATGTTTGGCCGGGTTGGTTCGTACAGGAAACCAACCGGGCCCTCGGAGCTGAAACGCTCATATCTTAAGCTTCGGACGTCCGATTGACGTGACGTCGACTATGTTGGATTCCACTTAGTGAGAAGGATCTTTTGGCTTACTCCGCCCGAGGTTTGGATGCAGGTGGAGTATGGTCGAGTTGGTTTTGACTTAAAACCCAACCGGGCCCCTAGGACGAAAAAGCCAATAACTCTCAGACCGGGCGTCCGATTTACGCGCCGTCTGGGACGTTGAGTTCCTGTTGAAGATACAAATCTTTTGGATACATCAACTCTGGACTTTGTGTCAGTTGATGTATCAGCCTCTCGGCTCGTGGAGCGGACCCTCCCGAATGAGCTTGCTATGTGCGGGAACCCTAGTGCTGGCTGTGTTTGCGTCTGTGATGACGATGATGTGTTGAGATCCTCAGTGGATTCGACGGTGATGACTAAAACACTCAGCGATTCTATGTGGATCAGTGCTACCGATCCTGTGTGGGTCCGATCCTGTGTGGGTCAGCGCTCATCGGTTCTGTGTGAGCCAGCGCCTACAGATCCTATGTGGGTCTGATCCTGTGTGGGTCTTTGCGGGGGTTAGTTATCTATCGATCCTTTGTGGGTCAGATCCTATGTGGGTCATTGTGGGGGTTAGTACCTATCGATCCTTTGTGGGTCCGATGGCTTAGATGAATCTGTGGATATAACTGATCATCTCTATCGTCATACGAAGAAGTATACCTATGTGAGCTGAATCCTGTTTTGCTTTCCTAAGTGGATTGTGTTGTGCTATCCTGTGTGGATTTACGTTTTGCTTTCCTGTGTGGACTGGGTTGTACTTGGGCTCGGATGTTGGAGCCGAACGAGAATTGATGACTTAGGTATATGTATTGGCATATACCTAAGCACTGTCGGATGTTATTTCGTGATTGTATCTTTCCTTTGTGGATTATCCTTTGTGGATTTTGGGAGACCTTCGGGGGTCTCGGGGTCCCTACTGAGTAGCTTATACTCACCCCTGCACGGGCTATGCCCGCACTACGTTGTGTTGGTTGCAGACAACGGACAGCACTGATCGTGGTTGAGGCTTGCGGAGGAGGATGGTACCTAGAGGTGGACCACTGGACGGGACGTACTCCGAGCGGTCTGCTGGACCCGAGGATCAGAGGAGGCTATCTGTACTCACCCTTCAGGTGGGATTTCCAATAAACAGCTCGGCGTTGCAGCTTTACTTTTCAGTTGCTATTTTCCCTTCCAGTGGTACTTTACTTTCAGTTTGGGTTTGTATACTGGCCCACTTACTTTTCCGCACTTACTGTTGTACCCAGCTTTTACTTAGGGTTTACTACTACCGCTTGCTTGCTCTGTGGTGTTTGTTTACTTTACAAAGGCAATGTCTTCCCTTTTTATCGGGAATTACGCCTTGGTGCTAGTCGCCAGCCCCTGGCCTATGGAAGGCGGGTTTGGGGTAGTCAAAGCACGGGCCCCGAGGACGGGTCGTTATAATAGCGCCAAATAATAGCGCTAAATAATTGCGCTAAATATTTGTGCCAAATATTTTTTGGCACCAAATATTCATAATAGCGCAAAAAAATAGCGCCATATAATAGCGCCAATCATAGCGCCAAATAATAGCGCCAATAACAGCGCCAATATATTTATAGCGCCAAATAATAGCACCAATATATTCATTATAGCGCCAATATATTATAGTGTCAACTAATTGTGCCAGTATATTCATAATAGTTCCAATAATAGCGCCACTAATAGCGCCAATATATTCATAGCGCCATTAATTCATAATAGCGCCAATATATTTATAGCGCCAAATAATTGTGCCAAATAATGGTGCCCAATAATTGCGCCAAATAATTGCTCCAAATAATAGTGCCAATATTTTAACATTCATTAATAACGCCGAATATTCATAATAGCACCAATATATTAATAGCACCAAATAAGTGCACCTAATAATAGCGCCAAATAATAGCGCAAAATAAGTGTGCCAAATATTTGAGCCAAATAACTGCGCCAAATAATAAAGCGAAAAAATAGCACCATATAATAGTGCTAAATATTTTTTGGTGCCAAATATTCATAATAGCGCCAAATAATAGCGCCAATAATAGCACCAAATTATGGAGCCAATAATAGCACCAATATATTCATAGCACCAAATAATAGCGCCAATATATTCATAATAGTGCCAATATATAATAATGTCAAATAATAGCGCCAATATATTAATAATAATGCCAATAATAGCGCCAATATAATCATTGCGCCATTTATTCATAATAGTGACAATATATTTATAGCGCAAAATAATTGCGCCTAATAATTGCTTCAAATAATAGCACCAAATAATTGCACCAAATAATTGCGCAAAATAATTGCGCCTAATAACAGTGCCAAATAATAGCGACATATAATAGCGCCAAATATTTTTTGGCGGAAAATATATAAATAGCGCCAATTTATTGCGCCAAATAATTGTGTCAAATACTTGCGCCTAATAATAGCGCAAAATAATAGCGCCATATAAAAGCGCCAAATATTGTTTGGTGCCAAATATTCATAATACCGCCAAATAATAGAGCCAAATAATAACACCAATAATAGCATCAAATTATGGCTCCAAATATTCATAATAACGCCAAAAAATAGCGCCAAAAAATAGCACCAATTATTTTTTGGCACCAAATATTAATAATAGCGCCAAATAATAGGGCCAATAATAGCGTCAAATTATGGCGCCAATAATTGCGCCATATAATCACGCCACATTATGGCGCCAATAATAGCGCAATATAATAGCACCAAATATTTCCGCCATATATTGGCCCCATATAACAGCGCCAAATAATAGCGCCATGTAGTATTGCTAAATATAATAGCGCCAAATAATCGTGCCAAAATATAGCGCCAATAATATCACCAATATATTAATAGCGCCATTTAATAGGTCCAAATAATAGCGCCATATAATAGCGTCAAATTATGGCGCCAATAATAGCGCCATATAATAGCTCCATATAATAGCGCCAATAAATAACACCATATAGTAGTGCCAAATATAATAGCTCCAAATAATAGCACCAATATATAGCACTAATAATATGGCCAATATATTCATAGCGCCATTTAATAGGGCCAAATAATAGCGCCATATAATAGCGCCAAATATTAGCGCCATATAATAGCGTGATATAATAGTGTCATATAATAGCACCAAATAATACGGCCATATAATAGCACAAAATATAATAGCACCAAATAATAGAGCCAAATAATTTCGCCAAATAATAGCGCCAAATAATAGCGCCAAATAATAGCCCTAATAATGGTGCCAAATAATAGAGCCATATATTCATAGTAGCGCCAAATATTTTTTGGCACCAAATATTCATAATAGCACCAAATGATAGATCCAATAAAAGCGCCAATATTTGGCGCTATTATTTGGTGCCAAATAATAGCGCCAATATTTTAACAATCAATAATAGCGCCAAATATTCATAATAGCGCCAATATTTTAACATTCAATATACTTTCAGTGTTATTTTAAGATTCAATATAATAGCGCCAAATATATTTTCAGTTTTATTTTAATATTCATAATAGCGCCAACATTTTAATAGCGCCAATATTTTAATAGCGCCAATAATAACACCAAATAATAGCGCCAAATATTATTTGGCGCCAAATAATAGCGCTAAAAAATAGCGCTAAATAATAACACCAATATTTTAACATTCATTAATAGTGCCAAATATTCATAATATCGCTAATATATTAATAGTGGCAAATAATTGCGTCTAACAATAGCGTCAAATAATAGCGCTAAATAATTGCGCCAAATAACTGCGCCAAATATCTGCCCCAAATAACTGCACCAAATATTTGCGCCAAATAATACCACCATATAATAGCGCTAAATATTTTTTGGTGCCAAATATTCATAATAGCGCCAAAAAATAGCACCAAAAAGTAGCGCAAAAAATAGCACCAATAATAGCGCCAATTTATTCATATCACCAAATAATAGCGCCAATATATTCATAATAGCGCCAATATATAATAGCGCAAAATAATAGCCCCAGTATATTCATAATAGTGCCAATAATAGCGGCAATATATTCATAGAGCCATTTATTCATAATAGCGGTAATCTATTTATAGCGCCAAATAATTGCGCCTAATAATAGCGCCAAATAATTGCTCAAAATAATTGCGCCAAATAATTGTGCCAATATTTTAACAATCATTAATATCGCCAAATATTCATAATAGCGCCAATATATTAATAGAGCCAAATAATTACGCCTAATTATAGCGCCAAAAAATAGCGCCAAATAACAGCGCCAAATAAGAGCGCCAAATAATAGCGCCAGATAATAGCGCCAAATAATAGCATCATATAATCGCGCCAAATATTTTTTGGTGCCAAATATTCGTAATAACGCTAAAAATAGCGCCAAATAATAGCGCCAAAAAATAGCACCAATAATAGCGCCAATATATTCGTAGCGCCAAGTAATAGAGCCAATATATTTATAATAGCGCCAATATATAATTGCGCTTAATAATAGCGCAAAATAACAGCGCCAAATAATTGCGACAAATATTTCTGCCAAATAACTACGTCAAATAATAGTGTCATATAGTAGCACAAAATATTTTTTTGGCACCAAATATTCATAATAGCGCCAAAAAATAGTGCCAAAAAATATCACCAAATAATAGCACCAATAATAGCGCCAAATAATAGTTCGAATATATTCATAATAGTTACAATTTATAACAGCGCCAATATATTCATAATAGTTCCAATATATTCATAAATATATTCATAGCACCATTTATTCATAACAGCGCCTATATATTTATAGCGCAAAATAATTGATCCTTATAATAGTGCCAAATAATTGCGCCAAATAATTGCGCCAAATAATTGTGTCAAATAAGTGCACCAAATAAATGCGCAAAATAATTGCGCCTAATAACAGCGCCAAATAATAGCTCTATATAATAGCGCCAAATATTTTTTGGCACCAAATATATAAATAGCACCAATATATTGCGCCAAATAATTGCACCAAATAATTGCGCTTAATAATAGCGAAAAATAATAGCGGCAAATATTTTTTGCCGCCAAATATTTATAATAGCGCCAAATAATAGCACCAAATAATAGCGCCAATAATAGTGTCAAATTATGGCATCAATAATCACGCCAATATTTGGCGCCAATATTTGGTGCCAATATTTAAACATTCAATAATTGCGCCAATAAAAGTGCCAATGATAGCACCAATAACAGCGTAAATAATGGCGTCAATATATAGCGCCAATATATTCATAGCTCCATTTAAGAGCGCCAAATAATAGCACCATATATTGGTGCCAAATATTAGCGCCATATAATAGCGCCAAATATAATAGCGCCAAATAATCGGGCCAATATATAGCGCCAATAATAGCGCCAATATATTCATAGCGTCATTTAATAGGGCTAAATAGTAGCACCATATAATAGCGCAAAATATTAGGATCATATAATAGCACCATATAATAGCGCCAAATAATAGCGCCAAATATAATAGAGCCAAATAATAGCGCCAAATAATATCTCCAAATAATAGCGCCAAATATATGGTGCCAAATATTTGGCGCCAAATATTCATAGTAAATCCAAATAATAGTGCCAATAATAGCGCCAAATAATAGAGCCAAATATTCATAATAGCGCCAATTATTTGGCGCCATATATTCATAGTAATTCCAAATACTTTTTGGCACCAAATATTCATAATAGTGCCAAATTATAGCTCCAATAAAAGCGCCAAATAATACCGCCAAATAATAGCGCTAATAATATTTGGCGCCAAATATTGGCGCCAATATTTGGCGCTATTATTTGGCACCAAATAATAGCGCCAATACTTTAACAATCAATATATTTTCAGTGTTATTTTAATATTCAATATAATAGCACAAAATATATTTTCAGTGTTATTTTAATATTCATAATAGCGCTAATATTTTAATAGCACCAATATTTTAACATTCATTAATAGCGCCAAATATTCATAATAGTTCCAATATATTAATAGCGGCATATAATTGCACCTAATAATAGCGCCAAATAATAGCGCCAAATATTTGTGCCAAATAACTCCGCCAAATAATAGCGCCAAATAACAGCGTCAAATAATAGCGCCATATAATCGCGCCAAATATTTTTTGGCGCAAAATATATATATATCGCTAATATATTCATAGCGCCAATATATTCATAGCGCCAAATAATTGTGCCAAATAATTGTGCCAAATAATTGCATAAAATAACAGCGCCAAATAAGTGCACCAAATAATTGTGCCAAAAAAAGCGCCAAATAATTGCGCCAAATAACAGCACCAAATAATAGCGCCAAATATTTTTTGACACAAAATATATAAATAGCACCAATATATTCATAGCACCAAATAATAACGACAAATAATAGCGCCAAATAGTTGCGCCAAATAATTGCGCCTAACAATAACACCAAATAATAGTGCCAAATAATTGCGCCAAATAATTGCACAAGATAATTGCGCCAAATAAGTGCGCAAAATAATTTCGCCTAATCACAGCGGCAAATAATAGCACCATATAATAGCACCAAATATTTTTTGGCGCAAAATATATAAATAGCCCCAAATAATTGTGCCAAATATTTATGCCAAATAACTGCGCCAAATAATAGCCCCAAATAAAACCCCCAAATAATACCGCTATATAATAGCGCCAAATATTTTTTGGCCCAAAATATTCATAATAGCGCCAAAAAATAGCACCATATAATAGCGCCAAATAATTGCGCCTAATAATAGCGCCACATAATAGCGCCATATAAAAGTGCCAAATATTTTCTAGCACCAAATAATCATTATAGCGACAAATAATAGCGCCAAATAATAAGGCAATAATAGTGTCAAATTATGGTGCCAAAAATCGCGCCAATATTTGGCGCTATTATTTTGCTCCAAATAGTTGCGCCTAATAATAGCACCAAATAATATAGACATATAATAGCGCCAAATATTTTTTGGCAAAAAATATTCATAATAGCGCAAAATAATAGTGCCAAATAATAGCGCCAATAATAGTGTCAAATTATGGCACCAATAATCGCGCCAATATTTTGAGCCAAATAATAGCGCCAATATTTAAACATTCAATAAAAGCGCCAATAGAATCACTAATAAGAGCACCCATAATTGTGCCAATATATAGCGCCAATAATAGCCCCAATATATTCATAGCTCCATTTAATATTACCAAATAATAGGACCATATAATAGCGCCAAATATTAGCGCCATATAATAGCGTCATATAATAGCGCCATATAATAGCGCCAAATAATAGCATCATATAATAGTGCCAAATATAATAGCGCCAAATAATCACGCCAATATATAGCATCAAAAATAGCACCAATATTTTCATAGCGCCATTTAATAGGGCCAAATAATAGCGCCATATAACAGCGCCAAATATTTATAATAACACCAAATAATAGAGCCAATATTTGGTGCCAATATTTTGCACTAATAATATTTAGCGCCAATATTTGGGGCCAATATCGGGCGCTATTAGTTGACGCCAAATAATAGCGCCAATATTTTAACATTCAATAATATCACCGAATAATCATAATAGCACCAATATTTTAACATTCAATATATTTTCACTGTTATTTTAACATTCAATATAATAGTGCCAAATATATTTTCATTGTTATTTTAATATTCATAATAGCACCAATATTTTAATAGTGCCAATATTTTAATAGCACCAATAATAGCGCCAAATAAGAGCGCCAAATATTATTTGGCACTAAATAATAGCGCCAAAAAATAGCACTAAAAAACAGCGCCAATATTTTAAAATTCATTAATATCGCCAAATATTCATAATAGCGCCAATATATTAATAGTGGCAAATAATTGAGCCTAATAATAGCGCTAATTAATTGCACCAAATAATTGCATCAAATATTTGCGCCAAATATTTTTTGGCGCCAAATATTCATAATAGCGCCAAAAAATAGTGCCATATAATAGCGCTAGTAATAGTGCCAAATAATAGCACCAATAATAGCACCAATATATTCATAGCGCCAAATAATAGCGCCAATATATTATAGCGCCAAATAAGAGCGCCAATATATTCACAGAGCCAATATATTCATAATAGTGCCAATAATAGCGCCAATATATTCACAGCGCCAATATATTCATAGCGTCATTTATTCATAATAGCGCCAATATATTTATAGTGCCAAATAATTGCACCTAAGAATAGCACCAAATAATAGCGCCAAATAATTGTGCAAAATAATAGCACCAATATTTGAATATTCATTAATAGTGCCAATATATTAATAGCGTCGAATAATAGCGCCAAATAAAAGCGCCAAATAATTGCGCCAAATAATAGCACCATAAATAGCGCGGAATATTTTTTGGCGCCAAATATTCATAATAGCGCCAAAAAATAGCGCCAATAATAGCACCAAATAATAGCACCAATAATAGCGCCAATATATTCATGGCGCCAAATAATAGCGCCAATATATAATAGCGCAAATATATTCATAATAGTGCAATAATAACACTAATAATGGTGCCAATATATTCATAGCGCCCTTTATCCATAATAGCTAGAATATATTTATAGCGCAAAATAATTGTGCCTAATAATAGCGCCAAATAATAGCACTAAATAATAACGCCAAATAATTGCGCCAAATAATAGCGCCAAATAATTGCCCCAAATAATTGTGCCAAATAATTGCGCAAAATAATTGCACCTAACAACAGCACCAAATAATAGCACCATATAATAGCACCAAATATTTTTTGGCGCAAAATATATAAATAGCGCTAATATATTGCGCCAAATAATTGTCCCACATAATTGTGCCAAATAATGGCGCCTAAGAATAGTGCCAAATAATAGCGCCATATAATAGCGCCAAATATTTTTTGACGCCAAATATTCATAATCGCGCCAAATAATTGCGCCAATAATAGCGTCAAATTATGGAGCCAATAACCGCGCTAATATTTGGCGCTATTATTTTGCGGCAAATAATAGCGCCAATATTTAAACATTCAGTAATAGTGCCAATAAAAGTGCCAATAACCGCACCAATAATAGCAGCAATAATAGCGCCAATATGTTCATAGCGCCATTTAATATTGTCAAATAATAGCGCCATATAATAGCGCCAAATATTAGCACCATATAATAGCGCCATATAATAGCACCAAATCATAGCGCCATATAATAGCACCAAAAATAATGGCGCCAATATATAGCGCCAATAATAACGCCAATATATTCACAGCGCCATTTAATATGGCCAAATAATAGCGCCATATAATAGCAACAAATATTAGCGCCATATAATAGTACTATATAATAGCACCATATAATAGCGCCAAATAATAGCGCCATATAATAGCGCCAAATATAATAGCGCGAAATAATAGCACTAGATAATAGCTTCAAATAATATCGCCACAAAATATCGCAAAATAATAGCACCAAATATTTGGTGCCAAATATTCATAATAGGGCCAAATAATAGCGCAAATAATAGCGCCAAATAATAGATCCAAATATTCATTATAGCGCCAAATATTTTGCACCATATATTCATCGTAGCGCCAAATATTTTTTGGTGCCAAATATTCATAATAGCACCAAATTATTGCGCTAATAAAAGCGCCAAATAATAGCGCCAATAGTAGCACCAATATTTGGCGCCAATATTTGGCACCAATAGTATTTGGCGCCAATATTTGGCACTATTATTTGGCGCCAAATAATAGCACCAATATTTTAACATTAAATAATAGTACCAAATATTCATAATAGCTCCAATATTTTAACATTCAATATTTTTTTGGTATTATTTTAACATTCAATACAATTGCGCAAAATATATTTTCAGTGTTATTTTAATATTCCTAATAGCGCCAATATTTTAATAGCGCCAATAATAGCACCAAATAATGGCGCCAAATATTATTTGGCGCCAAATAATAGCGCCAAATAATAGCACCAAATAATAGCGCCAATATTTTTACATTCATTAATAATGCCAAATATTCATAATAGTGCCAACATATTAATAGTGGCAAACAATTGCGCCTAATAATATCGCCAAATAATTGTGCCAAATATTTGGGCCAAATAACTGCGCCAAATAAGAGTGCCAAATAATAGCGCCTTATAATAGCGCCAAATATTTTTTTGCACCAAATATTCATAATAGATCCAAAAAATAGCGCCATATAATAGCGCCAATAATAGCGTCAAATAATAGCGCCAAATAATAGCGCTAATAATAGCGCCAATATATTCTTAGATCCAAACAATAGCGCCAATATATTCATAATAGCGCCAATATATAATAGCGCCAAATAATAGCGCCAGTATATTCATAATAGTGCCAATATTAGTGTCAATATATTCATAGCTCCATTTATTCATAACAGCGCCAATATATTTATAGCACCAAATAATTGCGCCTAACAATAGCGCCAAAAAATAGCGCAAAATGTTTGTGCCAAATAATAGGACCAATATTTTAACATTCATTAATAGTGCCAATATATTAATAGCGCCAAATAATTATGCCAAATATTTGCGCCAAATATTTGCACCAAATAATAGCGCCAAATAATACTGCCAAATAATTGCGCCATATAATAGCACCAAATATTTTTTGGCGCCAAATATTCATAATAGCGCTAAGAAATAGTGTCATATAATAGCGCCAAATAATTGCGCCTACTAATAGCACCAAATAATAGTGCCACATAATAGTGCCAAATATTTTTTGGCGCCAAATATTCATAATTGTGCCAAATAATAGCGCCAATGTAATAGCGCCAAATAATAGTGCCAATAATAGCTTCAAATTATGGCGCCAATAATCGTGCCAATATTTGGCACTATTATTTTGCGCCAAATAATAGCGCCAATATTTAAACATTCAATAATAGCGCCAACAAAAGCGCCAATAACAGCACCAATAATAGCTTTAATAGTAGTGCCAATATATAGTGCCAATAATAGCGCCAATATATTCATAGCGCCATTTAATAGCACTAAATAATAGCGTCATATAATAGCGCCAAAAATTAGTGCGATATTTTTCGCCATATAATAGAACAATATAATAGCACCAAATAATAGCGTCATATAATAGCGCCAAATAATAGGGCCATATAATAGCGCCAAATATAATAGCGCCAAATAATAGCGCCAAATAATAGCACCAAATTATAGTGCCAAATAATATCGCCAAATAATAGCACCAAATATTTGGCGCCAAATATTCATAATAGCGCCAAATAATAGTGCCAAATAATAGAGCTAATAATAGTGCCAAAAAATATAGCGAAATATTCATAAAAGCGCCAAATATTTGGCGCCATATATTCATAGTAGCGCCAAATATTTTTTAGTGCCAAATATTCATAATAGAGCCAAATTATATCGCCAATAAAAGCGCCAAATAATAGCGCCAATAACAGCACCAATACTTGGCGCCAATATTTGGCACCAATAATATTTGGCGCCAATATTTGGCACCATTATATGGCGCCAAATAATAGCGCCAATATTTGAACATTCAATAATAGCGCCAAATATTCATAATAGTGCCAATATTTTATCATTGAATATATTTTCAGTGTTATTTTAACATTCAATATAATAGCGCCAAATATATTTTCAATGATATTTTAATATTCATAATAGTGCCAATATTTTAATAGTGCTAATAATAGCGCCAAATAATAGCGCTAAATATTATTTTGCCCCAAAAAATAGCGCCAAATAATAGCGCCAAATAATAGCGCCAAATAATAGCACCAAAAAATAGCGCCAATATTTTGACATTAATTAATAGCGCCAAATATTCATAATAGCACCAATATATTAATAGCGGCAAATAATTGCGCCTAATAATAGCGCCAAATAATAGCGCAAAATAAGTGCGCCAAATATTTGTGCCAAATAACTACGCCAAATAATAGTGCCAAATAATAGCGCCAAATAATAGCACCAAATATTTTTTTGCGCCAAATATTCATAATAGCGCATAAAATAGCATCATATAATAGCACCAATAATAGCACCAAATAATAGCACCAATAATAGCGCCAATATATTCACAGTACAAATATATAATAGCACCAAATAATAGCACCAATATATTCATAATAGTGCCAATAATAGTGCCAATATATTCATAGCTCTATTTATTCATAATAGGGTCAATATATTTATAACGCAAAATAAGTACACACAATAATAGCGCCAAATAATTCCGCCAAATAATTGGGCCAAATAATTACACAAAATAATTGCTCCTAATAACAGTGCCAAATAATAACGCCATATAATAGCTCCAAATATTTTTTGGCACAAAATATATAAATAGCGCCAATATATTTTTCCAAATAATTCCGCCAAATAATTGCGCCAAATAATTGCGCCTAATAATAGCGCCAAATAATAGCGTCATATAATAGCGCCAAATATTTTTTGGCGCCATATATTCATAATAGTGCTAAATAATAATGCCAAATAATAGCGCCAATAATAGCATCAAATTATGGCGCCAATAATCGCGCCAATATTTGACACCAATATTTGGCCCCAAATAATGGTGCCAATATTTAAACATTCAATAATAGTGCTAATAAAAGCACCAATAACAGCACCAATAACAGCGCCACTAATAGCACCAATATATAGCTCCAACAATAGCGCCAATATATTCATAGCGCCATTTAATAGCGCCATATAATAGCACCAAATATTAGAGCTATATAATAGCACCATATAATAGCGCCATATAATAGCGCCAAATAATAGCGCCATATAATAGCGCCAAATATAATAGCGCCCAATAATCACGCCAATATATAGAACCAATAATAGCGCCAATATATTCATAGCGCCATTTAATAGGGCCAAATATTAGGGCCATGTAATAGCGCCAAATATTAGCGCCATATAATAGCACCATATAATAGCGCCAAATAATAGTGCCATATAATATCGCCAAATATAATTGCGCCAAATAGTAGCACTAAATAATAGCGCCAAATAATATTGCCAAATAATAGCGCCAAATATTTATAATAGCACCAAATAATATCGCCAATAATAGCGCCAAATAATTGAGCCGAATATTCATAATAGCGGCAAATAATAGCACCAAATAATTGCGCCAAATAATTGTGCAAAATAATTGCACCTAATAACAATGCCAAATAATAGCGCCATGTAATAGGGCCAAATATTTTTTCGAACAAAATATATAATAGCGCCAATATATTGCGCCAAATAATTGCACCAAAATTTTAACCTTCATTAATCGCGCCAAATATTCATAATAACACCAATATATTAATAGCGGACAATAATTGTGACTAATAATAACGCCAAATAATAGCGCCAAATATTTGCGTCAAATATTTTTTGGCACCAAATATTCATATTAGCACCAAAAAAATAGCGCCTAAAAATAGCGCCAATCATAGTGCCAAATATTAGCGCCAATAATTACGCCAATATATTCATAGCCCCAAATAATAGCGCCAATATATTATAGCGTTAAATAATAGAGCCAGTATATTCATAATAGTGCCAATCATAGCGCCAATAATAGCGCCAATATTTTCAAAGTGCCATTTATTCCTAATAGCGCCAATATATTTATAGCGCCAAATAATTGCACCTAATAATAGCACCAAATAATTGCGCCAAATAATAGTGCCAATATTTTAACATTCATTAATAGCACCAAATATTTATAACAGCACCAAATAAGCGTGCCTAATAATAGTGCCAAATAATATCGCCAAATAAGTGTGCCAACTATTTGAGCCAAATAACTGTGCCAAATAATAGCACCATATAATAGAGCCAAATATTTTTTGGCGCCCAATATTCATAATAAAGCCAAAAAATTGCACCAAAAAATAGCACTAAAAAATAGCGCCAATAATAGCTCCAAATAATAGCGCCAATATATTCATAGCGCCAAATAATAGCGCCAATATATTCATAATAGCCCCAATATATAATAGCGGAAAATAATAGCCCCAATATATTCATAATAGTGCGAATAATAGCGCCAATAATAGCACCAATATATTCATAGCTCCATTTATTCATAATAGCGCCAATATATTTATAGTACAAAACAATTGCGCTTATTAATAGCACAAAATAATAGCGCCAAATAATTGCGCCAAATAATTGCGCCAAATAATTGTGCAAAATAATTGCACCTAATAACAACGCCAAATAATAGCGCCATGTAATATGGCCAAATATTTTTTCGAACAAAATATATAAATAGCGCCAATATATTGCGCCAAATAATTGCACCAAATAATTTTGCCAAATAATTGCGCCATATACTTATGCCTAATAATAGCGCCAAATAATAGTGCCATATAAAAGCGCCAAATATTTTTTGGTGCCAAATATTCATAATAGCGCCAAATAATAGCGCCAAATAATAGCCCCAATAATAGCATCAAATTATGGCGCCAATAATTGCTCCAATATTTGGCTCTATTATTTTGCGCCAAATAATTGTGCCAATATTTAAACATTCAATAATAGCTCTAATAAAAGCGCCAATAACAACACCAATAATAGCACCAATAATAGCGCCAATATATTAATAGCATCATTTAATAGCGCCAAATAATAGCGCCATATAATAGCGCCAAATATTAACACCATATAATAGTGCCATATAAAGCACCAAGTCATAACGCCATATAATGGCGCCAAATATAATAGCGCCAAATAATAGTGCCAATATATAGCGCCAATAATAGTGCCATTTAATAGGGCCAAATAATAGCGCCATATAATAGCGCCAAATATTAGAGCCATATAAGAGCACTATATAATAGCGCTATATAACAGCGCCAATTAATAGAGCCATATAATAGCGCCACCCAATAGCGCCAGATAATAGCGCCAAATAATATCCCCAAATAATAGCACCAAATATTTGGCACCAAATATTTATAATAGCGCCAAATAATAACGCCAAATAATAGCCGAAATAATAGCGCCAAATAATAGATCCAAATATTCATAATAGCGCCAAATATTTGGCGCCATATATTCATAGTAGCGCCAAATATTTTTTGGCGCCAAATATTCAGAAAAGATCCAATATTTTAACATTCAATATATTTTCAATGTTTTTTAACATTCAATATAATAGCGCCAAATATATTTTCAATGTTATTTTAATATTCATAATAGCGCCAATATTTTAATAGCACCAATATTTTAATAGCGCCAATAATAGCGCCAAAGAATGTAGACAAATATTATTTGGTGCCAAATAATAGCGCCAATATTTTAACATTCATTAATAGCATCAAATATTAATAATAGTGCCAATGTATTAATAGCGGCATATAATTGCGCCTAATAATACGCCAAATAATAGCGCCAAATAATTATGCCAAATAATTGCGCCAAATAACTGTCCCAAATAACTGCGCCAAATAATATCGCCAAATAATAGTGCCATATAATAGCGTCAAATATTTTTTGGCGCCAAATATTCATAATAGCACCAAAAAATACCACAAAAAAAGCACCAATAATAGCGCCAAATAATAGCGCCAATAATAGCGCCAATATATTCATAGCACCAAATAATAGCACCAATATATTCCTAATAGCGCCAATATATAATAACGCCAAATAATAGCACCAGTATATTCATAATAGTGCCCATATTTGCGCCAGTATATTCATAGCTCCATTTATTCATAATAGCACCAATATATTTATTATGCCAAATAATTGCACCTACTAATAGCGCCAAATAATTGCGCCAAATAATTGTGCCAAATAAAAGCGCCAATATTTTAACATTCATTAACAGCGCCAAATATTCATAATAGTGCCAATATATTAATATCGCCAAATAATTGCACCTAAAAATAGCGCCAAATATTTTCGCCAAATAACTGCGCCAAATAATAGCGTCAAATAATATCGCCAAATAATAGTGCCATATAATGGCGCCAAATATTTTTTGGCGCCAAATATTCATAACAGTGCAAAAAAATAGCACAAAAAAATAGAGCCAAATAATAGTACCAATAAAAGCACCATATAATAGCGGAAATAATAACGACAATATATTCATTGCACCAAATAATAGTGCCAATATAGTCATAATATCCCCAATATATAATAGCGCCAAATAATAGCGCCAATATATTAATAATAGTGCCAATAATAGCGCCAATAATAGCGCCAATATATTCATAGCTCCATTTATTCATAATAGTGGCAATATATTGATAGCGCAAAATAATAGCACCAAATAATAGCGCCAAATAATAGGGTCAAATAATTGCGCCAAATATATGCGTCTAATAACAGCGCAAATAATAGAGCCACATAATAGCGACAAATTGTTTTTGGCGAAAATATATAAATAACAGCAATATATTGCTCCAAATAATTACGCCAAATAATTGCACCAAATAATTGTGCCAAATAATTGCGCCTAATAATAGCGCCAAATAATAGCACCATTTAATAGCGCCAAATAGTTTTTGTAGCCAAATATTCATAATAGCGCCAAATAGTAGCACCAAATAATAGCGCCAAATAATAGAGCCAATAATAGCGTCAAATTATGGCGCCAATATTTGGCGCTATTATTTTGCACCAAATAATATCGCCTATATTTAAACATTCAATAATAGCCCCAATATAAGTGCCAATAACAGCCCCAATAATAGTGCCAATAACAGCGCCATTATATAGCACCAACAATAGCGCCAATATATTCATAGCGCCATTTAATAGCGCCAAATAATAGCACCATGTAATAGCGCCAAATATTGGCGCCATAGAATAGCACCACACAATAGTGCCAAATAATAGCTCCAATATATTCATAGCACCAAATAAAAGCACCAATATATTCCTAATAGCGCCAATATATTATAGTTCCAAATAATAGCGCCAAATATTTGTGCCAAATATTTGCGTCAAATAAATGCGCCAAATAATTTCTCCATATAATATCGCCAAATATTTTTTGGCGCAAATATTCATAATAGCGCTAAAAAATAGAGCCATAAAATAGCGCCAAATAATAGCGCCAATAATAGCGCCAAATAATAGCACCAATAATAGCGCCAATATATTCATAGAGTTAAATAATAGCGCCAATATATTCATAATAGAGCCAATTTATAATAGCGAGAAATAATAGTGCCAATATATTCATAATAATGCCAATAATATTGCCAAGAATAGCGCCAATATATTAATAGTGAAATATATTCATAATAGCGCCAATATATTTATAGCGCAGAATAATTGTGCCTAATAATAATGCCAAATAATAGCACCAAATAATTGCACCAAATAATTGTGCCAAATAATAGCACCAAATAAATGCGCAAAATAATTGCGCCTAATAACAGCGCCAAATAATAACACCATATAATAGCGCCAAATATTTTTGGGCACAAAATATATAAATAGCGCCAATACATTACGCCAAATAATTGTGCCAAATAGTTGTGCCAAATAGTTGCGCCTAATAATAGCACTGAATAATAGCGCCATATAATAGCGCCAAATATTTTTTGGTGCCAAATATTCATAATAGCGCCAAATAATAGTGCCAAATAATAGCACCAATAATAGCATCAAATTATGGCACCAATAATCACGCCAATATTTTGAGCCAAATAATAGCGCCAATATTTAAACATTCAATAATAGCACCAATAAAAGCGCCAATAATAGCACCAATAATAGCGCCAATAATAGTGCCAATATATAGCGCCAATATATTCATAGCGCCATTTAATATTACCAAATAATAGCGCCATATAATAGCGCCAAATATTAGTGCCATATAATAGCGCCATATAATAGCCCCATATAATAGCGCCAAATAATAGCGTCATATAATAGCGCCAAATATAATAGCGCCAAATAATCACGCCAATATATAGCTTCAAAAATAGCAACAATATATTCATAGCGCCATTTAATAGGGCCAAATAATAGTGCCATATAATAGTGCCAAATATTTATAATAGCGCCAAATAATGACGCCAAATAATAGAGCCAATATTTTGTTCCAATATTTCACACTAATAATATTTAGCGCCAATATTTGGTGCTATTATTTGATGCCAAATAAAAGGGCCAATATTTTAACATTCAATAATAGCGCCAAATAATCATAATAGCACCAATATTTTTACATTCAATATATTTTTAGTGTTATTTTAACATTCAATATAATAATGCCAAATATATTTTCATTGTTATTTTAATATTCATAAAAGCACCAATATTTTAATAGTGCCATTATTTTAATAGCACCAATAATAGCGCCAAATAAGAGCGCAAAATATTATTTGGCGCCAAATAATAGTGCCAAAAAATAGTGCCAAAAAACAGTCCCAATATTTTAACATTCATTAATATCACCAAATATTCATAATAGCGCCAATATATTAATAGAGGCAAATAATTGTGCCTAATAATAGAACCAATTAATTGCACCAAATAATTGCGTCAAATATTTGCGCCAAATAATTTTTGGTGCCAAATATTCATAATAGTGCCAAAAAATAGTGCCATATAATAGCGCCAATAATAGTGCCATATAATAGCACCAATAATAGCGCCAATATATTCATAGCGCCAAATAATAGCGCCAATATATTCATAATAGCGCAAATATATTATAGCGCAAAATAATAGCGCCAATATATTCATAATAGTGCCAATAATAGCGCCAATATATTCACAGTGCCAATATATTCATAGCGCCATTTATTCATAATAGCGCTAATATATTTATAGTGCCAAATAATTGTGCCTAAAAATAGCGCCAAATAATAGCAGCAAATAATTGCGCCAAATAATAGTGCCAATATTTTTACATTTATTAATAGAGCCAATATATTAATAGCGTCAAATAATAGCACCTGATAATAGCGTCAAATAAATGCACCAAATAATTTCGGAAAATATTTGCGTCCAATAACTGCGCCAAATAATAGCACCAAATAATAGCGCCAAATAATTGTGCCAAATAATAGCGCCATATAATAGCGCCAAATTTTTTTGGGCGCCAAATATTCATAATAGCGCCAAAAAATAGCGCCAAATAATAACACCAATAATAGCGACAATATATTCATGGCGCCAAATAATAGCGCCAATATATTCATAATAGCGCCAATATATAATAGCGCAAATATATTCATAATAGTTCCAATAATAGCGCCAATATATTCATAGCGCCCTTTATTCATAATAGTGCCAATATATTTATAGTGCAAAATAATTGCGCCTAATAATAGCGCCAAATAATAGCCCCAAATAATTGCCTCAAATAATTGCACCAAATAATTGCGCCAAATAATTGCGCAAAATAATTGCATCTAACAACAGTGCAAAATAATAGAACCATATATTTTTTGGCGCAAAATATATAAATTGCGCCAATATATTGCACAAAATTATTGTGCCACATAATTGTGCAAAATAATGGTGCCTAAGAATAGTTCCAAATAATAGCGTAATATAATAGCGCCAAATATTTTTTGGCACCAAATATTCATAATCGTGCCAAATAATTGCACCAATAATAGCGTCAAATTGTGGCGCCAATAATTGCGCTAATATTTGGCGCTATTATTTTGTGGAAAATAATAGCGTCAATATTTAAACATTCAATAATAGTGCCAATAAAAGCACCAATAATAGCGCCAATAATAGCACCAATATATTCATAGTGCCATTTAATAACGCCAAATAATAGCGCCAAATATTAGCACCATATAATAACACCATATAATAGCACCAAATCATAGCGCCAAATAATAGCGACAAAATTAATGGCGCCAATATATAGTGCCAATAATTGCGCCAATATATTCATAGCACCATTTAATAAGGCCAAATAATAGAGCCATATAATAGCGCCATATAATAGTGCTATATAATAGCGCCAAATAATAGTGTCATATAATAGCGCCAAATATAATAGTGCCAAATAATAGTGCCAGATTATAGCTTCAAATAATAGCGCCACAAAATATCGCAAAATAGTATCACCAAATATTTGGTGCCAAATATTCATAATATGGCCAAATCATAGCGCAAATAATATTGCCAAATATTAGAGCCAAATATTCATTATAGCGCCAAATATTTGGCTCCATATATTCATAGTAGCGCCAAATATTTTTTGGCACCAAATATTCATAATAGCACCAAATTATAGCGCTAATAAAAGCCCCAAATAATAGCGCCAATAATAGCGCCAATATTTGGTGCCAATATCTGGCACCAATAGTATTTGGTGCCAATATTTGGCGCCAAATAACAACGCCAATATTTTAACATTAAATAATAGCACCAAATATTCCTAATAGCTCCAATATTTTAACTTTCAATATTTTTTCAGTGTTATTTTAACATTTAATACAATTGCGCCAAATATATTTTCAGTGTTATTTTAATATTCATAATAGCGCCAATATTTTAATAGCACCAATATTTTAATAGCGCCAATAATAGCACCAAATAATGGCGCCAAATATTATTTGGCGCCAAATAATAGCACCAAATAATTGCACCAAATAATAGCGCAAATATTTTAACATTCATTAATAACGCCAAATATTCATAATAGTGCCAATATATTAATAGCGGCAAATAATTGCGCCTAATAATATCGCCAAATAATTGTGCCAAATATTTGCGCCAAATAACTGCGCCAAATAAGAGTGCCAAATAATAGCGCCATATAATAGTGCCAAATATTTTATGGCGCCAAATATTCATAATAGATCCAACAAATAGAGCCATATAATAGCGCCAATAATAGCGCCAAATAATAGTGCCAAATAATAGCACCAATAATAGCGCCAATATATTCATAGCGCCAAACAATAGCACCAATATATTCATAATAGCACCAATATATAATCGCACCAAATAATAGCGCCAGTATATTCATAATAGTGCCAATATTAGCGCCAATATATTCATAGCTCCATTTATTCATAATAGCGCCAATATATTTA
This sequence comes from Viscum album, assembly GCA_963277665.1. Lineage (NCBI taxonomy): Eukaryota > Viridiplantae > Streptophyta > Magnoliopsida > Santalales > Viscaceae > Viscum > Viscum album. Next base: position 902,482,502 of record OY728127.1, read on the forward strand.
TAGCGCCAAATAATTGCGCCTAACAATAGCGCCAAACAATAGCGCCAAATATTTGCGCCAAATAATAGCGCCAATATTTTAACATTCATTAATAGCACCAATATATTAATAGCGCCAAATAATTGCGCCAAATAGCTGCACCAAATAATAGCGCCAAATAATACTGCCAAATAATTGCACCATATAATAGCATCAAATATTTTTTGGCGCCAAATATTCATAATAGCGCCAAGAAATAGCGTCATATAATAGCACCAAATAATTGCGCCTAATAATAGCGCCAAATAACACTGCCATATAATAGCGCCAAATATTTTTTGGTGCCAAATATTCATAATAGTTACAAATAATAGCGCCAAAATAATAGCGCCAAATAATAGCTCCAATAATAGCTTCAAATTATGGCGCCAATAATCGCGCCAATATTTGGCGCCAATATTTGGCACTATTATTTTGCGCCAAAAAATAGCACCAAAATTTAAACATTCAATAATAGCGCCAATAAAAGCGCCAATAACAGCACCAATAATAGCGCCAATAGTAGTGCCAATATATAGCGCCAATAATAGCGCCAATATATTCATAGCGCCATTTAATAGTGCCAAATAATAGCGCCATATAATAGCGCCAAATATTAGTGCCATATAATAGCGCCATATAATAGCCCCATATAATAGCACCAAATAATAGCGCCATATAATAGCGCTTAATATAATAGCGCCAAATAATAGCGTCAATAATTGCTCCAATATATTCATAGCGTTATTTAATAGGGAAAAATAATAGCGCCATATAATAGCGCCAAATATTAGTGCCATATAATAGCACAAAATATTAGGGCCATATAATAGCACCAAATAATCGGGCCAATATATAGCGCCAATAATAGCTCCAATATATTCATAGCGCCATTTAATAGGGCTAAATAGTAGCACCATATAATAGCGCCAAATATTAGGGTCATATAATAGCACCATATAATAGCGCCAAATAATAGCGCCAAATATAATAGCGCCAAATAATAGCGCCAAATAATATCTACAAATAATAGCGCCAAATATATGGTGCCAAATATTTGGCGCCAAATATTCATAGTAAATCCAAATAATAGTGCCAATAATAGCGCAAAATAATAGAGCCAAATATTCATAATAGCGCCAATTATTTGGCGCCATATATTCATAGTACTGCCAAATACTTTTTGGCGCCAAATATTCATAATAGTGCCAAATTATAGCTCCAATAAAAGCGCCAAATAATACCGCCAAATAATAGCGCTAATAATATTTGGCGCTATTATTTGGCACCAAATAATAGCGCCAATATTTTAAACTTCAATAATAGCGCCAAATATTCATAATAGCACCAATACTTTAACATTCAATATATTTTCAGTGTTATTTTAATATTCAATGTAATAGCACCAAATATATTTTCAGTGTTATTTTAATATTCATAATAGCGCTAATATTTTAATATCACCAATATTTTAACATTAATTAATAGCGCCAAATATTCATAATAGTTCCAATATATTAATAGCGGCATATAATTGCACCTAATAATAGCGCCAAATAATAGCGCCAAATATTTGCGCCAAATAACTCCGCCAAATAATAGCGCCAAATAACAGTGTCAAATAATAGCGCCATATAATAGCACCAAATATTTTTTGGCGCAAAATATATATATATCACTAATATATTCATAGCGCCAATATATTCATAGCGCCAAATAATTGTGCCAAATAATTGCGCCAAATAACAGCGCCAAATAAGTGCACCAAATAATTGTGCCAAAAAAAGCGCCAAATAATTGCGCCAAATAACAGCACCAAATAAGAGCGCCAAATATTTTTTGACGCAAAATATATAAATAGCACCAATATATTCATAGCTCCAAATAATAACGCCAAATAATAGCGTCAAATAGTTGCGCCAAATAATTGCACCAAATAATTACGCCTAACAATAACGCCAAATAATAGTGTCAAATAATTGCGCCAAATAATTGCACAAGATAATTGCGCCAAATAAGTGCGCAAAATAATTTCGCCTAATAACAGCGGCAAATAATAGCACAATATAATAGCGCCAAATATTTTTTAGCGCAAAATATATAAATAGATACAAATAATTGCGCCAAATATTTACGCCAAATAACTGCGCCAAATAATAGCCCCAAATAAAACCCACAAATAATACCGCTATATAATAGCGCCAAATATTTTTTGGCGCCAAATATTCATAATAGCGCCAAAAAATAGCACCATATAATAGCGCCAAATAATTGTGCCTAATAATAGCGCCACATAATAGCGCCATATAAAAGTGCCAAATATTTTCTAGCACCAAATAATAGCGCCAAATAATAACGCCAATAATAGTGTCAAATTATGGTGCCAAAAATCACGCCAATATTTGGTGCTATTATTTTGCTCCAAATAGTTGCGCCTAATAATTGCACCAAATAATAGAGACATATAATAGTGCCAAATATTTTTTGGCAAAAAAAATATTCATAATAGCGCAAAATAATAGTGCCAAATAATAGCGCCAATAATATTGTCAAATTATGGCACCAATAATCGCGCCAATATTTTGAGCCAAATAATAGCGCCAATATTTAAACATTCAATAAAAGCGCCAATAGAATCACTAATAAGAGCCCCAATAATTGTGCCAATATATAGCGCCAATAATAGCCCCAATATATTCATAGCGCCATTTAATATTACCAAATAATAGAGCCATATAATAGCGCAAAATATTAGCGCCATATAATAGCGCCATATAATAGCGCCATATAATAGCGCCAAATAATAGCGTCATATAATAGCGCCAAACATAATAGCGCCAAATAATCACGCCAATATATAGCTTAAAAAATAGCACCAATATATTCATAGCGCCATTTAATAGGGCCAAATAATAGCGCCATATAACAGCGCCAAATATTTATAATACCACCAAATAATAGAGCCAATATTTGGTGCCAATATTTCGCACTAATAATATTTAGCGCCAATATTTGGGGCCAATATCTGGCGCTATTATTTGACGCCAAATAATAGCGCCAATATTTTAACATTCAATAATAGCACCAAATAATCATAATAGCACCAATATTTTAACATTCAATATATTTTCAGTGTTATTTTAACATTCAATATAATAGTGCCAAATATATTTTCATTGTTATTTTAATATTCATAATAGCACCAATATTTTAATAGTGCCAATATTATAATAGCACCAATAAAAGCGCCAAATAAGAGCGCCAAATATTATTTGGCGCCAAATAATAGCGCCAAAAAATAGCGCTAAAAAACAGCGCCAATATTTTAACATTCATTAATATCGCCAAATATTCATAATATCGCCAATATATTAATAGTGGCAAATAATTGAGCCTAATAATAGCGCCAATTAATTGCACCAAATAATTGCATCAAATATTTGCGCCAAATATTTTATGGCGCCAAATATTCATAATAGCGCCAAAAAATAGTGCCATATAATAGCGCCAGTAATAGCGCCAAATAATAGCACAAATAATAGCACCAATATATTAATAGCGCCAAATAATAGCGCCAATATATTATAGCGCCAAATAATAGCGCCAATATATTCACAGCGCCAATATATTCAAAATAGTGCCAATAATAGCGCCAATATATTCACAACGACAATATATTCATAGCTTCATTTATTCATAATAGCGCCAATATATTTATAGTGCCAAATAATTGCGCCTAAGAATAGCGCCAAATAATAGCGCCAAATAATTGTGCAAAATAATAGCACCAATATTTGAATATTCATTAATAGTGCCAATATATTAACAGCGCCAAATAATAGCGCCAAATAAAAGCGCCAAATAATTGCGCCAAATAATTGCATCAAATAACTGCACCAAATAATAGCGCCAAATAATTGCGCCAAATAATAGCGTCATATAATAGGGACGAATATTTTTTGGCGCCAAATATTCATAATAGTGCCAAAAAATAGCACCAATAATAGCACCAAATAATAGCACCAATAATAGCGCCAATATATTCCTGGCGCCAAATAATAGCGCCAATATATAATAGCGCAAATATATTCATAATAGTGCCAATAATAACACCAATAATGGTGCCAATATATTCATAGCACCCTTTATTCATAATAGTGCCAATATATTTATAGCGCAAAATAATTGTGCCTAATAATAGCGCCAAATAATAGCACTAAATAATTGCGCCAAATCATTGCGCCAAATCATTGCGCCAAATAATTGCACCTAACAACAACACCAAATAATAGCACCATATAATAGCACCAAATATTTTTTGGTGCAAAATATATAAATAGCGCCAATATATTGCACCAAATAATTGTGCCACATAATTGTGCCAAATAATGGCGCCTAAGAATAGTGCCAAATAATAGCACCATATAATAGCGCCAAATATTTTTTGACGCCAAATATTCATAATCGGGCCAAATAATTGTGCCAGTAATAGCGTCAAATTATGGAGCCAATATTCGCGCTAATATTTGGCGCTATTATTTTGCGGCAAATAATAGCGCCAATATTTAAACATTCAATAATAATGCCAATAAAAGTTCCAATAACCGCACAAATAATAGCACCAATAATAGCGCCAATATGTTCATAGCGCGATTTCATAATGTCAAATAATAGCGCCATATAATAGCGCCAAATATTAGCACCATATAATAGCACCATATAATAGAACCAAATCATAGCGCCATATAATAGCGCCAAAAATAATGGCGCCAATATATAGCGCCAATAATAGCGCCAATATATTCATAGCGCCATTTAATATGGCCAAATAATAGCGCCATATAATAGCACCAAATATTAGCGCCATATAATTGTGCTATATAATATCACCATATAATAGCGCCAAATAATAGCGCCATATAATAGCGCCAAATATAATAGCGCCAAATAATAGCACTAGATAATAGCTTCAAATAATATCGCCACAAAATATCGCAAAATAATAGCACCAAATATTTGGTGCCAAATATTCATAATAGGGCCAAATAATAGCGCAAATAATAGCGCCAAATAATAGATCCAAATATTCATTATAGCGCCAAATATTTTGCACCATATATTCATAGTAGCGCCAAATATTTTTTGGCGCAAAATATTCATAATAGCACCAAATTATAGCGCTAACAAAAGCGCCAAATAATAGTGCCAATAATAGCACCAATATTTGGTGCCAATATTTGGCACCAATAGTATTTGGCGCCAATATTTGGCACTATTATTTGGCGCCAAATAATAGCACCAATATTTTAACATTAAATAATAGTACCAAATATTCATAATAGCTCCAATATTTTAACATTCAATATTTTTTCATTATTATTTTAACATTCAATACAATTGCGCCAAATATATTTTCAGTGTTATTTTAATATTCATAATAGCGCCAATATTTTAATAGCGCCAATAATAGCACCAAATAATGGCGCCAAATATTATTTGGCGCCAAATAATAGCGCCAAATAATAGCACCAAATAATAGCGCCAATATTTTAACATTCATTAATAACGCCAAATATTCATAATAGTGCCAACATATTAATAGTGGCAAACAATTGTGCCTAATAATATCGCCAAATAATTATGCCAAATATTTGCGCCAAATAACTGCGCCAAATAAGAGTGCCAAATAATATCGCCTTATAATAGCGCCAAATATTTTTTTGCACCAAATATTCATAATAGATCCAAAAAATAGCGCCATATAATAACGCCAATTATAGCGCCAAATAATAGCGCCAAATAATAGCGCTAATAATAGCGCCAATATATTCTTAGCGCCAAACAATAGCGCCAATATATTCATAATAGCGCCAATATATAATAGCGCCAAATAATAGCGCCAGTATATTCATAATAGTGCCAATATTAGTGCCAATATATTCATAGCTCCATTTATTCATAATAGCGCCAATATATTTATAGCGCCAAATAATTGTGCCTAACAATAGCGCCAAACAATAGTGCAAAATGTTTGCGCCAAATAATAGCACCAATATTTTAACATTCATTAATAGTGCCAATATATTAATAGCGCCAAATAATTATGCCAAATATTTGTGCCAAATATTTGCACAAAATAATAGCGCCAAATAATACTGCCAAATAATTGGGCCATATAATAGCGCCAAATATTTATTGGCGCCAAATATTCATAATAGCGCCAAGAAATAGTGTCATATAATAGCGCCAAATAATTGCGCATACTAATAGCACCAAATAATAGTGCCACATAATAGTGCCAAATATTTTTTGGCGCCAAATATTCATAATTGTGCCAAATAATAGTGCCAAAGTAATAGCGCCAAATAATAGTGCCAATAATTGCTTCAAATTATGGCGCCAATAATCGCGCCAATATTTGGCACTATTATTTTGCGCCAAATAATAGCGTCAATATTTAAACATTCAATAATAGCACCAATAAAAGCGCCAATAACAGCACCAATAATAGCTTTAATAGTAGCACCAATACATAGTGCCAATAATAGCGCCAATATATTCATAGCGCCATTTAATAGCGCTAAATAATAGCGTCATATAATAGCGCCAAAAATTAGTGCGATATTTATCGCCATATAATAGAACAATATAATAGCGCCAAATAATAGCGCCATATAATAGCGCCAAATAATAGGGCCATATAATAGCACCAAATATAATAGCGCCAAATAATAGCACCAAATAATAGCACCAAATTATAGTGCCAAATAATATCGCCAAATAATAGCACCAAATATTTGCCGCCAAATATTCATAATAGCGCCAAATAATAGTGCCAAATAATAGCGCTAATAATAGTGCCAAATAATATAGCCAAATATTCATAAAAGCACCAAATATTTGGCGCCATATATTCATAGTAGCGCCAAATATTTTTTAGTGCCAAATATTCATAATAGAGCAAAATTATATCGCCAATAAAAGCGCCAAATAATAGCGCCAATAACAGCACCAATACTTGGCGCCAATATTTGGCACCAATAATATTTGGCACCAATATTTGGCACTATTATTTGGCGCCAAATAATAGTGCCAATATTTGAACATTCAATAATAGCGCCAAATATTCATAATAGTGCCAATATTTTATCATTGAATATATGTTTAGTGCTATTTTAACATTCAATATAATAGCGCCAAATATATTTTCAATGTTATTTTAATATTCATAATAGTGCCAATATTTTAATAGCGCCAATAATAGCGCCAAATAATAGCGCTAAATATTATTTTGCCCCAAAAAATAGCGCCAAATAATAGCGCCAAATAATAGCGCCACAAAATAGCACCAAAAAATAGCGCCAATATTTTGACATTAATTAATAGCGCCAAATATTCATAATCGCACCAATATATTAATAGCGGCAAATAATTGCGCCTAATAATAGCACCAAATAAGTGCACCAAATTTTTGTGCCAAATAACTACGCCAAATAATAGTGCCAAATAATAGCGCCAAATAATAGCGCCAAATAATAGCGCCAAATATTTTTTTGCGCCAAATATTCATAATAGAGCATAAAATATCATCATATAATAGCACCAATAATATCACCAAATAATAGCACCAATAATAGCACCAATATATTCACAGCACAAATATATAATAGCACCAAATAATAGCACTAATATATTCATAATAGTGCCAATAATAGCGCCAATATATTCATATCTCTATTTATTCATAATAAGGTCAATATATTTATAACGCAAAATAAGTACACATAATAATAGCGCCAAATAATTCGGCCAAATAATTGCGCCAAATAATTACACAAATTAATTGCTCCTAATAACAGTGCCAAATAATAACGCAATATAATAGCTCCAAATATTTTTTGGCACAAAATATAGAAATAGCGCCAATATATTTTTCCAAATAATTCCGCCAAATAATTGCGCCAAATAATTGCGCCTAATAATAGCGCCAAATAATAGCGCCATATAATAGTGCCAAATATTTTTTGGCGCCAAATATTCATAATAGCGCTAAATAATAGCGCCAAATAATAGCGCCAATAATAGCATGAAATTATGGCGCCAATAATCGCGCCAATATTTGACACCAATATTTGGCGCCAAATAATGATGCTAATATTTAAACATTCAATAATAGTGCCAATAAAAGCACCAATAACAGCACCAATAATAGCGCCACTAATAGCACCAATATATAGCTCCAACAATAGCGCCAATATATTCATAACGTCATTTAATAGCACCATATAATAGAACCAAATATTAGAGCTATATAATAGCGCCATATAATAACGCCATATAATAGCGCCAAATAATAGTGCCATATAATAGCGCCAAATATAATAGCGCCCAATAATCACGCCAATATATAGAACTGATAACAGCGCCAATATATTCATAGCGCCATTTAATAGGGCCAAATATTAGGGCCATGTAATAGCGCCAAATATTAGTGCCATATAATAGCACCATATAATAGCGCCAAATAATAGTGCCATATAATATCGCCAAATATAATTGCGCCAAATAGTAGCACCAAATAATAGCGCCAAATAATATCGCCAAATAATAGCACCAAATATTCATAATAGCGCCAAATAATAGCGCCAATAATAGCGCCAAATAATTGAGCCGAATATTCATAATAGCGGAAAATAATAGCACCAAATTATAGCTCCAATAAAAGAGACAATATTTGGCACCAATAATATTTGGAACCAATAATTGGTGCCAGTATTTGGCGCTATTATTTGGCGCCAAATAATAGTGCCAATATTTTTACATTCAATAATTGCGCCAAATATTCCTAATAGCGCCAATATTTTAACATTCAATATATTTTCAGTGTTATTTTCACATTCAATATAATAGCGCCAAATATATATTCAGTGTTATTTTAATATTCATAATAGCGCCAATATTTTAATAGCGCTAATATTTTAATAGCGCCAAATAATAGCGCCCAAAAATAGCGCCAAAACATTGCGCCAAAATTTTAACCTTCATTAATCGCGCCAAATATTCATAATAACACCAATATATTAATAGCGGAAAATAATTGTGACTAATAATAGCGCCAAATAATAGCACCAAATAATTGCGTCAAATATTTTTTGGCACCAAATATTCATAATAGCACCAAAAAATAGCGCCTAAAAATAGTGCCATATAATAGCTCCAATCATAGCGCCAAATATTAGCGCCAATAATAGCGTCAATATATTCATAGTGCCAAATAATAGCACCAATATATTCATAATAGCGCCAATATATTATAGCGTTAAATAATAGAGCCAGTATATTCATTATAGTGCCAATAATAGCGCCAATATTTTCATAGTGCCATTTATTCCTAATAGCGCCAATATATTTATAGCGCCAAATAATTGCACCTAATAATAACACCAAATAATTGTGCCAAATAATAGTGCCAATATTTTAACATTCATTAATAGCACCAAAAATTTATAACAGCACCAAATAAGCGCGCCTAATAATAGCGCCAAATAATATCGTCAAATAAGTGCGCCAACTATTTGAGCCAAATAACTATGCCAAATAATAGCACCATATAATAGAGCCAAATATTTTTTGGCGCCCAATATTCATAATAAAGCCAAAAAATAGAAACAAAAAATAGCACTAAAAAATAGCGCCAATAATAGCTCCAAATAATAGCGCCAATATATTCATAGCGCCAATATATTCATAATAGCCCCAATATATAATAGCGGCAAATAATAGCCCCAATATATTCATAATAGTGCCAATAATAGCGCCAATAATAGCGCCAATATATTCATAGCGCCATTTATTCATAATAGCGCCAATATATTTATAGTACAAAACAATTGCGCTTATTAATAGTGCAAAATAATAGCGCCAAATAATTGCGCCAAATAATTGTGCAAAATAATTGCACCTAATAACAACGCCAAATAATAGCGCCATATAATAGGGCCAAATATTTTTTCGAACAAAATATATAAATAGCGCCAATATATTGCGCCAAATAATTGCACCAAATAATTTTTCCAAATAATTGCGCCATATACTTATGCCTAATAATAGCGCCAAATAATAGTGCCATATAAAAGCGCCAAATATTTTTTGGTGCCAAATATTCATAAGAGCGCCAAATAATAGCGCCAAATAATAGCCCCAATAATAGCATCAAATTATGGCGCCAATAATTGCGCCAATATTTGGCTCTATTATTTTGCACCAAATAATTGCGCCAATATTTAAACATTCAATAATAGCTCTAATAAAAGCTCCAATAACAGCACCAATAATAGCACCAATAATAGCGCCAATATATTAATAGCGTCATTTAATAGCGCCAAATAATAGCGCCATATAATAGCGCCAAATATTAACACCATATAATAGTGCCATATAAAGCACCAAGTCATAACGCCATATAATGGCGCCAAATATAATAGCGCCAAATAATAGTGCCAATATATAGCGCCAATAATAGTGCCATTTAATAGGGCCAAATAATAGCGCCATATAATAGCGCCAAAATATTAGCGCCAAATATTAGAGCCATATAAGAGCACTATATAATAGCGCTATATAACAGTGCCAATTAATAGATCCATATAATAGCGCCACCCAATAGCGCCAGATAATAGCGCCAAATAATATCCCCAAATAATAGCACCAAATATTTGGGACCAAATATTTATAATAGTGCCAAATAATAGCGTCAAATAATAGCCGAAATAATAGCGCCAAATAATAGATCCAAATATTCATAATAGCGCCAAATATTTGGCGCCATATATTCATAGTAGCGCCAAATATTTTTTGGCGCCAAATATTCAGAATAGATCCAATATTTTAACATTCAATATATTTTCAATGTTTTTTTAACATTTAATATAATAGCGCCAAATATATTTTCAATGTTATTTTAATATTCATAATAGCGCCAATATTTTAATAGCACCAATATTTTAATAGCGCCAATAATAGCGCCAAAGAATGGAGAAAAATATTATTTGGTGCCAAATAATAGCACCAATATTTTAACATTCATTAATAGCACCAAATATTAATAATAGTGCCAATGTATTAATAGCGGCATATAATTGCGCCAATAATAGCGCCAATATATTCATAGCTCCATTTATTCATAATAGCACCAATATATTTATAGTACAAAACAATTGCGCTTATTAATAGTGCAAAATAATAGCGCCAAATAATTGCGCCAAATAATTGCGCCAAATAATTTTGCAAAATAATTGCATCTAATAACAACGCCAAATAATAGCGCCATATAATAGGGCCAAATATTTTTTCGAACAAAATATATAAATAGCGCCAATATATTGCGCCAAATAATTGCACCAAATAATTTTGCCAAATAATTGCGCCATATACTTATGCCTAATAATAACGCCAAATAATAGTGCCATATAAAAGCGCCAAATATTTTTTGGTGCCAAATATTCATAAGAGCGCCAAATAATAGCGCCAAATAATTGCCCCAATAATAGCATCAAATTATGGCGCCAATAATTGCGCCAATATTTGGCTCTATTATTTTGCGCCAAATAATTGCGCCAATATTTAAACATTCAATAATAGCTCTAATAAAAGCGCCAATAACAGCACCAATAATAGCACAAATAATAGCGCCAATATATTAATAGCGTCATTTAATAGCGCCAAATAATAGAGCCACATAACAGTGCCAAATATTAACACCATATAATAGTGCCATATAAAGCACCAAGTCATAACACCATATAATGGCGCCAAATATAATAGCGCCAAATAATAGTGCCAATATATAGCGCCAATAATAGTTCCATTTAATAGGGCCAAATAATAGCGCCATATAATAGCGCCAAAATATTAGCGCCAAATATTAGAGCCATATAAGAGCACTATATAATAGCGCTATATAACAGCGCCAATTAATTGAGCCATATAATAGTGCCACCCAATAGCGCCAGATAATAGCGCCAAATAATATCCCCAAATAATAGCACCAAATATTTGGCACCAAATATTTATAATAGCGCCAAATAATAACGCCAAATAATAGCCGAAATAATAGCGCCAAATAATAGATCCAAATATTCATAATAGCGCCAAATATTTGGCGCCATATATTCATAGTAGCGCCAAATATTTTTTGGCGCCAAATATTCAGAAAAGATCCAATATTTTAACATTCAATATATTTTCAATGTTTTTTAACATTCAATATAATAGCGCCAAATATATTTTCAATGTTATTTTAATATTCATAATAGCGCCAATATTTTAATAGCACCAATATTTTAATAGCGCCAATAATAGCGCCAAAGAATGGAGACAAATATTATTTGGTGCCAAATAATAGCGCCAATATTTTAACATTCATTAATAGCATCAAATATTAATAATAGTGCCAATGTATTAATAGCGGCATATAATTGCGCCTAATAATACGCCAAATAATAGCGCCAAATAATAACGCCAAATAATTGCGCCAAATAACTGTCCCAAATAACTGCGCCAAATAATATCGCCAAATAATAGTGCCATATAATAGCGTCAAATATTTTTTGGCACCAAATATTCATAATAGCACCAAAAAATACCACAAAAAAAGCACCAATAATAGCGCCAAATAATAGCGCCAATAATAGCACCAATATATTCATAGCGCCAAATAATAGCACCAATATATTCCTAATAGCGCCAATATATAATAACGCCAAATAATAGCACCAGTATATTCATAATAGTGCCCATTTTTGCGCCAGTATATTCATAGCTCCATTTATTCATAATAGCACCAATATATTTATTATGCCAAATAATTGCACCTACTAATAGCGCCAAATAATTGCGCCAAATAATTGTGCCAAATAAAAGCGCCAATATTTTAACATTCATTAAAAGCGCCAAATATTCATAATAGTGCCAATATATTAATATCGCCAAATAATTGCACCTAAAAATAGCGCCAAATATTTTCGCCAAATAACTGCGCCAAATAATAGCGTCAAATAATATCGCCAAATAATAGTGCCATATAATGGCGCCAAATATTTTTTGGCGCCAAATATTCATAACAGTGCAAAAAAATAGCACAAAAAAATAGCGCCAAATAATAGTACCAATAATAGCACCATATAATAGCGGAAATAATAACGACAATATATTCATTGCACCAAATAATAGCGCCAATATAGTCATAATATCCCCAATATATAATAGTGCCAAATAATAGCGCCAATATATTAATAATAGTGCCAATAATAGCGCCAATAATAGCGCCAATATATTCATAGCTCCATTTATGCATAATAGTGGCAATATATTGATAGCGCAAAATAATAACGCCAAATAATAGCGCCAAATAATAGAGTCAAATAATTGCGCCAAATATATGTGTCTAATAACAGCGCCAAATAATAGCGCCACATAATAGCGACAAATTGTTTTTGGCGAAAATATATAAATAACAGCAATATATTGCTCCAAATAATTACGCCAAATAATTGCACCAAATAATTGTGCCAAATAATTGCGCCTAATAATAGCGCCAAATAATAGCACCATTTAATAGCGCCAAATAGTTTTTGTAGCCAAATATTCATAATAGCGCCAAATAGTAGTACCAAATAATAGCGCCAAATAATAGAGCCAATAATAGCATCAAATTATGGCGCCAATATTTGGCGCTATTATTTTGCACCAAATAATATCGCCTATATTTAAACATTCAATAGTAGCCCCAATATAAGTGCCAATAACAGCCCCAATAATAGTGCCAATAACAGCGCCATTATATAGCACCAACAATAGCGCCAATATATTCATAGCGCCATTTAGTAGCGCCAAATAATAGCACCATGTAATAGCGCCAAATATTGGCGCCATAGAATAGCACCACACAATAGTGCCTAATAATAGCTCCAATATATTCATAGCACCAAATAAAAGCACCAATATATTCCTAATAGCGCCAATATATTATAGTTCCAAATAATAGTGCCAAATATTTGTGCCAAATATTTGCGTCAAATAAATGCGCCAAATAATTTCTCTATATAATATCGCCAAATATTTTTTGGCGCAAATATTCATAATAGCGCTAAAAAATAGAGCCATAAAATAGCGCCAAATAATAGTGCCAATAATAGCGCCAAATAATAGCACCAATAATAGCGCCAATATATTCATAGCGTGAAATAATAGCGCCAATATATTCAAAATAGAGCCAATTTATAATAGGGAGAAATAATAGTGCCAATATATTCATAATAATGCCAATAATAGTGCCAAGAATAGCGCCAATATATTAATAGCGCCATATATTCATAATAGCGCCAATATATTTATAGCGCAAAATAATTGTGCCTAATAATAATGCCAAATAATTGCACCAAATAATTGTGCCAAATAATAGCACCAAATAAATGCGCAAAATAATTGCGCCTAATAACAGCGCTAAATAATAGCACCATATAATAGCGCCAAATATTTTTGGGCACAAAATATATAAATAGCGCCAATACATTACGCCAAATAATTGTGCCAAATAGTTGTGCCAAATAGTTGCGCCTAATAATAGCACTGAATAATAGCGCCATATAATAGCGCCAAATATTTTTTGGCGCCAAATATTCATAATAGCGCCAAATAATAGTGCCAAATAATAGCACCAATAATAGCATCAAATTATGGCACCAATAATCACGCCAATATTTTGAGCCAAATAATAGCGCCAATATTTAAACATTCAATAATAACACCAATAAAAGCGCCAATAATAGCACCAATAATAGCGCCAAATAATAGTGCCAATATATAGCGCCAATATATTCATAGCGCCATTTAATATTACCAAATAATAGCGCCATATAATAGCGCCAAATATTAGTGCCATATAATAGCGCCATATAATAGCCCCATATAATAGCGCCAAATAATAGCGTCATATAATAGCGCCAAATATAATAGCGCCAAATAACCACGCCAATATATAGCTTCAAAAATAGCACCAATATATTCATAGCGCCATTTAATAGGGCCAAATAATAGTGCCATATAACAGTGCCAAATATTTATAATATCGCCAAATAATGACGCCAAATAATAGAGCCAATATTTTGTTCCAATATTTCACAATAATAATATTTAGCGCCAATATTTGGTGCTCTTATTTGACGCCAAATAAAAGGGCCAATATTTTAACATTCAATAATAGCGCCAAATAATCATAATAGCACCAATATTTTTACATTCAATATATTTTTAGTGTTATTTTAACATTCAATATAATAATGCCAAATATATTTTCATTGTTATTTTAATATTCATAAAAGCACCAATATTTTAATATGCCATTATTTTAATAGCACCAATAATAGCGCTAAATAAGAGCGCCAAATATCATTTGGCGCCAAATAATAGTGCCAAAAAACAGTCCCAATATTTTAACATTCATTAATATCACCAAATATTCATAATAGCGCCAATATATTAATAGAGGCAAATAATTGTGCCTAATAATAGAACCAATTAATTGCACCAAATAATTGCGTCAAATATTTGCGCCAAATATTTTTTGGTGCCAAATATTCATAATAGTGCCAAAAAATAGTGCCATATAATAGCGCCAATAATAGTGTCATATAATAGCACCAATAATAGCACCAATATATTCATAGCGCCAAATAATAGCGCCAATATATTCATAATAGCGCAAATATATTATAGCGCAAAATAATAGCGCCAATATATTCATAATAGTGCCAATAATAGCGCCAATATATTCACAGCGCCAATATATTCATAGCGCCATTTATTCATAATAGCGCCAATATATTTATAGTGCCAAATAATTGTGCCTAAGAATAGCGCCAAATAATAGCAGCAAATAATTGCGCCAAATAATAGTGCCAATATTTTTACATTCATTAATAGAGCCAATATATTAATAGCGCCAAATAATAGCGCCTAATAATAGCGTCAAATAAAAGCGCCAAATAATTTCGCCAAATATTTGCGTCCAATAACTGCGCCAAATAATAGCACCAAATAATAGCGCCAAATAATTGTGCCAAATAATAGCGCCATATAATAGCGCAAAATTTTTTTTGGCGCCAAATATTCATAATAGCGCCAAAAAATAGTGCCAAATAATAACACCAATAATAGCGCCAATATATTCATGGTGCCAAATAATAGCGCCAATATATTCATAATAGCGCCAATATATAATAGCGCAAATATATTCATAATAGTTCCAATAATAGCGCCAATATATTCATAGCGCCCTTTATTCATAATAGTGCCAATATATTTATAGTGCAAAATAATTGCGCCTAATAATAGCGCCAAATAATAGCCCCAAATAATTGCCTCAAATAATTGCACCAAATAATTGCGCCAAATAATTGCGCAAAATAATTGCATCTAACAACAGTGCAAAATAATAGAACCATATATTTTTTGGCGCAAAATATATAAATTGCGCCAATATATTGCACAAAATTATTGTGCCACATAATTGTGCAAAATAATAGTGCCTAAGAATAGTTCCAAATTATAGCGTAATATAATAGCGCCAAATATTTTTTGGCACCAAATATTCATAATCGTGCAAAATAATTGCACCAATAATAGCGTCAAATTGTGGCGCCAATAATCGCGCTAATATTTGGCGCTATTATTTTGTGGAAAATAATAGCGTCAATATTTAAACATTCAATAATAGTGCCAATAAAAGCACCAATAATAGCGCCAATATATTCATAGTGCCATTTAATAACACCAAATAATAGCGCCAAATATTTGCACCATATAATAGCGCCATATAATAGCACCAAATCATAGCGCCAAATAATAGCGACAAAATTAATGGCGCCAATATATAGTGCCAATAATAGCGCCAATATATTCATAGCGCCATTTAATAAGGCCAAATAATAGAGCCATATAATAGCGCCATATAATAGTGCTATATAATAGCGCCAAATAATAGTGTCATATAATAGCGCCAAATATAATAGCGCCAAATAATAGCGCCAGATTATAGCTTCAAATAATAGCGCCACAAAATATCGCAAAATAGTAACACCAAATATTTGGTGCCGAATATTCATAATATGGCCAAATCATAGCGCAAATAATATTGCCAAATATTAGAGCCAAATATTCATTATAGCGCCAAATATTTGGCTCCATATATTCATAGTAGCGCCAAATATTTTTTGGCACCAAATATTCATAATAGCACCAAACTATAGCGCTAATAAAAGCCCCAAATAATAGCACCAATAATATCGCCAATATTTGGTGCCAATATCTGGCACCAATAGTATTTGGTGCCAATATTTGGCGCCAAATAACAACGCCAATATTTTAACATTAAATAATAGCACCAAATATTCCTAATAGCTCCAATATTTTAACATTCAATATTTTTTCAGTGTTATTTTAACATTTAATACAATTGCGCCAAATATATTTTCAGTGTTATTTTAATATTCATAATAGCGCCAATATTTTAATAGCACCAATATTTTAATAGCGCCAATAATAGCACCAAATAATGGCGCCAAATATTATTTGGCGCCAAATAATAGCACCAAATAATAGCGCCAATATTTTAACATTCATTAATAACGCCAAATATTCATAATAGTGCCAATATATTAATAGCGGCAAATAATTGCGCCTAATAATATCGCCAAATAATTGTGCCAAATATTTGCGCCAAATAACTGCGCCAAATAAGAGTGCCAAATAATAGCGCCATATAATAGTGCCAAATATTTTATGGCGCCAAATATTCATAATAGATCCAACAAATAGCGCCATATAATAGCGCCAATAATAGCGCCAAATAATAGTGCCAAATAATAGCACCAATAATAGCGCCAATATATTCATAGCGCCAAACAATAGCACCAATATATTCATAATAGCACCAATATATAATCGCACCAAATAATAGCACCAGTATATTCATAATAGTGCCAATATTAGCGCCAATATATTCATAGTTCCATTTATTTATAATAGCGCCAATATATTTATAGCGCCAAATAATTGCGCCTAACAATAGCGCCAAACAATAGCGCCAAATATTTGCGCCAAATAATAGCGCCAAATAATAGCGCCAATATTTTAACATTCATTAATAGCACCAATATATTAATAGCGCCAAATAATTGCGCCAAATAGCTGCACCAAATAATAGCGCCAAATAATACTGCCAAATAATTGCACCATATAATAGCATCAAATATTTTTTGGCGCCAAATATTCATAATAGCGCCAAGAAATAGCGTCATATAATAGCACCAAATAATTGCGCCTAATAATAGCGCCAAATAACACTGCCATATAATAGCGCCAAATATTTTTTGGCGCCAAATATTCATAATAGTTACAAATAATAGCGCCAAAATAATAGCGCCAAATAATAGCGCCAATAATAGCTTCAAATTATGGCTCCAATAATCGCGCCAATATTTGGCGCCAATATTTGGCACTATTATTTTGTGCCAAAAAATAGCACCAAAATTTAAACATTCAATAATAGCGCCAATAAAAGCACCAATAACAGCACCAATAATAGCGCCAATAGTAGTGCCAATATATAGCGCCAATAATAGCGCCAATATATTCATAGCGCCATTTAATAGTGCCAAATAATAGCGCCATATAATAGCGCCAAATATTAGTGCCATATAATAGCGCCATATAATAGCACCATATAATAGCACCAAATAATAGCGCCATATAATAGCGCTTAATATAATAGCGCCAAATAATAGCGTCAATAATTGCGCCAATATATTCATAGCGTCATTTAATAGGTAAAAATAATAGCGCCATATAATAGCGCCAAATATTAGTGCCATATAATAGCACAAAATATTAGGGCCATATAATAGCACCAAATAATCGGGCCAATATATAGCGCCAATAATAGCGCCAATATATTCATAGCGCCATTTAATAGGGCTAAATAGTAGCACCATATAATAGCGCCAAATATTAGGGCCATATAATAGCACCATATAACAGCGCCAAATAATAGCGCCAAATATAATAGCGCCAAATAATAGCGCCAAATAATATCTACAAATAATAGCGCCAAATATATGGTTCCAAATATTTGGCGCCAAATATTCATAGTAAATCCAAATAATAGTGCCAATAATAGCGCCAAATAATAGAGCCAAATATTCATAATAGCGCCAATTATTTGGCGCCATATATTCATAGTACTGCCAAATACTTTTTGGCGCCAAATATTCATAATAGTGCCAAATTATAGCTCCAATAAAAGCGCCAAATAATACCGCCAAATAATAGCGGTAATAATATTTGGCGCTATTATTAGGCACCAAATAATAGCGCCAATATTTTAAACTTCAATAATAGCGCCAAATATTCATAATAGCACCAATACTTTAACATTCAATATATTTTCAGTGTTATTTTAATATTCAATATAATAGCACCAAATATATTTTCAGTGTTATTTTAATATTCATAATAGCGCTAAGATTTTAATATCACCAATATTTTAACATTAATTAATAGCGCCAAATATTCATAATAGTTCCAATATATTAATAGCGGCATATAATTGCACCTAATAATAGCGCCAAATAATAGCGCCAAATATTTGCGCCAAATAACTCCGCCAAATAATAGCGCCAAATAACAGCGTCAAATAATAGCGCCATATAATAGCACCAAATATTTTTTGGCGCAAAATATATATATATCGCTAATATATTCATAGCGCCAATATATTCATAGCGCCAAATAATTGTGCCAAATAATTGCGCCAAATAACAGCGCCAAATAAGTGCACCAAATAATTGTGCCAAAAAAATCGCCAAATAATTGCGCCAAATAACAGCACCAAATAATAGCGCCAAATATTTTTTGACGCAAAATATATAAATAGCACCAATATATTCATAGCTCCAAATAATAACGCCAAATAATAGCGTCAAATAGTAGCGCCAAATAATAGCACCATGTAATAGCGCCAAATATTGGCGCCATAGAATAGCACCACACAATAGTGCCAAATAATAGCTCCAATATATTCATAGCACCAAATAAAAGCACCAATATATTCCTAATAGCGCTAATATATTATAGTTCCAAATAATAGCGCCAAATATTTGTGCCAAATATTTGCGTCAAATAAATGCGCCAAATAATTTCTCCATATAATATCGCCAAATATTTTTTGGCGCAAATATTCATAATAGCGCTAAAAAATAGAGCCATAAAATAGCGCCAAATAATAGTGCCAATAATAGCGCCAAATAATAGCACCAATAATAGCGCCAATATATTCATAGCGTGAAATAATAGTGCCAATATATTCATAATAGAGCCAATTTATAATAGCGAGAAATAATAGTGCCCATATATTCATAATAATGCCAATAATAGTGCCAAGAATAGCGCCAATATATTAATAGCGCCATATATTCATAATAGCGCCAATATATTTATAGCGCAAAATAATTGTGCCTAATAATAATGCCAAATAATAGCACCAAATAATTGCACCAAATAATTGCGCCAAATAATAGCACCAAATAAATGCGCAAAATAATTGCGCCTAATAACAGCGCCAAATAATAGCACCATATAATAGCGCCAAATATTTTTGGGCACAAAATATATAAATAGCGCCAATACATTACGCCAAATAATTGTGCCAAATAGTTGTGCCAAATAGTTGCGCCTAATAATAGCACTGAATAATAGCGCCATATAATAGCGCCAAATATTTTTTGGCGCCAAATAATCATAATAGCGCCAAATAATAGTGCCAAATAATATCACCAATAATAGCATCAAATTATGGCACCAATAATCACGCCAATATTTTGAGCCAAATAATAGCGCCAATATTTAAACATTCAATAATAGCACCAATAAAAGCGCCAATAATAGCACCAATAATAGCGCCAAATAATAGTGCCAATATATAGCGCCAATATATTCATAGCGCCATTTAATATTACCAAATAATAGCGCCATATAATAGCGCCAAATATTAGTGCCATATAATAGCGCCATATAATAGCCCCATATAATAGCGCCAAATAATAGCGTCATATAATAGCGCCAAATATAATAGCGCCAAATAACCACGCCAATATATAGCTTCAAAAATAGCACCAATATATTCATAGCGCCATTTAATAGGGCCAAATAATAGTGCCATATAACAGTGCCAAATATTTATAATATCGCCAAATAATGACGCCAAATAATAGAGCCAATATTTTGTTCCAATATTTCACAATAATAATATTTAGCGCCAATATTTGGTGCTCTTATTTGACGCCAAATAAAAGGGCCAATATTTTAACATTCAATAATAGCGCCAAATAATCATAATAGCACCAATATTTTTACATTCAATATATTTTTAGTGTTATTTTAACATTCAATATAATAATGCCAAATATATTTTCATTGTTATTTTAATATTCATAAAAGCACCAATATTTTAATATGCCATTATTTTAATAGCACCAATAATAGCGCTAAATAAGAGCGCCAAATATCATTTGGCGCCAAATAATAGTGCCAAAAAACAGTCCCAATATTTTAACATTCATTAATATCACCAAATATTCATAATAGCGCCAATATATTAATAGAGGCAAATAATTGTGCCTAATAATAGAACCAATTAATTGCACCAAATAATTGCGTCAAATATTTGCGCCAAATATTTTTTGGTGCCAAATATTCATAATAGTGCCAAAAAATAGTGCCATATAATAGCGCCAATAATAGTGTCATATAATAGCACCAATAATAGCACCAATATATTCATAGCGCCAAATAATAGCGCCAATATATTCATAATAGCGCAAATATATTATAGCGCAAAATAATAGCGCCAATATATTCATAATAGTGCCAATAATAGCGCCAATATATTCACAGCGCCAATATATTCATAGCGCCATTTATTCATAATAGCGCCAATATATTTATAGTGCCAAATAATTGTGCCTAAGAATAGCGCCAAATAATAGCAGCAAATAATTGCGCCAAATAATAGTGCCAATATTTTTACATTCATTAATAGAGCCAATATATTAATAGCGCCAAATAATAGCGCCTAATAATAGCGTCAAATAAAAGCGCCAAATAATTTCGCCAAATATTTGCGTCCAATAACTGCGCCAAATAATAGCACCAAATAATAGCGCCAAATAATTGTGCCAAATAATAGCGCCATATAATAGCGCCAAATTTTTTTTGGCGCCAAATATTCATAATAGCGCCAAAAAATAGTGCCAAATAATAACACCAATAATAGCGCCAATATATTCATGGTGCCAAATAATAGCGCCAATATATTCATAATAGCGCCAATATATAATAGCGCAAATATATTCATAATAGTTCCAATAATAGCGCCAATATATTCATAGCGCACTTTATTCATAATAGTGCCAATATATTTATAGCGCAAAATAATTGCGCCTAATAATAGCGCCAAATAATAGCCCCAAATAATTGCCTCAAATAATTGCACCAAATAATTGCGCCAAATAATTGCGCAAAATAATTGCATCTAACAACAGTGCAAAATAATAGAACCATATATTTTTTGGCGCAAAATATATAAATTGCGCCAATATATTGCACAAAATTATTGTGCCACATAATTGTGCAAAATAATAGTGCCTAAGAATAGTTCCAAATTATAGCGTAATATAATAGCGCCAAATATTTTTTGGCACCAAATATTCATAATCGTGCAAAATAATTGCACCAATAATAGCGTCAAATTGTGGCGCCAATAATCGCGCTAATATTTGGCGCTATTATTTTGTGGAAAATAATAGCGTCAATATTTAAACATTCAATAATAGTGCCAATAAAAGCACCAATAATAGCGCCAATATATTCATAGTGCCATTTAATAACGCCAAATAATAGCGCCAAATATTTGCACCATATAATAGCGCCATATAATAGCACCAAATCATAGCGCCAAATAATAGCGACAAAATTAATGGCGCCAATATATAGTGCCAATAATAGCGCCAATATATTCATAGCGCCATTTAATAAGGCCAAATAATAGAGCCATATAATAGCGCCATATAATAGTGCTATATAATAGCGCCAAATAATAGTGTCATATAATAGCGCCAAATATAATAGCGCCAAATAATAGCGCCAGATTATAGCTTCAAATAATAGCGCCACAAAATATCGCAAAATAGTAACACCAAATATTTGGTGCCGAATATTCATAATATGGCCAAATCATAGCGCAAATAATATTGCCAAATATTAGAGCCAAATATTCATTATAGCGCCAAATATTTGGCTCCATATATTCATAGTAGCGCCAAATATTTTTTGGCACCAAATATTCATAATAGCACCAAACTATAGCGCTAATAAAAGCCCCAAATAATAGCGCCAATAATATCGCCAATATTTGGTGCCAATATCTGGCACCAATAGTATTTGGTGCCAATATTTGGCGCCAAATAACAACGCCAATATTTTAACATTAAATAATAGCACCAAATATTCCTAATAGCTCCAATATTTTAACATTCAATATTTTTTCAGTGTTATTTTAACATTTAATACAATTGCGCCAAATATATTTTCAGTGTTATTTTAATATTCATAATAGCGCCAATATTTTAATAGCACCAATATTTTAATAGCGCCAATAATAGCACCAAATAATGGCGCCAAATATTATTTGGCGCCAAATAATAGCACCAAATAATAGCGCCAATATTTTAACATTCATTAATAACGCCAAATATTCATAATAGTGCCAATATATTAATAGCGGCAAATAATTGCGCCTAATAATATCGCCAAATAATTGTGCCAAATATTTGCGCCAAATAACTGCGCCAAATAAGAGTGCCAAATAATAGCGCCATATAATAGTGCCAAATATTTTATGGCGCCAAATATTCATAATAGATCCAACAAATAGCGCCATATAATAGCGCCAATAATAGCGCCAAATAATAGTGCCAAATAATAGCACCAATAATAGCGCCAATATATTCATAGCGCCAAACAATAGCACCAATATATTCATAATAGCACCAATATATAATCGCACCAAATAATAGCACCAGTATATTCATAATAGTGCCAATATTAGCGCCAATATATTCATAGTTCCATTTATTTATAATAGCGCCAATATATTTATAGCGCCAAATAATTGCGCCTAACAATAGCGCCAAACAATAGCGCCAAATATTTGCGCCAAATAATAGCGCCAAATAATAGCGCCAATATTTTAACATTCATTAATAGCACCAATATATTAATAGCGCCAAATAATTGCGCCAAATAGCTGCACCAAATAATAGCGCCAAATAATACTGCCAAATAATTGCACCATATAATAGCATCAAATATTTTTTGGCGCCAAATATTCATAATAGCGCCAAGAAATAGCGTCATATAATAGCACCAAATAATTGCGCCTAATAATAGCGCCAAATAACACTGCCATATAATAGCGCCAAATATTTTTTGGCGCCAAATATTCATAATAGTTACAAATAATAGCGCCAAAATAATAGCGCCAAATAATAGCGCCAATAATAGCTTCAAATTATGGCGCCAATAATCGCGCCAATATTTGGCGCCAATATTTGGCACTATTATTTTGTGCCAAAAAATAGCACCAAAATTTAAACATTCAATAATAGCGCCAATAAAAGCACCAATAACAACACCAATAATAGCGCCAATAGTAGTGCCAATATATAGCGCCAATAATAGCGCCAATATATTCATAGCGCCATTTAATAGTGCCAAATAATAGCGCCATATAATAGCGCCAAATATTAGTGCCATATAATAGCGCCATATAATAGCACCATATAATAGCACCAAATAATAGCGCCATATAATAGCGCTTAATATAATAGCGCCAAATAATAGCGTCAATAATTGCGCCAATATATTCATAGCGTCATTTAATAGGTAAAAATAATAGCGCCATATAATAGCGCCAAATATTAGTGCCATATAATAGCACAAAATATTAGGGCCATATAATAGCACCAAATAATCGGGCCAATATATAGCGCCAATAATAGCGCCAATATATTCATAGCGCCATTTAATAGGGCTAAATAGTAGCACCATATAATAGCGCCAAATATTAGGGCCATATAATAGCACCATATAACAGCGCCAAATAATAGCGCCAAATATAATAGCGCCAAATAATAGCGCCAAATAATATCTACAAATAATAGCGCCAAATATATGGTTCCAAATATTTGGCGCCAAATATTCATAGTAAATCCAAATAATAGTGCCAATAATAGCGCCAAATAATAGAGCCAAATATTCATAATAGCGCCAATTATTTGGCGCCATATATTCATAGTACTGCCAAAAACTTTTTGGCGCCAAATATTCATAATAGTGCCAAATTATAGCTCCAATAAAAGCGCCAAATAATACCGCCAAATAATAGCGGTAATAATATTTGGCGCTATTATTAGGCACCAAATAATAGCGCCAATATTTTAAACTTCAATAATAGCGCCAAATATTCATAATAGCACCAATACTTTAACATTCAATATATTTTCAGTGTTATTTTAATATTCAATATAATAGCACCAAATATATTTTCAGTGTTATTTTAATATTCATAATAGCGCTAAGATTTTAATATCACCAATATTTTAACATTAATTAATAGCGCCAAATATTCATAATAGTTCCAATATATTAATAGCGGCATATAATTGCACCTAATAATAGCGCCAAATAATAGCGCCAAATATTTGCGCCAAATAACTCCGCCAAATAATAGCGCCAAATAACAGCGTCAAATAATAGCGCCATATAATAGCCCCAAATATTTTTTGGCGCAAAATATATATATATCGCTAATATATTCATAGCGCCAATATATTCATAGCGCCAAATAATTGTGCCAAATAATTGCGCCAAATAACAGCGCCAAATAAGTGCACCAAATAATTGTGCCAAAAAAATCGCCAAATAATTGCGCCAAATAACAGCACCAAATAATAGCGCCAAATATTTTTTGACGCAAAATATATAAATAGCACCAATATATTCATAGCTCCAAATAATAACGCCAAATAATAGCGTCAAATAGTAGCGCCAAATAATAGCACCATGTAATAGCGCCAAATATTGGCGCCATAGAATAGCACCACACAATAGTGCCAAATAATAGCTCCAATATATTCATAGCACCAAATAAAAGCACCAATATATTCCTAATAGCGCTAATATATTATAGTTCCAAATAATAGCGCCAAATATTTGTGCCAAATATTTGCGTCAAATAAATGCGCCAAATAATTTCTCCATATAATATCGCCAAATATTTTTTGGCGCAAATATTCATAATAGTGCTAAAAAATAGAGCCATAAAATAGCGCCAAATAATAGTGCCAATAATAGCGCCAAATAATAGCACCAATAATAGCGCCAATATATTCATAGCGTGAAATAATAGTGCCAATATATTCATAATAGAGCCAATTTATAATAGCGAGAAATAATAGTGCCAATATATTCATAATAATGCCAATAATAGTGCCAAGAATAGCGCCAATATATTAATAGCGCCATATATTCATAATAGCGCCAATATATTTATAGCGCAAAATAATTGTGCCTAATAATAATGCCAAATAATAGCACCAAATAATTGCACCAAATAATTGCGCCAAATAATAGCACCAAATAAATGCACAAAATAATTGCGCCTAATAACAGCGCCAAATAATAGCACCATATAATAGCGCCAAATATTTTTGGGCACAAAATATATAAATAGCGCCAATACATTACGCCAAATAATTGTGCCAAATAGTTGTGCCAAATAGTTGCGCCTAATAATAGCACTGAATAATAGCGCCATATAATAGCGCCAAATATTTTGTGGCGCCAAATAATCATAATAGCGCCAAATAATAGTGCCAAATAATATCACCAATAATAGCATCAAATTATGGCACCAATAATCACGCCAATATTTTGAGCCAAATAATAGCGCCAATATTTAAACATTCAATAATAGCACCAATAAAAGCGCCAATAATAGCACCAATAATAGCGCCAATAATAGTGCCAATATATAGCGCCAATATATTCATAGCGCCATTTAATATTACCAAATAATAGCGCCATATAATAGTGCCAAATATTAGTGCCATATAATAGCGCCATATAATAGCCCCATATAATAGCGCCAAATAATAGCGTCATATAATAGCGCCAAATATAATAGCGCCAAATAACCACGCCAATATATAGCTTCAAAAATAGCACCAATATATTCATAGCGCCATTTAATAGGGCCAAATAATAGTGCCATATAACAGTGCCAAATATTTATAATAGCGCCAAATAATGACGCCAAATAATAGAGCCAATATTTTGTTCCAATATTTCACACTAATAATATTTAGCGCCAATATTTGGTGCTATTATTTGACGCCAAATAAAAGGGCCAATATTTTAACATTCAATAATAGCGCCAAATAATCATAATAGCACCAATATTTTTACATTCAATATATTTTTAGTGTTATTTTAACATTCAATATAATAATGCCAAATATATTTTCA
The DNA here is from genome assembly GCA_963277665.1 of Viscum album. Classification (NCBI taxonomy): domain Eukaryota; kingdom Viridiplantae; phylum Streptophyta; class Magnoliopsida; order Santalales; family Viscaceae; genus Viscum; species Viscum album. The sequence goes on from OY728127.1 coordinate 902,510,219, forward strand.
TTGTTATTTTAATATTCATAAAAGCACCAATATTTTAATAGTGCCATTATTTTAATAGCACCAATAATAGCGCCAAATAAGAGCGCCAAATATTATTTGGCGCCAAATAATAGTGCCTAAAAATAGTGCCAAAAAACAGTCCCAATATTTTAACATTCATTAATATCACCAAATATTCATAATAGCGCCAATATATTAATAGAGGCAAATAATTGTGCCTAATAATAGAACCAATTAATTGCACCAAATAATTGCGTCAAATATTTGCGCCAAATATTTTTTGGTGCCAAATATTCATAATAGTGCCAAAAAATAGTGCCATATAATAGCGCCAATAATAGTTCCATATAATAGCACCAATAATAGCGCCAATATATTCATAGCGCCAGATAATAGCGCCAATATATTCATAATAGCGCAAATATATTATAGCGCAAAATAATAGCGCCAATATATTCATAATAGTGCCAATAATAGCGCCAATATATTTACAGCGCCAATATATTCATAGCGCCATTTATTCATAATAGCGCCAATATATTTATAGTGCCAAATAATTGTGCCTAAGAATAGCGCCAAATAATAGCAGCAAATAATTACGCCAAATAATAGTGCCAATATTTTTACATTCATTAATAGAGCCAATATATTAATAGCGCCAAATAATAGCGCCTAATAATAGCGTCAAATAAAAGCGCCAAATAATTTCTCCAAATATTTGCGTCCAATAACTGCGCCAAATAATAGCACCAAATAATAGCGCCAAATAATTGTGCCAAATAATAGCGCCATATAATAGCACCAAATTTTTTTTGGCGCCAAATATTCATAATAGCGCCAAAAAATAGTGCCAAATAATAACACCAATAATAGCGCCAATATATTCATGGCGCCAAATAATAGCGCCAATATATTCATAATAGCGCCAATATATAATAGCGCAAATATATTCATAATAGTTCCAATAATAGCGCCAATATATTCATAGCGCCCTTTATTCATAATAGTGCCAATATATTTATAGCGCAAAATAATTTCGCCTAATAATAGCGCCAAATAATAGCCCCAAATAATTGCCTCAAATAATTGCACCAAATAATAGCGCCAAATAATTGCGCAAAATAATTGCATCTAACAACAGTTCAAAATAATAGAACCATATATTTTTTGGCGCAAAATATATAAATTGCGCCAATATATTGCACAAAATTATTGTGCCACATAATTGTGCAAAATAATGGTGCCTAAGAATAGTTCCAAATAATAGCGTAATATAATAGCGCCAAATATTTTTTGGCACCAAATATTCATAATCGTGCCAAATAATTGCACCAATAATAGCGTCAAATTGTGGCGCCAATAATCGCGCTAATATTTGGCGCTATTATTTTGTGGAAAATAATAGCGTCAATATTTAAACATTCAATAATAGTGCCAATAAAAGCACCAATAATAGCGCCAATATATTTATAGTGCCATTTAATAACGCCAAATAATAGCGCCAAATATTAGCACCATATAATAGCGTCATATAATAGCACCATATCATAGCGCCAAATAATAGCGACAAAAATAATGGCGCCAATATATAGTGCCAATAATAGCGCCAATATATTCATAGCGCCATTTAATAAGGCCAAATAATAGAGCCATATAATAGCGCCATATAATAGTGCTATATAATAGCGCCAAAAATAGTGTCATATAATAGCGCCAAATAATAGCGCCAGATTATAGCTTCAAATAATAGCGCCACAAAATATCGCAAAATAGTAACACCAAATATTTGGTGCCAAATATTCATAATATGGCCAAATCATAGCGCAAATAATATTGCCAAATATTAGAGCCAAATATTTATTATAGCGCCAAATATTTGGCTCCATATATTCATAGTAGCGCCAAATATTTTTTGGCACCAAATATCCATAATAGCACCAAACTATAGCGCTAATAAAAGCCCCAAATAATAGCGCCAATATTTGGTGCCAATATCTGGCACCAATAGTATTTGGTGCCAATATTTGGCGCCAAATAACAACGCCAATATTTTAACATTAAATAATAGCACCAAATATTCCTAATAGCTCCAATATTTTAACATTCAATATTTTTTCAGTGTTATTTTAACATTTAATACAATTGCGCCAAATATATTTTCAGTGTTATTTTAATATTCATAATAGCGCCAATATTTTAATAGCACCAATATTTTAATAGTGCCAATAATAGCACCAAATAATGGCGCCAAATATTATTTGGCGCCAAATAATAGCACCAAATAATAGCGCCAATATTTTAACATTCATTAATAACGCCAAATATTCATAATAGTGCCAATATATTAATAGCGGCAAATAATTGCGCCTAATAATATCACCAAATAATTGTGCCAAATATTTGCGCCAAGTAACTGCGCCAAATAAGAGTGCCAAATAATAGCGCCATATAATAGTGCCAAATATTTTATGGCGTCAAATATTCATAATAGATCCAACAAATAGCGCCATATAATAGCCCCAATAATAGCGCCAAATAATAGTGCCAAATAATAGCACCAATAATAGCGCCAAAATATTCATAGCGCCAAACAATAGCACCAATATATTCATAATAGCACTAATATATAATCGCACCAAATAATAGCGCCAATATATTCATAATAGTGCCAATATTAGCGCCAATATATTCATACCTCCATTTATTTATAATAGCGCCAATATATTTATAGCGCCAAATAATTGCGTCTAACAATAGCGCCAAACAATAGCGCCAAATATTTGCGCCAAATAATAGCGCCAATATTTTAACATTCATTAATAGCACCAATATATTAATAGCGCCAAATAATTGCGCCAAATAGCTGCACCAAATAATAGCGCCAAATAATACTGCCAAATAATTGCACCATATAATAGCATCAAATATTTTTTGGCGCCAAATATTCATAATAGCGCCAAGAAATAGCGTCATATAATAGCACCAAATAATTGCGCCTAATAATAGCACCAAATAACACTGCCATATAATAGCGCCAAATATTTTTTGGCGCCAAATATTCATAATAGTTACAAATAATAGCGCCAAAATAATAGCGCCAAATAATAGCGCCAATAATAGCTTCAAATTATGGCGCCAATAATCGCGCCAATATTTGGCGCCAATATTTGGCGCCAATATTTGGCACTATTATTTTGCGCCAAAAAATAGCACCAAAATTTAAACATTCAATAATAGCGCCAATAAAAGCGCCAATAACAGCACCAATAATAGCGCCAATAGTAGTGCCAATATATAGCGCTAATAATAGCGCCAATATATTCATAGCGCCATTTAATAGTGCCAAATAATAGCGCCATATAATAGCGCCAAATATTAGTGTCATATAATAGCGCCATATAATAGCACCATATAATAGCACCAAATAATAGCGCCATATAATAGCGCTTAATATAATAGCTCCAAATAATAGCTTCAATAATTGTGCCAATATATTCATAGCGTCATTTAATAGGGAAAAATAATAGCGCCATATAATAGCGCCAAATATTAGTGCCATATAATAGCACAAAATATTAGGGCCATATAATAGCACCAAATAATCGGGCCAATATATAGCGCCAATAATAGCGCCAATATATTCATAGCGCCATTTAATAGGGCTAAATAGTAGCACCATATAATAGCGCCAAATATTAGGGCCATATAATAGCACCATATAATAGCGCCAAATAATAGCGCCAAATATAATAGCGCCAAATAATAGCGCCAAATAATATCTACAAATAATAGCGCCAAATATATGGTGCCAAATATTTGGCGCCAAATATTCATAGTAAATCCAAATAATAGTGCCAATAATAGCGCCAAATAATAGAGCCAAATATTCATAATAGCGCCAATTATTTGGCGCCATATATTCATAGTACTGCCAAATACTTTTTGGCGCCAAATATTCATAATAGTGCCAAATTATAGCTCCAATAAAAGCACCAAATAATACCGCCAAATAATAGCGCTAATAATATTTGGCGCTATTATTTGGCACCAAATAATAGCGCCAATATTTTAAACTTCAATAATAGCGCCAAATATTCATAATAGCACCAATACTTTAACATTCAATATATTTTCAGTGTTATTTTAATATTCAATATAATAGCACCAAATATATTTTCAGTGTTATTTTAATATTCATAATAGCGCTAAGATTTTAATATCACCAATATTTTAACAATAATTAATAGCGCCAAATATTCATAATAGTTCCAATATATTAATAGCGGCATATAATTGCACCTAATAATAGCGCCAAATAATAGCGCCAAATATTTGCGCCAAATAACTCCGCCAAATAATAGCGCCAAATAACAGCGTCAAATAATAGCGCCATATAATAGCACCAAATATTTTTTGGCGCAAAATATATATATATCGCTAATATATTCATAGCTCCAATATATTCATAGCGCCAAATAATTGTGCCAAATAATTGCGCCAAATAACAGCGCCAAATAAGTGCACCAAATAATTGTGCCAAAAAATCGCCAAATAATTGCGCCAAATAACAGCACCAAATAATAGCGCCAAATATTTTTTGACGCAAAATATATAAATAGCACCAATATATTCATAGCTCCAAATAATAACGCCAAATAATGGCGTCAAATAGTTGCGCCAAATAATTGCGCCAAATAATTACGTCTAACAATAATGCCAAATAATAGTGTCAAATAATTGCGCCAAATAATTGTACAAGATAATTGCGCCAAATAAGTGCGCAAAATAATTTCGCCTAATAACAGCGGCAAATAATAGCACCATATAATAGCGCCAAATATATTTTAGAGAAAAATATATAAATAGCGCCAAATAATTGCACCAAATATTTACGCCAAATAACTACGCCAAATAATAGCCCCAAATAAAACCCACAAATAATACCGCTATATAATAGCGCCAAATATTTTTTGGTGCTAAATATTCATAATAGCGCCAAAAAATAGCACCATATAATAGCGCCAAATAATTGCGCCTAATAATAGCGCCACATAATAGCGCCATATAAAAGTGCCAAATATTTTCTAGCACCAAATAATCATTATAGAGCCAAATAATAGCGCCAAATAATAACGCCAATAATAGTGTCAAATTATGGTGCCAAAAATCGCACCAATATTTGGTGCTATTATTTTGCTCCAAATAGTTGCGCCTAATAATAGCACCAAATAATAGAGACATATAATAGCGCCAAATATTTTTTGGCAAAAAATATTCATAATAGCGCAAAATAATAGTGCCAAATAATAGCGCCAATAATATTGTCAAATTATGGCACCAATAATCGCGCCAATATTTTGAGCCAAATAATAGCGCCAATATTTAAACATTCAATAAAAGCGCCAATAGAATCACTAATAAGAGCCCCAATAATTGTGCCAATATATAGCGCCAATAATAGCCCCAATATATTCATAGCACCATTTAATATTACCAAATAATAGAGCCATATAATAGCGCCAAATATTAGCGCCATATAATAGCGCTATATAATAGAGCCATATAATAGCGCCAAATAATAGCGTCATATAATAGCACCAAACATAATAGCGCCAAATAATCACGCCAATATATAGCTTCAAAAATAGCACCAATATATTCATAGCGCCATTTAATAGGGCCAAATAATAGCGTCATATAACAGCGCCAAATATTTATAATAGCACCAAATAATAGAGCCAATATTTGGTGCCAATATTTCGCACTAATAATATTTAGCGCCAATATTTGGGGCCAATATCTGGCGCTATTATTTGACGCCAAATAATAGCGCCAATATTTTAACATTCAATAATAGCACCAAATAATCATAATAGCACCAATATTTTAACATTCAATATATTTTCAGTGTTATTTTAACATTCAATATAATAGTGCCAAATATATTTTCATTGTTATTTTAATATTCATAATAGCACCAATATTTTAATAGTGCCAATATTTTAATAGCACCAATAATAGCGCCAAATAAGAGCGCCAAATATTATTTGGCGCCAAATAATAGCGCCAAAAAATAGCGCTAAAAAACAGCGCCAATATTTTAACATTCATTAATATCGCCAAATATTCATAATAGCGCCAATATATTAATAGTGGCAAATAATTGAGCCTAATAATAGCGCCAATTAATTGCATCAAATATTTGCGCCAAATATTTTTTGGCGCCAAATATTTTTTGGCGCCAAATATTCATAATAGCGCCAAAAAATAGTGCCATATAATAGCGCCAGTAATAGCGCCAAATAATAGCAACAATAATAGCACCAATATATTCATAGCGCCAAATAATATCGCCAATATATTATAGCGCCAAATAATAGCGCCAATATATTCACAGCGCCAATATATTCATAATAGTGCCAATAATAGCGCCAATATATTCACAACGCCAATATATTCATAGCTTCATTTATTCATAATAGCGCCAATATATTTATAGTGCCAAATAATTGCACCTAAGAATAGCGCCAAATAATAGCGCCAAATAATTGTGCAAAATAATAGCACCAATATTTGAATATTCATTAATAGTGCCAATATATTAATAGCGCCAAATAATAGCGCCAAATAAAAGCGCCAAATAATTGCGCCAAATAATTGCATCAAATAACTACGCCAAATAATAGCGCCAAATAATTGCGCCAAATAATAGCGCCATATAATAGGGACGAATATTTTTTGACGCCAAATATTCATAATAGCGCAAAAAAATAGCACCAATAATAACACCAAATAATAGCACCAATAATAGCGCCAATATATTCATGGCGCCAAATAATAGCGCCAATATATAATAGCGCAAATATATTCATAATAGTGCCAATAATAACACCAATAATGGTGCCAATATATTCATAGCGCCCTTTATTCATAATAGTGCCAATATATTTATAGCGCAAAATAATTGTGCCTAATAATAGCGCCAAATAATAGCACTAAATAATTGAGCCAAATAATTGCGCCAAATCATTCCGCCAAATAATTGCACCTAACAACAACACCAAATAATAGCACCATATAATAGCACCAAATATTTTTTGGCGCAAAATATATAAATAGCGCCAATATATTGCACCAAATAATTGTGCCACATAATTGTACCAAATAATGGCGCCTAAGAATAGTGCCAAATAATAGCGCCATATAATAGCGCCAAATATTTTTTGATGCCAAATATTCATAATCGCGCCAAATAATTGCGCCAGTAATAGCGTCAAATTATGGAGCCAATAATCGCGCTAATATTTGGCGCTATTATTTTGTGGCAAATAATAGCGCCAATATTTAAACATTCAATAATAGTGCCAATAAAAGTTCCAATAACCGCACCAATAATAGCACCAATATGTTCATAGCGCGATTTCATAATGTCAAATAATAGCGCCAAATATTAGCACCATATAATAGCGCCATATAATAGCACCAAATCATAGCACCATATAACAGCGCCAAAAATAATGGCACCAATATATAGCGCCAATAATAGCGCCAATATATTCATTGCGCCATTTAATATGGCCAAATAATAGCGCCATATAATAGCACCAAATATTAGCGCCATATAATAGTGCTATATAATATCACCATATAATAGCGCCAAATAATAGCGCCATATAATAGCGCCAAATATAATAGCGCCAAATAATAGCACTAGATAATAGCTTCAAATAATATCACCACAAAATATCGCAAAATAATAGCACCAAATATTTGGTGCCAAATATTCATAATAGGGCCAAATAATAGCGCAAATAATAGCGCCAAATAATAGATCCAAATATTCATTATAGCGCCAAATATTTTGCACCATATATTCATAGTAGCGCCAAATATTTTTTGGCGCAAAATATTCATAATAGCACCAAATTATAGCGCTAATAAAAGCGCCAAATAATAGTGCCAATAATAGCACCAATATTTGGCGCCAATATTTGGCACCAATAGTATTTGGCGCCAATATTTGGCACTATTATTTGGCGCCAAATAATAACACCAATATTTTAACATTAAATAATAGTACCAAATATTCATAATATCTCCAATATTTTAACATTCAATATTTTTTCAGTATTATTTTAACATTCAATACAATTGCGCCAAATATATTTTCAGTGTTATTTTAATATTCATAATAGCGCCAATATTTTAATAGCGCCAATAATAGCACCAAATAATGGTGCCAAATATTATTTGGTGCCAAATAATAGCGCCAAATAATAGCACCAAATAATAGCGCCAATATTTTAACATTCATTAATAACGCCAAATATTCATAATAGTGCCAACATATTAATAGTGGCAAACAATTGTGCCTAATAATATCGCCAAATATTTTTTTGCACCAAATATTCATAATAGATCCAAAAAATAGCGCCATATAATAGCGCCAATTATAGCGCCAAATAATAGCGCCAAATAATAGCGCTAATAATAGCGCCAATATATTTTTAGCGCCAAACAATAGCGCCAATATATTCATAATAGCGCCAATATATAATAGCGCCAAATAATAGCGCCAGTATATTCATAATAGTGCCAATATTAGTGCCAATATATTCATAGCTCCATTTATTCATAATAGCGCCAATATATTTATAGCGCCAAATAATTGTGCCTAACAATAGCGCCAAACAATAGTGCAAAATGTTTGCGCCAAATAATAGCACCAATACTTTAACATTCATTAATAGTGCCAATATATTAATAGCGCCAAATAATTATGCCAAATATTTTCGCCAAATATTTGCACAAAATAATAGCGCCAAATAATACTGCCAAATAATTGCGCCATATAATAGCGCCAAATATTTTTTGGCGCCAAATATTCATAATAGCGCCAAGAAATAGTGTCATATAATAGCGCCAAATAATTGCGCATACTAATAGCACCAAATAATAGTGCCACATAATAGTGCCAAATATTTTTTGGTGCCAAATATTCATAATTGTGCCAAATAATAGTGCCAAAGTAATAGCGCCAAATAATAGTGCCAATAATTGCTTCAAATTATGGCGCCAATAATCGCGCCAATATTTGGCACTATTATTTTGCGCCAAATAATAGCGTCAATATTTAAACATTCAATAATAGCGCAAATAAAAGCGCCAATAACAGCACCAATAATAGCTTTAATAGTAGTACCAATAGATAGTGCCAATAATAGCGCCAATATATTCCTAGCGCCATTTAATAGCGCTAAATAATAGCGTCATATAATAGCGCCAAAAATTAGTGCAATATTTATCGCCATATAATAGAAAAATATAATAGCGCCAAATAATAGCGCCATATAATAGCGCCAAATAATAGGGCCATATAATAGCACCAAATATAATAGCGCCAAATAATAGCGCCAAATAATAGCACCAAATTATAGTGCCAAATAATATCACCAAATAATAGCACCAAATATTTGGCGCCAATATTCATAATAGCGCCAAATAATAGTGCTAATAATAGTGCCAAATAATATAGCCAAATATTCATAAAAGCACCAAATATTTGGTGCCATATATTCATAGTAGCGCCAAATATTTTTGAGTGCCAAATATTCATAATAGAGCAAAATTATATCGCCAATAAAAGCGCCAAATAATAGCGCCAATAACAGCACCAATACTTGGCGCCAATATTTGGCACCAATAATATTTGGCACCAATATTTGGCACTATTATTTGGCGCCAAATAATAGTGCCAATATTTGAACATTCAATAATAGCGCCAAATATTCATAATAGTGCCAATATTTTATCATTGAATATATTTTCAGTGTTAGTTTAACATTCAATATAATAGCGCCAAATATATTTTCAATGTTATTTTAATATTCATAATAGTACCAATATTTTAATAGCGCCAATAATAGCGCCAAATAATAGCGCTAAATATTATTTTGCCCCAAAAAATAGCGCCAAATAATAGCGCCAAAAAATAGCACCAAAAAATAGCGCCAATATTTTGACATTAATTAATAGCGCCAAATATTCATAATAGCACCAATATATTAATAGCGGCAAATAATTGCGCCTAATAATAGCGCCAAATAATAGCGCCAAATAAGTGCACCAAATATTTGTGCCAAATAACTACGCCAAATAATAGTGCCAAATAATAGCGCCAAATAATAGCGCCAAATAATAGCGCCAAATATTTTTTTGCGCCAAATATTCATAATAGCGCATAAAATAGCATCATATAATAGCACCAATAATAGCACCAAATAATAGCACCAATAATAGCGCCAATATATTCACAGCACAAATATATAATAGCACCAAATAATAGCACCAATATATTCATAATAGTGCCAATAATAACGCCAATATATTCATATCTCTATTTATTCATAATAGGGTCAATATATTTATAACGAAAAATAATTACACATAATAATAGCGCCAAATAATTCCGCCAAATAATTGCGCCAAATAATTACACAAAATAATTGCTCCTAATAACAGTGCCAAATAATAACGCCATATAATAGCTCGAAATATTTTTTGGCACAAAATATAGAAATAGAGCCAATATATTTTTCCAAATAATTCCGCCAAATAATTGCGCCAAATAATTGCGCCTAATAATAGCGCCAAATAATAGCGCCATATAATAGCGCCAAATATTTTTTGGTGCCAAATATTCATAATAGCGCTAAATAATAGCGCCAAATAATAGCGCCAATAATAGCATCAAATTATGGCGCCAATAATCGCGCCAATATTTGACACCAATATTTGGCGCCAAATAATGGTGCTAATATTTAAACATTCAATAATAGTGCCAATAAAAGCACCAATAACATTACCAATAATAGCGCCACTAATAGCACCAATATATAGCTCCAACAATAGCTCCAATATATTCATAGCGTCATTTAATAGCGCCATATAATAGCACCAAATATTAGAGCTATATAATAGCGCCATATAATAGCGCCAAATAATAGTGCCATATAATAGCGCCAAATATAATAGCGCCCAATAATCGCGCCAATATATAGAACCGATAACAGCGCCAATATATTCATAGCGCCATTTAATAGGGCCAAATATTAGGGCCATGTAATAGCGCCAAATATTAGCGCCATATAATAGCACCATATAATAGCGCCAAATAATAGTGCCATATAATATCGCCAAATATAATTGCGCCAAATAGTAGCACCAAATAATAGCGCCAAATAATATCGCCAAATAATAGCACCAAATATTCATAATAGCGCCAAATAATAGCGCCAATAATAGCGCCAAATAATTGAGCCGAATATTCATAATAGCGGAAAATAATAGCACCAAATTATAGCTCCAATAAAAGAGACAATATTTGGCGCCAATATTTGGCACCAATAATATTTGGAACCAATAATTGGCGCCAATATTTGGCGCTATTATTTGGCACCAAATAATAGTGCCAATATTTTTACATTCAATAATTGCGCCAAATATTCCTAATAGCGCCAATATTTTAACATTCAATATATTTTCAGTGTTATTTTAACATTCAATATAATAGCGCCAAATATATATTCAGTGTTATTTTAATATTCATAATAGCGCCAATATTTTAATAGCGCCAATATTTTAATAACGCCAAATAATAGCGCCCAAAAATAGCGCCAAAACATTGCGCCAAAATTTTAACCTTCATTAATCGCACCAAATATTCATAATAACACCAATATATTAATTGCGGAAAATAATTGTGACTAATAATAGCGACAAATAATAGCACCAAATAATTGCGTCAAATATTTTTTGGCACCAAATATTCATAATAGCGCCAAGAAATAGCGCCTAAAAATAGCGCCATATAATAGCTCCAATCATTGCGCCAAATATTAGCGCCAATAATAGCGTCAATATATTCATAGTGCCAAATAATAGCACCAATATATTCATAATAGCGCCAATATATTATAGCGTTAAATAATAGAGCCAGTATATTCATAATAGTGCCAATAATAGCACCAATAATAGCGCCAATATTTTCATAGTTCTATTTATTCCTAATAGCGGCAATATATTTATAGCGCCAAATAATTGCACCTAATAATAGCACCAAATAATTGTGCCAAATAATAGTGCCAATATTTTAACATTCATTAATAGCACCAAAAATTTATAACAGCACCAAATAAGCGCGCCTAATAATAGCACCAAATAATATCGTCAAATAAGTGCGCCAACTATTTGAGCCAAATAACTGTGCCAAATAATAGCACCATATAATAGAGCCAAATATTTTTTGGCGCCCAATATTCATAATAAAGCCAAAAAATAGCAACAAAAAATAGCACTAAAAAATAGCGCCAATAATAGCTCCAAATAATAGCGCCAATATATTCCTAGCGCCAATATATTCATAATAGCCCCAATATATAATAGCGGCAAATAATAGACCCAATATATTCATAATAGTTCCAATAATAGCGCCAATAATAGCACCAATATATTCATAGTGCCATTTATTCATAATAGCGCCAATATATTTATAGTACAAAACAATTGCGCTTATTAATAGTGCAAAATAATAGCGCCAAATAATTGCGCCAAATAATTGCGCCAAATAATTGTGCAAAATAATTGCACCTAATACCAACGCCAAATAATAGCGCCATATAATAGGGCCAAATATTTTTTCGAACAAAATATATAAATAGCGCCAATATATTGCGCCAAATAATTGCACCAAATAATTTTGCCAAATAATTGCGCCATATACTTATGCCTAATAATAGCGCCAAATAATAGTGCCATATAAAAGCGCCAAATATTTTTTGGTGCCAAATATTCATAAGAGCGCCAAATAATAGGGCCAAATAATATCCCCAATAATAGCATCAAATTATGGCGCCAATAATTGCGCCAATATTTGGCTCTATTATTTTGCGCCAAATAATTGCGCCAATATTTAAACATTCAATAATAGCTCTAATAAAAGTGCCAATAACAGCACCAATAATAGCACCAATAATAGCGCCAATATATTAATAGCGTCATTTAATAGCGCCAAATAATAGCGCCATATAATAGCGCCAAATATTAACACCATATAATAGTGCCATATAAAGCACCAAGTCATAACGCCATATAATGGCGCCAAATATAATAGCGCCAAATAATAGTGCCAATATATAGCGCCAATAATAGTGCCATTTAATAGGGCCAAATAATAGCGCCATATAATAGCGCCAAAATATTAGCGCCAAATATTAGAGCCATATAAGAGCACTATATAATAGCGCTATATAACAGTGCCAATTAATAGAGCCATATAATAGCGCCACCCAATAGCGCCAGATAATAGCGCCAAATAATATCCCCAAATAATAGCACCAAATATTTGGGACCAAATATTTATAATAGCGCCAAATAATAGCGTCAAATAATAGCCGAAATAATAGCGCCAAATAATAGATCCAAATATTCATAATAGCGCCAAATATTTGGCGCCTTATATTCATAGTAGCGCCAAATATTTTTTGGCGCCAAATATTCAGAATAGATCCAATATTTTAACATTCAATATATTTTCAATGTTTTTTTAACATTTAATATAATAGCGCCAAATATATTTTCAATGTTATTTTAATATTCATAATAGCGCCAATATTTTAATAGCACCAATATTTTAATAGCGCCAATAATAGCGCCAAAGAATGGAGAAAAATATTATTTGGTGCCAAATAATAGCACCAATATTTTAACATTCATTAATAGCACCAAATATTAATAATAGTGCCAATGTATTAATAGCGGCATATAATTGCGCCTAATAATACGCCAAATAATAGCGCCAAATAATTACACCAAATAATTGCACCAAATAACTGTCCCAAATAACTGCGCCAAATAATATCGCTAAATAATAGTGCCATATAATAGCGTCAAATATTTTTTGGCGCCAAATATTCATAATAGAACCAAAAAATACCACCAAAAAAAAGCACCAATAATAGCGCCAAATAATAGCGCCAATAATAGTGCCAATATATTCATAGCGCCAAATAATAGTGCCAATATATTCCTAATAGCGCCAATATACAATAACGCCAAATAATAGCACCAGTATATTCATAATAGTGCCCATATTTGCGCCAGTATATTCATAGCGCCATTTATTTATAATAGCACCAATATATTTATTACGCCAAATAATTGCACCTAATAATAGCGCCAAATAATTGTGCCAAAAAAAAGCGCCAATATTTTAACATTCATTAACAGCGCCAAATATTCATAAGAGCGCCAATATATTAATAGCGCCAAATAATTGCACCTAAAAATAGCGCCAAATATTTTCACCAAATAACTGCGTCAAATAATAGCGTCAAATAATATCGCCAAATAATAGTACCATATAATGGCGCCAAATATTTTTTGGCGCCAAATATTCATAACAGTGCAAAAAAATAGCACAAAAAAATAGCGCCAAATAATAGTACCAATAATAGCACCAAATAATAGCGGAAATAATAACGACAATATATTCATTGCACCAAATAATAGCGCCAATATAGTAATAATAGTGCCAATATATAATAGCGCCAAATAATAGCGCCAATATATTCATAATAGTGCCAATAATAGCGCCAATAATAGCGCCAATATATTCATAGCTCCATTTATTCATAATAGTGGCAATATATTGATAGCGCAAAATAATAGCGCCAAATAATAGCGCCAAATAATAGAGTCAAATAATTGCGCCAAATATATGCGTCTAATAACAGCGCGAAATAATAGCGCCACATAATAGCGACAAATAGTTTTTGGCGAAAATATATAAATAACAGCAATATATTGCTCCAAATAATTACGCCAAATAATTGCGCCAAATAATTGTGCCAAATAATTACGCCTAATAATAGCGCCAAATAATAGCACCATTTAATAACGCCAAATAGTTTTTGTAGCCAAATATTCATAATAGCGCCAAATAGTAGCACCAAATAATAGCGCCAAATAATAGAGCCAATAATAGCGTCAAATTATAGGACCAATATTTGGCGCTATTATTTTGCACCAAATAATATCGCCTATATTTAAACATTCAATAATAGCCCCAATATAAGTGCCAATAACAGCCCCAATAATAGTGCCAACAACAGCGCCATTATATAGCACCAACAATAGCGCCAATATATTCATAGCGCCATTTAATAACGCCAAATAATAGCGCCATGTAATAGCGCCAAATTTTGGCGCCATAGAATAGCACCACACAATAGTGCCAAGTAATAGCTCCAATATATTCATAGCGCCAAATAAAAGCACCAATATATTCCTAATAGCGCCAATATATTATAGTGCCAAATAATAGCGCCAAATATTTGTGCCAAATATTTGCGTCAAATAAATGCGCTAAATAATTTCTCCATATAATCTCGCCAAATATTTTTTGGCACCAAATATTCATAATAGCGCTAAAAAATAGAGCCATAAAATAGCGCCAAATAATAGCGCCAATAATAGCGCCAAATAATAGCACCAATAATAGCGCCAATATATTCATAGCGTGAAATAATAGCGCCAATATATTCATAATAGAGCCAATTTATAATAGCGAGAAATAATAGTGCCAATATATTCATAATAATGCCAATAATAGTGCCAAGAATAGCGCCATATATTCATAATAGCGCCAATATATTTATAGCGCAAAATAATTGTGCCATATAATAATGCCAAATAATAGCACCAAATAATTGCACCAAATAATTGTGCCAAATAATAGCACCAAATAAATGCGCAAAATAATTGCGCCTAATAACAGCGCCAAATAATAGCACCATATAATAGCGCCAAATATTTTTGGGCACAAAATATATAAATAGCGCCAATATATTGCGCCAAATAATTGCGCCAAATAGTTGCGCCAAATAGTTGCGCCTAATAATAGCACTGAATAATAGCGCCATATAATAGCGCCAAATATTTTTTGGCGCCAAATATTCATAATAGCGCAAAATAATAGTGCCAAATAATAGCACCAATAATAGCATCAAATTATGACACCAATAATCACGCCAATATTTTGAGCCAAATAATAGCGCCAATATTTAAACATTCAATAATAGCACCAATAAAAGCGCCAATAATAGCACCAATAAAAGCGCCAATAATAGTGCCAATATATAGCGGCAATATATTCATAGCGCCATTTAATATTACCAAATAATAGCGCCATATAATAGCGCCAAATATTAACGCCATATAATAGCGCCACATAATAGCACCATATAATAGCGCCAAATAATAGCGTCATATAATAGCGCCAAATATAATAGCGCCAAATAATCACGCCAATATATAGCTTCAAAAATAGCACCAATATATTCATAGCTCCATTTAATAGGTCCAAATAATAGTGTCATATAACAGTGCCAAATATTTATAATAGCGCCAAATAATGACGCCAAATAATAGAGCCAATATTTTGTTCCAATATTTCACACTAATAATATTTAGCGCCAATATTTGGTGCTATTATTTGACGCCAAATAAAAGCGCCAATATTTTAACATTCAATAATAGCGCCAAATAATCATAATAGCGCCAATATTTTTACATTCAATATATTCATAGCGCCAAATAATAGCGCCAATATTTTTTGGTGCCAAATATTCATAATAGTGCCAAAAAATAGTGCCATATAATAGCGCTAATAATAGTGCCATATAATAGCACCAATAATAGCGCCAATATATTCATAGCGCCAAATAATAGCGCCAATATATTCATAATAGCGCAAATATATTATAGCGCAAAATAATAGCGCCAATATATTCATAATAGTGCCAATAATAGCGCCAATATATTCACAACGCCAATATATTCATAGCGCCATTTATTCATAATAGCGCCTATATATTTATAGTGCCAAATAATTGTGCATAAGAATAGCGCCAAATAATAGCAGCAAATAATTGTGCCAAATAATAGTGCCAATATTTTTACATTCATTAATAGAGCCAATATATTAATAGCGCCAAATAATAGCGCCTAATAATAGCATCAAATAAAAGCGCCAAATAATTTCGCCAAATATTTGCGTCCAATAACTGTGCCAAATAATAGCACCAAATAATAGCGCCAAATAATTGTGCCAAATAATAGCGCCATATAATAGCGCCAAATTTTTTTTGGCGCCAAATATTCATAATAGCGCCAAAAAAAAGCGCCAAATAATAACACCAATAATAGCGCCAATATATTCATGGCGCCAAATAATAGCGCCAATATATTCATAATATCGCCAATATATAATAGCGCAAATATATTCATAATAGTTCCAATAATAGCGCCAATATATTCATAGCGCCCTTTATTCATAATAGTGCCAATATATTTATAGCGCAAAATAATTTCGCCTAACAATAGCGCCAAATAATAGCCCCAAATAATTGCCTCAAATAATTGCGCCAAATAATTGCGCCAAAAAATTGCGCAAAATAATTGCATCTAACAACAGCGCCAAATAATAGAACCATATATTTTTTGGCGCAAAATATATAAATTGCGCCAATATATTGCACAAAATTATTGTGCCACATAATTGTGAAAAATAATAGTGCCTAAGAATAGTTCCAAATTATAGCGTAATATAATAGCGCCAAATATTTTTTGGCACCAAATATTCATAATCGTGCCAAATAATTGCACCAATAATAGCGTCAAATTGTGGCGCCAATAATCGCGCTAATATTTGGCGCTATTATTTTGTGGAAAATAATAGCGTCAATATTTAAACATTCAATAATAGTGCCAATAAAAGCACCAATAATAGCGCCAATATATTCATAGTGCCATTTAATAACGCCAAATAATAGCGCCAAATATTTGCACCATATAATAGCGCCATATAATAGCACCAAATCATAGCGCCAAATAATAGCGACAAAATTAATGGCGCCAATATATAGTGCCAATAATAGCGCCAATATATTCATAGCGCCATTTAATAAGGCCAAATAATAGAGCCATATAATAGCGCCATATAATAGTGCTATATAATAGCGCCAAATAATAGTGTCATATAATAGCGCCAAATATAATAGCGCCAAATAATAGCGCCAGATTATAGCTTCAAATAATAGCGCCACAAAATATCGCAAAATAGTAACACCAAATATTTGGTGCCGAATATTCATAATATGGCCAAATCATAGCGCAAATAATATTGCCAAATATTAGAGCCAAATATTCATTATAGCGCCAAATATTTGGCTCCATATATTCATAGTAGCGCCAAATATTTTTTGGCACCAAATATTCATAATAGCACCAAACTATAGCGCTAATAAAAGCCCCAAATAATAGTGCCAATAATAGCGCCAATATTTGGTGCCAATATCTGGCACCAATAGTATTTGGTGCCAATATTTGGCGCCAAATAACAACGCCAATATTTTAACATTAAATAATAGCACCAAATATTCCTAATAGCTCCAATATTTTAACATTCAATATTTTTTCAGTGTTATTTTAACATTTAATACAATTGCGCCAAATATATTTTCAGTGTTATTTTAATATTCATAATAGCGCCAATATTTTAATAGCACCAATATTTTAATAGCGCCAATAATAGCACCAAATAATGGCGCCAAATATTATTTGGCGCCAAATAATAGCACCAAATAATAGCGCCAATATTTTAACATTCATTAATAACGCCAAATATTCATAATAGTGCCAATATATTAATAGCGGCAAATAATTGCGCCTAATAATATCGCCAAATAATTGTGCCAAATATTTGCGCCAAATAACTGCGCCAAATAAGAGTGCCAAATAATAGCGCCATATAATAGTGCCAAATATTTTATGGCGCCAAATATTCATAATAGATCCAACAAATAGCGCCATATAATAGCGCCAATAATAGCGCCAAATAATAGTGCCAAATAATAGCACCAATAATAGCGCCAATATATTCATAGCGCCAAACAATAGCACCAATATATTCATAATAGCACCAATATATAATCGCACCAAATAATAGCGCCAGTATATTCATAATAGTGCCAATATTAGCGCCAATATATTCATAGCTCCATTTATTTATAATAGCGCCAATATATTTATAGCGCCAAATAATTGCGCCTAACAATAGCGCCAAACAATAGCGCCAAATATTTGCGCCAAATAATAGCGCCAAATAATAGCGCCAATATTTTAACATTCATTAATAGCACCAATATATTAATAGCGCCAAATAATTGCGCCAAATAGCTACACCAAATAATAGCGCCAAATAATACTGCCAAATAATTGCACCATATAATAGCATCAAATATTTTTTGGCGCCAAATATTCATAATAGCGCCAAGAAATAGCGTCATATAATAGCACCAAATAATTGCGCCTAATAATAGCGCCAAATAACACTGCCATATAATAGCGCCAAATATTTTTTGGCGCCAAATATTCATAATAGTTACAAATAATAGCGCCAAAATAATAGCGCCAAATAATAGCGCCAATAATAGCTTCAAATTATGGCGCCAATAATCGCGCCAATATTTGGCGCCAATATTTGGCACTATTATTTTGTGCCAAAAAATAGCACCAAAATTTAAACATTCAATAATAGCGCCAATAAAAGCACCAATAACAGCACCAATAATAGCGCCAATAGTAGTGCCAATATATAGCGCCAATAATAGCGCCAATATATTCATAGCGCCATTTAATAGTGCCAAATAATAGCGCCATATAATAGCGCCAAATATTAGTGCCATATAATAGCGCCATATAATAGCACCATATAATAGCACCAAATAATAGCGCCATATAATAGCGCTTAATATAATAGCGCCAAATAATAGCGTCAATAATTGCGCCAATATATTCATAGCGTCATTTAATAGGTAAAAATAATAGCGCCATATAATAGCGCCAAATATTAGTGCCATATAATAGCACAAAATATTAGGGCCATATAATAGCACCAAATAATCGGGCCAATATATAGCGCCAATAATAGCGCCAATATATTCATAGCGCCATTTAATAGGGCTAAATAGTAGCACCATATAATAGCGCCAAATATTAGGGCCATATAATAGCACCATATAACAGCGCCAAATAATAGCGCCAAATATAATAGCGCCAAATAATATCTACAAATAATAGCGCCAAATATATGGTTCCAAATATTTGGCGCCAAATATTCATAGTAAATCCAAATAATAGTGCCAATAATAGCGCCAAATAATAGAGCCAAATATTCATAATAGCGCCAATTATTTGGCGCCATATATTCATAGTACTGCCAAATACTTTTTGGTGCCAAATATTCATAATAGTGCCAAATTATAGCTCCAATAAAAGCGCCAAATAATACCGCCAAATAATAGCGGTAATAATATTTGGCGCTATTATTTGGCACCAAATAATAGCGCCAATATTTTAAACTTCAATAATAGCGCCAAATATTCATAATAGCACCAATACTTTAACATTCAATATATTTTCAGTGTTATTTTAATATTCAATATAATAGCACCAAATATATTTTCAGTGTTATTTTAATATTCATAATAGCGCTAAGATTTTAATATCACCAATATTTTAACATTAATTAATAGCGCCAAATATTCATAATAGTTCCAATATATTAATAGCGGCATATAATTGCACCTAATAATAGCGCCAAATAATAGCGGCAAATATTTGCGCCAAATAACTCCGCCAAATAATAGCGCCAAATAACAGCGTCAAATAATAGCGCCATATAATAGCACCAAATATTTTTTGGCGCAAAATATATATATATCGCTAATATATTCATAGCGCCAATATATTCATAGCGCCAAATAATTGTGCCAAATAATTGCGCCAAATAACAGCGCCAAATAAGTGCACCAAATAATTGTGCCAAAAAAATCGCCAAATAATTGCGCCAAATAACAGCACCAAATAATAGCGCCAAATATTTTTTGACGCAAAATATATAAATAGCACCAATATATTCATAGCTCCAAATAATAACGCCAAATAATAGCGTCAAATAGTAGCGCCAAATAATAGCACCATGTAATAGCGCCAAATATTGGCGCCATAGAATAGCACCACACAATAGTGCCAAATAATAGCTCCAATATATTCATAGCACCAAATAAAAGCACCAATATATTCCTAATAGCGCTAATATATTATAGTTCCAAATAATAGCGCCAAATATTTGCGTCAAATAAATGCGCCAAATAATTTCTCTATATAATATCGCCAAATATTTTTTGGCGCAAATATTCATAATAGCGCTAAAAAATAGAGCCATAAAATAGCGCCAAATAATAGTGCCAATAATAGCGCCAAATAATAGCACCAATAATAGCGCCAATATATTCATAGCGTGAAATACTAGTGCCAATATATTCATAATAGAGCCAATTTATAATAGCGAGAAATAATAGTGCCAATATATTCATAATAATGCCAAGAATAGCGCCAATATATTAATAGCGCCATATATTCATAATAGCGCCAATATATTTATAGCGCAAAATAATTGTGCCTAATAATAATGCCAAATAATAGCACCAACTAATTGCACCAAATAATTGCGCCAAATAATAGCACCAAATAAATGCACAAAATAATTGCGCCTAATAACAGCGCCAAATAATAGCACCATATAATAGCGCCAAATATTTTTGGGCACAAAATATATAAATAGCGCCAATACATTACGCCAAATAATTGTGCCAAATAGTTGTGCCAAATAGTTGCGCCTAATAATAGCACTGAATAATAGCGCCATATAATAGCGCCAAATATTTTGTGGCGCCAAATAATCATAATAGCGCCAAATAATAGTGCCAAATAATAGCACCAATAATAGCATCAAATTATGGCACCAATAATCACGCCAATATTTTGAGCCAAATAATAGCGCCAATATTTAAACATTCAATAATAGCACCAATAAAAGCGCCAATAATAGCACCAATAATAGCGCCAATAATAGTGCCAATATATAGCGCCAATATATTCATAGCGCCATTTAATATTACCAAATAATAGCGCCATATAATAGTGCCAAATATTAGTGCCATATAATAGCGCCATATAATAGCCCCATATAATAGCGCCAAATAATAGCGTCATATAATAGCGCCAAATATAATAGCGCCAAATAACCACGCCAATATATAGCTTCAAAAATAGCACCAATATATTCATAGCGCCATTTAATAGGGCCAAATAATAGTGCCATATAACAGTGCCAAATATTTATAATAGCGCCAAATAATGACGCCAAATAATAGAGCCAATATTTTGTTCCAATATTTCACACTAATAATATTTAGCGCCAATATTTGGTGCTATTATTTGACGCCAAATAAAAGGGCCAATATTTTAACATTCAATAATAGCGCCAAATAATCATAATAGCACCAATTTTTTACATTCAATATATTTTTAGTGTTATTTTAACATTCAATATAATAATGCCAAATATATTTTCATTGTTATTTTAATATTCATAAAAGCACCAATATTTTAATAGTGCCATTATTTTAATAGCACCAATAATAGCGCCAAATAAGAGCGCCAAATATTATTTGGCGCCAAATAATAGTGCCTAAAAATAGTGCCAAAAAACAGTCCCAATATTTTAACATTCATTAATATCACCAAATATTCATAATAGCGCCAATATATTAATAGAGGCAAATAATTGTGCCTAATAATAGAACCAATTAATTGCACCAAATAATTGCGTCAAATATTTGCGCCAAATATTTTTTGGTGCCAAATATTCATAATAGTGCCAAAAAATAGTGCCATATAATAGCGCCAATAATAGTTCCATATAATAGCACCAATAATAGCACCAATATATTCATAGCGCCAGATAATAGCGCCAATATATTCATAATAGCGCAAATATATTATAGCGCAAAATAATAGCGCCAATATATTCATAATAGTGCCAATAATAGCGCCAATATATTTATAGCGCCAATATATTCATAGCGCCATTTATTCATAATAGCGCCAATATATTTATAGTGCCAAATAATTGTGCCTAAGAATAGCGCCAAATAATAGCAGCAAATAATTGCGCCAAATAATAGTGCCAATATTTTTACATTCATTAATAGAGCCAATATATTAATAGCGCCAAATAATAGCGCCTAATAATAGCGTCAAATAAAAGCGCCAAATAATTTCTCCAAATATTTGCGTCCAATAACTGCGCCAAATAATAGCACCAAATAATAGCGCCAAATAATTGTGCCAAATAATAGCGCCATATAATAGCGCCAAATTTTTTTTGGCGCCAAATATTCATAATAGAGCCAAAAAATAGTGCCAAATAATAACACCAATAATAGCGCCAATATATTCATGGCGCCAAATAATAGCGCCAATATATTCATAATAGCGCCAATATATAATAGCGCAAATATATTCATAATAGTTCCAATAATAGCGCCAATATATTCATAGCGCCCTTTATTCATAATAGTGCCAATATATTTATAGCGCAAAATAATTTCGCCTAATAATAGCGCCAAATAATAGCTCCAAATAATTGCCTCAAATAATTGCACCAAATAATAGCGCCAAATAATTGCGCAAAATAATTGCATCTAACAACAGTTCAAAATAATAGAACCATATATTTTTTGGTGCAAAATATATAAATTGCGCCAATATATTGCACAAAATTATTGTGCCACATAATTGTGCAAAATAATGGTGCCTAAGAATAGTTCCAAATAATAGCGTAATATAATAGCGCCAAATATTTTTTGGCACCAAATATTCATAATCATGCCAAATAATTGCACCAATAATAGCGTCAAATTGTGGCGCCAATAATCGCGCTAATATTTGGCGCTATTATTTTGTGGAAAATAATAGCGTCAATATTTAAACATTCAATAATAGTGCCAATAAAAGCACCAATAATAGCGCCAATATATTTATAGTGCCATTTAATAACGCCAAATAATAGCGCCAAATATTAGCACCATATAATAGCGTCATATAATAGCACCAAATCATAGCGCCAAATAATAGCGACAAAAATAATGGCGCCAATATATAGTGCCAATAATAGCGCCAATATATTCATAGCGCCATTTAATAAGGCCAAATAATAGAGCCATATAATAGCGCCATATAATAGTGCTATATAATAGCGCCAAAAATAGTGTCATATAATAGCGCCAAATATAATAGCGCCAAATAATAGCGCCAGATTATAGCTTCAAATAATAGCGCCACAAAATATCGCAAAATAGTAACACCAAATAAAAGCGCCAAATAATTTCGCCAAATATTTGCGTCCAATAACTGTGCCAAATGATAGCACCAAATAATAGCGCCAAATAATTGTGCCAAATAATAGCGCCATATAATAGCGCCAAATTTTTTTTGGCGCCAAATATTCATAATAGCGCCAAAAAAAAGCGCCAAATAATAACACCAATAATAGCGCCAATATATTCATGGCGCCAAATAATAGCGCCAATATATTCATAATATCGCCAATATATAATAGCGCAAATATATTCATAATAGTTCCAATAATAGCGCCAATATATTCATAGCGCCCTTTATTCATAATAGTGCCAATATATTTATAGCGCAAAATAATTGCGGCTAATAATAGCGCCAAATAATAGCCCCAAATAATTGCCTCAAATAATTGCGCCAAATAATTGCGCCAAAAAATTGCGCAAAATAATTGCATCTAACAACAGCGCCAAATAACAGAACCATATATTTTTTGGTGCAAAATATATAAATAGCGCCAATATATTGCACAAAATTATTGTGCCACATAATTGTGCAAAATAATGGTGCCTAATAATAGTGCCAAATAATAGCGTAATATAATAGCGCCAAATATTTTTTGGCACCAAATATTCATAATCGCGCCAAATAATTGCGCCAATAATAGCGTCAAATTGTGGCGCCAATAATCGCGCTAATATTTGGCGCTATTATTTTGTGGCAAATAATAGCGTCAATATTTAAACATTCAATAATAGTGCCAATAAAAGCACCAATAATAGCACCACTAATAGCGCCAATATATTCATAGTGCCATTTAATAACGCCAAATAATAGCGCCAAATATTTGCACCATATAATAGCGCCATATAACAGCACCAAATCATAGTGCCAAATAATAGCGGCAAAATTAATGGCGCCAATATATAGTGCCAATAATAGCGCCAATATATTAATAGCGCCATTTAATAGGGCCAAATAATAGAGCCATATAATAGCGCCATATAATTGTGCTATATAGTAGCGCCAAATAATAGTGCCATATAATAGCGCCAAATATAATAGCGCCAAATAATAGCGCCAGATTATAACTTCAAATAATAGCACCACAAAATATCGCAAAATAGTAGCACCAAATATTTGGTGCCAAATATTCATAATATGGCCAAATCATAGCGCAAATAATATTGCCAAATATTAGAGCCAAATATTCATTATAGCGCCAAATATTTGGCTCCATATATTCATAGTAGCGCCAAATATTTTTTGGCACCAAATATTCATAATAGCACCAAATTATAGCGCTAATAAAAGCGCCAAATAATAGCGCCAATAATAGCGCCAATATTTGGTGCCAATATCTGGCACCAATAGTATTTGGCGCCAATATTTGGCACCAAATAAAAACGCCAATATTTTAACATTAAATAATGGCACCAAATATTCCTAATAGCTCCAATATTTTAACATTCAATATTTTTTCAGTGTTATTTTAACATTTAATACAGTTGCTCCAAATATATTTTCAGTGTTATTTTAATATTCATAATAGCGCCAATATTTTAATAGCACCAATATTTTAATAGCGCCAATAGTAGCACCAAATAATGGCGCCAAATATTATTTGGAGCCAAATAATAGCGCCAAATAATAGCACCAAATAATAGCGCCAATATTTTAACTTTCATTAATAACGCCAAATATTCATAATAGTGCCAATATATTAATAGCGGCAAATAATTGCGCCTAATAATATCACCAAATAATTGTGCCTAATATTTGCGCCAAATAACTGCGCCAAATAAGAGTGCCAAATAATAGCGCCATATAATAGTGCCAAATATTTTATGGCGCCAAATATTTATAATAGATCCAACAAATAGCGCCACATAATAGCGCCAATAATAGCGCCAAATAATAGTGCCAAATAATAGCACCAATAATAGCGCCAATATATTCATAGTGCCAAACAATAGCACCAATATATTCATAATAGCACCAATATATAATCGCACCAAATAATAGCGCTAGTATATTCATAATAGTGCCAATATTAGTGCCAATATATTCATAGCTCCATTTATTCATAATAGCGCCAATATATTTATAGCGCCAAATAATTGCGCCTAACAGTAGCGCCAAACAATAGAGCCAAACAATAGCGCCAAATAATTGCGCCAAATAGCTGCACCAAATAATAGTGCCAAGTAATACTGCCAAATAATTGCACCATATAATAGCATCAAATATTTTTTGGCTCCAAATATTCATAATAGCGCCAAGAAATAGCGTCATATAATAGCACCAAATAATTGCGCCTAATAATAGCGCCAAATAACACTGCCATATAATAGCGCCAAATATTTTTTGGCGCCAAATATTCATAATAGTTACAAATAATAGCGCCAAAATAATAGCGCCAAATAATAGCGCCAATAATAGCTTCAAATTATGGCGCCAATAATCGCGCCAATATTTGGCGCCAATATTTGGTACTATTATTTTGTGCCAAAAAATAGCACCAAAATTTATACATTCAATAATAGCGCCAATAAAAGCACCAATAACAACACCAATAATAGCGCCAATAGTAGTGCCAATATATAGCGCCAATAATAGCGCCAATATATTCATAGCGCCATTTAATAGTGCCAAATAATAGCGCCATATAATAGCGCCAAATATTAGTGCCATATAATAGCGCCATATAATAGCACCATATAATAGCACCAAATAATAGCGCCATATAATAGCGCTTAATATAATAGCGCCAAATAATAGCACCAATAATTGCGCCAATATATTCATAGCGTCATTTAATAGGGCAAAATAATAGCGCCATATAATAGCGCCAAATATTAGCGCCATATAATAGCACCAAATATTAGCGCGATATAATAGCTCCAAATAATAGGGCCATATAATAGCGTCAAATATAATAACGCCAAATAACAGCGCCAAATAATAG
Source organism: Viscum album (assembly GCA_963277665.1). Lineage (NCBI taxonomy): Eukaryota > Viridiplantae > Streptophyta > Magnoliopsida > Santalales > Viscaceae > Viscum > Viscum album. The sequence continues at coordinate 902,537,508 of OY728127.1, forward strand.
CGCCAAATAATAGCGCCAAATAATAGTGCCAAATAATAGCGTCAATAATAGCATCAAATAATAGAGTCAAATATTCATAAAAGCACCAAATATTTGGCGCCATATATTCATAGTAGCGCCAAATATTTTTTAGTGCCAAATATTCATAATAGAGCCAAATTATATCGCCAATAAAAGCGCCAAATAATAGTGCCAATAACAGCACCAATACTTGGCGCCAATATTTGGCACCAATAATATTTGGCGCCAAATAATAGTGTCAATATTTTAACATTCAATAATAGCACCAAATATTCATAATAGCTCCAATATTTTAACATTGAATATATTTTCAGTGTTATTTTAACATTCAATATAATAGCGCCAAATATATTTTCAGTTTTATTTTAATATTAATAATAGTGCCAATATATTAATAGCACCAATAATAGTGCCAAATAATAGCACGAAATATTATTTTGCCCCAAAAATAACGCCAAATAATAGCGCCAAAAAATAGCGCCAATATTTTAACATTAATTAATACCGCCAAATATTCATAATAGCACCAATATATTAACAGCGGAAAATAATTACTCCTAATAATAGCGCCAAATAATAGGGGTAAATAAGCGCGCCAAATATTTGCGCCAAATAACTACGCCAAATAATAGTGCCAAATAATAGCGCCAAATAATAGCGCCAAATATTGTTTTGCGCCAAATATTCATAATAGCGCCAAAAAATAGCATCATATAATAGCGCCAATAATAGCTCCAAATAATAGCACCAATAATAGTGCCAATATATTCATAGTGAAAATATATAATAGTACCAAATAATAGCACCAATATATTAATAATAGTACCAATAATAGCGCTAATATATTCATAGCGCTATTTATTCATAATAGCTCCAATATATTTATAACGCAAAATAATTACACATAATAATAGCGCCAAATAATTGTGCCAAATAATTGCTCCAAATAATTGTGGCAAATAATTGCACAAAATAATTGTGCTTAATAACAGTGCCAAATAATAACGCCATATAATAGCACCAAATATTTTTTGGCACAAAATATATAAATAGCACCAATATATTTTTCCAAATAATTTCGCCAAATAATTGCACCAAATAATTGCGCCAAATAATTGCGCATAATAATAGCGCCAATAATAGCACCATATAATAGCGCCAAATATTTTTGGTGCCAAATATTCATAATAGTGCCAAATAATGGCGCCAAATAATAGCATCAAATTATGGCGCCAATAATCGCGCCAATATTTGGCACCAATATTTGGCGCCAAATAATAGCTCCAATATTTAAACATTCAAGAATAGTGCCAATAAAAGCACCAATAACAGCACCAATAATAGCGCCAATATATAGTGCCAATAATAGCGCCAATATATTCATAGCGCCATTTAATAGCACCATATAATAGCGCCAAATATTAGTGCCATATAATAGCACCATATAATAGCGCCATATAATAGCGCCAAATAATAGTGCCAAATATAATAGCGCCCAATAATCGCGCCAATATATAGCACCAATAATAGCGCCAATATATTCATAGCGCCATTCAATAGGGCCAAATAATAGGGCCATGTAATAGCACCACATATTAGCACCATATAATAGCACCATATAATAGCGCCAAATAATAGCACCATGTAATAGCGCAAAATATAGTTACGCCAAATAGTAGCACCAAATTATAGCGCCAAATAATATCGCCAAATAATAGCGCCAAATATTTCACGCCAAATATTCATAATAGCGCCAAATAATAGTGCCAATAATAGCGCCAAATAATAGAGCCAAATATTCATAATAGCGCCAAATTATAGCTCCAATAAAAGAGACAATATTTGGCGCCAATATTTGGCACCAATACTTGGCGCCAATATTTGGCGCTATTATTTGGCACCAAATAATAGCGCCAATATTTTGACATTCAATAATAGCGCCAAATATTCCTAATAGCGCCAATATTTTTACATTCAATATATTTTCAGTGTTATTTTAACATTCAATATAATAGCGCCAAATATATATTCTGTGTTATTTTAATATTCATAATAGCGCCAATATTTTAATAGCGCGATTATTTTAATAGGTCCAAATAAGAGCACCAAATATTATTTGGCGCCAAATAATAGCACCAAATAATAGCACCCAAAAATAGCACCAAAACATTGCGCCAAAATTTTAACCTTCATTAATAGCGCCAAATATTCAAAATAGCGCCAATATATTAATAGCGGCAAATAATTGTGACTAAAAATAGCGCCAAATAATAGCGCCAAATATTTGCACCAAATATTTTTTGGCACCAAATATTCATTATAGCGCCAAACAATAGCGCCATATAATTGCGCCAATCATAGCACCAAATATCAGCGCCAATAATAGCACCAATATCTTCATAGCGCCAAATAATAGCACCAATATATTCATAATAGTGCCAATATATTATAGCGTCAAATAATAGAGCCAGTATATTCATAATAGTGCCAATAATAGCGCCAATAATAGCCCCAATATTTTCATAGTGCCATTTATTCATAATAGCGCCAATATATTTATAGCGCCAAATAATTGCACCTAATAATAACGCCAAATAATTGCGCCAAATAATAGTTCCAATATTTTAACATTCATTAATAGTACCAAATATTTATAACAGCGCCAAAAAAGCACACCTAATAATAGCGCCAAATAATATCGCCAAATAAGTGCGCCAAATATTTGAGCCAAATAACTGTGTCAAATAATAGCACCAAATAATAGCACCATATAATAGCGCCAAATATTTTTTGGTGCCAAATATTTATAATAAAGCCAAAAAATAGCGCCAAAAAATAGCACCAAAAAATAGCGCCAATAACAGCTCCAAATAATAGCGCCAATATATTCATAGCGCCAAATAATTGCGTCAATATATTTATAATAGCCCCAATATATAATAGCAGCAAATAATAGCCCCAATATATTCATAATAGTGCCAATAATAGCGCCAATAACAGTGCCAATATATTCATAGCGCCATTTATTCATAATAGCGCCAATATATTTATAGTACAAAACAATTACACATATTAATAGTGCAAAATAATAGCGCCAAATAATTGCGCCAAATAATTGTGCAAAATAATTGCGTCTAATAACAACGCCAAATAATAGCGCCATATAATAGTGCCACATATTTTTTGGCACAAAATATATAAATAGCGCCAATATATTGAGCCAAATAATTACGCCAAATACTTACGCCTAATAATAGCACAAAATAATAACACCATATAAAGGTGCCAAATATTTTTTGGCACCAAATATTCATAATAGCGCCAAATAATATGGCCAAATAATATCCCCAATAATAGCATCAAATTATGGCGCCAATAATCGCGCCAATATTTCTCTATATTTTTTTGCGCCAAATAATAGCGCCAATATTTAAACATTCAATAATAGCTCTAATAAAAGCGCCAATAACCGCACCAAAAATAGCACCAATAATAGCGCCAATATATTAATAGCGCCATTTAATAGTGCCAAATAATAGCTCCATATAATAGCGCAAAATATTAACACCATATAATAGCGCCATATCATAGCACCAAATCATAGCGCCATATAATGGCTCCAAATATAATAGCACCAATTAATAGTGCCAATATATAGTATCAATAATAGCGCCAATATATTCATATCGCCATTTAATAGGGCCAAATAATAGCGCCATATAATAGTGCCAAATATTAGCGCCAAATATTAGAGCCATATAATAGTGCTATATAATAGCGCTATATAACAACACCAAATAATAGCGCCATATAATAACACCAAATATAATAGCACCACCCAATAGCGCCAGATAATAGCGCCAAATAATATCCCCAAATAATAGCACCAAATATTTGGCACCGAATATTCATAATAGCACCAAATAATAGCGCAAATAATAACACCAAATAATAGAGCCAAATATTCATAATAGCGCCAAATATTTGGCGCCATATATTCATAGTAGCGCCAAATATTTTTTGGCACCAAATATTCATAATAGCTCCAATATTTTAAAATTCAATATATTTTCAATGTTATTTTAACATTCAATATAATAGCACCAAATATATTTTCAGTGTTATTTAAATATTCATAATAGCGCCAATATTTTAATAGCACCAATATTTTAATAGCACCAATAATAGCGCCAAAGAATGGTGCCGAATATTATTTGGCGCCAAATAATAGCGCCAATATTTTAACATTCATTAATAGCGCCAAATATTCATAATAGTGCCAATTTATTAATAGCGGCATATAATTGCGCCTAATAATACACCAAATAATAGCGCCATATAATTACGCCAAATAATTGTGCCAAATAACTGCGCCAAATAACTGCGCCAAATAATATCGCCAAATAATAGCACCAAATAATAGCGCCATATAATTCCGTCAAATATTTTTTGGCACCAAATATTCATAATACCGCCAAAAAAATAACACAAAAAAATAGTGCCAATAATAGCGCCAAATAATAGCATCAATAATAGCGCCAATATATTCATAGCGCCAAATAATAGCGCCAATATATTCCAAACTGCGCCAATATATAATAACACCAAATAATAGCTCTAGTATATTCATAATAGTGCCGATATTTGCGCCAGTATATTCATAGCGCCATTTATTAATAATTGCACCAATATATTATTTACGCCAAATAACTGCACCTAATAATAGTGCCAAATAATAGCGCCAAATAATTGCGCCAAATAAAAGCGCCAATATTTTAACATTCATTAACAGTGCCAAATATTCATAATAGCGCCAATATATTAATAGCGCCAAATAATTTCACCTCAAAATAGTGCCAAATATTTTCGCCAAATAACTGTGCCAAATAATAGTGCCAAATAATACTGCCAAATAATAGTGCCATATAATGGCGCCAAATATTCATAATAGCGCAAAAAAATAGCACCAAAAAATAGCACTAAATAATAGTACCAATAATAGCGCCAAATTATAGTTGCAATAATAATACCAATATATTCATAGCGCCAAATAATAGCGCCAATATAGTCATAATAGCGCCAATATATAATAGCACCAAATAATAGCGCCAATATATTCATAGCTCCATTTATTCATAATAGTGCCAATATATTTATAGCGCAAAATAATAGCGCCAAATAATAGAGTCAAATAATTGCGCCAAATATTTGCGTCTAATAACAGTGCCAAATAATAGCGCCACATAATAGCGACCAATACTTTTTGGCACAAAATATATAAATAGCACCAATATATTGCTCCAAATAATTACGCCAAATAATTTTGCGAAATAATTGCACCAAATAATTATGTCTAATAATAGCTCCAAATAATAGCACCATATAATAGCGCCAAATAGTTTTTGGAGCCAAATATTCATAATAGCGCCATATAATAGCGCCAAATAATAGCACAAAATAATAGTGCTAATAATAGCATCAAATTATGGCGCCAATATTTGGCGCAATTATTTTGCACCAAATAATAGTGCCAATATTTAAATATTCAATAATAGCCCCAATGTAAGCACCAATAACAGCCCCAATAATAGTGCCAATTACAGCGCCATTATATAGCAACAATAATAGCGCCAATATATTCATAGCGCCATTTAATAGCGCCAAATAATAGCGCCAAATAATAGTGCCAATATATTCATAGCACCAAATAATAGCGCCAATATATTCCTAATAGCGCCAATATATTATAGTGCCAAATAATAGCGCCGAATATTTGTGCCAAATATTTGCGTTAAATAAATGCGCCAAATAATTGCTCCATATAATATCACCAAATATTTTTTGGTGCCAAATATTCATAATAGCGCTAATATATAGCGCCAAATAATAGCGCCAATAATAGCACCAAATAATAGAACCAATAATAGCGCCAATTTAAAATAGCGAGAAATAATAGTGCTAATATATTCATAATAATGCCAATAATACTGCCAAAAATAGCACCAATATATTCATAGCGTCATTTATTCATAATAGCGCCAATATATTTATAGTGGAAAATAATTGCGCCTAATAATAACGCCAGATAATAGCACCAAATAATTGCTCCAAATAATTACGCCATATAATTGCGCCAAATAAATGCGCAAAATAATTGCGCCTAATAAAAGCGCCAAATAATAGCACCATATAATACCGCCAAATATTTTTTGGCACAAAATATATAAATAGCGCCAATATATTGCGCCAAATAATTGCGCCAAATAGTTGCGCCAAATAGTTGCGCCTAATAATAGCACCAAATAATAGCGCCATATAATAACACCAAATATTCATAATAGCGCCAAATAGTAGTGCCAAATAATAGCGCCAATAATAGCGTCAAATTATAGCACCAATAATCGCGCCAATATTTTGAGCCAAATAATAGCGCCAATATTTAAACATTCAATAATAGCGCCAATAAATGCGCCAATAACAGCACCAATAATAGCGCCAATAAAAGTGCCAATATATAGCGCCAATAATATCGCCAATATATTCATAGCACCATTTAATATTACCAAATAACAGCGCCATATTATAGTGCCAAATATTAGTGCCATATAATAGCGCCATATAATATCGCCAAATAATAGCGTCCTATAATAGCGCCTAATATAATAGCGCCAAATAATCACGCCAATATATAGCTTCAAAAACAGCACCAATATATTCATAGCGCCATTTAATAGGGCCAAATAATAGCACCAAATAACAGCGCAAAATATTTATAATAGCGCCAAATAATGTCGCAAAATAATAGAGCCAATATTTGGTGCCAATATTTCGCACTAATAATATTTAGCGCCAATATTTGGGGCCAATATTATGCGCTATTATTTGACACCAAATAATACTGCCAATATTTTAACATTCAATAATAGCGCCAAATAATCATAATAGCACCAATATTTTAACATTCAATATATTTTCAGTGTTATTTTAACATTGAATATAATAGCACCAAATATATTTTCATTGTCATTTTAATATTCCTAATAACACCAATATTTTAATAGTGCCAATATTTTAATATCACCAATAATAGCGCCAAATAAGAGCGCCAAATATTATTTGGCCCCAAAAAATAGCTCCAAATAATAGCGCAAAGAAATAGCGCCAAAAAATAGTGCCAATATTTTCACATTCATTAATATCGCCAAATATTCATAATAGCGCCAATATATTAATAGAGGCAAATAACTGCGCCTAATAATAGCGACAATTAATTCCACCAAATAATTGCACCAAATATTTGTGCCAAATATTTTTTGGCGCCATATATTCATAATAGCGCCAAAAAATAGTGCCATATAATAGCGCCAATAATAGCGCCAAATAATAGCACCAATAATAGCGCCAATATATTCATAGCACCAAATAATAGCGCCAATATATTATAGCACCAAATAATAGTGCAAATATATTCATAACAGTGCCAATAACTACGCCAATATATTCACAGTGCCAATATATTCAGAGCGCCATTTATTCATAATAGCGCCAATATATTTATAGTGCCAAATAATTACGCTTAAGAATAGTGCCAAATAATAGCACCAAATAATAGCACCAATATTTTAACATTCATTAATAGCGCCAATATATTAATAGCGCCAAATAATAGCGCCTAATAATAGTGCCAAATAAAAGCGCCAAATAATTGTGCCAAATATTTGCGTCAAATAACTGCGCCAAATAATTGCGCCAAATAATAGCGCCAAATAATTGTGCCAAATAATAGTGCCATATAATAGCGGCAAATATTTTTTGGCGCCAAAATATTCATAATAGCACCAATAATAGCGCCAAATAATAACACCAATAATAGCGCCAATATATTCATGGCGCCAAATAATAGTGCCAATATATTCATAATAGCGCCAATATATAATAGCGCAAATATATTCATAATAGTGCCAATAATAGCACCAATAATGGCGCCAATATATTCAGAGAGCCCTTTATTCATAATAGCGCCAATATATTTGTAGCGCAAAATAATTGCGCCAAATAATAGCGCCAAATAATAGCACCAAATAATTGTTTCAAATAATTGAGCCAAATAATTGCGCCAAATAATGGCGCAAAATAATTGCACCTAACAACAGCGCCAAATATATTTTCAGTGTTATTTTAATATTTATAATAGCGCCAATATTTTAATAGCACCAATAATAGCGCCAAATATAATATGGCACCAAATAATAGCGCCAAATAATAGTGCCAAATAATAGCACCAAAAAATAGAGCCAAAAAATAGTGCCAATATTTTAACATTCATTAATAGCGCCAATATATTAATAGCGACAAATAATCGTGCCTAATAAAAGTGCCGAATAATAGCACCAAATAATTGCGACAAATAACTACGTCAAATAACTCTGCCAAATAACTGCGCAAATTAATATCTCCAAACAATAGCGCCATATAATATCGCCAAATATTTTTTGGGGCCAAATATTCATAATAGCGCCAAAAAATAGCGCAAAAAATAGTGTCATATAATAGCGCCAATAATAGCACCGATATATTCATAGCGCCAAATAATAGCACCAATATATTCATAATAGAGCCAAATATAATAGCGCCAAATAATAGCACCAGTATATTTATAATATTCCAATATTATCGCTAATATATTCATAGCACCATTTATTTATAATAGCGCCAATATATTTATAGCGCCAAATAATTGCGCCTAATAATAGCGCCATATAATTACGCCAAATAATTGCACCAAATAATAGCACCAATATTTTAACAGTCATTAATAGCGCCAAATATTCATAATAGGGCCAATATATTAATAGCGCCAAATAATTGCGCCTAATAATAGCGCCAAATAATAGTGCCATATAATGGCGCCAAATATTTTTTGGTGCCAAATATTCATAATAGTGCCAAAAAATAGCGCCAAATTATAGCGCTAATAATACTGCCAAATAATAGCGCCAATATATTTATAGTGCCAAATAATAGCGCCAATATATTAATAATAGCGCCAATATATAATAACGATAATATATTCATAATTGTTCCAATAATAGGGCCAATAATAGCCCCAATATATTCAAATCTCCATTTATTTATAATAGTGCAAATATACTTATATCGCAAAATAATAGCGCCAAATAATTGCGCCAAATAATTACGCCAAATAATAGCGCCAATATATTCATAATGTTGCCAATAATATAGCCAATAATAGCGCCAATATATTCATAGCACCATTTATTCATAATTGTGCCCATATATTTATAGGAAAAAAATAGAACCTAATAATAGCGCCCAATAATTGCACCAAATTATTGCGCAAAATAATTGCCAACAAAAGCGCCAAATAATAGCACCAATAATAGCCCCAATATTTGGCGCCAATATTTGGCACCAATAATATTTGGTGCCAATATTTGGTGCTATTATTTAGCGCCAAATAATAGCGCCAATATTTTAGCATTCAATAATAGAGCCAAATATTCATAATAGTGCCAATATTTTAACATTCAATATATTTTCAGGGTTTATTAAACATTCAATAGAATAGCGCCAAATATATTTTCAGTGTTATTTTAATATCCATAATAGCACCAATATTCTAATAGCGCCGATATTTTAATAGCGCCAATAATAGCACCAAATAATATCACCAAATATTATTTTGCGCCAAATAATATCGCCAAAAAATAGCCCCAATATTTTCACATTAATTAATAGACCAAATATTCATAATAGCGCCAATATTTTAATAGCAGCAAATAATTGCGCCTAATAATAGCACCAAATAATAGCGCCAAATAATTGCGCAATTTAATAGCGCCAAATATTTTTTGGCGCCAAATATTTATAATAGCGCCAAAAAATAGCGCCAAAAAATAGCGTCATATAATAGCGCCCATAATAGCGCCAAATAATAGCACCAATAATAGCACCAATATATTCATAGCGTTAAATAATAGCGCCAATATATTCATAATAGCGCCAATATATAATAGCCCCAAATAATAGCAACAATATATTCATAATAGTACCAATAATAGCGCCAATAATAGCTCCAATATATTCATAGCGACATTTATTCATAATAGCGTCAATATATTCATGGCGCCCTTTATTCATAATCGCGCCACTATATTTATAGCGAAAAATAATTGCGCCAAATTATAGCGCCAAACAATTGCACCAGATTATTGCGCCAAATAATTGCGCAAAATAATTGCGCCTAATAACAGCACCAAATAATAGTGCCATATAATAACGCCAAATATTTTTTGGCGCAAAATATATAAATAGTGCCAATATATTGCTCCAAATAATTGCGCCAAATAATTGCGCCAAATAATTGCGCCTAATAATAGCGCAATATAATAGCTCCAAATATTTTTTGGCGCCAAATATTCATAATAGCAACAAATAATAGGGCTAAATAATAGCACCAAATAATAGCACCAATAATAGCGTCAAATTATGGCGCCAATAATCGCACCAATATTTGGCGCTATTATTTTGCGCCAAATAATAGCGCAAATATTATAACATCCATTAATAGTGCCAAATAATTACGCCAAATAACTGGGCCAAATAACTGCGTCAAATAATACCGCCAAATAATAGCCCCATACAATAGCGCCAAATTTTTTTTGGTGCCAAATATTCATAATAGCGCCAAAAAATAGCGCCAAATAATAGCGCCAATATATTCATAATAGCACCAATATATAATATCCTCAAATAATAGCGCCAATATATTCACAATTGTGCCAATAATAGCACCAATAATAGAGCCAATATATTCATAGATCCATTTATTCATAATAGCGCCAATAAATTTATAGCACAAAATAATAGCACCAAATAATAGCGCCAAATAATTGCGCCAAATAATTGCGCCAAATAATTGCGCCAAATAATTGTGCCAAATAAGTGCACCTAATAACAGCGCCAAATAATAGCGTTAAATATTTTTTTGGCACAAAATATATAAATAGCGCCAATATATTGCGCCAAATAATAGCGCCATATAATAGGGCCAAATATTTTTTGGCGCCAAATATTCATAATAGTGCCAAATAATAGTGTCAAATAATAGCGCCAATAATAGCGCCAAGTTATGGCGCCAATAATCACGCCAATATTTGGCGCCAATATTTGGCGCCAATATTTGGCGCTATTATTTTGTGCCAAATAAAAGCGCCAATTTTTAAACATTAAATAAAAGCGCCAATAAAAGTTCCCATAACAGCACCAATAATAGCGCCAATTATAGCGCCAATATATTCATAGCGCCATTTAATAGCGCCAAATAATAGAGCCATATAATAGCGCCAAATATTGGCACCATATAATAGCGCCACATAATAGCATCAAATAATAACGCTATATAATAGTGCCAAATATAATTGCACCAAATAATAGCACCAATAAATAGCGCCAATAATATCGCGAATATATTCATATCGCTATTTAATAGGGCCAAATAATAGCGCCATATAATAGCGCCAAATATTCGCGCCATATAATAGTCCAATATAATAGCGCCATATAATAGCGCCAAATAATAGTGCCAAATAATTTTTCCAAATAATAGCACCAAATATTTGGTGCCAAATAATAGCGCCAAATAATAGCACCAATAATGGCATCAAATAATAGAGCCAAATATTCATAATAGCATCAAATATTTGGCGCCATATATTCATAGTAGCGCCAAATATTTTTTGGCGCCAAATATTCATAATAGCGCCAAATAATAGCGCCAAATTATAGCGCTAATAAAAGCGCCAAATAATAGCCCCAATAACAGCGCCAATATTTGGCGCCAATATTTGGCACTATTGTTTGACGCCAAATAATAGCGCCAATATTTTAACATTCAATAACAACGCCAAATATTCATAATACTGCCAATATATTTATAATGCCAAAAAATTGCGCCTAATAATAGCGCCAAATAATTAAGCCAAATAATAGTGCCAATATTTTAACATTCATTAATAGCGCCAAATATTCATAATAGCGCCAATATATTAATAGCGCCAAATAAGTGGGCCTAATAACAGCGCCAAATAATAGCGCCAAATATTTGCGCCAAATAACTGTGCCAAAAAATAGCTCTAAATAATAGCGCCATATAATATTGCCAAATATTTTTTGGCGCCAAATATTCATAACAGCACCAAAAAATAACACCAAAAAATAGCGCCAATAATAGCACCAAATAAGAGCACCAATATATTCCTAGCGCCAAATAATATCTCCAAATATTAGTACCAATATATTCATAATATTACCAATAATAGCGCCAATATATTCATAGGGCCATTTATTCATAATAGGGCCAATATATTTATAGTGCAAAATATATTCATAGGGCCATTTATTCATAATAGCGCTAATATATAATATCGCCAAATAATAGCGCCAAAATATTCATAATTGTGCCAATAATAGGTCCAATAATAGAGCCAATATATTCATAGCTCCATTTATTCATAATAGCGCCAATAAATTTATAGTGCAAAATAATAGCACCAAATAATAGTGCCAAATAATTGCGTCAAATAATTGCGCCAAATAATTGCATCAAATAAGTGCACCTAATAACAGCGCCAAATAAAAGCATTAAATATTTTTTGGTGCAAAATATATAAATAGCGCCAATATATTGCGCCAAATAATTGCGCCAAATAACTGCGCGAAATAAATGCGCCAAATAATAGCACCATATAATAGCGCCAAATATTTTTTGGCGCCAAATATTCATAATAGTGAGAAATAATAGTGCCAAATAATAGCGCGAATAATAGCATCAAGTTATGGCGCCAATAATCACGCCGATATTTGGGGCCAATATTTGGCGCTATTATTTTGTGCCAAATAAAAGCGCCAATATTTAAACATTCAATAAAAGCGCCAATAAAAGTTCCCATAACAGAACCACTAATAGCACCAATTATAGCGCCATTGTACAGCGCTAATAATAGCGCCAATATATTCATAGCTCCATTTAATAGCGTCAAATAATAGCGCCATATAATAGCGCCAAATATTGGCGCCATATAATAGCTCCAAATAATAACGCTATATAATAGTGCCAAATATAATAGCATCAAATAATAGTGCCAATATATAGTGTCAATAATATCAAAAATATATTCATATCGCTATTTAATAAGGCCAAATAATAGCCCCATATAATAGTGCCAAATATTATCGCCATATAATAGCATGATATAATAGCGCGATATAATAGCGCGATATAATAGCGCCATATATTATCGCCAGATATAATAGCACCAAATAATAGCGTCTAATAATTTCGCCAAATAATAGCCCCAAATATTTGGTGCCAAATATTTATAATAGCGCCAAATAATAGCGCCAATAATGGCGCCAAATAATAGAGCCAAATATTCATAATAGTGCCAAATATTTGGTGCCATATATTCATAGTAGCGCCAAATATTTTTTGGCGCCAAATATTCATAATACTGCCAAATAATGACGCCAAATTATAACGCCAATAAAAGCGCCAAGTAAAAGCGCCAAAAAATAGCGCCAATAATAGCGCCAATATTTGGCGCCAATATTTGGCCCTAATAATATTTGGCGCTAATATTTGGCACCAGTATTTGGCGCTATTATTTGGCGCCAAATAATAGCTACAATATTTGGCGCCAATATTTGGCCCCAATAATATTTGGCGCTAATATTTGGCTCCAGTATTTGGCGCTATTATTTGGCGCCAAATAATAGTGCCAATATTTTAACATTCAATATATTTTCAGTTTTATTTTAACATTCAATATAATAGCACCAAATATATTTTCAGTGTTATTTTAATATTCCTAATAGCGCCAATATTTTAAAAGCGCCAATATTTTAATAGTGCCAATAATAGCACCAAATAATAGCGCCAAATATTATTTTGCACCAAATAATAGCGCCAAATATTATTTTGCGCCCAAAAATAGTGCTAATATCTTAATATTAATTAATAGCGCCAAATATTCATAATAGCGCCAATATATTTATATGGTGGCAAATAATTGCGCCTAATAACTGCGCCAAATAATAGCATCAAATAATAGCGCCAAATAACAGCACCATATAATAGCACCAAATATTTTTAGGTGCCAAATATTCATAATAGCGCAAAAAAATAGCACCATATAACAGTGCCAATAAGAGCGCCAAATAATATCGTCAATAATAGCGCCAAATAATTGTGCCAATATATTTATAATAGCGCCAATATATAATAACGCCAAATAATAGCACCAATATATTCATAATAGTGCCAATAATAGCGCCAATATATTCATAGTGCCATTTATTCATAATAGCTCCAATATATTTATAGCGCAAAATAATTACGCCTAATAATAGAACCAAATAATAGCACCAAATAATAGCGCCAAATAATAGCACCAAATAATTGCGCCAAATAATTGCGCAAAATAATTGCGCCTAATAACAGCGCCAAATAATAGCGCCATATAATAGCGCCAAATATTTTTTGGCGCAAAATATATAAATAGCGCCAATATATTGGGCCAAATAATTACGGCAAATTATTGCACCTAATAATAGCGCCATATAATAGCGCCAAATACATTTTGGCGCCAAATATTCATAATAGCTCCAAATAATGGCGCCAAATAATAGCGCCAAATAATAGAGCCAAATAATAGTGTCAAGTTATGATGCCAATATTTTGACATTAAATAATAGCACCAAGTATTCATAGTAGCACCAATATTTTAACATTCAATATATTTTCAGTGTTATTTTAACATTCAATATAATAGAGCCAAATATATTTTCAGTGTTATTTTAATAATAATAATAGTGCCAATATTTTAATAGCGCCAATATTTTAATAGCGCCAATATTTTAATAGCGCCAATAATAGTAACAAATAAGAGCGCCAAATATTATTTCACGCCAAATAATAGCGCAAAATAATAGCGCCAAAAAATAGCGCCAATATTTTAACCTTCATTAATAGCACCAAATACTCATAATAGCGACAATATATTAATAGCATTAAATAATTGCGCCTAATAATAGTGCCAAATAATAGCCCTAAATAATTGTGCCAAATATTTTTTGGAGCCAAATATTTGCGCCAAATAATTTTTGGCGCCAAATATTTATAATAGTGCAAAAAAATAGCGCAAAAAAATAGCGCTATATAATAGCACTAATCATAGCGCCAAATAATAGCGCCAATATATTCATAGCGCTAATATATTTATAATTGCGCCAATATATTATAGAACCAAATAATAGCGCCAGTATATTTATAATAGTGCCAATAATAGCGCCAATATATTCATAGCGCCATTAATTCATAATAGCGCCAATATATTTATAGCGCCAAATAATTGCGCCTAATAATAGTGCCAAATAATTGCGCCACATAATTTCTCCAAAGAATAGTGCCAATATTTTAACTTTCATTAATACCGCAAAATATTCATAACAGCGCCAATATATTAATAGCGCCAAATAAGTGTGCCTAATAATAGCGCCAAATAATAGCATCAAATTAGTGCTCCAAATATTTGAGCCAAAAAACTGTGCCAAATAATAGTGCCAAAAATAGCACCATATAATAGCGCCAAATATTTTTTGGTGTCAAATATTCATAATAGCGCCAAATAATAGCGCTAAATAAAATGCCAAATAATAGCGCCAAATAATAGCACCAATAATAGCGTCAAATTATGGCACCAATAACAGCATCAATATATTCATAGCGCCAAATAATAGCGCCAATATATTCATAATAGCGCCAATATATAATAGCACAAAATAATAGTGTCAATATATTCATAATATTTCCAATAACAGCGCCAATAATAGCGCCAATATATTCATAGCGCCATTTATTCATAATAGCGCCAATATATTTATAGCGCAAAATAATTGCGCCTAATAATAGCGTCAAATAATTGCGCAAAATAATTGCACCTAATAACAGCGCCAAATAATAGGAGCATGTAATAGCGCCAAATATTTTTTGGCAGAAAATATATAAATAGCGCCAATTTATTGCGCCAAATAATTGCCCTAAATAATTGCGCCAAATACTTGCGCCTAATACTTGTGCCTAGTAATAGCTCCAAATATTTTTTGGCGCCAAATATTCATAATAGCGCCAACTAATCCCCCTAAATAATAGCACCAATAATAGCATCAAATTATTGTGCCAATAATCGCGCCAATATTTTGCGCTATTATTTTGCGCCAAATTATAGCGCCAATATTTAAACATTCAATAATCGCGCCAATAAAAGCACCAATAACAACACCAATAATAGCGTCAATATATTTATAGCGCCATTTAATATTGCAAAATAATAGCACCATATAATGGCGCCAAATATAAGTGCCATATAATAGCCCCATATAATAGCGCAAATCATTGCGCCATATAATAGCGCCAAATATAATAGCTTCAAATAATAGCGCCAATATATCACGCCAATAACAGCGCCAATATATTCGTAGCGCCATTTAATAGGGCCAAATAATATCGCAATGAAATAGTGCCAAATATTAGCGCCATATAATAGCGCCATATAACAGCACCATATAATAGCATCATATAATAGCGCCATATAATAGCACCAAATATAATAGCGGTACGTAATAGCGTCATATAATAGCGCCAAATAATATCACCAAATAATAGCACCAAATATTTGGCGCCAAATATTCACTATAGCGCCAAATAATAGCCAAAATAATAGCGCCAAATAATAGAGGCAAATATTCATAATAGCACCAAATATTTCGCGCCATATATTCATAGTAGCGCCAAATATTTTTTGGCGCCAAATATTCATAATAGCGGCAAATTATAGCGCCAAATTATAGCACCAATAAAAGCGCAAAATAATAGCGCCAATAATAGCGTCAATATTTGGCGGCAATCTTTGGCGCCAATTTTTGGCACTATTATTTGGCGCCAAATAATAGCACCAATATTATAACATTCAATAATAGCGCCAAATATTCATAATAATTCCAATATTTTGACATTCAATACAATAGCGCCAAATATATTTTCAGTGTTATTTTAATATTCATAATAGCGCCAATATTTTAATCGCACCAATATTTTAATAGCACCAATATTTTAATACCACCAATATTTTAATAGCGCCAATAATAGAGCCAAATTATGGCACCGAATATTATTTGGCGCTAAATAATAGCCCCAAAATTTTAAAATTCATTAATATCGCCAAATATTCATAATAGTTCCAATATATTAATAGTGGCATATAAATGCGCCTCATAATAGCGCCAAATAATAACACCAAATAATAGCGCTATATAATAGGGCCATATATTTTTTGGCGCCAAATATTCATAATAGCGACAAAAAATTGCGCAAACAAATAGCGCCAAAAAATAGCGCAAAAAAAAGTGCCATATAATAGCTCCAATAATAGCGCCAAATAATTGCGACAATATTTTCATAGCACCAAATAATAGAGCCAATATATTCATAATAGCTCCAATAAATAATAGCACCAAAAAATAGTGCCAATATATTCATAATAGTGCCAATATTAGCACCAATATATTCATAGCGCCATTTATCCTTAATAGCACCAATATATTTATAGCTCCAAATAATAGCGCCTAATAATATCGCCAAATAATAGCGCCAAATAATTGCGCCAAATAATTCTGCCAAATAATTGCGCCAATATTTTAACATTCATTAATAGCACCAAATATTCATAATAGCGCCAATATATTAATAGTGCCAATATATTAATAGCGCCAAGTAATTGCACCTAATAATAGCTCCAAATAATAGCTCCAATTAATACCGCCAAATAATAGTGCCATATAATGGCGCCAAATATTTTTTGGCACCAAATTTTCATAATAGTGCCAAAAAATAGCGCCAAATAATTGAATCAATAATAGCGCTAATATATTCATAATAGCACCAATATATAATAGTGCCAAATAATATCACCTATATATTCATAATAGTGCCAAAAATAGCGCCAATATATTCATAGCTCCATTTATTCATAATAACTCAAATATATTTATAGTGCAAAATAATAGCGCCCAATAATAGCGCCAAATAATTGCGCCAAATAATTGCACCTTATAAAAACGAAAAATAATTGTGCCAAATAATCGTGCCAAATAATAGCGCCATATAATAGCGCCAAATATTTTTTGGCGCCAAATATTCATAATAGCGCTATATAATAGCGCCAAATAATAGCCCCAAATAATAGTACAAATAATAGCGTCAAATTATGGTGCCAATAATCACGCCAATATTAGGCGCTATTATTTTGCACCAAATTATAGCGCCAATCTTTAAACATTCAATAATAGCGCCAATAAAAGAGCTAATAATAACACCAATAATAGCGCCAATAATAGTGCCATTATATAGCGCCAATAATAGCACCAATAAATTGATTGCGCCATTTAATAGCGCCATATAATAGCGCCAAATATTGGCGCCATATAATAGCCCCACATAATAGGGCCATAAAATAGGGCCAAATAATAGCGCCATATAGTAGCGCCAAATATAATAGCGCCAAATACTAGCGCCAATATATAGTGCCAATAATATCACCAATATATTCATATCCCCATTTAATAGGGCCAAATAATAGCGCCATATAATAGCGCTAAATATTTGCGCCATATAATAGTGCGATATAATAGCGCCATATAATAGCGCCAAATAATAGCGCCATATACTAGCACCAAATATAATAGCGCAAAATAATAGTTCCTAATAATTTCTCTAAATAATAGCCCCAAATATTTGGTGCCAAATATTAATAATAGCGCTAAATAATAGCGCCAATAATGACACCAAATAATAAAGCCAAATATTCATAATAGCACCAAATATTTTGTAAAGACCCATAAATTTCAAGGAAATCTTTTTCTTAATTTTCTTTGGAATTTTAGAAGAGCGCAGTTTCTAACGGCACCTGATTCCAAGGCCCGGTGTGCCTGGAATCATTTTCCGAAGTTTGGCTCGTGTACGTTCAGTGAACGGACGAGCGGGTTTTTCTAACTTTTGAACCAGTGCCCGGAATCGAATTCTGAGGGCACCGATGAAATCACAGCGCCGGTATTCACTTAGAAACGCCTCTTCGGGAGTTGCGTTTGCTCGGGTGTGGTTTTTAATTTTCGGGCTTAAAGTTAAGAAATAAAATAATTTTGCGACAACTTTATTTTATTTCACTTAAGCCGCTTGGAAGCCACTTGAAGCCACTTAAAGGCGTCTTGAACTGAGTTAAACTGGATAGGATGCTATCCAGAAATATCCTACCCCCTTGGTAGGATATTTGTGAGGTAGGGCCCGCACGAGCCCCACCGTTTCATTCCGCTAAGAAACGCACCCGCGAAAACCCGTCTTTATGAAAGTCAACTGACGCGTTTCTTAAAATCTTAACAGACCATTTAATTGGGCGGTTTATTTTGTGAATTAAATGGGCTGTTTCTTTCATTGAATTAATTCAACGAATTGATGGATCATTTCTTAACCAGTTTTCAAATTCGTTGGCGTAAAAATAAAATAAGGCCAATGCTCGACCTCTGGTTATTTGGGGCTTTGAGAAGGTTTGAGAGGACCCTTGTATATTCTTCTCCCTTGTGAAGAACGTGAAGAACGCGAAGAACACGAAGAACGCCGAACCCGGAAATCGACGATGCTCCCATCCGAGACATTCTTCCCCGCCCCGATCTCCAATCACCAACCATTTGAGGTGAGTGATTTCGGGTTTCCTCTAAAGGTTCTTTTTGGTTTTAAATGAAACACAGATTTAATTATTTATAATTTAAATATGTTGTTCTTGGTCCGTTGAGCTCGCCGACTCAACGCCGGATTCCGCGACGACGCGATGCAGTTCCGTGACGATGCGACGATCCCCCTCTTCTGCGACGAGCTTTTCCGCGAAGAACGCCCGCACGCAACGATCAACGAGGTAGGGATTTATTTTGGGAATTACCCCCTTTTTATTATTCCCTTTTATGAAACAATTTTATTTCATTAATAATTGTTTCGGATATGCGTTCATATGTTGAATTTTTTCTCCCGTTTGTTTATCTCTATCGCTGAGGGTGCGGGCCAAACGAACACGGCCCGACGACCCTCCGCCGTTCTTCGTGTGTGCGGATTTGACGGGTGACGGCGGAAAGTGCCACAACAGATGTTTGACGATCCCACAGTGAAGAAAGAGTCCCGGGAGAAGCAATGGAATAGACAGGAAGAGAATCAGGCCACCGGAGCGATCCCGGTGGCCCGCGGAACACGCCGGCGGCGCGGCGGCACCCGTGGACCCGCGACCGCGCGGGTCCGGTGCCTTCGGACGCGGCTGAAGCCACCTCCCGACTCAGTGCGGCCCCACGCGGGGGGGCCGCGGCACCACCAGGCCGCGGGGGCGGCGCCCCGCGCGCCTCGGCCATTCGGCCGCTCGGCCGAATCGGACCAGGCCGGTTCGGCCGACTCCCGGGGGGGTCGGCCCGGGCCCGTACCCCCGTCTTCGGACGGTCTTCGTTCAAATGGCCGTATATTGTGCTACGGGCCTCCAAACGACCCGCCGTCAGCGGCAACGCGATCCTTGGATCGAGATGGTCGTTTCGGTATATCGCACTCAAGGTTTCGGAATACTTTGAGTTCGTCCGGGTTGGTTCGTACACGAAACCAACCAGGCCTTCGGAGCGGAAACACTCATATCTTGAGCTACGGACGTCCGATTGACGTGCCGTCAGCTTTGTTGAGTTCCTCTTTGTGAGACGGATATTTTGGCACACTCCGCCCAAGGATTGGACGCAGGTGGAGTACGGTCGGGTTGGTTTTTCCTTAAAAACCAACCGGGCCCCTAGGATGAAAAAGCCAATAACTCTCAAACCGGGCGTCCGATTGACGCACCGTCTGCGACGTTGAGTTCCTGTTGACGATACAGAAATTTTGGATACATCAACTTCGGACTTTTTGTCAGTTGATGTATCAGCCTCTTGGCTCGTGGAGCGGACCCTCCCGAATGAGCTTGTTGTGTGCGGGAACCCTAGAGCTGGCTGCGACTGCTTCCTCGACAGCGACGACTATGCAGAGATCCTCCGTGGACTCCGACGACAACCGTGCAGAGATCCTCAGTGGACTGTGGCGACGACTGTGGAGAGATCCTCAGGGGACTGCGGCGACGACTTTGCAGAGATCCTCAGTGGACTGCGATGACTACTGCACTCAGCGATCCTACGTGGATAAGTGCTACAGGTCCTGCGTGGGCCCGATCCTGTGTGGGCCTGATCCTGTGTGGGTCTGATCCTGTGTGGGTCAGCGCTCAGCGGTTCTGTGTGAGCCAGCGCCTACAGGTCCTGCGTGGGCCCGGTCCTATGTGGGCCCGATCCTTTGTTGGTCTGATCCTGTGTTGGTCACTGTGGGGGTTAGTACCTATCGATCCTTCATGGGTCCGACGACTTAGATGGATCAGTGATCATCTTTATCGTCATCCGAAGAATTATACCTGTGTGAGCTGAATCTTGTGTTTACTCTCCTTTGTTGATTGTGTTGAGCTATCCTGTGTGGATTTACTGTTTACTCTCCTTTTTGGATTGTGTTGTTCTATTCTTTGTGGGTATACGTTTGCTTTCCTGTGTTGACTGGGTTGTGCTTGGGCTCAGAAGTTTGAGACGAACAGGAATTGATGACTTAGGTATATGTATGGGCATATACCTAAGCTGTTTCAGATGTTACTTCGTGATTGTACCTTTTCTTTATGGATTATCCATTGTGGATTTCGGGAGACCTTCGGGGGTCTCGGGGTCCCTACTGAGTAGCTTATACTCACCCAATGCACGGCCTATGCCCGCACTACGTTGTGTTGGTTGCAGACGACGGACAACGCTGACCGTGGTGGAGGCGTGCGGAGCAGGACAGTACCTGGAGGTGGACCACTGGGCGGGACGTACTCGGAGCGGTCAGGTGGACCCAGGGAGCAGTGGAGGCTATCTGTACCCACCCTTCAGGTGGGACTTCCAGAGGACGGCTCAACACTGCAGTTTTTCCTTTTCAGTTGCTGTTTTTCCTTTCAGTTGTACTTTACAGTTGGGCTTGTATTTCCGGCCCCTTTTACTTCCAGCACATCTTGTACAGTTTTTACTTAGTGTTTACTTTTTCGCTTGCTTACTCTGTGGTGCTTGTTTACTTTTCAAAGGCAATGACTTCCATTTTGTTGGGATTTACGCCTTGGTGCTAGTCGCCAGCCCCTGGCCTATGGAAGGCAGGCTTGGGGTAGTCACGGCATGGGCCCCGTGGGCGGGTCGTGACAAATTGGTATCAGAGGTGGTCGGTTCTACCTTAGACTCTAATCTTCCGTCAATGTGAAGCAATAGTGTTTAGCCTATTGAGTGTGGTTGTCAGTCCAGGGATTCCAGTGTTGGTGCGGCGGCCAACGTATCCATACACCAGGACCCTGACTTCTGATTTCCGACTTAATGCACGAAAACATTGATTGCATGTGTGTTTCAAGTTTTCTCTGTGATTACTTGTGTCAGTTCACCAGTTATACTGTTCTGATCGTGGCATACTTGTTTCCTTTTCAGGATGGCACGACGACAACAGCCAGCTAGGGTTCCTAGAGTAGTGCGCGACAACAGCCCACTGAGCTACGAGGCCTCGGTACAGGGCCCGTTGACAGCAGAGGCACCGACGGTACCTTTACCTGCTGAGACCCCGATGCTTCCAACACTGGTAGCTGGCGACACACGACGCCTCGGAGCTCTGCACGAGTTCCAGCGCCAGCGACCACCCAGGTTCTGTGGGGAGTCGGACCCCCAGGTAGTCGAGGACTGGCTGGAGGCGGTCGTCCGAGTTTTCAGACTAGTGAGGACACCAGCAGACCTCATGGTGATCCTCGCGGCGAGCCTACTGCACGTAGCAGCTGGACGATGGTGGAGCCTAATGCTCCAGGTACACGATGAGGCCACCCTCATCTGGACGGACATCGAGGGTCTCTTTCGCTCAGAGTTCGTCCCGACAACCCTCCGTGCGGTGCGCATTTAGGAGCTTCTTCAGCTGCGGCAGGGCAACTTGACGGTCACTCAGTATGCGGCGAGGTTCACCGACCATTCTCGGTACTCGACAGACATGGTACGGGACCCCTTCTTCTGGGCCCGGACCTTCGAGTAGGGATTGAGACACGAGATCAGGGCATCGCTGATCTCCCTTAGCATCCCGACCCAGGCAGGAGTGCAAGAGCAAGCCCTCTTGATCGAGAGCTTCCTGGATGAGTCCACAGCGAGACCTACCGCAGGGCGGCAGATAGCGGAGTCTTCAGCAGCAGGTAGCCGACAGATGACTCAGGGTTCCAGGAAGACCAGGCCTTCTGGAAGACGACCTCGGGACACTGGCTCAGCGGTGCGGGGCACACAGCGCGGAGCCAGCCTTCCGAGAGGCAGACAGTGCTACGAGTGTGGCGGGCAGGGCCACATGGCTCATGACTGCCCAACCCGTCGTACCGAGGGGCAGCAGATGGTGGAGGGACCACCCAGGAAGAGGCATAGGGTCGACCACGGCGGTCTGCAGGGAGGAGGCGGACGAGGCAGAGGAGCTGGCCGAGCAGCAGGTGGTGGGCGACGCTTTGAGGCACTGCCACCACCACCACCAGGAGGCCCGCCCCGACCACAGGGAGCTGGCCGGCAGAGACAGGCACAACTCCAGGCAGTGGAGGCCTACGACCACGGCGCGCCAAAGATGATTCGAGGTACGATATGTGTCTATTACACCCTTTCTGCAGTTCTGATAGACACATAAGCGAGTCACTCTTTCATAGCCACTGCCCTTGTTCGGAGCTCGGAGATTCCTACAGAGCCGTTGGCTCGATCCTTACGGCTAGAGACTCCTATGGGAGCGGACTCGACGATTACGCACTGGTTCCGGCAGTGTGAGCTTACTCTAGGAGGCGAGAGTTTCGGCTGGGATCTTCTTGTAGCGGCGTCGAGGCCTTACGACGTCATCTTGGGCATGGATTGGTTATCTACAGTCCATGCTCAAATTGACTTCTTTAGGTGCAAGGTGCGATGTGTGCGCACCGATGGGAGCAGGTTCACCTTCACCGGAAAGAAGGGAGCCTTAGCAGCACAGGATGGATTCGCGCAGAAGAGAGGTCATCCCATCACTCATCAGTTGGCTAGCCTCATCCTGGGAGCAGTTGACATCCGGAGTCACAGTTTTCCTGCAGTGGTGGATCAGTACACGGACGTCTTTCCCGACGACGTTCCAGGACTACCTCCTCACAGAGAGGTAGACTTTTATATTTACTTGTACCCCGGGACGGCCCCGATATCCACTCCAGCATATCGGATGGCCCCCGCTGAGCTTTGAGAGCTACGGGTACAGTTGGAGGACTTGCAGGGCAAGGGGTTCGTCCGACCGAGTGTTTCACCCTGGGCTTCCCCAATTTTGTTCGCCAAGAAGGCGGATGGGAGTTTGCGACTGTGTGTCGACTATCGTCGCCTGAACCAGGTGACTGTGAGGAACAAGTATCCGCTACCCAGGATTGATGACCTCTTCGACCAGCTCCAGGGAGCACGGTGGTTCTAAAAGATAGACCTCAGGTCAGGCTATCATCAGCTCAGAGTTCGAGACGAGGATGTGCAGAAGACGGCCTTCAGGTGTCAGTATGGCCACGATGAGTTCTTGGATATGCCTTTCGGCGTGACCAATGCTCCAGTAGTGTTCATGAGCCTCATGAACAGGATCTTCCAGCCATACCTCGATCGATTTGTCATAGTCTTCATTGATGACATCTTGGTGTACTCGACCACGGAGGAGGAGCACGCCTACCACTTGCGTGTTGTACTAGACACACTCCGAGAGCACCAGCTTTATGGAAAGCTCACGAAGTGTCAGTTATGGTTACGTGAGGTCCACTTTTTGGGGCATGTCATTTATGAGGTGGGAGTTGCAGTGGATCCCGCAAAGATCGAGGCAGTGCTAGCTTGGGAGCCACCCAAGAGCGTGACACAGGTGCAGAGTTTCTTGGGTCTTGCCGGATACTATCAGAGATTTGTTCCAGACTTCTCCAGAGTTGCGGCACCACTCTCAGCGTTGACGAAGAAGGGGAAACCCTTCATGTGGTCAAATAGATGTCAGCAGAGCTTCCCGGAGCTGAGGCAGAGGTTGACCAGCACACCTATCTTGAGGTTGCCTGAGGAGGGAGTTGGATACGCAGTCTACTACGATGCATCAGGGACCGGACTCGGGTGTGTCCTGATGCAGGAGCGGGCCGTGATTGCCTACGGATCACGTCAGTTGAGGCCGCATGAGCAGAACTACGCTACCCATGACTTGGAGTTGGTAGCAGTGGTCTTCGCCCGGAAGACATGGCGGCACTATCTGATGGGCGAGCGCTTTACAGTCTTTTCTGACCACCAGAGTCTCAGGTACATCTTCTCTCAGAAGGACCTCAACCTGAGACAGCGGCGATGGCTCGAGTTCCTCCAGGACTATGAATTTGAGATAGTCTATACTCCAGGGAAGGGGAACGTGGTAGCTGATGCCCTCAGCAGGAGGACGGGATCCAGCTACTTGAGGAGGCAACAGAGCAGCTAGCCGCCTTGCAGATATCCTTCGTGGATAGAGATGGAGCAGCCTTCCTTCAGTCTCTCACAGTCTCTCCTCCACTTCTACAGCGGGTCAGAGAGGCACAGCATGGGGACGCTGACTGTGAGACACGGCGTGCACAGATATCCTCAGGACAGGCACCTGATGGTTTCTCCCTTGGAGCAGAGCATGACGTCCTTTTCAGAGGACGTACCATGGTACCAGTCGCTTTACAAGAGGAGGTGCTGAGAGAGTTCCCACTTCTCCTTTGGCAGTACATCCTGGAGTGGCGAAGATGTACCAGGATCTCAGGTGACAGCACTGGTGGCCGGGCATGAAGAGGGCTGTGGCAGAGTTCATTTCATGGTGCCTCACCTGCCAGCAGGTGAAGGAAGAGCATCAGGTACCAACTGGCTTGGTACAGCCCTTGGAGGTCCCGGGGTGGAAGTGGGACGGGATATCTATGGACTTCGTGACTAGACTTCCACGCACTTCCAGAGGTCACGATTCCATTTGGGTGATTGTTGACTGACTCACCAAGTCGGAACACTTTTTACCCATTCGAGAGCAGGGCTTAGTGGAGAGCTTGGGGTGTCTCTACGTTCAGGAGATTTTACGGCTTCACAGTGTGCCATCGACTATAGTCTCCAATCGGGACGCTCGTTTTACTTCCCGGCTTTGGAAGGGGTTGCAGGAGGCGTTCGGGACGTGGCTACGTCTGAGCACTACCCTTCACCCTCAGACGGATGGTCAGACGGAGAGGACCATTCAGACTCTCGAGGAAATGCTCCGTCCATGTGTCCTCGACTTTGGTCGCAGTTGGGAGGACCACCTACCCTTGGTGGAGTTTTCATACAACAACAACTACCACTCCACCATCGGGATGCCACCCTACGAGGCGTTGTACGGAAGGCCTTGCAGATCTCCTTTGTGCTGGACAGACCCTGGGGAGTCAGAACATGTGGGACCAGAGATGGTCCGGACCATGACAGAGAAGGTACAAGTCATCCAGGAGCGGATGAGGACAGCATATAGCCGGCAGAAGTCTTATGCTGACAGGAGGCGGAGGCCACTAGAGTTCGAGGATGGCGACCACGTCTTCTTGCGTGTCTCACCTCGATGTGGTTTGCGGAGATTTGGCCGAGGCGGCAAGTTGTCTCCACGCTTCATCGGGCCTTTCTAGGTCCTCAACAGGATTGGAGAGGTGGCTTATCGCCTGGCTCTGCCACCTCAGTTGCACTGGGTGCACGACGTCTTCCACGTATCCCAGCTGAGGAGATACGTGCACGACCCGATGCACATCATTGACTATGGGGAGTTAGACGTGGATGGTGGGGCGAATTTTGAGGAGGTCCCAGTGGAGATAGAGGATCGACAGGAGCGGGTCCTACGTGGGCGATCTATTCCTCTTGTGCGCATCATATGGCAGCACGGGAACCTCCGGGAGAGCACTTTGGAGCGGGAGGCTCAGATGCGTGCTCAGTACCCACATTTGTTTCCCTAGTTTTTGATGTATCTTTACGAGGATGTAAAGCCCTGAGGTGGGAGTAATGTAAAGGCTCGTAAATTTCAAGGATATTTTTATCTTAATTTTCTTTGGAATTTTACAAGAGTGCAGTTTCTGACGGCACCTGATTACGAGGCCCGGTGTGCCCGGAATCATTTTCCGAAGGTTGGCTCGTGTACGTTCAGTGAACGGACGAGCGGGTTTTTCTAACTTTTGAACCGGTTCCTGGAATCGAATTCTGAGGGCACCGATGAAATCACAGTACCGGTATTTTCTTAGAAACGCATCTTCTGGAGTTGCGTTTTCTCGGGTGTTGTTTTTAATTTTCAAGCTTAAAGTTAAGAAATAAAATAATTTTGCGACAACTTTATTTTATTTCACTTAAGCCGCTTGGAAGCCACTTGAAGCCACTTAAAGGCGGCTTGAACTGAGTTAAACCAGATAGGATGCTATCCAGAAATATCCTACCCCCTTGGTAGGATATTTGTGAGGTGGGGCCCGCATGAGCCCCACCGTTTCTTTCCGCTAAGAAACGCACCCGCGAAAACCCGTCTTTATGAAAGTCAACTGACGCATTTCTTAAAATCTTAACAGACCATTTAATTGGGCGCTTTATTTCGTGAATTAAATGGGTTGTTTCTTTCGTTCAATTAATACAACGAATTGATGGATCGTTTCTTAACCAGTTTTCAAATTTGTTGGCGTAAAAATAAAATCAGGCCAACGCTCGACCTCTGGTTATTTTGCGCTTTGATAAGGTTTGAGAGGACCCTTGTATCTTCTTCTCCCTTGCGAAGAACGTGAAGAACGCGAAGAACGCGAAGAACGCTGAACCCGGATAACGACGACGCTCCCATCCGAGACGTTCTTCCCCGCCCCGATCTCCGATCACCAACCGTTTAAGGTGAGTGATTTCGGGTTTCCTCTAAAGGTTCTTTTTGGTTTTAAACGAAACACAGATTTAATTATTTATAATTTAAATCTGTTGTTCTTGGTCCGTTGAGCTCGCTGACTCAACGCCGGATTCCGCGATGACGCGACGCCTTTCCGCGACGACGTGACGATCCCCCTCTTCCGCGACGACGCGACGATCCCCCTCTTCCGCGACGAGCTTTTCCGCGAAGAACGCCCGCGCGCGACGATCAACGAGGTAGGGATTTATTTTGGGAATTACCCCCTTTTTATTATTCCTATTTATGAAACAATTTTATTTCATTAAGAATTGTTTCAGATATGCATTCATATGTTGAATTTGTTCTCCCGT
This sequence comes from Viscum album, assembly GCA_963277665.1. Taxonomy (NCBI): domain Eukaryota; kingdom Viridiplantae; phylum Streptophyta; class Magnoliopsida; order Santalales; family Viscaceae; genus Viscum; species Viscum album. The sequence continues at coordinate 902,565,963 of OY728127.1, forward strand.
TTGTTTATCTCTAACGCGGAGGGTGCGGGCCAAACGAACACGGCCCGTCGACCCTCCGCCGTTCTTTGATTGTGCGAATATGACGGGCGACGGCGGAAAGTGCCGCAATGGATGTTTGACGTTCCCGTAGTGAAGAACGAGCCCCAGGAGGAGCAATGGCGCAGACGGGAAGTGAGTCGGACCACCGGAGCGATCTCGGTGGCCCGCGGAACACGCCGGCGGTGCGGGTCGCCGGCGCGGCGGCGCCGCCAGCAGGGAGCGGCGGCGCCCCGGCGCACCGCCGGATAGGCCGTCGCGGATGAAACCGCGGTGGCGGCGGCACCCGTGGAGCCGCGGCCACGCGGGTCCGGTGCCTTCGGACGCGGGTGATGCCGCGTCCCGACTCAGCGTGGCCCCACGCGGGGGGGGGGGGGGGGGGGGGGGTGGCGCGGCACCACCAGGCCGCGGGGGCGGCGCCCTGCGCGCCTCGGCCGTTCGGCCGCTTGGCCGAACCGGACCAGGCCGGTCCGACCGACCGGGCCGCACCCTGGCCGGACCGGACTGGGTCGGACCGGGTCGGGTCGACCCGGTTCGGCCGACTCCCGGGGTGGTCGGGCCGGGTCGGCCCGGGCCCGTACCCCCCGTCTTCGGATGTTCTTCGTTCAAATGGCCATATCTTGAGCTACGGGCCTCCAAACGACCCGCCGTCAGCGGCAACGCGATCCTTGGATCGAGGAGGTCATTTAGGTATATCGCACACAAGGTTTCGGAATACTTTGTGTTCATCCAGGTTGGTTCGTACACGAAACCAACCGGGCCTTCGGAGCGGAAACGCTCATATATTGAGCTACAGATGTCCGATTGACATGTCGTCCGCTTTGTTGAGTTCCTCTTTGTGAGACGGATCTTTTGGCACACTCCGCCCGAGGTTTGGACATAGGTGGTGTACGGTCAGGTTGGTTTTTCCTTAAAAACCAACCGGTCCCCTAGGATGAAAACACCAATAACTCTCCGACCGGGCGTCCTATTGACGCACCGTCTGCGACGTTGAGTTCCTGTTGACGATACGGAACTTTTGGATACATCAACTTCAGACTTTGTGTCAGTTGATGTATCAGCCTCTCGGCTCGTGGAGCGGACCCTCCCAAACGAGCTTGCTGTGTGCGGGAACCCTAGAGCTGGCTGCGACTGCTTCCTCGACAGCGATGACTGTGCAGAGATCCTCCGTGGACTCCGACGACGACCGTGCAGAGATCCTCAGTGGACTGCGGCGAGGACTGTGCAGAGATCCTCAGTGGACTGCGGCGACGACTGTGCAGAGATCCTCAGGGGACTGCGACGACTACTGCACTCAGCGATCCTACGTGGATCAGTGCTACAGGTCCTGCGTGGGCCCAGTCCTGTGTGGGCCCGATCCTGTGTGGGTCCGATCCTGTGTGGGTCAGCGCTCAGCGGTTCTATGTGAGCCAGCGCCTACAGGTCCTGCGTGGGCCCGGTCCTGTGTGGGCCCGATCCTGTGTGGGTCTAATCCTGTGTGGGTCTCTGCGGGGGTTAGTACCTATCGATCCTTCGTGGATCCGATGAATTAGATGGATCAGTGATCATCTTTATCGTCATCCAAAGAAGTATACCTGTGTGAGCTGAATCTTGTGTTTACTCTCCTTTGTGGATTTTGTTGAGCTATCCTGTGTGGATTTACTGTTTACTCTCATTTGTGGATTGTGTTGTTCTATCCTGTGTGGGTATAAGTTTGCTTTCCTGTGTGGACTGGGTTGTTCTTGGGCTCAGACGTTGGAGCCGAACAGGAATTGATGACTTAGGTATATGTATGGGCATATACCTAAGCCGTGTCAGATGTTACTTCGTGATTGTACCTTTCCTTTATGGATTATCCTTTGTGGATTTCGGGAGACCTTCGGGGGTCTCATGGTCCCTACTGATTAGCTTATACTCACCCCTGCACGGGCTATGCCTGCACTACGTTGTGTTGGTTGCAGACGACGGACAGCGCTGACCGTGGTGGAGGCGTGCGGAGCAGGACAGTACCTGGAGGTGGACCACTGGGCGGGACGTACTCGGAGCGGTCAGGTGGACCCGAGGAGCAGTGGAGGCTATTTGTACCCACCCTTCTGGTGGGACTTCTAGAGGAGGGCTCGATGCTGCAGTTTTTCCTTTTCAGTTGCTGTTTTTCCTTTCAGTTGTACTTTACAGTTGGGCTTGTATTTCCGGCCCCTTTTACTTCCAGCACAGCTTGTACAGTTTTTACTTAGTGTTTACTTTTCCTCTTGCTTACTCTGTGGTGATTGTTTACTTTTCAAAGGCAATGCCTTCCCTTTTTTGGGATTTACACCTTGGTGCTAGTCGCCAGCCACTGGCTTATGGAAGGCAGGCTTGGGGTAGTCACGGCATGGGCCCCGAGGGCGGGTCATGACATATTTGGCACCATATATTCATAGTAGAGCCAAATATTTTTTGGCGCCAAATATTCATAAAATCACCAAATAATAGTGTAAAGACCCGTAAAATTCACGGAATTTTTTTTCTTAATTTTCATTGGAATTTTACATGAGCGCGATTTCTGACGGCACCTGATTCCGAGACCCGGTGTGCCCGGAATCAATTTCCGAAGTTTGGCTCAGGTACGTTCAGTAAACGAACGAGCGGGAATTTCTAACTTTTGAACCGGTGCCCGGAATCGAATTCCGAGGGCACCGATGAACTCGCAGCGCCGATTTTCGCGTAAGGTGACCTTTTCTGAAGTTGCGTTTTATGCGGGTTGAGAGTTAGTTTTGGGGGAATTAAAATGAAGTTAAATAAAATGTGGAAACACATTTTATTTTTTATCCACATTGGTTATATCCTCCCAAAGGGAGTTATAGGTGGGACCCACATCCACTTAACCTCCCTTGAGAGGATTAAGTTTGGTGGGGCCCACACGAACCCTAACTCCTCAACTCCCCTCAAAACTCCCCACAACTCCCACTTTAATGTTGACAACTTGTTTAATTTTTGAGGTGAGTTAAGTGTGATTTAATTGAATTTCAATCTTTTGAAATTCTTGCCCACACTTTGCATTTAATTAATTAAACCATCTTAATTAATTATTTTGAGTGTTTGATTTATTTTGAAATCATTTTTGCCAACATTAAAATGAGGGATTCTATTCTTCTCTTTGGGTTGGCATAAAATTTGTGGGGAGAACTAAGGAGAGGAGAAGAACTTTTAGAAGACCTTCAACCTCTCGAAGAATAACGATCCACATCTCCAAAGAACGTGAAGTAACACCTTCTACCTTCTTCAACCAGAGCAAGGAAGGGATGCACCGCCGCCGACAATGTTTTCTGAGAGTGTCGACTCGACTTGACTCGACTTCACTGAGTGCTTCTTCCACCAACGTTGATGGAACGACGCTGTTTCTACGAAGCCTGATGTGCGACATCTTTTATCAAGTAGGGGATTGTTGTTGTTTTATTTAATTATTTCCATTCTTGATTCTAGAATGTCGAATTTCAAGGATACAAATAAATGTTATCGTTTAACGAGAGGGGGGTCGGACCGCACAAACACAGCCGAAACCCCCTCTTATGTTCATATTTGTTTCCTTGCGGATGGAACGGGATGGTGTGGTGTCGTCGCACCATGCGGGAATCACACGGCAAATATTTTGTGGCGCTGTCGCGCCGCGCCGTGGAATGAAATTCAAAAACGCGACGCCGTCGCGCAGCGTCAAAAGAAATCGAAGGCGCCGCGGCCGGAGCGGGGCCGCGGCGGAGGGGCGCGGTGCCGTCGCACCGAGCCAGACGACGAAGGCCACGACCGGTTCCGGGCCGCGGCAGAACAAGATGACCGACAGCCAGCTGGGCCGCCGGTGTCGGAAGCGGGAAGGGGATCGGCCTCTGCCGGTCCCGTTGAGGAGAAGATGGCCGGCCATGTCGGGCCGGCCGGAAGGGAGAAAACCGGGGGAAATAAATTCCCCCGGCTAGCCATAATGGTTCCCCATTATGGGGAGGGGGCGACTTCACAAGGGGGGGGGGGGGCAAGCGCCCCCCGTTTTTCCAACAGCTCAGCCTTTGGCCGCGCTGGGCCGAGCCGTGCCAGGCCGGGTCGACCCTGTCCAGGCCGGTTCGACCCAGTCCAGGGCGGGTGGACCCGGTTCGGGTCAACCGGGGGGGTCTCGGGCCGGGACGGCCCGGGCCCGAAATCCCCGTTACCTAGCGGTTTGGATTAAAATGCCCATAACTCGGGCTACAGACCTCCAAACAACACGCCGTCAGCGGCGATGCGATCCATGGATCGAGACGGTCGTCTCGGTATATCGCACTCAAGATTTTGGATTACTTTGAGTTCGGCTGGGTTGGTTCGTACACGAAACCAACCAGGCCCTCGGAGCGGAAATGCTCATATCTTGAGCTACGAACGGCTGATTGACGTGCCGTCAGCTTTGTTGAGTTTCTATTAGTGAGACGGATCTTTTGGAATACTCTGCCTGAGGTTTGGATGCAGATGGAGTACAGTCGGGTTGGTTTTTCCTAAAAAACCAACCAGCCCCCTGGAACGGAAAAGCCAATAACTCTCAGACCGGGCGTCCGATTGACGCGCTGTCTATTGCGTTGAGTCGATGTTGACGATACTGAACTTTTGGATACATCAACACTAGACTTTGTGATAGTTGATGTATCAGCCTCTCGGCTCGTGGAGCGGACCCTCCCGAACGGGCTTGCTGTGTGCGGGAACCCTAGAGCTGGCTGCGACTGCTACTGTGACTACGAAGACGACGGTGCAGAGATCCTTAGTGGATTAGACGATGACGACTACAGCACTCAGTGATCCTGTGTGGATCAGTGCTACCGATCCTGTGTGGGTCCGATCCTGTGTGGGTCTGCGCTCAACGGTCCTGTGTGAACCAGTGCCTACAGATCCTGTGTTGGTCTGATCCTGTGTGGGTCTTTGCGGGGGTTAGTACCTATTGATCCTTTGTGGGTCTGACGACTTAGATGGATCAATGATCATCTCTATTGTCTTTCGAAGAAGTATACCTGTGTGAGCTGAATCCTGTTTTCTTTCCTGTGTGGATTGTGTTGTACTATCCTGTGTGGATTACGTTATGCTTTCCTATGTGGAATACATATACTTTCCTATGTGGACTGAGTTGTACATGGGCTCGGAGGTTGGAGCGTATTGTAATTGATGACTTAGGTATATGTATGGGCATATACCTAGGCAGTGTTGGTTGTTACTTCGTGATTGTATCTTTCTTTTGTGGTTTATCCTTTGTGAATTTTGGGAGACCTTCGGGGGTCTCGGGTTCCCTACTGAGTATTTATACTCACCCCTGCACGGGCTATTCCCGCACTACGTTGTGTTGGTTGCAGACGACGGACAGCGTTGATCGTGGTTGAGGCTTGCAGAGCAGGACGATACCTAGAGGTGGACCACTGGGCGAGACGTGCTCGGAGCGGACGGCGGGACCCGAGGAGTAGTGGAGATATCTGTACCTACCCATCAGGTGGGATTTCCAGTGGACATCTCGGAGTAGCGGCTTTTACTTTACAGTTGTTGTTTTCCCTTTCGAGTTGTACTTTACTTTCAGTTTGGGTTTGTATACTGGCCCATTTACTATTCCGCACTTTCAGTTATACTCTGTTTTTTCTTAGTGTTTACTTTTCCTCTTGATTACTCTGTGGTGCTTGTTTACTTTACAATGGCAATGCCTTCCCTTTTTACCGGGACTTACGCCTTGGTGCTAGTCGCCAGCCCCTGGCCTATGGAAGGCGGGCTTGGGGTAGTCACGGCACGGGCCCCTTGGACGGGTCGTAAAAAATTGGTATCAGAGGAGTTCGATTCTACCGTGAACTCTGATCTTTTCTATGTGAAGCAATAATGTTTAATGTATTGAGTGTGGTTTTCAGTCCAGGGAGTCCAGCTTTGGTGCGGCGGCCGACGTATCCGTACACCAGGACCCTGACTTCTGATTTCTGAATTAATGCATGAAAAAATTGATTGCGTGTGTGATTCAAAGTTTTCTTTGTGATTACTTTATATCAGCTCACCAGGAATATTGTTCTGACCGTGGCACACCTGTTTCCTTTTCATGATGGCCCCACGACGGCAGCCAGCTAGGGTTCCGAGAGTCGAGCGTGACAACAGCCCACTGAGCGACGGGGCCTCGGTACAGGGCCCTTTGATAGCTGTGCCACCGGCGGTAGCTTTACCCGCCGATCCCCCGATACTTCCAGCACCAGCCGCTGACGATGCACGTCGCCTCAGCGCACTGCATGAGTTTCAGCACCAGCGACCACCTAGGTTTCAAGGGGAGACGGACCCCCATGCAGCCGATGACTGGCTGGAGGCAGTCGTACGAGTTTTCAGGCTAGTGAGGACACCAGCAGACCTCATGGTGATCCTCGCTGCGAGCCTACTGCACGCAGAAACGGGCCGATGGTGGAGCTTGATGCTCCAGGTGAACTATGAGGCATCTCTACTCTGGACAGACATTGAGAGCCTCTTCCACTCAGAGTTTGTCCCAGCCACCCTCCGTGCGGTGCGCATTCAGGAGCTTCTTCAGCTGCGGCAGGGCAGCATGACGGTCGCTCAGTACTCGGTGAGATTTACTAATCACTCGCGCTACTCGATCGACATGGTACGAGACCCATTCTTCCGGGCCCGGACCTTTGAGTAGGGTTTGAGACACGAGATCAGGGCATCACTGATCTCCCTCAGCATTCCGACTCAGACGGGAGTACTGGAGCGGGCCCTTTTGATCGAGAGGTTTCTTGCTGAGTCTACACCAGCGCCGCGACCCACCGCAGGGCGACACGTGGTAGAGTCATCTGCAGCAGGCAGTTGACGGATGACTCAGGGGTCTAGGCAGACCAGACCCTCAGGCAGACGACCTCAGGACACTGGCTCAGCAGTGCGGGGCACATAACGCGGATCCAGTCATTCGAGAGGCATACAATGCTACTCGTGCGGCAGGCAGAGCCACATGGCTCGTGACTGCCCGACTCGCCGTGCCGTGGAGCAGCAGACGGTTGAGGGACCACTGAGGCAGAGGCAGAGGGTCGACCGTGGTGGTCCGCAGGGAGGAGGCAGACGAGGCAGAGGAGCTGGCCGAGCAGCAGGTGGTGGGCGATGCTTTGAGTCTCTACCACCACCACCACCAGGAGGTCCACCCCGACCACAGGGATCTGGCGGGCAGAGACAAGCACAGCTCCAGGCAGCAGAGGCCTATGACCACGGTGCGCCTGAGATGATTCGAGGTACTATCTGTGTCTATTCCAACCTTGCTGCAGTTCTTATAGACACAGGAACGAGTCACTCTTTCAGATCCGCTGCCCTTGTTCGGAGGTCGGAGATTCCGATAGAGCCGTTGGCTCGATCCTTACGGCTAGAGACTACTACGGGAGCAGACTCGACGATTACGCACTGGTGCCGGCAGTGTGAGCTTACTTGAGGAGTCGAGAGCTTCGGCTGGGATCTTCTTGTAGCAGCGTTGAGGCCTTACGACGTCATCTTGGGCATGTATTGGTTATCTACAGTCCATGCACAGATTGACTGTTTTATGCGCAAGGTGCGATTGTACGCACCGACGGGAGCAGGTTCACCTTCACCGGCGAGAAGGGAGACTTTGCAGCACAGGATGGACTTCCGCAGAGGAGAGGACAACCCATCACTCATCAGTTGGCTAGCCTCATCCTAGGAGCAGTTGACGTGCGGAGTCCTGGTTTTCCTGAAATGGTGGATCAGTATGCGGACGTTTTTCCCGACGACGTTCCAGGGCTACCTCTACGTAGATAGGTAGACTTTTATATTGACCTATACCCCAGGACAGCCACGATATCGACTCCAGCATATCGGATGGCCCCCGCCAAGCTTCGAGAGCTACGGGTACAGTTGGAGGACTTGCAGGGCAAGGGGTTCATCTGACCCAGTGTTTCACCCGGGCTTCCCCGATTTTGTTTGCCAAGAAGGCGGACGAGAGCTTGCGAATTTGTGTTGACTATTGTCGCCTGAACCAGGTGACAGTGAGGAACAAGTATCCGCTACCGAGGATTGATGACCTCTTTGATCAGCTCAAGGGAGAATGGTGGTTCTCGAAGATAGACCTCAGGTCAGGCTATCATCAGCTCAGAGTTAGAGACGAAGACATGCAGAAGACGGCCTTCAGATGTCGGTATGGCCACTTTGAGTTCTTGGTTATGCCTTTCGGCATAACCAATGCTCCAGCAGTGTTCATGGCCCTCATGAATAGGATCTTTCAGCCATACCTCGATCGATTTGTCATGGTCTTCATCGACGACATTTTGATTTACTCGACGACTGAGGAGGAGCATGCCTACCACTTATGGGTTGTACTAGACACACTCCGAGAGCACCAGCTTTATGGTAAGCTCTCGAAGTGTCAGTTCTGGATACGTGTGCTCTACTTTTTGGGGCACGTCATCTCGGAGGCGGGAGTTGCAGTGGATCCTGCGAAGATCGAGACAGTGTTAGCTTGGGAGCCACCCAGAAGCGTGACGGAGGTGTGGAGTTTCTTGGGGTTAGCTGGATACTACCGGAGATTCGTGCCAGACTTCTCTAGAGTTGTGTCACCACTCTCAGCTTTGACGAAGAAGGGGAAACCCTTCGTGTGGTCAGACAGATGTCAGTAGAGCTTCCAGGAACTGAGACAGAGATTGACTAGCGCACCTATCTTGAGGTTGCCTGAGGAGGAAGTAGGATACGCAGTTTACTGCAATGCATCAGGGACCAGACTCATTTGTGTTCTGATGCAGGAGCAGGCAGTGATCGCCTATGGATCACGTCAGTTGAGGCCGCATGAGCAGAACTACGCTACACATGACCTGGAGTTAGCAGCAATGGTCTTCGCTCTGAAGACATGGTGACACTATCTGATGGAAGAGCGCTTTACAGTCTTTTCTGATCATCAGAGTCTTAGGTATATCTTCTCACAGAAGGACCTGAACCTGAGACAGTGGCGATAGCTCGAGTTCCTCCATGACTATGACTTTGAGATAGTCTATACTCCTGGGAAGGGGAACGTAGTAGTCGATGCCCCCAGTAGGGGGACAGGAATTCAGCTACTTGAGGAGGCTACGGAGCAGCTAGCCTCTTTGCAGATATCCTTCGTGGATAGAGATGGAGAAGCATTCCTTCAGTCACTCACAGTCACTCCTCTGCTTCTACAGCGGGTCAGAGAGGCACAGCGTGGGGACACTGACTGTGAGACGCGGCGTGCACAGATATCCTCAGGATAGGAACATGATGGTTTCTCCTTTGGAGCAGAGCACGACATCCTTTTCAGAGGACGTACCTTGGTACCAGTAGCTTTACGAGAGGAGGTGCTAAGAGAGTTTCACACTTCTCCTTTGGCAGTACATCCTAGAGTGGCGAAGATGAACCAAGACCTCAGACGATAGCACTGGTGGCAGGGCATGAAGAAGGTTGTGGCAGAGTTCGTTTCTCGATGCCTCACCTGCCAGCAGGTGGAGGCTGAGCACCAGGTACCAGCAGGCTTGGTACAGCCCTTGGAGGTTCCGGAGTGGAAGTGGGATGGAATATCTATGGACTTTGTGACTGGACTTCCACGCACTTCCAGAGGTCACGACTCCATCTGGGTGATTGTCGACCGACTCACCATGTTGGCTCACTTCTTACCAATCAAAGTGCAGGGCTCAGTGGAGAGCTTGGGATTCCTTCACATTCAGGAGATTGTGTGGCTTCACGGTGTGCCATCATCTATCTTCTCTGATCGAGATGCTCATTTTACTTCCCGGCTGTGGAAGGGATTGCAGGCGGCGTTCGGGACGCAGCTACGTCTGAGTACAGCCTTTCACCCTCAGACAGATGCTCAGACGAAGAGGACCATTCAGAATCTCGAGGACATGCTCCGCGCATGTGTTCTCGACTTTGGTGGTAGCTGGGAGGACCACCTACCCTTGGTGGAGTTTGCGTACAACAACAACTACCACTGCACCATCGGGATGGCATCGTACGAGGCGTTGTACGACCGACCTTGTAGATCTCCTTTGTGCTGGACAGACCCTGGGGAGTCAGCACTTGTGGGACTAGAGATGGTCCAAGCCACGATAGAGAAGGTCCAGGTCATCCAGGAGCGAATAAGGACAGCTCAGAGCCGGAAGAAGTCATACGCTGATAGGAGGCAGAGGCCACTAGAGTTTGAGGATGGCGACCACGTCTTCTTACGGGTCTCACCTCGAAGTGGTATACAGAGATTTGGCCGAGGTGGCAAGTTATCTCCGTGCTTCATCAGACCATTCCAGGTCCTCAGCAGGATTGGCGAGGTGGCTTATCGTCTGGCTCTACCACCTCAGTTGCACCGGGTGCACGACGTCTTCCAGGTATCTCAGCTGAGGAGATATGTGCACGACCTGACGCACATCATTGACCATGGGGAGCTTGACATTGACGATGGGGCGACTTTTGCGGAGGTCCCTATGGAGATCGAGGATCGACAGGAGCGGGTCCTACGTGGACGGTCGATTCCTCTAGTGCGCATCATATGGCAGCACGGGAATCTCTAGGAGAGCACTTGGGAGCGGGAGGCTCAGAAGCGTGCTCAGTACCCTCATTTGTTTCCCTAGTTTTGATGTATCTTTATGGGGACATAAATCCCTGAGGTGGGAGTAATGTAAAGCCCCGTAAAATTCACGGAAATTTTTTTCTTAATTTTCTTTGGAATTTTACAAGAGCGCGGTTTCTGACGGCACCTGATTCTGAGGCCCGGTGTGCCCGGAATCAATTTCCGAAGTTTGGATCGGGTACGTTCAGCGAAAGAACAATTGGGAATTTCTAACTTTTGAACCGGTGCCCGGAATCTAATTCAGAGGGCACCGATGAACTCGCAGCGCCGATTTTCACTTAAGGTGACCTTTTCTGAAGTTGCATTTTATGCGGGTTGAGAGTTAGTTTTGGGGGAATTAAAATGAAGTTAAATAAAATGTGGAAACACATTTTATTTTTTATCCATGTTGGTTATATCCTCCCAAAGTGAGTTAGAGGTGGGACCCACATCCACTTAACCTCCCTTGAGAGGATTAAGTTTGGTGGGGCCCACACGAACCCTAACTCCTCAACTCCCCTCAAAACTCCCCAAAACTCCCACTTTAATGTTGACAACCTGTTTAATTAATGAGGTGAGTTAAGTTTGGTTTAATTGAATTTCAATCTTTTGAAATTCTTGCCAACACTTTGCATTTAATTAATTAAACCAACTTAATTAATTATTTTTTGTGTTTGATTTCTTTTGAATTCATTTTTGCCAACATTAAAATGAGAGATTCTATTCTTCTCTTTGGGTTGGCATAAACTTTGTGGGGAGAACTAAGGAGAGGAGAAGAACTTTTAGAAGACCTTCAACCTCTTGAAGAAGAACGATCCACATCTCCAAAGAACGTGAAGTAACACCTTCTACCTTCTTCAACCGGAGCAAAGAAGGGAAGCACCGCCGCCCACAATGTTTTCTGAGAGTGTCGACTCGACTTGACTCGACTTCACCGAGCGCTTCATCCACCAATGTTGACGGAACGACTCCGTTTCCGTGATGCTCGACGTGCGACATCTTTTATCAAGTAGGGGATTGTTGTTGTTTTATTTAATTATTTCCATTCTTGATTCTAGAATGTCGAATTTCGAGGATGGCGAATAAATGTTATCGTTTAACAAGAGGGGGGACGGACCGCACAAACACGACCAAAACCCCCTCCTATGTTCATATTTGTTTCCTTGCGGATGGAACGGGATGGCGTGGTGCTGTCGCACCACGCGGGAATTGCACGACAAATATTGCGCGGCACCGTCGCGCCACGCCGTGGAATGAAATTCAAGAACGCGACGCCATCGCGTCGTGTCAAAAGAAATCGAAGGCGCCGCGAACGGAGCGGGGCCGCAGCGGAGGGGCACGGTGCCGTCGCACCACGCCGGACGATGAAGGCCGCGGCCGGTTCCGGGCCGCGGCGGAACAAGATGACCGGCGGCCAGTCGGGAACCCGGTGTCGGAAGCCGGAAGGGGACCGGCCTCTGCCGGTCCCGTTGAGGAGTAGACGGCCGGCCAGGTCGGGCCGGCCGGAAGGGAGAAAACCGGGGGAAATAAATTCCCCCGGCCAGCCATAACGGCCCCCCATTATGAGGAGGGCTGCGACTTCACAAGGGGGGGGGGGCAAGCACCCCCCGTTTTTCCAACAGCTCGGCCTTCGGCCGAGCTGGCAGCGCGCCCAGCCCACTGCGTCGGACCGGCTCCTTGCCGATCCGCCGGGCCGGGCCGAGCCGGGCCGCGTCGGGCCGGGCCGAGCTGTGCAGGTCCGGGTCGACCCTGTCTGGGGAGGGTCGACCCGGTTCGGGCCAACCGGGGGGGTCTCGGGCCGGGACGGCCTGGGCCCGAAACCCCCGTTACCGAGCGGTTTGGATTCAAATGCCCATAACTCGGGCTACGGAGCTCCAAACGACGCGCCGTCAGAGGCGATGCCATCCTTGGATCGAGACGGGCGTTTCCGTATATTGAACTCAAGGTTTCGGATTACTTTGAGTTCGTTTGGGTTGGTTCGTACACGAAACCAACCGGGCCCTCGGAGCGGAAATGCTCATATCTTGAGTTACAGACGTCTGATTGACGTGCCGTCAGCTTTGTTGAGTTTATCTTAGTGAGACGGATATTTTGGCATACTCTGCCTGAGGTTTGGACGCAGGTGGAGTACGGTCGGGTTGGTTTTGCCTTAAAAACCAACCGACCCCCTGGAACGGAAAAGCCAATAACTCTCAGACCGGGCGTCCGATTGACGCGCTGTCTGTTGCGTTGAGTTCCTGTTGACGGTATCGAACTTTTGGATACATCAACTCTGGACTTTGTGACACTTGATGTATCAGCCTCTCGGCTCGTGGAGCGGACCCTCCCGAACGAGCTTGCTGTGTGCGGGAACCCTAGAGCTGGTTGTGACTGCTACTGTGACTATGACGACGACTGTGCAGAGATCCTCAGTGGATTCGATGACGACGACTACATCACTCAGAATTCCTGTGTGGATCAGTGCTACCGATCCTGTGTGGGTCTGATCCTGTGTGGTTCTGCGCTTAGCGGTCCTGTGTGAACCAGTGCTTACAGATCCTGTGTGGGTCCGATCCTGTGTGGGTCTTTGCGGGAGTTAGTACCTATAGATCCTTTGTGGGTCTGAAGACTTAGATGGATCAGTGATCATATCTATCGTCTTTCGAATAAGTATACCTGTGTGAGCTGAATCCTGTTTTCTTTCCTGCGTGGATTGTGTTGTACTATCCTGTGTGGATTATGTTATGCTTTCCTGTGTGGAATACGTATACTTTCCTGTGTGGACTGAGTTGTACTTGGGCTCAGAGGTTGGAGCTTATTGGAATTGATGACTTAGGTATATGTATGGGCATATACCTAAGCAGTTTTGGTTGTTACTTCGTGATTGTATCTTTCTTTTGTGGTTTATCCTTTGTGAATTTTGGGAGACCTTCGGGGGTCTCGTGGTCACTACTGAGTAGCTTATACTCACCCCTACATAGGCTATGCCCGCACTACGTTGTGTTGGTTGCAGACGACGGACAACGTTGATTGTGGTTGAGCCTTGCAGAGTAGGACGGTACCTGGAGGTGGACCACTGGGCGGGACGTGCTCGGAGCGGACGGCGGGACTCGAAGAGCAGTCGAGCTATCTGTACCTACCCATCAGGTGGGATTTCCAGTGGACAGCTCGGTGTAGCACCTTTTACATTACAGTTGTTGTTTTCCCTTTCGAGTTGTACTTTACTTTCAGTTTGGGTTTGTATACTGGCCCATTTACAATTCCACACTTTCAGCTGTACTCTGTTTTTACTTAGTGTTTACTTTTCTGCTTGCTTACTCTGTGGTGCTTGTTTACTTTACAAAGGCAATGTCTTCCCTTTTTACCAGGATTTACGCCTTGGTGCTAGTCGCCAGCCCCTGGCCTATAGAAGGCGGGCATGGGGTAGTCATGGCACGGGCCCCGAGGAAGGGTCGTGACAAATAGCGCCAAATTATAGCGCCAATAAAAGTGCAAAATAATAGCGCCAATAATAGCGCCAATATTTTAACATTCAATAATAGCGCCAATATTTTAACATTCAATAAATTTTCAGTGTTATTTTAACATTCAATATAATAGCGCCAAATATATTTTCAGTGTTATTTTAATATTCATAATAGCACCAATATTTTAATAGCACCAATAATAGTGCCAAATAATAGCGCCAATATTTTAACATTAATTAATAGCGCCAAAACATAGAGCCAATATTTTAACATTCATTAATAGTACCAAATATTCACAATAGCGCCAATATATTAATAGCGAAAAATAATCGTGCCTAATAAAAGCGCCAAATAATAGCGCCAAATAATTGCGACAAATAACTGTTCCAAATAATTGCGCCAATTAATATCGCCAAATAATAGCGCCATATAATAGCGTCAAATATTTTTTGGTGCCAAATATTCATAATAGAGCCAAAAAATAGCACCAAAAATAATGTCATATAATAGCGCCAATAATAGAGCCAAATAATAGCGCCAATAATAGCACCAATATATTCATAGCAACAAATAATAGCACCAATATATTCATAATAGAGTCAAATATAATAGCGTCATTATATTTATAATAGTTTCAATATTAGCGCTAATATATTTATAGCGTCATTTATTCATAATAGCGCCAATATATTTATAGCGCCAAATAATTGCGCCTAATAATAGAGCCAAATAATAGCACCAAATAATTGTGCCAAATAATAGCGCCAATATTTTAACAGTCATTAATAGCGCCAAATATTCATAATAGGGCCAATATATTAATAGCGGCAAATAATTGCGCCTAATAATAGTTCCAAATAATAGTGCCAAATAATTGCGCCAAATATTTGGGCCAAATAACTGCGCCACATAATAGTGCCAAATAATACTGCCAAATAATCATGCCATATAATGGCGCCAAATATTTTTTGGTGCCAAATATTCATAATAGCGCCAATAATAGCGCCAAATAATAGCGCCAATAATAGCCTCAATATATTTATAGCACCAAATAATAACACCAATATATTCATAATAGCGCCAATATATAATAGTGCCAATATATTCATAATAGTTCCAATAATAGCGCCAATAATAGCGCCAATATATTCAAAGCTCCATTTATTCATAATAGCGCAAATATATTTATAGCGCAAAATAAAAGCGCCAAATAATTGCGCCAAATAATAGCGTCAATATATTCATAATGTTGCCAATAATATAGCCAATAATAGCGCCAATATATTCATAGCACCATTTATTCATAATTGTGCCCATATATTTATAGCAAAATAATAGAACCTAATAATAGCGCGAAATAATTGCACCAAATAATTGCGCAAAATAATTGTGCCTAATAACAACGCCAAATAATAGAGCCCTATAATAGCGCCAAATATGTTTTGGCGCAAAATATATAAATAGCGCCAATATATTGCGCCAAATAATTATGCCAAATAATTGCGCCAAATAATTGCACCTAATAATAGCGCCATATAATAGCGCCAAATATTCATAATAGTGCCAACTAATAACGCCAAATAATAGTGCCAATAATAGCGTCAAATTATGGCGCCAATAATCGGGCCAATATTTGGCGCTAATATTTTGCGCCAAATAATAGCGCTAATATTTAAACAATCAATAATAGCACCAATAAAAGCGCCAATAAGAACACCAATAATATCTCCAATAATTGCGCCAATATATAGCGCCAATATATTCATGGCTCCATTTAATAGCGCCAAATAATAGCCCCATATAATAGCGCCAAATATAATAGTGCCAAATAATCGCGCCAATATATAGTGCCAATAATAGCACCAATATATTCATAGCGCCATTTAATAGGGCCAAATAATAGCGCCATATAATAGCGCCAAATATTAGGGCCATATAATAGCACCATATAATAGCGTCATATAATAGTGCAATATAATAGCGCCAAATATATAAGCGCCAAATAATAGTGCCAAATAATAGTGCCAAATAATATCGCCAAATAATAGCGCCAAATATTTGGCTCCAAATACTCATAATAGCGCCAAATAATGGGGCCAATAATAGCGCCAAATAATATAACCAAATATTCATAATAGCGCCAAATATTTGGCGCCATATATTAATAGTAGTGCCATATATTTTTTGGCGCCAATATTTATAATAGCACCAAATTATAGTGCCAATAATTGCACCTAATAATAGCGCCAAATAATAGCGACACAAAATTGCGCCAAATAATTGCATCAAATAATAGCGCCAATATTTTAACATTCATTAATATCGCCAAATATTAGTAATAGCACCAATATATTAGTAGCGCCGAATAATTGCACCTAATAATATCGTTAAATAATAGTTCCAAATAATAGCACCAAATATGTGCGCAAAATAACTGTGCCAAATAATAGCGCCAAATTATACCGCCAAATAATAGTGCCATATAATGGCGCCAAATATTTTTTGGTGCCAAATATTCATAATAGCGCCAAACAATAGCGCCAAAAAATAGCGCCAATATATTCATAGCGCCAAATAATAGAGCCAATATATAATAGGGCCAAATAATAGCGCCATATAATAGCACCAAATATTTTTTGGCGCAAACTATATAAATTGCGCCAATATATTGCGCCAAATAATTAAACCAAATAATTGCGCCAAATAATTGCTCCAAAAAATAGCGCCAAATAATAGCGCCAAGAATAGTGCCAATATATTTATAGCGCCAAATAATAGCACTAATATATAATAGCACCAAATAATAGTGCCAATATATTCAGAATAGTTCCAATAATAGCTCCAATATATTTATAGCTCCATTAATTATTAATAGCACAAATATATTTATAGCGCAAAATCATAGCGCAAAATAATATCGCCAAATAATAGCGCCAATATATTCATAATAGTGCCAATAATAGCGCCAATATATTCAGAGCACCATTTATTCATAATAGCGCCTAATATTTATAGCACAAAATAATTGCGCCTAATAATAGCGCCAAATAATAGCGCTAAATAATTTCGCCAAATAATTGTGCCAAATAATTGCACCAAATAATTGTGCTAAATAATTGTGCCTAATAACAACGCCAAATAATAGCTCCATATAACAGCGGCAAATATTTTTTGGCGCAAAATATATAAATAGCACAAATATATTGCGTCAAATAATTGAACCAAATAATTTCGCCTAATAATAGCGCCAAATAATAGTCCCAAATATTTTTTGGCGCCAAATATTCATAATAGTGCCAAAAAATAGCGCCAAATAATAGTGCCGAATAATAGCTCCAATAATAGAGTCAAATTATGGCACCAATAATCGCGCCAATATTTAAACATTCAATAATCGCGCCAATAAAAGCGCCAATAAGAGCACCAATAATAGCACAATTAATGGGGCCAATATATAGCGCCAATATATTCATAGCGCCATTTAATAGCACCAAATAATAGCACCATATAATAGTGCCAAATATTAGCGCCATATAATAGCGCCATATAATAGCGCCATATAATGGCGCTAAATAATAGCACCATATAATAGCACCAAATATAATAACGCCAAATAATCGCGCCAATATATAGCTCCAATAATAGCGCCAATATATTTATAGCACCATTTAATAGGGCCAAATAGTAGGGCCATATAATAGCGCCAAATATTAGGGACATATAATAGCGCCATATAATAGCGCCAAATAATAGCGCCAAATATAATAGCACCAAATAATAACGCCAAATAATAGCACCAAATAATATTTCCAATAATAGTGCCAAATAATAGAGCCAAATATTCATAATAGCACCAATTATTTGGCGCCATATATTCATAGTAGTGCCAAATATTTTTTGGCGCCAAATATTCTTAATAGCGCCAAATATAGTGCCAAATTATAGCATAAATAAAAGCACCATATAATAGCGCCAATAATAGCGTCAATATTTGGAGACAATAATATTTGGGGCCAATATTTGGCGCCAATGTTTGGCGCTATTATTTCGTGGCAAATAATAACGCCAATATTTTAACATTCAATAATAGCGACAAATATTTATAATAGCGCCAATATTTTAACATTCAATATATTTTCAGTATTATTTTAACATTCAATATAATAGCACCAAATATATTTTCAGTGTTATTTTAATATTCATAATAGCGCCAATATTTTAATAGCACCAATATTTTAATAGCGCCAATAATAGCGCCATAGAATGGCGCCAAATATTATTTGGTGCCAAATAATAGCGCCAATATTTTAACATTCATTAATAGCGCCAAATATTCATAATAGTTCCAATATATTAATATCGGCATATAATTGCGCCTAATAATAGCGCCAAATAATTGCACCAAATAAGTGCGCCAAATATTTGCGCCAAATAACTGCGCCAAATAATAGCGCCAAATAACAGGGCCATATAATAGCGCCAAATATTTTTTTGTGAAAAATATATAAATAGCGCAAATATATTCATAACGCCAAACAATAGCGCCAAATAATTGCGCCAAATAACAACGCCAAATAATATGGCCATATAATAGCGCCAAATATTTTTTGGCGCTAAATATATAAATAGCACCAATATATTAATAGCGCCAAATAATTGAGCCAAATAATTGCGCCAAATAATTGCACCTAACAATAGCGCCAAAAAATCGCGCCAAATAATTGCGCCAAATAATTGCGCCAGATAATTGCGTCAAATACGTGCGCAAAATAATTTCGCCTAATAACAGCAGCAAATAATAGTGCCATATAATAGCGCCAAATTTTTTTGGCGTAAAATATATAAATAGCGCCAAATAATTGCGCCAAATATTAACGCCAAATAGCTGCTTAAATAATAGCGCCAAATAATACCGCAAAATAATACCTCCATATAATAGCGCCAAATATTTTTTGGCACCAAATATACATAATAGCGCCAAAAAATAGTGCTATATAATAGAAACATATAATTGCGCCTAATAATAGCGCCATATAGTAGTGCCTAATATTTTCTGGTGCCAAATATTCATAATAGAATCAAATTATAGCGCCAAAATTATAGCGCCAAACAATAGCGCCAACAATAGCATCAAATTATGGCACCAATAATCGCGCCAATATTTGGCGCTATTATTTTGCGCCAAATAATAGTGTCAAATTATGGCGCCAATAATCGCGCTAATATTTGGCGCTATTATTTTGCACCAAATAATAATTCCAATATTTAAAATTCAATAATAGCGCCAATAAAAGCCCCAATAACAGCACCAATAATAGTTCCAATAATAGCGCCAATATATAGCGTCAATAATAGTGCCAATATATTCATAGCGTCATTTAATAGCGCCAAACAATAGCGCCATATAATAGTGCCATTTAATAGCGCCATATAATAGTGCCAAATAATAGCGCCATATAATAGCGCCAAATATAATAGCGCCAAATAATAGCGCCAATATATATCCCCAATAATAGCGCCAATATATTCATATCGCCATTTAATATGGCCAAATAGTAGCACCATATAATAGCAACAAATATTATTTCCATATAATAACGCCAAATATTAGCACCATATAATAGCGCCAAATAATAGCGACGTATAATAGCGCCAAATATAATAGCTTCAAATAATAGTGCGAAATAATAACACCAAATAATATCGCCAAATAATAGAACCAAATATTTTGCGCCAAATATTCATAATAGCGCCAAACAATAGCGCCAAATAATAGTGTCAATAATAGAACCCAATAACAGAGCCAAATATTTATAATAGTGCCAAATATTTGGCGCCATATATTCATAGTAACGCCAAATATTTTTTGGCGCCAAATATTCATAATACCGCCAAATAATGACGCCAAATTATAAAACCAAAAAAAGTACCAAATAATAGCGCCAATATTTTGACATTCAATATATTTTCAGTGTTATTTTAACATTGAATATAACAGCGCCAAATATATTTTCAGTGTTATTTTAATATTCATAATTGCGCCTATATTTTAATAGCGCCAATAATAGCACCAAATAATAGCGCCAAATATTATTTTTCACCACCTAATAGCGCCAATTATTATTTTTCGCCAAAAAATAGTGCTAATATTTTAACATTAATTAATAGCGCCAAATATTCATAATTACGCAAATATATTTATATAACGGAAAATAATTGCGTCTAAAAACTGCGCCAAATAATAGCGCCAAATAATAGCGCCAAATAATAGCGTAATATAATAGCACTAAGTATTTTTTGGCGCCAAATATTCATAATAGCGCCAAAAAATAGCCCCATATAATAGCACCAATAATAGCGCCAAATTATAGTGTCAACAATAGCGCCAATATATTGATAACACCAAATAATTGCGCCAATATATTCATAATAGCGCCAATATATACTAACGCCAAATAATAGAACCAATATATTCATAATAGTGCCAATAATAGCGCCAATAATAGCACCAATATATTCATAGCGTCATTTATTCATAATAGTTCCAATATATTTATAGCGCAAAATAATTGCGCCTAATAATAGCACCAAATAATAGAGCAAAATAATAGCGCCAAATAAAAGTGCCAAATAATTGCATCAAATAATTGCGCAAAATAATTGGGCCTAATAATAGCGCCAAATAATAGCGCCAAATATGTTTTGGAGCAAAATATATAAATTGCGCCAATATATTTGGCCTAATAATTGTGCCAAATTATTGCGCCTAATAATAGCGTCAAATAATAGCGCCATATAATAGCGCCAAATATTCATAATAGCGCAAAATAATTGCGCTAAATAATAGCACCAAATAATAGAGAAAATAATAGCGTCAAATTATTGTGCCAATAATCGCACCAATATTTGGCACCAATATTTGGCGCCAAATAATAGCACCAATATTTAAACATTCAATAATAGCGCCAATACAAGTTCCAATAATAGCACCAATGATAGCTCCAATAATAGCGCCAACATATAGTGCCAATATATTAATAGCGCCAAATAATGGAACCATATAATAGTGCCAAATATTAGCGGCATATAATAGCACCAAATAATATCGCCAAATAATAGCACCAAATATTTGGTGCCAAATATTCATAATAGCGCCAAATAATAGCGCCAAATAATAGCGCCAAGTATTCATAATAGCACAAAGTATTCATAATAGCAACAATATTTTAACATTCAATATATTTTCAGTGTTATTTTAACATTCAATATAATAGAGACAAATATATTTTCAGTGTTATTTTAATATTCATAATAGCGCCCATATTTTAATAGCGCCAATAATAGCACCAAATAAGAGCGCCAAATATTATTTGGCGCCAAATAATAGCACAAAATAATAGTGCCAAAAAATAGCGCCAATATTTTAACCATCATTAATAGCACCAA
This sequence comes from Viscum album, assembly GCA_963277665.1. NCBI lineage: Eukaryota > Viridiplantae > Streptophyta > Magnoliopsida > Santalales > Viscaceae > Viscum > Viscum album. The sequence goes on from OY728127.1 coordinate 902,587,416, forward strand.
ATAATCCTAATAGCGCCAATATATTAATAGCGGCAAATAATTGTGCCTAATAATAGCGCCAAATAATAGCACTAAATAGTTGCACCAAATATTTGCGCGAAATATTTTTTGGCGCCAAATATTCATAATAGCACCAAAAAAAGTGCTATATAATAGCGCCAATCATAGCGCCAAATAATAGCGCCAATAATAGCGCCAATATATTCGTAGAGCCAAATAATAGTGCCAATATATTAATAATAGCACCAATATATTATAGCGCAAATTAATAGTGCCAGTATATTTATAGCGCCAAATAATTGCACCTAATAATAGTGCCAAATAATTACGCCATATAATTGCTTCAAATAATAGTGCCAATATTTTAACATTCATTAATAGTGCCAAATATACATAATAGCGCCAATATATTAATAGCGCAAAATAAGTGCGCCTAATAATAGCACCAAATAAGTGCACCAAATATTTGAGCCAAATAACTACGCCAAATAATAGCGCCAAAAATAGCACCATATAATAGTGCCAAATATTTTTTGGGTCCAAATATTCATAATAGCGCCAAATAATAGCGCCAAATAATAGCACCAATAATAGCGTCAAATTATGGCCCCAATAAGAGCACCAATATCTTCATAGCGCCAAATAATAGAGCCAATATATAATAACGCCAAATAATAGTGTCAATATATTCATAATAGTGCCAATAATAGCGCCAAAATTAGCGCCAATATATTCATAGCGCCATTTATTCAAAATAGCGCCAATATATTTATATCGCAAAATAATTGCGCCTAATAATAGCGTCAAATAATAGCGCCAAATAATAGCGCCAAAAAATTGCGCCAAAAAATTGCGCAAAATAATTGCGCCTAATAATAGCGCCAAATAATAGGAGCATATAATAGCACCAAATATTTTTTGGCAGAAAATATATAAATAGCGCCAATTTATTACGCCAAATAATTGCCCTAAATAATTGCACCAAATACTTGCGCCTAATACTTGTGCCTAATAATTGCGCCAAATAATAGCGCCATATAAAAGCGCTAAATATTTTTTGGCGCCAAATATTCATAATAGCGCCAAATAATCGCGCCAATATTTTGCGGTTTTATTTTGCGCCAAATTATAGTGCCAATATTTAAACATTCAATAATCGCGCCAATAAAAGTGCCAATAATAGCACCAATAATAGCGCCAATAATAGCGCCAATATATTTATAGCGCCATTTAATAGCGCAAAATAATAGCACCATATAATAGAGCCAAATATATGCGCCATATAATAGCCCCATATAATAGCGCAAATCATAGAGCCATATAATAGTGCCAAATATAATAGCGCCAAATAATAGCGCCAATATATCACGCCAATAATAGCACCAATATATTCGTAGCGCCATTTAATTGGGCCAAATAACAACGCCATGAAATAGCGCAAAATATTAGCGCCAAATATTAGTTCCATATAATAGTTCCATATAATAGCGCCAAATATAATAGTGGCACATAATAGCATCAGATAATAGCGCCAAATAATATCACCAAATATTAGCACCAAATATTTGGCGCCAAATATTCACAATAGCGACAAATAATAGCGCAAATAATAGCGCCAAATAATTGAGGCAAATATTCATAATAGCACCAAATATTTTGCGCCATATATTCATAGTAGCACTAAATATTTTTTGGTTCCAAATATTCATAATAGAGGCAAATTATAGCGCCAAATTATAGAGCCAATAAAAGCGCCAAATAATAGCGCCAATAATAGCGTCAATATTTGGCGGCAATCTTTGGCGCCAATTTTTGGCGCTATTATTTGGCACCAAATAATAGCGCCAATATTATAACATTCAATAATAGCGCCAAATATTCATAATAATGGCAATATTTTAACATTCAATATAACAGCACCAAATATATTTTCAGTGTTATTTTAATATTCATAATAGCGTCAATATTTTAATAGCACCAATATTTTAATAGCACCAATATTTTAATAGTGCCAATAACAGCGCCAAAGTATGGCGCCAAATATTATTTGGCGCTAAATAATAGCCCCAATATATTACCATTCATTAATATCGCCAAATATTCATAATTGTGCCATAATATTAATAGCGACATATAAATGCGCCTCATAATAGCACCAAATAATAGTGCCAAATAATAGCGCCATATATTTTTTGGCGCCAAATATTCATAATAGCAACAAAAAATTGCGCAAAAAAATAGCGCAAAAAAAAGCGGAAAAAAGCGCTATATATTAGCGCCAATAATAGAGCCAAATAATTGCGCCAATATAATATTAGCACCAAATAATAGCACCAATATATTTATAATAGCTCCAATAAATAATAGCGCCAAAAAATAGCGCCAGTATATTCATAATAGTGCCAATATTAGCACCAATATATTCATAGCGCCATTTATCCATAAAAGCGCCAATATATTTATAGCGACAAATAATAGCGCCTAATAATATCGCCAAATAATAGCGCTAAATAATTGTGCCAAATAATTGTGCCAAATAATAGCACCAATATTTTAATATTCATTAAAAGTGCCAAATATTCATAATAGCGCCAATATATTAATAGTTCCAATATATTAATAGCGCCAAGTAATTGCGGCCAATAATAGTCCCAAATAATTACGCCAAATAATTGCACCAAATATTTGCGCAAAATAACTAAGCCAAATAATAGCGCCAATTAATACCGCCAAATAATAGTGCCATATAATGGTGCCAAATATTTTTTGGCACCAAATTTTTATAATAGAGCCAAAAAATAGCGCAAAAAAAATAGCATCAATAATAGCGCCGATATATTCATAATAGCGCCAATATATAATAGTGCCAAATAATAGCGCCTATATATTCATAATATTGCCAATAATAGCGCCAATATATTCATATCTCCATTTATTCATAATACATCAAATATATTTATAGCGCAAAATAATAGCGCCCAATAATTGCGCCAAATAATTGCATCAAATAATTGCGGCTAATAACAATGCCAAATAATTGCACCGTATAATCGTGCCAAATATTTTTTGGCGCAAAATATATAAATAGCACCAATATATTGCACCAAATAATTGCGCCAAATAATTGCGCCAAATAATAGCGCCATATAATAGCGCCAAATATTTTTTGGCACCAAATATTCATAATAGCACCAAGTAATAGTGCCAAATAATAGTGCCAAATAAAATGCGCCAATAATAGCGTCAAATTATGGCGCCAATAATCACGCCAATATTTGGCGCTATTATTTTGCGCTAAATTATAGCGCCAATATTTAAACATTCAATAATAGCACCAATAAAAGCGCCAATAACTACACCAATAATAGCGCCAATAATAGTGCCACTATATAGCACCAATAATAGTGCCAATATATTGATTGCGCCATTTAATAGCGGCAAATAATAGCGCCATTTAATAGCGCCAAATATTGGCGTCATATAATAGTGCCATATAATAGGGCCATATAATAGTCCCAAATAATAGCGCCATATAGTAGCGCCAAATATAATAGCGCCAAATACTAGCGCCAATATATAGCGCCAATTATATCGCCAATATATTCATAGCCCCATTTAATAGAGCCAAATAATAGCACCATATAATAGTGCCAAATATTAGCGCCATATAATAGCAGGATATAATAGCACCATATAATAGCGCCAAATAATAGCGCCATATACTAATGCCAGATATAATAGCACCAAATAATAGCACCTAATAATTTCTCCAAATAATAGCCCCACATATTTGGTGCCAAATATTCATAATAGCGCCAAATAATAGCACCAAATAATAGTGCCAATAACGGTGCCAAATATTAGAGCAAAATATTCATAATAGCACCAAATATTTGGCACCATATATTCATTGTAGCGCCAAATATTTTTTGGCGCCAAATATTCATAATAGCGCCAAATAATTTCGCCAAATTATAGCGCCAATAAAAGCGCCAAATAATAGCGCCAATAATAGAACCAATATTTGGCGCCAATATTTGGCGCTATTATTTGGCGCCAAATAATAGCATCAATATTTTAACATCCAATAATAACGCCAATATTTTAACATTCAATAAATTTTCTGTGTTATTTTAACATTCAATATAATAGTGCCAAATATATTTTCAGTGTTATTTTAATATTCATAATAGCGCCAATATTAGAATAGCACCAATAATAGCACCAAATAATAGTGCCAAATATAATTTGGCGCCAAATAATAGCGCCAAATAATAGTGCCAAATAATAGCGCCAAAAAATAGCTCCAAATATTTAAACATTCATTAACAGCGTCAAATATTCATAATAGTGCCAATATATTAATAGTGACAAATAATCGCGCCTAATAAAAGCGCCGAATAATAGCGCCAAATAATTGCAACAAATAACTGCGCCAAATAACTGTGCCAAATAACTGCACCAATTAATATCACCAAATAATAGCGCCATATATTTTTTGGGGCCAAATATTCATAATAGCGCCAAAAAATAGCGCCAAAAATAGTGCTATATAATAGCGCCAATAATAGCGCCAAATAATAGCGCCAATAATAGTACCAATATATTCATAGCGCCAAATAATAGCGCCAATATATTCATAATAGTGCCAAATATAATAGCGCCAAATAATAGCGCCTGTATATTTATAATAGTTCCAATATTAGTGCTAATATATTCATAGCACCATTTATTTATACTAGCGCCAAATAATTGCGCCTAATAATAGCGCCATATAATTGCACCAAATAATTGCGCCAAATATTCATAATAGGGCCAATATATTAATAGCGCCAAATAATTGCGCCTAATAATAACGCCAAATAATAGTGCCAAATAATTGTGCCAAATATTTGTGCCAAATAACTACGCCACATAATAGTGAAAAATAATACCGCCAAATAATAGTGCCATATAATGGCGCCAAATATTTTTTGGTGCCAAATATTCATAATAGCACCAAAAAATAGTGCCAAAAAATAGCGCCAAATTATAGCACCAATAATAGCGCCAAATAATAGCGCCAATAATAGTGCCAATATATTTATAGCACCAAATAATTGCGCCAATATATTCATAATAGCGTCAATATATAATAGCGCCAATATATTCATAATAGTTCCAATAATAGGGCCAATAATAATGTCAATATATTCAAAGCTCCATTTATTCATAATAGCCGAATTATATTTATAGCGCAAAATAACAGCCCCAAATAATTGCGCCAAATAATTGCGCTAAATAATTGTGCCAAATAATAGCGCCAATATATTCATAATGTTGCCAATAATATAGCCAATAATAGTGCCAATATATTCATATCACCATTTATCCATAATTGTGCCCATATATTTATAGCAAAATAATAGAACCTAATAATAGCACCAAATAATTGCACCAAATTATTGCGCAAAATAATTGCGCCTAATAACAGCGCCAAATAATAGTGCCATATAATAGCACCAAATATTTTTTGGCGCAAAATATATAAATAGCGCCAATATATTGTGCCAAATAATTACGCCAAATAATTGTGCCAAATAATTGCACCTAATAATAGCGCCATATAATAGCGCCAAATATTCAAAATTGTGCCAACTAATAGCGCCAAATAATAGTGCAAATAATAGCATCAAATTATGGTGCCAATAATCGCGCCAATATTTGGCGCCAATATTTTGCTCCAAATAATAGCACTAATATTTAAACATTCAATAATAGCACCAGTAAAAGTGCCAATAACAGTACCAATAATATCTCCAATAATTGTGCCATTATATAGCACCAATTTATTCATAGCTCCATTTAATAGCACCAAATAATAGCCCCATATAATAGCCCCAAATATAATAGTGCCAAATAATCTCGCCAATATATAACGCCAATAATAGCACCAATATATTCATAGCGCCATTTAATAGGGCCAAATAATAGCGCCATATAATAGCGCCAAATATTAGGGTCATATAATAGCACCATATAATAGTGCCAAATAATAGCACCATATAATAGCGCCAAATATATAAGCGCCAAATAATAGCGCCAAATAATAGTGCCAAATAATATCGCCAAATAATAGCGCCAAATATTTTGCACCAAATACTCATAATTGCGCCAAATAATGGGGCCAATAATAGCGCCAAATAATAGAACCAAATATTCATAATAGCGCCAAATATTTGGTGCCATATATTCATAGTAGTGCCAAATATTTTTTAGCGCCAAATATTTATAATAGCGCCAAATTATAGCGCCAATAATTGCGCCTAATAATAGCGCCAAATAATAGTGACACAAAATTTCGTCAAATAATTGCACCAAATAATAGCGCCAATATGTTAACATTCATTAATATCTCCAAATATTAATAATAGCGCCAATATATTAATAGTGCCAAATAATTGCGCCTAATAATAGCGCCAAATAATAGTGCCAAATAATAGTGCCAAATATGTGCGCAAAATAACTGCACCAAAAAATAGTTCCAAATAATACCGCCAAATAATAGTGCCATATAATGGTGCCAAATATTTTTTGGCGCCAAATATTCATAATAGCGCAAAAAAATAGCACCAATAATAGCGCCAATATACTCATAGCGCCAAATAATAGCACCAATATATAATAGGGCCAAATAATAGCGCCATATAATAGCACCAAATATTTTTTGATGCAAAATATATAAATTGCGCCAATATATTGCGCCAAATAATTTCACCAAATAATTGCGCCAAATAATTGCGCCAAAAAATAGCGCCAAATAATAGCGCCAAGAATAGCGAAAATATATTTATAGCACCAAATAATAGCACTAATATATAATAGCGCCAAATAATAGTGCCAATATATTCATAATAGTTCCAATAATAGCGCCAATATATTCATAGCTCCATTAATTCATAATAGCACAAATATATTTATAGCGCAAAATAATAGCACAAAATATTAGTGCAAAATAATAGCGCAAAATAATAGCGGAAAATAATAGCGCCAATATATTCATAATAGTGCCAATAATAGTGCCAATATATTCATAGTGCCATTTATTCATAATAGTGCCTAATATTTAAAGCGCAAAATAATTGCACCTAATAATAGTGCCAAATAATTGCACCTAATAACCGCGCCAAATAATTGCGGCAAAAAATTGTGCCAAATAATTGCGCCAAATAATTGCGTTAAATAATTGCACCTAATAACAGTGTCAAATAATAGCTCCACATAACAGCAGCAAATATTTTTTGGCGCAAAATATATAAATAGCACCAATATATTGCGCCAAATAATTAAACCAAATAATTGCGCCTAATAATAGCTCCAAATAATTGCACCAAATATTTTTTGGCGCCAAATATTCATAATAGCGCCAAATAATAGCGCCAAATAATAGAGCCAAATAATAGCACCAATAATAGAGTCAAATTATGGCAGCAATAATCGTGCCAATATTTGACGCCAATATTTTGCGCCAAATAATAGCGCCCATAATTAAACATTCAATAATCGCGCCAATAAAAGCGCCAATAACAGCACCAATAATAGCGCAAATAATGGTGCCAATATATAGCGCCAATATATTCATAGCATCATTTAATAGCGCCAAATAATATCACCATATAATAGCGCCAAATATTAGCGCCATATAATAACGCCATATAATAGTGCCATATAATGGCGCCAAATAATAACGTGATATAATAGCGCCAAATATAATAGCGCCATATAATAGCACCAAATATAATAGTGCCAAATAATCGCGCAAATATATAGCGCCTATAATAGCACCAATATATTTATAGCGCCATTTAATAGGGCCAAATAGTAGCACCATATAATAGGGCCAAATATTAGGGCCATATAATAGCGCCATATAATAACGCCAAATAATAGCGCCAAATATAATAGCGCCAAATAATAGCACCAAATAATAGCGCCAAATAATATTTTCAAATAATAGCGCAAAATAATTGGTGCCAAATATTCATAATAGCGCCAAATAATATTGCCAATAATAGCGCCAAATAATAGAGCCAAATATTCATAATAGCACAAATTATTTGGCGCCATATATTCATAGTAGTGCCAAATATTTTTTGGCGCCAAATATTCATAATAGCGCCAAATAATAGTACCAAATTATTGCTTAAATAAAAGCACCAAATAATAGTGCCAATAATAGCATCAATATTTGGCGACAATAATATTTGGGGCTATTTTTTGGTGCCAATATTTGGCGCTATTATTTGGTGCCAAATAATAGCACCAATATTTTAACATTCAATAATAGCGCCAAATATTCATAATAGCGCCAATATTTTAACATTCAATATATATTCAGTGTTATTTTTACATTCAATATAATTGCACCAAATATATTTTCAGTGTTATTTTAATATTCATAATAGCACCAATATTATAATAGCACCAATATTTTAATAGCGCCAATAATAACGCCAAAGAATGGCGCCAAATATTATTTGGCAACAAATAATAGTGCCAATATTTTAACATTCATTAATAGCGCCAAATATTCATAATAGTTCCAATATATTAATAGCGGCATATAATTGCGCCAAATAATTGCGCCAAATAAGTGCGCCAAATATTGGTGCCAAATAACTGTGCCAAATAATAGCGCCAAATAACAGCGCAAAATAATAGCACCATATAATAGCGCCAAATATTTTTTGGGCAAAATATATAAATAGCGCCAATATATTCATAGCGCCAAATAATAGGGTCATATAATAGCGCCAAATATTTTTTGGCGCAAAATATATAAATAACACCAATATATTCATAGCGCCAAATAATTGAGCCAAATAATTGCGCCTAACAATAGCGCCAAAAAATAGCGCCAAATAATTGCGCCAGATAATTTCGCCAAATACGTGCGCAAAATAATTTCGCCTAATAACAGCAGCAAATAATAGCGCCATATAATAACGCTAATTTTTTTTTGGCGTGAAATATATAAATAGCGCCAAATAATTGTGCCAAATATTTACGCCAAATAACTGTGCCAAATAATGGTGCCAAATAATACCGCAAAATAATACCGCCAAATAATAGCGCCAAATATTTTTTTGGCACCAAATATATATAATAGAGCCAAAAAATAGTGCTATATAATAGCAACATATAATTGCACCTAATAATAGCGCCATATAATACTGCCAAATATTTTCTGGCGCCAAATATTCATAATAGCGCCAAATAATAGTGCCAAAATAATAGCGCCAAATAATAGCGCCAATAATAGCATCAAATTATGGCGCCAATAATCGCGTCAATATTTGGCGCTATTATTTTGCGCCAAATAATAGCGTCAAATTATGGCCCAAATAATCGCGCCAATATTTGGCGCTATTATTTTGTTCCAAATAATTGCACCCATATTTAAACATTCAATAATAGCAACAATAAAATCCCCAATAACAGCACAAATAATAGCGCCAATAATAGCGCCAATATATAGCGCCAATAATAGTGCCAATATATTCATAGCGCTATTTTATAGTGCCAAACAATAGCGCCATATAATAGCGCCCAATATTAGCGCCATATAGTAGTGCCATATAATAGCGCCATATAATAGCGCCAAATAATAGCACCATATAATAGCGCCAAATATAATAGCGCCAAATAATAGCGCCAATATATATCCCCAATAATAGCGCCAATATATTCATATCGCCATTTAATAAGGCCAAATAATAGCGCCATATAATAGCGACAAATATTAGCACCATATAATAACGCCAAATATTAGAACCATATAATAGCGCCAAATAATAGCGCCGTATAATAGTGCCAAATATAATATCGCCAAATAATAGTTCTAAATAATAGCACCAAATAATATCACCAAATAATAGAACCAAATATTTGGTGCCAAATATTCATAATAGCGCCAAATATTTGGCGCCATATATTCATAGTAGCGCCAAATATTTTTTGGCGCCAAATATTCATAATACTACCAAATAATGACGTCAAATTATAACGCCAATAAAAGAGCCAAATAATAGAACCAATAATAGCGCCAATATTTGGCCCCAATAATATTTGGCGCTAATATTTGGCACCAGTATTTGGCGCTATTATTTGGCACCAAATAATAGCGCCAATATTTTAACATTTAATATATTTTTAGTGTTATTTTAACATTCAATATAATGGCGCAAAATATATTTTTAGTGTTATTTTAATATTCATAATAGCGCCAATATTTTAATAGCGCCAAATAACTGCGCCAAATAAATGCGCCAAATATTATTTGTCACCATATAATAGCGCCAAATATTATTTTGCGCCAAAAAATAGTGCTAATATTTTAAGATTATTTAATAGCGCCAAATATTCATAATAGCGCCAATATATTTATATAGCGGAAAATAATTACGCCAAATAATAGCGCCAAATAATACCACCAAATTATAGCGCCATATAATAGACCTAAATATTTTTTTGGCACCAAATATTCATAATAGCACCAAAAATAGCCCCATATAATAGCGCCCCTAATAGCACCAAATATTAGAATCAATAATAGAGCCAATATATTCATGGAACCAAATAATTGCGCCAATTTATTCATAATAGCGCCAATATATAATAACACCAAATAATAGCACCAATATATTCATAATAGTACCAATAATAGCGCCAATAATAGCGCCAATATATTCATAGCACCATTTATTCATAATAGCGCCAATATATTTATAGCACAAAATAATTGCGCCTAATAATAGGGCCAAATAATAGATCCAAATAATAGCACCAAATAAAAGCGCCAAATAATTGCGTCAAATAATTGCGCCTAATAACAGCACCTAATAACAGCGCCATATAATAGTGCCAAATATTTTTTGGAGAAAAATATATAAATTGCTCCAATATATTTGGCCTAATAATTGCGCCAAATTATTGCGCCTAATAATAGCGTCAAATAATAGCACCATATAATAGCGCCAAATATTTTTTGGTGCCAAATATTCATAATAGCGCCAAATAATGGCGCCAAATAATAGCACCAAATAATAGAGCCAATAATAGCGTCAAATTATGGGGCCTATAATCGTGCCAATATTTGGCACCAATATTGGGCGCCAAATAATAGCGCCAATATTTAAACATTCAATAATAGCGTCAATACAAGTTCCAATAACAACACCAATGATAGCGCCAATAATAGCACCAATATATAGCGATAATAATAGCGCCAATATATTCATAGCGCCAAATAATGGCGCCATATAATAGTGTCAAATATTAGCGGCATATTATAGCGCCATATAATTGCACCAAATAATCGCACCATATAATAGCGCTAAATAATCACGCCAATATAATAGCACCAATAATAGCATCACATAATAGAGCCAAATATTCATAATAGCGCCAAATAATAGCGCCAATAATAGCATCATATTATGGCGCAAATAATCGCGCCAATATTTGGCGCTATTATTTTGCGCCAAATAATAGCGCCAATATTTAAACATTCAATAATAGCGCCAATAAAAGCCCCAATAACAGCACCAATAATAGCGCCAATAATAGCGCCAATATATAGCGCCAATAGTAGTGCCAATATATTAATAGCGCCATTTAATAGTGCCAAACAATAGCGCCATATAATAGCGCCAAATATTAGCACCATATAATAGCACCAAATAATAGCACCGTATAATAGCGCCAAATATAATAGCACCAAATAATAGTGCCAAATAATAGCGCCAAATAATATCACCAAATAATAGAACCAAATATTTGGCACCAAATATTCATAATAGTGCAAAATAATAGTGCCAAATAATAGTGCCAATAATAGCGCCCAATAACAGAGCCAAATATTCATAATAGCGCCAAATATTAGGCGCCATATATTCATAGTAGCGCCAAATATTTTTTGGCGCCAAATATTCATAATACCACCAAATAATGACGCCAAATTATAATGCCATTAAAAGCGCCAAATAATAGCGCCAATAATAGCGCCAATATTTGGCCCCAATAATATTTGGCTCTAATATTTGGCACCCGTATTTGGCGCTATTATTTGGCGCCAAATAATAGCGCCAATATTTTAACATTCAATATATTTTCAGTGTTATTTTAACATTCAATATAATAGCACCAAATATATTTTCAGTGTCATTTTAATATTCATAATAGCGCTAATATTTTAATAGTGCCAACAATAGCACCAAATAATAGCGCCAAATATTATTTTTCACCAAATAATAGCGCCAAATATTATTTTGCACCAAAAAATAGTGCTAATATTTTAACATTAATTAATAGCGCCAAATATTCAAAATAGCGCCAATATATTTATATAGCGGAAAATAATTGGGTCTAATAACTGCGCCAAATAATAGCGACATATAATAGCGCTAAATATTTTTTGGCGCCAAATATTCATAATAGCGCCAAAACATAGCCCCATATAATAGCGCCAATAATAGCGCCAAATAATAGCGTCAACAATAGCGCCAATATATTCATAGCACCAAATAATTGCGCCAATATATTCATAATAGCGCCAATATATAATAACGCTAAATAATAGCACCAATATATTCATAATAGTGTCAATAATAGCACCAATAATAGTGCCAATATATTCATAGAGCCATTTATTCATAATAGCGCCAATATATTTATAGTGCAAAATAATTGCACCTAATAATAGCGCCAAATAATAGAGCCAAATAATAGCGCCAAATAAAAGTGCCAAATAATTGCGTCAAATAATAGCGCAAAATAATTGCGCCTAATAACAGCGCCAAATAATAGCGCCATATAACAGTGCCAAATATTTTTTGGATCAAAATATATAAATTGCGCCAATATATTTGGCCAAATAATTGCGCTAAATTATTGCGCCTAATAATAGTGTAAAATAATAGCACCATATAATAGCGTCAAATATTTTTTTGCGCCAAATATTCATAATAGCGCCAAATAATGGCGCAAAATAATGGCACTAAATAATAGCGCCAAATAATAGAGACAATAATAGCATCAAATTATGGTGCCAATAATCGCACCAATGATAACGCCAAATATATGCGGCATATAATAGCGCCATATAATTGCACCAAATAATAGCGCCAATATATAGCGCCAATAATAGTGCCAATATATTCATAGCGTCAAATAATGGCGCCATATAATAGTGCTAAATATTAGCGGCATATAATAGCACCATATAATTGCACCAAATAATTGCGGCATATAATAGCACCAAATAATCACGCCAATATATAGCGCCAATATATTCATCGCGACATTTAATAGGGCTAAATAATAGCACCATATAATAGCGCCAAATATTAGCACCATATAATAGCGCCATATAATAGTGCCAAATAATAGCGTCATATAATAGTGCCAAGTATAAAAGCGCCAAATAATAGCGCCAAATAATAGCGCTAAATAATATCGCCAAATAATAGAGCCAAATATTTGGCGCCAAATATTCTTAATCGCACAAAATAATAGGGCCAATAATGGTGCCAAATAATAGAGCCAAATATTCTTAATAGCGCAAAATATTTGGTGCCATATATTCATAGTAGCGCCAAATATTTTTTGGCGCCAAATATTCATAATAGAGCCATACAATAGCGCCAAATTATAGCGCCAAATAATAGCACCAATATTTGGTGCTATTATATGGCGCCAATATTTGGCCAGTAATAGCGCCAATATATTGATAGCGCCATTTAATAGCACCAAATAATAGTGTCATATAATAGCGCAAAATATTGGCGCCATATAATAACACCATATAATAGGCCCATATAATAGGGCCAAATAATAGCACCATATAGTAGCGCCAAATATAATAGCGCCAAATATCAGTGCGTATATATAGCGCCAATAATATCGCCAATATATTCATAGCCCCATTTAATAGGGACAAATAATTGCGCCATATAATAGCGCCAAATATTAGCACCATATAATAGCAAGATATAATAGCGTCATATAATAGCGCCAAATAATAGTATCATATACTAGCGCCAAATATAATAGCGCCAAATAATAGAGCCAAATAATTTCGCCAAATAATAGCACCAAATATTTGGTGCCAAATATTCATAATAGTGTCAAATAATAGTGCCAAATAATAGCGCCAATAATGGCGCCAAATAATAGAGCCAAATATTCATAATAGCGCCAAATATTTGGCGCCATATATTCATAGTAGCACCAAATATTTTTTGGCGCCAAATATTCATAATAGTGCCAAATAATAGCGCCAAATTATAGCAACAATAAAAGTGCCAAATAATAGAACCAATAATAGCGCCAATATTTGGCGCTATTATTTCGCGCCAAATAATAGCGCCAATATTTTAACATTCATTAATAGGGCCAAATATTCATAATGGTGCCAATATATTTATAGTGCCAAATAATATCGCCAATATATTCATAATAGAGCCAAATATAATAGCACCAAATAATAGCGCCAGTATATTTATAATAGTTCCAATATTAGCGCCAATATATTCATAGCGCGAAATATTCATAATAGCACAAATATATTAATAGCGCAAAATAATTGTGCCTAATAATAGCTCCAAATAATAGCTGCAAATAATTACGCCAAATAATAGCACCAATATTTTAACAGTCATTAATAGCGCCAAATATTCATAATAGTGCCAATATATTAAAAGCATCAAAAAATTGCGCCTAATAATATCACCAAATAATTGCACCAAATAATTGCACCAAATATTTATTCCAAATAACTACGCCACATAATAGAACCAAACAATACCGCAAAATAATAGTGTCATATAATGGCTCCAAATATTTTTATCGCCAGAAATTCATAATAGCGCCAAAAAATAGCGCCAAAAAATAGCACCAAAAAATAGCGCCAAATTATAGTGCCAATAATTGCACCAAATAATTGTGCCAATAATAGTGCCAATATATTTATAGCGCCAATATATTCAGAATAGCGCCAATATATAATAGTGCCAATATATTCATAATATTGCCAATAAGAGCGCCAATATATTCAAAGCTCCATTTATTCATAATAGCGCAAATATATTTATAGCGCAAAATAATTGCACCAAATAATTGCGCCAAATAATAGCGCCAATATATTCATAATGTTGCCAATAATATATCCATTAATAGCACCAATATATTCATAGTGTCATTTATTCATAATTGTGCCCATATATTTATCGCAAAATAATAGAGCCTAATAATAGCACCAAATAATTGCGCCAAATAATTGCACCAAATAATTGCGCCAAATAATTGCACCAAATAATTGCGCAAAATAATTGTGCCCTATAACAGTGCCATATAATAGCGCAAAATATTTTTTGGCACAAAATATATAAATAGCGCCAACATACTGCGCCAAAAAATTACGCCAAATAATTGCGCCAAATAATTGCACCTAATAATAGCGCTAAATAATAGCACTAAATAATAGCACCATATAATAGTGCCAAATATTCATAATAGCACCAAATAATAGCGCCAAGAAATCGTACCAAATAATAGCGCCAAAAATAGCGTCAAATTATGGTGCCCATAATCACACCAATATTTGGCGCCAATATTTTGCGCCAAATAATAGCGGTAATATTTAAACATTAAATAATAGCACCAATAAAAGTGCCAATAACATCACCAATAATATCGCCAATAATAGCGCCAATATATACCGCCAATATATTCATTGCGCCATTTAATTGCGCCAAATAATAGCCCCATATAATAGCCCCAAATATAATAATGCCAAATAATCGCGCCAATATATAGCGCCAATAATAGCACCAATATATTCATAGCGCCATTTAATAGGGCAAAATAATAGTGCAATATAATAGTGCCAAATATTTGGGTCGTATAATAGCACCATATAATAGCGCCAAATAATAGCGCAATATAATAGCGCCAAATATAATATCACCAAATAATAGCACCAAATAATAGAGCCAAATTATATCCCCAAAAAATAGCGCCAAATACTCATAATAGCGCAAAATATTAGGGCCAATAATAGCGCCGAATAATAGAGCCTAATATTCATAATAGCGCCAAATATTTGGCCTCATATATTCATAGTAGTGCCAAATATTTTTTGGCGCCAAATATTCATAATAGGGACAAATTATAGTGCCAAATTATAGCGCCAATTATTGCACCTAATAATAGCGCCAAATAATAGCGCCACATAATTGCGCCAAATAATTGCACCAAATTATAGCGCCAATATTTTCACATTAATTAATATTGCCAAATATGAATAATAGCGCCAATATATTAATAGCGCCAAATAATTGCACCTAATAATAAAAACAAATAATAGCGCCAAATAATAGCGCCAAATATTTGCGCCAACTAACTTCGCCAAATTATAGCACCAAATAATACCGCCAAATAATAGTGCCATATAATGGCACCAAATATTTTTTTGCACCAAATATTCATAATAGAGCCAAAAAATAGCGCCAAAAATAGCCCTAAATAATAGCGCAAATAATAGTTCCAATATATTCAAAGCGCCAAATAATAGTGCCAATATATAATAGCGCCAAATAATAGCGCCATATAATGGCACCAAATATTTTTTGGCGCAAAATATATAAATTGTGCCCATATATTGCACCAAATAATTGCGCCAAATAACAGCGCCAAAAAATAGCTCTAAGAATAACGCCAATATATTTATAGCGCCAATATATAATAGCGCCAAGTAACAGCGCCAATATATTTATAATAGTGCCAATAATAGTGCCAATATATTCATAGCTCCATTAATTCATAATTGCATTAATATATTTATAGCGCAAAATAATAGCGCCAAATAATTGCGCCAAATAATTGCGCCAAATAATTGCGCCAAAAAATTGCGCCAAATAATTGTGCCTAATAACAGCGCCAAATATTTTTTGGTGCAAAATATATAAATAGTACCAATATATAGCGCCAAATAATTGTGCCAAATAATTGCGCCTAATAATAGCGCCAAATAATAGCACCATATAATAGGGCCAAATATGTTTTTGCGCCAAGTATTCATAATAGCGCAAAAAAATAGCGCCATATAATATCACCAATCATAGCGCCAAATAATAGCGCCAATAATAGCACCAATATATTCATTGCGCCAAATAATAGCATCAATATATTCATTGCGCCAAATAATAGCACCAATATATTCATTGCGCCAAATAATAGCGACAATATATTCCTAATAGCGGCAATATATTATAGCGCCAAATAATAGCACCAATATATTCATAATAGTGCCAATAATATCACCAATATATTAATAGCACCATTTATTCATAATAGCGCCAATATATTTATAGTTCTAAATAATTGCGCCTAATAATAGCGCCAAATAATTGTACCTAATAATTGTAGAAAATTATAGTGTCAATATTTTAACATTCATTAATAGCACCAAATATTCATAATAGATCCAATATATTGATAGCGCCAAATAAGTGCGCCTATTAATAGCGCCAAATAATAGTGCCAAATAAGTGCGCCACATATTTGAGCCAAATAACTGCGCCAAATAATAGTGCCAAATAATAGCCCCATATAATAGCGCCAAATATTTTTTGGCACCAAATATTCATACTAGCACCAAAAAATAGCACCAGAAAATAGCACAAAAAATAGCGCCAATATATTCATAGCACCAATATATTCATAATAGCGCCAATACATAATAGAGCCAAATAATAGTGCCAATATATTCATAATTGTGCCAATAATAGCGCCAATATATTCCTAGAGCCATTTATTCATAATAGCGCCAATATATTTACAGCAAAAAATAATTGCGTCTAATAATAGCGCCAAATAATATTACCAAATAATTGCGCCAAATAATTGTGCCAAATAATAGTGCCAATATTTTAACATTCATTAATAGCGCCAAATATTTATAATAGCACCGATATATTAATAGCGCCAAATAATTGCACCTAATAATAGCGCCAAATAATTGCACCAAATAATACCGCCAAATAATAGTGCCATATAATGGCGCCAAATATTTTTAGGCGCCAAATATTTATAATAGCACCAAAAAATAGCGCCAAAAAATGGCGCCAATAATAGAACCAATATATTCATAGCGCCAAATAATAGTTCCAATATATTCATAATAGTGCCAATATATTCATAATAGTGCCAATAATAGTGCCAATAATAGCGTTAATATATTCGTAGCTCCATTTATTCATAATAGCGCCAATATATTTATGGCGCAAAATAATAGCGCCAAATAATAGCCCCAAATAATAGTGCCAAATAATTTCCCAAAATAATTGCGTAAAATAATTATGCCAAATAATTACGCCAAATAATTCCACCTAATAACAGCGCCAAATACTAGCACAATGTAATAGCTCCAAATATTTTTTGGCGCAAAATATATAAATAGAACCAATATATTGCACCAAATATTTGCGCCAAATAATTGCACCAAATAATTGCGCCAAATAATCGCGCCTAATAATAGCGCCAAATAATAGCGCCATCTAATAGTGTTAAATTATGGCACCAATAATCACGCCAATATTTGGCGCCAATACTTGGTGCTATTATTTTGCGCCAAATAATAGCGCCAATATTTAAACATTCAATAATAGCATCAATGAAAGCGCCAATAACAGCACCAATAATAGCGCCAATAATAGTGCCATTATATAGCGCCAATAATAGCACCAATATATTCATAGCGACATTTAATAGCGCCAAATAATAGCGCCATATAATTGTGCAAAATATTGGCGCCATATAATAGCGCCATATAATAGCGCAAAATAATGGGGCCATATAATAGCTCCATATAATAGCGCAAAATAATGGGGCCATATAGTAGAGTCAAATATAATAGCGCCAAATAATAGCGCCATTATAGCGCCAATAATATCACCAATAAATTCATAGCGCCATTTAATAGGGCCAAATAATAGCGCCATATAATAGCGCCAAATATTAGCGCCATATAATAGCGCGATATAATAGCATCATATAATAGCACCAAATAATAGCGCCATATAATAGCGCCAAATATAATAGCACCAAATAATAGCGCCATATAATAGCACCAAATATTAGCGCCATATAATAGCGTGATATAATAGCGCCATATAATCGTGCCAAATAATAGCACCATATAATAGCGCCAAATAATAGTGCCAAATAATTTCGTCAAATAATAGCACCAAATATTTGGTGCCAAATATTCATAGTTGCGCCAAATAATAGCTCCAAATAATAGCGCCAATAATGGCGCCAAATAATAGAGCCAAATATTCATAATAGCGCCAAATATTTGGTACCATATATTCATAGTAGCACCAAATATTTTTTGGCGCCAAATATTCATAATAGCGCCAAATAATAGCGCCAAATTATAGCGCCAATAAAAGCACCAAAAAATTGTTCCAATAATAGCGCCAATATTTTAACATTCAATAATAGCGCTAAATATTCATAATAGCGCCAATATTTTAAAATTCAATATATTTTCATTGTTATTTTAACATTCAATATAATAGCGCCAAATATATTTTCAGTGTTATTTTAATATTCATAATAACGCTAATATTTTAATAGCGCCAATATTTTAATAGCACCAATAATGGTGCCAAATAATAGCGCCAAATATTATTTGACACCAAATAATAGCGCCAAAAAATAGCGCCAATATTTTAACATTCATTAATAGCACCAAATATTCATAATAGCTCCCATATATTAATAGAGGCAAATAATTGCTTCTAATAATAGCGCCAAATAATAGGTCCAAATAATTACGCCAAATAACTGCGCCAAATAACTGCGCCATATAATAGTGCCAAATATTTTTTGGCGCCAAATATTCATAATAGCGCAAAAAAATAGCGCCATATATTTTTTGGCGCCAAATATTCATTATAGCGCCAAATAATAGCACCAATCATAGCGTCAAATTATGGCGCCAATAATCACGCCAATATTTGGCGCCAATAATAGCGCCAAATTTTGGCGCCAATAATAGCGCCATATAGTAGCGCGAAATATAATAGCGCCAATAATAGTGCCAGTATATAGCGCCAATAATATCGTCAATATATTCAAAGCGCCATTTAATGTGGCCAAATAATAGCACCATATAATAGCGTCAAATTTTGGCGCTAATAATAGCGTCATATAATAGCGTCAAATTATGGCGCTAATAATAGTGTCATATAATAGCGCCAAATATTGGCGCCATATAATAGCCCCATATAATAGCGTCAAACAATAGCGCCATATAGTAGCATCAAATAGAATTGCGCCAAATAATTACACAAATATATAGCGACAATAATATCTCCAATATATTCATAGCGCCATTTAATAGGGCCAAATAATAGCGCCATATAATAGCGCCAAATATTAGAGCCATATAATAGCGCGATATAATAGCGCCATATAATAGCACCAAATAATAGCACTATATAATAGCGACAAATATAATAGCGCAAAATAATTTTACCAAATAATAGCGCCAAATAATAGCCCTAATAATGGTTCCAAATAATAGAGCCATATATTCATAGTAACGCCAAATATTTTTTGGCACCAAATATTCATAGTAGCGCCAATATTTTGACAATCAATAATAACGCCAAATATTCATAATAGCGCCAATATTTTAACACTGAATATACTTTCAGTGTTATTTTTACATTCAATATAATAGCGCCAAATATATTTTATGTGTTATTTTAATATTCATAATAGCGCCAATATATTAATAGCGCCAATATTTTAATAGAACCAATAATAACGCAAAATAATAGTGCCAAATATTATTTGGCACCAAATAATAGCGCTAAATAATAGTTCCAAATAATAGCACCAATATTTTAACATTCATTAATAGCTCCAAATATTTATAATAGCGCTAATATATTAATAGAGGCAAATAATTGCACCTAACAATAGTTCCAAACAATAACGCCAAATAATTGTGCCAAATAACAGCGCCAAATATCTGCGCCAAATAATAGCGCCATATAATAGCGCCAAATATTCATAATAGCGCCAAAAAATAGTACCAAAAAATAGTGCCATATAATTGCGCCAATAATAGCGCCAATATATTCATATCCCCAAATAATAGCGCCAATATATTCATAATAGCGCCAATATATAATTGCGCCAAATAATAGCCATAGTATATTCATAATAGTGCCAATAATAGCGCCAATATATTCATAACGTCATTTATTCATAATAGCAGTAATATATTTATAGCTCTAAATAATTGCACCTAATAATAGCGCCAAATAATTGTGCCAAATAATAGCGCCAATATTTTAAGAATCATTAATTTCGCCAAATATTCATAATATCACCAAATAATAGCACCAAATAATAGAGCCAAATTATATCGCTAAAAAATAGCGCCAAATACTCAAAATAGCGCCAAATAATAGGGCCAATAATATCACCGAATAATAGAGCCTAATATTCATAATAGCGCCAAATATTTGGCCTCATATATTCATAGTAGTGCCAAATATTTTTTGGCACCAAATATTCATAATAGCGACAAATTATAGGGCCAAATTATAGCGCCAATAATTGATCCTAATAATAGCGCCAAATAATAGCGCCACATAATTGCGCCAAATAATTGCACCAAATTATAGCGCCAATATTTTCACATTAATTAATATTTCCAAATATGAATAATAGCGCCAATATATTAATAGTGCCAAATAATTGCACCTAATAATAAAACCAAATAATAGCGCCAAATAATAGCGCCAAATATGTGCGCCAACTAACTTCGCCAAATAATAGCGCCAAATAATACCGCCAAATAACAGTGCCATACAATGGAGCCAAATATTTTTTGGCACCAAATATTCATAATAGCGCAAAAAAATAGCGCCAAAAAATAGCGTCAATAATAGCCCAAAATAATAGCGCAAATAATAGTGCCAATATATTCAAAGCGCCAAATAATAGTGCCAATATATAATAGCACCAAATAACAGCGCCATATAATGGCACCAAATATTTTTTGGCGCAAAATATATAAATTGCGCCCATATATTGCACCAAATAATTGCACCAAATAATTGCGCCAAAAAATAGCGCCAAAAAATAGCTCCAAGAATAACGCCAATATATTTATAGCACCAATATATAATAGCGCCATGTAACAGCGCCAATATATTTATAATAGTGCCAGTAATAGTGCCAATATATTCATAGCTCCATTAATTCATAATAGCACTAATATATTTATAGCGCAAAATAATAGCGCAAAATAATAGCGCAAAATAATAGCGCCAAATAATTGCGCCAAATAATTGTGCCTAATAATAGCGCCATATAATAGCGCCAAATATTTTTTGGCGCAAAATATATAAATAGCGCTAATATATAACGCCAAATAATTGTGCCAAATAATTGCGCCTAATAATAGCACCAAATAATAACACCATATAATAGCGCCAAATATTTTTTGGCGCCAAATATTCATAATAGCGCCAAAAAATAGCGCAAAAAAATAGAGCCATATAATATCACCAATCATAGAGCCATATAATAGCGCCAATAATAGCACCAATATATTCATTGCGCCAAATAATAGCTCCAATATATTCATTGCGCCAAATAATAGTGCCAATATATTCATTGCGCCAAATAATAGCGCCAATATATTCCTAATAGCGGCAATATATTATAGTTCCAAATAATAGCGCCAATATATTCATAATAGTGCCAATAATATCACCAATATATTCATAGCACCATTTATTCATAATAGCACCAATATATTTATAGTGCTAAATAATTGCGCCTAATAATAGCGCCAAATAATTGCGCCTAATAATTGTGCAAAATTATAGTGTCAATATTTTAACATTAATTAATAGCACCAAATATTCATAATAGATCCAACATATTGATAGCGCCAAATAATTGCGGCTCTTAATAGCGCCAAATAATAGTGCCAAATAAGTGCGCCACATATTTGATCCAAATAACTTCGCCAAATAATATCGCCAAATAATAGCCCCATATAATAGCGCCAAATAATTTTTGGCACCAAATATTCATACTAGCGCCAAAAAATAACACCAGAAAATAGCACCAAAAAATAGCGCCAATATATTCATAGCGCCAATATATTCATAATAGCGCCAATATATAATAGAGACAAATAATAGTGACAATATATTCATAATTTTTCCAATAATAGCGCCAATATATTCATAGAGCCATTTATTCATAATGGCGCCAATATATTTATAGCGCAAAATAATTGCGCCTAATAATAGCGCCAAATAATTGCGCCAAATAATTGCGCCAAATAATTGTGCCAAATAATAGTGCCAATATTTTAACATTCATTAATAGCGCCAAATATTCATAATAGCACCGATATATTAATAGCGCCAAATAATTGCGCCTAATAATAGCGCCAAATAATTGCGCCAAATAATAGCACCAATCATAGCGTCAAATTATGGCGCCAATAATCACGCCAATATTTTGCGCCATTAATAGCGCCAAATTTTGGCGCCAATAATAGCGCCATATAGTAGCGCGAAATATAATAGCGCCAATAATAGTGCCAGTATATTGCGCCAATAATATCGCCAATATATTCAAAGCGCCATTTAATGTGGCCAAATAATAGCGCCATATAATAGCGTCAAATTTTGGCGCTAATAATAGCGTCAAGTTATGGCGCTAATAATAGTGTCATATAATAGCGCCAAATATTGGCGCCATATAATAGCCCCATATAATAGCGTCAAACAATAGCGCCATATAGTAGCACCAAATATAATAGCGCCAAATAATTACACAAATATATAGCGACAATAATATCTCCAATATATTCATAGCTCCATTTAATAGGGCCAAATAATAGCGCCATATAATAGCGCCAAATATTAGTGCCATATAATAGCGCGATATAATAGCGCCATATAATAGCACCAAATAATAGCGCTATATAATAGCGACAAATATAATAGCGCAAAATAATTTTGCCAAATAATAGCGCCAAATAATAGCCCCAATAATGGTTCCAAATAATAGAGCCATATATTCATAGTAACGCCAAATATTTTTTGGCACCAAATATTCATAGTAGCGCCAATATTTTGACAATCAATAATAACGCCAAATATTCATAATAGCGCCAATATTTTAACACTGAATATACTTTCAGTGTTATTTTTACATTCAATATAATAGCGCCAAATATATTTTATGTGTTATTTTAATATTCATAATAGCGCCAACATTTTAATAGCGCCAATATTTTAATAGAACCAATAATAACGCAAAATAATAGTGCCAAATATTATTTGGCGCCAAATAATAGCGCTAAATAATAGTTCCAAATAATAGCACCAATATTTTAACATTCATTAATAGCTCCAAATATTTATAATAGCGCTAATATATTAATAGAGGCAAATAATTGCACCTAACAATAGTTCCAAACAATAACGCCAAATAATTGTGCCAAATAACAGCGCCAAATATCTGCGCCAAATAATAGCGCCATATAATAGCGCCATATAATAGCGCCAAATATTCATAATAGCGCCAAAAAATAGTACCTAAAAATAGTGCCATATAATTGCGCCAATAATAGCGCCAATATATTCATATCCCCAAATAATAGCGCCAATATATTCATAATAGCGCCAATATATAATAGCGCCAAATAATAGCCGTAGTATATTCATAATAGTGCCAATAATAGCGCCAATATATTCATAACGTCATTTATTCATAATAGCAGTAATATATTTATAGCTCTAAATAATTGCACCTAATAATAGCGCCAAATAATTGTGCCAAATAATAGCGCCAATATTTTAAGAATCATTAATTTCGTCAAATATTCTTAATAGCACCAAATAATAGCACCAAATAATAGAGCCAAATTATATCGCTAAAAAATAGCCCCAAATACTCATAATACCGCCAAATAATAGGGCCAATAATATCACCGAATAATAGAGCCTAATATTCATAATAGCGCCAAATATTTGGCCGCATATATTCATAGTAGTGCCAAATATTTTTTGGCGCCAAATATTTATAATAGCGACAAATTATAGGGCCAAATTATAGCGCCAATAATTGCTCCTAATAATAGCGCCAAATAATAGCGCCACATAATTGCACCAAATAATTGCACCAAATTATAGCGCCAATATTTTCACATTAATTAATATTTCCAAATATGAATAATAGCGCCAATATATTAATAGTGTCAAATAATTGCACCAAATAATAAAACCAAATAATAGCGCCATATAATAGCGCCAAATATGTGCGCCAACTAACTTCGCCAAATAATAGCGCCAAATAACAGAGCCATATAATGGCGCCAAATATTTTTTGGCACCAAATATTCAAAATAGCGCAAAAAAATAGCGCCAAAAAATAGCGTCAATAATAGCCCAAAATAATAGCGCAAATAATAGTGCCAATATATTCAAGGCGCCAAATAATAGTGCCAATATATAATAGCGCCAAATAACAGCGCCATATAATGGCACCAAATATTTTTTGGCGCAAAATATATAAATTGCGCCCATATATTGCACCAAATAATTGCACCAAATAATTGCGCCAAAAAATAGCGCCAAAAAATAGCTCCAAGAATAACGCCAATATATTTATAGCACCAATATATAATAGCGCCATGTAACAGCGCCAATATATTTATAATAGTGCCAGTAATAGTGCCAATATATTCATAGCTCCATTAATTCATAATAGCACTAATATATTTATAGCGCAAAATAATAGCGCAAAATAATAGCGCAAAATAATAGCGCCAAATAATTGTGCCTTATAACAGCGCCATATAATAGCGCCAAATATTTTTTGGCGCAAAATATATAAATAGCGCCAATATATAACGCCAAATAATTGTGCCAAATAATTTCGCCTAATAATAGCACCAAATAATAACACAATATAATAGCGCCAAATATTTTTTGGCGCCAAATATTCATAATAGCGCCAAAAAATAGCGCAAAAAAATAGCGCCATATAATATCACCAATCATAGAGCCAAATAATAGCGCCAATAATAGCACCAATATATTCATTGCGCCAAATAATAGCGCCAATATATTCATTGCGCCAAATAATAGCGCCAATATATTCATTGCGCCAAATAATAGTGCCAATATATTCCTAATAGTGGCAATATATTATAGTTCCAAATAATAGCGCCAATATATTCATAACAGTTCCAATAATATCACCAATATATTCATCGCACCATTTATTCATAATAGTGCCAATATATTTATAGTGCTAAATAATTGCGCCTAATAATAACGCCAAATAATTGCGCCTAATAATTGTGCAAAATTATAGTGTCAATATTTTAACATTAATTAATAGCACCAAATATTCATAATAGATCCAACATATTGATAGCGCCAAATAATTGCGGCTCTTAATAGCGCCAAATAATATTGCCAAATAAGTGCGCCACATATTTGAGCCAAATAACTGCGCCAAATAATATCGCCAAATAATAGCCCCATATAATAGCGCCAAATATTTTTTGGCACCAAATATTCATACTAGCGCCAAAAAATAACACCAGAAAATAGCACCAAAAAATAGCGCCAATAATAGCGCAAATATATTCATAGCGCCAATATATTCATAATAGCGCCAATATATAATAGAGACAAATAATAGTGACAATATATTCATAATTTTTCCAATAATAGTGCCAATATATTCATAGAGCCATTTATTCATAATGGCCCCAATATATTTATAGCGCAAAACAATTGCGCCTAATAATAGCGCCAAATAATTGCGCCAAATAATTGCGCCAAATAATTGTGCCAAATAATAGTGCCAATATTTTAACATTCATTAATAGCGCCAAATCTTCATAATAGAACTGATATATTAATAGCGCCAAATAATTGCGCCTAATAATAGCGCCAAATAATTGCGCCAAATAATAGCACCAATCATAGCGTCAAATTATGGCGCCAATAATCACGCCAATATTTGGCGCTAATAATAGCGCCAAATTTTGGCGCCAATAATAGCGTCATATAGTAGCGCGAAATATAATAGCGCCAATAATAGTGCCAGTATATAGCGCCAATAATATCGCCAATATATTCAAAGCGCCATTTAATGTGGCCAAATAATAGCGCCATATAATAGCGTCAAATTTTGGCGCTAATAATAGCGTCATATAATTGCGTCAAATTATGGCGCTAATAATAGTGTCATATAATAGCGCTAAATATTGGCGCCATATAATAGCCCCATATAATAGCGTCAAACAATAGCGCCATATAGTAGCACCAAATATAATAGCGCCAAATAATTACACAAATATATAGCAACAATAATATCTCCAATATATTCATAGCGCCATTTAATAGGGCTAAATAATAGCGCCATATAATAGCGCCAAATATTAGAGCCATATAATAGCGCGATATAATAGCGCCATATAATAGCACCAAATAATTGCACTATATAATAACGACAAATATAATAGCACAAAATAATTTTACCAAATAATAGCGCCATATAATAGCCCCAATAATGGTTCCAAATAATAGAGCCATATATTCATTGTAACGCCAAATATTTTTTGGCACCAAATATTCATAGTAGCGCCAATATCTTGACAATCAATAATAACGCCAAATATTCATAATAGCGCCAATATTTTAACACTGAATATACTTTCAGTGTTATTTTTACATTCAATATAATAGCGCCAAATATATTTTATGTGTTATTTTAATATTCATAATAGCGCCAACATTTTAATAGCGCCAATATTTTAATAGAACCAATAATAACGCAAAATAATAGTGCCAAATATTATTTGGCGCCAAATAATAGCGCTAAATAATAGTTCCAAATAATAGCACCAATATTTTAACATTCATTAATAGCTCCAAATATTTATAATAGCGCTAATATATTAATAGAGGCAAATAATTGCACCTAACAATAGTTCCAAATAATAACGCCAAATAATTGTGCCAAATAACAGCGCCAAATATCTGCGCCAAATAATAGCGCCATATAATAGCGCCAAATATTCATAATAGCGCCAAAAAATAGTACCAAAAAATAGTGCCATATAATTGCGCCAATAATAGTGCCAATATATTCATATCCCCAAATAATAGCGCCAATATATTCATAATAGCGCCAATATATAATAGCACCAAATAATAGCCATAGTATATTCATAATAGTGCCAATAATAGCGCCAATATATTCATAACGTCATTTATTCATAATAGCAGTAATATATTTATAGCTCTAAATAATTGCACCTAATAATAGTGCCAAATAATTGTGCCAAATAATAGCGCCAATATTTTAAGAATCATTAATTTCGCCAAATATTCATAATAGCACCAAATAATAGCACCAAATAATAGAGCCAAATTATATCGCTAAAAAATAGCGTCAAATACTCATAATAGCGCCAAATAATAGGGCCAATAATATCGCCGAATAATAGAGCCTAATATTCATAATAGCGCCAAATATTTGGCCTCATATATTCATAGTAGTGCCAAATATTTTTTGGCGCCAAATATTCATAATAGCGACAAATTATAGGGCCAAATTATAGCGCCAATAATTTCTCCTAATAATAGCGCCAAATAATAGCGCCACATAATTGCGCCAAATAATTGCACCAAATTATAGCGCCAATATATTAATAGTGCCAAATAATTGCACCTAATAATAAAACCAAATAATAGTGCCAAATAATAGCGCCAAATATGTGCGCCAACTAACTTCACCAAATAATAGCGCCAAATAATACCGCCAAATAACAGTGCCATATAATGGGGCCAAATATTTTTTGGCACCAAATATTCATAATAGCGCAAAAAAATAGCGCCAAAAAATAGCGTCAATAATAGCCCAAAATAATAGCGCAAATAATAGTGCCAATATATTCAAAGCGCCAAATAATAGGTCCAATATAGAATAGCGCCAAATAACAGCGCCATATAATGGCACCAAATATTTTTTGGTGCAAAATATATAAATTGCGCCCATATATTGCACCAAATAATTGCACCAAATAATTGCGCCAAAAAATAGCGCCAAAAAATAGCTCCAAGAATAAAGCCAATATATTTATAGCACCAATATATAATAGCGCCATGTAACAGCGCCAATATATTTATAATAGTGCCAGTAATAGTGCCAATATATTCATAGCTCCATTAATTCATAATAGCACTAATATATTTATACCGCAAAATAATAGCGCAAAATAATAGCGCAAAATAATAGTGCCAAATAATTGCGCCAAATAATTGTGCCTAATAACAGCGCCATATAATAGCGCCAAATATTTTTTGGCGCAAAATATATAAATAGCGCCAATATATAACGCCAAATAATTGTGCCAAATAATTGCGTCTAATAATAGCACCAAATAATAACACCATATAATAGCGCCAAATATTTTTTGACGCCAAATATTCATAATAGCGCCAAAAAATAGCGCAAAAAAATAGCGTCATTTAATATCACCAATCATAGAGCCAAATAATAGCGCCAATAATAGCACCAATATATTCATTGCGCCAAATAATAGTGCCAATATATTCATTGCGCCAAATAATAGTGCCAATATATTCATTGCGCCAAATAATAGCGCCAATATATTCCTAATAGCGGCAATATATTATAGTTCCAAATAATAGCGCCAATATAT
Organism: Viscum album; assembly: GCA_963277665.1. Taxonomy (NCBI): domain Eukaryota; kingdom Viridiplantae; phylum Streptophyta; class Magnoliopsida; order Santalales; family Viscaceae; genus Viscum; species Viscum album. The sequence continues at coordinate 902,617,255 of OY728127.1, forward strand.
TCATAATAGTGCCAATAATATCACCAATATATTCATAGCACCATTTATTCATAATAGCGCCAATATATTTATAGTGCTAAATAATTGCGCCTAATAATAGCGCCAAATAATTGCGCCTAATAATTGTGCAAAATTATAGTGTCAATATTTTAACATTAATTAATAGCACCAAATATTCATAATAGATCCAATATATTGATAGCGCCAAATAATTGCGGCTCTTAATAGCGCCAAATAATAGTGCCAAATAAGTGCGCCACATATTTGAGCCAAATAACTGCGCCAAATAATATCGCCAAATAATAGCCCCATATAATAGCGCCAAATATTTTTTGGCACCAAATATTCATACTAGCGCCAAAAAATAACACCAGAAAATAGCACCAAAAAATAGCGCCAATAATAGCGCCAATATATTCATAGCGCCAATATATTCATAATAGCGCCAATATATAATAGAGACAAATAATAGTGAAAATATATTCATAATTTTTCCAATAATAGCGCCAATATATTCATAGAGCCGTTTATTCATAATGGCGACAATATATTTATAGCGCAAAATAATTGCGCCTAATAATAGCGCCAAATAATAGCGCCAAATAATAGCGCCAAATAATTGTGCCAAATAATAGTGCCAATATTTTAACATTCATTAATAGCGCCAAATATTCATAATAGCACTGATATATTAATAGCGCCAAATAATTGCGCCTAATAATAGCGCCAAATAATACCGCCAAATAATAGTGCCATATAATGGCGAAAAATATTTTTAGGCGCCACATATTCATAATAGCGCCAAAAAATAGTGCCAAAAAATAGCACCAATAATAGAACCAATATATTCAGAGCGCTAAATAATAGCGCCAATATATTCATAATAGTGCCAATATATTCATAATAGTGCCAATAATAGTGCCAATAATAGCGTCTATATATTCGTAGCTCCATTTATTCATAATAGCGCCAATATATTTATGGCGCAAAATAATAACGCCAAAAAATAGCTCCAAATAATAGCGCCAAATAATTGCCCAAAATAATTGCGCAAAATAATTGTGCCAAATAATTGCACCAAATAATTCTGCCTAATAACAGTGCCAAATACTAGCGCAATGTAATAGCGCCAAATATTTTTTGGGGCAAAATATATAAACAGAACCAATATATTGCACCAAATATTTGCGCCAAATAATTGCACCAAATAATTGCGCCAAATAATCGCGCCTAATAATAGCGCCAAATAATAGCGCCATATAATAGCGTTAAATTATGGCGCCAATAATCGCACCAATATTTGGCGCCAATACTTGGTGCTATTATTTTGCACCAAATAATAGCGCCAATATTTAAACATTCAATAATAGCATCAATAAAAGCGCCAATAACAGCACCAATAATAGCGCCAATAATAGTGCCATTATATAGCGCCAATAATAGCACCAATATATTCATAGCGCCAGTTAATAGCGCCAAATAATAGCTCCATATAATTGTGCCAAATATTGGCGGCATATAATAGCGCCATATAATAGCGCCAAATAATGGTGCCATATAGTAGAGCCAAATATAATAGCGCCAAATAATAGCGCCATTATAGCGCCAATAATATCACCAATAAATTCATAGCGCCATTTAATAGGGCCAAATAATAGCGCCATATAATAGCGCCAAATATTAGCGCCATATAATAGCGTGAAATAATAGCGCCATATAATAGCACCAAATAATAGCACCATATAATAGCGCCAAATATAATAGCGCCAAATAATAGCACCATATAATAGCGCCAAATATTAGCGCCATATAATAGCGTGATATAATAGCGTCATATAATCGTGCCAAATAATAGCACCATATAATAGCGCCAAATAATAGCGCCAAATAATTTCACAAAATAATAGCACCAAATATTTGGTGCCAAATATTCATAATTGCACCAAATAATAGCGCCAAATAATAGCGCCAATAATGGCGCCAAATAATAGAGCCAAATATTCATAATAGCGCCAAATATTTGGCGCCATATATTTATAGTAGCACCAAATATTTTTTGGCGCCAAATATTCATAATAGAGCCAAATAATAGTGCCAAATTATAGCGCCTATAAAAGCACCAAAAAATTGCGCCAATAATAGAGCCAATATTTAGCGCCAATATTTTAACATTCAATAATAGCGCTAAATATTTATAATAGCGCCAATATTTTAAAATTCAATATATTTTCATTGTTATTTTAAAATTCAATATAATAGCGCCAAATATATTTTCAGTGTTATTTTAATATTCATAATAACGCTAATATTTTAATAGCGCCAATATTTTAATAGCACCAATAATAGTGCCAAATAATAGCACCAAATATTATTTGACACCAAATAATAGCGCCAAAAAATAGCGCCAATATTTTAACATTCATTAATAGCACCAAATATTCATAATAGCTCCCATATATTAATAGCGGCAAATAATTGCATCTAATAATAGCGCCAAATAATAGATCCAGATAATTTCGCCAAATAACTGCGCCAAATAACTGCGCCATATAATAGTGCCAAATATTTTTTGGCGCCAAATATTCATAATAGTGCAAAAAAATAGCGCCATATATTTTTTGGCGTCAAATATTCATTATAGCGCCAAATAATAGCACCAATAATAGCGTCAGATTATGGCGCCAATAATCACGCCAATATTTGGCGCCAATAATAGCGCCATATAATAGCGCCAAATTTTTGCGCTAATAATAGCGCCAAATAATAGCGCCATACAGTAACACGAAATATAATAGCGCCAAATAATAGTGCCAATAATAGTGTCATATAATAGCGCCAAATATTGGCGCCATATAATGGCCCCATATAATAGCGTCAAACAATAGCGCCACATAGTAGCGCCAAATATAATAGCGCCAAATAATTACACCAATATATAGCGCCAATAATATCGCCAATATATTCATAGCGCCATTTAATAGGGCCAAATAACAGCGCCATAGCGCCAAATATTAGCGCCATATAATAGCGCGATATAATAGCGCCATATATAGCACCAAATAATAGCGCTATATAATAGCGCCAAATATAATAGTGCAAAATAATTTCGCCAAATAATAGCGTCAAATAATAGCCCCAATAATGGTTCCAAATAATAGAGCCATATATTCATAGTAATGCCAAATATTTTTTGGCACCAAATATTCATAGTAGCGCCAATATTTTGACAATCAATAATAGCCCCAAATATTCATAATAGCGCCAATATTTTAACACTGAATATACTTTCAGTGTTATTTTTACATTCAATATAATAGCGCCAAATATATTTTCAGTGTTATTTTAATATTCATAATAGCGCCAACATTTTAATAGTTCCAATATTTTAATAGCACCAATAATAACACCAAATAATAGTGCCAAATATTATTTGGCGCCAAATAATAGCGCTAAATAATAGCGCCAAAAAATAGCGCCAATATTTTAACATTCATTAATAGCTCCAAATATTTATAATAGCGCTAATATATTAAAAGCAACAAATAATTTCAACTAACAATAGTGCCAAATAATAGCGCCAAATAATTGCGCCAAATAACTGCGCCAAATATATTCGACAAATAATAGCGCCATATAATAGCGCCAAATATTCATAATAGCGCTAGAAAATAGCGCCAAAAAATAGTGCCATATAATTGCGCCAATAATAGCGCCAATATATTCATATCCCCAAATAATAGCGCCAACATATTCAAAATAGCCCCAATATATAATAGCGCCAAATAATAGCCATGGTATATTCATAATAGTGCCAATAATAGCGCCAATATATTCATTACGTCATTTATTCATAATAGTAGTAATATATTTATAGCTCCAAATAATTGCGCCTAATAATTGTTCCAAATAATAGCGCCAATATTTTAACAATCATTAATTTCTCTAAATATTCATAATAGCGCCAATATATTAATAGCGCCAAATAATTACTCCTAATAATAGCGCCAAAAAATAGTGCCAAATAACAGCGCCAAATAAGAGTGTCAAATAATAGCACCAAATAATAGCGCCAAATAATAGCGTCATATAATTGCGCCAAATATTTTTTGGCGCCAAATATTCATAATAACACTAAAAAATAGCGCCAAAAAATATCGCCAAATAATAGCGCCAAAAAATAGTCCCAATAATAGCGCCAATATATTCGTAGCGCCAAGTAATAGCGCCAATATATTCATAATTGCACCAATATATAATTGCACTTAATAATAGCGCCAAATAAGAGCGCTAAATAATTGTGCCAAATAACTACGCCAATTAATAGCGTCATATAATAGTGCCAAATATTTTTTGGCACCAAATATTCATAATAGAGCCAAAAAATAGTGTCAAAAAATAGCGCCAAATAATAGCGCCAATAATAGTGCCAAATAATAGCGCCAATAATAGCACCAATATATTCATATCTCCAAATAATAGCACCAATATATTCATAATAGTTCCAATTTATAATAGCGCCAAATAATAGAGCCAATATATTCATAATAGTGCCAATAATAGCGCCAATATATTCATAGCGCCATTTATTCATAATAGCACTTATATATTTATAGCGCAAAATAATTGGGCCTAATAATAGTGCCAAATAATAGCGCCAAATAATTGCGCCAAATAATTGTGCCAAATAATTCGCCAAATAATTAGGCAAAATAATTGCGCCTAATAACAGCGCCAAATAATAGCTCCATATAATAGTGCCAAATATTTTTTGGGACAAAATATATAAATAGCACCAATATATTACACCAAATAATTGCACCAAATAATTGCGCTTAAAAATAGCGCCAAATATTTTTTGGCGCCAAATATTTAAAATAGCGCCAAATAATAACGCCAAATAATAGCGCCAATAATAGCCCCAAATTATGGCATCAATAATCGCACCAATATTTGGCGCCAGTATTTTGTGTCAAATAATAGCTCCAATATTTAAACATTCAATAATCGTGACCATAAAAGCGCCAATAACACCACCAATAACAGCGCAAATAATGGCGCCAATATATTCATAGCGCCATTTATGAGCGCCAAATAATAGCTCCATATAATGGCGCCAAATATTAGCGCCATATAATAGCGTTATATAATAACCTCATATAATAGCGCCAAATAATAGCGCCATATAATAGCGCCAAATATAATAGCACCAAATAATCGGGCCAATATATAGTGCCAATAATAGCGCCAATATATTCATAGCATCATTAATAGGGCCAAATAGTTGCGCCATATAATAGCGCCAAATATTAGGGCAATATAATAGCGCCATATAATATCACCATATAATAGCGCCAAATAATAGCGCCAAATATAATAGCGCCAAATAATAGTGCCAAATAATAGCACCAAATAATATCGCCAAATAATAGCGCCAAATAATATCGCCAAATAATAGCGCCAAATATTTGGCGCCAAATATTCATAATAAAGCCAAATAATAGTGCCAATAATAGTGCCAAATAATAGAGCCAAATATTCATAATAGCACCAATTATTTGGTGCCATATATTCATAGCAGTGCCAAATATTTTTTGGCGCCAAATCTTCATAATAGCGCCAAATAATAGTGCCAAATTATAGCTCTAATAAAAGCGCCAAATAATAGCGCCAATAATAGCGTCAATATTTGGCGCCAATATTTGGCGATATGATTTGGCGCCAAATAATAGTGCCAATATTTTAAACATTAATAATAGCGCCAAATATTCATAATAGCGGCAATATTTTAACATTCAATATATTTTCAGTGTAAATTTAACATTCAATATAATAGCACCAAATATATTTTCAGTGTTATTTTAATATTCATAATAGTGCTAATATTCTAATAGCACCAATATTTTAACATTCATTAATAGCACCAAATATTCATAATAGTTCCAATATATTAGTAGCGGCATATAATTACACCTAATAATAGCGCCAAATAATAGCGCCAAATAATAGCGCCAAATATTTGCGCCAAATAACCACGCCAAATAATAGCACCAAATAACAGCGTCAAATAATAGCGCCAATAAAAGAGTCAAATTATGGCAGCAATAATCGTGCCAATATTTGACGCCAATATTTTGCGCCAAATAATAGTGCCAATATTTAAACATTCAATAATTGCGCCAATAAAAGCGCCAATAACAGCACCAATAATAGCGCAAATAATGGTGCCAATATATAGCGCAAATATATTCATAGCATCATTTAATAGCACCAAATAATAGCACCATATAATAGCGCCAAATATTAGCGCCATATAATAGCGCCATATAATAGTGTCATATAATGGCGCCAAATAATAACGCGATATAATAGCGCCAAATATAATAGCGCCATATAATAGCACCAAATATAATAGTGCCAAATAATCGCGCCAATATATAGCGCCAATAATAGCACCAATATATTTATAGCGCCATTTAATAGGGCCAAATAGTAGCGCCATATAATAGCGCCAAATATTAGGGCCATATAATAGCGCCATATAATAGCGCCAAATAATAGCGCCAAATAATATTGCCAAAGAATAGCACCAAATAATATTTCCAAATAATATCGCCGAATATTTGGTGCCAAATATTCATAATAGCGCCAAATAATATTGCCAATAATAGCGCCAAATAATAGAGCCAAATATTCATAATAGCACCAATTATTTGGCGCCATATATTCATAGTAGTGCCAAATATTTTTTGGCGCCAAATATTCATAATAGCGCCAAATAATAGTACCAAATTATTGCTTAAATAAAAGCACCAAATAATAGCGCCAATAATAGCGTCAATATTTGGCGACAATAATATTTGGGTCCAATATTTGGCGCCAATATTTGGCGCTATTATTTGGTGCCAAATAATAGCACCAATATTTTAACATTCAATAATAGCGCCAAATATTCATAATAGCGCCAATATTTTAACATTCAATATATTTTCAGTGTTATTTTAACATTCAATATAATTGCATCAAATATATTTTCAATGTTATTTTAATATTCATAATAGCACCAATATTTTAATAGAACCAAAATATTAATAGCGCCAATAATAGCGCCAAAGAATGGCGCCAAATATTATTTGGCACCAAATAATAGTGCCAATATTTTAACATTCATTAATAGCGCCAAATATTCATAATAGTTCCAATATATTAATAGCGGCATATAATTGCGCCTAATAATAGCGCCAAATAATTGCGCCAAATAAGTGCGTCAAATATTTGCATCAAATAACTGCGCCAAATAACAGCGCCAAATAACAGTGCAAAATAATAGCGCCATATAATAGCGTCAAATATTTTTTTTGTGCAAAATATATAAAACGCGCCAATATATTCATAGCGCCAAATAATAGCGCCAAATAATAGCGCCAAATAATTGCACCAAATAAGAGCGCCAAATAATTGTGCCAAATAACAGCGCCAAATAATAGGGTCATATAATAGCGCCAAATATTTTTTGGCGTAAAATATATAAATAGCACCAATATATTCATAGCGCCAAATAATTGAGCCAAATAATTGGGCCAAATAATTGCGCCTAACAATAGCGCCAAAAAATAACGCCAAATAATTGCGCCAAATAATTGCGCCAGATAATTGCGCCAAATACGTGCGCAAAATAATTTCACCTAATAACTGCAGCAAATAATAGCGCCTTATAATAGCGCTACTTTTTTTTGGCCCGAAATATATAAATAGCGCCAAATAATTGTGCCAAATATTTACGCCAAATAACTGTGCCAAATAATGGCGCCAAATAATACCGCAAAATAATACCGCCAAATAATAGCGCCAAATATTTTTTGGCACCAAATATACATAATAGCGCTAAAAAATAGTTCTATATAATAGCAACATATAATTGCGCCTAATAATAGCACCATATAATACTGCCAAATATTTTCTCGCTGCAAATATTCATAATAGCGACAAATAATAGCCCCAAAATAATAGCGCCAAATAATAGCGCCAATAATTGCATCAAATTATGGCGCCAATAATCATGCCAATATTTGGCACTGTTATTTTGCGCCAAATAATAGCGTCAAATTATGGCCCCAATAACCGCGTCAGTATTTGGCGCTATTATTTTGTGCCAAATAATAGCGCCAATATTTAAACATTCAATAATAGCGCCAATAAAATCCCCAATAATAGCACCAATAATAGCGCCAATAATAGCGCCAATATATAGCGCCAATAATAGTGCCAATATATTCATAGCACCATTTTATAGCTCCAAACAATAGCGCCATATAATAGCACCAAATATTATCGCCATATAGTAGTGCCATATAATAGCGCCATATAATAGCGCCAAATAATAGCACCATATAATAGCACCAAATATAATAGCGCCAAATAATAGCGCCAATATATATCCTCAATAATAGCGCCAATATATTCATATCGCCATTTAATAGGGCCAAATAATAGCATCATATAACAGCGACAAATATTAGTGCCATATAATAACGCCAAATATTAGCACCATATAATAGCGCCAAATAATAGCGCCGTATAATAGTGCCAAATATAATAGCGCCAAATAATAGTTCCAAATAATAGCGCCAAATAATATCACCAAATAATAGAACCAAATATTTGGCGCCAAATATTCATAATAGCGCCAAATATTTGGCGCCATATATTCATAGTAGCGCCAAATATTTTTTGGCGCCAAATATTCATAATACTACCAAATAATGACGTCAAATTATAACGCCAATAAAAGCGCCAAATAATAGCACCAATAATAGCGCTAATATTTCGCACCAATATTTGGCCCCAATAATATTTGGCGCTAATATTTGGCACCAGTATTTGGTGCTATTATTTGGCGCCAAATAATAGCGCCAATATTTTAACATTTAGTATATTTTTAGTGTTATTTTAACATTCAATATAATGGCGCAAAATATATTTTTAGTGTTATTTTAATATTCATAATAGCGCCAATATTTTAATAGCGCCATATAACTGCGGCAAATAAATGCGCCAAATATTATTTGTCACCATATAATAGCGCCAAATATTATTTTGCGCCAAAAAATAGTGCTAATATTTTAAGATTAATTAATAGCACCAAATATTCATAATAGCGCCAATATATTTATATAGCGGAAAATAATTGCACCAAATAATAGCGCCAAATAATAGCACCAAATTATAGCGCCATATAATAGCGCTAAATATTTTTTTGGCACCAAATATTCATAATAGCGCCAAAAAATAGCCCCATATAATAGCGCCAATAATAGCGCCAAATATTAGAATAAAAAATAGAGCCAATATATTCATGGAACCAAATAATTGCGCCAATTTATTCATAATAGCACCAATATATAATAACGCCAAATAATAGCACCAATATATTCATAATAGTGCCAATAATAGTGCCAATAATAGCGGCAATATATTCATAGCACCATTTATTCATAATAGCGCCAATATATTTATAGCGCAAAATAATTGCGCCTAATAATTGGGCCAAATAATAGATCCAAATAATAGCACCAAATAAAAGCGCAAAATAATTGCGTCAAATAATTGCGCCTAATAACAGCGCCTAATAACATCGCCATATAATAGCGCCAAATATTTTTTGGAGAAAAATATATAAATTGCGCCAATATATTTGGCCTAATAATTGCGCCAAATTATTGCGCCTAATAATACCGTCAAATAATAGCACCATATAATAGCGCCAAATATTTTTTGGCGCCAAATATTCATAATAGCGCCAAAAAATGGCGCCAAATAATAGCGCCAAATAATAGAGCCAATAATAGCGTCGAATTATGGTGCCAATAATCGTGCCAATATTTGGCACCAATATTTGGCGCCAAATAATAGCGCCAATATTTAAACATTCAATAATAGCGCCAATACAAGTGCCAATAACAGCACCAATGATAGCGCCAATAATAGCGCCAATATATAGCGCTAATAATAGCACCAATATATTCATAGCATCAAATAATGGCGCCATATAATAGTTCCAAATATTAGCGGCATATTATAGCGCCATATAATTGCGCCAAATAATCGCACCATATAATAGCAACAAATAATCACGCCAATATAATAGCGCCAATAATAGCATAAAATAATAGAGCCAAATATTCATAATAGTGCCAAATAATAGCGCCAATAATAGCATCAAATTATGGTGCCAATAATCGCGCCAATATTTGGCGCTATTATTTTGCGCCAAATAATAGCGCCAATATTTAAACAATCAATAATAGCGCTAATAAACGCCCCAATAACAGCACCAATAATAGCGCCAATAATAGCGCCAATATATAGCGCCATTAATAGTGCCAATATATTAATAGCACCATTTAATAGTGCCAAACAATAGCGCCATATAATAGCGCCAAATATTAGCACCATATAATAGCACCAAATAATAGCACCGTATAATAGCGCCAAATATAATAGCACCAAATAATAGTGCTAAATAATAGCGCCAAATAATATTGCCAAATAATATAACCAAATATTTGGTGCCAAATATTCATAATAGTGCAAAATAATAGCGTTAAATAATAGCGCCAATAATAGCGCCCAATAACAGAGCCAAATATTCATAATAGTGCCAAATATTTGGCGCCATATATTCATAGTAGCGCCAAATATTTTTTGGCGCCAAATATTCATAATACTGCCAAATAATGACGCCAAATTATAACGCCAATAAAAGTGCCAAATAATACCGCCAATAATAGCGCCAATATTTGGCACCAATATTTGGCCCCAATAATATTTGGCTCTAATATTTGGCACCAGTATTTGGCGCTATTATTTGGCGCCAAATAATATTGCCAATATTTTAACATTCAATATATTTTTAGTGTTATTTTAACATTCAATATAATAGCACCAAATATATTTTCCGTGTTATTTTAATATTCATAATAGCGCCAATATTTTAATAGTTCCAATAATAGCACCAAATAATAGTGCCAAATATTATTTTTCACCAAATAACAGCGCCAAATATTATTTTGCACCAAAAAATAGTGCTAATATTTTAACATTAATTAATAGCGCCAAATATTCAAAATAGCGCCAATATATTTATATAGCGGAAAATAATTGCGTCTAATAACTGCGCCAAATAATAGCGCCATATAATAGAGCTAAATATTTTTTGGCGCCAAATATTCATAATAGCGCCAAAAAATAGCGCCAAAAAATAGCCCCATATAATAGCGCCAATAATAGCGCCAAATAATAGCGTCAACAATAGCCCCAATATATTCATAGCCCCAAATAATTGCGCCAATATATTTATAATAGCGCCAATATATAATAACGCCAAATAATAGCACCAATATATTCATAATATTGTCAATAATAGCGCCAATAATAGTGCCAATATATTCATAGCGCCATTTATTCATAATAGCGCCAATATATTTATAGCGCAAAATAATTACGCCTAATAATAGCACCAAATAATAGAGCCAAATAATAGCACCAAATAAAGGTGCCAAATAATTGCATCAAATAATTGCGCAAAATAAATTCGCCTAATAACAGCGCCAAACAATAGCGCCATATAATAGCGCTAAATATTTTTTGGAGCAAAATATATAAATTGCACCAATATATTTGGCCAAATAATTGCGCCAAATTATTGCGCCTAATAATAGTGTCAAATAATAGCGCCATATAATAGCGTCAAATATTTTTTTGCACCAAATATTCATAATAGCGCCAATATATAGTGCCAATAATAGCGCCAATATATTCATAGCGTCAAATAACGACGCCATATAATAGTGCCAAATATTAACGGCATATAATAGCACCATATAATTGCGCCAAATAATCGCGCCATATAATAGCGCCAAATAATCACGCCAATATATAGCGCCAATATATTCATAGCGCCATTTAATAGGGCCAAATAATAGCATCATATAATAGCGCCAAATATTAGCGCCATAAAATAGCGCCATATAATAGTGCCAAATAATAGCACCATATAATAGTGCCAAATATAATAGCGCCAAATAATAGCGCCAAATAATAGCGCTAAATAATATCGCCAAATAATAGCGCCAAATATTTGGCACCCAATATTCTTAATAGCACAAAATAATATTGCCAATAATAGTGCCAAATAATACAGCCAAATATTCATAATAGCGCCAAATATTTGGCACCCAATATTCTTAATAGCACAAAATAATATTGCCAATAATAGTGCCAATTAATAGAGCCAAATATTCATAATAGCGCCAAATATTTGGTGCCATATATTCATAGTAGCGCCAAATATTTTTTGGCGCAAAATATTCATAATAGAGCCAAACAATAGCGCCAAATTATATCGCCAAATAATAGCACCAATATTTGGCGCTATTATATGGCGCCAATATTTGGCCAGTAATAGCACCAATATATTGATAGCGCCGTTTAATAGCGCCAAATAATAGCGCCATATAATAGGGCCAAATATTGGCACCATATAATAGCGTCATATAATATGGCCATATAATAGGGCCAAATAATAGCGCCATATAGTAGCGCCAAATATAATAGCGCCAAATACCAGTGCCTATATATAGCGCCAATAATATCACCAATATATTCATATCCCCATTTAATAGGGCCAAATAATAGCGCCATATAATAGTGCCAAATATTAGCGCCATATAATAGCAAGATATAATAGCGCCATATAATAGCGCCAAATAATAGTGCCATATACTAGCGCCAAATATAATAGCGCCAAATAATAGCGCCAAATAATTTCGCCAAATAATAGCACCAAATATTTTGTGCCAAATATTCATAATAGCGTCAAATAATAGTGCCAAATAATAGCGCCAATAATGGTGCCAAATAATAGAGCCAAATATTCATAATAGCGCCAAATATTTGGCGCCATATATTCATAGTAGCGTCAAATATTTTTTGGCGCCAAATATTCATAATAGCGCCAAATTATAGCGCCAAATTATAACAACAATAAAAGCGCCAAATAATAGCACCAATAATAGCGCCAATATTTGGCGCTATTATTTCGCGCCAAATAATAGCTCCAATATTTTAACATTCAATAATAGCGCCAAATATTCATAATGGTGCCAATATATTCATAGAGCCAAATAATAAAGCCAATATATTCATAATTGAGCCAAATATAATAGCACCAAAAAATAGCGCCAGTATATTTATAATAGTTCCAATATTAGAGCCAATATATTCATAGCGCCAAATATTCATAATAGCAAAAATATATTAATAGCGCCAAATAATTGTGCCTAATAATAGCTCCAAATAATAGCACCAAATAATTACGCCAAATAATAGCACCAATATTTTAACAGTCATTATTAGCGCCAAATATTCATAATAGCACCAATATATTAATAGCATCAAAAAATTGCGCCTAATAATATCGCCAAATAATTGCGCCAAATATTTGCACCAAATAACTACGCCACATAATAGAGCCAAATAATACCGCCAAATAATTGCACCAAATAATAGCGCCAATATATTCATAATGTTGCCAATAATATATCCATTAATAGCGCCAATATATTCATAGTGTCTTTTATTCATAATTGTGCACATATATTTATAGCAAAATAATAGAGCCTAATAATAGCACCAAATAATTGCGCTAAATAATTGCGCCAAATAATTGCGCCAAATAATTGCACCAAATAATTGCGCAAAATAATTGCGCCCTATAATAGTGCCATATAATAGCGCCAAATATTTTTTGGCGCAAAATATATAAATAGCGCCAACATACTACGCCAAAAAATTACGCCAAATAATTGCGCAAATAATTGCACCTAATAATAGCGCTAAATAATAGCGCTAAATAATAGCGCCATATAATAGTGCCAAATATTCATAATAGCGCCAAATAATATCGGCAAGAAATTGCACCAAATAATAACGCCAAAAATAGCGTCAAATTATGGTGCCCATAATCGCACCAATATTTGGCGCCAATATTTTGCGCCAAATAATAGCGGTAATATTTAAACATTCAATAATAGCACCAATAAAAGTGCCAATAACATCACCAATAATATCTCCAATAATAGCGCCAATATATTCACTGTGCCATTTAATAGCGCCAAATAATAGCCCCATATAATAGCGCCAAATATAATAGTGCCAAATAATCGCGCCAATATATAGCGCCAATAATAGCACCAATATATTCATAGCTCCATTTAATAGGGCCAAATAATAGTGCAATATAATAGCGCCAAATATTAGGGCCATATAATAGCACCATATAATAGCGCCAAATAATAGGGCAATATAATAGCGCCAAATATAATAGCACCAAATAATAGCACCAAATAATAGAGCCAAATTATATCGCCAAAAAATAGCGAAAAATATTTGGTGCCAAATACTCATAATAGCACCAAATAATAGGGCCAATAATAGCGCCGAAAAATAGAGCCTAATATTCATAATTGCGCCAAATATTTGGCCTCATATATTCATAGTAGTGCCAAATATTTTTTGGCACCATATATTCATAATAGCGACAAATTATAGTGCCAAATTATAGCGCCAATAATTGCACCTAATAATAGCGCCAAATAATAGCGCCACATAATTGCGCCAAATAATTGCACCAAATTATAGCGCCAATATTTTCACATTAATTAATATTTCCAAATATGAATAATAGCTCCAATATATTAATAGCGCCAAATAATTGCACCTAATAATAAAACCAAATAATAGCGCCAAATAATAGCGTCAAATATGTGCGCCAACTAACTAGGCCAAATAATAGCGCCAAATAATACAGCAAAATAATAGTGTCATATAATGGCGCCAAATATTTTTTAGCACCAAATATTCATAATAGCGCAAAAAATAGCGCCAAAAAATAGCGCCAATAATAGCCCTAAATAATAGCGCAAATAATAGTGCCAATATATTCAAAGTGCCAAATAATAGTGCCAATATATAATAGCGCCATATAATGGCACCAAATATTTTTTGGCGCAAAATATATATATTGTGCCAGTATATTGCACCAAATAATTGCGCCAAATAATTGCGCGAAATAATTGCGCCAAAAAATAGCGCCATAAAATAGCTCCAAGAATAATACCAATATATTTATAGCGCCAATATATAATAGCGCCAAGTAACAGCGCCAATATATTCATAATAGTGCCAATATATTCATCGCTCCATTAATTCATAATAGCACTAATATATTTATAACGCAAAATAATAGCGCAAAATAATAGAGCCAAATAATTGCGCCAAATAATTGCGCCAAATAATTGTGCCTAATAACAGCGCCATATAATAGCGCCAAATATTTTTTGGCACAAAATATATAAATAGCGCCAATATATAGCACCAAATAATTATGCCAAATAATTGCGCCTAATAATAGCGTCAAATAATAGCTTCATATAATAGCGCCAAATATTTTTTGGTGCCAAATATTCATAATAGCGCCAAAAAAATAGCGCAAAAAAAAATAGCGCCATATAATATCACCAATCATAGCACCAAATAATAGCGCCAATAATAGCACTAATATATTCATTGCGCCAAATAATAGCGCCAATATATTCATTGCGCCAAATAATAGCGCCAATATATTCATTGCGCCAAATAATAGCGCCAATATATTCCTAATAGCGGCAATATATTATAGCGCCAAATAATAACACCAATATATTCATAATAGTGCCAATAATATCACCAATATATTCATAGCACCATTTATTCATAATAGCGCCAATATATTTATAGTGCTAAATAATTGCGCCTAATAATAGCGCCAAATAATTGCGCCTAATAATTGTGCAAAATTATAGTGTCAATATTTTAACATTCATTAATAGCACCAAATATTCATAATAGATCCAATATATTGATAGCGCCAAATAAGTGCGCCTATTAATAGCGCCAAATAATAGTGCCAAATAAGTGCGCCACATATTTGAGCCAAATAACTGCGCCAAATAATAGCGCCAAATAATAGCCCCATATAATTGCGCCAAATATTTTTTGGCACCAAATATTCATACTAGTGCCAAAAAATAGCACCAGAAAAGAGCACCAAAAAATAGCGCCAATATATTCATAGCGTCAATATATTAATAATAGCGCCAATATATAATAGAGCCAAATAATAGTGCCAATATATTCATAATTGTGCCAATAATAGCACCAATATATTCATAGAGCCATTTATTCATAATAGCGCCAATATATTTATAGCGCAAAATAATTGCGCGTAATAATAGCGCCAAATAATAGCGCCAAATAATTGCGCCAAATAATTGTGCCAAATAATAGTGCCAATATTTTAACATTCATTAATAGCGCCAAATATTCATAATAGCACCGATATATTAATAGCGCCAAATAATTGAGCCTAATAATAGCACCAAATAATTGCTCCAAATAATACGGCCAAATAATAGTGCCATATAATGGCGCCAAATATTTTTAGGCGCCAAATATTCATAATAGCGCCAAAAAATAACGCCAAAAAATAGCGCCAATAATAGAACCAATATATTCATAGCGCCAAATAATAGCGCCAATATATTCATAATAGTGCCAATATATTCATAATAGTTCCCATAAGAGTGCCAATAATAGCGTCAATATATTCGTAGCTCCATTTATTCATAATAGTGCCAATATATTTATGGCGCAAAATAATAGCGCCAAATAATATCCCCAAATAATAGTGCCAAATAATTTCCCAAAATAATTGCGCAAAATAATTACACCAAATAATTGCGCCAAATAATTCCGCCTAATTACAGCGCCAAATACCAGCGCAATGTAATAGAGCCAAATATTTTTTGGCACAAAATATATAAATAGAACCAATATATTGCACCAAATATTTGCGCCAAACAATTGCACCAAATAATTGTGCCAAATAATCGTGCCTAATAATAGTGCCAAATAATATCGCCATCTAATAACGTTAAATTATGGCGCCAATAATCGCGCCAATATTTAGCGCCAATACTTGGTGCTATTATTTTGCGCCAAATAATAGCGCCAATATTTAAACATTCAATAATAGCATCAATAAAAGCGCCAATAACAGCACCAATAATAGCGCCAATAATAGTGCCATTATATAGCGCCAATAATAGCACCAATATATTCATAGTGCCATTTAATAGCGCCAAATAATAGCGCCATATAATTGTGCAAAATATTGGCGTCATATAATAGCGCCATATAATAGCGCCAAATAATGGTGCCATATAGTAGAGTCAAAAATAATAGCACCAAATAATAGCGCCATTATAGCGCCAATAATATCACCAATAAATTCATAGCGCCATTTAATAGGGTCAAATAATAACGTCATATAATAGCGCCAAATATTAGCGTCATATAATAGCGCAATATAATTGTGTCATATAATAGCACCAAATAATAGCACCATATAATAGCGCCAATTATAATAGCGCCAAATAACAGCGCCATATAATAGCGCCATATAATAGCGTGATATAATAGCGCCATATAATCGTGCCAAATAATAGAAACATATAATAGCGCCAAATAATAGCGCCAAATAATTTCGCCAAATAATAGCACCAAATATTTGGTGCCAAATATTCATAATTGCGCCAAATAATAGCGCCAATAATGGCGCCAAATAATAGAGCCAAATATTCATAATAGTGCCAAATATTTGGCGCCATATAATCATAGTAGCACCAAATATTTTTTGGCGCCAAGTATTCATAATAGCGCCAAATAATAGCGCCAAATTATGGCGCCAATAAAAGCACCAAAAAATTGTGCCAATAATAGCGCCAATATTTAGCGCCAATATTTTAACATTCAATAATAGCGCTAAATATTCATAATAGCGCCAATATTTTAAAATTCAATATATTTTCATTGTTATTTTAACATTCAATATAATAGCGCCAAATATATTTTCAGTGTTATTTTAATATTAATAATAACGCTAATATTTTAATAGTGCCAATATTTTAATAGCACTAATAATATTGCCAAATAATAGCGCCAAATATTATTTGACACCAAATAATAGCGCCAAAAAATAGCACCAATATTTTAACATTCATTAATAGCACCAAATATTCCTAATAGCTCCCATATAGTAATAGCGGCAAATAATTGCTTCTAATAATAGCACCAAATAATACGTCCAAATAATTGCACCAAATAACTGCGCCAAATAACTGCGCCATATAATAGTGCCAAATATTTTTTGGCGCCAAATATTCATAATAGCGCAAAAAAATAGCACCATATATTTTTTGGCGCCAAATATTCATTATAGCGCCAAATAATAGTGCCAATAATAGCATCAAATTATGGCGCCAATAATCACGCCAATATTTGGCGCCAATAATAGCGCCAAATTTTGGCGCCAATAATAGCGCCAAATAATAGCGCCATATAGTAGCGCGAAATATAACAGCGCCAAATAATAATGCCAATATATAGCGCCAATAATATCGCCAATATATTCAAAGCGTCATTTAATGTGGCCAAATAATGGCGCCAAATAATAGCGTCATATAATAGCGTCAAATTATGGCGCTAATAATAGTGTCATATAATAGCGCCAAATATTGGCGCCATATAATAGCCCCATATAATAGCGTCAAACAATAGAGCCATATAGTAGCGCCAAATATAATAGCGCCAAATAATTACACCAATATATAGGGACAATAATATCGCCAATATATTCATAGCACCATTTAATAGTGCCAAATAATAGCGTCAAATAATAGCGCCATATATTAGCGCCATATAATAGCGTGATATAATAGCGCCTTATAATAGCACCAAATAATAGCGCTATATAATAACGCCAAATATAATAGCGCAAAATAATTTTACCAAATAATAGCGCCAAATAATAGCCCCAATAATGGTTCCAAATAATAGAGCCATATATTCATAATAACGCCAAATATTTTTTGGCACCAAATATTCATAGTAGCGCCAATATTTTGACAATCAATAATAGCACCAAATATTCATAATAGCGTCAATATTTTAACACTGAATATACTTTCAGTGTTATTTTTACATTCAATATAATAGCGCCAAATAAATTTTCAGTGTTATTTTAATATTCATAATAGCGCCAACATTTTAATCGCGCCAATATTTTAATAGCACCAATAATAATGCCAAATAATAGTGCCAAATATTATTTGGCCCCAAATAATAGTGCTAAATAATAGCGCCAAATAATAGCGCCAATATTTTAACATTCATTAATAGCTCCAAATATTTATAATAGCGCTAATATATTAATAGCGGAAAATAATTGCACCTAACAATAGTTCCAAATAATAGCGCCAAATAATTGCGCCAAATAACACCGCCAAATATCTACGCCAAATAATAGCGCCATATAATAGCGCCAAATATTCAAAATAGTGCCAAAAAATAGCACCATATAATTGCGCCAATAATAGCGCCAATATATTCATATCCCCAAATAATAGCGCCAATATATAATAGCGCCAAATAATAGCCATTGTATATTCATAATAGTGCCAATAATAGCGCCAATATATTCATAACATCATTTATTCATAATAGCTGTAACATATTTATAGCTCTAAATAATAGCGCCTAATAATAGCGCCAAATAATTGTGCCAAATAATAGCGCCAATATTTTAACAATCATTAATTTCGCCAAATATTCATAATAGTGCCAATATATTAATAGCGCCAAATAATTACTCCTAATAATAGCGCCAAAAAATAGCGCCAAATAACAACGCCACATAAGAGCGCCAAATAATAGCACCAAATAATAGCGCCAAATAATAGTGTCATATAATTGCGCCAAATATTTTTTGGCGCCAAATATTCATAATAACACTAAAAAATAGCGCCAAAAAATATCTCCAAATAATAGCGCCAAAAAATAGCCCCAATAATAACGCCAATATATTCGTAGCGCCAAGTAATAGCGCCAATATATTCATAATTGCACCAATATATAATTGCGCTTAATAATAGCGCCAAATAAGAGCGCTAAATAATTGTTCCAAATAACTACGCCAAATAATAGCATCATATAATAGCGCCAAATATTTTTTGGCACCAAATATTCATAATAGCGGCAAAAAATAGTGCAAAAAAATAGCGCCAAATAATAGCGCCAATAATAGCCCCAAATAATAGCGCGAATAATAGCACCAATATATTCATATCTCCAAATAATAGCACCAATATATTCATAATAGTGCCAAATAATAGCGCCAATATATTCATAATAGTGCCAATAATAGCGCCAATATATTCATAGCGCCATTTATTCATAATAGCGCCTATATATTTATAGCGCAAAATAATTGCGCCTAATAATAGCGCCAAATAATAGCGCCAAATAATAGCGCCAAATAATAGCGCCAAATAATAGCGCCAAATAATTGCGCCAAATAATTGTGCCAAATAATTCGCCAAATAATTGGGCAAAATAATTGCGCCTAATAACAGCGCCAAATAACAGCTCCATATAATAGTGCCAAATATTTTTTGGTACAAAATATATAAATAGCAAAAATATATTGCGCCAAATAATTGCACCAAATAATTGCTCTTACAAATAGCGCAAAATATTTTTTGGCGCCAAATATTTATAATAGCGCCAAATAATTGCGCCAAATAATAACGCCAAATAATAGCGCCAATAATAGCCTCAAATTATGGCATCAATAATCGCGCCAATATTTGGCGCCAATATTTTGCGTCAAATAATAGCGCCAATATTTAAACATTCAATAATCGCGCCAATAAAAGCGCCAATAACACCACCAATAACAGCGCAAATAATGGCGCCAATATATTCATAGCACCATTTATGAGCGCTAAATAATAGCTCCATATAATGGCGCCAAATATTAGCGTCATATAATAGCGTCATATAATAGCGCCAAATAATAGCGCAATATAATAGCGCCAAATATAATAGCACCAAATAACCGCGCCAATATATAGTGCCAATAATAGCGCCAATATATTCATAGCGTCATTTAATAGGGCCAAAGAGTTGCGCCATAGAATAGCACCAAATATTAGAGCCATATAATAGCGCCATATAATATCACCATATAATAGCGCCAAATAATAGCGCCAAATATAATAGCGCCAAATAATAGCGCCAAATAATAGCACCAAATAATATCGCCAAATAATAGCGCCAAATAATATCGCCAAATAATAGCGCCAAATATTTGGCGCCAAATATTCATAATAAAGCCAAATAATAGTGCCAATAATAGCCCCAAATAATAGAGCCAAATATTCATAATAACGCCAATTAATTGGCGCCATATATTCATAGCAGTGCCAAATATTTTTTGGTGCCAAATATTCATAATAGCGCCAAATAATAGTGCCAAATTATAGCTCCAATAAAAGCGCCAAATAATAGCGCCAATAATAGCGTCAATATTTGGCGCCAATATTTGGGGCAATGATTTGGTGCCAAATAATAGTGCCAATATTTTAAACTTCAATAATAGTGCAAGATATTCATAATAGCGCCAATATTTTAACATTCAATATATTTTCAGTGTTAATTTAACATTCAATATAATAGCACCAAATATATTTTAAGTTTTATTTTAATATTCATAATAGCGCAAATATTTTAATAGCACCAATATTTTAACATTCATTAATAGCACCAAATATTCATAATAGTTCCAATATATTTATAGCGGCATATAATTGCACCTAATAATAGCGCCAAATAATAGCGCTAAATAATTGCCCCAAATAATTTCACCAAATAACTGCGCCAAATAATAGCGCCAAATAACAGCGTCAAATAATAGCACCATATAATAGCGCCAAATATTTTTTGGCGCAAAATATATTGCGCCAAATAATTGTGCCAAATAATTGTGCCAAATAATTGCGCCAAATAATTGCACCAAATAATTGCGCCAAATAATTGCGCCAAATAACAGCGCCAAATAATAGCGCCTTATAATAGCGCCAAATACATAAATAGCACCAATATATTCACAGCGCCAAATAATAGTGCCAAATAATTGCGCCAAATAATTGCGCCAAATAATTGCGCCAGATAATTGCGCCAAATAAGTGCGCAAAATAATTTTGCCTGATAACAGCTGCAAATAATAGTGCCAAATATTTTTTGGCGCATAATATATAAATATCGCCAAATAATTGCGCCAAATATTTACGTCAAATAACTGCGCCAAATAATAGCCCCAAATAATACCACCGAATAATACAACCAAATATTTTTTGGCTCCAAATATTCATAATAGCACCAAAAATAGCACCATATAATAGTGTCAAATAATTGCGCCTAATAATAGCACCAAATCATAGTGCCATATAATAGTGCCAAGTATTTTATGGCACCAACTATTCATAATAGCGACAAATAATAGCGCCAATAATAGTGTCAAATTATGGCGCCAATAATCTCGCCAATATTTGGCGCTATTATTTTGCGCCAAATAATAGCGTCAATATTTAATCATTCAATAACAGCGCCAATAAAATCACCAATAACAACACCAATAATGGCGCCAATATATAGCACCAATAATACTGCCAATATATTCATAGTGCCATTTAATAGTGCCAAAAAATAGCGCCATATAATAGCGCCAAATATTAGCGTCATATAATAGTGCCATATAATAGTGCCATATAATAGCGCCAAATAATAGCGCCATATAATAGCGCCAAATATAATAGCGCCAATATATATCCCCAATAATAGGACCAATATATTCATAGCGCCATTTAATAGGGACAAATAATAGCACCATATAATAGTGACAAATATTAGCGCCAAATATTAGCGCCAAATATTAGCACCATATAATAGCACCAAATAATAGTGCCATATAATAGCGCCAAATATAATAGCGCCAAATAATAGTGCCAAATAATAACTCCAAATAATATCTCCAAATAATAGCACCAAATATTTGGCACCAAATATTAGCGCCAATAACAAAACCAATAATGGCGCCAATATATAGCGCCAATAATAGTGCCAATATATTCATAGCGCCATTTAATAGCGCCAAACAACAACGCCATATAATAGCGCCAAATAATAGCGCCATATAATAGTTCCATATAATAGCGCTATATAATAGCGCCAAATAATAGCGACATATAATAGCGCCAAATATAATAGCGCCAATATATATCCCCAATAATAGCGCCAATATATTCATAGCGCCATTTAGTATGGGAAAATAATAGCGCCATATAATCGCGCCAAATATTAGCGCCATATAATAGCGCCAAATAATAGTGTCATATAATAGCGCCAAATAATAGCGCCAAATAACAGCGCCAATAATAGCGCCAAATAATAGAGCGAGATATTCATAATAGCGCCAAATATTTGGCGCCGCAAAATATTCATAATAGTGCCAAATAATAACGCCAAATTATAACGCCAATAAAAGCACCAAATAATAGCGCCAATATTTGGCCCCAATAATATTTAGCACCAATATTTGGCATTAGTATTTGGCGCTATTATTTGGCACCAAATAATAGCGCCAATATTTTAACATTCAATAATAGTACCAAATATTCATAACAGCGCCAATATTTTAACATTCAATATATTTTCAGTGTTATTTTAACATTCAATATAATAGCGCCAAATATATTTTAATTGTTATTTTAATATTCATAATAGCGCTAATATATTAATAGCACCAATATTTTAATAACACCAATAATAGCACTAAATATTATTTTTCACCAAATAATAGCGCCAAATTTTATTTTGCGCCAAAAAATAGTGCTAATATTTTAACATTAATTAAAAGCACCAAATATTCATAATAGTTCCAATATATTAATAGCGGAAAATAATTGCGCCTAATAACTGCGCCAAATAATAGCGCCAAATAATAACGCCAAATAATAGCGCCATATAATAGCGCCAAATATTTTTAGGCGCCAAATATTCATAATAGCGCCAAAAAATAGCACCATATAATAGGGCCGATAAAGGGCCAAATAATAGCGCCAATATATTCATAGCGCCAAATAATTGTGCCAATATATTCATAACAGCGCCAATATATAACAACACCAAATAATAGCACCAATATATTCATAATAGTGCCAATAATAGCGCCATATATTCATAGCGTCATTTATTCATAATAGCGCCAACATATTTATAGCGCAAAATAATTGCACCTAATAATTGCGCCAAATAATAGCGCCAAATAATAGCGCCAAATAATTGCGCCAAATAATTCCGCCAAATAATTGCGCAAAATAATTGCGCCTAATAACAGCGCCAAATAATAGCGTAGTATAATAGCGCTAAATATTTTTTGGCGCAAAATATATAAATAGAGCCAATATATTGCACCAAATAATTGCACCAAATTATTGTGCCAAATTATTGTGCCTAATAATAGCGCCAAATAATAGCGCCATATAATAGTGCCAAATATTTTTTGGTGCTAAATATTAATAATAGCCCCAAATAATGGCGCCAAATAATAGCATCAAATAATAGAACCAATAATTACTTCAAATTATGGCGCCAATAATCGCTCCAATATTTGGCACCAATATTTGGTGCCAAATAATAACACCAATGATAGCGCCAATAATAGCGCCAATATATAGCTCCAATAATAGCGCCAATATATTCATAGCGCCATTTAATAGCTCCAAATATTGGTGCCATATAATAGCGCCAATTATTAGAACCATATAATAGCGCCCTATAATTGTGCCAAATAATAGTGCCATATTATAACGCCAAATAATCACGCCAATATATAGAGCCAATATATTCATACCGCCATTTAATAGGGCCAAATAATAGCACCATATAATAGCATCAAATATTAGTGCCAAATAATAGCGCCAAATAATAGCGCCATATAATAGCGCCAAAAATAATATCGCCAAATAATAGCGCCAAGTAATAGCGCTAAATAATATCGCCAAATAATAGCGCCAAATATTTGGCACCAAATATTCATAATAGTGCCAAATAATAGGGCCAATAATAACGCCAAATAATATCGCCAAATAATAGCGCCAAATATTTGGCGCCAAATATTCATAATAGCGCCAAATATTTGGCACCATATATTCATAGTAGCGCGAAATATTTTTTGGCGCCAAATATCCATAATAGCGCCAAATAATAGCGCCAATAAAAGTGCCAAATAATAGCGTCAATATTTGGCACCAATAATATTTGGCGCCAATATTTGGTGCCATTATTTGGTGCCAAATAATAGCGCCAATATTTTAACATTCAATAATAGCGCCAAATATTTATAACAGCGCCAATATTATAACATTCAATATATTTTTAGTGTTATTTTAACATTCAATATAATAGAGCCAAATATATTTTCAGTGTTATATTAATATTCATAATAGTTCCAATATTTTAATAGTGCCAATATTTTAATAGCGCCAATAATTGCGCCAAATAAGAGTGCCAAATATTATTTGGCACCAAATAATAGCGCAAAATAATAGTGCCAAAAAATAGTGTCAATATTTTAACCTTCATTAATAGTGCCAAATATTCATAATAGCGCCAACATATTAATAACGGCAAATAATTGTGCCTAATAATAGCTGTAAAGACCCGTAAAATTCAATGAAATGTTTTTCTTAATTTTCTTTGGGATTTTACAAGAACGCAGTTTCTAACGGCACTTGATTCTGAGGCCCGGTGTGCCTGGAATTTCTATCCGAAGTTTAGCTCGGGAACGTTTAGTGAACGAACAAGCGGGAATTTCTAACTTTTGAACCGGTGGTCGGAATTGAATTCTGATGACACCGATGGAACCATAGCAATGGTAATTGCTTAGGAACGCCATTTTCGGAGTTGTGTTTACACGAGAGAAGTTATTAATTTATGTGGAAGGTAAAATAAAATTTATGCAACAATTTTATTTTTACTTTAAGTGGTTTAAGCTTTGGGTGGAAGTTGGGTAACTACCCAACTTCCCAAGGGAGGTTATGAGGGTGGTGGGCCCACAGGAACCCCACCCCATCACATTCTTAACCCTCCAAACTCACCATTAAGGGTGACAACTTTTCATGAATTAATTAAGTGGAATAATTCAAACTCTTGAAATTCAAAAGTTTATGTTATGTTAATAAAATAAGAGATGAACTTATTTTATTTTGTGGTTGGAACCTTGTTGTGTGAACTTTGGGAGAAAAGCCAAGGGACTTGAGGAACTTCTTCGTCTTCGACGAAGAACGTGAAGAACACATCAGTCTCCGACGAAGAACGCCGAGTTCTCGGAGACCGATTACGCAACGTCGTGTACCGCGACGCTGTCGACGTCTTCCTCTGCGACGTCTCTTCCCGTGACGAATACTCGTTTGATGAACCTTCGTTCAAGCTCGCACGATGTAGGGGTTTATTTATTTATTTATTTATTTTGTTCATAAATACTACCTTGTCGTTCTTCATGAAAATACGACCATTTTCTATCGATTAACGAGAGGGGTCCGGTCCACATAAACATGGCCGAACCTCCTCCCTTATCCATGTTATTGATTCTAATGTGGTTGGAACGGAAATGGTGCGGTGCCGTCACACCGCGCGGGATCGTGCTGCAAGTAATGCGCGGCGCCATCACGCCGCGTCGTGAAATTGAACCAAGTTGCGGCGCCGTCGCGCCGCGTCGGAGAAAACAGAATACACCATGTCTAGAGCAGGGCCACGGTAGAGGGATGCGACGCCGTTGCGCCGTGCCGGACAAACCAAAACTGCAGCCGGTTCCGGGCCATGATGGAGCAGGGTGACCGGCGGCCGGTTCTGGGCCGCCGGTGTCGGAGCAAGGAGGGGACCGGCCGTCGCCGGTCCCGTGGCGGCAGAAACCGGCCGGCCGGGATGGGCCGGCCGGACATGGGGAAAGCCTGGGGTTCAAACCCAGGGCCACCAGCTGAGCAGCCCCCATTAAGGGGGTCCGCGGTTACAAACCAGGGGGGCAGGCGCCCCCCACTCCAAACGGCTCGGCCGTTTTGTCGGGTGCCTGACCAGCGCGCTGGGCGCGCTGCGCCCGGGCCGAGCCGACCGGCTGGTCGGGCCGTGCCCAAGAGGGCCGGACCCAGACCCGGTTCGTGTCGACCCTGGGGTATCGGGCCGGGTCGGACCGGGCCCGAACCCCTTAATACCGAATCTTTTCCAGTCAGACGCCCATAAGTTGTGCTACGGGCCTCCGATCGACGCACCGTCAGTTGCGATGCGATCCTTGGATCGAGACGGTCGTTTCAGTATATTTCCCTCAAGGTTTAGGAATACTTTGTGTTTGGCTGGGTTGGTTCGTACACGAAACCAACCGGGCCCTTGGAGCGGAAACGCTCATATCTTAAGTTCCGGACGTCCGATTGACGTGCCATCGACTTTTTTGGATTCCTCATAGTGAGACGGATCTTTTGGCTTACTTCGCCCGAGGATTGGATGCAGGTGGAGTATGGTCGGGTTGGTTTTGACTTAAAAACCAACCGGGACCCTGGGACGAAAAAGCCAATAACTCTCAGACCGGGCGTCCGATTTACACGCCGTCTGCGATGTTGAGTTCCTGTTGACGATACAGAACTTTAGGATACATCAACTCTGGACTTTGTGTCAGTTGATGTATCAGCCTCTCGGCTCGTGGAGCGGACCCTCCCGAACAAGCTTGCTGTGTGCGGGAACCCTAGTGCTGGTTGCATTTGCTTCTGTGACGACGATTACTGTTCAGAGATCCTCAGTGGATTCGACGACGAATACTACAACACTCATCGATCCTATGTGGATCAGTGCTACCGATCCTGTGTGGGTTTGATCCTGTGTGGGTCAGCACTCAGTGGTTCTGTGTGAGTCAGCGCCTGCAGATCCTGTGTGGGTCCGATCTTGTGTGGGTCTTTGTGGGAAATAGTTACATATCGATCCTTTGTGGGTTAGATCTTATGTGTGTCATTGCGGGGGTTAGTACCTATCGATCCTTTGTGGGTCCGACTGCTTAAATGAATCAGTGGATATAACTGATCATCTCTATCGTCATACGGAAAAGTATACCTGTGTGAGTTGAATCCTGTTTTGATTTCCTAAGTGGATTGTATTGTGCTATCCTGTGTGGACTGGGTTATACTTGGGCTCAGATGTTGGAACCGAATGAGAATTGATGACTTAGGTATATGTATGTGCATATACCTAAGAAGTGTCGGATGTTACTTCGTGATTGCATCTTTCCTTTCTGGTTTATCCTTTGTGGATTTTGGGAGACCTTTAGGGGTCTCAGGGTCCCTACTGAGTAGCTTATACTCACCCCTACACGGGCTATGCCCGCACTATGTTGTATTGGTTACAGACGACGGACAGCGCTGATCGTGGTTTAGGCTTGCGGAGCAGGATGGTACCTGGAGGTGGACCACTGGACGGGACGTACTCGGAGTGGTCGGTTGGACCCCAGGAGCATAGGAGGTTATCTGTACTCACCCTTCAGGTAGGATTTCCAGTGGACAGCTCGGCATTGCAGCTTTACTTTTCAGTTGCTGTTTTCCCTTCCAGTTGTACTTTACTTTCAGTTTGGGTTTGTATACGGGCCCACTTACTTTTCCGCACTTACTGTTGTACCCAGGTTTTACTTAGTGTTTACTACTACTGCTTACTTTCTCTATGGTGTTTGTTTACTTTACAAAGGCAATGCCTTCCCTTTTTATCAGGAATTACGCCTTGGTGCTAGTTGCCAGCCCCTGCCCTATGGAAGGCGGGCTTGGGGTAGTCACAACACGGGCCCCGAGGACGGGTCGTGACAAATTGGTATCAGAGGAGTTCAGTTCTACCATAGAACTTGGGACTCTGATCTTTTTCTATGTGAAGCAATAGTGTTAAGCGTATTGGGTGTGGTTATCAGTCCAGGGAGTCCAGTATTGGTGTGACGACCGACGTATCCATACACTAGGACCCTGACTTCTGATTTCCGACTTATGGCACGAAAACATTGATTTCATGTGTGTTCACGTTTTCTTTGTGATTACTTTATGTCATATCACTAGGTATACTGTTTGTCCGTGGTGCACCTATTTCTTTTTAGGATGGCCCCACTGAGTGATGAGGCCTCGGTGCAGGGCCCTTGTTAGCAGAGGCACCGACGGTAGCTCTACCCGTCGAGCCACCGATGCTTCTAGCCCCAGCCTCTGATGATGCACGTTGCCTTAGTGCACTGCATGAGTTCCAGCACCAGCGACCACCCAGGTTCCGCGGGGAGACGGACCCCCAGGCAGCCGAGGACTGGATGGAGGCAGTGGTGTGAGTTTTCAAGTTAGTGAGGACCCCAGCAGACCTCATGGTGATCCTCACAGCGAGCCTACTACACGCAGCAGCAGGCAGATGGTGGAGCTTGATGCTCCAGGTGCACGATGAGTCATCTCTGCTCTGGAAGGACATTGAGAGCCTCTTCCGCTTGGAGTTCATCCCAGCCACCCTCTGTGCGGTGTGCAACCAGGAGCTTCTTCAGCTATGGTAGGGCAGCTTGACAGTCGCTCAGTACTCGGTGAGATTTACCAATCTCTCGCGCTACTCGAAAGACATGGTACAAGACCCATTCTTCCGGGCCCAGACCTTTGAGAAGGGATTGAGGCACGAGATCAGGGCATCGCTGATCTCCCTCAGCATTCCAACTCAGGAAGGAGTACTGGAGAGAGCCCTTTTGATCGAGAGTTTTCTTGCTGAGCCTTCTTCAGCAGTGAGACCTACCGCGGGGCGGCACGTAGTAGAGTCTTCTGCAGCAGGCAGTCGACGGATGACTCATGGGTCCAGGCAGACCAGACCCTTAGGAGGACGAACTCAGGACACTGCCTCAGCAGTGCGGGGCACACAACGCGGAGCTAGCCTTTTGAGAGGCAGGCAATGCTACTCGGGCGGCGTGCATGGCCACATGGCTTGTGACTGCCCGACCCGCCATGTCGAGGAGCAGCAGACAGTTGAGGGACCAGCCATGTAGAGGCATAGGGTCGACCGTGGTGGTCCGCATGGAGTAGGCAGATGAGCCAGAGGAGCTGGTTGAGCAGGAGGTGGTGGGATACACTTTGAGGCTCTACCACCACCACCACCAGGAGGTCCACCCTGGCCATAGGGAGCTGGCGGGCAGAGACAACCACAACTCTAGGCAGCGGAGGCCTACGACCACGGTGCACCTGAGATGATTCGAGGTACTATCTGTGTTTATTCCACCTTTGCGGCAGTAATTATAGACACAGGAGCAAGTCATTCATTCATAGCCACTGCCCTTGTTCGGAGCTCGGAGATTCCTACACAGCCGTTGGATCGATATTTACGGCTAGAGACTCCTACAAGAGCAGACTCGACGATTACACACTAGTGCTGGCAGTGTGAGCTTACTCTAGGAGGAAAGAGCTTCGGCTGGGATCTTTTTGTAGTGGCGTCGAGGCCTTACGACGTCATCTTGGGCATGGATTGGTTGTCTACAGTCCATGCACAGATTGACTGTATTAGGCGCAAGGTGTGATGTGTACGCACCGACCGGAGCAGGTTCACCTTCACCGGCGAGAAGGGAGCCTTCACGGTACAAGATGGACTTCCGTAGAGGAGAGGACAAGCCATCACTCACCAGTTGGCTAGCCTCATCCTAGGAGCAGTTGACGTGCAGAGTCCTGGTTTTCCTGTAGTGGTGGATCAGTATGCGGATGTTTTCCCCAACGACGTCCTAGGGCTACCTCCTCGCAGAGAGGTAGACCTTTATATCGACCTGTACCCCGGGACAGCCCCGATATCGACTCCAGCATATCGGATGGCCCCTGCTGAGCTTCTAGAGCTACGGGTACAGTTGGAGGACTTGCAGGGAAATGGGTTTATCTGACCCAATGTTTCACCCTGGGCTTCCCCGATTTTGTTCGCCAAGAATGCGGACGTGAGCTTGTGACTTTTTGTCGACTATCGTCGCCTGAACCAGGTGACAGTGAAGAACAAGTATCCACTACCGAGGATTGATGACCTCTTCGATCAGCTCAAGGGAGCATGGTGTTTCTCGAAGATATACCTCAGGTCAGGCTATCATCAACTCAGAGTTCGACATGAGGACGTGCAGAAGACGACCTTCAGGTGTCGGTATGGCCATTATGAGTTCTTGGTTATTCCATTTGGAATAACCAATGCTCCAGTAGTGTTCATGTCCCTCAAGAACAGGATCTTTCAGCCATACCTCGATCGATTTGTCATGGTCTTCATCGATGACATTTTGATTTACTCGACGACTGAGGAGGAGCACGCCTACCACTTGCGGGTTATACTAGACACACTCTGAGAGGACCAGCTTTATGGAAAGCTCTCGAAGTGTCAGTTCTAGATACGTGAGGTCCACTTCTTGGGACACGTTATCTCTAAGGCGGGAGTTGCAGTGGATCCTGCGAAGATCGAGGCAGTGCTAGCTTGGGAGCTACCCAGGAGCGTGATAGAGGTGCGGAGTTTCTTGAGACTAGCTGGATACTACCGGAGATTTGTTCCAGACTTCTCCAGAGTTGCGGCACAACTCTCAGCATTGAAGAAGAAGGGGAAACCCGTTGTATGGTCAGACAGATGTCATCAGAGCTTCTAGGAGCTGAGACAGAGATTGACCCGCGCACCTATCTTAAGGTTTCCTAAGGAGGGAGTAGGGTTTGTTGTCTACTGTGATGCATCAGGGACCGGACTCGGATGTCTCCTGATGTAGGAGCGGGCCATGATCGCCAATGTATCACATCAGTTGAGGCCGCATGAGCAGAACTACGCCACTCATGACCTGGAGTTAGCAGTAGTGGTCTTTTCTCTGAAGACATGGAGACACTACCTGATGGGCAAGCGCTTTACAGTATTTTCTGACCATCAGAGTCTTAGATATATCTTTTCTCAGAAGGACCTGAATCTGAGATAGTGGCGATGTCTTGAGTTCCTCCAGGACTATGACTTTGAGATATTCTATACTCCTGGGAAGGGGAACGTGGTAGCCATTGCTCTCGGCAGGAGGACGGGCATTCAGCTACTTGAGGAGGCGACAGAGCAGCTAGCTTCTTTCCATATATCCTTTGTGGATAGAGATGGGACAGCTTTCCTTCAGTCTCTCACAGTCACTCCTCCACTACTACAGCGGGTTAGAGAGGCACAGCGTGGGGACATTGACTGTGAGACGCTGCGTGCGCAGATATCCTCAGGTCAGGCACCTGATGGTTTCCCCTTTGGAGCAGAGCACGACGTCCTTTTCAGGGGACGTACCATGGTACCAGTTTCTTTACGGGAGGAAGTTCTGAGAGAGTTTCACACTTCTCCTTTGGCCGTACATCCTGGAGTGTTGAAGATGTACCAGAATCTCAGACGATAGCACTGGTGGCTGGGCATGAAGAAGCCTGTGGCGAAGTTCGTTTCTCGATGCCTCACCTGCCAGTAGGTGAAGGCAGAGCACTAGGTACCAGCAGGCTTGGTATAACCCTTGGAGGTCCCGGTGTGGAAGTGGCATGGGATATTATGGACTTTATGACTGGACTTCCACGCACTTCCAGAGGTCACGACTCTATTTGGGTGATTGTCGACCGACTCGCCAATTCTGCTCACTTCTTACCCATCAGAGAGCAGGGCTCAGTGGAGAGCTTGGGACGTCTCTACGTTCAGGAGATTGTACGGCTTCACGGTGTTCCATCATCTATCGTCTCCGATCGAGATGCTCTCTTTACTTCCTGGCTTTGGAAGGGGTTACAGGAGGCATTCGGGACGCAGCTACATCTGGGCACTGACTTTCACCCTCAGTCAGATGGTCAGACGGAGAGGACGATTCAGACTCTCAAGGACATGCTCCGCGCATGTTTCCTCGACTTTGGTCACAGCTGGGAGGACCACATACCCTTGGTGGAGTTTGCGTACAACAACAGTTACCACTCAACCATCGGGATGGCACCATACGAGGCATTGTATGGACAGCCTTGCAGATCTCCTTTGTGCTGGACAGACCCAGGGGAGTCAGCACTTGTGGGACCAGAGATGGTACAGGCCATGACAGAGAAGGTCCAGGTCATCTAGGAATGGATGAGGACAACTCAGAGCCAGCAGAAGTCTTATGCTGACAGAAGGCAGAGGCCACTAGAGTTCGAGGATGGCGACCACGTCTTCATGCGTGTCTCACCTCGACGTGGATTAAGAAGATTTGGCCGATGCGGCAAGTTGTATCCACGCTTCATCGGACCCTTCCAAGTCCTCAGCAGGATCGGTGAAGTGGCTTATCGCCTAGCTCTACCACCTCAGTTGCACCGGGTGCACGACGTCTTCCACGTATCTCAGCTGAGGAGATACGTGCACGACCCGACACAGATCATTGACCATTGGGAGATAGACGTTGATGATGGGGCGACTTTTATGGAGGTCCCAGTGGAGATCGAGGATCGACAGGATTGGGTCCTACGTGGATGGTCGATTCCTCTAGTGCGCATCAGATGGCAGCACGGGAACCTCCAGGAGAACACTTGGGAGCGGGAGGCTCAGATGTGTGCTCAGCACCCACTTTTGTTTCCCTAGCTTATGATGTATCTTTTCGGGGACGTAAAGCCCTGAGGTGGAAGTAATGTAAAGACCCATAAAATTAAAGGGAAATTTTTTCTTAATTTTATTTGGGATTTTAAAAGAACACAATTTCTGACGGCACTTGATTCTGAGGCCCGGTGTGCCCGTAATTTATATCCGAATTTTTGCTCGGGTACGTTCAGTGAACGAACAAGCGGGAATTTCTAACTTTTGAACTGGTGCTCAGAATCGAATTCCGAGGGCACCGATGGAACCATAACACAAGTAATTGCTTAGGAACACCATTTCTGGAGTTGCTTTTACACGAGAGATGTTGTTAATTTATGTGGAAGGTAAAATAAAATTTATGCAACAATTTTATTTTTACTTTAAGTGGTTTAAGCTTTTGGTGGAAGTTGGGTAACTACCCAACATCCCAAGGGAGGTTATGAGGGTGGTAGGGCCCACATTAACCCCACCCCTTCACATTCTTAAACTCCCCCAACTCACCATTAAGGATGACTACTTGTCATGAATTAATTAAGTGAAATTAATTCAAACTCTTGAAATTCAAAAGATAATGTTATGTTAATAAAATAAGAGATGAACTTATTTTATTTTGTGGTTGGAACCTTGTTGTGTGAACTTTGGGAGAAAATCCAAGAGACAACAGGAACTTCTTCATCTTCGACGAAGAACGTGATAAACACATCGGTCTCCGATGAAGAACGCCGAGTTCTCAGAAACTGATTACGCAACGCCGTGTACCGCGACGCCGTCGACGTCTTCTTCCGTGACGTCTCTTCCCGCGACGAATCCTCGTTCGACAAACCTCCGTTCGAGCTCTCACGAGGTACGGTTTTATTTATTTACTTATTTATTTTGTTCGTAAATACTACTTTGTCGTTCTTCGTGAAAATATGACCATTTCCTATCGATTAAAGAGAGGGGGCCGGACCACACCATGTACTAGAATCAAATTATGGCGCCAAATATTCATAATAATGCCAAAAAATAGCGCCATATAATAGCGCCAAATATTTTTTGGTGCCAAATATTCATAATATCGCCAAATAATAGTGCCAATAATAGCGTCAAATTATGGAGCCAATAATCGCGCCAATATTTGGCCCCAATAATAGCGCCATATAATAGCACCAATAATTGCGCCATATAATCGAGCCAAATTATGGCGCCAATAATAGCGCCATATAATAGCACCAAATACTGCCGCCATATAATGGCCCCATATAATAGCACCAAATAATAGCGCCATGTAGTAGCGCCAAATATAATAGCGCCAAATAATAGTGCCAATATATAGTGCCAATAATATCGCCAATATATTCATAGCGCCATTTAATAGGGCCAAATAATAGCATCAAATTATGGCGCCAATAATAGCGCCATATAATAGAGTCAAATTATGGCACCAATAATAGCGCCATATAATAGCCCCATACAATAGCGCCAAATAATAGTACCATGTAGTAGCGCCAAATATAATAGCTCCAAATAATAGAACCAATATATAGCACTAATAATATCACCAATATATTCATAGCGCCATTTAATAAGGCCAAATAATAGCGCCATATAATAGCGCCAAATATTAGCGCCATATAATAGCGCGATATAATAGTGTCATATAATAGCACCAAACAATACAGCCATGTAATAGCGCCAAATATAATAGCGCCAAATAATAGAGCCATATAATTTCGCTAAATAATAGCGCTAAATAATAGCCCCAATAATGGTGCCAAATAATAGAGCAATATATTCATAGTAGCGCCAAATATTTTTTGGCACCAAATATTCATAACAGCGCCAAATTATAGATCCAATAAAAGCGCCAATATTTGGCGCTATTATTTGGTGCCAAATAATAGCGCCAATATTTTAACAATCAATAATAGTGCCAAATATTCATAATTGCGCCAATATTTTAACATTCAATATACTTTCAGTGTTATTTTAACATTCAATATAATAGCGCCAAATATATTTTCAGTTTTATTTTAATATTCATAATAGCGCCAAGATTTTAATAGCACCAATATTTTAATTGCGCCAATAATAACACCAAATAATAGCGCCAAATATTATTTGGCGCCAAATAATAGCGCTAAATAATAGCGCCAATATTTTAACATTCATTAATAGTGCCAAATATTTATAATAGCGCTAATATATTAATAGCGGAAAATAATTGCGCCTAATAATAGCGCCAAATAATAGCACCAAATAATTGCGCCAAATATCTGCCCCAAATATCTGCGCCAAATAACTGCGCCAAATATCTATGACAAATAATACCACGATATAATAGCGCCAAATATTTTTTGGTGCCAAATATTCATAATAGGGCCAACAAATAGCGCCAAAAAGTAGCTCCAAAAAATAGCGCCATATAATAGCTCCAATAATAGCGTCAATATATTCATATCGCCAAATAATAGCGCCAATATATTCATAATAGCGCCAATATATAATAGCGAAAAATAATAGCCCCAGTATATTCATAATAGTGCCAATAATAGCGCCAATATATTCATAGAGCCATTTATTCATAATAGCGGTAATATATTTATAGCGCCAAATAATTGCACCTAATAATAGCGCCAAATAATTGCTCAAAATAATTGCACCAAATAATTGCACCAATATTTTAACAATCATTAATATCTCCAAATATTCATAATAGTTCCAATATATTAATAGCGCCAAATAATTACGCCTAATAATATCGCCAAAAAATAGCGCCAAATAACTGCGCAAAATAATAGCGCCAAATAATAGCATCATATAATCGCGCCAACTATTTTTTGGCTCCAAATATTCGTAATAACACTAAAAATAGCGCCAAATAATAGCGCCAAAAAATAGCACCAATAATAGCGCCAATATATTCGTAGCGCCAAGTAAGAGCGTCAATATATTCATAATAGCGCCAATATATAATTGCGCTTAATAATAGCGCTAAATAAGAGCGCCAAATAATTGTGCCAAATATTTCTGCCAAATAACTGCATCAAATAATAGTGTCATATAGTAGCACCAAATATTTATTTGGCACCAAATATTCATAATAGCGCCAAAAAATAGTGCCAAAAAATATCGCCAAATAATAGCGCCAATAATAACGCCAAATATTAGTGCCAATATATTCATAATAGTGACAATTTGTAATAGCGCCAATATATTCATAATAGTGCCAATAATAGCGCCAATATATTCATAGCACCATTTATTCATAATAGCGCCTATATATTTATAGCACAAAATAATTGAGCCTAATAATAGCACCAAATAATAGCGCCAAATAATTGCTCCAAATAATTGTGCCAAATAAGTGCACCAAATAATTGCGCAAAATAATTGTGCCTAATAACAGCGCCAAATAATAGCTCCATATAGTAGCGCCAAATATTTTTTGGCACCAAATATATAAATAGCACCAATATATTGGGCCAAATAATTGGACCAAATAATTGCGCTTAATAATAGCGAAAAATAATAGCGCCAAATATTTTTTGGCACCAAATATTTATAATACCGCCAAATAATAGTGCCAAATAATAGCACCAAATAATGGCGCCAATGATAGCGTCAAATTATGGCATCAATAATTACGCCAATATTTGGTGCCAATATTTGGTGCCAATATTTAAACATTCAATAATCGCGCCAATAAAAGTGCCAATGATAGCACCAATAACAGCGCAAATAATGGCGCCAATATATAGCGCCAATATATTCATAGCTCCATTTAAGAGCGCCAAATAATAGCACCATAAAATGATGCCAAATATTGGTTCCATATAATATCACCTTATACTAGAGTCATATAATAGCATCAAATAATAGCACCATATAATAGCGCCAAATATAATAGCGCCAAATAATCAGGTCAATATATAGTGCCAATAATAGCGCCAATATATTCATAGCTCCATTTAATAGGGCCAAATTGTAGCACCATATAATAGCACCAAATATTAGGGCCATATAATAGCACCATATAATAGCGCCATATAATAGCGCCAAATATAATAGCGCCAAATATAATAGCGCCAAATAATAGCGCCAAATAATATCTCCAAATAATAGCGCCAAATATTTGGCGCCAAATATTCATAGTAAATCCAAATAATAGTGCCAATAATAGCGCCAAATAATAGAGCCAAATATTCATAATAGCGCCAATTATTTGGCGCCATATATTCATAGTACTTCCAAATATTTTTTGGTGCCAAATATTCATAATAGTGCCAAATAATAGTGCCAAATTATAGCTCCAATAAAAGGGCCAAATAATACCGCCAAATAATAGCTCTAATAATATTTGGCGCCAAATATTGGCGCCAAATATTGGCGCCAATATTTGGCTCTATTATTTGGCGCCAAATAATAGCGCCAATATTTTAAACTTCAATAATAGCGCCAAATATTCATAATAGCGCCAATATTTTAACATTCAATATATTTTCAGTGTTATTTTAACATTCAATATAATAGCACCAAATATATTTTCTATGTTATTTTAATATTCATAATAGCGCTAATATTTTAATAGCACCAATATTTTAACATTCATTAATAGCGCCAAATATTCATAATAGTTCCAATATATTAATAGCGGCATATAATTGCACCTAATAATAGCGCCAAATAATAGCGCGAAATATTTGCGCCAAATAACTCCGCCAAATAATAGCACCAAATAACAGCGTCAAATAATAGCGCCATATAATAGCGCCAAATATTTTTTGGCGCAAAATATATATATAGCGCCAATATATTCATAGCACCAAATAATTGCGCCAAATAACAGCGCCAAATAAGTGCACCAAATAATTGCGCCAAATAAAGGCGCCAAATAATTGCGCCAAATAACATTGCCAAATAATAGCGCCATATAATAGCGCCAAATATTTTTTGGCGCAAAATATATAAATAGCACCAATATATTCATAGCGCCAAATAATAACGCCAAATAATAGCGCCAAATAATTGCGCCTAACAATAACGCCAAATAATAGCGCCAAATAATTGCGCCAAATAATTGCACCAGATAATTGCGCCAAATAAGTGCGCAAAATAATTTTGCCTAATAACAGCGGAAAATAATAGCGCCATATAATAGCGCCAAATATTTACGCCAAATAACTGCCCCAAATAATACCCCCAAGTAATACCGCTATGTAATAGCGCCAAATATTTTTTGGTGCCAAATATTCATAATAGCGCCAACAAATAGCACCATATAATAGCCCCAAATAATTGCGCCTAATAATAGCGCCACATATTAGCACCATATAAAAGTGCCAAATATTTTCTAGCGCCAAATAATCATTATAGCGCCAAATAATAGCGCCAAAATAATAGCGCCAAATAATAACCCCAATAATAGCGTCAAATTATGGTGCCAATAATCGCGCCAATATTTGGCACTATTATTTTGCTCCAAATAGTTGCGCTTAATAATATCACCAAATAATAGCGCCATATAATAGTGCCAAATATTTTTTGGCACCAAATATTCATAATAGCGCCAAATAATAGTGCCAAATAATAGCGCCAATAATAGCGTCAAATTATGGCACTAATAATCGCGCCAATATTTTGAGCCAAATAATAGTGTCAATATTTAAACATTCAATAAAAGCGCCAATAAAATCACCAATAATAGCACCAATAATAGTGCCAATATATATCGCCAATATATTCATAGCGCCAATTAATATTACCAAATAATAGGGCCATATAATAGCGCCAAATATTAGCGCCATATAATTGCGCCATATAATAGTGCCATATAATAGCGCCATATAATAGCGCCAAATAATAGCGTCAAATAATAGCGCCAAATATAATAGTGCCAAATAATCACTCCAATATATAGCTTCAAAATTAGCACCAATATATTTATAGCGCCATTTAATAGGGCCAAATAATAGCGCCATATAACAGCGCCAAATATTTATAATAGCACCA
Organism: Viscum album; assembly: GCA_963277665.1. Lineage (NCBI taxonomy): Eukaryota > Viridiplantae > Streptophyta > Magnoliopsida > Santalales > Viscaceae > Viscum > Viscum album. The sequence goes on from OY728127.1 coordinate 902,656,870, forward strand.
AATAATAGAGCCAACATTTGGTGCCAATATTTCACACTAATAATATTTAGCGCCAATATTTGGGGCCAATATTTGGCGCTATTATTTGACACCAAATAATAGCGCCAATATTTTAACATTCAATAATAGCACCAAATAATCATAATAGCACCAATATTTTAACATTCAATATATTTTCAGTGCTATTTTATCATTCAATATAATAGCGCCAAATATATTTTCATTGTTATTTTAATATTCATAATAGCACCAATATTTTAATAGTGCCAATATTTTAATAGCACCAATAATAGCGCCAAATAAGAGCGCCAAATATTATTTGGTGCCAAATAATAGCGCCAAAAATAGCGCTAAAAAATAGCGCCAATATTTTAACATTCATTAATATCTCCAAATATTCATAATAGCGCCAATATATTAATAGCGGCAAATAATTGGGCCTAATAATATCGCCAATTAATTGCACCAAATAATTGCGTCAAATATTTGCGCCAAATATTTTTTGGCGCCAAATATTGATAATAGCGCCAAAAATTAGTGCCATATAATAGCGCCAATAATAGCGCCAAATAATAGCACCAATAATAACACCAATATATTTATAGCGCCAAATAATTACGCCAAATAATTGCGTCAAATAACTGCGCCAAATAATAGCGCCAAATAATTGCGCCAAATAATTGCGCCAAATAATAGCGCCATATAATAGCGCCAAATATTTTTTGGTGCCAAATATTCATAATAGCGCCAAAAAATAGCACCAATAATAGCGCCAAATAATAGCACCAATAATAGTGCCAATATATTCATGGCGCCATATAATAGCGCAAATATATTCATAATAGCGCCAATATTAATAGCGCAAATATATTCATAATAGTGCCAATAATAGCGCCAATATTGGGGCCAATATATTCACAGCGCCCTTTATTCATAATAGTGCCAATATATTTATAGCGCAAAATAATTGCGCCTAATAATAGCGCCAAATAATAGCACCAAATAATTGCCTCAAATAATTGCGCCCAATAATTGTGCCAAATAATTGCGCAAAATAATTGCATCTAACAACAGTGCCAAATAATAGCACCATATAATAGCACCAAATATTTTTTGGCGCAAAATATATAAATAGCACCAATATATTGCACCAAATAATTGTGCCACATAATTGTGCCAAATAATGGCACCTAAGAATAGTGCCAAATAATAGCGCCATATAATAGCACCAAATATTTTTTGGCGCAAAATATTCATAATCGCGCCAAATAATTGCACCAATAATAGCGTCAAATTATGGCACCAATAATCGCGCTAATATTTGGCGCTATTATTTTGCAGCAAATAATAGCACCAATATTTAAACATTCAATAATAGTGGCAATAAAAGTGCCAATAACAGCACCAATAATAGCACCAAATAATTGCGCCAAATAATAGCGCCATATAATAGCGCCAAATATTTTTTGGCGCCAAATATTCATAATAGCGCCAAATAATTGCCCCAAATAATTGCTCCAAATAATAGCGCCATATAATAGTGCCAAATATTCATAATAGCTTGTAACAGCCCCGGATTTTATAAAAAAAATATTCTTTTTAATTTTATTAATGTCTTGTGTTGTACGCTACACCAAAAGGAGCTTGCACAACACGCATCCTTGTCTTGCCTTGCATTACACGCAATCGCGACCTTCCTCGATAGCGTGTGTAATACGGAGTACCGAGTTTCACTAAACAACGATGTGCTATTAAAATATTATTAAAACTAGCCGTTATGAATAGTAATAACCACTTTTTAAAATTCTGTAAATCTTATTTTTCAAAATGAACTTCATTCTTGGATTCGGAGTATCGAATTTAGCCTAAGGTGAAATTTTGGTACTTTTCGGATAACTTTCATATTCTGATGAATAGTGAAAATTACTAAATTATAATTAAAAACAACTTTTTTAATCGAAATAATTAATAGTGATAAATTATTAATTTGAGTGTTTTTAAAGTATATTTAGAATATATTTTTACAATTTAATACAATGTTGGTCATTGGTTGTAATTTCACATTCAAATCAGACATAATCAAGTGTCAGTCTTTTGATATATATTGTTTCCTAAAAACACGCTATTTATTTTAACAGCAGGATTTAATTATAAAATTAATTAATGCAACTTCTATGTTATGAATTTGGTAAAATAGATTTCATTTTTGAATTCGGAATATGAAATATAGCTTAGGATGAAATTTTGGCATTGTTCTGAAAAACATCAATTTTTGATGAATAGTGAAACTACTAAGTGGTAGTTAAAAAAACTGAATTTTTCATAAAACTTAATTTTGCCGCTTCTGTGAATGGAATTTTGAAAATCCGAGAGACACGGTTAATATCAAGGACTAAAATGTGGTTCAATGAGATGAAAATAATTTTTTGGTGAATAGTAACTTTTTACTTTTTTTACCGCGGTTAATAGTAAATAGGGTAACTAAGGGTAAATATGATATTACTATTACCCTAACACATGTCCTAATTCTATTGGACAAGTGTAATTCGACCAAAAACAAACTTAGGAATAAAATATGACCATTTAGGCCCACTTGGATTAGATTAGGACATTTATTATTAATTTATTTAAAGAAAGGTTAAAATAGTTAAAATCAAAGTTTAATAAGTAAATCATTTTTAATATGGGATTATACATAAGATAAATTCGATTGTAAATATTCATTAGGAAGCTAAAAAGATTTCCTACATGATGGTATTTTATTTGTAATTTTTAGACATAAAATAATTTAATTTATTTATGACACAACGATGATGCAGTAATTATCTTATTAATGAAATATTGACATAATTGATGTTATAAACACCAAAATAAATGTAATTTGAGATTTTTTATGAATTCCACTAATTTTCAAGGTTACTATGATATATTAATGTTGATTAAATCAACTTGGTTCGAACATTTAATTCTGTTATGACTTTCACAAAAATCATATATCAAATAGTGTCAAAATTGACACAAAATAGTTTTTAAATCAAATATTATATTATTAATTGTTATTGTATTCCTAAAAATCTAAGGTTCGGCCAAATGACTTAGATAAAGATATATATATTAATAATAAACAATTTGGGGTTCGTTTGGCATGTTATAGTAAGTTTATTAACCATATAGTGAAAGAAAACAAAAAGACATGGTAAAAGTTAAATTATTTAACTTAGAGTTAAATCTAATTGATAAGGTTAAAATAATATCCTAAACTTGTCTAAATTATATTGGTTGATAGGATTTCGACCCATCCCCACTTTAGCTTCGAAATAAGACCCTTTGGAACCATTATAAACCGATTTTGACTTTAATATAAAATAATATTTTGAGATATTCCTAAGGTGCCCCTCTCCTCCCCTATAAAAGGACACCTCCTCCCCCTCCTCCTCACACCAATTTGAGCACTCAAGCTCGGCCAACCCCTGCCAAAATCTCTTCTCCACTTCCCTAGCAACATCCTAGAGGTTCTGGTCTTCCTCAAAGACCAATTCTAGTGCCCTAAGAGGAGGTCTCAAAGAGGCACTTCAAAGAAGAGGTAATTACCGTTACCAATTCTTTCATCTTTATTTCTTCTTCCACTTCTTCTTCTTAGGTTGTTTCATTATGAAGTAATAACATCAGTATCACTCATATACTGATATGTTATTATAAGTATGAAACAACCCTATTTCACCATCTATCCATCCTACGGAAAAAGAAATCACCGCGCGTGCGTACGTACGGAATACCGTCTCCACGCCGTGGTGTAATCTATTTTCCACCACCACCTTACATGGATGGGTATAATGGTGTAAAGAATAACTATACATAGTTATTACAACATCATATTGATTCTGATATATTGTATAATCCACTCCAATTCAATTCAATATTTATAGAAATGATATCATCGCTCGTGCGTACGTACGGACTACCGTCTCCACGACGCGATGAGATTCATTCTCCATGTTAACCATTTAAGAATGATTATAAAGTATATATAAGAAATAATAATGAAATATATGAAATTATAAAGCTACTGAATTTATGTATATATATACATATGTATTTCATCTACTTACTTCCATTTCCAGACAATAAGGAAAGGAAAACAGCGTTCAAGCGTACGTACGGACTACCGTCTCCATGAACCGTGTTTTTCATTTTATTTATCTACCTGTTATATATATATATATACTGAATATATATGATATATAAATCATATTTTATATTCTGGAAGTAAGTAAATCATGATATAAGTAATAATGATGTCAAGAACAACAAGTCAAAACACCTACGATAAATGAAACGATTTTACCCAAAATGCTTCTTTAACATGGAATTTACAAAAGAACGGGTAATATAATGTCATAAGTGAACCATATATGATATCATAACAATGAATATGATTATGGAATAAGTCAATAACATGATTTAAATCATTATACAGGAGTTTCGGACACTTACAAAGCAAGTCGGACATAAGGTAAGGGAAATATCACAATCTCATTTTTATCCGAGATTGTTTATTCGTAAGTATTTACTGGGGTGTATTTTATCATCCACATCCATGTTTCATCAATATGTAATATTATTTCCATCCACCTACAATTGTTTAAATCCATTTTTTACCATTCGGTGAGTCTTTAGTAAAATGTATGAAAGGAATCTTTTGTCGTTTTTCGTACGAGGTACTTTTTGACTTTTCCGACAAAAGTACGAAGAATGTTTTTTTTAAACTTATACGGCATGAATGGATTTTTAAAAAATTATTTCCAAGAAGCTTCCTTTACAAGTTGTCAAGTTTATTTTTAATCAACTTCTTTTATTTTAAAGTTTTATGACATGTTATGAAAGGAAAAATGTTTTTGAAGTAGAAAGGATATTTTCCTCAAGAATGAAGTTCAAGTGTTTTATCAAAATTATTTTCCATCTAAGATAATAAAGGGTTCTGTTTTTATCCCTTTAATTACATTGATTTGATTATGTTGTGAGGGGATTATTTTTATGAAGTCATTTTCCTTATAAGATTTATTTTATGATGTCATGATGTTTCAAGAATCCCATTTTTGTTACATGTGTTATGCGATGATGTATGATTTATGATAATGTGGCACACATAAGAAAGGATTCATTATAAGATGGGTGGGACCTATATCTCCCTCCAATGCATTGGGTAAAGATTTTATATCTCATGAGATAGACATGGCTGGAATGGTAGGTTATACCGGTTCAGTGAAACAGGACTGAAACGAGGGTTACTCGATTCAGAAAGGGACTTTGTCCACTAAGATAGTCTTGGCAATGAGTCATGACTAACAAGAAATGATTTTCCATGATTATGTGTGCATGCCACAAAGTTTCAAGTTTCATGTTATGATTATGGTGATCTCATTTTCACTTCTATGATTTATTCCATGTTAAGATATTATGATCTCTTTTGCAGGTTTTGATTTTCAAAAAAACATGATATGATTTTTATTTCCTTTATTTACCCTTACTGAGCATTTGAGCTCACCCTTTTATGTTTTCTTTTCCCCAGGATATAAAGAACGGTTTTAGGTAAAAAAAATGGAAGATCTTTATGGGAGATGTTGAAGATCTTTCACCACGATTAGAAGATTTTATTCCGAGTTTCCAAATACACTAAACTATTACGATCCTTGTGTGTGCGTTTTTGTTATGTACTAAGTATTCCGCAAATGTAATGTAATGTCCATGTACGTCAGGCTTCGGGTCTCTACATAGCTCCAATATTTTAACATTCAATATTTTTTCAATGTTATTTTAACATTCAATACAATTGCGCCAAATATATTTTCAGTGTTATTTTAATATTCATAATAGCGCCAATATTTTAATAGCGCCAATAATAGCACCAAATAATGGCGCCAAATATTATTTGGCGCCAAATAATAGCGCCAAATAATAGCACCAAATAATAGCTCCAATATTTTAACATTCATTAATAACGCCAAATATTCATAATAGTGCCAACATATTAATAGCGGCAAACAATTGCACCTAATAATATAGCCAAATAATTGTGCCAAATATTTGCGCCAAATAACTGTGCCCAATAAGATTGCCAAATAATAGCGCCATATAATAGCGCCAAATATTTTTTTGCACCAAATATTCATAATAGATCCAAAAAATAGTGGCATATAATAGCGCCAATAATAGCGCCAAATAATAGCGCCAAATAATAGCGCCAATAATAGCGCCAATATATTCATAGCGCCAAACAGTAGCGCCAATATATTCATAATAGTGCCAATATATAATAGCGCCAAATAATAGCGCCAGTATATTCATAATAGTGCCAATATTAGCGCTAATATATTCATAGCTCCATTTATTCATAATAGCGCCAATATATTTATAGCGCCAAATAATTGTGCCTAACAATAGCGCCAAACAATAGTGCCAAATATTTGCACCAAATAATAGCACCAATATTTTAACATTCATTAATAGTGCCAATATATTAATAGCGCCAAATAATATCGCCAAATATTTGCGCCAAATATTTGCGCCAAATAATACTGCCAAATAATTGCGCCATATAATAGCACCAAATACTTTTTGGCGCCAAATATTCATAATAGCTCCAAGAAATAGCGTCATATAATAGCACCAAATAATTGCGCCTAATAATAGCACCAAATAATAGTGCCACATAATAGCGCCAAATATTTTTTGGCGCCAAATATTCCTAATAGTGCCAAATAATAGCGCCAAATAATAGTTCCAATAATAGCTTCAAATTATGGCGCCAATAATCACGCCAATATTTGTCGCTATTATTTTATGCCAAATAATAGCACCAATATTTAAACATTCAATAATAGCACCAATAAAAGATCCAATAACAGCACCAATAATAGCACCAATAGTAGTACCAATATATAGTGCCAATAATAGCGCCAATATATTCATAGCACCATTTAATAGCGCTAAATAATAGCGTCATATAATAGCGGAAAATATTAGTGCTATATAATAGCGCCATATAATAGCACAATATAATAGCGCCAAATAATAGCGCCATATAATAGCGCTTAATATAATAGCGCCAAATAAGAGCTCCAATATATATCGCCAATAATAGCGCCAATATATTTATAGCGTCATTTAATAGGGCAAAATAACAGCGCCATATAATAGCACCAAATATTAGCGCCATATAATAGCGCCAAATATTAGCGCCATATAATAGCGCCATATAATAGGGCCATATAATAGCACCAAATATAATAGCGCCAAATAATAGCGCCAAATAATAGAGCCAAATAATAGTGCCAAATAATATCGCCAAATAATAGCACCAAATATTTGGCGCCAAATATTTATAATAGCGCAAAATAATAGTTCCAAATAATAGTGCTAATAATAGCGGCAAATAATAGAGCCAAATATTCATAAAAGTGCCAAATATTTGGCACCATATATTCATAGTAGCGCCAAATATTTTTTAATACCAAATATTCATAATAGAGCCAAATTATATCGCCAATAAAAGCGCCAAATAATAGCGCCAATAACAGCGCCAATACTTGGCACCAATATTTGGCACCAATAATATTTGGCGCTATTATTTGGCGCCAAATAATAGCGTCAATATTTTTACATTCAATAATAGCGCCAAATATTCATAATAGCACCAATATTTTAACATTTAATATATTTTCAGTTTTATTTTAACAGTCAATATAATAGCGCCAAATATATTTTCAGTGTTATTTTAATATTCATAATAGTGCCAATATTTTAATAGCGCCAATAATAGCGCCAAATAATAGCACCAAATATTATTTTGCCCCAAAAAATAGCGCTAAATAATAGCGCAAAAAAATAGTGCCAATATTTTGATATTAATTAATAGCGCCAAATATTCATAATAGCACCAATATATTAATAGCGGCAAATAATTGCGCCTAATAATATCGCCAAATAAGAGCGCCAAATAAGTGCACCAAATATTTGTGCCAAATAACTACGCCAAATAATAGTGCCAAATAATAGCGCCAAATAATAGCACCAAATAATAGAGCCAAATAATAGCGCCAAATATTTTTTTGTGCCAAATATTCATAATAGCGCATAAAATAGCATCATATAATAGCACCAATAATAGCGCCAAATAATAGCGCCAATATATTCATAGCACAAATATATAATAACACCAAATAATAGCACCAATTTATTCATAATAGTGCCAATAATAGCGCCAATATATTTATAGCGCTATTTATTCATAATAGGGCTAATATATTTATAACGCAAAATAAGTACACATAATAATATCGCCAAATAATTGTGCCAAATAATTGCGCCAAATAATTTCGCCAAATAATTGCACAAAATAATTGCGCCTATTAACAGTGCCAAATAATAACGCCATATAATAGCGCCAATATTTTGACATTCAATAATAGCGCCACATATTCCTAATAGCGCCAATATTTTAACATTCAATATATTTTCAGTGTTATTTTAACATTCAATATAATAGCACCAAATATATATTCAATGTTATTTTAATATTCATAATAGCGCCAATATTTTAATAGTGGAAATATTTTAATAGCGCCAAATATTATTTGGCGCCAAATAATAGCGCCCAAAAATAGTGCCAAAACATTGCGCCAAAATTTTAACCTTCATTAATAGCGCCAAATATTCATAATAGCGCCAATATATTAATAGCGGAAAATAATTGTGACTAATAATAGTGCTAAATAATAGCGCCAAATATTTGCGCCAAATATTTTTAGGCGCCAAATATTCATAATAACGCCAAAAAATAGCGCCTAAAAATAGCGCCATATAATAGCGCCAATCATAGCGCCAAATATTAGCGTCAATAATAGCGCCAATATATTCATAGCGCCAAATAATAGCGCCAATATATTCATAATAGTGCCAATATATTATAGAGTTAAATAATAGAGCCAGTATATTCAAAATAGTGTCAATAATAGCACCAATAATAGCGCCAATATTTTCATAGTGCCATTTATTCATAATAGTGCCAATATATTTATAGCGCCAAATAATTGCACCTAATAATAGCACCAAATTATTACGCCAAATAATAGTGCCAATATTTTAACATTCATTAATAGCACCAAATATTTATAACAGCGCGAAATAAGCGCGCCTAATAATAGCGCCAAATAATATCGCCAAATAAGTGCGCCAAATATTTGAGCCAAATAACTGTGCCAAATAATATCACCAAATAATAGCACAATATAATAGCACAAAATATTTTTTGGCGCCAAATATTCATAATAAAGCCAAAAAATAGCGCCAAAAAATAGCCCCAAAATATAGCGCCAATAATAGCTCCAAATAATAGCGCCAATATATTCATAGCGCCAAATAATAGCGCCAATATATTAATAATAGCCCCAATATATAATAGCGGCAAATAATAGCCCCAATATATTCATAATAGTGCCAATAATAGCGCCAATAATAGCGCCAATATATTCATAGCGCCATTTATTCATAATAGCGCCAATATATATATAGTACAAAACAATAGCGCTTATTAATAGTGCAAAATAATAGCGCCAAATAATTGCGCCAAATAATTGCGCCAAATAATTGTGAAAAATAATTGCGCCTAATAACAACGCCAAATAATAGGGCCAAATATTTTTTGACACAAAATATATAAATAGCGCCAATATATTGCGCCAAATAATTGCACCAAATAATTTTGCCAAATAATTTCGCAAAATACTTACTCCTAATAATAGCGCCAAATAATAGCGCCATATAAAAGCGCCAAATATTTTTTGGCGCCAAATATTCATAATAGTTCCAAATAATAGCGCCAAATAATAGCCCCAATAATAGCATCAAATTATAGCGCCAATAATCGCGCCAATATTTGGCTCTATTATTTTGCGCCAAATAATAACGCCAATATTTAAACATTCAATAATATCTCTAATAAAAGCGCCAATAACAGCACCAATAATAGCACCAATAATAGCGCCAATATATTAATAGCACCATTTAATAGCGCCAAATAATAGCGCCATATAATAGCGCCAAATATTAACACTATATAATAGCGCCAAATAATAGCACCAAATCATAGCGCCATATAATGGCGCCAAATATAATAGCGCCAAATAATAGTGCAAATATATAGCGCCAATAATAGCCCCAATATATTCATAGCGCCATTTAATAGGGCAAAATAATAGCGCCATATAATAGCGCCAAAATATTAGCGCGAAATATTAGAGCCATATAATAGCGCTATATAATAGCGCTATATAACAACGCCAATTAATAGCGCCATAAAATAGCACCAAATATAATAGCGCCACACAATTGCGCCAGATAATAGCTCCAAATAATAGCTCCAAATAATATCCCCAAATAATAGCACCAAATATTTGGCACCAAATATTCATAATAGCGCCAAATAATAGCGCCAAATAATAGCGCAAATAATAGTGCCAAATAATAGAGCCAAATATTCATAATAGCGCCAAATATTTGGCTCCATATTTTCATAGTGGCGCCAAATATTTTTTGGCGCCAAATATTCATAATAGATCCAATATTTTAACATTCAATATATTTTCAATGTTATTTTAACATTCAATATAATAGCACCAAATATATTTTCAGTGTTATTTTAATATTCATAATAGAGCCAATATTATAATAGCAACAATATTTTAATAGCGCCAATAATAGTGCCAAATAATGGTGCCAAATAATAGCACCAATATTTTAACATTCATTAATAGCACCAAATAATAATAATAGTGCCAATATATTAATAGCGGCATATAATTGCACCTAATAATACGCCAAATAATAGCGCCAAATAATTACGCCAAATAATTGCACCAAATAATTGCGCCAAATAACTGCGCCAAATAATATCACCAAATAATAGCACCAAATAATAGCGCCATATAATAGCGTCAAATATTTTTTGGCGCCAAATATTCATAATAGCGCCAAAAAATAGCACAAAAAAGCGCCAATAATAGCGCCAAATAATAGCGCCAGTAATAGCGCCAATATATTCATAGTGCCAAATAATAGCACCAATATATTCCTAATAGCGCCAATATATAATAACTCCAAATAATAGTGCCAGTATATTCATAATAGTGCCAATATTTGCGCTATTATATTCATAGCGCCATTTATTCATAATAGCGCCAATATATTTATTACGCCAAATAATTGCACCTAATAATAGCACCAAATAATTGCGCCAAATAATTGCGCCAAATAAAAGTGCCAATATTTTAACATTCATTAACAGCGCCAAATATTCAAAATAGCGCCAATATATTAATAGCGCCAAATAATTGTACTTAAAAATAGCACCAAATATTTTTTTCCAATTAACTGCACCAAATAATAGAGCCAAATAATACCGCCAAATAATAGTGCCATATAATGGCGCCAAATATTTTTTGGCGCCAAATATTCATAACAGTGCAAAAAAATAGAACAATAAAATAGCGCCAAATAATAGTACCAATAATAGTGCCAAATAATAGCGCCAATAATAACGCCAATATATTCATTGCGCCAAATAATAGCGCCAATATAATAATAATAGCGCCAATATATAATAGCGCCAAATAATAGCACCAATATATTCATAATAGTTCCAATAATAGGGCCAATAATAGCTCCAATATATTCATAGCTCCATTTATTCATAATAGTGCCAATATATTGATAGCACAAAATAATAGCGTCAAATAATAGCGCCAAATAATAGAGTCAAATAATTGTGCCAAATATTTGCATCTAATAACAGCGCCAAATAATAGCGCCAAATATTTTTTGGTGCAAAATATATAAATAGCACCAATATATTGCTCCAAATAATTACGCAAAATAATTGCGTGAAATAATTGCACCAAATAATTGCGCCTAATAATAGCGCCAAATAATATCACCATATAATAGCGCCAAATAGTTTTTGGAGCCAAATATTTATAATAGCGCCAAATAATAGCGCCAAATAATAGAGCCAATAATAGTGTCGAATTATGGCGCCAATATTTGGCGCTATTATTTTGCAATAAATAATAGCCCCAATATTTAAACATTCAATAATAGCCCCAATATAAGCGCCAATAACAGCACCAATAATAGTGTCAATAACAGTTCCATTATATAGCACCAATAATAGCGCCAATATATTCATAGCGCCATTTAATAGCGCCAAATAATAGCGCCATGTAATAGCGCCAAATATTGGCGCCATAGAATAGCACCACACAATAGCGCCAAATAATAGCGCCAATATATTCATAGCGCAAAATAAAAGCACCAATATATTCCTAATAGCACCAATATATTCATAATAGCGCCAATTTATAATAGCGAGAAATAATAGTGCCAATATATTCATAATAATGCCAATAATAGTGCCAAGAATAGCGCCATATATTCATAATAGCGCCAATATATTTATAGTACAAAATAATTGCGCCTAATAAAAACCCAAATAATAGCACCAAATAATTGCGCCAAATAATTGCGCCAAATAATTGCGCCAAATAAATGTGCAAAATAATTGCTCCTAATAACAGTGCCAAATAATAGCACCATATAATAGAGCCAAATATTTTTTGGCACAAAATATATAAATAGAGCCAATATATTGCACCAAATAAATGCACCAAATAGTTGCGCCAAATAGTTGTGCCTAATAATAGCACCGAATAATAGCGCCGTATAATAGCGCCAAATATTTTTTGGTTCCAAATATTCATAATAGAGCCAAATAATAGTGCCAAATAATAGCACCAATAATAGCATCAAATTATGGCACCAATAATCACGCCAATATTTTGAGCCAAATAATAGTGCCAATATTTAAACATTCAATAATAGCGCCAATAAAAGCGCCAATAACAGCATCAATAATAGCGCCAATAATAGTGCCAATATATAGCACCAATAATAGCACCAATTTATTCATAGCGCCATTTAATATTACCAAATAATAGCGCCATATAATAGTGCCAAATATTAGCGCCATATAATAGCGCCATATAATAGCGCCAAATAATAGCATCATATAATAGCGTCAAATATAATAGCGCCAAATAATCAAGCCAATATATAGCTTCAAAAATAGGACCAATATATTCATAGCGCCATTTAATTGGGCCAAATAATAGCGCCATATAACAGCGCCAAATATTTATAATAGCGCCAAATAATGGCGCCAAATAATAGAGCCAATATTTTGTGCCAATATTTCGCACTAATAGTATTTAGCGCCAATATTTTAACATTCAATATTAGTACCAAATAATCATAATAGCGCCAATATTTTTACATTCAATATATGTTCAGTGATATTTTAACATTCAATATAATAGTACCAAATATATTTTCATTGTTATTTTAATATTCATAATAGCACCAATATTTTAATAGTGCCATTATTTTAGTAGCACCAATAATAGCGCCAAATAAGAGGGCCAAATATTATTTGGCGCCAAATAATAGTGCCATAAAATAGCGCCAAAAAACTGTCCCAATATTTTAAGATTCATTAATATCACCAAATATTCATAATAGCGCCAATATATTAATAGAGGCAAATACTTGTGCCCAATAATAGCGCCAATTAATTGAACCAAATAATTGCGTCAAATATTTGCGCCAAATATTTTTTGGGGCCAAATATTCATAATAGTGCCAAATAATAGTGCCAAATTATAGCTCCAATAAAAGGTCCAAATAATACCGCCAAATAATAGATCTAATAATATTTGGCGCCAAATATTGGCGCCAATATTTGGCTCTATTATTTGGCGCCAAATAATAGCGCCAATATTTTAAACTTCAATAATAGCGCCAAATATTCATAATAGCGCCAATATTTTAACATTCAATATATTTTCAGTGTTATTTTAACACTCAATATAATAGCACCAAATATATTTTCTATGTTATTTTAATATTCATAATAGCGCTAATATTTTAATAGCACCAATATTTTAACATTCATTAATAGCGCCAAATATTCATAATAGTTCCAATATATTAATAGCGGCATATAATTGCACCTAATAATAGCGCCAAATAATAGCGCGAAATATTTGAGCCAAATAACTCCGCCAAATAATAGCACCAAATAACAGCGTCAAATAATAGCGCCATATAATGGCGCCAAATATTTTTTGGCACAAAATATATATATAGCGCCAATATATTCATAGCACAAAATAATTGCGCCAAATAACAGCGCCAAATAACAGCGCCAAATAAGTGCACCAAATAATTGCGCCAAATAAAAGCGCCAAATAATTGCGCCAAATAACATTGCCAAATAATAGCGCCATATAATAGCGCCAAATATTTTTTGGCGCAAAATATATAAATAGCACCAATATATTCATAGCGCCAAATAATAACGCCAAATAATAGCGCCAAATAATTGCGCCTAACAATAACGCCAAATAATAGCGCCAAATAATTGCGCCAAATAATTGCACCAGATAATTGCGCCAAATAAGAGCGCAAAATAATTTTGCCTAATAACAGCGGAAAATAATAGCGCCATATAATAGCGCCAAATATTTTTTGGCGCAAAATATATAAATAGCGCCAAATAATTGCACCAAATATTTACGCCAAATAACTGCCCCAAATAATACCCCCAAGTAATACCGCTATGTAATAGCGCCAAATATTTTTTGGCGCCAAATATTCATAATAGCGCCAAAAAATAGCACCATATAATAGCCCCAAATAATTGCGCCTAATAATAGCGCCACATATTAGCGCCATATAAAAGTGCCAAATATTTTCTAGCGCCAAATAATCATTATAGCGCCAAATAATAGCGCCAAAATAATAACACCAAATAATAACACCAATAATAGCGTCAAATTATGGTGCCAATAATCGCGCCAATATTTGGCACTATTATTTTGCTCCAAATAGTTGCGCTTAATAATATCACCAAATAATAGCGCCATATAATAGTGCCAAATATTTTTTGGCACCAAATATTCATAATAGCGCCAAATAATAGTGCCAAATAATAGCGCCAATAATGGCGTCAAATTATGGCACTAATAATCGCGCCAATATTTTGAGCCAAATAATAGCGTCAATATTTAAACATTCAATAAAAGCGCCAATAAAATCACCAATAATAGCACCAATAATAGTGCCAATATATATCGCCAATATATTCATAGCGCCATTTAATATTACCAAATAATAGGGCCATATAATAGCGCCAAATATTAGCGCCATATAATTGCGCCATATAATAGTGCCATATAATAGCGTCATATAATAGCGCCAAATAATAGCGTCAAATAATAGCGCCAAATATAATAGCGCCAAATAATCACTCCAATATATAGCTTCAAAATTAGCACCAATATATTTATAGCGCCATTTAATAGGGCCAAATAATAGCGCCATATAACAGCGCCAAATATTTATAATAGCACCAAATAATAGAGCCAACATTTGGTGCCAATATTTCACACTAATAATATTTAGCGCCAATATTTGGGGCCAATATTTGGCACTATTATTTGACACCAAATAATAGCGCCAATATTTTAACATTCAATAATAGCACCAAATAATCATAATATCACCAATATTTTAACATTCAATATATTTTCAGTGCTATTTTATCATTCAATATAATAGCGCCAAATATATTTTCATTGTTATTTTAATATTCATAATAGCACCAATATTTTAATAGTGCCAATATTTTAATAGCACCAATAATAGCGCCAAATAAGAGCGCCAAATATTATTTGGTGCCAAATAATAGCGCCAAAAATAGCGCTAAAAAATAGCGCCAATATTTTAACATTCATTAATATCTCCAAATATTCATAATAGCGCCAATATATTAATAGCGGCAAATAATTGGGCCTAATAATAGCGCCAATTAATTGCACCAAATAATTGCGTCAAATATTTGCGCAAAATATTTTTTGGCGCCAAATATTGATAATAGCGCCAAAAATTTGTGCCATATAATAGCACCAATAATAGCGCCAAATAATAGCACCAATAATAACACCAATATATTTATAGCGCCAAATAATTGCGCCAAATATTTGCGTCAAATAACTGCGCCAAATAATAGCGCCAAATAATTGCGCCAAATAATTGCGCCAATAATAGCGCCATATAATAGCGCCAAATATTTTTTGGTGCCAAATATTCATAATAGCGCCAAAAAATTCCACCAATAATAGCGCCAAATAATAGCACCAATAATAGTGCCAATATATTCATGGCGCCAGATAATAGTGCAAATATATTCATAATAGCGCCAATATTAATAGCGCAAATATATTCATAATAGTGCCAATAATAGCGCCAATATTGGGGCCAATATATTCACAGCGCCCTTTATTCATAATAGTGCCAATATATTTATAGCGCAAAATAATTGCGCCTAATAATAACGCCAAATAATAGCACCAAATAATTGCCCCAAATAATTGCGCCCATTAATTGTGCCAAATAATTGCGCAAAATAATTGTATCTAACAACAGTGCCAAATAATAGCACCATATAATAGCACCAAATATTTTTTGGTGCAAAATATATAAATAGCGCCAATATATTGCACCAAATAATTGTGCCACATAATTGTGCCAAATAATGGCACCTAATAATAGTGCCAAATAATAGCGCCATATAATAGCACCAAATATTTTTTGGCGCCAAATATTCATAATCGCCCCAAATAATTGCACCAATAATAGCGTCAAATTATGGCGCCAATAATCGCGCTAATATTTGGCGCTATTATTTTGCAGCAAATAATAGCACCAATATTTAAACATTCAATAATAGTGCCAATAAAAGTGCCAATAACAGCACCAATAATAGCGCCAAATAATTGCGCCAAATAATAGCGCCATATAGTAGCGCCAAATATTTTTTGGCGCCAAATATTCATAATAGCGCCAAATAATTGCCCCAAATAATTGATCCAAATAATAGCGCCATATAATAGTGCCAAATATTCATAATAGCTCCAATATTTTAACATTCAATATTTTTTCAATGTTATTTTAACATTCAACACAATTGCGCCAAATATATTTTCAGTGTTATTTTAATATTCATAATAGCGCCAATATTTTAATAGCGCCAATAATAGCACCAAATAATGGCGCCAAATATTATTTGGCGCCAAATAATAGCGCCAAATATTATTTGGCGCCAAATAATAGCACCAAATAATAGCTCCAATATTTTAACATTCATTAATAACGCCAAATATTCATAATAGTGCCAACATATTAATAGCGGCAAACAATTGCACCTAATAATATAGCCAAATAATTGTGCCAAATATTTGCGCCAAATAACTGTGCCCAATAAGAGTGCCAAATAATAGCGCCATATAATAGCGCCAAATATTTTTTTGCACCAAATATTCATAATAGATCCAAAAAATAGTTCCATATAATAGCGCCAATAATAGCGCCAAATAATAGCGCCAAATAATAGCGCCAATAATAGCGCCAATATATTCATAGCGCCAAACAATAGCGCCAATATATTTATAATAGTGCCAATATATAATAGCGCCAGTATATTCATAATAGTACCAATATTAGTGCTAATATATTCATAGCTCCATTTATTCATAATAGCGGCAATATATTTATAGCGCCAAATAATTGTGCCTAACAATAGCGCCAAACAATAGCGCCAAATATTTTCACCAAATAATAGCACCAATATTTTAACATTCATTAATAGTGCCAATATATTAATAGCGCCAAATAATATCGCCAAATATTTGCGCCAAATATTTGCGCCAAATAATACTGCCAAATAATTGCGCCATATAATAGCACCAAATACTTTTTGGCGCCAAATATTCATAATAGCTCCAAGAAATAGCGTCATATAATAGCACAAAATAATTGCGCCTAATAATAGCACCAAATAATAGTGCCACATAATAGCGCCAAATATTTTTTAGCGCCAAATATTCCTAATAGTGCCAAATAATAGCGCCAAATAATAGTTCCAATAATAGCTTCAAATTATGGCGCCAATAATCACGCCAATATTTGTCGCTATTATTTTATGCCAAATAATAGCACCAATATTTAAACATTCAATAATAGCACAAATAAAAGATCCAATAACAGCACCAATAATAGCACCAATAGTAGTACCAATATATAGTGCCAATAATAGCGCCAATATATTCATAGCACCATTTAATAGCGCTAAATAATAGCGTCATATAATAGCGGAAAATATTAGTGCTATATAATAGCGCCATATAATAGCACAATATAATAGCGCCAAATAATAGCGCCATATAATAGCGCATAATATAATAGCGCCAAATAAGAGCTCCAATATATATCGCCAATAATAGCACCAATATATTTATAGCGTCATTTAATAGGGAAAAATAACAGCGCCATATAATAGCACCAAATATTAGCGCCATATAATAGCGCCAAATATTAGCGCCATATAATAGCGCCATATAATAGGGCCATATAATAGCACCAAATATAATAGCGCCAAATAATAGCGCCAAATAATAGAGCCAAATAATAGTGCCAAATAATATCGCCAAATAATAGTGCCAAATATTTGGCGCCAAATATTTATAATAGCGCAAAATAATTGTTCCAAATAATAGTGCTAATAATAGCGGCAAATAATAGAGCCAAATATTCATAAAATTGCCAAATATTTGGCACCATATATTCATAGTAGCGCCAAATATTTTTTAATACCAAATATTCATAATAGAGCCAAATTATATGGCCAATAAAAGCGCCAAATAATAGCGCCAATAACAGCGCCAATACTTTTCACCAATATTTGGCACCAATAATATTTGGCGCTATTATTTGGCGCCAAATAATAGCGCCAATATTTTTACATTCAATAATAGCGCCAAATATTCATAATAGCACCAATATTTTAACATTTAATATATTTTCAGTTTTATTTTAACAGTCAATATAATAGCGCCAAATATATTTTCAGTGTTATTTTAATATTCATAATAGTGCCAATATTTTAATAGCGCCAATAATAGCGCCAAATAATAGCACCAAATATTATTTTGCCCCAAAAAATAGCGCCAAATAATAGCGCAAAAAAATAGTGCCAATATTTTGACATTAATTAATAGCGCCAAATATTCATAATAGCACCAATATATTAATAGCGGCAAATAATTGCGCCTAATAATAGCGCCAAATAAGAGCGCCAAATAAGTGCACCAAATATTTGTGCCAAATAACTACGCCAAATAATACTGCCAAATAATAGCGCCAAATAATAGCACCAAATAATAGAGCCAAATAATAGCGCCAAATATTTTTTTGTGCCAAATATTCATAATAGCGCATAAAATAGCATCATATAATAGCACCAATAATAGCGCCAAATAATAGCGCCAATATATTCATAGCACAAATATATAATAGCACCAAATAATAGCACCAATTTATTCATAATAGTGCCAATAATAGCGCCAATATATTTATAGCGCTATTTATTCATAATAGGGCTAATATATTTATAACGCAAAATAAGTACACATAATAATATCGCCAAATAATTGTGTCAAATAATTGCGCCAAATAATTTCGCCAAATAATTGCACAAAATAATTGCGCCTATTAACAGTGCCAAATAATAACGCCATATAATAGCGCCAATATTTTGACATTCAATAATAGCACCACATATTCCTAATAGCGCCAATATTTTAACATTCAATATATTTTCAGTGTTATTTTAACATTCAATATAATAGCACCAAATATATATTCAGTGTTATTTTAATATTCATAATAGCGCCAATATTTTAATAGTGCAAATATTTTAATAGCGCCAAATATTATTTGGCACCAAATAATAGCGCCCAAAAATAGTGCCAAAACATTGCGCCAAAATTTTAACCTTCATTAATAGCGCCAAATATTCATAATAGCGCCAATATATTAATAGCGGAAAATAATTGTGTCTAATAATAGTGCTATATAATAGCGCCAAATATTTGCGCCAAATATTTTTAGGCGCCAAATATTCATAATAACGTCAAAAAATAGCACCTAAAAATAGAGCCATATAATAGCGCCAATCATAGCGCCAAATATTAGCGTCAATAATAGCGCCAATATATTCATAGCGCCAAATAATAGCGCCAATATATTCATAATAGTGCCAATATATTATAGAGTTAAATAATAGAGCCAGTATATTCAAAATAGTGCCAATAATAGCGCCAATAATAGCGCCAATATTTTCATAGTGCCATTTATTCATAATAGTGCCAATATATTTATAGCGCCAAATAATTGCACCTAATAATAGCACCAAATAATTGCGCCAAATAATAGTGCCAATTTTTTAACATTCATTAATAGCACCAAATATTTATAACAGCGCGAAATAAGCGCGCCTAATAATAGCGCCAAATAATATTGCCAAATAAGTGCGCCAAATATTTGAGCCAAATAACTGTGCCAAATAATATCACCAAATAATAGCACAATATAATAGCACAAAATATTTTTTGGCGCCAAATATTCATAATAAAGCCAAAAAATAGCGCCAAAAAATAGCCCCAAAATATAGCGCCAATAATAGCTCCAAATAATAGCGCCAATATATTCATAGCGCCAAATAATAGCGCCAATATATTAATAATAGACCCAATATATAATAGCGGCAAATAATAGCCCCAATATATTCATAATAGTGCCAATAATAGCGCCAATAATAGCGCCAATATATTCATAGCGCCATTTATTCATAATAGCGCCAATATATTTATAGTACAAAACAATAGCGCTTATTAATAGTGCAAAATAATAGCGCCAAATAATTGCGCCAAATAATTGCGCCAAATAATTGTGAAAAATAATTGCGCCTAATAACAACGCCAAATAATAGGGCCATATAATAGGGCCAAATATTTTTTGACACAAAATATATAAATAGCGCCAATATATTGCGCCAAATAATTGCGCCAAATAATTTTTCCAAATAATTTCGCAAAATACTTACTCCTAATAATAGCATCAAATAATAGCGCCATATAAAAGCGCCAAATATTTTTTGGCGCCAAATATTCATAATAGTTCCAAATAATAGCGCCAAATAATAGCCCCAATAATAGCATCAAATTATAGCGCCAATAATCACGCCAATATTTGGCTCTATTATTTTGCCCCAAATAATAACGCCAATATTTAAACATTCAATAATAGCTCTAATAAAAGCGCCAATAACAGCACCAATAATAGCACCAATAATAGCGCCAATATATTAATAGCGCCATTTAATAGCGCCAAATAATAGCGCCATATAATAGCGCCAAATATTAACACTATATAATAGCGCCAAATAATAGCACCAAATCATAGCGCCATATAATGACGCCAAATATAATAGCGCCAAATAATAGTGCAAATATATAGCGCCAATAATATCCCCAATATATTCATAGCGCTATTTAATAGGGCAAAATAATAGCGCCATATAATAGCGCCAAAATATTAGCGCCAAATATTAGAGCCATATAATAGCGCTATATAATTGCGCTATATAACAACGCCAATTAATAGCGCCATAAAATAGCACCAAATATAATAGCGCCACACAATTGCGCCAGATAATAGCTCCAAATAATAGCTCCAAATAATATCCCCAAATAATAGCACCAAATATTTGGCACCAAATATTCATAATAGCGCCAAATAATAGCACCAAATAATAGCGCACATAATAGTGCCAAATAATAGAGCCAAATATTCATAATAGCGCCAAATATTTGGCTCCATATTTTCATAGTAGCGCCAAATATTTTTTGGCGCCAAATATTCATAATAGATCCAATATTTTAACATTCAATATATTTTCAATGTTATTTTAACATTCAATATAATAGCACCAAATATATTTTCAGTGTTATTTTAATATTCATAATAGCGCCAATATTATAATAGCAACAATATTTTAATAGCGCCAATAATAGCGCCAAAGAATGGTGCCAAATAATAGCGCCAATATTTTAACATTCATTAATAGCACCAAATAATAATAATAGTGCCAATGTATTAATAGCGGCATATAATTGCACCTAATAATACGCCAAATAATAGCGCCAAATAATTACGCCAAATAATTGCACCAAATAATTACGCCAAATAACTGCGCCAAATAATATCACCAAATAATAGCACCAAATAATAGCGCCATATAATAGCGTCAAATATTTTTTGGCGCCAAATATTCATAATAGCGCCAAAAAATAGCACAAAAAGCGCCAATAATAGCGCCAAATAATAGCGCCAGTAATAGCGCCAATAAATTCATAGTGCCAAATAATAGCGCCAATATATTCCTAATAGCGCCAATATATAATAACTCCAAATAATAGTGCCAGTATATTCATAATAGTGCCAATATTTGCGCTAGTATATTCATAGCGCCATTTATTCATAATAGCGCCAATATATTTATTACGCCAAATAATTGCACCTAAAAATAGCACCAAATAATTGCGCCAAATAATTGCGCCAAATAAAAGTGCCAATATTTTAACATTCATTAACAGCGCCAAATATTCAAAATAGCGCCAATATATTAATAGCGCCAAATAATTGTACTTAAAAATAGCGCCAAATATTTTTTCCAATTAACTGCACCAAATAATAGAGCCAAATAATACCGCCAAATAATAGTGCCATATAATGGCGCCAAATATTTTTTGGCGCCAAATATTCATAACAGTGCAAAAAAATAGAACAATAAAATAGCGCCAAATAATAGTACCAATAATAGTGCCAAATAATAGCGCCAATAATAACGCCAATATATTCATTGCACCAAATAATAGCGCCAATATAATAATAATAGCGCCAATATATAATAGCGCCAAATAATAGCACCAATATATTCATAATAGTTCCAATAATAGGGCCAATAATAGCGCCAATATATTCATAGCTCCATTTATTCATAATAGTGCCAATATATTGATAGCACAAAATAATAGCGTCAAATAATAGCGCCAAATAATAGAGTCAAATAATTGTGCCAAATATTTGCATCTAAAAACAGCGCCAAATAATAGAGCCAAATATTTTTTGGTGCAAAATATATAAATAGCACCAATATATTGCTCCAAATAATTACGCAAAATAATTGCGCGAAATAATTGCGCCAAATAATTGCGCCTAATAATAGCGCCAAATAATAGCACCATATAATAGCGCCAAATAGTTTTTGGAGCCAAATATTCATAATAGCGCCAAATAATAGCGCCAAATAATAGCGCCAAATAATAGAGCCAATAATAGCGTCAAATTATGGCGCCAATATTTGGCGCGATTATTTTGCAATAAATAATAGCCCCAATATTTAAACATTCAATAATAGCCCCAATATAAGCGCCCATAACAGCACCAATAATAGTGCCAATAAAAGTTCAATTATATAGCACCAATAATAGCGCCAATATATTCATAGCGCCATTTAATAGCGCCAAATAATAGCGCCATGTAATAGCGCCAAATATTGGCGCCATAGAATAGCACCACAAAATAGTGCCAAATAATAGCGCCAATATATTCATAGCGCAAAATAAAAGCACCAATATATTCCTAATAGCACCAATATATTCATAATAGCGCCAATTTATAATAGCGAGAAATAATAGTGACAATATATTCATAATAATGCCAATAATAGTGCCAAGAATAGCGCCATATATTCATAATAGCGCCAATATATTTATAGTACAAAATAATTGCGCCCAATAATAACGCCAAATAATAGCACCAAATAATTGCCCCAAATAATTTCGCCAAATAATTGCGCCAAATAAATGTGCAAAATAATTGCTCCTAATAACAGTGCCAAATAATAGCACCATATAATAGAGCCAAATATTTTTTGGCACAAAATATATAAATAGAACCAATATATTGCACCAAATAAATGCACCAAATAGTTGCGCCAAATAGGTGTGCCTAATAATAGCACCGAATAATAGCGCCGTATAATAGCGCCAAATATTTTTTGGTGCCAAATATTCATAATAGAGCCAAATAATAGTGCCAAATAATAGCACCAATAATAGCATCAAATTATGGCACCAATAATCACGCCAATATTTTGAGCCAAATAATAGTGCCAATATTTAAACATTCAATAATAGCGCCAATAAAAGCGCCAATAACAGCATCAATAATAGCGCCAATAATAGTGCCAATATATAGCGCCAATAATAGCACCAATATATTCATAGCGCCATTTAATATTACCAAATAATAGCGCCATATAATAGGGCCAAATATTAGCGCCATATAATAGCGCCATATAATTGCGCCATATAATAGCGCCAAATAATAGCATCATATAATAGCGTCAAATATAATAGCGCCAAATAATCAAGCCAATATATAGCTTCAAAAATAGGACCAATATATTCATAGCGCTATTTAATTGGGCCAAATAATAGCGCCATATAACAGCGCCAAATATTTATAACAGCGCCAAATAATGGCGCCAAATAATAGAGCCAATATTTTGTGCCAATATTTCGCACTAATAGTATTTAGCGCCAATATTTTAACATTCAATAATAGCACCAAATAATCATAATAGCGCCAATATTTTTACATTCAATATATGTTCAGTGTTATTTTAACATTCAATATAATAGTACCAAATATATTTTCATTGTTATTTTAATATTCATAATAGCACAAATATTTTAATAGTGCCATTATTTTAGTAGCACCAATAATAGCGCCAAATAAGAGGGCCAAATATTATTTGGCGCCAAATAATAGTGCCATAAAATAGCGCCAAAAACTGTCCCAATATTTTAAGATTCATTAATATCACCAAATATTCATAATAGCGCCAATATATTAATAGAGGAAAATACTTGTGCCCAATAATAGCGCCAATTAATTGCACCAAATAATTGCGTCAAATATTTGCGCCAAATATTTTTTGGGGCCAGATATTCATAATAGTGCCAAAAAATAGTGCCATATAATAGCGCCAATAATAGCACCATATAATAGCACCAATAATAGTGCCAATATATTCATAGCGCCAAATAATAGCGTCTATATATTCATAATAGCGCCAATATATTATAGCGCAAAATAATAGCGCCAATATATTCATAATAGTGCCAATAATAGCGCCAATATATTCACAGCGCCAATATATTTATAGCGCCATTTATTCATAACAGCGCCAATATATTTATAGTGCCAAATAATTGCGCCTAAGAATAGCGCCAAATAATAGCGCCAAATAATTGCGCCAAATAACAGTGCCCATATTTTAACTTTCATTAATAGCGCCAATATATTAATAGCGCCAAATAATAGCGCCTAATAATAGCGCCAAATAAAAGAACCAAATAATTTCTCCAAATATTTGCGTCCAACAACTGCACCAAATAATAGCGCCAAATAATTGCGCCAAATAATAGCGCCATATAATAGCGCCAAATATTTTTCGGCGCCAAATATTCATAATAGCGCCAAAAAATAGCGCCAATAATAGCGCCAAATAATAACACCAATAATAGCACCAATATATTCATGGCACCAATATATTCATAGCGCCCTTTATTCATAATAGTGCCAATATATTTATAGCGCAAAATAATTGCGCGTAATAATAACGCCAAATAATAGCCCCAAATAATTGCCTCAAATAATTGAGCCAAATAATTGTGCCAAATAATTACGCCAAATAATTTCGCAAAATAATTGTACCTAACAACAGCACCAAATAATAGCACCATATAATAGCACCAAATATTTTTTGGCACAAAATATATAAATAGCGCTAATATATTGCAACAAATAATTGTGCCACATAATTGTACCAAATAATGGCGCCTAAGAATAGTGCAAAATAATAGTGCCATATAATAGCACCAAATATTTTTTGGCACCAAATATTCATAATTGCGCCAAATAATTGCGCCAATAATAGCGTCAAATTGTGGTGCAAATAATCGCGCTAATATTTGGCGCTATTATTTTGCGTCAAATAATAGCGCCAATATTTAAACATTCAATAATAGTGCCAATAAAATCACCAATAACAACACCAATAATAGCTCCAATAATAGCGCCAATATGTTCATAGCGTCATTTAATAACGCCAAATAATAGCGTTATATAATAGCGCCAAATATTAGCATCATATAATAGCGTCATATAATAGCACCAAATCATAGCGCCAAATAATAGCGCCAAAAATAATGGCGCCAATATATAGTGCCAATAATAGCGCCAATATATTCATAGCACCATTTAATAGGGCCAAATAATAGATCCATATATGAGCACCAAATAATAGCGCTATATAATAGTGCTATATAATAGCGCCATATAATAGCGCCAAATAATAGTGCCATATAATAGCGCCAAATAATAGCGCCAGATTATAGCTTCAAATAATAGCGCCACAAAATATCGCAAAATAATAGAACTAAATATTTGGTTCCAAATATTCATAATATGGCCAAATAATAGCGCAAATAATAGCGCCAAATATTAGAGACAAATATTCATTATAACACCAAATATTTGGCTCCATATATTCATAGTAGCGCCAAATATTTTTTGGCGCCAAATATTCATAATAGCACCAAATTATAACGCTAATAAAAGCGCCAAATAATAGCACCAATAATAGCGCCAATATTTGGCGCCAATAGTTGGCACCAATAGTATTTGGCGCTAAAATTTGGTGCTATTATTTGGCGCCAAATAATAGCACCAATATTTTAACATTAAATAATAGCACCAAATATTCATAATAGCTCCAATATTTTAACATTCAATATTTTTTCAGTGTTATTTTAACATTCAATACAATTGTGCCAAATATATTTTCAGTGATATTTTAATATTCATAATAGCACCAATATTTTAATAGCACCAATATTTTAATAGCGCCAATAATAGCACCAAATAATGGCGCCAAATATTATTTAGCGCCAAATAATAGCGCCAAATAATAGTACCAAATAATAGCGCCAATATTTTAACATTCATTAATAACGCCACATATTCATAATAGTGCCAATATATTAATAGCGGCAAATAATTGCGCCTAATAATATCGCCAAATAATTGTGCCAAATATTTCGCCAAATAACTACGCCAAATAAAAGTGCCAAATAATAGCGCCATATAATAGTGCCAAATGTTTTTTGGCGCCAAATATTCATAATAGATCCAACAAATAGCGCCATATAATAGTGCCAAATAATAGTGCCAAATAATAACGCCAATAATAGCGCCAATATATTCATAGCGCCAAACAATAGCACCAATATATTCATAATAGAGCCAATATATAATAACGCCAAATAATAGCACCAGTATATTCATAATAGTGCCAATATTAGCGCCAATATATTTATAGATCCATTTATTCATAATAGCACCAATAAATTTATAGCGCCAAATAATTGCGCCTAACAATAGCGCCAAACAATAGCGCCAAATATTTACACCAAATAATTGCGCCAATATTTTAACATTCATTAATAGCGCCAATATATTAATAACGCCAAATAATTGCGCCAAATATTTGCGCCAAATAGCTGCACCAAATAATAGCGCCAAATAATACTGCCAAATAATTGTGCCATATAATAGCACCAAATATTTTTTGGCGCCAAATATTCATAATAGCGCCAAGAAATAGCATCATATAATAGCGCCAAATAATTGCGCCTAATAATAGCACCATATAACAGTGCCGTATAATAGCGCCAAATAATTTTTGGCGCCAAATATTCATAATAGTTACAAATAGTAGCGCCAAAATAATATTGCAAAATAATAGCACCAATAATAGCTTCAAATTATGGCGCCAATAATCGCGCCAATATTTGGCGCCGATATTTGGCGCTATTATTTTGCGCCAAATAATAGCGCCAATATTTAAACATTCAATAATAGCGCCAATAAAAGTGCCAATAACAGCACCAATAATAGCGCCAATAGTAGTGCCAATATATAGCGCCAATAATAGCGCCAATATATTCATAGCGCCATTTAATAGCGCCAAATAATAGCGCCATATAATAGAGCCAAATATTAGTGTCATATAATAGCGCCATATAATAGCACAATATAATAGCACCAAATAATAGCGTCATATAATAGCGCTTAATATAATAGCGCCAAATAATAGCGCCAATAATTGCGCCAATATATTAATAGCGTCATTTAATAGGGCAAAATAATAGCACCATATAATAGCGCCAAATATTAGCGCCATATAATAGCGCCAAATATTAGCGCCATATAATAGTGCCAAATAATAGGGCCATATAATAGCGCCAAATATAATAGCGCCAAATAATAACACCAAATAATAGCGCCAAATAATAGTGCCAAATAATATCGCCAAATAATATCACCAAATATTTGGCACCAAATATTCATAATAGCGCCAAATAATAGCGCCAATAATAGCGCCAAATATTAGAGCCAAATATTCATAAAAGCGCCAAATATTTGGCACCATATATTCATAGTAGCGCCAAATATTTTTTAGTGCCAAATATTCATAATAGAGCCAAATTATATCGCCAATAAAAGCACCAGATAATAGTGCCAATAACAGCGCCAATACTTGGTTCCAAAATTTGGCACCAATAATATTTGGCGTTTTTATTTGGCGCCAAATAATAGTGCCAATATTTTAACATTCAATAATAGCGCCAAATATTCATAATAGCGCCAATATTTTAACATTTAATATATTTTCAGTGTTATTTTAACATTCAATATAATAGTGCCAAATTTATTTTCAGTGTTATTTTAATATTCATAATAGTTCCAATATTTTAATAGCACCAATAATAGTGCCAAATAATAGCGCCAAATATTATTTTCCCCCAAAAATAGTGCCAAATAATAGCACCAAGTAATAGCGCCAAATAATAGCGCCAAAAAATAGCGACAATATTTTAACATTAATTAATAGCGCCAAATATTCATAATAGCACAAATATATTAATAGCGGCAAATAATTGCGCCTAATAATAGCGCCAAATAATAGCGCCAAATATTTTTTTGCACCAAATATTCATAATAGCGCCAAAAAATAGTATCATATAATAGCACCAATAATAGCTCCAAATAATAGTGCCAATATATTAATAGTGCAAATATATAATAGCACCAAATAATAGCACCAATATATTCATAATAGTGCCAATAATAACGCCAATATATTCATAGCGCTATTTATTCATAATAGCGCCAATATATTTATAACGCAAAATAATTACACATAATAATAGCGCCGGATAATTACGCCAAATAATTGCTCCAAATAATTGCGCCAAATAATTGCACAAAATAATTGTGCCTAATGACAGTGCCAAATAATAACACCATATAATAGCGCCAAATATTTTTTGGCACAAAATATATAAATAGCACCAATATATTTTGCCAAATAATTGCGCCAAATAATTGCGCCTAATAATAGCGCCAAATAATAGCTCCATATAATAGAGCCAAGTATTTTTTGGCGCCAAATAATAGCACCAATAATAGTATCAAATTATGGCGCCAATAATCACGCCAATATTTGGCACCAATATTTGGCGCCAAATAATAGCGCCAATATTTAAACATTCAAGAATAGTGCCGATAAAAGCACCAATAAAAGCACCAACAATAGCGCCAATAATAGCGCCAATATATAGTTCCAATAATAGAGCCAATATATTCCTAGCGCCATTTAATAGCGCCTAATAATAGCGCCATATAATAGCGCCATTTAATAGCGCCATATAATAGCGCCATATAATAGCGCCAAATAATGGCACCATATAATAGCGCCAAATATAATAGCGCTCAATAATCATGCCAATATATAGCACCAATAATAGTGCCAATATATTCATAGCGCCATTCAATAGGGCCAAATAATAGGGCCATGTAATAGCGGCAAATATTAGCTCGATATAATAGCACCATATAATAGCGCCAAATAATAGCGCCATATAATAGCGCCAAATATAATTGCGTCAAATAGTAGCACCAAATAATAGCGCCAAATAATATCGCCAAATAATAGCGCCAAATATTTTACGCCAAATATTCATAATAGCGCCAAATAATAGCGCCAATAATAACGCCAAATAATAGAGCCAAATATTAATAATAGCGCCCAATTATAGCTCTAATAAAAGAGACAATATTTGGCGCCAATATTTGGCACCAATAATATTTGGCAGCAATACTTGGCGCCAATATTTGGCGCTATTATTTGGTACCAAATAATAGCGCCAATATTTTGACATTCAATAATAGAGCCAAATATTTTTAATAGCGCCAATATATTTACATTCAATATATTTTCAGTGTTATTTTAACATTCAATATAATAGCGCCAAATATATATTCTGTGTTATTTTAATATTTATAATAGCACCAATATTTTAATAGCGCCAATATTTTAATAACACCAAATAAGAGCGCCAAATATTATTTGGCGCCAAA
Source organism: Viscum album (assembly GCA_963277665.1). NCBI lineage: Eukaryota > Viridiplantae > Streptophyta > Magnoliopsida > Santalales > Viscaceae > Viscum > Viscum album. The sequence continues at coordinate 902,687,494 of OY728127.1, forward strand.
TAATAGCGCCAAATAATAGCGCCCAAAAATAGCGCCAAAACATTGCGTCAAAATTTTAACCTTCATTAATAGCGCCAAATATTCATAATAGCACCAATATATTAATAGCGGAAAATAATTGTGACTAATAATAGCGCCAAATAATTGCGCCAACTATTTGCGCCAAATATTTTTTGGCACCAAATATTCATAATAGCACCAAACAATAGCGCCATATAATAGCACCAATCATAGCACCAAATATTAGCGCCAATAATAGCGCCAATATTTTCATAGCACCAAATAATAGTGCCAATATATTCATAATAGCGCCAATATATTATAGCGTCAAATAATTGAGCCAGTATATTCATAATAGTGCCAATAATAGCGCCAATAATATCCCTAATATTTTCTTAGTGCCATTTATTCATAATAGCGCCAATATATTTATAGTGACAAATAATTGCACCTAATAATAGCGCCAAATAATTGCGCCAAATAATAGTGCCAATATTTTAACATTCATTAATAGCACCAAATATTTATAACAGCGCCAAATAAGCGCACCTAATAATAGCGCCAAATAATATCGCCAAATAAGTGCGCCAAATATTTGATCCAAATAACTGCGCCAAATAATAACACCAAATAATAGCACCATATAATAGCGCCAAATATTTTATGGTGCCAAATATTCATAATAAAGCCAAAAAAATAGCGCCAAAAAATAGCACCAAAAAATAGCGCCAATAATAGCTCCAAATAATAGCGCCAATAATAGCGCCAATATATTCATAGAACCAAATAATTGCGCCAATATATTCATAATAACCCCAATATATAATAGCATAAAATAATAGCCCCAATATATTCATAATAGTGCCAATAATAGCGCCAATATATTCATAGCGCCATTTATTCATAATAGCGCCAATATATTTATAGTACAAAACAATTACGCTTATTAATAGCACAAAATAATAGCGCCAAATAATAGCGCCAAATAATAGCGCCAAATAATTGTGCAAAATAATTGCGCCTAATAACAACGCCAAATAATAGCGCCATATAATAGCACCAAATATTTTTTGGCACAAAATATATAAATAGCTCCAATATGTTGCGCCAAATAATTGCGCAAAACAATTTTGCAAAATAATTACGCCAAATACTTATGCCTAATAATAGCACCAAATAATAGCGCCATATAAAAGCGCCAAATATTTTTTGGCGCCAAATATTCATAATAGCGCCAAATAATAGCGCCAAATAATAGCCCCAATAATAGCATCAAATTATGGAGCCAATAATCGCGCCAATATATGGCTCTATTATTTTGCGCCAAATAATAGCGCTAATATTTAAACATTCAATAATAGCTCTAATAAAAGCGCCAATAACAGCACCAATAATAGCACCAATAATAGCGCCAATATATTAATTGCGCCATTTAATAGCGCCAAATAATAGCACCATATAATTGCGCAAAATATTAACACCATATAATAACGCCATATCATAGCACCAAATCATAGCGCCATATAATGGCGTCAAATATAATAGCGCCAAATAATAGTGCCAATATATAGCACCAATAATAGCGCCAATATATTCATTGCGCCATTTAATAGGGCCAAATAATAGCGCCATATAATAGCGCCAAATTTTAGCGCCAAATATTAGGGCCATATAATAGTGCTATATAACAACGCCAAATAATAGCGCCATATAATAGCACCAAATATAATAGCGCCAGATAATAGCGCCAAATAATATCCCCAAATAATAGCACCAAATATTTGGTACCAAATATTCATAATAGCACCACATAATAGCGCAAATAATAGCACCAAATAATAGAGCCAAATATTCATAATAGCGCCAAATATTCATAATAGCGCCAAATATTTGGCGCCATATATTCATAGTAGCGCCAAATATTTTTTGCTACCAAATATTCATAATAGCTCCAATATTTCAACATTCAATATATTTTCAATGTTATTTTAACATTGAATATAATAGCGCCAAATATATTTTCAGTGTTATTTTAATATTCATAATAGCACCAATATTTTAATGGCACCAATATTTTAATAGCGCCAATAATAGCGCCAAAGAATGGTGCCAAATATTATTTGGCACCAAATAATAGCGCCAATATTTTAACATTCATTAATAGCACCAAATATTCATAATAGTGTCAATGTATTAATAACGGCATATAATTGCGCCTAATAATACGCCAAATAATAGAGACAAATAATTGCGCCAAATAATAGAGCCAATAATAGCGCCAATATATTCATAGCGCCAAATAATAGCGCCAATATATTCCTAACTGCGCCAATATATAATAACGCAAAATAATAGCGCCAGTATATTCATAATAATGCCGATATTTGCGCCAGTATATTCATAGCGCCATTTATTCATAATAGAGCCAATATATTTATTCCGCCAAATAACTGCACCTAATAATAGCGCCATATAATTGGGCCAAATAATTGCGCCAAATAAAAGCGCCAATATTTTAACATTCATTAACAGCGCCAAATATTCATTATAGCACCAATATATTAATAGCGCCAAATAATTGCACCTAAAAATAGCGCCAAATATTTTTCCCAAATAACTGCGCCAAATAATACCACCAAATAAAAGTACCAATAATAGCGCCAAATAATAGCAGCAATAATAACGCCAATATATTAATAGCGCCAAATAATAGCGCCAATATAGTCATAATAGCGCCAATATAAAATAACGCCAAATAATAGCGCCAATATATTCAAAATAGTGCCAATAATAGCGCCAATAATAGCGCCAATATATTCATAGCTCCATTTATTCATAATAGTGCCAATATATTTATAGCACAAAATAATAGCGCCAAATAATAGAGTCAAGTAATTGCGCCAAATATTTGCGTCTAATAACAGCGCCAAATAATAGCGCCACTTAATAGTGACCAATATTTTTTGGCGCAAAATATATAAATAGCACGAATATATTGCTCCAAATAATTACGCCAAATAATTGCACGAAATAATTGCGCCAAATAATTACGCCTAATAATAGTGCCAAATAATAGCACCATATAATAGCGCCAAATAGTTTTTGGAGCCAAATATTCATAATAGCGCCAAATAATAGCGCCAAATAATAGCACCAAATAATAGCACCAAATAATAGTCCCAATAATAGTGTCAAATTATGGCGCCAATATTTGGCGCTATTATTTTGCACCAAATAATAGCGCCAATATTTAAACATTCAATAATAGCCCAATATAAGCGCCAATAATAGCCCCAATAATAGTGCCAATAACAGCACCATTATATAGCACCAATAATAGCGCCAATATATTCATAGCGCCTTTTAATAGAGCCAAATAATAGCGCCATGTAATATCGCCAAATATTGGCGCCATAGAATAGCGCCATATTATAGCGCCACACAATAGCGCCAAATAATAGCGCCAATATATTCATAGCACCAAATAATTGCGCCAATATATTTCTAATAGCGCCAATATATTATAGTGCCAAATAATAGCGCCAAATATTTGTTCCAAATATTTGCGCCAAATAAATGTGCCAAATAATTGCTGCATATAATGTCGGCAAATATTTTTTGGCGCCAAATATTCATAATAGCGCTAATATATAGCGCCAAAAAATAGCGCCAAATAATAGCGCCAATAATAGCGCGAAATAATAGCACCAATAATAGCGCCAATATATTCATAATAGCGCCAATTTATAATAGCGAGAAATAATAGTGCCAATATATTCATAATAATGCCAATAATAGTGCCAAGAATAGCGCCAATATATTCATAGCACCATTTATTCATAATAGCGGAAATATATTTATAGCACAAAATAATTGTGCCTAATAATAACGCCAGATAATAGCACCAAATAATTGCGCCAAATAATTGCGCCAAATAATTGTGCCAAATAAATGCGCAAAATAATTGCGCCTAATAACAGCGCCAAATAATAGCACCATATAATAGCGCCAAATATTTTTTGGCACAAAATATATAAATAGCGCCAATATATTGCGACAAATAATTGCGCCAAATAGTTGCGCCTAATAATAGCACCAAATAATAGCACCATATAATAGCGCCAAATATTTTTTGGAGCCAAATATTCATAATAGCGCCAAATAATAGTGCCAAATAATAGCGCCAATAATAGTGTCAAATTATGGCACCAATAATCGTGCCAGTATTTTGAGCCAAATAATAGCACTAATATTTAAACATTCAATAATAGCGCCAATAAAAGCACCAATAACAGCACCAATAATAGCGTCAATAATAGTGCCAATATATAGCGCCAATAATACCGCCGATATATTCATAGCACCATTTTATAATACCAAATAATTGCGCCACATTATAGCGCCAAATATTAGCGCCATATAATAGCGCCATATAATATCGCCAAATAATAGCGTCATATAATAGCGCCAAATATAATAGCGCCAAATAATCACGCCAATATATAGCTTCAAAAATAGCACCAATATATTGATAGCGCCATTTAATAGGGCCAAATAATAGTGCCAAATAACAATGCCAAATATTTATAATAGGACCAAATAATGGCACCAAATAATAGAGCCAATATTTGGTGCCAATATTTCGCACTAATAATATTTAGCGCCAATATTTGGGGCCAATATTTGGCACTATTATTTGATGCCAAATAATAGCGCCAATATTTTAACATTCAATAATAGCACCAAATAATCATAATAGTGCCAATATTTTAACATTTAATATATTTTCAGTGTTATTTTAACATTCAATATAATAGCACCAAATATATTTTCATTGTTATTTTAATATTTATAATAGCACCAATATTTTAATAGTGCCAATATTTTAATAGCACCAATAATAGTGCCAAATAAGAGCGCCAAATATTATTTGGCGCCAAATAATAGCGCAAAATAATAGTGCCAAGAAATAGCGCCAAAAAATAGCGCCAATATTTTAACATTCATTAATATCGCCAAATATTCATAATAGTGCCAATATATTAATAGAGGCAAATAATTTCTCCTAATAATAGCACTAATTAATTGCACCAAATAATTGCGTCAAATATTTGCGCCAAATATTTTTCGGCGCCAAATATTCATAATAGCGCCAAAAAATAGTGCCATATAATAGTGTCAATAATAGCACCAAATAATAGCACCAATAATAGCGCCAATATATTCATAGCACCAAATAATAGCGCCAATATATTATAGCGCCAAATAATAGTGCCAATATATTCATAATAGTTCTAATAACAGCGCCAATATATTCACAGCGACAATATATTCATAGCGCCATTTATTCATAATAACGCCAATATATTTATAGTGCCAAATAATTGGGACTAAGAATAGCGCAAAATAATAGTGCCAAATAATAGCACCAATATTTTAATATTCATTAATAGCGCCAATATATTAATAGCGCCAAATAATAGCGCCTAATAATAGCGCCAAATAATTGCGCCAAATAATTGCGCCAAATATTTTCGTCAAATAACTACGCCAAATAATAGCGCCAAATAATAGCGCCAAATAATTGTGCCAAATAATAGCGCCATATAATAGCCCCAAATATTTTTTGGCGCCAAATATTCATAATATCTTCAAAAAATAGCGCTAATAATAGCGCCAAATAATAACACCAATAATAGCACCAATATATTCATGGCGCCAAATAATAGCGCCAATATATTCATAATAGTGTCAATATATAATAGCGCAAATATATTCATAATAGTTCCAATAATAGCACCAATAATGGCACCAATATATTCATAGCGCCCTTTATTCATAATAGCGCCAATATATTTATAGCGCAAAATAATTGCGCCAAATAATAGCACCAAATAATAGCACCAAATAATTGTCTCAAATAATTGCGCCAAGTAATTGCACCAAATAATGGTGCAAAATAATTGCACCAAACAACAGTGCCAAATAATAGCACCATATAATAGCACCAAGTATTTTTTGGCACAAAATATATAAATAGCACCAATATATTGCACCAAATAATTGTGCCACATAATTGTGGCAAATAATGGCGTCTAAGAATAGTGCCAAATAATAGCGCCAAATATTTTTTGGTGCCAAATATTCATAATCGTGCCAAATAATTTCGCCAATAATAGCGTCAAATTATGGTGCAAATAATCGAGCTAATATTTGGGGCTATTATTTTGCAGCAAATAATAGTGCCAATATTTAAACATTCAATAATAGTGCCAATAAAAGCACCAATAACAGCACCAATAATAGCGCCAATATGTTCATAGCGCCATTTAATAACTCCAAATAATAGCGCCATATAATAGCACCAAATATTAGCACCATATAATAGCGCCATATAATAGAACCAAATCATAGCGCCAAATAATAGCGTCAAAAATAATGGCGCCAATATATAGCGCCAATAATAGCACCAATATATTCACAGCGCCATTTAATAGGTCCAAATAATAGCACCATATAATTGCACCAAATATTAGCGCCATATAATAGTGCAAAATAATAGCGCCATATAATAGTGCCAAATAATAGTGCCATATAATAGCGCCAAATATAATAGCGCCAAATAATAGCGCCAGATAATAGCTTCAAATAATAGCGCCACAAAAAATCGCAAAATAGTAGCACCAAATATTTGTTGCCAAATATTCATAATATGGCCAAATAACAGTGCAAATAATAGTGCCAAATAATAGAGCCAAATATTCATTATAGCGCCAAATATTTGGCACCATATATTCATAGTAGCGCCAAATATTTTTTGGCACCAAATATTCATAATAGCACCAAAATATAGCGCTAATAAAAGCGCCAAATAATAGCGCCAATATTTGGCGCCAAATAATAGCGCCAATATTTTAACATTAAATAATAGCGCCAAATATTCATAATAGCTCCAATATTTTAACATTTAATATCTTTTTAGTGTTATTTTAACATTCAATACAATTGCGCCAAATATATTTTTAGTGTTATTTTAATATTCATAATAGCGCCAAGATTTTAATAGTGCAAATATTTTAATAGCGCCAATAATAGCGCCAAATAATGGCGCCAAATATTATTTGGCGCCAAATAATAGCGCCAAATAATAGAACCAAATAATAGCGCCAATATTTTACCATTCATTAATAACGCCAAATATTCATAATAGTGCCAATATATTAATAGCGGAAAATAATTGCGCCTAATAATATCTCCAAATAATTGAGCCAAATATTTGCGCCAAATAACTGCGTCAAATAAGAGTGCCAAATAATAGCCCCATATAATAGCGCCAATAATAGCGCCAAATAATAGCGCAAAATAATAGCGCCAATAATAGCGCCAATATATTCATAGCACCAAACAATAGCGCCAATATATTCATAATAGCGCCAATATATAATAGCGCCAAATAATAGCGTCAGGATATTCATAATAGTACCAATATTAGCGCCAATATATTCATAGCTCCATTTATTCATAATAGTGCCAATATATTTATAGCGCCAAATAATTTCGCCTAACAATAGAACCAATCAATAGCGCCAAATAATTGCGCTAATATTTTAACATTCATTAATAGCACCAATATATTAATAGTGCAAAATAATTGCGCCAAATATTTGCGCCAAATATTTGTGCCAAATAGCGGCACCAAATAATAGCGCCAAATAATACTGCCAAATAATTTCACCATATAATAGCACCAACTATTTTTTGGCACCAAATATTCATAATAGCGCCAAGAAATAGCGTCTTAAAATAGCGCCAAATAATTACATCTAATAATAGCGCCAAATAATAGTGCCATATAATAGCGCCAAATATTCATAATAGTGCCAAATAATAGCGCCAAAATAATAGCGCCAAAATAATAGCGCCAAATAATAGCGCTAATTATAGCGTCAAATTATGGCGCCAATAATCGCGCCAATATTTGGCACCAATATTTGGCGCTATTATTTTGCGCCAAATAATTGCACCAATATTTAAACATTCAATAATAGCGCCAATAAAAGCGCCAATAAGAGCACCAATAATAGCGCCAATAGTAGTGCCAATATATAGCGCCAATAATAGCGCCAATATATTCATAGCGCCAAATAATAGTGCCTTATAATAGCGTCAAATATTAGTGCCATATAATAGGGCCATATAATAGCACCATATAATAGCGCCAAATAATAGTGCCATATAATAGCGCTTAATATAATAGCGCCAATATACATCGCCAATAATAGCACCAATATATTCATAGCGTCATTTAATAGGGCAAAATAATAGCGCCATATAATAGCGCCAAATATTGGCATCATATAATAGCGCCAAATATTAGCGCCATATAATAGCGCCAAATAATAGGGGCATATAATAGCGCCAAATATAATAATGCCAAATAATAGCGCCAAATAATAGTGCCAAATAATAGTGCCAAATAATATCGCCAAATAATAGCACCAAATATTTGGCGCCAAATATTCATTATAGCGCCAAATAATAGTGCCAAATAATAGCGCCAATAATAGCGCCAAATAATAGAGCCAACTATTCATAAAAGCGCCATATATTTGGCGCCATATATTCATAGTAGCGCCAAATATTTTTTAGTGCCAAATATTCATAATAGAGCCAAATTATATTGCCAATAAAAGCGCCAAATAATAGCGCCAATAACAGTGCCAATACTTGGTGCCAATATTTGGCACCAATAATATTTGGCGCTATTATTTCGCGCCAAATAATAGCGCCAATATTTTAACATTCAATAATAGCGCCAAATATTCATAATAGCACCAATATTTTAACATTTAATATATTTTCAGTGTTATTTTAACATTCAATATAATAGCGCCAAATATATTTTCAGTGTTATTTTAATATTCATAATAGTGCCAATATTTTAATAGTGCCAATAATAGCACCAAATATTATTTTTTCCAAAAAAATAGCACCAAATAATAGCTCCAAAAAATAGAGCCAATATTTTAACATTAATTAATAGCGCCAAAGATTCATAATAGCACCAATATATTAATAGCGGAAAATAATTGCGCCTAATAATAGTGCCAAATAATAGCGCCAAATAAGTTCGCCAAATATTTGCGCTAAATAACTACGCCAAATAATAGTGCCAAATAATAGCGCCAAATAATAGCGCCAAATATTTTTTGCGCCAAATATTCATAATAGCACCAAAAAATAGCATCATATAATAGCGCCAATATTATCACCAAATAATAGCCCCAATATATTCATAGCGCAAATATATAATAGCACCAATATATTCATAATAGTGCCAATAATAGCGCCAATATATTCATAGCGTTGTTTATACGTAATAGCGCCAATATATTTATAACGTAAAATAATTACACATAATAAATGCGCCAAATAATTGCGCCCAATAATTGCACAAAATAATTGCGCCTAATAACAGTGCCAAATAATAACGCCATATAATAGCACCAAATATTTTTTAGCACAAAATAGCGCCAATATATTTTGCAAAATAATTACGCCAAATACTTATGCCTAATAATAGCACCAAATAATAGCGCCATATAAAAGCGCCAAATATTTTTTGGCGCCAAATATTCATAATAGCGCCAAATAATAGCGCCAAATAATAGCCCCAATAATAGCATCAAATTATGGAGCCAATAATCGCGCCAATATATGGCTCTATTATTTTGCGCCAAATAATAGCGCTAATATTTAAACATTCAATAATAGCTCTAATAAAAGCGCCAATAACAGCACCAATAATAGCACCAATAATAGCGCCAATATATTAATTGCGCCATTTAATAGCGCCAAATAATAGCACCATATAATTGCGCAAAATATTAACACCATATAATAACGCCATATCATAGCACCAAATCATAGCGCCATATAATGGCGTCAAATATAATAGCGCCAAATAATAGTGCCAATATATAGCACCAATAATAGCGCCAATATATTCATTGCGCCATTTAATAGGGCCAAATAATAGCGCCATATAATAGCGCCAAATTTTAGCGCCAAATATTAGGGCCATATAATAGCGCTATATAACAACGCCAAATAATAGCGCCATATAATAGCACCAAATATAATAGCGCCAGATAATAGCGCCAAATAATATCCCCAAATAATAGCACCAAATATTTGGTACCAAATATTCATAATAGCACCACATAATAGCGCAAATAATAGCACCAAATAATAGAGCCAAATATTCATAATAGCGCCAAATATTCATAATAGCGCCAAATATTTGGCGCCATATATTCATAGTAGCGCCAAATATTTTTTGCTACCAAATATTCATAATAGCTCCAATATTTCAACATTCAATATATTTTCAATGTTATTTTAACATTGAATATAATAGCGCCAAATATATTTTCAGTGTTATTTTAATATTCATAATAGCACCAATATTTTAATGGCACCAATATTTTAATAGCGCCAATAATAGCGCCAAAGAATGGTGCCAAATATTATTTGGCACCAAATAATAGCGCCAATATTTTAACATTCATTAATAGCACCAAATATTCATAATAGTGTCAATGTATTAATAACGGCATATAATTGCGCCTAATAATACGCCAAATAATAGAGACAAATAATTGCGCCAAATAATAGAGCCAATAATAGCGCCAATATATTCATAGCGCCAAATAATAGCGCCAATATATTCCTAACTGCGCCAATATATAATAACGCAAAATAATAGCGCCAGTATATTCATAATAGTGCCGATATTTGCGCCAGTATATTCATAGCGCCATTTATTCATAATAGAGCCAATATATTTATTCCGCCAAATAACTGCACCTAATAATAGCGCCATATAATTGGGCCAAATAATTGCGCCAAATAAAAGCGCCAATATTTTAACATTCATTAACAGCGCCAAATATTCATTATAGCACCAATATATTAATAGCGCCAAATAATTGCACCTAAAAATAGCGCCAAATATTTTTCCCAAATAACTACGCCAAATAATACCACCAAATAAAAGTACCAATAATAGCGCCAAATAATAGCAGCAATAATAACGCCAATATATTAATAGCGCCAAATAATAGCGCCAATATAGTCATAATAGCGCCAATATAAAATAGCGCCAAATAATAGCGCCAATATATTCAAAATAGTGCCAATAATAGCGCCAATAATAGCGCCAATATATTCATAGCTCCATTTATTCATAATAGTGCCAATATATTTATAGCACAAAATAATAGCGCCAAATAATAGAGTCAAGTAATTGCGCCAAATATTTGCGTCTAATAACAGCGCCAAATAATAGCGCCACTTAATAGTGACCAATATTTTTTGGCGCAAAATATATAAATAGCACGAATATATTGCTCCAAATAATTACGCCAAATAATTGCACGAAATAATTGCGCCAAATAATTACGCCTAATAATAGTGCCAAATAATAGCACCATATAATAGCGCCAAATAGTTTTTGGAGCCAAATATTCATAATAGCGCCAAATAATAGCGCCAAATAATAGCACCAAATAATAGCACCAAATAATAGTGCCAATAATAGTGTCAAATTATGGCGCCAATATTTGGCGCTATTATTTTGCACCAAATAATAGCGCCAATATTTAAACATTCAATAATAGCCCAATATAAGCGCCAATAATAGCCCCAATAATAGTGCCAATAACAGCACCATTATATAGCACCAATAATAGCGCCAATATATTCATAGCGCCTTTTAATAGAGCCAAATAATAGCGCCATGTAATATCGCCAAATATTGGCGCCATAGAATAGCGCCATATTATAGCGCCACACAATAGCGCCAAATAATAGCGCCAATATATTCATAGCACCAAATAATTGCGCCAATATATTTCTAATAGCGCCAATATATTATAGTGCCAAATAATAGCGCCAAATATTTGTTCCAAATATTTGCGCCAAATAAATGTGCCAAATAATTGCTGCATATAATGTCGGAAAATATTTTTTGGCGCCAAATATTCATAATAGCGCTAATATATAGCGCCAAAAAATAGCGCCAAATAATAGCGCCAATAATAGCGCGAAATAATAGCACCAATAATAGCGCCAAATATATTCATAATAGCGCCAATTTATAATAGCGAGAAATAATAGTGCCAATATATTCATAATAATGCCAATAATAGTGCCAAGAATAGCGCCAATATATTCATAGCACCATTTATTCATAATAGCGCAAATATATTTATAGCGCAAAATAATTGTGCCTAATAATAACGCCAGATAATAGCACCAAATAATTGCGCCAAATAATTGCGCCAAATAATTGTGCCAAATAAATGCGCAAAATAATTGCGCCTAATAACAGCGCCAAATAATAGCACCATATAATAGCGCCAAATATTTTTTGGCACAAAATATATAAATAGCGCCAATATATTGCGACAAATAATTGCGCCAAATAGTTGCGCCTAATAATAACACCAAATAATAGCACCATATAATAGCGCCAAATATTTTTTGGAGCCAAATATTCATAATAGCGCCAAATAATAGTGCCAAATAATAGCGCCAATAATAGTGTCAAATTATGGCACCAATAATCGTGCCAGTATTTTGAGCCAAATAATAGCACTAATATTTAAACATTCAATAATAGCGCCAATAAAAGCACCAATAACAGCACCAATAATAGCGTCAATAATAGTGCCAATATATAGCGCCAATAATACCGCCGATATATTCATAGCACCATTTTATAATACCAAATAATTGCGCCACATTATAGCGCCAAATATTAGCGCCATATAATAGCGCCATATAATATCGCCAAATAATAGCGTCATATAATAGCGCCAAATATAATAGCGCCAAATAATCACGCCAATATATAGCTTCAAAAATAGCACCAATATATTGATAGCGCCATTTAATAGGGCCAAATAATAGTGCCAAATAACAATGCCAAATATTTATAATAGGACCAAATAATGGCACCAAATAATAGAGCCAATATTTGGTGCCAATATTTCGCACTAATAATATTTAGCGCCAATATTTGGGGCCAATATTTGGCACTATTATTTGATGCCAAATAATAGCGCCAATATTTTAACATTCAATAATAGCACCAAATAATCATAATAGTGCCAATATTTTAACATTTAATATATTTTCAGTGTTATTTTAACATTCAATATAATAGCACCAAATATATTTTCATTGTTATTTTAATATTTATAATAGCACCAATATTTTAATAGTGCCAATATTTTAATAGCACCAATAATAGTGCCAAATAAGAGCGCCAAATATTATTTGGCGCCAAATAATAGCGCAAAATAATAGTGCCAAGAAATAGCGCCAAAAAATAGCGCCAATATTTTAACATTCATTAATATCGCCAAATATTCATAATAGTGCCAATATATTAATAGAGGCAAATAATTTCGCCTAATAATAGCACTAATTAATTGCACCAAATAATTGCGTCAAATATTTGCGCCAAATATTTTTCGGCGCCAAATATTCATAATAGCGCCAAAAAATAGTGCCATATAATAGTGTCAATAATAGCACCAAATAATAGCACCAATAATAGCGCCAATATATTCATAGCACCAAATAATAGCGCCAATATATTATAGCGCCAAATAATAGTGCCAATATATTCATAATAGTTCTAATAACAGCGCCAATATATTCACAGCGACAATATATTCATAGCGCCATTTATTCATAATAACGCCAATATATTTATAGTGCCAAATAATTGCGACTAAGAATAGCGCAAAATAATAGTGCCAAATAATAGCACCAATATTTTAATATTCATTAATAGCGCCAATATATTAATAGCGCCGAATAATAGCGCCTAATAATAGCGCCAAATAATTGCGCCAAATAATTGCGCCAAATATTTTCGTCAAATAACTACGAAAAATAATAGCGCCAAATAATAGCGCCAAATAATTGTGCCAAATAATAGCGCCATATAATAGCCCCAAATATTTTTTGGCGCCAAATATTCATAATATCTTCAAAAAATAGCGCTAATAATAGCGCCAAATAATAACACCAATAATAGCACCAATATATTCATGGCGCCAAATAATAGCGCCAATATATTCATAATAGTGTCAATATATAATAGCGCAAATATATTCATAATAGTTCCAATAATAGCACCAATAATGGCACCAATATATTCATAGCGCCCTTTATTCATAATAGCGCCAATATATTTATAGCGCAAAATAATTGCGCCAAATAATAGCACCAAATAATAGCACCAAATAATTGTCTCAAATAATTGCGCCAAGTAATTGCACCAAATAATGGTGCAAAATAATTGCACCAAACAACAGTGCCAAATAATAGCACCATATAATAGCACCAAGTATTTTTTGGCACAAAATATATAAATAGCACCAATATATTGCACCAAATAATTGTGCCACATAATTGTGGCAAATAATGGCGTCTAAGAATAATGCCAAATAATAGCGCCATATAATAGCGCCAAATATTTTTTGGTGCCAAATATTCATAATCGTGCCAAATAATTTCGCCAATAATAGCGTCAAATTATGGTGCAAATAATCGAGCTAATATTTGGGGCTATTATTTTGCAGCAAATAATAGTGCCAATATTTAAACATTCAATAATAGTGCCAATAAAAGCACCAATAACAGCACCAATAATAGCGCCAATATGTTCATAGCGCCATTTAATAACTCCAAATAATAGCGCCATATAATAGCACCAAATATTAGCACCATATAATAGCGCCATATAATAGAACCAAATCATAGCGCCAAATAATAGCGTCAAAAATAATGGCGCCAATATATAGCGCCAATAATAGCACCAATATATTCACAGCGCCATTTAATAGGTCCAAATAATAGCACCATATAATTGCACCAAATATTAGCGCCATATAATAGTGCAAAATAATAGCGCCATATAATAGTGCCAAATAATAGTGCCATATAATAGCGCCAAATATAATAGCGCCAAATAATAGCGCCAGATAATAGCTTCAAATAATAGCGCCACAAAAAATCGCAAAATAGTAGCACCAAATATTTGTTGCCAAATATTCATAATATGGCCAAATAACAGTGCAAATAATAGTGCCAAATAATAGAGCCAAATATTCATTATAGCGCCAAATATTTGGCACCATATATTCATAGTAGCGCCAAATATTTTTTGGCACCAAATATTCATAATAGCACCAAAATATAGCGCTAATAAAAGTGCCAAATAATAGCGCCAATATTTGGCGCCAAATAATAGCGCCAATATTTTAACATTAAATAATAGCGCCAAATATTCATAATAGCTCCAATATTTTAACATTTAATATCTTTTTAGTGTTATTTTAACATTCAATACAATTGCGCCAAATATATTTTTAGTGTTATTTTAATATTCATAATAGCGCCAAGATTTTAATAGTGCAAATATTTTAATAGCGCCAATAATAGCGCCAAATAATGGCGCCAAATATTATTTGGCGCCAAATAATAGCGCCAAATAATAGAACCAAATAATAGCGCCAATATTTTACCATTCATTAATAACGCCAAATATTCATAATAGTGCCAATATATTAATAGCGGAAAATAATTGCGCCTAATAATATCTCCAAAGAATTGAGCCAAATATTTGCGCCAAATAACTGCGTCAAATAAGAGTGCCAAATAATAGCCCCATATAATAGCGCCAATAATAGCGCCAAATAATAGCGCAAAATAATAGCGCCAATAATAGCGCCAATATATTCATAGCACCAAACAATAGCGCCAATATATTCATAATAGCGCCAATATATAATAGCGCCAAATAATAGCGTCAGGATATTCATAATAGTACCAATATTAGCGCCAATATATTCATAGCTCCATTTATTCATAATAGTGCCAATATATTTATAGCGCCAAATAATTTCGCCTAACAATAGAACCAATCAATAGCGCCAAATAATTGCGCTAATATTTTAACATTCATTAATAGCACCAATATATTAATAGTGCAAAATAATTGCGCCAAATATTTGCGCCAAATATTTGTGCCAAATAGCGGCACCAAATAATTGCGCCAAATAATACTGCCAAATAATTGCACCATATAATAGCACCAACTATTTTTTGGCACCAAATATTCATAATAGCGCCAAGAAATAGCGTCTTAAAATAGCGCCAAATAATTACATCTAATAATAGCGCCAAATAATAGTGCCATATAATAGCGCCAAATATTCATAATAGTGCCAAATAATAGCGCCAAAATAATAGCGCCAAATAATAGCGCTAATTATAGCGTCAAATTATGGCGCCAATAATCGCGCCAATATTTGGCACCAATATTTGGCGCTATTATTTTGCGCCAAATAATTGCGCCAATATTTAAACATTCAATAATAGCGCCAATAAAAGCGCCAATAAGAGCACCAATAATAGCGCCAATAGTAGTGCCAATATATAGCGCCAATAATAGCGCCAATATATTCATAGCGCCAAATAATAGTGCCTTATAATAGCGTCAAATATTAGTGCCATATAATAGGGTCATATAATAGCACCATATAATAGCGCCAAATAATAGTGCCATATAATAGCGCTTAATATAATAGCGCCAATATACATCGCCAATAATAGCACCAATATATTCATAGCGTCATTTAATAGGGCAAAATAATAGCGCCATATAATAGCGCCAAATATTGGCATCATATAATAGCGCCAAATATTAGCGCCATATAATAGCGCCAAATAATAGGGGCATATAATAGCGCCAAATATAATAATGCCAAATAATAGCGCCAAATAATAGTGCCAAATAATAGTGCCAAATAATATCGCCAAATAATAGCACCAAATATTTGGCGCCAAATATTCATTATAGCGCCAAATAATAGTGCCAAATAATAGCGCCAATAATAGCGCCAAATAATAGAGCCAACTATTCATAAAAGCGCCATATATTTGGCGCCATATATTCATAGTAGCGCCAAATATTTTTTAGTGCCAAATATTCATAATAGAGCCAAATTATATTGCCAATAAAAGCGCCAAATAATAGCGCCAATAACAGTGCCAATACTTGGTGCCAATATTTGGCACCAATAATATTTGGCGCTATTATTTCGCGCCAAATAATAGCGCCAATATTTTAACATTCAATAATAGCGCCAAATATTCATAATAGCACCCATATTTTAACATTTAATATATTTTCAGTGTTATTTTAACATTCAATATAATAGCGCCAAATATATTTTCAGTGTTATTTTAATATTCATAATAGTGCCAATATTTTAATAGTGCCAATAATAGCACCAAATATTATTTTTTCCAAAAAAATAGCACCAAATAATAGCTCCAAAAAATAGAGCCAATATTTTAACATTAATTAATAGCGCCAAAGATTCATAATAGCACCAATATATTAATAGCGGAAAATAATTGCGCCTAATAATAGTGCCAAATAATAGCGCCAAATAAGTTCGCCAAATATTTGCGCTAAATAACTACGCCAAATAATAGTGCCAAATAATAGCGCCAAATAATAGCGCCAAATATTTTTTTGCGCCAAATATTCATAATAGCACCAAAAAATAGCATCATATAATAGCGCCAATATTATCACCAAATAATAGCCCCAATATATTCATAGCGCAAATATATAATAGCACCAATATATTCATAATAGTGCCAATAATAGCGCCAATATATTCATAGCGCTGTTTATACGTAATAGCGCCAATATATTTATAACGTAAAATAATTACACATAATAAATGCGCCAAATAATTGCGCCCAATAATTGCACAAAATAATTGCGCCTAATAACAGTGCCAAATAATAACGCCATATAATAGCACCAAATATTTTTTAGCACAAAATATACAAATAGCGCCAATATATTTTGCCAAATAATTGCGCCAAATAATTGCGCCTAATAATAGCGCCAAATAATAGTGCCATATAATTGCGCCAAATATTTTTTTGCGCCAAATATTCATAATAGCGCCAAATAATAGCCCCAATAATAACATCAAATTATGGCGCCAATATTTGCGCCAATATTTGGCACCAAATAATAGCGCCAACATTTAATAATTCAAGAATAGTGCCAATAAAAGCACCAATAATAGAGCCAAATATTCATAATAGCGCCAAATAATAGGGCCAAATAATAGAGCCATATAATAGCACCAAATAATAGCGCCATATAATAGTGCCAAATAATAGCGTCAAATATTAGCGCCATATAATAGCACCATATAATAATGCTAAATAATAGCGCCATTTAATAGCGCCAAATATAATTGTGCCAAATAATAGCACCAAATAATAGCGCCAAATAATATCGCCAAATAATAGCGCCAAATATTTCGCGCCATATATTCATAATAGCGCCAAATAATAGCACCAATAATAGTGCCAAATAATAGAGCCAAATATTCATAATAGTGCCAAATAATAGTGCCAAATTATAGCACCAATAAAAGAGACAATATTTGGCGCCAATATTTGGCACCAATACTTGGCGCCAATATTTTGCGCTATTATTTGGCGCCAAATAATAGCTCCAATATTTTGACATTCAATAATAGCGCCAAATATTGCAAATAGCGCCAATATTTTAACATTCAATATATTTTCAGTGTTATTTTATTATTCAATATAATAGCGCCAAATATATATTCAGTGTTATTTTAATATTCATAATAGCGCCAATATTTTAATAGCGCCAATATTTTAATAGGGCCAAATAAGAGCACCAAATATTATTTGGCGCCAAATAATAGCGCCAAATAATAGCGCCCAAAAATAGCGCCAAAACATTGCACCAAAATTTTAACCTTCATTAATTGCGCCAAATATTCATAATAGCGCCAATATATTAATAGGGGCAAATAATTGTGACTAATAATAGCGCCAAAAAATAGCGCCAAATATTTTATGGCGCCAAATATTCATAATAGCGCCAAAAAATAGCGCCTAAAAATAGCGCCATATAATAGTTCCAGTCATAGCAACAAATATTAGCGCAAATAATAGCGCCAATATATTCATATGACCAAATAATAGCGCCAATATATTCATAATAGCGCCAATATATTATAGCGTCAAATAATAGAGCCAGTATATTCATAATAGTGCCAATAATAGCGCCAATAACAACGCCAATATTTTCATAGTGCCATTTATTCATAATAGCGCCAATATATTTATAGCGCCAAATAATTTCACCTAATAATAGCACCAAATAATTGCGCCAAATAATAGTGCCAATATTTTAACATTCATTAATAGCACCAAATATTTATAACAACGCCAAATAAGTGCGCCTAATAATAGCGCCAAATAATATTGCCAAATAAGTGCGCCAAATATTTGAGCCAAATAACTGCACCAAATAATAGCACCAAATAATAGCACCAAATAATAGCACAATATAATAGCGTCAAATACTTTTTAGCGCCAAATATTCATAATAAAGCCAAAAAATAGCGCCAAAAAATTGCAAAAAAAATAGCGCCAATAATAGCTCCGAATAATAGCGCCAATAATAGCGCCAATATATTCATAGCTCCAAATAATAGCGCCAATATATTCATAATAGCCCCAATATATAATAGCGGCAAATAATAGCCCCAATATATTCATAATAGTGCCAATAATAGCGCCAATAATAACGCCAATATATTCATAGTTCCATTTATTCATAATAGATCCAATATATTTATAGTACAAAACAATTGTGCTTATAAATTGCGCAAAATAATAGCGCCAAATTATTGCGCCAAATAATTGGGCCAAATAATTGTGCAAAATAATTGCGCCTAATAACAACGTCAAATAATAGCGCCATATAATAGCGCCAAATATTTTTTGGCACAAAATATATAAATAGCGCCAATATATTGCGCCAAATAATTGCGCCAAATAATTTTGCCAGATAATTGCGCTAAATACTTACGCCTAATAATAGCACCAAATAATAGCATCATGTAGAAGTGTCAAATATTTTTTGGCACCAAATATTCATAATAACGCCAAATAATAGCGCCAAATAATATCCCCAATAATAGCATCAAATTATGGCGCCAATAATTGCGCCAATATTTGGCTCTATTATTTTGCGCGAAATAATAGCGCCAATATTTAAACATTGAATAATAGCTCTAATAAAAGCGCCAATAACAGCACCAATAATAGCACCAATAATAGCGCCAATATATTAATAGCGTCATTTAATAGCGCCAAATAATAGCGCCAAATATTAACACCATATAATAGCGTCATATAATAGCACCAAATCATAGCTCCATATAATGGCGCCAAATATAATAACGCCAAATAATAGTGCCAATATATAGCGCCAATAATAGCGCCAATATATTCATAGCATCATTTAATAAGGCCAAATAATAGCGCCATATAATAGCGCCAAATATTAGCGCCAAATATTAGAGCCATATAATAGCGCTATAAAATAGTGCTATATAACAGTGCAAAATAATTGTGCCAAATAATTGCGCCTAATAATAGCGCCAAATAATAGCTCCATATAATAGCGCCAAATATTTTTTGGCCCCAAATATTCATAATAGCGCCAAAAAATAGCGCAAAAAAATAGCGCCATATAATATCACCAATCATAGCGCCAAATAATAGCGCCAATAATAGCACAAATATATTCATTGCGCCAAATAATAGCGCCAATATATTCATTGCGCCAAATAATAGCGCCAATATATTAATTGCACCAAATAATAGCGCCAATATATTCCTAATAGCGACAATATATTATAGCGCCAAATAATAGCACCAATATATTCATAATAGTTCCAATAATATCACCAATATATTCACAGCACCATTTATTCATAATAGCGCCAATATATTTATAGTGCTAAATAATTGCGCCTAATAATTGTGAAAAATTATAGTGTCAATATTTTAACATTCATTAATAGCACCAAATATTCATAATAGAACCAATATATTGATAGCACCAAATAAGTGCGCCTATTAATAGCGCCAAATAATAGTGCCAAATAAGTGTGCCACATATTTGAGCCAAATAACTGCGCCAAATAATAGCGGCAAATAATAGCCCCATACAATTGTGCCAAATATTTTTTGGCACCAAATATTCATACTAGCGCCAAAAAATAGAACCAGAAAATAGCACCAAAAAATAGCGCCAATAATAGCGCCAATATATTCATAGCGCCAATATATTCATAATAGCGCCAATATATAATAGAGCCAAATAATAGTGCCAATATATTCATAATTGTGCCAATAATAGCGCCAATATATTCATAGAGCCATTTATTCATAATAGCGCCAATATATTTATAGCACAAAAATAATTGCGCCTAATAATAGCGCCAAATAATAGCGCCAAATAATTGCGCCAAATAATTGTGCCAAATAATAGTGCCAATATTTTAACATTCATTAATAGCGCCAAATATTAATAATAGCACCGATATATTAATAGCGCCAAATAACTGAGCCTAATAATAGCGCCAAATAATTGCGCCAAATAATACCGCCAAATAATAGTGCCATATAATGGTGCCAAATATTTTTAGGCGCCAAATATTCATAATAGCGCCAAAAAATAGCGCAAAAAAATAGCGCCAATAATAGAACCAATATATTCATAGCGCCAAATAATAGCGCCAATATATTCATAATAGTGCCAATATATTCATAATAGTGCCAATAATAGTGCCAATAATAGCGTCAATATATTCATAGCTCCATTTATTCATAATAGCGCCAATATATTTATGGCGCAAAATAATAGCGCCAAATAATAGCCCCAAATAATAGCGCCAAATAATTGCCCAAAATAATTGCGCAAAATAATTACGCCAAATAATTGGGCCAAATAATTCCGCCTAATAACAGCGCCAAATACTAGCGCAATGTAATAGCGCCAAATATTTTTTGGCGCAAAATATATAAATAGAACCAATATATTGCACCAAATATTTGCGCCAAACAATTGCACCAAATAATTGCGCCAAATAATCGCGCTTAATAATAGCGCCAAATAATAGCACCATCTAATAGCGTTAAATTATGGCGCCAATAATCGCGCCAATATTTGGCGCCAGTACTTGGTGCTATTATTTTGCGCCAAATAATAGCGCCAATTTTTAAACGTTCAATATTAGCATCAATAAAAGCGCCAATAACAGCACCAATAATAGCGCCAATAATAGTGCCATTATATAGCGCCAATAATAGCACCAATATATTCATAGCGCCATTTAATAGCGCCAAATAATAGCGCCATATAATTGTGAAAAATATTGGTGCCATATAATAGCGCCATATAATAGCGCCAAATAATGGTGCCATATAGTAGTGTCAAATATAATAGCGCCAAATAATAGCGCCATTATAGCGCCAATAATATCACCAATAAATTCATAGCGCCATTTAATAGGGCCAAATAATAGCGCCATATAATAGCGCCAAATATTAGCGTCATATAATAGCGCGATATAATAGCGTCATATAATAGCACCAAATAATAGCGCCATATAATAGCGCCGAATATAATAGCGCCAAATAATAGCGCCATATAATAGCGCCAAATATTAGCGCCATATAACAGCATGATATAATAGCGCCATATAATCGCTCCAAATAATAGCAACATATAATAGCGCTAAATAATAGAGTCAAATAATTTCGCCAAATAATAGCACCAAATATTTGGTGCCAAATATTCATAATTGCGCCAAATGATAGAGCCAAATAATAGCGCCAATAATGGCGCCAAATAATAGAGCCAAATATTCATAATAGCGCCAAATATTTGGCGCTATATATTCATAGTAGCACCAAATATATTTTGGCGCCAAGTATTCATAATAGCGCCAAATAATAGTGCCAAATTATAGCGCCAATAAAAGCACCAAAAAATTGTGCCAATAATAGCGCCAATATTTAGCGCCAATATTTAAACATTCAATAATAGCGCTAAATATTCATAATAGCGCTAATATTTTAAAATTCAATATATTTTCATTGTTATTTTAACATTCAATATAATAGCGCCAAATATATTTTCAGTGTTATTTTAATATTCATAATAACGCTAATATTTTAATAGCGCCAATATTTTAATAGCACCAATAATAGTGCCAAATAATAGCGCCAAATATTATTTGACACCAAATAATAGCGCCAAAAAATAGCGCCAATATTTTAACATTCATTAATAGCACCAAATATTCATAATAGCTCCCATATATTAATAGCGGCAAATAATTGCTTCTAATAAAAGCGCCAAATAATAGGTCCAAATAATTGCGCCAAATAACTGCGCCAAATAACTGCGCCATATAATAGTGCCAAATATTTTTTGGCGCCAAATATTCATAATAGCGCAAAAAAATAGCGCCATATATTTTTTGGCACCAAATATTCATTATAGCGCCAAATAATAGCACCAATAATAGCATCAAATTATGGTGCCAATAATCACGCCAATATTTGGCACTAATAATAGCGCCATATAATAGCGCCAAATTCTGGCGCCAATAATAGCGCCAAATAATAGCGCCATATAGTAGCGCGAAATATAATAGCACCAAATAATAGTGCCAATATATAGCGCCAATAATATTGTCAATATATTCAAAGCGCCATTTAATGTGGCCAAATAATAGCGCCATATAATAGCGTCAAATTTTGGCGCTAATAACAGCGCCATATAATAGCGTCAAATTATGGCGCTAATAATAGTGTCATATAATAGCGCCAAATATTGACGCCATATAATAGCCCCATATAATAGCGTCAAACAATAGCGCCATATAGTAGCACCAAATATAATAGCGCCAAATAATTACACCAATATATAGCGACAATAATATCACCAATATATTCATAGCGCCATTTAATAGTGCCAAATAATAGCGCCATATAATAGCGCCAAATATTAGCGCCATATAATAGCGCGATATAATAGCGCCATATAATAGCACCAAATAATAGCGCTATATAATAGCGCCAAATATAATAGCGCAAAATAATTTTACCAAATAATAGCGCCAAATAATAGCCCCAATAATGGTTCCAAATAATAGAGCCATATATTCATAGTAACGCCAAATATTTTTTGGCACCAAATATTCATAGTAGCGCCAATATTTTGACAATCAATAATAGCACCAAATATTCATAATAGCGCCAATATTTTAACAGTGAATATACTTTCAGTGTTATTTTTACATTCAATATAATAGCGCCAAATATATTTTCAGTGTTATTTTAATATTCATAATTGCGCCAACATTTTAATAGCGCCAATATTTTAATAGCACCAATAATAACGCCAAATAATAGTGCCAAATATTATTTGGCCCCAAATAATATCGCTAAATAATAACGCCAAATAATAGCGCCAATATTTTAACATTCATTAATAGCTCCAAATATTTATAATAGCGCTAATATATTAATAGCGGCAAATAATTGCACCTAACAATAGTTCCAAATAATAGCGCCAAATAATTGCGCCAAATAACAGCGCCAAATATCTGCGCCAAATAATAGCGTCATATAATAGCGCCAAATATTCATAATAGCGCCAAAAAATAGCGCCATATAATTGTGCCAATAATAGCGCCAATATATTCATATCCCCAAATAATAGCACCAATATATAATAGCGCCAAATAATAGCCATAGAATATTCATAATAGTGCCAATAATAGTGCCAATATATTCATAACGTCATTTATTCATAATAGCAGTAATATATTTATAGCTCTAAATAATTGCGCCTAATAATAGTGTCAAATAATTGTGCCAAATAATAACGCTAATATTTTAACAATCATTAATTTCGCCAAATATTCATAATAGCGCCAATATATTAATAGCGCCAAATAATTACTCCTAATAAAAGTGCCAAAAAATAGCGCCAAATAACAGCGCCAAATAAGAGCGCCAAATAATAGTACCAAATAATAGCGCCAAATAATAGCGTCATATAATTGCGCCAAATATTTTTTGGCACCAAATATTCACAATAACACTAAAAAATAGCGCCAAAAAATATCGCCAAATAATAGCGCCAAAAAATAGCCCCAATAATAGCGCCAATATATTCGTAGCGCCAAGTAATAGCGCCAATATATTCATAATTGCACCAATATATAATTGCGCTTAATAATAGCGCCAAATAAGAGCACTAAATAATTGTGCCAAATAACTACGCTAAATAATAGCGTCATGTAATAGCGCCAAATATTTTTTGGCACCAAATATTCATAATAGCGCCAAAAAATAGTGCCAAAAAATAGCGCCAAATAATAGCGCCAATAATAGCGCGAAATAATAGCGCGAATAATAGCACCAATATATTCATATCTCCAAATAATAGCACCAATATATTCATAATAGTGCCAATTTATAATAGCGCTAAATAATAGCACCAATATATTCATAATAGTGCCAATAATAGCGCCAATATATTCATAGAGCCAATTATTCATAATAGCGCCTATATATTTATAGCGCAAAATTATTGCGCCTAATAATAGCGCCAAATAATAGCGCCAAATAATTGCGTCAAATAATTGTGCCAAATAATTCGCCAAATAATTGTGCAAAATAATTGCGCCGAATAACAGCGCCAAATAATAGCTCCATATAATAGTGCCAAATATTTTTTGGTACAAAATATATAAATAGCACCAATATATTGCGCCAAATAATTGCACCAAATAATTGCGCTTAAAAATAGCGCCAAATATTTTTTGGCGCCAAATATTTATAATAGCGCCAAATAATTGCGCCAAATAATAACGCCAAACAATAGCTAATTATGACATCAATAATCGCGCCAATATTTGGCGCCAATATTTGGGGCCAATATTTGGCGTCAAATAATAGCGCCAATATTTAAACATTCAATAATCGCTCCAATAAATGTGCCAATAACACCACCAATAACAGCGCAAATAATGGCGCCAATATATTCATAGCACCATTTATGAGCGCCAAATAATAGCTCCATATAATGGCGCCAAATATTAGCGCCATATAATAGCGTCATATAATAGCATCATATAATAGCGCCAAATAGTAGCGCCATATAATAGCGCCAAATATAATAGCACCAAATAATCGTGCCAATATATAGTGCCAATAATAGCGCCAATATATTCATAGCGTCATTTAATAGGGCCAAATAGTTGCGCCATAGAATAGCGCCAAATATTAGGGCCATATAATAGCGCCAAATAATAGCGCCAAATAATAGCACCAAATAATATCGCCAAATAATAGCGCCAAATAATATCGCCAAATAATAGCGCCAAATATTTGGCGCCAAATATTCATAATAAAGCCAAATAATAGTGCCAATAATAGCGCCAAATAATAGAGCCAAATATTCATAATAGCACCAATTATTTGGCGCAATATATTCATAGCAGTGCGAAATATTTTTTGGCGCCAATTATTCATAATAGCGCCAAATAATATTGCCAAATTGTAGCTCCAATAAAAGCACCAAATAATAGCACCAATAATAGCGTCAATATTTGGCGCCAATATTTGGCGCAATGATTTGGCGCCAAATAATAGCGCCAATATTTTAAACTTCAATAATAGCGCAAAATATTCATAATAGCCACAATATTTTAACATTCAATATATTTTCAGTGTTAATTTAACATTCAATATAATAGCACCAAATATATTTTAAGTGTTATTTTAATATTCATAATAGCGCTAATATTTTAATAGCACCAATATTTTAACATTCATTAATAGCGCCAAATATTCATAATAGTTCCAATATATTTATAGCGGCATATAATTTCACCTAATAATAGCGCCAAATAATAGCGCTAAATAATTGGCCCAAATAATTGCGCCAAATAACTGCGCCAAATAATAGCGCCAAATAACAGCGTCAAATAATAGCACCATATAATAGCGCCAGATATTTTTTGGTGCAAAATATATTGCGCCAAATAATTGTGCCCAATAATTGTGCCAAATAATTGCGCTAAATAATTGCGCCAAATAATTGCGCCAAATAACAGCGCAAAATAATAGCACCCTATAATAGCGCCAAATATTTTTTGGCACAAAATATATAAACAGCACCAATATATTCATAGCGCCAAATAATAGTGCCAAATAATTGCGATAAATAATTGTGCCAAATAATTGCGCCTAACAATAGCGCCAAATAATTGCGCCAAATAATTGCGCCAGATAATTGCGCCAAATAAGTGCGCAAAATAATTTCTCCTGATAACAGCGGCAAATAATAGTGCCAAATATTTTTTGGCGCAAAATATATAAATAGCGCCAAATAATTGCGCCAAATATTTACGTCAAATAACTGCGCCAAATAATAGCCCCAAATAATACCGCCAAATAATGCAGCCAAATATTTTTTGGCTCCAAATATTCATAATAGCGCCAAAAATAGCACCATATAATAGTGTCAAATAATTGCGCCTAATAATAGCGCCAAATAATAGTGCCATATAATAGTGCCAAATATTTTATGGCACCAACTATTCATAATAGCGACAAATAATAGCGCCAAATAATAGCGCCAATAATAGCGTCAAATTATGGCGCCAATAATCGCGCCAATATTTGGCGCTATTATTTTGCGCCAAATAATAGCATCAATATTTAAACATTCAATAACAGCGCCAATAAAAGCGCCAATAACAACACCAATAATGGCGCCAATATATAGCACCAATAATAGTGCCAATATATTCATAGTTCCATTTAATAGCGCCAAAAAATAGCGCCATATAATAGCGCCAAATATTAGCGCCATATAATTGTGCCATATAATAGTGCCATATAATAGCGCCAAATAATAGTACCATATAATAGCGCCAAATATAATAGCGCCAATATATATCCCAAATAATAGGACCAATATATTCATAGCGCCATTTAATAGGGACAAATAATAGCACCATATAATAGAGACAAATATTAGCACCATATAATAGCGCCAAATATTAGGGCCATATAATAGCACCAAATAATAGTGCCATATAATAGCGCCAAATATAATAGCACCAAATAATAGTGCCAAATAATAGCGCCAAATAATATCTCCAAATAATAGCACCAAATATTTGGCACCAAATATTAGCGCCAATAACAACACCAATAATGGCGCCAATATATAGTGCCAATAATAGTACCAATATATTTATAGCGCCATTTAATAACATCAAACAATAGCATCATATAATAGTGCCAAATATTAGTGTCATATAATAGTTCCATATAATATCGCTATATAATAGCGCCAAATAATAGCGCCAAATATAATAGCGCCAATATATATCCCCAAAAATAGCGCCAATATATTCATAGCGCCATTTAGTAGGGAAAAATAATAGCACCATATAATAGCGCTAAATATTAGCACCATATAATAGTGCCAAATAATAGTGCCATATAATAGCGCCAAATAATAGCGCCAAATAATAGCGCCAATAATAGCGCCAAATAATAGAGCGAGATATTCATAATAGCGCCAAATATTTGGCGCCGCCAAATATTCATAATAGTGCCAAATAATAATGCCAAATTATAACGCCAATAAAAACACCAAATAATAGCGCCAATATTTGGCCCCAATAATATTTAGCACCAATATTTGGCATTAGTATTTGGCGCTATTATTTGGCACCAAATAATAGCGCCAATATTTTAACATTCAATAATAGCGCCAAATATTCATAACAGTGCCAATATTTTAACATTCAATATATTTTCAGTGATATTTTAACATTCAATATAATAGGGCCAAATATATTTTAATTTTTATTTTAATATTCATAATAGCGCTAATATTTTAATAGCGCCAATATTTTAATAACACCAATAATAGCGCCAAATAATAGCGCCAAATATTATTTTGCACCAAATAATAGCGCCAAATTTTATTTTGTGCCAAACAATAGTGCTAATATTTTAACATTAATTAAAAGCAGCAAATATTCATAATAGTGCCAATATATTAATAGCGGAAAATAATTGCGCATAATAACTGCGCCAAATAATAGCGCCAAATAATAACTCCAAATAATAGCGCCATATAATAGCGCCAAATATTTTTACGCGCCAAATATTCATAATAGCGCCAAAAAATAGCACCAAAAAATAGCACCATATAATAGGGCCGATAAAGGGCCAAATAATAGCACCAATATATTCATAGCGCCAAATAATTGTGCCAATATATTCATAACAGCGACAATATATAACAGCACCAAATAATAGCACCAATATATTCATAATAGTGCCAATAATAACGCCATATATTCATAGCGCCATTTATTCATAATAGCGCCAATATATTTATAGCGCAAAATAATTGGGCCTAATAATTGCGCCAAATAATAGCGCCAAATAATAGCGCCAAATAATTGCGCCAAATAATTCCGCCAAATAATTGTGAAAAATAATTGCGCCTAATAACAGCGCCAAATAATAGCGTCGTATAATAGCGCTAAATATTTTTTGGCGCAAAATATATAAATAGAACCAATATATTGCACCAAATAATTGCACCAAATAATTGTGCCAAATTATTGTGCCTAATAATAGCGCCAAATAATAGCGCCATATAATAGAGCCAAATATTTTTTGGTGCCAAATATTCATAATAACCCCAAATAATGGCGCCAAATAATAGCATCAAATAATAAAACCAATAATTACTTCAAATTATGGCGCCAATAATCGCTCCAATATTTGGCACCAATATTTGGTGCCAAATAATAGCACCAATGATAGCGCCAATAATAGCGCCAATATATAGCTCCAATAATATAGCCAATATATTCATAGCTCCATTTAATAGCTCCAAATATTGGCGTCATATAATAGCGCCAATTATCAGCACCATATAATAGCGCCCTATAATTGTGCCAAATAATAGCGCCATATTATAGCACCAAATAATCACGCCAATATTTAGCGCCAATATATTCATACCGCCATTTAATAGGGCCAAATAATAGCACCATATAATAGCGCCAAATATTAGTGCCAAATAATATCGCTAAATAATAGCGCCATATAATAGCGCCAAATATAATAGCGCCAAATAATAGCGCCAAATAATAGGGCTAAATAATATCGCCAAATAATAGCGCCAAATATTTGGCATCAAATATTCATAATAGCACCAAATAATAGGGCCAATAATAGCGCCAAATAATATCGCCAAATAATAGCACCAAATATTTGGCGCCAAATATTCATAATAGCGTCAAATATTTGGCGCCATATATTCATAGTAGCGTGAAATATTTTTTGGCGCCAAATATCCATAATAGAGCCAAATAATAGCGCCAATAAAAGCGCCAAATAATAGCGCCAATATTTTAACATTCAATAATAGCGTCAAATATTTATAATAGCGCCAATATTATAACATTCAAAATATTTTTAATGTTATTTTAACATTTAATATAATACAGCCAAATATATTTTCAGTGTTATTTTAATATTCATAATAGTTCCAATATTTTAATAGTGCCAATATTTTAATAGCGCCAATAATTGCGCCAAATAAGAGTGCCAAATATTATTTGGTACCAAATAATAGCGCAAAATAATAGTGCAAAAAAATAGTGTCAATATTTTAACCTTCATTAACAATGCCAAATATTCATAATAGCGCCAATATATTAATAGCGGCAAATAATTGTGCCTAATAATAGCTGTAAAGACCTGTAAAATTTAAGGAAATGTTTTTCTTAATTTTCTTTGGGATTTTACAAGAACGCAGTTTCTAACGGCACTTGATTCCGAGTCCCAGTGTGCCTGGAATTTCTATCCGAAGTTTAGCTCGGGTACGTTCAGTGAACGAACAAGCGGGAATTTCTAACTTTTTAACCGGTGGTCAGAATCAAAATTCAAGGGCACCGATGGAACCATAGCATCGGTAATTGCTTAGGAACGCCATTTCCGGAGTTGTGTTTACACGAGAGAAGTTGTTAATTTATGTGGAAGGTAAAATAAAATTTATGCAACAATTCTATTTTTACTTTAAGTGGTTTAAGATTTCGGTGGAAGTTGGGTAACTACCCAACTTCCCAAGGGAGGTTATGAGGGTGGTGGGGCCCATAGGAACCCCACCCCTTCACACTCTTAACCCTCCAAACTCACCATTAAGGGTGACAACTTGTCATGAATTAATTAAGTGGAATAATTCAAACTCTTGAAATTCAAAAGTTTATGTTATGTTAATAAAATAAGAGATGAAATTATTTTATTTTGTGGTTGGAACCTTGTTGTGTGAACTTTGGGAGAAAAGCCAAGGGACTTGAGGAACTTCTTCGTCTTCGACGAAGAACGTGAAGAACACATCGGTCTCCGACGAAGAACGCCGAGTTCTCGGAGACCGATTACGCAACGCCATGTACCGCGACGCCGTCAACGTCTTCTTCTGTGACGTCTCTTCCCGCGACGAATACTCGTTTGATGAGCCTTCGTTCGAGCTCGCACGATGTAGGGGTTTATTTATTTATTTATTTATTTTGTTCATAAATACTACCTTGTCGTTCTTCGTGAAAATACGACCATTTGCTATCGATTAACGAGAGGGGGCCGGTCCACACAAACATGGCCGAACCTCCTCCCTTATCCATGTTATTGATTCTAATGTGGTTGGAACGGAAATGGCGCGGTTCTGTCGCACCGCGCGGGATCGTGCTGCAAGTAATGCGCGGCGCCATCACGCCGCGTCGTGAAATTGAACCAAGTTGCAGCACCGTCGCGCCGGGTCGGAGAAAACATAATACACCATGGCCAGAGCGGGGCCGCGGTAGAGGGACGCGACGCCGTCACGCCGTGCTGGACAAACAAAAACTACAACCGGTTCCGGGCCACGACGGAGCAGGGTGACCGGCGGCCGGTTCTGGGCTACCGGTGTCGGAGCAAGGAGGGGACCGGCCGTCGCCGGTCCCGTGGCGGCAGAAACCGGACGGCCGGGGCGGGCTGGCCGGACACGGGGAAAGCCTGGGGTTCAAACCCCAGGCCTACCAGCTGAGCAGCCCCCATTAAGTGGGGTCGCGGTTACAAACCAGGGGGGCAGGCACCCCCCACTCCAAACGGCTCGGCCGTTTTGCCGGGTGTCGGACCAGCGCGCTGGGTGCACTGCGCCCAGGCCGAGCCGACCGGCTGGTCGGGCCGCGCCTAAGAGGGCCGGACCCAGAGCCGGTTCGGGTCGACCCTGGGGTATCGGGCCGTGTCGGACCGGGCCCGAACCCCTTAATACCGAATCTTTTCCAGTCTGACGCCCATAAGTTGTGCTACGGGCCTCCGATCGACGCACAATCAGTTGCGATGCGATCCTTGGATCGAGACGGTCGTTTCGGTATATTGCTCTCAAGGTTTAGGAATACTTTGGGTTTGGCCGGGTTGGTTCGTACACGAAACCAACTGGGCCCTTAGAGCGGAAACGTTCATATCATAAGTTCCGGACGTCCGATTGACGTGCCATCGACATTTTTGGATTCCTCATAGTGAGACAGATCTTTTGGCTTACTCCGCCCGAGGTTTGGATGCAGGTGGAGTACGGCCGGGTTGGTTTTGACTTAAAAACCAACCGGGACCCTGGGACGAAAAAGCCAATAACTCTCAGACCGGGCGTCCGATTTACGAGCCGTCTGCGATGTTGAGTTCCTGTTGACGATACAGAACTTTTGGATACATCAAATCTGGACTTTGTGTCAGTTGATGTATCAGCCTCTCGGCTCGTGGAGCGGACCCTCCCGAACAAGCTTGCTGTGTGCGGGAACCCTAGTGCTGGTTGCATTTGCGTCTGTGATGACGACGACTGTTCAGATATCCTCAGTGGATTCGACGACGAAGACTACAACACTCAGCGATCCTATGTGGATCAGTGCTACCGATCCTATGTGGGTTTGATCCTGTGTGGGTCGGCACTCAGTGGTTCTGTGTGAGTCAGCGCCTGCAGATACTGTGTGGGTCCGATCCTGTGTTGGTCTTTGTGGGAATTAGTTACCTATCGATCCTTTGTGGGTTAGATCCTATGTGGGTCATTGCGGGGATTAGTACCTATCGATCCTTTGTGGGTCCGACGGCTTAAATGAATTAGTGGATATAACTGATCATCTCTATCGTCATACGAAAAAGTATACCTGTGTGAGTTGAATCCTGTTTTGCTTTCCTAAGTGGATTGTATTGTGCTATCCTGTGTGGACTGGGTTGTACTTGGGCTCAGATGTTGGAGCCTAACGAGAATTGATGACTTAGGTATATGTATGTGCATATACCTAAGAAGTTTCGGATGTTACTTCGTGATTGCATATTTCCTTTCTGGTTTATCCTTTGTGGATTTTGGGAGACCTTTGGGGGTCTCGGGGTCCCTACTGAGTAGCTTATACTCACCCCTGCACGGGTTATGCCCGAACTATGTTGTATTGGTTACAGACGACGGACAGCGCTGATCGTGGTTGAGGCTTGCGGAGCAGGATGGTACCTAGAGGTGGACCACTGGACGGGACGTACTCGGAGTGGTCGGCTGGACCCGAGGAGCAGAGGAGGATATCTGTACTCACCCTTCAGGTAGGATTTCCAGTGGACAGCTTGGCATTGCAGCTTTACATTTCAGTTGCTGTTTTCCCTTCCAGTTGTACTTTACTTTCAGTTTGGGTTTGTATACGGGCCCACTTACTTTTCCGCACTTACTGTTGTACCCAGGTTTTACTTAGTGTTTACTACTACTGCTTACTTTCTCTATGGTGTTTGTTTACTTTAAAAAGGCAATGCCTTCCCTTTTTATCAGGAATTACGCCTTGGTGCTAGTCTCCAGCCCCTGGCCTATGGAAGGCGGGCTTGGGGTAGTCACAGCACGGGCCCCGAGGACGGGTCGTGACAAATTGTTATCAGAGGAGTTCAGTTCTACCACAGAACTTGGGAATCTGATCTTTTTCTATGTGAAGAAATAGTGTTACGTGTATTGGGTGTGGTTATCAGTCCAGGGAGTCTAGTATTGGTGCGATGACTGACGTATCCATACACTAGGACCCTGACATCTGATTTCCGAATTATTGCACGAAAACATTGATTTCATGTGTGTTCAAGTTTTCTTTGTGATTACATTATGTCATATCACCAGGTATACTATTTGTCTGTGGCGCACCTGTTTCTTTTCAGGATGGCCCCACTGAGTGACGAGGCCTCGGTGCAGGGCCCTTTGTCAGCAGAGGCACCGGCGGTAGCTCTACCCGCCGAGCCACCGATGCTTCTAGCCCCAGCCTTTGACGATGCACGTCGCCTTAGTGCACTGCATGAGTTCCAGCGCCAGCGACCACCCAGGTTCCGTGGGGAGACGGACCCCCAGGTAGCCGAGGACTGGCTGGAGGCAGTAGTGAGAGTTTTCAGGTTAGTGAGGACACCAGCAGACCTCATGGTGATCCTCGCAGCGAGCCTACTGCACGCAGCAGCAGGCAGATGGTGGAGCTTGATACTCTAGGTGCACGATGAGCCATCTCTCCTCTGGAAGGACATTGAGAGCATCTTCCGCTTGGAGTTCATCCCAGCCACCCTCTGTGTGGTGTGCATCCAAGAGCTTCTTCAGCTATGGCAGGGCAGCTTGACAGTCGCTCAGTACTCGGTGAGATTTACTGATCTCTCGCGCTACTCGAAAGACATGGTACGGGACCCATTCTTCCGGGCCCGAACCTTTGAGAAGGGATTGAGGCACGAGATCAGGGCATCGCTGATCTCCCTCAGCATTCCGACTCAGGAAGGAGTACTGGGGAGAGCCATTTTGATCGAGAGTTTTCTTGCTGATCCTTCTTCAGCAGTGAGACCTACCGTGGGGCGACACGTAGTAGAGTCTTCTGCAGCAGGCAGTCGACGGATGACTCATGGGTCCAGGAAGACCAGACCCTTAGGAAGACGACCTCAGGACACTGCCTCAGCAGTGCGGGGCACACAACGCGGAGCCAGCCTTTTGAGAGGTAGGCAGTGCTACTCGGGCGGCGTGTAGGGCCACATGGCTCGTGACTGCCCGACCCGCCATGTCGAGGAGCAACAGACAGTTGAGGGACCAGCCAGGCAGAGGTAGAGGGTCGACCGTGGCGGTCCGCAGGGAGTAGGCAGACGAGCCAGAGGAGCTGGCTGAGCAGGAGGTGGTGGGAGACACTTTGAAGCTCTACCACCACCACCACCAGGAGGTCCACCCTAGCCATAGGGAGCTGGCAGGCAGAGACAGGCACAGCTCCAGGCAGCAGAGGCCTACGACCACGGTGCACCCGAGATAATTCGAGGTACTATCTATGTTTATTCCACAATTGCGGCAGTAATTATAGACACAGGAGCGAGTCATTCATTCATAGTCGGTGCCCTTGTTCGGAGCTCGAAGATTCCTACAGAGCCGTTGGTTCAATCCTTACGGCTAGAGATTCCTACTAGAGCAGACTCGACGATTACACACTAGTGCTGGCAGTGTGAGCTTACTCTAGGAGGCAAGAGCTTCGACTGGGATCTTCTTGTAGTGGCGTCGAGGCCTTACGACGTCATCTTGGGCATGGATTGGTTGTCTACAGTCCATGCACAGATTGACTGTATTAGGCGCAAGGTGCGATGTGTACGCACCGATGGGAGCAGGTTCACCTTCACCGGCGAGAAGGGAGCCTTCACATCACATGATGGACTTCCGTAGAGGAGAGGATAACCCATCACTCACCAGTTTGCTAGCCTCATCCTAGGAGCAGTTGACGTACAGAGTCCTAGTTTTCTTGTAGTGGTGGATCAGTATGCAGATGTTTTCCCCAACGACGTCCCAGGGATACCTCCTCGTAGAGAGGTAGACCTTTATATCTACCTGTACCCCGGGACAGCCCCGATATCGACTCCAGCATATCGGATGGCCCCCACTGAGCTTCTAGAGCTACGGGTACAGTTGGAGGACTTGCAGGGCAAGGGGTTTATCTGAACCAGTGTTTCACCCTGGGCTTCCCCGATTTTGTTTGCCGAGAAGGCGGACGTGGGCTTGTGACTTTTTGTTGACTATCGTCGCCTGAACCAGGTGACAATGAGGAACAAGTATCCACTACCAAGGATTGATGACCTCTTCGATCAGCTCAAGGGAGCATGGTGTTTCTCGAAGATAGACCTCAGGTCAGGCTATCATCAGCTCACAGTTCGGGACGAGGACGTGCAGAAGACGGCCTTCAGGTGTCGGTATGGCCACTATGAGTTCTTGGTTATGCCATTTGGCATAACCAATGCTCCAGCAGTGTTCATGGCCCTCATGAACAGGATCTTTCAGCCTTACCTCGATCGATATGTCGTGGTCTTCATTGATGACATTTTGATTTACTCGACGACTGAGGAGGAGCACGCCTACCACTTGAGGGTTATACTAGACACACTCCGAGAGGACCAGCTTTATGGAAAGCTCTCGAAGTGTCAATTCTAGATACGTGAGGTCCACTTCTTGGGACACGTCATCTCTAAGGCGGGAGTTGCAGTGGATCCTGTGAAGATCGAGGCAGTGCTAGCTTGGGAGCTACCCAGGAGCGTGACAGAGGTGCGGAGTTTCTTGGGACTAGCTGGATACTACCAGAGATTTGTGCCAGACTTCTCTAGAGTTGCGGCACCACTCTCAGCATTGAAGAAGAAGGGGAAACCCTTTGTATGGTAATACAGATGTCATCAGAGCTTCTAGGAGCTGAGACAGAGATTGACCTGTGCACCTATCTTAAGGTTGCATGAGGAGGGAGTAGGGTTTGTTGTCTACTGCGATGCATCAGGGACCAGACTCGGATGTCTCCTGATGTAGGAGCGGGCCATGATCGCCAATGGATCACATCAGTTGAGGCCGCATGAGCAGAACTACGCCACTCATGACCTGGAGTTAGCCGCAGTGGTCTTCGCTCTGAAGACATGGAGACACTACATGATGGGAGAGCACTTTACAGTTTTGTCTGACCATCAGAGTCTTAGATATATCTTCTCTTAGAAGGACCTGAATCTGAGATAGCGGCGATGGCTCGAGTTCCTCCAGGACTATGACTTTGAGATAGTATATACTCTTGGGAAGGGGAACGTGGGAGACGATGCTCTCAGCAGGAGGACGGGCATTCAGCTACATGAGGAGGTGACAGAGCAGCTAGCTGCTTTGCAGATATCCATTGTGGATAAAGATGGGGCAGCTTTCCTTCAGTCTCTCACAGTCACTCCTCCACTACTGCAGAGGGTCAGAGAGGCACAGCGTGGGGACATTCACTGTGAGATGTTGCGTGTGCAGATATCCTCAGGTCAGGAACCTGATGGTTTCCCCTTTAAAGCAGAGCACAACGTCCTTTTCAGAGGACGTACCATGGTACCAGTTGCTTTACGGGAGGAAGTGCTGAGAGATTTTCACACTTCTCCTTTGGTGGTACATCCTGGAGTGTCGAAGATGTACCAGGATCTCATACAACAGCACTGGTGGCCGGGCATGAAGAAGCTTATGGCGAAGTTCGTTTCTCGATGCCTCACCTGCCAGCAGGTGAAGACAGAGCACCAGGTACCAGCAAGCTTGGTATAACCCTTGGAGGTCCCGGAGTGGAAGTGGCATGGGATATTATGGACTTCATGACTGGACTTCCACGCAATTCCAGAGGTCACGACTCTATTTGGGTGATTGTCGACCGACTCACCAATTCTGCTCACTTCTTACCCATCAGAGAGCAGGGCTCAGTGGAGAGCTAGGGACGTCTCTACGTTCAGGAGATTGTACGGATTCACTGTGTGCCATCATCTATCGTCTCCGATCGAGATGCTCGCTTTGCTTCCTGGCTTTGTAAGGGGTTGCAGGAGGCGTTCGGGACGCAGCTACTTCTGGGCACTGCCTTTCACCCTCAGACAGACGGTCAGACGGAGAGGACGATTCAAACTCTAAAGGACATGCTTCGTGCATGTTTCCTAGACTTTGGTCACAGCTGGGAGGACCACAAACCCTTGGTGGAGTTTTCGTACAACAACAGTTACCACTCAACCATCAGGATGGAACCATACGAGGCGTTGTATGGACAACCTTGCAGATCTCCTTTGTGCTGGACAGACCCTGGGGAGTCAGCACTTGTGGGACAAGAGATGGTACAGGCCATGACAGAGAAGGCCCAGGTCATCCAGGAATGGATGAGGACAACTCAGAGCCGGCAGAAGTCTTATGCTGACAGGAGGCAGAGGCCACTAGAGTTCGAGGATGGCGACCACGTCTTCTTGCGTGTCTCACCTCGACGTGGATTAAGAAGATTTGTCCGATTGGCAAGTTGTCTCCTAGCTTCATCGGACCCTTCCAAGTCCTCAGCAGGATCGGCGAGGTGGCTTATCGCCTAGCTCTACCACCTCAGTTGCACCCGGTGCACGACGTCTTCCACGTATCTCAGCTGAGGAGATACGTGCACGACCAGACATAGATCATTGACCATGGGGAGATAGACATTGATGATGGGGCGACTTTTACGGAGGACCCAGTGGAGATCAAGGATCGACAGGAGTGGGTCCTACGTGGATGGTCAATTCCTCTAGTGCGCATCAGATGGCAGCACGGGAACCTCCAGGAGAGCACTTGGGAGCGGGAGGCTCAGATGCGTGCTCAGTACCCACTTTTGTTTCCCTAGCTTATGATTTATCTTTACGGGGACGTAAAGCCCTGAGGTGGGAGTAAAGTAAAGACCCATAAAATTAAAGGGAAATTTTTTCTTAATTTTATTTGGTATTTTACAAGAACGCAGTTTCTGACGGCACTTGATTCCGAGGCCCGGTGTGCCTGTAATTTCTATCCGAATTTTTGCTCGGGTACGTTCAGTGAACGAACAAGCGGGAATTTCTAACTTTTGAACTGGTGCTCAGAATCGAATTCCGAGGGCACCGATGGAACCATAGCACCAGTAATTTCTTAGGAACGCCATTTCTGGAGTTGCGTTTACATGAGAGAAGTTGTTAATTTATGTGGAAGGTAAAATAAAATTTATGCAACAATTTTATTTCTAATTTAAGTGGTTTAAGCTTTTGGTGGAAGTTGGGTAACTACCCAACATCCCAAGGGAGGTTATGAGGGTGGTAGGGCCCACATGAACCCCACCCCTTCACATTCCAAAACTCCCCCAACTCACCATTAAGGATGACTACTTGTCATGAATTAATTAAGTGGAATTAATTCAAACTCTTGAAATTCAAAAGTTAATGTTATGTTAATAAAATAAGAGATGAACTTATTTTATTTTGTGGTTGGAACCTTGTTGTGTGAGCTTTAGGAGAAAAGCCAAGAGACTTCAGGAACTTCTTCGTCTTCGACGAAGAACGTGATAAACACATCGGTCTCCGATGAAGAACGCCGAGTTCTCAGAAACCGATTACACAACGCCGTGTACCGCGACACCGTCGACATCTTCTTCCGTGACGTCTCTTCCCGCGACGAATCCTCGTTCGACGAACCTCCGTTCAAGCTCTCACGAGGTAGGGTTTTATTTATTTATTTATTTATTTTGTTCATAAATATTACTTTGTCGTTCTTCGTGAAAATATGACCATTTGCTATCAATTAAAGAGAGGGGTCCGGACCGCACCATGTAGTAGAATCAAATTATGGCGCCAAATATTCATAATAACGCCAAAAAATAGCGCCATATAATAGAGCCAAATATTTTTTGGTGCCAAATATTCATAATAGCACCAAATAATAGTGCCAATAATAGCGTCAAATTATGGCGCCAATAATTGCGCCAATATTTGGCGCCAATAGTAGCGCCATATAATAGCACCAATAATTGCGCCATATAATCGAGCCAAATTATGGCGCCAATAATAGCGCCATATAATAGCACCAAATACTGCCGCCATATAATGGCCCCATATAATAGCACCAAATAATAGCACCATGTAGTAGCGCCAAATATAATAGCGCCAAATAATAGTGCCAATATATAGTGCCAATAATATCGCCAATATATTCATAGCGCCATTTAATAGGGCCAAATAATAGCATCAAATTATGGCGCCAATAATAGCGCCATATAATAGAGTCAAATTATGGCGCCAATAATAGCGCCATATAATAGCCCCATATAATAGCGCCAAATAATAGTACCATGTAGTAGCGCCAAATATACTAGCTCCAAATAATAGCACCAATATATAGCACTAATAATATCACCAATATATTCATAGCGCCATTTAATAAGGCCAAATAATAGCGCCATATAATAGCGCGATCTAATAGTGTCATATAATAGCACCAAACAATACGACCATATAATAGCGCCAAATATAATAGCACCAAATAATAGAGCCAAATAATTTCGCTAAATAATAGCGCCAAATAATAGCCCCAATAATGGTGCCAAATAATAGAGCCATATATTCATAGTAGCGCCAAATATTTATTGGCACGAAATATTCATAAGAGCGCCAAATTATAGAGCCAATAAAAGCGCCAATATTTGGCGCTATTATTTGGTGCCAAATAATAGCGCCAATATTTTAACAATCAATAATAGTGCTAAATATTCATAATTGCGCCAATATTTTAACATTCAATATACTTTCAGTGTTATTTTAACATTCAATATAATAGCGCCAAATATATTTTCAGTTTTATTTTAATATTCATAATAGCGCCAAGATTTTAATAGTGCCAATATTTTAATTGTGCCAATAATAACACCAAATAATAGCGCCAAATATTATTTGGCGCCAAATAATAGCGCTAAATAATAGCGCCAAATAATAGCGCCAATATTTTAACATTCATTAATAGTGCCAAATATTCATAATAGTGCTAATATATTAATAGCGGAAAATAATTGCGCCTAATAATAGTGCCAAATAATAGCGCCAAATAATTGCGCCAAATATCTGCGCCAAATATCTTCGCCAAATAACTGCGCCAAATATCTGCTCCAAATAATACCACGATATAATAGCGCTAAATATTTTTTGGTGCCAAATATTCATAATAGGGCCAACAAATAGCACCAAAAAGTAGCGCCAAAAAATAGCGCCATATAATAGCGCCACTAATAGCGTCAATATATTCATATCGCCAAATAATAGCGCCAATATATTCATAATAGCACCAATATATAATAACGAAAAATAATAGCCCCAGTATATTCATAATAGTGCCAATAATAGCGCCAATATATTCATAGAGCCATTTATTCATAATAGCGGTAATATATTTATAGCGCCAAATAATTGCACCTAATAATAGCGCAAAATAATTGCTCAAAATAATTGCGCCAAATAATTGCGTCAATATTTTAACAATCATAAATATCGCCAAATATTCATAATAGCGCCAATATATTAATAGCGCCAAATAATTACGCCTAATAATATCGCCAAAAAATAGCGCCAAATAACTGCGCCAAATAAGAGCGCCAAATAATAGCGCCAAATAATAGCATCATATAATCGCGCCAAATATTTTTTGGCTCCAAATATTCGTAATAACGCTAAAAATAGCGCCAAAAATAGCACCAATAATAGCGCCAATATATTCGTAGCGCCAAGTAATAACACCAATATATTCATAATAGCGCCAATATATAATTGTGCTTAATAATAGCGCTAAATAAGAGCACCAAATAATTGCGCCAAATATTTCATCCAAATAACCACGTCAAATAATAGTGTCATATAGTAGCACCAAATATTTTTTTGGCACCAAATATTCATAATAGCGCCAAAATACAGTGCCAAAAAATATTGCCAAATAATAGCGCCAATAATAGCGCCAAATAATAGTGCCAATATATTCATAATAGTGACAATTTGTAATAGCGCCAATATATTCATAATAGTGCCAATAATAGCACCAATATATTCATAGCGCCATTTCTTCATAATAGCGCCTATATATTTATAGCACAAAATAATTGAGCCTAATAATAGCGCCAAATAATAGCGCCAAATAATTGCGCCAAATAATTGTGCCAAATAAGTGCACCAAATAATTGTGCAAAATAATTGTGCCTAATAACAGCGCCAAATAATAGCTCCATATAATAGCGCCAAATATTTTTTGGCACCAAATATATAAATAGCACCAATATATTGCGCTAAATAATTGGACCAAATAATTGTGCTTAATAACAGTGAAAATTAATAGCGCCAAATATTTTTTGGCGCCAAATATTTATAATAGCGCCAAATAATAGCGCCAAATAATAGCACCAAATAATAGCGCCAATAATAGCGTCAAATTATGGCATCAATAATTACACCAATATTTGGCGCCAATATTTAAACATTCAATAATCGCGCCAATAAAAGCGCCAATGATAACACCAATAACAGCGCAAATAATGGCGCCAATATATAGCGCCAATATATTCATAGCTCCATTTAAGAGCACCAAATAATAGCACCATATAATGATGCCAAATATTAGTACCATATAATAGCGCCTTATACTAGCGTCATATAATAACACCAAATAATAGCGCCAAATATAATAGCGCCAAATAATCGGGCCAATATATAGTGCCAATAATACCGCCAATATATTCATAGCGCCATTTAATAGGGCCAAATTGTAGCACCATATAATAGCACCAGATATTAGGGCCATATAATAGCACCATATAATAGCGCCATATAATAGCGCCAAATATAATAGCGCCAAATAATAGCGCCAAATAATATCTCCAAATAATAGCGCCAAATATTCATAGTAAATCCAAATAATAGTGCCAATAATTGCGCCAAATAATAGAGCCAAATATTCATAATAGCGCCAATTATTTGGTGCCATATATTCATAGTACTGGAAAATATTTTTTGGCGCCAAATATTCATAATAGCGCCAAATAATAGTGCCAAATTATAGCTCCAATAAAAGGGCCAAATAATACTGCCAAATAATAGCGCTTATAATATTTGGCGCCAAATATTGGCGCCAATATTTGGCTCTATTATTTGGCGCCAAATAATAGCGTCAATATTTTAAACTTCAATAATAGCGCCAAATATTCATAATAGCGCCAATATTTTAACATTCAATATATTTTCAGTGTTATTTTAACATTCAATATAATAGCACCAAATATATTTTCTATGTTATTTTAATATTCATAATAGCGTTAATATTTTAATAGCACCAATATTTTGACATTCATTAATAGCGCCAAATATTCATAATAGTTCCAATATATTAATAGCGGCATATAATTGCACCTAATAATAGCGCCAAATATTTGCGCCAAATAACTCCGCCAAATAATAGCACCAAATAACAGCGTCAAATAATAGCGCCATATAATAGCGCCAAATATTTTTTGGCACAAAATATATATATAGCGCCAATATATTCATAGCACCAAATAATTGCGCCAAATAATTGTGTCAAATAACATGGCCAAATAAGGGCACCAAATAATTGCGCCAAATAAAAGCGCCAAATAATTGCGCCAAATAACATCGCCAAATAATAGCTCCATATAATAGCGCCAAATATTTTTTGGCCCATAATATATAAATAGCACCAATATATTCATAGCGCCAAATAATAACGCCAAATAATAGCGCCAAATAATTGCGCCTAACAATAATTCCAAATAATAGCGCCAAATAATTGCGCCAAATAATTGCACCAGATAATTGCGCCAAATAAGTGCGCAAAATAATTTCGCCTAATAACAGCGGAAAATAATAGTGCCATATAATAGCGCCAAATATTTTTTGTCGCAAAATATATAAATAGCGCCAAATAATTGCGCCAAATATTTACGCCAAATAACTGCCCCAAATAATAGCCCCAAATAATACCCCCAATTAATACCGCTATGTAATAGCGCCAAATATTTTTTGGCTCCAAATATTCATAATAGCGCCAAAAAATAGCACCATATAATAGCCCCAAATAATTGTGCCTAATAATAGCGCCACATATTAGCGCCATTCAAAAGTACCAAATATTTTCTAGCGCCAAATAATCATTATAGCGCCAAATAATAGCGCCAAAATAATAGCGCCAAATAATAACGCCAATAATAGCATCAAATTATGGTGCCAATAATCGCACCAATATTTGGCACTATTATTTTGCTCCAAATAGTTGCGCTTAATAATAGAACCAAATAATAGCGCAATATAATAGCGCCAAATATTTTTTCGCACCAAATATTCATAATAGCGCCAAATAATAGTGCCAAATAATAGCACTAATAATAGCGTCAAATTATGGCACCAATAATCGCGCCAATATTTTGAGCCAAATAATAGCGCCAATATTTAAACATTCAATAAAAGCGCCAATAAAAGCACCAATAATAGCACCAATAATATTGTCAATATATAGCGTCAATATATTCATAGCGCCATTTAATATTACCAAATAATAGGGCCATATAATAGCACCATATAATAGCGCCATATAATACCGCCATATAATAGTGCCAAATAATAGCGTCATATAATAGCGCCAAATATAATAGCGCCAAATAATCACTCCAATATATAGGTTCAAAAATAGCACCAATATATTTATAGTGCCATTTAATAGGGCCAAATAATAGCGCCATATAACAGCGCCAAATATTTATAATAGCACCAAATAATAGAGCCAATATTTGGTGCCAATATTTCACACTAATAATATTTAGCGCCAATATTTGGGGCCAATATTTGGCGCTATTATTTGACGCCAAATAATAGCGCCA
Source organism: Viscum album (assembly GCA_963277665.1). Classification (NCBI taxonomy): domain Eukaryota; kingdom Viridiplantae; phylum Streptophyta; class Magnoliopsida; order Santalales; family Viscaceae; genus Viscum; species Viscum album. The sequence goes on from OY728127.1 coordinate 902,732,283, forward strand.
ATATTTTAACATTCAATAATAGCGCAAAATAATCATAATAGCACCAATATTTTAACATTCAATATATTTTCAGTGTTATTTTAACATTCAATATAATAGCGCCAAATATATTTTCATTGTTATTTTAATATTCATAATAGCACCAATATTTTAATAATGCCAATATTTTAATAGCACCAATAATAGAGCCAAATAAGAGCGCCAAATATTATTTGGCGCTAAATAATAGCGCCAAAAAATAGCGCTAAAAAACAGCGCCAATATTTTAACATTCATTAATATCTCCAAATATTCATAATAGCGCCAATATATTAATAGCGGCAAATAATTGGGCCTAATAATAGCGCCAATTAATTGCACCAAATAATTGCGTCAAATATTTGCGCCAAATATTTTTTGGTGCCAAATATTCATAATTGCGCCAAAAAATAGTGCCATATAATAGCGCCAATAATAGCGCCAAATAATAGCACCAATAATAACACCAATATATTTATAGCGCCAAATAATAGCGTCAATATATTCATAATAGTGGCAATATATTATAGCACCAAATAAAAGCACCAAATAATTGCGCCAAATATTTGTGTCAAAGAACTGCGCCAAATAATAGTGCCAAATAATAGCGCCAAATAATTGCGCCAAATAATAGCGCCATATAATAGCGCCAAATATTTTTTGATGCCAAATATTCAAAATAGCGCCAAAAAATCACGCCAATAATAGCGCCAAATAATAGCACCAATAATAGTGCCAATATATTCATGGCGCCAAATAATAGCGCAAATATATTAATAATAGCGCCAATATTAATAGCGCAAATATATTCATAATAGTGCCAATAATAGCGCCAATATTGGGGCCAATATATTCACAGCGCCCTTTATTCATAATAGTGCCAATATATTTATAGCGCAAAATAATTGCGCCTAATAATAGCGCCAAATAATAGCACCAAATAATTGCCTCAAATAATTGCGCCCAATAATTGTGCCAAATAATTGCGCAAAATAATTGCATCTAACAACAGTGCCAAATAATAGCACCATATAATAGCACCAAATATTTTTTGGCGCAAAATATATAAATAGCACCAATATATTGCACCAAATAATTGTGCCACATAATTGTGCCAAATAATGGCACCTAAGAATAGTGCCAAATAATAGCGCCATATAATAGCACCAAATATTTTTTGGCGCAAAATATTCATAATCGCGCCAAATAATTGCACCAATAATAGCGTCAAATTATGGCACCAATAATCGCGCTAATATTTGGCGCTATTATTTTGCAGCAAATAATAGCACCAATATTTAAACATTCAATAATAGTGGCAATAAAAGTGCCAATAACAGCACCAATAATAGCACCAAATAATTGCGCCAAATAATAGCGCCATATAATAGCGCCAAATATTTTTTGGCGCCAAATATTCATAATAGCGCCAAATAATTGCCCCAAATAATTGCTCCAAATAATAGCGCCATATAATAGTGCCAAATATTCATAATAGCTTGTAACAGCCCCAGATTTTATAAAAAAAATATTCTTTTTAATTTTATTAATGTCTTGTGTTGTACGCTACACCAAAAGGAGCTTGCACAACACGCATCCTTGTCTTGCCTTGCATTACACGCAATCGCGACCTTCCTCGATAGCGTGTGTAATACGGAGTACCGAGTTTCACTAAACAACGATGTGCTATTAAAATATTATTAAAACTAGCCGTTATGAATAGTAATAACCACTTTTTAAAATTCTGTAAATCTTATTTTTCAAAATGAACTTCATTCTTGGATTCGGAGTATCGAATTTAGCCTAAGGTGAAATTTTGGTACTTTTCGGATAACTTTCATATTCTGATGAATAGTGAAAATTACTAAATTATAATTAAAAACAACTTTTTTAATCGAAATAATTAATAGTGATAAATTATTAATTTGAGTGTTTTTAAAGTATATTTAGAATATATTTTTACAATTTAATACAATGTTGGTCATTGGTTGTAATTTCACATTCAAATCAGACATAATCAAGTGTCAGTCTTTTGATATATATTGTTTCCTAAAAACACGCTATTTATTTTAACAGCAGGATTTAATTATAAAATTAATTAATGCAACTTCTATGTTATGAATTTGGTAAAATAGATTTCATTTTTGAATTCGGAATATGAAATATAGCTTAGGATGAAATTTTGGCATTGTTCTGAAAAACATCAATTTTTGATGAATAGTGAAACTACTAAGTGGTAGTTAAAAAAACTGAATTTTTCATAAAACTTAATTTTGCCGCTTCTGTGAATGGAATTTTGAAAATCCGAGAGACACGGTTAATATCAAGGACTAAAATGTGGTTCAATGAGATGAAAATAATTTTTTGGTGAATAGTAACTTTTTACTTTTTTTACCGCGGTTAATAGTAAATAGGGTAACTAAGGGTAAATATGATATTACTATTACCCTAACACATGTCCTAATTCTATTGGACAAGTGTAATTCGACCAAAAACAAACTTAGGAATAAAATATGACCATTTAGGCCCACTTGGATTAGATTAGGACATTTATTATTAATTTATTTAAAGAAAGGTTAAAATAGTTAAAATCAAAGTTTAATAAGTAAATCATTTTTAATATGGGATTATACATAAGATAAATTCGATTGTAAATATTCATTAGGAAGCTAAAAAGATTTCCTACATGATGGTATTTTATTTGTAATTTTTAGACATAAAATAATTTAATTTATTTATGACACAACGATGATGCAGTAATTATCTTATTAATGAAATATTGACATAATTGATGTTATAAACACCAAAATAAATGTAATTTGAGATTTTTTATGAATTCCACTAATTTTCAAGGTTACTATGATATATTAATGTTGATTAAATCAACTTGGTTCGAACATTTAATTCTGTTATGACTTTCACAAAAATCATATATCAAATAGTGTCAAAATTGACACAAAATAGTTTTTAAATCAAATATTATATTATTAATTGTTATTGTATTCCTAAAAATCTAAGGTTCGGCCAAATGACTTAGATAAAGATATATATATTAATAATAAACAATTTGGGGTTCGTTTGGCATGTTATAGTAAGTTTATTAACCATATAGTGAAAGAAAACAAAAAGACATGGTAAAAGTTAAATTATTTAACTTAGAGTTAAATCTAATTGATAAGGTTAAAATAATATCCTAAACTTGTCTAAATTATATTGGTTGATAGGATTTCGACCCATCCCCACTTTAGCTTCGAAATAAGACCCTTTGGAACCATTATAAACCGATTTTGACTTTAATATAAAATAATATTTTGAGATATTCCTAAGGTGCCCCTCTCCTCCCCTATAAAAGGACACCTCCTCCCCCTCCTCCTCACACCAATTTGAGCACTCAAGCTCGGCCAACCCCTGCCAAAATCTCTTCTCCACTTCCCTAGCAACATCCTAGAGGTTCTGGTCTTCCTCAAAGACCAATTCTAGTGCCCTAAGAGGAGGTCTCAAAGAGGCACTTCAAAGAAGAGGTAATTACCGTTACCAATTCTTTCATCTTTATTTCTTCTTCCACTTCTTCTTCTTAGGTTGTTTCATTATGAAGTAATAACATCAGTATCACTCATATACTGATATGTTATTATAAGTATGAAACAACCCTATTTCACCATCTATCCATCCTACGGAAAAAGAAATCACCGCGCGTGCGTACGTACGGAATACCGTCTCCACGCCGTGGTGTAATCTATTTTCCACCACCACCTTACATGGATGGGTATAATGGTGTAAAGAATAACTATACATAGTTATTACAACATCATATTGATTCTGATATATTGTATAATCCACTCCAATTCAATTCAATATTTATAGAAATGATATCATCGCTCGTGCGTACGTACGGACTACCGTCTCCACGACGCGATGAGATTCATTCTCCATGTTAACCATTTAAGAATGATTATAAAGTATATATAAGAAATAATAATGAAATATATGAAATTATAAAGCTACTGAATTTATGTATATATATACATATGTATTTCATCTACTTACTTCCATTTCCAGACAATAAGGAAAGGAAAACAGCGTTCAAGCGTACGTACGGACTACCGTCTCCATGAACCGTGTTTTTCATTTTATTTATCTACCTGTTATATATATATATATACTGAATATATATGATATATAAATCATATTTTATATTCTGGAAGTAAGTAAATCATGATATAAGTAATAATGATGTCAAGAACAACAAGTCAAAACACCTACGATAAATGAAACGATTTTACCCAAAATGCTTCTTTAACATGGAATTTACAAAAGAACGGGTAATATAATGTCATAAGTGAACCATATATGATATCATAACAATGAATATGATTATGGAATAAGTCAATAACATGATTTAAATCATTATACAGGAGTTTCGGACACTTACAAAGCAAGTCGGACATAAGGTAAGGGAAATATCACAATCTCATTTTTATCCGAGATTGTTTATTCGTAAGTATTTACTGGGGTGTATTTTATCATCCACATCCATGTTTCATCAATATGTAATATTATTTCCATCCACCTACAATTGTTTAAATCCATTTTTTACCATTCGGTGAGTCTTTAGTAAAATGTATGAAAGGAATCTTTTGTCGTTTTTCGTACGAGGTACTTTTTGACTTTTCCGACAAAAGTACGAAGAATGTTTTTTTTAAACTTATACGGCATGAATGGATTTTTAAAAAATTATTTCCAAGAAGCTTCCTTTACAAGTTGTCAAGTTTATTTTTAATCAACTTCTTTTATTTTAAAGTTTTATGACATGTTATGAAAGGAAAAATGTTTTTGAAGTAGAAAGGATATTTTCCTCAAGAATGAAGTTCAAGTGTTTTATCAAAATTATTTTCCATCTAAGATAATAAAGGGTTCTGTTTTTATCCCTTTAATTACATTGATTTGATTATGTTGTGAGGGGATTATTTTTATGAAGTCATTTTCCTTATAAGATTTATTTTATGATGTCATGATGTTTCAAGAATCCCATTTTTGTTACATGTGTTATGCGATGATGTATGATTTATGATAATGTGGCACACATAAGAAAGGATTCATTATAAGATGGGTGGGACCTATATCTCCCTCCAATGCATTGGGTAAAGATTTTATATCTCATGAGATAGACATGGCTGGAATGGTAGGTTATACCGGTTCAGTGAAACAGGACTGAAACGAGGGTTACTCGATTCAGAAAGGGACTTTGTCCACTAAGATAGTCTTGGCAATGAGTCATGACTAACAAGAAATGATTTTCCATGATTATGTGTGCATGCCACAAAGTTTCAAGTTTCATGTTATGATTATGGTGATCTCATTTTCACTTCTATGATTTATTCCATGTTAAGATATTATGATCTCTTTTGCAGGTTTTGATTTTCAAAAAAACATGATATGATTTTTATTTCCTTTATTTACCCTTACTGAGCATTTGAGCTCACCCTTTTATGTTTTCTTTTCCCCAGGATATAAAGAACGGTTTTAGGTAAAAAAAATGGAAGATCTTTATGGGAGATGTTGAAGATCTTTCACCACGATTAGAAGATTTTATTCCGAGTTTCCAAATACACTAAACTATTACGATCCTTGTGTGTGCGTTTTTGTTATGTACTAAGTATTCCGCAAATGTAATGTAATGTCCATGTACGTCAGGCTTCGGGTCTCTACATAGCTCCAATATTTTAACATTCAATATTTTTTCAATGTTATTTTAACATTCAATACAATTGCGCCAAATATATTTTCAGTGTTATTTTAATATTCATAATAGCGCCAATATTTTAATAGCGCCAATAATAGCACCAAATAATGGCGCCAAATATTATTTGGCGCCAAATAATAGCGCCAAATAATAGCACCAAATAATAGCTCCAATATTTTAACATTCATTAATAACGCCAAATATTCATAATAGTGCCAACATATTAATAGCGGCAAACAATTGCACCTAATAATATAGCCAAATAATTGTGCCAAATATTTGCGCCAAATAACTGTGCCCAATAAGATTGCCAAATAATAGCGCCATATAATAGCGCCAAATATTTTTTTGCACCAAATATTCATAATAGATCCAAAAAATAGTGGCATATAATAGCGCCAATAATAGCGCCAAATAATAGCGCCAAATAATAGCGCCAATAATAGCGCCAATATATTCATAGCGCCAAACAGTAGCGCCAATATATTCATAATAGTGCCAATATATAATAGCGCCAAATAATAGCGCCAGTATATTCATAATAGTGCCAATATTAGCGCTAATATATTCATAGCTCCATTTATTCATAATAGCGCCAATATATTTATAGCGCCAAATAATTGTGCCTAACAATAGCGCCAAACAATAGTGCCAAATATTTGCACCAAATAATAGCACCAATATTTTAACATTCATTAATAGTGCCAATATATTAATAGCGCCAAATAATATCGCCAAATATTTGCGCCAAATATTTGCGCCAAATAATACTGCCAAATAATTGCGCCATATAATAGCACCAAATACTTTTTGGCGCCAAATATTCATAATAGCTCCAAGAAATAGCGTCATATAATAGCACCAAATAATTGCGCCTAATAATAGCACCAAATAATAGTGCCACATAATAGCGCCAAATATTTTTTGGCGCCAAATATTCCTAATAGTGCCAAATAATAGCGCCAAATAATAGTTCCAATAATAGCTTCAAATTATGGCGCCAATAATCACGCCAATATTTGTCGCTATTATTTTATGCCAAATAATAGCACCAATATTTAAACATTCAATAATAGCACCAATAAAAGATCCAATAACAGCACCAATAATAGCACCAATAGTAGTACCAATATATAGTGCCAATAATAGCGCCAATATATTCATAGCACCATTTAATAGCGCTAAATAATAGCGTCATATAATAGCGGAAAATATTAGTGCTATATAATAGCGCCATATAATAGCACAATATAATAGCGCCAAATAATAGCGCCATATAATAGCGCTTAATATAATAGCGCCAAATAAGAGCTCCAATATATATCGCCAATAATAGCGCCAATATATTTATAGCGTCATTTAATAGGGCAAAATAACAGCGCCATATAATAGCACCAAATATTAGCGCCATATAATAGCGCCAAATATTAGCGCCATATAATAGCGCCATATAATAGGGCCATATAATAGCACCAAATATAATAGCGCCAAATAATAGCGCCAAATAATAGAGCCAAATAATAGTGCCAAATAATATCGCCAAATAATAGCACCAAATATTTGGCGCCAAATATTTATAATAGCGCAAAATAATAGTTCCAAATAATAGTGCTAATAATAGCGGCAAATAATAGAGCCAAATATTCATAAAAGTGCCAAATATTTGGCACCATATATTCATAGTAGCGCCAAATATTTTTTAATACCAAATATTCATAATAGAGCCAAATTATATCGCCAATAAAAGCGCCAAATAATAGCGCCAATAACAGCGCCAATACTTGGCACCAATATTTGGCACCAATAATATTTGGCGCTATTATTTGGCGCCAAATAATAGCGTCAATATTTTTACATTCAATAATAGCGCCAAATATTCATAATAGCACCAATATTTTAACATTTAATATATTTTCAGTTTTATTTTAACAGTCAATATAATAGCGCCAAATATATTTTCAGTGTTATTTTAATATTCATAATAGTGCCAATATTTTAATAGCGCCAATAATAGCGCCAAATAATAGCACCAAATATTATTTTGCCCCAAAAAATAGCGCTAAATAATAGCGCAAAAAAATAGTGCCAATATTTTGATATTAATTAATAGCGCCAAATATTCATAATAGCACCAATATATTAATAGCGGCAAATAATTGCGCCTAATAATATCGCCAAATAAGAGCGCCAAATAAGTGCACCAAATATTTGTGCCAAATAACTACGCCAAATAATAGTGCCAAATAATAGCGCCAAATAATAGCACCAAATAATAGAGCCAAATAATAGCGCCAAATATTTTTTTGTGCCAAATATTCATAATAGCGCATAAAATAGCATCATATAATAGCACCAATAATAGCGCCAAATAATAGCGCCAATATATTCATAGCACAAATATATAATAGCACCAAATAATAGCACCAATTTATTCATAATAGTGCCAATAATAGCGCCAATATATTTATAGCGCTATTTATTCATAATAGGGCTAATATATTTATAACGCAAAATAAGTACACATAATAATATCGCCAAATAATTGTGCCAAATAATTGCGCCAAATAATTTCGCCAAATAATTGCACAAAATAATTGCGCCTATTAACAGTGCCAAATAATAACACCATATAATAGCGCCAATATTTTGACATTCAATAATAGCGCCACATATTCCTAATAGCGCCAATATTTTAACATTCAATATATTTTCAGTGTTATTTTAACATTCAATATAATAGCACCAAATATATATTCAATGTTATTTTAATATTCATAATAGCGCCAATATTTTAATAGTGGAAATATTTTAATAGCGCCAAATATTATTTGGCGCCAAATAATAGCGCCCAAAAATAGTGCCAAAACATTGCGCCAAAATTTTAACCTTCATTAATAGCGCCAAATATTCATAATAGCGCCAATATATTAATAGCGGAAAATAATTGTGACTAATAATAGTGCTAAATAATAGCGCCAAATATTTGCGCCAAATATTTTTAGGCGCCAAATATTCATAATAACGCCAAAAAATAGCGCCTAAAAATAGCGCCATATAATAGCGCCAATCATAGCGCCAAATATTAGCGTCAATAATAGCGCCAATATATTCATAGCGCCAAATAATAGCGCCAATATATTCATAATAGTGCCAATATATTATAGAGTTAAATAATAGAGCCAGTATATTCAAAATAGTGTCAATAATAGCACCAATAATAGCGCCAATATTTTCATAGTGCCATTTATTCATAATAGTGCCAATATATTTATAGCGCCAAATAATTGCACCTAATAATAGCACCAAATTATTACGCCAAATAATAGTGCCAATATTTTAACATTCATTAATAGCACCAAATATTTATAACAGCGCGAAATAAGCGCGCCTAATAATAGCGCCAAATAATATCGCCAAATAAGTGCGCCAAATATTTGAGCCAAATAACTGTGCCAAATAATATCACCAAATAATAGCACAATATAATAGCACAAAATATTTTTTGGCGCCAAATATTCATAATAAAGCCAAAAAATAGCGCCAAAAAATAGCCCCAAAATATAGCGCCAATAATAGCTCCAAATAATAGCGCCAATATATTCATAGCGCCAAATAATAGCGCCAATATATTAATAATAGCCCCAATATATAATAGCGGCAAATAATAGCCCCAATATATTCATAATAGTGCCAATAATAGCGCCAATAATAGCGCCAATATATTCATAGCGCCATTTATTCATAATAGCGCCAATATATATATAGTACAAAACAATAGCGCTTATTAATAGTGCAAAATAATAGCGCCAAATAATTGCGCCAAATAATTGCGCCAAATAATTGTGAAAAATAATTGCGCCTAATAACAACGCCAAATAATAGGGCCAAATATTTTTTGACACAAAATATATAAATAGCGCCAATATATTGCGCCAAATAATTGCACCAAATAATTTTGCCAAATAATTTCGCAAAATACTTACTCCTAATAATAGCGCCAAATAATAGCGCCATATAAAAGCGCCAAATATTTTTTGGCGCCAAATATTCATAATAGTTCCAAATAATAGCGCCAAATAATAGCCCCAATAATAGCATCAAATTATAGCGCCAATAATCGCGCCAATATTTGGCTCTATTATTTTGCGCCAAATAATAACGCCAATATTTAAACATTCAATAATATCTCTAATAAAAGCGCCAATAACAGCACCAATAATAGCACCAATAATAGCGCCAATATATTAATAGCACCATTTAATAGCGCCAAATAATAGCGCCATATAATAGCGCCAAATATTAACACTATATAATAGCGCCAAATAATAGCACCAAATCATAGCGCCATATAATGGCGCCAAATATAATAGCGCCAAATAATAGTGCAAATATATAGCGCCAATAATAGCCCCAATATATTCATAGCGCCATTTAATAGGGCAAAATAATAGCGCCATATAATAGCGCCAAAATATTAGCGCGAAATATTAGAGCCATATAATAGCGCTATATAATAGCGCTATATAACAACGCCAATTAATAGCGCCATAAAATAGCACCAAATATAATAGCGCCACACAATTGCGCCAGATAATAGCTCCAAATAATAGCTCCAAATAATATCCCCAAATAATAGCACCAAATATTTGGCACCAAATATTCATAATAGCGCCAAATAATAGCGCCAAATAATAGCGCAAATAATAGTGCCAAATAATAGAGCCAAATATTCATAATAGCGCCAAATATTTGGCTCCATATTTTCATAGTGGCGCCAAATATTTTTTGGCGCCAAATATTCATAATAGATCCAATATTTTAACATTCAATATATTTTCAATGTTATTTTAACATTCAATATAATAGCACCAAATATATTTTCAGTGTTATTTTAATATTCATAATAGAGCCAATATTATAATAGCAACAATATTTTAATAGCGCCAATAATAGTGCCAAATAATGGTGCCAAATAATAGCACCAATATTTTAACATTCATTAATAGCACCAAATAATAATAATAGTGCCAATATATTAATAGCGGCATATAATTGCACCTAATAATACGCCAAATAATAGCGCCAAATAATTACGCCAAATAATTGCACCAAATAATTGCGCCAAATAACTGCGCCAAATAATATCACCAAATAATAGCACCAAATAATAGCGCCATATAATAGCGTCAAATATTTTTTGGCGCCAAATATTCATAATAGCGCCAAAAAATAGCACAAAAAAGCGCCAATAATAGCGCCAAATAATAGCGCCAGTAATAGCGCCAATATATTCATAGTGCCAAATAATAGCACCAATATATTCCTAATAGCGCCAATATATAATAACTCCAAATAATAGTGCCAGTATATTCATAATAGTGCCAATATTTGCGCTATTATATTCATAGCGCCATTTATTCATAATAGCGCCAATATATTTATTACGCCAAATAATTGCACCTAATAATAGCACCAAATAATTGCGCCAAATAATTGCGCCAAATAAAAGTGCCAATATTTTAACATTCATTAACAGCGCCAAATATTCAAAATAGCGCCAATATATTAATAGCGCCAAATAATTGTACTTAAAAATAGCACCAAATATTTTTTTCCAATTAACTGCACCAAATAATAGAGCCAAATAATACCGCCAAATAATAGTGCCATATAATGGCGCCAAATATTTTTTGGCGCCAAATATTCATAACAGTGCAAAAAAATAGAACAATAAAATAGCGCCAAATAATAGTACCAATAATAGTGCCAAATAATAGCGCCAATAATAACGCCAATATATTCATTGCGCCAAATAATAGCGCCAATATAATAATAATAGCGCCAATATATAATAGCGCCAAATAATAGCACCAATATATTCATAATAGTTCCAATAATAGGGCCAATAATAGCTCCAATATATTCATAGCTCCATTTATTCATAATAGTGCCAATATATTGATAGCACAAAATAATAGCGTCAAATAATAGCGCCAAATAATAGAGTCAAATAATTGTGCCAAATATTTGCATCTAATAACAGCGCCAAATAATAGCGCCAAATATTTTTTGGTGCAAAATATATAAATAGCACCAATATATTGCTCCAAATAATTACGCAAAATAATTGCGTGAAATAATTGCACCAAATAATTGCGCCTAATAATAGCGCCAAATAATATCACCATATAATAGCGCCAAATAGTTTTTGGAGCCAAATATTTATAATAGCGCCAAATAATAGCGCCAAATAATAGAGCCAATAATAGTGTCGAATTATGGCGCCAATATTTGGCGCTATTATTTTGCAATAAATAATAGCCCCAATATTTAAACATTCAATAATAGCCCCAATATAAGCGCCAATAACAGCACCAATAATAGTGTCAATAACAGTTCCATTATATAGCACCAATAATAGCGCCAATATATTCATAGCGCCATTTAATAGCGCCAAATAATAGCGCCATGTAATAGCGCCAAATATTGGCGCCATAGAATAGCACCACACAATAGCGCCAAATAATAGCGCCAATATATTCATAGCGCAAAATAAAAGCACCAATATATTCCTAATAGCACCAATATATTCATAATAGCGCCAATTTATAATAGCGAGAAATAATAGTGCCAATATATTCATAATAATGCCAATAATAGTGCCAAGAATAGCGCCATATATTCATAATAGCGCCAATATATTTATAGTACAAAATAATTGCGCCTAATAAAAACCCAAATAATAGCACCAAATAATTGCGCCAAATAATTGCGCCAAATAATTGCGCCAAATAAATGTGCAAAATAATTGCTCCTAATAACAGTGCCAAATAATAGCACCATATAATAGAGCCAAATATTTTTTGGCACAAAATATATAAATAGAGCCAATATATTGCACCAAATAAATGCACCAAATAGTTGCGCCAAATAGTTGTGCCTAATAATAGCACCGAATAATAGCGCCGTATAATAGCGCCAAATATTTTTTGGTTCCAAATATTCATAATAGAGCCAAATAATAGTGCCAAATAATAGCACCAATAATAGCATCAAATTATGGCACCAATAATCACGCCAATATTTTGAGCCAAATAATAGTGCCAATATTTAAACATTCAATAATAGCGCCAATAAAAGCGCCAATAACAGCATCAATAATAGCGCCAATAATAGTGCCAATATATAGCACCAATAATAGCACCAATTTATTCATAGCGCCATTTAATATTACCAAATAATAGCGCCATATAATAGTGCCAAATATTAGCGCCATATAATAGCGCCATATAATAGCGCCAAATAATAGCATCATATAATAGCGTCAAATATAATAGCGCCAAATAATCAAGCCAATATATAGCTTCAAAAATAGGACCAATATATTCATAGCGCCATTTAATTGGGCCAAATAATAGCGCCATATAACAGCGCCAAATATTTATAATAGCGCCAAATAATGGCGCCAAATAATAGAGCCAATATTTTGTGCCAATATTTCGCACTAATAGTATTTAGCGCCAATATTTTAACATTCAATATTAGCACCAAATAATCATAATAGCGCCAATATTTTTACATTCAATATATGTTCAGTGATATTTTAACATTCAATATAATAGTACCAAATATATTTTCATTGTTATTTTAATATTCATAATAGCACCAATATTTTAATAGTGCCATTATTTTAGTAGCACCAATAATAGCGCCAAATAAGAGGGCCAAATATTATTTGGCGCCAAATAATAGTGCCATAAAATAGCGCCAAAAAACTGTCCCAATATTTTAAGATTCATTAATATCACCAAATATTCATAATAGCGCCAATATATTAATAGAGGCAAATACTTGTGCCCAATAATAGCGCCAATTAATTGAACCAAATAATTGCGTCAAATATTTGCGCCAAATATTTTTTGGGGCCAAATATTCATAATAGTGCCAAATAATAGTGCCAAATTATAGCTCCAATAAAAGGTCCAAATAATACCGCCAAATAATAGATCTAATAATATTTGGCGCCAAATATTGGCGCCAATATTTGGCTCTATTATTTGGCGCCAAATAATAGCGCCAATATTTTAAACTTCAATAATAGCGCCAAATATTCATAATAGCGCCAATATTTTAACATTCAATATATTTTCAGTGTTATTTTAACACTCAATATAATAGCACCAAATATATTTTCTATGTTATTTTAATATTCATAATAGCGCTAATATTTTAATAGCACCAATATTTTAACATTCATTAATAGCGCCAAATATTCATAATAGTTCCAATATATTAATAGCGGCATATAATTGCACCTAATAATAGCGCCAAATAATAGCGCGAAATATTTGAGCCAAATAACTCCGCCAAATAATAGCACCAAATAACAGCGTCAAATAATAGCGCCATATAATGGCGCCAAATATTTTTTGGCACAAAATATATATATAGCGCCAATATATTCATAGCACAAAATAATTGCGCCAAATAACAGCGCCAAATAACAGCGCCAAATAAGTGCACCAAATAATTGCGCCAAATAAAAGCGCCAAATAATTGCGCCAAATAACATTGCCAAATAATAGCGCCATATAATAGCGCCAAATATTTTTTGGCGCAAAATATATAAATAGCACCAATATATTCATAGCGCCAAATAATAACGCCAAATAATAGCGCCAAATAATTGCGCCTAACAATAACGCCAAATAATAGCGCCAAATAATTGCGCCAAATAATTGCACCAGATAATTGCGCCAAATAAGAGCGCAAAATAATTTTGCCTAATAACAGCGGAAAATAATAGCGCCATATAATAGCGCCAAATATTTTTTGGCGCAAAATATATAAATAGCGCCAAATAATTGCACCAAATATTTACGCCAAATAACTGCCCCAAATAATACCCCCAAGTAATACCGCTATGTAATAGCGCCAAATATTTTTTGGCGCCAAATATTCATAATAGCGCCAAAAAATAGCACCATATAATAGCCCCAAATAATTGCGCCTAATAATAGCGCCACATATTAGCGCCATATAAAAGTGCCAAATATTTTCTAGCGCCAAATAATCATTATAGCGCCAAATAATAGCGCCAAAATAATAACACCAAATAATAACACCAATAATAGCGTCAAATTATGGTGCCAATAATCGCGCCAATATTTGGCACTATTATTTTGCTCCAAATAGTTGCGCTTAATAATATCACCAAATAATAGCGCCATATAATAGTGCCAAATATTTTTTGGCACCAAATATTCATAATAGCGCCAAATAATAGTGCCAAATAATAGCGCCAATAATGGCGTCAAATTATGGCACTAATAATCGCGCCAATATTTTGAGCCAAATAATAGCGTCAATATTTAAACATTCAATAAAAGCGCCAATAAAATCACCAATAATAGCACCAATAATAGTGCCAATATATATCGCCAATATATTCATAGCGCCATTTAATATTACCAAATAATAGGGCCATATAATAGCGCCAAATATTAGCGCCATATAATTGCGCCATATAATAGTGCCATATAATAGCGTCATATAATAGCGCCAAATAATAGCGTCAAATAATAGCGCCAAATATAATAGCGCCAAATAATCACTCCAATATATAGCTTCAAAATTAGCACCAATATATTTATAGCGCCATTTAATAGGGCCAAATAATAGCGCCATATAACAGCGCCAAATATTTATAATAGCACCAAATAATAGAGCCAACATTTGGTGCCAATATTTCACACTAATAATATTTAGCGCCAATATTTGGGGCCAATATTTGGCACTATTATTTGACACCAAATAATAGCGCCAATATTTTAACATTCAATAATAGCACCAAATAATCATAATATCACCAATATTTTAACATTCAATATATTTTCAGTGCTATTTTATCATTCAATATAATAGCGCCAAATATATTTTCATTGTTATTTTAATATTCATAATAGCACCAATATTTTAATAGTGCCAATATTTTAATAGCACCAATAATAGCGCCAAATAAGAGCGCCAAATATTATTTGGTGCCAAATAATAGCGCCAAAAATAGCGCTAAAAAATAGCGCCAATATTTTAACATTCATTAATATCTCCAAATATTCATAATAGCGCCAATATATTAATAGCGGCAAATAATTGGGCCTAATAATAGCGCCAATTAATTGCACCAAATAATTGCGTCAAATATTTGCGCAAAATATTTTTTGGCGCCAAATATTGATAATAGCGCCAAAAATTTGTGCCATATAATAGCACCAATAATAGCGCCAAATAATAGCACCAATAATAACACCAATATATTTATAGCGCCAAATAATTGCGCCAAATATTTGCGTCAAATAACTGCGCCAAATAATAGCGCCAAATAATTGCGCCAAATAATTGCGCCAATAATAGCGCCATATAATAGCGCCAAATATTTTTTGGTGCCAAATATTCATAATAGCGCCAAAAAATTCCACCAATAATAGCGCCAAATAATAGCACCAATAATAGTGCCAATATATTCATGGCGCCAGATAATAGTGCAAATATATTCATAATAGCGCCAATATTAATAGCGCAAATATATTCATAATAGTGCCAATAATAGCGCCAATATTGGGGCCAATATATTCACAGCGCCCTTTATTCATAATAGTGCCAATATATTTATAGCGCAAAATAATTGCGCCTAATAATAACGCCAAATAATAGCACCAAATAATTGCCCCAAATAATTGCGCCCATTAATTGTGCCAAATAATTGCGCAAAATAATTGTATCTAACAACAGTGCCAAATAATAGCACCATATAATAGCACCAAATATTTTTTGGTGCAAAATATATAAATAGCGCCAATATATTGCACCAAATAATTGTGCCACATAATTGTGCCAAATAATGGCACCTAATAATAGTGCCAAATAATAGCGCCATATAATAGCACCAAATATTTTTTGGCGCCAAATATTCATAATCGCCCCAAATAATTGCACCAATAATAGCGTCAAATTATGGCGCCAATAATCGCGCTAATATTTGGCGCTATTATTTTGCAGCAAATAATAGCACCAATATTTAAACATTCAATAATAGTGCCAATAAAAGTGCCAATAACAGCACCAATAATAGCGCCAAATAATTGCGCCAAATAATAGCGCCATATAGTAGCGCCAAATATTTTTTGGCGCCAAATATTCATAATAGCGCCAAATAATTGCCCCAAATAATTGATCCAAATAATAGCGCCATATAATAGTGCCAAATATTCATAATAGCTCCAATATTTTAACATTCAATATTTTTTCAATGTTATTTTAACATTCAACACAATTGCGCCAAATATATTTTCAGTGTTATTTTAATATTCATAATAGCGCCAATATTTTAATAGCGCCAATAATAGCACCAAATAATGGCGCCAAATATTATTTGGCGCCAAATAATAGCGCCAAATATTATTTGGCGCCAAATAATAGCACCAAATAATAGCTCCAATATTTTAACATTCATTAATAACGCCAAATATTCATAATAGTGCCAACATATTAATAGCGGCAAACAATTGCACCTAATAATATAGCCAAATAATTGTGCCAAATATTTGCGCCAAATAACTGTGCCCAATAAGAGTGCCAAATAATAGCGCCATATAATAGCGCCAAATATTTTTTTGCACCAAATATTCATAATAGATCCAAAAAATAGTTCCATATAATAGCGCCAATAATAGCGCCAAATAATAGCGCCAAATAATAGCGCCAATAATAGCGCCAATATATTCATAGCGCCAAACAATAGCGCCAATATATTTATAATAGTGCCAATATATAATAGCGCCAGTATATTCATAATAGTACCAATATTAGTGCTAATATATTCATAGCTCCATTTATTCATAATAGCGGCAATATATTTATAGCGCCAAATAATTGTGCCTAACAATAGCGCCAAACAATAGCGCCAAATATTTTCACCAAATAATAGCACCAATATTTTAACATTCATTAATAGTGCCAATATATTAATAGCGCCAAATAATATCGCCAAATATTTGCGCCAAATATTTGCGCCAAATAATACTGCCAAATAATTGCGCCATATAATAGCACCAAATACTTTTTGGCGCCAAATATTCATAATAGCTCCAAGAAATAGCGTCATATAATAGCACAAAATAATTGCGCCTAATAATAGCACCAAATAATAGTGCCACATAATAGCGCCAAATATTTTTTAGCGCCAAATATTCCTAATAGTGCCAAATAATAGCGCCAAATAATAGTTCCAATAATAGCTTCAAATTATGGCGCCAATAATCACGCCAATATTTGTCGCTATTATTTTATGCCAAATAATAGCACCAATATTTAAACATTCAATAATAGCACAAATAAAAGATCCAATAACAGCACCAATAATAGCACCAATAGTAGTACCAATATATAGTGCCAATAATAGCGCCAATATATTCATAGCACCATTTAATAGCGCTAAATAATAGCGTCATATAATAGCGGAAAATATTAGTGCTATATAATAGCGCCATATAATAGCACAATATAATAGCGCCAAATAATAGCGCCATATAATAGCGCATAATATAATAGCGCCAAATAAGAGCTCCAATATATATCGCCAATAATAGCACCAATATATTTATAGCGTCATTTAATAGGGAAAAATAACAGCGCCATATAATAGCACCAAATATTAGCGCCATATAATAGCGCCAAATATTAGCGCCATATAATAGCGCCATATAATAGGGCCATATAATAGCACCAAATATAATAGCGCCAAATAATAGCGCCAAATAATAGAGCCAAATAATAGTGCCAAATAATATCGCCAAATAATAGTGCCAAATATTTGGCGCCAAATATTTATAATAGCGCAAAATAATTGTTCCAAATAATAGTGCTAATAATAGCGGCAAATAATAGAGCCAAATATTCATAAAATTGCCAAATATTTGGCACCATATATTCATAGTAGCGCCAAATATTTTTTAATACCAAATATTCATAATAGAGCCAAATTATATGGCCAATAAAAGCGCCAAATAATAGCGCCAATAACAGCGCCAATACTTTTCACCAATATTTGGCACCAATAATATTTGGCGCTATTATTTGGCGCCAAATAATAGCGCCAATATTTTTACATTCAATAATAGCGCCAAATATTCATAATAGCACCAATATTTTAACATTTAATATATTTTCAGTTTTATTTTAACAGTCAATATAATAGCGCCAAATATATTTTCAGTGTTATTTTAATATTCATAATAGTGCCAATATTTTAATAGCGCCAATAATAGCGCCAAATAATAGCACCAAATATTATTTTGCCCCAAAAAATAGCGCCAAATAATAGCGCAAAAAAATAGTGCCAATATTTTGACATTAATTAATAGCGCCAAATATTCATAATAGCACCAATATATTAATAGCGGCAAATAATTGCGCCTAATAATAGCGCCAAATAAGAGCGCCAAATAAGTGCACCAAATATTTGTGCCAAATAACTACGCCAAATAATACTGCCAAATAATAGCGCCAAATAATAGCACCAAATAATAGAGCCAAATAATAGCGCCAAATATTTTTTTGTGCCAAATATTCATAATAGCGCATAAAATAGCATCATATAATAGCACCAATAATAGCGCCAAATAATAGCGCCAATATATTCATAGCACAAATATATAATAGCACCAAATAATAGCACCAATTTATTCATAATAGTGCCAATAATAGCGCTAATATATTTATAGCGCTATTTATTCATAATAGGGCTAATATATTTATAACGCAAAATAAGTACACATAATAATATCGCCAAATAATTGTGCCAAATAATTGCGCCAAATAATTTCGCCAAATAATTGCACAAAATAATTGCGCCTATTAACAGTGCCAAATAATAACGCCATATAATAGCGCCAATATTTTGACATTCAATAATAGCACCACATATTCCTAATAGCGCCAATATTTTAACATTCAATATATTTTCAGTGTTATTTTAACATTCAATATAATAGCACCAAATATATATTCAGTGTTATTTTAATATTCATAATAGCGCCAATATTTTAATAGTGCAAATATTTTAATAGCGCCAAATATTATTTGGCACCAAATAATAGCGCCCAAAAATAGTGCCAAAACATTGCGCCAAAATTTTAACCTTCATTAATAGCGCCAAATATTCATAATAGCGCCAATATATTAATAGCGGAAAATAATTGTGACTAATAATAGTGCTATATAATAGCGCCAAATATTTGCGCCAAATATTTTTAGGCGCCAAATATTCATAATAACGTCAAAAAATAGCACCTAAAAATAGAGCCATATAATAGCGCCAATCATAGCGCCAAATATTAGCGTCAATAATAGCGCCAATATATTCATAGCGCCAAATAATAGCGCCAATATATTCATAATAGTGCCAATATATTATAGAGTTAAATAATAGAGCCAGTATATTCAAAATAGTGCCAATAATAGCGCCAATAATAGCGCCAATATTTTCATAGTGCCATTTATTCATAATAGTGCCAATATATTTATAGCGCCAAATAATTGCACCTAATAATAGCACCAAATAATTGCGCCAAATAATAGTGCCAATTTTTTAACATTCATTAATAGCACCAAATATTTATAACAGCGCGAAATAAGCGCGCCTAATAATAGCGCCAAATAATATTGCCAAATAAGTGCGCCAAATATTTGAGCCAAATAACTGTGCCAAATAATATCACCAAATAATAGCACAATATAATAGCACAAAATATTTTTTGGCGCCAAATATTCATAATAAAGCCAAAAAATAGCGCCAAAAAATAGCCCCAAAATATAGCGCCAATAATAGCTCCAAATAATAGCGCCAATATATTCATAGCGCCAAATAATAGCGCCAATATATTAATAATAGACCCAATATATAATAGCGGCAAATAATAGCCCCAATATATTCATAATAGTGCCAATAATAGCGCCAATAATAGCGCCAATATATTCATAGCGCCATTTATTCATAATAGCGCCAATATATTTATAGTACAAAACAATAGCGCTTATTAATAGTGCAAAATAATAGCGCCAAATAATTGCGCCAAATAATTGCGCCAAATAATTGTGAAAAATAATTGCGCCTAATAACAACGCCAAATAATAGGGCCATATAATAGGGCCAAATATTTTTTGACACAAAATATATAAATAGCGCCAATATATTGCGCCAAATAATTGCGCCAAATAATTTTTCCAAATAATTTCGCAAAATACTTACTCCTAATAATAGCATCAAATAATAGCGCCATATAAAAGCGCCAAATATTTTTTGGCGCCAAATATTCATAATAGTTCCAAATAATAGCGCCAAATAATAGCCCCAATAATAGCATCAAATTATAGCGCCAATAATCACGCCAATATTTGGCTCTATTATTTTGCCCCAAATAATAACGCCAATATTTAAACATTCAATAATAGCTCTAATAAAAGCGCCAATAACAGCACCAATAATAGCACCAATAATAGCGCCAATATATTAATAGCGCCATTTAATAGCGCCAAATAATAGCGCCATATAATAGCGCCAAATATTAACACTATATAATAGCGCCAAATAATAGCACCAAATCATAGCGCCATATAATGACGCCAAATATAATAGCGCCAAATAATAGTGCAAATATATAGCGCCAATAATATCCCCAATATATTCATAGCGCCATTTAATAGGGCAAAATAATAGCGCCATATAATAGCGCCAAAATATTAGCGCCAAATATTAGAGCCATATAATAGCGCTATATAATTGCGCTATATAACAACGCCAATTAATAGCGCCATAAAATAGCACCAAATATAATAGCGCCACACAATTGCGCCAGATAATAGCTCCAAATAATAGCTCCAAATAATATCCCCAAATAATAGCACCAAATATTTGGCACCAAATATTCATAATAGCGCCAAATAATAGCACCAAATAATAGCGCACATAATAGTGCCAAATAATAGAGCCAAATATTCATAATAGCGCCAAATATTTGGCTCCATATTTTCATAGTAGCGCCAAATATTTTTTGGCGCCAAATATTCATAATAGATCCAATATTTTAACATTCAATATATTTTCAATGTTATTTTAACATTCAATATAATAGCACCAAATATATTTTCAGTGTTATTTTAATATTCATAATAGCGCCAATATTATAATAGCAACAATATTTTAATAGCGCCAATAATAGCGCCAAAGAATGGTGCCAAATAATAGCGCCAATATTTTAACATTCATTAATAGCACCAAATAATAATAATAGTGCCAATGTATTAATAGCGGCATATAATTGCACCTAATAATACGCCAAATAATAGCGCCAAATAATTACGCCAAATAATTGCACCAAATAATTACGCCAAATAACTGCGCCAAATAATATCACCAAATAATAGCACCAAATAATAGCGCCATATAATAGCGTCAAATATTTTTTGGCGCCAAATATTCATAATAGCGCCAAAAAATAGCACAAAAAGCGCCAATAATAGCGCCAAATAATAGCGCCAGTAATAGCGCCAATAAATTCATAGTGCCAAATAATAGCGCCAATATATTCCTAATAGCGCCAATATATAATAACTCCAAATAATAGTGCCAGTATATTCATAATAGTGCCAATATTTGCGCTAGTATATTCATAGCGCCATTTATTCATAATAGCGCCAATATATTTATTACGCCAAATAATTGCACCTAAAAATAGCACCAAATAATTGCGCCAAATAATTGCGCCAAATAAAAGTGCCAATATTTTAACATTCATTAACAGCGCCAAATATTCAAAATAGCGCCAATATATTAATAGCGCCAAATAATTGTACTTAAAAATAGCGCCAAATATTTTTTCCAATTAACTGCACCAAATAATAGAGCCAAATAATACCGCCAAATAATAGTGCCATATAATGGCGCCAAATATTTTTTGGCGCCAAATATTCATAACAGTGCAAAAAAATAGAACAATAAAATAGCGCCAAATAATAGTACCAATAATAGTGCCAAATAATAGCGCCAATAATAACGCCAATATATTCATTGCACCAAATAATAGCGCCAATATAATAATAATAGCGCCAATATATAATAGCGCCAAATAATAGCACCAATATATTCATAATAGTTCCAATAATAGGGCCAATAATAGCGCCAATATATTCATAGCTCCATTTATTCATAATAGTGCCAATATATTGATAGCACAAAATAATAGCGTCAAATAATAGCGCCAAATAATAGAGTCAAATAATTGTGCCAAATATTTGCATCTAAAAACAGCGCCAAATAATAGAGCCAAATATTTTTTGGTGCAAAATATATAAATAGCACCAATATATTGCTCCAAATAATTACGCAAAATAATTGCGCGAAATAATTGCGCCAAATAATTGCGCCTAATAATAGCGCCAAATAATAGCACCATATAATAGCGCCAAATAGTTTTTGGAGCCAAATATTCATAATAGCGCCAAATAATAGCGCCAAATAATAGCGCCAAATAATAGAGCCAATAATAGCGTCAAATTATGGCGCCAATATTTGGCGCGATTATTTTGCAATAAATAATAGCCCCAATATTTAAACATTCAATAATAGCCCCAATATAAGCGCCCATAACAGCACCAATAATAGTGCCAATAAAAGTTCAATTATATAGCACCAATAATAGCGCCAATATATTCATAGCGCCATTTAATAGCGCCAAATAATAGCGCCATGTAATAGCGCCAAATATTGGCGCCATAGAATAGCACCACAAAATAGTGCCAAATAATAGCGCCAATATATTCATAGCGCAAAATAAAAGCACCAATATATTCCTAATAGCACCAATATATTCATAATAGCGCCAATTTATAATAGCGAGAAATAATAGTGACAATATATTCATAATAATGCCAATAATAGTGCCAAGAATAGCGCCATATATTCATAATAGCGCCAATATATTTATAGTACAAAATAATTGCGCCCAATAATAACGCCAAATAATAGCACCAAATAATTGCCCCAAATAATTTCGCCAAATAATTGCGCCAAATAAATGTGCAAAATAATTGCTCCTAATAACAGTGCCAAATAATAGCACCATATAATAGAGCCAAATATTTTTTGGCACAAAATATATAAATAGAACCAATATATTGCACCAAATAAATGCACCAAATAGTTGCGCCAAATAGGTGTGCCTAATAATAGCACCGAATAATAGCGCCGTATAATAGCGCCAAATATTTTTTGGTGCCAAATATTCATAATAGAGCCAAATAATAGTGCCAAATAATAGCACCAATAATAGCATCAAATTATGGCACCAATAATCACGCCAATATTTTGAGCCAAATAATAGTGCCAATATTTAAACATTCAATAATAGCGCCAATAAAAGCGCCAATAACAGCATCAATAATAGCGCCAATAATAGTGCCAATATATAGCGCCAATAATAGCACCAATATATTCATAGCGCCATTTAATATTACCAAATAATAGCGCCATATAATAGGGCCAAATATTAGCGCCATATAATAGCGCCATATAATTGCGCCATATAATAGCGCCAAATAATAGCATCATATAATAGCGTCAAATATAATAGCGCCAAATAATCAAGCCAATATATAGCTTCAAAAATAGGACCAATATATTCATAGCGCTATTTAATTGGGCCAAATAATAGCGCCATATAACAGCGCCAAATATTTATAACAGCGCCAAATAATGGCGCCAAATAATAGAGCCAATATTTTGTGCCAATATTTCGCACTAATAGTATTTAGCGCCAATATTTTAACATTCAATAATAGCACCAAATAATCATAATAGCGCCAATATTTTTACATTCAATATATGTTCAGTGTTATTTTAACATTCAATATAATAGTACCAAATATATTTTCATTGTTATTTTAATATTCATAATAGCACAAATATTTTAATAGTGCCATTATTTTAGTAGCACCAATAATAGCGCCAAATAAGAGGGCCAAATATTATTTGGCGCCAAATAATAGTGCCATAAAATAGCGCCAAAAACTGTCCCAATATTTTAAGATTCATTAATATCACCAAATATTCATAATAGCGCCAATATATTAATAGAGGAAAATACTTGTGCCCAATAATAGCGCCAATTAATTGCACCAAATAATTGCGTCAAATATTTGCGCCAAATATTTTTTGGGGCCAGATATTCATAATAGTGCCAAAAAATAGTGCCATATAATAGCGCCAATAATAGCACCATATAATAGCACCAATAATAGTGCCAATATATTCATAGCGCCAAATAATAGCGTCTATATATTCATAATAGCGCCAATATATTATAGCGCAAAATAATAGCGCCAATATATTCATAATAGTGCCAATAATAGCGCCAATATATTCACAGCGCCAATATATTTATAGCGCCATTTATTCATAACAGCGCCAATATATTTATAGTGCCAAATAATTGCGCCTAAGAATAGCGCCAAATAATAGCGCCAAATAATTGCGCCAAATAACAGTGCCCATATTTTAACTTTCATTAATAGCGCCAATATATTAATAGCGCCAAATAATAGCGCCTAATAATAGCGCCAAATAAAAGAACCAAATAATTTCTCCAAATATTTGCGTCCAACAACTGCACCAAATAATAGCGCCAAATAATTGCGCCAAATAATAGCGCCATATAATAGCGCCAAATATTTTTCGGCGCCAAATATTCATAATAGCGCCAAAAAATAGCGCCAATAATAGCGCCAAATAATAACACCAATAATAGCACCAATATATTCATGGCACCAATATATTCATAGCGCCCTTTATTCATAATAGTGCCAATATATTTATAGCGCAAAATAATTGCGCGTAATAATAACGCCAAATAATAGCCCCAAATAATTGCCTCAAATAATTGAGCCAAATAATTGTGCCAAATAATTACGCCAAATAATTTCGCAAAATAATTGTACCTAACAACAGCACCAAATAATAGCACCATATAATAGCACCAAATATTTTTTGGCACAAAATATATAAATAGCGCTAATATATTGCAACAAATAATTGTGCCACATAATTGTACCAAATAATGGCGCCTAAGAATAGTGCAAAATAATAGTGCCATATAATAGCACCAAATATTTTTTGGCACCAAATATTCATAATTGCGCCAAATAATTGCGCCAATAATAGCGTCAAATTGTGGTGCAAATAATCGCGCTAATATTTGGCGCTATTATTTTGCGTCAAATAATAGCGCCAATATTTAAACATTCAATAATAGTGCCAATAAAATCACCAATAACAACACCAATAATAGCTCCAATAATAGCGCCAATATGTTCATAGCGTCATTTAATAACGCCAAATAATAGCGTTATATAATAGCGCCAAATATTAGCATCATATAATAGCGTCATATAATAGCACCAAATCATAGCGCCAAATAATAGCGCCAAAAATAATGGCGCCAATATATAGTGCCAATAATAGCGCCAATATATTCATAGCACCATTTAATAGGGCCAAATAATAGATCCATATATGAGCACCAAATAATAGCGCTATATAATAGTGCTATATAATAGCGCCATATAATAGCGCCAAATAATAGTGCCATATAATAGCGCCAAATAATAGCGCCAGATTATAGCTTCAAATAATAGCGCCACAAAATATCGCAAAATAATAGAACTAAATATTTGGTTCCAAATATTCATAATATGGCCAAATAATAGCGCAAATAATAGCGCCAAATATTAGAGACAAATATTCATTATAACACCAAATATTTGGCTCCATATATTCATAGTAGCGCCAAATATTTTTTGGCGCCAAATATTCATAATAGCACCAAATTATAACGCTAATAAAAGCGCCAAATAATAGCACCAATAATAGCGCCAATATTTGGCGCCAATAGTTGGCACCAATAGTATTTGGCGCTAAAATTTGGTGCTATTATTTGGCGCCAAATAATAGCACCAATATTTTAACATTAAATAATAGCACCAAATATTCATAATAGCTCCAATATTTTAACATTCAATATTTTTTCAGTGTTATTTTAACATTCAATACAATTGTGCCAAATATATTTTCAGTGATATTTTAATATTCATAATAGCACCAATATTTTAATAGCACCAATATTTTAATAGCGCCAATAATAGCACCAAATAATGGCGCCAAATATTATTTAGCGCCAAATAATAGCGCCAAATAATAGTACCAAATAATAGCGCCAATATTTTAACATTCATTAATAACGCCACATATTCATAATAGTGCCAATATATTAATAGCGGCAAATAATTGCGCCTAATAATATCGCCAAATAATTGTGCCAAATATTTCGCCAAATAACTACGCCAAATAAAAGTGCCAAATAATAGCGCCATATAATAGTGCCAAATGTTTTTTGGCGCCAAATATTCATAATAGATCCAACAAATAGCGCCATATAATAGTGCCAAATAATAGTGCCAAATAATAACGCCAATAATAGCGCCAATATATTCATAGCGCCAAACAATAGCACCAATATATTCATAATAGAGCCAATATATAATAACGCCAAATAATAGCACCAGTATATTCATAATAGTGCCAATATTAGCGCCAATATATTTATAGATCCATTTATTCATAATAGCACCAATAAATTTATAGCGCCAAATAATTGCGCCTAACAATAGCGCCAAACAATAGCGCCAAATATTTACACCAAATAATTGCGCCAATATTTTAACATTCATTAATAGCGCCAATATATTAATAACGCCAAATAATTGCGCCAAATATTTGCGCCAAATAGCTGCACCAAATAATAGCGCCAAATAATACTGCCAAATAATTGTGCCATATAATAGCACCAAATATTTTTTGGCGCCAAATATTCATAATAGCGCCAAGAAATAGCATCATATAATAGCGCCAAATAATTGCGCCTAATAATAGCACCATATAACAGTGCCGTATAATAGCGCCAAATAATTTTTGGCGCCAAATATTCATAATAGTTACAAATAGTAGCGCCAAAATAATATTGCAAAATAATAGCACCAATAATAGCTTCAAATTATGGCGCCAATAATCGCGCCAATATTTGGCGCCGATATTTGGCGCTATTATTTTGCGCCAAATAATAGCGCCAATATTTAAACATTCAATAATAGCGCCAATAAAAGTGCCAATAACAGCACCAATAATAGCGCCAATAGTAGTGCCAATATATAGCGCCAATAATAGCGCCAATATATTCATAGCGCCATTTAATAGCGCCAAATAATAGCGCCATATAATAGAGCCAAATATTAGTGTCATATAATAGCGCCATATAATAGCACAATATAATAGCACCAAATAATAGCGTCATATAATAGCGCTTAATATAATAGCGCCAAATAATAGCGCCAATAATTGCGCCAATATATTAATAGCGTCATTTAATAGGGCAAAATAATAGCACCATATAATAGCGCCAAATATTAGCGCCATATAATAGCGCCAAATATTAGCGCCATATAATAGTGCCAAATAATAGGGCCATATAATAGCGCCAAATATAATAGCGCCAAATAATAACACCAAATAATAGCGCCAAATAATAGTGCCAAATAATATCGCCAAATAATATCACCAAATATTTGGCACCAAATATTCATAATAGCGCCAAATAATAGCGCCAATAATAGCGCCAAATATTAGAGCCAAATATTCATAAAAGCGCCAAATATTTGGCACCATATATTCATAGTAGCGCCAAATATTTTTTAGTGCCAAATATTCATAATAGAGCCAAATTATATCGCCAATAAAAGCACCAGATAATAGTGCCAATAACAGCGCCAATACTTGGTTCCAAAATTTGGCACCAATAATATTTGGCGTTTTTATTTGGCGCCAAATAATAGTGCCAATATTTTAACATTCAATAATAGCGCCAAATATTCATAATAGCGCCAATATTTTAACATTTAATATATTTTCAGTGTTATTTTAACATTCAATATAATAGTGCCAAATTTATTTTCAGTGTTATTTTAATATTCATAATAGTTCCAATATTTTAATAGCACCAATAATAGTGCCAAATAATAGCGCCAAATATTATTTTCCCCCAAAAATAGTGCCAAATAATAGCACCAAGTAATAGCGCCAAATAATAGCGCCAAAAAATAGCGACAATATTTTAACATTAATTAATAGCGCCAAATATTCATAATAGCACAAATATATTAATAGCGGCAAATAATTGCGCCTAATAATAGCGCCAAATAATAGCGCCAAATATTTTTTTGCACCAAATATTCATAATAGCGCCAAAAAATAGTATCATATAATAGCACCAATAATAGCTCCAAATAATAGTGCCAATATATTAATAGTGCAAATATATAATAGCACCAAATAATAGCACCAATATATTCATAATAGTGCCAATAATAACGCCAATATATTCATAGCGCTATTTATTCATAATAGCGCCAATATATTTATAACGCAAAATAATTACACATAATAATAGCGCCGGATAATTACGCCAAATAATTGCTCCAAATAATTGCGCCAAATAATTGCACAAAATAATTGTGCCTAATGACAGTGCCAAATAATAACACCATATAATAGCGCCAAATATTTTTTGGCACAAAATATATAAATAGCACCAATATATTTTGCCAAATAATTGCGCCAAATAATTGCGCCTAATAATAGCGCCAAATAATAGCTCCATATAATAGAGCCAAGTATTTTTTGGCGCCAAATAATAGCACCAATAATAGTATCAAATTATGGCGCCAATAATCACGCCAATATTTGGCACCAATATTTGGCGCCAAATAATAGCGCCAATATTTAAACATTCAAGAATAGTGCCGATAAAAGCACCAATAAAAGCACCAACAATAGCGCCAATAATAGCGCCAATATATAGTTCCAATAATAGAGCCAATATATTCCTAGCGCCATTTAATAGCGCCTAATAATAGCGCCATATAATAGCGCCATTTAATAGCGCCATATAATAGCGCCATATAATAGCGCCAAATAATGGCACCATATAATAGCGCCAAATATAATAGCGCTCAATAATCATGCCAATATATAGCACCAATAATAGTGCCAATATATTCATAGCGCCATTCAATAGGGCCAAATAATAGGGCCATGTAATAGCGGCAAATATTAGCTCGATATAATAGCACCATATAATAGCGCCAAATAATAGCGCCATATAATAGCGCCAAATATAATTGCGTCAAATAGTAGCACCAAATAATAGCGCCAAATAATATCGCCAAATAATAGCGCCAAATATTTTACGCCAAATATTCATAATAGCGCCAAATAATAGCGCCAATAATAACGCCAAATAATAGAGCCAAATATTAATAATAGCGCCCAATTATAGCTCTAATAAAAGAGACAATATTTGGCGCCAATATTTGGCACCAATAATATTTGGCAGCAATACTTGGCGCCAATATTTGGCGCTATTATTTGGTACCAAATAATAGCGCCAATATTTTGACATTCAATAATAGAGCCAAATATTTTTAATAGCGCCAATATATTTACATTCAATATATTTTCAGTGTTATTTTAACATTCAATATAATAGCGCCAAATATATATTCTGTGTTATTTTAATATTTATAATAGCACCAATATTTTAATAGCGCCAATATTTTAATAACACCAAATAAGAGCGCCAAATATTATTTGGCGCCAAATAATAGCGCCCAAAAATAGCGCCAAAACATTGCGTCAAAATTTTAACCTTCATTAATAGCGCCAAATATTCATAATAGCACCAATATATTAATAGCGGAAAATAATTGTGACTAATAATAGCGCCAAATAATTGCGCCAACTATTTGCGCCAAATATTTTTTGGCACCAAATATTCATAATAGCACCAAACAATAGCGCCATATAATAGCACCAATCATAGCACCAAATATTAGCGCCAATAATAGCGCCAATATTTTCATAGCACCAAATAATAGTGCCAATATATTCATAATAGCGCCAATATATTATAGCGTCAAATAATTGAGCCAGTATATTCATAATAGTGCCAATAATAGCGCCAATAATATCCCTAATATTTTCTTAGTGCCATTTATTCATAATAGCGCCAATATATTTATAGTGACAAATAATTGCACCTAATAATAGCGCCAAATAATTGCGCCAAATAATAGTGCCAATATTTTAACATTCATTAATAGCACCAAATATTTATAACAGCGCCAAATAAGCGCACCTAATAATAGCGCCAAATAATATCGCCAAATAAGTGCGCCAAATATTTGATCCAAATAACTGCGCCAAATAATAACACCAAATAATAGCACCATATAATAGCGCCAAATATTTTATGGTGCCAAATATTCATAATAAAGCCAAAAAAATAGCGCCAAAAAATAGCACCAAAAAATAGCGCCAATAATAGCTCCAAATAATAGCGCCAATAATAGCGCCAATATATTCATAGAACCAAATAATTGCGCCAATATATTCATAATAACCCCAATATATAATAGCATAAAATAATAGCCCCAATATATTCATAATAGTGCCAATAATAGCGCCAATATATTCATAGCGCCATTTATTCATAATAGCGCCAATATATTTATAGTACAAAACAATTACGCTTATTAATAGCACAAAATAATAGCGCCAAATAATAGCGCCAAATAATAGCGCCAAATAATTGTGCAAAATAATTGCGCCTAATAACAACGCCAAATAATAGCGCCATATAATAGCACCAAATATTTTTTGGCACAAAATATATAAATAGCTCCAATATGTTGCGCCAAATAATTGCGCAAAACAATTTTGCAAAATAATTACGCCAAATACTTATGCCTAATAATAGCACCAAATAATAGCGCCATATAAAAGCGCCAAATATTTTTTGGCGCCAAATATTCATAATAGCGCCAAATAATAGCGCCAAATAATAGCCCCAATAATAGCATCAAATTATGGAGCCAATAATCGCGCCAATATATGGCTCTATTATTTTGCGCCAAATAATAGCGCTAATATTTAAACATTCAATAATAGCTCTAATAAAAGCGCCAATAACAGCACCAATAATAGCACCAATAATAGCGCCAATATATTAATTGCGCCATTTAATAGCGCCAAATAATAGCACCATATAATTGCGCAAAATATTAACACCATATAATAACGCCATATCATAGCACCAAATCATAGCGCCATATAATGGCGTCAAATATAATAGCGCCAAATAATAGTGCCAATATATAGCACCAATAATAGCGCCAATATATTCATTGCGCCATTTAATAGGGCCAAATAATAGCGCCATATAATAGCGCCAAATTTTAGCGCCAAATATTAGGGCCATATAATAGCGCTATATAACAACGCCAAATAATAGCGCCATATAATAGCACCAAATATAATAGCGCCAGATAATAGCGCCAAATAATATCCCCAAATAATAGCACCAAATATTTGGTACCAAATATTCATAATAGCACCACATAATAGCGCAAATAATAGCACCAAATAATAGAGCCAAATATTCATAATAGCGCCAAATATTCATAATAGCGCCAAATATTTGGCGCCATATATTCATAGTAGCGCCAAATATTTTTTGCTACCAAATATTCATAATAGCTCCAATATTTCAACATTCAATATATTTTCAATGTTATTTTAACATTGAATATAATAGCGCCAAATATATTTTCAGTGTTATTTTAATATTCATAATAGCACCAATATTTTAATGGCACCAATATTTTAATAGCGCCAATAATAGCGCCAAAGAATGGTGCCAAATATTATTTGGCACCAAATAATAGCGCCAATATTTTAACATTCATTAATAGCACCAAATATTCATAATAGTGTCAATGTATTAATAACGGCATATAATTGCGCCTAATAATACGCCAAATAATAGAGACAAATAATTGCGCCAAATAATAGAGCCAATAATAGCGCCAATATATTCATAGCGCCAAATAATAGCGCCAATATATTCCTAACTGCGCCAATATATAATAACGCAAAATAATAGCGCCAGTATATTCATAATAATGCCGATATTTGCGCCAGTATATTCATAGCGCCATTTATTCATAATAGAGCCAATATATTTATTCCGCCAAATAACTGCACCTAATAATAGCGCCATATAATTGGGCCAAATAATTGCGCCAAATAAAAGCGCCAATATTTTAACATTCATTAACAGCGCCAAATATTCATTATAGCACCAATATATTAATAGCGCCAAATAATTGCACCTAAAAATAGCGCCAAATATTTTTCCCAAATAACTGCGCCAAATAATACCACCAAATAAAAGTACCAATAATAGCGCCAAATAATAGCAGCAATAATAACGCCAATATATTAATAGCGCCAAATAATAGCGCCAATATAGTCATAATAGCGCCAATATAAAATAGCGCCAAATAATAGCGCCAATATATTCAAAATAGTGCCAATAATAGCGCCAATAATAGCGCCAATATATTCATAGCTCCATTTATTCATAATAGTGCCAATATATTTATAGCACAAAATAATAGCGCCAAATAATAGAGTCAAGTAATTGCGCCAAATATTTGCGTCTAATAACAGCGCCAAATAATAGCGCCACTTAATAGTGACCAATATTTTTTGGCGCAAAATATATAAATAGCACGAATATATTGCTCCAAATAATTACGCCAAATAATTGCACGAAATAATTGCGCCAAATAATTACGCCTAATAATAGTGCCAAATAATAGCACCATATAATAGCGCCAAATAGTTTTTGGAGCCAAATATTCATAATAGCGCCAAATAATAGCGCCAAATAATAGCACCAAATAATAGCACCAAATAATAGTCCCAATAATAGTGTCAAATTATGGCGCCAATATTTGGCGCTATTATTTTGCACCAAATAATAGCGCCAATATTTAAACATTCAATAATAGCCCAATATAAGCGCCAATAATAGCCCCAATAATAGTGCCAATAACAGCACCATTATATAGCACCAATAATAGCGCCAATATATTCATAGCGCCTTTTAATAGAGCCAAATAATAGCGCCATGTAATATCGCCAAATATTGGCGCCATAGAATAGCGCCATATTATAGCGCCACACAATAGCGCCAAATAATAGCGCCAATATATTCATAGCACCAAATAATTGCGCCAATATATTTCTAATAGCGCCAATATATTATAGTGCCAAATAATAGCGCCAAATATTTGTTCCAAATATTTGCGCCAAATAAATGTGCCAAATAATTGCTGCATATAATGTCGGCAAATATTTTTTGGCGCCAAATATTCATAATAGCGCTAATATATAGCGCCAAAAAATAGCGCCAAATAATAGCGCCAATAATAGCGCGAAATAATAGCACCAATAATAGCGCCAATATATTCATAATAGCGCCAATTTATAATAGCGAGAAATAATAGTGCCAATATATTCATAATAATGCCAATAATAGTGCCAAGAATAGCGCCAATATATTCATAGCACCATTTATTCATAATAGCGCAAATATATTTATAGCACAAAATAATTGTGCCTAATAATAACGCCAGATAATAGCACCAAATAATTGCGCCAAATAATTGCGCCAAATAATTGTGCCAAATAAATGCGCAAAATAATTGCGCCTAATAACAGCGCCAAATAATAGCACCATATAATAGCGCCAAATATTTTTTGGCACAAAATATATAAATAGCGCCAATATATTGCGACAAATAATTGCGCCAAATAGTTGCGCCTAATAATAGCACCAAATAATAGCACCATATAATAGCGCCAAATATTTTTTGGAGCCAAATATTCATAATAGCGCCAAATAATAGTGCCAAATAATAGCGCCAATAATAGTGTCAAATTATGGCACCAATAATCGTGCCAGTATTTTGAGCCAAATAATAGCACTAATATTTAAACATTCAATAATAGCGCCAATAAAAGCACCAATAACAGCACCAATAATAGCGTCAATAATAGTGCCAATATATAGCGCCAATAATACCGCCGATATATTCATAGCACCATTTTATAATACCAAATAATTGCGCCACATTATAGCGCCAAATATTAGCGCCATATAATAGCGCCATATAATATCGCCAAATAATAGCGTCATATAATAGCGCCAAATATAATAGCGCCAAATAATCACGCCAATATATAGCTTCAAAAATAGCACCAATATATTGATAGCGCCATTTAATAGGGCCAAATAATAGTGCCAAATAACAATGCCAAATATTTATAATAGGACCAAATAATGGCACCAAATAATAGAGCCAATATTTGGTGCCAATATTTCGCACTAATAATATTTAGCGCCAATATTTGGGGCCAATATTTGGCACTATTATTTGATGCCAAATAATAGCGCCAATATTTTAACATTCAATAATAGCACCAAATAATCATAATAGTGCCAATATTTTAACATTTAATATATTTTCAGTGTTATTTTAACATTCAATATAATAGCACCAAATATATTTTCATTGTTATTTTAATATTTATAATAGCACCAATATTTTAATAGTGCCAATATTTTAATAGCACCAATAATAGTGCCAAATAAGAGCGCCAAATATTATTTGGCGCCAAATAATAGCGCAAAATAATAGTGCCAAGAAATAGCGCCAAAAAATAGCGCCAATATTTTAACATTCATTAATATCGCCAAATATTCATAATAGTGCCAATATATTAATAGAGGCAAATAATTTCTCCTAATAATAGCACTAATTAATTGCACCAAATAATTGCGTCAAATATTTGCGCCAAATATTTTTCGGCGCCAAATATTCATAATAGCGCCAAAAAATAGTGCCATATAATAGTGTCAATAATAGCACCAAATAATAGCACCAATAATAGCGCCAATATATTCATAGCACCAAATAATAGCGCCAATATATTATAGCGCCAAATAATAGTGCCAATATATTCATAATAGTTCTAATAACAGCGCCAATATATTCACAGCGACAATATATTCATAGCGCCATTTATTCATAATAACGCCAATATATTTATAGTGCCAAATAATTGGGACTAAGAATAGCGCAAAATAATAGTGCCAAATAATAGCACCAATATTTTAATATTCATTAATAGCGCCAATATATTAATAGCGCCAAATAATAGCGCCTAATAATAGCGCCAAATAATTGCGCCAAATAATTGCGCCAAATATTTTCGTCAAATAACTACGCCAAATAATAGCGCCAAATAATAGCGCCAAATAATTGTGCCAAATAATAGCGCCATATAATAGCCCCAAATATTTTTTGGCGCCAAATATTCATAATATCTTCAAAAAATAGCGCTAATAATAGCGCCAAATAATAACACCAATAATAGCACCAATATATTCATGGCGCCAAATAATAGCGCCAATATATTCATAATAGTGTCAATATATAATAGCGCAAATATATTCATAATAGTTCCAATAATAGCACCAATAATGGCACCAATATATTCATAGCGCCCTTTATTCATAATAGCGCCAATATATTTATAGCGCAAAATAATTGCGCCAAATAATAGCACCAAATAATAGCACCAAATAATTGTCTCAAATAATTGCGCCAAGTAATTGCACCAAATAATGGTGCAAAATAATTGCACCAAACAACAGTGCCAAATAATAGCACCATATAATAGCACCAAGTATTTTTTGGCACAAAATATATAAATAGCACCAATATATTGCACCAAATAATTGTGCCACATAATTGTGGCAAATAATGGCGTCTAAGAATAGTGCCAAATAATAGCGCCATATAATAGCGCCAAATATTTTTTGGTGCCAAATATTCATAATCGTGCCAAATAATTTCGCCAATAATAGCGTCAAATTATGGTGCAAATAATCGAGCTAATATTTGGGGCTATTATTTTGCAGCAAATAATAGTGCCAATATTTAAACATTCAATAATAGTGCCAATAAAAGCACCAATAACAGCACCAATAATAGCGCCAATATGTTCATAGCGCCATTTAATAACTCCAAATAATAGCGCCATATAATAGCACCAAATATTAGCACCATATAATAGCGCCATATAATAGAACCAAATCATAGCGCCAAATAATAGCGTCAAAAATAATGGCGCCAATATATAGCGCCAATAATAGCACCAATATATTCACAGCGCCATTTAATAGGTCCAAATAATAGCACCATATAATTGCACCAAATATTAGCGCCATATAATAGTGCAAAATAATAGCGCCATATAATAGTGCCAAATAATAGTGCCATATAATAGCGCCAAATATAATAGCGCCAAATAATAGCGCCAGATAATAGCTTCAAATAATAGCGCCACAAAAAATCGCAAAATAGTAGCACCAAATATTTGTTGCCAAATATTCATAATATGGCCAAATAACAGTGCAAATAATAGTGCCAAATAATAGAGCCAAATATTCATTATAGCGCCAAATATTTGGCACCATATATTCATAGTAGCGCCAAATATTTTTTGGCACCAAATATTCATAATAGCACCAAAATATAGCGCTAATAAAAGCGCCAAATAATAGCGCCAATATTTGGCGCCAAATAATAGCGCCAATATTTTAACATTAAATAATAGCGCCAAATATTCATAATAGCTCCAATATTTTAACATTTAATATCTTTTTAGTGTTATTTTAACATTCAATACAATTGCGCCAAATATATTTTTAGTGTTATTTTAATATTCATAATAGCGCCAAGATTTTAATAGTGCAAATATTTTAATAGCGCCAATAATAGCGCCAAATAATGGCGCCAAATATTATTTGGCGCCAAATAATAGCGCCAAATAATAGAACCAAATAATAGCGCCAATATTTTACCATTCATTAATAACGCCAAATATTCATAATAGTGCCAATATATTAATAGCGGAAAATAATTGCGCCTAATAATATCTCCAAATAATTGAGCCAAATATTTGCGCCAAATAACTGCGTCAAATAAGAGTGCCAAATAATAGCCCCATATAATAGCGCCAATAATAGCGCCAAATAATAGCGCAAAATAATAGCGCCAATAATAGCGCCAATATATTCATAGCACCAAACAATAGCGCCAATATATTCATAATAGCGCCAATATATAATAGCGCCAAATAATAGCGTCAGGATATTCATAATAGTACCAATATTAGCGCCAATATATTCATAGCTCCATTTATTCATAATAGTGCCAATATATTTATAGCGCCAAATAATTTCGCCTAACAATAGAACCAATCAATAGCGCCAAATAATTGCGCTAATATTTTAACATTCATTAATAGCACCAATATATTAATAGTGCAAAATAATTGCGCCAAATATTTGCGCCAAATATTTGTGCCAAATAGCGGCACCAAATAATAGCGCCAAATAATACTGCCAAATAATTTCACCATATAATAGCACCAACTATTTTTTGGCACCAAATATTCATAATAGCGCCAAGAAATAGCGTCTTAAAATAGCGCCAAATAATTACATCTAATAATAGCGCCAAATAATAGTGCCATATAATAGCGCCAAATATTCATAATAGTGCCAAATAATAGCGCCAAAATAATAGCGCCAAAATAATAGCGCCAAATAATAGCGCTAATTATAGCGTCAAATTATGGCGCCAATAATCGCGCCAATATTTGGCACCAATATTTGGCGCTATTATTTTGCGCCAAATAATTGCACCAATATTTAAACATTCAATAATAGCGCCAATAAAAGCGCCAATAAGAGCACCAATAATAGCGCCAATAGTAGTGCCAATATATAGCGCCAATAATAGCGCCAATATATTCATAGCGCCAAATAATAGTGCCTTATAATAGCGTCAAATATTAGTGCCATATAATAGGGCCATATAATAGCACCATATAATAGCGCCAAATAATAGTGCCATATAATAGCGCTTAATATAATAGCGCCAATATACATCGCCAATAATAGCACCAATATATTCATAGCGTCATTTAATAGGGCAAAATAATAGCGCCATATAATAGCGCCAAATATTGGCATCATATAATAGCGCCAAATATTAGCGCCATATAATAGCGCCAAATAATAGGGGCATATAATAGCGCCAAATATAATAATGCCAAATAATAGCGCCAAATAATAGTGCCAAATAATAGTGCCAAATAATATCGCCAAATAATAGCACCAAATATTTGGCGCCAAATATTCATTATAGCGCCAAATAATAGTGCCAAATAATAGCGCCAATAATAGCGCCAAATAATAGAGCCAACTATTCATAAAAGCGCCATATATTTGGCGCCATATATTCATAGTAGCGCCAAATATTTTTTAGTGCCAAATATTCATAATAGAGCCAAATTATATTGCCAATAAAAGCGCCAAATAATAGCGCCAATAACAGTGCCAATACTTGGTGCCAATATTTGGCACCAATAATATTTGGCGCTATTATTTCGCGCCAAATAATAGCGCCAATATTTTAACATTCAATAATAGCGCCAAATATTCATAATAGCACCAATATTTTAACATTTAATATATTTTCAGTGTTATTTTAACATTCAATATAATAGCGCCAAATATATTTTCAGTGTTATTTTAATATTCATAATAGTGCCAATATTTTAATAGTGCCAATAATAGCACCAAATATTATTTTTTCCAAAAAAATAGCACCAAATAATAGCTCCAAAAAATAGAGCCAATATTTTAACATTAATTAATAGCGCCAAAGATTCATAATAGCACCAATATATTAATAGCGGAAAATAATTGCGCCTAATAATAGTGCCAAATAATAGCACCAAATAAGTTCGCCAAATATTTGCGCTAAATAACTACGCCAAATAATAGTGCCAAATAATAGCGCCAAATAATAGCGCCAAATATTTTTTGCGCCAAATATTCATAATAGCACCAAAAAATAGCATCATATAATAGCGCCAATATTATCACCAAATAATAGCCCCAATATATTCATAGCGCAAATATATAATAGCACCAATATATTCATAATAGTGCCAATAATAGCGCCAATATATTCATAGCGTTGTTTATACGTAATAGCGCCAATATATTTATAACGTAAAATAATTACACATAATAAATGCGCCAAATAATTGCGCCCAATAATTGCACAAAATAATTGCGCCTAATAACAGTGCCAAATAATAACGCCATATAATAGCACCAAATATTTTTTAGCACAAAATAGCGCCAATATATTTTGCAAAATAATTACGCCAAATACTTATGCCTAATAATAGCACCAAATAATAGCGCCATATAAAAGCGCCAAATATTTTTTGGCGCCAAATATTCATAATAGCGCCAAATAATAGCGCCAAATAATAGCCCCAATAATAGCATCAAATTATGGAGCCAATAATCGCGCCAATATATGGCTCTATTATTTTGCGCCAAATAATAGCGCTAATATTTAAACATTCAATAATAGCTCTAATAAAAGCGCCAATAACAGCACCAATAATAGCACCAATAATAGCGCCAATATATTAATTGCGCCATTTAATAGCGCCAAATAATAGCACCATATAATTGCGCAAAATATTAACACCATATAATAACGCCATATCATAGCACCAAATCATAGCGCCATATAATGGCGTCAAATATAATAGCGCCAAATAATAGTGCCAATATATAGCACCAATAATAGCGCCAATATATTCATTGCGCCATTTAATAGGGCCAAATAATAGCGCCATATAATAGCGCCAAATTTTAGCGCCAAATATTAGGGCCATATAATAGCGCTATATAACAACGCCAAATAATAGCGCCATATAATAGCACCAAATATAATAGCGCCAGATAATAGCGCCAAATAATATCCCCAAATAATAGCACCAAATATTTGGTACCAAATATTCATAATAGCACCACATAATAGCGCAAATAATAGCACCAAATAATAGAGCCAAATATTCATAATAGCGCCAAATATTCATAATAGCGCCAAATATTCATAATAGCGCCAAATATTTGGCGCCATATATTCATAGTAGCGCCAAATATTTTTTGCTACCAAATATTCATAATAGCTCCAATATTTCAACATTCAATATATTTTCAATGTTATTTTAACATTGAATATAATAGCGCCAAATATATTTTCAGTGTTATTTTAATATTCATAATAGCACCAATATTTTAATGGCACCAATATTTTAATAGCGCCAATAATAGCGCCAAAGAATGGTGCCAAATATTATTTGGCACCAAATAATAGCGCCAATATTTTAACATTCATTAATAGCACCAAATATTCATAATAGTGTCAATGTATTAATAACGGCATATAATTGCGCCTAATAATACGCCAAATAATAGAGACAAATAATTGCGCCAAATAATAGAGCCAATAATAGCGCCAATATATTCATAGCGCCAAATAATAGCGCCAATATATTCCTAACTGCGCCAATATATAATAACGCAAAATAATAGCGCCAGTATATTCATAATAGTGCCGATATTTGCGCCAGTATATTCATAGCGCCATTTATTCATAATAGAGCCAATATATTTATTCCGCCAAATAACTGCACCTAATAATAGCGCCATATAATTGGGCCAAATAATTG
This sequence comes from Viscum album, assembly GCA_963277665.1. Classification (NCBI taxonomy): domain Eukaryota; kingdom Viridiplantae; phylum Streptophyta; class Magnoliopsida; order Santalales; family Viscaceae; genus Viscum; species Viscum album. The sequence goes on from OY728127.1 coordinate 902,773,787, forward strand.
CGCCAAATAAAAGCGCCAATATTTTAACATTCATTAACAGCGCCAAATATTCATTATAGCACCAATATATTAATAGCGCCAAATAATTGCACCTAAAAATAGCGCCAAATATTTTTCCCAAATAACTACGCCAAATAATACCACCAAATAAAAGTACCAATAATAGCGCCAAATAATAGCAGCAATAATAACGCCAATATATTAATAGCGCCAAATAATAGCGCCAATATAGTCATAATAGCGCCAATATAAAATAGCGCCAAATAATAGCGCCAATATATTCAAAATAGTGCCAATAATAGCGCCGATAATAGCGCCAATATATTCATAGCTCCATTTATTCATAATAGTGCCAATATATTTATAGCACAAAATAATAGCGCCAAATAATAGAGTCAAGTAATTGCGCCAAATATTTGCGTCTAATAACAGCGCCAAATAATAGCGCCACTTAATAGTGACCAATATTTTTTGGCGCAAAATATATAAATAGCACGAATATATTGCTCCAAATAATTACGCCAAATAATTGCACGAAATAATTGCGCCAAATAATTACGCCTAATAATAGTGCCAAATAATAGCACCATATAATAGCGCCAAATAGTTTTTGGAGCCAAATATTCATAATAGCGCCAAATAATAGCGCCAAATAATAGCACCAAATAATAGCACCAAATAATAGTGCCAATAATAGTGTCAAATTATGGCGCCAATATTTGGCGCTATTATTTTGCACCAAATAATAGCGCCAATATTTAAACATTCAATAATAGCCCAATATAAGCGCCAATAATAGCCCCAATAATAGTGCCAATAACAGCACCATTATATAGCACCAATAATAGCGCCAATATATTCATAGCGCCTTTTAATAGAGCCAAATAATAGCGCCATGTAATATCGCCAAATATTGGCGCCATAGAATAGCGCCATATTATAGCGCCACACAATAGCGCCAAATAATAGCGCCAATATATTCATAGCACCAAATAATTGCGCCAATATATTTCTAATAGCGCCAATATATTATAGTGCCAAATAATAGCGCCAAATATTTGTTCCAAATATTTGCGCCAAATAAATGTGCCAAATAATTGCTGCATATAATGTCGGAAAATATTTTTTGGCGCCAAATATTCATAATAGCGCTAATATATAGCGCCAAAAAATAGCGCCAAATAATAGCGCCAATAATAGCGCGAAATAATAGCACCAATAATAGCGCCAATATATTCATAATAGCGCCAATTTATAATAGCGAGAAATAATAGTGCCAATATATTCATAATAATGCCAATAATAGTGCCAAGAATAGCGCCAATATATTCATAGCACCATTTATTCATAATAGCGCAAATATATTTATAGCGCAAAATAATTGTGCCTAATAATAACGCCAGATAATAGCACCAAATAATTGCGCCAAATAATTGCGCCAAATAATTGTGCCAAATAAATGCGCAAAATAATTGCGCCTAATAACAGCGCCAAATAATAGCACCATATAATAGCGCCAAATATTTTTTGGCACAAAATATATAAATAGCGCCAATATATTGCGACAAATAATTGCGCCAAATAGTTGCGCCAAATAATAACACCAAATAATAGCACCATATAATAGCGCCAAATATTTTTTGGAGCCAAATATTCATAATAGCGCCAAATAATAGTGCCAAATAATAGCGCCAATAATAGTGTCAAATTATGGCACCAATAATCGTGCCAGTATTTTGAGCCAAATAATAGCACTAATATTTAAACATTCAATAATAGCGCCAATAAAAGCACCAATAACAGCACCAATAATAGCGTCAATAATAGTGCCAATATATAGCGCCAATAATACCGCCGATATATTCATAGCACCATTTTATAATACCAAATAATTGCGCCACATTATAGCGCCAAATATTAGCGCCATATAATAGCGCCATATAATATCGCCAAATAATAGCGTCATATAATAGCGCCAAATATAATAGCGCCAAATAATCACGCCAATATATAGCTTCAAAAATAGCACCAATATATTGATAGCGCCATTTAATAGGGCCAAATAATAGTGCCAAATAACAATGCCAAATATTTATAATAGGACCAAATAATGGCACCAAATAATAGAGCCAATATTTGGTGCCAATATTTCGCACTAATAATATTTAGCGCCAATATTTGGGGCCAATATTTGGCACTATTATTTGATGCCAAATAATAGCGCCAATATTTTAACATTCAATAATAGCACCAAATAATCATAATAGTTCCAATATTTTAACATTTAATATATTTTCAGTGTTATTTTAACATTCAATATAATAGCACCAAATATATTTTCATTGTTATTTTAATATTTATAATAGCACCAATATTTTAATAGTGCCAATATTTTAATAGCACCAATAATAGTGCCAAATAAGAGCGCCAAATATTATTTGGCGCCAAATAATAGCGCAAAATAATAGTGCCAAGAAATAGCGCCAAAAAATAGCGCCAATATTTTAACATTCATTAATATCGCCAAATATTCATAATAGTGCCAATATATTAATAGAGGCAAATAATTTCGCCTAATAATAGCACTAATTAATTGCACCAAATAATTGCGTCAAATATTTGCGCCAAATATTTTTCGGCGCCAAATATTCATAATAGCGCCAAAAAATAGTGCCATATAATAGTGTCAATAATAGCACCAAATAATAGCACCAATAATAGCGCCAATATATTCATAGCACCAAATAATAGCGCCAATATATTATAGCGCCAAATAATAGTGCCAATATATTCATAATAGTTCTAATAACAGCGCCAATATATTCACAGCGACAATATATTCATAGCGCCATTTATTCATAATAACGCCAATATATTTATAGTGCCAAATAATTGCGACTAAGAATAGCGCAAAATAATAGTGCCAAATAATAGCACCAATATTTTAATATTCATTAATAGCGCCAATATATTAATAGCGCCGAATAATAGCGCCTAATAATAGCGCCAAATAATTGCGCCAAATAATTGCGCCAAATATTTTCGTCAAATAACTACGAAAAATAATAGCGCCAAATAATAGCGCCAAATAATTGTGCCAAATAATAGCGCCATATAATAGCCCCAAATATTTTTTGGCGCCAAATATTCATAATATCTTCAAAAAATAGCGCTAATAATAGCGCCAAATAATAACACCAATAATAGCACCAATATATTCATGGCGCCAAATAATAGCGCCAATATATTCATAATAGTGTCAATATATAATAGCGCAAATATATTCATAATAGTTCCAATAATAGCACCAATAATGGCACCAATATATTCATAGCGCCCTTTATTCATAATAGCGCCAATATATTTATAGCGCAAAATAATTGCGCCAAATAATAGCACCAAATAATAGCACCAAATAATTGTCTCAAATAATTGCACCAAAGTATTTGCACCAAATAATGGTGCAAAATAATTGCACCAAACAACAGTGCCAAATAATAGCACCATATAATAGCACCAAGTATTTTTTGGCACAAAATATATAAATAGCACCAATATATTGCACCAAATAATTGTGCCACATAATTGTGGCAAATAATGGCGTCTAAGAATAATGCCAAATAATAGCGCCATATAATAGCGCCAAATATTTTTTGGTGCCAAATATTCATAATCGTGCCAAATAATTTCGCCAATAATAGCGTCAAATTATGGTGCAAATAATCGAGCTAATATTTGGGGCTATTATTTTGCAGCAAATAATAGTGCCAATATTTAAACATTCAATAATAGTGCCAATAAAAGCACCAATAACAGCACCAATAATAGCGCCAATATGTTCATAGCGCCATTTAATAACTCCAAATAATAGCGCCATATAATAGCACCAAATATTAGCACCATATAATAGCGCCATATAATAGAACCAAATCATAGCGCCAAATAATAGCGTCAAAAATAATGGCGCCAATATATAGCGCCAATAATAGCACCAATATATTCACAGCGCCATTTAATAGGTCCAAATAATAGCACCATATAATTGCACCAAATATTAGCGCCATATAATAGTGCAAAATAATAGCGCCATATAATAGTGCCAAATAATAGTGCCATATAATAGCGCCAAATATAATAGCGCCAAATAATAGCGCCAGATAATAGCTTCAAATAATAGCGCCACAAAAAATCGCAAAATAGTAGCACCAAATATTTGTTGCCAAATATTCATAATATGGCCAAATAACAGTGCAAATAATAGTGCCAAATAATAGAGCCAAATATTCATTATAGCGCCAAATATTTGGCACCATATATTCATAGTAGCGCCAAATATTTTTTGGCACCAAATATTCATAATAGCACCAAAATATAGCGCTAATAAAAGCGCCAAATAATAGCGCCAATATTTGGCGCCAAATAATAGCGCCAATATTTTAACATTAAATAATAGCGCCAAATATTCATAATAGCTCCAATATTTTAACATTTAATATCTTTTTAGTGTTATTTTAACATTCAATACAATTGCGCCAAATATATTTTTAGTGTTATTTTAATATTCATAATAGCGCCAAGATTTTAATAGTGCAAATATTTTAATAGCGCCAATAATAGCGCCAAATAATGGCGCCAAATATTATTTGGCGCCAAATAATAGCGCCAAATAATAGAACCAAATAATAGCGCCAATATTTTACCATTCATTAATAACGCCAAATATTCATAATAGTGCCAATATATTAATAGCGGAAAATAATTGCGCCTAATAATATCTCCAAAGAATTGAGCCAAATATTTGCGCCAAATAACTGCGTCAAATAAGAGTGCCAAATAATAGCCCCATATAATAGCGCCAATAATAGCGCCAAATAATAGCGCAAAATAATAGCGCCAATAATAGCGCCAATATATTCATAGCACCAAACAATAGCGCCAATATATTCATAATAGCGCCAATATATAATAGCGCCAAATAATAGCGTCAGGATATTCATAATAGTACCAATATTAGCGCCAATATATTCATAGCTCCATTTATTCATAATAGTGCCAATATATTTATAGCGCCAAATAATTTCGCCTAACAATAGAACCAATCAATAGCGCCAAATAATTGCGCTAATATTTTAACATTCATTAATAGCACCAATATATTAATAGTGCAAAATAATTGCGCCAAATATTTGCGCCAAATATTTGTGCCAAATAGCGGCACCAAATAATTGCGCCAAATAATACTGCCAAATAATTGCACCATATAATAGCACCAACTATTTTTTGGCACCAAATATTCATAATAGCGCCAAGAAATAGCGTCTTAAAATAGCGCCAAATAATTACATCTAATAATAGCGCCAAATAATAGTGCCATATAATAGCGCCAAATATTCATAATAGTGCCAAATAATAGCGCCAAAATAATAGCGCCAAATAATAGCGCTAATTATAGCGTCAAATTATGGCGCCAATAATCGCGCCAATATTTGGCACCAATATTTGGCGCTATTATTTTGCGCCAAATAATTGCGCCAATATTTAAACATTCAATAATAGCGCCAATAAAAGCGCCAATAAGAGCACCAATAATAGCGCCAATAGTAGTGCCAATATATAGCGCCAATAATAGCGCCAATATATTCATAGCGCCAAATAATAGTGCCTTATAATAGCGTCAAATATTAGTGCCATATAATAGGGTCATATAATAGCACCATATAATAGCGCCAAATAATAGTGCCATATAATAGCGCTTAATATAATAGCGCCAATATACATCGCCAATAATAGCACCAATATATTCATAGCGTCATTTAATAGGGCAAAATAATAGCGCCATATAATAGCGCCAAATATTGGCATCATATAATAGCGCCAAATATTAGCGCCATATAATAGCGCCAAATAATAGGGGCATATAATAGCGCCAAATATAATAATGCCAAATAATAGCGCCAAATAATAGTGCCAAATAATAGTGCCAAATAATATCGCCAAATAATAGCACCAAATATTTGGCGCCAAATATTCATTATAGCGCCAAATAATAGTGCCAAATAATAGCGCCAATAATAGCGCCAAATAATAGAGCCAACTATTCATAAAAGCGCCATATATTTGGCGCCATATATTCATAGTAGCGCCAAATATTTTTTAGTGCCAAATATTCATAATAGAGCCAAATTATATTGCCAATAAAAGCGCCAAATAATAGCGCCAATAACAGTGCCAATACTTGGTGCCAATATTTGGCACCAATAATATTTGGCGCTATTATTTCGCGCCAAATAATAGCGCCAATATTTTAACATTCAATAATAGCGCCAAATATTCATAATAGCACCCATATTTTAACATTTAATATATTTTCAGTGTTATTTTAACATTCAATATAATAGCGCCAAATATATTTTCAGTGTTATTTTAATATTCATAATAGTTCCAATATTTTAATAGTGCCAATAATAGCACCAAATATTATTTTTTCCAAAAAAATAGCACCAAATAATAGCTCCAAAAAATAGAGCCAATATTTTAACATTAATTAATAGCGCCAAAGATTCATAATAGCACCAATATATTAATAGCGGAAAATAATTGCGCCTAATAATAGTGCCAAATAATAGCGCCAAATAAGTTCGCCAAATATTTGCGCTAAATAACTACGCCAAATAATAGTGCCAAATAATAGCGCCAAATAATAGCGCCAAATATTTTTTTGCGCCAAATATTCATAATAGCACCAAAAAATAGCATCATATAATAGCGCCAATATTATCACCAAATAATAGCCCCAATATATTCATAGCGCAAATATATAATAGCACCAATATATTCATAATAGTGCCAATAATAGCGCCAATATATTCATAGCGCTGTTTATACGTAATAGCGCCAATATATTTATAACGTAAAATAATTACACATAATAAATGCGCCAAATAATTGCGCCCAATAATTGCACAAAATAATTGCGCCTAATAACAGTGCCAAATAATAACGCCATATAATAGCACCAAATATTTTTTAGCACAAAATATACAAATAGCGCCAATATATTTTGCCAAATAATTGCGCCAAATAATTGCGCCTAATAATAGCGCCAAATAATAGTGCCATATAATTGCGCCAAATATTTTTTTGCGCCAAATATTCATAATAGCGCCAAATAATAGCCCCAATAATAACATCAAATTATGGCGCCAATATTTGCGCCAATATTTGGCACCAAATAATAGCGCCAACATTTAATAATTCAAGAATAGTGCCAATAAAAGCACCAATAATAGAGCCAAATATTCATAATAGCGCCAAATAATAGGGCCAAATAATAGAGCCATATAATAGCACCAAATAATAGCGCCATATAATAGTGCCAAATAATAGCGTCAAATATTAGCGCCATATAATAGCACCATATAATAATGCTAAATAATAGCGCCATTTAATAGCGCCAAATATAATTGTGCCAAATAATAGCACCAAATAATAGCGCCAAATAATATCGCCAAATAATAGCGCCAAATATTTCGCGCCATATATTCATAATAGCGCCAAATAATAGCACCAATAATAGTGCCAAATAATAGAGCCAAATATTCATAATAGTGCCAAATAATAGTGCCAAATTATAGCACCAATAAAAGAGAAAATATTTGGCGCCAATATTTGGCACCAATACTTGGCGCCAATATTTTGCGCTATTATTTGGCGCCAAATAATAGCTCCAATATTTTGACATTCAATAATAGCGCCAAATATTGCAAATAGCGCCAATATTTTAACATTCAATATATTTTCAGTGTTATTTTATTATTCAATATAATAGCGCCAAATATATATTCAGTGTTATTTTAATATTCATAATAGCGCCAATATTTTAATAGCGCCAATATTTTAATAGGGCCAAATAAGAGCACCAAATATTATTTGGCGCCAAATAATAGCGCCAAATAATAGCGCCCAAAAATAGCGCCAAAACATTGCACCAAAATTTTAACCTTCATTAATTGCGCCAAATATTCATAATAGCGCCAATATATTAATAGGGGCAAATAATTGTGACTAATAATAGCGCCAAAAAATAGCGCCAAATATTTTATGGCGCCAAATATTCATAATAGCGCCAAAAAATAGCGCCTAAAAATAGCGCCATATAATAGTTCCAGTCATAGCAACAAATATTAGCGCAAATAATAGCGCCAATATATTCATATGACCAAATAATAGCGCCAATATATTCATAATAGCGCCAATATATTATAGCGTCAAATAATAGAGCCAGTATATTCATAATAGTGCCAATAATAGCGCCAATAACAACGCCAATATTTTCATAGTGCCATTTATTCATAATAGCGCCAATATATTTATAGCGCCAAATAATTTCACCTAATAATAGCACCAAATAATTGCGCCAAATAATAGTGCCAATATTTTAACATTCATTAATAGCACCAAATATTTATAACAACGCCAAATAAGTGCGCCTAATAATAGCGCCAAATAATATTGCCAAATAAGTGCGCCAAATATTTGAGCCAAATAACTGCACCAAATAATAGCACCAAATAATAGCACCAAATAATAGCACAATATAATAGCGTCAAATACTTTTTAGCGCCAAATATTCATAATAAAGCCAAAAAATAGCGCCAAAAAATTGCAAAAAAAATAGCGCCAATAATAGCTCCGAATAATAGCGCCAATAATAGCGCCAATATATTCATAGCTCCAAATAATAGCGCCAATATATTCATAATAGCCCCAATATATAATAGCGGCAAATAATAGCCCCAATATATTCATAATAGTGCCAATAATAGCGCCAATAATAACGCCAATATATTCATAGTTCCATTTATTCATAATAGATCCAATATATTTATAGTACAAAACAATTGTGCTTATAAATTGCGCAAAATAATAGCGCCAAATTATTGCGCCAAATAATTGGGCCAAATAATTGTGCAAAATAATTGCGCCTAATAACAACGTCAAATAATAGCGCCATATAATAGCGCCAAATATTTTTTGGCACAAAATATATAAATAGCGCCAATATATTGCGCCAAATAATTGCGCCAAATAATTTTGCCAGATAATTGCGCTAAATACTTACGCCTAATAATAGCGCCAAATAATAGCATCATGTAGAAGTGTCAAATATTTTTTGGCACCAAATATTCATAATAACGCCAAATAATAGCGCCAAATAATATCCCCAATAATAGCATCAAATTATGGCGCCAATAATTGCGCCAATATTTGGCTCTATTATTTTGCGCGAAATAATAGCGCCAATATTTAAACATTGAATAATAGCTCTAATAAAAGCGCCAATAACAGCACCAATAATAGCACCAATAATAGCGCCAATATATTAATAGCGTCATTTAATAGCGCCAAATAATAGCGCCAAATATTAACACCATATAATAGCGTCATATAATAGCACCAAATCATAGCTCCATATAATGGCGCCAAATATAATAACGCCAAATAATAGTGCCAATATATAGCGCCAATAATAGCGCCAATATATTCATAGCATCATTTAATAAGGCCAAATAATAGCGCCATATAATAGCGCCAAATATTAGCGCCAAATATTAGAGCCATATAATAGCGCTATAAAATAGTGCTATATAACAGTGCAAAATAATTGTGCCAAATAATTGCGCCTAATAATAGCGCCAAATAATAGCTCCATATAATAGCGCCAAATATTTTTTGGCCCCAAATATTCATAATAGCGCCAAAAAATAGTGCAAAAAAATAGCGCCATATAATATCACCAATCATAGCGCCAAATAATAGCGCCAATAATAGCACAAATATATTCATTGCGCCAAATAATAGCGCCAATATATTCATTGCGCCAAATAATAGCGCCAATATATTAATTGCACCAAATAATAGCGCCAATATATTCCTAATAGCGACAATATATTATAGCGCCAAATAATAGCACCAATATATTCATAATAGTTCCAATAATATCACCAATATATTCACAGCACCATTTATTCATAATAGCGCCAATATATTTATAGTGCTAAATAATTGCGCCTAATAATTGTGAAAAATTATAGTGTCAATATTTTAACATTCATTAATAGCACCAAATATTCATAATAGAACCAATATATTGATAGCACCAAATAAGTGCGCCTATTAATAGCGCCAAATAATAGTGCCAAATAAGTGTGCCACATATTTGAGCCAAATAACTGCGCCAAATAATAGCGCCAAATAATAGCCCCATACAATTGTGCCAAATATTTTTTGGCACCAAATATTCATACTAGCGCCAAAAAATAGAACCAGAAAATAGCACCAAAAAATAGCGCCAATAATAGCGCCAATATATTCATAGCGCCAATATATTCATAATAGCGCCAATATATAATAGAGCCAAATAATAGTGCCAATATATTCATAATTGTGCCAATAATAGCGCCAATATATTCATAGAGCCATTTATTCATAATAGCGCCAATATATTTATAGCACAAAAATAATTGCGCCTAATAATAGCGCCAAATAATAGCGCCAAATAATTGCGCCAAATAATTGTGCCAAATAATAGTGCCAATATTTTAACATTCATTAATAGCGCCAAATATTAATAATAGCACCGATATATTAATAGCGCCAAATAACTGAGCCTAATAATAGCGCCAAATAATTGCGCCAAATAATACCGCCAAATAATAGTGCCATATAATGGTGCCAAATATTTTTAGGCGCCAAATATTCATAATAGCGCCAAAAAATAGCGCAAAAAAATAGCGCCAATAATAGAACCAATATATTCATAGCGCCAAATAATAGCGCCAATATATTCATAATAGTGCCAATATATTCATAATAGTGCCAATAATAGTGCCAATAATAGCGTCAATATATTCATAGCTCCATTTATTCATAATAGCGCCAATATATTTATGGCGCAAAATAATAGCGCCAAATAATAGCCCCAAATAATAGCGCCAAATAATTGCCCAAAATAATTGCGCAAAATAATTACGCCAAATAATTGGGCCAAATAATTCCGCCTAATAACAGCGCCAAATACTAGCGCAATGTAATAGCGCCAAATATTTTTTGGCGCAAAATATATAAATAGAACCAATATATTGCACCAAATATTTGCGCCAAACAATTGCACCAAATAATTGCGCCAAATAATCGCGCTTAATAATAGCGCCAAATAATAGCACCATCTAATAGCGTTAAATTATGGCGCCAATAATCGCGCCAATATTTGGCGCCAGTACTTGGTGCTATTATTTTGCGCCAAATAATAGCGCCAATTTTTAAACGTTCAATATTAGCATCAATAAAAGCGCCAATAACAGCACCAATAATAGCGCCAATAATAGTGCCATTATATAGCGCCAATAATAGCACCAATATATTCATAGCGCCATTTAATAGCGCCAAATAATAGCGCCATATAATTGTGAAAAATATTGGTGCCATATAATAGCGCCATATAATAGCGCCAAATAATGGTGCCATATAGTAGTGTCAAATATAATAGCGCCAAATAATAGCGCCATTATAGCGCCAATAATATCACCAATAAATTCATAGCGCCATTTAATAGGGCCAAATAATAGCGCCATATAATAGCGCCAAATATTAGCGTCATATAATAGCGCGATATAATAGCGTCATATAATAGCACCAAATAATAGCGCCATATAATAGCGCCGAATATAATAGCGCCAAATAATAGCGCCATATAATAGCGCCAAATATTAGCGCCATATAACAGCATGATATAATAGCGCCATATAATCGCTCCAAATAATAGCAACATATAATAGCGCTAAATAATAGAGTCAAATAATTTCGCCAAATAATAGCACCAAATATTTGGTGCCAAATATTCATAATTGCGCCAAATGATAGAGCCAAATAATAGCGCCAATAATGGCGCCAAATAATAGAGCCAAATATTCATAATAGCGCCAAATATTTGGCGCTATATATTCATAGTAGCACCAAATATATTTTGGCGCCAAGTATTCATAATAGCGCCAAATAATAGTGCCAAATTATAGCGCCAATAAAAGCACCAAAAAATTGTGCCAATAATAGCGCCAATATTTAGCGCCAATATTTAAACATTCAATAATAGCGCTAAATATTCATAATAGCGCTAATATTTTAAAATTCAATATATTTTCATTGTTATTTTAACATTCAATATAATAGCGCCAAATATATTTTCAGTGTTATTTTAATATTCATAATAACGCTAATATTTTAATAGCGCCAATATTTTAATAGCACCAATAATAGTGCCAAATAATAGCGCCAAATATTATTTGACACCAAATAATAGCGCCAAAAAATAGCGCCAATATTTTAACATTCATTAATAGCACCAAATATTCATAATAGCTCCCATATATTAATAGCGGCAAATAATTGCTTCTAATAAAAGCGCCAAATAATAGGTCCAAATAATTGCGCCAAATAACTGCGCCAAATAACTGCGCCATATAATAGTGCCAAATATTTTTTGGCGCCAAATATTCATAATAGCGCAAAAAAATAGCGCCATATATTTTTTGGCACCAAATATTCATTATAGCGCCAAATAATAGCACCAATAATAGCATCAAATTATGGTGCCAATAATCACGCCAATATTTGGCACTAATAATAGCGCCATATAATAGCGCCAAATTCTGGCGCCAATAATAGCGCCAAATAATAGCGCCATATAGTAGCGCGAAATATAATAGCACCAAATAATAGTGCCAATATATAGCGCCAATAATATTGTCAATATATTCAAAGCGCCATTTAATGTGGCCAAATAATAGCGCCATATAATAGCGTCAAATTTTGGCGCTAATAACAGCGCCATATAATAGCGTCAAATTATGGCGCTAATAATAGTGTCATATAATAGCGCCAAATATTGACGCCATATAATAGCCCCATATAATAGCGTCAAACAATAGCGCCATATAGTAGCACCAAATATAATAGCGCCAAATAATTACACCAATATATAGCGACAATAATATCACCAATATATTCATAGCGCCATTTAATAGTGCCAAATAATAGCGCCATATAATAGCGCCAAATATTAGCGCCATATAATAGCGCGATATAATAGCGCCATATAATAGCACCAAATAATAGCGCTATATAATAGCGCCAAATATAATAGCGCAAAATAATTTTACCAAATAATAGCGCCAAATAATAGCCCCAATAATGGTTCCAAATAATAGAGCCATATATTCATAGTAACGCCAAATATTTTTTGGCACCAAATATTCATAGTAGCGCCAATATTTTGACAATCAATAATAGCACCAAATATTCATAATAGCGCCAATATTTTAACAGTGAATATACTTTCAGTGTTATTTTTACATTCAATATAATAGCGCCAAATATATTTTCAGTGTTATTTTAATATTCATAATTGCGCCAACATTTTAATAGCGCCAATATTTTAATAGCACCAATAATAACGCCAAATAATAGTGCCAAATATTATTTGGCCCCAAATAATATCGCTAAATAATAACGCCAAATAATAGCGCCAATATTTTAACATTCATTAATAGCTCCAAATATTTATAATAGCGCTAATATATTAATAGCGGCAAATAATTGCACCTAACAATAGTTCCAAATAATAGCGCCAAATAATTGCGCCAAATAACAGCGCCAAATATCTGCGCCAAATAATAGCGTCATATAATAGCGCCAAATATTCATAATAGCGCCAAAAAATAGCGCCATATAATTGTGCCAATAATAGCGCCAATATATTCATATCCCCAAATAATAGCACCAATATATAATAGCGCCAAATAATAGCCATAGAATATTCATAATAGTGCCAATAATAGTGCCAATATATTCATAACGTCATTTATTCATAATAGCAGTAATATATTTATAGCTCTAAATAATTGCGCCTAATAATAGTGTCAAATAATTGTGCCAAATAATAACGCTAATATTTTAACAATCATTAATTTCGCCAAATATTCATAATAGCGCCAATATATTAATAGCGCCAAATAATTACTCCTAATAAAAGTGCCAAAAAATAGCGCCAAATAACAGCGCCAAATAAGAGCGCCAAATAATAGTACCAAATAATAGCGCCAAATAATAGCGTCATATAATTGCGCCAAATATTTTTTGGCACCAAATATTCACAATAACACTAAAAAATAGCGCCAAAAAATATCGCCAAATAATAGCGCCAAAAAATAGCCCCAATAATAGCGCCAATATATTCGTAGCGCCAAGTAATAGCGCCAATATATTCATAATTGCACCAATATATAATTGCGCTTAATAATAGCGCCAAATAAGAGCACTAAATAATTGTGCCAAATAACTACGCTAAATAATAGCGTCATGTAATAGCGCCAAATATTTTTTGGCACCAAATATTCATAATAGCGCCAAAAAATAGTGCCAAAAAATAGCGCCAAATAATAGCGCCAATAATAGCGCGAAATAATAGCGCGAATAATAGCACCAATATATTCATATCTCCAAATAATAGCACCAATATATTCATAATAGTGCCAATTTATAATAGCGCTAAATAATAGCGCCAATATATTCATAATAGTGCCAATAATAGCGCCAATATATTCATAGAGCCAATTATTCATAATAGCGCCTATATATTTATAGCGCAAAATTATTGCGCCTAATAATAGCGCCAAATAATAGCGCCAAATAATTGCGTCAAATAATTGTGCCAAATAATTCGCCAAATAATTGTGCAAAATAATTGCGCCGAATAACAGCGCCAAATAATAGCTCCATATAATAGTGCCAAATATTTTTTGGTACAAAATATATAAATAGCACCAATATATTGCGCCAAATAATTGCACCAAATAATTGCGCTTAAAAATAGCGCCAAATATTTTTTGGCGCCAAATATTTATAATAGCGCCAAATAATTGCGCCAAATAATAACGCCAAACAATAGCTAATTATGACATCAATAATCGCGCCAATATTTGGCGCCAATATTTGGGGCCAATATTTGGCGTCAAATAATAGCGCCAATATTTAAACATTCAATAATCGCTCCAATAAATGTGCCAATAACACCACCAATAACAGCGCAAATAATGGCGCCAATATATTCATAGCACCATTTATGAGCGCCAAATAATAGCTCCATATAATGGCGCCAAATATTAGCGCCATATAATAGCGTCATATAATAGCATCATATAATAGCGCCAAATAGTAGCGCCATATAATAGCGCCAAATATAATAGCACCAAATAATCGTGCCAATATATAGTGCCAATAATAGCGCCAATATATTCATAGCGTCATTTAATAGGGCCAAATAGTTGCGCCATAGAATAGCGCCAAATATTAGGGCCATATAATAGCGCCAAATAATAGCGCCAAATAATAGCACCAAATAATATCGCCAAATAATAGCGCCAAATAATATCGCCAAATAATAGCGCCAAATATTTGGCGCCAAATATTCATAATAAAGCCAAATAATAGTGCCAATAATAGCGCCAAATAATAGAGCCAAATATTCATAATAGCACCAATTATTTGGCGCAATATATTCATAGCAGTGCGAAATATTTTTTGGCGCCAATTATTCATAATAGCGCCAAATAATATTGCCAAATTGTAGCTCCAATAAAAGCACCAAATAATAGCACCAATAATAGCGTCAATATTTGGCGCCAATATTTGGCGCAATGATTTGGCGCCAAATAATAGCGCCAATATTTTAAACTTCAATAATAGCGCAAAATATTCATAATAGCCACAATATTTTAACATTCAATATATTTTCAGTGTTAATTTAACATTCAATATAATAGCACCAAATATATTTTAAGTGTTATTTTAATATTCATAATAGCGCTAATATTTTAATAGCACCAATATTTTAACATTCATTAATAGCGCCAAATATTCATAATAGTTCCAATATATTTATAGCGGCATATAATTTCACCTAATAATAGCGCCAAATAATAGCGCTAAATAATTGGCCCAAATAATTGCGCCAAATAACTGCGCCAAATAATAGCGCCAAATAACAGCGTCAAATAATAGCACCATATAATAGCGCCAGATATTTTTTGGTGCAAAATATATTGCGCCAAATAATTGTGCCCAATAATTGTGCCAAATAATTGCGCTAAATAATTGCGCCAAATAATTGCGCCAAATAACAGCGCAAAATAATAGCACCCTATAATAGCGCCAAATATTTTTTGGCACAAAATATATAAACAGCACCAATATATTCATAGCGCCAAATAATAGTGCCAAATAATTGCGATAAATAATTGTGCCAAATAATTGCGCCTAACAATAGCGCCAAATAATTGCGCCAAATAATTGCGCCAGATAATTGCGCCAAATAAGTGCGCAAAATAATTTCTCCTGATAACAGCGGCAAATAATAGTGCCAAATATTTTTTGGCGCAAAATATATAAATAGCGCCAAATAATTGCGCCAAATATTTACGTCAAATAACTGCGCCAAATAATAGCCCCAAATAATACCGCCAAATAATGCAGCCAAATATTTTTTGGCTCCAAATATTCATAATAGCGCCAAAAATAGCACCATATAATAGTGTCAAATAATTGCGCCTAATAATAGCGCCAAATAATAGTGCCATATAATAGTGCCAAATATTTTATGGCACCAACTATTCATAATAGCGACAAATAATAGCGCCAAATAATAGCGCCAATAATAGCGTCAAATTATGGCGCCAATAATCGCGCCAATATTTGGCGCTATTATTTTGCGCCAAATAATAGCATCAATATTTAAACATTCAATAACAGCGCCAATAAAAGCGCCAATAACAACACCAATAATGGCGCCAATATATAGCACCAATAATAGTGCCAATATATTCATAGTTCCATTTAATAGCGCCAAAAAATAGCGCCATATAATAGCGCCAAATATTAGCGCCATATAATTGTGCCATATAATAGTGCCATATAATAGCGCCAAATAATAGTACCATATAATAGCGCCAAATATAATAGCGCCAATATATATCCCAAATAATAGGACCAATATATTCATAGCGCCATTTAATAGGGACAAATAATAGCACCATATAATAGAGACAAATATTAGCACCATATAATAGCGCCAAATATTAGGGCCATATAATAGCACCAAATAATAGTGCCATATAATAGCGCCAAATATAATAGCACCAAATAATAGTGCCAAATAATAGCGCCAAATAATATCTCCAAATAATAGCACCAAATATTTGGCACCAAATATTAGCGCCAATAACAACACCAATAATGGCGCCAATATATAGTGCCAATAATAGTACCAATATATTTATAGCGCCATTTAATAACATCAAACAATAGCATCATATAATAGTGCCAAATATTAGTGTCATATAATAGTTCCATATAATATCGCTATATAATAGCGCCAAATAATAGCGCCAAATATAATAGCGCCAATATATATCCCCAAAAATAGCGCCAATATATTCATAGCGCCATTTAGTAGGGAAAAATAATAGCACCATATAATAGCGCTAAATATTAGCACCATATAATAGTGCCAAATAATAGTGCCATATAATAGCGCCAAATAATAGCGCCAAATAATAGCGCCAATAATAGCGCCAAATAATAGAGCGAGATATTCATAATAGCGCCAAATATTTGGCGCCGCCAAATATTCATAATAGTGCCAAATAATAATGCCAAATTATAACGCCAATAAAAACACCAAATAATAGCGCCAATATTTGGCCCCAATAATATTTAGCACCAATATTTGGCATTAGTATTTGGCGCTATTATTTGGCACCAAATAATAGCGCCAATATTTTAACATTCAATAATAGCGCCAAATATTCATAACAGTGCCAATATTTTAACATTCAATATATTTTCAGTGATATTTTAACATTCAATATAATAGGGCCAAATATATTTTAATTTTTATTTTAATATTCATAATAGCGCTAATATTTTAATAGCGCCAATATTTTAATAACACCAATAATAGCGCCAAATAATAGCGCCAAATATTATTTTGCACCAAATAATAGCGCCAAATTTTATTTTGTGCCAAACAATAGTGCTAATATTTTAACATTAATTAAAAGCAGCAAATATTCATAATAGTGCCAATATATTAATAGCGGAAAATAATTGCGCATAATAACTGCGCCAAATAATAGCGCCAAATAATAACTCCAAATAATAGCGCCATATAATAGCGCCAAATATTTTTACGCGCCAAATATTCATAATAGCGCCAAAAAATAGCACCAAAAAATAGCACCATATAATAGGGCCGATAAAGGGCCAAATAATAGCACCAATATATTCATAGCGCCAAATAATTGTGCCAATATATTCATAACAGCGACAATATATAACAGCACCAAATAATAGCACCAATATATTCATAATAGTGCCAATAATAACGCCATATATTCATAGCGCCATTTATTCATAATAGCGCCAATATATTTATAGCGCAAAATAATTGGGCCTAATAATTGCGCCAAATAATAGCGCCAAATAATAGCGCCAAATAATTGCGCCAAATAATTCCGCCAAATAATTGTGAAAAATAATTGCGCCTAATAACAGCGCCAAATAATAGCGTCGTATAATAGCGCTAAATATTTTTTGGCGCAAAATATATAAATAGAACCAATATATTGCACCAAATAATTGCACCAAATAATTGTGCCAAATTATTGTGCCTAATAATAGCGCCAAATAATAGCGCCATATAATAGAGCCAAATATTTTTTGGTGCCAAATATTCATAATAACCCCAAATAATGGCGCCAAATAATAGCATCAAATAATAAAACCAATAATTACTTCAAATTATGGCGCCAATAATCGCTCCAATATTTGGCACCAATATTTGGTGCCAAATAATAGCACCAATGATAGCGCCAATAATAGCGCCAATATATAGCTCCAATAATATAGCCAATATATTCATAGCTCCATTTAATAGCTCCAAATATTGGCGTCATATAATAGCGCCAATTATCAGCACCATATAATAGCGCCCTATAATTGTGCCAAATAATAGCGCCATATTATAGCACCAAATAATCACGCCAATATTTAGCGCCAATATATTCATACCGCCATTTAATAGGGCCAAATAATAGCACCATATAATAGCGCCAAATATTAGTGCCAAATAATATCGCTAAATAATAGCGCCATATAATAGCGCCAAATATAATAGCGCCAAATAATAGCGCCAAATAATAGGGCTAAATAATATCGCCAAATAATAGCGCCAAATATTTGGCATCAAATATTCATAATAGCACCAAATAATAGGGCCAATAATAGCGCCAAATAATATCGCCAAATAATAGCACCAAATATTTGGCGCCAAATATTCATAATAGCGTCAAATATTTGGCGCCATATATTCATAGTAGCGTGAAATATTTTTTGGCGCCAAATATCCATAATAGAGCCAAATAATAGCGCCAATAAAAGCGCCAAATAATAGCGCCAATATTTTAACATTCAATAATAGCGTCAAATATTTATAATAGCGCCAATATTATAACATTCAAAATATTTTTAATGTTATTTTAACATTTAATATAATACAGCCAAATATATTTTCAGTGTTATTTTAATATTCATAATAGTTCCAATATTTTAATAGTGCCAATATTTTAATAGCGCCAATAATTGCGCCAAATAAGAGTGCCAAATATTATTTGGTACCAAATAATAGCGCAAAATAATAGTGCAAAAAAATAGTGTCAATATTTTAACCTTCATTAACAATGCCAAATATTCATAATAGCGCCAATATATTAATAGCGGCAAATAATTGTGCCTAATAATAGCTGTAAAGACCTGTAAAATTTAAGGAAATGTTTTTCTTAATTTTCTTTGGGATTTTACAAGAACGCAGTTTCTAACGGCACTTGATTCCGAGTCCCAGTGTGCCTGGAATTTCTATCCGAAGTTTAGCTCGGGTACGTTCAGTGAACGAACAAGCGGGAATTTCTAACTTTTTAACCGGTGGTCAGAATCAAAATTCAAGGGCACCGATGGAACCATAGCATCGGTAATTGCTTAGGAACGCCATTTCCGGAGTTGTGTTTACACGAGAGAAGTTGTTAATTTATGTGGAAGGTAAAATAAAATTTATGCAACAATTCTATTTTTACTTTAAGTGGTTTAAGATTTCGGTGGAAGTTGGGTAACTACCCAACTTCCCAAGGGAGGTTATGAGGGTGGTGGGGCCCATAGGAACCCCACCCCTTCACATTCTTAACCCTCCAAACTCACCATTAAGGGTGACAACTTGTCATGAATTAATTAAGTGGAATAATTCAAACTCTTGAAATTCAAAAGTTTATGTTATGTTAATAAAATAAGAGATGAAATTATTTTATTTTGTGGTTGGAACCTTGTTGTGTGAACTTTGGGAGAAAAGCCAAGGGACTTGAGGAACTTCTTCGTCTTCGACGAAGAACGTGAAGAACACATCGGTCTCCGACGAAGAACGCCGAGTTCTCGGAGACCGATTACGCAACGCCATGTACCGCGACGCCGTCAACGTCTTCTTCTGTGACGTCTCTTCCCGCGACGAATACTCGTTTGATGAGCCTTCGTTCGAGCTCGCACGATGTAGGGGTTTATTTATTTATTTATTTATTTTGTTCATAAATACTACCTTGTCGTTCTTCGTGAAAATACGACCATTTGCTATCGATTAACGAGAGGGGGCCGGTCCACACAAACATGGCCGAACCTCCTCCCTTATCCATGTTATTGATTCTAATGTGGTTGGAACGGAAATGGTGCGGTTCTGTCGCACCGCGCGGGATCGTGCTGCAAGTAATGCGCGGCGCCATCACGCCGCGTCGTGAAATTGAACCAAGTTGCAGCACCGTCGCGCCGGGTCGGAGAAAACATAATACACCATGGCCAGAGCGGGGCCGCGGTAGAGGGACGCGACGCCGTCACGCCGTGCTGGACAAACAAAAACTACAACCGGTTCCGGGCCACGACGGAGCAGGGTGACCGGCGGCCGGTTCTGGGCTACCGGTGTCGGAGCAAGGAGGGGACCGGCCGTCGCCGGTCCCGTGGCGGCAGAAACCGGACGGCCGGGGCGGGCTGGCCGGACACGGGGAAAGCCTGGGGTTCAAACCCCAGGCCTACCAGCTGAGCAGCCCCCATTAAGTGGGGTCGCGGTTACAAACCAGGGGGGCAGGCACCCCCCACTCCAAACGGCTCGGCCGTTTTGCCGGGTGTCGGACCAGCGCGCTGGGTGCACTGCGCCCAGGCCGAGCCGACCGGCTGGTCGGGCCGCGCCTAAGAGGGCCGGACCCAGAGCCGGTTCGGGTCGACCCTGGGGTATCGGGCCGTGTCGGACCGGGCCCGAACCCCTTAATACCGAATCTTTTCCAGTCTGACGCCCATAAGTTGTGCTACGGGCCTCCGATCGACGCACAATCAGTTGCGATGCGATCCTTGGATCGAGACGGTCGTTTCGGTATATTGCTCTCAAGGTTTAGGAATACTTTGGGTTTGGCCGGGTTGGTTCGTACACGAAACCAACTGGGCCCTTAGAGCGGAAACGTTCATATCATAAGTTCCGGACGTCCGATTGACGTGCCATCGACATTTTTGGATTCCTCATAGTGAGACAGATCTTTTGGCTTACTCCGCCCGAGGTTTGGATGCAGGTGGAGTACGGCCGGGTTGGTTTTGACTTAAAAACCAACCGGGACCCTGGGACGAAAAAGCCAATAACTCTCAGACCGGGCGTCCGATTTACGAGCCGTCTGCGATGTTGAGTTCCTGTTGACGATACAGAACTTTTGGATACATCAAATCTGGACTTTGTGTCAGTTGATGTATCAGCCTCTCGGCTCGTGGAGCGGACCCTCCCGAACAAGCTTGCTGTGTGCGGGAACCCTAGTGCTGGTTGCATTTGCGTCTGTGATGACGACGACTGTTCAGATATCCTCAGTGGATTCGACGACGAAGACTACAACACTCAGCGATCCTATGTGGATCAGTGCTACCGATCCTATGTGGGTTTGATCCTGTGTGGGTCGGCACTCAGTGGTTCTGTGTGAGTCAGCGCCTGCAGATACTGTGTGGGTCCGATCCTGTGTTGGTCTTTGTGGGAATTAGTTACCTATCGATCCTTTGTGGGTTAGATCCTATGTGGGTCATTGCGGGGATTAGTACCTATCGATCCTTTGTGGGTCCGACGGCTTAAATGAATTAGTGGATATAACTGATCATCTCTATCGTCATACGAAAAAGTATACCTGTGTGAGTTGAATCCTGTTTTGCTTTCCTAAGTGGATTGTATTGTGCTATCCTGTGTGGACTGGGTTGTACTTGGGCTCAGATGTTGGAGCCTAACGAGAATTGATGACTTAGGTATATGTATGTGCATATACCTAAGAAGTTTCGGATGTTACTTCGTGATTGCATATTTCCTTTCTGGTTTATCCTTTGTGGATTTTGGGAGACCTTTGGGGGTCTCGGGGTCCCTACTGAGTAGCTTATACTCACCCCTGCACGGGTTATGCCCGAACTATGTTGTATTGGTTACAGACGACGGACAGCGCTGATCGTGGTTGAGGCTTGCGGAGCAGGATGGTACCTAGAGGTGGACCACTGGACGGGACGTACTCGGAGTGGTCGGCTGGACCCGAGGAGCAGAGGAGGATATCTGTACTCACCCTTCAGGTAGGATTTCCAGTGGACAGCTTGGCATTGCAGCTTTACATTTCAGTTGCTGTTTTCCCTTCCAGTTGTACTTTACTTTCAGTTTGGGTTTGTATACGGGCCCACTTACTTTTCCGCACTTACTGTTGTACCCAGGTTTTACTTAGTGTTTACTACTACTGCTTACTTTCTCTATGGTGTTTGTTTACTTTAAAAAGGCAATGCCTTCCCTTTTTATCAGGAATTACGCCTTGGTGCTAGTCTCCAGCCCCTGGCCTATGGAAGGCGGGCTTGGGGTAGTCACAGCACGGGCCCCGAGGACGGGTCGTGACAAATTGTTATCAGAGGAGTTCAGTTCTACCACAGAACTTGGGAATCTGATCTTTTTCTATGTGAAGAAATAGTGTTACGTGTATTGGGTGTGGTTATCAGTCCAGGGAGTCTAGTATTGGTGCGATGACTGACGTATCCATACACTAGGACCCTGACATCTGATTTCCGAATTATTGCACGAAAACATTGATTTCATGTGTGTTCAAGTTTTCTTTGTGATTACATTATGTCATATCACCAGGTATACTATTTGTCTGTGGCGCACCTGTTTCTTTTCAGGATGGCCCCACTGAGTGACGAGGCCTCGGTGCAGGGCCCTTTGTCAGCAGAGGCACCGGCGGTAGCTCTACCCGCCGAGCCACCGATGCTTCTAGCCCCAGCCTTTGACGATGCACGTCGCCTTAGTGCACTGCATGAGTTCCAGCGCCAGCGACCACCCAGGTTCCGTGGGGAGACGGACCCCCAGGTAGCCGAGGACTGGCTGGAGGCAGTAGTGAGAGTTTTCAGGTTAGTGAGGACACCAGCAGACCTCATGGTGATCCTCGCAGCGAGCCTACTGCACGCAGCAGCAGGCAGATGGTGGAGCTTGATACTCTAGGTGCACGATGAGCCATCTCTCCTCTGGAAGGACATTGAGAGCATCTTCCGCTTGGAGTTCATCCCAGCCACCCTCTGTGTGGTGTGCATCCAAGAGCTTCTTCAGCTATGGCAGGGCCGCTTGACAGTCGCTCAGTACTCGGTGAGATTTACTGATCTCTCGCGCTACTCGAAAGACATGGTACGGGACCCATTCTTCCGGGCCCGAACCTTTGAGAAGGGATTGAGGCACGAGATCAGGGCATCGCTGATCTCCCTCAGCATTCCGACTCAGGAAGGAGT
This sequence comes from Viscum album, assembly GCA_963277665.1. Lineage (NCBI taxonomy): Eukaryota > Viridiplantae > Streptophyta > Magnoliopsida > Santalales > Viscaceae > Viscum > Viscum album. The sequence continues at coordinate 902,797,763 of OY728127.1, forward strand.
ACTGGGGAGAGCCATTTTGATCGAGAGTTTTCTTGCTGATCCTTCTTCAGCAGTGAGACCTACCGTGGGGCGACACGTAGTAGAGTCTTCTGCAGCAGGCAGTCGACGGATGACTCATGGGTCCAGGAAGACCAGACCCTTAGGAAGACGACCTCAGGACACTGCCTCAGCAGTGCGGGGCACACAACGCGGAGCCAGCCTTTTGAGAGGTAGGCAGTGCTACTCGGGCGGCGTGTAGGGCCACATGGCTCGTGACTGCCCGACCCGCCATGTCGAGGAGCAACAGACAGTTGAGGGACCAGCCAGGCAGAGGTAGAGGGTCGACCGTGGCGGTCCGCAGGGAGTAGGCAGACGAGCCAGAGGAGCTGGCTGAGCAGGAGGTGGTGGGAGACACTTTGAAGCTCTACCACCACCACCACCAGGAGGTCCACCCTAGCCATAGGGAGCTGGCAGGCAGAGACAGGCACAGCTCCAGGCAGCAGAGGCCTACGACCACGGTGCACCCGAGATAATTCGAGGTACTATCTATGTTTATTCCACAATTGCGGCAGTAATTATAGACACAGGAGCGAGTCATTCATTCATAGTCGGTGCCCTTGTTCGGAGCTCGAAGATTCCTACAGAGCCGTTGGTTCAATCCTTACGGCTAGAGATTCCTACTAGAGCAGACTCGACGATTACACACTAGTGCTGGCAGTGTGAGCTTACTCTAGGAGGCAAGAGCTTCGACTGGGATCTTCTTGTAGTGGCGTCGAGGCCTTACGACGTCATCTTGGGCATGGATTGGTTGTCTACAGTCCATGCACAGATTGACTGTATTAGGCGCAAGGTGCGATGTGTACGCACCGATGGGAGCAGGTTCACCTTCACCGGCGAGAAGGGAGCCTTCACATCACATGATGGACTTCCGTAGAGGAGAGGATAACCCATCACTCACCAGTTTGCTAGCCTCATCCTAGGAGCAGTTGACGTACAGAGTCCTAGTTTTCTTGTAGTGGTGGATCAGTATGCAGATGTTTTCCCCAACGACGTCCCAGGGATACCTCCTCGTAGAGAGGTAGACCTTTATATCTACCTGTACCCCGGGACAGCCCCGATATCGACTCCAGCATATCGGATGGCCCCCACTGAGCTTCTAGAGCTACGGGTACAGTTGGAGGACTTGCAGGGCAAGGGGTTTATCTGAACCAGTGTTTCACCCTGGGCTTCCCCGATTTTGTTTGCCGAGAAGGCGGACGTGGGCTTGTGACTTTTTGTTGACTATCGTCGCCTGAACCAGGTGACAATGAGGAACAAGTATCCACTACCAAGGATTGATGACCTCTTCGATCAGCTCAAGGGAGCATGGTGTTTCTCGAAGATAGACCTCAGGTCAGGCTATCATCAGCTCACAGTTCGGGACGAGGACGTGCAGAAGACGGCCTTCAGGTGTCGGTATGGCCACTATGAGTTCTTGGTTATGCCATTTGGCATAACCAATGCTCCAGCAGTGTTCATGGCCCTCATGAACAGGATCTTTCAGCCTTACCTCGATCGATATGTCGTGGTCTTCATTGATGACATTTTGATTTACTCGACGACTGAGGAGGAGCACGCCTACCACTTGAGGGTTATACTAGACACACTCCGAGAGGACCAGCTTTATGGAAAGCTCTCGAAGTGTCAATTCTAGATACGTGAGGTCCACTTCTTGGGACACGTCATCTCTAAGGCGGGAGTTGCAGTGGATCCTGTGAAGATCGAGGCAGTGCTAGCTTGGGAGCTACCCAGGAGCGTGACAGAGGTGCGGAGTTTCTTGGGACTAGCTGGATACTACCAGAGATTTGTGCCAGACTTCTCTAGAGTTGCGGCACCACTCTCAGCATTGAAGAAGAAGGGGAAACCCTTTGTATGGTAATACAGATGTCATCAGAGCTTCTAGGAGCTGAGACAGAGATTGACCTGTGCACCTATCTTAAGGTTGCATGAGGAGGGAGTAGGGTTTGTTGTCTACTGCGATGCATCAGGGACCAGACTCGGATGTCTCCTGATGTAGGAGCGGGCCATGATCGCCAATGGATCACATCAGTTGAGGCCGCATGAGCAGAACTACGCCACTCATGACCTGGAGTTAGCCGCAGTGGTCTTCGCTCTGAAGACATGGAGACACTACATGATGGGAGAGCACTTTACAGTTTTGTCTGACCATCAGAGTCTTAGATATATCTTCTCTTAGAAGGACCTGAATCTGAGATAGCGGCGATGGCTCGAGTTCCTCCAGGACTATGACTTTGAGATAGTATATACTCTTGGGAAGGGGAACGTGGGAGACGATGCTCTCAGCAGGAGGACGGGCATTCAGCTACATGAGGAGGTGACAGAGCAGCTAGCTGCTTTGCAGATATCCATTGTGGATAAAGATGGGGCAGCTTTCCTTCAGTCTCTCACAGTCACTCCTCCACTACTGCAGAGGGTCAGAGAGGCACAGCGTGGGGACATTCACTGTGAGATGTTGCGTGTGCAGATATCCTCAGGTCAGGAACCTGATGGTTTCCCCTTTAAAGCAGAGCACAACGTCCTTTTCAGAGGACGTACCATGGTACCAGTTGCTTTACGGGAGGAAGTGCTGAGAGATTTTCACACTTCTCCTTTGGTGGTACATCCTGGAGTGTCGAAGATGTACCAGGATCTCATACGACAGCACTGGTGGCCGGGCATGAAGAAGCTTATGGCGAAGTTCGTTTCTCGATGCCTCACCTGCCAGCAGGTGAAGACAGAGCACCAGGTACCAGCAAGCTTGGTATAACCCTTGGAGGTCCCGGAGTGGAAGTGGCATGGGATATTATGGACTTCATGACTGGACTTCCACGCAATTCCAGAGGTCACGACTCTATTTGGGTGATTGTCGACCGACTCACCAATTCTGCTCACTTCTTACCCATCAGAGAGCAGGGCTCAGTGGAGAGCTAGGGACGTCTCTACGTTCAGGAGATTGTACGGATTCACTGTGTGCCATCATCTATCGTCTCCGATCGAGATGCTCGCTTTGCTTCCTGGCTTTGTAAGGGGTTGCAGGAGGCGTTCGGGACGCAGCTACTTCTGGGCACTGCCTTTCACCCTCAGACAGACGGTCAGACGGAGAGGACGATTCAAACTCTAAAGGACATGCTTCGTGCATGTTTCCTAGACTTTGGTCACAGCTGGGAGGACCACAAACCCTTGGTGGAGTTTTCGTACAACAACAGTTACCACTCAACCATCAGGATGGAACCATACGAGGCGTTGTATGGACAACCTTGCAGATCTCCTTTGTGCTGGACAGACCCTGGGGAGTCAGCACTTGTGGGACAAGAGATGGTACAGGCCATGACAGAGAAGGCCCAGGTCATCCAGGAATGGATGAGGACAACTCAGAGCCGGCAGAAGTCTTATGCTGACAGGAGGCAGAGGCCACTAGAGTTCGAGGATGGCGACCACGTCTTCTTGCGTGTCTCACCTCGACGTGGATTAAGAAGATTTGTCCGATTGGCAAGTTGTCTCCTAGCTTCATCGGACCCTTCCAAGTCCTCAGCAGGATCGGCGAGGTGGCTTATCGCCTAGCTCTACCACCTCAGTTGCACCCGGTGCACGACGTCTTCCACGTATCTCAGCTGAGGAGATACGTGCACGACCAGACATAGATCATTGACCATGGGGAGATAGACATTGATGATGGGGCGACTTTTACGGAGGACCCAGTGGAGATCAAGGATCGACAGGAGTGGGTCCTACGTGGATGGTCAATTCCTCTAGTGCGCATCAGATGGCAGCACGGGAACCTCCAGGAGAGCACTTGGGAGCGGGAGGCTCAGATGCGTGCTCAGTACCCACTTTTGTTTCCCTAGCTTATGATTTATCTTTACGGGGACGTAAAGCCCTGAGGTGGGAGTAAAGTAAAGACCCATAAAATTAAAGGGAAATTTTTTCTTAATTTTATTTGGTATTTTACAAGAACGCAGTTTCTGACGGCACTTGATTCCGAGGCCCGGTGTGCCTGTAATTTCTATCCGAATTTTTGCTCGGGTACGTTCAGTGAACGAACAAGCGGGAATTTCTAACTTTTGAACTGGTGCTCAGAATCGAATTCCGAGGGCACCGATGGAACCATAGCACCAGTAATTTCTTAGGAACGCCATTTCTGGAGTTGCGTTTACATGAGAGAAGTTGTTAATTTATGTGGAAGGTAAAATAAAATTTATGCAACAATTTTATTTCTAATTTAAGTGGTTTAAGCTTTTGGTGGAAGTTGGGTAACTACCCAACATCCCAAGGGAGGTTATGAGGGTGGTAGGGCCCACATGAACCCCACCCCTTCACATTCCAAAACTCCCCCAACTCACCATTAAGGATGACTACTTGTCATGAATTAATTAAGTGGAATTAATTCAAACTCTTGAAATTCAAAAGTTAATGTTATGTTAATAAAATAAGAGATGAACTTATTTTATTTTGTGGTTGGAACCTTGTTGTGTGAGCTTTAGGAGAAAAGCCAAGAGACTTCAGGAACTTCTTCGTCTTCGACGAAGAACGTGATAAACACATCGGTCTCCGATGAAGAACGCCGAGTTCTCAGAAACCGATTACACAACGCCGTGTACCGCGACACCGTCGACATCTTCTTCCGTGACGTCTCTTCCCGCGACGAATCCTCGTTCGACGAACCTCCGTTCAAGCTCTCACGAGGTAGGGTTTTATTTATTTATTTATTTATTTTGTTCATAAATACTACTTTGTCGTTCTTCGTGAAAATATGACCATTTGCTATCAATTAAAGAGAGGGGTCCGGACCGCACCATGTAGTAGAATCAAATTATGGCGCCAAATATTCATAATAACGCCAAAAAATAGCGCCATATAATAGAGCCAAATATTTTTTGGTGCCAAATATTCATAATAGCACCAAATAATAGTGCCAATAATAGCGTCAAATTATGGCGCCAATAATTGCGCCAATATTTGGCGCCAATAGTAGCGCCATATAATAGCACCAATAATTGCGCCATATAATCGAGCCAAATTATGGCGCCAATAATAGCGCCATATAATAGCACCAAATACTGCCGCCATATAATGGCCCCATATAATAGCACCAAATAATAGCACCATGTAGTAGCGCCAAATATAATAGCGCCAAATAATAGTGCCAATATATAGTGCCAATAATATCGCCAATATATTCATAGCGCCATTTAATAGGGCCAAATAATAGCATCAAATTATGGCGCCAATAATAGCGCCATATAATAGAGTCAAATTATGGCGCCAATAATAGCGCCATATAATAGCCCCATATAATAGCGCCAAATAATAGTACCATGTAGTAGCGCCAAATATACTAGCTCCAAATAATAGCACCAATATATAGCACTAATAATATCACCAATATATTCATAGCGCCATTTAATAAGGCCAAATAATAGCGCCATATAATAGCGCGATCTAATAGTGTCATATAATAGCACCAAACAATACGACCATATAATAGCGCCAAATATAATAGCACCAAATAATAGAGCCAAATAATTTCGCTAAATAATAGCGCCAAATAATAGCCCCAATAATGGTGCCAAATAATAGAGCCATATATTCATAGTAGCGCCAAATATTTATTGGCACGAAATATTCATAAGAGCGCCAAATTATAGAGCCAATAAAAGCGCCAATATTTGGCGCTATTATTTGGTGCCAAATAATAGCGCCAATATTTTAACAATCAATAATAGTGCTAAATATTCATAATTGCGCCAATATTTTAACATTCAATATACTTTCAGTGTTATTTTAACATTCAATATAATAGCGCCAAATATATTTTCAGTTTTATTTTAATATTCATAATAGCGCCAAGATTTTAATAGCGCCAATATTTTAATTGTGCCAATAATAACACCAAATAATAGCGCCAAATATTATTTGGCGCCAAATAATAGCGCTAAATAATAGCGCCAAATAATAGCGCCAATATTTTAACATTCATTAATAGTGCCAAATATTCATAATAGTGCTAATATATTAATAGCGGAAAATAATTGCGCCTAATAATAGTGCCAAATAATAGCGCCAAATAATTGCGCCAAATATCTGCGCCAAATATCTTCGCCAAATAACTGCGCCAAATATCTGCTCCAAATAATACCACGATATAATAGCGCTAAATATTTTTTGGTGCCAAATATTCATAATAGGGCCAACAAATAGCACCAAAAAGTAGCGCCAAAAAATAGCGCCATATAATAGCGCCACTAATAGCGTCAATATATTCATATCGCCAAATAATAGCGCCAATATATTCATAATAGCACCAATATATAATAACGAAAAATAATAGCCCCAGTATATTCATAATAGTGCCAATAATAGCGCCAATATATTCATAGAGCCATTTATTCATAATAGCGGTAATATATTTATAGCGCCAAATAATTGCACCTAATAATAGCGCAAAATAATTGCTCAAAATAATTGCGCCAAATAATTGCGTCAATATTTTAACAATCATAAATATCGCCAAATATTCATAATAGCGCCAATATATTAATAGCGCCAAATAATTACGCCTAATAATATCGCCAAAAAATAGCGCCAAATAACTGCGCCAAATAAGAGCGCCAAATAATAGCGCCAAATAATAGCATCATATAATCGCGCCAAATATTTTTTGGCTCCAAATATTCGTAATAACGCTAAAAATAGCGCCAAAAATAGCACCAATAATAGCGCCAATATATTCGTAGCGCCAAGTAATAACACCAATATATTCATAATAGCGCCAATATATAATTGTGCTTAATAATAGCGCTAAATAAGAGCACCAAATAATTGCGCCAAATATTTCATCCAAATAACCACGTCAAATAATAGTGTCATATAGTAGCACCAAATATTTTTTTGGCACCAAATATTCATAATAGCGCCAAAATACAGTGCCAAAAAATATTGCCAAATAATAGCGCCAATAATAGCGCCAAATAATAGTGCCAATATATTCATAATAGTGACAATTTGTAATAGCGCCAATATATTCATAATAGTGCCAATAATAGCACCAATATATTCATAGCGCCATTTCTTCATAATAGCGCCTATATATTTATAGCACAAAATAATTGAGCCTAATAATAGCGCCAAATAATAGCGCCAAATAATTGCGCCAAATAATTGTGCCAAATAAGTGCACCAAATAATTGTGCAAAATAATTGTGCCTAATAACAGCGCCAAATAATAGCTCCATATAATAGCGCCAAATATTTTTTGGCACCAAATATATAAATAGCACCAATATATTGCGCTAAATAATTGGACCAAATAATTGTGCTTAATAACAGTGAAAATTAATAGCGCCAAATATTTTTTGGCGCCAAATATTTATAATAGCGCCAAATAATAGCGCCAAATAATAGCACCAAATAATAGCGCCAATAATAGCGTCAAATTATGGCATCAATAATTACACCAATATTTGGCGCCAATATTTAAACATTCAATAATCGCGCCAATAAAAGCGCCAATGATAACACCAATAACAGCGCAAATAATGGCGCCAATATATAGCGCCAATATATTCATAGCTCCATTTAAGAGCGCCAAATAATAGCACCATATAATGATGCCAAATATTAGTACCATATAATAGCGCCTTATACTAGCGTCATATAATAACACCAAATAATAGCGCCAAATATAATAGCGCCAAATAATCGGGCCAATATATAGTGCCAATAATACCGCCAATATATTCATAGCGCCATTTAATAGGGCCAAATTGTAGCACCATATAATAGCACCAGATATTAGGGCCATATAATAGCACCATATAATAGCGCCATATAATAGCGCCAAATATAATAGCGCCAAATAATAGCGCCAAATAATATCTCCAAATAATAGCGCCAAATATTCATAGTAAATCCAAATAATAGTGCCAATAATTGCGCCAAATAATAGAGCCAAATATTCATAATAGCGCCAATTATTTGGTGCCATATATTCATAGTACTGGAAAATATTTTTTGGCGCCAAATATTCATAATAGCGCCAAATAATAGTGCCAAATTATAGCTCCAATAAAAGGGCCAAATAATACTGCCAAATAATAGCGCTTATAATATTTGGCGCCAATATTTGGCTCTATTATTTGGCGCCAAATAATAGCGTCAATATTTTAAACTTCAATAATAGCGCCAAATATTCATAATAGCGCCAATATTTTAACATTCAATATATTTTCAGTGTTATTTTAACATTCAATATAATAGCACCAAATATATTTTCTATGTTATTTTAATATTCATAATAGCGTTAATATTTTAATAGCACCAATATTTTGACATTCATTAATAGCGCCAAATATTCATAATAGTTCCAATATATTAATAGCGGCATATAATTGCACCTAATAATAGCGCCAAATATTTGCGCCAAATAACTCCGCCAAATAATAGCACCAAATAACAGCGTCAAATAATAGCGCCATATAATAGCGCCAAATATTTTTTGGCACAAAATATATATATAGCGCCAATATATTCATAGCACCAAATAATTGCGCCAAATAATTGTGTCAAATAACATGGCCAAATAAGGGCACCAAATAATTGCGCCAAATAAAAGCGCCAAATAATTGCGCCAAATAACATCGCCAAATAATAGCTCCATATAATAGCGCCAAATATTTTTTGGCCCATAATATATAAATAGCACCAATATATTCATAGCGCCAAATAATAACGCCAAATAATAGCGCCAAATAATTGCGCCTAACAATAATTCCAAATAATAGCGCCAAATAATTGCGCCAAATAATTGCACCAGATAATTGCGCCAAATAAGTGCGCAAAATAATTTCGCCTAATAACAGCGGAAAATAATAGTGCCATATAATAGCGCCAAATATTTTTTGTCGCAAAATATATAAATAGCGCCAAATAATTGCGCCAAATATTTACGCCAAATAACTGCCCCAAATAATAGCCCCAAATAATACCCCCAATTAATACCGCTATGTAATAGCGCCAAATATTTTTTGGCTCCAAATATTCATAATAGCGCCAAAAAATAGCACCATATAATAGCCCCAAATAATTGTGCCTAATAATAGCGCCACATATTAGCGCCATTCAAAAGTACCAAATATTTTCTAGCGCCAAATAATCATTATAGCGCCAAATAATAGCGCCAAAATAATAGCGCCAAATAATAACGCCAATAATAGCATCAAATTATGGTGCCAATAATCGCACCAATATTTGGCACTATTATTTTGCTCCAAATAGTTGCGCTTAATAATAGAACCAAATAATAGCGCAATATAATAGCGCCAAATATTTTTTCGCACCAAATATTCATAATAGCGCCAAATAATAGTGCCAAATAATAGCACTAATAATAGCGTCAAATTATGGCACCAATAATCGCGCCAATATTTTGAGCCAAATAATAGCGCCAATATTTAAACATTCAATAAAAGCGCCAATAAAAGCACCAATAATAGCACCAATAATATTGTCAATATATAGCGTCAATATATTCATAGCGCCATTTAATATTACCAAATAATAGGGCCATATAATAGCACCATATAATAGCGCCATATAATACCGCCATATAATAGTGCCAAATAATAGCGTCATATAATAGCGCCAAATATAATAGCGCCAAATAATCACTCCAATATATAGGTTCAAAAATAGCACCAATATATTTATAGTGCCATTTAATAGGGCCAAATAATAGCGCCATATAACAGCGCCAAATATTTATAATAGCACCAAATAATAGAGCCAATATTTGGTGCCAATATTTCACACTAATAATATTTAGCGCCAATATTTGGCGCTATTATTTGACGCCAAATAATAGCGCCAATATTTTAACATTCAATAATAGCGCAAAATAATCATAATAGCACCAATATTTTAACATTCAATATATTTTCAGTGTTATTTTAACATTCAATATAATAGCGCCAAATATATTTTCATTGTTATTTTAATATTCATAATAGCACCAATATTTTAATAATGCCAATATTTTAATAGCACCAATAATAGAGCCAAATAAGAGCGCCAAATATTATTTGGCGCTAAATAATAGCGCCAAAAAATAGCGCTAAAAAACAGCGCCAATATTTTAACATTCATTAATATCTCCAAATATTCATAATAGCGCCAATATATTAATAGCGGCAAATAATTGGGCCTAATAATAGCGCCAATTAATTGCACCAAATAATTGCGTCAAATATTTGCGCCAAATATTTTTTGGTGCCAAATATTCATAATTGCGCCAAAAAATAGTGCCATATAATAGCGCCAATAATAGCGCCAAATAATAGCACCAATAATAACACCAATATATTTATAGCGCCAAATAATAGCGTCAATATATTCATAATAGTGGCAATATATTATAGCACCAAATAAAAGCACCAAATAATTGCGCCAAATATTTGTGTCAAAGAACTGCGCCAAATAATAGTGCCAAATAATAGCGCCAAATAATTGCGCCAAATAATAGCGCCATATAATAGCGCCAAATATTTTTTGATGCCAAATATTCAAAATAGCGCCAAAAAATCACGCCAATAATAGCGCCAAATAATAGCACCAATAATAGTGCCAATATATTCATGGCGCCAAATAATAGCGCAAATATATTAATAATAGTGCCAATATTAATAGCGCAAATATATTCATAATAGTGCCAATAATAGCGCCAATATTGGGGCCAATATATTCATAGCGCCCTTTATTCATAATAGTGCCAATATATTTATAGCGCAAAATAATTGCGCCTAATAATAGCGCCAAATAATAGCACCAAATAATTGCCTCAAATAATTGCGCCCAATAATTGCGCCAAATAATTGCGCAAAATAATTGCACCTAACAACAGCGCCAAATAATAGCACCATATAATAGCACCAAATATTTTTTTGCGCAAAATATATAAATAGCGCCAATATATTGCACCAAATAATTGTGCCACATAATTGTGCCAAATAATGGCACCTAAGAATAGTGCCAAATAATAGCGCCATATAATAGCACCAAATATTCTTTGGCGCCAAATATTCATAATAGCGCCAAATAATTGCACCAATAATAGCGTCAAATTATGGTGCCAATAATCGCGCTAATATTTGGCGCTATTATTTTACAGCAAATAAGCACCAATATTTAAACATTCAATAATAGTGCCAATAAAAGTGCCAATAACAGCACCATTAATAGCGCCAAATAATTGCGCCATATAATAGCGCCAAATATTTTTTGGCGCCAAATATTCATAATAGCGCCAAATAATTGCGCCAAATAATTGCGCCAAATAATAGCGCCATATAATAGTGCCAAATATTCATAATAGCTCCAATATTTTAACATTCAGTATTTTTTCAGTGTAATTTTAACATTCAATACAATTGCGCCAATATATATTTTCAGTGTTATTTTAATATTCATAATAGCGCCAATATTTTAATAGCGCCAATAATAGCACCAAATAATGGCGCCAAATATTATTTGGCGCCAAATAATAGCACCAAATAATAGCTCCAATATTTTAACATTCATTAATAACGCCAAATATTCATAATAGTGCCAACATATTAATAGCGGCAAACAATTGCGCCTAATAATATCGCCAAATAATTGTGCCAAATATTTGCACCAAATAACTGCGCCAAATAAGAGTGCCAAATAATAGTGCCATATAATAGCGCCAAATATTTTTTTGCACCAAATATTCATAATAGATCCAAAAAATAGTGCCATATAATAGCGCCAATAATAGCGCCAAATAATAGCGCCAAATAATAGTGCCAATAATAGCACCAATATATTCATAGCGCCAAACAATAGCACCAATATATTCATAATAGTTCAAATATATAATAGCGCCAAATAATTGCGCCAGTATATTCATAATAGTGCCAATATTAGCGCTAATATATTTATAGCTCCATTTATTCATAATAGCGCCAATATATTTATAGCGCCAAATAATTGTGCCTAACAATAGCACCAAACAATAGCGCCAAATATTTGCGCCAAATAATAGCACCAATATTTTAACATTCATTAATAGTGCCAATATATTAATAGCGCCAAATAATAGCGCCAAATATTTGCGCCAAATAATAGCGCCAAATAATACTGCCAAATAATTGCGCCATATAATAGCACCAAATACTTTTTGGCGCCAAATATTCATAATAGCTCCAAGAAATAGCGTCATATAATAGCACCAAATAATTGCGCCTAATAATAGCACCAAATAATAGTGTCACATAATAGCGCCAAATATTTTTTGGCGCCAAATATTCATAATAGTGCCAAATAATTGCGCCAAATAATAGTTCCAATAATAGCTTCAAATTATGGCGCCAATAATCACTCTAATATTTGTCGATATTATTTTATGCCAAATAATAGCACCAATATTTAAACATTCAATAATAGCACCAATAAAAGTGCCAATAACAGCACCAATAATAGCCCCAATAGTAGTACCAATATATAGTGCCAATAATAGCGCCAATATATTCATAGCACCATTTAATAGCGCTAAATAATAGCGTCATATAATAGCGGTAAATATTAGTGCTATATAATAGCGCCATATAATAGCACAATATAATAGCGCCAAATAATAGCGCCATATAATAGCGCTTAATATAATAGCGCCAAATAAGAGCGCTAATATATATTGCCAATAATAGCGCCAATATATTTATAGCATCATTTAATAGGGCAAAATAATAGCGCCATATAATAGCACCAAATATTAGCGCCATATAATAGCGCCAAATATTAGCGCCATATAATAGCGCCAAATAATAGGGCCATATAATAGCACCAAATATAATATCTCCAAATAATAATGCCAAATAATAGCGCCAAATAATAGTGCCAAATAATATCGCCAAATAATAGCACCAAATATTTGGCGCCAAATATTCATAATAGCGCCAAATAATAGAGCCAAATATTCATAAAAGTGCCAAATATTTGGTACCATATATTCATAGTAGTGCCAAATATTTTTTAGTGCCAAATATTCATAATAGAGTCAAATTATATCACCAATAAATGCGCCAAATAATAGCGCCAATACTTGGCGCCAATATTTGGCACCAATAATATTTGGCGCCAATATTTGGCGCTATTATTTGGCGCCAAATAATAGCGCCAATATTTTAACATTCAATAATAGCGAAAAATATTTATAATAGCACCAATATTTTAACATTTAATATATTTTCAGTTTTATTTTAACAGTCAATATAATAGCGCCAAATATATTTTCAGTGTTATTTTAATATTCATAATAGTGCCAATATTTTAATAGCGCCAATAATAGCACCAAATAATAATGCCAAATATTATTTTGCCCCAAAAAATAGTGCCAAATAATAGCGTCAAATAATAATGCCAAAAAATAGTGCCAATATTTTGACATTAATTAATAGCGCCAAATATTAATAATAGCAGCAATATATTAATAGCGAAAAATAATTGCGCCTAATAATAGCACCAAATAATAGCACCAAATAAGTGCACCAAATATTTGTGCCAAATAACTATGCCAAATAATAGTGCCAAATAATAGTGCCAAATAATAGCGCCAAATAATAGAGCCAAATAATAGCGCCAAATATTTTTTTGCGCCAAATATTCATAATGGTGCATAAAATAGCATCATATAATAGCACCAATAATAGCGCCAAATAATAGCGCCAATAATAGCGCCAATATATTCATAGCACAAATATATAATAGCACCAACTTATTCATAATAGTGCCAATAATAGCGCCAATATATTCATAGCACTATTTATTCATAATAGGGCCAATATATTTATAACGCAAAATAAGTACACATAATAATATCGCCAAATAATTGCGCCAAATAATTGCGCCAAATAATTTCGCAAAATAATTGCACAAAATAATTGCGCCTGTTAACAGTGCCAAATAATAACTCCATATAATAGCGCCAATATTTTGACATTCAATAATAGCGCCACATATTCTTAATAGCGCCAATATTTTAACATTCAATATATTTTCAGTGTTATTTTATCATTCAATATAATAGCACCAAATATGTATTCAGTGTTATTTTAATATTCATAATAGCGCCAATATTTTAATAGCGCAAATATTTTAATAGTGCCAAATAAGAGCGCCAAATATTATTTGGCGCCAAATAATAGCCCCAAATAATAGCGCCCAAAAATAGTGCCAAAACATTGCACCAAAATTTTAACCTTCATTAATAGCGCCAAATATTCATAATAGCGCCAATATATTAATAGCGGAAAATAATTGTGACTAATAATAGCGCTAAATAATAGTGCCAAATATTTGCGCCAAATATTTTTTGGCACCAAATATTCATAATAGCGCCTAAAAATAGCGCCATATAATAGCGCCAATCATAGCGCCAATCATAGCGCCAAATATTAGCGTCAATAATAGCGCCAATATATTCATAGAGCCAAATAATAGCGCCAATATATTCATAATAGCGCCAATATATTATAGCGTTAAATAATAGAGCCAGTATATTCATAATAGTGCCAATAATAGCGCCAATATTTTCATAGTGCCATTTATTCATAATAGCGCCAATATATTTATAGCGCCAAATAATTGCACTTAATAATAGCACCAAATAATTGCGCCAAATAATAGTTCTAATATTTTAACATTCATTAATAGCACCAAATATTTATTACAGCGCGAAATAAGCGCGCCTAATAATAGCGCCAAATAATATCGCCAAATAAGTGCGCCAAATATTTGAGCCAAATAACTGTGCCAAATAATATCACCAAAAAATAGCACCATATAATAGCGCCAAATATTTTTTGGCACCAAATATTCATAATAAAGCCAAAAAATAGCGCCAAAAAATAGCCCCAAAAATAGCGCCAATAATAGCTCCAAATAATAGCGCCAATAATAGCGCCAATATATTCATAGCGCCAATATATTCATAATAGACCCAATATATAATAGCGGAAAATAATAGCCCCAATATATTCATAATAGTGCCAATAATAGCGCCAATAATAGCGCCAATATATTCATAGCGCCATTTATTCATAATAGCGCCAATATATTTATAGTACAAAACAATTGCGCTTATTAATAGTGCAAAATAATAGCGCCAAATAATAGCGCCAAATAATTGTGCCAAATAATTGGGCCAAATAATTGTGCAAAATAATTGCGCCTAATAACAACGCCAAATAATAGCGCCATATAATAGGTCCAAATATTTTTTGACACAAAATATATAAATAGCGCCAATATATTGCGCCAAATAATTACGCCAAATAATTTTGCCAAATAATTTCGCCAAATACTTACGCCTAATAATAGCGCCAAATAATAGCGCCATATAAAAGTGCCAAATATTTTTTGGCGCCAAATATTCATAATAGCGCCAAATAATAGCGCCAAATAATAGCCCCAATAATAGTGTCAAATTATAGCGCCAATAATCGTGCCAATATTTGGCTCTATTATTTTGCGCCAAATAATAACGCCAATATTTAAACATTCAATAATAGCTCTAATAAAAATGCCAATAACAGCACCAATAATAGCACCAATATATTAATAGCGCCATTTAATAGCGCCAAATAATAGCGCCATATAATAGCGCCAAATATTAACACCATATAATAGCGCCATATAATAGCACCAAATCATAGCGCCATATAATGGCGCCAAATATAATAGCGCCAAATATAATAGCGCCAAATAATTGCACTTAATAATAGCACCAAATAATTGCGCCAAATAATAGTGCCAATATTTTAACATTCATTAATAGCACCAAATATTTATTACAGTGCGAAATAAGCGCGCCTAATAATAGCGCCAAATAATATCGCCAAATAAGTGCGCCAAATATTTGAGCCAAATAACTGTGCCAAATAATATCACCAAATAATAGCACCATATAATAGCGCCAAATATTTTTTGGCGCCAAATATTCATAATAAAGCCAAAAAATAGCGCCAAAAAATAGCCCCAAAAAATAGCGCCAATAATAGCTCCAAATAATAGCGCCAATAATAGCGCCAATATATTCATAGCGCCAATATATTCATAATAGCTCCAATATATAATAGCGGCAAGTAATAGCCATAATATATTCATAATAGTGCCAATAATAGCGCCAATAATAGCGCCAATATATTCATAGCGCCATTTATTCATAATAGCGCCAATATATTTATAGTACAAAACAATTGCGCTTATTAATAGTGCAAAATAATAGCGCCAAATAATATCGCCAAATAATTGCGCCAAATAATTGTGCAAAATAATTGCACCTAATAACAATGCCAAATAATAGCGCCAAATAATAGCGCCATATAATAGGGCCAAATATTTTGTGACACAAAATATATAAATAGCGCCAATATATTGCGCCAAATAATTACGCCAAATAATTTTGCCAAATAATTTCGCCAAATACTTACTCCTAATAATAGCGCCATATAAAAGCGCCAAATATTTTTTGGCGCCAAATATTCATAATAGCGCCAAATAATATCCCCAATAATAGCATCAAATTATAGCGCTAATAATCGCGCCAATATTTGGCTCTATTATTTTGCGCCAAATAATAACGCCAATATTTAAACATTCAATAATAGCTCTAATAAAAGCTCCAATAACAACACCAATAATAGCACCAATAATAGCACCAATATATTAATAGCACCATTTAATAGCGCCAAATAATAGCGCCATATAATAGCGCCAAATATTAACACCATATAATAGCGCCATATAATAGCACCAAATCATAGCGCCATATAATGGCGCCAAATATAATAGCGCCAAATATAATAGCGCCCAATATATATCGCCAATAATAGCGCCAATATATTTATAGCGTCATTTAATAGGGAAAAAAAATAGCGCCATATAATAGCACCAAATATTAGCGCCATATAATAGCGCCATATAATAACGCCAAATAATAGGGCCATATAATATGTCATGACCCGCCTTCACCAAAAGGAGGGAAGGGTCAGCAGATTGCCAGGCCCTTCCTTCTTTAAGTTGAAGGAGAGATAATGACCCCCGAAACCCGCCTCCAATAGGTCCCGGAGTGGCGACTAGCACCAAGGGTATAGGAGATCCTCACAAATGGAAGGCATTACCCTTTTTATTTTATAGGATCGAAAGATAAGGAGAAGAAAACCCGACAACACCAAGGTAGAAAGAAAAGTAAAGCCAAAAGTAAACCATTCCCACATGCATGGTTCAAAAGTGAAAGCCACAAAGTGCAAAAAGGTGACTACAAGGTAAGTACCAAAAGAAAAGAGAAACAACTGCAACTGCTCAAAAAGTCCGAGCTAGTAAGGTCCTGTGAGATCACCGAAGTCCTCCTGGAAACCTGAAAGCAGTATTATATACGTAGGGTGAGCATACAAGTAAACTCAGTAGGGAAAACCAAGACTCTCGTGCACAAGTGGGGGAACGTACTAAAGTCCCGTGAGAAAAGAGTAAACCAAACAACTAACAAGGCAAACTATCCATCCCAGGCCTCACCAAGGCTCACTCCCCAAATAACGCAAGTCAAGTAATATATATATATAAGAGCACATCGATGTTTGGGTACCCCGCGCCACTTTCCCACTGGTTATTGAGACATCCTACGCATCGGACCAATCCTGCCATTCTCACTGCAGTCCCACTGCCACACCCGCCCGCACACACCTGGGCCACAACCACACGCAGTCCCACTGCCGAATCCCGCCCGCACACACCTCGGCCTCAACTGTCACATGTAACCATGCCTGCAAACACCTAGGCCAGAGCAACCACCGCCACGCCCGAAGACACATGGGCCTCATCCCGAAGGCACTTGGGAAACCACCTTCCGCACACACCTGGCCAACCACCACAACACCCCGCCCGGAGATTCTTGGGCTAATAATGGACTTCAGGCCATCACAGCCTGCCCGAAGATACTTGGGCCATCCGGGAAAGGGAGCAGAAAAGGAGCTAATAACCAGCCACTAAGGATAGTGTTGGGAAAAACACCCTTCCCCCATAAATGGGGGTGTTCGGCACTGAGTGCTCAACTTGGGTGGGGCGCGAATAAGAAACACAAAGCTACAAGTATAGATATAGGTAACAAACACTCACCCAAAGCTTAGGTTTTCCTAGCCAACATACAAAACACAACACCACTGCACCCAAGTCACAGTTCACGACCCTTGCCCACAAAACCATTTGTCCCATTCTTGTTTCTCGTTCAGTCAAAATGTTCAATTAATTTTAAGCACTACTGGGCAACTAACATAAGCATACCCAAGGAAAACGTCAAAAGCAAGGCTCAAACAAAACACTCACACCCGGTTCTGTTAACAGAGGATCTCTCCCCAATTTGTGATATCAACAAGTGACCATTCAGGTTTAAAACTCACAACCACCGAATTCATACCAACAGGAGATCCCATCCCCCCAAATTCACACAACCATCGAGAGTATAAAAGAATCAGGGAATCCCATCCCCTCCCACATTTCCAGCAATCGGCCCGATGGGAAAACAACCAACCACCCCTACCAACACAAGTCAGGGATTTTCAGGTTTAAACGACTTAACACACTCCATGATTTCAAAAAATTTCATGTGTTCTAACCGGAAGTTATCACAGAAGGGTTGATCCTGGTGCTTTTAATTATTCAGCCGGATATACGTGATTAATCAATTTCACAGTAGGAGATCACAATTTCAGCAACCCATTTAAAACATCACGAAGGGATTCATCAGCGCACATACAACGACCACCAACGGCCTCAATTTCCAGAAGAACATAAACCAGCACAAATCAAAAAGGATAAGCACAAGGTAAAGCATAAGCAATGATCACAACCCCTTCCCCTTATTTCTTTAGAACTTCGTTTATTATCTTCATCAAGGTTTGGTTCAACCAATTCCATAGGAACAAAAATAACGCCCACCCCGCATGATACACAAAAGTGAGAGACGAAAGAAATTCCCTACTTGTTGATAGATGATCTACGTTTAGGCCGGGGGCGCGGAACTTTACGGATAATGACGCGGCGGTCCCGATGCACCAGAAGAGTCACGATCGAAGAAGGGGGAAACCACGACCTAACCCTTAATCTATAAGAGTCAGGGACGGTTGAGATAAAAACGCTGAACCGCGTAAGACGTGGAAGTCGTGGGTTGACCACGCGGCTTGACCCATCATTAAAGGTGCTGGGTGGTTGAAACCGACTCATGAATTAATGAAGCATTTAATTAAAACTTTTGTGCGCGTTTCGGGTTTTCAAGACATTTTTAACGAGGCAGAATATTGTTTAAGACCCTATTTGCGAAAAAGGAGCGTTACTGGAACAACTTGGCAAGGTCGGGTGACGTCAGCCGGTTCCGCCGATCGGTCGCACCGATCGGTCTCAACGATCGGTCGCACCGATCGGTCTCACCAATCCGTACACCTTAAGGATTCGGATTTTGGCAAAGGAAGGGACCAAGGGGGTCTGGATCATCACATCAGATACCTCTTAAACGATTCTCGTCCTCGAGAATCAAAACAAACCAGAAGGAAAGAGAGGGTCCGAACAACCATCTTCGAAAGATACCTCTTAGGAGTGAACCCCCGCTGACTGAAAACACTCCCCTGCCAAGAACCAAGCAACATACCACGCCAAACCGCCCGGTCATGTGGGTTTGGGGAGTTCCCCTCCCCCATGTCAAGATATTATCCGCATTGGGCGGCACTGACTCGCCCGCACGGGTTTAATCGCATCCACCTTAATGCGTCTTGATTAGGGGTCGGGTTCCCTCTTCCATTTAGCCGAGGATTTTCACACATAACAGAGGAAAGTGACCAGTACATTTCATAGCCAAAAGTCAAACGTTCTACTACAAAAGGTACAAAAGGAACAAAGCTCAAAACAACTCGGGGTATTGGGCACGCATCTATGCTTCCCTCTCCCACGTACTCTCTTCGAGGCCGCCATGCCTCCACAACACACGAACCAAGCCGATGGTTCGTCCATGGAGCACTTTCTCCTTGCGATCCTCGATCCTGACTGGCCGTTCCTCGAAGGTCGCGTCTTCTCCCACATCTAGCTCTCCCCAGTTGATGACATGAGAGTCATCATGTAAGTACTGACGAAGCTGGGAGACATGGAAGACGTCATGGACCCTCTCCAACTGAGGTGGTAGGGCCAGCTGATATGCCACCCCGCCAACTCGCCTCAGCACCTCGAAAGGTCCGATGAACCTAGGGGAGAGCTTACTCCCCTTTCCGAACCTCCGCTGCCCCCGTCGAGGGGAAACCTTCAAGAACACATGATCTCCCACCTCAAACTCCAAGGGCCTCCTCCGACGATCAGCATAAGATTTCTTCCATTCCTGAGCTCATTTCATCCTCTCCCGCACTAGCTGGACTTTCTCGGTGGTGCTCTGCACTACTTCTAGTCCAAGAGTACCAGTCTCACCAACCTCTGCCCAGCATAAGGGTGAACGACATGGTCTTCCATACAAAGCCTCAAAAGGGGCCATGCCGATAGTAGAGTGGAAGCTATTGTTTTAGGCAAACTCTACTAAAGGCAAGTGTCGTACCCATGATCCTCTGAAATCCAGAACACATGCTCGCAGCATGTCCTCCAATGTCTGGATAGTCCGCTCTGTCTGTCCATCAGTCTGAGGGTGAAAAGCAGTGCTAAGGCGTAGCTGGGTGCCAAAAGCATGCTGTAACCCCTTCTAGACTCGTGAGGTGAACCGAGTGTCCCGATCTGAGATGATAGTCTTCGGAACTCCATGCAAACGCACCACCTCATCCACGTACCTCTTTGCTATTGTACTCACAGGTCCCGACTCCTTGATAGCCAAGAAGTGGGAAGATTTTGTCAATCGATCCACCACTACCCAGATAGCATCATGCCCGCCCTGAGCTCTGGGTAGTCCTGTGACGAAGTCCATCGAGACGTCGTCCCACTTCCACTTGGGAACATCTATAGGATGCAACAACCCACCAGGAACATGGTGTTCAGCCTTCACCTACTGACACACCAGGCATTTAGCCACAAACTCTACCACTTCCCGTTTCACCCCAGGCCACCAAAACTGTCCCCTCAGGCCTTGGTACATTTTCGAAACACCTGGATGTACTTCCAAGGCTGAGCTATGGAACTCACGAAGGACTTTATCACGCATCACCTCTGGAACAAACAACCTCCCATGAAAGAGAATCTGATGTCGGCTGTCCTCCGACCATCCTTCTGGAGCGTTCCCCTGATCGACACGATCCCGCAACACTTCCAGCACAGGATCTCCCCACTGAGACTCTTCCACTTGCTGCAACAAAGAGGACTGTACCGTCATCTGAAACAAGCAGCCTCTAGTACCTTCCACCCATGCATCCAAGTGCAAGGCAGCCAACTCCCCCATCGCCTTCCAAGCATCAGCAGATTCCCGAACCACTTCCTGATGTGGCTTCCTGCTCAGGGCATCAGCCACAACGTTGCCCTTGCCCTCAGTATAAGAGATTTCAAAGTCGTAGTCTTGGAGGAACTATACCCATCTCCGTTGTCGCAAGTTCAAGTCCCGCTGGGAGAAGATATAGCGCAAGCTCTTGTGATCGGTGAAGACCACAAAGCATTCCCCGATGAGGTAGTGTCGCCACAGCTTTAATGCGAACACTACTACTGCAAGCTCCAAGTCATGGGTGGCATAGTTCCGCTCATGGGGGCATAGCTGCCTGGACCCGTAAGAGATCACCCCTTGTTGTTGCATCAACACGCATCCCAGGACCTGTCCTGAAGTATCACAAAATACCTCATAGGCCATCCCTTCTTCTGGTAATCTCAACACTGGGGCACTAACCAGCTTTTCTTTTAGGTAGCTGAAGGACGACTCACATTGCTCACTCCACACGAAAACCTGGTCCTTCTTGGTCAAAGCCGTCAAAGGGGATGCTACTCGGGAGAAGTTGGGTACGAATCTCCGGTAGTAACCTGCCAGTCCGAGGAAACTCCGGACTTCCACCACACTCTTGGGTGCTTCCCAAGAAACAACTGCCTCAACCATTGATGGGTCGACTGCTACCCCCTGCTCCGAAACTACATGCCCGAGGAAGTGCACTTCTCGTGTCCAGAACTAGCACCTTGACAACTTTCCGTAGAGCTGGTGCTGTCAGAGGACCTCCAAAATTGTCCTCAGGTGCTCTGCATGGTCCTCTTCTGACCTAGAATAGATCAGGATATAGTCGATGAATACCACCACAAACCGATCCAGGTACTCCCAAAAGATGGAGTTCATAAGCCCCATGAACACGGCCGGGGCGTTCGTAACACCAAAGGGCATGACAACGAACTCGAAGTGTCCATACCTGCACCTGAACGTCGTCTTCGGGACGTCGCTATCCTTTACCCTCAGCTGGTGGTATCCAGATCGCAGGTCGATCTTCGAGAACCATCCTGCCCCCTTCAGTTGGTCAAAAAGATCATCTATCCTCGGAAGAGGGTAGCGATTCTTGATCGTTACCTGATTCAGCCTCCTATAATCGATGCACAATCTGAGGCCACCATCTGCCTTCTTTTCGAACAAGACTGGGGCACCCCACGGTGACGCACTTGGATGAACATAACCCCTCTTCATCAGATCGTCAATCTGTATCCGCAACTCCAGTAGCTCCGAAGGTGCCATCCGGTAAGGAGCCATCGAGATTGGTCGAGAGCCGGGCTGCAGGTCTATCCCAAACTCGATATCACGTCGAGGGGGTAGAGTCGTCACCTCCTCAGGAAAGACGTCCATAAATTCACGAACGATCTCTGGTACTTCCACCATTTCCGCATCTACTGATTCTATCGTCAGTTCGGTCAACAAGGAGAGGAGAGGTTCCTCCCTCCTGTTTCCCTTCGAACAGCTCCACTCGCCGGTGAAAGTAACACGCTGGCTGTCCAAACCGGAGAACACCACCCTTCTTTGGAAACAGTCGATGACGGCGCACACAGAAAATATCCAGTCGATGCCTAGGATGACATCGTACGGCTGAATCTGTAGCAGAAGGAGATCCCTAACCGACTGATGTGGCCCTAACATCAGTCTACATCCCCGACAAATGAACAGCAAGTCGGTCTGACCTCCAACTGGTGTGCTCAACACCAGGGGCACTGGAAGTCTCTCGGTATCTAGACCCAAGGCACGGCCTAGACTGGGTGCAACAAAGGAGTGCGAAGCTCCGGTATCGAACAAAGCATAAGCAAGAGTGCTAAACACATTGATCGTACCTCGAACAACCTCTGACCCTGCTGGAACCGCTGCCTCTACGGCGTGTAGCTGTCCACGCCCAGCTCCCCTGCCCCTCGGCTGTCGGCCACCTCCCCGACCACGCCCTGGTCGATGTCCCAGGGGAACGTCCTGAGGTCGGCCTCCTCCTCCTATGTCCGCCTGCGGAGGAACGGGAGCTCGCTGTCCCTGCTGCTGCTGCCGGAAGGGTCTGGCTGGATACTGCTGCTGCGGCGGATGCTGGGGATGACTGCCACTGCGGTACTGCACCCGATCGGGGCACTGACTCCGGAGATGTCCAGGGCTCCCGCAGATGAAGCACCGTGGTCCTGAGCCTGAAGGGAAAGAACGTGGGCCAGGGGATCGAAACTGAAACTGCTGCGGTCTGCTCCCTGCGGGTCGGAACCTGGAGGGTCCCGATGCTGGAGCCCTGGTGCTGACGGCCTTCCCCTTTGATGGTCCCAGCTGGATCCCTTTTCGTGACACTCCTCCCAGAGCATGCATCCTTTCCACCACTTCGGCCTTCTTCTGAACCTCTAAGTATGTCGGAAGGGTAAAGGGGGTAACAGCATACTGGAGGGAGGGTCGGAGCGCCTCCTCCAAACGTCTTGCCCGAGACTCCTCATCGGGAAAGAGGTCCGGAGCAAAACGCAGGAGGTCCTTGAACTTGATTCCAAGTTCCCTCATGGGCATTCTCCCCTGCTGGAGGGAGAGTAGCTTCTGCCTCTTCTCCGCCTTCATCGTCGAGGAGAGGAACTCCGCCCGGAACTCCTTCTCGAAGTCCACCCAAGCAACCTCAGACTCTTTCCTACTCCCCAGTTGAAGCATCCACCACTGATGTGCCGCTCCTCGCATCTGGCTAACAGCCAGAGGAACCCAGTACTCGGTCGGGGCCCGAATCAGGCCGAAGGCTATGACTAACTCCTCTAGCCAGCCTTCCGTCTTCATATTGGAGGCGATGCCCTCATATTTCTCGAGGGCATGTCGCTGGAAGGCTCGAAGAGTCTTCTGCCACTGGTCGTCCTCTTCCTCTCGATCAGCTTTCTACCGATTGGCCAAAGTAGTCTCAGGAGTCTCGATCGCCTGTACCACACGTGGTCGCCTTCCAGGTGCCATAGCTGCAAGGTAAACAAGGAATGCCTAAGCCCAGTAGTGCAAAGAAAATCATTCTTAAAACTTATTAAGATTTAATTTATTCTTAATTTCCCAAGACATCCCAGAAACACAAGAACACAAGTCATTATGATGCATGTACCTTTCCTAGGGTCTCTACCCCGCAATCAGTGTGGCCTCACTTGGTCGTTCGGTAGGCCCAGAGTCCTTTCATCGGATCACGGGGGGCCCTAAAATCCTGTGTCCTAGCCGGTCTTCCCTGGCCTAATTCACGCTCCAAGGTCACCAAACACCGTTGCCTTACCATCCCATGCAATCCTCACTGTGCCTAACTCCAGACTCCGTCCTATCTCTCAACCCTGCCTTTGATACCCTTCTGTCACGACCCGCCTTCACCAAAAGGAGGGAAGGGTCAGCAGATTGCCAGGACCTTCCTTCTTTAAGTTGAAGGAGAGATAATGACCCCCGAAACCCGCCTTCAATAGGTCCCGGAGTGGCGACTAGCACCAAGGGTATAGGAGATCCTCGCAAATGGAAGGCATTACCCTTTTTATTTTATAGGATCGAAAGATAAGGAGGAGAAAACCCGACAACACCAAGGTAGAAAGAAAAGTAAAGCCAAAAGTAAAGCCAAAAGTAAACCATTCCCACGTGCATGGTTCAAAAGTGAATGCCACAAAGTGCAAAAAGGTGACTACAAGGTAAGTACCAAAAGAAAAGAGAAACAACTGCAACTGCTCCAAAAGTCCGAGCTAGTAAGGTCCTGCGAGATCCCCGAAGTCCTCTTGGAAACTTGAAAGAAGTATTATATACGTAGGGTGAGCATACAAGTACACTCAGTAGGGAAAACCAAGACTCTCGTGCACAAGTGGGGGAACGTACTAAAGTCCTGTGAGAAAAGAGTAAACCAAACAACTAACAAGGCAAACTATCCATCCCAGGCCTCACCAAGGCTCGCTCCCCAATTAACGCAAGTCAAGTAATATATATATATATAAGAGCACATCGATGTTTGGGTACCCCGCGCCACTTTCCCACTGGTTATTGAGACATCCTACGCATCGGACCAATCCCGCCATTCTCACTGCAGTCCCACTGCCACACCCGCCCGCACACACCTGGGCCACAACCACACGCAGTCCCACTGCCGAATCCCGCCCGTACACACTTGGGCCACAACCACACGCAGTCCCACTGCCGAATCCCGCCCGCACACACCTGGGCCTCAACTGTCACATGTAACCATGCCTGCAAACACCTAGGCCAGAGCAACCACCGCCACGCCCGAAGACACCTGGGCCTCATCCCGAAGACACTTGGGAAACCACCTGCCGCACACACCTGGCCAACCACCACAACACCCCGCCCGGAGATTCTTGGGCTAATAATGGACTTCAGGCCATCACAGCCTGCCCGAAGATACTTGGGCTATCCGGGAAAGGGAGCAGAAAAGGAGCTAATAACCAGCCACTAAGGATAGTGTTGGGAAAAACACCCTTCCCCCATAAATGGGGGTGTTCGGCACTGAGTTCTCAACTTGGGTGGGGCGCGAATAAGAAACACAAAGCTACAAGTATAAATATAGGTAACAAACACTCACCCAAAGCTTAGGTTTTCCTAGACAACCTGCAGAACACAACACCACTGCACCCAAGTCACAGTTCACGACCCTTGCCCACAAAACCATTTGTCCCATTCTTGTTTCTCGTTCAGTCAAAATGTTCAATTAATTTTAAGCACTACTGGGAAACTAACATAAGCATAACCAAGGAAAACGTCAAAAGCAAGGCTCAACCAAAACACTCACACCCGGTTCTGTTAACAGAGGATCTCTCCCCAATTTGTGATATCAACAAGTGACCATTCAGGTTTAAAACACACAACCACCGAATCCATACCAACAGGAGATCCCATCCCGCCAAATTCACACAACCACCGAGAGTATAACAGAATCAGGGAATCCCATCCCCTCCCACATTTCCAGCAATCGGCCCGATGGGAAAACAACCAACCACCACTACCAACACAAGTCAGGGATTTTCAGGTTTAAACGACTTAACACACTCCATGATTTCAAAAAATTTCGTGTGTTCTAACCAGAAGTTATCACAGAAGGGTTGATCCTGGTGCTTTTAATTATTCAGCCGGATATACGTGATTAATCAATTTCACAGTAGGAGATCACAATTTCAGCAACCCATTTACAACATCACGAAGGGATTCGTCAGCGCACATACAACAACCACCAACGGCCTCAATTTCCAGAAGAACATAAACCAGCACAAATCAAAAAGGATAAGCACAAGGTAAAGCATAAGCAACGATCACAACCCCTTCCCCTTCTTTCTTTAGAACTTCGTTTATTATCTTCATCAAGGTTTGGTTCAACCAATTCCATAGGAACAAAAATAACGCCCACCCCGCATGATACACAAAAGTGAGAGACGAAAGAAATTCCCTACTTGTTGATAGATGATCGAAGTTTAGGCCGGGGGCGCGGAACTTTACGGATAACGACGCGGCGGTCCCGATGCACCAGAAGAGTCACGATCGAAGAAGGGGGAAACCACGGCCTAACCCTTAATCTATAAGAGCCGGGGACGGTTGAGATAAAAACGCTGAACCGCGTAAGACGTGGAAGTCGTGGGTTGACCACGCGGCTTGACCCACCATTAAAGGTGCTGGGTGGTTGAAACCGACTCATGAATTAATGAAGCATTTAATTAAAACTTTTGTGCGCGTTTCGGGTTTTCAAGACATTTTTAACGAGGCAGAATAGGGTTTAAGACCCTATTTGCGAAAAAGGAGCGTTACTGGAACAACTTGGCAAGGTCGGGTGACGTCAGCCGGTTCCGCCGATCGGTCGCACCGATCGGTCTCACCGATCGGTCGCACCGATCGGTCTCACTGATCCGTACACCTTAAGGATTCGGATTTTGGAAAAGGAAGGGACCAAGGGGGTCTGGGTCATCACATAATAGCACCAAATATAATACCGCCAAATAATATCGCCAAATAATAGCGCCAAATAATAGTGCCAAATAATATCTCCAAATAATAACACCAAATATTTGGCGCCAAATATTCATAATAGCGCCAAATAATTGTGCCAAATAATAGTGCTAATAATAGCGCCAAATAATAGAGCCAAATATTCATAAAACTGCCAAATATTTGGCACCATATATTCATAGTAGTGCCAAAAATTATTTAGTGCCAAATATTCATAATAGAGTCAAATTATATCGCCAATAAAAGCGCCAAATAATGGCGCCAATAACAGCGCCAATACTTGGCGCCATTATTTGGCACCAATATTTGGCGCAATTATTTGGCGCCAAATAATAGCGTCAATATTTTAACATTCAATAATAGCTTCAAATATTCATAATAGCACCAATATTTTAACATTTAATATATTTTCAGTGTTATTTTAACAGTCAATATAATAGCACCAAATATATTTTCAGTGTTATTTTAATAGTCATAATAGTGCCAATATTTTAATAGCGCCAATAATAGCGCCAAATAATAGAGCCAAATATTATTTTGCCCCAAAAAATAGTGCCAAATAATAGCACCAAATAATAGCTCCAAAAAATAGCGCCAGAAAATAGTGCCAATATTTTGACATTAATTAATAGCGCCAAATATTCATAATAGCACCAATATATTAATAGTGGCAAATAATTGCGCCTAATAATAGCGCCAAATAATAGAGACAAATAAGTGCACCAAATATTTCTGCCAAATAACTATGCCAAATAATAGTGCTAAATAATAGCGCCAAATAATAGCGCTAAATAATAGAGCCAAATAATAGCGTCAAATATTTTTTTTGCACGAAATATTCATAATAGCGCATAAAATAGAATCATATAATAGGACCAATAATAGCGCCAAATAATAGCGCCAATAATAGCGCCAATATATTCATAGCACAAATATATAATAGCACCAATTTATTCATAATAGTGCCAATAATAGTGCCAATATATTCATAGCGCTATTTATTCATAATAGGGCCAATATATTTATAACGCAAAATAAGTACACATAATAATATCGCCAAATAATTGCGCCAAATAATTTCACCAAATAATTGCACAAAATAATTGCGCCTATTAACAGTGCCAAATAATAACGCCATATGATAGCACCAATATTTTGACATTCAATAATAGCGCCACATATTCCTAATAGCGCCAATATTTTAACATTCAATATATTTTCAGTGTTATTTTAACATTCAATATAATAGCGCCAAATATATATTCAGTGTTATTTTAATATTCATAATAGCGCCAATATTTTAATAGCGCAAATATTTTAATCGCGCCAAATAAGAGCGCCAAATATTATTTGGCGCCAAATAATAGCGCCAAATGACAGCCCCCAAAAATAGTGCCAAAACATTGCGCCAAAATTTTAACCTTCATTAATAGCGCCAAATATTCATAATAGCGCCAATATATTAATAGCGGAAAATAATTGTGACTAATAATAGCACTAAATAATAGTGCCAAATATTTGCGCCAAATATTTTTTGGCGCCAAATATTCATAATAGCGCCAAAAAATAGCGCCTAAAAATAGCGCCATATAATAGCGCCAATCATAGCGCCAAATATTAGCGTCAATAATAGCGCCAATATATTCATAGAGCCAAATAATAGCGCCAATATATTCATAAGAGCACCATTATATTATAGCTTTAAATAATAGAGCCAGTATATTCATAATAGTGCCAATAATAGCCCCAATAATAGCGCCAATATTTTCATAGTGCCATTTATTCATAATAGCGCCAATATATTTATAGCGCCAAATAATTGCACTTAAAAATAGCACCAAATAATTGCACCAAATAACAGTGCCAATATTTTAACATTCATTAATAGCACCAAATATTTTTTACAGCGCGAAATAAGCGCGCCTAATAATAGTGCCAAATAATATCGCCAAATAAGTGCGCCAAATATTGAGCCAAATAACTGTGCCAAATAAAATCACCAAATAATAGCACCATATAATAGCGCCAAATATTTTTTGGCGCCAAATATTCATAATAAAGCCAAAAAATAGCGCCAAAAAATATCCCCAAAAAATAGCGCCAATAATAGCTCCAAATAATAGCGCCAATAATAGCGCCAATATATTCATAGCGCCAATATATTTATAATAGCCCCAATATATAATAGCGGCAAATAATAGCCCCAATATATTCATAATAGTGCCAATAATAGCGCCAATAATAGCGCCAATATATTCATAGCTCCATTTATTCATAATAGCGCCAATATATTTATAGTACAAAACAATTGCGCTTATTAATAGTGCAAAATAATAGCGCCAAATAATAGCGCCAAATAATAGCGCTAAATAATTTCGAAAAATAATTGCGCCGAATAACAACGCCAAATAATAGCACCATATAATAGGGCCAAATATTTTTTGACACAAAATATATAAATAGCGCCAATATATTGCGCCAAATAATTTTGCCAAATAATTTCACCAAATACTTACGCCTAATAATAGCGCCATATAAAAGCGCCAAATATTTTTTGGCGCCAAATATTCATAATAGCGCCAAATAATAGCGCCAAATAATAGCCCCAATAATAGCATCAAATTATAGCGCCAATAATCGCGCCAATATTTGGCTCTATTATTTTGCGCCAAATAATAACGCCAATATTTAAACATTCAATAATAGCTCTAATAAAAGCGCCAATAACAACACTAATAATAGCACCAATAATAGCACCAATATATTAATAGCGCCATTTAATAGCGCCAAATAATAGCGCCATATAATAGCGCCAAATAATAGCGCCATATAATAGCACCAAATCATAGCGCCATATAATGGCGTCAAATATAATTGCGCCAAATATAATAGCGCCAAATAATAGTGAAAATATATATCGCCAATAATAGCCCCAATATATTCATAGCGCCATTTAATAGGGCCAAATAATAGCGCCATATAATAGCACCAAAATATTAGCGGCAAATATTAGAGCTATATAATAGCGCTATATAACAGCACCAATTAATAGCGCCATATAATAGCACCAAATATAATAGCGCCACACAATTGCGCCAGATAATAGCTCCAAATAATATCCCCAAATAATAGCACCAAATATTTGGAACCAAATATTCATAATAGCGCCAAATAATAGCGCCAAATAATAGCGCAAATAATAGCGCCATATAATTGAGCCAAATATTCATAATAGCGCCAAATATTTGGCGCCATATATTCATAGTAGCGCCAAATATTTTTTGGTGCCAAATATTCATAATAGATCCAATATTTTAACATTCAATATATTTTAAATGTTATTTTAACATTCAATATAATAGCACCAAATATATTTTCAGTGTTATTTTAATATTCATAATAGCGCCAATATTATAATAGCAACAATATTTTAATAGCGCCAAAGAATGGTGCCAAATAATAGCGCCAATATTTTAACATTCATTAATAGCACCAAATAATAATAATGGTGCCAATGTATTAATAGCGGCATATAATTGCACCTAATAATACGCCAAATAATAGCACCAAATAATTACGCCAAATAATTGCGCCAAATAATTGCACCAAATAACTGCGCCAAATAATATCACTAAATAATAGCACCAAATAATAGCGTCATTTAATAGCGTCAAATATTTTTTGGCGCCAAATATTCATAATAGCGCCAAAAAAAACACAAAAAAGCACCAATAATAGCGCCACATAATGGCGCCAATAATAGCTTCAATATATTCATAGCGCCAAATAATAGCGCCAATATATTCCTAATAGCGCCAATATATGATAACGCCAAATAATAGTGCTAGTATATTCATAATAGTGCCAATATTTGCGCCAGTATATTCATAGCGCCATTTATTCATAATAGCGCCAATATATTTATTACGCCAAATAATTGCACCTAATAATAGCGCCAAATAATTGTGCCAAATAATTGCGCCAAATAAAAGTGCCAATATTTTAACATTCATTAACAGCGCCAAATATTCATAATAGCGCCAATATATTAATAGCGCCAAATAATTGCACTTAAAAATAGCGCCAAATATTTTTGCCAATTAACTGCACCAAATAATAGCGCCAAATAATACCGCCAAATAATAGTGCCATATAATGGCGCCAAATATTTTTTGGCGCCAAATATTCATAACAGTGCAAAAAAATAGCACAATAAAATAGCGCCAAATAATAGTACCAATAATAGTGCCAAATAATAGCGCCAATAATAACGCCAATATATTCATTGCGCCAAATAACAGCGCCAAATAAGTGCACCAAATAATTGCGCAAAATAATTTTGCCTAATAACAGCGCAAAATAATAGCTCCATATCATAGCGCCAAATATTTTTTGGCACCAAATATATAAATAGCACCAATATATTGCGCCAAATAACTGGACCCAATAATTGCGCTTAATAATAGAGAAAAATAATAGCGCCAAATATTTTTTGGCGCAAAATATTTATAATAGCGCCAAATAATAGCGCCAAATAATAACACCAAATAATAGCGCCAATAATAGCATCAAATTATGGCATCAATAATTACGCCAATTTTTGGTGCCAATATTTGGCGCCAATATTTAAACATTCAATAATCGCGCCAATGAAAGCGCCAATGATAACACCAATAACAACGCAAATAATGGCGCCAATATATAGCGCCAATATATTCATAGCTCCATTTAAAAGCGCCAAATAATAGCACCATATAATGATGCCAAATATTAGTGACATATAATAGCGCCTTATACTAGCGTCATATAATAGCACCAAATAATAGCGCCATATAATAGCGCCAAATATAATAGCGCCAAATAGTCGGGCCAATATATAGTGCCAATAATAGCGCCAATATATTCATAGCGCCATTTAATAGGGCCAAATTGTAGCACCATATAATAGCGCCAAATATTAGGGCCATATATAATAGTGCCAAATAATAGCGCCAAATAATATCTCCAAATAATAGCGCCAAATATTTGGCGCCAAATATTCATAGTAAATCCAAATAATAGTGCCAATAATAGCGCCAAATAATAGAGCCAAATATTCATAATAGCGCTAATTATTTGGCGCCATATATTCATAGTACTGCCAAATATTTTTTGGCGCCAAATATTCATAATAGCGCCAAATAATAGTTCCAAATTATAGCTCCAATAAAAGGGCCAAATAATACCGCCAAATAATAGCGCTAATAATATTTGGTGCCAAATATTGGCCCCAATATTTGGATCTATTATTTGGCGCCAAATAATAACGCCAATATTTTAAACTTCAATAATAGCGCCAAATATTCATAATAGCGCCAATATTTTAACATTCAATATATTTTCAGTGTTATTTTAACATTCAATATAATAGCACCAAATATATATTCTATATTATTTTAATATTCATAATAGCGCTAATATTTTAATAGCACCAATATTTTAACATTCATTAATAGCGCCAAATATTCATAATAGTTCCAATATATTAATAGCGGCATATAATTGCACGTAATAATAGCGCCAAATAATAGCGCCAAATATTTGCGCCAAATAACTCCGCCAAATAATAGCACCAAATAACAGCGTCAAATAATAGCGCCATATAATAACGACAAATATTTTTTGGCACAAAATATATATATAGCGCCGATATATTCATAGCACCAAATATTTGCGCCAAATAATTGCGCCAAATAACATGGCCAAATAAGTGCACCATATAATTGCGCCAAATAACATCGCCAAATAATAGCGCCATATAATAGCACCAAATATTTTTTGGCACAAAATATATAAATAGCACCAATATATTAATAGCGCCAAATAATAATGTCAAATAACAGCGCCAAATAATTGCGCCTAACAATAACGCCAAATAATAGCGCCAAATAATAGCGCCAAATAATTGCACCAGATAATTGCAACAAATAAGTGCGCAAAATAATTTCGCCTAATAACAGTGGAAAATAATAGCGCCATATAATAGAGCCAAATATTTTTGGCGCAAAATATATAAATAGCGCCAAATAATTGCGCCAAATATTTACGCCAAATAACTGCCCCAAATAATAGCCCCAAATAATACCCCCAAGTAATACCGCTATGTAATAGTGCCAAATATTTTTTGGCGCCAAATATTCATAATAGCGCCAAAAAATAGCACCATATAATAGCCCCAAATAATTGCGCCTAATAATAGCGCCACATATTAGCGCCATATAAAAGTGCCAAATATTTTCTAGCGCCAAATAATCATTATAGCACCAAATAATAGCGCCAAAATAATAACGCCAAATAATAACGCCAATAATAGCGTCAAATTATGGTGCCAATAATCGCGCCAATATTTGGCACTATTATTTTGCTCCAAATAGTTGCACTTAATAATAACACCAAATAATAGCGCCATATAATAGCGCCAAATATTTTTTGGCACCAAATATTCATAATAGCGCCAAATAATTGTGCCAAATAATAGTGCCAATAATAGCGTCAAATTATGGCACCAATAATCGCGCCAATATTTTGAGCCAAATAATAGCGCCAATATTTAAACATTCAATAAAAGCGCCAATAAAAGCACCAATAATAGCACCAATAATAGTGCCAATATATAGCGCCAATATATTCATAGCACCATTTAATATTACCAAATAATAGGGCCATATAATAGCGGCAAATATTAACGCCATATAATAGCGCCATATAATAGCGCCATATAATAGCGCCAAATAATAGCGTCATATAATAGCGCCAAATATAATAGCGCCAAATAATCAATCCAATATATAGCTTCAAAAATAGCACCAATATATTTGTAGCGCCATTTAATAGGGCCAAATAATAGCGCCATATAACAGCGCCAAATATTTATAATAGCACCAAATAATAGAGCCAATATTTGGTGCCAATATTTCACACTAATAATATTTAGGGCCAATATTTGGGGCCAATATTTGGCGCTATTATTTCACGCCAAATAATAGCGCCAATATTTTAACATTCAATAATAGCGCCAAATAATCATAATAGCACCAATATTTTAACATTCAATATATTTTCAGTGTTATTTTAACATTCAATATAATAGCGCCAAAGATATTTTCATTGTTATTTTAATATTCATAATAGCACCAATATTTTAATAGTGCCAATATTTTAATAGCACCAATAATAGCGCCAAATAAGAGCGCCAAATATTATTTGGCGCCAAATAATAGCGCCAAAAAATAGCACTAAAAACAGCGCCAATATTTTAACATTCATTAATATCTCCAAATATTCATAATAGCGCCAATATATTAATAGCGGCAAATAATTGGGCCTAATAATAGCGCCAATTAATTGCACCAAATAATTGCGTCAAATATTTGCCCCAAATATTTTTTGGCGCCAAATATTCATAATAGCGCCAAAAAATAGTGTCATATAATAGCGCCAATAATAGCGCCAAATAATAGCACCAATAAAAACACCAATATATTTATAGCGCCAATATATTCATAATAGTGGCAATATATTATAGCACCAAATAAAAGCGCCAAATAATTGCGCCAAATATTTGCGTCAAATTACTGCGCCAAATAATAGCGCCAAATAATAGCGCCATATAATAGCGCCAAATATTTTTTGGTGCCAAATATTCATAATAGCGCCAAAAAATAGAGCCAATAATAGCGCCAAATAATAGCACCAATAATAGTGCCAATATATTCATGGCGCCAAATAATAGCGCAAATATATTCATAATAGTGCCAATATTAATAGCGCAAATATATTCATAATAGTGCCAATAATAGCACCAATAATGGGGCCAATATATTCATAGCACCCTTTATTCATAATAGTGCCAATATATTTATAGCACAAAATAATTGCGCCTAATAATAGCGCCAAATAATAGAACCAAATAATTGCCTCAAATAATTGCGCCCAATAATTGCGCCAAATAATTGCGCAAAATAATTGCACCTAATAACATCGCCAAATAATAGCACCATATAATAGCACCAAATATTTTTTTGCGCAAAATATATAAATAGCGCCAATATATTGCACCAAATAATTGTGCCACATAATTGCGCCAAATAATGGCACCTAAGAATAGTGCCAAATAATAGCGCCATATAATAGCACCAAATATATTTTGGCGCCAAATATTCATAATCGCGCCAAATAATTGTACCACTAATAGCGTCAAATTATGGCACCAATAATCGTGCTAATATTTGGCGCTATTATTTTGCGGCAAATAATAGCACCAATATTTAAACGTTAAATAATAGTGCCAATAAAAGTGCCAATAACAGCACCAATAATAGCGCCAAATAATAGCGCCATATAATAGCGCCAAATATTTTTTGGCGCCAAATATTCATAATAGCGCCAAATTATTGCGCCAAATAATTGCGCCAAATAATAGCACCATATAATAGTGCCAAATATTCATAATAGCTCCAATATTTTAACATTCAATATTTTTTCAGTGTTATTTTAACATTCAATACAATTGCGCCAAATATATTTTCAGTGTTATTTTAATATTCATAATAGCGCCAATATTTTAATAGTGCCAATAATAGCACCAAATAATGGCGCCAAATATTATTTGGCGCCAAATAATAGCGCCAAATAATAGCACCAAATAATAGCTCTAATATTTTAACATTCATTAATAACGCCAAATATTCATAGTAGTGCCAACATATTAATAGCGGCAAACAATTGCGCCTAATAATATCACCAAATAATTGTGTCAAATATTTGCGCCAAATAACTGCGCCAAATAAGAGTGCCAAATAATAGCGCCATATAATAGCGACAAATATTTTTTTGCACCAAATATTCATAATAGATCCAAAAAATAGTGCCATATAATAGCGCCAATAATAGCGCCAAATAATAGCACCAATAATAGCGCCAATATATTCATAGCGCCAAACAATAGCGCCAATATATTCATAATAGTGAAAATATATAATAGCACCAAATAATAGCGCCAGTATATTCATAATAGTGCCAATATTAGTGCTAATATATTAATAGCTCCATTTATTCATAATTGCGCCAATATATTTGTAGCGCCAAATAATTGTGCCTAACAATAGCGCCAAACAATAGCGCCAAATATTTGCGCCAAATAATAGCACCAATATTTTAACATTCATTAACAGTCCCAATATATTAATAGCGCCAAATAATAGCGCCAAATATTTGCGCCAAATATTTGCGCCAAATAATAGCGCCAAATAATATTGCCAAATAATTGTGCCACATAATAGCACCAAATACTTTTTGGCGCCAAATATTCATAATAGCTCCAAGAAATAGCGTCATATAATAGCACCAAATATTTGCACCTAATAATAGCACCAAATAATAGTGCCACATAATAGCGCCAAATATTTTTTGGCGCCAAATATTCATAATAGTGCCAAATAATAGCGCCAAATAATAGTTCCAATAATAGCTTCAAATTATGGCGCCAATAATCATGCCAATATTTGTCGCTATTATTTTATGCCAAATAATAGCGCCAATATTTAAACATTCAATAATAGCACCAATAAAAGCGCCAATAACAGCACCAATAATAGCTCCAATAGTAGTACCAATATATAGTGCCAATAATAGCGCCAATATATTCATAGCACCATTTAATAGCGCTAAATAATAGCGTCATATAATAGCGGCAAATATTAGTGCTATATAATAGCGTCATATAATAGCACAATATAATAGCGCCAAATAATAGCGCCATATAATAGCGCTTAATATAATAGCGCCAAATAAGAGCGCCAATATATATCGCCAATAATAGAGCCAATATATTTATAGCGTCATTTAATAGGGCAAAATAATAGCGCCATATAATAGCACCAAATATTAGCGTCATATAATAGCGCCATATAATAGCACCAAATAATAGGGCCATATAATAACACCAAATATAATAGCGCCAAATAATATCGCCAAATAATAGCGCCAAATAATAGTGCCAAATAATATCTCCAAATAATAGCACCAAATATTTGGTGCCAAATATTCATATTTAGTGCCAAATATTCATAATAGATCCAAATTATATCCCCAATAAAAGCACCAAATAATAGTGCCAATAACAGCGCTAATACATGGCGCCAATATTTGGCACCAATAATATTTGGCGTTATTATTTGGCGCCAAGTAATAGTGCCAATATTTTAACATTCAATAATAGCGCCAAATATTCATAATAGCGCCAATATTTTAACATTTAATATATTTTCAGTGTTATTTTAACATTCAATATAATAGTGCCAAATATATTTTCAGTGTTATTTTAATATTCATAATAGTGCCAATATTTTAATAGCACCAATAATTCTGCCAAATAATAGCGCCAAATATTATTTTTCCCCAAAAATAGTGCCAAATAATAGCACCAAGTAATAGCGCCAAATAATAGCGCCAAAAAATAGCGACAATATTTTAACATTAATTAATAGCGCCAAATATTCATAATAGCACCAATATACTAATTGCGGCAAATAATTGCGCCTAATAATAGCTCCAAATAATAGCGGTAAATAAGTGCGCCAAATATTTGCGCCAAATAACTACGCCAAATAATAATGCCAAATAATAGCGCCAAATAATAGCGCCAAATAATAGAGCCAAATATTTTTTTGCGCCAAATATTCATAATAGCGCCAAAAAATCGCATCATATAATAGCGCCAATAATAGCTCCAAATAATAGCGCCAATATAATCATAGTGAAAATATATAATAGCACTAAATAATAGCACCAATATATTCATAATAGTGCCAATAATAGCGCCAATATATTCATAGCGCTATTTATTCATAACAGCGCCAATATATTTATAACGCAAAATAATTACACATAATAATAGCGCCGGATAATTACGTCAAATAATTGCTCCAAATAATTGCGCCAAATAATTGCACAAAATAATTGTGCCTAATAACAGTGCCAAATAATAACACCATATAATAGCACCAAATATTTTTTGGCACAAAATATATAAATAGCACCAATATATTTTTCCAAATAATTGCGCCAAATAATTGCGCCAAATAATTGCGCCTAATAATAGCGCCAAATAATAGCTCCATATAATAGAGCCAAATATTTTTTGGCACCAAATAGTAGCACCAATAATAGCATCAAATTATGGCGCCAATAATCGCGCTAATATTTGGCACCAATATTTGGTGCCAAATAATAGCGCCAATATTTAAACATTCAAGAATAGTTCCGATAAAAGCACCAATAATAGCGCCAATAATAGCGCCAATATATAGTTCCAATAATAGGGCCAATATATTCATAGCACCATTTAATAGCGCCTAATAATAGCGCCATATAATAGCGCCAAATATTAACGCCATTTAATAGCGCCATATAATAGCGCCATATAATAGCGCCAAATAATAGCGCCATATAATAGCACCAAATATAATAGCGCCCAATAATCATGCCAATATATAGCACCAATAATAGTGCCAATATATTCATAGCGCCATTCAATAGGTCCAAATAATAGGGTCATGTAATAGCGCCAAATATTAGCTCCATATAATAGCACCATATAATAGCGCCAAATAATAGCGCCATATAATAGCGCCAAATATAATTGTGCCAAATAGTAGCACCAAATAATAGCGCCAAATAATATCTCCAAATAATAGCGCCAAATATTTTACGCCAAATATTCATAATAGCGCCAAATAATAGAGCCAAATAATCATAATAGCGCCCAATTATAGCTCCAATAAAGGAGACAATATTTGGCGCCAATATTTGGAA
This sequence comes from Viscum album, assembly GCA_963277665.1. Taxonomy (NCBI): domain Eukaryota; kingdom Viridiplantae; phylum Streptophyta; class Magnoliopsida; order Santalales; family Viscaceae; genus Viscum; species Viscum album. The sequence continues at coordinate 902,837,061 of OY728127.1, forward strand.
CCAATAATATTTGGCACCAATACTTGGCGCCAATATTTGGCGCTATTATTTGGCACCAAATAATAGCGCCAAATATTTTTAATAGCGCCAATATTTTTACATTCAATATATTTTCAGTGTTATTTTAACATTCAATATAATAGTGCTAAATATATATTATGTGTTATTTTAATATTCATAATAGCACCAATATTTTAATAGCGCCAATATTTTAATAGCTCCAAATAAGAGCGCCACATATTATTTGGCGCCAAGTAGTAGCGCCAAATAATAGCGCCCAAAAATAGCGCCAAAACATTGAGCCAAAATTTTAACCTTCATTAATAGCGCCAAATATTCATAATAGCGCCAATATATTAATAGCGGAAAATAATTGTGACTAATAATAGCGCCAAATAATAGCGCCAACTATTTGCGCCAAATATTTTTTGGCACCAAATATTAATAATAGCACCAAACAATAGCGCCATATAATAGCGCCAATCATAGCACCAAATATTAGCGCCAATAATAGCGCCAATATTTTCATAGTGCCAAATAATAGCGCCAATATATTCATAATAGCGCCAATATATTATAGCGTCAAATAATAGATCCAGTATATTCATAATAGTTCCAATAATAGCGCCAATAATAACCCCAATATTTTCTTAGTGCCATTTATTCATAATAGCGCCAATATATTTATAGCGACAAATAATTGCACCTAATAATAGCGCCAAATAATTGCGCCAAATAATAGTGCCAATATTTTAACATTTATTAATAGCACCAAATATTTATAACAGCGCCAAATAAGCGCACCTAACAATAGCGCCAAATAATATCGCCAAATAAGTGCGCCAAATATTTGAGCCAAATAACTGCGCCAAATAATAACACCAAATAATATCACCATATAATAGCGCCAAATATTTTTTGGCGCCAAATATTCATAATAAAGCCAAAAAATAGCGCCAAAAAATAGCACAAAAAAATAGCGCCAATAATAGCTCCAAATAATAGCGCCAATATATTCATAGCGCCAAATAATTGCGCCAATATATTCATAATAACTCCAATATATAATAGAGGAAAATAATAGCCCCAATATATTCATAATAGTTCCAATAATAGTGCCAATAATAGCGCCCATATATTCATAGCGCCATTTATTCATAATAGCGCCAATATATTTATAGTAAAAAACAATTACGCTTATTAATAGCACAAAATAATAGCGCCAAATAATAGCGCCAAATAATAGCGCCAAATAATAGCGCCAAATAATTGTGCAAAATAATTGCGCCTAATAACAACGCCAAATAATAGCGCCATATAATAGAACCAAATATTTTTTGGCACAAAATATATAAATAGCTCCAATATATTGTGCCAAATAATTGCGCCAAATAATTTTTCCAAATAATTACGCCAAATACTTACACCTAATAATAGCACCAAATAATAGCGCCATATAAAAGCGCCAAATATATTTTGGTGCCAAATATTTTTTGGTGCCAAATATTCATAATAGCGCCCAATAATAGCGCCAAATAATTGCCCCAATAATAGCATCAAATTATGGAGCCAATAATCGCGCCAATATTTGGCTCTAATATTTTGCGCCAAATAATAGCGCTAATATTTAAACATTCAATAATAGCTCTAATAAAAGCGCCAATAACAGCACCAATAATAGCACCAATAATAGCGCCAATATATTAATTGCGCCATTTAATAGCGCCAAATAATAGAGCCATATAATAGTGCAAAATATTAACACCATGTAATAGCACCATATCATAGCACCAAATCATAGCGCCATATAATGGCACCAGATATAATAGCGGCAAATAATAGTGCCAATATATAGCGCCAATAATAGCGCCAATATATTCATAGCGCCATTTAATAGGGCCAAATAATAGCGCCATATAATAGCGCCAAATTTTAGCACCAAATATTAGAGCCATATTATAGCGCTATATAACAACGCCAAATAATAGTGCAATATAATAGCACCAAATATAATAGCGCCACATAATAGCGCCAAATAATATCCCCAAATAATAGCACCAAATATTTGGTACCAAATCTTCATAATAGCACCAAATAATAGCACAAATAATAGCGCCAAATAATAGAGCCAAATATTCATAATAGCCCCAAATATTCATAATAGCGCCAAATATTTGGCGCCATATATTCATAGTAGCGCCAATATTTTTTTCTACCAAATATTCATAATCGCTCCAATATTTCAACATTCAATATATTTTCAATATTATTTTAACATTCAATACAATAGCGCCAAATATATTTTCAGTGTTATTTTAATATTCATAATAGCACCAATATTTTAATAGCACCAATATTTTAATAGCGCCAATAATAGCGCCAAAGAATGGTGCCAAATATTATTTGGCACCAAATAATAGCGCCAATATTTTAACATTCATTAATAGCACCAAATATTCATAATAGTGCCAATGTATTAATAACGGCATATAATTGTGCCTAATAATACGCCAAATAATAGAGCCAAATAATTGCGCCAAATAATAGCGCCAAATAACAGCGCCAATATATTCATAGCGCCAAATAATAGTGCCAATATATTCCTAACTACGCCAATATATAATAACGCCAAATAATAGTGCCAGTATACTCATAATAGTGCCGATATTTGCGCCAGTATATTCATAGCGCCATTTATTCATAATAGAGCCAATATATTTATTCCGCCAAATAACTGCACCTAATAATAGCGCCAAATAATTGGGCCAAATAATTGCGCCAAATAAAAGCGCCAATATTTTAACATTCATTAACAGCGCCAAATATTCATTATAGCGCCAATATATTAATAGCGCCAAATAATTGCACCTAAAAATAGCGCCAAATATTTTTGCCAAATAACTGCGCCAAATAATACCACCAAATAATAGTACCAATAATAGCGCCAAATAACAGCGGCAATAATAATGCCAATATATTAATAGCGGAAAATAATAGCGCCAATATAGTCATAATAGCGCCAATATATAATAGCGCCAAATAATAGCGTCAATATATTCAAAATAGTGCCAATAATAGCGCCAATATATTCATAGCTCCATTTATTCATAATAGTGCAAATATATTTATAGCGCAAAATAATAGCGCCAAATAATAGAGTCAAGTATTTGCGCCAAATATTTGCGTCTAATAATAGCGCCAAATAATAGCGCCACATAATAGTGACCAATATTTTTTGGCGCAAAATATATAAATAGAACCAATATATTGCTCCAAATAATTACGCCAAATAATTGCGCGAAATAATTGCGCCAAATAATTACACCTAATAATAGCACCAAATAATAGCACCATATAATAGCTCCAAATAGTTTTTGGTGCCAAATATTCATAATAGCGCCAAATAATAGCGCCAAATAATAGCACCAAATAATAGCGCCAATAATAGTGTCAAATTATGGCGCCAATATTTGGCGCTATTATTTTGCACCAAATAATAGCGCCAATATTTAAACATTCAATAATAGCCCCAATATAAGCGCCAATAATAGCCCCAATAATAGTGTCAATAACAGCGCCATTATATAGCACCAATAATAGAGCCAATATATTCCTAGCGCCTTTTAATAGCGCCAAATAATAGCGCCATGTAATAGCGCCAAATAATGGCACCATAGAATAGCACCATATTATAGCACCACACAATAGCGCCAAATAATAGCGCCAATATATTCATAGCACCAAATAATTGCGCCAATATATTCCTAATAGCGCCAATATATTATAGTGCCAAATAATAGCGCCAAATATTTGTGCCAAATATTTGCACCAAATAAATGTGCCAAATAATTGCTCCATATAATATCGCCAAATATTTTTTGGCGCCAAATATTCATAATAGCGCTAATATATAGCGCCAAAAAATAGCGCCAAAAAATAGCGCCAATAATAGTGCGAAATAATAGCACCAATAATAGCGCCAATATAGTCATAATAGCGCCAATTTATAATAGCGAGAAATAATATTGCCAATATATTCATAATAATGCCAATAATAGTGCCAGGAATAGCGCCAATATATTCATAGCACCATTTATTCATAATAGCGCCAATATATTTATAGCGCAAAATAATTGCGCCTAATAATAACGCCAGATAATAGCACCAAATAATTGCGCCAAATAATTGCGCCAAATAATTCTGCCAAATAAATGCGCAAAATAATTGCGCCTAATAACAGCGCCAAATAATATCACCATATAATAGTGCCAAATATTTTTTGGCACAAAATATATAAATATCGCCAATATATTGCGACAAATAATTGCGCCAAATAGTTGCGCCAAATAGTTGCGCCTAATAATAGCATCAAATAATAGCGCCAAATATTTTTTGGAGCCAAATATTCATAATAGCGCCAAATAAAAGTGCCAAATAATAGCGCCAATAATAGTGTAAAATTATGGCACCAATAATCGCGCCAATATTTTGAGCCAAATAATAGCACTAATATTTAAACATTCAATAATAGCGCCAATAAAAGCGCCAATAACAGCACCAATAATAGCGCCAATAATAGTGCCAATATATAGCGCCAATAATACCGCCGATATATTCATAGCACCATTTAATAATATCAAATAATTGCGCCACGTTATAGCACCAAATATTAGCAACATATAATAGCGTCATATAATATCACTAAATAATAGCGTCATATAATAGCACCAAATATAATAGCGCCAAATAATCACGCCAATATATAGCTTCAAAAATAGCACCAATATATTCATAGCGCCATTTAATAGGGCCAAATAATAGTGCCAAATAACAACGCCAAATATTTATAATAGCGCCAAATAATGGCACCAAATAATAGAGCCAATATTTGGTGCCAATATTTCGCACTAATAATATTTAGCACCAATACTTGGGGCCAATATTTGGCGCTATTATTTGATGCCAAATAATAGTGCCAATATTTTAACATTTAATAATAGCACCAAATAATCATAATAGTGCCAATATTTTAACATTTAATATATTTTCAGTGTTATTTTAACATTCAATATAATAGCACCAAATATATTTTCATTGTTATTTTAAAATTCATAATAGAACCAATATTTTAATAGTGCCAATGTTATAATATCACCAATAGTAGCGCCAAATAAGAGTCCCAAATATTATTTGGCGCCAAATAATAGCGTAAAATAATAGTGCCAAGAAATAGGGCCAATATTTTAACATCATTAATATCGCCAAATATTCATAATAGTGCCAATATATTAATAGAGGCAAATAATTTCGCCTAATAATAGCACTAATTAATTGCACCAAATAATTGCGTCCAATATTTGCGCCAAATATTTTTCGGCGCCAAATATTCATAATAGCGCCAAAAAAGAGTGCCATATAATAGTGCCAATAATAGCACCAAATAATAGCACCAATAATAGCGCCAATATATTCATAGTGCCAAATAATAGCGCCAATATATTATAGCGCTAAATAATAGTGCCAATATATTCATAATAGTGCCAATAACAGCGCCAATATATTCACAGCGACAATATATTCATAGCGCCATTTATTCATAATAACGCCAATTTATTTATAGTGCCAAATAATTACGCCTAATAATAGCGCAAAATAATAGTGCCAAATAATAGCACCAATATTTTAATATTCATTAATAGCGCCAATATATTAATAGCGCCAAATAATAGCGCCTAATAATAGCACCAAATAATTGCGTCAAATAATTGCGCCAAATATTTTCGTCAAATAACTGCGCCAAATAATAGCGCCAAATAATAGCGCCAAATAATTTTTCCAAATAATAACGCCATATAATAGCGCCAAATATTTTTTGGCGCCAAATATTCATAATAGCTCCAAAAATAGCGCCAATAATAGCACCAAATAATAACACCAATAATAGCGCCAATATATTCATGGCGCCAAATAATAGCGCCAATATATTCATAATAGTGCCAATATATAATAGCACAAATATATTCATAATAGTTCCAATAATAGCACCAATAATGGCGCCAATATATTCATAGCGCCCTTTATTCATAATAGCGCCAATATATTTATAGCGCAAAATAATTGCGCCAAATAATTGCACCAAATAATAGCACCAAATAATTTCCTCAAATAATTGCGCCAAGTAATTGCACCAAATAATGGCGCAAAATAATTGCACCTAACAACAGCGCCAAATAATAGCACCATATAATAACACCAATTATTTTTTGGCACAAAATATATAAATAGCACCAATATATTGCACCAAATAATTGTGCCACATAATTGTGGCAAACAATGGCGCCTAAGAATAGTGCCAATTAATAGCGCCATATAATAGCACCAAATATTTTTTGGTGCCAAATATTCATAATCGCGCCAAATAATTGCACCAATAATTGCGTCAAATTATGGCGCCAATAATCGCGCTAATATTTGGGGCTATTATTTTGCAGCAAATAACAGTGCCAATATATAAACATTCAATAATAGTGCCAATAAAAGCACCAATAACAGCACCAATAATAGCGCCAAAATGTTCATAGCGCCATTTAATAACTCCAAATAATAGCGCCATATAATAGCACCAAATATTAGCACCATATAATAGCGCCATATAATAGAACCAAATCATAGCGCCAAATAATAGTGCCAAAAATAATGGCGCCAATATATAGCGCCAATAATAGCGCCAATATATTCACAGTGCCATTTAATAGGTCCAAATAATAGCACCATATAATATCACCAAATATTAGCGCCATATAATAGTGCAATATAATAGCGCCATATAATAGTGCCAAATAATAGTGCCATATAATAGTGCCAAATATAATAGCGCCAAATAATAGCGCCAGATAATAGCTTCAAATAATAGCGCCACAAAATATCGCAAAATAGTAGCACCAAATATTTGGTGCCAAATATTCATAATATGGCCAAATAACAGTGCAAATAATAGTGCCAAATAATTGAGCCAAATATTCATTATAGCGCCAAATATTTGGAACCATATATTCTTAGTAGCGCCAAATATTTTTTGGCACCAAATATTCATAATAGCACCAAAATATAGCGCTAATAAAAGCGCCAAATAATAGCGCCAATATTTGGCGCCAATAATTGGCACTAATAGTATTTGGCGCTATTATTTGGTGCAAAATAATAGTGCCAATATTTTAACATTAAATAATAGCACCAAATATTCATAATAGCTCCATTATTTTAACATTTAATATCTTTTCAGTGTTATTTTAACATTCAATACAATTGGGCCAAATATATTTTTAGTGTTATTGTAGTATTCATAATAGCGCCAATATTTTAATAGTGCAAATATTTTTATAGCGCCAATAATAGCACCAAATAATGGCGCCAAATATTATTTGGCGCCAAATAATAGCACCAAATAATAGAACCAAATAATAGCGCCAATATTTTACCATTCATTAATAACGCCAAATATTCATAATAGTGCCAATATATTAATAGCGGAAAATAATTGCGCCTAATAATATCGCCAAATAATTGAGCCAAATATTTGCGCCAAATAACTGCGTCAAAAAAGAGTTCCAAATAATAGCGCCATATAATAGCGCCAATAATAGCGCCAAATAATAGTGCAAAATAATAGCGCCAATAATAGCGCCAATATATTCATAGTGCCAAACAATAGCGCCAATATATTCATAATAGCGCCAATATATAATAGCACCAAATAATAGCGCCAGTATATTCATAATAGTACCAATATTAGCACCAATATATTCATAGCTCCATTTATTCATAATGGTGCCAATATATTTATAGCGCCAAATAATTGCGCCTAACAATAGCACCAAACAATAGCGCCAAATAATAGCGCCAATATTTTAACATTCATTAATAGCACCAATATATTAATAGCGCTAGATAATTGCGCCAAATATTTGCGCCAAATATTTGTGCCAAATAGCGGCACCAAATAATACTGCCAAATAATTGCACCATATAATAGCACCAAATATTTTTTGGCACCAAATATTCATAATAGCGCCAAGAAATAGCGTCTAATAATAGCGCAAAATAATTTCACCTAATAATAGCGCCAAATAATAGTGCCATATAATAGCGCTAAATATTCATAATAGTGTCAAATAATAGCGCCAAAATAATAGCGCCAAATAATAGCGCCAATTATAGCGTCAAATTATGGCGCCAATAATCGTGCCAATATTTGGCACTAATATTTGGCGCTATTATTTTGCGCCAAATAATTGCGCCAATATTTAAACATTCAATAATAGTGCCAATAAAAGCACCAATAACAGCACCAATAATAGCGCCAATAGTAGTGCCAATATATAGCGCCAATAATAGCGCCAATATATTCATAGCGCCATTTAATAGCCCCAAATAATAGCGCCTTATAATAGCGCCAAATATTAGTGCCATATAATAGGGCCATATAATAGCACCATATAATAGTGCCAAATAATAGTGTCATATAATAGCGCTTAATATAATAGAGACAAATAATAGCGCCAATATACATCGCTAATAGTAGCACCAATATATTCATAGCGTCATTTAATAGGGCAAAATAACAGCGCCATATAATAGCGCCAAATATTGGCACCATATAATAGTGCCAAATATTAGAGCCATATAATAGCGCCAAATAATAGGGGCATATAATAGCGCCAAATATAATAATGCCAAATAATAGCGCCAAATAATAGTGTCAAATAATAGCACCAATAACAGCGCCAAATAATAGAGCCAACTATTCATAAAAACGCCAAATATTTGGCGCCATATATTCATAGTAGCACCAAATATTTTTTAGTGCCAAATATTCATAATAGAGCCAAATTATATCGCCAATAAAAGCGCCAAGTAATAGTGCCAATAACAGCGCCAAATATTATTTTCGGTGTTATTTTAATATTCATAATAGTGCCAATATTTTAATAGTGCCAATAAGAGCGCCAAATATTATTTTGTCCCAAATAATAGCGCCAACAAATAGATCCAATATTTTAACATTAATTAATAGCACCAAATATTCATAATAGCACCAATATATTAATAGCGGAAAATAATTGCGCCTAATAATAGTGCCAAATAATAGCGCCAAATAAGTTCGCCAAATATTTGTGCCAAATAACTACGCCAAATAATAGTGCCAAATAATAGCGCCAAATAATAGCGCCAAATATTTTTTTTGCGCCAAATATTCATAATAGCGCCAAAAAATAGCATCATATAATAGCTCCAATAATAGCACCAAATAATAGCGCCAATATATTCATAGCGCAAATATATAACAGCACCAATATATTCATAATAGTGCCAATAATAGCGCCAATATATTCATAGCGCTATTTATACATAATAGCGCCAATATATTTATAACGTAAAATAATTACACATAATAATAGCGCCAAATAATTGCGCAAAATAATTGCACAAAATAATTGCGCCTAATAACAGTGCCAAATAATAACGTCATATAATAGCACCAAATATTTTTTGGCACAAAATATATAAATAGCGCCAATATATTTTTCCAAATAATTGCACCAAATAATTGCGCCTAATAATAGCGCCAAATAATAGTGCCATATAATTGCGCCAAATATTTTTTGGCGCCAAATATTCATAATAGCGCCAAATAATAGCCCTAATAATAGCATCAAATTATGGCGCCAATATTTGCGCCAATATTTGGCACCAAATAATAGCGCCAACATTTAAACATTCAAGAATAGTGCCAATAAAAGCACCAATAATAGAGCCAAATATTAATAATAGCGCCAAATAATAGGGCCAAATAATAGAGCCATATAATAGCACCAAATAATAGCGCCATATAATAGTGCCAAATAATAGCGCCAAATATTAGCGCCATATAATAGTACCATATAATAACGCTAAATAATAGCGCCATATAATAGTACCAAATATAATTGCGCCAAATAGTATCACCAAATAATAGCGCCAAATAATATCGCCAAATAACAGCGCCAAATATTTCACGCCAAATATTCATAATAGCGCCAAATAATAGCGCCAATAATAGTGCCAAATAATAGAGCCAAATATTCATAATAGTGCCAAATAATAGTGCCAAATTATAGCACCAATAAAGGAGACAATATTTGGCGCCAATATTTGGCACCAATACTTGGCGCCAATATTTGGCGCTATTATTTGGCGCCAAATAATAGCACCAGTATTTTGACATTCAATAATAGCGCCAAATATTCCAAATAGTGCCAATATTTTAAAATTCAATATATTTTCAGTGTTATTTTAACATTCAATATAATAGCGCCAAATATATATCTAGTGTTATTTTAATATTCATAATAGCGCAAATATTTTAATAGAGCCAATATTTTAATAGGGCCAAATAAGAGCGCCAAATATTATTTGGCGCCAAATAATAGCGCCAAATAATAGCGCCCAAAAATAGTGCCAAAACATTGCACCAAAATTTTAACCTTCATTAATAGTTCCAAATATTCATAATAGCGCCAATATATTAATAGGGGCAAATAATTGTGACTAATAATAGCACCAAATAATAGCGCCAAATATTTGCGCCAAATATTTTTTGCCGCCAATATTCATAATAGCGCCAAAAACTAGTGCCTAAAAATAGTGCCATATAATAGCGCCTGTCATAGCGCCAAATATTAGCGCAAATAATAGCGCCAATATATTCATAGCGCCAAATAATAGCGCCAATATATTCATAATAGCGCCAATATATTATAGCCTCAAATAATAGAGCCAGTATATTCATAATAGTGCCAATAATAGCGCCAATAACAACGCCAATATTTTCATAGTGCCATTTATTCATAATAGCGCCAATATATTTATAGTGCCAAATAATTTCACCTAATAATAGCACCAAATAATTGTGCCAAATAATAGTGCCAATATTTTAACATTCATTAATAGCTCCAAATATTTATAACAACGCCAAATAAGTGCGCCAAATAATAGCGCCAAATAAAATTGCCAAATAAGTGCGCCAAATATTTGAGCCAAATAACTGCACCAAATAATAGCACCAAATAATAGCACAATATAATAGCGCTAAATATTTTTTAGCGCCAAATATTCATAATAAAGCCAAAAAATAGAGCCAAAAAGTAGCACCAAAAAATAGAGCCAATAATAGCTCCAAATAATAGCGCCAATAATAGCGCCAATATATTCATAGAGCCAAATAATAGTTCCAATATATTCAAAATAGCGCCAATATATTATAGCGCCAGTATATTCATAATAGTGCCAATAATAGCTTAAATATATTCGTAGCACCATTTATTCATAATAGTGCCAATATATTTATAGGGGCAAATAATTGCACCTAATAATAGCGCCAAATAATTGCTCCAATATTTTAACATTTATTAATATCGCCAAATATTAATAATTGCGCCAATATATTAATAGCGCCAAATAATTGCGCCTAATAACAGCACTAAATAATTGCCCTAAATATTTGAGCCTAATAACTGCGCCAAATAATAGCGCCATATAATAGCACCAAATATTTTTTGGCACAAAATATATAAATATCGCCAATATATTGCGCCAAAAACATGCGCCTAATAATAGTGCCAAATATTTTTTGGCGCCAAATATTCATAATAGCACCAAATAATACCGCTAAACAACAGCACCAATAATAGGGTCAAATTATGGCGCCAATAATCGCCCCAATATTTAAACATTCAATAATATCGCCAATAAAAGAACCAATAACAGCACCAATAATAGTGCCAATAATAGTGCCAATATATTCAAAGTGCCATTTAATAGCGCCAAATAATAGCACCATATAATAGCGCCAAATATTAGTGTCATAAATAGCACCAAATAATAGCTCCATATAATAGAACCAAATCATTGCGCCGTATGATAACGCCAAATATAATAGCGCCAAATAATAGCGCCAATAATAGCACCAATATATTCAAAGTGCCATTTAATAGGGCCTACTAATAGATCCATATAATAGTGCCAAATATTAGCGCCAAATATTAGTGCCATATAATAGCGCTAGATAATAGCACTATATAATAGCGCCAAATAATAGCTACAGATAATTGCGCCAAATATAATAGCACCACATAATAGTTCCAGATAATAGCGCAAAAAAAAGCCAAATAATAGCCTAAAATATTTGGCATCAAATATTCATAATAGCACTAAATAATAGCGCCAAATAATAGTGCAAATAATAGCACCAAATAATAGAGCCAAATAATCATAATATTGCCAAATATTTGGCGCCATATATTCATAGTAGTGCCAAATAATTTTTGGCGCCAAATATTCATAATATCTCCAATTAAAGTGCCAAATAATCGTGCCAATAATAGCGTCAATATTTGGCACCAATAATATTTGGCCCTAATATTTGGCGCCAAATAATAGCGCCAATATTTTAACAATAAAAAATAGAGCCAAATATTAATACTAGCGCCAATATTTTAACATTCAATATATTTTCAGTATTATTTTAACATTCAATATAATAGTGTCAAATATATTTTCAGTGTTATTTTAATATTCATAATAGCACCAAAATTTTAATAGCACCAATATTTTAATACCGCCAAAGAATGGCACCAAATATTATTTGGTGCCAAATCATAGTGCCCAATAATAGCCCCAATATTTTAACATTCATTAATAGCGCCAAATATTCATAATAGTGCCAATATATTAATAGCGGCATATAATTGCGCCTAATAATAGCGCCAAATAATTGTGCCCTATAATTGCGCCAAATAATTGCACCCAATAACCACGCCAAATAACCACGCCAAATAATAGCACCAAATAATAGTTCCAAATAATAGAGCCATATAATAGCGCCAAATTTTTTTTGGCGCCAAATATTCATAATAGCGCCAAAAAATAGCACCATATAATAACGCCAATATATTTATAGTGCCAAATAATAGCGCCAATATATTCATAATAACGCCAATATATAATAGCGCCAAATAATAGCGCCAGTATATTCATAATAGTTCCAATATAAGCGCCAATATATTCATAGCGCCATTTATTCTTAATAGTGCCAATATATTTATAGCGCCAAATAATTGCTCCAAATAATAGCGCCAATATTTCAACATTCATTAATAGAGCCAAATATTCATAATAGCGCCGATATATTAATAGAGCCAAATAATTGCGCATAATATTTGTGCCAAATAACTGTGCCAAATAATGGCGGCAAATAATACTTCCAAATAAAAGCGCCAAATAATACCAACAAATAATAGCACCATATAATGGCGCCAAATATTTTTTGGCGCCAAATATTCATAATAGCACCAAAAAATAGCACAAAAAAATAGCGCCAATAATAGCGCCAATAATAGCGCCAATATATATAGCGCCAAATAATAGCGCCAATATATTCATAATAGCGCCAATATAAAATAGCGTCAAATAATAGCGTCAATATATTCATAATAGTGCCAATAATAGCGCCAATAATAGAGCCAATATATTCATAGCGCAATTTATTCATAATAGCGCCAATATATTTATAGCGCCAAATAATTGCGCCTAATAATTGCGCCAAATAATTGCACCAAATAATTGCGCCAAATAATAGCGCCAATATTGTAACATTCATTAATAGCGCAAAATATTCATAATAGCGTCAATATATTAATAGCGCCAAATAATTGCGCCCAATAATAGTGCCAAAAAATAGTGCCAAATATTTGCGCCAACTATTTGGGCTAAATAACTACGCCAAATAATAGCGCCAAATAATAGCACTATATAATAGCGCTAAATATTTTTTGGCACCAAATATTCATAACAGTGCCAAAAAATAGCGCAAAAAAAGCAGAAAATAATAGTGCCAATTATTCATAATGCCAAATAATAGCGCCAATATAATCATAATAGCGCCAATATATAATAGCGCCAAATAATAGCGCCAATATATAATAGCGCCAAATAATAGCACTAATATATTCATAATAGTGCCAATAATAGCGCCAATATATTCAGAGCGCCATTTATTAATAATAGCACGAATATATTTATTGGGAAAAATAATTGCGCCTAATAAAAGCGCCAAATAATAGCGTCAAATAATTGTGGCAAATAATTGAACCAAATAATTGCAACAAATAAATGCGCCAAATAATTGTGAAAAATAATTGCGCCTAATAACAACGCCAAATAATAGCACCAAATATTTTTTGGCGCAAAATATATATATAGAGCCAATATATTGCGCCAAATAATTTCGCCAAATAATTGTGCCAAATAATCGGGCAAATATATGGCGCCAATAATAGGGCCAATATATTCATAGCGCCATTTAATTAGGCCAAATAATAGTGTCATATAATAGCACCAAATATTAGCGCCATATAATAGCGTCATATAATAGCGCCAAATAATTGCGCCATATAATAGCGCCAAATATAATAGAGCAAAATAATAGTGCAAAAAAATAGTGCCAAATATTTGGCACCAAATATTCATAATAGCGCCAAATATTCATAATAGCGCCAATATTTTAAAATTCAACATATTTTCAGTGTTATTTTAACATTCAATATAATAATGCCAAATATATTTTCAGTGTTATTTTAATATTCATAATAGCACCAATATTTTGATAGCGCCAAATTTTATTTGGCTCCAAATAATAGCGCCAAATAATAGTGCCAAAAAATAGTGCCAATATTTTAACATTCATTAATAGTGCCAAATATTCATAATAGCGCCAATATATTAAAAGCAGAAAATAATTACGCCAAATAATAGCGCCAAATAATAGCGCCAAATAATTACGTCAAATAATTGTGCCAAATAACTGTGCAAAATAATAGCGCCAAACAATAGTGCCATATAATAGCGCCAAATATTTTTTGGCACCAAATATTCATAATAGCGCCAAAAAATATCTCCAAAAAACAGCGCTAATAATAACGTCAAATAATAGTGCCAATAATAGCGCCAATATATTCATAGCGCTAAATAATAACACCAATATATTCATAATAGCGCCAATATATAATAGTGCCAAATAATAGCACCAGTATATTCATAATATTGCCAATAATAGCTCCAAAAATAATGCCAATATATTCATAGTGTTATTTATTCATAATACCGCCAATATATTTATAGCGCCTAATAATAGAGCCAAATAATTGCTGCAAATAATTGCGCCAAATAATAGTCCCAATATTTTAACATTCACTAATAGCGCCAAATATTCATAATAGCTCCAATATATTAATAGTGCCAAATAATTCCGCCTAATAATAACGCCAAATAATTTCTCCAAATAATTGCGCCAAATAAGAGCGCCAATATTTTAACATTCATTAATAGAGCCAAATATTCCTAATAGTGCCAATATATTAATAGAGCCAAATAATAGCCCTAATAATAGTGCGAAAAAATAACGCCAAATATTTGGGCCAAATATTTTCGTAAAATAACTGCGCAAAATAATAGCGCCAAATAATTGCGCCGAATATTTTTTGGTGCCAAATATTCATAATAGCACAAAAAAATAGCACCAAAAAATAGCTCAAAAAAATAGCGCCAAATAATTATGCCAATAATAAGGCCAAATAATAGCGCTAATAATAGCGGCAATATATTCATAGTCCCAAATAATAGCACCAATATATAATAGCACCAAATAAGAGCGGTAATATATTCATAATAGCGCCAATAACAGCACCAATATATTTATAGCTCCATTTATTCATAATAGAGCCAATTTATTTATAGCGCAAAATAATTGCGCCTAATAATAGTGCCAAATAATAGTGCCAAATAATTGTGGCAAATAATTGTGCCAAAGAATTGTGCAAAATAATTACGCCATAAAACAGCACAAAATAATAGGGCCATATAATAGCGCCAAATATTTTTTAGCGGAAAATATATAAATAGAACCAATATATTGCGCCAAATAATTACGCCAAATAATTGCGCCTAATAATAGCGCCAAATTATAGTGTCAAATAATAGCGCCAAATAATAGCTCCAAATAAAAGGGCCAATAATAGCGTCAAATTATGGCGCCAATAATCGCTCCAATATTTGGCGCCATTATTTTGCGCCAAATAGTATTTTAAAATTCAATAATAGCGCCATTAAAAGAGCCAATAACAACACCATTAATAGTGCCAACAATAGTGCCAATATATAGCGCCAATAATAGAGCCAATATATTCATAGCACCATTTAATAGCGCCAAATAATTACGCCACATAACAGCCCCAAATATTATCGCCATATAATAGCGCCATATAATAGCGCCATATAATAGTGCCATATAATATTTCCAAATAATAACGCCAATATATAGTGCCAATATATTTATAGCGTCATTTAATAGGGCCAAATAATAGCATCATATAATAGCACCAAATATTAGCGTCGTATAATAGCGCCTTATAATAGCGCCATATAATGGTGACAAATAATAGCGTCATTTAATCGCTCCAAATATAATAGCTCCAAATAATAGTTCCAAATAATAGCAACAAATAATATCACCAAATAATAGCGCCAAATATTTGGCGCCAAATATTCATAATAGTGCCAAATAATCGCGCCAAATAATCACGCAAATAATAGCGCCAAATAATAGACCCAAATATTCATAATAGCACCAAATATTTGGCAACATATATTCATAGTAGCTCCAAATATTTTTTAGTGCCAAATATTCATAATAGCGCCAATTAATAGAGCCAAATTATAGTGCCAAATTATATCACCAATTATAGCGCTAATATTTGGTGCCAATATTTGACACCAATAATATTTGGCGCCAATATTTGGCACCAATAAGATTTGGCACCAATATTTGGTGCCAATATTTGGCGGTATTATTTGGCACCAAATAATAGCACCAATATTTTAACATTCAATAATAGTGCCAAATATTCATAATAGCACCCATATTTTAACATTTAATATATTTTCAGTGTTATTTTGACATTCAATGTAATAGAGCCAAATATATTTTCAGTGTTATTTTAATATTCATAATAGCACCAATATTTTAATAGCACTAATAATAGCACCAAATAATAGCGCCAAATATTATTTGGTGCCAAATAATAGCAACAAATAATAGCGCCAAAAAGTAGCGCCAAAAAATAGCGTCAATATTTTAACATTCATTAATAGCGCCAAATATTCATAATAGCGCCAATATATTAATAGCCGCAGATAATTGCACTTAATAATAGCACCAAATAATAGCGCCAAATAATTGTGCCAAATAACTGCGACAAATAACTACGTCAAATAATAGCGCCATATAATAGCGCCAAATATTTTTTTGCTCCAAATATTCATAATTGCGCCAAAAAATAGAACAAAAAAATAGCACCATATAATAGGGCCAATAATAGCACCAAATAATAGCGCCAATAATAGCACTAATATATTCATAGCGCCAATTAATAGCGCCAATATATAATAGAACCAAATAATAGCGCCAGTATATTCATAATAGTGCCAATAATAGCGCCAATATATTCATAGTTCTATTTATTCATAATAGCGCCAATATATTTATAGCGCCAAATAAATGCACCTAATAATAGCGTCGAATAATAGCACCAAATAATAGAAACAAATAATTACGCCAAATAATAGCGCCAATATTTTGACATTCATTAATAGCGCCAAATATTCATAATAGCGCCAATATATTAATATCGCCAAATAAATGTGCCTAATATTAGAGCCAAATAATTGCACCAAATAATTGCACCAAATATTTGCGCCAAATAACTGTGCCAAATAATAGTGCCAAATAATAGCGCCAAATAATAAAGCTATATAATAGCGCCAAATATTTTTTGGGGCCAAGTATTCATATTAGCGCCAAAATAATAGCGCCAAAAAATAGCACCAATAATAGCGCCAAATAATGGCGCCAATATATTCATAGCACCAAATAATAGCACCAACATATAATAGCACCAAATAATAGCACCGATATATTCATAATAGAGCCAATAATAGCTCCAACAATAGCGCGAATATATTCATAGTGTCATTTAATCATAATAGAGCCAATATATTTATAGCGCCAAATAATAGCGCCAAATAATTGCGCCAAATAATTGCACCAAATAATTGCACAAAATAATTGCGCCTAATAATAGTCCCAGATAATAGCCCCATATAATAGCACCAAATATTTTTTGGCAAAAAATATATAAATAGAGCCAATATATTACGCCAAATAATTTTTCCAAATAATTGCGCCAAATAATCGTGCCAATATATAGCACCAATAATAGGGCCAATTGTAAAGACCCGGAAATTTCAAGGAATTTTTTTTTGTTAATTTCCTTTGGAATTTTACAAGAGCGCAGTTTCAGACGGCACCTGATTCCGAGGCCCGGAGTGCCCGGAATTAATTTCCGAAGTTTGGCTCAGGTACGTTCAGTGAACGAACGAGTGGGAATTCTTAACTTTTGATCCGGTGCTCGGAATTGAAATCCGAGGGCACCGATGAACTCGCAGCGCCGATATTCGCTTAAAGAGACCTTTTCGGGAGTTGCGTTTGTTGCGGGTTGAAAGTTAGTTTTGGGGTTTTTAGTTTGAGTTAAATAAAATTTGTGAAGAACAAATTTTATTATAACTTGATAAAACCTAACAAAGGGGGTAGAAAGTGGGACCCACACCCACTTAACCTCCCTTGGGAGGATTAAGTGTGGTGGGGCCCACACGAACCCCTAAACCTTTCATATTCTCCCAACTTGCTTAACCCCTAATTAAATGACTTGAGTTACTTATATAATTTTGGGAGTTAATCCTTTTGAATTTCAAACATTTGAAATTCTAGTGTGTTATGTGATAATAAAATAAGATGTTGTCTTATTTTATTTTGGTTAATTGTTTGTCTTCTTGAGAGGTGGAGAGCATTTTCTTCTTCTTCTTCATCTCTGACGAAGATCACGAAGAACGCTCAACTTCAACGAAGAACGCGAAGAACGCCGTTCTTCAACGAAGAACTTCTCCGCCGAAGAACACGGTCCATCCGCGACGCCGTATCCGCGACACGACGTACTTCTTCCGCGTCATCTCTTCCGCGACGGTTTTCCGCGACGAACGCCATCGACAACGACTCTTCCTCCGACGTCAAAGGAATCGACACCGATATTCCGCGGAACGTTGACAATCTTCGAACCTTATAACAAGGTAGGGGTTGTTGATTTATTGTTAATTTATTCTATTCTTGCTCGTGGATCACATGTCTATGTGAGGCTTTTGAATATATTATATAAGTGTTATTGTTTAACGTGAGGGGGGCCGGACCGCACGAACACAGCCGAACCCCCCTCCTTCGTTCTTGTTGTTTATTCTTGCGGGTAGAAGCAAAGTGGCGTGGTGCCGTCGCACCACGCGGATAACCATGCAATTATTTTGCGCGGCGCCGTCGCGCCACTCCGAGGAAGAATCTTCAAGAACGTGACGCCGTCGCGCCACGTTGAAAGGAATCAAGGCACGGCGAAGGGGCGCGGTGCCGTCGCACCGTGCCGGACGACGAACACCGCGGCCGGTTCCGGGCCGCGGCGGGAAGAGGAGACCGCGGCCGGTTCCGGGCCGCGGCGGGATGAGAAGACCGGCGGCTGGGCCGCCGGCGTCGGAAGCTGAAGGGGGGGACCGGAATTTCCGGTCCCGTTGGAGAAAACCGGCCGGCCAACTGGCCGGCCGGATGGAGTTAAACCGGGGGAATTAATCCCTCGGCCAACATATTAAAACCCCCCTCTTTATGAGGGGGGCGGTTCTTAGAAGGGGGGGGGGGGCAGCGCCCCCCCGTGTCGTCCAGCAGGCCCCCTCATGTGAGGGGGCGGTTTATTTTTTTGAAACCGACGCGGCACGTGCCGCGCCGCCCGGGGGAAAAACGGGGGGGGCGGGGGTCTCACCCGCGCGCCGCCTGCGCGCCTAGCGCGCCGCCGCGCCGTCTCAGCGCACCGCCGCGCGCCGCCGCGCGCCGCCGCGTGCCACCGCGCACCGCCGCGCGCCCCGCGCGCCGCCGGCCGAACCGGCCGGGCCGGTTCGGGCCGGGTCGGCCCTGACCCCTTCCTTCTCGAACCAGAACGGTTATTTGCCCGTAACATGAGCTACGGGCCTCCGAATGACGAACCGTCTGCGGCTACGCGATCCTTGGATCGAAACGGTCTTTTCGGTATATCGCACTCAAGGTTTCGGATTACTTTGAGTTCGGCCGGGTTTGTTCGTTCACGAAACCAACCGGGCCCTCGGAGCGGAAACGCTCGTATCTTGAGCTACGGACGTCCAAACGGCGTGCCGTCAGTTCTGATAAGTTCCTCTTAGTGAGACGGATCTTTTTGTATACTCCGCCCGAGGTTTGGACGCAGGTGGAGTACAGCCGGGTTGGTTCGTTCACGAAACCAACCGGGCCCTCGGAGCGGAAACGCTCATATCTTTAGTTCCGGACGTCCGATTGACGTGCCGTCGACTTTGATGGAATCCTCTAAGTGGGACGGAACTTTTGACATACTCCGCCCGAGTTTTGGATACAGTTGAGATATGGCCGGGTTTGGTTCGCTCACG
The DNA here is from genome assembly GCA_963277665.1 of Viscum album. Classification (NCBI taxonomy): domain Eukaryota; kingdom Viridiplantae; phylum Streptophyta; class Magnoliopsida; order Santalales; family Viscaceae; genus Viscum; species Viscum album. The sequence continues at coordinate 902,857,716 of OY728127.1, forward strand.
AAACCGACCGGGCCCTCGGGACGACAAGGCTAATAACTCACAGACCGGGCGTCCGATTGACGCGCCGACTGTTGCGTTGAGACTCCTTTGACGAAGCGGACGTATGTGGAACTTCTTCGTTGGACTTTGAGATACTTGGAGTATCGACCAGTAGCTCGTGGAGTGGACCCTCCCGGAGACGAGCGGGCGGGGGAGCGCTTGGGTGTAGCGGCGGACCCGTGGTACTTGACAGTGGTGGTGCGCTTGGATGCAGCAGCAGACCCTTGGCGGTGGAGCGCTTGGTTGTAGCGGCGGACCCGCGATACTCTACAGAGTGTGTGTGCTTGGTTGTAGCGACAGACCCGCGACGGTGGAGACGTGCGTGCGGAGTACGGAGACCGTGTAGCCGACTGAGACCTGATGACTGCTTGACCGACTCGACTTGGAGTGAGTTGACTAGCCCAGTGGACGGAGCGCCCAGTAGTTGGCAGCAGACCCACGGCGGACGGAGCGCCTGGTAGTTGGCAGCAAACCCGCGGTACTCGTCAGAGGAGTACTTCAGTAGGCTATCTGGGTGAGCGACCGGTATTTGGCGACAGACCCTCAGAGGACGGAGCGCCCGGTAGTTGGCCGCAAACCCGCAGTACTCGACAGGAGGAGTACCTCAGCAGTCTTAGGTTAGTGAGCAGTACCTCGGAGTCGTGACAGGACCACTGTACACTCTAGAGACGGAGCTCTTCAGTAGTTACGGTTTCGATAATAAAAATCCTGGTTTGAGCTGAGTCAATGATCATTGTGTTTCCTCATGATTGAGATGGGTCACTTGATAACTTAGGTATATGTATGGGCATATACCTAGGTAATAGTTATCCGTTGATTTCATAACTTGTTATAAACTGTGTGAACTTGTACTGTTATCCTTTGTGGATTTACTGTTTACTCTTCTTGTGGATTGGGTTGTTCTTGGGCTCGGTGTTGGAGCCGAACGGAAATTGGTGACATAGGTATATTTATGGGCATATACCTAATCAATACAGGATGTTACTTCGTGATTGTACCCTTCATGTGGTTTATCCTTGTGGATCTCGGGAGACCTTCGAGGGTCTCGGGGTCCCTACTGAGTATCTTATACTCACCCCTGCACGGGCTATGCCCGCACTTCGTTGTGTTGGTTGCAGACGACGGACAGCGCTGACTGCGGTTGAGGCTTACGGAGTAGGTCGGTACCCGGAGGAGGACCACTGAGCGGGACATGCTCGGAGCGGACAGTTGGACCCGAGGAGTTGTGGAGCTATCTGTACCTACCCTTCAGGTTGGATCCGTGGTGGACGATCCAGGAGCTGAGCCATCTGTACCTACCCTTCAGGTAGGAATCGAGGAGGACGTCCCAGGAGCCGCTTGTACTTTCAGTTGATGTTTTCCCTTTCGAGTTGTACTTTACTTTACAGTTGGGCTGTTATTTCCGGCCCCTTTACTTCAGCACAGTTGTTCTAGTTTTGTGTACTGCTTTACTTCCGCTTGTTACTCTGAGGTGCTTGTTTACTTTATTAAGGCAATGCCTTCCCTTTTTACTGGGATTTTACGCCTTGGTGCTAGTCGCCAGCCCCTGGCCTATGGAAGGCGGGCTTGGGGTAGTCACGGCACGGGCCCCGAGGGCAGGTCGTGACAAATTGGTATCAGAGGAGTTCAGTTCTACCGCAAACTCTGATCTTTTCTATGTGAAGCAATAATGTTTAGCGTATTGAGTGTGGTTATCAGTCCAGGGAGTCCAGTGTTGGTGCGGCGGCCGACGTATCCGGACACCAGGACCCTGACTTCTGATTTCCGACTTAATGCACGAAAACATTGATTGCGTGTGTGTTTCCCAAAAGGTTTAATGTCAGCTCAAACCAGGTCAGCTCACCAGGTATAAATCGTTGACCGTGACACAACTGTTCAGGATGTCACCATGCAGATAGTTAGCTGGAGTTCCGAGAGAGTTCTCGATGATGGCCCACCGAGCAGCGAGACTCCGGTGCAGGGCCCCTTTTTCAGTGTTGGCACCTTCGGGTGGTGTACCAGCAGCACCACCACCCGTTAGGCAGCAGATGCCACTAGCTGACGGTGCACGCTAGCAGAGCACGATGCACGAGTTCCAGCAGTAGAGGCCTCTGAGGATACGAGGCGAGACAGATTTCCCAGGCAGCAGTGGACTGGATGGAGGCGGTTGCTAGAGTTCTACGCCTAGCTTGGATACTAGTAGAGCGGATGATGATCTTAGCTCCTGTTGTTTCCAGTGAGTGACCATGAGGTTGGTCCTTATAGTAATGAGGCTTCGGTACGCGAACCGATACCTGGGATAGTACCTACGGGTAGTGCGCCAGCTATGTCACTACCTGTTGGTCAGCAGACACTACCGGCGGTACCGGTAGCAGAGACTCACAGGCTTAGTGCCTTACATATGTTTTAGCACCAGATATCCCTCAAGTTTCGAGGTGAGCCTGACTCGTAGGCGGCTGAGGACTGGCTTGAGGAGGTGGTTGTGAGTTTTCTGGAGCTAATACAGCTTCGACAGTACGACATGTCGGAAGCAGAGCACTCAACGTGGCTTAGCAATCAATCTTGGTACTCGTTGGTTACGTTGTGATCAGTTCTTTAGACTCGAACTTCTGATCAAAGTGTGTCTAAAGGACATCCGAACCATTACTTTTCCTCTATGAATTTCTACCTATGCTAGGATGCTAGAGAGAACCTTTGTGGTTGTGAACGTTAGTAGTGAAAGGCAGGAAACTAGCGCCAGTCTCAGAGACTCGGGCGTGTAAAATGTTTTAGGAGGAGGAAGTGCTAAGGACAGATGAATCTGCAGGGTAGCAGATGTAGAAGCGGAGCTTGGAGAGCAGCATGTGGTGGTGTACATTTCGACATGTTACAACCACCCGACTTAGTAGTCCCCGCCAGGCTCAAGGAGCAGGAGGGCTGGGGAGGAGAGTAGCTGCATTGCGGTCAAGGAGTGTGACCCAGGATCTCTAAGAATGATTCGGGGTACGAATTATGTCTACTACGAGCTTCCATATCTATAGACATAGGAACCAATCATTCTACCCTTCCACGAATCATGTCCCAGACCTAGAGGTTCAGGGTAAGCCGTAGACTTGACCCTCACGTCTGGAGATACCTTTGGGAGGAGACTCGATAATCACACTTACGCCGACGGTGTGATTTGACCTCGAGGCGAGAGTTTCGGTTGGAATCTCTTGGTGGCAGCGTAGAGGCCTTACGACGTTGATCTGGGTATGGTTTTGATTCACAAATCATACCCCGGTTGACTGTTTTAGGCAAACGTCGGAATGGGTTTTCCTTGGTCGGCAAAAAGGAAACCCTGGGCAGCACATGTTAAACTCAGGCATAAGACGGTGTGACCGATCACTCTTGAGTTGGTCAACCCTACCCTTGTGGCAGCAGGAGTTTTGAGTTTCAGTTCTAACCTAAAAAGGGAAACCTCTTGAATTCGAGGGTGACGGACACGTTCTTATACGGTCTCAACACGATGAGGTTTCGGAGATGTGGCCGAGGCGGCATGTTATCTCCGAAGTTCAATGGACCCTTTATATCTTAAGCAGGGTAGGCGAGGAGGTTTACCGCTTGACCCTACCACCTTAGTCGCACCGGGTGCATAATGTCCACCACGTGTCTCAGCTGTGGAGATACGTGTATGTTTCTTCACACGTCATCGACCTCGGGGAGTTGGACGTCGATGACAGGGCGACAAGCACAGAGGTTCTAGTAGAGAACGAGGATCGACAGGAGCAGGTTCTACGTGAACGGTTTCTTCCTCTGGGGTGCTTCACGGGTAGCACGAGATCTTCAGGTGAGCATATGGGAGCGTAAAGCTCAGTTGCGTGCTCAGTACTACTTTGTTTCCCTTAAGTGTGAGTTGAAGCTTTACGGGGACGTAAATCCCTGAGGTGGGAGTAATGTAAAGACCCGGAAATTTCAAGGAATTTTTTTTGTTAATTTCCTTTGGAATTTTACAAGAGCGCAGTTTCAGACGGCACCTGATTCCGAGGCCCGGAGTGCCCGGAATTAATTTCCGAAGTTTGGCTCGGGTACGTTCAGTGAACGAACGAGCGGGAATTCCTAACTTTTGATCCGGTGCTCGGAATTGAAATCCGAGGGCACCGATGAACTCGCAGCGCCGATATTCGCTTAAAGAGACCTTTTCGGGAGTTGCGTTTGTTGCGGGTTGAAAGTTAGTTTTGGGGTTTTTAGTTTGAGTTAAATAAAATTTGTGAAGAACAAATTTTATTATAAATTGATAAAACCAACCAAAGGGGGTAGAAAGTGGGACCCACACCCACTTAACCTCCCTTGGGAGGATTAAGTGTGGTGGGGCCCACACGAACCCCTAAACCTTTCATATTCTCCCAACTTGCTTAACCCCTAATTAAATGACTTGAGTTACTTATTTAATTTTGGGAGTTAATCCTTTTGAATTTCAAACATTTGAAATTCTAGTGTGTTATGTGATAATAAAATAAGATGTTGTCTTATTTTATTTTGGTTAATTGTTTGTCTTCTTGAGAGGTGGAGAGCATTTTCTTCTTCTTCTTCATCTCTGACGAAGATCACGAAGAACGCTCAACTTCAACGAAGAACGCGAAGAACGCCGTTCTTCAATGAAGAACTTCTCCGCCGAAGAACACGGTCCATACGCGACGCTGTATCCGCGACGCGACGTACTTCTTCCGCGTCATCTCTTCCGTGACGGTTTTCCGCGACGAACGCCATCGACAACGACTCTTCCTCCGACGTCAAAGGAATCGACACCGATATTCCGCGGAACGTTGACAATCTTCGAACCTTATACCAAGGTAGGGGTTGTTGATTTATTGTTAATTTATTCTATTCTTGCTCGTGGATCGCATGTCTACGTGAGGCTTTTGAATATATTATATAAGTGTTATTGTTTAACGTGAGGGGGGCCGGACCGCACGAACACGGCCGAACCCCCCTCCTTCGTTCTTGTTGTTTATTCTTGCGAGTAGAAGCAAAGTGGCGTGGTGCCGTCGCACCACGCGGATAACCATGCAATTATTTTGCGCGGCGCCGTCGCACCACGCCGAGGAAGAATCTTCAAGAACGCGACGCCGTCGCGCCACGTTGAAAGGAATCAAGGCACGGCGAAGGGGCGCGGTGCCGTCGCACCGCGCCGGACGACGAACACCGCAGCCGGTTCCAGGCCGCGGCGGGACGAGGAGACCGCGGCCGGTTCCGGGCCGCGGCGGGATGAGAAGACCGGCGTCCGGGCCGCCGGCGTCGGAAGCCGAAGGGGGGGACCGGAATTTCCGGTCCCGTTGGAGAAAACCGGCCGGCCAACTGGCCGGCCGGATGGAGTTAAACCGGGGGAATTAATCCCCCGGCCAACATATTAAAACCCCCCTCTTTATGAGGGGGGCAGTTCTTAGAAGGGGGGGGGGGGGGGGCAGCGCCCCCCCGTGTCGTCCAGCAGGCCCCCTCATGTGAGGGGGCAGTTTATTTTTTTGAAACCGGCGCGGCACGTGCCGCGTCGCCAGGGGGAAAAACGGGGGGGGTGGGGGTCTCACCCGCGCGCCGCCTGCGCGCCCAGCGCGCCGCCGGCCGAACCGGCCGGGCCGGTTCGGGCCGGGTCGGCCCGGACCCCTTCCTTCTCGAACCAGAACGGTTATTTGCCCGTAACTTGAGCTACGGGCCTCCTAATGACGAACCGTCTGCGGCTACGCGATCCTTGGATCGAAACGGTCGTTTCGGTATATCGCACTCAAGGTTTCAGATTACTTTGAGTTCGGCCGGGTTGGTTCGTTCACGAAACCAACCGGGCCCTCGGAGCGGAAACGCTCATATCTTGAGCTACGGACGTCCAAACGGCGTGCCGTCAGTTCTGATAAGTTCCTCTTAGTGAGACGGATCTTTTGGTATACTCCGCCCGAGGTTTGGACGCAGGTGGAGTACGGCCGGGTTGGTTCGTTCACGAAACCAACCGGGCCCTCGGAGCGGAAACGCTCATATCTTGAGTTCCGGACGTCCGATTGACGTGCCGTCGACTTTGATGGAATCCTCTAAGTGGGACAGAACTTTTTACATACTCCGCCCGAGTTTTGGATACAGTTGAGATATGGCCAGGTTTGGTTCGCTCACGAAAACAACCGGGCCCTCGGGACGAAAAGGCTAATAACTCACAGACCGGGCGTCCGATTGACGCGCTGACTATTGCGTTGAGACTCCTTTGACGAAGCGGACGTATGTGGCACTTCTTCGTTGGACTTTGAGATACTTGGAGTATCGACCAGTAGCTCGTGGAGTGGACCCTCCCGGAGACGAGCGGGCGGGGGAGCGCTTGGGTGTAGCGGCGGACCCGTGGTACTTGACAGTGGTGGTGCGCTTGGATGCAGCAGCAGACCCTTGGCGGTGGAGCGCTTGGTTGTAGCGGTGCACCCGCGATACTCTACGGAGTGTGTGTGCTTGGTTGTAGCAACAGAACCGCGACAGTGGAGACGTGCGTGCAGAGTACGGAGACCGTGTAGCCGACTGAGACCTGATGACTGCTTGACCGACTCGACTTGGAGTGAGTCGACTAGCCCAGTGGACGGAGCGCCCAGTAGTTGGAAGCAGACCCACGTCGGACGGAGCGCCTGGTAGTTGGCAGCAAACCCGCGGTACTCGTCAGAGGAGTACCTCAGTAGGCTATCTGGGTGAGCGCCCGGTATTTGGCGACAGACCCTCAGCGGACGGAGCGCCCGGTAGTTGGCCGCAAACCCGCAGTACTCGACAGGAGGAGTACCTCAGCAGTCTTAGGTTAGTGAGCAGTACCTCGGAGTCCTGACAGGACCACTGTACACTCTAGAGACGGAGCTCTTCAGTAGTTATGGTTTCGATAATAAAAATCCTGGTTTGAGCTGAGTCAATGATCTTTGTGTTTCCTCATGATTGAGATGGGTCGCTTGATAACTTAGGTATATGTATGGGCATATACCTGGGTAATAGTTATCCGTTGATTTCATAACTTGTTATAAACTGTGTGAACTTGTACTGTTATCCTCTGTGGATTTACTCTTTACTCTTCTTGTGGATTGGGTTGTTCTTGGGCTCGGTGTTGGAGCCGAACGGAAATTGGTGACATAGGTATATGTATGGGCATATACCTAATCAATACTGGATGTTACTTCGTGATTGTATCCTTCATGTGGTTTATCCTTGTGGATTTCGGGAGACCTTCGAGGGTCTCGGGGTCCTTACTGAGTATCTTATACTCACCCCTGCACGGGCTATGCCCGCACTTCGTTGTGTTGGTTGCAGACGACGGACAGCGCTGACTGCGGTTGAGGCTTACGGAGTTGGTCGGTACCCGGAGGAGGACCACTGAGCGGGACGTGCTCGGAGCAGACAGTTGGACCCGAGGAGTTGTGGAGCTATCCGTACCTACCCTTCAGGTAGGATCCGTGGTGGACGATCCAGGAGCTGAGCCATCTGTACCTACCCTTCAGGTAGGAATCGAGGAGGACGTCCCAGGAGCCACTTGTACTTTCAGTTGCTGTTTTCCCTTTCGAGTTGTACTTTACTTTACAGTTGGGCTTGTATTTCCGACCCCTTTACTTCAGAACAGTTGTTCTAGTTTTGTGTACTGCTTTACTTCCGCTTGTTACTCTGATGTGCTTGTTTACTTTATTAAGGCAATGCCTTCCCTTTTTACTGGGATTTTACGCCTTGGTGCTAGTCGCCAGCCCCTGGCCTATGGAAGGCGGGCTTGGGGTAGTCACGGCACGGGCCCCGAGGGCGGGTCGTGACACCAATATATTCATAGCGCCATTTAATAGGGCCAAATAATTGTGCCATTTAATAGCACCAAATATTAGCGCCATATAATAGCGCCAAATAATAGTGCCATATAATAGCGCCAAATATAATAGCACCAAATAATAGCGCCAAATAATAGCGCCAAATAATATCGCCAAATAATAGCACCAAATATTTGGCGCCAAATACTTATAATAGCGCCAAATAATAGCGCCAATAATAGCGCCAAATAATAGAGACAAATATTCATAATAGCACCAAATATTTGGCGCCATATATTCATAGTAGCGCCAAATATTTTTTGGCACCAAATATTCCTAATAGCGCCAAATAATAACGCTAAATTATAACGCCAATAAGAGCGCCAAGTAATAGCGCCAATATTTGGCGCTAATATTTGGCACGAATAATATTTGGCACCAATATTTGGTGCTATTATTTGGCACCAAATAATAGCTTCAATATTTTAACATTCAATAATAGCGCCAAATATTCATAATAGCGCCAATATTTTAACATTCAATATATTTTCAGTGTTATTTCAACATTCAATATAATAGCACCAAATATATTTTCAGTGTAATTTTAATATTCATAATAGCGCCAATATTTTAATAGCACCAATAATAACGCCAAATAATAGACCCAAAAAATAGCGCCAAAAAATAGCGCCAATATTTTAACATTCATTAATAGCGCCAAATGTTCATAATATCGCCAATATATTATTAGCGTCATTTAATAGCGCCAAATATTAGCACCAATATATTCATAGCGCCAATATATTCATAATAACGCCAATATATAATAGTGTCAAATAATAGCACCAATATATTCATAATAGTTCCAATAATAGCGATAATAATAGCGCCAATATATTCATAGCTCAATTTATTCATAATAACGCCAATATATTTATAGTACAAAATAATGGCGCCAAATAATAGCGCTAAATAATTGTGCCAAATAATTGTGCCAAATAAATGCGCCAAATAATTGCGCCTAATAACAGCGCCAAATAATAGCACCATATAATAGCGCCAAATATTTTTTGGCGCAAAATATATAAATAGAACCAATATATTACGCCAAATAATTGCACCAAATAATTGCGCCAAATAATTGCGCCTAATAATAGCGCCAAATATTAGCGCCATATAATAGCGCCAAATATTTTTTGGCGCCAAATATTCATAATAGCGCCAAATAATAGCGCCAATAGTAGCGTCAAGTTAAGGCGCCAATAATCGCGCCAATATTTGGCGCTATTATTTTGAGGCAAATAATAGCGTCAATATTTAAACATTCAATAATAGCGCTAATAAAATCGCCAATAACAACGCCAATAATAATGCCAATAATCAAGCCATTATATAGCGCCAATAATAGCACGAATATATTCATAACGCCATTTGTTAACGTAAAATAATAGCACCATATAATAGCGCCAAATATTTGTGCCATATAATAGCGCCATATAATAGCACCAAATAATAGCACTATATTGTAGCGCCAAATATAATAGTGCTAAATAATAGCGCCAATATATTGTTCCAATAATATCGCTAATATATTCATATCGCCATTTAATAGGGCCAAATAATAGCGCCATATAATAGTGCCATATAATAGCCCGATATAATAGCGCCATATAATAGCACCAAATAATAGCGCCATATAATAGCGCCAAATATAATAGCGCCAAATAATAGCGCCAAATAATTTTTCAAATAATAGCACCAAATATTTGGTTCCAAATATTCATAATAGCGCCAAATATTAGTGCCAAATAATAGCACCAATAATTGCACCAAATAATAGAGCGAAATATTCATAATAGCACCAAATATTTGGTGCCATATATTCATAGTAGCACCAAATATTTTTTGGGGCTATGTATTCATAATAGCGCCAATAAAAGCGCCAAATAATAGCGCCAATATTTTAACATTCAATAATAGCGCTAAATATTCATAATAGTGCCAATATTTTAACATTCAAAATATTATCAGTTTCATTTTAACATTCAATATAATAACACCAATTATATTTTCCAGGTTATTTTAATATTCATAATAGTGCCAATATTTTGATAGCACCAATAATAGCGCCAAATAATAGCGTCAAAAAATAACGCCAATATTTTAACATTCATAAATAGCGCCAAATATTCATAATAGTGAAAATATATTAATAAAGGAAAATAATTGCGCCTAATAATAGCACCAAAAAATAGCGGCAATATAATTGCGCCAAAAAATAGCGCCAATATATTGCGCCAAATAATTGCGCCTAATAATAGCGCCAAATAATAGCGCCACATAGTAGCGCCAAATATTTTTTGGTGGCAAATATTCAAAATAGCACCAAAAAAATAGCGCCATATAATACGTCAATAATAGCGTCAAATAATCGCGCCAATAATAGAGTCAATATATTGATAGCGCCAAATAATAGCACCAATATATTCATAATAGAGCCAATATATAATAGCGTCAAATAAGAGCGCCAGTAAATTCATAATAGTGCCAATAATAGCACCAATAATAGCACCAATATATTCATAGCGCCATTTATTCATAATTGCACCTATATATTTATAACGGCAAATACTTGCGCCTAATAATAGCGCCAAATAATTGCGCTAAGTAATTGCGCCATGTAATTGTGCATAATAACAGTGCCAAATAATAGCGCCATATAGTAACGCCAAATATTTTATGGCACCAAATATTCATAATAGCGCCAAAAAATAGCGCCATATAATAACGCCAAAAATAGCGCCAAATAATCGTGCCAATAATAGCGCCAATATATTGATAGCACCAAATAATAGGGCCAATATATTCATAATAGTGCCAATATATAATAGCGCCAAATAATAGCGCCAGTAAATTCATAATAGTGCCAATAATAGCGCCAATAATAGCACCAATATATTCATAGCACCATTTATTCATAATAGCGCCAATATATTTATAACGCCAAATAATTGCACCAAATAATAGTGCCAAATAATAGCGCCAAATAATTACGCCTAATAATAGCGCCAAAAAATTGCGCCAAATATTTGTGCCAAATAACTGCGCCAAATAACTCCGCCAAATAATAGCACCATATAATTGCAGCAAATATATTTTGGTGCCAAATATTCATAATAGCGCCAAAAAATTGCACCCAAAAATAGCGCCAAATAATAGTGCCAATAACAGTGTCAAATAATAGCGCCAATAATAACACCAATATATTCATAGCGCCAAATAATAGTGCCAATATATTCATAATAGCGCCAGTATATAATAGCACCAAATAATAGTGCCAATATTTTCATAATAGTGCCAATAATAGCGCCAATAATAGTGCCAATATTTTCATAGCTCCATTTATTCATAATAGCGCCAATATATTTATAGCACAAAATAATAGCGCCAAATAATAGCGCAAAATAATTGCACAAAATAATTTCGCCAAACAATTGCGCCAAATAATTGGGCCAAATAATTGTGCCAAATAACACTACTAGAAAACTAACCTATACCAACGGTTTGGAGAACCGCAAGCAAGTAAGCCATTAGGATAGGTCTATACCAACGGTTTTGGGAAAACCATTGGTATATGTAACATGAAAATCTATACCAACGGTTCCATAAAACCGTTAGTATTTATATTTCCAAAAAAAAACATTCACTGCGATTTGATCCCAGGACCTCCAGTTTATCATTGAATGACCTAACCTCTAACCTAACATGACTTTTGTAAACATAATTTCATAAATATATATGTATTATTATAATTATTTTAAATTTTGATTTATAGAATGTTCTGGTCAAGAGGATCCGATAAAAAATCAAAGGACCTATACCAACGGTTGTCAAAACTGTTGGTATAGGTCCTAGGAATCTGGGGGTGATGTTGAAATATTGGGGACTTTTCCCACTGGTTTGGCCAAACCGTTGGGAAAAGTGGCCACAAATTGAACCTTTCCCAATGGTTTGGCCAAACCATTGGGAAAGCCTACCATTTCCCAACGGTTTTGGCAAACCGTTGGGAAAAGTGGCCACAAATTGGACCTTTCCCAACAGTTTGGCCAAACCACTCGGAAATCCTACCCTTTCCCAACAGTTTTGGCAAACCATTGGGAAAAGTGTCCAAAAAGTGGGCTTCCCCAACGGTTTGGCCAAACCATTGGGAAAGGGGGTATAGAAGTGTTGGGAAAGGTCACATTTCCAGTAGTGTAATTGCGCCCAATAACAGCGCCAAATATTTTTTGGCGCAAAATATATAAATAGCGCCAATATATTGCGCCAAATAACTACACCAAATAATTGCGCCAAATAATTGCACCTAATAATTGCACCAAATAATAGTGCCAAATAATAGCGCCAAAAATTTTTTGGCGCCAAATATTCATAATAGTGCAAAATAATATCACCAAATAATAGCGCCAACAATAGCGTCAAATTATGGCGCCAATAATCGCTCCAATATTTGGTTCCAATATTTGGCGCTATTATTTTGCACCAAATAATAGCGCCAATATTTAAACATTCAATAAAAGCGCCAATAAAAGCTCCCATAACAGCACCCAAAATAGTGCCAATTATAGCACAAATATATTCATAGCACCATTTAATAGCGCCAAATAATAGCGCTATATAATAGTTCCAAATATAATAGCGCCAAATAATAGAGCCAATATATAGCACCAATAATATCTCCAATATATTCATAGCACCATTTAATAGGGCCAAATAATAGCGCCATATAATAGCGCCAAATATTGGCGCCATATAATTGGGGTATATAATAGCGCCATATAATACTGCCAAATAATAGCGCCATATAATAGCGCCAAATATAATAGCACCAAATAATAGCGCCAAATAATAGAGCCAAATAATTTTTCCAAATAATAGCACCAAAACCGTTGGTATAGGCCTTCAAACCGTTGGTATAGCCTATACCAACGCTTTGGAGAACAGTAGGCAAGTAAGCTGTTGGGATAGGTCTATACCAACGGTTTTGGAAAACCATTGGTATAGACCTATACCAACGGTTTTGAAAACCGTTGGTATAGGTAATATAAAAATCTATACCAATGGTTCCATAAAACCGTTGGTATATGTATTTCCAAAAAATAACATTTGCTGGGATTTGATCCCACGACCTCTAGTTTATCATTGAACGACCTAACTACTAACCTAACATGACCATTGTGAGCATAATTTCATAAATATATATATGTATTATCATAATAGTTCCTAATAATAGCGCCAATATTTGGCGCCAATAATATTTGGCACCAATATTTGGCGCTATTATTTGGCGCCAAATAATAGCAAAAATATTTTAACATTCAATAATAGCACCAAATATTCATAATAGTGCCAATATATTTATAGCGCTAAATAATAGCGCCAAATAATAGCGCCAATATTTTAACATTCATTAATAGAGCAAAATTTTCATAATAGCACCATTATATTAATTGCACCAAATAATTGTGCCTAATATTTGCGCCAAATAATAGCGCCAAATAATACCGCCAAATAATAGCGCCATATAATGGCGCCAAATATTTATAATAGCACCAAAAAATAGCACCAAAAAATAGCGCCAAAAAATAGCACCAATAATAGCGCCAAATAACATCACCAATAATAGCTCCAATATATTCATAGCACAATTTGTTCATAATAGCGCCAATATATTTATAGCGCCAAATAATTACGCCAAATAATAGAGCCAATATTTTAACATTCATTAATAGTGCCAAATATTCATAATAGCGCCAATATATTAATAGCACCGAATAATTGCGCCAAATAATAGCGCCAAATAACTGCGCCAAATATTTTCACCAAATAACTACGTCAAATAATAGCACCAAATAATAGCGCCAAATAATAGCACCATATAATAGCGCCAAATATTCATAATAGTGCCAAAAAATAGCGCAAAAAATAGAGCTAAATAATAGCGTCGATAATAGCCCCAAATAATAGCGTCAATATATTCATAGCGCCAAATAATAGCGCCAATATATTCATAATAGCTCCAATATATAATAGTGCCAAATAATAGCGCCAATATATTCATAATAGTTCCAACAATAGCGCCAATATATTCATAGCACCATTTATTAATAATAGCACCAATATATTTATTGCGCAAAATAATTGCGCCTAATAATAATGCCAAATAATTGTGTCAAATAATTATGCCAAATTATTGCGACAAAAAATTGCACCAAATAAATGTGCCAAATAATTGTGCAAAATAATTGCACCTAATAACAGCGTAAAATAATAGCGCCATATAATAGCGCCAAATATAGCGCCAATATATTGTGCCAAATAATTTCTCCAAACAATTGCGCCAAATAATCACGGCAATATATGGCGCCAATAATAGGGCCAATATATTCATAGTGCCATTTAATAGGGCCAAATAATAGCACCAAATATTAGCACCATATAATAGCACCATATAATAGCGCCAAATAATTGCGCCATATAATAGCGCCAAATATAATAGCGCCAAATAATAGTGGCAAAAAATTGTGCCAAATATTTGGCTCCAAATATTCATAATAGCGCCAATAATAGTGCCAATATTTGGCGCCAATAATATTTGGTGCCAATATTTGGCGCCAAATAATAGAGCCAATATTTTATAAATCAATAATAGCGCAAAATATTAATAATAGCGCCAATATTTTAACATTCAATATATTTTCAGTGTTATTTTAACATTCAATATAATAATGCTAAATATATTTTCAGTGTTATTTTAATATTCATAATAGCGCCAATATTTTGATAGCGCCAATATTTTAATAGTGCCAAATAATAGCGCCAAATATTATTTGGCACCAAATAATAGCCCCAAATAATAACACCAAATAATAGTGCCAAAAAATAGCGCCAATATTTTAACATTCATTAGTAGTGCCAAATATTCATAATATCACCAATATATTAATAGTGGAAAATAATTACGCCCAATAATAGCGCTAAATAATAGCGCCAAATAATTGCGCCGCATAAATGCGCCAAATAACTGCGCCAAATAACAGCGCCAAATAATAGCGCCATATAATAGCGCCAAATATTTTTTGGCACCAAATATTCATAATAGCGCCAAAAAATATCGCCAAAAAATAGCACCAATAATAACGCCAAATAATAGCGCCAATAATAGTGCCAATATATTCATAGTGTCAAATAATACCACCAATATATTCATAATAGCGCCAATATATAATAGTGCCAAATAATAGCGCCAATATATTCATAATAGTGCCAATAATATCTCCAAAAATAGCTCCAATATATTCATAGCGCCATTTATTCATAATAGCGCCAATATATTTATAGCGTCAAATAATTGCGCCTAATAATTGCGCCAAATAAATGCTCGAATTAATTGCACCAAATAATAGTGCCAATATATTAATAGTGCCAAATAATTTCGCCTAATAATAGCACCAAATAATTACTCCAAATAATTACGCCAAATAATAGCGGCAATATTTTAACATTCATTAATAGAGCCAAATATTCATAATAGTGCCAATATATTAATAGCTCCAAATAATTGCGCCTAATAATAGCGCAAAAAAATAGCGCCAAATATTTTTGCCAAATATTTGCGCCAAATAACTGTGCAAAATAATAGCGCCAAATAATAGCACCAAATATTTTTTGGTGCCAAATATTCATAATATCACCAAAAAATAGCACCAAAAAATAGCGCCAAATAATAGCGCCAATAATAGAGCCAAATAATAACGCCAATATATTCATAGTGCCAAATAATAGCGCCAATATATAATAGCACCAAATAATTGCGTCAATATATTCATAATAGCGCCAATAATAGTTCCAATATATTTATAGCACCATTTATTCATAATAGCGCCAATTTATTTATAGCGTAAAATAATTGGGCCTAATAATAGCACCAAATAATTGCGCCAAATAATTGCGCCAAATAATTGTGCCAAATAATTGCGCAAAAATAATTACGCCTAAAAACAGCGCAAAATAATAGGGCCATATAATAGCACCAAATATTTTTTTGCGGAAAATATATAAATAGCGCCAATATAATGTGCCAAAAAATTTCTCCAAATAATTGCACCTAATAATAGCTCCAAATAATAGCGCCATATAATAGTGCCAAATATTTTTTGGCACCAAATATTCATAATAGCGCCAAATAATAGCCCCAAATAATAGCGCCCAAAATAGCATCAAATTATGGTGCCAATAATCACGCCAATATTTGGCGCTATTATTTTGCGCCAAATAATATTTGAACATTAAATAATAGCGCCAATAAAGCACCAATATATAGCTCCAATAATAGCGCCAATATATTCATAGCGCCATTTAATTGCGCCAAATAATAGCACCATATAATATCCTCAAAAATTAGCGCCATATAATTGCGCCATATAATAGCGGCAATATATTCATAGCGCCATTTAATAGGGCCAAATAATAGCGCCATATAATAGCGCCAAATATTAGCACCATATACTAGCGCCATATAATAGCGCTATATAATGTTTCCAAATAATAGCGCCATTTAATCGCGCCAAATATAATTGCACCAAATAATAGAACCAAATAATATCGCCAAATAATAGCCCCAAATATTCATAATAATGCCAAATAATCATGCCAAATAATCGTGGAAATAATAGCGCCAAATAATAGAGCTAAATATTCATAATAGCACGAAATATTTGGCGCCATATATTCATAGTAGCGCCAAATATTTTTTGGCGCCAAATATTCATAATAACGACAAATAATAGGGCCAAATTATATTGCAAAATAATAGTGCCAATCATAGCGCTAATATTTGGCGCCAATATTTAGCACCAATAATATTTGGCGCCAATATTTGGTGCCAATATTTGGTGCTATTATTTCGCACCAAATAATAGCGCCAATATTTTAACATTCTATAATAGCGCCAAATATTCATAATAGAACCAATATTTTAACATTCAATATATTTTCATTGTTATTTTGACATGCAATATAATAGCGCCAAATATATTTTCAGTGTTATTTTAATATTCATAATAGCGCCAATATTTTAATAGAACCAATAATAGAGCCAAATAATAGCGCCAAATATTATTTGGTGCCAAATAATAGAACCAAATAATAGCGCCAAAAAGTATGCGAAAAAATAGCACCAATATTTTAACATTCATTAATAGCGCCAAATATTCATAATCGTGCCAATATATTAATAGCGGCAGATAATTGTGCTTAATAATAGCGCAAAATAATTGCGCCAAATAATTGCGCCAAATAACTGCGCCAAATAACTGCGCCAAATAATAACGCCATATAATAGCGCCAAATATTTTTTGGTGCCAAATATTCATAATAGCGCCAAAAAATAGCGCTATATAATAGGGCTAATAATAGCACCAAATAATAGCACCAATAATAGCGCCAATATATTCATAGCGCCAAATAAAAGAACCAATATATTCATAATAGTGCCAATATATAGTAGTGCTAAATAATAGCGCCAGTATATTCATAATTGCGCCAATAATAGCGCCAATATATTCATAGTGCCATTTATTCATAATACTGCCAATATATTTATAGCGCCAAATAAATGCGCCTAATAATAGCGCCAAATAATAGCGTCAAATAATAGCGCCAAATAATTACGCCAAATAATAGCGCCAATATTTTAACATTCATTAATAGCGCCAAATATTCACAATAGCGCCAATATATTAATAGGGCCAAATAAGTGCGCCAAATATTAGAGCAAAATAATAGCACTAAATAATTGCTCCAAATATTTGCACCAAATAACGGTGCCAAATAAAAGCGCCAAATAATAGCGTTATATAATAGCGCAAAATATTTTTTGTCGCCGAATATTCATAATAGCGCCAAAATAATAGAGCCAAAAAATTGCACCAATAATAGCACCAAATAATGGCGCCAATATATTCATAGCACCAAATAATAACGCCAATATATTCATAATGGTGCCAATAATAGCGCCAACAATAGCGCCAATATATTCATAGTGCCATTTATTCATAATAGAGCCGATATATTTATAGCGCCAAATAATTGTGCCTAATAATTACGCCAAATAATTGCGCAAAATAATTGCGCCAAATAACAGCGCCAAATAATAGCCCCATATAATTGCGCCAAATATTTTTTGGCGCAAAATATATAAATAGCGCCAACATATTGCGCCAAATAAATTTGCCAAATAATTGCGCCAAATAATCATGCTAATATATAGCGCCAATAATAGGGCCAATATATTCATAGCGCCATTTAATAGGGCCAAATAATAGCGCCATTTAATAGCACCAATTATTAGCGCCATATAATAGCGCCATATAATAGCGCCAAATAATAGCGCCATATAATAGCACCAAATATAATAGCACCAAATAATAGTGCCAAATAATAGTGCCAAATAATATCGCCAAATAATAGCACCAAATATTTGGTGCCAAATATTTATAATAGCGCCAAATAATAGTGCCAAAAATAGCGCCAAATAATAGATCCAAATATTCATAATAGCACCAAATATTTGGCACCATATATTCATAGTAGCGCCAAATATTCCTAATAGCGCCAAATAATAGCGCTAAATTATAGCGCCAATAAGAGCGCCAAATAATAGTGCCTATATTTGGCACCAATATTTGGCACTAATAATATTTGGTGCCAATATTTGGCACCAATATTTGGCGCTATTATTTGGCACCAAATAATAGCTTCAATATTTTAACATTCAATAATAGCGCCAAATATTCATAATAGCGCCAATATTTTAACATTCAATATATTTTCAGTGTTATTTTGACATTCAATATAATAGCACCAAATATATTTTTAGTGTAATTTTAATATTCATAATAGTGCCAATATTTTAATAGCGTCAATAATAGCGCCAAATAATAGCACAAAAAAATAGCGCCAAAAAATAATGCCAATATTTTAACATTCATTAATAGCGTCAAATATTCATAATAGCGCCATTATATTAATAGCGCCATTTAATAGTGCCAAATAATAACACCAATAATAGTGCCAATAATAGTGCCAATATATTCATAGCGCCAATATATTCAGTGGAAACAGCGTCAACCATCTCCCTCTACCATTGCAATATAATAATTTATTTAACAATTGTTATTATATTTTTCCCTTTATATGTTTATTTTTTATTTTTTATGCATATAGTGTTAAAAAATATTATTTTGAAAAATTCAAAATCGATGTAATCACGTTTTTCTGAAATGAGGCTTCTGTATAAATATTTCATAGAAGGGGATTTCGAAACAATTACCCTCCCTAAATTACAAAATATTAAATAAATTTAATTAATAGAAAAAAAAGAATTGCACATTCATAGAGATATTAGGTGGTCAAGGATGGGGGTAAAATCCATGAAATTAAACAAGCATTCATCTAGAATCCAAGAGCATTTACCAAGGTGGGGTATAATATTAGTGATTCCCTTGTGAGAGTCAAATATGCTTTGAGTGAGAAGTTACGAAGCAAGAAATTCAAGATTATGAGCTTCCATAGACAACAGACCCTATTCAACATCAATGGAACTCCATAGTATCTCCCACAATCCATTCATTTGAATACTATTTCTTTGTATTTTTAATTTATATATAGTATAATCAATTTAATAATTTTTTAATCAATAAATATTTAACCAATATTTCATAAGATATATTTAATAAAATAAATTTTATTTTCTGTTTATTTAGTTATATAATTTTTTATTGACTATTCACAGTGTTAAAAAAGTGCTAATAAAGGATTCATTTATGGGTGATAAAAAAGTGTTGATAGAGGGTGATATTTATAAGATGTTAAAAAATAACTAATAAAAGTTACCAATTATCAGTTCTTGGATTAGTACGGATAAACAACACCTTTATCTATGCTTTTTTCTAGAACTAATAATGGACATCATTTTTATAGACCAGTTTTGTTGTAGTGATAACATTTTTACGAATAATTTTGTTTAGAAAATTCCATTATTCTATAAATTAATTATACTTATTTATTATTTTTTGGAAATAATTTTCTTTTCAATGAATTTTTATCTTTACAATATTTTATTTAAATTTTATTTATATTTAATGTGTATAATTGTTTTGAAGTGAAAATATAATGATATTTATTATTAATTTTTGTGACATATAAATTAAAAATTTTATTATATTTATGAAATTATATTTAGTTTCATCATTTTTATATATTCAGTCTATGATTTATGTTTCCTTTATATTGTAAATATAATTTATTTATTATAGGCTTCCAAAATTAACCACATAAAACATAATAGGTTTGTTGAGTTTCAAGTGAGAGACATTGAAAAAAAATAAAAAATGAACTATATGTACAATAGAAAATAGATTAACGAAATTGACTAAACCAATAAAATGTAATCAAAAATAAAAAGAGTTTCATACAAATTATAAACATACAATAATATAGAGGATAGAAAATAGATATTTTTCAACATTAATAGGGTACAATTTGATAAATTCATTCCATCGAGAGTGTTACGACACTGGGACCCTCTCTCTCTATACCATTTAATTCTTTTGGAGGACGTGTTCTGTCAACTCATTCCAAATGCAGTGGAGCATGGTACTATCCAAGGTGCATAGGTATGATTCAATGGAATTACTATTTTTCATTTCATCATTGCAGAATATTTCCACCTTTTCACTTGGGCTACTATACATGAGTGTCACTAAATTATGAAGATTATAAACTAATATGAAAAGTATTCTAGGAAACACATTAATTACTTGAAATATGAATAATCCATCAAAAATTTGTTTGACTGACTAGGCCACAAATGATTTGAAGAATATGTGTGGTTCCTATGGTTGAGAAGCATAAAAAATACATTGAGCTATAAACTTCTTTTAGAATATCAAATTAACATGTCTTCACATCAATCAATGTTAAATTTCATAATTTTATCTAACTATTTTCTACCAGTAAAATCTCTAGTGATGGGAAGGAAGAGCTGGTTAAATCAATGGCTCATGATATCCCCTTATACACCATGTCTTTGTTCAGATTCTCAATAGACATTGTTGATATGATTCATTATCCATTGAAAATGTTTTATTGGGGATATTCTAATGGAAAACACAACACCCAATATGTTTCATTCGATATGTTTTCTGTTTCTATGAATTGTGGTGGCCTCAGGTTGAAGAACCTTAAATAGTTTAATGATGCACTTTTGGGAAAACATTGGTGGTGCCTTATGTCATGTACTAATACCTTCTTCGCTATGGTAATTTGTAAAAAGTGCATCCATATGTCCTAATTATTGAATGAATCTATTAGACTGAGGCCCAAATTTATGTGGATAATCTTATGGGGTGTTAACCCACTTCATAGACAATGGAGTGTCTGGAGGATTATAGATGGGAATGAAGCAATTTTTTGGAATAATTCATGGTTGGCCATGGGGATAAATATGAGAATCACTTCTCATGTTGCTCTGAGGTTTCAATATGTAATAATTCTTGATCACATTGTTGATTCATTAGAGTAGTGGTGTCAAAATATAGTTATTGGTTGCTTCATCGAGATGGATCGATATCTCGTCATTAACATTATTCTTACAACCGGAGTGGGGGTGACAAGATTTGTTGGTCTAGGGAAGCTTCTCGAAAATAAATTGTTAGGTCAGGGTACATCTTGATAGTTCACGGGTTTTTCATTCGCATATAGACAACCGATGGAATAATCATTGTGAACTTTTTGTTGGGTGCCTTCATGTTTGGAACACCGTGTAACACCTCGTGAATTACAACACCACATATTTTTTCTATTAATGATCTGTTTCTAATGCGGTCCAAGACCGTGTGAATTAATTCATTTTGCGTCATGTATTTGTGTTAGATACGTTATTTCTCACATATTAATTTTCATATATATGGATTCAATGACAATGAATTTCAAAACCCTGAACCCAAAAAAAACAAGATCAAACCCCATTTGTTGATCTCCTTTCTTCAATGATATTCTTTATTACTCTCTATCTGTTATTCACTTCATGTATTCATGAGTAATAATTTTGATATCCCTACCAATTTTTGGGAGTATCTACCCTGTACCTCTTGATTTTAGTGGATCCCACTTTCTGGACTACGTCCCATGGTATTTCCCTTTTGGGTTATCCTCAAAAACATTCTTGTGTCAGAATTATTTTCTACAAATTTAATTTTGGGTCACAGTGCTCCCATTTTATTTAGCGGGAATGATTTTATTTCGATAGTGTGTTGGATTTTCAATTGTTTGGGTGTTCATATATTTCCCATATTTCCCAATATATGGTATCAGAGGAGGTTTCATTTTTATATAATATTTTATATGAAGGCCAATTATAGTTGGATGATTTTGTTGAATGGTACCAACTACCACATGTCACTTATTAAAATTAAGGATCTTATTTTTGTCAAGTGAATGCATCTTCAAATTTTTCGTACACAGAATCCAGAAAGGATGTCATATGAATAATGGGAATTCAAGCATGCGATGGTTTTTGGCTTCATTCACCAATTGGAAGAAGACAAGGTGAAGACCAACATTTTCAACATCTCTCGCTCCAAAACATTGTGGGAGAAGCTTGAGATGACATGTTCTTCCAATATGGTTAACAATAAGTTTTTTCTTCTCAAAAAAATGATTAATTTGATGTACAAAAAAAGTATGCATATTTTTGACTACTTAAGTGAATATCAGGGATGCTTTGATCATTTTTCTATCATGGTTATCAATTTTGAAGATGATGTTTTAGCACGTTTGCTACTTAAAAATTTACCCGATTCATGGGAGAATTTACGTGTTCCTATAGCTAGTTCTCCTTTTAATGGTGCTATGACATTTATATTTTTCATTTCTATTGTTTTAAATTAAGATGTCCAGATACGTACTAAAGATAAATATTCTTCAGAGCTTATAGTCACAGAGATGAGGGGGAGAAGCTAGGACCAAGGTAAAAATAATCGAGGTAAGAGTAAAGACATAAGAAAATCTAGATTGAAGCATAGAGATTTTGAATGTCATCATTGTTGTAAGAAGGTTCATATTATGATGTTTTGTTATCAGGTGAAAAGAGATAATATAATGAAATAAAAATCCACAGAATACAAATGTTGATGGATATGATCATGTTTATACCACTAGATGGGGTGATCTATTTATTTTTTATGACTCCATTTATATTACATCTGATGATTCATGAAGGTTTGTTGACAGTTGTGCATGTTTTCACGTGACATCAAATAAGGAGTTCATTAAATCTTATAGCCTAGGTAATTTTGGTATTTTGAATATGGGATATGATGGTCATGCTGACGTTGTAGGCATCAGTACTGTTAGTTGAGAGACCATTATAGGATGTAAGCGGATTTTTAAGAATGTTTGACATGCACCAATGGTTAGCTTGAATCTTATTTTTACCAGTTTTCTTCATGATGAAGGGTTTATAAATACTTTTTGTGATTTATAATGAATTAATTCTATGTTATCTTTGATTTTGGCCCATGGGAAGAATCAAACAAGTTTCTACTAGACTAGATCTTCTATTTATTATGATACTGCTTGTGTTGTTTAGTGTTGGGTTTATTACAAGTTGTGGAAAAATTGGCTCAGTCACATCAGTGAGAAAGGGTTTGGTTTTTATGGAAAAGAGAAATCATTTTCTAGATTTGGTGAGTGTCAAATTAGAAATGTGTGATTATTGCATGGCGGGGAAATAGAGCGGGGTGAGTTTTAGCAGTCATCCTCCATATAGGAACTCACAAGTACATGAATTGGTACATTCTGATGATTATGGACCTTTGAAATCTAAGATCATTAGTGGCAGTTTTTTTTAGTTAAATTTATTTTTGTCTACTCATGGAATATATGGGATTATGTTTTGAATTCCAAAAGATACATCCTTAGTGTTTTTAATCAATTTCATGTCTCTACTAAGAGGGAATAGGCGTTAAATTAAAATGTATTCGCATTAATAAAGGGTGTATAGTGGCATGTTTGATTAGTATTGCATACATGATGGTATTCAACATCAGAAGACGAATTCCATGAAACCTCAGCTAAATGGTGTCACTGGTTGGACGAAAAGGAATTTTCTAGAATGATTTCATTTTTTTTCTTTCAGAAGAAAAGTTAACTAGACTATTTTGGGGTGTTTCCTTACTTTTAACTACCTTAATTATCAATTAATCACAAGCAGTTACTTTTTAGATAGACACTCCTGACATGTTTTAGTATGGAAAAGTTATAAGGTATGATCACATTCTTGTTTTCAGATGCAAGTTATTTGTTCCTTTTCCAATAAATGAGATATCCAAGATAGATGGTAAGACATGAAACTGTATTTTTATTATCTATGGATACGATGAGTTTGGGTTTAGGTTCTATGATCCTTCTTGTTAGAAACATGCCAGAAGACGTTATTAAGTGTTTATAAAGGATTGGACTATTAAAACATTGATAAGGGAGGTAAATATTCTTCTCCACCTACTGACGGTTTTATTAGTCCTGAGACTTGATCTGATTCACATTTACCTCATATTGTTGATTTTGATGATAATGTTGACGTATATAATGATGCTCAATATTAATAGGTTGGATTTTATGTTTCTAATGCACCTTTTTTCTTATTATTTGTTTCCATAGGATATTAATGAACCCACAGTTCCACTATAGAGGTCATCTTAGCATCTCACCATTTCTATTCGATATTCACCTAATGAGTAGGTGCTCCTCGCTAAAGCGGATAAACATAATCATTTGATGAGTCAATGGAATGTGAACCTAAACAATGATGGTTTGTGGAAATTGATGATGAGATTGAATCATTTCACGGAAACCACACTTTTGAGATGGTGATGTTACCAACAAGTAAGATAGCTTCTGAAAATTGGTGGATTTATCATATAAAAAATAATGAATCAAGTTATGATCCATGATACAATGAAAGGATAGTTGTTAAAGGATTCCATCAGAAGGAAGGTATTGATTTTGATGATATTTTCCCACCTGTTGTCAAAATTTCTTGCATTCAGGTTATTAATAGTTCAGTTTTTAGTTTGGATCTACACATTTAGCATATGGATGTGAAGACAACATTCCACCATGGAGAATTAGAGTAAATGATTTATATGGATAATTTAAAGGGTTTTGTTGAAATAGGTAAATAATATCTTGTTTACATGTTGAAGAAGAGGTTGTATGTTTTGAATTTAGCTCAATTGATATTGTATAAAAAGTTTTAATATGTCATTACCTATTAGGGTTTCAAGAAGACATCTTCAGATCATTCTGTTTTTGTTCATAGATTTACCGATGATACATTGAGAAGGTTCTTTAGAGATTTTATATGGATATAGAAAAAGTAGTTCATACATCTCTTGCTTTAAATTTTAAGATCACTACCAATCATTCAACTTCTACTGATGTATAGAGAGAGGAAATGTAGCACATTCCATATTCATATGTCATGGTATGTTTGACATATTCAATGTAATGTACTAGACATGATAAATCTCATACAATTGGTGTGGTTAGTTGTCTTTTATCAAATACATGTAGAGAGAATTGGTGAGTAGTGAAGTAAATAATTCATTTTCAACATGTTTTATTTTTTGATAGTTGGAGTGATATTTGTATTGGAATGAATTCCGCATTTCATGGAAGGTCATGACATATCTATGTTCAATATCATTGGATAAAATTTTCCATTTTTCAAGAAAATTAGAAAATGAGAAGATCCACACTGATGAAAACGGGTCATACAGGTTGACAAAGAGTTTACCCAGAGGAAAATTGGAGACGTTACGACTGATTGGGGGGTTGGAGGTGATCCCCACCTGAGTTGGAGGAGGATTTTCTTGGAGGCCATCCGGATGGGTGCACTGTGTAACACCTACTAATTGGTGAACCACACAATTTCTCTATTAATGAGGTTTTATTAATGTGTTACAAGACCGCATGACTTAATTCATGCAGTGACACACTTTAAATGTGGAGAATTTATTTGACGCAGATTTTTTTTCTTATATAATTAGGTAGCGGCTAGGAATTTAAACTCACCGTCACCAAGAACACTGAGAGAAAATCCCATTTGGTAATCGCCTATCATTGAAAATAATCTTTATTTCCCTCTATATTTTATTCACTTAATTTATTTTGGAGTATTACTTATGAGATCCCTTCCAATTATGGAGAGTTTGAACTTTGTACCTCTTGATTTTAGTGGATCCCGCTATCTAGACTATGTCCCATGGTTTCTCCATTTTGTGTTTTACACATTAAAATTTTTAGTTTGAACATTATTTTCTGCATATTTGTTTTTGGGTCCCTGCATATCCATTTTATTTGGAAGGAATGATTTTATTTACATTCCACATTCACTTCCCAATTGATTGCATGTTATTCATTTTCCCATCATTCCCTAAACTTCTCACCCCCCACCTTTTGAATTAATAATTTTCTAGTGGTAGGGTTTCTAGGGTGCATTGTGGACACACGACCTTCTAACTAGATGAAATATTGTGGGGGAAGATGTGTTTCCTTTGTGTTTCTGACATACCAAAACTAATATGAATTCTATTCATCTCTATTCAGGAGTGGAGGGAGTCTGTAATGAATGGTATGTAGGTTTTATGGACTCCCAATGTCTATATATTGATCTGGACCATGTTTTCAATGATTGGTATTCCTCCAAAGATGAAAATGATGTGCGGATTTTGTGCACTATTTATCAGCTTGTTTGGTATCATTATAATTATTGGGTTTTCCAGGATATGTCTACAATTCAACGGATTAGGTTAGAATAGGCCACTAAATGGATGAATGGGTGGCTAGTGAATAGGGTGGGGCTAATAGTGCTTCAACTGCGATGAGCTCCACCTTGATAGATTCATACTCTTGAATACTTCCTTAAGATCAACATGGATGTTTTTGTCTCAACATGGTCTCAGATTGGGCTGGGGGACAATGACCGATAGGGAAATGACCATGTTTTTGATGTTCAGTGCATGGTTTTTCATGGACATTATAGTCTGATTGATTTGAAATCTTTAGAAATTATTCATGGGATCCTCTTTCCCAATTATAAAGGATCAAATCAATTCATTTTGGAATCTGATTCCCTTAATGTAATTAAAGTTCCTTTAAACAAATGTTGGATTCATAGATTATTTGGATTGTTCTATTGTATATTTTGTCTATTAACTGGTTATTTCTCCCCTTTAAACTCATCCTTCATCATGCATTGGGGTATTCCTGAATCCAATCAGCTAGTGATTAATTGGATGTCTTGGGGAAACCATTACTAGGTGGATTGTTTTCCAAATTAGATTTGTATTTCTATATCAATTGATCAGTAACATATCCATGTTTTTTATAATAATATTAGATAATTCAGTTTGTATATAATAATAAATAAATAATATTAATAAATGTTAACTTAATAAAATAACAAAAAAGATTAATAATGTGATACTTCGTAATAATTTTTGGCAAAAAAATATAAATATCAATAATAATAATTCACTTACTAATAATTAATAATATTATTATCATGACCTTATTATAATGACTTTATTATCATGAATTTATTAGTCATTATTTATTTTTCATATTAATGATTCTTGTATTTTCAATGTTTATGAGTGAAGATATAAAAGGCAAGATGGGGTGAGACTTATTTAAAGAGTGTGGGATCAACTATTCTCCCATCACAAGCCCATTAAGATTGCATTACATGGATCTCCAGATCCCCCATACAAAACATAATTTGCCTTCAACTCACCCATGGGCTGCCTAGCCTAACAAACCAGGTGGTCGTGTCCGGTAGTTGTAGCTTACCTGATCATGTATCCATGCATGTGTTGCATGAGAGGTGGATAGAAATGCACGGTGAGAGCTACCTTGTGGATGATGAAAATGAGGTTTTCATGAATATTTTCAAAAGAAAAAAGTAGTAAATCATGGCATTCAACTATGGTGGTGACCAATCATTCCATGTGGCCACCAACCTCTTCTCCAACCTCACAGATGACGAGTTCATGGACTCCTATCTGGGTTATGTCCTGTTATTTTCTCAATGTCACCCTACTCACTATCCAATGGTGGATGATAGTACCACCAATTATAATGTACCAACAAATTTCGATTGCGAAGAACATGTTTTTTTCATCCCAATAATTGATCGACACACCAATGGATTTTTCTGGGCATTTTCTGTAGTGGCGATCGTAGGATGCATCATCGAAATCAAAAACATTGAGATATGGTCACTGTAAGAACATCAGCTCATCAACTGCATGCCTGAAAACAAAGGGTGCGAATGAGGTAATGTGGTGATGGATTTGGAAAATGTCGTCGAACAACAATTCATAGTCTGATAAGATTATTACCCATACCAAGACAAGTAAACACCAATAAAAACAATATGAATCCTTTGCGGCCACCATTGGTGGCATGCAGTCCTTGTCAGCCAGTAGTGAAGAATCCTTACTTAATGTTGTGTCCTCGTAACCAATATTTGTTGTGATAGATATTACCATGTTGTATATTAGGTACTACATCTGCAAAACCATCGATGATAAAAACTACAGCAATCATACCCTTCTAGTGATGATGCTCGGGTTTGAGATAGTGGAGTATTGTGGGAAATGTTTGCTGATAAAGAAATCATTGGGTGTATGTGGTGTGATGGTGGATACATATTTATGCGGAGGGAAGTGGGCCACCCATAGAATCGTGTGGAGGGGCCATGTACAGAGCCCATGTGGGTCATCCACATCCCGTAGAAGATTCATGAATCAACTAAACCCCTATCTATCATCCTTATAATCCATTATTAACAAATATTTATCACCATCATGTACCTGACCAACATCTCTGTGTGGGTATTATTGGTGGAGTAGTGTCCTTTTATGTTACCAATGTTGTAGTATGTGAATTTCTACTCGCACATGTCTATCGCCAAAGAAACATACTGCTGAGACACGACATCTGGTAGAGATGCTTGGTTTTTGGCCATCACAGAATGGAACCCACTGATGGAAGTCACATAGGACCCATTTTGGTCGTTGCAGGTGTCGTTTGTGTCCTGGTATGGGTAATCATCCTCTCTGGTGATTCCCCTATGTTCGGCGACATGATGGAATGCATGTTCCATGTTTCTTCCTTTTTGATGTTCATTTTACAATGTGCAATCGATGAGCTACTACAGAACGAGTGACCCTATATGACATGTTTTGATATTAGTGATCCCTTCCAGGGTCGCCACTATAGATAATTCTATGAAAAATCCGAATGTGTGTTAATCCTTTATGGTGGTGACAATGCCACATACCCTCTATTCTCCATTTAACAAAATGCTTCCATCGATGGTACTAGAAAAAACCTCTATATAGTTGGAAGTGTGATGGAGAGATAGTGACTAAATGTTTCCTATGTTTGATTCGCCAAACTCATCATTTGGTCCATAAAAATGGGTTTTCGTAGCTCCACCCATTAACATCGCTGAAAAAATACCAGATAAAGTTGGTACATTTATCAGCACTAAAAAACTGATATAGGTACATTTAAATCTTTTTAAAAAGCACTGTTAAATGTACACCATTATAAACTATTTTTTTATTCCCAAAAATATACCCCCTTTATTAACATAAAGCACTGTTAAAAAAATATCAAAAAATATAAACAATAAACAAAAAAAGGAGATAAAAAAATATCCAAAAATATATATATAAATTAATGATATATATATATATATATAATAAAGCACTGTTAGTCCTTAAAGCACAATTATAAACTTTTTTTTCTAGTATTTTTTTCATTTTAATTTTTTTTGTTCTCATAAAGCACTGTTAGCCCTCAGAATTGGGGGTCCTTATTAATATTTTTTTTCTAGGGAAGATAAAAAAATATTTTAAAAAATATTATAATTACTATATTAATATAAAAATATATTTATATTTATATAAATATATTATATATATTTTAAATATGTTTTAGATAGGTAAAAATTGTTATTTACTCTTAATATATGAGATATTTAGTTAAAAGGATTTTAAAATATTTTAATAAATATTATTAATAAATAATTCAAAAATTCGTATTGAGTAATAATCAAAAAAATATATGAAATAAAACATGAAACATAAATAAAAATTAATCATTAAAAAAATGCGAAAAATGAAAAAAAACGGAACAAAACATAAACAAAAAATCCTTAAAAAAACAAAACATCAAATGACCATAAATAAAAATATTTTAAAAAAATTACAATAAAAAAATATTATATGAACTTGGTGGCACAAAAAAATCAAAAAATGAATGACCATAACTAATAAATGAACAATCATTTATTGAACGGTCAATAAATAAATGACCATCAAACGACCATAACAAAAAAAACCATCAAAACAATAAATAACACAACCAAAAAATAATAATAAAACATAAAACATAAAAAAACAAAAAAAATGACCAATAAAATAAACGACCATAACCTATGATAAAAAAATATTAAAAATAAACAAAAAACTAAACATAAAAATTAAAAAACAAGAAAAACAAAAACAACATAACCAAAAATATCAAAAAATTAAAATAAAATAAAAATAAAAATATCAAATAAAAAATAAAAAATAAAAATAAAAATAAAAATAAAAATAAAAATAAAAATAAACAAATAAATAACCTATGATTAAAAAATTTAAACACATAAAATAAAAAAATATTAACACAAAAAAATATTTAAGACTCCAACATAAAAAATATTAAAAAAACATAAAACGACAAACGACCATAAAAAAATTAAAGACCAAAACATAAAAACACATGAAAAAAATATGAACACATCAAATAAAACATAAAAACATAAAAACATGATAAAAAACACATCAAAACATCAAACGAAAAACGTCCAAAATATCAAAGGACAAACGACCAAAACATCCAATGACAAACGACCAAAACATCAATCGAAAAATGACTAAAACATCAAAACGAAAAATAATAAATGACCAAACGACCATAACATATGATCTGGGAGTCCATTCAGGCTCTAGAACACATCAAATAAAAAACTGCAACATGATATATGAACTTGGTGGCACATGTAAAGCATTGAAAAAAAATATTATTCCAAAAAATGCCAAAACTTTATCCAAAAATTTTCTAGGGTACCCCAATATTTTGACATTCAATATATTTTCAGTGTTATTTTTGGGGGTCTTTTTCCCCTTTACAATGGGAACTAAATATAAAACGACCATAAGAAAATTAAAACATGATATAATGAACACATCAAATGACCAAAACATCAAACAAAAAACATTGAAACATAACAAACAACCCCAAAACATCATACGACAAACGACCAAAACCTAAAACATCGAAATATCAAACGCCCGAAACATGAAATATCAAAAGACCAAAACACATCAAAATATGTTTTTATTGGCGCTATGAATATATTGGCACTATTATTGGTGCTGTTATTTTGCGCCAAATAATAGCGCCAATATTTAAGCATTCAATAATAGCACCAATAAAAGTGCCAGTAACAGCACCAATAATAGCTCCAATAAAACCGCCAATATATAGCGCCAATATATTCATAGCTCCATTTAATAGGGCCAAATAATAGTACCATATAATAGAGCCAAATATTAGCGTCATATAATCGTTCCATATAATAACGCCATATAATAGCGCCATATAATAGCGCCAAATATAATAGCGCCAAATAATAGCGCCAAATATTCATAATAGCGCCATATATTTTGCGCCATATATTCATAGTAGCGCCAAATATTTTTTGGCGCCAAATATCTATAATAGTGCCAAATAATAGTGCCAATATTTGGCACCAATAATATTTGGCGCCAAAATTTGGTGCTATTATTCGGCGCCAAATAATAGCGCCAATATTTTAACACTCAATAATAGCACCAAATATTCATAATAGTGCCAATATTTTAACATTCAATATATTTTCAGTGTTATTTTAACATTCAAGATAATAGCACCAAATATATTTTTAGTGTTATTTAAATATTCATAATAGCGCCAATATTTTAATAGCGCCAATATTTTAATAGCACCAATATTTTAATAGCGCTAATAATAGCACCAAATAATAGCGCCAAATATTATTTGGCGCCAAATAATAGTGCCAAAAAATAGCTCCGGTATTTTAACATTCATTAATAGCGCCAAATATTCAAAATAGCGCCAATATATTAATAGCCGAAAATAATTGCGCATATTAATAGCGCCAAATAATTACACCAACTATTTGCGCCAAATAACTGCGCCAAATAATAGCGCCCAATAATAGCGCCATATAATAGCGCCAAATATTTTTTGGGGCCAAATATTCATAATAGCGCCAAAAAATAGCGTCATATAATAGCACCAATAATAGAGCCAATAATAGCGCAAATATATTAATAGCGCCAAATAATAGCGCAAATATATTCATAATAGCACCAATATATAATAGCGCCAAATAATAGCGCTAGTATATTCCTAATAGTGCCAATAACAGTGCCAATATATTCATAACGCCATTTATTTAAAATAGCGCCAATATATTTATAGCGCCAAATAATTACGCCTAATAATAGCACCAAATAATAGCGCCAAATAATTGCGCCAAATAATAGCGCCAATATTTTAAAATTCATTAATAGCGCCAAGTATTCATAATAGTGCCAATATATTAATAGTGGCAAATAATTGCACCTAATAATAGCGCCAAATAATAGCGCAAAACAATTGCGCCAAATATTTGCGCCAAATAACTACACCAAATAATAGCGTCATATAATAACGCCATATAATAGCACCCTATAATAGCGCCAAATATTTTTTGGCGCCAAATATTCATAATAGCGCATAAAAATAGCGCCAAAAAATAGCGGCAATAATAGCACCAATAAGATCGCCAATATATTCATAGCGCCAAATAATAGCGCCAATATATTCATAATAGCACCAATATATAATAGCGCCAAATAATAGCGCCAATATATTCATAATATTGCCAATAATAGCGCCATATATTCATAGCGTCAATATATCTATAGCGCAAAATAATTGCGCCTAATAATAGCACCAAATAATAGCACCAAATAATTGCGCCAAATAATTGCGCCAAATAATTGCGCAAAATAATTGTGCCTAATAAAAGTGGCAAATAATAGCGCCATATAATTGCGCCAAATATTTTTTGGTGCAAAATATATAAATAACACCAACATATAGCGCCAAATAATTGCACCAAATAATTGCGCCAAATAATTGCGCCTAATAATAGTGCCATATAATAGCGCCAAATATTTTTTGGCACCAAATATACATAATAGCCCCAAATAATAGCGCCAAATAATAGTTCCAAATAATAGCGCCAACAATAGCGTCAAATTATGGCACCAATAATCACGCCAATATTTGGCGCTATTATTTTGCGCCAAATAATAGCGCCAACATATAAAAATTCAATAATAACGCCAATAAAAGCGCCAATAACAACACCAATAATAGCGCCAATATATTCATAGCGTTATTTAATAGCGTCATATAATAGCCCCATATAATAGAGTAAAATAATAGCACCATATAATAGTGCCAAATATAATAGCACCAAATAATAGCGCCAATATATAGCGCCAATAATAGCGCCAATATATTCATAGTGCCATTTAATAGGGCCAAATAATAGCGCCAAATAATAGCACCAAATATTAGCACCATATAATTGTGTCATATAATACCGCCATATAATAGGGCCAAATAATAGCGCCATATAATAGGGCCAAATATAATAGCACCAAATAATAGCACTAAATAATAGTACCAAATAATATCGCCAAATAGTAGCGCCAAATAATCATAATAGCGCCAAATAATAGCGCCAAATAATAGCGCCAAATAATAGCGCCAATAATAGCGCCAAATAGTAGAACCAAATATTCATAATAGCGCCAAATATTTGGCACCACATATTCATAGTAGCGCCAAATATTTTTTGGCTCCAAATATTCATAATAGGGCCAAATAATAGCGCAAAATTATAGCACCAATAAAAGCGCCAAATAATAGCGTAAATAATAGTGCCAATATATGACACCAATAATATTTCGCGCCAATATTTGGCACTATTATTTGGCGCCAAATAATAGTGCCAATATTTTAACATTCAGTAATAGCGCCAAATATTCATAATGGTGCCAATATTTTATCATTCAATATATTTTCAGTGTTATTTTTACATTCAATATAATAGTACCAAATATATTTTCACTGTTATTTTAAAATTCATAATAGCGCGAATATTTTAATAGCGCCAATATTTTAATAGCGCCAATAATAGCGCCAAATATATTTTCAACTTTATTTTAATATTCATAATAGCGCTAATATTTTAGTAGCACCAATATTTTAATAGCGCTAATATTTTTGTAGCGCCAATATTTTAACAGCGCCAATAATAGCACCAAATAATTGCGCCAAATAATAGCTCCATATAATAGCGCCAAGTATTTTTTCGCGCCAATTATTCATAATAGCACCAAAAAATAGCGCAAAAAATAGCGCCATATAATAGCACCAATTAATAGCGCCAATAATAGCGCCAATATATTTATAGCGCCAAATAATAGTGCCAATATATTCTTAATAGCACCAATATATATAATACCGCCAAATAATAGCACCATTATATTCATAATAGTGCTAATATTAGTGCCAATATATTAATAGCGTTATTTATTCATAATAGCACCAATATATTTATAGCGCCAAATAATTGCGCCTCATAATAGCGCCAAACAATTGCGCCGAATAATTGCGCCAAATAATAGATACAATATTATAACATTCATTAATAGTGCCAATATATTCCTAATAGCGCCAATATATTAATAGCGGTAAATAATTGTGCCTAATAATTAATATTGCCAAATAAGGGTGCCAAATAATTGCGCCAAATATTTGCACCAAATAACTGCGCCAAATAATAGCGCCAAATAATACCGCCAAATAATAGCGCCATATAATAGCGCCAAATATTTTTTGGCGCCAAATATTCATAATAGAGCCAAAAAATAGCGCCATATAATATCACCAAATAATTTCACCAAATAACTGGGCCAAATAATAGCTCCAAATAATACCGCCAAATAATAGTGCCATAAAATAGCGCCAAATATTTTTTGGCGCCAAATATTCATAATAGCGCCAAAAAATAGCGCCAAATAGTTGCGCCTAATTATAGCGCCAAATAATATCACCATATAATGGCGCCAAATATTTTTTGGTGCGAAATATTCATAATAGCACCAAAATAATAGCGCCAAATAATAGCACCAACAATAGCATCAAATTATGGCGTCAATAATCGTGCCAATATTTGGTGCTATTATTTTGCGCCAAATAATAACGTCAATATTTAAACATTCAATAATAGCTCAAATAAAAGCGCCAATAACAGCACCAATAATAGTGCCAATAATAGCGCCAATATATTACACCAATAATAGCGCCAATATATTCATAGCGCCATTTAATAGCACCAAATAATAGCGCCATATAATAGTACCAAATATTAGCGTCATATAATACCGCCATATAATAGCGCCAAATAATGGCGTCAATATATATCGCCAATATATTCATAGCGCCATTTAATAGGGCCAAATAATAGCGCCAAATAATAGTACCAAATTTTATCGCCAAATAATAGCACCAAATATCGACGCCAAATATTCATAATAGCACCAAATAATAGCACCAATAATAGCGCCAAATAATAGATCCAAATATTCATAATAGTGCCAAATATTTGGCGCCATATATTTATAGTAGCGCCAAATATTTTTTGGTGCCAAATATTCATAATAGTGCCAAATAATAGCTCCAAATTATATTGCCAATAAAAGAACCAAATAATTGCGCCAATATTTGGCGCCAAAATTTGGGGCCTTTATTTGGCGCTATTATTTGGCGGTAAATAATAGCGCCGATATTTTAACATTCAATATATTTTCAGTGTTATTTTAATATTCATAATAGCGCCAATATTTTAATAGCGCCAATTATAGCGCCAAATAATAGAGCCAAATATTTTTTTACGCCAAATAATAGCGCCAAATAATAGCGACAAAAAATAGTGCCAATATTTTATCATTAATTAATAGCTTTAAATATATTAATAGCGGCAAATAATTGCGCCTAATAATAGCGCCAAATAAAAGCACCAAATAATTCCGCCAAATATTTGCACCAAATAATAGTGCCAAATAATAGTGCCATATAATAGCGCCAAATATTTTTAGGCACCAAATATTCATAATAGCGTGAAAAATAGCACCAAAAAATATCACCATATAATAGCGCCAATATATTCATAGCGCCAATATATTCATAATAGCGCCAATATATAATAGTGCCAAATAATAGCACCAATATATTCATAATAGGGCCAATAATATCGCGAATATATTTATAGCGCCATTTATTCATAATAGCACCAATATATTTATAGCGCAAAATAACAGCGCCAAATAATAGCGCCGTATAATAGCGCCAAATATTGTTTGGGGCAAAATATATAAATAGCGCCAATATATTGCGCCAAATAATTGCACCAAATAATTGTGCATAATAAAAGCGCCAAATAATAGCGCCATATAATATCGCCAAATATTTTTTGGCATCAAATATTCATAATAGCGCCAAATAATATCACCAAATAATAGCGCCAAATAATAGCACCAATAATAGCATCAAATTATGGGGCCAATAATCGCTCCAGTATTTGGCACTAATATTTAGCACCAATATTTAAACATTCAATAATAGCGCCAATAAAAGCGCCAATAACAGCAACAATAATAGCGCCAATAATAGCGCCAATATATTCATAGTGCCATTTAATAGCGCCAAATAATGGCACCATATAATAGCACCAAATATTCACTCCATATAATAGCGCCATATAATAGCACCAAATAATAGTGCCATATAATAGCGCCAAATAATCATGCCAATATATTCATAGCACCATTCAATAGGGCCAAATAATAGCGCCATATAATAGCACCAAATATTAGCGTTATATAATAGCTCCATATAATAGCGTCAAATAATATCGCCATATAATAGCGCAAAATATAATAGCACCAAATAATAGCGCCAAATAATATCGCCAAATAATATTGCCAAATATTTGGCACCAAATATTCATAATAGCGTCAAATAATAGCACCAATAATAGTGCCAAATTATAGAGCCAAATATTCATAATAGAGCCAAATATTTGGTGCCATATATTCATTGTAATGCCAATAAAAGCGCCAAATAATAGCGCCAATATTTCGACATTCAATATATTTTCAGTTTTATTTTAACATTCAATATAATAGAGCCAAATATATTTTCAGTGTTATTTTTATATTCATAATAGTGCCAATATTTTAATAGCGCCAATAATAGCTCCAAATAAGAGCACCAAATATTATTTGGCGCCAAATAATATCGCCACAAAATAGCACCAATTTTGTAACCTTCATTAATAGCACCAAATATTCATAATATCGCCAATATATTAATAGCGGCAAATAATTATGCCTAATAATAGGGCCAAATAATAGCACCAAATATTTGCACCAAATATCTGCGTCCAATATTTTTTTTCACCAAATATTAATAATAGCGACAAAAAATATCGCCAAAAAATAGCCCCATATAATAGCGTGAATCCTAGCACCAAATAATAGCACCAATAATAGCACTGATATATTCATTGTGCCAAATAATAGCGCCAATGTTTTAACATTCAATATATTTTCATTTTTATTTTAACATTCAATATAATAGAGCCAAATTTATTTTCAGTGTTATTTTTATATTCATAATAGGGCCAATATTTTAATAGCGACAATAATATCTTCAAATAAGAACACCAAATATTATTTAGCGCCAAATAATATCGCCACAAAATAGCGCCAGTATTTTAACCTTCATTAATAGCACCAAATATTCATAATAGAGTCAATATATTTATAGCGGCAAATAATTATGCCTAATAATAGGGCCAAATAATAGCGCCAATTATTTGCGCCCAATATTTTTTGGCTCCAAATATTAATAATAACGACAAAAAATAGCGCCAAAAAATAGCACCAATCCTAGCACAAAATAATAGCGCCAATATATTCATAATAGCGGCTATATATTATAGCTCCAAATAATAGAGCCAATATATTCATAATAATGCCAATAATAGCGCCAATATATTCATTGCACCATTTATTCATAATGGCGCCAATATATTTATAACGCCAAATAATTACGCCTAATAATACCGCCAAATAATTGTGTCTAATAATTGTGCCAAATTATTGTGCCAAAATATTGACATTCATTAATAGCGCCAAATATTCCTAATAGTGCCAATATATTAATAGCGCCAAATGAGTGCGCCTAATAATAGCGACAACTAATAGTGCCAAATAAGTGCGCCAAATATTTGAGCCAAATAACTGCACCAAATAATGCGCCAACTAATAGCACCATATAATAGCGCCAATAATATTGCCAAATAATAGCGGCAATAATAGCACCAATATATTCATAGCGCCAAATAATAGCGCCAATATATTCATAATAGCGCCAATATATAATAGCGCCAAATAATAGTGCCAATATATTCATAATAGTACCAATAATAGTGCCAATATATTCATATCTCCATTTATTCATAATAGCGCCAATATATTTATAGCGCAAAATAATTGAGCCTACTAATAGCACCAAATAATAGCGCCAAATTATTTCTACAAATAATTGCATCAAATATTTGCGCCAAATAATTCCGCAAAATAATTGCGCCTAATAACAGCACCAAATAATAGCGCCATATAATAGCGCCAAATGTTTTTTGGTGCAAAATATATAAATAGCTCCAATATATTGAGCCAAATAATTACATGAAATAATTGCGCCAAATACATGCGCCTAATAATAGTGCCAAATAATAGCACCATATAAAAGCGCCAAATATTTTTTGGCACCAAATATTCATAATAGCACCAAATAATATCGCCAAATAATAAAACCAATAACAGCGTCAAATTATAGCACCAACAATCGTGCCAATATTTGGCGCTATTATTTTGCGCCAAATTATAGCGCCAATATTTAAACATTCAATAATAGCGCCAATAAAAGCGCAGATAACAGCACCAATAATAGCGCCAATAATAGCGCCAATATATTCATAGCGTCATTTAATAGCGCCAAATAATAGCGCCATATAATTTCGCCAAAAATTAGGGCCATATAATAGCGCCATATAATAGCGCCAAATCATAGCGCCATATAATAGCGCCAAATAATAGCGCCAATATATAGCACCAATATAAAATGCCAATAATAGTGCCAATATATTCATAGAACCATTTAATAGGGCCAAATAATAGCGCCAAATAATATCACCAAATATTAGCGCCAAATATTAGCGCAATATAATAGCGCTACATAATAGCACCATATAATATCGTCAAATAATAACGCCATATAATAGCACCAAATATAATAGCGCCACATAATAGCGACAGATAATAGCGCCAAATAATATCACCAAACAACATCACCAAATATTTGGCGCCAAATATTCAAAATAGCGCCAAATAATAGCGCAAATAATAGCACAAAATAATAGACCCAAATATTCATAATAGCTCCAAATATTTGGCGCCATATATTCATAGTAGCGCCAAATGTTTTTTGGCGCCAAAATATTCATAATAGCTCCAAATAATAGCGCCAACAATAGCGTCAATATTTGGCGCCAATATTTGGCATCAATATATGGCGCTATTATTTGGCGCCAAATAATAGCGCCAGTATTTTAACATTCAATATATTTTCAGTGTTATTTTAACATTCAATATTATAGCCTCAAATAT
This sequence comes from Viscum album, assembly GCA_963277665.1. Classification (NCBI taxonomy): domain Eukaryota; kingdom Viridiplantae; phylum Streptophyta; class Magnoliopsida; order Santalales; family Viscaceae; genus Viscum; species Viscum album. The sequence goes on from OY728127.1 coordinate 902,897,587, forward strand.
ATTTTCAGTGTTATTTTAATATTCATAATATCACCAATATTTTAATAGCACAAATATTTTAATACTGCCACTAATAGCACCAAAGAATGGAGCCAAATATTATTTGGCGCCAAATAATAGCGCCAAATAATAGTGCCAATATTTTAACATTCATTAATAGAGTCAAATATTCATAATAGTGCCAATATATTAATAGCAGCATATAATTGTGCCTAATAATAGCACCAAATAATAGTGCCAAATAATTGCGCCAAATATTTGTGCCAAATAACTGCGCCAAATAATAGTGCCAAAGAATAGCGCCAAATATTTTTTTGCGGCTAATATTCATAATAGCGCCAAAAAATAGTTCCAAGAAATAATGCTATATAATAGCGCCAATAAAAACGCCGAATAATAGCGCAAATATATTCATAGCGCCAAATAATAACGAAAATATATTCATAATAGCGCCAATATATAATAGCGCCAAATAATAGCGACGGTATATTCATAATAGTGTCAATATTAGCGCCAATATATTCATAGTGCCATTTATTAATAATAGCACCAATATATTTATAGTGCCAAATAATTGCGTCTAATAATAGCGCCAAATAATAGCGTCAAATAATTGTGCCAAATAATTGCGCCAAATAATAGCGCTAATATTTTAACATTCATTAATAGCACCAAATATTTATAATAGCACCGATATATTAATAGCGCCAAATAATTGCGCCTAGTAATAGCGCCAAAGAATAGCACCAAATAATTGAGCCAAATGTTTGCACCAAAAACTGGGCCAAATAATAGCGCAAAATAATACCGCCAAATAATAGTGTCATATAATGGCGCCAAATATTTTTTGGTGCCAAATATTCATAATAGCGCCAATAATAGCGCCAATATATTCATAGCGCCAAATAATAGCACCAATATATTCCTAATAGTGCCAATATATAATAGCGCCAATAGGTTCATAATAGTGCCAATAATAGTGCCAATAAAAGCGCTAATATATTCATAGCTCCATTTATTCATAATAGCGCCAATATATTTATGGCGCAAAATAATAGCCCCAAATAATAGCACCAAATAATAGCGCCAAATAATTGCGCAAAATAATTACGTCAAATAATTGTGCCAAATAATTGCGCCTAATAACAGCGCCAAATAATAGCACCATGTAATAGTTTCAAATATATTTTGGCGCAAAATATATAAATCGCACCAATATATTGCACCAAATTATTGCGCCAAATAACTGTGCCAAAAAATTGTGCCAAATTATTGCGCCTAATAATAGCACCAAATAATAGCGCCATTTAATATCGCCAAATATTTTTAGCGCCAAATATTCATAATAGCGCCAAATAATAGCGCCAAATAATATCGCCAATAATAGCATCAAATTATGGCACCAATAGTCGTGCCAATACTTGGCGCTATTATTTTGTGCCAAATAATAGCTTCAATATTAAAACATTCAATAATAGCACCAATAAAAGCGCCAATCACAGCACCAATAATAGCTCCAATTATGGCGCCATTATATCGCGCCAATAATAGCACCAATATATTCATAGCGCCCTTTAATAGCTCCATATAATTGTGCCAAATATTGGCGCCATATAATAGCGCCATATAATAGCGCCAAATAATAGCGCCATATAGTAGAGCCAAATATAATAGTGCCAAATAATAGCGCCATTATAGCGCCAATAATATCACCAATATATTCATAGCGCCATTTAACAGAGCCAAATAATAACTCCATATAATAGCGCCAAATATTAGCGCCATATAATAGCGCGATATAATAGCGCCATATAATCGCGCTATATAATATCACCAAATATTAGCGCCATATAATAGCGCCATATAATAGCGCCATATAATCGCGCCAAATAATTGCGCCATATAATAGCGCCAAATAATATTGCCAAATAATAGCACCAAATAATTTCTCCAAATAATAGCACCATATAATAGCGCCAAATAATAGTGCCAAATAATTGTGCCAAATAATTGCGGCAAAAATTTGTGCCAAATATTTGCACAAAATAATTGCGCCTTATAACAGCACCATATAATAGCCCCATATAATAGCGCCAAATGTTTTTTAGTGAAAAATATATATATAGCTCCAATATATTGAGCCAAATAATTGCATGAAATAATTGCGCCAAATACTTGCGCCTAAAAATAGTGCCAAATAATAGCGCCATATAAAAGCGCCAAATATTTTTTGGTGCCAAATATTCATAATAGCACCAAATAATAGCGGCAAATAATAGCACCAATAATAGCGTCAAATTATAGCACCAATAATCGTGCTAATAATTGGCGCTATTATTTTGCGCCAAATTATAGCGCCAATATTTAAACATTCAATAATAGCGCCAATAAAAGCGCTGATAACAGCACCAATAATAGCGCCAATAATAGCGCCAATATATTCATAGCGTCATTTAATAGTGCCAAATAATAGCGCCATATAATAAAGCCAAATATTAGCGCCACATAATAGCGCCATATAATAGCGCCAAATCATAGTGTCATATAATAGCGCCAAATATAATAGCGCCAAATAATAGCGCCAATATATAGCACCAATATATAGCGCCAATAATAGCGCCAATATATTCATAGCACCATTCAATAGGGCCAAATAATAGCGCCATATAATAGCACCAAATATTAGCGCCAAATATTAGCGCAATATAATAGCGCTACATAATAGCACCATATAATATCGTCAAATAATAGCGCCATATAATAGCACCAAATATAATAGCGCCACATAATAGCGCTAGATAATAGCGCCAAATTATATCACCAAATAATAGCACCAAATATTTGGCGCCAAATATTCAAAATAGCGCCAAATAATAGTGCAAATAATATCACCAAATAATAGAGCCAAATATTCATAATAGCTCCAAATATTTGGCGCCATATATTCATAGTAGCCCCAAATGTTTTTTGGCACCAAAATATTCATAATAGCACCAAATAATAGCGCCAACAATAGCGTCAATATTTGGCGACAATATTTGGCCCCAATATATGAAGCTATTATTTGGCGCTAATTAATAGCGCTAGTATTTTAACATTCAATATATTTTCAGTGTTATTTTAACATTAAATATTATAGCTTCAAATATATTTTCAGTGTTATTTTAATATTCATAATATTACCAATATTTTAATAGCACAAATATTTTAATAGCGCCACTAATAGCACCAAAGAATGGCACCAAATATTATTTGGCACCAAATAATAGCGCCAAATAATAGTGCCAATATTTTTACATTCATTAATAGCGCCAAATATTCATAATAGTGCCAATATATTAATAGCAGCATATAATTTCGTCTAATAATAGCGCCAATTAATAGCCTCAAATAATTGCGCCAAATATTTGCGCCAAATAACTATGCCAAATAATAGTGCCAAAGAATAGCACCAAATATTTTTTGGCGGCTAATATTCATAATAGCGCCAAAAAATAATGCCAAGAAATAATGCTATATAATAGCGCCAATAATAACGCCGAATAATAGTGCCAATATATTCATAGCGCCAAATAATTAAGAAAATATATTAATAACATCCCCAATATATAATAGCGCAAAATAATAGCGACGGTATTTTCATAATAGTGTCAATATTATCTCCAATATATTCATAGCGCCATTTATTAATAATAGCACCAATATATTTATAGGGCCACATAATTGCACCTAATAATAGCGCCAAATAATTGCACCAAATAATTGCGCCAAATAATTGCGCCAAATAATTGCGCCAAATAATAGCGCCAATATTTTAACATTCATTAATAACGCCAAATATTCATAATAGCACCGATATATTAATAGCGCCAAATAATTGTGCCTAGTAATAGCACCAAAGAATAGCGCCAAATAATTGAGCCAAATGTTTGCGCCAAAAACTGCGCCAAATAATACCGCCAAATAATAGTGCCATATAATGGCGCCAAATATTTTTTGGTGCCAAATATTCATAATAGCGCCAAAAAATAGCGCCAAAAAATAGCGCCAATAATAGAGCCAATATATTCATAGCGCCAAATAATAGCACCAATATATTTCTAATAGCGCCAATATATAATAGCGTCAATATATTCATAATAGTGCCAATAATAGCGCCAATATATTCATAGCTCCCTTTATTCATAATAGCGCGAATATATGTATGGCGCAAAATAATATCCCCAAATAATAGCCCCAAATAATAGCGTCGAATAATTGCGCAAAATAATTGCGCCAAATAATTGCGCCTAATAACAGCGCCAAATAATAGCACCATGTAATAGCGCCAAATATATTTTGCCGCAAAATATATAAATCGCACCAATATATTGCACCAAATTATTGTACCAAATAATTGCACCAAATAATTGCGCCTAATAATAGCACCAAATAATAGCGCCATCTAATAGCGCCAAATATTTTTTAGCGCCAAATATTCATAACAGCGTCAAATAATAGCACCAAATAATAACGCCAATAATAGCATCAAATTATGGGACCAATAGTCGTGCCAATAATTGGCGCTATTATTTTGCGCCAAATAATAGATTCAATATTTAAACATTCAATAATAGCGCCAATAAAAGCGCCAATAATAGCACCACTAATAGCTCCAATTATGGCGCTACTATATCGCGCCAATAATAGCACCAATATATTCATAGCTCCATTTAATAGCGCCATATAATTGTGCCAAATATTGGCGTCATATAATAGTGCCATATTATAGCGCCAAATAATAGCGCCATATAGTAGAGCCAAATATAATAGCGCCAAATAATAGCACCATTATAGCGCCAATAATATCACCAATATATTCATAGCGCCATTTAATAGAGCCAAATAATAGCGCCATATAATAGTGCCAAATATTAGCGCCATATAATAGCGCGATATAATAGGTCATATAATAGCGCTAAATAATAGCACCAAATATTAGCGCCATATAATAGCACAATATAATAGCGCCAAATAATCGCGCCAAATAATAGCGTCATATAATAGCGACAAATAATATTGCCAAATAATAGCGCCAAATAATTTCGCCAAATAATAGCACCATATAATAGCGCCAAATAATAGCGCCAAATAATTGTGCTAAATAATTGCGCCAAATATTTGCGCCAAATAATTGCTCAAAATAATTGCGCCTAATAACAGCACCAAATAATAGCGCCATATAATAGCGCCAAATGTTTTTTGGTGCAAAATATATAAATAGCTCCAATATATTGAGCCAAATAATTGCATGAAATAATTGTGCCAAATACTTGGGCCTAATAATAGTGCCAAATAATAGCGCCATATGAAAGCGCCAAATAGTTTTTGGTGCCAAATATTCATAATGACACCAAATAATAGCGCCAAATAATTGCACCAATAATAGCATCAAATTAGAGCACCAATAATCGTGCCATTATTTGGCGCTATTATTTTGCGCCAAATTATAGCGCCAATATTTAAACATTCAATAATAGTCCCAATAAAAGCGCCGATAACAGCACCAATAATAGCGCCAATAATAGCACCAATATATTCATAGCACCATTTAATAGCGCCAAATAATAGCGACATATAATAACGCCAAATATTAGCGCAATATAATAGCGCCATATAATAGCGCCAAATCATAGCGCCATATAATAGCGACAAACATAATAGCGCCAATATATAGCACCAATATATAGCGCCAATAATAGCGCTAATATATTCATAGCACCATTTAATAGGGCCAAATAATAACGCCATATAATAGCACCAAATATTAGTGCCAAATATGAGCGTAATATAATAGCGCTACATAATAGCACCATATAATATCGTCAAATAATAGCGCCATATAATAGCACCAACTATAATAGTGCCACATAATAGCGCCAGATAATATCGCCAAATAATATCACCAAATAATATCACCAAATATTTGGTGCCAAATATTCAAAATAGCGCCAAATAATAACACAAATAATAGCACCAAATAATAGAGCCAAATATTCATAATAGCTCCAAATATTTGGCGCCATATATTCATAGTAGCGCCAAATGTTTTTTGGCGCCAAAATATTCATAATAGCGCCAAATAATAGTGCCAACAATAGCATCAATATTTGGCGCCAATATTTGGCACCAATATATGGCGCTATTATTTGGCGCCAAATAATAGCGCCAGTATTTTAACATTCAATATATTTTCAGTATTATTTTAACATTCAATATTATAACTTCAAATATATTTTCAGTGTTATTTTAATATTCATAATATCACCAATATTTTAATAGCACAAATATTTTAATAGCGCCACTAATAGCACCAAAGAATGGCGCCAAATATTATTTGGCGCCAAATAATTACGCCAAATAATAGTGACAATATTTTAACATTCATTAATAGCGCCAAATATTCATAATAGTGCCAATATATTAATAGCAGCATATAATTGCGCCTAATAATAGAGTCAAATAATAGCGCCAAATAATTGCGCCAATATTTGCGGCAAATAACTACGCCAAATAATAGTGCCAAAGAATAGCACCAAATATTTTTTGGCGGCTAATATTCATAATAGCGCCAAAAAATAGTGCCAAGAAATAATGCTATATAATAGCGCCAATAATAACGCCGAATAATAGCGCTAATATATTCATAGCACCAAATAATAATGAAAATATATTCATAATAGCGCCAATATATAATAGCTTCAAATAATAGCGACGGTATATTCATAATAGTGTCAATATTAGCGCCAATATATTCATAGCGCCATTTATTAATAATAGCGCCAATATATTTATAGTGCCAAATAATTGCGCCAAATAATAGCGCCAATATTTTAACATTCATTAATAGCACCAAATATTTATAATAGCACCGATATATTAATAGCACCAAATAATTGCGCCTAGTAATAGCGCCAAAGAATACCACCAAATAATTGAGCCAAATGTTTGCGCCAAAAACTGCGCCAAATAACAGCGCCAAATAATACCGCCAAATAATAGTGCCATATAATGGCGCCAAATATTATTTGGTGCCAAATATTCATAATAGCGCCAAAAAATAGCACCAATAATAGCGCCAATATATTCATAGCACCAAATAATATCACCAATATATTCCTAATAACGCCAATATATAATAGCGCCAATATATTCATAATAGCTCCAATAATAGTGCCAATAATAGCGCCAATATATTCATAGCTCCATTTATTCATAATAGCGCCAATATATTTATGGCGCAAAATAATAGCCCCAAATAATAGCCCCAAATAATAGCGCCAAATAATTGCGCAAAATAATTGCACCAAATAATTGTGCCAAATAATTGCGCGTAATAACAGCGCCAAATAATAGCACCATGTAATAGCGCCAAATATATTTTGGCGCAAAATATATAAATCGCACCAATATATTGCACCAAATTATTACGCCAAATAATTGCGCCAAATAATTGCGCCTAATAATAGCACCAAATAATAGCGCCAAATAATAGCGCCAATAATAGCATCAAATTATGGCACCAATAGTCGTGCCAATACTTGGCGCTATTATTTTGTGCCAAATAATAGCTTCAATATTTAAACATTCAATAATAGCACCAATAAAAGTGCCAATAACAGCACCAATAATAGCTCCAATTATGGCGCCATTATATCGCACCAATAATAGCACCAATATATTCATAGCGCCATTTAATAGCGCTATATAATTACGCCAAATATTGGCTTCATATAATAGCGCCATATAATAGCGCCAAATAATAGCGCCATATAGTAGAGCCAAATATAATAGCGCCAAATAATAGCATCATTATAGCGCCAATAATATCACCAATATATTCATAGCGCCATTTAATAGAGCCAAATAATAGCGCCATATAATAGCGCCAAATATTAGCGCCATATAATAGCGCGATATAATAGCGCCATATAATCTCGCTATATAATAGCACCAAATATTAGCGCCATATAATAGCGTGATATAATAGCGCCATATAATCGCGCCAAATAATAGCGCCATATAATAGCGCCAAATAATATTGCCAAATAATAGCGCCAAATAATTTCGCCAAATAATAGCACCAAATAATAGCGCCATATAATAGCACCATATAATAACCCCAAATAATAGCGCCATATAATAGCACCAAATATAATAGCACCAAATAATAGCGCCAATATATAGCGCCAATAATAGCGCCAATATATTCATAGCGCCATTTAATAGGGCCAAATAATAGCGCCATATAATAGCGCCAAATATTAGCACCATATAGTTGTGCCATATAATACCGTCGTATAATTGGGCTAAATAATAGCGCCATATAATAGGGCCAAATATAATAGCCCCAAATAATAGCACCAAATAATAGCACCAAATAATATTGCCAAATAATAGCGCCAAATATTTGGCGCCAAATATTCATAATAGTTCTAAATAATAGAGCCAAATAATAGCGCCAAATAATTGCGTTAAATAATAGTGCCAATAATAGCACCAAATAATAGAGCCAAATATTCATAATATCGCCAAATATTTGGCCCCACATATTCATAGTAACACCAAATATTTTTTGGCGCCAAATATTCATAATAGCGCCAAATAATAGCGCAAAATTATAGCGCCAATAAAAGCACCAAATAATAGCGCAAATAATAGTGCCAATATATGGCACCAATAATATTTGGCTCCAATATTTGGCGCTATTATTTGTCGCCAAATAATAGTGCCTATATTTTAACAATCAATAATAGCGCCAAATATTCATAATGGCACCAATATTTTAACATTCAATATATTTTCAATGTTATTTTAACATTCAATATAATAGCGCCAAATATATTTTCAGGGTTATTTTAATATTCATAATAGCGCCAATATTTTAATAGTAATAATATTTTAATAGCGCCAATAATAGCGCCAAATATATTTTAAGTGTTATTTTAATATTCATAATAGCGCTAATATTTTAGTAGTGCCAATATTTTAATAGCCCCAATAATAGTGCCAAATAATGGCGCCAAATAATAGCACCAAATAATAGCGTAAAAAAATACCACCAATATTTTAACATTCATTAATAGCATAAAATATTCATAATAGTGCCAATATATTAATAGCGGCAAATAATTGCGCTTACTAGTAGCGCCAAATAAAAGCGCCAAATAATTGCGCCAAATAATTGTACCAACTTACTGTGCCAAATAATTGCGCCAAATAATAGCTCCATATAATAGCGCCAAATATTTTTTGGCGCCAAATATTCATAATAGGGCAAAAAAAATCGCAAAAAAATAGCGCCATATAATAGCGCCAATTAAATTGCGCCAATATATTCATAGCGCCAAATAATAGCGCCAATATATTCATAATAGCGCCAATATATAATAGCGCCAAATAATAGCGCTAGTATACTCATAATAGTGCCAATATTAGCGCTAATATTTTCATAGCGCCATTTATTCATAATAACGCAAATATATTTATAGCGCCAAATAATTGCGCCTCATAATAGCGCCAAATAATTGCGCCAAATAATTGCGCCAAATAATAGATCCAATATTTTAACATTCATTAATAGCACCAAATATTCCTAATAGCGCCAATATATTAATAGCGCCAAATAATTGCGCCTAATAATAGTGCCAAATAACAGCGCCAAATAATTGCGCCCAATATTTTTTGGCACCAAATATTAATAATAGCGACAAAAAATAGCACCAAAAATAGCTCCATATAATAGCGCCAATCATAGCACCAAATAATAGCGCTAATAATAGCGCCAATATATTCATTGCGCCAAATAATAGCACTAATATATTCATAATAGCGGCTATATATTATAGCGCCAAATAATAGCGCGAGTATATTCATAATAGTGCCAATAATAGTGCCAATATATTCATAGCACCATTTATTCATAATAGCACCAATATATTTATAGCGCCAAATAATTTCACCTAATAATAGCGTCAAATAATTGCACCTAATAACTGTGCAAAATTATAGTGCCAAAATTTTAACATTCATTAATAGCGCCAAATATTCCTAATAGCGCCAATATATTAATAGCGCCAAATAAGTGCGCCTAATAATAGGGCCAAATAATAGTTCCAAATAAGTGCGCCAAATATTTGAGCCAAATAACTACGCCAAATAATAGCACCATATAATAGTGCTAAATATTTTTTGGTGCCAAATATTCATAATAGCGCCAAAAAATAGCACCAAAAAATAGCACAAAAAAATAGCTCCAATAGTAGTGCCAAATAATAGCGTCAATAATAGCACCAATATATTCAGAGCGCCAAAAAATAGCGCCAATATATTCATAATAGCGCCAATATATAATAGCGCTAAATAATAGCGCCAATATATTAATAATAGTACCAAAAATAGCGCCAATATATTCATAGTGCCATTTATTCATAATAGCACCAATATATTTACAGCGCAAAATAATTGCGCCTAATAATAGCGCCAAATAATAGAGCCAAATAATTGCGCCAAATAATTGCGCCAAAATAAATGAGCCAAATAATTGCACAAAATAATTGCGCCTAATAAAAGCGCCAAACAATAGCGCAAAATATTTTTTGGTGCAAAATATATAAATAGCGCCAATATATTGCGCCAAATAATTGTGTGAAATAATTGCGCCAAATACTTGCGTCTAATAATAGTGCCAAATAATAGCGCCATATAAAAGCGCCAAATAATTTTTCTCACCAAATATTCATAATAGCACCAAATAATAGCACCAATAATATCGTCAAATTATAGCACCAATAATCGTACCAATATTTGGCCCTATTATTTTGTGCCAAATTATAGTGCCAATATTTAAACATTCAATAATAGAGCCAATAAAAGCGCCGATAACAGCACCAATAATAGCGCCAATAATAGCGCCATATAATACCGCCAAATATTAGTGCCATATAATAGCGCCATATAATAGCGCCAATTTATATCACCAATAATAGCGCCAATATATTCATAGCACCATTTAATAGGGCCAAATAATAGCGTCATATAATAGCACCAAATATTAGCACCAAATATTAGCGACAATTAATAGCGTTACATAATAGCGCCATATAATAGCGCCGTATAATAGCTTCAAATATAATAGCGCCACATAATAGTGCCAGATAATAGCGCCAAATAATATCACCAAATAATAGCACCAAATATTTGGTGCAAAATATTTATAATAGCGCCAAATAATAGCGCAAATAATAGTACCAAATAATAGAGCCAAATATTCAGATTAGCTCAAAATATTTGGTGCCATATATTCAAAGTAGCGTCAAATGTTTTTTGGTTCCAAATATTCATAATAGTGCCAAATAATAGCGCCAATAAAAGAGGAAAATAATAGCGGCAATAATAGCATTAATATTTGGCGCCAATATTTGGTGCCAATATATGGCGCTATTATTTGGCGCCAAATAATAGCGCCCGTATTTTGACATTCAATATATTTTCAGTTTTATGTTAACATTCAATATTATAGCGTCAAATATATTTTCAGTGTTATTTTAATATTCATAATATCACCAATATTTTAATAGCACAAATATTTTAATAGCGCCAATAATAGCACCAAAGAATTGCGCCAAATAATATTTGGTGCCAAAAAATAGCACCAAATAATAGTGCCAATATTTTAATATTATTAATAGCTCCAAATATTCATAATAGTGCAAATATATAAATAGAAACATATAATTGCGCCTAATAATAGTGTCAAATAATAGCGCCAAATATTTGCGCCAAATATTTGCGCCAAATAATTGCGCCAAATAATAGTGCCAAATAATAGTGCCAAATATTTTTGGGCGGCTAATATTCATAATAGCGCTAAAAAATAGCGCCAAGAAATAGTGCTATATAATAGCGCCAATAATAACGCCGAATAATAGCACCAATAATAGCGCCAATATATTCACAGTGCCAAATAATAACGCCAATATATTCATAATAGCGCCAATATATAATAGCGCCAAATAATAGCAACGGTATATTCATAATAGGTTCAATATTAGCGCCAATATATTCATAGCGCCATTTATTCATAATAGCTCCAATATATTTATAGCGCCAAATAATTGCGCCAAATAATTGCGCCAAATAATTGCGCCAAATAATTGCTCCAAATAATTGCACCAAATAATAGCGCCAAATAATAGCGCCAATATTTTAACATTCATTAATAACACCAAATATTCATAATAGCACCGATATATTAATAGCGCCAAATAATTGCGCCTAGTAATAGCGCCAAATAATTGAGCCAAATGTTTGCGCCGAATAACTGCGCCAAATAATATAGCCACATAATAGTGCAATATAATGGCACCAAATATTTTTTGGTGCCAAATATTCATAATAGCGCCAAAAAATAGTGCCAAAAAATAGCGCCAATAATAGCGCCAATATATTCATAGTGCCTAATAATAGCGCCAATATATTCAAAATAGTGCCAATATATAATAGCGCCAATATATTCATAATAGTGCCAATAATAGTGCCAATAATAGTGTCAATATATTCATAGCTCCATTTATTCATAATAGCGCCAATATATTTATGGCGCAAAATAATAGCCCCAAATAATAGCGCCAAATAATTGCGCAAAATAATTGCTCCAAATAATTGTGCCAAATAATTGCGCCTAATAACAGCGCCAAATAATAACACCATGTAATAGCGCCAAATATTTTTTGGCACAAAATATATAAATAGAATCAATATATTGCATCAAATAATTAAGCCAAATAATTGCGCCAAATAATAGCGCCAATATATTAACATTCATTAATAGCACCAAATATTTATAATAGCACCGATATATTAATGGCGCCAAATAATTGCGCCGAGTAATAGCGCCAAAGAATACCGCCAAATAATTGAGCCAAATGTTTGCACCAAAAACTGCACCAAATAAAAGCGCCAAATAATACCGCCAAATAATAGTGCCATATAATGGTGCCAAATATTTTTTGGTGCCAAATATTCATAATAGCGCCAAAAAATAGCGCCAAAAAATAGTGCCAATAATAGCGCCAATATATTCATAGCGCCAAATAATAGCACCAATATATTCCTAATAGCGCCAATATATAATAGCGCCAATATATTCATAATAGTGTCAATAATAGTGCCAATAATAGTGCCAAATAATTGCGCCTAATAACAGCGCCAAATAATAGCACCATGTAATAGCACCAAATATATTTTGGCGCAAAATATATAAATCACACCAATATATTGCACCAAATTATTGCGCCAAATAATTACGCCAAATAATTGCGCCAAATAATTGCGCCTAATAATAGCACCAAATAATAGCGCCAAATTATAGCGCCAATAATAGCATCAAATTATGGCACCAATAGTCGTGCCAATACTTGGCGCTATTATTTTGCGCCAAATAATAGCTTCAATATTTAAACATTCAATAATAGCGCCAATAAAAGCGCCAATAACAGCACCAATAATAGCTCCAATTATGGCGCCATTATATCGCGCCAATAATAGCACCAATATATTCATAGCGCCTTTTAATAGCGCCATATAATTGTGCCAAATATTGGCCAAATATAATAGCGCCATATAATAGTGCCAAATAATAGCGCCATATAGTAGAGGCAAATATAATAGCGCCAAATAATATTGCCATTATAACGCCAATAATATCACTAATATATTCATAGCGCCATTTAATAGAGACAAATAATAGCGCCATATAATATCGCGATATAATAGCGCCATATAATCGCGCTATATAATAGCACCAAATATTAGCGCCATATAATAGCGCGATATAATAGCGCCATATAATCGCGCCAAATAATAGCGCCATATAATAGCGCCAAATAATATTGCCAAATAATTGCGCCAAATAATTTCGCCAAATAATAGCATTAAATAATAGCGCCATATAATAACACCATATAATAACCCCAAATAATAGCACCATATAATAACGCCAAATATAATAGCACCAAATAATTGCGCCAATATATTCATAGCGCCATTTAATAGGGCCAAATAATAGCACCACATAATAGCACCAAATATTAGCACCATATAGTTGTGCCATATAATACCGCCATATAATTATGCTAAATAATAGCGCCATATAACAGGGCCAAATATAATAGCCCCAAATAATATCATCAAATAATAGCACCAAATAATATCGCCAAATAATAGCGCCAAATATTTGGGGCCAAATATATATAATAGTTCCAAATAATAGCGCCAAATAATAGCACCAAATTATTGCGTTAAATAATAGTGCCAATAATAGTGCCAAATAATAGAGCCAAATATTCATAATAGCGCAAAATATTTAGCCCCACATATTCATAGTATCACCAAATATTTTTTGGCGCCAAATATTCATAATAGCGCCAAATAATAGCGCAAAATTATAGTGCCAAAAAAAGCGCCAAATAATAGCGCAAATAATAGCGCCAATATATGGCACCAATAATATTTGGCTCCAATATTTGGCGCTATTATTTGGCGCCAAATAATAGTGCCAATATTTTAACAATCAATAATAGTTCCAAATATTCATAATGGCACCAATATTTTAACATTCAATATATTTTCAATGTTATTTTAACATTCATTATAATAGCGCCAAATATATTTTCAGTGTTATTTTAATATTCATAATAGCGCTAATATTTTAGTAGCGCCAATATTTTAATAGCGCCAATAATAGTGCCAAATAATGGCGCCAAATAATAGCACCAAATAATAGCGCAAAAAAATAGCGCCAATATTTTAACATTCATTAATAGCACCAAATATTCATAATAGTGCCAATATATTAATAGCGGCAAATAATTGCGCTTACTAGTAGCTCCAAATAAAAGCGCCAAATAATTGCGCCAAATAATTGCACCAAATAACTGCGCCAAATAATTGCGCCAAATAATAGCTGCATATAATAGCGCGAAATATTTTTTGGCACCAAATATTCATAATAGGGAAAAAAAATAGTGCAAAAAAATAGCGCCATATAATAGCGCCAATTAAATTGCCCCAATATATTCATAGCACCAGATAATAGCGTCAATATATTCATAATAGCGCCAATATATAATAGCGTCAAATAATAGCGCCAGTATACTAATAATAGTGCCAATATTAGCGCTAATATTTTTATAGCGCCATTTATTCATAATAACGCCAATATATTTATAGCGCCAAATAATTGCGCCTCATAATAGCGTAAAATAATTGCGCCAAATAATAGATCCAATATTTTAACATTCATTAATAGCGCCAAATATTCCTAATAGCGCCAATATATTAATAGCGCCAAATAATAGCGCCAAATATTTGCGCCCAATATTTTTTGGCACCAAATATTCATAATAGCGACAAAAAATAGCGCCAAAAAATAGCTCCATATAATAGCGCCAATCATAGCACCAAATAATAGCGCTAATAATAGCGCCGATATATTCATTGCGCCAAATAATAGCACCAATATATTCATAATAGCAGATATATATTTTAGCGCCAAATAATAGCGCCAGTATATTCATAATAGTGCCAATAATAGTGCCAATTTATTCATAGCACCATTTATTAATAATAGTGCCAATATATTTATAGCACCAAATAATTGCATCTAATAACTGTGCCAAATTATAGTGCTAATATTTTAACATTCATTAATAGTGCCAAATATTCCTAATAGCGCCAATATATTAATAGCGCCAAATAAGTGCGCCTAATAATGGGGCCAAATAATAGTGCCAAATAAATGCGCCAAATATTTGAGCCAAATAACTGCGCCAAATAATAGCACCATATAATAGTGCCAAATATTTTTTGGCGCCAAATATTCATAATAGCGCCAAAAAATAGCGCCATAAAATAGCACCAAAAAATAGCGCCAATAATAGTGCCAAATAATAGCGCCAATAATAGTGCCAATATATTTAGAGCGCCAAAAAATAGCGCCAATATATTCATAATAGCGCCAATATATAATAGCGCTAAATAATAGTGCCAATATATTCATAATAGTACCAATAAAGTGCCAATATATTCATAACTCCATTTATTCATAATATCACCAATATATTTATAGCGCTAAATAATTGCGCCTAATAATAGCGCCAAATAATATAGCCAAATAATTGCGCCAAATAATTGAGCCAAATAATTGCGCAAAATAATTGCGCCTAATAACAGCGCCAAATAATAGCGTCATATAATAGCGCCAAATATTTTTTGGCGCAAAATATATAAATAGCGCCAATATATTGCGCCAAATAATTGTGCGAAATAATTGCACCAAATACTTGCACCTAATAATATCGCCAAATAATAGCGCCATATAAAAGCGCCAAATATTTTTTGGCGCCAAATATTCATAATAGCACCAAATAATAGCGCCAAATAATAGCACCAATAATAGCGTCAAATTATAGCACCAATAATCGTGCCAATATTTGGCGCTATTATTTTGTGCCAAATTATAGCGCCAATATTTAAACATTCAATAATAGCGCCAATAAAAGCGCCGATAACAGCACAAATAATAGCGCCAATAATAGCACCAATATATTTATAGTTCCATTTAATAGCGCCAAATAATTGCGCCATATAATAGCACCAAATATTAGCGCCATATAATAGCGCCATATAATAGTGCCAAATCATAGCGCCAAATATAATAGCACCAAATAATAGCGCCAATATATAGCACCAATAATAGCGCCAATATATCCATTGCACCATTTAATAGGGCCAAATAATAGCGCCATATAATAGCGCCAAATATTAGCGCCAAATATTAGCGATATTTAATAGCGCTACATAATAGCGCCATATAATAGCGCCAAATAATAGCGCCGTATAATAGCTTCAAATATAATAGCACCACATAATAGTGCCAGATAATAGCGCCAAATAATATCACCAAATAATAGCACCAAATATTTGGCACAAAATATTTATAATAGCACCAAATAATAGCGCAAATAATAGCACCAAATAATAGAGCCAAATATTCATAATAGCTCCAAATATTTGGTGCCATATATTCATAGTAGCGTCAAATGTTTTTTGGTGCCAAATATTCATAATAGCGCCAAATAATAGCGCCAATAAAAGTGGAAAATAATAGCGGCAATAATAGCGTCAATATTTGGCGCCAATATATGGCGCTATTATTTGGCGCCAAATAATAGCGCCAGTATTTTGACATTCAATATATTTTCAGTGTTATTTTAACATTCAATATTATAGCGCCAAATATATTTTCAGTGTTATTTTAATATTCATAATATCACCAATATTTTAATAGCACAAATATTTTAATAGCGCCAGTAATAGCACCAAACAATTGCGCCAAATATTATTTGGTGCCAAATAATAGCACCAAATAATAGTGCCAATATTTTAACATTCATTAATAGCTCCAAATATTCATAATAGTGCCAATATATTAATAGCAGCAAATAATTGCGCCTAATAATAATGTCAAATAATAGCGGCAAATAATTGCGCCAAATATTTGCGCCAAATAACTGCGCCAAATAATAGTGCCAAGTAATAGTGCCAAATATTTTTGGGCGGATCATTTTCATAATAGCGCCAAAAAATAGCGATAAGAAATAGTGCTATATAATAGCGCCAATAATAACGCCGAATAATAGCACCAATAATAGCGCCACTATATTTAAAGCGCCAAATAATAACGCCAATATATTCATAATAGAGCCAATATATAATAGCGCCAAATAATAGCGACAGTATATTCATAATAGGGTCAATATTAGCGCCAATATATTCATAGCTCCATTTATTCATAATAGCGCCAATATATTTATAGCGCCGAATAATTGCGCCAAATAATTGCGCCAAATAATTGCGGCAAATAATAGCGCCAAATAATAGTGCCAATATTATAACATTCATTAATAATGCCAAATATTCATAATAGCACTGATATATTAATAGCGCCAAATAATTGCGCCTAGTAATTGCGCCAAATAATAGCGCCAAATAATTGAGCCAAATGTTTGCGCCAAATAACTACGCCAAATAATACAGCCAAATAATAGTGCCATATAATGGCACCAAATATTTTTTGGTGCCAAATATTCATAATAGCGCAAAAAAATAGTGCAAAAAAATAGCGCCAATATATTCATAGTGCCAATATATTCAAAATAGCGCCAATATATAATAGCGCCAATATATTCATAATAGTGCCACTAATAGTGCCAATAATAGCACCAATATATTCATAGATCCATTTATTCATAATAGCGCCAATATATTTATGGCGCAAAATAATAGCCCCAAATAATAGCGCCAAATAATTGCACAAAATAATAGCACCAAATAATTGTGCCAAATAATTGCACCTAATAACAGCGCCAAATAATAACACCATGTAATAGCGCCAAATATTTTTTGGCACAAAATATATAAATAGAACCAATATATTGCATCAAATAATTGCGCCAAATAATTGCGCCAAATAATTGCGCCAAATAATAGCGCCAAATAATAGCGCCATCTAATAGCGCCAAATATTTTTTAGCCCCAAATATTAATAATAGTGCCAAATAATACCTCCAAATATTAGCGCCAAATAATTGCGCCAATAATAGCGTCAAATTATGGGGCCAATAATCGTGCCAATACTTGTTGCTATTATTTTGCGCCAAATAATAGCTTCAATATTTAAACATTCAATCATAGCGCCAATAAAAGCACCAATAACAGCACCAATAACAGCGCCATTATATAGCGCCAATAATGGCAACAATATATTCAGAGCGCCATTTAATAGCGCCATATAATTGCGCCAAATATTGGCGCCATATAATAGCGCCAAATAATAGCGCCATATAGTAAAGCCAAATATAATAGCGCCAAATAATAGCGCCATTATAATGCCAATAATATCACAAATATATTCATAGCGCCATTTAATAGGGCCAAATAATAGAGCCATATAATAGTGCCAAATATTAGCACAATATACTAGCGCGATATAATAGCGCCATATAATAGCGTCATATAATAGCGCCAAATAATAGAGCCATATAATAGCGCCAAATAATAGCGCCAAAAAATTTCTCCAAATAAGAGTACCAAATATTTGGTGCCAAATATTCATAATTGCGCCAAAAATATCCCCAAATAATAGCGCAAAAATTGGCGCCAAATAATAGCGTCAAATAAAAGCGCCAATAAAAGCGCCAAATAATTTTGCCAATAATAGATCCAATATTTTAAAATTCAATAATAGAGCGAAATATTCATAATAGAGCAAATATTTTATAATTCAATATATTTTCATTGTTATTTTAACATTCAATATAATAACGCCAAATATATTTTCAGTTTTATTTTAATATTCATAATAGCGCCAATATTTTAATAGCCCAATAATAGTGCCAAATAATAGCGCCAAATATTATTTGACACCAAATAATAGCACCAAATAATAGCGCCAAAAAATAGCGTCAATATTTTAACATTCATTAATAGAACCAAATATTCATAATAGCTCCAATATATTAATAGCGGCAAATAATTGCGCCTAATAATACCGCTAAATAATAGCGCTAAATAATTGGGCCAAATAACTGCGCCAAATAACTGCGCCAAAAAATAGCGCCTTATAATAGCGCCAAATATTTGTTGGCGCCAAATATTCATAATAGCGCCAAAAATAACGCCAAAAAATAGCGTCATATAATAGCGCAATATAGCGTCAAATTATGGCGCCAATAATCGCACCAATATTTGGCGCCAATATTTGGCGCTATTATTTTGCACCAAATAATAGCGCCAATATTTAAACATTCACTAATAGTGCCAATAACATTTCCAATAACAGCACCAATAATAGCGCCATTATATAGCGCCAATATATTCATAGTGTCATTTAATAGCGCCAAATAATAGCACCATATAATAGCGCCAAATATTGGCGCCATATAATAGCCCCATATAATAGGGCCATATAGTACCACCAAATATAATAGTGCCAAATAATAGCACCAATATATAGCGCCAATAATATCACCAATATATTCATAGCACCATTTAATAGGGTCAAATAAAAGCACCGTATAATAACGCCAAATATTAGCACCATATAATAGTGCGATATAATAGCGCCATATAATAACACCAAATAATAGTGCCATATAATAGTGCCAAATATAATAGCGCTAAATAATAGTGCCAAATAATTTTGCCAAATATTAGCGCCATATATTCGTAGTAGCGCCAAATATTTTTTGGCACCAAATATTCATAATAGCGCCAAATTATAGCGCCAATAAAAGCACCAAATAATAGCGCCAATAATAGCACTAATATTTGGCGCCAATAGTATATGGCACCAATATTTGGCGCTATTATTTGGTGCCAAATAATTATGCCAATATTTTAACAATCAATAATAGCGCCAAATATTCATAATAGCATCAATATTTTGACATTCAATATATTTTTAGTGTTATTCTAACATTCAATATAATAGCGCGAGATATATTTTCAGTGTTATTTTAATATTCATAATAGCACCAACATTTTAATAGCGCCAATATTTTAATATCGCCAATAATAACGCCAAATAATAGCACCAAATATTTTTTAGCGCCAAATAATAGTGCCAATATTTTAACATTCATTAATAGCGCCAAATATTCATAATAGCGCTAATATATTAATAGCGGCAAATAATTACGCCTAATAATAGCGCAAAATAATAGAGCCAAATAATTAAGCCAAATAACTGCGTCAAATAATAGCGCCAAATAATTGCATCAATATATTCATAATAGCGCCAATAAATAATAGTGCCAAATAATAGCCCCAGTATATTCATAATAGTGCCAATAATAGCGCCAATATATTCATAGCGCCATTTATTCATAATAGCGGCAATATATTTATAGCCCCAAATAATTGTGCCTAATAATAGTGCCAAATAATTGAGCCAAATAATTGCGCCAAATAATAGGTCGAATATTTTAACATTCATTAATATCGCCAAATATTCATAATAGCGCCAATATATTAATAGCGCAAATAATTACGCCTAATAATAGGGCCAAAAAATAGCGCCAAATAATTGCTCCAAATAATAGCACCAAATAACAGCGCCAAATAATAGCATCATATAATAGCGCCAAATATTTTTTGGTGCCAAATAATCATAATAACGCCAAAAAATAGCGCCAAATAATAGCGCCAAAAAATAGCACCAATAATAGCGCTAATATATTCGTAGCACCAAATAATAGCACCAATATATTCATAATAGCGCCAATATATAATTGCGCCAAATAATAGCGCCAAATAATAGCGCCAAATAATAGTGCCAAATATTTGCGCCAAATATTTGCGCAAAATAACTGCGCCATATAATAGCGCCAAATAATTTTTGGCACCAAATATTCATAATAGCGCCAAAAAATAGAGCAAAAAAATAGCCACAAATAAAAGCGCAAATAATAGCACCGAATAATAGCACCAATATATTCATAGCGCCAATATATTCATAATAGTGCCAATTTATAATAGCGCCAAATAATAGCGCCAATATATTCATAATAGTGCCAATAATAGCGCCAATATATTCATAGCACCATTTATTCATAATAGCGCCTATATATTTATAGCGCAAAATAATTGTGCCTAATAATAGCGCCAAATAATTGAGCCAAATAATTGTGGCAAATAAGTGCGCTAAATAATTGCGCAAAATAATTGCGCCTAATAACAGCGCCAAATATTTTTTGGCACAAAATATATAAATAGCACCAATATATTGTGCCAAATAATTACACCAAATAATTGCGCCTAATAATAGCGGCAAATAATAGCGCCAGATATTTTTTAGCACCAAATATTAACAATAGCGCCAAATTATAGCGCCAAATAATAGCGCCAATAATAGCGTCAAATTATGGCATCAATAATCGCGCCAATATTTGGCACAAAATAAAAGCGCCAATATTTAAACATTCAATAATAGCGCCAATAAAAGCGCCAATAACAGCGTAAAATATTATTTGGCGCCAAACAATAGCGCCAAATAATAGCTCCAATATTTTAACATTCATTAACAGCGCCAAATATTCATAATAGTGCCAATATATTAATAGCAACATATAATTGGGCCTAATAATAGCGCCAAATATTTGCGCCAAATAACTGCGCCAAATAATAGTGCCAAATAATAGCCCCAAATATTTTTTGGCACCTAATATTCATAATAGCGCCAAAAAATAGCGCCAAAAAATAGTGCCATATAATAGCGCCAATAATAACGCCAAATAATAGCGCCAATAATAGCGCCAATATATTCATAGTGGCAAATAATAGCGCCAATATATTCATAATATCACCAATATATAATAGCGCCAAATAATAGCGACACTATATTCATAATAGTGCCAATATTAGCACCAATATATTCATAGCGCCATTAATTCATAATAGAACAAATATATTTATAGCGCCAAATAATTGCGCCTAATAATAGAGCCAAATAATAGCGCCAAATAATTGCGCCAAATAATAGCACCAATATTTTAACATTCATTAATAGCACCAAATATTCATAATAGCACCGATATATTAATATTGCCAAATAATTGCGCCTAGAAATAGCGCCAAATAATTGAGCCAAATGTTTGCGCCAAATAATATGGCAAAATAATAGTGCCATATAATGACGCCAAATATTTTTTGGCGCCAAATATTCATAATAGTGCCAAAAAATAGCGCAAACAAATAGCCCCAAAAAATAGTGCCAATAATAGCGCCAATATATTCATAGCACCAAATAATAGCGCCAATATATTCATAAGAGCGCCAATATATAATAGTGCAAATATATTCATAATAGTGCCAATAATAGTGCCAATAATAGCGCCAATATATTCATATCTCCATTTATTTATAATAGCGCCTATATATTTATAGCGCCAAATAATAGTGTCAAATAATAGCCCCAAATAATAGCTCCAAATAATTGTGCAAAATAATTGTGCCAAATAATTGTGCCAAATAATTGCGCCTAATAACAGCGCCAAATAATAGCACCATGTAATAGTGCCAAATGTTTTTTGGTGGAAAATATATAAATAACACCAATATATTGCACCAAATAATTGCGCCAAATAATTGCACCAAATAATTGCGCCAAATAATTGCGCCTAATAATAGCACCAAATAATAGCATCATGTAATAGCGCCAAATATTTTTTAGCACCAAATTATGGTGCCAATAATCACGCCAATATTTGGTGCTATTATTTTGCGCCAAATAATAATGTCAAATTATGGCACCAATAATCGTGCCAATATTTGGCGCTATTATTTTGCGCCAAATACTAGCACCAATATTTAATCATTAAATAATAGCACCAATAAAAGCGCCAATAACAGCACCAATAATAGCGCCAATAATGGCGCCATTATATAGCACCAATAATAGGACCAATATATTCAAAGCGCCATTTAATAGTGCCTTATAATTGCGCCAAATATTGGCGCCATATAATAGCGTCATATAATAGCGCCATATAATATCGCCATATAATAGCACCATTATAGCGCCAATAATGTCACCAATATATTCATGGAGCCATTTAATAGGGCCAAATAATATCGCCATATAATAGGGCCAAATATTATCGCTATATAATAGCACAATATAATAGCGCCACATAATCAGCCAAATAATAGCGCCATATAATAGCGCCAAATAATAGCAACAAATAATAGCGCCAAATAATTTCGCCAAATAATAGCACCAAATATTTGGTGCCAAATCTTCATAATTGCGCCAAATAATAGCGCAAATAATAGCACCAATAATGGCACCAAATAATAGAGCCAAATATTCATAATAGCGCCATATATTTGGCGCCATATATTCATAGTAGCACCAAATATATTTTGGTGCCAAATATTCATAATAGCGCCAAATAATAGCGTCAAATTATTGCGCCAATAAAAGCGCCAAATAATTGTGCCAATAATAGCACCAATATTTGGCGCCAATAATATTTGGCGCCAATATTTGGCGCTATTATTTGGCACCAAATAATAGCGCCAATATTTTAACATTCAATAATAGTGCTAAATATTCATAATAGCGCCAATATTTTAAAATTTAATATATTTTCAGTGTTATTTTAACATTCAATATAATAGCGCCAAATATATTTTCAGTGTTATTTTAATATTCATAATAGCGCCAATATTTTAATAGCGCCAATATTTTAATAGCCCCAATAATAGTGCCAAATAATAGCGCCAAATATTATTTGACACCAAATAATAGCGCCAAATAATAGCGCCAAATAATAGCGCCAAAAAATAACACCAAAAAATAGCGCCAATATTTTAACATTCATTAATAGCACCAAATATTCATAATAGCTCCAATATATTAATAGCGGCAAATAATTGCACCTAATAATAGTGCCAAATAATTGGGCCAAATAATTGGACCAAATAACTACGCCAAATAACTGTGCTAAATAATACCGCCAAATATTTTTTGGCGCCAAATATTCATAATAGCGCCAAAAAATAGCGCCAAAAAATAGTGCCATATAATAGTGCCAAATATTTTTTGGCACCAAGTATTCATAATAGCGCCAAATAATAGCGCCAATAATAGCGTCAAATTATGGCGCCAATAATCGCACCAATATTTGGCGCCAATATTTGGCACTATTATTTTGCGCCAAATAATAGCGCCAATATTTAAACATTCAATAATAGTACCAATAACAGAACCCATAATAGCACCATTATATAGCGCCAATAATAGCGCCAATATATTAATAGCGCCATTTAATAGCGCCAAATAATAGCACCATATAATAGCGCCAAATATTGGCGCCATATAATAGCCCCAAATAATAGCGCCAAATAATAGCGCCATATAGTATAACCAAATATAATAGCGCCAAATAATAACACCAATATATAGTGCCAATAATATCGCCAATATATTCAAAGCGCCATTTAATAGGGCCAAATAATAGCGCCATATAATAGCGCGATGTAATAGCGCCATATAATAGCACCAAATAATAGCACCAAATAAGAGCGTCAAATATAATAGAGCCAAATAATAGCGCCTAATAATTTCGCCAAATAATAGCACTTAATAATTTGGCCAAATAATAGCGCCATATATTCATAGTAGCACCAAATATTTTTTGGCACCGAATATTTATAATTGCCCCAAATAATAGCGCCAAATAATAGCGCCAATAAAAGTGCCAAATAATAACACCAATAATAGCACTAATATTTGGCGCCAATAATATTTGGCGCTATTATTTGGCGCCAAATAATAGCGCCAATATTTTAACATTCAATAATAACCCCAAATATTCATAATAGCGCCAATATTTTAAAATTCAATATACTTTCAGTGTTATTTTAACATTCAATATAATAGCGCCAAATATATTTTCAGTGTTATTTTAATATTCATAATAGCATCAAAATTTTAATAGCGCCAATATTTTAATAGCACCAATAATATTGCCAAATAATAGCACCAAATATTATTTGGCACCAAATAATAGAGCCAAATAATAGCACCAATATTTTAACATTCATTAATTGCGACAAATATTCATAATAGCGCTAATATATTAATAGCGGCAAATAATTGCGCCTAATAATAGCGCCAAATAATAGCGTTAAATAATTAAGCCAAATAATTGCACCAAATATCTGTGCCAAATAATAGCCCCATATAATAGCGCCAAATATTTTTTGGCACCAAATAATCATAATAGCGAAAAAAATAATGCCAAAAAATAGCGCCATATAATAGCGCAAATAATAGTGCCAATAATAGCGCCATTATATTCATAGCGCCAATAATAGTGACAATATATTTATAGCACCAATAATAGTGCCAGTATATTCATAGCGCCAATTATTCATAATAGCGGCAATATATTTATAGAGCCAAATAATTGCACCTAATAATAACGCCAAATAATTGTGCCAAATAATAGCGCTAATATTTTTACATTCATTAATATCGCCAAATATTCATAATAGCGCCAATATATTTATAGCGCCAAATAATTGCGCCTAATAATAGCGCAAAAAAATAGCGCCAAATAACTACGCAAAATAAAAGCGCCAAATAATAGCGTCATATAATAGCGCCAAATATTTTTTGGCACCAAATATTCATAATAACGCCAAAAAATAGCGCCAAAAAATAGCACCAAATAATAGTGCCAAAAAATACACCAATAATAGCGCCAATATATTCATAGCCCCAAATAATAGCATCAATATATTCATAATAACGCTAATATATAATTGTGCCTAATAAGAGTGCCAAATAATAGTGCCAAATAATTGCGCCAAATATTTGCGCCAAATAACTGCGCCAAATAATAGCGTCATATATAGTGCCAAATATTTTTTGGCACCAAATATTCATAATAGCTCCAAAAAATAGTGCCAAAAAATAGCGGCAAATAATAGCGCCAATCATAGCGCCAAATAATAGCGCCAATATATTCATAGCGCCAAATAATAGCGCCAATATATTCATAATAGTGCAAATTTATAATAGTGCCAAATAATAGCGCCAATATATTCATAATAGTGCCAATAATAGCGCCAATATATTCATAGCGCCATTTATTCATAATAGCGCCTATATATTTTTAGCGCAAAATTATTGTGCCTAATAATAGCGCCAAATAATAGGGCCAAATAATTGAGCCAAATAATTGTGCCAAATAAGTGCGCCAAATAATTGCTTAAAATAATTGCGCCTAATAACAGCGCCAAATACTAGCTCTATAAAATAGCGCCAAATATTTTTTGGTGAAAAATATATAAATAGCACCAATATATTGAGCCAAATAATTGCACCAAATAATTGCGACTAATAATAGCGCCAAATAATAGCGCCGAATATTTTTTGGCGCCAAATATTAATAATAGCGCCAAATAATAGCGCCAATAATTGTGTCAAATTACGACATCAATAATCGCGGTAATATTTGGTGCCAATATTTTGCGTCAAATAATAGCGCCAATATTTGAACTTTCAATAATCGCACCAATAAAAGCGCCAATAACAGCACCAATAATAGCGCAAATAATGGCACCAATATATCGCGCCAATAAAAGCGCCAATATATTCATAGCGCCATTTTATAGCGCCAAATAATAGCACCATTTAATAGCACCAAATATTAGCGCCATATAATAGCGCCATATAGTAGTGCCATATAAAAGCGCCATATAATAGAGCCAAATAATAGCGCTATATAATAGGGCCAAATATAATATCGCCAAATAATCACGCCAATATATAGTGCCAATAATAGCGGCAAATAACTGCGCCAAATAATAGTGCCAAATAATAGCTCCAAATATTTTTTGGCGCCAAATATCCATAATAGCGCCAAATAATAGCGCCAATAAAAGCGCCAAATAATAGCTCCAATATTTGGTGCTAATATTTGGCCCCAATAATATTTGGCGCCCATATTTGGCACCAATAATATTTGGTGCCAATATTTGGTGCTATTATTTGGCGCCAAATAATAGCGCCAATATTTTAACATTCAATAATAGCGCCAAATAGTCATAATAGCACCAATATTTTAACATTCAATATATTTTCAGTGTTATTTTAACATTCAATATAATAGAGCCAAATATATTTTCAGTGTTATTTTACTATTCATAATAGCGCCAATATTTTAATAGCGCTAATATTTTAATAGCACCAATAATAGTGCCAAATAAGAGCGCCAAATATAATTTGGTGCCAAATACTAGCGTAAAATAATAGTGCTAAAAAATAGCGCCAATATTTTAACCTTCATTAATAGCGCCAAATGTTCATAATAGCGCCAATATATTAATAGCGGAAAATAATTGCGCCTAATAATAGGGCCAAATAATAGCGCTAAATAATTACGCCAAATATTTGCGCTAAATAATTTTTGGCACCAAATATTCATAATAGCGCCAAAAAATAGCGCAAAAAAATAGCGCCAAATAATAGCTCCAATATATTCATAATAGCGCCAATATATTATAGCACCAAATAATAGCGCCAATAATAGCGCCAATATATTCATAGCACCATTAATTTATAATAGCACCAATATATTTATAGGGCCAATTAATTGCGCCTAATAATAGTGTCAAATTATTGCGCCAAATAATTGCTCCAAATAATAGTGCCAATATTTTAACATTCATTAATAACACAAAATATTCATAATGGCGCCAATATATTAATAGTGCCAAATAAGTAATCCTAATAATAGCGCCAAATAATAGCGTCAAATAAGTGCGCCAAATATTTGAGCCAAATAACTGCGCAAATTATAGTGCCAAAAATTAGCAACATATAATAGCGCCAAATATTTTTTGGCGCCAAATATTCATAATAGTGCCAAAAAATAGTGCCAATATATTCGTAATAGTGCCAATAATAGCAACAATAATAGCTCCATTTATTCATAATAGCGCCAATATATATATAGTGCAAAAATAATTGCGCTTAATAATAGCCTCAAATAATAGCACCAAATAATTACGCCAAATAATTGTGCCAAATAATTGCGCCATATAATTGCGCCTAATAACAGCGCCAAATAATAGCGGCATATAATAGCGTCAAATATCTTTTGGCGGAAAATATATAAATAGCGCCAACTTATTGCGCCAAATAATTGCACCAAATAATTGCGCCAAATACTTGCGCCTAACAATAGTGCCAAATAATAGCGCCATATAAAAGCGCCAAATATTTTTTAGCGCCAAATATTCATTATACCGCCAAATAATAGCACCAAATAATAGCACCAATAATAGCATCAAATTATGACGCCAATAATCATGCCAATATTTTGCGATATTATTTTGCACCAAATTATAGCGCGAATATTTAAACATTCAATAATCGCGCCAATAAAAGCACCAATAACAGCACCAATAAGAGCACCAATATATTCATAGTGCCATTTAATAGCGCTAAATTATATCACTATATAATAGCACCAAATATTAGTTCCATATAATAGCCCCATATAATAGAGAAAATCAAAACGCCATATAGTAGCGCCAAATATAATAGCGCCAAATAATAGCGGTAAATATTATTTGACCCCAAATAATAGCACCAAATATAATAGCGCCAAATAATAGCGACAAATATTATTTGACCCCAAATAATAGCGCCAAAAAATAGCGTCAATATTTTAACATTTATTAATAGCACCAAATATTCATAATAGCTCCAATATATTAATAGCAGAAAATAATTGTGGCTAATAATAGCGCCAAATAATAGCGCCAAATAATTTTTCCAAATAACTTCACCAAATAACTGCGCCAAATAATAGCGCCATATAATAGAACCAAATATTTTTTGGCGCCAAATATTAATAATAGCGCCAAAAAATAGCGCCAAAAAATAGCACCATATAATAGCGCCAAATATTTTTTGGCACCAAATATTCATAATAGCACCAAATAATAGTGCCAATAATAGTGTCAAATTATGGTGCCAACAATCGCACCAATATTTGGCGCCAATATTTGGCGCAATTATTTTGCGCCATATAATAGCACCAATATTTAAACATTCTATAATAGCACCAATAAAATTGCCAATAACAGCACCAATAATAGCGTCGTTATAGAGCGCCAATAATGGTGCCAATATATTCATAGAGCCATTTAATTGCACCAAATAATAGCTCTATATAATTGCGCCAAATATTGGCCCCATATAATAGCCCCATATAATAGCGCCAAATAATAGCGTCATATAGTAGCACCAAATATAATAGCGCCAAATAATAACACCAATATATAGCACTAATAATATCACCAATATATTCATAGCTCCAAATATTCATAATAGCGCCAAAAAAGCGCCAAATAATAGCGCCAATATTTTAACATTCAATAATAGCACCAAATATTCATAATAGCGCCAATATTTAAACATTCAATATACTTTCAGTGTTATTTTAACATTCAATATAATAACGCCAAATATATTTTCAGTGTTATTTTAATATTTATAATAGCACCAAAATTTTAATAGCACCATTATTTTAATAGTGCCAATAATAACGCCAAATAATTGCGCCAAATATTATTTGGCGCCAAATAATGGCGCTAAATAATAGCGACAATATTTTAACATTCATTAATAGCGCCAAATATTCATAATATCGCTAATATATTAATAGAGGCAAATAATTGCGCCAAATAATAGGGCCAAATAATTAAGCCAAATAACTATGCCAAATATCTCCGCCAAATAATAGTGCCAAATATTTGTTGGTGCCAAATATTCATAATAGCGCCAAAAAATAGCATTAAAAAAAGCGTCATATAATAGCGCCAATATATTCATAGCGCCAAATAATAGCACCAATATATTCATAATAGCGCCAATATATAATAGCGCCAAATAATAGCCCCAGTATATTCATAATAGTGCCAATAATAGCGCCAATATATTCATAGCACCATTTATTCATAATAGTGGCAATATATGTATAGCCCCAAGTAATTGTGCCTAATAATAGCAACAAATAATTACGCCAAATAATTGCGCCAAATAATAGTGCCAATATTTTAACATTCATTAATAGCGCCAAATATTTATAATAGCGCCAATATATTAATAGCGCCTAATAATAGCGCCAAACAATTGCGCCAAGTAACTGTGCCAAATAAGAGCGCCAAATAATAGCGCCAATTAATAGCGCCAAATAATAGCGCCAAATAATAGTGCCAAATAATAGCGCCAAATATATTCGTAGCGCCAAATAATAGCGCCAATATATTCGTAGCACCAAATAATAGCTCCAATATATAATTGCATCTAATAATAGCGCCAAATAATAGCGCCAAATAATAGCACCAAATATTTTCTCCAAATAACTGCGCCAAATAATAGCGTCATATAACAGCGCCAAATATTTTTTGGCACCAAATATTCATAATAGCGCCAAAAAATAGTGCCAAAAAATACTTCCAAATAATAGCGCCAAATAATAGCGCCAATATATTCATAGCGCCAATATATTCATAATAGTGGCAATTTATAATAGCGCAAAATAATAGCGTCAATATATTCATAATAGTGCCAATAATAGCGTCAATATATTCATAGCGTCATTTATTCATAATAGTGCCAATATATTTATAGCGCCAAATAATTGCGCCTAATAATATCATCAAATAATAGCGCCAAATAATTGCACCAAATAATTGTTGCAAATAATAGCGCCAATATTTTAACATTAATTAATAGCACCAAATATTCATAATAGCGCCAATATATTAATAGAGCCAAATAACTGCGCCTAATAATAGCACCAAATAATAGGGCCAAATAATAGCGCCAAATATTTGCGCCAAATAATACCGCCAAATAATAGTGCCATATAATGGCGCCAAATATTTTTTGGCACCAAATTTTCATAATAGCGCCAAAAAATATTGTCAATAATAGCGCCAAAAAAATAGCGCCAAACTAATAGGGCCAAATAATTAGGCCAAATAATTGCGCCAAATATTTGCGCCAAATAACTGCACCAAATAATAGTGCCAAATAATAGTGCCAAATATTTTTTGGCGCATAATATTCTTAATAGCGCCAAAAAATAGCGCCAAAAAATAGTGTCATATAATAGCGCCAATAATAACGCCAAATAATAACGCCAATAATAGCGCCAATATATTCATAGCGCCAAATAATAGCGCCAATATATTAATAATAGCGCCAATATATAAGAGCGCCTAATAATAGCGCCAAATAATTGAGCAAATTGTTTGTTCCAAATAACTGCGCCAAATAATAGCGCCAAATAATATCGCCAAATAATAGTGTCATATAATGGCACCAAATATTTTTTGGCGCCAAATATTCATAATAGTGCGAAAAAATAGCGCCAAATAATAGCGCCAATATATTCATAATAGCACCAATATATAATAGCGCCAATATATTCATAATAGTGCCAATAATAGTGCCAATAATAGTGCCAATATATTCATAGCTCCATTTATTCATAATAACGCCAATATATTTATGGCGCAAAATAATAGAGCTAAATAATATCCCCAAATAATAGCGCCAAATAATTGCGCAAAATAATTGCACCAAATAATTGTGCCAAATAATTGCGTCTAATAAAAGCACCAAATAATAGCACCCTGTAATAGCGCCAAATATTTTTTGGTGCAAAATATATAAATAACACCAATATATTCCACCAAATAATTGTTCCAAATAATTGCACCAAATAATTGCACCAAATAATTGCGCCTAATAATATCGCCAAATAATAGCACCATCTAATAGTGCCAAAAAAAATTTAGTGCCAAATATTCATAATAGCGCCAACTAATAGCGCCAATAATAGCTTCAAATTATGGTGCCAATAATCACGCCAATATTTGGCGCCAATACTTGGCGCTATTATTTTGCACCAAATAATAGCGCCAATATTTAAACATTCAATAATAGTGCCAATAAAAGCGCTAATAAGAGAACCAATAATAGCGCCAATAATGACGCCATTTTATAGCACCAATTTTAGCACCAATATATTCATAGAGCCATTTAATAGCGCCATATAATTGCGGAAAATATTGGTGCCATATAATAGCGCCATATAATAGCGCCAAATAATAGCGACATATAGTAGAGCCAAATAAAATAGCGCCAAATAATAGCGCCATTATAGCGCCAATAACATCACCAATATATTCATAGCGCCATTTAATAGGGCCAAATAATAGCGCCATATAATAGCGCCAAATATTTGCGCCATATAACAGTGCAATATAATAGCGTCTTATAATCGCGCCAAATAATAGCACCATATAATAGCGCCAAATAATAGCGCTAAATAATTTTGCTAAATATTTTGTGCCAAATATTCATAATTGCGCCAAATAATAGCGCTAAGAATGGCGCCAAATAATAGAGCCAAATATTCATAATAGCGCCAAATAATAGCGCCAAATTATAGTGCCAATAAAAGAGCAAAATAATTGCGCCAATATTTGGCGCCAATAATATTTGGCGCTATTATTTGGCGCGAAATAATAGCTCCAATATTTTAACATTCAATAATAGCACTAAATATTCATAATAGTGCCAATATTTTAAAATTCAATATATTTTCAGTGTTATTTTAACATTCAATATAATAGTGCCAAATATATTTTCAGTTTTATTTTAATATTCATAATAGCCAATATTTTAATAGTGCCAATATTTTAATAGTCTTAATAATAGTGACAAATAATAGCGCCAAATATTATTTGACACCAAATAATAGCGCCAAATAATAGCGCCAAAAAATAGCGCTAATATTTTATCATTCATTAATAGCACCAAATATTCATAATAGCTCCAATATATTAATAGCGTAAAATAATTGCGCCTAATAATAGTTCCAAATAATAGCGCCAAATAATTGGGCCAAATAACTGCGCCAAATAACTGGGCCAAATAATAGCGCCCTATAATAGCGCCCTATAATAGCGCCAAATATTTTTTGGCCCCAAATATTCATAATAGTGCAAAAAAATAGCGCCAAAAAATAGTGCCATATAATAGAACAAAATTTTTTTTGGCGCCAAATATTCATAATAGCGTCAAATAATAGCGCCAAATAATAATGCCAATAATAGCATCAAATTATGGCGCCAATAATCGCACCGACATTTGGCACAAATATTTGGTGCCAATATTTGGCGCCAATATTTGGCGCTATTATTTTGAACCAAATAATAGCGCCAATATTTAAACATTCAATAATAGTGCCAATAACATTGCTAATAACAACACCAATAATAGCGCCATTATATAGCACCAATAATAGCACCAATATATTCATAGCACCATTTAATATCGCCAAATAATTACGCCATATAATAGAGCCCAATATTGGCACCATATAATAGCCCTATATAATAGCACCAAATAAAAGTGCCATATAGTAGCGCCTAATATAATAGCGCCAAATAATAGCACCCATATATAGCGCCAATAATATCGCCAATATATTCATAGCGCCATTTAATAGGGCCAAATAAAAGCGAGATATAATAGCGCCAAATATTAGCGCCATATAATAGCGCCAAATATTAGCGCCATATAATAGCGTGATAGAATAGCGCCATGTAATAGCACCAAATAATAGAACCATATAATAGCGCCAAATATAATAGAGCCAAATAATAGTGCCAAATAATTTCGCCAAATAATATCCCCATATATTCATAGTAGCACAAAATATTGTTTGGCACCAAATATTTATAATAGCGCCAAAAAATAGCACCAAATAATAGCGCCAATAAAATCGCCAAATAATAGCGCCAATAATAGCACTAATATTTGGTGCTAATAATATTTGGCGCCAATATTTGGCACTATTAGTTGGTGCCAAATAATAGTGCCAATATTTTAACATTCAATAATAGCGCCAAGTATTCATAATAGAACAAAACTTTTAACATTCAATATACTTTCTGTGTTATTTTAACATTCAATATAATAGCACCAAATATATTTTCAGTGTTATTTTAATATTCATAATAGCGCCAACATTTTAATAGCGATAATATTTTAATAGCGCCAATAATAAAGCCAAATTATAGCGCCAAATATTGTTTGGCGCCAAATATTATTTGGCGCCAAATAATAGGGCCAAATAATAGCGCCAATATTTTAACATTCATTAATAACGACAAATATTCATAATAGCGCTAATATATTAAAAGCAGCAAATAATTGCGCCTAATAATAACGCCAAATTATAGCGCCAAATAATTAAGCCAAATAACTGCTCCAAATATCTGTGCCAAATAATTGCGCCAAATAATAGCGCCATATAATAGCGCCAAATATTTTTTGGCGCCAAATATTCATAATAGCGCCAAAAAATAGCGCCAAAAAATAGCGCCATATAATAACGCCAATAATAGGGCCAATAATAGAGCCAATATATTCATAGCGCCAAATAATAGCACCAATATATTCATAATAGCGCCAATATATAATAGTGGTAAATAATAGCCCTAGTATATTCATAATAGTGCAAATAATAGCGCCAATGTATTCATAGCACCATTTATTCATAATAGCGGTAATATATTTATAGCGCCAAATAATTGCGCCTAATAATAGCACCAAATAATTGAGCCAAATAATAGCACCAATATTTTTACATTCATTAATATCGCCATATATTCATAATAGCCTCAATATATTAATAGCGTCAAATAATTGCGCATAATAATAGCGCCAAAAAATAGCGTCAAATAACTGCGTCAAATAAGAGCGCCAAATAATAGCGCCAAATAATAGTGCCAAATAATAGCGTCATATAATAGCGCCAAATATTTTTTTCCACCAAATATTCATAATAAATTAAAAAAATAGCGCCAAAAAAATTGCGCCAAAAAATAGCGCCAAATAATTGCGCCAAAAAATAGCACCGATAATAGCGCCAATATATTCGTAGCGCCAAATAATAGCGCCAAATAACTGCGCCAAATAACAGTGCCCTATAATAGTGCCAAATATTTTTTGGCACCAAATATTCATAATAGCGCCAAAAAATAGTGCCAAAAAATAGCGCCAAATAATAGCGCCAATCATAGCGCCAAATAATAGCGCCAATATATTCATAGCGCCAAATAATAGCACCAATATATTCATAATAGTGCCCATTTATAATAGCACCAATATATTTATAATAGTTCCAATAATAGCGCCAATATATTCATAGCACCATTTATTCATAATAGCGCCTACATATTTATAGCGCAAAATAATTGTGCCTAATAATAGCGCTAAATAATAGCGTCAAATAATTGAGTCAAATAATTGTGCCAAATAAGTGCGACAAATAATTGCTTAAAATAATTGCGCCTAATAACAGCGCCAAATACTAGCTCAATATAATAGCACCAAATATTTTTTGGCGCAAAATATATAAATAGAACCAATATATTTATCCAAATAATTGCAGCAAATAATTGCGCCTAATAATAGCGCCAAATATTTTTTGGTGCCAAATATTAATAATTGACCTAAATAATAGTGCCAATAATAACGTCAAACTATGGCATCATTAATCACGCCAATAAATAATAGCGCCAAATATTAGCGCCATATATTTGGTGTCATATATTCATAATAGTGCCAAATATGTTTTGGCACCAAATATTCATAATTGCGCCAAATAATAGTGCCAATAAAAGCGCCAAGCGCCAATATTTGGGGCCAATATTTGGCAATATTATTTGGCGCCAAATAATAGCGCCAAAATTTTAACATTCAATAATAGCGCCAAATAATCATAATAGCGCCAATATTTTAACATTCAATATATTTTCAGTGTTATTTTAACATTCAATATAATAGCGCCAAATATATTTTTGTGTTATTTTAAAATTCATAATAGAGCCAATATTTTCATAGTGCCAATATTTAAATAGCGCCAATAATAGCGCCAAATATATTTCCAGTGTTATTTTAATATTCATAATAGCGCTAATATTTTAGTAGCGCCAATATTTTAATAGCGACAATAATAGCGCCAAATAATGGTGCCAAATAATACCGCAAAAAAATAACGCCAATATTTTAACATTTATTAATAGCACCAAATATTTATAATAGTGCCAATATATTAATAGCGGTAAATAATTGCGCTTACTAGTAGCTCCAAATAAAAGCGCCAAATAATTGCATCAAATAACTGCACCAAATAATAGCGCCAAATAATAGCTTCATATAATAGCGCAAAATATTTTTTGGCGCCAAATATTCATAATAGGGCCAAAAAATAGAGCAAAAAAATAGTTCCATATAATAGTGCCAATTAAAAGCACCAATATATTCATGGCGCCAATATATTAATAATAGCGCCAATAAATAATAGCGCCAAATAATAGCGCCAGTATATTCATAATAGTGCCAATATTAGCACTAATATTTTCATAGTGTCATTTATTCATAATAGCTCCAATATATTTATAGCGA
Organism: Viscum album; assembly: GCA_963277665.1. NCBI lineage: Eukaryota > Viridiplantae > Streptophyta > Magnoliopsida > Santalales > Viscaceae > Viscum > Viscum album. The sequence continues at coordinate 902,934,764 of OY728127.1, forward strand.
CAAATAATTGCGCCTCATAATAGCGCCAAATAATAGATCCAATTTTTTAACATTCATTAATAGCGCCAAATATTCCTAATAGCGCCAATATATTAATAGCGCCAAATAATAGCGCCTAACAATAGTGCCAAATAAGGGCGCCAAATAATTGCGCCAAATATTTGCACCAAATAACTGCGCCAAATAATAGCGCCAAATAATACTGCCAAATAATAGCGCCATATAATAGTGCCAAATATTCATAATAGAGTCTAAAAATAGAGCCATATAATAGCGCCAAATAATTGCACCAAATAACTGGGCCAAATAATAGCGCCAAATAATACCGCCAAATAATAGCGCCATATAATAGCGCCAAATATTTTTTGGCGCCAAATATTCCTAATAGCGCCAAAAAATAGCACCAAATAATTTCGCCTAATAATAGTGCCAAATAATAGCGCCATATAATGGCACCAAATATTTTTTGGTGCCAAATATTCAAAATAGTGCCAAATAATAGCACCAAAAATAGCGTCAAATTATGGCGCCAATAATCGCGCCAATATTTGGCATTATTATTTTGCGCCAAATAATTGCGCCAATATTTAAACATTCAATAATAGCGCAAATAAAAGCGCCAATAACAACACCAATAATAGTTCCAATAATAGCACCAGTATATTGCACCAATAATAGCGCCAATATATTCATAGTGCCATTTAATAACACGAAATTATAGTGCCATATAATAGCGCCAAATATTAGCGCCATATAATACCGCCATATAATAGTGCCATATAATAGCGCCAAATAACGGCACCAATATATATCGCCAATAATAGCGCCAATATATTCATAGCGCCATTTAATAGGGACAAATAATAGCACCAAATAATAGCGCCAAATATTATCGCCAAATAATAGCACCAAATATTGGCGCCAAAAATTCATAATAGCGCCAAATGATAGCACCAAATAATAGCACCAATAATAGCACCAAATAATAGATCCAAATATTCATAATAGCGCCAATATATTTATAGTGCCAAATAATTGCGCCTAATAATAACGCCAAATAATAGCGCCAAATAATTGCGCCAATATTTTAACATTCATTAATAATGCCAAATATTCATAATAGCACCGATATATTAATAGCGCCAAAGAATTGCGCCTAGTAATAGCGCCAAATAATAGCGCCAAATAATTGAGCAAAATGTTTGCGCCAAATCACTGCGCCAAATAATAGCACAAAATAATACAGCCAAATAATAGTGCCATATAATGGTACCAAATATTTTTTGGTGCGAAATATTCATAATAGCACCAAAAATAGCGCCAAAAAATAGCGCCAATAATAGCGCCAATATATTCATAGCGCCAAATAATAGCGCCAATATATTCAAAATAGTGCCAATATATAATATCACCAATATATTAATAATAGAGCCAATAATAGTGCCAATAATAGCGCCAATATATTCATAGCTCCATTTATTCATAATAGCGCCAATATATTTATGGCGCAAAATAATAGCCCTAAATAATTGCGCCAAATAATTGCGCAAAATAATTGCCCCAAATAATTGTGCCAAATAATTGTGCCTAATAACAGCATCAAATAATAGCACCATGTAATAGCGCCAAATATTTTTTGGCGCAAAATATATAAATAGAACCAATATATTGCATCAAATAATTACGCCAAATAATTACGCCAAATAATTGCGCCAAATAATTGCGCCATCTAATAGCGCCAAATATTTTTTATCACCAAATATTAAAAATAGCGCCAAATAATACCACCAAATAATAGCGCCAAATAATAGCGCCAATAATAGCGTCAAATTATGGTGCCAATAATCGTGCCAATACTTGGTGCTATTATTTTTCGCCAAATAATAGCTTCAATATTTAAACCTTCAATAATAGCGCCAATAAAAGCGCCAATAACAGCACCAATAATAGCGCCAATAATGGCGCCATTATATAGCGCCAATAATAACACCAATATATTCATAGCGCCATTTAATAGTGCCATATAATTGCGTCAAATATTAGCGTCATATAATAGCGTCATATAATAGCGCCAAATAATAGCGCCATATAGTAGATCCAAATATAATAGCGCCAAATAATAGTGACATTATAGCGCCAATAATATCACCAATATATTCATAGCGCCATTTAATAGGGCCAAATAATAGTGCCATATAATAGCACCAAATATTAGCACAATATAATAGCGTGATATAATAGTGCCATTATATAGCGCCAAATAATAGCACCATATAATAGCGCCAAATAATAGCACCAAAAAATTTCTCCAAATAATATCACCAAATATTCATAATTGCGCCAAAAAATAGCACCAAATAATAGCGCCAATATTGGTGCCAAATAATAGCGCCAATAAAAGCGCCAAATAATTGTGCCAATAATAGCACCAATATTTGGCGCCAATAACATTTGGCGCCAATATTTGGCGCTATTATTTGGCGCCAAATAATAGCACAAATATTTTAAAATTCAATAATAGCGCGAAATATTCATAATAGCGCAAATATTTTATAATTCAATATATTTTCAGTGTAATTTTAACATTCAATATATTCAATAATAGCGCCAATATATAATAGCGCCAAATAATAGCGCCAGTATATTCATAATAGTGCCAATATTAGCACTAATATTTTCATAGTGTCATTTATTCATAATAGCTCCAATATATTTATAGCGACAAATAATTGCGCCTCATAATAGCGCCAAATAATAGATCCAATTTTTTAACATTCATTAATAGCGCCAAATATTCCTAATAGCGCCAATATATTAATAGCGCCAAATAATAGCGCCTAAAAATAGTGCCAAATAAGGGCGCCAAATAATTGCGCCAAATATTTGCACCAAATAACTGCGCCAAATAATAGCGCCAAATAATACTGCCAAATAATAGCGCCATATAATAGCGCCAAATATTCATAATAGAGTCTAAAAATAGAGCCATATAATAGCGCCAAATAATTGCACCAAATAACTGGGCCAAATAATAGCGCCAAATAATACCGCCAAATAATAGCGCCATATAATAGCGCCAAATATTTTTTGGCGCCAAATATTCCTAATAGCGCCAAAAAATAGCACCAAATAATTTCGCCTAATAATAGTGCCAAATAATAGCGCCATATAATGGCACCAAATATTTTTTGGTGCCAAATATTCATAATAGTGCCAAATAATAGCACCAAAAATAGCGTCAAATTATGGCGCCAATAATCGCGCCAATATTTGGCATTATTATTTTGCGCCAAATAATTGCACCAATATTTAAACATTCAATAATAGCGCAAATAAAAGCGCCAATAACAGCACCAATAATAGTTCCAATAATAGCGCCAATATATTGCACCAATAATAGCACCAATATATTCATAGTGCCATTTAATAACACGAAATTATAGTGCCATATAATAGCGCCAAATATTAGCGCCACATAATACCGCCATATAATAGTGCCATATAATAGCGCCAAATAAGGGCACCAATATATATCGCCAATAATAGCGCCAATATATTCATAGCGCCATTTAATAGGGACAAATAATAGCACCAAATAATAGCGCCAAATATTATCGCCAAATAATAGCACCAAATATTGGCGCCAAAAATTCATAATAGCGCCAAATGATAGCACCAAATAATAGCACCAATAATAGCACCAAATAATAGATCCAAATATTCATAATAGCGCCAATATATTTATAGTGCCAAATAATTGCGCCTAATAATAATGCCAAATAATAGCGCCAAATAATTGCGCCAATATTTTAACATTCATTAATAATGCCAAATATTCATAATAGCACCGATATATTAATAGCGCCAAAGAATTGCGCCTAGTAATAGCGCCAAATAATAGCGCCAGATAATTGAGCAAAATGTTTGCACCAAATCACTGCGCCAAATAATAGCACCAAATAATACAGCCAAATAATAGTGCCATATAATGGTACCAAATATTTTTTGGTGCGAAAAATTCACAATAGCGCCAAAAATAGCGCCAAAAAATAGCACCAATATATTCATAGCGCCAAATAATAGCGCCAATATATTCAAAATAGTGCCAATATATAATAGCACCAATATATTAATAATAGTGCCAATAATAGTGCCAATAATAGCGCCAATATATTCATAGCTCCATTTATTCATAATAGCGCCAATATATTTATGGCGCAAAATAATAGCCCTAAATAATTGCGCCAAATAATTGCGCAAAATAATTGCCCCAAATAATTGTGCCAAATAATTGTGCCTAATAACAGCATCAAATAATAGCACCATGTAATAGCGCCAAATATTTTTTGGCACAAAATATATAAATAGAACCAATATATTGCATCAAATAATTGCGTCAAATAATTGCGCCAAATAATTATGCCAAATAATTGCGCCAAATAATTGCGCCAAATAATTGCGCCATCTAATAGCGCCAAATATTTTTTATCACCAAATATTAAAAATAGCGCCAAATAATACCACCAAATAATAGTGCCATATAATAGCGCCAATAATAGCGTCAAATTATGGTGCCAATAATCGTGCCAATACTTGGTGCTATTATTTTTCGCCAAATAATAGCTTCAATATTTAAACCTTCAATAATAGCGCCAATAAAAGCGCCAATAACAGCACCAATAATAGCGCCAATAATGGCGCCATTATATAGGGCCAATAATAACACCAATATATTCATAGCGCCATTTAATAGTGCCATATAATTGCGCCAAATATTAGCGTCATATAATAGCGTCATATAATAGCGCCAAATAATAGCGCCATATAGTAGATCCAAATATAATAGCGCCAAATAATAGTGACATTATAGCGCCAATAATATCACCAATATATTCATAGCGCCATTTAATAGGGCCAAATAATAGCGCCATATAATAGCACCAAATATTAGCACAATATAATAGCGTGATATAATAGTGCCATATAATAGCGCCAAATAATAGCGCCATATAATAGCGCCAAATAATAGCACCAAAAAATTTCTCCAAATAATATCACCAAATATTTGGTGCCAAATATTCATAATTGCGCCAAAAAATAGCACCAAATAATAGCGCCAATATTGGTGCCAAATAATAGCGCCAATAAAAGCGCCAAATAATTGTGCCAATAATAGCACCAATATTTGGCGCCAATAACATTTGGCGCCAATATTTGGCACTATTATTTGGCGCCAAATAATAGCACCAATATTTTAAAATTCAATAATAGCGCGAAATATTCATAATAGCGCAAATATTTTATAATTCAATATATTTTCAGTGTAATTTTAACATTCAATATAATAACGCCAAATATATTTTCAGTGTTATTTTAATATTCATAATAGTGCCAATATTTTAATAGCCCCAATAATAGTGCCAAATAATAGATCAAAATATTATTTGACACAAAATAATAGCGCCAAAAAACAGCGCCAATATTTTAACATTCATTAATAGCACCAAATTTTCATAATAGCTCCAATATATTAATAGTGGCAAATAATTGCGCCCAATAATACCGCCAAATAACAGCGCCAAATAATTGGGCCAAATAACTGCACCAAATAACGGCGCCAAATAATAGCGCCCTATAATAGTGCCAAATATTTTTTGGCACCAAATATTCATAATAGCGCCAAAAAATAGCGCCATATAATAGTGCAATAAAGCGTCAAATTATGGCGTCAATAATCAAACCAATATTTTCTGCCAATATTTTGTGCTATTATTTTGCGCCAAATAATAGCGCCAATATTTAAACATTCAATAATAGAGCCAATAACATTTCCAATAACAGCACCAATAATAGCGCCATTATATAGCGCAAATATATTCATAGCGCCATTTAATAGCGCCAAATAATAGCACCATATAATAGAGCCAAATATTGGCGCCATATAATAGCCTCATATAATAGTGCCATATACTAGCAAATATAATAGCGCAAAATAATAGCACCAATATATAGCACCAATAATATCACCAATATACTCATAGCCCCAATAAAAGCGCTAAATAATTGCGCCAATAATAGCACTAATATTTGGCGCCAATAGTATTTGGCCCCAATATTTGGCACTATTATTTGGTGCCAAATAATTGCACCAATATTTTAACATTAAATAATAGCGCCAATATATTAACATTCAATATATTTTTAGTGTTATTCTAACATTCAATATAATAGCGCGAAATATATTTTCAGTGTTAATTTAATATTCATAATAGCGCCAACATTTTAATAGCACCAATATTTTAATAGCGCCAATAATAACGCCAAATAATAGCACCAAATATTTTTTAGTGCCAAATAATAGCGCCAATATTTTAACATTCATTAATAGCACCAAATATTCATAATAGCGCTAATATAATAATAGCGGCAAATAATTACGCCTAATAATAGCGCCAAATAATAGCGCCAAATAATTAAGTCAAATAACTGCGCCAAATAATAGCACCAATATATTCATAATAGCACCAATATATAATAGTGCCAAATAATAGCCCCAGTATATTCCTAATAGTGCCAATAATAGCGCCAATATATTCATAGCGTCATTTATTCATAATAGCGGCAATATATTTATAGCCCCAAACAATTGCGCCTAATAATAGCGCTAAATAATTGCGCCAAATACTAGCGTGAATATTTTAACATTCATTAATATCGCCAAATATTCATAATAGCGCCAATATATTAATATCGCCAAATAATTGCGCCCAATAATTACGCCAAAAATAGCGCCAAATAAATGCACCAAATAATAGCGCCAAATAATAGTATCATATAACAGCGCCAAATATTTTTTGGCGCTAAATATTCATAATAATGCCAAAAAATAGTGCCAAAAAATAGAGCAAAAAATAGCGCCAAATAATAGCGCCAAATAATAGCGCCAAAAAATAGTGCCAAATAATAGCGCCAAAAAATTGTGCCAAATAAAAGCGCCAAAAAATAGCACCAATAATAGCGCCAATATATTCGTAGCGCCAAATAATAGCGCCAATATATTCATAATAGCGCCAATATATAATTGCGCCTAATAATAGCGCAAAATAATAGCGCCAAATAATAGCGCCAAATATTTGCGCCAAATAACTGCGCCAAATAATAGCGCCATATAATAGTGCCAAATAATTTTTGGCACCAAATATTCATAATAGCGCCAACAAATAGTGCCAAAAAATAGCGCCATATAAAAGCACCAATAATAGCACCGAATAATAGCGCCAATATATTCATAATAGTGCTAATAATAGCGCCAATATCTTCATAGCGCCATTTATTCAAAATAGCGCCTATATATTTATAGAGAAAAATAATTGCGCCTAATAATAGCGCCAAATAATTGACCCAAATAATTGTTCCAAAAACGTGCACCAAATATTGCACAAAATAATTGCGCCTAATAACAGGGCCAAATATTTTTTGGTGCAAAATATATAAATAGCACCAATATATTGTGCCAAATAATTGCACCAAATTATTGCGCCTAATAATAGCGCCAAATAATAGCGCCAGATATTTTTTGGCGCCAAATATGAACAATAATGCCAAATTATAGCGCCAATAATAGTGTCAAATTATGGCATCAATAATCGCACTAATATTTGGCGCCAAATAAAAGCGCCAATATTTAAACATTCAATAATCGCGCCAATAAAAGCGCCAATAACAGCGCAAAATATTATTTGCCGCCAAATAATAGCGCCAATTAATAGCGCAAAATAACAGTACCAATATTTTAACATTCATTAATAGCACCAAATATTCATAATAGTGCCAATATATTAATAGCAGCATATAATTACGCCTAATAATAGCGCAAAATATTTTCGCCAAATAACTGCACCAAATAATAGTGCCAAATAATAGCGCCAAATATTTTTTGGCGCCTAATATTCACAATAGCACCAAAAAATAGTGCCATATAATAGCGCCAATAATAACGCCAAATAATAGCGCCAATAATAGCGCCAATATATTCATAGCGCCAAATAATAGCGCCAATATATTCATAATAGCGCCAATATATAATAGCACCAAATAATAGTGACAGTATATTCATAATAGTGCCAATATTAGCACCAATATATTCATAGCGCCATTTATTAATAACAGCACCAATATATTTATAGTGCCAAATAATTGCGCCTAATAATAGCGCCAAATAATAGCGCCAAATAATTGTGCCAAATAATAGCGCCAATATTTTAACATTCATTAATAGCGCCAAATATTCATCATAGCACCGATATATTAATAGTGCCAAATAATTGCGCCTAGTAATAGCGCCAAATAATAGCGCCAAATAATTGAGCCAAATGTTTGCGACAAATAACTGCGCCAAATAATAACGCCAAATAAGATGGTAAAATAATAGTGCCATATAATGGCGCCAAATATTTTTTGGGGCCAAATATTCATAATAGCACAAAAAAATAGCACAAAAAATAACGCAAAATAATTGCGCCAATATATTCATAGTGCCAAATAATAGCGCCAATATATTCATAAGAGTGCCAATATATAATAGCGCAAATATATTCATAATAGTGCCAATAATAGTGCCAATAATAGCGTCAATATATTCATAGCTCCATTTATTTATAATAGCGCCTATATATTTATAGCGCCAAATAATAGCGGCAAAAAATAGCCCGAAATAATAGTGCCAAATAATTGCGCAAAATAATTTCGCCAAATAATTGTGCCAAATAATTGTGCCTAATAACAGCGCCAAATAATAGCACCATGTAATAGTGCCAAATATTTTTTGGCGCAAAATATATAAATAGCACTAATATATTGCACCAAATAATTGCGCCAAATAATTGCACCAAATAATTGCACCAAATAATTGCACCTAATAATAGCGCCAAATAATAGCGCCATGTAATAGCGCCAAATATTTTTAGCGCCAAATTATGGTGCCAATAATCGCGCCAATATTTGGTGCTATTATTTTGTGCCAAATAATAGCGTCAAATTATGGCGCCAATAATCACGCCAATATTTGGCGCTATTATTTTGTGCCAAATACTAGCACCAATATTTAAACATTAAATAATAGTGCCAATAAAAGTGCCAATAACAGCGCCAATAATAGCGCCAATAATGGCGCCATTATATAGCGCCAATAATAGGACCAAAATATTCAAAATGCCATTTAATAGTGCCATATAATAGCGCCAAATATTGGTGCCATATAATAGTGGCATATAATAGCGCCAAATAATAGCGCCATATAGTAGAGCCAAATATAATAGCGCCAAATAATAGCGCCATTATAGCGCCAATAATATCACCAATATATGCATAGCGCCATTTAATAATGCCAAATAATAGCGCCAAATATTATCGCCATATAATAGCGCGATATAATAGCGCTATATAATCGCGCCAAATAATAGCATCGTATAATAGTGCCAAATAATAGCACCAAATAATAGCGCCGAATAATTTCGCCAAATAATAGCAACAAATATTTGGTGCCAAATCTTCATAATTGCGCCAAATAATAGCGCAAATAATAGCGCCAATAATGGCGCCAAATAATAGTGCCAAATATTCATAATAGCTTCAAATATTTGGCGCCATATATTCATAGTAGCACCAAATATTTTTTGGTGCCAAATATTCATAATAGCGCCAAATAATAGCGCCAATAAAAGCGCCAAATAATTGTGCCAATAATAGCGCCAATAATATTTAGCGCCAATTTTTGGCGCTATTATTTGGCGCCAAATAATAGCACCAATATTTTAACATTCAATAATAGCGCTAAATATTCATAATAGCGCCAATATTTTAAAATTCAATATATTTTTAGTGTTATTTTAACATTCAATATAATAGCGCCAAATATATTTTCAGTGTTATTTTAATATTCATAATAGCGCCAATATTTTAATTGCGCCAATATTTTAATTGCCCTAATAATAGTGCCAAATAATAGCGCCAAATATTATTTGACAACAAATAATAGCACCAAAAAATAGCGCCAAAAAATAGCGCCAATATTTTAACATTCATCAATAGCACCAAGTATTCATAATAGCTCCAGTATAATAATAGCGGCAAATAATTGCACCTAATAATAGTTCCAAATAATAGTGCCAAACAATTGGGCCAAATAACTGCACCAAATAACTGTTCCAAGTAATAGCGCCAAATATTTTTTGGCGCCAAATATTCATAATAGCGCCAAAAAATAGTGCCATCTAATAGCGCCAAATATTTTTTGGCGCCAAGTATTCATAATAGCGCCAAATAATAGCGCCAATAATAGAGTCAAATTATGGTGCCAATAATCGCACCAATATTTGGCGCCAATATTTGGCGCTATTATTTTAGGCCAAATAATAGCGCCAAAATTTAAACATTCAATAATAGTGCCAATAACATTACCAATAACAGCACCAATAATAGCGCCAATAATAGCGCCAATATATTCATAGCGTCATTTAATAGCGCCAAATAATAGCGCCATATAATAGTGCCAAATATTGGCGCCATATAATAGCCCCATATAATAGCGCCAAATAATAGCGCCATATAATAGCACCAAATATAATAGCGCCAAATAATAGTACCAAAATATAGCACCAATAATATCGCCAATATATTCACAGCGCCATTTAATAGGGCCAAATAATAGCGCCATATAATAGCGCGATATAATAGCGCCATATAATAGCACCAAATAATAGCATCATATAATAGCGCCAAATATAATAGAGGCAAATAATAGCGCCTAATAATTTCGCCAAATAATAGCGCCATATATTAATAGTAGCGCCAAATATTTTTTGGCACCAAATATTCATAATAGCACCAAATAATAGCGCCAAATTATAGCGCCAAATAATAACACCAATAACAGCACTAATATTTGGCGCCAATAATATTTGCCGCCAATATTTGGCGCTATTATTTGGCGCCAAATAATAGCGCCAATATTTTAACATTCAATAATAATGCCAAATATTCATAATAGCACCAATATTTTAAAATTCAATATACTTTCAGTGTTATTTTAACATTCAATATAATAGCGCCGAATATATTTTCAGTGTTATATTAATATTCATAATAGCGCCAACATTTTAATTGCACCAATATTTTAATAGCGCCAATAATAGTTCCAAATAATAGCACCAAATATTATTTGGCGCCAAATAATAGCGCCAAATAATAGCGTCAATATTTTATCATTCATTAAAAGCGACAAATATTCATAATAGCGCTAATATATTAATAGCGGCAAATAATTGCGCCTAATAATAGCGCCAAATAATTAAGCCAAATAATTGCACCAAATAAGTGCGCCAAATAATTGCTTAAAATAATTGCGTCTAATAACAGCGCCAAATACTAGCTCCATATAATAGCGCCAAATATTTTTTGGTGCAAAATATATAAATAGCACCAATATATTGCGCCAAATAATTGCACCAAATAATTGCGCCTAATAATAGCGCTAAATATTTTTTGGCGCCAAATATTAATAATAGCGTAAAATAATAGCGCCAAATAATATAGCTAATAATAGCATCAAATTATGGCATTATTAGTCGCGGCAATATTTGGCGCCAATATTTTGCGCCAAATAATAGCGCCAATATTTTTTTTTTAAATATCAACCCCAAAAATTTTATTAAAGAAAAAGGAAACAGTGTACACATGAGGTGTAATGAGCTTACACCAACTAGAAATTAAAGGGAAAAACAGAAATACAATCATACTCACATCAATGAAATAACCCGAAGTGAATATTGCTAGTTAGAAGTCGCTGCTATTCACCATTCCATCCTCCAAAAGCAGGATTTGATGACGTAACCCTCTCCTTGTGCGAAGCGAGACCGAAGTCATCAGCCCCTGCGTGCCCCTGGAGCTCCTTGCCACCCGTCTCTTTTACATCCAAGTGTTTCCTCAAGCATGCAGCAAAATATGGAATCAGCATAACAGACCATCTGTGAAACAAAAGCATCCCTGGCAAGCCTAATAGCCAAATGACATCCCTTCAATCAGTTTCAAAATGCAGAGGGATCTTCCATCCTGGGAAAGCTCGGGCCAAACTCAAACAGGCTGCAACACTTCTAAAAGGCAAAAACATGCAGTAAAGCTACATAGAAAATGAAAATCTCCAAATAATAGGCAAAACTCAGAATCTGATCTCAACCAGGCAGAAAAGCTCCATCAAAAAGGCCAAAAACAGAGAAAGAGCAGCAAGGGAAAGATGAGAAAATCCAGAAAGACTCATCTTCAGAAAAAGAAATCGCAGGATGACCTCAATGTCAAAAAGTTCCATTTTAACCCTTCTCAACGATGTAAAACAGAGATGTCACCTTAGCAGAGAAGAACAAGCATCAAAACATCAAAATTCCAGGCGCGTGCATATCAAAAATCCAGCATATACAGAAGACCCTGCAATCCTGGAACAAAACCAAGCATTCTGCGCTATGCACCATTCCAAAGAACCAGTTCCAGCAACAAAAAATCCCATTTGTGTCACTTGCATCCCCAGCAGTCTGCACTACGCTTAAACAAGAGCAAGCAGTACCAGCACCATCTAAAGAACCACTTTAAAATGAAAAATGAAATATGATCTTCATGGAGTAAATAAAACAACCAGCAGAAAAGCAAAAGTCAGCTTAAGAAATCTTTCCTGTTTCTTTCATTGAAAATCTCCTTCTTTGCAGCCAAATAGGCGCTCTTAGTGATCTCTCCTTTCTTAAAGGAGTTGTATAAAATTTCATCACTGAGTCCCACTGAAGAAATATTTGGAGGATCCTTTACAGGTTCTGGATTGGAATTCTCAACTTGAGACTTCTCCTGGGGAACTTCTACATGTTCAGCCTTAGAATTGTCCACTGACCTGGTAATAATGGTACGTTCTAAATTTGAATAATCCTTACGTCTTCTAGTTTTCCTTGGATGTGGAGTGATGAACCCATCTTCATCAACCATAGGTTTTTTGCCTTTTTTGGCCATGTTGTTTAGGTAAGATTCCTCAATCTGGACCGAATTATAGCACCAATAATAGTGCAAATAATGGCACCAATATATCGCGCCAATAATAGCGCCAATATATTCATAGCGCCATTTAATAGTGCCAAATAGTAGCACCATTTAATAGCACCAAATATTAGCGCCATATAATAGTGCCATATAATAGTTCCATATAATAGCGTCAAATAATAGCGCCCTATAATAGCGCCAAATATAATATCGCCAAATAATCACGCCAATATATAGCGTCAATATATTCATAGCACCATTTAATAGGACCAAATAGTAGTATCACATAACACTTCCAAATATTAGGGCCATATAATAGCACCAAATAATAGCGCCAAATATAATAACGCCAAATAATAGCACCAAATAATAGCGGCAAATAATGTCACCAAATAATAGCGCCAAATATTTGGCGCCAAATATTTATAATAGCGCCAAATAATAGTGCCAATAATAGCACCAAATAATAGAGCCAAATATTCATAATAGCGCCAATTATTCGACACCATATATTCATAGTAGTGCCAAATATTTTTTGGCACCAAATATTTATAATAGCACCAAATAATAGTGCCAAATTATAGCTTCAATAACAACGCCAAATAATAGCACCAACAATAGCATAAATATTTGGCGCCAATAATATTTGGCGCAATTATTTGGCGCTATTATTTGGCGCCAAATATTAGCGCCAATATTTTAAACTTCAATAATAGCGCCAAATATTCATAATAGCACCAATATTTTAACATTCAATATATTTTCAGTGTTATTTTAACATTCAATATAATATCACCAAATATTTTTTCTGTGTTATTTTAATATTCATAATAGCGCCAATATTTTAATAGCGCCAATATTTTAATAGCACCAATATTTTAACATTCATTAATAGCGCCAAATATTCATAATAGTTCTAATATATTAAAAGCAGAATATAATTGTGCCAAATAACTGCGCCAAATAACTGCGCCAAATAATTGCGCCAAATAACAGCACCAAATAATAGCTTCATATAATAGCGCCAAATATTTTTTGGTGCAAAATATATAAATAGCGCCAATATATTCATTGCGCCCAATAATTGCACCAAATAATTTCACCAAATAATTGCGCCAAATAATTTCGCCAAATAATAGCACAAAATAATTGCGCCAAATAGCAGCGCCATATAATAGCGCCAAATATTTTTTTTGGCATAAAATATAAAAATAACACCAATATATTCATAGCACCAAATAATTGCGCCAAATAATTGCACCTACTAATAGCGCCAAATAAGTACGCAAAAATAATTTCGCCTAATAACAACGGCACATAATAGTGCCATATAACAGCACCAAATATTTTTTGGCGCAAAATATATAAATAGCGCCAAATAATTGCACCAAATTTTTAAGCCAAATAACAGCGCCAAAAAATTGCGTCATATAATAGCGCTAAATAATTGCGCCTAATAATGGCGCCAAATAATAGCGCCATATAATAGTGCCAAATATTTTCTCGCGCCAAATATTCATAATCGTATCAAATAATAGCGCCAAAATAATAGCGCCAAAATAATAGCGCCAAATAATAGCGCCAATAATAGCGTCAAATTATGGCGCCAATAATCGCGCCAATATTTGGTGCTATTATTTTGAGCCAAATAATAGTGTCAAATTATGGCGCCAATAATCGCGCCAATATTTGGTGTTATTATTTTGCGCCAAATAATAGCGTCAATATTTTAACATTCAATAATAGCGCCAATAAAAGCACCAATAACAACACTAATAATAGCGCCAATAATAGTGCCAATATATAGCACCAATAATAGTGCCAATATATTCACAACATCATTTAATAGCACCAAACAATAGCGCCATATAATAGCGCCAAATATTAGTGCTATATAATAGGGCCATATAATAGCGCCATATAATAGCGCCAAATAATAGCGCCATATAATAACGCCAAATATAATAGCGCCAATATATATTCCCAATAATAGCGCCAATATATTCATAGCGCCATTTAATTGAGCCAAATAATAGCGCCATATAATAGCGGCAAATATTAGCGCTATATAATAGAGCCAAATATTAGGACCATATAATAGCGCCAAATAATAGTGCTATATAATATCGTCAAATATAATAGCGCCAAATAATAGTGCCAAATAATAGCGCCAAATAATATCACCAAATAACAGCACCAAATATTTGGCGCCAAATATTCATAATAGCGCCTAATAATAGTGCCAAATAATAGCGCCAATAATAGCACCAAATAATAGAGCCAAATATTCATAATAGCGCCAAATATTTGGCACTGCCAAATATTCATAATAGCGCCAAATAATAACGCCAAATTATAATGCCAATAAAAGCGCCAAATAATAGCACCAATCATAGCGCCAATATTTGGCACCAATATTTGGCACCAATAATATTTGGCGCCAATATTTGGTGCCAGTATTTGGCGCTATTATTTGGCGCCAAATAATAGCGCAAATATTTTAACATTCAATAATAGCGCCAAATATTCATAACAGTGCCAATATTTTAACATTCAATATATTTTCAGTGTTATTTTAACATTCAATATAATAGCGCCAAATATATTTTCAGTGTTATTTTAATATTCATAATAGCACCAATATTTTAATAGCGCCACTATTTTAATAGCGCCAATAATAGCACCAAATAATAGTGCCAAATATTATTTTGCACCAAATAATAGCGCCAAATATTATTTTGCGCTAAAAAATAGTGCTAATATTTTAACATTAATTAATAGCGCCAAATATTCATAATAGAGCCAATATATTAATAGAGGCAAATAGTTGTGCCTAATAACTGCACCAAATAATAGCGCCAAATAATAGCGCCAAATAATAGCGTCATATAATAGCACCAAATATTTTTAGGCACCAAATATTCATAATAGCGCCAAAAAATTGCGGAAAAAATAGCACCATATAATAGCGCTAATAATAGCAACAAATAATAGCGCCAATATATTCATAGTGCCAAATAATAGCGCAAATATATTCATAATAGTGGAAATATATTATAGCATCAAATAATAGCACCAGTATATTCATAATAGTGCCAATAATAGCGCCAATATATGCATAGTTCCATTTATTCATAATAGCGCCAATATATTTATAGCGCAAAATAATTGTGCCAAATAATAGCACCAAATAAAAGCGCTAAATAATAGCGCCAAATAATTGTGCCAAATAATTGCGCCAAATAATTGCGCAAAATAATTGCGCCTAATAGCAGCGCCAAATAATAGCACCATATAATAGCGCCAAATATTTTTTGGCGCAATATATATAAATAGCGCCAATATATTGAGCCAAATAATTGTGCCAAATAATTGCGCCTAATAATACCGCCAAATAATAGTGCCAAATATATTTTGGCGCCAAATATTTATAATAGCGCCAAATAATGGCGCTAAATAATAGCGTCAAATAATAGAGCCAATAATAGCGTCAAATTATGGCTCCAATAATCACGCCAATATTTGGCACCAATATTTGGCGCCAAATAATAACGTCAATATTTAAACATTCAATAATAGCGCCATTAAAAGCGCCAATAAGAGCACCAATGATAGCGCCAATAATACTGCCAATACATAGGGCCAATAATAGTGCCAATATATTCATAGCGCCATTTAGTAGCACCAGATAATAGCGCCATATAATAGCACTATATAATTGCTCCAAATAATAGTTCCATATAATAGCGCCAAATAATTACGCAAATATATAGCGCCAATATATTCATAGTGCCATTTAATTGGGCCAAATAATAGCACCATATAATAGCGCCAAATATTAGCGCCATATAATAACGCCATATAATAGCACCAAATAATAGCGCCATATAATATATCCAAATATAATAGCGCCAAATAATAGCGCCAAATAATAGCACTAAATAATATCGCCAAATAATAGCACCAAATATTTGGTGCCAATTATTCATAATAGCGCCAAATTATAGGGCCAATAATAGCACCAAATAATATCGCCAAATAATAGCGCCAAATATTTGGCGCCAAATATTCATAATAGATCCAAATAGTAGAGCCAAATATTCATAATAGCGCCAAATATTTGGCTCCATATATTCATAGTAGTGCCAAATATTTTTTGGCGCCAAATATCCATAATAGCGTTAAATTATAGAGCCAAATTATAGTGCCAATAAAAGCGCCAAATAATAGCGCCAATATTTGGCACTAATATTTGGCCCCAATAATATTTGTCGCCAATATTTGGAACCAATAATATTTGGTGCCAATATTTGGTGCTATTATTTGGCGCCAAATAATAGCGCCAATATTTTAACATTCAATAATATCGCCAAATATTCATAATAGCGCCAATATTTTAACATTCAATATATTTTCAGTGTTATTTTAACATTCAATATATTAGAGCCAAATATATTTTCAGTGTTATTTTACTATTCATAATAGCGCCAATATTTTAATAGCGCCAATATTTTAATAGCACCAATAATAGCGCCAAATAAGAGCGCTAAATATAATTTGGCGCCAAATAATAGCGTAAAATAATAGTGCTAAAAAATAGCGCCAATATTTTAACCTTCATTAATAGCGCCAAATATTCATAATAGCGCCAATATATTAATAGCGGCAAATAATTGCGCCTAATAATAGCGCCAAATAATAGCGCTAAATAATTGCGCCAAATATTTGCGCCAAATATTTTTTTCTGCCAAATATTCATAATAGCCCCAAAAAATAGCGCAAAAAATAGCACCAAATAATAGTGCCAATCATAGCGCCAAATATTAGCGCCAATAATAGCGCTAATATATTAATAGTGCCAAATAATAGCACCAATATATTCATAATAGCGCCAATATATTATAACGCCAAATAATAGCGTCATTATATTCATAATAGTGCCAATAATAGAGCCAATAATAGCGCCAATATATTCATAGCGCCATTAATTCATAATAGCGCCAATATTTTTATAGCGCCAAATAATTGCGCCTAATAATAGTGCCAAATAATTACGCCAAATAATTGCTCCAAATAATAGTGCCAATATTTTAACATTCAATAATAACACCAAATATTCATAATAGCGCCAATATATTAATAGCGCCAAATAATAGCACCAAATAAGTGCGTCAAATATTTAAGCCAAATAACTGTGCCAAATAATAGCGCCAAAAAATAGCAACATATAATAGCGCCAAATATTTTTTGGCGTCAAATATTCATAATAGCGCCAAATAATAGCGCCAATATATTCATAATAGCACCAATATATAACAGCGCCAAAAAATAGCACCAATTTATTCATAATAGTGCCAATAATAGCGACAATAATAGCACCATTTCTTCATAATAGCGCCAATATATTTATAGTGCAAACTAATTGCGCTTAATAATAGCCTCAAATAATAGCACCAAATAATTGCGCCAAATAATTGCGCCAAATAATTGCGCCAAATAATTGCGCAAAATAATTGCTCCTAATAACAGTGCCAAATAATAGCGGCATATAATAGCGCCAAATATATTTTGGCCGAAAATATATAAATAGCTGTAAAGACCCTTAAATTTCAAGGAAATTTTTTTCTTAATTTTCTTTGGAATTTTACAAGAACGCAGCTTCTGACGGCACCTGATTCCGAGGCCTGGTGTTCCCGAAATCATTTTCCGAAGTTTGGCTCGGGTACGTTCAGTGAACGGATGAGCGGGTTTTTCTAGATTTTTGAACCGGTGCTCGAAATCGAATTCTGAGGGCACCGATGGAATCACAGCGCCGGTACTTGCTTAGAAACGCCTCTTCCGGAGTTGCGTTTGCTCAGGTGTGGTTTTTAATTTTCGGGCTTAAAGTTATGAAATAAAATAATTGTACGACAAACTTTATTTTATTTCACTTAAGCCACTTGGAATCCACTTGAAGCCGCTTAAAGCAGCTTAGGCTGAGTTGATGCGGATAGGGTGCTATCCAAAAATATCCTACCCTCTTGGTAGGATATTTGTGAGGTGGGACCCGCACGATCCCCACCGTTTTTTTTCCGCTAAGTAACGTACCCACGAAAACCCGTCATTATGAAAGTCAACTGATGTGTTTTCTTAAATTCTTAACTCACCATTTAATTGGGCGGTTTTATTCGTTGAATTAAATGGGCAGTTTCTTTCGTTAAATTAATTCTACAAATTAATGGGTCGTTACTTACCTTTTTTTCGTTTGTTGGCGTAATAATAAAATAAGACCAACGCCGACATTTGGAAGATTACACGTTGAGAGGCTTTTGACAGAAGATCTTGTGCCTTCACCCTTCTTCACGAAGAATGCGAAGAACGCGAAGAACATGAAGAACGCGAAGAACACCAGCCTCCGACGAAGAACGCCGAACCCGCGGAGATCGACGACGTGACGTTGTGTGTCGCGGCGCCGACGTTTCCTTTCCTGCAACGTTCTTCTGTGACGTCTCTTCCTCCACAACGAAATCTTCGATCAGCTGTTTGAGGTAAGAGACTTCGTGTTTCTTTTAAAACTCCTTTGTGGTTTTTAACAATGCACATTTTTAATTATTATTAATTAAATATTTTTGTTCATGAACCTCGGAGTTCATCGACGCGACACCCTTCCGCGACGACGTGACGCCTCCCGCAACGTGACGATCAACTCCTTCTGTGGAGATCAAGTTCCGTGAAGAACGCGCGTGCGACGACTTGACAAGGTAGGGATTTTATTTTGGAAATACCTTTTTATTCCCAGGATCGTTACTTTTAAAATAAAGAACCCAGATTCTTATGAACAATTTTATTTTATTAAAATTGTTTTTGGATATGTTATTTTGTCCTCCCGATTGATACCGTCTAACGCGGAGGGTGTGGGCCAAACGAACACGTCCCGACAACCCTATGCCATTCTTAGTTGATTTGCGGATTTGGCGGGCGACGACAAAACGTGATGCAAGGACGATTTGATGATCCCGCAGTGAAGAACGGAACCCGAGAGGAACAGTGGTGCAGACGGGAAGGAAAACGGAACACCGGAGAAACTCCGGTGGCCCGCGGAAGCCTCCGGCGGCGGCCAGTGGACCCATGGCCGCGCGGGTCCGGCTCATACGCACGGGACACGGCGACATGCCGCGTCCGCTGATTATGCGTGGCCCCTCGAGGGCCGCGGCTTCCTCAACCCGTGGGGGCGGCGCCCCACGGCTGCCGTGCTCGGCCGCTCGGCCGAGCCGAGCCAGGCCGATCCGACCGGCCGGGCCGCGCCCTGGCCGGACCAGACCGGGTCCAGCCGGGTGGGACCGGGTTGGGTCGGCCCGGTTTGGGTCGGCCCGGTTCGGCCGACCCAGGGGGGGTGGGTCGGGCCGGGTCGGCCCGGGCCCGGACCCCCCGTCTTCGAACCGATTCGGTCTTTTGCCCGTAACATGAGCTACGGGCCTCCGAACGATGTACCGTCAGCGGCAACACGATCCTTGGATCGAGATGGTCGTTTCGGTATATTACACTTAGGGTTTTGGAATACTTTAGGTTCAGTCGGGTTGGTTCGTACACGAGACCAACCGGGCCCTCGGAGCGGAAACGCTGATATCTTGAGCTACGGACATCCGATTGACGTGTCGTCGGCTTCGGTGGATTTCTATAAGTGAGACTGATCTTTTGGCATAATCCTACTGAATATTGGATGTAGTTGGAGTATGTTCGGGTTGGTTTTTCCTTAAAAATCAACCGGGCGCCTGGGACGAAAAAGCCAATAACTCTCAGACCGAGCGTCCGATTGACGCACCGTCTGCGAAGTTGAGTTCCTGTTGGCAATACGGAACTTTTGGATACATAAACCTCGGACTTTGTGTCGGTTGATGTATCAGCCTCTCGGCTCGTCGAGCGGACCCTCCCGAACGAGCTTGCTGTGTGCGGGAACCCCAATGTTGGCTGCGACTTCGACGACGACGACTATACAGAGATCCTCAGTGGATTCGACTGCGACGATGATGAAAACATTACGGGAACCCTCCGTGTCTTCGGTAGAGACCACTACGGTACATCTTGGGATACATCAACTCCAGACTACATGTCAGTTGATGCATCGACTTCTTAGCTCGTGGAGTGGATCCTCCCGAGACGAGCATGCTGTGTGCGGAAACCCTAGAGCCGGTTGAGACTTGACGAATGCTGATCGAATGACTCAGTGTGTTACGGATAACACGACAGAGGTGTGCTTGGTTGTAATGGAACAGGGGAGCGCTTGGTTGTAGCGGCAGACCCAAGACAGCCCACCGAGCGACGGGGCCTTGGTGCGGGGCTCCTTGTCAGTAGAGGCACCGGCGGTACCATTACCCATCGAGCCACCGATGCTTCCCGCCACGACCGCTGACGATGCACATCACCTTGGATCTCTGTATGAGTTCAAGCGCCAGTGACCACCAAGGTTTCATGGGGAGACGGACCCTCAGGCTACCGAGGACTAGCTGGAGGCGGTCGTACGAGTTTTCAGATTAGTGAGGACACCAGCAGATCTTATGGTGGTCCTTACAGCGAGCCTCCTGCACGCAGTAGCGGGCCGATGGTGGAGCTTGATGCTCTAGGTGCACGACGAGGCATCTATTCTCTGGACGGACTTCGAGAGCCTCTTCCGCTCAGAGTTCGTCCTGGCCACCCTCCGTGCGGTGCGCATTCAGGAGCTACTATGGCTGCGACAGGGCAGCATGATAGTAGCCCAGTACGCGGCGAGGTTTACTAATCTCTCGCGCTAATCCATAGATATGGTACGGGACCCGTTCTTCTGGGCCCGGACCTTCGAGCAGGGACTGAGGCACAAGATCAGGGCTTCGATGATGTCCCTCAACATTCTGACACAGGCAGGGGTGTTGGAGCGAGCCCTCTTAGTGGAGAGTTTCCTTGATGAGCAGTCTCCAGCAGCAGGACCCACCACTGGCCGACATGCGACAGAGTCTTCTGCAGCAGGCAGTAGACAGATGACGTAGGGGTCCAAGAGGACTAGACCTATAGGTGGTCGAAAGCATGACTTTGGATCGTTTGTGAGAGGCACTCGGGGTGGACAATGACTTACCATGAGAGGGCAGTGTTACTCCGGCGACGGGATTGGTCACATGGCTCGTGACTGTCCGACCCGCCATACAGATGACCAGTAGATGAACGAAGGACCCCCCAGGCAGAGGCAGAGGTTCGATCAGGGTGGGCCGCAAGGAGAAGGCGGCCATGGAAGGGGAGCTGGCCATGCAGCTGGATGTGGACGACGCTTCGTGGTGTTGCCGCCACCACCACCAGGAAGTCTACCCCGACCGCAGGGAGTTGGTGGACATGCGAGAGCTCAGCTTCAGACAGCTGAGGCCTTCGATCCTGGAGCTCTGGGAGCAGATGGACAGGATCAGAACTAGTGGATACGTCTTTTGTACTTATAGTTCCTTGTTGCTATGGTGTAGTGTCTTTGTATTATTTGTTGCAATAATAAAATACGCATAACTAGGTGATGTTTTTATTCCTGTCCTCTTTTGTGTTGTACTAAGAGGTTCTGGTTTAGACTGTTGACTTGACCCTCACTTGTGAGACATCTACTGGAGGAGACCCATTTACCACACACTAATGCCGACAGTGTGACTCAACCCTTGAAGGCGAGAGTAACGGTTGGATCTCTTGGTAGTAACGTCGAGGCCTTACGACATCATCCTTGGTATGGATTAGTACCATCCATGTCGGGATTGACTGTATTAGGCAAAGGAAGTGGTTCATCCAGGGGATGAGACCAGATTTCTCTTATCGGCAAAGAAGAAATCTTAGCACCTCTTGTGGGACCAGAGATGGTCTAGGACATGACAGAGAAGGTCCAGGTCATCCAGGAGCGGATGAGGACAGCTCAGATCCAACAGTAGTCTTTTACTAACAGGAGGCGGAGGCCACTAGAGTTCGAGGATGGCATCCACGTCTTCTTGTGGGTCTCACCTCGACGAAGATTATGGAGGTTTGGCCGAAGCGGCGAGTTGTCTCCACACTTCATCGGACCCTTCCAGGTCCTCAGAAGGATTGTTAAGGTGGCTTATTGCCTAGCTCAACCACCACAGTTGCGCCGGGTGTACGACGTCTTCCACGTATCTCAGTAGAGGAGATACGTGCACGACCCAACGTCAATCTTTGACCATGAAGAGCTGGTCTTTGGTAATGGGGTGACTTTTGCGGAGGTCCCAGTGGAGATTGAGGATCGATAGGAGTGGGTCCTACGTGGAGGATCAATTCCTCTAGTGCGCTTCAGATGGCAGCTCGGGAACCTCCAGGAGAGTACTTGGGAGCAGGAGGCTCAGATATGTGCTCAGTACCGCCTTTGTATCCCTAAGATTGTGGTGAAGCTTTACGGGGACGTAAAGCCCTATGGTGGGAGTAATTTAAAGACCCGTAAATTTCAAGGAATTTTTTTTTAATTTTCTTTGGAATTTTACAAGAACGCAGCTTCTGACGACACCTGATTTCGAGGCCCGGTGTGCTCGGAATCATTTTCCGAAGTTTGGCTCGGGTACGTTCAGTGAACGGACGAGCGGGTTTTTCTAACTTTTGAACCGGTGCCCGGAATCGAATTCTGAGGGAACCAATGGAATCGCAGCACCGGTACTTGCTTAGAAACGCCTCTTCTGGAGTTTCTTTTGCTTGGGTGTGGTTTTTAATTTTCGGGCGTAAAGTTAAGAAATAAAATAATTATACGACAAAATTCATTTTATTTCACTTAAGCCACTTGGAATCCACTTGAAGCCACTTAAAGCGGCTTAGGCTGAGTTGATGCGGATAGAGTTCTATCCAAAAATATCCTACCCTCTTGGTAGGATATTTGTGAGGTGGGACTCGCACGAGCCCCACCGTTTCTTTTCCGCTAAGTAACGCACCCGCGAAAACCCGTCATTATGAAAGTCAACTGATGCGTTTTCTGAAATTCTTAACGCACAATTTAATTGGGCGGTTTTATTCGTTGTATTAAATGGGTAGTTTCTGTCGTTAAATTAATTCTACGAATTAATGGGTCGTTACTTACCTATTTTTCATTTGTTGGCGTAATAATATAATAAGACCAACGCCGACATTTGGAGGATTACACGTTGAGAGGATTTTGACAGAAGTTCTTGTGCCTTCACCCTTTTTCGTGAAGAATGCAAAGAACGTGAAGAACGCCGGCCTCCGATGTAGAATGCCGAACCCGCGGAGATCGACGACGCGATGTCATCTGCCGCGACGCCGACGTTTCCTTTCCTGCAACGTTCTTCTGCGACGTCTCTTCCTCCGCAACAAAATCTTCGATCAGCTGTTTGAGGTAAGAGACTTCAGGTTTCTTTTAAAAATCCTTTGTGGTTTTTAACAATGCACAGATTTAATTATTATTAATTAAATCTTTTTTTTCATGAACCTCGGAGTTCGTCGACGTGACACCCTTCCGCGACGACGCGACGCCTTCCGCGACGTGATGATCGCCTCCTTCCGCGGCGATCATGTTCCGCAAAGAACGCGCGTGCGACGACTTGACAAGGTAGGGATTTTATTTTGGAAATACCTTTTTATTCACGGGATCGTTTCTTTTAAAATAAAGAACCCAGATTCTTTTGAACAATTTTATTTTATTAAAATTGTTTTTGGATATGTTGTTTTATCCTCCCAATCGATATCGTCTAACGCGGAGGGTGTGGGACAAACGAACACGGCCCGACAACCCTACGTCGTTCTTCGTTGTTTTGCGGATTTGGTGGGTGACGACAAAACGTGACGCAAGGGCAATTTGATGATCCCGCAGTGAAGAACGGAACCCGGGAGGAATAGCGGCGCAGATGGGAAGGAAAACAGACCACCGGAGCAACTCCGGTGGCCCGTGGAAGTCTCCGGCGGCGCGGGTCGCCGGCGCGGCGGCGGCGGCCAGTGGACCCACGGCCGTGCGGGTCCGGCTCGCATGCACGGGACGCGGCGACATGCTGCGTCCGCTGATCCAGCACGGCCCCTCGAGGGCCACGACTTCCTCAACCCACGGGGGCGGCGCCCCGCGGCTGCCGCGCTCGGCCGAGCCGAGCTCGGCCGGTCCGACTGGTCGGGCCGTCCCCTGGCCGGACCGGACCGAGTCGGGTCGACCCGATTCGGCCAACCCAGGGGGGGGGGGGGGGGGGGGTCGGGCTGGGTCGGCCCGGGCCCGGACCCCCCGTCTTCGGACTAATTCGGTCTTTTGCCCATAACTTGAGCTACGGGCTTCCGAACGATGTGATGTCAGCGGAAACGCGATCCTTGGATCAAGACGGTCGTTTTGGTATATTACACTCAAGGTTTTAGAATACTTTGGGTTCGGCCGGGTTGGTTCGTACATGAGACCAATCGGGCCCTCGGAGCGGAAATGCTCATATCTTGAGCTACGGACGTCTGATTGACGTGCCGTCAGCTTTGGTGGATTCCTATAAGTGAGACCGATCTTTTGGCATACTCCGCCTCAGGATTGGATGCAGGTGGAGTATGGTCGGGTTGGTTTTGCCTAAAAAATCAACCGTGCCCCTGGGATGAAAAAGCGAATAACTCTCAGACCGGGCGTCCGATTGACGCGCCATCTGCGACGTTGAGTTCTTGTTGTCAATACAGAACTTTTGGATACATCAACCTCGGACTTTGTGTCAGTTGATGTATCAGCCTCTCAGCTCGTGGATCGGACCCTCCCAAACGAGCTTGCTGTTTGCGGGAACCCCAGTGCTGGCTGCGACTTCGACGACGATGACTATACAGAGATCCTCAGTTGATTCGACTGTGACGATGATGAAAACAGTACGGGAACCCTCCGTGTCTTCGGCAGTGACCACTACGGTACATCTTGGGATACATAAACTCCGTACAACATGTCAGTTGATGCATCGACCTCTTAGCTCATGGAATGTATCCTCCCGGGACGAGCATACTGTGTGCGGAAACCCTAGAGCTGGTTGAGACTTGACGAATACTGATCGAACGACTCACTGTGTTACGGATAACACGATATAGGTGCTCTTGGTTGTAGCGGCATAGGGGAGCGCTTGGTTGTAGCGGCAGACCCATGACAGAGGTGCGCTTGGTTGTAGCGGCATAGGGGAGCGCTTGGTTGTAGCAGCAGACCCACGACACAAGTGCGCTTGGTTGTAGCGGCATAGGGGATCACTTGGTTATAGCGGCAGACCAACGACAGAGGTGCGCTTGGTTGTATCGGCACATGGGAGCACTTGGTTGTAGCGGCAGACCCACGACGGAGGTGCGCTTGGTTGTAGCGGCACAGGGGAGCGCATGGTTGTAGCGGCAGACCCAGGACGGAGGTGCGCTTGGTTGTAGCGGCACGGGGGAGCGCTTGGTTGTAGCAACAGGCCCATAGTACTCAATAGGTGGAGTACTACAGTAGTCCAATGTAAGAGGGAAGCGCTTTGTTGTAGCGGCATAACCACTGTACTTGATGGAGAAGGAGTTTCCCACTAGCTTTGGTTTCAACTTCATGGTCAATCCTGTGTGGGTATTTGCGAGGGTTAGTACCTACAGATCCTTTGTGGGTCCGACGGCTTAGATGAATCAGTGGCTACATCCGATCGTCTCTAATGTCATACGAAGAAGTATCTGTGTGAGCTGAATCTTGTGTTACTCTCCTTTGTGGATTTTGTTGAACTATCCTATGTAGATTTACTGTTTACTCTCCTTTGTGGAATGTGTTGTGCTATCCTATGTGGATTTACATTTTGCTTTCCTGTGTGGACTGGGTTGTGCTTTGGCTCGGATGTTGGAGCCGAACGGGAATTGATGACTTGGGTATATGTCTGGGCATATACCTAAGCGGTGTCGGATGGTACTTCGTGATTGTATCTTTCCTTTTTGCTTTATCCTTGGTGGATTTCGGGAGACCATCGGGGGTCTTGGGGTCCCTACTGAGTAGCTTATACTCACCCCTGCACGGGCTATGCCCACACTTCGTTGTGTTGGTTGCAGACGAAGGACAGCGCAGTGGAATCGTGGTGGGGGGTTGCGGAGCAGGACGGTACTGGGAGGTGGACCATTGGGCGGGACGTACTCGGAGCGGTCTGGTGGACCCGAGGAGCAGTGGAGGCTATCTGTACCCACCCTTCAGGTGGAATTTACAGAGGAAGGCTCGACGCTGCGACTTTTCTTTTCAGTTGCTGTTTTTTTCCTTTCTGTTGTACTTTACAGTTGGACTTGTATTTCCGGCCCCTTTTACCTTCAGCACAGCTTGTTACATTTTTTTCTTAGTGTTTACTTTTCCGCTTGCTTACTCTGTGGTGCATTTTTACTTTACAAGGCAATGTCTTCCCTTTTTTATGGGATTTATGCCTTGGTGCTAGTCGCCAGCCCTTGGCCTATGGAAGGCGGCCTTGGGGTTGTCACAGCACGGGCCCCGAGGACGGGTCGTGACAATAGCGACAATTTATTGCGCCAAATAATTGCACCAAATAATTGCGCCAAATACTTGCACCTAACAATAGCACCAAATAATAGTGCCATATAAAATCGCCAAATATTTTTTGGCGCCAAATATTCATAATACCGCCAAATAATAGCACCAATAATAGCATCAAATTATGACGCCAATAATCACGCCAATATTTTGCGCTATTATTTTGCGCCAAATTATAGCGCCAATATTAAAACATTCAATAATCACGCCAATAAAAGCACCAATAACAGCACCAATAATAGCACCAATATATTCATAGCACCATTTAATAGCGCCAAATTATAACACTATATAATAGCACCAAATATTAGTGCCATATAATAGCCCCATATAATAGCGCAAATCAAAGCGTCATATAATAGCGCCAAATATAATAGCGCCAAATAATAGCGGCAAATATTATTTGACCCCAAATAATAGCGCC
This sequence comes from Viscum album, assembly GCA_963277665.1. Taxonomy (NCBI): domain Eukaryota; kingdom Viridiplantae; phylum Streptophyta; class Magnoliopsida; order Santalales; family Viscaceae; genus Viscum; species Viscum album. Next base: position 902,962,723 of record OY728127.1, read on the forward strand.
AAAAAATAGCGCCAATATTTTGACATTCATTAATAGCACCAAATATTCATAATAGCTCCAATATATTAATAGCAGAAAATAATTGCGCCTAATAATAGCACCAAATAATAGCGCCAAATAATTTTTCCAAATAACTGCACCAAATAACTGCGGCAAATATTAGTTCCATATAATAGGGCCAAATATTTTTTGGTGCCAAATATTCATAATAGCGCCAAAAAATAGCGCCATATAATAGCGCCAAATATTTTTTGGCGCCAAATATTCATAATAGCGCCAAATAATAGTGCCAATAATAGCGTCAAATTATGGTGCCAACAATCGCACCAATATTTGGTGCCAACATTTGGCGTAATTATTTTGCGCCAAATAATAGCGCCAATATTTAAACATCCTATAATAGCGCCAATAAAATTGCCAATAACAGCACCAATAATAGCACCATTATAAAGCACCAATAATAGCGCCAATATATTCATAGCACCATTTAATTGCACCAAATAATAGCGCTATATAATAGCGCCAAATATTGGCCACATATAATAGCCCCATATAATAGCACCAGATAATAGCGTCATATAGTAGCACCAAATATAATAGCGCCAAATAATAGCACCAATATATAGCACCAATATATAGCACCAATAATATCACCAATATATTCATAGCTCCAAATATTCATAATAGCACCAATAAAAACGCCAAATAATAGCGCCAATAATAGCGCCAATATTTTAGCATTCAATAATAGCGCCAAATATTCATAATAGCGCCAATATTTTAACATTAAATATACTTTCAGTGTTATTTTAAATTCAATATAATAACGCCAAATATATTTTCAGTGTTATTTTAATATTCATAATGGCACCAAAATTTTAATAGAACCATTATTTTAATAGTGCCAATAATAACGCCAAATAATTGCGCCAAATATTATTTGGCGCCAAATAATAGCGCCAAATAATAGTTCCAATATTTTAACATTCATTAATAGCGCCAAATATTCATAATAGCACTAAAATATTAATAGAGGCAAATAATTGCGCCTAATAATAGCACCAAATAAGAGAGCCAAATAATTAAGCCAAATAACTGCGCCAAATATCACCGCCAAATAATAGCGCCAAATATTTGATGGCGCCAAATATTCATAATAGCGCCAAAAAATAGCACCAAAAAATAGCGCCATATAATAGCGCCAATAATAGCGCCAATATATTCATAGCGCCAAATAATAGCCCCAGTATATTCATAATAGTGCCAATAATAGCGCCAATATATTCATAGCGCCATTTATTCATAATAGCAGCAATATATTTATAGCCCCAAGTAATTGCGCCTAATAATAGCGCCAAATAATTACACAAAATAATAGCGCCAAATAATAGCGCCAATATTTTAACATTCATTAATTTCGCCAAATATTCATAATAACGCCAATATATTTATAGCACAAAATAATTGCGCCTAATAATTGTGCCAAACAATTGCGCCAATTAATTGCGCCAAATAAGAGTGTCAAATAATAGCGCAAAATAATAGTGCCAAATAATAGCGTCAAATAATAGCACCAAATATTTTTTGGTGCCAGATATTCATAATAACGTCAAACAATAGCGCCAAAAAATAGCACCAATAATAGCGCCAATATATTCGTAGCGCCAATAAATTCATAATAGCGCCAATATATAATGGCGCCTAATAATAGCACCAAATAATAGCACCAAATATTTTCTCCAAATAACTGTGCCAAATAATAGCGCCATATAATAGCGCCAAATATTTTTTGGCACCAAATATTCATAATAGCGGCAAAAAATAGTGCCAAAAAATAGCGCCAAATAATAGCGCCAATAATAGCGCCAAATAATAGCGCCAATATATTCATAGCGCCAATATATTCATAATAGTGGCAATTTATAATAGCGCAAAATAATAGCGTCAATATATTCATAATAGTGCCAATAATAGTGCCAATATATTCATAGCGTCATTTATTCATAATAGCATCTATATATTTATAGTACAAAATAATTGCGCCTAATAATAGTGCCAAATAAAAGCGCCAAATAATTGAGCTAAATAATTGTGCCAAATAATTGCGTCAAATAATTGCGCAAAATAATTGCGCCTAATAACAACGCCAAATACTAGCTCCATATAATAGTGCCAAATATTTTTTGGCGCAAAATATATAAATAGAACCAATATATTGCGCCAAATAATTGCACCAAATAATTGTGCCTAATAATAGAGCCAAATATTTTTTGGCGCCAAATATTAATAATAGCGCCAAATAATAGCGCCAATTAATAGCGCCAAATAATAGCACCAATAATAGAGTCAAATTATGGCATCAATAATCACACCAATAAAAGCGCCAATAACAGCGCCAAATATTATTTGGCGCCAAATAATAGCACCAAATAAAAGCGCCAATATTTTAACATTCATTAATAGCGCCAAATATTCATAATTGTACCAATATATTAATAGAAGCATATAATTACGCCTAATAATAGCGCCAAATAATTGGGCCAAATAATTGCGCCAAATATTTGCGCCAAATAACTATGCCAAATAATAGTGCAAAATAATAGCGCCAAATATTTTTTGGCGCCTAATATTCATAATAGCGCCAAAAAATAGTGCCATATAATAGCGCCAATAATAATGCCAAATAATAGCGCCAATAATAGCGCCAATATATTCATAGCGCCAAATATTAGCACCAATATATTCATAATAGTGCCAATATATAATAGCGCCAAATAATATCTCCAAATAATAGTGCCATATAATGGCACCAAATATTTTTTTCCCCCAAATATTCATAATAGCGCAAAAAAATAGAGCCAAATAATAGCGCCAATATATTCATAATAGCGCCAATATATAATAGCGCCAATATATTCATAATAGTGCCAATAATAGTGCCAATAATAGTGCCAATATATTCATAGCTCCATTTATTCATAATAACGCCAATATATTTATGGCGCAAAATAATCGCACTAAATAATAGCCCCAAATAATAGCGCCAAATAATTGCGCAAAATAATTGCGCCAAATAATTGTGCCAAATAATTGCGCCTAATAACAGCGCCAAATAATAGCACCATGTAATAGCAGCAAATATTTTTTGGTGCAAAATATATAAATAGCACCAATATATTGCACCAAATAATAGCGCCAAATAATAGCACCATCTAATAGCGCCAAATATTTTTTAGCGCCAAATTTTCATAATAGCGCCAAATAATAGCGCCATTTTTTAAACATTCAATAATAGTGCCAATAAAATCGCGAATAACAGCACCAATAATAGTGCCAATAATGGCGCCATTATATAGCGCCAATTTTAGCACCAATATATTCATAGCGCCATTTAATAGCGCCATATAATTACGCCAAATATTGGCGCCATATAATAGCGCCATATAATAGCACCAAATAATAGCGCCATATAGTAGAGCCACATATAATAGCGCCAAATAATAGCGCCATTATAGCGCCAATAACATCACCAATATATTCATAGCGCCATTTAATAGGGCCAAATAATAGCGCCATATAATAGCACCAAATATTAGCGTCATATAATAGAGCTATATAATAGCGCCATATAATCGCGCCAAATAAGAGCGCCATATAATAGCGCCAAATAATTTTGCTAAATATTTGGTGCCAAATATTCATAATTGCGCCAAATAATAGCGCCAATAATGGAATCAAATAATAGAGCCAAGTATTCATAATAGCGCCAAATATTTGGCGCCATATATTCATAGAAGCACCAAATATTTTTTGGCGCCAAATATTCATAATAGCGCCAAATAATAGGACCAATATTTTATCATTCAATAATAGCACTAAATATTCTTAATAGCGCCAATATTTTAAAATTAAATATATTTTTAGTGTTATTTTAACATTCAATATAATAGCGCCAAATATATTTTTAGTGTTATTTTAATATTCATAATATCCAATATTTTAATAGTGCCAATATTTTAATAGTCCCAATAATAGTGCCAAATAATAGCACCAAATATTATTTGACACCAAATAATAGTGCCAAATAATATCGCCAAAAAATAGTGCCAATATTTTATCATTCATTAATAGCACCAAATATTCATAATAGCTCAAATATATTAATAGCGTAAAATAATTGCGCCTAATAATAGTTCCAAATAATAGCGCCAAATAATTGGGCCAAATAACTGCACCAAATAACTGCACCAAATAATAGCGCCCTATAATAGCGCCCAATATTTTTTTGCGCCAAATATTCATAATAGCGCAAAAAATAGCGCCAAAAATAGTGCCATATATTAGCGCCAAATATTTTTTGGCGCCAAATATTTATAATACCGTCAAATAATAGCGCTAAATAATAACGCCAATAATAGCATCAAATTATGTCGCCAATAATCGCACCGCCATTTGGCACAAATATTTGGTGCCAATATTTGGTGCTATTATTTTAAACCAAAAAATAGCGCCAATATTTAAAAATTCATTAATAGCGCCAATAACATTGCCAATAACAGCACCAATAATAGCGCCATTATATAGCGCCAATAATAGCACCAATATATTCATAGCGCCATTTAATATCCTCAAATAATAGCGCCATATAATAGCGCCCAATATTGGCGCTATATAATAGCCCCATATAATAGCGCCAAATAATAGCGCCATATAGTAGTGCCAAATATTTTTTGGCGCCAAATATTAATAATAGTGCCATATAATAGCGCCAAATATTTTTTGGTGCCAAGTATTCATAATAGCGCCATATAATAGCGCCAATAATAGCGTCAAATTATGGTGCCAATAATCGCACCAATATTTGGCACCAATATTAGGCGCTATTATTTTGGGCCAAATAATAGCGTCAATATTTAAACATTCAATAATAGTGCCAATAACATTACCAATAACAGCACCAATAATAGTGCCATTATATAGCGCCAATAATAGCACCGATATATTCATAGCTCCATTTAATAGCGCCAAATAATAGCTCCATATAATAGCGCCAAATATTGGCGCCATATAATAGCCCCATATAATAGCGCCAAATAATAGCGCCAAATAATAGCGCCATATAGTAGCACCAAATATAATAGTGCCAAATAATAGTACCAACATATAGCGCCAATAATATCGCCAATATATTCATAGCGCCATTTAATATGGCCAAATAATAGCGCCATATAATAGCGCCATATAATAGCACCAAATAATAGCGCCATATAATAGCACCAAATATAATAGAGCCAAATAATAGCACCTAATAATTTCTCCAAATAATAGCGCCATATATTCATATTAGCGCAAAATATTTTTTGCCACCAAATATTCATAATAGCGCCAAATAATAGTGCCAAATTATAGCGCCAATAAAAGCGCCAAATAATAACACCAATAACAGCACTAATATTTGGCGCCAATATTTGGCGCTATTATTTGGCGCCAAATAATAGCGCCAATATTTTAACATTCAATAATAACGCCAAATATTCATAATAGCGCCAAAATTTTAACATTCAATATACTTTCAGTGTTATTTTAACATTCAATATAATAGCGCCAAATATATTTTCAGTGTTATTTTAATATTCATAATAGCGCCAACATTTTAATAGAGCTAATATTTTAATAGCGCCAATAATAGCGCCAAATAATAGCACCAAATATTATTTGGCGCCAAATAATAGCGCCAATATTTTAACATTCATTAATAGCGACAAATATTCATAATAGCGCTAATATATTAATAGCGGCAAATAATTGCGCCTAATAATAGCGCCAAATAATAGCGCCAAATAATAGCGGCAAATAATTGCGCCAAATAATTGCACCTACCAATAGCGCCAAATAAGTGCGCAAAATAATTTCGCCTAATAACAACGGCACATAATAGTTCCATATAACAACGCCAAATATTTTTTAGCGCAAATTATATAAATAATGCCAAATAATTGCACCAAATATTTAAGCGAAATAACAGCGCCAAATAATAGCGTCAAATAATACCGTCATATAATAGCGCCAAATATTTTTTGGCGCCAAATATTCATATTAGCGCCAAAAAATAGCGTCATATAATAGCACTAAATAATTGTGTCTAATAATAGCGCCAAATAATAGCGCCATATAATAGTGCCAAATATTTTCTCGCGCCAAATATTCAAAATCGTACCAAATAATAGCGCCAAAATAATAGCGCCAAATAATAGCGCCAATAATAGCGTCAAATTATGGCGCCAATAATTGCGCCAATATTTGGCGCTATTATTTTGCGCCAAATAATAGTGTCAAATTATGGCGCCAATAATCGCGCCAATCTTTGGTGTTATTATTTTGCGCCAAATAATAGCGTCAATATTTTAACATTCAATAATAGCGCCAATAAAAGCGCCAATAACAGCACTAATAATAACGCCAATAATAGTGCCAATATATAGCGCCAATAATAATGCCAATATATTCACAGCGTCATTTAATAGCGCCAAACAATAGCGCCATATAATAGCGCCAAATATTAGCGCTATATAATAGGGCCATATAATAGCGCCATATAATAGCGCCAAATAATAGCGCCAAATAATAACGCCAAATATAATAGTACCAATATATATCCTCAATAATAGCGCCAATATATTCATAGCGCCATTTAATTGGGCCAAATAATAGCGCAATATAATAGCGGCAAATATTAGCGCCATATAATAGTGCCAAATATTAGGGCCATATAATAGCGCCAAATAATAGTGCTATATAATAGCGCCAAATATAATAGCGCCAAATAATAGTGCCAAATAATAGCACCAAATAATATCGCCAAATAATAGCACCAAATATTTGGCGCCAAATATTCATAATAGCGCCAAATAATAGTGCCAAATAATAGCGCCAATAATAGCACCAAATAATAGAGCCAAATATTCATAATAGCGCCAAATATTTCATGCCGCCAAATATTCATAATAGCGCCAAATAATAACGCCAAATTATAACGCCAATAAAAGTGCCAAATAATAGCACCAATCATAGCGCCAATATTTGGCGCCAATATTTGGCACCAATAATATTTGGCGCCAATATTTGGTGCCAATATTTGGCGCCAGTATTTGGCGCTATTATTTGGCGCCAAATAATAGCCCTAATATTTTAACATTCAATAATAGCGCCAAATATTCATAACAGCGCCAATATTTTAACATTCAATATATTTTCAGTATTATTTTAACATTCAATATAATAGTGCCAAATATATTTTCAGTGTTATTTTAATATTCATAATAGCACCAATATTTTAATAGTGCCATTATTTTAATAGCGCCAATAATAGCACCAAATAATAGCGCCAAATATTATTTTGCATCAAATAATAGTGCCAAATATTATTTTGCGCCAAAAAATAGTGCTAATATTTTAACATTAATTAATAGCGCCAAATATTCATAATAGAGCCAATATATTAATAGCGGCAAATAGTTGCGCCTAATAACTGCACCAAATAATAGCGCCAAATAATAGTGCCAAATAATAGCGTCATATAATAGCACCAAATATTTTTAGGCGCCAAATATTCATAATAGCGCCAAAAAATTGCGGCAAAAAATGGAACCATATAATAGCGCCAATAATAGCACCAAATAATAGCGCCAATATATTCATAGCGCCAAATAATAGCGCCAATATATTCATAATAGCGGCAATATATTATAGCATCAAATAATAGCACCAGTATATTCATAATAGTGCCAATATTAGCGCCAATATATTCATAGTGCCATTTATTCATAATAACACCAATATATTTATTGCACAAAATAATTGTGCCAAATAATAGCACCAAATAAAAGCGCTAAATAATAGCGCCAAATAATTGCGCCAAATAATTGCTCCAAATAATTGCGCCTAATAACAGCACCAAATAATAGCACCATATAATAGCGCCAAATATTTTTTGGCGCAAAATATATAAATAGCGCCAATATATTGAGCCAAATAATTGCGCCAAATTATTGCGCCTAATAATACCGCCAAATAATAGCGCCATATAATAGCGCCAAATATTTTTTGGCGCCAAATATTCATAATAGCGCCAAATAATGGTGCTAAATTATAGCGTCAAATAATAGAGCCAACAATAGCGTCAAATTATGGCGCCAATAATCACGCCAATATTTGGCACCAATATTTGGCGCCAAATAATAACGTCAATATTTAAACATTCAATAATAGCGCCATTAAAAGTGCCAATAAGAGCACCAATGATAGCACCAATAATAGCGCCAATACATAGGACCAATAATAGCGCCAATATATTCATAGCGCCATTTAATAGCACCAAATAATAACGCCATATAATAGCGCAAAATATTAGCACCATATAATAACACCATATAATTGCTCCAAATAATAATGCCATATAATAGCGCCAAATAATTACGTGAATATATAGTGCCAATATATTCATAGCGACATTTAATAGGGCCAAATAATAGCACCATATAATAGCGCAAAATATTAGCGCCATATAATAGGGTCATATAATAGCACCAAATAATAGCGCCATATAATAGAGCCAAATATAATAGCACCAAATAATAGCACTAAATAATATCGCCAAATAATAGCACCAAATATTTGCCGCCAATTATTCATAATAGCGCCATATTATAGGGCCAATAATAGCGCCAAATAATATCGCCAAATAATAGAACCAAATATTGGGCACCAAATATCCATAATAGCGCCAAATAATAGTGCCAAATATTCATAATAGCGCCAAATATTTGGCTCCATATATACATAGTAGTGCCAAATATTTTTTGGCGCCAAATATCCATAATAGCGCCAAATTATAGCTTCAAATTATAGCGCCAATAAAAGCGCCAAATAATAGCGCCAATATTTGGCACTAATATTTGTCCCCAATAATATTTGGCGCCAATATTTGGCACTAATAATATTTGGTGCCAATATTTGGTGCTATTATTTGGGGCCAAATAATAGCGCCAATATTTTAACATTCAATAATATCGCCAAATATTCATAATAGCGCCAATATTTTAACATTCAATATATTATCAGGGTTATTTTAACATTCAATATATTAGAGCCAAATATATTTTCAATGTTATTTTACTATTCATAATAGCGCCAATATTTTAATAGCACCAATAATAGAGCCAAATAAGAGCGCTAAATATAATTTGGCGCCAAATAATAGCGTAAAATAATAGTGCTAAAAATAGCGCCAATATTTTAACCTTCATTAATAGCGCCATGTCACGACCCGTCCTCGGGGCCCGTGCCGTGACTACCCCAAGCCCGCCTTCCATAGGCCAGGGGCTGACGACTAGCACCAAGGCGTAAAATCCCAGTAAACAGGGAAGGCATTGCCTTTATAAGTAACAACCACACAGAGTCAGCAAGCGGAAAGTAAAGTGCAGAAAAGTAAAGGGGGCCGGAATACAAGCCCAACTGTAAAGTACAACTGAAAAGTAAAGAACAGCAACTGAAGAAAAGACGGCGGCCTCGTGTCGTCCACTGGCAATCCCACCTGAAGGGTGGGTACAGATAGCCTCCAGGCTCCTCGGGTCCCACGTCCGCTCCGAGCACGTCCCGCCCCGTGGTCCACCTCCAGGTACCGTCCTGCTCCACGCCCCAACCGTGATCAGCGCTGTCCGTCGTCTGCAACCAACACAACAAGGTGCGGGCATAGCCCGTGCAGGGGTGAGTACAACTACTCAGTAAGGACCCCGAGACCCCCGAAGGTCTCCCGAAATCCACAAAGGATATAGCACAAAAGAAGGATGAAATCACGAAGTAACATCTGACTCGACTTAGGTATATGCCCATACATATACCTAAGTCCCCAATTCTAGCTCTGCTCACGAGCTCAAGAACAACTCAATCCACAACGGAAAGCAAGACTCAAATCCACAAGGAGAGTAAACAGTAAATCCACATAGGATAGTTCAACACAATCCACAAAGGAGAGTAACATAAGATTCAGCTCAACCAGGTATACTTTTTTCAGATGACGTCAAAGATGATCACTGATCCATCTAAGTCGTCGGACCCACGAAGGATCGGTAGGTACTAACCCCCGCAAAAGACCCACACAGGATCGGGCTCACACAGAACCTGTAGGCAGTGGCTCACATAGAACCGGTAGTAGGACCCACACAGGATCGGGCACTGATCCACGTGGGATCGCTGAGTGCAGTAGTCGACGCAGTCCACTGAGGATCTCTGCACAGTCGTCGTCGCAGTCCACTGAGGATCTCTGCTCTGCCGTCGTCGCAGTCCACTGAGGATCTCTGCTCTGCCGTCGTCGCAGTCCACTGAGGATCTCTGCTCTGCCGTCGTCGCAGTCCACGAAGGATCTCTGCTCTGCCGTCGAAGTCACAGCCAGCGCTAGGGTTCCCGCACGTAGCGAGCTCGTTTAGGAGGGTCTGCTCCACGAGCCGAGAGGCTGATACATCAACTGACACGTAGTCCGAAGTTGATGTATCCAAAAGTTCCGTATCGACAACAGGATCTCAACGCAACAGACGGCGCGTCAATCGGACGCCCGGTCTGAGAGTTATTGGCATTTTCGTCCCAGGGGCCCGGTTGGTTTTTAGGGAAAAACCATCCCGACCGTACTCCGCCTGTATCCGATCCTCGGGCGGAGTATGCCAAAAGTTCCGTCTCACTTAGAGGAAACTACCACAGCTGACGGTACGTCGATCGGACGTCCGTAGCCCAAGTTATGAGCGTTTCCGCTCCGGGGGCCCGGTTGGTTTCGTGTACGAACCAACCCGGCCGAACCCAAAGTCTTCCGAAACCTTGAGTGTAATATACCGAAACGACCGTCTCAATCCAAGGATCGCGTAGCCGCTGACAGTTCGTCAACCGGAAGTCCCAGGCCCATGATATGGGCGAAAGACCGAAGAGGGCCCGAAACGGGGGTTCTGGTCCCGGGGCGACCCGGCCCGAACCCCCCCTGGGGTCGGCCGAACCGGATCGGCCCGAACCGGGTCGACCCGACCCGGCCCGACCCGGCGAGGCCGGGTCCGGTCCGGCCTGGGCGCGGCCCGGCCGACCGGACCGGCCGGCTCGGCTTCGGCCGAGCGGCCGAAGGGGCTGCCGCCGCGGGTCAAACCCGCGGCTTTGAGGGAAACGCGGCCCCCGCGGGGGGCCGCCTGCCACGCGGACGCGGCCGGGCCGCCGCGTCCGTTCCCGGTTCCGCGCGGCCGCGGAACCGGCTGCCGCCGCCACCGCGGCTTCAGCCGCGGCGGACTTCCTCCACGGCGGCGCGCCGCCGCCGCCTTCCGCGGGCCGCCGGAGACGCTCCGGTGGCCCGATTCCTTTCCCGTCTGCACCGTTCTTCCTCCCGGGACGCGTCCTCCACTGCGGAATCAACAAATGGCCCTTGCGTCGTGCTTTTGCCGTCGCCCGCCAAATCCGCACAAAAAGGAAGATCGGCGGAGGGTTGCCGGGTCTTGTTCGTTAGACCCGCACCCTCCGCGTTAGTCATAAAATCATCGGGAGGAAAAGGATTAACCAAATCAACAATTTTAAATAGATTAAAATTGTTCCGATCGGGTTCTTTATTTGAAAAGAATAAACACGGGAAAAGAAATAAAATATTCCAATCAACCCTTACCTTGTCGTCGTCGTCGGACGAGAGGTCGTCGCGGAATCGCTCGTCGCGGAAGAAGGGGGATCGTCGCGTCGTCGCGGTATCCGGCGTCACGTCGCCAATCTCCGGATCAAAAACAAACGGATTTATTTAATTAAATCCGTTGTTATTGAAATTAAAAAGGGAGAATTTAGACGTTTCGATTCTCACCTTTAACCGCCGATCGCAGGTCCACCGCGGAAGAAGAGGCACCGAAGAAGAAGAAGAAGAAGGTCGCGGAAAAGTTGTTGACGTCGCGGATCGTGCGTCGTCGAATTCCGGTTCCGGCGTTCTTCGCGTTCTTCGCGTTCTTCGCGTTCTTCGCATTCTTCGCGGAGAGGGTGGAAGCTCAGAGGATTTGCACAACGATAGCAATCCTCAAAATAGACAAGTTTGTCTATTTTATTATTTTGCCGACAAACGTAAAACGCATAAGTAACGACCCAATTAATTCACGAAAGAAACAGCCCATTTAATTCACGAAATAAACCGCCCAATTAAATGGTCTGTTAAGAATTAAAGAAAACGCGTCGGTTGACTTTTCAGTTACTTTGACGGGTTTTCGCGGGTGCGTTACTTAGCGAAAGAAACGGCGGGGCTCGTGCGGGCCCTGCCTCACAAATATCCTACCAAGGGGGTAGGATATTTCTGGATAGTATCCTATCCAGTTCAACTCAGTTCAAGCCGCCTTTAAGTGGCTTCAAGTGGCTTCCAAGCAGCTTAAGTGAAATATAATAAAGTTGTCGCATAAACTTTATTTTTTTTCTGACTTAAAGCCGCAAAATTTAAAATCCACTTCTGAGCAAACGCAACTCCGGAAGAGGCGTTTCTAAGCAAATACCGGCGCTGCGATTTCATTAGTGCCCTCAGAATTCGATTCCGGGCACCGGTTCAAAAGATAGAAAAACCCGCTCGTCCGTTCACTGAACGTACCCGAGCCAAACTTCGGAAATTGATTCCGGGCACACCGGGCCTCGGAATCAGGTGCCGTCTGAAGCTGCGCTCTTGTAAAATTCCAAAGAAAATTAAGAAAAAAATTTCCTTGAAATTTGCGGGTCTTTACATTACTCCCACCTCAGGGCTTTACGTCCCCGTAAAGATACATCAAAAACTAGGGGAACAAATGGGGGTACTGAGCACGCATCTGAGCCTCCCGCTCCCAAGTGCTCTCCTGGAGGTTCCCGTGCTGCCATCTGACGCGCACAAGAGGAATCGACCGCCCACGTAGGACCCGCTCCTGTCGATCCTCGATCTCCACTGGGACCTCCGCAAAAGTCGCCCCATCGTCCACGTCCAGCTCCCCAAAGTCGATGATGTGCATCGGGTCGTGCACGTATCTCCTCAGCTGAGACACGTGGAAGACGTCGTGCACCCGGTGCAACTGAGGTGGTAGAGCCAGGCGATAAGCCACCTCTCCTATCCTGCTGAGGACCTGGAAAGGCCCGATGAAGCGTGGAGACAACTTGCCGCCTCGGCCAAATCTCCGCAAACCACGTCGAGGTGAGACACGCAAAAAGACGTGGTCGCCATCCTCGAACTCCAGTGGCCTCCGCCTCCTGTCAGCATATGACTTCTGCCGGCTCTGAGCTGTCCTCATCCTCTCCTGGATGATCTGGACCTTCTCTGTCGTGGCTCGGACCATCTCTGGTCCCACGAGTGCTGACTCCCCCGGGTCTGTCCAGCACAACGGTGATCTGCAGGGTCTGCCGTACAACGCCTCGTATGGTGCCATCCCGATGGTGGAGTGGTAGCTGTTGTTGTACGCGAACTCTACCAAGGGTAGGTGGTCCTCCCAGCTGCGACCAAAGTCGAGAACACATGCACGGAGCATGTCCTCGAGTGTCTGTATGGTCCTCTCCGTCTGACCATTCGTCTGAGGGTGGAAGGCTGTGCTCAGATGGAGCCGCGTCCCGAACGCCTCCTGCAACCCCTTCCAAAGCCGGGAAGTGAAACGAGCATCTCGATCGGAGACGATAGATGATGGCACACCGTGAAGCCGTACGATCTCCTGGACGTAAAGACGTCCCAAGCTCTCCACTGAGCCCTGCTCTCTGATGGGTAAGAAGTGTGCCGACTTGGTGAGTCGGTCGACAATCACCCAAATGGAGTCGTGACCTCTGGAAGTACGTGGAAGTCCAGTCACGAAGTCCATAGATACGCCGTCCCACTTCCACTCCGGGTCCTCCAAGGGCTGTACCAAGCCTGCTGGCACCTGATGCTCTGCCTTCACCTGCTGGCAGGTGAGGCACCGTGAAACGAACTCTGCCACAGCTTTCTTCATGCCCGGCCACCAGTGCTGTCGCCTGAGATCCTGGTACATCTTCGCCACTCCGGGATGCACCGCCAAGGGAGAAGTGTGAAACTCTCTCAGCACCTCCTCTCGTAAAGCGACTGGTACGAAGGTACGTCCTCTGAAAAGGATGTCGTGCTCTGCTCCAAGGGAGAAACCATCAGGCGCCTGACCCGAGGATATCTGTGCACGCCGGGTCTCACAGTCATCGTCCCCACGCTGAGCCTCTCTGACCCGCTGTAGAAGTGGAGGAGAGACTGTGAGAGACTGAAGAAAGGCTTCTCCGTCTCTATCCACGAAGGATATCTGCAAGGAGGCTAGCTGCTCCGTCGCCTCCTCAAGTAGCTGAATGCCCGTCCTCCTGCTGAGGGCATCGGCTACCACGTTCCCCTTCCCAGGAGTATAGACTATCTCAAAGTCATAGTCCTGGAGGAACTCAAGCAATCTCCGCTGTCTCAGGTTCAGGTCCTTCTGAGAGAAGATATACCTGAGACTCTGGTGGTCAGAAAAGACTGTGAAGCGCTCGCCCATCAGATAGTGCCGCCAAGTCTTCAGAGCGAAGACCACTGCTGCTAACTCCAGGTCATGAGTGGCGTAGTTCTGCTCATGCGGCCTCAACTGACGTGATCCGTAGGCGATCACGGCCCGCTCCTGCATCAGGACGCACCCGAGTCCAGTCCCTGATGCGTCGCAGTAAACTACGTATCCAACTCCCTCCTCAGGCAACCTCAAGATAGGTGCGCTGGTCAATCTCTGTCTCAGCTCCTGGAAGCTCTGCTGACATCTGTCTGACCACACAAAGGGTTTCCCCTTCTTCGTCAAGGATGAGAGTGGTGCCGCAACTCTGGAGAAGTCTGGCACGAATCTCCGATAGTATCCCGCTAGGCCCAAGAAGCTCCGCACCTCTGTCACGCTCCTGGGTGGCTCCCAAGCTAGCACTGCCTCAATCTTCGCGGGATCCACTGCAACTCCCGCCTCAGAAATGACGTGCCCCAAGAAATGGACCTCACGTAACCAGAACTGGCATTTTGAGAGCTTGCCATAAAGCTGGTGCTCTCGGAGTGTGTCTAGCACAACTCGCAGGTGGTAGGCATGCTCCTCCTCAGTCGTCGAGTATACCAAAATGTCGTCGATGAAGACCACGACAAATCGGTCGAGGTATGGCTGGAAGATCCTGTTCATGAGGCTCATGAACACTGCTGGAGCATTGGTTACGCCGAACGGCATAACCAAGAACTCATAATGGCCATACCGACACCTGAAGGCCGTCTTCTGCACGTCCTCGTCTCGAACTCTGAGCTGATGATAGCCTGACCGGAGGTCTATCTTCGAGAACCACCGCGCTCCCTTGAGCTGATCGAAGAGGTCATCAATCCGTGGCAGCGGATACTTGTTCCTCACTGTCACCTGGTTCAGGCGACGATAGTCGACACATAGTCGCAAGCTCCCGTACGCCTTCTTGGCGAACAAAATCGGGGAAGCCCAGGGTGAAACACTGGGTCGGATAAACCCCTTGCTCTGCAAGTCCTCCAACTGTACCCGCAGCTCTCGAAGCTCGGCGGGGGCCATCTAATATGCTGGAGTAGATATCGGGGCTGTCCCGGGGTACAAGTCGATGTAAAAGTCTACCTCTCTACGAGGAGGTAGCCCTGGAACGTCGTCGGGAAAGACGTCCACGTACTGGTCCACCACTGCAGGAAAAGCCGGACTCCGCACGTCCACTGCTCCTAGGATGAGGCTAGCCAACTGATGAGAGATGGGCTGCACTCTCCTCCGCGGGAGTCCATCCTGTGCTGCAAAGGTTCCCTTCTCGCCGGTGAAGGTAAACCGGCTCCCGTCGGTGCGAACACATCACACCTTGCGCCTAAAACAGTCGATCTGGGCATGAACCATGGATAGCCAATCCATGCCCAAGATGACGTCGTAAGGCCTCGACGCCGCTACAAGGAGATCCCAGCCGAAGCTCTCGCCTCCTAGAGTAATCTCACACTGCCGGCACCAGTGCGTAATCGTCGAGTCTGCTCCCGTAGGAGTCTCTAGCCGTAAGGATCGAGCCAACGGCTCAGTCGGAATCTCCGAGCTCCGAACAAGGGCAGAGGCTATGAAAGAGTGACTCGCTCCTGTGTCTATAAGTACTGCAGCAAGGGTGGAATAGACACAGATCGTACCTCGAATCATCTCTGGCAAGTCGGGGTCGTAGGCCTCCACTGCCTGGAGCTGGGCCTGTCCCTGCCCTCTAGCTCCCTGTGGTCGAGGTGGCTCTCCTGGTGGTGGTGGGGGTAGAGCCTGGAAGCGTCGCCCACCACCCGCTGCTCGGCCAGCTCCTATGCCTCGTCCGCCTCCTCCCTGCGGACCGCCACGGTCGACTCTCTACCTCTGCCTGGGTGGCCCCTCCACCGTTTGCTGCTCCTCTGATCGGCGAGTCGGGCAGTCACGAGCCATGTGACCCTGCCCGCCGCAAGAGTAGCACAGCCTGCCTCTCGAAAGGCTGGCACTCCGCTGTGTGCCCCGCACCGCTGAGCCGGTGTCCTGAGGCCGTCTGCGAGGGGGTCTGGTCTGCCTGGACCCGTGAGTCATCCGTCAGCTACCAGCTGCCGATGACTCAGCTACCTGCCGCCCTGCGCTAGGTCTCGCCACTGAAGAAGGCTCTGCCAGGAAGCTCTCGATCAGGAGGGCTCGCTCCAGCACTCCCGCCTGGGTCGGAATGCTGAGAGAGATCAGCGACGCCCGAATCTCCTGTCGCAAGCCCTGCTCGAAGGTCCGGGCCCGGAAGAAGGGGTCTCGTACCATGTCGGTCGAGTAGCGAGATAGGTCAGTGAACCTCGCCGCGTACTGAGCGACCGTCATGCTGCCCTGGCGCAGCTGAAGAAGCTCCTGGATGCGCACCGCTCGGAGGGTGGCCGGGACGAACTCAGAGCGGAAGAGGCTCTCGAAGTCCGCCCAGAGCAGGGATGTCTCATCGTGAACCTGGAGCATCAGGCTCCACCATCGTCCTGCCGCCGCCTGCAGGAGGCTCGCCGCGAGAATCACCATGAGATCCGCTGGTGTCCTCACTAGCCTGAAGATCCGTACCACCGCCTCTAGCCAGTCCTCGGCGGCCTGGGGGTCCGCCTCACCGCGAAACCTGGGCGGTCGCTGGCTCTGAAACTCGTGCAGTGCCCTGAGGCGACGTGCATCGCCAGCGTCTGGTACTGGTAGCATCGGTGGCTCGGCGGGTAAAGCTACCGCCGGTGCCACTGCTGGCAAAGGGCCCTGCACCGAGGCCTCGTCGCTCGGTGGGCTGCAGTCGCGCCCTACACTCGGAACCCTAGCTGGCTGTCGTCGCGGGGCCATCCTGAAAAGGAGAACAAGAGCACCACAGTCAGAACAGTATACCTGGTGAGCTGGCACAAGTAATCACAAGGAAAACTTGAGACTTTCATAAGCAGATCAGTATACCCGGTGAGCTGACACAAGAAATCACAAAGAAAACTTGAAACACACACGCAATCAATGTTTTCATGCATTAAGTCGGAAATCAGGAGTCAGGGTCCTGGTGTACGGATACGTCGGCCGCCGCACCAACACTGGGCTCCCTGAACTGATAACCACACTCAATACACTAAACACTATTGCTTCATATAGAAAAGAAGGAGGATCAGAGTCTGCGGTAGAACCGACCGCCTCTGATACCAATTTGTCACGACCCGTCCTCAGGGCCCGTGCCGTGACTACCCCAAGCCCGCCTTCCATAGGCCAGGGGCTGGCGACTAGCACCAAGGCGTAAAATCCCAGTAAACAGGGAAGGCATTGCCTTTATAAGTAACAACCACACAGAGTCAGCAAGCGGAAAGTAAAGTGCAGAAAAGTAAAGGGGGCCGGAATACAAGCCCAACTGTAAAGTACAACTGAAAAGTAAAGAACAGCAACTGAAGAAAAGACGGCGGCCTCGTGTCGTCCACTGGCAATCCCACCTGAAGGGTGGGTACAGATAGCCTCCAGGCTCCTCGGGTCCCACGTCCGCTCCGAGCACGTCCCGCCCCGTGGTCCACCTCCAGGTACCGTCCTGCTCCACGCCCCAACCGTGATCAGCGCTGTCTGTCGTCTGCAACCAACACAACAAGGTGCAGGCATAACCCGTGCAGGGGTGAGTACAACTACTCAGTAAGGACCCCGAGACCCCCGAAGGTCTCCCGAAATCCACAAAGGATATAGTACAAAAGAAGGATGAAATCACGAAGTAACATCTGACTCGACTTAGGTATATGCCCATACATATACCTAAGTCCCCAATTCTAGCTCTGCTCACGAGCTCAAGAACAACTCAATCCACAAAGGAAAGCAAGACTCAAATCCACAAGGAGAGTAAACAGTAAATCCACATAGGATAGTTCAACACAATCCACAAAGGAGAGTAACATAAGATTCAGCTCAACCAGGTATACTTTTTTCAGATGACGTCAAAGATGATCACTGATCCATCTAAGTCGTCGGACCCACAAAGGATCGGTAGGTACTAACCCCCGCAAAAGACCCACACAGGATCGGGCTCACACAGAACCTGTAGGCAGTGGCTCACACAGAACCGGTAGTAGGACCCACACCGGATCGGGCACTGATCCACGTGGGATCGCTGAGTGCAGTAGTCGACGCAGTCCACTGAGGATCTCTGCACAGTCGTCGCCGCAGTCCACGGAGGATCTCTGCTCTGCCGTCGTCGCAGTCCACTGAGGATCTCTGCTCTGCCGTCGTCGCAGTCCACTGAGGATCTCTGCTCTGCCGTCGTCGCAGTCCACTGAGGATCTCTGCTCTGCCGTCGTCGCAGTCCACGAAGGATCTCTGCTCTGTCGTCGAAGTCACAGCCAGCGCTAGGGTTCCCGCACGTAGCGAGCTCGTTTAGGAGGGTCCGCTCCACGAGCCGAGAGGCTGATACATCAACTGACACGTAGTCCGAAGTTGATGTATCCAAAAGTTCCGTATCGACAACAGGATCTCAACGCAACAGACGGCGCGTCAATCGGACGCCCGGTCTGAGAGTTATTGGCATTTTCGTCCCAGGGGCCCGGTTGGTTTTTAGGGAAAAACCATCCCGACCGTACTCCGCCTGTATCCGATCCTCGGGCGGAGTATGCCAAAAGTTCCGTCTCACTTAGAGGAAACTACCACAGCTGACGGTACGTCGATCGGACGTCCGTAGCCCAAGTTATGAGTGTTTCCGCTCCGGGGGCCCGGTTGGTTTCGTGTACGAACCAACCCGGCCGAACCCAAAGTGTTCCGAAACCTTGAGTGTAATATACCGAAACGACCGTCTCGATCCAAGGATCGCGTAGCCGCTGATGGTTCGTCAACCGGAGGTCCCAGGCCCAAGATATGGGCGAAAGACCGAAGAGGGCCCGAAACGGGGGTTCTGGGCCCGGGGCGACCCGGCCCGAACCCCCCCCTGGGGTCGGCCGAACCGGGTCGGCCCAAACCGGGTCGACCCGACCCGGCCCGGCCGACCGGACCGGCCGGCTCGGCTTCGGCCGAGCGGCCGAAGGGGCTGCCGCCGCGGGTCAAACCCGCGGCTTTGAGGGAAACGCGGCCCCCGCGGGGGGCCGCCTGCCACGCGGACGCGGCCGGGCCGCCGCGTCCGTTCCCGGTTCCGCGCGGCCGCGGAACCGGCTGCCGCCGCCGCCGCGGCTTCGGCCGCGGCGGACTTCCTCCACGGCGGCGCGCCGGGCGCCGCCGCCTCCGGTCGCCGGCGCCGCCGCGCCGGCGACCCGCGCCGCCGCCGCCTTCCGCGGGCCGCCGGAGACGCTCTGGTGGCCCGATTCCTTTCCCGTCTGCGCCGTTGTTCCTCCCGGGACGCGTCCTCCACTGCGGAATCAACAAATGGCCCTTGCGTCGTGCTTTTGCCGTCGCCCGCCAAATCCGCACAAAAAGGAAGATCGGCGGAGGGTTGCCGGGTCTTGTTCGTTAGACCCGCACCCTCCGCGTTAGTCATAAAATCATCGGGAGGAAAAGGATTAACCAAATCAACAATTTTAAATAGATTAAAATTGTTCCGATCGGGTTCTTTATTTGAAAAGAATAAACACGGGAAAAGAAATAAAATATTCCAATCAACCCTTACCTTGTCGTCGTCGTCGGACGTGAGGTCGTCGCGGAATCGCTCGTCGCGGAAGAAGGGGGATCGTCGCGTCGTCGCGGTATCCGGCGTCACGTCGCCAATCTCCGGATCAAAAACAAACGGATTTAATTAATTAAATCCGTTGTTATTGAAATTAAAAAGGGAGAATTTAGAAGTTTCGATTCTCACCTTTAACCGCCGATCGCAGGTCCGCCGCGGAAGAAGAGGCACCGAAGAAGAAGAAGAAGAAGGTCGCGGAAAAGTTGTTGACGTCGCGGATCGTGCGTCGTCGAATTCCGGTTCCGGCGTTCTTCGCGTTCTTCGCGTTCTTCGCGTTCTTCGCGTTCTTCGCGGAGAGGGTGGAAGCTCAGAGGATTTGCACAACGATAGCAATCCTCAAAATAGACAAGTTTGTCTATTTTATTATTTTGCCGACAAACGTAAAACGCATAAGTAACGACCCAATTAATTCACGAAAGAAACAGCCCATTTAATTCACGAAATAAACCGCCCAATTAAATGGTCTGTTAAGAATTAAAGAAAACGCGTCGGTTGACTTTTCAGTTACTTTGACGGGTTTTCGCGGGTGCGTTACTTAGCGAAAGAAACGGCGGGGCTCGTGCGGGCCCTGCCTCACAAATATCCTACCAAGGGGGTAGGATATTTCTGGATAGTATCCTATCCAGTTCAACTCAGTTCAAGCCGCCTTTAAGTGGCTTCAAGTGGCTTCCAAGCAGCTTAAGTGAAATAAAATAAAGTTGTCGCATAAACTTTATTTTATTTCTGACTTAAAGCCGCAAAATTTAAAATCCACATCTGAGCAAACGCAACTCCGGAAGAGGCGTTTCTAAGCAAATACCGGCGCTGCGATTTCATCGGTGCCCTCAGAATTCGATTCTGGGCAACGGTTCAAAAGATAGAAAAACCCGCTCGTCCGTTCACTGAACGTACCCGAGCCAAACTTCGGAAATTGATTCCGGGCACACCGGGCCTCGGAATCAGGTGCCGTCTGAAGCTGCGCTCTTGTAAAATTCCAAAGAAAATTAAGAAAAAAATTTCCTTGAAATTTGCAGGTCTTTACACGCCAAATATTCATAATAGCGCCAATATATTAATAGCGGAAAATAATTGCGCCTAATAATAGCGCCAAATAATAGCGCTAATTAATTGCGCCAGATATTTGCGCCAAATATTTTTTGCTGCCAAATATTCATAATAGCGCCAAAAAATAGAGCAAAAAATAGCGCCAAATAATAACGCCAATCATAGCGCCAAATATTAGCGCCAATAATAGCGCTAATATATTCATAGCGCCAAATAATAGCGCCAATATATTCATAATAGCACCAATATATTATAACGCCAAATAATAGCGTTAGTATATTCATAATAGTGCCAATAATAGTGCCAATAATAGCGCCAATATATTCATAGCGCCATTAATTCATAATAGCGCCAATATATTTATAGTGCCAAATATGTGCGCCTAATAATAGTGCCAAATAATTGCGCCAAATAATTGTTCCAAATAATAGTGCCAATATTTTTACATTCAATAATAACACAAAATATTCATAATAGCGCAAATATATTAATAGCGCCAAATAAGTAAGCCTAATAATAGTGCCAAATAATAGCACCAAATAAGTGCGTCAAATATTTGAGCCAAATAACTGTGCCAAATAATAGCGCCAAAAAATAGCAACATATAATAGCGCCAAATATTTTTTCGCGTCAAATATTCATAATAGCGCCAAATAATAGCGTCAATATATTAATAATAGTGCCAATAAATAATAGCTCCAAAAAATAGCACCAATATATTCATAATAGTGCCAATAATAGAGACAATAATATCACCATTTATTCATAATAACGCCAATATATTTATAGCGCAAAATAATTGCGCTTAATAATAGCCTCAAATAATAGCACCAAATAATTGCGCCAAATAATTGCGCCAAATAATTGCGCAAAATAATTACCCCTAATAACAGCGCCAAATAATAGCGGCATATAATAGCGCCAAATATTTTTTGGCGGAAAATATATAAATAGCTGTAAAGACCCTTAAATTTCAAGGAAATTTTTTTCTTAATTTTCTTTGGAATTTTACAAGAATGCAGCTTCTGTCGGCACCTAATTTCGAGGCCTGGTGTGCCCGGAATCATTTTACGAAGTTTGGCTCGGGTACGTTCAGTGAACGGATGAGCCGGTTTTTCTAACTTTTGAACTGGTGCCCAGAATCGAATTTCGAGGGAACCAATGGAATCACAGCACTGGTACTTGCTTAGAAACGCCTCTTCTGGAGTTGCGTTTGCTCGGGTGTGGTTTTTAGTTTTCGTGCTTAAATTTAAGAAATAAAATAATTGTACGACAAACTTTATTTTATTTCACTTAAGCCACTTGGATGCCACTTGAAGCCGCTTAAAGAGGCTTAGGCTGAGTTGATGTGGATAGTGTACTATCCAAAAATATCCTACCCTCTTGGTAGGATATTTGTGAGGTGGGACCCGCACGAGCCCCACCGTTTCTTTTCTGCTAAGTAACGCACCCGCGAAAACCCGTCATTATGAAAGTCAACTGACGCATTTTCTTAAATTCTTAATGCACCATTTAATTGGGCGATTTTATTCATTGAATTAAATGGGCAGTTTCTTTCTTTAAATTAATTCTACGAATTAATGGGTCGTTACTTACCTCTTTTTCGTTTGTTGGTGTAACAATAAAATAAGATCAACGCTGACATTTGGAGGATTACACGTTGAGAGGCTTTTGACAGAAGTTCTTGTGCCTTCACCCTTCTTCGCGAAGAACGCGAAGAACGCAAAGAACATGAAGAACGCGAAGAACGCCGGCCTCCGACGAAGAACGCCGAACCCGCGGAGATCGACGACGCGACGATGTGTGTCACGACGCTGACGTTTCCTTTCCTCCAACGTTCTTCTGGGACATCTCTTCCTCCGCAACGAAATCTTCGATCAACTGTTTGAGTTAAGAGACTTCGGGTTTCTTTTAAAACTCCTTTGTGGTTTTTAATAACGCACATATTTAATTATTATTAATTAAATATTTTTGTTCATGAACCTCGGAGTTCGTTGACGCGACACCCTTCCGCGACGACGTGACGCCTCCCGCAACGTGACGATCGCCTCCTTCCATGGCGATCAAGTTCCGTGAAAAACGCGCGTGCGACGACTTGACAAGGTAGGGATTTTATTTTGGAAATACCTTTTTATTCCCAGGATCGTTTCTTTTAAAATAAAGAACCCGGATTCTTATGAACAATTTTATTTTATTAAAATTGTTTTTGGATATGTAGTTTTATCCTCCCGATTGATACTGTCTAAGGCGGAGGGTGTAGGCCAAACGAACACGGCCCGAAACCCTCCGCCATTCTTAGTTGTTTTGTGGATTTGGCGGGAGATTACAAAACATGATGCAAGGATGATTTGATGATCCCGCAGTGAAGAACGGAACCCGAGAGGAACAGCGGTGTAGATGGGAAGGAAAACGGACCACCGAAGCAACTCCGGTGGCCCGCAGAAGTCTCCGGCGGCGGCCAGTGGACCCGCGGCAGGGCGGGTCCGGCTCGCACGCACGGGACACGACGACATGCCGCATCCGCTGATTCAGTGCGGCCCCTCGAGGGCCGCAAATTCCTCAACCCGCGGGGGCGGCACCCCGAGGCTGCCGCGCTCGGCCGCTCGGCCGAGCCGAGCCAGGCCAGTCTGACCTGCTGGGCCGCGCCCTGGCCGGACTGGACCGGGTTCAGCCGGGTCGAACCGGGTCGGGTCGGCCTGGTTTGGGGCGACCCGGTTCGGCCGACCCAGGGGGGGTCGGGCCGGGTCGGCCCGGGCCCGGACCCCCCGTCTTCGGACCGATTCGGTCTTTTCCCCGTAACATGAGATACGGGCCTCCGAACGATTTACTGTCAGCGGAAACGCGATCCTTGGATCGAGACGGTCGTTTTGGTATATTACACTCAAGGTTTCGGAATACTTTAGGTTTGGTCGGGTTGGTTCGTACACGAGACCAACCGGGCCCTCGGAGCGGAAACACTCATATCTTGAGCTACAGATGTCCGATTGACGTGCCGTCGGCTTTGGTGGATTTCTATAAGTGAGACTGATCTTTTGGCATAATCCTCCTGAATATTGGATGTAGGTGGAGTACGGTCGGGTAGGTTTTGCCTTAAAAATCAACCGGGCGCCTGGGACGAAAAAGCCAATAACTCTCAGACCGGGCGTCCGATTGACGCGCCGTCTGCGACGTTGAGTTCCTGTTGGCAATACGGAACTTTTGGATACATCAACCTCGGACATTGTGTCATTTGATGTATCAGCCTCTCGGCTCGTGGAGCGGACCCTCCCGAACGAGCTTGCTGTGTACGGGAACCCTAGTGCTGGCTGCGGCTTCGACGACGACGACTATACAGAGATCCTTAGTGGATTCGACTGCGACGATGATGAAAAAATTACGGGAACCCTCCGTGTCTTTGGCAGTGACCACTACGGTACATCTTGGGATACATCAACTCCGGACTACATGTCAGTTGATGCATTGACCTCTTAGCTCGTGGAGTGGATCCTCCTGGGACGAGCATGTTGTGTGCGGAAACCCTAGAGCCGGTTGAGACTTGATGAATGCTGATCGAACGACTCAGTGTGTTACGGATAACACGATAGAGGTGCACTTGGTTGTAGCGGCACAGGGGAGCGCTTGGTTGTAGCCGCAGACCCACGACAGCCCACCGAGCGACGGGGCCTTGGTGCGGGGCTCCTTGTCAGTAGAGGCACCGGCGGTACCATTACCTGTCAAGCCACCGATGCTTCCCGCCACAACCACTGACAATGCACGTCACCTTGGAGCTCTGCATGAGTTCCAGCGCAAGAAACCACCCAGGTTTCATGGGGAGACGGACCCTCAGGCAGCTGACGACTGGCTGGAGGCGGTCGTACGAGTTTTCAGATTAGTGGGGACACCAGCAGATCTTATGGTGGTCCTTACAGCGAGCCTCCTGCATGCAGCAGCGGGCCGATGGTGGAGCTTGATGCTCCAGGTGCACGACGAGGCATCTATTCTCTGGACGGACTTCGAGATCCTTTTCCGCTCAGAGTTCGTCTTGGCCACCCTCCGTGCGGTGCACATTCAGGAGGTACTACGGCTGCGACATGGCAGCATGACAGTAGCCCAATACGTGGCGAGGTATACTAATCTCTTGCGCTAATCCACAGATATGGTACATGACCCGTTCTTCCGGGCCCGGACCTTCGAGCAGGGACTGAGGCACGAGATCAGGGCTTCGATGATCTCCCTCAACATTCCGACACCGACAGGGGTGTGGGAGCGAGCCCTCTTAGTGGAGAGTTTCCTTGATGAGTAGTTTCCAACAGTAGGACCCACCACTGGCCGACATGCGGCAGAGTCTTCTGCAGCGGGTAGTAGACAGATGACGCAGGGGTCCACGAGGACTAGACCTACAGGTGGTCGACAGCATGACTCTGGATCATTTGTGAGAGGCACTCGGGGTGGACAACGACTTACCATGAGAGGGCAGTGTTATTCCTGCAACGGGATTGGTCACATGGCCCGTCACTGTCCGACCCGCCATACAGATGACCAGCAGATGAACGAAGGACCCCCCAGGTAGAGGCAGAGATTCGATCAGGGTGGTCCGCAAGGAGAAGTTGGCCATGGAAGGGGAGCTGGCCATGCAGCTGGAGGTGGACGACGCTTCGTGGTGTTGCCGCCACCACCACCAGGAGGTCTACCCCGACCGCAGGGAGATGGTGGACATGCAAGAGCTCAGCTTCAGACAGCTAAGGCCTTCGATCCTGGAGCTCTAGGAGCAGATGGACAAGAGCAGAACTAGTGGATACATCTTTTGTACTTCTAGTTCCTTGTTGCTATGGTGTAGTGTCTTTGTATTATTAGTTGCAATAATAAAAGATGCATAACGTGGTGATGTTTTTATTCCTGTCCTCTTTTGTGTTGTACTAAGAGATTCTGGTTTAGACTGTTGACTTGACCCTCACTTGTGAGACATCTACTGGAGGAGACCTAGTTACCACACACTGATGCCGACAGTGTGACTCAACCCTTGGAGGCGAGAGTAACGGTTGGATCTCTTGGTAGTAGCATCGAGGCCTTACGACATCATCCTTGGTGTGGATTAGTACCATCCATGTCGGGATTGACTGTATTAGGCAAAGGAAGTGGTTCATCCAGGGGATGGGACCAGATTTATCTTATCGGCAAAGAAGAAATCTTAGCAGCTCTTGTGGGACCAGAGATGGTCCAGGCCATGACAGAGAAGGTCCAGGTCATCCAGGAGCGGATGAGGACAGCTCAGAGCCAACAGTAGTCTTTTACTGATAGGAGGCGGAGGTCACTAGAGTTCGAGGATGACGACCACGTCTTCTTGAGGGTCTCACCTCGACGAGGATTATGGAGGTTTGGCCGAAGCGGCGAGTTGTCTCCACACTTCATCGGACCCTTCCAGGTCCTCAGCATGATTGTCAAGGTGGCTTATTGCCTGGCTCAACCACCACAGTTGCGCCGGGTGCACGACGTCTTCCACGTATCTCAGCAGAAGAGATACGTGCACGACCCAACGTCAATCTTTGACCATGAAGAGCTGGTCTTTGGTAATGGGGCGACTTTTGCGAAGGCCCCAGTGGAGATCAAGGATCGACAGGAGTGGGTCCTACGTGGAGGATCAATTCCTCTAGTGCGCTTCAGATGGCAGCTCGGGAACCTCCAGGAGAGCACTTCGGAGCAGGAGGCTCAGATATGTGCTCAGTACCGCCTTTGTATCCCTAAGTTTGTGGTGATGCTTTACGGGGAGGTAAAGCCTTATGGTGGGAGTAATGTAAAGACCCGTAAATTTCAAGGAAATTTTTTTCTTAATTTTCTTTGAAATTTTACAAGAACGCAGCTTCTGACGACACCTGATTCTGAGGCCCGGTATGCTCGGAATCATTTTCCGAAGTTTGGCTCGGTTACGTTCAGTGAACGGACGATCGGGTTTTTCTAACTTTTGAACCGGTGTCCGGAATCGAATTCCGAGGGCACCGATGGAATCGCAGTGCCAATACTTGGTTAGAAACGCCTCTTCTAGAGTTTCGTTTGCTCGGGTGTGGTTTTTAATTTTCGGGCGTAAAGTTAAGAAATAACATAATTGTACGGCAAACTTTATTTTATTTCACTTAAGCCACTTGGAAGACACTTGAAGCCGCTTAAAGCGGCTTAGGCTGAGTTGATGCAGATAGAGTTCGATCCAAAAATATCCTACCCTCTTGGTAGGATATTTGTGAGGTGGGACCCGCACAAGCCCCACCGTTTCTTTTCCTCTAAGTAACGCACCCGCGAAAACCCGTCATTATGAAAGTCAACTGACGCGTTTTCTGAAATTCTTAACGCACCATTTAATTGGGTGGTTTTATTCGTTGAATTAAATGGGTAGTTTCTTTCATTAAATTAATTCTACGAATTAATGGGTCGTTACTTACCTCTTTTTCATTTGTTTGTGTAATAATATAATAAGACCAACACCGACATTTGGAGGATTACACGTTGAGAGGCTTTTGATAGAAGTTCTTGTGCCTTCACCCTTTTTCGTGAAGAATGCGAAGAACGCGAAGAACGCCGGCCTCCGATGAAGAATGCCGAACCCGCGGAGATCGACGACGCGACACCGTGTGCCGCGATGCCGACGTTTCCTTTCCTGCAACGTTCTTCTGCGACGTCTCTTCCTCCGTAACAAAATCTTCCATCAGCTGTTTGAGGTAAGAGACTTCAGGTTTCTTTTAAAACTCCTTTGTGGTTTTTAACAACGCACAGATTTAATTATTATTAATTAAATCTTTTTGTTCATGAACCTCGGAGTTCGTCGACATGACACCCTTCCGCGATGACACGACGCCTTCCGCGACGTGACGATCGCCTCCTTCCGCGGCGATCAAGTTCCGCGAAGAACGCGCGTGCGACGACTTGACAAGGTAGGGATTATATTTTGGAAATACCTTTTTATTCCCGGGATCGTTTCTTTTAAAATAAAGAACCCGGATTCTTATGAACAATTTTATTTTATTAAAATTGTTTTTGGATATGTTGTTTTATCCTCCCAATCGATACCGTCTAACGCTGAGGGTGTGGGCCAAACGAACACGGCCCGACAACCCTCCGCCGTTCTTCGTTGTTTTTTGGATTTGGTGGGCGATGACAAAACGTGACGCAAGGGTGATTTGATGATCCCGCAGTGACGAACGGAACCCGGGAGGAACAGCGGCGCAGATGGGATGGAAAACAGACCACCGGAGCAACTCCGGTGGCCCGTGGAAGTCTCCGGCGGCGCGGGTCGCCGGTGCGGCGGCGGCGGCCAGTGGACCCATAGCCGCGCGGGTCCGGATCGCACGCACGGGACGCGACGACATGCTGCGTCCGCTGATCCAGGACGGCCCCTCGAGGGCCGCGGCTTCCTCAACCCGCGGGGGCGGCGCCCCGCGGCTGCTGCGCTCGACCGCTCGGCCGAGCCGAGCCCTGCCGGGCCACGCCCTGGCTGGACCGGACCGGGTCTGGTTGACCCGGTTCGGCCGACACTGGGGGGGTCGGGCTGGGTCGGCCCGGGCCCGGACCCCCCGTCTTCGGACTGATTCGGTATTTTGCCCGTAACATGAGCTACGGGCCTCCGAACAACGTGCCGTCAGCAGAAACGCGATCCTTGGATCAAGACGGTCGTTTTGGTATATTACACTCAAGGTTACAGAATACTTTGGGTTCGGCCGGGTTGGTTCGTACACGAGACCAACCGGGCCCTCGGAGCGAAAACGCTCATATCTTGAGCTACGGACGTCCGATTGACGTGCCGTCGGCTTTGGTGGATTCCTATAAGTGAGACGGATCTTTTGGCATACTTTGCCCGAGGATTGGATGCAGGTGGAGTATGTTCAGGTTGGTTTTGCCTTAAAAATCAACCGGGCCCCTCGGACGAAAAAGCCAATAACTCTCAGACCGGGCGTCCGATTGACGTGCCGTCTGCGACGTTGAGTTCTTGTTGGCAATACAGAACTTTTGGATACATCAACCTCGGACTTTGGGTCAATTGATGTATCAGCCTCTCAGCTTGTGGATCAGACCCTCCCAAACGAGCTTGCTGTGTGCGGGAACCCCAGTGCTGGCTACGACTTCGACGGCGATGACTATACAGAGATCCTCAGTTGATTCGACTGTGACGATGATGAAAAAAGTACGGGAACCCTCCGTGTCTTCGGCAGTGACCACTACGGTATATCTTGGGATACATAAACTCCGGACAACATGTCAGTTGATGCATCGACCTCTTAGCTCGTGGAGTGGATCCTCCCGGGACGAGCATGCTGTGTGCGGAAACCCTAGAGCTGGTTGAGACTTGATGACTGCTGATCGAACGACTCAGTGTGTTACGGATAACACGATAGAGGTGCGCTTGGTTGTAGCGGCACAGGGGAGCGCTTGGTTTTAGCGGCAGACCCACAACAGAGGTGCGCTTGGTTGTAGTGGCACAGGGGAGCACTTGGTTGTAGCAGCAGACCCACGATAAAGATGCGCTTGGTTGTAGTGGCACAGGGGAGCGCTTGGTTGTAGCGGTAGACCAACGACAGAGGTGCGCTTGGTTGTAGCGGCACAGGGGAGCGCTTGGTTGTAGCAGCAGACCCACGACGGAGGTGTGCTTGGTTGTAGCGGCACAGGGGAGCGCATGGTTGTAGCGGCAGACCCACGACGGAGGTGCGGTTCGTTGTAGCGGCATGGGGGAGTGCTTGGTTGTATCAACAGGCCCACAGTACTCAATAGGTGGAGTACTACAACAATCCGAGGTAAGAGGGAAGCGCTTTGTTGTAGCGGCATAACCACTGTACTTGATGGAGAAGGAGTTTCCCAATAGCTTTGGGTTCAACTTCATGATCGATCCTGTGTGGGTCTTTGTGAGGGTTAGTACCTACAGATCCTTTGTGGGTCCGATGGCTTAGACGAATCAGTGGCTACATCCGATCGTCTCTAATGTCATACGAAGAAGTAACTGTGTGAGCTGAATCTTGTGTTACTCTCCTTTGTGGATTGTGTTGAACTATCCTGTGTAGATTTACTGTTTACTCTCCTTTGTGGAATGTGTTGTGCTATCCTTTGTGGATTTACGTTTTTCTTTCCTATGTGACTGGGTTTTGCTTGGGCTCGGATGTTGGAGCCGAACGGGAATTGATGACTTGGGTATATGTATGGGCATATACCTAAGCAGTGTCGGATGTTACTTCGTGATTGTATCTTTCCTTTGTGGTTTATCCTTGGTGGATTTCGGGAGACCTTCGGGGGTCTCGGGGTCCCTACTGAGGAGCTTATACTCACCCCTGCACGGGCTATGCCCGCACTTCGTTGTGTTGGTTGCAGACGACAGATAGCGCAGCGGAATCGTGGTGGGGGCTTGCGGAGCAGGACGGTACTGGGAGGTGGACCATTGGGCAGGACGTACTCGGAGCGGTCAGGTGGACCCGAGGAGCAGTGGAGGCTATATGTACCCACCCTTCAGGTGGAATTTACAGAGGACGGCTCGACGCTGCGGTTTTTCTTTTCAGTTGCTATTTTTTTCCTTTCAGTTGTACTTTACAGTTGGGCTTGTATTTCCGGCCCCTTTTACTTTCAGCACAGCTTGTTACAGTTTTTGCTTAGTGTTTACTTTTCCGCTTTCTTACTCAGTGGTGCTTGTTTACATTACAAGGCAATGCCTTCCCTTTTTTTCTGGGATTTATGCCTTGGTGATAGTCGCCAGCCCCTGGCCTATGGAAGGCGGGCTTGGGGTAGTCACGGCATGGGCCCCGAGGACGGGTCGTGACAATAGCGACAATTTATTGCACCAAATAATTGCACCAAAAAATTGCGCCAAATACTTGCGCCTAACAATAGCACCAAATAATAGTGCCATATAAAACCGCCAAATATTTTTTGGCACCAAATATTCATAATACCGCCAAATAATAGCACCAAATAATAGCACCAATAATAGCCTCAAATTAGGACGCCAATAATCACGTCAATATTTTGCGCTATTATTTTGCGCCAAATTATAGCGCCAATATTTAAACATTCAATAATCGCGTCAATAAAAGCACCAATAACAGCGCCAATAATAGCGCCAATATATTCATAACACCATTTAATAGCGCCAAATTATAGCACTATATAATAGCACCAAATATTAGTGCCATATAATAGCCCCATATAATAGCGCAAATCAAAGCGTCATATAATAGCGCCAAATATAATAGCGCCAAATAATAGCGGAAATATTATTTGACCCCAAATAATAGTGCCAAAAAATAGCACCAATATTTTAACATTCATTAATAGCACCATATATTCATAATAGCTCCAATATATTAATAGCAGAAAATAATTGCGCCTAATAATAGCGCCAAATAATAGCGCCAAATAATTTTGCCAAATAACTGCACCAAATAACTGCGCCAAATAATAGCGCCATATAATAGTGCCAAATATTTTTTGGCGCCAAATATTCATAATAGCGCCAAAAAATAGTGCCATATAATAGAGCCAAATATTTTTTGGTGCCAAATATTCATAATAGCGCCAAATAATAGTGCCAATAACAGCGTCAAATTATGGTGCCAACAATCGCACCAATATTTGGCGCCGACATTTGGCGCAATTATTTTGTGCCAAATAATAGCGCCAATATTTAAACATTCTATAATAGCGCCAATAGAATTGCCAATAACAGCACCAATAATAGCACCATTATAAAGCACCAATAATAGCGCCAATATATTCATAGCGCCATTTAATTGCACCAAATAATAGTGCTATATAATAGCGCCAAATATTGGCGAAATATAATAGCCCCATATAATAGCGCCAAATAATAGCGTCATATAGTAGCACCAAATATAATAGCGCCAAATAATAGCACCAATATATAGCGCCAATAATATCACCAATATATTTATAGCTCCAAATATTCATAATATCACTGATAAAAATGCCAAATAATAGCGCCAATAATAGAGCCAATATTTTAACATTCAATAATAGCGCCAAATATTCATAATAGCGCCAATATTTTAACATTCAATATACTTTCAGTGTTATTTTAACATTCAATATAATAATTCCAAATATATTTTCAGTGTTATTTTAATATTCATAATAGCACCAAAATTTTAATAGCACCATTATTTTAATAGTGCCAATAATAACGCCAAATAATTGCACCAAATATTATTTGGCGCCAAATAATAGCGCCAAATAATAGTGTTAATATTTTAACAATCATTAATTGCTCCAAATATTCATAATAGCTCTAATATATTAATAGAGGCAAATAATTGTGCCTAATAATAGCACCAAATAATAGCGCCAAATAATTAAGCAAAATAACTGCGCCAAATATCACCGCCAAATAATAGCGCCAAATATTTGTTGGTGCCAAATATTCATAATAGCGCCAAAAAATAGCACCAAAAAATAGCGCCATATAATAGCGCCAATAATAGCACCAATATATTCATAGCGCCAAATAATAGCACCAATATATTCATAATAGCGCCAATATATAATAGAGCCAAACAATAGCCCCAGTATATTCATAATAGTGCCAATAATAGCGCCAATATATTCATAGCGCCATTTATTCATAATAGCGGCAGTATAATTATAGCCCCAAGTAATTGCGCCTAATAATAGCGCCAAATAATTACGGCAAATAATTGCGCCATATATTAGTGCCAATATTTTAACATTCATTAATATCGCCAAATATTCATAATAGCGCCAATATATTAATAGTGCAAAATAATTGCGCCTAATAATAGCGCCAAACAATTGCGCCAAGTAACTGCGCCCTAAGAGCACCAAATAATAGCGCAAAATAATAGCGTCATATAATAGCGCAAAATATTTTTTAGCGCCAGATAATCATAATAACGCCAAAAAATAGCGCCAAAAAATACCACCAATAATAGCGCCAATATATTCATAGCGCCAATAAATTCATAATAGCGCCAATATATAATTGCGCCTAATAATAGCACCAAATAATAGCACCAAATAATAGCACCAAATATTTGCTCCAAATAACTGCGCCAAATAATAGCGCCATATAATAGCGCCAAAATTTTTTTGGCACCAAATATTCATAATAGCGCCAAAAAATAGTGCCAAAAATAGCGCCAAATAATAGCGCCAATAATAGCGCCAAATAATAGCACCAATATATTCATAGCGCCAATATATATATAATAGTGGCAATTTATAATATCGCAAAATAATAGCGTCAATATATTCATAATAGTGCCAATAATAGCGCCAATATATTCATAGCGTCATTTAATCATAATAGCACCTATATATTTATAGCACAAAATAATTGTGCCTAATAATAGTGCCAAATAATAGCGCCAAATAATTGAGCTAAATAATTGTGCAAAATAAGTGCGTCAAATAATTGCGCAAAATAATTGTGCCTAATAACAACGCCAAATACTAGCTCCATATAATAGCGCCAAATATTTTTTGGCGCAAAATATATAAATAGAACCAATATATTGCGCCAAATAATTGCACCAAATAATTGCGCCTAATAATAGCGCCAAATATGTTTTGGGGCCAAATATTAATAATAGCGCCAAATAATAGCGCCAATTAATAGCGCCAAATAATAGCGCCAATAATAGCGTCAAATTATGGCATTAATAATCGCCCCAATAAAAGCGCCAATAATAGCGCCAAATATTATTTGGCGCCAAATAATAGCACCAAATAAAAGCGCCAATATTTTAACATTCATTAATAGCGCCAAATATTCATAATTGTGCCAATATATTAATAGCAACATATAATTACGCCTAATAATAGCGCCAAATAATAGGGTCAAATAATTGCGCCAAATAATTGCGCCAAATAACTGCGCCAAATAATAGTGCCAAATAATAGCGCCAAATATTTTTTGGCGCCTAATATTCATAATAGCGCCAAAAAATAGTGCCATATAATAGCGCCAATAATAACGCCAAATAATAGCGCCAATAATAGCACTAATATATTCATAGCACCAAATAATAGCACCAATATATTCAAAATAGCGCCAATATATAATAGCGCCAAATAATAGCGCCAAATAATATCGCCAAGTAATAGTGTCATATAATGGCACCAAATATTTTTTGGCGCCAAATATTCATAATAGTGCCAAAAAATAGCACCAAATAATAGCGCCAATATATTCATAATAGCGCCAATATATAATAGCGCCAATATATTCATAATAGTGCCAATAATAGTGCCAATAATGTTGCCAATATATTAATAGCTCCATTTATTCATAATAACGCCAATATATTTATGGCACAAAATAATCGCGCTAAATAATAGCCCCAAATAATAGTGCCAAATAATTGCGCAAAATAATTGCGCCAAATAATTGTGCCAAATAATTGCGCCTAATAACAGCGCCAAATAATAGCACCATGTAATAGCGCCAAATATTTTTTGGCGCAAAATATATAAATAGCACCAATATATTGCACTAAATAATTGCGCCAAATAATTGCACCAAATAATTGCGCCAAATAATTGTGCCTAATAATAGCCCCAAATAATAGCACCATCTAATAGCGCCAAATATTTTTTAGCGCCAAATTTTCATAATAGCGCCAAATAATAGCGCCAATAATAGTATCAAATTATGGCGCCAATAATCGCGCCAATATTTGGCGCCAATACTTGGCGCTATTATTTTGCACCAAATAATAGCGCCAATATTTAAACATTCAATAATAGTGCCAATAAAAGCGCTAATAACAGCACCAATAATAGCGCCAATAATGGCGCCATTATATAGCGCCAATTTTAGCACCAATATATTCATAGCGCCATTTAATAGCGCCATATAATTCCGCCAAATATTGGCGCCATATAATAGCGCCATATAATAGCGCCAAATAATAGCGCCATATAGTAGAGCCAAATATAATAGCGCCAAATAATAGCGCCAATAACATCACCAATATATTCATAGCGCCATTTAATAGGGCCAAATAATAGTGCCATATAATAGCGCCAAATATTAGCGTCATATAATAGAGCTATATAATAGCGCCATATAATCGCGCCAAATAATAGCGCTATATAATAGCGCCAAATAATTTTGCTAAATATTTGGTGCCAAATATTCATAATTGCGCCAAATAATAGCGCCAATAATGGCACCAAATAATAGAGCCAAATATTCATAATAGCACCAAATATTTGGCGCCATATATTCATAGAAGCACCAAATTTTTTTTGGCGCCAAATATTCATAATAGCGCCAAATAATAGCACCAAATATTTTAACATTCAATAATAGCACTAAATATTCATAATAGCGCCAATATTTTAAAATTCAATATATTTTCAGTGTTATTTTAACATTTAATATAATAGCGCCAAATATATTTTCAGTGTTATTTTAATATTCATAATAGCCAATATTTTAATAGTCCCAATAATAGTGCCAAATAATAGCACCAAATATTATTTGACACCAAATAATAGTGCCAAATAATATTGCCAAAAAATAGCGCCAATATTTTACCATTCATTAATAGCACCAAATATTCATAATAGCTCAAATATATTAATAGCGTAAAATAATTTCACCTAATAATAGTTCCAAATAATAGCGCCAAATAATTGGGCCAAATAACTGCACCAAATAACTGTGCCAAATAATAGCACCAAATATTCATAATAGCGCAAAAAATATCGCCAAAAAATAGTTTCATATAATAGCGCCAAATATTTTTTGGCGCCAAATATTCATAATAGCATCAAATAATAGTGCCAAATAATAACGCCAATAATAGCATCAAATTATGTCGCCAATAATCGCACCGACATTTGGCACAAATATTTGGTGCCAGTATTTGGCGCCAATATTTGGCGCTATTATTTTGAACCAAATAATAGCGGCAATATTTAAACATTCAATAATAGTGCCAATAACATTTCCAATAACAGCACCAATAATAGCACCATTATATAGCGCCAATAATAGCACCAATATATTCATAGCGCCATTTAATATCGCCAAATAATAGCGCCATATAATAGCGCCCAATATTGGCGCTATATAATAGCCCCATATAATAGTGCCAAATAATAGCGCCATATAGTAGTGCCAAATATAATAGCGCCAAATAATAGAACGTATATATAGTGCCAATAATATCGCCAATATATTCATAGCGCCATTTAGTATGGCTAAATAATAACGCCATATAATAGCGCCAAATATTAGTGCCATATAGTAGCGCGATATAATAGCGCCATATAATAGCACCAAATAATAGCGCCATATAATAGCGCCAAATATAATAGAGCCAAATAATAGAGCCAAATAATTTCGCCAAATAATAGCGCCATATATTCATAGTAGCGCTAAATATTTTTTGGCACCAAATATTCATAATAGCACCAAATAATAGCACCAAATAATAGCGCCAATAAAAGCGCCAAATAATAGCCCTAGTATATTCATAATAGTGCAAATAATAGCGCCAATGTATACATAGCACCATTTATTCATAATAGCGGAAATATATTTATAGCACCAAATAATTGCACCTAATAATAGCACCAAATAATTGTGCCAAATAATAGTGCCAATATTTTTACATTCATTAATATCGCCAAATATTCATAATAGCTCCAATATATTAATAGCGCCAAATAATTGCGCCTCATAATAGCACCAAAAAATAGCATCAAATAACTACACCAAATAAGAGCGCCAAATAATAGCGCCAAATAATAGCGCCAAATAATAGCGCCAAATAATAGCGTCATATAATAGCGCCATATATTTTTTGGCACCAAATATTCATAATAAAGTTAAAAAAATAGCGCCAAAAAATAGCGCCAATTAATAGCGCCAAAAAATAGAACCAATAATAGCGCCAATATAATCGTAGCGCCAAATAATAGCGCCAATATATTCATAATAGCGCCAATATATAATTGCTCCTAATAATAGTGCCAAATAATAGCGCCAAATAATAGCGCCAAATAATAGCGCCCTATAATAGTGCCAAATATTTTTTGGCACCAAATATTCATAATAGCGCCAAAAATTAGTGCCAAAAAATAACGCCAAATAATAGCGCCATATAATAGCGCCAATATATTCATAGCGCCATATAATAGCGCCAATATATTCATAATAGTGTCCATTTATAATAGCGCCAAATAATAGCGCCAATATATTTATAATAGTGCCAATAATAGCAACAATATATTCATAGCACCATTTATTCATAATACCGCCTATATATTTATAGCGCAAAGTAATTACGCCTAATAATATCGCCAAATAATAGCGCCAAATAATTGAGCCAAATAATTGTGCAAAATAAGTGCGCCAAAGAATTGCTTAAAATAATTGCGCCAAATAACAGCGCCAAATACTAGCTCAATATAATAGCGCCAAATATTTTTTGGCGCCAAATATATATAATAGTGCCATATATTTTGCGCCATCTATTAATAGTAGTGCCAAATATTTTTTGGCACAAAATATTCATAATTACACCAAATAATAGCACCAAATAATAGTGCTAATAAAAGAACCAAGCGCCAATATTTGGGGCCAATATTTGGCACTATTATTTGGCGCCAAATAATAGCGCCAATATTTTAACATTCAATAATAACACCAAATAATCATAATAGCGCCAATATTTTAACATTCAATATATTTTCATTGTTATTTTAACATTCAATATAATAGCGCCAAATATATTTTCAGTGTTATTTTAATATTCATAATAGCACCAATATTTTAATAGCACCAATATTTTAATAGTGCCAATAATAGCGCCAAAAAATGGCACCAAATATTATTTGGTGCCAAATATATTTCCAGTGTTATTTTAATATTCATAGTAGCGCTAATATTTTAGTAGCGCTAATATTTTAATAACGCCAATAATAGCGCCAAATAATGGCCCCAAATAATAGCACAAAAAAATAGCGCCAATATTTTAACATTTATTAATAGCACCAAATATTCATAATAGTGCCAATATATTAATTGGGGCAAATAATTGCGCTTACTAGGGGTGCCAAATAAAAGCGCCAAATAATTGCATCAAATAACTGCGCTAAATAATTGCGCCAAATAATAGCTCTATATAAAAGCGCCAAATATTTTTTGGCGCCAAATATTCATAATAGGGCCAAAAAATAGGGCAAAAAAATAGCGCCAATTAATAGCGTCAATATATTCATAGCGCCAAATAATAGCGCCAATATATAATAGCGCCTGTATATTCATAATAGTGCCAATAAATTAATAGCGCCAAATATTTTAATAGTGCCAATATTTTAACATTCAATATATTTTCAGTGTTATTTTAACATTCAATATAATAGCACCAAATATATTTTTAGTGTTATTTTAATATTAATGATAGCGCCAATATTTTAATAGTGCCAATATTTTAATAGGTTCATTAATAGCGCCAAATATATTTCCACTGTTATTTTAATATTCATAATATCGCTAATATTTCAGTAGCACCAATATTTTAATAGCGCCAATAATAGCGCCAAATAATGGCGCCAAATAATAGCGCAAAAAAATAGCGCCAATATTTTAACATTTATTAATAGCACCAAATATTCATAATAGTGCCAATATATTTATAGCGGCAAATAATTGCGCTTACTAGGAGCGGTAAATAAAAGCGCTAAAAAATTGCGCCAAATAATTGCACCAAATAACTGCGCCAAATAATTGCGCCAAATAATAGCTCCATATAATAGCGCCAAAATTTTTTTGGCACCAAATATTCATAATAGGGCCAAAAAATAGCACCATATAATAGCGCCAATATACTCATAGCACCAAATAATAGCGCCAATATATTCATAATAGCGCCAATATATAATAGTGCCAAATAATAGTGCCAGTATATTCATAATAGTGCCAATATATTAATAGCGCCAAATAATTGCGCCTAATAATAGCGCCAAATAAGGGCGCCAAATAATTGCGCCAAATATTTGCACCAAATAACTACGCCAAAAAATAGTGCCAAAGAATACCGCCAAATAATAGCACCATATAATAATGCCAAATATTCATAATAGAGCCTAAAAATAGCCCCATATAATAGCGCCAAATAATTGCACCAAATAACTAGGCCAAATAATAGCGCCAAATAATACTGCCAAATAATAGCGCCATAAAATAGCGCCAAATATTTTTTGGCGCCAAATATTCATAATAGCGCCAAAAAATAGCGCCAAATAATTGCGCCTAATAATAGGGCCAAATAATAGCGCCATATAATGGTGCCAAATATTTTTTGGTGCCAAATATTCATAATAGCACCAAATAATAGCGCCAACAATAGCGTCAAATTATGGCGCCAATAATCGCGCCAATATTTGGCGCTATTATTTTGCGCCAAATAATAGCGCCAATATTTAAACATACAATAGTAGCGCAAATAAAAAAGCCAATAACATCACCAATAATAGTTCCAATAATAGCGCCAATATATTGCGCCAATAATAGCGCCAATATATTCATAGCACCATTTAATAACACGAAATAATAGTTCCATATAATAGCACCAAATATTAGCGCCATATAATACCGCCATATAATAGTGCCATATAATAACGCCAAATAATGGGGCCAATATATATCGCTAATAATAGCGCCAATATATTCATAGCACCATTTAATAGGGACAAATAATAGCACCAAATAATAGCGCCAAATATTATCGCGAAAATAATAGCAGAAAATATTGGCGCCAAAAATTCATAATAGCGCCAAATGATAGCACTAAATAATAGTGTAACGACCCAAAGTTTCATTAATGGAAAATCCCTCTTGATCCAGTTAAATGTTTCTTTATGAAAAATGTTTTTATAAGATGTCAACTTCTTTAAGTTTTACGTTAAGATTTGTGACCGTTACTTTTATAGCCGTTGAACAGTGATCATCTGGGTAGTTTAAATATAAGGATTTAACGAACCAATTTTCTACTCAGACAAAGGAAGCGATGGCCTCATCCAGTAGAATTTCCCCTTACGAAGCCCATTTGTCGGAGCTCGGAAAGGAGGTGGCGTCTTTGGTCTTTGCCTTTGACCAAGCCCAAGCTGAGCTTCATCAAGTCAAGCTCGAACGTGATCGTCTACGGGAAAAATGGAAGTTGATAGAGATTACCACTCGAGCAATGTTATCCGAGCAACCCCAAGAGTCTGTCACCATCGCACACCTTACCCTTAGGTCTTATGCAGCTATTTTAAGGGGTTATGCAACAAATAAGTAGCACCATGTTCATGTACATTATTTTTTGTATATAATAATGAATATAATTTCTAGTCATTTTTGATGCATTGTAATTAGTTTTTAAAGTACAAATGATGTTTTTAGTTATTATTTAATTAAGAATTATATTTTATTAAACTAAAGGATTTTTGAATTAAATAATATTTTAATAAAATATTATTATTAATTTTAAATTAATTTTTATTAAATATAAATGATCTTATAATTTTATGAATGCAATTAAAATTTTTATTAAGGTTTGAAAGCCAGTTCTGTCAAAACCCGTGAATTTTTTTATAAATGTCGGTTTTTATTTTAAAAGTGAAAATTCACATATTTAGAAAATTATTTAGATAAAATAAATATTATTTTTGGAATCAGGACGTCGAAATTATCCAACGGTGAATTTTTCATAATTTTCTGAGACAGTCAAATTTTTGGGTAAAAATTAAATACCATTTAAATATATAATGTGTTTTATGACATCATAATGACCCAATGGTGATGTAATAAAATACCATAATCCCTATTTTCGGCCAATATGTGTTTTATCATTAAAATAATGAGGTTTTGGGTTTGTTTGACTCACTTTTCAAAGCATTAATGGAGCCCTCAAGACTTATTCAACACTTTGCCTTTTTAAATTAATTTCCATGGGAGTGTGACTCATCTCCACATAAGCAACCCTAATTTTTTAATAAGTTCGGACCTTTGCCTTGTAAAATATTGTTTTCCTATTTCCTTTTCCAGAAACCATGGGCTAATACCATGGGATGGTTTGTGGTTTGGATTATTTTAATATAAGGGGTCCCAAACCTAAATAATAATGAATTCTCTCACCTTTCCTATATAAACCCACCCAAGATCCCACTTCCTCCTCACTCAAATCCCTTGAAGTTCGTCCAACCTCTTCCCTACTCTCTCTAGAATCCTCTAAAGGTTCCCCAAGCTCCCAAGAAGCCTCTCACAAGCCTCTATCTAGCCTTTGGAAGCACACTTCCAAGTAAGGGTTTTTCTTCCTTTCTCATTTTTGTCAATTTTCTTTAAGTTGTATTGCCCTTTTAATTTCATTTATGAATGTTGGGGTATGGTTTCACACCTCTCCCATACTGCCCTCTTATTGTTTGAATGATGGGACATCCCTTTCTCTCTCATTAAATGCCTCTCATGTACACCCGTTACTATGCCGAAATTCCGAAAGGAACCTTTTTTATCCTCTTTTATATTCAAGCAATACTTTTGTATCATGAATCTAAATTCCATTTCAATTGTTGGGACATGTATCTATATGACCTTCTTACTGTCCATTACATTTAAATATGATGAGGAACCCCTTTCTCTCTCATCATCCTTTTTTATGAATTCTTATGTCACGCCGTTACGCTGCCGAAATCACACCGATTTTCTAAGCTAATATAATTGTGTAGTGAATACCATGCCCATTTCTCCATCAAGGGTATTCACCTTTATGCACATTTACTTATTGATTGTAAAGTTTCATGTATTAATTCCACATTCCTTTATCTTGGAATAAATGATTATGTTTTATGAATCCATGTTTTATGATCC
Organism: Viscum album; assembly: GCA_963277665.1. NCBI lineage: Eukaryota > Viridiplantae > Streptophyta > Magnoliopsida > Santalales > Viscaceae > Viscum > Viscum album. The sequence goes on from OY728127.1 coordinate 903,004,748, forward strand.
ATGTGGCACACTTATGCATGAAATGAAATGTTTAAGAAGGGTGCGCCCTGATAGCGCTCCAATGCATTGGGTAAAGTATAGTAGCATGATACGTCATGTGCAATGAGTGTTGACTCATTCTAATTCAAGTGCAACGAGGGTTTACTCGTGCTTCAAGTGCAATGAGGGTTTACTCATGCTCCATGTGCAATGAGCCTTGGCTCATGCTAATTCAATGTTAAGTGTTGTTGCCACATTTCCATGTTATGATTGTCATGCTTTATCATGCCTTTATGTTCATGTCTCTCTTATGCTCTATTGATATGCCTATTGCCTAACATGTATTGTACTCCTCATGTTATTCATTATGTACTCTCTTACTGGGCTTTATAGCTCACCCTTTTCTTATGCATGTCCTCAGGTTATCCCATGCAATGCTAAGTACGAAGGAATATAGTGGTCATGTAAAGGAAGTTTTCAATAAGGATGTTGTATTTCAAGTTTAAAGTTTTTATGTAATGATCCTAAGCCCCAAAGACACTAAACCTCTCGATCTTCTTTGTTTTATCAAGTGAAGTTTTATGTAATAAAGCATGTTTAAGTTGTAATAAAAAGCAGGGTTGTCATAGTTGGTATCAGAGGATAGGTTTAGTTATTTTTGGGATTAGGAAACCCTAGTAAAGCCTTAGATACAAGACTAAGCATAATAAAAACATCCCTAAGTTTTAGTAAATACTAAGTAAGTGTTTTATCAAACAAATACATCCCTGTCTGGATACGAGCAGGTAGAGGCGGCTCTGGCACAGATGTATCCTAGGGGTAAAACCCGAAAACACCGCTTTGAGCTAGACTCGAACGGGAACTGGTGCATGACAACGGGCCTTGCTGCACTCTTGGTTACGACACTCCCGGGGGATATGTTTTGATAAATTCAGAATCTTAGTATGAACCCTTATTAAGGGAAAAATGCCCCTAAGAATATATGTTAGAAGGAAGATCATGAAAAGCCTGGATTGAATCCTATAGACTCATGAGTTGAAGAGATTAAAGTTTATTTATAAGTCATCAAATTTTGTCTTTGGATTACCCTTTATGTGTTACCCCTAACTTTCCTTTTATTCCAGCCAATGGCCGGTAATAGGAGAACTCGGGCTAACAACCGTTGTGAAGATCAGTGTGATGATTGTACTTATGAGATGCCCAATCCAATGGGAGCGGGAATCGCGAACTTTGTCACGCTTCTCTCTCAGCTAACTCAAGTTTTGAATAGAAACACTGGTCAAGAGGAACGTTCACCCCCCCCCCCCCCCCAAGAAAGAAAAAGTCGCTATTGAAAGCTTCATGAGACAAAGGCCTCCTACTTTTAGTGGATCATCCGATCCCACGATTGCTGAACAATGGATCAACTCCATTGAAAAGATATTCTCCATCCTCCAATGCTCTGAAAAAGAGAAGGTTCTCCTGGCGGCTTATCGTATGGAGGGTGAAGCTGATCAATGGTGGACGTTGATCAAAAATACGAAGCCTGAGGAGGAGATCTAGGATTTGGAATGGAAGGTATTCCGGAAGATGTTTTTCGATAAATATTTTCCACGCACCCTCCGTCTTAAGATGGAAAGGGACTTCCTTTCCCTCAAGCAGAAAGATGAGGAATCTGTGGGAGCGTACGAGGCAAACTTCACAAGGCTTGCACGATACGCTTCCGGCTTTGTCGTTACCCCCGAATGCAAGGTTGACCGCTTCTTTGGTGGGCTGAAGCCTAGCTTGCGGAAAGCATTAGCGATCCGTGACTTCGACAGCTATGAGGAAATTGTCCGATGTGCCCTCAAGGTTGAAATGGAGATCGGAGAATCACAGGGGTATCATGGGGACAAGAAGCGGAAGGTGGACTTCAATGCTGGTGGTCCGATGGATAAATCCAACGGCGCTAAGAAATTCCAGCACCCCACTTTCCAAAAGTGTGGAAAAAAGCACCCTGGAAATTGCCTTAGGGGGACAAGAAAATGCTTCAAGTGTGGAAGAGAAGGGCACCTAGCTGTTAACTGTCAGCAAGAAGGACCCGCGGCTGCGACGGAGGGGAGCAACGCTCCGTTCGAACCTCAACGCATTGTTCAATGCTTCAAATGCAAAGAACCAGGTCATTTTGCGAATCAGTGCCCTAATCCAAGGGTTATCGGAGGCAATCAACAACCTCCAAGATAGCAAGGAAGAGCTTTTGCCATCACTTCTGCCGAAGTGAACCCCGACAACGAAGTGGTGACAGGTACGCTAGTTATTCATTCAAGAATAGCGAACATACATTTTGATTCAGGTTCTACGCATTCTTTTATATCTCAAAAGTTTAGTAGAACAATCCCTGCACCACCACAAATCATGGAAGTAAAGATGTCGGTGATTATGGCAAATGGGGAATCATTGCATCCCATGAGTATAAGTCCTCCCCTGTTATAATCTGTGGATTGAATTTCCCGGCGAACCTCATCATACTCCCTTTGATGGAATTTGATGCAATTCTTGGCATGGATTGGCTTTCCTTATATAGAGCCAACATAAATTGTCGGGAGAGGGAAATCACACTCCATATGGAGAATCGACCCCCGATTCTTTACAAGTGTCAGGAGGAAGATGAATCTCCTTTAGCTCCATCATCTCAAGCATGGATATTACTGCCTTATGAGCACGCATATCTGGCTCAGATGATTGAGTCCAAGGAAGAAACCACCCTTGAAGAAATGCCTATTGTGAGGGAATTCGCTGAAGTATTTCCCGAGGAACTTCCTGGTCTTCCTCCAAGAAGAGATGTTGAGTTCTCAATTGAACTTATACCTGGGGCGCTACCAATATCCAAGACTCCATATAGAATGGCTGTGGTTGAGCTTGAAGAACTGAAGAAACAACTACAGGAGAATCTGGATAAAGGGTTTATACGCCCAAGTGCATCACCATGGGGTGCACCAGTCCTCTTCGTCAAGAAGAAGGATGGGTCAATGCGGCTTTGCATCGATTATCGTGAACTTAACAAAATCACGATAAAGAACAAGTATCCTCTCCCAAGAATCGATGACTTGTTTGATCAGCTGCGTGGAGCACAATACTTCTCCAAGGTCGACTTGCGGTCGGGATGTTATCAAGTAAGGGTGAAGAAGGAAGATATCCCCAAGACTGCTTTTCGTACAAGGTACGGGCACTATGAATTCATAGTAATGCCTTTTGGACTCACCAATGCTCCAGCAATATTCATGGACTTGATGAATAGAGGCTTTAGAGATTACCTAGATAAATTTGTGGTAGTCTTTATAGATGATATTCTAATATACTCCAAAACCAAGGAGGACCATGAGGAGCATTTAAGAACTTTACTGGAGACTTTGCGCAAGGAGAAGCTCTATGCCAAGTACAACAAGTGTGAGTTCTGGTTGAAGGAGGTCTCATTCTTGGGCCATATCATCACAAGCAATGGGATATCTGTGGACCCCTCCAAAACAGATGCAATTGAGGGATGGCCGAGGCCAACATCGGTAACTGATATCCGTAGCTTCTTGGGGTTAGCTGGATATTATCGACGATTTGTGAGAAACTTCTCACGATTGTCCAACCCTCTTACCAAGCTAACTCGAAAGGGAGTAAAGTTTACTTGGAGTGATGAATGCGAAGAAAGCTTCAAGGAGTTGAAAAGGAGGCTTATCACTGCACCTGTGCTCACTTTACCCACAAGTGGGGAGCTTTTTGTGGTATTCAGTGATGCTTCGAAGAAGGGCTTTGGATGTGTGCTGATGCAGAATGATAAAGTGATATCTTATGCCTCAAGATAGTTGAAAATCCATGAGCGAAACTATCCAACGCATGATCTGGAGTTTGCGGCGGTGATCTTTGCCTTGAAAATCTGGCGGCATTATCTCTATGGAGAGAAATGTGAGATATATACTGACCACAAGAGTGTTAAATATATATTCACACAGAAAGAGCTTAATATGTGCCAGAGAAGATGGATAGAGCTCATAAAGGATTATGACTGTTCAATACATTACCACCCTGGGAAGGCGAACAAGGTGGCGGATGCCATAAGTAGAAAGGATCCAGCAATTCTATCAATGATGAGAATTGAGAAGGATCCAATCTTCTTATACTTGATGAAGATGGACGTGGGAATCATAAAGAAGGGAATGTCATCAATCCTTTCACAAATGATTGCTCAACCATCTCTTTTGGAAAGGTTAAAGGATGCTCAAAAGGATGATGTGAGAATCCAAGAAAAAGTGGAAGCTATAAAAAAGGGAAAATCCTCAGAGTTTAATGTTAATGAAGAAGGAATTGTGCGGTTTGGGAAAAGACTATGTGTCCCATCAAGTTCGGAGCTGAAGAAGGAACTTTTGGATGATGCACATAGTTCAAATTTCTCTATTCACCCAGGGAGCACAAAGATGTATCGAGATCTCCGAGAAAACTTTTGGTGGGATAATATGAAGAAGGAGATCGCCGAATATACATCAAAGTGCCTGGTGTGTCAGCAAGTTAATGCAGAGAGGCAGAAGTCTAAGGGGATGATGCAACCATTGCCCATACCAGAATGGAAATGGGAGAACATCACCATGGACTTCATCACTGGACTTCCAAGGACATCCAAAAGCAACAATGCAATGTGGGTTATTGTGGATCATCTTACAAAAACTGCACACTTCATTGCTATTCGAGAGGATTTCTCTTTGGATCAACTGGAATGGATATATATCAGGGAAGTGGTACGGTTGCATGGAGTACCACTATCTATTGTGTCTGACCGAGATCCAAGATTTACCTCTATGTTTTGGAAGAGTCTTCAACATGCTCTGAATACTGAACTGAACTTCAGTACGGCCTATCATCCTCAAACTGATGGCCAATCCGAGCGGACTATCCAAACACTTGAGGATATGTTGAGAGCGTGCTCAATGGACTTTAAAGGAGGATGGGATCAACATCTTCCTCTAGTTGAGTTCTCTTATAATAATAGTTTCCACTCGAGCATCCAAATGGCACCATATGAAGCCCTGTATGGGAAAAGGTGTAGAACACCGGCATGTTGGGATGAGGTTGGTGAACGTAAGCTGCTTGGACCAGAAATGGTCAAAGAAATGGTGGAGAAGGTGAAAACCATTCAGCAGCATATCAAGGCAGCCCAAAGTCGACAGAAGAGTTATGCAGATAATCGTCGACGAGACCTTGAGTTTAAAGTCGGAGACATGGTGTTTTTACGCATATCTCCGTGGAAGAAGGTCATGAGGTTTGGAAAGAAAGGGAAGTTAAGTCCAAGGTACATCGGCCCCTTCGAGATTCTTGATCGTGTTGGGGCTGTGGCTTATCGACTAGCACTTCCACCTACTATGGCCAAGGTGCATGATGTCTTCCATGTATCCCTCTTAAGGAAGTACATACCAGACCCTTCACATGTACTCTCTTCTGAGGTGGTACAATTAGAAGACGATCTTTCTTATGAGGAGCAACCAGTGAAGATCTTGGATCATAGATGTAACGACCCAATCTTTTTGAGTAGTATATTAACTTACTCTTATTTATTTAATAAGATGTTAATGGTTAATGCAGAAAGAGGAGTCGATGGCTTCATCCAGTAGACTCAACCCTTACGAAGCCCACTTATCAGAGCTTGGGAAGGAGGTAGCATCTGTGGGCTTCGATTTGGACCAAGCCCAAGCCGAGCTCCAGCGTGTCAAGCTTGAACGAAAACTCTTGCAGGAGAAGTTCAAGTTAGTGGAGATTGCTACTAGGGAAATGTTATCTGAGACTCCCTCAGATTCTCTCACCATAGCACACCTTACACTTAGGTCTTATGCCAGTGTTATAAGGGGCTATGTGATGAGACCCTAGTTTCCTTGTGTAATCCTCTCGGGTGAATAAATTGAGATTTCTTCCTTTAGTGATGTTTGTGAAATTTCAAATGCCTAGATAATTTTAGAATGTATTTTATTGATGAATTTTGAAAAAGGGATATTTTGAAATATTTATGTAAACCCTAAATAACTAATGATGTGTAATGATTTTCAAAAAATGGTCTTCTACAAAAGTGTTCATTAAGGAATTTGGAGTCTAATAAGATCAACTTAATTTTTGATGAATAGTAAATTATGAATAGTGATTTTACGCTTAGGATTAGTAATGTGACCAAATGGATTAGTAATTTCACTCAAAGAAAGTTTTAATATAATTTAGACACCTAGGTTAAGTAATGTGATTCAATAAAATGGGTAAATAACAGTTTCATAAATTATTATTCAAGTATTAGTTTTTTCGGATGAATAGTGTTTTTTAATTAAAAATTTAATTAAAAATAATTAGAAAATTATTTTTATAAAAAGGACTTTATTTTTGAACTCAGAGCATCGATATTATGTTAAGGTAATTTTTGGGGATTTTTCTGAAAAAAATGAATTTTCGATGAATAGTGTTTTTATTTAAAAATTAAATTAAAAATATTTAGAAAAATATTTTTATAAAATGGATTTCATTTTTGAAATCAGAGCATTGATATTTGGTTAAGGTGAAATTTTGGGATTATTCTGAGAAAGTTGAATTTTCAGTGAATAGTAAAAATACAGTTTTAGGGTTTCGGTATGTTTAATGACATCATAACTGTGTCATGATGATGTCATGAGTTTTTTCAAGGGTTGGCCGGCCAAGGGTGATGAATTATTGTTTTGGAGGCCCCATGTGGCCTAACTCCATGATAAGTGCCAAGGGAGAGCACATGGGTTTGAGAAAAGCAAATGTGAGGTGTCCCTTGGCCATTAATGCTTTGTCCCCTCACTTTCCCTATAAATACCCACCCTTTCCTCCCTTAGTTTTCACTCCCAACTCTTCCCCAACGAAGTTCGGGTCTTCTTACCTTCCAAGGAGTCCTTCCAAGGTGCCCCCAAGCCCTCAAGGTCCAATCCTTTGAGTTTCAAGAGTCACATTTTAAGGTAAGGGATCCGACCCCTCTCTTTCTTTTCATGAAATCTCTTTTATGTCATTCCTATTATGCTCCATGTTTTTATGTGAGAGGATGTTCTTTTATATTCCTCTTACTGCCCTTTCATGTTTATATGATGAGAGATCCCCTCTTACTCTCATCATTTCGTTTTATGAAAGTTTAAGTGACGCCGTTAGGCTGCCGAATTTTTAAGGGATTCTTTCACCCTTCTCATTTTTCAAGTTCGATTTTCATGTCAAGTCTTTCAAGTTCCTTTTTATTATGTTGGGGTATGATCTCTATATATATCATACTGATCTCTTATGATCATATGATGAGGTACCCTATTTGATCTTGTCAAATCATTTTCTTTTGAAGTTAAGTGACGCCGTAAGGCTGCCGAATTTTCATAAGAGAAATCTAATTTTTTTCCATGATTTTCATTTCAAATGGTATGTCCCTAAAATTTCGTTACCATGTCCATATGTCCTTCTTATTCTTTCACCCTACTGTTTTATGGATCATTTATGAGTGGGTGACCCATGTCCCCTCTCATTTCAACGTTTTCTAAAACCCCGAAACTTAGCCGTTATGCTGCAGAATTTTCCCCTCAAAATGCCTCTCTCTTTTCTCAAAAATTATTTTATGTTATAAAGTGAATACTCAAAGCTCTTATTTCTACAAGGGTATTCAAATATATATCAAAATGTTCCATTTTAAATTCTGGGATTTACATACATGATACCCGCTTTCCCTTTCCGTGGGTTTAAAGTGACGTAAAGATCATGTCTTTAAAGCAGTTTTTAAAACGTTATGATTATGAAATGAAACCCAATTATTTAATGCTATGTGGGTTATTTATGAAATGTTTGATGATGATATATGTGGCTCACATGATAATAAAGGCAAATTTAATGGTGCGCCCTGATAGCGCTCCAATGCATTGGGTAATGATGTAACCACTAGAGATTACAATTTTCACGATACCTTGGTGAATAACCTTGGTAATTTTCAAATGACACCTTGGGGATGGACCTTGGTGATATGTTCATGATTGTCTATGTTAAATGATGTAGCCACATCTTCAAGTTATGAAAAATGTTATTTTTATTATGAAATGCCTCATGATTTCTTTCTCATGCCTTAAAGTTCTTTTCATGTCCTTATTGAAGTATCTCAAGTTCACATGTAAAATGTTCCTCTTGTTTCCCTTACTGGGCCTTCTGCTCACCCTTTCTTTTGATGTATGTCCCCAGGTTATGAGATGCATAATGAACATAGGATGAACTAAAGGAGAAGCCTTTCAAGTGTTTAAGAAGAATGTTTTTATGTTTTTTTTTGTATTATGATCCTTGTTTCCAAGACACTAAACCTTAACGATCCTCAGATTTGTGTAATGTAATGAAAGTTTTTGTTATAAAATGGCAGGATGCTATAGTTGGTATCAAAGGATGGTTTAGTTATTTGTGGAAATTAGGATATAAAAACTTTAGGAAGAACCCTATAAAAAAGTTTAAATATAGGAAAACTTCCTGGTATTTTGGTAAGTATTAAGTAAGTGGTCTATCAAACAAATACATCCCTGTCTGGATACGAGCAGGTAGAGGCGGCTCTGGCACAGATGTACATAGGGGTAAAACCGGAAAACACCGCTTTGAGCTAGACTCGAACGGGAACTGGTGCACGATAACGGGCCTTGCTGCACTCTTGGTTACGACACTCCCGGGGGATATGTTTGGTTAATCAAATGCTTTTTATGAATCATTATGAAGGAATTATAGAGAACTATAATCGTCTAAGCACGAAGTCTTAGTTAAAAGATTCATAAATGAAATAAGTTTCTCACTAAGGTTTTATTCTTTTAGAAAATGGCGGGCAATAGGAGAAACCGTGCCGATGGTGACCGCAATGCACCATGTGCTGACGGCCCTTCGATGGAAGCCGGAATGGAAACATTCATGCGGATGATGAACCAACTGACTCAAGTTATGAGTAATAACTTGAATCAAGCTGAGAGGCCGACCTCACCACGAAGGGAACAACTTTCTGTTGAGTCCTTCATGCGTCAACGACCGCCAACATTCAGTGGATCTACTGACCCATTGGTTGCGGAACAATGGATAAGCTCCATTGAAAAGATCTTTTCTGTACTTCATTGTTCGGAACAAGAAAAAGTCACCCTTTCTGTTTACCGCCTAGAGGGAGAAGTTGATCAGTGGTGGTCACTGATCAAAAACACGAAGCCACGAGGAGAGATGGAAGCTATGGAGTGGGAAGAATTTCGGGGAATTTTCTTTAACAAGTATTTCCCTCGTTCCATGAGAACGAAAATGGAGAAAGAGTTTCTCGAGCTGAAGCAGAAGGAGAACGAATCTGTCGGAAGCTATGAGATGAACTTCACAAGGCTTTCCCGTTATACCTCAAGCTTTGTCATGGATCCTAATGGGAAGGTTGATAGATTCTTTGGCGGACTACGACCACATCTGCGGAAGAATCTAGCCAACAGGGACTACGATAGCTATGAAGAAATAGTTCGAAGTGCTATGAAAGTTGAACTAGAGTTTGGAGAGACACAGTAGTCTCACAAATCTAATGAGAAGAAGAGAACTCTAGAACCAAGCCTGGGAAGAAGTTTTGATCAGGAAAGAGGTGGAAAGCATATGCAACATGCCACATGCAATAAATGTGGGAAGAAGCATCCGGGGAACTGCTTGATCGGAAGTGGCAAGTGCTATAGGTGTGGAAAAGAAGGCCATATTTCTCGGAATTGTCGTGGTGATGTGAAGCCTCAACTTCCCAACACTAACGACAGAGGAAAGATGGTTCTGGCCCTACCCAAAGTCACATGCTTCAAGTGTGGACAACTTGGGCACTTTGCTAATCAATGTCCAAATCCGAGGGCGGTGGAGGGGAATCACCATCAACCTCAGCAGAGGCCAAGGGAGCAAGGTCGTGCTTTCGCTATCACAACAACTGAAGTTGAAGTTCCGAACGATGTGGTAGCAGGTACTCTTGTTGTCCTCTCAAAACTAGCAAGTGCTTTATTTGATTCTGGTTCTACGCATTCCTTTATTTCTTCCAAGTTTGCAAAGAATATAGAATCAATCCCCGAATTTCTTGAGGTAGAGTTGTCAGTCAAGACTCCAAGTGGGATTATCCATGCATCAACAGTGTTTAGAGACTCTAGTGTTTACTTTGGTGAGCACAATCTTTTCGCAAATCTAGTAGTCATTCCCATGATGGAATTCGACGTTATACTAGGGATGGACTGGCTCTCAAAGTATAATGCTAAGATCAAATGCAGAAGTAAGGAAATCTCATTAGTCTTGAATGAACGACCTACAGTTATCTTCCGTGGAGAGATATCCCGAACTGATCCCTATCTAGAAGCACCTCCTATAGCTTTATTTATGGAGTTAATCGGTGATGAGTAAGAAGGGAAAGGGAGCATACAAATTGAAGATGTTCCGATTGTTCAAGAATACATGGATGTATTTCCTGAGGAGTTACCTGGACCCCCCCCAGAAAGAGAGGTAGAGTTCTCCAATGAACTCGTACCTGGGTCTCAACCGATATCAAAGACTCCGTATAGAATGGCAAATGTGGAGCTAGAGGAGCTAAAGAAACAACTCCAAGACTTGTTGGAGAAGGGGTTTATCCGACCGAGTGTGTCTCCTTGGGGAGCACCAGTTCTCTTTGTGAAGAAGAAGGATGGATCAATGCGGCTATGCATTGATTATAGAGAACTGAACGGGATCACAGTGAAGAACAGATACCCTCTTCCAAGAATTGATGATTTATTTGACCAACTTCGTGGGGCTCAATTCTTCTCTAAGATTGACCTTCGATCTGGTTATCATCAATTGAGGGTGAAGAAGGAAGATATTCCAAAGACTGCCTTCCGATCAAGATATGGGCATTATGAGTTTACTGTTATGCCCTTCGGCTTGACTAATGCTCCTGCTATTTTCATGGATTTGATGAATAGAGTCTTTAAGGACTACCTTGATAACTTTGTGGTAGTTTTTATTGATGATATTTTGATATATTCAAAAAGTCGGGAGGAGCATGAAGATCATCTGAGGGTTATTTTGAAAACTCTACGGAAGGAGAGGCTCTTTGGGAAGTTCAGCAAGTGTGAGTTTTGGTTACAAAAAGTGGCTTTCTTGGGGCACATCGTAACCAATGAAGGAATCTCGGTTGACCCTGCAAAGACAATGGTTGTGGAGGAGTGGCCTCAACCCACAATAGTAACTGAGATTCGTAGTTTCCTTGGTTTAGCGGGATATTATAGGAGGTTTGTGAAAAACTTTTCACGGCTTTCTAATCCACTAACCAAGTTAACTCGAAAAGGGGTTAAGTTCATCTGGACAAAGGAATGCGAGGAAAGTTTCCAAGAGCTGAAGAAGAGATTGGTTACTGCACCTGTGTTAACACTACCCTCTATCGGAGAAGGATTCGTTATTTTTAGCGATGCATCTCTGAAAGGGCTTGGGTGCGTCCTCATGCAAAATGACAAAGTAATTGCTTATCCATCTCGACAGTTGAAGATTCATGAGCAGAATTATCCTACGCATGATCTAGAGCTGGCGGCAGTTGTTTTTGCTCTAAAGATATGGAGGCACTATCTTTATGGGGAGAAATGTGATATATACACTGACCACCAAAGTCTAAAGTATATTTTCACTCAGAAAGAATTGAACATGAGACAAAGGAGATGGTTGGAGCTTATTAAAGACTATGATTGTTCAATTCATTATCACCCTGGAAGAGCAAACAAAGTCACGGATGCGTTAAGCAGGAAAGATCCTGTTGTTCTGGCAACAATGAGGATCCTGGGAGATCCCTTGATTAAAGATCTAGTAAAACTGGACATGGGAATTATAAGGAAAGGGACATCATCAACCCTATCCCAAATGATTTCTCAACCTTCATTACTAGAGAAGATCAAGAAGGCTCAAAAAGAAGATCCTTTACTGCAGGAGAAGTTCGAGGCTGTAAAGGATGGGAAGTTCCCTGATTTCAATATTGATCAAGAAGGAGTATTGAAATTTCGTACAAGACTATGTGTTCCATCTATCCCGGAGATAAAGAAAGAACTGATGGATGAAGCTCATAGATCTACTTTCTCTATACATCCGGGAAGCACTAAGATGTATAGAGACCTTCGTGATCATTATTGGTGGGATAACATGAAGAGGGAGATTGCCGATTACACTACAAGGTGCCTGGTGTGTCAGCAAGTAAAGGCAGAAAGACAACTTCCTAAGGGGGTATTACAACCGCTACCCATACCAGTATGGAAGTGGGATAATATCACCATGGACTTTGTAACTGGTCTCCCAAAAACATCCAAAGGAAACAATGCGATATGGGTTATTGTGGACCGTCTCACCAAGACAGCCCATTTTATCTCTATTCGGGAAGATTTATCTCTGGATCAGCTTGCCAAGATATACGTGAAGGAAGTGGTAAGGCTTCATGGGGTACCACTATCCATCGTATCTGATCGTGACCCAAGATTCACATCAAAATTCTGGAGAAGTCTTCAGCATGCTCTGAATACTGAATTGAATTTTAGTACGGCCTATCATCCTCAAACTGATGGCCAATCTGAAAGGACTATTCAGACACTCGAAGACATGTTGAGATTATGCTCAATGGAATTTAAAGGTGGATGGGATCAACACCTCCCATTAGTGGAGTTCTCTTATAACAACAGCTTCCATGCGAGTATTCAGATGGCACCCTATGAAGCTCTGTATGGAAAGCGGTGTAGAACTCCTACTTGTTGGGATGAAACTGGTGAGAGGAAGCTTCTTGGGCCTGATCTCGTGCAAGAGATGACAGAACAGGTACATGCCATCCAACAACACATAAGGGCTGCTCAGAGTCGGCAGAAGAGCTATGCTGACAATCGTCGAAGAGACTTAGAGTTTGGGGTGGGTGACAAAGTCTTCCTTCGAATTTCTCCATGGAAGAGAGTCATGCGGTTTGGGAAGAAAGGGAAGCTCAGCCCTAGGTACATTGGCCCCTATGAAATCCTTGATCGCATAGGAGCAGTGGCCTATCGTCTAGCACTTCCACCGAACCTAGCTCAAGTTCATGATGTCTTCCATGTATCTCTCTTGAGGAAGTACATACCTGACCCTTCGCATGTACTGAACCCAGAGGTGGTACAACTTGAACATGACCTCTCTTATGAGGAGCAGCCAGTGGAGATCTTAGACCGTAGAGACAAGGTTCTACGAAACAAGACTACCCACCTTGTGAAAGTGTTGTGGAGGAATCATAAGTACGAAGAAGCGACTTGGGAGCCCGAGGAAACGATGAAGCAAAAGTACCCTCACCTTTTCGACTAGGCCTCAAGTGTAAATTTCGGGGACGAAATTTCTTAAGGGGGGAAGAATGTAACGACCCAATCTTTTTGAGTAGTATATTAACTTACTCTTATTTATTTAATAAGATGTTAATGGTTAATGCAGAAAGAGGAGTCGATGGCTTCATCCAGTAGACTCAACCCTTACGAAGCCCACTTATCAGAGCTTGGGAAGGAGGTAGCATCTGTGGGCTTCGCTTTGGACCAAGCCCAAGCCGAGCTCCAGCATGTCAAGCTTGAACGAAAACGCTTGCAGGAGAAGTTCAAGTTAGTGGAGATTGCTACTAGGGCAATGTTATCTGAGACTCCCTCAGATTCTCTCACCATAGCACACCTTACACTTAGGTCTTATGCCAGTGTTATAAGGGGCTATGTGATGAGACCCTAGTTTCCTTGTGTAATCCTCTCGGGTGAATAAATTGAGATTTCTTCCTTTAGTGATGTTTGTGAAATTTCAAATGCCTAGATAATTTTAGAATGTATTTTATTGATGAATTTTGAAAAAGGGATATTTTGAAATATTTATGTAAACACTAAATAACTAATGATGTGTAATGATTTTCAAAAAATGGTCTTCTACAAAAGTGTTCATTAAGGAATTTGGAGTCTAATAAGATCAACTTAATTTTTGATGAATAGTAAATTATGAATAGTGATTTTACGCTTAGGATTAGTAATGTGACCAAATGGATTAGTAATTTCACTCAAAGAAAGTTTTAATATAATTTAGACACCTAGGTTAAGTAATGTGATTCAATAAAATGGGTAAATAACAGTTTCATAAATTATTATTCAAGTATTAGTTTTTTCGGATGAATAGTGTTTTTTAATTAAAAATTTAATTAAAAATAATTAGAAAATTATTTTTATAAAAAGGACTTTATTTTTGAACTCAGAGCATCGATATTATGTTAAGGTAATTTTTGGAGATTTTTCTGAAAAAAATGAATTTTCGATGAATAGTGTTTTTATTTAAAAATTAAATTAAAAATATTTAGAAAAATATTTTTATAAAATGGATTTCATTTTTGAAATCAGAGCATTGATATTTGGTTAAGGTGAAATTTTGGGATTATTCTGAGAAAGTTGAATTTTCAGTGAATAGTAAAAATACAGTTTTAGGGTTTCGGTATGTTTAATGACATCATAACTGTGTCATGATGATGTCATGAGTTTTTTCAAGGGTTGGCCGGCCAAGGGTGATGAATTATTGTTTTGGAGGCCCCATGTGGCCTAACTCCATGATAAGTGCCAAGGGAGAGCACATGGGTTTGAGAAAAGCAAATGTGAGGTGTCCCTTGGCCATTAATGCTTTGTCCCCTCACTTTCCCTATAAATACCCACCCTTTCCTCCCTTAGTTTTCACTCCCAACTCTTCCCCAACGAAGTTCTGGTCTTCTTACCTTCCAAGGAGTCCTTCCAAGGTGCCCCCAAGCCCTCAAGGTCCAATCCTTTGAGTTTCAAGAGTCACATTTTAAGGTAAGGGATCCGACCCCTCTCTTTCTTTTCATGAAATCTCTTTTATGTCATTCCTATTATGCTCCATGTTTTTATGTGAGAGGATGTTCTTTTATATTCCTCTTACTACCCTTTCATGTTTATATGATGAGAGATCCCCTCTTACTCTCATCATTTCGTTTTATGAAAGTTTAAGTGACGCCGTTAGGCTGCCGAATTTTTAAGGGATTCTTTCACCCTTCTCATTTTTCAAGTTCGATTTTCATGTCAAGTCTTTCAAGTTCCTTTTTATTATGTTGGGGTATGATCTCTATATATATCATACTGATCTCTTATGATCATATGATGAGGGACCCTATTTGATCTTGTCAAATCATTTTCTTTTGAAGTTAAGTGACGCCGTAAGGCTGCCGAATTTTCATAAGAGAAATCTAATTTTTTTCCATGATTTTCATTTCAAATGGTATGTCCCTAAAATTTCGTTACCATGTCCATATGTCCTTCTTATTCTTTCACCCTACTGTTTTATGGATCATTTATGAGTGGGTGACCCATGTCCCCTCTCATTTCAACGTTTTCTAAAACCCCGAAACTTAGCCGTTATGCTGCAGAATTTTCCCCTCAAAATGCCTCTCTCTTTTCTCAAAAATTATTTTATGTTATAAAGTGAATACTCAAAGCTCTTATTTCTACAATGGTATTCACATATATATCAAAATGTTCCATTTTAAATTCTGGGATTTACATACATGATACCCGCTTTCCCTTTCCGTGGGTTTAAAGTGACGTAAAGATCATGTCTTTAAAGCAGTTTTTAAAACGTTATGATTATGAAATGAAACCCAATTATTTAATGCTATGTGGGTTATTTATGAAATGTTTGATGATGATATATGTGGCTCACATGATAATAAAGGAAAATTTAATGGTGCGCCCTGATAGCGCTCCAATGCATTGGGTAATGATGTAACCACTAGAGATTACAATTTTCACGATACCTTGGTGAATAACCTTGGTAATTTTCAAATGACACCTTGGGGATGGACCTTGGTGATATGTTCATGATTGTCTATGTTAAATGATGTAGCCACATCTTGAAGTTATGAAAAATGTTATTTTTATTATGAAATGCCTCATGATTTCTTTCTCATGCCTTAAAGTTCTTTTCATGTCCTTATTGAAGTATCTCAAGTTCACATGTAAAATGTTCCTCTTGTTTCCCTTACTGGGCCTTCTGCTCACCCTTTCTTTTGATGTATGTCCCCAGGTTATGAGATGCATAATGAACATAGGATGAACTAAAGGAGAAGCCTTTCAAGTGTTTAAGAAGAATGTTTTTATGTTTTTTTTTGTATTATGATCCTTGTTTCCAAGACACTAAACCTTAACGATCCTCAGATTTGTGTAATGTAATGAAAGTTTTTGTTATAAAATGGCAGGATGCTATAATAGAGAAAAAGTTCTACGAAATAAGACAATGCCCCTCATCAAGGTGTTGTGGAGAAACCACAAGTTTGAAGAAGCAACTTGGGAGTCGGAGGATATGATGAAGCTAAGTTACCCACATTTGTTTTAGTGTGGGAAAAGGAAAATTTCGAGGGCGAAATTTCTTAAGGGGGGAATGTTGTAACGACCCAAAGTTTCATTAATGGAAAATCCCTCTTGATCCAGTTAAATGTTTCTTTATGAAAAATGTTTTTATAAGATGTCAACTTCTTTAATTTTTACGTTAAGATTTGTGACCATTACTTTTATAGCCGTTGAACAGTGATCATCTGGGTAGTTTAAATATAAGGCTTTAACGAACCAATTTTCTACTCAGACAAAGGAAGCGATGGCCTCATCCAGTAGAATTGCCCCTTACGAAGCCCATTTTTCGGAGCTCGTAAAGGAGGTGGCATCTTTGGGCTTTGACCTTGACCAAGCCCAAGCTGAGCTTCATCAAGTCAAGCTCGAACGTGATCGTCTACGGGAAAAATGGAAGTTGATAGAGATTACCACTCGAGCAATGTTATCCGAGCAACCCCAAGAGTCTGTCACCATCGCACACCTTACCCTTAGGTCTTATGCGGCTATTTTAAGGGGTTATGTAACAAATAAGTAGCACCATTTTCATGTACATTATTTTTTGTATATAATAATGAATATAATTTCTAGTCATTTTTGATGCATTGTAATTAGTTTTTAAAGTACAAATGATGTTTTTAGTTATTATTTAATTAAGAATTATATTTTATTAAATTAAAGGATTTTTGAATTAAATAATATTTTAATAAAATATTATTATTAATATTAAATTAATTTTTATTAAATATAAATGATCTTATAATTTTATGAATGCAATTAAAATTTTTATTAAGGTTTGAAAGCCATTTCTGTCAAAACCCGTGAATTTTTTTATAAATGTCGGTTTTTATTTTAAAAGTGAAAATTCACATATTTAAAAAATTATTTAGATAAAATAAATATTATTTTTGGAATCAGGACGTCGAAATTATCCAACGGTGAATTTTTCATAATTTTCTGAGACAGTCAAATTTTTGGGTCAAAATTAAATACCATTTAAATATATAATGTGTTTTATGACATCATAATGACCCAATGGTGATGTAATAAAATACCATAATCCCTATGTTCGGCCAATATGTGTTTTATCATTAAAATAATTAGGTTTTGGGTTTGTTTGACTCACTTTTCAAAGCATTAATGGAGCCCTCAAGACTTATTCAACACTTTGCCTTTTTAAATTAATTTCCATGGGAGTGTGACTCACCTCCACATAAGCAACCCTAATTTTTTAATAAGTTCGGACCTTGGCCTTGTAAAATATTGTTTTCCTCTTTCCTTTTCCAGAAACCATGGGCTAATACCATGGGATGGTTTGTGGTTTGGATTATTTTAATATAAGGGGTCCCAAACCTAAATAATAAAGAATTTTCTCACCTTTCCTATATAAACCCACCCAAGCTCCCACTTCCTCCTCACGAAAAGCCCTTGAAGTTCGTCCAACCTCTGCCCTACTCTCTCTAGAATCCTCTAAAGGTGCCCCAAGCTCCCAAGAAGCCTCTCACAAGCCTCTATCTAGCCTTTGGAAGCACACTTCCAAGTATGGGTTTTTCTTCCTTTCTCATTTTTGTCAATTTTCTTTAAGTTGTATTGCCCTTTTAATTTCATTTATGAATGTTGGGGTATGGTTTCGCACCTCTCCCATACTGCCCACTTATTGTTTGAATGATGGGACACCCCTTTCTCTCTCATTAAATGCCTCCCATGTACACCCGTTACTATGCCGAAATTCCGAAAGGAACCTTTTTTTTCCTCTTTTATATTCAAGCAATACTTTTGTATCATGAATCTAAATTCCTTTTCAATTGTTAGGACATGTATCTATATGACCTTCTTACTGTCCATTACATGTAAATATGATGAGGAACCCCTTTCTCTCTCATCAGCCTTTTTTATGAATTCTTATGTCACGCCGTTACGCTGCAGAAATTACACCGATTTTCTAAGCCAATATCATTGTGTAGTGAATACCATGCCCATTTCTCCATCAAGGGTATTCACCTTTATGCACATTTACTTATTGATTGTAAAGTTTCATGTATGAATTCCACATTCCTTTATCGTGGAATAAATTATTATGTTTTATGAATCCATGTTTTATGATCCATGTGGCACACTTATGCATGAAATGAAATATTTAAGAAGGGTGCGCCCTGATAGCGCTCCAATGCATTGGGTAAAGTATAGTATCATGATACGTCATGTGAATGAGTGTTGACTCATGCTAATTCAAGTGCAACGAGGGTTTACTCGTGCTTCAAGTGCAATGAGGGTTTACTCATGCTCCATGTGCAATGAGCCTTGGCTCATGCTAATTCAATGTTAAGTGTTGTTGCCACATTTCCATGTTATGATTATCATGCTTTATCATGCCTTTATGTTCATGTCTCTCTTATGCTCTATTGATATGCCTATTGCCTAACATGTATTGTACTCCTCATGTTATTCATTATGTACTCCCTTACTGGGCTTTATAGCTCACCCTTTTCTTATGCATGTCCTCAGGTTATCCCATGCAATGCTAAGTACGAAGGAATATAGTGGTCATGTAAAGGAAGTTTTCAATAAGGATGTTGTATTTCAAGTTTAAAGTTTTTATGTAATGATCCTAAGCCCCTAAGACACTAAACCTCTCGATCTTCTTTGTTGTATCAAGTGAAGTTTTACGTAATAAAGCATGTTTAAGTTGTAATAAAAAGCAGGGTTGTCATAAATAGCACCAATAATAGCACCGAATAATAGATCCAAATATTCATAATAGCGCCAATATATTTATATCGCCAAATAATTGTGCCTAATAATAGCGCCAAATAATTGCGCCAAATAATTGCGCCAATATTTTAACATTCATTAATAACGCGAAATATTCATAATAGTACCGATATATTAATAGCGCCAAATAATTGTTTCTATAAATAGCGCCAAATAATAGCGCCAAATAATTGAGCCAAATGTTTGCGCCAAATAACAGCACCAAATAATAGCGCCAAAATACAGCCAAATAATAGTGCCATAAAATGGCACCAAATATTTTTTGGTGCCAAATATTCGTAATAGCGGCAAAAAATAGCGCAAAAAAATAGCGCTAATAATAGCGCCAATATATTCATAGCGCCAAATAATGGCGCCAAATAATAGCGCCAATATATTCAAAATAGCGACAATATATAATAGCGCCAATATATTAATAATAGTGCCAATAATAGTGCCAATAATAGCATCAATATATTCATAGCTCCATTTATTCATAATAGCGCCAAAATATTTATCGCGCAAAAAAATAACCAAAAATAATAGCGCCAAATAATTGCGCAAAATAATTGCGCCAAATAATTGTGCCAAATAATAGCACCTAATAACAGCGCCAAATAATAGCACAATGTAATAGCGCCAAATATTTTTTGGCGCAAAATATATAAATAGAACCAATATATTGCATGAAATAATTGCGCTAAATAATTGCGCCAAATAATTGTGCCAAATAATAGCGCCATCTAATAGCGCCAAATATTTTTTAGCAGCAAATATTAATAATAGCGCCAAATAATACCGCCAAATAATAACGCCAAATAATATCACTAATAATAGCGTCAAATTATGGTGCCAATAATCGCGCCAATACTTGGTGCTATTATTTTTTTCCAAATAATAGCTTCAATATTTGAACATTCAATAATAGCGCCAATAAAAGTGCCAATAACAGCACCAATAATAGCGCCAATAATGGCACCATTATATAGTGCCAATAATAGCACCAATATATTCATAGCGCCATTTAATAGCGCTATATAATTGCGCCAAATATTGGTGCCATATAATAGTGTCATATAATAGTGCCAAATAATATCGCCATATAGTAGAGCCAAATATAATAGCGCCAAATAATAGCGCCATTATAGGGGAAATAATATCACCAATATATTCATAGCGCCATTTAATATGGCCAAATAATAGCGCCATATAATAGCGCCAAATATTAGCACAATATAATAGCGCGATATAAAAGTGCCATATAATAACGCCAAATAATAGCGCCAAATAATAGCGCCAAAAAATATCTCCAAATAATAGCACCAAATATTTGGTGCCAAATATTCATAATTGTGCCAAAAAATAGCCCCAAATAATAGCGCCAATAATGGCGCAAAATAATAGCGCCAAATAATACTGCTAAATAATAGCGCCAATAAAAGCGCCAAATAATTGTGCCAATAATAGCGCCAATATTTGGCACCAATAATATTTAGCGCCAATATTTGGCGCTATTATTTGGCGCCAAATAATAGCACCAATATTTTAAAATTCAATAATAGCGCAAAATATTCATAATAGTGCAAATATTTTATAATTCAATATAACCAGAAAGTCTGATCCAACCACGATTGGACCACAAAATTTATTAATAAAATAAAAGTGCAGAAATAGGAGAAGGAAGAGAGAGAGATTACAAGTCAAAACATTCATAGTCACCACCCCCATACCCGATCGTGTCATCAGCATCAGCTGATTCCCATTCTGATTGGGTCTCATATTGTTTAAGAAACTTCTTATAAAACCTCCGTTTGTGCAGCTGCTCCTTCGATAGCTTCTCAATCTCCTTCTTGGCAGATGCCCTAGTGGTCACGGTCCTCGGAACTGCAGAGTAGTCCTTCCTTGGTTTCCTTGAAACATGGGCAGATCTGACACCCTCATTGTCAGAGCCTCTTTTCTTTTCTCCTTGGACAATATCACTATATGATATCGTATTTGCATCCATATCTCTTCCCTTGGTCTCAACATGAGAGGCACCCCCTTTGCAGAGGGTTAGGTCCCCAACTGCAGGAGTGGATTCCTCCGCCCTTCCTTTCTCAGACGCAGAGGAGAAGGGTTGTGCATTCTGATGTGGAGGATCAATCACCATCATAGCGGGGGCTATACTCAGAGCCTTTTCAGAGGGAGACTCCTAAGCTCCAATATGATTAGAAGATCGAGGTAGAGAAGCATCAGTTATCACCTCTTTCCCATTCCTAGAAAGTGGCAGCTCACGAGTGTCAGATTCCAAAAGAGGGTCATTGTCCCTGGTGTCAGGCTTTGGTGAAGGCGGATCCTTTAGATTCACTTTACGGCGACATTGATTGGAGGGGTGCCCTCGTAGTCCACATTCTTTACAAGAAATGTTTTTACGACATGACTCCAAAGAGTGCCCCACAGCCATGCATTTCATGTAGAAGAGGGTTTTGTTTTCATATTCAACATCAATCAGAATTTGATCAGAGGGAATAGAAAGCGTAACCGTGTCAATGAGAGTGGACCTGATGTCAACTTCCACCAGCATTCTGGCAAAGTTCCCATACCTGACATCTGTCGTCTCCTTATCAAGACAGATGGGTGTTCCGATTGCCGTTCCTATATCATGCAATATTTCTAGATGCCAGAGAACCCAGTTCAACCCATGAAGACGAACCCATACCTGGGCGAAGACATTCTTAGCACTTGATACATTAAAATCCAATGACCATTCATGCATATGAATCCAACCCGGCTTTAAGAACATGGATCCAAAGCTCCAAGCTTTCATCTTCACATCATCCGATGGAAATAAACAGTGAAAGAATCCCCGACCAAGAGAGACACATTTCTAGTTGTCAAAACACCACAATGTCAAAATCCTTTGGAATAAATCTTTACATTTCCATGGAAAAACACCTTTAGGAAGGACAACACGAGCAATCAAAGATTTCTCCCCTAGTGCTAGTCGTTCTGCAATGACACCAGGGTTAGCCTCCACATGGGCAAGAGAACCCTTTCGAAGAATCCTCCTACGATCCTCTTTCTTAGACACAGGTGCCGATGCCTTCATGGCATCCACGAAGGATCACTGCCCGCGCAATGCTCCCAAAGAATCTCCAACCGAAACCCTAGCATCAGCCATATCTCGAGGTCGGGAAGCAACTGGGCTAACCGCCCTTGCCTTCTTCTGCACATCCACATCTAGCCGAGCAGAACCTTGAATAGCACCAGTCCGTGACCGAGCAACGTTGGTCAGAGGCTGAGCTGCACAATCCTGCTCCTGCACAGCCCCAAACAGCCGGACTGGTGCTCGGAAATCATCCCTTTCAATGGATCGCCTCTCATCGATCCGGTTGAAACCAAGAAAGTGCGGAAAAGCCATAAAGGGAGAAAAACCAAGATCGCGCGCAGATCCAGAACCGAATCACCGCGAAAGAAGAACTTTTGTAGATCTCTCAGCAAAACAAGGGAAGCTGAACGCCAAGAACCCCGACTCCGAAATAATAGAGCCAAATATTATTTGACACTCTATAATAGCACCAAATAATAGCGCCAAAAAATAGCGCCAATATTTTAACATTCATTAATAGCAACAAATATTCATAATAGCTCCAATATATTAATAGCGGCAAATAATTGCGCCAAATAATAGCGCCCTATAATAGCGCCAAATATTTTTTGGCGCCAAATATTCATAATAGCACCAAAAAATAGCGCCATATAATAGAGCAATATAGCATCAAATTATGGTGCCTATAATCACACCAATATTTTCCGCCAGTATTTGGCGCCAATATTTGGCACTATTATTTTGTGCCAAATAATAGCGCCAATATTTAAACATTCAATAATAGCGCCAATAACATTGCCAATAACAACACCAATAATAGCGCCATTATATAGCGCCAATAAATTCATAGCGCCATTTAATAGCGCTAAATAATAGCACCATATAATAGCGCCAAATATTGGCGCCATATAATAGCCCCATATAATAGTGCCATATAGTAGCACCAAATATAATAGCACCAAATAATAGCACCAATATATAGTGAAAATAATATAACCAATATATTCATAGCGCCATTTAATAGGGCCAAATAATAGCGCCATATAATAGCTCCAAATATTAGCACCATATAATAGCGTGATACAATAGCGCCATATAATGGCACCAAATAATTTCGCCAAATATTAGCACCATATATTCATAGTAGCGCCAAATATTTTTTGGCACCAAATATTCATATTAGCGCCAAATTATAGCGCCAATAAAAGCGCCAAATAATAGCGACAATAATAGCACTAATATTTGGTGCCAATAGTATTTGGCGCCAATATTTGGCGCTATTATTTGGTGCCAAATAATTGTGCCAATATTTTAAAATTCAATAATAGATCCAAATATTCATAATAGCACCAATATTTTAACATTCAATATATTTTTAGTGTTGTTCTAACATTCAATATAATAGCGCGAAATATATTTTCAGTGTTATTTTAATATTCATAATAGCGCCAATATTTTGATAGCGCCAAATAATAGAGCCAAATATTATTTGGCGCCAAATAATAGCACAAAAAAAATAGCGCCAATATTTTAACATTCCTAAATAGCGCCAAATATTCATAATAGCGCCAATATATTAATAGCGGCATATAACTGCGCCTAATAATGGCGCCAAATAATAGCGCCAAATAATAGCGCCAATATATTCATAGCGCCAATATATTCATAATAGTGGAAATTTATAATAGCGCAAAATAATAGCGTCAATATATTCATAATAGTGCCAATAATAGCGCCAATATATTTATAGCGTCATTTATTCATTATAGCACCTATATATTTATAGCACAAAATAATTGCGCCTAATAATAGTGCCAAATAATAGCGCCAAATAATTGAGCTAAATAATTGTGCCAAATAAGTGCGTCAAATAATTGCGCAAAATAATTGCGCCTAATAACAACGCCAAATACTAGCTCCATATAATAGCGCCAAATATTTTTTGGCGCAAAATATATAAATAGCACCAATATATTGCGCCAAATAATTGCATCAAATAATTGCGCCTAATAATAGCGCCAAATATTTTTTGGCACCAAATATTAATAATAGCGCCAAATAATAGCGCCAATTAATAGCGCCAAATAATAGCGCCAATAATAGCGTCAAATTATGGCATCAATAATCGCACCAATAAAAGCGCCAATAACATCACCAAATATTATTTGGCGCCAAATAATAGCACCAAATAAAAGCGCCAATATTTTAACATTCATTAATAGCGCAAAATCTTCATAATTGTGCCAATATATTAATAGCAGCATATAATTGCGCCTAATAATAGCGCCAAATAATAGGGCCAAACAATTGCGCCAAATATTTGCGCCAAATAACTTCGCCAAATAATAGTGCCAAATAATAGCGCCAAATATTTTTTGGCGCCTAATATTCATAATAGCGCCAAAAAATAGTTCCATATAATAGCGCCAATAATAACGCCAAATAATAGCTCCAATATATAATAGCGCCAAATAATAGCGCCAAATAATATCGCCAAATAATAGTGCCTTATAATGGCACCAAATATTTTTTGGCGCCAAATATTCAAAATAGCACCAATAATAGTGCCAATAATAGTGCCAATATATTCATAGCTGCATTTATTCATAATAACGCCAATATATTTATGGCGCAAAATAATCACGCAAAATAATAGCCCCAAATAATAGTGCCAAATAATTGCGCAAAATAATTGCGCCAAATAATTGTGCCAAATAATTGCGCCTAATAACAGCGCCAAATAATAGCACCATGTAATAGCGCCAAATATTTTTTGGCGCAAAATATATAAATAGCACAAATATATTACACCAAATAATTACGCCAAATAATTGCACCAAATAATTGCGCCAAATAATAGCGCCTAATAATAGCGCCAAATAATAGCACCATCTATAGCGCCAAATATTTTTTAGCGCCAAATTTTCCTAATAGCGCCAAATAATAGCGCCAATAATAGTATCAAATTATGACGCCAATAATCGCGCCAGTATTTGGCGCCAATACTTGGCGCTATTATTTTGCACCAAATAATAGCGCCAATATTTAAACATTCAATAATAGTGCCAATAAAAGCGCTAATAACAGCACCAATAATAGCGCCAATAATGGCTCCATTATATAGCGCCAATTTTAGCATCAATATATTCATAGCGCCATTTAATAGCGCCATATAATTCCGCCAAATATTGGCGCCATATAATAGCAACATATAATAGCGCCAAATAATAGCGCCATATAGTAGAGCCAAATATAATAGCACCAAATAATAGCGCCATATAGTAGAGCCAAATATAATAGCGCCAAATAATAGCGCCATTATAGCGCCAATATCATCACCAATATATTCATAGCGCCATTTAATAGGGCCAAATAATAGCGCCATATAATAGAGCCAAATATTAGCGTCATATAATAGAGCTATATAATAGCGCCATATAATCGCGCCAAATAATAGCGCTATATAAAAGCGCTAAATAATTTTGCTAAATATTTGGTGCCAAATATTCATAATTGCGCCAAATAATTGCGCCAATAATGGCACCAAATAATAGATCCAAATATTCATAATAGTGCCAAATATTTGGCGCCATATATTCATAGAAGCACCAAATATTTTTTGGCACCAAATATTTATAATAGCACCAAATAATAACACCAAATATTTTAACATTCAATAATAGCACTAAATATTCATAATAGCGCCAATATTTTAAAATTCAATATATTTTCAATGTTATTTTAACATTCAATATAATAGCGCCAAATATATTTTCAGTGTTATTTTAATATTCATAATAGCCAATATTTTAATAGTGCCAATATTTTAATAGTCCCAATAATAGTGCCAAATAAT
This sequence comes from Viscum album, assembly GCA_963277665.1. Taxonomy (NCBI): domain Eukaryota; kingdom Viridiplantae; phylum Streptophyta; class Magnoliopsida; order Santalales; family Viscaceae; genus Viscum; species Viscum album. The sequence continues at coordinate 903,030,768 of OY728127.1, forward strand.
ATCACCAAATATTATTTGACACCAAATAATAGTGCAAAAAATATCTCCAAAAAATAGCGCCAATATTTTACCATTCATTAATAGAACCAAATATTCATAATAGCTCAAATATATTAATAGCGTAAAATAATTGCGCCTAATAATAGTTCCAAATAATAGTGCCAAATAATTGGGCCAAATAACTGCACCAAATAACTGCGCCAAATAATAGCGCCCTATAATACCGCCAAATATTTTTTGGAGCCAAATATTCGTAATAGCGCAAAAAATAGCGCCAAAAAATAGTGCCATATAATAGCGCCAAATATTTTTTGGCGCCAAATATTCATAATAGTGTCAAATAATAGTGCCAAATAATAACACCAATAATAGCATCAAATTATGTCGCCAATAATCGCACCGACATTTGGCACAAATATTTGGTGCCAATATTTGGCGCTATTATTTTGAACCAAATAATAGCGCCAATATTTAAACATTCAATAATAGCGCCAATAACATTGCCAATAACAACACCAATAATAGCGCCATTATATAGCGCCAATAATAGCACCAATATATTCATAACGCCATTTAATATCGCCAAATAATAGCGCCATATAATAACGCCCAATATTGGCGCTATATAATAGCCCCATATAATAGCGCCAAATAATAGCGCCATATAGTAGTGCCAAATATAATAGCGCCAAATAATAGCACGCATATATAGCGCCAATAATATCGCCAATATATTCATAGCGCCATTTAGTAGGGCTAAATAATAGCGTCATACAATAGCGCCAAATATTAGCGCCATATAATATCGTGATATAATAGGGCCATATAATAGCACCATATAATATCGCCATATAATAGCGCCAAATATAATAGAGCCAAATAATAGCGCCAAATAATTTCGCCAAATAATAGCGCCATATATTCATAGTAGCGCTAAATATTTTTTGGCCCCAAATATTCATAATAGCACCAAATAATAGCACCAAATAATATCTCTAATAAAAGCGCCAAATAATAGCCCTAGTATATTCATAATAGTGAAAATAATAGCGCCAATGTATTCATAGCGCCATTTATTCATAATAGCGGCAATATATTTATAGCGCCAAATAATTGCACCTAATAGTAGAACCAAATAATTGTGCCAAATAATAGCGCCAATATTTTTACATTCATTAATATCGCCAAATATTCATAATAGCGCCAATATATTAATAGCGCCAAATAATTGCGCCTAATAATAGCGCCAAAAAATAGCGTCAAATAACTGAGCCAAATAAGAGTTCCAAATAATAGCGCCAAATAATAGCGCCAAATAATAGCGTCATATAATAGCGCCAAATATTTTTTGGCACCAAATATTCATAATAAAGTAAAAAAAATAGCGCCAAAAAATAGCACCAATAATAGCGCCAATATATTCGTAGCGCCAAATAATAGCGCCAATATATTCATAATAGCGCCAATATATAATTTCTCCTAATAATAGTGCCAACTAATGGCGCCAAATAATAGCGCCAAATAAATGCGCCAAATAATAGCGCCCTATAATAGTGCCAAATATTTTTTGGCACCAAATATTCATAATAGCACCAAAAAATAGTGTCAAAAAATAACGCCAAATAATAGCGCCAAATAATAGCACCAATATATTCATAGCGCCAAATAATAGTGCCAATATATTCATAATAGTGCCCATTTATAATAGCGCCAATATATTTATAATAGTGCCAATAATAGCGCCAATATATTCATAGCGCCATTTATTCATAATAGCACCAATATATTTATAGTGCAAAATAATTAAGCCTAATAATATCGCCAAATAATAGTGCCAAATAATTGAGCCAAATAATTGTGCCAAATAAGTGCCCCAAATAATTGCTTAAAATAATTGCGCCTAATAACAGCGCCAAATACTAGCTCAATATAATAGCGCCAAATATTTTTTGGCACAAAATATATAAATAGCACCAATATATTTAGCCAAATAAATGCACCAAATAATTGCGCCTAATAATAGCACCAAATATTTTTTGGCGCCAAATATTTTTTGGCGCCAAATATTTATAATAGCGCCAAATAATAGCGCCATATATTATGCGCCATCTATTAATAGTAGTGCCAAATATGTTTTGGCACAAAATATTCATAATTGCGCCAAATAATAGCACCAAATAATAGCACCAATAAAAGCACCAAGCGCTAATATTTGGGGCCAATATTTGGCACTATTATTTGGCACCAAATAATAGCGCCAATATTTTAACATTCAATAATAGCGCCAAATAATCATAATAGCGCCAATATTTTAACATTCAATATATTTTCATTGTTATTTTAACATTCAATACAATAGCGCCAAATATATTTTCAGTGTTATTTTAATATTCATAATAGCACCAATATTTTAATAGCACCAATATTTTAATAGCACCAATAATAGCGCCAAAAAATGGCACCAAATATTATTTGGCGCCAAATATATTTCCAGTGTTATTTTAATATTCATAGTAGCACTAATATTTTAGTAGCGCTAATATTTTAATAACGCCAATAATAGCACCAAATAATGGCACCAAATAATAGCGCAAAAAAATAGCGCCAATATTTTAACATTTATTAATAGCACCAAATATTCATAATAGTGCCAATATATTAATAGCGGAAAATAATTGCGCTTACTAGGAGCGCCAAATAAAAGTGCCAAATAATTGCATCAAATAACTGCGCTAAATAATTGCGCCAAATAATAGCTCTATATAATAGCGCCAAATATTTTTTTGCGCCAAATATTCATAATAGGGCCAAAAAATAGCGCAAAAAAATAGCGCCAATTAATAGCGTCAATATATTCATAGGGCCAAATAATAGCGCCAATATATAATAGCACCAGTATATTCATAACAGTGCCAATATATTATTAGCGCCAAATATTTTAATAGTGCCAATATTTTAATAGTGCCAATATTTTTACATTCAATATATTTTCAGTGTTATTTTAACATTCAATATAATAGAGCCAAATATATTTTTAGTGTTATTTTAATATTCATAATAGCGCCAATATTTTAATAGTGCCAATATTTTAATAGTTCCAATAATAGCGCCAAATATATTTCCAGTGTTATTTTAATATTCATAATAGTGCTAATATTTTAGTAGCGCCAATATTTTAATAGCACCAATAATAGCGCCAAATAATGGCGCCAAATAATAGCGCAAAAAAATAGTGCCAATATTTTAACATTTATTAATAGCACCAAATATTCATAATAGTGCCAATATATTTATAGCGGAAAATAATTGTGCTTACTAGGAGCGCCAAATAAAAGCGCTAAATATTTGCGCCAAATAATTGCACCAAATAACTGTGCCAAATAATTGCGCCAAATAATAGCTCCATATAATAGCGCCAAAAATTTTTTGGCGCCAAATATTCATAATAGGGCCAAAAAATTGCACAAAAAAATAGTGCCATATAATAGCGCCAATTAATAGCGCCAATATATTCATAGCACCAAATAATAGTGCCAATATATAATAGTGCCAAATAATAGCGCCAGTATATTTATAATAGTGCCAATATATTAATAGCGCCAAATAATTGCGCCAAATATTCATAATAGAGCCTAAAAATAGCTCCATATAATAGCGCCAAATAATTTCACCAAATAACTGGGCCAAATAATAGCGCCAAATAATACCGCCAAATAATAGCGAAATATAATAGCGCCAAATATTCATAATAAAGCCAAAAAATAGTGCCAAATAATTGCGCCTAATAATAGTGCCAAATAATAGTGCCATATAATGGCGCCAAATATTTTTTGGTGCCAAATATTCATAATAGCACCAAATAATAGCGCCAACAATAGCGTCAAATTATGGCGCCAATAATCACGCGAATATTTGGTGCTATTATTTTGCGCCAAAAAATTGCGCCAATATTTAAACATACAATAGTAGCGCAAATAAAAGCACCAATAACAGCACCAATAATAGTTCCAATAATAGCGCCAATATATTGCGCCAACAATAGCGCCAATATATTCATAGCACCATTTAATAACACGAAATAATAGTGCCATATAAGAGCACCAAATATTAGCGCCATATAATACCACCATATAATAGTGCCATATAATAGCACCAAATAATGGCGCCAATATATATCGCCAATAATAGCGCCAATATATTCATAGCACCATTTAATAGGGACAAATAATAGCACCAAATAATAGCACCAAATATTATCACCAAATAATAGCAGCAAATATTGGCGCCAAAAATTCATAATAGCGCCAAATGACAGCACTAAATAATAGCACCAATAATAGCGCCAAATAATAGATCCAAATATTCATAATAGCGCCAATATATTTATATCGCCAAATAATTGTGCCTAATATTAGCGCCAAATAATTGCGCCAAATAATTGCGCCAATATTTTAACATTCATTAATAACGCCAAATATTCATAATAGCACCGATATATTAATAACGCCAAATAATTGCTTCAATTAATAGCGCCAAATAATAGAACCAAATAATCGAGCCAAATGTTTGCGCCAAATAACTGCGCCAAATAATAGCACCAAAATACAGCCAAATAATAGTGCCATATAATGGCACCAAATATTTTTTGGTGCCAAATATTCATAATAGCGCCAAAAAATAACGCCAAAAAATAGCGCTAATAATAGCGCCAATATATTCATAGCACCAAATAATAGCGCCAATATATTCAAAATAGCGACAATATATAATAGCGCCAATATATTAATAATAGTGCCAATAATATCACCAATATATTCACAGCTCCATTTATTCATAATAGCGCCAATATATTTATGGCGCAAAATAATAACCAAAAATAATAGCGCCAAATAATTGCGCCAAATAATTGTGCCAAATAATAGCACCTAATAACAGCGCCAAATAATAGCACAATGTAATAGCGCCAAATATTTTTTGGCGCAAAATATATAAATAGAACCAATATATTGCATCAAATAATTGCGCCAAATAATTGCACCAAATAATTGTGCCAAATAATTGCGCCTAATAATAGCGCCAAATAATAGCGCCATCTAATAACGCCAAATATTTTTTAGCACCAAATATTAATAATAGCGCCAAATAATACCGCCAAATAATAGTGCCAAATAATAGCGCTAATAATAGCCTCAAATTATGGCACTAATAATCGTGCCAATACTTGGTGCTATTATTTTTTGCCAAATAATAGCTTCAATATTTAAACATTCAATAATAGCGCCAATAAAAGCGTCAATAACAGCACCAATAATAGTGCCAATAATGGCGCCATTTTATAACACCAATAATAGCACCAATATATTCATAGCGCCATTTAATAGCGCTATATAATTGCGCCAAATATTGGTGCCATATAATAGTGCCATATAATAGTGCCAAATAATAGCGCCATATAGTTGAGCCAAATATAATAGCGCTAAATAATAGTGCCATTATAGGGGCAATAATATCACCAATATATTCATAGCGCCATTTAATATGGCCAAATAATAGCTCCATATAATAGCACCAAATATTAGCACAATATAATAGCACGATATAATAGTGCCATATAATAGCGCCAAATAATAGCGCCATATAATAGCACCAAATAATAGCGCCAAAAAATATCTCCAAATAATAGCACCAAATATTTGGTGCCAAATATTCATAATTGCGCCAAAAAATAGCCCCAAATAATAGCGCCAATAATGTCGCAAAATAATAGCGCCAAACAATACCGCTAAATAATAGCGCCAATAAAAGCGCCAAATAATTTTTCCAATAATAGCGCCAATATTTGGCACCAATAATATTTAGCGCCAATATTTGGTGCTATTATTTGGGGCCAAATAATAGTGCTAATATTTTAAAATTCAATAATAGCGCAAAATATTCATAATAGCGCAAATATTTTATAATTCAATACAACAAGAAAGTCCGATCCAAGCAAGCTTGGACCAAAAAATTTATTAATAAAATAAAAGTGCAGAAACAGGAGAAGGAAGAGAGAGATATTACTAGTCAAAACATTCATAGTCACCACCCCCATACCCGATCGTGTCATCAGCATCAGCTGATTCCCATTCTGATTGGGTCTCGTATTGTTTAAGAAAATTCTTATAAAACTTCCGTTTGTCCAACTGCTCCTTCGATAGCTTCTCAATCTCCTTATTGGCAGATGCCCTAGTGGTCACGGTCCTCGGAACTGTAGAGTAGTCCTTCCTTGGTTTCCTTGAAACAGGGGCAAATCTGACACCCTCATTGTCAGAGCCTCTTTTCTTTTCTCCTCGGACAATATCACTATATGATATCATATTTTCATCCATATCTCTTCCTTGGTCTCAACATGAGAGGCACCCCCTTTGCAGAGGGTTAGGTCCCCAACCCCAGGAGTGGATTCCTCCGCCCTTCCTTTCTCAGACGTAGAGGAGGAGGGTTGTGCATTCTGATGTGGAGGATCAATCACCATCATAGCGGGGGTTGTACTCAGAGCCTTTTCAGAGGGAGACTCCTGAGCTCCAATATGATCAGAAGATCGAGGTGGAGAAGCATCAGTTATCACCTATTTCCCATTCCTAGAAAGCGGCAGCTCACGAGTGTCAGATTCCAAAAGAGGGTCATTGTCCCTAGTGTCAGGCTTTGGTGAAGTCGGATCCTTTCGATTCACTTTACGGCGACATTTATTGGAGGGGTGACCTCGCAGTCCACATTCTTTACAAGAAATGTTTTTACGACATGACTCCAAAGAGTGCCCCAAAGCCATGCATTTCGTGCAGAAGAGGGGTTTGTTTTCATATTCAACATCAATCAGAATTTGATCAGAGGGAATAGAAGGCATAACCGTGTCAATGAGAATGGACCTGAGGTCAACTTCCACCAGCATTCTGGCAAAGTGACCATACCTGACATCTGTCGTCTCCTTATCAAGACAGATGGGCATTCCGATTGCCGTTCCAATATCATGCAATATTTCTGGATGCCAAAGAACCCAGTTCAACCCATGAAGACGAACCCATACCAAGGTGAAGACATTCTTAGCACTTGATACATTAAAATCCAATGACCATTCATGCAGATGAATCTAACCCGGCTTTAAGAACATGGATCCAAAGCTCCAAGCTTTCATCTTCACATCATCCGATGGAAATAAACAGTGAAAGAATCCCCGACCAAGAGAGACACATTTCCAGTTGTCAAAACCCCACAATGTCGAAATCCTTTGGAATAAATCTTCACATTTCCATGGCAAAACACCTTTAGGAAGGACAACACGAGCAATCAAAGAGTTCTCCCCTAGTGCCAGTCGTTCTTCAATGACACCAGGGTTAGCCTCCACATGGGCAAGAGAACCCTTTCGAAGAATCCTCCTATGATCCTCTTTCTTAGACACAGGTGCCGATGCCTTCATGGCATCCACGAAGGATCGCTGCCCGTGGAATGCTCCCAAAGAATCTCCAACCGAAACCCTAGCTTCAGCCATATCTCGAGGTTGGGAAGCAACAGGGCTAACCGCCCTTGCCTTCTTCTGCACATCCACATCCAGCCGAGCAGAACCTTGAATAGCACCAGTCCGTGACCGAGCAACATTGGTCAGAGGCTGAGCTGCACAATCCTGCTCCTACACAGCCCCAAACAGCCGGACTGGTGCTCGGAAATCATCCCTTTCAATGGATCGCCTCTCATCGATCCGGTTGAAACCAAGAAAGTGCGGAAAAGCCATAAAGGGCGAAAAACCATGATCGCGCGCAGATCCAGAACCGAATCACCGCGAATGAAGAACTTTTGTAGATCTCTTAGCAAAACAAGGGAAGCCGAACGCCAAGAACCTCGACTCTGAAATTATAGAGCCAAATATTATTTGACACCCAATAATAGCATCAAATAATAGTGCCAAAAAATAGCGCCAATATTTTAACATTCATTAATAGCAACAAATATTAATAATAGCTCCAATATATTAATAGCGGCAAATAATTGTGCCAAATAATAGCGCCAAATAATTGGGCCAAATAACTGCGCCAAATAACTGCGCCAAATAATAGCGCCCTATAATAGCGCAAAATATTTATTGGCGCCAAATATTCATAATAGCGCCATATAATAGCGCAATATAGCATCAAATTATGGCGCCAATAATCACACCAATATTTTCCGCCAGTATTTGGCGCCAATATTTGGCACTATTATTTTGCGCCAAATAATAGCGCCAATATTTAAACATTCAATAATAGCGCCTATAACATTGCCAATAACAACACCAATAATAGCGCCATTATATAGCGCCAATATATTCATAGCGCCATTTAATAGCGCCAAGTAATAGCACCATATAATAGCGCCAAATATTGGTGCCATATAATAGCCCCATATAATAGTTCCATATAGTAGCACCAAATATAATAGCACCAAATAATAGCACCAATATATAGTGCCAATAATATCACCAATATATTCATAGCGCCATTTAATAGGGCCAAATAATAGCGCCATATAATAGCGCCAAATATTATCACCATATAATAGCGCGATATAATAGTGCCATATAATGGCACCAAATAATAGCGCCATATAATAGCACCAAATATAATAGCACCAAAAAATAGTGCCAAATAATTTCGCCAAATATTAGCACCATATATTCATAGTAGCGCCAAATATTTTTTGGCACCATATATTTATAATAGCGCCAAATTATAGCACCAATAAAAGCGCCAAATAATAGCGACAATAATAGCACTAATATTTGGTGCCAATAGTATTTGGCGCCAATAGTTGGCGCTATTATTTGGTGCCAAATAATTGCGCCAATATTTTAACATTCAATAATAGATCCAAATATTCATAATAATGCCAATATTTTAACATTCAATATATTTTTAGTGTTATTCTAACATTCAATATAATAGCGAGAAATATATTTTCAGTGTTATTTTAATATACATAATAGGGCCAACATTTTAATAGCGCCAATATTTTAATAGCGCCAATAATAATGCCAAATAATAGCACCAAAATTTTTTTAGCTCCAAATAATAGCGCCAATATTTTAACATTCATTAATAGTGCCAAATATTAATAATATCACTAATATATTAATAGCGGCAAATAATTACGCCTAATCATAACGCCAAATAATAGCACCAAATAATTAAGCCAAATAACTGCGCCAAATAATAGCACCAAATAATAGCGCCAAATAATAGCACCAATATATTCATAATAGCGCCAATATATAATAGTGCAAAATAATAGCCCCAGTATATTCATAATAGTGCCAATAATAGCGCCAATATATTTATAGCGCCCTTTATTCATAATTGTGGCAATATATTTATAGCCACAAATAATTGCGCCTAATAATAGCGCGAATATTTTAACATTCATTAATATCGCCAAATATTCATAATAGCGCCAATATATTAATAGAGCCAAATAATTGGGCCTAATAATAGCGCCAAAAAATAGCGCCAAATAACTACGCCAAATAATAGCGCCAAATAATAGCATCATATAATAGCGCCAAATATTTTTTTGGCGCCAAATATTCATAATAACGCCAAAAAATAGCGCCAAAAAATAGCGCCAAAATATTGCGCCAAATAATAGCACCAAAAAATAGTGCCAAATAATAGCGCCAAATAATAGCACCAATAATAGCGCCAATATATTCGTAGTGCCAAATAATAGCGCCAATATATTCATAATAGCGCCAATATATAATTGCGCCAAATAATAGCGTCAAATAATAGCACCAAATAATAGCGCCAAATATTTGCGCCAAATATTTGCGCCAAATATTTGCACCAAATAACTGCGCCAAATAATAGCGTCATATAACAGCATCAAATAATTTTTTGCACCAAATATTCATAATAGCGCCAAAAAAATAGTGCCAAAAAATAGCGCCAAATAAAAGCGCCAATAATAGCGCCGAATAATAGCGCCAATATATTCATAACGCCAATATATTCATAATAGTACCAATTTATAATAGCACCAAATAATAGCGCCAGTATATTCATAATAGTGCCAATAATAGCGCCAATATATTCATAGCGCCATTTATTCATAATAGCACCTATATATTTATAGAGAAAAATAATTGAACCTAATAACAGCGCCAAATAATTGACCAAAATAATTGTGCCAAATAAGTGTGCCAAATAATTGCGCAAAATATTTGCGCCAAATATTTTTTGGCGCAAAATATATAAATAGCACCAACATATTGTGCCAAATAATTGCACCGAGTAATTGGGCTTAATAATAGCGCCAAATAATAGCGCCAGATATTTTTTGGCGACAAATATTAACAATAGCGCCAAATTATAGCGCCAAATAATAGCGCCAATAATAGCGTCAAATTATGGCATCAATAATCACGCCAATATTTGGTGCCAAATAAAAGCGCCAATATTTAAACATTCAATAATCGCGCCAATAAAAGCGCCAATAACAGTGCTAAATATTATTTGGCGCCAAATAATAGTGTCAACTAATAGCGCCAAATAATAGCGCCAAATAATAGCGCCAATATTTTAACATTCATTAATAGCGCCAAATATTCATAATAGTGCCAATATATTAATAGCAACATATAATTGCGGCTAATAATAGCACCAAATAATTGCGCCAAATATTTGCGCCAAATAACTGCGCCAAATAATAGTGCCAAATAATAGCGCCAAATATTTTTTGGCGCCTAATATTCATAATAGTACCAAAAAATAGCGCCAAAAAATAGTGCCATATAATAGCGCCAATAATAACGCCAAATAATAGCACCAATAATAGTGCCAATATATTCATAGCGCCAAATAATAACACCAATATATTCATAATAGCGCCAATATATAATAGCCCTAAATAATAGCGATAGTATATTCATAATAGTGCCAATATTAGCGCCAATATAATCATAGCGCCAATATAATCATAGCGCCATTTATTCATAATAGGACCAATATATTTATAGCTCTAAATAATTGCGCCTTATAATAGCGCCAAATAATAGCGCCAAATAATTGCACCAAATAATAGCGCCAATATTTTAACATTCATTAATAGCACCAAATATTCATAATAGCACCGATATATTAATAGTGCCAAATAATTGCGCCTAGTAATAGCGCCAAATAATAGCGCCAAATAATTGAGGCAAATGTTTGCGCCAAATAACTGCGCCAAATAATAGCGCCAAATAATATGGCAAATTAATAGTGCCATATAATGGTGCCAAATATTTTTTGGCACCAAATATTCATAATAGCGCAAAAAAATAGCGCAAAAAAATAGTGCCAAAAAATAGCTACAATAATAGCACTAATATATTCATAGCACCAAATAATAGCGCCAATATATTCATAAGAGCACCAATATATAATAGCGTAAATATATTCATAATATTGCCAATAATAGTGCCAATAATAGCGCTAATATATTCATAGCTCCATTAATTCATAATAGTGCCTATATATTTACAGCGCCAAATAATAGCGCCAAATAATAGCCCCATTATAGCGCCAATAATATCACCAATATATTCATAGTTCCATTTAATAGTGCCAAATAATAGCGCCATATAATAGCGCCAAATATTATCACCATATAATAGCGCGATATAATAGCGCCATATAATCGCGCCAAATAATAGCGCCATATAATAGCGCCAAATAATAGAACCAAATAATAGCGCCAAATAATTTCGCCAAATAATAGCACCAAATATTTGGTGCCAAATCTTCATAATTGCGCCAAATAATAGTGCAAATAATAGCACCAATAATGGCGCCAAATAATAGAGCCAAATATTCATAATAGCGCCAAATATTTGGCGCCATATATTCATAGTAGCACCAAATATTTTATGGCACCAAATATTCATAATAGCGCCAAATTATAGCGCCAATAAAAGAGCCAAATAATTGTGCCAATAATAGCGCCAATAATATTTGGTGCCAATATTTGGCGCTATTATTTGGCGCCAAATAATAGCGCTAATATTTTAACATTCAATAATAGCGCTAAATGTTCATAATAGCGCCAATATTTTAAAATTCAATATATTTTCAGTGTTATTTTAACATTCAATATAATAGCGCCAAATATATTTTCAGTTTTATTTTAATATTCATAATAGCGCCAATATTTTAATAGCGCCAATATTTTAATAGCCCAAATATTTTAATAGCGCCAATATTTTAACATTCAATATACATTCAGTGTTATTTTAACATTCAATATAATAGCTTCAAATATATTTTTAGTGTTATTTTAATATTCATAATAGTGCCAACATTTTAATAGCACCAATATTTTAATAGCGCCAATAATAGCGCCAAATAATAGCATCTAATATTTTTTGGCGCCAAATAATAACGCCAAATAATAGTGCCAATATTTTAACATTAATTTATAGCGACAAATATTCATAATAGCACTAATATATTAATAGCGGAAAATAATTACGCCTAATAATAGCGCCAAATAATAGCGCCAAATAATTAAGCCAAATAACTGCGCCAAATAATAGCGCCAAATAATAGCCCCATATAATAGCGCCAAATATTTTTTGGCACCAATTATTCATTATAGCGATAAAAAATAGTGCCATATAATAGCGCCAGTATATTCATAGTGTCAATAATAGCGCCAATATATTCATAGAACCAATAATAGTGGCAGTATATTCATAGAGCCATTTATTCATAATAGTGGCAATATATTTATAGAGACAAATAATTGCTCCTAATAATAGCACCAAATAATAGCGCCAATATTTTTACATTCATTAATATCGCCAAATATTCGTAATAGCGCCAATATATTAACAGCACCAAATAATTGTGCCTAATAATAGCGCTAAAAAATAGTGCCAAATAATAGATCCAAATAATAGCGCCAAAAAATAGCACCAATACTAGCGCCAATATATTCGTAGCGCCAAATAATAGAGCCAACATATTCATAATTGCGCCAATATATAATTGCGCCTAATAATAGCGCCAAATAATTGCGCCAAATAATTGCGCCAGATATTTGCGCCAAATAACTGCTCCAAATAATAGAGTCGTATAATAGTTCCAAATATTTTTTGGCACCAAATATTCATAATAGCTCCAAAAAATAGTGCCAAAAAATAGCGGCAAATAATAGCGCAAATCATATTTCCAAATAATAGCGCCAATATATTCATAGCGCCAAATAATAGCACCAATATATTCATAATAGTGCCAATTTATAATAGTGCCAAATAATAGCGCCAATATATTCATAATAGTGCCAATAATAGTGCCAATATATTCATAGCGCCATTTATTCATAATAGCGCCTATATATTTATAGTGCAAAATAATTGTGCCTAATAATAGCGCCAAATAATAGCGCCAAATAATTGAGCCAAATAATTGTGCCAAATAAGTGCACCAAATAATTGCTTAAAATAATTGTGCCTAATAATAGCGCCAAATACTAGCTCCATATAATATCGCCAAATATTTTTTGGTGCAAAATATATAAATAGCACCAATATATTGCGCCAAATAATTGCACCAAATAATTGCGCCAAATAATAGCGCCAAATAATAGCGCCAAATATTTTTTGGCGCCAAATATTAATAATAGAACCAAATAATAGCGCCAAATAATAGCGCCAATAATAACGTCAAATTATGGCATCAATAATCGCGACAATATTTGGTGCCAATATTTTGCGCCAAATAATAGCGCCATTATTTGAACATTCAATAATCGCACCAATAAAAGCACCAATAACAGCACCAATAATAGTGCCAATAATGACACCAATATATCGCGCCAATAATAGCGCCAATATATTCATAGCGCCATTTAATAGCGCCAAATAATAGCACCATTTAATAGCACCAAATATTAGCGCCATATAATAGTGCCATATAATAGTGCCATATAATAGCGCCATATAATAGTGGCAAATAATAGCACCATATAATAGCGCCAAATATAATATCACCAAATAATCACGCCAATATATAAAGCCAATAATAGCGCCAATATATTCATAGCACCATTTAATAGTGCCAAATAGTAGCATCATATAATACTGCCAAATATTAGAGAAATATAATAGGGCCATATAATAGCGCCAAATAATAGCACCAAATATAATAACGCCAAATTATAGCGTCAAATAATAGTGCCAAATAATATTTCAAAATAATAGCGCCAAATATTTGGCACCAAATATTTATAATAGCGCCAAATAATAGTGCCAAAAATAGCGCCAAATAATAGAGCCAAATATTCATAATAGCGCCAATTATTCGGCGCCATATATTCATAGTAGTGCCAAATATTTTTTGGCGCCAAATATTTATAATAGTGCCAAATTATAGCTCCAATAACAGCGGCAAATAATAGCGCCAATAATAGCATCAATATTTGGCGCCAATAATATTTGGCGCCAAATATTAGCGCCAATATTTTAAAATTCAGTAATAGCGCCAAATATTCATAATAGAGCCAATATTTTAACATTCAATATATTTTCAGTGTTATTTTAACATTCAATATAATAGCACCAAATATATTTTCAGTGTTATTTTAATATTTATAATAGCGCCAATATTTTAATAGCACCAATATTTTAACATTCAATAATAGCGCCAAATATTCAAAATAGTTCCAATATATTAATAGCGGCATATAATTGCGCCTAATAATAGCGTCAAATAATAGCGCCAAATAATTGTGCCAAATATTTGCGCCAAATAACTGCACTAAATAATAGCTCTAATAAAAGCGCCAAATAATAGCGCCATATAATAGCGCCAAATATATTTTGGCGCAAAATATATAAATAGCGCCAATATATTTATAGCGCCGAATAATTGCACCAAATAATTGCGCCAAATAATTTCGCCAAATAATTGCACCAAATAAATGCGCCAAATAATTGCGCCAAATAGCAGCGCCATATAATAGCGCCAAATATTTTTTTCGGCGTAAAATATACAAATAACACCAATATATTCATAGCGCCAAATATTTGCGCCAAATAATTGCACCTACCAATAGCGCCAAATAAGTGCGCAAAATAATTTCATCTAATAACATCGGCACATAATAGTGCCATATAATAGCGCCAAATATTTTTTGGCACAAAATATATAAATAGCACCAAATAATTGCACCAAATATTTAAGCCAAATAACAGCGCCAAATAATACCGTCATATAATAGCGCCAAATATTTTTTGGCGCCAAATATTCATATTAGTGCAAAAAAAATAGCGTCATATAATAGCGTTAAATAATTGCTCCTAATAAAAGCGCCATATAATAGCGCCATATAATAGTGCCAAATATTTTTCTCGCGCCAAATATTCATAATCGTGCAAAATAATAGCGCCAAAATAATAGCGCCAAATAATAGTGCCAATAATAGCGTCAAATTTTGGCGCCAATAATCGCGCCAATATTTGGCGCTATTATTTTGCACCAAATAATAGTGTCAAATTATGGCGCCAATAATCGCGCCAATATTTGGCGTTATTATTTGGCGCCGAATAATAGCGTCAATATTTTAACATTCAATAATAGCGCCAATAACAGCGCCAATAACAGCACCAATAATAGCACCAATAATAGCGGTAATATATAGTGCCAATAATAGTGCCAATATATTCATAGCGTCATTTAATAGCGCCAAACAATAGCTCCATATAACAGTGCCAAATATTAGCGCCATATAATAGAGCCATATAATAGCGCCATATAATAACGCCAAATAATATAGCCATATAATAACGCCGAATATAATAGCGCCAATATATATCCCCAATAATAGGGCCAATATATTTATAGCGCCATTTAATCGGGCCAAATAATAGCGCCATATAATAGCGGCAAATATTAGGGCCATATAATAGGGCCAAATATTAGGGCCATATAATAGCGCCAAATAATAGTGCCATATAATAGTGCCAAATATAGTAGCGACAAATAATAGTGCTAAATAATAGCACCAAATAATATCGCCAAATAATAGCATCAAATATATGGTGCCAAATATTCATAATAGCGCCAAATAATGGCGCCAATAATAGCACCAAATAATAGAGCCAAATATTCATAATAGCGCCAAATAATAACGCCAAATTATAATGCCAATAAAAGCGCCAAATAATAGCGCCAATAATAGCGCCAATATTTGGCGCCAATATTTGGCACCAATAATATTTGGCGCCAGTATTTGGCGCTATTATTTGGCTCCAAATAATAGCGCTAATATTTTAACATTCAACAATAGCGCCAAATATTCATAACAGTGCCAATATTTTAACATTCAATATATTTTCAGTGTTATTTTAACATTCAATATAATAGCGCCAAATATATTTTCAGTGTTATTTTAATATTCATAATAGCACCAATATTTTAATAGCGCCACTATTTTAATAGCGCCAATAATAGCACCAAATAATAGCTCCAAATATTATTTTGCACCAAATAATAGCTCCAAATATTATTTTGTGCGAAAAAATAGTGCTAATATTTTAACATTAATTTATAGCGCCAAATATTCATAATAGCGCCAATTATTCATAATACCGCCAATATATTAATAGCGGAAAATAGTTGCGCCTAATAACTGCACCAAATAATTGCGCCAAATAATAGCGCCAAATAATAGCTCCATATAATAGCATCAAATATTTTTAGGCGCCAAATATTCATAATAGCGCCAAAAAATTGCGCCAAAAAATGGCTCCATATAATAGCGCCAATAATAGCGCCAAATAATAGCGCCAATATATTCATAGCGCCAAATAATACTGCCAATATATTCATAATAGCGGCAATATATTATAGCGCCAAATAATAGCGCCAGTATATTCATAATAGTGCCAATAATAGCGCCAATATATTAATAGCGCCATTTATTCATAATAGGGCCAATATATTTATAGCGCAAAATAATTGTGCCAAATAATAGCACCAAATAAAAGCGCTAAATAATAGCACCAAATAATTGCGCCAAATAATTGCGTCAAATAATTGCGCAAAATAATTGCGCCTAATAACAGCACCAAATAATAGCACCATATAATAGCGCCAAATATTTTTTGGCGCAAAATATATAAATAGCACCAATATATTGAGCCAAATAACTACGCCAAATTATTGCGCCAAATTATTGTGCCTAATAATACCACCAAATAATAGCGCCATATGATAGTGACAAATATTTTTTGGCGCCAAATATTCATAATAGCGCCAAATAATGGTGCCAAATAATAGCGTCAAATAATAGAGCCAATAATAGCATCAAATTATGGCGCCAATAATCAGCCAATATTTGGCACCAATATTTGGCGCCAAATAATAACGCCAATATTTAAACATTCAATAATATCACCATTAAAAGTTCCAATAAGAGCACCAATGATAGCGCCAATAATAGCGCCAATATATAGGGCCAATAATAGCGCCAATATATTCATAGCGCCATTTAATAGCACCAAATAATAGCGCCATATAATAGCGCCAAATATTATCATCATATAATAGCGCCATATAATTGCGCCAAATAATAGTGCCATATAATAGCACCAAATAATCACGCGAATATATAGCGCCAATAAATTAATAGCGTCATTTAATAGGGCCAAATAATAGCACCATATTATAGTGCCAAATATTAGCATCATATAATAGCGCCATATAATAGCGCCAAATAATAGCACCATATAATAGAGCCAAATATAATAGCGCCAAATAATAGCACCAAATAATAGCACTAAATAATATCGCCAAATAATAGCGCCAAATATTTGGCGCCAAATATTCATAATAGCGCCAAATTATAGGGCCAATAATAGCGCCAAATAATATCACCAAATAATAGCACCAAATATTTGGCGCCAAATATCCATAATAGCGCAAAATAATTGTGCCAAATATTCATAATAGCGCCAAATATTTGGTGCCATATATTCATAGTAGTACCAAATAATTTTTGGCACCAAAAATCCATAATAGCGCCAAATAATAGCGCCAAATTATAGGGCCAATAAAAGCGCCAAATAATAGCCCCAATATTTAGCGCTAATATTTTGCCCCAATAATATTAGGCGCCAATATTTGACACCAATAATATTTGATGCCAATATTTGTTGCTTTTATTTGGCGCCAAATAATAGCGCCAATATTTTAACATTCAATAATAGCACCAAATATTCATAATAGCGCCAATATTTTAACATTCAATATATTTTCAGTGTTATTTTAACATTCAATATAATAGAGCCAAATATATTTTCGGTGTAATTTTACTATTTATAGTAGCACCAATATTTTAATAGCACCAATATTCTAATAGCGCCAAATAAGAGCGCTAAATATAATTTGGCGCCAAATAATAGCGTAAAATAATAGTGCTAAAAAATAGCACCAATATTTTAACCTTTATTAATAGAGGCAAATAATAGCACCAATATATTCATAATAGCGCCAATATATAATAGCCCCAAATAATAGCGACAGTATATTCATAATAGTGCCAATATTAGCGCCAATATAATCATAGCGCCATTTATTCATAATAGCACCAATATATTTATATCTCTAAATAATTGTGCCTTATAATAGCGCCAAATAATAGCGCCAAATAATTGCGCCAAATAATAGTGCCAATATTTTAACATTCATTAATAGCACCAAATATTCATAATAGAACCGATATATTAATAGTGCCAAATAATTGCGCCTAGTAATAGCGCCAAATAATAGCACCAAATAATTGAGCCAAATGTTTGCGCCAAATAACTCTGCCAAATAATAGCGCTAAATAATATGGCAAAATAATAGTGCCATATAATGGCGCCAAATATTTTTTGGCGCCAAATATTCATAATAGCGCAAAAAATAGTGCAAAAAAATAGCGCAAAAAAATAGTGCCAAAAAATAGTGCCAATAATAGCGCCAATATATTCATAGCACCAAATAATAGCGCCAATATATTCATAAGAGCGCCAATATATAATAGCACAAATATATTCATAATATTGCCAATAATAGTGCCAATAATAGCGCCAATATATTCATAGCTCCATTAATTCATAATAGTGCCTATATATTTATAACGCCAAATAATAGCGCTAAATAATAGCGTCATTATAGCGCCAATAATATCACCAATATATTCATAGTGTCATTTAATAGTGCCAAATAATAGCGCCATATAATAGCGCCAAATATTATCGCCATATAATAGCGCGATATAATAGCGCCATATAATCGCGCCAAATAATAGCGCCATATTATAGCGCCAAATAATAGAACCAAATAATAGCGCCAAATAATTTCGCCAAATAATATCACCAAATATTTGGTGCCAAATCTTCATAATGGCGCCAAATAATAGTGCAAATAATAGCACCAATAATGGCGCCAAATAATAGAGCCAAATATTCATAATAGCGCCAAATATTTGGCGCCATATATTCATAGTAGCACCAAATATTTTATGGCGCCAAATATTCATAATAGCGCCAAATAATAGCGCCAAATTATAGAGCCAATAAAAGAGCCAAATAATTGTGCCAATAATAGCGCCAATAATATTTGGCACCAATATTTGGCGCTATTATTTGGCGCCAAATAATAGCGCTAATATTTTAACATTCAATAATAGCGCTAAATGTTCATAATAGCGCCAATATTTTAAAATTCAATATATTTTCAGTGTTATTTTAATATTCATAATAGCGCCAATATTTTAATAGCCCAAATATTTTAATAGTGCCAATATTTTAACATTCAATATACATTCAGTGTTATTTTAACATTCAATATAATAGCTTCAAATATATTTTTAGTGTTATTTTAATATTCATAATAGCGCCAACATTTTAATAGCACCAATATTTTAATAGCGCCAATAATAGCGCCAGATAATAGCATCAAATATTTTTTGGCGCCAAATAATAGTGCCAATATTTTAACATTCATTTATAGCGAGAAATATTCATAATAGCACTAATATATTAATAGCGGCAAATAATTACGCCTAATAATAGTGCCAAATAATAGCGCCAAATAATTAAGCCAAATAACTGCGCCAAATATCTGCGCCAAATAATAGTGCCAAATAATAGCCCCATATAATAGCGCCAAATATTTTTTGGCACCAAGTATTCATTATAGCGACAAAAAATAGTGCCATATAATAGCGCCAATAATAGCGCCAGTATATTCATAGTGCCAATAATAGCACCAATATATTCATAGAACCAATAATAGTGGCAGTATATTCATAGAGCCATTTATTCATAACAGCGGCAATATATTTATAGAGACAAATAATTGCACCTAATAATAGCACCAAATAATAGCGCCAATATTTTTACATTCATTAATATCGCCAAATATTCATAATAGGGCCAATATATTAATAGCGCCAAATAATTGTGCCTAATAATAGCGCCAAAAAATAGTGCCAAATAACTACGCCAAATAAGAGCGCCAAATAATAGCGGCAAATAATAGCGTCATATTATAGCGCCAAATATTTATTGGCACCAAATATTCATAATAACGCCAAAAAATAGCGCCAAATAATAGATCCAAATAATAGCACCAAAAAATAGCACCAATGCTAGCGCCAATATATTCGTAGCGCCAAATAACAGCGCCAACATATTCATAATAGCGCCAATATATAATTGCGCCTAATAATAGCGCCAAATAATTGCGCCAAATAATAGCGCCAAATAACTGCACCAAATAATAGCGTCGTATAATAGTTCCAAATATTTTTCGGCACCAAATATTCATAATAGCTCCAACAAATAGTGCCAAAAAATAGCGGCAAATAATAGCGCCAATCATATTTCCAAATAATAGCGCCAATATATTCATAGCGCCAAATAATAGCGCCAATATATTCATAATAGTGCCAATTTATAATAGTGCCAAATAATAGCGCCAATATATTCATAATAGTGCCAATAATAGTGCCAATATATTCATAGCGCCATTTATTCATAATAGCGCCTATATATTTATAGCGCAAAATAATTGTGCCTAATAATAGCGCCAAATAATAGCGCCAAATAATTGAGCCAAATAATTGTGCCAAATAAGTGCGCCAAATAATTGCTTAAAATAATTGCGCCTAATAATAGCGCCAAATACTAGCTCCATATAATAGCGCCAAATATTTTTTGGTGCAAAATATATAAATAGCACCAATATATTGCGCCAAATAATTGCACCAAATAATTGCGCCAAATAATAGCGCCAAATATTTTTTGGCGCCAAATATTAATAATAGCACCAAATAATAGCGCCAAATAATAGCGCCAATAATAGCGTCAAATTATGGCATCAATAATCGCGACAATATTTGGCGCCAATATTTTGCGTCAAATAATAGCGCCATTATTTGAACATTCAATAATCGTGCCAATAAAAGCACCAATAACAGCACCAATAATAGTGCAAATAATGACACCAATATATCACGCCAATAATAGCACCAATATATTCATAGCGCCATTTAATAGCGCCAAATAATAGCACCATTTAATAGCACCAAATATTAGCGCCATATAATAGTGCCATATAATAGCGTCATATAATAGTGCCAAATAATAGCACCATATAATAGCGCCAAATATAATATCACCAAATAATCACGCCAATATATAGAGCCAATAATAGCGCCAATATATTTATAGCACCATTTAATAAGGCCAAATAGTAGCATTATATAATACTGCCAAATATTAGAGCCATATAATAGGGCCATATAATAGCACCAAATAATAGCACCAAATATAATAACGCCAAATAATAGCGCCAAATATTTGGCACCAAATATATAGAATAGCACCAAATAATAGTGCCAATAATAGCACCAAATAATAGAGCCAAATATTCATAATAGCGCCAATTATTTGGCGCCATATATTCATAGTAGTGCCAAATATTTTTTGGCGCCAAATATTTATAATAGTGCCAAATTATAGCTCCAATAACAGCGACAAATAATAGCGCCAATAATAGCATCAATATTTGGCGCCAATAATATTTGGCGCCAAATATTATCGCCAATATTTTAAACATCAGTAATAGCGCCAAATATTCATAATAGCGCCAATATTTTAACATTCAATATATTTTTAGTGTTATTTTAACATTCAATATAATAGCACCAAATATATTTTCAGTGTTATTTTAATATTCATAATAGCGCCAATATTTTAATAGCACCAATATTTTAACATTCATTAATAGCGCCAAATATTCATAATAGTTCCAATATATTAATAGCGGCATATAATTGCGCCTAATAATAGCGTCAAATAATAGCGCCAAATAATTGTGCCAAATATTTGCGCCAAATAACTGCACCAAATAATAGCGCCAAATAACAGCACCAAATAATAGCACCATATAATAGTGCCAAATATATTTTGGAGAAAAATAAATAAATAGCGCCATTATATTCATAGCGCCCAATAATTGCACCAAATAATTGCGCCAAATAATTTCGCCAAATAATTGCACCAAATAAATGCGCCAAATAATTGCGCCAAATACCAGTGCCATATAATAGCACCAAATATTTTTTTCGGCGTAAAATATACAAATAACACCAATATATTCATAGCGCCAAATATTTGCGCCAAATACTTGCACCTACTAATAGCGCCAAATAAGTGCGCAAAATAATTTCATCTAATAACAGCGGCACATAATAGTGCCATATAATAGCGCCAAATATTTTTTGGCGCAAAATATATAAATAGCACCAAATAATTGCACCAAATATTTAAGCCAAATAACAGCGCCAAATAATACCGTCATATAATAGCGCCAAATATTTTTTGGCGCCAAATATTTTTTGGCGCCAAATATTCATATTAGTGCAAAAAAATAGCATCATATAATAGCGTTAAATAATTGCTCCTAATAAAAGCGCCATATAATAGCGCCATATAATAGTGCCAAATATTTTTCTCGCACCAAATATTCATAATCGTGCCAAATAATAGCGCCAAAATAATAGCGCCAAATAATAGCGCCAATAATAGCGTCAAATTTTGGCGCCAATAATCGCGCCAATATTTGGCGCGATTATTTTGCACCAAATAATAGTGTCAAATTATGGCGCCAATAATCGTGCCAATATTTGGCGTTATTATTTTGCGCCAAATAATAGCCTCAATATTTTAACATTCAATAACAGCGCCAATAACAGCGCCAATAACAGCACCAATAATAGCACCAATAATAGCGGTAATATATAGTGCCAATAATAGTGCCAATATTTTCATAGCGTCATTCAACAGCACCAAACAATAGCGCCATATAAAAGCGCCAAATATTAGCGCCATTTAATAGGGCCATATAATAGCGCCATATAATAGCACCAAATAATAGTGCCATATAATAACGCCGAATATAATAGCGCCAATATATATCCCCAATAATAGGGCCAATATATTCATAGCGCCATTTAATCGGGCCAAATAATAGCGCCATATAATAGCGGCAAATATTAGGGCCATATAATAGGGCCAAATATTAGGGCCATATAATAGTGCCAAATAATAGTGCCATATAATAGTGCCAAATATAATAGCGACAAATAATAGTGCCAAATAATAGCACCAAATAATATCGCCAAATAATAGCATCAAATATATGGTGCCAAATATTCATAATAGCGCCAAATAATAGAGCCAATAATAGCACCAAATAATAGAGCCAAATATTCATAATAGCGCCATATAATAACGCCAAATCATAATGCCAATAAAAGCGCCAAATAATAGCGCCAATAATAGTGCCAATATTTGGCCCCAATATTTGGCACCAATAATATTTGGCGCCAGTATTTGGCGCTATTATTTGGCTCCAAATAATAGCGCTAATATTTTATCATTCAACAATAGCGCCAAATATTCATAACAGTGCCAATATTTTAACATTCAATATATTTTCAGTGTTATTTTAACATTCAATATAATAGCGCCAAATATATTTTCAGTGTTATTTTAATATTCATAATAGCACCAATATTTTAATAGCGCCACTATTTTAATAGTGCTAATAATAGCACCAAATAATAGCTCCAAATATTATTTTGCACCAAATAATAGCGCCAAATATTATTTTGTGCCAAAAAATAGTGCTAATATTTTAACATTAATTTATAGCGCCAAATATTCATAATAGCGCCAATATATTAATAGCGGCAAATAGTTGCGCCTAATAACTGCACCAAATAATAGCGCCAAATAATAGCGCCAAATAATAGCGCCATATAATAGCATCAAATATTTTTAGGCGCCAAATATTCATAATAGCGCAAAAAAATTGCGCCAAAAAATGGCACCATATAATAGCGCCAATAATAGCGCCAAATAATAGCGCCAATATATTCATAGCGCCAAATAATACCGCCAATATATTCATAATAGCGGCAATATATTATAGCGCCAAATAATAGCACCGGTATATTCATAATAGTGCCAATAATAGCGCCAATATATTCATAGCGCCATTTATTCATAATAGGGCCAATATATTTATAGCGCAAAATAATTGTGCCAAATAATAGAACCAAATAAAAGCTCTAAATAATAGCACCAAATAATTGTGCCAAATAATTGTGTCAAATAATTTCGCAAAATAATTGTGCCTAATAACAGCGCCAAATAATAGCACCATATAATAGCGCCAAATATTTTTTGGCGCAAAATATATAAATAGAACCAATATATTGAGCCAAATAACTGCGCCAAATAAATGCGCCAAATTATTGCGCCTAATAATACCGCTAAATAATAGCGCCATATGATAGTGACAAATATTTTTTGGCGCCAAATATTTATAATAGCACCAAATAATGTTGCCAAATAATAGCGTCAAATAATAGAGCCAATAATAGCATCAAATTATGGCGCCAATAATCACGCCAATATTTGGCACCAATATTTGGCGCCAAATAATAACGCCAATATTTAAACATTCAATAATAGCGCCATTAAAAGTTCCAATAAGAGCACCAATGATAGCGCCAATAATAGCGCCAATATATAGGGCCAATAATAGCGCCAATATATTCATAGCGCCATTTAATAGTACCAAATAATAGCGCCATATAATAGCACCAAATATTAGCACCATATAATAGCGCCATATAATAGCGCCAAATAATAGTGCCATATAATAGCGCCAAATAATCACGCGAATATATAGCGCCAATAAATTAATAGCGCCATTTAATAGAGCCAAATAATAGCACCATATAATAGTGCCAAATATTAGCATCATATAATAGCGCCCTATAATAGCGCCAAATAATAGCGCCATATAATAGAGCCAAATATAATAGCGCTAAATAATAGCGCCAAATAATAGCACTAAATAATATCGCCAAATAATAGCGCCAAATATTTGGCGCCAAATATTCATAATAGCGCCAAATTATAGGGCCAATTATAGCGCCAAATAATATCGCCAAATAATAGCACCAAATATTTGGTGCCAAATATCCATAATAGCGCAAAATAATAGCCCCAAATATTCATAATAGCGCCAAATATTTGGTGCCATATATTCATAGTAGTGCCAAATAATTTTTGGCGCCAAATATCCATAATAGCGCCAAATAATAGCGCCAAATTATAGGGCCAATAAAAGCGCCAAATAATAGCCCCAATATTTAGCGCTAATATTTTGCCCCAACAATATTTGGCGCCAAGATTTGACACCAATAATATTTGGTGCCAATATTTGTTGCTTTTATTTGGCGCCAAATAATAGCGCCAATATTTTAACATTCAATATATTTTCAGTGTTATTTTAACATTCAATATAATAGAGCCAAATATATTTTCGGTGTTATTTTACTATTTATAGTAGCGCCAATATTTTAATAGCGCCAATATTTTAATAGCGCCAATAATAGCGCCATATAAGAGCGCTAAATATAATTTGGCGCCAACTAATAGCGTAAAATAATAGTGCTAAAAAATAGCGCCAATATTTTAACCTTTATTAATAGAGCCAAATATTCATAATAGCGCCAATATATTAATAACGGCATATAATTGTGCCTAATAATAGCGCAAAATAATAGCGCTAAATAATTGCGCCAAATATTTGCGCCAAATATTTTTTGGCGCCAAATATTCATAATAGCGCCAAAAAATTGCGCAAAAAAATAGCGCCAAATAATAGCGCCAATCATAGCGCCAAATATTAGCGCCAATAATAGCACTAATATATTCATAGCGCCAAATAATAGTTCCAATATATTCATAATAGCGCCAATATATTATAGCGCCAAATAATAGCGCCAATATATTCATAATAGTGCCAATAATAGCGCCAATAATAGCGCCAATATATTCATAGTTCCATTAATTCATAATAGCGCCAATATATTTATAGTGCCAAATAATTGCGCCTAATAATAGTGCCAAATAATTGCGCCAAATAATTGCTCCAAATAATAGTGCCAATATTTTAACATTAATTAATATCACCAAATATTCATAATAGCGCCAATATATTAATAACGCCAAATAAGTAAGCCTAATAATAGCGCCAAATAATAGCGCCAAATAAGTCCACCAAATATTTGAGCCAAATAACTGCGCCAAATAATAGCGCCAAAAATAGCAACATATAATAGCGCCAAATATTTTTTGGCGCCAAATATTCATAATAGCGCCAAATAATAGCGCCAATATATTAATAATATCGCCAATATATAATAGCACCAAAAAATAGCGCCAATATATTCATAATAGTGTAAATAGTAGCGACAATAATAGCGCCATTTATTCATAATAGCGCCAATATATTTATAGCGCAAAATAATTTCGCTTAACAATAGCCTCAAATAATAGCACCGAATAATTGCGCCAAATAATTGCGCCAAATAATTGCGCCAAATAATAGTGCAAAATAATTGTGCCTAATAACACCGCCAAATAATAGCAGCATATAATAGCGCCAAATATTTTTTGGCAGAAAATATATAAATAGCGCCAATTTATTGCGCCAAATAATTCCACCAAATAATTGCGCCAAATACTTGCGCCTAACAATAGCACCAAATAATAGCGCCATATAAAAGCGCCAAATATTTTTTGTCACCAAATATTCATAATACCGCCAAATAATAGCACCAAATAATAACACCAATAATAGCATCAAATTATGACGCCAATAATCACGCCAATATTTTGCGCTATTATTTTGCGCCAAATTATAGCGCCAATATTTAAACATTCAATAATCACGCCAATAAAAGCACCAATAACAGCACCAATAATAGCGCCAATATATTCATAGCGGCATTTAATAGTGCCAAATTATAGCACTATATAATAGCACCAAATATTAGTGCCATATAATAGCCCCATATAATAGCGCAAATCAAAGCCCCATATAATAGCAGCAAATATAATAGCTCCAAAAAATAGCACAAAAAAATAGCGCCAATATTTTAACATTCATTAATAGCACCAAATATTCATAATAGCTCCAATATATTAATAGCAGAAAATAATTGTGCCTAATAATAGCGCCAAATAATTGGGCCAAATAATTTTTTCAAATAACTGCACCAAATAACTGCGCCAAATAATAGCGTCATATAATAGCGCCAAATATTTTTTGGCGCCAAATATTCATAATAGCGCCAAAAAATAGCGCTAAAAAATAGCGCTATATAATAGCGCCAAATATTTTTTAGCGCCAAATATTTATAATAGCGCCAAATAATAGTGCCAATAATAGCGTCAAATTATGGTGCCAACAATCGCACCAATATTTGGCGCAATTATTTTGCGCCAAATAATAGCGCCAATATTTAAACATTCTAAAATAGCGCCAATAAAATTGCCAATAACAGCACCAATAATAGCTCCAATATAGAGCGCCAATAATAGAGCCAATATATTCATAGCGCCATTTAATTGCATCAAATAATAGCACTATATAATAGCGCCAAATATTGGCCCCATATAACAGCCCCATATAATAGCGCCAAATAAAAAGCGTTATATAGTAGCACCAAATATAATAGCGCCAAATAATAGCACCAATATATAGCGCCAATAATATCACCAATATATTCATAGCTCCAAATATTCATAATAGTGCCAATAAAAGTGCCAAATAATAGCGCCAATAATAGAGCCAATATTTTAACATTAAATAATAGCGCCAAATATTAATAATAGCGCCAATATTTTAACATTCAATATACTTTCAGTGTTATTTTATCATTCAATATAATAGTGCCAAATATATTTTCAGTGTTATTTTAATATTCATAATAGCACCAAAATTTTAATAGCACAATTATTTTAATAGCACCAATAATAACGCCAAATAATTGCACCAAATATTATTTGGCGCCAAATAATAGCGCCAAATAATAGCGCCAATATTTTAACATTCATTAATAGTGCTAAATATTCATAATAGCGCTAATATATTAATAGCGGCAAATAATTGCGCCTAATAATAGCGCCAAATAATAGCGCTAAATAATTAAGCCAAATAACTGCGCCAAATATCTGCGCCAAATAATAGCGCCAAATATTTGTTGGCGCCAAATATTCATAATAGCGCCAAAAAATAGCACCAAAAAATAGCTCCATATAATAGCTCCAATAATAGCGCCAATATATTCATAGCGCCAAATAATAGCACCAATATATTCATAATAGCGCCAATATATAATAGCGCCAAATAATAGACCCAGTATATTTATAATAGTGCCAATAATAGCGCCAATATATTCATAGCGCCATTTATTCATAATAGCGGCAATATATTTATAGCCCCAAGTAATTGCGCCTAATAATAGCGCCAAATAATTACGCCAAATAAATGCGCCAAATAATTGAACCAATATTTTAACATTCATTAATATCGCCAAATATTCATAATAGCGGCAATATATTAATAGTGCCAATTAATTGCGCCTCATAATAGCGCCAAATAATTGCACCAAATAACTGCGCCAAATAAGAACCCCAAATAATAGCGTCATATAATAACGCCAAATATATTTTGGCGCCAAATATTCATAATAACGCCAAAAAATAGAGGCAAAAAATAGCGCCAAATAATAGCGCCAAATAATAGCGCCAGAAAATAGCACCAATAATAGCGCCAATATATTCATAATAGTGCCAATATATAAGTGCGCCTAATAATAGCACCAAATAATAGTGCCAAATAATAGCACCAAATATTTGCTCCAAATAACTGCGCCAAATAATAGCACCATATAATAGTGCCAATTATTTTTTGGCACCAAATATTCATAATAGCGCCAAAAAATAGTGCCAAAATGTAGTGCCAAATAATAGCGCCAAAAAATAGCGCCAATAAAAGCGCCAAATAATAGCGCCAATATATTCATAGCGCCAATATATTCATAATAGTGGCAATTTATAATAGCGCAAAATAATAGCGTCAATATATTTATAATAGTGCCAATAATAGCGCCAATATATTCATAGCGTCATTTATTAATAATAGTGCCTATATATTTATAGCACAAAATAATTGCGCCTAATAATAGCGCCAAATAATAGCGCCAAATAATTGAGCTAAATAATTGTTCCAAATAAGTGCGTCAAATAATTGCGCAAAATAATTGCACCTAATAACAGCGCCAAATACTAGCTCCATATAATAGCGCCAAATATTTTTTGGCACAAAATATATAAATAGCACCCATATATTGCGCCAAATAATTGTACCAAATAATTGCGCCTAATAATAATGCCAAATATTTTTTGGCGCCAAATATTAATAATAGCGCCAAATAATAGTGCCAAATAATAGCGCCAAATAATAGCGCCAATAATAGCGTCAAATTATGGAATCAATAATCGTGCCAATAAAAGCGCCAATAACAGCGCCAAATATTATTTGGCGCCAAATAATAGCACCAAATAATAGCGCCAAATAATAGCGCCAATATTTTAACATTCATTAATAGAGCCAAATATTCATAATAGTGCCAATATATTAATAGCATCATATAATTGCACCTAATAATAGCGCCAAAATATAGGGCCAAATAATTACGCCAAATAACTGCGCCAAATAATAGTGCCAAACAATAGTGCCAAATAATAGAGCCAAATATTTTTTGGCGCCTAATATTCATAATAGCGCCAAAAAATAGCGCCAAAAAATAGCGCCAAAAAATAGTTCCATATAATAGCGCCAATAATAGCGCCAATATATTCATAGCGGCAAATAATAGCGCAAATATATTCATAATAGCGCCAATATATAATAGCGCCAAATAATAGCGACAGTATATTCATAATAGTGCCAATATTAGCGTCAGTATATTCATAGTTCCATTTATTCATAATAGCACCAATATATTTATAGCGCCAAATAATATCACCTAATAATAGCGCCACATAATGACACCAAATAATAGCGCCAATATTTTAACATTCAATAATAGCGCTAAATATTCATAATAGCGCCAATATTTTAAAATTCAATATATTTTCAGTGTTATTTTAACTTTCAATATAATAGCGCCAAATATATTTTCAGTGTTATTTTAATATTCATAATAGCGCCAATATTTTAATAGTGCCAATATTTTAATAGCCCCAATAATAGTGCCAAATAATAGCGCCAAATAATAGCACCAAAAAATAGCGGCAAAAAATAGCGCCAATATTTTAACATTCATTAATAGCACCAAATATTCATAATAGCTCCAATATATTAATAGAAGCAAATAATTGCGATTAATAATAGTGCCAAATAATAGTGCCAAATAATTGGCCCCAATAACTATGCCAAATAACTGTGCCAAATAATTGCTCCAAATATTTTTTGGCACCAAATATTCATAATAGCGCAAAAAAATAGCGCCAAAATATAGTTCCATATAATAGCGCCAAATATTTTTTGGTGCCAAGTATTCATAATAGCGCCAAATAATATCGTCGATAATAGCATCAATTTATGGCGCCAATAATCACACCAATATTTGGTGCCAATATTTTGCGCCAAATAATAGCGCCAATATTTAAAGATTCAATAATAGAGCCAATAACATTACCAATAACAGCACCAGTAATAGCGCCATTATATTGCGCCAATAATAGCGCCAATATATTCATAGCGTCGTTTAATAGCACCAAATAATAGCGCCATATAATAGCGCCAAATATTGGCGCCATATAATAGCTCATATAATAGCATCAAATAATAGCGCCAAATAATAGCGCTATATAGTAGCACCAAATAAAATAGCGCCAAATAATAGCACCAATATATAGCGCCAATAATATCGCCAATATATTCATAGCGCCATTTAATAGGGCCAAATAATAGCGTCATATAATAGCACGATATAATAGCGCCATATAATAGCACCAAATAATAGTGTCATATAATAGCGCCAAATATAATAGATCCAAATAATAGCGTCTAATAATTTCGCCAAATAATAGCGCCATATATTCATAGTAGCGCCAAATATTTTTTGGCACCAAATATTCATAATAGCGCCAAATAATAGCGCCAATAGAAGCGCCAAATAATAACACCAATAACTGCACTAATATTTGGCGCCAATAATATTTGGCACCAATATTTGGATCTATTATTTGGATCCAAATAATAGCGCCAATATTTTAACATTCAATAATAACGCCAAATATTCATAATAGCACCAATATTTTAACACTCAATATACTTTCAGTTTTATTTTAACATTCAATATAATAGCGCCAAATATATTTTCAGTGTTATTTTAATATTCATAATAACGCCAACATTTTAATAGCGCCAATATTTTAATAGCACCAATAATAACACCAAATAATAGCACCAAATATTATTTGGCGCCAAATAATAGCGCCAATATTTTAACAATCATTAATAGCGACAAATATTCATACTAGCACTAATATATTAATAGCAGAAAATAATTGCGCCTAATAATAGCACCAAATAATAGCGCTAAATAATTAAGCCAAATAACTGTGCCAAATATCTGCGCCAAATAATAGCGCCAAATAATAGCCCCATATAATAGCGCTAAATATTTTTTGGCACCAAATATTCAAAATAGCGACAAAAAATAGCGCAAAAAAAATAGCGCCATATAATAGCACCAATAATAGCACCAGTATATTCATAGCGCCAATAATAGCGTCATTATATTCAAAGCACCAATAATAGCGCTAGTATATTCATAGCGCCATTTATTCATAACTCCGGCAAGATATTTATAGAGCAAAATAATTGCGCCAAATAATAGCGCCAATATTTTTACATTCATTAATATCGCCAAATATTCATAATAGCGCCAAATAATTGCGTCTAATAATAGCGCCAAAAAATAGCGCCAAATAACTACGCCAAATAAGAGCGCCAAATAATAGCGGCAAATAATAGCATCATATAATAGCACCAAATATTTTTTGGCACCATATATTCATAATAACGCCAAAAAATAGCGCCAAATAATAGCGCCAAATAATAGTACCAAAAAATAGCACCAATAATAGCGCCAATATATTCGTAGCGCCAAATAATAGCGTTAATATATTCATAATAGCACCAATATATAATTGCGCCTAATAAGAGCGCCATATAATAGCGCCAAATAATAGCACCAAATATTTGCGCCAAATAACTGCACCAAATAATAGCGTCGTATAATAGTGCCAAATATTTTTTGGCACCAAATATTCATAATAGCTCCAAAAAATAGTGCCAAAAAATAGCGGCAAATAATAGCGCCAATCATAGCGCCAAATAATAGCACCAATATATTCATAGTGCCAAATAATAGCGCCAATATATTCATAATAGTGCCAGTTTATAATAGTGCCAAATAATAGCGCCAATATATTCATAATAGTGCCAATAATAGCGCCAATATATTCATAGCGCCATTTATTCATAATAGCGCCTATATATTTATAGAGCAAAATAATTGTGCCTAATAATAGAGCCAAATAATAGCGCCAAATAATTGAGCCAAATAATTGTGCCAAATAAGTGCGCCAAATAATTGCTTAAAATAATTGCGCCGAATAACAGCGCCAAGTACTAGCTTCATATAACAGCGCCAAATATTTTTTGGTGCAAAATATATAAATAGCACCAATATATTGCGCCAAATAATTGCACCAAATAATTTCACCTAATAATAGCGCCAAATAATAGCGTCAAATATTTTTTGGCGCCAAATATTAATAATAGCGCCAAATAATAGCACCAATAATAGCGTCAAATTATGGCATCAATAATCGCGGCAATATTTGGCGCCAATATTTTGCTCCATATAATAGCGCCAATATTTGAACATTTAATAATCGCGCCAATAAAAGCGCCAATAACAGCACCAATAATAGCGCAAATAATGGCACCAATATATCGCGCCAATAATAGCGCCAATATATTCATAGCGCCATTTAATAGCACCAAATAATAGCACCATTTAAGAGCACCAAATATTAGCGCCATATAATAGCGCCATGTAATAGTTCCATATAATAGCGCCATATAATAGCGCCAAATAATAGCGCCATATAATAGCGCCAAATATAATATCGCCAAACAATCACGCCAATATATAGCGCCAATAATAGTTCCAATATATTCATAGCACCATTTAATAGGGCCAAATAGTTGCGTCATATAATACTGCCAAATATTAGGGCCATATAATAGGGCCATATAATAGCACTAAATAATAGCGCCAAATATAATAACACCAAATAATAGCGCCAAATAATAGCGCCAAATAATATCGCCAAATAATAGCACCAAATATTTGGGGCCAAATATTTATAATAGCGCCAAATAATAGTGCCAATAATAGCGCCAAATAATAGAGCCAAATATTCATAATAGCGCCAATTATTTGGAAACATATATTCATAGTAGTGCCGAATATTTTTTGGCGCCAAATATTTATAATATCACCAAATAATAGTGCCAAATTATAGCTCCAATAATAGCGCCAAATAGTAGCGCCAATAATAGCATCAATATTTGGCACCAATAATATTTGGCGCAATTTTTTGGCGCCAAATATTAGCGCCAATATTTTAAACTTCAATAATAGCCCCAAATATATTTTCAGTGTTATTTTAATATTCATAATAGCACCAAAATATTAATAGCACCATTATTTTATTAGCACCAATAATAATGTCAAATGATTGCACCAAATATTATTTGGCGCCAAATAATAGCGCCAATATTTTAACATTCATTAATAGCGCCAAATATTCATAATAACGCTAATATATTAATAGCGGCAAATAATTGCGCCTAATAATACCGCCAAATAATAGCGCCAAATAATTAAGCCAAATAACTGCGCCAAATATCTACGCCAAATATTTGTTGGCGCCAAATATTCATAATAGCGCAAAAAAATAGCACAAAAAAATAGCACCATATAATAGCGCCAATATATTCATAGCGCCAAATAATAGCACCAATATATTTATAATAGCGCCAATATATAATAACGCCAAATAATTGACCCAGTATATTCATAATAGTGCCAATAATAGCGCCAATATATTCATAGCACCATTTATTCATAATAGCGGCAATATATTTATAGCCCCAAGTAATTGCGCCTAATAATAGCGCCAAATAATTACGCCAAATAATTGCGCCAAATAATAGAACCAATATTTTAACATTCATTAATATCGCCAAATATTCATAATAGCGCCAATATATTAATAGTGCCAATTAATTGCGCCTAATAATAGCGCCAAATAATTGCGCCAAATAACTGCACCAAATAAGTGCGCCAAATAATAGCGCCAAATAATAGCGTCATATAATAGTGCCAAATATATTTTGGTGCCAAATATTCATAATAACGCCAAAAAATAGCGCCAAAAAATAGCGGCAAAAAATAGCGCCAAATAATAGCGCAAAATAATAGCGCCAGAAAATAGCACCAATAATAGTGCCAATGTATTCGTAGCGCCAAATAATAGCACCAATATATTTATAATAGTGCCAATATATAATTGCGCCTAATAATAGCGCCAAATAATAGTTCCAAATAATAGCACCAAATATTTGCTCCAAATAACAGCGTCAAATAACAGCGTCATATAATAGTGCCAAATATTTTTTGGCACCAAATATTCATAATAGCGCCAAAAAATAGTGCCAAAAAATAGCGCCAAATAATAGTGCCAAATAATAGCGCTAATAATAGGTCCAAATAACAGCGCCAATATATTCATAGCGCCAATATATTCATAATAGTGGCAATTTATAAAAGCGCAAAATAATAGCGTCAATATATTCATAATAGTGCCAATAATAGCGCCAATATATTCATAGCGCCATTTATTCATAATAGCACCTATATATTTATAGCACAAAATAATTGCGCCTAATAATAGCGCCAAATAATAGCGCCAAATAAATGAGCTAAATAATTATGCAAAATAAGTGCGTCAAATAATTGTGCAAAAAAATTACGTCTAATAACAGCGCCAAATATTAGCTCCATATAATAGCGCCAAATATTTTTTGGCGCAAAATATATAAATAGCACCAATATATTACGCCAAATAATTGCACCAAATAATTGTGCCTAATAATAGCACCAAATATTTTTTGGTGCCAAATATTAATAATAGCACCAAATAATAGCGCCAAAAAATAGCGCCAATAATAGCGTCAAATTATGGCATCAATAATCGCGCCAATAAAAGCACCAATAACAGTGCCAAATATTATTTGGCACCAAATAATAGCACCAAATAATAGTATCAAATAATAGCGCCAATATTTTAACATTCATTAATAGAGCCAAATATTCATAATAGTGCCAATATATTAATAGCAGCAAATAATTGCGCCTAATAATAGCGCCAAATAATATGGCCAAATAATTGTGCCAAATATTTGCGCCAAATAACTGCGCCAAATAATAGTGTCAAATAATAGAGCCAAATATTTTTTGGCACCTAATATTCATAATAGCGCTAAAAAATAGCGCCAAAAAATAGTTCCATATAATAGCGCCAATAATAACGCCAAATAATATCGCCAATAACAGCGCCAATATATTCATAGCACCAAATAATAGCACCAATATACTTATAATAGTGCTAATATATAATAGCGCCAAATAATAGCGACAATATATTCGTAATAGTGCCAACATTAGCGCCAGTATATTCATAGTTCCATTTATTCATAATAGCGCCAATATATTTATAGCGCCAAATAATTGCGCCTAATAATCGCGCTACATAATAGCGCCAATATTTTAACATTCAATAATAGCGCTAAATATTCATAATAGCACCAATATATTAAAATTCAATATATTTTCAGTGTTATTTTAACATTCAATATAATAGCGCCAAATATATTTTCAGTGTTATTTTAATATTCATAACAGCGCCAATATTTTAATAGTGCCAATATTTTAATAGCCCCAATAATAGTGCCAAATATTATTTAACAACAAATAATAGCGCCAAAAAATAGCGCCAAAAAATAGCCCCAATATTTTAACATTAATTAATAGCACCAAATATTCATAATAGCTCCAATATATTAATAGCAGCAAACAATTGTGATTAATAATAGTGCCAAATAATAGTGCCAAAAAATTGGGCCCAATAACTGCGCTAAATAACTGTGTCAAATAATAGCGCCAATAATAGCGTCAAATTATGGGGCCAATAATAGCGTCAAATTATGGCGCCAATAATCGCTCCAATATTTGGCGCCAATATTTGGCGCTATTATTTTGCGCCAAATAATAGCGCCAATATTTAAACATTCAATAATAGTGTCAATAACATTACCAATAACAGCACCAATAATAGCGCCATTATATAGTGCCAATAATAGCGCCAATAATAGCGCCAATATATTTAGAGCGCCATTTAATAGCACCAAATAATAGCGCCATATAATAGTGCCAAATATTGGTGCCATATAATAGCCCCATATAATATCACCAAATAATAGCGCCAAATAATAGCGTCATATAGTAGCACCAAATATAATAGCGCCAAATAATAGCACCAACATATAACGCCAATAATATCGCCAATATATTCATAGCGCCATTTAATAGGGCCAAATAATAGCATCATATAATAGCAAGATATAATAGCGCCAT
Source organism: Viscum album (assembly GCA_963277665.1). Lineage (NCBI taxonomy): Eukaryota > Viridiplantae > Streptophyta > Magnoliopsida > Santalales > Viscaceae > Viscum > Viscum album. The sequence goes on from OY728127.1 coordinate 903,068,016, forward strand.
ATAATAGAACCAAATAATAGCGCCATATAATAGCGCCAAATATAATATAGCCAAATAATAGCGCCTAATAATTTCGCCAAATAATAGTGCCATATATTCATAGTAGCACCAAATATTGTTTTGGCACCAAATATTCATAATAGCGCCAAATAATAGCGCCAAATTATAGCGCCAATAAAAGTGCCAAATAATAACACCAATAACAGCACTAATATTTGTGGCCAATAATATTTGGCGCCAATATTTGGCACTATTATTTGGCGCCAAATAATAGCGCCAATATTTTAACATTCAATAATAACGCCAAATCTTCATAATAGCGCCAATATTTTAACATTCAATATACTTTCAGTGTTATTTTAACATTCAATATAATAGCGCCAAATATATTTTCAGTGTTATTTTAATATTCATAATAGTGCCAACATTTAAATAGTGCCAATATTTTAATAGCGCCAATAATAACACCAAATAATAGCACCAAATATTATCTGGCGCCAAATAATAGCGCCAATATTTTAATATTCATTAATAGCGACAAATATTCATACTAGAACTAATATATTATTAGCGGCATATAATTGCGCCTAATAATAGCGTCAAATAATAGCGCTAAATAATTAAGCCAAATAACTATGCCAAATATCTGCGCCAAATAATAGCCCCATATAATAGCGCCAAATATTTTTTGGCGCCAAATATTCACAATAGCGAAAAAAATAGTGCCATATAATAGCGCTAATAATAGCGCCTGTATATTCATAGCGCCAATAATAGAGCAATTATATTCATATCACCAATAATAGCGCCAGTATATTCATAGCGCCATTTATTCATAATAGTGGCAATATATTTATAGAGCCAAATAATTGCGTTAAATAATTGCGCCAAATAATAGCGCCAATATTTTTACATTCATTAATCTCGCGAAATATTCATAATAGCGCCAATATATTAATAGCGCCAAATAATTGCGCCTAATAATAGCGCCAAAAAATAGCTCCAAATAACTACGCCAAATAAGAGCGCCAAATAATAGTGGCAAATAATAGCGTCATATAATAGCGCCAAATATTTTTTGGCACCAAATATTCATAATAACGCCAAAAAATAGCGCCAAATAATAGCGCCAAATTATAGTATCAAAAAATAGCACCAATAATAGCGCCAATATATTCGTAGCACCAAATAATAGCGTTAATATATTCATAATAGCACCAATATATAATTGCGCATAATAAGAGCGCCAAATAATAGCGCCAAATAATAGCACCAAATATTTGCGCCAAATAACTGCACCAAATAATAGCATTGTATAATAGTGCCAAATATTTTTTGGCACCAAATATTCATAATAGCTCAAAAAAATAGTGCCAAAAAATAGCGGCAAATAATAGCGCCAATCATTGCACCAAATAATAGTGCCAATATATTCATAGCGCCAAATAATAGCGCCAATATATTCATAATAGTGCGAATTTATAATAGTGCCAAATAATAGCGCCAATATATTCATAATAGTGCCAATAATAACGCCAATATATTCATATCTCCATTTATTCATAATAGCGCCTATATATTTATAGCGCAAAATAATTGTGCCTAATAATAGAGCCAAATAATAGCGCCAAATAATTATGCCAAATAAGTGCGCCAAATAATTGCTTAAAATAATTGTGCCTATAACAGCGCCAAATACTAGCTCTATATAATAGCGCCAAATATTTTTTGGTGCAAAATATTAATAATAGCGCCAAATAATAGCGCCAAATAATAGCGCCAATAATAGCGTCAAATTATGGCATCAATAATCGCGGCAATATTTGGCGCCAATATTTTGCGCCAAATAATAGCGCCAATATTTGAACATTTAATAATCGCGCCAATAAAAGCGCCAATAACAGCACCAATAATAGTGCAAATAATGGCACCAATATATCGCGCCAATAATAGTGCCAATATATTCATAGCGCCATTTAATAGCACCAAATAATAGCACCATTTAATAGCACCAAATATTAGCGCCATATAATAGCGCCATATAATAGTGCCATATAATAGAGCCATATAATAGCGCCAAATAATAGCGTCATATAATAGCGCCAAATATAATATCGCCAAATAATCACGCCAATATATAGCGCCAATAATAGCGCCAATATATTCATAGCACCATTTAATAGGGCCAAATAGTAGCGTCATATAATACTGCAAAATATTAGGGCCATATAATCGGGCCATATAATAGCGCCAAATAATAGCGCAAAATATTTAGCGCCAAATATTTATAATAGCGCCAAATAATAGTGCCAATAATAGCGCCAAATAATAGAGCCAAATATTCATAATAGCGCCAATTATTTGGCGCCATATATTCATAGTAGTGCCAAATATTTTTTGGCGCCAAATATTTATAATAGCGCCAAATAATAGTGCCAAATTATAGCTCCAATAACAGCGCCAAATAATAGCGCCAATAATAGCATCAATATTTGGCACCAATAATATTTGGCGCAATTATTTGGCGCCAAATATTAGCACCAATATTTTAAACTTCAATAATAGCACCAAATATTCATAATAGCGCCAATATTTTAACATTCAATATATTTTCAGTGTTATTTTAACATTCAATATAATAGCACCAAATATATTTTCAGTGTTATTTTAATATTCATAATAGCGCCAATATTTTAATAGCACCAATATTTTTACATTCATTAATGGCGCCAAATATTCATAATAGTTCCAATATATTAATAGCGGCATATAATTGCGCCTAATAACAGCGCCAAATAACAGCACCAAATAATAGCGCCATATAATAGCGCCAAATATTTTTTGGCACAAAATATATAAATAGTGCCATTATATTCATAGCGCCCAATAATTGCACCAAATAATTGCGCCAATTAATTTCGCCAAATAATTGCGCCAAATAAATGCGCCAAATAATAGCGCCAAATAATTGCGCCAAATAGCAGCGCCATATAACAACGCCAAATATTTTTTTTGGCGTAAAATATATAAATAAAACCAATATATTCATAGAGCAAAATAATAGCACCAAATAATTGCACCTACCAATAGCGCCAAATAAGTGCGCAAAATAATTTCGCCTAATAACAGCGGCACATAATAGTGCCATATAACAGCGCCAAATATTTTTTGGCGCAAAATATATAAATAGTGTCAAATAATTGCACCAAATATTTAAGCCAAATAACAGCGCCAAATAATACCGTCATATAATAGCGCCGAAATTTTTTTGGCGCCAAATATTCAAATTAGCGCCAAAAAATAGCATCATATAATAGCGTTAAATAATTGCGCCTAATAATAGCGTCAAATAATAGCGCCATATAATAGTGCCAAATATTTTCTCGTGCCAAATATTCATAATCGCGCCAAATAATAGCGCCAAAATAATAGCGCCAAATAATAGCGCCAATAATAGCGTCAAATTATGGTGCCAATAATCGCGCCAATATTTGGCGCTATTATTTTGCACCAAATAATAGTGTCAAATTACGGTGCCAATAATCGCGCCAATATTTGGTGTTGTTATTTTGCGCCAAATAATAGCGTCAATATTTTAACGTTCAATAAAAGCGCCAATAAAAGCGCCAATAACAGCACCAATAATAGCGCCAATAATAGCACCAATATATAGCACCAATAATAGTGCCAATATATTCATAGCGTTATTTAATAGCGCCAAACAATAGCGCCATATAATAGTGCCAAATATTAGCTCCATATAATAAGGTCATATAATAGCGCCAGATAATAGCGCCAAATAATAGCGCCATATATTAACGCCAAATATAATAGCGCCAATATATATCGTCAATAATAGCGCCAATATATTCATAGCGCCATTTAATTGTGCCAAATAATAGCGCCATATAATAGGGGAAAATATTAGCGCCATATAATAGTGCAAAATATTAGGGCCATATAATAGCGCCAAATAATAGTGCCATATAATAGCGCCAAATATAATAGCACCAAATAATAGTGCCAAATAATAGCACCAAATAATATCGCCAAATAATAGCACCAAATATTTGGCGCCAAATATTCATAATAGTGCCAAATAATAGCGCCAAATAATAGAGCCAATAATAGCACCAAATAATAGAGCCAAATATTCATAATAGCGCCAAATATTTGGCGCCGCCAAATATTCATAATAGCGCCAAATAATAACGCCAAATAATAACACCAATAAAAGCGCCAAATAATAGCGCCAATAATAGCGCCAATATTTGGCGCCAATATTTGGCGCCAATATTTGGCACCAATAATATTTGGCGCCAATATTTGGCGCTAGTATTTGGCGCTATTATTTGGCGCCAAATAATAGCGCTAATATTTTAACATTCAATAATAGTGCCAAATATTCATAACAGCGCCAATATTTTAACATTCATTATATTTTCAGTGTTATTTTAACATTCAATATAATAGCGCCAAATATATTTTGAGTGTTATTTTAATATTCATAATAGCACCAATATTTTAAAAGCACCAGTATTTTAATAGCGCCAATAATAGCTCCAAATAATAGCGCCAAATATTATTTTGCACCAAATAATAGCGCCAAATATTATTTTGCGCCAAAAAATAGTGCTAATATTTTAACATTACATAATAGCGCCAATATATTAATAGCAGCAAATAGTTGCGCCTAATAACTGCACCAAATAATAACGCAAAATAATAGTGCCATATAATAGCACTAAATATTTTTAGGCGCCAAATATTCATAATAGCGCAAAAAAATTTCGCCAAAAAATTGCACCATATAATAGCGCCAATAATAGCGCCAAATAATAGCACCAATATATTCATAGCGCCAAATAATAGCGCCAATATATTCATAATAGCGGCAATATATTATAGCGCCAAATAATAGCGCCAGTATATTCATAATAGTGCCAATAATAGCGCCAATATATTCATAGCGCCATTTATTCATAATGGCGCCAATATATTTATAGCTCAAAATAATTGTGCCAAATAATAGCATCAAATAAAAGCGCTAAATAATAGCGCCAAATAATTGTGCCAAATAATTGCGTCAAATAATTGCATAAAATAATTGCGCCTAATAACAGCGCCAAATAATAGCACCATATAATAGCACCAAATATTTTTTGGCGCAAAATATATAAATAGCGCCAATATATTGCTCCAAATAATTATGCGAAATAATTGCTCCAAATTATTGCGCCTAATAATTCCGCCAAATAATACCGCCATATAATAGCACAAAATATTTTTTGGCGCCAAATATTTATAAGAGCGCCAAATAATGGCGCCAAATAATAGCATCAAATAATAGAGCAAATAATAGCGTCAAAGAATGGCGCCAATAATCGTGCCAATATTTGGCACCAATATTTGGCGCCAAATAATAATGCCAATATTTAAACATTCAATAATAGCACCATTAAAAGCACCAATGTCACGACCCCCTCCCCACAAAGTGTACCCCTCCTGGGCCGGCAATGTGAGAAGGGAGATAATGACCCCCGAGTCCTGCCTCCAGTAGGCCCCGGGTTGGCGACTAGCACCGAGGGTATAATACACACACAAATGGGAGGCATTACCCTCTAAGAGAACACATGCAGAAGAGAGAGATAGAATAGACTCCAATCAACTCCAACTTAGAACTGAGATATAAAAGGAAACCAAGTACATATATGAAATGTCATGCAAAAGTACTACAACTGAAAGGGGGAAAAAACAAAGTACCCAAAAGAAAGTAAAACGGCAGCAACCACAAGCCCGAACAGCTCCCCCTCCAACCGCAAGCTAGTAGTAACCAGCTTGATCTCCAACCTGCTCCAAGTGACCTGAAAAACAGTTTATATGTACATAGGGTGAGTATAACAGTATACTCAGTAGGATCCTCCCCAAGCCTCTTTATCTTTAGCCAATTATTTAACAAATAATTCCGGCTTTACGTTCTTTATCAATTTCCATCATGAACGAGCAACTAATTAAAGAAAATCATAGATATTACTCTTATCTAGGAAAACATGAGGCAAACCGTTATCACGGTACAAAGAAACAACATGCGATCAACCAATTCTTTTAATCCATTTCAAGTATTTAATTAGGTCAATTTCATTGTGATCTAAAGGGTTAAATCATGCTAATTCTACAGTTTCACATACACAATTAGAGAAGCCATGAATCCCCTACCTCGAAGAGTTCGTGACGTCCTTTATACACACAACGGGTCATAGTCCTCTTCTCCTCATGACAGCTGCATCCGCCGGAGGATGCCACGGTATGACAGTACCAACCAACCCCAAGAAAACCCATTAGAACCATGGAGATTACATGCTAATATGGAAGGAAGAACAAGAGAAGGTGATCCCCGAAGGAACGATGATAAAACTTACCTTATATGGAAGAACGATCGACACAACTTGGTTGCATCAAACAGAGCGGAACTGATCCGAGTAACGTTTGATTGTGAAACTCCTACGGGAATGATTTCAAGGTTCTACCATCTCGTAGATGAGAACCAGGATGAAGAACAACGAAGAATGATATCTTGTTCCCTTAAAAAAATAAATTAGAGAGGCGACAGTTTAAGATTCGATTTATTCTCCATTAAAAACGGATCGCATTAACCCACGCGGTATGACCAAGTAAAAACATCCCGGACATAGGAATAATTAATATAGGATTTATGACCTTTGAATCGACCTTAAAGTCCTTAAAAATAAGGTTTTAAAAGTATTTTACGACAAAGAAAACGTCAAATTTGTGAAGCTGGAAACACTGTTCACATATAAAAAATTTGGCAAAGTATGGAATTGGTAGCTCTTAGGATTCTGGAAACACTGTTCATTCGTAAAATTTGGCAAAGTATGGAATCGGTAGCTCTCATGAAGTCTGGAAACACTGTTCATTCGTGAAATTTGGCAAAGTATGGAATTGGTAGCTCTTAGGATTCTGGAAACATTGTTCAAGTCTACCGATAGAAGTCCACCGATAGAAACACTATTCAAGTCTACCGATAGAAACACTGTTCACTGAACCTCACCGATAGAAGTCCACCGATAGAACCTCACCGATAGAAACACTGTTCACTGAACCTCACCGATAGAAACACTGTTCAATGAACCTCACCGACAGAAGTCCACCGATAGAACCTCACCGATAGAAACACTGTTCACTGAACCTCACCGATAGAAACACTGTTCACTGAACCTCACCGATAGAAACACTGTTCACTGAACCTCACCGATAGAAGTCCACCGATAGAACCTCACCGATAGAAACACTGTTCACTAAACCTCACCGATAGAAACAATGTTCACTGAACCTCACCAATAGAAGTCCACCGATAGAACCTCACCGATAGAAACACTGTTTACTGAACCTCACCGATAGAAACACTGTTCACTGAACCTCACCGATAGAAACACTGTTCACTGAACCTCACCGATAGAAGTCCACCGATAGAACTTCACTGGTAGAAACACTATTCACTGAACCTCACCGATAGAAACACTGTTCACTGAACCTCACCGATAGAAGTCCACCGATAGAACCTCACCGATAGAAACATTGTTCACTGAACCTCACCGATAGAAACACTATTCACAGAACTGGAAATTTAGCAAAGTGTTAGCCGAGCTACTGCTAGACTGCGGGTACCAGTATACCGAGCTATCAGTACGCCGCGACTACCGGTAAACCCAGCTACCGTTAGGACGCGGCTACCAGTAGACAGCAGCTACCAGTAGAACGAGCTACCGATAATCAGCAGCTACCGGTAGACCGAGCTACCGGTAATCAGCAGCTACCGGTAGACCGAGCTACCGGTAATCAGCAGCTACTGGTAGACCGAGCTACCGGTAATCAGCAGCTACCAGTAGACCGAGCTACCGGTAATCAGCAGCTACCGGTAGACCGGCTACCGGTAGGTAGCAGCTGGGGGATAAGTCACCTTGACTTCCCGAAACACCTCCAACACCACATTTTCACAAAGTAATGGACCAGGGAGGTCTAGGCCATTACATTAGATACCTCTCAAAACATTCTCGTCCTCGAGAATTAAAAACCAACCCAGAAGAAAAGAGGGGTCCGAACAACCACCCCATAAGATACCTCTCAGGGGAAAACCACCATGAGTTGTTCAAAAGCTGGAACAAAACTACGACATCCGAGAGTATGGAAACAAACAATCCATAACCAAACAATTCAAACATAACATCACATCAAAGGTACATAAATAAAACATGAAAGGTCTAACCATAAAGGAAACGTCATTACATGAAAATAGTTAAACATTAAACAACTCTGGGTACTGAGCACGTATCTATGACTCACGCTCCCAGGTACTCTCCTCCATGCCACCGTGTCGCCACAAGACACAAACTAAGGGGATAGAACGCCCACGCAACACCTTCTCCTTGTTGTCTTGGATCTCCACAGGTCGCTCCTCGAAGGTTGCATCATCGTCAATATCGATCTCTCCCCAATCGATAACATGAGATTCATCATAGAGATAACGACGGAGCTGTGATACATGGAAAACATCATGTATTCGACACATCTGAGGGGGAAGTGCTACTCGATACGCCACAGCTCCAACACGAGCTAACACCTCAAAAGGCCCAACAAACCGGGGAGAAAGCTTACTTCCACAACCAAACCTTCGCTACCCACGACAGGGAGTCACCTTTAGAAACACATGACCCCCAACATTAAACTCTAACGGTCTCCTTCTTTGATCAGCATATGATTTCTGACGATCCTGTGCTGTCTTCATCCTCTCATGAATCACCTGAACCATCTCTGTTGTATTCTGCACTAGTTCTGGTCCGAGAATTGCTTACTCTCCGACCCCAGTCCAGCACAACGGAGAACGGCATGGCCGGCCATACAAGGCTTCAAACGGTGCCATACCGATGGTAGAGTGAAAACTATTATTGCAAGCGAACTCTACCAAGGGTAAGTGCTTCACCCATGAACCTGAAAAATCAAGAACACAAGAGCGCAACATGTCTTCAAGAGTCTGGATGGTTCGCTCTGTCTGACCATCCGTTTGGGGATGAAAAGCAGTGCTAAGACATAATTGAAAACCAAAAGCATGCTGGAGACCTCTCCACACCCTGGAGGTAAAACGAGGATCTCGATCAGAAATGATTGTCCTAGGTACTCCATGGAGTCTCACCACCTCCTCTAGATACTTCCTCAACAAAACTTCCACTGAGCTCGACTCCTTGATCACTATGAAGTGGGATGATTTTGTTAAACGATCCACTACCACCCATATAGCATCATGTCCTCCCGGAGCTCGAGGTAAACCTGTACCAAAGTCCATTGAGATGTCCTCCCACTTCCACTGAGGAATCTCTAAGTGATGGAGAAGACCACCAGGAACACGGTGTTCGGCCTTCACCTTCTGGCAGACTAAACATCGAGACACACATTCTGCAACTGTACGCTTCAGCCCAGGCCACCAAAACTGACTCCTCAAGGATCGGTACATCTTCGTCACACCAGGATGTACCACCAAGGGTGAACTATGGAACTCTCGGAGAACCGTCTCGCGCATCGCCAAGGGAACAAAAAGCCTGCCATGATACAACACTCGTTGTTGTTCATCCTCCGACCAACCATCAGGGGCCTCTCCAAAAACAACTCTGTCTCTCCAGACTTCCACCTCTAGATCAACCAACTGAGACTCTTCTACCTTCTGCATCAGAGATGACTGCACCGTCATCTTGAAAAGACAACCTCTACCCCAACTTCTCCCATATCAAGATGTAAAGCTGCTAGCTCTTCCATCACTCTCCAGGAATCACCAAATTCACGCACAACATCATTACGTGACTTTCGGCTTAGTGCATCAGCTACAACGTTCCCTTTTCCAGGTGTATACGATATTTCAAAGTCGTATTCCTATAAGAACTCCACCCACCGACGCTGCCTCAAGTTCAAGTCACATTGGGAGAAAACATACCTCAAACTCTTATGATCGGTGAAAACCAAAAAGTGCTCACCAATGAGGTAATGTCTCCACAACCTCAGAGCAAACACCACGGCTGCCAACTCAAGATAATGGTGGCGTAGTTGCATTCATGTGGACGTAACTGCCGAGACCCATAAGAAACAACTGACCTCTGCTGCATGAGAACACAGCCTAGCCCCAGATGTGAAGCATCACAGAAAACATCAAACTGGACTCCCTCCACTGGAAGAAAAAGGACTGGAGCACTTACCAACTTCTCCTTTAGATACTTGAAAGCTATCTGACACTGATCAGTCCATATGAACGCTTGATCCTTCCTGGTCAAAGCTGTCAGAGGAGTCGCAACTCGAGAGAAATTGGCTACAAACCTCCTATAATAGCCTGCGAGACCAAGGAAACTTCGCACCTCTGTCACGGTCTTGGGGGATGCCCAAGACACTACTGCTTCTATATTCGATGGATCCACAGCTACTCCCTGTTGGGACACAACATTCCCTAAGAAATGAACTTCTCGAGCCCAGAAATCACACATGGAAAACTTCCCAAACAACTGATGTTGGCGAAGAACTCCCAAAATGACTCGTAGATTCTCTGCATGCTCTTCTTCAGATGTGGAGTACACAAGGATGTCATCGATAAAAACCACAACAAACTTGTCCAGGAATTCACGGAACACAGCATTCATCAACCCCATGAAAACAGCTGGAGCATTCGTCACGCTGAATGGAATTACAACAAACTCATAATGCCCATGACGACAGCGGAAAGCAGTCTTCGGGATATCCTCATTCTTTACACGCATCTGATGATATCCTGAACGCAAGTCTATCTTTGATAACCAACTTGCACCCTTCAGTTGATCGAATAGGTCATCAATCCGCGGGAGAGGATAGTGGTTCTTTATTGTCACTTTGTTTAACCGACGATAATCGACGCAAAACCGCAAACTGCCAACAGCCTTTTTCACAAACAAAACTGGTGCACCCCACGGTGACACACTTGGCCGAACAAAACCACACTACAACAGACCGTTGAGCTGAATACGTAGCTCTCGTAACTCATAAGGGGTCATCCTATACGGAGAACTAGATATAGGAGACGCTCCTGGCTGTAGCTCGATCCCAAACTTGATCTCTCGTCGAGGGGGTAAGGATACAACCTCTTCTGGAAAGACGTCAGGGTACTACTCTACGACCCTAGGAAATGCCAACTGTTGAACCTCTGAATAACTCAGCGTCATCCCAGCCATCATGGATGATAATGATGGAACTCGTATATGACTCATCCGAGGATCTCTCTCACCAGCAAACACCACTTTCTCTCCATCTTCATCAAAGAAAATGACCTTCTTCCTATAGCAATACACAACAGCCTGCACCGAATACAACCAATCCATGCCAAGTATGACATCATATGGTTGTATTCGCAAACATAGGACATCTCCCCAAGAGCGGTGTTGCCCCAACACTAGCTCACAGTCTCTACATACTTCAAACAAGTCAGCTCGACCTCCAACTGGCGTAGTCAATGCCAAGGGCACTGGAAGCCTCTCTACCTCAAGTCCCAAAGCATGGACAAGGGTAGGTGATATGAAGGAGTGTGTTGCTCCTGAATCAAACAAGGCATACACCAAGGTAGAAAATAAGCAAAGGGTACCTCGAATGACATCTGGCTCGCCTGGGGCTGGTAACGCTAGATCATGAAGCTGATCATGACCTCCTCCACGGCCTCTCTGACCCTGATGACGAACACCACCACGGCCGCGCTCTGCTCTCTGAGGACGGGGAGCATCATGGGGCTGTCCTCTGCCTGCTCCATCTACCCTTTGGTGATCTAAAGCTGGTGCAACCTGCTGCTGCTGCCTCGGCTGGAACTGCCTCAACGGAGGAACCTGGAGTGGAGCGCTTGGTGCACGATGACTGCTCTGAAAAGTCGGGCACTCCCGCTGCTGATGACCACGACCACCATAAGAAAAACAAGCGCCTGATCCCTTGGCATAGGTCTGAGAGTTTCTGCCTCCGGAGAAACGAGATGGGAAGGGCTGGGCCCTACCTCCAGGTGAACGGAAACTCTTCTGTCCTGAGAACCGGGAACCCCGGACCACAGCTCTACTTCATGAGGAATCATGATGATTCCCCTGTCGTGACAATCCAGTCCTGGACAAAGTCCTCTCAACAACCTCTGCCCTCGCCAACACCTCAAGATATGTCTTCACCATAAATGGGGTGACCTGGCGCTGGATCTCTGGACGCAATGCCTCCTCGAAATGCCTCGCCCTGGCCTCATCATCTGGTAACAGGTCTGAAGCATATCGTAGAAGGTTCCTGAAACAGATTTTAAACTCTCGAACACTGGAGCTCCCCTACCGAAGGGTGAGAAGCTCCTGGCGACTAGACACCTTTGCAGTCGATGAAAGAAACTCGACTCTAAACCTGTCTTGAAACTCCTCCCACGAGATCCCTGACTCCTCACGATCACCTAGGAACAAGAACCACCACTGCCTCGCTGCTCCACGCAGCATCGTCACAACCAAGGACACCCAGTGTTCCTTCCGAGCACGAATCGAACTGAAGCCTATCTCGATCTCCTCCAACTAGTCTTCTGTGACTGCATATGAAACGGATCCCTCGTACTTCTGTAGACTCTGGCGCTGAAACTCTCGAAGTGTCTTCCTCCAAGTGTCATCTTCGTCAACCTCTACTCGGCGGAGATCTGCTGGAACAGCCTGATGGGCATTTTCTGGGCAAACCTGACGAGGACGTCGACCTGGAGCCATACCTGCAAAATAACAACTGTTAGAGCTCCTAAGCCTGGAATATGGAAGACTCAACATTAATTAATTAATTGTTTTGTTTTATTTATTTTAGGTTACCTATCCCAAGGTCTACCCATTCAAACACAAGCGCAAAGAAGAATGATGCATGACCCTTTCCTAGGTCTCTACCCTGCAACCGATATCACTTTGTTTAGTAGCCATCGTAAGCTTAAAGGTCCGTGCAACAGATCATAGGGGGCCCTAAACGCCTATGTCTCTGCCGGTCTCCAATGTTTACCCCACTTTCTAAACATGAATGACACCGTTGCCCTACCATCCCATGCATCCTCACCTGTCCCTAACTCCAAACTCCATCCTATCCCTCAACCAGACCTCTGATACCACTCTGTCACGACCCCCTCCCCACAAAGTGTACCCTCCTGGGCCGGCAATGTGAGAAGGGAGATAATGACCCCCGAGTCCCGCCTCCAGTAGGCCCCGGGTTGGCGACTAGCACCGAGGGTATAATACACACACAAATCGGAGGCATTACCCTCTAAGAGAACACATGCAGAAGAGAGAGATAGAATAGACTCCAATCAACTCCAACTTAGAACTGAGATATAAAATGAAACCAAGTACATATATGAAATGTCATGCAAAAGTACTACAACTGAAAGGGGGAAACTCAAAGTACCCAAAAGAAAGTGAAACGGCAGCGACCACAAGCCCGAACAGCTCCTCCTCCAACCACAAGCTAGTAGTAACCAGCTTGATCTACAACCTGCTCCAGGTGACCTGAAAAACAGTTTATATGTACATAGGGTGAGTATAACAGTATACTCAGTAGGATCCTCCCCAAGCCTCTTTATCTTTAGCCAATTATTTAACAAATAATTCCGGCTTTACGTTCTTTATCAATTTCCATCATGAACGAGCAACTAATTAAAGAAAATCATAGATATTACTCTTATCTAGGAAAACATGAGGCAAACTGTTATCACGATACAAACCAACAACATGCGATCAACCAATTCTTTTAATCCGTTTCAAGTATTTAATTAGGTCAATTTCATGGTGATCTAAAGGGTTAAATCATGCTAATTCTACAGTTGCACATACACAATTATAGAATCCATGAATCCCCTACCTCGAAGAGTTCGTGACGTCCTTTATACACACAACGGGTCACAGTCCTCTTCTTCTCACGACAACTGCATCCACCAGAGGATGCCACGGTACGACAGTACCAACCAACCCTAAGAAAACCCATTAGAACCATGGAGATTACATGCTAATATGGAAGGAAGAATAAGAGAAGGTGATCCCCGAAGGAACGATGATAAAACATACCTTATATGGAAGAACGATCGACACAACTTGGTTGCATCAAACAAAGTGGAACTGATCCGAGTAACGTTTGATTGTGAAACTCCTACGGGAATGATTTCAAGGTTCTAGCGTCTCGTAGATGAGAACCAGGAGGAAGAACAACGAATAATGATATCTCGTTCCCTTTAAAAAAAATAAATTAGATAGGCGACGGTTTAAGATCCGATTTATTCTCCATTAAAAACGGATCGTACTAACCCACACAGTTTGACCAAGTAAAAACATCCCAGCCTTAGGAATAATTAATATAGGATTTATGGCCTTTGAATCAGCCTTAAAGTCCTGAAAAATAAGGTTTTAAAAGTATTTTACGACAAAGAAAACATCAAATTTGTGAAGCTGGAAACACTTTTCACATACTAAAAATTTGGCAAAGTATGGAATCAGTAGCTCTTAGGATTCTGGAAACACTGTTCATTCGTGAAATTTGGCAAAGTATGGAATCGGTAGCTCTCAGGAAGTCTGGAAACACTGTTCATTCGTGAAATTTGGCAATGTATGGAATCGGTAGCTCTTAGGATTCTGGAAACACTGTTCAAGTCTACCGATAGAAGTCCACCGATAGAAACACTGTTCAAGTCTACCGATAGAAACACTGTTCACTGAACCTCACCGATAGAAGTCTACCGATAGAACCTCACCGATAGAAACACTGTTCACCGAACCTCACTGATAGAAACACTGTTCACTGAACCTCACCGATAGAAGTCCACCGATAGAACCTCACCGATAGAAACATTGTTCACTGAACCTCACCGATAGAAACACTGTTCACTGACCCTCACCGATAGAAACACTGTTCACTGAACCTCACCGATAGAATTCCACCGATAGAAACACTCTTTACTGAACCTCACTGATAGAAACATTGTTCACTGAACCTCACCGATAGAAACACTGTTCGCTGAACCTCACCGATAGAAACACTGTTCACTGAACCTCACTGATAGAAGTCCACCGATAGAACCTCACCGATAGAAACACTGTTCACTGAACCTCACCGATAGAAACACTATTCACAGAACTGGAAATTTGGAAAAGTTTTAGCCGAGCTACTGCTAGACTGCGGCTACCAGTATACCGAGCTATCAGTACGCCGCGGCTACCGGTAAACCCAGCTACCGGTAGGACGCGGCTACCGGTAGACAGCAGCTACCGGTAGAACGATCTACCGGTAATCAGTAGCTACCGGTAGACCGGCTACCGGTAGGCAGCAGCTACCGGTAAACCAAGCTACCGGTAATCAGCAGCTACCGGTAGACCGAGCTACCGGTAATCAGCAGCTATCGGTAGACCGAGCTACCAGTAATCAGCAGCTACTGGTAGACCGAGCTACCGGTAATCAGCAGCTACCGGTAGACCGACTACCGGTAGGCAGCAACTGGGGGATAAGTCACCTTGACCTCCCGGAACACCTCCAACACCACATTTTCACAAAGTAATCGACCAGGGAGGTCCGGGCCATTACAGCCAATAAGAGCACCAATGATAGCGCCAATAATAGCACCAATAATAGCACCAATATATTCATAGCACCATTTAATAGCACCAAATAATAGCGCCATATAATAGAGCCAAATATTAGCACCATATAATAGCGTCATATAATTGCGCCAAAAAATAGTGCCATATAATAGCACCAAATAATCACGAGAATATATAGCGCAAATATATTCATAGCGAGGGCCAAATAATAGCACCATATAATAGCGCCAAATATTAGCGTCATATAACAGCGCAATATAATAGCGCCAAATAATAGCGCCATATAATAGAGCCAAATATAATAGCGCCAAATAATAGCACCAAATAATAGCACTAAATAATATCGCCAAATAATAGCGCCAAATATTTGGCGCCAAATATTCATAATAGCACCAAATTATAGGGCCAATAATAGCGCCAAATAATATCGCCAAATAATAGCATAAAATATTTGGCACCAAATATCCATAATAGTGCCAAATATTCATAATAGCGCCAAATATTTGGCACCATATATTTACAGTAGTGCCAAATATTTTTTGGCACCAAATATCCATAAAAGCACCAAATAATAGCGCCAAATAATAGCGCCAATATTTGGCGCTAATATTTGGCCCCAATAATATTTGGCGCCAATATTTGGCACCAATAATGTTTGGTGCCAATATTTGGTGCTATTATTTGGCGCCAAATAATAGCGCCAATATTTTAACATTCAATAATAGCGCCAAATATTCATAATAGTGCCAATATTTTAACATTCAATATATTTTCAGTGTTATTTTAACATTCAATATAATAGAGCCAAATATATTTTTAGTGTTATTTTACTATTCATAATAACTCCAATATTTTAATAGCGCCAATATTTTAATAGCGCCAATAATAGTGCCAAATAAGAGCGCTAAATATAATTTGGCGCCAAATAATAGCGTAAAATAATAGTGCTAAAAAATAGCACCAATATTTTAACCTTCATTAATAGAGCCAAATATTCATAATAGCGCCAATATATTAATAGCGGCAAATAATTGCACCTAATAATAGCGCCAAATAATAGCGCTAAATAATTGCGCGAAATATTTGCGCGAAATAATTGCGCGAAATAATTGCACCTAATAATAGTGCCAAATAATTGCACCAAATTATTGCTCCAAATAATAGTGCCAATATTTTAACATTCATTAATATCGCCAAATATTCATAATAGCGCCAATATATTAATAGTGCCAAATAATTGCGCCTAATAATAGCGCCAAATAATTGCGCCAAATAACTGCGCCAAATAAGAGCGCCAAATAATAGCACCAAATAATAGCACCAAATAATAGTGTCATAAAATAGCGCCAAATATTTTTTGGCGCCAAATATTCATAATAACGCCAAAAAATAGCGCCAAAAAATAGCGGAAAAAAATAGCGCCAAATAATAGCGCTAAAAAATAGCACCAATAATAGCGCCAATATATTCGTAGCGCCAATATATTTATAATAGTGCCAATATATAATTGCGCCTAATAATAGCACCAAATAATAGCGCCAAATAATAGCACCAAATATTTGCTCCAAATAATTGCGCCAAATAATAGCGCCACATAATAGCCCCAAATATTTTTTGGCACCAAATATTTATAATAGCGCCAACAAATAGTGCCAAAAAATAACGCCAAATAATAGCGCCAATAATATCACCAAATAATAGCGCCAATATATTCATAGCGCCAATATATTCATAATAGTGGCAATTTATAATAGCGTCAATATTTTCATAATAGTGCCAATAATAGCGCCAATATATTCATAGGGCCATTTATTCATAATAGCACCTATATATTTATAGCACAAAATAATTGTGCCTAATAATAGCGCCAAATAATAGCACCAAATAATTGAGCTAAATAATTGTGCCAAATAAGTGCGTCAAATAATTGCGCAAAATAATTGCCCCTAATAACAGCGCCAAATAGTAGCTCCATATAATAGCGCCAAATATTTTTTGGCGCAAAATATATAAATAGCACCAATATATTGCGCCAAATAATTGCACCAAATAATTGCGCCTAATAATAGCGCCAAATATTTTTTGGCGCCAAATATTAATAATAGCGCCAAATATTTTTT
The DNA here is from genome assembly GCA_963277665.1 of Viscum album. Taxonomy (NCBI): domain Eukaryota; kingdom Viridiplantae; phylum Streptophyta; class Magnoliopsida; order Santalales; family Viscaceae; genus Viscum; species Viscum album. Next base: position 903,085,777 of record OY728127.1, read on the forward strand.
GGCGCCAAATATTAATAATAGCGCCAAATAATAGCGCTAATAATAGCGTCAAATTATGGCATCAATAATCGCACCAATAAAAGCGCCAATAACAGTGCCAAATATTATTTGGCACCAAATAATAGCACCAAATAATAGCGCCAAATAATAACGCCAATATTTTAACATTCATTAATAGCGCCAAATATTCATAATAGTGCCAATATATTAATAGCAGCATATAATTGCGCCTAAAAATAGCGCCAAAAAATAGGGCCAAATATTTGCGCCAAATATTTGCGCCAAATAACTGTGCCAAATAATAGTGCCAAATAATAGCGCCAAATATTTTTTGGTGCCTAATATTCATAATAGAGCCAAAAAATAGCACCAAAAAATAGTGCCAAAAAAATAGTGCCATATTATAGTGCCAATAATAACGCCAAATAATAGCGCCAATAATAGCGCCAATATATTCAGAGCGCCAAATAATAGCACCAATATATTCATAATAGTGCCAATATATAATAGCGCCAAATAATAGGGACAATATATTCATAATAGTGCCAATATTAGCGCAAGTATATTCATAGTTCCATTTATTCATAATAGCGCCAATATATTTATAGCGCCAAATAATTGCGCCTAATAATAGCGCCAAATAATAGCACCAAATAATTGCGCCAAATAAGTGCGCGAAGATTTTAACATTCATTAATAGCGCCAAATATTCATAATATCACCGATATATTAATAGCGCCAAATAATATCGCCAAATAACAGTGCCATATAATGGCACCAAATACATTTTAGCGCCAAATATTCATAATAGCGCCAAATAATAGCGCCAAATAATAGTGGCAATATATTCATAATAGCACCAATATATAATAGCGCCAATATATTCATAATAGTGCCAATAATAGTGCCAATAATATTGCCAATATATTCATAGCTCCATTTATTCATAATAATGCCAATATATTTACAGCGCCAAATAATAGCACCAAATAATTACAGCGCCAAATAATAGCACCATGTAATAGCGCCAAATAATTTTTGGTGCAAAATATATAAATAGCACCAATATATTGCACCAAATAATTGCGCCAAATAATTGCACCAAATAATTGCGCCAAATAATTGCGCCTAATAATAGCGCCAAATTATAGCGCCATCTAATAGCACCAAATATTCTTAATAGCGCCAAATAATAGCGCCAATAATAGCATCAAATTATGGCGCCAATAATCGCGCCAATATTTGGCTCCAATACTTGGTGCTATTATTTTGCACCAAATAATAGCGCCAATATTTAAACATTCAATAATAGCGCCAATAAAAGCGCCAATAACAGCACCAATAATAGCACCAATAATGGTGCCATTATATAGCGCCAATTTTAGCACCAATATATTCATAGCGCCATTTAATAGTGCCATATAATTGCGCCAAATATTGGTGCCATATAATAGCACCATATAATAGCGCCAAATAATAGCGCCATATAGTAGAGCCAAATATAATAGCGCCAAATAATAGCACCATTATAGCGCCAATAACATCACCAATATATTCATAGCGCCATTTAATAGGGCCAAATAATAGCACCATATAATAGCGCCAAATATTAGCGTCATATAATAGCGCTATATAATAACGCCATATAATCACGCCAAATAATAGTGCCATATAATCACGCCAAATAATAGCGCCAAATAATTTCGCCAAATATTTGGTGCCAAATATTCATAATTGCGCCAAATAATAGCGCCAATAATGGCGCCAAATAATAGAGAAAAATATTCATAATAGCGCCAAATATTTGGTGCCATATATTCATAGAAGCACCAAATATTTTTTGGCCCCAAATATTCATAATAGCGCCAAATTATAGCGCCAATAAAAGCACCAAATAATTGCACCAATAATAACGCCAATATTTAGCGCCAATATTTTAACATTCAATAATAGCGATAAATATTCATAATAGCGCCAATATGTTAAAATTCAATATATTTTCAGTGTTATTTTAACATTCAATATAATAGCACCAAATATATTTTCAGTGTTATTTTAATATTCATAATAGCCAATATTTTAATAGCACCAATATTTTAATAGTCCCAATAATATTGCCAAATAATAGGGCCAAATATTATTTGACACCAAATAATAGCGCCCATTAATAGCGCCAAAAAATAGCGATAATATTTTATCATTCATTAATAGCACCAAATATTCATAATAGCTCTAATATATTAATAGCCTAAAATAATTGCGCCTAATAATAGTTCCAAATAATAGCGCCAAATAATTGGGCCAAATAACTATGCCAAATAACTGCGACAAATAATAGCGCCAAATATTTTTTGGCGCCAAATATTCATAATAGCCCAAAAAAATAGTGCCAAAAAATAGTGCCATATAATTGCGCCAAATATTCATAATAGTGTCAAATAATAGCGCCAAATAATAACACCAATAATAGCATCAAATTATGGCGCCAATAATCGTACCAACATTTAGCACCAATATTTGGCGCCAATATTTGGCGCCAAAATTTGATGCTATTATTTTGAACCAAATAATAGCGCCAATATTTAAACATTCAATAATAGTGCCAATAAAATTGCCAATAATAGCACCAATAATAGCGCCATGATATAGCGCCAATAATAGCACCAATATATTAATAGCGCCATTTAATATCGCCAAATAATAGTGCCATATAATAACACCCAATATTGGCGCCATATAATAGCCTCATATAATAGCGCCAAATAATAGCGCCATATAGTAGCGCCAAATATAGTAGCACCAAATAATAGCACCCATATATATCGCCAACAAAATCGCCAATATATTCATAGCGCCATTTAATAGGGCCAAACAATAGCGCCATATAATAGCGACAAATATTAGCACCATATAATAGCGCGATATAATAGCGCCATATATTATAGCCCTATATAATAGCGCCAAATATAATAGAGCCAAATAATAGTGCCAAATAATTTCGCCAAATAATAGAGCCATATATTCATAGTAGTGCTAAATATCTTTTGGCTCCAAATATTCATAATAGCTCAAATAATAGCACCAAATAATAGCGCCAATAAAAGCGCCAAATAATAGCGCCAATAATAGCACTAATATTTTGTGCCAATATTTGGCGCTATTAGTTGGCACCAAATAATAGTGCCAATATTTTAACATTCAATAATAGCACCAAATATTCATAATAGCACGAAAATTTTAACATTCAATATACTTTTAGTTTTATTTTAACATTCAATATAATAGGGCCAAATATATTTTCAGTGTTATTTTAATATTCATAATAGCGCCAACATTTTAATAGCGACAAAATTTTAATAGCGCTAATAATAAAGCCAAATAATATCACCAAATAATAGCGCCAATATTTTAACATTCATTAATATCGACAAATATTCATAATAGCGCTAATATATTAAAAGCGGCAAATAATTGCGCCTAATAATAGCGCCAAATAATAGCGCCAAATAATTAAGCCAAATAACTGTGCCAAATATCTGCGCCAAATAATAGCGCCAAATAATAGCACCGTATAATAGAGCCAAATATTTTTTGGCGCCAAATATTCATAATAGCGCAAAAAAATAGCGCCAAAAAATAGCGCCAAAAAATAGCGTCATATAATAGCGCCAATAATAGAGCCAAAATATTCATAGCGGCAAATAATAGCACCAATATATTCATAATAGTGCCAATATATAATAGTGCCAAATAATAGCCCTAGTATATTCATAGTAGTGCAAATAATAGCGCCAATGTATTCATAGCGCCATTTATTCCTAATAGCGGCAATATATTTATTGCGCCAAATAATTGCGCCTAATAATAGCACCAAATAATTGCGCCAAATAATAGCGCCAATATTTTTACATTCATTAATATCGCCAAATATTCATAATAGCGCCAATATATTAATAGGGCCAAATAATTGCGCCTAACAATAGCGCCAAAAAATAGCGCCAAATAACTGCGCCAAATAAGAGCGCCAAATAATAGCGCCAAATAATAGCGCTAAATAATAGCATCATATAATAGCGCCAAATATTTTTTGGCACCAAATATTCATAATAAAGTAAAAAAATACCGCCAAAAAATAGCGCCAAAAAATAGCGCCAAATAATAGCGCCAAAAAATAACACCAATAATAGCGCCAATATATTCGCAGCGCCAAATAATAGCGCCAATATATTAATAATAGCGCCAATATATAATTGCGCCTAATAATAGCGCCAAATAATAGAACCAAATAATAGCGCTAAATATTTGCGCCAAATAACTACGCCAAATAATAGCACCCTATAATAGTGCCAAATATTTTTTTGCACCAAATATTCATAATAGCGCCAAAAAATAGTGCCAAAAAATAGCGCCAAATAATAGCGCCAATCATTGTGCCAAATAATAGCGCCAATATATTCCTAGCACTAAAAAATAGCACGAATATATTCATAATAGTGCCCATTTATAATAGCGACAAATAATAGGCCAATATATTTATAATAGTGCCAATAATATCGTCAATATATTCATAGCGCCATTTATTCATAATAGCGCCTATATATTTATAGCGCAAAATAATTGCGCCTAATAATAGCACCAAATAACAGCGCCAAATAATTGAGCCAAATAATTGTTCCAAATAAGTGCGCCAAATAATTGCTTAAAATAATTGTGCCTAATAACAGCACCAAATACTAGCTCCATATAATAGCGCCAAATATATAAATAGCACCAATATATTTAGCCAAATAATTGCACCAAATAATTGCGCCTAATAATAGAGTCAAATATTGTTTGGCGCCAAATATTAATAATAGCGCCAAATAATAATGCCAATAATAGCGTCAAATTATGGCATCAATAATCGTGCCAATATTTGGCGCCAATATTTTGCGCCAAATAATAGCGCCAATATTTAAACATTCAATAATCGCGCCAATAAAAGCGCCACTAACAGCACCAATAATAGCGCAAATAATGGCGCCAATATATCACGCCAATAATAGCGCCAATATATTCATAGCGCCATTTAATGGCGCCAAATAATAGCACCATATAATGGCGCTAAATATTAGCGCCATATAATAGTGCCATATAATAGCGCCATATAATCGCGCCATATAATAGCGCCAAATAATAGCGCCATATAATAGCGCCAAATATAATAGCGCCAAATAATCGCACCAGTATATACCGCCAATAATAGCGCCATTTAATAGGGACAAATAGTAGCGCCATATAATAGCGCCAAATATTAGGGCCATATAATAGGGTCATATAATAGCGCCAAATAATAGCGCCAGATATAATAGCGCCAAATAATAGCGCCAAATTATAGTGCCAAATAATATCGCCAAATAATAGCTCCAAATATTTGGCGCCAAATATTCATAATAGCGCAAAATAATAGTGCCAATAATAGCGCCAAATAATAGATCCAAATATTCATAATAGCACCAATTATTTGGCGCCATATATTCATTATAGTGCCAAATATTTTTTGGCGCCAAAAATTTATAATCGCGCCAAATAATAGTGCCAAATTATAGCTCTAATAAAAGCGCCAAATAATAACGTCAATAATAGCATCAATATTTGGCGCCAATAATATTTGGCGCAATTATTTGGCGCTATTATTTGGCGCCAAATAATAGCGCCAATATTTTAAACTTAAATAATAGCGCCAAATATTCATAATAGCGCCAAATATTCATAATAACGCCAATATTTTAACATTCAATATATTTTCAGTGTTATTTTAACATTCAATATAATAGCACCAAATATATTTTCAGTGTTATTTTAATATTCATAATAGCGCCAATATTTTAGTAGCACCAATATTTTACCATTCATTAATAGCGCCAAATATTTATAATAGTTCCAATATATTAATAGCGGCATATAAGTGCGCCTAAAAATAGTGCCAAATAATTGCGCCAATTATTTGCGCCAAATAACTGCTCCAAATAGTAGAGCCAAATAACAGCGCCAAATAATAGCGCCATATAATAGCGACAAATATTTTTTGGCGCAAAATATATATATATAGTACCAATATATTCATAGCGCCCAATAATAGCGCCAAATAATTGCGCCAAATAATTGCGCCAAATAATTTCGCCAAATAATTGCCCCAAATAAATGCGCCAAATAATTGCGCCAAATAATAGCGCCAAATAATAGCGCCAAATAACAGCGCCAAATAATAGCGCCATATAATAGCGCCAAATATTTTTTTGGCGTAAAATATATAAATAACACCAATATATCCATATCGCCAAATAATAGCGCCAAATAATTGCGCCAAATTATTATGCCAAATAATTGCATCTAACAATAGCGCCAAATAATAGCGCAAAATAATTGCGCAAAATAATTGCGCCAGATAATTACGCCAAATAAGTGCGCAAAATAATTTCGCCTAATAACAGCGGCACATAATAGCGCCATATAACAGCGCCAAATATTTTTTGGAGAAAAATATATAAATAGCGCCAAATAATGCCACCAAATATTTACGCCAAATAACTGCGCCAAATAATAGCGGCAAATAATACTACCAAATAATACCACCATATAATAGCGCCAAATATTTTTTGGCGCCAAATATTCATAATAGCGCCAAAAAATAGCGTCATATAATAACGCTAAATAATTGCACCTAATAATAGCGCCAAATAATAACACCATATAATAGTGCCAAATATTTTCTCACGCCAAATATTCACAATCGCGCCAAAATAATAGCGCCAATAATAGCGTCAAATTATGGTGCCAATAATCGCTCCAATATTTGGCGCTATTATTTTGCGCCAAATAATAGCGTCAAATTATGGCGCCAATAATCGCGCCAATATTTGGCGCTATTATTATGCACCAAATAATAGCGCCAATATTTAACCATTCAATAATAGCGCCAAAAAAGCGCCAATAACAGCACCAATAATAGCGCCAATAATAGCACCAATATATAGCGCCAATAATAGTGCCAATATATATTAATTGCGCCATTTAATAGCGCCAAACAATAGCGCCATATAATAGGGCCATATAATAGCGCCATATAATAGCGCCAAATAATAGCGCCATATAATAGCGCCAAATATAATAGCGCCAATATATATCCCCAATAATAGCGCCAATATATTCATAGTGCCATTTAATCGGGCCAAATAATAGCGCCATATAATAGCGGCAAATATCGGCGCCATATAATAGCACCAAATATTAGGGCCATATAATAGCGCCATATAATAGCGCCATATAATAGCGCCAAATATAATAGCGCCAAATAATAGTGCCAAATAATAGCGCCAAATAATATCGCCAAAAAATAGCACCAAATATTTGGTGCCAAATATTCATAATAGCGCCAAATAATAGCACCAAATAATAGTGCCAATAATAGCACCAAATAATAGAGTCAAATATTCATAATAGAACCAAATATTTGGCGCTGCCAAATATTCATAATAGCGCCAAATAGTAACGCCAAATTATAACGCTAATAAAAGTGCCAAATAATAGCGCCAATAAAAGTGCCAATATTTGGCGCCAATATTTGGCACCAATAATATTTGGCGTCAACATTTGGCGCCAGTATTTGGCGCTATTATTTGGCAGCAAATAATAGCGCTAATATTTTAACATTCAATAATAGCACCAATATTTTAACATTCAATATATTTTCATTGTTATTTTAACATTCAATATAATAGGTCCAAATATATTTTCTGTGTTAGTTTAATATTCATAATAGCGCCAATATTATAAAAGTTCCAATAATAGCACCAAATAAGAGTGCCAAATATTATTTGGTGCCAAATAATAGCGCAAAAATAATAGCGCTAAAAAATAGCGCCAATATTTTAACCTTTATTAATAGCGCCAAATATTCATAATAGTGCCAATATATTAATAGTGGCAAATAATTGCGCCTAATAATAGCGCCAAATAATTGCATCAAATATTTGCACCAAATATTTTTTGGTGCCAAATATTCATAATAGCGCCAAAAAATAGCGCAAAAAAAATATCGCAAAATAATAGCGCCAATCATAGCGCCAAATAATAGCGCCAATAATAGCTCCAATATATTCATAGCACCAAAAAATAGCACCTATATATTCATAATAGCATTAATATATTATAGCCCCAAATAATAGCGCCAGTATATTCATAATAGTGCCAATAATAGTGCCAATATATTAATAGCGCCATTAATTCATAATAGTGCCAATATATTTATAGCACCAAATAATTGTGCCTAATAATAGTGCCAAATTATTGTGCCAAATTATTGCTCCAAATAATAGTGCCAATATTTTAACATTCATTAATAACACCAAATATTCATAATAGTGCCAATATAATAATAGCGCAAATAAGTGCGCCAAATAATATCACCAAATAAGTGCGCCAAATATTTGATCCAAATACATGCGCCAAATAATAGTGGCAAAAAATAGCACCATATAATAGCGCCAAAATATTTTTTGGCGCCAAATGATCATAATAGCACCAAATAATAGCGCCAAATAATAGCACCAATAATAGCGTCAAATTATGGAGCCAATAATAGCACCAATATATTCATAGTGCCAAATAATAGCACCAATATATTCATAATAGCGCCAATATATAATAGCGCAAAATAATAGCACCAATATATTCATAATAGTGCCAATAATAGCGCTAATATATTCATAGCGCCATTTAATCATAGTAGAGCCAATATATTTATAGCGCAAAATAATTGCGCCTAATAATAGCCTTAAATAATAGCGCCAAATAATTGCGCAAAATAATTGCACCAAATAACAGCGCCAAATAATAGCGGCATATAATAGTGCCAAATATTTTTTGGCGGAAAATATATAAATAGCTCCAATTTAATGCCGCAAATATTTGCATCAAATAATTGCGCCAAATATTTGTACCAAATAATTGCGCCAAATACTTGCGCCTAATAATAGCATCAAATAATAGCGCCATATAAATCGCCAAATATTTTTGGGCGCCAAATATTCATAATACCGCCAAATAATAGCGCCAAATAATAGCACCAATAATAGCATCAAATTATGGTGCATATAATCGTGCCAATATTTGGCGCTATTATTTCACGCCAAATTATAGCACCAATATTTAAACATTCAATAATCACACCAATAAAAGCGCCATTAACAACACCAATAATCGCCCCAATAATAGCGCCAATATATTCATAGCACCAATTAATAGCGCCAAATAATAGCCCCATATAATAGCGCAAAATATTAGCGCCATATAATAGCGCCATATAATAGCGCCAAATCATAGGGCAATATAATAGCGCCAAATATAATAGGGCCAAATAATAGCGCCAATATAATTTCACCAAATATTAGTGTCATATAATAGCCACATATAATAGCGCAAATCATAGCGCCATATAATAGCACCAAATATAATAACACCAAATAATAGCGCCAATATATCGCGCCAATAATAGCGCCAATATATTCATAGCACCATTCAATAGGGCCAAATAATAGCACCATAAAATACCGCCAACTATTAGCGCCATATAATAGCGCTATATAATAGCACCATATAATAACGCCAAATAATAGTGTCATATAATAGCGCCAATTATAATAGCGGCACATAATAGCGTCAAATAATAGTGCCAAATCATATCGCCAAATAATAGCACCAAATATTTGGCACCAAATATTCATAATAGCGCTAAATAATAGCGTCAAATTATGGCACCAATATTCGCGCCAATATTTGGCGCTATTATTTTGCGCCAAATAATAGCGCTAATATTTAAACATTCAATAATAGAGCCAATAAAAGCACCAATAACAGCACCAATAATAGTGCCAATATATAGAACCAATAATAGTGCCAATATATTCATAGCGCCATTTAATAGCGCCAAACAATAGCGCCATATAATAGCGCCAAATATTAGCGCCATATAATAGTGCCATATAATAGCGCCATATAATAGCGCCAAATAATAGCGCCATATAATAGCGCCAAATATAATAGCACCAAATAATAGCGCCAATATATATCCCCAATAATGGCGCCATTATATTCATAGCGTCATTTAATAGGGCCAAATAACAGCGCCATATAATAGCGACAAATATTAGCGCCATATAATAGCGCCAAATATTAGCGCCATATAATAGCGCCAAATAATAGCGCCATATAATAGCGTCAAATATAATAGCGCCAAATAATAGTGCCAAATAATAGCGCCAAATAATATCGCCAAATAATAGCACCAAATATTTGGCGCCAAATATTCATAACAGCGCCAAATAATAGCGCTAAATAATAGCGCAAATAATAGCGCCAAATAATAGAGCCAAATATTTATAATAACTCCAAATATTTGGCGCCATATATTCATTGTAGCGCCAAATATTTTTTGGCGCCAAATATTCATAATAGCGCCAAATAATAATGCCAAATTATAACGCCAATAAAAGCACCAAATAATAGCGCTAATATTTAGCGCCAATATTTGGCACCAATAATATTTGGCGCCAATATTTGGCGCCAGTATTTGGCGCTATTATTTGGCACCAAATAACAGCACCAATATTTTAACATTCAATAATAGCGCCAAATATTCATAACAGCGCCAAAATTTTAACATTCAATATATTTTTAGTGTTATTTTAACATTCAATATAATAGTGCAAATTATATTTTCTGTGTTATTTTAATATTCATAATAGTGCCAATACTTTAATAGCGCCAATATTTTAATAGCGCCAATAATAACGCCAAATAATAGCGCCAAATATTATTTTGCACCAAATAATAGCGCCAAATATTATTTTGCGCGAAAAAATAGTGCTAATATTTTAACATTAATTAATAGCGCCAAATATTCATAATAGCACCAATATATTAATAGCGGCAAATAATTGCGCCTAACAACTGCACCAAATAATAGCGCCATATAATAGCGCCAAATATTTTTAGGCGCCAAATATTTTTAGGCGCAAAATATTCATAATAGCGCTAAAAAATAGCGCCAAAAAATAACACCATATAATAGCGCCAATAATAGCGCCAAATAATATCGCCAATAATAGCGCCAAATAATTGCGCCAATATATTCATAATAGCGCCAATATATAATAGCACTAAATAATAGCACCAATATATTCATAATAGTGCCAATAATAGCGCCAATAATAACGCCAATATATTCATAGCGCCATTTATTCATAATAGCGCCAATATATTTACAGCGCAAAATAATTACGCCTAATAATAGCACCAAATAATTGTGCCAAATAATTTCACCAAATAAATGCGCAAAATAATTGCACCTAATAACAACGCCAAATAATAGCGCCATATAATAGCGCCAAATTTTTTTTGGCAAAAAATATATAAATAACGCCAATATATTGCACCAAATAATTGCGCCAAATAATTGCGTCAAATTATAGCCCCTAATAATAGCGCCAAATAATAGCGCCATATAATTGGGCCATATATTTTTTGGCGCCAAATATTCATAATGGTGCCAAATAATGGCGCCAAATAATAGCGCCAAATAATAGATCCAATAATGGCATCAAATTATGGCGACAATAATAGCGCCAATATTTAAACATTCAATAATAGTGCCAATAAAAGCGCCAATAATTGCACCAATGATAGCACGAATGATAGCGCCAATATATAGCGCCAATATATTCATAGAGCCATTTAATAGCACCAAATAATGGCGCCATATAATATCGCCAAATATTAGCCCCATATAATAGCACAATATAATTGCGTCAAATAATAGCTTCATATAATAGCGCCAATATATTCATAGCACCATTTCATAGGGCCAAATAATAGCACCATATAATAGCGCCAAATATTAATGCCATATAATTGCGCCATATAATTGCGCCAAATAATAGCGTCATATAATAGCGCCAAATATAATAGCGCCAATTAATAGCACCAAATAATAGCGCTAAATAATATCACCAAATAATAGCGCCAAATAATAGTGCCAAATATTCATAATAGCGCCAAATATTTGGCACCATATATTCATAGTAGCGCCAAATATTTTTTGGCGCCAAATATACATAATAGCGCCAAATAATAGCGCCAAATTATAGTGCCAATAAAAGCGCCAAATAATGGCGCCAATATTTGGTGCCAATATTTGGCACCAATAATATTTGGCGCCAATATTTGTTGCTATTATTTGACGCCAAATAATAGCGCCAATATTTTAACATTCAATAATAGAGCCAAATATTCATAATAGCGCCAATATTTTAAAATTTAATATATTTTCAGTGTTATTTTAACATTCCATATAATAGAGCCAAATATATTTTCAGTGTTATTTTTATATTCATAATTGTGCCAATATTTTAATAGCACCAATAATAGCGCCAAATAAGAGCGCCAAATATTATTTGGCGCCAAATAATTGCGCATAATAATAGCACCAAAAAATAGCGCCAATATTTTAACCTTCATTAATAGCGCCAAATATTCATAATAGAGCCAATATATTAATAGCGGAAAATAATTGTGCCTAATAATAGCACAAAATAATTGCGCCAAATATTTTTTAGCGCCAAATATTCATAATAGAGCCAAAAAATAGCGCAAAAAAATAGCGCCATATAATGGCGCCAATAATAGTGCAAAATAATAGCACCAATATATTCATAGCGCCATTTAATAAGGCCAAATAATAGCGTCATAAAGTAGCGCCAAATATTAGCGCCATATAATAGCACTATATAATAGCGCCATATAATGACCCCAAATAATTGTGCCATATAATAGCACCAATTATAATAGCGGCACATAATAGCGTCAGATAATATCGCCAAATAATATCGCCAAATAATAGCACCAAATATTTGGGGCCAAATTTTCATAATAGCGCCAAACAATAGCATCAAATTACGGCGTCAATAATCACGTCAATATTTGGCGCTATTATTTTGCGCCAAATAATAGCGCAAATATTTAAACATTCAATAATAGCACCAATAAAAGCACCAATAATAGCACCAATAATAGAGCAAATAATAGCGCCAATATATAGCATCAATAATAGTGCCAATATATTCATAGTGTCATTTAATAGCGCCAAACAATAACGCCATATAATAGAGCCAAATATTAGTGCCATATAATAGTGCCATATAATAGCGCCATATAATAGCGCCAAATAATAGCGCCATATAATAGTGCCAAATATAATAGTGCCAAATAATAGCGCCAATATATATCCCCAATAATAGCGCCAATATATTCATAGCGTCATTTAATAGGGCCAAATAATAGTACCATATAATAGCGACAAATATTAGCGCCATATAATAGTGCGAAATATTAGTTCCATATAATAGCACCAAATAATAGCACCATATAATAGCTTTAAATATAATAGCGCCAAATAATAGTGCCTAATAATAGCGCCAAATAATATCGTCAAATAATAGCACCAAATATTTGGCGCCAAATATTCATAATAGCGCCAAATAATAGCGCCAATAATAGTGCCAAATAATAGAGCCCAATATTCATAATAGCACCAAATATTTGGCGCCATATATTCATTGTAGCGCCAAATAGTTTTTGGCGCCAAATATTCATAATAGCGCCAAATAATAACGCCAAATTATAACGCCAAATATTCACAATAGCGCCAAAAATAGCACCAAAAAATATCACCAAAAATAGCGCCAATAATAGCACCAAATAATAGAGCCAATAATAGCGCCAATATATTCATAGCGCCAAATAATAGCGCGAATATATTCATAATAGTGCCAATATATAATAGCACCAAATAATAGCACAAATATATTCATAATAGTTCCAATAATAGCGCCAATAATAACTCCAATATATTCATAGCGCCATTTATTCATAATAGCACCAATATATTTATAGCACAAAATAATTGCGCCTAATAATAGCGCAAAAAAATAGCGCCAAATAATTTTGCCAAATAATTGCACCAAATAAATGCGCAAAATAATTGCACCTAATAACAGCGCCAAATAATAGCACCATATAATAGTGCCAAATATTTTTTGGCACAAAATATAAAAATAACGCCAATATATTGCACCAAATAATTGTGCCAAATAATTGCACCAAATTATTGCGCCTAATAATAGCGCCAAATAATAGCGCCATATAATTCGGCCATATATTTTTTAGTGCCAAATATTCATAATGGCGCCAAATAATGGCGCCAAATAATAGCGCCAAATAATAGAGCCAATAATAGCGTCAAATTATAGCGCCAATAATCGCAGCAATATTTGGCAACAATCTTTGGCGCCAAATAATAGCGCCAATATTTAAACATTAAATAATAGCACCAATAAAATCGCGAATAATTGCACCAATGATAGCGCCAATGATAGCGGAAATATATAGCGCCAATATATTCATAGAGCCATTTAATAGCACCAAATAATGGCGCCATATAATAACATCATATAATAGCGCCAATATATTCATAGCGCCATTCCATTGGGCCAAATAATAGCACCATATAATAGCGCCAAATATTTACGCCATATAATAGCGCCATATAATAGTGCCAAATAATAGGGCCATATAATAGCGCAAATATAATAGCGCCAAATAATAGCACCAAATATTTGGCGCCATATATTCATAGTAGCGCCAAATATTTTTTGGCGCCAAATATCCATAATAGTGCCAAATAATAGCGCCAATTTATAGCGCTAATAAAAGCACCAAATAATACCGCCAATATTTGGTGCCAATATTTGGCGCTAATAATATTTGGTGTAATGGCCCGGACCTCTCTGGTCCATTACTTTGTGAAATGTTGGTGTTGGAGGTGTTCCGGGAGGTCAAGGGGACTTATCCCCAACACTTTGCCAATTTTCTAGTTCTGTGAACAGTGTTTCCAGTTTTATGAACAGTAACAGATCAGTGAGACAGATCAGTTTCACGGATCGGTGAGACAGATCAGTTTCACAGATCAGTGAGACAGATCAGTTTCACAGATCAGTGAGACAGATCAGTTTCACAGATCGGTGAGACAGATCAGTTTCACAGATCGGTGAGACAGATCAGTTTCACAGATCGGTGAGACAGATCGGTGAGACAGATCGGTGAGACAGATTGGTGAGACAGATCGGTGAGACAGATCGGTGAGACAGATCGGTGAGACAGATCGGTGAGACAGATCGGTGAGACAGATCGGTGAGACAGATCGGTGAGACAGATCGGTGAGACAGATCAGTTTCACAGATCGGTGAGACAGATCGGTGAGACAGATCGGTGAGACAGATCGGTGAGACAGATCGGTGAGACAGATCGGTGAGACAGATCGGTGAGACAGATCGGTGAGACAGATCGGTGAGACAGATCGGTGAGACAGATCGGTGAGACAGATCGGTGAGACAGATCGGTGTGACAGATCAGTTTCACAGATCAGTTTCACAGATCGGTGTGACAGATCAGTTTCACAGATCAGTTTCACAGATCGGTGTGACAGATCAGTTTCACAGATCAGTTTCATGTACAGTAACGGTGGGTGAACAGTGTTTCCAGACTCCTACAGTTTTGCCCCTTTTGACGTTTCCTTTGACGTAAAATACATTTAAAGCCTTATTTTAAGGGCTCTTAAGGCCGTTTCAAATGCCATAAGTCCTATATTAATTATTCCTAAGTCTTGGAATGTTTTACGTGGTCAAACCGCGTGGGTTAATGCGATCCGTTTTTAATGGAGAATTAACCGGATCTTAAACCATCACCTCGTAAAATCTTAAAAAGGGACGAGATATCATTCTTCCTGGTTCTTTCCCTTTGTTCTCGATTAAGAGGCACTAGAACCTTTCAATCCTTTCCTTAGGAGTTGCACAAACAACCCTTACTCCTAGGATCAATCCCGTTCTGTTGGATGCAACCAAGCCGTGTCGATCATTCTTCCACATAAGTTGTCGCGAGGGGAGGATCGTGACCTGCTGTGTGGATAAAGGACGTCAAGAACTCTTCGAGGTAGGGGATTCATGGCTTCTCTAATTGTATATGTGCAATCGTAGAATTAGCATGATTTATCTCTTTGGATCACAATGAAATTGACCTAATTAAATACTTAAACCGGATTAAAATAATTGGTTGATCGCATGCTGTTGCTTTATACCGTGATGACGGTTTGCCTCATGTTTTCCTAGATATAGTGATATCTATGTTTCTTTGACTTTGTTGTTCGTTCATGATGGAAATTGATAATGAACGTAAAGCCGGAATAAGTTGTTGATTAATTGGCTAAAGATAAAGAGGCATGTAAATTAATCTGGTTGTTGTCGTTGTTGTAGTTGTTCTAATTTGAGGATAATCAAATTAGGGAAGTAAGCATGGTTATTTAATTGTGATAGCTTACTGATTAGGTATCCATGATTGGAACCTACGAATAACAAATCTGCTAATTCAATATGGTTTAGAGAACAGATTATGTTGGAATTTCAAAAAGGGTTCTGAGTTACCCTCTTGTTTGTTAAAGGGCCGAGAGCCCATTTTGTGATGTTTGTTTTCCTGCTGCTTGTGCTGTGATGTGAGCCTGGATGGTTGTTGTGATATGTGGAGGCATGGAGGCCTTATAGTTGTGGCAGCGGATGATGCCTAGTGTGGCGAGATGCATCGGTTTATGCATATGGGTGTCGGGGAGGACACCAAGGGTGATGGTATGAGATGAATGTGATGGTTTGATGTTGGTGGTTGGTTTGATTGTTTATCTTCTTTACTTTTCCCCACTGCTCAAGGCAGCTGGTCTTGCTTACCCTCTTTCCGAAGGAGGCGAATACACGCGGGGTATGCCACGTGCTTTCCGTGTTTAGCCTCTCGATGGAGGATGGGTCTATGCTCTTTCTATAGGCGGCAAAGACTCGACGGGTAGTATATCTACTCACCGTGTTGAGCCTCCTTTGTGTTTAGAAGCATAGGATGTTTTTCTAGAATGCCTGGGAATGTGGAAAAGTATTTCTGTAATGAATGTTTTATTAAAGGGTGAAAATCCACGGGGATGGAGATGCTGGAATTTAAAGGTGATGTGAATCTTAAAAAGGAGCAGTTGTTTTTGAAAGTGACGCCATTTCAGTTAAATGGGGAATTGTTCAATCTTAATTAATGCTTAAAGAATTAACTAATGTACAGTGGAACTGATAAATGAGAATGGAGTAATCTAATAAAGCTCTTCAATTGGTTGTGTGCTTATAGGATACCTAGTCTTAGAAGTAGCAGCCTGGAGTCTGAGAGACGTTAGCTGCAGTTGTATCTAAGACTAGGTAATGCCCATAGTGTGGATGTGAGTTACTTATATACTCTGTACTTTTTGTGTTTCTATACGCTACTCCACCCTGTCGGTAAGGGCAACTGACACCCCGGGGATTCTGAGCCCTGGGGGGGTGTTTTCCCCAACATTCTGATGGGAGGTTGAATGGCTGACTACCCCCTTTGGCCCCGCTCTCTTCTCTTGGTAGATCTTAGTGCTGGTAGGCACAGTGGTTAGTTTTACCCATATATGTGTGTAGAGGGCTGTAATGGCTTGTGGTTATTTCACACACATATATTCTGGATATAGTATCCTATGGACTACTATAGGTGTAACGTGTATAGGCTGTGATGGCTTGAGGATCCTTACTCGGTGTATGGGCTGTAATGGCTTGAGGTATAATACCCGACGTATGATACACGTTATGCGAGCTGTGGTGGCTCCCGGAAACTACCTGGTTACTTTTGGTTGTGAGGATTGTGTGGATCTTAGCCCAGGTGTCTGCGGGCAAGCCGATGTGGTGCACGTGGTGCAGATTGTGGAGCTTGACCCATGTTGATACGGGCAAGCCTTTGGAGAGAGATGCACAGGACGTATGTCGTTGGGGCAAAGCGGCAAACTAGTGGGGAAGTAGTAGCGGGGTACCCTTGATATTCTTTACTACATGCTATATTCTTGTATGCGTTACTTGGTGAGAGTAGCCTTGGTGAGGTTGGGAACATAGTATACCTGTTTAGGTGACGAGTTAGTTTCACTTGTTGTTCACTGGGCTTTAGCATGCTTTCTTTACTTTTGCACGAGAGTCTTGGGGAGGATCCTACTGAGTATACTGTTATACTCACCCTATGTACATATAAACTGTTTTTCAGGTCACTTGGAGCAGGTTGGAGATCAAGCTGGTTACTACTAGCTTGCGGTTGGAGGAGGAGCTGTTCGGGCTTGTGGTCGCTATCGTTTTACTTTCTTTTGGGTACTTTTAGTTTCCCCTTTCAGTTGTAGTACTTTTGCATGACATTTCATATATGTACTTGGGTTTCTTTTACATTTCAGTTATGAGTTGGAGTTGGTTGGATTCTATTCTATCTCTCTCTTCTGCATGTGTTCTCTTAGAGGGTAATGCCTCCCATTTGTGTGTGTATTATACCCTCGGTGCTAGTCGCCAACCCGGGGCCTACTGGAGGCGGGACTCGGGGGTCATTATCTCCCTTTTCACATTGCCGGCCCAGGAGGGGTACACTTTGTGGGGAGGGGGTCGTGACAGAGTGGTATCAGAGGTCTGGTCGAGGGATAGGATGGAGTTTGGAGTTAGGCACAGGTGAGGATGCATGGGATGGTAGGGCAATGGTGTCATTCATGTTTAGCAAGTGGGGTAAACACTGGATACCGGCAGAGACATAGGCGTTCAGGGCCCCCTATGATCTGTTGCACGGACCTTTAAGTTTACGATGGCTACTAAACAAAGTGATACTGGTTGCAGGGTAGAGACCTAGGAAAGGATCATGCATCATTATTCTTTGCGCCTGTGTTTGAATGGGTAGACCTTGGGATAGGTAACCTAAAATTAATAAAACAAAATAATTAATTAATTAATGTTGAGTCTTCCATATTCCAGGCTTAGGAGCTCTAACGATTGTTATTTTACAGGTATGGCTCCAGGTCGGCGTCCCCGTCAGGTTTGCGCAGAAGGTGCCCAGCAGGCTGTTCCAGCAGATCGCCGCCGGTTAGAGGTTGACGACGATGACACTTGGAGGAAGACACTCCGAGAGTTTCAGCGCCAGAGTCTACAGAAGTACGAGGGCTCCGTTTCAGATGCAGTCACAGAAGACTGGTTAGAGGAGGTCGAGATAGGCTTCAGTTTGATTCGTGCTCGGAAGGAACACTGGGTGTCCTTGGTTGTGACGATGTTGCGTGGAGCAGCGAGACAGTGGTGGTTCTTGTTCCTCGGGGATCGTGAGGAGTCAGCGATCTCATGGGAGGAGTTTCGAGACAGGTTTAGAGTCGAGTTTCTTTCTTCGACTGCGAAGGCATCCAGTCGCCAGGAGCTTCTTACCCTTCGACAGGGGAGCTCCAGTGTTCGAGAGTTTGGAATCCGTTTCAGGAACCTTCTACGATATGGTTCAGACCTGTTACCAGATGATGAGGCCAGGGCGAGGCATTTCGAGGAGGCTTTGCGTCCAGAGATCCAGCGCCAGGTCACCCCATTTATGCTGAAGACATATCTTGAGGTGCTGGCGAGGGCAGAGGTTGTTGAGAGGACTTTGGCTAGGACCGGATCGTCACGAGAGGGGAATCGTCATGATTCCTCAAGAAGCAGAGTTGTGGTCCGGGGTTCCCGGTTTTCAGGACAGAAGAGTTTCCGTTCACCTGGGGGTAGGTCCCGGCCCTTCCCATCTCATTTCTCCGGAGGTAGCAACTCTCAGACCTATGCCAAGGGATCAGGCGCTTGTTTTTCTTGTGGTGGGCGTAGTCATCAGCAGCGGGAGTGCCCAACTTTTCAGAGCAGCCATCGTGCACCAGGCGCTCCACTCCAGGTTCCTCCGTTGAGGCAGTTCCAGCCGAGGCAACAGCAGCAGGTTGCACCAGCTTTAGATCACCAGAGGGTAGATGGAGCAGGCAGAGGACAGCCCCATGACGCTCCCCGTCCTCAGAGAGCAGAGCGCGGCCGTGGTGGTGGTCGTCATCAGGGTCAGAGAGGTCGTGGAGGTGGTCGTGGTCAGCTTCATGCTCTAGCGTTGCCAGCTCCAGGCGAGCCAGACGTCGTCCGAGGTACCCTTTGCTTGTTTTCTACCTTGGTGTATGCCTTGTTTGATTCCGGAGCGACACACTCCTTTATATCCCCTACCCTTGTCCACGCTTTGGGACTTGAGGTAGAGAGGCTTCCAGTGCCCTTGGCGTTGACTACGCCAGTTGGAGGTCGAGCTAGCTTGTTTGAAGTATGTAGAGACTGTGAGCTAGTGTTGGGGCAGCACCGCTCTTGGGGAGATTTCCTATGTTTACGAATACAACCATATGATGTCATCCTCGGCATGGATTGGTTGTATTCGGTGCAGGCTATTGTGGATTGCTACAGGAAGAAGGTCGTTTTCTTTGATGAAGATGGAGAGGAAGTAGTGTTTGTTGGTGAGAGAGATCCTCGGATGAGTCATAGACGAGTTTCATCCTTATCATCCATGATGGCTGGGATGATGCTGAGTTCTTCAGAGGTTCAACAGCTGGCGTTTCCTAGGGTCGTAGAAGAGTACCCTGATGTCTTTCCAGAAGAGGTTGTATCCTTACCCCCTCGACGGAAGATCGAGTTTGGGATCGAGCTACAGCCAGGGGCGTCTCCCATCTCTATGTCTCCATATAGGATGGCCCCTTCTGAGTTACGAGAGCTACGTATTCAGCTCGATGGTCTATTGCAGTGTGGTTTTGTTCGGCCAAGTGTGTCACCGTGGGGTGCACCAGTCTTGTTCGTGAAAATGGCTGATGGCAGTTTGCGGTTGTGCGTCGATTATCGTCGCTTAAACAAAGTGACAATAAAGAACCGTTATCCTCTCCCGCGGATTGATGACCTATTCGATCAACTGAAGGGTGCAAGTTGGTTTTCAAAGATCGACTTGCGGTCAGGATATCATCAGATGCGTGTAAAGGATGAGGATATCCCGAAGACTGCTTTCCGCTGTCGTCATGGGCATTATGAGTTTGTTGTAATGCCATTCGGCGTGACAAATGCTACAGCTGTTTTCATGGGGTTGATGAATGCTGTGTTCCGTGAATTCTTGGACAAGTTTGTTGTGGTTTTCATTGACGACATCCTTGTGTACTCCACATCTGAAGAAGATCATGCAGAACATCTACGAGCTGTTTTGGGAGTTCTTCGTCAACATCGGTTGTTTGGGAAGTTGTCCAAGTGTGAGTTCTGGGCTCGAGAAGTTCGTTTCTTGGGACATGTTGTGTCCCAACAGGGAGTAGCTGTGGATCCTTCGAAGATAGAAGCAGTGGTGTCTTGGCCAGCCCCCAAGACCGTGTCAGAGGTGCGAAGTTTCCTTGGTCTCGCAGGCTATTATAGGAGGTTTGTGGCTAATTTCTCCCGAGTTGCGACTCCTCTGACAGCTTTGACCAGGAAGGATCAAGCGTTCATATGGACTGATCAGTGTCAGACAGCTTTCGAGTATCTAAAGGAGAAGTTGGTAAGTGCTCCAGTCCTTTGTCTTCCAACGGAGGGAGTCCAGTTTGATGTTTTCTGTGATGCTTCACATCTGGGGCTAGGCTGTGTTCTCATGCAGCAGAGGTCAGTTGTTTCTTATGGGTCTCGGCAGTTGCGTCCCCATGAACGCAACTATGCCACCCATGATCTTGAGTTGGCAGCCGTGGTGTTTGCGCTGAAGTTGTGGAGACATTACCTCATTGGAGAGCGCTTTGTGGTTTTCACCGATCATAAGAGTTTGAGGTATGTTTTCTCTCAGCGGGATTTGAACTTGCGGCAGCGTCGGTGGATGGAGTTCTTGCAGGAATACGACTTCGAAATATCGTATACACCTGGGAAGGGAAATGTTGTTGCTGATGCACTGAGCCGAAAGTCCCGTAATGATGTTGTGCGTGAATCTGGTGATTCCTGGAGAGGGATGGAAGAGCTAGCAGCTTTGCATCTTGATATAGGAGAAGTTGGAGGAAGAGGTTGTCTTTTCCAGATGACGGTGCAGTCATCCCTGATGCAAAAGGTGGAAGAGTCTCAGTTGGGTGATCTAGAGGTGGAAGTTTTAAGAGACAGAGTTGTTTGTGGGGAGGCCCCTGATGGTTGGTCAGAGGATGAACAACACCGAGTGTTGTATCATGAGAGGCTTTTTGTTCCCCTGGCGATGCGCGAGACTGTTCTCCGAGAGATCCATAGCTCGCCCTTAGCTGTACATCCTGGTGTGACGAAGATGTATCGATCCTTGAGGAGTCAGTTTTGGTGGCCTGGGCTGAAGCGTTCAGTTGCAGAATGTGTGTCTCGATGTTTAGTCTGCCAGAAGGTGAAGGCCGAACACCGTGTACCTGGTGGTCTTCTCCAGCACTTAGAGATTCCTCAGTGGAAGTGGGAGGACATCTCAATGGACTTTGTTACAGGTTTACCTCGAGCTCCGGGAGGACATGATGCTATATGGGTGGTAGTGGATCGTTTAACTAAATCGGCCCACTTCATAGCAATCAAGGAGTCGAGCTCAGTGGGGGTTTTGTCGAGGCAGTATCTGGAGGAGGTGGTGAGGCTTCACGGAGTTCCTAAGACGATCATTTCTGATCGAGACCCTCGTTTTACCTCGCGGGTGTGGAGAGGTCTCCAGCATGCTTTTGGCTCTCAACTATGCCTTAGCACTGCTTTTCATCCTCAAACGGATGGTCAGACAGAGCGAACCATCCAAACTCTTGAAGACATGTTGCGCTCTTGTGTTCTTGATTTTGGAGGTTCATGGGTGAAACACTTACCTTTGGTAGAGTTCGCTTACAATAATAGTTTTCACTCTACCATCGGCATGGCACCGTTTGAAGCCTTGTATGGCCGGCCATGCCGTTCTCCGTTGTGCTGGACTGGGGTCGGAGAGTCAGCAATTCTCGGACCAGAACTAGTGCAGAATACGACGGAGATGGTTCAAGTGATTCGTGAGAGGATGAAGACAGCACAAGATCGTCAGAAATCTTATGCGGATCAAAGAAGGAGACCCTTAGAGTTTAATGTTGGGGATCATGTGTTTCTGAAGGTGACTCCCTGTCGTGGGCAGCGAAGGTTTGGTCGCGGAAGTAAGCTTTCTCCCCGTTTTGTTGGGCCTTTCGAGGTGTTAGCTCGTGTTGGAGCTGTGGCATATCGAGTAGCACTTCGCCCTCGGATGAGTCGGATACATGATGTTTTTCATGTATCGCAGCTCCGTCATTATCTTCATGATGAATCTCATGTTATCGATTGGGGAGAGATCGATATTGATGATGATGCAACCTTCGAGGAGCGACCTGTGGAGATCCAAGACCACAAGGAGAAGGTGTTGCGTGGGCGTTCTATTCCTTTAGTTCGTGTCTTGTGGCGACACGGTGGCATGGAGGAGAGTACCTGGGAGCGTGAGTCACAGATACGTGCTCAGTACCCAGAGTTGTTTAATGTTTAACTCCTTTCATGTAATGATGTTTTCTCTGTGGTTGGACCTTTCATGTTTTGTTTATGTACCTTTGATGTGATGTTGTGAATGAATTGTTTGGGTATGGATTGTTTGTTCCTGGATGTCATAGTTTTGTTCCAGCTTTCGAACAACTCATGGTGGTTTTCCCCTGAGAGGTATCTTATGGGGTGGTTGTTCGGACCCCTCTTTTCTTCTGGGTTGGTTTTTAATTCTCGAGGACGAGAATGTTTTGAGAGGTATCTAATGTAATGGCCCGGACCTCTCTGGTCCATTACTTTGTGAAATGTTGGTGTTGGAGGTGTTCCGGGAGGTCAAGGGGACTTATCCCCAACACTTTGCCAATTTTCTAGTTCTGTGAACAGTGTTTCCAGTTTTATGAACAGTAACAGATCAGTGAGACAGATCAGTTTCACGGATCGGTGAGACAGATCAGTTTCACAGATCAGTGAGACAGATCAGTTTCACAGATCAGTGAGACAGATCAGTTTCACAGATCGGTGAGACAGATCAGTTTCACAGATCGGTGAGACAGATCAGTTTCACAGATCGGTGAGACAGATCGGTGAGACAGATCGGTGAGACAGATCGGTGAGACAGATCGGTGAGACAGATCGGTGAGACAGATCGGTGAGACAGATCGGTGAGACAGATCGGTGAGACAGATCGGTGAGACAGATCGGTGAGACAGATCAGTGTCACAGATCGGTGAGACAGATCGGTGAGACAGATCGGTGAGACAGATCGGTGAGACAGATCGGTGAGACAGATCGGTGAGACAGATCGGTGAGACAGATCGGTGAGACAGATCGGTGAGACAGATCGGTGAGACAGATCGGTGAGACAGATCGGTGAGACAGATCGGTGTGACAGATCAGTTTCACAGATCAGTTTCACAGATCGGTGTGACAGATCAGTTTCACAGATCAGTTTCACAGATCGGTGTGACAGATCAGTTTCACAGATCAGTTTCATGTACAGTAACGGTGGGTGAACAGTGTTTCCAGACTCCTACAGTTTTGCCCCTTTTGACGTTTCCTTTGACGTAAAATACATTTAAAGCCTTATTTTAAGGGCTCTTAAGGCCGTTTCAAATGCCATAAGTCCTATATTAATTATTCCTAAGTCTTGGAATGTTTTACGTGGTCAAACCGCGTGGGTTAATGCGATCCGTTTTTAATGGAGAATTAACCGGATCTTAAACCATCACCTCGTAAAATCTTAAAAAGGGACGAGATATCATTCTTCCTGGTTCTTTCCCTTTGTTCTCGATTAAGAGGCACTAGAACCTTTCAATCCTTTCCTTAGGAGTTGCACAAACAACCCTTACTCCTAGGATCAATCCCGCTCTGTTGGATGCAACCAAGCCGTGTCGATCATTCTTCCACATAAGTTGTCGCGAGGGGAGGATCGTGACCTGCTGTGTGGATAAAGGACGTCAAGAACTCTTCGAGGTAGGGGATTCATGGCTTCTCTAATTGTATATGTGCAATCGTAGAATTAGCATGATTTATCTCTTTGGATCACAATGAAATTGACCTAATTAAATACTTAAACCGGATTAAAATAATTGGTTGATCGCATGCTGTTGCTTTATACCGTGATGACGGTTTGCCTCATGTTTTCCTAGATATAGTGATATCTATGTTTCTTTGACTTTGTTGTTCGTTCATGATGGAAATTGATAATGAACGTAAAGCCGGAATAAGTTGTTGATTAATTGGCTAAAGATAAAGAGGCATGTAAATTAATCTGGTTGTTGTCGTTGTTGTAGTTGTTCTAATTTGAGGATAATCAAATTAGGGAAGTAAGCATGGTTATTTAATTGTGATAGCTTACTGATTAGGTATCCATGATTGGAACCTACGAATAACAAATCTGCTAATTCAATATGGTTTAGAGAACAGATTATGTTGGAATTTCAAAAAGGGTTCTGAGTTACCCTCTTGTTTGTTAAAGGGCCGAGAGCCCATTTTGTGATGTTTGTTTTCCTGCTGCTTGTGCTGTGATGTGAGCCTGGATGGTTGTTGTGATATGTGGAGGCATGGAGGCCTTATAGTTGTGGCAGCGGATGATGCCTAGTGTGGCGAGATGCATCGGTTTATGCATATGGGTGTCGGGGAGGACACCAAGGGTGATGGTATGAGATGAATGTGATGGTTTGATGTTGGTGGTTGGTTTGATTGTTTATCTTCTTTACTTTTCCCCACTGCTCAAGGCAGCTGGTCTTGCTTACCCTCTTTCCGAAGGAGGCGAAGACACGCGGGGTATGCCACGTGCTTTCCGTGTTTAGCCTCTCGATGGAGGATGGGTCTATGCTCTTTCTATAGGCGGCAAAGACTCGACGGGTAGTATATCTACTCACCGTGTTGAGCCTCCTTTGTGTTTAGAAGCATAGGATGTTTTTCTAGAATGCCTGGGAATGTGGAAAAGTATTTCTGTAATGAATGTTTTATTAAAGGGTGAAAATCCACGGGGATGGAGATGCTGGAATTTAAAGGTGATGTGAATCTTAAAAAGGAGCAGTTGTTTTTGAAAGTGACGCCATTTCAGTTAAATGGGGAATTGTTCAATCTTAATTAATGCTTAAAGAATTAACTAATGTACAGTGGAACTGATAAATGAGAATGGAGTAATCTAATAAAGCTCTTCAATTGGTTGTGTGCTTATAGGATACCTAGTCTTAGAAGTAGCAGCCTGGAGTCTGAGAGACGTTAGCTGCAGTTGTATCTAAGACTAGGTAATGCCCATAGTGTGGATGTGAGTTACTTATATACTCTGTACTTTTTGTGTTTCTATACGCTACTCCACCCTGTCGGTAAGGGCAACTGACACCCCGGGGATTCTGAGCCCTGGGGGGGTGTTTTCCCCAACATTCTGATGGGAGGTTGAATGGCTGACTACCCCCTTTGGCCCCGCTCTCTTCTCTTGGTAGATCTTAGTGCTGGTAGGCACAGTGGTTAGTTTTACCCATATATGTGTGTAGAGGGCTGTAATGGCTTGTGGTTATTTCACACACATATATTCTGGATATAGTATCCTATGGACTACTATAGGTGTAACGTGTATAGGCTGTGATGGCTTGAGGATCCTTACTCGGTGTATGGGCTGTAATGGCTTGAGGTATAATACCCGACGTATGATACACGTTATGCGAGCTGTGGTGGCTCCCGGAAACTACCTGGTTACTTTTGGTTGTGAGGATTGTGTGGATCTTAGCCCAGGTGTCTGCGGGCAAGCCGATGTGGTGCACGTGGTGCAGATTGTGGAGCTTGACCCATGTTGATACGGGCAAGCCTTTGGAGAGAGATGCACAGGACGTATGTCGTTGGGGCAAAGCGGCAAACTAGTGGGGAAGTAGTAGCGGGGTACCCTTGATATTCTTTACTACATGCTATATTCTTGTATGCGTTACTTGGTGAGAGTAGCCTTGGTGAGGTTGGGAACATAGTATACCTGTTTAGGTGACGAGTTAGTTTCACTTGTTGTTCACTGGGCTTTAGCATGCTTTCTTTACTTTTGCACGAGAGTCTTGGGGAGGATCCTACTGAGTATACTGTTATACTCACCCTATGTACATATAAACTGTTTTTCAGGTCACTTGGAGCAGGTTGGAGATCAAGCTGGTTACTACTAGCTTGCGGTTGGAGGAGGAGCTGTTCGGGCTTGTGGTCGCTGTCGTTTTACTTTCTTTTGGGTACTTTTAGTTTCCCCTTTCAGTTGTAGTACTTTTGCATGACATTTCATATATGTACTTGGGTTTCTTTTACATTTCAGTTATGAGTTGGAGTTGGTTGGATTCTATTCTATCTCTCTCTTCTGCATGTGTTCTCTTAGAGGGTAATGCCTCCCATTTGTGTGTGTATTATACCCTCGGTGCTAGTCGCCAACCCGGGGCCTACTGGAGGCGGGACTCGGGGGTCATTATCTCCCTTTTCACATTGCCGGCCCAGGAGGGGTACACTTTGTGGGGAGGGGGTCGTGACATTTGGCGCCAATATTTGGCACCAATAATATTTGGCGCCAATATTTGGTGCTATTATTTGGCGCCAAATAATAGCGCCAATATTTTAACATTCAATAATAGCCCCAAATATTCACAATAGCGCCAATATTTTAACATTCAATATATTTTCAGTGTTATTTTAACATTCCATATAATAGAGCCAAATATATTTTCAGTGTTATTTTAATATTTATAATTGTGCCAATATTTTAATAGCGCCAATAATAGCACCAAAAAAGAGTGCCAAATATTATTTAGCGCCAAATAATTGGGCATAATAATAGCGCCAAAAAATAGCTCCATTATTTTAACCTTTATTAATAGTGCCAAATATTCATAATAGCACCATATAATAGATCCAAATAACCATGCCAATATATAGCGCTAATATATTCATAGCGCCATTTAATAGGGCCAAATAATAGCACCATATAATAGCGCCATATAATAGCGTCAAATAACAGTGCCAAATAATAGCGCTAAATAATATCATCAAATAATAGCACCAAATATTTGGCGCCAAATATTCATAATAGCGCCAAATAATAGGGCCAATAATAGCGCCAAATAATATCGCCAAAAAATAGCACCAAATATTTGGCGCCAAATATTCATAATAGTGCCAAATAATAGCGCCAAATATTCATAATAGTGCCAAATATTTAGCGCCATATATTCATAGTAGCGCCAAATATTTTTTGCCGCCAAATATCCATAATACCGTCGAATAATATTGCCAAATAAAAGCGCCAAATAATAGCGCCAATATTTGGCACCAATATATGTCACCAATAATATTTGCCGCCAATATTTGGGGATATTATTTGGCGCCAAATAATAGCGCCAATATTTTAACATTCAATAATAGCGCCAAATACTCATAATAGCGCCAATATTTTAACATTCAATATATTTTCAGTGTTATTTTAGCATTCCATATAATATCGCCAAATATATTTTCAGTGTTATTTTAATATTCATAATTGTGCCAATATTTTAATAGCGCCAATAATACCGACAAATAAGAGCGCCAAATATTATTTGGCGCCAAATAATTTCGCAAAATAATAGCGACAAAAAATAGCGCCAATATTTTAACCTTCATTAATAGCGCCAAATATTAATAATAGCACCAATATATTAATAGCGGTAAATAATTGTGCCTAATAATAGCACCAAATAATAGCGCAAAATAATTGCGCCAAATATTTTTTGGCGCCAAATGTTCATAATAGAGCCAAAAAATAGCGCAAAAAATAGCGCCATATAATAGCGCCAATCATAGAGCCAAATAATAGCGTCAATAATAGCGCCAATATATTCATAGCGCCAATATATTGATAATAGTGCCAATATATTATAGCACCAAATAATAGCGCCAATATATTCATAATATTACCAATAATAGCGCCAATAATAGCGCTAATATATTCATAGCGCCATTAATTCATAATAGCGCTAATATATTTATAAAGCCAAATAATTGCTCCTAATAATAGTGCCATATAATTGCGCCAAATAATTAATCCAAATAATAGTGCCAATATTTTAACATTCATTAATAGCGCAAAATATTCAAAATAGCGCCAATATATTAATAGCACCAAATAAGTGCGTCTAATAATAGCGCCAAATAATAGCGCCAAATAAGTGCACCAAATATTTAAAACAAATAACTGCGCCAAATAATAGCTTCAAAAAATAGCACCATATAATAGTGACAAATATTTTTTGGCGCCAAAAATTCATAATAGCGCCAAATAATAGCGCAAAATAAAAGCGCCAATAATAGCGTCAAATTATGGTGCCAATAATAGCACCAATATATTCATATTGTCAAATAATAGCGTCAATATATTCATAATAGTGCCAATATATAATAGCGTTAGATAATACCACCAATATATTCATAAAAGTGCCAATAATAGCGCCATTTATTTGTAATAGCGCCAATATATTTATAGCGCAAAATAATTGCGCCTAATAATAATGTCAAATAATAGCGCCGAATAATTACGCCAAATAATTGCGCCAAATAATTGCGTCAAATAATTGGGCAAAAAAATTGCGCCTAATAACAGCGCCAAATAATAGCGGCATATAATAGCGCCAAATATTTTTTGGCAGAAAACATATAAATAGGGCCAATTTATTATGCCAAATAATTGCACCAAATAATTGTGCCAAATTCTTGCGCCTAATAATAGTGCCAAATAATAGCTCAATATAAAAGCGCCAAATATTTTTTGGCGCCAAATATTCATAATAGCGCCAAATAATAGCACCAATAATAGCATCAAATTATGGTGTCAGTAATAGCACCAATATTTTGTGCTATTATTTTGCGCAAAATTATAGCACCAATATTTAAACATTCAATAATCGTGCCAATAAAATCGCCAATAACAGCACCAATAATAGCGCCAATATATTCATAGCGCCATTTAATAGCGTCAAATAATAGCACCATAAAATAGCGCTAATATTAGCGCCATAAAATAGCCCCAATAATAGCGCAAATCATAGCGCCATATAATAGCGATAAATATAATAGTGTCAAATAATAGCACTAGTATATCGCGCCAATATATTCATAGCGCCATTTAAAAGGGCCAAATAATAGCGCCATAAAATAGTGCCAAATTTTAGCGCCAAATATTAGCGCCATATAATAGTGCTATACAATAGCGCAATATAATAATGCCAAATAATGGCGCCATATTATAGCACCAAATATAATAGCGGCACATAATAGAGTCAGATAATAGCGCCAAATAATATCACCAAATAATAGCACAAAATATTTGGTGCCAAATATTCATAATAGCGCCAAATAATAGCGCAAATAACAGCGCCAAATAATAGAGCCAAATTTTCATAATAGCACTAAATATTTGGCGCTAATAAAAGCACCAAATAATAGCGCCAATATTTTAACATTCAATAATAGCGCCAAATATTCATAATAACGCCAATATTTTAACATTCAATTTATTTTCAGTGTTATTTTAACATTCAATATAATAGCGCCAAACATATTTTCAGTGTTATTTTAATATTCATAATAGCTCCAATATTTTAATAGCACCAATATTTTAATAGCGCCAAACTTTGAAGCCAAATATTATTTGGCGCTAAATAATAGCACCAACATTTTAACATTCATTAATAGTGCCAATATTCATAATAGTGCCAATATATTAATAGCGGCATATAAATCCGCCTCATAATAGTGCCATATAATAGCTCCATATATTAGCGTCATATAATAGCGCCAAATATTTTTTGGCGCCAAATATTCATAATAGAGCCAAAAAATTGCGCAAAAAAATAGCGCCAAAAAATAGTGCCAAAAAATAGTGCCATATAATAGCGCCAATAATAGCACCAAATAATAGTGCCAATATATTTATAGCGCCAAATAATAATGCCAATATATTTATAATAGCGCCAATAAATAATAGCGCCAAAAAATAGCACCGGTATATTCATAATAGTGCCAATATTTTCCCCAATATATCCATAGATCCATTTATTCATAATAGCGCCAATATATTTATAGCGCCAAATAATTGCGCCTAATAATAGCGCCAAATAATAGCGCCAAATAATAGCTGAAAATAATTGTACCAAATAATAGCGCCAATATTTTAAAATTCATTAATAGCACCAAATATTCATAATAGCGCCAATATATTAATAGCGCCAAATAATTGCACATAATAATAGCACCAAATAATAGCGCCAAATAACTGCGCCAAATAATTGCGCTAAATAACTGCGCCAAATAATAGCGCCAAATAATACCGCCAAATAATAGTGTCATATAATGGCACCAAATATTTTTTGTCACCAAAAATTCATAATAGCGCCAAAAAATAGCGCCAAATAATAGCGCCAATAATGGCGCCAATATATTCATAATAGCGCCAATATATAATAGAGCCAATATATTCATAATAGCACTAATATATAATAGCACCAAATAATTGCACCTATATATTCATAATTGGGCCAATAATAGCGCCAATATATTCATAGCTCCATTTATTCATAATAGCGCAAATAAATTTATAGCGAAAAATAATAGCGCCAAATAATAGCGCTAAATAAAAGCTCCAAATAATACTGCCAAATAATTGCACCAAATTACGATGCCAAATAATTGCACCTAATAACAACGCCAAATAATAGCGCCATATAATCCCGCCAAATATTTTTTGGCGCAAAATATATAAATAGCGCCAATATATTGCGTCAAATAATTGTGCCAAATTATTACGCCAAATAATAGCGCCATATAATAGCGCCAAATAATAGCACCAATAATAGCGTCCAATTATGGTTCCAATAATCATGCCAATATTTGGCGCTATTATTTTGCGCCAAATAATAACGCCAATATTTAAACATTCAATAATAGCACCAATAAAAGCGCCAATAATAGCACCAATAATTGCGCCAAAAATAGCGCCATTATATAGCGCCAATATATTATTAGCGTCATTTAATAACGCCAAATAATAGCACCATATAATAGCGCCAAATATTGGCGCCATATAATAGCGCCATATAATAGGGCCATATAATAGGGCCAAATAATAGCGCCATATAGTAGCGCCATATATAATAGCACCAAATACTAGCGCCAAAATGTAGCTACAATAATTTCACCAATATATTCATAGCCCCATTTAATGGGGCCAAATAATAGCGCCAATAATAGCGCCAATATATTCATAGCGCCAAATAATTGTGCCAACATATTCATAATACCGCCAATATATAATAGCGCCAATAATAGCACCAATATATTCATAATAGTTCCAATAATAGCGCCAATATATTCATAGCGCCATTTATTAATAATAGTGCCAATATATTTATAGCGCAAAATAATTACACCAAATAATAGCTCCAAATAATAGCGCCAAATAATAGCGCCAAATAATTGCGTCAAATAATTGCGCCAAATAATTGAGCAAAATAATTGCGCCTAATAACAGCGCCAAATAATACCACCATATAATAGGGCCACATATTTTTTGTCGCAATATATATAAATAGCGCCAATATATTGCCCCAAATAATTGCGCCAAATAATTGCGCCAAATAATTGCGCCTAATAATAGCGCCATATAATAGCGCCATATAATAGCGACAAATATTTTTTGGCGCCAAATATTCATAATAGTGCCAAATAATGGCGCCAAATAATAGCGTCAAATAATAGAGCCAATAATAGCGTCAAATTATGGCACCAATAATCGCGCCAATATTTGGCTCCAATATTTGACGCCAAATAATAGCACCAATATTGAAACATTCAATAATAGCGCCAATAAAAGCGCCAATAATAGCACTAATGATAGCGCCAATAATAGCACGAATATATTCAGAGCGCCATTTAATAGCACCAAATAATGGCACCATATATTAGCACCAAATATTAGCACCATATAATAGCGCCAAATAATTGCACCATATAATAGCGCCAAATAATCACGCCAATATATTCATAGCACCAAATATAATAGTGCCAAATAATAGCGCCAAATATTTGGTGGCAAATATTCATAGTAGCGCCAAATAATAGCGCCAAAAATAGTGCTAAATAATATCACTAAATAATAGTGCCAATATATTAATAACACCAAATAATTGCACCTAATAATAGCGCCAAAAAATAGGGCCAAATAACTACGCCAAATAATATTGCCAAATAATAGCGCCAAATAATAGTGTCAAATAATAGCGTCATATAATAGCGCCAAATATTTTTGGCGCCAAATATTCATAATAACGCCAAAAAATAGCGCCAAAAAATAACACCAAAAAAATAGTACAAATTAATAGCACCAAATAATAGATCCAAAAATAGCACTAATAATAGCGCCAATATATTCGTAGCTCCAAATAAGAGCGCCAAACAATTGCGCCAAATAATTTCCCCAAATATTTGCACCAAATAACTGCGCCAAATAATTGCGCCAATATATTCATAGTGCCAAATAATAGCGCCAATATATTAATAATAGTGCCAATTTATAATAGCGCCAATATATTAATAATAGTACCAATAATAATGCCAATATATTCATAGCGCCAATTATTCATAATAGCGCCTATATATTTATAGCGCAAAAGAATTGTGCCTAATAATAGCGCCAAATAATAGCGCTAAATAATTGTGCCAAATAATTGTGCCAAATAATTGCGTCAAATAATTACGCAAAATAATTGCACCTAATAACAGCGCCAAATAATAGCTCCATATAATAGCACCAAATATTTTTTGGCGCAAAATATATAAAGGGAACCAATATATTGCACCAAATAATTGCACCAAATAATTGTGCCTAATAATAGCGCCAAATATTTTTTGGCGCCAAATATTCATAACAGCGCCAAATAACAACGCCAAATAATAGCGCCAAATAATAGCGTCAATAATAGCATCAAATTATGGAATCAATAATAGCACCAATATTTGGCGTTAATATTTGGCGCCATTATTTTGCGCCAAATAATAACGCCAATATTTAAACATTCAATAATCACGCTAATAAAAGCGCCAATAACTGCAGCAATAATAGCGCACATAATGGCGCCAATAATAGTTCCAATATATTCATAGCGCCACTTAATAGCGCCAAATAATAGCACCATATAATAGCGCCAAATATTGGCGCCATATAATAGCACCATATAATAACGCCAAATAATAGGGCCATATAATAGCGCCAAATAATCCCGCCAATATATAGCGCCAATAATAGCGCTAATATATTTATAGCGCCATTTAATTGGGCCAAATTGTAGCGCCATATAATAGCGTCAAATATTAGGGCCAT
This sequence comes from Viscum album, assembly GCA_963277665.1. NCBI lineage: Eukaryota > Viridiplantae > Streptophyta > Magnoliopsida > Santalales > Viscaceae > Viscum > Viscum album. Next base: position 903,120,121 of record OY728127.1, read on the forward strand.
ATAATAGCGCCATATAATAGCGTCAAATAATAACGCCAAATATAATAGCGCCAAATAATAGTGCCAAATAATAGCACCAAATAATATCGCCAAATAATAGTGCCAAATATTTGGCGCCAAATATTCATAATAGCACCAAATAATAGGGCCAATAATAGCGCCAAATAATAGAGCCAAATATTCATAATAGCGCCAATTATTTGGCGCCATATATTCATAATAGTGCCAAATATTTTTTGGCACCAAATATTTATAATAGAGCCAAATTATAGCTCCTATAAAAGCACCAAATAATAGCGCCAATAATAGCGTCAATATTTGGCGCCAATAATATTTGGTGCCAATATTTGGCGCTATTATTTGGCGCCAAATAATAGCGCCAATATTTTAACATTCAATAATAGCACCAAATATTCATAATAGCCCCAATATTTTAACATTCAATATATTTTCAATGTTATTTTAACATTCAATATAATAGCACCAAATATATTTTCAGTGTTATTTTAATATTAATAATAGTGCCAATATTTTAATAGCACCAATATTTTAATAGTGCTAATAATAGTGCTAAATAATAGTGCCAAAATTTTAACATTCATTAATAGCACCAAATATTCATAATAGTTCCAATATATTAATAGCTGCATATAATTGCGCCTTATAATAGCACCAAATAATACCGCCAAATAATTGCGCCAAATAATTGCGCCAAACAAGAGTGCCAAATAACAGCGCCAAATAATAGCGCCATATAACAGCGCCAAATATTTTTTTGGCGTAGAATATTTAAATAGTGCCAATATATTCATAATGCCAAATAATAGCGCCAAATAATAGAGCTAAATAATTGCGCCAAATAATTATGCCAAATAAGAGCGCCAAATAATTGCGACAAATAACAGCACCAAATAATAGCGCTATATAATAGCGCCAAATATTTTTTGGCGCAAAATATATAAAAAGAACCAATATATTCATAGCTCCAAATAATTGCGCCAAATAATTGCGCCTAACAATAGCGCCAAATAATAATTTCAAATAATTGCGCCAAATAATAGCGCCAATATATAGTGCCAATAATAGTGCCAACATATTCATAGCGCCATTTAATAGCGCCAAATAATAGTGCGATATAATAGCGCCAAATATTAGCGCCATATAATAGGGCCATATAATAGCGTCATATAATAGCGCCAAATAATAGCGCCATATATAGCACCAAATATAATAGCGCCAATATATATCCCCAATAATAGCACCAATATATTCATAAAACCATTTAATAGGGCCAAATAATAGCGCCTTATAATAGCTGCAAATATTAGCGCCATATAGTAGCGCTAAATGTTAGATCCATATAATAGCTCCAAATAATAGCGCCATATAATAGCGCCAAATATAATAGCGCCAAATAATAGTTCCAAATAATAGCGCCAAATAATATCGCCAAATAATAGCACCAAATAGTTGGTGCCAAATATTTATAATAGCGCTAAATAATAGAGCCAAATAATAGCGCCAATAATAGCACCAAATAATAGAGCCAAATATTCATTATAGCACCAAATATTTGGTGCCGCCAAATATTCATAATAGCGCCAAATAATAATGCCAAATTATAACACCAATAAAAGTGCCAAATAATAGCACCAATGATAGCGCCAATATTTGGCACCAATAATATTTGGCACCAATATTTGGCGCCAGTATTTGGCGCTATTATTTGGTGCCAAATAATAGCGCTAATATTTTAACATTCAATAATAGCGCCAAATATTCATAACAGCGCCAATATTTTAACATTCAATATATTTTTAGTGTTATTTTAACATTCAATATAATAGCGCCAAATATATTTTCTGTGTTATTTTAATATTCATGATAGCGCCAATATTTTAATAGCGCCAATATTTTAATAGCGCCAATAATAGCACCAATAATAGCGCCAAATATTATTTTTCACCAAATAACAGCGCCAAATATTATTTTGTGCCAAAAAATAGTGCTAATATTTTTACATTAATTAATAGCGCCAAATATTCATAATAGCGTCAATATATTAATAGCGGCAAATAACTGCGCCAAATAATAGCGCCAAATAATAGCGCCATATAATAGCACCAAATATTTTTAGGTGACAAATATTCATAATAGCACAAAAAAATAGCACCATATAATAGCGCCAATAATAGCGCCAAATAATAGCGCCAATAATAGCGCCAATATATTCATAGCGCCAAATAATTCCGCCAATATATACATAATAGCGCCAATATATAATAGTGCCAAATAATAGCACCAATATATTCATAATAGTGCCAATAATAGCGCCAATATATTCATAGTGCCATTTATTTATAATAGCGCCAATATATTTATAGCACAAAATAATTGCGCCAAATATTATCGCCAAATAATAGCGCCAAATAATAGCGCCAAATATTTGCGCCAAATAATTGCGCCAAATAATTGCACCAAATAATTGCGCAAAATAATTGCGTCTAATAACAGTGCCAAATAATAGCGCCATAAAATAGCACCAAATATTTTTTGGCGCAAAATATATAAATAGTGCCAATATATTGCGCCAAATAATTGCGCCAAATAATTGCGCCAAATAATTGCACCGAATTATTGCACCTAATAATAGCGCCAAATAATAGCGTCATATAATAGAGCCAAATATTTTTTGGTGCCAAATATTCATAATAGCGACAAATAATGGCGCCAAATAATTGCGTCAAATAATAGAGCCAATAATAGCATCAAATAATGATGCCAATAATCGTGCCAATATTTAAACATTCAATAATAGTGCCAACAAAAACACCAATAATAGCACCAATGATAGCGCCAATAATAGCACCAATATATAGCACCAATATATAGTGCGAATAATAGTGCCAAATATATTAATAGCGCCAAATAAGTGCGCCAAATAATAGCGCCAAATAATAGCGCCAAATAAGTCTGCCAAATATTTGATCCAAATAACTGCGCCAAATAATAGCGGCAAAAAATAGCACCATATAATAGCGCCAAAATATTTTTTGGTTCCAAATATTCATAATAGCGCCAAATAATAGTGTCAAATAATATCGCCAATAATAGCATCAAATTATGGAGCCAATAATAGCACCAATATATTCATAGTGCCAAATAATTGCGCCAATATATTCATAGTAGCACCAATATATAATAGCGCCAAATAATAGCACCAATATATTCATAGCGCCATTTATTCATAATAGCGCCAATATATTTATAGGGCAAAATAATTGCGCCTAATAATAGCCTCAAATTTGAGCGCCAAATAATTATGCCAAATAATTGCGCCAAATAATTGCGCAAAATAATTGCGCCTAATAACAGCGCCAAATAATAGCGGCATATAATAGCTCCAAATATTTTTTGGCATGAAATATATAAATAGCGCCAATTTATTGCGCCAAATAATTGCTCCAAATACTTGCTCCTAATAATTGCGCCAAATAATAGCGCCATATAAAAGCGCAAAATATTTTTTGGCACCAAATATTCATAATACCGCCAAATAATAGCGCTAAATAATAGCACCAATAATAGCATCAAATTATGGCACCAATAATCACGGAAATATTTTGCACTATTATTTTGCGCCAAATTATAGCGCCAATATTTAAACATTCAATAATAGGGCCAATAAAAGCGCCAATAACAACACCAATATTAGTGCCAATAATAGTGCTAATATATTCATAGCGCCATCTAATAGCGCCAAATAATAGCACCATATAATAGCAACAAATATTAGTGCCATATTATAGCCCCATATAATAGCGCAAATAATAGCGCCATATAATAGCGCCAAATATAATATCAGAAAATAATCGCGCCAAATATTATTTGACACAAAATAATAGCGACAAATAATAGCGCCAAAAAATACCACCAATATTTTATCATTCAATAATGGCACCAAATATTCATAATAGTTCCAATATATTAATAGCGGCAAATAATTGCGCCTAATAATAGCACCAAATAATAGCGCCAAATAATTGTGCCAAATTACTGCTCCAAATAACTGCGCCAAATAATAGTGCCATATAATAGCGCCAAATATATTTGGGCGCTGAATATTTTTTGTCTCCAAAAATTCATAATAGTGCCAAAAAATAGCACCAAAAAAATAGCACCATATAATAGCGCAATATAATAGCACCAAATATTCATAATAGCGCCAAATAATAGCGCCAAATAATAGTGCCAATAATAGCGTCAAATTATGCCGCCAATAATCGCACCAACATTTGGCACCAATTTTTGGCGCCAATATTTGGCACTATTATTTCGCGCCAAATAATAGCGCCAATATTTAAACATTCTATAATAGCGCCAATAAAATTGCCAATAACAGCACCAATAATAGCGCCATTATATAGCGCCAATAATAGCGCCAATATATTCATAGCGCCAAATAATAGCGCCATATAATAGCGCCAAATATTGGCGCCATATAATAGCCCCATATAATAACGCAAAATAATAGGGCCATATAGTAGCACCAAATATAATAGCACCAAATAATAGCACCAATATATAGCGGCCATAATATCGCCGATATATTCATAGCACCATTTAATAGGGCCAAATAATAGCGCCATATAATAGCGCCAAATATTAGCGCCATATAATCACGTGATATAATAGCGCCATAAAATAGACCCAAATAATAGCACCATATAATAGCACCAAATATAATAGCGCCAAATAATAGCGCCAAATAATTTCGCCAAATAATAGCGCCATATATTCATAGTAGCGCCATGTCAGGACCCGTCCTCGGGGCCCGTGCCGTGACTACCCCAAGCCCGCCTTCCATAGGCCAGGGGCTGGCGACTAGCACCAAGGCGTAAATCCCATCAAAAAGGGAAGGCATTGCCTTTGAAAAGAAAACAAGCACCACAGAGTAAGCAAGCGGAAAAGTAAAAACTAAGAAAAAACTGTAACAAGCTGTGCTGAAAGTAAAAGGGGCCGGAAATACAAGCCCAACTGTAAAGTACAACTGAAAGGAAAAACAACAACTGAAAGGAAAAGCCGCAGCGTCGAGCCGTCCTCTGGATGTCCCACCTGAAGGGTGGGTACAGATAGCCTCCACTGCTCCTCGGGTCCACCTGACCGCTCCGAGTACGTCCCCCCCAGTGGTCCACCTCCAGGTACCATCCTGCTCCGCACGCCTCCACCACGGTCAGTGTAGTCCATCTTCTGCAACCAACACCACGATGTGCGGGCATAGCCCGTGCAGGGGTGAGTATAAGCTACTCAGTGGGGACCCCGAGACCCCCGAAGGTCTCCCGAAATCCACAAAGGATAATCCAAAAAGGAAAGGTACAATGACGAAGTAACATCTGACACGGCTTAGGTATATGCCCATACATATTCCTAAGTCATAAATTTCCGTTCGGCTCTAAATTCCGAGCCCAAGAACAACCCAGTCCACACAGGAAAGCAAACGTATACCCACACAGGATAGCACAACACAATCCACAAAGGAGAGTAAACAGTAAATCCACACAGGATAGCTCAACACAATCCACAAAGGAGAGTAAACAGTAAATCCACATAGGATAGCTCAACACAATCCACAAAGGAGAGTAAAGAGTAAATCCACACAGGATAGCTCAACACAATCCACAAAGGAGAGTAAACAGTAAATCCACATAGGATAGCTCAACACAATCCACAAAGGAGAGTAAACAGTAAATCCACACAGGATAGCTCAACACAGGTATACTTCTTCGGATGACGATAAAGATGATCACTGATACATTTAAGTCGTCGAACCCACAAAGGATCAATAGGTACTAACCCCCGCAGTGACCCACACAGGATCGGACCCACACAGGATCGGGCCCACGCAGGACCTATACGCGCTGGCTCACACAGAACCGCTGAGCGCTGACCCACACAGGATCGGACCCACACAGGATCGGTAGCACTGATCCACGTAGGATCGCTGAGTGCAGTAGTCGTCGCAGTCCACTGAGGATCTCTGCACAGTCGTCGCCGCAGTCCACTGAGGATCTCTGCACGGTCATCGTCGGAGTCCACGGAGGATCTCTGCACAGTCGTCGCTGTAGATGAAGCAGTAGCAGCCAGCACTAGGGTTCCCGCACACAGCAAGCTCGTTCGGGAGGGTCCGCACCACGAGCCGAGAGGCTGATACATCAACTGACACAATGTCCGAAGTTGATGTATCCAAAAGTTTCGTATCGTCAACAGGAACTCAAAGTCGCAGACGGTGCGTCAATCGAACGCCCGGTCTGAGAGTTATTAGCTTTTTCGTCCCAGGGGCCCGGTTGGTTTTTAAGGAAAAACCAACCTGACCGTACTCCACCTACGTCCAAACCTCGGGTGGAGTATGCCAAAAGATCTGTCTCACATAGAGGAATACAACAAAGCTGACGGCACGTCAATCGGACGTCCATGGCTCAAGATATGAGCGTTTCCGCTCCGAAGGCAAGGTTGGTTTCGTGTACGAACCAACCCGGCCAAACACAAAGTATTCCTAAACCTTGAGTGCGATATACCGAAACGACCGTCTCGATCCAAGGATCGTGTTGGCACTGACGGCGAGTCGTTTGGAGGCCCGTAGCTCATGTTACGGTTGTTTGAACGAAAACCGTCTGAAGACGGGGGGGTCCGGGCCCAGGCCCACCCGGCCCGACCCCCCCCCCCCCCTGTGTCGGGCGAACCGGGTTGACCCGCCCCGGTCCGGTCCGGCCAGGGCGCGGCCCGGCCGGTCGGCCCGGCCTGGCTCGGTTCGGCCGAGCGGCCGAACGGCCTAGGCGCTGCGGGCGCTGCCCTCGCGGCCTGGTGGTGCCTCGGCCCCCCGCATGGGGCCGCGCTGAGTCAAGGACACGGCTTTTCCGCATCCGTGTGCACCAGACCCGCGTGGCTGCGGGTCCACAGGTGCCGCCGCCGCCGCCGCGGCCTGTCCGGCGGTGGGCCGGGGCGCCGCTGCTCCCGGCTGCCAGCGCCGCCGCGCCGGCGACCCGCGCCGCAGGCGTGTTTCGCGGGCCACCGGGATCGCTCCGGTGGTCTGATTTTGTTCCTGTCTGCACCGCTGCTCCTCCCGGGACTCGATCTTCACTCCGAGATCATCAAACTTCCATTGCGGCACGTTCCGTCATCGCCCGTCAAATCCGCACAAGAACGAAGAACGAAAGAGAGTTGTCGGACCGTCTTCGTTTGGCCCGCACCCTCCGCGTTAGATATAAACAACAGGAGGAATTAAAGTTCAACATATGAACGCATATCTGAAACAATTTTTAATGAAATAAAATTGTTTCATAAAAACGGGTTCCATATTTGAATGGAAACAACAATTTTAATAATTTTAAAATTGTTCACAAAACCAGTTCTTTAACTTTTTAAAGAAACAAATACGGGAATATAAAAAGAAAAGGGGGTAATTCCCAAAATAAATCCCTACCTCGTTGGTCGTCGCACGTGACCGTTCTTCGCGGAATTGGTCGTTGCGGATGGTGGAGATCGTCGCGTCGTCGCGGAAGGGTGTCGCGTCGTCGTGGAACACGACATTGAGTCAGCGAACTCAACACACCATGAAACAACAGATTTAATTTAATTAATTAAATCTGTGTTTTGGTTAAGAACCACGAAGGAGATAAAAAGGAAGGTCTGAGACTCTTACCTCAAGCAGCCGATCGAAGATCCTTCATGGAGGAAGAGAAGTCGCAGAAGAACGTTGTCGGCATTGCGGATCACGGCGTCGCGTTGTCGATTTCCGGGTTCGGCGTTCTTCGCGTTCTTCGCGTTCTTCGTGTTCTTCACGAAGGAGGAAGAAGATACAAGGATTCTGTCTCAACGAGTAATACTCCAAAAGATTTTGGTTGGTCTTATTTTATTATTATGCCAACACACAAAAACGGGTAAGTAACGACCCATCAATTCGTTGAATTAATTCAACGAAAGAAACAGCTCATTTAATTTACGAAATAAACCGCCCAATTAAATGGTCTGTTAAGAAAACAAGAAAACGCGTTAGTTGACTTTTATAATGACGGGTTTTCGCGGGTACGTTACTTATCGAAAAGAAACGGCGAGGCTCGTGCGGGCCCCACCTCACAAATATCCTACCAAGAGGGTAGGATATTTATGGATAGCATTCTATCCAGATCAACTCAGTTTAAGACATCTTTAAGTGGCTCCAAGTGGCTTCCAAGTGACTTAAGTGAAAGAAAATAAAGTTGTCTTAAAATTATTTTATATCTTAACCTTAAGCTCGAAAATTAAAAACCACACCCGAGCAAACGCAACTTCGGAAGAGGTGTTTCTAAGCGAATACCGACGCTGTGATTTCATCGGTGCCCTCAGAATTCAATTCCGGGCACCGGTTCAAAAGTTAGAAAAACCCACTCGTCCGTTCACTGAACGTACCCGAGCCAAACTTCGGAAAATGATTCCGGGCACACCGGGCCTCGGAATCAGGTGCCGTCAAAAACTGTGCTCTTGTAAAATTCCAAAGAAAATTAAGAAAAGAAAGAAAAAATTCCTTGAAATTTACGGGTCTTTACATTACTCCCACCTCAGGGCTTTACGTCCCCGTAAAGATACAACATAAACTAGGGAAACAAAAGTGGGTACTGAGCACGCATCTGAGCCTCCCACTTCCAAGTGCTCTCCTGGAGGTTCCCGTGCTGCCATCTGATGCACAGAAGAGGAATCAATCGCCCACGTAGGACCCGCTCCTGTCGATCCTCTATCTCCATCGGGACCTCCGCAAAAGTCGCCCCATCATCAACGTCTATCTCCCCATAGTCAATGATGTGCGTCGAGTCGTGCGCGTATCTCCTCAGCTGAGATACGTGGAAGACGTCGTGCACCCGGTGCAACTAAGGTGGTATAGCCAGGCGATAAGCCACCTCGCCAATCCTGCTGATGACCTGGAAAGGCCCGATGAAGCGTGGAGACAACTTTCCGCCTTGGCCAAATCTCCGTAAACCACGTCGAGGTGAGACCCGCAAGAAGACGTGGTCGCCATCCTCGAACTCTAGTGGCCTCCGCCTCCTGTCAGCATATGACTTCTGCCGGCTCTGAGCTATCCTCATCCGCTCCTGGATGACCTGGACCTTCTCCGTCGTGGCCCGGACCATCTCTGGTCCCACAAGTACTGACTCCCCAGGGTCTATCCAGCACAAAGGAGATCTGAAAGGCCTGTCGTACAACACCTCGTATGGTGTCATCCCGATGGTGGAGTGGTATCTGTTGTTGTACGCGAACTCCACCAAGGGTAGGTGGTCCTCCCAGCTACGACCAAAGTCGAGGACACATGCGCGGAGCATGTCCTCGAGAGTCTGAATGGTCCTCTCCGTCTGACCATCCGTCTGAGGGTGAAAGGCGGTGCTCAGACGTAGTCGCGTCCCGAACGCCTCCTACAACCCCTTCCAAAGCCGGGAAGTAAAACGTGCGTCCCGATCGGAGACGATAGTCGATGGCACACCGTGAAGCCGTACAATCTCCTAAACGTAGAGACACCCCAAGCTCTCCACTGAGCCCTGCTCTCGGATGGGTAAGAAGTGTGTCGACTTGGTGAGTCGGTCAACAATCACCCAAATGGAGTCATGACCTCTGGAAGTACGTGGAAGTCCAGTCACGAAGTCCAAAGATATCCCATCCCACTTCCACTCCGGGACCTCCAAGGGCTGTACCAAGCCTGCTGGTACTTGATGCTCTGCCTTCACCTGCAGGCAGGTGAGGCACCGTGATACGAACTCTGCCACAGCCTTCTTCATGCCCGGCCACCAGTGTTGTCGTATGAGGTCCTGGTACATATTCGCCACTCCTGGATGTACCGCCAAAGGAGAAGTGTGAAACTCTTTCAGCACCTCCTCTCGTAAAGTGACTAGTACCAAGGTACGTCCTCTAAAAAGGACACCGTGCTCTGCTCTAAGGGAGAAACCATCAGGTGCCTGTCCCGAGGATATCTGTGCACGCCGCGTCTCACAGTCAGTGTCTTCACGCTGTGCCTCTCTGACCCGCTGTAGAAGTGGAGGAGAGACGGTGAGAGACTGAAGGAAGGATGCTCCGTCCCTATCCACGAAGGATATCTGTAAGGCGGCTAGCTGCTCTGTCGCCTCCTCAAGTAGCTGGATGCCCGTCCTCCTGCTGAGGGCATCAGCTACCACGTTCCCCTTCCCAGGAGTATAAACTATCTCAAAGTCATAGTCCTGGAGGAACTCGAGCTATCGCCGCTGTTTCAGGTTTAGGTCCTTCTGAGAGAAGATGTACATGAGACTCTGGTGGTCAGAAAAGACTATAAAGCGCTCGCCCATCAGATAGTGTCGCGATGTCTTCAGAGCGAAGATCACTGCAGCTAACTCCGGGTCATGGGTAGCGTAGTTCTGCTCATGCGGCCTCAATTGATGTGATCTGTAGGCAATCACGGCCTGCTCCTGCATCAGGACACACCCGAGTCCGGTCCCTGATGCATTGCAGTAGACTACGTATCCAACTCCCTCCTCAGGCAACCTCAAGATAGGTGCGCTGGTCAATCTCTGTCTCAGCTCCTGAAAGCTCTGCTGACATCTGTCTGAACACACGAAGGGTTTCCCCTTCTTCGTCAGTGCTAAGAGTGGTGTCGCAACTCTGTAGAAGTCCGGCACAAATCTCCGATAGTATCCGGCAAGACCCAAGAAACTCCGGACCTCCGTCACGCTCTTGGGTGGCTCCCAAGCTAGCACTGCCTCGATCATCGCGGGATCCACTGCAACTCCCACCTCATAAATGACGTGCCCTAAGAAGTGGACCTCACGTAACCATAACTGGCACTTCGAGAGCTTTCCATAAAGCTGGTGCTCTTGGAGTGTGTCTAGTATAACACGCAAGTGGTTGGCATGCTCCTCCTCCGTCGTCGAGTACACCAAAATGTTGTCGATGAAGACCACGAAAAATAGATCGAGGTATGGCTGGAAATCCTGTTCATGAGGCTCATGAACACTGATGGAGCGTTGGTTACGCCGAAAGGCATAACCAAGAACTCATAGTGGCCATACCGACACCTGAAGGCCGTCTTCTGCACATCCTCGTCTCGAACTCTGAGCTGATGATAGCCTGGCCTGAGGTCTATCTTCGAGAACGACCGGGCTCCCTTGAGCTGGTCGAAGAGATCATCAATCCTCAGTAGCGGATACTTGTTCCTCACACAGTCGCGAGCTCCCGTCCGCCTTCTTGGCGAACAATATCGGGGAAGCCCAGGGTGAAACACTGGGTCGGATGAATCCCTTGCCCTGCAAGTCCTCCAACTGTACCCGTAGCTCTCGAAGCTCGGTGGGGGCCATCCGATATGCTGGAGTGGATATCGGGGCTGTCCCGGGGTACAGATCAATATAAAAGTCTACCTCTCTGCGAGGAGGTAGCCCTGGAACGTCATCGAGGAAGACATCCGCATACTGATCCACCACTGCAGGAAAACAAGGACTTTGCACGTCAACTGCTCCAAGGATGAGGCTAGCCAACTGATGAGTGATGGGATGTCCTCTCCTCTGCGAGAGTCCATCCTATGCTGCTAAGGCTCCCTTCTCGCCGGTGAAGGTGAACCTGCTCCCGCCGGTGCGCACACATCGCACCTTGCGCCTAATGCAGTCAATCTGAGCATGGACCATAGATAACCAATCCATGCCCAAGATGACGTCGTAAGGCCTCGACGCCGCTACAAGAAGATCCTAGCTGAAGCTCTCGCCTCCTAGGATACGCTCACACTGCTGGCACCAGTGCGTTATCGTCGAGTTTTCTCCCGTAAGAGTCTCTAGCCGTAAGGATCGAGCCAACAGCTCTGTCGGAATCTCCGAGCTCCGAACAAGGGCAGTGGCTATGAAAGAGTGACTCACACCTGTGTCTATCAGAACTGCAGCAAGGGTGGAATAGACACAGATCGTTTCTCGAATCATCTCCGGCGCGACGTGGTCGTAGGCCTCTATTGCCTGGAGCTGTGCCTGTCTCTGCCTGCCAGCTCCCTGTGGTCGGGGCAGGCCTCCCGGTGGTGGTGGTGGCAGAGCCTCAAAGCGTCGCCCACCACCTGCTGCTCGGCCGGCTCCTCTGCCTTGTCCGCCACCTCTCTGCGGACCGCCACGACCGACCCTCTACCTCTGCCTGGGTGGCCCCTCCACCGTCTGCTGCCCCTCGTTACGGCGGGTCGGGCAGTCACAAGCCATATGGCCCCACCCGCGGCACTCGTAGCACTGCCTGCCTCTCGGAAGACTGGCTCCGCGCTGGGTGCCCTGCACTACTAAGCCAGTGTCCCGAGGTTGTCTGTCGGAAGGTATGGTCTGCCTGGAACCCTGAGTCATCCGTCGGCTACATGCTACCGAAGACTCCGCCATCTCCCGCCCTACGGTAGGTCTCGCTGTAGAATCATCCAAGAAGCTCTCGATCAGGAGGGCTCGCTTCAGTACTCCTGCCTGGGTCAGGATGCTGAGGGAGATCAGCGATGTCCTGATCTCGTGTCTCAATCCCTGCTCGAAGGTCCGGGCCCGGAAGAAGGGGTCCCGTACCATGTCTGTCGAGTAACGAGAAAGGTCGGTGAACCTCACCGCGTACTGGGCGACAGTCAAGCTGCCCTGCCGCAGCTGAAGAAGCTCCTGAATGCGCACCGCACGGAGGGTGGTCGGGACAAACTCTGAGTAGAAGAGGCTCTCGAAGTCCGGTCCGGTCCGGCCAGGGCGCGGCCCGGCCGGTCGGACTGGCCTGGCTCGGTTCGGCCGAGCGGCCGAAAGGCCTAGGCGCCGCGGGCACTGCCTCCACGGCCTGGTGGTGCCGCGGCCCCCTGCGTGGGGCCGTGCTGAGTCAAGGACGCGGCTTTGCGGCGTTCGTGTGCACCGGTCCCGCGGGTGCCGTCGCCGCCGCGGCGGCCTATCCTGCGGCGCGCCGGGGCACCGCCGCTCCCGGCTGTCGGCGCCGCCGCGCCGGCGACCCGCGCCGCCGGCATGTTCTGCGGGCCACCGGGATCGCTCCGGTGGTCCGATTTTGTTCCCGTCTATGCCGCTGCTCCTCCCGGGACTCGATCTTCACTGCGGGATCATCAAACCTCCGTTGTGGCACGTTCCGTCGTCGCCCGTCAAATCCGCACAAGAACGAAGTACGTCGGAGGGTTGTCAGAGCGAGTTCGTTTGGCCCGCACCCTCCGCGTTAGATATAAACAACGGGAGGAATTAAAGTTCAACATATGAACGCATATCCAAAACAATTTTTAATGAAATAAAATTGTTTCAGAAAAACGGATTCCATATTTGAACGGAAACAACAATTTTAATAATTTTAAAATTGTTCACAATACCAGTTCTTTAACTTTTTAAAGAAACAAATACGGGAATATAAAAAGAAAAGGGTGTAATTCCCAAAATAAATCCCTACCTCGTTGGTCGTTGCGCATGAGCATTCTTCGCGGAATTGCCCGTCGCGGAAGGTGGAGATCGTCGCGTCGTCGCGGAAGGGCGCCGCGTCATCACAGAACACGGCGTTGAGTCGGAGAACTCAACACACCATGAAACAACAGATTTAATTTAATTAATTAAATCCATGTTTTGGTTAAAAACCACGAAGGAGATAAAAAGGAAGGTCCGAGACTCTTACCTCAAGCAGCCGATCGAAGATCCTTCACGGAGGAAGAGACGTCGCAGAAGAACGTTGTCGGCATTGCGGATCACGGCGTCACGTCGTCGATTTCCGGGTTCGGCGTTCTTCGTGTTCTTCGGGTTCTTCGTGTTCTTCGCGAAGGAGGAAGAAGATACAAGGATTCTGTCTCAACGAGTAATCCTCCAAAAGATTTTGGTTGGTCTTATTTTATTATTATGCCAACACATGAAAACGGGTAAGTAACGACCCATCAATTCGTTGACTTAATTCAACGAAAGAAACAGCTCATTTAATTTACGAAATAAACCACCCAATTAAATGGTCTGTTAAGAAAACAAGAAAACGCGTCAGTTGACTTTTATAATGACGGGTTTTCACTGGTGCGTTACTTAGCGAAAAGAAACGGCGGGGCTCGTGCGGGCCCCACCTCACAAATATCCTACCAAGAGGGTAGGATATTTCTGGATAGCATCCTATCCAGATAAACTCAGTTTAAGCTGTCTTTAAGTGGCTTCAAGTGGCTTCCAAGTGACTTAAGTGAAATAAAATAGAGTTGTCGTAAAATTATTTTATTTTTTAACTTTAAGCCCGAAAATTAAAAACCACACCCGAGCAAAAGCAACTCCGGAAGAGGCGTTTCTAAGTGAATACCGGTGCTGTGATTTCATCAGTGCCCTCAGAATTCGATTTCGGGCACCGGTTCAAAAGTTAGAAAAACCCGCTCGTCCGTTTACTGAACGTACTCGAGCCAAACATCGGAAAATGATTCCGGGCACACCGGGCCTCGGAATCAGGTGCCGTCAGAAACTGCGCTCTTGTAAAATTCCAAAGAAAATTAAGAAAAGAAAAAAAAATTCCTTGAAATTTACGGGTCTTCACACGCCAAATATTTTTTGGCACCAAATATTCATAATAGCGCCAAATAATAGCACCAATAAAAGCGCCAAATAATAGCGCGAATAATTGCGCTAGTATTTGGCACCAATAATATTTGGCGCCAATATTTGGTGCTATTATTTGGCGGAAAATAATAGCACCAATATTTTAACATTCAATAATAGCGCCAAATATTTATAATAGCGCTAATATTTTACCATTCAATATACTTTCAGTGTTATTTTAACATTCAATATAGTAGCGCCAAATATATTTTCTGTGTTATTTTAATATTCATAATAGACCCAACATTTTAAAAGCGCCAATATTTTAATAGCGCCAATAATAACGCCAAAAAATAGCGCCAAATATTATTTGGCACCAAATAAGAGCGCAAAATAATAACGCCAATATTTTAACATTCATTAATAGCGCCAAATATTCATAATAGCACTAATATATTAATAGCGGAAAATAATTGGGAATAATAATAGCGCCAAATAATAGCGCCAAATAATTAAGCCAAATAAATGCGCCAAATATCTGCGCCAAATAATAGTGCCATATAACAGCAAAATATATTTTTTGGCGCCAAATATTCATAATAGCGCAAAAAAATAGCACCAAAAAATAGCGCCAACAATAGCGCCAATAATTGCGCCAATATATTCATAGTGCCAAATAATAACACCAATATATTCATAATAATGTCAATATATAATAGCGCCAAATAATAGCCCCAGTATATTCATCATAGTGCCAATAATAGCACCAATATATTCATAGCGCCATTTATTCATAATAGCGCAATATATTTGTAGCCCCAAATAATTGCGCCTAATAATAGCGCCAAATAATTGCGCCAAATAATAGCGCCAATATTTTAACATTCATTAATATCGGCAAATATTCATAATAGTGCCAATATATTAATAGCGCCAAATAATTGCCCCTAATAATAGCGACAAAAAATAGCGCCAAATAACTGCGCCAAATAAAAGCGCCAAATAATAGCACCAAATAATAGCGCCAGATAATAGCGTCATATAATAGCGCCAAATATTTTTTGGCATAAAATATTCATAATAACGCCAAAAAAGAGCGCCAAAAAATAGCGCCAACTAATAGAGACAAATAATAGCGCCAAAAAATAGCACCAATACTAGCGGCAATATATTCGTAGCGCCAAATAATAGCGCCAACATATTCATAATAGCGCCAATATATAATTGCGTCTAATAATAGCGCCAAATAATAGCGTCAAATAATAGCGCCAAATATTTGTGCCAAATAACAATGCCAAATAATAGGGCCATATAATTGTGCCAAATATTTTTTTCCACCAAATATTCATAATAGCGCCAAAAAATAGTGTCAAAAAATAGCGCCAAATAATAGCGGCAATAAAAGCGCCAAATAATAGCGTCAATATATTCATAGCGCCAATATATTCATAATAGTGCCAATTTATAATAGCGCCAAATAATAACACCAATATATTCATAATAATGCCAATAATAGTGCCAATATATTTATAACACCATTTATTCATAATAGTGCCTATATATTTATAGCGCAAAAAAAAATTGCACCTAATAATAGCGCCAAATAATTGCGCCAAATAATTGTGCCAAATAAGTGCGCCAAATAAGTGTGCAAAATAATTGCGCCTAATAACAACGCCAAATAATAGCTCCATATAATAGCGCCAAATATTTTTTGGCGCAAAATATATAAATAGCACCAATATATTGCCCGAAATAATTGCACCAAATTATTACACCTAATAATAGCGCCAATAATAGCGTCAAATTATGGCATCAATAATCGTGCCAATATTTAGTGCCAATATTTGGCGCCAATAGTTTGCGCCAAATAATAGCGCCAATATTTTAACATTAAATAATCGCGCCAATAAAAGCACCAATAACAGCACCAATAATAGCGCAAATAATGGTGCCAATAATAGCCCCAATATATTCATAGCGCCATTTAATAGCGCCAAATAATACCAACATATAATAGCGCCAAATATTAGCGCCATATAATAGCTTCATATCATAGCGCCTTATATTAGCGCCAAATAATAGCGCCATATAATAGTGCCAAATATAATAGCGCAAAATAATCGCGTCAATATATAGCGCTAATAATAGCGCCAATATATTCACAGCGCCATTTAATAGAGCCAAATAGTATCGCCATATAATAGCGCCAAATATTAGGGCCATATAATAGCACCATATAATAGCGCCAAATAATAGCGCCAAATATAATATTGCCAAATAATAGACCCAAATAATAGCGCCAAATAATATCGCCAAATAATAGCCCCAAATATTTGGCGCCAAATATTCATAATAGCGCCAAATAATAGTGCCAATAATAGTGCCAAATAATAGAGCCAAATATTCAAAATAACGCCAATTATTTGGCGCCATATATTCCTAGTAGTGCCAAATATTATTTGGCGCCAAATATTTATAATAGTGCCAAATAATAGTGTCAAATTATAGCTCCAATAAAAGTGCCAAATAATAGCACCAATAATTGCGTCAATATTTAGTGCCAATAATATTTGGCGCCAATATTTGGTGCTATTATTTGGCGCCAAATAATAGCACCAATATTTTAAACTTAAATAATAGCGCCAAAAATTCATAGTAGCTCCAATATTTTAACATTCAATATATTTTCAGTGTTATTTTAACATTTAATATAATAGCACCAAATATATTTTCAGTGTCATATTAATATTCATAATAGCGCCAATATTTTAATAGCACCAATATTTTAACATTCATTAATAGCACCAAATATTTATAATAGTTACAATATATTAATAGCGACTATAATTGAGCCGAATAATAGCGCAAAATAATTGCACCAAATAATTGCGCCAAATATTTGTGCCAAATAACTGCGCCAAATAATTGCAACAAATAACAGTGCCAAATAAAAGCGCCATATAATACCACCAAATACTTTTTAGCGCGGAATATATAAATAGCGCCAATATATTCATAGCGCCAAATAATAGCTCCAAATAATTGCGCCAAATAGTTGCGCCAAATAATTGCGTCAAATAAATGTGCCAAATAATTGCGCCAAATAAGAGCGCCAAATAATTACGACAAATAATAGCGCCATATAATAGCGCCAAATAATTTTTGGCGCAAAATATATAAATAGCACCAATATATTCATAGCGCCAAATAATAGCACCAAATAATTGCGGCAAATAATTGCCCCAAATAATTCCGCCTGAGCGCCAAAAAATAGCGCCAAATATTTGCGCCAAATAGTTGCGCTAGATAATTACGCCAAATAAGTGCGCAAAATAATTTCACCTAATAACAGCGCCAAATATTTTTTGCCGCAAAATATATAAATAGCGCCAAATAATTGCACCAAATATTTACGCCAAATAACTGCGCCGAATAATAGCGCCAAATAATACCGCCAAATAATATTGCCCTATAATAGCACAAAAAAATAGCGCTAAATAATTGCACTGAATAATAGAGCCAAATAATAGCGCCATATAATAGTGCCAAATATTTTCTAGCGCCAAATTTTTTTAATTGCGCCAAATAATAGCGCCAAAATAATAGCGGCAAATAATAGCGCCAATAAAAGCATCAAATTATGGCACCAATAATCGTGCCAATATTTAAACATTCAATAATATCGCCAATAAAAGCGCCAATAAAAGCACCAATAATGGCACCAACAATAGTGCCAATATATAGCGCCAATAATAGTGCCAATATATTCATAGAGACATTTAATAGTGCCAAACAATAGCACCATATAATAGCGACAAATATTAGCGCCATATAATAGAGCCATATAATAGCGCCATAAAATAGTGCCAAATAATAGAACCATATAATAGCGCCAATATATTCATAGCGCCATTTAATAGGGCTAAATAATAGCACCATATAATAGAGACAAATATTAGTGCCATATAATAGCACCAAATGTTAGGGCCTACTAAATGGCGCTATGAATATATTGGCGCTATTATATGGCACTATTATTTGGCGCTATTATATGGCGCTATGATATGGCCCTATTATATGGCGCTATTATATGGCCCTATTATATGGCGCTAGTATATTCATAATAGTGCCAATAATAGCGCCAATAATAGTGCCAATATATTCATAGTGCCATTAATTCATAATAGCGCCAATATATTTATAGCGCGAAATAATTGCACCTAATAATAGTGCCAAATAATTGCACCAAATTATTGCTCCAAATAATAGTGCCAATATTTTAACATTCATTAATAACACCAAATATTCATAATAGCGCCAATATATTAATAGCGCCAAATAATAGCGCCACATAATAGCGCCAAATATTTGATCCAAATAACTGTGCCAAATAATAGCGGCAAAAAATAGCAGCATATAATAGCGCCAAAATATTTTTTGGCGCCAAATATTAATAATAGCGCCAAATAATAGCGCCAAATAATAGCGCCAAATAATTACGCCAATAATAGCGTCAAATTATGGATCCAATAATAGCACCAATATATTCATAGCGCCAATATATTCATAATAGCGCCAATATATAATAGTGCTAAATAATAGCGCCAATATATTCATAATAGTGCCAATAATAGCGCCAATATATTCATAGCGCCATTTATTCATAATAGCGCCAATATATTTATAGCGCAAAATAATTGCACCTAATAATTGCCTTAAATAATAGCGCCAAATAATTGCGCCAAATAATTGCGCCAAATAATTGTGCAAAATAATTATGCCTAATAACAGCACCAAATAATAGCGGCTTATAATAGCGCCAAATATTTTTTGCCGGAAAATATATAAATAGCGCCAATTTATTGCCCCAAATATTTGCGCCAAATAATTGTGCCAAATACTTGGCCTAATAATAGCGGCAAATAATAGTGCCATATAAATCGCCAAATACTTTTGGGTGCCAAATATTCATAATACCGCTAAATAATAGCGCTACATAATAGCACCAATAATAGCATCAAATTATGGCGCCAATAATCGTGCCAATATTTGGCGCTATTATTTTGCGCCAAATTATAGAACCAATATTTAATCATTCAATAATCACAACAATAAAAGTGCCATTAACCACACCAATAATAGTGCCAATATATTCATAGCGCCATTTAATAGCGCCAAATAATAGCCCCATATAGTAGCACCAAATATTAGCACCATATAATAGCGCCATATAATAGCGTGAAATAATAGTTCCATATAATAGCGCCAAATATAATAGCGCCAAATAATAGTGCCAATATATAGCGCCAATAATAGCTCCAATATAATAGAACCAAATATTAGTGCCATATAATAACCCTAAATAATAGCGCAAATCATAGCACCATATGATAGCACCAAATATAATAGCGCCAAATAATAACGCCAATATATCGCGCCAATAATAGCACCAATATATTCATAGCGCCATTTAATAGGGCCAAATAATAGCGCCATAAAACAGCGCCAAATATTAGCACCATATAATAGCGCTATATAATAGCGCCATATAATAACGCCCAATAATAGTGCCATATAATAGCACCAATTTTAATAGCGGCACATAATAGCGTCAGATAATAGCGCCAAATAATATCGCCAAATAATAGCACCAAATATTTGGCGCCAAATATTCATAATAGCGCCAAATAATAGCGTCAAATTATGGCACCAATAATCGCACCAATATTTGGCGCTATTATTTTGCGCCAAATAATAGCGCCAATATTTAAACATTCAATAATAGCGCCAACAAAAGCACCAATAACAGCACCAATAATAGCACCAATAATAGCTCCAATATATAACACCAATAATAGTGCCAATATATTCATAGCGCCATTTAATAGCGCCAAACAATAGCGCCATATAATAGCGCCAAATATTAGCACAATATAATAGTACCATATAATAGTGTCATATAATAGCGCCATATTATAGAGCCAAATATAATAGCGCCAAATAATAGCGCCAATATATATACCCAACAATATCGCCAATATATTCATAGCGTCATTTAATAGGGCCAAATAAAAGCGCCATATAATAGCGACAAATATTAGCGCCATATAATAGCGCAAAATATTAACACCATATAATAGCGCCAAATAATAGCGCCATATAATAGCGCTAAATATAATAGCGCCAAATAATAGTGCCAAATAATAGCGCCAAATAATATCACCAACTAATAGCATCAAATAGTTGGCGCCAAATATTCATAATAGCGCCAAATAATAGCGCCAAATAATAGCGCCAATAATAGCGCCAAATAATAGAGCCATTTATTCAAAATAGCACCAAATATTTGGCACCATATATTCATTGTAGCACCAAATATTTTTTGGCGCCAAATATTCATAATAGTGCCAAATAATAACGCCAAATTATAACGCCAATAAAAGCTCCAAATAATAGCGCCAATATTTAGCGCCGATATTTGGCACCAATAATATTTGGCACCAATATTTGGCGCCAGTATTTGGCGCTATTATTTGTCGCCAAATAATAGCACAAATATTTTAACATTCAATAATAGCGCCAAATATTCATAACAGCACCAATATTTTAACATTAAATATATTTTCAGTGTTATTTTAACATTCAATATAATAGCGCAAAATATATTTTCAGTCTTATTTTAAAATTCATAATAGAACCAATATTTTAATAGCGCTAATAATAGAGCCAAATAATAGCACCAAATATTATTTTGCACCAAATAATAGTGCCAAATATTATTTTGCACCAAAAAATAGTGCTAATATTTTAACATTAATTAATAGCGCCAAATATTCATAATAGCGCCAATATATTAATAGCGGCAAATAATTGTGCCTAATAACAGCGCCAAATAATAGCTCTAAATAATAGCGCCATATAATAGCGCCAAATATTTTTAGGCACCAAATATTCATAATAGCACCAAAAATAGCGCCAAAAAATAGCACCATATAATAGCGCCAATAATAGTGCCAAATAATAGCGCCAATATATTCATAGCTCCATATAATTGCGCCAATATATTCATAATAGCGCTAATATATAATAGGGCCAAATAATATCACCAATATATTCATAATAGTGCCAATAATAGCGCCAATAATAACGTCAATATATTCATAGTGCCATTTATTCATAATAGCGCCAATATATTTATAGCGCAAAATAATTGGGCCTAATAATAGCGCCAAATAATTGCGCCAAATAATTGCGCCAAATAAATGCGCAAAATAATTGCACCTAATAACAGCGCCAAATAATAGCGCCATATAATAGCGCCAAATATTTTTTGGGACAAAATATATAAATAATGCCAACATATTGCGCCAAATAATTGAGCCAAATAATTGCGCCAAATTATTGCGCCTAATAATAGCGCCAAATAATAGTGCCATATAATTGGGCCATATATTTTTTGGCACCAAATAATCATAATGGCGCCAAATAATGGCACCAAATAATAGCGCCAAATAATAGAGCCAATAATGGCATCAAATTATGGTGCCAATAATAGCGCCAATATTTAAATATTCAATAATAGCGCCAATAAAAGCGTCAACAGTTGCACAAATGATAGCACCAATATATAGTGCCAATATATTCATAGAGACATTTAATAGCACCAAATAATGGCGCCATATAATATCACCAAATATTAGCCCCATATAATAGCACCATATAATTGGGCCAAATAATAGCGTCATATAATAGCGCCAATATATTCATAGCAACATTTCATAGGGCCAAATAATAGCACCATATAATAGCACCAAATATTAACGTCATATAATAGTGCCATATAATAGCGCCAAATAATAGCGTCATATAATAGCACCAAATATAATAGCGCCAAATAATAGCACCAAATAATAGCGCTAAATAATATCACCAAATAATATCGCCAAATATTTGGCGCCAAATATTCATAATAGCGCCAAATATTTGGCGCTATATATTAACAGTAGTGCCAAATATTTTTTGGCGCCAAATATATATAATAGCGCCAAATTATAGCGCCAATAAAAGCGCCAAATAATAGCACCAATATTTGGTGCCAATATTTGGCACCAATATTTGGCACCAATAATATTTGGCGCCAATATTTGGCGGCAATATTTGGTGCCAATATTTGGGGCTATTATTTGGCGCCAAATAATAGCGCCAATATTTTAACATTCAATAATAGCGCCAAATATTCATAATAGCGCCAATATTTTAACATTCAATATATTTTCAGTGTTATCTTAAGATTCCATATAATAGAGCCAAATATATTTTCAGTGTTATTTTAATATTCATAATTGTGTCAATATTTTAATAGCGCCAAATAAGAGGGCCAAATATTATTTGGCGCCAAAATATTGCGCAAAATAATAGCGCCAGAAAATAGCGCCAATATTTTATCCTTCATTAATAGCACCAAATATGCATAATAGCGCCAATATATTAATAACGGTAAATAATTGTGCCTAATAATAGCACAAAATAATTGCGCCAAAAATTTTTGTCGCCAAATGATCATAATAGAGCGAAAAAATAGCGCAAAAAAATAGCGCCATATAATAGCGCCAATCATAGCGCCAAATAATAGTGCCAATAATAGCGCCAATATATTCATAGCGCCAATATATTCATAATAGCGCCAATATATTATAGCACCAAATAATAGCGCCAATATATTCATAATATTGCCAATAATAGCACCAATAATAGCGCCAATATATTCATAGCGCCATTAATTCATAATATCGCCAATATTTGGCGCTATTATTTGGCTCCAAATAATAGCGCTAATATTTTAACATTCAATAATAGTGCCAAATATTCATAATAGTGCCAATATTTTAACATTCAATATATTTTCAGTGTTATTTTAACATTCAATATAATAGAGCCAAATATATTTTCAGTGTTAGTTTAATATTCATAATAGCGGCAATGTTTTAATAGTGCCAATAATTTAAAAGCGCCAATAATAGCGCCAAATAAGAGCACCAAATATTATTGGGTGCCAAATAATAGCGCAAAATAATAGCGCCAATATTTTAACCTTCATTAATAGCGCCAAATATTCATAATAGCGCCAATATATTAATAATGGAAAATAATTGCGCCTAATAATAGCGCCAAATAATAGCGCTAAATAATTGCACCAAATATTTGCGCCAAATATTTTTTGGCACGAAATATTCATAATAGCGCCAAAAAATAGCGCAAAAAATATCGCATTATAATAGCTCCAATCATCGCGCAAAATAATAGCGCCAATAATAGCGCCAATATATTCATAGTGCCAAATAATAGAGCAAATATATTTATAATAGCGCTAATATATTATAGCACCAAATAATAGCGCCAGTATATTCAGAATTATGCCAATAATAGCGCCAATAATAGTGCCAATATATTTATAGCGCCATTAATTCATAATAGTGCCAATATATTTATAGCGCCAAATAATTGCGCCTAATAATAGTGTCAAATAATTGCGTCAAATTATTGCTCCAAATAATAGTGCCAATATTTTAACATTCATTAATAACACCAAATATTCATAATAGCGCCAATATATTAATAGCGCCAAATAAGTGCGCCAAATAATAGTTCCAAATAAGTGCGCCAAATATTTGATCCAAATAACAGTGCCAAATAATAGCGGCAAAAAATAGCACCATATAATAGCGCCAAAAAATTTTGTGGCGCAAAATATTCATAATAGCGTCAGATAATAGAGCCAATAATGGCACCAAATAATAGCGCCAATATATTCATAATATTGCCAATAATAGCACCAATAATAGCGCCAATATATTCATAGCGCCATTAATTCATAATATCGCCAATATTTGGCGCCAGTATTTGGCGCTATTATTTGGCTCCAAATAATAGCGCTAATATTTTAACATTCAATAATAGTGCCAAATATTCATAATAGTGCCAATATTTTAACATTCAATATATTTTCAGTGTTATTTTAACATTCAATATAATAGAGCCAAATATATTTTCAGTGTTAGTTTAATATTCATAATAGCGGCAATGTTTTAATAGTGCCAATAATTTAAAAGCGCCAATAATAGCGCCAAATAAGAGCACCAAATATTATTGGGTTTCAAATAATAGCGCAAAATAATAGCACCAATATTTTAACCTTCATTAATAGCGCCAAATATTCATAATAGCGCCAATATATTCATAATAGCGCCAATATATTCATAGCGCCAATATATTCATAGCGCCAATATATTCATAATAGCGCCAATATATTATAGCACCAAATAATAGCGCCAATATATTCATAATATTGCCAATAATAGCACCAATAATAGTGCCAATATATTCATAGCGCCATTAATTCATAATATCGCCAATATTTGGCGCCAGTATTTGGCACTATTATTTGGCTCCAAATAATAGTGCTAATATTTTAACATTCAATAATAGTGCCAAATATTCATAATAGTGCCAATATTTTAACATTCAATATATTTTCAGTGTTATTTTAACATTCAATATAATAGAGCCAAATATATTTTCAGTGTTAGTTTAATATTCATAATAGCGGCACTGTTTTAATAGTGCCAATAATTTAAAAGCGCCAATAATAGCGCCAAATAAGAGCACCAAATATTATTGGGTGCCAAATAATAGCGCAAAATAATAGCGCCAATATTTTAACCTTCATTAATAGCGCCAAATATTCATAATAGCACCAATATATTAATAATGGAAAATAATTGCGCCTAATAATAGCGCCAAATAATAGCGCTAAATAATTGCACCAAATATTTGCGCCAAATATTTTTTGGCGCGAAATATTCATAATAGCGCCAAAAAATAGCGCAAAAAAATATCGCATAATAATAGCTCCAATCATCGCGCCAAATAATAAGGCCAATAATAGCGCCAATATATTCATAGTGCCAAATAATAGAGCAAATATATTTATAATAGCGCTAATATATTATAGCACCAAATAATAGCGCCAGTATATTCAGAATTATGCCAATAATTGCGCCAATAATAGTGCCAATATATTTATAGCGCCATTAATTCATAATAGTGCCAATATATTTATAGCGCCAAATAATTGCGCCTAATAATAGTGCCAAATAATTGCGTCAAATTATTGCTCCAAATAATAGTGCCAATATTTTAAAATTCATTAATAACACCAAATATTCATAATAGCGCCAATATAATAATAGCGCCAAATAAGTGCGCCAAATAATAGTGCCAAATAAGTGCGCCAAATATTTGATCCAAATAACAGTGCCAAATAATAGCGGCAAAAAATAGCACCATATAATAGCGCCAAAAAATTTTTTGGCGCAAAATATTCATAATAGCGCCAGATAATAGAGCCAATAATGGCGCCAAATAATGGCACCAAATAATAGCGCCAAATAATAGAGCCAATAATGGCATCAAATTATGGTGCCAATAATAGCACCAATATTTAAACATTCAATAATAGCGCCAATAAAAGCGTCAATAGTTGCACCAATGATAGCGCCAATATATAGCGCCAATATATTCATAGATACATTTAATAGCACCAAATAATGGCACCATATAATATCGCCAAATATTAGCCCCATATAATAGCGCCATATAATTGCGCCAAATAATAGCATCATATAATAGCGCCAATATATTCATAGCAACATTTCATAGGGCCAAATAATAGCACCATATAATAGCACCAAATATTAACGTCATATAATAGTGCCATATAATAGCGCCAAATAATAGCGCCATATAATAGCACCAAATATAATAGAGCCAAATAATAGCACCAAATAATAGCGCTAAATAATATCACCAAATAATATCACCAAATATTTGGCGCCAAATATTCATAATAGCGCCAAATATTTGGCGCCATATATTAACAGTAGCGCCAAATATTTTTTGGCACCAAATATATATAATAGCGCCAAATTATAGCGCCAATAAAAGCGCCAAATAATAGCACCAATATTTGGTGCCAATATTTGGTGCCAATATTTGGGGCTATTATTTGGCGCCAAATAATAGCGCCAATATTTTAACATTCAATAATAGCGCCAAATATTCATAATAGCGCCAATATTTTAACATTCAATATATTTTCAGTGTTATCTTAAGATTCCATATAATAGATCCAAATATATTTTCAGTGTTATTTTAATATTCATAATTGTGTCAATATTTTAATAGCGCCAAATAAGAGCACCAAATATTATTTGGCGCCAAAAAATTGCGCAAAATAATAGCGCCAGAAAATAGCGCCAATATTTTATCCTTCATTAATAGCACCAAATATTCATAATAGCGCCAATATATTAATAACGGCAAATAATTGTGCCTAATAATAGCACAAAATAATTGCGCCAAATATTTTTGGCGCCAAATAATCATTATAGAGCGAAAAAATAGCGCAAAAAAATAGCGCCAAATAATAGCGCCAATCATAGCGCCAAATAATAGTGCCAATAATAGTGCCAATATATTCATAGCGCCAATATATTCATAATAGCACCAATATATTATAGCACCAAATAATAGCGCCAATATATTCATAATATTGCCAATAATAGCACCAATAATAGCGCCAATATATTCATAGCGCCATTAATTCATAATATCGCCAATATTTGGCGCCAGTATTTGGCGCTATTATTTGGCTCCAAATAATAGCGCTAATATTTTAACATTCAATAATAGTGCCAAATATTCATAATAGTGCCAATATTTGAACATTCAATATATTTTCAGTGTTATTTTAACATTCAATATAATAGAGCCTAATATATTTTCAGTGTTAGTTTAATATTCCTAGTAACGACAATGTTTTAATAGTGCCAATATTTTAAAAGCGCCAATAATAGCGCCAAATAAGAGCACCAAATATTATTTGGCGCCAAATAATAGCGCAAAATAATAGCGCCAATATTTTAACCTTCATTAATAGCGCCAAATATTCATAATAGCGCCAATATATTAATAGTGGCAAATAATTGCGCCTAATAATAGCGCCAAATAATAGCGCTAAATAGTTGAACCAAATATTTGCGCCAAATATTTTTTGGCGCGAAATATTCATAATAGTGCCAAAAAATAGCGCAAAAAAATATCGCATAATAATAGCTCCAATCATCGCGCCAAATAATAGCGCCAATAATAGCGCCAATATATTCATAGTGCCAAATAATAGAGCCAATATATTTATAATAGCGCTAATATATTATAGCACCAAATAATAGCGCCAGTATATTCAGAATTATGCCAATAATAGCGCCAATAATAGTGCCAATATATTCATAGCGCCATTTATTCATAATTGTGCCAATATATTTATAGCGCCAAATAATTGCGCCTAATAATAGTGCCAAATAATTGCGTCAAATTATTGCTCCAAATAATAGTGCCAATATTTTAACATTCATTAATAACACCAAATATTCATAATAGCGCCAATATATTAATAGCGCCAAATAAGTGCGCCAAATAATAGTGCCAAATAAGTGCGCCAAATATTTGATCCAAATTACTGTGCCAAATAATATCGGCAAAAAATAGCACCATATAATAGCGCCAAAAAAATATTTGGCGCAAAATATTCATAATAGCGCCAGATAATAGTGCCAAATAATAGTGCCAAATAATAGCGCCAATAATAGCGTCAAATTATGGATCCAATAAAAACACTAATATATTCATAGCGCCAAATAATTGCGCCAATATATTTATAATAGCGCCAATATATAATAGCGCCAAATAATAGTGCCAATATATTCATAATAGTGCCAATAATAGTGCCAATATATTCATAGCACCATTTATTCATAACAGCTCTAATATATTTATAGTGCAAAATAATTGCGCCTAATAATAGCCTGAAATAATAGCGCCAAATAATTGCACCAAATAATAGCGCCAAATAATTGCGCAAAAATAATTGTGCCTAATAACAGAGCCAAATAATAGCGGCATATAATTGCGCCAAATATTTTTTGGCGGAAAATTTATAAATAGCGCCAATTTATTGCCCCAAATAATTGCGCCAATTACTTGCGCCTAATAATAGCGCCAAATAATAGCGCCATATGAAAGCGCCAAATATTTTTTTGCGCCAAATATTTATAATACCGCAAAATAATAGCGCCAAATAATAGCACCAATAATAGCATCAAATTATAGTGCCAATAATCGTGCCCATATTTGGTGCTATTATTTTGCGCCAAATTATATCGCCAATATTTAAACATTCAATAATCGCACCAATAAAAGCGCCGTTAACAGCACCAATAATAGCGCCAATAATAGTGCCAATATATTCATAGCACCATTTAATAGCGCCAATATATTTATTGCCCCAAATAATAGTGCAAAATAATTGCGCCAAATAATTGCGCCAAATAATTGCGCCAAATAATTGCGCCAATTAATTGCGCCAAATACTTGCGCATAATAATAGCGTCAAATAATAGCGCCATATAAAAGCGCCAAATATTTTTTGGCGCCAAATATTCATAATACCGCCAAATAATAGCGCCAAATAATAGCACCAATAATAGCATCAAATTATGGCGCCAATAATCATGCCAATATTTGGCGCTATTATTTTGTGCCAAATTATATCGCCAATATTTAAACAGTCAATAATCACACCAATAAAAGCGCCATTAATAGCACCAATAATAGCGCCATTAATAGCACTAATATATTCATAGCGCCATTTAATAGCGCCAAATAATAGCCCCATATAATAGTGTCAAATATTAACGCCATATAATAGCGCAAAATAATAGCGCCAAATCATAGCGCCATATAATAGCGCCATATAATAGCGCCAAATAATAGCGCCAATATATAGTGCCAATAATAGCGCTAATATAATAGAACCAAATATTAGTGCCATATAATAGCCCCATATAATAGCGCAAATCATAGCGCCATATAATAGCGCCATATATAATAGCGCCAATATATCGTGCCAATAATAACGCCAATATATTCATAGCACCATTTAATAAGGCCAAATAATAGCGCCATAAAATAGCGCCAAATATTAGCACCATATAATAGCGCTATATAATAGAGCCATATAATAACGCCAAATAATAGTGCCATATAATAGCGCCAATTATAATACCGGCACATAATAGCGTCAGATAATATCGCCAAATAATATCGCCAAATAATAGTACCAAATATTTCGCGCCAAATATTCATAATAGAGCCAAATAATAGCGTCAAATTATGGCGCCAATAATCGCGCCAATATTTGGCACTATTATTTTGCGCCAAATAATAGCACCAATATTTAAACATTAAATAATAACGCCAATAAAAGCACCAATAACAGCACCAATAATAGTGCCAATAATAGCACCAATATATAGCACCCATAATAGTGCCAATATATTCATAACACCATTTAATAGCGCCAAACAATAGTGTCATATAATAGCGCCATATAATTGCGCCAAATAATAGCTCCATATAATAGCGCCAAATATAATAGCGCCAAATAATAGCGCCAAAATAAATCCCCAATAATAGCACCAATATATTCATAGCATCATTTAATAGGGCCAAATATTTTCGCCAAATATTTGTGCCAAATAACTGCGCCAAATAATAGCACCAAATAACAGCGCCAAATAAAAGCGCCATATAATACCGCCAAATACTTTTTAGCGTAGAATATATAAATAGCGCCAATATATTAATAGCGCCAAATAATAGCTCCAAATAATTGCGCCAAATAGTTGCGCCAAATAATTGCGTCAAATAAATGTGCCAAATAATTGCGCCAAATAAGAGCGCCAAATAATTACGCCAAATAACAACGCCATATAATAGCGCCAAATAATATTTGGCGCAAAATATATAAATAGCACCAATATATTCATAGCGCCAAATAATAGCACCAAATAAATGCGGCAAATAATTGCGCAAAATAATTGCGCCTGAGCGCCAAAAAATAGCGCCAAATAACTGTGCCAAATAATTGCGCCAAATAGTTGCGCTAGATAATTACGCCAAATAAGTGCGCAAAATAATTTCGCCTAATAACAGCGCCAAATATTTTTTGGCGCAAAATATATAAATAGCGCCAAATAATTGCACCAAATATTTACGCCAAATAACTGCGCCGAATAATAGCGCCAAATAATACCGCCAAATAATACTGCCCTATAATAACACAAAAAAATAGCGCTAAATAATTGCACCGAATAATAGAGCCAAATAATAGCGCCATATAATAGTGCCAAATATTTTCTAGCGCCAAATTTTTATAATTGCGCCAAATAATAGCGCCAAAATAATAGCGCCAAATAATAGCACCAATAAAAGCATCAAATTATGGCTCCAATAATCGCGCCAATATTTAAACATTCAATAATATCACCAATAAAAGCGCCAATAAAAGCACCAATAATGGCGCCAACAATAGCGCCAATATATAGCGCCAATAATAGTGCCAATATATTCATAGAGTCATTTAATAACGCCAAACAATAGCACCATATAATAGCGACAAATATTAGCGCCATATAATAGGGCCATATAATAGCGCCATATAATAGTGCCAAATAATAGCACCATATAATAGCGCCAATATATTCATAGCACCATTTAATAGGGCCAAATAATAGTGCCATATAATAGAGACAAATATTAGTGCCATATAATAGCACCAAATGTTAGGGCCTACTAAATGGCGCTATGAATATATTGGCGCTATTATATGGCGCTATTATTTGGCGCTGTTATATGGCGCTATTATATGGCCCTATTATATGGCGCTATTATATGGCCCTATTATATGGCGCTAGTATATTAATAATAGTGCCAATAATAGCGCCAATAATAGTGCCAATATATTCATAGTTCCATTAATTCATAATAGCGCCAATATATTTATAGCGCGAAATAATTGCAACTAATAATAGTGCCAAATAATTGCACCAAATTATTGCTCCAAATAATAGTGCCAATATTTTAACATTCATTAATAACACCAAATATTCATAATAGCGCCAATATATTAATAGCGCCAAATAATAGCGCCACATAATAGCGCCAAATATTTGATCCAAAGAACTGTGCCAAATAATAGCGGCAAAAAATAGCAGCATATAATAGCGCCAAAATATTTTTTGGCGCCAAATATTAATAATAGCTCCAAATAATAGCGACAAATAATTACGCCAATAATAGCGTCAAATTATGGATCCAATAATAGCACCAATATATTCATAGCGCCAATATATTCATAATAGCGCCAATATATAATAGTGCCAAATAATAGCGCCAATATATTCATAATAGTGCCAATAATAGCGCCAATATATTCATAGCGCCATTTATTCATAATAGCGCCAATATATTTATAGCGCAAAATAATTGCACCTAATAATTGCCTTAAATAATAGCGCCAAATAATTGCGCCAAATAATTGTGCAAAATAATTACGCCTAATAACAGCTCCAAATAATAGTGGCATATAATAGCGCCAAATATTTTTTGGCGGAAAATATATAAATAGCGCCAATTTATTGCCCCAAATATTTGCGCCAAATAATTGGGCCAAATACTTGGCCTAATAATAGTGGCAAATAATAGTGCCATATAAATCGCCAAGTATTTTTGGGTGCCAAATATTCATAATACCGCTAAATAATAGCGCCAAATAATAGCACCAATAATAGCATCAAATTATAGCGCCAATAATCGTGCCAATATTTGGCGCTATTATTTTGCGCCAAATTATAGAACCAATATTTAATCATTCAATAATCACACCAATAAAAGTTCCCTTAACCACACAAATAATAGTGCCAATATATTCATAGCGCCATTTAATAGCGCCAAATAATAGCCCCATATAATAGCGCCAAATATTAGCACCATATAATAGCGCCATATAATAGCGCGAAATAATAGTTCCATATAATAGCGCCAAATATAATAGCACCAAATAATAGTGCCAATATATAGCGCCAATAATAGCTCCAATATAATAGCACCAAATATTAGTGCCCTATAATAGCCCTATATAATAGCGCAAATCATAGCACCATATAATAGCACCAAATATAATAGCGCCAAATAATAACGCCAATATATCGCGCCAATAATAGCACCAATATATTCATAGCGCCATTTAATAGGGCCAAATAATAGCGCCATAAAATAGCGCCAAATATTAGCGGCATATAATAGTGCTATATTATAGCGCCATATAATAACGCCAAATAATAGTGCCATATAATAGCGCCAATTATAATAGCGGCACATAATAGCGTCAGATAATAGCGCCAAATAATATCGCCAAATAATAGCACCAAATATTTGGCGCCAAATATTCATAATAGCGCCAAATAATAGCGTCAAATTATGGCACCAATAATCGCGCCAATATTTAAATATTCAATAATAGCGCCAATAAAAGCACCAATAACAGCACCAATAATAGCACCAATAATAGCGCCAATATATAACACCAATAATAGTGCCAATATATTCATAGCGCCATTTAATAGCGCCAAACAATAGCACCAAATAACAGCGCCAAATATTAGCACAATATAATAGTGCCATATAATAGCGCCATATTATAGCGCCCAATATAATAGCGCCAAATAATGGCGCCAATATATATCCCCAATAATATCGCCAATATATTCATAGCGTCATTTAATAGGGCCAAATAATAGCGCCATATAATAGCGACAAATATTAGCGCCATATAATAGCGCGAAATATTAACACCATATAATAGCGCCAAATAATAGAGCCATATAATAGCGCTAAATATAATAGCGCCAAATAATAGTGCCAAATAATAGCGCCAAATAATATCACCAACTAATACCATCAAATAGTTGGCGCCAAATATTCATAATAGCGCCAAAAAATAGCGCCAAATAATAGCGCCAATAATAGCGCCAAATAATAGAGCCATTTATTCAAAATAGCACCAAATATTTGGCACCACATATTCATTATAGCACAAAATATTTTTTGGTGCCAAATATTCATAATAGCGCCAAATAATAACGCCAAATTATAACGCCAATAAAAGCTCCAAATAATAGCGCCAATATTTAGCGCCAATATTTGGCACCAATAATATTTGGCACCAATATTTGGCGCCAGTATTTGGCGCTATTATTTGGCGCCAAATAATAGCACAAATATTTTAACATTCAATAATAGCGCCAAATATTCATAACAGCCCCAATATTTTAACATTCAATATATTTTCAGTGTTATTTTAACATTCAATATAATAGCGCAAAATATATTTTCAGTCTTATTTTAATATTCATAATAGAACCAATATTTTAATAGCACCAATAATAGAGCCGAATAATAGCACCAAATATTATTTTGCACCAAATAATAGTGCCAAATATTATTTTGCGCCAAAAAATAGTGCTAATATTTTAACATTAATTAATAGCGCCAAATATTCATAATAGCGCCAATATATTAATAGCGGCAAATAATTGCGCCTAATAACAGCGCCAAATAATAGCTCTAAATAATAGCGCCATATAATAGCACCAAATATTTTTAGGCACCAAATATTCATAATAGCACCAAAAATAGCGCCAAAAAATAGCACCATATAATAGCACCAATAATAGTGCCAAATAATAGCGCCAATATATTCATAGCTCCATATAATTGCGCCAATATATTCATAATAGCGCTAATATATAATAGGGCCAAATAATATCACAAATATATTCATAATAGTGCCAATAATAGCGCCAATAATAACGCCAATATATTCATAGTGCCATTTATTCATAATAGCGCCAATATATTTATAGCGCAAAATAATTGCGCCTAATAATAGCGCCAAATAATTGCGCCAAATAATTGCGCCAAATAAATGCGCAAAATAATTGCACCTAATAACAGCGCCAAATAATAGCGCCATATAATAGCGCCAAATATTTTTTGGGACAAAATATATAAATAACGCCAACATATTGCGCCAAATAATTGCGCCAAATAATTGCGCCAAATTATTGCGCCTAATAATAGCGCCAGATAATAGCGCTATATAATTGGGCCATATATTTTTTGGCACCAAATAATCATAATGGCGCCAAATAATGGCACCAAATAATAGCGCCAAATAATAGAGCCAATAATGGCATCAAATTATGGTGCCAATAATAGCGCCAATATTTAAACATTCAATAATAGCGCCAATAAAAGCGTCAATAGTTGCACAAATGATAGCACCAATATATAGCGCCAATATATTCATAGAGACATTTCATAACACCAAATAATGGCGCCATATAATATCGCCAAATATTAGCCCCATATAATAGCACCATATAATTGCGCCAAATAATAGCGTCATATAATAGCGCCAATATATTCATAGCAACATTTCATAGGGCCAAATAATAGCATCATATAATAGCACCAAATATTAACGTCATATATTAGTGCCATATAATAGCGCCAAATAATAGCGCCATATAATAGCACCAAATATAATAGCGCCAAATAATAGCACCAAATAATAGCGCTAAATAATATCACCAAATAATATCGCCAAATATTTGGCGCAAAATATTCATAATAGCGCCAAATATTTGGCGCCATATATTAACAGTAGCGCCAAGTATATTTTGGCGCCAAATATATATAATAGCGCCAAATTATAGCGCCAATAAAAGCGCCAAATAATAGCGCCAATATTTGGTGCCAATATTTGGCACCAATAATATTTGGCGCCAATATTTGGCGCCAATATTTGGTGCCAATATTTGGGGCTATTATTTGGCGCCAAATAATAGCGCCAATACTTTAACATTCAATAATAGCGCCAAATATTCATAATAGCGCCAATATTTTAACATTCAATATATTTTCAGTGTTATCTTAACATTCCATATAATATAGCCAAATATATTTTCAGTGTTATTTTAATATTCATAATTGTGTCAACATTTTAATAGTGCCAAATAAGAGCGCCAAATATTATTTGGCGCCAAAAAATTGCGCAAAATAATAGCGCCAATATTTTATCCTTCATTAATAGCACCAAATATTCATAATAGCGCCAATATATTAATAACGGTAAATAATTGTGCCTAATAATAGCACAAAATAATTGCGCCAAATATTTTTGGCGCCAAATGATCATAATAGAGCGAAAAAATAGCGCAAAAAAATAGCGCCATATAATAGCGCCAATCATAGCGCCAAATAATAGTGCCAATAATAGCGCCAATATATTCATAGCGCCAATATATTCATAATAGCGCCAATATATTATAGCACCAAATAATAGCGCCAATATATTCATAATATTGCCAATAATAGCACCAATAATAGCGCCAATATATTCATAGCGCCATTAATTCATAATATCGCCAATATTTGGCGCTATTATTTGGCTCCAAATAATAGCGCTAATATTTTAACATTCAATAATAGTGCCAAATATTCATAATAGTGCCAATATCTTAACATTCAGTATATTTTCAGTGTTATTTTGACATTCAATATAATAGAGCCAAATATATTTTCAGTGTTAGTTTAATATTCATAATAGCGGCAATGTTTTAATAGTGCCACTAATTTAAAAGCGCCAATAATAGCGCCAAATAAGAGCACTAAATATTATTGGGTGCCAAATAATAGCGCAAAATAATAGCGCCAATATTTTAACCTTCATTAATAGCGCCGAATATTCATAATAGCGCCAATATATTAATAATGGAAAATAATTGCGCCTAATAATAGCGCCAAATAATAGCGCTAAATAATTGCACCAAATATTTGCGCCAAATATTTTTTGGCGCGAAATATTCATAATAGCGCCAAAAAATAGCGCAAAAAAATATCGCATAATAATAGCTCCAATCATCGCGCCAAATAATAGCGCCAATAATAGCGCTAATATATTCATAGTGCCAAATAATAGAGCAAATATATTTATAATAGCGCTAATATATTATAGCACCAAATAATAGCACCAGTATATTCAGAATTATGCCAATAATAGCGCCAATAATAGTGCCAATATATTTATAGCGCCATTAATTCATAATAGTGCCAATATATTTATAGCGCCAAATAATTGCGCCTAATAATAGTGCCAAATAATTGCGTCAAATTATTGCTCCAAATAATAGTGCCAATATTTTAACATTCATTAATAACACCAAATATTCATAATATCCCCAATATATTAATAGTGCCAAATAAGTGCGCCAAATAATAGTGCCAAATAAGTGCGCCAAATATTTGATCCAAATAAGAGTGCCAAATAATAGCGGCAAAAAATAGCACCATATAATAGCGCCAAAAAATTTTTTGGCGCAAAATATTCATAATAGCGCCAGATAATAGTGCCAAATAATAGCGCCAAATAATAGCGCCAATAATAGCGTCAAATTATGGAGCCAATAAAAACACTAATATATTCATAGCGCCAAATAATTGCGCCAATATATTTATAATAGCACCAATATATAATAGCGCCAAATAATAGTGCCAATATATTCATAATAGTGCCAATAATAGTGCCAATATATTCATAACACCATTTATTCATAATAGCTCTAATATATTTATAGTGCAAAATAATTGCGCCTAATAATAGCCTGAAATAATAGCGCCAAATAATTGCACCAAATAATTGCGCTAAATAATTGCGCAAAAATAATTGCGCCTAATAACAGCGCCAAATAATAGCGGCATATAATTGCGCCAAATATTTTTTGGCGGAAAATTTATAAATAGCGCCAATTTATTGCCCAAAATAATTGCGCCAAATAATTGCGCCAAATACTTGCACCTAATAATAGCGCCAAATAATAGAGCCATATAAAAGCGCCAAATATTTTTTTGCGCCAAATATTTATAATACCGCCAAATAATTGCGCCAAATAATAGCACCAATAATAGTATCAAATTATGGTGCCAATAATCGTGCCCATATTTGGCGCTATTATTTTGCGCCAAATTATATCGCCAATATTTAAACAATCAATAATCGCACCAATAAAAGCGCCGTTAACAGCACCAATAATAGCGCCAATAATAGTGCCAATATATTCATAGCACCATTTAATAGCGCCAATATACTTATTTCCGCAAATAATAGTGCAAAATAATTGCGCCAAATAATTGCGCTAAATAATTGCGCCAAATAATTGCGCCAAATAATTGCGCATAATAATAGCGTCAAATAATAGCGCCATATAAAAGCGCCAAATATTTTTTGGCGCCAAATATTCATAATACCGCCAAATAATAGCGCCAAATAATAGCACCAATAATAGCATCAAATTATGGCGCCAATAATCATGCCAATATTTGGCGCTATTATTTTGTGCCAAATTATATCGCCAATATTTAAACAGTCAATAATAGCACCAATAAAAGCGCCATTAATAGCACCAATTATAGCGCCATTAATAGCGCCAATATATTCATAGCGCCATTTAATAGCGCCAAATAATAGCCCCATATAATAGTGTCAAATATTAGTGCCATATAATAGCGCCCTATAATAGCGCCAAATCATAGCGCCATATAATAGAGCCATATAATAGCGCCAAATAATAGCGCCAATATATAGTGCCAATAATAGCACTAATATAATAGAACCAAATATTAGTGCCATATAATAGCCCCATATAATAGCGCAAATCATAGCGCCATATAATAGCGCCATATATAATAGTGCCAATATATCGTGCCAATAATAGCGCCAATATATTCATAGCGCCATTTAATAAGGCCAAATAATAGCGCCATAAAATAGCGCCAAATATTAGTGCCATATAATAGCGCTATATAATAGAGCCATATAATAACGCCAAATAATAGTGCCATATAATAGCGCCAATTATAATAGCGGCACATAATAGCGTCAGATAATATCGCCAAATAATATCGCCAAATAATAGCACCAAATATTTGGCGCCAAATATTCATAATAGAGCCAAAAAATAGCGTCAAATTATGGCGCCAATAATCGTGCCAATATTTGACACTATTATTTTGCGCCAAATAATAGCACCAATATTTAAACATTCAATAATAACGCCAATAAAAGATCCAATAACAGCACCAATAATAGCGCCAATAATAGCACCAATATATAGCACCCATAATAGTGCCAATATATTCATAACACCATTTAATAGCGCCAAACAATAGCGTCATATAATAGCGCCAAATATTAGCGCCATATAATAGTGCCATATAATAGCGCCATATAATAGCGCCAAATAATAGCGCCATATAATAGCGCCAAATATAATAGCGCCAAATAATAGCGCCAATATAAATCCCCAATAATAGCGCCAATATATTCATAGCATCATTTAATAGGGCCAAATATTTGCGCCAAATATTTGTGCCAAATAACTGCGCCAAATAATAGCACCAAATAACAGCACCAAATAAAAGCGCCATATAATACCGCCAAATACTTTTAAGCACAGAATATATAAATAGCACCAATATATTCATAGCGCCAAATAATAGCTCCAAATAATTGCGCCAAATAATTGCGTCAAATAAATGTGCCAAATAAGAGCGCCAAATAATTACGCCAAATAACAACGCCATATAATAGCGCCAAATAATTTTTGACGCAAAATATATAAATAGCACCAATATATTAATAGCGCCAAATAATAGCACCAAATAATTGTGGCAAATAATTGTGCCAAATAATTGCGCATGAGCGCCAAAAAATAGCGCCAAATAATTGCGCCAAATAGTTGCGCTAGATAATTACGCCAAATAAGTGCGCAAAATAATTTTGCCTAATAACAGCGCCAAATATTTTTTGGCGCAAAATATATAAATAGCGCCAAATAATTGCACCAAATATTTACGCCAAATAACTGCGCCGAATAATAGCGCCAAATAATACCGCCAAATAATACTTCCCTATAATAGCACAAAAAAATAGCGCTAAATAATTGCACCGAATAATAGAGCCAAATAATAGCGCCATATAATAGTGCCAAATATTTTCTAGCGCCAAATTTTTATAATTGCGCCAAATAATAGCGCTAATAAAAGCATCAAATTATGGCGCCAATAATCGCGCCAATATTTAAACATTCAATAATATCGCCAATAAAAGCGTCAATAAAAGCACCAATAATGGCACCAACAATAGCGCCAATATATAGCGCCAATAATATTCCAATATATTCATAGAGGCATTTAATAGCGCCAAACAATAGCACCATATAATAGCGACAAATATTAGCGCCATATAATAGGGCCATATAATAGCGCCATATAATAGTGCCAAATAATAGCACCATATAAAAGCGCCAATATATTCATAGCGCCATTTAATAGGGCCAAATAATAGCGCCATATAATAGAGACAAATATTAGTGCCATATAATAGCACCAAATGTTAGGGCCTACTAAATGGCGCTATTAATATATTGGCGCTATTATATGGCGCTATTATTTGGCGCTATTATATGGCGCTATTATGTGGCCCTATTATATGGCGCTATTATATGGCTCTATTATATGGCGCTAGTATATTCATAATAGTGCCAATAATAGCGCCAATAATAGTGCCAATATATTCATAGTGCCATTAATTCATAATAGCGCCAATATATTTATAGCACAAAATAATTGCACCTAATAATAGTTCCAAATAATTGCGCCAAATAATTGCTCTAAATAATAGTGTCAATATTTTAACATTCATTAATAACACCAAATATTAATAATAGCGCCAATATATTAATAGCGCCAAATAATAGCGCCACATAATAGCGCCAAATATTTGATCCAAATAACTATGCCAAATAATAGCGGCAAAAAATAGCAGCATATAATAGCGCCAAAATATTTTTTGGCGCCAAATATTAATAATAGCGCCAAATAATAGCACCGAATAATTACGCCAACAATAGGGTCAAATTATGGATCCAATAATAGCACCAATATATTCATAGCGCCAATATATTCATAATAGCGCCAATATATAATAGTGCCAAATAATAGTGCCAATATATTCATAATTGTGCCAATAATAGCGCCAATATATTCATAGCGCCATTTATTCATAATAGCGCCAATATATTTATAGCGAAAAATAATTGCACCTAATAATTGCCTTAAATAATAGTGCCAAATAATTGCGCCAAATAATGGTGCAAAATATTTATGCCTAATAACAGCGCCAAATAATAGCGGCATATAATAGCGCCAAATATTTTTTGGCGGAAAATATATAAATAGTGTCAATTTATTGCCCCAAATATTTGCGCCAAATAATTGTGCCAAATACTTGGCCTAATAATAGCGGCAAATAATAGTTCCATATAAATCGCCAAATATTTTTGGGTGCCAAATATTCATAATACCGCTAAATAATAGTGCCAAATAATAGCACCAATAATAGCATCAAAATATGGCGCCAATAATCGTGCCAATATTTGGCGCTATTATTTTGCGCCAAATTATAGAACCAATATTTAATCATTCAATAATCACACCAATAAAAGTGCCATTAACCACACCAATAATAGTGCCAATATATTCATAGCGCCATTTAATAGCGCCAAATAATAGCCCCATATAATAGCCCCAAATATTAGCACCATATAATAGCGCCATATAATAGCGCGAAATAATAGTGCCATATAATAGCGCCAAATATAATAGCGCCAAATAATAGTGCCAATATATAGCGCCAATAATAGCTCCAATATAATAGCACCAAATATTAGTGCCATATAATATCCCCATATAATAGCGCAAATCATAGCACCATATAATAGCACCAAATATAATAGCGCCAAATAATAACGCCAATATATCGCGCCAATAATAGCACCAATATATTCATAACGCCATTTAATAGGGCCAAATAATAGCGCCAAATATTAGCGCCATATAATAGCCCTATATAATAGCGCCATATAATAACGCCAAATAATAGTGCCATATAATAGCGCCAATTATAATAGCGGCACATAATAGCGTCAGATAATAGCGCCAAATAATATTGCCAAATAATAGCACCAAATATTTGGCGCCAAATATTCATAATAGCGCCAAATAATAGCGTCAAATTATGACACCAATAATCGCGCCAATATTTGGCGCAATTATTTTGCGCCAAATAATAGCGCCAATATTTAAATATTCAATAATAGCGCCAATAAAAGCACCAATAACAGCACCAATAATAGCACCAATAATAGCGCCAATATAAAACACCAATAATAGTGCCAATATATTCATAGCGCCATTTAATAGCGCCAAACAATAGCACCATATAATAGCGCCAAATATTAGCACAATATAATAGTGCCATATAATAGTGCCATATAATAGCGTCATATTATAGCGCCAAATATAATAGCTCCAAATAATAGCGCCAATATATATCCCCAATAATATTGCCAATATATTCATAGCGTCATTTAATAGGGCCAAATAATAGCGCCATATAATAGCGACAAATATTAGCGCCATATAATAGCGTGAAATATTAACACCATATAATAGCGCCAAATAATAGTGCCATATAATAGCGCTAAATATAATAGCGCCAAAGAATAGTGCCAAATAATAGCGCCAAATAATATCACCAACTAATAGCATCAAATAGTTGGCGCCAAATATTCATAATAGCGCCAAATAATAGTGCCAAATAATAGCGCCAATAATAGCGCCAAATAATAGAGCCATTTATTCAAAATAGCACCAAATATTTGGCACCATATATTCATTGTAGCACCAAATATTTTTTGGTGCCAAATATTCATAATAGCGCCAAATAATAACGCCAAATTATAACGCCAATAAAAGCTCCAAATAATAGCTCCAATATTTAGCGCCAATATTTGGCACCAATAATATTTGGCACCAATATTTGGCACCAGTATTTGGCACTATTATTTGGCGCCAAATAATAGCACAAATATTTTAACATTCAATTATAGCGCCAAATATTCATAACAGCACCAATATTTTAACATTCAATATATTTTTAGTGTTATTTTAACATTCAATATAATAGCGCAAAATATATTTTCAGTCTTATTTTAATATTCATAATAGAACCAATATTTTAATAGCGCCAATAATAGAGCCAAATAATAGCACCAAATATTATTTTGCACCAAATAATAGTTCGAAATATTATTTTGTGCCAAAAAATAGTGCTAATATTTTAACATTAATTAATAGCGCCAAATATTCATAATAGCGCCAATATATTAATAGCGGCAAATAATTGCGCCTAATAACAGCGCCAAATAATAGCTTTAAATAATAGCGCCATATAATAGCGCCAAATATTTTTAGGCGCCAAATATTCATAATAGCACCAAAAAATAGCGCCAAAAAAT
The DNA here is from genome assembly GCA_963277665.1 of Viscum album. Lineage (NCBI taxonomy): Eukaryota > Viridiplantae > Streptophyta > Magnoliopsida > Santalales > Viscaceae > Viscum > Viscum album. The sequence continues at coordinate 903,163,079 of OY728127.1, forward strand.
AGCACCATATAATAGCACCAATAATAGTGCCAAATAATAGCGCCAATATATTCATAGCTCCATATAATTGCGCTAATATATTCATAATAGCACTAATATATAATAGGTCCAAATAATATCACCAATATATTCATAATAGTGCCAATAATAGCGCCAATAATAACGCCAATATATTCATAGTGCCATTTATTCATAATAGCGCCAATATATTTATAGCCCAAAATAATTGCGCCTAATAATAGCGCCAAATAATTGCGCCAAATAAATGCGCAAAATAATTGCACCTAATAACAGCGCCAAATAATAGTGCCATATAATAGCGCCAAATATTTTTTGGGACAAAATATATAAATAACGCCAACATATTGCGCCAAATATTTGCGCCAAATTATTGCGCCTAATAATAGCGCCAAATAATAGTGCCATATAATTGGGCCATATATTTTTTGGCACCAAATAATCATAATGGCGCCAAATAATTGCACCAAATAATAGCGCCAAATAATAGAGCCAATAATGGCATCAAATTATGGTGCCAATAATAGCGCCAATATTTAAACATTCAATAATAGCGCCAATAAAAACGTCAATAGTTGCACCAATGATAGCACCAATATATAGCGCCAATATATTCATAGAGACATTTAATAGCACCAAATAATTGCACCATATAATATCGCCAAATATTAGCCCCATATAATAGCGCCATATAATTGCACCAAATAATAGCGTCATATAATAGCGCCAATATATTCATAGCAACATTTCATAGGGCCAAATAATAGCACCATATAATAGCACCAAATATTAACGTCATATAATAGTACCATATAATAGCGCTAAATAATAGCCCCATATAATAGCACCAAATATAATAGCGCTAAATAATAGCACCAAATAATAGCGCTAAATAATATCACCAAATAATATCGCCAAATATATGGCACCAAATATTCATAATAGCGCCAAATATTTTGCGCCATATATTAACAGTAGCGCCAAATATTTTTTGGCGCCAAATATATATAATAGCGCCAAATTATAGCACCAATAAAAGCGCCAAATAATAGCGCCAATATTTGGTGCCAATATTTGGGGCTATTATTTGGCGCCAAATAATAGCGCCAATATTTTAACATTCAATAATAGCGCCAAATATTCATAATAGCGCCAATATTTTAACATTCAATATATTTTCAGTGTTATCTTAACATTCCATATAATATAGCCAAATATATTTTCAGTGTTATTTTAATATTTATAATTGTGTCAACATTTTAATAGTGCCAAATAAGAGCGCCAAATATTATTTGGCGCCAAAAAATTGCGCAAAATAATAGCGCCAATATTTTATCCTTCATTAATAGCACCAAATATTCATAATAGCGCCAATATATTAATAACGGTAAATAATTGTGCCTAATAATAGCACAAAATAATTGCGCCAAATATTTTTGGCGCCAAATGATCATAATAGAGCGAAAAAATAGCGCAAAAAAATAGCGCCATATAATAGCGCCAATCATAGCGCCAAATAATATTGCCAATAATAGCGCCAATATATTCATAGCGCCAATATATTCATAATAGCGCCAATATATTATAGCACCAAATAATAGCGCCAATATATTCATAATATTGCCAATAATAGCACCAATAATAGCGCCAATATATTCATAGCGCCATTAATTCATAATATCGCCAATATTTGGCGCCAGTATTTGGCGCTATTATTTGGCTCCAAATAATAGCGCTAATATTTTAACATTCAATAATAGTGCCAAATATTCATAATAGTGCCAATATCTTAACATTCAGTATATTTTCAGTGTTATTTTGACATTCAATATAATAGAGCCAAATATATTTTCAGTGTTAGTTTAATATTCATAATAGCGGCAATGTTTTAATAGTGCCACTAATTTAAAAGCGCCAATAATAGCGCCAAATAAGAGCACTAAATATTATTGGGTGCCAAATAATAGCGCAAAATAATAGCGCCAATATTTTAACCTTCATTAATAGCGCCGAATATTCATAATAGCGCCAATATATTAATAGTGGGAAATAATTGCGCCTAATAATAGCGCCAAATAATAGCGCTAAATAATTGCACCAAATATTTGCGCCAAATATTTTTTGGTGCGAAATATTCATAATAGCGCCAAAAAATAGCGCAAAAAAATATCGCATAATAATAGCTCCAATCATCGCGCCAAATAATAGCGCCAATAATAGCGCCAATATATTCATAGTGCCAAATAATAGAGCCAATATATTTATAATAGCGCTAATATATTATAGCACCAAATAATAGCGCCAGTATATTCAGAATTATGCCAATAATAGCACCAATAATTGTGCCAATATATTCATAGCGCCATTAATTCATAATAGTGCCAATATATTTATAGCGCCAAATAATTGCGCCTAATAATAGTGCCAAATAATTGCGTCAAATTATTGCTCCAAATAATAGTGCCAATATTTTAACATTCATTAATAACACCAAATATTCATAATAGCGCCAATATATTAATAGCGCCAAATAAGTGCGCCAAATAATAGCGCCAAATAAGTGCGCCAAATATTTGATCCAAATAACTGTGCCAAATAATAGCGGCAAAAAATAGCACCATATAAGAGCGCCAAAAAAATTTTTGGCGCAAAATATTCATAATAGCACCAGATAATAGTGCCAAATAATAGCGCCAAATAATAGCGCCAATAATAGCGTCAAATTATGGAGCCAATAAAAACACTAATATATTCATAGCGCCAAATAATTGCGCCAATATATTTATAATAGCTCCAATATATAATAGCGCCAAATAATAGTGCCAATATATTCATAATAGTGCCAATAATAGTGCCAATATATTCATAGCACCATTTATTCATAATAGCTCTAATATATTTATAGTGCAAAATAATTGCTACTAATAATAGCCTGAAATAATAGCGCCAAATAATTGCACCAAATAATTGCGCCAAATAATTGCGCAAAAATAATTGCGCCTAATAACAGCGCCAAATAATAGCGGCATATAATTGCACCAAATATTTTATGGCGGAAAATTTATAAATAGCGCCAATTTATTGCCCCAAATAATTGCGCCAAATAATTGCGCCAAATATTTGCGCCTAATAATAGCGCCAAATAATAGCGCCATATAAAAGAGCCAAATATTTTTTTGTGCCAAATATTTATAATACCGCCAAATAATAGCACCAAATAATAGCACCAATAATAGCATCAAATTATGGTTCCAATAATCGTGCCCATATTTGGCGCTATTATTTTGCGCCAAATTATATCGCCAATATTTAAACATTCAATAATCGCACCAATAAAAGCACCGTTAACAGCACCAATAATAGCGCCAATAATAGTGCCAATATATTCATAGCACCATTTAATAGCGCCAATATATTTATTGCCCCAAATAATAGTGCAAAATAATTGCGCCAAATAATTGCGCCAAATAATTGCGCCAAATAATTGCGCCAAATACTTGCGCATAATAATAGCGTCAAATAACAGCGCCATATAAAAGCGCCAAATATTTTTTGGCGCCAAATATTCATAATACCACCAAATAATAGCGCCAAATAATAGCACCAATAATAGCATCAAATTATGGCGCCAATAATCATGCCAATATTTGGCGCTATTATTTTGTGCCAAATTATATCGCCAATATTTAAACAGTCAATAATCGCACCAATAAAGGCGCCATTAATAGCACCAATAATAGCGCTATTAATAGCGCCAATATATTCATAGCGCCATTTAATAGCGCCAAATAATAGCCCCATATAATAGTGTCAAATATTAGCGCCATATAATAGCGCCATATAATAGCGCCAAATCATAGCGCCATATAATAGCGCCATATAATAGCGCCAAATAATAGCGCCAATATATAGTGCCAATAATAGCCTTAATATAATAGAACCAAATATTAGTGCCATATAATAGCCCCATATAATAGCGCAAATCATAGCGCCATATAATAGCGCCATATATAATAGCGCCAATATATCGTGCCAATAATAGCGCCAATATATTCATAGCACCATTTCATAAGGCCAAATAATAGCGCCATAAAATAGCGCCAAATATTAGCGCCATATAATAGCGCTATATAATAGAGCCATATAATAATGCCAAATAATAGTGCCATATAATAGCGCCAATTATAATAGCGGCACATAATAGCGTCAGATAATATCGCCAAATAATATCGCCAAATAATAGCACCAAATATTTGGCACCAAATATTCATAATAGAGCCAAATAATGGCGTCAAATTATGGCGCCAATAATCGCGCAAATATTTGGCACTATTATTTTGCGCCAAATAATAGCACCAATATTTAAACATTCAATAATAACACCAATAAAAGCACCAATAACAGCACCAATAATAGCGCCAATAATAGCACCAATATATAGCACCCATAATAGTGACAATATATTCATAACACCATTTAATAGCGCCAAACAATAGCGTCATATAATAGCGCCAAATATTAGCGTCATATAATAGTGCCATATAATAGCGCCATATAATAGCGCCAAATAATAGCGCCATATAATAGCGCCAAATATAATAGCACCAAATAATAGCGCCAATATAAATCCAAAATAATAGCTCCAATATATTCATAGCATCATTTAATAGGGCCAAATAATAGCGCCATATAATAATGACAAATATTAGCGCCATATAATAGCACCAAATATTAGCGCCATATAATAGCGCCAAACAATAGCACCATATAATAGCCCCAAATATAATAGCGCCAAATAATAGTGCCAAATAATAGCGCCAAATAATATCACCAAATAATAGCACCAAATATTTGGCGCCAAATATTCATAATAGCGCCAAATAATAGTGCCCAATATTCATAATAGCCCCAAATATTTGGCGCCATATATTCATTATAGCACCAAATATTTTTTGGCCCCAAATATTCATAATAGCGCCAAATAATAACGCCAAATTATAATGACAATAAAAGCACCAAATAATAGCACCAATATTTGGCGCAAATATTTAGCCCCAATAATATTTGGCGCCAATATTTGGCGCCAGTATTTGGCACTATTATTTGGCGCCAAATAATAGCACCAATATTTTAACATTCAATAATAGCGCCAAATATTCATAACAGCGCCAATATTTTAACATTCAATATATTATCAGTGTTATTTTAACATTCAATATAATAGTGCAAAATATATTTTCAGTGTTATTTTAATATTCATAATAGCGCCAATATTTTAATAGCGCCAATATTTTAATAGCGCCAATAATAGCGCCAAATATTATTTTGCACCAAATAATAGCGTCAAATATTATTTTGCGCCAAAAAATAGTGCTAATATTTTAACATTAATTAAAAGCGCCAAATATTCATAATAGCGGCAATATATTAATAGCGGCAAATAATTGCCCTTAATAACTGCGCCAAAAAATAGCGCCAAAAAATAGCACCATATAATAGCGCCAAAAATAGCACCAAATAATAGCGCCAATATATTCATATCACCAAATAATTGCGCCAATATATTCATAATAGCGCCAAATAATATCACCAATATATTCATAATAGTGCCAATAATAGCACCAACAATAACACCAATATATTCATAGCTCCATTTATTAATAATAGCACCAATATATTTATAGTGCAAAATAATTGCGCCAAATAATAGCACCAAATAATAGCGCCAAATAATTGCGCCAAATAATTGTGCCAAATAAATGCGCAAAATAATTGTGCCTAATAACAGCACCAAATAATAGCGCCATATAATAGCGCCAAATATTTTTTGGCACAAAATATATAAATAACACCAATATATTGCGCCAAATTATTACGCCAAATTATTGCGCCTAATAATAGCGCCAAATAATAGCGCCATATAATTGGGCCATATATATTTTGGTGCCAAATATTTATAATGGCTCCAAATAATGGCGCCAAAAAATAGCGCCAAATAATAGAGCCAATAATAGCGTCAAATTATGGCGCCAATAATCGCGCCAATATTTGGCACCAATCTTTGGTGCCAAATAATAGCGCCAATATTTGAACATTAAATAATAGCGCCAATAAAAGCGCGAATAATTGCACCAATGATAGCGCCAATTATAGCGCCAATATATAGCGCCAATATATTCATAGAGCCATTTAATAGCACCAAATAATGGTGCCATATAATATCGCCAAATATTAGCCCCATATAATAGCGCCTTATAATTGCGCCAAATAATAGCCTCATATAATAGCGCCAATATATTCATAGCGCCATTTCATAGGGCCAAATAACAGCACCATATAATAGCGCCAAATATTAACATCATATAATAGCGCCATATAATAGCACCAAATAATAGCGCTATATAATAGCGCCAAATATAATAGCACCAAATAATAGCACCAAATAATAGCACCAAATAATAGCGCTAAATAATATCACCAAATAATAGCGCCAAATATTTGGCACCAAATATTCATAACAGCGCCAAATATTTGGCGCCATATATTCATAGTAGAGTTAAATATTTTTTGGCGCCAAATATCAATAATAGCGCCAAATAATAGCGCCAAATTATAGCGCCAATAAAAGCGCCAAATAATACCGCCAATATTTGGTGCCAATATTTTCCACCAATAATATTTGGCGTCAATATTTGGCACCAATAATATTTGGCGCCAATATTTGGTGCCAATATTTGGTGCTATTATTTGGCGCCCAATAATAGAACCAATATTTTAACATTCAATAATAGCGCCAAATATTCATAATAGAACCAATATTTTAACATTCAATATATTTTCAATGTTATTTTAACATTCAATATAATAGATCCAAACATATTTTTAGTGTTATTTTATTATTCATAATAGTGCCAATATTTTAATAGCGCCAATAATAGCGCCAAATAAGAGTTCCAAATATTATTTGGCACCAAATAATTGCGCAAAATAATAGCGCCAAAAAATAGCACCAATATTTTAACCTTCATTAATAGCGCCAAATATTCATAATAGCACCAATATATTAATAGCGGCAAATAATTGTGCCTAATAATAGCGCCAAATAATTGCGCCAAATATTTTTTGGTGCCAAATATTCATAATAGAGCCAAAAAATAGCCCAAAAAAATAGAGCCATATAATAGCGCCAATCATAGTGCCAAATAATAGGGTCAATAATAGCGCCAATATATTCATAGCGCCAATATATTCATAATAGCGCCAATATATTATAGCACCAAATAATAGCGCCAATATATTCCTAATATTGCCAATAATAGCGCCAATAATAGCGCTAATATATTCATAGCGCCATTAATTCATAATAGCGCCAATATATTTATAGCGCCAAATAATTGCTCCTAATAATAGTGCCAAATAATTACGCCAAATAATTGCTCCAAATAATAGTGCCAATATTTTAACATTCATTAATAGCACCAAATATTCATAATAGTGCCAATATATTAATAGCGCAAAATAAGTGCGCCTAATAATAGCGTCAAATAATAGTGCCAAATAAGTGTACCAAATATTTGAGCCAAATAATTGCGACCAATAATAGCTCCAAAAAAAGCACCATATAATAGTGCCAAATATTTTTTGGCTCCAAAAATTCATAATAGCGCTAAATAATAGCACCAAATAAAAGCGCCAATAATAGCGTCAAATTATGGCGCCAATAATAGCACCAATATATTCATATTTCCAAATAATAGCATCAATATATTCATAATAGCGCCAATATATAATAGCGCCAAATAATACCGCCAATAAATTCATAATAGTGCCAATAATAGCGCTAATAATAGCGCCAATATATTCATAGCGCCATTTATTCGTAATAGCGCCAATATCTTTATAGCCCAAAATAATTGCGCTAAATAATAACGTCAAAAAATAGCACCAAATAATAGCGCCAAATAATTGCACCAAATAATTGCGTCAAATAATTGCGCAAAATAATTGCGCCTAAGAACAACGCCAAATAATAGCGGCATATAATAGCACCAAATATTTTTTGGCGGAAAACATATAAATAGGGCCAATTTTTTGCGCCAAATAATTGCGCCAAATAATAGCGCCAAATAATAGCGCCAAATAATAGTTCCATATAAAAGCGTCAAATATTTTTTGGTGCCAAATATTCATAATAGCGCCGAATAATAGCACCAATAATAACATCAAATTATGGTGCCAATAATAGCGCCAATAATTTGTGCTATTATTTTTCGCCAAATTATAGTGCCAATATTTAAACATTCAATAATCGTGCCAATAAATGCGCCAATAAAAGCACCAATAATAGCGCCAATATATTTATAGCGTCATTTAATAGCGCCAAATAATAGCACCATATAATAGCGCCAATATTAGCGCCATAAAATAGCCCCAATAATAGCGCAAATCATAGCGCCATATAATAGCGCAAAATATAATAGCACCAAATAATAGCGCCAGTATATCGCGCCAATATATTCATAGCGACATTTAAAAGGGCCAAATAATAGCGCCATAAAATAGCGCCAAATATTTGCGCCAAATATTAGCACCATATAATAGCGCTATATAATAGCGCAATATAATAATGCCAAATAATAGCCCCATATAATAGCACAAAATATAATCGCGGCACATAATAGCGTCAGATAATAGCGCCAAATAATATCATCAAATAATAGCACCAAATATTTGGCACCAAATATTCATAATAGCGCCAAATAATAGCGCAAATAATAGCGCCATATAATAGAGCCAAATATTCATAATAACACCAAATATTTGGCGCTAATAAAAGTGCCAAATAATAGCGTCAATATTTGGCACCAGTATTTTGCGCTATTATTTGGCACCAAATAACAGCGCCAATATTTTAACATTCAATAATAGGGCCAAATATTCATAATAACACCAATATTTTAACATTCAATTTATTTTCAGTTTTATTTTAATATTCAATATAATAGTGCCAAACATATTTTTGGTTTTATTTTAATATTCATAATAGTACCAATATTTTAATAGCACCAATATTTTAATAGCGCCAATAATAGCGCCAAATTATGGTGCCAAATATTATTTGGCGCTAAATAATAGCGCCAATATTTTAACATTCATAAATAGTGCCAAATATTCATAATAGTGCCAATATATTAATAGCGGTATATAAATGCGCCTCATAATAGCGACATATAATAGCGACATATAATAGTGCCATATAATAGTGCCAAATATTTTTTGGCGCCAAATATTCATAATAGAGCCAAAAAAATTGCGCAAAAAAATAGCACCAAAAAATAGTGCCAAAAAATAGTGCCATATAATAGCGCCAATAATAGCACCAAATAAAAGCGCCAATATATTCATAGTTCCAAATAATAGCGCCAATATATTCATAATAGCGCCAATAAATAATAGCGTCAAAAAATAGCGCCAGTATATTCATAATAGTGCCAATATTAGCACCAATATATTCATAGCACCATTTATTCATAATAGCACCAATATATTTATAGTGCCAAATAATTGTGTCTAATAATAGCGCCAAATAATTGCGCCAAATAATTGTGCCAAATAATAGCGCCAATATTTTAAAATTCATTAATAGCGCCAATTATTCATAATAGCGCCAATATATTCATACTGCCAAATAATTGCACCTAATAATTGCACCAAATAATAGCGCCAAATAATTGCGCCAAATATTTGCGTCAAATAACTATGCCAAATAATAGCGCCAAATAATACCGCCAAATAATAGTGCCATATAATGGCGCCAAATATTTTTTGGCCCCAAATATTCATAATAGCGCCAAAAATAGCGCCAATAATGGCGCCAATATATTCATAATAGCGCTAATATATAATAGCACAAATATATTCATAATAGCACCAATATATAATAGTGCCAAATAATAGCACCTATATATTCATAATTGGTCCAATAATAGTGCCAATATATTCATAGCTCTATTTATTCATAATAGTGAAAATATATTTATAGCGAAAAATAATAGCGACAAATAATAGCGCCAAATAAACGCGCCAAATAATACCACCAAATAATTGCACCAAATTACAGCGCCAAATAATTGCACCTAATAATAGCACCAAATAATAGTGCCAAATAATAGCGCCATATAATCGCGCCAAATTTTTTTTGGCGCAAAATATATAAATAGCGCCAATATATTGCGCCAAATAATTGCGCCAAATAATAGTGCCATATAATAGCACCATATAATAGCGCCAAATAATAGCGCCAATAATAGCGTCCAATTATGGTGCCAATAATCACGCCAATATTTGGCGCTATTATTTTGCCAAATAATAGCGCCAATATTTAAACATTCAATAATAGCATCAATAAAAGCGCCAATAAAAGCACCAATAATTGCGCCAATAATAGCGCCATTATATAGCGCCAATATATTGTTAGCGCCATTTAATAGAACCAAATAATAGCGCCATATAATAGCACCAAATATTGGCGCCATATAATAGCGCCATATAATAGGGCCATATAATAGGGCCAAATAATAGCGCCATATAGTAGCGCTATATATAATAGCGCCAAATACTAGCGCCAAAATGTAGCACAAATAATATCACCAATATATTCATAGCCTCATTTAATAGGGCCAAATAATAGCGCCAATAATAGCGCCAATATATTCATAACGCCAAATAATTGCATCAATATATTCATAATAGCGCCAATATATAATAGCGCCAAAATAGCACCAATATATTCATAATAGTGCCAATAATAGCGCCAATATATTCATAGTGCCATTTATTAATAATAGCTCCAATATATTTATAGCGCAAAATAATTACGCCAAATAATAGCGCCAAATAATAGCACCAAATAATAGCGCCAAATAATAGCGCCAAATAATTGCGCCAAATGATTGTGCAAAATAGTTGCGCCTAATAACATCGCCAAATAATACCACCATATAATAGAGCCACATATTTTTTGGCGCAATATATATAAATAGTGCCAATATATTGCGCCAAATAATTGCTCCAAATAGTTGCGTCAAATAATTGCGCCTACTAATAGCGCTAAATAATAGCGCCATATAATAGCAGCAAATATTTTTTGGTGGAAAATATTCATAATAGCACCAAATAATGGCGCCAAATAATAGCGTCATATAATAGAGCCAATAATATTGTCAAATTATGGTGCCAATAATCGCACCGATATTTGGCGCCAATATTTGACGCCAAATAATAGCGCCAATATTGAAACATTTAATAATAGTGCCAATAAAAGCGCCTATAATAGCACCAATTATAGCGCCAATAATAGAGCCAATATATCGCGCCAATAATAGCGCCAATATATTCATAGCGCCATTTAATAGCACCAAATAATGGCACCATATAATAGCGCTAAATATTAGCACCATATAATAGGGCCATATAATTGCGCCAAATAATAGCGCCATATAATAGCACCAAATAATCACGCCAATATATTCATAGCGCCATTTAATAGGGCCAAATAATAGCAACATATAACAGCGCCAAATATTGGCGCCATATAATAGTGTCATATAATAGTGCCAAATAATAATGCCATATAATAGCGCCAAATATAATAGCGCCAAATAATAGCACCAAATAATAGAGCTAAATAATATCGCCAAATAATAGCACCAAATATTTGGCGGCAAATATTAATAATAGCGCCAAATAATTGCACCTAATAATAGCACCAAAAAACAGCACAAAATAACTACGCCAAATAATATTGTCAAATAATAGCGCCAAATAATAGTGCCAAATAATAGCGTCATATAATAGCGCCAAATATTTTTTGGCACCAAATATTCATAAAAACTCCAAAAAATAGCGCCAAAAAATAGCACAAATTAATAGCACTAAATAATAGCGCCAAAAAATAGCACTAATAATAGCGTCAATATATTCATAGCGCCAAATAAGAGAGCCAAATAATTGCACCAAATAATTGCGCCAAATAACTGCACCAAATAATAGCGCCATATAATATCGCCATATATTTTTTGGCACCAAATATTCATAATAGCGCCAAAAAATTGGGCCAACAAATAACGCCAAATAATAGCGCCAATATATTCATAGCGCCAAATAATAGCGCCAATATATTAATAATAGTGCCAATTTATAATAGCGCCAATATATTCATAATAATGCCAATAATTGCGCCAATATATTCATAGCACCAATTATTCATAATAACTCCTATATATTTATAGCACAAAATAATTGCGCCTAATAATAGCACCAAATAATAGTGCTAAATAATTGCGCCAAATAATTGTGTCAAATAATTGCGCCAAATAATTACGCAAAATAATTGCACCTAATAACAGCGCCAAATAATAGCTCTATATAATAGCGCCAAATATTTTTTGGCGCAAAATATATAGAGCACCAATATATTGCATCAAATAACTGCACCAAATAATTGCGCCTAATAATAGTGCCAAATATATTTTGGCGCCAAATATTCCTAACAGCACCAAATAACAGCGCCAAATAATAGCGTCAAATAATAGCGCCAATAATAGCGTCAAATTATGGCATCAATAATTGCGCCAATATATGGCGTTAATATTTGGCGCCAATATTTTGCGCCAAATAATAGCGCCAATATTTAAACATTCAATAATCGTGCTAATAAAAGCACCAATAACTGCACCAATAATAGCGCAAATAATGGCGCCAATAATAGCGCCAATATATTCATAGCGCCATTTAATAGCGCCAAATAATAGCACAATATAATAGCGCCAAATATTGGCGCCATATAATAGCGCCGTATAATAGCGCCAAATAATAGCGCCATATAATAGCGCCAAATAATCTCACCAATATATAGCGCCAATAATAGCGCCAATATTTTTATAGCGCCATTTAATTGGGCCAAATAGTAGCGTCATATAATAGCGCCAAATATTAGGGTCATATAATAGCGCCATATAATAGCGTCAAATAATAGCGCCAAATATAATAGCGCCACATAATAGCACCAAATAATAGCGCCAAATAATATCGCCAAATAATAACGCCAAATATTTGGTGCCAAATATTCATAATAGCGCCAAATATTTGGTGCAATAATAGCACCAAATAATAGAACCAAATATTCATAATAGCGCCAATTATTTGGCGCCATATATTCATAATAGGGCCAAATATTTTTTGGCACCAAATATTCCTAATAGCGCCAAATAATAGTGTCAACTTATAGCTCCGATAAAAACGGAAAATAATAGCGCCAATATTTTAACATTCAATAATAGCACCAAATATTCATAATAGCGCCAATATTATAACATTCAATATATTTTCAATGTTATTTTAACATTCAATATAATAGCACCAAATATATTTTTAGTGTTATTTTAATATTAATAATAGCGCCAATATTTTAATAGCACCAATATTTTAATAGTGCCAATAATAGCGCCAAAGAATGGCGCCAAATATTATTTAGCGCTAAATAATAGCGCCAATATTTTAACATTCATTAATAGCGCCAAATATTCATAATAGTTCCAATATATTAATAGATGCATATAATTGTGCCTTATAATAGCGCCAAATAATAGCGCCAAATAATTGCGCCAAATAATTGCGCCAAATAATTGCGCCAAATAAGAGTGCCAAATAACAACGCCAAATAATAGCGCCATATAACAGCACCAAATACTTTTTGGCGCAAAATATATAAATAGCGCCAAAATATTCATAGCGCCAAATAATATCACCAAATAATTGCGCCGAATAATTGCGCCAAATAATTGTGCCAAATAAGAGCGCCAAATAATTGTGACAAATAACAGCGCCAAATAATAGTGCCATATAAAAGCGCCAAATATTTTTTGGTGCAAAATATATAAATAGCACCAATATATTCATAGCACCAAATAATAGCGCAAAATAATTACGCCAAATAATTGCGCCTAACAATAGCGCCAAATCATAATGCCAAATAATTGCGCCAAATAATTTTTCCAGATAATTGCCCCAAATAAGTGCGCAAAATAATTTCGCCTAATAACAACAGAAAATAATAGCGCCATATAATAGCGCCAAATATTTTTTGTTGCAAATTATATAAATTGCCCCAAATAATTGCGCCAAATATTTACGCCAAATAACTCTGCCAAATAATAGCGCCAAATAATACCGCCAAATAATACCGCCATATAACAGCGCCAAATATTCATAATAGCGCCAAAAAATAGTGTCATATAATAGCGCTAAATAGTTGCACCTAATAATAGCGCCAAATAATAGCACCATATAATAGTACCAAATATTTTCTGGCGCCAAATATTCATAATAGCTTCAAATAAAAGCCCCAAAATAATAGCCCCAAATAATAGCGCCAATAATAGCGTCAAAATATGGCACCAATAATCGCGCCAGTATTTGGCGCTATTATTTTGCGCCCAATAATACAGCCAATATTTAAACATTCAATAATAGCGCCAATAAAAGCGCTAATAACATCACCAATAATAGCGCCAATAATAGCGCCAATAATAGCGCCAATATATAGCACCAATAATAGTGCCAATATATTTAGAGCGCCATTTAATAGCGCCAAACAATAGCGCCAAATATTAGCACCATATAATAGGGTCATATAATAGTGCCGTATAATAGCGCCAAATAATAGCGCTATATAATAGCGCCAAATATAATAGCGCCAATATATATCCCCAATAATAGCACCAATATATTCATTGCACCATTTAATAGGGCCAAATAATAGCCTCATATAATAGCGGAAAATATTAGCGCCATATAATAGAGCCAAATATTAGGGCCTTATAATAGCTCTAAATAATAGCACCATATAATAGCGCCAAATATAATAGTGCCAAATAATAGTGCCAAATAATAGAGCCAAATAATATCACCAAATAATAGCACCAAATATTTGGTGCCAAATATTCATAATAGCGTCAAATAATAGATCCAAATAATAGCGCCAATAATAGCACCAAAATATAGATCCAAATATTCATAATAGCGACAAATATTTGGCCCCACCAAATATTCATAATAGCGCCAAATAATAATGCCAAATTATAACACCAATAAAAGCGCCAAATAATAGCGCCAATGATAGCGCCAATATTTTGCACCAATATTTGGCACCAATAATATTTGGCGCCAATATTTGGCACCAATAATATTTGGCGCCAATATTTGGCCCCAATAATATTTGGCGCCAGTATTTTGCGCTATTATTTGGCACCAAATAATAGCGCTAATATTATAACATTCAATAATAGCGCCAAATATTCATAACAGCACCAATATTTTAACATTCAATATATTTTCAGTGTTATTTTAACATTCAATATAATAGCGGAAAATATATTTTCAGTGTTATTTTAATATTCATAATAGCGCCAATATTTTAATAGCGCCAATAATAGCGCCAAATAATAGCGCCAAATATTATTTTTCACCAAATAACAGCGCCAAATATTATTTTGTGCCAAAAAATAGTGCTAATATTTTAACATTAATTAATAGCGCCAAATATTCATAATAGCGCCAATATATTAATAGTGGCAAATAACTACGCCAAATAATAGCGCCAAATAATAGCACCAAATAATAGCGCCATATAATAGCTCCAAATATTTTTAGGCACCAAATATTAAAAATAGCACCAAAAAATAGCACCATATAATAGCGCCAATAATAGCACAAAATAATAGCGCCAATAATAGCGCCAATATATTAATAGCACCAAAAAATTCTTCCAATATATTCATAATAGCTTCAATATATAATAGCGCCAAATAATAGCACCAATATATTCATAATAGTGCCAATAATAGCTCCAATATATTCATAGCGCCAATATATTCATAGCGCAATTTAATCATAATAGCGCCAATATATTTATAGCGCAAAATAATTGCGCAAAATATTATCGACAAATAATAGCGCCAAATAATAGCGCCAAATAATAGCGCCAAATAATTGCGCCAAATAATTGCGCCAAATAATTACACCAAATAATTGCGCAAAATAATTGCGTCTAATAACAACGCCAAATAATAGCGCCATATAATAGCGCCATATAATAGTGCCAAAATATTTTGCCAAATAATTGCGCCAAATTATTGCGGCTAATAATAGAGCCAAATAATAGCGCCATATAATAGAGCCAAATATTTTGTGATGCCAAATATTTATAATAGCGCCAAATAATGGCGCCAAATAATTGTGTCAAATAATAGAGCCAATAATAGCGTCAAATTATGGTGCCAATAATCGCGCCAATATTTAAACATTCAATAATAGCGCCAATAAAAGCGCCAATAATATCACCAATGATAGCGCCAATAATAGCGCCAATATATAGCCCCAATATATAGCGCGAATAATAGTGCAAATATATTCATAGCGCCATTTAATAGCACCAAATAATGGCGCTATATAATAGCGCCAAATATTAGCACCGTATAATAGCGCCATATAATTGCGCCAAATAATAGCGCCATATAATAGCGCCAAATAATCACGCCAATATATAGCGCTAATATATTCATAGCGCCATTTAATAGGGCCAAATAATAGCACCATATAATAGCGTCATATAATAGAGCCACATAATAGCGCCATATAATAGCGCCAAATAATAGCACTAAATAATATCGTCAAATAATAGCACCAAATATTTGGCGCCAAATATTCATAATAGCGCCAAATAATAGGGCCAATAATAGTGCCAAATAATATCGCCAAATAATAGCGCCAAATTTTTGGCACCAAATATTCATAATAGCGCCAAATATTCATAATATTGCCAAATATTTGGCGCCATATATTCATAGTAGCGCCAAATATTTTTTGGCGCCAAATATCGATAATAGCATTAAATAATAGCGCCAAATAAAAGCGCCAATTAATAGCGCCAATATTTGGCGCCAATATTTGGCACCAATAATATTTGCTGCAAATATTTGTCACCAATAATATTTGGTGCCAATATTTGGTGCTATTGTTTGGCGCCTAATAATAACGCCAATATTTTAACATTCAATAATAGCGCCAAATATTCATAATAGTGCCAATATTTTAACATTCAATATATTTTCAGTGTTATTTTAACATTCAATTTAATAGAGCCAAATATATTTTCAGTGTTATTTTAATATTCATAATAGCGCCAATATTTTAATAGCGCCAATATTTTAATAGCACCAATAATAGTGCCAAATAAGAGCGCGCGCCAAATAATAGCGCAATATAATAGCGCTAAAAAATAGCGCCAATATTTTAACATTCATTAATAGCGCCAAATATTCATAATAGCGCCATATTTGGGCCAAATATTTTTTAGCGGCAAATATTCATAATAGCGCCAAAAATAGCACAAAAAAATAGCGCCAAATAATAGCGCCAATATATTATAGTGCTAAATAATAGTGCCAATATATTCATAATAGTTCCAAGAATAGCGCCAATAATAGAGCCAATATATTCATAGCGCTATTAATTCATAGTAGCGCCAATATATTTATAGCGCCAAATAATTGTGCCTAATAATAGTGCAAAATAATTTCACAAAATAATTGGTCCAAATAATTGTGCCAATATTTTAACATTCACTAATAACGCCAAATATTCATAATAGCGCCAAATAAGTGCGCCTAATAATTGCGCCAAATAATAGCACCAAATAAGTGCGCCAAATATTTAAGCCAAATAACTGCACCAAATAATAGCGCCAAAAAATAGCAACATATAATAGCGCAAAAAATTTTTTGTTTCCAAATATTCATAATAGCGCCAAATAATAGAGACAATAATAGCATCAAATTATGGAGCCAATAATAGCACCAATATATTCATAGCGCCAAATAATAGTTCCAATATATTCATAATAGCACCAATATATAATAGCGCCAAATAATAGCGCCAATATATTAATAATAGTGCCAATAATAGTGCCAATATATTCATAGCGCCATTTATTCATAATAGTGCCAATATATTTATAGCGCAAAATAATTGCGCCTAATAATAGCCTCAAATAAGAGCGCCAAATAATTGTTCCAAATAATTGCGCAAAATAATTGCGCCTAATAACAGCGCCAAATAATATCGGCATATAATAGCACCAAATATTTTTTGGCGGAAAATATATAAATTGCACCGATTTATTACGCCAAATAATAGCGCCAAATACTTGCTCCTAATAATAGCGCCAAATAATAGCGCCATATAAAAGCGCCAATTTTTTTTGCGCCAAATATTCATAATACCGCCAAATAATAGCGCTAAATAATAGCATCAAATCATGGCTCCAATAATCACAACAATATTTTGCGCTATTATTTTGCACCAACTTATAGCGCCAATATTTAAACATTCAATAATCGGGCCAATAAAAGCGCCAATAACAACCCCAATAATAGCACCAATAATAGTGCCAATAAATTCATAGCGCCATTTAATAGCGCCAAATAATAGCACCATATAATGGCAACAAATATTAGTTCCATATAATAGCCCCATATAATAACGCAAATAATAGCACCATATAATAGCGCCAAATATAATATCACCAAATAATCGCGCCATATATTATTTGACACAAAATAATAGCGCCAAATAATAGAGCCAAAAAATACCGCCAATATTTTAACATTTATTAATAACACTAAATATTCATAATAGCTCCAATATATTAATAGCGGTAAATAATTGTGCCTAATAATAGCGCCAAATAATAGCGCCAAATAATTGTGCCAAATATCTACGCCAAATAACTGCGCCAAATAATAGCGCCATATAATAGCGCCAGATATTTTTGGGCGCTGAATATTTTTTGGCTCCAAATATTCATAATAGTGCCAAAAAATAGCGCCAAAAAATAGCACCATATAATAGCGCCAAATATTTTTTGGCGCAAAATATTCATAATAGCGCCAAATAATAGTGCCAATAATCACATCAAATTATGGCGCCAATAATCGCACCAACATTTGGCACCAATTTTTGGGGCCAATATTTGGCGCTATTATTACGCGCCAAATAATAGCGCCAATATTTAAACATTCTATAATAGCGCCAATAAAATTTCCAATAACAGCACCAATAATAGCGCTATTATATAGCGCTAATAATAGTGCCAATATATTCATAGCGCCATTTAATAGCACCAAATAATAGCGCCATATAATAGCACCAAATATTGGCGCCATATAATAGCCCTATATAATAACGCCAAATAAAAGGGCCATATAGTAGCACCAAATATAATAGCTCCAAATAATAGCACCAATATATAGCGCCCATAATATCGCCGATATATTAATAGCGCCATTTAATAGGGCCAAATAATATCGCCATATAATAGCGCTAAATATTAGTGCCATATAATCGCGTGATATAATAGCGCCATAAAATGGCACCAAATAATACCGCTATATTATAGCCCCAAATATAATAGCGCCAAATAATAGCGCCAAATAATTTCGCGAAATAATAGCGCCATATATTCATAGTAGCGCCAAATATTTTTTGGCAACAAATATTCATAATAGCGCCAAATAATAGCGCCAATAAAAGAAAAAAATAATAGTACGAATAATAGCGCTAGTATTTGGCACCAATAATATTTGGCGCCAATATTTGGCGCTATTATTTGGCGGAAAATAATAGCACCAATATTTTATCATTCAATAATAGTGCCAAATATTTATAATAGCACTAATATTTTATCATTCAATATACTTTCAGTGTTTTTTTAACATTCAATATAGTAACGCCAAATATATTTTTAGTGTTATTTTAATATTCATAATAGCGCCAACATATTAATAGCGCCAATATTTTAATAGCCCCAATAATAACGCCAAATAATAGCGCCAAATATT
Organism: Viscum album; assembly: GCA_963277665.1. Classification (NCBI taxonomy): domain Eukaryota; kingdom Viridiplantae; phylum Streptophyta; class Magnoliopsida; order Santalales; family Viscaceae; genus Viscum; species Viscum album. Next base: position 903,183,055 of record OY728127.1, read on the forward strand.
ATTTGGCGCCAAATAATAGCACCAATATTTTAACATTCATTAATAGCGCCAAATATTCATAATAATGCTAATATATTAATAGTGGCAAATAATTGGGCCTAATAATAGCGCTGAATAATTAAGCCAAATAAATGCGCCAAATATCTCCACCAAATAATAGCGCCAAATATCTCCACCAAATAATAGCGCCAAATAATAGTGCCATATAATTGCACCAAATATTTTTTGGCGCCAAATCTTCATAATAGCGCAAAAAAATAGCGCCAATAATAGCGCCAATATATTCATAGTGCCAAATAATAACACCAACATATTCATAATAGAGCCAATATATAATAGCGCCAAATAATAGCCCCAGTATATTCATAATAGTGTCAATAATAGCGCCAATATATTCATAGTTCCATTTATTCAGAATAGCGGCAATATATTTATAGTCCCAAATAATTGCGCCTAATAATAGCGCCAAATAATTGCGCCAAATAATAGCGCCAATATTTTAACATTCATTAATATCACCAAATATTCATAATAGCACCAATATATTAGTAGCGCCAAATAATTGCACCTAATAATAGAGACAAAAAATAGGGCCAAATAACTACGCCAAATAAGAGCGCCAAATAAGAGCGCCAAATAATAGCGCCAAATAATAGCGTCATATAATAGCGCCAAATATTTTTTGGCATAAAATATTAATAATAACGCCAAAAAATAGCACCAAAAAATAGTTCCAACTTATAGAGCCAAATAATAGCGCCAAAAAATAGCACCAATACTACCACCAATATATTCGTAGCGCCAAATAATAGTGCCAACATATTCATAATAGCGCCAATATATAATTGCACCTAATAATAGCGCCAAATAACAGCGCCAAATAATAGCGCCAAATATTTGCGCCAAATAACAATGCCAAATAATAGCGCCATATAATTGCGCCAAATATTTTTTGCCACCAAATATTCATAATAGCGCCAAAAAATTGTGTCAAAAAATAGCGCCAAATAATAGCGCCAAATAATAGCGCCAATATATTCATAGCACCAATATATTCATAATAGTGCCAATTTATAATAGCACCAAATAATAGTGACAATATATTCATAATAGTCCCAATAATAGCGCCAATATATTCATATCACCATTTATTCTTAATAGAGCCTATATATTTATAGCGCAAAAAAATTGCGCCTAATAATAGTGCCAAATAATAGCGCCAAATATTTAGGCCGAATAATTGCGCCAAATAATTGCGCCAAATAATTGCGCCAAATAAGTGCGCCAAATAAGTGCGCAAAATAATTGCGCCTAATAATAACGCCAAATAATAGCTCCATATAATAGCGCCAAATATTTTTTGGCGCAAAATATATAAATAGCACCAATATATTACGCCAAATAATTGCACCAAATAATTACGCCTAATAATCGCACCAAATATTTTTTGGTGCCAAATATTAATAATAGTGCCAAATAATAGTGCCAAATAATAGCGCCAATAATAGTGTCAAATTATGGCATCAATAATCGCGCCAATATTTGGTGCCAATATTTTGCACCAAATAATAGCGTCAATATTTAAACATTCAATAATCGCGCCAATAAAAGCGCCAATAACAGCACCAATAATAGCACAAATAATGGTGCCAATAATAGCCCCAATATATTCATAGCTCCATTTAATAACGCCAAATAATAGCACCATATAATCGCGCCAAATATTAGCGCCATATAATAGCGACTTATAATAGCGCCATATAATAGCGCCAAATAGTAGCGCCATATAATAGCGCCAAATATAATAGCGCAAAATAATCGCGCCAATATATAACGTCAATATATTCATAGCGCCATTTAATAGAGACAAATAGTATCGCCATATAATAGTGCCAAATATTAGAGCCATATAATAGCGCCATATAATAGCGCTAAATAATAGCACCAAATATAATAGCGCTAAATAATAGAGTTAAATAATAGCGCTAAATAATATCGCCAAATATTAGCGCCAAATATTTGGCGCCAAATATTCATAATAGCGCCAAATAATAGTGCCAATAATATCGCCAAATAATAGAGCCAAATATTCATAATAGCACCAATTATTTGGCGCCATATATTCATAGTAGTGCCAAATATTATTTGGCGCCAAATATTCATAATAGCACCAAATAATAGTGCCAAATTATAGCTCCGATAAAAGCGCCAATAATTGCGTCAATATTTAGCGCCAATAATATTTAGCGCCAATATTTGGCGCTATTATTTGGCGCCAAATAATAGCACCAATATTTTAATCTTCAATAATAGCACCAAATGTTCATAATAGCTCTGATATTTTAACATTCAATATATTTTCAGTGTTATTTTATCATTCAATATAATAGGACCAAATATATTTTCAGTGTCATCTTAATATTCATAATAGTGCCAATAGTTTAATAGCACCAATATTTTGACATTCATTAATAGCGCCAAATATTCATAATAGTTCCAATATATTAATAGCGACATATAATTGTGCCTAATTATAGCGCCAAATAATTGCGCCAAATAATTGCGCCAAATATTTGTGCCAAATAACTACGCCAAATAATAGCACCAAATAACAGCGCCAAATAAAAGCTCCATATAATAGCGCCAAATACATTTTGGCGCAGAATATATAAATAGCGCCAATATATTCATAGCGCCAAATAATAGCTCTAAATAATTACGCCAAATAAGAGCGCCAAATAATTGCGCCAAATAACAGGGCCAAATAATAGCGCCATATAATAGTGCCAAATAATTTTTTGCGCAAAATATATAAATAGCACCAATATATTCATAGCGCCAAATAATAGTGCCAAATAATTGCTGAAAATAATTGCACCAAATAATTGTGCCTGAGCGCCAAAAAATAGCGCCAAATGATTGTGCCAAATAGTTGCGCTAGATAATTATGCCAAATAAGTGCGCAAAATAATTTCTCCTAATAACAGCGCGAAATATTTTTTGGCAAAAAATATATAAATATGGCCAAATAATTGCACCAAATATTTACGCCAAATAACTGTGCCAAATAATAGCGCCAAATAATACCGCCAAATAATACTGCCCTATAATAGCACCAAAAAATAGCGCTAAATAATTGCGCCTAATAATAGATCCAAATAATAGCACCATATAATAGTGCCAAATATTTTCTAGCGCCAAATATTCATAATAGCACCAAAACAATAGCGCCAATATTTAAACATTCAATAATAGCACCAATAAAAGCGCCAATAACAGCACCAATAATAGCGCCAACAATAGCGCCAATATATAGCGCCAATAATAGTGCCAATATATTCATAGTGCCATTTAATAGCGCCAAACAATAGCACCATATAATAGCGCCAAATATTAGCGCCATATAATAGGGCCATATAATAGCGCCGTATAATAGCGCCAATTAATAGCGGCATATAATAGCGCCAAATAATAGCGCTAATATATTCATAGCGCCATTTAATAGGTCCAATTAATAGCGCCATATAATAGTGACAAATATTAGCGCCATATAATAGCACCAAATATTAGGGCCATATAATAGCTCCGAATAATAGCGCCATATAAAAGTGCCAAATATAATAGCGCCAAATAATAGTTCCAAATAATAACGCCAAATAATATCGTCAAATAATGGCACCAAATATTTGGCGCCAAATATTCATAATAGTGCCAAATAATAGCGCCAATAATAGCGCCAAATAATAGAGCCAAATATTCATAATAGCGCCAAATATTTGGCACCATCAAATATTCATAATAGTGTCAAATAATAACGCCAATAAAAGCGCTAAATAATAGCGCCAATAATATCACCAATATTTGGCACCAATAACATTTGGCGCTATTATTTGGCGCCAAATAATAGCGCTAATATTTTAACATTCAATAATAGCGCCAAATATTCATAACAATGCCAATATTTTAACATTCAATATATTTTCAATGTTATTTTAACATTCAATATAATAACACCAAATATATTTTCATTGTTATTTTAATATTAATAATAGCGCCAATATTTTAATAGTGCTAATATTTTAATAGCGCCAAATATTATTTTGCACCAAATAATAGCGCTAAATATTATTTTGCGCCAAAAAATAGTGCAATTTGGGATGGGTCGACCTTTCCCAACGGGTTGGCCAAACCGTTGGGAAAAGTGGCCAATTTGGGGGCCTTTCCCAACGGTTTGGCCAAACCGTTGGGAAAGGGGACCTATACCAACGGTTTTTGCAAACCATTGGTATAGAAGCGTTGGGAAAGATCTAATTTTCAGTAGTGTATATGTAATAGCGCCAAATATTTTTTTGGCGCACAATATATAAATAGCGCCAATATATTGCGCCAATATATTGCGCCAAATAATTGCGCCTAATAATAGCGCCATATAATAGCGCCAAATATTTTTTGGCGCCAAATATTCATAATAGCGCCAAATAATGGCGCCAAATAATAGAGCCAATAATAGGGTCAAATATAATAGCGCCACATAATAGCGCCAAATAATATCACCAAATAATAGCGCCAAATATTTGGTTCCAAATATTCATAATAGGGCCAAATATTTGGTGCAATAATAGCGCCAAATAATAGAGCCAAATATTCATAATATCGCCAATTATATGGCACCATATATTCATAATAGGGCCAAATATTTTTTGGCGCCAAATATTCATAATAGCGCCAAATAATAGTGTCAACTTATAGCTCCGATAAAAACGGCAAATAATAACGCCAATATTTTAACATTCAATAATAGCACCAAATATTCATAATAGCGCCAATTTTTTAACATTCAATATATTTTCAATGTTATTTTAACATTCAATATAATAGTACCAAATATATTTTTAGTGTAATTTTAATATTAATAATAGCGCCAAGATTTTAATAGCACCAATATTTTAATTGTGCCAATTATAGCGCCAAAGAATGGCGCCAAATATTATTTAGCGCTAAATAATAGCGCCAATATTTTAACTTTCATTAATAGCACCAAATATTCATAATAGTTCCAATATATTAATAGCCGCATATAATTGCGCCTTATAATAGTGCCAAATAATAGAACCAAATAATAGCGCCAAATAATAGCGCCAAATAATTGCGCCAAATAAGAGTGCCAAATAACAACACCAAATAATAGGTCCATATAACAGCGCCAAATATTTTTTGGCGCAAAATATATAAATAGCGCCAAAATATTCATAGCGCCAAATAATAGCACCAAATAATTGCGCCAAATAATTGCGCAAAATAATTGTCCCAAATAAGAGCGCCAAATAATTGTGACAAATAACAGCGCCATATAAAAGCGCCAAATATATTTTGATGCAAAATATATAAATAGCACCAATATATTCATAGCACCAAATAATAGCGCCAAATAATTGCGCCAAATAATTACGCCTAACAATAGCGCCAAATCATAATGCCAAATAATTGCACCAAATAATTTTGCCAGATAATTGCCCCAAATAAGTGCGCAAAATAATTTTGCCTAATAACAGCAGAAAATAATAGCGCCATATAATAGCGCCAAATATTTTTTGGTGAAAATTATATAAATTTCCCCAAATAATTGTGCCAAATATTTACGCCAAATAACTCTGCCAAATAATAGCGTCAAATAATACCGCCATATAACAGCGCCAAATATTTTTTGGCGCCAAATATTCATAATAGCGCCAAAAAATAGTGCCATATAATAGCGCTAAATAATTGCACCTAATAATAGCGCCAAATAATATCACCATATAATAGTGCCAAATATTTTCTGGCACCAAATATTCATAATAGCTCCAAATAAAAGCGCCAAAATAATAGCCCCAAATAATAGCGCCAATAACAGCGTCAAAATATGGCGCCAATAATCGCCCCAATATTTGGCGCTATTATTTTGCGCCCAATAATACAGCCAATATTTAAACATTCAATAATAGCGCCAATAAAAGCGCTAATAACATCACCAATAATAGCGCCAATAATAGCGCCAATATATAGTGCCAATAATAGTGCCAATATATTTATAGCGCCATTTAATAGCGCCAAACAATAGCACCATATAATAGCGCCAATTATTAGCACCATATAATAGGGTCATATAATAGTGCCATATAATAGCACCAAATAATAGCGCCATATAATAGCGCCAAATATAATAGCGCCAATATATATCCCCAATAATAGCACCAATATATTCATTGCACCATTTAATAGGGCCAAATAATAGCGTCATATAATAGCGGAAAATATTAGCGCCATATAATAGAGCCAAATATTAGGGCCTTATAATAGCTCCAAATAATAGCACCATATAATAGCGCCAAATATAATAGTGCTAAATAATAGTGCCAAATAATTGAGCCAAATAATATCACCAAATAATAGCACCAAATATTTGGTGCCAAATATTCATAATAGCATCAAATAATAGAGCCAAATAATAGTGCCAATAATAGCACCAAAATATAGAGCCAAATATTCATAACAGCACCAAATATTTGGCGCCACCAAATATTCATAATAGCGCCAAATAATAATGCCAAATTATAACACCAATAAAAGATCCAAATAATAGTGCCAATGATAGCGCCAATATTTGGCACCAATAATATTTGGCGCCAATATTTGGCACCAATAATATTTCGCGCCAATATTTGGCACCAATAATATTTGGCGCCAATATTTGGCGCCAGTATTTGGCGCTATTATTTGGCGCCAAATAATAGCGCTAATATTTTAACATTCAATAATAGCGCCAAATATTCAAAACAGCACCAATATTTTAACATTCAATATATTTTCAGTGTTATTTTAACATTCAATATAATAGCGGCAAATATATTTTCAGTGTTATTTTAATATTCATAACAGTGCCAATATTTTAATAGCGCCAATAATAGCGCCAAATAATAGCGCCAAATATTATTTTTCACCAAATAACAGCGCCAAATATTATTTTGTGCCAAAAAATAGTGCTAATTTTTTAACATTAATTAATAGCGCCAAATATTCATAATAGCGCCAATATATTAATAGTGGAAAATAATTGCGCCAAATAATAGCGCCAAATAATAGCACCAAATAATAGAGCCATATAATAGCACCAAATATTTTTAGGCGCCAAATATTCAAAATAACACCAAAAAATAGCACCATATAATAGCGCCAATAATAGCACAAAATAATAGCGCCAATAATAGCGCCAATATATTCATAGCACCAAATAATTCCACCAATATATTCATAATAGTGCCAATATATAATAGCGCCAAATAATAGCAACAATATATTCATAATATTGCCAATAATAGCTCCAATATATTCATAGCGCCAACATATTCATAGCGCCATTTATTCATAATAGCACCAATATATTTAATGCGCAAAATAATTGCGTAAAATATTATCGCCAAATAATAGCGTCAAATAATAGTGCCAAATAATTGCGCCAAATAATTGCGCCAAATAATTACACCAAATAATTGCGCCAAATAATTGCGTCTAATAACAGCGCCAAATAATAGTGCCATATAATAGCGCCATATAATAGTGCCAACATATTGTGCCAAATAATTGCGCCAAATTATTGCACATAATAATAGAGCCAAATAATAGCGCCATATAATAGAGCCAAATATTTTGTGATGCCAAATATTTATAATAGCGCCAAATAATGGCGCCAAATAATTGTGTCAAATAATAGAGCCAATAATAGCGTCAAATTATGGTGCCAATAATCGCGAGAATATTTAAACATTCAATAATAGTGCCAATAAAAGTGCCAATAATATCACCAATGATAGCGCCAATAATAACGCCAATATATAGCCCCAATATATAGCGCGAATAATAGTGCAAATATATTCATAGCGCCATTTAATAGCACCAAATAATGGCGCCATATAATAGCACCAAATATTAGCACCATATAATAGCGCCATATAATTGCGCCAAATAATAGCACCATATAATAGTGCCAAATAATCACACCAATATATAGCGCTAATATATTCATAGCGTCATTTAATAGGGCCAAATAATAGCACCATATAATAGCGTCATATAATAGAGCCATATAATAGCGCTAAATAATAGCGCCATATAATAGCGCCAAATAATAGCGCCAAATAATAGCACTAAATAATATCGTCAAATAATAGCGCCAAATATTTGGCGCCAAATATTCATAATAGCGCCTATTAATAGGGCCAATAATAGTGCCAAATAATATCGCCAAATATTAGCGCCAAATTTTTGGCACCAAATATTCATAATAGCGCTAAATAATAGCGCCAAATATTCATAATAGTGCCAAATATTTGGCGCCGTATATTCATAGTAGCGCCAAATATTTTTTGGCGCCAAATATCCATAATAGCATTAAATAATAGCGCTAAATAAAAACGCCAATTAATAGCGCCAATATTTGGCACCAATAATATTTGGCACCAATATTTGTCACCAATAATATTTGGCGCCAATATTTGGTGCTATTATTTGGCGCCTATTAATAACGCCAATATTTTAACATTCAATAATAGCGCCAAATATTCATAATAGTGCCAATATTTTAACATTCAATATATTTTCAGTGTTATTTTAACATTCAATTTAATATAGCCAAATATATTTTCAGTGTTATTTTAATATTCATAATAGCGCCAATATTTTAATAGAGCCAATATTTTAATAGCACCAATAATAGCGCCAAATAAGAGCGCGCGCCAAATAATAGCGCAAAATAATAGCGCTAAAAAATAGCGCCAATATTTTAACATTCATTAATAGCGCCAAATATTCATAATAGCGCCATATTTGGGCCAAATATTTTTTAGCGCCAAATATTCATAATAGCGCCAAAAATAGCGCAAAAAATAGTGCCAAATAATAGCGCCAATATATTATAGCGCAAAATAATAGTGCCAATATATTCATAATAGTGCCAAGAATAGCCCCAATAATAGATCCAATATATTCATAGCGCTATTAATTCATAGTAGCGCCAATATATTTATAGCGCCAAATAATTGTGCCTAATAATAGTGCAAAATAATTTCGCAAAATAATTGGTCCAAATAATAGTGCCAATATTTTAACATTCACTAATAACGCCAAATATTCATAATAGCACCAAATAAGTGCGCCTAATAATAGCGCCAAAAAAAAGCACCAAATAAGTGCGCCAAATATTTGAGCCAAATAACTGCGCCAAATAATAGTGCCAAAAAATTGCAACATATAATAGCGCCAAATTTTTTTTGTTGCCAAATATTCATAATAGCGCCAAATAATAGAGCCAATAATAGTGTCAAATTATGGAGCAAATAATAGCACCAATATATTCATAGCGCCAAATAATAGCGCCAATATATTCATAATAGCACCAATATATAATAGCGCCAAATAATAGCGCCAATATATTCATAATAGTACCAATAATAGTGCCAATATATTCATAGCGCCATTTATTCATAATAGTGCCAATATATTTATAGCGCAAAATAATTGCGCCTAATAATAGCCTCAAATAAGAGCGCCAAATAATTGTGCCAAATAATTGCGCAAAATAATTGCGCCTAATAACAGCGCCAAATAATATCGGCATATAATAGCACCAAATAGGTTTTGGCGGAAAATATATAAATAGCACCAATTTATTGCTCCAAATAATTGCGCCAAATAATTGCTCCTAATAATAGCGCCAAATAATAGCGCCATATAAAAGCGCCATTTTTTTTTGCGCTAAATATTCATAATACCGCAAAATAATAGCGCTAAATAATAGCACCAATAATAGCATCAAATTATGGCTCCAATAATCACACCAATATTTTGCGCTATTATTTTGCGCCAACTTATAGCGCCAATATTTAAACATTCAATAATCGGTCCAATAAAAGCGCCAATAACAACCCCAATAATAGCGCCAATAATAGTGCCAATAAATTCATAGCGCCATTTAATAGTGCCAAATAATAGCACCATATAATGGCAACAAATATTAGTGTCATATAATAGCCCCATATAATACCGCAAATAATAGCACCATATAATAGCGCCAAATATAATATCAACAAATAATCGTGCCAAATATTATTTGACACAAAATAATAGCGCCAAATAAAAGAGCCAAAAAATACCGCCAATATTTTAACATTTATTAATAGCACCAAATATTCATAATTGCTCTAATATATTAATAGCGGCAAATAATTGCGCCTAATAATAGCGCCAAATAATAGCGCCAAATAATTGTGCCAAATTGCTGTGCCAAATAACTGCGCCAAATAATAGCGCCATATAATAGCGCCAAATATTTTTGGGCGCTGAATATTTTTTGGCTCCAAATATTCATAATAGTGCCAAAAAATAGTGCCAAAAAATAGTACCATATAATAGCGCCATATAATAGCGCCAAATATTTTTTGGCGCAAAATATTAATAATAGCGCCAAATAATAGCGCCAATAATAGCATCAAATTATGGCGCCAATAATCGCACCAACATTTGGCACCATTTTTTGGCGCCAATATTTGGCGCTATTATTTCGCTTCAAATAATAGCGCCAATATTTAAACATTCTATAATAGCGCCAATAAAATTTCCAATAACAACACCAATAATAGCGCTATTATATAGCGCCAATAATAGTGCCAATATATTCATAGTGCCATTTAATAGCACCAAATAATAGCGCCATATAATAGCACCAAATATTGGTGCCATATAATAGCCCTATATAATAACGGCAAATAAAAGGGTCATATAGTAGCACCAAATATAATAGCGCCAAATAATAGCACCAATATATAGCGCCCATAATATCGCCAATATATTAATAGCGCCATTTAATAGGGCCAAATAATAGCGCTAAATATTAGTGCCATATAATCGCGTGATATAATAGTGCCATAAAATGGCACCAAATAATACCGCTATATTATAGCCCCAAATATAATAGCGCCAAATAATAGCGCCAAATAATTTCGCCAAATAATAGCGTCATATATTCATAGTAGCACCAAATATTTTTTGGCAACAAATATTCATAATAGCGCCAAATAATAGCGCCAATAAAAGAAAAAAATAATAGTACGAATAATAGTGCTAGTATTTGGCACCAATAATATTTGGCGCCAATATTTGGCGCTATTATTTGGCGGAAAATAATAGCACCAATATTTTATCATTCAATAATAGTGCCAAATATTTATAATAGCACTAATATTTTATCATTCAATATACTTTCAGTGTTATTTTAACATTCAATATAGTAACGCCAAATATATTTTTAATGTTATTTTAATATTCATAATAGCGCCAACATTTTAATAGCACCAATATTTTAATAGCCCCAATAATAACGCCAAATAATAGCGCCAAATATTATTTGGCGCCAAATAATAGCGCCAAATAATAGCACCAATATTTTAACATTCATTAATAGCGCCAAATATTCATAATAACGCTAATATATTAATAGTGGCAAATAATTAGGCCTAATAATAGCGCCGAATAATTAAGCCAAATAAATGCGCCAAATATCTCCACCAAATAATAGCGCCAAATAATAGTGCCATATAATTGCACCAAATATTTTTTGGCACCAAATATTCATAATAGCGTAAAAAAATAGCGCCAGAAAATAGCGCCAATATATTCATAGTGCCAAATAATAACACCAATATATTCAAAATAGTGCCAATATATAATAGCGCCAAATAATAGCCACAATATATTCATAATAGTGTCAATAATAGCGCCAATATATTCATAGCGCCATTTATTCATAATAGCGGCAATATATTTATAGCCCCAAATAATTGCGCCTAATAATAGCGCCAAATAATTGCGCCAAATAATAGCACCAATATTTTAACATTCATTAATATCACCAAATATTCATAATAGCGCCAATATATTAGTAGCGCCAAATAATTGCACCTAATAATAGCGACAAAAAATAGGGCCAAATAACTACGCCAAATAAGAGCGCCAAATAATAGCACCAAATAATAGTGCCAAATAATAGCGTCATATAATAGCGCCAAATATTTTTTGGCATAAAATATTCATAATAACGCCAAAAAATAGCACCAAAAAATAGTTCCAACTAATAGATCCAAATAATAGCGCCAAAAAATAGCACCAATACTAGCGCCAATATATTCGTAGCGCCAAATAATAGTGCCAACATATTCATAATAGCGCCAATATATAATTGCGCCTAATAATAGCGCCAAATAACAGCGCCAAATAATAGCGCCAAATATTTGCGCCAAATAACAATGCCAAATAATAGCGCCATATAATTGCGCCAAATATTTTTTGCCACCAAATATTCATAATAGCGCCAAAAAATTGTGTCAAAAAATAGCGCCAAATAATAGCGCCAATAATAGCGCCAAATAATAGCGTCAATATATTCATAGCACCAATATATTCATAATAGTGCCAATTTATAATAGCGCCAAATAATAGTGCCAATATATTCATAATAGTCCCAATAATAGCGCCAATATATTCATAGCACCATTTATTCTTAATAGCGCCTATATATTTATAGCGCAAAAAAATTGCGCCTAATAATAGTGCCAAATAATATCGCCAAATAATTGCGCCAAATAATTGCGCCAAATAATTGCGCCAAATAATTGCGCTAAATAAGTGCGCCAAATAAGTGCGCAAAATAATTGCGCCTAATAACAACGCCAAATAATTGCTCCATATAATAGCGCCAAATATTTTTTGGCGCAAAATATATAAATACCACCAATATATTACGCCAAATAATTGCACCAAATAATTACGCCTAATAATAGCACCAAATATTTTTTGGTGCCAAATATTAATAATAGCGCCAAATAATAGTGCCAAATAATAGCGCCAATAATAGTGTCAAATTATAGCATCAATAATCGCGCCAATATTTGGTGCCAATATTTTGCACCAAATAATAGCGCCAATATTTAAACATTCAATAATCGCGCCAATAACAGCACCAATAATAGCACAAATAATGGTGCCAATAATAGCCCCAATATATTCATATCTCCATTTAATAACGCCAAATAATAGCACCATATAATCGCGCCAAATATTAGCGCCATATAATAGCGACATATAATAGCGCCATATAATAGCGCCAAATAATAGCGCCATATAATAGCGCCAAATATAATAGCGCAAAATAATCGCGCCAATATATTGCGTCAATATATTCATAGCGCCATTTAATAGAGACAAATAGTATCTCCATATAATAGTGCCAAATATTAGAGCCATATAATAGCGCCAAATAATAGCACCAAATATAATAGCGCTAAATAATAGAGCCAAATAATAGCGCCAAATAATATCGCCAAATATTAGCGCCAAATATTTGGCGCCAAGTATTCATAATAGTGCCAAATAATAGTGCCAATAATAGCGCCAAAAAATAGAACCAAATATTCATAATAGCACCAATTATTTGGCACCATATATTCATAGTAGTGCCAAATATTATTTGGCGCCAAATATTCATAATAGCGACAAATAATAGTGCCAAATTATAGCTCCGATAAAAGCGCCAAATAATAGTGCCAATAATTGCGTCAATATTTGGCGCTAATAATATTTAGCGCCAATATTTGGTGCTATTATTTGGCAACAAATAATAGCACCAATATTTTAATCTTCAATAATACCACCAAATGTTCATAATAGCTCCAATATTTTAACATTCAATATATTTTCAGTGTTATTTTATCATTCAATATAATAGCACCAAATATATTTTCAGTGTCATTTTAATATTCATAATAGCGCCAATATTTTAATAGCACCAATATTTTGACATTCATTAATAGCGCCAAATATTCATAATAGTTCCAATATATTAATAGCGACATATAATTGCGCCTAATTATAGCGCCAAATAATTGCGCCAAATAATTGTGCCAAATATTTGTGCCAAATAACTGCGCCAAATAATAGCAACAAATAAGAGCGCCAAATAAAAGCGCCATATAATAGCGCCAAATACATTTTGGCGCAGAATATATAAATAGCGCCAATATATTCATAGCGCCAAATAATAGCTCCAAATAATTACGCCAAATAATTGTGCCAAATAATTCCGCCAAATAAGAGCGCCAAATAATTGCACCAAATAATAGCGCCAAATAATAGCGCCATATAATAGTGCCAAATAATTTTTTGCGCAAAATATATAAATAGCACCAATATATTCATAGCGCCAAATAATAGTACCAAATAATTGGGGCAAATAATTGCACCAAATAATTGTGCCAAATAATTGCGCGTGAGCGCCAAAAAATAGTGCCAAATAATTGTGCCAAATAGTTGCGCTAGATAATTACGCCAAATAAGTGCGCAAAATAATTTCTCCTAATAACAGCGCCAAATATTTTTTGGCACAAAATATATAAATAGCGCCAAATAATTGCCCCAAATATTTACGCCAAATAACTGTGCCAAATAATACGGCCAAATAATACTGCCCTATAATAGCACCAAAAAATAGCGCTAAATAATTGCACCTAATAATAGAGCCAAATAATAGCCCCATATAATAGTGCCAAATATTTTCTAGCGCCAAATATTCATAATAGCTCGAAAATAATAGCGCCAAATAATAGCGCCAATATTTAAACATTCAATAATAGCACCAATAAAAGCGCCAAAAACAGCACCAATAATAGCTCCAACAATAGCGCCAATATATAGCGCCAATAATAGTGCCAATATATTCATAGTGCCATTTAATAGCGCCAAACAATCGCACCATATAATAGCGCCAAATATTAGCGCCATATAATACGGCCATATAATAGCGCCATAAAATAGCGCCAATTAATAGCGGCATATAATAGCGCCAAATAATAGCGCTAATATATTCATAGCGCCATTTAATAGGTCCAATTAATAACGCCATATAATAGTGACAACTATTAGCGCCATATAATAGCACCAAATATTAGGGCCATATAATAGCTCCGAATAATAGCGCCAAATATAATAGCGCCAAATAATAGTTCCAAATAATAACGTTAAATAATATCGTCAAATAATGGCACCAAATATTTGGTGCCAAATATTCATAATAGTGCCAAATAATAGCGCCAATAATAGCGCCAAATAATAGAGCCAAATATTCATAATAGCGCCAAATATTTGGTGCCATCAAATATTCATAATAGTGCCAAATAATAACTACAATAAAAGCGCCAAATAATAGCGCCAATAATATCGCCAATATTTGGCACCAATAACATTTGGCGCTATTATTTGGCGCCAAATAATAGCGCTAATATTTTAACATTCAATAATAGCGCCAAATATTCATAACAACGCCAATATTTTAACATTCAATATATTTTCAATGTTATTTTAACATTCAATATAATAACGCCAAATATATTTTCAGCGTTATTTTAATATACATAATAGCGCCAATATTTTAATAGTGCCAATATTTTAATAGCGCCAAATATTATTTTGCACCAAATAATAGCGCTAAATATTATTTTGCGCCAAAAAATAGTGCAATTTGGGATAGGTCTACCTTTCCCAACGGGTTGGCCAAACTGTTGGGAAAAGTGGCCAATTTGGGGTCCTTTCTCAACGGTTTGGCCAAACCATTGGGAAAGGGGACCTATACCAACGGTTTTTGCAAACCCTTGGTATAGAAGCATTGGGGAAGATCTAATTTTCCGTAGTGTATATATAATAGCGCCAAATATTTTTTTGGCACACAATATATAAATAGCGGCAATATATGGCGCCAATATATTGCGCCAAATAATTGCGCCTAATAATAGCTCCATATAATAGCGCCAAATATTTTTTTCTGCCAAATATTCATAATAGCGCCAAATAATGGCGCCAAATAATAGCGTAAAATAATAGAGCCAATAATAGTGTCAAATTATTTGGCCAATAATCGCGCCAATATTTGGCGCCAATATTTGGTGCCAAATAATAGCGCTAATATTTAAACATTCAATAATAACACCAATAAAAGCGCCAATAATAGAATCAATGATAGCGCTAATAATAGCGCCAATATATAGCGCCAATAATAGCGCAATTATATTCATAGCGCCATTTAATAGCATCAAATAATAGCACCATATAATAGCGCCAAATATTTGCGCCATATAATAGCGTCATATAATAGCGCCATATAATAGCACCAAATAATAGCGCCATATAATAGCGCCAAATATAATAGTGCCAAATAATCGCACCAATATATAGCACCAATATATTCATAACGCTATTTAATAGGGCCAAATAGTAGCGCCATATAATAGCGCCAAATATTAGGTCCATATAACAGCGCCATATAATAGCGCCAAATAATAGCGCCAAATATAATAGCGCCAAATATTAGAGACAAATAATAGCGCCAAATATTTGGCGCCAAATATTGATAGTAGCGCCAAATAATAGTGCCAATAATAGCACTAAATAATGGATACAAATATTCATAATAGCGCCAATTATTTGGCGCCATATATTCATAATAGGGCCACATATTTTTTGGCACCAAATATTCATAATAACGCCAAATAATAGTGCCAAATTATAGCTCCAATAAAAGCGCCAAATAATAGCGCCAATATTTTAAACTTCAATAATAGCACCAAATATTCATAATAGCTCCAATATTTTAACATTCAATATATTTTTAGTGTTATTTTAACATTAATCATAATAGCACCAAATATATTTTCAGAGTCATTTTAATATACATAATAGCGCAAATATTTTAATAGCACCAATATTTTAACATTCATTAATAGCGCCAAATATTCATAATAGTTCCAATATATTAATAGCGGCATATAATTGCGCCGAATAATAGCGCCAAATAATAGCGCCAAATAATTGCGCCAAATATTTGCGGAAAATAACTGCGCCGAATAATAACACCAAATAACAGCTCAAAATAATAGTGCAATATAATAGCGCCAAATACTTTTTGGCGCAAAATATATAAATAGAGCCAATATATTCATAGGGCCAAATAATAGCGCCAAATAATTACGCCAAATAATTGCGCCAAATAAATGCTCCAAATAATTGCGCCAAATAAGAGCGCCAAATAATTGCGCCAAATAACAGCGCCTAATAATAGCGCCATATAATAGCGCCAAATATTTTTTGGCGCAAAATATATAAATAGCACCAATATATTCATAGCGCCAAATATTATCACCAAATAATTGCGCCAAATAATTGCGCCAAATAATTGGGCCAAATAATTGCGCCTGACAATAGCCCCAAATATTAGCGCCAAATAATTGTGCCAAATAATTGCACCAAATAATTGCACTAGATAATTACGCCAAATAAGTGTGCAAAATAATTTGCTTAATAATAGTTCCAAATATTTTTTGGCGCAAAATATATAAATAGCACCAAATAATTGCGCCAAATATTTACTCCAAATAACTGCCCCAAATAATAGCGCCAAATAATATCGCCAAATAATACCACCATATAATAGCGCCAAATATTTTTTGGCACCAAATATCCATAATAGCGCCAAAAAATAGCGCCATATAATAGAGCTAAATAATTGCGCCTAATAATAGTACCAAATAATAGCGCCATATAATAGTGCTAAATATTTTCTAGAGCCAAATACTCATAATAGCGCCAAATAATAGCACCAAAATAATAGCGCCAAATAATAGTGCCAATAATAGCATCAAATTATGGCGCCAATAATCACGCCAATATTTGGCGCTATTATTTTGCGCCAAATAATAGCGCCAATTTTTAAAAATTCAATAATAGCGCCAATAAAAGCGCCAATAACAACACCAATAATAGCGCCAACAATAGCGCCAATATATAGCGCCAATAATAGTGCCAATATATTCATAGCGCCATTTCATATCGCCAAACAATAGCACCATATAATAGCACCAAATAATAGCACCCTATAATAGCACCAAATTTAATAGCGCCATTATATATCCCCAATAATAGCATCAATATATTTATATCACCATTTAATTGGGCCAAATAATAGCGCCATATAATAGTGACAAATATTAGTGCCATATAATAGCGCCAAATATTAGCGCCATATAATAGCGCCAAATAATAGTGCCATGTAATAGTGCCAAATATAATAGCGCCAAATAATAGTGTCAAATAATAGCATCAAATAATATCGCCAAATAATAGCACCTAATATTTGGCGCGAAATATTCATAATAGCGCCAAATAGTAGCGTCAAATAATAGCGCCAATAATATCGCCAAATAACAGAGCCAAATATTTATAATAGCACCAAATATTCATAATAGCGCCATATAATAACGCCAAATTATAACGCCAATAAAAGAGCCAAATAATAGCGCCAATAATAGCACCAATTTTTGGCGCCAATATTTGGCACCAATAATATATGGCGCTATTATTTGGGGCCATATAATAGCACTAATATTTTAACATTAAATAATATCGCCAAATATTCATAACAGTGCCAATATTTTAACATTCAATATTTTTTCAGTGTTATTTTAACATTCAATATAATAGCACCAAATATATTTTCAGTGTTATTTTAATATTCATAATAGCGCCAATATTTTAATAGCGCTAAATATTATTTTTCACAAAATAATAGCGCTAAATATTTTTTTCGCCAAAAAATAGTGCTAATATTTTAACATTAATTAATAGCGCCAAATATTCATAATAGCACCAATATATTAATAGCGGCAAATAATTGCGCCTAATAACTACGCCAAATAATAGCGCCAAATAATAGCGCCATATAATAGCGCCAAATATTTTTAGGCGCCAAATACTCATAATAGCACCAAAAAATAGCACCATATAATAGCGCCAATAATAGCGTCAAATAATAGTGCCAATAATAGCGCCAATATATTCATAGTGCCAAATAATTGCGCCAATATATTCATAATAGCGCCAATATATAATAGCATTGAATAATAGAAACAATATATTCATAATAGTGCCAATAATAGCGCCAATATATTCATAGCGCGATTTATTCATAATAGCACCAATATATTTATAGAGGAAAATAATTGCGCCAAATAACAGCGCCAAATAACAGCGCCAAATAATTGCACCAAATAATTGAGCCAAATAATTGCAAAAAATAATTGCACAAAATAATTGCGCCTAATAACCGCGCCAAATAATAGCGCCATATATTAACGCCAAATATTTTTTGGCACAAAATATATAAATAGCACCAGTATATTGTGCCAAATAATTGCGCCAAATAATTGCACCAAATAATTTCGCCTAATAATAGCGCCAAATAATAGCGCCATATAATAGCGGCAAATATTTTTTGGCACCAAATATTCATAATAGGGCCAAATAATAGCGCCACATAATAGCGTCAAATAATAGAGCCAATAATAGCGTCAAATTATGGTGCCAATAATCGCGCCAAAATTTTGCGCCAATATTTAAACATTCAATAATAGCACTGATAAAAGCGCCAATAATAGCATGAATGATTGCGCTAATATATTCATTGCGCCATTTTACGGGGCCAAATAATAGCACCATATAATAGCGCCAAATATTAGCGCCATATAATAGTGCCAAATAATAGCGCCATATCATAGGGCGAAATATAATAGCGCCAAATAATAGCACCAAATAATAGCGATAAATAATTTCCCCAAATAATAGCGCCAAATATTTGGCGCCAAATATTCATAATAGCGCCAAATAATAGGGCCAATAATAGCGCAAAATAATATCTCCAAATAATATCTCCAAATATTTGGCGCCAAATATTCATAATAGCGCCAAATAATAGCACCAAATATTCATAATAGCGCAAATTATTTGGCGCCTTATATTCATAGTAGCACTAAATATTTTTTGGCACCAAATATCCATAATAGAACCAAATAATAGCGCCAAATTATAGCGCCAATAAAAGCGCCAAATGATAGCGCCAATATTTGGTGCCAATATTTGGCCCCAATAATATTTGGCGCCAATATTTGGCACCAATAATATTTGGCCCCAATATTTGGATCTATTATTAGGGGCCAAATAATAGTGCCAATATTTTAACATTTAATCATAGCACCGATATTTTAACATTCAATATATTTTCAGTGTTATTTTAACGTCCAATATAATAGAGCCATATATATTTTCAGTGTTATTTTAGTATTCATAATAGCGCCAATATTTTAATAGTGCCAATATTTTAAGAGCGCCAATAATAGTGCCAAATAAGAGCGCCAATTATTATTTGGCGCCAAATAATAGCACAAAATAATAGCACTAAAAAATAGCACCAATATTTTAACCTTCATTAATAGCGCCAAATATTCATAATAGCGCTAATATATTAATAGCAGCAAATAATTGCGCCTAATAATAGTGCCAAATAATAGCGCTAAATAATGGCGCCAAATATTTGTGCAAAATATTTTTCGGCGCCAAATATTCATAATAGCGCCAAAAAATAGCACAATAAAATAGTGCCAAATAATTGTGCCAATCATAGCGCCAAATAATAGCGCCAATAATAGCGCCAATATATTCATAGCACCAAATAATAACCCCAATATATTCATAATAGTGCCAATATATTATAGAGCCAAATAATAGTGCCAGTATATTTATAATAGTGCCAATAATAGCGCCAATATATTCATAGCGCCATTAATTCATAATAGCACCAAATAATTGCGCCTAATAATAGTGCCAAATAATTGCGCCAAATAATTGATCCAAATAACAGTGCCAAAATTTTAACAGTCATTTATAACGCCAAGTTTTCATAATAATTCCAATATATTAATAGCGCCAAATAGGAGCGCCATATAATAGCGCCAAATAATAGCGCCTAATAAGTGCGCCAAATATTTGATCAAAATAACTGCGCCGAATAATAGCACCAAAAAATAGCACCATATAATAGCACCAAATATTTTTTGGCACCAAATATTCATAATAGCGCCAAATAATAGCTCCAATATATTCATAATAGCGCCAATATATAATAGCACCAAATAATAGCACCAATATATTGAAATAGTGCCAATAATAGCACCAATAATAGCGTCAATAATATCGCAAATATATTCATAGCGCCATTTATTCATAATAGTGCTAATATATTTATAGAGCAAAATAATTGTGCCTAATAATAGCCTCAAATAATAGCGCCATATAATTGCGCCAAATAATTGCGGCAAATAATTGCGCCAAATAATTGCGCAAAATAATTGTGCCTAATAATAGCCCCAAATAATAGCGGCATATAATAGCGCCAAATATTTTTTGGCGGAAAATATATAAATAGCGCCAATTTATTGCACCAAATAATTGCGCCAAATAATTGCGCCTAACAATAGCGCCAAATAATAGCGCCATATAAAAGCGCCAAATATTTTTTGGTGCCAAATATTCATAATACCGCCAAATTATAGCGCCAAATAATAGCTCCAGTAATTGCATCAAATTATGGCACCAATTATCGCCCCAATATTTTCCGCTATTATTTTGCACCAAATTATTGCGCAAATATTTAAACATTCAATAATCGCGCCAATAAAAGCGCCAATAACAACACCAATAATAGCGCCAATAATAGCGCCAATATATTCATAGTGCCATTTAATAGCACCAAATAATAGCATCATATAATAGCACCAAATATTAGTGCCATATAATAGCCCCATATAATAGCGCAAATAATAGCGCCATATAATAGCGCCAAATATAATAGTGCCAAATAATAGGGCCAATATATCATGCCAATAATAGCGCCAATATATTCATAGCGCCATTAAATAGGGCCAAATAATAGCGCCATAGAATAGCGCCAAATATTAGCGCCATATAATAGCGCTATATAATAGCGCCATATAATAACGCCAAATAATAGCACCATATAATAGCGCCAAATATAATAGCGGCACATAATAGCGTCAGATCATAGCGCCAAATAATATCACCATATAATAGCACCAAGTATTTGGCGCCAAATTTTCATAATAGTGCCAAATAATAGCGTCAAATTATGGCGCCAATAATAGCGCCAATATTTAAACATTCAATAATAGCACCAATAAAAGCGCCAATAACAGCATCAATAATAGCGTGAATAATAGCACCAATATATAGCGCCAATAATAGTGCAAATATATTCATATCGCCAAACAATAGTGCCATATAATAGCGCCAAATATTAGCCCCGTATAATAGTGCCATATAATACCACCATATAATAGCACCAAATAATAGCGCCAAATATAATATAACCAAATAATAAATCAAATATATATCCCTAATAATAGTGCCAATATATTCACAGCGCCATTTAATAGGGACAAATAATAGCACCCTATATTTGCGCCAAATATTAGGGCCATATAATAGTGCCATATAATAGCGCCAAATAATAGCGCCATATAATAGTGCCAAATATTATAGCGCCAAATAATAGTGCCAAATAATAGCGCCAAATAATAGCGCCAAATAATAGCGCCAAATAATATCATCAAATAATAGCACCAAATATTTGGCGCCATGTATTCATAATAGCGCCAAATTATAGCGCCAAATAATAGCGCCAAATAATATAGCCAAATATTCATAATAGAGCCAAATATTTGGCGCCATATATTCATAGTAGCGCCAAATATTCATAATAGAGCCAAATAATAACTCCAAATTATACCGCTAATAAAAGTGCCAAATAATAGCGCCAATAATAGCTCCAGTATTTGGTGTAAATATTTGGCACCAATAATATTTGGCGCCAGTATTTGGTGCTATTATATGACACCAAATAATAGCGCAAATATTTTAACATTCAATAATAGCGCCAACTATTCATAACAGCACCAATATTTTAACATTCAATATATTTTCAGTGTTATTTTAACATTAAATATAATAACGCCAAATATATTTTCAGTGTTATTTTAATATTCATAATAGCTCCAATATTTTAATAGCGCCAATATTTTAATAGCGCCAATAATAGCGCCAAATAAAAGCACCAAATATTATTTTGCACCAAATAATAGCGCAAAATATTATTTTGCGCCAAAAAATAGTGCTAATGTTTTAACATTAATTAATAGCGACAAATATTCATAATAATGCCAATATATTAATAGCAGCAGATAATAGCGCCTAATAACTGCGCCAAATAATAGCGCCATATAATAGCGCCAAATATTTTTAGGCACCAAATATTCATAATAGCGCCAAATATATTCATTGCGCCAAATAATTGCGCCAATATATTCATAATAGCCCCAATATATAATAGCGCTAAATAACAGCGCCAAATAATAGCGTTAAATAATAACGCCAAATAATAGCGCCAAATAATTGCGCCAAATAATTGCACCAAATAAGTGCGCAAAATAATTGCGCCTAATAACAGTGCCAAATAATAGCGCCATATAATAGAGCCAAATATTTTTTAGCGCAAAATATATAAATAGATCCAATATATTGCTCCAAATAATAGCGCCATATAATAGCGCCAAATATTTTTTGGCGCCAAATATTCATAACGGCGCCAAACAATGGCGCAAAATAATAGCGCCAAACAAAAGTGCCAAATAATAGCTCCAATAATAGTGTCAAATTATGGCGCCAAAAATTATGGCGCAAAATATTTTTTGGCAAAAAATATATAAATATCGACAATATATTGCGACAAATAATTGCGCCAAATAGTTGCGCCAAATAGTTGCGCCTAATAATAGCACCAAATAATAGCGCCATATAATAGCGCCAAATATTTTTTGGAGCCAAATATTCATAATAGCGCCAAATAAAAGTGCCAAATAATAGCGCCAATAATAGTGTCAAATTATGGCACCAATAATCGCGCCAATATTTTGAGCCAAATAATAGCACTAATATTTAAACATTCAATAATAGCGCCAATAAAAGCGCCAATAACAGCACCAATAATAGCGCCAATAATAGTGCCAATATATTGAGCCAATAATACCGCCGATATATTCATAGCACCATTTAATAATACCAAATAATTGCGCCACATTATAGCGCCAAATATTAGCACCATATAATAGCGCCATATAATATCACCAAATAATAGCGTCATATAATAGCGCCAAATATAATAGCGCCAAATATAATAGCACCAAATAATCACGCCAATATATAGCTTCAAAAATAGCACCAATATATTCATAGCGCCATTTAATAGGGCCAAATAATCGTGCCAAATAACAAAGCCAAATATTTATAATAGCGCCAAATAATGGCACCAAATAATAGAGCCAATATTTGGTGCCAATATTTCGCACTAATAATATTTAGCGCCAATATATGGGGCCAATATTTGGCGCTATTATTTGATGCCAAATAATAGTGCCAATATTTTAACATTCAATAATAGCACCAAATAATCATAATAGTGCCAATATTTTAACATTCAATATATTTTCAGTGTTATTTTAACATTCAATATAATAGCACCAAATATATTTTCATTGTTATTTTAATATTCATAATAGAACCAATATTTTAATAGTGACAATGTTTTAATAGCACCAATAATAGCGCCAAATAAGAGTGCCAAATATTATTTGGCGCCAAATAATAGCGCAAAATAATAGTGCCAAGAAATAGCGCCAAAAAATAGCGCCAATATTTTAACATCATTAATATCGCCAAATATTCATAATAGTGCCAATATATTAATAGAGGAAAATAATTTCACCTAATAATAGCACTAATTAATTGCACCAAATAATTGCGTCAAATATTTGCGCCAAATATTTTTCGGTGCCAAATATTCATAATAGTGCCAAAAAAGAGTGCCATATAATAGTGCCAATAATAGCACCAAATAATAGCATCAATAATAGCGCCAATATATTCATAGCGCCAAATAATAGCGCCGATATATTATAGCGCCAAATAATAGGGCCAATATATTCATAATAGTGCCAATAACAACGCCAATATATTCACAGCGACAAAAAATTCATAGCGCCATTTATTCATAATAACGCCAATATATTTATAGTGCCAAATAATTGCGCCTAAGAATAACGCCAAATAATAGTGACAAATAATAGCACCAATATTTTAATATTCATTAATAGTGCCAATATATTAATAGCGTCAAATAATAGCGCCTAATAATAGCGCCAAATAATTGCGCCCAATAATTGCGCCAAATATTTTCGTCAAATAACTGCGCCAAATAATAGCGCCAAATAATAGCGCCAAATAATTTTGCCAAATAATAACGCCATATAATAGCACCAAATATTTTTTGGCGCCAAATATTCATAATAGCTCCAAAAAATAGCGCCAATAATAGCGCCAAATAATAACAACAATAATAGCGCCAATATATTCATGGCGCCAAATAATAACGCCAATATATTCATAATAGTGCCAATATATAATAGCGCAAATATATTCATAATAGTTCCAAAAATAGCACCAATAATGGCCACAATATATTCATAGCGCCCTTTATTCATAATAGCGCCAATATATTTATAGCGCAAAATAATTGCGCCAAATAATTGCACCAAATAATAGCACCAAATAATTTCCTCAAATAATTGCGCCAAGTAATTGCACCAAATAATGGCGCAAAATAATTGCACCTAACAACAGCGCCAAATAATAGCACCATATAATAGCACCAATTATTTTTTGGCACAAAATATATAAATAGCACCAATATATTGCACCAAATAATTGTGCCACATAATTGTGGCAAATAATGGCGCCTAAGAATAGTGCCAATTAATAGCGCCATATAATAGCGCCAAATATTTTTTGGTGCCAAATATTCATAATCGCGCCAAATAATTGCACCAATAATTGCGTCAAATTATGGCGCCAATAATCGCGCTAATATTTGGGGCTATTATTTTGCAGCAAATAACAGTGCCAATATATAAAAATTCAATAATAGTGCCAATAAAAGCACCAATAACAGCACCAATAATAGCGCCGATATGTTCATAGCGCCATTTAATAACTCCAAATAATTGCGCCATATAATAGCACCAAATATTAGCACCATATAATAGCGCCATATAATAGAACCAAATCATAGCGCCAAATAATAGCGCCAAAAATAATGGCGCCAATATATAGCGCCAATAATAGCGCCAATATATTCACTGCGCCATTTAATAGGTCCAAATAATATCACCATATAATATCACCAAATATTAGCGCCATATAATAGTGCAATATAATAGTGCCATATAATAGTGCCAAATAATAGTGCCATATAATAGTCCCAAATATAATAGCGCTAAATAATAGCGCCAGATAATAGCTTCAAATAACAGTGCCACAAAAAATCGCAAAATAGTAGCACCAAATATTTGGTGCCAAATATTCATAATATGGCCAAATAACAGTGCAAATAATTGTGCCAAATAATAGAGCCAAATATTCATTATAGCGCCAAATATTTGGCACCATATATTATTAGTAGCGCCAAATATTTTTTGGCACCAAATATTCATAATAGCACCAAAATATAGCGCTAATAAAAGTGCCAAATAATAGCGCCAATATTTGGCACCAATAGTATTTGGCGCCAAATAATAGCGCCAATATTTTTACATTAAATAATAGCACCAAATATTCATAATAGCTCCAATATTTTAACATTTAATATCTTTTCAGTGTTATTTTAACATTCAATACAATTGCGCCAAATATATTTTCAGTGTTATTTTAATATTCATAATAGCGCCAATATTTTAATAGTGCAAATATTTTAATAGCGCCAATAATAGCACCAAATAATGGCGCCAAATATTATTTGGCGCCAAATAATTGCGCCAAATAATAGAACCAAATAATAGCGCCAATATTTTACCATTCATTAATAACGCCAAATATTCATAATAGTGCCAATATATTAATAGCGGAAAATAATTGCACCTAATAATATTGCCAAATAATTGAGCCAAATATTTGCGCCAAATAACTGCGTCAAATAAGAGTGCCAAATTATAGCGCCATATAATAGCGCCAATAATAGCGCCAAATAATAGTGCAAAATAATAGCGCCAATAATAGCGCCAATATATTCATAGCGCCAAACAATAGCGCCAATATATTCATAATAGCGCCAATATATAATAGCACCAAATAATAGCGCCAGTATATTCATAATAGTACCAATATTAGCGCCAATATATTCATAGCTCCATTTATTCATAATAGTGCCAATATATTTATAGCGCCAAATAATTGCGCCTAACAATAGCACCAAACAATAGCGCCAAATAATAGCGCCAATATTTTAACATTCATTAATAGCACCAATATATTAATAGCGCTAGATAATTGCGCCAAATATTTTCTCCAAATATTTGTGCCAAATAGCAGCACCAAATAATACTGCCAAATAATTGCACCATATAATAGCACCAAATATTTTTTGGCACCAAATATTCATAATAGCGCCAAGAAATAGCGTCTTATAATAGCACCAAATAATTGCAGCTAATAATAGCGCCAAATAATAGTGCCATATAATAGCGCTAAATATTCATAATAGTGCCAAATAATAGAGCCAAAATAATAGCGCCAAATAATAGCACCAATTATAGCGTCAAATTATGGCGCCAATAATCGCGCCAATATTTGGCACCAATATTTGGCGCTATTATTTTGCGCCAAATAATTGCGCCAATATTTAAACATTCAATAATAGTGCCAATAAAAGCACCAATAACAGCACCAATAATAGCGCCAATAGTAGTGCCAATATATAGCGCCAATAATAGCGCCAATATATTCATAGCGCCATTTAATAGCGCCAAATAATAGCGCCTTATAATAGCGCCAAATATTAGTGCCATATAATAGGGCCATATAATAACACCATATAATAGCGCCAAATAATAGTGCCATATAATAGCGCTTAATATAATAGCGCCAAATAATAGCGCCAATATACATCGCCAATAATAGCACCAATATATTCATAGCGTCATTTAATAGGGCAAAATAATAGCGCCATATAATAGCGCCAAATATTGGCACCATATAATAGCGCCAAATATTAGCGCCATATAATAGTGCCAAATAATAGGGGCATATAATAGCGCCAAATATAATAAAACCAAATAATAGCGCCAAATAATAGCGCCAAATAATAGTGCCAAATAATAGCACCAATAACAGCGCCAAATAATAGAGCCAACTATTCATAAAAGCGCCAAATATTTGGTGCCATATATTCATAGTAGCGCCAAATATTTTTTAGTGCCAAATATTCATAATAGAGCCAAATTATATCGCCAATAAAAGCGCCAAGTAATAGCGCCAATAACAGCGCCAATACTTGGCGCCAATATTTGGCACCAATAATATTTGGAGTTATTATTTCACGCCGAATAATAGCGCCAATATTTTAACATTCAATAATATCGCCAAATATTTATAATAGCACCAATATTTTAACATTTAATATATTTTCAGTGTTATTTTAACATTCAATATAATAGCGCCAAATATATTTTCGGTGTTATTTTAATATTCATAATAGTTCCAATATTTTAATAATGCCAATAGTAGCGCCAAATATTATTTTGTCCCAAGAAATAGCGCCAAATAATAGCGCCAAAAAATAGCACCAAAAAATAGCGCCAAAAAATAGAGCCAATATTTTAACATTAATTAATAGCGCCAAATATTCATAATAGCACCAATATATTAATAGCGGAAAATAATTGCGCCTAATAATAGTGCCAAATAATAGCGCCAAATAAGTTCGCCAAATATTTGTGCCAAATAACTACGCCAAATAATAGTGCCAAATAATAGCGCCAAATAATAGCGCCAAATATTTTTTTGCGCCAAATATTCATAATAGCGCCAAAAAATAGCATCCTATAATAGCTCCAATAATAGCACCAAATAATAGCGCCAATATATTCATAGCGCAAATATATAACTGCACCAATATATTCATAATAGTGCTAATAATAGCGCCAATATATTCATAGCGCTATTTATACATAATAGCTCCAATATATTTATAACGTAAAATAATTACACATAATAATAGCGCCAAATAATTGCGCCAAATAATTGCACAAAATAATTGCGCCTAATAACAGTGCCAAATAATAATGTCATATAATAGCACCAAATATTTTTTGGCACAAAATATATAAATAGCGCCAATATATTTTTCCAAATAATTGCACCAAATAATTGCGCCTAATAATAGCGCCAAATAATAGTGCCATATAATTGCGCCAAATATTTTTTGACGCCAAATATTTATAATAGCGCCAAATAATAGCCCTAATAATAGCATCAAATTATGGCGCCAATATTTGCGCCAATATTTGGCACCAAATAATAGCGCCAACATTTAAACATTCAAAAATAGTGCCAATAAAAGCACCAATAATAGAGCCAAATATTAATAATAGCGCCAAATAATAGGGCCAAATAATAGAGCCATATAATAGCACCAAATAATAGCGCCATATAATAGTGCCAAATAATAGCGCCAAATATTAGCGCCATATAATAGTACCATATAATAATGCTAAATAATAGCGCCATATAATAGCACCAAATATAATTGCGCCAAATAGTATCACCAAATAATAGCGCCAAATAATATCGCCAAATAATAGCGCCAAATATTTCACGCCAAATATTCATAATAGCGCCAAATAATAGCGCCAATAATAGTGCCAAATAATAGAGCCAAATATTCATAATAGTTCCAAATAATAGTGCCAAATTATAGCACCAATAAAAGAGACAATATTTGGCGCCAATATTTGGCACCAATACTTGGCGCCAATATTTGGCGCTATTATTTGGCGCCAAATAATAGCGCCAATATTTTGACATTCAATAATAGCGCCAAATATTCCAAATAGTGCCAATATTTTAACATTCAATATATTTTCAGTGTTATTTTAACATTCAATATAATAGCGCCAAATATATATTCAGTGTTATTTTAATATTCATAATAGCACAAATATTTTAATAGAGCCAATATTTTAATAGGGCCAAATAAGAGCACCAAATATTATTTGGCGCCAAATAATAGCGCAAAAAAATAGTGCCAAAACATTGCACCAAAATTTTAACCTTCATTAATAATGCCAAATATTCATAATAGCGCCAATATATTAATAGGGGCAAATAATTGTGACTAATAATAGCGCCAAATAATAGCGCCAAATATTTGTGCCAAAAATTTTTTGGCGCCAAATATTCATAATAGCGCCAAAAAATAGCGCCTAAAAATAGCGCCATATAATAGCGCTAGTCATAGCGCCAAATATTAGCGCAAATAATAGCTCCAATATATTCATAGCGCCAAATAATAGCGCCAATATATTCATAATAGCGCCAATATATTATAGCCTCAAATAATAGAGCCAGTATATTCATAATAGTGCCAATAATAGCGCCAATAACAACGCCAATATTTTCATAGTGTCATTTATTCATAATAGCGCCAATATATTTATAGCGCCAAATAATTTCACCTAATAATAGCACCAAATAATTGCGCCAAATAATAGTGCCAATATTTTAACATTCATTAATAGCTCCAAATATTTATAACAACGCCAAATAAGTACGGCAAATAATAGCGCCAAATAATATTGCCAAATAAGTGCGCCAAATATTTGAGCCAAATAACTACACCAAATAATAGCACCAAATAATAGCACAATATAATAGCGCCAAATATTTTTTAGCGCCAAATATTCATAATAAAGCCAAAAAATAGCGCCAAAAAATAGCACCAAAAAATAGCGCCAATAATAGCTTCAAATAATAGCGCCAATAATAGCGCCAATATATTCATAGCTCCAAATAATAGCACCAATATATTCATAATAGCCCCAATATATAATAGCGACAAATAATAGCCCCAATATATTCATAATAGTGCCAATAATAGTTCCAATAATAACGCCAATATATTCATAGTTCCATTTATTCATAATAGCTCCAATATATTTATAGTACAAATCAGTTGTGCTTATTAATTGCACAAAATAATAGCACCAAACAATTGCGCCAAATAATTGGGCCAAATAATTGTGCAAAATAATTGCGCCTAATAACAACGTCAAATAATAGCTCCATATAATAGCGCTAAATATTTTTTGGCACAAAATATATAAATAGCGCCAATATATTGCGCCAAATAATTTTTCCAGATAATTGCGCTAAATACTTACGCCTAATAATAGTGCCAAATAATATCATAATGTAGAAGTGTCAAATATTTTTTGGCACCAAATATTCATAATAATGCCAAATAATAGCGCCAAATAATAGCCCCAATAATAGCATCAAATTATGGCGCCAATAATCGCGCCAATATTTGGTTCTATTATTTTGCGTGAAATAATAGCACCAATATTTAAACATTCAATAATAGCTCTAATAAAAGCGCCAATAACAGCACCAATAATAGCACCAATAATAGCGCCAATATATTAATAGCGCCATTTAATAGCGCCAAATAATAGCGCCATATAATAGCGCCAAATATTAACACCATATAATAGCGTCATATAATAGCACCAAATCATAGCGCCATATAATGGCGACAAATATAATAGCGCCCAATAATAGTGCCAATATATAGCGCCAATAATAGCACCAATATATTCATAGCGCCATTTAATAGGGCCATATAATAGCGCCATATAATAGCGCCAAATATTAGCGCCAAATATTAGAGCCATATAATAGAGCTATAAAATAGCACTATATAACAGTTCCAAATAATAGGGCCATATAATAGCACCAAATATAATAGCACCACCCAATAGTGCCAGCTAATAGCGCCAAATAATATCCCCAAATAATAGCACCAAATATTTGGCACCAAATATTCATAATAGCGCCAAATAATAGCGCAAATAATAGCGCCAAATAATAGAGCCAAATATTCATAATAGCGCCAAATATTTGACGCCATATATTCATAGTAGCACCAAATATTTTTTGGCGCCAAATATTCATAATAGCTCCAATATTTTAACTTTCAATATATTTTCAATGTTATTTTAACATTCAATATAATAGCGCCAAATATATTTTCAGTGTTATTTTAATATTCATAATAGCGCCAATATTTTAATAGCGTCAATATTTTAATAGCACCAATATTTTAATAGCGCCAATAATAGCGCAAAAGAATGGTGCCAAATATTATTTGGCGCCAAATAATAGCGCCAATATTTTTACATTCATTAATAGCGCCAAATATTCATAATAGTGCCAATGTATTAATAGCGGCATATAATTGCGCCTAATAATACGCCAAATAATAGCGCCAAATAATAGAACCAAATAATTATGCCAAATAACTGCACCAAATAACTACGCCAAATAATATCGCCAAATAATAGCACCAAATAATAGCGCCATATAATAGCGTCAAATATTTTTTGGCGCCAAATATTCGTAATAGCGCCAAAAAATAGCACCAAAAAATAGTACCAATAATAGCGCCAATAATAGTACCAATATATTCATATCACCAAATAATAGTGTCAATATATTCCTAATAGCGCCAATATATAATAATGCCAAATAATAGCGCCAGTATATTCATAATAGGGCCAATATTTGCGCTAGTTTATTTATAGCGCCATTTATTCATAATAACACCAATATATTTATTGCGCCAAATAATTGCACCTAATAATAGCGCCAAATAATAGCGCCAAATATTTGTGCCAAATAATTGCGCCAAATAAAAGCGCCAATATTTTAACATTCATTAACAGTGCCAAATATTCATAATAGCGCCAATACATTAATAGCTCCAAATAATTGCACCTAAAAATAGCGCCAAATATTTTTTCCAAATAACTGCGTCAAATAATACAACCAAATAATAGTGCCATATAATGGCGCCAAATATTTTTTGGCGCCAAATAATCATAATAGCACCAAATATTCATAATAGCGCAAAAAAATAGCACCAAATAATAGTACCAATAACAGCGCCAAATAATAGCGGCAATAATAACGCCAATATATTCATAGCGCCAAATAATAGCACCAATATAGTCATAATAGCATCAATATATAATAGCGCCAAATAATAGCACCAATATATTCATAATAGTGCCAATAATAGCGCCAATAATAGCGCCCATATATTCATATCTCCATTTATTCATAATAGTGCCAATATATTTATAGCGCAAAATAATAGCACCAAATAATAGCACCAAATAATAGAGTCAAATAATTGCGCCAAATATTTGCGTCTTATAACAGCGCCAAATAATAGCACCACATAATAGCTAACAATATTTTTTGGCGCAAAATATATAAATAGAACCAATATATTGCTCCAAATAATTACGCCAAATAATTGTGCGAAATAACTGCGCCAAATAATTGCGCCTAATAATATTGCAAAATAATAGCACCATATAATAGCGCCAAATAGTTTTTGGATCCAAATATTCATAATATAGCCAAATAATAGCGCCAAATAATAGCGCCAAATAATAGCATCAAATTATGGCGCCAATATTTTGCACTATTATTTTACACCAAATAATAGCGCCAATATTTAAACATTCAATAATAGCCCCAATATAAGTTCCAATAACAACCCCAATAATAGTGCCAATAACAGCGCCATTATATAGCACCAATAATATCGCTAATATATTCATAGCGCCATTTAATAGCGTCATGTAATAGCGCCAAATATTGGCGCCATTGAATAGCGCCATATTATAGCGCCACACAATAGCGCCAAATAATAGCGCCATATAGTAGTGCCAAATATAATAGCACCAAATAATAGCGCCAATATATCGCACCAATAATATCGCCAATATATTCACAACGCCATTTAATAGGGCCAAATAATAGCGCCATATAATAGCGCCAAATATTAGCGCCATATAATAGTGCCATATAATAGAACCTTATAATAGCGCAAAATAATAGTGCCATATAATAGCGCCAAATATAATAGTGCCAAATAATAGCACCAAATAATTTCACCAAATCATAGCACCCAATATTTGGTGCCAAATATTCATAATAACGCCAAATTATATCGCCAAATAATAGCGCTAATAATGGCGCCACTAATAGATCCAAATATTCATAAAAGCGCCAAATATTTGGCGCCATATATTCATAGTAGCGCGAAATATGTTTTGGCACCAAATATTCATAATAGCGCCAAATAATAGCGCCAAATTATAGTGCCAATAAAAGCACCAAATAATAGCGCCAATAATAGCCCCAATATTTGGTGACAATAATATTTGGCGCCAATATTTGGCGCTATTATTTGGCGCCAAATAATAGTGCCAATATTTTAACGTTCAACAATAGCGCCAAATATTCATAATAGCGCCAATATTTGAACATTCAATATATTTTCCGTGTTATTTTAACATTCAATATAATATCACCAATTATATTTTTAGGGTTATTTTAATATTCATAATAGCGCCAATATTTTAATAGCGCCAGTATTTTAATAGCGTCAATAATAGCGCCAAATAATAGCGAAAAACAATAGCTTCAATATTTTAACATTCATTAATAGCGCTATATATTCCTAATAGCGCCAATATATTAATAGTGACAAATAATTGCGCCTAATAATAGCACCAAATAATTGCGCCAAATAATTGCACCAAATAACTGCGCCAAATAACTGCGCCAAATAATCGCACCAAATAATATCGCCATATAATGTCGCCAAATATTTTTTGGCGCAAAATATTCATAATAGCGCAAAAAAATAGCGCCAAAAATAGAACCAAAAAATAGATCCATATAATAGTGCCAATAATAGATCCAAATAATAGCGCCAATAATAGCGCCAATATATTTATAGGGCCAAATAATAGCGCCAATATATTCATAATAGCACCAATATATAATAGCGCCAAATAAAAGCGCCAGTATATTCATAATAGGGCCAATAATATTGCCAAGATATTCATAGCGCCATTTATTCATAATAGAGCCAATATATTTATAGATCCAAATAATTGCACCTAATAATAGCGCCAAATAATTGCGCCAAACAATAACGCCAATATTTTAACATTCATTAATAGCACCAATTATTCATAATAGCACCAATATATTAATATTGCCAAATAATTGCGCCTAATAATAGAGCTAAATATTTGCGCCAAATAACTCCGCCAAATAATAGCGCGAAATAATTGCGCCAATATATTAATAGCGCCAAATTATAACGCCAATATATTCATAATAGTATAAATAATTGGGCCAATAATAGCGCCAATATATTCATAGTTCCATTTATTAATAGTAGCGCCAATTTATTTATAGTGCAAAATAATTGTGCCTAATAATAGCGCCAAATAATAGCGTCAAATAATTGCGCCAAATAATTGTGCCAAATAACTCCGCAAAATAATTGCGCCTAATAACAGTGCAAAATAATAGCGCCATAAACTAGCGCCAAATATTTTTTGTCGCAAAATATATTAATAGCTCCAATATATGGCCCCAAATAATTGCGCCAAATAATTGCGCAAAATAATTGCGCCAAATAATTGCGCCAAATAATTACTTCAAATAATAGCGCCAAATAATAGCGCCATATAATAGAACCAAATATTTTTTGGTGCCAAATATTCATAATAGAACCAAATAATAGGGGCAAATAAAAGCACCAAATAATAGTTCCAATAATAGCGTCAAATTATGGCGCCAATAATCGCGCCAATATTTGGCGCTATTATTTTGCACCAAATAATAGCACCAATATTTAAACATTCAATAATATCCCTAATAAAAGTCCCAATAATGGCACCAATAATAGAGCCAATAATAGTGCCAATATGTAGTGCCAATAATAGCGCCAATATATTAATAGCGTCATTTAATAGTGCCAAATAATAGCGCCAAATATTAACGCCATATAATAGCTCCATATAATAGAGCCATATAATAGCGCTAAATAATAGCGCCATATAATAGCGCCAAATATAATAGCGCCAAATAATAGCTCCAATATATAGCACCAATAAAATCGCCAATATATTCATAGCGCCATTTAATAGGGCCAAATAATAGCGCCATATAATAGCGCCAAATATTAGCGCCATATAATACCGCCATATAATAGCGCCATATAATGGCCCCAAATAATAGCGTCATTTATTAGCGCCAAATATAATCGCACCAAATAATAGCGCCAAATAATAGCACCAAATAATATCGCCAAATAATATCGCCAAATATTTGGCACCAAATATTCACAATAGCGCCAAATAATAGCGCCAAATAATAGCGCCAATAATAGAGCCAAATAATAGAGCCAAATATTCATAATAGCGCCAAATATTTGGATCCATATATTCATAGTAGTGCCAAATATTTTTTGGTGCCAAATATTCATAATAGCGCCAAATAATAACGCCAATAAAATCGCCAATTAATAGCACCAATAATAGCGCCAATATTTGGCACCAATAATATTTGACGCCAATATTTGGCACCAATATTTGGCGCTTTTATTTGGCACCAAATAATAGCGCCTATATTTTAACATTCAATAATAATGCCAAATATTTATAATAGCGCCAATATTTTAACATTCAATATATTTTTGGTGTTATTTTAACATTCAATATAATAGCTCAAAGTATATTTTCATTGTTATATTAAGATTCATAATAGCGCCAATATTTTAATAGTGCCAATATTTTAATAGTGCCAATAATAGCACCAAATAATAGTGCCAAATATTATTTGGCGCTATTATGGCGCAAATAATAGCGCCAAATAATAGTGCAAAAAAGAGTAGCGCCAAAAAAATAGCGCCAATATTTTAACATTCAATAATAGTGCCAAGTATTCATAATAGCGCCAATATATTAATAGAAGCATATAATTGCGCCTAATAATAGCGCCAAATAATAGTGCCAAATAATTGCGCCAAATAACTGCGCCAAATAACAGCGCCAAATAATAGAGCCAAATAATAGCACCATATAATAACGCCTAATATTTTTTGGCACCAAATATTCATAATTGCGCCCAAAAATAGCTCCAAAAAATAGCTCCATATAATAGGTCCAATAATAGCACCAAATAATAATGCCAATATTAGCGCAATATATTCATAGTGCCAAATAATAGCGCCAATATATTCATAATAGAGCCAATATGTAAAAGCGCCAAATAATAGCGCGAGTATATTCATAATAGTGCCAATAATAGCGCCAATAATAATGCCAATATATTCATACCGCCATTTATTCATAATAGTTCCAATATATTTATAGCACCAAATAATTGCACCTAATAATTGCGCCAAATAATAGCGCCAAATAATAGCGCTAAATAATTACGCCAAATAATAGTGCCAATATTTTATCATTCATTAATAGCGCCGGATATTCATAATATCGCCAATATATTAATAGCACCAAATAAGTGCGCCTAATATTATTGCCAAATAATAAAGCCAAATAATAGCGCCAAATAATAACGCCATATAATAGCGCCAAATATTTTTTGGTGCCAAATATTCATATTAGCACACAAAAAAATAGCGCCAAAAAACAGTGCCAAAAAATAGCGCCAATAATAGCACCAAATAATAGCGCTAATAAGAGTGCCAATATATTCATAGCACCAAATAATAGCGCCAATATATAATAGCACCAAATAATTGCGCCAATATATTCATTATAGTTCCAATAATAGCGCCGATATATTTATAGCACAATTTATTCATAATATCCCCAATATATTTATAGCGCAAAATAATTGCACCAAATAATTGCTCCAAATAATTGTGCCAAATAATTACACCAAATAATTACGCAAAATAATTGCTCCTAATAACAGCGCCAAATAATAGCGCTATAAAAAAGCGCCAAATATTTTTTGGTCTAAAATATATAAATTGCGCCAATAAATTGCGCCAAATAATTTCTCCAAATAATTGGGCCAAATAATCCCACCAATATATAGTGCCAATAATAGTGCTGATATATTCATAGTGCCATTTAATAGGGCCAAATAACAGCTCCATATAATAGCGACAAAAATTAGCGCCATATAACAGCGCCATATAATAGAGCCAAATAATAGCGCCATATAATAGCGCCAAATATAATAGCACCAAATAATAGCGCCATATATTTGGTGCCAAATATTCATAATAGCGTCAAATAATAGCGCCAATAATAGTGCCAACTAATAGAGCCAAATATTCCTAATAGCACCAAATATTTGGCGCCATATATTCATAGTACCGCCAAATATATTTTGGTGCAAAATATTCATAATAGCGCCAAATAATAGTGCCAATAAAGCACCAAATAATTGCCCCAATATTTGGCACCAATAATATTTGGCACCAATATTTGGTGCTATTATTTGGCGCTAAATAATAGCACGAATATTTTAACATTCAATAATAGTGCAAAATATTCATAATAGCGCCAATATTTTAACATTCAATATATTTTTAGTGTTATTTTAACATTCAATATAATAATGCCAAATATATTTTCAGTGTCATTTTAATATGCATAATAGCGCCAATATTTTAAAAGCACCAATATTTTAATAGCGCCAAATAAGAGGGCCAAATATTATTTGCCGCCAAATAATAGCGCCAATAATAGCACCAAAAAATAGTGCTAATAATAACGCCAAATAATAGCGCCAATATATTCATAGCACCAAATAATAGTTCCAATATATTCAAAATAGCGCCAATATATTATAGCACCAAATAATAGCGCCAGTATATTCATAATAGTGCCAATAATAGCTTAAATATATTCGTAGCACCATTAATTCATAATAGCGCCAATATATTTATAGGGGAAAATAATTTCACCTAATAATAGCGCCAAATAATTGCTCCAATATTTTAACATTTATTAATATCGCCAAATATTCATAATTGCGCCAATATATTAATAGCGCCAAATAATTGCGCCTAATAATAGCGCTAAATAATTGCCCTAAATATTTGAGCCTAATAACTGCGACAAATAATAGCACCATATAATAGCACCAAATATTTTTTGGCACAAAATATATAAATATCTCCAATATATTGCGCCAAATAATTGCGCCAAAAACATTCACCTAATAATAGTGCCAAATATTTTTTGGCGCCAAATATTCATAATAGCACAAAATAATACCGCTAAACAACAGCACCAATAATAGGGTCAAATTATGGCGCCAATAATCGCCCCAATATTTAAACATTCAATAATAGCGCCAATAAAAGAACCAATAACAACACCAATAATAGTGCCAATAATAGTGCCAGTATATTCAAAGTGCCATTTAATAGCGCCAAATAATAGCACCATATAATAGCGCCAAATATTAGTGTCATAAATAGCGCCAAATAATAGCGCCATATAATAGAACCAAATCATTGCGCCGTATGATAGCGCCAAATATAATAGCGCCAAATAATAGTGCCAATATATTGCGCCAATAATAGCACCAATATATTCAAAGTGCCATTTAATAGGGCCTACTAATAGATCCATATAATAGTGCCAAATATTAGCGCAAAATATTAGTGCCATATAATAGCGCTAGATAATAACACCATATAATAGCGCCAAATAATAGCTACAGGTAATAGCGCCAAATATAATAGCACCACGCAATAGTGCCAGATAATAGCGCCAAAAAAAAGACAAATAATAGCCTAAAATATTTGGCATCAAATATTCATAATAGCACTAAATAATAGCGCCAAATAATAGTGCAAATAATAGCACCAAATAATAGAGCCAAATAATCATAATATTGCCAAATATTTGGCGCCATATATTCATAGTAGCGCCAAATAATTTTTGACGCCAAATATTCATAATATCTCCAATTAAAGTGCCAAATAATCGTGCCAATAATAGCGTCAATATTTGGCACCAATAATATTTGGCCCTAATATTTGGCGCCAAATAATAGCGCCAATATTTTAACAATCAAAAATAGAGCCAAATATTAATACTAGCACCAATATTTTAACATTCAATATATTTTCAGTGTTATTTTAACATTCAATATAATAGCGTCAAATATATTTTCAGTGTTATTTTAATATTCATAATAGCACCAATATTTTAATAGCACCAATATTTTAATAGAGCCAAAGAATGGCACCAAATATTATTTGGTGCCAAATCATAGCGCCCAATAATAGCGCCAATATTTTAACATTCATTAATAGCGCCAAATATTCATAATAGTGCCAATATATTAATAGTGGCATATAATTGCGCCTAATAATAGCGCCAAATAATTGTGCCCAATAATTGCGCCAAATAATTGCACCCAATAACCGCGCCAAATAACCGCGCCAAATAATAGCTCCAAATAATAGCGCCAAATAATAGAGCCATATAATAGCGACAAATTTTTTTTGGCGCCAAATATTCATAATAGCGCCAAAAAATAGCACCATATAATAACGCCAATATATTCATAGCGCCAAATAATAGCGCCAATATATTCATAATAACGCCAATATATAATAGCGCCAAATAATAGCGCTAGTATATTCATAATAGTTCCTATATAAGCGCCAATATATTCATAGCGCCATTTATTCTTAATAGAGCCAATATATTTATAGCGCCAAATAATTGCTCCAAATAATAGCGCCAATATTTCAACATTCATTAATAGAGCCAAATATTCATAATAGCACCGATATATTAACAGAGCCAAATAATTGCGCATAATATTTGTGCCAAATAACTGTGCCAAATAATAGCGGCTAATAATACTGCCAAATAAAAGCACCAAATAATACCACCAAATAATAGCATCATATAATGGCGCCAAATATTTTTTGGCGCCAAATATTCATAATAGCGCCAAAAATAGCACAAAAAAATAGTGCCAATAATAGCGCCAATAATAGCGCCAATATATATATAGCGCCAAATAATAGCGCCAATATATTCATAATAGCGACAATATAAAATAGCGTCAAATAATAGCGTCAATATATTCATAATAGTGCCAATAATAGTGCCAATAATAGAGCCAATATATTCATAGCGCAATTTATTCATAATAGCGCCAATATATTTATAGCGCCAAATAATTGCGCCTAATAATAGCGCCAAATAATTGTACCAAATAATTGCGCCAAATAATAGCGCCAATATTGTAACATTCATTAATAGCGCAAAATATTCATAATAGCGTCAATATATTAATAGCGCCAAATAATTGCGCCCAATAATAGTGCCAAAAAATAGTGCCAAATATTTGCGCCAAATATTTGGGCCAAATAACAGCGCCAAATAATAGCACCATATAATAGCGCTAAATATTTTTTGGCACCAAATATTCATAAAAGTGCCAAAAAATAGCGCAAAAAAAAAGCAGAAAATAATAGTGCCAATTATTCATAATGCCAAATAATAGCGCCAATATAATCATAATAGCGCCAATATATAATAGCGCCAAATAATAGCGCCAATATATAATAGCGCCAAATAATAGCGCTAATATATTCATAATAGTGCCAATAATAGCGCCAATAATAGCGCCAATGTATTCTGAGCGTCATTTATTCATAATAGCGCGAATATATTTATTGGGAAAAATAATTGCGCCTAATAAAAGCGTCAAATAATAGCATCAAATAATTGTGCCAAATAATTGCACCAAATAATTGCAACAAATAAATGCGCCAAATAATTGTGAAAAATAATTGCGCCTAATAACAACGCCAAATAATAGCACCAAATATTTTTTGGCGCAAAATATATATATAGAGCCAATATATTGCGCCAAATAATTTCGCCAAATAATTGTGCCAAATAATCGGGCCAATATATGGCGCCAACAATAAGGCCAATATATTCATAGCACCATTTAATAAGGTCAAATAATAGTGCCATATAATAGCGCCAAATATTAGCGCCATATAATAGCGTCATATAATAGCGCCAAATAATTGCCCCATATAATAGCACCAAATATAATAGAGCAAAATAATAGTGCCAAAAAATAGTGCCAAATATTTGGCACCAAATATTCATAATAGCGCCAAATATTCATAATAGCGCCAATATTTTAAAATTCAATATATTTTCAGTGTTATTTTAACATTCAATATAATAATGCCAAATATATTTTCAGTGTTATTTTAATATTCATAATAGCACCAATATTTTGATAGCGCCATATTTTATTTGGCGCCAAATAATAGCGCCAAATAATAGTGCCAAAAAATAGTGCCAATATTTTAACATTCATTAATAGTGCCAAATATTCATAATAGCGCCAATATATTAAAAGCAGGAAATAATTACGCCAAATAATAGTGCCAAATAATAGCGCCAAATAATTACGCCAAATAACTGTGCCAAATAACTGCGCAAAATAATAGCACCAAATAATAGTGCCATATAATATCGCCAAATATTTTTTGGCACCAAATATTCATAATAGCGCCAAAAAATATCTCCAAAAAACAGCGCTAATAATAACGCCAAATAATAGTGCCAATAATAGCGCCAATATATTCATAGCGCCAAATAATAACACCAATATATTCATAATAGCGCCAACATATAATAGTGACAAATAATAGCACCAGTATATTCATAATATTACCAATAATAGCTCCAAAAATAGTGCCAATATATTCATAGTGTTATTTATTCATAATACCGCCAATATATTTATAGCGCCAAATAATTGCGCCTAATAATAGAGCCAAATAATTGCTGCAAATAATTGCGCCAAATAATAGTCCCAATATTTTAACATTCACTAA
Source organism: Viscum album (assembly GCA_963277665.1). Taxonomy (NCBI): domain Eukaryota; kingdom Viridiplantae; phylum Streptophyta; class Magnoliopsida; order Santalales; family Viscaceae; genus Viscum; species Viscum album. The sequence goes on from OY728127.1 coordinate 903,225,947, forward strand.
TAGCGCCAAATATTCATAATAGCTCCAATATATTAATAGTGCCAAATAATTCTGCCTAATAATAGCGCCAAATAATTGCTCCAAATAATTGCGCCAAATAAGAGCGCCAATATTTTAACATTCATTAATAGAGCCAAATATTCCTAATAGCGCCAATATATTAATAGCGCCAAATAATAGCGCCTACTAATAGTGCAAAAAAATAACGCCAAATATTTGGGCCAAATATTTGCGCAAAATAACTGCGCAAAATAATAGCGCCAAATAATTGCGCCGAATATTTTTTGGCTCCAAATATTCATAATAGCACAAAAAAATAGCGCCAAAAAATAGCACAAAAAAATAGCGCCAAATAATTGCGCCAATAATAAGGCCAAATAATAGCGCTAATAATAGCGGCAATATATTCATAGTCCCAAATAATAGCGCCAATATATAATAGCGCCAAATAAGAGCGCTAATATATTCATAATAGCGCTAATAATAGCGCCAATAATAGCGCCAATAACAGCACCAATATATTTATAGCTCCATTTATTCATAATAGCGCCAATTTATTTATAGCGAAAAATAATTGCGCCTAATAATAGTGCCAAATAATAGTGCCAAATAATTGTGCCAAATAATTGTGCCAAAGAATTGTGCAAAATAATTACGCCATAAAACAGCACAAAATAATAGGGCCATATAATAGCGCGAAATAATTTTTAGCAGAAAATATATAAATAGAACCAATATATTGCACCAAATAATTACACCAAATAATTGCGCCTAATAATAGCGCCAAATTATAGTGCCAAATAATAGCGCCAAATAATAGCTCCAAATAATAGGGCCAATAATAGCGTCAAATTATGGCACCAATAATCGCTCCAATATTTGGCGCCATTATTTTGCGCCAAATAATATTTTAAAATTCAATAATAGCGCCATTAAAAGAGCCAATAACAACACCATTAATAGTTCAAACAATAGTTCCAATATATAGCGCCAATAATAGAGCCAATATATTCATAGCACCATTTAATAGCGCCAAATAATTACGACACATAACAGCCCCAAATATTAGCGCTATATAATAGTGCCATATAATAGCGCCATATAATAGCGCCATATAATAGTGCCATATAATATTTCCAAATAATAGCGCCAATATATAGTGCCAATATATTTATAGCGCCATTTAATAGGGCCAAATAATAGCATCATATAATAGCACCAAATATTAGCGTCGTATAATAGCGCCATATAATAGCGCCATATAATGGTGACAAATAATAGCGTCATTTAATCGCACCAAATATAATAGCTCCAAATAATAGTGCCAAATAATAGCACCAAATAATATCACCAAATAATAGCGCCAAATATTTGGCACCAAATATTCATAATAGCGCCAAATAATCACGCCAAATAATCACGCAAATAATAGCGCCAAATAATAGACCCAAATATTCATAATAGCGCCAAATATTTGGCAACATATATTCATAGTAGCGCCAAATATTTTTTAGTGCCAAATATTCATAATAGCGCCAATTAATAGAGCCAAATTATAGCGCCAAATTATATCACCAATTATAGGGCTAATATTTGGCGCCAATATTTGACACCAATAATATTTGGCGCCAATATTTGGCACCAATATTTGGCGCCAATATTTGGCGGTATTATTTGGCACCAAATAATAGCACCAATATTTTAACATTCAATAATAGTGCCAAATATTCATAATAGCACCCATATTTTAACATTCAATATATTTTCAGTGTTATTTTGACATTCAATGTAATAGCGCCAAATATATTTTCAGTGTTATTTTAATATTCATAATAGCACCAATATTTTAATAGCGCTAATAATAGCGCCAAATAATAGCGCCAAATATTATTTGGCGCCAAATAATAGCAACAAATAATAGCGCCAAAAAGTAGCGCCAAAAAATAGCGCCAATATTTTAACATTCATTAATAGCGCCAAATATCCATAATAGCGCCAATATATTAATAGCCGTAGATAATTGCACTTAATAATAGCACCAAATAATAGCGCCAAATAATTGTTCCGAATAACTGCGACAAATAACTACGTCAAATAATAGCGCCATATAATAGCGCCAAATATTTTTTTGCTCCAAATATTCATAATTGCGCCAAAAAATAGCACAAAAAAATAGCACCATATAATAGGGCCAATAATAGCACCAAACAATAGCGCCAATAATAGCACCAATATATTCCTAGCGCCAATTAATAGGGCCAATATACTCATAATAGCGCCAATATATAATAGAACCAAATAATAGCGCCAGTATATTCATAATAGTGCCAATAATAGTGCCAATATATTCATAGTTCCATTTATTCATAATAGCGCCAATATATTTATAGCGCCAAATAAATGCGCCTAATAATAGCGTCGAATAATAGCGCCAAATAATAGCATCAAATAATTACGCCAAATAATAGGGCCAATATTTTGACATTCATTAATATCGCCAAATATTTATAATAGCGCCAATATATTAATAGTGGCAAATAAATGTGCCTAATATTAAAGCCAAATAATTGCACCAAATATTTGCGCCAAATAACTGCGCCAAATAATAGTGCCAAATAATAGCATCAAATAATAAAGCTATATAATAGCGCCAAATATTTTTTGGCGCCAAGTATTCATATTAGCGCCAAAATAATAGCGCCAAAAAATAGCACCAATAATAGCGCCAAATAATGGCGCCAATATATTCATAGCGCCAAATAATAGCACCAACATATAATAGCACCAAATAATAGCACCAATATATTCATAATAGAGCCAATAATAGTGCCAACAATAGCGCGAATATATTCATAGTGTCATTTAATCATAATAGAGCCAATATATTTATAGCGCCAAATAATAGTGCCAAATAATTACGCCAAATAATTGCACCAAATAATTGCACAAAATAATTGCGCCTAATAACCGCCCCAGATAATAGCCCCATATAATAGCACCAAATATTTTTTGGCAAAAAATATATAAATAGAGCCAATATATTATGCCAAATAATTTTTCCAAATAATTGCGCCAAATAATCGTGCCAATATATAGCACCAATAATAGGGCAATATATTCATAGCGCCATTTAATAGGGCCAAATAATTGTTCCATTTAATAGCACCAAATATTAGCGCCATATAATAGCGCCAAATAATAGTGCCATATAATAGCACCAAATATAATAGCACCAAATAATACTTCCAAATAATAGCGCCAAATAATAGCACCAAATATTTGCGCCAAATATTTATAATAGCGCCAAATAATAGCGCCAATAATAGTGCCAAATAATAGAGCCAAATATTCATAATAGCACCAAATATTTGGCGGCATATATTCATAGTAGCGCCAAATATTTTTTGGCACCAAATATTACTAATAGCGCCAAATAATAACGCTAAATTATAATGCCAATAAGAGCGCCAAATAATAGCGCCAATATTTGGCGCTAATATTTGGCACGAATAATATTGGGCGCCAATATTTGGTGCTATTATTTGGCACCAAATAATAGCTTCAATATTTTAACATTCAATAATAGCACGAAATATTCATAATAGAGCCAATATTTTAACATTCAATATATTTTCAGTGTTATTTCAACATTCAATATAATAGCGCCAAATATATTTTCAGTGTAATTTTAATATTCATAATAGCGCCAATATTTTAATAGCACCAATAATAACGCCAAATAATAGACCCAAAAAATAGCACCAAAAAATAGTGTCAATATTTTAACATTCATTAATAGCGCCAAATGTTCATAATATCGCCAATATATTAATAGCGTCATTTAATAGCGCCAAATATTAGGGCCAATATATTCATAGCGCCAATATATTCATAGCGCCAATATATTCATAATAATGCCAATATATAATAGTGTCAAATAATAGCACCAATATATTCATAATAGTTCCAATAATAGCGATAATAATAGCGCCAATATATTCATAGCTCCATTTATTCATAATAACGCCAATATATTTATAGTACAAAATAATGGCGCCAAAGAATAGCGCCAAATAATTGTGCCAAATAATTGTGCCAAATAAATGCGGCAAATAATTGCGCCTAATAACAGCGCCAAATAATAGCACCATATAATAGCGCCAAATATTTTTTGGCGCAAAATATATAAATAGCACCAATATATTACGCCAAATAATTGCACCAAATAATTACGCCAAATAATTGCGCCAAATAATTGCACCTAATAATAGCGCCAAATATTAGCGCCATATAATAGCGCCGAATATTTTTTGGTGCCAAATATTCATAATAGCGCCAAATAGTAGCGCCAATAATAGCGTCAAATTAAGGCGCCAATAATCGCGCCAATATCTGGCGCTATTATTTTGAGGCAAATAATAGCGCCAATATTTAAACATTCAATAATAGCGCTAATAAAATCGCCAATAACAACACCAATAATAACGCCAATAATCAAGCCATTATATAGCGCCAATAATAGCGCGAATATATTCATAACGCCATTTAATAACGTAAAATAATAGCACCATATAATAGCGCCAAATATTGGTGCCATATAATAGCGCCATATAATAGCACCAAATAATAGCACTATATTGTAGCGCCAAATATAATAGCGCCAAATAATAGCGCCAATATATGGTGCCAATAATATTGCTAATATATTCATATCGCCATTTAATAGGGCCAAATAATAGCGCCATATAATAGTGTCATATAATAGCCCGATATAATAGCGCCATATAATAGCACCAAATAATAGCGCCATATAATAGCGCCAAATATAATAGCGCCAAATAATAGCGCCAAATAATTTTTCAAATAATAGCACCAAATATTTGGTTCCAAATATTCATAATAGTGCCAAATATTAGTGCCAAATAATAGCACCAATAATTGCACCAAATAATAGAGCCAAATATTCATAATAGCACCAAATATTTGGTGCCATATATTCATAGTAGCACCAAATATTTTTTGGGGCTATGTATTCATAATAGCGCCAATAAAAGCGCCAAATAATAGCGCCAATATTTTAACATTCAATAATAGCGCTAAATATTCATAATAGTGCCAATATTTTAACATTCAAAATATTATCAGTGTCATTTTAACATCCAATATAATAACACAAAATATATTTTCCAGGTTATTTTAATATTCATAATAGTGCCAATATTTTGATAGCGCCAATAATAGCGCCAAATAATAGCGTCAAAAAATAACGCCAATATTTTAACATTCATAAATAGCGCCAAATATTCATAATAGTGCAAATATATTAACAAAGGCAAATAATTGTGCCTAATAATAGCACCAAAAAATAGCGGCAATATAATTGCACCAAATAATTGCGCCAAAAAATAGCGCCAATATATTGCGCCAAATAATTGCGCCTAATAATAGCTTCAAATAATAGCACCACATAGTAGCGCCAAATATTTTTTGGCGGAAAATATTAAAAATAGCGCCAAAAAATAGCGCCATATAATAACGCCAATAATAGCGTCAAATAATCGCGCCAATAATAGAGTCAATATATTGATAGCGCCAAATAATAGCACCAATATATTCATAATAGAGCCAATATATAATAGCGTCAAATAAGAGCGCCAGTAAATTCATAATAGTGCCAATAATAGTGCCAATAATAGCACCAATATATTCATAGCGCCATTTATTCATAATTGCACCTATATATTTATAACGCCAAATAATTGCGCCTAATAATAGCGCCAAATAATTGCGCTAAGTAATTGCGCCAAGTAATTGGGCATAATAACAGCGCCAAATAATAGCACCATATAGAAACGCCAAATATTTTATGGCACCAAATATTCATAATAGCGCCAAAAAATAGCGCCATATAATAACGCCAAAAAATAGCGCCAAATAATCGTGCCAATAATAGCGCCAATATATTGATAGCGCCAAATAATAGGGCCAATATATTCATAATAGTGCCAATATATAATAGCGCCAAATAATAACGCCAAATAGTGCCAATAATAGCGCCAATAATAGCACCAATATATTCATAGCGCCATTTATTCATAATACCGCCAAAATATTTATAACGCCAAATAATTGCACCAAATAATAGTGCCAAATAATAGCGCCAAATAATTGCGCCTAATAATAGCGCCAAAAAATAGCGCCAAATATTTATGCCAAATAACTGCGCCAAATAACTCCACCAAATAATAGCACCATATAATAGCATCAAATATATTTTGGTGCAAAATATTCATAATAGCGCCAAAAAATTACGCCCAAAAATAGCGCCAAATAATAGTGCCAATAAATTCATAATAGCGCCAGTATATAATAGCACCAAATAATAGTGCCAACATATTCATAATAGTGCCAATAATAGCGCCAATAATAGTGCCAATATTTTCATAGCTCCATTTATTCATAATAGCGCCAATATATTTATAGCACAAAATAATAGCGCCAAATAATAGCACAAAATAATTGCACAAAATAATTTCGCCAAACAATTGCGCCAAATAATTGCGCCAAATAATTGTGCCAAATAACACTACTAGAAAACTAACCTATACCAACGGTTTGGAGAACCGCAAGCAAGTAAGCCATTAGGATAGGTCTATACCAACGGTTTTTGGAAAACCATTGGTATAGACCTATACCAACAGTTTTTCAAATTGTTGGTATATGTAACATGAAAATCTATACCAATGGTTCCATAAAACCGATAGTATTTATATTTCCAAAAAAACATTCACTGGGATTTGATCCCAGGACCTCCAGTTTATCATTGAATGACCTAACCACTAACCTAACATGACTTTTGTAAACATAATTTCATAAATATATATGTATTATTATAATTATTTTAAATTTTGATTTATAGAATGTTCTGGTCAAGAGGATCCGATAAAAAATCAAAGGACCTATACCAACGGTTGTCAAAACTGTTGGTATAGGTCCTTGGAATCTGGGGGTGATGTTGAAATATTGGGGACTTTTCCCAATGGTTTGGCCAAACCGTTGAGAAAAGTGGCCACAAATTGAACCTTTCCCAATGGTTTGGCCAAACCATTGGGAAAGCCTACCATTTCCCAACGGTTTTGGCAAACTGTTGGGAAAAGTGGCCACAAATTGGACCTTTCCCAACACTTTGGCCAAACCACTCGGAAATCCTACCCTTTCCAAACAGTTTTGGCAAACCATTGGGAAAAGTGTCCACAAAGCGGGCTTCCCCAACGGTTTGGCCAAACCATTGGGAAAGGGGGTATAGAAGTGTTGGGAAAGGTCACATTTCCAGTAGTGTAATTGCGGCCAATAACAGCGCCAAATATTTTTTGGCGCAAAATATATAAATAGCGCCAATATATTGCGCCAAATAACTGCACCAAATAATTGTGCCAAATAATTGCACCTAATAATTGCACCAAATAATAGTGCCAAATAATAGCGCCAGATATTTTTTGGCGCCAAATATTCATAATAGTGCAAAATAATATCACCAAATAATAGCGCCAACAATAGCGTCAAATTATGGCGCCAATAATCGCTCCAATATTTGGTTCCAATATTTGGCGCTATTATTTTGCGCCAAATAATAGCGCCAATATTTAAACATTCAATAAAAGCGCCAATAGAAGCTCCCATAACAGCACCCAAAATAGTGCCAATTATAGCGCCATTATATAGCGCCAATATATTCATAGCACCATTTAATAGCGCCAAATAATAGCGCTATATAATAGTGCCAAATATAATAGCGCCAAATAATAGCGCCAATATATAGCACCAATAATATCTCCAATATATTCAAAGCACCATTTAAAAGGGCCAAATAATAGAGCCATATAATAGCGCCAAATATTGGCGCCATATAATTGGGCTATATAATAGCGCCATATAATAGCGTCAAATAATAGCACCATATAATAGCGCCAAATATAATAGCACCAAATAATAGCGCCAAATAAAAGAGCCAAATAATTTTTCCAAATAATAGCACCAAAACCATTGGTATAGGCCTTCAAACCGTTGGTATAGCCTATACCAACGCTTTGGAGAACCGTAGGCAAGTAAGCTGTTGGGATAGGTCTATACCAACGGTTTAGGAAAACCATTGGTATAGACCTATACCAACGGTTTTGAAAACCGTTGGTATAAGTAATATAAAAATCTATACCAATGGTTCCATAAAACCGTTGGTATATGTATTTCCAAAAAATAACATTTGCTAGGATTTGATCCCACGACCTCTAGTTTATCATTGAACGACCTAACTACTAACCTAACATGACTTTTGTGAACATAATTTCATAAATATATATATGTATTATCATAATAGTTCCAAATAATAGCTCCTATATTTGGCGCCAATAATATTTGGCACCAATATTTGGCGCTATTATTTGGCGCCAAATAATAGCAAAAATATTTTAACATTCAATAATAGCGCCAAATATTCATAATAGTGCCAATATATTTATAGCGCTAAATAATAGCGCCAAATAATAGCGCCAATATTTTAACATTCATTAATAGAGCCAAATTTTCATAATAGCACCAATATATTAATTGCACCAAATAATTGTGCCTAATATTTGCGCCAAATAATAGCGCCAAATAATACCGCCAAATAATAGCGCCATATAATGTCGCCAAATATTCATAATAGCACCAAAAAATAGCACCAAAAAATAGTGCCAAATAATATCACCAATAATAGCGCCAAATAACATCACCAATAATAGCGCCAATATATTCATAGCACAATTTGTTCATAATAGCGCCAATATATTTATAGCGCCAAATAATTGCGCCAAATAATAGCGCCAATATTTTAACATTAATTAATAGCGCCAAATATTCATAATAGCGCCAATATATTAATAGCACCGAATAATTGCGCCTAATAATAGCGCCAAATAACTGCGCCAAATATTTGCACCAAATAATTGCGCCAAATAATAGAACCAAATAATAGCGCCAAATAATATCACCATATAATAGTGCCAAATATTCATAATAGTGCCAAAAAATAGCGCAAAAAAATAGCGCTAAATAATAGCGTCGATAATAGCACCAAATAATAGCGTCAATATATTCATAGCGCCAAATAATAGCGCAAATATATTCATAATAGCTCCAATATATAATATTGCCAAATAATAGCGCCAATATATTCATAATAGTTCCAACAATAGCGCCAATATATTCATAGCACCATTTATTCATAATAGCACCAATATATTTATTGCGCAAAATAATTGCGCCTAATAATAACTCCAAATAATAGTGCCAAATAATAGTGCCGAATAATTGCGCCAAAAAATAGCACCAAATAAATGTGCCAAATAATTGTGCAAAATAATTGCACCTAATAACAGCGTAAAATAATAGCGCCATATAATAGCGCCAAATATAGCGCCAATATATTGTGCCAAATAATTTCTCCAAACAATTGCGCCAAATAATCACGCCAATATATGGCGCCAATAATAGGGCCAATATATTCATAGTGCCATTTAATAGGGCCAAATAATAGCGCCAAATATTAGCACCATATAATAGCACCATATAATAGCGCCAAATAATTGTGCCACATAATAGCGCCACATATAATAGCGCTAAATAATAGTGGCAAAAAATTGTGCCAAATATTTGGCTCCAAATATTCATAATAGCACCAATAATAGCGCCAATATTTGGCGCCAATAATATTTGGCGCCAATATTTGGTGCCAAATAATAGATCCAATATTTTATAATTCAATAATAGCGCCAAATATTCATAATAGTTCCAAATATTCATAATAGCGCCAATATTTTAACATTCAATATATTTTCAGTGTTATTTTAACATTCAATATAATAATGCTAAATATATTTTCAGTGTTATTTTAATATTCATAATAGCGCCAATATTTTGATAGCGCCAATATTTTAATAGTGCCAAATAATAGCGCCAAATATTATTTGGCACCAAATAATAGCCCCAAATAATAACACCAAATAATAGTGCCAAAAAATAGCACCAATATTTTAACATTCATTAGTAGTGCCAAATATTCATAATATCACCAATATATTAATAGTGGAAAATAATTACGCCAAATAATAGCGCTAAATAATAGCGCCAAATAATTGCGCCGCATAATTGCGCCGCATAAATGCGCCAAATAACTGCGCCAAATAATAGCGCCATATAATAGCGCCATATAATAGCGCCAAATATTTTTTGGCCCCAAATATTCATAATAGCGCCAAAAAATATCGCCAAAAAATAGCACCAATAATAACGCCAAATAATAGCACCAATAATAGTGCCAATATATTCATAGTGTCAAATAATACCACCAATATATTCATAATAGCGCCAATATATAATAGTGTCAAATAATAGCGCCAATATATTCATAATAGTGCGAATAATATCTCCAAAAATAGCTCCAATATATTCATAGTGCCATTTATTCATAATAGCGCCAATATATTTATAGCGTCAAATAATTGCGCCTAATAATTGCGCCAAATAAATGCTCGAATTAATTGCACCAAATAATAGTGCCAATATTTTAACATTCATTAATTGTGCCAAATATTCATAATAGCGCCAAAAAATTAATAGTGCCAAATAATTCCGCCTAATAATAGCACCAAATAATTACTCCAAATAATTACGCCAAATAATAGCGGCAATATTTTAACATTCATTAATAGCGCCAAATATTCATAATAGTGCCAATATATTAATAGCTCCAAATAATTGCGCCTAATAATAGCGCAAAAAAATAGCGCCAAATATTTGTGCCAAATATTTGCGCCAAATAACTGTGCAAAATAATAGCGCCAAATAATAGCACCAAATATTTTTTGGTGCCAAATATTCATAATAGCACCAAAAAATAGCGCCAAAAAATAGCGCCAAATAATAGCGTCAATAATAGAGCCAAATAATAACGCCAATATATTCATAGTGCCAAATAATAGCGCCGATATATAATAGCACCAAATAATTGCGCCAATATATTCATAATAACGGCAATAATAGTTCCAATATATTTATAGCACCATTAATTCATAATAGCGCCAATTTATTTATAGCGCAAAATAATTGGACCTAATAACAGCACCAAATAATTGCGCCAAATAATTGCGCCAAATAATTGTGCCAAATAATTGCGCAAAAATAATTACGCCTAAAAACAGCGCAAAATAATAGGGCCATATAATAGCGCCAAATATTTTTTAGCGGAAAATATATAAATAGCGCCAATATAATGTGCCAAAAAATTTCGCCAAATAATTGCGCCTAATAATAGCTCCAAATAATAGCGCCATATAATAGTGCCAAAAATTTTTTGGCACCAAATATTCATAATAGCGCCAAATAATAGCCCCAAATAATAGCGCCCAAAATAGCATCAAATTATGGTGCCAATAATCGCGCCAATATTTGGCACTATTATTTTGCGCCAAATAATATTTGAACATTCAATAATAGCGCCAATAAAGCACCAATATATAGCTCCAATAATAGCGCCAATATATTCATAGTGCCATTTAATTGCGCCAAATAATAACACCATATAATATCCTCAAAAATTAGCGCCATATAATTGCGCCATATAATAGCGGCAATATATTCATACCGCCATTTAATAGGGCCAAATAATAGCGCCATATAATAGCGCCAAATATTATCACCATATACTAGCGCCATATAATAGCGCTATATAATGTTGCCAAATAATAGCGCCATTTAATCGCGCTAAATATAATTGCACCAAATAATAGAACAGAATAATATCGCCAAATAATAGCACCAAATATTCATAATAATTCCAAATAATCATGCCAAATAATCGTGGAAATAATAGCGCCAAATAATAGAGCTAAATATTCATAATAGCGCGAAATATTTGGCGCCATATATTCATAGTAGCGCCAAATATTTTTTGGCGCCAAATATTCATAATAACGACAAATAATAGGGCCAAATTATAGTGCAAAATAATAGTGCCAATCATAGCGCTAATATTTGGCGCCAATATTTAGCACCAATAATATTTGGTGCCAATATTTGGTTCCAATATTTGGCGCTATTATTTCGCACCAAATAATAGCGCCAATATTTTAACATTCTATAATAGCACCAAATATTCATAATAGAACCAATATTTTAACATTCAATATATTTTCATTGTTATTTTGACAGGCAATATAATAGCGCCAAATATATTTTCAGTGTTATTTTAATATTCATAATAGCACCAATATTTTAATAGAACCAATAATAGATCCAAATAATAGCGCCAAATATTATTTGGTGCCAAATAATAGAACCAAATAATAGCGCCAAAAAGTATGCCAAAAAATAGCACCAATATTTTAACATTCATTAATAGTGCCAAATATTCATAATCGTGCCAATATATTAATAGCGGCAGATAATTGTGCTTAATAATAGCGCCAAATAATAGCGCCAAATAATTGTGCCAAATAACTACGCCAAATAACTGCGCCAAATAATAATGCCATATAATAGCACCAAATATTTTTTGGTTGCAAATATTCATAATAGCTCCAAAAAATAGCGCTATATATTAGGGCTAATAATAGCACCAAATAATAGAACCAATAATAGCGCCAATATATTCATAGCGCCAAATAAAAGCACCAATATATTCATAATAGTGCCAATATATAGTAGTGCTAAATAATAGCGCCAGTATATTCATAATTGTGCCAATAATAGCGCCAATATATTCATAGTGCCATTTATTCATAATACTGCCAATATATTTATAGCGCCAAATAAATGCGCCTAATAATAGCACAAAATAATAGCGTCAAATAATAACGCCACATAATTACGCCAAATAATAGCGCCAATATTTTAACATTCATTAATAGCGCCAAATATTCACAATAGCGCCAATATATTAATAGGGCCAAATAAGTGCGCCAAATATTAGAGCAAAATAATAGCACTAAATAATTGCGCCAAATATTTCCACCAAATAATGGTGCCAAATAATAGCGCCTAATAATAGCGTTATATAATAGCGCAAAATATTTTTTGGCGCCGAATATTCATAATAGCGCCAAAATAATAGAGCCAAAAAATTGCACCAATAATAGCGCCAAATAATGGCGCCAATATATTCATAGCACCAAATAATAACTCCAATATATTCATAATGGTGCCAATAATAGCGCCAACAATAGCGCCAATATATTCATAGTGCCATTTATTCATAATAGATGCGATATATTTATAGCGCCAAATAATTGTGCCTAATAATTGCGCCAAATAATTGCGCAGAATAATTGTGCCAAATAACAGCGCCAATTAATAGCCCCATATAATTGCGCCAAATATTTTTTGGCACAAAATATATAAATAGCGCCAAAATATTGCGCCAAATAAATTTTCCAAATAATTGCACCAAATAATCATGCTAATATATTGCGACAATAATAGGGCCAATATATTCATAGCGCCATTTAATAGGGCCAAATAATAGCGTCATTTAATAGCACCAATTATTAGCGCTATATAATAGCGCCATATAATAGCGCCAAATAATAGCGCCATATAATAGCACCAAATATAATAGCACCAAATAATAGCACCAAATAATAGTGCCAAATAATATCACCAAATAATAGCACCAAATATTTGGCGCCAAATATTTATAATAGCGCCAAATAATAGCGCCAATAATAGCGCCAAATAATAGATCCAAATATTCATAATAGCACCAAATATTTGGCACCATATATTCATAGTAGCGCCAAATATTTTTTGGCACAAAATATTCCTAATAGCGCCAAATAATAGCGCTAAATTATAGCGCCAATAAGAGCGCCAAATAATAGTGCCAATATTTGGCGCCAATATTTGGCACTAATAATATTTGGTGCCAATATTTGGCACCAATATTTGGCGCTATTATTTGGCGCCAAATAATAGCTTCAATATTTTAACATTCAATAATAGCGCCAAATATTCATAATAACGCCAATATTTTAACATTCAATATATTTTCAGTGTTATTTTGACATTCAATATAATAGCACCAAATATATTTTTAGTGTAATTTTAATATTCATAATAGTGCCAATATTTTAATAGCGTCAATAATAGAACCAAATAATATCACAAAAAAATAGTGCCAAAAAATAATGCCAATATTTTAACATTCATTAATAGCGCCAAATATTCATAATAGCGCCATTATATTAATAGCACCATTTAATAGTGCCAAATAATAACACCAATAATAGTGCCAATAATAGCGCCAATATATTCATAGCACCAATATATTCAGTAGAAACAGCGTCAACCATCTCCCTCTACCATTACAATATAATAATTTATTTAACAATTGTTATTATATTTTTCCCTTTATATGTTTATTTTTTATTTTTTATGCATATAGTGTTAAAAAATATTATTTTGAAAAATTCAAAATCGATATAATCACATTTTTCTGAAATGAGGCTTCTGTATAAATATTTCATAGAAGGGGATTTCGAAAAAATTACCCTCCCTAAATTACAAAATATTAAATAAATTTAAATAATAGAAAAAAAAGAATTGCACATTCATAGAGATATTAGGTGGTCAATGATGGGGGTAAAATCCATGAAATTAAACAAGCATTCATCTAGAATCCAAGAGCATTTACCAAGGTGGGGTATAATATTAGTGATTCCCTTGTGAGAGTCAAATATGCTTTGAGTGAGAAGTTACAAAGCAAGAAATTCAAGATTATGAGCTTCCATAGACAACAGACCCTAGTCAACATCAATGGAACTCCATAGTATCTCCCACAATCCATTCATCTGAATACTATTTCTTTGTATTTTTAATTTATATATAGTATAATCAATTTAATAATTTTTTAATCAATAAATATTTAACCAATATTTCATAAGATATATTTAATAAAATAAATTTTATTTTATGTTTATTTAGTTATATAATTTTTTATTGACTATTAACAGTGTTAAAAAAGTGCTAATAAAGGATTCATTTATGGGTGATAAAAAAGTGTTGATAGAGGGTGATATTTATAAGATGTTAAAAAATAACTAATAAAAGTTACCAATTATCAGTTCTTGTATTTGTATGGATAAACAACACCTTTATCTGTGCTTTTTTCTAGAACTAATAATGGACATCATTTTTATAGACCAGTTTTGTTGTAGTGATAACATTTTTACGAATAATTTTGTTTAGAAAATTCCATTATTCTATAAATTAATTATACTTATTTATTATTTTTTGGAAATAAGTTTCTTTTCAATGAATTTTTATCTTTACAATATTTTATTTATATTTTATTTATATTTAATGTGTATAATTGTTTTGAAGTGAAAATATAATGATATTTATTATTAATTTTTGTGACATATAAATTAGAAATTTTATTATATTTATGAAATTATATTTAGTTTCATCATTTTTATATTTTCAGTCTATGATTTATGTTTCATTTATATTGTAAATATAATTTATTTATTATCGGCTTCCAAAATTAACTACATAAAACATAATAGGTTTGTTGAGTTTCAAGTGAGAGACATTGAAAAAAAATAAAAAATGAACTATATGTACAATAGAAAATAGATTAACGAAATTGACTAAACCAATAAAATGTAATCAAAAATAAAAAGAGTTTCATACAAATTATAACCATACAATAATATAGAGGATAGAAAATAGATATTTTTCAACATTAATAGGGTACAATTTGATAAATTCATTCCATCGAGAGTGTTACGACATTGGGACCCTCTCTCTCTATACCATTTAATTCTTTTGGAGGACGTGTTCTGTCAACTCATTCCAAATGCAGTGGAGCATGGTACTATCCAAGGTGCATAGGTATGATTCAATGGAATTACTATTTTTCATTTCATCATTGCAGAATATATCCACCTTTTCACTTGGGCTACTATACATGAGTGTCACTAAATTATGAAGATTATAAACTAATATGAAAAGTATTCTAGGAAACACATTAATTACTTGAAATATGAATAATCCATCAAAAATTTGTTTGACTGACTAGGCCACAAATGATTTGAAGAATATGTGTGGTTCCTATGGTTGAGAAGCATAAAAAATACATTGAGCTATAAACTTCTTTTAGAATATCAAAATTAACATGTCTTCACATCAATCAATGTTAAATTTCATAATTTTATCTGACTATTTTCTACCAGTAAAATCTCTAGTGATGGGAAGGAAGAGCTGGTTAAATCAATGGCTCATGATATCCCCTTATACACCATGTCTTTGTTCAGATTCTCAATTGACATTGTTGATATGATTCATTATCCATTGAAAATGTTTTATTGGGGATATTCTAATGGAAAACACAACACCCACTATGTTTCATTCGATATGTTTTCTGTTTCTATGAATTGTGGTGGCATCAGGTTGAAGAACCTTAAATAGTTTAATGATGCACTTTTGGGAAAACATTGGTGGTGCCTTATGTCATGTACTAATACCCTCTTCGCTATGGTAATTTGTAAAAAGTGCATCCATATGTCCTAATTATTGAATGAATCAATTAGACTGAGGCCCAAATTTATGTGGATAATCTTATGGGGTGTTAACCCACTTCATAGACAATGGAGTGTCTGGAGGATTATAGATGGGAATGAAGCAATTTTTTGGAATAATTCATGGTTGGCCATGGGGATAAATATGAGAATCACTTCTCATGTTGCTCTGAGGTTTCAATATGTAATAATTCTTGATCACATTGTTGATTCATTAGAGTAGTGGTGTCAAAATATAGTTATTGGTTGCTTCATCGAGATGGATCGATATGTCGTCATTAGCATTATTCTTACAACCGGAGTGGGGGTGACAAGATTTGTTGGTCTAGGGAAGCTTCTCGAAAATACATTGTTAGGTCAGGGTACATCTTGATAGTTCACGGGTTTTTCATTCTCATATAGACAACCGATGGAATAATCATTGTGAACTTTTTGTTGGGTACCTTCATGTTTGGAACACCATGTAACACCTCATGAATTACAACACCACATATTTTTTCTATTAATGATCTGTTTCTAATGCGGTCCAAGACCGTGTGAATTAATTCATTTTGTGTCATGTATTTGTGTTAGATACGTTATTTGTCACATATTAATTTTCATATATAAGGATTCAATGACAATGAATTTCAAAACCCTGAACCCAAAAAAAACAAGATCAAACCCCATTTGTTGATCTCTTTTCTTCAATGATATTCTTTATTACTCTCTATCTGTTATTCACTTCATGTATTCATGAGTAATAATTTTGATATCCCTACCAATTTTTGGGAGTATCTACCCTGTACCTCTTGATTTTAGTGGATCCCACTTTCTGGACTACGTCCCATGGTATTTCCCTTTTGGGTTATCCTCAAAAACATTCTTGTGTCAGAATTATTTTCTACAAATTTAATTTTGGGTCACAGAGCTCCCATTTAATTTAGCGGGAATGATTTTATTTCGGTAGTGTGTGGGATTTTCAATTGTTTGTGTGTTCATATATTTCCCATATTTCCCAATATATGGTATTAGAGGAGGTTTCATTTTTATATAATATTTTATATGAAGGACAATTATTGTTGGATGATTTTGTTGAATGGTACCAACTACCACATGTCACTTATTAAAAATAAGGATCTTATTTTTGTCATGTGAATGCATCTTCCAATTTTTCGTACACAGAATCCAGAAAGGATGTCATATGAATAATGGGAATTCAAGCATGCGATGGTTTTTGGCTTCATTCACCAATTGGAAGAAGACAAGGTGAAGACCAACATTTTCAACATCTCTCGCTCCAAAACATTGTGGGAGAAGCTTGAGATGACATGTTCTTCCAATATGGTTAACAATAAGTTTTTTCTTCTCAAAAAAATGATTAATTTGATGTACAAAAAAAACTATGCATATTTTTGACTACTTAATTGAATATCAGGGATGCTTTGATCATTTTTCTATCATGGTTATCAATTTTGAAGATGATGTTTTAGCACGTTTGCTACTTAAAAATTTACCCGATTCATGGGAGAATTTACGTGTTCCTATAGCTAGTTCTCCTTTTAATGGTGCTATGACATTTATATTTTTCATTTCTATTGTTTTAAATTAAGATGTCAAGATACGTACTAAAGATAAATATTCTTCAGAGCTTATAGTCACAGAGATGAGGGGGAGAAGCTAGGACCAAGGTAAAAATAATAGAGGTAAGAGTAGAGACATAAGAAAATCTAGATTGAAGAATAGAGATTTTGAATGTCATCATTGTTGTAAGAAGGTTCATATTATGATGTTTTGTTATCAGGTGAAAAGAGATAATATAATGAAATAAAAATCCACAAAATACAAATGTTGATGGATATGATCATGTTTATACCACTAGATGGGGTGATCTATTTATTTTTTATGACTCCATTTATATTACATCTGATGATTCATGAAGGGTTGTTGACAGTTGTGCATGTTTTCACGTGACATCAAATAAGGAGTTCTTTAAATCTTATAGCCTAGGTAATTTTGGTATTTTGAATATGGGATATGATGGTCATGCTGACGTTGTAGGCATCAGTACTGTTAGTTGAGAGACCATTATAGGAAGTAAGCGGATTTTTAAGAATGTTTGACATGCACCAATGGTTAGCTTGAATCTTATTTTTACCAGTTTTCTTCATGATGAAGGGCTTATAAATACTTTTTGTGATTTACAATGAATTAATTATATGTTATCTTTGATTTTGTCCCATGGGAAGAATCAAACAAGTTTCTACTAGACTAGAGCTTCTATTTATTATGATACTGCTTGTGTTGTTTAGTGTTGGGTTTATTACAAGTTGTGGAAAAATTTGCTCAGTCACATCAGTGAGAAAGGGTTTGGTTTTTATGGAAAAGAGAAATCATTTTCTAGATTTGGTGAGTGTAAAATTAGAAATGTGTGATTATTTCATGGCGGGGAAATAGAGCGGGGTGAGTTTTAGAAGTCATCCTCCATATAGGAACTCACAAGTACATGAATTGGTACATTCTGATGATTATGGACCTTTGAAATCTAAGATCATTAGTGGCAGTCTTTTTTAGTTAAATTTATTTTTGTCTACTCATGGAATATATGGGATTATGTTTTGAATTCCAAAAGATACGTCCTTAGTGTTTTTAATCAATTTCATGTCTCTACTGAGAGGGAATAGGCGTTAAATTAAAATGTATTCACATTAATAAAGGGTGTATAGTGGCATGTTTGATTAGTATTGCATACAGGATGGTATTCAACATCAGAAGACAAATTCCATGAAACCCCAGCTAAATGGTGTCACTGGTTGGACGAAAAGGAATTTTCTAGAATGATTTCATTTTTTTCTTTCAGAAGAAAAGTTACCTAGACTATTTTGGGGTGTTGCCTTACTTTTAACTACCTTAATTATCAATTAATCACAGGCAGTTACTTTTTAGATAGACACTCCTGGCATGTTTTGGTATGGAAAATTTATAAGGTATGATCACATTCTTGTTTTCAGATGCAATTTATTTGTTCCTTTTCCAATAAATGAGAGATCCCAGATAGATGGTAAGACATGAAACTGTATTTTTATTATCTATGGATACGATGAGTTTGGGTTTAGGTTCTATGATCCTTCTTGTTAGAAACATGTCAGAAGACGTTATTAAGTGTTTATAAAGGATTGGACTATTAAAGACATTGATAAGGAATGTAAATATTCTTCTCCACCTACTGAAGGTTTTATTAGTCCTGAGACATGATCTGATTCACATTTACCTCATATTGTTGATTTTGATGATAATGTTGATGTATATAATGATGCTCAAGATTAATAGGTTGGATTTTATGTTTCTAATGCACCTTTTTTCTGATTATTTGTTTCCATAGGATATTAATGAACCCACAGTTCCACTATAGAGGTCATCTTAGCATCTCACCATTTTTATTTGATATTCACCTAATGAGTAGGTGCTCCTCGCTAAAGGGGATAAATATAATCATTTGATGAGTCAATGGAATGTGAACCTAAACAATAATGGTTTGTGTAAATTGATGATGAGATGGAATCATTTCACGGAAACCACACTTTTGAGATGGTGATGTTACCAACAAGTAAGATAGCTTCCGAAAATTGGTGGATTTATCATATAAAAAATAATGAATCAAGTTATGATCCATGATACAACGAAAGGATAGTTGTTAAAGGATTCCATCAGAAGGAAGGTATTGATTTTGATGATATTTTCCCACCTGTTGTCAAAATTTCTTGCATTCAGGTTGTTAATAGTTCAGTTTTTAGTTTGGATCTACACATTTAGCATATGGATGTGAAGACAACATTCCACCATGGAGAATTAGAGTAAATTATTTATATGGATAATTTAAAGGGTTATGTTGAAATAGGTAAATAATATCTAGTTTACATGTTGAAGAAGAGGTTGTATGTTTTGAATTTAGCTCAATATATATTGTATAAAAAGTTTTAATATGTCATTACCTATTAGGGTTTCAAGAAGACATCTTCAGATCATTCTATTTTGGTTCATAGATTTACCGATGATACATTGATAAGGTTCTTTAGAGATTTTATATGGATATAGAAAAAGTAGTTCATACATCTCTTGCTTTACATTTTAATATCACTACCAATCATTCAACTTCTACTGATGTATAGAGAGAGGAAATGTAGCACATTCCATATTCATCTGTCATGGTATGTTTGACATATTCAATGTAATGTACTAGACATGATAAAGCTCATACAATTGGTGTGGTTAGTTGTCTTTTATCAAATACATGTAGAGAGAATTGGTGAGTAGTGATGTAAATAATTCATTTTCAACATGTTTTATTTTTTGATAGTTGGAGTGCTATTTGTATTGGAATGAATTCCGCATTTCATGGAAGGTCATGACATATCTATGTTCAATATCATTGGATAAAAATTTCCATTTTTCAAGAAAATTAGAAAATGAGAAGATCCACACTGATGAAAATGGGTCATATAGGTTGACAAAGAGTTTACCCAGAGGATAATTGGAGACATTACGACTGATTGTGGGGTTGGAGGTGATCCCCACTTGAGTTGGAGGAGGATTTTCTTGGAGTCCATCCGGGTGGGTGCACTGTGTAACACCTACTAATTGGTGAACCACACAATTTCTCTATTAATGAGGTGTTATTAATGTGTTACAAGACCGCATGACTTAATTCATGCAGTGACACACTTTAAATGTGGAGAATTTATTTGACGCAGATTTTTTTTCTTATATAATTAGGTAGCGGCTAGGAATTTAGACACACCATCACCAAGAACACTGAGAGAAAATCCCATTTGGTAATCGCCTATCTTTGACAATAATCTTTATTTCCCTCTATATTTCATTCACTTAATTTATTTTGGAGTATTACTTATGAGATCCCTTCCAATTATGGGGAGTTTGAACTTTGTACCTCTTGATTTTAGTGGATCCCGCTATCTAGACTATGTCCCATGGTTTCTCCATTTTGGGTTTTACACATTAAAATTTTTAGTTTGAACATTATTTTCTGCATATTTGTTTTTGGGTCCCTGCATATCCATTTTATTTGGAAGGAATGATTTTATTTACATTCCACATTCAATTCCCAATTGATTGCATGTTATTCGTTTTCCCATCATTCCCTAAACTTCTCACCCCCCACCTTTTGAATTAATAATTTTCTAGTGGTAGGGTTTCTAGGGTGCATTGTGGACACACGACCTTCTAACTAGATGAAATATTGTGGGGGAAGATGTGTTTCCTTTGTGTTTCTGACATACCAAAACTCATATGAATTCTATTCATCTCTATTCAGGAGTGGAGGGAGTCTGTAATGAATGGTATGTAGGTTTTATGGACTCCCAATGTCTATATATTGATCTGGACCACGTTTTCAATGATTGGTATTCCTCCAAAGATGAAAATGATGTGCGGATTTTGTGCACTATTTATCAGCTTGTTTGGTATCATTATAATTATTGGGTTTTCCAGGATATGTCTATAATTCAACGGATTAGGTTAGAATAGGCCACTAAATGGATGAATGGGTGGCTAGTGAATAGGGTGGGGCTAATAGTGCTTCAACTGTGATGAGCTCCACCTTGATAGATTCATACTCTTGAATGCTTCCTTAAGATCAACATGGATGTTTTTGTCTCAACATGGTCTCAGATTGGGCTAGGGGACAATGACCGATAGGGAAATGACCCTGTTTTTGATGTTCAGTGCATGGTTTTACATGGACATTATAGTCTGATTGATTTGGAATCTTTAGAAATTATTCATTGGATCCTCTTTCCCAATTCTAAAGGATCAAATCAATTCATTTTGGAATCTGATTCCCTTAATGTAATTAAAGTTCCTTTAAACAAATGTTGGATTCATAGATTATTTGTATTGTTCTATTGAATATTTTGTCTATGAAATGGTTCTTTCTCCCCTTTAAACTCATCCTTCATCATGCATTGGGGTATTCCTGAATCCCATCAGCTAGTGATTAATTGGATGTCTTGGGGAAACCATTACTAGGTGGATTGTTTTCCAAATTAGATTTGTTTTTCTATATCAATTGATCAGTAACATATCCATGTTTTTTATAATAATATTAGATAATTCAGTTTGTATATAATAATAAATAAATAATATTAATAAATGTTAACTTAATAAAATAACAAAAAAGATTAATAATGTGATACTTCGTAATAATTTTTGGAAAAAAAAATATAAATATCAATAATAATAATTCACTTACTAATAATTAATAATATTATTATCATGACCTTATTATAATGACTTTATTATCATGAATTTATTAGTCATTATTTATTTTTCATATTAATGATTCTTGTATTTTCAATGTTTATGAGTGAAGATATAAAAGGCAAGCTGGTGTGAGACTTATTTAAAGAGTGTGGGATCAACTATTCTCCCATCACAAGCCCATTAAGATTGCATTACATGGATCTCCAGATCCCCCATACAAAACATAATTTTCCTTCAACTCACCCATGGGCTGCCAGGCCTAACAAACCAGGTGGTCGTGTCCGGTAGTTGTAGCTTGCCTGATCATGTATCCATGCCAGTGTTGCATGAGAGGTGGATAGAAATGCACGGTGAGAGCTACCTTGTGGATGATGAAAATGAGGTTTTCATGAATTTTATCAAAAGAAAAAAGTAGTAAATCATGGCATTCAACTATGGTGGTGACCAATCAATCCATGTGGCCACCAACCTCTTCTCCAACCTCACAGATGATGAGTTCATGGACTCCTATCTGGGTTATGTCCTGTTATTTTCTCAATGTCACCCTACTCACTATCCAATGGTGGATGATAGTACCACCAATTATAATGTACCAACAAATTTCGATTGCGATGAACATCTTTTTTTCATCCCTATAATTGATCGACACGCCAATGGATTTTGCTGGGCATTTTCTGTAGTGGCGATCGTAGGATGCATCATCGAAATCAAAAACATTGAGATATGGTCACTGTAAGAACATCAGCTCATCGACTGCATGCCTGAAAACAAAGGGTGCGAATGAGGTAATGTGGTGATGGATTTGGAAAATGTCGTCGAACAACAATTCATAGTCTGATAAGATTATTACCCATACCAAGACAAGTAAACACCAATAAAAACAATATGAATCCTTTACGGCCACCATTGGTGGCATGCAGTCCTTGTCAGCCAATAGTGAGGCATCCTTACTGAATGTTGTGTCCTCGTAACCAATATTTGTTGTGATAGATATTACCATGTTGTATATTAGGTACTACATCTGCAAAACCATCGATGATAAATACTATACCAATCAGACCCTTCTAGTGATGATGCTCGGGTTTGAGATAGTGGAGTATTGTGGGAAATGTTTGCTGATAAAGAAATCATTGGGTGTATGTGGTGTGATAGTGGATACATGATTATGCGGAGGGAAGTGGGCCACCCATAGAATCGTGTGGAGGGGCCATGTACAAAGCCCATGTGGGTCATCCACATCCCGTAGAAGATTCATGAATCAACTAAACCCCTATCTATCATCCTTATAATCCATTATTAACAAATATTTATCACCATCATGTACCTGACCAACATCTCTGTGTGGGTATTATTGGTGGAGTAGTGTCCTTTTATGTTACCAATGTTGTAGTATGTGAATTTCTACTCGCACCTGTCTATCGCCAAAGAAACATGCTGCTGAGACACGACATCTGGTAGGGATGCTTGGATTTTGGCCATCACAGAATGGAACCCACTGATGGAAGTCACATAGGACCCATTTTGGTCGTTACAGGTGTCGTTTGTGTCCTGGTATGGGTAATCATCCTCTCTGGTGATTCCCCTATGTTCGGCGACATGATGGAAAGCATGTTCCATGTTTCTTCCTTTTTGATGTTCATTTTACAATGTGCAATCGATGAGCTACTACAGAACGAGTGACCCTATATGACATGTTTTGATATTAGTGATCCCTTCCAGGGTCGCCACTATAGATAATTCTATGAAAAATCAGAATGTGTGTTAATCCTTTATGGTGGTGACAATGCCACATACCCTCTATTCTCCATTTAACAAAATGCTTCCATCGATGGTACTAGAAAAAACCTCTAGATAGTTGGAAGTGTGATGGAGAGATAGTGACTAAATGTTTCCTATGTTGGATTCGCTGAACTCATCATTTGGGCCATAAAAATGGGTTTTCGTAGCTCCACCCATTAACATCGCTGAAAAAATACCAGATAAAGTTGGTACATTTATCAGCACTAAAAAAAGGATAAAGGTACTTTTAAATCTTTTTAAAAAGCACTGTTAAATGTACACCATTATAAACTATTTTTTTATTCCCATAAATATACCCCCTTTATTAACATAAAGCACTGTTAAAAAAATATCAAAAAATATAAACAATAAACAAAAAAAGGAGATAAAAAAATATCCAAAAATATATATATAAATTAATGATATATATATATATAATAAAGCACTGTTAGTCCTTAAAGCACAATTATAACCTTTTTTTCTAGTATTTTTTTCTTTTTAATTTTTTTTGTTCTCATAAAGCACTGTTAGCCCTCAGAATTGGGGGTCCTTATTAATATTTTTTTTCTAGGGAAGATAAAAAAAATATTTTCAAAAAATATTATAATTACTATATTAATATAAAAATATATTTATATTTATATAAATATAATATATATTTTTTAAATATGTTTTAGATAGGTAAAAATTGTTATTTACTCTTAATATATGAGATATTTAGTTAAAAGGATTTTAAAATATTTAAAAAAATATTAGTAATAAATAATTCAAAAATTCGTATTGAGTAATAATCAAAAAAATATATGAAATAAAACATGAAACATAAATAAAAATTAATCATTAAAAAAATGTGAAAAATGAAAAAAATGGAACAAAACATAAACAAAAAATCCTTAAAAAAACAAAACATCAAATGACCATAAATAAAAATATTTAAAAAAAATATCAATAAAAAAATATTATATGAACTTGGTGGAACAAAAAAATCAAAAAATGAACGACCATAACTAATAAATGAACAATCATTTATTGAACGGTCAATAAATAAATGACCATCAAACGACCATAACAAAAAAAACCATCAAAACAATAAATAACACAACATAAAAAATTAATAAAACATAAAACATAAAAAAACAAAAAAAAACAACCAAAAAAATAAACGACCATAACCTAAGATAAAAAAACATTAAAAATAAACAAAAAACTAAACATAAAAATTATAAAAAAAACAAAAAAAAACATAACAAAAAAAAACAATAAATAAAAAATATCAAAAAAATATCAAAAAATTAAAAAAAAATAAAAAAAAATATCAAATAAAAAATAAAAAATAAAAATAAAAATAAAAATAAAAATAAAAATAAAAATAAACAAATAAATAACCTATGATTAAAAAATTTAATCACATAAAATAAAAAAATATTAACACAAAAAAAATATTTAAGACTGCAACATAAAAAATATTAAAAAAACATAAAACGACAAACGACCATAAAAAAATTAAAGACCAAAACATAAAAACACATCAAAAAAATATGAACACATCAAATAAAACATAAAAACATAAAAACGTGATAAAAAACACATCAAAACATCAAACGAAAAACGTCCAAAATATCAAAGGAAAAACGACCAAAACATCAAATGACAAACGACCAAAACAGCAATCGAAAAATGACTAAAACATCAAAACGAAAAATAATAAATGACCAAACGACCATAACATATGATCTGGGAGTCCATTCAGGCTCTAGAACACATCAAATAAAAAACTGCAACATGATATATGAACTTGGTGGCACATGTAAAGCATTGAAAAAATATTATTCCAAAAAATTCCAAAACTTTATCCAAAAATTTTCTAGGGTACCCCAATATTTTGACATTCAATATATTTTCAGTGTTATTTTTGGGGGTCTTTTTCCCCTTTACAATGGGAACTGAATATAAAAAGACCATAAGAAAATTAAAACATGATATAATGAACACATCAAATGACCAAAACATCAAACAAAAAACATTGAAACATAACAAACAACCCCAAAACATCATACGACAAACGACCAAAACCTAAAACAGAGAAATATCAAACGCCCGAAACATGAAATATCAAACGACCAAAACACATCAAAATATGTTTTTATTGGCGCTATGAATATATTGGCACTATTATAGGTGCTGTTATTTTGCGCCAAATAATCGCGCCAATATTTAAGCATTCAATAATAGCACCAATAAAAGTGCCAGTAACAGCACCATTAATAGCGCCAATAAAACCACCAATATATAGCGCCAATATATTCATAGCTCCATTTAATAGGGCCAAATAATAGTACCATATAATAGAGCCAAATATTAGCGCCATATAATTGTTCCATATAATAACGCCATATAATAGCGCCATATAATAGCGCCAAATATAATAGCGCCAAATAATAGCGCCAAATATTCACAATAGCGCCATATATTTTGCGCCATATATTCATAGTAGCGCCAAATATTTTTTGGCGCCAAATATCTATAATAGCGCCAAATAATAGTGCCAATATTTGGCACCAATAATATTTGGCGCCAATATTTGGTGCTATTATTCGGCGCCAAATAATAGCGCCAATATTTTAACACTCAATAATAGCACCAAATATTCATAATAGTGCCAATATTTTAACATTCAATATATTTTCAGTGTTATTTTAACATTCAAGATAATAGCACCAAATATATTTTTAGTGTTATTTAAATATTCATAATAACGCCAATATTTTAATAGCGCCAATATTTTAATAGCACCAATATTTTAATAGCGCTAATAATAGCACCAAATAATAGCGCCAAATATTATTTGGCGCCAAATAATAGCACCAAATAATAGTTCCAAAAAATAGCTCCAATATTTTACCATTCATTAATAGCGCCAAATATTCAAAATAGCGCCAATATATTAATAGCCGAAAATAATTGCGCATATTAATAGCGCCAAATAATTACGCCAACTATTTGCGCCAAATAACTGCGCCAAATAATAGCGCCCAATAATAGCGCCATATAATAGCGCCAAATATTTTTTGGGGCCAAATATTCATAATAGCGCCAAAAAATAGCGTTATATAATAGCACCAATAATAGAGTCAATAATAGCGTCAATATATTAATAGCGCCAAATAATAGCGCAAATATATTCATAATAGCGCCAATATATAATAGCGCCAAATAATAGCGCTAGTATATTCCTAATAGTGCCAATAATAGCGCCAATATATTTATAACGCCATTTATATAAAATAGCGCCAATATATTTATAGCGCCAAATAATTACGCCTAATAATAGCACCAAATAATAGCGCCAAATAATTGCGCCAAATAATAGCGCCAATATTTTAAAATTCATTAATAGCGCCATATATTCATAATAGTGCCAATATATTAATAGTGGCAAATAATTGCACCTAATAATAGCTTCAAATAATAGCGCAAAATAATTGCGCCAAATATTTGCGCCAAATAACTACACCAAATAATAGCGCCATATAATAACGCCATATAATAGCACCCTATAATAGCGCCAAATATTTTTTGGCACCAAATATTCATAATAGCGCATAAAAATAGTGCCAAAAAATAGCGGCAATAATAGCGCCAATAATAGCGCCAATATATTCATAGCGACAAATAATAGTGCCAATATATTCATAATAGCGCCAATATATAATAGCGCCAGATAATAGCACCAATATATTCATAATATTGCCAATAATAGCGCCATATATTCATAGCGCCAATATATTTATAGCGCAAAATAATTGCGCCTAATAATAGCACCAAATAATAGCACCAAATAATTGCGCCAAATAATTGCGCCAAATAATTGCGCAAAATAATTGTGCCTAATAACAGTGCCAAATAATAGCACCATATAATTGCGCCAAATATTTTTTGGCACAAAATATATAAATTACACCAATATATAGCGCCAAATAATTGCACCAAATAATTGCGCCAAATAATTGCGCCTAATAATAGCGTCATATAATAGCGCCAAATATTTTTTGGCACCAAATATACATAATAGCCCCAAATAATAGCGCCAATAATAGCGTCAAATTATGGCACCAATAATCACGCCAATATTTGGCGCTATTATTTTGCGCCAAATAATAGCACTAACATATAAAAATTCAATAATAACGCCAATAAAAGCGCCAATAACAACACCAATAATAGCGCCAATATATTCATAGCGTTATTTAATAGCGCCATATAATAGCACAATATAATAGCGTAAAATAATAGCACCATATAATAGTGCCAAATATAATAGCACCAAATAATAGCGCCAATATATAGCGCCAATAATAGCGCCAATATATTCATAGCGCCATTTAATAGGGCCAAATAATAGTGCCAAATATTAACACCGTATAATTGTGTCATATAATACCACCATATAATAGGGCCAAATAATAGCGCCATATAATAGGGCCAAATATAATAGCACCAAATAATAGCACTAAATAATAGTACCAAATAATATCGCCAAATAGTAGCGCCAAATATTCATAATAGCGCCAAATAATAGCGCCAAATAATAGCGCCAATAATAGCGCCAAATAGTAGAACCAAATATTCATAATAGCGCCAAATATTTGGCACCACATATTCACAGTAGCGCCAAATATTTTTTGGCTCCAAATATTCATAATAGCGCCAAATAATAGCTCAAAATTATAGCGCCAATAAAATCGCCAAATAATAGCGCAAATAATAGTGCCAATATATGACACCAATAATATTTCGCGCCAATATTTGGCACTATTATTTGGCGCCAAATAATAGTGTCAATATTTTAACATTCAATAATAGCGCCAAATATTCATAATGGCGCCAATATTTTATCATTCAATATATTTTCAGTGTTATTTTTACATTCAATATAATAGTACCAAATATATTTTCACTGTTATTTTAAAATTCATAATAGCGCCAATATTTTAATAGCACCAATATTTTAATAGCGCCAATAATAGCGCCAAATATATTTTCAACGTTATTTTAATATTCATAATAGCGCTAATATTTTAGTAGCACCAATATTTTAATAGCGCTAATATTTTTGTAGCACCAATATTTTAACAGCGCCAATAATAGCACCAAATAATTGCGCCAAATAATAGCTCCATATAATAGCGCCAAATATTTTTTCGCGCCAATTATTCATAATAGCACCAAAAAATAGCGCAAAAAATAGCGCCATATAATAGCACCAATTAATAGCACCAATAATAGCGCCAATATATTCATAGCGCCAAATAATAGTGCCAATATATTCTTAATAGCACCAATATATATAATACCGCCAAATAATACCACCATTATATTCATAACAGTGCTAATATTAGTGCCAATATATTAATAGCGTTATTTATTCATAATAGCGCCAATATATTTATAGCGCCAAATAATTGCGCATCATAATAGCGCCAAACAATTGCGCCGAATAATTGCGCCAAATAATAGATACAATATTATAACATTCATTAATAGCGCCAATATATTCCTAATAGCGCCAATATATTAATAGCGGTAAATAATTGTGCCTAATAATTAATATTGCCAAATAAGGGCGCCAAATAATTGCGCCAAATATTTGCACCGAATAACTGCGCCAAATAATAGCGCCAAATAATACCGCCAAATAATAGTGCCATTTAATAGCGCCAAATATTTTTTGGTGCCAAATACTCATAATAGAGCCAAAAAATAGCGCCATATAATATCACCAAATAATTGCACCAAATAACTGGGCCAAATAATAGCGCCAAATAATACCGCCTAATAATAGCGCCATAAAATAGCGCCAAATATTTTTTGGCGCCAAATATTCATAATAGCGCCAAAAAATAGCGCCAAATAGTTGCGCCTAATTATTGCGCCAAATAATAGCACCATATAATGGCGCCAAATATTTTTTGGTGCCAAATATTCATAATAGCACCAAAATAATAGCGCCAAATAATAGTGCCAACAATAGAATCAAATTATGGCGTCAATAATCGTGCCAATATTTGGTGCTATTATTTTGCGCCAAATAATAACGTCAATATTTAAACATTCAATAATAGCGCAAATAAAAGCGCCAATAACAGCACCAATAATAGTGCCAATAATAGCGCCAATATATTGCACCAATAATAGCGCCAATATATTCATAGCACCATTTAATAGCACCAAATAATAGCTCCATATAATAGTACCAAATATTAGCGCCATATAATTCCGCCATATAATAGCGCCAAATAATGGCGCCAATATATATCACCAATATATTTATAGCGCCATTTAATAGGGCCAAATAATAGCGCCAAATAATAGCACCAAATTTTATCGCCAAATAATAGCACCAAATATCGACGCCAAATATTCATAATAGCACCAAATAATAGCACCAATAATTGCGCCAAATAATAGATCCAAATATTCATAATAGCGCCAAATATTTGGCGCCATATATTCATAGTAGCGCCAAATATTTTTTGGTGCCAAATATTCATAATAGCGCCAAATAATAGCTCCAAATTATATTTCCAATAAAAGAACCAAATAATTGCGCCAATATTTGGCGCCTTTATTTGGCGCTATTATTTGGCGGTAAATAATAGCGCCAATATTTTAACATTCAATATATTTTCAGTGTTATTTTAATATTCATAATAGCGCCAATATTTTAATAGCACCAATTATAGCGCCAAATAATAGAGCCAAATATTTTTTTACGCCAAATAATAGCGCCAAATAATAGCGACAAAAAATAGTGCCAATATTTTATCATTAATTAATAGCTTTAAATATATTAATAGCAGCAAATAATTGCGCCTAATAATAGCGCCAAATAAAAGCACCAAATAATTGTGCCAAATATTTGGGCCAAATAATAGTGCCAAATAATAGTGCCATATAATAGCGCCAAATATTTTTAGGCACCAAATATTCATAATAGCGTGAAAAATAGCACCAAAAAATATCACCATATAATAGCGCCAATATATTCATAGCGCCAATATATTCATAATAGCGCCAATATATAATAGTGCCAAATAATAGCACCAATATATTCATAATAGTGCCAATAATATCGCGAATATATTTATAGCGCCATTTATTCATAATAGCACCAATATATTTATAGCGCAAAATAACAGCGCCAAATAATAGCACCATATAATAGCGCCAAATATTGTTTGGCGCAAAATATATAAATAGCGCCAATATATTGCGCCAAATAATTGCACCAAATAATTGTGCATAATAAAAGCGCCAAATAATAGCGCCATATAATATCGCCAAATATTTTTTGGCATCAAATATTCATAATAGCGCCAAATAATATCGTCAAATAATAGCACCAATAATAGCGTCAAATTATGGGGCCAATAATCGCTCCAATATTTGGCACTAATATTTAGCGCCAATATTTAAACATTCAATAATAGCGCCAATAAAAGCGCTAATAACAGCAACAATAATAGCGCCAATATATTCATAGTGCCATTTAATAGCGCCAAATAATAGCACTATATAATAGCACCAAATATTCACTCCATATAATAGCGCCATATAATAGCGCCAAATAATAGTGCCATATAATAGCGCCAAATAATCATGACAATATATTCATAGCGCCATTCAATAGGGCCAAATAATAGCGCCATATAATAGCACCAAATATTAGCGTCATATAATAGCGCCATATAATAGCGTCAAATAATAGCGCCATATAATAGCGCAAAATATAATAGCACCAAATAATAGCGCCAAATAATATCGCCAAATAATATTGCCAAATATTTGGCACCAAATATTCATAATAGCGTCAAATAATAGCACCAATAATAGTGCCAAATTATAGAGCCAAATATTCATAATAGAGCCAAATATTTGGCGCCACATATTCATTGTAACGCCAATAAAAGCGCCAAATAATAGCGCCAATATTTCGACATTCAATATATTTTCAGTTTTATTTTAACATTCAATATAATAGAGCCAAATATATTTTCAGTGTTATTTTTATATTCATAATAGTGCCAATATTTTAATAGCGCCAATAATAGCTTCAAACAAGAGCACCAAATATTATTTGGCGCCAAATAATATCGCCACAAAATAGCACCAATATTGTAACCTTCATTAATAGCACCAAATATTCATAATATCTCCAATATATTAATAGCGGCAAATAATTATGCCTAATATTAGGGACAAATAATAGCACCAAATAATTGCGCCAAATATTTGCGTCCAATATTTTTTGGCACCAAATATTAATAATAGCGACAAAAAATATCGCCAAAAAATAGCGCCATATAATAGCGTGAATCCTAGCACCAAATAATAGCACCAATAATAGCACTGATATATTCATTGTGCCAAATAATAGCGCCAATGTTTTAACATTCAATATATTTTCATTTTTATTTTAACATTCAATATAATAGAGCCAAATTTATTTTCAGTGTTATTTTTATATTCATAATAGGGCCAATATTTTAATAGCGCCAATAATATCATCAAATAAGAGCACCAAATATTATTTAGCGCCAAATAATATCGCCACAAAATAGCGCCAGTGTTTTAACCTTCATTAATAGCACCAAATATTTATAATAGCGTCAATATATTAATAGCGGCAAATAATTATGCCTAATAATATGGCCAAATAATAGCGCCAAATATTAGCGCCAAATATTTGCGCCCAATATTTTTTGGCTCCAAATATTAATAATAACGACAAATAATAGCGCCAAAAAATAGCACCAATCCTAGCACAAAATAATAGCGCCAATAATAGCACTGATATATTCATTGTCCCAAATAATAGCGCCAATATATTCATAATAGCGGCTATATATTATAGCTCCAAATAATAGAGCCAATATATTCATAATAATGCCAATAATAGCGCCAATATATTCATAGCACCATTTATTCATAATGGCGCCAATATATTTATAGCGCCAAATAATTGCGCCTAATAATACCGCCAAATAATTGTGTCTAATAATTGTGCCAAATTATAGTGCCAAAATATTAACATTCATTAATAGCGCCAAATATTCCTAATAGCGCCAATATATTAATAGCGCCAAATAAGTGCGCCTAATAATAGCGCCAACTAATAGTGCCAAATAAGTGCGCCAAATATTTGAGCCAAATAACTGCGCCAAATAATGCGCCAACTAATAGCACCATATAATAGCGCCAACAATATTGCCAAATAATAGCGGCAATAATAGCGCCAATATATTCATAGCGCCAAATAATAGCCCCAATATATTCATAATAGCGCCAATATATAATAGCGCCAAATAATAGTGCCAATATATTCATAATAGTACCAATAATAGCGCCAATATATTCATATCGCCATTTATTCATAATAGCGCCAATATATTTATAGCGCAAAATAATTGAGCCTAATAATAGCACCAAATAATAGCGCCAAATAATTTCTCCAAATAATTGCGTCAAATATTTGCGCCAAATAATTGCGCAAAATAATTGCGCCTAATAAGAGCACCAAATAATAGCACCATATAATAGCGCCAAATGTTTTTTGGTGCAAAATATATAAATAGCTCCAATATATTGAGCCAAATAATTACATGAAATAATTGCGCCAAATACATGCGCCTAATAATAGTGCCAAATAATAGCGCCTTATAAAAGCGCCAAATATTTTTTGGCGCCAAATATTCATAATAGCACCAAATAATAGCGCCAAATAATAGCACCAATAATAGCGTCAAATTATAGCACCAATAATCGTGCCAATATTTGGCGCTATTATTTTGCGCCAAATTATAGCGCCAATATTTAAACATTCAATAATAGCGCCAATAAAAGCACCGATAACAGCACCAATAATAGCGCCAATAATAGCGCCAATATATTCATAGAGCCATTTAATAGCGCCAAATAATAGCGCCATATAATAACGCCAAAAATTAGGGTCATATAATAGCGCCATATAATAGCGCCAAATCATAGCGCCATATAATAGCGACAAATAATAGCGCCAATATATAGCACCAATATAAAGCTCCAATAATAGTGCCAATATATTCATAGAACCATTTAATAGGGCCAAATAATAGCGCCAAATAATATCACCAAATATTTGCGCCAAATATTAGCGCAATATAATAGCCCTACATAATAGCACCATATAATATCGTCAAATAATAACGCCATATAATAGCACCAAATATAATAGCGCCACATAATAGCGACAGATAATAACGCCAAATAATATCACCAAACAATTGCACTAAATATTTGGCGCCAAATATTCAAAATAGCGCCAAATAATAGCGCAAATAATAGCACCAAATAATAGACCCAAATATTCATAATAGCTCCAAATATTTGGCGCCATATATTCATAGTAGCGCCAAATGTTTTTTGGCGCCAAAATATTCATAATAGCGCCAAATAATAGCGCCAACAATAGCGTCAATATTTGGCGCCAATATTTGGCACCAATATATGGCGCTATTATTTGGCGCCAAATAATAGCGCCAGTATTTTAACATTCAATATATTTTCAGTGTTATTTTAGCATTCAATATTATAGCCTCAAATATATTTTCAGTGTTATTTTAATATTCATAATATCACCAATATTTTAATAGCACAAATATTTTAATAGTGCCACTAATAGCACCAAAGAATGGAGCCAAATAATATTTGGCGCCAAATAATAGCGCCAAATAATAGTGCCAATATTTTAACATTCATTAATAGCGTCAAATATTCATAATAGTGCCTATATATTAATAGCAGCATATAATTGCGCCTAATAATAGCACCAAATAATAGCGCCAAATAATTGCGCCAAATAATTGTGCCAAATAACTGCACCAAATAATAGTGCCAAAGAATAGCGCCAAATATTTTTTGGCGGCTAATATTCATAATAGCGCCAAAAAATAGTGCCAAGAAATAATGCTATATAATAGCGCCAATAATAACGCCGAATAATAGCGCAAATATATTCATAGCGCCAAATAATAACGAAAATATATTCATAATAGCGCCAATATATAATAACACCAAATAATAGCGACGGTATATTCATAATAGTGTCAATATTAGCGCCAATATATTCATAGCGCCATTTATTAATAATAGCACCAATATATTTATAGTGCCAAATAATTGCGTCTAATAATAGCGCCAAATAATAGCGTCAAATAATTGTGCCAAATAATTGCGCCAAATAATTGCGCCAAATAATAGCGCTAATATTTTAACATTCATTAATAGCACCAAATATTTATAATAGCACTGATATGTTAATAGCGCCAAATAATTGCGCATAGTAATAGCGCCAAAGAATAACACCAAAAAATTGAGCCAAATGTTTGCACCAAAAACTGCGCCAAATAATAGCGCAAAATAATACCGCCAAATAATAGTGTCATATAATGGCGCCACATATTTTTTGGTGCCAAATATTCATAATAGCGCCAAACAATAGCGCCAATAATAGCGCCAATATATTCATAGCGCCAAATAATAGCACCAATATATTCCTAATAGTGCCAATATATAATAGCGCCAATAGATTCATAATAGTGCCAATAATAGTGCCAATAAAAGCGCCAATATATTCATAGCTCCATTTATTCATAATAGCGCCAATATATTTATGGCGCAAAATAATAGCCCCAAATAATAGCACCAAATAATAGTGCCAAATAATTGCGCAAAATA
This sequence comes from Viscum album, assembly GCA_963277665.1. Taxonomy (NCBI): domain Eukaryota; kingdom Viridiplantae; phylum Streptophyta; class Magnoliopsida; order Santalales; family Viscaceae; genus Viscum; species Viscum album. Next base: position 903,262,372 of record OY728127.1, read on the forward strand.
ATTACGTCAAATAATTGTGCCAAATAATTGCGCCTAATAACAGCGCCAAATAATAGCACCATGTAATAGCGCCAAATATATTTTGGCGCAAAATATATAAATCGCACCAATATATTGCACCAAATTATTGCGCCAAAAAATTGCGCCAAAAAATTGCGCCAAATTATTGCGCCTAATAATAGCACCAAATAATAGCGCCATTTAATATCGCCAAATATTTTTAGCGTCAAATATTCATAATAGCGCCAAATAATAGCGCCAATAATAGCATCAAATTATGGCACCAATAGTCGTGCCAATACTTGGCGCTATTATTTTGTGTCAAATAATAGCTTCAATATTTAAACATTCAATAATAGCACCAATAAAAGCGCCAATAACAGCACCAATAATAGCTCCAATTATGGCGCCATTATATCGCGCCAATAATAGCACCAATATATTCATAGCTCCATTTAATAGCGCCATATAATTGTGCCAAATATTGGCGTCATATAATAGCGCCATATAATAGCGCCAAATAATAGCGCCATATTGTAGAGCCAAATATAATAGTGCCAAATAATAGCGCCATTATAGCGCCAATAATATCACCAATATATTCATAGCGCCATTTAACAGATCCAAATAATAGCTCCATATAATAGCGCCAAATATTAGCGCCATATAATAGCGCGATATAATAGCGCCATATAATCACGCTATATAATAGCACCAAATATTAGCGCCATATAATAGCGCCATATAATCACGCCAAATAATTGCGCCATATAATAGCGCCAAATAATATTGCCAAATAATAGCACCAAATAATTTCGCCAAATAATAGCACCATATAATAGCGCCAAATAATAGTGCCAAATAATTGTACCAAATAATTGCGCCAAAAATTTGCGCCAAAAATTTGCGCAAAATAATTGCGCCTTATAACAGCACCATATAATAGCGCCAAATGTTTTTTGGTGCAAAATATATAAATAGCTCCAATATATTGAGCCAAATAATTGCATGAAATAATTGCGCCAAATACTTGCGCCTAATAATAGTGCCAAATAATAGCGCCATATAAAAGCGCCAAATATTTTTTGGTGCCAAATATTCATAATAGCACCAAATAATAGCGGCAAATAATAGCACCAATAATAGCGTCAAATTATAGCACCAATAATCGTGCCAATAATTGGCGCTATTATTTTGCGCCAAATTATAGCGCCAATATTTAAACATTCAATAATAGCGCCAATAAAAGCGCCGATAACAGCACCAATAATAGCGCCAATAATAGCGCCAATATATTCATAGCGCCATTTAATAGCGCCAAATAATAGCGCCATATAATAACGCCAAATATTAGCGCCATATAATAGCGCCATATAATAGCGCCAAATCATAGCGCCGTATAATAGCGCCAAATATAATACCGCCAAATAATAGCGCCAATATATAGCACCAATATATAGCGCCAATAACAGCGCCAATATATTCATAGCACCATTTAATAGGGCCAAATAATAGGGCCATATAATAGCACCAAATATTAGCGCCAAATATTAGCACAATATAATAGCGCTACATAATAGCACCATATAATATCATCAAATAATAGCGCCATATAATAGCACCAAATATAATAGCGCCACATAATAGCACCAGATAATAGCGCCAAATTATATCACCAAATAATAGCACCAAATATTTGGCGCCAAATATTCAAAATAGCGCCAAATAAAAGTGTAAATAATAGCACCAAATAATAGAGCCAAATATTCATAATAGCTCCAAATATTTGGCGCCATATATTCATAGTAGCCCCAAATTTTTTTGGGTGCCAAAATATTCATAATAGCGCCAAATAATAGCGCCAACAATAGCGTCAATATTTGGCGCCAATATTTGGCCCCAATATATGGCGCTATTATTTGGCGCTAAATAATAGCGCCAGTATTTTAACATTCAATATATTTTCAGTGTTATTTTAACAATAAATATTATAGCTTCAAATATATTTTCAGTGTTATTTTAATATTCATAATATCACCAATATTTTAATAGCACAAATATTTTAATAGCGCCACTAATAGCACCAAAGAATGGCGCCAAATATTATTTGGCGCCAAATAATAGCGCCAAATAATAGTGCCAATATTTTTACATTCATTAATAGCGCCAAATATACATAATAGTGCCAATATATTAATAGCAGCATATAATTTTGCCTAATAATAGCGCCAAATAATAGCCTCAAATAATTGCGCCAAATATTTGCGTCAAATATTTGCGCCAAATAACTACGCCAAATAATAGTGCCAAAGAATAGCACCAAATATTTTTTGGCGGCTAATATTCATAATAGCGCCAAAAAATAGTGCCAATAAATAATGCTATATAATAGCGCCAATAATAACGCCGAATAATAGTGCCAATATATTCATAGCGCCAAATAATTACGAAAATATATTAATAATATCCCCAATATATAATAGTGCCAAATAATAGCGACGGTATATTCATAATAGTGTCAATATTATCTCCAATATATTTATAGCGCCATTTATTAATAATAGCGCCAATATATTTATAGGGCCACATAATTGCACCTAATAATAGCGTCAAATAATTGCGCCAAATAATTGCGCCAAATAATAGCGCCAATATTTTAACATTCATTAATAACGCCAAATATTCATAATAGCACCGATATATTAATAGCACCAAATAATTGCGCCTAGTAATAGCGCCAAAGAATAGCGCCAAATAATTGAGCCAAATGTTTGCGCCAAAAACTGCGCCAAATAATACCGCCAAATAATAGTGCCATATAATGGCGCCAAATATTTTTTGGTGCCAAATATTAATAATAGATCCAAAAAATAGCGCCAAAAAATAGCGCCAATAATAGCACCAATATATTCATAGCGCCAAATAATAGCACCAATATATTTCTAATAGCGCCAATATATAATAGCGTCAATATATTCATAATAGTGCCAATAATAGCGCCAATATATTCATAGCTCCATTTATTCATAATAGCGCCAATATATGTATGGTGCAAAATAATATCCCCAAATAATAGCCCCAAATAATAGCACCAAATAATTGCGCAAAATAATTGCGCCAAATAATTGTGCCAAATAATTGCGCCTAATAACAGCGCCAAATAATAGCACCATGTAATAGCGCCAAATATATTTTGGCGCAAAATATATAAATCGCACCAATATATTGCACCAAATTATTGTGCCAAATAATTGCACCAAATAATTACGCCTAATAATAGCACCAAATAATAGCGCCATCTAATAGCGCCAAATATTTTTTAGCGCCAAATATTCATAATAGCGTCAAATAAGAGCGCCAAATAATAACGCCAATAATAGCATCAAATTATGGCACCAATAGTCGTGCCAATACTTGGCGCTATTATTTTGCGCCAAATAATAGCTTCAATATTTAAACATTCAATAATAGCGCTAATAAAAGCGCCAATAACAGCACAACTAATAGCTCCAATTATGGCGCCATTATATCGTGCCAATAATAGCACCAATATATTCATAGCGCCATTTAATAGCACCATATAATTGTGCCAAATATTGGCGTCATATAATAGCGCCAAATAATAGCGCCATATAGTAGAGCCAAATATAATAGCGCCAAATAATAGCACCATTATAGCGCCAATAATATCACCAATATATTCATAGCACCATTTAATAGAGTCGAATAATAGCGCCAAATAATAGTGCCAAATATTAGCGCCATATAATAGCGCGATATAATAGGTCATATAATCGTGCTAAATAATAGCACCAAATATTAGCGCCATATAATAGCACGATATAATAGCACAATATAATCGCGCCAAATAATAGCGCCATATAATAGAGCCAAATAATATTGCCAAATAATAGCGCCAAATAATTTCGCCAAATAATAGCACCATATAATAGCGCCAAATAATAGCGCCAAATAATTGTGCTAAATAATTGCGCCAAATATTTGCGCCAAATTATTGCGCAAAATAATTGCGCCTAATAACAGCACCAAATAATAGCGCCATATAATAGCGCCAAATGTTTTTTGGTGCAAAATATATAAATAGCTCCAATATATTGAGCCAAATAATTGCATGAAATAATTGCGCCAAATACTTGGGCCTAATAATAGTGCCAAATAATAGCGCCATATGAAGGCGCCAAATAGTTTTTGGTGCCAAATATTCATAATGGCACCAAATAATAGCACCAATAATAGCGTCAAATTATAGAACCAATAATCGTGCCATTATTTGGCGCTATTATTTTGCGCCAAATTATAGCACCAATATTTAAACATTCAATAATAGTGCCAATAAAAGCGCCGATAACAGCACCAATAATAGCGTCAATAATAGCACCAATATATTCATAGCGCCATTTAATAGCGCCAAATAATAGCGCCATATAATAACACCAAATATTAGCGCAATATAATAGCGTCATATAATAGCGCCAAATCATAGCGCCATATAATAGCGCCAAATATAATAGCGCCAAATAATAGCGCCAATATATAGCACCAATATATAGCGCCAATAATAGTGCCAATATATTCATAGCACCATTTAATAGGGCCAAATAATAACGTCATATAATAGCACCAAATATTAGTGCCAAATATGAGCGCAATATAATAGCGCTACATAATAGCACCATATAATATCGTCAAATAATAGCGCCATATAATAGCACCAAATATAATAGCACCACATACTAGCGCCAGATAATATCGCCAAATAATATCACCAAATAATAGCACCAAATATTTGGCGCCAAATATTCAAAATAGCGCCAAATAATAGCGCAAATAATAACACCAAATAATAGATCCAAATATTCATAATAGCTCCAAATATTTGGCGCCATATATTCATAGTAGCGCCAAATGTTTTTTGGCGCCAAAATATTCATAATAGCGCCAAATAATAGTGCCAACAATAGCGTCAATATTTGGCGCCAATATTTGGCACCAATATATGGCGCTATTATTTGGCGCCAAATAATAGCGCCAGTATTTTAACATTCAATATATTTTCAGTATTATTTTAACATTCAATATTATAGCTTCAAATATATTTTCAGTGTTATTTTAATATTCATAATATCACCAATATTTTAATAGCACAAATATTTTAATAGCGCCACTAATAGCACCAACGAATGGCGCCAAATATTATTTGGCGCCAAATAATTACGCCAAATAATAGTGCCAATATTTTAACATTCATTCATAGCGCCAAATATTCATAATAGTGCCAATATATTAATAGCAGCATATAATTGCGCCTAATAATAGCGCCAAATAATTGCGCCAATAATTGCGGCAAATAACTGCGCCAAATAATAGTGCCAAAGAATAGCACCAAATATTTTTTGGCGGCTAATATTCATAATAGCGCCAAAAAATAGTGCCAAGAAATAATGCTATATAATAGCGCTAATAATAACGCCGAATAATAGTGCTAATATATTCATAGCGCCAAATTATAACGAAAATATATTCATAATAGCGCCAATATATAATAGCGCCAAATAATAGCGACGGTATATTCATAATAGTGTCAATATCAGCGCCAATATATTCATAGCGCCATTTATTAATAATAGCGCCAATATATTTATAGTGCCAAATAATTGCGCCTAATAATAGCGCCAAATAATAGCGCTAAATAATTGTGCCAAATAATTGTGCCAAATAATTGCGCCAAATAATAGCGCCAATATTTTAACATTCATTAATAGCACAAAATATTTATAATAGCACCGATATATTAATAGTACCAAATAATTGCGCCTAGTAACAGCGCCAAAGAATACCACCAAATAATTGAGCCAAATGTTTGCGCCAAATAATAGCGCAAAATAATACCGCCAAATAATAGTGCCATATAATGGCGCCAAATATTTTTTGGTGCCAAATATTCATAATAGCGCCAAAAAATAGCACCAATAATAGCGCCAATATATTCATAGCGCCAAATAATAGCACCAATATATTCCTAATAACGCCAATATATAATAGAGCCAATATATTCATAATAGCGCCAATAATAGTGCCAATAATAGCGCCAATATATTCATAGCTCCATTTATTCATAATAGCGCCAATATATTTATGGCGTAAAATAATAGCCCCAAATAATAGCCCCAAATAATAGCGCAAAATAATAGCGCCAATAATAGCATCAAATTATGGCACCAATAGTCGTGCCAATACTTGGCGCTATTATTTTGTGCCAAATAATAGCTTCAATATTTAAACATTCAATAATAGCACCAATAAAAGCACCAATAACAGCACAAATAATAGCTCCAATTATGGCGCCATTATATTGCACCAATAATAGCACCAATATATTCATAGCGCCATTTAATAGCGCCATATAATTACGCTAAATATTGGCGTCATATAATAGCGCCATATAATAGAGCCAAATAATAGCGCCATATAGTAGAGCCAAATATAATAGCGCCAAATAATAGCGTCATTATAGCGCCAATAATATCACCAATATATTCATAGCGCCATTTAATAGAGCCAAATAATAGAGCCATATAATAGCGCCAAATATTAGCGCCATATAATAGCGCGATATAATAGCGCCATATAATCGCGCTATATAATAGCACCAAATATTAGCACCATATAATAGCGTGATATAATAGCGCCATATAATCGCGCCCAATAATAGCGCCATATAATAGCGCCAAATAATATTGCAAAATAATAGCGCCAAATAATTTCGCCAAATAATAGCACCAAATAATAGCGCCATATAATAGCACCATATAATAACCCCAAATAATAGCGCCATATAATAGCACCAAATATAATAGCACCAAATAATAGCGCCAATATATAGTGCCAATAATAGCGCCAATATATTCATAGTGCCATTTAATAGGGCCAAATAATAGCGCCATATAATAGCGCCAAATATTAGCACCATATAGTTGTGCCATATAATACCGTCGTATAATAGGGCTAAATAATAGCCCCATATAATAGGGCCAAATATAATAGCCCCAAATAATATCACCAAATAATAGCACCAAATAATATCGCCAAATAATAGCGCCAAATATTTGGCGCCAAATATTCATAATAGTTCCAAATAATAGAGCCAAATAATAGCGCCAAATAATTGCGTTAAATAATAGTGCCAATAATAGTGCCAAATAATAGAGCCAAATATTCATAATAGCGCCAAATATTTGGCCCCACATATTCATAGTAACACCAAATATTTTTTGGCGCCAAATATTCATAATAGTTCCAAATAATAGCGCAAAATTATACCGCCAATAAAAGCGCCAAATAATAGCGCAAATAATAGTGCCAATATATGGCACCAATAATATTTGGCTCCCATATTTGGCGCTATTATTTGGCGCCAAATAATAGTTCCTATATTTTAACAATCAATAATAGCGCCAAATATTCATAATGGCGCCAATATTTTAACATTCAATATATTTTCAATGTTATTTTAACATTCAATATAATAGAGCCAAATATATTTTCAGTGTTATTTTAATATTCATAATAGCGCCAATATTTTAATAGTACCAATATTTTAATAGCGCCAATAATAGCGCCAAATATATTTTAAGTGTTATTTTAATATTCATAATAGCGCTAATATTTTAGTAGCGCCAATATTTTAATAGCGCCAATAATAGTGCCAAATAATGGCGCCAAATAATAGCACCAAATAATAGCGCAAAAAAATACCACCAATATTTTAACATTCATTAATAGCACAAAATATTCATAATAGTGCCAATATATTAATAGCGGCAAATAATTGCACTTACTAGTTGCGCCAAATAAAAGCGCCAAATAATTGCACCAAATAATTGTACCAACTTACTGTGCCAAATAATTGCGCCAAATAATAGCTCCATATAATAGCGCCAAATATTTTTTGGCGCCAAATATTCATAATAGGGCCAAAAAAAGCGCAAAAACATAGCGCCATATAATAGCGCCAATTAAATTGCGCCAATATATTCATAGTGCCAAATAATAGCACCAATATATTCACAATAGCGCCAATATATAATAGCGCCAAATAATAGCGCTAGTATACTCATAATAGTGCCAATATTAGCACTAATATTTTCATAGCGCCATTTATTCATAATAACGCCAATATATTTATAGCGCCAAATAATTGCACCTCATAATAGCGCCAAATAATTGCGCCAAATAATTGCGCCAAATAATAGATCCAATATTTTAACATTCATTAATAGCACCAAATATTCCTAATAGCGCCAATATATTAATAGCGCCAAATAATTGCGCCTAATTATAGTGCCAAATAACAGCGACAAATAATTGCGCCCAATATTTTTTGGCACCAAATATTCATAATAGCGACAAAAAATAGCGCCAAAAATAGCTCCATATAATAGCGCCAATCATAGCACCAAATAATAGCGCTAATAATAGCGCCAATATATTCATTGCACCAAATAATAGCACCAATATATTCATAATAGCGGCTATATATTATAGCGCCAAATAATAGCGCCAGTATATTCATAATAGTGCCAATAATAGTGCCAATATATTCATAGCACCATTTATTCATAATAGCGCCAATATATTTATAGCGCCAAATAATTGCACCTAATAATAGCGCCAAATAATTGCACCTAATAACTGTGCCAAATTATAGTGCCAAAATTTTAACATTCATTAATAGTGCCAAATATTCCTAATAGCGTCAATATATTAATAGCGCCAAATAAGTTCGCCTAATAATAGGGCCAAATAAAAGTGCCAAATAAGTGCGCCAAATATTTGAGCCAAATAACTGCGCCAAATAATAGCACCATATAATAGTGCTAAATATTTTTTGACGCCAAATATTCATAATAGCGCCAAAAAATAGCACCAGAAAATAGCACCAAAAAATAGCTCCAATAATAGTGCCAAATAATAGCGCCAATAATAGCACCAATATATTCAGAGCGCCAAAAAATAGCGCCAATATATTCATAATAGCGACAATATATAATAGCGCTAAATAATAGCGCCAATATATTAATAATAGTACCAATAATAGCGCCAATATATTCATAGTACCATTTATTCATAATAGCACCAATATATTTATAGCGCAAAATAATTGCGCCTAATAATAGCGCCAAATAATAGAGCCAAATAATTGCGCCAAATAATTGCGCCAAAATAAATGAGCCAAATAATTGCGCAAAATAATTGCGCCTAATAAAAGCGCCAAACAATAGCGCAAAATATTTTTTGGCGCAAAATATATAAATAGCGCCAATATATTGCGCCAAATAATTGTGCGAAATAATTGCGCCAAATACTTGCGCCTAATAATACCGCCAAATAATAGCGCCATATAAAAGCGCCAAATAATTTTTCTCACCAAATATTCATAATAGCACCAAATAATAGCGCCAAATAATAGCACCAATAATATCGTCAAATTATAGCACCAATAATTGTGCCAATATTTGGCGCTATTATTTTGTGCCAAATTATAGCGCCAATATTTAAACATTCAATAATAGAGCCTATAAAAGCGCCGATAACAGCACCAATAATAGCGCCAATAATAGTGCCAATATATTCATAGCGCCATTTAATATTGCCAAATAATAGCGCCATATAATAGCGCCAAATATTAGCGCCATATAATAGCGCCATATAATAGCGCCAAATCATAGCGCCAAATATAATAGCGCCAAATAATAGCGCCAATTTATAGCACCAATAATAGCGCCAATATATTCATAGCACCATTTAATAGGGCCAAATAATAGTGCCATATAACAGCACCAAATATTAGCACCAAATATTAGCAACATTTAATAGCGCTACATAATAGCGCCATATAATAGCGCTGTATAATAGCTTCAAATATAATAGCGCCACATAATAGTGCCAGATAATAGCGCCAAATAATATCAACAAATAATAGCACCAAATATTTGACGCAAAATATTTATAATAGCGCCAAATAATAGCGCAAATAATAGCACCAAATAATAGATCCAAATATTCATAATAGCTCAAAATATTTGGTGCCATATATTCAAAGTAGCGTCAAATGTTTTTTGGTTCCAAATATTCATAATAGTGCCAAATAATAGCGCCAATAAAAGTGGAAAATAATAGCGGCAATAATAGTATCAATATTTGGCGCCAATATATGGCGCTATTATTTGGCGCCAAATAATAGCGCCAGTATTTTGACATTCAATATATTTTCATTTTTATGTTAACATTCAATATTATAGCGTCAAATATATTTTCAGTGTTATTTTAATATTCATAATATCACCAATATTTTAATAGCACAAATATTTTAATAGCGCCAATAATAGCACCAAAGAATTGCGCCAAATATTATTTGGTGCCAAATAATAGCACCAAATAATAGTGCCAATATTTTAACATTCATTAATAGCTCCAAATATTCATAATAGTGCCAATATATAAATAGCAGCATATAATTGCGCCTAATAATAGTGTCAAATAATAGCGCCAAATATTTGCGCCAAATATTTGCGCCAAATAATTGCGCCAAATAATAGTGCCAAATAATAGTGCCAAAAATTTTTGGGCGGCTAATATTCATAATAGCGCCAAAAAATAGCGCAAATAAATAGTGCTATATAATAGCGCCAATAATAACGCCGAATAATAGCACCAATAATAGCGCCAATATATTCATAGCGCCAAATAATAACGCCAATATATTCATAATAGCGCCAATATATAATAGCGCCAAATAATAGCAACGGTATATTCATAATATGGTCAATATTAGCGCCAATATATTCATGGCGCCATTTATTCATAATAGCTCCAATATATTTATAGCGCCAAATAATTGCTCCAAATAATAGCGGCAAATAATTGTGCCAAATAATTGCGCCAAATAATTGCACCAAATAATAGCGCCAAATAATAGCGCCAATATTTTAACATTCATTAATAACACCAAATATTCATAATAGCACCGATATATTAATGGCGCCAAATAATAGCACCTAGTAATAGCGCCAAAGAATACCGCCAAATAATTGAGACTTCTGGATAATAACACCATGTAATAGCGCCAAATATTTTCTCGGAAGAGACTTCTGGATAATGGCCTTGATCTTCTCTAGGTTGATCTCAATGCCCCTATTTCTAACAGCGAAGCCGAGAAACTTTCCAGAGGTCACCCTGAAGGCACACTTGAATGGGTTTATCATCAGGTGACTAGAACGGAGGATACTAAAAACTTTCTCAAGGTATTTGAGATGGTCTGGATGAAATTGAGATTCAACCACCAGACAGTCCACATAGCATTCCACCAACGTTCCGAGGATTGACTTAAATATGAGATGAATAACTTGTTGGTAGGTGGCACCTGCATTCTTTAAACCGAAGGGCATGACATGGTAACAGAAAGTAACTTGTGGTGCCTTGAAGGATGTGAACTACTCATACTCATGGGACATTCATATCTGGTTATACCTGGAGTACCCATCCATGAAGAAGAGGGCTTGGAATCCCACTGTAGCATCAATCAACAATTCTGTCATAAGAAGGGGAAAATCATCCTTTGGATAGTGATGGTTGAGATACCGAAAGTTGATGCAGAACATGATTTTTCTGTTCTTCTTCAGGACTGGAACAATATTGGACAACCATTTGGGGTACTAGAACTCCTTAAAAAAATTTAGCTCTAATGAGCTTGTCCACTATGGCCTCAACCATGGCACCATGGGAAGGGTACATCTTTCTAGAAGGCTGGTTGAATCCGCAATGATTTTCCAGGAGATGAAGGTGGTGAATGGCTACTTGAGGATCTAATCCTATAATTTCAACATAACTCTAGGATAATACATCGTGATGTAGGTTTTTAATGGCTATGTACTGTTTTCGCTCATCAAGGGGCATGCCAACACTAATCAATGTGGGTCTCAGGTCTACCTTGCAACCGAGGTTCACCTATCTCAACTCGTCGACTGTGGTAAAGACGCCCTACTAAAAGGTGGGGGAGCATCTTCTAAATCATCGTCTTCACATATTGAGGGTGAATCCTCAGCGGAAGGAGTCACTTCTGAGTTGGTAGATCCCAACTGGAGGCTGGTACCAGCAATAGTATTAGCAGACGCTACATCAGAGGACTCCTGTGCTGCGGAAACCATTGCGATGATGGATGTCAATCTGATCTCATTTGTCCTTTAGCCCAAGGGGCCATGCTTGATGATATTTTTTGGCACAAAATATATAAATAGAACCAATATATTGCATCAAATAATTGTGCCAAATAATTGCGCCAAATAATAGCGCCAATATATTAACATTCATTAATAGCACCAAATATTTATAATAGCACCGATATATTAATGGCGCCAAATAATAGCGCCTAGTAATAGCGCCAAAGAATACCGCCAAATAATTGAGCCAAATGTTTGCACCAAAAACTGCGCCAAATAAAAGCGCCAAATAATACCGCCAAATAATAGTGCCATATAATGGTGCCAAATATTTTTTGGTGCCAAATATTCATAATAGCGCAAAAAAATAGCGCAAAAAAATAGCGCCAATAATAGCGCCAATATATTCATAGCACCAAATAATAGCACCAATATATTCCTAATAGCGCCAATATATAATAGCGCCAATATATTCATAATAGTGCCAATAATAGTGCCAATAATAGCGCCAATATATTCATATCTCCATTTATTCATAATAGCGCCAATAGATTTATGGTGCAAAATAATAGCCCCAAATAATAACCCCAAATAATAGCGCCAAATAATTGCACAAAATAATTGCGCCAAATAATTGTGCCAAATAATTGCGCCTAATAACAGCGCCAAATAATAGCACCATGTAATATCGCCAAATATATTTTGGCGCAAAATATATAAATCGCACCAATATATTGCACCAAATTATTGCGCCAAATAATTGCGCCAAATAATTGCGCCTAATAATAGCACCAAATAATAGCGCCAAATTATAGCGCCAATAATAGCATCAAATTATGGCACAAATAGTCTTGCCAATACTTGGCGCTATTATTTTGCACCAAATAATAGCTTCAATATTTAAACATTCAATAATAGCGCCAATAAAAGCGCCAATAACAGCACCAATAATAGCTCCAATTATGGCGCCATTATATCGCGCCAATAATAGCACCAATATATTAATAGCGCCATTTAATAGCGCCATATAATTGTGCCAAATATTGGCGTCATATAATAGCGCCATATAATAGTGCCAAATAATAGCGCCATATAGTAGAGCCAAATATAATAGCGCCAAATAATATTGCCATTATAACGCCAATAATATCACTAATATATTCATAGCGCCATTTAATAGAGACAAATAATAGCGCCATATAATAGCACGATATAATAGCGCCATATAATCGCGCTATATAATAGCAACAAATATTAGCGCCATATAATAGCGCGATATAATAGTGCCATATAATTGCGCCAAATAATAGCGCCATATAATAGCGCCAAATAATATTGCCAAATAATAGCGCCACATAATTTCGCCAAATAATAGCATTAAAAAATAGCGCCATATAATAACACCATATAATAACCCCAAATAATAGCACCATATAATAGCACCAAATATAATAGCACCAAATAATAGTGCCAATATTTTCATAGCGCCATTTAATAGGGCCAAATAATAGCGCCATATAATAGCGCCAAATATTAGCACCATATAGTTGTGCCATATAATACCGCCATATAATTGTGCTAAATAATAGCGCCATATAATAGGGCCAAATATAATAGCCCCAAATAATATCATCAAATAATAGCACCAAATAATATCGCCAAATAGTAGCGCCAAATATTTGGCGCCAAATATATATAATAGTTCCAAAGAATAGTGCCAAATAATAGCGCCAAATTATTGCGTTAAATAATAGTGCCAATAATAGCGCCAAAAAATAGAGAAAAATATTCATAATAGCGCAAAATATTTGGCCCCACATATTCAAAGTATTACCAAATATTTTTTGGCGCCAAATATTCATAATAGCGCCAAATAATAGCGCAAAATTTTAACGCCAATAAAAGCGCCAAATAATAGCGCAAATAATAGCGCCAATATATGGCACCAATAATATTTGGCTCCAATATTTGGTGCTATTATTTGGCGCCAAATAATAGTGCCAATATTTTAAAAATCAATAATAGTTCCAAATATTCATAATGGCACCAATATTTTAACATTCAATATATTTTCTATGTTATTTTAACATTCAATATAATAGCGCCAAATATATTTTCAGTGTTATTTTAATATTCATAATAGCGCCAATATTTTAATAGTACCAATATTTTAATAGCGCCAATAATAGCGCCAAATATATTTTCAGTGTTATTTTAATATTCATAATAGCGCTAATATTTTAGTAGCGCCAATATTTTAATAGCGCCAATAATAGTGCCAAATAATGGCGCCAAATAATAGCACCAAATAATAGCGCAAAAAAATAGCGCCAATATTTTAACATTCATTAATAGCACCAAATTTTCATAATAATGCCAATATATTAATAGCGGCAAATAATTGCGCTTACTAGTAGCTCCAAATAAAAGCGCCAAATAATTGCGTCAAATAATTACACCAAATAACTGCACCAAATAATTGCGCCAAATAATAGCTGCATATAATAGCGCCAAATATTTTTTGGCGCCAAATATTCATAATAGGGAAAAAAATAGCGCCAAAAAAATAGCGCCACATAATAGCGCCAATTAAATTGCGCCAATATATTCATAGTACCAAATAATAGCGTCAATATATTCATAATAGCGCCAATATATAATAGCGCCAAATAATAGTGCCAGTATACTCATAATAGTGCCAATATTAGCGCTAATATTTTTATAGCGCCATTTATTCATAATAACGCCAATATATTTAGAGCACCAAATAATTGCGCCTCATAATAGCGCCAAATAATTGCATCAAATAATTGCGCCAAATAATAGATCCAATATTTTAACATTCATTAATAGCACCAAATATTCCTAATAGCGCCAATATATTAATAGCGCCAAATAATTGCGCCAAATATTTGCGCCCAATATTTTTTGGCACCAAATATTCATAATAGCGACAAAAAATAGCGCCAAAAAATAGCTCCATATAATAGCACCAATCATAGCACCAAATAATAGCGCTAATAAAAGCGGCGATATATTCATTGCGCCAAATAATAGCACCAATATATTCATAATAGCAGCTATATATTTTAGCGCCAAATAATAGCGCCAGTATATTCATAATAGTGCCAATAATAGTGCCAGTTTATTCATAGCACCATTTATTCATAATAGCGCCAATATATTTATAGCGCCAAATAATTGCACCTAATAACTGTGCCAAATTATAGTGCTAATATTTTAACATTCATTAATAGTGCCAAATATTCCTAATAGCGCCAATATATTAATAGCGCCAAATAAGTGCGCCTAATAATAGGGCCAAATAATAGTGCCAAATAAATGTGCTAAATATTTGAGCCAAGTAACTGCACCAAATAATAGCACCATATAATAGTGCCAAATACTTTTTGGCGCCAAATATTCATAATAGCGCCAAAAAATAGCCCCATAAAATAGCACCAAAAAATAGCGCCAATAATAGTGCCAAATAATAGCGCCAATAATAGCGCCAATATATTCAGAACGGCAAAAAATAGCGCCAATATATACATAATAGCGCCAATATATAATAGCGCTAAATAATAGTGCCAATATATTAATAATAGTACCAATAATAGCGCCAATATATTCATAGCGCCATTTATTCATAATATCACCAATATATTTATAGCGCAAAATAATTGCGCCTAATAATAGCGCCAAATAACAGAGCCAAATAATTGCGCCCAATAATTGCGCCAAAATAATTGAGCCAAATAATTGCGCAAAATAATTGCGCCTAATAACAGCACCAAATAATAGCGCCATATAATAGCGCCAAATATTTTTTGGCGCAAAATATATAAATAGCGCCAATATATTGCGCCAAATAATTGTGCGAAATAATTGCACCAAATACTTGCACCTAATAATATCGCCAAATAATAGCGCCATATAAAAGCGCCAAATATTTTTTGGCGCCAAATATTCATAATAGCACCAAATAATAGCGCCAAATAATAGCACCAATAATAGCGTCAAATTATAGCACCAATAATCGTGCCAATATTTGGCACTATTATTTTGTGCCAAATTATAGCGCCAATATTTAAACATTCAATAATAGCGCCAATAAAAGCGCCGATAACAGCACAAATAATAGCGCCAATAATAGCGCCAATATATTTATAGCGCCATTTAATAGCGCCAAATAATAGCTCCATATAATAGCGCCAAATATTAGCACCATATAATAGCGCCATATAATAGAGCCAAATCATAGCGCCAAATATAATAGCGCCAAATAATAGCGCCAATATATAACACCAATAATAGCGCCAATATATTCATTGCACCATTTAATAGGGCCATATAATAGCGCCATATAATAGCGCCAAATATTAGCGCCAAATATTAGCGACATTTAATAGCGCTACATAATAGCGCCATATAATAGCGCCAAATAATAGCGCCGTATAATAGCTTCAAAAATAATAGCACCACATAATAGTGCCAGATAATAGCGCCAAATAATATAACCAAATAATAGCACCAAATATTTGGCACAAAATATTTATAATAGTGCCAAATAATAGCGCAAATAATAGCACCAAATAATAGAGCCAAATATTCATAATAGCTCCAAATATTTGGTGCCATATATTCATAGTAGCGTCAAATGTTTTTTGGCGCAAAATATTCATAATAGCGCCAAATAATAGCGCCAATAAAAGTGGAAAATAATAGCGGCAATAATAGCGTCAATATTTGGCGCCAATATTTGGCGCCAATATATGGCGCTATTATTTGGCGCCAAATAATAGCGCCAGTATTTTGACATTCAATATATTTTCAGTGTTATTTTAACATTCAATATTATAGCGCCAAATATATTTTCAGTGTTATTTTAATATTCATAATATCACCAATATTTTAATAGCACAAATATTTTAATAGCGCCAGTAATAGCACCAAAAAATTGCGCCAAATATTATTTGGTGCCAAATAATAGCACCAAATAATAGTGCCAATATTTTAACATTCATTAATAGCTCCAAATATTCATAATAGTGCCAATATATTAATAGCAGCAAATAATTGCGCCTAATAATAGTGTCAAATAATAGCGGTAAATAATTGCGCCAAATATTTGCGCCAAATAACTGCACCAAATAATAGTGCCAAATAATAGTGCCAAATATTTTTGGGCGGATAATATTCATAATAGCACCAACAAATAGCGCCAAGAAATAGTGCTATATAATAGCGCCAATAATAACGCCGAATAATAGCACCAATAATAGCGCCACTATATTTAAATCGCCAAATAATAACGCCAATATATTCATAATAGAGCCAATATATAATAGCGCCAAATAATAGCGACGGTATATTCATAATAGGGTCAATATTAGCGCCAATATATTCATAGTGCCATTTATTCATAATAGCGCCAATATATTTATAGCGCCGAATAATTGCGCCAAATAATTGCGCCAAATAATTGCGCCAAATAATTGCGCCAAATAATAGCGCCAAATAATAACGCCAATATTATAACATTCATTAATAATGCCAAATATTCATAATAGCACTGATATATTAATAGAGCCAAATAATTGCGCCTAGTAATTGCGCCAAATAATAGCACCAAATAATTGAGCCAAATGTTTGCGCCAAATAACTGCGCCAAATAATACAGCCAAATAATAGTGCCATATAATGGCACCAAATATTTTTTGGTGCCAAATATTCATAATAGCGCAAAAAAATAGTGCAAAAAAATAGCGCCAATATATTCATAGCGCCAATATATTCAAAATAGCGCCAATATATAATAGCGCCAATATATTCAAAATAGTGCCAATAATAGTGCGAATAATAGCACCAATATATTCATAGCTCCATTTATTCATAATAGCGCAAATATATTTATGACGCAAAATAATAGCCCCAAATAATAGCGCCAAATAATTGCACAAAATAATAGCACCAAATAATTGTGCCAAATAATTGCGCCTAATAACAGCGCCAAATAATAACACCAT
Source organism: Viscum album (assembly GCA_963277665.1). Lineage (NCBI taxonomy): Eukaryota > Viridiplantae > Streptophyta > Magnoliopsida > Santalales > Viscaceae > Viscum > Viscum album. Next base: position 903,280,640 of record OY728127.1, read on the forward strand.
GTAATAGCGCCAAATATTTTTTGGCACAAAATATATAAATAGAACCAATATATTGCATCAAATAATTGCGCAAAATAATTGCGCCAAATAATTGCGCCAAATAATAGCGCCAAATAATACCGCCGTCTAATAGCGCCAAATATTTTTTAGCCCCAAATATTAATAATAGTGCCAAATAATACCTCTAAATAATAGCGCCAAATAATAGTGCCAATAATAGTGTCAAATTATGGCGCCAATAATCGTGCCAATACTTGTTGCTATTATTTTGCGCCAAATAATAGCTTCAATATTTAAACATTCAATAATAGCGCCAATAAAAGCGCCAATAACAGCACCAATAACAGCGCCATTATATAGCACCAATAATAGCACCAATATATTCAGAGCGCCATTTAATAGCGCCATATAATTGCGCCAAATATTGGCGCCATATAATAGCGCCAAATAATAGCGCCATATAGGAAAGCCAAATATAATAGCGCCAAATAATAGCGCCATTATAACGCCAATAATATCACAAATATATTCATAGCGCCATTTAATAGGGCCAAATAATAAAGCCATATAATAGTGCCAAATATTAGCACAATATACTAGCGCGATATAATAGCGCCATATAATAGCGCCAAATAATAGCGCCATATAATGCGCCAAATAATAGCGCCAAAAAATTTCTCCAAATAAGAGTACCAAATATTTGGTGCCAAATATTCATAATTGCGCCAAAAATAGCCCCAAATAATAGCATAAAAATTGGCGCCAAATAATAGCGCCAATAAAAGCGCCAAATAATTGTGCCAATAATAGATCCAATATTTTAAAATTCAATAATAGAGCGAAATATTCATAATAGAGCAAATTTTTTATAATTCAATATATTTTCATTGTTATTTTAACATTCAATATAATAACGCCAAATATATTTTCAGTTTTATTTTAATATTCATAATAGTGCCAATATTTTAATAGCCCAATAATAGTGCCAAATAATAGCGCTAAATATTATTTGACACCAAATAATAGCACCAAATAATAGCGGCAAAAAATAGCGTCAATATTTTAACATTCATTAATAGAACCAAATATTCATAATAGCTCCAATATATTAATAGCGGCAAATAATTGCGCCTAATAATACCGCTAAATAATAGCGCTAAATAATTGGGCCAAATAACTGCGCCAAATAACTGCGCCAAAAAATAGCGCCTTATAATAGCGCCAAATATTTTTTGGCGCCAGCTATTCATAATAGCACCAAAAATAGCGCAAAAAAATAGCGTCATATAATAGCGCTATATAGCGTCAAATTATGGCGCTATTATTTTGCGCCAAATAATAGCGCCAATATTTAAACATTCAATAATAGTGCCAATAACATTGCCAAATATTCATAATAGCGTCAAATAAGAGCGCCAAATAATAACGCCAATAATAGCATCAAATTATGGCACCAATAGTCGTGCCAATACTTGGTGCTATTATTTTGCGCCAAATAATAGCTTCAATATTTAAACATTCAATAATAGCGCTAATAAAAGCGCCAATAACAGCACAACTAATAGCTCCAATTATGGCGCCATTATATCGCGCCAATAATAGCACCAATATATTCATAGCGCCATTTAATAGCACCATATAATTGTGCCAAATATTGGCGTCATATAATAGCGCCAAATAATAGGGCCATATAGTAGAGCCAAATATAATAGCGCCAAATAATAGCACCATTATAGCGCCAATAATATCACCAATATATTCATAGCACCATTTAATAGAGTCGAATAATAGCGCCAAATAATAGTGCCAAATATTAGCGCCATATAATAGCGCGATATAATAGGTCATATAATCGTGCTAAATAATAGCACCAAATATTAGCGCCATATAATAGCACGATATAATAGCACAATATAATCGCGCCAAATAATAGCGCCATATAATAGAGCCAAATAATATTGCCAAATAATAGCGCCCAATAATTTCGCCAAATAATAGCACCATATAATAGCGCCAAATAATAGCGCCAAATAATTGTGCTAAATAATTGCGCCAAATATTTGCGCCAAATTATTGCGCAAAATAATTGCGCCTAATAACAGCACCAAATAATAGCGCCATATAATAGCGCCAAATGTTTTTTGGTGCAAAATATATAAATAGCTCCAATATATTGAGCCAAATAATTTCATGAAATAATTGCGCCAAATACTTGGGCCTAATAATAGTGCCAAATAATAGCGCCATATGAAAGCGCCAAATAGTTTTTGGTGCCAAATATTCATAATGGCACCAAATAATAGCACCAATAATAGCGTCAAATTATAGAACCAATAATCGTGCCATTATTTGGCGCTATTATTTTGCGCCAAATTATAGCGCCAATATTTAAACATTCAATAATAGTGCCAATAAAAGCGCCGATAACAGCACCAATAATAGCGTCAATAATAGCACCAATATATTCATAGCGCCATTTAATAGCGCCAAATAATAGCGCCATATAATAACACCAAATATTAGCGCAATATAATAGCGTCATATAATAGCGCCAAATCATAGCGCCATATAATAGCGCCAAATATAATAGCGCCAAATAATAGCGCCAATATATAGCACCAATATATAGCGCCAATAATAGTGCCAATATATTCATAGCACCATTTAATAGGGCCAAATAATAACGTCATATAATAGCACCAAATATTAGTGCCAAATATGAGCGCAATATAATAGCGCTACATAATAGCACCATATAATATCGTCAAATAATAGCGCCATATAATAGCACCAAATATAATAGCACCACATACTAGCGCCAGATAATATCGCCAAATAATATCACCAAATAATAGCACCAAATATTTGGCGCCAAATATTCAAAATAGCGCCAAATAATAGCGCAAATAATAACACCAAATAATAGATCCAAATATTCATAATAGCTCCAAATATTTGGCGCCATATATTCATAGTAGCGCCAAATGTTTTTTGGCGCCAAAATATTCATAATAGCGCCAAATAATAGTGCCAACAATAACGTCAATATTTGGCGCCAATATTTGGCACCAATATATGGCGCTATTATTTGGCGCCAAATAATAGCGCCAGTATTTTAACATTCAATATATTTTCAGTATTATTTTAACATTCAATATTATAGCTTCAAATATATTTTCAGTGTTATTTTAATATTCATAATATCACCAATATTTTAATAGCACAAATATTTTAATAGCGCCACTAATAGCACCAACGAATGGCGCCAAATATTATTTGGCGCCAAATAATTACGCCAAATAATAGTGCCAATATTTTAACATTCATTCATAGCGCCAAATATTCATAATAGTGCCAATATATTAATAGCAGCATATAATTGCGCCTAATAATAGTGCCAAATAATTGCGCCAATAATTGCGGCAAATAACTGCGCCAAATAATAGTGCCAAAGAATAGCACCAAATATTTTTTGGCGGCTAATATTCATAATAGCGCCAAAAAATAGTGCCAAGAAATAATGCTATATAATAGCGCTAATAATAACGCCGAATAATAGTGCTAATATATTCATAGCGCCAAATTATAACGAAAATATATTCATAATAGCGCCAATATATAATAGCGCCAAATAATAGCGACGGTATATTCATAATAGTGTCAATATCAGCGCCAATATATTCATAGCGCCATTTATTAATAATAGCGCCAATATATTTATAGTGCCAAATAATTGCGCCTAATAATAGCGCCAAATAATAGCGCTAAATAATTGTGCCAAATAATTGTGCCAAATAATTGCGCCAAATAATAGCGCCAATATTTTAACATTCATTAATAGCACAAAATATTTATAATAGCACCGATATATTAATAGTACCAAATAATTGCGCCTAGTAACAGCGCCAAAGAATACCACCAAATAATTGAGCCAAATGTTTGCGCCAAAAACTGCGCCAAATAATAGCGCAAAATAATACCGCCAAATAATAGTGCCATATAATGGCGCCAAATATTTTTTGGTGCCAAATATTCATAATAGCGCCAAAAAATAGCACCAATAATAGCGCCAATATATTCATAGCGCCAAATAATAGCACCAATATATTCCTAATAACGCCAATATATAATAGAGCCAATATATTCATAATAGCGCCAATAATAGTGCCAATAATAGCGCCAATATATTCATAGCTCCATTTATTCATAATAGCGCCAATATATTTATGGCGTAAAATAATAGCCCCAAATAATAGCCCCAAATAATAGCGCAAAATAATAGCGCCAATAATAGCATCAAATTATGGCACTAATAGTCGTGCCAATACTTGGCGCTATTATTTTGTGCCAAATAATAGCTTCAATATTTAAACATTCAATAATAGCACCAATAAAAGCACCAATAACAGCACAAATAATAGCTCCAATTATGGCGCCATTATATTGCACCAATAATAGCACCAATATATTCATAGCGCCATTTAATAGCGCCATATAATTACGCTAAATATTGGCGTCATATAATAGCGCCATATAATAGAGCCAAATAATAGCGCCATATAGTAGAGCCAAATATAATAGCGCCAAATAATAGCGTCGTTATAGCGCCAATAATATCACCAATATATTCATAGCGCCATTTAATAGAGCCAAATAATAGAGCCATATAATAGCGCCAAATATTAGCGCCATATAATAGCGCGATATAATAGCGCCATATAATCGCGCTATATAATAGCACCAAATATTAGCACCATATAATAGCGTGATATAATAGCGCCATATAATCGCGCCCAATAATAGAGCCATATAATAGCGCCAAATAATATTGCAAAATAATAGCGCCAAATAATTTCGCCAAATAATAGCACCAAATAATAGCGCCATATAATAGCACCATATAATAACCCCAAATAATAGCGCCATATAATAGCACCAAATATAATAGCACCAAATAATAGCGCCAATATATAGTGCCAATAATAGCGCCAATATATTCATAGTGCCATTTAATAGGGCCAAATAATAGCGCCATATAATAGCGCCAAATATTAGCACCATATAGTTGTGCCATATAATACCGTCGTATAATAGGGCTAAATAATAGCCCCATATAATAGGGCCAAATATAATAGCCCCAAATAATATCACCAAATAATAGCACCAAATAATATCGCCAAATAATAGCGCCAAATATTTGGCGCCAAATATTCATAATAGTTCCTAATAATAGAGCCAAATAATAGCGCCAAATAATTGCGTTAAATAATAGTGCCAATAATAGTGCCAAATAATAGAGCCAAATATTCATAATAGCGCCAAATATTTGGCCCCACATATTCATAGTAACACCAAATATTTTTTGGCGCCAAATATTCATAATAGTTCCAAATAATAGCGCAAAATTATACCGCCAATAAAAGCGCCAAATAATAGCGCAAATAATAGTGCCAATATATGGCACCAATAATATTTGGCTCCCATATTTGGCGCTATTATTTGGCGCCAAATAATAGTTCCTATATTTTAACAATCAATAATAGCGCCAAATATTCATAATGGCGCCAATATTTTAACATTCAATATATTTTCAATGTTATTTTAACATTCAATATAATAGAGCCAAATATATTTTCAGTGTTATTTTAATATTCATAATAGCGCCAATATTTTAATAGTACCAATATTTTAATAGCGCCAATAATAGCGCCAAATATATTTTAAGTGTTATTTTAATATTCATAATAGCGCTAATATTTTAGTAGCGCCAATATTTTAATAGCGCCAATAATAGTGCCAAATAATGGCGCCAAGTAATAGCACCAAATAATAGCGCAAAAAAATACCACCAATATTTTAACATTCATTAATAGCACAAAATATTCATAATAGTGCCAATATATTAATAGCGGCAAATAATTGCACTTACTAGTTGCGCCAAATAAAAGCGCCAAATAATTGCGCCAAATAATTGTACCAACTTACTGTGCCAAATAATTACGCCAAATAATAGCTCCATATAATAGCGCCAAATATTTTTTGGCGCCAAATATTCATAATAGGGCCAAAAAAAGCGCAAAAACATAGCGCCATATAATAGCGCCAATTAAATTGCGCCAATATATTCATAGTGCCAAATAATAGCACCAATATATTCACAATAGCGCCAATATATAATAGCGCCAAATAATAGCGCTAGTATACTCATAATAGTGCCAATATTAGCACTAATATTTTCATAGCGCCATTTATTCATAATAACGCCAATATATTTATAGCGCCAAATAATTGCACCTCATAATAGCGCCAAATAATTGCGCCAAATAATTGCGCCAAATAATAGATCCAATATTTTAACATTCATTAATAGCACCAAATATTCCTAATAGCGCCAATATATTAATAGCGCCAAATAATTGCGCCTAATTATAGTGCCAAATAACAGCGACAAATAATTGCGCCCAATATTTTTTGGCACCAAATATTCATAATAGCGACAAAAAATAGAGCCAAAAATAGCTCCATATAATAGCGCCAATCATAGCACCAAATAATAGCGCTAATAATAGCGCCAATATATTCATTGCACCAAATAATAGCACCAATATATTCATAATAGCGGCTATATATTATAGCGCCAAATAATAGCGCCAGTATATTCATAATAGTGCCAATAATAGTGCCAATATATTCATAGCACCATTTATTCATAATAGCGCCAATATATTTATAGCGCCAAATAATTGCACCTAATAATAGCGCCAAATAATTGCACCTAATAACTGTGCCAAATTATAGTGCCAAAATTTTAACATTCATTAATAGTGCCAAATATTCCTAATAGCGTCAATATATTAATAGCGCCAAATAAGTTCGCCTAATAATAGGGCCAAATAAAAGTGCCAAATAAGTGCGCCAAATATTTGAGCCAAATAACTGCGCCAAATAATAGCACCATATAATAGTGCTAAATATTTTTTGACGCCAAATATTCATAATAGCGCCAAAAAATAGCACCAGAAAATAGCACCAAAAAATAGCTCCAATAATAGTGCCAAATAATAGCGCCAATAATAGCACCAATATATTCAGAGCGCCAAAAAATAGCGCCAATATATTCATAATAGCGACAATATATAATAGCGCTAAATAATAGCGCCAATATATTAATAATAGTACCAATAATAGCGCCAATATATTCATAGTACCATTTATTCATAATAGCACCAATATATTTATAGCGCAAAATAATTGCGCCTAATAATAGCGCCAAATAATAGAGCCAAATAATTGCGCCAAATAATTGCGCCAAAATAAATGAGCCAAATAATTGCGCAAAATAATTGCGCCTAATAAAAGCGCCAAACAATAGCGCAAAATATTTTTTGGCGCAAAATATATAAATAGCGCCAATATATTGCGCCAAATAATTGTGCGAAATAATTGCGCCAAATACTTGCGCCTAATAATACCGCCAAATAATAGCGCCATATAAAAGCGCCAAATAATTTTTCTCACCAAATATTCATAATAGCACCAAATAATAGCGCCAAATAATAGCACCAATAATATCGTCAAATTATAGCACCAATAATTGTGCCAATATTTGGCGCTATTATTTTGTGCCAAATTATAGCGCCAATATTTAAACATTCAATAATAGAGCCTATAAAAGCGCCGATAACAGCACCAATAATAGCGCCAATAATAGTGCCAATATATTCATAGCGCCATTTAATATTGCCAAATAATAGCGCCATATAATAGCGCCAAATATTAGCGCCATATAATAGCGCCATATAATAGCGCCAAATCATAGCGCCAAATATAATAGCGCCAAATAATAGCGCCAATTTATAGCACCAATAATAGCGCCAATATATTCATAGCACCATTTAATAGGGCCAAATAATAGTGCCATATAACAGCACCAAATATTAGCACCAAATATTAGCAACATTTAATAGCGCTACATAATAGCGCCATATAATAGCGCTGTATAATAGCTTCAAATATAATAGCGCCACATAATAGTGCCAGATAATAGCGCCAAATAATATCAACAAATAATAGCACCAAATATTTGACGCAAAATATTTATAATAGCGCCAAATAATAGCGCAAATAATAGCACCAAATAATAGATCCAAATATTCATAATAGCTCAAAATATTTGGTGCCATATATTCAAAGTAGCGTCAAATGGTTTTTGGTTCCAAATATTCATAATAGTGCCAAATAATAGCGCCAATAAAAGTGGAAAATAATAGCGGCAATAATAGCATCAATATTTGGCGCCAATATTTGGCGCCAATATATGGCGCTATTATTTGGCGCCAAATAATAGCGCCAGTATTTTGACATTCAATATATTTTCATTTTTATGTTAACATTCAATATTATAGCGTCAAATATATTTTCAGTGTTATTTTAATATTCATAATATCACCAATATTTTAATAGCACAAATATTTTAATAGCGCCAATAATAGCACCAAAGAATTGCGCCAAATATTATTTGGTGCCAAATAATAGCACCAAATAATAGTGCCAATATTTTAACATTCATTAATAGCTCCAAATATTCATAATAGTGCCAATATATAAATAGCAGCATATAATTGCGCCTAATAATAGTGTCAAATAATAGCGCCAAATATTTGCGCCAAATATTTGCGCCAAATAATTGCGCCAAATAATAGTGCCAAATAATAGTGCCAAAAATTTTTGGGCGGCTAATATTCATCATAGCGCCAAAAAATAGCGCCAAGAAATAGTGCTATATAATAGCGCCAATAATAACGCCGAATAATAGCACCAATAATAGCGCCAATATATTCATAGCGCCAAATAATAACGCCAATATATTCATAATAGCGCCAATATATAATAGCGCCAAATAATAGCAACGGTATATTCATAATATGGTCAATATTAGCGCCAATATATTCATGGCGCCATTTATTCATAATAGCTCCAATATATTTATAGCGCCAAATAATTGCTCCAAATAATAGCGGCAAATAATTGTGCCAAATAATTGCGCCAAATAATTGCACCAAATAATAGCGCCAAATAATAGCGCCAATATTTTAACATTCATTAATAACACCAAATATTCATAATAGCACCGATATATTAATGGCGCCAAATAATAGCACCTAGTAATAGCGCCAAAGAATACCGCCAAATAATTGAGACTTCTGGATAATAACACCATGTAATAGCGCCAAATATTTTCTCGGAAGAGACTTCTGGATAATGGCCTTGATCTTCTCTAGGTTGATCTCAATGCCCCTATTTCTAACAGCGAAGCCGAGAAACTTTCCAGAGGTCACCCTGAAGGCACACTTGAATGGGTTTATCATCAGGTGACTAGAACGGAGGATACTAAAAACTTTCTCAAGGTATTTGAGATGGTCTGGATGAAATTGAGATTCAACCACCAGACAGTCCACATAGAATTCCACCAACGTTCCGAGGATTGACTTAAATATGAGATGAATAACTTGTTGGTAGGTGGCACCTGCATTCTTTAAACCGAAGGGCATGACATGGTAACAGAAAGTAACTTGTGGTGCCTTGAAGGATGTGAACTACTCATACTCATGGGACATTCATATCTGGTTATACCTGGAGTACCCATCCATGAAGAAGAGGGCTTGGAATCCCACTGTAGCATCAATCAACAATTCTGTCATAAGAAGGGGAAAATCATCCTTTGGATAGTGATGGTTGAGATACCGAAAGTTGATGCAGAACATGATTTTTCTGTTCTTCTTCAGGACTGGAACAATATTGGACAACCATTTGGGGTACTAGAACTCCTTAAAAAAATTTAGCTCTAATGAGCTTGTCCACTATGGCCTCAACCATGGCACCATGGGAAGGGTACATCTTTCTAGAAGGCTGGTTGAATCCGCAATGATTTTCCAGGAGATGAAGGTGGTGAATGGCTACTTGAGGATCTAATCCTATAATTTCAACATAACTCTAGGATAATACATCGTGATGTAGGTTTTTAATGGCTATGTACTGTTTTCGCTCATCAAGGGGCATGCCAACACTAATCAATGTGGGTCTCAGGTCTACCTTGCAACCGAGGTTCACCTATCTCAACTCGTCGACTGTGGTAAAGACGCCCTACTAAAAGGTGGGGGAGCATCTTCTAAATCATCGTCTTCACATATTGAGGGTGAATCCTCAGCGGAAGGAGTCACTTCTGAGTTGGTAGATCCCAACTGGAGGCTGGTACCAGCAATAGTATTAGCAGACGCTACATCAGAGGACTCCTGTGCTGCGGAAACCATTGCGATGATGGATGTCAATCTGATCTCATTTGTCCTTTAGCCCAAGGGGCCATGCTTGATGATATTTTTTGGCACAAAATATATAAATAGAACCAATATATTGCATCAAATAATTGTGCCAAATAATTGCGCCAAATAATAGCGCCAATATATTAACATTCATTAATAGCACTAAATATTTATAATAGCACCGATATATTAATGGCGCCAAATAATAGCGCCTAGTAATAGCGCCAAAGAATACCGCCAAATAATTGAGCCAAATGTTTGCACCAAAAACTGCGCCAAATAAAAGCGCCAAATAATACCGCCAAATAATAGTGCCATATAATGGTGCCAAATATTTTTTGGTGCCAAATATTCATAATAGCGCAAAAAAATAGCGCAAAAAAATAGCGCCAATAATAGCGCCAATATATTCATAGCACCAAATAATAGCACCAATATATTCCTAATAGCGCCAATATATAATAGCGCCAATATATTCATAATAGTGCCAATAATAGTGCCAATAATAGCGCCAATATATTCATATCTCCATTTATTCATAATAGCGCCAATAGATTTATGGTGCAAAATAATAGCCCCAAATAATAACCCCAAATAATAGCGCCAAATAATTGCACAAAATAATTGCGCCAAATAATTGTGCCAAATAATTGCGCCTAATAACAGCGCCAAATAATAGCACCATGTAATATCGCCAAATATATTTTGGCGCAAAATATATAAATCGCACCAATATATTGCACCAAATTATTGCGCCAAATAATTGCGCCAAATAATTGCGCCTAATAATAGCACCAAATAATAGCGCCAAATTATAGCGCCAATAATAGCATCAAATTATGGCACAAATAGTCTTGCCAATACTTGGCGCTATTATTTTGCACCAAATAATAGCTTCAATATTTAAACATTCAATAATAGCGCCAATAAAAGCGCCAATAACAGCACCAATAATAGCTCCAATTATGGCGCCATTATATCGCGCCAATAATAGCACCAATATATTAATAGCGCCATTTAATAGCGCCATATAATTGTGCCAAATATTGGCGTCATATAATAGCGCCATATAATAGTGCCAAATAATAGCGCCATATAGTAGAGCCAAATATAATAGCGCCAAATAATATTGCCATTATAACGCCAATAATATCACTAATATATTCATAGCGCCATTTAATAGAGACAAATAATAGCGCCATATAATAGCACAATATAATAGCGCCATATAATCGCGCTATATAATAGCAACAAATATTAGCGCCATATAATAGCGCGATATAATTGTGCCATATAATTGCGCCAAATAATAGCGCCATATAATAGCGCCAAATAATATTGCCAAATAATAGCGCCACATAATTTCGCCAAATAATAGCATTAAAAAATAGCGCCATATAATAACACCATATAATAACCCCAAATAATAGCACCATATAATAGCACCAAATATAATAGCACCAAATAATAGTGCCAATATTTTCATAGCGCCATTTAATAGGGCCAAATAATAGCGCCATATAATAGCGCCAAATATTAGCACCATATAGTTGTGCCATATAATACCGCCATATAATTGTGCTAAATAATAGCGCCATATAATAGGGCCAAATATAACAGCCCCAAATAATATCATCAAATAATAGCACCAAATAATATCGCCAAATAGTAGCGCCAAATATTTGGCGCCAAATATATATAATAGTTCCAAAGAATAGTGCCAAATAATAGCGCCAAATTATTGCGTTAAATAATAGTGCCAATAATAGCGCCAAAAAATAGAGAAAAATATTCATAATAGCGCAAAATATTTGGCCCCACATATTCAAAGTATTACCAAATATTTTTTGGCGCCAAATATTCATAATAGCGCCAAATAATAGCGCAAAATTTTAACGCCAATAAAAGCGCCAAATAATAGCGCAAATAATAGCGCCAATATATGGCACCAATAATATTTGGCTCCAATATTTGGTGCTATTATTTGGCGCCAAATAATAGTGCCAATATTTTAACAATCAATAATAGTTCCAAATATTCATAATGGCACCAATATTTTAACATTCAATATATTTTCTATGTTATTTTAACATTCAATATAATAGCGCCAAATATATTTTCAGTGTTATTTTAATATTCATAATAGCGCCAATATTTTAATAGTACCAATATTTTAATAGCGCCAATAATAGCGCCAAATATATTTTCAGTGTTATTTTAATATTCATAATAGCGCTAATATTTTAGTAGCGCCAATATTTTAATAGCGCCAATAATAGTGCCAAATAATGGCGCCAAATAATAGCACCAAATAATAGCGCAAAAAAATAGCGCCAATATTTTAACATTCATTAATAGCACCAAATTTTCATAATAATGCCAATATATTAATAGCGGCAAATAATTGCGCTTACTAGTAGCTCCAAATAAAAGCGCCAAATAATTGCGTCAAATAATTACACCAAATAACTGCACCAAATAATTGCGCCAAATAATAGCTGCATATAATAGCGCCAAATATTTTTTGGCGCCAAATATTCATAATAGGGAAAAAAATAGCGCCAAAAAAATAGCGCCATATAATAGCGCCAATTAAATTGCGCCAATATATTCATAGTACCAAATAATAGCGTCAATATATTCATAATAGCGCCAATATATAATAGCGCCAAATAATAGTGCCAGTATACTCATAATAGTGCCAATATTAGCGCTAATGTTTTTATAGCGCCATTTATTCATAATAACGCCAATATATTTAGAGCACCAAATAATTGCGCCTCATAATAGCGCCAAATAATTGCATCAAATAATTGCGCCAAATAATAGATCCAATATTTTAACATTCATTAATAGCACCAAATATTCCTAATAGCGCCAATATATTAATAGCGCCAAATAATTGCGCCAAATATTTGCGCCCAATATTTTTTGGCACCAAATATTCATAATAGCGACAAAAAATAGCGCCAAAAAATAGCTCCATATAATAGCACCAATCATAGCACCAAATAATAGCGCTAATAAAAGCGGCGATATATTCATTGCGCCAAATAATAGCACCAATATATTCATAATAGCAGCTATATATTTTAGCGCCAAACAATAGCGCCAGTATATTCATAATAGTGCCAATAATAGTGCCAGTTTATTCATAGCACCATTTATTCATAATAGCGCCAATATATTTATAGCGCCAAATAATTGCACCTAATAACTGTGCCAAATTATAGTGCTAATATTTTAACATTCATTAATAGTGCCAAATATTCCTAATAGCGCCAATATATTAATAGCGCCAAATAAGTGCGCCTAATAATAGGGCCAAATAATAGTGCCAAATAAATGTGCCAAATATTTGAGCCAAGTAACTGCACCAAATAATAGCACCATATAATAGTGCCAAATACTTTTTGGCGCCAAATATTCATAATAGCGCCAAAAAATAGCCCCATAAAATAGCACCAAAAAATAGCGCCAATAATAGTGCCAAATAATAGCGCCAATAATAGCGCCAATATATTCAGAGCGGCAAAAAATAGCGCCAATATATACATAATAGCGCCAATATATAATAGCGCTAAATAATAGTGCCAATATATTAATAATAGTACCAATAATAGCGCCAATATATTCATAGCGCCATTTATTCATAATATCACTAATATATTTATAGCGCAAAATAATTGCGCCTAATAATAGCGCCAAATAACAGAGCCAAATAATTGCGCCCAATAATTGCGCCAAAATAATTGAGCCAAATAATTGCGCAAAATAATTGCGCCTAATAACAGCACCAAATAATAGCGCCATATAATAGCGCCAAATATTTTTTGGCGCAAAATATATAAATAGCGCCAATATATTGCGCCAAATAATTGTGCGAAATAATTGCACCAAATACTTGCACCTAATAATATCGCCAAATAATAGCGCCATATAAAAGCGCCAAATATTTTTTGGCGCCAAATATTCATAATAGCACCAAATAATAGCGCCAAATAATAGCACCAATAATAGCGTCAAATTATAGCACCAATAATCGTGCCAATATTTGGCACTATTATTTTGTGCCAAATTATAGCGCCAATATTTAAACATTCAATAATAGCGCCAATAAAAGCGCCGATAACAGCACAAATAATAGCGCCAATAATAGCGCCAATATATTTATAGCGCCATTTAATAGCGCCAAATAATAGCCCCATATAATAGCGCCAAATATTAGCACCATATAATAGCGCCATATAATAGAGCCAAATCATAGCGCCAAATATAATAGCGCCAAATAATAGCGCCAATATATAACACCAATAATAGCGCCAATATATTCATTGCACCATTTAATAGGGCCATATAATAGCGCCATATAATAGCGCCAAATATTAGCGCCAAATATTAGCGACATTTAATAGCGCTACATAATAGCGCCATATAATAGTGCCAAATAATAGCGCCGTATAATAGCTTCAAAAATAATAGCACCACATAATAGTGCCAGATAATAGCGCCAAATAATATCACCAAATAATAGCACCAAATATTTGGCACAAAATATTTATAATAGTGCCAAATAATAGCGCAAATAATAGCACCAAATAATAGAGCCAAATATTCATAATAGCTCCAAATATTTGGTGCCATATATTCATAGTAGCGTCAAATGTTTTTTGGCGCAAAATATTCATAATAGCGCCAAATAATAGCGCCAATAAAAGTGGAAAATAATAGCGGCAATAATAGCGTCAATATTTGGCGCCAATATTTGGCGCCAATATATGGCGCTATTATTTGGCGCCAAATAATAACGCCAGTATTTTGACATTCAATATATTTTCAGTGTTATTTTAACATTCAATATTATAGCGCCAAATATATTTTCAGTGTTATTTTAATATTCATAATATCACCAATATTTTAATAGCACAAATATTTTAATAGCGCCAGTAATAGCACCAAAAAATTGCGCCAAATATTATTTGGTGCCAAATAATAGCACCAAATAATAGTGCCAATATTTTAACATTCATTAATAGCTCCAAATATTCATAATAGTGCCAATATATTAATAGCAGCAAATAATTGCGCCTAATAATAGTGTCAAATAATAGCGGCAAATAATTGCGCCAAATATTTGCGCCAAATAACTGCACCAAATAATAGTGCCAAATAATAGTGCCAAATATTTTTGGGCGGATAATATTCATAATAGCACCAACAAATAGCGCCAAGAAATAGTGCTATTTAATAGCGCCAATAATAACGCCGAATAATAGCACCAATAATAGCGCCACTATATTTAAATCGCCAAATAATAACGCCAATATATTCATAATAGAGCCAATATATAATAGCGCCAAATAATAGAGACGGTATATTCATAATAGGGTCAATATTAGCGCCAATATATTCATAGTGCCATTTATTCATAATAGCGCCAATATATTTATAGCGCCGAATAATTGCGCCAAATAATTGCGCCAAATAATTGCGCCAAATAATTGCGCCAAATAATAGCGCCAAATAATAACGCCAATATTATAACATTCATTAATAATGCCAAATATTCATAATAGCACTGATATATTAATAGAGCCAAATAATTGCGCCTAGTAATTGCGCCAAATAATAGCACCAAATAATTGAGCCAAATGTTTGCGCCAAATAACTGCGCCAAATAATACAGCCAAATAATAGTGCCATATAATGGCACCAAATATTTTTTGGTGCCAAATATTCATAATAGCGCAAAAAAATAGTGCAAAAAAATAGCGCCAATATATTCATAGCGCCAATATATTCAAAATAGCGCCAATATATAATAGCGCCAATATATTCAAAATAGTGCCAATAATAGTGCGAATAATAGCACCAATATATTCATAGCTCCATTTATTCATAATAGCGCAAATATATTTATGACGCAAAATAATAGCCCCAAATAATAGCGCCAAATAATTGCACAAAATAATAGCACCAAATAATTGTGCCAAATAATTGCGCCTAATAACAGCGCCAAATAATAACACCATGTAATAGCGCCAAATATTTTTTGGCACAAAATATATAAATAGAACCAATATATTGCATCAAATAATTGCGCAAAATAATTGCGCCAAATAATTGCGCCAAATAATAGCGCCAAATAATACCGCCGTCTAATAGCGCCAAATATTTTTTAGCCCCAAATATTAATAATAGTGCCAAATAATACCTCTAAATAATAGCGCCAAATAATAGTGCCAATAATAGTGTCAAATTATGGCGCCAATAATCGTGCCAATACTTGTTGCTATTATTTTGCGCCAAATAATAGCTTCAATATTTAAACATTCAATAATAGCGCCAATAAAAGCGCCAATAACAGCACCAATAACAGCGCCATTATATAGCACCAATAATAGCACCAATATATTCAGAGCGCCATTTAATAGCGCCATATAATTGCGCCAAATATTGGCGCCATATAATAGCGCCAAATAATAGCGCCATATAGGAAAGCCAAATATAATAGCGCCAAATAATAGCGCCATTATAACGCCAATAATATCACAAATATATTCATAGCGCCATTTAATAGGGCCAAATAATAAAGCCATATAATAGTGCCAAATATTAGCACAATATACTAGCGCGATATAATAGCGCCATATAATAGCGCCAAATAATAGCGCCATATAATAGCGCCAAATAATAGCGCCAAAAAATTTCTCCAAATAAGAGTACCAAATATTTGGTGCCAAATATTCATAATTGCGCCAAAAATAGCCCCAAATAATAGCGTAAAAATTGGCGCCAAATAATAGCGCCAATAAAAGCGCCAAATAATTGTGCCAATAATAGATCCAATATTTTAAAATTCAATAATAGAGCGAAATATTCATAATAGAGCAAATTTTTTATAATTCAATATATTTTCATTGTTATTTTAACATTCAATATAATAACGCCAAATATATTTTCAGTTTTATTTTAATATTCATAATAGTGCCAATATTTTAATAGCCCAATAATAGTGCCAAATAATAGCGCTAAATATTATTTGACACCAAATAATAGCACCAAATAATAGCGGCAAAAAATAGCGTCAATATTTTAACATTCATTAATAGAACCAAATATTCATAATAGCTCCAATATATTAATAGCGGCAAATAATTGCGCCTAATAATACCGCTAAATAATAGCGCTAAATAATTGGGCCAAATAACTGCGCCAAATAACTGCGCCAAAAAATAGCGCCTTATAATAGCGCCAAATATTTTTTGGCGCCAGCTATTCATAATAGCACCAAAAATAGCGCAAAAAAATAGTGTCATATAATAGCGCTATATAGCGTCAAATTATGGCGCTATTATTTTGCGCCAAATAATAGCGCCAATATTTAAACATTCAATAATAGTGCCAATAACATTGCCAATAACAGCACCAATAATAGCGTCATTATATAGCGCCAATATATTCATAGTGCCATTTAATAGCGCCAAATAATAGCACCATATAATAGCGCCAAATATTGGCGCCATATAATAGCCCCATATAATAAGGCCATATAGTAGCACCAAATATAATAGTGCCAAATAATAGCACCAATATATAGCGCCAATAATATCACCAATATATTCATAGCACCATTTAATAGGGTCAAATAAAAGCACCGTATAATTGCACCAAATATTAGCACCATATAATAGCGCGATATAATAGCGCCATATAATAGCACCAAATAATAGCGCCATATAATAGTGCCAAATATAATAGCGCCAAATAATAGCGCCAAATAATTTCGCCAAATATTAGCGCCATATATTCATAGTAGCGCCAAATATTTTTTGGCACCAAATATTCATAATAGCGCCAAATTATAGCGCCAATAAAAGCACCAAATAATAGCGCCAATAATAGCACTAATATTTGGCGCCAATAGTATTTGGCACCAATATTTGGCGCTATTATTTGGTGCCAAATAATTGTGCCAATATTTTAACATTCAATAATAGAGCCAAATATTCATAATAGCATCAATATTTTAACATTCAATATATTTTTAGTGTTATTCTAACATTCAATATAATAGCCCGAAATATATTTTCAGTGTTATTTTAATATTCATAATAGCGCCAACATTTTAATAGTGCCAATATTTTAATATTGCCAATAATAACGCCAAATAATAGTACCAAATATTCTTTAGCGCCAAATAATAGCGCCAATATTTTAACATTCATTAATAGCGCCAAATATTCATAATAGCGCTAATATATTAATAGCGGCAAATAATTATGCCTAATAATAGCGCAAAATAATAGCACCAAATAATTAAGCCAAATAACTGCGCCAAATAATAGAGCCAAATAATAGCATCAATATATTCATTATAGCGCCAATATATAATAGTGCCAAATAATAGCCCCAGTATATTCATAATAGTGCCAATAATAGCGCCAATATATTCATAGAGCCATTTATTCATAATAGCGGCAATATATTTATAGCCCCAAATAATTGTGCCTAATAATAGTGCCAAATAATTGAGCCAACTAATTGCGCCAAATAATAGGTCGAATATTTTAACATTCATTAATATCGCCAAATATTCATAATAGCGCCAATATATTAATAGCGCAAATAATTGCGCCTAATAATAGGGCCAAAAAATATTGCCAAATAATTGCTCCAAATAATAGCACCAAATAATAGCGCCAAATAATAGCATCATATAATAGCGCCAAATTTTTTTTGGTGCCAAATAATCATACTAACGCCAAAAAATAGTGCCAAATAATAGCGCCAAAAAATAGCACCAATAATAGCGCCAATATATTCGTAGCACCAAATAATATCACCAATATATTCATAATAGCGCCAATATATAATTGCGCCAAATAATAGCGCCAAATAATAACGCCAAATAATAGTGCCAAATATTTGTGCCAAATATTTGTGCAAAATAACTGCGCCAAATAATAGCGCCATATAATAGCGCCAAATAATTTTTGGCACCAAATATTCATAATAGCGCAAAAAAATAGAGCCAAAAAATAGACACAAATAAAAGCGCCAATAATAGCACCGAATAATAGCTCCAATATATTCATAGCGCCAATATATTCAAAATAGTGCCAATTTATAATAGCGCCAAATAATAGCGCCAATATATTCATAATAGTGCCAATAATAGCGCCAATATATTCATAGCACCATTTATTCATAATAGCGCCTATATATTTATAGCGCAAAATAATTGCGCCTAATAATAGCGCCAAATAATTGAGCCAAATAATTGAGGCAAATAAGTGCGCTAAATAATTGCGCAAAATAATTGCGCCTAATAACAGCGCCAAATATTTTTTGGCACAAATTATATAAATAGCACCAATATATTGTGCCAAATAATTACACCAAATAATTGCGCCTAATAATAGCGGCAAATAATAGCGCCAGATATTTTTTAGCACCAAATATTAACAATAGCGCCAAATTATAGCGCCAAATAATAGCGCCAATAATAGCGTCAAATTATGGCATCAATAATCGTTCCAATATTTGGCACAAAATAAAAGCGCCAATATTTAAACATTCAATAATAGCGCCAATAAAAGTGCCAATAACAGCGTAAAATATTATTTGGCGCCAAATAATAGCGCCAAATAATAGCTACAATATTTTAACATTCATTAATAGCGCCAAATATTCATAATAGTGCCAATATATTAATAGCAGCATATAATTGCGCCTAATAATAGTGCCAAATAATTGCGCCAAATATTTGCGCCAAATAACTGCGCCAAATAATAGTGCCAGATAATAGCCCCAAATATTTTTTGGCACCTAATATTCATAATAGCGCCAAAAAATAGCGCCAAAAAATAGCGCCAAAAAATAGTGCCATATAATAGCGCCAATAATAACCCCAAATAATAGCGCCAATAATAGCGCCAATATATTCATAGTGGCAAATAATATCGCCAATATATTTATAATATCACCAATATATAATAGTGCCAAATAATAGCGACAGTATATTCATAATAGTGCCAATATTAACACCAATATATTCATAGCGCCATTTATTCATAATAGAACCAATATATTTATAGCGCCAAATAATTGCGCTTAATAATAGAGCCAAATAATAGCGCCAAATAATTGCGCCAAATAATAGCACCAATATTTTAACATTCATTAATAGCACCAAATAATCATAATAGCACCGATATATTAATATTGCCAAATAATTGCGCCTAGAAATAGCGCCAAATAATAGCGCCAAATAATTGAGCCAAATGTTTGCGCCAAATAACTGCGCCAAATAATAGCGCCAAATAATATGGCAAAATAATAGTTCCATATAATGGTGCCAAATATTTTTTGGCGCCAAATATTCATAATAGTGCCAAAAAATAGCGCAAACAAATAGCCCCAAAAAATAGTGCCAATAATAGTGCCAATATATTCATAGCACCAAATAATAGCGCCAATATATTCATAAGAGCGCCAATATATAATAGCGTAAATATATTCATAATAGTGCCATTAATAGTACCAATAATAGCGCCAATATATTCATATCTCCATTTATTTATAATAGCGCCTATATATTTATAGTGCCAAATAATAGTGCCAAATAATAGCCCCAAATAATAGCTCCAAATAATTACGCAAAATAATTGCGCCAAATAATTGTGCCAAATAATTGCGCCTAATAACAGCGCCAAATAATAGCACCATGTAATAGTGCCAAATATTTTTTGGTGCAAAATATATAAATAGCACCAATATATTGCACCAAATAATTGCGCCAAATAATTGCACCAAATAATTGCGCCAAATAATTGCTCCTAATAATAGCACCAAATAATAGCACCATGTAATAGCGCCAAATATTTTTTAGCACCAAATTATGGTGCCAATAATCACGCCAATATTTGGTGCTATTATTTTGCGGCAAATAATAGCATCAAATTATGGCACCAATAATCGTGCCAATATTTGGCGCTATTATTTTGCGCCAAATACTAGCACCAATATTTAAACATTAAATAATAGCACTAATAAAAGCGCCAATAACAGCACCAATAATAGCACCAATAATGGCGCCATTATATAGCACCAATAATAGGACCAATATAATCAAAGCGCCATTTAATAGCGCCATATAATTGCGCCAAATATTGGCGCCATATAATAGCGTCATATAATAGCGTCATATAATATCGCCATATAATAGCACCATTATAGCGTCAATAATGTCACCAATATATTCATAGCGCCATTTAATAGGGCCAAATAATATCACCATATAATAGGGCCAAATATTATCGCTATATAATAGCACAATATAATAGCGCCATATAATCACGCCAAATAATAGCGCCATATAATAGCGCCAAATAATAGCAACAAATAATAGCGCCAAATAATTTCTCCAAATAATAGCACCAAATATTTGGTGCCAAATCTTGATAATTGCGCCAAATAATAGCGCAAATAATAGCACCAATAATGGCACCAAATAATAGAGCCAAATATTCATAATTGTGCCAAATATTTGGCGCCATATATTCATAGTAGCACCAAATATATTTTGGTGCCAAATATTCATAATAGCGCCAAATAATAGCACCAAATTATAGCGCCAATAAAAGCTCCAAATAATTGTGCCAATAATAGCCCCAATATTTGGCGCCAATAATATTTGGCGCCAATATTTGGCGCTATTATTTGGCGCTATTATTTGGCGCCAAATTATAGCGCCAATATTTAGACATTCAATAATAGTGCTAAATATTCATAATAGCGCCAATATTTTAAAATTTAATATATTTTCAGTGTTATTTTAACATTCAATATAATAGCGCCAAATATATTTTCAGTGTTATTTTAATATTCATAAGAGCGCCAATATTTTAATAGCGCCAATATTTTAATAGCCCCAATAATAGTTCCAAATAATAGCGCTAAATATTATTTGACACCAAATAATAGCGCCAAATAATAGCGCCAAAAAATAGCGCCAAAAAATAACACCAAAAAATAGCGCCAATATTTTAACATTCATTAATAGCACCAAATATTCATAATAGCTCCAACATATTAATAGCGGCAAATAATTGCGCCTAATAATAGTGCCAAATAATTGGGCCAAATAATTGGACCAAATAACTACGCCAAATAACTGTGCTAAATAATAGCGCCAAATATTTTTTGGCACCAAATATTCATAATATCGCCAAATAATAGCGCCAATAATAGCATCAAATTATGGCGCCAATAATCGCACCAATATTTGGTGCCAATATTTGGCACTATTATTTTGCGCCAAATAATAGCGCCAATATTTAAACATTCAACAATAGTACCAATAACAGAACCAATAATAGCGCCATTATATAGCGCCAATAATAGCGCCAATATATTAATAGCGCCATTTAATAGCACCAAATAATAGCACCATATAATAGCGCCAAATATTGGCGCCATATAATAGCCCTAAATAATAGCGCCAAATAATAGCGCCATATAGTAGAACCAAATATAATAGCGCCAAATAATAACACCAATATATAGTGCCAATAATATCGCCAATATATTCAAAGCGCCATTTAATAGGGCCAAATAATAGCGCCATATAATAGCGCGATGTAATTGCGCCATATAATAGCACCAAATAATAGCGCCAAATAAGAGCGCCAAATATAATAGAGCCAAATAATAGTGCCTAATAATTTCGCCAAATAATAGCGCCATATATTCATAGTAGCACCAAATATTTTTTGGCACCAAATATTTATAATAGCCCCAAATAATAGCGCCAATAAAAGTGCCAAATAATAACACCAATAATAGCACTAATATTTGGCGCCAATAATATTTGGCGCTATTATTTGGTGCCAAATAATAGCGCCAATATTTTAACATTCAATAATAATGCCAAATATTCATAATAGCGCCAATATTTTAAAATTCAATATACTTTCAGTGTTATTTTAACATTCAATATAATAGCGCCAAATATATTTTCAGTGTTATTTTAATATTCATAATAGCGTCAAAATTTTAATAGCGCCAATATTTTAATAGCACCAATAATAATGCCAAATAATAGCACCAAATATTATTTGGCACCAAATAATAGAGCCAAATAATAGCACCAATATTTTAACATTCATTAATTGCGACAAATATTCATAATAGCGCTAATATATTAATAGCGGCAAATAATTCCACCTAACAATAGCACCAAATAATAGCGTCAAATAATTAAGCCAAACAACTGCGCCAAATATCTGTGCCAAATAAAGCCCCATATAATAGCGCCAAATATTTTTTGGCACCAAATAATCATAATAGCGAAAAAAATAACGCCAAAAAATATCGCCATATAATAGAGCAAATAATAGTGCCAATAATAGCGCCAGTATATTCATAGCGCCAATAATAGTGACAATATATTCATAGCACCAATAATAGTACCAGTATATTCATAGCACCAATTATTCATAATAGCAGCAATATATTTATAGAGCCAAATAATTGCACCTAATAATAACGCCAAATAATTGTGCCAAATAATAGCGCTAATATTTTTACATTCATTAATATCGCCAAATATTCATAATAGCGCCAATATATTTATAGCGCCAAATAATTGCGCCTAATAATAGCGCCAAATAACTACGCAAAATAAGAGCGCCAAATAATAGCGTCATATAATAGCGCCAAATATTTTTTGGCACCAAATATTCATAATAACGCCAAAAAATAGCGCCAAAAAATAGCGCCAAAAAATAGCACCAAATAATAGTGCCAAAAAATAGCACCAATAATAGCGCCAATATATTTGTAGCCCCAAATAATAGCGTCAATATATTCATAATAACGCCAATATATAATTGCGCCTAATAAGAGTGCCAAATAATAGTGCCAAATAATTGCGCCAAATAATTGCGTCAAATAACTGCGCCAAATAATAGCGTCGTATAATAGTGCCAAATATTTTTTGGCACAAAATATTTATAATAGCTCCAAAAAATTGTGCCAAAAAATAGCGGCAAATAATAGCGCCAATCATAGCGCCAAATAATAGCGCCAATATATTCATAGCGCCAAAAAATAGCGCCCATATATTCATAATAGTGCAAATTTATAATAGTGCCAAATAATAGCACCAATATATTCATAATAGTGCCAATAATAGCGCCAATATATTCATAGCGCCATTTATTCATAATAGCGCCTATATATTTTTAGCGCAAAATAATTGTGCCTAATAATAGCGCCAAATAATAGAGCCAAATAATAGAGCCAAATAATTGTGCCAAATAAGTGCGCCAAATAATTGCTTAAAATAATTGCGCCTAATAACAGCGCCAAATACTAGCTCTATATAATAGCGCCAAATATTTTTTGGTGCAAAATATATAAATAGCACCAATATATTGCGCGAAATAATTGCACCAAATAATTGCGCCTAATAATAGCGCCAAATAATATCGCCGAATTTTTTTTGGCGCCAAATATTAATAATAGCGCCAAATAATAGCGCCAAATAATAGCGCCAATAATAGTGTCAAATTACGACATCAATAATCGCGGAAATATTTGGCGCCAATATTTTGCGTCAAATAATAGCGCCAATATTTGAACATTCAATAATAGCGCCAATAAAAGCGCCAATAACAGCACCAATAATAGCGCAAATAATGGCACCAATATATCGCGCCAATAAAAGCGCCAATATATTCATAGCGCCATTTTATAGCGCCAAATAATAGCCCCATTTAATAGAACCAAATATTAGCGCCATATAATAGCGCCATATAGTAGTGCCATATAAAAGCGCCATATAATAGAGCCAAATAATAGCGCTATATAATAGGGCCAAATATAATATCGCCAAATAATCACGCCAATATATAGAGCCAATAATAGCGCCAAATAACTGCGCCAAATAATAGTGCCAAATAATAGCGCCAAATATTTTTTGGCGCCAAATATCCATAATAGCGCCAAATAATAGCGCCAATAAAAGCGCCAAATAATAGCTCCAATATTTAGTGCTAATATTTGGCCCCAATAATATTTGGCGCCCATATTTGGCACCAATAATATTTGGTGCGAATATTTGGTGCTATTATTTGGCGCCAAATAATAGCGCCAATATTTTAACATTCAATAATAGCACCAAATATTCATAATAGCACCAATATTTTAACATTCAATATATTTTCAGTGTTATTTTAACATTCAATATAATAGAGCCAAATATATTTTCAATGTTATTTTACTATTCATAATAGCGCCAATATTTTAATAGCGCTAATATTTTAATAGCACCAATAATAGTGCCAAATAAGAGCGCTAAATATAATTTGGTGCCAAATACTAGCGTAAAATAATAGTGCTAAAAAATAGCGCCAATATTTTAACCTTCATTAATAGCGCCAAATGCTCATAATAGCGCCAATATATTAATAGCAGCAAATAATTGCGCCTAATAATAGGGCCAAATAATAGCGCTAAATAATTACGCCAAATATTTGCGCCAAATAATTTTTGGCACCAAATATTCATAATAGCGCCAAAAAATAGCGCAAAAAAATAGCGTCAAATAATAGCTCCAATATATTCATAATAGCGCCAATATATTATAGTGCCAAATAATAGCGCCAATAATAGCGCCAATATATTCATAGCACCATTAATTTATAATAGCACCAATATATTTATAGCGCCAAATAATAGTGTCAAATTATTGCGCCAAATAATTGCTCCAAATAATAGTACCAATATTTTAACATTCATTAATAACACCAAATATTCATAATGGCGCCAATATATTAATAGCGCCAAAAAAGTAAGCCTAATAATAGCGCCAAATAATAGCATCAAATAAGTGCGCCAAATATTTGAGCCAAATAACTGCACAAATTATAGTGCCAAAAATTTGCAACATATAATAGTGCCAAATATTTTTTGGTGCCAAATATTCATAATAGTTCCAAAAAATAGTGCCAATATATTCATAATAGTGCCAATAATAGCAACAATAATAGCGCCATTTATTCATAATAGCGCCAATATATTTACAGTGCAAAAATAATTGTGCTTAATAATAGCCTCAAATAATAGCACCAAATAATTACGCCAAATAATTGCACCAAATAATTGCGCCAAATAATTGCGCCTAATAACAGCGCCAAATAATAGCGGCATATAATAGCGTCAAATATCTTTTGGCGGAAAATATATAAATAGCGCCAATTTATTGTACCAAATAATTGCACCAAATAATTGCGCAAAATACTTACGCCTAACAATAGCGCCATATAAAAGCGCCAAATATTTTTTAGCGCCAAATATTCATAATACTACCAAATAATAGCACCAAATAATAGCACCAATAATAGCATCAAATTATGATGCCAATAATCATGCCAATATTTTGTGATATTATTTTGCGCCAAATTATAGCGCCAATATTTAAACATTCGATAATCGCGCCAATAAAAGCACCAATAACAGCACCAATAAGAGCACCAATATATTCATAGCGCCATTTAATAGCGCCAAATTATAGCACTATATAATAGCACCAAATATTAGTGCCATATAATAGCCCCATATAATAGAGAAAATCAAAGCGCCATATAATTGCGCCAAATATAATAGCGCCAAATAATAGCGGCAAATATTATTTGACCCCAAATAATATCACCAAATATAATAGCGCCAAATAATAGCGGCATATATTATTTGACCCCAAATAATAGTGCCAAAAAATAGCACCAATATTTTAACATTTATTAATAGTACCAAATATTCATAATATCTCTAATATATTAATAGAAGAAAATAATTGTGCCTAATAATAGTGCCAAATAATAGCGCTAAATAATTTTTCCAAATAACTGCACCAAATAACTGCGCCAAATAATAGCACCATATAATAGCACCAATTATTTTTTGGCGCCAAATATTAATAATAGCGCCAAAAAATAGCACCATATAATAGCGCCAAATATTTTTTGGCGCCAAATATTAATAATAGCACCAAAAAATAGTGCCAATAATAGTGTCAAATTATGGTGCCAACAATCGCACCAATATTTGGCGCCAATATTTGGCGCAATTATTTTGCGCCAAATAATAGCACCAATATTTAAACATTCTATAATAGCACCAATAAAATTGCCAATAACAGCACCAATAATAGCGCCATTATAGAGCGCCAATAATATCGCCAATATATTCATAGCGCCATTTAATTGCACCAAATAATAGCTCTATATAATTGCGCCAAATATTGGCCCCATATAATAGCCCCATATAATAGCGCCAAATAATAGCGTCATATAGTAGCACCAAATATAATAGCGCCAAATAATAACACCAATATATAGCGCCAATAATATCACCAATATATTCATAGCTCCAAATATTCATAATAGTGCCAAAAAAGCGCCAAATAATTGCGCCAATATTTTAACATTCAATAATAGCACCAAATATTCATAATAGCGCTAATATTTAAACATTCAATATACTTTCAGTGTTATTTTAACATTCAATATAATAACGCCAAATATATTTTCAGTGTTATTTTAATATTCATAATAGCACCAAAATTTTAATAGCACAATTATTTTAATAGCGCCAATAATAACACCAAATAATTGCGCCAAATATTATTTGGCGCGAAATAATAGCGCTAAATAATAGCGACAATATTTTAACATTCATTAATAGCGCCAAATATTCATAATAGCGCTAATATATTAATAGAGGCAAATAATTGCGCCAAATAATAGGGCCAAATAATTCAGCCAAATAACTATGCCAAATATCTCCGCCAAATAATAGCGCCAAATATTTGTTGGTGCCAAATATTCATAATAGCGCCAAAAAATAGCACTAAAAAATAGCGTCATATAATAGCGCCAATATATTCATAGCACCAAATAATAGCACCAATATATTCATAATAGCACCAATATATAATAGCGCTAAATAATAGCCCCAGTATATTCATAATAGTGCCAATAATAGCGCCAATATATTCATAGCACCATTTATTCATAATAGCGGCAATATATGTATAGCCCCAAGTAATTGTGCCTAATAATAGCAACAAATAATTACGCCAAATAATTGCACCAAATAATAGCGCCAATATTTTAACATTCATTAATATCTCCATATATTCATAATAGCGCCAATATATTAATAGCGCCTAATAATAGCGCCAAACAATTGCGCCAAGTAACTGTGCCAAATAAGAGCGCCAAATAATAGCGCCAATTAATAGCGCCAAATAATAGCGCCAAATAATAGCGCCAAATAATAGCGTCATATAATAGCGCCAAATATTTTTTGGCGCCAAATATTCATAATAACGCCAAAAAATAGCGCCAAAAAATAGCACCAATAATAGCGCCAATATATTCGTAGCGCCAAATAATAGCGCCAATATATAATTGCACCTAATAATAGAGCCAAATAATAGCGCCAAATAATAGCACCAAATATTTTCTCCAAATAACTGCGCCAAATAATAGCGCCATATAATAGCGCCAAATATTTTTTGGCACCAAATATTCATAATAGCGCCAAAAAATAGTGCCAAATAATAGCGCCAATAATAGCACCAAATAATAGCGCCAATATATTCATAGCGCCAATATATTCATAATAGTGGCAATTTATAATAGCGCAAAATAATAGTGTCAATATATTCATAATAGTGCCAATAATAGCGTCAATATATTCATAGCGCCATTTATTCATAATAGTGCCAATATATTTATAGCGCCAAATAATTGCGCCTAATAATATCATCAAATAATAGCGCCAAATAATTGCGCCAAATAATTGTGGCAAATAATAGCGCCGATATTTTAACATTCATTAATAGCACCAAATATTCATAATAGCGCCAATATATTAATTGAGCAAAATAACTGCGCCTAATAATATCGCCAAATAATAGGGCCAAATAATAGGGCCAAATAATAGCGCCAAATATTTGCGCCAAATAATACCGCCAAATAATAGTGCCATATAATGGCGCCAAATATTTTTTGGCACCAAATTTTCATAATAGCGCCAAAAAATATCGTCAATAATATCGCCAAAAAAATAGCGCCAAAATAATAGGTCCAAATAATTGGGCCAAATAATTGCGCCAAATATTTGCGCCAAATAACTGCGCCAAATAATAGTGCCAAATATTTTTTGGCGCCTAATATTCATAATAGCGCCAAAAAATAGCGCCAAAAAATAGTGCCATATAATAGCGCCAATAATAACGCCAAATAATAGCGCCAATATATTCATAGCGCCAAATAATAGCGCCAATATATTAATAATAGCGCCAATATATAATAGCGCCTAATAATAGCGCCAAATAATTGAGCAAATTGTTTGTGCCAAATAACTGCGCCAAATAATAGCGCCAAATAATATCGCTAAATAATAGTGCCATATAATGGCACCAAATATTTTTTGGCACCAAATATTCATAATAGTGCGAAAAAATAGCGCCAAATAATAGCGCCAATATATTCATAATAGCACCAATATATAATAGCGCCAATATATTCATAATAGTGCCAATAATAGTGCCAATAATAGTGCCAATATATTTATAGCTCCATTTATTCATAATAACGCCAATATATTTATGGCGCAAAATAATAGAGGTAAATAATATCCCCAAATAATAGCGCCAAATAATTGCGCAAAATAATTGCACCAAATAATTGTGCCAAATAATTGCGTCTAATACAAGCGCCAAATAATAGCACCATGTAATAGCGCCAAATATTTTTTGGTGCAAAATATATAAATAACACCAATATATTCCACCAAATAATTGCGCCAAATAATTGCACCAAATAATTGCACCAAATAATTGCGCCTAATAATAGCGCCAAATAATAGCACCATCTAATAGTGCCAAAAAAAATTTAGCGCCAAATATTCATAATAGCGCCAAATAATAGCGCCAATAATAGCTTCAAATTATGGCGCCAATAATCACACCAATATTTGGCGCCAATACTTGGCGCTATTATTTTGCACCAAATAATAGCGCCAATATTTAAACATTCAATAATAGTGCCAATAAAAGCGCTAATAAGAGCACCAATAATAGCGCCAATAATGACGCCATTTTATAGCGCCAATTTTAGCACCAATATATTCATAGAGCCATTTAATAGCACCATATAATTGCGGAAAATATTGGTGCCATATAATAGCGCCATATAATAGCGCCAAATAATAGCGACATATAGTAGAGCCAAATAAAATAGCGCCAAATAATAGCGCCATTATAGCGCCAATAACATCACCAATATATTCATAGCGCCATTTAATAGGGCCAAATAATAGCGCCATATAATAGCGCCAAATATTTGCGCCATATAATAGTGCTATATAATAGCGTCTTATAATCGCTCCAAATAATAGCGCCATATAATAGCGCCAAATAATAGCGCCAAATAATTTTGCTAAATATTTGGTGCCAAATATTCATAATTGCGCCAAATAATAGCGCTAAGAATGATGCCAAATAATAGAGCCAAATATTCATAATAGCACCAAATAATAGCGCCAAATTATAGCGCCAATAAAAGAGCAAAATAATTGCGCCAATATTTGGCGCCAATAATATTTGGCGCTATTATTTGGCGCGAAATAATAGGGCCAATATTTTAACATTCAATAATAGCACTAAATATTCATAATAGTGCAAATATTTTAAAATTCAATATATTTTTAGTGTTATTTTAACATTCAATATAATAGCGCCAAATATATTTTCAGTTTTATTTTAATATTCATAATAGCCAAAATTTTAATAGTGCCAATATTTTAATAGTCTTAATAATAGTGCCAAATAATAGCGCCAAATATTATTTGACACCAAATAATAGCGCCAAAAAATAGCGCCAGTATTTTATCATTCATTAATAGCACCAAATATTTATAATAGCTCCAATATATTAATAGCGTAAAATAATTGCGCCTAATAATAGTTCCAAATAATAGCGCCAAATAATTGGGTCAAATAACTGCGCCAAATAACTGGGCCAAATAATAGCGCCCTATAATAGCGCCCTATAATAGCGCCAAATATTTTTTGGCGCCAAATATTCATAATAGTGCAAAAAAATAGCGCCAAAAAATAGTGTCATATAATAGCACAAAATATTTTTTGGCGCCAAATATTCATAATAGCGTCAAATAATAGCACCAAATAATAATGCCAATAAAAACATCAAATTATGGCGCCAATAATCGCACCGACATTTGGCACAAATATTTGGTGCCAATATTTGGCGCCAATATTTGGCGCTATTATTTTGAACCAAATAATAGCGCCAATATTTAAACATTCAATAATAGTGCCAATAACATTGCCAATAACAACACCAATAATAGCGCCATTATATAGCACCAATAATAGCACCAATATATTCATAGCACCATTTAATATCGCCAAATAATTACGCCATATAATAGCGCCCAATATTGGCACCATATAATAGCCCTATATAATAGCACCAAATAAAAGCGCCATATAGTAGCGCCAAATATAATAGCGCCAAATAATAGCACCCATATATAGCGCCAATAATATCGCCAATATATTCATAGAGCCATTTAATAGGGCCAAATAAAAGTGAGATATAATAGCGCCAAATATTAGCGCCATATAATAGCGCCAAATATTAGCGCCATATAATAGCGCGATAGAATAGCGCCATATAATAGCACAAAATAATAGCACCATATAATAGCGCCAAATATAATAGAGCCAAATAATAGCACCAAATAATTTCGCCAAATAATAGCCCCATATATTCATAGTAGCACAAAATATTTTTTGGCACCAAATATTCATAATAGCGCCAAATAATAGCGCCAATAAAAGCGCCAAATAATAGCGCCAATAATAGCACTAATATTTGGTGCTAATAATATTTGGCGCCAATATTTGGCCCTATTAGTTTGCGCCAAATAATAGTGCCAATATTTTAACATTCAATAATAGCGCCAAGTATTCATAATAGAACCAAACTTTTAACATTCAATATACTTTCTATGTTATTTTAACATTCAATATAATAGCACCAAATATATATTCAGTGTTATTTTAATATTCATAATAGCGCCAACATTTTAATAGCGATAATATTTTAATAGCGCCAATAATAAAGCCAAATTATAGCGCCAAATATTATTTGGCGCCAAATAATAGGGCCAAATAATAGCGCCAATATTTTAACATTCATTAATAACGACAAATATTCATAATAGCGCTAATATATTAAAAGCAGCAAATAATTGCGCCTAATAATAACGCCAAATTATAGCGCCAAATAATTAAGCCAAATAACTGCTCCAAATATCTGTGCCAAATAATTGCGCCAAATAATAGCGCCATATAATAGCGCCAAATATTTTTTGGCGCCAAATATTCATAATAGCGCCAAAAAATAGCGCCAAAAAAATAGCGCCATATAATAACGCCAATAATAGGGCCAATAATAGAGCCAATATATTCATAGCGCCAAATAATAGCACCAATATATTCATAATAGCGCCAATATATAATAGTGGTAAATAATAGCCCTAGTATATTCATAATAGTGAAAATAATAGCGCCAATGTATTCATGGCGCCATTTATTCATAATAGCAGTAATATATTTATAGCGCCAAATAATTACGCCTAATAATAGCACCAAATAATTGAGCCAAATAATAGCGCCAATATTTTTACATTCATTAATATCGCCATATATTCATAATAGCGCCAATATATAAATAGCGCCAAATAATTGCGCATAATAATAGCGCCAAAAAATAGCGTCAAATAACTGCGCCAAATAAGAGCGCCAAATAATAGCGCCAAATAATAGTGCCAAATAATAGCGTCATATAATAGCGCCAAATATTTTTTGCCACCAAATATTCATAATAAATTAAAAAAATAGCGTAAAAAAATAGCGCCAAAAAATAGCACCAATAATAGCGCCAATATATTCGTAACGCCAAATAATAGCGCCAAATAATAGTGCCAAATATTTGTGCCAAATAACTGCACCAAATAACAGTGCCTTATAATAGTGCCAAATATTTTTTGGCACCAAATATTCATAATAGCGCCAAAAAATAGTGCAAAAAAAAATAGCGCCAAATAATAGCGCCAATCATAGCGCCAAATAATAGCGCCAATATATTCATAGCGCCAAATAATAGCACCAATATATTCATAATAGTGCCCATTTATAATAGCGCCAATATATTTATAATAGTGCCAATAATAGCGCCAATATATTCATAGCACCATTTATTCATAATAGCGCCTACAAATTTATAGCGCAAAATAATTGTGCCTAATAATAGCGCTAAATAATAGCATCAAATAATTGAGTCAAATAATTGTGCCAAATAAGTGCGACAAATAATTGGTTAAAATAATTGCGCCTAATAACAGCGCCAAATACTAGCTCCATATAATAGCACCAAATATTTTTTGGCGCAAAATATATAAATAGAACCAATATATTTATCCAAATAATTGCAGTAAATAATTGCGCCTAATAATAGCGCCAAATATTTTTTGGCGCCAAATATTAATAATTGACCTAAATAATAGCGCCAATAATAGCGTCAAACTATGGCATCATTAATCACACCAATAAATAATAGCGCCAAATATTAGCGCCATATATTTGGTGTCATATATTCATAATAGTTCCAAATATGTTTTGGCACCAAATATTCATAATTGCGCCAAATAATAGCGCCAATAAAAGCGCCAAGCGCCAATATTTGGGGCCAATATTTGGCAATATTATTTGGCGCCAAATAATAGCGCCAAAATTTTAACATTCAATAATAGCGCCAAATAATCATAATAGCGCCAATATTTTAACATTCAATATATTTTCAGTGTTATTTTAACATTCAATATAATAGCGCCAAATATACTTTTAGTGTTATTTTAAAATTCATAATAGAGCCAATATTTTCATAGTGCCAATATTTTAATAGCGCCAATAATAGCGCCAAATATATTTCCAGTGTTATTTTAATATTCATAATAGCGCTAATATTTTAGTAGCGCTAATATTTTAATAGCGACAATAATAGCGCCAAATAATGGTGCCAAATAATACCGCAAAAAAATAACGCCAATATTTTAACATTTATTAATAGCACCAAATATTTATAATAGTGCCAATATATTAATAGCGGCAAATAATTGCGCTTACTAGTAGCTCCAAATAAAAGCGCCAAATAATTGTGCCAAATAATTGTATCAAATAACTGCACCAAATAATAGCGCCAAATAATAGATTCATATAATAGCGCCAAATATTTTTTGGCGCCAAATATTCATAATAGGGCCAAAAAATAGAGCAAAAAAATAGTTCCATATAATAGTGCCAATTAAAAGCACCAATATATTCATAGCGCCAATATATTAATAATAGCGCCAATATATAATAGCGCCAAATAATAGCGCCAGTATATTCATAATAGTGCCAATATTAGCGCTAATATTTTCATAGTGCCATTTATTCATAATCGCGCCAATATATTTATAGCGACAAATAATTGCGCCTCATAATAGCGCCAAATAGTAGATCCAATTTTTTAACATTCATTAATAGTGCCAAATCTTCCTAATAGCGCCAATATATTAATAGCGCCAAATAATTGCGCTTAACAATAGTGCCAAATAAGGGCGCCAAATAATTGTGCCAAATATTTGCACCAAATAACTGCGCCAAATAATAGCGCCAAATAATACTGCCAAATAATAGCGCCATATAATAGCGCCAAATATTCATAATAGATTCTAAAAATAGAGCCATATAATAGCGCCAAATAATTGCACCAAATAACTGGGCCAAATAATAGCGCCAAATAATACCGCCAAATATTTTTTGGCGCCAAATATTCCTAATAGCGCCAAAAAATAGCGCCAAATAATTTCGCCTAATAATAGTGCCAAATAATAGCGCCATATAATGGCGCCAAATATTCTTTGGTGCCAAATATTCATAATAGAGCCAAATAATAGCGCCAACAATAGCGTCAAATTATGGCGCCAATAATCGCGCCAATATTTGGCATTATTATTTTGCGCCAAATAATTGCGCCAATATTTAAACATTCAATAATAGCACAAATAAAAGCGCCAATAACAGCACCAATAATAGTTCCAATAATGGCGCGAATATATTGCACCAATAATAGCGCCAATATATTCATAGTTCCATTTAATAACACGAAATTATATTGCCATATAATAGCGCCAAATATTAGCGCCATATAATACCGCCATATAATAGTGCCATATAATAGCGCCAAATAACGGCACCAATATATAACGCCAATAATAGCGCCAATATATTCATAGAGCCATTTAATAGGGACAAGAAATAGCACCAAATAATAGCGCCAAATATTATAGCCAAATAATAGCACCAAATATTGGCGCCAAAAATTCGTAATAGCGCCAAATGATAGCACCGAATAATAGCACCAATAATAGCGCCAAATAATAGATCCAAATATTCATAATAGCACCAATATATTTATAGTGCCAAATAATTGCGCCTAATAATAGCGCCAAATAATAGCGCCAAATTATTGCGCCAATATTTTAACATTCATTAATAATGCCAAATATTCATAATAGCACCGATATATTAATAGCGCCAAAGAATTGCGCCTAGTAATAGCGCCAAATAATAGTGCCAAATAATTGAGCAAAATGTTTGTGCCAAATCACTGCGCCAAATAATAGCACCAAATAATACAGCCAAATAATAGTGCCATATAATGCTACCAAATATTTTTGGGTGTGAAATATTCAAAATAGCGCCAAAAATAGCGCCAATAATAGCGCCAATATATTCAAAATAGTGCCAATATATAATAGCACCAATATATTAATAATAGTGCCAATAATAGTGCCAATAATAGCGCCAATATATTCATAGCTCCATTTATTCATAATAGCGCCAATATATTTATGGCGCAAAATAATAGCCCTAAATAATTGCGCCAAATAATTGCGCAAAATAATTGCCCCAAATAATTGTGCCTAATAACAGCACCAAATAATAGCACCATGTAATAGCGCCAAATATTTTTTGGCGCAAAATATATAAATAGAACCAATATATTGCATCAAATAATTGCGCCAAATAATTGCGCCAAATAATTATGCCAAATAATTGCGCCAAATAATTGCGCCATCTAATAGCGCCAAATATTTTTTATCACCAAATATTAAAAATAGCGCCAAATAATACCGCCAAATAATAGCGCCAATAATAGCGTCATATTATGGTGCCAATAATCGTGCCAATACTTGGTGCTATTATTTTTCGCCAAATAATAGCTTCAATATTTAAACATTCAATAATAGCGCCAATAAAAGCGCCAATAACAGCACCAATAATAGCGCCAATAATGGAACCATTATATACCGCCAATAATAACACCAATATATTCATAGCTCCATTTAATAGTGCCATATAATTGCGCCAAATATTAGCATCATATAATAGCGTCATATAATAGCGCCAAATAATAGCGCCATATAGTAGATCCAAATATAATAGCGCCAAATAAGAGTGACATTATAGCGCCAATAATATCACCAATATATTCATAGCGCCATTTAATAGGGCCAAATAATAGCGCCATATAATAGCGCCAAATATTAGCACAATATAATAGCGTGATATAATAGTGCCATATAATGGCGCCAAATAATAGCGCCATATAATAGCACCAAATAATAGCACCAAAAAATTTCTCCAAATAATATCACCAAATATTTGGTGCCAAATATTCATAATTGTGCCAAAAAATAGCCCCAAATAATAGCGCCAATATTGGCGCCAAATAATAGCGCCAAATAATAGCGCCAAATAATAGCGCCAATAAAAGTGCCAAATAATTGTGCCAATAATAGCACCAATATTTGGCGCCAATAATATTTGGCACCAATATTTGGCGCTATTATTTGGCGCCAAATAATAGCGCCAATATTATAAAATTCAATAATAGCGTGAAATATTCATAATAGCGCAAATATTTTATAATTCAATATATTTTCAGTGTAATTTTAACATTTAATATAATAACGCCAAATATATTTTCAGTGTTATTTTAATATTCATAATAGCGCCAATATTTTAATAGCCCCAATAATAGTGCCAAATAATAGATCAAAATATTATTTGACACCAAATAATAGCGCCAAAAAACAGCGCCAATATTTTAACATTCATTAATAGCACCAAATATTCATAATAGCTCCAATATATTAATAGCGGAAAATAATTGCGCCCAATAATACCGCCAAATAACAGCGCCAAATAATTGGTCCAAATAACTGCACCAAATAACGGCGCCAAATAATAGCGCCCTATAATAGCGCCAAATATTTTTTGGCACCAAATATTCATAATAGCGCCAAAAAATAGCGCCATATAATAGTGCAATAAAGCGTCAAATTATGGCGTCAATAATCAAACCAATATTTGCCGCCAATATTTTGTGCTATTATTTTGCGCCAAATAATAGCGCAAATATTTAAACATTCAATAATAGAGCCAATAACATTTCCAATAATAGCACCAATAATAGCGCCATTATATAGCGCAAATATATTTATAGCGCCATTTAATAGCACCATATAATAGAGGCAAATATTGGCGCCATATAATAGCCTCATATAATAGTACCATATACTAGCACCAAATATAATAGTGCAAAATAATAGCACCAATATATAGCACCAATAATATCGCCAATATACTCATAGCCCCAATAAAAGCGCTAAATAATAGCGCCAATAATAGCACTAATATTTGGCGCCAATAGTATTTGGCTCCAATATTTGGCACTATTATTTGGTGCCAAATAATTGCACCAATATTTTACAATTAAATAATAGTGCCAAATATTCATAATAGCGCCAATATATTAACATTCAATATATTTTTAGTGTTATTCTAACATTCAATATAATAGCACGAAATATATTTTCAGTGTTAATTTAATATTCATAATAGCGCCAACATTTTAATAGCGCCAATAATAACGCCAAATAATAGCACCAAATATTTTTTAGTGCCAAATAATAGCGCCAATATTTTAACATTCATTAATAGTGCCAAATATTCATAATAGCGCTAATATATTAATTGCGGAAAATAATTACGCCTAATAATAGCGCCAAATAATAGCGCCAAATAATTAAGTCAAATAACTGCGCCAAATAATAGCGCCAAATAATAGCACCAATATATTCATAATAGCACCAATATATAATAGTGCCAAATAATAGCCCCAGTATATTCCTAATAGTGCCTATAATAGTGCCAATATATTTATAGCGTCATTTATTCATAATAGCGGCAATATATTTATAGCTCCAAACAATTGCGCCTAATAATAGCGCTAAATAATTGCGCCAAATAGTAGTGCGAATATTTTAACATTCATTAATATCACCAAATATTCATAATAGCGCCAATATATTAATATCGCCAAATAATTGCGCCCAACAATTGCGCCAAAAAATAGCGCCAAATATTTTTTGGCGCCAAATATTCATAATAACGCCAAAAAATAGTGCCAAAAAATAGAGCAAAAAATAGCGCCAAAAAATAGTGTCAAATAATAGCGCCAAAAAATAGCACCAATAATAGCGCTAATATATTCGTAGCGCCAAATAATAGCGCCAATATATTCATAATAGCGCCAATATATAATTGCGCCTAATAATAGCGCAAAATAATAGTGCCAAATAATAGCGCCAAATTTTTGCGCCAAATAACTGCGCCAAATAATAGCACCATATAATAGCGCCAAATAATTTTTCGCACCAAATATTCATAATAGCGCCAACAAATAGTGCCAAAAAATAGCGCCAAATAAAAGCGCCAATAATAGCGCCGAATAATAGCGCCAATATATTCATAATAGTGCTAATAATAGTGCCAATATATTCATAGCGCCTTTTATTCAAAATAGCGCCTATATATTTATAGATCAAAATAATTGCGCCTAATAATAGCGCCAAATAATTGACCCAAATAATTGTTCCAAAAAAGTGCGCCAAATATTGCACAAAATAATTGCGCTTAATAATAGGGCCAAATATTTTTTGGTGCAAAATATATAAATAAAACCAATATATTGTGCCAAATAATTGCACCAAATTATTGCACCTAATAATAGCGCCAAATAATAGCGCCAGATATTTTTTGGCGCCAAATCTGAACAATAACGCCAAATTATAGCGCCAAATAATAGCGCCAATAATAGCGTCAAATTATGGCATCAATAATCGCACTAATATTTGGCGCCAAATAAAAGCGCCAATATTTAAACATTCAATAATCGCGCCAATAAAAGCGCCAATAACAGCGCAAAATATTATTTGGCGCCAAATAATAGCATCAACTAATAGCGCCAAATAACAGCACCAATATTTTAACATTCATTAATAGCACCAAATATTCATAATAGTGCCAATATATTAATAGCAGCATAT
The DNA here is from genome assembly GCA_963277665.1 of Viscum album. Lineage (NCBI taxonomy): Eukaryota > Viridiplantae > Streptophyta > Magnoliopsida > Santalales > Viscaceae > Viscum > Viscum album. The sequence goes on from OY728127.1 coordinate 903,320,566, forward strand.
AATTACGGCTAATAATAGCGCCAAATAACTGCACCAAATAATAGTGCCAAATAATAGCGCCAAATATTTTTTGGCGCCTAATATTCACAATAGCGCCAAAAAATAGTGTCATATAATAGCGCCAATAATAACGCCAAATAATAGCACCAATAATAGCGCCAATATATTCATATTGCCAAATAATAGCGCCAATATATTAATAATAGCGCCAATATATAATAGCACCAAACAATAGTGACAGTATATTCATAATAGTGCCAATATTAGCGCCAATATATTCATAGCGCCATTTATTCATAACAGCACCAATATATTTATAGTGCCAAATAATTGTGCCTAATAATAGCGCCAAATAATAGCGCCAAATAATTGTGCCAAATAATAGCGCCAATATTTTAACATTTATTAATAGCGCCAAATATTCATCATAGCACCGATATATTAATAGTGCCAAAAAATTGCGCCTAGTAATAGCGCCAAATAATAGCGCCAAATAATTGAGCCAAATGTTTGCGACAAATAATTGCGCCAAATAATAACGCCAAATAATATGGCAAAATAATAGTGCCATATAATGGTGCCAAATATTTTTTGGCACCAAATATTCATAATAGCACAAAAAAATAGCGCAAAAAATAGCACAAAAAAATTGCGCCAATATATTCATAGCGCCAAATAATAGCGCCAATATATTCATAAGAGTGCCAATATATAATAGCGCAAATATATTCATAATAGTGCCAATAATAGTAACAATAATAGCGCCAATATATTCATAATAGCGCCTATATATTTATAGCGCCAAATAATAGCGCCAAAAAATAGCCCCAAATAATAGTGCCAAATAATTGCGCAAAATAATTTCGCCAAATAATTGTACCAAATAATTGTGCCTAATAACAGCGCCAAATAATAGCACCATGTAATAGTCCCAAATATTTTTTGGCGCAAAATATATAAATAGCACTAATATATTGCACCAAATAATTGCGCCAAATAATTGCACCAAATAATTGCACCAAATAATTGCACCTAATAATAGCGCCAAATAATAGCGCCATGTAATAGCGCCAAATATTTTTAGCGCCAAATTATGGTGCCAATAATCGCGCCAATATTTGGTGCTATTATTTTGTGCCAAATAATAGCGTCAAATTATGGCGCCAATAATCACACCAATATTTGGCGCTATTATTTTGTGCCAAATACTAGCACCAATATTTAAACATTAAATAATAGTGCCAATAAAAGTGCCAATAACAGCGCCAATAATAGCGCCAATAATGGCGCCATTATATAGCGCCAATAATAGGACCAAAATATTCAAAATGCCATTTAATAGTGCCATATAATAGCGCCAAATATTGGTGCCATATAATAGTGCCATATAATAGCGCCAAATAATAGCGCCATATAGTAGAGCCAAATATAATAGCGCCAAATAATAGCGCCATTATAGCGCCAATAATATCGCCAATATATTCATAGCGCCATTTAATAATGCCAAATAATAGCGCCAAATATTATCGCCATATAATAGCGCGATATAATAGCGCTATATAATCGCGCCAAATAATAGCGTCGTATAATAGTGCCAAATAATAGCACCAAATAATAGCGCCGAATAATTTCGCCAAATAATAGCAACAAATATTTGGTGCCAAATCTTCATAATTGCGCCAAATAATAGCGCAAATAATAGCGCCAATAATGGCGCCAAATAATAGTGCCAAATATTCATAATAGCTTCAAATATTTGGCGCCATATATTCATAATAGCACCAATATATAATAGCGCCAATATATTCATAATAGTGCCAATAATAGTGCCGATAATAGTGCCAATATATTTATAGCTCCATTTATTCATAATAACGCCAATATATTTATGGCGCAAAATAATAGAGCTAAATAATATCCCCAAATAATAGCGCCAAATAATTGCACAAAATAATTGAACCAAATAATTGTGCCAAATAATTGCGTCTAATACAAGCGCAAAATAATAGCACCATGTAATAGCGCCAAATATTTTTTGGTGCAAAATATATAAATAACACCAATATATTCCACCAAATAATTGCGCCAAATAATTGCACCAAATAATTGCACCAAATAATTGCACCTAATAATAGCGCCAAATAATAGCACCATCTAATAGTGCCAAAAAACATTTAGCGCCAAATATTCATAATAGCGCCAAATAATAGCGCCAATAATAGCTTCAAATTATGGCGCCAATAATCACACCAATATTTGGCGCCAATACTTGGCGCTATTATTTTGCACCAAATAATAGCGCCAATATTTAAACATTCAATAATAGTGCCAATAAAAGCGCTAATAAGAGCACCAATAATAGCGCCAATAATGACGCCATTTTATAGCGCCAATTTTAGCACCAATATATTCATAGAGCCATTTAATAGCGCCATATAATTGCGGAAAATATTGGTGCCATATAATAGCGCCATATAATAGCGCAAAATAATAGCGACATATAGTAGAGCCGAATAAAATAGCGCCAAATAATAGCGCCATTATAGCGCCAATAACATCACCAATATATTCATAGCGCCATTTAATAGGGCCAAATAATAGCGCCATATAATAGCGCCAAATATTTGCGCCATATAATAGTGCTATATAATAGCGTCTTATAATCGCTCCAAATAATAGCGCCATATAATAGCGCCAAATAATAGCACCAAATAATTTTGCTAAATATTTGGTGCCAAATATTCATAATTGGGCCAAATAATAGCGCTAAGAATGGCGCCAAATAATAGAGCCAAATATTCATAATAGCGCCAAATAATAGCGCCAAATTATAGCGCCAATAAAAGAGCAAAATAATTGCGCCAATATTTGGCGCCAATAATATTTGGCGCTATTATTTGGCGCGAAATAATAGGGCCAATATTTTAACATTCAATAATAGCACTAAATATTCATAATAGTGCCAATATTTTAAAATTCAATATATTTTCAGTGTTATTTTAACATTCAATATAATAGCGCCAAATATATTTTCAGTTTTATTTTAATATTCATAATAGCCAAAATTTTAATAGTGCCAATATTTTAATAGTCTTAATAATAGTGCCAAATAATAGCGCCAAATATTATTTGACACCAAATAATAGCGCCAAAAAATAGCGCCAGTATTTTATCATTCATTAATAGCACCAAATATTCATAATAGCTCCAATATATTAATAGCGTAAAATAATTGCGCCTAATAATAGTTCCAAATAATAGTGCCAAATAATTGGGTCAAATAACTGCGCCAAATAACTGGGCCAAATAATAGCGCCCTATAATAGCGCCCTATAATAGCGCCAAATATTTTTTGGCGCCAAATATTCATAATAGCGCAAAAAAATAGCGCCAAAAAATAGTGTCATATAATAGCACATTATATTTTTTGGCGCCAAATATTCATAATAGCGTCAAATAATAGCGCCAAATAATAATGCCAATAAAAACATCAAATTATGGCGCCAATAATCGCACCGACATTTGGCACAAATATTTGGTGCCAATATTTGGCGCCAATATTTGGCGCTATTATTTTGAACCAAATAATAGCGCCAATATTTAAACATTCAATAATAGTGCCAATAACATTGCCAATAACAACACCAATAATAGCGCCATTATATAGCACCAATAATAGCACCAATATATTCATAGCACCATTTAATATCGCCAAATAATTACGCCATATAATAGCGCCCAATATTGGCACCATATAATAGCCCTATATAATAGCACCAAATAAAAGCGCCATATAGTAGCGCCAAATATAATAGCGCCAAATAATAGCACCCATATATAGCGCCAATAATATCGCCAATATATTCATAGAGCCATTTAATAGGGCCAAATAAAAGTGAGATATAATAGCGCCAAATATTAGCGCGATAGAATAGCGCCATATAATAGCTTAAAATAATAGCACCATATAATAGCGCCAAATATAATAGAGCCAAATAATAGCACCAAATAATTTCGCCAAATAATAGCCCCATATATTCATAGTAGCACAAAATATTTTTTGGCACCAAATATTCATAATAGCGCCAAATAATAGCGCCAATAAAAGCGCCAAATAATAGCGCCAATAATAGCACTAATATTTGGTGGTAATAATATTTGGCGCCAATATTTGGCACTATTAGTTTGCGCCAAATAATAGTGCCAATATTTTAACATTCAATAATAGCGCCAAGTATTCATAATAGAACCAAACTTTTAACATTCAATATACTTTCTGTGTTATTTTAACATTCAATATAATAGCACCAAATATATTTTCAGTGTTATTTTAATATTCATAATAGCGCCAACATTTTAATAGCGATAATATTTTAATAGCGCCAATAATAAAGCCAAATTATAGCGCCAAATATTATTTGGCGCCAAATAATAGGGCCAAATAATAGCGCCAATATTTTAACATTCATTAATAACGACAAATATTCATAATAGCGCTAATATATTAAAAGCAGCAAATAATTGCGCCTAATAATAACGCCAAATTATAGCGCCAAATAATTAAGCCAAATAACTGCTCCAAATATCTGTGCCAAATAATTGCGCCAAATAATAGCGCCATATAATAGCGCCAAATATTTTTTGGCGCCAAATATTCATAATAGCGCCAAAAAATAGCGCCAAAAAAATAGCGCCATATAATAACGCCAATAATAGGGCCAATAATAGAGCCAATATATTCATAGCGCCAAATAATAGCACCAATATATTCATAATAGCGCCAATATATAATAGTGGTAAATAATAGCCCTAGTATATTCATAATAGTGAAAATAATAGCGCCAATGTATTCATGGCGCAATTTATTAATAATAGCGGTAATATATTTATAGCGCCAAATAATTGCGCCTAATAATAGCACCAAATAATTGAGCCAAATAATAGCGCCAATATTTTTACATTCATTAATATCGCCATATATTCATAATAGCGCCAATATATTAATAGCGCCAAATAATTGCGCATAATAATAGCGCCAAAAAATAGCGTCAAATAACTGCGCCAAATAAGAGCGCCAAATAATAGCGCCAAATAATAGTGCCAAATAATAGCGTCATATAATAGCGCCAAATATTTTTTGCCACCAAATATTCATAATAAATTAAAAAAATAGCGTAAAAAAATAGCGCCAAAAAATAGCACCAATAATAGCGCCAATATATTCGTAACGCCAAATAATAGCGCCAAATAATAGCGCCAAATATTTGTGCCAAATAACTGCGCCAAATAACAGTGCCCTATAATAGTGCCAAATATTTTTTGGCACCAAATATTCATAATAGCGCCAAAAAATAGTGCAAAAAAAAAATAGCGCCAAATAATAGCGCCAATCATAGCGCCAAATAATAGCGCCAATATATTCATAGCGCCAAATAATAGCACCAATATATTCATAATAGTGCCCATTTATAATAGCGCCAATATATTTATAATACTGCCAATAATAGCGCCAATATATTCATAGCACCATTTATTCATAATAGCGCCTACATATTTATAGCGCAAAATAATTGTGCCTAATAATAGCGCTAAATAATAGCATCAAATAATTGAGTCAAATAATTGTGCCAAATAAGTGCGACAAATAATTGCTTAAAATAATTGCGCCTAATAACAGCGCCAAATACTAGCTCCATATAATAGCACCAAATATTTTTTGGCGCAAAATATATAAATAGAACCAATATATTTATCCAAATAATTGCAGCAAATAATTGCGCCTAATAATAGCGCCAAATATTTTTTGGCGCCAAATATTAATAATTGACCTAAATAATAGCGCCAATAATAGCGTCAAACTATGGCATCATTAATCACACCAATAAATAATAGCGCCAAATATTAGCGCCATATATTTGGTGTCATATATTCATAATAGTGCCAAATATGTTTTGGCACCAAATATTCATAATTGCGCCAAATAATAGCGCCAATAAAAGCGCCAAGCGCCAATATTTGGGGCCAATATTTGGCAATATTATTTGGCGCCAAATAATAGCGCCAAAATTTTAACATTCAATAATAGCGCCAAATAATCATAATAGCGCCAATATTTTAACATTCAATATATTTTCAGTGTTATTTTAACATTCAATATAATAGCGCCAAATATATTTTTAGTGTTATTTTAAAATTCATAATAGAGCCAATATTTTCATAGTGCCAATATTTTAATAGCGCCAATAATAGCGCCAAATATATTTCCAGTGTTATTTTAATATTCATAATAGCGCTAATATTTTAGTAGCGCTAATATTTTAATAGCGACAATAATAGCGCCAAATAATGGTGCCAAATAATACCGAAAAAAAATAACGCCAATATTTTAACATTTATTAATAGCACCAAATATTTATAATAGTGCCAATATATTAATAGCGGCAAATAATTGCGCTTACTAGTAGCTCCAAATAAAAGCGCCAAATAATTGTGCCAAATAATTGTATCAAATAACTGCACCAAATAATAGCGCCAAATAATAGATTCATATAATAGAGCCAAATATTTTTTGGCGCCAAATATTCATAATAGGGCCAAAAAATAGAGCAAAAAAATAGTTCCATATAATAGTGCCAATTAAAAGCACCAATATATTCATAGCGCCAATATATTAATAATAGCGCCAATATATAATAGCGCCAAATAATAGCGCCAGTATATTCATAATAGTGCCAATATTAGCGCTAATATTTTCATAGTGCCATTTATTCATAATCGCGCCAATATATTTATAGCGACAAATAATTGCGCCTCATAATAGCGCCAAATAGTAGATCCAATTTTTTAACATTCATTAATAGTGCCAAATCTTCCTAATAGCACCAATATATTAATAGCGCCAAATAATTGCGCTTAACAATAGTGCCAAATAAGGGCGCCAAATAATTGCGCCAAATATTTGCACCAAATAATTGCGCCAAATAATAGCGCCAAATAATACTGCCAAATAATAGCGCCATATAATAGCGCCATATAATAGCCCCAAATATTCATAATAGATTCTAAAAATAGAGCCATATAATAGCGCCAAATAATTGCACCAAATAACTGGGCCAAATAATAGCGCCAAATAATACCGCCAAATAATAGCGCCATATAATAGCGCCAAATATTTTTTGGCGCCAAATATTCCTAATAGCGCCAAAAAATAGCGCCAAATAATTTCCCCTAATAATAGTGCCAAATAATAGCGCCATATAATGGCGCCAAATATTCTTTGGTGCCAAATATTCATAATAGAGCCAAATAATAGCGCCAACAATAGCGTCAAATTATGGCGCCAATATTTGGCATTATTATTTTTGCGCCAAATAATTGCGCCAATATTTAAACATTCAATAATAGCGCAAATAAAAGCGCCAATAACAGCACCAATAATAGTTCCAATAATGGCGCGAATATATTGCACCAATAATAGTGCCAATATATTCATAGTTCCATTTAATAACACGAAATTATATTGCCATATAATAGCGCCAAATATTAGCACCATATAATACCGCCATATAATAGTGCCATATAATAGCGCCAAATAACGGCACCAATATATATCGCCAATAATAGCGCCAATATATTCATAGCGCCATTTAATAGGGACAAATAATAGCACCAAATAATAGCGCCAAATATTATAGCCAAATAATAGCACCAAATATTGGCGCCAAAAATTCGTAATAGCGCCAAATGATAGCACCGAATAATAGCACCAATAATAGCACCAAATAATAGATCCAAATATTCATAATAGCGCCAATATATTTATAGTGCCAAATAATTGCGCCTAATAATAGCGCCAAATAACAGCGCCAAATTATTGCGCCAATATTTTAACATTCATTAATAATGCCAAATATTCATAATAGCACCGATATATTAATAGCGCCAAAGAATTGCGCCTAGTAATAGCGCCAAATAATAGTGCCAAATAATTGAGCAAAATGTTTGTGCCAAATCACTGCGCCAAATAATAGCACCAAATAATACAGCCAAATAATAGTGCCATATAATGCTACCAAATATTTTTTGGTGTGAAATATTCAAAATAGCGCCAAAAATAGCGCCAATAATAGCGCCAATATATTCATAGCGCCAAATAATAGCGCCAATATATTCAAAATAGTGCCAATATATAATAGCACCAATATATTAATAATAGTGCCAATAATAGTTCCAATAATAGCGCCAATATATTCATAGCTCCATTTATTCATAATAGCGCCAATATATTTATGGCGCAAAATAATAGCCCTAAATAATTGCGCCAAATAATTGCGCAAAATAATTGCCCCAAATAATTGTGCCTAATAACAGCACCAAATAATAGCACCATGTAATAGCGCCAAATATTTTTTGGCGCAAAATATATAAATAGAACCAATATATTGCATCAAATAATTGCGCCAAATAATTGCGCCAAATAATTACGCCAAATAATTGCGCCAAATAATTGCGCCATCTAATAGCGCCAAATATTTTTTATCACCAAATATTAAAAATAGTGCCAAATAATACCTCCAAATAATAGCGCCAATAATAGCGTCATATTATGGTGCCAATAATCGTGCCAATACTTGGTGCTATTTTTTTTCGCCAAATAATAGCTTCAATATTTAAACATTCAATAATAGCGCCAATAAAAGCGCCAATAACAGCACCAATAATAGCGCCAATAATGGAACCATTATATACCGCCAATAATAACACCAATATATTCATAGCGCCATTTAATAGTGCCATATAATTGCGCCAAATATTAGCATCATATAATAGCGTCATATAATAGCGCCAAATAATAGCGCCATATAGTAGATCCAAATATAATAGCGCCAAATAATAGTGACATTATAGCGCCAATAATATCACCAATATATTCATAGCGCCATTTAATAGGGCCAAATAATAGCGCCATATAATAGCGCCAAATATTAGCACAATATAATAGCGTGATATAATAGTGCCATATAATGGCGCCAAATAATAGCGCCATATAATAGCACCAAATAATAGCACCAAAAAATTTCTCCAAATAATATCACCAAATATTTGGTGCCAAATATTCATAATTGCGCCAAAAAATAGCCCCAAATAATAGCGCCAATATTGGCGCCAAATAATAGCGCCAAATTATAGCGCCAAATAATAGCGCCAATAAAAGTGCCAAATAATTGTGCCAATAATAGCACCAATATTTGGCGCCAATAATATTTGGCACCAATATTTGGCGCTATTATTTGGCGCCAAATAATAGCACCAATATTTTAAAATTCAATAATAGCGTGAAATATTCATAATAGCGCAAATATTTTATAATTCAATATATTTTCAGTGTAATTTTAACATTCAATATAATAACGCCAAATATATTTTCAGTGTTATTTTAATATTCATAATAGCGCCAATATTTTAATAGCCCCAATAATAGTGCCAAATAATAGATCAAAATATTATTTGACACCAAATAATAGCGCCAAAAAACAGCGCCAATATTTTAACATTCATTAATAGCACCAAATATTCATAATAGCTCCAATATATTAATAGCGGAAAATAATTGCGCCCAATAATACCGCCAAATAACAGCGCCAAATAATTGGTCCAAATAACTGCACCAAATAACGGCGCCAAATAATAGCGCCCTATAATAGCGCCAAATATTTTTTGGCACCAAATATTCATAATAGCGCCAAAAAATAGCGCCATATAATAGTGCAATAAAGCGTCGAATTATGGCGTCAATAATCAAACCAATATTTGTCGCCAATATTTTGTGCTATTATTTTGCGCCAAATAATTGCGCCAATATTTAAACATTCAATAATAGAGCCAATAACATTTCCAATAATAGCACCAATAATAGCGCCATTATATAGCGCAAATATATTTATAGCGCCATTTAATAGCACCAAATAATAGCACCATATAATAGAGGCAAATATTGGCGCCATATAATAGCCTCATATAATAGTACCATATACTAGCACCAAATATAATAGTGCAAAATAATAGCACCAATATATAGCACCAATAATATCGCCAATATACTCATAGCCCCAATAAAAGCGCTAAATAATAGCGCCAATAATAGCACTAATATTTGGCGCCAATAGTATTTGGCTCCAATATTTGGCACTATTATTTGGTGCCAAATAATTGCACCAATATTTTACAATTAAATAATAGTGCCAAATATTCATAATAGCGCCAATATATTAACATTCAATATATTTTTAGTGTTATTCTAACATTCAATATAATAGCACGAAATATATTTTCAGTGTTAATTTAATATTCATAATAGCGCCAACATTTTAATAGCGCCAATATTTTAATAGCGCCAATAATAACGCCAAATAATAGCACCAAATATTTTTTAGTGTCAAATAATAGCGCCAATATTTTAACATTCATTAATAGTGCCAAATATTCATAATAGCGCTAATATATTAATAGCGGCAAATAATTACGCCTAATAATAGCGCCAAATAATAGCGCCAAATAATTAAGTCAAATAACTGCGCCAAATAATAGCGCCAAATAATAGCACCAATATATTCATAATAGCACCAATATATAATAGTGCCAAATAATAGCCCCAGTATATTCCTAATAGTGCCAATAATAGTGCCAATATATTTATAGCGTCATTTATTCATAATAGCGGCAATATATTTATAGCTCCAAACAATTGCGCCTAATAATAGCGCTAAATAATTACGCCAAATAGTAGTGCGAATATTTTAACATTCATTAATATCACCAAATATTCATAATAGCGCCAATATATTAATATCGCCAAATAATTGCGCCCAATAATTGCGCCAAAAAATAGCGCCAAATATGTTTTGGCGCCAAATATTCATAATAACGCCAAAAAATAGTGCCAAAAAATAGAGCAAAAAATAGCGCCAAAAAATAGTGTCAAATAATAGCGCCAAAAAATAGCACCAATAATAGCGCCAATATATTCGTAGCGCCAAATAATAGCGCCAATATATTCATAATAGCGCCAATATATAATTGCGCCTAATAATAGCGCAAAATAATAGCGCCAAATAATAGCGCCAAATATTTGCGCCAAATAACTGCGCCAAATAATAGCACCATATAATAGCGCCAAATAATTTTTCGCACCAAATATTCATAATAGCGCCAACAAATAGTGCCAAAAAATAGCGCCAAATAAAAGCGCCAATAATAGCGCCGAATAATAGCGCCAATATATTCATAATAGTGCTAATAATAGTGCCAATATATTCATAGCGCCTTTTATTCAAAATAGCGCCTATATATTTATAGAGCAAAATAATTGCGCCTAATAATAGCGCCAAATAATTGACCCAAATAATTGTTCCAAAAAAGTGCGCAAAATATTGCACAAAATAATTGCGCTTAATAATAGGGCCAAATATTTTTTGGTGCAAAATATATAAATAGCACCAATATATTGTGCCAAATAATTGCACCAAATTATTGCACCTAATAATAGCGCCAAATAATAGCGCCAGATATTTTTTGGCGCCAAATCTGAACAATAACGCCAAATTATAGCGCCAAATAATAGCGCCAATAATAGCGTCAAATTATGGCATCAATAATCGCACTAATATTTGGCGCCAAATAAAAGCGCCAATATTTTAACATTCAATAATCGCGCCAATAAAAGCGCCAATAACAGCGCAAAATATTATTTGGCGCCAAATAATAGCATCAACTAATAGCGCCAAATAACAGCACCAATATTTTAACATTCATTAATAGCACCAAATATTCATAATAGTGCCAATATATTAATAGCAGCATATAATTACGCCTAATAATAGCGCCAAATAACTGCACCAAATAATAGTGCCAAATAATAGCGCCAAATATTTTTTGGCGCCTAATATTCACAATAGCGCCAAAAAATAGTGTCATATAATAGCGCCAATAATAACGCCAAATAATAGCACCAATAATAGCGCCAATATATTCATATTGCCAAATAATAGCGCCAATATATTAATAATAGCGCCAATATATAATAGCACCAAACAATAGTGACAGTATATTCATAATAGTGCTAATATTAGCGCCAATATATTCATAGCGCCATTTATTCATAACAGCACCAATATATTTATAGTGCCAAATAATTGTGCCTAATAATAGCGCCAAATAATAGCGCCAAATAATTGTGCCAAATAATAGCGCCAATATTTTAACATTTATTAATAGCGCCAAATATTCATCATAGCACCGATATATTAATAGTGCCAAAAAATTGCGCCTAGTAATAGCGCCAAATAATAGCGCCAAATAATTGAGCCAAATGTTTGCGACAAATAACTGCGCCAAATAATAACGCCAAATAATATGGAAAAATAATAGTGCCATATAATGGTGCCAAATATTTTTTGGCACCAAATATTCATAATAGCACAAAAAAATAGCGCAAAAAATAGCGCAAAAAAATTGCGCCAATATATTCATAGCGCCAAATAATAGCGCCAATATATTCATAAGAGTGCCAATATATAATAGCGAAAATATATTCATAATAGTGCCAATAATAGTGCCAATAATAGCGCCAATATATTCATATCTCCATTTTTTCATAATAGCGCCTATATATTTATAGCGCCAAATAATAGCGCCAAAAAATAGCCCCAAATAATAGTGCCAAATAATTGCGCCAAATAATTTCGCCAAATAATTGTACCAAATAATTGTGCCTAATAACAGCGCCAAATAATAGCACCATGTAATAGTGCCAAATATTTTTTGGCGCAAAATATATAAATAGCACTAATATATTGCACCAAATAATTGCGCCAAATAATTGCACCAAATAATTGCACCAAATAATTGCGTCTAATAATAGCGCCAAATAATAGCGTCATGTAATAGCGCCAAATATTTTTAGCGCCAAATTATGGTGCCAATAATCGCGCCAATATTTGGTGCTATTATTTTGTGCCAAATAATAGCGTCAAATTATGGCGCCAATAATCGAGCCAATATTTGGCGCTATTATTTTGCGCCAAATACTAGCAACAATATTTAAACATTAAATAATAGTGCCAATAAAAGTGCCAATAACAGTGCCAATAATAGCGCCAATAATGGCGCCATTATATAGCGCCAATAATAGGACCAAAATATTCAAAATGCCATTTAATAGTGCCATATAATTGCGCAAAATATTGGCGCCATATAATAGTGCCATATAATAGTGCCAAATAATAGCGCCATATAGTAGAGCCAAATATAATAGCGCCAAATAATAGCGCCATTATAGCGCCAATAATATCACCAATATATTCATAGCGCCATTTAATAATGCCAAATAATAGCGCCAAATATTATCGCCATATAATAGCGCGATATAATAGCGCCATATAATCGTGCCAAATAATAGCGTCGTAAAATAGTGCCAAATAATAGCACCAAATAATAGCGCCGAATAATTTCGCCAAATAATAGCACCAAATATTTGGTGCCAAATCTTCATAATTGCGCCAAATAATAGCGCAAATAATAGCGCCAATAATGGCACCAAATAATAGTGCCAAATATTCATAATAGCTTCAAATAATTGGCGCCATATATTCATAGTAGCACCAAATATTTTTTGGCACCAAATATTCATAATAGCGCCAAATAATAGCGCCAAATTATAGCGCCAATAAAAGTGCCAAATAATTGTGCCGATAATAGCGCCAATAATATTTAGCGCCAATATTTGGCGCTATTATTTGGCGCCAAATAATAGCGCCAATATTTTAACATTCAATAATAGCGCTAAATATTCATAATAGCGCCAATATTTTAAAATTCAATATATTTTCAGTGTTATTTTAACATTCAATATAATAGCGCCAAATATATTTTCAGTGTTATTTTAATATTCATAATAGCGCCAATATTTTAATAGCGCCAATATTTTAATAGCGCCAATATTTTAATAGCCCCAATAATAGTGCCAAATAATAGCGCCAAATATTATTTGACAACATATAATAGCACCAAAAAATAGCGCCAAAAAATAGCGCCAATATTTTAACATTCATCAATAGCACCAAGTATTCATAATAGCTCCAGTATAATAATAGCGGTAAATAATTGCGCCTAATAATAGTGCCAAATAATAGTGCCAAACAATTGGGCCAAATAATTGCACCAAATAATTGTTCCAAATAATAGCTCCAAATATTTTTTGGCGCCAAATATTCATAATAGCGCCAAAAAATAGTGTCATATAATAGCGCCAAATATTTTTTGGCGCCAAGTATTCATAATAGCACCAAATAATAGCGCCAATAATAGCGTCAAATTATGGTGCCAATAATCGCACGAATATTTGGCGCCAATATTTGGCGCTATTATTTTAGGCCAAATAATAGCGCCAAAATTTAAACATTCAATAATAGTGCCAATAACATTACCAATAACAGCACCAATAATAGCTCCAATAATAGCGCCAATATATTCATAGTGCCATTTAATAGCGCCAAATAATAGCGCCATATAATTGCGCCAAATATTGGCGCCATATAATAGCCCCATATAATAGCGCCAAATAATAGCGCCAAATAATAGCGCCATATAGTAGAACCAAATATAATAGCGCCAAATAATAGTACCAACATATAGAGCCAATAATATCGTCAATATATTCATAGCGCCATTTAATAGGGCCAAATAATAGCGCCATATAATAGCACGATATAATAGCGCCATATAATAGCACCAAATAATAGCGTCATATAATAGCGCCAAATATAATAGAGCCAAATAATAGCGCCTAATAATTTCGCCAAATAATAGCGCCATATATTAATAGTAGCGCCAAATATTTTTTGGCACCAAATATTCATAATAGCACCAAATAATAGCGCCAAATTATAGCGCCAATAAAAGCGCCAAATAATAACACCAATAACAGCACTAATATTTGGCGCCAATAATATTTGGCGCTATTATTTGGCGCCAAATAATAGCGCCAATATTTTAACATTTAATAATAACGCCAAATATTCATAATAGCACCAATATTTTAAAATTCAATATACTTTCAGTGTTATTTTAACATTCAATATAATAGCGCCAGATATATTTTCAGTGTTATATTAATATTCATAATAGCGCCAACATTTTAATTGCACCAATATTTTAATAGCGCCAATAATAGCGCCAAATAATAGCACCAAATATTATTTGGCGCCAAATAATAGCGCCAAATAATAGCGTTAATATTTTAACATTCATTAATAGCGACAAATATTCATAATAGCGCTAATATATTAATAGCGGGAAATAATTGTGCCTAATAATAGCGCCAAATAATAGCGCCAAATAATTAAGCCAAATAATTGCACCAAATATCTGCGTCAAATAATAGCGCCAAATAATAGCCCCATATAATAGCGCCAAATATTTTTTGGTGCCAAATATTCATTATAGCGACAAAAAATAGTGCCAAAAAATAGCGCCATATAATAGCGCCAATAATAGCACCAGTATATACATAGCGCCAATAATAGCGCCAATATATTCATAGCACCAATAATAGCACCAGTATATTCATAGCGCCATTTATTCATAATAGCGGTAATATATTTATAGTGCCAAATAATTGCGCCTAATAATATCGACAAATAATTGCGCCAAATAATAGAGCCAATATTTTTACATTCATTAATATCACCAAATATTCATAATAGCGCCAATATATTAATAGCGCCAAATAATTGTGCCTAATAATAGTGCCAAAAAATAGTGCCAAATAACTACACCAAATAAGAGCGCCAAATAATAGCGACAAATAATAGCATCATATAATAGCGCCAAATATTTTTTGGCACCAAATATTCATAATAACGCCAAAAAATAGTGCCAAATAATAGCGCCAAATAATAGTACCAAAAAATAGCACCAATAATAGCGCCAATATATTCGTAGCGCCAAATAATAGCGTCAATATATTCATAATAGCGCCAATATATAATTGCACCTAATAAGAGCACTAGATAATAGCGCCAAATAATAGCGCTAAATATTTACGCCAAATAACTACGCCAAATAATAGCATCGTATAATAGTTCTAAATATTTTTTGGCACCAAATATTCATAATAGCTCCAAAAAATAGTGCCAAAAAATAGCGGCAAATAATAGAGCCAATCATAGCGCCAAATAATAGCGCCAATATATTCATAGCGCCAAATAATAGCGCCAATATATTCATAATAGTGCCAATTTATAATAATGCCAAATAATAGCGCCAATATATTCATAATAGTGCCAATATATTCATAGAGCCATTTATTCATAATAGCGCCTATATATTTATAGCGCAAAATAATTGTGCCTAATAGTAGAGACAAATAATAGCGCCAAATAATTGAGCCAAATAATTGTGCCAAATAAGTGCGCCAAATAATTGCTTAAAATAATTGCGTCTAATAACAGCGCCAAATACTAGCTCCATATAATAGCGCCAAATATTTTTTGGTGCAAAATATATAAATAGCACCTATATATTGCGCCAAATAATTGCACCAAATAATTGCGCCTAATAATAGCGCTAAATATTTTTTGGCGCCAAATATTAATAATAGCGCAAAATAATAGCGCCAAATAATATAGCCAATAATAGCATCAAATTATGGCATCAATAATCGCGGCAATATTTGGCGCCAATATTTTGCGCCAAATAATAGCGCCAATATTTGAACATTCAATAATCGCGCCAATCAAAGCGCCAATAATAGCACCAATAATAGTGCAAATAATGGCACCAATATATCGTGCCAATAATTGCGCCAATATATTCATAGCGCCATTTAATAGCGCCAAATAGTAGCACCATTTAATAGCACCAAATATTAGTTCCATATAATAGTGTCATATAATAGTGCCATATAATAGCGCCAAATAATAGCGCCATATAATAGCACCAAATATAATATCTCCAAATAATCACACCAATATATAGCACCAATATATTCATAGCACCATTTAATAGGGCCAAATAGTAGTATCATATAATACTTCCAAATATTAGGGCCATATAATAGGGCCATATAATAGTACCAAATAATAGCGCCAAATATAATAACGCCAAATAATAGCACCAAATAATAGCGGCAAATAATGTCACCAAATAATAGCGCCAAATATTTGCCGCCAAATATTTATAATAGCGCCAAATAATAGTGCCAATAATAGCACAAAATAATAGAGCCAAATATTCATAATAGCGCCAATTATTCGACACCATATATTCATAGTAGTGGCAAATATTTTTTGGCACCAAATATTTATAATAGCGCCAAATAATAGTGCCAAATTATAGCTCCAATAACAACGCCAAATAATAGCACCAACAATAGCATCAATATTTGGCGCCAATAATATTTGGCGCAATTATTTGGCGCTATTATTTGGCACCAAATATTAGCGCCAATATTTTAAACATCAATTATAGCGCCAAATATTCATAATAGCACCAATATTTTAACATTCAATATATTTTCAGTGTTATTTTAACATTCAATATAATAGTACCAAATATTTTTTCTGTGTTATTTTAATATTCATAATAGCGCCAATATTTTAATAGCGCCAATATTTTAATAGCACCAGTATTTTCACATTCATTAATAGCGCCAAATATTCATAATAGTTCTAATATATTAATAGCAGAATAAAATTGTGCCGAATAACTGCGCCAAATAATAGCGCCAAATAATTGAGCCAAATATTTGCGCCAAATAATTGCCCCAAATAATTGTGCCAAATAACAGCACCAAATAATAGCTCCATATAATAGCACCAAATATTTTTTGGTGAAAAATATATAAATAGCGCCAATATATTCATTGCGCCCAATAATTGCACCAAATAATTTCGCCAAATAATTGCGCCAAATAAATGCGCCAAATAATTGCGCCAAATAATAGCACAAAATAATTGCGCCAAATAGAAGCGCCATATAATAGCGCCAAATATTTTTTTTTGGCGTAAAATATAAAAATAACACCAATATATTCATAGCACCAAATAATTGCGCCAAATAATTGCACCTACCAATAGCGCCAAATAAGTACGAAAAAATAATTTCGCCTAATAACAACGGCACATAATAGTGCCATATAACAGCACCAAATATTTTTTGGCGCAAAATATATAAATAGCGCCAAATAATTGCACCAAATTTTTAAGCCAAATAACAGCGCCAAATAATACCGTCATATAATAGCGCCAAATATTTTTTGGCGCCAAATATTCATATTAGCGCCAAAAAATAGCGTCATATAATAGCGCTAAATAATTGCGCCGAATAATAGCACCAAATAATAGCGCCATATAATAGTGCCAAATATTTTCTCGCGCCAAATATTCATAATCGTACCAAATAATAGCGCCAAAATAATAGCGCCAAAATAATAGCGCCAAATAATAGCGCCAATAATAGCGTCAAATTATGGCGCCAATAATCGCGCCAATATTTGGTGCTATTATTTTGCGCCAAATAATAGTGTCAAATTATGGCGCCAGTAATCGCGCCAATATTTGGTGTTATTATTTTGCGCCAAATAATAGCGTCAATATTTTAACATTAAATAATAGCGCCAATAAAAATACCAATAACAGCACTAATAATAGCGCCAATAATAGCGCCAATATATAGCGCCAATAATAGTGCAAAAATATTCACAGCGTCATTTAATAGCGCCAAACAATAGCGCCATATAATAGCGCCAAATATTAGTGCTATATAATAGGGCCATATAATAGCGTCATATAATAGCGCCAAATAATAGCGCCATATAATAACACCAAATATAATAGCGCCAATATATATTTCCAATAATAGCGCCAATATATTCATAGCGCCATTTAATTGGGCCAAATAATAGCGTCATATAATAGCGGCAAATATTAGCGCTATATAATAGTGCCAAATATTAGGACCATATAATAGCGCCAAATAATAGTGCCATATAATAGCGTCAAATATAATAGCGCCAAATAATAGTGCCAAATAATAGCGCCAAATAATATCGCCAAATAATAGCACCAAATATTTGGCGCCAAATATTCATAATATCGCCAAATAATAGTGCCAAATAATAGCACCAATAATATCACCAAATAATAGAGCCAAATATTCATAATAGCGCCTAATATTTGGCGCTGCCAAATATTCATAATAGCGCCAAATAATAACGCCAAATTATAATGCCAATAAAAGCGCCAAATAATAACACCAATCATAGCACCAATATTTGGCACCAATATTTGGCACCAATAATATTTGGCGCCAATATTTGGTGCCAGTATTTGGCGCTATTATTTGGCGCCAAATAATAGCGCAAATATTTTAACATTCAATAATAGCGCCAAATATTCATAACAGCGCCAATATTTTAACATTCAATATATTTTCGGTGTTATTTTAACATTCAATATAATAGCGCCAAATATATTTTCAGTGTTATTTTAATATTCATAATAGCACCAATATTTTAATAGCGCCACTATTTTAATAGCGCCAATAATAGCACCAAATAATAGCACCAAATATTATTTTGCACCAAATAATAGCGCCAAATATTATTTTGCGCCAAAAAATAGTGCTTATATTTTAACATTAATTAATAGCGCCAAATATTCATAATAGAGCCAATATATTAATAGAGGCAAATAGTTGTGCCTAATAACTGCACCAAATAATAGCGCCCAATTAATAGCGCCAAATAATAGTGTCATATAATAGCACCAAATATTTTTAGGCGCCAAATATTCATAATAGCGCCAAAAAATTGCGAAAAAAATGGCACCATATAATAGCGCCAATAATAGCACCAAATAATAGCGCCAATATATTCATAGTGCCAAATAATAGCGCCAATATATTCATAATAGTGGAAATATATTATAGCATCAAATAATAGCACCAGTATATTCATAATAGTGCCAATAATAGCGCCAATATATTCATAGTGCCATTTATTCATAATAGCGCCAATATATTTATAGCGTAAAATAATTGTGCCAAATAATAGCACCAAATAAAAGCGCTAGATAATAGCGCCAAATAATTGTGCCAAATAATTGCGCCAAATAATTGCGCAAAATAATTGCGCCTAATAACAGCGCCAAATAATAGCACCATATAATAGCGCCAAATATTTTTTGGCGCAAAATATATAAATAGCGCCAATATATTGAGCCAAATAATTGCGCCTCATAATACCGCCAAATAATAGTGCCAAATATATTTTGGTGCCAAATATTTATAATAGCGCCAAATAATGGCGCTAAATAATAGCGTCAAATAATAGTGCCAATAATAGCGTCAAATTATGGCTCCAATAATCACGCCAATATTTGGCACCAATATTTGGCGCCAAATAATAACGTCAATATTTAAACATTCAATAATAGCGCCATTAAAAGCGCCAATAAGAGCACCAATGATAGTGCCAATAATAGCGCCAATACATAGGGCCAATAATAGTGCCAATATATTCATAGCGCTATTTAATAGCACCAAATAATAGCGCCATATAATAGCGCCAAATATTAGCACCATATAATAGCACCATATAATTGCTGCAAATAATAGTTCTATATAATTGCTGCAAATAATAGTTCCATATAATAGCGCCAAATAATTACCCAAATATATAGGGCCAATATATTCATAGCACCATTTAATAGGGCCAAATAATAGCACCATATAATAGCGCCAAATATTAGCGCCATATAATAACGCCATATAATAGCACCAAATAATAGCGCCATATAATAGAGCCAAATATAATAACGCCAAATAATAGCGCCAAATAATAGCACTAAATAATATCGCCAAATAATAGCACCAAATATTTGGCGCCAATTATTCATAATAGCGCCAAATTATAGGGCCAATAATAGCGCCAAATAATATCGCCAAATAATAGCGCCAAATATTTGGCGCCAAATATTCATAATAGCACCAAATAATAGTGCCAAATATTTATAATAGCGCCAAATATTTGTCTCCATATATTCATAGTAGTGCCAAATATTTTTTGGCGCCAAATATCCATAATAGCGCCAAATTATAGAGCCAAATTATAGCGCCAATAAAAGCGCCAAATAATAGCGCCAATATTTGGAACCAATAATATTTGGTGCCAATATTTGGTGCTATTATTTGGCGCCAAATAATAGCGCCAATATTTTAACATTCAATAATATCGCCAAATATTCATAATAGCGCCAATATTTTAACATTCAATATATTTTCAGTGTTATTTTAACATTCAATATATTAGAGCCAAATATATTTTCAGTGTTATTTTACTATTCATAATAGAACCAATATTTTAATAGCGCCAATATTTTAATAGCACCAATAATAGCGCCAAATAAGAGCGCTAAATATAATTTGGCACCAAATAATAGCGTAAAATAATAGTGCTAAAAAATAGCACCAATATTTTAACCTTCATTAATAGCGCCAAATATTCATAATAGCGCCAATATATTAATAGCGGCAAATAACTGCGCCTAATAATAGCGCCAAATAATACCGCTAAATAATTACGCCAAATATTTTTTACTGCCAAATATTCATAATAGCCCCAAAAAATAGCGCAAAAAATAGCGCCAAATAATAGCGCCAATCATAGCGCCAAATATTAGCGCCAATAATAGCGCTAATATATTCATAGTGCCAAATAATAGCACCAATATATTCATAATAGCGCCAATATATTGTAACGCCAAATAATAGCGTCAGTATATTCATAATAGTGCCAATAATAGCGCCAATAATAGTGCCAATATATTCATAGCGCCATTAATTCATAATAGCGCCGATATATTTATAGCGCCAAATAATTCCGCCTAATAATAGTGCCAAATAATTACGCCAAATAATTGCTCCAAATAATAGTGCCAATATTTTAACATTCAATAATAACACCAAATATTCATAATAGCCCCAATATATTAATAGCGCCAAATAAGTAAGCCTAATAATAGCGCCAAATAATAGCACCAAATAAGTGCGTTAAATATTTGAGCCAAATAACTGTGCCAAATAATAGCGCCAAAAAATAGCAACATATAATAGCGCCAAATATTTTTTGGTGTCAAATATTCATAATAGCGCCAAATAATAGTGCCAATATATTCATAATAGCACCAATATATAATAGCGCCAAAAAATAGCACCAATTTATTCATAATAGTGCCAATAATAGCGACAATAATAGCACCATTTCTTCATAATAGCGCCAATATATTTATAGTGCAAACTAATTGCGCTTAATAATAGCCTCAAATAATAGCACCAAATAATTGTGCCAAATAATTGCGCCAAATAATTGCGCCAAATAATTGCGCCAAATAATTGCGTCAAATAATAGCGGCATAGAATAGCGCCAAATATATTTTGGCGGAAAATATATAAATAGCTGTAAAGACCCTTAAATTTCAAGGAATTTTTTTTTTAATTTTCTTTGGAATTTTACAAGAACGTAGCGTCTGACGGCACCTGATTCTGAGGCCTGGTGTGCCCGGAATCATTTTCCGAAGTTTGGCTCGGGTACGTTCAGTGAACGGACGAGCGGGTTTTTCTAGCTTTTTGAACCGGTGCCCGGAATCGAATTCCGAGGGCACCGATGGAATCACAGAGCCGGTACTTGCTTAGAAACGCCTCTTCCGGAGTTCCGTTTTCTTGGGTGTGGTTTTTAATTTTCGGACTTAAAGTTAAGAAATAAAATAATTGTACGACAAACTTTATTTTATTTCACTTAAGCCACTTGGAATCCACTTGAAGCCGCTTAAAGCAGCTTAGGCAGAGTTGATGCGGATAGGGTGCTATCCAAAAATATCCTACCCTCTTGGTAGGATATTTGTGAGGTGGGACCCGCACGAGCCCCACCGTTTCTTTTCCGCTAAGTAACGCACCCGCGAAAACCCGTCATTATGAAAGTCAACTGGCGCGTTTTCTTAAATTCTTAACGCACCATTTAATTGGGCGGTTTTATTCGTTGAATTAAATGGGCAGTTTCTTTCATTAAATTAATTCTACGAATTAATGGGTCGTTACTTACCTTTTTTTCGTTTGTTGGCGTAATAATAAAATAATACCAACGCCGACATTTGGAGGATTACACGTTGAGAGGCTTTTGACAGAAGTTCTTGTGCCTTCACCCTTCTTCACGAAGAACGCGAAGAATGCGAAGAACATGAAGAACGCGAAGAACGCCAGCCTCCGATGAAGAACACCGAACCCGCGGAGATCGACGACGCGACGCTGTGTGTCGCGGTGCCGACGTTTCCTTTCCTGCAACGTTCTTCTGCGACGTCTCTTCCTCCGCAACGAAATATTCGATCAGCTTTTTGAGGTAAGAGACTTCGTGTTTCTTTTAAAACTCCTTTGTGGTTTTTAACAATGCACATATTTAATTATTATTAATTAAATATTTTTGTTCATGAACCTCGGAGTTCATCGACGCGACACCCTTCCGCGACGACGTGACGCCTCCCGCAACGTGACGATCGCCTCCTTCCGTGGCGATCAAGTTCCGTGAAGAACGCGCGTGCGACGACTTGACAAGGTAGGGATTTTATTTTGGAAATTCCTTTTTATTCCCAGGATCGTTTCTTTTAAAATAAAAAACCCAGATTCTTATGAACAATTTTATTTTATTAAAATTGTTTTTGGATATGTTGTTTTGTCCTCCCGATTGATACCGTCTAACGCGGAGGGTGTGGGACAAACGAACACGGCCCGACAACCCTCCGCCATTCTTAGTTGATTTGCGGATTTGGCGGGCGACGAAAAAACGTGATGCAAGGACGATTTGATGATCCCGCAGTGAAGAACGGATCCTGAGAGGAACAGTGGTGCAGACGGGAAGGAAAACGGACCACCGGAGCAACTCCGGTGGCCCGCGGAAGTCTTCGGCGGCGGCCAGTGGACCCGTGGCCGCGTGGGTCCGGCTCGCACGCACGGGGCCTGGCGACATGCCGCGTCCGCTGATTCAGCGTGGCCCCTTGAGGGCCACGACTTCCTCAACCCGTGGGGGCGGCGCCCCACGGCTGCCGCGCTCGGCCGCTCGGCCGAGCCGAGCCAGGCCGATCCGACCGGCCGGGCCGCGCCCTGGCCGGACCGGACCGGGTCCAGCCGGGTCGGACCGGGTCGGGTCGGCCCGGTTTGGGTCGGCCCGGTTTGGGTCGGCCCGGTTCGGCCAACCCAGGGGGGATGGGTCGGGCCGGGTCGGCCCGGGCCCGGACCCCCCTCGAACCGATTCGGTCTTTTTCCCGTAACATGAGCTACGGGCCTCCGAACGATGTTCCGTCAGCGGCAACACGATCCTTGGATTGAGACGGTCGTTTAGGTATATTACACTCAGGGTTTCGGAATACTTTATGTTCAGTCGGGTTGGTTCGTACACGAGACCAACCGGGGCCTCGGAGCGGAAACGCTCATATCTTGAGCTACGGACATCCGATTGACGTTCTGTCAGCTTTGGTGGATTTCTATAAGTGAGACTGATCTTTTGGAATAATCCTCCTGAATATTGGATGTAGATGGAGTATTGTAGGGCTGGTTTTGCCTTAAAAATCAACCGGGCGCCTGGGACGAAAAAGCCAATAACTCTCAGACCGAGCGTCTGATTGACGCGCCGTCTGCGACGTTGAGTTCCTGTTGGCAATACGGAACTTTTGGATACATCAACCTCAGACTTTGTGTCGGTTGATGTATCAGCCTCTCGGCTCGTGGAGCGGACCCTCCCGAACGAGCTTGCTGTGTGCGGGAACCCCAATGTTGGCTGCGACTTCGACGACGACGACTATACAGATATCCTCAGTGGATTCGAATGCGACGATGATGAAAACATTACGGGAACCCTCCGTGTCTTCGGTAGAGACCACTACGGTACATCTTGGGATACATCAACTCCAGACTACATGTCAGTTGATGCATCGACTTCTTAGCTCGTGGAGTGGATCCTCCCGAGATGAGCATGCTGTGTGCGGAAACCCTAGAGCCGGTTGAGACTTGACGAATGCTGATCTAACGACTCAGTGTGTTACGGATAACACGACAGAGGTGTGCTTGGTTGTAGTGGCACAGGGGAGCGCTTGGTTGTAGCGGCAGACCCACGACAGCCCACCGAGCGACGGGGCCTTGGTGCGGGGCTCCTTCTCAGTAGAGGCACCGGCGGTACCATTACCCGTCGAGCCACCGATGCTTCCCGCCACGACTGCTGACGATGCACATCACCTTGGAGCTCTGTATGAGTTCCAGCACCAGCGACCACCCAGGTTTCGTTGGGAGAGGGACCCTCAGGTTGCCGAGGACTGGCTGGAGGTGGTCGTACGAGTTTTCAGATTAGTGAGGACACCAGCAGATCTTATGGTGGTCCTTACAGCGAGCCTCCTGCACGCAGCAGCGGGCCGATGGTGGAGCTTGATGCTCTAGGTGCACGACAAGGCATCTCTTCTCTGGACGGACTTCGAGAGCCTCTTCCGCTTAGAGTTCGTCCTGGCCACCCTCTGTGTGGTGCGCATTCAGGAGCTACTACGGCTGCGACAGGGCAGCATGACAGTAGCCCAGTACGTGGCGAGGTTTACTAATCTCTCGCGCTAATCCACAGATATGGTACGGGACCCGTTCTTCTGGGCCCGGACCTTCGAGCAGGGACTGAGGCACAAGATCAGGGCTTCGATGATCTCCCTCAACATTCTGACATAGGCAGGGGTGTTGGAGCGAGCCCTCTTAGTGGAGAGTTTCCTTGTTGAGCAGTCTCCAGCAGCAGGTCCCACCACTGGCCGACATGCGGCAGAGTCTTCTGCAGCGGGCAGTAGACAGATGACGTAGGGGTCCAAGAGGACTAGACCTATAGGTGGTCGACAGCATGACTCTGGATCGTTTGTGAGAGGCACTCGTGGTGGACAATGACTTACCATGAGAGGTCAGTGTTACTCCGGCGACGGGATTGGTCACATGGCTCGTGACTGTCCGACCCACCATACAGATGACCAGCAAATGAACGAAGGACCCCCCAGGAAGAGGCAGAGGTTCGATCAGGGTGGGTCGCAAGGAGCAGGCGGCCATGGAAGGGGAGCTGGCCATGCAGCTGGAGGTGGACGACGCTTCGTGGTGTTGCCGCCACCACCACCAGGAAGTCTACCCCGACCGCAGGGAGTTGGTGGACATGCGATAGCTCAGCTTTAGACAGCTGAGGCCTTCGATCCTGGAGCTCTGGGAGCAGATGGACAGGATCAGAACTAGTGGATACGTCTTTTGTACTTCTAGTTCCTTGTTGCTATGGTGTAGTGTCTTTGTATTATTTGTTGCAATAATAAAATACGCATAACTAGGTGATGTTTTTATTCCTGTCCTCTTTTGTGTTGTACTAAGAGGTTCTGGTTTAGACTGTTGACTTGACCCTCACTTGTGAGACATCTACTGGAGGAGACCCAGTTACCACACACTAATGCCGACAGTGTGACTCAACCCTTGGAGGCGAGAGTAACGGTTGGATCTCTTGGTAGTAGCGTCGAGGCCTTACGACATCATCCTTGGTATGGATTAGTACCATCCATGTCGGGATTGACTGTATTAGGCAAAGGAAGTGGTTCATCTAGGGGATGAGACCAGATTTCTCTTATCGGCAGAGAAGAAATATTAGCAGCTCTTGTGGGCCTAGAGTTGGTCTAGGCCACGACAGAGAAGATCCAGGTCATCCAGGAGCGGATGAGGACAGCTCAGAGCCAACAATAGTCTTTTACTGACAGGAGGTGGAGGCCACTAGAGTTCGAGGATGGTGACCACGTCTTCTTGTGGGTCTCACCTCGACGAAGATTATGGAGGTTTGGCCGAAGCGGCGAGTTGTCTCCACACTTCATCGGACCCTTCCAAGTCCTTAGAAGGATTGTCAAGGTGGCTTATTGCCTAGCTCAACCACCACAGTTGCGCTGGGTGTACGACGTCTTCCACGTATCTCAGCAGAGGAGATACGTGCACGACCCAACGTCAATCTTTGACCATGAAGAGCTGGTCTTTGGTAATGGGGTGACTTTTGCGGAGGTCCCAGTGGAGATCGAGGATCGACAGGAGTGGGTCCTACGTGGAGGATCAATTCCTCTAGTGCGCTTTAGATGGCAGCTCAGGAACCTCCAGGAGAGTACTTGGGAGCAGGAGGCTCAGATATGTGCTCAGTACCGCCTTTGTATCCCTAAGTTTGTGGTGAAGCTTTACGGGGACGTAAAGCACTATGGTGGGAGTAATGTAAAGACCCGTAAATTTCAAGGAATTTTTTTTCTTAATTTTCTTTGGAATATTACAAGAACGCAGCTTCTGACGACACCTGATTCCGAGGCCCGGTGTGCTCGGAATCATTTTCCAAAGATTGGCTCGGGTACGTTCAGTGAACGGACGAGCAGGTTTTTCTAACTTTTGAACCGGTGCCCAGAATCGAATTCTGAGGGAACCAATGGAATCGCAGTGCCGGTACTTGCTTAGAAACGCCTCTTCTGGAGTTTCTTTTGCTCAGGTGTGGTTTTTAATTTTCGGGCGTAATATTAAGAAATAAAATAATTGTACGGCAAACTTCATTTTATTTCACTTAAGCCACTTGGAATCCACTTGAAGCCACTTAAAGCGGCTTAGGCTGAGTTGATGCAGATAGAGTTCTATCCAAAAATATCCTACCCTCTTGGTAGGATATTTGTGAGGTGGGACTCGCCCGAGCCCCACTGTTTCTTTTCCGCTAAGTAACGCACCCACGAAAATCCGTCATTATGAAAGTGAACTGATGCGTTTTCTGAAATTCTTAACGCACAATTTAATTGGGCAGTTTTATTCGTTGTATTAAATGGGTAGTTTCTTTCGTTAAATTAATTCTACGAATTAATGGGTCGTTACTTACCTATTTTTCGTTTGTTGGCGTAATAATATAATAAGACCAACGCCAACATTTGGAGGATTACACGTTGAGAGGATTTTGACAGATGTTCTTGTGCCTTCACCCTTTTTCATGAAGAATATAAAGAACGTGAAGAACGCCGGCCTCCGATGTAGAATGCCGAACCCGCGGAGATCGACGACGCGACGTCGTGTGCCGCGACGCCGACGTTTCCTTTCCTGCAACGTTCTTCTGCGACGTCTCTTCCTCCACAACAAAATCTTCGATCAGCTATTTGAGGTAAGAGACTTTAGGTTTCTTTTAAAAATCCTTTGTGGTTTTTAACAATGCACAGATTTAATTATTATTAATTAAATATTTTTGTTAATGAACCTCGGAGTTCATCGACGTGACACCCTTCCGCGACGACGCGACGCCTTCCGCGACGTGACGATCGCCTCCTTCCGCGGCAATCATGTTCCGCAAAGAACGCGCGTGCGACGACTTGACAAGGTAGGGATTTTATTTTGGAAATACCTTTTTATTCCCGGGATCGTTTCTATTAAAATAAAGAACCCGGATTCATTTGAACAATTTTATTTTATTAAATTTTTTTTGATATGTTGTTTTATCCTCCCAATCGATACCGTCTAACGCGGAGGGTGTGGGCCAAACGAACACGGCCCGACAACCCTACGCCGTTTTTCGTTGTTTTGCGGATTTGGTGGGCGACGACAAAACGTGACGCAAGGGCGATTTGATGATCCCGTAGTGAAGAACGGAACCAGGGAGGAACAGCGGCGCAGATGGGAAGGAAAACAGACCACCGGAGCAACTCCGATGGCCCGTGGATGTCTCTGGCGGCGCGGGTCGCCGGCGCGGCGGTGTCGGCCAGTGGAACCACGGCCGCGCAGTTCCGGCTCGCACGCACGGGACGCGGCGACATGCTACGTCCGCTGATCCAGCACGACCCCTCGAGGGGCCGCGGCTTCCTCAACCCACGGGGGCGACGCCCCACAGCTGCCGTGCTCGTCCGCCGAAACGCGATCCTTGGATCGAGATGGTCATTTTGGTATATTACACTCAAGGTTTCGGAATACTTTAGGTTTGGTCGGGTTGGTTCGTACACGAGACCAACCGGGCCCTCGGAGCGGAAACGCTCATATCTTGAGCTACAGTTGTCCGATTGACGTGCCGTCGACTTTGGTGGATTTCTATAAGTGAGACTGATCTTTTGGCATAATCCGCCTGAATATTGGATGTAGGTGGAGTACAGTCGGGTTAGTTTTGCCTTAAAAATCAACCGGGCGCCTGGGACGAAAAAGCCAATAACTCTCAGACCGGGCGTCCGATTGACGCGCCGTCTGTGACGTTGAGTTCCTATTGGCAATACGGAACTTTTGGATACATCAACCTCGGACATTGTGTCAGTTGATGTATCAGCCTCTCGGCTCGTGGAGCGGACCCTCCCGAATGAGCTTGCTGTGTGCGGGAACCCCAGTGCTGGCTGCGACTTCGACGACGACGACTATACAGAGATCCTTAGTGGATTCGACTGCGACGATGATGAAAAAATTACCGGAACCCTCCGTGTCTTTGGCATTGACCACTACGGTACATCTTGGGATACATCAACTCCGGACTACATGTCAGTTGATGCATCGACCTCTTAGCTCGTGGAGTGGATCCTCCCGGGACGAGCATGCTGTGTGCGGAAACCCTAGAGCCGGTTGAGACTTGACGAATGCTGATCGAACGACTCAGTGTGTTAAGGATAACACGACATAGGTGCACTTGGTTGTAGCGGCATAGGGGAGCGCTTGGTTGTAGCGGCAGACCCACGACAGCCCACCGAGCGACGGGGCCTTGGTGCGGGGCTCCTTGTCAGTAGAGGCACCGGCGGTACCATTACCCGTCGAGCCACCGATGCTTCCCGCCACAACCGCTGACAATGCACGTCGCCTTGGAGCTCTGCATGAGTTCCAGTGCCAGCGACCACCCAGGTTTCATGGGGAGACGGACCCTCAGGCAGTTGAGGACTGGCTGGAGGCGGTCGTACGAGTTTTCAGATTAGTGAGGACACCAGCAGATCTTATGGTGGTCCTTATAGCGAGCCTCCTGCATGCAGCAGCGGGCCGATGGTGGAGCTTGATG
Organism: Viscum album; assembly: GCA_963277665.1. Taxonomy (NCBI): domain Eukaryota; kingdom Viridiplantae; phylum Streptophyta; class Magnoliopsida; order Santalales; family Viscaceae; genus Viscum; species Viscum album. The sequence goes on from OY728127.1 coordinate 903,350,681, forward strand.
CTCCAGGTGCACGAAGAGGCATCTCTTCTCTGGACGGACTTCGAGAGCCTTTTCCGCTCAGAGTTCGTCCTGGCCACCCTCCGTGCGGTGCGCATTCAGGAGCTACTACGGCTGCGACAGGGCAGCATGACAGTATCCCAATACGCGGCGAGGTATACTAATCTCTTGCGCTAATCCACAGATATGGTACAGGACCCTTTCTTCCGGGCCCGGACCTTCGAGCAGGGACTGAGGCACGAGATCAGGGCTTCGATGATCTCCCTCAACATTCCGACACCGACAGGGGTGTTGGAGCGAGCCCTCTTAGTGGAGAGTTTCCTTGATGAGTAGTCTCCAACAGTAGGACCCACCACTGGCCGACATGCGGCAGAGTCTTCTGCAGCAGGCAGTAGACAGATGATGCAGGGGTCCAAGAGGACTAGACCTATAGGTGGTCGACAGCATGACTCTGGATCATTTGTGAGAGGCACTCGGGGTGGACAACGACTTACCATGAGAGGGTAGTGTTACTCCTGCAACGGGATTGGTCACATGGCTCGTGACCGTCCGACCTGCCATACAGATGACCAGCAGATGAACGAAGGACCCCTCCAGGTAGAGGCAGAGGTTCGATCAGGGTGGTCCGCAAGGAGAAGGCGGCCATGGAAGGGGAGCTGGCCATGCAGCTGGAGGTGGATGACGCTTCGTGGTGTTGCCGCCACCACCACTAGGAGGTCTACCCCGACCGCAGGGAGTTGGTGGACATGCAAGAGCTCAGCTTCAGACAGCTAAGGCCTTCGATCCTGGAGCTCTGGGAGCAGATGGACAAGAGCAGAACTAGTGGATACGTCTTTTTTACTTCTAGTTCCTTGTTGCTATGGTGTAGTGTCTTTGTATTATTAGTTGTAATAATAAAAGACGCATAACGTGGTGATGTTTTTATTCCTGTCCTCTTTTGTGTTGTACTAAGAGGTTCTGGTTTAGACTGTTGACTTGACCCTCACTTGTGAGACATCTACTGGAGGAGACCCAGTTACCACACACTGATGCCGACAGTGTGACTCAACCCTTGGAGGCGAGAGTAACGGTTGGATCTCTTGGTAGTAGCATCGAGGCCTTACGACGTCATCCTTGGTGTGGATTAGTACCATCCATGTCGGGATTGACTGTATTAGGAAAAGGAAGTGGTTCATCTAGGGGATGGGACCAGATTTATCTTATCGGCAAAGAAGAAATCTTAGCAGCTCTTGTGGGACCAGAGATGGTCCAGGCCACGACAGAGAAGGTCCAGGTCATCCAGGAGCGGATGAGGACAGCTCAGAGCCAACATTAGTCTTTTACTGATAGGAGGCGGAGGTCACTAGAGTTCGAGGATGACGACCACGTCTTCTAGTGTGTCTCACCTAGACGAGGATTATGGAGGTTTGGCTGAAGCGGCGAGTTGTCTCCACACTTCATCGGACCCTTCCAGGTCCTCAGCAGGATTGTCAAGGTGGCTTATTGCCTGGCTCAACCACCACAGTTGCGCCGGGTGCACGACGTCTTCCACGTATCTCAGCAGAGGAGATACGTGCATGACCCAACGTCAATCTTTGACCATGAAGAGCTGGTCTTTGGTAATGGGGCGACTTTTGCGGAGGTCCCAGTGGAGATCAAGGATCGACAAGAGTGGGTCCTACGTGGAGGATCAATTCCTCTAGTGCGCTTCAGATGGCAGCTCGGGAACCTCCAGGAGAGCACTTGGGAGCAGGAGGCTCAGATATGTGCTCAGTACCGCCTTTGTATCCCTAAGTTTGTGGTGATGCTTTACAGGGAGGTAAATCCTTATAATGGGAGTAATGTAAAGACCCGTAAATTTCAAGGAAATTTTTTTCTTAATTTTCTTTGAAATTTTACAAGAACGCAGCTTCTGACGACACCTGATTCTGAGGCCCGGTATGCTCGGAATCATTTTCCGAAGTTTGGCTCGGGTACGTTCAGTGAACGGACGAGCGGGTTTTTCTAACTTTTGAACCGGTGTCCGGAATCGAATTCTGAGGGCACCGATGGAATCACAGTGCCGGTACTTGCTTAGAAACGCCTCTTCTGGTGTTTCGTTTGCTTGGGTGTGGTTTTTAATTTTCGGGCGTAAAGTTAAGAAATAAAATAATTGTACGACAAACTTTATTTTATTTCACTTAATCCACTTGGAAGCCACTTGAAGCCGCTTAAAGCGGCTTAGGCTGAGTTGATGCGGATAGAGTTCTATCCAAAAATATCCTACCCTCTTGGTAGGATATTTTTGAGGTGGGACCCGCACAAGCCCCATCGTTTCTTTTCCGCTAAGTAACGCACCCGCGAAAACCCGTCATTATGAAAGTCAACTGACGCGTTTTCTGAAATTCTTAACGCACCATTTAATTGGGTGGTTTTATTCGTTGAATTAAATGGGTAGTTTCTTTCGTTAAATTAATTCTACGAATTAATGGGTCGTTACTTACCTCTTTTTCGTTTGTTGGCGTAATAATATAATAAGACCAACACCGACATTTGGAGGATTACACGTCGAGAGGCTTTTGACAGAAGTTCTTGTGCCTTCACCCTTTTTCGTGAAGAATGCGAAGAACGCGAAGAACGCCGGCCTCCGATGAAGAATGCCGAACCCGCGGAGATCGACGACGTGACACCGTGTGCCGCGACGCCGACGTTTCCTTTCCTGCAACGTTCTTCTGCGACGTCTCTTCCTCCGCAACAAAATCTTAGATCAGCTGTTTGAGGTAAGAGACTTCAGGTTTCTTTTAAAACTCCTTTGTGGTTTTTAACAACGCACAGATTTAATTATTATTAATTAAATCTTTTTGTTCATGAACCTCGGAGTTCGTCGACATGACACCCTTCCGCGACGACGCGACGCCTTCCGCGACGTGACGATCGCCTCCTTCCGCGGCGATCAAGTTCCGCGAAGAACGCGCGTGCGACGACTTGACAAGGTAGGGATTTTATTTTGGAAATACCTTTTTATTCCCGGGATCGTTTCTTTTAAAATAAAGAACCCGGATTCTTATGAAAAATTTTATTTCATTAAAATTGTTTTTGGATATGTTGTTTTATCCTCCCAATCGATACCGTCTAACACTGAGGGTGTGGGCCAAACGAACACGGCCCGACAACCCTCCGTCGTTCTTCGTTGTTTTGCGGATTTGGTGGGCGATGACAAAACGTGACGCAAGGGTGATTTGATGATCCCGCAGTGACGAACGGAACCCGGGAGGAACAGCGGCACAGATGGGAAGGAAAACAGACCACCGGAGCAACTTCGGTGGCCCGTGGAAGTCTCCGGCGGCGCGGGTCGCCGGCGCGGCGGCGGCGGCCAGTGGACCCACAGCCGCACGGGTCCGGATCGCACGCACGGGACGCGGCGACATGCGGCGTCCGCTGATCCAGCACGGCCCCTCGAGGGCCGCGGCTTCCTCAACCCGCGGGGGCGGCGCCCCGCGGCTGCTGCGCTCGACCGCTCGGCCGAGCTGAGCCCGGCCGGGCCACACCCTAGCCGGACCGGACCGGGTCTGTTTGGCCCGGTTCGGCCGACCCCGGGGGGGGGGGGGGGTCGGCCCGGGTCGGCCCGGACCCGGACCCCCCGTCTTCGGACTGATTTGGTATTTTGCCCGTAACTTGAGATACGGGCCTCCGAACGACGTACCGTCAGCGGAAACACGATCCTTGGATCAATACGGTCGTTTTGGTATATTACACTCAAGGTTACCGAATACTTTGGGTTCGGCCGGGTTGGTTCGTACACAAGACCAACCGGGCCCTCGGAGCGGAAACACTCATATCTTGAGCTACAGACGTCCGATTAACATGCCGTCGGCTTTGGTGGATTCCTATAAGTGAGACGGATCTTTTGGCATACTCCGCCCGAGTATTGGACGCAGGTGGAGTATGGTCGGGTTGGTTTTGCCTTAAAAATCAACCGGGCCCCTCGGACGAAAAAGCCAATAACTCTCAGACCGGGCGTCTGATTGACGTGGCGTCTGCGACGTTGAGTTCTTGTTGGCAATACAGAAGTTTTGGATACATCAACCTCGGACTTTGGGTCAGTTGATGTATCGGCCTCTCGGCTCGTGGATCAGACCCTCCCAAACGAGCTTGTTGTGTGCGGGAACCCCAGTGCTGGCTGCGACTTCGACGGCGATGACTATACAGAGATCCTCAGTTGATTCGACTGTGACGATGATGAAAAAAGTATGGGAACCCTCCGTGTCTTCGGCAGTGACCACAACAGTATATCTTAGGATACATAAACTCCGGAAAACATGTCAGTTGATGCATCGACCTCTTAGCTCGTGGAGTGGATCCTCCCGGGACGAGCATGCTGTGTGCGGAAACCCTAGAGCTGGTTGAGACTTGACGACTGCTGATCGAACGACTCAGTGTGTTACGGATAACACGATAGAGGTGCGCTTGGTTGTAGCGGCACAGGGGAGCGCTTGGTTTTAGCGGCAGACCCACAACAGAGGTGCGCTTGGTTGTAGCGGCACAGGGGTGCGCTTGGTTGTAGCGGCAGACCCACGATAAAGATGCGCTTGGTTGTAGTGGAACAGGGGAGCGCTTGGTTGTAGCGGAAGACCAACGACAGAGGTGCGTTTGGTTGTAGCGGCACAGGGGAGCGCTTGGTTGTAGCGGCAGACCCACGACGGAGGTGCGCTTGGTTGTAGCGGCACAGGGGAGTGCATGGTTGTAGCGGCAGACCCACGATGGAGGTGCGGTTGGTTGTAGCGGCACGGGGGAGTGCTTGGTTGTAGAAACAGGCCCACAGTACTCAATAGGTGGAGTACTACAGCAATCCAAGGTAAGAGGGAAGCGCTTTGTTGTAGCGTCATAACCACTGTACTTGATGGAGAAGGAGTTTCCCAATAGCTTTGGGTTCAACTTCATGATCGATCCTGTGTGGGTCTTTGCGAGGGTTAGTACCTACAGATCCTTTGTGGGTCCGATGGCTTAGACGAATCAGTGGCTACATCCGATCATCTCTAATGTCATACGAAGAAGTAACTGTGTGAGCTGAATCTTGTGTTACTCTCCTTTGTGGATTGTGTTGAACTATCCTGTGTAGATTTACTGTTTACTCTCCTTTGGAGTATTACTTATGAGATCCCTTCCAATTATGGGGAGTTTGAACTTTGTACCTCTTGATTTTAGTGGATCCCGCTATCTAGACTATGTCCCATGGTTTCTCCATTTTGGGTTTTACACATTAAAATTTTTAGTTTGAACATTATTTTCTGCATATTTGTTTTTGGGTCCCTGCATATCCATTTTATTTGGAAGGAATGATTTTATTTACATTCCACATTCAATTCCCAATTGATTGCATGTTATTCGTTTTCCCATCATTCCCTAAACTTCTCACCCCCCACCTTTTGAATTAATAATTTTCTAGTGGTAGGGTTTCTAGGGTGCATTGTGGACACACGACCTTCTAACTAGATGAAATATTGTGGGGGAAGATGTGTTTCCTTTGTGTTTCTGACATACCAAAACTCATATGAATTCTATTCATCTCTATTCAGGAGTGGAGGGAGTCTGTAATGAATGGTATGTAGGTTTTATGGACTCCCAATGTCTATATATTGATCTGGACCACGTTTTCAATGATTGGTATTCCTCCAAAGATGAAAATGATGTGCGGATTTTGTGCACTATTTATCAGCTTGTTTGGTATCATTATAATTATTGGGTTTTCCAGGATATGTCTATAATTCAACGGATTAGGTTAGAATAGGCCACTAAATGGATGAATGGGTGGCTAGTGAATAGGGTGGGGCTAATAGTGCTTCAACTGTGATGAGCTCCACCTTGATAGATTCATACTCTTGAATGCTTCCTTAAGATCAACATGGATGTTTTTGTCTCAACATGGTCTCAGATTGGGCTAGGGGACAATGACCGATAGGGAAATGACCCTGTTTTTGATGTTCAGTGCATGGTTTTACATGGACATTATAGTCTGATTGATTTGGAATCTTTAGAAATTATTCATTGGATCCTCTTTCCCAATTCTAAAGGATCAAATCAATTCATTTTGGAATCTGATTCCCTTAATGTAATTAAAGTTCCTTTAAACAAATGTTGGATTCATAGATTATTTGTATTGTTCTATTGAATATTTTGTCTATGAAATGGTTCTTTCTCCCCTTTAAACTCATCCTTCATCATGCATTGGGGTATTCCTGAATCCCATCAGCTAGTGATTAATTGGATGTCTTGGGGAAACCATTACTAGGTGGATTGTTTTCCAAATTAGATTTGTTTTTCTATATCAATTGATCAGTAACATATCCATGTTTTTTATAATAATATTAGATAATTCAGTTTGTATATAATAATAAATAAATAATATTAATAAATGTTAACTTAATAAAATAACAAAAAAGATTAATAATGTGATACTTCGTAATAATTTTTGGAAAAAAAAATATAAATATCAATAATAATAATTCACTTACTAATAATTAATAATATTATTATCATGACCTTATTATAATGACTTTATTATCATGAATTTATTAGTCATTATTTATTTTTCATATTAATGATTCTTGTATTTTCAATGTTTATGAGTGAAGATATAAAAGGCAAGCTGGTGTGAGACTTATTTAAAGAGTGTGGGATCAACTATTCTCCCATCACAAGCCCATTAAGATTGCATTACATGGATCTCCAGATCCCCCATACAAAACATAATTTTCCTTCAACTCACCCATGGGCTGCCAGGCCTAACAAACCAGGTGGTCGTGTCCGGTAGTTGTAGCTTGCCTGATCATGTATCCATGCCAGTGTTGCATGAGAGGTGGATAGAAATGCACGGTGAGAGCTACCTTGTGGATGATGAAAATGAGGTTTTCATGAATTTTATCAAAAGAAAAAAGTAGTAAATCATGGCATTCAACTATGGTGGTGACCAATCAATCCATGTGGCCACCAACCTCTTCTCCAACCTCACAGATGATGAGTTCATGGACTCCTATCTGGGTTATGTCCTGTTATTTTCTCAATGTCACCCTACTCACTATCCAATGGTGGATGATAGTACCACCAATTATAATGTACCAACAAATTTCGATTGCGATGAACATCTTTTTTTCATCCCTATAATTGATCGACACGCCAATGGATTTTGCTGGGCATTTTCTGTAGTGGCGATCGTAGGATGCATCATCGAAATCAAAAACATTGAGATATGGTCACTGTAAGAACATCAGCTCATCGACTGCATGCCTGAAAACAAAGGGTGCGAATGAGGTAATGTGGTGATGGATTTGGAAAATGTCGTCGAACAACAATTCATAGTCTGATAAGATTATTACCCATACCAAGACAAGTAAACACCAATAAAAACAATATGAATCCTTTACGGCCACCATTGGTGGCATGCAGTCCTTGTCAGCCAATAGTGAGGCATCCTTACTGAATGTTGTGTCCTCGTAACCAATATTTGTTGTGATAGATATTACCATGTTGTATATTAGGTACTACATCTGCAAAACCATCGATGATAAATACTATACCAATCAGACCCTTCTAGTGATGATGCTCGGGTTTGAGATAGTGGAGTATTGTGGGAAATGTTTGCTGATAAAGAAATCATTGGGTGTATGTGGTGTGATAGTGGATACATGATTATGCGGAGGGAAGTGGGCCACCCATAGAATCGTGTGGAGGGGCCATGTACAAAGCCCATGTGGGTCATCCACATCCCGTAGAAGATTCATGAATCAACTAAACCCCTATCTATCATCCTTATAATCCATTATTAACAAATATTTATCACCATCATGTACCTGACCAACATCTCTGTGTGGGTATTATTGGTGGAGTAGTGTCCTTTTATGTTACCAATGTTGTAGTATGTGAATTTCTACTCGCACCTGTCTATCGCCAAAGAAACATGCTGCTGAGACACGACATCTGGTAGGGATGCTTGGATTTTGGCCATCACAGAATGGAACCCACTGATGGAAGTCACATAGGACCCATTTTGGTCGTTACAGGTGTCGTTTGTGTCCTGGTATGGGTAATCATCCTCTCTGGTGATTCCCCTATGTTCGGCGACATGATGGAAAGCATGTTCCATGTTTCTTCCTTTTTGATGTTCATTTTACAATGTGCAATCGATGAGCTACTACAGAACGAGTGACCCTATATGACATGTTTTGATATTAGTGATCCCTTCCAGGGTCGCCACTATAGATAATTCTATGAAAAATCAGAATGTGTGTTAATCCTTTATGGTGGTGACAATGCCACATACCCTCTATTCTCCATTTAACAAAATGCTTCCATCGATGGTACTAGAAAAAACCTCTAGATAGTTGGAAGTGTGATGGAGAGATAGTGACTAAATGTTTCCTATGTTGGATTCGCTGAACTCATCATTTGGGCCATAAAAATGGGTTTTCGTAGCTCCACCCATTAACATCGCTGAAAAAATACCAGATAAAGTTGGTACATTTATCAGCACTAAAAAAAGGATAAAGGTACTTTTAAATCTTTTTAAAAAGCACTGTTAAATGTACACCATTATAAACTATTTTTTTATTCCCATAAATATACCCCCTTTATTAACATAAAGCACTGTTAAAAAAATATCAAAAAATATAAACAATAAACAAAAAAAGGAGATAAAAAAATATCCAAAAATATATATATAAATTAATGATATATATATATATAATAAAGCACTGTTAGTCCTTAAAGCACAATTATAACCTTTTTTTCTAGTATTTTTTTCTTTTTAATTTTTTTTGTTCTCATAAAGCACTGTTAGCCCTCAGAATTGGGGGTCCTTATTAATATTTTTTTTCTAGGGAAGATAAAAAAAATATTTTCAAAAAATATTATAATTACTATATTAATATAAAAATATATTTATATTTATATAAATATAATATATATTTTTTAAATATGTTTTAGATAGGTAAAAATTGTTATTTACTCTTAATATATGAGATATTTAGTTAAAAGGATTTTAAAATATTTAAAAAAATATTAGTAATAAATAATTCAAAAATTCGTATTGAGTAATAATCAAAAAAATATATGAAATAAAACATGAAACATAAATAAAAATTAATCATTAAAAAAATGTGAAAAATGAAAAAAATGGAACAAAACATAAACAAAAAATCCTTAAAAAAACAAAACATCAAATGACCATAAATAAAAATATTTAAAAAAAATATCAATAAAAAAATATTATATGAACTTGGTGGAACAAAAAAATCAAAAAATGAACGACCATAACTAATAAATGAACAATCATTTATTGAACGGTCAATAAATAAATGACCATCAAACGACCATAACAAAAAAAACCATCAAAACAATAAATAACACAACATAAAAAATTAATAAAACATAAAACATAAAAAAACAAAAAAAAACAACCAAAAAAATAAACGACCATAACCTAAGATAAAAAAACATTAAAAATAAACAAAAAACTAAACATAAAAATTATAAAAAAAACAAAAAAAAACATAACAAAAAAAAACAATAAATAAAAAATATCAAAAAAATATCAAAAAATTAAAAAAAAATAAAAAAAAATATCAAATAAAAAATAAAAAATAAAAATAAAAATAAAAATAAAAATAAAAATAAAAATAAACAAATAAATAACCTATGATTAAAAAATTTAATCACATAAAATAAAAAAATATTAACACAAAAAAAATATTTAAGACTGCAACATAAAAAATATTAAAAAAACATAAAACGACAAACGACCATAAAAAAATTAAAGACCAAAACATAAAAACACATCAAAAAAATATGAACACATCAAATAAAACATAAAAACATAAAAACGTGATAAAAAACACATCAAAACATCAAACGAAAAACGTCCAAAATATCAAAGGAAAAACGACCAAAACATCAAATGACAAACGACCAAAACAGCAATCGAAAAATGACTAAAACATCAAAACGACAAATAATAAATGACCAAACGACCATAACATATGATCTGGGAGTCCATTCAGGCTCTAGAACACATCAAATAAAAAACTGCAACATGATATATGAACTTGGTGGCACATGTAAAGCATTGAAAAAATATTATTCCAAAAAATTCCAAAACTTTATCCAAAAATTTTCTAGGGTACCCCAATATTTTGACATTCAATATATTTTCAGTGTTATTTTTGGGGGTCTTTTTCCCCTTTACAATGGGAACTGAATATAAAAAGACCATAAGAAAATTAAAACATGATATAATGAACACATCAAATGACCAAAACATCAAACAAAAAACATTGAAACATAACAAACAACCCCAAAACATCATACGACAAACGACCAAAACCTAAAACAGAGAAATATCAAACGCCCGAAACATGAAATATCAAACGACCAAAACACATCAAAATATGTTTTTATTGGCGCTATGAATATATTGGCACTATTATAGGTGCTGTTATTTTGCGCCAAATAATCGCGCCAATATTTAAGCATTCAATAATAGCACCAATAAAAGTGCCAGTAACAGCACCATTAATAGCGCCAATAAAACCACCAATATATAGCGCCAATATATTCATAGCTCCATTTAATAGGGCCAAATAATAGTACCATATAATAGAGCCAAATATTAGCGCCATATAATTGTTCCATATAATAACGCCATATAATAGCGCCATATAATAGCGCCAAATATAATAGCGCCAAATAATAGCGCCAAATATTCACAATAGCGCCATATATTTTGCGCCATATATTCATAGTAGCGCCAAATATTTTTTGGCGCCAAATATCTATAATAGCGCCAAATAATAGTGCCAATATTTGGCACCAATAATATTTGGCGCCAATATTTGGTGCTATTATTCGGCGCCAAATAATAGCGCCAATATTTTAACACTCAATAATAGCACCAAATATTCATAATAGTGCCAATATTTTAACATTCAATATATTTTCAGTGTTATTTTAACATTCAAGATAATAGCACCAAATATATTTTTAGTGTTATTTAAATATTCATAATAGCGCCAATATTTTAATAGCGCCAATATTTTAATAGCACCAATATTTTAATAGCGCTAATAATAGCACCAAATAATAGCGCCAAATATTATTTGGCGCCAAATAATAGCACCAAATAATAGTTCCAAAAAATAGCTCCAATATTTTACCATTCATTAATAGCGCCAAATATTCAAAATAGCGCCAATATATTAATAGCCGAAAATAATTGCGCATATTAATAGCGCCAAATAATTACGCCAACTATTTGCGCCAAATAACTGCGCCAAATAATAGCGCCCAATAATAGCGCCATATAATAGCGCCAAATATTTTTTGGGGCCAAATATTCATAATAGCGCCAAAAAATAGCGTTATATAATAGCACCAATAATAGAGTCAATAATAGCGTCAATATATTAATAGCGCCAAATAATAGCGCAAATATATTCATAATAGCGCCAATATATAATAGCGCCAAATAATAGCGCTAGTATATTCCTAATAGTGCCAATAATAGCGCCAATATATTTATAACGCCATTTATATAAAATAGCGCCAATATATTTATAGCGCCAAATAATTACGCCTAATAATAGCACCAAATAATAGCGCCAAATAATTGCGCCAAATAATAGCGCCAATATTTTAAAATTCATTAATAGCGCCATATATTCATAATAGTGCCAATATATTAATAGTGGCAAATAATTGCACCTAATAATAGCTTCAAATAATAGCGCAAAATAATTGCGCCAAATATTTGCGCCAAATAACTACACCAAATAATAGCGCCATATAATAACGCCATATAATAGCACCCTATAATAGCGCCAAATATTTTTTGGCACCAAATATTCATAATAGCGCATAAAAATAGTGCCAAAAAATAGCGGCAATAATAGCGCCAATAATAGCGCCAATATATTCATAGCGACAAATAATAGTGCCAATATATTCATAATAGCGCCAATATATAATAGCGCCAGATAATAGCACCAATATATTCATAATATTGCCAATAATAGCGCCATATATTCATAGCGCCAATATATTTATAGCGCAAAATAATTGCGCCTAATAATAGCACCAAATAATAGCACCAAATAATTGCGCCAAATAATTGCGCCAAATAATTGCGCAAAATAATTGTGCCTAATAACAGTGCCAAATAATAGCACCATATAATTTCGCCAAATATTTTTTGGCACAAAATATATAAATTACACCAATATATAGCGCCAAATAATTGCACCAAATAATTGCGCCAAATAATTGCGCCTAATAATAGCGTCATATAATAGCGCCAAATATTTTTTGGCACCAAATATACATAATAGCCCCAAATAATAGCGCCAATAATAGCGTCAAATTATGGCACCAATAATCACGCCAATATTTGGCGCTATTATTTTGCGCCAAATAATAGCACTAACATATAAAAATTCAATAATAACGCCAATAAAAGCGCCAATAACAACACCAATAATAGCGCCAATATATTCATAGCGTTATTTAATAGCGCCATATAATAGCACAATATAATAGCGTAAAATAATAGCACCATATAATAGTGCCAAATATAATAGCACCAAATAATAGCGCCAATATATAGCGCCAATAATAGCGCCAATATATTCATAGCGCCATTTAATAGGGCCAAATAATAGTGCCAAATATTAACACCGTATAATTGTGTCATATAATACCACCATATAATAGGGCCAAATAATAGCGCCATATAATAGGGCCAAATATAATAGCACCAAATAATAGCACTAAATAATAGTACCAAATAATATCGCCAAATAGTAGCGCCAAATATTCATAATAGCGCCAAATAATAGCGCCAAATAATAGCGCCAATAATAGCGCCAAATAGTAGAACCAAATATTCATAATAGCGCCAAATATTTGGCACCACATATTCACAGTAGCGCCAAATATTTTTTGGCTCCAAATATTCATAATAGCGCCAAATAATAGCTCAAAATTATAGCGCCAATAAAATCGCCAAATAATAGCGCAAATAATAGTGCCAATATATGACACCAATAATATTTCGCGCCAATATTTGGCACTATTATTTGGCGCCAAATAATAGTGTCAATATTTTAACATTCAATAATAGCGCCAAATATTCATAATGGCGCCAATATTTTATCATTCAATATATTTTCAGTGTTATTTTTACATTCAATATAATAGTACCAAATATATTTTCACTGTTATTTTAAAATTCATAATAGCGCCAATATTTTAATAGCACCAATATTTTAATAGCGCCAATAATAGCGCCAAATATATTTTCAACGTTATTTTAATATTCATAATAGCGCTAATATTTTAGTAGCACCAATATTTTAATAGCGCTAATATTTTTGTAGCACCAATATTTTAACAGCGCCAATAATAGCACCAAATAATTGCGCCAAATAATAGCTCCATATAATAGCGCCAAATATTTTTTCGCGCCAATTATTCATAATAGCACCAAAAAATAGCGCAAAAAATAGCGCCATATAATAGCACCAATTAATAGCACCAATAATAGCGCCAATATATTCATAGCGCCAAATAATAGTGCCAATATATTCTTAATAGCACCAATATATATAATACCGCCAAATAATACCACCATTATATTCATAACAGTGCTAATATTAGTGCCAATATATTAATAGCGTTATTTATTCATAATAGCGCCAATATATTTATAGCGCCAAATAATTGCGCATCATAATAGCGCCAAACAATTGCGCCGAATAATTGCGCCAAATAATAGATACAATATTATAACATTCATTAATAGCGCCAATATATTCCTAATAGCGCCAATATATTAATAGCGGTAAATAATTGTGCCTAATAATTAATATTGCCAAATAAGGGCGCCAAATAATTGCGCCAAATATTTGCACCGAATAACTGCGCCAAATAATAGCGCCAAATAATACCGCCAAATAATAGTGCCATTTAATAGCGCCAAATATTTTTTGGTGCCAAATACTCATAATAGAGCCAAAAAATAGCGCCATATAATATCACCAAATAATTGCACCAAATAACTGGGCCAAATAATAGCGCCAAATAATACCGCCTAATAATAGCGCCATAAAATAGCGCCAAATATTTTTTGGCGCCAAATATTCATAATAGCGCCAAAAAATAGCGCCAAATAGTTGCGCCTAATTATTGCGCCAAATAATAGCACCATATAATGGCGCCAAATATTTTTTGGTGCCAAATATTCATAATAGCACCAAAATAATAGCGCCAAATAATAGTGCCAACAATAGAATCAAATTATGGCGTCAATAATCGTGCCAATATTTGGTGCTATTATTTTGCGCCAAATAATAACGTCAATATTTAAACATTCAATAATAGCGCAAATAAAAGCGCCAATAACAGCACCAATAATAGTGCCAATAATAGCGCCAATATATTGCACCAATAATAGCGCCAATATATTCATAGCACCATTTAATAGCACCAAATAATAGCTCCATATAATAGTACCAAATATTAGCGCCATATAATTCCGCCATATAATAGCGCCAAATAATGGCGCCAATATATATCACCAATATATTTATAGCGCCATTTAATAGGGCCAAATAATAGCGCCAAATAATAGCACCAAATTTTATCGCCAAATAATAGCACCAAATATCGACGCCAAATATTCATAATAGCACCAAATAATAGCACCAATAATTGCGCCAAATAATAGATCCAAATATTCATAATAGCGCCAAATATTTGGCGCCATATATTCATAGTAGCGCCAAATATTTTTTGGTGCCAAATATTCATAATAGCGCCAAATAATAGCTCCAAATTATATTTCCAATAAAAGAACCAAATAATTGCGCCAATATTTGGCGCCTTTATTTGGCGCTATTATTTGGCGGTAAATAATAGCGCCAATATTTTAACATTCAATATATTTTCAGTGTTATTTTAATATTCATAATAGCGCCAATATTTTAATAGCACCAATTATAGCGCCAAATAATAGAGCCAAATATTTTTTTACGCCAAATAATAGCGCCAAATAATAGCGACAAAAAATAGTGCCAATATTTTATCATTAATTAATAGCTTTAAATATATTAATAGCAGCAAATAATTGCGCCTAATAATAGCGCCAAATAAAAGCACCAAATAATTGTGCCAAATATTTGGGCCAAATAATAGTGCCAAATAATAGTGCCATATAATAGCGCCAAATATTTTTAGGCACCAAATATTCATAATAGCGTGAAAAATAGCACCAAAAAATATCACCATATAATAGCGCCAATATATTCATAGCGCCAATATATTCATAATAGCGCCAATATATAATAGTGCCAAATAATAGCACCAATATATTCATAATAGTGCCAATAATATCGCGAATATATTTATAGCGCCATTTATTCATAATAGCACCAATATATTTATAGCGCAAAATAACAGCGCCAAATAATAGCACCATATAATAGCGCCAAATATTGTTTGGCGCAAAATATATAAATAGCGCCAATATATTGCGCCAAATAATTGCACCAAATAATTGTGCATAATAAAAGCGCCAAATAATAGCGCCATATAATATCGCCAAATATTTTTTGGCATCAAATATTCATAATAGCGCCAAATAATATCGTCAAATAATAGCACCAATAATAGCGTCAAATTATGGGGCCAATAATCGCTCCAATATTTGGCACTAATATTTAGCGCCAATATTTAAACATTCAATAATAGCGCCAATAAAAGCGCTAATAACAGCAACAATAATAGCGCCAATATATTCATAGTGCCATTTAATAGCGCCAAATAATAGCACTATATAATAGCACCAAATATTCACTCCATATAATAGCGCCATATAATAGCGCCAAATAATAGTGCCATATAATAGCGCCAAATAATCATGACAATATATTCATAGCGCCATTCAATAGGGCCAAATAATAGCGCCATATAATAGCACCAAATATTAGCGTCATATAATAGCGCCATATAATAGCGTCAAATAATAGCGCCATATAATAGCGCAAAATATAATAGCACCAAATAATAGCGCCAAATAATATCGCCAAATAATATTGCCAAATATTTGGCACCAAATATTCATAATAGCGTCAAATAATAGCACCAATAATAGTGCCAAATTATAGAGCCAAATATTCATAATAGAGCCAAATATTTGGCGCCACATATTCATTGTAACGCCAATAAAAGCGCCAAATAATAGCGCCAATATTTCGACATTCAATATATTTTCAGTTTTATTTTAACATTCAATATAATAGAGCCAAATATATTTTCAGTGTTATTTTTATATTCATAATAGTGCCAATATTTTAATAGCGCCAATAATAGCTTCAAACAAGAGCACCAAATATTATTTGGCGCCAAATAATATCGCCACAAAATAGCACCAATATTGTAACCTTCATTAATAGCACCAAATATTCATAATATCTCCAATATATTAATAGCGGCAAATAATTATGCCTAATATTAGGGACAAATAATAGCACCAAATAATTGCGCCAAATATTTGCGTCCAATATTTTTTGGCACCAAATATTAATAATAGCGACAAAAAATATCGCCAAAAAATAGCGCCATATAATAGCGTGAATCCTAGCACCAAATAATAGCACCAATAATAGCACTGATATATTCATTGTGCCAAATAATAGCGCCAATGTTTTAACATTCAATATATTTTCATTTTTATTTTAACATTCAATATAATAGAGCCAAATTTATTTTCAGTGTTATTTTTATATTCATAATAGGGCCAATATTTTAATAGCGCCAATAATATCATCAAATAAGAGCACCAAATATTATTTAGCGCCAAATAATATCGCCACAAAATAGCGCCAGTGTTTTAACCTTCATTAATAGCACCAAATATTTATAATAGCGTCAATATATTAATAGCGGCAAATAATTATGCCTAATAATATGGCCAAATAATAGCGCCAAATATTAGCGCCAAATATTTGCGCCCAATATTTTTTGGCTCCAAATATTAATAATAACGACAAATAATAGCGCCAAAAAATAGCACCAATCCTAGCACAAAATAATAGCGCCAATAATAGCACTGATATATTCATTGTCCCAAATAATAGCGCCAATATATTCATAATAGCGGCTATATATTATAGCTCCAAATAATAGAGCCAATATATTCATAATAATGCCAATAATAGCGCCAATATATTCATAGCACCATTTATTCATAATGGCGCCAATATATTTATAGCGCCAAATAATTGCGCCTAATAATACCGCCAAATAATTGTGTCTAATAATTGTGCCAAATTATAGTGCCAAAATATTAACATTCATTAATAGCGCCAAATATTCCTAATAGCGCCAATATATTAATAGCGCCAAATAAGTGCGCCTAATAATAGCGCCAACTAATAGTGCCAAATAAGTGCGCCAAATATTTGAGCCAAATAACTGCGCCAAATAATGCGCCAACTAATAGCACCATATAATAGCGCCAACAATATTGCCAAATAATAGCGGCAATAATAGCGCCAATATATTCATAGCGCCAAATAATAGCCCCAATATATTCATAATAGCGCCAATATATAATAGCGCCAAATAATAGTGCCAATATATTCATAATAGTACCAATAATAGCGCCAATATATTCATATCGCCATTTATTCATAATAGCGCCAATATATTTATAGCGCAAAATAATTGAGCCTAATAATAGCACCAAATAATAGCGCCAAATAATTTCTCCAAATAATTGCGTCAAATATTTGCGCCAAATAATTGCGCAAAATAATTGCGCCTAATAAGAGCACCAAATAATAGCACCATATAATAGCGCCAAATGTTTTTTGGTGCAAAATATATAAATAGCTCCAATATATTGAGCCAAATAATTACATGAAATAATTGCGCCAAATACATGCGCCTAATAATAGTGCCAAATAATAGCGCCTTATAAAAGCGCCAAATATTTTTTGGCGCCAAATATTCATAATAGCACCAAATAATAGCGCCAAATAATAGCACCAATAATAGCGTCAAATTATAGCACCAATAATCGTGCCAATATTTGGCGCTATTATTTTGCGCCAAATTATAGCGCCAATATTTAAACATTCAATAATAGCGCCAATAAAAGCACCGATAACAGCACCAATAATAGCGCCAATAATAGCGCCAATATATTCATAGAGCCATTTAATAGCGCCAAATAATAGCGCCATATAATAACGCCAAAAATTAGGGTCATATAATAGCGCCATATAATAGCGCCAAATCATAGCGCCATATAATAGCGACAAATAATAGCGCCAATATATAGCACCAATATAAAGCTCCAATAATAGTGCCAATATATTCATAGAACCATTTAATAGGGCCAAATAATAGCGCCAAATAATATCACCAAATATTTGCGCCAAATATTAGCGCAATATAATAGCCCTACATAATAGCACCATATAATATCGTCAAATAATAACGCCATATAATAGCACCAAATATAATAGCGCCACATAATAGCGACAGATAATAGCGCCAAATAATATCACCAAACAATTGCACTAAATATTTGGCGCCAAATATTCAAAATAGCGCCAAATAATAGCGCAAATAATAGCACCAAATAATAGACCCAAATATTCATAATAGCTCCAAATATTTGGCGCCATATATTCATAGTAGCGCCAAATGTTTTTTGGCGCCAAAATATTCATAATAGCGCCAAATAATAGCGCCAACAATAGCGTCAATATTTGGCGCCAATATTTGGCACCAATATATGGCGCTATTATTTGGCGCCAAATAATAGCGCCAGTATTTTAACATTCAATATATTTTCAGTGTTATTTTAGCATTCAATATTATAGCCTCAAATATATTTTCAGTGTTATTTTAATATTCATAATATCACCAATATTTTAATAGCACAAATATTTTAATAGTGCCACTAATAGCACCAAAGAATGGAGCCAAATAATATTTGGCGCCAAATAATAGCGCCAAATAATAGTGCCAATATTTTAACATTCATTAATAGCGTCAAATATTCATAATAGTGCCTATATATTAATAGCAGCATATAATTGCGCCTAATAATAGCACCAAATAATAGCGCCAAATAATTGCGCCAAATAATTGTGCCAAATAACTGCACCAAATAATAGTGCCAAAGAATAGCGCCAAATATTTTTTGGCGGCTAATATTCATAATAGCGCCAAAAAATAGTGCCAAGAAATAATGCTATATAATAGCGCCAATAATAACGCCGAATAATAGCGCAAATATATTCATAGCGCCAAATAATAACGAAAATATATTCATAATAGCGCCAATATATAATAACACCAAATAATAGCGACGGTATATTCATAATAGTGTCAATATTAGCGCCAATATATTCATAGCGCCATTTATTAATAATAGCACCAATATATTTATAGTGCCAAATAATTGCGTCTAATAATAGCGCCAAATAATAGCGTCAAATAATTGTGCCAAATAATTGCGCCAAATAATTGCGCCAAATAATAGCGCTAATATTTTAACATTCATTAATAGCACCAAATATTTATAATAGCACCGATATGTTAATAGCGCCAAATAATTGCGCATAGTAATAGCGCCAAAGAATAACACCAAAAAATTGAGCCAAATGTTTGCACCAAAAACTGCGCCAAATAATAGCGCAAAATAATACCGCCAAATAATAGTGTCATATAATGGCGCCACATATTTTTTGGTGCCAAATATTCATAATAGCGCCAAACAATAGCGCCAATAATAGCGCCAATATATTCATAGCGCCAAATAATAGCACCAATATATTCCTAATAGTGCCAATATATAATAGCGCCAATAGATTCATAATAGTGCCAATAATAGTGCCAATAAAAGCGCCAATATATTCATAGCTCCATTTATTCATAATAGCGCCAATATATTTATGGCGCAAAATAATAGCCCCAAATAATAGCACCAAATAATAGTGCCAAATAATTGCGCAAAATAATTACGTCAAATAATTGTGCCAAATAATTGCGCCTAATAACAGCGCCAAATAATAGCACCATGTAATAGCGCCAAATATATTTTGGCGCAAAATATATAAATCGCACCAATATATTGCACCAAATTATTGCGCCAAAAAATTGCGCCAAAAAATTGCGCCAAATTATTGCGCCTAATAATAGCACCAAATAATAGCGCCATTTAATATCGCCAAATATTTTTAGCGTCAAATATTCATAATAGCGCCAAATAATAGCGCCAATAATAGCATCAAATTATGGCACCAATAGTCGTGCCAATACTTGGCGCTATTATTTTGTGTCAAATAATAGCTTCAATATTTAAACATTCAATAATAGCACCAATAAAAGCGCCAATAACAGCACCAATAATAGCTCCAATTATGGCGCCATTATATCGCGCCAATAATAGCACCAATATATTCATAGCTCCATTTAATAGCGCCATATAATTGTGCCAAATATTGGCGTCATATAATAGCGCCATATAATAGCGCCAAATAATAGCGCCATATTGTAGAGCCAAATATAATAGTGCCAAATAATAGCGCCATTATAGCGCCAATAATATCACCAATATATTCATAGCGCCATTTAACAGATCCAAATAATAGCTCCATATAATAGCGCCAAATATTAGCGCCATATAATAGCGCGATATAATAGCGCCATATAATCACGCTATATAATAGCACCAAATATTAGCGCCATATAATAGCGCCATATAATCACGCCAAATAATTGCGCCATATAATAGCGCCAAATAATATTGCCAAATAATAGCACCAAATAATTTCGCCAAATAATAGCACCATATAATAGCGCCAAATAATAGTGCCAAATAATTGTACCAAATAATTGCGCCAAAAATTTGCGCCAAAAATTTGCGCAAAATAATTGCGCCTTATAACAGCACCATATAATAGCGCCAAATGTTTTTTGGTGCAAAATATATAAATAGCTCCAATATATTGAGCCAAATAATTGCATGAAATAATTGCGCCAAATACTTGCGCCTAATAATAGTGCCAAATAATAGCGCCATATAAAAGCGCCAAATATTTTTTGGTGCCAAATATTCATAATAGCACCAAATAATAGCGGCAAATAATAGCACCAATAATAGCGTCAAATTATAGCACCAATAATCGTGCCAATAATTGGCGCTATTATTTTGCGCCAAATTATAGCGCCAATATTTAAACATTCAATAATAGCGCCAATAAAAGCGCCGATAACAGCACCAATAATAGCGCCAATAATAGCGCCAATATATTCATAGCGCCATTTAATAGCGCCAAATAATAGCGCCATATAATAACGCCAAATATTAGCGCCATATAATAGCGCCATATAATAGCGCCAAATCATAGCGCCGTATAATAGCGCCAAATATAATACCGCCAAATAATAGCGCCAATATATAGCACCAATATATAGCGCCAATAACAGCGCCAATATATTCATAGCACCATTTAATAGGGCCAAATAATAGGGCCATATAATAGCACCAAATATTAGCGCCAAATATTAGCACAATATAATAGCGCTACATAATAGCACCATATAATATCATCAAATAATAGCGCCATATAATAGCACCAAATATAATAGCGCCACATAATAGCACCAGATAATAGCGCCAAATTATATCACCAAATAATAGCACCAAATATTTGGCGCCAAATATTCAAAATAGCGCCAAATAAAAGTGTAAATAATAGCACCAAATAATAGAGCCAAATATTCATAATAGCTCCAAATATTTGGCGCCATATATTCATAGTAGCCCCAAATTTTTTTGGGTGCCAAAATATTCATAATAGCGCCAAATAATAGCGCCAACAATAGCGTCAATATTTGGCGCCAATATTTGGCCCCAATATATGGCGCTATTATTTGGCGCTAAATAATAGCGCCAGTATTTTAACATTCAATATATTTTCAGTGTTATTTTAACAATAAATATTATAGCTTCAAATATATTTTCAGTGTTATTTTAATATTCATAATATCACCAATATTTTAATAGCACAAATATTTTAATAGCGCCACTAATAGCACCAAAGAATGGCGCCAAATATTATTTGGCGCCAAATAATAGCGCCAAATAATAGTGCCAATATTTTTACATTCATTAATAGCGCCAAATATACATAATAGTGCCAATATATTAATAGCAGCATATAATTTTGCCTAATAATAGCGCCAAATAATAGCCTCAAATAATTGCGCCAAATATTTGCGTCAAATATTTGCGCCAAATAACTACGCCAAATAATAGTGCCAAAGAATAGCACCAAATATTTTTTGGCGGCTAATATTCATAATAGCGCCAAAAAATAGTGCCAATAAATAATGCTATATAATAGCGCCAATAATAACGCCGAATAATAGTGCCAATATATTCATAGCGCCAAATAATTACGAAAATATATTAATAATATCCCCAATATATAATAGTGCCAAATAATAGCGACGGTATATTCATAATAGTGTCAATATTATCTCCAATATATTTATAGCGCCATTTATTAATAATAGCGCCAATATATTTATAGGGCCACATAATTGCACCTAATAATAGCGTCAAATAATTGCGCCAAATAATTGCGCCAAATAATAGCGCCAATATTTTAACATTCATTAATAACGCCAAATATTCATAATAGCACCGATATATTAATAGCACCAAATAATTGCGCCTAGTAATAGCGCCAAAGAATAGCGCCAAATAATTGAGCCAAATGTTTGCGCCAAAAACTGCGCCAAATAATACCGCCAAATAATAGTGCCATATAATGGCGCCAAATATTTTTTGGTGCCAAATATTAATAATAGATCCAAAAAATAGCGCCAAAAAATAGCGCCAATAATAGCACCAATATATTCATAGCGCCAAATAATAGCACCAATATATTTCTAATAGCGCCAATATATAATAGCGTCAATATATTCATAATAGTGCCAATAATAGCGCCAATATATTCATAGCTCCATTTATTCATAATAGCGCCAATATATGTATGGTGCAAAATAATATCCCCAAATAATAGCCCCAAATAATAGCACCAAATAATTGCGCAAAATAATTGCGCCAAATAATTGTGCCAAATAATTGCGCCTAATAACAGCGCCAAATAATAGCACCATGTAATAGCGCCAAATATATTTTGGCGCAAAATATATAAATCGCACCAATATATTGCACCAAATTATTGTGCCAAATAATTGCACCAAATAATTACGCCTAATAATAGCACCAAATAATAGCGCCATCTAATAGCGCCAAATATTTTTTAGCGCCAAATATTCATAATAGCGTCAAATAAGAGCGCCAAATAATAACGCCAATAATAGCATCAAATTATGGCACCAATAGTCGTGCCAATACTTGGCGCTATTATTTTGCGCCAAATAATAGCTTCAATATTTAAACATTCAATAATAGCGCTAATAAAAGCGCCAATAACAGCACAACTAATAGCTCCAATTATGGCGCCATTATATCGTGCCAATAATAGCACCAATATATTCATAGCGCCATTTAATAGCACCATATAATTGTGCCAAATATTGGCGTCATATAATAGCGCCAAATAATAGCGCCATATAGTAGAGCCAAATATAATAGCGCCAAATAATAGCACCATTATAGCGCCAATAATATCACCAATATATTCATAGCACCATTTAATAGAGTCGAATAATAGCGCCAAATAATAGTGCCAAATATTAGCGCCATATAATAGCGCGATATAATAGGTCATATAATCGTGCTAAATAATAGCACCAAATATTAGCGCCATATAATAGCACGATATAATAGCACAATATAATCGCGCCAAATAATAGCGCCATATAATAGAGCCAAATAATATTGCCAAATAATAGCGCCAAATAATTTCGCCAAATAATAGCACCATATAATAGCGCCAAATAATAGCGCCAAATAATTGTGCTAAATAATTGCGCCAAATATTTGCGCCAAATTATTGCGCAAAATAATTGCGCCTAATAACAGCACCAAATAATAGCGCCATATAATAGCGCCAAATGTTTTTTGGTGCAAAATATATAAATAGCTCCAATATATTGAGCCAAATAATTGCATGAAATAATTGCGCCAAATACTTGGGCCTAATAATAGTGCCAAATAATAGCGCCATATGAAGGCGCCAAATAGTTTTTGGTGCCAAATATTCATAATGGCACCAAATAATAGCACCAATAATAGCGTCAAATTATAGAACCAATAATCGTGCCATTATTTGGCGCTATTATTTTGCGCCAAATTATAGCACCAATATTTAAACATTCAATAATAGTGCCAATAAAAGCGCCGATAACAGCACCAATAATAGCGTCAATAATAGCACCAATATATTCATAGCGCCATTTAATAGCGCCAAATAATAGCGCCATATAATAACACCAAATATTAGCGCAATATAATAGCGTCATATAATAGCGCCAAATCATAGCGCCATATAATAGCGCCAAATATAATAGCGCCAAATAATAGCGCCAATATATAGCACCAATATATAGCGCCAATAATAGTGCCAATATATTCATAGCACCATTTAATAGGGCCAAATAATAACGTCATATAATAGCACCAAATATTAGTGCCAAATATGAGCGCAATATAATAGCGCTACATAATAGCACCATATAATATCGTCAAATAATAGCGCCATATAATAGCACCAAATATAATAGCACCACATACTAGCGCCAGATAATATCGCCAAATAATATCACCAAATAATAGCACCAAATATTTGGCGCCAAATATTCAAAATAGCGCCAAATAATAGCGCAAATAATAACACCAAATAATAGATCCAAATATTCATAATAGCTCCAAATATTTGGCGCCATATATTCATAGTAGCGCCAAATGTTTTTTGGCGCCAAAATATTCATAATAGCGCCAAATAATAGTGCCAACAATAGCGTCAATATTTGGCGCCAATATTTGGCACCAATATATGGCGCTATTATTTGGCGCCAAATAATAGCGCCAGTATTTTAACATTCAATATATTTTCAGTATTATTTTAACATTCAATATTATAGCTTCAAATATATTTTCAGTGTTATTTTAATATTCATAATATCACCAATATTTTAATAGCACAAATATTTTAATAGCGCCACTAATAGCACCAACGAATGGCGCCAAATATTATTTGGCGCCAAATAATTACGCCAAATAATAGTGCCAATATTTTAACATTCATTCATAGCGCCAAATATTCATAATAGTGCCAATATATTAATAGCAGCATATAATTGCGCCTAATAATAGCGCCAAATAATTGCGCCAATAATTGCGGCAAATAACTGCGCCAAATAATAGTGCCAAAGAATAGCACCAAATATTTTTTGGCGGCTAATATTCATAATAGCGCCAAAAAATAGTGCCAAGAAATAATGCTATATAATAGCGCTAATAATAACGCCGAATAATAGTGCTAATATATTCATAGCGCCAAATTATAACGAAAATATATTCATAATAGCGCCAATATATAATAGCGCCAAATAATAGCGACGGTATATTCATAATAGTGTCAATATCAGCGCCAATATATTCATAGCGCCATTTATTAATAATAGCGCCAATATATTTATAGTGCCAAATAATTGCGCCTAATAATAGCGCCAAATAATAGCGCTAAATAATTGTGCCAAATAATTGTGCCAAATAATTGCGCCAAATAATAGCGCCAATATTTTAACATTCATTAATAGCACAAAATATTTATAATAGCACCGATATATTAATAGTACCAAATAATTGCGCCTAGTAACAGCGCCAAAGAATACCACCAAATAATTGAGCCAAATGTTTGCGCCAAATAATAGCGCAAAATAATACCGCCAAATAATAGTGCCATATAATGGCGCCAAATATTTTTTGGTGCCAAATATTCATAATAGCGCCAAAAAATAGCACCAATAATAGCGCCAATATATTCATAGCGCCAAATAATAGCACCAATATATTCCTAATAACGCCAATATATAATAGAGCCAATATATTCATAATAGCGCCAATAATAGTGCCAATAATAGCGCCAATATATTCATAGCTCCATTTATTCATAATAGCGCCAATATATTTATGGCGTAAAATAATAGCCCCAAATAATAGCCCCAAATAATAGCGCAAAATAATAGCGCCAATAATAGCATCAAATTATGGCACCAATAGTCGTGCCAATACTTGGCGCTATTATTTTGTGCCAAATAATAGCTTCAATATTTAAACATTCAATAATAGCACCAATAAAAGCACCAATAACAGCACAAATAATAGCTCCAATTATGGCGCCATTATATTGCACCAATAATAGCACCAATATATTCATAGCGCCATTTAATAGCGCCATATAATTACGCTAAATATTGGCGTCATATAATAGCGCCATATAATAGAGCCAAATAATAGCGCCATATAGTAGAGCCAAATATAATAGCGCCAAATAATAGCGTCATTATAGCGCCAATAATATCACCAATATATTCATAGCGCCATTTAATAGAGCCAAATAATAGAGCCATATAATAGCGCCAAATATTAGCGCCATATAATAGCGCGATATAATAGCGCCATATAATCGCGCTATATAATAGCACCAAATATTAGCACCATATAATAGCGTGATATAATAGCGCCATATAATCGCGCCCAATAATAGCGCCATATAATAGCGCCAAATAATATTGCAAAATAATAGCGCCAAATAATTTCGCCAAATAATAGCACCAAATAATAGCGCCATATAATAGCACCATATAATAACCCCAAATAATAGCGCCATATAATAGCACCAAATATAATAGCACCAAATAATAGCGCCAATATATAGTGCCAATAATAGCGCCAATATATTCATAGTGCCATTTAATAGGGCCAAATAATAGCGCCATATAATAGCGCCAAATATTAGCACCATATAGTTGTGCCATATAATACCGTCGTATAATAGGGCTAAATAATAGCCCCATATAATAGGGCCAAATATAATAGCCCCAAATAATATCACCAAATAATAGCACCAAATAATATCGCCAAATAATAGCGCCAAATATTTGGCGCCAAATATTCATAATAGTTCCAAATAATAGAGCCAAATAATAGCGCCAAATAATTGCGTTAAATAATAGTGCCAATAATAGTGCCAAATAATAGAGCCAAATATTCATAATAGCGCCAAATATTTGGCCCCACATATTCATAGTAACACCAAATATTTTTTGGCGCCAAATATTCATAATAGTTCCAAATAATAGCGCAAAATTATACCGCCAATAAAAGCGCCAAATAATAGCGCAAATAATAGTGCCAATATATGGCACCAATAATATTTGGCTCCCATATTTGGCGCTATTATTTGGCGCCAAATAATAGTTCCTATATTTTAACAATCAATAATAGCGCCAAATATTCATAATGGCGCCAATATTTTAACATTCAATATATTTTCAATGTTATTTTAACATTCAATATAATAGAGCCAAATATATTTTCAGTGTTATTTTAATATTCATAATAGCGCCAATATTTTAATAGTACCAATATTTTAATAGCGCCAATAATAGCGCCAAATATATTTTAAGTGTTATTTTAATATTCATAATAGCGCTAATATTTTAGTAGCGCCAATATTTTAATAGCGCCAATAATAGTGCCAAATAATGGCGCCAAATAATAGCACCAAATAATAGCGCAAAAAAATACCACCAATATTTTAACATTCATTAATAGCACAAAATATTCATAATAGTGCCAATATATTAATAGCGGCAAATAATTGCACTTACTAGTTGCGCCAAATAAAAGCGCCAAATAATTGCACCAAATAATTGTACCAACTTACTGTGCCAAATAATTGCGCCAAATAATAGCTCCATATAATAGCGCCAAATATTTTTTGGCGCCAAATATTCATAATAGGGCCAAAAAAAGCGCAAAAACATAGCGCCATATAATAGCGCCAATTAAATTGCGCCAATATATTCATAGTGCCAAATAATAGCACCAATATATTCACAATAGCGCCAATATATAATAGCGCCAAATAATAGCGCTAGTATACTCATAATAGTGCCAATATTAGCACTAATATTTTCATAGCGCCATTTATTCATAATAACGCCAATATATTTATAGCGCCAAATAATTGCACCTCATAATAGCGCCAAATAATTGCGCCAAATAATTGCGCCAAATAATAGATCCAATATTTTAACATTCATTAATAGCACCAAATATTCCTAATAGCGCCAATATATTAATAGCGCCAAATAATTGCGCCTAATTATAGTGCCAAATAACAGCGACAAATAATTGCGCCCAATATTTTTTGGCACCAAATATTCATAATAGCGACAAAAAATAGCGCCAAAAATAGCTCCATATAATAGCGCCAATCATAGCACCAAATAATAGCGCTAATAATAGCGCCAATATATTCATTGCACCAAATAATAGCACCAATATATTCATAATAGCGGCTATATATTATAGCGCCAAATAATAGCGCCAGTATATTCATAATAGTGCCAATAATAGTGCCAATATATTCATAGCACCATTTATTCATAATAGCGCCAATATATTTATAGCGCCAAATAATTGCACCTAATAATAGCGCCAAATAATTGCACCTAATAACTGTGCCAAATTATAGTGCCAAAATTTTAACATTCATTAATAGTGCCAAATATTCCTAATAGCGTCAATATATTAATAGCGCCAAATAAGTTCGCCTAATAATAGGGCCAAATAAAAGTGCCAAATAAGTGCGCCAAATATTTGAGCCAAATAACTGCGCCAAATAATAGCACCATATAATAGTGCTAAATATTTTTTGACGCCAAATATTCATAATAGCGCCAAAAAATAGCACCAGAAAATAGCACCAAAAAATAGCTCCAATAATAGTGCCAAATAATAGCGCCAATAATAGCACCAATATATTCAGAGCGCCAAAAAATAGCGCCAATATATTCATAATAGCGACAATATATAATAGCGCTAAATAATAGCGCCAATATATTAATAATAGTACCAATAATAGCGCCAATATATTCATAGTACCATTTATTCATAATAGCACCAATATATTTATAGCGCAAAATAATTGCGCCTAATAATAGCGCCAAATAATAGAGCCAAATAATTGCGCCAAATAATTGCGCCAAAATAAATGAGCCAAATAATTGCGCAAAATAATTGCGCCTAATAAAAGCGCCAAACAATAGCGCAAAATATTTTTTGGCGCAAAATATATAAATAGCGCCAATATATTGCGCCAAATAATTGTGCGAAATAATTGCGCCAAATACTTGCGCCTAATAATACCGCCAAATAATAGCGCCATATAAAAGCGCCAAATAATTTTTCTCACCAAATATTCATAATAGCACCAAATAATAGCGCCAAATAATAGCACCAATAATATCGTCAAATTATAGCACCAATAATTGTGCCAATATTTGGCGCTATTATTTTGTGCCAAATTATAGCGCCAATATTTAAACATTCAATAATAGAGCCTATAAAAGCGCCGATAACAGCACCAATAATAGCGCCAATAATAGTGCCAATATATTCATAGCGCCATTTAATATTGCCAAATAATAGCGCCATATAATAGCGCCAAATATTAGCGCCATATAATAGCGCCATATAATAGCGCCAAATCATAGCGCCAAATATAATAGCGCCAAATAATAGCGCCAATTTATAGCACCAATAATAGCGCCAATATATTCATAGCACCATTTAATAGGGCCAAATAATAGTGCCATATAACAGCACCAAATATTAGCACCAAATATTAGCAACATTTAATAGCGCTACATAATAGCGCCATATAATAGCGCTGTATAATAGCTTCAAATATAATAGCGCCACATAATAGTGCCAGATAATAGCGCCAAATAATATCAACAAATAATAGCACCAAATATTTGACGCAAAATATTTATAATAGCGCCAAATAATAGCGCAAATAATAGCACCAAATAATAGATCCAAATATTCATAATAGCTCAAAATATTTGGTGCCATATATTCAAAGTAGCGTCAAATGTTTTTTGGTTCCAAATATTCATAATAGTGCCAAATAATAGCGCCAATAAAAGTGGAAAATAATAGCGGCAATAATAGTATCAATATTTGGCGCCAATATATGGCGCTATTATTTGGCGCCAAATAATAGCGCCAGTATTTTGACATTCAATATATTTTCATTTTTATGTTAACATTCAATATTATAGCGTCAAATATATTTTCAGTGTTATTTTAATATTCATAATATCACCAATATTTTAATAGCACAAATATTTTAATAGCGCCAATAATAGCACCAAAGAATTGCGCCAAATATTATTTGGTGCCAAATAATAGCACCAAATAATAGTGCCAATATTTTAACATTCATTAATAGCTCCAAATATTCATAATAGTGCCAATATATAAATAGCAGCATATAATTGCGCCTAATAATAGTGTCAAATAATAGCGCCAAATATTTGCGCCAAATATTTGCGCCAAATAATTGCGCCAAATAATAGTGCCAAATAATAGTGCCAAAAATTTTTGGGCGGCTAATATTCATAATAGCGCCAAAAAATAGCGCAAATAAATAGTGCTATATAATAGCGCCAATAATAACGCCGAATAATAGCACCAATAATAGCGCCAATATATTCATAGCGCCAAATAATAACGCCAATATATTCATAATAGCGCCAATATATAATAGCGCCAAATAATAGCAACGGTATATTCATAATATGGTCAATATTAGCGCCAATATATTCATGGCGCCATTTATTCATAATAGCTCCAATATATTTATAGCGCCAAATAATTGCTCCAAATAATAGCGGCAAATAATTGTGCCAAATAATTGCGCCAAATAATTGCACCAAATAATAGCGCCAAATAATAGCGCCAATATTTTAACATTCATTAATAACACCAAATATTCATAATAGCACCGATATATTAATGGCGCCAAATAATAGCACCTAGTAATAGCGCCAAAGAATACCGCCAAATAATTGAGACTTCTGGATAATAACACCATGTAATAGCGCCAAATATTTTCTCGGAAGAGACTTCTGGATAATGGCCTTGATCTTCTCTAGGTTGATCTCAATGCCCCTATTTCTAACAGCGAAGCCGAGAAACTTTCCAGAGGTCACCCTGAAGGCACACTTGAATGGGTTTATCATCAGGTGACTAGAACGGAGGATACTAAAAACTTTCTCAAGGTATTTGAGATGGTCTGGATGAAATTGAGATTCAACCACCAGACAGTCCACATAGCATTCCACCAACGTTCCGAGGATTGACTTAAATATGAGATGAATAACTTGTTGGTAGGTGGCACCTGCATTCTTTAAACCGAAGGGCATGACATGGTAACAGAAAGTAACTTGTGGTGCCTTGAAGGATGTGAACTACTCATACTCATGGGACATTCATATCTGGTTATACCTGGAGTACCCATCCATGAAGAAGAGGGCTTGGAATCCCACTGTAGCATCAATCAACAATTCTGTCATAAGAAGGGGAAAATCATCCTTTGGATAGTGATGGTTGAGATACCGAAAGTTGATGCAGAACATGATTTTTCTGTTCTTCTTCAGGACTGGAACAATATTGGACAACCATTTGGGGTACTAGAACTCCTTAAAAAAATTTAGCTCTAATGAGCTTGTCCACTATGGCCTCAACCATGGCACCATGGGAAGGGTACATCTTTCTAGAAGGCTGGTTGAATCCGCAATGATTTTCCAGGAGATGAAGGTGGTGAATGGCTACTTGAGGATCTAATCCTATAATTTCAACATAACTCTAGGATAATACATCGTGATGTAGGTTTTTAATGGCTATGTACTGTTTTCGCTCATCAAGGGGCATGCCAACACTAATCAATGTGGGTCTCAGGTCTACCTTGCAACCGAGGTTCACCTATCTCAACTCGTCGACTGTGGTAAAGACGCCCTACTAAAAGGTGGGGGAGCATCTTCTAAATCATCGTCTTCACATATTGAGGGTGAATCCTCAGCGGAAGGAGTCACTTCTGAGTTGGTAGATCCCAACTGGAGGCTGGTACCAGCAATAGTATTAGCAGACGCTACATCAGAGGACTCCTGTGCTGCGGAAACCATTGCGATGATGGATGTCAATCTGATCTCATTTGTCCTTTAGCCCAAGGGGCCATGCTTGATGATATTTTTTGGCACAAAATATATAAATAGAACCAATATATTGCATCAAATAATTGTGCCAAATAATTGCGCCAAATAATAGCGCCAATATATTAACATTCATTAATAGCACCAAATATTTATAATAGCACCGATATATTAATGGCGCCAAATAATAGCGCCTAGTAATAGCGCCAAAGAATACCGCCAAATAATTGAGCCAAATGTTTGCACCAAAAACTGCGCCAAATAAAAGCGCCAAATAATACCGCCAAATAATAGTGCCATATAATGGTGCCAAATATTTTTTGGTGCCAAATATTCATAATAGCGCAAAAAAATAGCGCAAAAAAATAGCGCCAATAATAGCGCCAATATATTCATAGCACCAAATAATAGCACCAATATATTCCTAATAGCGCCAATATATAATAGCGCCAATATATTCATAATAGTGCCAATAATAGTGCCAATAATAGCGCCAATATATTCATATCTCCATTTATTCATAATAGCGCCAATAGATTTATGGTGCAAAATAATAGCCCCAAATAATAACCCCAAATAATAGCGCCAAATAATTGCACAAAATAATTGCGCCAAATAATTGTGCCAAATAATTGCGCCTAATAACAGCGCCAAATAATAGCACCATGTAATATCGCCAAATATATTTTGGCGCAAAATATATAAATCGCACCAATATATTGCACCAAATTATTGCGCCAAATAATTGCGCCAAATAATTGCGCCTAATAATAGCACCAAATAATAGCGCCAAATTATAGCGCCAATAATAGCATCAAATTATGGCACAAATAGTCTTGCCAATACTTGGCGCTATTATTTTGCACCAAATAATAGCTTCAATATTTAAACATTCAATAATAGCGCCAATAAAAGCGCCAATAACAGCACCAATAATAGCTCCAATTATGGCGCCATTATATCGCGCCAATAATAGCACCAATATATTAATAGCGCCATTTAATAGCGCCATATAATTGTGCCAAATATTGGCGTCATATAATAGCGCCATATAATAGTGCCAAATAATAGCGCCATATAGTAGAGCCAAATATAATAGCGCCAAATAATATTGCCATTATAACGCCAATAATATCACTAATATATTCATAGCGCCATTTAATAGAGACAAATAATAGCGCCATATAATAGCACGATATAATAGCGCCATATAATCGCGCTATATAATAGCAACAAATATTAGCGCCATATAATAGCGCGATATAATAGTGCCATATAATTGCGCCAAATAATAGCGCCATATAATAGCGCCAAATAATATTGCCAAATAATAGCGCCACATAATTTCGCCAAATAATAGCATTAAAAAATAGCGCCATATAATAACACCATATAATAACCCCAAATAATAGCACCATATAATAGCACCAAATATAATAGCACCAAATAATAGTGCCAATATTTTCATAGCGCCATTTAATAGGGCCAAATAATAGCGCCATATAATAGCGCCAAATATTAGCACCATATAGTTGTGCCATATAATACCGCCATATAATTGTGCTAAATAATAGCGCCATATAATAGGGCCAAATATAATAGCCCCAAATAATATCATCAAATAATAGCACCAAATAATATCGCCAAATAGTAGCGCCAAATATTTGGCGCCAAATATATATAATAGTTCCAAAGAATAGTGCCAAATAATAGCGCCAAATTATTGCGTTAAATAATAGTGCCAATAATAGCGCCAAAAAATAGAGAAAAATATTCATAATAGCGCAAAATATTTGGCCCCACATATTCAAAGTATTACCAAATATTTTTTGGCGCCAAATATTCATAATAGCGCCAAATAATAGCGCAAAATTTTAACGCCAATAAAAGCGCCAAATAATAGCGCAAATAATAGCGCCAATATATGGCACCAATAATATTTGGCTCCAATATTTGGTGCTATTATTTGGCGCCAAATAATAGTGCCAAT
Organism: Viscum album; assembly: GCA_963277665.1. Taxonomy (NCBI): domain Eukaryota; kingdom Viridiplantae; phylum Streptophyta; class Magnoliopsida; order Santalales; family Viscaceae; genus Viscum; species Viscum album. The sequence goes on from OY728127.1 coordinate 903,384,957, forward strand.
ATTTTAAAAATCAATAATAGTTCCAAATATTCATAATGGCACCAATATTTTAACATTCAATATATTTTCTATGTTATTTTAACATTCAATATAATAGCGCCAAATATATTTTCAGTGTTATTTTAATATTCATAATAGCGCCAATATTTTAATAGTACCAATATTTTAATAGCGCCAATAATAGCGCCAAATATATTTTCAGTGTTATTTTAATATTCATAATAGCGCTAATATTTTAGTAGCGCCAATATTTTAATAGCGCCAATAATAGTGCCAAATAATGGCGCCAAATAATAGCACCAAATAATAGCGCAAAAAAATAGCGCCAATATTTTAACATTCATTAATAGCACCAAATTTTCATAATAATGCCAATATATTAATAGCGGCAAATAATTGCGCTTACTAGTAGCTCCAAATAAAAGCGCCAAATAATTGCGTCAAATAATTACACCAAATAACTGCACCAAATAATTGCGCCAAATAATAGCTGCATATAATAGCGCCAAATATTTTTTGGCGCCAAATATTCATAATAGGGAAAAAAATAGCGCCAAAAAAATAGCGCCATATAATAGCGCCAATTAAATTGCGCCAATATATTCATAGTACCAAATAATAGCGTCAATATATTCATAATAGCGCCAATATATAATAGCGCCAAATAATAGTGCCAGTATACTCATAATAGTGCCAATATTAGCGCTAATATTTTTATAGCGCCATTTATTCATAATAACGCCAATATATTTAGAGCACCAAATAATTGCGCCTCATAATAGCGCCAAATAATTGCATCAAATAATTGCGCCAAATAATAGATCCAATATTTTAACATTCATTAATAGCACCAAATATTCCTAATAGCGCCAATATATTAATAGCGCCAAATAATTGCGCCAAATATTTGCGCCCAATATTTTTTGGCACCAAATATTCATAATAGCGACAAAAAATAGCGCCAAAAAATAGCTCCATATAATAGCACCAATCATAGCACCAAATAATAGCGCTAATAAAAGCGGCGATATATTCATTGCGCCAAATAATAGCACCAATATATTCATAATAGCAGCTATATATTTTAGCGCCAAATAATAGCGCCAGTATATTCATAATAGTGCCAATAATAGTGCCAGTTTATTCATAGCACCATTTATTCATAATAGCGCCAATATATTTATAGCGCCAAATAATTGCACCTAATAACTGTGCCAAATTATAGTGCTAATATTTTAACATTCATTAATAGTGCCAAATATTCCTAATAGCGCCAATATATTAATAGCGCCAAATAAGTGCGCCTAATAATAGGGCCAAATAATAGTGCCAAATAAATGTGCCAAATATTTGAGCCAAGTAACTGCACCAAATAATAGCACCATATAATAGTGCCAAATACTTTTTGGCGCCAAATATTCATAATAGCGCCAAAAAATAGCCCCATAAAATAGCACCAAAAAATAGCGCCAATAATAGTGCCAAATAATAGCGCCAATAATAGCGCCAATATATTCAGAACGGCAAAAAATAGCGCCAATATATACATAATAGCGCCAATATATAATAGCGCTAAATAATAGTGCCAATATATTAATAATAGTACCAATAATAGCGCCAATATATTCATAGCGCCATTTATTCATAATATCACCAATATATTTATAGCGCAAAATAATTGCGCCTAATAATAGCGCCAAATAACAGAGCCAAATAATTGCGCCCAATAATTGCGCCAAAATAATTGAGCCAAATAATTGCGCAAAATAATTGCGCCTAATAACAGCACCAAATAATAGCGCCATATAATAGCGCCAAATATTTTTTGGCGCAAAATATATAAATAGCGCCAATATATTGCGCCAAATAATTGTGCGAAATAATTGCACCAAATACTTGCACCTAATAATATCGCCAAATAATAGCGCCATATAAAAGCGCCAAATATTTTTTGGCGCCAAATATTCATAATAGCACCAAATAATAGCGCCAAATAATAGCACCAATAATAGCGTCAAATTATAGCACCAATAATCGTGCCAATATTTGGCACTATTATTTTGTGCCAAATTATAGCGCCAATATTTAAACATTCAATAATAGCGCCAATAAAAGCGCCGATAACAGCACAAATAATAGCGCCAATAATAGCGCCAATATATTTATAGCGCCATTTAATAGCGCCAAATAATAGCTCCATATAATAGCGCCAAATATTAGCACCATATAATAGCGCCATATAATAGAGCCAAATCATAGCGCCAAATATAATAGCGCCAAATAATAGCGCCAATATATAACACCAATAATAGCGCCAATATATTCATTGCACCATTTAATAGGGCCATATAATAGCGCCATATAATAGCGCCAAATATTAGCGCCAAATATTAGCGACATTTAATAGCGCTACATAATAGCGCCATATAATAGCGCCAAATAATAGCGCCGTATAATAGCTTCAAAAATAATAGCACCACATAATAGTGCCAGATAATAGCGCCAAATAATATAACCAAATAATAGCACCAAATATTTGGCACAAAATATTTATAATAGTGCCAAATAATAGCGCAAATAATAGCACCAAATAATAGAGCCAAATATTCATAATAGCTCCAAATATTTGGTGCCATATATTCATAGTAGCGTCAAATGTTTTTTGGCGCAAAATATTCATAATAGCGCCAAATAATAGCGCCAATAAAAGTGGAAAATAATAGCGGCAATAATAGCGTCAATATTTGGCGCCAATATTTGGCGCCAATATATGGCGCTATTATTTGGCGCCAAATAATAGCGCCAGTATTTTGACATTCAATATATTTTCAGTGTTATTTTAACATTCAATATTATAGCGCCAAATATATTTTCAGTGTTATTTTAATATTCATAATATCACCAATATTTTAATAGCACAAATATTTTAATAGCGCCAGTAATAGCACCAAAAAATTGCGCCAAATATTATTTGGTGCCAAATAATAGCACCAAATAATAGTGCCAATATTTTAACATTCATTAATAGCTCCAAATATTCATAATAGTGCCAATATATTAATAGCAGCAAATAATTGCGCCTAATAATAGTGTCAAATAATAGCGGTAAATAATTGCGCCAAATATTTGCGCCAAATAACTGCACCAAATAATAGTGCCAAATAATAGTGCCAAATATTTTTGGGCGGATAATATTCATAATAGCACCAACAAATAGCGCCAAGAAATAGTGCTATATAATAGCGCCAATAATAACGCCGAATAATAGCACCAATAATAGCGCCACTATATTTAAATCGCCAAATAATAACGCCAATATATTCATAATAGAGCCAATATATAATAGCGCCAAATAATAGCGACGGTATATTCATAATAGGGTCAATATTAGCGCCAATATATTCATAGTGCCATTTATTCATAATAGCGCCAATATATTTATAGCGCCGAATAATTGCGCCAAATAATTGCGCCAAATAATTGCGCCAAATAATTGCGCCAAATAATAGCGCCAAATAATAACGCCAATATTATAACATTCATTAATAATGCCAAATATTCATAATAGCACTGATATATTAATAGAGCCAAATAATTGCGCCTAGTAATTGCGCCAAATAATAGCACCAAATAATTGAGCCAAATGTTTGCGCCAAATAACTGCGCCAAATAATACAGCCAAATAATAGTGCCATATAATGGCACCAAATATTTTTTGGTGCCAAATATTCATAATAGCGCAAAAAAATAGTGCAAAAAAATAGCGCCAATATATTCATAGCGCCAATATATTCAAAATAGCGCCAATATATAATAGCGCCAATATATTCAAAATAGTGCCAATAATAGTGCGAATAATAGCACCAATATATTCATAGCTCCATTTATTCATAATAGCGCAAATATATTTATGACGCAAAATAATAGCCCCAAATAATAGCGCCAAATAATTGCACAAAATAATAGCACCAAATAATTGTGCCAAATAATTGCGCCTAATAACAGCGCCAAATAATAACACCATGTAATAGCGCCAAATATTTTTTGGCACAAAATATATAAATAGAACCAATATATTGCATCAAATAATTGCGCAAAATAATTGCGCCAAATAATTGCGCCAAATAATAGCGCCAAATAATACCGCCGTCTAATAGCGCCAAATATTTTTTAGCCCCAAATATTAATAATAGTGCCAAATAATACCTCTAAATAATAGCGCCAAATAATAGTGCCAATAATAGTGTCAAATTATGGCGCCAATAATCGTGCCAATACTTGTTGCTATTATTTTGCGCCAAATAATAGCTTCAATATTTAAACATTCAATAATAGCGCCAATAAAAGCGCCAATAACAGCACCAATAACAGCGCCATTATATAGCACCAATAATAGCACCAATATATTCAGAGCGCCATTTAATAGCGCCATATAATTGCGCCAAATATTGGCGCCATATAATAGCGCCAAATAATAGCGCCATATAGGAAAGCCAAATATAATAGCGCCAAATAATAGCGCCATTATAACGCCAATAATATCACAAATATATTCATAGCGCCATTTAATAGGGCCAAATAATAAAGCCATATAATAGTGCCAAATATTAGCACAATATACTAGCGCGATATAATAGCGCCATATAATAGCGCCAAATAATAGCGCCATATAATGCGCCAAATAATAGCGCCAAAAAATTTCTCCAAATAAGAGTACCAAATATTTGGTGCCAAATATTCATAATTGCGCCAAAAATAGCCCCAAATAATAGCATAAAAATTGGCGCCAAATAATAGCGCCAATAAAAGCGCCAAATAATTGTGCCAATAATAGATCCAATATTTTAAAATTCAATAATAGAGCGAAATATTCATAATAGAGCAAATTTTTTATAATTCAATATATTTTCATTGTTATTTTAACATTCAATATAATAACGCCAAATATATTTTCAGTTTTATTTTAATATTCATAATAGTGCCAATATTTTAATAGCCCAATAATAGTGCCAAATAATAGCGCTAAATATTATTTGACACCAAATAATAGCACCAAATAATAGCGGCAAAAAATAGCGTCAATATTTTAACATTCATTAATAGAACCAAATATTCATAATAGCTCCAATATATTAATAGCGGCAAATAATTGCGCCTAATAATACCGCTAAATAATAGCGCTAAATAATTGGGCCAAATAACTGCGCCAAATAACTGCGCCAAAAAATAGCGCCTTATAATAGCGCCAAATATTTTTTGGCGCCAGCTATTCATAATAGCACCAAAAATAGCGCAAAAAAATAGCGTCATATAATAGCGCTATATAGCGTCAAATTATGGCGCTATTATTTTGCGCCAAATAATAGCGCCAATATTTAAACATTCAATAATAGTGCCAATAACATTGCCAAATATTCATAATAGCGTCAAATAAGAGCGCCAAATAATAACGCCAATAATAGCATCAAATTATGGCACCAATAGTCGTGCCAATACTTGGTGCTATTATTTTGCGCCAAATAATAGCTTCAATATTTAAACATTCAATAATAGCGCTAATAAAAGCGCCAATAACAGCACAACTAATAGCTCCAATTATGGCGCCATTATATCGCGCCAATAATAGCACCAATATATTCATAGCGCCATTTAATAGCACCATATAATTGTGCCAAATATTGGCGTCATATAATAGCGCCAAATAATAGGGCCATATAGTAGAGCCAAATATAATAGCGCCAAATAATAGCACCATTATAGCGCCAATAATATCACCAATATATTCATAGCACCATTTAATAGAGTCGAATAATAGCGCCAAATAATAGTGCCAAATATTAGCGCCATATAATAGCGCGATATAATAGGTCATATAATCGTGCTAAATAATAGCACCAAATATTAGCGCCATATAATAGCACGATATAATAGCACAATATAATCGCGCCAAATAATAGCGCCATATAATAGAGCCAAATAATATTGCCAAATAATAGCGCCCAATAATTTCGCCAAATAATAGCACCATATAATAGCGCCAAATAATAGCGCCAAATAATTGTGCTAAATAATTGCGCCAAATATTTGCGCCAAATTATTGCGCAAAATAATTGCGCCTAATAACAGCACCAAATAATAGCGCCATATAATAGCGCCAAATGTTTTTTGGTGCAAAATATATAAATAGCTCCAATATATTGAGCCAAATAATTTCATGAAATAATTGCGCCAAATACTTGGGCCTAATAATAGTGCCAAATAATAGCGCCATATGAAAGCGCCAAATAGTTTTTGGTGCCAAATATTCATAATGGCACCAAATAATAGCACCAATAATAGCGTCAAATTATAGAACCAATAATCGTGCCATTATTTGGCGCTATTATTTTGCGCCAAATTATAGCGCCAATATTTAAACATTCAATAATAGTGCCAATAAAAGCGCCGATAACAGCACCAATAATAGCGTCAATAATAGCACCAATATATTCATAGCGCCATTTAATAGCGCCAAATAATAGCGCCATATAATAACACCAAATATTAGCGCAATATAATAGCGTCATATAATAGCGCCAAATCATAGCGCCATATAATAGCGCCAAATATAATAGCGCCAAATAATAGCGCCAATATATAGCACCAATATATAGCGCCAATAATAGTGCCAATATATTCATAGCACCATTTAATAGGGCCAAATAATAACGTCATATAATAGCACCAAATATTAGTGCCAAATATGAGCGCAATATAATAGCGCTACATAATAGCACCATATAATATCGTCAAATAATAGCGCCATATAATAGCACCAAATATAATAGCACCACATACTAGCGCCAGATAATATCGCCAAATAATATCACCAAATAATAGCACCAAATATTTGGCGCCAAATATTCAAAATAGCGCCAAATAATAGCGCAAATAATAACACCAAATAATAGATCCAAATATTCATAATAGCTCCAAATATTTGGCGCCATATATTCATAGTAGCGCCAAATGTTTTTTGGCGCCAAAATATTCATAATAGCGCCAAATAATAGTGCCAACAATAACGTCAATATTTGGCGCCAATATTTGGCACCAATATATGGCGCTATTATTTGGCGCCAAATAATAGCGCCAGTATTTTAACATTCAATATATTTTCAGTATTATTTTAACATTCAATATTATAGCTTCAAATATATTTTCAGTGTTATTTTAATATTCATAATATCACCAATATTTTAATAGCACAAATATTTTAATAGCGCCACTAATAGCACCAACGAATGGCGCCAAATATTATTTGGCGCCAAATAATTACGCCAAATAATAGTGCCAATATTTTAACATTCATTCATAGCGCCAAATATTCATAATAGTGCCAATATATTAATAGCAGCATATAATTGCGCCTAATAATAGTGCCAAATAATTGCGCCAATAATTGCGGCAAATAACTGCGCCAAATAATAGTGCCAAAGAATAGCACCAAATATTTTTTGGCGGCTAATATTCATAATAGCGCCAAAAAATAGTGCCAAGAAATAATGCTATATAATAGCGCTAATAATAACGCCGAATAATAGTGCTAATATATTCATAGCGCCAAATTATAACGAAAATATATTCATAATAGCGCCAATATATAATAGCGCCAAATAATAGCGACGGTATATTCATAATAGTGTCAATATCAGCGCCAATATATTCATAGCGCCATTTATTAATAATAGCGCCAATATATTTATAGTGCCAAATAATTGCGCCTAATAATAGCGCCAAATAATAGCGCTAAATAATTGTGCCAAATAATTGTGCCAAATAATTGCGCCAAATAATAGCGCCAATATTTTAACATTCATTAATAGCACAAAATATTTATAATAGCACCGATATATTAATAGTACCAAATAATTGCGCCTAGTAACAGCGCCAAAGAATACCACCAAATAATTGAGCCAAATGTTTGCGCCAAAAACTGCGCCAAATAATAGCGCAAAATAATACCGCCAAATAATAGTGCCATATAATGGCGCCAAATATTTTTTGGTGCCAAATATTCATAATAGCGCCAAAAAATAGCACCAATAATAGCGCCAATATATTCATAGCGCCAAATAATAGCACCAATATATTCCTAATAACGCCAATATATAATAGAGCCAATATATTCATAATAGCGCCAATAATAGTGCCAATAATAGCGCCAATATATTCATAGCTCCATTTATTCATAATAGCGCCAATATATTTATGGCGTAAAATAATAGCCCCAAATAATAGCCCCAAATAATAGCGCAAAATAATAGCGCCAATAATAGCATCAAATTATGGCACTAATAGTCGTGCCAATACTTGGCGCTATTATTTTGTGCCAAATAATAGCTTCAATATTTAAACATTCAATAATAGCACCAATAAAAGCACCAATAACAGCACAAATAATAGCTCCAATTATGGCGCCATTATATTGCACCAATAATAGCACCAATATATTCATAGCGCCATTTAATAGCGCCATATAATTACGCTAAATATTGGCGTCATATAATAGCGCCATATAATAGAGCCAAATAATAGCGCCATATAGTAGAGCCAAATATAATAGCGCCAAATAATAGCGTCGTTATAGCGCCAATAATATCACCAATATATTCATAGCGCCATTTAATAGAGCCAAATAATAGAGCCATATAATAGCGCCAAATATTAGCGCCATATAATAGCGCGATATAATAGCGCCATATAATCGCGCTATATAATAGCACCAAATATTAGCACCATATAATAGCGTGATATAATAGCGCCATATAATCGCGCCCAATAATAGAGCCATATAATAGCGCCAAATAATATTGCAAAATAATAGCGCCAAATAATTTCGCCAAATAATAGCACCAAATAATAGCGCCATATAATAGCACCATATAATAACCCCAAATAATAGCGCCATATAATAGCACCAAATATAATAGCACCAAATAATAGCGCCAATATATAGTGCCAATAATAGCGCCAATATATTCATAGTGCCATTTAATAGGGCCAAATAATAGCGCCATATAATAGCGCCAAATATTAGCACCATATAGTTGTGCCATATAATACCGTCGTATAATAGGGCTAAATAATAGCCCCATATAATAGGGCCAAATATAATAGCCCCAAATAATATCACCAAATAATAGCACCAAATAATATCGCCAAATAATAGCGCCAAATATTTGGCGCCAAATATTCATAATAGTTCCTAATAATAGAGCCAAATAATAGCGCCAAATAATTGCGTTAAATAATAGTGCCAATAATAGTGCCAAATAATAGAGCCAAATATTCATAATAGCGCCAAATATTTGGCCCCACATATTCATAGTAACACCAAATATTTTTTGGCGCCAAATATTCATAATAGTTCCAAATAATAGCGCAAAATTATACCGCCAATAAAAGCGCCAAATAATAGCGCAAATAATAGTGCCAATATATGGCACCAATAATATTTGGCTCCCATATTTGGCGCTATTATTTGGCGCCAAATAATAGTTCCTATATTTTAACAATCAATAATAGCGCCAAATATTCATAATGGCGCCAATATTTTAACATTCAATATATTTTCAATGTTATTTTAACATTCAATATAATAGAGCCAAATATATTTTCAGTGTTATTTTAATATTCATAATAGCGCCAATATTTTAATAGTACCAATATTTTAATAGCGCCAATAATAGCGCCAAATATATTTTAAGTGTTATTTTAATATTCATAATAGCGCTAATATTTTAGTAGCGCCAATATTTTAATAGCGCCAATAATAGTGCCAAATAATGGCGCCAAGTAATAGCACCAAATAATAGCGCAAAAAAATACCACCAATATTTTAACATTCATTAATAGCACAAAATATTCATAATAGTGCCAATATATTAATAGCGGCAAATAATTGCACTTACTAGTTGCGCCAAATAAAAGCGCCAAATAATTGCGCCAAATAATTGTACCAACTTACTGTGCCAAATAATTACGCCAAATAATAGCTCCATATAATAGCGCCAAATATTTTTTGGCGCCAAATATTCATAATAGGGCCAAAAAAAGCGCAAAAACATAGCGCCATATAATAGCGCCAATTAAATTGCGCCAATATATTCATAGTGCCAAATAATAGCACCAATATATTCACAATAGCGCCAATATATAATAGCGCCAAATAATAGCGCTAGTATACTCATAATAGTGCCAATATTAGCACTAATATTTTCATAGCGCCATTTATTCATAATAACGCCAATATATTTATAGCGCCAAATAATTGCACCTCATAATAGCGCCAAATAATTGCGCCAAATAATTGCGCCAAATAATAGATCCAATATTTTAACATTCATTAATAGCACCAAATATTCCTAATAGCGCCAATATATTAATAGCGCCAAATAATTGCGCCTAATTATAGTGCCAAATAACAGCGACAAATAATTGCGCCCAATATTTTTTGGCACCAAATATTCATAATAGCGACAAAAAATAGAGCCAAAAATAGCTCCATATAATAGCGCCAATCATAGCACCAAATAATAGCGCTAATAATAGCGCCAATATATTCATTGCACCAAATAATAGCACCAATATATTCATAATAGCGGCTATATATTATAGCGCCAAATAATAGCGCCAGTATATTCATAATAGTGCCAATAATAGTGCCAATATATTCATAGCACCATTTATTCATAATAGCGCCAATATATTTATAGCGCCAAATAATTGCACCTAATAATAGCGCCAAATAATTGCACCTAATAACTGTGCCAAATTATAGTGCCAAAATTTTAACATTCATTAATAGTGCCAAATATTCCTAATAGCGTCAATATATTAATAGCGCCAAATAAGTTCGCCTAATAATAGGGCCAAATAAAAGTGCCAAATAAGTGCGCCAAATATTTGAGCCAAATAACTGCGCCAAATAATAGCACCATATAATAGTGCTAAATATTTTTTGACGCCAAATATTCATAATAGCGCCAAAAAATAGCACCAGAAAATAGCACCAAAAAATAGCTCCAATAATAGTGCCAAATAATAGCGCCAATAATAGCACCAATATATTCAGAGCGCCAAAAAATAGCGCCAATATATTCATAATAGCGACAATATATAATAGCGCTAAATAATAGCGCCAATATATTAATAATAGTACCAATTATAGCGCCAATATATTCATAGTACCATTTATTCATAATAGCACCAATATATTTATAGCGCAAAATAATTGCGCCTAATAATAGCGCCAAATAATAGAGCCAAATAATTGCGCCAAATAATTGCGCCAAAATAAATGAGCCAAATAATTGCGCAAAATAATTGCGCCTAATAAAAGCGCCAAACAATAGCGCAAAATATTTTTTGGCGCAAAATATATAAATAGCGCCAATATATTGCGCCAAATAATTGTGCGAAATAATTGCGCCAAATACTTGCGCCTAATAATACCGCCAAATAATAGCGCCATATAAAAGCGCCAAATAATTTTTCTCACCAAATATTCATAATAGCACCAAATAATAGCGCCAAATAATAGCACCAATAATATCGTCAAATTATAGCACCAATAATTGTGCCAATATTTGGCGCTATTATTTTGTGCCAAATTATAGCGCCAATATTTAAACATTCAATAATAGAGCCTATAAAAGCGCCGATAACAGCACCAATAATAGCGCCAATAATAGTGCCAATATATTCATAGCGCCATTTAATATTGCCAAATAATAGCGCCATATAATAGCGCCAAATATTAGCGCCATATAATAGCGCCATATAATAGCGCCAAATCATAGCGCCAAATATAATAGCGCCAAATAATAGCGCCAATTTATAGCACCAATAATAGCGCCAATATATTCATAGCACCATTTAATAGGGCCAAATAATAGTGCCATATAACAGCACCAAATATTAGCACCAAATATTAGCAACATTTAATAGCGCTACATAATAGCGCCATATAATAGCGCTGTATAATAGCTTCAAATATAATAGCGCCACATAATAGTGCCAGATAATAGCGCCAAATAATATCAACAAATAATAGCACCAAATATTTGACGCAAAATATTTATAATAGCGCCAAATAATAGCGCAAATAATAGCACCAAATAATAGATCCAAATATTCATAATAGCTCAAAATATTTGGTGCCATATATTCAAAGTAGCGTCAAATGGTTTTTGGTTCCAAATATTCATAATAGTGCCAAATAATAGCGCCAATAAAAGTGGAAAATAATAGCGGCAATAATAGCATCAATATTTGGCGCCAATATTTGGCGCCAATATATGGCGCTATTATTTGGCGCCAAATAATAGCGCCAGTATTTTGACATTCAATATATTTTCATTTTTATGTTAACATTCAATATTATAGCGTCAAATATATTTTCAGTGTTATTTTAATATTCATAATATCACCAATATTTTAATAGCACAAATATTTTAATAGCGCCAATAATAGCACCAAAGAATTGCGCCAAATATTATTTGGTGCCAAATAATAGCACCAAATAATAGTGCCAATATTTTAACATTCATTAATAGCTCCAAATATTCATAATAGTGCCAATATATAAATAGCAGCATATAATTGCGCCTAATAATAGTGTCAAATAATAGCGCCAAATATTTGCGCCAAATATTTGCGCCAAATAATTGCGCCAAATAATAGTGCCAAATAATAGTGCCAAAAATTTTTGGGCGGCTAATATTCATAATAGCGCCAAAAAATAGCGCCAAGAAATAGTGCTATATAATAGCGCCAATAATAACGCCGAATAATAGCACCAATAATAGCGCCAATATATTCATAGCGCCAAATAATAACGCCAATATATTCATAATAGCGCCAATATATAATAGCGCCAAATAATAGCAACGGTATATTCATAATATGGTCAATATTAGCGCCAATATATTCATGGCGCCATTTATTCATAATAGCTCCAATATATTTATAGCGCCAAATAATTGCTCCAAATAATAGCGGCAAATAATTGTGCCAAATAATTGCGCCAAATAATTGCACCAAATAATAGCGCCAAATAATAGCGCCAATATTTTAACATTCATTAATAACACCAAATATTCATAATAGTACCGATATATTAATGGCGCCAAATAATAGCACCTAGTAATAGCGCCAAAGAATACCGCCAAATAATTGAGACTTCTGGATAATAACACCATGTAATAGCGCCAAATATTTTCTCGGAAGAGACTTCTGGATAATGGCCTTGATCTTCTCTAGGTTGATCTCAATGCCCCTATTTCTAACAGCGAAGCCGAGAAACTTTCCAGAGGTCACCCTGAAGGCACACTTGAATGGGTTTATCATCAGGTGACTAGAACGGAGGATACTAAAAACTTTCTCAAGGTATTTGAGATGGTCTGGATGAAATTGAGATTCAACCACCAGACAGTCCACATAGCATTCCACCAACGTTCCGAGGATTGACTTAAATATGAGATGAATAACTTGTTGGTAGGTGGCACCTGCATTCTTTAAACCGAAGGGCATGACATGGTAACAGAAAGTAACTTGTGGTGCCTTGAAGGATGTGAACTACTCATACTCATGGGACATTCATATCTGGTTATACCTGGAGTACCCATCCATGAAGAAGAGGGCTTGGAATCCCACTGTAGCATCAATCAACAATTCTGTCATAAGAAGGGGAAAATCATCCTTTGGATAGTGATGGTTGAGATACCGAAAGTTGATGCAGAACATGATTTTTCTGTTCTTCTTCAGGACTGGAACAATATTGGACAACCATTTGGGGTACTAGAACTCCTTAAAAAAATTTAGCTCTAATGAGCTTGTCCACTATGGCCTCAACCATGGCACCATGGGAAGGGTACATCTTTCTAGAAGGCTGGTTGAATCCGCAATGATTTTCCAGGAGATGAAGGTGGTGAATGGCTACTTGAGGATCTAATCCTATAATTTCAACATAACTCTAGGATAATACATCGTGATGTAGGTTTTTAATGGCTATGTACTGTTTTCGCTCATCAAGGGGCATGCCAACACTAATCAATGTGGGTCTCAGGTCTACCTTGCAACCGAGGTTCACCTATCTCAACTCGTCGACTGTGGTAAAGACGCCCTACTAAAAGGTGGGGGAGCATCTTCTAAATCATCGTCTTCACATATTGAGGGTGAATCCTCAGCGGAAGGAGTCACTTCTGAGTTGGTAGATCCCAACTGGAGGCTGGTACCAGCAATAGTATTAGCAGACGCTACATCAGAGGACTCCTGTGCTGCGGAAACCATTGCGATGATGGATGTCAATCTGATCTCATTTGTCCTTTAGCCCAAGGGGCCATGCTTGATGATATTTTTTGGCACAAAATATATAAATAGAACCAATATATTGCATCAAATAATTGTGCCAAATAATTGCGCCAAATAATAGCGCCAATATATTAACATTCATTAATAGCACTAAATATTTATAATAGCACCGATATATTAATGGCGCCAAATAATAGCGCCTAGTAATAGCGCCAAAGAATACCGCCAAATAATTGAGCCAAATGTTTGCACCAAAAACTGCGCCAAATAAAAGCGCCAAATAATACCGCCAAATAATAGTGCCATATAATGGTGCCAAATATTTTTTGGTGCCAAATATTCATAATAGCGCAAAAAAATAGCGCAAAAAAATAGCGCCAATAATAGCGCCAATATATTCATAGCACCAAATAATAGCACCAATATATTCCTAATAGCGCCAATATATAATAGCGCCAATATATTCATAATAGTGCCAATAATAGTGCCAATAATAGCGCCAATATATTCATATCTCCATTTATTCATAATAGCGCCAATAGATTTATGGTGCAAAATAATAGCCCCAAATAATAACCCCAAATAATAGCGCCAAATAATTGCACAAAATAATTGCGCCAAATAATTGTGCCAAATAATTGCGCCTAATAACAGCGCCAAATAATAGCACCATGTAATATCGCCAAATATATTTTGGCGCAAAATATATAAATCGCACCAATATATTGCACCAAATTATTGCGCCAAATAATTGCGCCAAATAATTGCGCCTAATAATAGCACCAAATAATAGCGCCAAATTATAGCGCCAATAATAGCATCAAATTATGGCACAAATAGTCTTGCCAATACTTGGCGCTATTATTTTGCACCAAATAATAGCTTCAATATTTAAACATTCAATAATAGCGCCAATAAAAGCGCCAATAACAGCACCAATAATAGCTCCAATTATGGCGCCATTATATCGCGCCAATAATAGCACCAATATATTAATAGCGCCATTTAATAGCGCCATATAATTGTGCCAAATATTGGCGTCATATAATAGCGTCATATAATAGTGCCAAATAATAGCGCCATATAGTAGAGCCAAATATAATAGCGCCAAATAATATTGCCATTATAACGCCAATAATATCACTAATATATTCATAGCGCCATTTAATAGAGACAAATAATAGCGCCATATAATAGCACAATATAATAGCGCCATATAATCGCGCTATATAATAGCAACAAATATTAGCGCCATATAATAGCGCGATATAATAGTGCCATATAATTGCGCCAAATAATAGCGCCATATAATAGCGCCAAATAATATTGCCAAATAATAGCGCCACATAATTTCGCCAAATAATAGCATTAAAAAATAGCGCCATATAATAACACCATATAATAACCCCAAATAATAGCACCATATAATAGCACCAAATATAATAGCACCAAATAATAGTGCCAATATTTTCATAGCGCCATTTAATAGGGCCAAATAATAGCGCCATATAATAGCGCCAAATATTAGCACCATATAGTTGTGCCATATAATACCGCCATATAATTGTGCTAAATAATAGCGCCATATAATAGGGCCAAATATAACAGCCCCAAATAATATCATCAAATAATAGCACCAAATAATATCGCCAAATAGTAGCGCCAAATATTTGGCGCCAAATATATATAATAGTTCCAAAGAATAGTGCCAAATAATAGCGCCAAATTATTGCGTTAAATAATAGTGCCAATAATAGCGCCAAAAAATAGAGAAAAATATTCATAATAGCGCAAAATATTTGGCCCCACATATTCAAAGTATTACCAAATATTTTTTGGCGCCAAATATTCATAATAGCGCCAAATAATAGCGCAAAATTTTAACGCCAATAAAAGCGCCAAATAATAGCGCAAATAATAGCGCCAATATATGGCACCAATAATATTTGGCTCCAATATTTGGTGCTATTATTTGGCGCCAAATAATAGTGCCAATATTTTAACAATCAATAATAGTTCCAAATATTCATAATGGCACCAATATTTTAACATTCAATATATTTTCTATGTTATTTTAACATTCAATATAATAGCGCCAAATATATTTTCAGTGTTATTTTAATATTCATAATAGCGCCAATATTTTAATAGTACCAATATTTTAATAGCGCCAATAATAGCGCCAAATATATTTTCAGTGTTATTTTAATATTCATAATAGCGCTAATATTTTAGTAGCGCCAATATTTTAATAGCGCCAATAATAGTGCCAAATAATGGCGCCAAATAATAGCACCAAATAATAGCGCAAAAAAATAGCGCCAATATTTTAACATTCATTAATAGCACCAAATTTTCATAATAATGCCAATATATTAATAGCGGCAAATAATTGCGCTTACTAGTAGCTCCAAATAAAAGCGCCAAATAATTGCGTCAAATAATTACACCAAATAACTGCACCAAATAATTGCGCCAAATAATAGCTGCATATAATAGCGCCAAATATTTTTTGGCGCCAAATATTCATAATAGGGAAAAAAATAGCGCCAAAAAAATAGCGCCATATAATAGCGCCAATTAAATTGCGCCAATATATTCATAGTACCAAATAATAGCGTCAATATATTCATAATAGCGCCAATATATAATAGCGCCAAATAATAGTGCCAGTATACTCATAATAGTGCCAATATTAGCGCTAATGTTTTTATAGCGCCATTTATTCATAATAACGCCAATATATTTAGAGCACCAAATAATTGCGCCTCATAATAGCGCCAAATAATTGCATCAAATAATTGCGCCAAATAATAGATCCAATATTTTAACATTCATTAATAGCACCAAATATTCCTAATAGCGCCAATATATTAATAGCGCCAAATAATTGCGCCAAATATTTGCGCCCAATATTTTTTGGCACCAAATATTCATAATAGCGACAAAAAATAGCGCCAAAAAATAGCTCCATATAATAGCACCAATCATAGCACCAAATAATAGCGCTAATAAAAGCGGCGATATATTCATTGCGCCAAATAATAGCACCAATATATTCATAATAGCAGCTATATATTTTAGCGCCAAACAATAGCGCCAGTATATTCATAATAGTGCCAATAATAGTGCCAGTTTATTCATAGCACCATTTATTCATAATAGCGCCAATATATTTATAGCGCCAAATAATTGCACCTAATAACTGTGCCAAATTATAGTGCTAATATTTTAACATTCATTAATAGTGCCAAATATTCCTAATAGCGCCAATATATTAATAGCGCCAAATAAGTGCGCCTAATAATAGGGCCAAATAATAGTGCCAAATAAATGTGCCAAATATTTGAGCCAAGTAACTGCACCAAATAATAGCACCATATAATAGTGCCAAATACTTTTTGGCGCCAAATATTCATAATAGCGCCAAAAAATAGCCCCATAAAATAGCACCAAAAAATAGCGCCAATAATAGTGCCAAATAATAGCGCCAATAATAGCGCCAATATATTCAGAGCGGCAAAAAATAGCGCCAATATATACATAATAGCGCCAATATATAATAGCGCTAAATAATAGTGCCAATATATTAATAATAGTACCAATAATAGCGCCAATATATTCATAGCGCCATTTATTCATAATATCACTAATATATTTATAGCGCAAAATAATTGCGCCTAATAATAGCGCCAAATAACAGAGCCAAATAATTGCGCCCAATAATTGCGCCAAAATAATTGAGCCAAATAATTGCGCAAAATAATTGCGCCTAATAACAGCACCAAATAATAGCGCCATATAATAGCGCCAAATATTTTTTGGCGCAAAATATATAAATAGCGCCAATATATTGCGCCAAATAATTGTGCGAAATAATTGCACCAAATACTTGCACCTAATAATATCGCCAAATAATAGCGCCATATAAAAGCGCCAAATATTTTTTGGCGCCAAATATTCATAATAGCACCAAATAATAGCGCCAAATAATAGCACCAATAATAGCGTCAAATTATAGCACCAATAATCGTGCCAATATTTGGCACTATTATTTTGTGCCAAATTATAGCGCCAATATTTAAACATTCAATAATAGCGCCAATAAAAGCGCCGATAACAGCACAAATAATAGCGCCAATAATAGCGCCAATATATTTATAGCGCCATTTAATAGCGCCAAATAATAGCCCCATATAATAGCGCCAAATATTAGCACCATATAATAGCGCCATATAATAGAGCCAAATCATAGCGCCAAATATAATAGCGCCAAATAATAGCGCCAATATATAACACCAATAATAGCGCCAATATATTCATTGCACCATTTAATAGGGCCATATAATAGCGCCATATAATAGCGCCAAATATTAGCGCCAAATATTAGCGACATTTAATAGCGCTACATAATAGCGCCATATAATAGCGCCAAATAATAGCGCCGTATAATAGCTTCAAAAATAATAGCACCACATAATAGTGCCAGATAATAGCGCCAAATAATATCACCAAATAATAGCACCAAATATTTGGCACAAAATATTTATAATAGTGCCAAATAATAGCGCAAATAATAGCACCAAATAATAGAGCCAAATATTCATAATAGCTCCAAATATTTGGTGCCATATATTCATAGTAGCGTCAAATGTTTTTTGGCGCAAAATATTCATAATAGCGCCAAATAATAGCGCCAATAAAAGTGGAAAATAATAGCGGCAATAATAGCGTCAATATTTGGCGCCAATATTTGGCGCCAATATATGGCGCTATTATTTGGCGCCAAATAATAACGCCAGTATTTTGACATTCAATATATTTTCAGTGTTATTTTAACATTCAATATTATAGCGCCAAATATATTTTCAGTGTTATTTTAATATTCATAATATCACCAATATTTTAATAGCACAAATATTTTAATAGCGCCAGTAATAGCACCAAAAAATTGCGCCAAATATTATTTGGTGCCAAATAATAGCACCAAATAATAGTGCCAATATTTTAACATTCATTAATAGCTCCAAATATTCATAATAGTGCCAATATATTAATAGCAGCAAATAATTGCGCCTAATAATAGTGTCAAATAATAGCGGCAAATAATTGCGCCAAATATTTGCGCCAAATAACTGCACCAAATAATAGTGCCAAATAATAGTGCCAAATATTTTTGGGCGGATAATATTCATAATAGCACCAACAAATAGCGCCAAGAAATAGTGCTATTTAATAGCGCCAATAATAACGCCGAATAATAGCACCAATAATAGCGCCACTATATTTAAATCGCCAAATAATAACGCCAATATATTCATAATAGAGCCAATATATAATAGCGCCAAATAATAGAGACGGTATATTCATAATAGGGTCAATATTAGCGCCAATATATTCATAGTGCCATTTATTCATAATAGCGCCAATATATTTATAGCGCCGAATAATTGCGCCAAATAATTGCGCCAAATAATTGCGCCAAATAATTGCGCCAAATAATAGCGCCAAATAATAACGCCAATATTATAACATTCATTAATAATGCCAAATATTCATAATAGCACTGATATATTAATAGAGCCAAATAATTGCGCCTAGTAATTGCGCCAAATAATAGCACCAAATAATTGAGCCAAATGTTTGCGCCAAATAACTGCGCCAAATAATACAGCCAAATAATAGTGCCATATAATGGCACCAAATATTTTTTGGTGCCAAATATTCATAATAGCGCAAAAAAATAGTGCAAAAAAATAGCGCCAATATATTCATAGCGCCAATATATTCAAAATAGCGCCAATATATAATAGCGCCAATATATTCAAAATAGTGCCAATAATAGTGCGAATAATAGCACCAATATATTCATAGCTCCATTTATTCATAATAGCGCAAATATATTTATGACGCAAAATAATAGCCCCAAATAATAGCGCCAAATAATTGCACAAAATAATAGCACCAAATAATTGTGCCAAATAATTGCGCCTAATAACAGCGCCAAATAATAACACCATGTAATAGCGCCAAATATTTTTTGGCACAAAATATATAAATAGAACCAATATATTGCATCAAATAATTGCGCAAAATAATTGCGCCAAATAATTGCGCCAAATAATAGCGCCAAATAATACCGCCGTCTAATAGCGCCAAATATTTTTTAGCCCCAAATATTAATAATAGTGCCAAATAATACCTCTAAATAATAGCGCCAAATAATAGTGCCAATAATAGTGTCAAATTATGGCGCCAATAATCGTGCCAATACTTGTTGCTATTATTTTGCGCCAAATAATAGCTTCAATATTTAAACATTCAATAATAGCGCCAATAAAAGCGCCAATAACAGCACCAATAACAGCGCCATTATATAGCACCAATAATAGCACCAATATATTCAGAGCGCCATTTAATAGCGCCATATAATTGCGCCAAATATTGGCGCCATATAATAGCGCCAAATAATAGCGCCATATAGGAAAGCCAAATATAATAGCGCCAAATAATAGCGCCATTATAACGCCAATAATATCACAAATATATTCATAGCGCCATTTAATAGGGCCAAATAATAAAGCCATATAATAGTGCCAAATATTAGCACAATATACTAGCGCGATATAATAGCGCCATATAATAGCGCCAAATAATAGCGCCATATAATAGCGCCAAATAATAGCGCCAAAAAATTTCTCCAAATAAGAGTACCAAATATTTGGTGCCAAATATTCATAATTGCGCCAAAAATAGCCCCAAATAATAGCGTAAAAATTGGCGCCAAATAATAGCGCCAATAAAAGCGCCAAATAATTGTGCCAATAATAGATCCAATATTTTAAAATTCAATAATAGAGCGAAATATTCATAATAGAGCAAATTTTTTATAATTCAATATATTTTCATTGTTATTTTAACATTCAATATAATAACGCCAAATATATTTTCAGTTTTATTTTAATATTCATAATAGTGCCAATATTTTAATAGCCCAATAATAGTGCCAAATAATAGCGCTAAATATTATTTGACACCAAATAATAGCACCAAATAATAGCGGCAAAAAATAGCGTCAATATTTTAACATTCATTAATAGAACCAAATATTCATAATAGCTCCAATATATTAATAGCGGCAAATAATTGCGCCTAATAATACCGCTAAATAATAGCGCTAAATAATTGGGCCAAATAACTGCGCCAAATAACTGCGCCAAAAAATAGCGCCTTATAATAGCGCCAAATATTTTTTGGCGCCAGCTATTCATAATAGCACCAAAAATAGCGCAAAAAAATAGTGTCATATAATAGCGCTATATAGCGTCAAATTATGGCGCTATTATTTTGCGCCAAATAATAGCGCCAATATTTAAACATTCAATAATAGTGCCAATAACATTGCCAATAACAGCACCAATAATAGCGTCATTATATAGCGCCAATATATTCATAGTGCCATTTAATAGCGCCAAATAATAGCACCATATAATAGCGCCAAATATTGGCGCCATATAATAGCCCCATATAATAAGGCCATATAGTAGCACCAAATATAATAGTGCCAAATAATAGCACCAATATATAGCGCCAATAATATCACCAATATATTCATAGCACCATTTAATAGGGTCAAATAAAAGCACCGTATAATTGCACCAAATATTAGCACCATATAATAGCGCGATATAATAGCGCCATATAATAGCACCAAATAATAGCGCCATATAATAGTGCCAAATATAATAGCGCCAAATAATAGCGCCAAATAATTTCGCCAAATATTAGCGCCATATATTCATAGTAGCGCCAAATATTTTTTGGCACCAAATATTCATAATAGCGCCAAATTATAGCGCCAATAAAAGCACCAAATAATAGCGCCAATAATAGCACTAATATTTGGCGCCAATAGTATTTGGCACCAATATTTGGCGCTATTATTTGGTGCCAAATAATTGTGCCAATATTTTAACATTCAATAATAGAGCCAAATATTCATAATAGCATCAATATTTTAACATTCAATATATTTTTAGTGTTATTCTAACATTCAATATAATAGCCCGAAATATATTTTCAGTGTTATTTTAATATTCATAATAGCGCCAACATTTTAATAGTGCCAATATTTTAATATTGCCAATAATAACGCCAAATAATAGTACCAAATATTCTTTAGCGCCAAATAATAGCGCCAATATTTTAACATTCATTAATAGCGCCAAATATTCATAATAGCGCTAATATATTAATAGCGGCAAATAATTATGCCTAATAATAGCGCAAAATAATAGCACCAAATAATTAAGCCAAATAACTGCGCCAAATAATAGAGCCAAATAATAGCATCAATATATTCATTATAGCGCCAATATATAATAGTGCCAAATAATAGCCCCAGTATATTCATAATAGTGCCAATAATAGCGCCAATATATTCATAGAGCCATTTATTCATAATAGCGGCAATATATTTATAGCCCCAAATAATTGTGCCTAATAATAGTGCCAAATAATTGAGCCAACTAATTGCGCCAAATAATAGGTCGAATATTTTAACATTCATTAATATCGCCAAATATTCATAATAGCGCCAATATATTAATAGCGCAAATAATTGCGCCTAATAATAGGGCCAAAAAATATTGCCAAATAATTGCTCCAAATAATAGCACCAAATAATAGCGCCAAATAATAGCATCATATAATAGCGCCAAATTTTTTTTGGTGCCAAATAATCATACTAACGCCAAAAAATAGTGCCAAATAATAGCGCCAAAAAATAGCACCAATAATAGCGCCAATATATTCGTAGCACCAAATAATATCACCAATATATTCATAATAGCGCCAATATATAATTGCGCCAAATAATAGCGCCAAATAATAACGCCAAATAATAGTGCCAAATATTTGTGCCAAATATTTGTGCAAAATAACTGCGCCAAATAATAGCGCCATATAATAGCGCCAAATAATTTTTGGCACCAAATATTCATAATAGCGCAAAAAAATAGAGCCAAAAAATAGACACAAATAAAAGCGCCAATAATAGCACCGAATAATAGCTCCAATATATTCATAGCGCCAATATATTCAAAATAGTGCCAATTTATAATAGCGCCAAATAATAGCGCCAATATATTCATAATAGTGCCAATAATAGCGCCAATATATTCATAGCACCATTTATTCATAATAGCGCCTATATATTTATAGCGCAAAATAATTGCGCCTAATAATAGCGCCAAATAATTGAGCCAAATAATTGAGGCAAATAAGTGCGCTAAATAATTGCGCAAAATAATTGCGCCTAATAACAGCGCCAAATATTTTTTGGCACAAATTATATAAATAGCACCAATATATTGTGCCAAATAATTACACCAAATAATTGCGCCTAATAATAGCGGCAAATAATAGCGCCAGATATTTTTTAGCACCAAATATTAACAATAGCGCCAAATTATAGCGCCAAATAATAGCGCCAATAATAGCGTCAAATTATGGCATCAATAATCGTGCCAATATTTGGCACAAAATAAAAGCGCCAATATTTAAACATTCAATAATAGCGCCAATAAAAGTGCCAATAACAGCGTAAAATATTATTTGGCGCCAAATAATAGCGCCAAATAATAGCTACAATATTTTAACATTCATTAATAGCGCCAAATATTCATAATAGTGCCAATATATTAATAGCAGCATATAATTGCGCCTAATAATAGTGCCAAATAATTGCGCCAAATATTTGCGCCAAATAACTGCGCCAAATAATAGTGCCAGATAATAGCCCCAAATATTTTTTGGCACCTAATATTCATAATAGCGCCAAAAAATAGCGCCAAAAAATAGCGCCAAAAAATAGTGCCATATAATAGCGCCAATAATAACCCCAAATAATAGCGCCAATAATAGCGCCAATATATTCATAGTGGCAAATAATATCGCCAATATATTTATAATATCACCAATATATAATAGTGCCAAATAATAGCGACAGTATATTCATAATAGTGCCAATATTAACACCAATATATTCATAGCGCCATTTATTCATAATAGAACCAATATATTTATAGCGCCAAATAATTGCGCTTAATAATAGAGCCAAATAATAGCGCCAAATAATTGCGCCAAATAATAGCACCAATATTTTAACATTCATTAATAGCACCAAATAATCATAATAGCACCGATATATTAATATTGCCAAATAATTGCGCCTAGAAATAGCGCCAAATAATAGCGCCAAATAATTGAGCCAAATGTTTGCGCCAAATAACTGCGCCAAATAATAGCGCCAAATAATATGGCAAAATAATAGTTCCATATAATGGTGCCAAATATTTTTTGGCGCCAAATATTCATAATAGTGCCAAAAAATAGCGCAAACAAATAGCCCCAAAAAATAGTGCCAATAATAGTGCCAATATATTCATAGCACCAAATAATAGCGCCAATATATTCATAAGAGCGCCAATATATAATAGCGTAAATATATTCATAATAGTGCCATTAATAGTACCAATAATAGCGCCAATATATTCATATCTCCATTTATTTATAATAGCGCCTATATATTTATAGTGCCAAATAATAGTGCCAAATAATAGCCCCAAATAATAGCTCCAAATAATTACGCAAAATAATT
Organism: Viscum album; assembly: GCA_963277665.1. NCBI lineage: Eukaryota > Viridiplantae > Streptophyta > Magnoliopsida > Santalales > Viscaceae > Viscum > Viscum album. Next base: position 903,409,972 of record OY728127.1, read on the forward strand.
GCGCCAAATAATTGTGCCAAATAATTGCGCCTAATAACAGCGCCAAATAATAGCACCATGTAATAGTGCCAAATATTTTTTGGTGCAAAATATATAAATAGCACCAATATATTGCACCAAATAATTGCGCCAAATAATTGCACCAAATAATTGCGCCAAATAATTGCTCCTAATAATAGCACCAAATAATAGCACCATGTAATAGCGCCAAATATTTTTTAGCACCAAATTATGGTGCCAATAATCACGCCAATATTTGGTGCTATTATTTTGCGGCAAATAATAGCATCAAATTATGGCACCAATAATCGTGCCAATATTTGGCGCTATTATTTTGCGCCAAATACTAGCACCAATATTTAAACATTAAATAATAGCACTAATAAAAGCGCCAATAACAGCACCAATAATAGCACCAATAATGGCGCCATTATATAGCACCAATAATAGGACCAATATAATCAAAGCGCCATTTAATAGCGCCATATAATTGCGCCAAATATTGGCGCCATATAATAGCGTCATATAATAGCGTCATATAATATCGCCATATAATAGCACCATTATAGCGTCAATAATGTCACCAATATATTCATAGCGCCATTTAATAGGGCCAAATAATATCACCATATAATAGGGCCAAATATTATCGCTATATAATAGCACAATATAATAGCGCCATATAATCACGCCAAATAATAGCGCCATATAATAGCGCCAAATAATAGCAACAAATAATAGCGCCAAATAATTTCTCCAAATAATAGCACCAAATATTTGGTGCCAAATCTTGATAATTGCGCCAAATAATAGCGCAAATAATAGCACCAATAATGGCACCAAATAATAGAGCCAAATATTCATAATTGTGCCAAATATTTGGCGCCATATATTCATAGTAGCACCAAATATATTTTGGTGCCAAATATTCATAATAGCGCCAAATAATAGCACCAAATTATAGCGCCAATAAAAGCTCCAAATAATTGTGCCAATAATAGCCCCAATATTTGGCGCCAATAATATTTGGCGCCAATATTTGGCGCTATTATTTGGCGCTATTATTTGGCGCCAAATTATAGCGCCAATATTTAGACATTCAATAATAGTGCTAAATATTCATAATAGCGCCAATATTTTAAAATTTAATATATTTTCAGTGTTATTTTAACATTCAATATAATAGCGCCAAATATATTTTCAGTGTTATTTTAATATTCATAAGAGCGCCAATATTTTAATAGCGCCAATATTTTAATAGCCCCAATAATAGTTCCAAATAATAGCGCCAAATATTATTTGACACCAAATAATAGCGCCAAATAATAGCGCCAAAAAATAGCGCCAAAAAATAACACCAAAAAATAGCGCCAATATTTTAACATTCATTAATAGCACCAAATATTCATAATAGCTCCAACATATTAATAGCGGCAAATAATTGCGCCTAATAATAGTGCCAAATAATTGGGCCAAATAATTGGACCAAATAACTACGCCAAATAACTGTGCTAAATAATAGCGCCAAATATTTTTTGGCACCAAATATTCATAATATCGCCAAATAATAGCGCCAATAATAGCATCAAATTATGGCGCCAATAATCGCACCAATATTTGGTGCCAATATTTGGTGCCAATATTTGGCACTATTATTTTGCGCCAAATAATAGCGCCAATATTTAAACATTCAACAATAGTACCAATAACAGAACCAATAATAGCGCCATTATATAGCGCCAATAATAGCGGCAATATATTAATAGCGCCATTTAATAGCACCAAATAATAGCACCATATAATAGCGCCAAATATTGGCGCCATATAATAGCCCTAAATAATAGCGCCAAATAATAGCGCCATATAGTAGAACCAAATATAATAGCGCCAAATAATAACACCAATATATAGTGCCAATAATATCGCCAATATATTCAAAGCGCCATTTAATAGGGCCAAATAATAGCGCCATATAATAGCGCGATGTAATTGCGCCATATAATAGCACCAAATAATAGCGCCAAATAAGAGCGCCAAATATAATAGAGCCAAATAATAGTGCCTAATAATTTCGCCAAATAATAGCGCCATATATTCATAGTAGCACCAAATATTTTTTGGCACCAAATATTTATAATAGCCCCAAATAATAGCGCCAATAAAAGTGCCAAATAATAACACCAATAATAGCACTAATATTTGGCGCCAATAATATTTGGCGCTATTATTTGGTGCCAAATAATAGCGCCAATATTTTAACATTCAATAATAATGCCAAATATTCATAATAGCGCCAATATTTTAAAATTCAATATACTTTCAGTGTTATTTTAACATTCAATATAATAGCGCCAAATATATTTTCAGTGTTATTTTAATATTCATAATAGCGTCAAAATTTTAATAGCGCCAATATTTTAATAGCACCAATAATAATGCCAAATAATAGCACCAAATATTATTTGGCACCAAATAATAGAGCCAAATAATAGCACCAATATTTTAACATTCATTAATTGCGACAAATATTCATAATAGCGCTAATATATTAATAGCGGCAAATAATTCCGCTTAACAATAGCACCAAATAATAGCGTCAAATAATTAAGCCAAACAACTGCGCCAAATATCTGTGCCAAATAAAGCCCCATATAATAGCGCCAAATATTTTTTGGCACCAAATAATCATAATAGCGAAAAAAATAACGCCAAAAAATATCGCCATATAATAGAGCAAATAATAGTGCCAATAATAGCGCCAGTATATTCATAGCGCCAATAATAGTGACAATATATTCATAGCACCAATAATAGTACCAGTATATTCATAGCACCAATTATTCATAATAGCAGCAATATATTTATAGAGCCAAATAATTGCACCTAATAATAACGCCAAATAATTGTGCCAAATAATAGCGCTAATATTTTTACATTCATTAATATCGCCAAATATTCATAATAGCGCCAATATATTTATAGCGCCAAATAATTGCGCCTAATAATAGCGCCAAATAACTACGCAAAATAAGAGCGCCAAATAATAGCGTCATATAATAGCGCCAAATATTTTTTGGCACCAAATATTCATAATAACGCCAAAAAATAGCGCCAAAAAATAGCGCCAAAAAATAGCACCAAATAATAGTGCCAAAAAATAGCACCAATAATAGCGCCAATATATTTGTAGCCCCAAATAATAGCGTCAATATATTCATAATAACGCCAATATATAATTGCGCCTAATAAGAGTGCCAAATAATAGTGCCAAATAATTGCGCCAAATAATTGCGTCAAATAACTGCGCCAAATAATAGCGTCGTATAATAGTGCCAAATATTTTTTGGCACAAAATATTTATAATAGCTCCAAAAAATTGTGCCAAAAAATAGCGGCAAATAATAGCGCCAATCATAGCGCCAAATAATAGCGCCAATATATTCATAGCGCCAAAAAATAGCGCCCATATATTCATAATAGTGCAAATTTATAATAGTGCCAAATAATAGCACCAATATATTCATAATAGTGCCAATAATAGCGCCAATATATTCATAGCGCCATTTATTCATAATAGCGCCTATATATTTTTAGCGCAAAATAATTGTGCCTAATAATAGCGCCAAATAATAGAGCCAAATAATAGAGCCAAATAATTGTGCCAAATAAGTGCGCCAAATAATTGCTTAAAATAATTGCGCCTAATAACAGCGCCAAATACTAGCTCTATATAATAGCGCCAAATATTTTTTGGTGCAAAATATATAAATAGCACCAATATATTGCGCGAAATAATTGCACCAAATAATTGCGCCTAATAATAGCGCCAAATAATATCGCCGAATTTTTTTTGGCGCCAAATATTAATAATAGCGCCAAATAATAGCGCCAAATAATAGCGCCAATAATAGTGTCAAATTACGACATCAATAATCGCGGAAATATTTGGCGCCAATATTTTGCGTCAAATAATAGCGCCAATATTTGAACATTCAATAATAGCGCCAATAAAAGCGCCAATAACAGCACCAATAATAGCGCAAATAATGGCACCAATATATCGCGCCAATAAAAGCGCCAATATATTCATAGCGCCATTTTATAGCGCCAAATAATAGCCCCATTTAATAGAACCAAATATTAGCGCCATATAATAGCGCCATATAGTAGTGCCATATAAAAGCGCCATATAATAGAGCCAAATAATAGCGCTATATAATAGGGCCAAATATAATATCGCCAAATAATCACGCCAATATATAGAGCCAATAATAGCGCCAAATAACTGCGCCAAATAATAGTGCCAAATAATAGCGCCAAATATTTTTTGGCGCCAAATATCCATAATAGCGCCAAATAATAGCGCCAATAAAAGCGCCAAATAATAGCTCCAATATTTAGTGCTAATATTTGGCCCCAATAATATTTGGCGCCCATATTTGGCACCAATAATATTTGGTGCGAATATTTGGTGCTATTATTTGGCGCCAAATAATAGCGCCAATATTTTAACATTCAATAATAGCACCAAATATTCATAATAGCACCAATATTTTAACATTCAATATATTTTCAGTGTTATTTTAACATTCAATATAATAGAGCCAAATATATTTTCAATGTTATTTTACTATTCATAATAGCGCCAATATTTTAATAGCGCTAATATTTTAATAGCACCAATAATAGTGCCAAATAAGAGCGCTAAATATAATTTGGTGCCAAATACTAGCGTAAAATAATAGTGCTAAAAAATAGCGCCAATATTTTAACCTTCATTAATAGCGCCAAATGCTCATAATAGCGCCAATATATTAATAGCAGCAAATAATTGCGCCTAATAATAGGGCCAAATAATAGCGCTAAATAATTACGCCAAATATTTGCGCCAAATAATTTTTGGCACCAAATATTCATAATAGCGCCAAAAAATAGCGCAAAAAAATAGCGTCAAATAATAGCTCCAATATATTCATAATAGCGCCAATATATTATAGTGCCAAATAATAGCGCCAATAATAGCGCCAATATATTCATAGCACCATTAATTTATAATAGCACCAATATATTTATAGCGCCAAATAATAGTGTCAAATTATTGCGCCAAATAATTGCTCCAAATAATAGTACCAATATTTTAACATTCATTAATAACACCAAATATTCATAATGGCGCCAATATATTAATAGCGCCAAAAAAGTAAGCCTAATAATAGCGCCAAATAATAGCATCAAATAAGTGCGCCAAATATTTGAGCCAAATAACTGCACAAATTATAGTGCCAAAAATTTGCAACATATAATAGTGCCAAATATTTTTTGGTGCCAAATATTCATAATAGTTCCAAAAAATAGTGCCAATATATTCATAATAGTGCCAATAATAGCAACAATAATAGCGCCATTTATTCATAATAGCGCCAATATATTTACAGTGCAAAAATAATTGTGCTTAATAATAGCCTCAAATAATAGCACCAAATAATTACGCCAAATAATTGCACCAAATAATTGCGCCAAATAATTGCGCCTAATAACAGCGCCAAATAATAGCGGCATATAATAGCGTCAAATATCTTTTGGCGGAAAATATATAAATAGCGCCAATTTATTGTACCAAATAATTGCACCAAATAATTGCGCAAAATACTTACGCCTAACAATAGCGCCATATAAAAGCGCCAAATATTTTTTAGCGCCAAATATTCATAATACTACCAAATAATAGCACCAAATAATAGCACCAATAATAGCATCAAATTATGATGCCAATAATCATGCCAATATTTTGTGATATTATTTTGCGCCAAATTATAGCGCCAATATTTAAACATTCGATAATCGCGCCAATAAAAGCACCAATAACAGCACCAATAAGAGCACCAATATATTCATAGCGCCATTTAATAGCGCCAAATTATAGCACTATATAATAGCACCAAATATTAGTGCCATATAATAGCCCCATATAATAGAGAAAATCAAAGCGCCATATAATTGCGCCAAATATAATAGCGCCAAATAATAGCGGCAAATATTATTTGACCCCAAATAATATCACCAAATATAATAGCGCCAAATAATAGCGGCATATATTATTTGACCCCAAATAATAGTGCCAAAAAATAGCACCAATATTTTAACATTTATTAATAGTACCAAATATTCATAATATCTCTAATATATTAATAGAAGAAAATAATTGTGCCTAATAATAGTGCCAAATAATAGCGCTAAATAATTTTTCCAAATAACTGCACCAAATAACTGCGCCAAATAATAGCACCATATAATAGCACCAATTATTTTTTGGCGCCAAATATTAATAATAGCGCCAAAAAATAGCACCATATAATAGCGCCAAATATTTTTTGGCGCCAAATATTAATAATAGCACCAAAAAATAGTGCCAATAATAGTGTCAAATTATGGTGCCAACAATCGCACCAATATTTGGCGCCAATATTTGGCGCAATTATTTTGCGCCAAATAATAGCACCAATATTTAAACATTCTATAATAGCACCAATAAAATTGCCAATAACAGCACCAATAATAGCGCCATTATAGAGCGCCAATAATATCGCCAATATATTCATAGCGCCATTTAATTGCACCAAATAATAGCTCTATATAATTGCGCCAAATATTGGCCCCATATAATAGCCCCATATAATAGCGCCAAATAATAGCGTCATATAGTAGCACCAAATATAATAGCGCCAAATAATAACACCAATATATAGCGCCAATAATATCACCAATATATTCATAGCTCCAAATATTCATAATAGTGCCAAAAAAGCGCCAAATAATTGCGCCAATATTTTAACATTCAATAATAGCACCAAATATTCATAATAGCGCTAATATTTAAACATTCAATATACTTTCAGTGTTATTTTAACATTCAATATAATAACGCCAAATATATTTTCAGTGTTATTTTAATATTCATAATAGCACCAAAATTTTAATAGCACAATTATTTTAATAGCGCCAATAATAACACCAAATAATTGCGCCAAATATTATTTGGCGCGAAATAATAGCGCTAAATAATAGCGACAATATTTTAACATTCATTAATAGCGCCAAATATTCATAATAGCGCTAATATATTAATAGAGGCAAATAATTGCGCCAAATAATAGGGCCAAATAATTCAGCCAAATAACTATGCCAAATATCTCCGCCAAATAATAGCGCCAAATATTTGTTGGTGCCAAATATTCATAATAGCGCCAAAAAATAGCACTAAAAAATAGCGTCATATAATAGCGCCAATATATTCATAGCACCAAATAATAGCACCAATATATTCATAATAGCACCAATATATAATAGCGCTAAATAATAGCCCCAGTATATTCATAATAGTGCCAATAATAGCGCCAATATATTCATAGCACCATTTATTCATAATAGCGGCAATATATGTATAGCCCCAAGTAATTGTGCCTAATAATAGCAACAAATAATTACGCCAAATAATTGCACCAAATAATAGCGCCAATATTTTAACATTCATTAATATCTCCATATATTCATAATAGCGCCAATATATTAATAGCGCCTAATAATAGCGCCAAACAATTGCGCCAAGTAACTGTGCCAAATAAGAGCGCCAAATAATAGCGCCAATTAATAGCGCCAAATAATAGCGCCAAATAATAGCGCCAAATAATAGCGTCATATAATAGCGCCAAATATTTTTTGGCGCCAAATATTCATAATAACGCCAAAAAATAGCGCCAAAAAATAGCACCAATAATAGCGCCAATATATTCGTAGCGCCAAATAATAGCGCCAATATATAATTGCACCTAATAATAGAGCCAAATAATAGCGCCAAATAATAGCACCAAATATTTTCTCCAAATAACTGCGCCAAATAATAGCGCCATATAATAGCGCCAAATATTTTTTGGCACCAAATATTCATAATAGCGCCAAAAAATAGTGCCAAATAATAGCGCCAATAATAGCACCAAATAATAGCGCCAATATATTCATAGCGCCAATATATTCATAATAGTGGCAATTTATAATAGCGCAAAATAATAGTGTCAATATATTCATAATAGTGCCAATAATAGCGTCAATATATTCATAGCGCCATTTATTCATAATAGTGCCAATATATTTATAGCGCCAAATAATTGCGCCTAATAATATCATCAAATAATAGCGCCAAATAATTGCGCCAAATAATTGTGGCAAATAATAGCGCCGATATTTTAACATTCATTAATAGCACCAAATATTCATAATAGCGCCAATATATTAATTGAGCAAAATAACTGCGCCTAATAATATCGCCAAATAATAGGGCCAAATAATAGGGCCAAATAATAGCGCCAAATATTTGCGCCAAATAATACCGCCAAATAATAGTGCCATATAATGGCGCCAAATATTTTTTGGCACCAAATTTTCATAATAGCGCCAAAAAATATCGTCAATAATATCGCCAAAAAAATAGCGCCAAAATAATAGGTCCAAATAATTGGGCCAAATAATTGCGCCAAATATTTGCGCCAAATAACTGCGCCAAATAATAGTGCCAAATATTTTTTGGCGCCTAATATTCATAATAGCGCCAAAAAATAGTGCCAAAAAATAGTGCCATATAATAGCGCCAATAATAACGCCAAATAATAGCGCCAATATATTCATAGCGCCAAATAATAGCGCCAATATATTAATAATAGCGCCAATATATAATAGCGCCTAATAATAGCGCCAAATAATTGAGCAAATTGTTTGTGCCAAATAACTGCGCCAAATAATAGCGCCAAATAATATCGCTAAATAATAGTGCCATATAATGGCACCAAATATTTTTTGGCACCAAATATTCATAATAGTGCGAAAAAATAGCGCCAAATAATAGCGCCAATATATTCATAATAGCACCAATATATAATAGCGCCAATATATTCATAATAGTGCCAATAATAGTGCCAATAATAGTGCCAATATATTTATAGCTCCATTTATTCATAATAACACCAATATATTTATGGCGCAAAATAATAGAGGTAAATAATATCCCCAAATAATAGCGCCAAATAATTGCGCAAAATAATTGCACCAAATAATTGTGCCAAATAATTGCGTCTAATACAAGCGCCAAATAATAGCACCATGTAATAGCGCCAAATATTTTTTGGTGCAAAATATATAAATAACACCAATATATTCCACCAAATAATTGCGCCAAATAATTGCACCAAATAATTGCACCAAATAATTGCGCCTAATAATAGCGCCAAATAATAGCACCATCTAATAGTGCCAAAAAAAATTTAGCGCCAAATATTCATAATAGCGCCAAATAATAGCGCCAATAATAGCTTCAAATTATGGCGCCAATAATCACACCAATATTTGGCGCCAATACTTGGCGCTATTATTTTGCACCAAATAATAGCGCCAATATTTAAACATTCAATAATAGTGCCAATAAAAGCGCTAATAAGAGCACCAATAATAGCGCCAATAATGACGCCATTTTATAGCGCCAATTTTAGCACCAATATATTCATAGAGCCATTTAATAGCACCATATAATTGCGGAAAATATTGGTGCCATATAATAGCGCCATATAATAGCGCCAAATAATAGCGACATATAGTAGAGCCAAATAAAATAGCGCCAAATAATAGCGCCATTATAGCGCCAATAACATCACCAATATATTCATAGCGCCATTTAATAGGGCCAAATAATAGCGCCATATAATAGCGCCAAATATTTGCGCCATATAATAGTGCTATATAATAGCGTCTTATAATCGCTCCAAATAATAGCGCCATATAATAGCGCCAAATAATAGCGCCAAATAATTTTGCTAAATATTTGGTGCCAAATATTCATAATTGCGCCAAATAATAGCGCTAAGAATGATGCCAAATAATAGAGCCAAATATTCATAATAGCACCAAATAATAGCGCCAAATTATAGCGCCAATAAAAGAGCAAAATAATTGCGCCAATATTTGGCGCCAATAATATTTGGCGCTATTATTTGGCGCGAAATAATAGGGCCAATATTTTAACATTCAATAATAGCACTAAATATTCATAATAGTGCAAATATTTTAAAATTCAATATATTTTTAGTGTTATTTTAACATTCAATATAATAGCGCCAAATATATTTTCAGTTTTATTTTAATATTCATAATAGCCAAAATTTTAATAGTGCCAATATTTTAATAGTCTTAATAATAGTGCCAAATAATAGCGCCAAATATTATTTGACACCAAATAATAGCGCCAAAAAATAGCGCCAGTATTTTATCATTCATTAATAGCACCAAATATTTATAATAGCTCCAATATATTAATAGCGTAAAATAATTGCGCCTAATAATAGTTCCAAATAATAGCGCCAAATAATTGGGTCAAATAACTGCGCCAAATAACTGGGCCAAATAATAGCGCCCTATAATAGCGCCCTATAATAGCGCCAAATATTTTTTGGCGCCAAATATTCATAATAGTGCAAAAAAATAGCGCCAAAAAATAGTGTCATATAATAGCACAAAATATTTTTTGGCGCCAAATATTCATAATAGCGTCAAATAATAGCACCAAATAATAATGCCAATAAAAACATCAAATTATGGCGCCAATAATCGCACCGACATTTGGCACAAATATTTGGTGCCAATATTTGGCGCCAATATTTGGCGCTATTATTTTGAACCAAATAATAGCGCCAATATTTAAACATTCAATAATAGTGCCAATAACATTGCCAATAACAACACCAATAATAGCGCCATTATATAGCACCAATAATAGCACCAATATATTCATAGCACCATTTAATATCGCCAAATAATTACGCCATATAATAGCGCCCAATATTGGCACCATATAATAGCCCTATATAATAGCACCAAATAAAAGCGCCATATAGTAGCGCCAAATATAATAGCGCCAAATAATAGCACCCATATATAGCGCCAATAATATCGCCAATATATTCATAGAGCCATTTAATAGGGCCAAATAAAAGTGAGATATAATAGCGCCAAATATTAGCGCCATATAATAGCGCCAAATATTAGCGCCATATAATAGCGCGATAGAATAGCGCCATATAATAGCACAAAATAATAGCACCATATAATAGCGCCAAATATAATAGAGCCAAATAATAGCACCAAATAATTTCGCCAAATAATAGCCCCATATATTCATAGTAGCACAAAATATTTTTTGGCACCAAATATTCATAATAGCGCCAAATAATAGCGCCAATAAAAGCGCCAAATAATAGCGCCAATAATAGCACTAATATTTGGTGCTAATAATATTTGGCGCCAATATTTGGCCCTATTAGTTTGCGCCAAATAATAGTGCCAATATTTTAACATTCAATAATAGCGCCAAGTATTCATAATAGAACCAAACTTTTAACATTCAATATACTTTCTATGTTATTTTAACATTCAATATAATAGCACCAAATATATATTCAGTGTTATTTTAATATTCATAATAGCGCCAACATTTTAATAGCGATAATATTTTAATAGCGCCAATAATAAAGCCAAATTATAGCGCCAAATATTATTTGGCGCCAAATAATAGGGCCAAATAATAGCGCCAATATTTTAACATTCATTAATAACGACAAATATTCATAATAGCGCTAATATATTAAAAGCAGCAAATAATTGCGCCTAATAATAACGCCAAATTATAGCGCCAAATAATTAAGCCAAATAACTGCTCCAAATATCTGTGCCAAATAATTGCGCCAAATAATAGCGCCATATAATAGCGCCAAATATTTTTTGGCGCCAAATATTCATAATAGCGCCAAAAAATAGCGCCAAAAAAATAGCGCCATATAATAACGCCAATAATAGGGCCAATAATAGAGCCAATATATTCATAGCGCCAAATAATAGCACCAATATATTCATAATAGCGCCAATATATAATAGTGGTAAATAATAGCCCTAGTATATTCATAATAGTGAAAATAATAGCGCCAATGTATTCATGGCGCCATTTATTCATAATAGCAGTAATATATTTATAGCGCCAAATAATTACGCCTAATAATAGCACCAAATAATTGAGCCAAATAATAGCGCCAATATTTTTACATTCATTAATATCGCCATATATTCATAATAGCGCCAATATATAAATAGCGCCAAATAATTGCGCATAATAATAGCGCCAAAAAATAGCGTCAAATAACTGCGCCAAATAAGAGCGCCAAATAATAGCGCCAAATAATAGTGCCAAATAATAGCGTCATATAATAGCGCCAAATATTTTTTGCCACCAAATATTCATAATAAATTAAAAAAATAGCGTAAAAAAATAGCGCCAAAAAATAGCACCAATAATAGCGCCAATATATTCGTAACGCCAAATAATAGCGCCAAATAATAGTGCCAAATATTTGTGCCAAATAACTGCACCAAATAACAGTGCCTTATAATAGTGCCAAATATTTTTTGGCACCAAATATTCATAATAGCGCCAAAAAATAGTGCAAAAAAAAATAGCGCCAAATAATAGCGCCAATCATAGCGCCAAATAATAGCGCCAATATATTCATAGCGCCAAATAATAGCACCAATATATTCATAATAGTGCCCATTTATAATAGCGCCAATATATTTATAATAGTGCCAATAATAGCGCCAATATATTCATAGCACCATTTATTCATAATAGCGCCTACAAATTTATAGCGCAAAATAATTGTGCCTAATAATAGCGCTAAATAATAGCATCAAATAATTGAGTCAAATAATTGTGCCAAATAAGTGCGACAAATAATTGGTTAAAATAATTGCGCCTAATAACAGCGCCAAATACTAGCTCCATATAATAGCACCAAATATTTTTTGGCGCAAAATATATAAATAGAACCAATATATTTATCCAAATAATTGCAGTAAATAATTGCGCCTAATAATAGCGCCAAATATTTTTTGGCGCCAAATATTAATAATTGACCTAAATAATAGCGCCAATAATAGCGTCAAACTATGGCATCATTAATCACACCAATAAATAATAGCGCCAAATATTAGCGCCATATATTTGGTGTCATATATTCATAATAGTTCCAAATATGTTTTGGCACCAAATATTCATAATTGCGCCAAATAATAGCGCCAATAAAAGCGCCAAGCGCCAATATTTGGGGCCAATATTTGGCAATATTATTTGGCGCCAAATAATAGCGCCAAAATTTTAACATTCAATAATAGCGCCAAATAATCATAATAGCGCCAATATTTTAACATTCAATATATTTTCAGTGTTATTTTAACATTCAATATAATAGCGCCAAATATACTTTTAGTGTTATTTTAAAATTCATAATAGAGCCAATATTTTCATAGTGCCAATATTTTAATAGCGCCAATAATAGCGCCAAATATATTTCCAGTGTTATTTTAATATTCATAATAGCGCTAATATTTTAGTAGCGCTAATATTTTAATAGCGACAATAATAGCGCCAAATAATGGTGCCAAATAATACCGCAAAAAAATAACGCCAATATTTTAACATTTATTAATAGCACCAAATATTTATAATAGTGCCAATATATTAATAGCGGCAAATAATTGCGCTTACTAGTAGCTCCAAATAAAAGCGCCAAATAATTGTGCCAAATAATTGTATCAAATAACTGCACCAAATAATAGCGCCAAATAATAGATTCATATAATAGCGCCAAATATTTTTTGGCGCCAAATATTCATAATAGGGCCAAAAAATAGAGCAAAAAAATAGTTCCATATAATAGTGCCAATTAAAAGCACCAATATATTCATAGCGCCAATATATTAATAATAGCGCCAATATATAATAGCGCCAAATAATAGCGCCAGTATATTCATAATAGTGCCAATATTAGCGCTAATATTTTCATAGTGCCATTTATTCATAATCGCGCCAATATATTTATAGCGACAAATAATTGCGCCTCATAATAGCGCCAAATAGTAGATCCAATTTTTTAACATTCATTAATAGTGCCAAATCTTCCTAATAGCGCCAATATATTAATAGCGCCAAATAATTGCGCTTAACAATAGTGCCAAATAAGGGCGCCAAATAATTGTGCCAAATATTTGCACCAAATAACTGCGCCAAATAATAGCGCCAAATAATACTGCCAAATAATAGCGCCATATAATAGCGCCAAATATTCATAATAGATTCTAAAAATAGAGCCATATAATAGCGCCAAATAATTGCACCAAATAACTGGGCCAAATAATAGCGCCAAATAATACCGCCAAATATTTTTTGGCGCCAAATATTCCTAATAGCGCCAAAAAATAGCGCCAAATAATTTCGCCTAATAATAGTGCCAAATAATAGCGCCATATAATGGCGCCAAATATTCTTTGGTGCCAAATATTCATAATAGAGCCAAATAATAGCGCCAACAATAGCGTCAAATTATGGCGCCAATAATCGCGCCAATATTTGGCATTATTATTTTGCGCCAAATAATTGCGCCAATATTTAAACATTCAATAATAGCACAAATAAAAGCGCCAATAACAGCACCAATAATAGTTCCAATAATGGCGCGAATATATTGCACCAATAATAGCGCCAATATATTCATAGTTCCATTTAATAACACGAAATTATATTGCCATATAATAGCGCCAAATATTAGCGCCATATAATACCGCCATATAATAGTGCCATATAATAGCGCCAAATAACGGCACCAATATATAACGCCAATAATAGCGCCAATATATTCATAGAGCCATTTAATAGGGACAAGAAATAGCACCAAATAATAGCGCCAAATATTATAGCCAAATAATAGCACCAAATATTGGCGCCAAAAATTCGTAATAGCGCCAAATGATAGCACCGAATAATAGCACCAATAATAGCGCCAAATAATAGATCCAAATATTCATAATAGCACCAATATATTTATAGTGCCAAATAATTGCGCCTAATAATAGCGCCAAATAATAGCGCCAAATTATTGCGCCAATATTTTAACATTCATTAATAATGCCAAATATTCATAATAGCACCGATATATTAATAGCGCCAAAGAATTGCGCCTAGTAATAGCGCCAAATAATAGTGCCAAATAATTGAGCAAAATGTTTGTGCCAAATCACTGCGCCAAATAATAGCACCAAATAATACAGCCAAATAATAGTGCCATATAATGCTACCAAATATTTTTGGGTGTGAAATATTCAAAATAGCGCCAAAAATAGCGCCAATAATAGCGCCAATATATTCAAAATAGTGCCAATATATAATAGCACCAATATATTAATAATAGTGCCAATAATAGTGCCAATAATAGCGCCAATATATTCATAGCTCCATTTATTCATAATAGCGCCAATATATTTATGGCGCAAAATAATAGCCCTAAATAATTGCGCCAAATAATTGCGCAAAATAATTGCCCCAAATAATTGTGCCTAATAACAGCACCAAATAATAGCACCATGTAATAGCGCCAAATATTTTTTGGCGCAAAATATATAAATAGAACCAATATATTGCATCAAATAATTGCGCCAAATAATTGCGCCAAATAATTATGCCAAATAATTGCGCCAAATAATTGCGCCATCTAATAGCGCCAAATATTTTTTATCACCAAATATTAAAAATAGCGCCAAATAATACCGCCAAATAATAGCGCCAATGATAGCGTCATATTATGGTGCCAATAATCGTGCCAATACTTGGTGCTATTATTTTTCGCCAAATAATAGCTTCAATATTTAAACATTCAATAATAGCGCCAATAAAAGCGCCAATAACAGCACCAATAATAGCGCCAATAATGGAACCATTATATACCGCCAATAATAACACCAATATATTCATAGCTCCATTTAATAGTGCCATATAATTGCGCCAAATATTAGCATCATATAATAGCGTCATATAATAGCGCCAAATAATAGCGCCATATAGTAGATCCAAATATAATAGCGCCAAATAAGAGTGACATTATAGCGCCAATAATATCACCAATATATTCATAGCGCCATTTAATAGGGCCAAATAATAGCGCCATATAATAGCGCCAAATATTAGCACAATATAATAGCGTGATATAATAGTGCCATATAATGGCGCCAAATAATAGCGCCATATAATAGCACCAAATAATAGCACCAAAAAATTTCTCCAAATAATATCACCAAATATTTGGTGCCAAATATTCATAATTGTGCCAAAAAATAGCCCCAAATAATAGCGCCAATATTGGCGCCAAATAATAGCGCCAAATAATAGCGCCAAATAATAGCGCCAATAAAAGTGCCAAATAATTGTGCCAATAATAGCACCAATATTTGGCGCCAATAATATTTGGCACCAATATTTGGCGCTATTATTTGGCGCCAAATAATAGCGCCAATATTATAAAATTCAATAATAGCGTGAAATATTCATAATAGCGCAAATATTTTATAATTCAATATATTTTCAGTGTAATTTTAACATTTAATATAATAACGCCAAATATATTTTCAGTGTTATTTTAATATTCATAATAGCGCCAATATTTTAATAGCCCCAATAATAGTGCCAAATAATAGATCAAAATATTATTTGACACCAAATAATAGCGCCAAAAAACAGCGCCAATATTTTAACATTCATTAATAGCACCAAATATTCATAATAGCTCCAATATATTAATAGCGGAAAATAATTGCGCCCAATAATACCGCCAAATAACAGCGCCAAATAATTGGTCCAAATAACTGCACCAAATAACGGCGCCAAATAATAGCGCCCTATAATAGCGCCAAATATTTTTTGGCACCAAATATTCATAATAGCGCCAAAAAATAGCGCCATATAATAGTGCAATAAAGCGTCAAATTATGGCGTCAATAATCAAACCAATATTTGCCGCCAATATTTTGTGCTATTATTTTGCGCCAAATAATAGCGCAAATATTTAAACATTCAATAATAGAGCCAATAACATTTCCAATAATAGCACCAATAATAGCGCCATTATATAGCGCAAATATATTTATAGCGCCATTTAATAGCACCATATAATAGAGGCAAATATTGGCGCCATATAATAGCCTCATATAATAGTACCATATACTAGCACCAAATATAATAGTGCAAAATAATAGCACCAATATATAGCACCAATAATATCGCCAATATACTCATAGCCCCAATAAAAGCGCTAAATAATAGCGCCAATAATAGCACTAATATTTGGCGCCAATAGTATTTGGCTCCAATATTTGGCACTATTATTTGGTGCCAAATAATTGCACCAATATTTTACAATTAAATAATAGTGCCAAATATTCATAATAGCGCCAATATATTAACATTCAATATATTTTTAGTGTTATTCTAACATTCAATATAATAGCACGAAATATATTTTCAGTGTTAATTTAATATTCATAATAGCGCCAACATTTTAATAGCGCCAATAATAACGCCAAATAATAGCACCAAATATTTTTTAGTGCCAAATAATAGCGCCAATATTTTAACATTCATTAATAGTGCCAAATATTCATAATAGCGCTAATATATTAATTGCGGAAAATAATTACGCCTAATAATAGCGCCAAATAATAGCGCCAAATAATTAAGTCAAATAACTGCGCCAAATAATAGCGCCAAATAATAGCACCAATATATTCATAATAGCACCAATATATAATAGTGCCAAATAATAGCCCCAGTATATTCCTAATAGTGCCTATAATAGTGCCAATATATTTATAGCGTCATTTATTCATAATAGCGGCAATATATTTATAGCTCCAAACAATTGCGCCTAATAATAGCGCTAAATAATTGCGCCAAATAGTAGTGCGAATATTTTAACATTCATTAATATCACCAAATATTCATAATAGCGCCAATATATTAATATCGCCAAATAATTGCGCCCAACAATTGCGCCAAAAAATAGCGCCAAATATTTTTTGGCGCCAAATATTCATAATAACGCCAAAAAATAGTGCCAAAAAATAGAGCAAAAAATAGCGCCAAAAAATAGTGTCAAATAATAGCGCCAAAAAATAGCACCAATAATAGCGCTAATATATTCGTAGCGCCAAATAATAGCGCCAATATATTCATAATAGCGCCAATATATAATTGCGCCTAATAATAGCGCAAAATAATAGTGCCAAATAATAGCGCCAAATTTTTGCGCCAAATAACTGCGCCAAATAATAGCACCATATAATAGCGCCAAATAATTTTTCGCACCAAATATTCATAATAGCGCCAACAAATAGTGCCAAAAAATAGCGCCAAATAAAAGCGCCAATAATAGCGCCGAATAATAGCGCCAATATATTCATAATAGTGCTAATAATAGTGCCAATATATTCATAGCGCCTTTTATTCAAAATAGCGCCTATATATTTATAGATCAAAATAATTGCGCCTAATAATAGCGCCAAATAATTGACCCAAATAATTGTTCCAAAAAAGTGCGCCAAATATTGCACAAAATAATTGCGCTTAATAATAGGGCCAAATATTTTTTGGTGCAAAATATATAAATAAAACCAATATATTGTGCCAAATAATTGCACCAAATTATTGCACCTAATAATAGCGCCAAATAATAGCGCCAGATATTTTTTGGCGCCAAATCTGAACAATAACGCCAAATTATAGCGCCAAATAATAGCGCCAATAATAGCGTCAAATTATGGCATCAATAATCGCACTAATATTTGGCGCCAAATAAAAGCGCCAATATTTAAACATTCAATAATCGCGCCAATAAAAGCGCCAATAACAGCGCAAAATATTATTTGGCGCCAAATAATAGCATCAACTAATAGCGCCAAATAACAGCACCAATATTTTAACATTCATTAATAGCACCAAATATTCATAATAGTGCCAATATATTAATAGCAGCATATAATTACGGCTAATAATAGCGCCAAATAACTGCACCAAATAATAGTGCCAAATAATAGCGCCAAATATTTTTTGGCGCCTAATATTCACAATAGCGCCAAAAAATAGTGTCATATAATAGCGCCAATAATAACGCCAAATAATAGCACCAATAATAGCGCCAATATATTCATATTGCCAAATAATAGCGCCAATATATTAATAATAGCGCCAATATATAATAGCACCAAACAATAGTGACAGTATATTCATAATAGTGCCAATATTAGCGCCAATATATTCATAGCGCCATTTATTCATAACAGCACCAATATATTTATAGTGCCAAATAATTGTGCCTAATAATAGCGCCAAATAATAGCGCCAAATAATTGTGCCAAATAATAGCGCCAATATTTTAACATTTATTAATAGCGCCAAATATTCATCATAGCACCGATATATTAATAGTGCCAAAAAATTGCGCCTAGTAATAGCGCCAAATAATAGCGCCAAATAATTGAGCCAAATGTTTGCGACAAATAATTGCGCCAAATAATAACGCCAAATAATATGGCAAAATAATAGTGCCATATAATGGTGCCAAATATTTTTTGGCACCAAATATTCATAATAGCACAAAAAAATAGCGCAAAAAATAGCACAAAAAAATTGCGCCAATATATTCATAGCGCCAAATAATAGCGCCAATATATTCATAAGAGTGCCAATATATAATAGCGCAAATATATTCATAATAGTGCCAATAATAGTAACAATAATAGCGCCAATATATTCATAATAGCGCCTATATATTTATAGCGCCAAATAATAGCGCCAAAAAATAGCCCCAAATAATAGTGCCAAATAATTGCGCAAAATAATTTCGCCAAATAATTGTACCAAATAATTGTGCCTAATAACAGCGCCAAATAATAGCACCATGTAATAGTCCCAAATATTTTTTGGCGCAAAATATATAAATAGCACTAATATATTGCACCAAATAATTGCGCCAAATAATTGCACCAAATAATTGCACCAAATAATTGCACCTAATAATAGCGCCAAATAATAGCGCCATGTAATAGCGCCAAATATTTTTAGCGCCAAATTATGGTGCCAATAATCGCGCCAATATTTGGTGCTATTATTTTGTGCCAAATAATAGCGTCAAATTATGGCGCCAATAATCACACCAATATTTGGCGCTATTATTTTGTGCCAAATACTAGCACCAATATTTAAACATTAAATAATAGTGCCAATAAAAGTGCCAATAACAGCGCCAATAATAGCGCCAATAATGGCGCCATTATATAGCGCCAATAATAGGACCAAAATATTCAAAATGCCATTTAATAGTGCCATATAATAGCGCCAAATATTGGTGCCATATAATAGTGCCATATAATAGCGCCAAATAATAGCGCCATATAGTAGAGCCAAATATAATAGCGCCAAATAATAGCGCCATTATAGCGCCAATAATATCGCCAATATATTCATAGCGCCATTTAATAATGCCAAATAATAGCGCCAAATATTATCGCCATATAATAGCGCGATATAATAGCGCTATATAATCGCGCCAAATAATAGCGTCGTATAATAGTGCCAAATAATAGCACCAAATAATAGCGCCGAATAATTTCGCCAAATAATAGCAACAAATATTTGGTGCCAAATCTTCATAATTGCGCCAAATAATAGCGCAAATAATAGCGCCAATAATGGCGCCAAATAATAGTGCCAAATATTCATAATAGCTTCAAATATTTGGCGCCATATATTCATAATAGCACCAATATATAATAGCGCCAATATATTCATAATAGTGCCAATAATAGTGCCGATAATAGTGCCAATATATTTATAGCTCCATTTATTCATAATAACGCCAATATATTTATGGCGCAAAATAATAGAGCTAAATAATATCCCCAAATAATAGCGCCAAATAATTGCACAAAATAATTGAACCAAATAATTGTGCCAAATAATTGCGTCTAATACAAGCGCAAAATAATAGCACCATGTAATAGCGCCAAATATTTTTTGGTGCAAAATATATAAATAACACCAATATATTCCACCAAATAATTGCGCCAAATAATTGCACCAAATAATTGCACCAAATAATTGCACCTAATAATAGCGCCAAATAATAGCACCATCTAATAGTGCCAAAAAACATTTAGCGCCAAATATTCATAATAGCGCCAAATAATAGCGCCAATAATAGCTTCAAATTATGGCGCCAATAATCACACCAATATTTGGCGCCAATACTTGGCGCTATTATTTTGCACCAAATAATAGCGCCAATATTTAAACATTCAATAATAGTGCCAATAAAAGCGCTAATAAGAGCACCAATAATAGCGCCAATAATGACGCCATTTTATAGCGCCAATTTTAGCACCAATATATTCATAGAGCCATTTAATAGCGCCATATAATTGCGGAAAATATTGGTGCCATATAATAGCGCCATATAATAGCGCCAAATAATAGCGACATATAGTAGAGCCGAATAAAATAGCGCCAAATAATAGCGCCATTATAGCGCCAATAACATCACCAATATATTCATAGCGCCATTTAATAGGGCCAAATAATAGCGCCATATAATAGCGCCAAATATTTGCGCCATATAATAGTGCTATATAATAGCGTCTTATAATCGCTCCAAATAATAGCGCCATATAATAGCGCCAAATAATAGCACCAAATAATTTTGCTAAATATTTGGTGCCAAATATTCATAATTGGGCCAAATAATAGCGCTAAGAATGGCGCCAAATAATAGAGCCAAATATTCATAATAGCGCCAAATAATAGCGCCAAATTATAGCGCCAATAAAAGAGCAAAATAATTGCGCCAATATTTGGCGCCAATAATATTTGGCGCTATTATTTGGCGCGAAATAATAGGGCCAATATTTTAACATTCAATAATAGCACTAAATATTCATAATAGTGCCAATATTTTAAAATTCAATATATTTTCAGTGTTATTTTAACATTCAATATAATAGCGCCAAATATATTTTCAGTTTTATTTTAATATTCATAATAGCCAAAATTTTAATAGTGCCAATATTTTAATAGTCTTAATAATAGTGCCAAATAATAGCGCCAAATATTATTTGACACCAAATAATAGCGCCAAAAAATAGCGCCAGTATTTTATCATTCATTAATAGCACCAAATATTCATAATAGCTCCAATATATTAATAGCGTAAAATAATTGCGCCTAATAATAGTTCCAAATAATAGTGCCAAATAATTGGGTCAAATAACTGCGCCAAATAACTGGGCCAAATAATAGCGCCCTATAATAGCGCCCTATAATAGCGCCAAATATTTTTTGGCGCCAAATATTCATAATAGCGCAAAAAAATAGCGCCAAAAAATAGTGTCATATAATAGCACATTATATTTTTTGGCGCCAAATATTCATAATAGCGTCAAATAATAGCGCCAAATAATAATGCCAATAAAAACATCAAATTATGGCGCCAATAATCGCACCGACATTTGGCACAAATATTTGGTGCCAATATTTGGCGCCAATATTTGGCGCTATTATTTTGAACCAAATAATAGCGCCAATATTTAAACATTCAATAATAGTGCCAATAACATTGCCAATAACAACACCAATAATAGCGCCATTATATAGCACCAATAATAGCACCAATATATTCATAGCACCATTTAATATCGCCAAATAATTACGCCATATAATAGCGCCCAATATTGGCACCATATAATAGCCCTATATAATAGCACCAAATAAAAGCGCCATATAGTAGCGCCAAATATAATAGCGCCAAATAATAGCACCCATATATAGCGCCAATAATATCGCCAATATATTCATAGAGCCATTTAATAGGGCCAAATAAAAGTGAGATATAATAGCGCCAAATATTAGCGCGATAGAATAGCGCCATATAATAGCTTAAAATAATAGCACCATATAATAGCGCCAAATATAATAGAGCCAAATAATAGCACCAAATAATTTCGCCAAATAATAGCCCCATATATTCATAGTAGCACAAAATATTTTTTGGCACCAAATATTCATAATAGCGCCAAATAATAGCGCCAATAAAAGCGCCAAATAATAGCGCCAATAATAGCACTAATATTTGGTGGTAATAATATTTGGCGCCAATATTTGGCACTATTAGTTTGCGCCAAATAATAGTGCCAATATTTTAACATTCAATAATAGCGCCAAGTATTCATAATAGAACCAAACTTTTAACATTCAATATACTTTCTGTGTTATTTTAACATTCAATATAATAGCACCAAATATATTTTCAGTGTTATTTTAATATTCATAATAGCGCCAACATTTTAATAGCGATAATATTTTAATAGCGCCAATAATAAAGCCAAATTATAGCGCCAAATATTATTTGGCGCCAAATAATAGGGCCAAATAATAGCGCCAATATTTTAACATTCATTAATAACGACAAATATTCATAATAGCGCTAATATATTAAAAGCAGCAAATAATTGCGCCTAATAATAACGCCAAATTATAGCGCCAAATAATTAAGCCAAATAACTGCTCCAAATATCTGTGCCAAATAATTGCGCCAAATAATAGCGCCATATAATAGCGCCAAATATTTTTTGGCGCCAAATATTCATAATAGCGCCAAAAAATAGCGCCAAAAAAATAGCGCCATATAATAACGCCAATAATAGGGCCAATAATAGAGCCAATATATTCATAGCGCCAAATAATAGCACCAATATATTCATAATAGCGCCAATATATAATAGTGGTAAATAATAGCCCTAGTATATTCATAATAGTGAAAATAATAGCGCCAATGTATTCATGGCGCAATTTATTAATAATAGCGGTAATATATTTATAGCGCCAAATAATTGCGCCTAATAATAGCACCAAATAATTGAGCCAAATAATAGCGCCAATATTTTTACATTCATTAATATCGCCATATATTCATAATAGCGCCAATATATTAATAGCGCCAAATAATTGCGCATAATAATAGCGCCAAAAAATAGCGTCAAATAACTGCGCCAAATAAGAGCGCCAAATAATAGCGCCAAATAATAGTGCCAAATAATAGCGTCATATAATAGCGCCAAATATTTTTTGCCACCAAATATTCATAATAAATTAAAAAAATAGCGTAAAAAAATAGCGCCAAAAAATAGCACCAATAATAGCGCCAATATATTCGTAACGCCAAATAATAGCGCCAAATAATAGCGCCAAATATTTGTGCCAAATAACTGCGCCAAATAACAGTGCCCTATAATAGTGCCAAATATTTTTTGGCACCAAATATTCATAATAGCGCCAAAAAATAGTGCAAAAAAAAAATAGCGCCAAATAATAGCGCCAATCATAGCGCCAAATAATAGCGCCAATATATTCATAGCGCCAAATAATAGCACCAATATATTCATAATAGTGCCCATTTATAATAGCGCCAATATATTTATAATACTGCCAATAATAGCGCCAATATATTCATAGCACCATTTATTCATAATAGCGCCTACATATTTATAGCGCAAAATAATTGTGCCTAATAATAGCGCTAAATAATAGCATCAAATAATTGAGTCAAATAATTGTGCCAAATAAGTGCGACAAATAATTGCTTAAAATAATTGCGCCTAATAACAGCGCCAAATACTAGCTCCATATAATAGCACCAAATATTTTTTGGCGCAAAATATATAAATAGAACCAATATATTTATCCAAATAATTGCAGCAAATAATTGCGCCTAATAATAGCGCCAAATATTTTTTGGCGCCAAATATTAATAATTGACCTAAATAATAGCGCCAATAATAGCGTCAAACTATGGCATCATTAATCACACCAATAAATAATAGCGCCAAATATTAGCGCCATATATTTGGTGTCATATATTCATAATAGTGCCAAATATGTTTTGGCACCAAATATTCATAATTGCGCCAAATAATAGCGCCAATAAAAGCGCCAAGCGCCAATATTTGGGGCCAATATTTGGCAATATTATTTGGCGCCAAATAATAGCGCCAAAATTTTAACATTCAATAATAGCGCCAAATAATCATAATAGCGCCAATATTTTAACATTCAATATATTTTCAGTGTTATTTTAACATTCAATATAATAGCGCCAAATATATTTTTAGTGTTATTTTAAAATTCATAATAGAGCCAATATTTTCATAGTGCCAATATTTTAATAGCGCCAATAATAGCGCCAAATATATTTCCAGTGTTATTTTAATATTCATAATAGCGCTAATATTTTAGTAGCGCTAATATTTTAATAGCGACAATAATAGCGCCAAATAATGGTGCCAAATAATACCGAAAAAAAATAACGCCAATATTTTAACATTTATTAATAGCACCAAATATTTATAATAGTGCCAATATATTAATAGCGGCAAATAATTGCGCTTACTAGTAGCTCCAAATAAAAGCGCCAAATAATTGTGCCAAATAATTGTATCAAATAACTGCACCAAATAATAGCGCCAAATAATAGATTCATATAATAGAGCCAAATATTTTTTGGCGCCAAATATTCATAATAGGGCCAAAAAATAGAGCAAAAAAATAGTTCCATATAATAGTGCCAATTAAAAGCACCAATATATTCATAGCGCCAATATATTAATAATAGCGCCAATATATAATAGCGCCAAATAATAGCGCCAGTATATTCATAATAGTGCCAATATTAGCGCTAATATTTTCATAGTGCCATTTATTCATAATCGCGCCAATATATTTATAGCGACAAATAATTGCGCCTCATAATAGCGCCAAATAGTAGATCCAATTTTTTAACATTCATTAATAGTGCCAAATCTTCCTAATAGCACCAATATATTAATAGCGCCAAATAATTGCGCTTAACAATAGTGCCAAATAAGGGCGCCAAATAATTGCGCCAAATATTTGCACCAAATAATTGCGCCAAATAATAGCGCCAAATAATACTGCCAAATAATAGCGCCATATAATAGCGCCATATAATAGCCCCAAATATTCATAATAGATTCTAAAAATAGAGCCATATAATAGCGCCAAATAATTGCACCAAATAACTGGGCCAAATAATAGCGCCAAATAATACCGCCAAATAATAGCGCCATATAATAGCGCCAAATATTTTTTGGCGCCAAATATTCCTAATAGCGCCAAAAAATAGCGCCAAATAATTTCCCCTAATAATAGTGCCAAATAATAGCGCCATATAATGGCGCCAAATATTCTTTGGTGCCAAATATTCATAATAGAGCCAAATAATAGCGCCAACAATAGCGTCAAATTATGGCGCCAATATTTGGCATTATTATTTTTGCGCCAAATAATTGCGCCAATATTTAAACATTCAATAATAGCGCAAATAAAAGCGCCAATAACAGCACCAATAATAGTTCCAATAATGGCGCGAATATATTGCACCAATAATAGTGCCAATATATTCATAGTTCCATTTAATAACACGAAATTATATTGCCATATAATAGCGCCAAATATTAGCACCATATAATACCGCCATATAATAGTGCCATATAATAGCGCCAAATAACGGCACCAATATATATCGCCAATAATAGCGCCAATATATTCATAGCGCCATTTAATAGGGACAAATAATAGCACCAAATAATAGCGCCAAATATTATAGCCAAATAATAGCACCAAATATTGGCGCCAAAAATTCGTAATAGCGCCAAATGATAGCACCGAATAATAGCACCAATAATAGCACCAAATAATAGATCCAAATATTCATAATAGCGCCAATATATTTATAGTGCCAAATAATTGCGCCTAATAATAGCGCCAAATAACAGCGCCAAATTATTGCGCCAATATTTTAACATTCATTAATAATGCCAAATATTCATAATAGCACCGATATATTAATAGCGCCAAAGAATTGCGCCTAGTAATAGCGCCAAATAATAGTGCCAAATAATTGAGCAAAATGTTTGTGCCAAATCACTGCGCCAAATAATAGCACCAAATAATACAGCCAAATAATAGTGCCATATAATGCTACCAAATATTTTTTGGTGTGAAATATTCAAAATAGCGCCAAAAATAGCGCCAATAATAGCGCCAATATATTCATAGCGCCAAATAATAGCGCCAATATATTCAAAATAGTGCCAATATATAATAGCACCAATATATTAATAATAGTGCCAATAATTGTTCCAATAATAGCGCCAATATATTCATAGCTCCATTTATTCATAATAGCGCCAATATATTTATGGCGCAAAATAATAGCCCTAAATAATTGCGCCAAATAATTGCGCAAAATAATTGCCCCAAATAATTGTGCCTAATAACAGCACCAAATAATAGCACCATGTAATAGCGCCAAATATTTTTTGGCGCAAAATATATAAATAGAACCAATATATTGCATCAAATAATTGCGCCAAATAATTGCGCCAAATAATTACGCCAAATAATTGCGCCAAATAATTGCGCCATCTAATAGCGCCAAATATTTTTTATCACCAAATATTAAAAATAGTGCCAAATAATACCTCCAAATAATAGCGCCAATAATAGCGTCATATTATGGTGCCAATAATCGTGCCAATACTTGGTGCTATTTTTTTTCGCCAAATAATAGCTTCAATATTTAAACATTCAATAATAGCGCCAATAAAAGCGCCAATAACAGCACCAATAATAGCGCCAATAATGGAACCATTATATACCGCCAATAATAACACCAATATATTCATAGCGCCATTTAATAGTGCCATATAATTGCGCCAAATATTAGCATCATATAATAGCGTCATATAATAGCGCCAAATAATAGCGCCATATAGTAGATCCAAATATAATAGCGCCAAATAATAGTGACATTATAGCGCCAATAATATCACCAATATATTCATAGCGCCATTTAATAGGGCCAAATAATAGCGCCATATAATAGCGCCAAATATTAGCACAATATAATAGCGTGATATAATAGTGCCATATAATGGCGCCAAATAATAGCGCCATATAATAGCACCAAATAATAGCACCAAAAAATTTCTCCAAATAATATCACCAAATATTTGGTGCCAAATATTCATAATTGCGCCAAAAAATAGCCCCAAATAATAGCGCCAATATTGGCGCCAAATAATAGCGCCAAATTATAGCGCCAAATAATAGCGCCAATAAAAGTGCCAAATAATTGTGCCAATAATAGCACCAATATTTGGCGCCAATAATATTTGGCACCAATATTTGGCGCTATTATTTGGCGCCAAATAATAGCACCAATATTTTAAAATTCAATAATAGCGTGAAATATTCATAATAGCGCAAATATTTTATAATTCAATATATTTTCAGTGTAATTTTAACATTCAATATAATAACGCCAAATATATTTTCAGTGTTATTTTAATATTCATAATAGCGCCAATATTTTAATAGCCCCAATAATAGTGCCAAATAATAGATCAAAATATTATTTGACACCAAATAATAGCGCCAAAAAACAGCGCCAATATTTTAACATTCATTAATAGCACCAAATATTCATAATAGCTCCAATATATTAATAGCGGAAAATAATTGCGCCCAATAATACCGCCAAATAACAGCGCCAAATAATTGGTCCAAATAACTGCACCAAATAACGGCGCCAAATAATAGCGCCCTATAATAGCGCCAAATATTTTTTGGCACCAAATATTCATAATAGCGCCAAAAAATAGCGCCATATAATAGTGCAATAAAGCGTCAAATTATGGCGTCAATAATCAAACCAATATTTGTCGCCAATATTTTGTGCTATTATTTTGCGCCAAATAATTGCGCCAATATTTAAACATTCAATAATAGAGCCAATAACATTTCCAATAATAGCACCAATAATAGCGCCATTATATAGCGCAAATATATTTATAGCGCCATTTAATAGCACCAAATAATAGCACCATATAATAGAGGCAAATATTGGCGCCATATAATAGCCTCATATAATAGTACCATATACTAGCACCAAATATAATAGTGCAAAATAATAGCACCAATATATAGCACCAATAATATCGCCAATATACTCATAGCCCCAATAAAAGCGCTAAATAATAGCGCCAATAATAGCACTAATATTTGGCGCCAATAGTATTTGGCTCCAATATTTGGCACTATTATTTGGTGCCAAATAATTGCACCAATATTTTACAATTAAATAATAGTGCCAAATATTCATAATAGCGCCAATATATTAACATTCAATATATTTTTAGTGTTATTCTAACATTCAATATAATAGCACGAAATATATTTTCAGTGTTAATTTAATATTCATAATAGCGCCAACATTTTAATAGCGCCAATATTTTAATAGCGCCAATAATAACGCCAAATAATAGCACCAAATATTTTTTAGTGTCAAATAATAGCGCCAATATTTTAACATTCATTAATAGTGCCAAATATTCATAATAGCGCTAATATATTAATAGCGGCAAATAATTACGCCTAATAATAGCGCCAAATAATAGCGCCAAATAATTAAGTCAAATAACTGCGCCAAATAATAGCGCCAAATAATAGCACCAATATATTCATAATAGCACCAATATATAATAGTGCCAAATAATAGCCCCAGTATATTCCTAATAGTGCCAATAATAGTGCCAATATATTTATAGCGTCATTTATTCATAATAGCGGCAATATATTTATAGCTCCAAACAATTGCGCCTAATAATAGCGCTAAATAATTACGCCAAATAGTAGTGCGAATATTTTAACATTCATTAATATCACCAAATATTCATAATAGCGCCAATATATTAATATCGCCAAATAATTGCGCCCAATAATTGCGCCAAAAAATAGCGCCAAATATGTTTTGGCGCCAAATATTCATAATAACGCCAAAAAATAGTGCCAAAAAATAGAGCAAAAAATAGCGCCAAAAAATAGTGTCAAATAATAGCGCCAAAAAATAGCACCAATAATAGCGCCAATATATTCGTAGCGCCAAATAATAGCGCCAATATATTCATAATAGCGCCAATATATAATTGCGCCTAATAATAGCGCAAAATAATAGCGCCAAATAATAGCGCCAAATATTTGCGCCAAATAACTGCGCCAAATAATAGCACCATATAATAGCGCCAAATAATTTTTCGCACCAAATATTCAAAATAGCGCCAACAAATAGTGCCAAAAAATAGCGCCAAATAAAAGCGCCAATAATAGCGCCGAATAATAGCGCCAATATATTCATAATAGTGCTAATAATAGTGCCAATATATTCATAGCGCCTTTTATTCAAAATAGCGCCTATATATTTATAGAGCAAAATAATTGCGCCTAATAATAGCGCCAAATAATTGACCCAAATAATTGTTCCAAAAAAGTGCGCAAAATATTGCACAAAATAATTGCGCTTAATAATAGGGCCAAATATTTTTTGGTGCAAAATATATAAATAGCACCAATATATTGTGCCAAATAATTGCACCAAATTATTGCACCTAATAATAGCGCCAAATAATAGCGCCAGATATTTTTTGGCGCCAAATCTGAACAATAACGCCAAATTATAGCGCCAAATAATAGCGCCAATAATAGCGTCAAATTATGGCATCAATAATCGCACTAATATTTGGCGCCAAATAAAAGCGCCAATATTTTAACATTCAATAATCGCGCCAATAAAAGCGCCAATAACAGCGCAAAATATTATTTGGCGCCAAATAATAGCATCAACTAATAGCGCCAAATAACAGCACCAATATTTTAACATTCATTAATAGCACCAAATATTCATAATAGTGCCAATATATTAATAGCAGCATATAATTACGCCTAATAATAGCGCCAAATAACTGCACCAAATAATAGTGCCAAATAATAGCGCCAAATATTTTTTGGCGCCTAATATTCACAATAGCGCCAAAAAATAGTGTCATATAATAGCGCCAATAATAACGCCAAATAATAGCACCAATAATAGCGCCAATATATTCATATTGCCAAATAATAGCGCCAATATATTAATAATAGCGCCAATATATAATAGCACCAAACAATAGTGACAGTATATTCATAATAGTGCTAATATTAGCGCCAATATATTCATAGCGCCATTTATTCATAACAGCACCAATATATTTATAGTGCCAAATAATTGTGCCTAATAATAGCGCCAAATAATAGCGCCAAATAATTGTGCCAAATAATAGCGCCAATATTTTAACATTTATTAATAGCGCCAAATATTCATCATAGCACCGATATATTAATAGTGCCAAAAAATTGCGCCTAGTAATAGCGCCAAATAATAGCGCCAAATAATTGAGCCAAATGTTTGCGACAAATAACTGCGCCAAATAATAACGCCAAATAATATGGAAAAATAATAGTGCCATATAATGGTGCCAAATATTTTTTGGCACCAAATATTCATAATAGCACAAAAAAATAGCGCAAAAAATAGCGCAAAAAAATTGCGCCAATATATTCATAGCGCCAAATAATAGCGCCAATATATTCATAAGAGTGCCAATATATAATAGCGAAAATATATTCATAATAGTGCCAATAATAGTGCCAATAATAGCGCCAATATATTCATATCTCCATTTTTTCATAATAGCGCCTATATATTTATAGCGCCAAATAATAGCGCCAAAAAATAGCCCCAAATAATAGTGCCAAATAATTGCGCAAAATAATTTCGCCAAATAATTGTACCAAATAATTGTGCCTAATAACAGCGCCAAATAATAGCACCATGTAATAGTGCCAAATATTTTTTGGCGCAAAATATATAAATAGCACTAATATATTGCACCAAATAATTGCGCCAAATAATTGCACCAAATAATTGCACCAAATAATTGCGTCTAATAATAGCGCCAAATAATAGCGTCATGTAATAGCGCCAAATATTTTTAGCGCCAAATTATGGTGCCAATAATCGCGCCAATATTTGGTGCTATTATTTTGTGCCAAATAATAGCGTCAAATTATGGCGCCAATAATCGAGCCAATATTTGGCGCTATTATTTTGCGCCAAATACTAGCAACAATATTTAAACATTAAATAATAGTGCCAATAAAAGTGCCAATAACAGTGCCAATAATAGCGCCAATAATGGCGCCATTATATAGCGCCAATAATAGGACCAAAATATTCAAAATGCCATTTAATAGTGCCATATAATTGCGCAAAATATTGGCGCCATATAATAGTGCCATATAATAGTGCCAAATAATAGCGCCATATAGTAGAGCCAAATATAATAGCGCCAAATAATAGCGCCATTATAGCGCCAATAATATCACCAATATATTCATAGCGCCATTTAATAATGCCAAATAATAGCGCCAAATATTATCGCCATATAATAGCGCGATATAATAGCGCCATATAATCGTGCCAAATAATAGCGTCGTAAAATAGTGCCAAATAATAGCACCAAATAATAGCGCCGAATAATTTCGCCAAATAATAGCACCAAATATTTGGTGCCAAATCTTCATAATTGCGCCAAATAATAGCGCAAATAATAGCGCCAATAATGGCACCAAATAATAGTGCCAAATATTCATAATAGCTTCAAATAATTGGCGCCATATATTCATAGTAGCACCAAATATTTTTTGGCACCAAATATTCATAATAGCGCCAAATAATAGCGCCAAATTATAGCGCCAATAAAAGTGCCAAATAATTGTGCCGATAATAGCGCCAATAATATTTAGCGCCAATATTTGGCGCTATTATTTGGCGCCAAATAATAGCGCCAATATTTTAACATTCAATAATAGCGCTAAATATTCATAATAGCGCCAATATTTTAAAATTCAATATATTTTCAGTGTTATTTTAACATTCAATATAATAGCGCCAAATATATTTTCAGTGTTATTTTAATATTCATAATAGCGCCAATATTTTAATAGCGCCAATATTTTAATAGCGCCAATATTTTAATAGCCCCAATAATAGTGCCAAATAATAGCACCAAATATTATTTGACAACATATAATAGCACCAAAAAATAGCGCCAAAAAATAGCGCCAATATTTTAACATTCATCAATAGCACCAAGTATTCATAATAGCTCCAGTATAATAATAGCGGTAAATAATTGCGCCTAATAATAGTGCCAAATAATAGTGCCAAACAATTGGGCCAAATAATTGCACCAAATAATTGTTCCAAATAATAGCTCCAAATATTTTTTGGCGCCAAATATTCATAATAGCGCCAAAAAATAGTGTCATATAATAGCGCCAAATATTTTTTGGCGCCAAGTATTCATAATAGCACCAAATAATAGCGCCAATAATAGCGTCAAATTATGGTGCCAATAATCGCACGAATATTTGGCGCCAATATTTGGCGCTATTATTTTAGGCCAAATAATAGCGCCAAAATTTAAACATTCAATAATAGTGCCAATAACATTACCAATAACAGCACCAATAATAGCTCCAATAATAGCGCCAATATATTCATAGTGCCATTTAATAGCGCCAAATAATAGCGCCATATAATTGCGCCAAATATTGGCGCCATATAATAGCCCCATATAATAGCGCCAAATAATAGCGCCAAATAATAGCGCCATATAGTAGAACCAAATATAATAGCGCCAAATAATAGTACCAACATATAGAGCCAATAATATCGTCAATATATTCATAGCGCCATTTAATAGGGCCAAATAATAGCGCCATATAATAGCACGATATAATAGCGCCATATAATAGCACCAAATAATAGCGTCATATAATAGCGCCAAATATAATAGAGCCAAATAATAGCGCCTAATAATTTCGCCAAATAATAGCGCCATATATTAATAGTAGCGCCAAATATTTTTTGGCACCAAATATTCATAATAGCACCAAATAATAGCGCCAAATTATAGCGCCAATAAAAGCGCCAAATAATAACACCAATAACAGCACTAATATTTGGCGCCAATAATATTTGGCGCTATTATTTGGCGCCAAATAATAGCGCCAATATTTTAACATTTAATAATAACGCCAAATATTCATAATAGCACCAATATTTTAAAATTCAATATACTTTCAGTGTTATTTTAACATTCAATATAATAGCGCCAGATATATTTTCAGTGTTATATTAATATTCATAATAGCGCCAACATTTTAATTGCACCAATATTTTAATAGCGCCAATAATAGCGCCAAATAATAGCACCAAATATTATTTGGCGCCAAATAATAGCGCCAAATAATAGCGTTAATATTTTAACATTCATTAATAGCGACAAATATTCATAATAGCGCTAATATATTAATAGCGGGAAATAATTGTGCCTAATAATAGCGCCAAATAATAGCGCCAAATAATTAAGCCAAATAATTGCACCAAATATCTGCGTCAAATAATAGCGCCAAATAATAGCCCCATATAATAGCGCCAAATATTTTTTGGTGCCAAATATTCATTATAGCGACAAAAAATAGTGCCAAAAAATAGCGCCATATAATAGCGCCAATAATAGCACCAGTATATACATAGCGCCAATAATAGCGCCAATATATTCATAGCACCAATAATAGCACCAGTATATTCATAGCGCCATTTATTCATAATAGCGGTAATATATTTATAGTGCCAAATAATTGCGCCTAATAATATCGACAAATAATTGCGCCAAATAATAGAGCCAATATTTTTACATTCATTAATATCACCAAATATTCATAATAGCGCCAATATATTAATAGCGCCAAATAATTGTGCCTAATAATAGTGCCAAAAAATAGTGCCAAATAACTACACCAAATAAGAGCGCCAAATAATAGCGACAAATAATAGCATCATATAATAGCGCCAAATATTTTTTGGCACCAAATATTCATAATAACGCCAAAAAATAGTGCCAAATAATAGCGCCAAATAATAGTACCAAAAAATAGCACCAATAATAGCGCCAATATATTCGTAGCGCCAAATAATAGCGTCAATATATTCATAATAGCGCCAATATATAATTGCACCTAATAAGAGCACTAGATAATAGCGCCAAATAATAGCGCTAAATATTTACGCCAAATAACTACGCCAAATAATAGCATCGTATAATAGTTCTAAATATTTTTTGGCACCAAATATTCATAATAGCTCCAAAAAATAGTGCCAAAAAATAGCGGCAAATAATAGAGCCAATCATAGCGCCAAATAATAGCGCCAATATATTCATAGCGCCAAATAATAGCGCCAATATATTCATAATAGTGCCAATTTATAATAATGCCAAATAATAGCGCCAATATATTCATAATAGTGCCAATATATTCATAGAGCCATTTATTCATAATAGCGCCTATATATTTATAGCGCAAAATAATTGTGCCTAATAGTAGAGACAAATAATAGCGCCAAATAATTGAGCCAAATAATTGTGCCAAATAAGTGCGCCAAATAATTGCTTAAAATAATTGCGTCTAATAACAGCGCCAAATACTAGCTCCATATAATAGCGCCAAATATTTTTTGGTGCAAAATATATAAATAGCACCTATATATTGCGCCAAATAATTGCACCAAATAATTGCGCCTAATAATAGCGCTAAATATTTTTTGGCGCCAAATATTAATAATAGCGCAAAATAATAGCGCCAAATAATATAGCCAATAATAGCATCAAATTATGGCATCAATAATCGCGGCAATATTTGGCGCCAATATTTTGCGCCAAATAATAGCGCCAATATTTGAACATTCAATAATCGCGCCAATCAAAGCGCCAATAATAGCACCAATAATAGTGCAAATAATGGCACCAATATATCGTGCCAATAATTGCGCCAATATATTCATAGCGCCATTTAATAGCGCCAAATAGTAGCACCATTTAATAGCACCAAATATTAGTTCCATATAATAGTGTCATATAATAGTGCCATATAATAGCGCCAAATAATAGCGCCATATAATAGCACCAAATATAATATCTCCAAATAATCACACCAATATATAGCGCCAATATATTCATAGCACCATTTAATAGGGCCAAATAGTAGTATCATATAATACTTCCAAATATTAGGGCCATATAATAGGGCCATATAATAGTACCAAATAATAGCGCCAAATATAATAACGCCAAATAATAGCACCAAATAATAGCGGCAAATAATGTCACCAAATAATAGCGCCAAATATTTGCCGCCAAATATTTATAATAGCGCCAAATAATAGTGCCAATAATAGCACAAAATAATAGAGCCAAATATTCATAATAGCGCCAATTATTCGACACCATATATTCATAGTAGTGGCAAATATTTTTTGGCACCAAATATTTATAATAGCGCCAAATAATAGTGCCAAATTATAGCTCCAATAACAACGCCAAATAATAGCACCAACAATAGCATCAATATTTGGCGCCAATAATATTTGGCGCAATTATTTGGCGCTATTATTTGGCACCAAATATTAGCGCCAATATTTTAAACATCAATTATAGCGCCAAATATTCATAATAGCACCAATATTTTAACATTCAATATATTTTCAGTGTTATTTTAACATTCAATATAATAGTACCAAATATTTTTTCTGTGTTATTTTAATATTCATAATAGCGCCAATATTTTAATAGCGCCAATATTTTAATAGCACCAGTATTTTCACATTCATTAATAGCGCCAAATATTCATAATAGTTCTAATATATTAATAGCAGAATAAAATTGTGCCGAATAACTGCGCCAAATAATAGCGCCAAATAATTGAGCCAAATATTTGCGCCAAATAATTGCCCCAAATAATTGTGCCAAATAACAGCACCAAATAATAGCTCCATATAATAGCACCAAATATTTTTTGGTGAAAAATATATAAATAGCGCCAATATATTCATTGCGCCCAATAATTGCACCAAATAATTTCGCCAAATAATTGCGCCAAATAAATGCGCCAAATAATTGCGCCAAATAATAGCACAAAATAATTGCGCCAAATAGAAGCGCCATATAATAGCGCCAAATATTTTTTTTTGGCGTAAAATATAAAAATAACACCAATATATTCATAGCACCAAATAATTGCGCCAAATAATTGCACCTACCAATAGCGCCAAATAAGTACGAAAAAATAATTTCGCCTAATAACAACGGCACATAATAGTGCCATATAACAGCACCAAATATTTTTTGGCGCAAAATATATAAATAGCGCCAAATAATTGCACCAAATTTTTAAGCCAAATAACAGCGCCAAATAATACCGTCATATAATAGCGCCAAATATTTTTTGGCGCCAAATATTCATATTAGCGCCAAAAAATAGCGTCATATAATAGCGCTAAATAATTGCGCCGAATAATAGCACCAAATAATAGCGCCATATAATAGTGCCAAATATTTTCTCGCGCCAAATATTCATAATCGTACCAAATAATAGCGCCAAAATAATAGCGCCAAAATAATAGCGCCAAATAATAGCGCCAATAATAGCGTCAAATTATGGCGCCAATAATCGCGCCAATATTTGGTGCTATTATTTTGCGCCAAATAATAGTGTCAAATTATGGCGCCAGTAATCGCGCCAATATTTGGTGTTATTATTTTGCGCCAAATAATAGCGTCAATATTTTAACATTAAATAATAGCGCCAATAAAAATACCAATAACAGCACTAATAATAGCGCCAATAATAGCGCCAATATATAGCGCCAATAATAGTGCAAAAATATTCACAGCGTCATTTAATAGCGCCAAACAATAGCGCCATATAATAGCGCCAAATATTAGTGCTATATAATAGGGCCATATAATAGCGTCATATAATAGCGCCAAATAATAGCGCCATATAATAACACCAAATATAATAGCGCCAATATATATTTCCAATAATAGCGCCAATATATTCATAGCGCCATTTAATTGGGCCAAATAATAGCGTCATATAATAGCGGCAAATATTAGCGCTATATAATAGTGCCAAATATTAGGACCATATAATAGCGCCAAATAATAGTGCCATATAATAGCGTCAAATATAATAGCGCCAAATAATAGTGCCAAATAATAGCGCCAAATAATATCGCCAAATAATAGCACCAAATATTTGGCGCCAAATATTCATAATATCGCCAAATAATAGTGCCAAATAATAGCACCAATAATATCACCAAATAATAGAGCCAAATATTCATAATAGCGCCTAATATTTGGCGCTGCCAAATATTCATAATAGCGCCAAATAATAACGCCAAATTATAATGCCAATAAAAGCGCCAAATAATAACACCAATCATAGCACCAATATTTGGCACCAATATTTGGCACCAATAATATTTGGCGCCAATATTTGGTGCCAGTATTTGGCGCTATTATTTGGCGCCAAATAATAGCGCAAATATTTTAACATTCAATAATAGCGCCAAATATTCATAACAGCGCCAATATTTTAACATTCAATATATTTTCGGTGTTATTTTAACATTCAATATAATAGCGCCAAATATATTTTCAGTGTTATTTTAATATTCATAATAGCACCAATATTTTAATAGCGCCACTATTTTAATAGCGCCAATAATAGCACCAAATAATAGCACCAAATATTATTTTGCACCAAATAATAGCGCCAAATATTATTTTGCGCCAAAAAATAGTGCTTATATTTTAACATTAATTAATAGCGCCAAATATTCATAATAGAGCCAATATATTAATAGAGGCAAATAGTTGTGCCTAATAACTGCACCAAATAATAGCGCCCAATTAATAGCGCCAAATAATAGTGTCATATAATAGCACCAAATATTTTTAGGCGCCAAATATTCATAATAGCGCCAAAAAATTGCGAAAAAAATGGCACCATATAATAGCGCCAATAATAGCACCAAATAATAGCGCCAATATATTCATAGTGCCAAATAATAGCGCCAATATATTCATAATAGTGGAAATATATTATAGCATCAAATAATAGCACCAGTATATTCATAATAGTGCCAATAATAGCGCCAATATATTCATAGTGCCATTTATTCATAATAGCGCCAATATATTTATAGCGTAAAATAATTGTGCCAAATAATAGCACCAAATAAAAGCGCTAGATAATAGCGCCAAATAATTGTGCCAAATAATTGCGCCAAATAATTGCGCAAAATAATTGCGCCTAATAACAGCGCCAAATAATAGCACCATATAATAGCGCCAAATATTTTTTGGCGCAAAA
Organism: Viscum album; assembly: GCA_963277665.1. NCBI lineage: Eukaryota > Viridiplantae > Streptophyta > Magnoliopsida > Santalales > Viscaceae > Viscum > Viscum album. Next base: position 903,449,171 of record OY728127.1, read on the forward strand.
TATATAAATAGCGCCAATATATTGAGCCAAATAATTGCGCCTCATAATACCGCCAAATAATAGTGCCAAATATATTTTGGTGCCAAATATTTATAATAGCGCCAAATAATGGCGCTAAATAATAGCGTCAAATAATAGTGCCAATAATAGCGTCAAATTATGGCTCCAATAATCACGCCAATATTTGGCACCAATATTTGGCGCCAAATAATAACGTCAATATTTAAACATTCAATAATAGCGCCATTAAAAGCGCCAATAAGAGCACCAATGATAGTGCCAATAATAGCGCCAATACATAGGGCCAATAATAGTGCCAATATATTCATAGCGCTATTTAATAGCACCAAATAATAGCGCCATATAATAGCGCCAAATATTAGCACCATATAATAGCACCATATAATTGCTGCAAATAATAGTTCTATATAATTGCTGCAAATAATAGTTCCATATAATAGCGCCAAATAATTACCCAAATATATAGGGCCAATATATTCATAGCACCATTTAATAGGGCCAAATAATAGCACCATATAATAGCGCCAAATATTAGCGCCATATAATAACGCCATATAATAGCACCAAATAATAGCGCCATATAATAGAGCCAAATATAATAACGCCAAATAATAGCGCCAAATAATAGCACTAAATAATATCGCCAAATAATAGCACCAAATATTTGGCGCCAATTATTCATAATAGCGCCAAATTATAGGGCCAATAATAGCGCCAAATAATATCGCCAAATAATAGCGCCAAATATTTGGCGCCAAATATTCATAATAGCACCAAATAATAGTGCCAAATATTTATAATAGCGCCAAATATTTGTCTCCATATATTCATAGTAGTGCCAAATATTTTTTGGCGCCAAATATCCATAATAGCGCCAAATTATAGAGCCAAATTATAGCGCCAATAAAAGCGCCAAATAATAGCGCCAATATTTGGAACCAATAATATTTGGTGCCAATATTTGGTGCTATTATTTGGCGCCAAATAATAGCGCCAATATTTTAACATTCAATAATATCGCCAAATATTCATAATAGCGCCAATATTTTAACATTCAATATATTTTCAGTGTTATTTTAACATTCAATATATTAGAGCCAAATATATTTTCAGTGTTATTTTACTATTCATAATAGAACCAATATTTTAATAGCGCCAATATTTTAATAGCACCAATAATAGCGCCAAATAAGAGCGCTAAATATAATTTGGCACCAAATAATAGCGTAAAATAATAGTGCTAAAAAATAGCACCAATATTTTAACCTTCATTAATAGCGCCAAATATTCATAATAGCGCCAATATATTAATAGCGGCAAATAACTGCGCCTAATAATAGCGCCAAATAATACCGCTAAATAATTACGCCAAATATTTTTTACTGCCAAATATTCATAATAGCCCCAAAAAATAGCGCAAAAAATAGCGCCAAATAATAGCGCCAATCATAGCGCCAAATATTAGCGCCAATAATAGCGCTAATATATTCATAGTGCCAAATAATAGCACCAATATATTCATAATAGCGCCAATATATTGTAACGCCAAATAATAGCGTCAGTATATTCATAATAGTGCCAATAATAGCGCCAATAATAGTGCCAATATATTCATAGCGCCATTAATTCATAATAGCGCCGATATATTTATAGCGCCAAATAATTCCGCCTAATAATAGTGCCAAATAATTACGCCAAATAATTGCTCCAAATAATAGTGCCAATATTTTAACATTCAATAATAACACCAAATATTCATAATAGCCCCAATATATTAATAGCGCCAAATAAGTAAGCCTAATAATAGCGCCAAATAATAGCACCAAATAAGTGCGTTAAATATTTGAGCCAAATAACTGTGCCAAATAATAGCGCCAAAAAATAGCAACATATAATAGCGCCAAATATTTTTTGGTGTCAAATATTCATAATAGCGCCAAATAATAGTGCCAATATATTCATAATAGCACCAATATATAATAGCGCCAAAAAATAGCACCAATTTATTCATAATAGTGCCAATAATAGCGACAATAATAGCACCATTTCTTCATAATAGCGCCAATATATTTATAGTGCAAACTAATTGCGCTTAATAATAGCCTCAAATAATAGCACCAAATAATTGTGCCAAATAATTGCGCCAAATAATTGCGCCAAATAATTGCGCCAAATAATTGCGTCAAATAATAGCGGCATAGAATAGCGCCAAATATATTTTGGCGGAAAATATATAAATAGCTGTAAAGACCCTTAAATTTCAAGGAATTTTTTTTTTAATTTTCTTTGGAATTTTACAAGAACGTAGCGTCTGACGGCACCTGATTCTGAGGCCTGGTGTGCCCGGAATCATTTTCCGAAGTTTGGCTCGGGTACGTTCAGTGAACGGACGAGCGGGTTTTTCTAGCTTTTTGAACCGGTGCCCGGAATCGAATTCCGAGGGCACCGATGGAATCACAGAGCCGGTACTTGCTTAGAAACGCCTCTTCCGGAGTTCCGTTTTCTTGGGTGTGGTTTTTAATTTTCGGACTTAAAGTTAAGAAATAAAATAATTGTACGACAAACTTTATTTTATTTCACTTAAGCCACTTGGAATCCACTTGAAGCCGCTTAAAGCAGCTTAGGCAGAGTTGATGCGGATAGGGTGCTATCCAAAAATATCCTACCCTCTTGGTAGGATATTTGTGAGGTGGGACCCGCACGAGCCCCACCGTTTCTTTTCCGCTAAGTAACGCACCCGCGAAAACCCGTCATTATGAAAGTCAACTGGCGCGTTTTCTTAAATTCTTAACGCACCATTTAATTGGGCGGTTTTATTCGTTGAATTAAATGGGCAGTTTCTTTCATTAAATTAATTCTACGAATTAATGGGTCGTTACTTACCTTTTTTTCGTTTGTTGGCGTAATAATAAAATAATACCAACGCCGACATTTGGAGGATTACACGTTGAGAGGCTTTTGACAGAAGTTCTTGTGCCTTCACCCTTCTTCACGAAGAACGCGAAGAATGCGAAGAACATGAAGAACGCGAAGAACGCCAGCCTCCGATGAAGAACACCGAACCCGCGGAGATCGACGACGCGACGCTGTGTGTCGCGGTGCCGACGTTTCCTTTCCTGCAACGTTCTTCTGCGACGTCTCTTCCTCCGCAACGAAATATTCGATCAGCTTTTTGAGGTAAGAGACTTCGTGTTTCTTTTAAAACTCCTTTGTGGTTTTTAACAATGCACATATTTAATTATTATTAATTAAATATTTTTGTTCATGAACCTCGGAGTTCATCGACGCGACACCCTTCCGCGACGACGTGACGCCTCCCGCAACGTGACGATCGCCTCCTTCCGTGGCGATCAAGTTCCGTGAAGAACGCGCGTGCGACGACTTGACAAGGTAGGGATTTTATTTTGGAAATTCCTTTTTATTCCCAGGATCGTTTCTTTTAAAATAAAAAACCCAGATTCTTATGAACAATTTTATTTTATTAAAATTGTTTTTGGATATGTTGTTTTGTCCTCCCGATTGATACCGTCTAACGCGGAGGGTGTGGGACAAACGAACACGGCCCGACAACCCTCCGCCATTCTTAGTTGATTTGCGGATTTGGCGGGCGACGAAAAAACGTGATGCAAGGACGATTTGATGATCCCGCAGTGAAGAACGGATCCTGAGAGGAACAGTGGTGCAGACGGGAAGGAAAACGGACCACCGGAGCAACTCCGGTGGCCCGCGGAAGTCTTCGGCGGCGGCCAGTGGACCCGTGGCCGCGTGGGTCCGGCTCGCACGCACGGGGCCTGGCGACATGCCGCGTCCGCTGATTCAGCGTGGCCCCTTGAGGGCCACGACTTCCTCAACCCGTGGGGGCGGCGCCCCACGGCTGCCGCGCTCGGCCGCTCGGCCGAGCCGAGCCAGGCCGATCCGACCGGCCGGGCCGCGCCCTGGCCGGACCGGACCGGGTCCAGCCGGGTCGGACCGGGTCGGGTCGGCCCGGTTTGGGTCGGCCCGGTTTGGGTCGGCCCGGTTCGGCCAACCCAGGGGGGATGGGTCGGGCCGGGTCGGCCCGGGCCCGGACCCCCCTCGAACCGATTCGGTCTTTTTCCCGTAACATGAGCTACGGGCCTCCGAACGATGTTCCGTCAGCGGCAACACGATCCTTGGATTGAGACGGTCGTTTAGGTATATTACACTCAGGGTTTCGGAATACTTTATGTTCAGTCGGGTTGGTTCGTACACGAGACCAACCGGGGCCTCGGAGCGGAAACGCTCATATCTTGAGCTACGGACATCCGATTGACGTTCTGTCAGCTTTGGTGGATTTCTATAAGTGAGACTGATCTTTTGGAATAATCCTCCTGAATATTGGATGTAGATGGAGTATTGTAGGGCTGGTTTTGCCTTAAAAATCAACCGGGCGCCTGGGACGAAAAAGCCAATAACTCTCAGACCGAGCGTCTGATTGACGCGCCGTCTGCGACGTTGAGTTCCTGTTGGCAATACGGAACTTTTGGATACATCAACCTCAGACTTTGTGTCGGTTGATGTATCAGCCTCTCGGCTCGTGGAGCGGACCCTCCCGAACGAGCTTGCTGTGTGCGGGAACCCCAATGTTGGCTGCGACTTCGACGACGACGACTATACAGATATCCTCAGTGGATTCGAATGCGACGATGATGAAAACATTACGGGAACCCTCCGTGTCTTCGGTAGAGACCACTACGGTACATCTTGGGATACATCAACTCCAGACTACATGTCAGTTGATGCATCGACTTCTTAGCTCGTGGAGTGGATCCTCCCGAGATGAGCATGCTGTGTGCGGAAACCCTAGAGCCGGTTGAGACTTGACGAATGCTGATCTAACGACTCAGTGTGTTACGGATAACACGACAGAGGTGTGCTTGGTTGTAGTGGCACAGGGGAGCGCTTGGTTGTAGCGGCAGACCCACGACAGCCCACCGAGCGACGGGGCCTTGGTGCGGGGCTCCTTCTCAGTAGAGGCACCGGCGGTACCATTACCCGTCGAGCCACCGATGCTTCCCGCCACGACTGCTGACGATGCACATCACCTTGGAGCTCTGTATGAGTTCCAGCACCAGCGACCACCCAGGTTTCGTTGGGAGAGGGACCCTCAGGTTGCCGAGGACTGGCTGGAGGTGGTCGTACGAGTTTTCAGATTAGTGAGGACACCAGCAGATCTTATGGTGGTCCTTACAGCGAGCCTCCTGCACGCAGCAGCGGGCCGATGGTGGAGCTTGATGCTCTAGGTGCACGACAAGGCATCTCTTCTCTGGACGGACTTCGAGAGCCTCTTCCGCTTAGAGTTCGTCCTGGCCACCCTCTGTGTGGTGCGCATTCAGGAGCTACTACGGCTGCGACAGGGCAGCATGACAGTAGCCCAGTACGTGGCGAGGTTTACTAATCTCTCGCGCTAATCCACAGATATGGTACGGGACCCGTTCTTCTGGGCCCGGACCTTCGAGCAGGGACTGAGGCACAAGATCAGGGCTTCGATGATCTCCCTCAACATTCTGACATAGGCAGGGGTGTTGGAGCGAGCCCTCTTAGTGGAGAGTTTCCTTGTTGAGCAGTCTCCAGCAGCAGGTCCCACCACTGGCCGACATGCGGCAGAGTCTTCTGCAGCGGGCAGTAGACAGATGACGTAGGGGTCCAAGAGGACTAGACCTATAGGTGGTCGACAGCATGACTCTGGATCGTTTGTGAGAGGCACTCGTGGTGGACAATGACTTACCATGAGAGGTCAGTGTTACTCCGGCGACGGGATTGGTCACATGGCTCGTGACTGTCCGACCCACCATACAGATGACCAGCAAATGAACGAAGGACCCCCCAGGAAGAGGCAGAGGTTCGATCAGGGTGGGTCGCAAGGAGCAGGCGGCCATGGAAGGGGAGCTGGCCATGCAGCTGGAGGTGGACGACGCTTCGTGGTGTTGCCGCCACCACCACCAGGAAGTCTACCCCGACCGCAGGGAGTTGGTGGACATGCGATAGCTCAGCTTTAGACAGCTGAGGCCTTCGATCCTGGAGCTCTGGGAGCAGATGGACAGGATCAGAACTAGTGGATACGTCTTTTGTACTTCTAGTTCCTTGTTGCTATGGTGTAGTGTCTTTGTATTATTTGTTGCAATAATAAAATACGCATAACTAGGTGATGTTTTTATTCCTGTCCTCTTTTGTGTTGTACTAAGAGGTTCTGGTTTAGACTGTTGACTTGACCCTCACTTGTGAGACATCTACTGGAGGAGACCCAGTTACCACACACTAATGCCGACAGTGTGACTCAACCCTTGGAGGCGAGAGTAACGGTTGGATCTCTTGGTAGTAGCGTCGAGGCCTTACGACATCATCCTTGGTATGGATTAGTACCATCCATGTCGGGATTGACTGTATTAGGCAAAGGAAGTGGTTCATCTAGGGGATGAGACCAGATTTCTCTTATCGGCAGAGAAGAAATATTAGCAGCTCTTGTGGGCCTAGAGTTGGTCTAGGCCACGACAGAGAAGATCCAGGTCATCCAGGAGCGGATGAGGACAGCTCAGAGCCAACAATAGTCTTTTACTGACAGGAGGTGGAGGCCACTAGAGTTCGAGGATGGTGACCACGTCTTCTTGTGGGTCTCACCTCGACGAAGATTATGGAGGTTTGGCCGAAGCGGCGAGTTGTCTCCACACTTCATCGGACCCTTCCAAGTCCTTAGAAGGATTGTCAAGGTGGCTTATTGCCTAGCTCAACCACCACAGTTGCGCTGGGTGTACGACGTCTTCCACGTATCTCAGCAGAGGAGATACGTGCACGACCCAACGTCAATCTTTGACCATGAAGAGCTGGTCTTTGGTAATGGGGTGACTTTTGCGGAGGTCCCAGTGGAGATCGAGGATCGACAGGAGTGGGTCCTACGTGGAGGATCAATTCCTCTAGTGCGCTTTAGATGGCAGCTCAGGAACCTCCAGGAGAGTACTTGGGAGCAGGAGGCTCAGATATGTGCTCAGTACCGCCTTTGTATCCCTAAGTTTGTGGTGAAGCTTTACGGGGACGTAAAGCACTATGGTGGGAGTAATGTAAAGACCCGTAAATTTCAAGGAATTTTTTTTCTTAATTTTCTTTGGAATATTACAAGAACGCAGCTTCTGACGACACCTGATTCCGAGGCCCGGTGTGCTCGGAATCATTTTCCAAAGATTGGCTCGGGTACGTTCAGTGAACGGACGAGCAGGTTTTTCTAACTTTTGAACCGGTGCCCAGAATCGAATTCTGAGGGAACCAATGGAATCGCAGTGCCGGTACTTGCTTAGAAACGCCTCTTCTGGAGTTTCTTTTGCTCAGGTGTGGTTTTTAATTTTCGGGCGTAATATTAAGAAATAAAATAATTGTACGGCAAACTTCATTTTATTTCACTTAAGCCACTTGGAATCCACTTGAAGCCACTTAAAGCGGCTTAGGCTGAGTTGATGCAGATAGAGTTCTATCCAAAAATATCCTACCCTCTTGGTAGGATATTTGTGAGGTGGGACTCGCCCGAGCCCCACTGTTTCTTTTCCGCTAAGTAACGCACCCACGAAAATCCGTCATTATGAAAGTGAACTGATGCGTTTTCTGAAATTCTTAACGCACAATTTAATTGGGCAGTTTTATTCGTTGTATTAAATGGGTAGTTTCTTTCGTTAAATTAATTCTACGAATTAATGGGTCGTTACTTACCTATTTTTCGTTTGTTGGCGTAATAATATAATAAGACCAACGCCAACATTTGGAGGATTACACGTTGAGAGGATTTTGACAGATGTTCTTGTGCCTTCACCCTTTTTCATGAAGAATATAAAGAACGTGAAGAACGCCGGCCTCCGATGTAGAATGCCGAACCCGCGGAGATCGACGACGCGACGTCGTGTGCCGCGACGCCGACGTTTCCTTTCCTGCAACGTTCTTCTGCGACGTCTCTTCCTCCACAACAAAATCTTCGATCAGCTATTTGAGGTAAGAGACTTTAGGTTTCTTTTAAAAATCCTTTGTGGTTTTTAACAATGCACAGATTTAATTATTATTAATTAAATATTTTTGTTAATGAACCTCGGAGTTCATCGACGTGACACCCTTCCGCGACGACGCGACGCCTTCCGCGACGTGACGATCGCCTCCTTCCGCGGCAATCATGTTCCGCAAAGAACGCGCGTGCGACGACTTGACAAGGTAGGGATTTTATTTTGGAAATACCTTTTTATTCCCGGGATCGTTTCTATTAAAATAAAGAACCCGGATTCATTTGAACAATTTTATTTTATTAAATTTTTTTTGATATGTTGTTTTATCCTCCCAATCGATACCGTCTAACGCGGAGGGTGTGGGCCAAACGAACACGGCCCGACAACCCTACGCCGTTTTTCGTTGTTTTGCGGATTTGGTGGGCGACGACAAAACGTGACGCAAGGGCGATTTGATGATCCCGTAGTGAAGAACGGAACCAGGGAGGAACAGCGGCGCAGATGGGAAGGAAAACAGACCACCGGAGCAACTCCGATGGCCCGTGGATGTCTCTGGCGGCGCGGGTCGCCGGCGCGGCGGTGTCGGCCAGTGGAACCACGGCCGCGCAGTTCCGGCTCGCACGCACGGGACGCGGCGACATGCTACGTCCGCTGATCCAGCACGACCCCTCGAGGGGCCGCGGCTTCCTCAACCCACGGGGGCGACGCCCCACAGCTGCCGTGCTCGTCCGAGCCGAGCTCGGCCGGTCCGACCGGCCGGGCCGTCCCCTGGCCGGACCGGACCGAGTCGGGTCGACCCGATTCGGCTGACCCAGGGGGGGTCGGGCTGGGTCGGCCCGGGCCCGGGGGTCTTCGGACTAATTCGTTCTTTTGCCCGTAACATGAGCTACGGGCTTCTGAACGATGTGCTGTCAGCGGCAACGCAATCCTTGGATCAAGACGGTCGTTTTGGTATATTACACTCAAGGTTTTAGAATACTTTGGGTTCGGCCGGGTTGGTTCGTACACGAGACCAACCGGGCCCTCGGAGCGGAAACGGTCATATCTTGAGCTACGGACGTCCGATTGACGTGCCGTCGGCTTTGGTGGATTCCTTTAAGTGAGACCAATCTTTTGGCATACTCCGCCTGAGGATTGGACGTAGGTGGTGTATGGTCGGGTTGGTTTTGCCATAAAAATCAACCGTGCCCCTAGGACGAAAAAGTGAATAACTCTCAGACCGGGCGTCCAATTGACGCGCCGTCTGCGATGTTGAGTTCTTGTTGTCAATGCAGAACTTTTGGATACATCAACCTCGGACTTTGTGTCAGTTGATGTATCAGCCTCTCAGCTCGTGGATCGGACCCTCCCAAACGAGCTTGCTATTTGCGGGAACCCTAGTGCTGGCTGCGACTTCGACGACGATGACTATACAGAGATCCTCAGTTGATTCGACTATGACGATGATGAATACAGTACGGGAACCCTCCGTGTCTTCGGCAGTGACCACTACGGTACATCTTGGGATACATAAACTCCGTACAACATGTCAGTTGATGGATCGACCTCTTAGCTCGTGGAGTGGATCCTCCCGAGACGAGCATACTATGTGTGGAAACCCTAGAGCTGGTTGAGACTTGACGACTGCTGATCGAACGACTCACTGTGTTACGGATAACACGATATAGGTGCGCTTGGTTGTAGCGGCATAGGGGAGCGCTTGGTTGTAGCGGTAGACCCACGACAGAGGTGCGCTTGGTTGTAGCGGCACAGGGGAGCGCTTGGTTGTAGCAGCAGACCCACGACACAAGTGCGCTTGGTTGTAGCAGCACTGGGGAGCGCTTGGTTGTAGCGGAAGACCAACAACAGAGGTGCGCTTGGTTGTAGCGGCACAGGGGAGCACTTGGTTGTAGCGGCAGACCCACGACGGAGGTGCGCTTGGTTGTAGCGGCACAGGGGAGCGCATGGTTGTAGCGGCAGACCCAGGATGGAGGTGCGCTTGGTTGTAGCGGCACGGGGGAGCGCTTGGTTGTAGCAACAGGCCCACAGTACTCAATAGGTGGAGTACTACAGCAGTCCAATGTAAGAGGGAAGCGCTTTGTTGTAGCGGCATAACCACTGTACTTGATGGAGAAGGAGTTTCCCACTAGCTTTGGGTTCAACTTCATGGTCGATCCTGTGTGGGTATTTGCGAGGGTTAGTACCTACAGTTCCTTTGTGGGTCCGACGGCTTAGACGAATCAGTGGCCACATCCGATCGTCTCTAATGTCATACGAAGAAGTATCTGTGTGAGCTGAATCTTGTGTTACTCTCCTTTGTGGATTGTGTTGAACTATCCTATGTAGATTTACTATTTACTCTCCTTTGTGGAATGTGTTGTGCTATACTGTGTGGATTTACATTTTGATTTCCTGTATGGACTGGGTTATGCTTGGGCTCGGATGTTGGAGCCGAACGGGAATTGATGACTTGGGTATATGTCTGGGCATATACCTAAGTAGTGTCGGATGTTACTTCGTGATTGTATCTTTCCTTTTTGGTTTATCCTTGGTGGTTTTCGGGAGACCTTCGGGGGTCTTGGGGTCCCTACTGAGTAGCTTATACTCACCCCTGCACGGGCTATGCCCACACTTCGTTGTGTTGGTTGTAGACGACGGACAGCGCAGTGGAATTGTGGTGGGGGGTTGCGGAGTAGGACGGTACTGGGTGGTGGACCATTGGGCGGGACGTACTCGAACCGGTCAGGTGGACCCGAGGAGCAGTGGAGGCTATCTGTACCCACCCTTCAGGTGGAATTTACATAGGACGGCTCGACGCTGCGACTTTTCTTTTCAGTTGCTGTTTTTTTCCTTTCTGTTGTACTTTACAGTTGGGCTTGTATTTCCGGCCCCTTTTACTTTCAGCACAGATTGATACATTTTTTGCTTAGTGTTTACTTTTCCGCTTGCTTACTCTGTGGTGCTTGTTTACTTTACAAGGCAATGCCTTCCTTTTTTTATGGGATTTTGGCCCCAAATATTCATAATAGCGCCAAATAATAGTGCCAATAATAGCGTCAAATTATGGTGCCAACAATCACACCAATATTTGGTGCCAACATTTGGCGCAATTATTTTGCGCCAAATAATAGTGCCAATATTTAAACATTCTATAATAGCGCCAATAAAATTTCCAATAACAGCACCAATAATAGCACCATTATAAAGCACCAATAATAGCGCCAATATATTCATAGCACCATTTAGTTGCACAAAATAATAGCGCTATATAATAGCGCCAAATATTGGCCACATATAATAGCCCCATATAATAGCACCAGATAATAGCGTCATATAGTAGCACCAAATATAATAGCGCCAAATAATAGCACCAATATATAGCACCAATAATATCACCAATATATTCATAGCTCCAAATATTCATAATAGCACCAATAAAAACGCCAAATAATAGCGCCAATAATAGTGCCAATATTTTAACATTCAATAATAGCGCCAAATATTCATAATAGCGCCAATATTTTAACATTCAATATACATTCAGTGTTATTTTAAATTCAATATAATAACGCCAAATATATTTTCATTGTTATTTTAATATTCATAATAGCACCAAAATTTTAATAGCACCATTATTTTAATAGTGCCAATAATAACGCCAAATAATTGCGCCAAATATTATTTGGCGCCAAATAATAGCGCCAAATAATAGTGCCAATATTTTAACATTCATTAATAGCGCCAAATATTCATAATAGCACTAATATATTAATAGAGGCAAATAATTGCGCCTAATAATAGCACCAAATAAGTGAGCCAAATAATTAAGCCAAATAACTGCGCCAAATATCACCGCCAAATAATAGCGCCAAATATTTGATGGCGCCAAATATTCATAATAGCGCCAAAAAATAGCACCAAAAAATAGCGCCATATAATAGCGCCAATAATAGCGCCAATATATTCATAGCGCCAAATAATAGCACCATTATATTCATAATAGCGCCAATATATAGTAGCGCCAAATAATAGCCCCAGTATATTCATAATAGTGCCAATAATAGCGCCAATATATTCATAGCGCCATTTATTCATAATCGCATCAATATATTTATAGCCCCAAGTAATTGCGCCTAATAATAGCGCCAAATAATTACGCCAAATAATTGCGCCAAATAATAGCGCCAATATTTTAACATTCATTAATATCGCCAAATATTCATAATAGAGCCAATATATTTATAGCACAAAATAATTGCACCTAATAATTGTGCCAAACAATTGCGCCATGTAATTGCACCAAATAAGAGTGCCAAATAATAGCGCAAAATAATAGCGCCAAATAATAGCGTCAAATAATAGCACCAAATATTTTTTGGTGCCAGATATTCTTAATAACGCCAAAAAATAGCGCCAAAAAATAGCACCAATAATAGCGCCAATATATTCGTAGCGCCAATAAATTCATAATAGCGCCAACATATAATGGCGCCTAATAATAGCACCAAATAATAGCACCAAATATTTTCTCCAAATAACTGCGCCAAATAATAGCGTCATATAATAGCGCCAAATATTTTTTGGCACCAAATATTCATAATAGCGGCAAAAAATAGTGCCAAAAAATAGCGCCAAATAATAGCGCCAATAATAGCGTCAAATAATAGCGCCAATATATTCATAATAGTGGCAATTTATAATAGTGCAAAATAATAGCGTCAATATATTCATAATAGTGCCAATAATAGCGCCAATATATTCATAGCGTCATTTATTCATAATAGCACCTATATATTTATAGCACAAAATAATTGCGCCTAATAATAGTGCCAAATAATAGCGCCAAATAATTGAGCTAAATAATTGTGCCAAATAAGTGCGTCAAATAATTGCGCAAAATAATTGCGCCTAATAACAACGCCAAATACTAGCTCCATATAATAGTGCCAAATATTTTTTGGTGCAAAATATATAAATAGCACCAATATATTGCGCCAAATAATTGCACCAAATAATTGTGCCTAATAATAGCGCCAAATATTTTTTGGCGCCAAATATTAATAATAGCGCCAAATAATAGCGCCAAATAATAGCACCAATAATAGAGTCAAATTATGGCATCAATAATCACACCAATAAAAGCGCCAATAACAGCACCAAATATTATTTGGCGCCAAATAATAGCACCAAATAAAAGCGCCAATATTTTAACATTCATTAATAGCGCCAAATATTCATAATTGTGCCAATATATTAATAGAAGCATATAATTACGCCTAATAATAGCGCCAAATAATTGGGCCAAATAATTGTGCCAAATATTTGCGCCAAATAACTACGCCAAATAATAGTGCAAAATAATAGCGCCAAATATTTTTTGGCGCCTAATATTCATAATAGCGCCAAAAAATAGTGCCATATAATAGCACCAATAATAATGCCAAATAATAGCGCTAATATATTTATAGCGCCAAATAATAGCACCAATATATTCATAATAGCGCCAATATATAATAGCGCCAAAAAATAGCGCCAAATAATATCTCCAAATAATAGTGCCATATAATGGCACCAAATATTTTTTACCGCCAAATATTCATAATAGCGCCAAAAAATAGCGCCAAATAATAGCGCCAATATATTCATAATAGCGCCAATATATAATAGCGCCAATATATTCATAATAGTGCCAATAATAGTGCCAATAATAGTGCCAATATATTCATAGCTCCATTTATTCATAATAACGCCAATATATTTATGGCGCAAAATAATCGCGCTAAATAATAGCCCCAAATAATAGCGCTAAATAATTGCGCAAAATAATTGCGCCAAATAATTGTGCCAAATAATTGCGCCTAATAACAGCGCCAAATAATAGCACCATGTAATAGCACCAAATATTTTTTGGCACAAAATATATAAATGGCACCAATATATTGCACCAAATAATAGCACCATCTAATAGCGCCAAATATTTTTTAGCGCCAAATTTTCATAATAGCGCCAAATAATAGCGCCAATTTTTAAACATTCAATAATAGTGCCAATAAAATCGCTAATAACAGCACCAATAATAGTGCCAATAATGGCGCCATTATATAGCGCCAATTTTAGCACCAATATATTCATAGCGCCATTTAATAGCGCCATATAATTCCGCCAAATATTGGCGCCATATAATAGCGCCATATAATAGCACCAAATAAAAGCGCCATATAGTAGAGCCAAATATAATAGCCCCAAATAATAGCGCCATTATAGCGCCAATAACATCACCAATATATTCATAGCGCCATTTAATAGGGCCAAATAATAGCTCCATATAATAGCACCAAATATTAGCGTCATATAATAGAGCTATATAATAGCGCCATATAATCGCGCCAAATAAGAGTGCCATATAATAGCGCCAAATAATTTTGCTAAATATTTGGTGCCAAATATTCATAATTGCGCCAAATAATAGCGTCAATAATGACATCAAATAATAGAGCCAAATATTCATAATAGCGCCAAATATTTGGCACTATATATTCATAGAAGCACCAAATATTTTTTGGTGCCAAATATTCATAATAGTGCCAAATAATAGGACCAATATTTTATCATTCAACAATAGCACTAAATATTCTTAATAGTGCCAATATTTTAAAATTAAATATATTTTTAGTGTTATTTTAACATTCAATATAATAGCGCCAAATATATTTTTAGTGTTATTTTAATATTCATAATAGCCAATATTTTAATAGTGCCAATATTTTAATAGTCCCAATAATAGTGCCAAATAATAGCACCAAATATTATTTGACACCAAACAATAGTGCCAAATAATATCGCCAAAAAATAGCGCCAATATTTTATCATTCATTAATAGCACCAAATATTCATAATAGCTCAAATATATTAATAGCGTAAAATAATTGCGCCTAATAATAGTTCCAAATAATAGCGCCAAATAATTGGGCCAAATAACTGCACCAAATAACTGCGCCAAATAATAGCGCCCTATAATAGCGCCCAATATTTTTTGGCGCCAAATATTCATAATAGCGCAAAAAATAGCGCAAAAAAATAGTGTCATATATTAGCGCCAAATATTTTTTGGCGCCAAATATTTATAATAGCGTCAAATAATAGCGCTAAATAATAACGCCAATAATAGCATCAAATTATGTCGCCAATAATCGCACCGACATTTGGCACAAATATTTGGTGCCAATATTTGGCGCCAATATTTGGTGCTATTATTTAAAACCAAATAATAGCGCCAATATTTAAACATTCATTAATAGCGCCAATAACATTGCCAATAACAGCACCAATAATAGCGCCATTATATAGCGCCAATAATAGCACCAATATATTCATAGCTCCATTTAATATCGGCAAATAATAGCGCCATATAATAGCGCGCAATATTGGCGCTATATAATAGCCCCATATAATAGCGCCAAATAATAGCGCCATATAGTAGAGCCAAATATTTTTTGGCACCAAATATTAATAATAGTGCCAAAAAATAGTGCCATATAATAGCGCCAAATATTTTTTGGTGCCATGTATTCATAATAGCGCCATATAATAGCGCCAATAATAGCGTCAAATTATGGTGCCAATAATCGCACCAATATTTGGCGCCAATATTTGACGCTATTATTTTGGGCCAAATAATAGCGTCAATATTTAAACATTTAATAATAGTGCCAATAACATTACCAATAACGGCACCAATAATAGCGCCATTATATAGTGCCAATAATAGCGCCGATATATTCATAGCGCCATTTAATAGCGCCAAATAATAGCTCCATATAATAGCGCCAAATATTGGCGCCATATAATAGCCCCATATAATAGCACTAAATAATAGCGCCAAATAATAGCGCCATATAGTAGCACCAAATATAATAGTGCCAAATAATAGTACCAACATATAGCGCCAATAATATCGCCAATATATTCATAGAGCCATTTAATATGGCGAAATAATAGCGCCATATAATAGCGCGATATAATAGCGCCATATAATAGCACCAAATAATAGCGCCATATAATAGCACCAAATATAATAGAGCCAAATAATAGCGCCTAATAATTTCTCCAAATAATAGCGCCATATATTCATATTAGCGCAAAATAATTTTTGCCACCAAATATTCATAATAGCGCCAAATAATAGTGCCAAATTATAACGCCAATAAAAGCGCCAAATAATTACACCAATAACAGCACTAATATTTGGCGCCAATAATATTTTGCGCCAATATTTGGCGCTATTATTTGGCGCCAAATAATAGCGCCAATATTTTAACATTCAATAATAACGCCAAATTTTCATAATAGCGCCAAAATTTTAACATTCAATATACTTTCCGTGTTATTTTAACATTCAATATAATAGCGCCAAATATATTTTCAGTGTTATTTTAATATTCATAATAGCGCCAACATTTTAATAGAGCCAATATTTTAATAGCGCCAATAATAGCGCCAAATAATAGCACCAAATATTATTTGGCACCAAATAATAGCGCCAATATTTTAACATTCATTAATAGCGACAAATATTCATAATAGCGCTAATATATTAATAGCGGCAAATAATTGCGCCTAATAATAGCGCCAAATAATAGCGCCAAATAATTGCACCAAATAATTGCGCCAAATAATTTCACCTACCAATAGCGCCAAATAAGTGCGCAAAATAATTTCGCCTAATAACAACGGCACATAATAGTGCCATATAACAACGCCAAATATTTTTTAGCGCAAATTATATAAATAGCGCCAAATAATTGCACCAAATATTTAAGCGAAATAACAGCGCCAAATAATAACGCCAAATAATACCGTCATATAATAGCGCCAAATATTTTTTGGCGCCAAATATTCATATTAGCGCCAAAAAATAGCGTCATATAATAGCGCTAAATAATTGTGTCTAATAATAGCGCCAAATAATAGCGCCATATAATAGTGCCAAATATTTTCTCGAGCCAAATATTCATAATCGTACCAAATAATAGCGCCAAAATAATAGCGCCAAATAATAGCGCCAATAATAGCGTCAAATTATGACGCCAATAATCGTGCCAATATTTGGCGCTATTATTTTGCGCCAAATAATAGTGTCAAATTATGGCGCCAATAATCGCGCCAATATTTGGTGTTATTATTTTGCGCCAAATAATAGCGTCAATATTTTAACATTCAATAATAGCGCCAATAACAGCACTAATAATAGCACCAATAATAGTGCTAATATATAGCGCCAATAATAATGCCAATATATTCACAGTGTCATTTAATAGCGCCAAATATTAGCGCTATATAATAGGGCCATATAATAGCGCCATATAATAGCGCCAAATAATAGCGCCAAATAATAATGCCAAATATAATAGTGCCAATATATATCCCCAAAAATAGCGCCAATATATTCATAGCGCCATTTAATTGGGTCAAATAATAGCGCAATATAATAGCGGCAAATATTAGCGCCATATAATAGTGCCAAATATTAGGGCCATATAATAGCGGCAAATAATAGTGCCATATAATAGCGCCAAATATAATAGCGCCAAATAATAGTGCCAAATAATAGCACCAAATAATATCGCCAAATAATAGCACCAAATATTTGGCGCCAAATTTTCATAATAGCGCCAAATAATAGTGCCAAATAATAGCGCCAATAATAGCACCAAATAATAGAGCCATATATTCATAATAGCGCCAAATATTTCACGCCACCAAATATTCATAATAGCGCCAAATAATAACGCCAAATTATAATGCCAATAAAAGCGTCAAATAATAGCACCAATCATAGCGCAAATATGTGGCGCCAATATTTGGCACCAATAATATTTGGCGCCAATATTTGGCGCCAGTATTTGGTGCTATTATTTGGCGCCAAATAATAGCGCTAATATTTTAACATTCAATAATAGCGCCAAATATTCATAACAGCGCCAATATTTTAACATTCAATATATTTTCAGTATTATTTTAACATTCAATATAATAGTGCCAAATATATTTTCAGTGTTATTTTAATATTCATAATAGCACCAATATTTGAATAGTGCCATTATTTTAATAGCGCTAATAATGGCACCAAATAATAGCGCCAAATATTATTTTGCATCAAATAATAGTGACAAATATTATTTTGCGCCAAAAAATAGTGCTAATATTTTAACATTAATTAATAGCGCCAAATATTCATAATAGAGCCAATATATTAATAGCGGCAAATAGTTGCGCCTAATAACTGCACCAAATAATAGTGCCAAATAATAGCGTCATATAATAGCACCAAATATTTTTAGGCGCCAAATATTCATAATAGCGCCAAAAAATTGCGGCAAAAAATGGCACCATATAATAGCGCCAATAATAGCACCAAATAATAGCGCCAATATATTCATAGCACCAAATAATAGCGCCAATATATTTATAATAGCGGCAATATATTATAGCATCAAATAATAGCACCAGTATATTCATAATAGTGCCAATAATAGCGCCAATATATTCATAGTGCCATTTATTCATAATAGCACCAATATATTTATAGCACAAAATAATTGTGCCAAATAATAGCACCAAATAAAAGCGCTAAATAATAGCGCCAAATAATTGCGCCAAATAATTGCGCCAAATAATTGCGCAAAATAATTGCGCCTAATAACAGCGCCAAATAATAGCACCATATAATAGCACCAAATATTTTTTGGCGCAAAATATATAAATAGAGCCAATATATTGAGCCAAATAATTGCTCTAAATTATTGCGCCTAATAATACCGCCAAATAATAGCGCCATATAATAGCGCCAAATATTTTTTGGCGCCAAATATTAATAATAGCGCCAAATAATGGCGCTAAATTATAGCGTCAAATAATAGAGCCAACAATAGCGTCAAATTATGGCACCAATAATCACGCCAATATTTGGCACCAATATTTGGCCCCAAATAATAATGTCAATATTTAAACATTCAATAATAGCACCATTAAAAGTGCCAATAAGAGCACCAATGATAGCGCCAATAATAGCGCCAATACATAGGGCCAATAATAGCGCCAATATATTCATAGCGCCGTTTAATAGCACCAAATAATAACGCCATATAATAGCGCCAAATATTAGCACCATATAATAACACCATATAATTGCTCCAAATAATAATGCCATATAATAGCGCCAAATAATTACACGAATATATAGCGCCAATATATTCATAGCGGCATTTAATAGGGCTAAATAATAGCACCATATAATAGCGCCAAATATTAGCGCCATATAATAGGGTCATATAATAGCACCAAATAATAGCGCCATATAATAGAGCCAAATATAATAGCGCCAAATAATAGCACTAAATAATATCGCCAAATAATAGCACCAAATATTTGGCGCCAATTATTCATAATAGCGCCATATTATAGGGCCAATAATAGTGCCAAATAATATCGCCAAATTATAGAACCAAATATTGGGCACCAAATATCCATAATAGCGCCAAATAATAGCGCCAAATATTCATAATAGCGCCAAATATTTGGCTCCATATATTCATAGTAGTGCCAAATATTTTTTGGCGCCAAATATCCATAATAGCACCAAATTATAGCGTCAAATTATAGCGCCAATAAAAGCGCCAAATAATAGCGCCAATATTTGGCGCTAATATTTGGCCCCAATAATATTTGGCGCCAATATTTGGCTCTAATAATATTTGGTGCCAATATTTGGTGCTATTATTTGGGGCCAAATAATAGCGCCAATATTTTAACATTCAATAATATCACCAAATATTCATAATAGCGCCAATATTTTAACATTCAATATATTATTAGGGTTATTTTAAAATTCAATATATTAGAGCCAAATATATTTTCAATGTTATTTTACTATTCATAATAGCGCCAATATTTTAATAGCACCAATATTTTAATAGCACCAATAATAGAGCCAAATAAGAGCGCTAAATATAATTGGGCGCCAAATAATAGCGTAAAATAATAGTGCTAAAAAATAGCGCCAATATTTTAACCTTCATTAATAGTGCCAAATATTTATAATAGCGCCAATATATTAATAGCGGAAAATAATTACGCCTAATAATAGCGCCAAATAATAGCGCTAATTAATTGCGCCAGATATTTGCGCCAAATATTTTTTGCTGCCAAAGATTCATAATAGTGCCAAAAAATAGAGCAAAAAATAGCGTCAAATAATAGCGCCAATCATAGCGCCAAATATTAGCGCCAATAATAGCGCTAATATATTCATAGCGCCAAATAATAGCGCCAATATATTCATAATAGCGCCAATATATTATAACGCCAAATAATAGCGTTAGTATATTCATAATAGTGCCAATAATAGTGACAATAATAGCGCCAATATATTCATAGCGCCATTAATTCATAATAGCGCCAATATATTTATAACGCCAAATATGTGCGCCTAATAATAGTGCCAAATAATTGCGCCAAATAATTGCTCCAAATAATAGTGCCAATATTTTAACATTCAATAATAACACCAAATATTCATAATAGTGCCAATATATTAATAGCGCCAAATAAGTAAGCCTAATAATAGCGCCAAATAATAGCGCCAAAGAATTGCGTCAAATATTTGAGCCAAATAACTGTGCCAAATAATAGCGCCAAAAAATAGCAACATATAATAGCGCCAAATATTTTTTGGCGTCAAATATTCATAATAGCGCTAAATAATAGCGCCAATATATTCATAATAGTGCCAATATATATTAGCGCCAAAAAATAGCACCAATATATTCATAATAGTGCCAATAATAGCGACAATAATAGCACCATTTATTCATAATAGCGCCAATATATTTATAGCGCAAAATAATTGCGCTTAATAATAGCCTCAAATAATAGCACCAAATAATTGCGCCAAATAATTGCGCCAAATAATTATGCAAAATAATTGCGCCTAATAACAACGCCAAATAATAGCGGCATATAATAGCGCCAAAAATTTTTTGGCGGAAAATATATATATAGCTGTAAAGACCCTTAAATTTCAAGGAATTTTTTTTCTTAATTTTCTTTGAAATTGTACAAGAATGCAGCTTCTGTCGGCACCTGATTTCGAGGCCTGGTGTGCCCGGAATCATTTTCCGAAGTTTGGCTCGGGTACGTTCAGTGAACGGACGAGCCGGTTTTTCTAACTTTTGAACTGGTGCCCGGAATCGAATTCCGAGGGAACCGATGGAATCGCAGCACCGGTACTTGCTTAGAAACGCCTCTTCGGGAGTTGCGTTTGCTCGGGTGTGGTTTTTAATTTTCGAGCTTAAATTTAAGAAATAAAATAATTGTACGTCAAACTTTATTTTATTTCACTTAAGCCACTTGGATGCCACTTGAAGCCGCTTAAAGCAGCTTAGGCTGAGTTGATGTGGATAGGGTGCTATCCAAAAATATCCTACCCTCTTGGTAGGATATTTGTGAGGTGGGACCCGCACGAGCCCCACCGTTTCTTTTCCGCTAAGTAACGCACCCGCGAAAACCCGTCATTATGAAAGTCAACTGACGCGTTTTCTTAAATTCTTAAGGCACCATTTAATTGGGCGGTTTTATTCATTGAATTAAATGGGCAGTTTCTTTCGTTAAATTAATTCTACGAATTAATGGGTCGTTACTTACCTCTTTTTCGTTTGTTGGTGTAACAATAAAATAATATCAACGCTGACATTTGGAGGATTACACGTTGAGAGGCTTTTGACAGAAGTTCTTGTGCCTTCACCCTTCTTCGCGAAAAACGCGAAGAACGCGAAGAACATGAAGAACGCGAAGAACGCTGGCCTCCGACGAAGAACGCCGAACCCGCGGAGATCGACGATGCGATGATGTGTGTCATGACGCCGACGTTTCCTTTCCTGCAACGTTCTTCTGGGACATCTCTTCCTCCGCAACGAAATCTTCGATCAGCTGTTTGAGTTAAGAGAATTCGGGTTTCTTTTAAAACTCCTTTGTGGTTTTTAATAACGCACATATTTAATTATTATTAATTAAATATTTTTGTTCATGAACCTCGGAGTTCGTCGACGCGACACCCTTCCGCGACGACGCGACGCCTCCCGCAATGTGACGATCGCCACCTTCCATGGCGATCAAGTTCCGTGAAGAACGCGCGTGCGACGACTTGACAAGGTAGGGATTTTATTTTGGAAATACCTTTTTATTCCCAGGATCGTTTCTTTTAAAATAAAGAACCCGGATTCTTATGAACAATTTTATTTTATTAAAATTGTTTTTGGATATGTTGTTTTATCCTCCCGATTGATACTGTCTAAGGCGGAGGGTGTAGGCCAAACGAACACGGCCCGACAACCCTCCGCCATTCTTAGTTGTTTTGCGGATTTGGCGGGCGACGAAAAAGCGTGATGCAAGGACGATTTGATGATCCCGCAGTGAAGAACGGAACCCGAGAGGAACAGCGGTGTAGACGGGAAGGAAAACGGACCATCGAAGCAACTCCGGTGGCCCGCGGAAGTCTCCGGCGATGGCCAGTGGACCCGCGGCAGCATGGGTCCGGCTCGCACGCACGGGACACGGCGACATGCCGCATCCGCTGATTCAGCGCGGCCCCTCGAGGGCCGCGAATTCCTCAACCCGCGGGGGCGGCACCCCGAGACTGCCGCGCTCGGCCGCTCGGCCGAGCCGAGCCAGGCCGGTCCGACCTGCTGGGCCGCGGCCTGGCTGGACCGGACCGGGTCCAGCCGGGTCGAACCGGGTCGGGTTGGCCTGGTTTGAGTCGACCCGGTTCGGCCGACCCAGGGGGGTCGGGCCGGGTCGGCCCGGGCCCGGACCCCCCTCTTCGGACCGATTCGGTCTTTTGCTCGTAACATGAGATACGGGCCTCCGAACGATGTACCGTCAGCCGAAACGCGATCCTTGGATCGAGATGGTCATTTTGGTATATTACACTCAAGGTTTCGGAATACTTTAGGTTTGGTCGGGTTGGTTCGTACACGAGACCAACCGGGCCCTCGGAGCGGAAACGCTCATATCTTGAGCTACAGTTGTCCGATTGACGTGCCGTCGACTTTGGTGGATTTCTATAAGTGAGACTGATCTTTTGGCATAATCCGCCTGAATATTGGATGTAGGTGGAGTACAGTCGGGTTAGTTTTGCCTTAAAAATCAACCGGGCGCCTGGGACGAAAAAGCCAATAACTCTCAGACCGGGCGTCCGATTGACGCGCCGTCTGTGACGTTGAGTTCCTATTGGCAATACGGAACTTTTGGATACATCAACCTCGGACATTGTGTCAGTTGATGTATCAGCCTCTCGGCTCGTGGAGCGGACCCTCCCGAACGAGCTTGCTGTGTGCGGGAACCCCAGTGCTGGCTGCGACTTCGACGACGACGACTATACAGAGATCCTTAGTGGATTCGACTGCGACGATGATGAAAAAATTACGGGAACCCTCCGTGTCTTTGGCATTGACCACTACGGTACATCTTGGGATACATCAACTCCGGACTACATGTCAGTTGATGCATCGACCTCTTAGCTCGTGGAGTGGATCCTCCCGGGACGAGCATGCTGTGTGCGGAAACCCTAGAGCCGGTTGAGACTTGACGAATGCTGATCGAACGACTCAGTGTGTTAAGGATAACACGACATAGGTGCACTTGGTTGTAGCGGCATAGGGGAGCGCTTGGTTGTAGCGGCAGACCCACGACAGCCCACCGAGCGACGGGGCCTTGGTGCGGGGCTCCTTGTCAGTAGAGGCACCGGCGGTACCATTACCCGTCGAGCCACCGATGCTTCCCGCCACAACCGCTGACAATGCACGTCGCCTTGGAGCTCTGCATGAGTTCCAGTGCCAGCGACCACCCAGGTTTCATGGGGAGACGGACCCTCAGGCAGTTGAGGACTGGCTGGAGGCGGTCGTACGAGTTTTCAGATTAGTGAGGACACCAGCAGATCTTATGGTGGTCCTTATAGCGAGCCTCCTGCATGCAGCAGCGGGCCGATGGTGGAGCTTGATGCTCCAGGTGCACGAAGAGGCATCTCTTCTCTGGACGGACTTCGAGAGCCTTTTCCGCTCAGAGTTCGTCCTGGCCACCCTCCGTGCGGTGCGCATTCAGGAGCTACTACGGCTGCGACAGGGCAGCATGACAGTATCCCAATACGCGGCGAGGTATACTAATCTCTTGCGCTAATCCACAGATATGGTACAGGACCCTTTCTTCCGGGCCCGGACCTTCGAGCAGGGACTGAGGCACGAGATCAGGGCTTCGATGATCTCCCTCAACATTCCGACACCGACAGGGGTGTTGGAGCGAGCCCTCTTAGTGGAGAGTTTCCTTGATGAGTAGTCTCCAACAGTAGGACCCACCACTGGCCGACATGCGGCAGAGTCTTCTGCAGCAGGCAGTAGACAGATGATGCAGGGGTCCAAGAGGACTAGACCTATAGGTGGTCGACAGCATGACTCTGGATCATTTGTGAGAGGCACTCGGGGTGGACAACGACTTACCATGAGAGGGTAGTGTTACTCCTGCAACGGGATTGGTCACATGGCTCGTGACCGTCCGACCTGCCATACAGATGACCAGCAGATGAACGAAGGACCCCTCCAGGTAGAGGCAGAGGTTCGATCAGGGTGGTCCGCAAGGAGAAGGCGGCCATGGAAGGGGAGCTGGCCATGCAGCTGGAGGTGGATGACGCTTCGTGGTGTTGCCGCCACCACCACTAGGAGGTCTACCCCGACCGCAGGGAGTTGGTGGACATGCAAGAGCTCAGCTTCAGACAGCTAAGGCCTTCGATCCTGGAGCTCTGGGAGCAGATGGACAAGAGCAGAACTAGTGGATACGTCTTTTTTACTTCTAGTTCCTTGTTGCTATGGTGTAGTGTCTTTGTATTATTAGTTGCAATAATAAAAGACGCATAACGTGGTGATGTTTTTATTCCTGTCCTCTTTTGTGTTGTACTAAGAGGTTCTGGTTTAGACTGTTGACTTGACCCTCACTTGTGAGACATCTACTGGAGGAGACCCAGTTACCACACACTGATGCCGACAGTGTGACTCAACCCTTGGAGGCGAGAGTAACGGTTGGATCTCTTGGTAGTAGCATCGAGGCCTTACGACGTCATCCTTGGTGTGGATTAGTACCATCCATGTCGGGATTGACTGTATTAGGAAAAGGAAGTGGTTCATCTAGGGGATGGGACCAGATTTATCTTATCGGCAAAGAAGAAATCTTAGCAGCTCTTGTGGGACCAGAGATGGTCCAGGCCACGACAGAGAAGGTCCAGGTCATCCAGGAGCGGATGAGGACAGCTCAGAGCCAACATTAGTCTTTTACTGATAGGAGGCGGAGGTCACTAGAGTTCGAGGATGACGACCACGTCTTCTAGTGTGTCTCACCTAGACGAGGATTATGGAGGTTTGGCTGAAGCGGCGAGTTGTCTCCACACTTCATCGGACCCTTCCAGGTCCTCAGCAGGATTGTCAAGGTGGCTTATTGCCTGGCTCAACCACCACAGTTGCGCCGGGTGCACGACGTCTTCCACGTATCTCAGCAGAGGAGATACGTGCATGACCCAACGTCAATCTTTGACCATGAAGAGCTGGTCTTTGGTAATGGGGCGACTTTTGCGGAGGTCCCAGTGGAGATCAAGGATCGACAAGAGTGGGTCCTACGTGGAGGATCAATTCCTCTAGTGCGCTTCAGATGGCAGCTCGGGAACCTCCAGGAGAGCACTTGGGAGCAGGAGGCTCAGATATGTGCTCAGTACCGCCTTTGTATCCCTAAGTTTGTGGTGATGCTTTACAGGGAGGTAAATCCTTATAATGGGAGTAATGTAAAGACCCGTAAATTTCAAGGAAATTTTTTTCTTAATTTTCTTTGAAATTTTACAAGAACGCAGCTTCTGACGACACCTGATTCTGAGGCCCGGTATGCTCGGAATCATTTTCCGAAGTTTGGCTCGGGTACGTTCAGTGAACGGACGAGCGGGTTTTTCTAACTTTTGAACCGGTGTCCGGAATCGAATTCTGAGGGCACCGATGGAATCACAGTGCCGGTACTTGCTTAGAAACGCCTCTTCTGGTGTTTCGTTTGCTTGGGTGTGGTTTTTAATTTTCGGGCGTAAAGTTAAGAAATAAAATAATTGTACGACAAACTTTATTTTATTTCACTTAATCCACTTGGAAGCCACTTGAAGCCGCTTAAAGCGGCTTAGGCTGAGTTGATGCGGATAGAGTTCTATCCAAAAATATCCTACCCTCTTGGTAGGATATTTTTGAGGTGGGACCCGCACAAGCCCCATCGTTTCTTTTCCGCTAAGTAACGCACCCGCGAAAACCCGTCATTATGAAAGTCAACTGACGCGTTTTCTGAAATTCTTAACGCACCATTTAATTGGGTGGTTTTATTCGTTGAATTAAATGGGTAGTTTCTTTCGTTAAATTAATTCTACGAATTAATGGGTCGTTACTTACCTCTTTTTCGTTTGTTGGCGTAATAATATAATAAGACCAACACCGACATTTGGAGGATTACACGTCGAGAGGCTTTTGACAGAAGTTCTTGTGCCTTCACCCTTTTTCGTGAAGAATGCGAAGAACGCGAAGAACGCCGGCCTCCGATGAAGAATGCCGAACCCGCGGAGATCGACGACGTGACACCGTGTGCCGCGACGCCGACGTTTCCTTTCCTGCAACGTTCTTCTGCGACGTCTCTTCCTCCGCAACAAAATCTTAGATCAGCTGTTTGAGGTAAGAGACTTCAGGTTTCTTTTAAAACTCCTTTGTGGTTTTTAACAACGCACAGATTTAATTATTATTAATTAAATCTTTTTGTTCATGAACCTCGGAGTTCGTCGACATGACACCCTTCCGCGACGACGCGACGCCTTCCGCGACGTGACGATCGCCTCCTTCCGCGGCGATCAAGTTCCGCGAAGAACGCGCGTGCGACGACTTGACAAGGTAGGGATTTTATTTTGGAAATACCTTTTTATTCCCGGGATCGTTTCTTTTAAAATAAAGAACCCGGATTCTTATGAAAAATTTTATTTCATTAAAATTGTTTTTGGATATGTTGTTTTATCCTCCCAATCGATACCGTCTAACACTGAGGGTGTGGGCCAAACGAACACGGCCCGACAACCCTCCGTCGTTCTTCGTTGTTTTGCGGATTTGGTGGGCGATGACAAAACGTGACGCAAGGGTGATTTGATGATCCCGCAGTGACGAACGGAACCCGGGAGGAACAGCGGCACAGATGGGAAGGAAAACAGACCACCGGAGCAACTTCGGTGGCCCGTGGAAGTCTCCGGCGGCGCGGGTCGCCGGCGCGGCGGCGGCGGCCAGTGGACCCACAGCCGCACGGGTCCGGATCGCACGCACGGGACGCGGCGACATGCGGCGTCCGCTGATCCAGCACGGCCCCTCGAGGGCCGCGGCTTCCTCAACCCGCGGGGGCGGCGCCCCGCGGCTGCTGCGCTCGACCGCTCGGCCGAGCTGAGCCCGGCCGGGCCACACCCTAGCCGGACCGGACCGGGTCTGTTTGGCCCGGTTCGGCCGACCCCGGGGGGGGGGGGGGGTCGGCCCGGGTCGGCCCGGACCCGGACCCCCCGTCTTCGGACTGATTTGGTATTTTGCCCGTAACTTGAGATACGGGCCTCCGAACGACGTACCGTCAGCGGAAACACGATCCTTGGATCAATACGGTCGTTTTGGTATATTACACTCAAGGTTACCGAATACTTTGGGTTCGGCCGGGTTGGTTCGTACACAAGACCAACCGGGCCCTCGGAGCGGAAACACTCATATCTTGAGCTACAGACGTCCGATTAACATGCCGTCGGCTTTGGTGGATTCCTATAAGTGAGACGGATCTTTTGGCATACTCCGCCCGAGTATTGGACGCAGGTGGAGTATGGTCGGGTTGGTTTTGCCTTAAAAATCAACCGGGCCCCTCGGACGAAAAAGCCAATAACTCTCAGACCGGGCGTCTGATTGACGTGGCGTCTGCGACGTTGAGTTCTTGTTGGCAATACAGAAGTTTTGGATACATCAACCTCGGACTTTGGGTCAGTTGATGTATCGGCCTCTCGGCTCGTGGATCAGACCCTCCCAAACGAGCTTGTTGTGTGCGGGAACCCCAGTGCTGGCTGCGACTTCGACGGCGATGACTATACAGAGATCCTCAGTTGATTCGACTGTGACGATGATGAAAAAAGTATGGGAACCCTCCGTGTCTTCGGCAGTGACCACAACAGTATATCTTAGGATACATAAACTCCGGAAAACATGTCAGTTGATGCATCGACCTCTTAGCTCGTGGAGTGGATCCTCCCGGGACGAGCATGCTGTGTGCGGAAACCCTAGAGCTGGTTGAGACTTGACGACTGCTGATCGAACGACTCAGTGTGTTACGGATAACACGATAGAGGTGCGCTTGGTTGTAGCGGCACAGGGGAGCGCTTGGTTTTAGCGGCAGACCCACAACAGAGGTGCGCTTGGTTGTAGCGGCACAGGGGTGCGCTTGGTTGTAGCGGCAGACCCACGATAAAGATGCGCTTGGTTGTAGTGGAACAGGGGAGCGCTTGGTTGTAGCGGAAGACCAACGACAGAGGTGCGTTTGGTTGTAGCGGCACAGGGGAGCGCTTGGTTGTAGCGGCAGACCCACGACGGAGGTGCGCTTGGTTGTAGCGGCACAGGGGAGTGCATGGTTGTAGCGGCAGACCCACGATGGAGGTGCGGTTGGTTGTAGCGGCACGGGGGAGTGCTTGGTTGTAGAAACAGGCCCACAGTACTCAATAGGTGGAGTACTACAGCAATCCAAGGTAAGAGGGAAGCGCTTTGTTGTAGCGTCATAACCACTGTACTTGATGGAGAAGGAGTTTCCCAATAGCTTTGGGTTCAACTTCATGATCGATCCTGTGTGGGTCTTTGCGAGGGTTAGTACCTACAGATCCTTTGTGGGTCCGATGGCTTAGACGAATCAGTGGCTACATCCGATCATCTCTAATGTCATACGAAGAAGTAACTGTGTGAGCTGAATCTTGTGTTACTCTCCTTTGTGGATTGTGTTGAACTATCCTGTGTAGATTTACTGTTTACTCTCCTTTGTGGAATGTGTTGTGCTATCCTGTGTGGATTTACGTTTTTCTTTCCTATGTGGACTGGGTTTTGCTTGGGCTCGGATGTTGGAGCCGAACGGGAATTGATGACTTGGGTATATGTATGGGAATATACCTAAGCAGTGTCGGATGTTACATCGTGATTGTATCTTTCCTTTGTGGTTTATCCTTGGTGGATTTCGGGAGACCTTCCGGGGGTCTCGGGGTCCCTACTGAGGAGCTTATACTCACCCCTGCACGGGCTATGCCCGCACTTCGTTGTGTTGGTTGCAGACGACACATAGCGCAGCGGAATTGTGGTGGGGGCTTGCAGAGCAGGACGGTACTGGGAGGTGGACCATTGGGCGGGACGTACTCGGAGCGGTCAGGTGGACCCGAGGAGCAGTGGAGGCTATATGTACCCACCCTTCAGGTGGAATTTACAGAGGATGGCTCGACACTGCGGTTTTTCTTTTCAGTTGCTGTTTTTCCTTTCAGTTGTACTTTACAGTTGGGCTTGTTTTTCCGGCCCCTTTTACTTTCAGCACAGCTTGTTACAGTTTTTGCTTAGTGTTTACTTTTCCGCTTGCTTACTCAGTGGTGCTTGTTTACTTTACAAGGCAATGCCTTCCCTTTTTTTCTGGGATTTATGCCTTGGTGCTAGTCGCCAGCCCCTGGCCTATGGAAGGCGGGCTTGGGGTAGTCACCGCACGGGCCCCGAGGACGGGTCGTGACAATAGCGACAATTTATTGCACCAAATAATTGCACCAAATAATCGCGCCAAATACATGTGCCTAACAATAGCACCAAATAATAGTGCCATATAAAACCGCCAAATATTTTTTGGCGCCAAATATTCATAATACCGCCAAATAATAGCACCAAATAATACCACCAATAATAGCCTCAAATTATGACGCCAATAATCACGCCAATATTTTGCGCTATTATTTTGCGCCAAATTATAGCGCCAATATTTAAACATTCAATAATCGCGTCAATAAAAGCACCAATAACAGCGCCAATAATAGCGCCAATATATTCATAGCACCATTTAATAGCGCCAAATTATAGCACTATATAATAGCACCAAATATTAGTGCCATATAATATCCCCATATAATAGCGCAAATCAAAGCGTCATATAATAGCGCCAAATATAATAGCGCCAAATAATAGCGGAAATATTATTTGACCCCAAATAATAGCGCCAAAAAATAGCACCAATATTTTAACATTCATTAATAGCACCATATATTCATAATAGCTCCAATATATTAATAGCAGAAAATAATTGCGCCTAATAATAGCGCCAAATAATAGTGCCAAATAATTTTTCCAAATAACTGCACCAAATAACTGCGCCAAATAATAGCACCATATAATAATGCCAAATATTTTTTGGTGCCAAATATTCATAATAGCGCCAAAAAATAGTTCTATATAATAGCGCCAAATATTTTTTGGTGCCAAATATTCATAATACCGCCAAATAGTAGTGCCAATAATAGCGTCAAATTATGGTGCCAACAATCGCACCAATATTTGGCACCAACATTTGGCGCAATTATTTTGTGCCAAATAATAGCGCCAATATTTAAACATTCTATAATAGCGCCAATAAAATTTCCAATAACAGCACCAATAATGCACCATTATAAAGCACCAATAATAGCGCCAATATATTCATCGCGCCATTTAATTGCACCAAATAATAGTGCTATATAATAGTGCCAAATATTGACCAAATATAATAGCCACATATAATAGCGCCAAATAATAGTGTCATATAGTAGCACCAAATATAATAGCACCAAATAATAGCACCAATATATAGCGCCAATAATATCACCAATATATTCATAGCTCCAAATATTCATAATAGCGCTGATAAAAACGCCAAATAATAGCGCCAATAACAGAGCCAATATTTTAACATTCAATAATAGCGCCAAATATTCATAATAGCATCAATATTTTAACATTCAATATACTTTCAGTGTTATTTTAACATTCAATATAATAACGCCAAATATATTTTCAGTGTTATTTTAATATTCATAATAGCACAAAAATTTTAATAGCACCATTATTTTAATAGTGCCAATAATAACGCCAAATAATTGCTCCAAATATTATTTGGCGCCAAATAATAGCGCCAAATAATAGTGTCAATATTTTAACAATCATTAATTGCGCCAAATATTCATAATAGCTCTAATATATTAATAGAGGCAAATAATTGCGCCTAATAATAGCACCAAATAATAGCGCCAAATAATTAATCAAAATAACTGCGCCAAATATCACCGCCAAATAATAGCGCCAAATATTTGTTGGCGCCAAATATTCATAATAGCGCCAAAAAATAGCACCAAAAAATAGCGCCATATAATAGCGCCAATAATAGCACCAATATATTCATAGCGCCAAATAATAGCACCACTATATTCATAATAGCGCCAATATATAATAGTGCCAAATAATAGCCCCAGTATATTCATAATAGTGCCAATAATAGCGCCAATATATTCATAGCACCATTTATTCATAATAGCGGCAATATATTTATAGCCCCAAGTAATTGCACCTAATAATAGCGCCAAATAATTACGCCAAATAATTGCGCCATATATTAGTGCCAATATTTTAACATTCATTAATATCGCCAAATATTCATAATAGCGCCAATATATTAATAGCGCAAAATAATTGCGCCTAATAATAGCGCCAAACAATTGCGCCAAGTAACTGCGCCAAATAAGAGCGCCAAATAATAGCGCAAAATAATAGCGCCAAATAATAGCGTCATATAATAGCGCCAAATATTTTTTAGCGCCAGATAATCATAATAACGCCAAAAAATAGCGCCAAAAAATACCACCAATAATAGCGCCAATATATTCATAGCGCCAATAAATTCATAATAGCACCAATATATAATTGCGCCTAATAATAGCACCAAATAATAGCACCAAATATTTGCTCCAAATAACTGCGCCAAATAATAGCGCCATATAATAGCGCCAAATTTTTTTTGGCACCAAATATTCATAATAGCGCCAAAAAATAGTGCCAAAAAATAGCGCCAAATAATAGCGCCAATAATAGCGCCAAATAATAGCGCCAATAATAGCGCCAAATAATAGCGCCAATATATTCATAGCGCCAATATATTCATAATAGTGGCAATTTATAATATCGCAAAATAATAGTGTCAATATATTCATAATAGTGCCAATAATAGTGCCAATATATTCATAGCGTCATTTATTCATAATAGCACTTATATATTTATAGCACAAAATAATTGCACCTAATAATAGTGCCAAATAATAGCGCCAAATAATTGAGCTAAATAATTGTGCCAAATAAGTGCGTCAAATAATTGCGCAAAATAATTGTGCCTAATAACAACGCCAAATACTAGCTCCATATAATAGCGCCAAATATTTTTTGGCGCAAAATATATAAATAGCACCAATATATTGCTCCAAATAATTGCACCAAATAATTGCGCCTAATAATAGCGCCAAATATTTTTTGGGGCCAAATATTAATAATAGCGCCAAATAATAGCGCCAATTAATAGCGCCAAATAATAGCACCAATAATAGCGTCAAATTATGGCATCAATAATCGCACCAATAAAAGCGCCAATAACAGCGCCAAATATTATTTGGCGCCAAATAATAGCACCAAATAAAAGCGCCAATATTTTAACATTCATTAATAGCGCCAAATATTCATAATTGTGCCAATATATTAATAGCAACATATAATTGCGCCTAATAATAGCGCCAAATAATAGGGCCAAATAATTGCGCCAAATAATTGCGCCAAATAACTGCGCCAAATAATAGTGCCAAATAATAGCGCCAAATATTTTTTGGCACCTAATATTCATAATAGCGCCAAAAAATAGTGCCATATAATAGCGCCAATAATAACGCCAAATAATAGCACCAATAAGAGTACCAATATATTCATAGCACCAAATAATAGCACCAATATATTCATAATAGCGCCAATATATAATAGCGCCAAATAATAGCGCCAAATAATATCGCCAAATAATAGTGCCATATAATGGCACCAAATATTTTTTGGCGCCAAATATTCATAATAGTGCCAAAAAATAGCACCAAAAAATAGCGCCAATATATTCATAATAGCGCCAATATATAATAGCGCCAATATATTCATAATAGTGCCAATAATAGTGCCAATAATAGTGCCAATATATTCATAGCTCCATTTATTCATAATAACGCCAATATATTTATGGCGCAAAATAATCGCGCTAAATAATAGCCCCAAATAATAGTGCCAAATAATTGCGCAAAATAATTGCGCCAAATAATTGTGCCAAATAATTGCGCCTAATAACAGCGCCAAATAATAGCACCATGTAATAGCGCCAAATATTTTTTGGCGCAAAATATATAAATAGCACCAATATATTGCACTAAATAATTGCGCCAAATAATTGCACCAAATAATTGCGCCAAATAATTGCACCTAATAATAGCGCCAAATAATAGCACCATCTAATAGCGCCAAATATTTTTTAGCGCCAATTTTTCATAATAGCGCCAAATAATAGCGCCAATAATAGTATCAAATTATGGCGCCAATAATCGCCCCAATATTTGGCGCCAATACTTGGCGCTATTATTTTGCACCAAATAATAGCGCCAATATTTAAACATTCAATAATAGTGCCAATAAAAGCGCTAATAACAGCACCAATAATAGCGCCAATAATGGCACCATTATATAGCGCCAATTTTAGCAACAATATATTCATAGCGCCATTTAATAGCGCCATATAATTCCGCCAAATATTGGCGCCATATAATAGCGCCATATAATAGCACCAAATAATAGCGCCATATAGTAGAGCCGAATATAATAGCGCCAAATAATAGCGCCAAAAACATCACCAATATATTCATAGCACCATTTAATAGGGCCAAATAATAGCACCATATAATAGCGCCAAATATTAGCGTCATATAATAGAGCTATATAATAGCGCCATATAATCGCGCCCAATAATAGCGCTATATAATAGCGCCAAATAATTTTGCTAAATATTTGGTGCCAAATATTCATAATTGCGCCAAATAATAGCGCCAATAATGGCAC
Organism: Viscum album; assembly: GCA_963277665.1. NCBI lineage: Eukaryota > Viridiplantae > Streptophyta > Magnoliopsida > Santalales > Viscaceae > Viscum > Viscum album. Next base: position 903,483,459 of record OY728127.1, read on the forward strand.
CAAATAATAGAGCCAAATATTCATAATAGCACCAAATATTTGGCGCCATATATCTATAGAAGCACCAATTTTTTTTTGGCGCCAAATATTCATAATAGCGCCAAATAATAGCACCAAATATTTTAACATTCAATAATATCACTAAATATTCATAATAGCGCCAATATTTTAAAATTCAATATATTTTTAGTGTTATTTTAACATTCAATATAATAGCGCCAAATATATTTTCAGTTTTATTTTAATATTCATAATAGCCAATATTTTAATAGTCCCAATAATAGTGCCAAATAATAGCACCAAAGTGGATTTATTTGGGGGGAGCTCTTCGACGGTGATGGAGATCGGGATCGGGATGACCTAACCCTAACGCCATGGTTGATGCAGTGGCCCCTCCTCCTTTGCGGGGGGAGGGGCCTAAACCTCCGCTTGATGGGTCTCGGCGAGCCGGGCCGGGGGTGCTTCGTCCTCCAGGTACGGATCCTCCTCTCATCCCTAGCATTAATGTTTCTCCGAAGGTCCCTGGATGGATCGACGGACAGCCAGTGGTTCCAGTTTCTGTCCATGAATTCAACGAAGCATCTGCAAGGTTTTCCACAACCTTGGATGCGAGATTCGTGCGGCGAAGACCGTCGATCGAAGTCTTCGCCAAGCATATTAATGAGGTCTGGGGTTTGAAGCATCGTGTGATTGTTGGGATTTTAGGGCCGCGTCAAATTCTCCTGTGCTTTGCGGATGAAGAGGAATTGATTTCAGCATGGTCAGGTGTTAACAGATCCGTCTGTGGATTTTATTTCCATCTTCTTCGCTGGTCGTTTGATCTGCATATGAATCGTGACTCGTCCTCCTCAGCGATATGGCTTCAGCTACCTGGTTTACCACTTCCGTTTCCGAACATTGGTCTGTTACGGTCAATTGGCAACTCCATTGGTCGTTTTCTCTGCTGTGATCATCAGACATCCTCATTATCGCACCCAATGGTTGCAAGGATTTGTGTGGAGATGGATTTATCAAAGCTCCCACCGGAGACGGTGTGGATTGTGATTGAAGGAGAGTACAGGTATGCCCAATCCATAATTTATGATTCATGGATCAATTTTTGCTCTTTTTGTAAAAGGCAGGGACATTGGGTCTCTGAGTGCCGCAAGTTTGTGAAGTTTGGAGGTCATACCAAACCGTCAGGTTCAATTGAGGAGCCTACTGTGAGGATGATGGGTGAGGCTGTCTCTCGTAGTAATGGGAATGAAGAGATCCACCATGGATCCTCTAGAAACCAATCTGGTGATATGTTGCCTCAAAATCTGCATAGAATAGAGATACACAACCGTGATGGACAAACTGAAGTCCACTTTGGCCAGGAGAGGTATGATTCCTCAGCTGCTCAGAAGGGGGATAACACTGCTGCCTCAGGGACGGGCATTTCAGAAGTTTTTCAGCGACTGAAGAAGGATCTTGGAGCTGGAAAGTCAACTGTTGAATCAGTTAAGCAGATGTGCCAAGGTGCTGAAGGGATAAAGGTTCATCCAGTATTGAAACCACAGGAGATAGGTTGGGAAACACAAAGTAAAGGTGTTCAGCACCTGGGAACAGGTCTTGTGATGCTTGGGGGTCCTGAAACAATGGAGAAGATCTCGTCTTGTGACAATCTAGGTGTGATGGGTGACCCAGATCTCTGTTTAAGGAATCGCTTTTCTACTCTTGATGTTCCTGATCCGGTCCAAATGGAGAAGGCTGAAGGGATGGCTACATGTGAGCATGGAGGGGGGGAAGTAGTTCGGGATAACACACAGCAAGCAGGAAATGGGACAAGTGTACTGGATGGAAAACTGGTGGAGGAGGAGCTCACTCACATTGCATCAAATAACCTGGTGTCTATGGAGGTGGCAGTGGATAATGATGTAGCATTGCCAGGCAGCAATGTGTTAACCCCTATTGACATCAATCAGCCTTACTTGAGGGCTGCAACCTCGGAGGGGGGAGGAACTGATTGCTTCAAGGGTCTGAGAGAGGCCCCTAGGGAGGGGAGAGATGTTTCCAATGGTGAGAAAGAGAATGAGAGGGTGGTGCTCCAGGCCTCGTATAGTGAAATGGTTCGGGGAGAATGGAAAGGAACATCTGATAATGGGAATGGTAATATGGGAACCGGAACTGATACAAAAAATAAGAAACCTAGAAAAGACTACTCCAACATGCCGAAGACGGTGTCTACGAGGTCCTCTACCAAAAATGGAAAAGGGAAGGAAGTAAAAACAAAGAAGGGACAAAATAAGGCATTGTCTAGGACATCTCTGTCTGAAAGGGAGTTTTGTCTTAGGGAGCAATACATCAATATGCTCAACCAATATGCTCCATCTGAGTGGGAATCAGCAGATCCAGATGACTTGGATGGTGGTGATGATGGGGAATTTGATGTATTTTGAGTGGCATTGTTGTTGGGGGTGACTTCTCGTTCTTTCCTATGTACTTTGTACTGCTTTTTTCTTTTTTTTTAATAAAATTGGGACCGGGCATTCGGCCTGGGCGTGAATCTTTTTAGTAATAGCACCAAATATTATTTGACACCAAATAATAGTGCCAAATAATATTGCCAAAAAATAGCGCCAATATTTTACCATTCATTAATAGCACCAAATATTCATAATAGCTCAAATATATTAATAGCGTAAAATAATTGCCCCTAATAATAGTTCCAAATAATAGCGCCAAATAATTGGGCCAAATAACTGCACCAAATAATTGTGCCAAATAATAGCGCCAAATATTTTTTAGCGCCAAATATTCATAATAGCGCAAAAAATAGCGCCAAAAAATAGTTCCATATAATAGCGCCAAATATTTTTTGGCGCCAAATATTCATAATAGTGTCAAATAATAGTGCCAAATAATAACACCAATAATAGCATCAAATTATGTTGCCAATAATCGCACCGACATTTGGCACAAATATTTGGTGCCAGTATTTGGCGCCAATATTTGGCGCTATTATTTTGAACCAAATAATAGCGCCAATATTTAAACATTCAATAATAGCGCCAATAACATTGCCAATAACAGCACCAATAATAGCGCCATTATATAGCGCCAAAAATAGCACCAATATATTCATAGCGCCATTTAATATCGCCAAATAATAGCGCCATATAATAGCGCCCAATATTGGCGCTATATAATAGCCCCATATAATAGCGCCAAATAATAGCACCATATAGTAGTGCCAAATATAATAGCGCCAAATAATAGAACGCATATATAGCGCCAATAATATCGCCAATATATTCAAAGCGCTATTTAGTAGGGCTAAATAATAGCGCCAAATATTAGTGCCATATAATAGCGTGATATAATAGCGCCATATAATAGCACCAAATAATAGAGCCATATAATAGCGCCAAATATAATAGATCCAAATAATAGCACCAAATAATTTCGCCAAATAATAGCGCCATATATTCATAGTAGCGCTAAATATTTTTTGGCACCAAATATTAATAATAGCACCAAATAATAGCACCAATAAAAGCGCCAAATAATAGCCCTAGTATATTCATAATAGTGCAAATAATAGCGCCAATGTATACATAGCGCCATTTATTCATAATAGCGGCAATATATTTATAGCGCCAAATAATTGCACCTAATAATAGCACCAAATAATTGTGCCAAATAATAGCGCCAATATTTTTACATTCATTAATATCACCAAATATTCATAATAGCGCCAATATGTTAATAGCGCCAAATAATTGCGCCTCATAATAGCACCAAAAAATTGCATCAAATAACTGCGCCAAATAAGAGCGCCAAATAATAGCGCCAAATAATAGCGTCATATAATAGCGCCAAATATTTTTTGGCACCAAATATTCATAATAAAGTAAAAAAAATAGCGCCAAAAAATAGCGCCAATTAATAGGGCCAAAAAATAGCACCAATAATAGCGCCAATATATTCGTAGCGCCAAATAATAGCGCCAATATATTCATAATAGCGCCAATATATAATTGCTCCTAATAATAGTGCCAAATAATAGCGCCAAATAATAGCGCCCTATAATAGTGCCAAATATTTTTTGGCACCAAATATTCATAATAGCGCCAAAAAATAGTGCCAAAAAATAACGCCAAATAATAGCGCCAAATAATAGCGCCAATATATTCATAGAACCAAATAATAGCGCCAATATATTCATAATAGTGTCCATTTATAATAGCGCCAAATAATAGCGCCAATATATTTATAATAGTGCCAATAATAGCAACAATATATTCATAGCACCATTTATTCATAATAGCGCCTATATATTTATAGCGCAAAGTAATTACGCCTAATAATATCGCCAAATAATAGCGCCAAATAATTGAGCCAAATAATTGTGCCAAATAAGTGCGCCAAATAATTGCTTAAAATAATTGTGCCTAATAACAGCGCCAAATACTAGCTCAATATAATAGCGCCAAATATTTTTTGGCGCAAAATATATAAATAGCACAAATATATTTCGCCAAATAAATGCACCAAATAATTGCGCCTAATAATAGCGCCAAATATTTTTTGGCGCCAAATATTTATAATAGCGCCATATATTTTGCGCCATCTATTAATAGTAGTGCCAAATATGTTTTGGCACAAAATATTCTTAATTACGCCAAATAATAGCACCAAATAATAGTGCCAATAAAAGCACCAAGCGCCAATATTTGGGGCCAATATTTGGCACTATTATTTGGCGCCAAATAATAGCGCCAATATTTTAACATTCAATAATAGCGCCAAATAATCATAATAGCGCCAATATTTTAACATTCAATATATTTTCATTGTTATTTTAACATTCAATATAATAGCGCCAAATATATTTTCAGTGTTATTTTAATATTCATAATAGCACCAATATTTTAATAGCACCATTATTTTAATAGTGCCAATAATAGCGCCAAAAAATGGCACCAAATATTATTTGGCGCCAAATATATTTCCAGTGTTATTTTAATATTCATAGTAGCGCTAATATTTTAGTAGCGCTAATATTTTAATAACGCCAATAATAGCGCTAAATAATGGTCCCAAATAATAGCGCAAAAAAATAGCGCCAATATTTTAACATTTATTAATAGCACCAAATATTCATAATAGTGCCAATATATTAATAGCGGAAAATAATTGCGCTTACTAGGGGTGCCAAATAAAAGCGCCAAATAATTGCATCAAATAACTGCACTAAATAATTGCGCCAAATAATAGCTCTATATAATAGCGCCAAATATTTTTTAGCACCAAATATTCATAATATGGCCAAAAAATAGCGCAAAAAAATAGCGCCAATTAATAGCGTCAATATATTCATAGCCCCAAATAATAGCGCCAATATATAATAGTGCCAGTATATTCATAATAGTGCCAATAAATTAATAGCGCCAAATATTTTAATAGTGCCAATATTTTAATAGTGCCAATATTTTAACATTCAATCTATTTTCAGTGTTATTTTAACATTCAATATAATAGCACCAAATATATTTTTAGTGTTATTTTAATATTCATAATAGCGCCAATATTTTAATAGTGCCAATATTTTAATAGCGCCATTAATAGCGCCAAATATATTTCCACTGTTATTTTAATATTCATAATATCGCTAATATTTTAGTAGCGCCAATATTTTAATAGCGCCAATAATAGCGCCAAATAATGGCGCCAAATAATAGAGCAAAAAAATAGTGCCAATATTTTAACATTTATTAATAGCACCAAATATTCATAATAGTGCCAATATATTTATAGCGGCAAATAATTGCGCTTACTAGGAGCGGCAAATAAAAGCGCTAAATAATTGCGCCAAATAATTCCACCAAATAACTGCGCCAAATAATTGGGCCAAATAATAGCTCCATATAATAGCGCAAAATTTTTTTTGGCGCCAAATATTCATAATAGGGCCAAAAAATAGCACCATATAATAGCGCCAATTAATAGCGCTAATATACTCATAGCACCAAATAATAGCACCAATATATTCATAATAGTGCCAATATATAATAGCGCCAAACAATAGTGCCAGTATATTCATAATAGTGCCAATATATTAATAGCGCCAAATAATAGCGCCTAATAATAGCGCCAAATAAGGGCGCCAAATAATTGCGCCAAATATTTGCACCAAATAACTGCGCCAAATAATAGCGCCAAAGAATACCGCCAAATAATAGCACCATATAATAGTGCCAAATATTCATAATAGAGCCTAAAAATAGCCCCATATAATAGCGCCAAATAATTGCACCAAATAACTAAGCCAAATAATAGCGCCAAATAATACCGCCAAATAATAGCGCCATATAATAGCGCCAAATATTTTTTGGCGCCAAATATTCATAATAGCGCCAAAAAATAGCGCCAAATAATTGCGCCTAATAATATTGCCAAATAATAGCACCATATAATGGTGCCAAATATTTTTTGGTGCCAAATATTCATAATAGCACCAAATAATAGCGCCAACAATAGCGTCAAATTATGGCGCCAATAATCGCGCCAATATTTGGCGCTATTATTTTGCGCCAAATAATAGCGCCAATATTTAAACACACAATAGTAGCGCAAATAAAAAATCCAATAACATCACCAATAATAGTTCCAATAATAGCGCCAATATATAGCGCCAATAATAGCGCCAATATATTCATAGTACCATCTAATAACACGAAATAATAGTTCCATATAATAGCACCAAATATTAGCGCCATATAATACCGCCATATTATAGTGCCATATAATAGCGCCAAATAATGGCGCTAATATATATCGCCAATAATAGCACCAATATATTCATAGCTCCATTTAATAGGGACAAATAATAGCACCAAATAATAGCGCCAAATATTATCGCGAAAATAATAGCAGCAAATATTGGCGCCAAAAATTCATAATAGCACCAAATGATAGCACTAAATAATAGCACCAATAATAGCGCCAAATAATAGATCCAAATATTCATAATAGCGCCAATATATTTATATCGCCAAATAATTGTGCCTAATAATAGCGCCAAATAATTGCGCCAAATAATTGCGCCAATATTTTAACATTCATTAATAACGCCAAATATTCATAATAGCACCGATATATTAATAGCGCCAAATAGTTGCTTCTATTAATAGCGCCAAATAATAGCGCCAAATAATTGAGCCAAATGTTTGCGCCAAATAACTGCGCCAAATAATAGCGCCAAAATACAGCCAAATAATAGTGCCATAAAATGGCACCAAATATTTTTTGGTGCCAAATATTTGTAATAGCGCCAAAAAATAGCGCTATTAATAGCGCCAATATATTCATAGCGCCAAATAATGGCGCCAAATAATAGCGCCAATATATTCAAAATAGTGACAATATATAATAGTGCCAATATATTAATAATAGTGCCAAGAATAGCGTCAATATATTCATAGCTCCATTTATTCATAATAGCGCCAATATATTTATCGCGCAAAAAAATAACCAAAAATAATAGCGCCAAATAATTGCGCAAAATAATTGTGCCAAATAATTGTGCCAAATAATAGCACCTAATAACAGCGCCAAATAATAGCACAATGTAATAGCGCCAAATATTTTTTGGCGAAAAATATATAAATAGAACCAATATATTGCATCAAATAATTGCGCCAAATAATTGCGCCAAATAATTGTGCCAAATAATTGTGCCTAATAATAGCGCCAAATAATAGCACCATCTAATAGCGCCAAATATTTATTAGCACCCAATATTAATAATAGCGCCAAATAATACCGCCAAATAATAGCGCCAAATAATAGCGCTAATAATAGCGTCAAATTATGGCGCCAATAATCACGCCAATACTTGGTGCTATTATTTTTTTCCAAATAATAGCTTCAATATTTGAACATTCAATAATAGCGCCAATAAAAGTGCCAATAAAAGCACCAATAATAGCGCCAATAATGGCGCCATTATATAGCGCCAATAATAGCACCAATATATTCATAGCACCATTTAATAGCGCTATATAATTGCGCAAAATATTGGTGCCATATAATAGTGTCATATAATAGTGCCAAATAATAGCGCCATATAGTAGAGCCAAATATAATAGCGCCAAATAATAGCGCCATTATAGGGGCAATAATATCACCAATATATTCATAGCGCCATTTAATATGGCCAAATAATAGCGCCATATAATAGCGCCAAATATTAGCACAATATAATAGCGCGATATAAAAGTGCCATATAATAACGCCAAATAATAGCGCCAAATAATAGCGCCAAAAAATATCTCCAAATAATAGCACCAAATATTTGGTGCCAAATATTCATAATTGTGCCAAAAAATAGCCCCAAATAATAGCGCCAATAATGGCGCAAAATAATAGCGCCAAATAATACCGCTAAATAATAGTGCCAATAAAAGCGCCAAATAATTGTGCCAATAATAGCGCCAATATTTGGCACCAATAATATTTAGCACCAATATTTGGCGCTATTATTTGGCGCCAAATAATAGCGCCAATATTTTAAAATTCAATAATAGCGCAAAATATTCATAATAGTGCAAATATTTTATAATTCAATATATCCAGAAAGTCCGATCCAAGAAAGATTGGACCACAAAATTTATTAATAAAATAAAAGTGCAGAAATAGGAGAAGGAAGAGAGAGAGATTACAAGTCAAAACATTTATAGTCACCACCCCATACCCGATCGTGTCATCAGCATCAGCTGATTCCCATTCTGATTGGGTCTCGTATTGTTTAAGAAACTTCTTATAAAACTTCCGTTTGTCCAGCTGCTCCTTAGATAGCTTCTCAATCTCCTTCTTGGCAGATGCCCTAGTGGTCACGGTCCTCGGAACTGCAGAGTAGTCCTTCCTTGGTTTCCTTGAAACATGGGCAGATCTGACACCCTCATTGTCAGAGCCTCTTTTCTTTTCTCCTTGGACAATATCACTATATGATATCGTATTTGCATCCATATCTCTTCCCTTGGTCTCAACATGAGAGGCACCCCCTTTGCAGAGGGTTAGGTCCCCAACTCCAGGAGTGGATTCCTCCGCCCTTCCTTTCTCAGACGCAGAGGAGGAGGGTTGTGCATTCTGATGTGGAGGATCAATCACCATCATAGCGGGGGCTGTACTCAGAGCCTTTTAAGAGGGAGACTCCTGAGCTCCAATATGATCAGAAGATCGAGGTAGAGAAGAATCAGTTATCACCTCTTTCCCATTCCTAGAAAGCGGCAACTCACGAGTGTCAGATTCCAAAAGAGGGTCATTGTCTCTGGTGTCAGGCTTTGGTGAAGGCAGATCCTTTAGATTCACTTTACGGCGACATTGATTTGAGGGGTGCCCTCGCAGTCCACATTCTTTACAAGAAATGTTTTTACGACATGACTCCAAAGAGTGCCCCACAGCCATGCATTTCATGCAGAAGAGGGTTTTGTTTTCATATTCAACTTCAATCAGAATTTGATCAGAGGGAATAGAAAGCGTAACCGTGTCAATGAGAGTGGACCTGAGGTCAACTTCCACCAGCATTCTGGCAAAGTTCCCATACCTGACATCTGTCGTCTCCTTATCAAGACAGATGGGTGTTCCGATTGCCGTTCCAATATCATGCAATATTTCTAGATGCCAAAGAACCCAGTTCAACCCATGAAGACGAACCCATTCCTGGGCGAAGACATTCTTAGCACTTGATACATTAAAATCCAATGACCATTCATGCATATGAATCCAACCCGGCTTTATGAACATGGATCCAAAGCTCCAAGCTTTCATCTTCACATCATCCGAAGGAAATAAACAGTGAAAGAATCCCCGACCAAGAGAGACACATTTCCAGTTGTCAAAACCCCACAATATCGAAATACTTTGGAATAAATCTTTACATTTCCATGGCAAAACACCTTTTGGAAGGACAACACGAGCAATCAAAGAGTTCTCCCCTAGTGCTAGTCGTTCTGCAATGACACCAGGGTTAGCCTCCACATGGGCAAGAGAACCCTTTCGAAGAATCCTCCTACGATCCTCTTTCTTAGACACAGGTGCCGATGCCTTCATGGCATCCACGAAGGATCGCTGCCCGCGCAATGCTCCCAAAGAATCTCCAACCGAAACCCTAGCATCAGCCATATCTCGAGGTCGGGAAGCAACTGGGCTAATAGCGCCAATATATAATAGCGTCAGTATATTCATAATAGTGCCAATATATTATTAGCGCCAAATATTTTAATAGTGCCAATATTTTAACATTCAATATATTTTCAGTGTTATTTTAACATTCAATATAATAGAGCCAAATATATTTTTAGTGTTATTTTAATATTCATAATTGCGCCAATATTTTAATAGTGCCAATATTTTAATAGTTCCATTAATAGCGCCAAATATATTTCCAGTGTTATTTTAATATTCATAATAGCGCTAATATTTTAGTAGCGCCAATATTTTAATAGCACCAATAATAGCGCCAAATAATGGCGCCAAATAATAGCGCAAAAAAATAGTGCCAATATTTTAACATTTATTAATAGCACCAAATATTCATAATAGTGCCAATATATTTATAGCGGCAAATAATTGCGCTTACTAGGAGCGCCAAATAAAAGCGCTAAATATTTGCGCCATATAATTGCACCAAATAACTGCGCCAAATAATTGCGCCAAATAATAGCTCCATATAATAGCGCCAAAATTTTTTTGGCGCCAAATAATCATAATAGGGCCAAAAAATAGCACAAAAAAATAGCTCCATATAATAGCGCCAATTAATAGCGCCAATATATTCATAGCACCAAATAATAGCGCCAATATATTCATAATAGCGCCAATATATAATAGTGCCAAATAATAGCGCCAGTATATTTATAATAGTGCCAATATATTAAGAGCGCCAAATAATTGCGCCAAATATTCATAATAGAGCCTAAAAATAGCCCCATATAATAGCGCCAAATAATTGCACCAAATAACTGGGCCAAATAATAGAGCCAAATAATAGAGCCAAATAATAGCGAAATATAATAGCGCCAAATATTCATAATAGCACCAAAAAATAGCGCCAAATAATTACGTCTAATAATAGTGCCAAATAATAGCGCCATATAATGGCGCCAAATATTTTTTGGTGCCAAATATTCATAATAGCACCAAATAATAGCGCCAACAATAGCGTCAAATTATGGCGCCAATAATCGCGCCAATATTTGGTGCTATTATTTTGCGCCAAATAATAGCGCCAATATTTAAACATACAATAGTAGCGCAAATAAAATCACCAAAAACAGCACCAATAATAGTTCCAACAATAGTGCCAATATATTGCGCCAAAAATAGCTCCAATATATTCATAACACCATTTAATAACACGAAATAATAGTGTCATATAAGAGCACCAAATTTTAGCGCCATATAATACCGCCATATAATAGTGCCATATAATAGCACCAAATAATTGCGCCAATATATATTGCCAATAATAGCGCCAATATATTCATAGCGCCATTTAATAGGGACAAATAATAGCACCAAATAATAGCGCCAAATATTATCACCAAATAATAGCAGCAAATATTGGCGCCAAAAATTCATAATAGCGCCAAATGATAGCACTAAATAATAGCACCAATAATAGCGCAAAATAATAGATCAAAATATTCATAATAGCGCCAATATATTTATATCGCCATATAATTGTGCCTAATATTAGCGCCAAATAATTGCGCCAAATAATTACGCCAATATTTTAACATTCATTAATAAAGCCAAATATTCATAATAGCACCGATATATTAATAGCACCAAATAATTGCTTCTATTAATAGCGCCAAATAATAGAACCAAATAATCGAGCCAAATGTTTGCGCCAAATAACTGCGCCAAATAATAGCACCAAAATACAGCCAAATAATAGTGCCATATAATGGCACCAAATATTTTTTGGTGCCAAATATTCATAATAGCGCCAAAAAATAGCGCTAATAATAGCGCCAATATATTCATAGCACCAAATAATAGCACCAATAAATTCAAAATAGCGACAATATATAATAGCGCCAATATATTAATAATAGTGCCAATAATATCACCAATATATTCATAGCTCCATTTATTCATAATAGCGCCAATATATTTATGGCGCAAAATAATAACCAAAAATAATAGAGCCAAATAATTGCGCCAAATAATTGTGCCAAATAATAGCACCTAATAACAGCGCCAAATAATAGCACAATGTAATAGCGCCAAATATTTTTTGGCGCAAAATATATAAATAGAACCAATATATTGCATCAACTAATTGCGCCAAATAATTGCACCAAATAATTGTTCCAAATAATTGCGCCTAATAATAGCGCCAAATAATAGCGCCATCTAATAGCGCCAAGTATTTTTTAGCACCAAATATTAATAATAGCGCCAAATAATACCGCCAAATAATAGCGCCAAATAATAGCGCTAATAATAGACTCAAATTATGGCACCAATAATCGTGCCAATACTTGGTGCTATTATTTTTTGCCAAATAATAGCTTCAATATTTAAACATTCAATAATAGCGCCAATAAAAGCATCAATAACAGCACCAATAATAGTGCCAATAATGGCGCCATTTTATAACGCCAATAATAGCACCAATATATTCATAGCGCCATTTAATAGCGCTATATAATTGCGCCAAATATTGGTGCCATATAATAGTGCCATATAATAGTGCCAAATAATAGCACCATATAGTAGAGCCAAATATAATAGCGCCAAATAATAGTGCCATTATAGGGGCAATAATATCACCAATATATTCATAGCGCCATTTAATATGGCCAAATAATAGCTCCATATAATAGCGCCAAATATTAGCACAATATAATAGCGCGATATAATAGTGCCATATAATAGCGCCAAATAATAGCGCCATATAATAGCGCCAAAAAATATCTCCAAATAATAGCACCATATATTTGGTGCCAAATATTCATAATTTTACCAAAAAATAGCCCCAAAAAATAGCGCCAATAATGTCGTAAAATAATAGCGCCAAATAATACCGCTAAATAATAGCGCCAATAAAAGCGCCAAATAATTTAGCCAATAATAGCGCCAATATTTGGCACCAATAATATTTAGCGCCAATATTTGGTGCTATTATTTGGTGCCAAATAATAGCGCCAATATTTTAAAATTCAATAATAGCGCAAAATATTCATAATAGCGCAAATATTTTATAATTCAATATAACAAGAAAGTCCGATCCAAGCAAGCTTGGACCAAAAAATTTATTAATAAAATAAAAGTGCAGAAACAGGAGAAGGAAGAGAGAGATATTACAAGTCAAAACATTCATAGTCACCACCCCCATACCCGATCGTGTCATCAGCATCAGTTGATTCCCATTCTGATTGGGTCTCATATTGTTTAAGAAAATTCTTATAAAACTTCCGTTTGTCCAGCTGCTCCTTCGATAGATTCTCAATCTCCTTATTGGCAGATGCCCTAGTGGTCACGGTCCTCGGAACTGTAGAGTAGTCCTTCCTTGGTTTCCTTGAAACAGGGGCAGATCTGACACCCTCATTGTCAGAGCCTCTTTTCTTTTCTCCTTGGACAATATCACTATATGATATCATATTTTCATCCATATCTCTTCCTTGGTCTCAACATGAGAGGCACCCCCTTTGCAGAGGGTTAGGTCCCCAACTCCAGGAGTGGATTCCTCCGCCCTTCCTTTCTCAGACGCAGAGGAGGAGGGTTGTGCATTCTGATGTGGAGGATCAATCACCATCATAGCGGGGGCTGTACTCAGAGCCTTTTCAGAGGGAGACTCCTGAGCTCCAATATGATCAAAAGATCGAGGTGGAGAAGCATCAGTTATCACCTCTTTCCCATTCCTAGAAAGCGGCAACTCACGAGTGTCAGATTCCAATGAGGGTCATTGTCCCTGGTGTCAGGCTTTGGTGAAGGCGGATCCTTTAGATTCACTTTACGGTGACATTTATTGGAGGGGTGCCCTCGCAGTCCACATTGTTTTCAAGAAATGTTTTTACGACATGACTCCAAAGAGTGCCCCAAAGCCATGCATTTCGTGCAGAAGAGGGGTTTGTTTTCATATTCAACATCAATCAGAATTTGATCATAGGGAATAGAAGGCGTAACGGTGTCAATGAGAGTGGACCTGAGGTCAACTTCCACCAGCATTCTGGAAAAGTGCCCATACCTGACATCTGTCGTCTCCTTATCAAGACAGATGGGCGTTCTGATTGTCGTTCCAATATCATGCAATATTTCTGGATGCCAAAGAACCCAGTTCAACCCATGAAGACGAACCCATACCTAGGAGATGTCATTCTTAGTACTTGATACATTAAAATCCAATGACCATTCATGCAGATGAATCCAACCCGGCTTTAAAAACATGGATCCAAAGCTCCAAGCTTTCATCTTCACATCATCCGATGGAAATAAACAGTGAAAGAATCCCCGACCAAGAGAGACACATTTCCAGTTGTCAAAACCCCACAATGTCGAAATCCTTTGGAATAAATCTTCACATTTCCATGGCAATACACCTTTTGGAAGGACAACACGAGCAATCAAAGAGTTCTCCCCTAGTTCCAGTCGTTCTTCAATGACACCAGGGTTAGAATCCACATGGGCAAGAGAACCCTTTCGAAGAATCCTCCTATGATCCTCTTTCTTAGACACAGGTGCTGATGCCTTCATGGCATCCACGAAGGATCGCTGCCCGCGGAATGCTCCCAAAGAATCTCCAACCGAAACCCTAGCTTCAGCCATATCTCGAGGTCGGGAAGCAACTGGGCTAACCGCCCTTGCCTTCTTCTGCACATCCACATCCAGTCGAGCAGAACCTTGAATAGCACCAGTCCGTGACTGAGAAACATTGGTCAGAGGCTGAGCTGCACAATCCTGGTCCTACACAGCCCCAAACAGCCGGACTGGTGCTCGGAAATCATCCCTTTCAATGGATCGCCTCTCATCGATCCGGTTGAAACCAAGAAAGTGAGGAAAAGCCATAAAGGGAGAAAACCCATGATCGCGCGCAAATCCAGAACCAAATCACCGCGAAAGAAGGACTTTTGTAGATATCTTAGAAAAACAAGGGAAGCCGAACGCCAAGAACCTCAACTCTGAAATAATAGAGCCAAATATTATTTGACACCCAATAATAGCACCAAATAATAGTGCCAAAAAATAGCGCCAATATTTTAACATTCATTAATAGCAACAAATATTCATAATAGCTCCAATATATTAATAGCGGCAAATAATTGTGCCAAATAATAGCGCCAAATAATTGCGCCAAATAATTGGTCCAAATAACTGCGCCAAATAACTGCGCCAAATAATAGCGCCCTATAATAGCGCCAAATATTTTTTGGTGCCAAATATTCATAATAGCGCCAAAAAATAGCGCCATATAATAGCACAATATAGCATCAAATTATGGCGCCAATAATCACACCAATATTTTCCGCCAGTATTTGGCGCCAATATTTGGCACTATTACTTTGCGCCAAATAATAGCGCTAATATTTAAACATTCAATAATAGTGCCAATAACATTGCCAATAACAGCACCAATAATAGTGCCATTATATAGCGCCAATATATTCATAGCGCCATTTAATAGCGCCAAGTAATAGCACCATATAATAGCGCCAAATATTGGTGCCATATAATAGCCCCATATAATAGTTCCATATAGTAGCACCAAATATAATAGCACCAAATAATAGCACCAATATATAGTGCCAATAATATCACCAATATATTCATAGCTCCATTTAATAGGGCCAAATAATAGCGCCATATAATAGCGCCAAATATTAGCACCATATAATAGCGCGATATAATAGTGCCATATAATGGAACCAAATAATAACGCCATATAATAGCACCAAATATAATAGCGCCAAAAAATAGTGCCAAATAATTTCTCCAAATATTAGCACCATATATTCATAGTAGCGCCAAATATGTTTTGGCACCATAAATTTATAATAGCGCCAAATTATAGAGCCAATAAAAGCGCCAAATAATAGCGACAATAATAGCACTAATATTTGGTGCCAATAGTATTTGGCGCCAATATTTGGCGCTATTATTTGGTGCCAAATAATTGAGCCAATATTTTAACATTCAATAATAGATCCAAATATTCATAATAGCACCAATATTTTAACATTCAATATATTTTTAGTGTTATTCTAACATTCAATATAATAGCGCGAAATATATTTTCAGTGTTATTTTAATATTCATAATAGGTCCAACATTTTAATAGCGCCAATATTTTAATAGCGCCAATAATAATGCCAAATAATAGCACCAAAATTTTTTTAGCTCCAAATAATAGCGCCAATATTTTAACATTCATTAATAGCGCCAAATATTAATAATATCACTAATATATTAATAGCGGCAAATAATTACGCCTAATAATAACGCCAAATAATAGCGCCAAATAATTAAGCCAAATAACTGCGCCAAATAATAGCGCCAAATAATAGCACCAATATATTCATAATAGCGCCAATATATAATAGTGCAAAATAATAGCCCTAGTATATTCATAATAGTGCCAATAATAGCGCCAATATATTCATAGCGCCCTTTATTCATAATTGCGGAAATATATTTATAGCCACAAATAATTGCGCCAAATAATAGCGCGAATATTTTAACATTCATTAATATCGCCAAATATTCATAATAGCGCCAATATATTAATAGAGCCAAATAATTGGGCCTAATAATAGCGCCAAAAAATAGCGCCAAATAACTACGCCAAATAATAGCGCCAAATAATAGCATCATATAATAGCGCCAAATATTTTTTGGCGCCAAATATTCATAATAACGCCAAAAAATAGCGCCAAAAAATAGCGCCAAAATATTGCGCCAAATAATAGCGCCAAAAAATAGTGCCAAATAATAGCGCCAAATAATAGCGCCAATATATTCGTAGTGCCAAATAATAGCGCCAATATATTCATAATAGCGCCAATATATAATTGCGCCTAATAATAGCGTCAAATAATAGCACCAAATAATTGCGCCAAATATTTGCGCCAAATATTTGCGCCAAATAACTGCGCCAAATAATAGCGCCATATAACAGCGTCAAATAATTTTTTGCACCAAATATTCATAATAGAGCCAAAAAAATAGTGCCAAAAAATAGCACCAAATAAAAGCGCCAATAATAGCGCCGAATAATAGCACCAATATATTCATAATGCCAATATATTCATAATAGTACCAATTTATAATAGCACCAAATAATAGCGCCAATATATTCATAAATGTGCCAATAATAGCGCCAATATATTCATAGCGCCATTTATTCATAATAGCGCCTATATATGTATAGAGCAAAATAATTGAACTTAATAATAGCGCCAAATAATTGACCTAAATAATTGTGCCAAATAAGTGCGCCAAATAATTGCGCAAAATATTTGTGCCAAATATTTTTTGGCACAAAATATATAAATAGCACTAATATATTGTGCCAAATAATTGCACCAAGTAATTGGGCCTAATAATAGCGCCAAATAATAGCGCCAGATATTTTTTAGCGACAAATATTAACAATAGCGCCAAATTATAGCGCCAAATAATAGCGCCAATAATAGCGTCAAATTATGGCATCAATAATCGCGCCAATATTTGGCGCCAAATAAAAGCGCCAATATTTAAACATTCAATAATCGCGCCAATAAAAGCGCCAATAACAGTGCAAAATATTATTTGGCGCCAAATAATAGCGTCAACTAATAGCGCCAAATAATATCGCCAAAATTTTAACATTCATTAATAGCGCCAAATATTCATAATAGTGCCAATATATTAATAGCAGCATATAATTGCGCCTAATAATAGCACCAAATAATTGCGCCAAATATTTGCGCCAAATAACTGCGCCAAATAATAGTACCAAATAATAGCGCCAAATATTTTTTGGCGCCTAATCTTCATAATAGAGCCAAAAATAGCGCCAAAAAATAGTGCCATATAATAGCGCCAATAATAACGCCAAATAATAGCACCAATAATAGTGCCAATATATTCATAGCGCCAAATAATAGCACCAATATATTCATAATAGCACCAATATATAATAGCCCCAAATAATAGCGACAGTATATTCATAATAGTGCCAATATTAGCGCCAATATAATCATAGCGCCATTTATTTATAATAGCACCAATATATTTATAGCTCCAAATAATTGCGCCTTATAATAGCGCCAAATAATAGCGCCAAATAATTGCGCCAAATAATAGCGCCAATATTTTAACATTCATTAATAGCACCAAATATTCATAATAGCACCGATATATTAATAGTGCCAAATAATTGCGCCTAGTAATAGCGCCAAATAATAGCGCCAAATAATTGAGCCAAATGTTTGCGCCAAATAACTACGCCAAATAATAGCACCAAATAATATGGCAAAATAATAGTGACATATAATGGCGCCAAATATTTTTTGGCGCCAAATATTCATAATAGCGCAAACAAATAGCGCAAAAAAAATATTGCCAAAAAATAGCTACAATAATAGCGCCAATATATTCATAGCACCAAATAATAGCGCCAATATATTCATAAGAGCACCAATATATAATAGCGCAAATATATTCATAATATTTCCAATAATAGTGCCAATAATAGCGCCAATATATTCATAGCTCCATTAATTCATAATAGTGCCTATATATTTATAGCGCCAAATAATAGCGCCAAATAATATCGCCATTATAGCGCCAATAATATCACCAATATATTCATAGTGCCATTTAATAGTGCCAAATAATATCGCCATATAATAGCGCCAAATATTATCACCATATAATAGCGCGATATAATAGTGCCATATAATCGCGCCAAATAATAGCGTCATATAATAACGCCAAATAATAGAACCAAATAATAGCACCAAATAATTTCGCCAAATAATAGCAACAAATATTTGGTGCCAAATCTTCATAATTGCGCCAAATAATAGTGCAAATAATAGCACCAATAATGGCACCAAATAATAGAGCCAAATATTCATAATAGCGCAAAATATTTGGCGCCATATATTCATAGTAGCACCAAATATTTTATGTGGCCAAATATTCATAATAGCGCCAAATTATAGCGCCAATAAAAGAGCCAAATAATTGTGCCAATAATAGCACCAATAATATTTGGCGCCAATATTTGGCGCTATTATTTGGCGCCAAATAATAGCGCTAATATTTTAACATTCAATAATAGCGCTAAATGTTCATAATAGCGCCAATATTTTAAAATTCAATATATTTTCAGTGTTATTTTAACATTCAATATTATAACGCCAAATATATTTTCAGTGTTATTTTAATATTCATAATAGCGCCAATATTTTAATAGCGCCAATATTTTAATAGCCCAAATATTTTAATAGCTCCAATATTTTAACATTCAATATACATTCAATGTTATTTTAACATTCAATATAATAGCTTCAAATATATTTTTAGTGTTATTTTAATATTCACAATAGCGCCAACATTTTTATAGCACCAATATTTTAATAGCGCCAATAATAGCGCCAAATAATAGCATCAAATATTTTTTGGCGCCAAATAATAGCGCCAAATAATAGTGGCAATATTTTAACATTTATTTATAGCGACAAATATTCATAATAGCACTAATATATTAATAGCGGCAAATAATTACACCTAATAATAGCGCCAAATAATAGTGCCAAATAATTAAGCCAAATAACTGCGTCAAATATCTGCGCCAAATAATAGCGCCAAATAATAGCCCCATATAATAACGCCAAATATTTTTTAGCACCAAGTATTCATTATATCGACAAAAAATAGTGCCATATAATAGCGCCAATAATAGCACCAGTATATTCATAGTGCCAATAATAGCGCCAATATATTCATAGAACCAATAATAGTGGCAGTATATTCATAGAGCCATTTATTCATAATAGCGGAAATATATTTATAGAGACAAATAATTGCACCTAATAATAGCACCAAATAATAGCGCCAATATTTTTACATTCATTAATATCGCCAAATATTCATAATAGCGCCAATATATTAATAGCGCCAAATAATTGTGCCTAATAATAGCGCCATAAAATAGTGCCAAATAACTACGCCAAATAAGAGCGCCAAATAATAGCGGCAAATAATAGCGTCATATAATAGCGCCAAATATTTTTTGGCACCAAATATTCATAATAACGCCAAAAAATAGCACCAAATAATAGATCCAAATAATAGCACCAAAAAATAGCACCAATACTAGCGCCAATATATTCGTAGCGCCAAATAATAGTGCCAACATATTCATAATAGCGCCAATATATAATTGCGCCTAATAATTGCGCCAAATAATTGCGCCAAATAATTGCGCCAAAAATTTGCGCCAAATAACTGCACCAAATAATAGCGTCGTATAATAGTTCCAAATATTTTTTGGCACCAAATATTCATAATAGCTCCAAAAAATAGTGCCAAAAAATAGCGGCAAATAATAGCACTAATCATATTTCCAAATAATAGCGCCAATATATTCATAGCGCCAAATAATAGCGCCAATATATTCATAATAGTGCCAATTTATAATAGTGCCAAATAATAGCGCCAATATATTCATAATAGTGCCAATAATAGTGCCAATATATTGATAGCGCCATTTATTCATAATAGCGCCTATATATTTATAGTGCAAAATAATTGGGCCTAATAATAGCGCCAAATAATAGCGCCAAATAATTGAGCCAAATAATTGTGCCAAATAAGTGCGCCAAATAATTGCTTAAAATAATTGCGCCTAATAATAGCGCCAAATACTAGCTCCATATAATAGTGCCAAATATTTTTTAGTGCAAAATATATAAATAGCACCAATATATTGCGCCAAATAATTGCACCAAATAATTGCGCCAAATAATAGCGCCAAATAGTAGCGCCAAATATTTTTTGGCACCAAATATTAATAATAGCACCAAATAATAGTGCCAAATAATAGCACCAATAATAGCGTCAAATTATGGCATCAATAATCGCGACAATATTTGGCGCCAATATTTTGCGCCAAATAATAGCGCCATTATTTGAACATTCAATAATCGCGCCAATAAAAGCACCAATAACAGCACCAATAATAGTGCAAATAATGACACCAATATATCGCGCCAATAATAGCGCCAATATATTCATAGCGCCATTTAATAGCGCCAAATAATAGCACCATTTAATAGCACCAAATATTAGTGCCATATAATAGTGCCATATAATAGTGCCATATAATAGCGCTATATAATAGTTCCAAATAATAGCACCATATATTAGCGCCAAATATAATATCACCAAATAATCACGCCAATATATAGAGCCAATAATAGCGCCAATATATTCATAGCACCATTTAATAGTGCCAAATAGTAGCATCATATAATACTGCCAAATATTAGAGCCATATAATAGGGCCATATAATAGTGCCAAATAATAGCACCAAATATAATAACGCCAAATAATAGCACCAAATAATAGTGCCAAATAATATCCCAAAATAATAGCGCCAAATATTTGTTACCAAATATTTATAATAGCGCCAAATAATAGTGCGAATAATAGCGCCAAATAATAGATCCAAATATTCATAATAGCGCCAATTATTCGGCACCATATATTCATAGTAGTGCCAAATATTTTTTGGCGCCAAATATTTATAATAGTGCCAAATTATAGCTCCAATAACAACGGAAAATAATAGCGCCAATAATAGCATCAATATTTGGCGCCAATAATATTTGGCGCCAAATATTAGCGCCAATATTTTAAAATTCAGTAATAGCGCCAAATATTCATAATAGAGCCCATATTTTAACATTCAATATATTTTTAGTGTTATTTTAACATTCAATATAATAGCACCAAATATATTTTCAGTGTTTTTTTAATATTCATAATAGCACCAATATTTTAATAGCACCAATATTTTAACATTCATTAATAGCACCAAATATTCAAAATAGTTCCAATATATTAATAGCGGCATATAATTGCGCCTAATAATAGCGTCAAATAATAGCGCCAAATAATTGTGCCAAATATTTGCGCCAAATAACTGCACCAAATAATAGCGCCAAATAACAGCACCAAATAATAGCGCCATATAATAGCGCCAAATATATTTTGGCGCAAAATATATAGATAGCGCCAATATATTCATAGCGCCCAATAATTGCACCAAATAATTGCGCCAAATAATTTCACCAAATAATTTCACCAAATAAATGCGCCAAATAATTGCGCCAAATAGCAGCGCCATATAATAGCGCCAAATATTTTTTTCAGCGTAAAATATACAAATAACACCAATATATTCATAGCGCCAAATATTTGCGCCAAATAATTGCACCTACCAATAGCGCCAAATAAGTGCGCAAAATAATTTCATCTAATAACAGCGGCACATAATAGTGCCATATAATAGCGCCAAATATTTTTTGGCACAAAATATATAAATAGCACCAAATAATTGAACCAAATATTTAAGCCAAATAACAGCGCCAAATAATACCGTCATATAATAGCGCCAAATATTTTTTGGCGCCAAATATTCATATTAGTGCAAAAAAATAGTGTCATATAATAGAGTTAAATAATTTCTCCTAATAAAAGCGCCATATAATAGCGCCATATAATAGTGCAAAATATTTTTCTCGCGCCAAATATTCATAATCGTGCCAAATAATAGCGCCAAAATAATAGTGCCAAATAATAGTGCCAATAATAGCGTCAAATTTTGGCGCCAATAATCGCGCCAATATTTGGCGCTATTATTTTGCACCAAATAATAGTGTCAAATTATGGCGCCAATAATCGTGCCAATATTTGGCGTTATTATTTTGCGCCAAATAATAGCGTCAATATTTTATCATTCAATAATAGTGCCAATAACAGCGCCAATAACAGCGCCAATAACAGCACCAATAATAGCACCAATAATAGCGGTAATATATAGTGCCAATAATAGTTCCAATATATTCATAGGGTCATTTAATAGCGCCAAAAAATAGCGCCATATAATAGCGCCAAATATTAGCGCCATATAATAGGGTCATATAATAGCGCCATATAATAGCGCCAAATAATAGAGCCATATAATAACGCCGAATATAATAGCGCCAATATATATCCCCAATAATAGGGCCAATATATTCATAGCGCCATTTAATCGGGCCAAATAATAGCGCCATATAATAGCGGCAAATATTAGGGCCATATAATAGGGCCAAATATTAGGGCCATATAATAGCGCCAAATAATAGTGCCATATAATAGTGCCAAATATAATAGCGACAAATAATAGTGCTAAATAATAGCACCAAATAATATCGCCAAATAATAGCATCAAATATATGGTGCCAAATATTCATAATAGCGCCAAATAATAGCGCCAAATAATAGCGCTAATAATAGAACCAAATAATAGAGCCAAATATTCATAATAGCTCCAAATAATAACGCCAAATTATAATGCCAATAAAAGCGCCAAATAATAGCGCCAATAATAGGGCCAATATTTGGCGCCAATATTTGGCACCAATAATATTTGGCACCAGTATTTGGCACTATTATTTGGCTCCAAATAATAGCACTAATATTTTAACATTCAACAATAGCGCCAAATATTCATAACAGTGCCAATATTTTAACATTCAATATATTTTCAGTGTTATTTTAACATTCAATATAATAACGCCAAATATATTTTCAGTGTTATTTTAATATTCATAATAGCACCAATATTTTAATGGCGCCACTACTTTAATAGCGCCAATAATAGCACCAAATAATAGCTCCAAATATTATTTTTCACCAAATAATAGCGCCAAATATTATTTTGTGCCAAATAATAGTGCTAATATTTTAACATTAATTTATAGCGCCAAATATTCATAATAGCGCAAATTATTCATAATAGCGCCAATATATTAATAGCGGCAAATAGTTGCGCCTAATAACTGCACCAAATAATAGCGCCAAATAATAGCGCCAAATAATTGCGCCATATAATAGCATCAAATATTTTTAGGCACCAAATATTCATAATAGCGCCAAAAAATTGCGCCAAAAAATGGCTCCATATAATAGCGCCAATAATAGCGCCAAATAATAGCGCCAATATATTCATAGCACCAAATAATACCGCCAATATATTCATAATAGCGGCAATATATTATAGCGCCAAATAATAGCGCCAGTATATTCATAATAGTGCCAATAATAGCGCCAATATATTCATAGCGCCATTTATTCATAATAGGGCCAATATATTTATAGCGCAAAATAATTGTTCCAAATAATAGCACCAAATAAAAGCGCTAAATAGTAGCACCAAATAATTGCGCCAAATAATTGCGTCAAATAATTGCGCAAAATAATTGCGCCTAATAACAGCACCAAATAATAGCACCATATAATAGCGCCAAATATTTTTTGCCGTAAAATATATAAATAGCACCAATATATTGAGCCAAATAACTGCGCCAAATAATTGCGCCAAATTATTGCGCCTAATAATACCACCAAATAATAGCGCCATATGATAGTGACAAATATTTTTTGGCGCCAAATATTCATAATAGCGCCAAATAATGGTGCCAAATAATAGCGTCAAATAATAGAGCCAATAATAGCATCAAATTATGGCGCCAATAATCACGCCAATATTTGGCACCAATATTTGGCGCCAAATAAAAACGCCAATATTTAAACATTCAATAATAGTGCCATTAAAAGTTCCAATAAGAGCACCAATGATAGCGCCAATAATAGTGCCAATATACAGGGCCAATAACAGCGCCAATATATTCATAGCGCCATTTAATAGCACCAAATAATAGTGCCATATAATAGCGCCAAATATTAGCATCATATAATAGCGCCATATAATTGCGCCAAATAATAGTTCCATATAATAGCGCCAAATAATCACGTGAATATATAGCGCCAATAAATTAATAGCGCCATTTAATAGGGTCAAATGATAGCACCATATAATAGTGTCAAATATTAGCATCATATAATAGCGCCATATAATAGCGCCAAATAATAGCGCCATATAATAGAGCCAAATATAATAGCGCCAAATAATAGCGCAAAATAACAACACTAAATAATATCGCCAAATAATAGCGCCAAATATTTGGCGCCAAATATTCATAATAGCGCCAAATTATAGGGCCAATAATAGCGCCAAATAATATCGCCAAATAATAGCACCAAATATTTGTCGCCAAATATCCATAATAGCGCAAAATAATAGTGCCAAATATTCATAATATTGCCAAATATTTGGTGCCATATATTCATAGTAGTGCCAAATAATTTTTGACGCCAAATATCCATAATAGCGCCAAATAATAGCGCCAAATTATAGGGCCAATAAAAGCGCCAAATAATAGCCCCAATATTTAGCGCTAATATTTTGCCCCAACAATATTTGGCGCCAATATTTGACACCAATAATATTTGGTGCCAATATTTGTTTCTTTTATTTGGCGCCAAATAATAGCGCCAATATTTTAACATTCAATAACAGCACCAAATATTCATAATAGCGCCAATATTTTTACATTCAATATACATTCAGTGTTATTTTAACATTCAATATAATAGAGCCAAATATATTTTCGGTGTTATATTACAATTTATAGAAGCACCAATATTTTAATAGCACCAATATTCTAATAGCTCCAATAATAGCGCCAAATAAGAGCGCTAAATATAATTTGGCGCCAAATAATAGCGTATAATAATAGTGCTAAAAAATAGCACCAATATTTTAACCTTTATTAATAGAGGCAAATAACAGCACCAATAAATTCATAATAGCGCCAAAATATAATATCCCCAAATAATAGCGACAGTATATTCATAATAGTGCCAATATTAGCGCCAATATAATCATAGCGCCATTTATTCATAATAGCACCAATATATTTATAGCTCCAAATAATTGCGCCTTATAATAGCGCCAAATAATTGCGCCAAATAATAGCGCCAATATTTTAACATTCATTAATAGCACCAAATATTCATAATAGAACCGATATATTAATAGTGCCAAATAATTGCGCCTAGTAATAGCGCCAAATAATAGCGCCAAATAATTGAGCCAAATGTTTGCGCCAAATAACTCTGCCAAATAATAGCGCCAAATAATATGGCAAAATAATAGTGCCATATAATGGCGCCAAATATTTTTTGGCGCCAAATATTCATAATAGCGCAAAAAATAGCGCAAAAAAATAGCGCAAAAAAATAGTGCCAAAAAATAGCGCCAATAATAGCGCCAATATATTCATAGCACCAAATAATAGCGCCAATATATTCATAAGAGCGCCAATATATAATAGCGCAAAAATATTCATAATATTGCCAATAATAGTGCCAATAATAGCGCCAATATATTCAAAGCTCCATTAATTCATAATAGTGCCAATATATTTATAGCGCCAAATAATAGCGCCAAATAATAGCGCCAAATAATAGCGTCATTATAGATCCAATAATATCACCAATATATTCATAGTGCCATTTAATAGTGCCAAATAATAGCGCCATATAATAGCGCCAAATATTATCGCCATATAATAGTGCGATATAATAGCGCCATATAATCGTCCCAAATAATAGCGCCATATTATAACGCCAAATAATAGAACCAAATAATAGCGCCAAATAATTTCGCCAAATAATAGCACCAAATATTTGGTGCCAAATCTTCATAATTGTGCCAAATAATAGTGCAAATAATAGCACCAATAATGGCGCCAAATAATAGAGCCAAATATTCATAATAGCGCCAAATATTTGGCGCCATATATTCATAGTAGCACAAAATATTTTATGGCGCCAAATATTCATAATAGCGCCAAATAATAGCGCCAAATTATAGCGCCAATAAAAGATCCAAATAATTGTGCCAATAATAGCGCCAATAATATTTGGCGCCAATATTTGGCGCTATTATTTGGCGCCAAATAATAGCGCTAATATTTTAACATTCAATAATAGCGCTAAATGTTCATAATAGCGCCAAATATTTTAAAATTCAATATATTTTCAGTGTTATTTTAACATTCAATATAATAGCGCCAAATATATTTTCAGTGTTATTTTAATATTCATAATAGCACCAATATTTTAATAGCGCCAATATTTTAATAGCCCAAATATTTTAATAGTGCCAATATTTTAACATTCAATATACATTCAGTGTTATTTTAACATTCAATATAATAGCTTCAAATATATTTTTAGTGTTATTTTAATATTTATAATAGCGCCAACATTTTAATAGCACCAATATTTTAATAGCGCCAATAATAGCGCCAAATAATAGCATCAAATATTTTTTGGCGCCAAAAAATAGTGCCAATATTTTAACATTCATTTATAGCGACTAATATTCATAATAGCACTAATATATAAATAGCGGCAAATAATTACGCTTAATAATAGCGCCAAATAATAGCGCCAAATAATTAAGCCAAATAACTGCGCCAAATATCTGCGCCAAATAATAGCGCCAAATAATAGCCCCATATAATAGCGCCAAATATTTTTTGGCACCATGTATTCATTATAGAGACAAAAAATAGTGCCATATAATAGCGAAAATAATAGCGCCAGTATATTCATAGTGCCAATAATAGCGCCAATATATTCATAGAACCAATAATAGTGGCAGTATATTCATAGAGCCATTTATCCATAACAGCGGCAATATAATTATAGAGACAAATAATTGCATCTTATAATAGAACCAAATAATAGCGCCAATATTTTTACATTCATTAATATCGCCAAATATTCATAATAGCGCCAATATATTAATAGCGCCAAATAATTGTGCCTAATAATTGCGCCAAAAAATAGTGCCAAATAACTACGCCAAATAAGAGCGCCAAATAATAGCGGCAAATAATAGCGTCATATAACAGCGCCAAATATTTTTTGGCACCAAATATTTATAATAACGCCAAAAAATAGCGCCAAATAATAGATCCAAATAATAGCGCCAAAAAATAGCACCAATACCAGTGCCAATATATTCGTAGCGCCAAATAATAGCGCCAACATATTCATAATAGCGCCAATATATAATTGCGCCTAATAATAGCGCCAAATAATTGCGCCAAATAATAGCGCCAAATATTTGCGCCAAATAACTGCACCAAATAATAGCGTCGTATAATAGTTCCAAATATTTTTTGGCACCAAATATTCATAATAGCTCCAAAAAATAGTGCCAAAAAATAGCGGCAAATAATAGCGCCAATCATATTTCCAAATAATAGCGCCAATATATTCATAGCACCAAATAATAGCGCCAATATATTCATAATAGTGCCAATTTATAATAGTGCCAAATAATAGCGCCAATATATTCATAATAGTGCCAATAATAGTGCCAATATATTCATAGCGCCATTTATTCATAATAGCACCTATATATTTATAGCACAAAATAATTGTGCCTAATAATAGCGCCAAATAATAGCGCCAAATAATTGAGCCAAATAATTGTGCCAAATAAGTGTGCCAAATAATTGCTTAAAATAATTGGGCCTAATAATAGCGCCAAATACTAGCTCCATATAATAGCGCCAAATATTTTTTGGTGAAAAATATATAAATAGCACCAATATATTGCGCCAAATAATTGCACCAAATAATTGCGCCAAATAATAGCGACAAATATTTTTTGGCGCCAAATATTAATAATAGCACCAAATAATAGCGCCAATAATAGCGTCAAATTATGGCATCAATAATCACGACAATATTTAGCACCAATATTTTGCGCCAAATAATAGCGCCATTATTTGAACATTCAATAATCGCGCCAATAAAAGCACCAATAACAACACCAATAATAGTGCAAATAATGACACCAATATATCACGCCAATAATAGCACCAATATATTCATAGCGCCATTTAATAGTGCCAAATAATAACACCATTTAATAGCACCAAATATTAACGCCATATAATAGTGCCATATAATAGCGCCATATAATAGTGCCAAATAATAGCACCATATAATAGCACCAAATATAATATCATCAAATAATCACGCAAATATATTGAGCCAATAATAGCGCCAATATATTCATAGCACCATTTAATAAGGCCAAATAGTAGCATCATATAATACTGCCAAATATTAGAGACATATAATAGGGTCATATAATAGCACCAAATAATAGCACCAAATATAATAACGCCAAATAATAGCGCCAAATATTTGGCACCAAATATTTAGAATAGCGCCAAATAATAGTGCCAATAATAGCGCCAAATAATAGAGCCAAATATTCATAATAGCGCCAATTATTCGGTGCCATATATTCATAGTAGTGCCAAATATTTTTTGGCGCCAAATATTTATAATAGTGCCAAATTATATCTCCAATAACAGTGGCAAATAATAGCGCCAATAATAGCATCAATATTTGGCGCCAATAATATTTGGCACCAAATATTAGCGCCAATATTTTAAACTTCAGTAATAGCGCCAAATATTCATAATAGCGCCAATATTTTAACATTCAATATATTTTCAGTGTTATTTTAACATTCAATATAATAGCACCAAATATATTTTCAGTGTTATTTTAATATTCATAATAGCGCCAATATTTTAATAGCACCAATATTTTAACATTCATTAATAGCGCCAAATATTCATAATAGTTCCAATATATTAATAGCGGCATATAATTGCCCCTAATAATAGCGTCAAATAATAGCGCCAAATAATTGTGCCAAATATTTCCGCCAAATAACTGCACCAAATAATAGCGCCAAATAACAGCACAAAATAATAGCGCCATATAATAGCGCCAAATATATTTTGGCGCAAAATATATAAATAGCGCCAATATATTCATAGCGCCCAATAATTGCACCAAATAATTTCGCCAAATAATTTCGCCAAATAATTGCACCAAATAAATGCGCCAAATAACTGCGCCAAATAGCAGCGCCATATAATAGCGCCAAATATTTTTTTCGGCGTAAAATATACAAATAACACCAATATATTCATAGCGCCAAATAATTGCACCTACCAATAGCGCCAAATAATTGCACCTACCAATAGCGCCAAATAAGTGCGCAAAATAATTTCATCTAATAACAGCGGCACATAATAGTGCCATATAATAGCGCCAAATATTTTTTGGCGCAAAATATATAAATTGCACCAAATAATTGCACCAAATATTTAAGCCAAATAACAGCGCCAAATAATACCGTCATATAATAGCGCCAAATATTTTTTGGCGCCAAATATTCATATTAGTGCAAAAAAATAGCGTTAAATAATTGCTCCTAATAAAAGCGCCATATAATAGCGCCATATAATAGTGCCAAATATTTTTCTCGCGCCAAATATTCATAATCGTGCCAAATAATAGCGCCAAAATAATAGCGCCAAATAATAGCGCCAATAATAGCGTCAAATTTTGGCGCCAATAATCGCGCCAATATTTGGCGCTATTATTTCGCACTAAATAATAGTGTCAAATTATGGCGCCAATAATCGTGCCAATATTTGGCGTTATTATTTTGCACCAAATAATAGCGTCAATATTTTAACATTCAATAATAGCGTCAATAACAGCGCCAATAACAGCACCAATAACAGCACCAATAATAGCACCAATAATAGCGGTATTATATAGTGCCAATAATAGTGCCAATATATTCATAGTGTCATTCAATAGCGCCAAACAATAGAGCCATATAATAGCGCCAAATATTAGCGTCATATAATAGGGTCATATAATAGCACCATATAATAGCGCCAAATAATAGTGCCATATAATAACGCCGAATATAATAGCGCCAATATATATCCCCAATAATAGAGCCAATATATTCATAGCGCCATTTAATCGGGTCAAATAATAGCGCCATATAATAGCGGCAAATATTAGGGCCATATAATAGGGCCAAATATTAGGGCCATATAATAGCGCCAAATAATAGTGCCATATAATTGTGCCAAATATAATAGCGACAAATAATAGTGCCAAATAATATCACCAAATAATAGCATCAAATATATGGTGCCAAATATTCATAATAGCGCCAAATAATAGCGCCAATAATAGCGCCAATATTTGGCGCCAATATTTGGCACCAATAATATTTGGCGCCAGTATTTGGCGCTATTATTTGGCTCCAAATAATAGCGCTAATATTTTAACATTCAACAATAGTGCCAAATATTCATAACAGTGCCAATATTTTAACATTCAATATATTTTCAGTGTTATTTTAACGTTCAATATAATAGCGCCAAATATATTTTCAGTGTTATTTAAATATTCATAATAGCACCAATATTTTAATAGTGCCACTATTTTAATAGCGACAATAATAGCACCAAATAATAGCTCCAAATATTATTTTCCACCAAATAATAGCGGCAAATATTATTTTGTGCCAAAAAATAGTGCTAATATTTTAACATTAATTTATAGCGCCAAATATTCATAATAGCGCCAATATATTAATAGCGGCAAATAGTTGCGCCTAATAACTGCACCAAATAATAGCGCCAAATAATAGCGCCATATAATAGCATCAAATATTTTTAGGTGCCAAATATTCATAATAGCGCCAAAAAATTGCGCCAAAAAATGGCACCATATAATAGCGCCAATAATAGCGCCAAATAATAGCGCCAATATATTCATAGCGCCAAATAATACCACCAATATATTCATAATAGCGGCAATATATTATAGCGCCAAATAATAGCGCCAGTATATTCATAATAGTGCCAATAATAGCGCCAATATATTCATAGCGCCATTTATTCATAATAGGGCCAATATATTTATAGCGCAAAATAATTGTGCCAAATAATAGCACCAAATAAAAGCACTAAATAATAGCACCAAATAATTGCGCCAAATAATTGCGTCAAATAATTGCACAAAATAATTGCGCCTAATAACAGCGCCAAATAATAGCACCATATAATAGCGCCAAATATTTTTTGGTGCAAAATATATAAATAGAACCAATATATTGAGCCAAATAACTGCGCCAAATTATTGCGCCTAATAATACCGCTAAATAATAGCGTCATATGATAGTGACAAATATTTTTTGGTGCCAAATATTCATAATAGCACCAAATAATGGTGCCAAATAATAGCGTCAAATAATAGAGCCAATAATAGCATCAAATTATGGCGCCAATAATCACGCCAATATTTGGCACCAATATTTGGCGCCAAATAATAACGCCAATATTTAAACATTCAATAATAGCACCATTAAAAGTTCCAATAAGAGCACCAATGATAGCGCCAATAATAGCGCCAATATATAGGGCCAATAATAGCGCCAATATATTCATAGCGCCATTTAATTGTACCAAATAATAGCGCCATATAATAGCGCCAAATATTAGCACCATATAATAGCGCCATATAATTGCGCCAAATAATAGTGTCATATAATAGCGCCAAATAATCACGCGAATATATAGCGCCAATAAATTAATAGCGCCATTTAATAGGGCCAAATAATAGCACCATATAATAGTGCCAAATATTAGCATCATATAATAGCGCCATATAATAGCGCCAAATAATAGCGCCATATAATAGAGCCAAATATAATAGCGCCAAATAATAGCGCCAAATAATAGCACTAAATAATATCGCCAAATAATAACGCCAA
Source organism: Viscum album (assembly GCA_963277665.1). Taxonomy (NCBI): domain Eukaryota; kingdom Viridiplantae; phylum Streptophyta; class Magnoliopsida; order Santalales; family Viscaceae; genus Viscum; species Viscum album. The sequence goes on from OY728127.1 coordinate 903,516,288, forward strand.
ATATTTGGCGCCAAATATTCATAATAGCGCCAAATTATAGGGCCAATAATAGCGCCAAATAATATCACCAAATAATAGCACCAAATATTTGGCGCCAAATATCCATAATAGCGCAAAATAATAGCACCAAATATTCATAATAGCGCCAAATATTTGGTGCCATATCTTCATAGTAGTGCCAAATAATTTTTGGCGCCAAATATCTATAATAGGGCCAAATAATAGTGCCAAATTATAGGGCCAATAAAAGCGCCAAATAATAGCCCCAATATTTAGCGCTAATATTTTTCCCCAACAATATTTGGCGCCAATATTTGACACCAAAAATATTTGGTGCCAATATTTGTTGCTTTTATTTGGCGCCAAATAATAGCGCCAATATTTTAACATTCAATAATAGCACCAAATATTCATAATAGCGCCAATATTTTAACATTCAATATATTTTCAGTGTTATTTTAACATTCAATATAATAGAGCCAAATATATTTTCCGTGTTATTTTACTATTTATAGTAGCGCCAATATTTTAATAGCGCCAATATTTTAATAGCGCCAATAATAGCGCCATATAAGAGCGCTAAATATAATTTGGCGCCAACTAATAGCGTAAAATAATAGTGCTAAAAAATAGCGCCAATATTTTAACCTTTATTAATAGAGCCAAATATTCATAATAGCGCCAATATATTAATAGCAGCATATAATTGTGCCTAATAATAGCGCAAAATAATAGCGCTAAATAATTGCGCCAAATATTTGCGCCAAATATTTTTTGGCGCCAAATATTCATAATAGTGCCAAAAAATTGCGCAAAAAAATAGCGCCAAATAATAGCGCCAATCATAGTGCCAAATATTAGCGCCAATAATAGTGCTAATATATTCATAGCGCCAAATAATAGTGCCAATATATTCATAATAGCGCCAATATATTATAGCGCCAAATAATAGCGCCAGTATATTAATAATAGTGCCAATAATAGCGCCAATAATAGCGCCAATATATTCATAGCGCCATTAATTCATAATAGGGCCAATATATTTATAGCACCAAATAATTGCGGCTAATAATAGTGCCAAATAATTGCGCCAAATAATTGCTCCAAATAATAGTGCCAATATTTTAACATTAATTAATAACACCAAATATTCATAATAGTGCCAATATATTAATAACGCCAAATAAGTAAGCCTAATAATAGCGCCAAATAATAGCGCCAAATAAGTCCACCAAATATTTGAGCCAAATAACTGCGCCAAATAATAGCGCCAAAAAATAGCAACATATAATAGCGCCAAATATTTTTTGGCACCAAATATTCATAATAGCGCCAAATAATAGCGCCAATATATTAATAATAGCGCCAATATATAATAGCACCAAAAAATAGCACCAATATATTCATAATAGTGTAAATAGTAGCGACAATAATATCGCCATTTATTCATAATAGCGCCAATATATTTATAGCGCAAAATAATTTCACTTAACAATTGCCTCAAATAATAGCACCAAATAATTGCGCCAAATAATTGCGCCAAATAATAGTGCAAAATAATTGTGCCTAATAACAGCGCCAAATAATAGCAGCATATAATAGCGCCAAATATTTTTTGGCGGAAAATATATAAATAGCGCCAATTTATTGCGCCAAATAATTCCACCAAATAATTGCGCCAAATACTTGCGCCTAACAATAGCGCCAAATAAAAGCGCCATATAAAAGCGCCAAATATTTTTTGTCACCAAATATTCATAATACCGCCAAATAATAGCACCAAATAATAACACCAATAATAGCATCAAATTATGACGCTAATAATCACGCTAATATTTTGCGCTATTATTTTGCGCCAAATTATAGCGCCAATATTTAAACATTCAATAATGACGCCAATAAAAGCACCAATAACAGCACCAATAATAGCGCCAATATATTCATAGCGGCATTTAATAGTGCCAAATTATAGCACTATATAATAGCACCAAATATTAGTGCCATATAATAGCCCCATATAATAGCGCAAATCAAAGCCCCATATAATAGCAGCAAATATAATAGCGCCAAAAAATAGCACCAAAAAATAGTGCCAATATTTTGACATTCATTAATAGCACCAAATATTCATAATAGCTCCAATATATTAATAGCAGAAAATAATTGTGCCTAATAATAGCGCCAAATAATAGGGCCAAATAATTTTTCCAAATAACTACACCAAATAACTACGCCAAATAATAGCGCAATATAATAGCGCCAAATATTTTATGGCGCCAAATATTCATAATAGCGCCAAAAAATAGCGCCAAAAAATAGCGCCATATAATAGCTCCAAATATTTTTTAGCGCCAAATATTCATAATAGTGCCAAATAATAGTGCCAATAATAGCGTCAAATTATGGTTCCAACAATCACACCAATATTTGGGCGTTTCGTCGCAACCCTGAGGTGCGGCTTGGATGGCGACGACGGGATCTTCTCTACAGCAACTCCGAGATCTGGTTTTGGTGATGTTTCTGGTTCCGTTCTTTCTGTCGTTTTGTTCATGAGGTGTTGGTGATGGTTTTGTGGTGGGTTGGTAGGTGATTACCAGTTGTTTTTTGGTCTGCGACACATTCGGTGGTGGGATGCGATCGATTGGAGGTTTCTTGTTCTGGTTTTGTTTTGTTGGTGTTAACTTGGGGAGCCGATGTTCAGTGAATGGTGTGTGGGTTGCGATTCTCCGGTTCTGAACTGGGATTGTTGTCTCTGTTTTTGTTTAATTTTGTGGATCTCGGTGTTGTATTGACGCCGGAGGAGGTCTCGCCGGTGACGATGGATGGTGATGTTGATGGGTGTGATGGTTGGGTGCGTATCGAGGGTGTGAGAGACTCAAGGCATTGAAAGGTGTGCGGTGACGGCGTGCGGATCGAGGACAGCTGTATGGGTAATTGGTTTTGAAATTTGAATGTGTATTTGCATTGTATGATGCAGAGTGGTCTTTTGTTGTTGTGTCACGTTGTAAGGGGTGCCGGCAACCCTTAAACCGGTTGTTTTTTCTCTTTTTTTCCTTTAATAAATTTGCGGGACCAGGCTTACGCCTGGTTCAGAATTTCCTAGTATAGTAGCACCAAATATAATAGGGCCAAATAATAGCACCAATATATAGCACCAATAATATCACCAATATATTCATAGCTCCAAATATTCATAATAGTGCCAATAAAAGTGCCAAATAATAGCGCCAATAATAGAGCCAATATTTTAACATTAAATAATAGCGCCAAATATTAATAATAGCGCCAATATTTTAACATTCAATATACTTTCAGTGTTATTTTAACATTCAATATAATAGCGCCAAATATATTTTCAGTGTTATTTTAATATTCATAATAGCACCAAAATTTTAATAGCACAATTATTTTAATAGCGCCAATAATAACGCCAAATAATTGCACCAAATATTATTTGGTACCAAATAATAGCGCCAAATAATAGCGCCAATATTTTAACATTTCTTAATAGCGCTAAATATTCATAATAGCGCTAATATATTAATAGCGGCAAATAATTGCGCCTAATAATAGCGCCAAATAATAGCGCTAAATAATTAAGCCAAATAACTGCGCCAAATATCTGCGCCAAATAATAGCGCCAAATATTTGTTGGCGCCAAATATTCATAATAGCGCCAAAAAATAGCACCAAAAAATTGCGTCATATAATAGCTCCAATAATAGCGCCAATATATTCATAGTGCCAAATAATAGCACCAATATATTCATAATAGCGCCAATATATAATAGCGCCAAATAATGGACCTAGTATATTTATAATAGTGCCAATAATAGCACCAATATATTCATAGCGCCATTTATTCATAATAGCGGCAATATATTTATAGCCCCAAGTAATTGCGCCTAATAATAGCGCCAAATAATTACGCCAAATAATTGCGCCAAATAATTGAACCAATATTTTAACATTCATTAATATCGACAAATATTCATAATAGCGCCAATATATTAATAGTGTCAATTAATTGCGCCTAATAATAGCGCCAAATAATTGCACCAAATAACTGCGCCAAATATGTGCGCCAAATAATAACCCCAAATAATAGCGTCATAAAATAGAGCCAAATATATTTTGGCGCCAAATATTCATAATAACGCCAAAAAATAGCGCCAAAAAATAGCGGCAAAAAATAGCGCCAAATAATAGCGGCAAATAATAACGCCAGAAAATAGCACCAATAATAGCGCCAATATATTCGTAGCGCCAAATAATAGCGCCAATATATTCATAATAGTGCCAATATATAATTGCGCCTAATAATAGCACCAAATAATAGTGCCAAATAATAGCACCAAATATTTGCTCCAAATAACTGCGCCAAATAATAGCGCCATATAATAGTGCCAATTATTTTTTGGCACCAAATATTCATAATAGCGCCAAAAAATAGTGCCAAAATATAGTGCCAAATAATAGCGCCAAATAATAGCGCCAATAATAGCGCCAAATAATAGCGCCAATATATTCATAGCGCCAATATATTCATAATAGTGGCAATTTATAATAGCGCAAAATAATAGCATCAATATATTCATAATAGTGCCAATAATAGCGCCAATATATTCATAGCCTCATTTATTCATAATAGTGCATATATATTTATAGCACAAAATAATTGCGCCTAATAATAGCGCCAAATAATAGCGCCAAATAATTGAGCTAAATAATTGTTCCAAATAAGTGCGTCAAATAATTGCGCAAAATAATTGCACCTAATAACAGCGCCAAATACTAGCTCCATATAATAGCGCCAAATATTTTTTGGCACAAAATATATAAATAGCACCAATATATTGCGCCAAATAATTATACCAAATAATTGCGCCTAATAATAATGCCAAATTTTTTTGGCGCCAAATATTAATAATAGCCCCAAATAATAGCGCCAAATAATAGCGCCAAATAATAGCGCCAACAATAGCGTCAAATTATGGAATCAATAATCGTGCCAATAAAAGCGCCAATAACAGCGCCAAATATTATTTGGCGCCAAATAATAGCACCAAATAATAGCGCCAAATAATAGCGCCAATATTTTAACATTCATTAATAGAGCCAAATATTCATAATAGTGCCAATATATTAATAGCATCATATAATTGCGCCTAATAATAGCGCCAAAATATAGGGCCAAATAATTGCGCCAAATAACTGCGCCAAATAATAGTGCCAAATAATAGTGCCAAATAATAGAGCCAAATATTTTTTGGCGCCTAATATTCATAATAGCACCAAAAATAGCGCCAAAAAATAGCGCCAAAAAATAGTTCCATATAATAGCGCCAATAATAAAGCCAAATAATAGCGCCAATAATAGCGCCAATATATTCATAGCGGCAAATATTAGCGCCAATATATTCATAATAGCGCCAATATATAATAGCGCAAAATAATAGCGACAGTATATTCATAATAGTGCCAATATTAGCGCCAGTATATTCATAGTTCCATTTATTCATAATAGCGCCAATATATTTATAGCGCCAAATAATTTCACCAAATAATAGCGCCACATAATGACACCAAATAATAGCGCCAATATTTTAACATTCAATAATAGCGCCAAATATTCATAATAGCGCCAATATTTTAAAATTCAATATATTTTCAGTGTTATTTTAAATTCAATATAATAGCGCCAAATATATTTTCAGTGTTATTTTAATATTCATAATAGCGGCAATATTTTAATACTGCCAATATTTTAATAGCCCCAATAATAGTGCCAAATAATAGCGCCAAATATTATTTGACAACAAATAATAGCGCCAAATAATAGCACCAAAAAATAGCGCCAAAAAATAGCGCCAATATTTTAACATTCATTAATAGCACCAAATATTCATAATAGCTCCAATATATTAATAGCAGCAAATAATTGCGATTAATAATAGTGCCAAATAATAGTGCCAAATAATTGGCCCTAATAACTATGCCAAATAACTGTGCCAAATAATTGCTCCAAATATTTTTTGGCACCAAATATTTATAATAGCGCCAAAAAATAGCGCCAAAAAAATAGCGCCAAAAAATAGTGCCATATAATAGCGCCAAATATTTTTTGGCGCCAAGTATTCATAATAGCGCCAAATAATATCGCCGATAATAGCATCAATTTATGGCGCCAATAATCACACCAATATTTGGCGCCAATATTTGGCACCAATATTTGACGCTAATATTTTGCGCCAAATAATAGCGCCAATATTTAAACATTCAATAATAGAGCCAATAACATTACCAATAACAGCACCAGTAATAACGCCATTATATTGCGCCAATAATAGCGCCAATATATTCATAACGTCGTTTAATAGCACCAAATAATAGCGCCATATAATAGCGCCAAATATTGGCGCCATATAATAGCTCATATAATAGCATCAAATAATAGCGCCAAATAATAGCACTATATAGTAGCACCAGATATAACAGCCCCAAATAATAGCACCAACATATAGCGCCAATAATATCGCCAATATATTCATAGCGCCATTTAATAGGGCCAAATAATAGCGTCATATAATAGCACGATATAATAGCGCCATATAATAGCAACAAATAATAGCGTCATATAATAGCGCCAAATATAATAGATCCAAATAATAGCATCTAATAATTTTTCCAAATAATAGCGCCATATATTCATAGTAGCGCCAAATATTTTTTGGCACCAAATATTCATAATAGCGCCAAATAATAGCGCCAATAAAAGTGCCAAATAATAACACCAATAACAGCACTAATATTTGGCGCCAATAATATTTGGCACCAATATTTGGCACTATTATTTGGATCCAAATAATAGCGCCAATATTTTAACATTCAATAATAACGCCAAATATTCATAATAGCGCCAATATTTTAACATTCAATATACTTTTAGTGTTATTTTAACATTCAATATAATAGCGCCAAATATATTTTCAGTGTTATTTTAATATTCATAATAGCGCCAACATTTTAATAGCGCCAATATTTTAATAGCACCAATAATAACGCCAAATAATAGCACCAAATATTATTTGGCGCCAAATAATAGCGCCAATATTTTAACATTCATTAATAGCGACAAATATTCATACTAGCACTAATATATTAATAGCGGCAAATAATTGCGCCTAATAATAGCGCCAAATAATAGCGCTAAATAATTAAGCCAAATAACTGTGCCAAATATCTGCGCCAAATAATAGCACCAAATAATAGCCCCATATAATAGCGCTAAATATTTTTTGGCGCCAAATATTCAAAATAGCGACAAAAAAATAGCTCAAAAAAATAGCGCCATATAATAGCGCAAATAATAGCACCAGTATATTCATAGCGCCAATAATAGCATCATTATATTCAAAGCACCAATAATAGCGCCAGTATATTCATAGCGCCATTTATTCATAATACCGGCAATATACTTATAGAGCAAAATAATGGCGCCAAATAATAGCGCCAATATTTTTACATTCATTAATATCACCAAATATTCATAATAGCGCCAAATAATTGCGTCTAATAATAGCGTCAAATAACTACGCCAAATAAGAGCGCCAAATAATAGCGGCAAATAATAGCATCATATAATAGAACCAAATATTTTTTGGCACCAAATATTCATAATAACGCCAAAAAATAGCGCCAAATAATAGCGCCAAATAATAGTACCAAAAAATAGCACCAATAATAGCGCCAATATATTCGTAGCGCCAAATAATAGCGTTAATATATTCATAATAGCACCAATATATAATTGCGCCTAATAAGAGCGCCAAATAATAGCGCCAAATAATAGCACCAAATATTTGCGCCAAATAACTGCAACAAATAATAGCGTCGTATAATAGTGCCAAATATTTTTTGGCACCAAATATTCATAATAGCTCCAAAAAATAGTGCCAAAAAATAGAGGCAAATAATAGCGCCAATCATAGCGCCAATATATTCATAGCGCCAAATAATAGCGCCAATATATTCATAATAGTTCCAATTTATAATAGTGCCAAATAATAGCGCCAATATATTCATAATAGTGCCAATAATAGCGCCAATATATTCATAGCGCCATTTATTCATAATAGCGCCTATATATTTATAGAGCAAAATAATTGTGCCTAATAATAGAGCAAAATAATAGCGCCAAATAATTGAGCCAAATAATTGTGCCAAATAAGTGCGCCAAATAATTGCTTAAAATAATTGCGCCGAATAACAGCACCAAATACTAGCTTCATATAATAGCGCCAAATATTTTTTGGTGAAAAATATATAAATAGCACCAATATATTGTGCCAAATAATTGCACCAAATAATTGCACCTAATAATAGCGCCAAATAATAGCGTCAAATATTTTTTGGCGCCAAATATTAATAATAGCGCCAAATAATAGCACCAATAATAGCGTCAAATTATGGCATCAATAATCGTGGCAATATTTGGCGCCAATATTTTGCTCCAAATAATAGCGCCAATATTTGAACATTTAATAATCGCGCCAATAAAAGCGCCAATAACAGCACCAATAATAGCGCAAATAATGGCACCAGTATATCGCGCCAATAATAGCACCAATATATTCATAGCGCCATTTAATAGCGCCAAATAATAGCACCATTTAATAGCACCAAATATTAGCGTCATATAATAGCGCCATATAATAGTGCCATATAATAGCGCGATATAATAGCGCCAAATAATTGCGCCATATAATAGCGCCAAATATAATATCGCCAAACAATCACGCCAATATATAGCGCCAATAATAGTGCAATTATATTCATAGCACCATTTAATAGGGCCAAATAGTTGCGTCATATAATACTGCCAAATATTAGGGCCATATAATAGGGCCATATAATAGGACCAAATAGTAGCGCCAAATATAATAACACCAAATAATAGCGCTAAATAATAGCGCCAAATAATATCGCCAAATAATAGCGCCAAATATTTGGGGCCAAATATTTATAATAATGCCAAATAATAGTGCCAATAATAGTGCCAAATAATAGAGCCAAATATTCATAATAGCTCCAATTATTTGGCAACATATATTCATAGTAGTGCCGAATATTTTTTGGCAACAAATATTTATAATAGCACCAAATAATAGTGCCAAATTATAGCTCCAATAATAGCGCCAAATAATAGCGCCAATAATAGCATCAATATTTGGCACCAATAATATTTGGCGCAATTATTTGGCGCCAAATATTAGCGCCAATATTTTAAACATCAATAATAGCGCCAAATATATTTTCAGTGTTATTTTAATATTCATAATAGCACCAAAATTTTAATAGAACCATTATTTTAATAGCACCAATAATAAAGCCAAATGATTGCGCCAAATAATAGCGCCAATATTTTAACATTCATTAATAGCGCCAAATATTCATAATAACGCTAATATATTAATAGCGGTAAATAATTTCGCCTAATAATAGCGCCAAATAATAGCGCCAAATAATTAAGCCAAATAACTACGCCAAATATCTGCGCCAAATATTTGTTGGCGCCAAATATTCATAATAGCGCCAAAAAATAGCACAAAAAATAGCACCATATAATAGCGCCAATAATAGCACCAATATATTCATAGCGCCAAATAATAGCACCAATATATTTATAATAGCACCAATATATAATAAGGCCCAATAATTGACCCAGTATATTCATAATAGTGCCAATAATAGCGCCAATATATTCATAGCACCATTTATTCATAATAGCGGAAATATATTTATAGCCCCAAGTAATTGCGCCTAATAATAGCGCAAAATAATTACGCCGAATAATTGTTCCAAATAATAGAACCAATATTTTAATATTCATTAATATCACCAAATATTCATAATAGCGCCAATATATTAATAGTGCCAATTAATTGTGCCTAATAATAGCGCCAAATAATTGCGCCAAATAACTGAGCCAAATAAGTGCGCCAAATAATAGCGCCAAATAATAGCGTCATATAATAGTGCCAAATATATTTTGGCGCAAAATATTCATAATAATGCCAAAAAATAGCGCCAAAAAATAGCGGCAAAAAATAGCGCCAAATAATAGGGCAAAATAATAGCGCTAGAAAATAGCACCAATAATAGTGCCAATGTATTCGTAGCGCCAAATAATAGCACCAATATATTTATAATAGTGCCAATATATAATTGCGCCTAATAATAGTGCTAAATAATAGTGCCAAATAATAGCACCAAATATTTGCTCCAAATAACAGCGTCAAATAACAGCGTCATATAATAGTGCCAAATATTTTTTGGCACCAAATATTCATAATAACGCAAAAAAATAGTGCCAAAAAATAGCGCCAAATAATAGTGCCAAATAATAGCGCTAATAATAGCGCCAAATAACAACGCCAACATATTCATAGCGCCAATATATTCATAATAGTGGCAATTTATAATAGCGCAAAATAATAGCATCAATATATTCATAATAGTGCCAATAATAGTGCCAATATATTCATAGCGCCATTTATTCATAATAGCACCTATATATTTATAGCACAAAATAATTGCGCCTAATAATAGCGCCAAATAATAGCGCCAAATAAGTGAGCTAAATAATTATGCAAAATAAGTGCGTCAAATAATTGCGCAAAATAATTGCGCCTAATAACAGCGCCAAATACTAGCTCCATATAATAGCGCCAAATATTTTTTGGTGCAAAATATATAAATAGCACAAATATATTGCGCCAAATAATTGCACCAAATAATTGCGCCTAATAATAGCACCAAATATTTTTTGGTGCCAAATATTAATAATAGATCCAAATAATAGCGCCAAAAAATAGCGCCAATAATAGCGTCAAATTATGGCATCAATAATCGCGCCAATAAAAGCGTCAATAACAGTGCCAAATATTATTTGGCACCAAATAATAGCACCAAATAATAGTATCAAATAATAGCGCCAATATTTTTACATTCATTAATAGAGCCAAATATTCATAATAGTTCCAATATATTAATAGCAGCAAATAATTGCGCCTAATAATAGCACCAAATAATATTGCCAAATAATTGTGCCAAATATTTGCACCAAATAACTACGCCAAATAATAGTGTCAAATAATAGAGCCCAATATTTTTTGGCGCCTAATATTCATAATAGCGCCAAAAAATAGCGCCAAAAAATAGTTCTATATAATAGCGCCAATAATAACGCCAAATAATATCGCCAATAATAGTGCCAATATATTCATAGCGCCAAATAATAGCACCAATATACTCATAATAGTGCCAATATATAATAGCACCAAATAATAGCGACAATATATTCATAATAGTGCCAACATTAGCGCCAGTATATTCATAGTTCCATTTATTCATAATAGCGCCAATATATTTATAGCGCCAAATAATTGCGCCTAATAATAGCACTACATAATAGCGCCAATATTTTAACATTCAATAATAGCGCTAAATATTCATAATAGCACCAATATTTTAAAATTCAATATATTTTCAGTGTTATTTTAACATTCAATATAATAGCGCCAAATATATTTTCAGTTTTATTTTAATATTCATAACAGCGCCAATATTTTAATAGTGCCAATATTTTAATAGCCCCAATAATAGTGCCAAATAATAGTGCCAAATATTATTTAACAACAAATAATAGCGCAAAAAAATAGCACCAAAAAATAGCCCCAATATTTTAACATTAATTAATAGTACCAAATATTCATAATAGCTCCAATATATTAATAGCAGCAAATAATTGCGATTAATAATAGTGCCAAATAATAGTGCCAAAAAATTGGGCCCAATAACTGCACTAAATAACTGTGTCAAATAATAGCGCCAATAATAGCGTCAAATTATGGAGCCAATAATAGCGTCAAATTATGGCGCCAATAATCGCTCCAATATTTGGCGCCAATATTTGGCGCTATTATTTTGCGCTAAATAATAGCGCCAATATTTAAACATTCAATAATAGTGCCAATAACATTACCAATAACAGCACCAATAATAGCGCCATTATATAGCGCCAATAATAGTGCCAATATATTCATAGCGCCGTTTAATAACACCAAATAATAGCGCCATATAATAGTGCCAAATATTGGCACCATATAATAGTCCCATATAATAGCACCAAATAATAGCGCCAAATAATAGCGTCATATAGTAGCACCAAATATAATAGCGCCAAATAATAGCACCAACATATAACGCCAATAATATTGCCAATATATTCATAGCGCCATTTAATAGGGCCAAATAATAGCATCATATAATAGCACGATATAATAGCGCCATATAATAGAACCAAATAATAGCGCCATATAATAGCGCCAAATATAATATAGCCAAATAATAGCGCCTAATAATTTCGCCAAATAATAGTGCCATATATTCATAGTAGCACCAAATATTTTTTTGGCACCAAATATTCATAATAGCGCCAAATAATAGCGCCAAATTATAGCGCCAATAAAAGTGCCAAATAATAACACCAATAACAGCACTAATATTTGTGGCCAATAATATTTGGCGCCAATATTTGGCACTATTATTTGGCGCCAAATAATAGCGCCAATATTTTAACATTCAATAATAACGCCAAATATTCATAATAGCGCCAATATTTTAACATTCAATATACTTTCAGTGTTATTTTAACATTCAATATAATAACGCCAAATATATTTTCAGTGTTATTTTAATATTCATAATAGTGCCAATATTTAAATAGCGCCAATATTTTAATAGCGCCAATAATAACGTCAAATAATAGCACCAAATATTATGTGGCGCCAAATAATAGCGCCAATATTTTAATATTCATTAATAGCGACAAATATTCATACTAGCACTAATATATTATTAGCGGCATATAATTGCGCCTAATAATAGCGTCAAATAATAGCGCTAAATAATTAAGCCAAATAACTATGCCAAATATCTGCGCCAAATAATACCGCCAAATAATAGCCCCATATAATAGCGCCAAATATTTTTTGGCGCCAAATATTCATAATAGCGACAAAAAATAGCGCCATATAATAGCGCTAATAATAGTGCCTGTATATTCATAGCGCCAATAATAGAGCCATTATATTCATATCACCAATAATAGCGCCAGTATATTCACAGCGCCATTTGTTCATAATAGTGGCAATATATATATAGAGCCAAATAATTGCGCCAAATAATTGCGCCAAATAATAGCGCCAATATTTTTACATTCATTAATCTCGCGAAATATTCATAATAGCGCCAATATATTAATAGCGCCAAATAATTTTGCCTAATAATAGCGCCAAAAAATAGCTCCAAATAACAACGCCAAATAAGAGCGCCAAATAATAGTGGCAAATAATAGCGTCATATAATAGCGCCAAATATTTTTTGGCACCAAATATTCATAATAACGCCAAAATATAGCGCCAAATAATAGCGCCAAATTATAGTATCAAAAAAAAGCACCAATAATAGCGCCAATATATTCGTAGCGCCAAATAATAGCCTTAATATATTCATAATAGCACCAATATATAATTGCGCATAATAAGAGCGCAAAATAATAGCGCCAAATAATAGCACCAAATATTTGCGCCAAATAACTGCACCAAATAATAGCGTTGTATAATAGTGCCAAATATTTTTTGGCACCAAATATTCATAATAGCTCAAAAAATAGAGCCAAAAAATAGCGGCAAATAATAGCGCCAATCATAGCACCAAATAATAGCGCCAATATATTCATAGCACCAAATAATAGCGCCAATATATTCATAATAGTGCCAATTTATAATAGGGCCAAATAATAGCGCCAATATATTCATAATAGTGCCAATAATAATGCCAATATATTCATATCTCCATTTATTCATAATAGCGCCTATATATTTATAGCGCAAAATAATTGTGCCTAATAATAGAGCCAAATAATAGCGCCAAATAATTATGCCAAATAAGTGCGCCAAATAATTGCTTAAAATAATTGTGCCTAATAACAGCGCCAAATACTAGCTCCATATAATAGCGCCAAATATTTTTTGGTGCAAAATATATAAATAGCACCAATATATTGCGCCAAATAATTGCACCTAATAATAGCGCCAAATATTTTTTGGCGCCAAATTTTAATAATAGTGCCAAATAATAGCGCCAATAATAGCGTCAAATTATGGCATCAATAATTGCGGCAATATTTGGCGCCAATATTTTGCGCCAAATAATAGCGCCAATATTTGAACATTTAATAATCGCGCTAATAAAAGCGCCAATAACAGCACCAATAATAGCGCAAATAATGGCACCAATATATCGCGCCAATAATAGCGCCAATATATTCATAGCGTCATTTAATAGCGCCAAATAATAGCACCATTTAATAGCACAAAATATTAGCGCCATATAATAGCGCCATATAATAGTGCCATATAATAGCGCCATATAATAGCGCCAAATAATAGCGCCATATAATAGCGCCAAATATAATATCGCCAAATAATCACGCCAATATATAGCGCCAATAATAGCGCCAATATACTCATAGCACCATTTAATAGGGCCAAATAGTAGCGTCATATAATACTGCAAAATATTAGGGCCATATAATAGGGCCATATAATAGCACCAAATAATAGCGCAAAATATTTAGCGCCAAATATTTATAATAGCGCCAAATAATAGTGCCAATAATAGCGCCAAATAATAGAGCCAAATATTCATAATAGCACCAATTATTTGGCGCCATATAATCATAGTAGTGCCAAATATTTTTTGGCGCCAAATATTTATAATAGCGCCAAATAATAGTGCCAAATTATAGCTCCAATAACAGCGCCAAATAATAGCGCCAATAATAGCATCAATATTTGGCATCAATAATATTTGGTGCAATTATTTGGCGCCAAATATTAGCACCAATATTTTAAACTTCAATAATGGCGCCAAATATTCATAATAGCACCAATATTTTAACATTCAATATATTTTCAGTGTTATTTTAACATTCAATATAATAGCACCAAATATATTTTCAGTGTTATTTTAATATTCATAATAGCTCCAATATTTTAATAGAACCAATATTTTTACATTCATTAATGGTGCCAAATATTCATAATAGTTCCAATATATTAATAGCGGCATATAATTGCGCCTAATAATAGCGCCAAATAACAGCACCAAATAATAACGCCATATAATAGCGCCAAATATTTTTTGGCGCAAAATATATAAATAGTTCCATTATATTCATAGCGCCCAATAATTGCACCAAATAATTTCGCCAATTAATTTCGCCAAATAATTGCGCCAAATAATAGCGCCAAATAATTGCGCCAAATAGCAGCGCCATATAACAACGCCAAATATTTTTTTTGGCGTAATATATATAAATAACACCAATATATTCATAGCGCCAAATAATAGCGCCAAATAATTGCACCTACCAATATCGCCAAATAAGTGCGCAAAATAATTTCGCCTAATAACAGCGGCACATAATAGTGCCATATAACAGCGCCAAATATTTTTTGGCGCAAAATATATAAATAGTGCCAAATAATTGCACCAAATATTTAAGCCAAATAACAGCGCCAAATAATACCGTCATATAATAGCACCGAAATTTTTTTGGCGCCAAATATTCTAATTAGCGCCAAAAAATAGCGTCATATAATAGCGTTAAATAATTGCGCCTAATAATAGCGTCAAATAATAGCGCCATATAATAGTGCCAAATATTTTCTCGCGCCAAAATTCATAATCGCGCCAAATAATAGTGCCAAAATAATAGCGCCAAATAATAGCACCAATAATAGCGTCAAATTATGGTGCCAATAATCGCGCCAATATTTGGCGCAATTATTTTGCACCAAATAATAGTGTCAAATTACGGTGCCAATAATCACGCCAATATTTGGTGTTGTTATTTTGCGCCAAATAATAGCGTCAATATTTTAACATTCAATAAAAGCGCCAATAAAAGCGCCAAAAACAGCACCAATAATAGCGCCAATAATAGCGCCAATATATAGCGCCAATAATAGTGCCAATATATTCATAGCGTTATTTAATAGCGCCAAACAACAGCGCCATATAATAGTGCCAAATATATGCTCCATATAATAAGGTCATATAATAGCGCCATATAATAGCGCCAAATAATAGCGTCATATATTAACGCCAAATATAATAGCGCCAATATATATCATCAATAATAGCGCCAATATATTCATAGCGCCATTTAATTGTGCCAAATAATAGCGCCATATAATAGGGGAAAATATTAGCGCCATAGAATAGTCCAAAATATTAGGGCCATATAATAGCGCCAAATAATAGTGCCATATAATACCGCCAAATATAATAGCGCCAAATAATAGTGCCAAATAATAGCACCAAATAATATCGCCAAATAATAGCACCAAATATTTGGCGCCAAATATTCATAATAGTGCCAAATAATAGTGCCAAATAATAGCGCCAATAATAGCACCAAATAATAGAGCCAAATATTCATAATAGCGCCAAATATTTGGCGCCGCCAAATATTCATAATAGCGCCAAATAATAACGCCAAATAATAACACCAATAAAAGCGCCAAATAATAGCGCCAATAATAGCGCCAATATTTGGCGCCAATATTTAGCACCAATAATATTTGGCGCCAATATTTGGCGCCAGTATTTGGCGCTATTATTCGGCGCCAAATAATAGCGCTAATATTTTAACATTCAATAATAGTGCAAAATATTCATAACAACGCCAATATTTTAACATTCAATATATTTTCAGTGTTATTTTAACATTCAATATAATAGCGCCAAATATATTTTCAGTGTTATTTTAATATTCATAATAGCGCCAATATTTTAAAAGCGCCAGTATTTTAATAGCGCCAATAATAGCACCAAATAATAGCGCCAAATATTATTTTGCACCAAATAATAGCGCCAAATATTATTTTGCGCCAAAAAATAGTGCTAATATTTTAACATTACATAATAGCCAATATATTAATAGCAGCAAACAGAGCGGAACTGATCCGAGTAACGTTTGATTGTGAAACTCCTACGGGAATGATTTCAAGGTTCTACCGTCTCGTAGATGAGAACCAGGATGAAGAACAACGAAGAATGATAACTTGTTCCCTTAAAAAAATAAATTAGAGAGGCGACAGTTTAAGATCTGATTTATTCTCCATTAAAAACAGATCGCATTAACCCACGCGGTTTGACCAAGTAAAAACATCCCGTCCTTAGGAATAATTAATATAGGATTTATGGCCTTTGAATCGGCCTTAAATTCCTTAAAAATAAGGTTTTAAAAGTATTTTACGACAAAGAAAACGTCAAATTTGTGAAGCTGGAAACACTGTTCACATACTAAAAATTTGGAAAAGTATGGAATCGGTAGCTCTTAAGATTCTGGAAACACTGTTCATTCGTAAAATTTGGCAAAGTATGGAATCGGTAGCTCTCATGAAGTCTGGAAACACTGTTCATTCGTGAAATTTGGCAAAGTATGGAATCGGTAGCTCTTAGGATTCTGGAAACACTGTTCAAGTCTACCGATAGAAGCCCACCGATAGAAACACTGTTCAAGTCTACCGATAGAAACACTGTTCACTGAACCTCACCGATAGAAGTCCACCGATAGAACATCACCGATAGAAACACTGTTCACCGAACCTCACCGATAGAAACACTGTTCACTGAACCTCACCGACAGAAGTCCACAGATAGAACCTCACCGATAGAAACACTGTTCACTGAACCTCACCGATAGAAACACTGTTCACTGAACCTCACCGATAGAAGTCCACCGATAGAACCTCACCGATAGAAACACTGTTCACTGAACCTCACCGATAGAAACACTGTTCACTGAACCTCACCGATAGAAGTCCACCGATAGAACCTCACCGATAGAAACACTGTTTACTAAACCTCACCGATAAAAACACTGTTCACTGAACCTCACCGATAGAAACACTGTTCACTGAACCTCACCGATAGAAGTCCACCGATAGAACCTCACCGGTAGAAACACTGTTCACTGAACCTCACCGATAGAAACACTGTTCACTGAACCTCACTGATAGAAACACTGTTCACTGAACCTCACCGATAGAAACACTGTTCACAGAACTGGAAATTTTGCAAAGTGTTAGCCGAGATACTGCTAGACTACGGCTACCAGTATACCGAGCTATCAGTACGCCGCGACTACCGGTAAACCCAGCTACCGGTAGGACGCGGCTACCGGTAGACAGCAGCTACCGGTAGAACGAGCTACCGATAATCAGCAGCTACCGGTAGACCGAGCTACCGGTAATCAGCAGCTACCGGTAGACCGAGCTACCGGTAATCAGCAGCTACCGGTAGACCGAGCTACCGGTAATCAGCAGCTACCCGTAGACCGAGCTACCGGTAATCAGCAGCTACCGGTAGACCGGCTACCGGTAGGCAGCAGCTGGGGGATAAGTCACCTTGACTTCCCGGAACACCTCCAACACCACATTTTCACAACGTAATGGACCAGGGAGGTCCGGGCCATTACATTAGATACCTCTCAAAACATTCTCGTCCTCGAGAATTAAAAACCAACCCAGAAGAAAAGAGGGGTCCGAACAACCACCCCATAAGATACCTCTCAGGGGAAAACCACCATGAGTTGTTCAAAAGCTGGAACAAAACTATGACATCCAAGAGTATGGAAACAGACAATCCATAACCAAACAATTCAAACATAACATCACATCAAAGGTACCTAAATAAAACATGAAAGGTCTAACCATAAAGGAAACGTCATTACATGAAAAGAGTTAAACATTAAACAACTCTGGGTATTGAGCACGTATCTGTGACTCACGCTCCCAGGTACTCTCCTCCATGCCACCGTGTCGCCACAAGACACGAACTAAGGGGATAGAACGCCCACGCAACACCTTCTCCTTGTGGTCTTGGATCTCCACAGGTCGCTCCTCGAAGGTTGCATCATCGTCAATATCGATCTCTCCCCAATCGATAACATGAGATTCATCATAGAGATAACGACGGAGCTGTGATACATGGAAAACATCATGTATTCGACACATCTGAGGGGGAAGTTCTACTCGATATGACACAGCTCCAACATGACTAACACCTCGAAAGGCCCAACAAACCGGGGAGAAAGCTTACTTCCACAACCAAACCTTCGCTGCCCACGACGGGGAGTCACCTTTAGAAACACATGACCCCCAACATTAAACTCTAACGGTCTCCTTATTTGATCAGCATATGATTTCTGACGATCCTGTGCTGTCTTCATCCTCTTATGAATCACCTGAACCATCTCTGTTGTATTCTGCACTAGTTTTGGTCCAAGAATTGCTGACTCTCCGACCCCAGTCCAGCACAACGGAGAACGGCATGGCCGGCCATACAAGGATTCAAACGGCGCCGTACCAATGGTAGAGTGAAAACTATTATTGTAAGCGAACTCTACCAAGGGTAAGTGCTTCACCCATGAACCTGAAAAATCAAGAACACAAGAGCGCAACATGTCTTCAAGAGTCTGGATGGTTCGCTCTGTCTGACCATCCGTTTGGGGATGAAAAGCAGTGCTAAGACATAATTGAGAACCAAAAGCATGCTGGAGACCTCTCCACACCCTGGAGGTAAAACAAGGATCTCGATCAGAAATGATCGTCCTAGGTACTCCATGGAGTCTCACCACCTCCTCTAGATACTGCCTCGACAAAACTTCCACTAAGCTCGACTCCTTGATCGCTGTGAAGTGGGATGATTTTGTTAAACGATCCACTACCACCCATATAGCATCATGTCCTCCCGGAGCTCGAGGTAAAACTGTAACAAAGTCCATTGAGATGTCCTCCCACTTCCACTGAGGAATCTCTAAGTGCTGGAGAAGACCACCCGGAACACGGTGTTCGGCCTTCACCTTCTGGCAGACTAAACATCGAGACACACATTCTGCAACTGTATTCTTCTGCCCAGGCCACCAAAACTGACTCCTCAAGGATTGGTACATCTTCGTCACACCAGGATGTACCACCAAGGGTGAACTATGGAACTCTCGGAGAACCGTCTCGCGCATCGCTAAGGGAACAAAAAGCCTGCCATGATACAACACTCGTTGTTGTTCATCCTCCGACCAACCATCAGGGGCCTCTCCACAAACAACTCTGTCTCTCCAGACTTCCACCTCTAGATCAACCAACTGAGACTCTTCCACCTTATGCATCAGAGATGACTGCACCGTCATCTGGAAAAGACAACCTCTACCCCCAACTTCTCCCATATCAAGATGCAAAGCTGCTAGCTCTTCCATCACTCTCCAGGAATCACCAGATTCACGCACAACATCATTACGTGACTTTCGGCATAGTGCATCAACTACAACGTTCCCTTTTCCAGGTGTATACAATATTTCAAAGTCGTATTCCTGTAAGAACTCCACCCACCGACGCTGCCTCAAGTTCAAGTCACATTGGGAGAAAACATACCTCAAACTCTTATGATCGGTGAAAACCACAAAGTGCTCACCAATGAGGTAATGTCTCCACAACTTTAGAGCAAACACCACGGCTTCCAACTCAAGATCATGGGTGGCGTAGTTGCATTCATGTGGAAGTAACTGCCGAGACCCATAAGAAACAATTGACCTCTGCTGCATGAGAACACAGCCTAGCCCCAGATGTGAAGCATCACAGAAAACATCAAACTGGACTCCCTCCACTGGAAGACAAAGGACTGGAGCACTTACCAACTTCTCCTTTAGATACTTGAAAGTTGTCTGACACTGATCAGTCCATATGAATGCTTGATCCTTCCTGGTCAAAGCTGTCAGAGGAGTCGGAACTCGAGAGTAATTGGCTACAAACCTCCTATAATAGCCTGCGAGACCAAGGAAACTTTACACCTCTGACACGGTCTTGGGGGATTCCCAAGACACTACTGCTTCTATCTTCGATGGATCCACAGCTACTCCCTGTTGAGACACAACATTCCCTAAGAATTGAACTTCTCGAGCCCAAAAATCACACTTGGACAACTTCCCAAACAACTGATGTTGGCGAAGAACTCCCAAAACGGCTCGTAGATGCTCTGCATGCTCTTCTTTAGATGTGGAGTACACAAGGATGTCATCGATAAAAAACACAACAAACTTGTCTAGGAATTCACGGAACACAGCATTCATCAACCCCATGAAAACAGCTGGAGCATTCGTCACGCCGAATGGCATTACAACAAACTCATAATGCCCATGACGACAGCGGAAAGCAGTCTTCGGGATATCCTCATCCTTTACACGCATATGATGATATCCTGACCGCAAGTCTATCTTTGATAACCAACTTGCACCCTTCAGTTGATCGAATAGGTCATCAATCCACGGGAGAGGATAGCGGTTCTTTATTGTCACTTTGTTTAACCGACGATAATCGACGCAAAACCGCAAACTGCCATCAGCCTTTTTCACAAACAAAACTGGTGCACCCCACGGTGACACACTTGGCCGAACAAAACCACACTGCAACAGACCGTCGAGCTAAATACGTAGCTCTCGTAACTCATAAGGGGTCATCCTATACGGAGAACTAGATATAGGAGACGCTCCTGGCTGTAGCTCGATCCCAAACATGATCTCTCGTCGAGGGGGTAAGGATACAACCTCTTCTGGAAAGACGTCAGGGTACTAATCTACGACCCTAGGAAACGCCAACTGTTGAACCTCTGAAGAACTCAGCGTCATCCCAGCCATCATGGATGATAAGGATGGAACTCGTCTATGACTCATCCGAGGATCTCTCTCACCAACAAACACCACTTTCTCTCCATCTTCATCAAAGAAAATGACCTTCTTCCTGTAGCAATCCACAACAGCCTGCACCGAATTCAACCAATCCATGCCAAGTATGACATCATATGGTTGTATTCGCAAACATAGGACATCTCCCCAAGAGCGGTGTTGCCCCAACACTAGCTCACAGTCTCTACATACTTCAAACAAGTCAGCTCGACCTCCAACTGGCGTAGTCAATGCCAAGGGCACTGGAAGCCTCTCTACCTCAAGTCCCAAAGCATGGACAAGGGTAGGTGATATGAAGGAGTGTGTTTCTCCTGAATCAAACATGGCATACACCAAGGTAGAAAACAAGCAAAGGGTACCTCAAACGACATCTGGCTCACCTGGGGCTGGTAATGCTAGATCATGAAGCTGACCATGACCTCCTCCACGGCCTCTCTGACCCTGATGACGAACACCACCACGGCCGCGCTCTGCTCTCTGAGGACGGGGAGCATCATGGGGCTGTCCTCTGCCTGCTCCATCTACCCTTTGGTGATCTAAAGCTAGTGCAACCTGCTGCTGCTGCCTCGGCTGGAACTGCCTCAATGGAGGAACCTGGAGTGGAGCGCTTGGTGCACGATGACTGCTCTGAAAAGTCGGGCACTCCCGCTGCTGATGACCATGACCACCACAAGAAAAACAAGCGTCTGATGCCTTGGCATAGTTCTGAGAGTTTCTGCCTCCGGAGAAACGAGATGGGCAGGGCTGGGACCTACCCCCAGGTGAACGGAAACTCTTCTGTCCTGAAAACCGGGAACCCCGGACCACATCTCTACTTCGTGATGAATCATGACGATTCCCCTCTCGTGACAATCCAGTCCTGGCCAAAGTCCTCTCAACAACCTCTGCCCTCACCAGCACCTCACGATATGTCTTCAGCATAAATGGGGTGACCTGGCGCTGGATCTCTGGACGCAAAGCCTCCTCGAAATGCCTCGCCCTGGCCTCATCATCTGGTAACAGGTCTGAAGCATATCGTAGAAGGTTCCTGAAATGGATTTTAAACTCTCGAACACTGGAGCTCCCCTACCGAAGGGTGAGAAGCTCCTGGAGACTTGACACCTTCGCAGTCGATGAAAGAAAATCGACTCTAAACATGTCTCGAAACTCCTCCCACGAGATCCCTGACTCCTCACGATCACCGAGGAACAAGAACCACCACTGCCTCGCTGCTCCACGCAGCATCGTCACAACCAAGGACACCCAGTGTTCCTTCCGAGCACGAATCGAACTGAAGCCTATCTCGATCTCCTCCAACCAGTCTTCTGTGACTGCATATGAAACGGAGCCCTCGTACTTATGTAGACTCTAGCGCTGAAACTCTCGAAGTGTCTTCCTCCAAGTGTCATCTTCGTCAACCTCTACTCGGCGGTGATCTGCTGGAATAGCCCGATGGGCATCTTCTGGGAAAACCTGACGAGGACGTCGACCTGGAGCCATACCTGCAAAATAACAACTGTTAGAGCTCCTAAGCCTGGAATATGGAAGACTCAACATTAATTAATTAATTGTTTTGTTTTATTTATTTTAGTTTACCTATCCCAAGGTCTACCCATTCAAACACAAGCGCAAAGAATAATGATGCATGATCCTTTCCTAGGTCTCTACCCTGCAACCGATATCACTTTGTTTAGTAGCCATCGTAAGCTTAAAGGTCCGTGCAATAGATCATAGGGGGCCCTAAACGCCTATGTCTCTGCCGGTCTCCAGTGTTTACCCCACTTTCTAAACATGAATGACACCGTTGCCCTACCATCCCATGCATCCTCACCTGTCCCTAACTCCAAACTCCATCCTATCCCTCAACCAGAACTCTGATACCACTCTGTCACGACCCCCTCCCCACAAAGTGTACCCCTCCTGGGCCGGCAATGTGAGAAGGGAGATAATGACCCCCGAGTCCCGCCTCCAGTAGGCCCCGGGTTGGCGACTAGCACCGAGGGTATAATACACACACAAATGGGAGGCATTATACTTTAAGAGAACACATGCAGAAGAGAGAGATAGAATAGACTCCAATCAACTCCAACTTAGAACTGAGATATAAAAGGAAACCAAGTACATATATGAAATGTCATGCAAAAGTACTACAACTGAAATGGGGAAACTCAAAGTACCCAAAAGAAAGTGAAACGGCAGCGACCACAAGCCTGAACAGCTCCTCCTCCAACCGCAAGCTAGTAGGAACCAGCTTGATCTCCAACCTGCTCCAAGTGACCTGAAAAACAGTTTATATGTACATAGGGTGAGTATAACAGTATACTCAGTAGGATCCTCCCCAAGCCTCTTTATCTTTAGCCAATTATTTAACAAATAATTCCAGCTTTACGTTCTTTATCAATTTCCATCATGAACGAGCAACTAATTAATGAAAATCATAGATATTACTCTTATCTAGGAAAACATGAGGCAAACTGTTATCACGGTACAAAGCAACAACATGCGATCAACCAATTCTTTTAATCCGTTTCAAGTATTTAATTAGGTCAATTTCATTGTGATCTAAAGGGTTAAATCATGCTAATTCTACAGTTGCACATACACAATTAGAGAATCCATGAATCCCCTACCTCGAAGAGTTCGTGACGTCCTTTATACACACAACGGGTCACAGTCCTCTTCTCCTCCCGACAGCTGCATCCACCGGAGGATCCCACGGTACGACAGTACCAACCAACCCTAAGAAAACCCATTAGAACCATGGATATTAAATGCTAATATGGAAGGAAGAACAAGAGAAGGTGATCCCCGAAGGAACGATGATAAAACATACCTTATATGGAAGAACGATCGACACAACTTGGTTGCATCAAACAAAGTGGAACTGATCCGAGTAACGTTTTATTGTGAAACTCCTACGGGAATGATTTCAAGGTTCTAGCGTCTCGTAGAGGAGAACCAGGAAGAAGAACAACGAAGAATGATATCTCGTTCCCTTTAAAAAAAATAAATTAGAGAGGCGACGGTTTAAGATCCGATTTATTATCCATTAAAAACGGATCGCATTAACCCACACAGTTTGACCAAGTAAAAACATCCCGGCCTTAGGAATAATTAATATAGGATTTATGGCCTTTGAATCAGCCTTAAAGTACTTAAAAATAAGGTTTTAAAAGTATTTTACGACAAAGAAAACGTCAAATTTGTGAAGCTGGAAACACTGTTCACATACTTAAAATTTGGCAAAGTATGGAATCAGTAGCTCTTAGGATTCTGGAAACACTGTTCATTCGTGAAATTTGGCAAAGTATGGAATCAGTAGCTCTCATGAAGTCTGGAAACACTGTTCATTCGTGAAATTTGGAAAAGTATGGAATCGGTAGCTCTTAGGATTCTGGAAACACTGTTCAAGTCTACCGATAGAAGTCCATCGATAGAAACACTGTTCAAGTCTACCGATAGAAACACTGTTCACTGAACCTCACCGATAGAAGTCCACCGATAGAACCTCACCGATAGAAACACTGTTCACCGAACCTCACCGATAGAAACACTGTTCACTGAACCTCACCGATAGAAGTCCACCGATAGAACCTCACCGATAGAAACACTGTTCACTGAACCTCACCGATAGAAACACTGTTCACTGAACCTCACCGATAGAAGTCCACCGATAGAACCTCACTGATAGAAACATTGTTCACTGAACCTCACTGATAGAAACACTGTTCACTGAACCTCACCGATAGAAGTCCACCGATAGAACCTCACCAATAGAAACACTGTTTACTGAACCTCACCGATAGAAACACTGTTCACTGAACCTCACCGATAGAAACACTGTTCACTGAACCTCACCGATAGAAGTCCACCGATAGAACCTCACCGATAGAAACACTGTTCACTGAACCTCACCGATAGAAACACTGTTCACTAAACCTCACCGATAGAAACACTGTTCACAGAACTGGAAATTTGGCAAAGTTTTAGCCGAGCTACTGCTAGACTGTGGCTACCAGTATACCGAGCTATCAGTACGCCGCGGCTACCGGTAAACCCAGCTACCGGTAGGACGCGGCTACCGGTAGACAGCAGCTACCGGTAGAACGAGCTACCGGTAATCAGTAGCTATCGGTAGACCGGCTACAGGTAGGCAGCTGCTACCGGTAAACCGAGCTACCGGTAATCAGCAGCTACCGGTAGACCGAGCTACCGGTAATCAGCAGCTACCGGTAGACCGAGCTACCGGTAATCAGCAGCTACCGGTAGACCGAGCTACCGGTAATCAGCAGCTACCGGTAGACCAACTACCGGTAGGCAGCAACTGGGGGATAAGTCACCTTGACCTCCCGGAACACCTCCAACACCACATTTTCACAAAGTAATGGACCAAGGAGGTCCGGGCCATTACAGCCAATAAGAGCACCAATGATAGCGCCAATAATAGCACCAATAATAGCACCAATATATTCATAGCACCATTTAATAGCACCAAATAATAGCGTCATATAATAGAGCCAAATATTAGCACCATATAATAGCGTCATATAATTGCGCCAAAAAATAGTGCCATATAATAGCACCAAATAATCACGCGAATATATAGCGCAAATATATTCATAGCGAGGGCCAAATAATAGCACCATATACTAGCGCCATATAATAGCGCAATATAATAGCGCCAAATAATAACACCATATAATAGAGCCAAATATAATAGCGCCAAATAATAGCACCAAATAATAGCACTAAATAATATCGCCAAATAATAGCGCCAAATATTTGGCGCCAAATATTCATAATAGCGCCAAATTATAGGGCCAATAATAGCACCAAATAATATCGCCAAATAATAGCATAAAATATTTGGCGCCAAATATCCATAATAGCGCCAAATATTCATAATAGCGCCAAATATTTGGCACCATATATTTACAGTAGTGCCAAATATTTTTTGGCGCCAAATATCCATAATAGCGCCAAATAATAGCACCAATATTTGGCGCTAATATTTGGCCCCAATAATATTTGGCGCCAATATTTGGCACCAATAATATTTGGTGCCAATATTTGGTGCTATTATTTGGCGCCAAATAATAGCGCCAATATTTTAACATTCAATAATAGGGCCAAATATTCATAATAGTGCCAATATTTTAACATTCAATATATTTTCAGTGTTATTTTAACATTCAATATAATAGAGCCAAATATATTTTTAGTGTTATTTTACTATTCATAATAACTCCAATATTTTAATAGCGCCAATATTTTAATAGCGCCAATAATAGCGCCAAATAAGAGCGCTAAATATAATTTGGCGCCAAATAATAGCGTAAAATAATAGTGCTAAAAAATAGTGCCAATATTTTAACCTTCATTAATAGAGCCAAATATTCATAATAGCGCCAATATATTAATAGCGGCAAATAATTGCACCTAATAATAGCGCCAAATAATAGCGCTAAATAATTGCGCGAAATATTTGCGCCAAATATTTTTTGGTGCCAAATATTAATAATAACGCCAAAAAATAGCGCAAAAACTAGCGCCAAATAATAGCGCCAATCATAGCGCCAAATATTAGCGCCAATAATAGCGCTAATATATTCATAGCGCCAAATAATAGCACCAATATATTGATAATAATGCCAATATATTATAGCGCCAAATAATAGCACCAGTTTATTCATAATAGTGCCAATAATAGTGCCAATATATTCATAGTGCCATTAATTCTTAATAGCGCCAATATATTTATAGCGCCAAATAATTGCGCCTAATAATAGTGCCAAATAATTACGCCAAATAATTGCTCCAAATAATAATGCCAATATTTTAACATTCATTAATAACACCAAATATTCATAATAGCACCAATATATTAATAGAGCCAAATAAGTAAGCCTAATAATAGTGCCAAATAATAGCGCCAAATAAGTGCGTCAAATATTTGATCCAAATAACTGCGCCAAATAATAGCGCCAAAAAATAGCAACATATAATAGCGCCAAATATTTTTTGGCACCAAATATTCATAATAGCGCCAAATAATAGAACCAATATATTCATAATAGCGCCAATATATTCATAATAGCGCCAATATATAATAGTGCCAAAAAATAGCGCCAATATATTCATAATAGTGCCAATAATAGTGACAATAATAGTGCCATTTATTCATAATAGCGCCAATATATTTATAGCGCAAAATAATTGCGCTTAATAATAGCCTCAAATAATAGCACCAAATAATTGCGCCAAATAATTGCGCCAAATAATTGTGCAAAATAATTGCACCTAATAAAAGCGCTAAATAATAGCGGCATGTAATAGCGCCAAATATTTTTTGGCAAAAAAAATAAAAATAGAGCCAATTTATTGCGCCAAATAATTGCACCAAATAAATGCGCCAAATACTTGCACCTAACAATAGCGCCATATAAAAGCGCCAAATATTTTTTGGCGCCAAATATTCATAATACCGCCAAATAATAGCACCAAATAATAGCACCAATAATAGCATCAAATTATGACGCCAATAATCACGCCAATATTTTGCGCTATTATTTTGAGCCAAATTATAGCGCCAATATTTAAACATTGAATAATCGCACCAATAAAAGCACCAATAACACCACCATTAACAGCGCCAATATATTCATAGCGCCATTTAATAGCGCCATATTATAGCACTATATAATACCACCAAAAATTAGTGCCATATAATAGCCCCATATTATAGCACAAATCAAAGTGCCATATAATAGCGCCAAATATAATAGCGCCAAATAAAAGCGCCAAATATTATATGACCCCAAATAATAGCGCCAATATTTTAACATTCATTAATAGCACCAAATATTCATAATAGCTCCAATATATTAATAGCAAAAAATAATTGTGCCTAATAATAGCGCTAAATAATAGCGCCAAATAATTTTTCCAAATAACTGCACCAAATAACTGCATCAAATAATAGTGCCATATAATAGCGCCAAATATTTTTTGGCGCCAAATATTCATAATACCGGAAAAAAATAGCACCATATAATAGGGCCAAATATATTTTGGGGCTAAATATTCATAATAGCGCCAAATAATAGTGCCAATAATAATCTCAAATTATGGTGCCAACAATCGCACCAATATTTGGTGCCAATATTTGGCGCAATTATTTTGCGCCAAATAATAGC
The DNA here is from genome assembly GCA_963277665.1 of Viscum album. Taxonomy (NCBI): domain Eukaryota; kingdom Viridiplantae; phylum Streptophyta; class Magnoliopsida; order Santalales; family Viscaceae; genus Viscum; species Viscum album. Next base: position 903,545,337 of record OY728127.1, read on the forward strand.
GCCAATATTTAAACATTCTATAATAGCACCAATAAAATTGTCAATAACAGCACCAATAATAGCGACATTATAGAGCACCAATAATAGCACCAATATATTCATAGCGCTATTTAATTGCACCAAATAATAGCGCTATATAATAGCGCCAAATATTGGCCCCATATAATAGCCCCATATAATAGCGCCAAATAAAAGTGTCATATAGTAGCACCAAATATAATAGCGCCAAATAATAGCACCAATATATAGCGCCAATAATATCACCAATACATTCATAGATCCAAATATTCATAATAGCGCCAATAAAAGCGCCAAATAATAGCGCCAATAATAGCGCCAATATTTTAACATTCAATAACAGCACCAAATATTCATAATAGCGCCAATATTTTAACATTCAATATACTTTCAGTGTTATTTTAACATTCAATATAATAGATCCAAATATATTTTCAGTGTTATTTTAATATTCATAATAGCACCAAAATTTTAATAGAATCATTATTTTAATAGCGCCAATAAGAACGCCAAATAATTGCGCAAAATATTATTTGGCGTCAAATAATAGCACCAAATAATGAAGCCAAATAACTGCGCAAAATATCTGCGCCAAATAATAACGCCAAATATTTTTTAGTGCTAAATATTCATAATAGGGCCAAAAAATAGCACCAAAAAATTGCGCCATATAATAGCGCCAATATATTCATAGCACCAAATAATAGCACCAATATATTCATAATAGCGCCAATATATAATAGAGCCAAATAATAGCCCCAGTATATTCATAATAGTGCCAATAATAGCGCCAATATATTCATAGCGCCATTTATTCATAATAGAGGCAATATATTTATAGCCCCAAGTAATTGCGCCTAATAATAGCGCCAAATAATTACGCCAAATAATTGCACCAAATAATAGCGCCAATATTTTAACATTCATTAATATCGCCAAATATTCATAATAGTGCCAATATATTAATAGCGCCAAATAATTGCGCCTAATAATAGCGCCAAATAATTGCGCCAAATAACTGCGCCAAATAAGAGCGCCAAATAATAGCACCAAATAATAGCACCAAATAATAGTGTCATAAAATAACGCCAAATATTTTTTGGCGCCAAATATTCATAATAACGCCAAAAAATAGCACCAAAAAATAGCGGAAAAAAATAGCGCCAAATAATAGCGCCAAAAAATAGCACCAATAATAGCGCCAATATATTCGTAGCGCCAAATAATAGCACCAATATATTTATAATAGTGCCAATATATAATTGTGCCTAATAATAGCACCAAATAATAGCGCCAAATAATAGCACCAAATATTTGCTCCAAATAATTGCGCCAAATAATAGCGCCATATAATAGCCCCAAATATTTTTTGGCACCAAATATTCATAATAGCGCCAACAAATAGTGCCAAAAAATAACGCCAAATAACAGCGCCAATAATAGAACCAAATAATAGCGCCAATATATTAATAGCGCCAATATATTCATAATAGTGGCAATTTATAATAGCGTCAATATTTTCATAATAGTGCCAATAATAGCGCCAATATATTCATAGGGCCATTTATTCATAATAGCACCTATATATTTATAGCACAAAATAATTGCGCCTAATAATATCGCCAAATAATAGCACCAAATAATTGAGCTAAATAATTGTGCCAAATAAGTGCGTCAAATAATTGCGCAAAATAATTTCCCCTAATAACAGCACCAAATACTAGCTCCATATAATAGCGCCAAATATTTTTTGGCGCAAAATATATAAATAGCACCAATATATTGCACCAAATAATTGCACCAATTAATTGCGCCTAATAATAGAGCCAAATATTTTTTGGCGCCAAATATTAATAATAGCGCCAAATAATAGCGCCAATAATAGCGTCAAATTATGGCATCAATAATCGCGCCAATAAAAGCGCCAATAACAGTGCCAAATATTATTTGGCACCAAATAATAGCACCAAATAATAGCGCCAAATAATAACGCCAATATTTTAACATTCATTAATAGCACCAAATATTCATAATAGTGCCAATATATTAATAACAGCATATAATTGCGCCTAATAATAGCGCCAAAAAATAGGGCCAAATAATTGCGCCAAATAATTGCGCCAAATAACTGTGCCAAATAATAGTGCCAAATAATATCGCCAAATATTTTTTGGTGCCTAATATTTATAATAGAGCCAAAAAATAGCACCAAAAAATAGCGCCAAAAAAATAGTGCCATATTATAGTGCCAATAATAACGCCAAATAATAGCGCCAATAATAGCGCCAATATATTCAGAGCGCCAAATAATAGCACCAATATATTCATAATAGTGCCAATATATAATAGCGCCAAATAATAGGGACAGTATATTCATAATAGTGCCAATATTAGCGCCAGTATATTCATAGTTCCATTTATTCATAATAGCACCAATATATTTATAGCGCCTAATAATAGCGCCAAATAATAGCGCCAAATAATTGCGCCAAATAAGTGCGCCAAGATTTTAACATTCATTAATAGCGCCAAATATTCATAATATCACCGATATATTAATAGCGCCAAATAATTGCACCTAGTAATAGCGCCAAATAATAGCGCCAAATAATTGAGCCAAATAACAGTGCCATATAATGGCACCAAATACATTTTAGCGCCAAATATTCATAATAGCGTCAAATAATAGTGCCAATATATTCATAATAGCACCAATATATAATAGCGCCAATATATTCATAATAGTGCCAATAATAGTGCCAATAATATTGCCAATATATTCATAGCTCCATTTATTCATAATAATGCCAATATATTGATGGTGCAAAATAATAGTGCTAAATAATAGCCCCAAATAATAGCGCCAAATAACTGCGCAAAAAAAATTGCGCCAAATAATTGTGCAAAATAATTGCGCCTAATAACAGCGCCAAATAATAGCACCATGTAATAGCGCCAAATAATTTTTGGTGCAAAATATATAAATAGCACCAATATATTGCACCAAATAATTGCGCCAAATAATTGCACCAAATAATTGCGCCAAATAATTGCGCCTAATAATAGCGCCAACTTATAGCGCCATCTAATAGCGCTAAATATTTTTTAGCGCCAAATATTCTTAATAGCGCCAAATAATAGCGCCAATAATAGAATCAAATTATGGCGCCCATAATCGCGCCAATATTTGGCTCCAATACTTGGCGCTATTATTTTGCACCAAATAATAGCGCCGATATTTAAACATTCAATAACAGCGCCAATAAAAGCGCCAATAACAGCACCAATAATAGCGCCAATAATGGCGCCATTATATAGCGCCAATTTTAGCACCAATATATTCATAACGCCATTTAATAGTGCCATATAATTGCGCCAAATATTGGTGTCATATAATAGCACCATATAATAGCGCCAAATAATAGCGCCATATAGTAGAGCCAAATATAATAGCGCCAAATAATAGCACCATTATAGCGCCAATAACATCACCAATATATTCATAGCGCCATTTAATAGGGCCAAATAATAGCACCATATAATAGCGCCAAATATTAGCGTCATATAATAGCGCTATATAATAACGCCATATAATCACGCCAAATAATAGTGCCATATAATCGCGCCAAATAATAGCGCCAAATAATTTCGCCAAATATTTGGTGCCAAATATTCATAATTGCGCCAAATAATAGCGCCAATAATGGCGCCAAATAATAGAGAAAAATATTCATAATAGCGCCAAATATTTGGTGCCATATATTCATAGAAGCACCAAATATTTTTTGGCCCCAAATATTTATAATAGCGCCAAATTATAGCGCCAATAAAAGCACCAAATAATTGCGCCAATAATAGCGCCAATATTTAGCGCCAATATTTTAACATTCAATAATAGCGATAAATATTCATAATAGCGCCAATATGTTAAAATTTAATATATTTTCAGTGTTATTTTAGCATTCAATATAATAGCACCAAATATATTTTCAGTGTTATTTTAATATTCATAATAGTCAATATTTTAATAGCACCAATATTTTAATAGTCCCAATAATAGTGCCAAATAATAGGGCCAAATATTATTTGACACCAAATAATAGCGCCAAATAATAGCGCCAAAAAATAGCGCTAATATTTTATCATTCATTAATAGCACCAAATATTCATAATAGCTCCAATATATTAATAGCCTAAATAATTGCGCCTAATAATAGTTCCAAATAATAGCACCAAATAATTGGGCAAAATAACTACGCCAAATAACTGCGACAAATAATACTGCCAAATATTTTTTGGCGCCAAATATTCATAATAGCCCAAAAAAATAGTGCCAAAAAATAGTGCCATATAATAGCGCCAAATATTCATAATAGTGTCAAATAATAGCGCCAAATAATAACACCAATAATAGCGTCAAATTATGGCGCCAATAATCGTACCAACATTTAGCACCAATATTTGGCGCCAAAATTTGGCGCCAAAATTTGATGCTATTATTTTGAACGAAATAATAGCGCCAATATTTAAACATTCAATAATAACGCCAATAAAATTGCCAATAATAGCACCAATAATAGCGTCATGATATAGCGCCAATAGTAGCACCAATATATTAATAGCGCCATTTAATATCGCCAAATAATAGCGCCATATATTAACACCCAATATTGGCGCCATATAATAGCCCCATATAATAGCGCCAAATAATAGCGCCATATAGTAGCACCAAATATAATAGCGCCAAATAATAGCACCCATATATATCGCCAATAATATCGCCAATATATTCATAGCGCCGTTTAATAGGGCCAAACAATAGCGCCATATAATAGCGACAAATATTAGCACCATATAATAGCGCGATATAATAGTGACATATATTATAGCCCTATATAATAGCGCCAAATATAATAGAGCCAAATAATAGTGCCAAATAATTTCGCCAAATAATAGAGCCATATATTCATAGTATCGCTAAATATCTTTTGTCACCAAATATTCATAATAGCTCAAATAATAGCACCAAATAATAGCGCCAATAAAAGCGCCAAATAATAGCGCCAATAATAGCACTAATATTTTGTGCCAATATTTGGCGCTATTAGTTGGCGCCAAATAATAGTGCCAATATTTTAACATTCAATAATAGCGCCAAATATTCATAATAGCACCAAAATTTTAACATTCAATTTACTTTTAGTGTTATTTTGACATTCAATATAATAGCGCCAAATATACTTTCAGTGTTATTTTAATATTCATAATAGCGCCAACATTTTAATAGCTACAAAATTTTAATAGCGCTAATAATAAAGCCAAATAATATCACCAAATAATAGCGCCAATATTTTAACATTCATTAATAGCGACAAATATTCATAATAGCGCTAATATATTAAAAGTGGCAAATAATTGCGCCTAATAATAGCGCCAAATAATAGCGCCAAATAAATAAGCCAAATAACTGCGCCAAATAATAGCACCGTATAATAGAGACAAATATTTTTTGGTGCCAAATATTCATAATAGCGCCAAAAAATAGCGCCAAAAAATAGCACCAAAAAATAGCGCCAAAAAATAGCATCATATAATAGCGCCAATAATAGAGCCAAAATATTCATAGCGGCAAATAATAGCACCAATATATTCATAATAGCGCCAATATATAATAGTGCCAAATAATAGCCCTAGTATATTCATAATAGTGCAAATAATAGTGCCAATGTATTCATAGCGCCATTTATTCCTAATAGCGGAAATATATTTATAGCGCCAAATAATTGCGCCTAATAATAGCACCAAATAATTGCACCAAATAATAGCGCCAATATTTTTACATTCATTAATATCGCCAAATATTCATAATAGCGCCAATATATTAATAGGGCCAAATAATTGCGCCTAATAATAGCGCCAAAAAATAGCGCCAAATAACTGCGCCATATAAGAGCGCCAAATAATAGCGCCAAATAATAGCGCTAAATAATAGCATCATATAATAGCGCCAAATATTTTTTGGCACCAAATATTCATAATAAAGTAAAAAAATACCGCAAAAAAATAGCGCCAAAAAATAGCGCCAAATAATAGCGCCAAAAAATGGCACCAATAGTAGCGCCAATATATTCGCAGCGCCAAATAATAGCGCCAATATATTAATAATAGCGCCAATATATAATTGCGCCTAATAATAGTGCCAAATAATAGCACCAAATAATAGCATTAAATATTGGCGCCAAATAACTATGCCAAATAATAGCGCCCTATAATAGTGCCAAATATTTTTTTTGCACCAAATATTCATAATAGCACAAAAAAATAGTGCCAAAAAATAGCGCCAAATAATAGCGCCAATCATAGCGCCAAATAATAGCGCCAATATATTCCTAGCACTAAATAATAGCACCAATATATTCATAATAGTGCCCATTTATAATAGCGACAAATAATAGACCAATATATTTATAATAGTGCCAATAATATCTACAATATATTCATAGCGCCATTTATTCATAATAGCGCCTATATATTTATAGCGCAAAATAATTGTGCCTAATAATAGCGCCAAATAATTGAGCCAAATAATTGTTCCAAATAAGTGCGCCAAATAATTGCTTAAAATAATTCCGCCTAATAACAGCGCCAAATACTAGCTCCATATAATAGAGCCAAATATTTTTTGGCGCAAAATATATAAATAGCACCAATATATTTAGCCAAATAATTGCACCAAATAATTGCGCCTAATAATAGCGTCAAATATTTTTTGGCGCCAAATATTAATAATAGCGCCAAATAATAATGCCAATAATAGCGTCAAATTATGGCATCAATAATCGTGCCAATATTTGGCGCCAATATTTTGCGCCAAATGATAGCGCCAATATTTAAACATTCAATAATCGCGCCAATAAAAGCGCCACTAACAGCACCAATAATAGCGCTAATAATGGCGCCAATATATCGCGCCAATAATAGCGCCAATATATTCATAGCGCCATTTAATAGCACCAAATAATAGCACCATATAATGGCGCTAAATATTAGCGCCATATAATAGTGCCATATAATAGCGCCATATAATCGCGCCATATAATAGCGCCAAATAATAGCGCCATATAATAGCGCCAAATATAATAGCGCCAAATAATCGCACCAGTATATACCGCCAATAATAGCGCCAATATATTCATAGCGCCATTTAATAGGGCCAAATAGTAGCGCCATATAATAGCGCCAAATATTAGGGCCATATAATAGGGTCATATAATAGCGCCAAATAATAGCGCCAAATATAATAGCGCCAAATAATAGCGCCAAATTATAGCGTCAAATAATATCGCCAAATAATAGCGCCAAATATTTGGCGCCAAATATTCATAATAGCGCCAAATAATAGTGCCAATAATAGCGCCAAATAATAGAGCCAAATATTCATAATAGCACCAATTATTTGGCGCCATATATTCATTGTAGTGCCAAATATTATTTGGCGCCAAATATTTATAATCGCGCCAAATAATAGTGCCAAATTATAGCTCTAATAAAAGCGCCAAATAATAACGCCAATAATAGCATCAATATTTGGCGCCAATAATATTTGGCGCAATAATTTGGCGCTATTATTTGGCGCCAAATAATAGCGCCAATATTTTAAACTTAAATAATAGCGCCAAATAATCATAATAGCGCCAAATATTCATAATAAAGCCAATATTTTAACATTCAATATATTTTCAGTGTTATTTTGACATTCAATATAATAGCACCAAATATATTTTCAGTGTTATTTTAATATTCATAATAGCGCCAATATTTTAGTAGCACCAATATTTTACCATTCATTAATAGCGCCAAATATTTATAATAGTTCCAATATATTAATAGCGGCATATAAGTGCGCCTAAAAATAGCGCCAAATAATTGCGCCAAATATTTGCGCCAAATAACTGCTCCAAATAGTAGCGCCAAATAACAGCGCCAAATAATAGCCCCATATAATAGCGACAAATATTTTTTGGCGCAAAATATATATATATAGTACCAATATATTCATAGCGCCCAATAATAGCACCAAATAATTGCGCCAAATAATTGCGCCAAATAATTTCGCCAAATAATTGCCCCAAATAAATGCGCCAAATAATTGCGCCAAATAATAGCCTCAAATAATAGCGCCAAATAACAGCGCCAAATAATAGCGCCATATAATAGCGCCAAATATTTTTTTGGCGTAAAATATATAAATAACACCAATATATCCATATCGCCAAATAATAGCGCCAAATAATTGCGCCAAATTATTATGCCAAATAACTGCACCTAACAATAGCGCCAAATAATAGCGCAAAATAATTGCACCAAATAATTGCGCCAGATAATTACGCCAAATAAGTGCGCAAAATAATTTCGCCTAATAACAGCCGCACATAATAGCGCCATATAACAACGCCAAATATTTTTTGGAGAAAAATATATAAATAGCGCCAAATAATGCCACAAAATAATTACGCCAAATAACTGCGCCAAATAATAGCGCCAAATAATACTACCAAATAATACTGCCATATAATAGCGCCAAATATTTTTTGGCGCCAAATATTCATAATAGGGCCAAAAAATAGCGTCATATAATAACGCTAAATAATTGCGCCTAATAATAGCACCAAATAATAACACCATATAATAGTGCCAAATATTTTCTCACGCCAAATATTCACAATCGCGCCAAAATAATAGCGCCAATAATAGCGTCAAATTATGGTGCCAATAATCGCGCCAATATTTGGCGCTATTATTTTGCACCAAATAATAGCGTCAAATTATGGCGCCAATAATCGCGCCAATATTTGATGCTATTATTATGCACCAAATAATAGCGCCAATATTTAACCATTCAATAATAGCGCCAATAAAAGCGCCAATAACAGCACCAATAATAGCGCCAATAATAGCACCAATATATAGCGCCAATAATAGTGCCAATATATATTCATAGCACCATTTAATAGCGCCAAACAATAGCGCCATATAATAGGGCCATATAATAGCGCCATATAATAGCGCCAAATAATAGCGCCATATAATAGCGCCAAATATAATAGCACCAATATATATCCCCAATAATAGCGCCAATATATTCATAGTGTCATTTAATCGAGCCAAATAATAGCGCCATATAATAGCGGCAAATATCGGCGCCATATAATAGTACCAAATATTAGGGCCATATAATAGCACCAAATAATAGCGCCATATAATAGCGCCAAATATAATAGCGCCAAATAATAGTGCCAAATAATAGCGCCAAATAATATCGCCAAATAATAGCACCAAATATTTGGTGCCAAATATTCATAATAGCGCCAAATAATAGCGCCAAATAATAGTGCCAATAATATCACCAAATAATAGAGCCAAATATTCATAATAGCACTAAATATTTGGCGCTGCCAAATATTCATAATAGCGCCAAATAGTAACGCCAAATTATAACGCTAATAAAAGTGCCAAATAATAGCGCCAATAATAGTGCCAATATTTGGCGCCAATATTTGGCACCAATAATATTTGGTGTCAACATTTGGCACCAGTATTTGGCGCTATTATTTGGCCGCAAATAATAGCACTAATATTTTAACATTCAATAATAGCACCAATATTTTAACATTCAATATATTTTCATTGTTATTTTAACATTCAATATAATAGATCCAAATATATTTTCTGTGTTGGTTTAATATTCATAATAGCGCCAATATTTTAATAGTGCCAATATTATAAAAGTTCCAATAGTAGCACCAAATAAGAGTGCCAAATATTATTTGGTGCCAAATAATAGCGCAAAAATAATAGCGCTAAAAAATAGCGCCAATATTTTAACCTTCATTAATAGCGCCAAATATTCATAATAGTGCCAATATATTAATAGTGGCAAATAATTGCGCCTAATAATAGCGCCAAATAATTGCATCAAATATTTGCACCAAATATTTTTAGGTGCCAAATATTCATAATAGCGCCAAAAAATAGCGCAAAAAAATATCGCCAAATAATAGTGCCAATCATAGCGCCAAATAATAGCGCCAATATATTCATAGTGCCAAATAATAGCGCCTATATATTCATAATAGCACTAATATATTATAGCGCCAAAAAATAGCGCCAGTATATTCATAACAGTGCAAATAATAGTGCCAATATATTAATAGCGCCATTAATTCATAATAGCGCCAATATATTTATAGCACCAAATAATTGCGCCTAATAATAGTGTCAAATTATTGTGCCAAATTATTGCTCCAAATAATAGTGCCAATATTTTAACATTCATAAATAACACCAAATATTCATAATAGCGCCAATATAATAATAGCGCCAAATAAGTGCGCCAAATAATAGCGCCAAATAATATCACCAAATAAGTGCGCCAAATATTTGATCCAAATACATGCGCCAAATAATAGCGACAAAAAATAGCACCATATAACAGCGCCAAAATATTTTTTGGCGCCAAATGATCATAATAGCGCCAAATAATAGCGCCAAATAATAGCACCAATAATAGCGTCAAATTATGGAGCCAATAATAGCACCAATATATTCATAGCGCCAAATAATAGCGCCAATATATTCATAATAGCGCCAATATATAATAGCGCAAAATAATAGCACCAATATATTCATAATAGTGCCAATAATAGCGCTAATATATTCATAGCGCCATTTATTCATAGTAGCGCCAAATAATTGCGCAAAATAATTGTGCCTAATAACAGCGCCAAATAATAGCGGCATATAATAGCGCCAAATATTTTTTGGCGGAAAATATATAAATAGAGCCAATTTAATGCCGCAAATATTTGCACCAAATATTTGCGCCAAATATTTGCACCAAATAATTGCGCCAAATATTTGCACCAAATAATTGCGCCAAATACTTGCGCCTAATAATAGCGTCAAATAATAGCGCCATATAAATCGCCAAATATTTCTGGGCGCCAAATATTCATAATACCGCCAAACAATAGCGCCAAATAATAGCACCAATTATAGCATCAAATTATGGAGCATATAATCGTGCCAATATTTGGCGCTATTAATTCACGCCAAATTATAGAACCAATATTTAAACATTCAATAATCGCACCAATAAAAGCTCCATTAACAACACCAATAATCGTGCCAATAATAGCGCCAATATATTCATAGCACCATTTAATAGCACCAAATAATAGCCCCATATAATAGCGCAAAATATTAGCACCATATAATAGCGCCAAATCATAGGGCAATATAATATGCCAAATATAATAGCGCCAAATAATAGCGCCAATATAATTTCACCAAATATTAGTGTCATATAATAGCCACATATAATAGCGCAAATCATAGCGCCATATAATAGCGCCAAATATAATAACACCAAATAATAGCGCCAATATATCGCGTCAATAATAGCGCCAATATATTTATAGCGCCATTCAATAGGGCCAAACAATAGAACCATAAAATACCGCCAACTATTAGCGCCATATAATAGCGCTATATAATAGCACCATATAATAACGCCAAATAATAGTGCCATATAATAGCGCCAATTATAATAGCGGCACATAATAGCGTCAGATAATAGTGCCAAATAATATCGCCAAATAATAGTACCAAATATTTGGCACCAAATATTCATAATAGCGCTAAATAATAGCGTCAAATTATGGCGCCAATATTCGCGCCAATATTTGGTGCTATTATTTTGTGCTAAATAATAGCGCTAATATTTAAACATTCAATAATAGAGCCAATAAAATCACCAATAACAGCACCAATAATTGCGCCAATATATAGAACAAATAATAGTGCCAATATATTCATAGCGCCATTTAATAGCGCCAAACAATAGCGCCATATAATAGCGCCAAATATTAGCGCCATATAATAGTGCCATATAATAGCGCCATATAATAGCGTCAAATAATAGCGCCATATAATAGCGCCAAATATAATAGCACCAAATAATAGCGCCAATATATATCCCCAATAATGGTGCCATTATGTTCATAGCGTCATTTAATAGGGCCAAATAATAGCGCCATATAATAGCGACAAATATTAGTGCCATATAATAGCGCCAAATATTAGCGCCATATAATAGTGCCAAATAATAGCGCCATATAATAGCGTCAAATATAATAGCGCCAAATAATAGTGCCAAATAATACCGCCAAATAATATCGCCAAATAATAGCACCAAATATTTGGCGCCAAATATTCATAACAGCGCCAAATAATAGCGCCAAATAATAGCAGAAATAATAGCGCCAAATAATAGAGCCAAATATTCATAATAGCGCCAAATATTTGGCGCCATATATTCATTGTAGCGCCAAATATTTTTTGGCGCAAAATATTCATAATAGCGCCAAATAATAATGCCAAATTATAACGCTAATAAAAGCACCAAATAATAGCGCTAATATTTAACGCCAATATTTGGCACCAATAATATTTGGCGCCAATATTTGGCGCCAGTATTTGGCGCTATTATTTGGCACCAAATAACAGCACCAATATTTTAACATTCAATAATAGCGCCAAATATTCATAACAGCGCCAATATTTTAACATTCAATATATTTTCAGTGTTATTTTAACATTCAATATAATAGTGCAAATTATATTTTCTGTGTTATTTTAATATTCATAATAGTGCCAATAATTTAATAGCGCCAATATTTTAATAGCGCTAATAATAACGCCAAATAATAGCGCCAAATATTATTTTTCACCAAATAATAGCGCCAAATATTATGTTACGCGAAAAAATAGTGCTAATATTTTAACATTAATTAATAGCGCCAAATATTCATAATAGCACCAATATATTAATAGCAGCAAATAATTGCGCCTAACAACTGCGCCAAATAATAACGCCATATAATAGTGCCAAATATTTTTAGGTGCCAAATATTTTTAGGCGCCAAATATTCATAATAGCGCTAAAAAATAGCGCCAAAAAATAGCACCATATAATAGCGCCAATAATAGCGCCAAATAATAGCGCCAATAATAGCGCCAATATATTCATAGCGCCAAATAATTGCGCCAATATATTCATAATAGCGCCAATATATAATAGCACTAAATAATAGCACCAATATATTCATAATAGTGCCAATAATAGCGCCAATAATAACGCTAATATATTCATAGCGCCATTTATTCATAATAGCGCCAATATATTTACAGCGCAAAATAATTACGCCTAATAATAGCACCAAATAATTGCGCCAAATAATTTCACCAAATAAATGCGCAAAATAATTGCACCTAATAACAACGCTAAATAATAGCGCCATATAATAGCGCCAAATATTTTTTGGCAAAAAATATATAAATAACGCCAATATATTGCACCAAATAATTGCGCCAAATAATTGCGTCAAATTATAGCGCCTAATAATAGCGCCATATAATTGGGCCATATATTTTTTGGCGCCAAATATTCATAATGGTGCCAAATAATGGCGCCAAATAATAGCGCCAAATAATAGATCTAATAATGGCATCAAATTATGGCGCCAATAATAGCGCCAATATTTAAACATTCAATAATAGTGCCAATAAAAGCACCAATAATTGCTCCAATGATAGCACGAATGATAGCGCCAATATATAGCGCCAATATATTCATAGAGGCATTTAATAGCACCAAATAATGGCGCCATATAATATCGCCAAATATTAGCCCCATATAATAGTACAATATAATTGCGCCAAATAATAGCGTCATATAATAGCGCCAATATATTCATAGCACCATTTCATAGGGCCAAATAATAGCACCATATAATAGCGCCAAATATTAACGCCATATAATTGCGCCATATAATTGCGCCAAATAATAGCGTCATATAATAGCGCTAAATATAATAGCGCCAAATAATAGCACCAAATAATAGCGCTAAATAATATCACCAAATAATAGCGCCAAATAATAGTGCCAAATATTCATAATAGCGCCAAATATTTGGCACCATATATTCATAGTAGCGCCAAATATTTTTTGGCGCCAAATATCCATAATAGCGCCAAATAATAGCGCCAAATTATAGTGCCAATAAAAGCGCCAAATAATAGCGCCAATATTTGGTGCCAATATTTGGCACCAATAATATTTGGCGCCAATATTTGGCACCAATAATATTTGGCGCCAATATTTGGCGCCAATATTTGTTGCTATTATTTGGCGCCAAATAATAGCGCCAATATTTTAACATTCAATAATAGCGCCAAATATTCATAATAGCGCCAATATTTTAAAATTTAATATATTTTCAGTGTTATTTTAACATTCCATATAATAGAGCCAAATATATTTTCAGTGTTATTTTAATATTCATAATTGTGCCAATATTTTAATAGCACCAATAATAGCGCCAAATAAGAGCGCCAAATATTATTTGGCGCCAAATAATCGCGCATAATAATAGCGCCAAAAAATAGCGCCAATATTTTAACCTTCATTAATAGCGCCAAATATTCATAATAGAGCCAATATATTAATAGCGGCAAATAATTGTGCCTAATAATAGCACAAAATAATTGCGCCAAATATTTTTTAGCACTAAATATTCATAATAGAGCCAAAAAATAGCGCAAAAAATAGCGCCATATAATAGCGCCAATAATAGTGCAAAATAATAGCACCAATATATTCATAGCGCCATTTAATAAGGCCAAATAATAGCGTCATAAAGTAGCGCCAAATATTAGCGCCATATAATAGCACTATATAATAGCGCCATATAATGATGCCAAATAATTGTGCCATATAATAGCCCCAATTATAATAGCGGCACATAATAGCGTCAGATAATATCGCCAAATAATATCACCAAATAATAGCACCAAATATTTGGGGCCAAATATTCATAATAGCGCCAAACAATAGCATCACATTATGGCGTCAATAATCGCACCAATATTTGGCGCTATTATTTTGCGCTAAATAATAGCGCCAATATTTAAACATTCAATAATAGCACCAATAAAAGCACCAATAATAGCACCAATAATAGCGCAAATAATAGCGCCAATATATAGCATCAATAATAGTGCCAATATATTCATAGTGTCATTTAATAGCGCCAAACAATAGCGCCGTATAATAGAGCCAAATATTAGTGCCATATAATAGTGCCATATAATAGCGCCATATAATAGTGCCAAATAATAGCGCCATATAATAGTGCCAAATATAATAGTGCCAAATAATAGCGCCAATATATATCCCCAATAATAGCGCCAATATATTCATAGCGTCATTTAATAGGGCCAAATAATAGCATCATATAATAGCGACAAATATTAGCGCCATATAATAGTTCCAAATATTAGTGCCATATAATAGCACCAAATAATAGCACCATATAATAGCTCCAAATATAATAGCGCCAAATAATAGTGCCAAATAATAGCGCCAAATAATATCGCCAAATAATAGCACCAAATATTTGGCGCCAAATATTCATAATAGCGCCAAATAATAACGCCAATAATAGCGCCAAATAATAGAGCCCAATATTCATAATAGCGCCAAATATTTGGCGCCATATATTCATTGTAGCGCCAAATATTTATTGGCGCCAAATATTCATAATAGCGCTAAATTATAACGCCAAATTATAACGCCAAATATTCACAATAGCGCCAAAAAATAGCGCCAAAAAATATCACCATAAATAGCGCCAATAATAGCGCCAAATAATAGAGCCAATAATAGCGCCAATATATTCATAGCGCCAAATAATAGTGCGAATATATTCATAATAGCACCAATATATAATAGCGCCAAATAATAGCACCAATATATTCATAATAGTTCCAATAATAGCGCCAATAATAACTCCAATATATTCATAGCGCCATTTATTCATAATAGCACCAATATATTTATAGCACAAAATAATTGCGCCTAATAATAGCGCAAAAAAATAGCGCCAAATAATTGTGCCAAATAATTGCACCAAATAAATGTGCAAAATAATTGCACCTAATAACAGCGCCAAATAATAGCACCATATAATAGTGCCAAATATTTTTTGGCACAAAATATAAAAATAACGCTAATATATTGCGCCAAATAATTGTGCCAAATAATTGCACCAAATTATTGCGCCTAATAATAGCACCAAATAATAGCGCCCTATAATTGGGCCATATATTTTTTGGTGCCAAATATTCATAATGGCGCCAAATAATAGCGCCAAATAATAGAGCCAATAATAGCGTCAAATTATAGCGCCAATAATCGCAGCAATATTTGGCACCAATCTTTGGCGCCAAATAATAGCGCTAATATTTAAACATTAAATAATAGCACCAATAAAATCGCGAATAATTGCACCAATGTTAGCGCCAATGATAGCGCCGATATATAGCGCCAATATATTCATAGATCCATTTAATAGCACCAAATAATGGCGCCATATAATAACGTCATATAATAGTGCCAATATATTCATAGCGCCATTCCATAGGGCCAAATAATAGCACCATATAATAGCGCCAAATATTAACACCATATAATAGCGCCATATAATAGCGCCAAATAATAGGGCCATATAATAGCGCCAAATATAATAGCACCAAATAATAGCACCAAATAATAGTACTAAATAATATCACCAAATAATAGCGCCAAATATTTGGTGCCAAATATTCATAATAGCACCAAATATTTGGCGCCATATATTCATAGTAGCGCCAAATATTTTTTGGCGCCAAATATCCATAATAGCGCCAAATAATAACGCCAAATTATAGCGCTAATAAAAGCACCAAATAATACCGCCAATATTTGGCGCCAATAATATTTGGCGCCAATATTTGGCACCAATAATATTTGGCGCCAATATTTGGTGCTATTATTTGGCGCCAAATAATAGCGCCAATATTTTAACATTCAATAATTGCCCCAAATATTCACAATAGCGCCAATATTTTAACATTCAATATATTTTCAGTGTTATTTTAACATTCCATATAATAGAGCCAAATATATTTTCAGTGTTATTTTAATATTTATAATTGTGCCAATATTTTAATAGCGCCAATAATAGCACCAAAAAAGAGTGCCAAATATTATTTGGCGCCAAATAATTGGGCATAATAATAGCGCCAAAAAATAGCACCAATATTTTAACCTTCATTAATAGTGCCAAATATTCATAATAGCACCATATAATAGCGCCAAATAATCACGCCAATATATAGCGCTAATATATTCATAGCGCCATTTAATAGGGCCAAATAATAGCATCATATAATAGCGCCATATAATAGCGCCATATAATAGCGCCAAATAATAGCGCCATATAATACCGCCAAATAACAGTGCCAAATAATAGCGCTAAATAATATCGTCAAATAATAGCACCAAATATTTGGCACCAAATATTCATAATAGCGCCAAATAATAGGGCCAATAATAGCGCCAAATAATATCGCCAAAAAATAGCCCCAAATATTTGGCGCCAAATATTCATAATAGTGCCAAATAATAGCGCCAAATATTCATAATAGTGCCAAATATTTAGCGCCATATATTCATAGTAGCCCCAAATAATAGCGCCAATATTTGGCACCAATAATATTTGGCACCAATATATGTCACCAATAATATTTGCCGCCAATATTTGGTGTTATTATTTGGCGCCAAATAAGAGCGCCAATATTTTAACATTCAATAATAGCGCCAAATACTCATAATAGCGCCAATATTTTAACATTCAATATATTTTCAGTGTTATTTTAACATTCCATATAATATAGCCAAATATATTTTCAGTGTCATTTTAATATTCATAATTGTGCCAATATTTTAATAGCGCCAATAATAGCGACAAATAATAGCGCCAAATATTATTTGGCGCCAAATAATTTCTCAAAATAATAGCGCCAAAAAATAGAGCCAATATTTTAACCTTCATTAATAGCGCCAAATATTAATAATAGCACCAATATATTAATAGCGGTAAATAATTGTGCCTAATAATAGCACCAAATAATAGCGCAAAATAATTGCGCCAAATATTTTTTGGCGCCAAATGTTCATAATAGAGCAAAAAAATAGCGCAAAAAATAGCGCCATATAATAGCGCCAATCATAGCGCCAAATAATAGCGTCAATAATAGCGCCAATATATTCATAGCACCAATATATTGATAATAGCGCCAATATATTATAGCACCAAATAGTAGCGCCAATATATTCATAATATTACCAATAATAGCGCCAATAATAGCGCTAATATATTCATAGCGCCATTAATTCATAATAGCGCTAAGATATTTATAGCGCCAAATAATTACTCCTAATAATAGTGCCAAATAATTGCGCCAAATAATTAATCCAAATAATAGTGCCAATATTTTAACATTCATTAATAGCGCAAAATATTCAAAATATCGCCAATATATTAATAGCACCAAATAATAGCGCCAAATAATAGCGCCAAATAAGTGCACCAAATATTTAAAACAAATAACTGTGCCAAATAATAGCTCCAAAAAATAGCACCATATAATAGTGACAAATATTTTTTGGCACCAAAAATTCATAATAGCGCCAAATAATAGCGCCAAATAAAAGTGCCAATAATAGCGTCAAATTATAGTGCCAATAATAGCACCAATATATTCATATTGTCAAATAATAGCGTCAATATATTCATAATAGCGCCAATATATAATACCGTTAGATAATACCACCAATATATTCATAATAGTGCCAATAATAGCGCCATTTATTTGTAATATCGCCAATATATTTATAGCGCAAAATAATTGCGCCTAATAATAATGTCAAATAATAGCGCCAAATAATTACGCCAAATAATTGCGCCAAATAATTGCGTCAAATAATTGGGCAAAAAAATTGCGCCTAATAACAACGCCAAATAATAGCGGCATATAATAGCGCCAAATATTTTTTGGCAGAAAACATATAAATAGGGCCAATTTATTGCCCCAAATAATTGCACCAAATAATTGTGCCAAATACTTGCGCCTAATAATAGCGCCAAATAATAGCGCAATATAAAAGCGCCAAATATTTTTTGGCGCTAAATATTCATAATAGCGCCAAATAATAGCACCAATAATAGCATCAAATTATGGTGCCAATAATAGCGCCAATATTTTGTGCTATTATTTTGCGCAAAATTATAGCACCAATATTTAAACATTCAATAATTGCGCCAATAAAATCGCCAATAACAGCACCAATAATAGCGCCAATATATTTATAGCGCCATTTAATAGCGTTAAATAATTGCACCATAAAATAGCGCTAATATTAGCGCCATAAAATAGCCCCAATAATAGCGCAAATCATAGCGCCATATAATAGCGCTAAATATAATAGTGTCAAATAATAGCGCTAGTTTATCGCGCCAATATATTCATAGCGCCATTTGAAAGGGCAAAATAATAGCGCCATAAAATAGTGCCAAATTATAGCGCCAAATATTAGCACCATATAATAGTGCTATACAATAGCGCAATATAATAATGCCAAATAATGGCGCCATATTATAGCACCAAATATAATAGCGGCACATAATAGCGTCAGATAATAGCGCCAAATAATATCACCAAATAATAGAACAAAATATTTGGTGCCAAATATTCATAATAGCGCCAAATAATAGCGCAAATAATAGCGCCAAATAATAGAGCCAAATATTCATAATAGCACTAAATATTTGGCGCCAATAAAAGCACCAAATAATAGCGCCAATATTTTAACATTCAATATTAGCGCCAAATATTCATAATAACGCCAATATTTTAACATTCAATTTATTTTCAGTGTTATTTTAACATTCAATATAATAGCGCCAAACATATTTTCAGTGTTATTTTAATATTCATAATAGCGCCAATATTTTAATAGCACCAATATTTTAATAGCGCCAATAATAGCGCCAAACTTTGAATCCAAATATTATTTGGCGCTAAATAATAGCACCAATATTTTAACATTCATTAATAGTGCCAAATATTCATAAGAGTGAAAATATATTAATAGCGGCATATAAATCCACCTCATAATAGTGCCATATAATAGCTCCATATATTAGCGCCATATAATAGCGCCAAATATTTTTTGGCGCCAAATATTCATAATAGAGCCAAAAAATTGCGCAAAAAATAGCGCTAAAATAGTGCCAAAAAATAGTGCCATATAATAGCGCCAATAATAGCACCAAATAATAGTGTCAATATATTTATAGCGCCAAATAATAACGCCAATATATTTATAATAGCGCCAATAAATAATAGCGCCAAAAAATAGCGCCAGTATATTCATAATAGTGCCAATATTTGCCCCAATATATCCATAGATCCATTTATTCATAATAGCGCCAATATATTTCTAGTGCCAAATAATTGCGCCCAATAATAGCGCCAAATAATATCACCAAATAATAGCAGAAAATAATTGTACCAAATAATAGCGCCAATATTTTAAAATTCATTAATAGCACCAAATATTCATAATAGCGCCAATATATTAATAGCGCCAAATAATTGCACATAATAATAGCACCAAATAATAGCGCCAAATAATTGCGCCAAATAATTGCACCAAATAACTACGCCAAATAATAGCGCCAAATAATACCGCCAAATAATAGTGCCATATAATGGCACCAAATATTTTTTGGCACCAAAAATTCATAATAGCGCCAAAAAATAGCGCCAAATAATAGCGCCAATAATGGCGCCAATATATTCATAATAGCGCCAATATATAATAGCGCCAATATATTCATAATAGCACCAATATATAATAGCGCCAAATAATTGCACCTATATATTCATAATTGGGCCAATAATAATGCCAATATATTCATAGCTCCATTTATTCATAATAGCGCAACTAAATTTATAGCGAAAAATAATAGCGCCAAATAATAGCGCTAAATAAAAGCTCCAAATAATACCGCCAAATAATTGCACCAAATTACGGCGCCAAATAATTGCACCTAATAACAACGCCAAATAATAGCGCCATATAATCGCGCCAAATATTTTTTGGCGCAAAATATATAAATAGCGCCAACATATTGCGTCAAATAATTGTGCCAAATAATTACGCCAAATAATAGCGCCATATAATAGCGCCAAATAATAGCACCAATAATAGCGTCCAATTATGGTTCCAATAATCATGCCAATATTTGGCGCTATTATTTTGCGCCAAATAATAGCGCCAATATTTAAACATTCAATAATAGCACAAATAAAAGCGCCAATAATAGCACCAATAATTGCGCCATTATATAGCGCCAATATATTGTTAGCGTCATTTAATAGCGCCAAATAATAGCACCATATAATAGCGCCAAATATTGGCGCCATATAATAGCACCATATAATAGGGCCATATAATAGGGCCAAATAATAGCGTCATATAGTAGCGCCATATATAATAGCACCAAATACTAGCGCCAAAATGTAGCTACAATAATATCACCAGTATATTCATAGCCCCATTTAATAGGGCCAAATAATAGCGCCAATAATAGCGCCAATATATTCATAGTGCCAAATAATTGCGCCAACATATTCATAATACCGCCAATATATAATAGCGCCAATAATAGCACCAATATATTCATAATAGTTCAAATAATAGCACCAATATATTCATAGCGCCATTTATTAATAATAGTGCCAATATATTTATAGCGCAAAATAATTACACCAAATAATAGCGCCAAATAATAGCGCCAAATAATAGCGCCAAATAATTGCGTCAAATAATTGCGCCAAATAATTGCGCAAAATAATTGCGTCTAATAACAGCGCCAAATAATACCACCATATAATAGGGCCACATATTTTTTGTCATAATATATATAAATAGCGCCAATATATTGCCCCAAATAATTGCGCCAAATAATTGCGCCAAATAATTGCGCCTAATAATAGCGCCATATAATAGCGTCATATAATAGCGACAAATATTTTTTTTTGCCAAATATTCATAATAGCGCCAAATAATTGCGCCAAATAATAGAATCAAATAATAGAGCCAATAATAGCGTCAAATTATGGCACCAATAATCGCGCCAATATTTGGCTCCAATATTTGACGCCAAATAATAGCACCAATATTGAAACATTCAATAATAGCGCCAATAAAAGATCCAATAATAGCACTAATGATAGCACCAATATATCGCGCCAATAATAGCACGAATATATTCAGAGCGCCATTTAATAGCACCTAATAATGACACCATATATTAGCGCCAAATATTAGCACCATATATTAGCGCCAAATAATAGCACAATATAATAGCGCCAAATAATCACGCCAATATATTCATAGCGCCAAATATAATAGTGCCAAATAATAGCGCCAAATAATAGTGCTAAATAATAGCGCCAAATAATAGCGCCAAATATCTGGTGGCAAATATTCATAATAGCGCCAAATAATAGCGCCAAAAATAGCGCTAAATGATATCATCAAATAATAGTGCCAATATATTAATAACACCAAATAATTGCATCTAATAATAGCGCCAAAAAATAGCGCCAAATAACTACGCCAAATAATATTGCCAAATAATAGCGCCAAATAATAGCGCCAAATAATAGCGTCATATAATAGCGCCAAATATTTTTTGCGCCAAATATTCATAATAACGCCAAAAAATAGCGCCAAAAAATAGCACCCAAAAATAGCACAAATTAATAGCACCAAATAATAGCTCCAAAAAATAGCACTAATAATAGCGCCAATATATTCGTAGCTCCAAATAAGAGCGCCATACAATTGCGCCAAATAATTTCCCCAAATATTTGCGCCAAATAACTGCGCCAAATAATTGTTCCAATATATTCATAGTGCCAAATAATAGCTCCAATATATTAATAATAGTGCCAATTTATAATAGCGCCAATATATTCATAATAGTACCAATAATAGTGCCAATATATTCATAGCGCCAATTATTCATAATAGCGCCTATATATTTATAGCGCAAAAGAATTGCGCCTAATAATAGCGCCAAATAATAGCGCTAAATAGTTGTGCCCAATAATTGTGCCAAATAATTGCGTCAAATAATTATGCAAAATAATTGCACCTAATAACAGCGCCAAATAATAGCTCCATATAATAGCGCCAAATATTTTTTGGCGCAAAATATATAAAGGGCACCAATATATTGCACCAAATAATTGCACCAAATAATTGTGCCTAATAATAGCGCCAAATATTTTTTGGCGCCAAATATTCATAACAGCGCCAAATAACA
Source organism: Viscum album (assembly GCA_963277665.1). Taxonomy (NCBI): domain Eukaryota; kingdom Viridiplantae; phylum Streptophyta; class Magnoliopsida; order Santalales; family Viscaceae; genus Viscum; species Viscum album. The sequence continues at coordinate 903,568,700 of OY728127.1, forward strand.
GCGCCAAATAATAGCGCCAATAATAGCGTCAAATTATGGAATCTATAATAGCACCAATATTTGGCGTTAATATTTGGCGCCAATATTTTGGGCCAAATAATAACGCCAATATTTAAACATTCAATAATCACACTAATAAAAGCGCCAATAACTGCAGAAATAATAGCGCACATAATGGCGCCAATAATAGTGCCAATATATTCATAGCTCCACTTAATAGCGCCAAATAATAGCACCATATAATAGCGCCAAATATTGGCGCCATATAATAGCGCCATATAATAACGCCAAATAATAGGGCCATATAATAGCGCCAAATAATCCCGCCAATATATAGGGCCAATAATAGCGCTAATATATTTATAGCACCATTTAATTGGGCCAAATTGTAGCGCCATATAATAGCGCCAAATATTAGGGCCATATAATAGCGCCATATAATAGCGTCAAATAATAACGCCAAATATAATAGCGCCAAATAATAGCGCCAAATAATAGCACCAAATAATATCACCAAATAATAGTGCCAAATATTTGGCGCCAAATATTCATAATAGCGCCAAATAATTGGGCCAATAATAGCGCCAAATAATAGAGCCAAATATTCATAATAGCGCCAATTATTTGGCGCCATATATTCATAATAGTGCCAAATATTTTTTGGCGCCAAATATTTATAATAGAGGCAAATTATAGCTCCAATAAAAGCGCCAAATAATAGCGTCAATATTTGGCGCCAATAATATTTGGTGCAAATATTTGGCGCTATTATTTAGCGCCAAATAATAGCGCCAATATTTTAACATTCAATAATAGCACCAAATATTCATAATAGCGCCAATATTTTAACATTCAATATATTTTCAATGTTATTTTAACATTCAATATAATAGCACCAAATATATTTTCAGTGTTATTTTAATATTAATAATAGTGCCAATATTTTAATAGCACCAATATTTTAATAGTGCTAATAATAGTGCTAAATAATAGTGCCAAAATTTTAACATTCATTAATAGCAACAAATATTCATAATAGTTCCAATATATTAATAGCTGCATATAATTGCGCCTTATAATAGCACCAAATAATACCGCCAAATAATTGCGCCAAATAATTGCGCCAAATAAGAGTGCCAAATAACAGCGCCAAATAATAGCGCCATATAACAGCGCCAAATATTTTTTGGCTTAGAATATTTAAATAGCGCCAATATATTCATAGTGCCAAATAATAGCGCCAAATAATAGCGCTAAATAATTGCGCCAAATAATTATTCCAAATAAGAGCGCCAAATAATTGCGACAAATAACAGCACCAAATAACAGTGCCATATAATAGCGCCAAATATTTTTTGGCTCAAAATATATAAAAAGCACCAATATATTCATAGCTCCAAATAATTATGCCAAATAATTGCGCCTAACAATAGCGCCAAATAATAATGTCAAATAATTGCGCCAAATAATAGCGCCAATATATAGCGCCAATAATAGTGCCAACATATTCATAGCGCCATTTAATAGCGCCAAATAATAGTGCGATATAATAGCGCCAAATATTAGCGCCATATAATAGGGCCATATAATAGCGTCATATAATAGCGTCAAATAATAGCGCCATATAATAGCGCCAAATATAATAGCACCAATATATATCCCCAATAATAGCACCAATATATTCATAAAACCATTTAATTGGGCCAAATAATAGCGCCATATAATAGCTGCAAATATTAGCGCCATATAATAGCGCCAAATATTAGATCCATATAATAGCTCCAAATAATAGCGCCATATAATAGCGCCAAATATAATAGCGCCAAATAATAGTTCCAAATAATAGCGCCAAAAAATATCGCCAAATAATAGCACCAAATAGTTGGTGCCAAATATTTATAATAGTGCTAAATAATAGATCCAAATAATAGCGCCAATAATAGCACCAAATAATAGAGCCAAATATTCATTATAGCACCAAATATTTGGCGCCGCCAAATATTCATAATAGCGCCAAATAATAATGCCAAATTATAACACCAATAAAAGTGGCAAATAATAGCACCAATGATAGCGCCAATATTTGGCACCAATAATATTTGGCGCCAGTATTTTGCGCTATTATTTGGTGCCAAATAATAGCGCTAATATTTTAACATTCAATAATAGCGCCAAATATTCATAACAGCGCCAATATTTTAACATTCAATATATTTTTAGTGTTATTTTAACATTCAATATAATAGCGCCAAATATATTTTCAGTGTTATTTTAATATTCATAATAGCGCCAATATTTTAATAGCGCCAATTTTTTAATAGCGCCAATAATAGCACCAATAATAGCGCCAAATATTATTTTTCACCAAATAACAGTGCCAAATATTATTTTGTGCCAAAAAATAGTGCTAATATTTTAACATTAATTAATAGCGCCAAATATTCATAATAGCGTCAATATATTAATAGCGGCAAATAACTGCGCCAAATAATAGCACCAAATAATAGCGCCATATAATATCACCAAATATTTTTAGGTGCCAAATATTCATAATAGCACAAAAAAACAGCACCATATAATAGCGCCAATAATAGCGCCAAATAATTGCGCCAATAATAGCGCCAATATATTCATAGCGCCAAATAATCCGCCAATATATACATAATAGCGCCAATATATAATAGCGCCAAATAATAGCACCAATATATTCATAATAGTGCCAATAATAGCGCCAATATATTCATAGCGCCATTTATTTATAATAGCGCCAATATATTTATAGCACAAAATAATTGCGCCAAATATTATCGCCAAATAATAGCGCCAAATAATAGCGCCAAATGTTTGCGCCAAATAATTGCGCCAAATAATTGCACCAAATAATTGCGCAAAATAATTGCTTCTTATAGCAGTGCCAAATAATAGCGCCATAAAATAGCACCAAATATTTTTTGGCGCAAAATATATAAATAGTGCCAATATATTGCGCCAAATAATTACGCCAAATAATTGCGCCAAATTATTGCACCTAATAATAGCACCAAATAATAGCGCCATATAATAGAGCCAAATATTTTTTGGTGCCAAATATTCATAATAGCGACAAATAATGGCGCCAAATAATTGCGTCAAATAATAGAGCCAATAATAGCATCAAATTATGATGCCAATAATCGTGCCAATATTTAAAAATTCAATAATAGTGCCAATAAAAACACCAATAATAGCACCAATGATAGCGCCAATAATAGCGCCAATATATAGCACCAATATATAGTGCGAATAATAGTGCCAAATATATTAATAGCACCAAATAAGTGGGCCAAATAATTGCGCCAAATAATAGCACCAAATAAGTCCGCCAAATATTTGATCCAAATAACTGCGCCAAATAATAGCGGCAAAAAAAAGCACCATATAATAGCACCAAAATATTTTTTGGCGCCAAATATTCATAATAGCGCCAAATAATAGTGCCAAATAATAGCGCCAATAATAGCATCAAATTATGGAGCCAATAATAGCACCAATATATTCATAGTGCCAAATAATTGCGCCAATATATTCATAGTAGCACCAATATATAATAGCGCCAAATAATAGCGCCAATATATTCATAATAGTGCCCATAATAGCACCAATATATTCATAGCGCCATTTATTCATAATAGCGCCAATATATTTATAGGGCAAAATAATTGCGCCTAATAATAGCCTCAAATTTGAGCGGCAAATAATTACGCCAAATAATTGCGCAAAATAATTGCGCCTAATAACAACGCCAAATAATAGCGGCATATAATAGCGCCAAATATTTTTTGGCAGAAAATATATAAATAGCGCCAATTTATTGCGCCAAATAATTGCGCCAAATACTTGCTCCTAATAATTGCGCCAAATAATAGCGCCATATAAAAGCGCAAAATATTTTTTGGCACCAAATATTCATAATACCGCCAAATAATAGCGCTAAATAATAGCACCAATAATAGCATCAAATTATGGCACCAATAATCACGCCAATATTTTGCACTATTATTTTGCGCCAAATTATAGCACCAATATTTAAACATTCAATAAGAGGGCCAATAAAAGCGCCAATAACAGCACCAATAAAAGTGCCAATAATAGTGCCAATATATTCATAGCACCATCTAATAGCGCCAAATAATAGCACCATATAATAGCAACAAATATTAGTGCCATATAATAGCCCCATATAATAGCGCAAATAATAGCACCATATAATAGAGCCAAATATAATATCACCAAATAATCGCGCCAAATATTATTTGACAAAAAATAATAGCGACAAATAATAGCGCCAAAAAATACCACCAATATTTTATCATTCAATAATAGCACCAAATATTCATAATAGTTCCAATATATTAATAGCGGCAAATAATTGAGCCTAATAATAGCACCAAATAATAGCGGTAAATAATTGTGCCAAATTACTGCTCCAAATAACTGCGCCAAATAATAGTGCCATATAATAGCGCCAAATATATTTGGGCGCCGAATATTTTTTGTCTCCAAAAATTCATAATAGTGCCAAAAAATAGCACCAAAAAATAGCACCATATAATAGCGCAATATAATAGCACCAAATATTCATAATAGCACCAAATAATAGCGCCAAATAATAGCACCAATAATAGCGTCAAATTATGCCGCCAATAATCGCACCAACATTTGGCACCAATTTTTGGCGCCAATATTTGGCGCTATTATTTCACGCCAAATAATAGTGCCAATATTTAAACATTCTATAATAGCGCCAATAAAATTGCCAATAACAGCACCAATAATAGCGCCATTATATAGCGCCAATAATAGCGCCAATATATTCATAGCGCCATTTAATAGCGCCAAATAATAGCGCCATATAATAGCGCCAAATATTGGTGCCATATAATAGCCCCATATAATAACGCCAAATAATAGGGCCATATAGTAGCACCAAATATAATAGCACCAAATAATAGCACCAATATATAGCGGCCATAATATCGCCGATATATTCATAGCACCATTTAATGGGGCCAAATAACAGCGCCATATAATAGCGCCAAATATTAGCGCCATATAATCACGTGATATAATAGCGCCATAAAATAGATCCAAATAATAGCGCCATATAATAGCACCAAATATAATAGCACCAAATAATAGCGCCAAATAATTTCGCCAAATAATAGCGCCATATATTCATAGTAGCGCCATGTCACGACCCGTCCTCGGGGCCCGTGCCGTGACTACCCAAAGCCCGCCTTCCATAGGCTAGGGGCTGGCGACTAGCACCAAGGCGTAAATCCCAACAAAAAGGGAAGGAATTGCCTTTGAAATGAAAACAAGCACCACAGAGTAAGCAAGCGGAAAAGTTAACACTAAGAAAAAACTGTAACAAGCTGTGCTGAAAGTAAAAGGGGCCGGAAATACAAGCCCAACTGTAAAGTACAACTGAAAGGAAAAACAACAACTGAAAGGAAAAGCCGCAGCGTCGAGCCGTCCTCTAGATGTCCCACCTGAAGGGTGGGTACAGATAGCCTCCACTGCTCCTCGGGTCCACCTGACCGCTCCGAGTACGTCCCGCCCAGTGGTCCACCTCCAGGTACCGTCCTGCTCCGCACGCCACCACCACGGTCAGTGTTGTCCGTCTTCTGCAACCAACACCACGAATTGTGGGCATAGCCCGTGTAGGGGTGAGTATAAGCTACTCAGTAGGGACCCCGAGACCCCCGAAGGTCTCCCGAAATCTACAAAGGATAATCCACAAAGGAAAGGTACAATGACGAAGTAACATCTGACACGGCTTAGGTATATGCCCATACATATACCTAAGTCATCAATTTCCGTTCGGCTCTAACGTCCGAGCCCAAGCACAACCCAGTCCACACGGGAAAGCAAACATATACCCACACAGGATAGCACAACACAATCCACAAAGGAGAGTAAACAGTAAATCCACACAGGATAGCTCAACACAATCCACAAAGGAGAGTAAACAGTAAATCCACACAGGATAGCTCAACACAATCCACAAAGTAGAGTAAACAGTAAATCCACACAGGATAGCTCAACACAATCCACAAAGGAGAGTAAACAGTAAATCCACACAGGATAGCTCAACACAATCCACAAAGGAGAGTAAACAGTAAATCCACACAGGATAGCTCAACACAGGTATACTTCTTCGGATGACGATAAAGATGATCACTGATCCATTTAAGTCGTCGAACCCACAAAGGATCAATAGGTACTAACCCCCGCAGTGACCCACATAGGATCGGACCCACACAGGATCGGGCCCACGCAGGACCTGTAGGCGCTGGCTCACACAGAACCGCTGAGCGCTGACCCACACAGGATCGGACCCACACAGGATCGGTAGCACTGATCCACTCAGGATCGCTGAGTGCAGTAGTCGTCGCAGTCCACTGAGGATCTCTGTACGGTCATCGTCGGAGTCCACGGAGGATCTCTGCACAGTCGTCGCTGTAGAAGAAGCAGTAGCAGCCAGCACTAGGGTTCCCGCACACAGCAAGCTCGTTCGGGAGGGTCCGCTCCACGAGCCGAGAGGCTGATACATCAACTGACACAAAGTCTGAAGTTGATGTATCCAAAAGTTCCGTATCGTCAACAGGAACTCAACGTCGCAGACGGTGCGTCAATCGGACGCCCGGTCTGAGAGTTATTGGCTTTTTCGTCCCAGGGGCCCGGTTGGTTTTTAAGGAAAAAACAACCCGACCGTACTCCACCTGCGTCCAAACCTCGGGTAGAGTATGCCAAAAGATCTGTCTCACATAGGGGAAAACAACAAAGCTGACGGCACGTCAATCGGACGTCTGTGGCTCAAGATATGAGCGTTTCCCCTCCGAAGGCCCGGTTGGTTTCGTGTACGAACCAACCCGACCAAACTCAATGTATTCCGAAACCTTGAGTGCGATATACCGAAACGACTGTCTCAATCCAAGGATCGTGTTTCCGCTGACGGCGAGTCGTTTGGAGGCCCGTAGCTCATGTTACGGGCGTTTGAACGAAAACCGTCTGAAGACGGGGGGTCTGGGCCCAGGCTCACCCGGCCCGACACCCCCCCCTGTGTCGGCCGAACCGGGTCGACCCGACCCGGCCGGTCGGACCGGCCTGGCTCGGTTCGGCCGAGCGGCCGAACGGCCTAGGCGCCGCGGGCGCTGCCCCCGCGGCCTGGTGGTGCCTCGGCCCCCCGCGTGGGGCCGCGCTGAGTCAAGGACGCAGCTTTTCCGCATCCGTGTGCACCAGACCCGCGTGGCTGCGGGTCCACAGGTGTCGCCGCCGCCACGGCGGCCTGTCCGGCGGTGCGCCGGGGCGCCGCTGCTCCCGGCTGCCGGCACCGCCACGCCGGCGACCTGCGCCGCAGGCGTGTTCCGCGGGCCACCGGGATCGCTCCGGTGGTCCGATTTTGTTCCTGTCTGCACCGCTGCTCCTCCCGGAACTCGATCTTCACTCCGGGATCATCAAACTTCCGTTGCGGCACGTTCCATCGTCGCCCGTCAAATCCGCACAAGAACGAAGAACGGCGGAGGGTTATCGGACCATGTTCGTTTGGCCCGCACGCTCCGCGTTAGATATAAACAACAGTAGGAATTAAAGTTCAACATAAGAACGCATATCCGAAACAATTTTTAATGAAATAAAATTGTTTCATAAAAACGGGTTCCATATTTGAAAGGAAACAACAATTTTAATAATTTTAAAATTGTTCACAAAACCAGTTCTTTATCTTTTTAAAGAAACAAATACGGGAATATAAAAAGAAAAGGGGGTAATTCCCAAAATAAATCCCTACCTCGTTGGTCGTCGCGCGTGAGCGTTCTTCGCGGAATTGGTCGTCGCGGATGGTTGAGTCAGCGAACTCAACACACCATGAAACAACAGATTTAATTTAATTAATTAAATCTTTGTTTTGGTTAAGAACCACGAAGGAGATAAAAAGGAAGGTCCGAGACTCTTACCTCAAGAAGCCGATCGAAGATCCTTCGTGGAGGAAGAGACGTCGCAGAAGAACGTTGTCGGCATTGCGGATCACGGCGTCGCATCGTCGATTTCCGGGTTCGGCGTTCTTCGTGTTCTTCGCGTTCTTCGTGTTCTTCACGAAGGAGGAAGAAGATACAAGGATTCTATCTCAACGAGTAATACTCCAAAAGATTTTGGTTGGTCTTATTTTATTATTATTCCAACACACGAAAACGGGTAAGTAACGACCCATCAATTCGTTGAATTAATTCAACGAAGGAAACAGCTCATTTAATTTATGAAATAAACCGCCCAATTAAATGGTCTGTTAAGAAAACAAGAAAACGCATCAGTTGACTTTTATAATGACGGGTTTTCGCGGGTACGTTACTTAGCGAAAAGAAACGGCGGGGCTCGTGCGGGCCCCACCTCACAAATATCCTACCAAGAGGGTAGGATATTTCTGGATAGCATTCTATCCAGATCAACTCAGTTTAAGACATCTTTAAGTGGCTCCAAGTCGCTTCCAAGTGACTTAAGTGAAAGAAAATAGAGTTGTCGTAAAATTATTTTATATCTTAACCTTAAGCCCGAAAATTAAAAACCACACCCGAGCAAACACACCTTCGGAAGAGGCGTTTCTAAGCGAATATCGGCGCTGTGATTTCATCGGTGCCCTCAGAATTCGATTCCGGGCACCGGTTCAAAAGTTAGAAAAACCCACTCGTCCGTTCACTGAACGTACCCGAGCCAAACTTCGGAAAATGATTCCGGGCACACCGGGCCTCAGAATCAGGTGCCGTCAAAAACTGTGCTCTTGTAAAATTCCAAAGAAAATTAAGAAAAGAAAAAAAAATCCTTGAAATTTACGGTTCTTTACATTACTCCCACCTCAGTGCTTTACGTCCCCGTAAAGATACAACATAAACTAGGGAAACAAAAGTGGGTACTGAGCACGCATCTGAGCCTCCCACTCCCAAGTGCTCTCCTGGAGGTTCCCGTGCTGCCATCTGATGCGCAGAAGAGGAATCGATCGCCCACATAGGACCCGCTCCTGTCGATCCTCTATCTCCACCGGGACCTCCGCAAAAGTCGCCCCATCATCCACGTCTATCTCCCCAAAGTCAATGATGTGCGTCGAGTCGTGCACGTATCTCCTCAGCTGAGATACGTGGAAGATGTCGTGCACCCGGTGCAACTGAGGTGGTAGAGCCAGGCGATAAGCCACCTCTCCAATCCTGCTGATGACCTGGATAGGCCCGATGAAGCGTGGAGACAACTTTCCGCCTTGGCCAAATCTCCGTAAACCACGTCGAGGTGAGACCCGCAAGAAGACGTGGTCGCCATCCTTGAACTCTAGTGGCCTCCGCCTCCTGTCAGCATATGAATTCTGCCGGATCTGAGCTGTCCTCATCCGCTCCTGGATGACCTTGACCTTCTCCGTCGAGGCCCGGACCATCTCTGGTCCCACAAGTGCTGACTCCCCAGGGTCTGTCCAGCACAAAGGAGATCTGCAAGGCCTGTCGTACAACACCTCGTATGGTGTCATCCCGATGGTGGAGTGGTATCTGTTGTTGTACGCGAACTCCACCAAGGGTAGGTGGTCCTCCCAGCTACGACCAAAGTCGAGGACACATGCGCGGATCATGTCCTCGAGAGTCAGAATGGTCCTCTCCATCTGACCATCCGTCTGAGGGTGAAAGGCGGTGCTCAGACGTAGCCGCATCCCGAATGCCTCCTACAACCCCTTCTAAAGTCGGGAAGTAAAACGTGCGTCCCAATCGGAGACGATAGTCGATGGCACACCATGAAGCCGTACAATCTCTTGAACGTAGAGACGCCCCAAGCTCTCCACTGAGCCCTGCTCTCGGATGGGTAAGAAGTGTGCCGACTTGGTGAGTCGGTCAACAATCACCCAAATGGAGTCGTGACCTCTGGAAGTACGTGGAAGTCCAGTCACGAAGTCCAAAGATATCCCGTCCCACTTCCACTCCGGGACCTCCAAGGGTTGTACCAAGCCTGCTGGTACCTGATGCTCTGCCTTCACCAGCAGGCAGGTGAGGCACCGTGAAACGAACTCTGCCACAACCTTCTTCATGCCCGGCCACCAGTGCTGTCGTCTAACGTCCTGGTACATCTTCGCCACTCAGGGATGTACCGCCAAAGGAGAAGTGTGAAACTCTCTCAGCACCTCCTCTCGTAAAGCGACTGGTACCAAGGTACGTCCTCTAAAAATGACATCGTGCTCTGCTCTAAGGGAGAAACCATCAGGTTCCTGTCCCGAGGATATCTGTGCACGCCGCGTCTCACAGTCAGTGTCTTCACGTTGTGCCTCTCTGAACCGCTATAGAATTGGAGGAGATAAGGTGAGAGACTGAAGGAAGGATGCTCCGTCCCTATCCACGAAGGATATCTGTAAGGCGGCTAGCTGCTCTGTCGCCTCCTCAAGTAGCTGGATGCTCGTCCTCCTGCTGAGGGCATCAGCTACCACGTTCCCCTTCCCAGGAGTATAAACTATCTCAAAGTCATAGTCCTGGAGGAACTTGAGCCATCGCCGCTGTCTCAGGTTCAGGTCCTTCTGAGAGAATATGTACAAGAGACTCTGGTGGTCAGAAAAGACTGTAAAGTGCTCGCCCATCAGATAGTGCCGCCATGTCTTCAGAGCGAAGATCACTGCAGCTAACTCCGGGTCATGGGTAGCGTAGTTCTGCTCATGCGGCCTCAATTGACGTGATCTGTAGGCAATCACGGCCCGCTCCTACATCAGGACACACCCGAGTTTGGTCCCTGATGCATCGCAGTAGACTACGTATCCAACTCCCTCCTCAGGCAACCTCAAGATAGGTGCGCTGGTCAATCTCTGTCTCAGCTCCTGAAAGCTCTGCTGACATCTGTCTGAACACACGAAGGGTTTCTCCTTCTTCGTCAACGCTAAGAGTGGTGTCGCAACTATGTAGAAGTCCGATACAAATCTCCGATAGTATCCGGCAAGACCCAAGAAACTCCATACCTCCGTCACGCTCTTGGGTGGCTCCCAAGCAAGCACTGCCTCGATCTTCGCGGGATCCACTGCAACTCCCGCCTCATAAATGACGTGCCCCAAGAAGTGGACCTCACGTAACCATAACTAGCAATTCGAGAGCTTTCCATAAAGCTGGTGCTCTCGGAGTGTGTCTAGTATAACACGCAAGTGGTAGGCATGCTCCTCCTCCGTCGTCGAGTACACCAAAATGTCGTCGATGAAGACCATGACAAATCGATCGAGGTATGGCTGGAAGATCCTGTTCATGAGGCTCATGAACACTGCTGGAGTGTTGGTTACGCCGAAAGGCATAACCAAGAACTCATAGTGGCCATACCAACACCTGAAGGCCGTCTTCTGCACATCCTCGTCTCGAACTCTGAGCTGATGATAGCCTGACCTGAGGTCTATCTTCGAGAACCACCGTGCTCCCTTGATCTGGTCGAAGAGATCATCAATCCTCAGTAGCGGATACTTGTTCCTCACACAGTCACAAGCTCTCGTCCTCCTTCTTGGCGAACAATATCGGGGAAGCCCAGGGTGAAACACTTGGTCGGATGAATCCCTTGCCCTGCAAGTCCTCCAACTGTACCCGTAGCTCTCGAAGCTCGGCGGGGGCCATCCGATATGCTGGAGTGGATATCGGGGCTGTCCCGGGGTACAGATCAATATAAAAGTCTACCTCTCTGCGAGGAGGTAGCCCTGGAACGTCATCGGGGAAGACATCCGCATACTGATCCGCCACAGCAGGAAAACAAGGACTCTGCACGTCAACTGCTCCAAGGATGAGGCTAGCCAACTGATGAGTGATGGGTTGTCCTCTCCTCTGCGTGAGTCCATCCTGTGCTGCTAAGACTCCCTTCTCGCCGGTGAAGGTGAACCTGCTCCCGCCGGTGCGCACACATCGCACCTTGCGCCTAATGCAGTCAATCTGAGCATGGACCGTAGATAACCAATCCATGCCCAAGATGACGTCGTAAGGCCTCGACGACACTACAAGAAGATCCTAGCCGAAGCTCTCGCCTCCTAGGGTATCCTCACACTGCCGACACTAGTGCATTATCGTCGAGTCTGCTCCCGTAGGAGTCTCTAGCCGTAAGGATCGAGCCAACAGCTCTATCGGAATCTTCGAGCTCCGAACAAAGGTAGTGGCTTTGAAAGAGTGACTCACACCTGTGTCTATCAGAACTGCAATAAGGGTGGAATAGACACAGATCGTTCCTCGAATCATCTCTGGCGCGCCGTGGTCGTAGGCCTCTGCTGCCTGGAGCTGTGCCTGTCTCTGCCCGCCAGCTCCCTGTGGTCGGGGCGGGCCTCCCGGTGGTGGTGGTGGCAGAGCCTCAAAGCGTCGCCCACCACCTACTGCTCGGCCAGCTCCACTGCCTCGTCCGCCTCCTCCCTGAGGACCGCCACGGCCGACCCTCTACCTCTGCCTGGGTGGCCCCTCCACCGTTTGCTACCCCTCGGTACGACGGGTCGGGCAGTCACGAGCCATGTGGCCCCACCCGCCGCACTCGTAGCACTGCCTGCCTCTCGGAAGACTGGCTCCGCGCTGGGTGCCCTGCACTACTGAGCCAGTGTCCCGAGGTTGTCTGCTGGAAGGTATGGTCTGCCTGGAACCCTGAGTCATCCGTCGGCTACCTGCTGCCGAAGACTCCGCCATCTGCCGCCCTGCAGTAGGTCTCGCTGTAGACTCAGCCAAGAAGCTCTCGATCAGGAGGGCTAGCTTCAGTACTCCTGCCTAGGTCGGGATGCTGAGGGAAATCAGCGATGCCCTGATCTCGTGTCTCAATCCCGGCTCGAAGGTCCGGGCCCGGAAGGAGGGGTCCCGTACCAAGTCTGTCGAATAGCGAGAAAGGTCGGTGAACCTAACCGCGTACTGGGCGACCGTCAAGCTGCCCTGCCGCAGCTGAAGAAGCTCCTGAATGCGCACCGCACGGAGGGTGGTCGGGACAAACTCTGAGCAGAAGAGGCTCTCGAAGTCCGGTCCGGTCCAGCCAGGGCGCGGCCCGGCCGGTCGGACTGGCCTGGCTCGGTTCGGCCGAGCGGCCGAACGGCCTAGGCGCCGCGGGCACTGCCTCAGCGGCCTGGTGGTGTCGCGGCCCCCTGCGTGGGGTCGTGCTGAGTCAAGGACGCGGCTTTGCTACGTTCATGTGAACCGGACCCGCGGGTGCCGTCGCCGCCGCGGCGGCCTGTCCTGCGGCGCGCCGGGGCACCGCCGCTCCCGGCTGCCGGCGCCGCCGCGCCGGCGACCCGCGCCGCCGGCATGTTCCGCGGGCCACCGGGATCGCTCCTGTGGTCCGATTTTGTTCCCGTCTACGCCGCTGCTCCTCCCGGGACTCGATCTTCACTGCGGGATCCTCAAACCTCCGTTGCGGCACGTTCCGTCGTCGCCCGTCAAATCCGCACAAGAACGAAGTACGTCGGAGGGTTGTCGGAGCGAGTTCGTTTGGCCCGCACCCTCCGCGTTAGATATAAACAACGGGAGGAATTAAAGTTCAACATATAAACGCATATCCGAAACAATTTTTAATGAAATAAAATTGTTTCATAAAAACGGGTTCCATATTTGAACGGAAACAACAATTTTAATAATTTTAAAATTGTTCACAAAACCAGTTCTTTAACTTTTTAAAGAAACAAATACGGGAATATAAAAAGAAAAGGGAGTAATTCCCAAAATAAATCCCTACCTCGTTGGTCGTTGCGCGTGAGCATTCTTCGCGGAATTGCCCATCGCGGAAGGTGGAGATCGTCGCGTCGTCGCGGAAGGGCGCCGCGTCATCACAGAACACAGCGTTGAGTCGGCGAACTCAACACACCATGAAACAACAGATTTAATTTAATTAATTAAATCCGTGTTTTGGTTAAGAACCACGAAGGAGATAAAAAGGAAGGTCCGAGACTCTTACCTCAAGCAGCCGATCGAAGATCCTTCACGGAGGAAGAGACGTCGCAGAAGAACGTTGTCGGCATTGCAGATCACGGCATCGCGTCGTCGATTTCCAGGTTCGGTGTTCTTCGCGTTTTTCGGGTTCATCGTGTTCTTCGTGAAGGAGGAAGAACATACAAGGATTCTGTCTCAACGAGTAATCCTCCAAAAGATTTTGGTTGGTATTATTTTATTATTATGCCAACACACGAAAATGGGTAAGTAACGACCCATCAATTTGTTGACTTAATTCAACGAAAGAAACAGCTCATTTAATTTACTAAATAAACCGCCCAATTAAATGGTCTGTTAAGAAAACAAGAAAACGTGTTAGTTGACTTTTATAATGACGGGTTTTCACTGGTGCGTTACTTAGCGAAAAGAAACGGCGGGGCTCGTGCGGGCCCCACCTCACAAATATCCTACCAAGAGGGTAGGATATTTCTAGATAGCATCCTATCCAGATCAACTCAGTTTAAGCTGTCTTTAAGTGGCTTCAAGTGGCTTCCAAGTGACTTAAGTGAAATAAAATAGAGTTGTCGTAAAATTATTTTATTTTTTAACCTTAAGCCCGAAAATTAAAAACCACACCCGAGCAAACGCAACTCCAGAAGAGGCGTTTATAAGTGAATACCGGCGCTGTGATTTCATCTGTGCCCTCAGAATTCGATTCCGGGCACCGGTTCAAAAGTTAGAAAAACCCGCTCGTCCGTTCACTGAACGTACCCGAGCCAAACTTCGGAAAATGATTCCGGGCACACCGGGCCTCGGAATCAGGTGCCGTCAGAAACTGTGCTCTTGTAAAATTCCAAAGAAAATTAATAAAAGAAAAAAAAAATCCTTGAAATTTACAGGTCTTTACACGCCAAATATTTTTTGGCACCAAATATTCATAATAGCGCCAAAAAATAGCACCAATAAAAGCGCCAAATAATAGCGCGAATAATTGCGCTAGTATTTGGCACCAATAATATTTGGCGCCAATATTTGGTGCTATTATTTGGCGGAAAATAATAGCACCAATATTTTAACATTCAATAATAGCGCCAAATATTTATAATAGCGCTAATATTTTACCATTCAATATACTTTCAGTGTTATTTTAACATTCAATATAGTAGCGCCAAATATATTTTCTGTGTTATTTTAATATTAATAATAGAGCCAACATTTTAATAGCGCCAATATTTTAATAGCACCAATAATAACGCCAAATAATAGCGCCAAATATTATTTGGCACCAAATAATAGCGCAAAATAATAACGCCAATATTTTAACATTCATTAATAGCGCCAAATATTCATAATAGCACTAATATATTAATAGCGGAAAATAATTGGGCCTAATAATAACGCCAAATAATTAAGCCAAATAAATGCGCCAAATATCTGCGCCAAATAATAGTGCCATATAATAGCAAAATATATTTTTTGGCGCCAAATATTCATAATAGCGCAAAAAATAGCACCAAAAAATAGCGCCAACAATAGTGCCAATAATTGCGCCAATATATTCGTAGTGCCAAATAATAACACCAATATATTCATAATAATGTCAATATATAATAGCGCCAAATAATAGCCCCAGTATATTCATCATAGTGCCAATAATAGCACCAATATATTCATAGCGCCATTTATTCATAATAGCGACAATATATTGGTAGCCCCAAATAATTGCGCCTAATAATAGCGCCAAATAATTGCGCCAAATAATAGCGCCAATATTTTAACATTCATTAATATCGCCAAATATTCATAATAGCGCCAATATATTAATAGCGCCAAATAATTGCTCCTAATAATAGCGACAAAAAATAGCGCCAAATAACTGCGCCAAATAAGAGCGCCAAATAATAGCACCAAATAATAGCGCCAGATAATAGCGTCATATGATAGCGCCAAATATTTTTTGGCATAAAATATTCATAATAACGCCAAAAAATAGTGCCAAAAAATAGCACCAACTAATAGAGACAAATAATAGCGCCAAAAAATAGCACCAATACTAGCGGCAATATATTCGTAGCGCCAAATAATAGCGCCAACATATTCATAATAGCACCAATATATAATTGCGCCTAATAATAGCGCCAAATAATAGCGCCAAATATTTGTGCCAAATAACAATGCCAAATAATAGCGCCATATAATTGCGCCAAATATTTTTTGCCACCAAATATTCATAATAGCGCCAAAAAATAGTGTCAAAAAATAGCGCCAAATAATAGCGGCAATAAAAGCGCCAAATAATAGTGTCAATATATTCATAGCGCCAATATATTCATAATAGTGCCAATTTATAATAGCGCCAAATAATAGCGCCAATATATTCATAATAGTGCCAATAATAGCGCCAATATATTTATAACACCATTTATTCATAATAGTGTCTATATATTTATAGCGCAAAAAAAATTTCACCTAATAATAGCGCCAAATAATTTCGCCAAATAATTGTGCCAAATAAGTGCGCCAAATAAGTGTGGAAAATAATTGCGCCTAATAACAACGCCAAATAATAGCTCCATATAATAGCGCCAAATATTTTTTGGCGCAAAATATATAAATAGCACCAATATATTGCGCGAAATAATTGCACCAAATTATTACGCCTAATAATAGCACCAATAATAGCGTCAAATTATGGCATCAATAATCGTGCGAATATTTAGTGCCAATATTTGGCGCCAATAGTTTGCGCCAAATAATAGCGCCAATATTTAAACATTCAATAATCGCGTCAATAAAAGCACCAATAACAACACCAATAATAGCGCAAATAATGGTGCCAATAATAGCCCCAATATATTCATAGCGCCATTTAATAGCGCCAAATAATAGCAACATATAATAGCGCCAAATATTAGCGCCATATAATAGCGCCATATAATAGCGCCATATATTAGCGCCAAATAATAGCGCCATATAATAGTGCCAAATATAATAGCGCAAAATAATCGCGTCAATATATAACGCTAATAATAGCGCCAATATATTCACAGCGCCATTTAATAGAGCCAAATAGTACCGCCATATAATAGCACCAAATATTAGGGCCATATAATAGCGCCATATAATAGCGCCAAATAATAGCGCCAAATATAATATTGCCAAATTATAGACCCAAATAATAGGGCCAAATAATATCGCCAAATAATAGCCCCAAATATTTGGCGCCAAATATTCATAATAGCGCCAAATAATAGTGCCAATAATAGTGCCAAATAATAGAGCCAAATATTCATAATAACGCCAATTATTTGGCGTCATATATTCATAGTAGTGCCAAATATTATTTAGCGCCAAATATTTATAATAGTGCCAAATAATAGTGTCAAATTATAGCTCCAATAAAAGCACCAAATAATAGCACCAATAATTGCGTCAATATTTAGTGCCAATAATATTTGGCGCCAATATTTGGTGCTATTCTTTGGCGCCAAATAATAGCACCAATATTTTAAACTTAAATAATAGCGCCAAATATTCATAATAGCTCCAATATTTTAACATTCAATATATTTTCAGTGTTATTTTAACATATAATATAATAGCACCAAATATATTTTCAGTGTCATATTAATATTCATAATAGCGCCAATATTTCAATAGCACCAATATTTTAACATTCATTAATAGCGCCAAATATTCATAATAGTTCCAATATATTAATAGCGACATATAATTGTGCCGAATAATAGTGCAAAATAATTGCACCAAATAATTGCGCCAAATATTTGTGCCAAATAATTGCGCCAAATAATAGCACCAAATAACAGCACCAAATAAAAGCGCCATATAATACTGCCAAATACTTTTTAGCGTAGAATATATAAATAGCGCCAATATATTCATAGTGCCAAATAATAGCTCCAAATAATTGCCCCAAATAGTTGCGCCAAATAATTGCGTCAAATAAATGTGCCAAATAATTGCGCCAAATAAGAGCGCCAAATAATTACGCCAAATAACAGCACCATATAATAGCGCCAAATAATTTTTGGCGCAAAATATATAAATAGCACCAATATATTCATAGCGCCAAATAATAGCACTAAATAATTGTGGCAAATAATTGCGCCAAATAATTGCGCCTGAGCGCCAAAAAATAGCGCCAAATAATTGCGCCAAATAGTTGCGCTAGATAATTACGCCAATTAAGTGCGCAAAATAATTTCGCCTAATAACAGCGCCAAATATTTTTTGGCGCAAAATATATAAATAGCACCAAATAATTGCACCAAATATTTACGCCAAATAACTGCGTCGAATAATAGCGCCAAATAATACCGCCAAATAATACTGCCCTATAATAGCACAAAAAATAGCGCTAAATAATTGCACCGAATAATAGAGCCAAATAATAGCGCCATATAATAGTGCCAAATATTTTCTAGCGCCAAATTTTTATAATTGCGCCAAATAATAGCGCCAAAATAATAGCGCCAAATAATAGCGCCAATAAAAGCATCAAATTATGGCGCCAATAATCGCGCCAATATTTAAACATTCAATAATATCGCCAATAAAAGCCCCAATAATGGCGCCAACAATAGCGCCAATATATAGCGCCAATAATAGTGCCAATATATTCATAGAGCCATTTAATAGCGCCAAACAATAGCACCATATAATAGCGACAAATATTAGCGCCATATAATAGGGCCATATAATAGCGCCATATAATAGTGCCAAATAATAGCACTATATAATAGCGCCAATATATCCATAGCGCCATTTAATAGGGCCAAATAATAGCGCTATATAATAGAGACAAATATTAGTGCCATATAATAGCACCAAATGTTAGGGCCTACTAAATGGCGCTATGAATATATTGGCGCTATTATATGGCGCTATTATTTGGCGCTATTATATGGCGCTATTATATGGCGCTATTATATGGCCCTATTATATGGCGCTAGTATATTCATAATAGTGCCAATAATAGCTCCAATAATAGTGCCAATATATTCATAGTGCCATTAATTCATAATAGCGCCAATATATTTATAGCGCGAAATAATTTCACCTAATAATAGTGCCAAATAATTGCGCCAAATTATTGCTCCAAATAATAGTGCCAATATTTTAACATTCATTAATAACACCAAATATTCATAATAGCGCCAATATATTAATAGCGCCAAATAATAGCGCCACATAATAACGCCAAATATTTGATCCAAATAACTGTTCCAAATAATAGCGGCAAAAAATAGCAGCATATAATAGCGCCAAAATATTTTTTGGCGCCAAATATTAATAATAGCGCCAAATAATAGCGCCAAATAATTACGCCAATAATAGTGTCAAATTAGGGATCCAATAATAGCACCAATATATTCATAGCGCCAATATATTCATAATAGCGCCAATATATAATAGTGCCAAATAATAGCGCCAATATATTCATAATAGTGCCAATAATAGCGCCAATATATTCATAGCGCCATTTATTCATAATAGCGCCAATATATTTATAGCGCAAAATAATTGCACCTAATAATTGCCTTAAATAATAGCGCCAAATAATTGCACCAAATAATTGCCCCAAATAATAGTGCAAAATAATTACGCCTAATAACAGCGCCAAATAATAGCGGCATATAATAGCGCCAAATATTTTTTGGCGGAAAATATATAAATAGCGCCAATTTATTGCCCCAAATATTTGCGCCAAATAATTGTGCCCAATACTTGGCCTAATAATAGCGGCAAATAATAGTGCCATATAAATCGCCAAATATTTTTGGGTGCCAAATATTCATAATACCGCTAAATAATAGCGCCAAATAATAGCACCAATAATAGCATCAAATTATGGCGCCAATAATCGTGCCAATATTTGGCGCTATTATTTTGCGCCAAATTATAGAACCAATATTTAATCATTCAATAATCAGACCAATAAAAGTGCCATTAACCACACCAATAATAGTGGCAATATATTCATAGCGCCATTTAATAGCGCCAAATAATAGCCCCATATAATAGCGCCAAATATTAGCACCATATAATAGCGCCATATAATAGCGCGAAATAATAGTGCCATATAATAGCGCCAAATATAATAGCGCCAAATAATAGTTCCAATATATAGCGCCAATAATAGCTCCAATATAATAGCACCAAATATTAGTGCCATATAATAGCCCCATATAATAGCGCAAATCATAGCACCATATAATAGCACTAAATATAATAGCGCCAAATAATAACGCCAATATATCGCGCCAATAATAGCACCAATATATTCATAGCGCCATTTAATAGGGCCAATTAATAGCGCCATAAAATAGCGCCAAATATTAGTGCCATATAATAGCGCTATATAATAGCGCCATATAATAACGCCAAATAATAGTGCCATATAATAGCGCCAATTATAATAGCGGCACATAATAGCGTCAGATAATAGCACCAAATAATATCGTCAAATAATAGCACCAAATATTTGGCGCCAAATATTCATAATAGCGCCAAATAATAGCGCCAATATTTAAACATTCAATAATAGCGCCAATAAAAGCACCAATAACAGCACCAATAATAGCACCAATAATAGCGCCAATATATAACACCAATAATAGTGCCAATATATTCATAGCACCATTTAATAGCGCCAAACAATAGCGCCATATAATTGCGCCAAATATTAGCACAATATAATAGTGACATATAATAGTGCCATATAATAGCGCCATATAATAGCGCCAAATAATAGCGCCAATATATATCCCCAATAATATCGCCAATATATTCATAGCGTCATTTAATAGGGCCAAATAATAGCGGCATATAATAGCGACAAATATTAGCGCCATATAATATCGCGGAATATTAACACCATATAATAGCGCTAAATAATAGCGCCAAATAATAGCGCCATATAATAGCGCTAAATATAATAGCGCCAAATAATAGTGCCAAATAATAGCACCAAATAATATCACCAACTAATAGCATCAAATAGTTGGCTCCAAATATTCATAATAGCGAAAAATAATAGCGCCAATAATAGCGCCAAATAATAGAGCCATTTATTCAAAATAGCACCAAATATTTGGCACCATATATTCATTGTAGCACCAAATATTTTTTGGCGCTAAATATTCATAATAGCGCCAAATAATAACGCCAAATTATAACGCCAATAAAAGCTCCAAATAATAGCGCCAATATTTAGCGCCAATATTTGGCACCAATAATATTTGGCACCAATATTTGGCGCCAGTATTTGGCGCTATTATTTGGCGCCAAATAATAGCACAAATATTTTAACATTCAATAATAGCGCCAAATATTCATAACAGCACCAATATTTTAACATTCAATATATTTTCAGTGTTATTTTAATATTCAATATAATAGCGCAAAATATATTTTCAGTCTTATTTTAATATTCATAATAGAACCAATATTTTAATAGCGCCAATAATAGAGCCAAATAATAGCACCAAATATTATTTTGCACCAAATAATAGTGCCAAATATTATTTTGCGCCAAAAAATAGTGCTAATATTTTAACATTAATTAATAGCGCCAAATATTCATAATAGTGCCAATATATTAATAGCAGCAAATAATTGCGCCTAATAACAGCGCCAAATAATAGCTCTAAATAATAGCGCCATATAATAGCGCCAAATATTTTTAGGCGCCAAATATTCATAATAGCACCAAAAAATAGCGCCAAAAAATAGCACCATATAATAGCGCCAATAATAGTGCCAAATAATACCGCCAATATATTCATAGCTCCATATAATTGCACCAATATATTCATAATAGTGCTAATATATAATTGGGCCAAATAATATCACCAATATATTCATAATAGTGCCAATAATAGCGCCAATAATAACGCCAATATATTCATAGTGCCATTTATTCATAATAGCGCCAATATATTTAGAGCGCAAAATAATTGCGCCTAATAACAGCGCCAAATAATTGCGCCAAATAATTGCGCCAAATAAATGCGCAAAATAATTGCACCTAATAACAGCGCCAAATAATAGCGCCATATAATAGCGCCAAGTATTTTTTGGGACAAAATATATAAATAACGCCAAGATATTGCGCCAAATAATTGCGCCAAATTATTGCGCCTAATAATAGCGCCAAATAATAGCGCCATATAATTGGGCCATATATTTTTTGGCACCAAATAATCATAATGGCGCCAAATAATGGCACCAAATAATAGCGCCAAATAATAGAGCCAATAATGGCATCAAATTATGGTTCCAATAATAGCGCCAATATTTAAACATTCAATAATAGCGCCAATAAAAGCGTCAATAGTTGCACCAATGATAGCGCCAATATATAGCGCCAATATATTCATAGAGACATTTAATAGCACCAAATAATGGCACCATATAATATCGCCAAATATTAGCCCCATATAATAGCGCCATATAATTACGCCAAATAATAGAATCATATAATAGCGCCAATATATTCATCGCAACATTTCATAGGGCCAAATAATAGCACCATATAATAGCACCAAATATTAACGTCATATAATAGTGCCATATAATAGCACCAAAAAATAGCGCCATATAATAGCACCAAATATAATAGCGCCAAATAATAGCACCAAATAATAGCGCTAAATAATATCACCAAATAATATCGCCAAATATTTGGCGCCAAATATTCATAATAGCGCCAAATATTTGGCTCCATATATTAACAGTAGCGCCAAATATTTTTTGGCGCCAAATATATATAATAGCGCCAAATTATAGCGCCAATAAAAGCGCCAAATAATAGCGCCAATATTTGGTGCCAATATTTGCCACCAATATTTGGCACCAATAATATTTGGTGCCAATATTTGGCGCCAATATTTGGTGCCAATATCTGGGGCTATTATTTGGCGCCAAATAATAGCGCCAATATTTTAACATTCAATAATAGCGCCAAATATTCATAATAGCGCCAATATTTTAACATTCAATATATTTTCAGTGTTATCTTAACATTCCATATAATAGAGCCAAATATATTTTCAGTGTTATTTTAATATTCATAATTGTGTCAATATTTTAATAGCGCCAAATAAGAGTGCCAAATATTATTTGGCGCCAAAAAATTGCGCAAAATAATAGCGCCAGAAAATAGCGCCAATATTTTATCCTTCATTAATAGCACCAAATATTCATAATAGCGCCAATATATTAATAACGGCAAATAATTGTGCCTAATAATAGCACAAAATAATTGCGCCAAATATTTTTGGTGCCAAATGATCATAATAGAGCGAAAAAGCAGCGCAAAAAAATAGCGCCATATAATAGCTCCAATCATAGCGCCAAATAATAGCGCCAATAATAGCGCCAATATATTCATAATAGCGCCAATATATTATAGCACCAAATAATAGCGCCAACATATTCATAATATTGCCAATAATAGCACCAATAATAGCGCCAATATATTCACAGCGCCATTAATTCATAATATCGCCAATATTTGGTGCCAATATTTGGCGCTATTATTTGGATCCAAATAATAGCGCTAATATTTTACCATTCAATAATAGTGCCAAATATTCATAATAGTGCCAATATTTTAACATTCAATATATTTTCAGTGTTATTTTAACATTCAATATAATAGAGCCAAATATATTTTCAGTGTTAGTTTAATATTCATAATAGCGGCAATGTTTTAATAGTGCCAATATTTTAAAAGCGCCAATAATAGCACCAAATAAGAGCACCAAATATTATTTGGCGCCAAATAATAGCGCAAAATAATAGCGCCAATATTTTAACTTTCATTAATAGCGCCAAATATTCATAATAGCGCCAATATATTAATAGTGGCAAATAATTGCGCCTAATAATAGCGCCAAATAATAGCGCTAAATAATTGCACCAAATATTTGCGCCAAATATTTTCTGGCGCGAAATATTCATAATAGCGCCAAAAAATAGCGCAAAAAAATATCGCATAATAATAGCTCCAATCATCGCACCAAATAATAGCGCCAATAATAGCGCCAATGTATTCATAGTGCCAAATAATAGAGCCAATATATTTATAATAGCGCTAATATATTATAGCACCAAATAATAGCGCCAGTATATTCAGAATTATGCCAATAATAGCGCCAATAATAGTGCCAATATATTCATAGCGCCATTAATTCATAATAGTGCCAATATATTTATAGCGCCAAACAATTGCGCCTAATAATAGTGCCAAATAATTGCGTCAAATTATTGCTCCAAATAATAGTGCCAATATTTTAACATTCATTAATAACACCAAATATTCATAATAGAGCCAATATATTAATTGCGCCAAATAAATGCGCCAAATAATAGCGTCAAATAAGTGCACCAAATATTTGATCCAAATAACTGTGCCAAATAATAGCGGCAAAAAATAGCACCATATAATAGCGCCAAAAATTTTTTTGGCGCAAAATATTCATAATAGCGCCAGATAATAGTGCCAAATAATAGCGCCAAATAATAGCGCCAATAATAGCGTCAAATTATGGAGCCAATAAAAACACTAATATATTCATAGTGCCAAATAATTGCGCCAATATATTTATAATAGCGCCAATATATAATAGCGCCAAATAATAGTGCCAATATATTCATAATAGTGCCAATAATAGTGCCAATATATTCATAGCACCATTTATTCATAATAGCTCTAATATATTTATAGTGCAAAATAATTGCGCCTAATAATAGCCTGTAATAATAGCGCCAAATAATTGCATCAAATAATTGCGCCAAATAATTTCGCAAAAATAATTGCGCCTAATAACAGCGCAAAATAATAGCGGCATATAATTGCGCCAAATATTTTTTGGCGGAAAATTTATAAATAGCGCCAATTTATTGCCCCAAATAATTGCGCCAAATAATTGCGCCAAATACTTGCGCCTAATAATAGCGCCAAATAATAGCGCCATATAAAAGCGCCAAATATTTTTTTGCGCCAAATATTTATGATACCGCCAAATAATAGCGCCAAATAATAGCACCAATAATACCATCAAATTATGGTGCCAATAATCGTGCCCATATTTGGCGCTATTATTTTGCGCCAAATTATATCGCCAATATTTAAACATTCAATAATCGCACCAATAAAAGCGCCGTTAACAGCACCAATAATAGCGCCAATAATAGTGCCAATATATTCATAGCACCATTTAATAGCGCCAATATATTTATTTCCCCAAATAATAGTGCAAAATAATTGCGCCAAATAATTGCGCCAAATAATTGCGCCATATAATTGCGCCAAATAATTGCGCCAAATACTTGCGCATAATAATAGTGTCAAATAATAGCGCCATATAAAAGCGCCAAATATTTTTTGGCGCCAAATATTCATAATACCGCCAAATAATAGCGCCAAATAATAGCACCAATAATAACATCAAATTATGGCGCCAATAATCATGCCAATATTTGGCGCTATTATTTTGTGCCAAATTATATCGCCAATATTTAAACAGTCAATAATCGCACCAATAAAAGCACCATTAATAGCACCAATAATAGCGCCATTAATAGCGCCAATATATTCATAGCGCCATTTAATAGCGCCAAATAATAGCCCCATATAATAGTGTCAAATATTAGCACCATATAATAGCGCCATATAATAGCGCCAAATCATAGCACCATATAATAGCGCCATATAATAGCGCCAAATAGTAGCGCCAATATATAGTGCCAATAATAGCACTAATATAATAGAACCAAATATTAGTGCCATATAATATTCCCATATAATAGCGCAAATCATAGCACCATATAATAGTGCCATATATAATAGCGCCAATATATCGTGCCAATAATAGCGCCAATATATTCATAGCGCCATTTAATAAGGCCAAATAATAGCGACATATAATAGCGCCATATAATAGCGCCAAATATTTTTTGGCGCCAAATATTCATAATAGAGCCAAAACAATTGCGCAAAAAAATAGCGCTAAAAAATAGTGCCAAAAAATAGTGTCATATAATAGCGCCAATAATAGCACCAAATAAAAGCGCCAATATATTCATAGTGCCAAATAATAGAGAAAATATATTCATAATAGCACCAATAAATAATAGCGTCAAAAAATAGCGCCAGTATATTCATAATAGTGCCAATATTAGCACCAATATATTCATAGCGCCATTTATTCATAATAGTACCAATATATTTATAGCGCCAAATAATTGTGTCTAATAATAGCACCAAATAATTGCGCCAAATAATTGTGCCAAATAATAGCGCCAATATTTTAAAATTCATTAATAGCGCCAATTATTCATAATAGCGCCAATATATTCATAGTGCCAAGTAATTGCACCTAATAGTTGCACCCAATAATAGCGCCAAATAATTGCGCCAAATATTTGCGTCAAATAACTATGCCAAATAATAGCGCCAAATAATACCGCCAAATAATAGTGCCATATATTGGCGCCAAATATTTTTTGGCCCCAAATATTCATAATAGCGCCAAAAAATAGCGCCAAAAATAGCGCCAATAATGGCGCCAATATATTCATAATAGCGCTAATATATAATAGCGCCAATATATTCATAATAGCACCAATATATAATAGCGCCAAATAATAGCACCTATATATTCATAATTGGGCCAACAATAGTGCCAATATATTAATAGCACTATTTATTCATAATAGCGCAAATATATTTATAGCGAAAAATAATAGCGACAAGTAATAGCGCCAAATAAACGCACCAAATAATACCACCAAATAATTGCGCCAAATTACGGCGCCAAATAATTGCACCTAATAATAGCGCCAAATAATAGCGCCATATAATCGCACCAAATTTTTTTTGGCGCAAAATATATAAATAGCGCCCATATATTGCGCCAAATAATTGCGCCAAATAATAGTTCCATATAATAGCGCCATATAATAGCGCCAAATAATAGCGCAAATAATAGCGTCCAATTATGGTGCCAATAATCACGCCAATATTTGGCACTATTATTTTGCCAAATAATAGCGCCAATATTTAAACATTCAATAATAGCATCAATAAAAGCGCCAATAACAGCACCAATAATTGCGCCAATAATAGCGCCATTATATAGCGCCAATATATTGTTAGCGCCATTTAATAGCACCAAATAATAGCGTCATATAATAGCACCAAATATTGGCGCCATATAATAGCGCCATATAATAGGGCCATATAATAGGGCCAAATAATAGCGCCATATAGTAGCGCCATATATAATAGCGCCAAATACTAGCACCAAAATGTAGCACAAATAATATTGCCAATATATTCATAGCCGCATTTAATAGGGCCAAATAATAGTGCCAATAATAGTGCCAATATATTCATAACGCCAAATAATTGCACCAATATATTCATAATAGCGCCAATATATAATAGCGCCAAAATAGCACCAATATATTCATAATAGTGCCAATAATAGCGCCAATATATTCATAGTGCCATTTATTAATAATAGCTCCAATATATTTATAGCGCAAAATAATTACGCCAAATAATAGCGCCAAATAATAGCACAAAATAATAGCGCCAAATAATAGCGCCAAATAATTGCGCCAAATGATTGCGCAAAATAGTTGCGCCTAATAACAGCGCCAAATAATACCACCATATAATAGAGCCACATATTTTTTGGCGCAATATATATAAATAGTGCCAATATATTGTGCCAAATAATTGCTCCAAATAGTTGCGCCAAATAATTGCTCCTACTAATAGCGCTAAATAATAGCGCCATATAATAGCAGCAAATATTTTTTGGTGGAAAATATTCATAATAGCACTAAATAATGGCGCCAAATAATAGCGTCAAATAATAGAGCCAATAATATTGTCAAATTATGGTGCCAATAATCGCGCCGATATTTGGCGCCAATATTTGACGCCAAATAATAGCGCCAATATTGAAACATTCAATAATAGTGCCAATAAAAGTGCCAATAATAGCACCAATGATAGAGCCAATAATAGAGCCAATATATCGCGCCAATAATAGCACCAATATATTCATAGCGCCATTTAATAGCACCAAATAATTACACCATATAATAGCGCCAAATATTAGCACCATATAATAGAGCCATATAATTGCGCCAAATAATAGCGCCATATAATAGCACCAAATAATCACGCCAATATATTCATAGCGCCATTTAATAGGGCCAAATAATAGCAACATATAACAGCGCCAAATATTGGCGCCATATAATAGCGTCATATAATAGCGCCAAATAATAATGCCATATAATAGCGCCAAATATAATAGCGCCAAATAATAGCGCCAAATAATAGAGCTAAATAATATCTCCAAATAATAGCGCCAAATATTTGGCGGCAAATATTAATAATAGCGCCAAATAATTGCACCTAATAATAGCACCAAAAAACAGCACAAAATAACTACGCCAAATAATATTTCCAAATAATAGCGCCAAATAATAGTGCCAAATAATAGCGTCATATAATAGCGTCAAATATTTTTTGGCACCAAATATTCATAATAACGCCAAAAAATAGCGCCAAAAAATAGCACAAATTAATAGCACTAAATAATAGCGCCAAAAAATAGCACTAATAATAGCATCAATATATTCGTAGCGCCAAATAAGAGCGCCAAATAATTGCGCCAAATAATTGCGCCAAATAACTGCACCAAATAATAGCGCCATATAATATCGCCATATATTTTTTGGCACCAAATATTCATAATAGCGCCAAAAAATTGGGCCAACAAATAACGCCAAATAATGGCGCCAATATATTCATAGCGCCAAATAATAGCGCCAATATATTAATAATAGTGTCAATTTATAATAGCGCCAATATATTCATAATAATGCCAATAATTGCGCCAATATATTCCTAGCACCAATTATTCATAATAACGCCTATATATTTATAGCACAAAATAATTGCGCCTAATAATAGCACCAAATAATAGCGCTAAATAATTGCGCCAAATAATTGTGTCAAATAATTGCGCCAAATAATTACGCAAAATAATTGCGCCTAATAACAGCGCCAAATAATAGCTCCATATAATAGCGCCAAATATTTTTTGGCGCAAAATTTATAGAGCACCAATATATTGCATCAAATAACTGCACCAAATAATTTCGCCTAATAATAGCGCCAAATATTTTTTGGCGCCAAATGTTAATAACAGCGCCAAATAACAGCGCCAAATAATAGCGCCAAATAATAGCGCCAATAATAGCGTCAAATTATGGCATCAATAATTGCGCCAATATATGGCGTTAATATTTGGCGCCAATATTTTGCGCCAAATAATAGCGCCAGTATTTAAACATTCAATAATCGTGCTAATAAAAGCACCAATAACTGCACCAATAATAGCGCAAATAATGGCGCCAATAATAGCGCCAATATATTCATAGCGCCATTTAATAGCGCCAAATAATAGCACAATATAATAGCGCCAAATATTGGCGCCCTATAATAGCGCCGTATAATAGCGCCAAATAATAGCGCCATATAATAGCGCCAAATAATCCCACCAATATATAGCACCAATAATAGCGCCAATATTTTTATAGCGCCATTTAATTGGGCCAAATAGTAGCGTCATATAATAGCACCAAATATTAGGGTCATATAATAGCGTCATATAATAGCGTCAAATAATAGCGCCAAATATAATAGCGCCACATAATAGCACCAAATAATAGCGCCAAATAATATCGCCAAATAATAGCGCCAAATATTTGGTGCCAAATATTCATAATAGCGCCAAATATTTGGTGCAATAATAGCGCCAAATAATAGAACCAAATATTTATAATAGCGCCAATTATTTGGCGCCATATATTCATAATAGGGCCAAATATTTTTTGGCACCAAATATTCATAATAGCGCCAAATAATAGTGTCAACTTATAGCTCCGATAAAAATGGCTATTAATAGCGCTAATATTTTAACATTCAATAATAGCACCAAATATTCATAATAGCGCAAATATTTTAACATTCAATATATTTTCAAAGTTATTTTAACATTCAATATAATAGCCCCAAATATATTTTTAGTGTTATTTTAATATTAATAATAGCGCCAATATTTTAATATCACCAATATTTTAATAGTGCCAATAATAGCGCCAAAGAATGGCGCCAAATATTATTTAGCGCTAAATAATAGCGCCAATATTTTAACATTCATCAATAGCACCAAATATTCATAATAGTTCCAATATATTAATAGCTGCATATAATTGCGCCTTATAATAGCGCCAAATAATAGCGCCAAATAATTGCGCCAAATAATTGCGCCAAATAATTGCGCCAAATAAGAGTGCCAAATAACAACGCCAAATAATAGCGTCATATAACAGCGCCAAATACTTTTTGGCGCAAAATATATAAATAGCGCCAAAATATTCATAGCGCCAAATAATAGCACCAAATAATTGCGCCAAATAATTGCGCCAAATAATTGTGCCAAATAAGAGCACCAAATAATTGTGACAAATAACAGCGCCAAATAATAGCGCCATATAAAAGCGCCAAATATTTTATGGCGCAAAATATATAAATAGCACCAATATATTCATAGCACCAAATAATAGCGCCAAATAATTACGCCAAATAATTTCACCTAACAATAGCACCAAATCATAATGCCAAATAATTGCGCCAAATAATTTTTCCAGATAATTGCCCCAAATAAGTGCGCAAAATAATTTTGTCTAATAACAGCAGAAAATAATAGCGCCACATAATAGCGCAAAATATTTTTCGGTGCAAATTATATAAATTGCCCCAAATAATTGCGCCAAATATTTACGCCAAATAACTCTGCCAAATATTAGCGCCAAATAATACCGTCAAATAATACCGCCATATAACAGCGCCAAATATTTTTTGGCGCCAAATATTCATAATAGCGCCAAAAAATAGTGCCATATAATAGCGCTAAATAATTGCACCTAATAATAGAGCCAAATAATAGCACCATATAATAGTGCCAAATATTTTCTGGCGCCAAATATTCATAATAGCTTCAAATAAAAGTGCCAAAATAATATCCCCAAATAATAGCGCCAATAATAGCGTCAAAATATGGCGCCAATAATCGCGCCAATATTTGGCGCTATTATTTTGCGCCCAATAATACAGCCAATATTTAAACATTCAATAATAGCGCCAATAAAAGCGCTAATAACATCACCAATAATAGCGCAAATATATAGCACCAATAATAGTGCCAATATATTTATAGCGCCATTTAATAGCGCCAAACAATAGCGCCATATAATAGCGCCAAATATTAGCACCATATAATAGGGTCATATAATAGTGCCATATAATAGCGCCAAATAGTAGCGCTATATAATAGCGCCAAATATAATAGCGCCAATATATATCCCCAATAATAGCACCAATATATTCATTGCACCATTTAATAGGGCCAAATAATAGCGTCATATAATAGCGGAAAATATTAGCGCCATATAATAGAGCCAAATATTAGGGCCTTATAATAGCTCCAAATAATAGCACCATATAATAGCGCCAAATATAATAGTGCCAAATAATAGTGCCAAATAATAGAGCCAAATAATATCACCAAATAATAGCACCAAATATTTGGTGCCAAATATTCATAATAGCGTCAAATAATAGAGCCAAATAATAACGCCAATAATAGCACCAAAATATAAGGCCAAATATTCATAATAGCGACAAATATTTGGCGCCACCAAATATTCATAATAGCGCCAAATAATAATGCCAAATTATAACACCAATAAAAGCGCCAAATAATAGCGCTAATGATAGCGCCAATATTTGGCGCCAATATTTGGCACCAATAATATTTGGCGACAATATTTGGCACCAATAATATTTGGCGCCAATATTTGGCACCAGTATTTGGCGCTATTATTTGGCGCCAAATAATAGCGCTAATATTTTAACATTCAATAATAGCACCAAATATTCATAACAGCACCAATATTTTAACATTCAATATATTTTCAGTGTTATTTTAACATTCAATATAATAGCGGCAAATATATTTTCAGTGTTATTTTAATATTCATAATAGCGCCAATATTTTAATAGCGCCAATAATAGCGCCAAATAATAGCGCCAAATATTATTTTGTGCCAAAAAATAGTGCTAATATTTTAAAATTAATTAATAGCGCCAAATATTCATAATAGCGCCAATATATTAATAGTGGCAAATAACTACGCCAAATAATAGCGCCAAATAATAGCACCAAATAATAGCGCCATATAATAGCACCAAATATTTTTAGGCGCCAAATATTCAAAATAGCACCAAAAAATAGCACCATATAATAGCACCAATAATAGCACAAAATAATAGCGCCAATATATTTATAGCACCAAATAATTCTACCAATATATTCATAATAGCTCCAATATATAATAGCGCCAAATAATAGCACCAATATATTCATAATAGTGCCAATAATAGCTCCAATATATTCATAGCGCCAATATATTCATAGCGCCATTTAATCATAATAGCGCCAATATATTTATAGCGCAAAATAATTGCGCAAAATATTATCGCCAAATAATAGCGCCAAATAATTGCGCCAAATAATTGCGCCAAATAATTGCGCCAAATAATTACGCCAAATAATTGTGCAAAATAATTGCGTCTAATAACAGCACCATATAATAGCGCCATATAATAGTGCCAAAATATTGTGCCAAATAATTGCGCCAAATTATTGCGCCTAATAATAGAGCCAAATAATAGCGCCATATAATAGAGCCAAATATTTTGTGATGCCAAATATTTATAATAGCACCAAATAATGGCGCCAAATAATTGTGTCAAATAATAGAGCCAATAATAGCGTCAAATTATGGTGCCAATAATCGCGCCAATATTTAAACATTCAATAATAGCGCCAATAAAAGCGCCAATAATATCACCAATGATAGCGCCAATAATAGCGCCAATATATAGCCCCAATATATAGCGCGAATAATAGTGCAAATATATTCATAGCGCCATTTAATAGCACCAAATAATGGCGCCATATAATAGCGCCAAATATTAGCACCATATAATAGCGCCATATAATTGCGCCAAATAATAGCGCTATATATTCATAGCGCCATTTAATAAGGCCAAATAATAGCGCCATAAAATAGAGCCAAATATTAGCGTCATATAATAGCGCTATATAACAGATCTATATAATAACGCCAAATAATAGTGCCATATAATAGTGCCAATTATAATAGCGGCACATAATAGCGTCAGATAATATCGCCAAATAATATCGCCAGTTAATAGCACCAAATATTTGGCGCCAAATATTCATAATAGAGCCAAATAATAGCGTCAAATTATGGCGCCAATAATCGCGCCAATATTTGGCACTATTATTTTGCGCCAAATAATAGCACTAATATTTAAACATTCAATAATAACGCCAATAAAAGCACCAATAACAGCACCAATAATAGCGCCAATAATAGCACCAATATATAGCACCCATAATAGTGCCAATATATTCATAACACCATTTAATAGCGCCAAACAATAGCGTCATATAATAGCGCCAAATATTAGCGCCATATAATAGTGCCATATAATAGCGCCATATAATAGCGCCAAATAATAGCGCCATATAATAGCGCCAAATATAATAGCGCCAAATAATAGCGCCAATATAAATCCCCAACAATAGCACCAATATATTCATAACATCATTTAACAGGGCCAAATAATAGCGCCATATAATAATGACAAATATTAGCGCCATATAATAGCACCAAATATTAGTGCCATATAATAGCACCAAATAATAGCACCATATGATAGCCCCAAATATAATAGCGCCAAATAATAGTGCCAAATAATAGCGCCAAATAATATCACCAAATAATAGCACCAAATATTTGGCGCCAAATATTCATAATAGCACCAAATAATAGTGCCCAATATTCATAATAGCGCCAAATATTTGGCGCCATATATTCATTGTAGCACCAAATATTTTTTGGGGCCAAATATTCATAATAGCGCCAAATAATTACGCCAAATTATAATGACAATAAAAGCACCAAATAAT
Organism: Viscum album; assembly: GCA_963277665.1. Lineage (NCBI taxonomy): Eukaryota > Viridiplantae > Streptophyta > Magnoliopsida > Santalales > Viscaceae > Viscum > Viscum album. The sequence goes on from OY728127.1 coordinate 903,602,787, forward strand.
AGCACCAATATTTGGCGCCAATATTTAGCACCAATAATATTTGGCGCCAATATTTTGCGCCATTATTTGGCGCTATTATTTGGCGCCAAATAATAGCACCAATATTTTAACATTCAATAATAGCGCCAAATATTCATAACAGCGCCGATATTTTAACATTCGATATATTATCAGTGTTATTTTAACATTCAATATAATAGTGCAAAATATATTTTCAGTGTTATTTTAATATTCATAATAGCGCCAATATTTTAATAGCGCCAATATTTTAATAGCGCCAATAATAGCGCCAAATATTATTTTGCACCAAATAATAGCGCTAAATATTATTTTGCGCCAAAAAATAGTGCTAATATTTTAACATTAATTAATATCGCCAAATATTCATAATAGCGGCAATATATTAATAGCGGCAAATAATTTCGCTTAATAACTGCGCCAAATAATAGCGTCATATAATAGCACCAAATATTTTTAGGCGCCAAATATTCACAATAGCGCCAAAAAATAGCGCCAAAAAATATCACCATATAATAGCGCCAATAATAGCGCCAAATAATAGCGCCAATATATTCATATCGCCAAATAATTGCGCCAATATATTCATAATAGTGCCAAATAATATCACCAATATATTCATAATAGTGCCAATAATAGTGCCAATAATAGTGCCAACAATAACACCAATATATTTATAGCTCCATTTATTAATAATAGCGCCAATATATTTATAGTGCAAAATAATTGTGCCTAATAATAGCACCAAATAATAGCGCCAAATAATTGCGCCAAATAATTATGCCAAATAAATGCGCAAAATAATTGTGCCTAATAACAGCACCAAATAATAGTGCCATATAATAGCGCCAAATATTTTTTGGCACAAAATATATAAATAACACCAATATATTGCGCCAAATTATTGCGCCAAATTATTGCGCCACATAATAGCGCCAAATAATAGCGCCATATAATTGAGCCATATATATTTTGGTGCCAAATATTTATAATGGCGCCAAATAATGGCGCCAAAAAATAGCGTCAAATAATAGAGCCAATAATAGCATCAAATTATGGCGCCAATAATCACGCCAATATTTGGCACCAATCTTTGGTGCCAAATAATAGCGCCAATATTTAAACATTAAATAATAGCGCCAATAAAAGCGCGAATAATTGCACCAATGATAGCGCCAATTATAGCGCCAATATATAGCGCCAATATATTCATAGAGCCATTTAATAGCACCAAATAATGGTGCCATATAATATCGCCAAATATTAGCCCCATATAATAGCGCCTTATAATTGCGCCAAATAATAGCCTCATATAATAGCGCCAATATATTCATAGCGCCATTTCATAGGGCCAAATAATAACACCATATAATAGCTCCAAATATTAACATCATATAATAGCGCCATATAATAGCGCCAAATAATAGCGCTATATAATAGCGCCAAATATAATAGCACCAAATAATAGCACCAAATAATAGCGCTAAATAATATCACCAAATAATAGCGCCAAATATTTGGCGCCAAATATTCATAACAGCGCCAAATATTTGGCGCCATATATTCATAGCAGCGTTAAATATTTTTTGGCACCAAATATCAATAATAGCGCCAAATAATAGCGCCAAATTATAGCGCCAATAAAAGCGCCAAATAATACCGCCAATATTTGGTGCCAATATTTTCCACCAATAATATTTGGCGTCAATATTTGGCACCAATAATATTTGGCGCCAATATTTGGCGCCAATATTTGGTGCTATTATTTGGCGCCCAATAATAGCACCAATATTTTAACATTCAATAATAGCGCCAAATATTCATAATAGCAACAATATTTTAACATTCAATATATTTTCAATGTTATTTTAACATTCAATATAATAGAGCCAAACATATTTTTAGTGTTATTTTAATATTCATAATAGTGCCAATATTTTAATAGCGCCAATAATAGCGCCGAATAAGAGTGCCAAATATTATTTGGCACCAAATAATTGCGCAAAATAATAGCGCCAAAAAATAGCAAAAATATTTTAACCTTCATTAATAGCGGCAAATATTCATAATAGCACCAATATATTAATAGCGGCAAATAATTATGCCTAATAATAGCGCCAAATAATTGCGCCAAATATTTTTTGGTGCCAAATATTCATAATAGAGCCAAAAAATAGTGCAAAAAAATAGAGCCATATAATAGCGCCAATCATAGTGCCAAATAATAGGGTCAATAATAGCGCCAATAAATTCATAGCACCAATATATTCATAATAGCGCCAATATATTATAGCACCAAATAATAGCGCCAATATATTCATAATATTGCCAATAATAGCGCCAATAATAGCGCTAATATATTCATAGCGCCATTAATTCATAATAGCGCCAATATATTTATAGCGCCAAATAATAATTCCGAATAATAGTGCCAAATAATAGAGCCAATATATTTATAATAGCGCTAATATATTATAGCACCAAATAATAGCGCCAGTATATTCAGAATTATGCCAATAATAGCGCCAATAATAGTGCCAATATATTCATAGCGCCATTAATTCATAATAGTGCCAATATATTTATAGCGCCAAACAATTGCGCCTAATAATAGTGCCAAATAATTGCGTCAAATTATTGCTCCAAATAATAGTGCCAATATTTTAACATTCATTAATAACACCAAATATTCATAATAGAGCCAATATATTAATTGCGCCAAATAAATGCGCCAAATAATAGCGTCAAATAAGTGCACCAAATATTTGATCCAAATAACTGTGCCAAATAATAGCGGCAAAAAATAGCACCATATAATAGCGCCAAAAATTTTTTTGGCGCAAAATATTCATAATAGCGCCAGATAATAGTGCCAAATAATAGCGCCAAATAATAGCGCCAATAATAGCGTCAAATTATGGAGCCAATAAAAACACTAATATATTCATAGCGCCAAATAATTGCGCCAATATATTTATAATAGCGCCAATATATAATAGCTCCAAATAATAGTGCCAATATATTCATAATAGTGCCAATAATAGTGCCAATATATTCATAGCACCATTTATTCATAATAGCTCTAATATATTTATAGTGCAAAATAATTGCGCCTAATAATAGCCTGTAATAATAGCGCCAAATAATTGCATCAAATAATTGCGCCAAATAATTTCGCAAAAATAATTGCGCCTAATAACAGCGCAAAATAATAGCGGCATATAATTGCGCCAAATATTTTTTGGCGGAAAATTTATAAATAGCGCCAATTTATTGCCCCAAATAATTGCGCCAAATAATTGCGCCAAATACTTGCGCCTAATAATAGCGCCAAATAATAGCGCCATATAAAAGCGCCAAATATTTTTTTGCGCCAAATATTTATGATACCGCCAAATAATAGCGCCAAATAATAGCACCAATAATACCATCAAATTATGGTGCCAATAATCGTGCCCATATTTGGCGCTATTATTTTGCGCCAAATTATATCGCCAATATTTAAACATTCAATAATCGCACCAATAAAAGCGCCGTTAACAGCACCAATAATAGCGCCAATAATAGTGCCAATATATTCATAGCACCATTTAATAGCACCAATATATTTATTTCCCCAAATAATAGTGCAAAATAATTGCGCCAAATAATTGCGCCAAATAATTGCGCCATATAATTGCGCCAAATAATTGCGCCAAATACTTGCGCATAATAATAGTGTCAAATAATAGCGCCATATAAAAGCGCCAAATATTTTTTGGCGCCAAATATTCATAATACCGCCAAATAATAGCGCCAAATAATAGCACCAATAATAACATCAAATTATGGCGCCAATAATCATGCCAATATTTGGCGCTATTATTTTGTGCCAAATTATATCGCCAATATTTAAACAGTCAATAATCGCACCAATAAAAGCGCCATTAATAGCACCAATAATAGCGCCAATATATTCATAGCGCCATTTAATAGCGCCAAATAATAGCCCCATATAATAGTGTCAAATATTAGCGCCATATAATAGCGCCATATAATAGCGCCAAATCATAGCACCATATAATAGCGCCATATAATAGCGCCAAATAATAGCACCAATATATAGTGCCAATAATAGCGCTAATATAATAGAACCAAATATTAGTGCCATATAATAGCCCCATATAATAGCGCAAATCATAGCGCCATATAATAGTGCCATATATAATAGCGCCAATATATCGTGCCAATAATAGCGCCAATATATTCATAGCGCCATTTAATAAGGCCAAATAATAGCGACATATAATAGCGCCATATAATAGCGCCAAATATTTTTTGGCGCCAAATATTCATAATAGAGCCAAAACAATTGCGCAAAAAAATAGCGCTAAAAAATAGTGCCAAAAAATAGTGTCATATAATAGCGCCAATAATAGCACCAAATAAAAGCGCCAATATATTCATAGTGCCAAATAATAGAGAAAATATATTCATAATAGCACCAATAAATAATAGCGTCAAAAAATAGCGCCAGTATATTCGTAATAGTGCCAATATTAGCACCAATATATTCATAGCGCCATTTATTCATAATAGTACCAATATATTTATAGCGCCAAATAATTGTGTCTAATAATAGCACCAAATAATTGCGCCAAATAATTGTGCCAAATAATAGCGCCAATATTTTAAAATTCATTAATAGCGCCAATTATTCATAATAGCGCCAATATATTCATAGTGCCAAGTAATTGCACCTAATAGTTGCACCCAATAATAGCGCCAAATAATTGCGCCAAATATTTGCGTCAAATAACTATGCCAAATAATAGCGCCAAATAATACCGCCAAATAATAGTGCCATATATTGGCGCCAAATATTTTTTGGCCCCAAATATTCATAATAGCGCCAAAAAATAGCGCCAAAAATAGCGCCAATAATGGCGCCAATATATTCATAATAGCGCTAATATATAATAGCACCAATATATTCATAATAGCACCAATATATAATAGCGCCAAATAATAGCACCTATATATTCATAATTGGGCCAATAATAGTGCCAATATATTAATAGCACTATTTATTCATAATAGCGCAAATATATTTATAGCGAAAAATAATAGCGACAAGTAATAGCGCCAAATAAACGCACCAAATAATACCACCAAATAATTGCGCCAAATTACGGCGCCAAATAATTGCACCTAATAATAGCGCCATATAATTGCACCAAATTTTTTTTGGCACAAAATATATAAATAGCGCCCATATATTGCGCCAAATAATTGCGCCAAATAATAGTTCCATATAATAGCGCCATATAATAGCGCCAAATAATAGCGCAAATAATAGCGTCCAATTATGGTGCCAATAATCACGCCAATATTTGGCACTATTATTTTGCCAAATAATAGCGCCAATATTTAAACATTCAATAATAGCATCAATAAAAGCGCCAATAACAGCACCAATAATTGCGCCAATAATAGCGCCATTATATAGCGCCAATATATTGTTAGCGCCATTTAATAGCACCAAATAATAGCGCCATATAATAGCACCAAATATTGGCGCCATATAATAGCGCCATATAATAGGGCCATATAATAGGGCCAAATAATTGCGCCATATAGTAGCGCCATATATAATAGCGCCAAATACTAGCGCCAAAATGTAGCACAAATAATATTGCCAATATATTCATAGCCGCATTTAATAGGGCCAAATAATAGTGCCAATAATAGTGCCAATATATTCATAACGCCAAATAATTGCACCAATATATTCATAATAGCGCCAATATATAATAGCGCCAAAATAGCACCAATATATTCATAATAGTGCCAATAATAGGGCCAATATATTCATAGTGCCATTTATTAATAATAGCTCCAATATATTTATAGCGCAAAATAATTACGCCAAATAATAGCGCCAAATAATAGCACAAAATAATAGCGCCAAATAATAGCGCCAAATAATTGCGCCAAATGATTGCGCAAAATAGTTGCGCCTAATAACAGCTCCAAATAATACCACCATATAATAGAGCCACATATTTTTTGGCGCAATATATATAAATAGTGCCAATATATTGCGCCAAATAATTGCTCTAAATAGTTGCGCCAAATAATTGCTCCTACTAATAGCGCTAAATAATAGCGCCATATAATAGCAGCAAATATTTTTTGGCGGAAAATATTCATAATAGCACTAAATAATGGCGCCAAATAATAGCGTCAAATAATAGAGCCAATAATATTGTCAAATTATGGTGCCAATAATCGCGCCGATATTTGGCGCCAATATTTGACGCCAAATAATAGCGCCAATATTGAAACATTCAATAATAGTGCCAATAAAAGTGCCAATAATAGCGCCAATGATAGAGCCAATAATAAAGCCAATATATCGCGCCAATAATAGCACCAATATATTCATAGCGCCATTTAATAGCACCAAATAATTACACCATATAATAGCGCCAAATATTAGCACCATATAATAGGGCCATATAATTGCGCCAAATAATAGCGCCATATAATAGCACCAAATAATCACGCCAATATATTCATAGCGCCATTTAATAGGGCCAAATAATAGCAACATATAACAGCGCCAAATATTGGCGCCATATAATAGCGTCATATAATAGCGCCAAATAATAATGCCATATAATAGCGCCAAATATAATAGCGCCAAATAATAGCGCCAAATAATAGAGCTAAATAATATCTCCAAATAATAGCGCCAAATATTTGGCGGCAAATATTAATAATAGCGCCAAATAATTGCACCTAATAATAGCACCAAAAAACAGCACAAAATAACTACGCCAAATAATATTTCCAAATAATAGCGCCAAATAATAGTGCCAAATAATAGCGTCATATAATAGCGCCAAATATTTTTTGGCACCAAATATTCATAATAACGCCAAAAAATAGTGCCAAAAAATAGCACAAATTAATAGCACTAAATAATAGCGCCAAAAAATAGCAGTAATAATAGCATCAATATATTCGTCGCGCCAAATAAGAGCGCCAAATAATTGCGCCAAATAATTGCGCCAAATAACTGCACCAAATAATAGCGCCATATAATATCGCCATATATTTTTTGGCACCAAATATTCATAATAGCGCCAAAAAATTGGGCCAACAAATAACGCCAAATAATGGCGCCAATATATTCATAGCGCCAAATAATAGCGCCAATATATTAATAATAGTGTCAATTTATAATAGCGCCAATATATTCATAATAATGCCAATAATTGCGCCAATATATTCCTAGCACCAATTATTCATAATAACGCCTATATATTTATAGCACAAAATAATTGCGCCTAATAATAGCACCAAATAATTGCGCTAAATAATTGCGCCAAATAATTGTGTCAAATAATTGCGCCAAATAATTACGCAAAATAATTGCGCCTAATAACAGCGCCAAATAATAGCTCCATATAATAGCGCCAAATATTTTTTGGCGCAAAATTTATAGAGCACCAATATATTTCATCAAATAACTGCACCAAATAATTTCGCCTAATAATAGCGCCAAATATTTTTTGGCGCCAAATGTTAATAACAGCGCCAAATAACAGCGCCAAATAATAGCGCCAAATAATAGCGCCAATAATAGCGTCAAATTATGGCATCAATAATTGCGCCAATATATGGCGTTAATATTTGGCACCAATATTTTGCGCCAAATAATAGCGCCAGTATTTAAACATTCAATAATCGTGCTAATAAAAGCACCAATAACTGCACCAATAATAGCGCAAATAATGGCGCCAATAATAGCGCCAATATATTCATAGCGCCATTTAATAGCGCCAAATAATAGCACAATATAATAGCGCCAAATATTGGCGCCCTATAATAGCGCCGTATAATAGCGCCAAATAATAGCGCCATATAATAGCGCCAAATAATCCCACCAATATATAGCGCCAATAATAGCGCCAATATTTTTATAGCGCCATTTAATTGGGCCAAATAGTAGCGTCATATAATAGCACCAAATATTAGGGTCATATAATAGCGTCATATAATAGCGTCAAATAATAGCGCCAAATATAATAGCGCCACATAATAGCACCAAATAATAGCGCCAAATAATATCGCCAAATAATAGCGCCAAATATTTGGTGCCAAATATTCATAATAGCGCCAAATATTTGGTGCAATAATAGCGCCAAATAATAGAACCAAATATTTATAATAGCGCCAATTATTTGGCGCCATATATTCATAATAGGGCCAAATATTTTTTGGCACCAAATATTCATAATAGCGCCAAATAATAGTGTCAACTTATAGCTCCGATAAAAATGGCTATTAATAGCGCTAATATTTTAACATTCAATAATAGCACCAAATATTCATAATAGCGCAAATATTTTAACATTCAATATATTTTCAATGTTATTTTAACATTCAATATAATAGCACCAAATATATTTTTAGTGTTATTTTAATATTAATAATAGCGCCAATATTTTAATATCACCAATATTTTAATAGTGCCAATAATAGCGCCAAAGAATGGCGCCAAATATTATTTAGCGCTAAATAATAGCGCCAATATTTTAACATTCATCAATAGAGCCAAATATTCATAATAGTTCCAATATATTAATAGCTGCATATAATTGCGCCTTATAATAGCGCCAAATAATAGCGCCAAATAATTGCGCCAAATAATTGCGCCAAATAATTGCGCCAAATAAGAGTGCCAAATAACAACGCCAAATAATAGCGTCATATAACAGCGCCAAATACTTTTTGGCGCAAAATATATAAATAGCGCCAAAATATTCATAGCGCCAAATAATAGCACCAAATAATTGCGCCAAATAATTGCGCCAAATAATTGTGCCAAATAAGAGCACCAAATAATTGTGACAAATAACAGCGCCAAATAATAGCGCCATATAAAAGCGCCAAATATTTTATGACGCAAAATATATAAATAGCACCAATATATTCATAGCACCAAATAATAGGGCCAAATAATTACGCCAAATAATTTCACCTAACAATAGCACCAAATCATAATGCCAAATAATTGCGCCAAATAATTTTTCCAGATAATTGCCCCAAATAAGTGCGCAAAATAATTTCGTCTAATAACAGTAGAAAATAATAGCGCCATATAATAGCGCAAAATATTTTTCGGTGCAAATTATATAAATTGCCCCAAATAATTGCGCCAAATATTTACGCCAAATAACTCTGCCAAATATTAGCGCCAAATAATACCGTCAAATAATACCGCCATATAACAGCGCCAAATATTTTTTGGCGCCAAATATTCATAATAGCGCCAAAAAATAGTGCCATATAATAGCGCTAAATAATTGCACCTAATAATAGAGCCAAATAATAGCACCATATAATAGTGCCAAATATTTTCTGGCGCCAAATATTCATAATAGCTTCAAATAAAAGTGCCAAAATAATATCCCCAAATAATAGCGCCAATAATAGCGTCAAAATATGGCGCCAATAATCGCGCCAATATTTGGCGCTATTATTTTGCGCCCAATAATACAGCCAATATTTAAACATTCAATAATAGCGCCAATAAAAGCACTAATAACATCACCAATAATAGCGCCAATAATAGCGCCAATATATAGCACCAATAATAGTGCCAATATATTTATAGCGCCATTTAATAGCGCCAAACAATAGCGCCATATAATAGCGCCAAATATTAACACCATATAATAGGGTCATATAATAGTGCCATATAATAGCGCCAAATAGTAGCGCTATATAATAGCGCCAAATATAATAGCGCCAATATATATCCCCAATAATAGCACCAATATATTCATTGCACCATTTAATAGGGCCAAATAATAGCGTCATATAATAGCGGAAAATATTAGCGCCATATAATAGAGCCAAATATTAGGGCCTTATAATAGCTCCAAATAATAGCACCATATAATAGCGCCAAATATAATAGTGCCAAATAATAGTGCCAAATAATAGAGCCAAATAATATCACCAAATAATAGCACCAAATATTTGGTGCCAAATATTCATAATAGCGTCAAATAATAGAGCCAAATAATAACGCCAATAATAGCACCAAAATATAAGGCCAAATATTCATAATAGCGACAAATATTTGGCGCCGCCAAATATTCATAATAGCGCCAAATAATAATGCCAAATTATAACACCAATAAAAGCGCCAAATAATAGCGCTAATGATAGCGCCAATATTTGGCGCCAATATTTGGCACCAATAATATTTGGCGCCAATATTTGGCACCAATAATATTTGGCACCAATATTTGGCACCAGTATTTGGTGCTATTATTTGGCGCCAAATAATAGCGCTAATATTTTAACATTCAATAATAGCACCAAATATTCATAACAACACCAATATTTTAACATTCAATATATTTTCAGTGTTATTTTAACATTCAATATAATAGCGGCAAATATATTTTCAGTGTTATTTTAATATTCATAATAGCGCCAATATTTTAATAGCTCCAATAATAGCGCCAAATAATAGCGCCAAATATTATTTTGTGCCAAAAAATAGTGCTAATATTTTAACATTAATTAATAGCGCCAAATATTCATAATAGCGCCAATATATTAATAGTGGCAAATAACTACGCCAAATAATAGCGCCAAATAATAGCACCAAATAATAGCGCCATATAATAGCACCAAATATTTTTAGGCGCCAAATATTCAAAATAGCACCAAAAAACAGCACCATATAATAGCACCAATAATAGCACAAAATAATAGCGCCAATAATAGCGCCAAAATATTTATAGCACCAAATAATTCTACCAATATATTCATAATAGCTCCAATATATAATAGCGCCAAATAATAGCACCAATATATTCATAATAGTGCCAATAATAGCTCCAATATATTCATAGCGCCAATATATTCATAGCGCCATTTAATCATAATAGCGCCAATATATTTATAGCGCAAAATAATTGCGCAAAATATTATCGCCAAATAATAGCGCCAAATAATTGCGCCAAATAATTGCGCCAAATAATTGCGCCAAATAATTACGCCAAATAATTGTGCAAAATAATTGCGTCTAATAACAGCACCATATAATAGCGCCATATAATAGTGCCAAAATATTGTGCCAAATAATTGCGCCAAATTATTGCGCCTAATAATAGAGCCAAATAATAGCGCCATATAATAGAGCCAAATATTTTGTGATGCCAAATATTTATAATAGCACCAAATAATGGTGCCAAATAATTGTGTCAAATAATAGAGCCAATAATAGCGTCAAATTATGGTGCCAATAATCGCGCCAATATTTAAACATTCAATAATAGCGCCAATAAAAGCGCCAATAATATCACCAATGATAGCGCCAATAATAGCGCCAATATATAGCCCCAATATATAGCGCGAATAATAGTGCAAATATATTCATAGCGCCATTTAATAGCACCAAATAATGGCGCCATATAATAGCGCCAAATATTAGCACCATATAATAGCGCCATATAATTGCGCCAAATAATAGCGCTATATATTCATAGCGCCATTTAATAAGGCCAAATAATAGCGCCATAAAATAGAGCCAAATATTAGCGCCATATAATAGCGCTATATAACAGATCTATATAATAACGCCAAATAATAGTGCCATATAATAGTGCCAATTATAATAGCGGCACATAATAGCGTCAGATAATATCGCCAAATAATATCGCCAATTAATAGCACCAAATATTTGGCGCCAAATATTCATAATAGAGCCAAATAATAGCGTCAAATTATGGCGCCAATAATCGCGCCAATATTTGGCACTATTATTTTGCGCCAAATAATAGCACTAATATTTAAACATTCAATAATAACGCCAATAAAAGCACCAATAACAGCACCAATAATAGCGCCAATAATAGCACCAATATATAGCACCCATAATAGTGCCAATATATTCATAACACCATTTAATAGCGCCAAACAATAGCGTCATATAATAGCGCCAAATATTAGCGCCATATAATAGTGCCATATAATAGCGCCATATAATAGCGCCAAATAATAGCGCCATATAATAGCGACAAATATAATAGCGCCAAATAATAGCGCCAATATAAATCCCCAACAATAGCACCAATATATTCATAACATCATTTAATAGGGCCAAATAATAGCGCCATATAATAATGACAAATATTAGCGCCATATAATAGCACCAAATATTAGTGCCATATAATAGCACCAAATAATAGCACCATATGATAGCCCCAAATATAATAGCGCCAAATAATAGTGCCAAATAATAGCGCCAAATAATATCACCAAATAATAGCACCAAATATTTGGCGCCAAATATTCATAATAGCACCAAATAATAGTGCCCAATATTCATAATAGCGCCAAATATTTGGCGCCATATATTCATTGTAGCACCAAATATTTTTTGGGGCCAAATATTCATAATAGCGCCAAATAATTACGCCAAATTATAATGACAATAAAAGCACCAAATAATAGCACCAATATTTGGCGCCAATATTTAGCACCAATAATATTTGGCGCCAATATTTTGCGCCATTATTTGGCGCTATTATTTGGCGCCAAATAATAGCACCAATATTTTAACATTCAATAATAGCGCCAAATATTCATAACAGCGCCGATATTTTAACATTCAATATATTATCTGTGTTATTTTAACATTCAATATAATAGTGCAAAATATATTTTCAGTGTTATTTTAATATTCATAATAGCGCCAATATTTTAATAGCGCCAATATTTTAATAGCGCCAATAATAGCGCCAAATATTATTTTGCACCAAATAATAGCGCCAAATATTATTTTGCGCCAAAAAATAGTGCTAATATTTTAACATTAATTAATAGCGCCAAATATTCATAATAGCGGCAATATATTAATAGCGGCAAATAATTTCGCTTAATAACTGCGCCAAATAATAGCGTCATATAATAGCACCAAATATTTTTAGGCGCCAAATATTCACAATAGTGCCAAAAAATAGCGCCAAAAAATATCACCATATAATAGCGCCAATAATAGCGCCAAATAATAGCGCCAATATATTCATATCGCCAAATAATTGCGCCAATATATTCATAATAGTGCCAAATAATATCACCAATATATTCATAATAGTGCCAATAATAGTGCCAACAATAACACCAATATATTTATAGCTCCATTTATTAATAATAGCGCCAATATATTTATAGTGCAAAATAATTGCGCCTAATAATAGCACCAAATAATAGCGCCAAATAATTGCGCCAAATAATTATGCCAAATAAATGCGCAAAATAATTGTGCCTAATAACAGCACCAAATAATAGTGCCATATAATAGCGCCAAACATTTTTTGGCACAAAATATATAAATAACACCAATATATTGCGCCAAATTATTGCGCCAAATTATTGCGCCACATAATAGCGCCAAATAATAGCGCCATATAATTGAGCCATATATATTTTGGTGCCAAATATTTATAATGGCGCCAAATAATGGCGCCAAAAAATAGCGTCAAATAATAGAGCCAATAATAGCATCAAATTATGGCGCCAATAATCACGCCAATATTTGGCACCAATCTTTGGTGCCAAATAATAGCGCCAATATTTAAACATTAAATAATAGCGCCAATAAAAGCGCGAATAATTGCACCAATGATAACGCCAATTATAGCGCCAATATATAGCGCCAATATATTCATAGAGCCATTTAATAGCACCAAATAATGGTGCCATATAATATCGCCAAATATTAGCCCCATATAATAGCGCCTTATAATTGCGCCAAATAATAGCCTCATATAATAGCGCCAATATATTCATAGCGCCATTTCATAGGGCCAAATAATAACACCATATAATAGCTCCAAATATTAACATCATATAATAGCGCCATATAATAGCGCCAAATAATAGCGCTATATAATAGCGCCAAATATAATAGCACCAAATAATAGCACCAAATAATAGCGCTAAATAATATCACCAAATAATAGCGCCAAATATTTGGCGCCAAATATTCATAACAGCGCCAAATATTTGGCGCCATATATTCATAGCAGCGTTAAATATTTTTTGGCACCAAATATCAATAATAGCGCCAAATAATAGCGCCAAATTATAGTGCCAATAAAAGCGCCAAATAATACCGCCAATATTTGGTGCCAATATTTTCCACCAATAATATTTGGCGTCAATATTTGGCACCAATAATATTTGGCGCCAATATTTGGCGCCAATATTTGGTGCTATTATTTGGCGCCCAATAATAGCACCAATATTTTAACATTCAATAATAGCGCCAAATATTCATAATAGCAACAATATTTTAACATTCAATATATTTTCAATGTTATTTTAACATTCAATATAATAGAGCCAAACATATTTTTAGTGTTATTTTAATATTCATAATAGTGCCAATATTTTAATAGCGCCAATAATAGCGCCGAATAAGAGTGCCAAATATTATTTGGCACCAAATAATTGCGCAAAATAATAGCGCCAAAAAATAGCACAAATATTTTAACCTTCATTAATAGCGGCAAATATTCATAATAGCACCAATATATTAATAGCGGCAAATAATTATGCCTAATAATAGCGCCAAATAATTGCGCCAAATATTTTTTGGTGCCAAATATTCATAATAGAGCCAAAAAATAGTGCAAAAAAATAGAGCCATATAATAGCGCCAATCATAGTGCCAAATAATAGGGTCAATAATAGCGCCAATATATTCAAAGCACCAATATATTCATAATAGCGCCAATATATTATAGCACCAAATAATAGCGCCAATATATTCATAATATTGCCAATAATAGCGCCAATAATAGCACTAATATATTCATAGCGCCATTAATTCATAATAGCGCCAATATATTTATAGCGCCAAATAATTGCTCCGAATAATAGTGCCAAATAATTGCGCCAAATAATTGCTCCAAATAATAGTGCCAATATTTTAACATTCATTAATAGAGGCAAATATTCATAATAGTGCCAATATATTAATAGCGCCAAATAAGTGCGCCTAATAATAGCGTCAAATAATAGTGCCAAATAAGTGTACCAAATATTTGAGCCAAATAACTGCGCCCAATAATAGCTCCAAAAAAAGCACAATATAATAGTGCCAAATATTTTTTGGCTCCAAAAATTCATAATAGCGCCAAATAATAGCGCCAAATAAAAGCGCCAATAATAGCGGCAAATTATGGCGCCAATAATAGCACCAATATATTCATATTTCCAAATAATAGCGTCAATATATTCATAATAGCACCAATATATAATAGCGCCAAATAATACCGCCAATATAATCATAATAGTGCCAATAAAAGCGTCAATAATAGCGCCAATATATTCATAGCGCCATTTATTCGTAATAGCGCCAATATCTTTATAGCCCAAAATAATAACGTCAAATAATAGCGCCAAATAATAGCGCCAAATAATTGCACCAAATAATTGCGTCAAATAATTGCGCAAAATAATTGCGCCTAATAACAGCGCCAAATAATAGCGGCATATAATAGCACCAAATATTTTTTGGCAGAAAACATATAAATAGGGCCAATTTTTTGCGCCAAATAATTGCGCCAAATAATAGCGCCAAATAATAGTTCCATATAAAAGCGCCAAATATTTTTTGGTGCCAAATATTCATAATAGCGCCAAATAATAGCACCAATAATAACATAAGATTATGGTGCCAATAATAGCGCCAATATTTTGCGCTATTATTTTGCGCCAAATTATAGCGCCAATATTTAAACATTCAATAATCACGCCAATAAATGCGCCAATAACAGCACCAATAATAGCGCCAATATATTTATAGCGTCATTTAATAGCGCCAAATAATAGCACCATATAATAGCGCCAATATTAGCGCCATAAAATAGCCTCAATAATAGCGCAAATCATAGCGCCATATAATAGCGCAAAATACAATAGCACCAAATAATAGCGCCAGTATATCGCGCCAATATATTCATAGCGACATTTAAAAGGGCCAAATAATAGCGCCATAAAATAGCACCAAATATTTGCGCCAAATATTAGCGCCATATAATAGCGCTATATAATAGCGCAATATAATAATGCCAAATAATAGCCCCATATAATAGCGCCAAATATAATAGCGGCACATAATAGCGTCAGATAATAGCGCCAAATAATATCATCAAATAATAGCACCAAATATTTGGCTCCAAATATTCATAATAGCGCCAAATAATAGCGCCAAATAATAGCGCCAAATAATAGCGCAAATAATAGCGCCATATAATAGAGCCAAATATTCATAATAACACCAAATATTTGGCGCTAATAAAAGCACCAAATAATAGCGCCAATAATAGCGTCAATATTTGGTGCCAGTATTTTGTGCTATTATTTGGCGCCAAATAACAGCGCCAATATTTTAACATTTAATAATAGCGCCAAATATTCATAATAACACCAATATTTTAACATTCAATTTATTTTCAGTGTTATTTTAATATTCAATATAATAGTGCCAAACATATTTTTAGTTTTATTTTAATATTCATAATAGCCCCAATATTTTAATAGCCCCAATATTTTAATAGCGCCAATAATAGCGCCAAAGTATGGTGCCAAATATTATTTGGCGCTAAATAATAGCGCCAATATTTTAACATTCATAAATAGTGCCAAATATTCATAATAGTGCCAATATATTAATAGCGGTATATAAATGCGCCTCATAATAGAGACATATAATAGCGACATATAATAGCGCCATATAATAGCGCCAAATATTTTTTGGCGCCAAATATTCATAATAGAGCCAAAACAATTGCGCAAAAAAATAGCGCTAAAAAATAGTGCCAAAAAATAGTGTCATATAATAGCGCCAATAATAGCACCAAATAAAAGCGCCAATATATTCATAGTGCGAAATAATAGCGCAAATATATTCATAATAGCACCAATAAATAATAGCGTCAAAAAATAGCGCCAGTATATTCATAATAGTGCCAATATTAGCACCAATATATTCATAGCGCCATTTATTCATAATAGTACCAATATATTTATAGCGCCAAATAATTGTGTCTAATAATAGCGCCAAATAATTGCGCCAAATAATTGTGCCAAATAATAGCGCCAATATTTTAAAATTCATTAATAGCGCCAATTATTCATAATAGCGCCAATATATTCATAGTGCCAAGTAATTGCACCTAATAGTTGCACCCAATAATAGCGCCAAATAATTGCGCCAAATATTTGCGTCAAATAACTATGCCAAATAATAGCGCTAAATAATACCGCCAAATAATAGTGCCATATATTGGCGCCAAATATTTTTTGGCCCCAAATGTTCATAATAGCGCCAAAAAATAGCGCCAAAAATAGCGCCAATAATGGCGCCAATATATTCATAATAGCGCTAATATATAATAGCGCCAATATATTCATAATAGCACCAATATATAATAGCGCCAAATAATAGCACCTATATATTCATAATTGGGCCAATAATAGTGTCAATATATTAATAGCTCTATTTATTCATAATAGCGCAAATATATTTATAGCGAAAAATAATAGCGACAAGTAATAGCGCCAAATAAACGCGCCAAATAATACCACCAAATAATTGCGCCAAATTACGGCACCAAATAATTGCACCTAATAATAGCGCCAAATAATAGCACCATATAATCGCACCAAATTTTTTTTGGCGCAAAATATATAAATAGCGCCCATATATTGCGCCAAATAATTGCGCCAAATAATAGTTCCATATAATAGCGCCATATAATAGCGCCAAATAATAGCGCCAATAATAGCGTCCAATTATGGTGCCAATAATCACGCCAATATTTGGCACTATTATTTTGCCAAATAATAGCGCCAATATTTAAACATTCAATAATAGCATCAATAAAAGCGCCAATAACAACACCAATAATTGCGCCAATAATAGCGCCATTATATAGCGCCAATATATTGTTAGCGCCATTTAATAGCACCAAATAAAAGCACCATATAATAGCACCAAATATTGGCGCCATATAATAGCGCCATATAATAGGGCCATATAATAGGGCCAAATAATAGCGCCATATAGTAGCGCCATATATAATAGCGCCAAATACTAGCGCCAAAATGTAGCACAAATAATATCGCCAATATATTCATAGCCCCATTTAATAGGGCCAAATAATAGTGCCAATAATAGCGCCAATATATTCATAACGCCAAATAATTGCACCAATATATTCATAATAGCGCCAATATATAATAGCGCCAAAATAGCACCAATATATTCATAATAGTGCCAATAATAGCGCCAATATATTCATAGTGCCATTTATTAATAATAGCTCCAATATATTTATAGCGCAAAATAATTACGCCAAATAATAGCGCCAAATAATAGCACAAAATAATAGCGCCAAATAATAGCGCCAAATAATAGCGCCAAATGATTGCGCAAAATAGTTGCGCCTAATAACAGCGCCAAATAATACCACCATATAATAGAGCCGCATATTTTTTGGCGCAATATATATAAATAGTGCCAATATATTGCACCAAATAATTGCTCCAAATAGTTGCGCCAAATAATTGCTTCTACTAATAGCGCTAAATAATAGCGCCATATAATAGCAGCAAATATTTTTTGGCGGAAAATATTCATAATAGCACTAAATAATGGCGCCAAATAATAGCGTCAAATAATAGAGCCAATAATATTGTCAAATTATGGTTCCAATAATCGCGCCGATATTTGGCGCCAATATTTGACGCCAAATAATAGCGCCAATATTGTAACATTCAATAATAGTGCCAATAAAAGTGCCAATAATAGCGCCAATGATAGCGCCAATAATAGAGCCAATATATCGCACCAATAATAGCGCCAATATATTCATAGCGCCATTTAATAGCACCAAATAATGGCACCATATAATAGCGCCAAATGTTAGCACCATATAATAGGGTCATATAATTGCGCCAAATAATAGCGCCATATAATAGCGCCAAATAATCACGCCAATATATTCATAGCGCCATTTAATAGGGCCAAATAATAGCAACATATAACAGCGCCAAATATTGGCGCCATATAATAGCTTCATATAATAGCGCCAAATAATAATGCCATATAATAGCGCCAAATATAATAGCGCCAAATAATAGCGCCAAATAATAGAGCTAAATAATATCTCCAAATAATAGCACCAAATATTTGGCGGCAAATATTAATAATAGCGCCAAATAATTGCACCTAATAATAGCACCAAAAAACAGCACAAAATAACTACGCCAAATAATATTTCCAAATAATAGCGCCAAATAATAGTGCCAAATAATAGCGTCATATAATAGCGCCAAATATTTTTTGGCACCAAATATTCATAATAACGCCAAAAAATAGCGCCAAAAAATAGCACAAATTAATAGCACTAAATAATAGCGCCAAAAAATAGCACTAATAATAGCGTCAATATATTCGTAGCGCCAAATAAGAGCGCCAAATAATTGCGCCAAATAATTGCGCCAAATAACTGCACCAAATAATAGCGCCATATAATATCGCCATATATTTTTTGGCACCAAATATTCATAATAGCGCCAAAAAATTGGGCCAACAAATAACGCCAAATAATGGCGCCAATATATTCATAGCGCCAAATAATAGCGCCAATATATTAATAATAGTGCCAATTTATAATAGCGCCAATATATTCATAATAATGCCAATAATTGCGCCAATATATTCCTAGCACCAATTATTCATAATAACGCCTATATATTTATAGCACAAAATAATTGCGCCTAATAATAGCACCAAATAATAGCGCTAAATAATTGCGCCAAATAATTGTGTCAAATAATTGCGCCAAATAATTACGCAAAATAATTGCGCCTAATAACAGCGCCAAATAATAGCTCCATATAATAGCGCCAAATATTTTTTGGCGCAAAATTTATAGAGCACCAATATATTGCATCAAATAACTGCACCAAATAATTTCGCCTAATAATAGCGCCAAATATTTTTTGGCGCCAAATGTTAATAACAGCGCCAAATAACAGCGCCAAATAATAGCGCCAAATAATAGCGCCAATAATAGCGTCAAATTATGGCATCAATAATTGCGCCAATATATGGCGTTAATATTTGGCGCCAATATTTTGCGCCAAATAATAGCGCCAGTATTTAAACATTCAATAATCGTGCTAATAAAAGCACCAATAACTGCACCAATAATAGCGCAAATAATGGCGCCAATAATAGCGCCAATATATTCATAGCGCCATTTAATAGCGCCAAATATTGGCGCCCTATAATAGCGCCGTATAATAGCGCCAAATAATAGCGCCATATAATAGCGCCAAATAATCCCACCAATATATAGCGCCAATAATAGCGCCAATATTTTTATAGCGCTATTTAATTGGGCCAAATAGTAGCGTCATATAATAGCACCAAATATTAGGGTCATATAATAGCGTCATATAATAGTGTCAAATAATAGCGCCAAATATAATAGCGCCACATAATAGCACCAAATAATAGCACCAAATATTCATAATAGCGCCAATATTTTAACATTCAATATATTTTCAATGTTATTTTAACATTCAATATAATAGCACCAAATATATTTTTAGTGTTATTTTAATATTAATAATAGCGCCAATATTTTAATATCACCAATATTTTAATAGTGCCAATAATAGCGCCAAAGAATGGCGCCAAATATTATTTAGCGCTAAATAATAGCGCCAATATTTTAACATTCATCAATAGCGCCAAATATTCATAATAGTTCCAATATATTAATAGCTGCATATAATTGCGGCTTATAATAGCGCCAAATAATAGCGCCAAATAATTGCGCCAAATAATTGCGCCAAATAATTGCGCCAAATAAGAGTGCCAAATAACAACGCCAAATAATAGCGTCATATAACAGCGCCAAATACTTTTTGGCGCAAAATATATAAATAGCGCCAAAATATTCATAGCGCCAAATAATAGCACCAAATAATTGCGCCAAATAATTGCGCCAAATAATTGTGCCAAATAAGAGCACCAAATAATTGTGACAAATAACAGCGCCAAATAATAGCGCCATATAAAAGCGCCAAATATTTTATGGCGCAAAATATATAAATAGCACCAATATATTCATAGCACCAAATAATAGCGCCAAATAATTACGCCAAATAATTTCACCTAACAATAGCACCAAATCATAATGCCAAATAATTGCGCCAAATAATTTTTCCAGATAATTGCCCCAAATAAGTGCGCAAAATAATTTCGTCTAATAACAGCAGAAAATAATAGCGCCATATAATAGCGCAAAATATTTTTCGGTGCAAATTATATAAATTGCCCCAAATAATTGCGCCAAATATTTACGCCAAATAACTCTGCCAAATATTAGCACCAAATAATACCGTCAAATAATACCGCCATATAACAGCGCCAAATATTTTTTGGCGCCAAATATTCATAATAGCGCCAAAAAATAGTTCCATATAATAGCGCTAAATAATTGCACCTAATAATAGAGCCAACTAATAGCACCATATAATAGTGCCAAAAATTTTCTGGCGCCAAATATTCATAATAGCTTCAAATACAAGTGCCAAAATTATAGCCCCAAATAATAGCGCCAATAATAGCGTCAAAATATGGCGCCAATAATCGCGCCAATATTTGGCGCTATTATTTTGCGCCCAATAATACAGCCAATATTTAAACATTCAATAATAGGGCCAATAATAGCGCTAATAACATCACCAATAATAGCGCCAATATATAGCACCAATAATAGTGCCAATATATTTATAGCGCCATTTAATAGCGCCAAACAATAGCGCCATATAATAGCGCCAAATATTAGCACCATATAATAGGGTCATATAATAGTGCCATATAATAGCGCCAAATAATAGCGCTATATAATAGCGCCAAATATAATAGCGCCAATATATATCCCCAATAATAGCACCAATATATTCAATGCACCATTTAATAGGGCCAAATAATAGCGTCATATAATAGCGGAAAATATTAGCGCCATATAATAGAGCCAAATATTAGGGCCTTATAATAGCTCCAAATAATAGCACCATATAATAGCGCCAAATATAATAGTGCCAAATAATAGTGCCAAATAATAGAGCCAAATAATATCACCAAATAATAGCACCAAATATTTGGTGCCAAATATTCATAATAGCGTCAAATAATAGAGCCAAATAATAGCGCCAATAATAGTACCAAAATATAAGGCCAAATATTCATAATAGCGACAAATATTTGGCGCCACCAAATATTCATAATAGCGCCAAATAATAATGCCAAATTATAACACCAATAAAAGCGCCAAATAATAGCGCTAATGATAGCGCCAATATTTGGCGCCAATATTTGGCACCAATAATATTTGGCGCCAATATTTGGCACCAATAATATTTGGCGCCAATAATTGGCACCAGTATTTGGCGCTATTATTTGGCGCCAAATAATAGCGCTAATATTTTAACATTCAATAATAGCACCAAATATTCATAACAGCACCAATATTTTAACATTCAATATATTTTCAGTGTTATTTTAACATTCAATATAATAGCGGCAAATATATTTTCAGTGTTGTTTTAATATTCATAATAGCGCCAATATTTTAATAGCGCCAATAATAGCGCCAAATAATAGCGCCAAATATTATTTTTCACCAAATAACAGCGCCAAATATTATTTTGTGCCAAAAAATAGTGCTAATATTTTAACATTAATTAATAGCGCCAAATATTCATAATAGCGCCAATATATTAATAGTGGCAAATAACTACGCCAAATAATAGCGCCAAATAATAGCACCAAATAATAGCGCCATATAAAAGCACCAAATATTTTTAGGCGCCAAATATTCAAAATAGCACCAAAAAATAGCACCAATAATAGCACAAAATAATAGCGCCAATATATTAATAGCACCAAATAATTCTACCAATATATTCATAATAGCTCCAATATATAATAGCGCCAAATAATAGCACAAATATATTCATAATAGTGCCAATAATAGCTTCAATATATTCATAGAACCAATATATTCATAGCGCCATTTAATCATAATAGCGCCAATATATTTATAGCGCAAAATAATTGCGCAAAATATTATCGCCAAATAATAGCGCCAAATAATTGCGCCAAATAATTGCGCCAAATAATTGCGCCAAATAATTACGCCAAATAATTGTGCAAAATAATTGCGTCTAATAACAGCGCCATATAATAGCGCCATATAATAGTGCCAAAATATTGTGCCAAATAATTGCGCCAAATTATTGCGCCTAATAATAGAGCCAAATAATAGCGCCATATAATAGAGCCAAATATTTTGTGATGCCAAATATTTATAATAGCACCAAATAATGGCGCCAAATAATTGTGTCAAATAATAGAGCCAATAATAGCGTCAAATTATGGTGCCAATAATCACGCCAATATTTAAACATTCAATAATAGCACCAATAAAAGCACCAATAATATCATCAATGATAGCGCCAATAATAGCGCCAATATATAGCCCCAATATATAGCGCGAATAATAGTGCAAATATATTCATAGCGCCATTTAATAGCACCAAATAATGGCGCCATATAATAGCGCCAAATATTAGCACCATATAATAGCGCCATATAATTGCGCCAAATAATAGCGCTATATATTCATAGCGCCATTTAATAAGGCCAAATAATAGCGCCATAAAATAGCGCCAAATATTAGCACCATATAATAGCGCTATATAACAGAGCCATATAATAACGCCAAATAATAGTGCCATATAATAGTGCCAATTATAATAGCGGCACATAATAGCGTCAGATAATATCGCCAAATAATATCGCCAATTAATAGCACCAAATATTTGGCGCCAAATATTCATAATAGAGCCAAATAATAGCGTCAAATTCTGGCGCCAATAATCGCGCCAATATTTGGCACTATTATTTTGCGCCAAATAATAGCACTAATATTTAAACATTCAATAATAACGCCAATAAAAGCACTAATAACAGCACCAATAATAGCGCCAATAATAGCACCAATATATAGCACCCATAATAGTGCCAATATATTCATAACACCATTTAATAGCGCCAAACAATAGCGTCATATAATAGCGCCAAATATTAGCGCCATATAATAGTGCCATATAATAGCGCCATATAATAGCGCCAAATAATAGCGCCATATAATAGCATCAAATATAATAGCGCCAAATAATAGCGCCAATATAAATCCCCAAAAATAGCACCAATATATTCATAGCATCATTTAATAGGGCCAAATAATAGCGCCATATAATAATGACAAATATTAGCGCCATATAATAGCACCAAATATTAGTGCCATATAATAGCGCCAAATAATAGCACCATATGATAGCCCCAAATATAATAGCGCCAAATAATAGTGCCAAATAATAGCGCCAAATAATATCACCAAATAATAGCACCAAATATTTGGCGCCAAATATTCATAATAGCGCCAAATAATAGTGCCCAATATTCATAATAGCGCCAAATATTTGGCGCCATATATTCATTGTAGCACCAAATATTTTTTGGGGCCAAATATTCATAATAGCGCCAAATAATAACGCCAAATTATAATGACAATAAAAGCACCAAATAATAGCACCAATATTTGGCGCCAATATTTTGCACCAATAATATTTGGCGCCAATATTTTGCGCCATTATTTGGCGCTATTATTTGGCGCCATATAATAGCACCAATATTTTAACATTCAATAATAGCGCCAAATATTCATAACAGCGCCGATATTTTAACATTCAATATATTATCAGTGTTATTTTAACATTCAATATAATAGTGCAAAATATATTTTCAGTGTTATTTTAATATTCATAATAGAGCCAATATTTTAATAGCGCCAATATTTTAATAGCGCCAATAATAGCGCCAAATATTATTTTGCACCAAATAATAGCGCCAAATATTATTTTGCGCCAAAAAATAGTGCTAATATTTTAACATTAATTAATAGCGCCAAATATTCATAATAGCAGCAATATATTAATAGCGGCAAATAATTTCGCTTAATAACTGCGCCAAATAATAGCGTCATATAATAGCACCAAATATTTTTAGGCGCCAAATATTCACAATAGCGCCAAAAAATAGCGCCAAAAAATAGCACCATATAATAGCGCCAATAATAGCGCCAAATAATAGCGCCAATATATTCATATCGCCAAATAATTGCGCCAATATATTCATAATAGTGCCAAATAATATCACCAATATATTCATAATAGTGCCAATAATAGCGCCAACAATAACACCAATATATTTATAGCTCTATTTATTAATAATAGCGCCAATATATTTATAGTGCAAAATAATTGTGCCTAATAATAGCACCAAATAATAGCGCCAAATAATTGCGCCAAATAATTGTGCCAAATAAATGCGCAAAATAATTGTGCCTAATAACAGCACCAAATAATAGCGCCATATAATAGCGCCAAATATTTTTTGGCACAAAATATATAAATAACACCAATATATTGCGCCAAATTATTGCGCCAAATTATTGCGCCTCATAATAGCGCCAAATAATAGCGCCATATAATTGAGCCATATATATTTTGGTGCCAAATATTTATAATGGCGCCAAATAATGGCGCCAAAAAATAGCGTCAAATAATAGAGCCAATAATAGCATCAAATTATGGTGCCAATAATCACGCCAATATTTGGCACCAATCTTTGGTGCCAAATAATAGCGCCAATATTTAAACATTAAATAATAGCGCCAATAAAAGCACGAATAATTGCACCAATGATAGCGCCAATTATAGCGCCAATATATTCATAGATCCATTTAATAGCACCAAATAATGGTGCCATATAATATCGCCAAATATTAGCCCCATATAATAGCGCCTTATAATTGCGCCAAATAATAGCCTCATATAATAGCGCCAATATATTCATAGCGCCATTTCATAGGGCCAAATAATCACACCATATAATAGCGCCAAATATTAACATCATATAATAGCGCCATATAATAGCGCCAAATAATAGCGCTATATAATAGCGCCAAATATAATAGCACCAAATAATAGCGCTAAATAATATCACCAAATAATAGCGCCAAATATTTGGCGCCAAATATTCATAACAGCGCCAAATATTTGGCGCCATATATTCATAGCAACGTTAAATATTTTTTGGCACCAAATATCAATAATAGCGCCAAATTATAGCGCCAATAAAAGCACCAAATAATACCGCCAATATTTGGTGCCAATATTTTCCACCAATAATATTTGGCGTCAATATTTGGCACCAATAATATTTGGCGCCAATATTTGGTGCTATTATTTGGCGCCCAATAATAGCACCAATATTTTAACATTCAATAATAGCGCCAAATATTCATAATAGCAACAATATTTTAACATTCAATATATTTTCAATGTTATTTTAACATTCTATATAATAGAGCCAAACATATTTTTAGTGTTATTTTAATATTCATAATAGTGCCAATATTTTAATAGCGCCAATAATAGCGCCGAATAAGAGTGCCAAATATTATTTGGCACCAAATAATTGCGCAAAATAATAGCGCCAAAAAATAGCACAAATATTTTAACCTTCATTAATAGCGGCAAATATTCATAATAGCACCAATATATTAATAGCGGCAAATAATTATGCCTAATAATAGCGCCAAATAATTGCGCCAAATATTTTTTGGTGCCAAATATTCATAATAGAGCCAAAAAATAGTGCAAAAAAATAGAGCCATATAATAGCGCCAATCATA
The DNA here is from genome assembly GCA_963277665.1 of Viscum album. NCBI lineage: Eukaryota > Viridiplantae > Streptophyta > Magnoliopsida > Santalales > Viscaceae > Viscum > Viscum album. The sequence continues at coordinate 903,629,732 of OY728127.1, forward strand.
GTGCCAAATAATAGGGTCAATAATAGCGCCAATATATTCATAGCGCCAATATATTCATAATAGCGCCAATATATTATAGCACCAAATAATAGCGCCAATATATTCATAATATTGCCAATAATAGCGCCAATAATAGCGCTAATATATTCATAGCGCCATTAATTCATAATAGCGCCAATATATTTATAGCGCCAAATAATTGCTTCTAATAATAGTGCCAAATAATTGCGCCAAATAATTGCTCCAAATAATAGTGCCAATATTTTAACATTCATTAATAGAGCCAAATATTCATAATAGTGCCAATATATTAATAGCGCCAAATAAGTGCGCCTAATAATAGCGTCAAATAATAGTGCCAAATAAGTGTACCAAATATTTGAGCCAAATAACTGCGCCCAATAATAGCTCCAAAAAAAAGCACAATATAATAGTGCCAAATATTTTTTGGCTCCAAAAATTCATAATAGCGCCAAATAATAGAGCCAAATAAAAGCGCCAATAATAGCGGCAAATTATGGCGCCAATAATAGCACCAATATATTCATATTTCCAAATAATAGAGTCAATATATTCATAATAGCACCAATATATAATAGCGCCAAATAATACCGCCAATATATTCATAATAGTGCCAATAATAGCGCCAATAATAGCGCCAATATATTCATAGCGCCATTTATTCGTAATAGCGCCAATATCTTTATAGCCCAAAATAATTGTGCTAAATAATAACGTCAAATAATAGCGCCAAATAATAGCGCCAAATAATTGCACCAAATAATTGCGTCAAATAATTGCGCAAAATAATTGCGCCTAATAACAGCGCCAAATAATAGCGGCATATAATAGCACCAAATATTTTTTGGCGGAAAACATATAAATAGGGCCAATTTTTTGCGCCAAATAATTGCGCCAAATAATAGCGCCAAATAATAGTTCCATATAAAAGAGCCAAATATTTTTTGGTGCCAAATATTCATAATAGTGCCAAATAATAGCACCAATAATAACATAAAATTATGGTGCCAATAATAGCGCCAATATTTTGCGCTATTATTTTGCGCCAAATTATAGCGCCAATATTTAAACATTCAATAATCGCGCCAATAAATGCGCCAATAACAGCACCAATAATAGCGCCAATATATTTATAGCGTCATTTAATAACGTCAAATAATAGTACCATATAATAGCGCCAATATTAGCGCCATAAAATAGCCTCAATAACAGCGCAAATCATAGCGCCATATAATAGCGCAAAATACAATAGCACCAAATAATAGCGCCAGTATATCGCGCCAATATATTCATAGCGACATTTAAAAGGGCCAAATAATAGCGCCATAAAATAGCGCCAAATATTTGCGCCAAATATTAGCGCCATATAATAGCGCTATATAATAGCGCAATATAATAATGCCAAATAATAGCCCCATATAATAGCGCCAAATATAATAGCGGCACATAATAGCGTCAGATAATAGCGCCAAATAATATCATCAAATAATAGCACCAAATATTTGGCACCAAATATTCATAATAGCGCCAAATAATAGCGCCAAATAATAGCGCAAATAATAGCGCCATATAATAGAGCCAAATATTCATAATAACACCAAATATTTGGCGCTAATAAAAGCGCCAAATAATAGCGCCAATAATAGCGTCAATATTTGGCGCCCGTATTTTGCGCTATTATTTGGCGCCAAATAACAGCGCCAATATTTTAACATTCAATAATAGCTCCAAATATTCATAATAACACCAATATTTTAACATTCAATTTATTTTCAGTGTTATTTTAATATTCAATATAATAGTGCCAAACATATTTTTAGTTTAATTTTAATATTCATAATAGCACCAATATTTTAATAGCACCAATATTTTAATAGCGCCAATAATAGCGCCAAAGTATGGTGCCAAATATTATTTGGTGCTAAATAATAGCGCCAATATTTTAACATTCATAAATAGTGCCAAATATTCATAATAGTGCCAATATATTAATAGCGGTATATAAATGCGCCTCATAATAGAGACATATAATAGCGACATATAATAGCGCCATATAATAGCGCCAAATATGTTTTGGCGCCAAATATTCATAATAGAGCCAAAACAATTGCGCAAAAAAATAGCGCTAAAAAATAGTGCCAAAAAATAGTGTCATATAATAGCGCCAATAATAGCACCAAATAAAAGCGCCAATATATTCATAGTGCCAAATAATAGCGCAAATATATTCATAATAGCACCAATAAATAATAGCGTCAAAAAATAGCGCCAGTATATTCATAATAGTGCCAATATTAGCACCAATATATTCATAGCGCCATTTATTCATAATAGTACCAATATATTTATAGCGCCAAATAATTGTGTCTAATAATAGCGCCAAATAATTGCCCCAAATAATTGTGCCAAATAATAGCGCCAATATTTTAAAATTCATTAATAGCGCCAATTATTCATAATAGCGCCAATATATTCATAGTGCCAAGTAATTGCACCTAATAGTTGCACCCAATAATAGCGCCAAATAATTGCGCCAAATATTTGCGTCAAATAACTATGCCAAATAATAGCGCCAAATAATACCGCCAAATAATAGTGCCATATATTGGCGCCAAATATTTTTTGGCCCCAAATATTCATAATAGCGCCAAAAAATAGCGCCAAAAATAGCTCCAATAATGGCGCCAATATATTCATAATAGCGCTAATATATAATAGCGCCAATATATTCATAATAGCACCAATATATAATAGCGCCAAATAATAGCACCTATATATTCATAATTGGGCCAATAATAGTGCCAATATATTAATAGCTCTATTTATTCATAATAGCGCAAATATATTTATAGCGAAAAATAATAGCGACAAGTAATAGCGCCAAATAAACGCGCCAAATAATACCACCAAATAATTGCGCCAAATTACGGCGCCAAATTATTGCACCTAATAATAGCGCCATATAATCGCACCAAATTTTTTTTGGCGCAAAATATATAAATAGCGCCCATATATTGCGCCAAATAATTGCGCCAAATAATAGTTCCATATAATAGCGCCATATAATAGCGCCAAATAATAGCGCCAATAATAGCGTCCAATTATGGTGCCAATAATCACGCCAATATTTGGCACTATTATTTTGCCAAATAATAGCGCCAATATTTAAACATTCAATAATAGCATCAATAAAAGCGCCAATTACAGCACCAATAATTGCGCCAATAATAGCGCCATTATATAGCGCCAATATATTGTTAGCGCCATTTAATAGCACCAAATAATAGCGCCATATAATAGCACCAAATATTGGCGCCATATAATAGCGCCATATAATAGGGCCATATAATAGGGCCAAATAATAGCGCCATATAGTAGCGCCATATATAATAGCGCCAAATACTAGCGCCAAAATGTAGCACAAATAATATCGCCAATATATTCATAGCCCCATTTAATAGGGCCAAATAATAGTGCCAATAATAGCGCCAATATATTCATAACGCCAAATAATTGCACCAATATATTCATAATAGCGCCAATATATAATAGCGCCAAAATAGCACCAATATATTCATAATAGTGCCAATAATAGCGCCAATATATTCATAGTGCCATTTATTAATAATAGCTCCAATATATTTATAGCGCAAAATAATTACGCCAAATAATAGCGCCAAATAATAGCACAAAATAATAGCGCCAAATAATAGCGCCAAATAATTGCGCCAAATGATTGCGCAAAATAGTTGCGCCTAATAACAGCGCCAAATAATAGCGCCAATAATAGCGCCAATATATTAATAATAGTGCCAATTTATAATAGCGCCAATATATTCATAATAATGCCAATAATTGCGCCAATATATTCCTAGCACCAATTATTCATAATAACGCCTATATATTTATAGCACAAAATAATTGCGCCTAATAATAGCACCAAATAATAGCGCTAAATAATTGCGCCAAATAATTGTGTCAAATAATTGCGCCAAATAATTACGCAAAATAATTGCGCCTAATAACAGCGCCAAATAATAGCTCCATATAATAGAGCCAAATATTTTTTGGCGCAAAATTTATAGAGCACCAATATATTGCATCAAATAACTGCACCAAATAATTTCGCCTAATAATAGCGCCAAATATTTTTTGGCGCCAAATATTAATAACAGCGCCAAATAACAGCGCCAAATAATAGCGCCAAATAATAGCGCCAATAATAGCGTCAAATTATGGCATCAATAATTGCGCCAATATATGGCGTTAATATTTGGCGTCAATATTTTGCGCCAAATAATAGCGCCAGTATTTAAACATTCAATAATCGTGCTAATAAAAGCACCAATAACTGCACCAATAATAGCGCAAATAATGGCGCCAATAATAGCGCCAATATATTCATAGCGCCATTTAATAGCGCCAAATAATAGCACAATATAATAGCGCCAAATATTGGCGCCCTATAATAGCGCCGTATAATAGCGCCAAATAATAGCGCCATATAATAGCGCCAAATAATCCCCCCAATATATAGCGCCAATAATAGCGCCAATATTTTTATAGCGCCATTTAATTGGGCCAAATAGTAGCGTCATATAATAGCACCAAATATTAGGGTCATATAATAGCGTCATATAATAGCGTCAAATAATAGCGCCAAATATAATAGCGCCACATAATAGCACCAAATAATAGCGCCAAATAATATCGCCAAATAATAGCCCCAAATATTTGGTGCCAAATATTCATAATAGCGCCAAATATCTGGTGCAATAATAGCGCCAAATAATAGAACCAAATATTTATAATAGCGCCAATTATTTGGCGCCATATATTCATAATAGGGCCAAATATTTTTTGGCACCAAATATTCATAATAGCGCCAAATAATAGTGTCAACTTATAGCTCCGATAAAAACGGCTATTAATAGCGCCAATATTTTAACATTCAATAATAGCACCAAATATTCATAATAGCGCCAATATTTTAACATTCAATATATTTTCAATGTTATTTTAACATTCAATATAATAGCACCAAATATATTTTTAGTGTTATTTTAATATTAATAATAGCGCCAATATTTTAATATCACCAATATTTTAATAGTGCCAATAATAGCGCCAAAGAATGGCGCCAAATATTATTTAGCGCTAAATAATAGCGCCAATATTTTAACATTCATCAATAGCGCCAAATATTCATAATAGTTCCAATATATTAATAGCTGCATATAATTGCGCCTTATAATAGCGCCAAATAATAGCGCCAAATAATTGCGCCAAATAATTGCGCCAAATAAGAGTGCCAAATAACAACGCCAAATAATAGCGTCATATAACAGCGCCAAATACTTTTTGGCGCAAAATATATAAATAGCGCCAAAATATTCATAGCGCCAAATAATAGCACCAAATAATTGCGCCAAATAATTGCGCCAAATAATTGTGCCAAATAAGAGCGCCAAATAATTGTGACAAATAACAGCGCCAAATAATAGCGCCATATAAAAGCGCCAAATATTTTATGGCGCAAAATATATAAATAGCACCAATATATTCATAGCACCAAATAATAGCGCCAAATAATTACGCCAAATAATTGCACCTAACAATAGCACCAAATCATAATGCCAAATAATTGCGCCAAATAATTTTTCCAGATAATTGCCCCAAATAAGTGCGCAAAATAATTTCGCCTAATAACAGCAGAAAATAATAGCGCCATATAATAGCGCAAAATATTTTTCGGTGCAAATTATATAAATTGCCCCAAATAATTGCGCCAAATATTTACGCCAAATAACTCTGCCAAATATTAGCGCCAAATAATACCGTCAAATAATACCGCCATATAACAGCGCCAAATATTTTTTGGCGCCAAATATTCATAATAGCACCAAAAAATAGTGCCATATAATAGCGCTAAATAATTGCACCTAATAATAGAGCCAAATAATAGCACCATATAATAGTGCCAAATATTTTCTGGCGCCAAATATTCATAATAGCTTCAAATAAAAGTGCCAAAATAATAGCCCCAAATAATAGCGCCAATAATAGCGTCAAAATATGGCACCAATAATCGCGCCAATATTTGGCGCTATTATTTTGCGCCCAATAATACAGCCAATATTTAAACATTCAATAATAGCGCCAATAAAAGCGCTAATAACATCACCAATAATAGCGCCAATAATAGCGCCAATATATAGCACCAATAATAGTGCCAATATATTTATAGCGCCATTTAATAGCGCCAAACAATAGCGCCATATAATAGCGCCAAATATTAGCACCATATAATAGGGTCATATAATAGTGCCATATAATAGCGCCAAATAATAGCGCTATATAATAGCGCCAAATATAATAGCGCCAATATATATCCCCAATAATAGCACCAATATATTCATTGCACCATTTAATAGGGCCAAATAATAGCGTCATATAATAGCGGAAAATATTAGCGCCATATAATAGAGCCAAATATTAGGGCCTTATAATAGCTCCAAATAATAGCACCATATAATAGCGCCAAATATAATAGTGCCAAATAATATTGCCAAATAATAGAGCCAAATAATATCACCAAATAATAGCACCAAATATTTGGTGCCAAATATTCATAATAGCGTCAAATAATAGAGCCAAATAATAGCGCCAATAATAGCACCAAAATATAAGGCCAAATATTCATAATAGCGACAAATATTTGGCGCCACCATATATTCATAATAGCGCCAAATAATAATGCCAAATTATAACACCAATAAAAGCGCCAAATAATAGCGCTAATGATAGCGCCAATATTTGGCGCCAATATTTGGCACCAATAATATTTGGCGCCAATATTTGGCACCAATAATATTTGGCGCCAATATTTGGCACCAGTATTTGGCGCTATTATTTGGTGCCAAATAATAGCGCTAATATTTTAACATCCAATAATAGCACCAAATATTCATAACAGCACCAATATTTTAACATTCAATATATTTTCAGTGTTATTTTAACATTCAATATAATAGCGGCAAATATATTTTTCAGTGTTATTTTAATATTCATAATAGCGCCAATATTTTAATAGCGCCAATAATAGCGCCAAATAATAGCGCCAAATATTATTTTTCACCAAATAACAGCGCCAAATATTATTTTGTGCCAAAAAATAGTGCTAATATTTTAACATTAATTAATAGCGCCAAATATTCATAATAGCGCCAATATATTAATAGTGGCAAATAACTACGCCAAATAATAGCGCCAAATAATAGCTCCAAATAATAGCGCCATATAATAGCACCAAATATTTTTAGGCGCCAAATATTCAAAATAGCACCAAAAAATAGCACCATATAATAGCGCCAATAATAGAACAAAATAATAGCGCCAATAATAGCGCCAATATATTAATATCACCAAATAATTCTAACAATATATTCATAATAGCTCCAATATATAATAGCGCCAAATAATAGCACCAATATATTCATAATAGTTCCAATAATAGCTCCAATATATTCATAGCGCCAATATATTCATAGCGCCATTTAATCATAATAGCGCCAATATATTTATAGCGCAAAATAATTTCGCAAAATATTATCGCCAAATAATAGCGCCAAATAATTGCGCCAAAAAATTGCGCCAAATAATTGCGCCAAATAATTACGCCAAATAATTGTGCAAAATAATTGCGTCTAATAACAGCACCATATAATAGCGCCATATAATAGTGCCAAAATATTGTGCCAAATAATTGCGCCAAATTATTGCGCCTAATAATAGAGCCAAATAATAGCGCCATATAATAGAGCCAAATATTTTGTGATGCCAAATATTTATAATAGCACCAAATAATGGTGTCAAATAATTGTGTCAAATAATAGAGCCAATAATAGCGTCAAATTATGGTGCCAATAATCGCGCCAATATTTAAACATTCAATAATAGCGCCAATAAAAGCGCCAATAATATCACCAATGATAGCGCCAATAATAGCGCCAATATATAGCCCCAATATATAGCACGAATAATAGTGCAAATATATTCATAGCGCCATTTAATAGCACCAAATAATGGCGCCATATAATAGCGCCAAATATTAGCACCATATAATAGCGCCATATAATTGCGCCAAATAATAGCGCCAAATAATAGTGCCAAATAATCACGCCAGTATATAGCGCTAATATATTCATAGCGCCATTTAATAGGGCCAAATAATAGCACCATATAATAGCGTCATATAATAGAGCCATATAATAGCGCCAAATAATAACGCCATATAATAGCGCCAAATAATAACGTCAAATAATAGCGCTAAATAATATCATCAAATAATAGCGCCAAATATTTGGCGCCAAATATTCATAATAGCGCCAAATAATAGGGAAAATAATAGTGCCAAATAATATCGCCAAATAATAGCGCCAAATTTTTGGCACCAAATATTCATAATAGCGCCAAATAATAGCGCCAAATATTTATAATATTGCCAAATATTTGGTGCCATATTTTCATAGTAGCGCCAAATATTTTTTGGCGCAAAATATCGATAATAGCATTAAATAATAGCGCTAAATAAAAGCGCCAATTAATAGTGCCAATATTTGGCGCCAATATTTGGCACCAATAATATTTGGTGCCAATATTTGTCACCAATAATATTTGGCGCCAATATTTGGTGCTATTATTTGGCGCCTAATAATAACACCAATATTTTAACATTCAATAATAGTGCCAAATATTCATAATAGTGCCAATATTTTAACATTCAATATATTTTCAGTGTTATTTTAACATTCAATTTAATAGAGCCAAATATATTTTCAGTGTTATTTTAATATTCATAATAGCGCCAATATTTTAATAGCGCCAATATTTTAATAGCACCAATAATAGCGCCAAATAAGAGCGCGCGCCAAATAATAGCGCAAAATAATAGTGCTAAAAAATAGCGCCAATATTTTAACATTCATTAATAGCGCCAAATATTCATAATAGAGCCATATTTGGGCCAAATATTTTTTAGCGCCAAATATTCATAATAGCGCCAAAAATAGCACAAAAAAATAGCGCCAATATATTATAGCGCTAAATAATAGTGCCAATATATTCATAATAGTGCCAAGAATAGCGCCAATAATAGAGCCAATATATTCATAGTGCTATTAATTCATAGTAGCGCCAATATATTTATAGCGCCAAATAATTGTGCCTAATAATAGTGCAAAATAATTTCGCAAAATAATTGGTCCAAATAATAGTGCCAATATTTTAACATTGACTAATAACGCCAAATATTCATAATAGCGCCAAATAAGTGCGCCTAATAATAGCGCCAAATAATAACACCAAATAAGTGCGCCAAATATTTGAGCCAAATAACTGCGCCAAATAATAGCGCCAAAAAATAGCAACATATAATAGCGCAAATTTTTTTTTGTTGCCAAATATTCATAATAGCGCCAAATAATAGAGCCAATAATAGCGTCAAATTATGGAGCCAATAATAGCACCAATATATTCATAGCGCCAAATAATAGCTCCAATATATTCATAATAGCACCAATATATAATAGCGCCAAATAATAGCGCCAATATATTCATAATAGTGCCAATAATAGTGCCAATATATTCATAGCGCCATTTATTCATAATAGTGCCAATATATTTATAGCGCAAAATAATTGCGCCTAATAATAGCCTCAAATAAGAGCGCCAAATAATTGTGCCAAATAATTGCGCAAAATAATTGCGCCTAATAACAGCGCCAAATAATATCGGCATATAATAGCACCAAATATATTTTGGGGGAAAATATATAAATAGCACCAATTTATTACGCCAAATAATTGCGCCAAATACTTTCTCCTAATAATAGCGCCAAATAATAGCGCCATATAAAAGCGCCAATTTTTTTGCGCCAAATATTCATAATACCGCCAAATAATAGCGCTAAATAATAGCACCAATAATAGCATCAAATTATGGCTCCAATAATCACAACAATATTTTGCGCTATTATTTTGCGCCAACTTATAGCGCCAATATTTAAACATTCAATAATCGGGCCAATAAAAGCGCCAATAACAACCCCAATAATAGCGCCAATAATAGTGCCAATAAATTCATAGCACCATTTAATAGCGCCAAATAATAGCACCATATAATGGCAACAAATATTAGTGCCATATAATAGCCCCATATAATAGCGCAAATAATAGCACCAAATAATAGAGCCAAATATAATATCACCAAATAATCGCGCCAAATATTATTTGACAAAAAATAATAGCGCCAAATAATAGAGCCAAAAAATACTGCCAATATTTTAACATTTATTAATAGAACCAAATATTCATAATAGCTCCAATATATTAATAGCGGCAAATAATTGCGCCTAATAATAGCACCAAATAATAGCGCCAAGTAATTGTGCCAAATAACTGCGCCAAATAACTGCGGCAAATAATAGCGCCATATAATAGCGCCAAATATTTTTGGGCGCTGAATATTTTTTGGCTCCAAATATTCATAATAGTGCCAAAAAATAGCGCCAAAAAATAGCACCATATAATAGCACCATATAATAGCACCAAATATTTTTTGGCGCAAAATATTCATAATAGCGCCAAATAATAGTGCCAATAATCGCATCAAATTATGGCGCCAATAATCGCACCAACATTTGGCACCAATTTTTGGGGCCAATATTTGGCGCTATTATTTCGCGCCAAATAATAGCGCCAATATTTAAACATTCTATAATAGCGCCAATAAAATTTCCAATAACAGAACCAATAATAGCGCTATTATATAGCGCCAATAATAGCGCCAATATATTCATAGCGCCATTTAATAGCACCAAATAATAGCGCCATATAATAGCACCAAATATTGGCGCCATATAGTAGCCCTATATAATAACGCCAAATAAAAGGGCCATATAGTAGCACCAAATATAATAGCGCCAAATAATAGCACCAATATATAGCGCCCATAATATCGCCGATATATTAATAGCGCCATTTAATAGGGCCAAATAATAGCGCCATATAATAGCGCTAAATATTAGTGCCATATAATCGCGTGATATAATAGCGCCATAAAATGGCACCAAATAATACCGCTATATTAAAGCCCCAAATTTAATAGTACCAAATAATAGCGCCAAATAATTTCCCGAAATAATAGCGCCATATATTCATAGTAGCGCCAAATATTTTTTGGCAACAAATATTCATAATAGCGCCATATAATAGCGCCAATAAAAGAAAAAAATAATAGTACGAATAATAGCGCTAGTATTTGGCACCAATAATATTTGGTGCCAATATTTGGCGCTATTATTTGGCGGAAAATAATAGCACCAATATTTTATCATTCAATAATAGTGCCAAATATTTATAATAGCACTAATATTTTATCATTCAATATACTTTCAGTGTTATTTTAACATACAATATAGTAAAGCCAAATATATTTTTATTGTTATTTTAATATTCATAATAGCGCCAACATTTTAATAGCGCCAATATTTTAATAGCCCCAATAATAATGCCAAATAATAGCGCCAAATATTATTTGGCGCCAAATAATAGCGCCAAATAATAGCACCAATATTTTAACATTCATTAATAGCACCAAATATTCATAATAACGCTAATATAATAATAGTGGAAAATAATTGGGCCTAATAATAGCGCCGAATAATTAAGCCAAATAAATGCTCCAAATATCTCTACCAAATAATAGCGCCAAATAATAGTGCCATATAATTGCACCAAATATTTTTTGGCGCCAAATCTTCATAATAGCGCAAAAAAATAGCGCCAAAAAATAGCGCCAATAATAGCGCCAATATATTCATAGTGCCAAATAATAACACCAACATATTCATAATAGCGCCAATATATTCATAGCGCAATTTATTCATAATAGCGGCAATATATTTATAGCCCCAAATAATTGCGCCTAATAATAGCGTCAAATAATTGTGCCAAATAATAGCGCCAATATTTTAACATTCATTAATATCACCAAATATTCATAATAGCACCAATATATTAGTAGCGCCAAATAATTGCACCTAATAATAGCGACAAAAAATAGGGCCAAATAACTACGCCAAATAAGAGCGCCAAATAATAGCGCCAAATAATAGCGCCAAATAATAGCGTCATATAATAGCGCCAAATATTTTTTGGCATAAAATATTCATAATAACGCCAAAAAATAGCACCAAAAAATAGTTCCAACTAATATAGCCAAATAATAGCGCCAAAAAATAGCACCAATATATTCGTAGCGCCAAATAATAGTGCCAACATATTCATAATAGCGCCAATATATAATTGCGCCTAATAATAGTGCCAAATAACAGCGCCAAATAATAGCGCCAAATATTTGCGCCAAATAACAATGCCAAATAATAGCGCCATATAATTGCACCAAATATTTTTTGCCACCAAATATTCATAATAGCGCCAAAAAATTGTGTCAAAAAATAGCGCCAATAATAGCGCCAAATAATAGCGTCAATATATTCATAGCACCAATATATTCATAATAGTGCCAATTTATAATAGCGCCAAATAATAGTGACAATATATTCATAATAGTTCCAATAATAACGCCAATATATTCATAGCACCATTTATTCTTAATAGCGCCTATATATTTATAGCGCAAAAAAATTGGGCCTAATAATAGTGCCAAATAATAGCGCCAAATAATTGCGCCGAATAATTGCGCCAAATAATTGCGCCAAATAAGTGCGCAAAATAATTGCGCCTAATAATAACGCCAAATAATAGCTCCATATAATAGCGCCAAATATTTTTTGGCGCAAAATATATAAATAGCTCAATATATTACGCCAAATAATTGCACCAAATAATTACGCCTAATAATAGCACCAAATATTTTTTGGTGCCAAATATTAATAATAGTGCCAAATAATAGTGCCAAATAATAGCGCCAATAATAGTTTCAAATTATGGCATCAATAATCGCACCAATATTTGGTGCCAATATTTGGTGCCAATATTTTGCACTAAATAATAGCGCCAATATTTAAACATTCAATAATCGCGCCAATAAAAGCACCAATAACAGCACCAATAATAGCACAAATAATGGTGCCAATAATATCCCCAATATATTCATAACTCCATTTAATAACGCCAAATAATAGCACCATATAATCGCGCCAAATATTAGCGACATATAATAGCGCCATATAATAGCGCCAAATAATAGCGCCATATAATAGCGCCAAATATAATAGCGCAAAATAATCGCGCCAATATATAGCGTCAATATATTCATAGCGCCATTTAATAGAGACAAATAGTATCGCCATATAATAGTGCCAAATATTAGAGCCATATAATAGCGCCATATAATAGCGCCAAATAATAGCACCAAATATAATAGCGCCAAATAATAGAGCTAAATAATAGCACAAAATAATATCTCCAAATATTAGCGCCAAATATTTGGCGCCAAATATTTATAATAGCGCCAAATAATAGTGCCAATAATAGCGCCAAATAATAGATCCAAATATTCATAATAGTACCAATTATTTGGCGCCATATATTCATAGTAGTGCCAAATATTATTTGGCACCAAATATTCATAATAGCGCCAAATAATAGTGCCAAATTATAGCTCCGATAAAAGCGCCAATAATTGCGTCAATATTTGGCGCCAATAATATTTAGCGTCAATATTTGGCGCTATTATTTGGTGCCAAATAATAGCACCAATAATTTAATCTTCAATAATAGCACCAAATGTTCATAATAGCTCCAATATTTTAACATTCAATATATTTTCAGTGTTATTTTATCATTCAATATAATAGCACAAAATATATTTTCAGTGTCATCTTAATATTCATAATAGCGCCAATATTTTAATAGCACCAATATTTTGACATTCATTAATAGCGCCAAATATTCATAATAGTTCCAATATATTAATAGCGACATATAATTGCGCCTAATTATAGCGCCAAATAATTGCGCCAAATAATTGCGCCAAATATTTGTGTCAAATAACTGCGCCAAATAATAGCACCAAATAAAAGCGCCAAATAAAAGCGCCATATAATAGCGCCAAATACATTTTGGCGCAGAATATATAAATAGCGCCAATATATTCATAGCGCCAAATAATAGCTCCAAATAATTACGCCAAATAAGAGGGCCAAATAATTGCGCCAAATAACAGCGCCAAATAATAGCGCCATATAATAGTGCCAAATAATTTTTTGCGCAAAATATATAAATAGCACCAATATATTCATAGCGCCAAATAATAGTGCCAAATAATTGCGGCAAATAATTGCACCAAATAATTTTGCCTGAGCGCCAAAAAATAGCGCCAAATGATTGTGCCAAATAGGTACGCTAGATAAATTACGCCAAATAAGTGCGCAAAATAATTTCTCCTAATAACAGCGCCAAATATTTTTTGGCACAAAATATATAAATAGCGCCATATAATTGCACCAAATATTTACGCCAAATAACTGTGCCAAATAATAGCGCCAAATAATACCGCCAAATAATACTACCCTATAATAGCACCAAAAAATAGCGCTAAATAATTGCGCCTAATAATAGAGCCAAATAATAGCACCATATAATAGTGCCAAATATTTTCTAGCGCCAAATATTCATAATAGCACCAAAATAATAGCGCCAATATTTAAACATTCAATAATAGCACCAATAAAAGCGCCAATAACAGCACCAATAATAGCGCCAACAATAGCGCCAATATATAGCGCCAATAATAGTGCCAATATATTCATAGTGCCATTTAATAGCGCCATACAATAGCACCATATAATTGCGTCAAATATTAGCGCCATATAATAGGGCCATATAATAGCGCCATATAATAGCGCCAATTAATAGCAGCATATAATAGCACCAAATAATAGCGCTAATATATTCATAGCGCCATTTAATAGGTCCAATTAATAGCGCCATATAATAGTGACAAATATTAGCGCCATATAATAGCACCAAATATTAGGGCCATATAATAGCTCCGAATAACAGCGCCATATAATTGCGCCAAATATAATAGCGCCAAATAATAGTTCCAAATAATAACGCAAAATAATATCGTCAAATAATGGCACCAAATATTTGGCGCCAAATATTCATAATAGTGCCAAATAATAGCGCTAATAATAGCGCCAAATAATAGAGCCAAATTTTCATAATAGCACCAAATATTTGGCGCCATCAAATATTCATAATAGTGCCAAATAATAACGCTAATAAAAGCACCAAATAATAGCGCCAATAATATCGCCAATATTTGGCACCAATAACATTTGGCGCTATTATTTGGCGCCAAATAATAGCGCTAATATTTTAACATTCAATAATAGCGCCAAATATTCATAACAACGCCAATATTTTAACATTCAATATATTTTCAATGTTATTTTAACATTCAATATAATAACGCCAAATATATTTTCAGTGTTATTTTAATATTCATAATAGCGCCAATATTTTAATAGTGCCAATATTTTAATAGCGCCAAATATTATTTTGCACCAAATAATAGCGCTAAATATTATTTTGTGCAAAAAAATAGTGCAATTTGGGATAGGTCTACCTTTCCCAACGGGTTGGCCAAACCGTTGGGAAAAGTGGCCAATTTGGGGGCCTTTCCCAACGGTTTGGCCAAACCGTTGGGAAAGGGGACCTATACCAACGGTTTTTGCAAACCATTGGTATAGAAGCGTTGGGAAAGATCTAATTTTCAGTAGTGTATATATAATAGCACCAAATGTTTTTTTGGCGCACAATATATAAATAGCGCCAATATATTGCGCCAATATATTGCGCCAAATAATTGCGCCAAATAATTGCGCCTAATAATAGCGCCATATAATAGCGCCAAATATTTTTTGGCGCTAAATATTCATAATAGCGCCAAATAATGGCGCCAAATAATAGCGTAAAATAATAGAGCCAATAATAGTGTCAAATATAATAGCGCCACATAATAGCGCCAAATAATAGCACCAAATAATATCAGCAAATAATAGCGCCAAATATTTGGTGCCAAATATTCATAATAGCGCCAAATATTTGGTGCAATAATAGCACCAAATAATAGAGCCAAATATTCATAATAGCGCCAATTATTTGGCGCCATATATCCATAATAGGGCCAAATATTTTTTGGCGCCAAATATTCATAATAGCGCCAAATAATAGTGTCAACTTATAGCTCCGATAAAAACGGCAAATAATAACGCCAATATTTTAACATTCAATAATAGCCCCAAATATTCATAATAGCGCCAATATTTTAACATTCAATATATTTTCAATGTTATTTTAACATTCAGTATAATACCACCAAATATATTTTTAGTGTAATTTTAATATTAATAATAGCGTCAATATTTTAATAGCACAAATATTTTAATAGTGCCAATAATAGCGCCAAAGAATGGCGCCAAATATTATTTAGCGCTAAGTAATAGCGCCAATATTTTAACATTCATTAATAGCACCAAATATTCATAATAGTTCCAATATATTAATAGCCGCATATAATTGCGCCTTATAATAGCGCCAAATAATAGAGCCAAATAATAGCGCTAAATAATTGCGCCAAATAATTGCGCCAAATAATTGCGCCAAATAAGAGTGCCAAATAGCAATGCCAAATAATAGCGCCATATAACAACGCCAAATATTTTTTGGCGCAAAATATATAAACAGCGACAAAATATTCATAGCGCCAAATAATAGCACCAAATAATTGCGCCAAATAATTGCGCCAAATAATTGTGCCAAATAAGAGCGCCAAATAATTGTGACAAATAACAGCGCCAAATAATAGCACCATATAAAAGCGCCAAATATTTTTTGGCGCAAAATATATAAATAGCACCAATATATTCATAGAACCAAATAATAGCACCAAATAATTGCGCCAAATAATTGCGCCTAACAATAGCGCCAAATCATAATGCCAAATAATTGCACCAAATAATTTTGCCAGATAATTGCCCCAAATAAGTGCGCAAAATAATTTCGCCTAATAACAGCAGAAAATAATAGTGCCATATAATAGCGCCAAATATTTTTTGGTGCAAATTATATAAATTGCCCCAAATAATTGCGCCAAATATTTACGCCAAATAACTCTGCCAAATAATAGCACCAAATAATACCGCCATATAACAGCGCCAAATATTTTTTGACGCCAAATATTCATAATTGCGCAAAAAAATAGTGCCATATAATAGCGCTAAATAATTGCACCTAATAATAGCGCCAAATAATAGCACCATATAATAGTGCCAAATATTTTCTGGCGCCAAATATTCATAATAGCTCCAAATAAAAGTGCCAAAATAATAACCCCAAATAATAGCGCCAATAACAGCATCAAAATAAGGCGCCAATAATCGCCCCAATATTTGGCGCTATTATTTTGCGCCCAATAATACAGCCAATATTTAAACATTCAATAATAGCGCCAATAAAAGCGCAAATAACATCACCAATAATAGCGCCAATAATAGCGCCAATATATAGTGCCAATAATAGTGCCAATATATTTATAGCGCTATTTAATAGCGCC
Organism: Viscum album; assembly: GCA_963277665.1. NCBI lineage: Eukaryota > Viridiplantae > Streptophyta > Magnoliopsida > Santalales > Viscaceae > Viscum > Viscum album. The sequence continues at coordinate 903,647,402 of OY728127.1, forward strand.
AAACAATAGGGCCATATAATAGCGCCAAATATTAGCACCATATAATAGGGTCATATAATAGTGCCATATAATAGCGCCAAATAATAGCGCCATATAATAGCGCCAAATATAATAGCGCCAATATATATCCCCAATAATAGCACCAATATATTCATTGCACCATTTAATAGGGCCAAATAATAGCGTCATATAATAGAGGAAAATATTAGCGCCATATAATAGAGCCAAATATTAGGGCCTTATAATAGCTCCAAATAATAGCACCATATAATAGCGCCAAATATAATAGTGCCAAATAATAGTGCCAAATAATAGAGCCAAATAATATCACCAAATAATAGCACCAAATATTTGGTGCCAAATATTCATAATAGCGTCAAATAATAGAGCCAAATAATAGTGCCAATAATAACACCAAAATATAGAGCCAAATATTCATAATAGCGCCAAATATTTGGCACCACCAAATATTCATAATAGCGCCAAATAATAATTCCAAATTATAACACCAATAAAAGCTCCAAATAATAGCGCCAATGATAGCGCCAATATTTGGCACTAATAATATTTGGCGCCAATATTTGGCACCAATAATATTTGGCGCCAATATTTGGCACTAAAAATATTTGGCGCCAATATTTGGCGCCAGTATTTGGCACTATTATTTGGCGCCAAATAATAGCGCTAATAGTTTAACATTCAATAATAGCGCCAAATATTCATAACAGCACCAATATTTTAACATTCAATATATTTTCAGTGTTATTTTAACATTCAATATAATAGCGGAAAATATATTTTCAGTGTTATTTTAATATTCATAATAGCGCCAATATTTTAATAGCGCCAATAATAGTGCCAAATAATAGCGCCAAATATTATTTTTCACCAAATAACAGCGCCAAATATTATTTTGTGCCAAAAAATAGTGCTAATTTTTTAACATTAATTAATAGCGCCAAATATTCATAATAGCGCCAATATATTAATAGTGGAAAATAACTGCGCCAAATAATAGCGCCAAATAATAACACCAAATAATAGCGCCATATAATAGCACCAAATATTTTTAGGCTCCAAATATTCAAAATAGCACCAAAAAATAGCACCATATAATAGCGCCAATAATAGCACAAAATAATAGCGCCAATAATAGCGCTAATATATTCATAGCACCAAATAATTCCACCAATATATTCATAATAGCGCCAATATATAATAGCACCAAATAATAGAAACAATATATTCATAATAGTTCCAATAATAGCTCCAATATATTCATAGCGCCAATATATTCATAGCGCCATTTATTCATAATAGTGCAAATATATTTATAGCGCAAAATAATTGCGCAAAATATTATCGCCAAATAATAGCGCCAAATAATAGCGCCAAATAATTGCGCCAAATAATAGCGCCAAATAATTACACCAAATAATTGCGCAAAATAATTGCGTCTAATAACAGCGCCAAATAATAGCGCCATATAATAGCGCCATATAATAGTGCCAAAATATTGTGCCAAATAATTGCGCCAAATTATTGCGCCTAATAATAGAGCCAAATAATAGCGCCATATAATAGAGTCAAATATTTTGTGATGCCAAATATTTATAATAGCGCCAAATAATGGCGCCAAGTAATTGTGTCAAATAATAGAGCCAATAATAGCGTCAAATTATGGTGCCAATAATCGCGCCAATATTTAAACATTCAATAATAGCGCCAATAAAAGTGCCAATAATATCACCAATGATAGCGCCAATAATAGCGCCAATATATAGCCCCAATATATAGCACGAATAATAGTGCAAATATATTCATAGTGCCATTTAATAGCACCAAATAATGGCACCATGTAATAGCACCAAATATTAGCACCATATAATAGCGCCATATAATTGCGCCAAATAATAGCACCATTAAATAGCGCCAAATAATCACGCCAATATATAGCGCTAATATATTCATAGCACCATTTAATAGGGCCAAATAATAGCACCATATAATGGCGTCATATAATAGAGTCATATAATAGCACCAAATAATAGCGTCATATAATAGCGCCAAATAATAGCGCCAAATAATAGCACTAAATAATATCGTCAAATAATAGCGCCAAATATTTGGCGCCAAATATTTATAATAGCGCCTATTAATAGGGCCAATAATAGTGCCAAATAATATCGCCAAATATTAGCGCCAAATATTAACATTCATTAATAGCGCCAAATATTCATAATAGCGCCATATTTGGGCCAAATATTTTTTAGCGCCAAATATTCATAATAGCGCCAAAAATAGCGCAAAAAAATAGTGCCAAATAATAGCGCTAATATATTATAGCGCTAAATAATAGTGCCAATATATTCATAATAGTTCCAAGAATAGCGCCAATAATAGAGCCAATATATTCATAGGGCTATTAATTCATAGTAGCGCCAATATATTTATAGCGCCAAATAATTGTGCCTAATAATAGTGGAAAATAATTTCGCAAAATAATTGGTCCAAATAATAGTGCCAATATTTTAACATTCACTAATAAAGCCAAATATTCATAATAGCGCCAAATAAGTGCGCCTAATAATAGCGCCAAATAATAGCACCAAATAAGTGCGCCAAATATTTCAGCCAAATAACTGCGCCAAATAATAGAGCCAAAAAATAGCAACATATAATAGCGCCAAATTTTTTTTGTTTCCAAATATTCATAATAGCGCCAAATAATAGAGCCAATAATAGCGTCAAATTATGGAGCCAATAATAGCACCAATATATTCATAGCACCAAATAATAGCGCCAATATATTCATAATAGCACCAATATATAATAGCGCCAAATAATAGCGCCAATATATTCATAATAGTGCCAATAATAGTGCCAATATATTCATAGTGCCATTTATTCATAATAGTGCCAATATATTTATAGCGCAAAATAATTGCGCCTAATAATAGCCTCAAATAAGAGCGCCAAATAATTGTGCCAAATAATTGCGCAAAATAATTGCGCCTAATAACAGCGCCAAATAATATCGGCATATAATAGCACCAAATATTTTTTGGCGGAAAATATATAAATAGCACCAATTTATTGCGCCAAATAATTGTGCCAAATACTTGCACCTAATAATAGCGCCAAATAATAGCGCCATATAAAAGCACCAATTTTTTTTGCGCCAAATATTCATAATACCGCCAAATAATAGCGCTAAATAATAGCACCAATAATAGCATCAAATTATGGCTCCAATAATCACACCAATATTTTGTGCTATTATTTTGCGCCAACTTATAGCACCAATATTTAAACATTCAATAATCGGGCCAATAAAAGCGCCAATAACAACCCCAATAATAGCGCCAATAATAGTGCCAATAAATTCATAGCACCATTTAATAGCGCCAAATAATAGCACCATATAATGGCAACAAATATTAGTGCCATATAATAGCCCCATATAATAGCACAAATAATAGCACCATATAATAGCGCCAAATATAATATCAACAAATAATCGCGCCAAATATTATTTGACACAAAATAATAGCGCCAAATAAAAGAGCCAAAAAATACTGCCAATATTTTAACATTTATTAATAGCACCAAATATTCATAATAGCTCTAATATATTAATAGGGGCAAATAATTGCTTCTAATAATAGCGCCAAATAATAGCGCCAAATAATTGTCCCAAATAACTGCGCCAAATAACTGCGGCAAATAATAGCGCCATATAATAGCGCCAAACATTTTTGGGCGCTGAATATTTTTTGGCTCCAAATATTCATAATAGTGCCAAAAAATAGCGCAAAAAAAATAGCACCATATAATAGCGCCATATAATAGCGCCAAATATTTTTTGGCACAAAATATTCATAATAGCGCCAAATAATAGCGCCAATAATAGCATCAATTTATGGCGCCAATAATCGCACCAACATTTGGCACCATTTTTTGGCGCCAATATTTGGCGCTATTATTTCGCGCCAAATAATAGCGCCAATATTTAAACATTCTATAATAGCGCCAATAAAATTTCCAATAACAGCACCAATAATAGCGCTATTATATAGCGCCAATAATAGTGCCAATATATTCATAGCACCATTTAATAGCACCAAATAGTAGCGCCATATAATAGCACCAAATATTGGCGCCATATAATAGCCCTATATAATAACTCCAAATAAAAGGGTCATATAGTAGCACCAAATATAATAGCGCCAAATAATAGCACCAATATATAGCGCCCATAATATCGCCAATATATTAATAGCGCCATTTAATAGGGCCAAATAATAGCGCCATATAATAGCACTAAATATTAGTGCCATATAATCGCGTGATATAATAGTGCCATAAAATGGCACCAAATAATACCGCTATATTATAGCCCCAAATATAATAGCGCCAAATAATAGCGCCAAATAATTTCGCGAAATAATAGCGCCATATATTCATAGTAGCACCAAATATTTTCTGGAAACAAATATTCATAATAGCGCCAAATAATAGAGCCAATAAAAGAAAAAAATAATAGTACGAATAACAGCGCTAGTATTTGGCACCAATAATATTTGGCGCCAATATTTGGCGCTATTATTTGGCGGAAAATAATAGCACCAATATTTTATCATTCAATAATAGTGCCAAATATTTATAATAGCACTAATATTTTATCATTCAATATACTTTCAGTGTTATTTTAACATTCAATATAGTAACGCCAAATATATTTTTAGTGTTATTTTAATATTTATAATAGCGCCAACATTTTAATAGCACCAATATTTTAATAGCCCCAATAATAACGCCAAATAATAGCGCCAAATATTATTTGGCGCCAAATAGTAGCACCAATATTTTAACATTCATTAATAGCGCCAAATATTCATAATAACGCTAATATATTAATAGTGGCAAATAATTGGGCCTAATAATAGCGCCGAATAATTAAGCCAAATAAATGCGCCAAATATCTCCACCAAATAATAGCGCCAAATAATAGTCCCATATAATTGCACCAAATATTTTTTGGCACCAAATATTCATAATAGCGCAAAAAAATAGCGCCAAAAAATAGCGCCAATAATAGCGCCAATATATTCATAGTGCCAAATAATAACACCAATATATTCAAAATAGCGCCAATATATAATAACGCCAAATAATAGCCACAGTATATTCCTAATAGTGTCAATAATAGCGCCAATATATTCATAGCGCCATTTATTCATAATAGCGGCAATATATTTATAGCCCCAAATAATTGCGCCTAATAATAGCGCCAAATAATTGCGTCAAATAATAGCGCCAATATTTTAACATTCATTAATATCACCAAATATTCATAATAGCGCCAATATATTAGTAGCGCCAAATAATTGCACCTAATAATAGCGACAAAAAATAGGGCCAAATATCTACGCCAAATAAGAGCGCCAAATAATAGCACCAAATAATAGCGCCAAATAATAGCGTCATATAATAGCGCCAAATATTTTTTGGCATAAAATATTCATAATAACGCCAAAAAATAGCACCAAAAAATAGTTCCAACTAATAGATCCAAATAATAGCGCCAAAAAATTGCACCAATACTAGCGCCAATATATTCGTAGCGCCAAATAATAGTGCCAACATATTCATAATAGCGCCAATATATAATTGCGCCTAATAATAGCACCAAATAACAGAGCCAAATAATAGCGCCAAATATTTGCGCCAAATAACAATGCCAAATAATAGCGCCATATAATTGCGCCAAATATTTTTTGCCACCAAATATTCCTAATAGCGCCAAAAAATTGTGTCAAAAAATAGCACCAAATAATAGCGCCAATAATAGCGCCAAATAATAGCGTCAATATATTCATAGCACCAATATATTCATAATAGTTCCAATTTATAATAGCGCCAAATTATAGTGCCAATATATTCATAATAGTCCCAATAATAGCGACAATATATTCATAGCACCATTTATTCTTAATAGCGCCTATATATTTATAGTGCAAAAAAATTGCGCCTAATAATAGTGCCAAATAATAGCACCAAATAATTGCGCCAAATAATTGCGCCAGATAATTGCGCCAAATAATTGCGCCAAATAAGTGCGCCAAATAAGTGCGCAAAATAATTGCGCCTAATAACAACGCCAAATAATAGCTCCATATAACAGCGCCAAATATTTTTTGGCGAAAAATATATAAATACCACCAATATATTACGCCAAATAATTGCACCAAATAATTACGCCTAATAATAGCACCAAATATTTTTTGGTGCCAAATATTAATAATAGCGTCAAATAATAGTGTCAAATAATAGCGCCAATAATAGTGTCAAATTATAGCATCAATAATCGCGCCAATATTTGGTGCCAATATTTTGCACCAAATAATAGCGCCAATATTTAAACATTCAATAATCGCGCCAATAACAGCACCAATAATAGCGCAAATAATGGTGCCCATAATAGCCCCAATATATTCATAGCTGCATTTAATAACTCCAAATAATAGCACCATATAATCGCGCCAAATATTAGCGCCATATAATAGCGACATATAATAGCGCCATATAATAGCGCCAAATAATAGCGCCATATAATAGCGCCAAATATAATAGCGCAAAATAATCACGCCAATATATAGCGTCAATATATTCATAGCGCCATTTAATAGAGACAAATAGTATCGCCATATAATAGTGCCAAATATTAGAGCCATATAATAGCGCCATATAATAGCGCCAAATAATAGCACCAAATATAATAGCGCTAAATAATAGAGCCAAATAATAGCGCCAAATAATATCGCCAAATATTAGCACCAAATATTTGGCGCCAAATATTCATAATAGTGCCAAATAATAGTGCCAATAATAGCGCCAAATAATAGATCCAAATATTCAAAATAGCACCAATTATTTGGCGCCATATATTCATAGTAGTGCCAAATATTATTTGGTGCCAAATATTCATAATAGCGACAAATAATAGTGCCAAATTATAGCTCCGATAAAAGCGCTAATAATTGCGTCAATATTTGGCGCTAATAATATTTAGCGCCAATATTTGGTGCTATTATTTGGCGCCAAATAATAGCACCAATATTTTAATCTTCAATAATAGCACCAAATGTTCATAATAGCTCCAATATTTTAACATTCAATATATTTTCAGTGTTATTTTATCATTCAATATAATAGCACCAAATATATTTTCAGTGTCATTTTAATATTCATAATAGCGCCAATATTTTAATAGCACCAATATTTTGACATTCATTAATAGCGCCAAATATTCATAATAGTTCTAATATATTAATAACGACATATAATTGCGCCTAATTATAGCGCCAAATAATTGCGCCAAATAATTGCACCAAATATTTGTGCCAAATAACTGCGCCAAATAATAGTACAAATAACAGCGCCAAATAAAAGCGCCATATAATAGCGCCAAATACATTTTGGCGCAGAATATATAAATAGAGCCAATATATTCATAGCGCCAAATAATAGCTCCAAATAATTACGCCAAATAATTGTGCCAAATAATTCCGCCAAATAAGAGCGCCAAATAATTGCACCAAATAATAGTGCCAAATAATAGCGCCATATAATAGTGCCAAATAATTTTTTGCGCAAAATATATAAATAGCACCAATATATTCATAGCGCCAAATAATAGTGCCAAATAATTGCGGCAAATAATTGCACCAAATAATTGCGCCTGAGCGCCAAAAAATAGTGCTAAATAAATGTGCCAAATAGTTGCGCTAGATAATTACGCCAAATAAGTGCGCAAAATACCAGGAAGGTGCAGGACTAGGCCGAGTGCCCAGTCCTCCAAAATCTATTAATAAAAAGAAAGTACAAGATACAATGCAAGAAGATAAAGCAGCCAGAATGTCATACATCAAAAGAAATCAAAATACCTCATAGTCACCGTCCCCACCACCTTCTGAGAACTCATCTGGATCCGCCGATTCCCATTAAGATTGTGGCGCATATTGATTAAGCATTTGGATGTACTGTTCCTTCAGTCGCAACTGCGTTGGAGACATAGGTTTAGTGAGTCTACTTTCTCCCCACTTTGACCCCGGGTCTTTTGATTTTCCATTTTTTGTAGAGGACCTAGTGGAAACGGTCCTCGGCAGATTGGAGTAGTCCTTTCTGGGCTTCCGCTTCGGTGAAGCAGTGGAAGCTCCAGTGAATACATTCTGTTTCCTCCCATTCCTAAGAATTTCACTGTAGGACTCTTTCATGTGATCCTTTGGTCGATCTTCCTGATTTTCTTTCCCCTCATACACCATTTGAGGACCCTCATCCACCACTACCGGTTCCATATTACCATGAATAGGTTGCAAGCATGGAGAGTGCTCCCTATTACCCTGATTCATGCTGCTTAACTCAACGTTACCCTGCCCTTCCAAGGATGTCCCCTTGTCATTATCCTTCCCCAAGGTATCACAATCACATGCCATTTTCTCAGAATTTTTCCAACCCACTGCTTCAGGAACCTCCTTTGCCAGACTTGGAGTATACTTCAATTGTGTTCCACCACACCCCTCCTTTGTCTCTTGCTCAACATTCCTTTCAGCCTCATTCAACTCTGCACTGTCCAGAACTGCAAAGCGATTTGTTGTGCAGTTTAACCCCTCATCAGACCTACTCTGCACCAAAATGGGAGATGTGTTCTTCTTTGTCACCACTACATCAGTAGAACACTGCCCCTGCTCAATGCCCCTTCCCATAAATTGGAATTCACCGTTTGTAGTATCCACACCCAAGCCATCAGCATGCAATTGCAGAATTCCAGCTTGTACAGTTTCAGAATCATGCACATTGAAACCTCCTAATTGATTGTTAGCAGCAACAACACAACTGGATTCCTTATTGCTGGATTCATCCAGACTTGCCTGTGTACCCGGGGAAGCAGCATTCATATTGATAACCACATCCTTCCTCCCTTCCTCCACTGGCACATGATCCGTATCAGCGGTTGCCATTGAATGTCCCTGCAACAGTCCCCCTGCTAATGAAGCTTCCGCATCGAAATTCCTTCTATTAAGCATCAGACTGACTCCTCCATGCTGTAACTCTTCTGTAGTATCAGCCCTACCCATCTTTCCTGCAGAAACATCTGCGTTCGGGATAGGGCCCAACCATGAAGATTTCTTACGACAGTACTCAGAATCGTGGCCTTGTTTACAGTATGGATTGTAATTGAAGGAGAATACAGGTATGCTCAAAAAATTGTTTATGATCGCGAATCGTGCAATTAAAGTATTAGAGAGTAGGGAAGAGGCTTCCGAAAATTCAATTACCGTTACCGGAACGATGGGTTGGCCAGAGATCCATCCCGGGACCTTCGGGGTGACCTGTACTGCAGGGATGAAAAACCCCGCATCAGGAAAAGGCTGAGGAGAACACACCCTTGACTTAATAGAATCGTCATTCAAAGAGGAAGGAGAGGACCCCTCTCCCCCCGCTGCGGGAGGAGAGGCCACGACGGCCGGCATCAGCGCAGCCTAGGCCGCCGGGAATCGCCATCGAGAGCCTTCAGTCGTCGCCATCCAACCATGTTTTGTCATGTCTAAGTGCGCAAAATAATTTCTCTTAATAACAGCGCCAAATATTTTTTGGCACAAAATATATAAATACCGCCAAATAATTGCACCAAATATTTACGCCAAATAACTGCGCCAAATAATACGGCAATATAATACTGCCCTATAATAGCACCAAAAAATAGCGCTAAATAATTGCGCCTAATAATAGAGCCAAATAATAGCACCATATAATAGTGCCAAATATTTTCTAGCGCCAAATATTCATAATAGCACCAAAATAATAGCGCCAAATAATAGCGCCAATATTTAAACATTCAATAATAGCACCAATAAAAGCGCCAATAAAAGCACCAATAATAGCGCCAACAATAGCGTCAATATATAGCACCAATAATAGTGCCAATATATTCATAGTGTCATTTAATAGCGCCAAACAATAGCACCATATAATAGCGCCAAATATTAGCGCAATATAATAGGGCCATATAATAGCGCCATAAAATAGCGCCAATTAATAGCGGCATATAATAGCGCCAAATAATAGCGCTAATATATTCATAGCGCCATTTAATAGGTCCAATTAATAGCACCATATAATAGTGACAACTATTAGCGCCATATAATAGCACCGAATATTAGGGCCATATAATAGCTCCGAATAATAGCACCATATAATAGCGCCAAATATAATAGCGCCAAATAATTGTTCCAAATAATAACATCAAATAATATCGTCAAATAATGGCACCAAATATTTGGCGCCAAATATTCATAATAGTTCCAAATAATAGCGCCAAATAATAGAGCCAAATATTCATAATAGCGCCAAATATTTGGTGCCATCAAATATTCATAATAGTGCCAAATAATAACGCCAATAAAAGCGCCAAATAATAGCGCCAATAATATCGCCAATATTTGGCACCAATAACATTTGGCGCTATTATTTGGCGCCAAATAATAGCGCTAATATTTTAACATTCAATAATAGCGCCAAATATTCATAACAACGCCAATATTTTAACATTCAATATATTTTCAATGTTATTTTAACATTCAATATAATAATGCCAAATATATTTTCAGTGTTATTTTAATATTCATAATAGCGCCAATATTTTAATAGTGCCAATATTTTAATAGTGCCAAATATTATTTTGCACCAAATAATAGCGCTAAATATTATTTTGCGCCAAAAAATAGTGCAATTTGGGATAGGTCTACCTTTCCCAACGGGTTGGCCAAACCGTTGGGAAAAGTGGCCAATTTGGGGGCCTTTCCCAACGGTTTGGCCAAACCATTGGGAAAGGGGACCTATACCAACGGTTTTTGCAAACCATTGGTATAGAAGCGTTGGGAAAGATCTAATTTTCAGTAGTGTATATATAATAGCGCCAAATATTTTTTTGGCACACAATATATAAATAGCGCCAATATATTGCGCCAATATATTGTGCCAAATAATTGCGCCAAATAATTGCGCCTAATAATAGCGCCAAATAATAGCGCCAAATAATAGCGCCATATAATAGCGCCAAATATTTTTTGCTGCCAAATATTCAAAATATCGCCAAATAATGGGGCCAAATAATAGCGTAAAATAATAGAGCCAATAATAGTGTCAAATTATTTGGCCAATAATCGCGCCAATATTTGGTGCCAAATAATAGCGCTAATACTTAAACATTCAATAATAACACCAATAAAAGCGCCAATAATAGAATCAATGATAGCGCTAATAATAGCGCCAATATATAGCGCCAATAATAGCGCAATTATATTCATAGCGCCATTTAATAGCACCAAATAATAGCACCATATAATAGCGCCAAATATTTGCGCCATATAATAGCGCCATATAATAGCGCCATATAATAGCACCAAATAATAGAGCCATATAATAGCGCCAAATATAATAGTGCCAAATAATCGCACCAATATATAGCGCCAATATATTCATAACGCTATTTAATAGGGCCAAATAGTAGCGCCATATAATAGCTCCAAATATTAGGTCCATATAATAGCGTCATATAATAGCGCCAAATAATAGCGCCAAATATAATAGCGCCAAATAATAGAGACAAATAATAGCGCAAAATATTTGGCGCCAAATATTGATAGTAGCGCCAAATAATAGTGCCAATAATAGCACCAAATAATGGATACAAATATTCATAATAGCGCCAATTATTTGGCGCCATATATTCATAGTAGGGCCAAATATTTTTTGGCACCAAATATTCATAATAACGCCAAATAATAGTGTCAAATTATAGCTCCAATAAAAGCGCCAAATAATAGCGCCAATATTTTAAACTTCAATAATAGCACCAAATATTCATAATAGCTCCAATATTTTAACATTCAATTTATTTTTAGTGTTATTTTAACATTCAACATAATAGCACCAAATATATTTTCAGAGTCATTTTAATATTCATAATAGCGCAAATATTTTAATAGCACCAATATTTTAACATTCATTAATAGCGCAAAATATTCATAATAGTTCCAATATATTAATAGCGGCATATAATTGTGCCTAATAATAGCGCCAAATAATACCGCCAAATAATTGCGCCAAATATTTGCGGCAAATAACTGCTTCAAATAATAGCACCAAATAACAGCTCAAAATAATAGTGCAATATAATAGCGCCAAATACTTTTTGGCGCAAAATATATAAATAGCGCCAATATATTCATAGGGCCAAATAATAGCAGCAAATAATTGCGCCAAATAATTGCACCAAATAAATGCTCCAAATAATTGTGCCAAATAAGAGCGCCAAATAATTGCGCCAAATAACAGCGCCTAATAATAGCGCCATATAATAGCGCCAAATATTTTTTGGCACAAAATATATAAATAGCACCAATATATTCATAGCGCCAAATATTAGCAGCAAATAATTGCGCCAAATAATTTGGCCAAATAATTGCGCCTGACAAATGCCCCAAATATTAGCGCCAAATAATTGCGCCAAATAATTGCACCAAATAATTGCACTAGATAATTACTCCAAATAAGTGTGCAAAATAATTTGCCTAATAATATTTCCAAATATTTTTTGGCGCAAAATATATAAATAACACCAAATAATTGCGCCAAATATTTACTCCAAATAACTACACCAAATAATAGCACCAAATAATATCGCCAAATAATACCGCCATATAATAGCGCCAAATATTTTTTGGCGCCAAATATCCATAATAGCGCCAAAAAATAGCGCCATATAATAGCGCTAAATAATTGCGCCTAATAATAGCACCAAATAATAGCGCCATATAATAGTGCCAAATATTTTCTAGCGCCAAATATTCATAATAGCGCCAAATAATAGCACCAAAATAATAGCGCCAAATAATAGTGCCAATAATAGCGTCAAATTATGGCGCCAATAATCGCGTCAATATTTGGCGCTATTATTTTGCGCCAAATAATAGCGCTAATTTTTAAAAATTCAATAATAGCGCCAATAAAAGCACCAATAACAGCACCAATAATAGCGCCAATAATAGCGCCAATATATAGCGCCAATAATAGTGCCAATATATTCATAGCGCCATTTCATATCGCCAAACAATAGCACCATATAATAGCACCAAATAATAGCGCCCTATAATAGCGCCAAATTTAATAGCACCATTATATATCCCCAATAATAGCACCAATATATTCATATCACCATTTAATAGGGCCAAATAATAGCGCCATATAATAGTGACAAATATTAGTGCCATATAATAGCGCCAAATATTAGCGACATATAATAGCGCCAAATAATAGTGCCATGTAATAGTGCCAAATATAATAGCGCCAAATAATAGTGTCAAATAATAGCATCAAATAATATCGCCAAATAATAGCACCAAATATTTGGCGCGAAATATTCATAATAGCGCCAAATAGTAGCGTCAAATAATAGCGCCAATAATATCGCCAAATAATATAGCCAAATATTTATAATAGCACCAAATATTCATAATAGCGCCATATAATAACGCCAAATTATAACGCCAATAAAAGCGCCAAATAATAGTGCCAATAATAGCACCAATTTTTGGCGCCAATTTTTGGCACCAATAATATTTGGCGCTATTATTTGGCGCCATATAATAGTGCTAATATTTTAACATTAAATAATATCGCCAAATATTCATAACAGTGCCAATATTTTATCATTCAATATATTTTCAGTGTTATTTTAACATTCAATATAATAGCGCCAAATATATTTTCAGTGTTATTTTAATATTCATAATAGCGCCAATATTTTAATAGCGCTAAATATTATTTTTCACAAAATAATAGCGCTAAATATTTTTTTCGCCAAAAAATAGTGCTAATATTTTAACATTAATTAATAGCGCCAAATATTCATAATAGCACCAATATATTCATAGCGGCAAATAATTGTGTCTAATAACTACGCCAAATAATAGCGCCAAATAATAGCGCCATATAATAGCGCCAAATATTTTTAGGCGCCAAATACTCATAATAGCACCAAAAAATAGCACCATATAATAGCGCCAATAATAGCGCCAAATAATAGGGCCAATAATAGTGCCAATATATTCATAGTGCCAAATAATTGCACCAATATATTCATAATAACGCCAATATATAATAGCATTAAATAATAGCACCAATATATTCATAATAGTGCCAATAATAGCGCCAATATATTCATAGCGCCATTTATTCATAATAGCACCAATATATTTATAGAGGAAAATAATTGCGCCAAATAATAGCGCCAAATAACAGCGCCAAATAATTGCACCAAATAATTGAGCCAAATAATTGCAAAAAATAATTGCACAAAATAATTGCGCCTAATAACCGCGCCAAATAATAGCGCCATATATTAACGCCAAATATTTTTTGGCACAAAATATATAAATAGCACCAATATATTGCGCCAAATAATTGCACCAAATAATTTCGCCTAATAATAGCGCCAAATAATAGCGCCATATAATAGCGGCAAATATTTTTTGGCACCAAATATTCATAATAGGGCCAAATAATAGCGCAACATAATAGCGTCAAATAATAGAGCCAATAATAGCGTCAAATTATGGTGCCAATAATCGCGCCAATATTTGGCGCCAATATTTGGTGCCAAATAATAGCGCCAATATTTAAACATTCAATAATAGCACTGATAAAAGCGCCAATAATAGCATGAATGATTGCACTAATATATTCATAGTTCCATTTTACGGGGCCAAATAATAGCACCATATAATAGCGCTAAATATTAGCGCCATATAATAGCGCCATATAATAGTGCCAAATAATAGCACCATATCATAGCACGAAATATAATAGCGCCAAATAATAGCACCAAATAATAGCGATAAATAATATCCCCAAATAATAGCGCCAAATATTTGGCGCCAAATATTCATAATAGCCCCAAATAATAGGGCCAATAATAGCGCAAAATAATATCTCCAAATAATATCTCCAAATATTTGGCGCCAAATATTCATAATAGCGCCAAATAATAGCACCAAATATTCATAATAGCGCCAAATATTTGGCGCCTTATATTCACAGTAGCACTAAATATTTTTTGGCACCAAATATCCATAATAGAACCAAATAATAGCGCCAAATTATAGCGCCAATAAAAGCGCCAAATAATAGCGCCAATATTTGGTGCCAATATTTGGCCCCAATAATATTTGGCGCCAATATTTGGCACCAATAATATTTGGCCCCAATATTTGGTTCTATTATTTGGTGCCAAATAATAGTGCCAATATTTTAACATTTAATAATAGCACCGATATTTTAACATTCAATATATTTTCAGTGTTATTTTAACGTTCAATATAATAGAGCCAAATATATTTTCAGTGTTATTTTAATATTCATAATAGCGCCAATATTTTAATAGCACTAATATTTTAAGAGCGCCAATAATAGTGCCAAATAAGAGCGCCAATTATTATTTGGTGCCAAATAATAGCACAAAATAATAGCGCTAAAAAATAGCACCAATATTTTAACCTTCATTAATAGCACCAAATATTCATAATAGCGCTAATATATTAATAGCAGCAAATAATTGCGCCTAATAATAGTGCCAAATAATAGCGCTAAATAATGGTGCCAAATATTTGTGCCAAATAATTTTTGGCGCCAAATATTTATAATAGCGCCAAAAAATAGCACAATAAAATAGTGCCAAATAATTGTGCCAATCATAGCGCCAAATAATAGCGCCAATAATAGCGCCAATATATTCATAGCACCAAATAATAGCCCCAATATATTCATAATAGTGCCAATATATTATAGAGCCAAATAATAGTGCCAGTATATTTATAATAGTGCCAATAATAGCGCCAATATATTCATAGCGCCATTAATTCATAATAGCACCAAATAATTGCGCCTAATAATAGTGCCAAATAATTGCGCCAAATAATTGATCCAAATAACAGTGCCAAAATTTTAACAGTCATTTATAACGCCAAGTTTTCATAATAATGCCAATATATTAATAGCGCCAAATAGGAGCGCCATATAATAGCGCCAAATAATAGCGCCTAATAAGTGCGCCAAATATTTGATCAAAATAACTGTGCCGAATAATAGCACCAAAAAATAGCACCATATAATAGCACCAAATATTTTTTGGCACCAAATATTCATAATAGCGCCAAATAATAGCGCCAATATATTCATAATAGCGCCAATATATAATAGCACCAAATAATAGCACCAATATATTGATAATAGTGCCAATAATAGCGCCAATAATAGCGTCAATAATATCGCAAATATATTCATAGCACCATTTTTTAATAATAGTGCTAATATATTTATAGAGTAAAATAATTGTGCCTAATAATAGTCTCAAATAATAGCGTCAAATAATTGCGCCAAATAATTGCGGAAAATAATTGCGCCAAATAATTGCGCAAAATAATTGTGCCTAATAATTGCCCCAAATAATAGCGGCATATAATAGCGCCAAATATTTTTTGGCGGAAAATATATAAATAGCGCCAATTTATTGCGCCAAATAATTGCGCCAAATAATTGCGCCTAACAATAGCACCAAATAATAGTGGCATATAAAAGCGCCAAATATTTTTTCGTGCCAAATATTCATAATACCGCCAAATTATAGCGCCAAATAATAGCTCCAATAATTGCATCAAATTATGGCGCCAATTATCGCCCCAATATTTTCCGCTATTATTTTGCGCCAAATTATTGCGCAAATATTTAAACATTCAATAATCGCGCCAATAAAAGCGCCAATAAAAACACCAATAATAGCGCCAATAATAGCGCCAATATATTCATAGTGCCATTTAATAGCGCCAAATAATAGCATCATATAATAGCACCAAATATTAGTGCCATATAATAGCCCCATATAATAGCGCAAATAATAGCGCCATATAATAGCGCCAAATATAATAGTGCCAAATAATAGCGCCAATATATCATGCCAATAATAGCGCCAATATATTCATAGCGCCATTTAATAGGGCCAAATAATAGCGCCATAGAATAGCGCCAAATATTAGCACCATATAATAGCGCCATATAATAACGCCAAATAATAGCACCATATAATAGCGCCCAATATAATAGTGACACATAATGGCGTCAGATAATAGCGCCAAATAATATCACCAAATAATAGCACCAAGTATTTGGCGCCAAATTTTCATAATAGTGCCAAATAATAACGTCAAATTATGGCGCCAATAATAGCGCCAATATTTAAACATTCAATAATAGCACCAATAAAAGCGCCAATAACAGCATCAATAATAGTGTGAATGATAGCACCAATATATAGCGCCAATAATAGTGCAAATATATTCATATCACCAAACAACAGCGCCATATAATAGCGCCAAATATTAGCCTCGTATAATAGTGCCATATAATAGCACCATATAATAGCACCAAATAATAGCGCCAAATATAATATAACCAAATAATAAATCCAATATATATCCCTAATAATAGCGCCAATATATTCATAGTGCCATTTAATAGGGCCAAATAATAGCGCCAAATAATAGGGCCAAATAATAGCGCCAAATAATATCACCAAATTATAGCACCAAATATTTGGCGCCATGTATTCATAATAGCGCCAAATTATAGCCCCAAATAATAGCGCCAATAATAGCGCTAAATAATATAGCCAAATATTCATAATAGAGCCAAATATTTGGCGCCATATATTCATAGTAGCGCCAAATATTCATAATAGCGCCAAATAATAACGCCAAATAATAACGCCAAATTATACCGCTAATAAAAGTGCCAAATAATAGCGCCAATAATAGCTCCAGTATTTGGTGCCAATATTTGGCACCAATAATATTTGGCGCCAGTATTTGGTGCTATTATATGACACCAAATAATAGCGTAAATATTTTAACATTCAATAACAGCGCCAACTATTCATAACAGCACCAATATTTTAACATTAAATATATTTTCAGTGTTATTTTAACATTCAATATAATAGCGCCAAATATATTTTCAGTGTTATTTTAATATTCATAATAGCTCCAATATTTTAATAGCGCCAATATTTTAATAGCGCCAATAATAGCGCCAAATATTATTTTGCACCAAATAACAGCGCAAAATATTATTTTGCGCCAAAAAATAGTGCTAATGTTTTAACATTTATTAATAGCGACAAATATTCATAATAGCGCCAATATATTAATAGCAGCAGATAATAGCGCCTAATAACTGCGCCAAATAATAGCGCCATATAATAGCGCCAAATATTTTTAGGCGCCAAATATTCTTAATAGCGCCAAAAAATAGTGCCAAATAATAGCACCAATAATAGCGCCAATATATTCATAGCGCCAAATAATTTCGCCAATATATTCATAATAGCCCCAATATATAATAGCGCTAAATAACAGCGCCAAATAATAGCGTTAAATAATAGCGCCAAATAATAGCGCCAAATAATTGCGCCAAATAATTGCACCAAATAAGTGCGCAAAATAATTGCGCCTAATAACAGCGCCAAATAAAAGCGCCATATAATAGAGCCAAATATTTTTTAGCGCAAAATATATAAATAGAGCCAATATATTGCTCCAAATAATAGCGCCATATAATAGCGCCAAATATTTTTTGGCGCCAAATATTCATAACGGCGCCAAACAATGGCGCAAAATAATAGCGCCAAACAAAAGCATCAAATTATGGCGCTAATAATCCCGCTAATATTTGGCACCAATCTTTGGCGCCAAATAATAGCGCCAATATTTAAACATTCAATAATAGCACCAATAAAAGCACCAATAATATCACCAATGATAGCGCCAATAATAGCGCCAATATATAGCCCCAATATATAGCGTGAATAATAGTGCAAATATATTCATAGCCCCATTTAATAGCACCAAATAATGGCGCCATATAATAGCGCCAAATATTAGCACCATATAATAGCGCCATATAATTGCGCCAAATAATAGCACCATATAATAGCGCCAAATAATCACGCCAATATATAGCGCTAATATATTCATAGCGCCATTTAATAGGGCCAAATAATAGCACCATATAATAGCGCCATATAATAGAGCCATATAATAGCGCCAAATAATAGCGCCATATAATAGCGCCATATAATAGTGCCAAATAATAGCACTAAATAATATCGTCAAATAATAGCGCCAAATATTTGGCGCCAAATATTCATAATAGCGCCAAATAATAGGGCCAATAATAGTGCCAAATAATATCGCCAAATAATAGCGCCAAATTTTTGGCACCAAATATTCACAATAGCGCTAAATAATAGCGCCAAATATTCATAATAGTGCCAAATATTTGGTGCCATATATTCATAGTAGCGCCAAATATTTTTTGGCGCCAAATATCCATAATAGCATTAAATAATAGCGCTAAATAAAAGCGCCAATTAATAGCGCCAATATTTGGCGCCAATATTTGGCGCCAATAATATTTGGCGCCAATATTTGTCACCAATAATATTTGGCGCCAATAATTGGTGCTATTATTTGGCGCCTAATAATAACGCCAATATTTTAAAATTCAATAATAGCGCCAAATATTCATAATATTTCCAATATTTTAATATTCAATATATTTTCAGTGTTATTTTAACATTCAATTTAATATATCCAAATATATTTTCAGTGTTATTTTAATATTCATAATAGCGCCAATATTTTAATAGCGCCAATATTTTAATAGCACCAATAATAGCGCCAAATAAGAGCACGCGTCAAATAATAGCGCAATATAATAGCGCTAAAAAATAGCGCCAATATTTTAACATTCATTAATAGCGCCAAATATTCATAATAGCGCCATATTTGGGCCAAATATTTTTTAGCGCCAAATATTCGTAATAGCGCCAAAAAGAGCGCAAAAAAATAGTGCCAAATAATAGCGCCAATATATTATAGCGCTAAATAATAGCGCCAATATATTCATAATAGTGCCAAGAATAGCGCCAATAATAGTGCCAATATATTCATAGCGCTATTAATTCATAGTAGCGCCAATATATTTATAGCGCCAAATAATTGTGCCTAATAATAGTGCAAAATAATTTCGCAAAATAATTGGTCCAAATAATAGTGCCAATATTTTAACATTCACTAATAATGCCAAATATTCATAATAGCGCCAAATAAGTGCGCCTAATAATAGCGCCAAATAATAGCACCAAATAAGTGCGCCAAATATTTGAGCCAAATAACTGCGCCAAATAATAGCGCCAAAAAATAGCAACATATGATAGCGCCAAATTTTTTTTGTTGCCAAATATTCATAATAGAGCCAAATAATAGAGCCAATAATAGCGTCAAATTATGGAGCCAATAATAGCACCAATATATTCATAGCACCAAATAATAGCGCCAATATATTCATAATAGCACCAATATATATTAGCGCCAAATAATAGCGCCAATATATTCATAATAGTGCCAATAATAGTGTCAATATATTCATAGCGCCATTTATTCATAATAGTGCCAATATATTTATAGCGCAAAATAATTGCGCCTAATAATAGCCTCAAATAAGAGCGCCAAATAATTGTTCCAAATAATTGCGCAAAATAATTGCGCCTAATAACAGCGCCAAATAATATCGGCATATAATAGCACCAAATATTTTTTGGCGGAAAATATATAAATAGCACCAATTTATTGCGCCAAATAATTGCTCCAAATACTTGCTCCTAGTAACAGCGCCAAATAATAGCGCCATACAAAAGCGCCAATTTTTTTTTGCGCCAAATATTCATAATACTGCCAAATAATAGCGCTAAATAATAGCACGAATAATAGCATCAAATTATGGCTCCAATAATCACACCAATATTTTGCGCTATTATTTTGCGCCAACTTATAACGCCAATATTTAAACATTCAATAATCGGGCCAATAAAAGCGCCAATAACAACCCCAATAATAGCGCCAATAATAGTGCCAATAAATTCATAGCGTCATTTAATAGCGCCAAATAATAGCACCATATAATGGCAACAAATATTAGTGCCATATAATAGCCCCATATAATAGCGCAAATAATAGCACCATATAATAGCGCGAAATATAATATCAACAAATAATCACGCCAAATATTATTTGACACAAAATAATAGCGCCAAATAATAGAGCCAAAAAATACCGCCAATATTTTAACATTTATTAATAGCACCAAATATTCATAATAGCTCCAATATATTAATAGCGGCAAATAATTTCGCCTAATAATAGCGCCAAATAATTGTGCCAAATAACTGCGCCAAATAACTGCGCCAAATAATAGCACCATATAATAGCGCCAAATATTTTTGGGCGCTGAATATTTTTTGGCTCCAAATATCCATAATAGTGCCAAAAAATATCGCCAAAAAATAGCACCATATAATAGCGCCAAATATTTTTTGGCACAAAATATTCATAATAGCGCCAAATAATAGCGCCAATAATAGAATCAAATTATGGCGCCAATAATCGCACCAACATTTGGCACCATTTTTTGGCGCCAATATTTGGCGCTATTATTTCGCGCCAAATAATAGCGCCAATATTTAAACATTCTATAATAGCGCCAAGAAAATTTCCAATAACAGCACCAATAATAGCGCTATTATATAGCACCAATAATAGCGCCAATATATTCATAGCGCCATTTAATAGCACCAAATAATAGCGCCATATAATAGCACCAAATATTGGCGCCATATAATAGCCGTATATAATAATGCCAAATAAAAGGGACATATAGTAGCACCAAATATAATAGCGCCAAATAATAGCACCAATATATAGGGCCCATAATATCGCCAATATATTAATAGCGCCATTTAAGAGGGCCAAATAATAGCGCCATATAATAGCGCTAAATATTAGTGCCATATAATCGCGTGATATAATAGCACCATAAAATGGCACCAAATAATACCGCTATATTATAGCCCCAAATATAATAGCGCCAAATAATAGCGCCAAATAATTTCACCAAATAATAGCGCCATATATTCATAGTAGCGCCAAATATTTTTTGGCAACAAATATTCATAATAGCGCCAAATAATAGCGCCAATAAAAGAAAAAAATAATAGTACGAATAATAGCGCTAGTATTTGGCACCAATAATATTTGGCGCCAATATTTGGCGCTATTATTTGGCGGAAAATAATAGCACCAATATTTTATCATTCAATAATAGTGCCAAATATTTATAATAGAACTAATATTTTATCATTCAATATACTTTCAGTGTTATTTTAACATTCAATATAGTAACGCCAAATATAATTTTAGTGTTATTTTAATATTCATAATAGCGCCAACATTTTAATAGCGCCAATATTTTAATAGCCCCAATAATAACACCAAATAATAGCGCCAAATATTATTTGGCGCCAAATAATAGCGCCAAATAATAGCGCCAAATAATAGCACCAATATTTTAACATTCATTAATAGCACCAAATATTCATAATAACGCTAATATATTAATAGTGGCAAATAATTGGGCCTAATAATAGCGCCGAATAATTAAGCCAAATAAATGCGCCAAATATCTCCACCAAATAATAGCGCCAAATAATAGTGCCATATAATTGTACCAAATATTTTTTTGCACCAAATATTCATAATAGCGCCAAAAAATAGCGCCAAAAAATAGTGCCAATAATAGCGCCAATATATTCATAGTGCCAAATAATAACACCAATATATTCATAATAGCACCAATATATAATAGCGCCAAATAATAGCCCCAGTATATTCATAATAGTGTCAATAATAGTGCCAATATATTCATAGCGCCATTTATTCATAATAGCGGCAATATATTTATAGCCCCAAATAATTGCGCCTAATAATAGCGCCAAATAATTGCGCCAAATAATAGCGCCAATATTTTAACATTCATTAATATCACCAAATATTCATAATTGCGCCAATATATTAGTAGCACCAAATAATTGCACCTAATAATAGCGACAAAAAATAGGGCCAATAACTACGCCAAATAAGAGCGCCAAATAATAGCACCAAATAATAGCGCCAAATAATAGCATCATATAATAGCGCCAAATATTTTTTGGCATAAAATATTCATAATAACGCCAAAAAATAGCACCAAAAAATAGTTCCAACTAATAGATTCAAATAATAGCGCCAAAAAATAGCACCAATACTAGCGCCAATATATTCGTAGCGCCAAATAATAGTGCCAACATATTCATAATAGCGCCAATATATAATTGCGCCTAATAATGGCGCCAAATAACAGCGCCAAATAATAGCGCCAAATATTTGCGCCAAATAACAATGCCAAATAATAGCGCCATATAATTGCGCCAAATATTTTTTGCCACCAAATATTCATTATAGCGCCAAAAAATTGTGTCAAAAAATAGCGCCAAATAATAGCGCCAATAATAGCGCCAAATAATAGCGTCAATATATTCATAACACCAATATATTCAAAATAGTTCCAATTTATAATAGCGCCAAATAATAGTGTCAATATATTCATAATATTCCCAATAATAGCGCCAATATATTTATAGCACCATTTATTCTTAATAGCGCCTATATATTTATAGCGCAAAAAAATTGCGCCTAATAATAGTGCCAAATAATTGCGCCAAATAATTGCGCCAAATAATTGCGCCAAATAATTGCGCCAAATAAGTGTGCCAAATAAGTGCGCAAAATAATTGCGCCTAATAACAACGCAAAATAATAGCTCCATATAATAGCGCCAAATATTTTTTGGCGCAAAATATATAAATAGCACCAATATATTACGCCAAATAATTGCACCAAATAATTACGCCTAATAATAGCACCAAATATTTTTTGGTGCCAAATATTAATAATAGCGCCAAATAATAGTTCCAAATAATAGCACCAATAATAGTGTCAAATTATGGCATCAATAATCGCACCAATATTTGGTGCCAATATTTGGTGCTAATATTTTGCACCAAATAATAGCGCCAATATTTAAACATTCAATAATCGCGCCAATAAAAGCGCCAATAACAGCACCAATAATAGCGCAAATAATGGTGCCAATAATAGCCCCAATATATTCATAGCTCCATTTAATAACGCCAAATAATAGCACCATATAATCGCGCCAAATATTAGCGCCATATAATAGCGACATATAATAGCGCCATATAATAGCGCCAAATAATAGCGCCATATAATAGGGCCAAATATAATAGCGCAAAATAATCGCGCCAATATATAGCGTCAATATATTCATAGCGCCATTTAATAGAGACAAATAGTATTGCCATATAATAGTGCCAAATATTAGAGCCATATAATAGCGCCATATAATAGCGCCAAATAATAGCACCAAATATAATAGTGCTAAATAATAGAGCCAAATAATAGCGCCAAATAATATCGCCAAATATTAGCGCCAAATATTTGGCGCCAAATATTTATAATAGCGCCAAATAATAGTGCCTATAATAGCGCCAAATAATAGAGCCAAATATTCATAATAGCACCAATTATTTGGCGCCATATATTCATAGTAGTGCCAAATATTATTTGGCACCAAATATTCATAATAGCGACAAATAATAGTGCCAAATTATAGCTCCGATAAAAGCGCCAAATAATAGCGCCAATAATTGCGTCAATATATGGCGCTAATAATATTTAGCGCCAATATTTGGAGCTATTATTTGGCGCCAAATAATAGCACCAATATTTTAATCTTCAACAATAGCACCAAATGTTCATAATAGCTCCAATATTTTAACATTCAATATATTTTCAGTGTTATTTTATCATTCAATATAATAGCACCAAATATATTTTCAGTGTCATTTTAATATTCATAATAGCACAAATATTTTAATAGCACCAATATTTTGACATTCATTAATAGCGCCAAATATTCATAATAGTTCCAATATATTAATAGCGACATATAATTGCGCCTAATTATAACGCCAAATAATTACGCCAAATAATTGCGCCAAATAATTGCGCCAAATATTTGTGTCAAATAACTGCGCCAAATAATAGCACCAAATAACAACGCCAAATAAAAGCGCCATATAATAGTGCCAAATACATTTTGGCGCAGAATATATAAATAGCGCCAATATATTCATAGCGCCAAATAATAGCTCCAAATAATTACGCCAAATAATTGTGCCATATAATTGCGCCAAATAAGAGCGCCAAATAATTGCGCCAAATAATAGCGCCAAATAATAGCGCCATATAATAGTGCCAAATAATTTTTTGCGCAAAATATATAAATAGAACCAATATATTCATAGCGCAAATAATAGTGCCAAATAATTGCGGAAAATAATTGCACCAAATAATTGTGCCAAATAATTGCGCCTGAGCGCCAAAAAATAGTGCCAAATAGTTGCGCTAGATAATTACGCCAAATAAGTGCGCAAAATAATTTCTCCTAATAACAGCGCCAAATATTTTTTGGCACAAAATATATAAATACCGCCAAATAATTGCACCAAATATTTACGCCAAATAATTGCGCCAAATAATACCGCCAAATAATACTGCCCTATAATAGCACCAAAAAATAGCGCTAAATAATTGCGCCTAATAATAGAGCCAAATAATAGCACCATATAATAGTGTCAAATATTTTCTAGCGCCAAATATTCATAATAGCGCCAAAATAATAGCGCCAAATAATAGCGCCAATATTTAAACATTCAATAATAGCACCAATAAAAGCGCCAATAACAGCACCAATAATAGCGCCAACAATTGCGCCAATATATAGCGCCAATAATACTGCCAATATATTCATAGTGCCATTTAATAGCGCCAAACAATAGCACCATATAATAGCGCCAAATATTAGCGCCATATAATAGGGCCATATAATAGCGCCATATAATAGCGCCAATTAATAGCGGCATATAATAGCGCCAAATAATAGAGCTAATATATTCATAGCGCCATTTAATAGGTCCAATTAATAGCGCCATATAATAGTGACAAATATTAGCGCCATATAATAGCACCAAATATTAGGCCCATATAATAGCTCCGAATAATAGCGCCATATAATAGCGCCAAATATAATAGCGCCAAATAATAGTTCCAAATAATAACGCCAAATAATATCATCAAACAATGGCACCAAATATTTGGCGCCAAATATTCATAATAGTGCCAAATAATAGCGCCAATAATAGCGCCAAATAATAGAGCCAAATATTCATAATAGCGCCAAATATTTGGCGCCATCAAATATTCATAATAGTGCCAAATAATAACGCCAATAAAAGCGCCAAATAATAGCGCCAATAATATCGCCAATATTTGGCACCAATAACATTTGGCGCTATTATTTGGCGCCAAATAATAGCGCTAATATTTTAACATTCAATAATAGAGCCAAATATTCATAACAACGCCAATATTTTAACATTCAATATATTTTCAATGTTATTTTAACATTCAATATAATAACGCCAAATATATTTTCAGTGTTATTTTAATATTCATAATAGCGCCAATATTTTAATAGTGCCAATATTTTAATAGCGCCAAATATTATTTTGCACCAAATAATAGCGCTAAATATTATTTTTCGCCAAAAAATAGTGCAATTTGGGATAGGTCTACCTTTCCCAACGGGTTGGCCAAACCGTTGGGAAAAGTGGCCAATTTGGGGGCCTTTCCCAACGGTTTGGCCAACCCATTGAGAAAGGGAACCTATACCAACGGTTTTTGCAAACCATTGGTATAGAAGCGTTGGGAAAGATCTAATTTTCAATAGTGTATATATAATAGCGCCAAATATTTTTTTGACACACAATATATAAATAGCGCCAATATATTGCGCCAAATAATAGCGCCAAATAATTGCGCCAAATAATAGCGCCAAATAATAGCGCCATATAATAGCGCCAAATATTTTTTGGTGCCAAATATTCATAATAGCGCCAAATAATAGCGTAAAATAATAGAGCCAATAATAGTGTCAAATTATTTGGCCAATAATCGTTCCAATATTTGGCGCCAATATTTGGTGCCAAATAATAGCGCTAATATTTAAACATTCAATAATAACACCAATAAAAGCGCCAATAATAGCATCAACGATAGCGCTAATAATAGCGCCAATATATAGCGCCAATAATAGCGCAATTATATTCATGCGCCATTTAATAGCACCAAATAACAGCACCATATAATAGCGCCAAATATTTGCGCCATATAATAGCGCCATATAATAGCACTAAATAATAGCGCCATATAATAGCGCCAAATATAATAGTGCCAAATAATCGCACCAATATATAGCGCCAATAATAGCGCCAATATATTCATAGCACTATTTAATAGGGCCAAATAGTAGCGCCATATAATAGGACCAAATATTAGGTCCATATAATAGCGCCATATAATAGCGCCAAATATAATAGCGCCAAATAATAGAGACAAATAATAGTGCCAAATATTTGGCGCCAAATATTGATAGTAGCGCCAAATAATAGTGCCAATAATAGAACCAAATAATGGATACAAATATTCATAATAGCGCCAATTATTTGGCGCCATATATTCATAGTAGGGCCAAATATTTTTTGGCACCAAATATTCATAATAACGCCAAATAATAGTGCCAAATTATAGCTCCAATAAAAGCGCCAAATAATAGTGCCAATATTTTAAACTTCAATAATAGCACCAAATATTCATAATAGCTCCAATATTTTAACATTCAATATATTTTTAGTGTTATTTTAACATTCAACATAATAGCACCAAATATATTTTCAGAGTCATTTTAATATTCATAATAGCGCAAATATTTTAATAGCACCAATATTTTAACATTCATTAATAGCGCCAAATATTCATAATAGTTCCAATATATTAATAGCAGCATATAATTGCGCCTAATAATAGCGCCAAATAATAGCGCCAAATAATTGCGCCAAATATTTGCGGCAAATAACTGCGCCAAATAATAGCACCAAATAACAGCTCCAAATAATAGTGCCATATAATAGCGCCTAATACTTTTTGGCGCAAAATATATAAATAGCGCCAATATATTCATAGGGCCAAATAATAGCGCCAAATAATTGCGCCAAATAAATTCTCCAAATAATTGCGCCAAATAAGAGCGCCAAATAATTGCGCCAAATAACAGCGCCTAATAATAGCGCCATATAATAGCGCCAAATATTTTTTGGCGCAAAATATATAAATAGCACCAATATATTCATAGCGCCAAATATTAGCACCAAATAATTGCGGCAAATAATTGCGCCAAATAATTGCGCCTGACAATAGCCCCAAATATTAGCGCCAAATAATTGCGCAAATAATTGCACCAAATAATTGCACTAGATAATTACGCCAAATAAGTGTGCAAAATAATTTGCCTAATAATAGTTCCAAATATTTTTTGGCGCAAAATATATAAATAGCACCAAATAATTGCGCCAAATATTTACTCCAAATAACTGCACCAAATAATAGCGTCAAATAATATCGCCAAATAATACCGCCATATGATAGTGCCAAATATTTTTTGGCGCCAAATATTTTTTGGCGCCAAATATCCATAATAGCGCCAAAAAATAGCGCCATATAATAGCGCTAAATAATTGCGCCTAATAATAGCACCAAATAATAGCGTCATATAATAGTGCCAAATATTTTCTAGCGCCAAATATTCATAATAACGCCAAATAATAGCACCAAAATAATCGCGCCAAATAATAGTGCCAATAATAGCGTCAAATTATGGCGCCAATAATCGCCCCAATATTTGACGCTATTATTTTGCGCCAAATAATAGCGTCAATTTTTAAAAATTCAATAATAGCGCCAATAAAAGCGCCAATAACAGCACCAACAATAGCGCCAATAATAGCGCCAATATATAGCGCCAATAATAGTGCCAATATATTCATAGCGCCATTTCATATCGCCAAACAATATCACCATATAATAGCGCCAAATAATAGCGCCCTATAATAGCGCCAAATTTAATAGCGCCATTATATATCCCCAATAATAGCACCAATATATTCATATCACCATTTAATAGGGCCAAATAATAGAGCCATATAATAGTGACAAATATTAGTGCCATATAATAGCACCAAATATTAGCGCCATATAATAGCGCCAAATAATTGTGCCATGTAATAGCGCCAAATATAATAGCAGCAAATAATAGTGTCAAATAATAGTATCCAATAATATCGCCAAATAATAGCACCAAATATATGGCGCGAAATATTCATAATAGCGCCAAATAGTAGCGTCAAATAATAGCGCCAATAATATCGCCAAATAATATAGCCAAATATTTATAATAGCACCAAATATTCATAATAGCGCCATATAATAACGCCAATAAAAGCGCCAAATAATAGCGCCAATAATAGCACCAATTTTTGGCGCCAATATTTGGCACCAATAATATTTGGCGCAATTATTTGGCGTCATATAATAGCGCTAATATTTTAACATTAAATAATATCGCCAAATATTCATAACAGTGCCAATGTTTTAACATTCAATATATTTTCAGTGTTATTTTAACATTCAATATAATAGCGCCAAATATATTTTCAGTGTTATTTTAATATTCATAAAAGCGCCAATATTTTAACAGCGCTAAATATTATTTTGCACAAAATAATAGCGCTAAATATTTTTTTTCGCCAAAAAATAGTGCTAATATTTTAACATTAATTAATAGCGCCAAATATTCATAATAGCACCAATATATTAATAGTGGCAAATAATTGTGCCTAATAACTACGCCAAATAATAGCGCCAAATACTCTTAATAGCACCAAAAAATAGCACCATATAATAGCGCCAATAATAGCGCCAAATAATAGGGCCAATAATAGCGCCAATATATTCATAGTGCCAAATAATTGCGCCAATATATTCATAATAGCGCCAATATATAATAGCATTAAATAATAGCACCAATATATTCATAATAGTGCCAATAATAGCGCCAATATATTCATAGTGTCATTTATTCATAATAGCACCAATATATTTATAGAGGAAAATAATTGCGCCAAATAATAGCGCCAAATAACAGCGCCAAATAATTGCGCCAAATAATTGAGCCAAATAATTGCAAAAAATAATTGCACAAAATAATTGCGCCTAATAACCGCGCCAAATAATAGCGCCATATATTAACGCCAAATATTTTTTGGCACAAAATATATAAATAGCACCAATATATTGCGCCAAATAATTGTGCCAAATTATTTTACCAAATAATTCCGCCTAATAATAGCGCCAAATAATAGCGCCATATAATAGCGGAAAATATTTTTTGGCACCAAATATTCATAATAGGGCCAAATAATAGCGTCACATAATAGCGTCAAATAATAGAGCCAATAATAGCGTCAAATTATGCTGCCAATAATCGCGCCAATATTTGGCGCCAATATTTGGCGCCAAATAATAGCGCCAATATTTAAACATTCAATAATAGCACTGATAAAAGTGCCAATAATAGCACGAATGATTGCACTAATATATTCATAGCGCCATTTTACGGGACCAAATAATAGCACCATATAATAGCGCCAAATATTAGCACCATATAATAGCGCCAAATATTAGCACCATATAATAGCGCCATATAATAGTGCCAAATAATAGCGCCATATCATAGCGCCAAATATAAAAGCGCCAAATAATAGCACCAAATAATAGCGATAAATAATATAACCAAATAATAGCGCCAAATATTTGGCGCCAAATATTCATAATAGCGCCAAATAATAGGGCCAATAATAGCGCAAAATAATATCTCCAAATAATATCTACAAATATTTGGTGCCAAATATTCATAATAGTGCCAAATAATAGCACCAAATATTCATAATAGCGCCAAATATTTGGCGCCTTATATTCATAGTAGCACTAAATATTTCTTTGGCACCAAATATCCATAATAGAACCAAATAATAGCACCAAATAATAGCGCCAATAAAAGCGCCAAATAATAGCGCCAATATTTGGTGCCAATATTTGGCCCCAATAATATTTGGCGCCAATATTTGGCACCAATAATATTTGGCCCCAACATTTGGTGCTATTATTTGGCCCAAAATAATAGTGCCAATATTTTAACATTTAATAATAGCACCGATATTTTAACATTCAATATATTTTCAGTGTTATTTTAACGTTCAATATAATAAAGCCAAATATATTTTCAGTGTTATTTAAATATTCATAATAGGGCCAATATTTTAATAGCGCCAATATCTTAAGAGCGCCAATAATAGTGCCAAATAAGAGCGCCAATTATTATTTGGCGCCAAATAATAGCACAAAATAATAGCGCTAAAAAATAGCACCAATATTTTAACCATCATTAATAGTGCCAAATATTCATAATAGCGCTATTATATTAATAGCAACAAATAATTAAGCCTAATAATAGTGCCAAATAATAGCGCTAAATAATGGCGCCAAATATTTGCGCCAAATATTTTTTGGCGCCAAATATTCATAATAGCGCCAAAAAATAGCACAATAAAATAGCACCAAATAATTGTGCCAATCATAGCACCAAATAATAGCGCCAATATATTCATAGCGCCAAATAATAGCCCCAATATATTCATAATAGTACCAATATATTATAGAGCCAAATAATAGTGCCAGTATATTTATAATAGTGCCAATAATAGTGCCAATATATTCATAGCGCCATTAATTCATAATAGCACCAAATAATTACGCCTAATAATAGTGCCAAATAATTGCGCCAAATAATTGATCCAAATAACAGTGCCAAAATTTTAACAGTCATTTATAACACCAAGTTTTCATAATATTGCCAATATATTAATAGCGCCAAATAGGAGCGCCATATAATAGCGCCAAATAATAGCGCCTAATAAGTGCGCCAAATATTTGATCAAAATAACTGCGCCGAATAATAGCACAAAAAAATATCACCATATAATAGCACCAAAAAATAGCACCATATAATAGCACCAAATATTTTTTGGCACCAAATATTCATAATAGCGCCAAATAATAGCGCCAATATATTCATAATAGCGCCAATATATAATAGCACCAATATATTGATAATAGTGCCAATAATAGCGCCAATAATAGCGCCAATAATATCGCAAATATATTCATAGCGCCATTTATTCATAATAGCGCTAATATATTTATAGAGCAAAATAATTGTGCCTAATAATTGCCTCAAATAATAGCGCCAAATAATTGCGCCAAATAATTGCGGAAAATAATTGCGCCAAATAATTGCGCAAAATAATTGTTCCTAATAATAGCCCCAAATAATAGCGGCATATAATAGCGCCAAATATTTTTTGATGGAAAATATATAAATAGCGCCAATTTATTGCGCCAAATAATTGCGCCAAATAATTGCGCCTAACAATAGCACCAAATAATAGCGCCATATAAAAGCGCCAAATATTTTTTGGTGCCAAATATTCATAATACCGCCAAATTATAGCGCCAAATAATAGCTCCAATAATTGCATCAAATTATGGCGCCAATTATCGCCCCAATATTTTCCGCTATTATTTTGCGCCAAATTATTGCGCAAATATTTAAACATTCAATAATCACGCCAATAAAAGTGCCAATAACAACACCAATAATAGCACCAATAATAACGCCAATATATTCATAGTGCCATTTAATAGCGTCAAATAATAGCATCATATAATAACATCAAATATTAGTGCCATATAATAGCCCCATATAATAGCGCAAATCATAGCGCCATATAATAGCGCCAAATATATTAGCGCCAAATAATAGAACCAATATATCGTGCCAATAATAGCGCCAATATATTCATAGCGCCATTTAATAGGGTCAAATAATAGCGCCATAGAATAGCACCAAATATTAGCGCCATATAATAGCGCTATATAATAGCGCCATATAATAACGCCAAATAATAGCACCATATAATAGCGCCAAATATAATAGCAGCACATAATAGCGTCAGATAATAGCACCAAATAATATCACCAAATAATAGCACCAAGTATTTGGCGCCAAATTTTCATAATAGTGCCAAAAAATAGCGTCAAATTATGGCGCCAATAATATGGCCAATATTTAAACATTCAATAATAGCACCAATAAAAGCGCCAATAATAGCATCAATAATAGCGTGAATAATAGAACCAGTATATAGCGCCAATAATAGTGCAAATATATTCATATCGCCAAACAACAGCGCCATATAATAGCGCCAAATATTAGCCCCGTATAATAGTGCCATATAATAGCACCATATAATAGCACCAAATAATAGCGCCAAATATAATAGAACCAAATAATAAATCCAATATATATCCCTAATAATAGCGCCAATATATTCATAGCGCAGTTTAATAGGGCCAAATAATAGCGCCCTATATTTGCGCCAAATATTAGGGCCATATAATAGTGCCATATAATAGGGCCAAATAATAGCGCCATATAATAGTGCCAAATATTATAGCGCCAAATAATAGCGCCAAATAATAGCGCCAAACAATAGCGCCAAATAATATCACCAAATAATAGCACCAAATATTTGGTGCCAAGTATTCATATCAGCGCCAAATTATAGCGCCAAATAATAGCGCCAATAATAGCGCTAAATAATATAGCCAAATATTCATAATAGAGCCAAATATTTGGCGCCATATATTCATAGTAGCGCCAAATATTCATAATAGCGCCAAATAATAACGCCAAATTATACCGCTAATAAAAGTGCCAAATAATAGTGCCAATAATAGCTCCAGTATTTGGCGCCAATATTTGGCACCAATAATATTTGGCGCCAGTATTTGGTGCTATCATATGACACCAAATAATAGCGCAAATATTTTAACATGCAATAATAGCGCCAACTATTCATAACAGCACCAATATTTTAACATTCAATATATTTTCAGTGTTATTTTAATATTCATAATAGCTCCAATATTTTAATAGCGCCAATATTTTAATAGCGCCAATAATAGCGCCAAATATTATTTTGCACCAAATAATAGCGCAAAATATTATTTTGCGCCAAAAAATAGTGCTAATGTTTTAACATTAATTAATAGCGACAAATATTCATAATAGCGCCAATATATTAATAGCAGCAGATAATAGCGCCTAATAACTGTGCCAAATAATAGCGCCATATAATAGCGCCAAATATTTTTAGGCGCCAAATATTCATAATAGCACCAAAAAATAGCGCCAAAAAATAGCACCAATAATAGCGCCAATATATTCATAGCGCCAAATAATTGCGCCAATATATTCATAATAGCCCCAATATATAATAGCGCTAAATAATACGCCAAATAATAGCTTTAAATAATAGCGCCAAATAATAGCGCCATATAATAGCACCAAATATTTTTTAGCGCAAAATATATAAATAGAGCCAATATATTGCTCCAAATAATAGCGCCATACAATAGCGCCAAATATTTTTTGGCGCCAAATATTCATAACGGTGCCAAACAATGGCGCAAAATAATAGCGCCAAACAAAAGCATCAAATTATGGCGCCAATAATCCCGCTAATATTAGGCACCAATCTTTGGCGCCAAATAATAGCGCCAATATTTAAACATTCAATAATAGCGCCAATAAAAGCGCAAATAATAGCACCAATGATAGAGCCAATAATAGCGCCAATATATAGCGCTAATAATAGCACCAATATATTAATAGCGCCATTTAATGGCACCAAATAATGGCGCCATATAATATCGCCAAATATTAGTACCATATAATAGCGCCATATAATTGCGCCAAATAATAGCGCCATATAATAGCGCCAAATAATTTCGCCAACATATTCATAGCGTCATTTAATAGGGCCAAATAATAGCACCATATAATAGTGCCAAATATTAACGCCATATAGTTGCGCCATATAATAGCACTAAATAATAGCGCCATATAATAGCGCCAAATATAATAACGACAAATAATAGCGTCAAATAATAGCGCTAACCAATATCACCAAATAATAGCGCCAAATATTTGGTTCCCAATATTCATAATAGCGTCAAATAATAGGGCCAATAATAGCTCCAAATAATAGCGCCAAATATTTGACGGCAAATATTCATAATAGCACCAAATAATAGCCCCAAATATTCATAATAGCGCCAAATATTTGGCGCCATATATTCATAGTAGCGCCAAATATTTTTTTGGCGTCAAATATCTATAACAGCACCAAATAATAGCGCCAATAAAAGCGCCAAATAATAGAGCCAATATTTGGAGCCAATATTTGACACCAATAATATTTGGCGCCAATATTTGGCACCAATAATATTTGGTGCCAATATTTCTCGCCAATATTTGGTGCTATTATTTGGCCCCAAATAATAGCGCCAATATTTTAACATTCAATAATAGCGTCAAATATTCATAATAGAGCCAATATTTTAACATTCAATATATTTTTAGTGTTACTTTATCATTCAATATAATAGAGCCAAATATATTTTCAGTATTATTTTAATATTCAAAATAGCGCCAATATTTTAATAGCTCCAATATTTTAATAGTGCCAATATTTTAATAGCGCCAATAATAGTGCCAAATTAGAGCACCAAATATTATTTGGTGCCAAATAATAGCGCAAAATAATAGCGCCAAAAAATAGCGCCAATATTTTAACCTTCATTAATAGCACCACATATTCATAATAGTGCCAATATATTAATAGCGGCAAATAATTGCGCCTAATAATAGCGCCAAATAATAGAGCAAAATAATTGAACCAAATATTTTTTGGCGCCAAATATTCATAATAGCACCGAAAAATAGCACAAAAAAATAGCGCCATATAATAGCGCCAATCATAGCGCCAAATAATAGCGCCAATATATTCATAGTGCCAATATATTCATAATAGTGCCAATATATTATAGCACCAAATAATAGTGCCAGTATATTCATAATATTTCCAATAATAGCGCCAATATATTCATAGCACCATTAATTCATAATAGCGCCAATATATTTATAGCACCAAATAATTGCGCCTAAGAATAGTGCCAAATAATTGCGCCAAATAATTGCTCCAAATAATAGTGCCAATATTTTAACATTCATTAATAGCGCCAAATATTCATAATAGCGCCAATATATTAATAGCGCCAAATAAGTGCGCCTAATAATAGCGCCAAATAAGTGCCCCAAATATTTGAGCCAAATAACTTCGTGAAGTAATAGCGCCAAAAAATAGCACCAAATATTTTTTAGGGCCAAAAATTCATAATAGCGCCAAATAATAGTGCCAATAATAGCGTCAAATTATGGCGCCAATAATAGCACCAATATATTCATATTGCTAAATAATAGCGTCAATATATTCATAATAGTGCCAATATATAATAGCGCCAATTAATACCGCAAATATATTCATAATAGTGCCAATATTAGTGCCAATAATAACGCCAATAATAGCGCCAATATATTCATAGTGCCATTTATTCATAATAGCGCAAATATACTTATAGCGCAAAATAATTGTGCCAAATAATAGCGTCAAATAATAGCGCCAAATAATTGCACCAAATAATTGCACCAAATAATTGCGTCAAATAATTGCGCAAAATAATTCCGCCTAATAACAACGCCAAATAATAGTGGTATATAATAGCGCCAAATATTTTTTGGCGTAAAATATATAAATAACGCCAATTTATTGCGCCAAATAATTGCGCCAAATACTTGCTCTTAATAATAGCACCAAATAATAGCACCATATAAAAGCGCCAAATAATTTTTGGCACCAAATATTCATAATAGCGCCAAATAATAGTGCCAAATAATAGCACCAATAATAGCATCAAATTATGGTTCCAATAATTGCGCCAATATTTTAGTCTATTATTTTGCACCAAATTATAGCGCCAATATTTAAACATTCAATAATTGCGCCAATAAAAGCGCCAATAACAGCACCAATAATAGCGTCAATATATTAATAGCTCCATTTAATAGCATCAAATAATAGCACCAATAATAGCGCCAATATTAGCGCCATAAAATAGCCCCAATAATAGCTCAAATCAAAGCGCCATATAATAGCAACAAATATAATAGCGCCAAATAATGGCGCCAATATATCGTGCCAATATATTCATAGCTCCATTTAATAAGGCCAAATAATAGCGCCATAAAATAGCGCCATAAAATAGCACCAAATATTAGCGCCAAATATTAGCGCCATATAATAGAGCTATATAATAGCGTCATATAATAATGCCAAATAATAGCGCCATATAATAGCGCCAAATATAATAGCAGTACATAATAACGTCTAATAATAGTGCCAAATAATATCACCAAATAATAGCACCAAATATTCGGAGCCAAATATTCATAATAGCGCTAAATAATAGCCCCAAATAATAGTGCAAATAATAGCGCCAAATAATAGAGCCAAATATTCATAATAGAACCAAATATTTGGCGCCAATAAAAGCGCCAAATAATAGCACCAATAATAGAATAAATATTTGGCGCTATTATTTGGCACCAAATAATAGCGCCAATATTTTAACATTCAATAATAGCGCCAAATATTCATAATAACGCCAATATTTTAACATTCAATATATTTTCAGTGTTATTTTAACATTCAATATAATAGCGCCAAATATATTTTTAGTGTTATTTTAATATTCATAATAGCGCCAAAATTTTAATAGCACCAATATTTTAATAGCACCAAAGTATGGCGCCAAATATTGTTTGGCGCTAAATAATTGCGCCAATATTTTAACATTCATTAATAGCGCCAAATATTCATAATAGTGCTAATATATTAGTAGCGGCATATAAATGCGCCTCATAATAGCGCCAAATAATAGCACAAAATAATAGCGCCATATAATAGGGCCAAATATTTTTTGGCGCAAAATATTCAAAATAGCGCCAAAAAATTGCGCAAAAAATAGCGCCAAAAAATAGCGCCATATAATTGTGCCAATAATAGCGCCAATATATTCATAATGCCAAATAATAGAACCAATATATTCATAATAGCACCACTAAATAACAGCGCTAAAAAAATAGCGCCAGTATATTCATAATAGTGCCAATATTAGCACCAATATATTCATAACGCCATTTATTCATAATAGCGCCAATATATTTATTTTTCCAAATAATTGCGCCTAATAATAGCACCAAATAATAGTTCCAAATAATTGAGTCAAATAATTGTGCCAAATAATAGCGCCAATTTTTTAACATTCATTAATAGCGCCAAATATTCATAACAGCGCCAATATTTTAATATTCATTAATAGCACCAAATATTCATAATAGCGCTAATATATTAATAGCGTCAAATAATTGCGCCTAATAATAGTGGCAAATAATAGCGCAAAATAATTGCGCCAAATATTTACGCCAAATAACTGCGCCAAATAATAGCGCCAAATAATACCGTCAAATAATAGTGCCATATAATGGCGCCAAATATTTTTTGGCACCAAATATTCATAATAGCGCCAAATAATAGCACCAATAATGGTGCCAATATATTCATACTAGCGCCAATATATAATAGCACCAATATATTCATAATAGCACCAATATATAATAACGCCAAATAATAGTGCATGTATATTCATAATAGTGCCAATAATAGCACCAATAATAGCGCCAATATATTCATTGCTCCATTTATTGATAATAGCGCAAATATATTTATAGTGAAAAATAATAGCGCCAAATAATAGCTCCAAATAATAGCGCCAAATAATAGCGCCAAATAATTGTGCCAAATAACGGCACCAAATAATTGCACCTAATAACAGCACCAAATAATAGCGCCATATAATCGTGCCAAATATTTTTTGGCGCAAAATATATAAATAGCGCCAATATATTGTTCCAAATAATTGCGTCAAATAATAGCGCCATATTATAGCGCCAAATAATAGCGCCAAATAATAGCGCCAATAATAGCATCAAATTATGGCGCTAATAATTGCACCAATATTTGGCGCTATTATTTTGCGCCAAATAATAGCGCCAATATTTAAACATTCAATAATAGCACCAATAAAAGCGCCAATAATAGCACCAATAATAGCGCCATTATATAGCGCCATTATATAACACCAATAATAGCGCCAATATGTTGTTAGTGCCATTTAATAGCGCCAAATAATAGCGCCATATAATAGCGCCAAATATTGACGCCATATAATAGTTCCATATAATAGGGCCATATAATAGGACCATATAATAGCACCATACAGTAGCGCCAAATATAATAGCACCAAATACAAGCGCCAAAATTTAGTTCCAATAATATCGCCAATATATTCATAGCCCCATTTAATATGGACAAATAATAGCGTCATATAATAGCGCCAAATAATAGCGCCAAATGATTTCACCAAATATAATAGCACCAAATAATAGCGCCAAATAATAGCACCAAATAATTTCGCCAAATAATAGCACCAAATATTTGGTGCCAAATATTCATAATAGCACCAAATAATAGCACCAATAATGGTGCCAAATAATAGAGCCAAATATTCATAATAGCGCCAAATAATAGCGCCATAAAATAGTGTCATATAATACCGCCATATAATAGCGCCAAATATAATAGTGCCAAATAATCGCACCAATATATAGCGCCAATAATAGCGCCAATATATTCATAGCGCTATTTAATAGGGCCAAATAGTAGCGCCATATAATAGCACCAAATATTAGGTCCATATAATAGCGCCATATAATAGCGCCAAATAATAGCGCCAAATATAATAGCGCCAAATAATAGAGACAAATAATAGCGCCAAATATTTGGCGCCAAATATTGATAGTAGCGCCAAATAATAGTGCCAATAATAACACCAAATAATGGATACAAATATTTATAATAGCGCCAATTATTTGGCGCCATATATTCATAGTAGGGCCAAATATTTTTTGGCACCAAATATTCATAATAACGCCAAATAATAGTGCCAAATTATAGCTCCAATAAAAGCGCCAAATAATAGCGCCAATATTTTAAACTTCAATAATAGCACCAAATATTCATAATAGCTCCAATATTTTAACATTCAATATATTTTTAGTGTTATTTTAACATTCAACATAATAGCACCAAATATATTTTCAGAGTCATAATAATATTCATAATAGCGCAAATATTTTAATAGCACCAATATTTTAACATTCATTAATAGCGCCAAATATTCATAATAGTTCCAATATATTAATAGCGGCATATAATTGCGCCTAATAATAGCGCCAAATAATAGCGCCAAATAATTGCGCCAAATATTTGCGGCAAATAACTGTGCCAAATAATAGCACCAAATAACAGCTCCAAATAATAGTGCCATATAATAGCGCCAAATACTTTTGGGCGCAAAATATATAAATAGCGCCAATATATTCATAGGGCCAAATAATAGCGCCAAATAATTGCGCCAAATAATTGCGCCAAATAAATGCTCCAAATAATTGTGCCAAATAAGAGCGCCAAATAATTGCGCCAAATAACATCACCTAATAATAGCGCCATATAATAGCGCCAAATATTTTTTGGCGCAAAATATATAAATAGCACCAATATATTCATAGCGCCA
Organism: Viscum album; assembly: GCA_963277665.1. Taxonomy (NCBI): domain Eukaryota; kingdom Viridiplantae; phylum Streptophyta; class Magnoliopsida; order Santalales; family Viscaceae; genus Viscum; species Viscum album. The sequence goes on from OY728127.1 coordinate 903,688,204, forward strand.
AATATTAGCACCAAATAATTGCGCCAAATAATTGCGCCAAATAATTGGGCCAAATAATTGCGCCTGACAATAGCCCCAAATATTAGCGCCAAATAATTGCGCCAAATAATTGCACCAAATAATTGCACTAGATAATTACGCCAAATAAGTGTGCAAAATAATTTGCCTAATAATAGTTCCAAATATTTTTTGGCGCAAAATATATAAATAGCACCAAATAATTGCGCCAAATGTTTACTCCAAATAACTGCACCAAATAATAGCGCCAAATAATATCGCCAAATAATACTGCCATATGATAGTGCCAAATATTTTTTGGCACCAAATATCCATAATAGCGCCAAAAAATAGCGCCATATAATAGCGCTAAATAATTGCGCCTAATAATATCACCAAATAATAGCGTCATATAATAGTGCCAAATATTTTCTAGCGCCAAATATTCATAATAGCGCCAAATAATAGCACTAAAATAATAGCGCCAAATAATAGTGCCAATAATAGCGTCAAATTATGGCGCCAATAATCACGCCAATATTTGGCGCTATTATTTTGCGCCAAATAATAGCGTCAATTTTTAAAAATTCAATAATAGTGCCAATAAAAGCGCCAACAACAGCACCAATAATAGCACTAATAATAGCGCCAATATATAGCGCCAATAATAGTGCCAATATATTCATAGCGCCATTTCATATCGCCAAACAATAGCACCATATAATAGCGCCAAATAATAGCACCCTATAATAGCGCCAAATTTAATAGCGCCATTATATATCCCCAATAATAGCACCAATATATTCATATCACCATTTAATAGGGCCAAATAATAGCGCCATATAATAGTGACAAATATTAGTGCCATATAATAGCACCAAATATTAGCGCCATATAATAGCGCCAAATAATAGTGCCATGTAATAGCGCCAAATATAATAGCGCCAAATAATAGTGTCAAATAATAGTGTCAAATAATATCGCCAAATAATAGCACCAAATATTTGGCGCGAAATATTCATAATAGCGCCAAATAGTAGCGTCAAATAATAGCGCCAATAATATCGCCAAATAATATATCCAAATATTTAAAATAGCACCAAATATTCATAATAGCGCCATATAATAACGCCAATAAAAGCGCCAAATAATAGTGCCAATAATAGCACCAATTTTTGGCGCTAATATTTGTCACCAATAATATTTGGCGCTTTTATTTGGCTTCATAAAATAGCGCTAATATTTTAACATTAAATAATATCGCCAAATAATCATAACAGTGCCAATATTTTAACATTCAATATATTTTCAGTGTTATTTTAACATTCAATATAATAGTGCCAAATATATTTTCAATGTTATTTTAATATTCATAATAGCGCCAATATTTTAATAGCGCTAAATATTATTTTGCACAAAATAATAGCGCTAAATATTTTATTCCGCCAAAAAGTAGTGCTAATATTTTAACATTAATTAATAGCGCCAAATATTCATAGTAGCACCAATATATTAATAGCGGCAAATAATTGCGCCTAATAACTACGCCAAATATTTTTAGGCGCCAAATACTCATAATAGCACCAAAAAATAGCACCATATAATTGCGCCAATAATAGCGCCAAATAATAGGGCCAATAATAGCGCCAATATATTGATAATAGCACCAATATATAATAGCATTAAATAATAGCACCAATATATTCATAATAGTGCCAATAATAGCTCCAATATATTCATAGTGCCATTTATTCATAATAGCACCAATATATTTATAGAGGAAAATAATTGCGCCAAATAATAGCGCCAAATAACAGCGCCAAATAATTGCGCCAAATAATTGAGCCAAATAATTGCAAAAAAATAATTGCACAAAATAATTGCTCCTAATAACCGCGCCAAATAATAGCGCCATATATTAACGCCAAATATTTTTTGGCACAAAATATATAAATAGCACCAATATATTGCGCCAAATAATTGCGCCAAAGAATTGCACCAAATAATTTCGCCTAATAATAGTGCCAAATAATAGCGCCATATAATAGCGGCAAATATTTTTTGGCACCAAATATTCATAATAGAGCCAAATAATAGCGTCACATAATAGCGTCAAATAATAGAGCCAATAATAGCGTCAAATTATGCTGCCAATAATCGCGCCAATATTTGGCGCCAATATTTGGCACCAAATAATAGCGTCAATATTTAAACATTCAATAATAGCACTGATAAAAGCGCCAATAATAGCACGAATGATTGCGCTAATATATTCATAGCGCCATTTTACGGAGCCAAATAATAGCACCATATAATAGCGCCAAATATTAGCACCATATAATTGCGCCATATAATAGTGCCAAATAATAGCGCCATATCATAGCGCCAAATATAATAGCGCCAAATAATAGCACCAAATAATAGCGATAAATAATATCACCAAATAATAGCGCCAAATATTTGGGGCCAAATATTCATAATAGCGCCAAATAATAGGGCCAATAATAGCGCAAAATAATATCTCCAAATAATATCTCCAAATATTTGGCGCCAAATATTCATAATAGTGCCAAATAATAGCACCAAATATTCATAATAGCGCCAAATATTTGGCGCCTTATATTCATAGTAGCACTAAATATTTTTTGGCACCAAAATATCCATAATAGAACCAAATAATAGCGCCAAATTATAGCGCCAATAAAAGCGCCAAATAATAGCGCCAATATTTGGTGCCAATATTTGGCCCCAATAATATTTCACGCCAATATTTGGCACCAATAATATTTGGCCCCAACATTTGGTGCTATTATTTGGCGCAAAATAATAGTGCCAATATTTTAACATTTAATAATAGCACCGATATTTTAACATTCAATATATTTTCAGTGTTATTTTAACGTTCAATATAATAAAGCCAAATATATTTTCAGTGTTATTTAAATATTCATAATAGCGCCAATATTTTAATAGCGCCAATATTTTAAGAGCGCCAATAATAGTGCCAAATAAGAGCGCCAATTATTATTTGGCGCGAAATAATAGCACAAAATAATAGCGCTAAAAAATATCACCAATATTTTAACCTTCATTAATAGCGCCAAATATTCATAATAGCGCTATTATATTAATAGCAGCAAATAATTGCGCCTAATAATAGTGCCAAATAATAGCGCTAAATAATGGAGCCAAATATTTGCGCCAAATATTTTTTGGCGCCAAATATTCATAATAGCGCCAAAAAATAGCATAATAAAATAGCACCAAATAATTGTGCCAATCATAGCGCCAAATAATAGCGCCAATAATAGCACCAATATATTCATAGCACCAAATAATAGCCCCAATATATTCATAATAGTGCCAATATATTATAGAGCCAAATAATAGTGCCAGTATATTTATAATAGTGCCAATAATAGCGCCAATATATTCATAGCGCCATTAATTCATAATACCACCAAATAAATGGGCCTAATAATAGTGCCAAATAATTGCGCCAAATAATTGATCCAAATAACAGTGCCAAAATTTTAACAGTCATTTATAACACCAAGTTTTCATAATATTGCCAATATATTAATAGCGCCAAATAGGAGCGCCATATAATAGCGCCAAATAATAGCGCCTAATAAGTGCGCCAAATATTTGATCAAAATAACTGCGCCGAATAATAGCACCAAAAAATAGAACCATATAATAGCACCAAATATTTTTTGGCACCAAATATTCATAATAGCGCCAAATAATAGCGCCAATATATTCATAATAGTGCCAATATATAATAGCACCAAATAATAGCACCAATATATTGATAATAGTGACAATAATTGCGCCAATAATAGCGCCAATAATATCGCAAATATATTCATAGCGCCATTTATTCATAATAGCGCTAATATATTTATAGAGCAAAATAATTGTGCCTAATAATAGCCTCAAATAATAGCGCCAAATAATTGCGCCAAATAATTGCGGAAAATAATTGCGCCAAATAATTGCGCAAAATAATTGTTCCTAATAATAGCCCCAAATAATAGCGGCATATAATAGCGCCAAATATTTTTTGGCGGAAAATATATAAATAGCGCCAATTTATTGCGCCAAATAATTGCGCCTAACAATAGCGCCAAATAATAGCGCCATATAAAAGCGCCAAATATTTTTTGGTGCCAAATATTCATAATACTGCCAAATTATAGCGCCAAATAATAGCTCCAATAATTGCATCAAATTATGGCGCCAATTATCGCCCCAATATTTTCTGCTATTATTTTGCGCCAAATTATTGCGCAAATATTTAAACATTCAATAATCACGCCAATAAAAGTGCAAATAACAACACCAATAATAGCGCCAATAATAGCGCCAATATATTCATAGTGCCATTTAATAGCGCCAAATAATAGCATCATATAATAGCACCAAATATTAGTGCCATATAATAGACCCATATAATAGCGCAAATCATAGCGCCATATAATAGTGCCAAATATATTAGCGCCAAATAATAGCACCAATATATCGTGCCAATAATAGCGCCAATATATTCATAGCGCCATTTAATAGGGCCAAATAATAGCGTCATAGAATAGCGCCAAATATTAGCGCCATATAATAGCGCTATATAATAGCGCCATATAATAACGCCAAATAATAGCACCATATAATAGCGCCAAATATAATAGCGGCACATAATAGCATCAGATAATAGCACCAAATAATATCACCAAATAATAGCACCAAGTATTTGGCGCCAAATTTTTATAATAGCGCCAAATAATAGCGTCAAATTATGGCGCCAATAATAGCGCCAATATTTAAACATTCAATAATAGCACCAATAAAAGTGCCAATAATAGCATCAATAATAGCGTGAATAATAGAACCAATATGTAGCGCCCATAATAGTGCAAATATATTCATATCACCAAACAACAGCGCCATATAATAGCGCCACATATTAGCCCCGTATAATAGTGTCATATAATAGCACCATATAATAGCACCAAATAATAGCGCCAAATATAATAGAACCAAATAATAAATCCAATATATATCCCTAATAATAGCGCTAATATATTCATAGCGCCGTTTAATAGGGCCAAATAATAGCGCCCTATATTTGTGCCAAATATTAGGGCCATATAATAGTGCCATATAATAGGGGCAAATAATAGCGCCATATAATAGTGCCAAATATTATAGCGCCAAATAATAGCACCAAATAATAGCGCCAAATAATAGCGCCAAATAATATCACCAAATAATAGCACCAAATATTTGGCGCCAAGTATTCATAACAGCGCCAAATTATAGCGCCAAATAATAGCGCCAATAATAGTGCCAAATAATATAGCCAAATATTCATAATAGAGCCAAATATTTGGCGCCATATATTCATAGTAGCGCCAAATATTCATAATAGCACCAAATAATAACGCCATATTATACCGCTAATAAAAGTGCCAAATAATAGTGCCAATAATAACTCCAGTATTTGGCGCCAATATTTGGCACCAATAATATTTGGCGCCAGTATTTGGTGCTATTATATGACACCAAATAATAGCGCAAATATTTTAACATGCAATAATAGCGCCAACTATTCATAACAACACCAATATTTTAACATTCAATATATTTTCAGTGTTATTTTAACATTCAATATAATAGCACCAAATATATTTTCAGTGTTATTTTAATATTCATAATAGCTCCAATATTTTAATAGCGCCAATATTTTAATAGCGCCAATAATAGCGCCAAATAAAAGCGCCAAATATTATTTTGCACCAAATAATAGCGCAAAATATTATTTTGCGCCAAAAAATAGTGCTAATGTTTTAACATTAATTAATAGCGACAAATATTCATAATAGCGCCAATATATTAATAGCAGCAGATAATAGCGCCTAATAACTGTGCCAAATAATAGCGCCATATAATAGCGCCAAATATTTTTAGGCGCCAAATATTCATAATAGCACCAAAAAATAGCGCCAAATAATAGCACCAATAATAGCGCCAATATATTCATAGCGCCAAATAATTGCGCCAATATATTCATAATAGCCCCAATATATAATAGCGCTAAATAATAGCGCCAAATAATAGCTTTAAATAATAGCGCCAAATAATTGCGCCAAATAATTGCACCAAATAAGTGCGCAAAATAATTGCGCCTAATAACAACGCCAAATAATAGCGCCATATAATAGCACCAAATATTTTTTAGCGCAAAATATATAAATAGAGCCAATATATTGCTCCAAATAATAGCGCCATACAATAGCGCCAAATATTTTTTGGCGCCAAATATTCATAACGGCGCCAAACAATGGCACAAAATAATAGCGCCAAACAAAAGCGTCAAATTATGGCGCCAATAATCCCGCTAATATTAGGCACCAATCTTTGGCGCCAAATAATAGCGCCAATGTTTAAACATTCAATAGTAGCGCCAATAAAAGCGCAAATAATAGCACAAATGATAGCGCCAATAATAGCGCCAATATATAGCGCTAATAATAGTACCAATATATTCATAGCGCCATTTAATGGCTTCAAATAATGGCGCCATATAATATCGCCAAATATTAGTACCATATAATAGCGCCATATAATTGCGCCAAATAATAGAGCCATATAATAGCGCCAAATAATCACGCCAATATATTCATAGCACCATTTAATAGGGCCAAATAATAGCACCATATAATAGTGTCAAATATTAACGCCATATAATAGCGCCATATAATAGCACTAAATAATAGCGCCATATTATAGCGCCAAATATAATAGCGACAAATAATAGCGCCAAATAATAGCGCTAAACAATATCACCAAATAATAGTGCCAAATATTTGGTTCCAAATATTCATAATAGCGTCAAATAATAGGGCCAATAATAGCGCCAAATAATAGCGCCAAATATTTGACGGAAAATATTCATAATAGCACCAAATAATAGCCCCAAATATTCATAATAGCGCCAAATATTTGGCGCCATATATTCATAGTAGCGCCAAATATTTTTTAGCGTCAAATATCTATAACAGCACCAAATAATAGCGCCAATAAAAGCGCAAAATAATAGAGCCAATATTTGGAGCCAATATTTGACACCAATAATATTTGGCGCCAATATTTGGCACCAATAATATTTTGTGCCAATATTTCTCGCCAATATTTGGTACTATTATTTGGCCCCAAATAATAGCGCCAATATTTTAACATTCAATAATAGCGTCAAATATTCATAATAGAGCCAATATTTTAACATTCAATATATTTTCAGTGTTACTTTATCATTCAATATAATAGAGCCAAATATATTTTCAGTGTTATTTTAATATTCATAATAGCGCCAATATTTTAATAGCTCCAATATTTTAATAGCGCCAATATTTTAATAGCGCCAATAATAGTGCCAAATTAGAGCGCCAAATATTATTTGGTGCCAAATAATAGCGCAAAATAATAGCGCCAAAAAATAGCGCCAATATTTTAACCTTCATTAATAGCGCCACATATTCATAATAGTGCCAATATATTAATAGCGGCAAATAATTGTGCCTAATAATAGTGCCAAATAATAGCGCAAAATAATTGCACCAAATATTTTTTGGCGCCAAATAATCATAATAGCACCGAAAAATAGCGCAAAAAAATAGCACCATATAATAGCGCCAATCATAGCGCCAAATAATAGCGCCAATATATTCATAGTGCCAATATATTCATAATAGTGCCAATATATTACAGCACCAAATAATAGCGCCAGTATATTCATAATATTGCCAATAATAGTGCCAATATATTCATAGCACCATTAATTCATAATAGCGCCAATATATTTATAGCACCAAATAATTGCGCCTAAGAATAGTGCCAAATAATTGCGGCAAATAATTACTCCAAATAATAGTGCCAATATTTTAACATTCATTAATAGCGCCAAATATTCATAATAGCGCCAATATATTAGTAGCGCCAAATAAGTGCGCCTAATAATAGCGCCAAATAAGTGCCCCAAATATTTGAGCCAAATAACTTCGTGAAGTAATAGCGCAAAAAAATAGCGCCAAATATTTTTTGGGGCCAAAAATTCATAATAGCGCCAAATAATAGCGCCAATAATAGCGTCAAATTATGGCGCCAATAATAGCACCAATATATTCATATTGCTAAATAATAGCGTCAATATATTCATAATAGTGCCAATATATAATAGCACCAAATAATACCGCAAATATATTCATAATAGTTCCAATATTAGCGCCAATAATAACGCCAATAATAGCGCCAATATATTCATAGTGCCATTTATTCTTAATAGCGCGAATATATTTATAGCGCAAAATAATTGTGCCAAATAATAGCGTCAAATAATAGCGCCAAATAATTGCACCAAATAATTGCACCAAATAATTGCGTCAAATAATTGCGCAAAATAATTCCGCCTAATAACAACGCCAAATAATAGTGGTATATAATAGCGCCAAATATTTTTTGGCGGAAAATATATAAATAACGCCAATTTATTGCGCCAAATAATTGCGCCAAATACTTGCGCCTAATAATAGCGTCAAATAATAGCACCATATAAAAGTGCCAAATAATTTTTGGCGCCAAATATTCATAATAGCGCCAAATAATAGTGCCAAATAATAGCACCAATAATAGCATCAAATTATGGTTCCAATAATTGCGCCAATATTTTAGGCTATTATTTTGCACCAAATTATAGCGCCAATATTTAAACATTAAATAATCGCGCCAATAAAAGGGCCAATAACAGCACCAATAATAGCGTCAATATATTCATAGCACCATTTAATAGCATCAAATAATAGCACCAATAATAGCGCCAATATTAGCGCCATAAAATAGCCCCAATAATAGCACAAATCAAAGCGCCATATAATAGCAACAAATATAATAGCGCCAAATAATGGCGCCAATATATCGTGCCAATATATTCATAGCTCCATTTAATAAGGCCAAATAATAGCGCCATAAAATAGCACCAAATATTCGCGCCAAATATTAGCGCCATATAATAGAGCTATGTAATAGCGTAATATAATAATGCCAAATAATAGCGCCATATAATAGCGCCAAATATAATAGCAGCACATAATAACGTCTGATAATAGCGCCAAATAATATCACCAAATAATTTCACCAAATATTTGGAGCCAAATATTCATAATAGCGCTAAATAATAGCCCCAAATAATAGTGCAAATAATAACGCCAAATAATAGAGCCAAATATTCATAATAGCACCAAATATTTGGCGCCAAAAAAAGCGCCAAATAATAGCACCAATAATAGAATCAATATTTGGCGCTATTATTTGGCACCAAATAATAGCGCCAATATTTTAACATTTAATAATAGCGCCAAATATTCATAATAACACCAATATTTTAACATTCAATATATTTTCAGTGTTATTTTAACATTCAATATAATAGCGCCAAATATATTTTTAGTGTTATTTTAATATTCATAATAGCGCCAAAATTTTAATAGCACCAATATTTTAATAGCGCCAAAGTATGGCGCCAAATATTATTTGGCGCTAAATAATAGCGCCAATATTTTAACATTCATTAATAGCGCCAAATATTCATAATAGTGCCAATATATTAGTAGCGGCATATAAATGCGCCTCATAATAGCACAAAATAATAGCGCCATATAATAGGGCCAAATATTTTTTGGCGCAAAATATTCAAAATTGCGCCAAAAAATTGCGCAAAAAATAGCGCCAAAAAATAGCGCCATATAATTGTGCCAATAATAGCACCAATATATTCATAATGCCAAATAATAGAACCAATATATTCATAATAGCACCACTAAATAACAGCGCTAAAAAAATAGCGCCAGTATATTCATAATAGTGCCAATATTAGCACCAATATATTCATAAAGCCATTTATTCATAATAGCGCCAATATATTTATTTTTTCAAATAATTGCGCCTAATAATATCACCAAGTAATAGCTCCAAATAATTGAGTCAAATAATTATGCCAAATAATAGCGCCAATTTTTTAACATTCATTAATAGCGCCAAATATTCATAACAGCGCCAATATTTTAATATTCATTAATAGCACCAAATATTCATAATAGCGCCAATATATTAATAGCGTCAAATAATTGCGCCTAATAATAGTGCCAAATAATAGCGCAAAATAATTATGCCAAATATTTACACCAAATAACTGCGCCAAATAATAACGCCAAATAATACCGTCAAATAATAGTGTCATATAATGGCGCCAAATATTTTTTGGCACCAAATATTCATAATAGCGCCAAATAATAGCACCAATAATGGTGCCAATATATTCATACTAGCGCCAATATATAATAGCACTAATATATTCATAATAGCACCAATATATAATAGCGCCAAATAATAGCGCCATATTATAGCGCCAAATAATAGCGCCAAATAATAGCGCCAATAATAGCATCAAATTATGGCGCCAATAATTGCACCAATATTTGGCGCTATTATTTTGCGCCAAATAATAGCGCCAATATTTAAACATTCAATAATAGCACCAATAAAAGCGCCAATAATAGCACCAATAAAAGCGCCAAATATTTTTTGGTGCCAAATATTCATAATACCGCCAAATTATAGCGCCAAATAATAGCTCAAATAATTGCATCAAATTATGGCGCCAATTATCGCCCCAATATTTTCCGCTATTATTTTGCGCCAAATTATTGCGCAAATATTTAAACATTCAATAATCACGCCAATAAAAGTGCCAATAACAACACCAATAATAGCGCCAATAATAGCGCCAATATATTCATAGTGCCATTTAATAGCGCCAAATAATAGCATCATATAATAACATCAAATATTAGTTCCATATAATAGCCCCATATAATAGCGCAAATCATAGCGCCATATAATAGCGCCAAATATATTAGCGCCAAATAATAGCACCAATATATCGTGCCAATAATAGCGCCAATATATTCATAGCGCCATTTAATAGGGCCAAATAATAGCGCCATAGAATAGCGCCAAATATTAGCGCCATATAATAGCGCTATATAATAGCGCCATATAATAACTCCAAATAATAGCACCATATAATAGCGCCAAATATAATAGCGGCACATAATAGCGTCAGACAATAGCACCAAATAATATCACCAAATAATAGCACCAGGTATTTGGCGCCAAATTTTCATAATAGCGCCAAATAATAGCGTCAAATTATGGCGCCAATAATATGGCCAATATTTAAACATTCAATAATAGCACCAATAAAAGCGCCAATAATAGCATCAATAATAGCGTGAATAATAGAACCAATATATAGCGCCAATAATAGTGCAAATATATTCATATCGCCAAACAACAGCGCCATATAATAGCGCCAAATATTAGCCCCGTATAATAGTGCCATATAATAGCACCATATAATAACACCAAATAATAGCGCCAAATATAATAGAACCAAATAATAAATCCAATATATATCCCTAATAATAGCACCAATATATTCATAGCGCAGTTTAATAGGGCCAAATAATAGCGCCCTATATTTGCGCCAAATATTAGGGCCATATAATAGTGCCATATAATAGGGCCAAATAATAGCGCCATATAATAGTGCCAAATATTATAGCGCCAAATAATAGCGCCAAATAATAGCGCCAAATAATAGCGCCAAATAATATCACCAAATAATAGCACCAAATATTTGGCGCCAAGTATTCATAACAGCGCCAAATTATAGCGCCAAATAATAGCGCCAATAATAGCGCCAAATAATATAGCCAAATATTCATAATAGAGCCAAATATTTGGCGCCATATATTCATAGTAGCGCCAAATATTCATAATAGCGCCAAATAATAACGCCAAATTATACCGCTAATAAAAGTGCCAAATAATAGTGCCAATAATAGCTCCAGTATTTGGCGCCAATATTTGGCACCAATAATATTTGGCGCCAGTATTTGGTGCTATTATATGACACCAAATAATAGCGCAAATATTTTAACATGCAATAATAGCGCCAACTATTCATAACAGCACCAATATTTTAACATTCAATATATTTTCAGTGTTATTTTAATATTCATAATAGCTCCAATATTTTAATAGCGCCAATATTTTAATAGCGCCAATAATAGCGCCAAATATTATTTTGCACCAAATAATAGCGCAAAATATTATTTTGCGCCAAAAAATAGTGCTAATGTTTTAACATTAATTAATAGCGACAAATATTCATAATAGCGCCAATATATTAATAGCAGCAGATAATAGCGCCTAATAACTGTGCCAAATAATAGCGCCATATAATAGCGCCAAATATTTTTAGGCGCCAAATATTCATAATAGCACCAAAAAATAGCGCCAAATAATAGCACCAATAATAGCGCCAATATATTCATAGCGCCAAATAATTGCGCCAATATATTCATAATAGCCCCAATATATAATAGCGCTAAATAATAGCGCCAAATAATAGCTTTAAATAATAGCGCCAAATAATTGCGCCAAATAATTGCACCAAATAAGTGCGCAAAATAATTACGCCTAATAACAGCGCCAAATAATAGCGCCATATAATAGCACCAAATATTTTTTAGCGCAAAATATATAAATAGAGCCAATATATTGCTCCAAATAATAGCGCCATACAATAGCGCCAAATATTTTTTGGCGCCAAATATTCATAACGGCGCCAAACAATGGCGCAAAATAATAGCGCCAAACAAAAGCGTCAAATTATGGCGCCAATAATCCCGCTAATATTAGGCACCAATCTCTGGCGCCAAATAATAGCGCCAATATTTAAACATTCAATAATAGCGCCAATAAAAGCGCAAATAATAGCACCAATGATAGCGCCAATAATAGCGCCAATATATAGCGCTAATAATAGCACCAATATATTCATAGCGCCATTTAATGGCACCAAATAATGGCGCCATATAATATCGCCAAATATTAGTACCACATAATAGCGCCATATAATTGCGCCAAATAATAGCGCCATATAATAGCGCCAAATAATTTCGCCAATATATTCATAGCGCCATTTAATAGGGCCAAATAATAGCACCATATAATAGTGCCAAATATTAACGCCATATAATTGCGCAATATAATAGCACTAAATAATAGCGCCATATAATAGCGCCAAATATAATAACGACAAATAATAGCGTCAAATAATAGCGCTAAACAATATCACCAAATAATAGAGCCAAATATTTGGTTCCAAATATTCATAATAGCGTCAAATAATAGGGCCAATAATAGCGCCAAATAATAGCGTCAAATATTTGACGGCAAATATTCATAATAGCACCAAATAATAGCCCCAAATATTCATAATAGCACCAAATATTTGGCGCCATATATTCATAGTAGCGCCAAATATTTTTTGGCGTCAAATATCTATAACAGCACCAAATAATAGCACCAATAAAAGCGCCAAATAATAGAGCCAATATTTGGAGCCAATATTTGACACCAATAATATTTGGCGCCAATATTTGGCACCAATAATATTTGGTGCCAATATTTCTCGCCAATATTTGGTGCTATTATTTGGCCCCAAATAATAGCGCCAATATTTTAACATTCAATAATAGCGTCAAATATTCATAATAGAGCCAATATTTTAACATTCAATATATTTTCAGTGTTACTTTATCATTCAATATAATAGAGCCAAATATATTTTCAGTATTATTTTAATATTCAAAATAGCGCCAATATTTTAATAGCTCCAATATTTTAATAGCGCCAATATTTTAATAGCGCCAATAATAGTGCCAAATTAGAGCACCAAATATTATTTGGTGCCAAATAATAGCGCAAAATAATAGCGCCAAAAAATAGCGCCAATATTTTAACCTTCATTAATAGCACCACATATTCATAATAGTTCCAATATATTAATAGCGCCAAATAATAGCGCAAAATAATTGCACCAAATATTTTTTGGCGCCAAATATTCATAATAGCACCGAAAAATAGCGCAAAAAAATAGCGCCATATAATAGCGCCAATCATAGCTCCAAATAATAGCGCCAATATATTCATAGTGCCAATATATTCATAATAGTGCCAATATATTATAGCACCAAATAATTGCGCCAGTATATTCATAATATTGCCAATAATAGCGCCAATATATTCATAACACCATTAATTCATAATAGCGCCAATATAATTATAGCACCAAATAATTGCGCCTAAGAATAGTGCCAAATAATTGCGCCAAATAATTGCTCCAAATAATAGTGCCAATATTTTAACATTCATTAATAGCGCCAAATATTCATAATAGCACCAATATATTAATAGCGCCAAATAAGTGCGCCTAATAATAGCACCAAATAAGTGCCCCAAATATTTGAGCCAAATAACTTCGTGAAGTAATAGCACCAAAAAATAGCACCAAATATTTTTTAGGGCCAAAAATTCATAATACCGCCAAATAATAGTGCCAATAATAGCGTCAAATTATGGCGCCAATAATAGCACCATTATATTCATATTGCTAAATAATAGCGTCAATATATTCATAATAGTGCCAATATATAATAGCGCCAAATAATACCGCAAATATATTCATAATAGTGCCAATATTAGTGCCAATAATAACGCCAATAATAGTGCCAATATATTCATAGTGCCATTTATTCTTAATAGCGCAAATATACTTATAGCGCAAAATAATTGTGCCAAATAATAGCGTCAAATAATAGTGCCAAATAATTGCACCAAATAATTGCACCAAATAATTGCGTCAAATAATTGCGCAAAATAATTCCGCCTAATAACAACGCCAAATAATAGTGGTATATAATAGCGCCAAATATTTTTTGGCGGAAAATATATAAATAATGCCAATTTATTGCGCCAAATAATTGCGCCAAATACTTGCGCCTAATAATAGCACCAAATAATAGCACCATATAAAAGCGCCAAATAATTTTTGGCACCAAATATTCATAATAGCGCCAAATAATAGTGCCAAATAATAGCACCAATAATAGCATCAAATTATGGTTCCAATAATTGCGCCAATATTTTAGGCTATTATTTTGCACCAAATTATAGCGCCAATATTTAAACATTCAACAATTGCGCCAATAAAAGCGCCAATAACAGCACCAATAATAGCGTCAATATATTCATAGCTCCATTTAATAGCATCAAATAATAGCACCAATAATAGCGCCAATATTAGCGCCATAAAATAGCCCCAATAATAGCACAAATCAAAGCGCCATATAATAGAAACAAATATAATAGTGCCAAATAATGGCGCCAATATATCGTGCCAATATATTCATAGCTCCATTTAATAAGGCCAAATAATAGCGCCATAAAATAGCGCCATAAAATAGCACCAAATAGTAGCGCCAAATATTAGCGCCATATAATATAGCTATATAATAGCGTCATATAATAATGCCAAATAATAGCACCATATAATAGCGCCAAATATAATAGCATCACATAATAACGTCTGATAATAGCGCCAAATAATATCACCAAATAATAGCACCAAATATTTGGAGCCAAATATTCATAATAGCGCTAAATAATAGCCCCAAATAATAGTGAAAATAATAGCGCCAAATAATAGAGCCAAATATTCATAATAGCACCAAATATTTGGCGCCAATAAAAGCGCCAAATAATAGCACCAATAATAGAATAAATATTTGGCGCTATTATTTGGCACCAAATAATAGTGCCAATATTTTAACATTCAATAATAGCGCCAAATATTCATAATAACGCCAATATTTTAACATTCAATATATTTTCAGTGTTATTTTAACATTCAATATAATAGCGCCAAATATATTTTTAGTGTTATTTTAATATTCATAATAGCGCCAAAATTTTAATAGCACCAATATTTTAATAGCACCAAAGTATGGCGCCAAATATTGTTTGGCGCTAAATAATAGCGTCAATATTTTAACACTCATTAATATCGCCAAATATTCATAATAGTGCTAAAATATTAGTAGCGGCATATAAATGCGCCTCATAATAGTGCCAAATAATAGCACAAAATAATAGCGCCATATAATAGGGCCAAATATTTTTTGGCGCAAAATATTCAAAATAGCGCCAAAAAATTGCGCAAAAAATAGCGCCAAAAAATAGCGCCATATAATTGTGCCAATAATAGCGCCAATATATTCATAATGCCAAATAATAGAACCAATATATTCATAATAGCACCACTAAATAACAGCGCTAAAAAATAGCGCCAGTATATTCATAATAATGCCAATATTAGCACCAATATATTCATAACGCCATTTATTCATAATAGCGCCAATATATTTATTTTTCCAAATAATTGCGCCTAATAATAGCACCAAATAATAGCTCCAAATAATTGAGTCAAATAATTGTGCCAAATAATAGCGCCAATTTTTTAACATTCATTAATAGCGCCAAATATTCATAACAGCGCCAATATTTTAATATTCATTAATAGCACCAAATATTCATAATAGCGCCAATATATTAATAGCGTCAAATAATTGCGCCTAATAATAGTGCCAAATAATAGCGCAAAATAATTGCGCCAAATATTTACGCCAAATAACTGCGCCAAATAATAGCGCCAAATAATACCGTCAAATAATAGTGCCATATAATGGCGCCAAATATTTTTTGGCACCAAATATTCATAATAGCGCCAAATAATAGCACCAATAATGGTGCCAATATATTCATACTAGCGCCAATATATAATAGCACCAATATATTCATAATAGCACCAATATATAATAACGCCAAATAATAGGGCCTGTATATTCATAATAGTGCCAATAATAGCACCAATAATAGCGCCAATATATTCATTGCTCCATTTATTGATAATAGCGCAAATATATTTATAGTGAAAAATAATAGCGCCAAATAATAGCGCCAAATAATAGCGCCAAATAATAGCGCCAAATAATAGCGCCAAATAACGGCACCAAATAATTGCACCTAATAACAGCGCCAAATAATAGCGCCATATAATCGTGCCAAATATTTTTTGGCGCAAAATATATAAATAGTTCCAATATATTGTTCCAAATAATTGCGTCAAATAATAGCGCCAAATAATAGGGCCATATTATAGCGCCAAACAATAGCGCCAAATAATAGCGCCAATAATAGCATCAAATTATGGCGCCAATAATTGCACCAATATTTGGCGCTATTATTTTGCACCAAATAATAGTGCCAATATTTAAACATTCAATAATAGCACCAATAAAAGCTCCAATAACAGCACCAATAATAGCGCCATTATATAGCGCCATTATATAACACCAATAATAGCGCCAATATGTTGTTAGTGCCATTTAATAGCGTCAAATAATAGCGCCATATAATAGCGCCAAATATTGACGCCATATAATAGTACCATATAATAGGGCCATATAATAGGACCATATAATAGCACCATACAGTAGCGCCAAATATAATAGCACCAAATACAAGCGCCAAAATTTAGCGCCAATAATATCTCCAATATATTCATAGCCCCATTTAATATGGCCAAATAATAGCGTCATATAATAGCGCCAAATAATTTCGCCAAATATAATAGCACCAAATAATAGCGCCAAATAATAGCACCAAATAATTTCTCCAAATAATAGCACCAAATATTTGGTGCCAAATATTCATAATAGCGCCAAATAATAGCACCAATAATGGTGCCAAATAATAGAGCCAAATATTCATAATAGCGCCAAATATTTGGCGCCATATATTCATAGTAGCGCCAAATATTTTTTGGCACCAAATATTCATAATAGCACCAAATAATAGCTCCAAATTCTAGCGCTAATAAAAGCGCCAATAATAGCGCCAATATTTGGTGCTAATAATATTTGACGCCAATATTTTAACATTCAATAATTGCGCCAAATATTTATAATAGTGCTAATATTTTAACATTCTATATATTTTCAGTGTTTTTTGACATTCAATATAATAGCGCCAAATATACCTTCAATGTTATTTTAATATTTATAATTGCGCCAATATTCATAATAAAGCTAATATATTAATAGCGTTAAATAATTTGGCTATTCTTTGGCGCTATTATTTGATGCCATTATTTGGCACTATTATTTGGCGCTATTATTGGCGCTATTATTTGACGCTATTATTTGGCGCTATTTTATGGCGCTTTTATTTGGACCTATTAAATGACGCTATGAATATATTGGCGTGATATATTGGTTCTATTATTTGGAGCATAATATCGTCAGATAATAGCGTTAGATAATAGCGCCAAATAATAGCGCCAATAATAGCTTCAATATTTGGCGCCAATCTTTGGTGCTATTATTTGGCGCCAAATAATTATAGCGCCAATATTTTAACATTCAATATATTTTCAGTGTTATTTTAACATTCAATACAATAGCACCAAATATATTTTCAGTGTTATTTTAATATTCATAATAGAGCCAATATTTTACTAGCACCAATATTTTAATAGCGCCAATAATAGCGCCAAAGAATGGCGCCAAATATTATTTAGCACCAAATAATAGCACCAATATTTTAACATTTATTAATAGCGCCAAATATTCATAATAGTTCCAATATATTAACAGCGGCATATAATTGCGCCTAATAATAGCGCCAAATAAAAGTGCCAAATAATTGTACCAAATATTTGCGCCAAATAACAGCGCCTAATAATAGCGCCAAATAACAGCGCCATATAATAGCACCAAATATATTTTGGCGCAAATTATATAAATTGCGCCAATATATTCATAGCGCCCAACAATAGCGCCAAATAATTTAGAGAAATAATTGCACCAAATAATTGCGCCCAATAAGAGCGCCAAATAATTATTTCAAATAACAGCGCCAAATAATTGCGCCATATAATAGCGCCAAATATTTTTTGGCGCAAAATATATAAATAGCACCAATCTATTCATTGTAACATCCCCAAATGATAAAGGTTTAAATGACTAAATGATATTATTTATGTCAACAAGGTGCATCTTCCTTTTCGGGAACCTATCTGATTAGAACTCCATAGTTAAGTGTGCTTGGCCTGGAGTAGTGATCAGGATGGGTGACCTTCTGGGAAGTTTCCCAGGGTGTGCGTGAGTGAGGAAAAAGCACACTAGAAAGGACAAGTGTTCGCCTATGGGGACTGTCAATAGTTAAATGACCCGTTCGGGCATGTGGGTGGACCCTAAGGTGGGCCCCACGTGTCTGCAGGGCAACTGGTGGTACCCTGTGGGCTAGGACCCGACAGCCATGTTAAGGCGAGGTGGTTGTGCTGTCACCGGGACCCAGTTTTCACATTTGGTATCAGAGGTGGTACCCAGCCTTAAGTGCGCTGCACTTCCTGGGTTGAGATGTAGGGCCCACAACGAGGGCGTTGTGCCATAAAGGGGGGTGATAGTAACATCCCCAAATGATAAAGGGTTAAATGACTAAATGATATGACTCATATCAACAAGGTGCACCATCTTTTTCGAGAGCCAACCTGGTTAGAACTCCACAGTTAAGCGTGCTTGACCTGGAGTAGTGATCAGGATGGGTGACCTTTTGGGAAGTTTCCCAGGGTGTGTGTGAGTGAGGACAAAGCACACTGAAAAGGACAAGTGTTGGCCTGTGGGGACTCTCATTAGTTAGATGACCCGTTCAGGCATGTGGGTGGACCCTAGGGTGGGCCCCACGTGTCTGCGGGGCAATTGGGGGTACTTGGTAGGCCAGGACCCGACAGCCATGTTAAGGCGGGGTGTATGTGCTATCACCGGGACCTTGTTGTCACATTTGGTATCAGAGGAGGAACCCAGCCTTAAGTGCGGTGCACTGCCTGGGTTGATATGTAGGGCCCACAACGAGGGCGTTGTGCTCTAAGGGGGGGGGGTGATTGTAATATCCCAAAATGATAAAGGGTTAAATGACTAAATGATATGACTCATGTCAACAAGGCACACCTTCCATTTTGGGAGCTTGTCTGATTAGAATCATATAATAGTGCCAAATATTAGCGCCATATAATAGCGCCATATAATAGTGCCATATAATAGCGCCATATAATAATGCCAAATAATAGCGCCATATAATAGCGCCAAATAATAGCTCCATATAATAGTGCCATATAATAGTGCCATTTAATAGCGCCAAATAATAGCGCCATATAATAGTGCCATTTAATAGCGCCAAATAATAGAACCATATAATAGCGCCAAATATTAGCGCCATTTAATAGCGCCATATAATAGGGCCAAATAATAGCGCCATATAATAGCGCCAAATATAATAGCGCCAAATAATCGCGCCAATATATAGGGCCAATAATAGCGCCAATATATTCATAGCACCATTTAATAGAGCCAAACAGTAGCGCCATATAATAGCACCAAATATTAGGGCCAAATAATAGCGCCAAATAATAGCGCCAAATATAATAGCGCCAAATAATAGAGCCAAATAATAGCGCCAAATAATATCACCAAATAATAGCGCCAAATATTTGGCGCCAAATATTCATAATAGCGCCAAATAACAGTACCAATAATAGCGCCAAATAATAGATCCAAATATTCATAATAGCGCCAATTATTTGGCGCCATATATTCATAGTAGTGCCAAATATTTTTTGGCACCAAATATTCATAATAGCGCCAAATAATAGTGCCAAATTATAGCTCCAATAAAAGTGCCAAATAATAGTGCCAATAATAGCGTCAATTTTTGGCGACAATATTTGGTGATATTATTTGGCACCAAATAATAGCGCCAGTATTTTAACATTCAATAATAGCGCCAAATATTCATAATAGCGCCAATATTTTGACATTCAATATATTTTCATTGTTATTTTAACATTCAATACAACAGCACCAAATATATTTTCAGTGTTATTTTAATATTCATAATAGCGCCAATATTTTAATAGCACCAATATTTTAATAGCGCCAATAATAGCGCCAAAGAATGGCGCCAAATATTATTTGGCGCCAAATAATAGCCCCAATATTTTAACATTCATTAATAGCGCCAAATATTCATAATAGTTCCAATATATTAACAGCGACATATAATTCCGCCTAATAATAGCGCCAAATAAGAGCGCCAAATAATTGCACCAAATAACAGCACCAAATAATAGCGCCAAATAACAGCGCCAAATAACAGCGCCAAATAATAGCACCAAATAATAGCGGCAATAATAGCGTCAAATTATGGCGCCAATAATTGCGCCAATATTTTGCGCTCTTATTTTGTGCCAAATAATAGCACCAATATTTAAACATTCAATAATAGCGCCAATAAAAGCGTCAATAAGAGCACCAGTAATAGCACCAATAATAGCGCCAATATATAGCTCCAATAATAGTGCCAATATATTCATAGCGCCATTTAATAGCGCCAAACAATAACACCATATAATAGAACCAAATATTAGCGTCATATAATAGGGACATATAATAGCGCCAAATAATAGCACCACATAATAGCGCCAAATATAATAGTGCCAAATAATAGCGCCAATATATATCCCCAATAATAGTGCCAATATATTCATAGCGCCATTTAATAGGGCCAAATAATAGCCCCATATAATAGCGAAAAATATTAGCGTCATATAATAACGCCAAATATTAGCACCATATAATAGCGCCAAATAATAGCGCCATATAATAGCACTAAATTTAATAGCGCCAAATAATAGTGCCAAATAATAGCGCCAAATAATATCGCCAAATAATAGAATCAAAAATTTGGCGCCAAATATTCATAATAGCGCCAAATAATAGCACCAAATAATAGCGCCAATAATAGCGCCCAATAATAGAGTCAAATATTCACAATAGCGCCAAATTATAATGCCAATAAAAGCGCCAAATAATAGCGCCAATAATAGCGCCAATATTTGGTGTCAATATTTGGCATCGATAATATTCGGCGCCAATATTTGGCGCCAGTATTTGGCGCTATTATTTGGCGCCAATATTTTAATAGCGCCAATAATAGAGCCAAATATTATTTTGCACCAAATAATAGCGCGAAATATTATTTTGCGCCAAAAAAACAGTGCTAATATTTTAACATTAATTAATAGCACCAAATATTCATAATAGCGCCAATATATTAATAACGGCAAATAATTGCGCCTAATAACTGCGCCAAATAATAGCGGCAAATAATAGCGCCATATAATAGCGCCAAATATTTTTAGGTGCCAAATATTCATAGTAGCGTAGAAAAATAGCGCAAAAAAATAGCACCATATAATGGCGCCAGTAATAGCGCCAAATAATAGTGGCAATAATAGCGTCAATATATTCATAGCACCAAATAATTGCGCCAATATATTCATAATAGCGCCAATATATAATAGCACCAAATAACAGCACCAATATATTCATAATAGTTCCTATAATAGTGCTAATAATATCACCAATATATTTATAGTGCCATTTATTCATAATAGCGCCAATATATTTATAGCGCAAAATAATTGCGCATAATAATAGCGCCAAATAATAGCTCCAAATAATAGCACCAAATTATAGCGCCAAATAATTGCGCCAAATAATTGCGAAAAATAATTGCTCCTAATAACAGCGCCAAATTATAGCGCCATATAATCCCTCCAAATATTTTTTGGCGCAAAATATATAAATAGCGCCAATATATTGCACCAAATAATTCCACCAAATAATTGCGCCAAATAATTGCGCCTAATAATAGCGCCATATAATAGCGCCAAATATTCATAATATCACCAAATAATGGTGCCAAATAATAGCGCCAAATAATAGATCTAATAATAGCATCCAATTATGGTGCCAATAATCGCGCCAATATTTGGCACCAATATTTGGCGCCAAATAACAGCGCCAATATTTAAACATTCAATAATAGCGCCAATAAAAGTGCCAATAATAGCGCCAATGATAATGCCAATAATAGCGCCAATATATAGGGCCAATAATATCACCAATATATTCATAGTGCCATTTAATAGCACCAAATAATGGCGCCATATAATAGCGCCAAATATTAGCGCCATATAATAGCGCCATATTATTGCGCCAAATAATAGTGCCATATAATAGGGCCAAATAATCACGCCAATATATAGCACCAATATATTCATAGCGCCATTTAATAGGGCCAAGTAATAGCACCATATAATATCGCCAAATATTAGCGCCATATAATAGCGCCATATAATCGCGCCAAATAATAGCGTCATATAATAGCGCCAAATATAATAGCGCCAAATAATAGTGCCAAATAATAGCGCTAAATAATACCGCCAAATAATAGCGCCAAATATTTGGCGCCAAATATTCATAATAGCTCCAAATAATAGGGCCAATAATAGCGCCAAATAATATAGCCAAATATTCATAATAGCGCCAAATATTTGGCGCCATATATTCACAGTAGTGCCATATATTTTTTGGCACCAAATATTCATAATAGATCCAAACAACAGCGCCAAATTATAGCGCTAAAAAATAGCACCAATATTTGGCGCTATTATTTGGCACCAAATAATAGCGCCAATATTTTGACATTCAATAATAGCGCCATGTATTCATAATAGCACCAATATTTAAACATTAAATATATTTTCTGTGTTATTTTAACATTCAATATAATAGAGGCAAATATATTTTCAGTGTTATTTTAATATTCATAATAGCACAAATATTTTAATAGCGCCAATATTATAATTGCGCCAAAAATAGCGCCAAATAAGAGCGCCAAATATTATTTGGCGCCAAATAATAGCGCAAAATAATAGCGCCAAAAAATAGCGCAAATATTTTAACCTTCATTAATAGCGCCTAATATTCATAATAGCGCCAAATAGAAGCAAATAATTGCGCCTAAAAATAGCGCCAAATAATAGCGCTAAATAATTGTGCCAAATAATTGCGCCAATTATTTTTTGGCACCAAATATTCAAAATAGCGCCAAAAAATAGCGCAAACAAATAGAGCCATATAATAGCGCCAATCATAGCGCCAAATAATAGCACCAATAATAACGCCAATATATTCATAGCGCCAAATAATAGCGCCAATATATTCATAATATCACCAATATTTTATAGCGCCAAATTATAGCGCCATTATATTCATAATAGTGCCAATTATAGCGACAATAAGAGCGCCAATATATTCATAGCGTCATTAATTCATAATAGCCCCAATATATTTATAGCGCCAAATAATTACGCCTAATAATAGAGTCAAATAATTGCGCCAAATAATTGCTCCAAATAATAGTGCCAATATTTTAACATTCATTAATAGCGCCAAATATTCATAATAGCGCCAATATATTAATAGCGCCAAATAAGTGCGCCTAATAATAGTGCCAAATAATAGCGCCAAATAATTACACCTAATAATAGCGCCAAATAATTACACCTAATAATAGCGCAAAATATTCATAATAGAGCCAATATATTAATAGCGCCAAATAAGTACGCATAATAATAGTGCCAAATAATAGCACCAAATAAGTGCACCCAATATTTTAGCCAGTAATTGCGCCAAATAATAGCGCCAAAAAATAACACCATATAATAGCGCCAAATATTTTTTGGCAACAATTATTTATAATAGCGCCGAATAATAGCGCCAAATAATAGCGCCAATAATAGCGTCAAATTATGGTGCCAATAATAGCACCAATATATTCATAGCGCCAAATTATAGCGTCAATATATTCATAATAGCGCCAATATATAATAGCGCCAAATAATAGTGCCAATATATTCAAAATAGTGCCAATAATAGCGCCAATAATATCGCCAATATATTCATAGCGCCATTTATTCATAATAGTGCCAATATATTTATAGCGCAAAATAATTGCGCCTAATAAGAGCTTCAAATAATAGCAGCAAATAATTGCGCCAAATAATTGCATAAAACAATTGCGCCTAATAACGGTGCCAAATAATAGAGGCATATAATAGTGCCAAATATTTTTTGGCGGAAAATATATAAATAGCGCCAATTTATTGTGCCAAATAATTGCGCCAAATAATTGTGCCAAATACTTGCGCCAAATAATAGCGCCAAATAATATCACCATATAAAAGCGCCAAATATTTTTTGGTGCCAAATATTCATAATAGCACCAAATAATAGCGCCAAATAATAGCACCAATAATATCATCAAATTATGGCGCCAATAAAAGCACCAATAACAGCACCAATAATAGTGCCAATAATAGCGCCAATATATTCATAGCGCCATTTAATAGCGCAAAATAATAGCACCATATAATAGCACCAAATATTAGCACCATATAATAGCCCCATATAATAGCGCAAATCATAGTGCCATATAATAGCGCCAAATAATAGCACCAATATATCGCGCCAATAATAGCGCCAATATATTCATAACGCCATTTAATAGGGCCAAATAATAGCGCCATAAAATAGCGCCAAATATTAACGCCATATAATAGTGCTATATAATAGCACCAGATAATAACGCCAAATAATAGCGCCATATAATAGCACCAAATATAATAGCGGCACATAATAGCGTCATATAATTGCACCAAATAATATCACCAAATAATAGCACCAAATATTTGGTGCCAAATATTCATAATAGCGCCAAATAATAGCGCCAAATAATAGCACAAATAATAGCGCCAAATAATAGAGCCAAATATTCATTATAGCACCAAATATTTGGCGCCATATATTCATAGTAGCGCCAAATATTTTTTGGCGCCAAATATTCTTAATAGCGGAAAATTATAGCGCCAAATTATAGCGCCAATAAAAGCGCCAAATAATAGCACCAATAATAGCGTCAATATTTGGCGCCAATCTTTTGTGCCAATATTTGGCTCTATTATTTGGCGCCAAATAATAGCGCCAAATATTCATAATAATGCCAATATTTTAACATTCAATATATTTTCCGTGTTATTTTAACATTCAATATAATAGTGCCAAATATATTTTCAGTGTTATTTTAATATACATAATAGCGCCAATATTTTAATAGCACTAATATTTTAATAGCGTCAAAGTATGGAACGAAATATTATTTGGCGCTAAATAATAGATCCAACATTTTAACATTCATTAATAGTGCCAAATATTCATAATAGTGCCAATATATTAATAGTGGCATATTAATGCGCCTCATAAAAGCGCCAAATAATAGCGCCAAATAATAGCGCCATATAATAGCGCCAAATATTTTTTGGCGCCAAATATTCATAATAGCGCAAAAAAATTGCGCAAAAAAAAAGCGCAAAAAAAAAGCGCCATATAATAGCGCTAATAATAGCGCCAATATATTCATAGCGCCAATATATTCATAATAGCACCAATAAATAATAGCGCCAAAAAATAGCGCTAGTATATTCATAATAGTGCCAATATTAGCACTAATATATTAATAGCACCATTTATTCATAAAAGTGCCAATATATTTATAGCGCCAAATAATTGCGCCTAATAATAGCGCCAAATAATAGCGCCAAATAATAGCACCAAATAATTGTGACAAATAATAGCGCCAATATTTTAACATTCATTAATAGCTCCAATATATTAATAGAGCCAATATATTTATAGCGCCAAATAATTGCCCCTAATAATAGGGCCAAATTATAGCTCCAAAAAAGCACCAAATAATAGCGCCAATAATAGCATCAATATTTGGCGCCAATAATATTTGGCGCTATTATTTGGCGCCAAATAATAGTGCCAATATTTTAACATTCAATAATAGCACCAAATATTCATAATAGCGCCAATATTTTAACATTCAATATATTTTCAGTGTTATTTTAACATTCAATATAATAGCACCAAATATATTTTCAGTGTTATTTTAATATTCATAATAGCACCAATATTTTAATAGCACCAATATTTTAATAGCGCCAATAATAGCGCCAAAGAATGGAACCAAATATTATTTGGCGCCATATAATAGCGCCAATATTTTAACATTCATTAATAGCGCCAAATATTCATAATAGTTCCAATATATTAATAGCGGCATATAATTGTGCTTAATAATAGCGCCAAATAATAGTGCCAATATTTTAACATTCAATAACAGCACCAAATATTCATAACAGCACTAATATTTTAACATTCAATATATTTTCAGTGTTATTTTAACATTCAATATAATAGTGCGAAATATATTTTCAGTGTTATTTTAATATTCATAATAGTGCCAATATTTTATTAGCGCCAATATTTTAATAGCGCCAATAATAGCGCCAAAAAATAGTGCCAAATATTATTTTGCACCAAATAATAGCGCCAAATATTATTTTTGCGCCAAAAAATAGTGCTAATATTTTAACATTAATTAATAGCGCCAAATATTCATAATAGCGCCAATATATTTATAGAGGTAAATAATAGCGCCTAATAAGTGCGCCAAATTATAGCGCCATATAATAGCGCCAAATACTTTTAGGCGCCAAATATTCATAATAGCGCCAAATAATAGCGCCATATAACAGCGCCAAATATTTTTAGGTGCCAAATATTCATAATAGCGCCAAAAAATAATGCCAAAAAATAGCATCATATAATAGCACCAATAATAGGGCAAAATAATAGCGCCAATATATTCATAACATCAAATAGTAGCTCCAATATATTCATAATTGCACCAATATATAATAACGCCAAATAATAGCACCAATATATTCATAATAGTGCCAATAATAGCACCAATAATAGCACTAATATATTCATAGCGCCATTTATTCATAATAGAGCCAATATATTTATAGCGCAAAAAAATTGCGCCTAATAATAGTGCCAAATAATAGCACCAAATAATAGCGCCAAATAATTGTGTCAAATAATTGCGCCAAATAATTGCGCAAAATAATTGCCCCTAATAACAGGGCCATATAATTGGCACCAAATAATAGCGCCAAATAATAGCGCCAACATTTAAACATTCTATAATAGCACCAAAAAAGCGCCAATAATAGCACCAATGATAGCGCCAATAATAGCGCCAATATATAGCGCTAATAATAATGCCAATATATTCATAGCGCCATTTAATAGCACCAAATAATGGCACCATATAATATCACCAAATATTAGCACCATATAATAGCGCCATATAATTGCACCAAATAATAGCGCCATATAATAGCGCCAAATAATCACGCCAATATATAGCGCTAATATATTCATAGCGCCATTTAATAGGGCCAAATAATAACACCATATAATAGCGCCAAATATTAACGCCATATAATTGTGCCATATAATAGCGCTACATAATAGCGCCATATAATAGCGAAAAATATAATCGCGCCAAATAAAAGCGTCAAATAATAGCGCGAAACAATATCGGCAAATAATAGCGCCAAATATTTTGTGCCAAATATTCATAATAGCGCAAAATAATAGGGCCAATAATAGCGCCAAATAATAGCGCCAAATATTTGGCGGAAAATATTCATAATAGCGCCAAATATTCATAATAGCGCCAAATATTTGGCCCCATATATTCATAGTAGCGCCAAATATTTTTTGGCGTCAAATATCCATAATAGCGCCAAATAATAGTGCCAAATTATAGCGCCAATAAAAGCACCAAATAATAGAGCCAATATTTGGAGCCAATACTTGGCACCAATAATATTTGGTGCCAATATTTGGCACCAATAATATTTGGCGCCAATATTTGGTGCTATTATTTGGCCCCAAATAATAGCACCAAAATTTTAACATTCAATAATAGCGTCAAATATTCGTAATAGTGCCAATATTTCAACATTCAATATATTTTCAGTGTTATTTTAACATTTAATATAATAGAGCCAAATATATTTTCAATTTTATTTTAATATTCATAATAGATCCAATATTTTAATAGCGCCAATATTTTAATAGCGCCAAATTAGAGCGCCAAATATTATTTGGTGCAAAATAATAGAGCAAAAAAATAGCGCCAAAAAATAGCGCCAATATTTTAACCTTCATTAATAGCGCCAAATATTCATAATAGCGCCAATATATTAATAGTGGCAAATAATTGCGCCTAGTAATAACGCAAAATAATAGAGCAAAATAATTGCGCCAAATATTTTTTGGTGCCAAATATTCATAATAGCGCTAAAAAATAGCACAAAAAATAGCACCAATGTATTATAGCACCAAATAATAGCGTTAGTATATTCATAATGCTGCCAATAATAGCGCCAATAATAGCCCCAATATATTCATAGTGCCATTAATTCATAATAGCGCCATTATATTTATAGCACCAAATAATTGTGCCTAATAATAGTGCCAAATAATTGCGCCAAATAATTGCTCCAAATAATAGTGCCAATATTTTAAAATTCATTAATAGAGCCAAATATTTATAATAGCGCCAATATATTAATAGCACCAAATAAATGCACCTAATAATAGCGCCAAATAATAGTGCCAAATAAGTGTGCCAAATATTTGAGCCAAATAACTGCGCGAAGTAATAGCGCCAAAAAATAGCACCATATAATAGCGCCAAATACTTTTTGGCACCAAAAATTCGTAATAGCGCCAAATAATAGTGCTAATAATAGTTTCAAATTATGGCGCCAATCATAGCATCAATATATTCATATTTTTAAATAATAGCGTCAATATATTCATAATAGAACCAATATATAATAGCGCCAATCAATACCGCCAATATATTCATAATAGTGCAAATAATAGCACCAATAATAACGCCAATAATAGCACCAATATATTCAAAGCGCCATTTATTTCTTAATACCGCCAATATATTTATAGCACAAAATAATTGCGCCTAATAATAGCGTCAAATAATAGCGCCAAATAATTGCACCAAATAATTGCGCCAAATAATTGCGTCAAATAATTGCACAAAATAATTGCGCCTAAGAACAGCGCCAAATAATAGCCCCAATAATAGCACAAATCATAGCACCATATAATAGCACCAAATAAAATAGCGCCAAATCATAGCACCAATATACCGCGCCAATATATTCATAGCGCCATTTAATAGGGCCAAATAATAGCGCCATAAAATAGCTCCAAATATTAGTGCCAAATATTTGCGCCAAATATTAGCGTCATATAATAGCACTATATAATAGCGCCATATAATAATGCCAATTAATAGCGCCATATAATAGCGCCAAATATAATAGAGGCACATAATAACATCAGATAATAGCGTAAAATAATATCACCAAAATAATAGCACCAAATATTTGGCGCCAAATATTTATAATAGCGCCAAATAATAGCGCAAATAATAGAGGCAAATAACAGAGCCAAATAATCATAATAGCACCAAATATTCGGCTGCAATAAAAGCGCCAAATAATAACTCCAATAATAGCATCAATATTTGGCGCCTTTCTTTGGCGCTATTATTTGGCGCTAAATAATAGCACCAATATTTTAACATTCAATAATAGCGCCAAATATTCATAATAACGCCAATATTTTAAGATTCAATATATTTTCAGTGTTATTTTAACATTCAATATAATAGCGCCAAATATATTTTCAGTGTTATTTTAATATTCATAATAGCGCCAATATTTTAATAGCACCAATATTTTAATAGCGCCAATAATAGCGCCAAAGTATGGCGCCAAATATTATTTGGCGCTAAATAATAGCGCCAATATTTTAACATTCATTAATAGAGCCAAATATTAATAATAGTTCCAATATATTAATAGCGGCATAAAAATGCGCCTCATAATAGCTCCAAATAATAGCACCAAATAATAGCGCCAAATATTTTTTGGTGCCAAATATTCATAATAGAGCCAAAAAATTGCGCAAAAAATAGCGCCATATAATAGCACCAATAATAGCGCCAATATATTCAAAGCGCCAAAAACATAGAGCCAATATATTCATAATAGTGCCAATATTAGCACCAATATATTCATAGCGCCATTTATTCATAATAGCGCCAATATATTTATAGCTCCAAATAATTGTGCCAAATAACAGCCCCAATATTTTAACATTCAATAATAGCGCCAAATATTCATAATAGAGCCAATAATTTAACATTCATTAATAGCGCCAAATATTCATAATTGCGCCTAATAATAGCCCTAAATAATAGCACCAAATAATTGCGCCAAATAATTGCGCCAAATAACTACGCCAAATAATAGCGCCAAATAATCCCGCCAAATAATAGGGCCATATAATGGCTCCAAATATTTTTGGGCACCAAATATTCAAAATAGCGGCAAAAAATAGCGCCAAATAATATCACCAATTATGGCGCCAATATATTCATAATAGCGCCAATATATAATAGCACCAATATATTCATAATAGCACAAATATATAATAGTGCCAAATAATAGCGCCTATATATTCATAATAGTGCCAATAATAGCGCCAATAATAGCGCCAATATATTCATAGCTCCATTTATTCATAATAGCGCAAATATATTTATAGCGCAAAATAATAGCGCCAAATAATAGCACCAAATAATTGCGCCAAATAATTGTGCCAAATAACGGCACCAAATAATTGCCCCTAATAACAGCGCCAAATAATAGCACCATATAATCGCGCCAATTATTTTTTGGCGCAAAATATATAAATAGCGCCATTATATTGTGCCAAATAATTACGCTAAATAATTGCACCAAATAATAGAGCCATATAATAGCGCCAAATAATAGCGCCAATAATAGCGTCAAATTATTGCGCCAATATTTGGTGCTATTATTTTGCGCCAAATAATAGCGCCAATATTTAAACATTCAATAATAGCTCCAATAAAAGCGCCAATAACAGCACCAATAATAGCGCCATTATATAGCGCCAATAATAGCGCCAATATATTGTTAGCTCCATTTAATAGCGCCATATAATAGCGCCAAATATTGGGGTCATATAATAGCGCCATATAATAGGGCCATATAATAGGGCCAAATAATAGCGCCATACAGTAGCGCCAAATATAATAGCATCAAATACTAGCGCCAAAATTTAGCGCCAATAATATCGCCAATAAATTCATATCCCCATTTAATATGGCCAAATAATAGCGTCATATAATAGCGCCAAATAATAGCGTCATATACTAGCACCAAATATAATAGCGCCAAATAATAACGCCAAATAATAGCACCAAATAATTTTGCCAAATAATAGCACAAAATATTTGGTGCCAAATATTCATAATAGCGCCAAATAATAGCACCAAATAATAGAGCCAATAATGGTGCCAAATAATAGAGCCAAATATTCATAATAGGGCCAAATATTTGGCGCCATATATTCATAGAAGTGCCAAATATTTTTTGGCACAAAATATTCATAATAGCGCCAAATAATAGTGCCAAATTCTAGAGCTAATAAAAGCGCCAAATAATAGCGCCAATAATAGCGCCAAAATTTGGAGCCAATAATATTTGGCGCCAATATTTTAACATTCAATAATAGCGCAAAATATTCATAATAGTGCCAATATTTTAACATTCAATATATTTTCAGTGTTATTTTGACATTCAATATAATAGCACCAAATATACCTTCATTGTTATTTTAATATTCATAATAGTGCTAATATATTAATGGCATCACATAATTGTGCCTAATAATAGCGCCAAATAGTAGTGCCAAATAATTGCGCCAAATAACTACACCACATATCTGCGCCAAATAATAGCGCCATATAATACCGCCAAATATTTTTTGGCGCCAAATATTCATAGAACCGCCAAAAAATAGCGCCAAAAAATAGCGCCATATAATAGCGCCAATATATTCATAGGGCCAAATAATAGCGCCAATATATTCATAATAGCGCCAATATATAATAGCACCAAATAATAGCCCCAGTATATTCATAATAGGGCCAATAATAGCGCCAATATATTCATAGCGCCATTTATTCATAATAGTGGCAATACATTTTTAGCGCTAAATAATTGCGCCTAATAATATCGCCAAATAATTGCGCTAAATAATAGTGCCAATATTTTAACATTCATTAATATCGCTAAATATTCATAATAGCGCCAATATATTAATAGCGCCAAATAATTGTGCCTAATATTAGCGCAAAAAAATAGCGCCAAATATCTGCGCCAAATAATAGCGCCAAATAATAGTGCCAAATAATAGCGTCATATAATAGCGCCAATATTTTTTGGTGCCAAATATTCATAATAACGCCAAAAAATAGCGCCAAAAATAGCGCCAAAAAATAGCACCAACAATAGCGCCAATAATTTCGTAGCACCAAATAATAGCGCCGATGTATTCATAATAGCGCCAGTATATAATTGCACCTTATAGTAGCGCCAAATATTTTTTGGCGCCAAATATTAATAATAGCGCCAAAAAATAGTGCCAAAAATAGGGCCAAATAATAGCGCCAATAATAGAGCCAAATAATAGCGCCAATAATAGCGCCAATATATTCATAGCGCCAAATAATAGCGCCAATATATTCATCATAATGCCAATTTATAATAGCGCCAAATAATAGCGCCAATATATTCATAATAGTGCCAAAAATAGTGCCAATATATTCATAGCGCCATTTATTCATAACAGCGTCTATATATTTATAGCGCAAAATAATTTCTCCTAATAATAGTGCCAAATAATTGTGCCAAATAATTGCACCAAATAATTGTGGCAAATAATTGTGCCAAATAATTGCGCAAAATAATTGCGCAAAATAATTGTGGCTAATAACAGAGCCAAATAATAGCTCCATATAATAGCGCCAAATATTTTTTGGCACAAAATATATAAATAGCACCAATATATTGCGCCAAATAATTGCACCAAATAATTGTGCCTAATAATAGCGCCAAATATTTTTTGGCGCCAAATATTCATAATAGCGCCAAATAATAGCGCCAAATAATAGCGCCAAATAAATGTTCCAATATTTAAACATTGAATAATCGCACTAATAAAAGCGCCAATAACAGCACCAATAATAGCGCAAATAATGGCGCCAATATATAGCCCCAACAATAGCGCCAATATATTCATAGCACCGTTTAATAGCGCCAAATAATAGCACCATATAAATAGCGCCACATATTAGCGCCATATAATAGCGTCATATAATAGCGCCATATAATATCGCCAATTAATAGTGCCATATAATAGCGCCAAATATAATAGCGCCATATAATCGCGCCAATATATAGGGCCAATAATAGCGCCAATATATTTATAGCGCCATTTAATAGGGCCAAATAGTAGCGCCATATAATAGCGCCAAATATTTGGGCCAAATAATAGCGTCATATAGTAGCGCCAAATAATAGCGCCAAATAATAGAGCCAAATAATAGAGCCAAATAATAGCGCCAAATATTTGGCTCCAAATTTTCATAATAGCACCAAATAACAGTGCCAATAATAGCTCCAAATAATAGAGCCAAATATTCATAATAGCGCCAATTATTTGGCGCCATATATTCATTGTAGTGCCAAATATTTTTTGGTGCCAAATATTCATAATAGCGCCAAATAATAGTGCCAAATTATAGCTCCAATAAAAGTGCCAAATAATAGTTCCAATAATAGCGTCAATATTTGGTGCCAATATTTGGCGACAATATTTGGCGATATTATTTGGCGCCAAATAATAGTGCCAATATTTTAACATTCAATAATAGCACTAAATATTCATAATAGCACCAATATTTTAACATTCCAAATATTTTCAGTGTTATTTTAACATTCAATACAATAGCACCAAATATATTTTCAGTGTTATTTTAATATTCATAATAGCACCAATATTTTAATAGCACCAATATTTTAATAGCGCCAATAATAATGCCAAAGAATGGCGCCAAATATTATTTAGCACCAAATAATAGCGCCAATATTTTAACATTCATTAATAGCGCCAAATATTCATAATAATCCCAATATATTAACAGCGGCATATAATTGCGCCTAATAATAGCGTCAAATAAAAGCGCCAAATAATTGCACCAAATATTTGCGCCAAATAACAGCGCCAAATAATAGTGCCAAATAACAGTACCAAATAATAGCGCCATATAATAGCACCAAATATATTTTGGTGCAAATTATATAAATAGCACCGATATATTCATAGCGTCAAATAATAGCACCAAAAAATTGAGCGAAATAATTGCCCCAAATAATTGTGCCAAATAATTGCGCCCAATAAGAGCGTCAAATAATTGTGTCAAATAACAGCGCCAAATAATAGTGCCATATAATAGTGCCAAATATTTTTTGGTGCAAAATATATAAATAGCACCAATATATTCATTGTAACATCCCCAAATGATAAAGGGTAAAATGACTAAATGATATTACTCATGTCAACAAGGTGCACCTTCCTTTTCGGGAGCCTGTCTGATTAGAACTCCATAGTTAAGTGTGCTTGACATGGAGTAGTGATCAAGATGGGGGACCTTCTGGGAAGTTTCCTAGGGTGTGTATGAGTGAGGACAAAGCACACTAGATAGGACAAGTGTTGGCCTGTGGGGACTGTCATTAGTCAGATGACCCGTTCGGACACATGGGTGGACCCTAGGGTGGGCCCCACGGGTCTGCGGGGCAACTGGTGGTACCTGGTGGGCTAGGACCCGATGGCCATGTTACGGTGGGGTGGTTGTGCTATCTCCGAGGCCCAGTTGTCACATTCATAGGGCCAAATAATTGCGCCAAATAATTGCGCCTAACAATAGCGCCACATAATAACGCTAGATAATTGCGCCAAATAAGTGCGCAAAATAATGTCGCCTAATAACAGTGGCAAATAACAGCGCCATATAATAGCGCCAATTATTTTTTGGTGAAAAATATTTAAATAGCGCCAAATAATTGCGCCAAATATTTACGCCAAATAACTGCGCCAAATAATACCGCCAAATAATACCTCCAAATAATACTGCCATATAATAGCGCTAAATATTTTTTGGCGCGAAATATTCATAATAGCGCTAAAAATAGCGCCATATAATAGCACCAAATAATTGAGCCTAATAATAACGCCAAATAATACCACCATATAATAGTGCCAAATATTTTCTAGCGCCAAATATTGATAATAGCGCCAAATAATAGCGCCAAAATAATAGGGTCAAATAATAGCGCCAATAATAGCGTCAAAATATGGCGCCAATAATCGTGCCAATATTTGGCGCTATTATTTTGCGCCAAATAATAGTGTCAAATTATGGCACCAATAATCACGCCAATATTCATAATAGCGCTAATATATTAATAGCAGCAACTAATTGCGCCAAATAATAGCACCAAATAATTGCAGCAAATAACTACGCCAAATGTCTATGCCAAATAATAGCACGAAATAATAGAGCCATATAATAGCGCCAAAAATTTTTTGGCGCCAAATATTCATAATATCACCAAAAAATAGCACAAAAAAATAGCGCCAAAAAATAATGCCAATAACAGCGCCAATATATTCATAGCGCCAAATAATAGCGCCAATATATTCATAATAGCACCAATATATAATAGCACCAAATAATAGCCCCAGCATATTCATAATAGAGCCAATAATAGTGCCAATATATTCATAGCGACATTTATTCATAATAGCAGCAATATATTTATAGCGCCAAATAATTGTGCCTAATAATAGCACCAAATAATTGCGCCGAATAATTGCGCCAAATAATATCGCAAATATTTTAACATTCATTAATATCACCAAATATTCATAATAGCGCCAATATATTAATAGTGCCAAATAATTGCGCCTAATAAAAGCGCCAAAAAATAGCGCCAAATAACTCCATCAAATAATAGCACCAAATAATAGCGTCAAATAATAGCGCCATATAATAGCGCCAAATATTAGCGCCATATAATAGCGCCATATAATAGGGCCAAATATTAGCGCCATATAATAGCGCCATATAATAGCGCCATATAATAGCGCCAAATAATAGTGTCATATAATAGTGCCAAAGAATAGCGCCATATAATAGCGCCATATAATAGCGCCATTTAATAGAGCCAAATAATAGCGCCATATAATTGCCCCATTTAATAGCGCCAAATAATAGCCCCATATAATAGCACCAAATATTAGCGCCATATAATAGCGCCATATAATAGCGCCATATAATAGCGCCAAATAATCGTGCCAATATATAGGGCCAATAATAGCGCCAATATATTCATAGCGCCATTTAATAGGGCCAAATAGTATCGTCATATAATAGCGCCAAATATTAGGGCCAAATAATAGCGCCATATAAGAGCACCATATAATAGCGCCAAATATAATAGTGCCAAATAATAGAGCCAAATAATAGCGCCAAATAATATCGCCAAATAATAGCGCCAAATATTTGGTGCCAAATTTTCATAATAGCACCAAATAACAGTGCCAATAATAGCCCCAAATAATAGAGCCAAATATTCATAATAGCGCCAATTATATGGCGCCATATATTCATAGTAGTTCCAAATATTTTTTGGCGCTAAATATTCATAATAGCGCCAAATAATAGTGCCAATAATAGCGTCAATATTTGGCAACAATATTTGGCAATATAATTTGGCGCCAAATAATAGCGCCAATATTTTAACATTCAATAATAGCACCAAATATTCATAATAGTGCCAATATTTTAACATTCCATATATTTTCAGTATTATTTTAACATTCAATACAGTAACACCAAATATATTTTCAGTGTTATTTTAATATTCATAATAGCGCCAATATTTTAATAGCACCAATATTTTAATAGTGCCAATAATAGTGCCAAAGAATGGCGCCAAATATTATTTGGCGCCAAATAATAGCGCCAATATTTTAACATTCATTAATAGTGCAAAATATTGATAATAGTTCCAATATATTAATAGAGTAATGTAATTGCGCCTAATAATAGCACCAAATAAGAGCGCAAAATAATTGCACCCAATATTTGCGCCAAATAACAGCGCCAAATAGTAGTGCCAAATAACAGCGCCAAATAATAGCACCATATAATAGCGCCAAATATATTTTGGCACAAATTATATAAATTGCGCCAATATATTCATAGCGCCAAATAATAGAGCCAAATAATTCGGAGAAATAATTGCGCCAAATAATTTCACCAAATAATTGCACCAAATAATTGCGCCCAATAAGAGTGCCAAATAATTGTGCCGAATAACAGCGCCATATAATAGTGCCAAATATTTTTTGGCGCAAAATATATAAATAGCACCAATATATTCATTGTAACATCCCCAAATGATAAAGGGTTAAATGACTAAATGATATTACTCATGTCAATATGGTGCACCTTCCTTTTCGGGAGCCTATCTGATTAGAACTCCACAGTTAAGTGTGCTTGGCCTGGAGTAGTGATCAGGATGGGTAACCTTATGGAAAATTTCCCAGGGTGTGTGTGAGTGAGGAAAATACACACTAGAAAGGACAAGTGTTAGCCTATGGGGACTGTCATTAGTTAGATGACCTGTTCGGGCCTGTGGGTGGACCCTAGGGTGGGGCCCACGTGTCGGTGGGGCAACTGTTGGTACCTGGTGGGCCAGGAACCGACGGCCATGTTAAGGCGGGGTGGTTGTGCTGTCACCGGGACCCATTTGTCACATTTGGTATCAGAGATGGTACCCAACCTTAAGTGCGCTGCACTTCCTGGGTTGAGATGTAGTGCCCACAACGAGGGCGTTGTGCCAAAAAGGGGGGGGGGATTGTAACATCCCCAAATGATAAAGGGTTAAATGACTAAATGATATGACTCATATCAACAATGTGCACCTTCTTTTTCGGGAGCCTACCTGGTTAGATCTCCACAGTTAAGCGTGCTTGACTTGGAGTAGTGATCAGGATGGGTGACCTTCTGGAAAGTTTCCCAGGGTGTGTGTGAGTGAGTACAAAGCACACTAGAAAGGACAATTGTTGTCCTGTGGGGACTCTCTTTAGTCAGATGACCCGTTCAGGCTGGTGGGTGGACCCTGGGGTGGGCCACATGTGTCTACTGGGCAATTGGGGGTACCTGGTAGGCCAGGACCCAACGACCATGTTAAGGCGGGGTGTGTGTGCTGTCATCGGGACCTAGTTGTCACATTTGGTATCAGAGGAGGAACCCAGCCTTATGTGCGGTGCACTGCCTGGGTTGACCTGTGGGGACTCTCATTAGTCAGATGACCCATTCGGGCAGGTGGGTGGACCCTGGGGTGGGCCCCACATGTCTATGGGGAAACTGGGGGTACCTGGTAGGCCAGGACCCAACGGCCATTTTAAAGTGGGGTGTATGTGCTGTCACCGGGACCCGGTTGTCACATTTGGTATCAGAGGAGGAACCCAACCTTAAGTGCGGTGCACTGGCTGGGTTGAGATGTAGGGCCCACAACGAGGGTGTTGTGCTCTAAAGCGGGGGTGATTGTAACATACCCAAATGATAAAGGGTTAAATGACTAAATGATATGACTCATATCAACAAGGTGCACCTTCCTTTTCGGTTAAGCGTGCTTGACCTGGAGTAGTGATCAGGATGGGTGACCTTCTGGGAAGTTTCCCAGGGTGTGTGTGAGTGAGGACAAAGTACACTGGAAAGGACAAGTGTTTGCCTGTGGGGACTCTCATTAGTCAGATGACCCGTTCAGACAGGTGGGTGGACCCAGGGGTGGGCCGCACGTGTCTACAGGGTAATTGGGGGTACCTGGTAGGCCAGGACCCAACGAACATTTTAAGGCGGGGTGTATGTGATGTCACCGGGACCTGGTTGTCACATATGGTATCAAAGGAGGAACCCAGCCTTAAGTGCGGTGCACTGCCTGGGTTGACCTGTGGGGACTCTCATTAGTCAGATGACCCGTCAGGCAGGTGGGTGGACCCTGGGGTGGGCCCCACGTGTCTGTGGGGCAACTGGGGGTACCTTGTAGGCCAGGACCCGACGGCCATGTTAAGGCGGGGTGTATGGAACCAATAATAGCGCCAATATATAGCGCCAATAATAGTGCCAATATATTCATAGTGCCATTTAATAGCGCCAAACAATAGCGCCATATAATAGCACCAAATATTAGCGCCATATAATAGGGCCATATAATAACGCCATATAATAGCACCAAATAATAGCGCCAATATATTCCTAGCGCCATTTAATAGGACCAAATAATAGCGCCATATAATAGCGAAAAATATTAGCGCCATATAATGGCGCCAAATATTAGCACCATATACTAACGCCAAATAATAGCGCCATATAATTGCACAAAATATAATAGCGCCAAATAATAGTCCCAAATAATAGCACCAAATAATATTCCCAAATAATAACATCAAATATTTGGCGCCAAATAATCATAATAGCGCCAAATAATAGCGCCAAATATAGCGCCCAATAATAGAGCCAAATATTCATAATAGCGGCAAATAATAATACCAATAAAAGCGCCAAATAATCGCGCCAATAATAGCGCCAATATTTGGTGCTAATATTTGGCACCAATAATATTTGGCGCCAATATTTTGCGCCAATATTTGGCGCTATTATTTGGCGCCAAATAATAGCGCCAATATTTTAACATTCAATATATTTTCAGTGTTATTTTAACATTCAATATAATAGCGCCAAAAATATTTTCAGTGTTAATTTAATATTCATAATAACGCCAATATTTTAATAGCGCCAATATTTTAATAGCGCCAATAATTGCGCCAAATAATAGTTCCAAATATTATTTTGCACCAAATAATAGCGCCAAATATTATTTTGTTCCAAAAAATAGTGCTAATATTTTAACATTAATTAATAGCACCAAATATTCATAATAGTGCCAATATATTAATAGCGGCAAATAATTGTGCCTAATAACTGCGCCAAATAATAGCGCCAAATAATAGCGCCATATAATAGCGACAAATATTTTTAGGCGCCAAATATTCATAATAGCGCAAAAAATAGCGCAAAAAATAGCACCATATAATAGCGCCAATAATAGCGCTAAATAATAGCGTCAATAATAGTGCCAATATATTCATAGCACCAAATAATTGCACCAATATATTCATAATAGCACCAATATATAATAGTGCCATATAATAGCACCAATATATTCATAATAGTGCCAATAATAGCGCCAATAATAGCACCAATATATTCATAGCGCCATTTATTCATAATAGCACCAATATATTTATAGTGCAAAATAATTGCGCATAATAATAGCACCAAATAATTGCACCAAATAAGCGCCAAATAATTCCGCCAAATAATTGCGCAAAATAATTGCTCCTAATAACAGTGCCAAATTATAGCACCAAATTTTTTTTTCGCAAAATATATAAATAGCGCCAATATATTGCACCAAATATTTGTGCCAAATAATTGCGCATAATAATAGCGCCACATAACAGCACCAAATATTTTTTGGCGCCAAATATTCATAATAGCGCCAAATAATAGCGCAAAATAATAGATCTAATAATAGCATCCAATTATGGTGCCAATAATCGCGCCAATATTTGACACCCATATTTAACGACAAATAATAGCGCCAATATTTAAACATTCAATAATAGCGCCAATAAAAGTGTCAATAATAGCGCCAATGATAGCGACAATAATAGCGCCAATATATAGCGCCAATAATAGCGCCAATAAATTCATAGCGCCATTTAATAGCACCAAATAATGGCGCCATATAATAGCGCCAAATATTAGCGACATATAATAGCGCCATATAATAGCGCCAAATAATAGCGCCATATAATAGCGCCAAATAATCATGCCAATATATAGCGCCAATATATTCATAGCGCAATTTAATAGGGTAAAATAATAGCCCCATATAATAGGGCAAAATATTATCACCGTATAATAGTTCCATATAATCGTGCCAAATAATAGCGCCATATAATAGTGCCAAATATAATAGCGCCAAATAATAGCGCCAAATCATAGCGCTAAATAATATCACCAAATAATAGCGCCCAATATTTGGCGCCAAATATTCATAATAGCGCCAAATAATAGGGCCAATAATAGTGCCAAATAATAGAGCCAAATATTCATAATAGCGCCAAATATTTGGCGCCATATATTCATAGTAGCGCAATATATTTTTTGGGGCCAAATATTCATAATAGAGCCAGACAATAGCGCCAAATTATAGCACCAAAAAATAGCGCCAATATTTGGCACCAATATTTGGCACCAATAATATTTGGCCCTAATATTTGGTGCCAATATTTGGCGCTATTATTTGACACCAAATAATAGCACCAATATTTTGACATTCAATAATAGCTCCATGTATTCATAATAGCACCAATATTTTAACATTCAATATATTTTCAGTGTTATTTTAACATTCAATATAATAGAGCCAAATATATTCTAAGTGTTATTTTAATATTTATAATAGCACCAATATTTTAATAGCGCCAAAAATAGCGCCAAATAAGAGCGCCAAATATTATTTGGCGCCAAATAATAGCGCAAAATAATAGCGCCAAAAAATAGCGCAAATATTTTAACCTTCATTAATAGTGCCAAATATTCATAATAGCGCCAAATAGAAGCAAATAATTGCGCCTAAAATAGCGCCAAATAATAGCGCTAA
Source organism: Viscum album (assembly GCA_963277665.1). Taxonomy (NCBI): domain Eukaryota; kingdom Viridiplantae; phylum Streptophyta; class Magnoliopsida; order Santalales; family Viscaceae; genus Viscum; species Viscum album. The sequence continues at coordinate 903,730,877 of OY728127.1, forward strand.
ATAATTGTGCCAAATAATTGCGCCAATTATTTTTTGGCACCAAATATTCATAATAGCGCCATAAAATAGCACAAAAAAATAGCACCATATAATATGGTCAATCATAGCGCCAAATAATAGCGCCAATAATAACGCCAATATATTCATAGCGCCAAATAATAGCACCAATATATTCATAATAGCACTAATATTTTATAGCGCCAAATAATAGCACCAGTATATTCATAATAGTGCCAATTATAGCGCCAATAATAGCACCAATATATTCATAGTGCCATTAATTCATAATAGCACCAATATATTTATAGCGCCAAAAAATTACACCTAACAATAGTGCCAAATCATTGCGCCAAATAATTGCTCCAAATAATAGTGTCTATATCTTAACATTCATTAATAGTGCCAAATATTCATAATAGAGCCAATATATTAATAGCGCAAAATAAGTGCGCCTAATAATAGTACCAAATAATAGAGCCAAATAAGTGCGCCAAATATTTGAGCCAAATAACTGCGCCAAAAAATAGCGCCAAAAAATAACACCATATAATAGTACCAAATATTTTTTGGCGCCAAATATTCATAATAGCGCCAAATAATAGCGCCAAATAATAGCGCCAATAATAGTGTCAAATTATGGCGCCAATAATGGCACCAATATATTCATAACGCCAATTATAGTGCCAATATATTCATAATAGCGCCAATATATAATAGCGCAAAATAATAGTGCCAATATATTTATAATAGTTCCAATAATAGCGCCAATAATATCGCCAATATATTCTTAGCGCCATTTATTCATAATAGTGCCAATATATTTATAGCGCAAAATAATTGCGCCTAATAATAACATCAAATAATAGCGCCAAATAATTGCGCAAAATAATTGCACCTAATAACGGTGCCAAATAATAGAGGCATATAATAGCGCCAAATATTTTTTGGTGGAAAATATATAAATAGTGCCAATTTATTATGCCAAATAATTGCGCCAAATAATTGTACCAAATACTTGCGCCAAATAATAGCGCCATATAAAAGCTCCAAATATTTTTTGGCGCCAAATATTCATAATAGCGCCAAATAATAGAACCAAATAATAACATCAAATTATGGCGCCAATAATCGCGCCAATATTTTGCGCTATTATTTTGCGCCAAATTATAGCGCCAATATTTAAACATTCAATAATCGCCCCAATAAAAGCGCCAATAACAGCACTAATAATAGTGCCAATAATATTGCCAATATATTCATAGTGCCATTTAAGAGCGCAAAATAATAGTACCATATAATAGCGCCAAATATTATCCCCATATAATAGCCCCATATAATAGCACAAATCATAGTTCTATATAATAGTGCCAAATATAATAGCTCCAAATAATAGCACCAATATATCATGCCAATAATAGCGCCAATATATTTATAACACCATTTAATAGGGCCAAATAATAGCACCATAAAATAGCGCCAAATATTAGTGCCATATAATAGCGCTATATAATAGCGCCAGATAATAACGCCAAATAATAGCGCCATATAATAGCGCCAAATATAATAGCGGCACATAATAGCGTCAGATAATAGCACCAAATAATATCACCAAATAATAGCACCAAATATTTGGTGCCAAATATTCATAATAGCGCCAAATAATAGAGCAAATAATAGCGCCAAATAATAGAGCCAAATATTAATTATAGCACCAAATATATGGCGCCATATATTCATAGTAGTGCCAAATATTTTTTGGTGCCAAATATTCATAATAGCGGCAAATTATAGCACCAAATTATAGCGCCAAATAATAGCACCAAAAATAGCGTAAATATTTGGCACTATTATTTGGCACCAAATAATAGCGCCAATATTTTAACATTCAATAATAGTGCCAAATATTCATAATAATGCCAATATTTTAACATTTAATATATTTTCAGTGTTATTTTAACATTCAATATAATAGCGCCAAATATATTTTCAGTGCTATTTTAATATTCATAATAGCGCCAATATTTTAATAGCACCAATATTTTAATAGCGCCAATAATAGCGCCAAAGTATGGCGCCAGATATTATTTGGTGCTAAATAATAGCGCCAATATTTTAACATTCATTAATAGCGTAAAATATTCATAATAGTGCCAATATATTAATAGTGGCATATAAATGCGCCTCATAATAGCGCCAAATAATAGCGCCAAATTTTTTTTGGCGCCAAATATTCATAATAGCGCCAAATAATAGCGCCAAATAAATGTGCCAATATTTAAACATTGAATAATCGCACTAATAAAAGCGCCAATAATAGCACCAATAATAGCACAAATAATGGCGCCAATATATAGCCCCAACAATAGCCCCAATATATTCATAGCGTCGTTTAATAGCGCCAAATAATAGCACCATATAAATAGCGCCACATATTAGCGCCATATAATAGCGTCATATAATAGCGCCATATAATAGCGCCAATTAATAGTGCCATATAATAGCGCCAAATATAATAGCGCCATATAATCGCGCCAATATATAGGGCCAATAATAGCGCCAATATATTTATAGCTCCATTTAATAGGGCCAAATAGTAGCGCCATATAATAGTGCCAAATATTTGGCCCAAATAATAGCGCCATATAGTAGCGCCAAATAATAGCGCCAAATATAATAGTGCCAAATAATAGAGCCAAATAATAGAGCCAAATAATAGCGCCAAATAATAGCGCCAAATATTTGGCGCCAAATTTTCATAATAGTACCAAATAACAGTGCCAATAATAGCTCCAAATAATAGAGCCAAATATTCATAATAGCGCCAATTATTTGGCGCCATATATTCATTGTAGTGCCAAATATTTTTTGGTGCCAAATATTCATAATAGTGCCAAATAATAGTGCCAAATTATAGCTCCAATAAAAGCACCAAATAATAGTTCCAATAATAGCGTCAATATTTGGTGCCAATATTTGGCGACAATATTTGGCGATATTATTTGGCGCCAAATAATAGCGCCAATATTTTAACATTCAATAATAGCACTAAATATTCATAATAGCGCCAATATTTTAACATTCAATATATTTTCAGTGTTATTTTAACATTCAATGCAATAGCACCAAATATATTTTCAGTGTTATTTTAATATTAATAATAGCGCCAATATTTTAATATCACCAATATTTTAATAGCGCCAATAATAATGCCAAAGAATGGCGCCAAATATTATTTAGCACCAAATAATAGCGCCAATATTTTAACAATCATTAATAGCGCCAAATATTCATAATAATCCCAATAAATTAACAGCGGCATATAATTGCACCTAATAATAGCGTCAAATAAAAGCGCCAAATAATTGCACCCAATATTTGCGCCAAATAACAGCGCCAAATAATAGCGCCAAATAACAGCACCAAATAATAGCGCCATATAATAGCACCAAATATATTTTGGTGCAAATTATATAAATACCGCCGATATATTCATAGCGTCAAATAATAGCACCAAATAATTGAGCGAAATAATTGCCCCAAATAATTGTGCCAAATAATTGTGCCAAATAATTGCGCCCAATAAGAGCGCCAAATAATTGTGTCAAATAACAGCGCCAAATAATAGTGCCATATAATAGTGCCAAATATTTTTTGGTGAAAAATTTATAAATAGCACCAATATATTCATTGTAACATCCCCAAATGATAAAGGGTAAAATGACAAAATGATATTACTCATGTCAACAAGGTGCACCTTCCTTTTCGGGAGCCTGTCTGATTAGAACTCCATAGTTAAGTGTGCTTGACATGGAGTAGTAATCAAGATGGGTGACCTTCTGGGAAGTTTCCTAGGGTGTGTATGAGTGAGGAAAAAGCACACTTGATAGCACAAGTGTTGGCTTGTGGGGACAGTCATTAGTCAGATGACTCGTTCGGACACATGGGTGGACCCTAGGGTGGGCCCCACGGGTCTGCGGGGCAACTGGTGGTACCTGGTGGGCTAGGACCCGATGGCCATGTTACGGTGGGGTGGTTGTGCTGTCACCGAGGCCCAGTTGTCACATTCATAGGGCCAAATAACTGCGCCAAATAATTGCTCCTAACAATAGCGCCACATAATAACGCCAGATAATTGCGCCAAATAAGTGCGCAAAATAATGTCGCCTAATAACAGTGGCAAATAATAGCGCCATATAAGAGCGCCAATTATTTTTTGGTGAAAAATATTTAAATAGCGTCAAATAATTGCGCCAAATATTTACACTAAATAACTGCGCCAAATAATACCGCCAAATAATACCTCCAAATAATACTGCCATATAATAGCGCTAAATATTTTTTGGCGCGAAATATTCATAATAGCGCTAAAAATAGCGCCATATAATAGCGCCAAATAATTGCGCCTAATAATAGCGCCAAATAATAGTGCCATATAATAGTGCCAAATATTTTCTAGCGCCAAATATTGATAATAGCGCCAAATAATAGCGCCAAAATAATAGGGTCAAATAATAGCGCCAATAATAGCGTCAAAATATGGCGCCAATAATCGCGCCAATATTTGGCGCTATTATTTTGCGCCAAATAATAGTGTCAAATTATGGCACCAATAATCACGCCAATATTCATAATAGCGCTAATATATTAATAGCGGCAACTAATTGCGCCAAATAATAGCACCAAATAATTGCACCAAATAACTACGCCAAATGTCTATGCCAAATAATAGCACCAAATAATAGAGCCATATAATATCGCCAAATATTTTTTGGCGCCAAATATTCATAATAGCACCAAAAAATAGCACAAAAAAATAGCGCCAAAAAATAGCACCAATAATAGCGCCAATATATTCATAGCGCCAAATAATAGCGCCAATATATTCATAATAGCACCAATATATAATAGCACCAAATAATAGCCCCAGCATAATCATAATAGAGCCAATAATAGTGCCAATATATTCATAGCGACATTTATTCATAAGAGCAGCAATATATTTATAGCGCCAAATAATTGTGCCTAATAATAGCGCCAAATAATTGCGCCGAATAATTGCGCCAAATAATAGCGCCAATATTTTAACATTCATTAATATCGCCAAATATTCATAATAGCGCCAATATATTAATAGTGCCATATAATTGCGCCTAATAAAAGCGCCAAAAAATAGCGCCAAATAACTCCACCAAATAATAGCGCCAAATAATAGAGTCAAATAATAGCGCCATATAATAGCACCAAATATTAGCGCCATATAATAGCGCCATATAATAGGGCCAAATATTAGCGCCATATAATAGCGCCATATAATAGCGCCATATAATAGCGCCAAATAATAGTGCCATATAATAGTGCCAAAGAATAGCACCATATAATAGCGTCATATAATAGCGCCATTTAATAGCGCCAAATAATAGCGCCATACAATAGCCCCATTTAATAGCGCCAAATAATAGCCCCATATAATAGCACCAAATATTAGCGCCATATAATAGCACCATATAATAGCGCCATATAATAGCGCCAAATATAATAGCGCCAAATAATCGTGCCAATATATAGGGCCAATAATAGCGCCAATATATTCATAGCGCCATTTAATAGGGCCAAATAGTATCGCCATATAATAGCACCAAATATTAGGGCCAAATAATAGCGCCATATAATAGTGCCATATAATAGCGCCAAATACAATAGTGCCAAATAATAGAGCCAAATAATAGCGCCAAATAATATCTCCAAATAATAGCGCCAAATATTTGGCGCCAAATATTCATAATAGCACCAAATAACAGTGCCAATAATAGCCCCAAATAATAGAGCCAAATATTCATAATAGCGCCAATTATATGGCGCCATATATTCATAGTAGTTCCAAATATATTTGGGCGCTAAATATTCATAATAGCGCCAAATAATAGTGCCAATAATAGCATCAATATTTGGCAACAATATTTGGCAATATAATTTGGCGCCAAATAATAGCGCCATTATTTTAACATTCAATAATAGCACCAAATATTCATAATAGTGCCAATATTTTAACATTCAATATATTTTCAGTATTATTTTAACATTCAATACAATAGCACCAAATATATTTTCAGCGTTATTTTAATATTCATAATAGCGCCAATATTTTAATAGCACCAATATTTTAATAGTGCCAATAATAGTGCCAAAGAATGGTGCCAAATATTATTTGGCGCCAAATAATAGCGCCAATATTTTAACATTCATTAATAGTGAAAAATATTGATAATAGTTCCAATATATTAATAGAGTAATGTAATTGCGCCTAATAATAGCACCATATAAGAGCGCAAAATAATTGCACCAAATATTTGCGCCAAATAACAGCGCCAAATAGTAGTGCCAAATAACAGCGCCAAATAGTAGCACCATATAATAGCACCAAATATATTTTGGCACAAATTATATAAATTGCGCCAATATATTCATAGTGCCAAATAATAGAGCCAAATAATTCGGAGAAATAATTGCGCCAAATAATTTCGCCAAATAATTGCACCAAATAATTGCGCCCAATAAGAGTGCCAAATAATTGTGCCGAATAACAGCGCCAAATAATAGCGCCATATAATAGTGCCAAATATTTTTCGGCGCAAAATATATAAATAGCACCAATATATTCATTGTAACATCCCCAAATGATAAAGGGTTAAATGACTAAATGATATTACTCATGTCAATATGGTGCACCTTCCTTTTCGGGAGCCTGTCTGATTAGAACTCCACAGTTAAGTGTGCTTGGCCTGGAGTAGTGATCAAGATGGGTGACCTTCTGGAAAATTTCCCAGGGTGTGTGTGAGTGAGGACAATACACACTAGAAAGGACAAGTGTTAGCCTATGGGGACTGTCATTAGTCAGATGACCTGTTCGTGCTCGTGGGTGGACCCTAGGGTGGGGCCCACGTGTCGGTGGGGCAACTGGTGGTACCTGGTGGGCCAGGAACCGACGGCCATGTTAAGGCGGGGTGGTTGTGCTGTCACCGGGACCCAGTTGTCACATTTGGTATCAGAGATGGTACCCAACCTTAAGTGTGCTGCACTTCCTGGGTTGAGATGTAGTGCCCAGAACGAGGGCATTGTGCCAAAAGGGGAGGGGGGGATTGTATCATCCCCAAATGATAAAGGGTTAAATTACTAAATGATATGACTCATATCAACAATGTGCACCTTCTTTTTCGGGAGCCTACCTGGTTAGATCTCCACAGTTAAGCGTGCTTGACCTGGAGTAGTGATCAGGATGGGTGACCTTCTGGAAAGTTTCCCAGGGTGTGTGTGAGTGAGTACAAAGCACACTGGAAAGGACAAGTGTTGTCCTGTGGGGACTCTCTTTAGTCAGATGACCCGTTCAGGCTGGTGGGTGGACCCTAGGGTGGGCCACATGTGTCTACGGGGCAATTGGGGGTACCTGGTAGGCCAGGACCCAACGACCATGTTAAGGCGGGGTGTATGTGCTGTCATCAGGACCTAGTTGTCACATTTTGTATCAGAGGAGGAACCCAGCCTTATGTGCGGTGCACTGCCTGGGTTGACCTGTGGGGACTCTCATTAGTCAGATGACCCATTCGGGCAGGTGGGTGGACCCTGGGGTGGGCCCCACGTGTCTATGGGGAAACTGGGGGTACCTGGTAGTCCAGGACCCAACGACCATTTTGAAGTGGGGTGTATGTGCTGTCACAGGGACCCGGTTGTCACATTTGGTATCAGAGGAGGAACCCAACCTTAAGTGCGGTGCACTGGCTGGGTTGAGATGTAGGGCCCACAACGAGGGCGTTGTGCTCTAATGCGGGGGTGATTGTAACATCCCCAAATGATAAAGGGTTAAATGACTAAATGATATGACTCATATCAACAAGGTGCACCTTCCATTTTGGTTAAGCGTGCTTGACCTGGAGTAGTGATCAGGATGGGTGACCTTCTGGGAAGTTTCCCAGGGTGTGTGTGAGTGAGGACAAAGTACACTGGAAAGGACAAGTGTTGGCCTGTGGGGACTCTCATTAGTCAGATGACCCGTTCAGACAGGTGGGTGGACCCAGGGGTGGGCCCCACGTGTCTGCGGGGTAATTGGGGGTACCTGGTAGGCCAGGACCCAACGACCATTTTAAGGCGGGGTGTATGTGCTGTCACTGGGACCTGGTTGTCACATTTGGTATTAAAGGAGGAACCCAGCCTTAAGTGCGGTGCACTGCCTGGGTTGACCTGTGGGGACTCTCATTAGTCAGATGACCCGTCAGGCAGGTGGGTGGACCCTGGGGTGGGCCCCACGTGTCTGTGGGGCAACTGGGGGTACCTTGTAGGCCAGGACCCAACGGCCATGTTAAGGTGAGGTGTATGGAACCAATAATAGCGCCAATATATAGCGCCAATAATAGTGCCAATATATTCACAGCGCCATTTAATAGCGCCAAACAATAGCGCCATATAATAGCACCAAATATTAGCGCCATATAATAGCGCCATATAATAACGCAATATAATAGCACCAAATAATAGCGCCAAATAATAGCGCCAATATATTTCTAGCGCCATTTAATAGGGCCAAATAATAGCGCCATATAATAGCGAAAAATATTAGCGCCATATAATGGCGCCAAATATTTGCACCATATACTAACGCCAAATAATAGCGCCATATAATTGCACAAAATATAATAGCGCCAAATAATAGTCCCAAATAATAGCGCCAAATAATATTCCCAAATAATAGCATCAAATATTTGGCGCCAAATATTCATAATAGCGCCAAATAATAGCGCCAAATATAGCGCCCAATAATAGAGCCAAATATTCATAATAGCGCCAAATAATAATACCAATAAAAGTGCCAAATAATCGTGCCAATAATAGCGCCAATATTTGGTGCTAATATTTGGCACCAATAATATTTGGTGCCAATATTTGGCGCCAGTATTTGGCGCTATTATTTGGCGCCAAATAATAGCGCCAATATTTTAACATTCAATATATTTTCAGTGTTATTTTAACATTCAATATAATAGCGCCAAATATATTTTCAGTGTTAATTTAATATTCATAATAACGCCAATATTTTAATAGCGCCATAAATAGCGCCAAATAATAGTGCCAAATATTATTTTGCACCAAATAATAGCGCCAAATATTATTTTTTTCCAAAAAATAGTGCTAATATTTTAACATTAATTAATAGCACCAAATATTCAAAATAGTGCCAATATATTAATAGCGAAAAATAATTGTGCCAAATAATAGCGCCAAATAATAGCGCCAAATAATAGCGCCATATAATAGCGAAAAATATTTTTAGGCGCCAAATATTCATAATAGCGCAAAAAAATAGCGCAAAAAATAGCACCATATAATAGCGCCAATAATAGCGCTAAATAATAGCGTCAATAATAGCACCAATATATTCATAGCACCAAATAATTGCGCCAATATATTCATAATAGCGCCAATATATAATAGCGCCAAATAATAGCACCAATATATTCATAATAGTGCCAATAATAGCACCAATAATAGCACCAATATATTCATAGCGCCATTTATTCATAATAGCACCAATATATTTATAGTGAAAAATATAATAATAGCACCAAATAATTGCACCAAATAAGCGCCAAATAATTCCGCCAAATAATAGCGCAAAATAATTGCTCCTAATAACAGTGCCACATTATAGCGCCAAATTTTTTTTTTCACAAAATATATAAATAGCGCCAATATATTGCACCAAATATTTGTGCCAAAAAATTGCGCATAATAATAGCGCCACATAACAGCACCAAATATTTTTTGGCGCCAAATATTCATAATAGCGCCAAATAATGGCGCCAAATAATAGCGCAAAATAATAGATCTAATAATAGCATCCAATTATGGTGCCAATAATCGCGCCAATATTTGGCACCAATATTTAACGCCAAATAATAGCGCCAATATTTAAACATTAAATAATAGTGCCAATAAAAGTGTCAATAATAGCGCCAATGATAGCGACAATAATAGCGCCAATATATAGCGCCAATAATAGCGCCAATATATTCATAGCGCCATTTAATAGCACCAAATAATGGCGTCATATAATAGCGCCAAATATTAGCGACATATAATAGCGCCATATAATAGCGCCAAATAATAGCGCCATATAATAGCGCCAAATAATCATGCCAATATATAGCGCCAATATATTCATAGCGCCATTTAATAGGGTCAAATAATAGCCCCATATAATAGGGCCAAATATTATCACCATATAATAGCGCCATATAATCGCGCCAAATAATAGCGCCATATAATAGTGCCAAATATAATAGCGCCAAATAATAGCGCCAAATCATAGCGCTAAATAATATCACCAAATAATAGCGCCCAATATTTGGCGCCAAATATTCATAATAGCGCCAAATAATAGGGCCAATAAGAGGGCCGAATAATAGAGCCAAATATTCATAATAGAGCCAAATATTTGGCGCCATATATTCATAGTAGCGCTATATATTTTTTGGGTCCAAATATTCATAATAGAGCCAGACAATAGCGCCAAATTATAGCACCAAAAAATAGCGCCAATATTTGGCACCAATATTTGGCACCAATAATATTTGGCCCCAATATTTGGTGCCAATATTTGGCACTATTATTTGACACCAAATAATAGCGCCAATATTTTGACATTCAATAATAGCTCCATGTATTCATAATAGCACCAATATTTTAACATTCAATATATTTTCAGTGTTATTTTAACATTCAATATAATAGAGCCAAATATATTCTAAGTGTTATTTTAATATTTATAATAGCACCAATATTTTAATAGCGCCAAATAAGAGCGCCAAATATTATTTGGCGCCAAATAATAGCGCAAAATAATAGCGCCAAAAAATAGCGCAAATATTTTAACCTTCATTAATAGTGCCAAATATTCATAATAGCGCCAAATAGCAGCAAATAATTGCGCCTAAAAATAGCTCCAAATAATAGCGCTAAATAATTGTGCCAAATAATTGCGCCAAATATTTTTTGGCACCAAATATTCATAATAGCGCCAAAAAATAGCGCAAAAAAATAGCACCATATAATAGCGTCAATCATAGCGCCAAATAATAGCGCCAATAATAACGCCAATATATTCATAGCGCCAAATAATAGCACCAATATATTCATAATAGCACTAATATTTTATAGCGCCATATAATAGCGCCAGTATATTCATAATAGTGCCAATATAGCGCCAATAATAGCACCAATATATTCATAGTGCCATTAATTCATAACAGCACCAATATATTTATAGTGCTAAAAAATTAGGCCTAACAATAGTGTTAAATCATTGCGCCAAATAATTGCTCCAAATAATAGTGTCTATATCTTAACATTCATTAATAGTGCCAAATATTCATAATAGAGCCAATATATTAATAACGCCAAATAAGTGCGCCTAATAATAGTGCCAAATAATAGCGCCAAATAAGTGCGCCAAATATTTGATCCAAATAACTGCGCCAAAAAATAGCGCCAAAAAATAACACCATATAATAGCACCAAATATTTTTTGGCGCCAAATATTCATAATAGCGCCAAATAATAGCGCCAAATAATATCGCCAATAATAGTGTCAAATTATGGTGCCAATAATGGCACCAATATATTCATAACGCCAATTATAGTGCCAATATATTCATAATAGCGCCAATATATAATAGCGCCAAATAATAGTGCCAATAAATTTATAATAGTTCCAATAATAGCACCAATAATATCGCCAATATATTCTTAGCGCCATTTATTCATAATAGTGCCAATATATTTATAGCGCAAAAATAATTGGACCTAATAATAGCATCAAATAATAGCGCCAAATAATTGCGCAAAATAATTTCACCTAATAACGGTGCCAAATAATAGAGGCATATAATAGCGCCAAATATTTTTTGGTGGAAAATATATAAATAGTTCCAATTTATTATGCCAAATAATTGCGCCAAATAATTGTACCAAATACTTGCGCCAAATAATAGCGCCATATAAAAGCGCCAAATATTTTTCGGCGCCAAATATTCATAATAGCGCCAAATAATAGCACCAAATAATAACATCAAATTATGGCGCCAATAATCGCGCCAATATTTTGCGCTATTATTTTGTGCCAAATTATAGCGCCAATATTTAAACATTCAATAATCGCCCCAATAAAAGCGCCAATAACAGCACTAATAATAGTGCCATAAATATCACCAATATATTCATAGTGCCATTTAATAGCACAAAATAATAGTACCATATAATAGCGCCAAATATTATCCCCATATAATAGCCCCATATAATAGCACAAATCATAGTTCCATATAATAGCGCCAAATATAATAGCGCCAAATAATAGCACCAATATATCGCGCCAATAATAGCGCCAATATATTTATAACACCATTTAATAGGGCCAAATAATAGCACCATAAAATAGCGCCAAATATTAGCGCCATATAATAGCGCTATATAATAGCGCCAGATAATAACGCCAAATAATAGCGCCATATAATAGCGCCAAATATAATAGCGGCACATAATAGCGTCAGATAATAGCACCAAATAATATCACCAAATAATAGCACCAAATATTTGGTGCCAAATATTCATAATAGCGCCAAATAATAGCGCAAATAATAGCGCCAAATAATAGAGCCAAATATTCATTATAGCACCAAATATATGGCGCCATATATTCATAGTATTGCCAAATATTTTTTGGTGCCAAATATTCATAATAGCGGCAAATTATAGCACAAAATTATAGCGCCAAATAATAGCACCAATAATAGCGTCAATATTTGGCGCTATTATTTGGCACCAAATAATAGCGCCAATATTTTAACATTCAATAATAGTGCCAAATATTCATAATAATGCCAATATTTTAACATTTAATATATTTTCAGTGTTATTTTAACATTCAATATAATAGCACCAAATATATTTTCAGTGCTATTTTAATATTCATAATAGCGCCAATATTTTAATAGCACCAATATTTTAATAGCACCAATAATAGCGCCAAAGTATGGCTCCAGATATTATTTGGTGCTAAATAATAGCGCCAATATTTTAACATTCATTAATAGCGCCAAATATTCATAATAGTGCCAATATATTAATAGTGGCATATAAATGCGCCTCATAATAGCCCCAAATAATAACGCTATATAATAGCGCCAAATATTTTTTGGTTCCAAATATTCATAATAGCGCCAAAAAATTGTGCAAAAAAATATCACAAAAAAAAACGCCAAAAAAAGCACCATATAATAGCGCCAAAAATAGCGCCATATAATAGCGCCAACAATAGCACCAATATATTCATAGCGCCAAACAATGGTGGCAATATATTCATAATAGCGCCAAAAAATAGCACCAGTATATTCATAATAGTGCCAATATTAGCACCAATATATTCATAGCATAATTTATTCATAATAGCGCCAATATATTTATAGCGCCAAATAATTGCGCCTAATAATATCGCCAAATAATAGCGCCAAATAATTGCGCCAAATAATTGTGCCAAATAATAGCGGCAATATTTTAACATTCATTAATAGTGCCAATATATTAATAGTGCCAATATATTAATAGCGCCAAATAATTGCGCCTAATAATAGCGCCAAAAAATAGTTTCAAATAATTGTGCCAAATATTTGCGCCAAATAACTGTGCCAAATAATAACGCCAAATAATAGTGCTATATAATGGCGCCAAATATTTTTTGGCAACAAATATTCATAATAGCACCAAAACATAGCGCCAATAATAGCGCCAATATATTCATAATAGAGCCAATATATAATAGTGCCAAATAATTGCGCCTATATATTCATAATAGTGCCAATTATAGCACCAATAATAGCGCCAATATTTTCATAGCTCTATTTATTCATAATTGCGTAAATATATTTATAGCGAAAAAATAATAGCGCTAAATAATAGCACCAAATAATAGCGCCAAATAATAGCGCCAAATAATTGTGCTAAATAATTGCGCCAAATAATTGCGTCAAATAATTGTGCCTAATAACAGCGCCAAATAATAGCACCAATCGCGCCAAATATTTTTGGCGCAAAATATATAAGTAGTGCCAATATATTGCGCCAAATAAATGGGCCAAATAATTGCGCCAAATAATAGCACCATATAATAGCACGAAATATTTTTGGGCACCAAATATTCATAATAGCGCCAATAATAGCGTCAAATTATGGCACCAATAATCGCGCCAATATTTTGCGCTATTATTTTGCACCAAATAATAGCGCCAATATTTAAACATTCAATAATAGCGCCAATAAAAGCGCCAATAACAGCACCAATAATAGCACCAAAAATAGCACCATTATATATCCCCCAATAATAGCACCAATATGTTGATAGCGCCATTTAATAGCGCCAATTAATAGCGCCATATAATAGCGCAAAATATAGGTGCCATATAATAGCGCCATATAATAGGGCCAAATAATAGTGCCATATAGTAGCGCCAAATATAATAGCGCCAAATACTAGCGCCAATATATAGCGCCAATAATATCGTCAATATATTCATAGCCCCATTTAATAGGGCCAAATAATAGCGCCATATAATAGCGCCAAATATTAGTGCCATATAATAGCGCGATATAATAGCACCATATAATAGAGACAAATAATAGCGTCATATACTAGCGCCAAATATAATAGCACCAAATAATGGCATCAAATAATAGCGCCAAATAATTTATCCAAATAATAACACCAAATATTTGGTGCCAAATATTTATAATAGCGCCAAATATTTGGTGCCATATATTCATAGTAGCACCAATTATTTTTTGGTGCCAAATTATAGTGCCAATAAAAGCGCCAAATAATAGAGCCAATAATAGCGCCAATATTTGGTGCCAATAATATTTGGAGCCAAAATTTTCGCTATTATTTGGTGCCAAATAATAGCGCCAATATTTTAACATTCATTAATAGCGCCAAATATTCATAATAGCGCCAATATTTTAACATTAAATATATTTTCAGTGTTATTTTAACATTAAATATAATAGAACCAAATATATTTTCAGTGATATTTTAATATTCATAATAGCGCCAATATTTTAATAGCACCAATAATAGTGCCAAATAATAGTGCTAAAAAATAGCGCCAAAAAATAGCGCCAATATTTTAAAATTCATTAATAGAACCAAATATTCATAATAGCGCCAATATATTAATAGCGGCAAATAATTGCACCTAATAATAGCGCCAAATAATAGTGCTAAATAATTGCGACAAATAGCTGCGCCAAATAACTACGCCAAATAACTGCGCCAATTAATTGCTCCAAATAATAGCGCATATAATAGCGCCAAATATTTTTTGGGGCCAAATATTCATAATAGCGCCAAAAAATAGTGCAAAAAATAGGGCCATATAATAGAGCCAATAATAGCGCCAATAATAGCACCAATATATTCGTAGCACCAAATAATAGCGCCAATATATTCATAATAGAGCCAATATATAATAGCACCAAATAATAGCGCCAGTATATTTATAATAGTGTCAATATTAGCGCCAATATATTAATAGTGTCATTTATTCAAAATAGCGCCAATATATTTATATTGCCAAATAATTGCGCCTAATAATAGCGCCAATATTTTAACAGTCAATAATAGCGCCAAATATTCATAATAGCTCAAATATATTAATAGCACCAAATAATTGGGCATAATAATAGCGTCAAATAATAGTGCCAAATATTTGTGCCAAATAACTGCGCCAAATAATAGCGCCAAATAATAGTGCCATATAATGGCACCAAATATTTTTTGGCACCAAATATTCATAATAGCGCAAAAAAATAGCGCCAAAAAAATAGAGCCAAATTATAGCGCCAAATTATAGCGCCAATAATAGCGCCAATATATTTATAGCACCAAATAATACCGCCAATATATTCATAATAGCGCCAATATATAAAAGCACCAATATATTCATAATAGTTCCAATAATAGCTCCAATAACAGTGCCAATATATTCAATGCTCCATTTATTCATAATAGTGCAAATATATTTATAGCGCAAAATAATAGCGCCAAATAATCGCGCCAAATAATTACGCCAAATAATAGCGCCAATATATTCACAATGTTTCCAACAATATATCCAATAATAGCGTCAATATATTCATAGTGCTATTTATTCATAATTGTTCCCATATATTTATAGTAAAATAATTTAGCCTAATAATAGCGCCAAATAATTGCACCAAATAATTGAGCCAATAATAGCAACAAATAATAGAGCCAAATATTCATAATAGCGCAAAATATTTGGGGTCATATATTCATAGTAGTGCCTAATATTTTTTGGCGCCAAATATTCATAATAGCGCCAAATTATAGCACCAAATTATAGCGGCAATAAAAGCACCAAATAATAGCGCGAGTAATAGTGTCAATATTTGGCGCCAAATAATAGCGCCAATATTTTGACATTCAATAATAGCGCCAAATATTCATAATAGCGCCAATATTTTAACATTCAATATATTTTCAATGTTATTTTAAAATTCAATATAATAGCGCCAAATATATTTTCAGTGTTATTTTAATATTCTTAATAGTGCCAATATTTTAATAGAGCCAATATTTTAATATCACCAATAATAGTAATAAATATTAATTGGCGCCAAATAATAGCGCCTAAAAATAGCACCAAAACATTGTGCCAAAATTTTAACATTCATTAATAGCACCAAATATTCATAATAGTGCCAATATATTAATAGCGGCAAATAATTGTGACTAATAATAGCCCCAAATAATAGCGCCAAATATTTGTGCCAAATATTTTTTGGCGCCAAATATTCATAATAGCGCCAAAAAATAGCGCCATATAATTGCGCAAATCGTAACGCCAATAATAGCGCCAATATATTCATAGCGCCAAATAATAGCGCTAATGTATTCATAATAGTGCTAATATATTATAGCGCCAAATAATAGAGCCAGTATATTGATAATAGTGCCAGTAATAACACCAATAATTGCGCCAATATTTTCATAGTGCCATTTATTCATAATAACGCCAATATGTTTATAGCGCCAAATAATTGCGCCTAATAAGAGTTCCAAATAATTGCGCCAAATAATAGTGCCAATATTTTAACATTCATTAATAGCGCCAAATATTTATAATAGCGCCAAATAAGCGCGCATAATAATAGCGCCAAATAATATCGCCAAATAAGTGCGCCAAATATTTGAGCCAAATAACTGCGCCAAATAATAGAACCATATAATAGCACCATATAATAGCACCAAATATTTTTTGGCGCCAAATATTAATAATAAAGCCAAAAAATAGCACCAAAAAATAGCACTAAAAAATAACGCCAATAGTAGCGCCAAATAGTAGCGCCAATAATAGCGCGAATATATTCATAGCACCAAATAATATCGCCAATATATTCATAATAGTACCAATATATAATAGCGCCAAATAATAGCCCCATTATATTCATAATAGTGCCAATAATAGCGCCAATAATAGAGCCAAATATTCATAACATCATTTATTCATAATAGCGCCAATATATTTATAGTACAAAACAATTGCGCCTATTAATAGCGCAAAATAATTGCGCCAAATAATTGCGCCAAATAATTGCGCAAAATATTTGCGCCTAATAACAACGCCAAATAATAGCGCCAAATATTTTTTGGCGCAAAAAATATATAAATAACACCAATATATTACGCCAAATAATTGCACCAAATACTTACGCCTAATAATAGCGCTAAAAAATAGTGCCATATAAAAGCGCCAAATATATTTTGGCGCCAAATATTTTGTGGCTCCAAATATTCATAACAGCGCCAAATAAGAGCCCCAATAATAGCGTCAAATTATGGCGCCAATAATCACGCAAATATTTGGCTCTATTATTTTTCCCCAAATAATAGCGCCAATATATTAATAGCGCCAAATAATAGCCCCATATAATAGCGCCATAT
Organism: Viscum album; assembly: GCA_963277665.1. Taxonomy (NCBI): domain Eukaryota; kingdom Viridiplantae; phylum Streptophyta; class Magnoliopsida; order Santalales; family Viscaceae; genus Viscum; species Viscum album. The sequence continues at coordinate 903,748,938 of OY728127.1, forward strand.
AATACTACAAAATATTAGCACCATATAATAGCGCCATATAATAGCGCCAAATCATAGCGCCATATAATAGTGCCAAATATAATAGCGCCAAATAATAGTGCTAATATATAGCGCCAATAATAGCGCTAATATATTCATAGCGCCATTTAATAGGGCCATATAATATCGCCATATAATAGTGCCAAAATTAGTGCCATATAATAGTGCTATATAATAGCACCAAATAATAGCGTCATATAATATAACCAAATATATTAGCACCACCTAATAGCACCAGATAATAGCACCAAATAATATCCCCAAATAATATTACCAAATATTTGGCACCAAATATTCATAATAGCGCCAAATAATAGAGCAAATAATAGTCCCAAATAGTAGATTTAAATATTCATAATAGCGCTATATAATAGCGCCAAATAATAGCGCCATATAATAGCACCAAATATAATAGCACCAGATAATAGCACCAAATAATATCCCCAAATAATAGCACCAAATATTTGTCACCAAATATTCATAATAACTCCAAAAAATAGTGCCAAATAATAGCGCAAATAATAGTGCCAAATAAGAGAGCCAAATATTCAGAATAACACCAAATATTTGGTGCCATATATTCATAGTAGCGCCAAATATTTTTTGGCGCCAAATATTCATAATAGCGCCAATATTTTAACATTCAATATATTTTCAGGGTTATTTTAACATTCAATATAATAGCGCCAAATATATTTTCAGTGTTATTTTAATATTCATAATAGCGCTAATATTTTAATAGCACCAATATTTTAATAGCACCAAAGAATGGTTCCAAATATAATTTGGTGCCAAATAATAGCGCCAATATTTTAACATTCATTAATAGCGCCAAATATTCATAATATTGCCAATATATTAATAGCGACATATAATTGCGCCTAATAATACGCCAAATAATAGAGCCAAATAATTGCGCCAAATAACTGCGCCAAATAATAGCACCAAATAATAGCACCAAATAATAGCACCATATAATAGCGCCAAATATTTTTTGGCACCAAATATTCATAATAGCGCCAAAAAATAGCACCAAATAATAGCGCCAAATAATAGCGCAAACAATAGTGTCAAATAATAGCGCCAATATATTACAAGCGCCAAATAATAGCGCCAATATATTCATAATAGCGCCAATATATTATAGCACCAAATAATAGTGCCAGTATATTCATAATAGTGCCAATATTAGCGCCAGTATATTCATAGCGCCATTTATTCATAATAGCGCCAATATATTTATAGCGCCATATAATTGCATCTAATAATAGCGCCAAATAACAATGCCAAATAATTGCGCCAAATAAAAGAGCCAATATTTTAACATTCATTAACAGCACCAAATATTCATAATAGCGCTAATATATAAATAGTGCCAAATAATTGCGCCTAAAAATAGTGCCAAATATTTGCGCCAAATAACTGCGCCAAATAATAACACCAAATAATACCTCCAAATAATAGTGCCATATAATGGCGCCAAATATTTTTTGGTGCCAAATATTTATAATAGCGCCAAATATTCATAATAGTGCCAAAAAATAACGCCGAAAAATAGCGCCAAAAAATAGCGCCAAATAATAGCACCAATAATAGCGCCAAATAATAGTGCCAATAATAACACCAATATATTCATAGCGCCAAATAATATCACCAATATATTGATAATAGCGCCAAATAATAGCACCAATATATTCATAATAGTGCCAATAATAGCGCCAATAATAGCGCCAATATATTCATAGCTCCATTTATTCATAATAGCGACAATATATTTATAGCGCAAAATAATAGCGCCAAATAATTGCGCCAAATAATTGTGCCTAATAACAGTGCCAAATAATAGCGCCATATAATAGCGCTAAATATTTTTTGGCGCAAAATATATAAATAGCACCAATATATTTCTCCAAATAATTGCGCCAAATAATTGTGCCAAATAATTGCGCCAAATAATTGCGCCTAATAATGGCGCCAAATAATAGCGCCATATAATAGCGCCAAATGGTTTTTGGCGACAAATATTCATAATAGCCCCAAATAATAGCGCCAAATAATAGCGTCAAATAATAGCACCAATAATAGCGTCAAATTATGGCTCTAATATTTGGCGCTATTATTTTGTACCAAATAATAGCACCAATTTTTAAACATTCAATAATAGCCCCAATAAAAGCGCTAATAACAGTCGCAATAATAGAGCCAATAATAGCACCATTATATAGGACCAATAATAGCGCTAATATATTCATAGCGCCATTTAATAGCACCAAATAATAGTGCCATGTAATAGCGCCAAATATTGGCGCCATATAATAGCGCCATATTATAGCACCACTCAATAGCGCCAAATAATAACACCATATAGTAGTGCCAAATATAATAGTGCCAAATAATATCGCCAATATATAGCGCCAATAATATCGCCAATATATTCATAACACCATTTAATAGGGCCAAATAATAGCGCCATATAATAGCGCCAAATATTAGCGCCATATAATAGCGCCATATAATAGCACAAAATAATAGCACCATATAATAGCGCCAAATATAATAGCGCCAAATAATAGCACCAAATAATAACGCCAAATAATTTCACCAAATCATATCACCAAATATTTGGTGCCAAATATTCATAATAGCCCCAAATAATAGCGCCAAATAATAGCGCCAATAATGGCTCCACTAATAGAGAAAAATATTCATAAAAGCAGCAAATATTTTGTGCCATATATTCATAGTAGCGTGAAATATGTTTTGGCACCAAATATTCATAATAGCGCCAAATAATAGCGCCGAATTATAGTGCCAATAAAAGCGCCAAATAATAGCGCTAAATTAATAGTGCCAATAAAAGCGCCAATATTTGGCACCAATATTTGGCCTCAATAATATTTGGCACCGATACTTGGCGCCAATATTTGACACTATTATTTGGTGCCAAATAATAGCGCCAATATTTTGACATTCAATAATAGCGCCAATTTTTTCACATTCAATATATTTTCAGTGTTATTTTAACATTCAATATAATAGCGCCAAATATATTTTTAGTGTTATTTTGATATTCATAATAGCGCCAATATTTTAATAGCGCCAATATTTTAATAGCGCCAATAATAGCACCAAATAATAGCGCCAAATAATAGCGCCAATATTTTAACTTTCATTAATAGCGTTATATATTCCTAATAGCATCAATATATTAATAATGACAAATAATTGCACCTAGTAATAGCGCTAAATAATAGCGCCAATAATTGCACCAATTAACTGCACCAAATAACTGCGCCAAATAATCGCGCCAAATAATATCACCATATAATGGCGCCATATATTTTTTGGTGCAAAATATTCATAAAAGTGCCAAAAAATAGCGCAAAAAAATACAGCCAATATATTCATAATATCACCAATATATAATAGCGCAAGTATATTCGTAATATGGCCAATAATAGCGCCAATAAAAGCCCCAATAATAGAGCCAAGATATTCATAGCTCCATTTATTCATAATAGCGCCAAAATATTTATAGAGTCAAATAATTGCGCCCAATAACTGCACAAAATAATTACGCCAAATAATAACGCCAATATTTTAACAGTCATTAATAGTGCCAATTATTCATAATAGCACCAATATATTAATAGCGACAAATAATTGCGCTAAATAATAGCGCCAAAAAATAGCACCAAATATTTGCGCCAAATAACTGTGCCAAATAACAGTTCCAAATAATAGCGCCAAATAATAGCGCCAATATATTCATAATAGCGCCAATATATAATAGCACCGATATATTCATAATAGTGCAAATAATTGCGCCAATAATAGCGCCAATATATTCATAGTGCCATTTATTAATAATAGCACCAATTTATTTATAGCGCAAAATAATTGCGCCTAATAATAGCACCAAATAATAGCGTCATATAATAGCACCAAATAATTGTGCCAAATAATTGCGAAAAAAAATTGCGCCTAATAACAGTGAAAAATAATAGAGCCATATAATAGCGCCAAATATTTTTTGGCGCACAATATATAAATAACACCAATATATTGCCCCAAATAATTGTGCCAAATAATTACGCAAAATAATTGCACCAAATAATTGCACCAAATAATTTCGCTTAATAATAGCACCAAATAATAGCACCATATAATAGCGTCAAATATTTTTTGGTGCTAAATATTCCTAATAGAGCCAAATAATAGCGCCAAATAAAAGAACCAAATAAAAGCACCAAATAATAGTGCCAATAATAGCGTCAAATTATGGCGCCAATAATCGCGCCAATAATTGGCCCTATTATTTTGCGACAAATAATAGCGCCAATATTTAAACATTCAATAATAGCATCAATAAACATGCCAATAACAGCACCAATAATAGCACCAATAATAGCCCCAATATATAGTGCCAATAATAACACCAATATATTCATAGCGTCATTTAGTAGTGCCAAATAATAGCACCAAATATTAGTGCCATATAATAGATCCATATAATAGCGCCATATAATAACATCAAATAATAGCTCCATATAATAGCGTCAAATATAATAGTGTCAAATAATAGTGCCAATATATATCGCCAATAAAAGCGCTAATATATTCATAGCACCATTTAATATGGCCAAATAACAGCGCCATACAATAGCACCAAATATTTGCACCATATAATAGCGCCATATAATAGCGCCATATAATGGCGCCAAATAATAGCGCCATTTAATAGCGCCAAATATAATCACGCCAAATAATAGCGCCAAATAATATTTCCAAATAATATCACCAAATAATAGTGCCAAATATTTTTCTCCAAATATTCATAATAGCGCCAAATAATAGTGCCAAATAATAGCGCCAAATATTAGATACAAATATTAATAATAGCACCAAATATTTGGAGCCATATATTAATAGTAGTGCCAAATATTTTTTGGCGCCAAATATTCATAATAGCGCCAAATTATAGTGCCAAAAAAAGTGCCAATTAATAGCACCAATAATAGCACCAATATCTGGTGCCAATATTTGGCACCAATAATATTTAACGCCAATATTTGGAACCAATATTTGGCGCTATTATTTGGCACCAAATAATAGCGGCAATATTTTAACATTAAATAATAACGCCAAATATTCATAATAGCGCCAATATTTTAACATTCAATATATTTTCAGTGTTATTTTAACATTCAATATAATAGCGCCAAATATATTTTCAGTGTTATTTTAATATTCATAATAGCGCGAATATTTTAATAGTGCCAATATTTTAATAGTGCCAATAATAGTGCTAAATAATAGCACCAAATAATAGTGCCAAAAAATAGCGCCAAAAAATAGTGCCAATATTTTAACATTCATTAATAGCACCAAATATTCATTATAGCGCCAATATATTAATAGCGGCAGATAATTGCGCCTAATAATAGCGCCAAATAATAGCACCAAATAATTGCACCAAATAATTGCGCCCAATAACGGCGCCAAATAATATAGCCAAATAATAGCGCCATATAATAACGCCAAATATTTTTTCGCACCAAATATTCATAATAGCGCTAAAAAATAACTCCAAAAAATAGCGCCATATGATAGGGCCAATAATAGCGCCAAACAATAGTGCCAATATTAGCGCCAATATATTCATAGCGCCATTTATTCATAATAGCTCCATTTATTCATAATAGCGCCCATATATTTATAGCATAAAATAATTGCACCTACTAATAGCACCAAATAATAGCGCCAAATAATTATGCCAAATAATAGCGCCAATATTTTAACATTCATTAATAGCAACGGATATTCATAATAGCACCAATATATTAATAACGCCAAATAAGTGCGCCTAATATTATTTCCAAATAATAAAGCCAAATAATAGCGCCAAAAAATAGCGCCATATAATAGTGCCATAATATATTTTGGCGCCAAATATTCATATTAGCGCAAAAAAATAGCGCCAAAAAATAGCACCAAAAAATAGCACCAATAATAGCACCAAATAATAGCGTCAATAATAGTGCCAATATATTCATAGCGCCAAATAATAGCACCAATATATAATAGCGCCAAATATTAGTGCCAATATATTCATAATAGTGCCAATAATAGCTCCAATATATTCATAGCGCCATTTATTCATAATAGCCCCAATATATTTATAGCGCAAAATAGTTGCGCCAAATAATTGCGCCAAATAATTGCACCAAATAATTGCGCAAAATAATTGCGCCTAATAACAACTCCAAATAATAGCGCTATATAATACCGCCAAAAATGTTTTGTCGCAAAATATATAAATAGCACCAATATATTGCGCCAAATAATTTCATCAAATAATTGGGCCAAATAATCACACCAATATATAGCACCAATAATAGTGCTGATATATTCATAGCGCCATTTAATAGGGCCAAATAATAGCGCCATATAATAGCGCCAAATATTAGCGCCATATAATAGCGTCATATAATAGCGGCAAATAATAGTGTCATATAATAGCGCCAAATATAATAGCGCCAAATAATAGCGCCATATATTTGGCGCCAAATATTCATAATAGCACAAAATAATAGCACCAATAATAGCGCCAACTAATAGATCAAAATATTCCTAATAGCACAGAATATTTGGCGCCATATATTCATAGTAGCGCCAAATATTTTTTGGCGCCAAATATTCATAATAGCGCCACATAATAGCGCCAATAAAGCACCAAATAATAGCGCCAATATTTGGCACCAATAATATTTGGCGCCAATATTTGGTGCTATTATTTGGCGCCAAATAATAGCACCAATATTTTAACATTCAATAATATCGCCAAATATTTATAATAGCGCCAATATTTTAACATTCAATATATATTCAATGTTATTTTAACATTCAATATAAAAGCACCAAATAAATTTTTAGTGATATATTAATATTCATAATAGCGCTAATATTTTAATAGCACCAATATTTTAATAGCGCCAACAATAGTGCCAAATAAGAGCGCCAAATATTATTTGGCGCCAAATAGTCGTGCCAATATATTCATAGCACCAAATAATAGTGCCAATATATTCATAATAGCGCCAATATATTATTGCGCCAAATAATAGCGCCAGTATATTCATAATAGTGCCAATAATAGTGCAAATTTATTCATAGCACCATTTATTCATAATAGCGCCAATATATTTATAGCGCCAAATAATTGTGCATAATAATAACGCCAAATAATTGTACCAAATAATTGCGCCAATATTTTAACATTCATTAATATCACCAAATATTCATAATAGCGTCAATATATTAATAGCGACAAATAATTGCGCCTAATAATTGCGCCAAATAATTGCGCCAAATATTTGAGCCTAATAACTGCGCCAAATAATAGTGCCATATAGTAGCGCCTAATATTTTTTGGCGCAAAATATATACATATCGCCAATATATAGTGCCAAATAATTGCGCCAAATAATTATGCCAAATACTTGCGCCTAGTAATAGCGCCATATAATAGAGCCAAATATTTTTTGGCGCCAAATATTCATAATAGCGATAAATAATAGCGCCAAATAATACCGAAAAATAACAGCACCAATAATAGCGTCAAATTATGGCGCCAATAATCGCACCAATATTGGGCGCTATTATTTTACGCCAAATAATAGTGCCAATATTTAAACATTAAATAATAGCACCAATAAAAGCGCCAATAAGCGCACCAATAATAGCACCAATATATTCATAGCGCCATTTAATAGCGCCAAATAATAGTGCCATATAATAGCTCCAAATAATAGCGCCATATAATGGCGCCATATAATAGCTCCAAATCATAGCGCCATATGATAGCGCCAAATATAATAGCGCCATATAATAGCGCCAAATATTAGCGCCAGATAATAGCGCCAAATATAATAGCACCACATAATAGCACCAGATAATAGCGCCAAATAATATCGCCAAATAATAGCACCAAATATTTGGCGCCAAATATTCATAATAGTGCCAAATAATAGCGCCAAATAATAACGCAAATAATAGCGCCAAATAATAGAGCCCAATATTCATAATATCCCCAAATATTTGGCACCATATATTCATAGCAGCACCAACTATTTTTTGGCGCCAAATATTCATAATAGCACCAAATAATATTACCAATAAAAGCGCCAAATAATAGTGCCAATAATAGCGTCAATATTTGGCGCCAATATTTGGCACCAATAATATTTGGCGCCAATATTTGATGCCAATATTTGGTGCTATTATTTGGAACCAAATAATAGCGCCAATATTTTAACATTCAATTATGTCGCCAAATATTCATAATAGTGCCTATATTTTAAAATTCAATATATTTTCAGTGTTATTTTAACATTCAGTATAATAGCACCAAATATATTTTCAGTGTTATTTTAATATTCATAATAGCACCAATATTTTAATAGCACCAATGTTTTAATAGCGCCAATAATAGCGCCAAAGAATGGCACCAAATATTATTTGGGGCTAAATAATAGCGCCAAATAATAGCGCCAATATTTTAAGATTCATTAATAGCGCCAAATATTTATAATATTGCCAATATATTAATAGCGGCATATAATTGCGCCTAATAATTGCCCCAAATAATTGCACCCAATAATTGTGCCAAATATTTTCGGCAAATAATCACGCCAAATAATAGCGTCAAATAATAGAGCCATATAATAGCGCCAAATATTTTAGGGCACCAAATATTCATAATAGCACCAAAAAATACCGCTTAAAAATAGCGTCATATAATAGCGCCAATATACTCATAGAGCCAAATAATAGGGCCAATATATTCATAATAGTGCCAATATATAATAGTGCCAAATAATAGCGCCAGTAAATTCATAACAGTGCAAATATTAGAACAACTATATTCATAGCGCCATTTATTCTTAATAGCACCAATATATTTATAGCGCCAAATAATTGTGCCAAATAATAGCGCCAATATTTTAACATTCATTAATAGAGCCAAATATTCATAATAGCGCCTATATATTAATAGCGCCAAATAATTGCGCCTAATATTTGTGCCAAATAACTGCGCCAAATAATAGCGCCAAATAATTGCGCCTAATATTTGTGCCAAATAACTGCGCCAAATAATAGCGCCAAATAATACCGCCAAATAATAGCACCAAATAATACCTCCAAATAATAGCGCCAAATAATACTGCCAAATAATAGCGCAATATAATGGCGCCAAATATTCATAATAGCACCAAAAAATAGCACAAAAAAATAGCGCCAAATAATAGCGCCAATAATAGCGCCAAATAATAGCACCAATAATAGTGTCAATATACTCATAGCGCCAAATAATAACGCCAATATATTTATAATAGCGCCAATTTAAAATAGCGCCAAATAATAGCCCCAATATATTTATAATAGTGCCAATAATAGTGCCAATAATAGTGCCAATATATTCATAGCACAATTTATTCATAATAGTGCCAATATATTTATAGCGCCAAATAATTGTGCCTAATAATATAGCCAAATTATTGCGCCAAATTATTGCACCAAATAATATCACCAATATTTTAAAATTTCATTAATTGCGCAAAATATTCATAATAGCGCCAATATATTAATAGCACCAAATAATTGCGCCTAATAATAGCGCCAAAAATTAGCGCCAAATATATGCGCCAAATATTTGCACCAAATAACTACGCCAAATAATAGCGCCAAATAATACCGCCAAATAATAGTGCCAAATAATAGTGCCATATAATAGTGCCATATAATAGCGCCAAATATTTTTTGGCACCAAATATTCATAATAGTGCCATAAAATAGCTCCAAAAAATAGCGCAAAAAATAGCACCAATAATAGCACCAAATAATAGCACCAATATATTCATAGCGCCAAATAATAGCGCCAATATATTCATAATAGCGCCAATATATAATAGCGTAAAATAATAGCACCAATATATTCATAATAGTGCCAATAATAGTGCCAATAATAGCGCCAATATATTCATAGCGCCATTTATTCATAATAGCACCAATATATTTATTGGGAAAAATAATTGTGCCTAATAATAGCGCCAAATAATAGCGCTAAATAATTGTGCCAAATAATTGCGCCAAATAATTGCACCAAATAAATGCGCCAAATAATTGTGAAAAATAATCGTGCCAAATAAATGCGCCAAATAATTTAGCGCTATTATTTGGTGCTATTATTAGGCACAATTATTTTTCCCAATAAATATATTGGTGCTATTATGAATAAATGGCGCTATGAATATATTAGCGCTATTATTGGCACTATTATTGGCAATATTTGCCGCCGCCGCCGCCCCGGGGGGGGGGGGGGGGGTCGGGCCGGGTCGGCCCGGACCCGGACCCGCCCCCGTTTCGAACCTATTTCGGTCTTTTGGCCATAACTTGAGCCTCGGACCTTCGAATGACGAACCGTCAGTGGCAACGCGATCTTTGGATCGAGACGGTCGTTTCGGTATATCGCACTCAAGGTTTCGGATTACTTTGAGTTCGGCCGGGTTGGTTCGTTCACGAAACCAACCGGGCCTTCGGAGCGGAAACGCTCATATCTTGAGCCACGAACGTCCGATTGACGCGCCGTCATTCGCGTTGTGTTCCTCTTAGTGAGACGGATCTTTTGGCATACTCCGCCCGAGGTTTGGACGCAGGTGGAGTACGGTCGGGCTGGTTTTGCCTTAAAACCCAACCGGGCCCCGGAGACGAAAATGCCAATAACTCTCAGACCGGGCGTCCGATCGACGCGCCGTCTGTTGCGTTGAGTTCCTGTTGTCGATACGGAACTTTTGGATACATCAACTCTGGACTTTGTGACAGTTGATGTATCAGCCTCTTAGCTCGTGGAGCGGACCCTCCGAACGAGCTTGCTATGTGCGGGAACCCTAGTGCTGGCTGCGACTGTGACTACTACTGTTACTGCTACTCCTACTGTGACTGCGACGACGACAGTACAGAGATCCTGTGTGGTTTCGACGACGATGACTACAGCACTCAGCGATCCTACGTGGAACAGTGCTACCGAACCTGTGTGAGCTGAATCTTCTTTTACCTTGAGCGGTGGAGCGCTTGGGTGTAGCGGCGGACCCGTGGTACTTGACAGTGGTGGTGCGCTTGGATGCAACAGCAGACCCTTGGCGGTGGAGCGCTTGGTTGTAGCGGCGGACCCGCGTTTCTCTACGGAGTGTGTGCGCTTGGTTGTAGCGACAGACCCGCGACGGTGGAGACGTGCGTGCGGAGTACGGAGACCGTGTAGATGACTGAGACCTGACGACTGCTTGACCGACTCGACTTGGAGTGAGTCGACTAGCCCAGTGGACGGAGCGCCCAGTAGTTGGCAGCAGACCCACGACGGACGGAGCGCCTGGTAGTTGGCAGCAAACCCGCGGTACTCGACAGGAGGAGTACCTCAGTAGGCTATCTGGGTGAGCGCCCGGTATTTGGCAGCAGACCCTCAGTGGACGGAGCGCCCGGTAGTTGGCAGCAGACCCGCGGTACTCGACAGGAGGAGTACTTCAGCAGTCTTAGGTTAGTGAGCAGTACCTCGGAGTCGTGACAGGACCACTGTACACTTCAGAGATGGGGCTCTTCAACATTTACGGTTTCGGTAATGAAAATCCTGGTTTGAGCTGAGTCAATGATCTTTGTGATTCCTCATGATTGAGATGGGTCGCTTGATAACTTAGGTATATGTATGGGCATATACCTGGGTAATGGTAATCCGTTGATTTCATAAACTTGTTATAACCTGTGTGGATTTACTGTTTACTCTTCTTTGTGGATTGGGTTGTTCTTGGGCTCGGTGTTGGAGCCGAGCGGAAACTAGTGACATAGGTATATGTATGGGCATATACCTAATCATCGTCGGGTGTTACTTCGTGATTGTATCTTCTTGTGGTTTATCATTTGTGGATTTCGGGAGACCTTCGAGGGTCTCGGGGTCCCTATTGAGTATCTTATACTCACCCCTGCACGGGCTATGCCCGCACTTCGTTGTGTTGGTTGCAGACGACGGACAGCGCTGACTGCGGTTGAGGCTAGCGGAGTAGGTCGGTACCCGAAGGAGGACCACTGAGCGGGACGTGCTCGGAGCGGACAGTTGGACCCGAGGAGTTGTGGAGCTATCTGTACCTACCCTTCAGGTAGGATCCGTGGTGGACGATCCAGGAGCTGAGCCATCTGTACCTACCCTTCAGGTAGGAATCGAGGAGGACGTCCCAGGAGCCGCTTGTACTTTCAGTTGCTGTTTTCCCTTTCGAGTTGTACTTTACTTTACAGTTGGGCTTGTATTTCCGGCCCCTTTTCATCAGCACAGTTGTTCTAGTTTTGTGTACTGCTTTTCTTCCGCTTGTTACTCTGAGGTGCTTGTTTACTTTATTAAGGCAATGCCTTCCCTTTTTACTGGGATTTTACACCTTGGTGCTAGTCGCCAGCCCCTGGCCTATGGAAGGCGGGCTTGGGGTAGTCACGGCACGGGCCCCGAGGGCGGGTCGTGACACCGAATGCATTTGGTCGGTTTTCCATATTCTATTTGATGTTTTTCACTTCAAATGACGTCCTTTTGAAACAAAAGACAGACACTTTGAGTGGTGGCAGCCACACCGCGCCTCGGATTGAAGCGGGGTTGAATCGTACACATCACATATGACCCATGGATAGTTGTTCTAATGTATCGACACAATCCTTATGTGTTTGGTCGGTTTTCCGTATGACAGTTGATGTTTTTCAATTAAAATGACGTCCTTTTGAAACAAAAGGCAGACACTTTGAGTGGTGGCGGTCACACCGCACCTCGTATTGAGGTAGGGTTGACTTGTACACATAACATATGACCCATGGATCGTTGTGCTAATGTAGCGACACAATCCGAATGCGTTTGGTTGGTTTTCTGTATGCCAGTTAATGTTTTTCAATTAAAATGACGTACTTTTGAAACAAAAGGCAGACACTTTGAGTGGCGTCTACGACACCACTCCTTGGATTGAGGCGGCGTTGACTCGTACACGTCACATATGACCCATGGATTGTTCTCCTAAAGTTTCAATGGAAACTGAATGCGTTTGGTCAGTTTTCCGTATGTACTTAAATTGTTGTCCATTTTAAGAAAAAGAGGGTCACTTAGAGTGATTCCGGACACACTGTACCTCATATTAAGGAAGGGTTGACTCGTAAATGTCACATATGACCCATGGATCGTTGTGCTAAAGTATAGACTCAATAAAAATGCGTTTGGTCAATTTTGCGTATGCCAGTTGATGTTTTTCATATCAAATTATGTCCTTTTGAAAAAAATACAGACACTTTGAGTGGTAGCGGCCACACCATGCCTCGGATTGAGGCGGGGTTGACTTGTACACATCACATATGACGCATGGATCGTTGTGCCAATGTATCGACATAATTTGAATGCGTTTGGTCGGTTTTTCGTATGCCAGTTGATGTTTTTCAATTAAAATGATGAACTTTTGAAACAAAAGGCAGACACTTTGAGTGGTGCCGGCCACACCGCACCTTGGATTGAGGCAGAGTAGACTCTTACACATCACATATGACCCATGGATCATTCTCCTAATTTTTCAATGGAAACCAAATGCGTTTGGTCAGTTTTCCGTATGTACTTAAATTGTTGTCCATTTTAAGAAAAAGAGAGACACTTAGAGTGATTATGACCACACCATGCCTCAGATTAAGGAGGGGTTGACTCGTAAACATCACATATGACCCATGTATCATTGTTCTAAAGTATAGACACAATCCAAATGCGTTTGGTTGGTTTACCGTATGCCAGTTGATGTTTTTCACTTCAAATGATGTCCTTTTGAAACAAAAGGCAGACACTTTGAGTGGTGGCAGCAACACCGCACCTCAGATTGAGGCGGGGTTGACTCGTACACATCACATATGACCCATGGATTGTTTTTCTACTGTATCGACGCAATCCGAATGCATTTGGTCGGTTTTGCGTATGCCAGTAGATGTTTTTCAATTAAAATGACTTCCTATTGAAACAAAAGGTAGACACTTTGAGTGGTGCCGGCCACACTGTGCCTCGGATTGAGGCAGAGTTGACTCGTAAACGTCACATATGACCCATGGATCATTCTCCTAAGGTTTCAATGGAAACCAAATGCATTTGGACAGTTTTCTGTATGTACTTAAATTGTTTTCCATTTTAATAAAAAGAGAGCCACTCTAAGTGATTTCGGCCACACCGTGCCTCAGATTAAGGCGGGGTTGACTCGTACACGTCACATATGACCCATGTATCGTTTTTCAAAAGTATCGACACAATTCGAATGCTTTTGGTCGGTTTTCCATATGTACTTAAAATGATGTCCATTTTATGAGAATCCTCTGTCTGGGGGGTTGTTTGGGGTCCAAGGAAGAGTGTGGGGGGATGTCCGAGGGGGCTATCTGGGGGGCTCTTCGGGGGGCTGTCTGGGGTCAGGGAGGAGGGGGGATGTGCGGGGGGCTGTCCGGGGGGTGTTTGGGGGGTTGTCCAGAGTCCAAGGAGGAGGGTGGGGGGGCTGTCCGGGGGGGGGGGCTGTTTGGGGGGTTGTCTGGGGTCCAGGGAGGAGGGTGGGGGACTGTCTGGGGGCTGCTCGGGGGCCTGTCCGGGGGCTGTCCGGGGATGTTCGAGGGGTTGTCCGGGGTCCAAGGAAGAGGGTGGGGGGGCTGTCCGGGGGGCTATCTGGGGGGCTGTCCGGGGGGTTGTCCGGGGTCCAGGGAGGAGGGTGGGGGGGGGCTGTCTAGGGGGCTATCTGGGGGGCTGTCCGGTGGGGCTGTCCAGGGTCCAGGGAGGAGGGTGGGGGTTGTCCAGGGTCCTGGAAGGAGGGGAGTTCCCAAACACACAACCACTAAAAGACTAAAACATCCATAAAAATAGATAATATTTAAAAATTACTCAACTCCAATACTATGCTACGAGTCTAGATAAAACCAACAACTAGAATAGATTAATTATCAAATCTTAGTAATATCAGTCAAAAATGTAATGGATCAACTTGTCCCACACCACCATCACCATCATCACCATCATCACCATCATCACCATCACCCTCATCCTCGTCCCCATCATCGTCCTCGCCCTCGCCCTCCTCTTCCTCGCCCTCCTCCTCGCCCTCACCACCCACCTTTCCCTCCTCCTCTCCATCCTCTTCTGCATCAGACTCCTCGCCATCATCATTGTCAAGCTGGACATCCTCCAGACCACCACTAGAACTACCACCTAGTGCACCGTATATAGAACTTATTGACGACATATACTCATCAAAAGCTGGGTTGGCCTCTGCTGGATGTGTAGGACCTAGAACTTCAATGAATTTCATAAACGCACTGTTTGCCCTAGTAGACTGTTCTGCCATCTCTGTGGCCCTTTTCTCAGCCTTTTCTGCCTATGCCCTAACTAGCTGCAGCTTAGTGACACTATATCTCGTACCTGAGGAGGGCGAATACCTCGTCGGGGCTATCCTAGGTTGGCAGCGTACTCTGCCAGAATGCTCCTCTCCCAACACCGGATGTAAGTGATCTGTTGACCCAAAATTGTCTGGTTCTTGAGAATCGAGGGCCTCTAAAGCAGCTTGTTTCAAATATAAATATATCATTAAGTTACAAAATAGATATTAAAAAATAAATTCAACCGATTAAAACTTACAATCTGGTGCTGAGTTGCTTCATTGACGGCACTTCCATCATTTTTCCGTCTACTCGAGCAAAACATTTTTGCCCGAGGCACACTTCCTTCAATATTTTGTATTTGCCTTTACAATGAAATTGAAAACTAAAGTTATATGAAAACTTTAGCAAACTATTAAATAATTGATGAAAAAAAATAAAGTGTAAGTCGTAAAGAAAAATTATAAACAATTGTCATACCTACTTCCTCTCATGACCAGGCATCGTAGTGCGTCCCAGTGTGTGGAGGTATTTTTTTTGCATCAATGTTCCTTTTATTTTTTCCAGATGATTCCTAAATAAAATTTGAAAATGCAACAGATAGTATTAATGAAAAACAGGAAAGTTATTATGTAAATTCCTCAAATGTTATTAATACCTTAAAATGGGTACTCGTCCAATGAGTAATCATCTGAAGATACTACTCTATAGGACAATCATCCACCACTGGTACCTCCTCTAACTCAGTGCCAACTATAGAAACCTAGCCAATATACAACTCATTATTGTAGGCTCTCCAAAGCTCGCCTAAATCCTTTAGATGTTCTGATCGTGCACCGTCACCATCGGGAAAATTAAATCGACGCTGAAATCAAAATATTAATTCATATAAATACAAAAATAATTCATGGCATCAAATAGAACAGATTTTTTTACCCATATCTCTACCCAAGCTCTATCCTTGACCTCATGTGGCAAATTTCTCCATGATAGCGGGCTAACGGGAATGATGTCGGACTATTTGGCAAGTGTCGCCAAAAAACTCCGACATTGCTGCCCTGTTTTCTCAACCATTTGGTTGTCTTAATTATAATCCACCATAACCTGTGTGCAGTGGTTCCACACCAAACACATGCGTGTACGCCCCCTCCCACACCTCCTGTCAGTAGATGTATCTGTCATGAAATAAAAACAAATATTTTATCAAAACATGTTATAATGAAAATAAATATTGCTATAAAAATTTGTTAGGGTTCTATAAATATACCTGTTCCGGTCTGATCGCTGAGCGCCGCTGGATCCATAGAAACTGATGGAACACTCTATAGTGGAACAGGAGTCGAAGATGATGGAATATAGGAGCTCGGAGAGACAGAAGTAGAAGGAAAAGAAGATGGGACACCTATCTAACTGAATGCTGACTGGGGAGTGGGAATCATCAAGGGATGTGAAAATGATGGGCCAGAAGATGCAGAAGGTAGCAAAAACATGGGAGGCCTAAATATCCTGTGTGTCTCTAATGACACACTGAGATCAGATTGTGGGAAGGATGACATGTTAGTGGGAGGGTCGTGGTCTAGTCGGGTACGCGCAGCTGCTCGTCCACCTCTGGTACGAACTCTCCTCGTACCACCGACCAGAGTACTAGGACCAGTACTAGGCTCCTCATCTAATAACTGTCGATGTATAGGTGGATCCTACAATTTTTTTTTAGAAAAACATTAATCACATAACATTATATATTCTTTAAATATATATATATATTTCAAATAAAGTACTCACTATAGGCACTAATGGTGGGACGCCCATCTCCGTCATTCGACGATTGTTCTCCATCATTTTTTCATTCGTCTCTCTTCAATTGGATTCATTTTCTGCTTTTGAAAACAAATATGTAATTAATTAGAAAAATAAAACTAACGTGTAACCCAAAAAACTAAATATATGAGGGAATAGGGGGATTCATAGGTAATTTAGCTATCAATTGTTTTAGAAGAGCTTGAATGGATTTAATAAATCATAAAAGTTGTAATGTTCACCATGTTAGAAATATTGTTTGACTATGTTTGAATACAGTTCAATTCCAAATTAGAAAATGCAATTCAAATAAAACTGCAACCAATAAACATTGAAAATTCACATAATGGTCAATTCAGCTATCGATTGTTTTAGAAGAGGTCAAATAGATTTAATAAATCATACAAGTTGTAATGTTCACCAAGTTAGAAATATTTTTTGACTATGTTTTAATACAGTTAAATTCCAAATTAAAAAATTCAATTCAAATAAAACTGCAACCAATAAACATTGAAAATTCACATAACAGTCAAGTCAACTATCAATTGTTTTAGAAGAGCTTGAATGAATTTAATAAATCATAAAAGTTTTAATGTTCACCAAGTTAGAAATATTGTTTGACTATGTTTGAATATAGTTCAATTCCAAATTATAAATTTAATTCAAATAAAACTGCAACCAATAAACATTGAAAATTCACATAATGGTCAAGTCAGCTATCAATTGTTTTAGAAGATCTTGAATGGATTTAATAAATCATACAAGTTGTAATGTTCACCAAGTTAGAAATATTGTTTGACTATGTTTGAATACAGTTCAATTCCAAATTAGAAAATGCAATTCAAATAAAACTGCAACGAATAAACATTGAAAATTCACATAACGGTCAAGTTAGATAAAACATATTTGTGATCAATACTAAATCAATTTGAATATTACCAACCTTAACAACCCAACTCGTGGTAAACCAAAATAATTGAGAGCATGGATGAATGATTCTATATATTTTCAACCAAAACGTCAAGTTCAGAATCAACTCTGACAATTGAGCTATTTGAGTCATCAAAAGAAATAAATGGATTAGATCTAATGGCACTAGGGACAGTGGCAATTCCATCATCACCATCATAAAAAATATGTCATGGAATTACTTCAACTATGACACCAAATTCAAGTCGAAGTTGGTCTTTGACATAAAAAACTTGTTTATCCATTGATGCCAACACATATGGTTCTTCGGTAGCAAGAGTGCAAGTCATATTAATTACTCGAAATCCACAATAATCAATAAATGTTTCATGTCTCGTCATCGAATCAAACCAATGGCATTTCATCATTGTGACTCGTCCATGAGAGTAACAATCCAATATTATTATTTTCTCAACAACTCCATAATAACCCACATTTTCAAATCACAGTCTACTATTTGATACACTGGCATACCAATCTGTTGTGGCAGTAACCATAACACCATCATGTTGTGTTCTCATGTTCTTTTCTCATTTAGTGACAATAAATTTGTACCCATTGATAACAATTGATTTACAGTCACAAACCACGGTATTATGACCAAAATCCAAAGCTCTTATTTCCTAACAGACAGAGTAAGCATAAGAACTCAATACCTGCAATATAAATGACTATTAAACTTAATTAAATATTGATATAATTATTTTAAACATTAATTATTTAATACCTTCAATTTTAACCAAGCAGAAAACTCTTTTCTATGCAAAGTCACTCTCCTTCTCAAAGATAGTGAACAATGCTTCCTATTTATCATTGCTTTATGTTCCCTGTAGATAAAAAATATGAATAGTTTAACAGATATATATGTAAGATATACATAATCTATTTACTTACCTGATATAGTCATCGAACCAATCACAGTTGAACAAAACTGTGCGATGTACCATCTCCCGCTCTTCATGGCTTAATGTCTTCAATGTATATGATCCAAGAATTACTCCTGTTTGAGGAAGTGATGGAAAAATGGGTTTAATTTGCTCATACTATTCTTCTTCATTTCTCATTGGTCTGTTCAATCTTGTAGTAAGATCAGACAAATACATCGAGCAGAAAACCATACATTCTTGAGCCAAGTAACCGTTCATGATAGAACCTTCGGGATGATTTATGTTTCGGACATAAGACTTTAATGTGAACATATTGATTTCAGTTGGATACATCCAACGAAATGAAACCGGTCCTTCGAGAAGTATTTCAGAGGGAATATGGATAGTCAGATGCAGCATGCATGTGAAAAATGATGGAGGAAATATTTTCTCTAACACACACAAAATTAATGGAGCATCTGTCAACATTTAATGCAAGAAAGACTTGGACAAATTCTTAGAAAAAAGATCTCTAAACAAATGGCACAACCGAATAACAACCACCCTTACATTATTGGACAAAAATGACAGAATGCTATTAGAAGCAACTCATGGAGTAGAACGTGATAATCATGAGTCTTCAAATATTTTAGCTTCAACTCTCTTCTGTTGACCCGTTTAGATATGTTGCTTGAATAGCCATCATGAACTCTAATAGTCTCTAATACTTCTAGAAATTGTTTTTTTCCGTAGCTGTCATCACATAAGAAGCACATGGAAGTTGCCATTTATTTTCACTGATACGCACAGGATGAAATTCTGGTCTGATGCCCCAATCCACCAAGTCACGCCGAGATCGTAAATCAACTTTTGTTTTTCCCTTGAAATTTAGATGAACTGAAAGTAAAATTTCGCATATATTCTTTTCAATATGCATTACGTTTAAGCAAAGACTTAACAAATTGGTTGACCAATAAGGAAAATCATAAAATATTCTCATCTTCCTCCAATTGTAACAGGTTTCAGTGGAAATATTCTTTCTCTTTCTTGATTTCATTTGACTCTTCCCAAACAAAAAACTGAAATCTTTCAATTCATTAAGCACGTCAGTTCCATACATACGCTGAGGTGGATCATCGGACTCTACGGTATTATAAAATCTTCGGTGATTCATTCTATATGGATGATCCTTTGTAAAGAATCGTCGATGTCCCATAAAACTAAAAGTACAAAGATATTTCAGTCTTCTGGATCGTGTATTCTTCATACAAACTGGACATGACAATTTTCACTTCATGCTCCATCCAGACATCATTGCATAAGCTGGAAAATCATTGATCATCCACATAAGCACAACACGCATCTGAAATATGTCTTTCAAACATGCATCGTATGTGCGCACACCCACATACCAAAGAAGTTTCAACACTTTTATTAAAGGTTGAATGTATACATCAATATCAATGTCGGGATCATAAGGACCGGATATGAGTATACTCATTAAAGTGAAAGGTTTTTTCATACACAACCATGAGGGAAGATTATAAATGTGTATAAAAACTGGCCATGTGTTGTGCAACGTATGAATCTGCCCAAATGGATTAAAATTGTCACATGAAAGACCCAGCCTCACATTACGCACGTCAGCTACAAAATCAGGATGTCGAGCATCAAATCTTTTCCATGCAAATCCATCTGCAGGATGAACCAACTCATCATTAGTCTTCTTTCTCTCGGTATCATGCCATCTCATTTTTATTGATATGTCATCAGAAATAAAAAGATTTTGGAGTCTAGAGATCAATGGAAAGTGCCAAATTACTTTTTGTGGAACATGAGATGGTGTTCCATTAGATTTTGACTTCCAGCAGGATGTGCCACATTTTATACAATCATTTTGTTCAGTGGTTTCCTCCCAGAATAAACTGCAATCTTTCGGGAAAGCATGAATTTTGTTTTTCAAAATCCAAGTTCCTCAACTAACTTCCATGCCATATAGTGGTTTGAGGGAATATCTACATCATCTAGAAGTAAATCTTTCAAGAGGGTAAGAATGTAATCGATTGCTGTATTAGAAATCCCATACATAGTTTTCCCATGAAACAATCGGATTAAAAATCCCAGCTTTTTCATTTTATCGCATTGTTGATATACTGGAGTCGTGGTAGCATCATTCAATTTTTTCATCCTATAAATATCATCATTTTCACTAGATGCATCAGCTATACTCATATCTAAGTCGTCTTGAGTCAAAATCCATTCTTTTTCATGATGAAAAATAAACGGAAACCGATCATCTAACGAATTCTCCATTACAGTCCTTTCATTTCGATCATCACCAATTTGAGATTTCATTTTCTCCCCATTGTGATACCACAAAAAGTAGTTTCCTTGAAAACAATTTTTGGTTATGTGGTAGCTGACTTCTTCACGGGTCAACCAAGGTCTACCAACACAATTGGAACATGGGAAGTGTATGCGACCACTATCTGAAGCATTGTGAAATGAAAAATCTATAAATCTCTCCAAATTGTTTTGAAAATCGCTTGAGATCCGATCGGTTTCATACATCCAACTTTTTTCCATTCTGTAAAAAGAATTTATATGTCATTTTGTCATAAACAATTCAATAGGATTGAAATTTAATAGAAAATATATTTAAGTAAATGATAAAGGAAAGAGTTTCTATTTGATCTAGTGAACTATTAAAACAATGTAAAGATATACTAATTAATTCAGTTATGTGTGCCTCGATTAGAGGTGAGATGTGTTTTCTAATTTTTTCATTTATCACATACCAAGAAGACACCATAGATCTAATAAAACATTGTTCAAGATATTACAAAGTGAAGGCTTTTCATGAAAGATGCAGAATGTGTAAGGAGAGTTTTTTAAATAAGTTATTGATTCTAAAAAATGGAAATATTGTTAAAAGTTAGTACATTTCATAACACCCAAACTAAAGTCCACAGAAAGTACCATATCACCCCACTAAAAAAAAGGAAAACCACCTACCACACTACCCCAACCATGTCAATTACCTCAATGAGGGCTTCTATGTCTGTATTTGGGAAGAGGATGAAGGAGTTTAACCTGGATGGGGGAGTTGCAGCCGCTCAGATGGAAGACCTCAGGTTAGGGTTCACCTACGCGGGGGCTTCTGGAAATCGGGGGAAATGTTGAGTTATTTGCTTTTGTGTAATTGGGGGCGGGCTGTCCACGGGGGTGGCAGGGTTGTCCATGGGGTACGGGGTGTCCAGGGGGTAAGCGGGCAGTCCAAGAGGCTGGCAGGGCTATCTAGGGAGGAGGGGGTGTCCCGGGGGTGGGCAGGCTATCCACAGGGGTGGGGGGGGGGGCTATCCAGGGGGTAGAAGGTGACAAGGGGTGGGTGTCCGGGGGGTGGGGGAGTGTCTAGGGAGTGGGCAGGATGTCCACGGGGTTGGGGGGATGTCCAGGGAGTAGGGGGTGTCCAGCGGGTGGGCAGGCTTTCCATGGGGGTGGTGGGGTTGTCCAGGGGGTACAAGGTGTCCAGGGGGTGGGTGGACTGTCTACGAGGGTGGCAGGGCTGTCTAGGGGGTAGGGGGTCCAGGGGGTGGGCGAGCTGTCCACAGGGGTGTGACTGGGAGCTTTGAGATTTAATTGGGTTGTAATTCATGTTATGAAAAACAAAAAATGGGTGTTAAGGATTACAATAATATTTTTTAGTGAAAATCCAATTTGGTAGGATTAGTGACTTGATAACATGATGGTATCAAGTTTGCAATTTGGAAAAAGTTGGGGCATTGGATTCTAAAAGGCTCCCACAACCTTCCAAGTATATATTATTTCTTGAAAAATGTGTTGTGGGAGAAGGAATTCATCATGTATAGTTGATGTCACTTTTAGATCATGTGATGCCTTACTCATCAAGAAGACTAGACAAGAACCAAAACGAAAGAGGCATCAAAACTATTCAAATCTCTGGAAGTGATTAATTCCCTGTGCATATTGGTGAACTATGGAAGTGATGACTTCCCACCTGCACAGCCCCCCCTCCCCACCTCACTCCCAACAGACTCCCCCTGCACAACCTCCCTCCCATCCACCGACTGCACAACCCCCCTCCCCCACCACCTGCACCCCCACTTGCACAACCCCCCCTCCCCCAGCCCCACCTGCACAACCCCCTCCCATCCACCCACTTCACACCCCCCACCTCACCCCCCAACATAATCCCACCTGCCCAGCCCGTCCCCAACCTACACACTCCCCTCCCCCCACCCACTTGCACAACCACCCCCCACCTACACCCCCCACTTGCACAACCCCCCACCCCCACCTGCACATCCCCCCTCCCCCCACCACCACCTGTAAACCCCACCCCACCTTAACCCCAACAGACTCCCACCTGCCCAGCCCACCCCCCCAACCTGAACACTCCCCTCCCCCACCTACTTGCACAACACCCCCTCCACTTTCACCCTCCACTTGAGCCCCCTCCCCCACCCCCACCTGCACAACCCACCCCCACCCCCACCTGTACAACCCCCACCTCACCCACCCAAGACTCTGACCTTCCCAGCCCACTCCCAACCTGCACACTCCCCTCCCCCCCACCCACTTGCACAACAACCCCCCCTCTAATTGCACCCCCACCTGCACAACCCACCCCTCCCCCAGCCCCCACAAGCACAACCAATCCCCACCCCCACCTGTACAACCCCCCCACCTCAACACCCCACCAGAAAACCCACTCCTCCCACCGAAACACCCCACCATCACACCCCCTCCCCCCACCTACTACACCCCCAACACCTCCCACCAGAACAAAAACATAAAACAAAAACAGAACAAAAAATTGATTCACACATGACACCAGAACAAAAACAGAAAACAAATAACAAATCGAATTGAAATTGTTGGGTATACGTATTGTCGAACCTTAGGTTTAAGCCAAAACAAAACAGGAAAGAAAAAAACTAGATGCAAAACATTAAACATAACGTACTACTTACATATTTGACGTGTAGAACAAAACAACCTTGTGATTGAGTATGGATCTGGTGGAATGATTTTCCACACGAGAGAGATCTTAGGTCTCTATTTTAGCAGTTCAATTGTGTGGATGGGTTCTTGGGTTCGCTGGGATTTTAGGGGAAAACTTTTCCAACAGTTTTAACAAACTGTTGGGAAAGGTGAGCTTTACCAACGGTTTACACAAACCGTTGGAAAAGCCTTCCTAAGTCATGGGATTTACCAATGGTTTTGTAAAACCGTTGGTAAAGGGAGAAAATTTTTTAGATTTCCCAATGTTTTCTTCAAACCATTGGGAAATACTTGTTTTATACATCTATGCCAACAGTTCAGCAGAAGCGTTGGCAAACAAGCTTTGGGAAAACCCAACTTCCCAGTAGTGAAATTGCGCCAAATAATTTTGCCAAATAATTGCACCAAATAATCACGCCAATATACGGCGCCAATAATAGGGCCAATATATTCATAGTGCCATTTAATAGGGCCAAATAATAGCGCCATATAATAGCGCCAAATATTAGCGCCAAATATTAGCGCCATATAATAGCGCCATATAATAGCGCTAAATAATTGCGCCATATAATAGCGCCAAATATAATTGCGCCAAATAATAGCACCAATATTTTAACATTCAATAATAGCGCCAAATATTCATAATAGCGCCAATATTTTAACATTCAATATATTTTCAGTGTTATTTTAACATTGAATATAACAATGCCAAATATATTTTCAGTGTTATTTTAATATTCATAATAGCACCAATATTTTGATAGCACCAATATTTTAATAGCGCCAAATAATAGTGCCAAATATTATTTGGCTCCAAATAATAGCACCAAATAATAGCACCAAATAATAGCGCCAAAAAATAACGCCAATATTTTAACATTCATTAATAGTGCCAAATATTCATAATAGCACCAATATATTAATAGCGATAAATAATTACGCCTAATAATACCGCCAAATAATAGCGCCAAATAATAGCGCGAAATAACTGTGCCAAATAACTGCACCAAATACTAGCGCCAAATATTTTTTGGCGCCAAATATTCATAATAGCACCAAAAAATATCGCCAAAAAATAGCGCGAAATAAAAGCGCCAATATATTCATAGCACCAAATAATAATGCCAATATATTCATAATAGCGCCAATATATAATAGTGCCAAATAATAGCACCTATATATTCATAATAGTGCCAAAAATAGCTCCAAAAATAGCACCAATATATTCATAGCGCCATTTATTCATAATAGCGCCAATATATTTATAGCGCCAAATAATTGCACCTATTAATTTCTCCAAATAACTGCTCCAAATAATTGCCCCAAATAATAGTTCCAATATTTTAACATTCATTAATAGTGCCAAATATTCATAATAGCGCCCATATATTAATAGTGCCAAAAAATTCCGCCTAATAATAGCGCCCAATAATTGCTCCAAATAATTGCGCCAAATAATAGCGCCAATATTTTAACATTCATTAATAGCGCCAAATATTTATAATAGTGCCAATATATTAATAGCGCCAAATAATTGCGCCTAATAATAGCGTAAAAAATAGCGCCAAATATTTGGCCAAATAATTGCGCCAAAGAACTGCGCAAAACAATAGTGCCAAATAATAGCGTCATATAATAGCGCCAAATATTTTTTGGTGCCAAATATTCATAATAGAGCCAAATTATTGCGCCAATAAAAGCGCCAATATTTTAACATTCAATAATAGCGCCAAATATTCTTAATAGTGCCAATATTTTAACATTCAATATATTTTCAGTGTTATTTTAACATTCAATATTATAGCACCAAATATATTTTCAGTGTTATTTTAATATTCATAATAGCGCCAATATTTTGATAGCGCCAATAATAGCGTCAAATATTATTTTGCGCCAAATAATAGCGCCAAATAATACCGCCAAATAATAGTGCCAAAAACTAACGCCAATATTTTAACATTCATAAATAGCTCCAAATATTCATTATAGTTCAAATATATTAATAGCGGCAAATAATTGCGCCTAATAATAGCGCCAAATAATAGCGCCAATATAATTGCGCCAAATAATTGCGCCAAATAATAGCGCAAATATATTGCGCCAAATAATTGCGCCTAATAATAGTGCCATATAATAGTGCCATATAATAACGCCAAATATTTTTTGGCACCAAATATTCATAATAGCGCCAAAAAATAGCGCCAAAAAATAGCGTCATATAATAACGCCAATAATAGTGCCAAATAATCGCGCCAATAATAGCGCCAATATATTGAAAGTGCTAAATAATAGCGCCAATATATTCATAATAGCGTCAATATATAATAGCTCCAAATAATAGCATTAGTATATTCATAATAGTGCCAATAATAAATCCAATAATAGCACAACTATATTCATGGCGCCATTTATTCATAATAGCGCCAATATATTTATAACACCAAATAATTGTGCCTAATAATAGCGCCAAATAATTGCGCTAAATAATTGCACCAATATTTTAACATTCATTAATAACACCAAATAATTGCGCCAATATTTTAACATTCATTAATAGCGCCAAATATTGATAACAGCGCCAATATATTAATAGCGCCAAATAATTGCGTCTAATAATAGTGCCAAAAAATAGTGCCAACTATTTGCGCCAAATAACTATGACAAATAATAGCGCCAAATAACAGTGACATATAATAGCGTCAAATATTTTTTGGTGCCAAATATTCATAATAGCGCCAAAAAATAGCGCCCAAAAATAGCGCCAAATAATAGTACCAATAATAGCGTGAAATAATCGCGTTAATAATAGCACCAATATATTCATAGCGCCAAATAATAGCGCCAATATATTCATAATAGCAACAATATATAATAGCACCAAATAATAGCGCCAATATATTCATAATAGTGCCAATAATTATGCCAATAATAGCGCCAATATATTCATAGTGCCATTTATTCATAATAACGCCAATTTATTTATAGCGCAAACTAATTGCGCCTAATAATAGCCCCAAAAAATAGTTCCAAATAATTGCGCCAAATAATTTTTCCAAATAATTGCGTAAAATAATTGCACTTAATAACAGCGCAAAATAATAGCGCCATATAATAGCGCCAAAGATTTTTTGGTGCAAAATTTATAAATAGCACCAATATATTGCGCCAAATAATTGCGCCTAATAATAGCGCCAAATAATAGCGCCAAATTGTTTTGGCGCCAAATATTCATATTAGCGCCAAATAATATCGCCAAATGATAGCACCAAATAATAGAGCCAATAATAACGTCAAATTATGGCGCTAATAATCGCGCTAATATTTGGCACTATTATTTTGTGCCAAATAATAGCGCCAATATTTAAACATTCAATAATAGTGCAAATAAAAGTGCCAATAATAGTGCCAATAATAGCACCAATAATAGCGCCAATACATAGCGCCAATAATAGCGTCAATATATTCATAGCGCAATTTAATAGCGCCAAATAATATGGCCATATAATAGCGCCAAATATTAGCACCATATAATAGCACCAAATAATAGCGCCAAATATAATAGCGCCAAATAATAGCGCCAATATATAGCACCAATAAAATAGCCAATATATTCATAGTTCCATTTAATAGGGCCAAATAACAGCACCATATAATAGCGCCAAATATTAGCCCCATATAATTGCGCCATATAATAGCGCCAAATAATAGCGCCATTTAATAGCGCCAAATATAATAGCCCCAAATAATAGCGCCAAATAATAGTGCCAAATATTTGGCATCACGTATTCATAATAGCGCCAAATAATAGCACCAAATAATAGCGCCAATAATATGACCAAATAATACAGCCAAATATTCATAATAGCGCCAAATATTTGGCAATATATATTCATAGTAGCGCAAAATATTTTTTGGCGCCAAATATTCATAATAGCGCCAAATAATAGTGCCAAATTATAGCGCTAATAAAAGCGCCAATAATAGCGCCAATATTTGGCGCCAATATTTGGCACCAATAATATTTGGTGATAATAAAAGCGCCAATAATAGAGCCAATATTTGGCGCCAATATTTGGCACCAATAATATTTGGCACGAATATTTGGTGTGATTATTTGGCGCAAATAATAGAGCCAATATTTTAACATTTAATAATAGCGCCAAATATTCATAATAGCGCCAATATTTTAACATTCAATATATTTTCAGTGTTATTTTAACATTCAATATAATAGCACCAAATATATTTTCAGTGTTATTTTAATATTCATAATAGCGCTAATATTTTAATAGCGCCGATAATAGCGCCAAATATTATTTGGCGGCAAATAATACCACCAAATAATAGCACCAAAAAATAGCGTCAATATTTTAACATTCATTAATAGCGCCAAATATTTCTAATAGCACCAATATATTAATAGCATCAGATAATTGTGCCTAATAACAGCGTCAAATAATAGCGACAAATAATAGTGCCATATAATAGCGCTAAATATTTTTTGGCGCCAAATATTCATAATAGCACCAAAAAATAGCACAAAAAAATAGCGCCACATAATAGGGCCAATAATAGCCCCAAATAATAGCCCCAATAATAGCGCCAATATATTCATAGCGCCAATCGATTCATAATAGCACCAATATATAATAGCACCAAATAATAGCGCCAGAATATTCATAATAGTGCTAATAATATCGCTAATAATAGCGCCAATATATTCATAGAGCCATTTATTCATAATAGCGCCAATATATTTATAGTGCCAAATAATTGCGGCTAATAATAGCACCAAATAATAGCGCCAAATAATTGAGCCAAATAATTATGCCAAATAATAGCGCTAATATTTTAACATTCATTAATAGCGCCAAATATTCATAATAGCACCAATTTATTAATAGCGCCAAATAAGTGCTCCTAACAATAGCGCCAAATAATATGGCCAAATAATTGCACCAAATATTTGCGCCAAATAACTGCGCCAAATAATAGCGCCATATAATAGTGCCAAATATTTTTTGGCCCCAAATATTCATAATAGTGCCAAATATTCTTAATAGCGCCAATATATTAATAGCGCCAAATAGGTGCGCCTAATAATAGCGCCAAATAATAGGGCCAAATAATTACACCAAATATTTGCACCATATAACTGCGCCAAATAATAGCGCCAAAATAATATCGCCATATAATAACGTCAAATATTTTTTGGCGGCAAATATTCATAATAGCGCAAAAAAATAGCGCCAAAAAATAGCCCAAAAAAATAGTGCCCATAATAGCGCCAAAAATAGCGCCAATAATAGTGCCAATATATTCATAGTGCCAAATAACAGCGCAGATATATAATAGCGCCAAATAATAGCGCCAGTATATTCATAATAGTGCCAATATTAGCGCCAATAATAGTGCCAATATATTCATAGTGCCATTTATTCATAATAGTGCCAATATATTTACAGCGTAAAATAATTGCGCCTAATAATAGCGCCAAATAACAGCACCAAATAATTGCGCCAAATAATTATGCCAAATAATTGCGCAAAATAATTGCGCCTAATAACATATCCAAATAATAGATCCATATAATAGCGCCAAATATTTTTTGGCGCAAAATATATAAATATTGCCAAATACTTTCTCCAAATAATTGCGCCAAATAATTGCACCTAATAATAGCGCCAAAATAATAGCGCCAAATAATAGCACAAATAATAGCGTCAAATTATGGCGCCAATAATCGCGCCAATATTTGGTGCTATTATTTTGCGCCAAATAATAGTGCCAATATTAAAACATTCAATAATAGCGCTAATAAAAGCGTCAATAACTGCATCAATAATAGCGCCAATAATAGCACCAATATATAGCACAAATAATAGCACCAATATATTCATAGCGCCATTTAATAGCTCCAAATAATAGCGCCATATAATAGAGCCAAATATAAGCGCCATATAATAGGGTCATATAATAGCACCATATAATAGCGCCAAATAATAGCACCAAATATAATAGTGCCAAAAAATAGCACCAATATATAGCGCCAATATATTCATAGCTGCATTTAATAGGGCCAAAAAATAGCGCCAAATATTAGCGCCATATAATAGCGCCAAATATTAGCGCTATATAATAGCGTCGTATAATAGCGCCAAATAATAGCGCCAAATAATATCACCAAATATTTGGCGCCAAATATTCATAATAGCGCCAAACAATAACACCAATAATAGCGCCAAATAATAGAGCCAAATATTCATAATAGCGCCAAATATTTGGCGCCATATATTCATAGTAGCATCAAATATTTTTTGCCACCAAATACTTATAATAGCGGTAAATAATAGCACCAAATTATATCACCAATATAAGCGCCAAATAGTAACACCAATAATAGCGCCAATATTTGGAACCAATAATATTTTGCGCCAATATTTGGCGCTATTATTTGGCACCAAACAGTAGCGCCAATATTTTAACATTCAATAATAGCGCCAAATATTCATAATAGCGCCAATATTTTAACATTCAATATATTTTCAGTGTTATTTTAACATTCAATATAATAGTGCCAAATAGATTTTTAGTTTTATTTTAATATTCATAATAGCGCCAATATTTTAATAGCCACAATAACAGCGCCAAATAATAGGACAAAATAATAGCGCCAAAAAATAGCCCCAATATTTTCCCATTAATTAATAGTGCCAAATATTCATAATAGCACCAATATATTAATAGAAGCAAATAAGTACGCCTAATAATAGCGCCAAATAATAGAACCAAATAATTGCGCCAAATATTTTTTGGCGCCAAATATTCCTAATAGCGCCAAAAAATAGCTCCAAAAAATAGCGTCATATAATAGCGCCAATAATAGTGCCAAATAATAGCGCCAATAATAGTCCCAATGTATTCATATCCCCAAATAATAGCGCCAATATATTCATAATAGCGCCAATATATAATAGCACCAAATAATAGTGTCAATATATTCATAATAGTACCAATAATAGGGCCAATATATTCATAACACCATTTATTCATAATAGCGCCAATATATTTATAGCGCAAAATAATTGCGCCTAATAAAAGCGCCAAATAATAGCGCCAAATAATTGCGCCAAATAATTGAGCCAAATAATTGCACCAAATAATTGCGTAAAATAATTGCGCCTAATAACAGCGCCAAATAATAGCACCATATAATAGCCAATTATTTTTTGGCGCAAAATATATAAATAGTGCCAATATATTGCGCCAAATAATGGCGCCAAATAATTGCGCCAAATAATTGCATCTAATAATAGTGCCAAATAATAGAGCAATATAATAGCGCCAAATATTTTTTGGCGCCAAATGTTCATAATAGCGACAAATAATATCGCCAAAAAATAGCACCAAATTATAGCATCAAATTATGGCGCCAATAATCGTGCCAATATTTGGTTCCAATATTTGGCGCTATTATTTTGCGCCAAATAATAGTGCCAATATTTTAATATTTATTAAAAACACCAAATATTCATAATAGCGCCAATATATTAATAGGGTCAAATAATTGTGCCTAATAATAGCGCCAAATAATAGCGCCAAATAACAGCGCCAAATATTTGCGCCAAATAACTGTGCCGAATAACTGTGCCAAATAATACCGCCAAATAATAACGCCATATAATAGCACCAAATATTTTTTTGCGCCAAATATTCATAATAGCGCCAAAAAATATGGCCAAATAATAGCACTAATAATAGCCCCAAATAATAGCACCAATATATTCATAGCGCCAATATATTCATAATAGAGCCAATATATAATAGAGCCAAATAATAGTGCCAATGTATTCATAATAGTGCTAATAATAGCACCAATAATAGCACAAATCAATTCATAGCTCCATTTATTCATAATATCCCCAATATATTTATAGCACAAAATAATAGCGCCAAATAATAGCGCCAAATAATAGCGTCAAATAATTGCGCCAAACAATTGCGCAAAACAATTGCGCCAAACAATTGGTATAGCCTATACCAACTGTTTGGAGAACCGTAGGAAAGTAAGCCATTGGGATAGGTCTATACCAAAGGTTTTTGGAAAACCATTGGTATAGACCTATACCAACGGTTTTGAAAACTGTTGGTATAAGTAATATGAAAATCTATACCAATGGGTCCATAAAACCGTTGGTATTTTTATTTCCAAAAAAAAAACATTCGCTGGGATTTGATCCCAGGACCTCCAGCTTATCATTGAGCGACCTAACCACTAACCTAACATGACTTTTGTGAACATAATTTCATAAATATATATATATGTATTATTATAATTATTTTAAATTTTGATTTATAGAATGTTCTTGTTAAGAGGATCCGATAAAAAATCAAAGGA
Organism: Viscum album; assembly: GCA_963277665.1. NCBI lineage: Eukaryota > Viridiplantae > Streptophyta > Magnoliopsida > Santalales > Viscaceae > Viscum > Viscum album. The sequence goes on from OY728127.1 coordinate 903,781,491, forward strand.
CCTATACCAACGGTTGTCAAACCTGTTAGTATATGTCTCAAGAATTTGGGGGTGATGTTGAAATATTGGGGACTTTTCCCAATGGTTTGGCCAAACCGTTGGGAAAAGTGGCTACAAATTGAACCTTTCCCAACAGTTTGGCCAAACCGTTTGGAAAACCTACCATTTCCCAACAGTTTTGGCAAACCGTTGGGAAAATTGGCCACAAATTGGACCTCTCCCAATGGTTTGGCCAAACCGTTGGGATATCATACCCTTTCCCAATTGTTTTGGAAAACTGTTGGGTAATGTGGCAACAAAGTGGGCTTCCCCAACGGTTTGGCCAAACCGTTGGGAAAGGGGGTATAGAAGTGTTTGGAAAGGTCACATTTCCAGTAGTGTAATTTCACCTTATAACAGTGCCAAATAATAGCACCAAATATTTTTGGCGCAAAATATATAAATTGAGCCAATATATCGTGCCAAATAATTGCGCCAAATAACTGCACCAAATAATTGCGCCAAATAATAGCGCCATATAATAGCACCAAATATTTTTTGGCGCCAAATATTCATAATAGTGCCAAATAATAGCACCAAATAATAGCGCCAATAATAGCGTCAAATTATGGCACCAATAATCGTGCCAATATTTGGCGCCAATATTTGGCCCTATTATTTTGCGCCAAATAATAGCGCCAATATTTAAACATTCAATTAAAGCACCAATAAAAGCACCCATAACAGTACCAAAAAGAGCGCCAATTATAGCGCCAATAATTGCGCCAATATATTCATAGTGCCATTTAATAGCGCCAAATAATAGCGCTATATAATAGCTCCAAATATTGGCGCCATATAATAGCGCCATATAACAGTGCCATATAATAGCGCCAAATAATGGCGCCATATAATAGTGCCAAATATAATAGCGACAAATAATAACACCAATATATAGCGCCAATAGTATCTCCAATATATTCATAGCGCCATTTAATAGGGCCAAATAATAGCGCCATATAATAACACCAAATATTGGCGCCATATAATAGTGTTATATAATAGCGCCAAATAATAGCGTCGTATAATAGCGCCAAATATAATAGCACCAAATATAATAGCGCCAAATAATAGCTCCAAATAATAGAGCCAAATAATTTTTCCAAATAATAGCACCAAATATTTGGTGCCAAATATTCATAATAGTGCCAAATAATAGAGCCAAATATTCATAATAGCGCCAAATAATAGCACCAAATTATAGCGCCAATAAAAGTGCCAAATAATAGCGCCAATAATAGCGCCAATAATTGGCGCCAATAATATTTGGCGCCAATATTTGGCACCAATATTTAGGGCTATTATTTGGTGCCAAATAATAGCACCAATATTTTAACATTCAATAATAGCACAAAATATTCATAATAGTGCCAATATTTTAACCTTCAAAATATTTTCAGTGTTATTTTGACATTCAATATAATATCGCTAAATATATATTCAGTGTTATTTTAATATTCATAATTGTGCCCATATTTTAGCAGGGCCAATATTTTAATAGCGCCAATAATAGCACCAAATAATAGCGTCAAATAATAGCGCCAAATAATAGCGCCAAAAAATAGCACCAATATTTTAACATTCATTAATAGCGCCAAATATTCATTATAGCGCCAATGTATTAATAGCGGCAAATAATAGCGCCAAATATTTTTTGGCACCAAATATTTATAATAGAGCCCAAAAATAGAGCCAAGAAATAGCGTCGTATAATAGTGCCAATAATAACGCCAAATAATAATGCCAATATATTCATAGCGCGAAATAATAGCGCCAATAATTGCGCTAATATATTCATAGCACCAAATAATAGCGCCAATATATTTATAATAGTGCCAATATATAATAGCACCAGTATATTCATAGTGTCATTTATTCATAATAGCACCAATATATTTATAGCGCCAAATAATTGCGCCTAATAATAGTGCCAAATAATAGCGCCAAATAATTGCACCAAATAATTACGCCAAATAATAGCACCAATATTTTAACATTAATTAATGGTGCCAAATATTCATAATAGCAGCAATATATTAATAGCGCAAAATAAGTGCATCTAATAATGGAACCAAATAATAGTGCCAAATATTTGCACCAAATAACTGCGCCAAATAAAAGCTCCAAAGAATAGCGACATATAATAGTGCCAAATATTTTTTGGCAACAAATATTCATAATAGGACCAAAAAATAGAGCCAAAAAATAGCCCCAATAATAGCGCCAAATAATAGCAGCAATAATAGTACCAATATATTCATAGCACCAAATAATAGCACCAATATATAATAGCGCCAAATAATAGCCCCAATATATTCATAATAGTGCCAATAATAGCGCCAATAATAGCGCCAATATATTCATAGTGCCATTTATTCATAATAGGGCCAATATATTTATAGCGCAAAATAATTGCGCCTAATAATAGCGCCAAATATTAGCGCCAAATAGTTGCTGCAAATAGTTGCGCCAAATAATTGCGCCAAATAAGTGCGCAAAATAATTGCTCCTAATAACATCGCCAAATAATAGTGCCATATAATAGCGCCAAATATTTTTTGGCACAAAATATATAAATATCAGCAATAATTGTGCCAAATAATTGCACCAAATAATTGTGCCTAATAATAGCACCAAATAATTGCGCCATATAATAGCGCCAATTTATAATAGAGAAAATAATAGTGCCAAGAATAGCGCCAATATATTCATAACGCCATTTATTCATAATAGCGCCAATATATTTATAGCACAAAATAATTATGCCTAATAATAACGCCGAATAATAGCACAAAATAATTGCGCCAAATAATTGTTCCAAATAATTGTGCCAAATAATTGCGCCTAATAACACCGCCATATAATAGCACCAAATATTTTTTGGCGAAAAATATATAAATAGCGCCAATATATTGCACCAAATAATTGCAGCAAATAATTGCGCCAAATAGTTGTGCCTAATAATAGCACCAAATAATAGCGTCGTATAATAGCGCCAAATGTTTTTTGGCACCAAATATTCAGAATAGCGCCAAATAATAGCGAAAATAATAGCATCAAATTATGGCACCAATAATCACGCCAATATTTTGAGCCAAATAATAGCGCCAATATTTAAACATTCAATAATAGCGCCAAAAAAGCGCCAATAATAGCACCAATAATAGAGCCAATATATAGCGCCAATAATAGCAGCAATATATTCCTAGCACCATTCAATATTACCAAATAATATCGCCATATAATAGCGCCAAATATTAGCGCTATATAATAGCGCCATATAATAGCACCATATAATAGCGTCAAATAATAGCGCCATATAATAGCGCCAAATATAATAGCACCAAATAATCACGTCAATATATAGTTTCAATAATAGCACCAATATATTCATAGTTCCATTTAATAGGGCCAAATAATAGCGCCATATAATTGCGCCAAATATTAGGGCCATATAATAGCACCATATAATAGCGCCAAATAATAGCGCCATATAATAGTGCCAAATATAATAGCACCAAATAATAGCGCTAAATAATAGCGCCAAATTATATAGCCAAATAATAGCGCCAAATATTTGGCACCAAATATTCCTAAAAGCGCCAAATAACAGTGCCAATTATATCGCCCAAAAATAAAGCCAAATATTCATAATAGCGCCAAATATTTGGCGCCATATATTCATAGTAGTGCCAAATATGTTTTGGTTCCAAATATTCATAATTGCGCCAAATAATAAAGCCAAAAAATAGTGCCAATAAAAGCCCCAAATATGAGCACCAAGCACCAATATTTGGCACTTTTATTTGGCGCCAAATAATAGCACCAATATTTTAACATTCAATAATAGCGCCAAATAATCATAATAGCGCCAATATTTCAACATTCAATATATTTTCAGTGTTATTTTAACATTCAATATAATAGTGCCAAATATATTTTCATTGTTATTTTAATATTCATAATAGCGCCAATATTTTAATAGTGCCGATATTTTAATAGCCCCAATAATAGCGCCAAATAAGAGCGCCAAATAATAGCACCAAATAATAGCGCCAAAAAATAGCGCCAAAAAACAGCGCCAATATTTTAACATTCATTAATAGCACCAAATATTCATAATAGAACCAATATATTAATAGCGGAAAATAATTTCACCTAATAATAGTGCCAATTAATATCACCAAATAATTGCACCAAATATTTGCGCCAAATATTTTTTGGCGCCAAATATTCATAATAGCGCCCAAAAATAGCGCCATATAATAGCGTCAATAATAGCGCCAAATAATAGCCCCAATAATAGCGCCAATATATTCATAGCACCAATATATTCATAATAGCGCCAATATACTAATGCGCAAATATATTCATAATAGTGCCAATAATAGTGCCAATATATTCATAGCGCCATTTAATAGCGCCAAATAATAGCACCATAAAATAGAGCCAAATATAAGCGCCATATAATAGCGTCATATAATAGCACCATATAATAGCGCCAAATAATAGCACCAAATATAATAGCGCCAAATAATAGCACCAATATATAGCGCCAATAATAGCGCCAATATATTCATAATTCCATTTAATAAGGCCAAATAATAGCGCCATATAATAGCACTAAATATTAGCGCCATATAATAGCGCCAAATATTAGCGTCATATAATAGCAACAAATAATAGCGCCAAATAATAGCACCAAATAATAGCGCCAAATATAATAGTGCCAAATAATAGCGCCAAATAATAGCACCAAATAATGTCACCAAAAATAGCACCAAATATTTGGCACCAAATATTCATAATAGCGCCAAATAATACCGCAAAATAATAGGGACAAATATTAATAATAGCGCCAAATATTTGGCGACATATATTCATAGTAGCGTCAAATATTTTTTGCCACCAAATATTAATAATAGCGCCAAATAATAGCGCCAAATTATATCGCCAACAAAAGCGCCAAATAATAGCCCCGATAATAGCCCCAATATTTGGTGCCAATATTTGGCACTAATAATATTTGGTGCCAATATTTGGCGCTATTATTTGGTGCCAAATAGTAGCGCCAATATTTTAACATTCAATAATAGTGCCAAAAATTCATAATAGCGCCAATATTTTAACATTAAATATATTTTCAGTGTTATTTTAACATTCAATATAAAAGCGCCAAATAAATTTTTAGTGTTATTTTAATATTCATAATAGCGCCAATATTTTAATAGCACCGATATTTTAATACCGCCAATAATAGCGCCAAATATTATTTCACGCCAAATAATAGTGCCAAATAATAGCACGAAATAATAGCACCAAAAAAATGCCCAAATATTTTCACATTAATTAATAGTGCCAAATATTCATAATAGCGCCAATATATTAATAACGGCAAATAATTGCGCCTAATAATAGCGCCAAATAATAGCGCTAAATAATTGCGCCATATAATAGCGCCAAATATTTTTTGGCACCAAATATTCATAATAGCGCCAAAAAATAGTGTCATATAATAGTGCCAATAATAGCGCCAAATAATAGCACAAATAATATCGCCAATAATAGCGCCAATATATTCATAGAGCCAAATAATAGCACCAATATATTCATAATAGTGCCAATATGTAATAGCCCTAAATAATAGCACCAATATATTCATAATAGTACCAATAATAGTGCCAATAATAGCGCCAATATATTCATAGCGCCATTTATTCATAATAGCGCCAATATATTCATAGCACCATAGTGCCACTATATTTGTAGTGCAAAATAATTTACCCGAATAATAGCGCCAAATAATAGCGCTAAACAATTGTGCCAAATAATTGCGCCCAAAAAATTGCACCAAATAATTGCGCAAAATAATTGCGCCTAATAACAGCGTCAAATAATAGCGCCATATAATATCGCCAAATATTTTTGGCACAAAATATATAAATAGCACCATTATATTGCTCCAAATGATAGCGCCAAATAATTCCGCCAAATAATAGCGCAATTTAATAGCGGCAAATATTTTTTGGCGTGAACTGTTCATAATAGCGACAAATAATAGCGTCAAATTATAGCACCAAATAATAACGCCAATAATAGAGTCAAATTATGGCGCCAATAATCGCGCCAATATATGGCGCCAATATTTGGCGCTATTATTTTGTGCCAAATAATAGCTCCAATATTTTAACATTCATTAATAGCACCCAATATTCATAATAGCGCCAATATATTAATAGCACCAAATAATTTTGCCTAATAATAGCACCAGATAACAGGGCCAAATAATTGTGCCAAACAACTGGGCCAAATAACTGCGCCAGATAATACCTCCAAATAATAGGGCCATATAATAGCGCCAAATATATTTTGGTGCCAAATATTCATAATAAAACAAAAAATAGCGCCAAATAATAGCGCCAATAATAGCTCTAGATAATAGCACTAATAACAGCGCCAATATATCCATAGCGCCAAATAATAGCGCCAATATATTCATAATTGCGCCAATATATAATATCGCCAAATAATAGCGCCAATATATTCATAATAGTGCCAATAATAGCGCCAATAATAGAGCCAATATATTCATAGCTCAATTTATTCATAATAGTGCCAATAAATTTATAGCGCCAAATAATAGCCACTAGTGCAGAAAACATTTTTTACGGAGGTTATTTTTAATTTTTTACGTCAGTTTCTTGCCGACGTTAATACGTGCGACGTTATAAATAAGGTTTTTGACGTCTGTTATTTAAAAACAGACGTCAAAAACATAAAATCGCGATGTTTATCACGTCGGTTATTTTAGAACCGACGTGATAAAGAAAATGGGAAGGGTTTATCACGTCGGTTATTTAACAACTGACGTGATAAAAGGCCTGGAAAATGGTTTATCACGTCGGTTAATAAACAACCGACGTGATAAAAAGGGGCGAGGGGGTTTATCACGTCGGTTCATATAGAACCAACGTGATAAACTGGGGTGAGGGGGGTTTATCACGTCGGTTCTATAAGAACCGACGTGATAAACCGAGGTGAGTGTGGTTTATCACGTCGGTTCATATAAAACCGACGTGAAAAACAGGGGGAGGGGGGTTTATCATGTCGGTTATTATATAACCGTCGTGATAAACTGGAGGGAGGCGGTTTATCACGTCAGTTATTCAATAACCGACATGATAAACCATTGTCCAGGCCGTTTATCACGTTTATTATTCAATAACTGACGTGATAAACCATTCTGCAGGCCCTTTATCACATCGGTTGTTAAATAACCGACATGATAAACCATTCTCCAGGCCTTTTATCAGGTCGGTTTTTAAATAACCGACGTGATAAACCATTCTGCAGGCCTTTTATCACGTCGGTTATTAAATAACTGACGTGATAAACTATTTTCCAAGCATTTTATCACGTCGGTTATTAAATAACCGACGTGATAAACCCAATTTTTTTTAAACAGAATGCAGTCATCTTCTCTCCACCAGAATCAACCAGAAAACAAATCAAGAAATCGTACCACAAAAACAGAAGTACATCAAAATTAAGCATGTACATAGATAACATATAAAACTTACCCCCTAGACAGCATCCACCCTCATTTATACCCCATGGATAGCCCTCCCCCACCCTGTTGGAGCCCTCACCCTCATGTATACCCCCTGGACATCCCTCCCCCACCCCATTGGAGCTCCCACCCTCATGTATACCCCTTGGACAACCCTCCCCCACACCATTGGAGCCCCCACCACACTCCTAGACTGCCCCCGACCCCTGGACACCCCCAAACACCCCTCAACAACCCCCACACACCTGAACAACACCCCCTCACCCCACTTGACAGTCCCCACCACACCCCTGGACAGCCCCAAACCCCCTGGACAACCCCCACCCCTGGATAGCACTCCCACACCCCTGGACCGGCTTCCTACACCCCTGGACATCCCTGCCACCCACCAGGACTGTCCCCCCACCCCACCGGACAACCCTCCCAGACCGCTGGACACCCCCTAACCCCACTGAACACACCCCCACACCCTTGGAACCCCTCCCCCACAGACCCAAATCCATACCAGAAAAACCATCAAAAGTATACCAAAACAAGAAGTAGAGAAAAATTAAACATTCACTTATATAACATTCAAAACTTACACTGTCAACTTCAAAAAAACTAAATCCGACCTAAACAACTACCAAATACACAATTAAAACGACAATATTCAAAAATACATTTTACATTACAAACAACTAAAATTCAATCAAACCGGTAAAATAATTTGACCACTCCAATTGTACGTGTTTGATGTCTTCAGCAGTATAGGGTTGAGGGTCATCAAAAAGCTACAAATGAAAAAGAAGATAGTTAACGTGTATAATGAATAAATCAAATTGAAATATTATGGAAACGTTTAAGAGGAAATCGTACCAGGTCAAAATTCACAACTGTCCCAGTTGTTATTATTTCATACATAAATCTTAACATATAATATCCACATTTGATGAGGCCTTGTTGTTCATGATAATTTTGTTTTGAATGAGTGTAAATTCAATATATTATTTTTATGTAATAAATCAAAAAGTACAAATTATAAATGGAAATTTACCTTCGCATTTACATATTTGATCTTTGCATTTTTTTCTTTGTGCTTTTTCGAAAGTAGACCCATTCACTGTTAGAAAATAATACGAATGGGGTATATTTAAAATTCATTATAATATATAAAACTATTGAGAAATTGAAACATACTTTTCCAATATATTCTTAAATCTTTCCTGCACATCACCATGAACAGAGCATATCCAATAAAGAGCTTTCTCCCTTGGGAAAAAAATCCCTAACATCCAATGATCACTGATAAAAGGAAATTTAATGTTAGTGGTTTTTTATGTTAAAAGATAATTAACTCTTTGAGAGAAATGTGTTTCATACCTCTCACAAAAAGGCATCATCCAACATTGTCTGATTATATTCTTTTCAAATCTTTCAGAAATATAAACCATTCTTTGTTCCTCAGTCAATGCACATGCTTCAGGGGAAATCAATTGCGGGTCCATGAATCTATATACTTCTGTCAGTTCATTCCTCTCACAAATTTTATAAATATACCTAATACAAAACATACATAAGTATACATTTTTAATAAATATAATGCAGAGAAAAGGTGTTAAGACTTACATGGAAAAAATTTGCACCACGTTGATGCCCAACTTATCTCCAGTAACAAGCTCCATGATATCATATTTTGTAATCCCCACACTTATTTCACGTCCACAAACATGATATTCCATTGGAAACTCAAAAAAACCCAACAAAAAATGTTAATATCTTGACAATCTATCAAGACCACTAGAATCTGTATCCAATGTCATAGCCTGTTGTCTTTGTTGTTGTCTATACAGTATTTCCTTACCTTTGAAGTATTCCTGTGAAAAAAAATTGATAAATATAGTAGTTTTCAAATGATAAAACAACTTTAATAAAAAAATAAAATAAAAGATATAACATTCATACCTCTATGGTAATGAGTCGAAGAAGTCTGGATGGACAAACTAAAAAATGGCTGATACTCTGTCCAACTATCAGCACCTCATCTGTAGGTATTGGTACCCTAGCAGATCTATCTATAACATCTTGTACAGTGACCCTCTAATTCTCTACCTCTAATTGTTGCTGATAAACTGTATCTCCTATACAATATACCAACCCGTATTCTACTATATGATGTTGAGAATCATCAACATACAACTCGCAATATGTAGGAAGCTTCGGCGGAGGCGTAGGATAAAAAATGGGGTCCGCAGGCTGAGGTGGGGGAGTAGGAGCTACTGGCGGAGGTGGAGGATAAATAATGGGGTCTGTAGGGGGAGGTGGAGGAGTGGGGGCTACAGTCTGAAATTGTCTTTGCATTTCTGCAAACATAGACTGCACCGACTCTCTAATCTTGTCTTCCATCGTCGCATTAATATTTTGATCTTCAGCCTCAAAGGATTCTATTTTTTTATAAACCCCCTCAATGTTAGAAGTTGAAGAACGTGGAAACACTTTTCTTAACGATACACCTTCCAGATATCCTCTTACACGACCAGGATTTTCGGGCCTTCCCAATAATGAAAATAAAATATCTTCCCTCCCAATAGGTGTAAATGTCCCCTCTGAACTCTGATCCTCAAGAGAGTCCTGTATTAATTAATTGAACATTTCTGTAATGATTTAAACTTATATGAAGAAAAAATTTAACTTAAATAAATTAAATAGATATCTTATAATCCTCTCAGCTACATTTATTGATTCTTCCGAAAGATATTTCCCTTTTTTCCCTTCCGAGCTCTTTTCCATTTTTCATGTCTAGATGGAGGGGATGGAGGGGCCACCTTTCCAGAGCATGAAGAATCAGCTCTTAGTTGTTGAAATTTTTCCGCCATCATTTTTTCTTCCAATAATGTATACCCTCCTCGAGATAAACTATGAGGGTATACATTTTTAGATTGGATCTCATGATGAGCTTTCCTTGTTTTCTGTAATTTAAGAATAATAAATCATTAACAAAACATTAAAAAAATCATTTATATAAGAAAGTTTATAGAAGTTTACATTGCCCTTACCAGAAATGAATCTTTTTTTCTACTTTCAAAAAATTTTCTCCATGTGTCTTCATTTATAAAAGGATATATACGACATGGATTGTCATGACTCTTATGACCATAAATGAAATCAGATGAGAGGGTTGATTTGAAATCCCTCCATCTCCATGTAGCCAACGATAAGCATTTCTTCCTAACTCCTCCAGTGTCAGGAATAACAAATGTCATCTGATAAAGAAGAGGTTAAACATATTATATATACTAGAAACATTAAAATAATGGTCAAACAATGACAAAAGATCTTACCAAAATCTCTCCCACAATTGAGAGATAATCGCTTTATCCACACCTCTCCAATCATCATACAAAATGCTTACTTTGGTCTTAGCCTGAGTTGCAACAAAACTCTTAAAATGTTTTGCATTCAGACCTCTAAGAATATCATCATCATCAAACTCAACTACTATCCTCTGATCCTGCGTACGGGCAAGTGATAATTTTGGTAAACGTGTGCACCCATGTTTACCAACCTTTGAACTCTTTGTCGTAATAGGAGCATGTGAATGTTCATCCCCAAGGGTATGACCAGCAATATGCTCCTCTCCAGAATCATGTGGTTGATCATCTGAATGATTTGTCATTATCCTTCAAATCAAAAAAACAAATGTCAGTTCACAAATATACAAATTCAAATATTTTAATACTACTGTAATCAGAAAATAGAAAAGTTTACTAAGTTACATAATAGTAAACATTGGTAATATGTTAAGCATGTTAAATAATGGTAAAGATGGAAAAGATGGTCAAGATTGTCAAGATGGTAAAAATGGAAAAAATGGTAAACCTGGTAAACATTGTAAACATGGTAAAGTAATTGTCAGTGAACAAATATACAAATTCAAATATTTTAATACTAATGTAATCAGAAAATAGAAAAGTGTACTAAGTTACATAATAGTAAACATTGGTAATATGGTAAGCATCTTAAACAATGGTAAAGATGGCAAAGATGGTCAAGATGGTCAAGATGGTAAAAATGGTAAAAATGGTAAAACTGGTAAACATTGTAAACATGGTAAAGTAATTGTCAGTGAACAAAAATAAGCATTTTAAAATTCATGTAATTGTTATAAACATGATAAAGTAAACTAAAAAAACTTAAAACAAACAAAAACATATACTTATTTTATTTTAAAACATGTTTTAATAAATAAAAAACATACAGTATCTAACATTTATGGAAAAAATAAATGTAAACAAGAAATAAAAATATGTTACCTATAATTTTAGGAATGTACAAATGGATTGTTTTCCCAAATTCCTTCGTCGTGATCGTTCCTTATGGCACAAACTAAGTCTTCAACATGATCGTCATTATGTTCTGTTAATATTTCCATGGAAGTAGGGATCTCACATAAATCAGCATATTCATCAAGTTCATCCTCACCAACATATTGTTTTTTCCCTTGTAAAACAACAGCCCACTGCATATCTGATTGATCTACTACATAACAAATTTGTTTTGCATGTGTTTCCATTATAAAAGAATCATCTGTGTCTTCCAATCTATTCAGATTAACAAGTGTCATTCCAAATTCATCGTGTCTGACACTGGTGTTATCATTAAACCATTTACAGTTAAAAACGTGAACTTTAATTTTAATGTAATCAACCTCCCATATGTCTTCAATCACTCCATAATATGCATTTGATGCAGAAATTGGGTTTTTGTCCTTAGCACTCGAAAAATGCATTGCTTCTACAAACACAAATACACCACTATTCTGAACTGCACTTCTGTTGTCCTGAGATTTTGTATGAAATTTATAACCATTAATTTCATAACCGGACCATGTTATCACATTTAAACATGGACCACCCACAATCCATTTTAATGTCTCTGATACTTCTGATCTACCAAGCAAAGTCTTTTTAATCTATGACATAAAAGTTTTGTTGTGATCATTCAAAATCCACATTTCTTTCTTCTTGGGATGACATTGTTTCAACTCATTAACATGAAATGTGATGTACGGTTGAGAATCAGCTATGTTATTCAAGATGTATGATTCTAACTTCTTCATCTGTTCAGCTGACAATGATTTGACTTTCAAGCTGCGAATCCCTTTTCCCTCATTATTAACTCGTTCATGGAGAGATGGAGGCAAACCTATGTGTTGCGCTGTAACGACCCAAAGTTTCATTAATATAAAATCCATCTTGATCCAGTTAAATGTTTCTTTATGAAAAATGTTTTTATAAGATGTCAACTTCTTTAGTTTTACATTAAGATTTGTGACCGTTACTTTTATAGTTGTTGAACAGTGATCATCTGAGTAGTATAAATATAAGGCTTTAACGAACCCATTTCTACTCAGACAAAGGAAGCGATGGCCTCATCCAGTAGAAATTCCCCTTACAAAGCCCATTTGTCAGAGCTCGGAAAAGAGGTGGCGTCTTCGGGCTTTGCCCTTGACCAAGCCCAAGTTGAGCTTTATCAAGTCAAGCTCGAACGTGATCGTCAACGGGAAAAGTGGAAGTTGATTGAAATTACCACTCGAGCGATGTTATCCGAGCCGCCCCAAGAGTCGGTCACCATCGCACACCTTACCCTTAGGTCTTATGCGGCTATTTTAAGGGGTTATGTAACAAATAAGTAGCACCATGTTCATGTACATTATTTTTTTATATAATAATGAATATAATTTCTAGTCATTTTTGATATATTGTAATTAGTTTTTAAATTACAAATGGTGTTTTTAGTTATTATTTAATTAAGAATTATATTTTATTAAATTAAAGGATTTTTGAATTAAATAATATTTTAATAAAATATTATTATTAATATTAAATTAATTTTTTATTAAGTATAAATGATCTTATAATTTTATGAATGCAATTAAAATTTTTATTAAGGTTTGAAAGCCATTTCTGTCAAAACCCGTGAATTTTTTTATAAATGTCGGTTTTTATTTTAAAAGTGAAAATTCACATATTTATAAAATTACTTAGATAAAATAAATATTATTTTTTGAATCAGGATGTTGAAATTATCCAACGGTTAATGTTTCATAATTTTCTGAGACAGTCAAATTTTTGGGTAAAAATTAAATACCTTTTAAATATATAATGTGTTTTATGACATCATAATGACCCAATGGTGATGTAATAAAATAACATAATCCTTATGTTCGGCCAATATGTGTTTTTTCATTAAAATAATGAGGTTTTGGGTTTGTTTGACTTACTTTTCAAAGCATTAATGGAGCACTCAAGACTTATTCAACACTTTGCCTTTTTAAATTAATTTCCATGGGAGTGTGACTCACCTCCACATAAGCAACCCTAATTTTTTTAATAAGTTAGGACCTTGGCCTTGTAAAATATTGTTTTCCTCTTGCCTTTTCCAGAAACCATGGGCAAATACAATGGGATGGTTTTTGGTTTGGATTATTTTAATATACGGGGTCCCAAACCTAAATAATAAAGAATTATCTCACCTTTCCTATATAAACCCACCCAAGATCACACTTCCTCCTCACTAAAAGCCCTTGTAGTTCGTCCAACCTCTTCCCTAATCTCTCTATAGTCCTCTCAAGGTGCCCCAAGCTCCCAAGAAGCCTCTCACAAGCCTCTCTCTAGCCTTTGGAAGCACACTTCCAAGTAAGGGTTTTTTCATCCTTTCTTATTTTTTCCAATTTTCTTTAAGTTGTATTGCCCTTTTAATTTCAATTATTAATGTTGGGGTATGGTTTCGCACCGCTCCCATACTTCCCTCTTATTGTTTGAATGATGGGAGACCCCTTTCTATATCATTAAAAGCCTCCCATGTACACCCGTTACTATGCCAAAATTTCGAAAGAAACCTTTTTCTCCTCTTTTATATTCAAGCAATACTTTTGTATCATGAATCTAAATTCCTTTTCAATTGTTGGGACATGTATCTATATGACCTACTTACTGACCATTACATGTAAATATGATGAGGAACCCCTTTCTCTCTCATCAACCTTTTTTATGAATTCTTATGTCACGCCGTTACGCTGCCGAAATCACACCGATTTTCTAAGCCAATATCATTGTGTAGTGAATACCATGCCCATTTCTCCATCAAGGGTATTCAACTTTATGCACATTTACTTATTGATTATAAAGTTTCATGTATGAATTCCACATTCCTTTATCGTGGAATAAATTATTATGTTTTATGAATCCATGTTTTATGATCCATGTGGCACACTTATGCATGAAATGAAATGTTTAAGAAGGGTGCACCCTTTATAGTGCTCCAATGCACTGGGTAAAGTATAGTATCATGATACGTCATGTGCAATGAGTGTTGACTCATTCTAATTCAAGTGAAACGAGGGTTTACTCGTTCTTCAAGTGCAATGAGGGTTTACTCATGCTCCATGTGCAATGAGCCTTGGCTCATGATAATTCAATGTTAAGTGTTGTTGCCACATTTCCATGTTATGGTTCTCATGCTTTATCATGCCTTTATGTTCATGTTAGTCTAATGCTCTATTGATGTTCTTATTGCCTAACATGTATTGTACTCTTCATGTTATTCACTGTGTACTCCCTTACTGGGCTTTATAGCACACCCTTTTCTTATGCATGTCCTCAGGTTATCCCATGCAATGCTAAGTACGAAGGAATGTAGTGGTCATGTAAAGGAAGTTTTCAATAAAGATGTTGTATTTCAAGTTTTAATTTTTTATGTAATGATCCTAAGCCCCAAAGACACTAAACCACTCGATCTTCTTTGTTGTATCAAGTGAAGTTTTATGTAATAAAGCATGATTAATTTGTAATAAAAAAGCAGGGTTGTCATATGCGCCGCAGCCAAGTAGCTCGTAAAAAACTCTGCTACCTCCTCAGAAATATACTTTTCAATAATGGAGGTTTCAGGTCGATATATATTTTTAACATACCCCTTTAATATTTTCATATACCTTTCAAAAGGATACTTCCAACGAAGATATATAGGTCCATAAAGCTTTATTTCTCGAACCAGATGAATCATTAAATGCACCATTATATCAAAAAAAAGTTGGAGGAAAATACATTTCCAATTGACAAAGTATAAAAATTTCATCCTTTTCCAAAATGTTCAAAGCATTCACATCAATCGCCTTGTTAAAAATTGAATTTAAAAAATAACACAACTTCATTATAGTCTTTCTGACACAAATGGGCAATATTCCACACAATGGAACTGGTAGAATTTGTTGCATCATGACGTGACAATCATGTGATTTCATACCTATCAACTTCAAGTCCTTCAATGAGACAAAATTTTTTACATTAGAAGAATAACCTTGAGGCACTTTGGTATCATGAAGACACTGATAGAAGCAAATTTTCTCCCTCTTCGATAATGTATGACAAGTCAGGGGAAGAAATGTTCATCTCTTTTAGGAGTGGGAGCTAACTCCAAACGTATTCCCATTGATAGTAAGTCTAATCTTGCATTCAACCCATCTTTAGTCTTTCCTTTAATATCTAACAATGTTCCAATCAAAGAATCACAGATATTATTCTCCACGTGCATGACATCAATATTATGTTTAACTTCATGATACCTCCAATATGGTAGCTCAAAAAAAATTGACCTTTTCTTCCAAATATGTCTATCATTACCATATTTCTCTGTCTTTCCCAATGTCACGTCAAGGTTTTTCACCCTCTCAAAATACAGATCAGGGGATAAATGTTTTGGAGTAGTATCAAATTCTTGGGAGCAATTGAATGCCTTTTTTATTCTTCTATAAGGGTGTTCCATAGGCAAAAACTTTCTATGACCCATGTACACTATTTTCCTCCCATGATGCAATTGACAATAGGACGTCTGTTGTTTGAAAATTGGACATGCTTTATGCCCTTTAACACTGTATCCAGACAAATTTCCATACGCTGGGAAGTCATTTATAGTGAACAGAAGCACTGCATGTAGTTGAAAATATTCCATTTTTTATGAATCATACACCCTAATACCATCAGCCCATAACAGTTTCAAATCATCAATCAACGGTGACAAGTAAACATCAATATCATTACCGGGTTTCTTTGGACCATAGATCATTGTACTCAACATGACATATTTGCGCTTCATACAAACTTCAGGAGAGAGGTTGTAAATTACCTATAAAATTGGCCATGAATCATGTGTGCTACTGAGTGTTCGTTATGTATTCATTCCATCTGTGCGCAACCCTAGTCTGAGATTTCTAATTTCATTTCTAAATGTAGAATACTGCGCATCAATTTTCTTCCATTGTGGACAATCAGATGGATGACGTATTTTTCCATCACAAACCCACTCTTCAGCATGCCATCTTAACCTTTTTGCATCATGTGAATTAGCGAATAAACGTTTGAAACGATTAATTATAGGAAGATACCAAAATACCTTTGAAGGGAGCTTTGTAATCTCTACATCAGCCTCTGATTTTTCTTTCACCTTATACAGTGATGTCCCACATTTAGGACACTCTGACATAAATTCATATTCCTCCCAATATATAATGCAGTCATTCGGACAGGCATGTATTTTCTTGTATCCCAATCCCATCAGGCATAATATTTTTTGTCTTTGTAATGTGAATCTGGAAGATCGTTATCTTTTGGAAGAATGTCTTTCATCAATTGTAGAAGCTCTGTAAAACTTCTGTCACTCCATCCATGCTTTGCCTTCAGGTTAATCAATCATAACACCACCGACAAAACCGTAAAATCTGTACAACCGGGATATAATGGTTTTTCAGCATCACCATATAGACGCACAACTATTGGTTCTATCTCAATTTGTTCTACTACAATATCGCGAATCATTTCTTCAATTCCTTCGGAGTTACCATCTTGCGAATCATCATCATCAGTGACATTCCGTCCAGTTTCACCATGCCAAATCCAAGGGCTGTAACATGGATTAAAACCATGACAAATCTGATGATCTTTTATCTCTCTACTTTTCAACTTCTTCATATTCAAACATTTCAGGTATGGACAGAAAAAAATGTCACTACTTGGAACATTTTGTTTTGCAAATTCCAAAAATGCATCAACACCTTTCTCAAATTCATTGCTCATTTGATGTGCTGTAATCCAACTTCGACTCATTATTACCTATAACAAATATCAAAAAAATATATATATTTTTAAGATAAGACAAATATATGTTTATATGAAAAAATCATAATTTGAATGTAAAACAATTTAAAATATAAAACAAATCTATAGGTATTTAAAAAAATATGCTTGAACATTATTTTTAAATCAAAATATAGTTAGATATAACAGTTTTAAATTTCATTGAATCAAAGAAAACCATGACGCCTACATAGTTTAATATTGATTGCGGTATTGATGTTTTAATATATTAGATAAACAACCTATTTTAAATAGCATGCAGACCTTGATATTTGTCTTTATCACCCTTCGGTGTGACTGGCAAAAAGAGGTCTACCAGCATGTTATTATTTTATCAGCAATTCACTCATTCTTGTTTCTGATGATCGTTAATTGCATTGGCAGGCTAAGAGGGCTGCCCAGCGCATCCAACACTGGTCTGCTTAGAATAACAATAGTCCCACTGATTCGGTTTAATACTTTATTTATGCTTTTTAATCCCATGTAACATATCTTGTGGGGATTTGATTTTGAACTTGGCCTTCAGCTTTAACGGTTATCAATAAAAATAAAACTAAACTAAAAACTCTGTTTATTTTTGGTTTTCAAAATCCAAAAACGAAAACAAAACAACCATGGAAAAAAACTGAATTCCAATTGCAGGAAAAATGTTCAGAAATTCTAAACACCAAGAATTAACAAATATCAACAACAATAGTGAACAGCCAGGCAATTACAAGACTAAACAGTTATTCAAACGAAAACTGCTTGTATTAATTCTCATAAAAACAGAAAACAAAAATCTGTAAAAAAACTAATTCAACCAAAAAAGAACCAAAAAACATAAGAAATAATTTCTAGATTAAGCAACATTTATATCCAGAACCATAAGCATGTTCTAGCACATAAAGTAACCATAACAGTGAGCAATATTAAATAATGTCACCAACAATCAGCATCGATTTACATAAATGCAACATAGTCTGTTATATCAACAAAATATAATTAACCATTTGCAACAACAAAAAATTCCACGAGATTCTCAACATCATTAAATAGAGAAGCATATCTAATGAAAACAAATTACATCAAGAATCGAAACAAAAACGAACGAAATAAATTCGTGGAAGGCTTACTTGAATGTTGTGAGTTGAGATGATAGATCCGAGAGGAGTGAAGAAGATGAACAATGAAGCCAAAATGAGTTTAACATAGGTAGATTGACGTGCCGATTAGGGTTTACCATGCGAGAGAGACGAGTCGGCGGACTGTCAATCGAAAAATCGTAAATGACAGTCCACGGGCTTTAATTTCTTTAAATGTTTTATAACGTCGGTTATTATATAGCCGACGTTATAAACTATTTTTTAAATTTATATCATCGGTTATTTTAAAACCAACGTAATAAAGCTCCCGCGCTTTGGTTTTTTACGCCGGTTATTTTATAACCGACGTAAAAAACGAGATATCTACGTGTTTTTTATGTCGGTTATTTTATAAATGATGTAACCCCCCCCCCCCCCCCCCCGTGCTTTGGTTTTTTACATCGGTTAGAAAATAAGCGACGTAAAAAACACATAGATAACTTGTTTTTTACGTCGGTTATAAGATAACCGACGTAAAAATCCAATGCACGGGGGGTTTTTGATGTTGGTTATTTGGAAACCGACGTAAAAAACCAGATATCTACGCGTTTTTTACGTCTATTATAAGATAACCGATGTAAAAACCCAATGCGCGGGGGGTTTTTTACGTTGGTTATTTGGAAACCGACGTAAAAAACCCGATATCTACGAGTTTTTTACGTCGCTTATCAAATAACAGACGTAAAAAACCAAAGCCCGGGGGGGGGGGTTTACGTCGGTTATAAAATAACCGACGTAAAAAACCCTGTGCATTGATTTTTTACGTCGATTATTTGATAACTGACCTAAAAAACGTGTCGATATCAGGTTTTTTACGTCGGTTTCCAAATAAACGACGTAAAAAACCCCCCGCTCATTGGTTTTTTACGTCGGTTATAAGATAACCGACGTAAAAACCCAACAGGCGCGATTTGTAACGTCAGTTATTAAAATAACCGACGTTAAAAATCTACTCGCCGCATTTTTACATCGGTTATATATAACCGACGTAAAAAATGGTGATGTAAAAAATGTTTTCTGCACTAGTGAGTGCTAAATAATTGCGCCAAACAATTGCGCCAAATAATAGCGCCAAATATTTTTTGGCGCAAAATATATAAATAGCGCCAAAATATTGCACCAAATTATTGTGCCAAATTATTACGCCTAATAATAGTGCCAAATAATAGCGCCATATAATAGCGCCATATATTTTTTGGCGACAAATATTCATAATAGTGCCAAATAATAGCCCCAATAATAGCGTCAAATTATGGCACCAATAACCACGCCATTATTTGGCACCAATATTTGGCGCTATTATTTTGTGCCAAATAATAGCACCAATATTTAAACATTCAATAAAAGCGCCAATAAAAGCGCCCATAACAGCACTAATAATAGCGCCAATTATAGCGCCATTGTATAGCGCCAATAATAGCGCCATTGTATAGTGCCAATAATAGCGCCAATATATTCATAGCGCCATTTAATAGCGCCATATATTAACGCCATATAATAGCGCCATATAATAGCACCAAATATTGGCGCCATATAATAGCGCTATATAATAGCGCCAAATAATAGCGCTATATAATAGTGCCAAATATAATAGGGCAAATAATAGCACCATATAATAGCGCCAAATATTAACACCATATAATAGTGCTATATAATAGCGCCATATAATAGCGCCAAATAATAGCGCCATATAATAGCACCATATATAATAGCGCCAAATAATAGCGCCAAATAATTTCGCCAAATAATAGCACCAAATATTTGGTGTCAAATATTCATAGTAGCGCCAATAATGGCGCCAAATAATAGAGCCAAATATTCATAATAGCACCAAATATTTGGCGCCATATATTCATAGTAGCGCCGAATATTTTTTGGCGCCAAATATTCATTATAGCGCCAAATAATAGTGCCAAATTATAGCGCCAATAAAAGCTCCAAATAATAGCGCCAATATTTGGCGCAAATAATTTTTGGCGCCAATATTTGGCACTATTATTTGGTGCCAAATAATAGCGCCAATATTTTAACATTCAATAATAGTGCCAAATATTCATAATAGTGCCAATATATTTATAGCTCCAAATAATTGCGCCTAATAATAGCGCCAAATAATTACGACAAGTAATTGTGCCAAATAATCATGCCAAATAATAGCACCAATATTTTAACATTCATTAATAGCACCAAATATTCATAATAGCGCCAATATATTAATAGCGCCAAATAAGTGCGCCTAATAATAGCACCAAATAATAGCGCCAAATAATTGCGCCAAATATTTGCACCAAATAACTGTGCCAAATAATACCTCCAAATAATAGCGCCAAATAAAAGCACCATATAATAGTTCCAAATATTTTTTGGCGCCAAATATTCATAATAGCGCCAAAAAATAGCGCCAATAGTAGCGCCAAATAAGAGCGCCAATAATAGCACCAACATATTCCTAACGCCAAAAAATAGCGCCAAATACTAGCGCCAATATATTCATAATATTGCCAATAATGAAGCCAATAATAGCGCCAATATATTCATAGGGCCATTTATTTATAATAGGGCCAATATATTTATAGCGCAAAAATAATTGCGCCTAATAATAGCGACAAATAATTGCGCCAAATAAGTGCGCAAAATAATTGCGCCTAATAACAGCGCCAAATAATAGCACCATATAATAGCGCCAAATATTTTTTGGCACAAAATATATAAATATCACCAAATAATTATGCCAAATAATTGCGCCAAATAATTTCTCCAAATAATTGTGCCTAATAATAGCGCCATATAATAGCGCCAAATATTTTTTGTCACCAAATATTCATAATAACACCAAATATAATAGTGCCAAATAATAAGACCAAATAATAGCGCCAATATATAGCACCAATAATATCCCCAATATATTCATAGCGCCATTTAATAGGCCCAAATAATAGCGCCATATAATAGTACCAAATAATAGCGCTATATAATTGCATAATATAATAGCGCCATATAATAGCGCCAAATAAAAGAGCCATATACTAGCGCCAAATATAATAGCGCCAAATAATAGCACCAAATAATAGTGCCAAATAATTTCTCCAAATAATAGCACCAAATATTTGGTGCCAAATATTCATAATATCGCCAAATAATAGCGCCAATAATAGCGCCAATAATAGCACCAATATATTCATAGCGCCAAATAATAGTACCAATATTTTCATAATAGCGCCAATATATAATTGCGCCTAATAACAGTGCCAAATAATAGCGTCAAATAAATGCACCAAATAATTGCTCCATATAATAGAGCCAAATATTTTTTGGCACCAAATATTCATAATAGCGCTAAAAAATTGCGCCAAATAATAGCGCCAAAATAGCGCCAATAATAGCACCAAATAATAGCACCAATAATAGCACCAATATATTCATAGCGCGAAATAATAGCGCCAATATATTCATAATAGCTCCAATTTATATCAGTGAGAAATAATAGTGCCAATATATTCATAATAGTTCCAATAATAGCGCCAAGAATAGCGCCAATATATTCATAGCACCATTTATTCATAATAACTCCAATATATTTATAGCGCAAAATAATTGCGCCTAATAATAACGCCAAATAATAGCACCAAATAATTGCGCCAAATAATTGCGCCAAATAATTGCGCAAAATAATTGTGCCTAATAACAATGCCAAATAATAGCACCATATAATAGCACCAAATATTTTTGGCATAAAATATATAAATAGCGGCAATATATTGCACCAAATAATTGCGCCAAATAATTTCACCAAATAGTTTCACCTAATAATACCGCCAAATAATAGCGCCAAATATTTTTTGGCTCCAAATATTCATAATAGCGCCAAATAATAGCGCCAATAATAACGTCAAATTATGGCACCAATAATCACGCCAATATTTGGCGCCAATATTTTGAGCCAAATAACAGCGCCAATATTTAAACATTCAACAATAGCGTCAAAAAAAGCACCAATAACAGCACCAATAATAGCGCCAATAATAGCGCCAATATATAGCGCCAATAATAGCTCCAGTATATTCATAGCGCCATTTAATATTACGAAATAATAGCGCCATATAATAGCGCCATATAATAGTGCCATGTAATAGAGCCAAATAATAGTGCTATATAATAGCACCAAATATAATAGCGCCAAATAATCATGCAAATATATAGCTTCAATAATAGCACCAATATATTCATAGCGCCATTTAATAGGGCCAAATAATAGCGCCATATAATAGCGGCAAATATTAGGGCCATATAATCGCACCATATAATAGCGCCACATAATAGCGCCATATAATAGCACCAAATATAATAGCGCCAAATAATAGCGCCAATTAATAGCGCCAAATAATAGCGCCAAATAATATCGCCAAATAATAATGCCAAATATTTGGTGCCAAATATTCATAAAATCGTCAAATAATAGTGCCAATAATAGTGCCAAATAATAGAGCCAAATATTCATAATAGCGCCAAATATTTGGCTCCATATATTAATAGTAGTGCCAAATATTTTTTGGTGCCAAATATTCAAAATAGCGCCAAATAATTGCGCCAATAAAAGTGCCAAATAATAGCGCCAATATTTGGTGCCAATATTTGGAACTAATAATATTTAGTGCCAATATCTGGGGCCAATATTTGGCGCTATCATTTGGTGCCAAATAATAGCACCAAATAATCATAATAGCCCCAATATTTTAACATTCAATATATTTTCTGTGTTATTTTAACATTCAATATAATAGCGCCAAATATATTTTCATTGTTATTTTAATATTCATAACAGCACCAATATTTTAATAGTGCCAATATTTTAATAGCCCAAATAATAGTGCCAAATAAGAGCGCCAAATATTATTTGGCGCCAAATAATAGCGCCAAATAATAGCACCAAAAAACAGCACAAAAAAACAGCACCAATATTTTAACTTCCATTAATAGCGCAAAATATTCATAATAGCGCCAATATATTAATAGCGGCAAATAATTGCGTCCAATAATAGTGCCAATTAATAGCGCCAAATATTTGCGCCAAATTTTTTTTAGCGCCAAATATTCATAATAGCGCAAAAAATAGTGCCATATAATAGCGTCAATAATAGCGCCAAATAATATCCCCAATAATAGCGCCAATATATCCATAGCGCCAAATAATAGCGCCAATATATTCATAATAGTGCCAATATATTATAGCGCTAAATAATAGTGCCAATATATTCATAATAGTGCCAATAATAGCGCCAATATATTCATAGCACCAATATATTCATAGTACCATTTATTCATAATAGCGCCAATATATTTATAGCACCAATTAATTACGTCTAAGAATAGCGCCAAATAATAGCGCCAAATAATTGCACCAAATAATAGCGCCAATATTTTAACATTAATTAATAGCACCAATATATTAATAGCGCCAAATAATTGCGCCTAATATAGCGCCAAATATTTGCGTCAAACAAATGCGCCAAATAATAGCGCCAAATAATAGCTCCATATAATAGGGCCAAATACTTTTTGGTGCCAAATATTCATAATAGTGCCAAAAAATAGCGCCAATAATAGCGCCAAATAATAGCACCAATAATAGCGCCAATATATTCATAGCGCCAAATAATATCGCCAATATATTCATAATAGTGCCAATATATAATTGCGCAAATATATTCATAATAGTGCCAATAATAGCGCCAATATATTCATAGCGCCATTTATTCATAATAACGCCAATATATTTATAGTGAAAAATAATTGCGCCTAATAATAACGTCAAATAATAGTGCCAAATAATTGCCTCAAATAATTGCGCCAAATAATTGCCCAAAATAATTGCGCCTAATAACTGTGCAAAATAATAGCGCCATATAATAGCACCAAATATTTTTTGGCATAAAATATATAAATAGCGCCAATATATTGGGCCAAATAATTGCGCCACATAATTGCGCCAAATAATTGCGCCTAATAATAGTGCCAAATAATAGCTCCATATAATAGCGCCAAATATTTTTTGGTGCCAAATATTCATAACCGCGCCAAATAATTGCGCTAATAATAGTGTCAAATCAGGGTGCCAATAATCACGCTAATATTTGAAGCTATTATTTTGCGCCAAATAATAGCGCCAATATTTAAACATTCAATAATAGTGCCTATAAAAGCACCAATTACAGCACCAATAATAGCGCCAATAATAGCGCCAATATGTTCATAGCGCCATTTAATATCGCCAAATAATAGTGCCATATAATAGCGCCAAATATTGGTGCCATATAATAGCGCCATATAATAGCGCCAAATCATAGCGCCATATAATAGCGCCAAAAATAATAGCGCTAATATATAGCGCCAATAATAGCGCCAATAATAGCGCCAATATATTCATAGCGCCATTTAGTAGGGCCAAATAATAGCGCCATATAATAGCACCAAATATTAGTGCCATATAATAGTGCTATATAATAGCGCCACATAATGGAACCAAATAATAACACCATATAATAGTGCCAAATATAATAGGGCCAAATAATAGCGCTAGATAATAGCTTCAAATAATAGCGCCACATAATATTACAAAATAATAGCACCAAATATTTGGTGCAAAATATTCATAATAGTGCAAAATAATAGCACAAATAATAGCGCTAAATAATAGAACCAAATATTCATAATAGCGCCAAATATTTGGCACCGTATATTCATAGTAGCACCAAATATTTTTTGGCGCCAAAAATTCATAATAGCACCAAATTATAGCACTAATAAAAGCGCCAAATAATTGCACCAATAAGAGCGCCAATATTTGGCGCCAATATTTGGCACCAATAATATTTGGTGCCAATATTTGGCACTACTATTTGGCACCAAATAATGGCGCCAATATTTTAACATTCAATAATAGCGCCAAATATTCATAATAGTGACAATATTTTAACATGCAATATATTTTCAGTGTTATTTTAACATTCAATACAATAGCGCCAAATATATTTTCAATGTTATTTTAATATTCATAATAGCACCAATATTTTAATTGCGCCAAATAATGGCACCAAATATTATTTGGCGCCAAAAAATAGCGCCAAAAAATAGCACCAAATTATAGCGCCAATATTTTAACATTCATTAATAACGCCAAATATTTATAATAGTGCCAATATATTAATAGCGGAAAATAATTGCGCCTAATAATAGTGCCAAATAATAGCGCCGTATAATAGCGCCAAATATTTTTTGGTGCCAAATATTCATAATAGCATCAAAAAATAGCGCAAAAAATAGTGCCATATAATAGCGCCAATAATAGCGCCAAATAATAGCGCCAATAATAGCGTCAATATATTCATAGCACCAAATAATAGCTCCAATATATTCATATTAGCGCCAATATATTCATAATAGTTCCAATATATAATAGCGCCAAATAATAGCGCCAGTATATTCATAATAGTGCCAATATTAGTGCCAATATATTCACAGCTCCATTTATTCATAATAGTGCCAATATATTTATAGCGCCTAATAATTGCATCTAATAATAGCGCCAAATATTTGTGCCAAATAATAGCGGCAATATTTTAACATTCATTAATAGCACCAATATATTAATAGCGCCAAATAATTGTGCCTAATAATAGCACCAAATAATTGCACCAAATTTTTGTGCCAAATTTTTGCACCAAATAACTGCGCCAAATAATACCGCCAAATAATAGCGCCATATAATAGCACCAAATATTTTTTGGTGTTAAATATTCATAATAGCGCCAAGAAATAGCGCCATATAATAGCGCCAAATAATTTCGCCTAATAATAGCGCCAAATAATAGTGGCATATAATAGAACCAAATATTTTTTGGCACCAAATATTGATAATAGTGCCAAATAATAGCGCCAAAATAATTTCTCCAAATAATAGGGCTAATAATAGCATCAAATTATGGCGCCAATAATCTCGCCAATATTTGGCGCTATTATTTTGCGCTAAATAATATCGCCAATATTTAAACATTCAATAATAGTGCCAATAAAAGATCCAACAACAACACCAATAATAGCTCCAATAATAGCGCCAATATATAGCGCCAATAATAGCGCCAATATATTAATAGCGCCAAATAAAAGCGCCATATAATAGCGCCAAATATTAGTGCCCTGTAATAGCGCCATATAATAGCACTATATAATAGCGCCAAATAATAGCGCCATATAATAGTGCCAAATATAATAGCGCCAAATAATAGGGCCAATATATATCGCCAATAATAGTGCCAATATATTCATAGTGTCATTTAATAGGGAAAAATAATAGCACCATATAATAGCGCAAAATATTAGCGTCATATAATAGCGCCAAATATTAGCATCATATAATATTGGCAAATAATAGAGCCATATAATAGCGCCAAATATAATAGTGCCAATTAATAGAGCCAAATAATAGTGCTAAATAATATCGCCAAATAATAGCACAAAATATTTGGTGCCAAATATTCCTAATAGCGCCAAATAATAGCGCCAAATAATAGCGCCAATAATAGCGCGAAATAAAAGAGCCAAATATTCATAATAGTGCTAGATATTTGGCACCATATATTCATAGTAGTGCCAAATATTTTTTGGTGCCAAATATTCATAATAGCGCCAAATAATAGCGCCAAATTATATCGCCAATAAAAGTGCCAATAATAGCGCCAATACTTGGCGCCAATATTTGGAACCAATAATATTTGGCGCTATTATTTGTGCAATGGCCCGGACCCTCCTAGCCCATTACTTTGCCAAAAGTGAGGCTCCACCAAAACAGTGGCACCGTGAGGGTGACACCGGTCACAGTGGAACTGTGACGGTGGCACCGGAAGGGTGAGACCGTGACGGTGACATTGTGACGGTGGCACCCTGAGGGTGAGACCGTGACGGTGACACCGTGACGGTGAGACTGTGACGGTGACAGCGTGACAGTGGAACCGTGACGGTGGCACCGTGAGGGTGACACCGTGAGGGTGACACCGTGACGGTGGCACCGTGAGGGTGACACCGTGACGGTGGCACCGTGAGGGTGACACCGTGAGGGTGCCACCGTGACGGTGGCACCGTGTCCCCTCGCAGAGTACCTGAAATTTTCGCTCCCGCAACGCAAGTATTGACATAAATTAATTATTTTACTCCTTTTAAAACCACTTAATGATCGTAATTAATTCCTGAAAATCCCGAGAAACCTCCTCGATGGGGGATATTAAATAACACCTTAATATCATCGTGTGTAACTACCCAACCGTGTGGTCAACCCACGAACCCCGCTCACGTGGTTTCGCGTTCTTATCTCAACCGTCCACGACCCTTATAACTAAAAAGGGTTCACCTTGGGATTCTTCTTTTCTCGATCACCCTCGGCGAGTACCTTCGTCCAGATGAGCCAGTTTTCGTGCATCGGGCGAGCCGCATCGTTATGCGTATAGTTCCACGCTCGGCCTGAGCGTTGATAGACGAGGCTATTTTTTTCGTTCAGGTGAACCGCATCACTATTCGTGAAGTTCCTCCCCCAGCCTAAGCGTCGATCTTCGATCAACAAGTATAGAATTTCTCCTTCGCCTCACTCTTTTGTGTATCATGCAGGGTGGGCGTGCTTTTGTTTCTATAGAATTGGATAAAACAGAACTAAATAAAGATAATGAACGGATTCTATAGAGAATGAAGGGGGGATGTTATCGTTGATGTTGTTTATATTATGATCATATTTTTGAGTTGTCCTGGCTTACGCCTTCTGAAAATCGAGGCCGTTGGTGGTCGTTGTTTGTGCACTAATTAACCCCTCATAGTGTTCTAAAAGGCTGTTTTTTAATTGTAAACTCCTACTGTGAAAAGTAAATTGGTTAATCACGTATACTCGTCTGAATGAATTGAAAGCACCAAGATCTACCCATCTGTGATAACTCCCTGTTAAAACATGTGGAATTGAAATCATCGAGTGTGTTAAATCTTATAATTCTGAAAATACATGTGCGACCCTGCCTTGTGTCGGTGGTAGTGGTTTGGTTGTTTTTTTTGGTCTGATTGTTGGAGATGTGGGAGGGTATGGGATCCTCTGTTTTTATACTTTCGGTGGTTGTGAGTTTTATGACCGTGTGGTTACCTTTTTTATATCACTAATTGGGGTGGGATCATCTGTTGATGAAAAAAAACCCTTTTGGGGGAGGGGACACGGGGCAGTGTCTCAGGGTTGTCTGGTTCTAGGACTTTGAGGGTTCTCACTTTTCCTTTGTTGTTGTGACTTTACAAGAGAACCAGATGTGGATACTTAAATTGGCGTTTGTCTGGTTTCTTTTACTTGGTTATGCGTATGGTGTTAGTTTCCCAGTAGTGCATGAATTTATTTGAACATTATCACTGAACAAGAAACAAGAATGGGACATATGGGTTTTGTTGGCGAGAGTCATGATTCGGACTTGAGTATTGTTGTGATCTGTAGGTTTTCTGAAGAAAAACCTAGCTTTGGGTGAGTGCTTGTTACCTATATATATACTTGTAGCTTTGTGTTTCTTATTCGTTCCCCACCCAAGTTGATCACTTAGTGCCGAACACCCCCATTTCATGGGGGGGGGTGTTTTTCCCAACACTATTCTTAGTGGCTGGTTATTAGCTTCTTTTCTGCTCCCTTTACCAGATATCCCAAGTATCTTCAAGCAGGATGTGAAGGCCTGAGATCCATTATTAGCCCAAGAACCTTCGGGCGGGGTAGTGTGGTGGTTGGCCAAGTGTGTGCGGAAGGCGGTTTCCCAAGTGTCTTCGGGATGAGGCCCAGGTGTCTTCGGGCGTGGCAGTGGATCTTCTAGCCTAGGTGTCTTCGAGCGTTGTGGTAGTTGTTCTGGCCTAGGTGTTTGCAGGTGTGGTTATGTGTGACAGTTGTGGCCCAGGTGTTTGCGGGCGGGTTTCGGTAGTGGGACTGTGTGTGGTTGTGGCCCAAGTGTGTGCGGGCAGGTGAGGCAGTGGGACTGCGGTGACAGAATGGTGGGATTGGTTCGATGCATAGGATGTCTCAATAACCATTGGGAAAGTGGCGCGGGGTACCCAAACATCGATGTTATCTTATTATATATATACTTTAATTGCGTTATTTGGGGAGTGCGCCTTGGTGAGGTTTGGGTGGATAGTTTACCTTGATAGGTGTTTGGTTTACTCCTTTCCCATGGGACTTTAGTACGTTCCCCCACTTGTGCACGAGAGTCTTTGGTTTTCCCTACTGATTGTACTCGAATACTCACCCAACATATATAAAACTACTTTCTGGTTTCCAGGAGGACTTCGAGGATCGCGCAGGACCATACAATCTCGGACCATTGGGGCAGTTGCAGTTGTTGTTTCGTTTCTTTGGTACATACCTTTGTAGTCACCTTTTGTACTTTGTGGCTTTACATTTGGAACATGCATGTGGGAATGGTTTACTTTTGTCTGTACTTTTCTTTTACCTTGGTGTTGTTGAGTTTCATCATCTTATTTCTCGATCTTATAAAACAAAAAGGGGTAATGCCTTCCATTTGTGAGAAATTTCTATACCCTTAGTGCTAGTCTCCACTCTGGGACCTATTAAAGGCGGGTCTCTGGGGTCATTATCTCTCCTTCAACTTAAAGAAAGAAGGGCCTAGAAATCTGCTGACCCTTCCCTACATTTGTTGAAGGCGGGTCGTGACAGAATGGTATCAGAGCTGATGGTTGAGAGATAGGATGGAGTCTGGAGTTAGGCACAGTGAGGATTGCATGGGATGGTAGGGAAACAGTGTTGGGTGACCTCGGTGCGTGAATTAGGCCAGGGAAGACCGGGTAGGACACGGGATTTTAGGGCCCCCCATGATCCGACACAAGGACTATGGACCTACTGAACGACCAAGTGATGTCGCGCTGATTGCAGGGTAGAGACCCTAGGAAAGGTAAATGAATCATAATTACTTGTGTTCTCGTGTTTATGGGGTGTTTTTGGAATTAATAATAAATGAAAAGTTTAATAAGTTTTAAAGACAATAATCTGCACTACTTGGGCTTAGGCATTCCTTGTTTACCTTGCAGCTATGGCACCTAGAAGGTGACCACGTGTGGTACAGACGATTGAGGCCCCATAGACTACCTTGGCTGATCGGCATAGAGCTGACCGAGAAGAAGAGGACAACCAGTGGCAGAGGAATCTCTGGTCCTTCCAACGACAGACCCTCGAGAAGTATGAGGGCAGCACCTCTGACATGAAGACAGAAGGCT
This sequence comes from Viscum album, assembly GCA_963277665.1. NCBI lineage: Eukaryota > Viridiplantae > Streptophyta > Magnoliopsida > Santalales > Viscaceae > Viscum > Viscum album. The sequence continues at coordinate 903,812,678 of OY728127.1, forward strand.
GGCTAGAGGAGCTAGTGATAGCCTTCGGCCTGATTCGGGCCCCGACCGAGTACTGGGTTCCTCTGGATGTCAGCCAGATGTAGGGAGCGACGCGTCAATGGTGGACTCTTTACCTGGGGGAGAGGAGAGAGGATGAGGTGGCATGGGTTGTTTTCGAGTGGGAGTTCCGGGCGGAATTCCTCTATTCAACGATGAAGGCGGAAAAGAGACAGGAGCTACCCTCCCTCCAAAAGGGGAGTATGTCCGTGAGGGAGCTAGGGATCAAGTTCAAGGACCTCCTACGTTTTGCTCCAGACCGCTTTCCCGATGAGGAGTCTCGGGCATGATGTTTGGAGGAGGCGCTCCGACCCTCCCTCCAGTATGATGTTACCCCCTTTACCCTACCGACGTACTTGGAGGTCCAAAAGAAGGCCAAAGTGGTCGAGAGGATGCATGCTCTAGGAGGTGTGCCACGAGAGGGGATTCAGGTAGGACCATCGAAGGGGAAGGCCGTCAGCACCAGACCTCTAGCATCAGGACCCTCCAGGTTCTGACCGGCAGGGAGCAGGATGAAGCAGTTTCAGTTTCGATCCCCTGGTCCTCGCCCCTTTTCTTTGGGGCCAGGGCCGCGGTGCTTCGTCTGTGGGATCCATGGACATCTTCGGAGTCAGTGCCCAGACCGAGTACAGTACGACGGTGGCGGAAATTCCCAGTGCCCGCCCCAGCAGTAGCTTCCGTCCAGGCCTTTCCAGCAGCAGCATCAGGGACAGCGAGCTCCCGCTCCTCTGAGGGCAGACGTAGGAGGAGAAGGCCGAACTCAGGGCACTCCTCAGGGACCTTGACCAGGGCATGGTTGGGGAGGTGTCTGGCAGATGAGGGGCAGAGGAGCTGGGCGTGGATAGTTCCACGCCGCAGAGGCAGCAGTTCCAGCAGGGCCGGAGGTTGTTCGAGGTACGATCGGTTTGTTTAGTACTCTTGGTTATTCCTTGTTCGATACCGGAGCTTCACACTCCTTTTTTGCACCCAGTCTAGCCTGTTCCTTGGGTTTATATGCCGAGAGACTTCTGGTGCCCCTGGTGTTGATCACACCAATCGGAGTTCAGACCGACTAGTTGTCTGTTTTTCGAGGATGTAGACTAATGATAGGGCCACATCAGTCAGTTTGGGATCTTCTCCTACTACAGATTCAGCCATACGATGTCATCCTATGCATCGACTGGATATTTTCTGTGTGTGCCGTCATCCACTATTTCCGAATAAGGGTTGTGTTCTCAAACTTGGGCGGCAGGCGTGTTACCTTCACCGGCGAATGGAGAAGTCAGAAGGGTAGCAGGCGAGAGGAACCCCTCCTCTCTTTGTTGGCCGAGCTGTCAGTAGGGTCGGTAGATACTGAAAGGGTGGAAGTGCCAGAGATTGTCTGTGTGTTTATGGATGTCTTCCCTGAAGAGGTGACGACTCTACCCCCTCGACATGATATCGAGTTCAAGATAGACCTGCAGCCCGGCGGTAGTCCAATCTCGATGGCTCCTTACCGGATGGCACCTTCTGAGATATGAGTGTTGCGGATTCAGATTGATGATCTGATGAAGAGGGGTTATGTTCGGCCGAGTGAGTCACAGTGGGGTGCTCCAGTATTGTTCGTAAAGAAGGAAGATGGTGGTCTCAGGTTGTGCATAGACTATAGGAGGCTGAATTAGGTGACGATCAAGAATTGCTACCCTCTTTCGAGGATAGACGATCTTTTTGACCAGCTAAAAGGGGAAGGATGGTTCTTGAAGATAGACATGCGGTCTGGGTACCTCCAGCTGAGAGTGAAGGAGAGCGACATCCCGAAGACGACCTTCAGGTGTAGATATGGACACTTCGAGATCGTATTCATGCCATTTTGTGTTACAAACGCCCCGGCTGTGTTCATGGGGCTTATAAACTCCATCTTCCGGGAGTACCTGGATCGGTTTGTATTTGTGTTCATCGACGTCATCCTGATCTATTCGAGATCAGAGGAGGACCATGCAAAGCACCTGAGGACAGTTTTGGAGGTCCTCCGACATCATCATCTCTATGGTAAGTTGTCGAAATGCAAGTTCTGGACACGAGAAGTGCACTTCCTCAGGCACGTGATGTCCGAGCACGGGGTAGCGGTGGACCCATCAAAAGTTGAGGCAGTTATTTCTTGGGAAGCACCCAAGAATGTGGCAGAGGTCCATAGTTTCCTTGGGCTGGAAGGTTACTATCAGAGGTTCGTACCCAACTTCCCCCGAGTAGCAACCCCTTTGACAGCCCTTACCAAGAAAGACTAGGTTTTCGGGTGGAGCGAGCAGTGCGAGTTAGCCTTCAGCTATCTGAAGGAGAATTTGGTTAGTTCCCCAGTGCTGAGATTACTAGAATAAGGGGTAGCTTATGAGGTATTCTGTGATGCTTTAGGACAGGGCCTGGGATGTGTGTTGATGCAGCGACAAGGGGTGATCTCTTATGGGTCCAGGCAGCTATGCCCCCATGAGCGTAATTACGCCCCCCACGACCTAGAGCTTGCAGCGGTCATTTTTGCGCTAAAGTTATGGCGGCACTAACTCATCGGAGAATGCTTTGTGGTCTGCACGGATCACAAAATCATGAGGTAAATCTTCTCCCAGCGGGACTTAAACATGCGACAGTGGAGATGGGTGGAGTTCCTCCAGGATTACGACTTCGAGATCTCTTATACTGAGGGAAAGGGAAATGTACTGGCCGATTCCTTGAACAGGAGGACGCAGAAGAATGCGGTCCAAGAGTCGGAGGATGCCTGGAAGGTGATGGAGGAGTTGGCTACATAACACCTGGATGCGAAGATGGATAGCGGTAGAGGCTACCTATATCAGATGACGGTGCAGTCATCTCTGTTTTAGCAAGTGGATGAGTCTCAGTGGGGAGACTCGGAGTGGGAAGTGATGCGTGACCGAGTTGACCAGGGAAATGCTCCGGTAGGATGGACAGAGGATGGTCAGAACCAGATGCGTTTCCAGAAAATGTTGTTTGTTCCAGGAGTGATGTGCGAAAAGGTTCTCAGTGAGTTCCAAAACTCACCCCTATAGGTACACCTAGGAGTTTCCAAGATGTACCAGGGACTGAAGGGATAGTTTTGGTGGCCCGGAGTTAAGAAAGTAGTGGCAGAGTTTGTGGCCAAGTTCTTAGTGTGTCAGCAAGTGAAGGCTGAACACTGAGTTCCAGGCAGCCTACTGCAGTCCCTAGAAGTCCCCGATTGGAAGTGGGATGGAATCTCAATGGATTTCATCGTGGGAATCCCCAAGGTCCAAGGGGTATACGACGCCATATGGGTGGTAGTGGACAGGCTGATGAAATCAGCTCAGTTTCTGGCGATCGGGGAGTCGAGTACAGTGGATGCTTTGGCGCGTAGGTACGTGGATGAGGTGGTGTGATTGCATGGGATTCCAAGGTCTATAGTCTCGGATAGGGATGCATGATTTACCTCGCAAGTCTGTAGAGGGTTGCAGCATACTTTTGGCACAAAGTTACGCCTTAGCACTGCTTTCCCTCCCCAGACAGATGGGCAGATAGAACATACCATCCAAACCTTGGAAGATAAGCTGTGGGCATGTGTTCGGGGCTCAAGGGGATCATGGATGCGAAACTTTCCCCTGGTAGAGTTCGCCTACAATAATATCTATCACTCTACCATCGGTATGTCCCCATTTGAAGCCTTGTACGGGAGGCCCTGCCGTTCACCTATGTGTTGTGCCAAAGTGGGAGAGGCAGGCATCCTTGGCCCGGAGGTGGTGCAGAGCACGACAGAGAAGGTTTAGCTCATACGGGAAAGGATGAAGGCGGGCCAGGACCGACAGAAGTCGTACTCTGATAGCAGGAGAAGGCCCTTGGAGTTTGAGGTTGGATACCACGTGTTCTTGAAGGTCTCCCCTCGGTGTGGGCAGCGGAGGTTCGGCAAGGGGAGTAAGATTTCTCCCAGGTTCATCGGACCCTTCGAGGTGTTGCGGCGGGTCGGTGAAGTGGCTTATCAGCTAGCATTACCATCGCTGCTACTGAGGATACATTATGTCTTTCATGTGTCCCAGCTCCATCGGTATCTGCACGATGATTCACATGTCCTTGATTGGGGTGAGCTGGACATCGAGGACGAAGTGACTTTTGTGGAGAGACCAGTGACGATCGAGGATCGCAAGGAGAAGGTTCTTCATGGTCGAACCATTCCCTTGGTTCGTGTGTTGTGGAGACATGGTGGGCTTGAGGAGATTACGTGGGAGAGGGAAGCACAGATGTGTACCCAGTACCTAGAGTTGTTTTGAGTTTTGTCCCTTATATTACCTGTTGTGGTAGAACGTTTTGGCTTTTGGCTATGAAATGTGCTGGTGTTCATTCATCTGAATGTGTGCTAAAAGCCCTGGCTCTGGGGGAGGAGAGAACCCACCCCCTAATCAAGAAGCATTAAGGTGGATGCAATTAAACCCGTGCGGGCGAGTTAGTGCTGCCCAAAGCGGATAATATCTTGACATGGGGGAGGAGACTCCCCAACCCACATGCCTGGGATGTTTGGAATGGTATGTTTCTTGGTTCTTGATAGGGAAGTGTTTTTAGTTAGCATGGGTTCACATCTAATAGGTATCTTTTGAGGTGGTTGTTCGGACCCTCTCTTTCCTTCTTAGTTTTTTTTATTCTTGAGGACGAGAATCGTTTAAGAGGTATCTAATGTAATGGCCTGGACCCTCCTGGCCCATTACATTGCCAAAAGTGAGGCTCCACCAAAATAGTGGCACCGTGAGGGTGACACCGGTCATGGTGGAACCGTGACGGTGGCACCATGAGGGGGAGATCGTGATGGTGGCACCATGAGGGTGACACCGTGACAGTGACGGTGGAACCATGATGGTGGCACCATGAGGGTGACACTGTGACGGTGGCACCGTGTCCCCTCGCCAAGTACCTGACTTTTCCGCTCCCGCAACGTAATTTTTTATGTAAATTAATCGTTTTACTCCTTTTAAAATCACTTAAAGCCCGTAATGAATTCCTGAAAATCCCGAGAGACCTCCCCGATGGGGGATATTAAATAACACATTAATATCATCGTGTGTAACTTCCCAACCGAGTGGTCAACCCATGAACCCCGCTCACACAGTTTCGCATTCTTATCTCAACCGTCCGTGGCCCTTATAACTAAAAAGGGTTCACCCTTGGTTTCTTCTTTTCTCGATCACCCTCGGCGAGTACCTTCGTCCTGACGATCTGGTTTTCATGCATCGGGCAAGCCGCATCGTTATGCGTAATGTTCCGCGCTCGGCCTGAGCGTTGATAGACGAGGCAATTTTTTTCATTCAGTTGAACCGCATCGCTATCCATGAATTTCCACCCCCGGCCTAAGCATCGATTTTCAATCAACAAGTAGGGAATTTCTCCTTCGCCTCTCTCTTTTGTGTATCATACGGGGTGGGCGTGCTTTTGTTTCTGTAGAATTGGATAAACGAAACCTAAATAATGATAATAAACGGATTCTATAAAGAATTAAGGGGGGTTTGTGATCGTTGATGTTGTTTATATTATGATCATCTTTCTGCGTTGTGCTGGTTTACGTCTTCTGAAAATTGAGGCCATTGGTGGTCATTGTTTGTGCACTAATGAACCCCTCGTAGTGTTTTAAATGAATGTTTTGTAATTATAAACTCCTACTGTGAAAAGTAAATTGGTTAACCACGTATACTCGGATGAATGAATTGAGAGCACCAAGATCAAACCGTCTGTGATAACACCCGGTTAAAACACATGGACTTTAAATCATGCAGAGTGTTAAATCTTATAAATCTGAAAATACAGGCGCGGACCTGCCTTGTGTCGGTGGTAGTGGTTTTGTTGTTTCTTTTTTTTTGGCTGATTGTTGGAGATGTGGGAGGGGATGGGATCCCCTGTTTTTAGACTTTTGGTGGTTGTGAATTTTAAGACCGGTTGGATACCTTGTTTATATCACGAATTGGGGTGAGATCCTCTGTTGATGAAAAACCCCTTTTTGGGGGAGGGGACACGAGGCAGTGTCTTGGGGTTGTCTGGTTCCAGGACTTCGAGGGTTCTCACTTTTCCTTTGTTGTTTTGACTTTACAAGAGAACTGGGTGTGGATACTTAAATTGAAGTTTGGCTGGTTTCTTTTCCTTGGTTATGATTATGGTGTTATTTGCCCGGTAATGCAAGAATTTATTTGAACATTATCACTGAACATGAAACAAGAATGGGACAAATGGGTTTTGTTGGCAAGATTCATGACTCGGACTTGAGTAATGTTGTGATCTATAGGCTGTCTGAAGAAAAACCTAGCTTTGGGTGAGTTCTTGTTACATATATATATACTTGTAGCTTTGTGTTTCTTATCCGCGCCCCACCAAAGTAGAGCACTTAGTGCCGAACACCCCCATTTCATGGGGGAGGGTGTTTTTTCCCTACACTATTTTTAGTGGATGGTTATTAGCACCTTTTCTGCTCCTTTTCCCGAATAGCCCAAGTATCTTTAGGCAGGCTGTGATGTCCTGAGGTCCATTATTACCCCAAGAACCTTCGGGCAGGGTAGTGTGGTGTATGGCCAGGTGTGTACAACAGACGGTTTCCCAAGTTTCTTCGGGATGAGGCCCAGGTGTCTTCGGGCGTGGCAGTGGATCTTCTAGCCCATGTGTCTTCGGGCGTGGTGGTAGTTGTTCTGTCCTAGGTGTTTGCAGGCGTGGTTACGTGTGACAGTTGTGGCCCAGGTGTTTGCGGGTGGGTTTAGGCAGTGGGAATGCATGTGGTTGTGGCCCAGGTGTGTGAGGGCGAGTGAGGCAGTGGGACTGTAGTGACAGAATGGTGGGATTAGTTCGATGCATAGGATGTCTCAATAACCAGTGGGAAAGAAGCTTGGGGTTCCAAAACATCGATGTGCTCTTATTATATATATACTTGACTTGTGTTATTTGGGGAGTGCACCTTGGTTAGGCTTGGGTGGATAGTTTACCTTGATAGGTGTTTGGTTTACACCTTTTCCATGGGACTTAAGTACGTTCCCCAACTTATGCAAGAGAGTCTTTGGTTTTCCCTACTGAGTGTACTCGTATTATCAACCTACGTATATAAAACTACTTTCAGGATTCTAGGAGGACTTCGGGGATTGTGCAGGACAATACTAGCTCGGACCTTTGGGGCAGTTGCAGTTGCTGTTTCCTTTCTTTGGTACTTACCTTTGTAGTCACCTTTTGTACTTTGTGGCTTTACTTTTGGAACATGCATGTGGGAATGGTTTACTTTTGGCTTTACTTTTCTTTTACCTTGGTGTTGTTGAGTTTCATCATCTTATTTCTCAATCTTATAATACAAAAAGGGGTAATGCCTTCCATTTGTGAGAAATTTCTATACCCTTGGTGCAAGTCGCCACTCCGGGACCTATTGAAGGCGGGTCTCGGGGGTCATTATCTCTCCTTCAACTTAAAGAAGGAAGGGACTGGAAATCTGCTGACCCTTCCCTCCTTTTTGTGAAGGCGGGTCGTGACAATTTGGCGCCAAATAATAGCGCCAATATTTTAACATTCAATAATAGTGCCAAATATTCATAATAGAGCCAATATTTTAACATTCAATATATTTTCAGTGTTATTTTAACATTCAATATAATCGTGCCAAATATATTTTCAGTGTTATTTTAATATTCATAATAGCACCAATATTTTAATAGCGCCAATATTTTAATAGCGCCAATAATAGCGCCAAATAATTGCTCCATATATTATTTTGCGCCAAATAATAGCGCCAAAAAATAGCGCCAATATTTTAACATTAATTAATAGCACCAAATATTCATAATAGCGCCAATATATTAATAGCGGCAAATAATTGCTCCTAATAATAGTGTCAAATAATAGCGCCAAATAAGTGCGCCAAATATTTTCTCCAAATAACTGCGCCAAATAATAGTGCCAAATAATAGCGCCAAATAATAGCGCCAAATATGTTTTGGCGCCAAATATTTATAATAGTGCCAAAAAATAGCGCCAAAAAAATAGCGCCATATAATAGCGCCAATAATAGCACCAAATAATAGCGCCAATATATTCATAGCGCAAATATATAATAGCACCAAATAATTGCACCAATATATTCATAATAGTGCCAACAATAGAGCCAATATAATCATAGCGCTACTTATTCGTAATAGTGCCAATATATTTATAGAGCAAAATAATTGCGCATAATAATAGCGCTAAATAATTGCGCCAAATAATTGCCCAAAATAATTGCACCTAATAACAGCACCAAATAAAAATGCCATATAATAGCGCCAAATATTTTTTGGCACAAAATATATAAATAGCGCCAATATATGGCGCCAAATAATTGCTCCTAATAATAGCGCCAAATAATAGCACCATATAATAGCGCCAAATAATTTTTGGTGCCAAATAATTTTTGGCGCTAAATATTCACAATAGCACCAAATAATAGTGCCAAATAATAGCTCCAATAATAGCAACAAATTATGGCGCCAATAATCGTGCCAATATATGGCACCAATATTTGGCGCCAAATAATAGCGCCAATATTTAAACATTCAATAATAGCGCCAATAAAGGCACAAATAACAACACCAATAATAGCGCCAATAATAGAGCCAATAATAGCATCAATAATAGCGCCAATATATTCATAGCGCCATTTAATAGCGCCAAATAATAGCACCATATAATAGCGCCAAATATTAGCATCATATAATAGCGCCATATAATAGCGCAAAATAATAGCGTCATATAATAGCGCCAAATATAATAGCGCCCAATAATCACGCCAATATATAGCACCAATAATAGTGCCAAAATATTCATAGCGCCATTTAATAGCGCCAAATAATAGGGCCATATAATAGTGCCAAATAATAGAGCCATATAATATCGCCAAATAATAGCACCAAATATTTCATGCCAAATATTCAGAATAGTGCCAAATAATAGTGCCAATAATAACGCCAAATAATAGATCCAAATATTCATAATAGCGCCAAATATTTGGCACCATATATTCATAGTAGCGCCAAATATTTTTAGGCGCCAAATATTCATAATAGCGCTAAATAATAGTGCCAAATTATAGCGCCAATATTTGGCAGCAATATTTGGCACCAATAATTCGCGCCAATATTTGGTGCTATTATTTGGCGCCAAATAATAGAGCCAATATTTTGAAATTCAATAATAGCGCCAAATATTAATAATAGCGCCAATATTTTAACATTCAATATATTTTCAGTGTTATTTTATCATTCAATATAAGAGTGCCAAATTTATTTTCAGTGTTATTTTAATATTCCTAATAGCGCCAATATTTTAATAGCACCAATATTTTAATAGCGCCAATAATAGCGCCAAATATTATTTCTCGCCAAATAACAGCGCCAAATAATAGCACCAAAAAATAGCCCAAATATTTTCACATTAATTAATAGCGCCAAATATTAATAATAGCACCAATATATTAATAGCGGCAAATAATTGTGCCTAATAATAGCACCAAATAATTGCGCCAAATAATTGCGCCATATAATAGTGCCAAATATTTTTTGGCACCTAATATTCATAATAGCGCCAAAAAATAGCGTCATATAATAGTGCCAATAATCGCGCCAATAATATCGCCAATAATACTGCCAATATATTCATAGCGCCAAATAATAGCACCAATATATTCATAATAGCGTCAATATATAATAGCCTCAAATAATAGCACCAATATAATCATAATAGTACCAATAATAGCGCCAATAATAGCGCCAATATATTCATAGCACCATTTATTCATAATAGCACCAATATATTCATAGCACCATTTATTTATAATAGCGCCTCTATATTTATTGCGCAAAATAATTGCGCCTAATAATAGCACCAAATAATAGCGGTAAAAAATTGCGCCAAATAATTGCACCAAACAATTGCGCCAAATAATTGTGCCTAATAACAACGCCAAATAATAGCGCCATATAGTAGCGCCAAATATTTTTTGGCACAAAATATATAAATAGCACCAATATATTGCTCCAAATAATAGCACCAAATAATAGCGCCAAATAATTGCGCCAAATAATAGCGCAATATAATAGCGCCAAATATTTTTTGGCACCAAATGTTCATAATAGAGACAAATAATAGCACCAAATAATAGCCCCAAATAATAGCTTCAATAATAGCATCAAATTATGGTACCAATATTTGGCGCTATTATTTTGTTCCAAATAATAGCGCCAAATAATAGCACCAAACAACTGGGCCAAATAACTGTACCAAATAATACCCCCAAATAATAGCACCAATATATTCATAATAGTACCAATTATAGCGGCAATAATAGCGCCAATATATTCATAGCGCCATTTATTCATAATAGCGTCAATATATTCATAGAACCATTTATTTATAATAGCGCCACTATATTTATAGCGCAAAATAATTGCACCTAATAATAGCACCAAATAATAGCGCTAAACAATTGCGCCAAATAATTGTGCCAAACAATTGCGCCAAATAATTGCGCAAAATAATTGCGCCTAATAACAGCGTCACATAATAGCGCCATATAGTAGCGCCAAATATTTTTTGGCACAAAATATATAAATAGCACCAATATATTGCTCCAAATAATAGCACCAAATAATTGCGCCAAATAATTGCCCCAAATAATAGCGCAATATAATAGCGCCAAATATTTTTTGGCACCAAATGGTCATAATAGCGACAAATAATAGCGCCAAATAATAACCCCAAATAATAGCTTCAATAATAGCGTCAAATTATGGCGCCAATATTTGGCGCTATTATTTTGTGCCAAATAATAACGCCAAATAATTGCGCCAAACAACTGGGCCAAATAACTGCGCCAAATAATACCGCCAAATAATAGCACCAAATATATTTTGGTGCCAAATATTCATAATAGTGCAAAAAAATAGCGCCAAATAATAGCGCCAATAATAACGCCAAATAATAGCGCCAATAACAGCACCAATATATTCATAGCGCCAAATAATAGCGCCAAATAAGAGCACCAAATACTATTTGGCGCCAAATAATAATGCCAAATAATAGCGCCCAAAAATAGCACCAAAACATTGCACCAAAATTTTAACCTTCATTAATAGCGTCAAATATTCATAACAGCGCCAATATATTAATAGCGGCATGTAATTGTGACTAATAATAGCGCCAAATATTTGCATCAAATATTTTTTGGCACCAAATATTCATAATAACACCAAAAAATAGCGCCTAAAAATAGCACCATATAATAGTTCCAATCATAACGCCAAATATTAGTGCAAATATATTCATAGCGCCAAATAATAGCGACAATATATTCATAATAGATCCAATATGTTATGGCGCCAAATAATAGAGCTAGTATATTCATAATAGTGCCAATAATAGCGCCAATAACAGCGCAAATATTTTCATAGTGCCATTTATTCATAATAGCGCCAATATATTTATAGCGCCAAATAAATTTGTCTAATAATAGAGCCAAATAATTGTGCAAAATGAAAGTGCCAATATTTTAACAATCATTAATAGCGCCAAATATTTATAATAGCGCCAAATAAGAACGCCTAATAATAGTTCCAAATAATATCGCCAAATAAGTGCGCCAAATATTTTAGCCAAATAACTGTGCCAAATAATAGCACCAAATAATAGCACCATATAATAGCGCCAAATATTTTTTGGCACCAAATATTCATAATAAAGCAAAAAATAGCGCTAAAAAATAGCACCAAAAAATAGTGACAATAATATCATCAAATAATAGCGCCAATAATAGCGCCAATATATTCATAGCACCAAATAATAGCGCCAATATATTTATAATAGCTCCAAATAATAGCCCCAATATATTCATAATAGTGCCAATAATAGCACGAATAATAGCGCCAATATATTAATAGCTCCATTTATTCATAATAGCGCCCATATATTTATAGTGCAAAACAATTGCGCCTATTAATAGCGCAAAATAATAGCGCCAAATAATAGCGCCAATTAATTGCGCCAAATAATTGCGTCAAATAATTGCGCAAAATAATTGCGCCTAATAACAACGCCAAATAATAGCGCCATATAATAGCGCCAAATATTTTTTTGGCACAAAATATATAAATAGCACCAATATATTGTGCCAAATAATTGCGCCAAATACTTACGCCTAATAATAGTGCCAAATAATAGCGGCATATAAAAGCGCCAAATATTTTTTGGCGCCAAATATTCATAATAGCGCCAAATAATAGCGTCAAATAATAGCATAAAATAATAGCGCCAAATAATATCCCCAATAACAGCATCAAATTATGGCGCCAATAATCGCACCAATATTTGGCTCTATTATTTTGCGCTAAATAATAGCGCCAATATTTAAACATTCAATAATAGCTCTAATAAAAGCCCCAATAATTGCACCAATAATAGCACCAATAATAGCACCAATATATTAATAGCTCCATTTAATAGCGCCAAATAATAGCACCATATAATAGCGCCAAATATTAGTACCATATAAAAGCGCCACATAATAGCACCAAATATAATAGCGCCAAATAATAGTGCCAATATATAGCGCCAATATATTCATACCGCCATTTAATAGGTCCAAATAATAGCGTCATATAATAGGGCCAAATATTAGTGCCAAATATTAGCACCATATAATAGCGCTATATAGTACCTCTATATAATAGCGCTATATAATAGCACCAAATAATAGCGCCATATAAAAGCACCAAATATAATAGCGCCACCTAATAGCGCCAAATAATAGGGCCAAATAATATCCCCAAATAATAGCACCAAATATTTGGCACCAAATATTCATAATAGCGCCAAATAATAGCGCAAAATAATAGTGCAAATAATAGCTCAAAATAATAGAGCCAAATATTCATAATAGTGCCAAATATTTGGCGCCATATATTCATAGTAGCGCCAAATATTTTTTGGCACCAAATATTCATAATAGCGCCAATATTTTAACATTCAATGTATTTTCAGTGTTATTTTAACATTCAATATAATTGCGCCAAATATATTTTCAGTGTTATTTTAATATTCATAATAACATCAATATTTTAACAGCACCAATATTTTAATAGCGCCAATAATAGCCCCAAAGAATGGTGCCAAATATTATTTGGCGCTAAATAATAGTGCCAATATTTTAACATTCATTAATAGCGCTAAATATTCATAATAGTGCCAATATATTTATAGCTGCATATAAGTGCGCCTAATAATACGCCAAATAATAGCGGCAAATAATTGCGCCAAATAACTGCGCCAAATATTAGCGCCAAATAATAGCACCAAATAATAGCACCATATAATAGCGCCAAAATTTTTTTGGCGCTAAATATTATTAATAGCGCCAAACAATAACGCCAAATAATAGAACCAATAATAATGCCAATAATAGCGCCAATATATTCATAGTGCCAAATAATCTCGCCAATATATTCATAATAGCGCCAATATATAATAGCGCCAAATAATAGAGCTAGTATATTCATAATAATGCCAATATTAGCGCCAGTATATTCATAGTGCCATTTATTTATAATAACGCCAATATATTTATAGCGTCAAATAATTGCACCTAATAATAGCGCCAAATAATTGCACCAAATAATTGCGCCAAATAATTGCGCCAAATAAAAGCACTAATATTTTAACATTCATTAACAGTGCCAAATATTCATAATAGCGCCAATATATTAATAGCGCAAAATAATTGTGCCAAATATTTGCGCCAAATAACTATGCCAAATAATAGCGCCAAATAATACCGCCAAATAATAGTGCCATATAATGGCGCCAAATATTTTTTGGCGCCAAATATTTATAATAGTGCCAAATATTCATAATAGCTACAAAAAATAGCGCTAAAAAATAGTGCCAAATAATAGCACCAATAATAGCGCCAAATAATAGCGCGAATAATAACGCCAATATATTCATACCGCCAAATAAAAGCGCCATTATATTCATAATAGTGCCAATATATAACAGCGCCAAATAATAGTGCCAATATATTCATAATTGTGCCAATAATAGCGCCAATAGTTGCACTAATATATTCATAGCTCTATTTAATCATAATAGTGCCAATATATTTATAGCGCAAAATAATAGCGTCAAATAATAGCGCCAAATAATTTCCCCTAAAAACAGCGCCATATAATAGCACCAAATATTTTTTGGTACAAAATATATAAATAGAACCAATATATTGCTCCAAATAATTACAACAAATAATTTCGCCTAATAATAGCGTCATATAATAGCGCCAAATAGTTTTTGGCGCCAAATATTCATAATAGCGCCAAATAATAGCGCCAAATAATAGCGCCAAATAATAGTGCCAATAATAGTGTCAAATTATGGCGCCAATATTTGGCATTATTATTTTGCATCAAATAATAGCACCAATATTTAAATATTCAATAATATCCCCAATAAAAGCGCAAATAACAGCCCCAATAATAGCGCCAATAGTAGCACCATTATATAGCACCAAAAAATAGCGCCAATATATTCATAGCTCCATTTAATAGCGCCAAATAATAGCGCCATGTAATAGCGCCAAATATTGGCGCCAAATATTGGCGCCATATAATAGCTCCATATTATAGCGCCACACAATAGCGCCAAATAATAGCGTCATATAGTAGTGCTAAATATAATATCGCCAAATAATAGCGCCAATATATAGCGCCAATAATATCGCCAATATATTCATAGCGCCATTTAATAGGGCCAAATGATAGCGCCATATAATAGCGCCGAATATTAATGGCATATAATAGCGCCTTATAATAGCGTCATATAATAGCGCAAAATAATAGCGCCATATAATAGCACCAAATATAATAGCACCAAATAATAGCTCAAAATAATTTCACCAAATCATAGCACCAAATATTTGGGGCCAAATATTCATAATAGCGCCAAATAGTAGCACCAAATAATAGCGCCAAATAATAGCGCCAATAATGGCACCACTAATAGAGCCAAATATTCATAAAAGTGCCAAATATTTGGCGCCATATATTCATAGTAGCGCGAAATATGTTTTGGCACCAAATATTTATAATAGCGCAAAATAATAGCGCCAAATTTTAGTGCCAATAAAAGCGCCAATATTTGGCGCCAATAATATTTGGCACTATTATTTGGAGCCAAATAGTAGCACCAATATTTTAACGTTAAATAATAGCGCCAAATATTCATAATAGCGCCAATATTTTAACATTCAATATATTTTCAGTGTTTTTTTAATATTCAATATAATAGCGCCAAATATATTTTCAGTGCTATTTTAATATTCATAATAGCGCCAACTAATAGCACCAAATAATAGCGAAAAAATAATAGCGCCAATATTTTTACATTCATTAATAGCCCCATATATTCATAATAGTGCCAATATATTAATATCGACAAATAATTGCGCCCAGTAATAGCGCCAAATAATTGCGCCAACTAATTGCACCAAATAACTGCACCAAATAACTGCGCCAAATAATCGTGCTAAATAATATCGCCATATAATGGCACCAAATATTTTTTGGTGCCAAATATTCATAATATCACCAACAAATAGCGCAAAAAAAAGCACCAAAAAATAGTGCCATATAATAGTGACAATAATAGCTCCAAATAATAGCGCCAATAATAGCGCCAATATATTCATAGTGCCAAATAATAGCGCCAATATACTCATAATAGCGCCAATATATAATAGCGCCAAATAATAGTGCCAGTATATTCGTAATAGGGCCAATAATAGCGCCAAGATATTCATAGCGTCATTTATTCATAATAGCACCGATATATTTATAGAGCCAAATAATTGCACCAAATAATTGCCCCAAATAAAAACTCCAATATTTTAACATTCATTAATAGTGCCAATTATTCATAATAGCACCAATATATTAATAGCGCCAAATAATTGCGTCTAAAAATAGCGCCAAAAATAGAGCCAAATATTTGCGCAAAATAACTCCGCCAAATAAGAGCGCCAAATAATAGTGCCAAATAATAGCGCCAATAATAGCGCCAATATATTCATAGCGTCAAATAATAGCACCAATATATTCATAATAGCGTTAATAATTGTGCTAATAATAGCGTCAATATATTCATCACGCCATTTATTAAAAATAGCGCCAACTTATTTATAGTGAAAAATAATTGCGCCTAATAATAACGCCAAATAATAGCGACAAATAATTGCGCCAAATAATTGTGCCAAATAATTGCGCAAAATAATTGCGCCTAATAACAGCGCAAAATAATAGCGCCATAGAATAGCGCCAAATATTTTTTGGCTCAAAATATATAAATAGTGCCAATATATTGCCCCAAATAATTACGCCAAATAATTGCGCAAAATAATTGAGCCAAATAATTGTGCCAAATAATTGTGCCTAATAATAGCGCCAAATAATAGCGCCATATAATAGCGCTAAATATTTTTTGGCACCAAATATTCATAATAGCACCAAATAATAGCGCCAATAAAACCACCAAATAATAGTGCCAATAATAGTTTCAAATTATGGCGCTAATAATCATGCCAATATTTGGCGCTCTTATTTTGCGCCAAATAATAGCGCCAATATTTAAACATTCAATAATAGTGCCAATAAAAGTGCCAATAACAGCCCCAATAATAGCACCAATAATAGCGCCAATATATAGTGCCAATAATAGCACCAATATATTCATAGTGTCATTTAATAGCGTCAAATAATAGCAGCATATAATAGAGCCAAATATTAGCGCCATATAATAGCTCCATATAATAGCACCATATAATGGCGTCAAATAATAGCGCCAAATATAATAGCACCAAATAATAGCACCAATATATAGAGCCAATAAAAGCGCCAATATATTCATAGCGCCATTTAATAGAGCCAAATAATTGCAGCATATCATAGCGCCAAGTATTAGCGCCAGATAATAGCGCCATATAATGGCGCCAAATAATAGCTCCATTTAATAGCACCAAATATAATCGCGCCAAATAATAGCGCCAAATAATATCTCCAAATAATATCGCCAAATAATAATGCCAAATATTTGGCTCCAAATATTCATAATAGCACCAAATAATAGCGCCAAATAATAGCGCCAGTAATAACGCCAAATAAGAGAGCCAAATATTCATAATAGCGCCAAAAATTTGGAGCCATATATTCATAGTAGTGCCAAATATTTTTTGGCGCCAAATACTCATAACAGCGCCAAATAATAGCGCCAATATTTTAACATTCAATAATAACGCCAAATATTCATAATAGTGCCAATATTTTAATATTCAATATATTTTCAGTGTTATTTTAACATTCAATATAATAGCACGAAATATATTTTCAGTGTTATTTTAATATTCATAATAGCGCCAATATTTTAATAGCACCAATATTTTAATTGTGCCAATAATAGCGCCAAATAATATTGCCAAATAATAGTGCCAAAAAATAGCGCCAAAAAATAGCGTCAATATATTAACATTCATTAATAGAGCCAAATATTCATAATAGTGCCAATATATTAATAGCGGCAGATAATTGAGCCTAATAATAGCGCCAGATAATTGCGCCAAATAACGGTGCCAAATAATAGAGCCAAATAATAGCGCCATATAATAATGCCAAATATTTTTTGGCGCCAAAAAATAGCTCCAAAAAACAGTGTCATATAATAGGGCCAATAATAGCGCCAAATAATAGTGCCAATATTAGCGCCAATATATTCATAGAGCCAAATAATAGCACCAATATATTCATAATAGAGGCAATATATAAAAGCACCAAATAATAGCGCCAGTATATTCATAATAGTGCCAATAATAGCGCCAATAATAGCGTCAATATATTCATAGCGTCATTTATTCATAATAGCGCCAGTATATTTATAGCACAAAATAGTTGCGCCTAATAATAGCGCCAAATAATTACACCAAATAATAGCGCCAATATTTTATCATTCATTAATAGCGCCAGATATTCATAATAGCGCCAATATACTAATAGCGCCAAAAAAGTGCGCCTAATATTAGTGCCAAATAATAAAGCCAAATAATAGCGCCAAATAATTGCACCATATAATAGTGCCCAATATTCATATTATCCCCAAAAAGTAGTTCCAAAAAATAGCGCCAAATAATAGCGCCAATAATAGCGCCAATATATTCATAGCGCCAAATAATAGCGCCAATATATAATAGCGCCAATATATTCAAAATAGTGTCAATAATAGTGCCAATATATTCATAGTGCCATTTATTCATAATAGCCCTAATATATTTATAGTGAAAAATAATTGCGCCAAATAATTGCGCCAAATAATTGGGCCAAATAATTGCGCAAAATTATTGCGCCTAATAACAGCGCCAAATAATAGAATTATACAATAGCACCAAATATTTTTTGGCGCAAAATATATAAATAGCGCCAATATATTACGCCAAATAATTTCGCCAAATAATTGGGCCAAATAATTTCACTAATATATAGCGCCAATAATAGTGCCGATATATTCATAGCACCATTTAATAGGGCCATATAATAGCGCCATATAATAGCGCCAAATATTAGCGCCATATAATTGCGCCATATAATAGCGCCAAATAATGGTGCCAATAATTGCGCCGACTAATAGAGCCAAATATTCCTAATAGCACCAAATATTTGGCGCCATATATTCATAGCAGCGCCAAATTTGTTTTGGTGCCAAATATTCATAATAGCGCCAAATTATAGCGCCAAATAATTACGCCAAATAATTGCGCCAAATAATGGCGCCAAATAATAGAGCCAAATAATAGCGCCATATAATAATGCCAAATATATTTTGGCGCCAAATATTCATAATAGCGTCAAAAAATAGCTCCAAAAAATAGCGCCATATAATAGGGCCAATAATAGCGCCAAATAATAGTGTCAATATTATCACCAATATATTCATAGGGCCAAATAATAGCACCAATATATTCATAATAGAGCCAATATATAAAAGCCCTAATTAATAGCGCCAGTATATTCATAATAGTGCCAATAATAGCGCAAATAATAGCATCAATATATTCATAGCGCCATTTATTCATAATAGCGCCAATATATTTATAGCGCAAAATAATTGCGCCTAATAATAGCGCCAAATAATAGCACCAAATAATTACTCCAAATAATAGTGCCAATATTTTAACATTCATTAATAGCGCCAGATATTCATAATAGCGCCAATATATTAATAGCGCCAAATAAGTGCGCCTAATATTAGTGCCAAATAATAAATCCAAATAATAGCGCCATATAATTGCGCCATATAATAGTGCCAAATATTCATATTAGCGCCAAAAAATAGTGCCAAAAAATAGCGCCAATAATAGAGCCAAATAATAGCGCCAAATAATAGCACCAATATATTCATAATAGTGCCAATAATAGCACCAATATATTCATAGCGCCATTTATTCATCATAGCCCCAATATATTTATAGTGAAAAATAATTACGCCAAATAATTGCACCAAATAATTGCGCCAAATAATTGCACAAAATAATTGCACCTAATAACAGTTCCAAATAATAGCGCTATATAATAGCGCCAAATATTTTTTGGCGCAAAATATATAAATAGCGCCAATATATTACGCCAAATAATTTCACCAAATAATTGGGCCAAATAATTGCACCAATATATAGCACCAATAATAGTGCCGATATATTCATAGCGCCATTTAATAGGGCCATATAATAGCGTCATATAATAGTGCAAAATATTAGCGCCATATAATAGCGCCATATAGTAGTGCCAAATAATAGCGCCAATAATTGCATCAACTAATAGAGCCAAATATTCCTAAAAGCACCAAATATTTGGCTCCATATATTCATAGTATCCCCAAATATTTTTTGGCACCAAATATTCATAATAGCGCCAAATTATAGCGCCAATAAAGCACCAAATAATAGCACCAATATTTGGCACCAATAATATTTGGCGCCAGTATTTGGTGCTATTATTTGGTGCCAAATAATAGCACCAATATTTTAATATTCAATAATAGCGCCAAATATTCATAATAGCACAAATATTTTAGCAATCAATATATTTTCAGTGTTATTTTAACATTCAATATAATAGCGCCAAATATATTTTCAGTGTTATTTTAATATTCATAATAGCACCAATATTTTAATAGCGCCAATATTTTAATAGCGCCAAATAAGAGCTCCAAATATTATTTGGCGCCAAATAACAACGCCAAATAATAGCACCAAAAAATAGTGCCAAAAAATAGCGCCAATAATAGCGCCAAATAATAGCGCCAATAATAGCACCAATATATTCATAGCGCCAAATAATAGTGCCAATATATTATAGCACCAAATAATAGCGCAAGTATATTCATAATAGTGCGAATAATAGCGCAAATATATTAATAGCACCATTTATTCATAATAGTGCCAATATATTTACAACGCCAAATAATTACTTCTAATAATAGTGCCAAATAATTGCGCCAATATTTTAAAATTCATTAATATCGCTAAATATTCATAATAGCGCCAATATATTAATAGTGCCAAATAATTGCGCCTATTAATAGCGCGAAATAATTGCGACAAATATTTGAGCCTAATAACTGCGCCAAATAATATCGCCATATAATAGCGCCAAATATTTTTTGGCACAAAATATATAAATATCACCAATATATTGCGCCAAATAATTGCACCAAATAATTGCGCCAAATAATTGCGCCAAATAATTGCGCCAAATACTTGCGCCTAATAATAGTGCATATAATAGCACCAAATATTGTTTGGCACCAAATATTCATAATAGCACCAAATAATAGCGCCAAATAATAGCACCAATAATAGCGTCAAATTATGGCGCCAATAATCACGCCAATATTTGGCGCTATTATTTTACGCCAAATAATAGCGCCAATATTTAAACATTCAATAATAATTCCAATAAAAGCGCCAATAACAACACCAATAATAGTGCCAATTATAGTGTCAATATATTCATAGCGCCATTTAATAGAGCCAAATAATAGCGCCATATAATAGCGCCAAATATTAGCGCCATATAATACCGCCATATAATAGCGCCAAATCACAGCGCCATATGATAGCGCCAAATATAATAGCGCCAAATAATAGCGCCAATATATTGCGCCAATAATAGTGCCAATATATTCATAGCGCCATCTAATAGGGCCTAATAATAGCGCCATATAATAGCTCCAAATATTAGCGCCAAATATTAGGGTCATATAATAGCTCTATATAATAGCGCTATATAATAGCGCCAAATAATAGTTTCAGATAATAGCGCCAAATATAATAGCACCACATAATAGCACCAGATAATAGCGCCAAATAATATCGCCAAATAATAGCACCAAATATTTGGCCCCAAATATTCATAATAGCGCCAAATAATAGCCCAAATAATAGCACCAAATAATAGAGCCAAATATTCATAATATCACCAAATATTTGGCGCCATATATTCATAGTAGCGCCAAATATTTTTTGGTGCCAAATATTCATAATAGCGCCAATAAAAGTGCCAAATAATAGCGCCAACAATAGTGTCAATATTTGGCGCCAATATTTGGCACCAATAATATTTGGTGATAATATATGGCACCAATATCTGGCACTATTATTTGGTGCCAAATAATAGCGCCAATATTTTAACATTCAATAATATCACCAAATATTCATAATAGCGCCAATATTTTATCATTCAATATATTTTCAGTGTTATTTTGACATTCTTTATAATAGCACCAAATATATTTTCAATGTTATTTTAATATTCATAATAGCACCAATATTTTAATAGCACCAATATTTTAATAGCGCCAATAATAGTGCCAAAGAATGGCATCAAATATTATTTGGAGCCAAATAATAGCGCCAATATTTTAACATTCATTAGTAGAGCCAAATATTCATAATAGTGCTAATATATTAATAGCGGCATATAATTGCGCCTAATAATAGCGCCAAATAATTGCACCCAATAATTGCGCCCAATAATTGCCCCAAATATTTGCGCCAAATAACCGCGCCAAATAATAGCGGCAAATAATAACGCCAAATAATAGAGACATATAATAGCGCCAAATATTTTTTGGCGCCAAATATTCATAATAGCACCAAAAAATAGTGCCAAAAAATTGCACCATATAATAGCACCAATATATTCATAGTGCCAAATAATAGCACCAATATATTCATAATAGCACCAATATATGATAGCGCCAAATAATAGTGCCAGTATATTCATAAAAGTGCCAATATTAGCGCCAATATATTCATAGATCCATTTATTCTTAGTAGCGCCAATATATTTATAGCGCAAAATAATTGCGCCAAAAAATAGCGCCAATATTTTAACATTCATTAATAGAGCCAAATATTCATAATAGCGCTAATATATTAATAGCGCCAAATAATTGGGCCAAATATTTACGCCAAATAACTACGTCAAATAATACCGCCAAATAATGCTGCCAAATAATAGCGCCAAATAATACCGCCAAATAATAGCATCATATAATGGCGCCAAATATTTTTTGGAGCCAAATATTCATAATAGTACCAAAAAATAGCACCAAAAAATAGCGTCAAATAATAGCGCCAATATATTCATAATAGTTCCAATAATATCGCCAATATATTCATAGTGCAATTTATTCATAATAGCGCCAATATATATATAGAGCCAAATAATTGCGCCTAATAATAGTGTCAAATAATTGCGCCAAATAATAGCGCCAATATTTTAACATTCATTAATAGCGCCAAATATTCATAATAGCGCCAATATATTAATAGCGCCAAATAATTGCGCCAAATAATTGCGACAAATAATAGCGCCAAAAAAGAGCGCCAAATATCTGCGCCAAATATTTGTTCCAAATAACTGCGCCAAATAATTGCGCCAAATAAGAGCGCCATATAATAGCGCAAAATATATTTTGGTGCCAAATATTCATAATAGTTCCAAAGAATAGCGCTAAAAAATAGCGCCAAATAATAGCGCTAATAATAGCTCCAAATAATAGCACCAATATATTCATAGCACCAAATAATAGCGCCAATATATTCATAATATCGCCAATATATAATAGCGCCAATATATAATAGCGCCAAATAATAGTGCCAATATATTCATAATAGTGCCAATAATAGTGCTAATAATAGTGCTAATATATTCATAGCGCCATTTATTCATAATAGCGCCAATTATTCAAATAGAGCCAAATATTTTTTGGCGCCAAATATTCATAATAGTGCCAATAATAGCGCTAATAATAGCGCCATTATTTTCATAGCGCCAAATAATAGCACCAATATATTCATAATAGTGCCAATATATTCATAATAGCACCAATATATTATTAATAGCGCCAATATATAATAGCGCCAAATAATAGAGCCAATATATAATAGCGCCAAATAATAGCGCCAATATATTCATAATAGTCCCAATAATAGCACCAATAATAACGCCAATATATTCATAGCGCCATTTATTCATAATAGCGCCAAATATTTTTTGGGGCCAAATATTCATAATAGCGCGAATAATAGCGTCAAATAATAGCGCCAATATATTCATAGCACCAAATAATAGCGCCAATATATTCATAGTAGCGCCAATATATAATAGCGCCACTATAATCATAATAGTGCCAATAATAGCGCCAATATATTCATAGCGCAATTTATTCATAATAGTGCCAATATATTTATAGCGCCAAATAATTGCGTCTAATAATAGCGCCAAATAATTGCGCTATATAATTGCGCCAAATAATAGCGCCAAATAATTGCGCTATATAATTGCGCCAAATAATAGCGCCAATATTTTAACATTCATTAATAGCACCAAATATTCATAATAGTGCCATTATATTAATAACGCCAAATAATTGCGTGTAATAATAGTGCCAAAAAATAGAGCCAAATATCTGCGCCAAATATTTGTGCCAAATAACTGCACTAAATAATAGCGCCGAATAAGTGCACTATATAATAGCACCAAATATTTTTTGGCACCAAATATTCATAATAGTGCCAAAAAATAGCGCCAAAAAATAGCGCCAAAAAATAGCGCCAATAATAGATCCAAAGAATAGCGCCACTATATTCATAGCACCAAATAATAGCGCCAATATATTCATAATAGCACCAATATATAATAGCGCCAAATAATAGCACCAATATATAATATCACCAAATAATAGCGCCAATATATCCATAATAGTGCCAATAATAGCACAAATAATAGCGCCAATATATTAATAGCGCCATTTATTCATAATAGCGCCAATATATTTATTGGGAAAAATAATTGTGCCTAATAATAGCGCCAAATAATAGCGCCAAATAATTGTGCCAAATAATTGCGCCAAATAACAGCGCCAAATTATAGCACCATATAATAGCGCCAAATTATAGCGCCATATAATAGCGCCAAATATTTTTTGGCTCAAAATATATAAATAGCGCCAATATATTGCGCCAAATAATTTCGCCAAATAATTGCGCCAAATAATCGCGCCAATATATGACGCCAATAATAGAGCCAATATATTCATAGTTTCATTTAATAGGGCCAAATAATAGCGCCATATAATAGCACCAAATATTAACATCATATAATAGCAACATATAATTGCGCCAAATAATTGCGCCATATAATAGCGCCAAATATAATAGCATTAAATAATAAAGCCAAAAAATACTACCAAATATTTGGCACCAAATATTTATAATAGCGCCAATATTTGGCGCCAACAATATTTGGCCCCAATATTTGGCGCTATTATTTGGCGCCAAATTATAGCGCCAATATTTTAACATTCAATAATAGCGCCAAATATTCATAATATCGACAATATTTTAACATTCAATTTATTTTCAGTGTTGTTTTAAAATTCAATATAATAATGCCAAATATATTTTCAGTGTTATTTTAATATTCATAATAGCGCCAATATTTTGATAGCGCCAATATTTTAATTGCGCCAAATATAATTTTGCACCAAATAATAGCGCAAAATAATAGCCCCAAATAATAGCGCTAAAAAATAGCGCCAATATTTTAACATTCATTACTAGTGCCAAATATTCATAATAGCGCCAATATATTAATAGAGGAAAATAATTATGCCTAATAAGAGCGCCAAATAATAGCGACAAATAATTGTGCCAAATAACTGCGCCAAATAACTGTGCCAAATAATAATAGCGCCATATAATAGCGACAAATATTTTTTGGCTCCAAATATTCATAATAGCGCCAAAAAATATCGCAAAAAAATAGCGCCAAAAATATCGCCAAATAATAGTGCCAATAATAGCGCCAATATATTCCTAGCACCAAATAATAGTGCCAATATATTCATAATAGCACCAATATATAATAGTGCCAAATAATAGTGCCAGTATTTTCATAATAGTGCCAATAATAGCTCCAAAAATAGCACCAAAATATTCATAGCGCCATTTATTCATAATAGCGCTAGTATATTTAATAGTGCCAAATAATTCCGCCTAATAATAGCGCCAAAAAATTGCTTCAAATAATTGCGCCAAATAATAGCGTCAATATTTTAACATTCATTAATAGTGCCAAATATTCATAATAGCACCAATATATTAATAGCACCAAATAATTGTGCCTAATAATAGCGCCAAAAAATAGCGCCAAATATTTGCACCAAAAAACTGCGCCAAATAACTGCGCAATATAGTAGCGCCAAATAATAGCGCCAAATAATAGCGCCAAATAATAGCGCCATATAATAGCACCAAATATTTTTTGGCGCCAAATATACATAATACCGCCAGAAAATAGCGCCAAAAAATAGCACCAATAATAGTGCCAAACAATAGCACCAATAATAGCACCAATATATTCATACTGCCAAATAATAGTGCCAATATATAATAGCGCCAAATAATAGCGCCAATATATTAATAATAGCGCCAATAATAGCGCCAATAATAGCGCCAATATATTCATAACGCCATTTATTCATAATAGCGAAAATTTATTTATAGCACAAAATAATTGCGCCTAATAATAGCGCCAAATAATACAGCCAAATAATTGCGCCAAATAATTGTGCCAAATAATTGGGCAAAATAATTACGCCTAAAACAGTGCAAAATAATAGGGCCATATAATGGCGCCAAATATTTTTTGCCGAAAAATATACAAATAGTGCCAATATATTGCGCCAAATAATTGCACCAAATAATTGCGCCTAATAATAGCGCCATATAATAGCGCCAAATATTTTTTGGCGCCAAATATTTTTTGGCGCCAAATATTTATAATTGCGCCAAATAATAGCCCCAAATAATAGCGCCAATAATAGCGTCAAATTGTGGCGCCAATAATTGCGCCAATATTTGGCGCCAATATTTGGCGGTATTATTTTGCGCCAAATAATATTTAAACATTCAATAATAACGCCAATAAAAGAGCCAATAACATGACCAGTAATAGCACCATTAATAGCGCCAATATATAGTGCCAATAATAGCGCAAATATATTCATAGCTCCATTTAATAGCGCCAAATAATAGAGCCATATAATAGCCCAAAATATTAGCGCCATATAATAACGCCATATAATTGCGCCATATAAAAGCGCCAAATAATACCGCCAATATATTCATAGCGCCATTTAATAGGGGCAAATTATAGCGCCATATAATAGCGCCAAATATTAGTCCCATATAATGGCGCCACATAATAGCACCATATAATGGTGCCAAATAATAACGACATTTAATCACGCCAAATAAAATAGCGCCAAATAATAGCACCAAAAAATATCGCAAAATAATAGCGCCAAATATTTGGCGCCAAATATTCATAATAGCGCGAAATAATCACGCCAAATAATCGCGCAAATAATAACACCAAATAATAGAGCCAAATATTCATAATAGCGCCAAATATTTGGCGCCATATATTCATAGTAGCGCCAAATATTCATAATAGCGCCAAATAATAGCGCCAAATAATAGCGCTAATAATAGCGCTAATATTTGGCACGAATATTTGGCACCAATAATATTTGGTGCCAATATTTGGAACCAATAATATTTGGCACCGATATTTGGCGCTATCATTTGGCACTAAATAATAGCACCAATATTTTAACATTCAATAATAGCGCCAAATATTCATAATAGCACCAATATTTTAACATTCAATATATTTTCGGTGTTATTTTGACATTCAATATAATAGCGCCAAATATATTTTCAGTGTTATTTTAATATTCATAATAGCACCAATATTTTAATAGCGCAAATAATAGCGCCAAATGTTATTTGGCGCCAAATAATAGCACCAAATAATAGTGCCAAAAAGTAGCGCCAAAAAATAGTGCCAATATTTTAACATTCATTAATAGTGCCAAATATTCATAATAGCGCAAATATATTAATAGCGGCAGATAATTGCACTTAATAATAGCACCAAATAATTGCGCCAAATAACTGCGACAAATAACTGCGCCAAATAATAGCGCCATATAATAGCACCAAATATTTTTGGCACCAAATATTCCTAATAGCGCAAAAAAATAGCACCAAAAAATAGCGCCAAATAATAGGGCCAATAATGGCACCAAATAATAGCGCCAATAATATCGCCAATAAATTCATAGCGCCAAATTATAGCGCCAATATATAATCGCGCCAAATAATAGTGCCAGTATATTCATAATAGTGCAAATAATAGTGAAAATAATAGCACCAATATATTTATAATACCATTTATTCATAATAGTGCCAATATATTTATAGCGCCAAATAAATGCTCCTAATAATAGCGCCAAATAATTACGCCAAATAATAACGCCAATATTTTAACATTCATTAATAGCGCCAAATATTCATAATAGCACCAATATATTAATAGCGCCAAATAAGTGCGCCTAATATTAGAGCCAAATAATAGCGCCAAATAATTACGTCAAATATTTGCACCAAAAAACTGCGCCAAATAATAGCACCAAATAATAGCGCCAAATAATAGCGTCAAATAATAGCGCTATATAATAGCGCCAAATATTCATAATAGTGCCAAATAATAGCGTCAATAATAGCGCCAAATAATAGTGCCAATATATTCATAGTGCCAAATAATATTGCCAATATATAATAGCGCAAAATAATAGCGCCAATATATTCATAATAGTGCCAATAATAGCACCAAAAATAGAGCCAATATATTCATAGTGCCATTTATTCATAATAGAGCCAATATATTTATAGCGCCAAACTATAGCGCCAAATAATAGCATAAAATAATTGTGCCAAATAATTGGGCCAAATAATTGCACCAAATAATTGTGCAAAATAATTGCGCCTAAAAACAGCGCCAAATAATAGCCCCATATAATAGCGCCAAATATTTTTTGGAGAAAAATATATAAATATCACCAATATATTGCGCCAAATAATTTTTCCAAATAATTGCGCCAAATAATCGCGCCAATATATAGCGCCAATAATAGCGCCAAATAATATCGCCAAATATATAGCGCCAATAATAGCGTCAAATAATCGCGCCAATAAATAGCGCCAATAATGGCGCCAAATAATAGCGCCAAATAATATCGCCAAATAATAGCACCAAATAATTGGCGCCAAATATTTATAATAGCGCCAAATAATAGCGCCAATAATATCACCAAATAATAGAGCCAAATATTCATAATAGCTCCAAATATTTGGCGCCTTATATTCATAGTAGCGCCAAATATTTTTTGGTGCAAAATATTCCTAATACCGCCAAATAATAGCGCTAAATTATAGTGCCAATAAGAGCGCCAAATAATAGCCCCAATATTTGGCGCCAATATTTGGCACTACTAATATTTGGCGCCAATATTTGGTGCCAATATTTGGTGCTATTACTTGGCTCCAAAGAATAGCTTCAATATTTTAACATTCAATAATAGCGCCAAATATTCATAATAGCGCTAATATTTTAACATTCAATATATTTTCTGTGTTATTTTGACATTCAATATAATAGCGCCAAATATATTTTCAGTGTAATTTTAATATTCATAATAGATCCAATATTTTAATATCGCCAATAGTAGTGCCAAATAATAGAACCAAAAAATAGCCCCAAAAATAGCGCCAATATTTTAACATTCATTAATAGCGCCAAATATTCATAATAGCACCAATATATTAATAGTGCCATTTAATAGCGCCAATTAATAGCGCCAATAATAGCTCCAATAATAGTGTCAATATATTCATAGTGCCAATATATTCATAGTGCCAATATATTCATAATAGCACCAATATATAATAACGCCAAATAATAGCGCCAATATGTTCATAATAGTGCCAATAATAGCGCCAGTAATAGCGCTAATATATTCATAGCTCCATTTATTCATAATAGCACCAATATATTTATAGCACAATATAATGGTGCGAAATAATAGCACCAAATAATTGCGCCAAATAATTGTGCCAAATAAATGCCCCAAATAATTGCGCCAAATAATTGCACCTAAAAACAGTGCCCAATAATAGCGCCATATAACAACGCCAAATATTTTTTGGCGCAAAATATATAAATAGTGCCAATATATTGCACCAAATAATTTCCCCAAGTAATTGCACCAAATAATTGCGCCTAACAATAGCGCCAAATATTAGCACCATATAATAGTGCCAAATTTTTTTTGGCACCAAATATTCATAATAGAGCCAAATAACAACGCCAAATAATAGCGCCAAATAATAGCGCCAATAATAGCGTCAAATTATGGCGCCAATAATCGTGCCAATATTTGGCGCTATTATATTGAGGCAAATAATATCGCCTATATTTAAACATTCAATAATAGAACTAATAAAAGTGCCAATAAAAGCACCAGTAATAGCGCCAATAATAGCGCCATTATATAGCGCCAATAATAGGGCCAATATATTCATAACACCATTTAATAGCACCAAATAATAGCACTATATAATAGCGCCAAATATTGGTGCCATATAATAGCTCTATATTATAGCGCCAAATAATAGTACTATATAGATGCGCCAAATAAAATAATGCCAAATAATAGCGCCAATATATAGCGCGCTAATAATATCGGCAATATATTCATAGCGCCATTTAATAGAGCCAAATAATAGCGCCATATAATAGCGCCATATAATAGCGCCATATAATAGCGCTATATAATAGCCCGATATAATAACGCTATATAATAGCGCCAAATAATAGCGCCATATAATAGCGCTAAATATAATAGCACCAAATAATAGATCCAAATAATTTCGCCAAATAATAGCACAAAATATTTGGTACCAAATATTCATAATAGCGCCAAATAATAGCGTTAAATAATAGCGCCAATAATGGAACCAAATAATAGAGCCAAATATTCATAATAGCGCCAAATATTTGGCACCATATATTCATAGTAGCACCAAATATTTTTTGGCACCAAATATTCATAATAGCGCCAAATTATAGCGCCAATAAAAGCGCCAAATAATAGCGCCAATATTTTTACATTCAATAATAGCGCCAAATATTATTAATAGTGCCAATATTTTAACATTCAATATATTTTCAGTGTTATTTTATCATTCAATATAATAGCACCAAATATATTTTCAGTGTTATTTTAATATTCATAATTGCGCCAATATTTTGATAGCGCCAATAATAGCACCAAATAATAGCACCAAATATTATTTGGTGCCAAATAATAGCGCCAAATAACAGTGCCAATATTTTAACATTCATAAATAGCGCCAACATATTAATAACGGTAAATTATTGTGCCTAATAATAGCGCAAAATAATAGCGCCAATATAATTGCGCCAAATAATTGCGCCAAATAATAGCGCCAATATATTGCGCCAAATAATTGTGCCTAATAATAGCGCCAAATAATATCGCCATATATTAGCGCCAAATATTTTTTGGCGCCAAATATTCATAATAGCGCCAAAAAATAGCGCCATATAATAACGCCAATAATAGCGCCAAATAATCACGCCAATAATAGCACCAAACAAATGCACCAATATATTAATAATAGCGCCAATATATAATAGCGCTAAATAATAGAGGCAGTATATTCATAATAGTGCAAATAATAGCGCCAATAATAGCACCATTATATTCATAGCGCCATTTATTTTTAATAGCGCCAATATATTTATAACGCCAAATAATTGTGCCTAATAATAGCGCCAAATAATTGCGCCAATATTTTAACATTCATTAATAGCACTAAATATTGATAATACCACCAATATATTAATAGTGCCAAATAATAGCGCCAATAATAGCACCATTATATTCATAGCGCCATTTATTTATAATAGCGCCAATATATTTATAACGCCAAATAATTGTGCCTATTAATAGCGCCAAATAATTGCGCCAATATTTTAACATTCATTAACAGCGCCAAATATTGATAATACCACCAATATATTAATAGCGCCAAATAATTGCGCCTAATAATAGCGCCAAAAATAGCGCCAATTACTTGCACCAAATAATAGTGACAAATAATAGCGCCATATAATAGGGCCACATATTTTTTGGTGCCAAATATTCATAATAGCGCCAAAAAATAGTTCCAAATAATAGTGCAAATAATAGCGCCGATAATAGCACCAATATATTCTTAGCGCCAATATATTCATAATAGAGCCAATATATAATAGCACCAAATAATAGCGCCAATATATTCATAATCGTGCCATTATTTGCAACAATAATTACGCTAATATATTCATAGTGCCAAAAAATATTTGGCGCTATTATATGGTGCTATTATTTGGTGCTTTTATTAGGCGCAATTGTTTTGCGCTATAAATATATTGGCGCTATTATGAATAAATGGCGCTATGAATATATTAGTGCTATTATTGGCGCTATTATTGGCACTATTATGAATATAGTGGCGCTATTATATATTGGCGCTACTATGAATAAATTGGTGCAATTATTTGGCGCTATAAATATATTGGCTCTGTTATTGGCGCTATTATTTGGCGCTATTATTTGCTCTATTATGAATATTTGGCGCCAAAAAATATTTGGCACTATTATATGGCGCTATTATTTGACTCTATTATTTGGCACAGTTATTTGGTGCAAATATGTGTCGTAGTTATTTGGCGCTATTATTTGGTGTTATTATTAGACGCAATTATTTGCCACTATTAATATATTGGCGCTATTATGAATATTTTTCACTATTAATTAATGTTAAAATATTGGCGTTATTATCTAGCACCAAATAATATTTGGCACTATTATTTGGTGCTATTATTGGCTCTATTAAAATATCGGTGCTATTAAAATATTGGCGCTACTATGAATATTAAAATAACACTGAAAATATATTTGGTGCTATTATATTGAATGTTAAAATAACACTGAAAATATATTGAATATTAAAATATTGGCGCTATTATGAATATTTTGTACTATTATTGAATGTTAATATATTGGCGCTATTATTTGAAG
Source organism: Viscum album (assembly GCA_963277665.1). Taxonomy (NCBI): domain Eukaryota; kingdom Viridiplantae; phylum Streptophyta; class Magnoliopsida; order Santalales; family Viscaceae; genus Viscum; species Viscum album. The sequence continues at coordinate 903,845,315 of OY728127.1, forward strand.
ATATTATGAATATTTGGCGCCAAAAAATATTCGGCACTACTATGAATATATGGCGCCAAATATTTGGTGCTATTATTTGGTGATATTATTTGGTGCTATTATTTGGCGCTATTATATTTGACACTATTATATGGTGCAATTATTTTACGCTATTATATGGCGCTAATATTTGGAGCTAATATTTGATGCTAATATTTAGAGCTATTATATGGTGCTATTATTTGGCCCTATTAAATAGCACTATGAATATATTGGCTCTATTATTGGTGGTATATATTGGCGCTATTATTTGGCGCTATTATATTGGGCGCTATGATTTGGCGCTATTATATGGCGCTATTATATGGAGCTATTATATGGCGCTATTATTTGGCCCTATAAATGGCGCTATGAATATATTGGCGCTATTATTGGAGCTATATGTTAGCGCTATTATATTTGGCTATTATATGACGCAATGATTTGGCGCTATTATATGGCGCTATTATATGACGCTATTATATGGCGCCAATATTTTGCGCTATTATATGGCGATATTATTTGGCTCTATTATTTGGTGATATTATTTGGCGCTATTATCGGGTGTTTTTATGTGGTGCTATTATATTTGGTGCTATTATGTGGTGCTATTATTTGGCGCTATAATATGGCGCTATTATATGGCGTTATTATTTGGCCCTATTAAATGGTGCTATGAATATATTGGCGATATTATTGGCGCTATTATTGGTGTTGTTATTGGCGCTTTTATTGGCGCTATTATTGAATGTTTAAATATTGGTGCTAATATTTGGCTCAAAATAATAGCGCCAAAAATTGGCGGGAATATTGGCGCCATAATTTGACGCTATTATTGGTGCTATTATTTGACACTATTATTTGGCGCTATTATGAATATTTGGCGCCAAAAAATATTTGACGCTATTATATAGTGCAATTATTAGGCGCAATTATTTGGCGCAATTATTTGGCCCAATTATTTGGCGCTATTTATATATTTTGCACCACTAAATATTTTGCGCTATTATATGGCGCTATTATTTGGCACTGTTATTAGGCGTAATTATTTTTCACACTTATTTGGCGCTATTATTTGGCGCTATTATTTGCCGATATTATTAGGCGCAATTATTTTGCGCAATAAATATATTGGCCCTATTATAAATAAATGGCCCTATGAATATATTGGCGCTATTATTGGCAATATTATGAATATATTGGTGCTAATATTTGGAACTATTATTTGGCGCTAGGAATATATTGGTGCTATTATTGGCGCTATTTTTTGGCGTTATTTTTTGGTGCTGTTATGAATATTTAGCGCCAAAAAATATTTGGCAATATTATACGGCGCTATTATTTGGCACTATTATTTGGAGCTATTTTTTTGCACAGTTATTTGGCGCAAATATTTGGTGCTATTATTTGGAGCTGTTATTAGGCCCACTTATTTGGCGCTATTAATATATTGGCGCTATTATAAATATTTGGCGCTATTAATGAATGTTAAAATATTGGCACTATTATTTGGCTTAATTATTTGGCGCAATTATTTGGAAAAATTATTTGGGGCTATTATTAGACGCTATAAATATATTGGCACTATTATGAATATTTGGCGCTATTATTGAATGTTAAAATATTGGCGCTATTATTTGGCATCAAAAAATATCGCCAAATATTGGCGCCAAATATTATTGGCGCCAAATATTGGCGCTATTATTGGTGCTATTATTTGGCGCTTTTATTGGCACTATAATTTGGCGGTATTATTTGGCGCTATTAGGAATATTTGGCGCCAAAAAATATTTGGCGCTACTATGAATATATGGCTCCAAATATTTGGCGCTATTATGAATATTTGGCTCTATTATTTGACGCCATTATATGTGCTATTATTTGGCACCAAATATTTGGTGCTATTATTTGGTGAAATTATTTGGTACTATTATTTGGCGCTATTATTTGGCGCTATTATATTTGGCGCTATTATATGGTGCTATTATTTGGCGCTATTATATGGCGGTATTATATGGCACTAATATATCGCACTATTATATAGTGTGAATATCTGGCGCTATTATTTGGCCCTATTAAATAGCGATATGAATATATTGGCGATATTATTGGTGCTATATATTGGCGCTATTATATTTGGCACTATTATATAGCGTTATTATTTGGCGCTATTATATGGAACTATTATATGGTAATATTATATGGCGCCAATATTTGGCGCTATTATATGGCGCTATTATTTGGCGCTATTAAATGGCGCTATGAATATATTGGCGCTATTATTGGCGCAATACAATGGCGCTATAATTGGCACTATTATTGGTGCTGTTATGGGCACTTTTATTGGCGCTTTAATTGAATGTTTAAATATTGGCGCTTTTATTTGGCACAAAATAATAGCACCAAATATTGGCATGATTATTGGCACCATAACTTGACGCTATTATTGGCGCTATTATTTGGCACTATTATGAATATTTGGCGCCAAAAAATATTTGGCGCTATTATATGGCGCTATTATTTGGCGCATTTATTTGGCGCAGTTATTTGGCGCAATTATTTGGCGCAATATATTGGCACTATTTAAATATTGTTTTTGCCAAAAAATATTTAACGCTATTATTTGGCGCTGTTATTAGGTACACTTATTTGGCACAATTATTTTGCGCAATTATTTGGCGCAATTATTTGACGCAATTATTTGGCTCTATTATTTGGTGCTATTATTTTGTGCTATAAATTTATTTACGCTATTATGAATAAATGGAGCTATGAATATATTGGCTCTATTGTTGGCGCTATTATTGGCACAATTATGAATATATTGGCACTATTATTTGGTGATATTATATATTGGCGCTATTATGAATATATTAGCGCTATTATTTGGCACTATGAATATCTTCCCGCTATTATTGGAGCTATTATTTGGCGCTATTATTGGCTCTATTATTTGGCACTATTTTTTGGCGCTATTATGAATATTTAGCGCCAAAAAATATTTGGCGCTATTATTTGGCGGTATTATTTGGCCCAGTTATTTCGCGCAAATATTTGGCGCAATTATTTGGCGCTATTATTAGGCACAATTATTTGGTGCTATTAATATATTGGCGCTATTATGAATATTTGGTGCTATTAATGAATGTTATAATATTTGCGCTATTATTTGGCACAAAATAATAGCGCCAAATATTGGTGTGATTATTGGCGCCATAATTTGACGCTATTATTAGTGCTATTATTTGGTGCTATTATTTGGCGCAATTATTTGTTGCTATTATGTACATTTGGTGCCAAAAAATATTTGGAGCTATTATATTGCGCTATTATTTGGCGCTATTATTAGGAGCAATTATTTTGCGAAATTATTTGGTGCAATTATTTGGAGCAACATATTTGCGCTATTTATATATTTTGTGCCAAAAAATATTTGGCGTTATTATATGGCGCTGTTATTAGGCGCAATTATTTTGTGCAATTATTTGGCGCAATTATTTGGCGCAATTATATGGCGCAATTATTTGACGCAATTATTTGGCGCTATTATTAGGCGCAATTATTTTGCACTATAAATATAGTGGCGCTATTATGAATAAATTGCGCTATGAATATATTGGAACTATTACGAATAAATGGCACTATGAATATATTGGCGCTATTATTGGCACTATTATTGGTACTATTATGAATATATTGGCGCTATTATTTAGCGTTATGAATATATTGGCGCTATTATATGATGCTATTATTTGGCGCTATTTTTTGGCGCTATTATGAATATTTGGCACCAAACAATATTTGGCACCAAACAATATTTGGCCCTATTATATTGCGCAATTATTTGGTGCTATTATTTGGCGCAATTATTTGCTGCTATTAATATATTGGCACAATTTTGAATATTTGGTGCTATTAATTAATGTGAAAATATTCGGGCTATTTTTTGGCTCTATTATTTGGCACAAAATAATATTTGGTGATATTATTTGGCGCTATTATTGGCGTTATTAAAATATCGGCTCGATTAAAATATTCCCGCTATTATAAATATTAAAATAACACTGAAAATATATTTGGTGCTATTATATTGAATGTCAAATTAACACTGAAAATATATTGAATGTTAAAATATTGACACTATTATGAATATTTGGCGCTATTATTGAATGTTAAAATATTAGCGCTATTATTTGGCACCAAATAATGGTGCCAAATATTGGGGCCAAATATTATTGGTGCCAAATATTGGCGCCAAATATTGGGGCTATTATTGGCGCTATTATTTGGTGCTTTTGTTGGTGATATAATTTGGCGCTATTATTTGGCACTATTATGAATATTTGGCGGCAAAAAATATTTGACGCTACTATGAATATATGGTGAAAAATAATTGGTGCTATTATGAATATTTGGATCTATTATTTGGTGCTATTATTGGCTCTATTATTTGGCGCTATTTTTTGGCGCTATTATGAATATTTGGTGGCAAATATTTGGTGCTATTATTTGGTGATATTATTTGGCACTATTATTTGGTGCTATTATTTGGCGCTATTATATTTGGCGCTATTATATGGCTCTATTATTTGGCACAATTATATGACGCTGTTATATGGCGCTAATATTTGGTGCTATTATATGGAGCTATTATTTTGCCCTATTAAATGGCGCTATGAATATATTGGCGCTATTATTGGAACTATATATTGGTGATATTATTTGGTGCTATTATATTTGGTGCTATTATTTGGAGCTATAATATGGCATTATTATATGATGCTATTATATGGCGTTTATATTTGGCTCTATTTTATGGCGCTATTATTTGGTGCTATTATTTGGCGCTATTAATTGGCGCTATAAATATATTAGCGCTATATATTGGCGCTATTATTGGCGCTATTATTGGTGCTTTTATTGGCGCTTTTATTGGCTCTATTATTAAATATTTAAATATTTGCGCTATTATTTGGCGCAAAATAATAGTGCCAAATATTGATGTGATTATTGGCCCCATAATTTGATGCTATTATTGGTGCTATTATTTGACGCTATTATTTTGGCACTATTATTTGATACTATTATGAATATTTGGCGCCAAAAAATATTTGGCGCTATTATATGGCGCTATTAGTTGGCGCTATTATTAGGCGCAATTATTTGAACCAATTATTTGGCGCAATTATTTGGCGAAATTATTTGGCGCAATATATTGGCGCTATTTATATATTTTGCGCTAAAAAATATTTGGCGCTATTATATGGCGCTTTTATTTGGTGCTGTGATTAGGCGCAATTTTTTTGTGGAATTATTTGGAGCAATTATTTTGCATAATTATTTTGCACAATTATTTGGTGCAATTATTTGGCAGTGTTTTTTGGCGATATTATTAGGTGCAATTATTTTTGCGCTGTAAATATATTGGCGCCATTATGAATAAATGGAGCTATGAATATATTTGCACTATTATTGGCGCAATTATTGGCACTATTATGAATATATTGGCACTATTATATACTGGTGTTATTATGAATATATTGGCGTTATTATTTGGCGCTATGAATATATTGGTGTTATTGTTGGTGTTATTATTTGGCGCTATTATTGGCACTATTATTAGGCGCTATTTTTTGGCGCTATTATGAATATTTTGTGCTAAAAAATATTTGGCGCAATTATATGGCGCTATTATTTGGCGATATTATTTGGCACAGTTATTTGGCGCTAATATTTGGCGCAAATATTTGGCGCTATTTTTTGGTGCTATTATTAGGCGCAATTATTTGGCGCTATTAATATATTGGTGCTATTATGAATATTTGGCGTTATTAATGAATGTTAAAATATTGGCGCTATTATTTGGTGCAATTATTTGGCGCAATTATTTGGCGCTATAAATATATTGGCGCTATTATGAATAAATGGCGCTATGAATATATTGACGCTATTATTGGAGCTATTATTGGCACTATTATGAATATACTAGCGCTATTATATATTTTGACTATTATGAATATATTGGCGCTATTAATATATTGGCACTATTATTGGCGCTATAATTTGGCGCTATTATTGGCGCTATTATATGGTGCTATTTTTTACGGTATTTTTTGGCGCTATTATGAATATTTGGCGCCAAAAAACATTTGGCGCTATTATATGGCGCTACTAATTGGCGTAGTTATTTGGCGCAGTTATTTGGCGCACTTATTTGGCTCTCTTATTTGGCGTTATTATTAGGCGCAACTATTTTCCACTATTAATATATTGGCGCTATTTTGAATATTTGGCGCTATTAATGAATGTGAAAATTTTGGCGCTATTTTTTGGCGCTATTATTTGTCGCTATTATTTGGCGCCAAATAATATTAGGTGCTATTATTTGGTGCTATTATTGGCACTATTAAAATATTGGCGCAATTATGAATATTAAAATAACACTGAAAATATATTTGGTGATATTATATTGAATGTTAAAATAACACTGAAAATATATTGAATGTTAAAATATTGGCGCTATTATGAATATTTGGCGCTATTATTGAATGTTAAAATATTGGCGCTATTATTTGGTGCCAAATAATAGCACCAAATATTATCGGTGCCAAATATTGGTGCTACTATTTGGTGCTTTTATTGGCGCTATAATTTGGCGCTATTATGAATATTTGGGGTCAAAAAATATTTAACGCTATTATTTGGCGCTGTTATTAGATGCACTTATTTGGAACAATTATTTTGCGCAATTATTTGGCGCAATTATTTGACGCAATTATTTGGCTCTATTATTTGGTGCTATTATTTTGCGCTATAAATTTATTTGCATTATTATGAATAAATGGAGCTATGAATATATTGGCTCTATTATTGGCGCTATTATTGGCACAATTATGAATATATTGGCACTATTATTTGGTGATATTATATATTGGCGCTATTATGAATATATTAGCGCTATTATTTGGCGCTATAAATATATTCCCGCTATTATTTGAGCTATTATTTGGCGTTATTATTGGCTCTATTATTTGGCGCTATTTTTTGGCGCTATTATGAATATTTAGAGCCAAAAAATATTTGGCGCTATTATTTGGTGATATTATTTGGCCTAGTTATTTCGCGCAAATATTTGGCGTAATTATTTGGCACTATTATTAGGCACAATTATTTGGTGCTATTAATATATTGGCGTTATTATGAATATTTTTTGCTATTAATGAATGTTATAATATTTGCGCTATTATTTGGCACAAAATAATAGCGCCAAATATTGGTGTGATTATTGGCGCCATAATTTGACGCTATTATTGATGCTATTATTTGATGCTATTATTTGGCGCTATTATTTGTTGCTATTATGTAAATTTGGTGCCAAAAAATATTTGGAGATATAATATTGCGCTATTATTTGGCGCTATTATTAGGAGCAATTATTTTGTGAAATTATTTGGTGCAATTATTTGGAGCAACATATTTGCGCTATTTATATATTTTACGCCAAAAAATATTTGGCGTTATTATATGGCACTGTTATTAGGCGCAATTATTTTGTGCAATTATTTGGCGCAATTATTTGGCGCAATTATCTGGCGCAATTATTTGGCGCAATTATTTGGCGTTATTATTAGGCCCAATTATTTTGCACTACAAATATAGTGGCGCTATTATGAATAAATGGCGCTATGAATATATTGGCACTATTACAAATAAATGGCACTATGAATATATTGGCGCTATTATTGGCACTATTATTGGTACTATTATGAATATATTGGCGCTATTATTTGGTGATATGAATATATTGGCGCTATTATTTGGCGCTATTATATGATGCTATTATTTGGTGCTATTTTTTGGCGCTATTATGAATATTTGGCACCAACCAATATTTGGCCCTATTATATTGCGCAATTATTTGGCGCTATTATTTGGCGCTATTATTAGGCACAATTATTTGCTGCTATTAATATATTGGCGCTATTATGAATATTTGGTGCTATTAATTAATGTGAAAATATTCGGGCTATTTTTTGGTGCTATTATTTGGCACAAAATAATATTTGGTGATATTATTTGGCGCTATTATTGGCGCTATTAAAATATCGGCTCTATTAAAATATTGGCGCTATTATGAATATTAAAATAACACTGAAAATATATTTGGCGCTATTATATTGAATGTCAAATTAACACTGAAAATATATTGAATGTTAAGATATTGACACTATTATGAATATTTGGCGCTATTATTGAATGTTAAAATATTAGCGCTATTATTTGGCACCAAATAATAGCGCCAAATATTGGCGCCAAATATTGGGGCTATTATTGGCGCTATTATTTGGCGCTTTTGTTGGCGATATAATTTGGCGCTATTATTTGGCACTATTATGAATATTTGGCAGCAAAAAATATTTGACGCTACTATGAATATATGGTGAAAAATATTTGGCGCTATTATGAATATTTGGATCTATTATTTGGTGCTATTATTGGCTCTATTATTTGGCGCTATTTTTTGGCGCTATTATGAATATTTGGTGGCAAATATTTGGTGATATTATTTGGCACTATTATTTGGCGCTATTATTTGGCGCTATTATATTTGGCGCTATTATATGGCTCTTTTATTTGGCGCAATTATATGACGCTGTTATATGGCGCTAATATTTGGTGCTATTATATGGAGCTATTATTTTGCCCTATTAAATGGCGCTATGAATATATTGGCGCTATTATTGGCGCTATATATTGGTGCTATTATTTGGTGCTATTATATTTGGTGCTATTATTTGGAGCTATAATATGGCGCTATTATATGATGCTATTATATGGCGTTTATATTTGGCTCTATTTTATGGCGCTATTATTTGGTGCTATTATTTGGCGCTATTAATTGGCGCTATAAATATATTAGCGCTATATATTGGCACTATTATTGGCGCTATTTTTGGTGCTTTTATTGGCCCTTTTATTGGATCTATTATTAAATGTTTACGTATTTGCGCTATTATTTGGCGCAAAATAATAGTGCCAAATATTGATGTGATTATTGGCCCCATAATTTGATGCTATTATTGGTGCTATTATTTGACGCTATTATTTTGGCACTATTATTTGATACTATTATGAATATTTGGCGCCAAAAAATATTTGGCGCTATTATATGGTGCTATTAGTTGGCGCTATTATTAGGCGCAATTATTTGGCCCAATTATTTGGCGCAATTATTTGGCGAAATTATTTGGCGCAATATATTGGCGCTATTTATATATTTTGCGCTAAAAAATATTTGGCGCTATTATATGGCTCTTTTATTTGGCGTTGTTATTAGGCACAATTTTTTTGTGCAATTATTTGGAGCAATTATTTTGCATAATTATTTTGCACAATTATTTGGTGCAATTATTTGGCAGTGTTTTTTGGCGATATTATTAGGTGCAATTATTTTTGCGCTGTAAATATATTGGTGCCATTATGAATAAATGGCGCTATGAATATATTTGCACTATTATTGGCGCAATTATTGGCACTGTTATGAATATATTGGCGCTATTATATACTGGTGTTATTATGAATATATTGGCGTTATTATTTGGCGCTATGAATATATTGGTGTTATTGTTGGTGTTATTATTTGGCGCTATTATTGGCACTATTATTAGGCGCTATTTTTTGGTGCTATTATGAATATTTGGTGCTAAAAAATATTTGGCGCTATTATATGGCGCTATTATTTGGCGCTATTATTTGGCGATATTATTTGGCGTAGTTATTTGGCGCTAATATTTGGCGCAAATATTTGGTGCTATTTTTTGGTGCTATTATTAGGCGCAATAATTTGGAGTTATTAATATATTGGTGCTATTATGAATATTTGGCGTTATTAATGAATGTTAAAATATTGGCGCTATTATTTGGTGCAATTATTTGGCACAATTATTTGGCGCTATAAATATATTGGCACTATTATGAATAAATGGCGCTATGAATATATTGGCGCTATTATTGGCGCTATTATTGGCACTATTATGAATATACTGGCGCTATTATATATTTTCGCTATTGTGGATATATTGGTGCTATTAATATATTGGCACTATTATTGGCGCTATAATTTGGCGCTATTATTGGCGCTATTATATGGTGCTATTTTTTACGGTATTTTTTGGCATTATTATGAATATTTGGCGCCAAAAAACATTTGGCGCTACTATTTGGCGTAGTTATTTGGCGCACTTATTTGGCTCTCTTATTTGGCGTTAATATTAGGCGCAACTATTTGCCACTATTAATATATTGGCGCTATTATGAATATCTGGCGCTATTAATGAATGTGAAAATTTTGGCGCTATTTTTTGGCGCTATTATTTGTCACTATTATTTGGCGCCAAATAATATTAGGCGCTATTATTTGGTGCTATTATTGGCACTATTAAAATATTGGCGCAATTATGAATATTAAAATAACACTGAAAATATATTTGGTGCTATTATATTGAATGTTAAAATAACACTGAAAATATATTGAATGTTAAAATATTGGCGCTATTATGAATATTTGGCGCTATTATTGAATGTTAAAATATTGGCGCTATTATTTGGTGCCAAATAATAGCACCAAATATTATCGGTGCCAAATATTGGCACTACTATTTGGTGCTTTTATTGGCGCTATAATTTGGCGCTATTATGAATATTTGGGGCTAAAAAATATTTGGTGCTACTATGAATATATGGTGCCAAATATTTGGCGCTATTATGAATATTTGGATCTATTATTTGGTGCCATTGTTTACGCTATTATTTTGCACTATTATGAATATTTGGCACTAAATATTTGGTGCTATTATTTGGTGATATTAGTTGGTGATATTATTTGGTGCTATTATTTGGCGCTATTATATTTTGCGCTATTATATTGTGCTATTATATCGCGCTAATATATGGCGCTATTATTTGGCCCTATTAAATGGCGCTATGAATATATTGACAATATTATTGGCACTATTATTTGGCGCTATTATATTTTGCGCTACTATATGGCGCTATTATTTAGCACTCTTATATGGCGCTATTATATGGTGCTATTATTTGGCGCTATTAAATGGCACTATGAATATATTAGCGCTATATTATGGCGCTATTATTGGTGCTATTATTGGTGCTGTTATTGGCGCTTTTATTGGCACTATTATTGAATGTTTAAATATTGGCCCTATTATTTGGAACAAAATAATAGCGCCAAATATTGGCGCCATAATTTGACGCACTTATTGGCTCTATTATTTAGCGCTATTATGAATATTTGGCGACAAAAAAATATTTGGTGTTATTATATGGTGCTATTATTTGGCGCTATTATTCGGCGCAATTATTTGGCGTAATTATTTGGTCCAATATATTGGCGCTATTTATATATTTTGCGCCAAAAAATATTTGGCGCTATTATATGGCGCTATTATTTAGCGCTGTTTTTAGGTGCAATTATATATTGGCACTATTATGAATATATTGGAGATATTATTTGGCTCTATTATTTGGTGCTATTATTGGCGCTATTATTTGGTGCTATTTTTTGGCGATATTATTTGGCGCTATTTTTTGGCGCTATTATAAATATCTGGCGCCAAAAAATATTTGGCGGTATTATATGGCGCTATTATTTAGCAGTATTATTTGACGCTATTATTTGGTGCAGTTATTTGGTGCACATATTTGGCGCAATTATTTATCGCTATTATCTGGCGCGATTGTTAGACGCAATTATTTGGTGCTATTAATATATTGGTGCTATTATGAATATTTGGCATTATTAATGAATGTTAAAATATTGGGGCTATTATTTGGTGCAATTATTTGGCGCAATTATTTGGCGCAATTATTTAGTGATATTATTAGGCGCAATTATTTGGCACTATAAATATATTGGCGCTATTATGAATTAGTGGCGCTATGAATATATTGGCACTAATATTGGCCCTATTATGAATATACAGGCGCTATTATTTGGTGCTATTATATATTGGCGCTATTATGAATATATTGGCGCTATTATTTTGCGCTATGAATATATTGGCGCTATTATTGGTGCTATTATTTGGTGCTATTATGGGCGCTATTATATGACGCTATTTTTTGGCGCTATTTTTTGCCTCTATTATGAATATTTAGAGCCAAAAAGTATTTGGCGCTATTATATGGCGCTATTATTTGGCGCTATTATGAACATTTGGCGCCAAAAAATATTTGGTGCTATTAAATGGCATTATTATTAGGCGCAATTATTTGGCGCACTTATTTGGCGCAATTATTTGGCGTAATATATTGGTGCTATTTATATATTTTGTGCCAAAAAAATATTTGGCGCTATTATTAGGCGCAATTATTTGGTGCAATTATTTGGCACATTTATTTGGCACAATTATTTGGCGCTATTATTTGGCGCTATTATTTGCCGCCATTATTTTGCACTATAAATAAATTGGCGCTATTACGAATAAATGGATCTATGAATATATTGGCGCTATTATTGGCGCTATTATTGGCACTATTATGAATATATTGGCACTATTATTTGGTGCTATTATATATTTGCGCTGTTATGAATATATTCGCACTATTATATTGAATGTCAAAATAACACTGAAAATATATTGAATGTTAAAATATTGGTGCTATTATGAATATTTGGTGCTATTATTGAATGTCAAAATATTGGTGTTATTATTTGGTGCCAAATAATAGCACCAAATATTGGCGCCAAATATTATTGGGTCCAAATATTGGCGCCAAATATTAGCACTATTATTGGCGCTATTATTTGGCGCTATAATTTGGCACTATTATTTGGCGCTACTATGAATATTTGGTGCCAAAAAATATTTGGCGCTACTATGAATATATGGTGCCAAATATTTGGCGATATTATGAATATTTGGCTCTATTATTTGGTGTTATTATTTGCACAATTATTTGGCGCGATTTAATGACGCTATTATTTGGCACCATTATATGGCGCTATTATGTGACACTGTTATATGGCACTATTAATTGGCGCTATTATATGGAGGTATTATTTGGCCCTTTTAAATGGAGCTATGAATATATTGGCGCTATATATTGGTGTTATTATATGGCGCTATTATATGGCGCTAATATTTGGGGCTATTATATGGTGCTATTATTTGGCGCTATTAAATGGCGCTATAAATATATTGGTGCTATTATTGGCACTATATATTGGCGCTATTATTGGTGCCGTTATTGGCTCTTTTATTAGAGCTATTATTGAATGTCTAAATATTATTTGGCGCAAAATAATAGCGCCAAATGTTGGCGCAATTATTCGCGCCATAATTTGACGCTATTATTGGTGCTATTATTTGGGGCTATTATTTGGCGCTATTATTTGGCGCCATTATTTGGCGCCATTATTTGGCGCTATTATAAATATTTGACGCAAAAAAAATATTTTGCGCTATTATATGGCACTATTATTTGGTGCTATTATTAGCCACAATTATTTGGCACAATTATTTAGCGCAATTATTTGGCGCAATATATTGGCGCTATTTATATATTTTCCGCCAAAAAATATTTGGCGCTATTATATGGCCCAATTATTTTGCACAGTTTTTAAGTGTAATTATTTTGCGCAATTATTTGGCACAATTATTTGACGCAATTATTTGGCGCTATTATTTGGCGCTCTTATTAGGCGCAATTATTTTGCGCTATAAATAAATTGGCGCTATTATGAATAAATGGCACTATGAATATATTGGTGCTATTATTGGTGCTAATATGAATATATTGGCGCTATTATATATTGGTGCTATTATTTGGCACTATGAATATATTGGCGCTATTATTTGGCACTATTATTGACTTTATTATTTGGCGCTATTTTTTGGCGCTATAATTTATATTTGGCACCAAAAAATATTTGGCGCTATTATATGGCGCTGTTATCTGGCACCATTATTTTGCGTAGCTTTTTTGGCGCAAATATTTGGCCCAAATATTTGGCGCTATTTTTTTGCGCTATTATTAGGCGCAATTTTTTGGCGCTATTAATATATGGGTGCTATTGTGAATATTTGGTGCTATTAATGATTGTTAAAATATTGGCGCAATTATTTGGCGCAATTATTTGGAGCAATTATTTGGCGCTATTACTTGGCGGAATTCTTTGGCACTATTAATATATTGGCGCTATTATGAATATTTGGCGCTATTAATGAATGTCAAAATATTGGCACTATTATTTGCCGCAATTATTTGGAGCAATTATTTGGCGCTATTATTAGGTGCAATTATTTGGTGCTATAAGTATATTGCTGCTATTATGAATAAATGGCGCTATGAATATATTGGCGCTATTTTTGGAGATATTATTGGCACTATTATGAATATACTAGTGCTATTATTTGGCACTATTATATATTGGCGCTATTATGAATATAGTGGCGCTATTATTTGGCCCTATGAATATATTTGCGCTATTATTGGCGCTATTATTTGGCATTATTATTGGCGCTATTTTTTGGCGATATTTTTTGGCGCTATAATGAATATTTGGCACCAAAAAATATTTGGCGCTATTATATGGCGTTATTATTTGGCGCTATTATTTGGCGTAATTATTTGGCGTAGTTATTTGGCACAATTATTTGGTGCAATTATTTGGTGCTATTGTTAGGCGTAATTATTTTCCGCTATTAATATATTGGCGCTATTATGAATATTTGGCACTTTTAATGAATGTTAAAATATTGGTGCTATTTTTTGGCACTATTATTTCGTTCTATTATTTGGCGCCAAATATTTAAATAGCGCCAATTATTTTTTGGCGCTATTATTTGGCACCAAATATTTAAATAGTGCCAATATATTGCTCCAAATAATTATACCAAATAATTGCACCAAATAATTTCCCTAAATAATTGCGCCTAATAATGGCGCCTAATAATAGCGCCATATAATAGTGCCAAATATTTTTTGGTGCCAAATATTCATAATAGTGCCAAATAATAGCGCCAAATAATAGTGCCAATAATAGCTTCAAATTATGGCGCCTATAATCACGCCAATATTTGGAGCCAATATTTGGCACTATTATTTTGCGCCAAATAATAGCGCCAATATTTAAACATTCAATAAAAGTGCCAATAAAAGAACCAATAACAGCACCAAAAATATCGCCAATTATAGCGCCATTATATAGCGCCAATATATTCATAGCGCCATTTAATAGCGCCAAATAATAGCGCCATATAATAGCGCCAAATATTGGGGCCATATAATATCACCATATAATAGCGCCAAATAATAGCGGCATATAATAGTGCCAAATATAATAGCACCAAATAATAGCGCCAATAATATCGCCAATATATTCATAGTGCCATTTAATAGGGCCAAATAATTGCACCAAATATTGGCGCCATATAATAGTGCTATATAATAGCACCATATAATAGCGCCAAATAATATCGCCATATAATAGCGCCAAATATATTGGCGCTATTTATATATTTTGCGCCAAAAAATATTTGGCGCTATTATATGGCGCTATTATTTAGCGCTGTTTTTAGGTGAAATTATATATTGGCACTATTATGAATATATTGGCGATATTATTTGGCGCTATTATTTGGTGCTATTATTGGCGCTATTATTTCGCGCAATTTTTTGACGATATTATTTTGCGCTATTTTTTGGCGCTATTATGAATATCTGGCGCCAAAAAATATTTGGCGGTATTATATAGCACTATTATTTAGCAGTATTATTTGACGCTATTATTTGGCGCAGTTATTTGGTGCACATATTTGGCGCAATTATTTATCGCTATTATCTGGCGCGATTGTTAGACGCAATTATTTGGTGCTATTAATATATTGGCGCTATTATGAATAATTGGCATTATTAATGAATGTTAAAATATTGGGGCTATTATTTGGTGCAATTATTTGGCGCAATTATTTGGCGCAATTATTTAGTGCTATTTTAGGCGCAATTATTTGGCGCTATAAATATATTGGCGCTATTATGAATAAGTGGCGCTATGAATATATTGGCGCTAATATTGGCCCTATTATGAATATACTGGCGCTATTATTTGGTGCTATTATATATTGGCGCTATTATGAATATATTGGCGCTATTATTTTGCGCTATGAATATATTGGCGCTATTATTGGTGCTATTATTTGGTGCTATTATGGGCGCTATTATATGACGCTATTTTTTGGC
This sequence comes from Viscum album, assembly GCA_963277665.1. Lineage (NCBI taxonomy): Eukaryota > Viridiplantae > Streptophyta > Magnoliopsida > Santalales > Viscaceae > Viscum > Viscum album. The sequence goes on from OY728127.1 coordinate 903,861,596, forward strand.
GCTATTATGAATATTTAGAGCCAAAAAGTATTTGGCGCTATTATATGGCGCAATTATTTGGCGCTATTATGAACATTTGGCGCCAAAAAATATTTGGCGCTATTAAATGGCATTATTATTAGGCGCAATTATTTGGCGCACTTATTTGGCACAATTATTTGGCGTAATATATTGGTGCCATTTATATATTTATGCCAAAAAAATATTTGGTGCTATTATTAGGCAATTATTTGGTGCAATTATTTGGCACATTTATTTGGAACAATTATTTGGCGCTATTATTTGGCGCTATTATTTGCCGCCATTATTTTGCACAATAAATAAATTGGCGCTATTACGAATAAATGGATCTATGAATATATTGGCGCTATTATTGGCGCTATTATTGGCACTATTATGAATATATTGGCACTATTATTTGGCACTGTTATATATTTTCACTATTATGAATATATTGGCGCTATTATATTGAATGTCAAAATAACACTGAAAATATATTGAATGTTAAAATATTGGTGCTATTATGAATATTTGGTGCTATTATTGAATGTCAAAATATTGGTGTTATTATTTGGTGCCAAATAATAGCACCAAATATTGGCGCCAAATATTATTGGGTCCAAATATTGGCGCCAAATATTAGCACTATTATTGGCGCTATTATTTGGCGCTATAATTTTGCACTATTATTTGGCGCTATTATGAATATTTGGTGCCAAAAAATATTTGGCGCTACTATGAATATATGGTGCCAAATATTTGGCGATATTATGAATATTTGGCTCTATTATTTGGTGCTATTATTTGCACAATTATTTGGCGCGATTAAATGGTGCTATTATTTGGCACCATTATATGGCGCTATTATGTGGCACTGTTATATGGCACTATTAATTGGCGCTATTATATGGCGGTATTATTTGGCCCTTTTAAATGGAGCTATGAATATATTGGCGCTATATATTGGTGCTATTATATGGCACTATTATATGGCGCTAATATTTGGGGCTATTATATGGTGCTATTATTTGGCGCTATTAAATGGCGCTATAAATATATTGGTGCTATTATTGGCACTATATATTGGCACTATTATTGGCGCTATTATTGGTGTCGTTATTGGCTCTTTTATTGGAGCTATTATTGAATGTCTAAATATTATTTGGCGCAAAATAATAGCGCCAAATGTTGGCGCAATTATTCGCGCCATAATTTGACGCTATTATTGGCGCTATTATTTGGGGCTATTATTTGGCGCTATTATTTGGCGCCATTATTTGGCTCTATTATCAATATTTGACGCTAAAAAATATTTTGCGCTATTATATGGCACTATTATTTGGTGCTATTATTAGCCACAATTATTTGGCACAATTATTTGGCACAATTATTTGGCGCAATATATTGGTGCTATTTATATATTTTTCGCCAAAAAATATTTGACGCTATTATATGGCCTAATTATTTTGCACAGTTTTTAAGTGTAATTATTTTGCGCAATTATTTGGCACAATTATTTTACGCAATTATTTGCCGCTATTATTTGGCGCTCTTATTAGGCGCAATTATTTTGCACTATAAATAAATTGGCGCTATTATGAATAAATGGCACTATGAATATATTGACGCTATTATTGGTTCTAATATGAATATATTGGCGCTATTATATATTGGCGCTATTATTTGGCACTATGAATATATTGGCGCTATTTTTTGGCACTATTATTGACTTTATTATTTGGCGCTATTTTTTGGCGCTATTTTTTGGCGCTATAATTTATATTTGGCACCAAAAAATATTTGGCGCTATTATATGGCGCTGTTATCTGGCACCATTATTTTGCGTAGCTTTTTTGGCGCAAATATTTGGCCCAAATATTTGGCGCTATTTTTTTGCGCTATTATTAGGCGCAATTTTTTGGCGCTATTAATATATGGGTGCTATTGTGAATATTTGGTGCTATTAATGATTGTTAAAATATTGGCGCAATTATTTGGCGCAATTATTTGGAGCAATTATTTGGCGCTATTACTTGGCGGAATTCTTTGGCACTATTAATATATTGGCGCTATTATGAATATTTGGCGCTATTAATGAATGTCAAAATATTGGCACTATTATTTGCCGCAATTATTTGGAGCAATTATTTGACGCTATTATTAGGTGCAATTATTTGGTGCTATAAGTATATTGCCGCTATTATGAATAAATGGAACTATGAATATATTGGCGTTATTTTTGGAGATATTATTGGCACTATTATTAATATAATAGCGCTATTATTTGGCACTATTATATATTGGCGCTATTATGAATATAGTGGCACTATTATTTGGCCCTATGAATATATTTGCGCTATTATTGGCGCTATTATTTGGCGTTATTATTGGCGCTATTTTTTGGCGATATTTTTTGGCGCTATAATGAATATTTGGCGCCAAAAAATATTTGGCGCTATTATATGGCATTATTATTTGGCGCTATTATTTGGCGTAGTTATTTGGCGTAGTTATTTGGCGCAATTATTTGGCGCTATTATTTGGCGCTATTATTAGGCGTAATTATTTTTCGCTATTAATATATTGGCGCTATTATGAATATTTGGCACTTTTAATGAATGATAAAATATTGGCGCTATTTTTTGGCACTATTATTTCGTGCAATTATTTGGCGCCAAATATTTAAATAGCGCCAATTATTTTTTGGCGCTATTATTTGGCACCAAATATTTAAATAGTGCCAATATATTGCGCCAAATAATTATACCAAATAATTGCACCAAATAATTTCCCAAATAATTGCGCCTAATAATGGAACCTAATAATAGCACCATATAATAGTGCCAAATATTTTTTGGTGCCAAATATTCATAATAGTGCCAAATAATAGCGCCAAATAATAGTGCCAATAATAGCTTCAAGTTATGGTGCCAATTATCACGCCAATATTTGGCGCCAATATTTGGCACTATTATTTTGCGCCAAATAATAGTGCCAATATTTAAACATTCAATAAAAGTGCCAATAAAAGAACCCATAACAGCACCAAAAATATCGCCAATTATAGCACCATTATATAGCGCCAATATATTCATAGCGCCATTTAATAGCGCCAAATAATAGCGCCATATAATAGCGCCAAATATTGGGGCCATATAATAGCACCATATAATAGCGCCAAATAATAGCGGCATATAATAGTTCCAAATATAATAGCACCAAATAATAGCGCCAATAATATCGCCAATATATTCATAGTGCCATTTAATAGGGCCAAATAATTGCACCAAATATTGGCGCCATATAATAGTGCTATATAATAGCGCCATATAATAGCGCCAAATAATATCGCCATATAATAGCGCTAAATATTCATAATAGCGCCAAATTATAGCGCCAATAAAAGCGCCAAATAATAGTGCCAATAATAGCGCCAATATTTGATGCCAAAAATATTTGGCGCCAATATTTGGCACCAACATTTGGCGCTATTATTTGGTGCCAAATAATAGCACCAATATTTTAACATTCAATAATCGCGCCAAATATTCATAATAGTGCGAATATTTTAACATTCAATATATTTTCAGTGTAATTTTGACATTCAATATAATAGCGCTAAATATATCTTCAGTGCTATTTTAATATTCATAATTGCGCCAATATTTTAACAGTGCCAATATTTTAATAGCGCCAATAATAGCACCAAAAAATAGCGCCAAAAAATAGCGCCAATATTTTAACATTCATTAATGGTGCCAAATATTCATTATAGCGCCAAAATATTAATAGCGGAAAATAATAGAACCAAATATTTTTTGGCGCCAAATATTCATAATAGCGCCAAAAAATAGAGCCAAGAAATAGCGCCATATAATAGTGCCGATAATAGCGCCAAATAATAGAGCCAATAATAGCGTTAATATATTCATGCACCAAATAATAGCGCCAATAATAGCGCCAATATATTCAAAGCCCCAAATAATAGCGCCAATATGTTAATAATAGCTCTAATATATAATAGTGCCAAATAATTGCGCCAGTATATTCATAGTTCCATTTATTCATAATAGCACCAATATATTTATAGCGCCAAATAATTGCGCCTAATAATAGCGTCAAATAATATCGCCAAATAATTGCGCCAAATAATTACACCAAATAATAGTGCCAATATTTTAACATTCATTAATTGCGCCAAAGATTCATAATAGTGCCAATATATCAATAGCGCCAAATAAGTGCACCTAATAATAGTGCCAAATAATAGCGCCAAATATGTGCGCCAAATAACTGCGCCAAATAAAAGCATCAAATAATAGCGCCATATAATAGCGGCAAATATTTTTTGGCACCAAATATTCATAATAACGCCAAAAAATAGCTCCAATAATAGCGCCAAAAAATAGCACCAAAAAATAGTGCCAATAATAGCGCCAAATAATAGCGCCAATTATAGCACTAATATATTCATAGCGCAAAATAATAGCACCAATATATAATAGCATCAAATAATAACTCCAATATATTCATAATAATGCCAATAGTAGCGCCAATAATAGCGCCAATATATTCATGGCGCCATTTATTCATAATAGGGCCAATATATTTATAGTGCAAAATAATTGCGCCTAATAATAGCGCCAAATATTAGCGCCAAAAAATTACGCCAAAACATTGCGCCAAATAATTTCGCCAAATAAGTGTGCAAAATAATTGCGCCTAATAATAGCGCCAAATAATATCGCCATATAATAGCGCCAAATATTTTTTGGCGCAAAATATATAAATAACGCCAAATAATTGGGCCAAATAATTGTGCCAAATAATTGTGCCTAATAATAACGCCATATAATAGCGCCAAAAATTTTTGGTGCCAAATATACATAATAGCGCCAAATAATAGCGCCAAATATTAGCACCAATAATAGCGTCAAATTATGGCGCCATTAATCATGCCAATATTTGGCGCTATTATTTTGGGCCAAATAATAGCGCCAATATTTAAACATTCAATGATAGTGCCAATAAAAGCACCAACAACAGCACCAATAATAGCGTTGATATATTCATAGCACCATTTAATAGCGCCAAATAATAGTGTCATATAATAGTGCCAAATATTAGCGCCATATAATAGCGCCACATAATAGCGCCAAATCATAGCACCATATAATAGCGCAAAAAATAATAGTGCCAAATAATAGCGCCACTATATAGGGCCAATAATAGCGCCAATATATTCATAGCGCCATTTATTGGGCCAAATAATAGAGCCATATAATAGCGCCAAATATTAGCGCCATATAATACAGTCAAATATTAGCGCCAAATAATAGCGCCATATAATAGGGCCAAATATAATAGCGCCAAATAATAGTGCCAAATAATATCGCAACCTAATAACACGAAATATTTGGCGCCAAATATTAATAATAGTGCCAAATAATAGCGCCAATAGTAGCGCCAAATAATAGAGCCAAATATTCATAATAGCACCAAATATTTGGCGCCATATATTCATAGTAGCGCCAAATATTTTTTGGCGCCAAATATTCATAATATCACCAAATAATAGCGCCAATATTTTAACATTCAATATATTTTCAGTGTTATTTTAACATTCAATATAATAGCACCAAATATATTTTCAGTGGTATTTTAATATTCATAATAGCGCCAATATTTTAATAGCACCGATATTTTAATAGCGCCAATAATAGAGCCAAAAAATAGCGCAAATATTTTAACATTAATTAATATCGCCAAATATTCATAATAGCGCCAATATATTAATTGCGGAAAATAATTGCGCCTAATAATTACGCCAAATAATAGCACCAAATAACTGTTGCAAATATTTGCGCCAAATAACTGCGCCAAATAATAGCACCAAATAATAACGCCATATAATAGTGCTAAATATTTTTTTCGCCAAATATTCATAATAGCGCCAACAAATAGTGCTAATAATAGTGCCAAATAATAGCGCCAATAATAGCGCCAATATATTCATTGCGCCAAATAATAGTGCCAATATATTCATAATAGCGCCAATATATAATAGCGCCAAATAATAGCGCCACTCTATTCATAATAGTGCCAATATATTCATAATAGTGCCAATATATAATAGCGCCAAATAATAGCGCCACTCTATTCATAATAGTGCCAATAATAGCGTCATTATATTCATAATAGTGCCAATAATAGTGCCAATAATAGCGCTAATATATTCATAGCACCATTTATTCATAATAGCGCCAATATATTTATAGCGCAAAATAATTGCGTCTAATAATAGTGCCAAATAATAGAGCCAAATAGTTGTGCCAAATAATTGCGCCAAATAATAGCGCCATATAATAGCGCTAAATATTTTTTGGCGCAAAATATATAAATAGTGCCAATATATTACGCCAAATAATTGCGCCAAATAATTTCGCCTAATAATAGCGCCATATAATAGCGCCAAATATTTTCTGGCGCCAAATGTTCATAATAGCACCAAATAATAGCACCAAATAATAGCGATAAATAATAGCGCCATATAATAGCACCAAATATTTTTTGGCTCCAAATATTAATAATAGCGCCAAAAAATAGTGTCATATAATAGCGCCAATAATAGCACCAAATAATAGCACCAATAATGGCGCCAATATATTCATTGCAACAAATAATAGCACAAATATATTCATAATAGTGCCAATATATAATAGCTCAAAATAATAGCGCCAGTATATTCATAATAGTGCCAATATTAGCGCCAATATATTCATAGCGCCATTTATTCATAATAGCGCCAATATATTTATAGCGCCAAATAATTACGCTTAATAATAGCCCCAAATAATTGCGCCCAATAATTGCGCCAAATAAGTGCACCAAATAACAGCCCCAATATTTTAACATCCATTAATAGCGCCAAATATTCATAATAGCGCCAATATATTAATAGCACTAAATAATTACTCCTAACAATAGCGCCAAATAATAGCACCAAATAATTGCGCCAAATAATTGAGCCAAATATGTGTGCAAAATAACTGTGCCAAATAATAGCACCAAATAATACTGCTAAATAATAGAGCCATATAATAGCGCCAAATATTTTTTGGCGCAACATATTCATAATAGCGCCAAAAAATAGCGTCAAATAATAGCGCCAAATAATAGCGCCAATAATAGCGCCAAATATTAGCGCCGCTAACAGTGCCAATATATTCATAACGCCAAATAATAGCGCCAATATATTCATAATGGCTCCAATATATATTAGCTCCAAATAATAGCACCAATATATTCATAATAGTGCCAATATATAATTTTGCCTAATAACAGCGCTAAATAATAGCGCCATATAATAGCGGCGAATATTTTTTGGCGCAAAATATATAAATAGCGCCAATATATTGCGCCAAATAATTACGCCAAATAATTGTGCCTAAGAATAGCGCCAAATAATAGCGCCACATAATAGCATGAAATATTTTTTGGCACCAAATATTTATAATAGAACCAAATAATAGAGCCAATTATAGCGTCAAATTATGGCGCCAATATTTGGCGCCAATATTTTAGGCCAATATTTGGCACTACTATTTTGCTCCAAATAATAGCGCCAATATTTAAACATTCAATAATAGTTCCAATAAAAGTGCCAATAACAGCACCAATAATAGCGCCATGATATAGCGCCAATATATTCATAGTGCCCTTTAATAGCGCCAAATAATAACGCCATATAATAGCACCAAATATTGGCGCCATAAAATAGCGCCATATAAGATCGCTAAATAATAGCGCCATATAGTAGCACAAAATATAATAGCGCTAAATAATAGCACCAATAATATTGCCAATATATTCATAGCGCCATTTAATAGGGCCAAATAATAGCGCCATATAATAGCTCCAAATATTAGTGCCAAATAATAGCGCGATATAATAGGAACATATAATAGCGCCAAATAATAGCGCAATATAATAGCGCAAAATATAATAGCGCCAAATAATAGCACCAAATAATCTCACCAAATAATAGCACCAAATATTTGGTGCCAAATATTCGTAATAGCGCCAAATAATAGCGCAAATAATGGTGCCAAATAATAGAGCCAAATATTCATAATAGCGTCAAATATTTGGGGCCATATATTCATAGTAGCACCAAATATTTTTTGGCTTGAAATATTCATAATAGCGCCAAATTATAGCACCAATAAAAGCCCCAAATAATAGCGCCAATATTTGGAACCAATAATATTTGGCTCGATTATTTGGCGCTATTATTTGGCGCCAAATAATAGCGCCAATATTTTAACATTCAATATATTTTTAGTGTTATTTTAACATTCAATATAATAGTGTCAAATATATTTTCAGTGCTATTTTAATATTCCTAATTGTGCCAATATTTTAATAGCACCAATAATAGCGCGAAATAATATCGCCAAATATTATTTGGCACTAAATAATAGCGACAAATAATAGTGCCAAAAAATAGTTCCAAAATTTTAACATTCATTAATAGCACCAAATATTTATAATAGCCCCAATATATTAATAGCGGCAAATAATTGCGCCTAATAATAGCGCCAAATAAGAGAGCCAAATAAGTGCGCCAAATAACTGCACCAAATAACTGTGCCAAATAATAGCACCAAATAATAGCGCCATATAATAGCGCCAAATGTTTTTGGCGCCAAATATTCATAATAGCGCCAAAAAATAGCATAAAAAATAGCACCATATAATAGCGCCAATAATAGCGCCAAATGATAGGGCCAATAATAGCGGCAATATATTCATAGCACCAAATAATAGTGCCAATATATTCATAATAGCGCCAATATATTCATAATAGAAAAAATATATAATAGCGCCTGTATATTCATAATAGTGCCACTAATAGCGCTAATATATTCATAGCACCTTTTATTCATAATAGCGCTAATATATTTATAGCACCAAATAATTGCGCCAAATAATAACGCCAAATAATTGCGCCAAATAATTGCACCAATATTTTAACATTCATTAATAGCGCCAAATATTCATAATAGCGCCAATATATTAATAGCGCCAAATAATTGCTTCTAATAATAGTGCCAAAAAATAGCGCCAAATATTTGCGTCAAATATTAGCACCAAATAACTGCGCCAAATAATACCGCCAAATAATAGTGCCAAATAATAGCGCCATATAATAGAGCCAAATATTTTTTGGCACCAAATATTCATAATAGCGCCAAAAAATAGCGCCAAATAAAAGTGCCAATAATAGCTCCAAATAATAGAGCCAATAATAATGCCAATATATTCATAGCGCCAAATAATAGCGCCAATATATTCATAATAGTGCTAATAATTGCGCCAATAATAGTGCCAATATATTCATAGTACCATTTATTCAAAATAGCGCCAATATATTTACATCGCAAAATAATTGCGCCTAATAATAGCGCCAAATAACAGTGGCAAATAATTGCGCCAAATAATTACGCCAAATAATTACGCCCAATAATTTCTCCAAATAATTGCGCAAAATAATTGCGCCTAATAACAGCGCCAAATATTTTTTTGGGCAAAATATATAAATAGCGCCAATATATTGCGCCAAATATTTTCGCCAAATAATTGCGTCCAATAATTGGGCCAAATAATTTCGCCTAATAATAGCGCCATATAATAGCGCCAAATATTTTTTGGCGCCAAATATTCGTAATAGTGTCAAATAATAGCGCCAAAATAATAGCGCCAAATAATAGCCCCAATAATAGCGTCATATTCTGGGGCCAATAATCACGTCAATATTTCGCGCCAAAATTTGGCGCTATTATTTTGCGCCAAATAATAGCGCCAATATTTAAACATTCAATAATAGCGCCAATAAAAGTTCCAATAAAAGCACCAATAATAGCGCCAATAATAGCGCCAATATATAACACCAATAATAGCACCAATATATTCATAGAAACATTTAATAGCGCCAAATAATAGTGTCAGATAATAGCGCCATAAAATAGAGCAAAATATAAGTGCCATATAATAGCGTCATATAATAGCGTCATATAATAGTGCCAAATAATAGAAACAAATATAATAGCACCAAATAATAGCACCAATATATAGTTACAATAATAGCGCCAATATATTCATAGCACCATTTAATAGGTCCAAAAAATAGCGCCAAATATCAGGGCCATATAATAGTGTAAAATATTAGTGTCATATAATAGCGCCAAATAATAGCGCCATATAATAGCGCCAAATATAATAGCTCCAAATAATAGCGCCAAATAACAGCGCCAAATAATATCACTAAATAATAGCACCAAATATTTGGCACCAAATATTCATAATAGCGCCAAATAATAGCGCCAAATAGCGCCAATAATAGCACCAAATAATAGAGGCAAATATTCATAATAGCGACAAATATTTGGCTCCATATATTCATAGTAGCGTCAAATATTTTTTGCCGCCAAATATTCTTAATAGCGCCAAATCATAGCACCAAATTATATCGCCAACAAAAGTGCCAAATAATAGCGTCAATATTGGTGCCAATATTTGGCACCAATAATATTTGGCGCCAATATTTGGCGCTATTTTTTTGCGCCAAATAATAGCGCCAATATTTTAACATCATTAATAGCACCAAATATTCATAATAGCGCCAATATTTTAACATTCAATATATTTTCAGTGTTATTTTAACATTCAATATAATAGCGCCAAATATATTTTCAGTGCTATTTTAATATTCATAATAGCGCCAAATATTATTTCGCGCAAAATAATAGCACCAAATAATTGCGCCAAATAATAGCACCAAAAAATAGCCCCAATATTTTCACATTAATTAATAGCGCCAAATATTCATAATAGCGCCAATATATTAATAGCGGAAAATAATTACGCCTAAGAACAGCGCCAAATAATTGTGTCATATAATAGCGCCAAATATTTTTTGGCGCCAAATATTCATAATAGCGCCAAAAAATAGCGCCAAAAAATAGCGTCATATAATAGCGCCAATAATAGCACCAATATATTCATAGCGCCAAATAATAGCACCAATATATAATAGCCCCAAATAATAGCACCAATATATTCATAATAGTACCAATAATAGCGCCAATAATAGCGCCAATATATTCAAAGCGCCATTTATTCATATTAATGCTAATATATTCATAGTTCCATTTATTCATAATAGCGCCACTATATTTATAGCGCAAAATAATTGCTCCTAATAATAGCGCCATATAATAGCGCCAAATAATTACGCAAAATAATTGCGCCAAATAAGTGCGCAAAATAATTGCGCCTAATAACAACGCCAAATAATAGCGCCATATAATAGCGCCAAATATTTTTTAGCGCAAAATATATAAATAGCGCCAATACATTGCTCCAAATAATTATGCCAAATAATTGTGCCAAATAATTGCGCCTAATAATAGCGCCAAATAATAGCGCAATATAATAGCGCCAAATATTTTTTGGTGCCAAATGTTCTTAATAGCGACAAATAATATCGCCAAATAATAGCACCAAATAATAGCGCAAATAATAGCGTCAAATTATGGCGCCAATAATCGCGGAAATATTTGGCGCCAATATTTGGCGCCAAATAATAGCGCCAATATTTTAACATTCATTAATAGCGCCAAATATTCATAATAGCGCCAATATATTAATAGCACCAAATAATTGTGCCTAATAATAGTGCCAAATAATAGCGCCAAATAATTGCGCCAAATATTCATGCCACATAACTGGGCCAAATAACTGCGCCAAATAATACCGCCAAATAATACTGCCATATAATAGTGCCAAATATTTTTTGGTGCCAAATATTCATAATAGCACCAAAAAATAGTGCCAAAAAATAGCGCCAATATATTCATAGCGCTAAATAATAGCGCCAGTATATTCATAATAGCGCCAATATATAATATCGCCAAATAATAGCATCAATATATTCATAATAGTGCCAATAATAGCGCCAATAATAGAGCCAATATATTCATAGCTCTATTTATTCATAATAGCGCCAATAAATTTACAGCGTAAAATAATAGCGCCAAATAATTGCATCAAACAATTGCGCCAAATAATTGTGCCAAATAAGTGCACCTAATAACAGCGCCAAATAATAGCGCCAAATATGTTTTGGCGCAAAATATATAAATAGCGCCAATATATTGCGCCAAATAATTGCGCCAAATAACTGTGCCAAATTATTGCGCCAAATTATTGCGCCTAATAATAGCGCCAAATAATAGCACCACATAACAGCGCCAAATATTTTTTGGTGCCAAATATTCATTATAGTGCCAAATAATGGCGCCAATAATAGCGTCAAATTATGGCACCAATAATCGCGCCAATATTTGGTGCCAATATTTGGCGCAAATATTTGGCGCCAATATTTGGGGCTATTATTTTGTGCCAAATAGAAGCGCCAATATTTAAACATTCAATAAAAGATCCAATAAAAGCTCCAATAGAAGAGCTCATAATAGCACCAATAATAGCGCCAATTATAACGTCATTTTATAGCGCCAATATATTCATAACGCCATTTAATAACGCCAAATTATAGCGCCATTTAATAGCGCCAAATATTGACACCGTATAATAGCGCCATATAATACACCAAATAATAGCGCTATATATTAGTGCCAAATAATAGCGCCATTATATAGCACCAATAATATCGCCAATATATTCATAGCGCTATTTAATTGGACCAAATAATAGCGCCATATAATAGTGCCAAATATTAGCGGCATATAATAGTGCAAAAATAATTGGGCCATATAATAGCGCCATATAATAGCGCCATATAATAGCGCCAAATAATAGAGGCAAATAATAGCAACAAATAATAGTGCCAAATAATAGCGCAAAAAATGGCACCAAATAATAGAGCCAAATATTAATAATAAAGCCAAATATTTGGCGCCATATATTCATAGTAGCGCCAAATATTATTTGGTGCCAAATAATAGTGCCAAATTATAGCACCAATAAAAGCGCCAAATAATTGCGCCAATAATAGCACCAATATTTGGCGCTAACAATATTAGGCGCCAATATTTGGCGCCAATATTTGGTGCTATTATTTGACGACAAATAATAGCGCCAATATTTTAACATTCAATAATAGCACCAAATATTCATAATTGTGCCAATATATTTATTGCGCCAAATAATTGTGCCATATAATAGCACCAAATATTAGCACTATATAATAGCGCCAAATATTAGTGTCATATAATAGCGCCAAATAATATCGCCATATAATAGCGCCAAATATAATTGCGCCAAAAATTAGCGCGAAATAATATCACCAAATATTTGGCACCAAATATTCATAATAGTACCAAATAATAGCGCCAAATAATAGTGTCAATAATAGCGCTAAATAATTGAGCCAAATATTCATAATAGCGCCAAATATTTGGCGCCATATATTAATAGTAGCGCCAAATATTTTTTGGCACCATATATTCATAATAGCGCCAAATTATAGCGCCAATAAAAGCGCCAAATAATAGCGCCAATATCTTTATATTCAATAATAGCGCCAAATATTCTTAATAGCGCCAATATTTTAACATTCAATATATTTTCAGTGTTATTTTAACATTCAATATAATAGCACCAAATATATTTTCAGTGTTATTTTAATATTCATAATAGCGCCAATATTTTGATAGCACCAATAATAGCGCCAAATATTATTTGGCCCCAAATAATAGCGCCAAAAAATAGCGCCAATATTTTAACATTCATAAATAGCGCCAATATATTAATAGCCGCAAATAATTGCGCCTAATAATAGCGCCAAATAATAGCGCCAATATAATTGCGCAAAATAATTGCGTCACATAATAGAGCCAATATATTGCGCCAAATAATTGCGCCTAATAATAGCACCAAATAATAGCGCCAAATATTTTTTGGCGCCAAATATTCATAATACTGCCAAAAAATAGCGCCATATAATAACACCAATAATAGCGCCAAATAATCGCGCTAATAATAGCGCCAATATATTGATAGTGCCAAATAATAGCGTCAATATATAATAGCGCTAAATAATAGCGTCGGTACTTCATAATAGTGCCAATAATAGCACCAATATATTCATAGCGCCATTTATTCATAATAGCGCCAATATATTTATAACGCCAAATAATTGCGCCTAATAATAGCGCCAAATAATAGCGCAAAATAATTGTTCCAATATTTTAACATTCATTAATAGCGCCAAATATTGATAATAGTGCCAATATATTAATATCGCCAAATAATTACACCTAATAATTGCGCAAAAAATAGCATAAAATATTTGCGCCAAATAACTACGCCAAATAATAGCGCCAAATAATATCGCCATATCATAGCGCCAAATATTTTTTGGTGCCAAATATTTATAATAGCGCCAAAAAATAGCGCCCAAAAATAGCGCCAAATAATAGTGCCAATAATAGCGCCAAATAATAGCGCCAATAACAGCACCAATATATTCTTAGCGCCAAATAACAACACCAATATATTCATAATAGTGCCAAATAATAGCGCCAATATATTCATAATAGTGCCAATAATTGCACCAATAATTGCGCCAATATATTCATAGTGTAAAAAAATATTTGGCGCTATTATATGGCACTATTATTTGGTGCTTTTATTAGGCGCAATTATTTTGCGCTATAAATATATTGGCGCTATTATGAATAAATGGCACTATGAATATATTAGTGATATTATTGGCAGTATTATGAATATAGTGGCGCTATTATATGTTGGCGCTACTATAAATATATTGGCCCTATTATTTGGTGCTATGAATATATTGGCACATTTTTTGGCGCTGTTATTTGGTGCTATTTTTGGCGCTATTATGAATATTTGGCACCAAAAAATATTTGGTGCTATTATTTGGCGCAGTTATTTGGCGCAAATATTTGGCGCAATTATTTGGTGATATTATTAGACGCAATTATTTGCTGCTATTAATATATTGGCGCTATTATGAATATTTTGCGCTATTAATTAATGTTAAAATATTGGCACTATTTTTCGGAGCTATTATTTGGCGCTTTTATCTAGCACCAAATAATATTTGGCGCTATTATTGGCGATATTAAAATATCGGTGCTATTAAAATATTGGAGCGATTATGAATATTAAAATAACACTGAAAATATATTGAATATTAAAATATTGGCGCTATTATGAATATTTTGTGCTATTATTGAATGTTAATATATTGGCGCTATTATTTGGCCCTAAATAATAGCACCAAATATTGGCACCAAATATTGGCACCAAATATTGGCGCTAAATATTGGCACTATTATTTGGCGATATTATGTATATTTGGCGCCAAAAAATATTTGGCGTGCTATTAAAATATTGCTTCAAATATTTGGCGCCAAATATTTGGTTCTATTATTTGGTGATATTATTGGGTTCTATAATTTGGTGCTATTATATTTGGCACTATTATATGGTGCTATTATTTTGCGCTATTATATGGCACTAATATTTGGCGCTAATATTTGGTGCAAATATTTGGCGCTATTATATGGCGCTATTATTTGGCCCTATTAAATAGCGCTATGAATATATTGGCGCTATTATTTGCGCTATATATTGGCGCTATTATTTGGCGCTATTATATTTGCCGCTATGATTTGGCTCTATTATATGGCGCTATTACATGACGCTAAAATTTGGCGCTATTATTTGGCCCTATTAAATGGCGCTATGAATATATTGGCGCTATTATTTAGCGCTATTATATTTGGTGCTATTATATGGTGCTATGATTTGGCGCTATGATATGGCGCTATGATATGACGCTATGATATGGCACTATTATATGGCGCCAATATTTGGCGCTATTATATGGCGATATTATTTGGCGCTATTATCTGGTGATATTATTTGGCACGATTATCTGCTATTGTTATGTAGCGCTATTATATTTGGCGCTATTATGTGGCACTATTATTTGGCCCTATTATATGGTGATATTATATAGCGCTATTATATGCTGCTAAAATTTGGCGCTATTATATGGCGCTATTTTTTGGTGCTATTATATGGTGCTATAAATATATTGGCTATATTATTGGTGCTATTATTGGTGCTGTTATTGGTGCTATTATTGGCACTATTATTGAATGTTTAAATATTGGCGCAATTATTTGGCTCAAAATAATAGCGCCAGAAATTGGCGGGATTATTGGCGCCATAATTTGATGCTATTATTGGTGCTATGATTTCGCGCTATTATAAATATTTGGCGCCAAAAAATATTTGGCGCTATTATATGACGCTATTATTAGGCGCAATTATTTGGCGCAATTATTTGGCATAATTATTTGGCACTATTTATATATTTTGCGCCAAAAAATATTTGGCACTATTATATGGTGCTATTGTTTGGCGCTATTATTAGGTGCAATTATTTTGCGCTATAAATATATTGGCCCTATTATGAATAAATGGCCCTATGAATATATTGGCGCTATTATTGGCACTATTATTGGCAATATTATGAATATATTGGTTCTATTATTTGGCGCTATTATTGGCGCTATTTTTTGGTGCTATTTTTTGGTGCTATTTTTTGGCACTATTAGGAATATTTGGCACCCAAAAATATTTGGCACTGTTATAGAGCGCTATTATTTTGCGCTATTATTCAGAGCTGTTATTTTGAACAGTTATTTGGCACAAATATTTGCCGCAATTATTTGGCGCTCTTATTTGGCGCTGTTATTAGGCGCGCTTATTTGGCGCTATTAATATATTGGCATTATTATGAATATTTGGCGCTATTAATGAATGTTAAAATATTGGCACTATTATTTGGCCTAATTATTTTTCACAATTATTTGGCGCAATTATTTGGCGCCAAATAATAGAGCCAAATATTCATAATAGTGTAAAATATTTGGGGCCATATATTCATAGTAGCACCAAATATTTTTTGGCTCCAAATATTCATAATAGCGCTAAATTATAGTGCCAATAAAAGCCCCAATTAATAGCGCCAATATTTGGAACCAATAATATTTTGCTCCATTACTTGGCGCTATTATTTAGCGCCAAATAATAGCACCAATATTTTAACATTCAATATATTTTTTGTGTTATTTTAACATTCAATATAATAGTGCCAAATATATTTTTAGTGCTATTTTAATATTCATAATTGCGCCAATATTTTAATAGCGCCAATAATAGCGCAAAATAATAATGCCAAATATTATTTGGAACCAAATAATAGTGACAAATAATAGCGCCAAAAAATAGTCCCAAAATTTTAACATTCATTAATAGCACCAGATATTCATAATAGCGCCAATATATTAATAGCGGCAAATAATTGCGCCTAATAATAACGCCAAATAAGAGAGCCAAATAAGTGCGCCAAATAACTGCACCAAATAACTGCACCAAATAATAGCACCAAATAATAGCGCCATATAATAGCGCCAAATGTTTTTTGGTGCCAAATATTCATAATAGCGCCAAAAAATAGCGTCAAAAAATAGCGTCATATAATAGCACCAATAATAGCGCCAAATAACAGCGCCAATAATAGGGCCAATATATTCATAGCGCCAAATAATAGCGCCAATATATTCATAATAGCGAAAATATATAATAGCACCAGTATATTTATAATAGTGCCACTAATAGTGCCAATATATTCATAGAACCATTTATTCATAATAGTGCCAATATATTTATAGCACCAAATAATTGTGCCAAATAATAACGCCAAATAATTGCACCAAATAATAGCACCAATATTTAAACATTCATTAATAACACCAAATATTCATAATAGCACCAATAGATTAATAGCGCCAAATAATTGCACCTAATAATAGCGCCAAAAAATAGCGCCAAATATTTGCGTCAAATATTAGCACCAAATAACTGCGCCAAATAATAGCGTCAAATAGTAGTGCCAAATAATAGCGCCATAAAATAGCGCCAAATATTTTTTGGCACAAAATATTCATAATAGCGCCGAAAAATAACGCCAAATAAAAGCGCCAAATAATAGCGCCAAATAATAGCACCAATAATAATGCCAATATATTCATAGTGCCAAATAATAGGGCCAATATATTCATAATAGTGCTAATAATTATGCCAATAATAGTGCCAATATATTCGTAGTGCCATTTATTCATAATAGCGCCAATATGTTTACATCGCAAAATAATTGCGCCTAATAATAGCGCCAAATAACAGTGCCAAATAATTGCGCCAAATAATTGCGCCAAATAATTACGCCAAATAATTGCTCCAAATAATTGCGCAAAATAATTGCGCCTAATAACAGCGCCAAATAATAGAACCATATAATAGCGCCAAATATTTTTTGGTGCAAAATATATAAATAGCACCAATATATTGCGCCAAATATTTTCGCCAAATAATTGCGTCAAATAATTGGGGCAAATAATTGCGCCTAATAATAGCGCCAAATATTTTTTGGCGCCAAATATTCATAATAGTGTCAAATAATAGCGCCAAAATAATAGCGCCAAATAATATCACCAATAATAGCGTCATATTATGGGGCCAATAATCACGTCAATATCTGGCGCCAATATTTGGCGCTATTATTTTGCGCCAAATAATAGCGCCAATATTTAAACATTCAATAATAGCGCCAATAAAAGCGCAAATAAAAGCATCAATAATATCGCCAATAATAGCACCAATATATAGCACCAATAATAGCACCAATATATTAATAGTTCCATTTAATAGCGGCAAATAATAGCGCCATAAAATAGAGCCAAATATAAGCGCCACATAATAGTGTAATATAATAGCGTCATATAATAGTGCCAAATAATAGCATCAAATACAATAGCACCAAATAATAGCACCAATATATAGCGCCAATAATAGCGCCAATATATTCATAGAACCATTTAACAGGTCCAAATAATAGCGTAAAATATTAGCGTCATATAATAGCGCCAAATATTAGTGTCATATAACAGTGCCAAATAATAGCGCCATATAATTGCGCCAAATATAATATCTCCAAATAATTGCGCCAAATAATATACCTAAATAATAGAACCAAATATTTGGCACCAAATATTCATAATAGCACCAAATAATTGCACCAAATAATAGTGCCAATAATTGCGCCAAATAATAGAGCCAAATATTCATAATAGCGCCAAATATTTGGCTCCATATATTCATAGCAGCGTCAAATATTTTTTGCCGCCAAATATTCATAATAGCGCCAAATCATAGCGCCAAATTATATCGCCAACAAAAGCGCCAAATAATTGCGCCAATATTGGCGCCAATATTTGGCACCAATAATATTTGGCGCCAATATTTGGCGCTATTATTTGGCGCAAAATAATAGCGCCAATATTTTAACATTCATTAATAGCGCCAAATATTCATAATAGTGCCAATATTTTAACATTCAATATATTTTCAGTGTTATTTTAACATTCAATATAATAGCGCCAAATATATTTTCAGTGTTATTTTAATATTCATAATAGTGCCAATATATTAATAGCGGCAAATAACTGCGCCTAAGAATTGCGCCAAATAATTCTGTCATATAATAGAGCCAAATATTTTTTGGCGCCAAATATTCATAATAGCACCAAAAAATAGCGCCAAAAAATAGCGTCATATATTCATAATAGTGCTAATATATTCATAGCGCCATTTATTCATAATAGCACCACTATATTTATAGCGCAAAATAATTGCGTCTAATAATAGCGCCAAATAATAGCGCCAAATAATTACGCAAAATAATTGCGCCAAATAAGTGTGCAAAATAATTGTGCCTAATAACAGCGCCAAATAATAGCGCCATATAATAGCGCCAAATATTTTTTGGCGCAAAATATATAAATAGCGCCAATACATTGCTCCAAATAATTGCGCCAAATAATTGCGCCTAATAATAGCACCAAATAATAGCGCGATATAATAGTGCCAAATATTTTTTGGCACCAAATGTTCTTAATAGCGACAAATAATAGCGCCAAATAATAGCACCAAATAATAGCGCCAATAATAGCGTCAAATTATGGCACCAATAATTGCGCAAATATTTGGCGCCAATATTTGGCACAATTATTTTGCGCCAAATAATAGCGCCAATATTTTAACATTCATTAATAGCGCCCAATATTCATAATAGTGCCAATATATTAATAGCACCAAATAATTGTGCCTAATAATAGTGCCAAATAATAGCGCCAAATAATTGTGCCAAATATTCGCACCACATATCTGGGCTAAATAACTGCGCCAAATAATAGCACCATATAATAGCGCCAAATAATTTTTGGCGCCAAATATTCATAATATCACCAAAAAATAGTGCCAAAAAATAGCGCCAATAATAGTGCCAATAATAGCACTGATATATTGATAGCGCCAAATAATAGCGCCAATATATTCATAATAGCGCCAATATATAATATCGCCAAATAATAGCATCAATATATTCATAATAGTGCCAATAATAGCACCAATAATAGAGCCAATATATTCATAGCTCCATTTATTCATAATAGTGCCAATAAATTTATAGCGCAAAATAATAGCACCAAGTAATTGCACCAAACAATTGCGCCAAATAATTGTGCCAAATAAGTGCACCTAATAACAGCGCCAAATAATAGCGCCAAATATGTTTTGGCGCAAAATATATAAATAGAGCCAATATATTGTGCCAAATAATTGCGCCAAATAACTGCGCCAAATTATTGCGCCAAATTATTGCGCCTAATAATAGCGCCAAACAATAGCACCACATAACAGCGCCAAATATTTTTTGGTGCCAAATATTCATTATAGTGCCAAATAATGGCCCCAATAATAGCGTCAAATTATGGTGCCAATAATCGCGCCAATATTTGGTGCCAATATTTGGCACAAATATTTGGCGCCAATATTTGGCGCTATTATTTTGTGCCAAATAGTAGCGCCAATATTTAAACATTCAATAAAAGAGCCAATAAAAGTGCCAATAAAAGCGCCCATAATAGCACCAATAATAGCGCCAATTATAGCGTCATTGTATTGCGCCAATAATAGTGCAAATATATTCATAGCGTCATTTAATAGTGCCAAATAATAGCGCCATTTAATAGCGCCAAATATTGACGCCATATAATAGCGCCATATAATAGCACCAAATAATGGCGCTATATAATAGTGCCAAATAATAGAGCCATTATATAGCACCAATAATATAGCCAATATATTCATAGCTCTATTTAATAGGGCCAAATAATAGCGCCAGATAATAGTGCCAAATATTAGCGCCATATAATAGTGCAAAATAATAGCGCCACATAATAGCGCCACATAATAGCGCCATATAATAGCGCCAAATGATAGAGCCAAATAATAGCCCCATATAATAGTGCCAAATAATAGCGCCAATAATGACGCCAAATAATAGAGCCAAATATTCATAATAACGCCAAATTTTTGGCGCCATATATTTATAGTAGCGCCAAATATTTTTTGGTGCCAAATATTCATAATAGCGCCAAATAATAGCGCCAAATTACAGCACCAATAAAAGCGCCAAATAATTGCACCAATAATAGCACCAATATTTGGCACCAATAATATTTTGCGCCAATATTTGGTGCAATTATTTGGCGACAAATAATAGTGCCAATATTTTAACATTCAATAATAGTGCCAAATATTCAAAATAGTTCCAATATATTTATTGCGCCAAATAATTGCGTCATATAATAGCAGCAAATATTAGCACTATATAATAGCGCCAAATATTAGTGCCATATAATAGCGCCAAATAATAGCGCCAAATAATATCACCAAATATTTGGCACCAAATATTCATAATAGTGCCAAATAATAGCGCCAAATAATAGCACCAATAATAGCCCCAAATAATAGCGCCAAATATTCCTAATAGTGCCAAATATTTGGCACCATATATTCATAGTAGCGCCAAATATTTTTTGGCACCAAATATTTATAATAGCGCCAAATTATAGCGCCAATAAAAGCGCCAAATAATAGTGCCAATATTTTTACATTCAATAATAGCGCCAAATATTCTTAATAGAGCCAATATTTAAACATTCAATATATTTTCAGTGTTATTTTAACATTCAATATAATAGCACCAAATATATTTTCAGTGTTATTTTAATATTCATAATAGCACCAATATTTTGATAGCACCAATAATAGCACCAAATATTATTTTGCGTCAAATAATAGCGCCAAAAAAGAGCACCAATATTTTAACATTCATAAATAGCGCCAATATATTAATAGCAGCAAATAATTGCACCTAATAATAGTGCCAAATAATAGCGCCAATATAATTGCGCCAAATAATTGCGCCAAATAATAGCGCCAATATATTGCGCCAAATAATTGAGCCTAATAATAGAACCAAATAATAGCACCAAATATTTTTTGGCACCAAATATTCATAATAGTGCCAAAAAATAGCGCAAAAAAATAGCGTCATATAATAACACCAATAATAGCGCCAAATAATCGTGCCAATAATAGCGCCAATATATTGATAGCCCCAAATAATAGCGCCAATATATTAATAATAGTGCCAATATTTAATAGCGCTAAATAATAGCGCCAGTACTTCATAATAGTGCCAATAATAGCCCAAATATATTCATAGCGCCATTTATTCATAATAGCGCCAATATATTTATAACGCCAAATAATTGCGCCTAATAATAGCGCCAAATAATAGCGCAAAATAATTGCGCCAATATTTTAACATTCATTAATAGCGCCAAATATTGATAATAGTGCAAATATATTAATAGCGCCAAATAATTGTCCCTAATAATAGCGCCAAAAAATAGCGCCAAATATTTGCGCCAAATAACTGAGCCAAATAATAGCGCTAAATAATAGCGCCAAATAATATCGTCATATCATAGCGCCAAAATTTTTTTGGTGCCAAATATTCATTATAGCGCCAAAAATAGGGCCCAAAAATAGTGCCAAATAATAGTGCGAATAATAGTACCAAATAATAGCGCCAATAACAGCACCAATATATTCTTAGCGCCAAATAACAGCGCCAATATATTCATAAGCGCGCTAATATATAATAGTGCCAAATAATAGCGCCAATATATTTATAATAATTCCAATAATTGCACCAATAATTGCACCAATATATTCATAGTGTAAAAAAAATTTGGCGCTATTATATGGCACTATTATTTGGTGCTTTTATTAGGCGCAATTATTTTGCGCTATAAATATATTGGCGCTATTATGAATAAATGGCACTATAAATATATTATCGCTATTATTGGTGCTATTATTGGAATTATTATGAATATAGTGGCGCTATTATATATTGGCGCTACTATGAATATATTGTCCCTATTATTTGGTGCTATGAATATATTGGTGCTATTATTGGAGCTATTATTAGGCGCTATTATTGGCGCTATTATGAATATTTGGCCCCAAAAAATATTTGGCGCTATTATATGGTGCAATTATTTGTCTCTATTATTTGGCACAGTTATTTGGCGCAAATATTTGGCGCAGTTATTTGGCGCTATTATTTGGTGCTATTATTAGACGCAATTATTTGCCGCTATTAATATATTGGCGCTATTTTGAATATTTTGCACTATTAATTAATGTTAAAATATTGGCACTATTTTTTGGCGCTATTATCTAGCACCAAATAATATTTGGTGCTATTATTTGGTGATATTATTGGCGCTATTACAATATCGGTGCAATTAAAATATTGGCGCTATTATGAATATTAAAATAACACTGAAAATATATTTGGTGTCATTATATTGAATGTTAAAATAACACTGAAAATATATTGAATATTAAAATATTGGCGCTATTATGAATATTTTGCGCTATTATAGAATGTTAATATATTGGCGCTATTATTTGGCAACAAATTATAGCGCCAAATATTGGCACCAAATATTGGCACCAAATATTGGCGCTATTATTTGGCGATATTATGAATATTTGGCGCCAAAAAATATTTGGCGTGCTATGAATATATTGCTTCAAATATTTGGCACCAAAAATTTGGTGCTATTATTTGGTGATATTATTGGGCGTTATTCTTTGGTGCTATTATATTTGGCACTATTATATGGTGCTATTATTTTGCGCTATTATATGGCGCTAATATTTGGCGCTAATATTTGGCGCTAATATTTGCCGCTATTATATGGCGCTATTATTTGGCCCTATTAAATAGCGCTATGAATATATTAGCGCTATTATTGGCGCTATATATTGGCGCTATTATTTGGCGCTATTATATTTGGCGCTATGATTTGGCTCTATTATATGTCGCTATTATATGGCGCTAAAATTTGTCGCTATTATTTGGCCCTATTAAATGGCGCTATGAATATATTGGCGCTATTATTGGCGCTATAAATTGGCGCTATTATTTGGCGCTATTATATTTGGCGCTATTATATGGTGCTATGATTTGGAGCTATTATATGGCGCTATGATATGGCCCTATGATATGGCGCTATTATATGGCCCCAATATTTGGCGCTATTATATGGCGATATTATTTAGCGCTATTATTTGGTGATATTATTTGGCGCTATTATCTGGTGTTGTTATTTGGTGCTATTATATTTGGTGCTATTATGTGGCACTCTTATTTGGCCCTATTATATGGTGATATTATATAGCGCTATTATATGGTGCTAATATTTGGCGCTAATATTTGGCGCTATTATATGGCGCTATTATTTGGCGTTATTATATGGTGCTATGAATATATTGGCGATATTATTGGTGCTATTATTGGTGCTGTTATTGGCGCTTTTATTGGCACTATTATTGAATGTTTAAATATTGGCGCAATTATTTGGTTTAAAATCATAGCGCAAAAAATTGGCGGGATTATTGGCGCCATAATTTGATGCTATTATTGGTGCTATTATTTGGCGCTATTATGAATATTTGGCGACAAAAAATATTTGGCGCTATTATTAGGCGCAATTATTTGGCACAATTATTTGGCGCTATTTATATATTTTGCGCCAAAAAATATTTGGCGCTATTATATGGGGCTATTATTTGACGCTGTTATTAGGCACAATTATTTTGCGCACTTATTTGACACAATTATTTGGTGCTATTATTTAGCTCTATTATTAGGCGCAATTATTTTGCTCTATAAATATATTGGCCCTATTATGAATAAATGGCCCTATGAATATATTGGCGCTATTATTGGCGCTATTATTGGTAATGTTATGAATATATTGGTTCTATTATTAGGCACTATTTTTTGGCGCTATTTTTTGGCACTATTATGAATATTTGGCGCCAAAAAATATTTGGCACTATTATATGGCACTATTATTTAGCGCTATTATTTGGAGCTGTTATTTGGAACAGTTATTTGGCGCAAATATTTGGCACAATTATTTGGCGCAATTATTTGGCGCTGTTATTAGGCGTGCTTATTTGGAACTATTAATATATTGGCGCTATTATAAATATTTGGCGCTATTAATGAATGTAAAAATATTGGCACTATTATTTGGCCTAATTATTTGTCGCAATTATTTGGTGCTATTACTTGGCGCAATTATTTGGCACTATAAATATATTGGCACTATTATGAATATTTGGTGCTATTATTGAATGTTAAAATATTGGCGCTATTATTTGTCACCAAACAATAGCGCCAAATATTGGCGCTATTATTGGCACTATTATTTGGCGCTTTTATTGGCGCTATAATTTGCCCTATTATGAATATTTGGCGCCAAAAAATATTTGGCGCTACTATGAATATATGGCGCCAAATATTTGGCGCTATTATGATTATTTGACTCTATTATTTGGCACTATTATTGGGGCTATTATTTGGCGCTATTATTTGGTTCTATTATGAATATTTGGCACCAAATATTTTGTAAAGACCCGGAAATTTCAAGGAAAGTTTTTTCTTAATTTTCTTTGGAGTTTTACAAGAACATAGTTTCTGACGGTGCCTGATTCCGAGGCTCAGTGTGCCCGAAATCAATTTCCGATGTTTATCTCGGGTACGTTCAGTGAACGAACGAGCGGGTTTTTCTAAATTTTGAACCGGTTCTCAAAAAAGAATTCCGAGGGCACTGATGGATTTCCAGCGCCGGTAATTGCTTAAGAATATCTTTTTCGGAGTTGCGTTTTCACGGGAGGAGTTGTTAAAATTTTGTGGAAGATAAAATAAAAATTGAGTTACAATTTTTATTTCTTTAAAGTAGTTATATCCTTTGAGTGGAAGTTAGGGAACTACCCATGAGAGGTTAAGAGGGTGGTGGGGCCCACATGAGACCCTAACTCCCCTTGATCTTCCCATAACCCCCTTGACCTCCCATAACTCACCTCCCACTTTAATTTTGTAAATTCACTTTAACTTAAGTGACTCCTCTCCTCCTCACCTCCCACATTAATTCATGCCACCTAAACAATAACTAATTTGATAACTCAAGATCAATTAATTAAGTGTGTTGGTTTTGAATTTTGTAATTTTGAATTAATGGCATGGGTAAATAAAATAAGGTGGAGCCTTATTTTATTTTTGTTAGAAATGTTGTTTTAAAAGAAAGGGAAGAGAGCATTTGAGTTTTGAAGAACTTCCTCCTCCGAAGAAGAACACTTCATCACCTTTGTTGAAGAACGTGAAGAACACCGAAGCTTCGACGAAGAACGCCGTCTCATCTTGCACCTTCTCTCCACGTCGAAGGAAGCGAGACGCCGCATTCTTCATCGGGCGATCACTGACGACATGCCTTCTCCTCTTCTTCCTCCGCGTCAAGGGAGGAGACACCACCGCAGGGAACGTCGCCATTGACGACGAATCACCCTCCGACGTCAATGGAATCGACACCAATCTTCCGCGACGTCCAATCACCACGATGCTTGCCTCTTCCACGGCTCGAAGACGTGTGACGTTTTTGCAAGGTAGGGGTTTGGTTTTCATGTCGTGAATAATTTTAGACGTTCTTCAATATCAACGACCAACTGTTATCAAAATAACGGAGGAGGTCGGACCGCACAAAAATGGACGAACCTCCTCCCCTTTTATTTTGTTGGTTATCTACGTGGCTTGAAATGGAAGTGACACAGTGTCGTCGCACTGTGCGGGAATTTAGAGAATCACAACGAAGAAGCACGGCGCCGTCGCGCCCCGCCTTTGAGGTCGAACGAATATGCGGTCAATGTCGGGCCGCGGCGAAGGGGCGCGGCGCCGTCGCGCCGTGCCGAAAAACCACGAAGACGGCGCGTTTTGAACGTTGAGTGCGGATCGATGGGCGACGACGAATCGGGACGAAATGGCATTTGAATTCCTTCGCAGTAAAGATCGGGTCCCGGGAGGACTATTGGTAAAGGTGGCAGGGGAAACAGACCACCGGAGCGCGTCCGGTTGTCCGCAAAGGGCGGCGGCGGCGGCACACCACCAGAGCAAACCGCCGCGGCTGAGCTGCGGTGGTGGGACGTGAACCAGAACGGCCGGGCCCTTTCGGGTTTGAGGCGGCGCGACTTTAAGCCGCACCAGGTTGAAAACCAGGGGGTTTGTAACCCACAGCACCCGTCGCGCCACGCCAGCGCGAGGCCAGCCGGTCGCGCCCAGCTGGGCCGGACCCAGACCCGGTTCGGCCGACCTAGGGGGGTTGGGCCGGGCCGGGATGGGCCCAGACCCCCGTTTTCGGACCTCATCGGTCTTTCGCCCATAACGTGGGCTACATACCTCCGATCGATGCACCGTTAGTTGATATGCGATCCTTGGATCGAGACTGTCGTTTCGGTATATTACACTCAAGGTTTCGGAGATCACTGGGTTCGGCCGGGTTGGTTCGGATACGACACTAACCGGGCCCTCGGAGCAGAAACGCTTATATCTTGAGTTCCGGACATCCGATTGACGTGCCGTCAAAATTGTTGGTTTCCTATTGATGAGACGGAAAATTTGGCTTACTCCTCTCGAATTTTGGATGCCTTCAGAGTGCGGTTGGGTTGGTTCGCTCATGAAACCAACTGGGCCCCTAGAACGAAAAAGCCAATAACTCACAGACCGGGCGTCCGATTGACGCGCCATCTGTCTCGTTGAATTCCTCTTGATGAGACAGAACTTTTGGAATACTTACCATGAGTTTTGGATGCAGTTGGAGTATGGCCGGGTTGGATTGTACCCGAAATCCAACTAGGCCCCATGAACGGAAAAGCTGATATCTTTCAGACCGGACGTCCGTTTGATGAACCGTCAGCGGCGTTGGTGATCACATTGAGAAACAGTCCCTATAGGTATACCCTATGAGAGTTTGGGGTGAAGTTGAGATATGGCCGGGTTGGTTCTCACACGAAACCAACCGGGCCCCTGGGACGAAAATGCTAATAACTCATTGACCGGGCATCCGATTGACGTGTCGTCTATTGCGTTGAGACCCCTATGACGAGGTGGTCCTTTGAGATAATTCTTTGTGGGAATTGTGATACTTGGAATATCGACCTGTAGCTCGTGGATTGGACCCTCTCGGAGATGAGCATACAGAGTACGGAGACCGTGTAGCTGGCTGTGACCGATGACTGCTTGTCCGATTCAATTCGGAGTGACTAGCATAGCCCAATGGGCAGCACTACTTTGTGAGGTGGCAAAGCCATGGCGGAGGAGCACTACTGTGTGAGGTGGCAGACCCGCGGTACTCGACAGGAGGAGTACCTCTGTAGGCTATGAGGGGGAGCACTGCTGTGTGAGGTGGCAGACTCATGGCGGAGGAGCACTACTGTGTGAGGTGGAAGACTCGCGGTACTCGACAGGAGGAGTACCTCCGCAGTCTTAGGTTAGTGAGCAGTACCTCAGAGTCGTGACAGCACCACTGTACACTCCAGAGACGGGGCTCTTCAGCAGTTACGGTTTCGATAATGAAAATCCCGGTTTGAGCTGAATCTTTGACTTTTGTGTTTACCTCATGATTGAGAAATGTCACTTGATAACTTAGGTATATGTATGAGCATATACCTGGGTAGTGGTTATCTGATGATTTCATATTCTTGTGTTTCCTCATGATTGAGATGGGTTACTTGATAACATAGGTATATGTATGGACATATACCTAAGTAGAGGTTATCTGTTGAGATCTTCTTTGTGGTTATCCTTGTTGGTTTTAGTGAGACCTTGAGGGTCTTGGGGTCCCTACTGAGTATCATTATACTCACCCCTGCATGGGCTATGCCCGCACCTCGTTGTGTTGGTTGCAGATGACAGGCAGTGCTGACGGAGGCCGAGTGTTCGAGGACTGGACGGTACTCGGAGGTGGACCACCCGATGAGTCAGTATCCGGAGGTGGACTTCATGGCGAGACGACACTCGGAGGGGGTTGACGAGCGAGAGCATTGAGGAGATGCTCTAT
Source organism: Viscum album (assembly GCA_963277665.1). Taxonomy (NCBI): domain Eukaryota; kingdom Viridiplantae; phylum Streptophyta; class Magnoliopsida; order Santalales; family Viscaceae; genus Viscum; species Viscum album. The sequence continues at coordinate 903,891,106 of OY728127.1, forward strand.
CTGTACCTACCCTTCAGGTAGGATCTGTGGTGGACGATCCAGGAGCTGCGCCATCTGTACCTACCCTTTAGGTAGGATCCGAGGAGGACGTCCCAGGAGCCGCTTCCGTTCTTCCAGCTGTTGTCTTTTTCTGTTGTACTTTTGTTCAGTTGTAGTTGTACTTTCAGTTGGGTTTGTATTCTGGCCCATTTACTTTTCAGCACTTCTCTTTGTACTTATTGTTTTACTTCCACTTGTACTCTGTGGTGTTTTGTTTACTTTTATAAAGGCAATGCCTTCCCAGTTGTCGGGATTTACGCCTTTGGTGCTAGTCGCTTTCCCCTGGCCTATGGAAAGCAGGCTTGGGGTAGTCACGACACGGGCCCTGAGGACGGGTCGTGACATATTTGGTGCTATTATTTGGAAAAATTATTTGGCTCTATTATTTGGCGCTATTATTTGGCGCTATTATATTTGGCGCTATTATTTGGCGCTATTATTTGGAGCTATTATATGGCGCTATTATATGGCGCTGTTATATAGTACTATTATATGGCGCGAATATTTGGCTCTATTATATGGCCCTATTATTTGGCCGTATTAAATAGCGATATGAATATATTGGCGATATTATTGGCGCTATATGTTGGTGATATTATTTTTCACTATTATGTAGTGCTATTATTTGACGTTATTATATGGCGCTATTATATGGTGCTATTACATGGCGCCAATATTTGGCGCTATTATATGGTGCTATTATTTGGCGCTATTAAATGGCACTATGAATATATTGGTGCTATTATTGGCGCTATAAAATAGCGTTATAGTTGGTGCTATTATTGGTGCTGTTATAGGCTCTTTTATTGGCGCTTTTATTGAATGTTTAAATATTGGCGCTATTATTTGGCACAAAATAATAGCTACACATATTGGTGCCAAATATTGGTGCCAAATATTGGCATAATTAATGGCGCCATAACTTGACGCTATTATTGGCACTATTATTTTGCACTATTATTTGGCACTATTATGAATATTTGGCGCCAAAAAAATATTTGGCGCTATTATATGACGCTATTATTTGACACAATTATTTGGCGCAATTATTTGGCGCAATTATTTGGCGCAATATATTGGGGTTATTTATATATTTTGTACCAAAAAATATTTGGCGCTATTATTTGGTGCTGTTATTAGGTGCACTTATTTGGCACAATTATTTGGCGCAATTATTTGACGCAATTGTTTGGTGGAATTATTTGGCGCTATTATTTTGCGCTATAAATTTATTGGCGCTATTATGAATAAATAGAGCTATGAATATATTGTTGCTATTATTGGCACAATTATGAATATATTGGTGCTATTATTTGGCGATATTATATATTGGCGCTATTATTTGGCGCTATGAATATATTGGCGCTATTATTGGTGCTATTATTTGGCGCTATTATTGGTGCTATTTTTTGGTGCTATTTTTTGGCGCTATTATGAATACATGCGCCAAAAAATATTTGGCGCTATTATTTGGTGGTATTATTTGGCGTAGTTATTTGGCCCAGTTACTTCGCGTAAATATTTGGCGCAATTATTTGGCACTATTATTTGGCGCTATTATTATGAACAATTATTGGGTGCTATTAATATATTGGTGCTATTATGAATATTTGGCGCCATTAATGAATGTTAAAATATTGGCGCTATTATTCGGCGCAAAATAATAATGCCAAATATTGGCGTGATTATTGGCGCCATAATTTGACGCTATTATTGGTGCTATTATTTGGTGCTATTATTTGGCGCTATTATTAGGTGCAATTATTTGGCGCAATTATTTGGAGTAATTATTTTGGGCAATATATTGGCGCTATTTATATATTTTGCGCCAAAAAATATTTGGTACTATTATATAGCGTTATTATTTGGTGTTGTTATTAGGTGCAATTATTCTGCGCAATTATTTGGCGCAATTATTTGGCGCTATTATTAGGCGCAATTATTTTGCGCTACAAATATAGTGGTGCTATTATGAATAAATGGATCTATGAATATATTGGCGCTATTTTGAATAAATGGCGCTATGAATATATTGGCGCTATTATTGGCACTATTATTGGTACTATTATGAATATATTGGTGCTATTATTTGGGGCTATTATATATTGGCGCTATTATGAATATATTGGCGCTATTATTTGGCGTTATGAATATATTGGTGCTATTATTGGCGCTATTATTGGTGCTATTATATGACGCTATTTTTTAGCGCTATTTTTGGCACTATTATGAATATTTGGCACCAAAAAATATTTAGCACTATTATATGGCGCAATTATTTGGATCTATTATTTGGCGCTATTATTAGGCGCAATTATTTGCTGCTTTTAATATATTGGCGCTATTATGAATATTTGGTTCTATTAATTAATGTGAAAATATTGGGGCTATTTTTTGGCTCTATTATTTGGCGCAAAATAATATTTGGTGCTATTATTTGGCGCTATTATTGGCGCTATTAAAATATCAGCGCTATTAAAATATTGGTGCCAAATAATAGCACCAATATATAATAGCACCAAATAATACTGCCAATATATTCATAATAATGCCAATAATAGCGCCAATATATTCATGACGCCATTTATTCATAATAGGGCCAATATATTTATAGCGCAAAATAATTGCGCCTAATAATTGCGCCAAATATTAGCGCCCAATAATTGCGCCAAATAATTTCGCCAAATAAGTGTGAAAAATAATTGCGCCTAATAATAGCGCCATATAATAGCGCCAAATATTTTTTAGCGCAAAAAATATAAATAGCGCCAAATAATTAGGCCAAATAATTGTGTCAAATAATTACGCCAAATAATTGCGCCTAATAATAACGCCATATAATAGCGCCAAAAATTTTTGGCGAAAAATATACATAATAGTGCCAAATAATAGCGCCAAATAATAGCACCAATAATAGCGTCAAATTATTGCGCCAATAATCACGCCAATATTTGGCGCTATAATTTTACGCCAAATAATAGCGCCAATATTTAAACATTCAATAATAGCGCCAATAAAAGCACAAATAACAGCACCAATAATAGCACTGATATATTCATAGCACCATTTAATAGCGCCAAATAATAGCACCATATAATAGTGCCAAATATTAGCGCCATATAATAGCGCCACATAATAGCGCCAAATCATAGTGTCATATAATAGTGCCAAATATAATAGCGCCAAATAATAGCGCCAATATATAGGGTCAATAATAGCGCCAATATATTCATAGCGCCATTTAATAGGGCCAAAGAATAGCGCCATATAATAACGCCAAATATTAGCGCCATATAATACCACCAAATATTAACGCCAAATAATTGTGCCATATAATAGGGCCAAATATATTAGCACTAAATAATAGCGCCAAATAATATCGCCATATAATAGCACCAAATATTTTGGCGCCAAATATTAATAAAAGTTCCAAATAAGAGTGCCAATAGTAGCGCCAAATAATAGAGCCAAATATTCATAATAGCGCCAAATATTTGGCGCCATATATTCATAGTAGCGCCAAATATTTTTTGGTGTCAAATATTCATAACATCGCCAAATAATAGCACCAATATATTACCATTCAATAATAGTGCCAAATATTAATAATAGCGCCAATATTTTAACATTCAATATATTTTTAGTGTAATTTTAACATTCAATATAAAAGCGCCAAATATATTTTCAGTGTTATTTTAATATTCATAATAGTGCCAATATTTTAATAGCACCGATATTTTAATAGCGCCAAATAATAGCGCCAAATATTATTTGGCGCTAGATAATAGCGCCAAATAATAGCACCAAAAAATAGCGCAAATATTTTAACATTAATTAATAGTGCCAAATATTCATAATAGCGCCAATATATTAATAGCGGCAAATAATTGCGCCTAATAATAGCGCCAAATAATAGCGCCAAATAACTGCGCCAAATATTTGCATCAAATAACTGCGCCAAATAATAGCACTATATAATAGGGCCTAATATTTTTTGGCGCCAAATATTCATAATAGCGCCAACAAATAGCGCCAATAATAGTGTCAAATAATAGCGCCAATATATTCATAGCGCCAATTAATAGCACCAATATATTAATAATAGCGCCAATATATAATAGCACCAAATAATAGCGCCACTTTATTTATAATAGTGCCAATAATAGCGCCATTATATTCATAATAGATCCAATAATAGCGCCAATAATAGCACTAATATATTCATAACACCATTTATTCATAATAGTGCCAATATATTTATAGCGCAAAATAATTGCGCCTAATAACAGCGCCAAATAATATAGCCAAATAAATGCGCCAAATAATAGCGCCATATAATATCGGTAAATATTTTTTGGTGCAAAATATATAAATAGCGCCAATATATTACGCCAAATAATTGCGCCAAATAATTGCGCTTAATAATAGCGCCATATAATAGCGCCAAATATTTTTTGGCACCAAATGTTCATAATAGTGCCAAATAATAGTGCCAAATAATAGCGTCATATAATAGCGCCAAATATTTTTTGGCTCCAAATATTAATAATAGCGCCAAAAAATAGTGTCATATAATAGCGCCAATAATAGCACCAAATAATAGCACCAAATAATAGCGCCAATAATAGTGCCAATATATTCATAGCGCGAAATAATAGCGCCAATATATTCATAATAGATCCAATATATAATAGCGCCAAATAATAGCGCCAATATATTCATAATAGTGCCAATATTAGCGCCAATATATTCATAGCGCCATTTATTCATAATAGGGCCAATATATTTATAGCGCCAAATAATTGCGCTTAATAATAGCCCCAAATAATTGCGCCAAATAATTGCGCAAAATAAGTGCACCAAATAACGACCCCAATATTTTAACATTCATTAATAGTGCCAAATATTCATAATAGTACCAATATATTAATTGCACCAAATAATTGCGCCTAACAATAGCGCCAAATAATTGCGCCAAATATGTGTGCCAGATAACTGCGCTAAATAATATCACCAAATAATATTGCCAAATAATAGCGCCATATAATAGCGCCAAATATTTTTTGGCGCCACATATTCATAATAGCGCCAAAAAATAGTGGCAAAAAATAGCGCCAAATAATAGCGCCAATAATAGCGCCAAATAATAGCGCTGATAACAGCGCCAAAATATTCATAATGCCAAATAATAGCGCCAATATATTCATAATGGCGCCAATATATATTAGCGCCAAATAATAGCACCAATATATTCATAATAGTGCCAATATACAATTGTGCCTAATAACAGCGCTAAATAATAACGCCATATAATAGCGCCGAATATTTTTTGGCGCAAAATATATAAATAGCGCCAATATATTGCGCCAAATAATTACGCCAAATAATTGCGCCTAAGAATAGCGCCAAATAATAACGCCACATAATAGCGCCAAATATTTGTTGGCGCCAAATATTCATAATAGCACCAAATAATAGAGCCAATAATAGCGTCAAATTATGGCGCCAATATTTGGCGCCAATATTTGGCGCCAATATTTGAGGCCAATATTTGGTGCTGTTATTTTGCTCCAAATAATAGCGCCAATATTTAAACAATCAATAATAGTTCCAATAAAAGTGCCAATAAAAGAACCAATAATAGCGCCAATAATAGCGCCACAATATAGCGCCAATATATTCAAAGCGCCATTTAATAGCGCCAAATAATTACGCCATATAATACCACCAAATATTGGTGCCATATAATAGCGCCATATAAGAGCGCTAAATAATAGTGCCATATAGTAGCGCAAAATATAATAGCGCCAAATAATAACACGAATAATATTGCCAATATATTCAAAGCGCCATTTAATAGGGCCAAATAATAGCGCCATATAATAATGCCAAATATTAGTGCCATATAATAGCGCGATAGAATAACACCATATAATAGCCCCAAATAATAGCGTGATATAATAGCGCAAAATATAATAGCTCCAAATAATAGCACCAAATAATCTCGCCAAATAATAGCACCAAATATTTGGTGCCAAATATTCATAATAGCGCCAAATAATAGTGCAAATAATGATGCCAAATAATAGAGCCAAATATTCAAAATAGCGCCAAATAATTGGCGCTATATATTCATAGTAGCACCAAATATTTTTTGGCTCCAAATATTCATAATAGCGCCAAATTATAGCTCAAATTAAAGCCCCAAATAATAGCGCCAATATTTGGCACCAATAATATTTGGCGCCGTTATTTGGCGCTATTATTTGGCGCCAAATAATAGCGCTAATATTTTAACATTCAATATATTTTTAGTGTTATTTTAACATTCAATATAATAGTGCCAAATATATTTTCAGTGCTATTTTAATATTCATAATTGTGCCAATATTTTAATAGCGCCAAATATTATCTGGCACCAAATAATAGCGAAAAATAATAGCGCCAAAAAATAGTGCCAATATTTTAACATTCATTATAGCGCCAAATATTTATAATAGCACCAATATATTAATAGCGGCAAATAATTGCGCCTAATAATAGCACCAAATAAGAGAGCCAAATAAGTGCGTCAAATAACTGCACCAAATAACTGCGCCAAATAATAGCACCAAATAATAGCGCCATATAATAGCGCCAAATGTTTTTTGGTGCCAAATATTCATAATAGCGCCAAAAAATAGAGTAAAAAAATAGTGCCATATTATAGCGCCAATAATAGAGCCAAATAATAGCGCCAATAATAGCGCCAATATATTCATAGCGCCAAATAATTTTTCCAATATATTCATAATAGAGAAAATATATAATAGCTCAAGTATATTCATAATAGTGCCAATACTAGCGCCAATAATAGCGCTAATATATTCATAGCACCATTTATTCATAATAGCGCCAATATATTTATAGCACCAAATAATTGCGCCAAATAATAAAGCCAAATAATTGCGCCAAATAATAGCGCCAATATTTTAACATTCATTAATAGTGCCAAATATTCATAATAGCGCCAATATATTAATAGCGCCAAATAATTGCGCCTAATAATAGCGCAAAAAAATAGCGTGAAATATTTTCCTCAAATATTAGCACCAAATAACTACGCCAAATAATAGCCCCAAATAATCGTGCCAAATAATAGCGTCATATAATAGCGCCAAATATTTTTTTGGCACCAAATATTCATAATAGCACCAAAAAATAGCACCAAATAATAGCGCCAATAATAGCGCCAATAATAACACCAATATATTCATAGCGCCAAATAATAGCGCCAAATATATTCATAGCTTCATTTAATAGCGCCATATAATAGCCCCAAATATTAGCGCCATATAAGAGCGCCATATAATTGCGCCATATAAAAGCACCAAATAACAGCGCCAATATATATCGCTGATATATTCGTAGCACAATTTAATAGGGCCAAATTATTGCGCCATATAATAGCGCCAAATATTAGCACCATATAATAGCGCCACATAATAGCACCATATAATGGTGCCAAATAATAGCGCCATTTAATCGCACCAAATATAATAGCGCCAAATAATAGTGCCAAATAATAGCACCAAAAAATATTGCCAAATAATAGCACCAAATATTTGGCGCCAAATATTCATAATAGCGCCAAATAATTGTGCCAAATAATCACGCAAATAATAACACCAAATAATAGAGCCAAATATTCATAATAGTGCCAAATATTTGGCGCCATATATTCATAGTAGCGCTAAATATTCATAATAGCACCAAATAATAGCGCCAAATTATAGCACCAAATAATAGCGATAATATTTGGACATAATTTTTGGCACCAACAATATTTGGCGCCAATATTTGGAACCAATAATATTTGGCGCTGATATTTGGCGCTATTATTTCGCACTAAATAATAGCACAAATATTTTAACATTCAATAATAGCGCCAAATATTCATAATAGCACCAATATTTTAACATTCAATATATTTTTAGTGTTATTTTGACATTCAATATAATAGCCCCAAATATATTTTTAGTGTTATATTAATATTCATAACAGCACCAATATTTTAATAGCGCCAATAATAGCGCCAAATATTATTTGGCGCCAAATAATAGCACCAAATAATATTGTCAAAAAGTAGCGCCAAAAATTAGTGCCAATATTTTAACATTCATTAATAGTGCCAAATATTAATAATAGCGCCAATATATTAATAGCGGCAGATAATTGCACTTAATAATAGCACCAAATAATTACGCCAAATAACTGCAACAAATAACTGCGCCAAATAATAGCGCCATATAATAGCGCAATATAATAACGCCAAAAAATAGCACCAAAAAATAGTGTCATATAATAGGGCCAATAATAGCACCAAATAATAGCGCCAATAATATCGCTAATATATTCATAGCGCCAAATAATAGCGCCAATATATAATCGCGCCAAATAATACCGCCAGTATATTCATAATAGTGCAAAAAATTGCACAAATAATAGCGCCAATATATTTATAGTGCCATTTATTCATAATAGCGCCAATATATTTATAGAGCCAAATAAATACGTCTAATAATAGCGCCAAATAATAGCGGCAATTAATAGCGCCAAATAATTATGCCAAATAATAGCGCCAATATTTTAACATTCATTAATAGCGCCAAATATTCATAATAGCGCCAATATATTAATAGCGCCAAATAAGTGCGCCTAATATTAGAGCCAAATAATAGCGCCAAATAATTATGCCAAATATTTGCACCAAATAACTGCCCCAAATAATAGCGCTAAATAATAGCGCCAAATAATAGCGCCAAATAATAGCGCTATATAATAGCGCCAAATATTCATAATAGCGCCAAAAAATAGCGCCAATAATAGCACCAAATAATAGCACCAATATATTCATAATACCAAATAATAGCGCCAATATATAATAGCGCCAAATAATAGTGCCAATATATTCATAATAGTGCCAATAATAGCGCCAATATTTTCATAGTGCCATTTATTCATAATTGAGGCAATATATTTATAGCGCCAAATAATAGCGCCAAATAATAGCGTCAAATAATTGCGCCAAATAATTGCGCCAAATAATTGCGCCAAATAATTGCGCAAAATAATTGCGCCTAATAACAGCTCCAAATAATAGCCCCATATAATAGCGCCAAATATTTTTTAGCGCAAAATATATAAATAGAGCCAATATATTGCGCCAAATAATTTTTCCAAATAATTGCGCCAAATAATCGCGCCAATATATAACACCAATAATAGGGACAATATATTCATAGCACAATTTAATAGGGCCAAATAATAGCGACATTTAATAGCGCCAAATATTAGCGTCATATAATAGCGCCATATAATAGCGCCAAATAATAGCACCATATAATAGCGCCAAATGTAATAGCGCTAAATAATAGCACCAAATAATAGCGCCAAATAATAGCGCCAAATAATATCGCCAAATAATAGCACCCAATATTTGGCGCCAAATATTTATAATAGCGCCAAATAATAGCGACAATAATAGTGCCAAATAATAGAGCCAAATATTTATAATAGCTCCAAATATTTGGCGCCTTATATTCATAGTAGCGCCAAATATTTTTTGGTGCAAAATATTCCTAATAGCGCCAAATAATAGAGCTAAATTATAGCGCCAATAAGATCGCCAAATAATAGCGCCAATATTTGGCGCCAATATTTGGCACTAATAATATTTGGTGCCAATATTTGGTGCCAATATTTGGCGATATTATTTGGCGCCAAATAATAGCTTCAATATATTAACATTTAATAATAGCGCCAAATATTCATAATAGCGCCAATATTTTAACATTCAATATATTTTCAGTGTTATTTTGACATTCAATATAATAGCACCAAATATATTTTCAGTGAAATTTTAATATTCATAATAGCACCAATATTTTAATATTTCCAATAATAGCGCCAAATAATAGCACCAAAAAATAGCACCCAAAAATAGAGCCAATATTTTAACATTCATTCATAGCGCCAAATATTCATTAATAGCGCCAATATATTAATAGCGCCATTTAATAGCGCCAGTTAATAGCGCCAATAATAGCGCCAGTTAATAGCGCCAATAATAGTGCCAATAATAATGTCAATGTATTCATAGCACCAATATATTAATAGCGCCAATATATTCATAGCGACAATATATTCATAATAGCACCAATATATAATAGCGCCAAATAATAGCGCCAATATGTTTATAATATTGCCAATAATAGCGCCAATAATAGCGCCAATATATTCATAGCTCCATTTATTAATAATAGAGCCAATTTATTTATAGCGCAATATAATGGTGCCAAATAATAACGCCAAATAATTGCGCCAAATAATTGTGCCAAATAAATGTGCCAAATAATTGCGCCAAATAATTGCGCCTAATAACAGCGCCAAATAATAGCGCCATATAACAGCGCCAAATATTTTTTGGCGCAAAATATATAAATAGCGCCAATATATTGCGCAAAATAATTGACCCAAGTAATTGCGCTAAATAATTGCGCCTAACAATAGCGCCAAATATTAGCGCCATATAATAGCGCCAAATATTTTTTGGCTCCAAATATTCATAATATCGCCAAATAACAGCGCCAAATAATACAGCCAAATAATAGCGCCAATAATAGCGTCAAATTATGGCGCCAATAATCGTGCCAATATTTGGTGCTATTATTTTGAGGCAAATAATAGCGACAATATTTAAACATTCAATAATAGCGCCAATAAAAGTGCCAATAAAAGCAAAAATAATAGCGCCAATAATAGTGTCATTATATAGCGCCAATAATAGCACCAATATATTCATAACACCATTTAATAGCGCCAAATAATAGCACCATATAATAGTACCAAATATTGGTGCCATATAATAGCGCCAAATAATAGCACTATATTGAAGCGCCAAATATAATAGCGCCAAATAATAGTGCCAATATATAGCACCAATAATATCTCCAATATATTCATATCACCATTTGATAAGGCCAAATAATAGCGCCATATAATAGCGCCATATAATAGCCCGATATAATAACGCTATATAATAGAGCCAAATAATAGCGCCAAATAATAGCGCCAAATATAATAGCACCAAATAATAGCATCAAATAATTTCGCCAAACAATAGCACCACATAATTGGTACCAAATATTCATAATAGCGCCAAATAATAGTGCCAATAATGGCACCAAATAATAGAGCCAAATATTCATAATAGCACCAAATATTTGGCGCCATATATTCATAATGGCGCCAAATATTTTTTGGCACCAAATATTCATAATAGCGCCAAATTATAGCGCCAATCAAAGTGCCAAATAATAGGGCCAATATTTTTACATTTAATAATAGTGCCAAATATTCTTAATAGCACCAATATTTTAACATTCTATATATTTTCAGTGTTATTTTAACATTCAATAAAATAGCACCAAAATATATTTTTAGTTTTATTTTAATATTCATAATAGCGCCAATATTTTCATAGCGCCAATAATAGCGCCAAATATTATTTGGCGCCAAATAATAGCACCAATATTTTAACATTCATAAATAGCGCCAATATATTAATAGCGTCAAATAATTGCGCCTAATAATAGCGCCAAATAATAGCGCCAATATAATTGCGCCAAATAATTGCGCCAAATAATAGCGCCAATATATTGTGCCAAATAATTGCGCCTAATAATAGCGCCAATAATAGGTCCAAATAATCGCGCCAATAATAGGGCCAATATATTAATAATAGCGAAAATATATAATAGCGCTAAATAATAGTGCCAGTATATTCATAATAGTGCCAATAATAGCACCAATATATTCATAGCACCATTTATTCATAATATCACCAATATATTTATAACGCCAAATAATTGCGCCTAATAATAGCGCCAAATAATTTCGACAAATAATTGTGCCAATATTTTAACATTCATTAATAGCGCCAAATAATTGCGCCTAATAATACCACCAAAAAATAGTGCCAAATATTTGTGCCAAATAACTGCGCCAAATAATAGCTCCAAATAATAGCGCTATATAATAGCGCCAAATATTTTTTGGTGCCAAATATTCATAATAGTGCCAAAAAATAGCTCCAAATAATTGTGCCAATAATAGTACCGATAATAGCACCAATATATTTTTAGCGCCAAATAATAGCGCCAGTATATTAATAATAGCACCAATATATAATAGCACCAAATAATAGCGCCAATATATTCATAATAGTGCCAATATTTGCGCCAATAATTGCACCAATATATTCATAGTGCCAAAAAATATTTGGCGCTATTATATGGTGCTATTATTTGGTGCTTTTATTAGGCACAGTTGTTTTGCACTACAAATATATTGGCCCTATTATGAATAAATGGCGCTATGAATATATTAGCGCAATTATTGGTGCTATTATTGGCACTACTATGAATATAGTGGCGCTATTATATATTGGCACTACTATGAATATATTGGCGCTATTATTTGGCGCTATGAATATATTGGTGCAATTATTGGCGCTATTATTTGGAGCTAGTATTGGCGCTATTATGAATATTTGGCGCCAAAAAATATTTGGCGCTATTATATGGATCTATTATTTGGCGCTATTATTTGGCACAGTTATTTGGCGCAGATATTTGATGCAGTTATTTGGTGCTATTATTTGGTGCTATTATTAGATAAAATTATTTGCCGCTATTAATATATTGGCGCTATTATGAATATTTTACGCTATTAATTAATGTTAAAATATTGGGGCTATTATTTGGCGCTCTTATCTTGCGCCAAATAATATTTGGCGCTATTATTTGGTGCTATTATTGGCGCTATTAAAATATCAGTGCTACTAAAATATTGGCACTACTATGAATATTAAAATAACACTGAAAATATATTTGGTGCTATTATATTGAATGTTAAAATAACACTGAAAATATATTGAATATTAAAATATTGGCACTATTATGAATATTTTGCGCTATTATTGAATGTTAATATATTGGCGCTATTATTTGGCGATGTTATGAATATTTGGAGTTGAAAAATATTTGGCACCAAATATTTGGTGCTATTATTTGGTGATATTATTTGGCGCTATTATATTTGGCACTATTATATGGTGCTATTATTTTGCGCTATTATATGGCGCTAATATTTGGAGCTAATATTTGGTGCTAATATTTGGATCTATTATATGACGCTATTATTTGGCCCTATTAAATAGTGCTATGAATATATTGGCACAATTATTGGCACTATTATTTGGTGCTATTATATTTGGCACTATGATTTGGCGCTATTATATGGCGCTAAAATTTGCCGCTATTATATGGCGCTATTATTTGGCCCTATTAAATGGCGCTATGAATATATTGGTGCTATTATTGGCGCTACATATTGGCGCTGTTATATTTGGCGCTATTATATGGCGTGATGATTTGGCGCTATTATATGGCGCTATGATATGGCGCTATTATATGGTGCCAATATTTTGGGCTATTATATGGCGATATTATTTGGCGCTATTATTTGGCAATATTATTTGGCACTATTATCTTGTGTTGTTATGTGGCGCTATTATATTTGGCGCTATTATGTGGTGCTATTATTTGGCGCTATTATATGGCGCTATTATATAGCGCTATTATATGGCGCTAATATTTGGCGCTAATATTTGGCACTATTATATGGCGCTATTATTTGGCCCTATTAAATGGTGCTATGAATATATTGGCGATATTATTGGTGCTATTATTGGTGCTGTTATTGGCGATTTTATTGGTGCTATTATTGAATGTTTAAATATTGGATCTATTATTTGGATCAAAATAATAGCGCCAAAAATTGGAAGATATATTGGTGCCATAATTTGACGCTATTATTGGTGTTATTATTTGGCGCTATTATGAATATTTGGCACCAAAAAATATTTGGCGCTATTATATGGCGCTATTATTTGGCGAAATTATTTGGCCCAATTATTTGGCCCAATTATTTGGCACTATTTGTATATTTTGTGCCAAAAAATATTTGGCGCTATTATATGGCGCTATTATTTGGCATTGTTATTAGGCGCAATTATTTTTCACACATGTTTGGCGCAATTATTTGGCGCTATTATTTTGCACTATTATTAGGTGAAATTATTTTTCGCTATAAATATATTGGCCCTATTATGAATAAATTGCCCTTTGAATATATTGGCGCTATTATTGGCGCTATTGTTGGTAATATTATGAATATATTGGCGCTAATATTTGGAGCTATTATTTGGCTCTAGGAATATATTGGTGCTATTATTGATGCTCTTATTTGGCGCTATTATTGGCGCTATTTTTTGGCGTTATTTTCTGGTGTTGTTATGAATATTTGGCGCCAAAAAATATTTGGCAATATTATATGGTGTTATTATTTGGCGCTATTATTTGGAGCTATTTTTTGGCACAGTTATTTGGCGAAAATATTTGGCGCTGTTATTAGGCCCACTTATTTGGCGCTATTAATATATTGGTGCTATTATGAATATTTGACGCTATTAATGAATGTTAAAATATTGGCACTATTATTTGGCTTAATTATTTGGCGTAATTATTTGGCGCTATTATTAGGCGAAATTATTTGGCGCTATAAATATATTGGCACTATTATGAATATTTGGCGCTATTATTGAATGTTAAAATATTGGCGCTATTGTTTGGCGTCAAAAAATAGCGCAAAATATTGGCGCCAAATATTATTGGTGCAAAATATTGGCACTATTATGGGGGCTATTATTTGGCGCTTTTATTGGCGCTATAATTTGGCGCTATTATGAATATTTGGCGCCAAAAAATATTTGGCGCTACTATGAATATATGGCGCCAAATATTTGGCGCTATTATGAATATTTGGCACCAAATATTTGGTGCTGTTATTTGGAAAAAATATTTGGCACTATTATTTGGCACTATTATTTGGTGCTATTATATTTGGCGCTATTATATGCCGCTATTATTTGGTGCTATTATTTGGCGCTATTATATGGCACTATTATATCGCACTATTATATGGCTCGAATATTTGGCTCTATTATTTGGCTCTATTAAATAGCGATATGAATATATTTGCGATATTATTGGCACTATATATTGGCACTATTATTTGGTGCTATTATATTTGGCACTATTATATAGCGTTATTATTTGGTGCTATTATATGACGCTATTATATGGCGCCAATATTTGGCACTATTATATGGCGTTATTAAATGGCGCTATGAATATATTGGCGCTATGATTGGCGCTATACAATCGCGCTATAATTGGCACTATTATTGGTGCTGTTATGGGAACTTTTATTGGCGCTTTTATTGATTGTTTAAATATTGGCGCTTTTATTTGGCACAAAATAATAGCGCCAAATATTGGCGTGATTATTGGTGCCATAACTTGACGCTATTATTGGCGCTATTATTTGGCACTATTAATTCTCACTATTATGAATATTTGGCGCCAAAAAATATTTGGCGTAGTTATTTAGTACAATTATTTGGTGCAATATATTGGCGCTATTTATATATTTTGTGCCAAAAAATATTTAACGCTATTATTTGGCGCTGTTATTAGGTGCACTTATTTGGCACAATTATTTGGCGCAATTATTTGGCACAATTATTTGACGAAATTATTTGGCGCTATTATTTGGTGCTATTATTTTGGGCTATAAATTTATTGGCGCTATTATGAATAAATGGAGCTATGAATATATTGGCTCTATTATTGGTGCTATTATTGGAACAATTATGAATATATTGGCACTATTATTTGGTGATATTATATATTGGCGCTACTATGAATAAAAGGCCCTATGAATATATTTTGCACTATAAATATATTGTCCCTCTTATGAATAAATGGCCCTATGAATATATTGGTGCTATTATTGGCGCTATTATTGGTAATATTATGAATATATTGGCGCTAATATTTGGAGCTTTTATTTGGCGCTAGGAATATATCGGTGCTATTATTGGTGCTCTTATTTGGCGCTATTATTGGCGCTATTTTTTGGCGTTATTTTTTTGTGCTGTTATGAATATTTGGCGCCAAAAAATATTTGACAATATTATATGACGCTATTATTTGGCGCTATTATTTGGAGCTATTTTTTGGCAGAGTTATTTGGCACAAATATTTGGCGCTATTATTTGGCGATTTTATTTGGCCCACTTATTTGGTGCTATTAATATATTGGTGCTATTATGAATATTTGGCGCTATTAATGAATGTTAAAATATTGTCACTATTATTTGGCTTAATTATTTGGCGCTATTATTAGGCGCAATTATTTGGTGCTATAAATATATTGGCACTATTATGAATATTTGGCGCTATTATTGAATGTTAAAATATTGGCGCTATTATTTGGCGTCAAAAAATAGCACCAAATATTGGCGCCAAATATTATTGGGGCCAAATATTGGCGCTATTATTGGGGCTATTATTTGGCGCTTTTATTGGCGCTATAATTTGGTGCTATTATTTGGCACTATTATGAATATTTGGCGCCAAAAAATATTTGACACCACTATGAATATATGGTGCCAAATATTTGGCGCTATTATGAATATTTGGCTCTATTATTTGACACCATTATTGGTGCTATTATTTGGCGCTATTATGAATATTTGGCACCAAATGTTTGGTGCTATTATTTGGCAAAATTATTTGGCACTATTATTTGGCGCTATTATTTGGTGCTATTATATGGCGCTATTATTTGGCGCTATTATATGGCGCTATTATATGGCGCTATTATATCGCACTATTATATGGCGTGAATATTTGGCGCTATTATATGGCGCTATTATTTGGCCTTATTAAATATCGATATGAATATATTTGCGATATTATTGGCACTATATATTGGCGCTATTATTTGGTGCTATTATATTTGGCACTATTATATAGTGCTATTATATGGTGCTATTATATGGGGCCAATATTTGGCGCTATTATATGGAGCTAATATTTGGCGCTATTAAATGGCGCTATGAATATATTTGCGCTATTATTGGCGCTATACAATGGCGCTATAATCGGCGCTATTATTGGTGTTGTTATGGGAACTTTTATTGGCGCTTTTATTGAATGTTTAAAGATTGGCGCTTTTATTTGGCACAAAATAATCACGCCAAATATTGGCACCAAATATTAGCATGATTATTGGCGCCATAACTTGATGCTATTATTGGCGCTATTATTTGGCACTATTATTTGGCACTATTATGAATATTTGGTGCCAAAAAATATTTGGCGCTATTATATGGCGCTATTATTTGGCGCATTTATTTGGTGCATTTATTTTGCGCAATTATTTGGCGCAATATATTGGCGCTATTTATATATTTTGTGCCAAAAAATATTTAACGCTATTATTTGGTGCTGTTATTAGGTGCACTTATTTGGAGCAATTATTTGACGCAATTATTTGGCGCAATTATTTGGTGCTATTATTTTGCGCTATAAATTTATTGGCGCTATTAGGAATAAATGGAGCTATGAATATATTGGCTCTATTATTGGCGCTATTATTGGCACTATTATGAATATATTGGCGCTATTATTTGGCGATATTATATATTGGCGCTATTATGAATATATTGGCACTATTATTTGGCGATATGAATATATCGGCGCTATTATTGGAGCTATTATTTGGTGCTATTGTTGCCGCTATTATTTGGCACTATTTTTTGGCGCTATTATGAATATTTGGCGCCAAAAAAAATTTGGCGATATTATATGGCGCTATTATTTGGCGGTATTATTTGGCGTAGTTATTTGGCCCAGTTATTTGACGCAAATATTTGGCGCATTTATTTGGCGCTATTATTAGGCACAATTATTTGGTGCTATTAATATATTGGTGCTATTATGAATATTTGGCGCTATTAATAATTGTTATAATATTTTCGCTATTATTTGGCGCAAAATAATAGCGCCAAATATTGGTGCGATTATTGGCGCCATAATTTGACGCTATTATTGGTGCTATTATTTGGTGCTATTATTTGGTGCTATTATTTATTGCTATTTTGAACATTTGGCGCCAAAAAATATTTGGAGCTATTATATTGCACTATTATTAGCAGCAATTATTTGGCGCAATTATTTGGAGCAATATATTGGCGCTATTTATATATTTTGCGCCAAAAAATATTCGGTGTTATTATATGACGCTATTATTTGGCGCTGTTATTAGGCGCAATTATTTTGTGAAATTATTTGGCGTAATTATTTGGTGCAATTATTTGGCGCAATTATCTGGCGCAATTATTTGGCACTATTATTTGGCGCTATTATTAGGTGCAATTATTTTGCGCTATAAATATAGTGGCACTATTATGAATAAATGGCGCTATGAATATATTGATGCTATTATGAATAAATGGTGCTATGGATATATTGGCGCTATTATTGGTACTATTATAAATATATTGGTGCTATTATTTGGGGCTATTATATATTGGTGCTATTATGAATATATTGGTGTTATTATTTGGTGCTATGAATATATTGGTGCTATTATTGGCGCTATTATTTGGTGCTATTATTGGTGCTATTATATGACGCTATTTTTTGGCTCTATTTTTTGGCGCTATTATGAATATTTGGCGCCAAAAAATATTTGGTGCTATTATATTGCGCAATTATTTGGTGCTATTATTTTGTGCTATTATTAGACACAATTATTTGCTTCTATTAATATATTGGCGCTATTATGAATATTTGGTGCTATTAATTAATGTGAAAATATTAGGTCTATTATTTGGCGCTATTATTTGGCGCAAAATAATATTTGGTGATATTATTTGGCGCTATTATTGGCGCTATTAAAATATTGGCGCTATTAAAATATTGGTGCTATTATGAATATTAAAATAACACTGAAAATATATTTGGCGCTATTATATTGAATGTTAAATTAACACTGAAAATATATTGAATGTTAAAATATTGGCACTATTATGTATATTTGTCGCTATTATTGAATGTTAAAATATTGGCGCTATTATTTGGCGCTAAATAATAGCGCCAAATATTGGTGCCAAATAATGGGGCTATTATTGGCGCTATTATTTGACACTTTTGTTGGCGATATAATTTGGCGCTATTATTTGGCACTATTATGAATATTTGGCAGCAAAAAATATTTGACGCTACTATGAATATATGGCGAAAAATATTTGGCGCTATTATGAATATTTGGATATATTATTTGGTGCTATTATTGGCTCTATTATTTGGTGCTATTATTTGGTGCTATTATGAATATTTGGTGTTATTATTTGGTGATATTATTTGGCGCTATTATTTGGCGATATTATTTGGCGTTATTATATTTGGCCCTATTATATGGCACTATTATTTGACGCAATTATATGGTGCGGTTATATGGCGCTAATATTTGGTGCTATTATATGGAGCTATTATTTTTCCCTATTAAATGGAACTATAAACATATTGGCGCTATTATTGGTGCTATATATTGGTGCTATTATTTGATGTTATTATATTTGGTGCTATTATTTGGAGCAATAATATGGCGCTATTATATAACGCTATTATATGGCATTTATATTTGGATCTATTTTATAGCGCTACTATTTGGTGATATTATTTGGCGATATTAATTGGCGCTCTATTAGTTGGCGCTATTATTAGGCGCAATTATTTGGCCCAATTATTTGGCGCAATTATTTGGTGAAATTATTTGGCGCTATATATTGGCGCTATATATTGGCGCTATTTATATATTTTGCGCCAAAAAATATTTGCGCTATTATATGGCGCTATTATTTGGCGCTGTTATTAGGCGCAATTATTTTGCGCAATTATTTGGAGCAATTATTTTCCGTAATTATTTGGCACAATTATTTGGTGCAATTATTTGGCACTGTTTTTTGGCGCTATTATTAGGCGCAATTATTTTGGCGTTGTAAATATATTGGCGCTATTATGAATAAATGGCGCTATGAATATATTCGCACTATTATTGGCGCAATTATTGGAACTATTATGAATATATTGGAACTATAATATACTGGCATTATTATGAATATATTGGCGTTATTATTTGGCGCTATGAATATATTGGCGTTATTATTGGTGCAATTATTTTGCGTTATTATTAGACGCTATTTTTGGTGCTATTATGAATATTCGGTGCCAAAAATATTTGGCGCTATTATATGGCGCTATTATTTGGCACTATTATTTGGCGCTATTATTTGGCGCAGTTATTTGGCGCTAATATTTGGCACAAATATTTGGTGCTATTTTTTGGCGCTATTATTAGGCGCAATTATTTGGCGCTATTAATATATTGGTGCTATTAAGAATATTTGTCGTTATTAATGAATGTTAAAATATTGGCGCTATTATTTGGTGCTATTATTTGGCGCAATTATTTGGCGCTATAAATATATTGGCGCTATTATGAATAAATGGCGCTATGAATATATTGGCGCTATTATTGGCGCTATTATTGGCACTATTATGAATATACTGGCGCTATTATATATTTTCGCTATTATGAATACATTGGCACTATTATTTGGCGCTATGAATATATTGGGGCTATTATTGGCGCTATAATATGACCCTATTATTGGCGCTCTTATATGGTACTATTTTTTTACGCTATTTTTTTGGCGCTATTATGAATATTTGTCGCCAAAAAACATTTGGCGCTATTATATGGCGCTACTATTTGGCGCAGTTATTTGGCACAGTTATTTGGCGCACTTATTTGGCTCTCTTATTTGATGCTATTATTAGGCGCAATTATTTGCCGCTATTAATATATTGGCGTTGTAATAAATATTTGGCGCTATTAATAAATGTTAAAATATTGGCGCTATTTTTTGGCACTATTATTTGTCGCTATTATTTGGCGCCAAATAATATTAGGCACTATTATTTGGCGCTATTATTGGCGATATTAAAATATTGGCACAATTATGAATATTAAAATAACACTGAAAATATATTTGGCGCTATTATATTGAATGTTAAAATAACACTGAAAATATATTGAATGTTAAAATATTGGCTCCATTATGAATATTTGGTGCTATTATTGAATGCTAAAATATTGGCGCTATTATTTGGCGCCAAATAATAGCACCAAATATTATTGGTGCCAAATATTGGCGCTATTTTTTGGTGCTTTTATTGGCACTATAATTTGGCGCTATTATGAATTTTTGGGGCCAAAAAATATTTGGTGCTACTATGAATATATGGCGCCAAAATATTATTCGCAATTATGAATATTTGGCTCTATTATTTGGCGCCATTATTTGCGCTATTATTTGGCGCTATTATGAATATTTGGCACCAAATATTTGGTGCTATTATTTGGCGAGATTATTTGGTGATATTATTTGGCGCTATTATTTGGCGATATTATATTTTGCGCTATTATACCGCGCTATTATATCGCGCTAATATTTGGCGCTATTATATGGTGCTATTTTTTGGCCCTATTAAATGGCGCTATTAATATATTGGCAATATTATTGGCGCTATTATTTGGCGCTATTATATTTTGCGCTACTATATGGCGCTATTATTTAGCGCTCTTATATGGTGCTATTATATGGCACCAATATTTGGCGCTATTAAATGGCGCCAATATTTGGCGCTATTATATGGTGCTATTATTTAGCGCTATTAAATGGCGCTATGAATATATTGGTACTATATGATGGCGCTGTTATTGGTGCTATTATTGGTGCTGTTATTAGCGCTTTTATTGGCACTATTATTGAATGTTTAAATATTGGCGCTATTATTTGGAGCAAAATAATAGCGCCAAATATTGGTGCCATAATTTGATGCTCTTATTGGCTCTATTATTTGGCGCTAATATGAATATTATGCACCAAAAAATATTTGGTGTTATTATATGGAGCTATTATTTGGCGCTATTATTTGGCGCTATTATTCGGCAAAATTATTTGGCGTAATTATTTGGTGCAATATATTGGCGCTATTTATATATTTTGCGCCAAAAAATATTTGGCGCTATTATATGGTGCTATTATTTAGCGCTGTTATTACGTGCAATTATATATTGGCACTATTATGAATATATTGGCGCTATTATTTGGCGCTATTATTTGACGCTATTATTTGGCGCTATTATTGGCGCTATTATTTGGCGATATTTTTTGGCGATATTTTTTAGCGCTATTTTTTGGCGCTATTATGAATATCTGGCGCAAAAAAAATATTTGGCAGTATTATATGGAACTATTATTTAGCAGTATTATTTGGCACTATTATTTGACGCAGTTATTTGGCGCAATTATTTGGCGCTATTATTTGGCGCTATTGTTAGGCGCAATAATTTGGTGCTATTAATATATTGGCGCTATTATGAATATTTGGCATTATTAATGAATGTTAAAATATTGGGGCTGTTATTTGGAGCAATTATATGGCGCAATTATTTGGCGTAATTATTTGCTGCTATTCTTAGGCGCAATTATTTGGCGCAATAAATATATTGGCGCTATTATGAATAAATGGCGCTATGAATATATTGGCGCTAATATTGGCCCTATTATTAATATATTGGCACTATTATTTGGCGCTATTATTTATTGGCGCTATTATGAATATATTGGCGCTATTATTTGGCGCTATTATTGGCCTTATTATTTGGTGCTATTATTGGCGCTATTATATGACGCTATTTTTTGGCGCTATTTTTTGGCGCTATTATGAATATTTAGAGCCAAAAAATATTTGGCGCTATTATATGGCGCTATTATTTTGTGCTATTATGAACATTTGGCGCCAAAAAATATTTGCCGCTATTAAATGGCATTATTATTAGGCACAATTATTTTGCGCACTTATTTGGCGCAATTATTTCGCCTAATATATTGGTGCTATTTATATATTTTGTGCCAAAAAAATATTTGGCGCAATTATATGGCACTATTATTTGGCGCTGTTATTAGGCGCAATTATTTGGCGCAATTATTTGGCGCATTTATTTGGCACAATTATTTGGCGCTATTATTTGGCCCTATTATTTGCCGCCATTATTTTGCGCTATAAATATATTGGCGCAATTACGAATAAATGGAGCTATGAATATTTTGGCGCAATTATTGGCGCTATTATTGGCACTATTATGAATATATTGGCGCTATTATTTGGGGCTATTATATATTTGCGCTATTATGAATATATTGGCGCTATTATATTGAATGTAAAAATAACACTGAAAATATATTGAATGTTAAAATATTGGCGCTATTATGAATATTTGGCGCTATTATTGAATGTTAAAATATTGGTGTTATTATTTGGTGCCAAATAATAGCCCCAAATATAGGAACCAAATATTATTGGGGCGAAATATTGGCGCCAAATATTATTGGGGCCAAATATTGGCGCCAAATATTAGCGCTATTATTGGCGCCAAATATTGTCACAATTATCCGCGCCATAATTTGACGCTATTATTGGCACTATTATTTGGGGCTATTATTTGGTGCTATTATTTGGCGCCATTATTTGGCGCTATTATGAATATTTGGCGCTAAAAAATATGTGGTGCTATTATATGTTACTATTATTTGGCGCTATTATTAGGCGCAATTATTTGGCACAATTATTTGGTACAATTATTTGGTGCAATATATTGGCGCTATTTATATATTTTCTACCAAAAAATATTTGGCGCTATTATATGGCCCTATTATTTTGCACAGTTTTTATGCGTAATTATTTTGCGCAATTATTTGGCACAATTATTTGACGCAATTATTTGGCGCTATTATTTGGCGCTATTATTAGGCGCAATTATTTTGCACTATAAATAAATTGGCGCTAATATGAATAAATGGCGCTATGAATATATCAGCGCTATTATTGGCACTATTATTGGTGCTAATATGAATATATTGGTGCTATTATATATTGGCGCTATTATTTGGCACTATGAATATATTGGCGCTATTATTTGGCACTATTATTGGCGCTATTATTTGGCGCTATTATTTGGCGCTATTATGTATATTTGGCGCCAAAAAATATTTGGCGCTATTATATGGCGCTATTATTTGGCGCTATTATTTTGCGCAGTTTTTTGGCGCAAATATTTGGCCCAAATATTTTGCGCTATTTTTTTGCACTATTATTAGGCGCAATTATTTGGCGCTATTAATATATTGGCGCTATTATGAATATTTGGTGCTATTAATGATTGTTAAAATATTGGCGCTATTATTTGGCGCAATTATTTGGAGCAATTATTTGGCACTATTATTTGACGGAATTATTTGGCACTATTAATATATTGGCGCTATTATGAATATTTGATGCTATTAATGAATGTTAAAATATTGGGACTATTATTTGGCACAATTATTTGGAGCAATTATTTGGTGCTATTATTTGGCACAATTATTTGGCGCTATAAGTATATTGGCTCTATTATGAATAAATGGCGCTATAAATATATTGGCGCTATTTTTGGAGCTATTATTAGCACTATTACGAATATACTGGCGCTATTATTTGGCACTATTATATATTGGCGCTATTATGAATATAGTGGTGCTATTATTTGGCGCTATGAATATATTTGCGCTATTATTGGCGCCTTTATTTGGCGTTATTATTGGCGCTATTTTATTGCGATATTTTTGGGCACTATTATGAATATTTGGCGCCAAAAAATATTTGGCGCTATTATATGGCGCTATTATTTGGCGTAGTTATTTGGCGCAGTTATTTGGCCCAATTATTTGGCGCTATATTATTTGGCGCTATTATTAGGCGTAATTATTTTCCGCTATTAATATATTGGCGCTATTATGAATATTTGGCACTTTTAATGAATGTTAAAATATTGGTGCTATTTTTTGGCGCTATTATTTGGTGTTATTATTTGGAGCCAAATATTTAAATAGTGCCAATATCTACGCCAATTATTTTTTGGCACTATTATTTGGCACCAAATATTTAAATAGCGCCAATATATTGCGCCAAATAATTATGCAAAATAACTGCGCCAAATAATTGCCCCAAATAATAGCGCCTAATAATTACGCCAAATAATAGCGTCATATAATAGCGCCAAATATTTTTTAGTGGCAAATATTCATAATAGTGCCAAATAATAGCGCCAAATAATAGCGCTAATAATAGCGTCAAATTATGGTGCCAATAATCGCGCCAATATTTGGCGCCAATATTTGGCACTATTATTTTGCACCAAATAATTGCACCAATATTTAAACATTCAATAAAAGAGACAATAAAAGCACCCATAACAGCACCAAAAATATTGCCAATTATAGCGCCAATAATAGCGCCAATATATTCATAGCGTCATTTAATAGCGTCAAATAATAGCGCCATATAATAGCGCCAAATATTGGCGCCATATAATAGCGCCATATAATATCACCAAATAATAGTGCCATATAATAGTGCCAAATATAATAGCACCAAATAATAGCACCAATATATAGAGCCAATAATATCGCTAATATATTCATAGTGACATTTAATAGGTCCAAATAATTGCGCCAAATATTGGCGCCATATAATAGTGCTATATAATAGTGCAATATAAGAGCGCCAAATAATAGCACCAAATAATAGCTCCAAATATAAGAGCGCCAAATAATAGCACCAAATAATAGAGCCAAATAATTTTGTGAAATAATAGCACCAAATATTTGGTTCCAAATATTCATAATAGCGCCAAATAATAGCCCCAAATAACAGCGCCAATAATTTCGCCAAATAATGGAGCCAAATATTCATAATAGTGCCAAATATTTGGCGCCATATATATTCATAGTACCACCAAATATTTTTTGGCACCAAATATTCATAATAGCGCCAAATAATAGCGCCAAATTATAGCGCCAATAAAAGAGCCAAATAATAGTGCCAATAATAGCGCCAATATTTGACGCCAACAATATTTGGCGCCAATATTTGGCGCTATTATTTGGTGCCAAATAATAGCACCAATATTTTAACATTCAATAATAGCGCCAAATATTCATAATAGTGCGAATATTTTAACATTCAATATATTTTCAGTGTTATTTTGACATTCAATATAATAGCGCTAAATATATCTTCAGTGTTATTTTAATATTCATAATTGCGCGAATATTTTAACAGTGCCAATATTTTAATAGCGCCAATAGTAGCACCAAATAATAGCGCCAAATAATAGCACCAAATAATAGCACCAAAAAATAGTGCCAATATTTTAACATTCATTAATGGCGCCAAATATTCATTATAGAGCCAATATATTAATAGCGGCAAATAATAGCACCAAATATTTTTTGGCGCCAAATATTCATAATATCGCCAAAAAATAGAGCCAAGAAATAGCGCCATATAATAGTGCCGATAATAGCGCCAAATAATAGCGCCAATAATAGCGCCAATATATTAATAGCGCCAAATAATAGCGCCAATAATAGCACCAATATATTCAAAGCCCCAAATAATAGCGCCAATATATTCATAATAGTGCCAATATATAATAGTGCCAAATAATAGCCCCAATATATTCATAGCGCCATTTATTCATAATAGCACCAATATATTTATAGCGCCAAATAATTGCACCTAATAATAGCGCCAAATAATAGCGCCAAATAATTACGCCAAATAATTTCGACAAATAATAGTGCCAATATTTTAACATTTATTAATAGTGTCAAAGATTCATAATAGTGCCAATATATTAATAGCGCCAAATAAGTGCACCTAATAATAGCGCCAAATAATAGCGCCAAATAATTGCGCCAAATAACTGCGCCAAATAAATGCGCCAACTAATAGCACCATATAATAGCGCCAAATATTTTTTGGCACCAAATATTCATAATAGTGCCAAAAAATAGCTCCAATAATAGCGCCAAAAAATAGCGCCAAAAAATAGCGCCAATAATAGCGCCAGTAATAGCGCCAATTATAACACCAATATATTCATAGCGCCAAATAATAACACCAATATATAATCGCACCAAATAATAGCGCTAATATATTCATAATAATGGAAATAATAGCGCCAATAATAGCGCCAATATATTCATAGTGCCATTTATTCCTAATAGGGAAAATATATTTATAGCGCAAAATAATTGCGCCTAATAATAGCGCCAAATATTGGCGCCAAATAATTGCGCCAAACAGTTTCGCCAAATAAGTGTGCAAAATAATTGTGCCTAATTACAGGGCCAAATAATAGCGCCATATAATAGCGCCAAATATTTTTTGGCGCAAAATATATAAATAGCGCCAAATAATTGGGCCAAATAATTGCGCCAAATAATTGCGCCTAATAATAACGCCATATAATAGCGCCAAAATTTTTTTGCGCCAAATATACATAATAGCAGTAAATAATAGCACCAATAATAGCGTCAAATTATGGCGCCAATAATCACGCCAATATTTGGCGCTATTATTTTGCGCCAAATAATAGCGCAAATATTTAAACATTCAATAATAGTGCCAATAAAAGCACCAATAACAGCACCAATAATAGCGCTGATATATTCATAGCACCATTTAATAGTGCCAAATAATAGCGTCATACAATAGTGCCAAATATTATCGCCATATAATAGCGCCACATAATAGCGCCAAATCATAGCGCCATATAATAGCGCCAAATAATAGCGTCAATATATAGGGCCAATAATAGCGCCAATATATTCATAGCGCCATTTATTGGGCCAAATAATACCACCATATAATAGCGCCAAATATTAGCACCATATAGTACCGCCAAATATTAGCGCCAAATAATAGCACCTTGTAATAGAGCCAAATATAATAGCGCCAAATAATAGCGCCAAATAATATCACCACATAATAGCATCAAATATTTGGCGCCAAATATTAATAATAGTGCCAAATAATAGCGCCAATAGTAGCGCCAAATAATAGATCCAAATATTCATAATAGCGGCAAATATTTGGCGCCATATATTCATAGTAGCGCCAAATATTTTTTGGTGCCAAATATTCATAATATCACCACATAATAGCGTCAATATATTACCATTCAGTAATAGCGTCAAATATTCATAATAGCGCCAATATTTTAACATTCAATATAGTTTTAGTGTTATTTTAACATTCAATATAATAGAGCCAAATATATTTTCAGTGTTATTTTAGTATTCATAATAGTGCCAATATTTTAATAGCACCGATAATTTAATAGCGCCAAATATTATTTGGCGCCAGATAATAGCGCCAAAAAATAGCGCAAATATTTTAACATTAATTAATAGCGCCAAATATTCATAATAGCGCCAATATATTAATAGCGGCAAATAATTGCGCCTAATAATAGCGCCAAATAATAGCACCAAATAACTGCGCCAAAGATTTATGCCAAATAACTGTGCCAAATAATAGCCCCAAATAATAGCACCATATAATAGTGCCTAATATTTTTTGGCACCAAATATTCATAATAGCGCCAATAATTGGGCCAAATAATAGCGCCAATATATTTATAGCGCCAAATAATAGCACCAATATATTCATAATAGTGCCAATATATAATAGAACCAAATAATAGCGCCATTATATTCATAATAGTGCCAGTAATAGCGCCATTTATTAATAATAGCGCCAATATATTTACAGCGCAAAATAATTGTGCATAATAATAGCGCCAAATAATAGAGCCAAATAATTGCGCCAAATAATAGCGCCATATAATAGCGCTAAATATTTTTTGGCACAAAATATATAAATAGCGCCAATATATTGCGCGAAATAATTGCTCCAAATAATTGCGCCTAATAATAGCACCATATAATAGCGCCAAATATTTTTTGGCGCCAAATGTTCATAATAGCGCCAAATAATAGCGCCAAATAATAGCGCTATATAATAGCACCAAATATTTTTTGGCTCCAAATATTAATAATAGCGCGAAAAAATAGTGTCATATAATAGCGCCAATAATAGCACCAAATAATAGCGCCAATAATAGCGCCAATATATTCATAGCACCAAATAATAGCGCCAATATTTTCATAATAGCACCAATACATAATAGCTCCAAATAATAGTGCCAGTATATTCATAATAGTGCCAATATTAGCGCAAATATATTCATAGTGCCATTTATTCATAATAGCGCCAATATATTTATAGCGCCAAATAATTGTGCTTAATAATATCCCCAAATATTTGCGTCAAACAATTGCGCCAAATAAGTGCACCAAATAATAACCCCAATATTTTAACATTCATTAATAGCACCAAATATTCATAATAGTTCCAATATATTAATAGCACCAAATAATTGCGACTACCAATAGCACCAAATAATAGCACCAAATAATTGCGCCAAATATGTGTGCA
Source organism: Viscum album (assembly GCA_963277665.1). Taxonomy (NCBI): domain Eukaryota; kingdom Viridiplantae; phylum Streptophyta; class Magnoliopsida; order Santalales; family Viscaceae; genus Viscum; species Viscum album. The sequence goes on from OY728127.1 coordinate 903,920,616, forward strand.
AAATAACTACGCCAAATAATAGCACCAAATAATACTGCTAAATAATAGCGTCATATAATAGCCCAAAATATTTTTTGGCGCCACATATTCATAATAGCACCAAAAAATAGTGCCAAATAATAACGCCAATAATAGCGCCAAATAATAGCACCGATAATATCGCCAATATATTCATAACGCCAAATAATAGCGCCAATATATTCATAATGGCGCCAATATATATTAGCGCCAAATAATAGCACCAATATATTCATAATAGTGCCAATATATAATTGTGCCTAATAACAGCGCTAAATAATAGCGCCATATAATAGCGCCGAATATTTTTTGGCGCAAAATATATAAATAGCGCCAATATATTGCGCCAAATAATTACGCCAAATAATTGCGCCTAAGAATAGCGCCAAATAATAGCGCCATATAATAGCGCCAAATATTTTTTGGTGCCAAATAATCATAATAGCACCAAATAATAGAGCCAATAATAGCATCAAATTATGGCGCCAATATTTGGCGCCAATATTTGAGGCCAATATTTGGCGCTATTATTTTTCTCCAAATAATAGTGCCAATATTTAAACATTCAATAATAGTTCCAATAAAAGTGCCAATAATAGCACCAATAATAGCGCCAATAATAGTGCCATAATATAGCGCCAATATATTCCTAGCGCCATTTAATAGCGCCAAATAATAACGCCATATAATAGCACCAAATATTAGCGCCATAAAATAGGGCCATATAATAGCGCCATATAAGAGCGCTAAATAATAACGCCATATAGTAGCACAAAATATAATAGCGCCAAATAATAGCACCAATAATATTGCCAATATATTCATAGCGCCATTTAATAGGGCCAAATAATAGCGCCATATAATAGCACCAAATATTAACGCCATATAATAGCGCAATATAATAGCACCATAAAATAGCGTCAAATAATAGCACGATATAATAACGCAAAATATAATAGCACCAAATAATAGCACCAAATATTTGGTGCCAAATATTCATAATAGCGCCCAATAATAGCGCAAATAATGGAGCCAAATAATAGAGCCAAATATTCATAATAGCGTCAAATATTTGGGGCCATATATGCATAGTAGCACCAAATATTTTTTGGCTCCAAATACTCATAATAGCGCCAAATTATAGCGCCAATAAAAGCCCCAAATAATTACGCCAATATTTGGAACCAATAATATTTGGCTCTATTATTTGGAACTATTATTTGGCGCCAAATAATAGCTCCAATATTATAACATTCAATATATTTTTAGTCTTATTTTAACATTGAATATAATAGTGCCAAATATATTTTTAGTGCTATTTTAATATTCATAATTGCGCCAATATTTTAATAGCACCAATAATAGTGCGAAATAATAGCGCCAAATATTATTTGGCACAAATAATAGCAACAAATAATAGAGCCAAAAAATAATGCCAATATTTTTACATTCATTAATAACGCCAAATATTCATAATAGCTCCAATATATTAATAGCGGCAAATAATTGCGCCTAATAATAGCGCAAATAAGAGAGCCAAATAAGTGCGCCAAATAACTGCACCAAATAACTGCGCCAAATAATAGCACCAAATAATAGCGCCATATAATATCGCCAAATGTTTTTTGGCGCCAAATATTCATAATAGCGCCAAAAAATAGCGTCAAAAAATAGCGCCAATAATAGCGCCAAATAATAGCGCCAATATATTCATAGCGCCAAATAATAGTGCCAATATATTCATAATAGCGAAAATATATAATAGCGCCAGTATATTCATAATAGTGCCACTAATAGCGCCAATAATAGCAACAATATATTCATAGAACCATTTATTCATAATAGCGCCAATATATTTATAGCACCAAATAATTGTACCAAATAATAATGCCAAATAATTGCACCAAATAATTGCGCCAAATAATAGCACCAATATTTTAACATTCCTTAATAGTGACAAATATTCATAATAGCGCCAATATATTAATAGAGCCAAATATTTTTTGGCACCAAATATTCACAATAGCGCCAAAAAATAGCGCCAAATAAAAGCGCCAATAATAGCGCCAATAATAATGTCAATATATTCATAGCGCCAAATAATAGCGCCAATATATTCATAATAGTGCTAGTAATAGTGCTAATAATTGTTCCAATAATAGTGCCAATATATTCATAGCGCCATTTATTCATAATAGTGCCAATATATTTACATCGCAAAATAATTGCGCTTAATAATAACGCCAAATAACAGTGCCAAATAATTGGGCCAAATAATTGTGCCAAATAATTGCGCCAAATAATTGCTCCAAATAATTGCGCAAAATAATTGCGCCTAATAACAGCGATAAATAATAGCACCATATAATAGCGCCAAATATATTTTGGCGCAAAATATATAAATAGCGCCAATATATTGCGCCAAATATTTTTGCCAAATAATTGCGTCAAATATTTGGGCCAAATAATCGCGCCTAATAATAGCGCCATATAATAGCGCCAAAAATTTTTTAGCGCCAAATATTCATAATAGTGTCAAATAATAGTGCCAAAATAATAGCGCCAATAAAAGGACCAATAATAGCGCCTATAATAGCGCCAATATACAGTGCCAAAAATAGAACCAATATATTCATAAAGCCATTTAATAGTGCCAAATAATGGCGCCAAATAATAGCACCATAAAATTGAGTCAAATATAAGCGCCATATAATAGCGTCATATAATAGCGCCATATAATAGTGCCAAATAATAGCACCAAAAATAATAGCACCAAATAATAGCACCAATAATAGTGCCAATATATTCATAGCACCATTTAATAGGTCCAAATAATAGCACCAAATATTAGCGCCATATAATAGAGACAAATATTAGTGTCATATAATAGCGTCAAATAATAGCGCCATATAATAGCGCCAAATATAATAGCTCCAAATAATAGCACCAAATAACAGCGCCAAATAATATCACTAAATAATAGCACCAAATAATTGGCACCAAATATTCATAATAGCGCCAATAATAGCGCCAAATAATAGAGCCAAATATTCATAATAGCGCCAAATTTTTGGCTCCATATATTCATAGTAGCATCAAATATTTTTTTCCACCAAATATTCATAATAGTGCCAAATCATAGCGCCAAATTATATCTCCAACAAAAGTGCCAAATAATAGCGCCAATATTTGGCACCAATAATATTTGGCGCCAATATTTGGCGCTATTATTTGGCGCCAAATAATAGCTCCAATATTTTAACATTCATTAATAGCGCCAAATATTCATAATAGCGCCAATATTTTAATATTCAATATATTTTCAGTGTTATTTTAACATTCAATATAATAGCACCAAATATATTTTCAGTGTTATATTAATATCCATAATAGCTTCAATATTTTAATAGCGCCAATAATAGCGCCAAATAATAGCGCCAAATATTATTTTGCGCCAAATAATAGCGCCAAATATTATTTCGCGCCAAATAATAGCGCCAAATAATAGCACCAAAAAATATCCCCAATATTTTCACATTAATTAATAGCACCAAATATTCATAATAGCGCCAATATATTAATAGCGGAAAATAATTGCGCCTAATAATTGCGCCAAATAATTGTGTCATATAATAGCGCCAAATATTTTTTGGCGCCAAATATTCATAATAGCACAAAAAAATAGCACCAAAAAATATCGTCATATAATAGCGCCAATAATAGCGCCAAATAATAGCGCCAATAATAGCGCCAATATATTCATAGCACCAAATAATAGCACCAATTTATAATAGCCTCAAATAATAGCACCAATATATTCATAATAGTACCAATAATAGCGCCAAAAATAGCACCAATGTATTCATAGCGCCATTTATTCATAATAGCGCCAATATATTCATAGCGCCATTTATTCATAATAGTGCCACTATATTTATAGCGCAAAATAATTGCGCCTAATAAAAGCGCCAAATAATAGTGCCAAATAATTGCGCCAAATAATTGCGCAAAATAATTGCGGCAAATAAGTGTGCAAAATAATTGCGCCTAATAACAGCGCCAAATAATCACGCCATATAATAGCACCAAATATTTTTTGGCGCAAAATATATAAATAGCACCAATACATTGCTCCAAATAATTGCGCCAAATAATTGCGCCTAATAATAGCGCAAAATAATAGCGCTATATAATAGCGCCATATATTTTTTGGCGCCAAATGTTCTTAATAGCGACAAATAATAGTGCCAAATAATAGCATCATATAATAGCACCAATAATAGCGTCAAATTATGGTGCCAATAATCACGCAAATATTTGGCGCCAATATTTGGCGCCATTATTTTGCACCAAATAATAGTGCCAATATTTTAACATTCATTAATAGCACCAAATATTCATAATAGCGCCAATATATTAATAGCACCAAATAATTGTGTCTAATAATAGCGCCAAATAATAGCACCAAATAATTGCGCCACATAACTGGGCCAAATAACTGCGCCAAATAATACCGCCAAATAATAGCGCCATATAATAGCACCAAATATTTTTTGGCGCCAAAAAAAATAGCGCCAATAATAGCGCCAATATATTCATAGCACCAAATAATAACGCCAATATATTCATAATAGCACCAATATATAATATCTCCAAATAATAGCATCAATATATTCATAATAGTGCCAATAATAGTGCCAATAAAAGGGCCAATATATTCATAGCTCTATTTATTCATAATAGCGCCAATAAATTTATAGCGCAAAATAATAGCGCCAAATAATTGCACCAAACAATTGCGCCAAACAATTGCACCAAATAATAGCGCCAAATATTTTTTGGCGCAAAATATATAAATAGCGCCAATATATTGCGCCAAATAACTGTGCCAAATTATTGCACCTTATAATAGCGCCAAATAATAGCACCATATAATAGCGCCAAATATTTTTTGGTGCCAAATATTTATAATAGTGCCAAATAATAGGGCCAATAATAGCGTCAAATTATGGCACCAATAATCGTGCCAATATTTGGTGCCAATATTGGGTGCAAATATTTGGCGCCAATATTTGGCGCTATTATTTTGTGCCAAATAGTAGCACCAATATTTAAACCTTCAATAAAAGAGCCAATAAAAGCGCCAATAAAAGCGCCCATAACAGCACCAATAATAGCGCCAATTATAGCGCCATTGTATAGCGCCAATAATAGCGCCAATATATTCATAGCGCCATTTAACAGCACCAAATAATAGCGCTATATAATAGCGCCAAATATTGACGCCATATAATAGCATCATATAATAGCACCAAATAATAGCGCTATATAATAGTGCCAAATAAAATAGCACCAAATAATAGTGCCAATATATAGCACCAATAATATCGCCAATATATTCATAGCGCTATTTAATAGGGCCAAATGATAGCGCCATATAATAGCACCAAATATTAGCGCCATATAATAGTGCAAAATAATAGCGTCATATAATAGCGCCAAATAATAGAGCCAAATAATAGCCCCAAATATTAGTGCTAAATAATAGCACCAATAATGGCGCCAAATAATAGAGACAAATATTCATAATAACTCCAAGTATTTGGCGCCATATATTCATAGTAGCGCCAAATATTTTTGGCGCCAAATATTCATAATAGCGCCAAATTATAGCACCAATAAAAGCACCAAATAATTGCGCCAATAATAGCACCAATATTTGGCGCCAATAATATTTGGTGCCAATATTTGGTGCTATTATTTGGCGACAAATAATAGCGCCAATATTTTAACATTCAATAATAGCACCAAATATTTATAATAGTTCCAATATTTTTATTGCGCCAAATAATTGCGCCATATAATAACACTAAATATTAGCGCCATATAATAGCGCTAAATATTAGTGCCATATAATAGCGCCAAATAATAGAGCCATATAATAGTGCCAAATATAATTGCGCCAAATAATAGCGCCAAATAATAGAACCATGTAATATCACCAAATATTTGGCACCAAATATTCATAATAGTTCCAAATAAGAGCGCCAAATAATAACACCAATAATAGCGCCAAATAATAGAGTCAAATATTCATAATAGCACCAAATATTTGGCGCCATATATTCATAGTAGCGCCAAATATTTTTTGGCACCAAATATTCAGAATAGCGCCAAATTATAGCGCCAATAAAAGCGCCAAATAATAGCACCAATATTTTTACATTCAATAATAGCGCCAAATATTCTTAATAGCGCCAATATTTTAACTTTCAATATATTGTCAGTGTTATTTTAACATTCAATATATTAGCACCAAATATATTTTCAGTGTTATTTTAATATTCATAATAGCACCAATATTTTGATAGCACCAATAATAGCGCCAAATATTATTTGGTGCCAAATAATAGCGCCAAATAATAGCACCAAATAATAGCGCCAATATTTTAACATTCATAAATTGTGCCAATATATTAATAGTGGAAAATAATTGTGCCTAATAATAGTGCCACATAATAGCGCCAATATAATTGCGCCAAATAATTGCGCCAAATAATAGCCCCAAATAATTGCTCCTAATAGTAGCACCAAATAATAGCGCCAAATATTTTTTTGGCGCCAAATATTCATAATAGTGCCAAAACATAGCGCCAAAAAATAGCACCATATAATAACGCCAATAATAGCGCCAAAAAACGCGCCAATAATAGCGCCAATATATTGATAGCACCAAGTAATAGCGCCAATATATTCATAACAGTGCCAATATATAATAATGATAAATAATAGCGCCAGTATATTCATAATTGTGCCTATAATAGCACCAATATATTCATAACGCCATTTATTCATAATAGCGCCAATATATTTATAACGCCAAATAATTGCGCTAATAATAGCGCCAAATAATTGTTCCAATATTTTAACATTCATTAATAGCGCCAAATTTTGATAATAGTGCCAATATATTAATAGCTCCAAATAATTGCACCTAATAATAGCGCCAAAAAATAGCACCAAATATTTGCGCCAAATAACTGTGCCAAATAATCGTGCCAAATAATAGCGCCAAATAATATCACCATATCATATCGCCAAATATTTTTTGGTGCCAAATATTCATAATATCGCCAAAAAATAGCACCCAAAAATAGCGCAAAATAATAGTGCCAATAATAGCGCCAAATAATAGCGCCAATAACAGCACCAATATATTCTTAGCGCCAAATAACAATGCCAATATATTCATAATATCGCCAATATATAATAGTGCCAAATAATAGCGCCAATATATTCATAATAGTGCCAATAATTGCGCCAATATATTCATAGTGCAAAAAAATATTTGGCGCTATTATATGGCGCTATTATTTGGTGCTTTTATTAGGCTCAATTATTTTTTGCTATAAATATATTGGCGAAATTATGAATAAATGGCGCTATGAATATATTAGCGCTATTATTGGCGTTATTACTGGCACTATTATGAATATAGTGGCGCTATTATATATTGGCGCTACTATGAATATATTGGCCCTATTATTTGGCGCTATGAATATGTTGGCACTATTATTTGCGCTATTATTTGGCGCTATTAGTGGCGCTATTATGAATATTTGTCACCAAAAAATATTTGGCGCTATTATATAGCGCTATTATTTGGCGCTATTATTTGGCGCAGTTATTTGGCGCAAATATTTGGCGCAGTTATTTGGCGCTATTATTTGGTGCTATTATTAGACGCAATTATTTGCCACTATTAATATATTGGCGCTATTATGAATATTTTGCGTTATTAATTAATGTTAAAATATTGGCACTATTTTTTGGCGATATTATTTGGCGCTATTATCTAGCACCAAATAATATTTGGCGCTATTATTTGGTGCTATTATTGGCGCTATTAAAATATCTGTGCTATTAAAATATTGGCGCTATTATGAATATTACAATAACACTGAAAATATATTTGGTTCCATTATATTGAATGTTAAAATAACACAGAAAATATATTGAATATTAAAATATTGGCGCTATTATGAATATTTTGCGCTATTATTGAATGTTAATATATTGGCACTATTATTTGGCACCAAATAATAGCGCCAAATATTGGCACCAAATATTGGCGCTATTATTTGGCGATATTATGAATATTTGGCGCCAAAAAATATTTGGCGTGCTATGAATATATTGCTTCAAATATTTGGCGCCAAATATTTGGTGCTATTATTTGGTGATATTATTGGGCGCTATTATTTGAGGCTATTATATTTGGCACTATTATATGGTGCTATTATTTTGCGCTATTATATGGCGCTAATATTTGGCGCTAATATTTGGCATTAATATTTGGCGCTATTATATGGCGCTATTATTTGGCCGTATTAAATTGCGCTATGAATATATTGGCGCTATTTTTGGTGATATATATTGGCGCTATTATTTGGCGCTATTATATTTGGCGCTATGATTTGGCCCTATTATATGGCTCTATTATATGGCGCTAAAATTTGGCGCTATTATTTGGCGCTATTATTTGGCCCTATTAAATGGCGCTATGAATATATTGGCGCTATTATTGGTGCTATATATTGGGGATATTATTTGGCGCTATTATATTTGGCGCTATTATATGGCGCTATGATTTGGCGCTATTATATGGCACTATGATATGGCGCTATGATATGGTGCTATTATATGGCGCCAATATTTGGCGCTATTATATGGCGATATTATTTGGCGCTATTATTTGGCGATATTATTTGGCGCTATTATCTAGAGTTGTTATGTGCCGCTATTATATTTGGCGCTATTATGTGGCGCTATTATTTGGCCCTATTATATTGTGATATTATATAGCGCTAATATTTGGCGCTATTATATGGCGCTATTATTTGGCGCTATTATGTCGTGGTATGAATATATTGGCGATATTATTGGCGCTATTATTGGTGCTGTTATTGGTGCTTTTATCGGCGCTATTATTGAATGTTTAAATATTGGCGCTATTATTTGGCTCAAAATAATAGCCCCAAAAATTGGCGGGATTATTGGCGCCATAATTTAACAGTATTATTGGTGCTATTATTTGGCGATATTATGAATATTTGGCGCCAAAAAATATTTGGCGCTATTATATGGTGCTATTATTAGGCGCAATTATTTGGCGCAATTATTTGGCACAATTATTTGGCACTATTTATATATTTTGCGCCAAAAAATATTTGGCGCTATTATATGGCGCTATTATTTGGCGCTGTTATTAAGCGCAATTATTTTGCGCACTTATTTGGCACAATTATTTGGCACTATTATTTGGTTCTATTATTAGGCGCAATTATTTTGCGCTATAAATATATTGGCCCTATTGTGAATAAATGGCCCTATGAATATATCGGCACTGTTATTGGCGCTATTATTGGCAATATTATGAATATATTGGTGCTATTATCTGGCGCTATTATATGGTGCTAAGAATATATTGGTGCTATTATTGGTGCTCTTATTTGGCGCTATTATTGGCGCTATTTTTTTGTGCTATTTTTTGGCGCTATTATGAATATTTGGCGCCAAAAAATATTTGGCACTATTATATGACGCTATTATTTAGCGTTATCATTTGGAGATGTTATTTGGAATAGTTATTTGGCGCAAATATTTGGCGCTATTATTTGGCGTTGTTATTAGGCGCGCTTATTTGGCACTATTAATATATTGGCGCTATTATGAATATTTGGTGCTATTATGAATATTTGGCGCTATTAATGAATGTTAAAAATTGGAACTATTATTTGGCCTAATTATTTGTCGCAATTATTTGGCGCAATTATTTGGCGCTATTATTAGGCGCAATTATTTGGCGCTATAAATATATTGGCACTATTTTGAATATTGGGTGCTATTATTTAATGTTAAAATATTGGCGCTATTATTTGGCACCAAACAATAGCACCAAATATTGGCGCCAAATATTATTGGCTCCAAATATTGGCGCTTTTGTTGGTGCTAAAATTTGTCCCTATTATGAATATTTGGTGCCAAAAAATATTTCGTGCTACTATGAATATATGGAACCAAATATTTGGTGCTATTATGAATATTTGGCTCTATTCTTTGGCGCCATTATTGGTGCTATTATTTGGTGCTATTATTTGGCGCTATTATGAATATTTGGCACCAAATATTTTGTAAAGCCCAGGAAATTTCAAGGAAAATTTTTTCTTAATTTCTTTAGAATTTTACAAGAACGTAGTTTCTGACGGTGCCTGATTCCGAGGCTCAGTGTGCCCAAAATAAATTTCCGAAGATTAGCTTGGGTACGTTCAGTGAACGAATGAGCGGGTTTTTCTAAATTTTGAACCGGTGCTCAAAATCGAATTCTGAGGGCACCGATGGATTCGTAGCATCGGTAATTGTATAAGAAGATCTTTTTCAGAGTTGCATTTTCGCAGGAGGAGTTGTTAAAATTTTGTGGAAGATAAAATAAAAATTGAGTTATAATTTTTATTTCTTTAAAGTAGTTATATCCTTTGAGTGGAAGTTAGGGAACTACCCATGAGAGGTTAGGAGGGTGGTGGGGCCCACACGAGACCCTAACCCCCCTTGATCTTCCCATAACCCCCTTGACCTCCCATAACTCACCTCCCACTTTAATATTGTAAATTCATTTTAACTTAAGTGACTCCTCTCCTCCTCACCTCCCACATTAATTCATGCCACCTAAACAATAATTAATTTGATAACTCAAGATCAATTAATTAAGTGTGTTTGTTTTAAATTTTTTAATTTTGAATTCATGGCATGGGTAAATAAAATAAGGTGGAGCCTTATTTTATTTTGGTTAGAAATGTTGTGTTAAGAGAAAGGGAAGAGAGCATTTGAGTTTTGAATAACTTCCTCCTCCGAAGAAGAACGCTTCATCACCTTTGTTGAAGAACGTGAAGAACACCGAAGCTTCGACGAAGAACGTTGTCTCATCTTGCACCTTCTCTCCACGTCGAAGGAAGAGAGACGCCGCATTCTTCATCGGGCGATCACTGACGACGTGCCTTCTTCTATTCTTCCTCGATGTCAAGGGAGGAGACACCACCGCGGGGAACTTCACCATTGACAACAAATCACCCTCCGACGTCAACAGAATCAGCACCGATCTTCCGCGACGTCCGATCACCGCGACGCTTGCCTCTTCCACGGCTCGACGACGTGTGAAATCTTTGCAAGGTAGGGGTTTGGTTTTCATGTCATGAATAATTTTAGACGTTCTTCGTTATCAACAGCCAACTATTATCAAAATAACGGAGGAGGTCGGACCGCACAAAAATGGATGCACCTCCTCCCCTTTTATTTTGTTGGTTATCTACGTGGCTTGAAATGGAAGCGACACAGTGTCGTCGCACTGTGAGGGAATTTAGAGAATCACAACGAAGAAGCGTGGCGTCGTCGCGTCCCGCCATTGAGGTCAAACGAATCCGCGGTCAAAGTCGGGCCGTGGCGAAGGGGCGTGGCGCCGTCGTGCCACAACGAAAAACCATGAAGACGGCGCGTTTTGAACGTTGAGTGCGGATCGATGGGCGGCGATGAATCGGGTCGAAATGGCGTTTGAATTCCTTCGCAGTAAAGATTGGGTCCAAGGAGGACTGTTGGCGAAGGCGGCAGGCGAAATGGACCATCGGAGCGCGTCCGGTGGTCCGCAAAAGGCGGCGGCGGTGCACCGCCGGAGCAAACCGCCGCGGCTGAGCCATGGTGGTGGGACATGAACCAGAACGGCCGAGCCATTCTGGGTTTGAGGCGGCGCGGCTTAAAGCCGCTCCAGGTTGAAAAACGGGGGGGTTTGTAACCCCCCGCACCCGTCGCGTCGTGCCAGCGCGAGGCCAGCTTGTCGCGCCCAGCTGGGCCGGACCCAGACCCGGTTCGGGCCGTCCCGGTTCGGCCGACCCAGGGGGGTTGGGCCGGGCCGGGCCGGGCCCAGACCCCCGTTTTCAGACCTCTTCGGTCTTTCGCCCATAACGTGGGCTACAGACCTCCGATCGACACACTGTCAGTTGAGATGCGATCCTTGGATCGAGACGGTCGTTTCGGTATGTTACACTCAAGGTTTTGGAGAACTTTGGGTTCGTCCGGGTTAGTTCGGATACGAAACCAACTGGGCCCTCGGAGCAGAAACACTTATATCTTGAGTTCCAGACGTCCGATTGACGTGTCGTCAGCTTTGCTGGTTTCCTCTTGATGAGACGGAACTTTTGACTTACTCTGCTCGAAGTTTGGATGTCGTTAGAGTGCGGTCGGGTTGGTTCGCTCACGAAACCAACCGGGCCCCGGGAACGAAAAAGCCAATAACTCACAGACCGGGCGTCGGATTGACGTGTCGTCTGTCTCGTTCAATTCTTTTTGATGAGACGGAACTTTTGGCATACTTCCCCTGAGTTTTGGATACAGTTGGAGTAGGGCCAGGTTGGATTGTACCCGAAATCCAACTGGGCCCCTTGAACAGAAAAGCTGATATCTTTCAGACCAGACGTCCGTTTGACGAACCGTCAGTGGCATTGGTGATCACATTGAGAAACGGTCCCTATAGGTATACCCTATGAGAGTTCGGGGTACACTTGAGATACGGCCGGGTTGGTTCTCACACGAAACCAACCGGGCCCCTGGGACGAAAAGGCTAATAACTCACAGACCGGGCATCCGATTGACGCGCCGTCTGTTGCATTGAGACCCCAATGACGAGGCGGTCCTTTGAGATACTTCATCGTGGGACTTGTGATACTTGGATTATCGACCTGTAGCTCATGGATCGGACCTTCTCGGAGACGAGCATACAGAGTACGGAGACCGTGTAGTTGGTTGTGACCGATGACTGCTTGTCCGATTCGATTCGGAGTGACTAGCATAGCCCAGTGGGGAGTAATACTCTGTGAGGTGGCAGACCCCTGGCGAAGGAGCACTACTGTGTGAGGTGGCAGACCCGCGGTACTCGACAGGAGGAGTACCTCTATAGGCTATGAGGGGGAGCACTACTGTGTGAGGTGGCAGACTCATGGCGGAGGAGCAGTACTGTTGTCACGACCCGCCTTCACCAAAAGGAGGGAAGGGTCAGCATATTGACAGGCCCTTCCTTCTTTAAGTTGAATGAGAGATAATGACCCCCAAAACCCGCCTTCAATAGGTCCCGGAGTGGTGACTAGCACCAAGGGTATTGAAATTTCTCACAAATGGAAGGCATTACCCTTTTTATTTTATAGGATTGAGAGATAAGGAGAAGAAAACCCAACAACACCAAGGAAGAAAGAAAAGTAAAGCCAAAAGTAAAACATTCCCACATGCATGTTTTCAAAAGTAAAAGCCACAAAGTGAAAAAGGTGACTACAAGGTAAGTACCAAAGATAAAAAGAAAACAACAATTACAACTACTCCAAAGGTCCGAGCTAGTAAGGTCCTGCGTGATCCCCGAAGTCCTCCTGGAAACCTGAAAGCAGTTTTATATACGTAGGGTGAGCATACAAGTACACTCAGTAGGGAAAACCAAAGACTCTCGTGCACAAGTGGGGGAACGTACTAAAGTCCCCTAAGAAAAAGAGTAACCAAACACCTAACAAGTTAAACTATCCACCCTAGGCCTCAACAAGGCACACTCCCCAAATAACGCAAGTCAAATAATATATATATGATAAGATCACATCGATGTTTGGGTACCCCGCACCACTTTCCCACTAGTTATTGAGACATCCTACGCATCGGACCAATCCTGCCATTCTCACCGTAGTCCACCTGCCACACCCGCCCGCACACACCTGGGCCCCAACCACACGCAGTCCCACTGCCGAAATCCCGCCCGCACACACCTGGGCCACAACTGTCACACATAACCACGCCTGCAAACACCTAGGCCAAAACAACCACCACCACGCCCGAAGACACCTGGGCTAGAAAATACACTGCCATGCCCGAAGACACCTAGGCCTCATCCCTAAGACACTTGGGAAACCACCTGCCGCACACACCTGGCCAACCACCACACTACCCAGCCCGAAGGTTCTTGGGCTAATAATGGACTTCAGGCCATCACAGCCTGCCTGAAGATACTTGGGCTATCGAAGAAAGGGAGAAGAAAAAGAGCTAATAACCAGCCACTAAGAATAACATTGGGAAAAACATCCTCCCCCATGAAATGGGGGTGCTCGGCACTAAGTGCTCAACTTGGGTGGGGCGCGAATAAGAAACAAAAAGCTACAAGTATATATATATATGTACCAAGCACTCACCCAAGCTAGTTTTTTCTTCAAACAGCCTACAGATCACAACAACACTCATTTCCGAGTCACGACTCACGCTAACAACCCATGTGTCCCCTTTCTTATTTCACATTCAGTAATTAATTTTTATGTTTAAGCACTACTGGGCAACTAGTAGGCATAGGCATAAATCCAGGAAAGTAAACAGTCAAACAAAAACCAAAACGTCCACACCCGGTTCTCAACAACAGAGGATTCAGCCCCAATTTGTGATATAAACAAGTAACCACTCGGATTTAAAACTCACAACCACCGAATCCATACCAACAGGAGATCCCATCCCCCAAATTCACCCAACCGCCGAGAGTATAAAAGAACAGGGGATCCCGTCCCCTCCAACATCTCCGGCAATCGGCCCGAAAGGAAAACAACCAACAACCACCATCAACACAAGCAGGGCCTTGCAGGTATTTTCAGATTTAAACGACTTAACACACTCCATGATTCAAATTTCCGTGTGTTCTATCCAGGAGCTATCACAGAAGGGTTGATCCTGGTGCTTTCAATTTATTCAGCCGGATATACATGATTAACCAATTCACTTTTCACAGTAGGAGTTTACAACCACAAACAAGCCATTTAAAACATCAGTAGGGTTCATTAGTGCACAAACAACGACCAACAACGGCCTCGATTTTCAGGAGGCATAAGCCAGCACAACTCAACAAGATGGTCATAGAAGAAACAACATCAAAAATATAAAACACCATCAAAGATCATAGTTCCCCCCCCCTCTTCTTTCTTTATAGAATTTGTTCATTATCTTTAATTAGGTCTGGTTTACCCAATATATTCATAGCGCCATTTAATAGCACCAAATAATAGCTCTATATAATCACGCCAAATATTGACGCCATATAATAGCGTCATATAATAGCACCCAATAATAGCGCTATATAATAGTGCCAAATATAATAGCACCAAATAATAGTGCCAATATATAGCACCAATAATATCGCCAATATATTCATAGCGCTATTTAATAGGGCCAAATGATAGCACCATATAATAGCACCAAATATTAGCGCCATATAATAGTGCAAAATAATAGCGCCATATAATAGCGCCATATAATAGCGCCAAATAATAGAGCCAAATAATAGCCCCAAATATTAGTGCCAAATAATAGCACCAATAATGGCGCCAAATAATAGAGCCAAATATTCAAAATAACTCCAAATATTTGGCGCCATATATTCATAGTAGCGCCAAATATTTTTGGCGCCAAATATTCATAATAGCGCCAAATAATAGCACCAATAAAAGAGCCAAATAATTGCGCCAATAATAGCACCAATATTTGGCGCCAATAATATTTGGTGCCAATATTTGGTGCTATTATTTGGCAACAAATAATAGCGCCAATATTTTAACATTCAATAATAGCACCAAATATTTATAATAGTGCCAATATATTTATTGCGCCAAATAATTACGCCAAATAATTGCGCCATATAATAGCACCAAATATTAGCGCCATATAATAGCGCCAAATATTAGTGCCATATAATAGCGCCAAATAATAGCGCCATATAATAGTGCCAAATATAATTGCACCAAATAATAGCACCAAATAATATCACCAAATATTTGGCACCAAATATTCATAATAGTGCCAAATAAGAGTGCCAAATAATAGCGCCAATAATAGCGCCAAATAATAGAGTCAAATATTCATAATAGCGCCAAATATTTGGCACCATATATTCATAGTAGTGCCAAATATTTTTTGGTACCAAATATTCAGAATAGCGCCAAATTATAGCGCCAATAAAAGCGCCAAATAATAGCGCCAATATTTTTACATTCAATAATAGCGCCAATATTTTAACCTTCAATATATTGTCAGTGTTATTTTAACATTCAATATATTAGCACCAAATATATTTTTAGTGTTATTTTAATATTCATAATAGCGCCAATATTTTGATAGCACCAATAATAGCGCCAAATATTATTTGGTGCCAAATAATAGTGCCAAATAATAGCACCAAATAATAGCACCAATATTTTATCATTCATAAATTGTGCCAATATATTAATAGTGGCAAATAATTGCGCCTAATAATAGCGCCAAATAATAGTGCCAATATAATTGCGCCAAATAATTGTGCCAAATAATAGCGCCAATATATTGCGCCAAATAATTGCTCCTAATAGTAGCACCAAATAATAGCGCCAAATATTTTTTTGGCGCCAAATATTCATAATAGTGCCAAAACATAGCGCCAAAAAATAGCACCATATAATAACGCCAATAATAGCGCCAAATAATCACACCAATAATAGCGTCAATATATTGATAGCGCCAAGTAATAGCACCAATATATTCATTACAGTGCCAATATATAATAGTGCTAAATAATAGTGCCAGTATATTCATAATTGTGCCAATAATAGCACCAATATATTTATAGCTCCATTTATTCATAATAGCGCCAATATATTTATAACGCCAAATAATTTCCCCTAATAATAGTGCCAAATAATTGCGCCAATATTTTAACATTCATTAATAGCGCCAAATATTGATAATAGTGCAAATATATTAATAGCTCCAAATAATTGCACCTAATAATAGCGCCAAAAAATAGCGCCAAATATTTGCACCAAATAACTGCGCCAAATAATCGTGTCAAATAATAGCGCCAAATAATATCATCATATCATATCGCCAAATATTTTTTGGTGCCAAATATTCATAATATCGCCAAAAAATAGCACCCAAAAATATCGCCAAATAATAGTACGAATAATAGCGCCAAATAATAGCGCCAATAACAACACCAATATATTCTTAGCGCCAAATAACAATTCCAATATATTCATAATAGCGCCAATATATAATAGTGCCAAATAATAGCGCCAATATATTCATAATAGTGCCAATAATTGCGCCATTATATTCATAGTGAAAAAAAATATTTGGCGCTGTTATATGGCGCTATTATTTGGTGCTTTTATTAGGCTCAATTATTTTGTGCTATAAATATATTGGTGCTATTATGAATAAATGGCGCTATGAATATATTAGCGCTATTATTGTCGCTATTATTGGCACTATTATGAATATAGTGGCGCTATTATATATTGGCGCTACTATGAATATATTGGCTCTATTATTTGGCGCTATGAATATATTGGCGCTATTATTGGCGCTATTATTTGGCGCTATTAGTGGCGCTATTATGAATATTTGGCGCCAAAAAATATTTGGCGCTATTATATGGTGCTATTATTTGGCGCTATTATTTGGCGCAGTTATTTTGCGCAAATATTTGGCGCAGTTATTTGGCGCTATTATTTGGTGCTATTATTAGACGCAATTATTTGCCACTATTAATATATTGGCGCTATTATGAATATTTTGCGCTATTAATTAATCTTAAAATATTGGCACTATTTTTTGGCGATATTATTTGGCGCTATTATTTAGCACCAAATAATATTTGGCGCTATTATTTGGTGCTATTATTGGCTCTATTAAAATATCAGTGCTATTAAAATATTGGCGCTATTATGAATATTAAAATAACACTGAAAATATATTTGGTTCCATTATATTGAATGTTAAAATAACACTGAAAATATATTGAATATTAAAATATTGGCGCTATTATGAATATTTTGCGCTATTATTGAATGTTAATATATTGGCACTATTATTTGGCACCAAATAATAGCGCCAAATATTGGCAACAAATATTGGCGCTATTATTTGGCGATATTATGAATATTTGGAGCCAAAAAATACTTGGCGTGCTATGAATATATTGCTTCAAATATTTAGCGCCAAATATTTGGTGCTATTATTTGGTGATATTATTGGGCGCTATTATTTGGGGCTATTATATTTGGCACTATTATATGGTGCTATTATTTTGCGCTATTATATGGCGCTAATATTTGGCACTAATATTTGACGCTATTATTTGGCGCTATTATTTGGCCGTATTGAATTGCGCTATAAATATATTGGCGCTATTTTTGGTGATATATATTGGCGCTATTATTTGGCGCTATTATATTTGGCGATATGATTTGGCACTATTATATGGCTCTATTATATGGTGCTAAAATTTGGCGCTATTATTTGGCGCTATTATTGAGCCCTATTAAATGGCGCTATGAATATATTGGCGCTATTATTGGTGCTATATATTGGGGATATTATTTGGCGCTATTATATTTGGCGTTATTATATGGCGCTATGATTTGGCGCTATTATATGGCACTATGATATGGCGCTATGATATGGCGCTATTATATGGCGCCAATATTTGGCACTATTTTATGACGATATTATTTGGCGGTATTATTTGGCGATATTATTTGGCGCTATTATCTGGTGTTGTTATGTGGCGCTATTATATTTGGCGCTATTATGTGGCGCTATTATTTGGCCCTATTATATGGTGATATTATATAGGGCTAATATTTGGCGCTAATATTTGGCGTTATTATATGGCGCTATTATTTGGCGCTATTATGTGGTGCTATGAATATATTGGCGATATTATTGGCGCTATTATTGGTGCTGTTATTGGTGCTTTTATCGGCACTATTATTGAATGTTTAAATATTGGCGCAATTATTTGGCTCAAAATAATAGTGCCAAAAATTGGCGGGATTATTGGCGCCATAATTTAACAGTATTATTGGTGCTATTATTTGGCTCTATTATGAATATTTGGCGCCAAAAAATATTTGGCCCTATTATATGGCGCTATTATTAGGCGCAATTATTTGGTGCAATTATTTGGCACAACTATTTGGCACTATTTATATATTTTGTGCCAAAAAATATTTGGCGCTATTATATGGCGCTATTATTTGGCGTTGTTATTAGGCGCAATTGTTTTGTGCACTTATTTGGAACAATTATTTGGCACTATTATTTGGTGCTATTATTAGGCGCAATTATTTTGCGCTATAAATATATTGGCCCTATTGTGAATAAATGGCCCTATGAATATATCGGCGCAATTATTGGCGCTATTATTGGCAATATTATGAATATATTGGTGCTATTATCTGGCGCTATTATTTGGCGCTAGGAATATATTGGTGCTATTATTGGTGCTCTTATTTGGCACCATTATTGGCGCTATTTTTTTGTGCTATTTTTTTGCGCTATTATGAATATTTGGCACCAAAACATATTTGGCACTATTATATGACGCTATTATTTAGCGCTATCATTTGGAGCTGTTATTTGGAACAGTTATTTGGCGCAAATATTTGGCGCAATTATTTGGCTCTATTATTTGGCACTGTTATTAGGCGCGCTTATTTGGCACTATTAATATATTGGCGCTATTATGAATATTTGGCGCTATTAATGAATGTTAAAAATTGGAACTATTATTTGGCCTAATTATTTGTCGCAATTATTTGGCGCAATTATTTGGCGCTATTATTAGGCGCAATTATTTGGCGCTATAAATATATTGGCACTATTATGAATATTTGGTGCTATTATTGAATGTTCAAATATTGGCGCTATTATTTGGCGCCAAATATTATTGGTTCCAAATATGGGCGCTATTATTGGCGCTATTATTTGGCGCTTTTATTGGTGCTAAAATTTGGCCCCATTATGAATATTTGGCGCTAAAAAATATTTCGCGCTACTATGAATATATGGCGCCAAATATTTTGCGCTATTATGAATATTTGGCTCTATTATTTGGTGCCATTATTGGTGCTATTATTTGGCGCTATTATGAATATTTGGCACCAAATATTTTGTAAAGCCCCGGAAATTTCAAGGAAAGTTTTTTCTTAATTTTCTTTGGAATTTTACAAGAACGTAGTTTCTGACAGTGCCTGATTCCGAGGCTCGGTGTGCCCGAAATCAATTTCCAAAGTTTAGCTTGGGTACGTTCAGTGAACGAATAAGCGTGTTTTTCTAAATTTTGAACTGGTGCTCAAAATCGAATTCTGAGGGCACTGATGGATTCGCAGCATCGGTAATTGCATAAGAAGAACTTTTTCGGAGTTGCATTTTTGCGGGAGGAGTTGTTAAAATTTTTTGGAAGATAAAATAAAAAATGAGTTATAATTTTTATTTCATTAATGGCGCCAAATATTCATTATAGAGCCAATATATTAATAGTGGCAAATAATAGCACCAAATATTTTTTGGCGCCAAATATTCATAATATCGCCAAAAAATAGAGCCAAGAAATAGCACCATATAATAGTGCCGATAATAGCGCCAAATAATAGCGCCAATAATAGCACCAATATATTAATAGCGCCAAATAATAGCGCCAATATATTCAAAGCCCCAAATAATAGTGCCAATATATTCATAATAGTGCCAATATATAATAGTGCCAAATAATAGCCCCAGTATATTCATAGCGCCATTTATTCATAATAGCACCAATATATTTATAGCGCCAAATAATTGCACCTAATAATAGTGCCAAATAATAGCGTCAAATAATTGCGCCAAATAATTTCGACCAATAATAGTGCCAATATTTTAACATTCATTAATAGCGCCAAAGATTCATAATAGTGCCAATATATTAATAGCGCCAAATAAGTGCACCTAATAATAGCGCCAAATAATAGCGCCAAGTAATTGCGCCAAATAAATGCGCCAAATAAATGCGGCAACTAATAGCGCCATATAATAGCGCCAAATATTTTTTGGCACCAAATATTCATAATAGTGCCAAAAAATAGCGCCAATAATAGCGCCAAAAAATAGCGCCAAAAAATAGCGCCAATAATAGCGCCAAATAACAGCGCCAATTATAACACCAATATATTCATAGCGCCAAATAATAACACCAATATATAATAGCACCAAATAATAGATCTAATATATTCATAATAATGGAAATAATATCACCAATAATAGCGCCAATATATTCATAGTGCCATTTATTCATAATAGAGAAAATATATTTATAGCGCAAAATAATTGCGCCTAATAATAGCGCTAAATATTAGCGTCAAATAATTGCGCCAAATAATTGCGCCAAATAGTTTCGCCAAATAATTGTGCAAAATAATTGCGCCTAATTACAGCGCCAAATAATAGTGCCATAAAATAGCGCCAAATATTTTTTGGCGAAAAATATATAAATAGCCCCAAATAATTGGGTCAAATAATTGCGCCAAATAATTGCGCCTAATAATAACGCCATATAATAGCACCAAAAATTTTTGGCGCCAAATATACATAATAGCGGTAAATAATAGCACCAATAATAGCGTCAAATTATGGCGGCAATAATCACGCCAATATTTGGCGCTATTATTTTGCGCCAAATAATAGCGCAAATATTTAAACATTCAATAATAGCGCCAATAAAAGCACCAATAATAGCACCAATAATAGCGCTGATATATTCATAGCACCATTTAATAGCGTCAAATAATAGCGCCATATAATTGTGCCAAATATTATCGCCATATAATAGCGCCACATAATAGCGCCAAATCATAGAGCCATCTAATAGCACCAAATAATAGCGTCAATATATAGGGCCAATAATAGCGCGAATATATTCATAGCGCCATTTATTGGGCCAAATAATACCACCATATAATAGCGCCAAATATTAGCGCCATATAATACCGCCAAATATTAGCGCCAAATAATAGCGCCATATAATAGAGCCAAATATAATAGCGCCAAATAATAGCGCCAAATAATATCACCACATAATAGCATCAAATATTTGGCGCCAAATATTAATAATAGTGCCAAATAATAGCGCCAATAGTAGCGCCAAATAATAGAGCCAAATATTCATAATAGCGCCAAATATTTGGCGCCATATATTCATAGTAGCGCCAAATATTTTTTGGTGCCAAATATTCATAATATCGCCACATAATAGCGTCAATATATTACCGTTCAATAATAGCGCCAAATATTCATATTAGCGCCAATATTTTAACATTCAATATATTTTCAGTGTTATTTTAACATTCAATATAATAGAGCCAAATATATTTTCAGTGTTATTTTAATATTCATAATAGTGCCAATATTTTAATATCACCGATATTTTAATAGCGCCAAAAATAGCGCCAAATATTATTTGGCGCCAGATAATAGCGCCAAATAGTAGCGCCAAAAAATAGCGCAAATATTTTAACATTAATTAATAGCGCCAAATATTCCTAATAGCGCCAATATATTAATAGCGGCAAATAATTGCGCCTAATAATAGAGCCAAATAATAGTACCAAATAACTGCGCCAAATAACTGCGCCAAATAATAGCACCAAATAATAGCACCATATAATAGTGCCTAATATTTTTTGGCGCCAAATATTCATAATAGCGCCAATAATAGGGCCAAATAATAGCGCCAATATATTTATAGCACCAATATATTCATAATAGTGCCAATATATAATAGCACCAAATAATAGCGCCACTATATTCATAATAGTGCCAATAATAGTGCCATTTATTCATAATAGCGCCAATATATTTACAGCGCAAAATAATTGCGCCTAATAATAGCGCCAAATAATAGAGCCAAATAATTGCGCCAAATAATTGCGTCAAATAATAGCGCCATATAATAGCGCTAAATATTTTTTGGCACAAAATATATAAATAGCGCCAATATATTGCGCCAAATAATTGCTCCAAATAATTGCGTCTAATAATTGAGATATATAATAGCACCAAATATTTTTTGGCGCCAAATGTTCATAATAGCGCCAAATAATAGCGCCAAATAATAGCGCCATATAATAGCACCAAATATTTTTTGGCTCCAAATATTAATAATAGCGCCAAAAAATAGTGTCATATAATAGCGCCAATAATAGCACCAAATAATAGCACCAATAATTGCGCCAATATATTCATAGCACCAAATAATAGCGCCAATATATTCATAATAGCACCAATATATAATAGCTCCATATAATAGTGCCAGTATATTCATAATAGTGCCAATATTAGCGCCAATATATTCATAGTGCCATTTATTCATAATAGCGCCAATATATTTATAGCGCCAAATAATTGCGCTTAATAATAGCCCCAAATATTTGCGTCAAACAATTGCGCCAAATAAGTGCACCAAATAACAGCCCCAATATTTTAACATTCATTAATAGCGCCAAATATTCATAATAGTGCCAATATATTAATAGCACCAAATAATTGCGACTAACAATAGCACCAAATAATAGCACCAAATAATTGCGCCAAATAATAGCACAAAATAATACTGCTAAATAATAGCGCAATATAATAGCGCCACATATTTTTTGGCGCCACATATTCGTAATAGCGCCAAATAATAACGCTAATAATAGCGCCAAATAATAGCGCCGATAACAGCGCCAATATATTCATAACGCCAAATAATAGCGCCAATATATTCATAATGGCGCCAATATATATTAGCGCCAAATAATAGCACCAATATATTCATAATAGTGCCAATATATAATTGTGCCTAATAACAGCGCTAAATAATAGCACCATATAATAGCGCCGAATATTTTTAGGCGCAAAATATATAAATTGCTCCAATATATTGCGCCAAATAATTACGCCTAAGAACAGCGTCAAATAATAGCGCCATATAATAGCGCCAAATATTTTTTGGTGCCAAATATTCATAATAGCACCAAATAATAGAGCCAATAATAGCATCAAATTATGGCGCCAATATTTGGCGCCAATATTTGAGGCCAATATTTGGCGCTACTATTTTGCTCCAAATAATAGTGCCAATATTTAAACATTCAATAATAGTTCCAATAAAAGTGCCAATAATAGCACCCATAATAGCACCAATAATAGCGCCATAATATAGCGCCAATATATTCATAGTGCCTTTTAATAGCGCCAAATAATAACGCCATATAATATCACTAAATATTGGCGCCATAAAATAGGGCCATATAATAGCGCCATATAAGAGCGCTAAATAATAACACCATATAGTAGCACAAAATATAATAGCGCCAAATAATAGCACCAATAATATTGCCAATATATTCATAGCACCATTTAATAGGGCCATATAATAGCGCCATATAATAGCGCCAAATATTAGCACCATTTAATAGGGCCAAATAATAGCGCCATATAATAGCGCCAAATATTAGCGCCATATAATAGCGCGATATAATAGCACCATAAAATAGCGCCAAATAATAGCACGATATAATAACGCAAAATATAATAGCACCAAATAATAGCACCAAATATTTGGTGCCAAATATTCATAATAACGCCAAATAATAGCGCAAATAATGGCGCCAAATAATAGAGCCAAATATTCATAATAGCGTCAAATATTTGGGGCCATATATTCATAGAACCACCAAATATTTTTTGGCTCCAAATATTCATAATAGCGCCAAATTATAGCGCCAATAAAAGCCCCAAATAATCGCGCCAATATTTGGATCCAATAATATTTGGCTCCATTATTTGGAACTATTATTTGGCGCCAAATAATAGCTCCAATATTTTAACATTCAATATATTTTTAGTGTTATTTTAACATTCAATATAATAGTGCCAAATATATTTTTATTTCTATTTTAATATTCATAATTGTGCCAATATTTTAATAGCGTCAATAATAGTGCGAAATAATAGCGCCAAATATTATTTGTCACAAATAATAGCAACAAATAATAGAGCCAAAAAATAGTGCCAATATTTTAACATTCATTAATAGCGCCAAATATTCATAATAGCTCCAATATATTAATAGCGGCAAATAATTGCGCCTAATAATAGCGCCAAATAAGAGATCCAAATAAGTGCGCCAAATAACTGCACCAAACAACTGCACCAAATAATAGCACCAAATAATAGCTCTTTATAATAGCGCCAAATGTTTTTGGCGCCACATATTCATAATAGCGCCAAAAAATACCGTCAAAAAATAGCGCCAATAATAGCGCCAATATATTCATAGCGCCAAATAATAGCGCCAATATATTCATAATAGCGATAATATATAATAGCGCCAGTATATTCATAATAGTGCCACTAATAGCGCCAATAATAGCAACAATATATTCATAGCACCATTTATTCCTAATAATGCCAATATATTTATAGCACCAAATAATTGTGTCAAATAATAACGCCAAATAATTTCACCAAATAATTGCTCCAAATAATAGCACCAATATTTTAACATTCCTTAATAGCGCTAAATATTCATAATAGCGCCAATATACTAATAGCGCCAAATATTTTTGGCACCAAATATTCATAATAGCACAAGAAAATAGCGCCAAATAAAAGTGCCAATAATAGCGCCAAATAATAGCTCCAATAATATTGTTAATATATTCATAGCGCCAAATAATAGTGCCAATATATTCATAATAGTGCTAATAATTGTGCCAATAATAGTGCCAATATATTCATAGTGCCATTTATTCATAATAGCGCCAATATATTTACATCTCAAAATAATTGCGCTTAATAATAACGCCAAATAACAGTGCCAAATAATTGGGCCAAATAATTGCGCCAAATAATTGCGCCAAATAATTGCTCCCAATAATTGCGCCTAATAACAGCGCTAAATAATAGCACCAGATAATAGCGCCAAATATATTTTGGCGCAAAATATATAAATAGCGCCAATATATTGCGCCAAATATTTTCGCTAAATAATTGCGTCAAATAATTGGGCCAAATAATTGTGCCTAATAATAGCGCCATATAATAGCGCCAAAAATTTTTTGGCGCCAAATATTCATAATAGTGTCAAATAATAGCGCCAAAATAATAGCGCCAAATAATAGCACCAATAATAGCGTCATATTATTGGGCCAATAATCACGTCAATATTTGGCACCAATATTTGGCGCTATTATTTTGTGCCAAATAATAGCGCCAATATTTAAACATTCAATAATAGCGCCAATAAAAGCGCCAATAATAGTGCCAATAAAAGCGCCTATAATAGCGCCAATATATAGTGCCAAAAATAGAACCAATATATTAATATCGCCATTTAATAGTCCCAAATAATAGCGTCAAATAATAGCACCATAAAATAGAGCCAAATATAAGCGCCATATAATAGCGTCATATAATAGCGCCATATAATAGTGCAAAATAATAGCACCAAAAATAATAGCACCAAATAATAGCACCAATATATAGCACCATTAACAGTGCCAATATATTCATAGCACCATTTAATAGATCCAAATTATAGCACCAAATATTAGCGCCATATAATAGAGCCAAATATTAGTGTCATATAATAGCGCTAAATAATAGCGCCATATAATAGCGCCAAATATAATAGCTCCAAATAATAGCACCAAATAACAGTGCCAAATAATATCACTAAATAATAGCACCAAATATTTGGCACCAAATATTCACAATAGCGCCAAATAATAGCGCCAATAATAGCACCAAAAAATAGAGCCAAATATTCATAATATCGCCAAATGTTTGGCTCCATAAATTCATAGTAGCGTCAAATATTTTTTGCCGCCAAATATACATAATAGCGCCAAATCATAGCGCCAAATTATATCGCCAACAAAAGTGCCAAATAATAGCGCCAATATTGGCACCAATATTTGGCACCAATAATATTTGGCGCTATTATTTGGCGCCAAATAATAACGCCAATATTTTAACATTCATTAATAGCGCCAAATATTCATAATATCGCCAATATTTTAATATTCAATATATTTTCAGTGTTATTTTAACATTCAATATAATAGCACCAAATATATTTTCAGTGTTATATTAATATTCATAATAGCGCCAATATTTTAATAGCGCCAATAATAGTGCCAAATAATAGTGCCAAATATTATTTCGCGCCAAATAATAGCGCCAAATAATAGCACCAAAAAATAGCCCCAATATTTTCACATTAATTAATAGCACCAAATATTCATAATAGCGCCAATATATTAATAGCGGCAAATAATTGCGCCTAATAATTGCGCCAAATAATTGTGTCATATAATAGCGCCAAATATTTTTTGGCGCCGAATATTCATAATAGCGCCAAAAAATAGCACCAAAAAATAGCGTCATATAATAGCGCCAATAATAGCGCCAAATAATAGCGTCAATAATAGCGCCAATATATTCATAGCGCCAAATAATAGCACCAATTTATAATAGCCTCAAATAATAGCACCAATATATTCATAATAGTACCAATTATAGCGCCAATAATATAACCAATATATTCATAGCGCCATTTATTCATAATAGCGCCAATATATTCATAGCACCATTTATTCATAATAGCGCCACTATATTTATAGCGTAAAATAATTGCACCTAATAATAGCGCCAAATAATAGTGCCAAATAATTGCGCCAAATAATTGCGCAAAATAATTGCGCCAAATAAGTGCGCAAAATAATTGCGCATAATAACAGCGCCAAATAATCGTGCCATATAATAGCGCCAAATATTTTTTGGTGCAAAATATATAAATAGCGCCAATACATTGCTCCAAATAATTACGCCAAATAATTGCGCCTAATAATAGCTCCAAATAATAGCGCAATATAATAGCATCATATATTTTTTGGCGCCAAATGTTCTTAATAGAGACAAATAATAGTGCCAAATAATAGCACCATATAATAGCACCAATAATAGCGTCAAATTATGGTGCCAATAATCTCGCAAATATTTGGCGCCAATATTTGGCGCCATTATTTTGCACCAAATAATAGTGCCAATATTTTAACATTCATTAATAGCACCAAATATTCATAATCGCGCCAATATATTAATAGCACCAAATAATTGTGCCTAATAATAGCACCAAATAATAGCACCAAATAATTGCGCCATATAATTGGGCCAAATAACTGCGCCAAATAATACCGCCAAATAATAGCGCCATATAATAGCACCAAATATTTTTTGGCGCTAAATATTCATAATAGCGCAAAAAAATAGCGCCAATAATAGCGCCAATATATTCATAGCGCCAAATAATAACGCCAATATATTCAGAATAGCGCCAATATATAATATCTCCAAATAATAGCACCAATATATTCATAATAGTGCCAATAATAGTGCCAATAAAAGAGCAAATATATTCATATCTCCATTTATTCATAAAAGCGCCAATAAATTTATAGCGCAAAATAATAGCGCCAAATAATTGCACCAAACAATTGCGCCAAATAATTGCGCCAAATAAGTGCACCTAATAACAGCGCCAAATAATAGCGCCAAATATGTTTTGGCGCAAAATATATAAATAGCGCCAATTTATTGCGCCAAATAACTGCGCCAAATAACTGCACCTTATAATAGCGCCAAATAATAGGACCATATAACAGTGCCAAATATTTTTTGGTGCCAAATATTCATAATAGTGCCAAATAATAGTGCCAATAACAGCGTCAAATTATGGCACCAATAATCGCGCCAATATTTGGTGCTAATATTGGGTGCAAATATTTGGCGCCAATATTTGGCGCTATTATTTTGTGCCAAATAGTAGCGCCAATATTTAAACCTTCAATAAAAGAGCCAATAAAGGTGCCAATAAAAGCGCCCATAATAGCACCAATAATAGCGCCAATTATAGCGCCATTGTATAGCGCCAATAATAGCGCCAATATATTCATAGCGCCATTTAATAGCACCAAATAATAGCTCTATATAATCGCGCCAAATATTGACGTCATATAATAGCGTCATATAATAGCACCAAATAATAGCGCTATATAATAGTGCCAAATATAATAGCACCAAATAATAGTGCCAATATATAGCACCAATAATATCGCCAATATATTCATAGCGCTATTTAATAGGGCCAAATGATAGCGCCATATAATAGCACCAAATATTAGCGCCATATTATAGTGAAAAATAATAGCGCCATATAATAGCGCCATATAATAGCGCCAAATAATAGAGCCAAATAATAGCCCCAAATATTAGTGCCAAATAATAGCACCAATAATGGCGCCAAATAATAGAGCCAAATATTCAAAATAACTCCAAATATTTGGCGCCATATATTCATAGTAGTGCCAAATATTTTTGGTGCCAAATATTCATAATAGCGCCAAATTATAGCACCAACAAAAGCGCCAAATAATTGCGCCAATAATAGCACCAATATTTGGCGCCAATATTATTTGGTGCCAATATTTGGTGCTATTATTTGGCGACAAATAATAGCGCCAATATTTTAACATTCAATAATAGCACCAGATATTTATAATAGTGCCAATATATTTATTGCGCCAAATAATTACGCCAAATAATTGCGCCATATAATAGCACCAAATAATAGCGCCAAATATTAGTGCCATATAATAGCGCCAAATAATAGCGCCATATAATATTGCCAAATATAATTGCACCAAATAATAGCACCAAATAATAGCACCAAATAATATCACCAAATATTTGTCACCAAATATTCATAATAGTGCCAAATAAGAGTGCCAAATAATAGCGCCAATAATAGCACCAAATAATAGAGTCAAATATTCATAATAGCGCCAAATATTTGGCACCATATATCATAGTAGTGCCAAATATTTTTTGGAAGCAAATATTCAGAATAGCGCCAAATTATAGCGCCAATAAAAGCGCCAAATAATAGCGCCAATATTTTTACATTCAATAATAGCGCCAAATATTCGTAATAGCGCCAATATTTTAACCTTCAATATATTGTCAGTGTTATTTTAACATTCAATATATTAGCACCAAATATATTTTCAGTGTTATTTTAATATTCATAATAGCGCCAATATTTTGATAGCACCAATAATAGCGCCAAATATTATTTGGTGCCAAATAATAGCGCCAAATAATAGCACCAAATAATAGCACCAATATTTTATCATTCATAAATTGTGCCAATATATTAATAGTGGCAAATAATTGCGCCTAATAATAGCGCCAAATAATAGTGCCAATATAATTGCGCCAAATAATTACGCCAAATAATAGCGCCAATATATTGCGCCAAATAATTGCTCCTAACAGTAGCACCAAATAATAGTGCCAAATATTTTTTTGGCGCCAAATATTCATAATAGTGCCAAAACATAGCGCCAAAAAATAGCACCATATAATAACGCCAATAATAGCACCAAATAATCACACCAATAATAACGCCAATATATTGATAGCACCAAGTAATAGCACCAATATATTCATTACAGTGCCAATATATAATAGTGCAAATTAATAGCGCCAGTATATTCATAATTGTGTCAATAATAGCACCAATATATTTATAGCGCCATTTATTCATAATAGCGCCAATATATTTATAACGCCAAATAATTGCGCCTAATAATAGCACCAAATAATTGCGCCAATATTTTAACATTCATTAATAGCGCCAAATATTGATAATAGTGCAAATATATTAATAGCTCCAAATAATTGCACCTAATAATAGCGCCAAAAAATAGCGCCAAATATTTGCGCCAAATAACTGCGCCAAATAATCGTGCCAAATAATAGCGCCAAATAATATCGTCATATCATATCGCCAAATATTTTTTGGTGCCAAATATTCATAATATCGCCAAAAAATAGCACCCAAAAATATCGCCAAATAATAGTGCCAATAATAGCGCCAAATAATAGCGCCAATAACAACACCAATATATTCTTAGCGCCAAATAACCATTCCAATATATTCATAATAGCGCCAATATATAATAGTGCCAAATAATAGCGCCAATATATTCATAATAGTGCCAATAATTGCGCCAATATATTCATAGTGCAAAAAAATATTTGGCGCTGTTATATGGCGCTATTATTTGGTGCTTTTATTAGGCTCAATTATTTTGTGCTATAAATATATTGGTGCTATTATGAATAAATGGCGCTATGAATATATTAGCGCTATTACTATCGCTATTATTGGCACTATTATGAATATAGTGGCGCTATTATATATTGGCTCTACTATGAATATATTGGCTCTATTATTTGGGGCTATGAATATATTGGCGCTATTATTGGCACTATTATTTGGCGCTATTAGTGGCGCTATTATGAATATTTGGCGCCAAAAAATATTTGGCGCTATTATATGGCGCTATTATTTGGCGCTATTATTTGGCGCAGTTATTTGGCGCAAATATTTGGCGCAGTTATTTGGTGCTATTATTTGGTGCTATTATTAGACGCAATTATTTGCCACTATTAATATATTGGCGCTATTATGAATATTTTGCGCTATTAATTAATGTTAAAATATTGGCACTATTTTTTGGCGCTATTATTTGGTGCTATTATCTAGCACCAAATAATATTTGGCGCTATTATTTGGTGCTATTATTGGCGCTATTAAAATATCAGTGCTATTAAAATATTGGCGCTATTATGAATATTAAAATAACACTGAAAATATATTTGGTTCCATTATATTGAATGTTAAAATAACACTGAAAATATATTGAATATTAAAATATTGGTGCTATTATGAATATTTTGCGCTATTATTGAATGTTAATATATTGGCACTATTATTTGGCACCAAATAATAGCGCCAAATATTGGCAACAAATATTGGCGCTATTATTTGGCGATATTATGAATATTTGGAGCCAAAAAATATTTGGCGTGCTATGAATATATTGATTCAAATATATAGCGCCAAATATTTGGTGCTATTATTTGGTGATATTATTGGGCGCTATTATTTAGGGCTATTATATTTGGCACTATTATATGGTGCTATTATTTTGCGCTATTATATGGCGCTAATATTTGGCACTAATATTTGACGCTATTATTTGGCGTTATTATTTGGCCGTATTAAATTGCGCTATGAATATATTGGCGCTATTTTTGGTGATATATATTGGCGCTATTATTTGGCGCTATTATATTTGGCGCTATGATTTGGCACTATTATATGGCTCTATTATATGGCGCTAAAATTTGGCGCTATTATTTGGCGCTATTATTTGGCCCTATTAAATGGCGCTATGAATATATTGGCGCTATTATTGGTGCTATATATTGGGGATATTATTTGGCGCTATTATATTTGGTGCTATTATATGGCGCTATGATTTGGCGCTATTATATGGCACTATGATATGGCGCTATGATATGGCGCTATTATATGGCGCCAATATTTGGCGCTATTTTATGACGATATTATTTGGCGATATTATTTGGCGATATTATTTGGCGCTATTATCTGGTGTTGTTATGTGGCGCTATTATATTTGGCGCTATTATGTGGCGCTATTATTTGGCCCTATTATATGGTGATATTATATAGCGCTAATATTTGGCGCTAATATTTGGCGCTATTATATGGCGCTATTATTTGGCGCTATTATGTGGTGCTATGAATATATTGGCGATATTATTGGAGCTATTATTGGTGCTGTTATTGGTGCTTTTATCGGCACTATTATTGAATGTTTAAATATTGGCGCAATTATTTGGCTCAAAATAATAGTGCCAAAAATGGGCGGGATTATTGGCGCCATAATTTAACAGTATTATTGGTGCTATTATTTGGCTCTATTATGAATATTTGGCGCCAAAAAATATTTGGCGCTATTATATGGCGCTATTATTAGGCGCAATTATTTGGTGCAATTATTTGGCACAATTATTTGGCACTATTTATATATTTTGCACCAAAAAATATTTGGTGCTATTATATTGCGCTATTATTTGGCGCTGTTATTAGGCGCAATTATTTTGCGCACTTATTTGGAACAATTATTTGGCACTATTATTTGGTGCTATTATTAGGCGCAATTATTTTGCGCTATAAATATATTGGCCCTATTGTGAATAAATGGCCCTATGAATATATCAGCGCTATTATTGGCGCTATTATTGGCAATATTATGAATATATTGGTGCTATTATCTGGCGCTATTATTTGGCGCTAGGAATATATTGGTGCTATTATTGGTTCTCTTATTTGGCGCTATTATTGGCGCTATTTTTTGTGCTATTTTTTTGCGCTATTATGAATATTTGGCGCCAAAAAATATTTGGCACTATTATATGACGCTATTATTTAGCGCTATCATTTGGAGCTGTTACTTGGAATAGTTATTTGGTGCAAATATTTGGCGCAATTATTTGGCGCTATTTTTTGGCACTATTATTAGGCGCGCTTATTTGGCACTATTAATATATTGGCGCTATTATGAATATTTGGCGCTATTAATGAATGTTAAAAATTGGAACTATTATTTGGCCTAATTATTTGTCGCAATTATTTGGCGCAATTATTTGGCGCTATTATTAGGCGCAATTATTTGGCGCTATAAATATATTGGCACTATTATGAATATTTGGCGCTATTATTGAATGTTAAAATATTGGCGCTATTATTTGGCGCCAAACAATAGCACCAAATATTGGCGCCAAATATTATTGGCTCCAAATATGTGCGCTATTATTGGCGGTATTATTTGGCGCTTTTATTGGTGCTAAAATTTGGACCTATTATGAATATTTGGCGCTAAAAAATATTTCGCGCTACTATGAATATATGGCACCAAATATTTTGCACTATTATAAATATTTGGCTCTATTATTTGGCGCCATTATTGGTGTTATTATTTGGCGCTATTATGAATATTTGGCACCAAATATTTTGTAAAGCCCCGGGAATTTCAAGGAAATTTTTTTCTTAATTTTCATTGGAATTTTACAAGAACGTAGTTTCTGACAGTGCCTGATTCTGAGGCTCGGTGTGCCCGAAATCAATTTTCGAAGTTTAGCTTGGGTACGTTCAGTGAACGAATAAGCGTGTTTTTCTAAATTTTGAACCGGTGCTCAAAATCGAATTCTGAGGGCACTGATGGATTCGCAGCATCAGTAATTGCATAAGAAGAACTTTTTTGGAGTTGCATTTTCGCGGGAGGAGTTGTTAAAATTTTGTGGAATAATTGGGCCAAATAATTGGGCCAAATAATTGTGCCAAATAATTGCGCCAAATAATTGATCCAAATAATTGCGCAAAATAATTGCGCCTAATAACAGCGCTAAATAATAGCACCATATAATAGCGCCAAATATATCTTGGCGCAAAATATATAAATAGCGCCAATATATTGCGCCAAATATTTTCGCAAAATAATTGCGTCAAATATTTGGGCCAAATAATCGCGCCTAATAATAGCGCCACATAATAGCGCCAAAAAGTTTTTAGCGCCAAATATTCATAATAGTGTCAAATAATAGCCCCAAAATAATAGCGCCAAATAATAGCACCAATAATAGCGTCATATTATTGGGCCAATAATCACGTCAATATTTGGCACCAATATTTGGCACTATTATTTTGCGCCAAATAATAGCGCCAATATTTAAACATTCAATAATAGCGCCAATAAAAGCACCAATAATAGCGCCTATAATAGCGCCAATATATAGTGCCAAAAATAGAACCAATATAATCATAGCGCCATTTAATAGCGCCAAATAATAGCACCAAAAAATAGCACCATAAAATAGAGTCAAATATAAGCGCCATATAATAGCTTTATATAATAGCGCCATATAATAGTGCCAAATAATATCACCAAAAATAATAGCACCAAATAATTGCACCAATAATAGTGCCAATATATTCATAGCACCATTTAATAGGTCCAAATAATAGCACCAAATATTAGCGCCATATAATAGAGCCAAATATTAGTGTCATATAATAGCGTCAAATAATAGCGCCATATAATACCGCCAAATATAATAGCTCCAAATAATAGCACCAAATAACAGCGCCAAATAATATCACTAAATAATAGCACCAAATATTTGGCACCAAATATTCATAATAGCGCCAATAATAGCGCCAAATAATAGAGCCAAATATTCATAATAGCGCCAAATTTTTGGCTCCATATATTCATAGTAGCATCAAATATTTTTTGCCGCCAAATATTCATAATAGCGCCAAATCATAGCGCCAAATTATATCTCCAACAGAAGTGCCAAATAATAGCGCCAATATTGGCGCCAATATTTGGCACCAATAATATTTGGCGCCAATATTTGGCGCCATTATTTGGCACCAAATAATAGCTCCAATATTTTAACATTCATTAATAGCGCCAAATATTCATAATAGCGCCAATATTTTAATATTCAATATATTTTCAGTGTTATTTTAACATTCAATATAATAGCACCAAACATATTTTCAGTGTTATATTAATATCCATAATAGCTTCAATATTTTAATAGCGCCAAAATTTTAATAGCGCCAAATATTATTTCGCGCAAAATAATAGCACCAAATAATAGCGCCAAATAATAGCACCAAAAAATAGCCCCAATATTTTCACATTAATTAATAGCGCCAAATATTCATAATAGTGCCAATATATTAATAGCGGAAAATAATTGCGCCTAATAATTGCGCCAAATAATTGTGTCATATAATAGCGCCAAATATTTTTTGGCACCAAATATTCATAATAGCACCTAAAAATAGCACAAAAAATAGCGTCATATAATAGCGGCAATAATAGCGCCAAATAATAGCGTCAATAATAGCGCCAATATATTCATAGCGCTAAATAATAGCACCAATTTATAATAGCCTCAAATAATAGCACCAATATATTCATAATAGTACCAATAATAGCACCAAAAATAGCACCAATATATTCATAGCACCATTTATTCATAATAGCGCCAATATATTCATAGCGCCATTTATTCATAATAGTGCCACTATATTTATAGCGCAAAATAATTGCGCCTAATAATAGCGCCAAATAATAGTGCCAAATAATTGCGCCAAATAATTACGCAAAATAATTGCGGCAAATAAGTGCGCAAAATAATTGCGCCTAATAACAGCGCCAAATAATCACGCCATATAATAGCACCAAATATTTTTTGGCGCAAAATATATAAATAGCGCCAATACATTGCTCCAAATAATTGTGCCAAATAATTGCGCCTAATAATAGCGCAAAATAATAGCGCAATATAATAGCGCCATATATTTTTTGGCGCCAAATGTTCTTAATAGCGACAAATAATAGTGCCAAATAATAGCACCATATAATAGCACCAATAATAGCGTCAAATTATGGTGCCAATAATCATGCAAATATTTGGCGCCAATATTTGGCGCCATTATTTTGCACCAAATAATAGTGCCAATATTTTAACATTCATTAATAGCACCAAATATTCATAATAGCGCCAATATATTAATAGCACCAAATAATTGTGCCTAATAATAGCGCCAAATAATAGCACCAAATAATTGCGCCACATAACTGGGCCAAATAACTACGCCAAATAATACCGCCAAATAATAGCGCCATATAATAGCACCAAATATTTTTTGGTGCCAAAAAAAATAGCGCCAATAATAGCGCCAATAATAGCGCCAATATATTCATAGCGCCAAATAATAATGCCAATATATTCATAATAGCGCCAATATATAATATCTCCAAATAATAGCATCAATATATTCATAATAGTGCCAATAATAGTGCCAATAAAAGAGCCAATATATTCATAGCTCCATTTATTCATAATAGTGCCAATAAATTTATAGCGCAAAATAATTGCGCCAAATAATTGCACCAAACAATTGCGCCAAACAATTGCACCAAATAATTGCGCCAAATAAGTGCACCTAATAACAGCGCCAAATAATAGCACCAAATATTTTTTGGCGCAAAATATATAAATAGCGCCAATATACTACGCCAAATAACTGCGCCAAATTATTGCACCTTATAATAGCGCCAAATAATAGCACCATATAACAGCGCCAAATATTTTTTGGTGCCAAATATTTATAATATTGCCAAATAATATGGTCAATAATAGCGTCAAATTATGGCACCAATAATCGCACCAATATTTGGTGCCAATATTGGGTGCAAATATTTGGCACCAATATTTGGCGCTATTATTTTGTGCCAAATAGTAGCGCCAATATTTAAACCTTCAATGAAAGAGCCAATAAAAGCGCCAATAAAAGCGCCCATAACAGCACCAATAATAGCGCCAATTATAGCGCCATTGTATAGCGCCAATAATAGCGCCAATATATTCATAGCGCCATTTAACAGCACCAAATAATAGCGCTATATAATAGCGCCAAATATTGACGCCATATAATAACGTCATATAATAGCACCAAATAATAGCGCTATATAATAGTGCCAAATAAAATAGCACCAAATAATAGTGCCAATATATAGCACCAATAATATTGCCAATATATTCATAGCGCTATTTAATAGGGCCAAATGATAGGGCCATATAATAGCACCAAATATTAGCGCCATATAATAGTGAAAAATAATAGCGTCATATAACAGTGCCAAATAATAGATCCAAATAATAGCCGCAAATATTAGTGCCAAATAATAGCACCAATAATGGCGCCAAATAATAGAGCCAAATATTCATAATAACTCCAAATATTTGGCGCCATATATTCATAGTAGCGCCAAATATTCATAATAGCGCCAAATTATAGCACCAATAAAAGTGCCAAATAATTGTGCCAATAATAGCACCAATATTTGGCGCCAATAATATTTGGCGCCAATAATATTTGGTGCCAATATTTGGTGCTATTATTTGGCGAAAAATAATAGCGCCAATATTGTAACATTCAATAATAGCACCAAATATTTATAATAGTTCCAATATTTTTATTGCGTCAAATAATTGCGCCATATAATAGCACCATATATTAGCGCCATATAATAGCGCCAAATATTAGTGGCATATAATAGCGCCAAATAATAGCGCCATATAATAGTGCCAAATATAATTGCGCCAAATAATAGCGCCAAATAATAGCATCATGTAATATCACCAAATATTTGGCACCAAATATTCATAATAGTGCCAAATAAGAGCGCCAAATAATAGCACCAATAATAGCGCCAAATAATAGAGTCAAATATTCATAATAGCGCCAAATATTTGGCGCCATATATTCATAGTAGCGCCAAATATTTTTTGGCACCAAATATTCAGAATAGCGCCAAATTATAGCGCCAATAAAAGCGCCAAATAATAGCGCCGATATTTTTACATTCAATAATAGCGCCAATTATTCTTAATAGCGCCAATATTTTAACTTTCAATATATTGTCAGTGTTATTTTAACATTCAATATATTAGCACCAAATATATTTTCAGTGTTATTTTAATATTCAAAATAGAACCAATATTTTGATAGCACCAATAAGAGCGCCAAATATTATTTGGTGCCAAATAATAGCGCCAAATAATAGCACCAAATAATAGCGCCAATATTTTAACATTCATAAATTGTGCCAATATATTAATAGTGGAAAATAATTGCGCCTAATAATAGCGTCACATAATAGCGCCAATATAATTGCGCCAAATAATTGCGCCAAATAATAGCCCCAAATAATTGCTCCTAATAGTAGCACCAAATAATAGCGCCAAATATTTTTTTGGCGCCAAATATTCATAATAGTGCCAAAACATAGCGCCAAAAAATAGCACCATATAATAACGCCAATAATAGCGCCAAATAATCACGCCAATAATAGCGCCAATATATTGATAGCGCCAAGTAATAGCGCCAATATATTCATAACAATGCCAATATATAATAATGCTAAATAATAGCACCAGTATATTCATAATTGTGCCTATAATAGCACCAATATATTCATAACGCCATTTATTTATAATAGCGCCAATATATTTATAACGCCAAATAATTGCGCCTAATAATAGCGCCAAATAATTGCGCCTGTAAAGACCTGTAAAATTCAAGGGAAAATTTTTCTTAATTTTCTTTAGAATTTTACAAGAGCGCGGTTTCAGACGGCACCTGATTCTGAGGCCCGGAGTGCCCGGAATCAATTTCCGAAGTTTGGCTCGGGTACGTTCAGTGAACGAACGAGCGGGAATTCCTAACATTTGATCCGGTGCTCGGAATTGAAATCCGAGGGCACCGATGAACTCGCAGCGCCGATTTTCTCTTAAAGAAACCTTTTCGGATGTTGCGTTTGTTGCGGGTTGGAAGTTAGTTTTTGGGTTTTTAGTTTTAGTTAAATAAAATTTGTGAAGAACAAATTTTATTTTAACTAGATAAATCCTACCAAAGGGAGTTGTGAGTGGGACCCACATCCACTTAACCTCCCTTGGGAGGATTAAGTGTGGTGGGGCCCACACGAACCCCAACTCCTCAAATTCTCTCAAAACCTCCCCTTTAACCCATTTCAATTAATGTTGACAACTTGACTTAATTAATTTAAGAGGGTTAATTTAAATTTCAAACCTTTGAAATTCTAAGAGGAGGATTGTGTAATAAAATAAGCTTAAGCTTATTTTATTTTGTTGGGTTGGTTTCCTTTATTCTTGAAAGGATTTTGAGAGCTTCTCCTTCATCTTCAAGCTTTGACGAAGAATGCTCAACTTGACGAAGAACGCTCAAGTTCCGACGAAAAACGCCGCTCCGCTCTTCTTCGTCTTCCGTGTCAACGAGAGGGAACGCCGCTTCCTCCTCGAATTCCCTTCGTCGGCATACGAAGATTCGCCAACGACGTATCACATCGGACGCACCTCTTCGTCATCGGATTTGACGAACGACGACCGCGACGCCCGACCTCCGCGACGTTGTCTTCCGCGGGACGTTGTCAAATCTTCGAACCTATACCCGAGGTAGGGGTTGTTGATTTATTGTTTAATTATTTCATTATTGATCGTGGATCTAGCATGTCTAACGTGAGGCAATTGAATATTTTAAGTTGTGTTATTATTTAACGTGAGGGGGGCCGGACCGCATGAACACGACCGAACCCCCTCCATCGTTCATGTTGTTTTATCTTGCGGGTGGAAGCAAGGTGGCGTGGTGCCGTCGCACCACACGGATAATTGTATGTTTATCTTGCGCGACGTCGTCGCGCGCGCGCCATGGAAGAATCTTCAAGAACGCGACGCCGCCGCGCCGCATCAAGGGGTATCGAAGGCGCGGTGCCGTCGCACCGCGCTGGACGACGAACACCGCGGCCGGTTCCGAGCCGCGGCGGAATGAAAAGACCGGCGGTCGGGCCGCCGGCGTCGGAAGCCGAAGAGGGGACCGGATTTTCCGGTCCCGTTGGAGAAAACCGGCCGGCCAGCTGGCCGGCCGGATGGTAATAAACCGGGGGAAATTAATCCCCCGGCCAGCTCTAAAAACCCCCCTCATAAAGAGGGGGGCGGTTTCCATGAAGGGGGGGGGGGGCAGCAGCCCCCCGGTTTTTCCTAAAGCCGGCCCCCACGTGGGGGCATTTATTTTGCAATGGGCGCGACATTTAGTCGCGCCGTCTTCCAATCAAGCGGGGGCTTGATTGCCCCTCGCGTGCAGCCTCCGTGCGGCGCCAGGCCGCCGCGGCCCCCGCGCCGCCGGCCGGCCGGGCCGGGCGGACCCGGGTCGGGTCGACCCGGTTCGGGCCGACCCAGGGGGGGTCGGGCCGGGTCGCCCCGGACCCGGACCCCCCATTTCGGATCAGATTCGGTCTTTTGGCCATAACATGAGCCACGGACCTCCGATTAACGAACTGTCTACGGCAACGCGATCCTTGGACCGAGACGGTCGTTTCGGTATATCGCACTCAAGGTTTTGGATTACTTTGTGTTCGGCCGGGTTGGTTCGTTCAAGAAACCAACCGGGCCCTCGGAGCGGAAACGCTCATATCTTGAGCTACGGACGTCCGATTGATGTGTCGTCAGCTGTGTTGTGTTCCTCTTGATGAGACGGTTCTTTTGGCATACTCCGCCCGAGGTTTGGACGCAGGTGGAGTACGGTCGGGTTGGTTTTGCCTTAAAAACCAACCGGGCCCCGGGGACGAAAATGCCAATAACTCTCAGACCGGGCGTCCGATCAACGCGCCGTCTGTTGCGTTGAGTTCCTATAGACGATACGGAACTTTTGGATAAATCAACTCTGGACTTTGTGACAGTTGATGTATCAGCCTCTCGGCTCGTGGAGCGGACCCTCCGAACGAGCTTGCTGTGTGCGGGAACCCTAGTGCTGGCTGCGACTGCTACTGTGACTGCGACGACGACAGTACAGAGATCCTTTGTGGATTCAACGACGACGACTACAGCACTCAGCGAACCTACGTGGATCAGTGCTACAGGTCCTGTGTGGGCCCAAGCCTGTGTGGATTCGACGACGACGACTACAACACTCAGCGATCCTACGTGGATCAGTACTACAGGTCCTGTGTGGGCC
Organism: Viscum album; assembly: GCA_963277665.1. NCBI lineage: Eukaryota > Viridiplantae > Streptophyta > Magnoliopsida > Santalales > Viscaceae > Viscum > Viscum album. The sequence goes on from OY728127.1 coordinate 903,962,137, forward strand.
CGATCCTGTGTGGGTCCGATCCTGTGTGGGTCTTTGCGCTCAGCGGTCCTGTGTGAACTAGCGCCTACAGGTCCTGTGTGGGCCCGATCCTGTGTGGGTCTTTTGCGGGGGTTAGTTACCTATCGATCCTTCATGGGTCCGACGACTTAGATGGATCAGAGATCATCTTTATCGTCTTTCGAAGAAGTATACATGTGTGAGCTGAATCCTATTGCTTTCATGTGTGGATTGTGTTGTGCAATCCTGTGTGGATTACGTTTTGCTTTCCTGTGTGGAATACGTTTACTTTCCTGTGTGGACTGAGTTGTACTTGGGCTCGGAGGTTGGAGCGTATTTGAAATTGATGACTTAGGTATATGTATGGGCATATACCTAAGCAGTGTCAGTTATTACTTCGTGATTGTTCCTTTCTTCGTGGTTTATCCTTTGTGGATTTGAGAGACCTTCAGGGGTCTCGGGGTCCCTACTGAGTAGCTTATACTCACCCCTGCACGGGCTTTGCCCGCACTACGTTGTGTTGGTTGCAGACGACGGACAGCGTTGACCTTAGCTGAGGCTTGCAGAGCGGGATGGTACCCGGAGGTGGACCACTGGGCGGGACGTGCTCGGAGCGGACAGCGGGACCGTGGAGCAGTGGAGCTATCTGTACCCACCCTTCAGGTGGGATTTCCAGTGGACAGCTCGGTGTAGCGGCTTTTACTTTTCAGTTGCTGTTTTCCCCTTTCGAGTTGTACTTTACTTTCAGTTTGGGTTTGTATACTGGCCCATTTACTTTTCCGCACTTTCAGTTGTACTCTGCTTTTGTTTAGTGTTTACTTTCCGCTTTCTTACTCTGTGGTGTTTGTTTACTTTACAAAGGCAATGCCTTCACTTTTTACCGGGATTTACTCCTTGGTGCTAGTCGCCATCCCCTGGCCTATGGAAGGCGGGCTTGGGGTAGTCACGGCACGGACCCCGAGGGCGGGTCGTGACAAATTGGTATCAGAGGAGATCGGTTCTACCGCGAACTCTGATCTTTTCTATGTAAAGCAATAATGTTTAGCGTATTGAGTGTGGTTATCGGTCCAGGGAGTCCAGTGTTGGTGCGGCGGCCGACGTATCCGTACACCAGGACCCTGACTTCTGATTTCCGACTTAATGCACGAAAACATTGATTGTGTGTGTGTTTCAAAGTTTTCTTTGTGATTTCTTTGTGTCAGCTCACCAGGTATACTGTTTGACCGTGGCGCACCTGTTTCCTTTCAGGATGGCCCCACGACGGCAGCCAGCTAGGGTTCCGAGAGTCGAGTGTGACGACAGCCCACCGAGCGACGAGGCTTCGGTACAGGGCCCTCTTGCAGTTGAGGCACCAACGGAGGCACCAGCGATACTACCATACGTTGGGCCATCGATGCCATCAGCCCCAGCAGTAGGCGATGCACGCCACTTGAGTGCGCTGCACGAGTTCCAGTGCCAGAGGCCACCCAGGTTCCGGGGAGAGATGGACCCGCAGGCGGCTGAGGATTGGCTGGAGGCTGTGGTGGAAGTCTTCAGGCTAGTGGGGACGCCGGCAGACTTCATGGTGATCTTTGCTGCCAGCCTCCTTCAGGAAGCAGCAGGCAGGTGGTGGAACCACTTGTTTCGGTTTTGCGACGGGATGACCTTCGCATGGGAAGACTTCGAGACCTTCTTCAGGGTGGAGTTTGTGCCAGTAGCTCTACACCCCGAGCGTGTACAGGAGCTTCTGCCTTTGCCGCGTGTTTTTCGATCAGTAGCCGAGTCATCTGTGGGCAGTAGACAGATGATGTAGAGGTCCAGGAGGACCAGACTAGCAGTTGGAAGAACTCGGGTTTTAGGACCGGTGGTGCGGGGCACCCGAGGTGGGGTCAGAGCCAGGCGTGCCAGAAACGGACAATGTTACTCCTGCGGCGGGAAGGGTCACCTGGCATGTGACTGTCCGACTCCTCGTATGATTGATCAGTGGGTGTTAGAGGAGCCACTGAGATAGAAGCAGCGACGAGTGCTTCAGCAACAGCCGAGTAGTGGACAAGGCAGTAGAGCTCCGAGAGTAGGTGGACAGGAGAGGAACTAGTGGATACGTCCCTTGTACTTCTAGTTCCATTTTTCTGTTGTATTCGTGTCTTGTACTATGAGCTGCAATAATAAAAAGACACTTATCCTTGTTTTTTTTACTGTCCTTTGTTTGGTTGATACTGAGTGGTCCCGGTTAAACTGTTGACTTGACCCTCACTTTCGAGATTTCAACTGGAGGAGACCCAGTAACCTCACACTGATGCCGACAGTGTGACTCGACCCTTGGAGACGAGAGTGACAGTTGGATCTCTTGGTAGCAGCGTCGAGGCCTTACGACGTCATCCATGTCATAAATTAACTAATCTTGACAGGATTGACTGTATTAGGCAAGGAACGTGGTTCATCCAGGGGATGAGACCGGATTTCACTTTTCGGCAAAGGAGAAATCTTTGTAGCTAGCCTCTTTGCAGATATCCTTCGTGGATAGAGATAGAGCAGCCTTCCTTCAGTCTCTCACAGTCACTCCTCCACTACTACAGTGAGTCAGGGAGGCACAGCGTGGGGATGCTGACTGTGAGACACAGCATGCACAGATATCCTCGGGACAGGCACCTGATGGTTTCTCCCTTGGAGCAAAGCACGACATCCTTTTCAGAGGACGTGCCATGGTACCAGTCGCTTTGCGAGAGGAAGTGCTGATAGAGTTTCACACTTCTCCTTTGGTGGTACATCCTGGAGTGGCGAAGATGTACCAGGACCTCTGACGACAGCACTGGTGGCCGGGCATGAAGAAGGCTGTAGCGGAGTTCGTTTCTCGATGCCTCACCTATCAGCAAGTGAAGGCAGAGCATGAGGTACCAGCGGGCTTGGTACATTCCTTAGAGGTTCCGGAGTGGAAGTGGGACGACATATCTATGGACTTCGTGACTGGACTTCCACGCACTTCCAGAGGTCACGACTCTATCTGGGTGATTGTTGACCGACTCACCAAGTTGGCACACTTCTTACCCATCAGAGAGCAGGGCTCAGTGGAGAGCTTGGGGCGTCTCTACGTTCAGGAGATTGTGCGGCTCCACGGCGTGCCATCATCTATCGTCTCCGATCGAGATGCTCGCTTTACTTCCCGGCTTTGGAAGGGGTTACAGGGGGCGTTCGGGACGCAGCTACGTCTGAGCACAGCCTTTCATCCTCAGACGGATGGTCAGACGGAGAGGACCATTCAGACTCTCTAGGACATGCTCCGCGCATGTGTCCTCGACTTTGGTCGTAGCTGGGAGGACCACCTACCCTTGGTGGAGTTTGTGTACAACAACAGCTACCACTCCACCATCGAGATGGAACCGTACGAGGCGTTGTACGGCCGACCTTGTAGATCTCCTTTGTGCTGGACAGATCCTGGAGAGTCAGCACTGGTGGGACCGGAGATGGTCCAGGCCACGACAGAGAAGGTCCAGGTCATCCAGGAGCGGATGAGGATAGCTCAGAGCCGGCATAAGTCATATGCTGACAGGAGGCGGAGGCCACTAGAGTTCGAGGATGGCGACCACGTCTTCTTGCGGGTCTCACCTCGACGTGGTATTCGGAGATTTGGCCGAGGCGGCAAGTTATCTCTGCGCTTCATCGGACCCTTCCAGATTCTCAGCAGGATTGGTGAGGTGGCTTATCGCCTGGCTCTACCACCTCAGTTGCACCGGGTGCACGACGTCTTCCACGTGTCTCAGCTGAGAAGATACGTGCACGACCCGACGCACATCATTGATCATGGGGAGCTTGACGTTGACGATGGGGCAACTTTTATGGAGGTCCCGGTGGAGATAGAGGATCGACAGGAGCGGGTCCTGCGTGGGCGATCGATTCTTCTTGTGCGCATCAGATGGCAGCACGGGAATCTCCAGGAGAGAACATGGGAGCGGGAGGCTCAGATGCGTGCTCAGTACCCTCATCTGTTTCCCTAGTTTTTGATGTATCTTTACGGGGACGTAAAGCCCTGAGGTGGGAGTAATGTAAAGACCCGTTAAATTCAAGGGAAATTTTTTCTTAATTTTCTTTAGAATTTTACAAGAGCGCGGTTTCAGACGGCACCTGATTCCGAGGCTCGGAGTGCCCGGAATCAATTTCCGAAGTTTGGCTTGGGTACGTTCAGTGAACGAACGAGCGGGAATTCCTAACTTTTGATCCGGTGCTCGGAATTGAAATCCGAGGGCACTGATGAACTCGCAACGCTGATTTTCGCTTAAAGAGACCTTTTCGGAAGTTGCGTTTGTTGTGGGTTGGAAGTTAGTTTTTGGGTTTTTAGTTTTAGTTAAATAAAATTTGTGAAGAACAAATTTTATTTTAACTAGATAAATCCTACCAAAGGGAGTTGTGAGTGGGACCCACATCCACTTAACCTCCCTTGGGAGGATTAAGTGTGGTGGGGCCCACACGAACCCCAACTCCTCAAATTCTCTCAAAACCTCCCCTTTAACCCATTTCAATTAATGTTGACAACTTGACTTAATTAATTTAAGAGGGTTAATTTAAATTTCAAACCTTTGAAATTCTAAGAGGAGGATTGTGTAATAAAATAAGCTTAAGCTTATTTTATTTTGTTGGGTTGGTTTCCTTTGTTCTTGATAGGATTTTGAGAGCTTCTCCTTCATCTTCAAGCTTTGACGAAGAACGCTCAACTTGACGAAGAACGCTCAAGTTCCGACGAAGAACGCCGCTCCGCTCTTCTTCGTCTTCCGTGTCAACGAGAGGGAATGCCGCTTCCTCCTCGAATTCCCTTCGTCGTCATACAAAGATTCTCCAACGATGTATCACATCGGACGCACCTCTTCGTCATCGGATTTGACGAACGACGACCGCGATGCCCGACCTCCGCGACGTTGTCTTCCGCGGGACGTTGTCAAATCTTCGAACCTATACCCGAGGTAGGGGTTGTTGATTTATTGTTTAATTATTTCATTATTGATCGTGGATCTAGCATGTCTAACGTGAGGCAATTGAATATTTTAAGTTGTGTTATTATTTAACGTGAGGGGGGCCGGACCGCATGAACACGATCGAACCCCCTCCATCGTTCATGTTGTTTTATCTTGCGGGTGGAAGCAAGGTGGCGTGGTGCCGTCGCACCACACGGATAATTGTATGTTTATCTTGCGCGACGCCGTCGCGCGCGCGCCATGGAAGAATCTTCAAGAACGCGACGCCGCCGCGCCGCATCAAGGGGTATCGAAGGCGCGACGGAGGGGCGCGGTGCCGTCGCACCGCGCCGGACGACGAACACCGCGGCCGGTTCCGGGCCGCGGTGGAATGAAAAGACCGGCGGCCGGGCCGCCGGCATCGGAAGCCGAAGAGGGGACCGGATTTTTCGGTCCCATTGGAGAAAACCGGCCGGCCAGCTGGCCGGCCGGATGGTAATAAACCGGGGGAAATTAATCCCCCGGCCAGCTCTAAAAACCCCCCTCATAAAGAGGGGGGCGGTTTTCATGAAGGGGGGGGGGGGCAGCAGCCCCCCGGTTTTTCCTAAAGCCGGCCCCTATGTGGGGGGAGTTTATTTTGCAAAGGGCGCGGCATTTAGCCGCGCCGTCTTCCAATCAAGCGGGGGCTTGATTGCCCCTCGCGTGCAGCCTCCGTGCGGCGCCCGGCCGCCGCGGCCCCCGCGCCGCCGGCCGGCCAGGCCGGTCGGACCCGGGTCGGGTCGACCCGGTTCGGCCCGACCCAGGGGGGGTCGGGTCGGGTCGCCCCGGACCCGGACCCCCCGTTTCGGATCAGATTCGGTCTTTTGGCCATAACTTGAGCCACGGACCTCTGATTGACGAAACGTCTACGGAAACGCGATCCTTGGATCGAGACGGTCGTTTCGGTATATCGCACTCAAGGTTTCGAATTACTTTGAGTTCGGCCGGGTTGGTTCGTTCACGAAACCAACCGGGCCCTCGGAGCGGAAACGCGCATATCTTGAGCTACGGACGTCCGATTGACGTGCCGTCAGCTGTGTTGTGTTCCTCTTAGTGAGACGGTTCTTTTGGCATACTCTGCCCGAGGTTTGGACGTAGGTGGAGTACGGTCGGGTTGGTTTTGCCTTAAAAACCAACCGGGCCCCGGAGACGAAAATGCCAATAACTCTCAGACCGGGCGTCCGATCGACGCGCCGTCTGTTGCATTGAGTTCCTATAGACGATACGGAACTTTTGGATACATCAACTCTGGACTTTGTGACAGTTGATGTGTCAGCCTCTCGGCTCGTGGAGCGGACCCTCCGAACGAGCTTGCTATGTGCGGGAACCCTAGTGCTGGCTGCGACTGCTACTGTGACTGCGACGACGACAGTACAGAGATCCTGTGTGGATTCAACGACGACGACTACAGCACCCAGCGATCCTACGTGGATCAGTGCTACATGTCCTGTGTGGGCCCGATCCTGTGTGGATTCGACGACGACGACTACAACACTCAGCGATCCTACGTGGATCAGTACTACAGGTCCTGTGTGGGCCCGATCCTGTGTGGGTCCGACCCTGTGTGGGTCTTTGCGCTCAACGGTCCTGTGTGAACCAGCGCCTACAGGTCTTGTGTGGGCCCGATCCTGTGTGGGTCTTTTGCAGGGGTTAGTTACCTATCGGTCCTTTGTGGGTCCGACGACTTAGATGGATCAGAGATCATCTTTATCGTCTTTCGAAGAAGTATACCTGTGTGAGCTGAATCCTATTACTTTCCTGTGTGGATTGTGTTGTGCAATCCTGTGTGGATTACGTTTTGCTTTCCTGTGTGGAATACGTTTACTTTCCTGTGTGGACTGAGTTGTACTTGGGCTCGGAAGTTGGAGCATATTTGAAATTGATGACTTAGGTATATGTATGGGCATATACCTAAGCAGTGTCGGTTATTACTTCGTGATTGTTCCTTTCTTCGTGGTTTATCCTTTGTGGATTTGAGAGACCTTCAGGGGTCTCGGGGTCCCTACTGAGTAGCTTATACTCACCCCTGCACGGGCTTTGCCCGCACTACGTTGTGTTGGTTGCAGACGACGGACAGCGTTGACCTTAGCTGAGGCTTGCAGAGTGGGACGGTACCCGGAGGTGGACCACTGGGCGGGACGTGCTCGGAGCGGACGGCGGGACCGTGGAGCAGTGGAGCTATCTGTACCCACCCTTCAGGTGGGATTTCCAGTGGACAGCTCGGTGTAGCGGCTTTTACTTTTCAGTTGCTGTTTTCCCCTTTCGAGTTGTAATTTACTTTCAGTTTGGGTTTGTATACTGGCCCATTTACTTTTCCGCACTTTCAGTTGTACTCTGCTTTTGTTTAGTGTTTATTTTCCGCTTGCTTACTCTGTGGTGTTTGTTTACTTTACAAAGGCAATGCCTTCCCTTTTTACCGGGATTTACGCCTTGGTGCTAGTCGCCAGCCCCTGGCCTACGGAAGGCGGGCTTGGGGTAGTCACGGCACGGACCCCGAGGGCGGGTCGTGATAGCGCCAATATTTTAACATTCATTAATAGTGCCAAATATTGATAATAGTGCCAATATATTAATAGCTCCAAATAATTGCACCTAATAATAGCGCCAAAAAATAGCACCAAATATTTGCGCCAAATAACTGCGCCAAATAATCGTGCAAAATAATAGCGCCAAATAATATCGCCATATCATATCGCCAAATATTTTTTGGTGCCAAATATTCATAATATCGCCAAAAAATAGCACCCAAAAATAGCGCCAAATAATAGTGCCAATAATAGCGCCAAATAATAGCGCCAATAACAGCACCAATATATTCTTAGCGCCAAATAACAATGCCATTATATTCATAATAGCGCCAATATATAATAGTCCCAAATAATAGCGCCAATATATTCATAATAGTGCCAATAATTGCGCCAATATATTCATAGTGCAAAAAAATATTTGGCGCTATTATATGGCGCTATTATTTGGTGCTTTTATTAGGCTCAATTATTTTTTGCTATAAATATATTGGCGATATTATGAATAAATGGCGCTATGAATATATTAGCGCTATTATTGGCGCTATTATTGGCACTATTATGAATATAGTGGCGCTATTATATATTGGCGCTACTATGAATATATTGGCCCTATTATTTGGCGCTATGAATATATTGGCGCTATTATTGGCGCTATTATTTGGCGCTATTAGTGGCGCTATTATGAATATTTGGCACCAAAAAATATTTGGCGCTATTATATAGCGCTATTATTTGGCGCAGTTATTTGACGCAAATATTTGGCGTAGTTATTTGGCGCTATTATTTGGTGCTATTATTAGACGCAATTATTTTCCACTATTAATATATTGGCGCTATTATGAATATTTTGCGTTATTAATTAATGTTAAAATATTGGCACTATTTTTTGGCGATATTATTTGGCGCTATTATTTGGTGCTATTATTGGCGCTATTAAAATATCCGTGCTATTAATATATTGGCTCTATTATGAATATTACAATAACACTTAAAATATATTTGGTTCCATTATATTGAATGTTAAAATAACACTGAAAATATATTGAATATTAAAATATTGGTGCTATTATGAATATTTTTGCGCTATTATTGAATGTTAATATATTGGCACTATTATTTGGCACCAAATAATAGCGCCAAATATTGGCACCAAATATTGGCGCTATTATTTGGCGATATTATGAATATTTGGCGCCAAAAAATATTTGGCGTGCTATGAATATATTGCTTCAAATATTTGGCGCCAAATATTTGGTGCTATTATTTGGTGATATTATTGGGCGCTATTATTTGGGGCTATTATATTTGGCACTATTATATGGTGCTATTATTTTGCGCTATTATATGGCGCTAATATTTGGCATTAATATTTGGCGCTATTATATGGCGCTATTATTTGGCCGTATTAAATTGCGCTATGAATATATTAGCGCTATTTTTGGTGATATATATTGGTGCTATTATTTGGTGCTATTATATTTGGCGCTATGATTTGGCACTATTATATGGCTCTATTATATGGCGCTAAAATTTGGCGCTATTATTTGGCGCTATTATTTGGCCCTATTAAATGGCACTATGAATATATTGGCGCTATTATTGGTGCTATATATTGGGGATATTATTCGGCACTATTATATTTGGCGCTATTATATGGCGCTATGATTTGGCTCTATTATATGGCACTATGATATGGCGCTATGATATGGCGCTATTATATGGCGCCAATATTTGGCGCTATTATATGGCGATATTATTTGGCGCTATTATTTGGCGATATTATTTGGCGCTATTATCTAGTGTTGTTATGTGGCGCTATTATATTTGGCGCTATTATGTGGCGCTATTATTTGGCCCTATTATATGGTGATATTATATAGCGCTAATATTTGGCGCTAATATTTGGCACTATTATATGGCGCTATTATTTGGCGCTATTATGTGGTGCTATGAATATATTGGCGATATTATTGGCGCTATTATTGGTGCTGTTATTGGTGCTTTTATCGGCGCTATTATTGAATGTTTAAATATTGGTGCTATTATTTGGCTCAAAATAATAGCGCCAAAAATTGGCAGGATTATTGGCGCCATAATTTAACAGTATTATTAGTGCTATTATTTGGCGCTATTATGAATATTTGGCGCCAAAAAATATTTGGCGCTATTATATGGCGCTATTATTAGGCGCAATTATTTGGCGCAATTATTTGGCACAATTATTTGGCACTATTTATATATTTTGCGCCAAAAAATATTTGGCGCTATTATATGGCGCTATTATTTGGCGCTGTTATTAGGCGCAATTATTTTGTGCACTTATTTGGCACAATTATTTGGCACTATTATTTGGTGCTATTATTAGGCGCAATTCTTTTGCGCTATAAATATATTGGCCCTATTGTGAATAAATGGCCCTATGAATATATCGGCGCTATTATTGGCGCTATTATTGGCAATATTATGAATATATTGGTGCTATTATCTGGCGCTATTATATGGCGCTAAGAATATATTGGTGCTATTATTGGTGCTCTTATTTGGCGCTATTATTGGCGCTATTATTGGCGCTATTTTTTGGTGCTATTTTTTGGCGCTATTATGAATATTTGGCGCCAAAAAATATTTGGCACTATTATATGACGCTATTATTTAGCGCTATCATTTGGAGCTGTTATTTGGAATAGTTATATGGCGCAAATATTTGGCGCTATTATTTGGCGTTGTTATTAGGCGCGCTTATTTGGCACTATTAATATATTGGCACTATTATGAATATTTGGTGCTATTATGAATATTTGGCGCTATTAATGAATGTTAAAAATTGGAACTATTATTTGGCCTAATTATTTGTCGCAATTATTTGGCGCAATTATTTGGCGCTATTATTAGGCGCAATTATTTGACGCTATAAATATATTGGCACTATTTTGAATATTTGGCGCTATTATTGAATGTTAAAATATTGGCGCTATTATTTGGCGCCAAACAATAGCACCAAATATTGGCGCCAAATATTATTGGCTCCAAATATTGGCGCTATTATTGGCGCTATTATTTGGCGCTTTTATTGGTGCTAAAATTTGTCCCTATTATGAATATTTGGCGCCAAAAAATATTTCGCGCTACTATGAATATATGGCGCCAAATATTTGGTGCTATTATGAATATTTGGCTCTATTCTTTGGCGCCATTATTGGTGCTATTATTTGGCGCTATTATTTAGCGCTATTATGAATATTTGGCACCAAATATTTTGTAAAGCCCAGGAAATTTCCAGGAATGTTTTTTCATAATTTTCTTTAGAATTTTACAAGAACGTAGTTTCTGACGGTGCCTGATTCCGAGGCTCAGTGTGCCCGAAATCAATTTCCGAAGTTTAGCTTCGGTACGTTCAGTGAACGAATGAGCGGGTTTTTCTAAATTATGAACCGGTGCTCAAAATCGAATTCCGAGGGCACCGATGGATTCGCAGCATCGGTAATTGTATAAGAAGATCTTTTTCGGAGTTGCATTTTCGCAGGAGGATTTGTTAAAATTTTGTGGAAGATAAAATAAAAATTGAGTTATAATTTTTATTTCTTTAAAGTAGTTATATCCTTTGAGTGGAAGTTAGGGAACTACCCATGAGAGGTTAGGAGGGTGGTGGGGCCCACAAGAGACCCTAACCCCCCTTGATCTTCCCATAACCCCCTTGACCTCCCATAACTCACCTCCCACTTTAATATTGTAAATTCACTTTAACTTAAGTGACTCCTCTCCTCCTCACCTCCCACATTAATTCATGCCACCTAAACAATAATTAATTTGATAACTCAAGATCAATTAATTAAGTGTGTTTGTTTTGAATTTTGTAATTTTGAATTCATGGCATGGGTAAATAAAATAAGGTGGAGCCTTATTTTATTTTGGTTAGAAATGTTGTGTTAAGAGAAAGGGAAGAGAGCATTTGAGTTTTGAATAACTTCCTCCTCTGAAGAAGAACGCTTCATCACCTTTGTTGAAGAACGTGAAGAACACCGAAGCTTCGACGAAGAACGTTGTCTCATCTTGCACCTTCTCTCCACGTCGAAGGAAGAGAGACGCCGCATTCTTCATCGGGCGATCACTGACGACGTGCCTTCTTCTCTTCTTCCTCGATGTCAAGGGAAGAGACACCACCGCGGGGAACTTCACCAATGACAACGAATCACCCTCCGACGTCAACAGAATCGGCACCGATCTTCCGCGACGTCCGATCACTGCGACGCTTGCCTCTTCCACGGCTCGAAGACGTGTGAAATCTTTGCAAGGTAGGGGTTTGGTTTTCATGTCATGAATAATTTTAGACGTTCTTCGTTATCAACAGCCAACTGTTATCAAAATAACGGAGGAGGTCGGACCGCACAAAAATGGATGCACCTCCTCCCCTTTTATTTTGTTGGTTATCTACGTGGCTTGAAATGGAAGCGACACAGTGTCGTCGCACTGTGCGGGAATTTAGAGAATCACAACGAAGAAGCGTGGCGTCGTCGCGCCCCTCCATTGAGGTCAAACGAATCCGCGGTCAAAGTCGGGTCGTGACGAAGGGGCGTGGCGCCGTCGTGCCACACCGAAAAACCATGAAGACGGCGCATTTTGAACGTTGAGTGCGGATCGATGGGCGACGATGAATCGGGCCGAAATGGCGTTTGAATTCCTTCGCAGTAAAGATAGGGTCCAAGGAGGACTGTTGGCGAAGGCGGCAGGCGAAATGGACCACCGGAGCGCATCCAGTGGTCCGCAAAAGGCGGCGGCGGTGCACCGCCGGAGCAAACCGCCGCGGCTGAGCCATGGTGGTGGGACATGAACCAGAACGGCCGAGCCGTTCTGGGTTTGAGGTGGCGCGGCTTAAAGCCGCTCCAGGTTGAAAAACGGGGGGGTTTGTAACCCCCCGCACCCGTCACGCCATGCCAGCGCGAGGCCAGCCGGTCGCGCCCAGCTGGGCCGGACCCAGACCCGGTTCGGGTCGTCCCGGTTCGGCCGACCCAGGGGGGTTGGGCCGGGCCGGGCCGGGCCCAGACCCCCGTTTTCAGACCTCTTCGGTCTTTCGCCCATAACGTGGGCTACAGACCTCCGATCGACACACCGTCAGTTGAGATACGATCCTTGGATCGAGACGGTCGTTTCGGTATGTTACACTCAAGGTTTTGGAGAACTTTGGGTTCGTCCGGGTTGGTTCGAATACGAAACCAACCGGGCCCTCGGAGCAGAAACACTTATATCTTGAGTTCCAGACGTCCGATTGACGTGTCGTCGGCTTTGCTAGTTTCCTCTTGATGAGACGGAACTTTTGACTTACTCTTCTCGAAGTTTGGATGTCGTTAGAGTGCGGTCGGGTTGGTTCGCTCACGAAACCAACTGGGCCCCTGGAACGAAAAATCCAATAACTCACAGACCGGGCGTCGGATTGACGTGCCGTCTGTCTCGTTGAATTCTTCTTGATGAGACGGAACTTTTGGCATACTTCCCCTGAGTTTTGGATACAGTTGGAGTAGGGCCGGGTTGGATTGTACCCGAAATCCAACCGGGCCCCTTGAACGGAAAAGCTGATATCTTTCAGACCGGACGTCCGTTTGACGAACCGTCAGTGGCATTGGTGATCACATTGAGAAACGGTCCCTATAGGTATACCCTATGAGAGTTCGGGGTAAACATGGGATACGGCCGGGGTGGTTCGCACACGAAACCAACCGGGCCCCTGGGACGAAAAGGCTAATAACTCACAGACCGGGCATCCGATTGACGCGCCGTCTGTTGCGTTGAGACACCAATGACGAGGCGGTCCTTTGAGATACTTCCTCGTGGGACTTGTGATACTTGGATTATCGACCTGTATCTCATGGATCGGACCCTCTTGGAGACGAGCATACAGAGTACGGAGACCGTGTAGTTGGATGTGACCGATGACTGCTTGTCCGATTCGATTCGGAGTAAATAGCATAGTCCAGTGGGGAGTAATACTCTGAGAGGTGGAAGACCCTGGCAAAGGAGCACTACTGTGTGAGGTGGCAGACCCGCGGTACTCGACAGGAGGAGTACCTCTATAGGCTATGAGGGGGAGCACTGTTGTGTGAGGTGGCAGACTCATGGCGGAGGAGCACTACTGTTGTCACGACCCGCCTTCACCAAAAGGAGGGAAGGGTCAGCAGATTGCCCGGCCCTTCATTCTTTAAGTTGAAGGAGAGATAATGACCCCCAAAACCCGCCTTCAATAGGTCCCGGAGTGGTGACTAGCACCAAGGGTATAGAAATTTCTCACAAATGGAAGGCATTACCCTTTTTATTTTATAGGATTGAGAGATAAGGAGAAGAAAACCCAACAACACCAAGGCAGAAAGAAAAGTAAAGACAAAAGTAAAACATTCCCACATGCATGTTTTCAAAAGTAAAAGCCACAAAGTGCAAAAGGTGACTACAAGGTAAGTACCAAAGATAAAAAGAAAACAACAATTACAACTGCTCCAAAGGTCTGAGCTAGTAAGGTCCTGCGTGATCCCCGAAGTCCTCCTGGAAACCTGAAAGCAGTTTTATATACGTAGGGTGAGCATACAAGTACACTCAGTAGGGAAAACCAAAGACTCTCGTGCACAAGTGGGGGAATGTACTAAAGTCCCCTGAGAAAAAGAGTATCCAAACACCTAACAAGTTAAACTATCCACCCTAGGCCTCAACAAGGCACACTCCCCAAATAACGCAAGTCAAATAATATATATATGATAAGATCACATCGATGTTTGGGTACCCCGCACCACTTTCCCACTAGTTATTGAGACATCCTACGCATCGGACCAATCCCGCCATTCTCACCGCAGTCCACCTGCCACACCCACCCGCACACACATGGGCCCCAACCACACGCAGTCCCACTGCCGAAATCCCTCCCGCACACACCTGGGCCACAACTATCACACATAACCACGCCTGCAAACACCTAGGCCAAAACAACCACCACCACGCCCGAAGACACCTGGGCTAGAAAATACACTTCCATGCCCGAAGACACCTAGGCCTCATCCCTAAGACACTTGGGAAACCACCTGCCGCACACACCTGGCCAACCACCACACTACCCAGCCCGAAGGTTCTTGGGATAATAATGGACTTCAGGTCATCACAGCCTGCCTGAAGATACTTGGGCTATCGAAGAAAGGGAGAAGAAAAAGATCTAATAACCAGCCACTAAGAATAACATTGGAAAAAACACCCTCCCCCATGAAATGGGGGTGTTCGGCACTAAGTGCTCAACTTGGGTGGGGCGCGAATAAGAAACAAAAAGCTACAAGTATATATATATATGTACCAAGCACTCACCCAAGCTAGTTTTTTCTTCAAACAGCCTACAGATCACAACAACACTCAAGTCCGAGTCACGACTCACGCTAACAACCCATGTGTCCCCTTTCTTATTTCACATTCAGTAATTAATTTTTATGTTTAAGCACTACTGGGCAACTAGTAGGCATAGGCATAAATCCAGGAAAGTAAACAGTCAAACAAAAACCAAAACGTCCACACCCGGTTCTCAACAACAGAGGATTCGGCCCCAATTTGTGATATAAACAAGTAACCACTCGGATTTAAAACTCACAACCATCGAATCCATACCAACAGGAGATCCCATCCCCCAAATTCACACAACCGCCGAGAGTATAAAAGAACAGGGGATCCCATCCCCTCCCACATCTCCAGCAATCGGCCCGAAAGGAAAACAACCAACAACCACCATTAACACAAGCAGGGCCTTGCATGTATTTTCAGATTTAAACGACTTAACACACTCCATGATTCAAATTTCCGTGTGTTCTAACCGGGAGCTATCACAGAAGGGTTGATCTTGGTGCTTTCAATTTATTCAGCCGGATATACATGATTAACCAATTCACTTTTCACAGTAGGAGTTTACAACCACATACAAGCCATTTAAAACATCAGCAGGGTTCATTAGTGCACAAACAACGACCAACAACGGCCTCGATTTTCAGGAGGCATAAGCCAGCACAACTCAACAAGATGGTCATAGAAGAAACAACATCAAAAATATAAAACACCATCAAAGATCATAGTTCCCCCCCCCCCTCTTCTTTCTTTATAGAATTCATTCATTATCTTTAATTAGGTCTGGTTTACCCAATTCTACAGAAATCAAAATCACACCCACCCCGCATGATACACAAAAGAGAGAGAGGAAGGAGAAAATCCCTACTTTTTGATAGATGATCGACGTTTAGGCCGGGGGCGCGGAACTTTACGGATAACGATGCGGCGGTCCCGATGCACCAGAAGCTGCTTGTGAAAAGCCACGATCGAGAAAAGAGAAACCATGACTAACCCTTAGTTTATAAGAGTCGGTTACAGTTGAGGTGTAAACGTGAAACCGTGTAAGGCGCGGGGGTCGTGGGTTGACCACGCGGCTCCAATCGTCACAAAAAGGGGTTGGGTGGTTTACGCCGACTCATGAATTGATTAAGTATTTAATTAAAGCTCTTATGCGCGTTAAGGGTCTTAAAAACACGCTTAAACGAGTCAGAATAGGGTTTAAAACCCTATTTGCGCAAAGGAGCGCTACTGGAAACAACTTGACAAAGCCGGGTGTCGCCGATCGGTCTCACCGATCGGTCGCGCCGATCGGTCTCACCGATCGGTCTCCCCGATCGGTCTCACCGATCGGTCTCACCGATCAGTCTCGCCGATCGTTCATCGGTCCCACCGATCGGTCTCACCGGTCGGTCTCACAGATCGGTCTCACCGGTCGGTCTCACCGATCGGTCTCACCGGTCGGTCTCACCGATCGGTCTCACCGGTCGGTCTCACCGATCGGTCTCACCGATGGGTCTCACTGGTCGGTCTCACCGGTCGGTCTCACCAGTCGGTCTCACCGATCGGTATCACCGATCGGTCTCACCGATCGGTCTCACCGAGACGCGACCCATATTTTGGCAAAGGGAAGGACCAAGAAATTCTGGGTCATCACATCAGATACCTCTCAAACTATTCTCGTCCCTGAGAATTTAAACAACCCAGAAGGAAAGTGCGGGTCCGAACAACCACCCCAAAAGATACCTCTCAAGAGTGAACCTCATCGTTAACTAAGAACACCTTCCTGTCATGAACCAAGCAACATACCATAACAAGCCGCCCGGGCATGTGGGTTGGGGAGTCTCCTCCCCCATGTCAAGATAATATCCCCTTTGGGCGGCACTGACTCACCCTCACGGGTTTAATCGCATCCACCTAAATGCGTATTGATTAGGGGTCGGGTTCTATCTTTCCCCAAAGCCGGGGCTTCTCACACACAAGCAGAGGAAGAAAACCAGTACATTTCATAGCCAAAATACAAAACATTCTATCACAACAGGTACAACAAGGAACAAAAATTAAAACAACTCTGGGTACTGGGTACGCATCTGTGCTTCCCTCTTCCACGTACTCTCCTCAAGCCCACCATGTCTCCACAACACGCAAACCAGGGGAATGGTTCGCCTACGAAGCACCTTTTCCTTGCGATCCTCGATCACCACTGGTCTCTCCACAAAGGTCATGTCGTCCTCGATGTCTAGCTCACCCCAATCAAGGACGTGGGAATCGTCGTGCAGATACCGACGGAGCTGGGACACATGGAAGACATCATGTATCCTTAGTAGCGGCGGTGGCAACACTAGATGGTAAGCCACTTCGCCGACCCGTCGCAACACTTGGAAGGGTCCGATGAATCTGGGAGAAAGCTTACTACCTTTGACAAACCTCCGCTGCCCACGCTGAGGGGAGAACTTTAAGAACACGTGGTCCCCAACCTCAAACTCCAAGGGCCTCCTCCTGGTATCAGCATACGACTTCGGTCGGTCCTGGGCCACCTTCATCCTTTCCCGTATGAGCTGAACCTTCTCTATTATGTTCTGCACCACCTACGGACCAAGGATGCCTGCCTCTCCTACTTCGGTCCAACATACAGTCGAAGAACATGGCCTCCCATACAAAGCTTTAAATGGGTCCATTACAATGGTAGAGTTGTAGCTATTGTTGTAGGAAAACTCTACTAGAGGCAAGTATTGCACCCATGGTCCTCCTGAGTCCAGAACACATGATTGCAGCATATACTCCAAGGTCTGGATGGTGCGCTCTGTTTTTTCCATCCGTCTGGGGATGGAAAGCAGTGATAAGGCGTAACTGGGTGCCAAATGCATGCTGCAATCCTCTCCAGACTCACGAGGTAAACCTTGAATCCCTATCTAAGAATATAGACCTCGGAACTCTATGCAACCACACAACCTAATCCACGTACTTTCATGCCAAAGCATCCACAGCACTCGACTCCCTGATCGCCAGAAAGTGAGCCGATTTCGTCAACCTTTCCACTACCACCCAGATGGCGTCGTACCCTCCTTGGGCCTTGGGTAGTCCCGTGACGAAATCCATTGAGATTTCATCCCACTTCCACTCGAGGACATCTAGGGGCTGTAGTAGGCCGCCTGGAACTCGATGTTCAGCCTTCACTTGCTGACAGACTAGGCACTTGGCCACAAACTCTACCACCACTCGCTTAACTCCGGGACACCAAAAATGCCTCTTCAAACCCTGGTACATCTTGGAAACTCCTGGGTGTACCGCCAGGGGTGAGTTGTGGAACTCACTGAGAACCTTGCCGTGCATCGCCTCCGGGACAAACAACCTTCCCCAGAAAAGCATCCGGTTCTGACCATCCTCGGTCCATCCTTCCAGAGCATTACCCTGGTCAACTTGGTCATGCACCACTTCACACTCTAAGTCTCCCCACTAAGACTCCTCCACCTTCTGAAACAGGGATGACTGAACTGTCATCTGATATAGGCAGCCTCTACCGCTATCCATCTTCACATCCAGGTGTAAGGAAGCCAACTCTTCCATTGCCTTCCAGGCGTCCGCCGACTCTCGGACTGCATCCTTTTTCATCCTCCTGCTCAAGGCATCGGCCACCATATTGCCCTTGCCCTCAGTATAAAAGATCTCGAAGTCGTAATCCTGGAGGAACTCCACCCATCTCTGCTGTCGCAAGTTTAAGTTTCGCTGGGAGAAGATATACCTCAAGCTTTTTTGATCCGAGAAGACCACAAAGCGTTCCCCGATGAGGTAGCGCCGCCCTAACTTTAGTGAAAAAACGACCACTGCAAGCTCTAGGTCGTGGGTGGCTTAATTACGCTCACGGGAATGCAGCTTCCTGGACCCATAAGAGATCACCCCTTATCGCTGCATCAACACGCATCCCAGGCCCTGTCTCGAAGCATCATAGAACACCTCATAGGCTACCCCTTCTTCTGGTAATCTCAGCACTGGGGCACTGACCAACTTCTCCTTTAGATAGCTGAAGGCTGACTGGCACTGCTCACTCCATGCGAAAGCCTTGTCTTTCTTGGTCAAAGCCGTCAAAGGGGATACTACTTGGGAGAAGTTAGGTACGAACCTCCGATCGTAACCTGCCCGCCCAAGGAAACTTTTGACTTCCGCCACATTGTTGGGTGCTGCCCAAGAAACAACTACCTCAACCTTTGATGGGTCGACCGCTACCCCCTGCTCGGACACCACGTGCCCGAGGAAGTGCATTTCTCGTGTCCAGAACTAGCATTTTGACAACTTCCCATAGAGCTGGTGTTGTCAGATGACCTCAAAAACTGTTCTCAGGTGCTCTGCATGGTCCTCTTATGATCTAGAGTAGACCAGGATTTCATCGATGAACAGAACCACGAACCGATCCAGGTACTCCTGGAATATGGAGTTCATAAGCCCCATGAACACAGCCGGGGCGTTCGTAACACCGAAGGGCATGACTACAAACTCGAAGTGTCCATAAATGCACCTGAACGCTGTCTTCAGGATGTCTCTCTCTTTCACCCTAAACTGGTGGTACCTAGACCGCAGTTCGATCTTTGAGAACCATCCTGCTCCTTTTAGCTGGTCAAAATGATCATCTATCCTTGGGAGAGGGTAGCGATTCTTGATCGTCACCTAATTCAACCTACTGTAGTTTATGCACAACCTAAGACCACTATCTGCCTTCTTTGAAAACATGACCGGAGCACCCCAGGGTGACGCACTCGGACGAACATAACCCCTCTTCATCATATCGTCAATCTGTATCCGCAACTCCCGTAGCTCCGAAGGTGCCATCCGGTATGGAGCCATCAAGATTGGACGAGTGTCGGGCTGCAGGTCTATCCCGAACTCGATATCACGTCGAGGGGGTAGAGTCGTCACCTCCTCAGGAAAGATGTCAATAAACTCATGGACGATCTTTGGCACTTCCACCATTTCAGCATCTATTGATTCCACTGTCAGCTCGGTCAACAAGGAGAGGAGAGGTTCCTCTCTCCTGTTTCCCTTCGGACTACTCCGCTCGCCGGTGAAGGTAACACGCCGGCTATCCAAGTCTGAGAAAACCACCCTTCTTTGAAAACAGTCGATGATGGCGCACACAGAAAATAGCCAGTCGATTCCTAGGATGACATCGTATGGATGAATCTGTAGCAGAAGAAGATCCCGAACCTACTGATGTGACCCTATCATCAGTCTACATCCCTGACAAACGAACGACAAGTCAGTCTGACCTCCAACTGGTGTGATCAACACCAGGGGCACTGAAAGTCTCTCGGCATCTAGACCCAAGGTATGGGCTAGACTGGGTGCAACGAAGGAGTGCGAAGCTTCGGTATTGAACAAAGCATAAGCAAGAGTGCTAAACAGACTGATCGTACCTCGAACAACATCTGGCCCTGCTGGAACTGCTGCCTCTGCAGCGTGAAACTGTCCACGCCCAGCTCCCCTGCCTCTCGGCTGTCGGCCACCTCCCCGACCACGCCCTGGTCGAGGTCCATGTGGAGCGCCTTGAGGTCGGCCACCTCCTACGTCTTCCCTCGGAGGAGCGGGAGCTCGCTGTCCCTACTGCTGCTGCTGGAAAGGTCTGGCTGAAAGCTGCTGCTGGGGTGGGTGCTGGGGCTAACTGCCACTGTTGTACTACACCTAGTCGGGGCACTAACTCTAGAGATTCCCAGGGCTCCCACAGATGAAGCACCGCAGTCCTGGGCCCGTAGGAAAAGGGCGAGGGCTGGGGGATCGGAACTGAAACTGCTGCAGTCTGCTCCCTGCGGGTTAGAACCTAGAGGGTCCTGACGCTGGAGGCCTGGTGCTGAAGGCCTTCCCCTTTGGTGGTCCTAGCTGGATCCCCTCTCGCGACACTCCCCCTAGAGCATGAATCCGCTCCACCACTGACGTGCCGCTCCCCGCATCTGGCTAACGGCCAGAGGAACCCAGTACTCAGTCGGGGCCCGAATCAAGCCGAAGGCTATAACTAGCTCCTCTAACCAGCCTTCTGTCTTCATATTAGTGGTGTTTCCCTCATACTTCTCGAGGGCCTGTCGCTGGAATGCTCGAAGAGTCTTCTTCCACTGGTCGTCCTCTTCCTCTCGATCAGTTTTTTGTCGATTGGCCAAAGTAGTCTCTGGGGCCTTGATCGCCTGTACCACACGTGGTCGCCTTCCAAGTGCCATAGCTGCAAGGTAAACAAGGAATGCCTAAGCCTAAGTAGTGCTTAATATCGTACTTAAAACTTCTTAAAATTTTATTTAATCTTAATTCTCAAGACATCCCAGAAACACAAGAACACAAGTCATTATGATGCATGTACCTTTCCTAGGGTCTCTACCCTGCAATCAGTGTGGCCTCACTTGGTCATTCGGTAGGTCCAGAGTCCTTGCATCGGATCACGGGGCGCTCTAAAATCCCGTGTCCAAGCAGGTCTTCCCTGGCCTAATTCATGCGCCAAGGTCACCCAACACTGTTGCCTTACCATCCCATGCAATCCTCTTTGTGCCTAACTCCAGACTCCATCCAATCCCTCAACCATCACCTTTGATACCATTCTGTCACGACCCGCCTTCACCAGAAGGAGGGAAGGGTCGGCAGATTGCCAGGCCCTTCCTTCTTTAAGTTGAAGGATAGATAATGACCCCCGAAACCCGCCTTCAATAGGTCCCGCAGTGGCGACAAGCACCAAGGGTATAGAAATTTCTCAAAAATGGAAGGCATTACCCTTTTTATTTTATAGGATCGAGAGATAAGGAGAAGAAAACCCAACAACACCAAGGTAGAAAGAAAAGTAAAGCCAAAAGTAAATCATTCCCACATGCATGTTTTCAAAAGTAAAAGACACAAAGTGAAAAAGGTGACTACAAGGTAAGTACCAAAGAGAAAAAGAAAACATCAACTGCAACTTCTCCAAAGGTCCGAGCTAGTAAGGTCCTGCGTGATCCCCGAAGTCCTCCTGGAAACCTGAAAGCAGTTTTATATACGTAGGGTGAGCATACAAGTACACTCAGTAGGGAAAACCAAAGACTCTCGTGCACAAGTGGGGGAATGTACTAAAGTCCTGTGAGAAAAAGAGTAACCAACACCTAACAAGGTAAACTATCCACCACAGGCCTCACCAAGGCACACTCCCCAAATAACGCAAGTCAAGTAATATATATATTATAAGAGAACATCGATGTTTGGGTACCACGCGCCACTTTCCCACTAGTTATTGAGACATCCTACGCATCGGACCAATCCTACCATTCTCACCGTAGTCCCACTACCACACCCGCCCGCACACACCTGGGCCACAACCACACGCAGTCCCACTGCCGAAATCCCGCCCGCACACACGTGGGCCACAACTTTCACACGTAACCACGCCTGCAAACACCTAGGCCAAAACAACTAACACCACGCCTGAAGACACATGGGCTAGAAAATACACTGCCACGCCCGAAGACACCTGGGCCTCATCCCGAAGACACTTGGGAAACCACCTGTCGCACACACCTGGCCAACCACCACACTACCCAGCCCGAAGGTTCTTGGGATAATAATGGAATTCAGGCAATCACAGCCTGCCCAAAGATACTTGGGCTATCCAGGAAAGGGAGCATAAAAGGAGCTAATAACCAGCCACTAAGAATAGCGTTGGGAAAAACACCCTCCCCCATGAAATGGGGGTGTTCGGCACTAAGTGCTCAACTTGGGTGGGGCGCGAATAAGAAACACAAATCTACAAGTATATATATATATGTAACAAGCACTCACCCAAGCTAGGTTTTTCTTTAGACAACCTACAGATCAATACAACACTCAAGTCCAAGTCACGACTCACGCTAACAACCCATGTGTCCCCTTTCTTATTTCACATTCAGTAATTATAGTTTATGTTTAAGCACTACTGGGAAACTAGTAGGAATAGGCATAAATCCAATAAGGTAAACAGTCAAACAATAACCAAAACGTCCACACCCGGTTCTCAACAACAGAGGATTCCACCCCAATTCGTGATATAAACAAGTAACCACCCGGATTTAAAACTCACAAACACCGAATCCATACCAAAAGGAGATCCCATCCCCCCAATTCACACAACCACTGAGAGTATAAAAGAACAGGGGATCCCATCCCCTCCCACATCTCCAGCAATCGGCCCGAAAGGAAAACAACCAACTACCACCATCAACACAAGCAGGGTCTTGCAGGTATTTTTAGATTTAAACGACTTAACACACTCCACGATTCAAATTTCCGTGTGTTCTAACTGGGAGCTATCACAGAAGGGTTGATCCTGGTGCTTTCAATTTATTCAGCCGGATATACGTGATTAACCAATTCACTTTTCACAGCAGGAGTTTGCAACCACAAACAAGCCATTTAAAACATCATCGGGGTTCATTAGTGCACAAACAACGACCACCAACGGCCTCGATTTTCAGGAGGAATAAGCCAACACAACTCAACAAGATGGTCATAGAAGAAACAACATCAAAAATATAAAACACCATCAACGATCACAGTTCCCCCCCTCTTCTTTCTTTATAGAATTCGTTCATTATCTTTAATTAGGTCTGGTTTACCCAATTATACAAAAATCAAAAGCACTCCCACCCTGAATGATACACAAAAGAGAGAGACGAAGGAGAAAATCCCTACTTGTTGATAGATGATCGATGTTTAGGCCGGGGGCGCGGAACTTTACGGATAACGATGCGGTGGTCCCGATGCACTAGAAGCTGCTTGTGAAAATCCACGATTGAGAAATGATAAACCACGACTAACCCTTAGTTTATAAGAGACAGGGACGGTTGAGGTGAACACGCGAAACCGCGTAAGGCGCGGGGGCCTTGGGTTGATCACGAGGCTCCACTCTTCACAAAAAGGGGTCGGGTGGTTTAAGCCGACTGAGTATCGTTATACTCACGCCTGCATGGGCTATGCCTGCACCTCATTGTGTTGGTTGTAGATGACAGGCAGTGCTGACGGAGGCCGAGTGTTCGAGGACTGGATGGTACTCAGAGGTGGACCACCCGATGAGTCAGTATCCGGAGGTGGACTTCACGGCAAGACGACACTCGGAGGGGGTTGACGAGCGAGAGCATTGAGGAGCTGCGCTATCTGTACCTACCCTTCAGGTAGGATCCGTGGTGGATGTTCCAGGAGTTGTTCCATCTGTACCTACCCTTCAGGTAGGATCTGAGGAGGACGTCCCAAGAGCCACATCCGTTCTTCCAGCTGTTGTCTTTTTCTGTTGTACTTTTGTTCAGTTGTAGTTGTACATTCAGTTGGGTTTGTATTCTGGCCCATTTACTTTTCAGCACTTCTCTTTGTACTTAGTGTTTTACTTCCGCTTGTACTCTGTGGTGTTTTTTTTACTTTTATAAAGGCAATGCCTTCCCAGTTATCGGGATTTACGCCTTTGGTGCTAGTCACCAGCCCCTGGCCTATGGAAGGTGGGCTTGGGGTAGTCACGGCATGGGCCCTGAGGACGGGTCGTGACATATTTGGTGAGATTATTTGGAGAAATTATTTGGCTCTATTATTTGGTGCTATTATTTGGCGCTATTATATTTGGCGCTATTATATGACGCTATTATTTGGCGCTATTATATGGCGCTATTATATGGTGCTATTATATAGCACTATTATATGGCGCGAATATTTGGCTCTATTATATGGCCCTATTATTTGGCCCTATTAAATAGCGATATGAATATATTGGTGATATTATTGGCGCTATATGTTGGCGCTATTATTTTTCACTATTATATTTGGCACTGTTATATAGCGCTATTATTTGGCGTTATTATATGGCGCTATAATATGGCGCTATTATATGGCACCAATATTTAGCGCTATTATATGGCGCTATTAAATGGCGCCATGAATATATTGGCGCTATTATTAGCGCTATAAAATGGCGCTATAATTGGCGCTATTATTGGTGCTGTTATGGGCTCTTTTATTGGCAATTTTATTGAATGTTTAAATATTGGCGCTATTATTTGGCACAAAATAATAGCGACATATATTGGCACCAAATATTGGCGCGATTATTGGCACCATAACATGACGCTATTATTGGCACTATTATTTGTCACTATTATTTGGAACTATTATGAATATTTGGCACCAAAAAATATTTGACGCTATTATATGGCACTATTATTTGGCGCAATTATTTGGCGCAATTATTTGGCGCAATATATTGGCGCTATTTATATATTTTGTGCCAAAAAATATTTGGCTCTATTATTTGGCGCTGTTATTAGGTGCACTTATTTGGCACAATTATTTAGCGCAATTATTTGGCGCAAATGTTTGGTGAAATTATTTGGCCCTATTATTCGGTGCTATTATTTTGCACTATAAATTTATTGGCACTATTATGAATAAATGGAGCTATGAATATATTGGCGCTATTATTGGCACAATTATGAATATATTGGCGCTATTATTTGGCGATATTATATATTGGCACTATTATTTGGTGCTATGAATATATTGGCGCTATTATTGGTGCTATTATTTGGCGCTATTATTGGTGCTATTTTTTGGCGCTATTTTTTGGCGCTATTATAATACTTGGCGCCGAAAAATATTTGGTGCTATTATATGGCGCTATTATTTGGTGGTATTATTTGGCGCAGTTATTTGGCCCAGTTATTTCGTGCAAATATTTTGCGCAATTATTTGGCACTATTATTTGGCACTATTATTAGGCACAATTATTGGGTGCTATTAATATATTGGTGCTATTATGAATATTTGGCACCATTAATGAATGTTAAAATATTGGCGCTATTATTTGGCGCAAAATAATAATGCCAAATATTGGCGCAATTATTGGCGCCATAATTTGACGCTATTATTGGTGCTATTATTTGGTGCTATTATTTGTCACTATTATGAACATTTGGCACCAAAAAATATTTGGCGCTATTATATTGCGTTATTATTAGGTGCAATTATTTGGCGCAATTATTTGGAGTAATTATTTTGGACAATATATTGGTGCTATTTATATATTTTGCACCAAAAAATATTTGGTGCTATTATATGGCGCTATTATTTGGCGTTGTTATTAGGCGCAATTATTCTGCACAATTATTTGGCGCAATTATTTGGCGCTATTATTAGGCGTAATTATTTTGCGCTATAAATATAGTGGTGCTATTATGAATAAATGGATCTATGAATATATTGGCGCTTTTATGAATAAATGGCGCTATGAATATATTGGCGCTATTATTGGCGATATTATTGGTACTATTATGAATATATTGGTGCTATTATTTGGGGCTATTATATATTGGCACTGTTATGAATATATTGGCGCTATTATTTGGCGCTATGAATATATTGGCACTATTATTGGCACTATTATTGGTGCTATTATATGACACTATTTTTTTGCGCTATTTTTGGTGCTATTATAAATATTTGGTGCCAAAAAATATTTGGCACTATTATATGGCGCAATTATTTGGCTCTATTATTTGGCGCTATTATTAGGTGCAATTATTTACTGCTATTAATATATTGGCGCTATTATGAATATTTGGTTCTATTAATTAATGTGAAAATATTGGGGCTATTTTTTGGAGCTATTATTTGGCGCGAAATAATATTTGGTGCTAGTATTTGGCACTATTATTGGAGCTATTAAAATATCGGCGCTGTTAAAATATTGGCGCTATTATGAATATTAAAATACCATAGAAAATATTTTTGGCACTATTATATTGAATGTTAAAATAACACTGAAAATATATTGAATGTTAAAATATTGGCGCTATTATGAATATTTGGTGCTATTATTGAATGTTAAAATATTGACCCTGTTATTTGGCGCCAAATATTATTGGTGCCAAATATTGGCGCCGAATATTGGGGCTATTATTGGCGCTATTATTTGGCGCTTTTGTTGGCGATATAATTTGACGCTATTATCTGGCACTATTATGAATATTTGGCGGCAAAAAATATTTGACGCTACTATGAATATATGGCGCCAAAAATATTTGGTGCTATTATGAATATTTGGATCTATTATTTGGTGCTACTATCAGCGCTATTATTTGCCGCTATTATGAATATGTGGTGCCAAATATTTGGTTCTATTATTTGGTGATATTATTTGGCTCTATTATTTGACGCTGTTATTTGGTGCTATTATATTTGGTGCTATTATATAGCACTATTATTTGGAGTTATTATATGGCTCTAATATTTGGCGCTATTATATGGCGCTAATATTTGGCGCTATTATATGGAGTAATTATTTTGCCCTATTAAATAGCACTATGAATATATTGGCGCTATTATTGGCGCTATATATTGGTGCTATTATTTGGTGCTATTATATTTGGTGCTATTATTTGGCACTATTATATGGCTCTATTATATGACGCTATTATATGACGTTTATATTTGGCTATATTTTATGGCGCTATTATTTGGCGCTATTATTTGGCGCTATTAATTAGCGCTATTAATATATTTGAGCTATTATTGGCGCTATATATTGGCGCTATTGTTGGCGCTATTATTGGTGCTTTTATTGGCGCTTTTATTGGCGCTATTAGCGAATGTTTAAATATTGGCGCTATTATTTGGCGCAAAATACTAGAACCAAATAATGACGTGATTATTGGCCCCATAATTTGACTCTATTATTGGTGCTATTATTTGGCGCAATTATTTTGGCGCTATTATTTGACACTATTATGAATATTTGGCGCCAAAAAATATTTGGCGCTATTATATGGCACTATTAGTTGGCGCTATTATTAGGCGCAATTATTTGGCCCAATTATTTGGCACAATTATTTGGAGAAATTGTTTGGCGCAATATATTGGCGCTATTTATATATTTTGCGCCAAAAAATATTTGGCGCTATTATATGGCGCTGTTATTATGCGCAATTATTTTGCGCAATTATTTGGAGCAATTATTTGGCGTAATTATTTGTCACAATTATTTGGTAAAATTATTTGGCACTGTTATTTGGCGCTATTATTAGATGCAATTATTTTGCGCTATAAATATATTAGCGCTATTATGAATAAATGGCGCTATGAATATATTGGCACTATTATTGGCGCAATTATTGGAACTATTATGAATATATTGGCACTATTATTTGGCACTATTATATACTGGCGTTATTATGAATATATTGGCATTATTATTTGGCGCTATGAATATATTGTCATTATTATATTGGTGCTATTATTTGGCGCCAAATAATAGCGCCAAATAATTGCACCAAATAATTGTGCCAAATAATTGCGTCTAATAACAACGCAAAATAATAGCGCCAAAGATTTTTTGGCGCAAAATATATAAATAGGGCCAATATATTGCGCCAAATAATTGCTCCAAATAGCTGCGCCAAATAATTGCGCCTAATAATAGCGCCAAATAATAGCACAATATAATAGCGTCAAATATTTTTTGGCGCCAAATGTTCTTAATAACGACAAATAATAGCGCCAAATAATAGCACCAAATAATAGCGCCAATAATAGCGTCAAATTATGGCGCCAATAATCGCGCCAATATTTTAATATTCATTAATAGCGCTAAATATTCATAATAGCGCCAATATATTAATAGCAACAAATAATTGTGCCTAATAATAGCGCCAAATAATTGCGCCAAATATTTGCGCCAAATAACTGGGCCAAGTAACTGCGCCAAATAATACCGCCAAATAATAGCGCCATATAATAGCGCCAAATATTTGGTGCTATTATGAATACTTGGATCTATTATTTGGCGCCATTATTGGTGCTATTATTTGGCGCTATTAAGTGGCGCTATTATGAATATTTGGCACCAAATATTTGTTGCTATTATTTGGTGAAATTATTTGGCGCTATTATTTGGCGCTATTATATTTGGCGCTATTATATGGCGCTATTATTTGGCGCTATTATATGACGCTATTATATGGTGCTATTATATAGCACTATTATATGACACGAATATTTGGTGCTATTATATGGTGCTATTATTTCGCCCTATTAAATAGCGATATGAATATATTGGCGATATTATTGGCGCTATATATTGGTGCTATTATTTGGCGCTATTATATTTGGTACTATTATATAGCGCTATTATTTGGCGCTATTATATGGCGCAATTATATAGCGCTATTATATGGCGCCAATATTTGGCGCTATTATATGGCGCTATTATATCGCGCTATTATTTGGCTCTATTAAATGGCACTATGAATATATTGGCGCTATACAATGGCACTATAATTGGCGCTATTATTGGTGTTGTTATGGGCTCTTTTATTGGCTCTTTTATTGAATGTTTAAATATTGGCGCTTTTATTTGGCACAAAATAATAGTGCCAAATATTGGCGCCAAATATTGGTGTGATTATTGGCGCCATAACATGACGCTGTTATTGGTGCTATTATTTGGCACTATTATTTGGCACTATTATGAATATTTGGCGCCAAAAAATAATTGGCGCTATTATATGGCGCTATTATTTGGCGCAATTATTTGGCGCAGTTATTTGGTGAAATTATTTGGTGTAATATATTGGCGCTATTTATATAATTTGTGCGAAAAATATTTGGCTTTATTATTAGGTGCACTTATTTGTCACAATTATTTGGCACAATTATTTGGCACAATTGTTTGGCGCAATTATTCGGCGCTCTTATTTGGCGCTATTATTTTGCGCTATAAATTTATTGGATCTATTATGAATAAATTGAGCTATGAATATATTGGCTCTATTATTGGCACTATTATTGGAACAATTATAAATATATTGGCGCTATTATTTGGCGATATTATATATTGGCACTATTATGAATATATTGGCGCTATTATTTGGCGCTATGAATATTTTGGCGCTATTATGAATATTTGGCGCCCAAAAATATTTGGCGCTATTATATGGCGCTATTATTTGGCGGTATTATTGGGCGCAGTTATTTGGCCCAGTTATTTAGCGCAAATATTTGGTGCAATTATTTGGCACTATTATTTGGCGCTTTTATTAGGCACCATTATTCGTTGCTATTAATATATTGGCGCTATTATGAATATTTGATGCCATTAATGAATGTTAAAATATTGGTTCTATTATTTGGCGCAAAATAATAACGCCAAATATTGGCGTGATTATTGGCGCCATAATTTGAAGCTATTATTGGTGCTATTATTTGGCGCTATTATTTGGCGCCATTATTTAGCGCTATTATTAATATTTGGCGCTAAAAAATATTTGGCGCTATTATATGGCACTATTATATGGTGCTATTATTAGGCGCAATTATTTGGCACAATTATTTGGCGCAATTATTTGGCGCAATTATTTGGCGCAATATATTGGCGCTATTTATATATTTTCCGCCAAAAATATTTGGCGCTATTATATGGCCTGATTATTTTGCACAGTTTTTAAGTGCAATTATTTTGCGCAATTACTTGGCACAATTATTTGGCGTAATTATTTGGCGCTATTATTTGGCGCTATTATTAGGCGCAATTATTTTGCGCTATAAATAAATTGGCGCTATTATGAATAAATGGCTCTATGAATACATTGGTGCTATTATTGGCGCTAATATGAATATATTGGCGCTATTATATATTCGCGCTATTATTTGGCACTATGAATATATTGGCGCTATTATTTGGCACTATTATTGGCGCTATTATTTGGTGCTATTTTTTGGAACTATTTTTTGGCGCTATTATGTATATTTGGTGCCAAAAATATCTGGCGCTAGTATATTGCGCTATTATTTTGCGCAGTTTTTTGGCGCAAATATTTTGCCCAAATATTTGGTGCTATTTTTTTGCGCTATTATTAGGCGCAATTATTTGGCTCTATTAATATATTCGCGCTATTATGAATATTTGGTGCTATTAATGATTGTTAAAATATTGGCGCTATTATTTGGCGCAATTATTTGGAGCAATTATTTGGCGCTATTATTTGGCGGAATTATTTGGTACTATTAATATATTGGCACTATTATGAATATTTGGCGCTATTAATGAATGTTAAAATATTGGCACATATATTTGGCGCAATTATTTGGAGAAATTATTTGGCGCTATTATTAGGTGCAATTATTTGGCGCTATAAGTATATTGGTGCTATTATGAATAAATGGCGCTATGAATATATTGAGGCTGTTTTTGGAGATATTATTGGCACTATTATGAATATACTGACGCTATTATTTGACACTATTATATATTGGCACTATTATGAATATAGTGGTGCTATTATTTGGCCCTATGAATATATTTGCACTATTATTGGCGCTATTATTTGGCGTTATTATTGGCGCTATTTTTTGGTGATATTTTTTGGCGCTATAATGAATATTTGGAGCTAAAAAATATTTGGTGTTATTATATGGCGCTATTATTTGGCGCTATTATTTGGCGTAGTTATTTGGCGTAGTTATTTGGCACAATTATTTGACGCTATTATTTTGCGCTATTACTAGGCGTAATTATTTTCCGCTATTAATATATTGGTGCTATTATGAATATTTGGCACTTTTAATGAATGTTAAAATATTGGCGCTATTTTTTGGTACTATTATTTCATGCTATTATTTGGCGCCAAATATTTAAATAGCGCCAATATATTGCGCCAATTATTTTTTGGCGCTATTATTTGGCACCAAATATTTAAATAGCTCCAATATATTGCGCCAAATAATTATGCCAAATAACTACGCCAAATAATGGCCCCAAATAATTGCGCATAATAATTGCGCCAAATAATAGCGCCATATAATAGCACCAAATATTTTTTGGTTTCAAATAATAGTGCCAAATAATAGCGCCAATAACAGCGTCAAATTATGGCGCCAATTATTGTGCAAATATTTGGCACTATTATTTTGCGCCAAATAATAGCGCCAATATTTAAACATTCAATAAAAGCGCCAATAAAGGCGCCCATAACAGCACCAAAAATATCGCCAATTATAGCACCATTATATAGCGCCAATAATAGTGCCAATATATTCATAGCGCCATTTAAAGGCGCCAAATAATAGCGCCATATAATAGTGCCAAATATTGGCACCATATAATAGTGCCATATAATAGCACTGAATAATAGCGCCATATAATAGTGTCAAATATAATAGCACCAAATAATAGCGCCAATATATAGCGCCAATAATATCGCTAATATATTCATAGTGCCATTTAATAGGGCCAAATAATTGCGCAAAATATTGGCGCCATATAATAGTGCTATATAATAGCGCCATATAATAGCTCCAAATAATAGCGTCATATAATAGCGCCAAATATAAAAGCGCCAAATAATAGCGCCAAAAAATAGCCCCAAATAATAGCGCCAATAATGGCGCTAAATAATAGAGCCAAATATTTATAATAGTGCCAAATATTTAACGCCATATATTCATAGTAGCACCAAATATTTTTTGGCGCCAAATATTCATAATAGCGCCAAATTATAGCGCCAAATTATAGCGCCAATAAAAGCGCTAAATAATAGTGCCAAGAATAGCGCCAATATTTGAAGCCAATAAAATTTGGCGCCAATATTTAGCACAAATATTTGGCGCTATTATTTGGTGCCAAATAATAGCACCAATATTTTAACATTCAACAATAGCGCCAAATATTCATAATAGTGCGAATATTTTAACATTCAATATATTTTCAGTGTTATTTTGACATTCAATATAATAGCTCTAAATATATCTTCAATTTTATTTTAATATTCATAATTGTGCCAATATTTTAACAGTGCCAATATTTTAATAGCGCCAATAATAGCACTAAAAAATAGCGCCAAATAATAGCGCCAAATAATAGCGCCAATATTTTAACATTTATTAATGGCGCCAAATATTCATTATAGCACCAATATATTAATAGCGGAAAATAATAGAACCAAATATTTTTTGGTGCCAAATATTCATAATAGCGCCAAAAAATAGAGCCAAGAAATAGCGCCATATAATAGTGCCGATAATAGCACCAAATAATATCGCCAATAATAGCGCCAATATATTCATAGCGCCAAATAATAGCGCCAATAATAAAGCCAATATATTCAAAGCCCCAAATAATAACGCCAATATATTCATGATAGCGCCAATATATAATAGTGCCAAATAATAGCGCCAGTATATTCATAGCGCCATTTATTCATAATAGCACCAATATATTTATAGCGCCAAATAATTGCGCCTAATAATAGAGCCAAATAATAGCACCAAATAATTGCGCCAAATAATTACGCCAAATAACAGTGCCAATATTTTAACATTCATTAATAGCGCCAAAGATTCATAATAGTGTCAATATATTAATAGCGCCAAATAAGTGCACCTAATAATAGCGCCAAATAATAGCGCCAAATAATTGCGCCAAATAACTACGCCAAAAAAAGCGCCAAATAATAGCGCCATATAATAGCGCCAAATATTTTTTGGCACGAAATATTTATAATAGCTCCAAAAAATAGCGTCAATAATAGCGCCAAAAAATAGCGCCAAATAATAGAGCCAATTATAGCACCAATATATTCATAGCACCAAATAATAGCACCAATATATAATAGCACCAAATAATAACGCCAATATATTTATAATAATGCCAATAATAGTGCCAATAATAGCGCCAATATATTCATGGCGCCATTTATTCATAATAGGGCCAACATATTTATAGCGCAAAATAATTGCACCTAATAATAGCGCCAAATATTAGCTCCAAATAATTGCGCCAAATAATTTCGCCACATAACTTCACCAAATAAGTGTGCAAAATAATTGTGCCTAATAACAGCGCTAAATAATAGCACCATATAATAGCGCCAAATATTTTTTGGCGCAAAATATATAAATAGCGCCAAATAATTGGGCCAAATAATTGCGCCAAATAATTGCGCCTAATAATAACGCCATATAATAGCGCCAAAAATTTTTGGCGCCAAATATACATAATAGTGCCAAATAATAGCGCCAAATAATAGCACCAATAATAGCGTCAAATTATGGCGCCAATAATCACGCCAATATTTGGCGCTATTATTTTGCGCCAAATAATAGCACCAATATTTAAACATTCAATAGTAGCGCCAATAAAAGCACCAATAACAGCACCAATAGTAGCGCTGATATATTCATAGCACCATTTAATAGCACCAAATAATAGCGCCATATAATAGTGCCAAATATTAGCGCCATATAATAACGCAACATAATAGCGCCAAATCATAGCGCCATATAATAGCGCCAAATATAATAGCGCCAAATAATAGCGCCAAATAATAGCGCCAATATATAGGGCCAATAATAGAACCAATATATTCATAGCGCCATTTATTGGGCCAAATAATAGCGCCATATAATAGGGCCAAATATAATAGCGCCAAATAATAGCGCCAAATAATATCACCACATAATAGCACCAAATATTTGGCGCCAAATATTAATAATAGTGCCAAATAATAGTGCCAATAGTAGCGCCAAATAATAGAGCGAAATATTCATAATAGCGTCAAATATTTGGCGCCATATATTCATAGTAGCGCCAAATATTTTTTGGCTCCAAATATTCATAATATCACCAAAGAATAGCGCCAATATATTACCATTCAATAATATCGCCAATATTTTAGCATTCAATATATTTTCAGTGTTATTTTAACATTCAATATAATAGCACCAAATATATTTTCAGGGTTATTTTAATATTCATAATAGCGCTAATATTTTAATACCACCGATATTTTAATAGTGCCAATAATAGCGCCAAATATTATTTGGCACCAGATAATAGCGCCAAAAAATAGCAAAAATATTTTAACATTAATTAATATCCCCAAATATTCATAATAGCGCCAATATATTAATAGCGGCAAATAATTGCGCCTAATAATAGCGCCAAATGATAGTGCCAAATAACTGCGTGCCCAATATTTGCACCAAATAACTGCGCCAAATAATAGCGTCATATAATAGTGCCTAATATTTTTTGGCGCCAAATATTCATAATAGCGCCAATAATAGTGCCAAATAATAGCGCCAATAATAGCGACAATATATTCATAGTGCCAAATAATAGCGCCAGTATATTAATAGCGCCAATATATTCATAATATCGCCAAATAATAGCGTCACTATATTCATAATAGTGCCAATAATAGCACCATTATATTCATAATAGTGCCAATAATAGCGCCAATAATAGCGATAATATATTCATAGCACCATTTATTCATAATAGCGCCAATATATTTATAGCGCAAAATAATTGTGTCTAATAATAGCGCCAAATAATAGAGCCAAATAATTGCGCCGAATAATTGCGCCAAATAATAGCACCATATAATAGCGCTAAATATTTTTTGGCGCAAAATATATAAATAGTGCCAATATATTGGGCCAAATAATTGCGCCAAACAATTGCACCTAATAATAGCGCCATATAATAGCGCCAAATATTTTTTGGCGCCAAATGTTCATAATAGCGCCAAATAATAGCGCAAAATAATAGCTCCAAATAATAGCGTCATATAATAGCACCAAATATTTTTTGTCTCCAAATATTAATAATAGCGGCAAAAAATAGTGTCATATAATAGCGCCAATAATAGTACCAAATAATAGCGCCAATAATAGCACCAATATATTCATAGCACCAAATAATAGCACCAATATATTCATAATAGCGCCAATATATAATAGCTCCAAATAATAGCGCCAGTATATTCATAATAGTGCCAATATTAGCGCCAATATATTCATTGCGCCATTTATTCATAATAGCACCAATATAATTATAGCGCCAAATAATTGCTCTTAATAATAGCCCCAAATAATTGCGCCAAATAATTGCACCAAATAAGTGCACCAAATAACAGCCCCAGTATTTTAACATTTATTAATAGTGCCAAATATTCATAATAGCGCCAATATATTAATAGCCCCAAATAATTGCGCCTAACAATAGCGCCAAATAATAGCGCCAAATAATTGCGCCAAATATGTGTGCAAAATAACTACGCCAAATAATAGCACCAAATAATACTGGTAAATAATGGCGCCATATAATAGCGCCAAATATTTTTTGGCGCCACATATTCATAATAG
This sequence comes from Viscum album, assembly GCA_963277665.1. Taxonomy (NCBI): domain Eukaryota; kingdom Viridiplantae; phylum Streptophyta; class Magnoliopsida; order Santalales; family Viscaceae; genus Viscum; species Viscum album. Next base: position 903,998,111 of record OY728127.1, read on the forward strand.
TGTCAAAAAATAGCACCAAAAAATAGCGCCACATAATAGTGCCAATAATAGCGCCAAATAATGGCGCCGATAACAGTGCCAATATATTCATAACGCCAAATAATAGCGCCAATATATTCATAATGGAGCCAATATATATTAGCGTCAAATAATAGCACCAATATATTCATAATAGTACCAATATTTAATTGTGCCTAATAACAGCGCTAAATAATAGCACCATATAATAGCGCCGAATATTTTTTGGCGCAAAATATATAAATAGTGCCAATATATTGCGCCAAATAATTACGCCAAATAATTGCGCCTAAGAATAGCGCCAAATAATAGCGCCAAATATTTTTTGGCGCCAAATATTAATAATAGCACCAAATAATAGAGCAAATAATAGCGTCAAATTATGGCGCCAATATTTGGCACCAATATTTGGCGCCAATATTTGAGGCCAATATTTGGCGCTATTATTTTGCTCCAAATAATAGCGCCAATATTTAAACATTCAATAATAGTTTCAATAAAAGCGCCAATAACAGCTCCAATAATAGCACCAATAATAGCGCCATAATATAGCGCCAATATATTCATAGCGCCATTTAATAGTGCCAAATAATAAAGCTATATAATAGCACCAAATATTGGCGCCACAAAATAGCGCCATATAATAGCGCCATATAAGAGCGCTAAATAATAGCACCATATAGTAGCACAAAATATAATAGCGCCAAATAATAGCACCAATAATATTGCCAATATATTCATAGCGCCATTTAATAGGGCCAAATAATAGCGCCATATAATTGCTCCAAATATTAGCGCCAAATAATAGCGTGATATAATAGCACCATATAATAGCGCCAAATAATAGCGTGATATAATAGCGTAAAATATAATAGCGCCAAATAAGAGCACCAAATAATCTCTCCAAATAATAGCACCAAATATTTGGTGCCAAATATTCATAATAGCGCCAAATAATAGCGCAAATAATGGCGCCAAATAATAGAGCCAAATATTCATAATAGCGTCAAATATTTGGGGCCATATATTCATAGTAGCACCAAATACTTTTTGGCTCCAAATATTCATAATAGCGCCAAATTATAGCGCCAATAAAAGCCCTAAATAATAGCGCAAATATTTGGAACCAATAATATTTGGCTCCATTATTTGGCGCTATTATTTGACGCCAAATAATAGCGCCAATATTTTAACATTCAATATATTTTTAGTTTTATTTTAACATTCAATATAATAGTGCCAAATATATTTTCAGTGCTATTTTAATATTCATAATTGCAACAATATTTTAATGGCACCAATAATAGTGCGAAATAATTGCGCCAAATATTATTTGGCACCAAATAATAGCGACAAATAATAGCGCCAAAAATAGTGCCAAAATTTTAACATTCATTAATAGCACCAAATATTCATAATAGCGCCAATATATTAATAGCGGCAAATAATTGCACCTAATAATAGCGCCAAATAAGAGAGCCAAATAAGTGCGCCAAATAACTGCACCAAATAACTGCGCCAAATAATAGCACCAAATAATAGCGCCATATAATAGCGCCAAATGTTTTTTGGCGCCAAATATTCATAATAGCGCCAAAAAATAACATAAAAAAATAGCGCCATATAATAGCGCCAATAATAGTGCCAAATATTAGCACCAATAATAGCGCCAATATATTCATAGCGCCAAATAATAGCGCCAATATATTCATAATAGTGAAAATATATAATAGCGCCAGTATATTCATAATAGTGCCACTAATAGCGCCAATAATAGCGACAATATATTCATAGCACCATTTATTCATAATAGCGACAATATATTTATAGCAGCAAATAATTACGCCAAATAATAACGCCAAATAATTGCGCCAAATAATTTTTCCAAATAATAGCACAAATATTTTAACATTCATTAATAGCGCCAAATATTCATAATAGCGCCAATATATTAATAGCGCCAAATAATTGCGCCTAATAATAGTGCCAAAAAATAGCGCCAAATATTTGCGTCAAATATTAGCACCAAATAACTGCGCCAAATAATAGCGCCAAATAATAGTGCCAAATAAAAGCGCCATATAATAGCGCCAAATATTTTTTGGCTCCAAATTTTCATAATAGCGCCAAAACATAGCGCCAAATAAAAGCGCCAATAATAGTGCCAAATAATAGCGCCAATAATAATGCCAATATATTCATAATAGCTCCAATAATAGCGCAAAATATTCATAATAGCGCAATATAATAGCGCAATATAATAGATCCATATTATAGTGCCAATAATAGCGCAATATAATAGCGCCAAATATTTTTTGGCGCCAAATATTCATAATAGTGACAAATAATAGCACCAAATAATATCACCAAATAATAGCACCAATAATAACATCAAATTATGGTGCCAATAATCGCGCCAAATATTCTTAATAGCGCCAATATTTTAACATTCAATATATTTTCAGTGTTATTTTAACATTCAATATAATAGCAACAAATATATTTTCAGTGTTATTTTTATATTAATAATAGTGCCAATATTTTGATAGCACAAATAATAGCACCAAATATTGTTTGGCGCCAAATAATAGTGCCAAATAATAGCGCCAAAAAATAGCGCCAATATTTTAACATTCATAAATAGCGCCAATATATTAATAGAGGCAAATAATTGAGCCTAATAATAGCGCCAAATAATAGCACCAATATAATTGCACCAAATAATTGCGCCAAATAATAGCACCAATATATTGCGCCAAATAATTGCGCCTAATAATTGCACCAAATAATAGCGCCAAATATTTTTTGGTGCCAAATATTCATAATAGTGCCAAAAAATAGCGCCAAAAAATAGCGCCATATAATAACGCTAATAATAGCGCCAAATAATCACGCCAATAATGGCGCCAATATATTGATAGCACCAAATAATAGCGCCAATATATTCATAATAGCGCCAATATATAATAGTGCCAAATAATAGCGCCAATATATTCATAATAGTGCCAATAATTGCACCAATATATTCATAGTGCAAAAAAGTATTTGGCGCTATTATATGGTGCTATTATTTGGTGCTTTTATTAGGCGCAATTATTTTGCACTATAAATATATTGGCGCTATTATGAATAAATGGCGCTATGAATATATTAGCGCTATTATTGGCATTATTATGAATATAGTGGCACTATTATTTGGCAATATTATATAGTGGTGCTATTATTGGTGCTATTATGAATATTTGGCACCAAAAAATATTTGGCGCTATTATATGGCGCTATTATTTGTCGCAGTTATTTGGCGCAAATATTTGGCACAATTATTTGGCGCTATTATATGGTGCTATTATTACACGCAATTATTTTCCGCTATTAATATATTGGCGCAATTATGTATATTTTGCAGTATTAATTAATGTTAAAATATTGGCACTATTTTTCGGCGCTATTATTTGGCGCTATTATCTAGCACCAAATAATATTTGGGGCTATTATTTGGTGCTATTATTGGCGCTATTAAAATATCGGTTCTATTAAAATATTGGCGCTATTATGAATATTAAAACAACACTGAAAATATATTTGGTTCCATTATATTGAATGTTAAAATAACAATGAAAATATATTGAATATTAAAATATTGGTGCTATTATGAATATTTTTCACTATTATTGAATGTTAATATATTGGCGCTAATATTTGGCACCAAATAATAGCTCCAAATATTGGCACCAAATATTGGCGCTATTATTTGGCGATATTATGAATATTTGGCGCCAAAAAATATTTGGCGTGCTATGAATATATTGTTTCAAATATTTGGCGCCAAATATTTGGTGCTATTATTTGGTGATATTATTGGGCGCTATTATTTGGCGCTATTATATTTGGCACTATTATATGGTGCTATTATTTTGCGCTATTATATGGTGCTAATATTTGGTGCTAATATTTGGCGCTAATATTTGGCGCTATTATATGGCGCTATTATTTGGCCCTATAAAATAGCGCTATGAATATATTGGCGCTATTATTGGTGCTATATATTGGCACTATTATTTGGTGCTATTATATTTGGCGCTATGCTATTATATGGCGCTATTATATGGCGCTAAAATTTGGCGCTATTATTTGGCGCTATTATTTGGCCCTATTAAATGGCGCTGTGAATATATTGGCGCTATTATTGGCGCTATATATTGACACTATTATTTGGCGGTATTATATTTGGCACTATTATATGGTTCTATGATTTGGCGCTATTATATGGTGCTATGATATGGCGCTATGATATGGCGCTATTATATGGCACCAATATTTGGCGCTATTATATGGCGATATTATTTGGCACAAATATTTGGTGATATTATTTGGCGCTATTATCTGGTGTTGTTATGTGGCGCTATTATATTTGGCGCTATTATGTGGCGCTATTATTTGGCCCCATTATATGGTGATATTATATAGCGCTATTATATGGCGCTAATATTTGGCGCTAATATTTGGCGCTATTATATGGCGCTATTATTTGGCGCTATTATATGGTGCTATGAATATATTGGCGATATTATTGGCGCTATTATTGGTGCTGTTATTGGCGCTTTTATTGGTGCTATTATTGAATGTTTAAATATTGGCGCTATTATTTGGCTCAAAATAATAGTGCCAAAAAATGGCTGGATTATTGGCGCCATAATATGACGCTATTATTGGTGCTATTATTTGGCGATATTATGAATATTTGGGGCCAAAAAATATTTGGCGCTATTATATGGCGCTATTATTAGGCAAAAATTTTTGGTGCAATTTTTTGGCACAATTATTTGGGGCTATTTATATATTTTGCGCCAAAAAATATTTGGCGCTTTTATTTGCCGCTGTTATTAGGCGCAATTATTTCGCGCACTTATTTGGCACAATTATTTGGCGCTATTGTTTGGCACTATTATTAGGCGCAATTATTTTCCGCTATAAATATATTGGCCCTATTATGAATAAATGGCCCTATGAATATATTGGCGCTATTATTGGCACTATTATTTTCAATATTATGAATATATTGGTGCTATTATATGGCGCTATTATTTAGCGCTATTATTTGGAGCTGTTATTTGGAACAGATATTTGACGCAAATATTTGGCGCAATTATTTGGCGCTATTATTTGGCGCTGTTATTAGGCACGCTTATTTGGGACTGTTATTAGGCGCGCTTATTTGGCACTATTAATATATTGGCACTATTATGAATATTTGGCACTATTAATGAATGTTAAAATATTGCAACTATTATTTGGCCTAATTATTTGTCGCAATTATTTGGCGCAATTATTTGGCGCAATTATTAGGCGCAATTATTTGGCGCTATAGATATATTGGCACTATTATGAATATTTGGCACTATTATTGAATGTTAAAATATTGGCGCTATTATTTGGCTCCAAACAATAGCGCCAAATATTGGCGCAAAATATTATTGGCGCCAAATATTGGCGCTATTTTTGGCGCCAAATATTGGCGCTTTTATTGGTGCTATAATTTGGCCCTATTATGAATATTTGGCGCCAAAAAATATTTGGCGCTACTATGAATATATGGCGCCAAATATTTGGTGCTATTATGAATATTTGGCTCTATTATTTGGCGCCATTATTGGGGCCATTATTTGGCTCTATTATTTGGTACTATTATGAATATTTGGCACCAAATATTTTGTAAAGACCCGGAAATTTCAAGAAAAGTTTTTTCTTAATTTTCTTTGAAATTTTACAAGAACGTAGTTTCTAACAGTGCCTGATTCCGAGCCTCGGTGTGCCCGAAATCAATTTCTGAAGTTTAGGTCAGGTACGTTCAGTGAACGAACGAGCGTGTTTTTCTACATTTTGAACCGGTGTGTAAAGACCCGTAAATTTCAAGGAAATTTATTTCTTAATTTTCTTTGGAATTTTACAAGAGCGCAGTTTCTGACGGCACCTGATTCCGAGGCCCGGTGTGCCCGGAATCATTTTCCGAAGTTTGGCTCGGGTACGTTCAGTGAACAGACGAGCGAGTTTTTTCTAACTTTGAAACCGGTGCCCGGAATCGAATTCTGAGGGCACCGATGAAATCGCAGCGCCGGTATTCGCTTAGAAACGCCTCTTTCGGAGTTGCGTTTGCTCGGATGTGGTTTTTAATTTTCGGGTTTAAAGTTAAGAAATAAAATAATTTTGCGACAACTTTATTTTATTTCACTTAAGCCACTTGGAAGCCACTTGAAGCCACTTAAAGGCGGCTTGAACTGAGTTGAACTGGATAGGATGCTATCCAGAAATATCCTACCCCCTTGGTAGGATATTTGTGAGGTGGGGCCCGCACGAGCCCCGCCGTTTCTTTCCGCTAAGAAACACACCCGTGAAAACCCGTCTTAATGAATGTCAACTGACGCGTTTTCTAAATTCTTAACAGACCATTTAAATGGGCTGTTTCTTTCGTGAATTAAATGGGCTGTTTCTTTCGTGAATTAAATGGCCTGTTTCTTTCGTTGAATTAATTCAACGAATTGATGGATCGTTTCTTAACCAGTTTTTCAAATTCGTTGGCGTAATAATAAAATAAGGCCAACGCTCGACCTCTGGTTATTTGCGCTTTGAGAAGATTTGAGAGGACCCTCGTATCTTCTTCTCCCTCGCGAAGAACGCGAAGAAAGCGAAGAACGCGAAGAACGCAAAGAACGCCGAACTCGGAAATCGACGACGCTTCCGTCCGGGACGTTCTTCCACGCTCTGATCTCCAATCACCGACCATTTGAGGTGAGTGATCTCGGAATTCCTCTCAAGTTCTTTTCTTTTGGTTTTAAACAAAACACAGATTTAAATATTAATAATTTAAAATCTGATGTTCTTGGTTCGTTGAGCTCGCCGACTCAACGCCGGATTCCGCGACGACGCGACGCCTCCCCGCGACGACGCGACGATCCCTCTCTTCCGCGACGATCCTTTCCGCGAAGAACGCCCGCACGCGACGATCGACGAGGTAGGGATTTTTATATTATGGGAATTACCCCCCCTTTTTAATTTATTCCCGTCATAATTTCTTTAAAGAAATTAAAGAACTGTTTTGTGAACAATTTCTAATCTTATTAAAAATTGTTGTTTCCTGTGTGGAATAAATTTCTCCCGGTTGTTTATCTCTAACGCGGAGGGTGCGGGCCAATCAAACACGGCCCGACGACCCTCCGTCGTTCTTCATTTTGTGCGGTTTTGACGGACGACGACGGAACGTGCCGCAGAGGATATTTGATGATCCCGCAGTAAAGAACGGATCCCGGGAAGAGCAACGGCGCAGACGGGAAGGAAAATGGGCCACCGGAGCGACGCCGGCGGCCCGCGGAAGCTGCAGGCGGCGCGCCGGGGCGCCGCCGGAAGAGGCGGGACGCAGCAGAGCCGCGTCCGCGGTTCACCAGCGCGGCCCGCACGCGGGCCGCGGTTTTCCTCAGGCCGCGGGTCAACGCCCGCGGCGCCTGCCGCTCGGCCAAGCCGAGCCGGCCGCGCCGGACCGGCCCCGGCCGGGCCGGGTCGGGTAGACCCGGTTCGGGCCGACCCGATTCGGGCCGACCCAGGGGGGGTCGGGCCGGGTCGGCCCGGGCCCGTACCCCCCTTCTTCGGACGTTTTCGTTCAAACGCCCGTAACTTGAGCTTCGTGCCTCCAAACGACACGCCGTCAGCGGAAACGTGATCCTTGGATCGAGACGGTCGTTTCGGTATATCGCACTCAAGGTTTCGGAATACTTTTAGTTCGGCCGGGTTGGTTCTTACACGAGACCAACTGGTCCCTCGGAGCGGAAACGCTCATATCTTGAGCTACGGACGTCCGATTGACGTGCCGTCAGCTTTGTTGAATTCCTCTAAGTGAGACGGATCTTTTGGCATACTCCGCCCGAGGTTCGGACGCAGGTGGAGTGCGGTCGGGTTGGTTTTGCCTTAAAAACCAACCGGGCCCCTCGGACGAAAATGTCAATATCTCTCAGACCGGGCGTCCGATTGACGCGCCGTCTGCGACGTTGAGTTCCTATTGGCGATACGGAACTTTTGGATACATCAACTTCAGACTTCGTGACAGTTGATGTATCAGCCTCTCGGCTCGTGGAGCGGACCCTCCCGAACGAGCTTGCTGTGTGCGGGAACCCTAGGCACGCTGCGACTGCTACTTCGACAGCGACGACCGTGCAGAGATCCTCAGTGGACTGCGGCGACGACTGTGCAGAGATCCTCCGTGGACTCCGACGACGACCGTGCAGAGATCCTCAGTGGAATGCGGCGATGACTGTGCAGAGATCCTCCGTGGACTCCGACGACTACTGCACTCAGCGATCCTACGTGGATCAGTGCTACAGGTCCTGCGTGGGCCCGGTCCTGTGTGGGCCCGATCCTGTGTGGGTCCGATCCTGCGTGGGTCAGCGCTCAGCGGTTCTGTGTGAGCCAGCGCCTATAGGTCCTGCATGGGCCCGGTCCTGTGTGGGTCCGATCCTGTGTGGGTCCGATCCTGTGTGGGTCACTGCAAGGTTAGTACCTATCGATCCTTCGTGGGTCCGACGACTTAGATGGTTCAGTGATCATCTTTATCGTCATCCGAAGAAGTATACCTATGTGAGCTGAATCATGTGTTTCTCTCCTTTGTGGATTGTGTTGAGCTATCCTGTGTGGATTTACTGTTTACTCTCCTTTGTGGATTGTGTTGTTCTATCCTGCCTGGGTATGCGTTTTGCTTTCCTGTGTGGACTGGGTTGTGCTAGGGCTCGGACGTTGGATCCGATCGGGGAATTGATGACTTAGGTATATGTATGGACATATACCTAAGCCGTGTCAGATGTTACTTCGTGATTGTATCTCTTCTTCGTGATTTATCCTTTGTGGATTTTGGGAGACCTTCGGGGGTCTCGGGGTCCCTACTGAGTAGCTTATACTCACCCCTGCACGGGCTATGCCCGCACTTCTTGGTGTTGGTTGCAGACGATGGACAGCGCTGATCGTGGAGGAGGCGTGCAGAGCAGGACAGTACCTGGAGGTGGACCACTGGGCGGGACGTACTCGGAGCGGTTAGGTGGACCGGAGGAGCAGTGGAGGCTATCTGTACCCACCCTTCTGGTGAGACTTCCAGAGGACAGCTCGACGCTGCAGTTTTTCCTTTCAGTTGCTGTTTTTCCCTTTTTGTTGTACTTTACAGTTGGGCTTGTATTTCCGGCCCCTTTTACTTTCAGCACAACTTGTATAGTTTTTACTTAGTGTTTACTTTTCCGCTTGCTTACTCTGTGGTGCTTGTTTACTTTTCAAAGGCAATGCCTTCCCTTTTTGTTGGGATTTACGCCTTGGTGCTAGTTGCCAGCCCCTGGCCTATGGAAGGCGGGCTTGGGGTAGTCACGGCACGGGCCCCGAGGACGGGTCGTGACAAATTGGTATCAGAGGTGGTCGGTTTTACCGCAGACTCTGATCTTTCTTCTATGTGAAGCAATAGTGTTTAGCGTATTGAGTGTGGTTATCAGTCCAGGGAGTCCAGGGTTGGTGCGGCGGCCGACGTATCCATACACCAGAACGCTGACTTCTGATTTCCGACTTAATGCACGAAAACATTGATTGCATGTGTGTTTCAAGTTTTCTTTGTGATTACTTGTGTCAGCTCACCAGGTATACTGTTCTGACCGTGGCATACTTGTTTCCTTTTCAGGATGGCACGACGACAACAGCCAGCTAGGGTTCCTAGAGTAGTGCGCGACGACAGCCCACCGAGCGACGAGGCCTCAGTACAGGGCCCGTTGACAGCAGAGGCACCGGCGGTACCTTTACCCGCCGAGCCCCCGATGCCTCCAGCACTGGCAGCTGACGACGCACGACGCCTCGAAGCTCTGCACGAGTTCCAGCGCCAGTGACCACCCAGGTTCCGTGGGGAGTCGGACCCCTAGGCAGCCGAGGACTGGCTGGAGGCGGTCGTCCGAGTTTTCAGGCTAGTGAGGACACCTGCAGACCTCATGGTGATCCTCGCGGCGAGCCTACTACACGCAGCAGTCGGACGCTGGTAGAGCCTGATGCTCCAGGTACACGATGAGGACACCCTCATCTGGACGGACCTCGAGAGCCTCTTCCGCTCAGAGTTCGTCCCGGCCACCCTCCATGCGGTGCGAATCCAGGAGCTTCTTTAGCTGCGGCAGGGCAGCTTGACGGTCGCTCAGTACGCGGCGAGGTTCACCGACCTTTCTCGGTACTCGACAGACATGGTACGGGACCCCTTCTTCCGGGCCCGGACCTTAGAGCAGGGATTGAGACACGAGATCAGGGCATCGCTGATCTCCCTCAGCATCCCGACCCAGGCAGGAGTACTGGAGCGATCCCTCCTGATCGAGAGCTTCCTGGCTGAGTCCACAGCGAGACCTACCGCCGGGCGGCAGATAGCGGAGTCTTCGGCAGCTGGTAGCCGGCGGATGACTCAGGGTTCCAGGCGGACCAGACCTTCTGGCAGGCGACCTCGGGACACTGGCTCAGCAGTGCAGGGCACCCAGCCCGGACCCAGCCTTCCGAGAGGCAGACAGTGCTACGAGTGCATCGGGCAGGGCCACATGGCTCGTGACTGCCCGACCCGTCGTACCGAGGGGCAGCCGACGGTGGAGGGACCACCCAGGCAGAGGCAGAGGGTCGAACGTGGTGGTCCGCAGGGAGGAGGCGGACGAGGTAGATGAGCTGGCCGAGCAGCAGATGGTGGGCGACGCTTTGAGTCTCTGCCACCACCACCACCAGGAGGCCCTCCCCGACCACAGGGAGCTGGCGGGCAGAGACAGGCTCAGCTCCAGGCAGCGGAGGCCTACGACCACGGCGCGCCAGAGATGATTTGAGGTACGATCTGTGTCTATTCCACCCTTGCTGCAGTTCTGATAGACACAAGAGCGAGCCAATCTTTCATAGACACTGCCCTTGTTCGGAGCTCGGAGATTCCGACGGAGCCGTTGGCTCGATCCTTACGGCTAGAGACTCCTACGGGAGCAGACTCGACGATCACGCACTGGTGCCGGCAGTGTGAGATTACTCTAGGATGCGAGAGCTTCGGCTGGGATCTTCTTGTAGCAGCGTCGAGGCCTTACGACATCATCTTGGGCATGGATTGGTTATCTACGGTCCATGCTCAGATTGACTGCATTAGGCGCAAGGTGCGATGTGTGCGCACCGATGGAAGCAGGTTCACCTTCACCGGCGAGAAGGGAGCCTTAGCAGCGCAGGATGGACTCACACAGAGGAGAGGTCAGCCCATCACTCATCAGTTGGCTAGCCTCATCCTGGGAGCAATTGACGTGCGGAGTCCCAGTTTTCCTGCAGTGGTGGATCAGTACGCGGACGTCTTTCCCGACGACGTTCCAGGACTACCTCCTCACAGAGAGGTAGACTTTTATATTGACCTGTACCCCGGGACAGCTCCGATATCCACTCCAGCATATCGGATGGCCCCCGGTGAGCTTCGGGAGCTGCGGGTACAGTTGGAGGACTTGCAGGGAAAGGGGTTCATCCGACCCAGTGTTTCGCCCTGGGATTCCCCGATTTTGTTCGCCAAGAAGGCAGACGGGAGCTTACGACTGTGTGTCGATTATCGTCGCCTGAATCAGGTGACAGTGAGGAACAAGTATCCGCTACCCAGGATTGATGACCTCTTCGACCAGCTCAAGGGAGCACAGTGGTTCTCGAAGATAGACCTCAGGTCAGGCTATCATCAGCTTAGAGTTCGAGACGAGGATGTGCAGAAGACGGCCTTCAGGTGTCGGTATGGCCACTATGAGTTTTTGGTTATGCCTTTCGGCGTGACCAACACTCCAGCAGTGTTCATGAGCCTCATGAACAGGATCTTCCAGCCATACCTCGATCGATTTGTCGTGGTCTTCATCGACGACATTTTGGTGTACTCGACGACGGAGGAGGAGCACGCCTACCACCTGCGTGTTGTACTAGACACACTCCGAGAGCACCAGCTTTATGGCAAGCTCTCGAAGTGTCAGTTCTGGTTACGTGAGGTCCACTTCTTGGGGCACGTCATTTCTGAGGCGGGAGTTGCGGTGGATCCCGCGAAGATCGAGGCAGTGCTAGCTTGGGAGCCACCCAAGAGTGTGACAGAGGTGCGATGTTTCTTGGGCCTAGCCGGATACTATCGGAGATTTGTGCCGGACTTCTCCAGAGTTGCGGCTCCACTCTCAGCATTGACGAAGAAGGGGAAACCCTTCATGTGGTCAGACAGATGTCAGCAGAGCTTCCAGGAGCTGAGGCAGAGGTTGACTAGCGCACCGATCATGAGGTTGCCTGAGGAGGGAGTTGGATACGTAGTCTACTGCGATGCATCAGGGACCGGACTCGGGTGTGTCCTGATGCAGGAGCGGGCCGTGATTGCCTATAGATCATGTCAGTTGAGGCCGCATGAGCAGAACTACGCTACCCATGACTTGGAGTTGGCAGCAGTGGTCTTTTCCCTGAAGACATGGTGACACTATCTGATGGGCGAGCGCTTCACAGTCTTTTCTGACAACCAGAGTCTCAGGTACATCTTCTCTCAGAAGGACCTGAACCTGAGACAGCGGTGATGGCTCGAGTTCCTCCAGGACTATGACTTTGAGATATTCTATACTCCTGGGAAGGGGAACGTGGTGGCTGATGACCTCAGTAGGAGGACGGGCATCCAGCTACTTGAGGAGGCGACAGAGCAGCTAGCCACTTTGCAGATATCCTTCGTGGATAGAGACGGAGCAGCCTTCCTTCAGTCTCTCATAGTCTCTCCTCCACTTCTTTAGCGTGTCAGAGAGGCACAACATGGGGACGCTGACTGTGAGACACGGCGTGCACAGATATCCTCGGGACAGGCACCTGATGGTTTCTCCCTTGGAGCAGAGCACGATGTCCTTTTCAGAGGACGTACCTTGGTACCAGTCGCTTTACGAGAGGAGGTGCTGAGAGAGTTTCACACTTCTCCTTTGGCGGTACATCCTGGAGTGGCGAAGATGTACCAGGATCTCAGACGACAGCACTGGTGGCCGGGCATGAAGAAGGCTGTGGCAGGGTTCGTTTCACAGTGCCTCACCTGCCAGCAGGTGAAGGCAGAGCATCAGGTACCAGCAGGTTTGGTACAGCCCTTGGAGGTCCCGGAGTGGAAGTGGGACGGGATATCTATGGACTTCGTGACTGGACTTCCACGCACTTCCAGAGGTCACGATTCCATTTGGGTGATTGTTGACCGACTCACCAAGTCGGCACACTTCTTACCCATCCGAGAGCAGGGCTCAGTGGAGAGCTTGGGGCGTCTCTACGTTCAGGAGATTGTATGAATTCATGGTGTGCCATCGACTATAGTCTCCGATCGGGACGCTCGTTTTACTTCCCGGCTTTGGAAGGGGTTGCAGGAGGCGTTCGGGACACGGCTACGTCTGAGCACCGCCTTTCACCCTCAGACGGATGGTCAGACGGAGAGGACCATTCAGACTCTCGAGGACATGCTCCGCGCATGTGTCCTCGACTTTGGTCGCAGCTGGGAGGACCACCTACCCTTGGTGGATTTCGCGTACAACAACAGCTACCACTCCACCATCGGGATGGCAGCCTATGAGGCGTTGTACGGCAGGCCTTGCAGATCTCCTTTGTGCTGGACAGACCCTGGAGAGTCAGCACTTGTGGGACCAGAGATGGTCCGGGCCACGACAGAGAAGGTCCAGGTCATCCAGGAGCGGATGAGGACAGCACAGAGCCGGCAGAAGTCATATGCTGACAGGAGGCGGAGGCCACTAGAGTTCGAGGATGGCGACCACGTCTTCTTGCGTGTCTCACCTCGACGTGGTTTGCGGACATTTGGCCGAGGCGGCAAGTTGTCTCCACGCTTCATCGGGCCTTTCCAGGTCCTCAGCAGGATTGGCGAGGTGGCTTATCGCCTGGCTCTGCCACCTCAGTTGCACCGGGTGCACGACGTCTTCCACGTATCCCAGCTGAGGAGATACTTTCATGACCCAACGCACATCATTGACTATGGGGAGCTAGACATGGATGATGGGGCGACTTTTGCAGAGGTCCCAGTGGAGATAGAGGATCGACAGGAGCGGGTCCTACGTGGGCGATCGATTCCTCTTGTGCGCATCAGATGGCAGCACGGGAACCTCCAGGAGAGCACTTGGGAGCGGGAGGCTCAGATGCGTGCTCAGTACCCACATTTGTTCCCCTAGTTTTTGATGTATCTTTACGGGGACGTAAAGTCCTGAGGTGGGAGTAATGTAAAGACCTGTAAATTTCAAGGAAATTTTTTTCTTAATTTTCTTTGGAATTTTACAAGAGCGCAGTTTCTGACGGCACCTGATTCCGAGGCCCGGTGTGCCCGAAATCATTTTCCGAAGTTTGGCTCGGGTACGTTCAGTGAACGGACGAGCGGGTTTTTTCTAACTTTGAAACCAGTGCCCGGAATCGAATTCTGAGGGCACCGATGAAATCGCAGCGCCGGTATTCGCTTAGAAACGCATCTTTCGGAGTTGCGTTTTCTCGGGTGTGGTTTTTATTTTTCGGGCTTAAAGTTAAGAAATAAAATAATTTTGCGACAACTTTATTTTATTTCACTTAAGCCACTTGGAAGCCACTTGAAGCCACTTAAAGGCGGCTTGAACTGAGTTGAACTGGATAGGATGCTATCCAGAAATATCCTACCCCCTTGGTAGGATATTTGTGAGGTGGGGCCCGCACGAGCCCCACCGTTTCTTTCCGCTAAGAAACGCACCGGTGAAAACCCATCTTAATGAAAGTCAACCGACGCGTTTTCTAAATTCTTAACAGACCATTTAAATGGGCTGTTTCTTTCGTGAATTAAATGTGCTGTTTCTTTCGTGAATTAAATGGCCTGATTCTTTCGTTGAATTAATTCAACGAATTGATGGATCGTTTCTTAACCAGTTTTTCAAATTCGTTGGCGTAATAATAAAATAAGTCCAACGCTCGACCTCTGGTTATTTGCGCTTTGAGAAGATTTGAGAGGACCCTCGTATCTTCTTCTCCCTCGCGAAGAACGCGAAGAACACGAAGAACGCGAAGAACGCAAAGAACGCTGAACCCGGAAATTGACGACTCTTCCGTCCGGGACGTTCTTCCATGCTCCGATCTGCAATCACCGACCATTTGAGGTGAGTGATCTCGGAATTCCTCTCAAGTTCTTTTCTTTTGGTTTTAAACGAAACACGGATTTAAATATTAATAATTTAAAATCTGATGTTCTTGGTTCGTTGAGCTCGCCGACTCAACACCGGATTCCGCGACGACGCGACGCCTCCCCGCGACGACGCGACGATCCCTCTCTTCCACGACGATCCTTTCTGCAGAGAACGCCCGCACGCGACGATCGACGAGGTAGGGATTTTTATATTATGGGAATTACCCCCCCCCCCCTTTTTAATTTATTCCCGTCATAATTTCTTTAAAGAAATTAAAGAACCGTTTTGTGAACAATTTCTAATCTTATTAAAAATTGTTGTTTCCTGTGTGGAATAAATTTCTCCCGGTTGTTTATCTCTAACGCGGAGGGTGCGGGCCAAACAAACACGGCCCGACGACCCTCCGCCGTTCTTCATTTTGTGCGGTTTTGACGGACGACGACGGAACGTACCGCAGCGGATGTTTGACGATCCCGCAGTAAAGAACGGATCCCGGGAGGAGCAACGGCGCAGACGGGTTGGTTCGTACACGAGACCAACCGGGCCCTCGGAGCGGAAACACTCATATCTTGAGCTAAGGACGTCCGATTGACGTGCCGTCAGCTTTGTTGAATTTCTCTAAGTGAGACGGATCTTTTGGTATACTCCACCCGAGGTTCGGACACAGGTGGAGTGCGGTCGGGTTGGTTTTGCCTTAAAAACCAACCGGGCCCCTGGGACGAAAATGCCAATATCTCTCAGACCGGGCGTCCGATTGACGCGCCGTCTGCGACGTTGAGTTCCTGTTGGCGATACAGAACTTTTGGATACATCAACTTCAGACTTCGTGATAGTTGATGTATCAGCCTCTCGGCTCGTGGAGCGGACCCTCCCGAACGAGCTTGCTGTGTGCGGGAACCCTAGGCTGGCTGCGACTGCTACTTCGACAGCGACGACCGTGCAGAGATCCTCAGTGGACTGCGGCGACGACTGTGCAGAGATCCTCCGTGGACTCCAACGACGACCATGCAGAGATCCTCAGTGGACTGCGGCGATGACTGTGCAGAGATCCTCCGTGGACTCCGACGACTACTGCACTCAGTGATCCTACGTGGATCAGTGCTACAGGTACTGCGTGGGCCCGGTCCTGTGTGGGCCCGATCCTGTGTGGGTCCGATCCTGCGTGGGTCAGCGCTCAGCGGTTCTGTGTTTGCCAGCGCCTACAGGTCCTGCGTGGGCCCGGTCCTGTGTGGGCCCGATCCTGTGTGGGTCCGATCCTGTTGGGTCACTGCAAGGTTAGTACCTATCGATCCTTCGTGGGTCCGACGACTTAGATGGTTCAGTGATCATCTTTATCGTCATCCGAAGAAGTATACATGTGTGAGCTGAATCTTGTGTTTCTCTCCTTTGTGGATTGTGTTGAGCTATCCTGTGTGGATTTACTGTTTACTCTCCTTTGTGGATTGTGTTGTTCTATCCTGTGTGGGTATGCGTTTTGCTTTCCTGTGTGGACTGGGTTGTGCTAGGGCTCGGACGTTGGAGCCGATCGGGGAATTGATGACTTAGGTATATGTATGGGCATATACCTAAGCCGTGTCAGATGTTACTTCGTGATTTATCCTTTGTGGATTTCGGGAGACCTTCGGGGGTCTCGGGGTCCCTACTGAGTAGCTTACACTCACCCCTGCACGGGCTATGCCCGCACTTCGTGGTGTTGGTTGTAGACGACGGACAACGCTGATCGTGGAGGAGGCGTGCGGAGCAGGACACTACCTGGAGGTGGACCACTGGGCGGGACGTACTCGGAGCGGTTAGGTGGACCCTAGGAGTAGTGGAGGCTACCTGTTCCCACCCTTTAGGTGGGACTTCCAGAGGACGGCTCGACGCTGCAGTTTTTCCTTTCAGTTGCTGTTTTTCCCTTTTTGTTGCACTTTACAGTTGGGCTTGTATTTCCGGCCCCTTTTACTTTCAGCACAGCTTGTACAGTTTTTACTTAGTGTTTACTTTTCCTCTTGCTTACTCTGAGGTGCTTGTTTACTTTTCAAAGGCAATGCCTTCCCTTTTTGTTGGGATTTACGGCTTGGTTCTAGTCGCCAGCCCCTGGCCTATGGAAGGCGGGCTTGGGGTAGTCACGGCACGGGCCCCAAAGACGGGTCGTGACACGGTGCTCAAAAACGAATTCCGAGGGCACCAATGGATTTGCAGCGTCAGTAATTGCTTAAGAAGATCTTTTTCGGAGTTGCGTTTTCACGGGAGGAGTTGTTAAAATTTTGTGGAAGATAAAATAAAAATTGAGTTACAATTTTTATTTCATTAAAGTAGTTATATCCTTTGAATGGAAGTTAGGGACCTACCCATGAGAGGTTAAGAGGGTGGTGGGGCCCACACGAGACCCTAACCCCCCTGATCTTCCCATAACCCCCTTGACCTCCCATAACTCACCGCCCACTTTAATATTGTAAATTAAATATAACTTAAGTGACTCCTCTCCTCCTCACCTCCCACATTAATTCATGCCACCTAAACAATAATTAATTTGATAACTCAAGATCAATTAATTAAGTGTGTTGGTTTTGAATTTTGTAATTTTGAATTCATGGCATGGGTAAATAAAATAAGGTGGAGCCCTATTTTATTTTGGTTAGAAATGTTGTGTTAAGAGAAAGGGAAGACATCATTTGAGTTTTGAAGAACTTCCTCCTCCGAAGAAGAATGCTTCATCACCTTTGTTGAAGAACGTGAAGAACCCCGAAGCTTAGACGAAGAACTCTATCTCATCTTGCATCTTCTCTCCATATCGAAGGAAGCGAGACGCTGCATTCTTCATCGGGCGATCACCGACGACGTGCCTTCTCCTCTTCTTCCTCCGCGTCAAGGGAGGAGACACCACCGGGGGTAACGTCGCCATTGACGACGAATCACCCTCCGACATCAACAGAATCAGCACCGATCCTCCGCGACGTCCAATCACCGTGATGCTTGCCTCTTCCGCGGCTCGATGACGTGTGACGTCTTTGCAAAGTAGGGGTTTGGTTTTCATGTTGTGAATAATTTTAGATGTTCTTCTATATCAACGACTAACTGTTATCAAAATAACAGAGGAGGTAGGACCGCACAAAAATGGATGAACCTCCTCCCCTTTTATTTTTTTTGGTTATCTACGTGTCTTGAAATGGAAGCGACGCAGTGTCGTCACACTGTGCGGGAATTTAGAGAATCACTACGAAGAAGCGTGGCGTCGTCGCGCCCCGCCTTTGAGGTCGTACGAATCCACGGTCAAAGTCGGGCTGTGGAGAAGGGGCGCAGCGCCATCGCGCCGCTCCGAAAAACCATGAAGACAGCGCATTTTGAACTTTGAGTGCGGATCGACGGGCGACGACAAATCGGGCCGAAATGGCGTTTGAATTCCTTCGCATTAAAGATCGGGTCCCGGGAGGACTGTTGGTGAAGGCGGCAGGCGAAACGGACCACCAGAGCGCGTCCGGTGGTACGCAAAAGGCGGCGGTGGTGGCGGCACGCCACCGGAGCAAACCACCGCAGCTGAGCCGCGGTGGTGGGACGTGAACCAGAACGGCCGGGCCGTTCCGGGTTTTAGGCGGTGCAGCTTTAAGCCATACCAGGTTGACAACCGGAGGGGGTTTGTAACCCACCGCACCCGTCGCGCCGCACTAGCGCGAGGCCAGCCGGCCGCGTCCTGCTGGGCCGGAGCCGTACCTGGTTCGGGTCGACCCGGTTCGGCTGACCCGGGGGGGTTGGGTCGGGCCGGGCCGGGCCCAGACCCCCGTTTTCAGACCTCTTCGGTCTTTCGCCCATAATGTGGACTACGGACCTCCAATCGACGCAAAATCCATTGAGATTCGATCCTTGGATCGAGATGGTCGTTTTGGTATATTACACTCAAGGTTTCGGAGAACTTTGGGTTCGGCCGGGTTGGTTCGGATACGAAACCAACCGGGCCCTCGGAGCGGAAACGCTTATATCTTGAGTTCCGGACGTCCGATTGACGTGCCGTCGACTTTGTTGGTTTCCTCTTGACGAGACGGAACTTTTGGCTTACTCCGCTCGAAGTTTGGATGTCGTCAGAGTGCGGTGGGGTTGGTTCGCTCACGAAACCAACCGGGCCCCTGGAACGAAAAAGCCAATAACTCACAGACCGGGCGTCCGATTGACGCGCCGTCTATCTCGTTGAATTCCTCTTGATGATACAGAACTTTTGGCATACTTCCCCTGAGTTTTGGATGCAGTTGGAGTATGGCCGGGTTGGATTGTACCTGAAATCCAACCGGGCCCCTTGAACGGAAAAGCTGATATCTTTCAGACAAGACGTTCGTTTGACGAACCGTAAGCGGTGTTGGTGATCACATTGAGAAACGGTCCCTATAGGTATACCCTATGACAGTTCGGGGTGCAGTTGAGATATGGCCGGGTTGGTTCGCACACGAAACCAACCGGGCCCCTGGGATGAAAAGGCTAATAACTCATAGACCGGGCGTCTGATTGACGTTCCGTCTATTGCGTTGAGACCCCTATGACGAGGCAGTCCTTTGAAATAATTCTTCGTGGGACTTTTGATACTTGGATTTTCGACCTATAGCTCATGGATCAGAACCTCTCGGAGAAGAGCATACATAGTACGGAGACCGGGTAGCTGGCTGTGACCGATGACTGCTTGTCCGATTCGATTCGGAGTGACTAGCATAGCCCAGTGGAGAGGACTACTTTGTGAGGTGGCAAACCCATGGCGGAGGAGCACTATTGTGTGAGGTGGCAGACCCGTGGTACTCGACAGGAGGAGTACCTCTGTAGGCTATGAGGGGGAGCACTACTGTGTGAGGTGGCAAACTCATGGCGGAGGAGCACTACTGTGTGGGGTGGAAGACTCATGGTACTCGACAGGAGGAGTACCTCAGTAGTCTTAGGTTAGTGAGCAGTACCTCGGAGTCGTGACAGGACCACTGTACACTCCAGAGACGGGGCTCTTCAGCAGTTACGGTTTCGATAATGAAAATCCTGGTTTGAGCTGAATCTTTGACCTTTGTGTTTACCTCATGATTGAGAAAGGTCACTTGATAACTTAGGTATATGTATGAGCATATACCTAGGTAGTGGTTATCTGATGATTTCATATTCTTGTGTTTCCTCATGATTGAGAAGGGTTACTTGATAACATAAGTATATGTATGGTCATATACCTAAGTAGAGGTTATCTGTTGAGATCTTCTTTGTGGTTATCCTTGTTGGTTTTAGTGAGACCTTGAGGGTCTCGGGGTCCCTACTGAGTATTGTTATACTCACCCCTGCAAGGGCTATGCCCGCACCTCGTTGTGTTGGTTGCAGATGACAGACAATTCTAACGGAGGCCGAGTGTTCGAGGACTGGACGGTACTCGAAGGTGGACCAGCCGATGAGTCAGTATCCAGAGGTGGACTTCACGGTGAGATGACACTCGGAGGGGGTTGACGAGAGAGAGCATTGAGGAGCTGCTCTATCTGTACATACCCTTCTGGTAGGATCCGTGGTGGACGATCCAGGAGCTGCGCCATCTGTACCTACCCTTAAGGTAGGATCCGAGGAGGACGTCCCAGGAGCCGCTTCCGTTCTTCCAGCTGTTTTCTTTTTCTGTTGTACTTTTGTTCAGTTGTAGTTGTACTTTCAGTTGGGTTTGTATTCTGGACCATTTACTTTTCAGCACTTCTCTTTGTACTTAGTGTTTTACTTCCGCTTGTACTCTGTGGTGTTTTGTTTACTTTTATAAAGTCAATGCCTTCCCAATTATCGGGATTTACGCCTTTGGTGCTAGTCACCAGCCCCTGGCCTATGGAAGGCGGGCTTGGGGTAGTCACAGCACGAGCCCTGAGGACGGGTCATAACTTATTTGGTGCTATTATTTGGAGAAATTATTTGGCTCTATTATTTGGCGCTATTATTTGGTGCTATTATATTTGGCGCTATTATATGTCGCTATAATTTGGCGCTATTATATGCCGCTATTATATGACGCTATTATATAGCACTATTATATAGCGCGAATATTTGGCTCTATTATATGGCCCTATTATTTGGCCCTATTAAATAGCGATATGAATATATTGGCGATATTATTGGCTCTATATGTTGGCGCTATTATTTTGCACTATTATATTTGGCACTATTATATAGCGCTATTATTTGGTGTTATTATATGGCGCTATTATATGGCGCTATTACATGGCGCCAATATTTGGAACTATTATATGACGCTATTATTTGGGGCTATTAAATGGCGCTGTGAATATATTGGTGCTATTATTGGTGCTATAAAATGGCGCTATAGTTGGTGCTATTATTTGTGCTGTTATGGGCCCTTTTATTGGCACTTTTATTGAATATTTAAATATTGGTGCTATTATTTGGCACAAAATAATAGCGACACATATTGGCGCCAAATATTGGCGTGATTATTGGTGCCATAACTTGATTCTATTATTGGCGCTATTATTTGGCACTATTATGAATATTTGGCGCCAAAAAATATTTGGCGCAATTATATGGCGCTATTATTTGGCGCATTTATTTGGTGCAGTTATTTGGCGCAATTATTTGGCGCAATATATTCGCACTATTTATATATTTTGTGCCAAAAAATATTTGGCGCTATTATTTGGCGCTTTTATTAGGTGCATTTATTTGGCACAATTATTTGGCGCAATTATTTGGTGCAATTGTTTGGTGCAATTATTTGGCGCTATTATTTTTGCGCTATAACTTTATTGGCGCTATTATGAATAAATGGAGCTATGAATATATTGGCTCTATTATTGGTGCTATTATTGGCACAATTATGAATATATTGGCGCTATTATTTGGCGATATTATATATTGGCGCTATTATTTGGCGCTATGAATATATTGGCGCTATTATTGGTGCTATTATTTGGGGCCATTATTGGTGCTATTATTTGGCACTATTTTTTGGCGCTATTATGAATACTTGGCGCCAGAAAATATTTGGCGCTATTATATAGTGCTATTATTTGGTGGTATTATTTGGCGCAGTTATTTGGCCCAGTTATTTCGCGCAAATATTTGGCGCAATTATTTGGCACTATTATTTGGCACTATTATTAGACACAATTATTGGGTGCTATTAATATATTTGTGCTATTATGAATATTTGGCGCCATTAATGAATGTTAAAATATTGGGGCTATTATTCGGATCAAAATAATAATGCCAAATATTGGCGCGATTATTGGCGCCATAATTTGACGCTATTATTGGTGCTATTATTTGGTGCTATTATTTGGCTCTATTATTTGTCACTATTATGAACATTTGGTGCCAAACAATATT
This sequence comes from Viscum album, assembly GCA_963277665.1. Taxonomy (NCBI): domain Eukaryota; kingdom Viridiplantae; phylum Streptophyta; class Magnoliopsida; order Santalales; family Viscaceae; genus Viscum; species Viscum album. Next base: position 904,020,613 of record OY728127.1, read on the forward strand.
TGGAGCTATTATATTGCCCTATTATTTGGTGCTATTATTAGGTGCAATTATTTGGCGCAATTATTTGGCGTAATTATTTTGGGCAATATATTGGCGCTATTTATATATGTTGCGCCAAAAAATATTTGGTGCCATTATATGGAGTTATTATTTGGCATTGTTATTAGGCGCAATTAATATGCGCAATTATTTGGCGCAATTATTTGGCACTATTATTAGGCGCAATTATTTTGTGCTATAAATATATTGGTGCTATTATGAATAAATGGCTCTATGAATATATTGGCGCTATTATGAATAAATGGCGCTATGAATATATTGGCGCTATTATTGGTACTATTATGATTATATTGGTGCTATTATTTGGGGCTATTATATATTGGCGCTATTATGAATATATTGGCGCTATTATTTGGCGTTATGAATATATTGGTGCTATTATTGGCGCTATTATTGGTGCTATTATATGACGCTATTTTTTGGCACTATTTTTGGCGCTATTATGAATATTTGGTGCCAAAAAATATTTGGCACTATTATATGGCGCAATTATTTGGCTCTATTATTTGACGCTATTATTAGGCGCAATTATTTGCTGCTATTAATATATTGGCGCTATTATGAATATTTGGTTATATTAATTAATGTGAAAATATTGGGGCTATTTTTTGGCACTATTATTTGGCGCGAAATAATATTTGGCGCTATTATTTGGAGCTATTATTGGCGCTATTAAAATATCGGCGCTATTAAAATATTGGCGCCAAATAATAGCACCAATATATAATAGCACCAAATAATACTGCCAATATATTCATAATAATGCCAATAATAGCGCCAATAATAGCGCCAATATATTCATGGCGCCATTTATTCATAATAGGGCCAATATATTTATAGCGCAAAATAATTGCGCCTCATAATAGTGCCAAATATTAGCACCAAATAATTGCGCCAAATAATTGCGCCAATTAATTGCGCCAAATAAGTTCGCCAAATAAGAGTGCAAAATAATTGCGCCTAATAACATCGCCAAATAATAGCGCCATATAATAGCGCCATATATTTTTTGGCGCAAAATATATAAATAGCACCAAATAATTGGGCCAAATAATTGTGCCAAATAATTGCGCCAAATAATTGCGCCTAATAATAACGCTATATAATAGCGCCAAAAATTTTTGGCGCCAAATATACATAATAGCTTCAAATAATAGCACCAAATAATAGCACCAATAATAGCGTCAAATTATTGCGCCAATAATCACGCCAATATTTGGTGCTATTATTTTGCGCCAAATAATAGCGCCAATATTTAAACATTCAATAATAGCGCCAATAAAAGCACCAATAACAGCACCAATAATAGCACTGATATATTCATAGAAGCATTTAATAGCGCTAAAAAATAGCGCCATATAATAGTGCCAAATATTAGCACCATATAATAGCGCCACATAATAGCGTCAAATCATAGCGCCATATAATAGCGCCAAATATAATAGCGCCAAATAATAGCGCCAATATATAGGACCAATAATAGCGCCAATATATTCATAGCGCCATTTAATAGGGCCAAATAATAGCGCCATATAATAACGCCAAATATTAGTGCCATATAATACTTCCAAATATTAGCGCCATATAATAGGGCCAAATATAATAGCGCCAAATAATATCGCCACATAATAGCACCAAATATTTGGCGCCAAATATTAATAATATTGCCAAATAATAGCACCAATAGTAGCGCCAAATAATATACCCAAATATTCATAATAGCGCCAAATATTTGGCGCCATTTATTCATAGTAGCGCCAAATATTTTTTGGCACCAAATATTCATAACATCGCCAAATAATAGTTCCAATATATTACCATTCAATAATAGCACCAAATATTCATAATAGCACCAATATTTTAACATTCAATATATTTGCAGTGTTATTTTAACATTCAATATAGTAGCGCCTAATATATTTTCAGTGTTATTTTAATATTCATAATAGCGCCCATATTTTAATAGCACCGATATTTTAATAGCGCCAAATAATAGCGCCAAATATTATTTGACGCCAGATAATACCGCCAAATAATAGCGCCAAAAAATAGCGCAAATATTTTAACATTAATTAATAGCCCCAAATATTCATAATAGCGCCCATATATTAATAGCAGCAAATAATTGCGCCTAATAATTGCGCCAAATAATAGCGCCAAATAACTACGCCAAATATTTGTGCTAAATAACTGCGCCAAATAATAGCACCATATAATAGTGCATAATATTTTTTGGCGCCAAATATTCACAATAGCGCCAAAAAATAGTGCCAATAATAGTGCCAAATAATAGCGCCAATAATATTGCCAATATATTCATAGCACCAAATAATAGTGCCAATATATTCATAATAGCGCCAATATATAATAGCGCAAATAATAGCACAACTATATTTATAATAGTGCCAATAATAGCGCCATTATATTCATAATTGTGCCAATAATAGCGCCAATAATACGCTAATATATTCATAGCGCCATTTATTCATAATAGCGCCAATATATCTATAGCGCAAAATAATTGCGCCTAATAATAGCGCCAAATAATAGAGCCAAATAATTGCGCCAAATAATTGCGCCATATAATAGCGCCATATAATAGCGCTAAATATTTTTTGGCGCAAAATATATAAATAGCGCCAATATATTGCGCCAAATAATTTTGACAAATAATTGCGCCTAATAATAGCGCCAAATATTTTTTGGCACCAACTGATCATAATAGCGCCCAATAATAGTGCCAAATAATAGCGCCAAATAATAGCGCCATATAATAGCGCTAAATATTTTTTGGCTCCAAATATTAATAATACTGCCAAAAATAGTATCATATAATAGCGACAATAATAGAACCAAATAATAGCGCCAATAATAGCGCCAATATATTCATAGCGCCAATATATTCATAATAACGCCAATATATAATAGCGCCAAATAATAGCGCCTGTATATTCATAATAGTGTCAATATTAGCGCCAATATATTCATAGCGCCATTTATTCATAATAGCACCAATATATTTATAGCGCAAAATAATTGCACTTAATAATAGCCCCAAATAATTGTGCCAAATAATTGTGCCAAATAAGTGCACCAAATAACATCCCCAATATTTTAACGTTCATTAATAGCGCCAAATATTCATAATAGCGCCAATATATTAATAGCACCAAATAATTGCGCCTAACAATAGCGGCAAATAATTGCGCCAAATAATTGCGCCAAATATGTGTGCAAATAACTGCGCCAAATAATATCACAAATTAATACTGCTAAATAATAGCGCCATATAATAGTGCCAAATATTTTTTGAAGCTACATATTCATAATAGTGCCAAAAAATAGCGCCAAATAATAGCGCCAATAATAGCGCCAAATAATAGCGCTGATAACAGCTCCAATATATTTATAACGCCAAATAATAGCGCCAATATATTCATAATGGCGCTAATATATATTAGCGCCAAATAATAGCACCAATATATTCATAATAGTGCCAATATATAATTGTGCCAAATAACAGCGCTAAATAATAGCACCATATAATAGCGCCGAATATTTTTTGGCGCAAAATATATAAATAGCGCCAATATATTGTGCCAAATAATTATGCTAAATAATTGCGCCTAAGAATAGCTCAAATAATAGCGCCATATAATAGCGCCAAATATTTTTTGGTGCCAAATATTCATAATAGCGCCAAATAATAGAGCCAATAACAGCATCAAATTATGGCGCCAATATTTGAGGCCAATATTTGGCGCTATTATTTTGCTCCAAATAATAGCGCCAATATTTAAACATTCAATAATAGTTCCAATAAAAGTGCCAATAACAGAACCAATAATAGCGCCAATAATAGCGCCACAATATAGCGCCAATATATTCAAAGCGCCATTTAATAGCGCTAAATAATAACGCCATATAATAGCACCAAATATTAGTTCCATATAATAGCGCCATATAAGAGCGCTAAATAATAGGGCCATATAGTACCGCAAAATATAATAGCGCCAAATAATAGCACCAATAATATTGCCAATATATTCATAGCGCCATTTAATAGGGCCAAATAATAGCACCATATAATAACGCCAAATATTAGCGCCATATAATAGCGCGATATAATAGCACCATATAATATTGCCAAATAATAGCATGATATAATAGCGCAAAATATAATAGTGCCAAATAATAGCACCAAATAATCTCGCCGAATAATAGCACCAAATATTTGGTGCCAAATATTCATAATAGCGCCAAATAATAGCGCAAATAATGGTGCCAAATAATAGAGCCAAATATTCATAATAGCGCCAAATATTTGGCGCTATATATTCATAGTATCACCAAATATTTTTTGGCTCCAAATATTCATAATAGCAACAAATTATAGCTCCAATAAAAGCCCCAAATAAGAGCGCCAATATTTGGCACCAATAATATTTGGCGCCATTATTTGGCGCCAAATAATAGCGCTAATATTTCACTATTCAATATATTTTTAGTGTTATTTTAACATTCATTATAATAGTGCCAAATATATTTTCAGTGCTATTTTAATATTCATAATTGCACCAATATTTTAATAACACCAATAATAGTGCCAAATAATAGCACCAAATATTATTTGGCACCAAATAATAGCAACAAATAATAGCGCCAAAAAATAGTGACAATATTTTAACATTCATTAATAGCGTCAAATATTCATAATAGCGCCAATATATTAATAGCGGCAAATAATTGCGCCTAATAATAGCGACAAATAAGAGAGCCAAATAAGTGCGCCAAATAACTACACCAAATAACTGCGCCAAATAATAGCACCAAAATAATAGCGCTATATAATAGCGCCAAATGTTTTTTGGCGCCAAATATTCATAATAGCGCCAAAAAATAGCGTCAAAAAATAGCACCATATAATAGCGCCAATAATAGCGCCAAATAATAGCGCCAATAATAGCGCCAATATATTCATAGCACCAAATAATAGTGCCAATATATTCATAATAGAGAATATATATAATAGCTCCAGTATATTCAAAATAGTGCCAATAATAGCGCCAATAATAGCGCTAATATATTCATAGCACCATTTATTCATAATAGCGCCAATATATTTATAGCAGGAATCAATTGCACGAAATAATTACGCCAAATAATTGCGCCAAATAATACTGCCAATATTTTAACATTCATTAATAGAGCCAAATATTCATAATAGCTCCAATATTTTAATAGCACAAAATAATTGCACCTAATAATAGTGCCAAAAAATAGCGCCAAATATTTGCCTCAAATATTAGCGCCAAATAACTGCGCCAAATAATAGCCCCAAATAATAGTGCCAAATAATAGCGCCAAATATTTTTTGGCACTAAATATTCATAATAGTGCCAAATAATAGCGCCAAATAATAGCGCCAATAATAGTGCCAAATAGTAGCGCCAATAATAACGCCAATATATTAATAGCGTCAAATAATAGCGCCAAATATATTCATAGCTCCATTTAATAGCGCCAAAAAATAGCGCCATATAATAGCCCCAAATATTAGCGCCATATAATAGCGCCATATAATTGCGCCATATAAAAGCTCCAAATAATAGCGCCAATATATAGTGTTGATATATTCACAGCACCATTTAATAGGGCCAAATTATAGCGCCATATAATAGCGCCAAATATTAGCACCATATAATAGCGCCACATAATAGCACCATATAATGGTGCCAAATAATAGCGTCATTTAATCGTGCCAAATATAATATCACCAAATAATAGTGCCAAATAATAGCACCAAAAAATATCACAAAATAATAGCACCAAATATTTGGCACCAAATATTCATAATAGCTCCAAATAATCGTGCCAAATAATAGCACCAAATAATAGAGTCAAATATTCATAATAGCGCCAAATATTTGGTGCCATATATTCATAGTAGTGCTAAATATTCATAATAGCACCAAATAATAGCGCCAATAATAGCACTAATATTTGGCACCAATTTTTGGCACTAATAATATTTGGTGCCAATATTTGGAACCAATAATATTTGGTGCCGATATTTGGCGCTATTATTTGGCACTAAATAATAGCACCAATATTTTAACATTCAATAATAGCGCCAAATATTCATAATAGCACCAATATTTTAACATTCAATATATTTTTAGTGTTATTTTGACACTCAATATAATAGCCCCAAATATATTTTTAGTGTTATTTTAATATTCATAATAGCACCAATATTTTAATAGCGCCAATAATAGCGCCAAATATTATTTGGCACCAAATAATAGCACCAAATAATAGTGCTAAAAAGTAGTGCCAAAAAATAGTGCCAATATTTTAACATTCATTAATAGTGCCAAACATTCATAATAGCGCCAATATATTAATAGCGGAAGATAATTGTGCTTAATAATAGCACCAAATAATTGCGCCAAATAACTGCGACAAATAACTACGCCAAATAATAGCGCCAAATAATAGCGCCATATAATAGCGCAAAAAATAGCACCAAAAAATAGTGCCATATAATAGAGCCAATAATATCACCAAATAATAGCGCCAATAATAACGCCAATATATTCACAGTGCCAAATAATAGCGCCAATATATAATCGCGCCAAATAATAGCGCCAGTATATTCATAATAGTGCAAATAATAGCGCAAATAATAGAGCCAATATATTTATAGTGCCATTTATTCATAATAGCACCAATATATTTACAGCGCCAAATAAATGCGCCTAATAATAGCACCAAATAATAGTGCCAAATAATAGCGCCTAATAATTACGCCAAATAATAGCGTCAATATTTTAACATTCATTAATAGAGCCAAATATTCATAATAGCGCAAATATATTAATAGCGCCAAATAAGTGCGCCTAATATTAGAGCCAAATAATAGCGCTAAATAATTACACCAAATATTTGCACCAAATAACTGCGCCAAATAATAGCACCAAATAATAGCGCCAAATAATAGCGCTATATAATAGTGCCAAATATTCATAATAGCGCCAAAAAATAGCGCCAATAATAGCGGCAAATAATAGTACCAATATATTCATAACGCCAAATAATAGCGTCAATATATAATAGCGCCAAATAATAGTGCCAATATATTCATAATAGTGCCAATAATAGCGCCAATATATTCATAATGCCATTTAATCATAATAGAGCCAATATATTTATAGCGCCAAATAATAGCGCCAAATAATAGTGTCAGAAAATTACGCCAAATAATTGCGCCTAATAACAGCGCCAAATAATTGCCCCATATAATAGCGCCAAATATTTTTTGGCACAAAATATATAAATAGCGCCAATATATTCTGCCAAATAATTTTGCCAAATAATTGCGCCAAATAATCACGCCAATATATAGTGCCAATAATAGGGCCAATATATTCATAGTGCAATTTAATAGGGCCAAATAATAGCGACATTTAATAGCGCCAAATATTAGCGCCATATAATAGCGTCATATAATAGTGCCAAATAATAGCGCCATATAATAGCGCCAAATATAATAGCGGCAAATAATAGCGCCAAATAATAGCGCCAAATAATATCTTCAAATAATAGTACCAAATATTTGGCGCCAAATATTTATAATAGCGCCAATAATAGCGCCAAATAATAGAGCCAAATATTTATAATAGCTCCAAATATTTGGCGCCTTATATTCATAGTAGCGCCAAATATTTTTTGGCGCAAAATATTCTTAATAGCGCCAAATAATAGCGCTAAATTATAGCACCAATAAGATCGCCAAATAATAGCGCCAATATTTGGCGCCAATATTTGGCGGCAATATTTGGCACTAATAATATTTGGCGCCAATATTTGGTGCCAATATTTGGCGATATTATTTGGCGCCAAATACTAGATTTAATATTTTAACATTCAATAATAGCGCCAAATATTCATAATAACGCCATTATTTTAACATTCAATATATTTTCAGTTTTATTTTGACATTCAATATAATAGCACAAAATATATTTTCAGTGTAATTTTAATATTCATAATAGCGCCAATATTTTAATATTGCCAATAATAGCGCCAAATAATATCACCAAAAAATAGCACCAAAAAATAGCGCCAATATTCATTAATAGCGCCAATATATTAATAGCACCATTTAATAGCGCCAATTAATAGCGCCAATAATAGTGCCAATAATAGTGTCAATATATTCATAGCACCAATATATTCATAGTGCCAATATATTCATAGCGCCAATATATTCATAATAGAGCCAATATATAATAGCGCCAAATAATAGCGCCAATATGTTCATAATAGTGCCAATAATAGTGCCAATAATAGCGCCAATATATTCATAGCTCCATTTATTCATAATAGCGCCAATATATTTAAAGCGCAATATAATGGTGCCAAATAATAGCACCAAATAATTGCGCCAAATAATTGTGCCAAATAAATGTGCCAAATAATTACGCCAAATAATTGCGCCTAATAACAGCGCCAAATAATAGCGCCATATAACAGCGCCAAATATTTTTCGGCCTAAAATATATAAATAGAGTCAATATATTGCGTGAAATAATTGCCCCAAGTAATTGAACCAAATAATGGCGCCTAACAATAGCGCCAAATATTAGCGCCATATAATAGCGCCAAATATTTTTTGGCTCCAAATATTCATAATAGCGCCAAATAACAGCGTCAAATAATACCGCCAAATAATAGTGCCAATAATAGCATCAAATTATAGCGCCAATAATCGTGCCAATATTTGGTGCTATTATTTTGAGGCAAATAATAGCGCCAATATTTAAACATTCAATAATAGCGCCAATAAAAGTGCCAATAAAAGCACCAATAATAGCGCCAATTATAGCGTTATTATATATCACCAATATATTCATAACACCATTTAATATCACCAAATAATAGCACCATATAATAGCGCCAAATATTGGTGCAATATAATAGCACCATATAATAGCGCCAAATAATAGCACTATATAGAAGCGCCAAATATAATAGCGTCAAATAATAGCACCAATATATAGCGCCAATAATATCGCCAATATATTCATATCACCATTTAATAAGGCCAAATAATAGCGTCATATAATAGCGCCAAATATAATAGCGCCAAATAATAGCACCAAATAATTTTTCCAAATAATAGCCCCATATATTTGGTAACAAATATTCATAATAGCGCCAAATAATAGCGCCAATAATGGCACCAAATAATAGAGCCAAATATTCATAATAGCGCCAAATTTTTGGCGCCATATATTCATAGTAGCGTCAAATATTTTTTGGCACCAAATATTCATAATAGCGCCAAATTATAGCGCCAATAAAAGGGCCAAATAATAGCGCCAATATTTTTACATTCAATAATAGCGCCAAATATTCTTAATAGCGCCAATATTTTAACATTCAATATATTTTCAGTGTTATTTTAACATTCAATATAATAGCACCGAAATATATTTTCAGTTTTATTTTAATATTCATAATAGCGCCAATATTTTGATAGCGCCAAATAATAGCGCCAAATATTATTTGGCTCCAAATAATAGCGCCAAATAATAGCGCCAATATTTTAACATTCATAAATAGCGCCAATATATTAATAGTGGCAAATAATTGCGCCAAAATAATAACGCCAAATAATAGCGCCAATATAATTGCGCCAAATAATTGCGCCAAATAATTGCGCCAATATATTGCGCCAAATAATTGCGCCTAATAATAGCGCCAAATAATAGCGCCATATATTAGCGCCAAATATTTTTTGGTTCCATGTATTCATAATAGCGTCAAAAAATAGCACCATATAATAACGCCAATAATAGCTCCAAATAATCGCGCCAATAATAGCGCCAAATAATAGCGCTAATATATTAATAATAGTGCTAATATATAATAATGCTATATAATAGTGTCAGTATATTCATAATAGTGCCAATAATAGCACCAATAATAGCACCAATATATTCATAGCGCCATTTATTCATAATAGCACCAATATATTTATAACGCCAAATAATTGCGCCTAATAATAGCGCCAAATAATTGCGCCAATATTTTAACATTCATTAACAGCACCAAATATTGATAATAGTGCTAATATATTAATAGCGCCAAATAATTGCGCCTAATAATTGCACCAAAAAATAGTGCCAAATATTTGCACCAAATAACTGCGCCAAATAATATCGCCAAATAATAGCGCCATATAATAGCGCCAAATATTTTTTGGTGCCAAATATTCATAATAGCGCCAAAAAACAGCGCCAAATAATTGTGCCAATAATAGCGCTGATAATAGCACCAATATATTCTTAGCGCCAAATAATACCGCCAATATATTCATAATAGCGCCAATATATAATAGCACCAAATAATAGCGCCAATATATTCATAATAGTGAAAATATTTGCGCCAATAATTGTGCCAATATATTCATAGTGCCAAAAAATATTTGGCGCTATTATATGACGTTATTATTTGGTGCTTTTATTAGGTGTAATTGTTTTGCACTATAAATATATTGGCGTTATTATGAATAAATGGCGCTATGAATATATTCGTGCTATTATTGGTGCTATTATTGGCACTATTATGAATATAGTGGCGCTATTATATATTGGCGCTACTATGAATATATTGGTGCTATTATTTGGCCCTATAAATATATTGGCGCTATTATTGGAGCTATTATTTGGCGCTAGTATTGGCGCTATTATGAATATTTGGCGCCAAAAAATATTTGTCGATATTATATGGCGCTATTATTTGGCGCAAATATTTGGCACAGTTATTTGGTGCTATTATTTGGTGCTATTATTAGACGAAATTATTTGCCGATATTAATATATTGGCCCTATTATGAATATTTTGCGCTATTAATTAATTTTAAAATATTGGGACTATTATTTGCCGCTATTATCTAGTGCCAAATAATATTTGGTGCTATTATTTGGTGCCATTATTGGAACTATTAAAATATCGGTACTATTAAAATATTGGCACTATTATGAATATTTTGCGCTATTATTGAATATTAATATATTGGCGCTATTATTTGGTGATGTTATGAATATTTGGCGCCGGAAAATATTTGGCGCTACTATGAATATATGGCGCCAAATATTTGGTTCTATTATTTGGTGATATTATTTGGCGCTATTATATTTGGCACTATTATATGGTGCTATTATTTTGCGCTATTGTAATGGCCCGGACCTCTCCAGTCCATTACTTTGTGAGATGTTGGTATTGGAGGTGTTCCGGGAGGTCAAGGGGATTATCCCCAACACTTTGCCAATTTTCCGGTTCTGTGAACAGTGTTTCCAGTTTTATGAACAGCAACAGATTGGTGAGACAGATCAGTTTCACAGATCGGTGAGACAGATCGGTCTCATAGATCAGTGTCACAGATCGGTGAGACAGATCAGTCTCACAGATCGGTGAGACAGATCAGTCTCACAGATCGGTGAGACAGATCAGTTTCACAGATCGGTGAGACAGATCAGTGTCACAGATCGGTGAGACAGATTAGTGTCACAGATCGGTGAGACAGATCGGTTTCAAAGATCGGTGAGACAGATCGGTTTCACAGATCAGTTTCACAGATCGGTGAGACAGATCGGTTTCGCAGATTGGTGAGACAGATCGGTTTCACAGATCGGTGAGACAGATCGGGTTCACAGATCGGTTTCACAGATCGGTAGCACAGATCAGTTTCACAGATCGGTAGCACAGATCAGTTTCATAGATCGGTGAGACAGATCAGTAGCACAGATCGGTAGCACGGATCGGTAGCACAGATCGGTAGGTGTACAGTAACGGTAGGTGAACAGTGTTTCCAGACTCCTACAGTTTTGCCCTTTTTACGTTTCCTTTGACGTAAAATACTTTTAAAGCATTATTTTAAGGGCTATTGAGGCTGTTTAAAATGCCATAAATCCTATATTAAGTATTCCTAAGGCTTGGAATGTTTTACATGGTCAAACCGCGTGGGTTAATGCGATCCGTTTTTAATGGAGAATTAACCGGATCTTAAACCGTCACCTCGTTAAATCTTAAAAAGGGATGAGATATCATTCTTCCTGGTTCTTTCCCTTTGTTCTCGATTAAGAGGCACTAGAACCTTTCAATCCTTCCCGTATGAGTTTCACAATCAACCATTACTCCTAGGATCAGTTCCGCTCTGTTGGATGCAACCGAGCCGTGTCGATCAATCTTCGATATAAGCATCCTCCGGTGGATGCAGTTGTCGCGAGGGGAGGATCGTGACCTGTTGTGTGGATAAAGGACGTCGAGAACTCTTCGAGGTAGGGGATTCATGGCTTCTCTAATTATATATGTGCAATCATAGAATTATCATGATTTATTCCTTTGGATCACAATGAAATTGACCTAATTAAATACTTGAACCGGATTAAAAGAATTGGTTGATCGCATGTTGTTGCTTTGTACCGTGATAACGGTTTGCCTCGTGTTTTCTTAGATATAGTGATATCTATGTTTCTTTGTTTCGTTATTCGTTCATGATTGAAATTGATAATGAATGTAAAGCCAGAATTAATTGTTGATTAATTGGATAAAGATAAAGAGGCATGTAAATTAATCTAGTTATTGTCGTTGTTATAGTTGTTCTAATTTGAGGATAATCAAATTAGGGAAGTAAGCATGGTTATTTAATTGTGATAGCTTACTGATTAGGTATCCATGATTGGAACCTACGAATAACAAATCTTTTAATTCAATATGGATTAGAGAACAGATTATTTGGGAATTTCAAAAAGGGTTCTGAGTTACCCTCTTGTTTGTTAAAGGGCCGAGAGCCCATTTTGTGATGTTTGTTTTCCTACTGCTTGTGTTGTGATGTGAGCCTGGATGGTTGTTGTGATATGTGGAGGCATGGAGGCCTTATAGTTGTGGCAGCGGATGATGCCTAGTGTGGCGAGATGCATCGGTTTATGCATATGGGTGTCAGGGAGGACACCAGGGGTGTTGGAATGGGATGGATGTGGTTGCTGGTTGCTTGTGGTTTTCTTGAATGTTAATCTGCTTTGCTTTTCCCCACTGCTCAAGGTAGCTGGTCTTGCTACCATTCTTCCAAAGGAGGCGAAGACACGCGGGGTATGCCACGTGCTTTCCGTGTTTAGCCTCTCGATGGAGGATGGGTCTATGCTCTTTCTATAGGCGGCAAAGACTCAACGGGTAGTATATCTACTCACCGTGTTGAGCCTCCTTTGTGTTTAGAAGCATAGGATGTTTTTCTAGAATGCCTGGGAATGTGGAAAAGTAATTTTGTAATGAATGTTTGATTAAATGGTGAAAATCCACGGGGATGGAGATGCTAGAATTTAAAGGTGATGTGAATCTTAAAAAGGGAGCAGTTGTTTTTGAAAGTGATGCCATTTCAGTTAAATGTGGAATTGTTCATTCTTAATTAATGTTTAAATAATTAATTAATGTACAGTGGAAATGATAAATGAGAATGGAGTAATCTAATAAAGCTCTTCAATTGGTTGTGTGCTTATAGGATACCTAGTCTTAGAAGTAGCAGCCTGGAGTCTGAGAGACGTTAGCTGCAGTTGTATCTAAGACTAGGTAATGCCCATAGTGTGGATGTGAGTTACTTATATATTCTTTACTTTTTGTGTTTCTATATGCTACTCCACCCTGTCGGTAACGGCAACTGACACCCCGGGGATTCTGAGCCCTGGGGGGTGTTTTCCCCAACATTCTGATGGGAGGTTGAATGGCTGACTACCCCCTTTGGCCCCGCTCTCTTCTCTTGGTAGATCTTAGTGCTGGTAGGCACAGTGGTTAGTTTTACCCATATATGTGTGTAGAGGGCTGTAATGGCTTGTGGTTATTTCACACACATATATTCTGGATATAGTATCCTATGGACTACTATAGGTGTAACGTGTATAGGCTGTGATGGCTTGAGGATCCTTACTCGGTGTATGGGCTGTAATGGCTAGAGGTATAATACCCGATGTATGATACACGTTATGCGAGCTGTGGTGGCTCCCGAAAACTACCTGGTTACTTTTGGTTGTGAGGATTGTGTGGAGCTTAGCCCAGGTGTCTACGGGCAAGCCTATGTGGTGCACGTGGTACAGATTGTGGAGCTTGACCCATGTTGATACGGGCAAGCCTTTGGAGAGAGATGCACAGGACGTATGTCGTTGGGTCAAAGCAGCAAACCAGTGGGGAAGTAGTAGCGGGGTACCCTTGATATTCTTTATTATATGCTATATTCTTGTATGAGTTACTTGGTGAGAGTAGCCATGGTGAGGTTGGGAACATAATATACCTGTTTAGGTGACGAGTTAGTTTCACTTGTTGTTCACTGGGCTTTAGCATGCTTTCTTTACTTTTTCACGAGAGGCTTGGGGAGGATCCTACTGTGTATACTGTTATACTCACCCTATGTATATATAAACTGTTTTTCAGGTCACTTGGAGCAGGTTGGAGATCCAGCTGGTTACTACTAGCTTGTGGTTGGAGGAGGAGTTGTTCGGGCTTGTAGTCGCTGCCGTTTTACTTTCCTTTGGGTACTTTTAGTTCTCTCTTTCAGTTGTAGTACTTTTGCATGACATTTCATATATGTAATTGGGTTTCTTTTATATTTCAGTTATGAGTTGGAGTTGGTTGGAGTCTATTCTATCTCTCTCTTCGGCATGTGTTCTCTTAGAGGGTAATGCCTCCCATTTGTGCGTGTATTATACCCTCGGTGCTAGTCGCCAACCCGGGGCCTACTGGAGGCGGGAATCGGGGGTCATTATCTCCCTTTTCACATTTCCGGCCCAGGAGGGGTACACTTTGTGGGGAGGGGGTCGTGACAGAGTGGTATCAGAGATCTAGTTGAGGGATAGGATGGAGTTTGGAGTTAGGCACAGGTGAGGATGCATGGGATGGTAGGGAAACTGTGTCATTCATGTTTAGCAAGTTGGGTAAACACTGGAGACCGGTAGAGACATAGGCATTCAGGGCCCCCTGTGATCTGTTGCACGGACCTTTAAGTTTACGATGGCTACTAAACAAAGTGATACTGGTTGCAGGGTAGAGACCTAGGAAAGGATCATGCATCATTATTCTTTGCGCCTGTGTTTGAATGGGTAGACCTTGGGATAGGTAACCTAAAATTAATAAAACAAAATAATAAATTAATTAATGTTGAATCTTCCATATTCTAGGCTTAGGAGCTCTAACGGTTGCTATTTTACAGGTATGCCTCCAGGTCGACGTCCTCGTCAGGTTTGTGCAGAAGATGCCCAGCAGGCTGTTCCAGCAAATCGCCGCTGGGTAGAGGTTGACGATGATGACACATGGAGGAAGACACTCCAAGAGTTTCAGCGCCAGAGTCTACAGAAGTACGGGGGATCCGTTTCAGATGCAGTCACAGAAGACTGGTTGGAGGAGGTCGAGATAGGCTTCAGTTCAATTTGAGCTCAGAAGGAACACTGGGTGTCCTTGGTTGTGATGATGCTGCGTGGAGCAGCGAGGCAGTGGTGGCTCTTGTTCCTCGGGGATCGTGAGGAGTCTGCAATCTCATGGGAGGAGTTTCGAGACAGGTTTAGAGTCGAGTTTCTTTTATCGACTGCTAATGCGTCGAGTCGCCAGGTGCTTCTTACCCTTTGACAGGGGAGCTCCAGTGTTCGGGAGTTTGGAATCCATTTCAGGAACCTTCTACGATATGATTCAGACCTGTTACCAGATGATGAGGCCAGTGCGAGGCATTTTGAGGAGGCTTTGCGTCCAGAGATCCAGCGCCAGGTCACCCCATTTATGCTGAAGACATATCTAGAGGTGCTGGAGAGGGCAGAGGTTGTTGAGAGGACTTTGGCTAGGACCGGATCATCACGAGAGGGGAATCGTCATGATTCCTCACGAAGCAGAGCTGTGGTCTGGGGTTCCCGGTTTTCAGGACAGAAGAGTTTCCGTTCACCTGGGGGTAGGTCTCAGCCCTTTCCATCTCGTTTCTCCGGAGGTAGCATCTCTCATACCTATGCCAAGGGATCAGGCGCTTGCTTTTCTTGTGGTGGACGTGGTCATCAGCAGCGGGAGTGGCCGACTTTTCAGAGCAGTCATCGTGCACCAGGCACTCCACTCCAGGTTCCTCCGTTGAGGCAGTTCCAGCCGAGGCAGCAGCAGCAGGTGGCACCAGCTTTAGATCATCAGAGGGTAGATGGAGCATGCAGAGGACCGCCCCATGACGCTCCCCGTCCTCAGAGAGCAGAGCACGGTCGTGGTGGTGGTCGTCATCAGGGTCAGAGAGGCTGTGGAGGTGGTCGTGGTCAGCTTCATGCTCTAGCGTTGCCAGCCCCAGGTGAGCCAGACGTCGTCCGAGGTACCCTTTGCTTGTTTTCTACCTTGGTGTATGCCTTGTTTGATTCAGGAGAGACACACTCCTTTGTATCCCCTACCCTTGTCCATGCTTTGGGACTTGAGGTAGAGTGGCTTCTATTGCCCTTGGCGTTGACTACGCCAGTTGAAGGTCGAGCTAGCTTGTTTGAAGTATGTAGAGACTGTGAGCTAGTGTTGGGGCATCACTGCTCTTGGGGAGATTTCCTATGTTTGCGAATACAACCATATGATGTCATTCTTGGCATGGATTGGTTGTATTCGGTGCAGGCTGTTGTGGATTGCTACAGGAAGAAGGTCGTTTTCTTTGATGAAGATGGAGAGAATGTGGTGTTTGTTGGTGAGAGAGATCCTCGGATGAGTTATAGACGAGTTCCATCCTTATCATCCATGATGGCTGGGATAATTCTGAGTTCTTCAGAGGTTCAACAGTTGGCGTTTCCTAGGGTCGTAGAGGAGTACCCTGATGTCTTTCTAGAAGAGGTTGTATCCTTACCCCCTCGACGAGAGATCGAGTTTGGGATCGAGCTACAGCCGGGAGCGTCTCCTATCTCTATGTCTCCGTATAGAATGGCCCCTTCTGAGTTACGAGAGCTACGTATTCAGCTCGATGGTCTGTTGTAGTGTGGTTTTGTTCGGCCAAGTGTGTCACCTTGGGGTGCACCAGTTTTGTTTGTGAAAAAGGCTGATGGCAGTTTGCGGTTGTGCGTCGATTATCATCGGTTAAACAAAGTGACAATAAAGAATCGCTATCCTCTTCCACGGATTGATGACCTATTCGACCAACTGAAGGGTGCAAGTTGGTTTTCAAAGATAGACTTGCGGTCAGGATATCATCAGATGCGTGTAAAGGATGAGGATATCCCGAAGACTGCTTTCCGCTGTCGTCATGGGCATTATGAGTTTGTTGTAATGCCATTCGGCATGACAAATGCTCCAGCCGTTTTCATGGGGTTGATGAATGCTGTGTTCCGTGAATTCCTGGACAAGTTTGTTGTGGTTTTCATTGACGACATCCTTGTGTACTCCACATCTGAAGAAGAGCATGTAGAGCATCTACGAGCCGTTTAGGGAGTTCTTCGCCAACATCAGTTGTTTGGGAAGTTGTCCAAGTGTGAGTTCTGGGCTCGAGAAGTTCGTTTCTTGGGACATGTTGTGTCCCAATAGGGAGTAGCTGTGGATCCTTTGAAGATAGAAGCAGTGGTGTCTTGGCCAGCCCCCAAGACTGTGTCAGAGGTGCGAAGTTTCCTTGGTCTCGCAGGCTATTACAGGAGGTTTGTGGCTAATTTCTCCCGAGTTGCGACTCCTCTGACAGCTTTGACCAGGAAGGATCAAGCGTTCATATGGACTGATCAGTGTCAGACAGCTTTCGAGTATCTAAAGGAGAAGTTGGTAAGTGCTCCAGTCCTTTGTATTCCAGCGGAGGGAGTCCAGTTTGATGTTTTCTGTGATGCTTCACATCTGGGGCTAGGCTGTGTTCTCATGCAGCAGAGGTCAGTTGTTTCTTATGGGTCTCGGCAGTTGCATCCCCATGAACGCAACTATGCCACCCATGATCTTGAGTTGGCATCCGTGGTGTTTGCGCTGAAGTTGTGGAGACATTACCTCATTGGCGAGTGCTTTGTGGTTTTCACCGATCATAAGAGTTTGAGGTATGTTTTCTCTCAGCGGGATTTGAACTTGCGGCAGCGTCGGTGGATGGAGTTCTTGCAGGAATACGACTTCGAAATATCGTATACACCTGGGAAGGGAAATGTTGTTGCTGATGCACTGAGCCGAAAGTCACGTAATGATGTTGTGCGTGAATCTGGTGATTCCTGGAGAGTAATGGAAGAGCTATCAGCTTTGCATCTTGATATGGGAGAAGTTGGGGGAAGAGGTTGTCTTTTCCAGATGACGGTGCAGTCATCCCTGATGCAGAAGGTAGAAGAGTCTCAGTTGGGTGATCCAGAGGTGGAAGTTTGGAGAGACAGAGTCGTTTGTGGAGAGGCCCCTGATGGTTGGTCGGAGGATGAACAACATCGGGTGTTGTATCATGGAAGGCTTTTTGTTCCCTTGGCGATGCGCGAGACGGTTCTCTGAGAGTTCCATAGTTCACCCTTGGCGGTACATCCTGGTGTGACGAAGATGTATCGATCCTTGAGGAGTCAGTTTTGGTGGCCTGGGTTGAAGCGTATGGTTGCAGAGTGTGTGTCTCGATGTTTAGTCTGCCAGAAGGTGAAGGCCGAACACCGTGTTCCTGGTGGTCTTCTCCAGCACTTAGAGATTCCTCAGTGGAAGTGGGAGGACATCTCAATGGACTTTGTTACAGGTTTACCTCGAGCTCCGAGAGGACATGATGCTATATGGGTGGTAGTGGATCGTTTAACTAAATCATCCCACTTCATAGCAATCAAGGAGTCGAGAACAGTGGAGGTTTTGTCGAGGCAGTATCTGGAGGAGGTGGTTAGGCTTCACGGAGTTCCTAAGACGATCATTTCTGATCGAGATCCTCGTTTTACCTCTAGGGTGTGGAGAGGTCTTCAGCATGCTTTTGGATCTCAACTGTGCCTTAGCACTGCTTTTCATCCTCAAACGGATGGTCAGACAGAGCGAACCATCCAGACTCTTGAAGACATGTTGCGCTCTTGTGTTATTGATTTTGGAGGTTCATGGGTGAAGCACCTACCCTTGGTAGAGTTTGCTTACAATAATAGTTTTCACTCTACCATCGGCATGGCGCCGTTTGAAGCCCTGTATGGCCGGCCATGCCGTTCTCCGTTGTGCTGGACTGGGGTTGGAGAGTCAGCAATTCTCGGACCAGAACTAGTGCAGAATACGACAGAGATGGTTCAAGTGATTCGTGAGAGGATGAAGACAGCACAAGATCGTCAGAAATCATATGCTGATCAAAGAAGGAGACCGTTAGAGTTTAATGTTGGGGATCATGTGTTTTTGAAGGTGACTCCCCGTCGTGGGCAGCGAAGGTTTGGTCGTGGAGGTAAGCTTTCTCCCCGATTTGTTGGGCCTTTCGAGGTGTTAGCTCGTGTTGGATCTGTGGCGTATCGAGTAGCACTTCCCCCTCAGATGAGTCAGATACATGATGTTTTCCATGTATCGCAGCTCCGTCGTTATCTTCATGATGAATCTCATGTTATCGATTGGGGAGAGATCGATATTGATGATGATGCAACCTTAGGAGCGACCTGTGGAGATCCAAGACCACAAGGAGAAGGTGTTACGTGGGCGTTCTATTCCTTTAGTTCGTGTCTTGTGGCGACACGGTGGAATGGAGGAGAGTACCTGGGAGCGTGAGTCACAGATACGTGCTCAGTACCCAGAGTTGTTTAATGTTTAACTCCTTTCATGTAATGATGTTTCCTCTCTGGTTAGATCTTTCATGTTTTATTTATGTACCTTTGATGTGATGTTATGTTTGAATTGTTTTTATGGATTTTTTGTTCCCAGATGTCATAGTTTTGTTCCAGCTTTTGAACAACTCGTGTTGGTTTTCCCCTGAGAGGTATCTTATGGGGTGGTTGTTCGGACCCCTCTTTTCTTCTGGGTTGGTTTTTAATTCTCGAGGATGAGAATGTTTTGAGAGGTATCTAATGTAATGGCCCGGACCTCTCCAGTCCATTACTTTGTGAGATGTTGGTATTGGAGGTGTTCCGGGAGGTTAAGGGGACTTATCCCCAACACTTTGCCAATTTTCTGGTTCTGTGAACAGTGTTTCCAGTTTTATGAACAGTAACAGATCGGTGAGACAGATCAGTTTCACAGATCGGTGAGACAGATCGGTTTCACAGATCAGTTTCACAGATCAGTGAGACAGATCCGTCTCACAGATCGGTGAGACAGATCAGTCTCACAGATCGGTGAGACAGATCAGTCTCACAGATCAGTGAGACAGATCAGTTTCACAGATCGGTGAGACAGATCAGTTTCACAGATCGGTGAGACAGATCAGTGTCACAGATCGGTGAGACAGATCGGTTTCAAAGATCGGTGAGACAGATCGGTTTCACAGATCAGTTTCACAGATCGGTGAGACAGATCAGTTTCACAGATCGGTGAGACATATCGGTTTCACAGATCGGTGAGACAGATCGGTTTCACAGATCGGTTTCACAGATCGGTAGCACAGATCAGTTTCACAGATCGGTAGCACAGATCAGTTTCACAGATCGGTGAGACAGATCAGTAGCACAGATCGGTAGCACGGATCAGTAGCACAGATCGGTAGGTGTACAGTAACGGTAAGTGAACAGTGTTTCCAGACTCCTACAGTTTTGCCCTTTTTACGTTTCCTTTGACGTAAAATACTTTTAAAGCATTATTTTAAGGGCTATTAAGGCCGTTTAAAATGCCATAAATCCTATATTAAGTATTCCTAAGGCTTGTAATGTTTTACGTGGTCAAACCGCGTGGGTTAATGCGATTTGTTTTTAATGGAGAATTCACCGGATCTTAAACCATCACCTCATTAAATCTTAAAAAGGGACGAGATATCATTCTTCCTGGTTCTTTCCCTTTGTTCTCGATTAAGAGGCACTAGAACCTTTCAATCCTTCCCGTAGGAGTTTCACAATCATCCTTTACTCCTAGGATCAGTTCCGCTCTGTTGGATGCAACCGAGCCGTGTCGATCAATCTTCGATATAAGCATCCTCCGGTGGATGCAGTCGTCGCGAGGGGAGGATCGTGACCTGTTGTGTGGATAAAGGACGTCGAGAACTCTTCGAGGTAGGGGATTCATGGCTTCTCTAATTATATATGTGCAATCGTAGAATTAGCATGATTTATTCCTTTGGATCACAATGAAATTGACCTAATTAAATACTTGAACCAGATTAAAAGAATTGGTTGATCGCATGTTGTTGCTTTGTACCGTGATAACGGTTTGCCTCGTGTTTTCCTAGATATAGTGATATCTATGTTTCTTTGTTTCGTTATTCGTTCATGATTGAAATTGATAATGAATGTAAATTCGGAATTAATTGTTGATTAATTGGCTAAAGATAAAGAGGCATGTAAATTAATCTGGTTATTTTCGTTGTTATAGTTGTTCTAATTTGAGGATAATCAAATTAGGGAAGTAAGCATGGTTATTTAATTGTGATAGCTTACTGATTAGGTATCCATGATTGGAACCTACGAATAACAAATCTGTTAATTCAATATGGATTAGAGAACAGATTATGTGGGAATTTCAAAAAGGGTTCTGAGTTACCCTCTTGTTTGTTAAAGGGCCGAGAGCCCATTTTGTGATGTTTGTTTTCCTGCTGCTTGTGCTGTGATGTGAGCCTGGATGGTTGTTGTGATATGTGGAGGCATGGAGGCCTTATAGTTGTGGCAGCGGATGATGCCTAGTGTGGCGAGATCCATCGGTTTATGCATATGGGTGTCAGGGAGGACACCAGGGGTGTTGGAATGGGATGGATGTGGTTGCTGGTTGCTTGTGGTTTTCTTGAATGTTAATCTGCTTTGCTTTTCCCCACTGCTCAAGGCATCTGGTCTTGCTACCATTCTTCCAAAGGAGGCGAAGACACGCGGGGTATGCCATGTGCTTTCCGTGTTTAGCCTCTCGATGGAGGATGGGTCTATGCTCTTTCTATAGGCGGCAAAGACTCGACGGGTAGTATATCTACTCACCGTGTTGAGCCTCCTTTGTGTTTAGAAGCATAGGATGTTTTTCTAGAATGCCTGGGAATGTGGAAAAGTAATTCTGTAATGAATTTTTGATTAAATGGTGAAAATCCATGGGGATGGAGATGCTGGAATTTAAAGGTGATGTGAATCTTAAAAAGGGAGCAGTTGTTTTTGAAAGTGATGCCATTTCAGTTAAATGTGGAATTGTTCATTCTTAATTAATGTTTAAAGAATTAATTAATGTACAGTGGAACTGATAAATGAGAATGGAGTAATCTAATAAATCTCTTCAATTGGTTGTGTGCTTATAGGATACCTAGTCTTAGAAGTAGCAGCCTGGAGTCTGAGAGACGTTAGCTGCAGTTGTATCTAAGACTAGGTAATGCCCATAGTGTGGATGTGAGTTACTTATATATTCTGTACATTTTGTGTTTCTATACGCTACTCCACCCTATCGGTAAGGGCAACTGACACCCCAGGGATTCTGAGCCCTGGGGGGTGTTTTCCCCAACATTCTGATGGGAGGTTGAATGGCTGACTACCCCCTTTGTCCCCGCTCTCTTCTCTTGGTAGATCTTAGTGCTGGTAGGCACAGTGGTTAGTTTTACCCATATATGTTTGTAGAGGGCTGTAATGGCTTTTGGTTATTTCACACACATATATTCTGGATATAGTATCCTATGGACTACTATAGGTGTAACGTGTATAGGCTGTGATGGCTTGAGGATCCTTACTCGGTGTATGGGCTGTAATGGATAGAGGTATAATACCCGACGTATGATACACGTTATGCGAGCTGTGGTGGCTCCCGGAAACTACCTGGTTACTTTTGGTTGTGAGGATTGTGTGGAGCTTAGCCCAGGTGTCTGCGGGCAAGCCTATGTGGTGCACGTGGTGCAGATTGTGGAGCTTGACCCATGTTGATACGGGCAAGCCTTTGGAGAGAGATGCACAGGACGTATGTCGTTGGGGCAAAGTGGCAAACCAGTGGGGAAGTAGTAGCGGGGTACCCTTGATATTCTTTATTATATGCTATATTATTGTATGCGTTACTTGGTGAGAGTAGCCATGGTGAGGTTGGGAACATAGTATACCTGTTTAGGTGACGAGTTAGTTTCACTTGTTGTTCACTGGGCTTTAGCATGCTTTCTTTACTTTTTCACGAGAGGCTTGGGGAGGATCCTACTGAGTATACTGTTATACTCACCCTATGTATATATAAACTGTTTTTCAGGTCACTTGGAGCAGGTTGGAGATCAAGCTGGTTACTACTAGCTTGTGGTTGGAGGAGGAGCTGTTCGGGCTTGTAGTCGCTGCCGTTTTACTTTCCTTTGGGTACTTTTAGTTCTCCCTTTCAGTTGTAGTACTTTTGCATGACATTTCATATATGTAATTGGGTTTCTTTTATATTTCAGTTATGAGTTGGAGTTGGTTGGAGTCTATTCTATCTCTCTCTTCGGCATGTGTTCTCTTAGAGGGTAATGCCTCCCATTTGTGCGTGTATTATACCCTCGGTGCTAGTCGCCAACCTGGGGCCTACTGGAGGCGGGACTCGGGGGTCATTATCTCCCTTTTCACATTGCCGGCCCAGGAGGGGTACACTTTGTGGAGAGGGGGTCGTGACAACTATTATATGACGCTAATATTTGGAACTAATATTTGGTTCTAATATTTGGAGCTATTATATGGCGCTGTTATTTGGCCCTATTAAATAGCGCTATGAATATATTGGAACTATTGTTGGTGCTATATATTGGAGTTATTATATTTAGCACTATGATTTGGCGCTATTATATGGCACTAAAATTTGGCGCTATTATTTGGCCCTGTTAAATGGCGCTGTGAATATATTGGCGCTATTATTAGCTCTATATATTGAAACTATTATTTGGCGCTATTATATTTGGTGCTATTATATTTTGCGTTATTATATGGCGCGATGATTTGGCGCTATTATATGGCGCTCTGATATGGCGCCAATATTTTGCGCTATTATATGGCGATATTATTTGGTGCTATTATTTGGCGATATTATTTGGAACTATTATCTTGTGTTGTTATGTGGCGCTATTATATTTGGCACTATTATGTGGCACTATTATTTGGCGCTTTTATATGGTGCTATTATATAGAGCTATTATATGGCGCTAATATTTGGCGCTAATATTTGGCGCTATTATATGGCGCTATTATTTGGCCCTATTAAATGGTGCTATGAATATATTGGCGATATTATTGGCGCTATTATTGGTGCTGTTATTGGCGCTTTTATTGGTGAAATTATTGAATGTCTAAATATTGGCGCTATTATTTGGATCAAAATAATAGCGCCAAAAATTGGCATGAATATTGGCGCCATAATTTGACGCTATTATTGGTGCTATTATTTGGTGCTATTATTTGGCGCTATTATTTGGCGCTATTTTGAATATTTGGCACCAAAAAATATTTGGCGCTATTATATGGCGCTATTATTAGGTGCAATTATTTGGCACAATTATTTGGCCCAATTATTTGGCGCTATTTGTATATTTTGTGCCAAAAAATATTTGGAGCTATTATATGGCGCTATTATTTGGCGCTGTTATTAGGCGCAATTATTTTTTACACTTATTAGGCGCAATTATTTGGCACTATTATTTGGCGCTATTATTAGGCGCAATTATTTTGCGCTGTAAATATATTGTCCCTATTATGAATAAATGGCCCTATGAATATATTGGCGCTATTATTGGCGCTATTATTGGTAATATTATGAATATATTGGCGCTAATATTTGGAGCTATTATTTGGCGCTAGGAATATATTGGTGCTCTTATTTGGCGCTATTATTTGCGCTATTTTTTGGAATTATTTTTTGGTGCTGTTATGAATATTTGGTGCCAAAAAATATTTGACAATATTATATGACGCTATTATTTGGCGCTATTATTTGGAGCTATTTTTTGGCACAGTTATTTGGCGCAAATATTTGGCGCTGTTATTAGGCCCACTTATTTGGCGCTATTAATATATTGCCGCTATTATGAATATTTGACTCTATTAATGAATGTTAAAATATTGGCACTATTATTTGGCTTAATTATTTGGCGCAATTATTTGGCGCTATTATTAGGCAAAATTATTTGGCGCTATAAATATATTGGCACTATTATGAATATTTGGCGCTATTATTGAATGTTAAAATATTGGCGCTATTATTTGGCATCAAAAAATAGCGCCAAATATTGGCGCGAAATATTATTTGCGCCAAATAGTGGTGTTATTATTGGGGCTATTATTTGGCGCTTTTATTGGCGCTATAATTTGGCGTTATTATTTGGCTCTATAATGAATATTTGGCGCCAAAAAATATTTGGTGCTACTATGAATATATGGCGCCAAATATTTGGCGCTATTATGAATATTTGGCTCTATTATTTGACGCCATTATTGGTGCTATTATTTGGCGCTATTATGAATATTTGGCACCAAATATTTGGTGCTATTATTTGGCAAAATTATTTGGCACTATTATTTGGCGCTATTATTTGGCGCTATTATATTTGGCGTTATTATATGGCGCTATTATTTGGCGCTATTATTTGGCGCTATTATATGGTGCTATTATATCACACTATTATATAGCGCGAATATTTGGCGCTATTATATGGCGCTATTATTTGGCCCAATTAAATAGCGATATGAATATATTTGCGATATTATTGGTGCTATATATTGGTGCTATTATTTGGTGCTATTATATTTGGAACTATTATATAGCATTATTATTTGGAGCTATTATATGATGATATTATATGGCGCCAATATTTGGTGCTATTATATGGCGCTATTTGGCGCTATTATTGGCGCTATTATTTAGCGCATTTATTTTGCGCAGTTATTTGGCGCAATTATTTGGAGCAATATATTGGTGCTATTTATATATTTTGTGCCAAAAAATATTTAACGCTATTATTTGGCGATGTTATTAGGTGTACTTATTTGGCACAATTATTTGGCGCAATTATTTGGCACAATTATTTGACGCAATTATTTGGCGCTATTATTTGGTGCTATTATTTTGCGCAATAAATTTATTGGCGCTATTATGAATAAATGGAGCTATGAATATATTGGCTCTATTATTGGCACTATTATTGGCACAATTATGAATATATTGGCGCTATTATTTGGCGATATTATATATTGGCGCTATTATGAATAAAAGGCCCTATGAATATATTTTACGCTATAAATATATTGGCCCTATTATGAATAAATGGCCCTATTAATATATTGGCGCTATTATTGGCGCTATTATTGGTAATATTATGAATATATTGGCACTAATATTTGGAGCTATTATTTGGTGCTAGAATTATATTGGTGCTATTATTGGTGCTCTTATTTGGCGCTATTATTGGCACTATTTTTTGGCGTTATTTTTTGGTGCTGTTATGAATATTTGGCGCCAAAAAATATTTGGCAATATTATATGGCGCTATTATTTGGCGCTATTATTTGGAGCTATTTTTTGGCACAGTTATTTGGCGCAAATATTTGGCGCTATTATTTGGCGCTTTTATTAGGCCCACTAATTTGGCGCTATTAATATATTGGTGCTATTATGAATATTTGGTGCTATTAATGAATGTAAAAATATTGGCACTATTATTTGGATTAATTATTTGGCACTATTATTAGGCACAATTATTTGGCGCTATAAATATATTGGCACTATTATGAATATTTGGTGCTATTATTGAATGTTAAAATATTGGCGCTATTATTTGGCGTCAAAAAATAGCGCCAAATATTGGCACCAAATATTGGCGCTATTATTGGGGCTATTATTTGGCGCTTTTATTGGCGCTATAATTTGGCGCTATTATGAATATTTGGCGCCAAAAAATATTTGGCGCTACTATGAATATATGGCGCCGAATATTTGGTGCTATTATAAATATTTGGCTCTATTATTTGACGCCATTATTGGTGCTATTATTTGGCGCTATTATTTGACGCTATTATGAATATTTGGCACCAAATATTTGGTGCTATTATATGGAAAAATTATTTGGCACTATTATTTGGTGCTATTATTTGGCGCTATTATATTTGGTGCTATTATATGGCGCTATTATATCACACTATTATATGGCGCGAATATTTGGTGCTATTATATGGCGCTATTATTTGGCCCTATTAAATAGCGATATGAATATTTTTGCGATATTATTGGCGATATATATTGGCGCTATTATTTGGTGCTATTATATTTGGCACTATTATATAGCATTATTATTTGGTGCTATTATATGGCGCTATTATATGGCGCCAATATTTGGCGCTATTATATGGCGCTATTATTTGGCACTATTAAATGGCTTTATGAATATATTGGCGCTATTATTGGCGCTTTAATTAGCGCTGTTATTGGTGCTGTTATGGGAACTTTTATTGGCGCTTTTATGGAATGTTTATATATTGGCGCTTTTATTTGGCACAAAATAATAGCGCCAAATATTGGCGCCAACTATTGGCGTGATTATTGGCGCCATAACTTCACGCTATTATTGGCGCTATTATTTGGCACTATTATTTGGCACTATTATGAATATTTGGCGCCAAAAAATATTTGGTGCTATTATATGGCGCTATTATTTGACACATTTATTTGGCGCTGTTATTTGGCGCAGTTATTTGGCGTAATATATTAGCGCTATTTATATATTTTGTGCCAAAAAATATTTAACGCTATTATTTGGCGCTGTTATTAGGTGAACTTATTTGGCACAATTATTTGACGCAATTATTTGGCGCAATTATTTGACGCAATTATTTGTCGCTATTATTTGGTGCTATTATTTTGCGCTATAAATTTATTGGTGTTATTAGGAATAAATGGAGCTATGAATATATTGGCTCTATTATTGGCTCTATTATTGGCACAATTGTGAATATATTGGCACAATTATTTGGCGATATTATATATTGGCGCTATTATGAATATATTGGCGCTATTGTTTGGCGCTACAAATATATCGGCGCTATTATTGGAGCTATTATTTGGTGCTACTATTGGCGCTATTATTCGGCGCTATTTTTTGGCGCTATTATGAATATTTGGCGCCAAAAAAATTTTGGCGCTATTATATGGCGCTACTATTTGGCGGTATTATTTGGCGCAGTTATTTGGCCCAGTTATTTGGCGCAATTATTTGGCGCTATTATTAGGCACAATTATTTGGTGCTATTAATATATTGGTGCTATTATGAATATTTGGGGCTATTATTGAATGTTATGATATTTGCGCTCTTATTTGGCGCAAAATAATAGCGCCAAATATTGGTGCGATTATTGGCACCATAATTTGACGCTATTATTGGTGCTATTATTTGGTGCTATTATTTGGCACTATTATTTGTTGCTATTATGAACATTTGGCACCAAAAAATATTTGGAGCTATTATATTGCGCTATTATTAGGCATAATTATTTGGTGCAATTATTTGGCGCAATTATTTGGAGCAATATATTGGCACTATTTATATATTTTGCACCAAAAAATATTTGGCATTATTATATGGCGCTATTATTTGGCGCTGTTATTAGGCGCAATTATTTTTCGCAATTATTTGGCGCAATTATTTAGCGCAATTATCTGACGCAATTATTTGGCGCAATTATTTGGCGCTATTATTAGGCGCAATTATTTTGTGCTATAATTATAGTGGTGCTATTATGAATAAATGGCGATATGAATATATTAACGCTATTATGAATAAATGGCGCTATAAATATATTGGTGTTGTTATTGGCACTATTATTGGTACTATTATGAATGTATTGGTGCTATTATTTGGGGCTATTATATATTGGTGCTATTATGAATATATTGGCACTATTATTTGGCGCTATGAATATATTGGCGCTGTTATTGGCGCTATTATTTGGCGTTATTATTGGCGCTATTATATGACGCTATTTTTTGGTACTATTATGAATATTTGGCGCCAAAAAATATTTGGCGCTATTATACGGCGCTATTATTTGGTGCTATTATTTGATGCTATTATTAGGTGCAATTATTTGCTGCTATTAAAATATTGGTGCTATTATGAATATTTGGTGCTATTAGTTAATGTGAAAATATTGGGGCTATTTTTTGGCGCTATTATTTGGCGCAAAATAATATTTGGTGATAATATTTTGTGATATTATTTGGCGCTATTATTAGCGCTATTAAAATATCAGTGCTATTAAAATATTGGTGCTATTATGAATATTAAAATAACACTGAAAATATATTTGGCGCTATTATATTGAATGTTAAATTAACACTGAAAATATATTGAATGTTAAAATATTGGCACTATTATGAATATTTGTCGCTATTATTGAATGTTAAAATATTGGCGCTATTATTTGGCGCTAAATAATAGTGCCAAATATTGGTGCCAAATATTATTGGTGCCAAATATTGGCGCCAAATATTGGGGCTATTATTGGCGCTATTATTTGGCACTTTTGTTGGCGATATAATTTGGCGCTATTATTTGGCACTATTTTGAATATTTGGCAGCGAAAAATATTTGACGCTACTATGAATATATGGAGAAAAATATTTGGAGCTATTATGAATATTTGGATCTATTATTTGGTGCTATTATTGGATCTATTATTTGGCGCTATTATTTGGCGCTATTATTTGGCACTATTATGAATATTTGGTGCGAAATATTTGATGCTACTATTTGGTGATATTATTTGGCGCTATTATTTGGCGCTATGAATATATCGGTGCTCTATATTGGCGCTATTATTGGTGCTTTTATTGGCGCTTTTATTGGCGCTATTATTGAATGTTTAAATATTGGCGCTATTATTTCGCGCAAAATAATAGTGCCAAATATTGACGTGATTATTGGCCCCATAATTTGACGCTACTATTGGTGCTATTATTTGGTGCTATTATTTTGGCGCTATTACTTGACACTGTTATGAATATTTGGCGCCAATAAATATTTGGCGCTATTATATGGCGCTATTAGTTGGCGCTATTATTAGGCGCTATTATTTGGCCCAATTATTTGGCGCAATTATTTGGAGAAATTATTTGGCGCAATATATTGCCGCTATTTATATATTTTGCACCAAAAAATATTTGGCGCTATTATATGGCGCTATTATGTGGCGCTGTTATCAGACGCAATTATTTTGCGCAATTATTTGGAGCAATTATTTTGCATAATTATTTGGCACAATTATTTGGTGAAATTATTTGGCCCTGTTTTTTGGCGCTATTATTAGGCGCAATTATTTTTGCGCTGTAAACATATTGGCACTATCATGAATAAATAGAAATATGAATATATTGGCACTATTATTGGCGCAATTATTGGCACTATTATGAATATATTGGCGCTATTATATATTGGCGTTATAATTGGTGCTATTATTTGGCGCTATTTTTTGTCGCTATTTTGAATATTTGGTGCCAGAAAATATTTGGAGCTATTATATGGCACTATTATTTGGCACTATTATTTGGCGCTATTATTTGGCGCAGTTATTTGGCGCTAATATTTGACGCAAATATTTGGCGCTATTATTAGGCACAACTATTTGGCGCTATTAATATATTGGTGCTATTATGAATATTTGGCATTATAAATGAATGTTAAAATATTGGCGCTATTATTTGCTGCTATTATTTGGCACAATTATTTGGCGCTATAAATATATTGGTGCTATTATGAATAAATGGTGTTGTGAATATATTGGCGCTATTATTGCCACTATTATGAATATACTGGCGCTATTATATATTTTCGCTATTATGAATATATTGGCACTATTATTTGGCGCTATGAATATATTGGCGCTATAATTTGGCACTATTATTGGCGCTATTATATGGTGCTATGTTTTTACGCTATTTTTTTGTGCTATTATGAATATTTGGCGCTAAAAAACATTTGGCGCTATTATATGGCGCTATTATTTGGCGCTACTATTTGGCCCAGTTATTTGGTGCAGTTAGTTGGCGCACTTATTTGGCTCTCTTATTTGGCGCTATTATTAGGCGCAATTATTTGCCGCTATTAATATATTGGCACTATTATGAATATTTGGCACTATTAATAAATGTAAAAATATTGGCGCTATTATTTGTCGCTATTATTTGGCGCCAAATAATATTAGGCGCTATTATTTGGCACTATTATTGGCGATATTAAAATATTGGCGCAATTATGAATATTAAAATAACACTGAAAATATATTTGGCGTTATTATATTGAATGTTAAAATAACACTGAAAATATATTGAATGTTAAAATATTGGCGCTATTATGAATATTTGGTGCTATTATTGAATGTTAAAATATTTTCACTATTATTTGGCGCCAAATAATAGCGCCAAATATTATTGGTGCCAAATATTGGCGCTACTATTTGGTGCTTTTATTGGCTCTATAATTTGGCGCTATTATGAATATTTGGGGCCAAAAAATATTTGGTGCTACTATGAATATATGGCGCCAAATATTTGGCGCTATTATGAATATTTGGCTCTATTATTTGGCGCCATTATTTGCACTATTATTTGGCGCTATTATGAATATTTGGCACCAAATATTTGGTGCTATTATTTGGCGAGATTATTTGGTGATATTATTTGGCGCTATTATTTGGCGCTATTATATTTTGCGCTATTATATCACGCTATTATATCGCGCTAATATTTGGCGCTATTATATGGTGCTATTATTTGGTCCTATTAAATAGCGCTATGAATATATTGGCGCTATATTATGGTGCTATTATTGGTGCTATTATTGGTGCTGTTATTGGCGCTTTTATTGGCACTATTATTGAATGTTTAAATATTGGCGCTATTATTTGGAGCAAAATAATAGTGCCAAATATTGGTGCCATAATTTGATGCTCTTATTGGCTCTATTATTTGGTGCTATTATAAATATTTAGCGCCAAAAAATATTTGGTGTTATTATATGGTGCTATTATTTGGCGCTATTATTCGGCGCAATTATTTGGCGTAATTATTTGGTGCAATATATTGGCGCTATATATATATTTTGTGCCAAAAAATATTTGGCCCTATTATATGGCGCTATTATTTAGCACTGTTATTAGGTGAAATTATATATTGGCACTATTATGAATATATTGGCGCTATTATTTGGCACTATTATTTGGCGCTATTATTTGGCACTATTATTGGCGCTATTATTTGGCGCTATTATTTGGCGATATTTTTTGGCACTATTTTTTTGTGCTATTTTGAATATTTGGCGCCAAAAAATTTTTGGCGGTATTATATGGCGCTATTATTTAGCAGTATTATTTGACGCTATTATTTGGCGCAGTTATTTGGCGCACATATTTGGCGCATTTATTTGGCTCTATTATTTAGCGCTATTGTTAGGCGCAATTATTTGGTGCTATTAATATATTGGTGCTATTATGAATATTTGGCATTATTAATGAATGTAAAAATATTGGGGCTGTTATTTGTTGCAATTATTTGGCGCAATTATTTGGCGCAATTATTTGGCCCAATTATTTGGTGCTATTATTAGGCGCAATTATTTGGCGCTATAAATATATTGGCGCTATTATGAATAAATGGCGCTATAAATATGTTGGCGCTAATATTGGACCTATTATAAATATAATGTCCCTATTATTTGGTCCCATTATATATTGACGCTATTATGAATATATTGGCGCTATTATTTGGCGCTATTATTTGGCGCTATTATCCGCGCTATTATTTGGTGCTATTATTGGCGCTATTATATGACGCTATTTTTTGGGCGCTATTTTTTGGCGCTATTATGAATATTTAGAGCCAAAAAATATTTGGCACTATTATATGGCGCTATTATTTGGTGCTATTATTTGGTGCAATTATTTGGCGCACTTATTTGGCGCAATTATTTGGCGCAATATATTGGTTCTATTTGTATATTTTGCGCCAAAAAAATATTTGGCGCTATTATATGGCGCTATTATTTGGCGCTATTATTAGGCGCAATTATTTGGCGCAATTATTTGGCGCATTTATTTGGCACATTTATTTGCCGCTATTATTTGGGGCTATTATTTGCGGCCATTATTTTGCGCTATAAATATATTGGCGCTATTACGAATAAATAGAGCTATGAATATATTGGAGCTATTATTGGCACTATTATTGGCAATATTATGAATATATTGGCGCTATTTTATTGAATGTCAAAATAACACTGAAAATATATTTAATGATAAAATATTGGTGCTATTATGAATATTTTTAACTATTATTGAATGTTAAAATATCAGTGTTATTATTTGGTGCCAAATAATAGCACCAAATATTGGCGCCAAATATTATTGGGGTCAAATATTGGCGCCAAATATTATTGGGGCCAAATATTGGCGCCAAATATTATTGGGGCCAAATATTGGCGCCAAATATTAGCGCTATTATTGGCGCTATTATTTGGCGCGATAATTTGGGGCGATAATTTGGCGCCAAAAAATATTTGGCGCTACTATGAATATATGGCGCCAAATATTTGGCGATATTATGAATATTTGGCTCTATTATTTGGTGCTATTA
Source organism: Viscum album (assembly GCA_963277665.1). Classification (NCBI taxonomy): domain Eukaryota; kingdom Viridiplantae; phylum Streptophyta; class Magnoliopsida; order Santalales; family Viscaceae; genus Viscum; species Viscum album. The sequence continues at coordinate 904,054,319 of OY728127.1, forward strand.
TTTTCATGATTATTTGGCGCGATTATGAATATTTGGCGCCAAATATTTGGCGCTATTATTTGGCGATATTATTTGGTGCTATTATTTGGCATTATTATGTTTGGCGCGATTAAATGACGCAATTATTTGGCACCATTATATGGCGCTATTATGTGGCACTATTATATGGCACTAATATTTGGCGCTATTATCTGGCAGTACTATTTGGCCCTATTAAATGGAGCTATGAATATATTGGCTCTATATATTGGTGCTATTATATGGCGCTATGAATATATTGGCGCTATTATTGGCGCTATATATTGGTGCTATTATTGATGCTATTATTGATGCTCTTATTGGCTCTTTTATTGGAGCTATTATTGAATGTTTAAATATTTTTTAGTGAAAAATAATAGCACCAAATATTGGTGCAATTATTCACGCCATAATTTGACGCTATTATTGGCGCTATTATTTGGGGCTATTATTTGGCGCTATTATTTGGCGCCATTATTTGGTGCTATTATGAATATTTGGCGCTAAAAAATATTTGGCGCTATTATATGTTACTATTATTTGGCACTATTATTAGGCGCAATTATTTGGCACAATTATTTGGCTTAATTATTTGGCGCAATATATTGGCGCTATTTATATATTTTCCACCAAAAAATATTTGGCGCTATTATATGGCCCTATTATTTTGCACAGTTTTTAAGCGTAATTATTTTGCGCAATTATTTGGCACAATTATTTGTCGCAATTATTTGGCACTATTATTTGGCGCTGTTATTAGGCGCAATTATTTTGCACTATAAATAAATTGGCGCTATTATGAATAAATGGCGCTATGAATATATCGGCGCTATTATTGGCACGATTATTGGCGCTAATATTAATATATTGGCGCTATTATATATTGGAGCTATTATTTGGCACTATGAATATATTGGCGCTATTATTTGGCACTATTATTGGCGCTATTATTTGGTGCTATTTTTTAGTGCTATTATGTATATTTGGCGCTAAAAAATATTTGGTGCTATTATATTGCGTTATTATTTGGCGCTATTATTTTGCGCAGTTTTTTGGCGCAAATATTTGGCCCAAATATTTGGCGCTATTTTTTTCACTATTATTAAGCGCAATTATTTGGAGCTATTAATATATTGGCACTATTATGAATATTTGGTGCTATTAATGATATTTAAAATATTGGCGCTATTATTTGGCGCAATTATTTGAACCAATTATTTGGCGCTATTATTTGGCGGAATTATTTGGCACTATTAATATATTGGCGCTATTATGAGTATTTGGTGATGTTAATGAATGTTAAAATATTGGCACTATTATTTGGCGCAATTATTTGGACAATTATTTGGTGTTATTATTAGGCGCAATTATTTGGCGCTATAAGTATATTTTCACTATTATGAATAAATTCTGCTATGAATATATTGGCGCTATTATTGAAGCTATTATTGGCACTATTATGAATATACTGGCGCTATTATTTGGCACTATTATATATTGGTGCTATTATGAATAAAGTGGTGCTATTATTTGGCGTTAGGAATATATTTGCGCTATTATTGGCGCTATTATTTGGCGTTTTTATTGGCGCTATTTTTTCGCGATATTTTTTGGTGCTATTATGAATATTTGGCACCTAAAAAATATTTGGCGCTATTATATGGCGCTATTATTTGGTTCTATTATTTCGCATAGTTATTTGGCGCAGTCATTTGGCACAATTATTTGGCGCTATTATTTGGCGCTATTATTAGGCGTAATTATTTTCCACTTTTAATATATTGGCGCTATTATGAATATTTTTCACTTTTAATGAATGTTAAAATATTGGCGCTATTTTTTGTTGCTATTATTTGGTGCTATTATTTGGTGCCTAATATTTAAATAGCGCCAATATATTGCGGCAAATATTTTTTGGCGCTATTATTTGGCACCAAATATTTAAATAGCGCCAATATATTGCGCCAAATAATTATGCAAAATAACTGTGCCAAATAATTGCCCCAAATAATTGCGCCTAATAATTGCGCCAAATAATAGTGCCATATAATAGTGCCAAATATTTTTTGGTGCCAAATATTCATAATAGTGCCAAATAATAGCGTCAATAATAGCGTCAAATTATGGCACCAATAATCTCGCCAATATTTGGTGCCAATATTTGGCCCTATTATTTTGCACCAAATAATAGCACCAATATTTAAACATTCAATAAAAGAGAAAATAAAAGCGCCTATAACAGCACCAAAAATATCGCCAATTATAGCGCCATTATATAGCGCTAAGAATAGCACCAATATATTCATAGCGCCATTTAATAGCGCCAAATAATAGCACTATATAATAGCGCCAAATATTGGTGCCATATAATAGCGCCATATAATAGCGCCAAATAATAGCGCCATATAATAGTACCAAATATAATAGAACCAAATAATAGCGCCAATATATAGCGATAATAATATCTCCAATATATTCATAGTTCCATTTAATAGGGCCAAATAATTGCGCCAAATATTGGCGCCATATAATAGTGTCATATAATATCGTCATATAATAGCGCCAAATAATAGAGCCAAATAATAGCGCCAAATATAAAAGCGCCAAATAATAGCGCCAAATTATAGAGCCAAATAATTTTGCGAAATAATAGCACCAAATATTTTGTTCAAAATTTTCATAATAGCGCAAAATAATAGCCCCAAATAATAGCGCCAATAACGGCGCCAAATAATAGATCCAAATATTCATAATAGTGCCAAATATTTGGAGCCATATATTCATAGTACCACAAAATATTTTTTGGCGCCAAATATTCATAGTAGCGCCAAATAATAGCGCCAAATTATAGCACCAAAAAAAGCGCCAAATAATAGTGCGAATAATAGCGCCAATATTTGACACCAATAATATTTGGCGCCAATATTTGACACCAATATTTGGCGCTATTATTTGGTGCCAAATAATAGCACCAATATTTTAACATTTAATAATAGCACCAAATATTCATAATAGTGCGAATATTTTAACATTCAATATATTTTCAGTGCTATTTTGACATTCAATATAATAGCGCTAAATATATCTTCAGTGTTATTTTAATATTCATAATTGCGCCTATATTTTAACAGTGCCAATATTTTAATAGCACCAATAATAGCACCAAATAATAGCGCCAAATAATAGCGCCAAATAATAGCGCCAATATTTTAACATTAATTAATGGCGCCAAATATTCATTATAGAGCCAATATATTAATAGCGGCAAATAATAGCACCAATTATTTTTTGGCGCCAAATATTCATAATAGCGCCAAAAAATAGAGCCACGAAATAGCGCCATATAATAGTGCCGATAATAGCGCCAAATAATAGCACCAATAATAGCGCCAATATATTAATAGCGCCAATATATTCAAAGTCCCAAATAATAGTGCCAATATATTCATAATAGCGCCAATATATAATAGTGCCAAATAATAGCGCTAGTATATTCATAGCGCCATTTATTTATAATAGCACCAATATATTTATAGCACCAAATAATTGCGCCTAATAATAGCGCCAAATAATAGCGCCAAATAATTGCGCCAAATAATTACGCCAAATAATAGTGCCAATATTTTAACCTTCATTAATAGCGCCAAAGATTCATAATAGTGCAAATATATTAATAGCGCCAAATAAGTGCATCTAATAATAGCGCCAAATAATAGCGCCAAATAATTGCACCAAATAACTGCGCCAAATAAAAGCGCCAAATAATAGTGCCATATAATAGCGCCAAATATTTTTTGGCACCAAATATTCATAATAGCGCCAAGAAATAGCACCAATAATAGCGCAAAAAAAAGCGCCAAAAAATAGCACCAATAATAGCGCCAATTATAGCACCAATATATTCATAGCGCCAAATAATAGCACCAATATATAATAGCACCAAATAATAGCGCCAATATATTCATAATAATGCCAATAATAGCGCCAATATATTCATGGTGCCATTTATTCATAATATGGCCAATATATTTATAGCGCAAAATAATTGCGCCTAATAATTGCGCCAAAAATTAGCGCCAAATAATTGCGCCAAATAATTGCGCCAAATAATTTCGCCAAATATGTGTGCAAAATAATTGCGCCTAATAACAGTGCCAAATAATAGCCCCATATAATAGCGCCAAATATTTTTTGGCACAAAATATATAAATAGCACCAAATAATTGGGCCAAATAATTGCGCCAAATTATTGCGCCTAATAATAATGCCATATAATAGAGCCAAAAATTTTTGACGCCAAATATACATAATAGCGCCAAATAATAGCGCCAAATAATAGCACCAATAATAGCGTCAAATTATGGTGCCAATAATCACGCCAATATTTGGTGCTATTATTTTGCACCAAATAATAGCGCCAATTTTTAAACATTCAATAATAGCGCTAATAAAAGCACCAATAACAGCACCAATAATAGCGCTGATATATTCATAGCACCATTTAATAGCGCCAAATAATAGCGCCATATAATAGTGCCAAATATTAGCACCATATAATAGCGCCACATAATAGCGCCAAATCATAGCGCCATATAATAGCGCCAAATATAATAGCGCCAAATAATAGCGCCAATATATAGGGCCAATAATAGCGCCAATATATTCATAGCGCCATTTATTGGGCCAAATAATAGCGCCATATAATAGCGCCATATAATACCGCCAAATATTAGCGCCAAATAATAGTGCCATATAATAGGGTCAAATATAATAGCACCAAATAATATCACCACATAATAGCACAAAATATTTGGCCCCAAATATTAATAATAGTGCCAAATAATTGCGCCAATAGTAGCGCTAAATAATAGAGCCAAATATTCATAATAGTGCCAAATATTTGGCGTCATATATTCATAGTAGCGCCAAATATTTTTTGGCGCTAAATATTCATAATATCGCCAAATAATAGCGCCAATATATTACCATTTAATAATAGCACCAAATATTCATAATAGCACCTATATTTTAACATTCAATATATTTTCAGTGTTATTTTTACATTCAATATAATAGCGCCAAATATATTTTCAGTGTTATTTTAATATTCATAATAGCGCAAATATTTTAACATTAATTAATAGCGCCAAATATTCATAATAGTGCCAATATATTAATAGTGGCAAATAATTGCGCCTAATAATAGCGCCAAATAATAGCGCCAAATAACTGTGTCAAATATTTGCGCCAAATAACTGCGCCAAATAATAGCACCAAATAATAGCGCCATATAATAGTGCCTAATATTTTTTGGCGCTAAATATTCATAATAGCGCTAACAAATAGCACCAATAATAGTGCCAAATAATAGCGCCAATATATTCATAGCGCCAAATAATAGCGCCAATATATTCATAATAGTGCCAATATATAATAGCGCCAAATAATAGCACCACTATATTCATAATAGTGCCAATAATAGTACCATTATATTCATAATAGTGCCAATAATAGTGCTAATATATTCATAGCGCCATTTATTCATAATAGCACAAATATATTTATAGCGCAAAATAATTGCACCTAATAATAGCGCCAAATAATAGAGCGAAATAATAGCGCCAAATAATTGCACCAAATAATAGCGCCATATAATAGTGCTAAATATTTCTTGGTGAAAAATATATAAATAGCGCCAATATATTGCGCCAAATAATTGCTCCAAATAATTGCGCCAAATAATTGTGCCTAATAATAGCGCCATATAGTAGCGCCAAATATTTTTTGGCGCCAAATGTTCATAATAGCGCCAAATAATAGCGCCAAATAATAGAGTCAAATAATAGCGCCAAATAATAGCGCCAAATAATAGCGCCAAATAATAGCACCAAATAATAGCGCCATATAATAGCACCAAATATTTTTTGGCTCCAAATACTAATAATAGCGCCAAAAAATAGTGTCATATAATAGTGCCAATAATAACACCAAATAATAGCGCCAATATATTCATAGCACCAAATAATAGCGCCAATATATTCATAATAGCACCAATGTATAATAGCTCCAAATAATAGCGCCAGTATATTTATAATAGTGCTAATATTAGCGCCAATATATTCATAGCGCCATTTATTCATAATAGCGCCAGTATATTTATAGCGCCAAATAATTGCGCTTAATAATAGCCCCAAATAATTGCGCCAAATAATTGCGCCAAATAAGTGCACCAAATAATAGCCCCAATATTTTAACATTCATTAATAGCGCCAAATATTCATAATAGCGCCAATATATTTATAGCACCAAATAATTGCGCCTAACAATAGCACCAAATAATAGCGCCAAATAATTGCACCAAATATGTGTGCAAAATAACTGCGCCAAATAATAGCACCAAATAATACTGCTAAATAATAGCGCCATATAATAGCGCCAAATATTTTTTGGTGCCACAAATTCATAATAGCGCCAAAAAATAGCGCCAAATAATAGCGCCAATAATAGCGCCAAATAATAGCACCGATAAAAGTGCCAATATATTCATAACACCAAATAATAGCGCCAATATATTCATAATGGCGCCAATATATATTAGCGCCAAATAATAGCACCAATATATTCATAATAGTGCCAATATATAATTGTGCCTAATAACAGCGCTAAATAATAGCGCCATATAATAGCGCCGAATATTTTTTGGCCCAAAATATATAAATAGCGCCAATATATTGTGCCAAATAATTACGCCAAATAATTGCGCCTAAGAATAGCGCCAAATAATAGCGCCATATAATAGCGCCAACTATTTTTTGGCTCCAAATAATCATAATAGCACCAAATAATAGAGCCAATAATAGCGTCAAATTATAGCGCCAATATTTGGCGCCAATATTTTAGGCCAATATTTGGCGCCAATATTTTAGGCCAATATTTGCCGCCATTATTTTGCTCCAAATAATAGCGCCAATATTTAAACATTCAATAATAGTTCCAATAAAAGCGCCAATAGAAGCACCAATAATAGCGCCAATAATAGCGCCATAATATAGCGCCAATATATTCATAGTGACATTTAATAGCGCCATATAATAACGCCATATAATAGCACCAAATATTGGCACCATAAAATAGCGCCATATAAGAGCGCTAAATAATAGCGCCATATAGTAGCACAAAATATAGTAGCACCAAATAATAGCACCAATAATATTGCCAATATATTCATAGCGCCATTTAATAGGCCTAAATAATAGCGCCATATAATAGCGCCAAATATTAGTGCCATATAATAGCCCGATATAATAGCACCATAAAATAACGCCAAATAATAGCACGATATAATAGCGCAAAATATAATAGCGCCAAATAATTGCACCAAATATTTGGTGCCAAATAATCATAATAGCGCCAAATAATAGCACAAATAATGGAGCCAAATAATAGAGCCAAATATTCATAATAGTGTAAAATATTTGGGGCCATATATTCATAGTAGCACCAAATATTTTTTGGCTCCAAATATTAATAATAGAGCCAAATTATAGCGCCAATAAAAGCCCCAAATAATCGCGCCAATATTTGGAACCAATAATATTTGGCTCCATTATTTGGCACTATTATTTGGCGCCAAATAATAGCGCCAATATTTTAACATTCAATATATTTTTAGTGTTATTTTAACATTCAATATAATAGTGCCGAATATATTTTCAGTGCTATTTTAATATTCATAACTGCGCCAATATTTTAATAGCGCCAATAATAGCGCGAAATAATAGCGCCAAATATTATTTGGCACCAAATAATAACGACAAATAATAGCACCAAAAAATAGTGTCAATATTTTAACATTCATTAATAGCGCTAAATATTCATAATAGCGCCAATATAATAATAGCGGTAAATAATTGCGCCTAATAATAGCGCCAAATAAGAGACCCAAATAAGTGCGCCAAATAACTGCACCAAATCACTGCGCCAAATAATAGCACCAAATAATAGCGCCATATAATAGCGCCAATAATAGCGCCAAATAATAGCGCCAATATATTCAAAGCGTCAAATAATAGCGCCAATATATTCATAATAGCGAAAATACATAATAGCGCCAGTATATTCATAATAGTGCCACTAATAGCGCCAATAATAGCGCCAATATATTAATAGCACCATTTATTCATAATAGCACCAATATTTTTATAGCACCAAATAATTGCGCCAAATAATAACGTCATATAATTGCACCAAATAATTGCACCAAATAATAGCACCAATATTTTAACATTCATTAATAGTTCCAAATATTCATAATAGCGCTGATATATTAATAGCGCCAAATAATTGCACCTAATAATAGCGCCAAAAAATAGCGCCAAATATTTGCGTCAAATATTAGCACCAAATAACTGCGCCAAATAATAGCGCCAAATAATAGTGCCAAATAATAGCGCCATATAATAGCGCCAAATATTTTTTGGCACCAAATATTCATAATAGCGCCAAAAAATAGTGGCAAATAAAAGCGCCAATAATAGCGCCAATAATAAAACTAATATATTCATAGCGCCAAATAATAGCGCCAATATATTCATAATAGTGCTAATAATAGTGCTAATAATTGTACCAATAATAGTACCAATATATTTATAGCGCCATTTATTCATAATAGCCCCAATATATTTACATCGCAAAATAATTGCGCCTAATAATAGCGCCAAATAACAGTGCCAAATAATTGCGCCAAATAATTGCGCCAAATAATTGCTCCAAATAATTGCGCCTAATAACAGCGCCAAATAATAGAGCCAAATAATAGCACCAAATAATAGCGCCAATAATAGCGTCAAATTATGGCGCCAATAATTGCGCAAATATTTGGCGCCAATATTTGGGGCCATTATTTTGCACCAAATAATAGCGCCAATATTTTAACTTTCATTAATAGCGCCAAATATTCATAATAGCGCCAATATATTAATAGCACCAAATAATTGTGCCTAATAATAGTGCCAAATAATAGTGCCAAATAATTGCGCCACATAACTGGGCCAAATAACTGCACCAAATAATACCGCCAAATAATAGCGCCACATAATAGAGCAAAATATTTTTTGGCGCGAAATATTCATAATAGCTCCAATAATAGCGCCAATATATTCATAGCGCCAAATAATAACGCCAATATATTCATAATAGAGCCAATATATAATATTTCCAAATAATAGCACCAATATATTAATAATAGTACCAATAATAGCGCCAATAATTGAGCCAATATATTCATAGCTCCATTTATTCATAATAGCGCCAATAAATTTATAGCGCAAAATAATAGCGCCAAATAATTGCACCAAACAATTGCGCCAAATAATTGCGTCAAATAAGTGAACCTAATAACAGCGCCAAATAATAGCGCCAAATATTTTTTGGCGCAAAATATATAAATAGCGCTAATATATTGCACCAAATAATTGCGCCAAATAACTGTGCCAAATTATTACGCCAAATTATTGTGCCTAATAATAGCACCAAATAATAGCACCATATAACAGCGCCAAAAAATTTTTGGTGCCAAATATTCATAATAGTGCCAAATAATAGCTCCAATAATAGCGTCAAATTATGGCGCCAATAATCGTGCCAATTTTTGGTGCCAATATTTGGCGCAAATATTTGGCGGCAATATTTGGCGCTATTATTTTGTGCCAAATAGTAGCGCCAATATTTAAACATTCAATAAAAGAGCCAATAAAAACGCCAATAAAAGTGCCCATAACAGCACCAATAATAGCACCAATTATAGGGCCATTGTATAGCGCCAATAATAGCGCCAATATATTCATAGCGCCATTTAATAGCGCCAAATAATAGCGTCATATAATAGCACCAAATATTGACGCCATATAATAGCGCCATATAATAGCACCAAATAATAGCGCTATATAATAGTGCCAAATATAATAGTGCCAAATAATAGTGCCAATATATAGCACCAATAATATCGCCAATATATTTATAGCACTATTTAATAGGGCCAAATAATAGCACCATATAATAGCGACAAATATTAGCGCCATATAATAGTGCAAAATAATAGCGCCATTGTAAAGACCCGTAAAATTCAAGGGAAATTTTTTCTTAATTTTCTTTAGAATTTTACAAGAGCGCGGTTTCAGACGGCACCTGATTCCGAGGCCCGGAGTGCCCGGAATTAATTTCTGAAGTTTGGCTCGGGTACGTTCAGTGAACGAACGAGAGAGTATTTCTAACTTTTGATACGGTGCTCGGAATTGAAATCCGAGGGCACCGATGAACTCGCAGCGCCGATATTCTCTTAAAGAGACCTTTTCGGGAGTTGCGTTTGTTTCGGGTTGAAAGTTAGTTTTTGGGAGATTTATAAAAAAGTTGAATAAAAAGTGTGAATTCTTTTTATTTTACTTTTTGTAGGTTAACTCCTCTCAAAGGGAGTTAGGGGTGGGACCCACACCCACTTAACCTCCCTTGAGAGGATTAAGTGTGGTGGGGCCCACACGAAACCTAAACCTCTCATCTTCCCTCAAACTCCCTTAACCCCTCTTTAATTAACATGACAACTTGTTAATAAATGTGGAGTTATCTCTTTTTGAATTTCAAACCTTTGAAATTCTTTTTGTGAATAAAATAAGACTTTGTCTTATTTTGTTGGGTGAGAACTCTTAGCCATCTTGGAGTGGTTGAGAGCTTTTCTTTCTTCTTCAACCTTGACGAAGAACACGAAGAACGCCGTTCTTCAACGAAGAACTTCTTCGCCGAAGAACACGGTCTTTCCGCGACGCCATATCCGCGACATGACGTTCTTCTTCCGCATCATCTCTTCCGCGACGGTTTTCCGCGACGAACGCCATCGACAACGACTCTTCCTCCGACGTCAAAGGAATCGACACCGATATTCCACGACTCCGTCAACGTGTGACTATCGAGGTAGGGGTTCTTGAGTTCGTTGTTTCCTTTTTATTTGACTTTCCTCAAGACTTGACGTAGAACGCTCAAGTTCCGACGAAGAACGCCGCTCCGCTCTTCTTCGTCTTCGGTGTCAACGAGAGAGAACACCGCATCTTCCTCTGACAACCTTCTTCGGCGTACAAGGTTTCGCCAACGACGTGCCTCTTCGGACGCGCCTCTTCGTCGTCGAATTTGACGAACGACGACCGCGACGCCCGACCTCCGCGACGTCGTCTTCCGCGGAACGTAGACAAATCTTCGAACCTTATACCAAGGTAGGCGTTGTTGATTTAATATTTAATTATTTCATTCTTGCTCGTGGTTCGTATAACTAACGTGGGGATGTTGATTATTTTAAGATGCGTTATTGCTTAACGTGAGGGGGCCGGACCGCATGAACACGGCCGAACCCCCTCCATCGTTCATGTTGTTTATCTGCGGGCGGAAGCAAGGTGGCGTGGTGCCGTCGCACCACGCGGATAATTGTACGTTAATCTTACATGACGCCGTCGCGCTACGCTGAGGAGAATCTTCAAGAACGCGACGCCGTCGCGCCGCGTTGAATGGAATCAAGACACGGCGAAGGGGCGCGGTGCCGTCGCACCACGCCGGATGACGAACGCCACGGCCGGTTCCGGGCCGCGGCGGGACGAGGAGACCGCGGCCGGTTCCGGGCCGTGGCGGAAGAGAAGACCGGCGTCCGGGCCGCCGGCGTCGGAAGCTGAAGGGGGGACCGGAATTTCCGGTCCCGTTGGAGAAAACCGGCCGGCCAGCTGGCCGGCCGGAAGGCTTTAAACCGGGGGAATAAATTCCCCCGGCCAGCATGTAAAACCCCCCTCTTAATGAGGGGGGCGGTTCCATGAAAGGGGGGCAGCAGCCCCCCGGTTCCTTTAAATCAAACCGGCCCCCACGTGGGGGCCGTTTGTTAAAAAAGGCGCGGCACAAGGCCGCGCCGCTCCAAAGAAGCGGGGGCTTAGCCCCCGCGTGCCATCCGCGTGCGGCTCCTCGCGGCACCCCGAGCCGCCGCAGCACCCCGCGCCGCCGCGCCGCCGCCGCCGCGCCGCCACCGCACCGCCCCGGGGGGGGGGGGGGGGGGGGGGGGCGTCGGGCCGGGTCGGCCCGGACCCGGACCCCCCCGTTTCGAACCAGAATTGGTGTTTGGATCATAACTTGAGCCTCGGACCTCCGAATGACGAACCGTCTGCGGCAACGCGATCCTTGGATCGAGACGGTCGTTTCGGTATATCGCACTCAAGGTTTCGGATTACTTTGAGTTCGGCCGGGTTGGTTCGTTCACGAAACCAACCGGGCCTTCGGAGCGGAAACGCTCATATCTTGAGCTACGGACGTCCGATTGACGTGTCGTCAGCCGCGTTGTGTTCCTCTTAGTGAGACGGATCTTTTGGCATACTCCGCCCGAGGTTTGGACGCAGGTGGAGTACGGTCGGGTTGGTTTTGCCTTAAAAACCAACTGGGCCCTGGAGACGAAAATGCCAATAACTCTCAGACCGGGCGTCCGATCGACGCACCGTCTGGTGCGTTGAGTTCCTGTTTACGATACGGAACATTTGGTATCCTTCGCCCGAGTTTTGGATACAGTTAGTAGTGGCCGGGTTGGATCGCACCCGAAATCCAACCGGGCCCCTGGAACGGGAAAAGCTGATATCTTTCAGACAGGACGTCCGCTTGACGAGCCGTCAGCGGCGTTGGTGGTTACGTTGAGTAACGGTCCCTTTGAGTATACCCTATGGGAGTTCGGGGTACAGTTGAGATACGGCTGGGATTGGTTTCGCTCACGAAACCAACCGGGCCCCTGGGACGAAAAGGCTAATAACGCACAGACCGGGCGTCCGATCGACGCGCCGTCTGTTGCGTTGAGACCCGTGTGATGAGACGGTTCTTTGAGACACTTCTTCGCGGGACCTTGTGATACTTGGAGTATCGACCAGTAGCTCGTGGAGCGGACCCTCCCGGAGACGAGCGTGCAGAGTACGGAGACCGTGTAGCCGGCTGAGACCTGACGACTGCTTGACCGACTCGACTTGGAGTGAGTCGACTAGCCCAGTGGACGGAGCGCCCGGTATTTGGCGGCAGACCCACGGCGGACGGAGCGCCTGGTAGTTGGCAGCAAACCCGCGGTACTCGACAGGAGGAGTACCTCAGTAGGCTATCAGGGTAGCGCCCGGTATTTGGCAGCAGACCCTCAGCGGACGGAGCGCCCGGTAGTTGGCAGCAGACCCGCAGTACTCAACAGGAGGAGTACTTCAGCAGTCTTAGGTTAGTGAGAAGTACCTCGGAGTCGTGACAGGACCACTGTACACTCTAGAGACAGAGCTCTTCAGCAGTTACGGTTTCGATAATGAAAATCCTGGTTTGAGCTGAGTCTTTTGACCTTTGTGTTTCCTCATGATTGAGATGGGTTACTTGATAACTTAGGTATATGTATGGGCATATACCTGGGTAGTGGTTATCCGTTGATCTCATGATCCTTGTGTTTCCTCATGACTGGGATGGGTTACTTGATAATTTAGGTATATGTATGGGCATATACCTAAGTAGAGTTTAACTGTTGAGATCTTCTTGTGGTTATCCTTGTTGGTTTTAGTGAGACCTTGAGGGTCTCGGGGTCCCTACTGAGTATCGTTATACTCACTCCTGCACGGTCTATGCCCGCACCTCGTTGTGTTGGTTGCAGACGACGGCCAGTACTGGCAGAGGCCGAGTGTTCGAGGACTGGACGGTACCTGGAGGTGGACTATACGACGAGGCGGTACCCAGAGGCAGACCACTGGGCGGGACATACTCGGAGCAGACGGCGGGACCCGAGGAGCAGAGGAGCTATCTGTACCCACCCTTCTGGTGGGATTTCCAGTGGACAGCTCGGCGTAGCAGCTTTACTTTTCAGTTGCTGTTTTCCCTTTCGAGTTGTACTTTACAGTTGGGCTTGTATTTCCGGCCCCTTTTTACTTTCCTCACTTTTAGTTGTACTCTGTTTTTGCTTAGTGTTACTTTCCGATTGCTTACTCTGTGGTGTTTGTTTACTTTACAAAGGCAATTCCTTCCCTTTTTACCAGGATTTACGCCTTGGTGCTAGTCGCCAGCCCCTGGCCTATGGAAGGCGGGCTTGGGGTAGTCACGGCACGGACCCCGAGGGCGGGTCGTGACAAATTGGTATCAGAGGAGTTCGGTTCTACCGCAGAACTTATAACTCTGATCTTTCTTTCTGTGAAGCAATAGTGTTAAGGGTACCGAGTGTGGTTTTCAGTTCAGGGAGTCCAGTGTTGGTGCGGGCGGCCGACGTATCCATACACCAGGACCCTGACAACTGATTTCCGACTTTGTGCATGAAAACACTGATTGCGTGTGTGTTTTCAAAGGTTTTTCCCCTTAAAACAGCTCAAACCAGGTCAGCTCACCAGGTATAATCGTTTGATCGTGTTACGTTGTTCCTTTCAGGATGGCCCCACGACGGCAGCCAGCTAGGGTTCTGAGAATCGAACGTGACGACAGCCCACCGAGCGACGAGGCCTCGGTGCAGGGCCCTTTGTCAGCAGTGGCACCGGCGGTAGCTCTACCCGCCGAGCCCCCGATGCTTCCAGCAGCAGCCGCTGACGATGCACGTCGCCTCAGCGCACTGCATGAGTTTCAGAGCCAGCGACCGCCCTGGTTTCGCGGGGAGACGGATCCCCAGGCTGCAGAGGACTGGCTGGAGGCAGTGGTACGAGTGTTTAGGCTAGTGAGGACACCAGCAGACCTCATGGTGATCCTCGCTGCGAGCCTACTACACGCAGCAGCAGGACGATGGTGGAGCTTGATTCTCCAGGTGCATGATGAGGCATCTCTACTTTGGACGGACTTTGAGAGCCTCTTCCGCTCGGAGTTCGTCCCAGCCACCCTTCGTGCGGTGCGTATCCAGGAGCTTCTGCAGCTGCGGCAGGGCAGCATGACGGTCGCTCAGTACTCGGCGAGATTTACCGATCTCTCGCGCTACTCGACCGACATGGTACGGGACCCATTCTTCCGGGCCCGGACCTTCGAGCAGGGTTTGAGACACGAGATCAGGGCATCGCTGATCTCCCTCAGCTTACCGACTCAGACAGGAGTACTGGAGCGGGCCCTTCTGATTGAGAGCTTCCTTGCTGAGTCTTCACCAGCGCAGCGACCCACCGCAGGGCGGCACGTAGCGGAGTCTTCGGTAACAGGTAGCCGACAGATGACTCAGGGGTCCAGACAGACCAGACCTTCAGGCAGACGACCTCAGGGCACTGGCTCAGCAGTGCAGGGCACACAGCGCGGAGTCAGTCTTTTGAGTGGAAGACAGTGCTTTGCATGCGGCGGGCAAGGCCACATGGCTCGTGACTGCCTGACCCGCCATGCGGAGGAGCAGCAGACGGTTGAAGAACCACCTAGGTAGAGGCAGAGGTTCGACCGTGGCGGTCCGCAGGGAGGAGGCGGACGAGGCAGAGGAGCTGGCCGAGCAGCAGGTGGTGGACGACGCTTTGAGGCTCTGCCACCACCACCACCAGGAGGTCCACCCCGACCACAGGGAGTAGGTGAACATGCGAGAGCACAGCTTCAGGCAGCTGAAGCTTACGATCATGGAGCTCTGGGAGCAGGTGGACAGGGGAGGAACTAGTGGATACGTCTTTTGTACTTCTAGTTCCATGTTGATGTTGCTTTTGTGTAGCGTCTTGTATTATGAGCTGCAATAATAAAAGACGCATCCTTTGTGATGTTTTCATTCCTGTCCTCTTTTGTGATGTTACTAAGAGGTTCCAGTTGACTGTTGACTTGACCCTCACTTGTGAGACATCTACTGGAGGAGACCAGTTACCACACACTGATGCCGACAGTGTGACTCAACCCTTGGAGGCGAGAGTAACGGTTGGATCTCTTAGTAGTAGCGTCGAGGCCTTACGACGTCATCCTTGGTATTGATTAGTATCATCCATGTTAGGATTGACTGTTTTAGGCAAAGAATGTGGTTCATCCAGGGGATGAGACCAGGTTTCTCTTATCGGCAAAGAAGAAATCTTGCAGCTCTTGTGGGACCAGAGATGGTCCGGGCCACGTCAGAGGAGGTCCATGTCATCCAGGAGCGGATGAGGACAGCACAGAGCCGGCAGAAGTCATACGCTGACAGGAGGCGGAGGCCACTAGAGTTCGAGGATGGTGACCACGTCTTCTTGCGGGTCACACCTCGACGTGGTATTCGGAGATTTGGCCGAGGCGACAAGTTATCTCCGCGATTCATCGGACCCTTCCAGGTCCTCAGCAGGGTTGGTGAGGTGGCTTATCGCCTGGCTCTACCACCTCAGTTGCACCGGATGCACGACGTCTTCCACGTGTCTCAGCTGAGGAGATACGTGCACGACCCGACGCACATCCTTGACCATGTGGAGCTTGACGTTGACGATGGGGCGACTTTTACGGAGGTCCCGGTGGAGATAGAGGATCGACAGGAGCGGGTCCTACATGGGCGATCGATTCCTCTTGTGCGCAACAGATGGCGGCACAGGAATCTCCAGGAGAGCACATGGGAGCGGGAGGCTCAGATGCGTGCTCAGTACCCTCTTTTGTTTCCCTAGTTTTTTATGTATCTTTACGGGGACGTAAAGCCCTGAGGTGGGAGTAATGTAAAGACCCGTAAAATTCAAGGGAAATTTTTTCTTAATTTTCTTTAGAATTTTACAAGAGCGCGGTTTCAGACGGCACCTGATTCTGAGGCCCGGAGTGCCCGGAATTAATTTCTGAAGTTTGGCTCGGGTACGTTCAGTGAACGAAGGAGCGGGTATTTCTAACTTTTGATACGGTGCTCGGAATTGAAATCCGAGGGCACCGATGTACTCGCAGCGCCGATATTCTCTTAAAGAGACCTTTTCGGGAGTTGCGTTTGTTTCGGGTTGAAAGTTAGTTTTTGGGAGATTTATAAAAAAGTTGAATAAAAAGTGTGAATTCTTTTTATTTTACTTTTTGTAGGTTAACTCCTCTCAAAGGGAGTTAGGGGTGGGACCCACACCCACTTAACCTCCCTTGAGAGGATTAAGTGTGGTGGGGCCCACACGAAACCTAAACCTCTCATCTTCCCTCAAACTCCCTTAACCCCTCTTTAATTAACATGACAACTTGTTAATAAATGTGGAGTTATCTCTTTTTGAATTTCAAACCTTTGAAATTCTTTTTGTGAATAAAATAAGACTTTGTCTTATTTTGTTGGGTGAGAACTCTTAGCCATCTTGGAGTGGTTGAGAGCTTTTCTTTCTTCTTCAACCTTGACGAAGAACACGAAGAACGCCGTTCTTCAACGAAGAACTTCTTCGCCGAAGAACACGGTCTTTCCGCGACGCCATATCCGCGACGTGACGTTCTTCTTCCGCATCATCTCTTCCGCGACGGTTTTCCACGACGAACGCCATCGACAACGACTCTTCCTCCGACGTCAAAGGAATCGACACCGATATTCCACGACTCCGTCAACGTGCGACTATCGAGGTAGGGGTTCTTGAGTTCGTTGTTTCCTTTTTATTTGACTTTCCTCAAGACTTGACGTAGAACGCTCAAGTTCCGACGAAGAATGCCGCTCCGCTCTTCTTCGTCTTCGGTGTCAACGAGAGAGAACACCGCATCTTCCTCTGACAACCTTCGTCGGCATACAAGGTTTCGCCAACGACGTGCCTCTTCGGACGCGCCTCTTCGTCGTCGAATTTGACGAACGACGAACGCGACGCCCGACCTCCGCGACGTCGTCTTCCGCGGAACGTAGACAAATCTTCGAACCTTATACCAAGGTAGGGGTTGTTGATTTAATATTTAATTATTTCATTCTTGATCGTGGTTCGTATAACTAACGTGGGGATGTTGATTATTTTAAGATGTGTTATTGCTTAACGTGAGGGGGCCGGACCGCATGAACACGGCCGAACCCCCTCCATCGTTCATGTTGTTTATCTGCGGGCGGAAGCAAGGTGGCGTGGTGCCGTCGCACCATGCGGATAATTGTACGTTAATCTTACATGACGCAGTCGCGCTACGCCGAGGAGAATCTTCAAGAACGCGACGTCGTCGCGCCGCGTTGAATGGAATCAAGACACGGCGAAGGGGCGCGGTGCCGTCGCACCGCGCCAGATGACGAACGCCGCGGCCGGTTCCGGGCCGCGGCGGGACGAGGAGACCGCGGCCGGTTCCGGGCCACGGCGGAAGAGAAGACCGGCGGCTGGGCCGCCGGCGTCGGAAGCCGAAGGGGGGACCGGAATTTCCGTTCCCGTTGGAGAAAACCGGCCGGCCAACTGGCCGGCCGGAAGGCTTTAAACCGGGGGAATAAATTCCCCCGGCCAGCATGTAAAACCCCCCTCTTAATGAGGGGGGCGGTTCCATGAAAGGGGGGCAGCAGCCCCCCGGTTCCTTTAAATCAAACCGGTCCCCACGTGGGGGCCGTTTGTTAAAAAAGGGGCGGCACAAGGCCGCGCCGCTCCAAAGAAGCGGGGGCTTAGCCCCCGCGTGCCACCCGCGTGCGGCTCCTCGCGGCACCCCGAGCCGCCGCGGCACCCCGCGCCGCCGCGCCGCCCCGGGGGGGGGGGGGGGTCGGGCCGGGTCGGCCCGGACCCGGACCCCCCCGTTTCGAACCAGAATTGGTTTTTGGCTCATAACTTGAGCCTCGGACCTCCGAATGACGAACCGTCTGCGGAAACGCGATCCTTGGATCGAGACGGTCGTTTCGGTATATCGCACTCAAGGTTTTGGATTACTTTGAGTTCGTCCGGGTTGGTTCGTTCACGAAACCAACCGGGCCTTCGGAGCGGAAACGCTCATATCTTGAGCTACGGACGTCCGATGTACGTGCCGTCAGCCGCGTTGTGTTCCTCTTAGTGAGACGGATCTTTTGGCATACTCCGCCCGAGGTTTGGACGCAGGTGGAGTACGGTCGGGTTGGTTTTGCCTTAAAAACCAACCGGGCCCTGGAGACGAAAATGCCAATAACTCTCAGACCAGGCGTCCGATCGACGCACCGTCTGGTGCATTGAGTTCCTGTTTACGATACGGAACATTTGGTATCCTTCGCCCGAGTTTTGGATACAGTTAGTAGTGGCCGGGTTGGATCGCACCCGAAATCCAACCGGGCCCCTGGAACGGGAAAAGCTGATATCTTTCAGACAGGACGTCCGCTTGACGAGCCGTCAGCGGCGTTGGTGGTTACGTTGAGTAACGGTCCCTTTGAGTATACCCTATGGGAGTTCGGGGTACAGTTGAGATACGGCCGGGGTTGGTTTCGCTCACGAAACCAACCGGGCCCCTGGGACGAAAAGGCTAATAACGCACAGACCGGGCATCCGATCGACGCGCCGTCTGTTGCGTTGAGACCCCTGTGACGAGACAGTTCTTTGAGACACTTCTTCGCGGGACCTTGTGATACTTGGAGTATCGACCAGTAGCTCGTGGAGCGGACCCTCCCGGAGACGAGCGTGCAGAGTACGGAGACCGTGTAGCCGGCTGAGACCTGACGACTGCTTGACCGACTCAACTTGGAGTGAGTCGACTAGCCCAGTGGACGGAGCGCCCGGTATTTGGCGGCAGACCCACGGCGGACGGAGCGCCTGGTAGTTGGCAGCAAACCCGCGGTACTCGACAGGAGGAGTACCTCAGTAGGCTATCAGGGTAGCGCCCGGTATTTGGCAGCAGACCCTCAGCGGACGGAGCACCCGGTAGTTGGCAGCAGACCCGCAGTACTCGACAGGAGGAGCACTTCAGCAGTCTTAGGTTAGTGAGCAGTACCTCGGAGTCGTGACAGGACCACTGTACACTCTAGAGACAGAGCTCTTCAGCAGTTACGGTTTCGATAATGAAAATCCTGGTTTGAGCTGAGTCTTTTGACCTTTGTATTTCCTCATGATTGAGATGGGTTACTTGATAACTTAGGTATATGTATGGGCATATACCTGGGTAGTGGTTATCCGTTGATCTCATGATCCTTGTGTTTCCTCATGACTGAGATGGGTTACTTGATAACTTAGGTATATGTTTGGGCATATACCTAAGTAGAGTTTAACTGTTGAGATCTTCTTGTGGTTATCCTTGTTGGTTTTAGTGAGACCTTGAGGGTCTCGGGGTCCCTACTGAGTATCGTTATACTCACCCCTGCACGGGCTATGCCCGCACCTCGTTGTGTTGGTTGCAGACGACGGCCAGTACTGGCAGAGGCCGAGTGTTCGAGGACTGGACGGTACCTGGAGGTGGACTATACGACGAGGCGGTACACAGAGGCAGACCACTGGGCGGGACATACTCGGAGCAGACGGCGGGACCCGAGGAGCAGAGGAGCTATCTGTACCCACCCTTCAGGTGGGATTTCCAGTGGACAGCTCGGCGTAGCAGCTTTACTTTTCAGTTGCTGTTTTCCCTTTCGAGTTGTACTTTACAGTTGGGCTTGTATTTCCGTCCCCTTTTTACTTTCCTCACTTTTAGTTGTACTCTGTTTTTGCTTAGTGTTACTTTCCGATTGCTTACTCTGTGGTGTTTGTTTACTTTACAAAGGCAATGTCTTCCCTTTTTACCGGGATTTACGCCTTGGTGCTAGTCGCCAGCCCCTGGCCTATGGAAGGCGGGCTTGGGGTAGTCACGGCACGGACCCCGAGGGCGGGTCGTGACAGCCATATAATAGTGTCATATAATAGCGCCAAATAATAGAGCCAAATAATAGCCCCAAATAATAGTGCCAAATAATTGTGCCAATAATGGTGCCAAATAATAGAGCCAAAATTCATAATAACTCCAAATATTTGGTGCCATATATTCATAGTAGCGCCAAATATTCATAATAGCACCAAATTATAGCACCAATAAAAGCGCCAAATAATTGCGCCAATAATAGCACCAATATTTGCCGCCAATAATATTTGGCGCCAATATTTGGTGCTATTATTTGGTGACAAATAATAGCGCCAATATTTTAACATTCAATAATAGCACCAAATATTCATAATAGTGCCAATATATTTATTGCGCCAAATAATTGCGCCAAATAATTGCGCCATATAATAGCACCAAATATTAGCGCAATATAATAGCTCCAAATATTAGTGCCATATAATAGCGCCAAATAATAGCGCCATATAATAGCACCAAATATAATTGGGCCAAATAATAGCGCCAAATAATATCACCAAATATTTGGCACCAAATATTCATAATAGTGCCAAATAATAGCGCCAATAATAGCGCCAAATAATAGAGTCAAATATTCATAATTGTGTCAAATATATGGCGCCATATATTCATAGTAGCGCCAAATATGTTTTGGCACCAGATATTCATAATAGCGCCAAATTATAGCGCCAATAAAAGCGCCAAATAATAGCGCCAATATTTTTACATTCAATAATAGCGCCAAATATTCTTAATAGCGCCAATATTTTAACATTCAATATATTTTAAGTGTTATTTTAACATTCAATATAATAGCACCAAATATATTTTGAGTGTTATTTTAATATTCATAATAGCGCCAATATTTTGATAACACCAATAATAGCGCCAAATATTATTTGGCGCCAAATAATAGCGCCAATATTTTAACATTCATAAATAGTGCCAATATATTAATAGCGGTAAATAATTGCACCTAATAATATTGCCAAATAACAGTGCCAATATAATTACGCCAAATAATAGCGCCAATATATTGAGCCAAATAATTGCGCCTAATAATATCACCAAATAATAGCGCCAAATATTTTTTGGCGCCAAATATTCATAATAGTGCCAAAAAATAGCGCCAAAAAATAGCGCCATATAATAACGCCAATAATAGCGCCAAATAATCGTGCCAATAATAGCGCCAAATAATAGCGCCAATATATTCATAATAGCGCCAATATATAATAATGCTAAATAATAGCGCCAGTATATTCATAATAGTTCCAATAATAGCACCAATATATTCATAGCGCCATTTATTCATAATAGCGCCAATATATTTATAACGCCAAATAATTGCGCCTAATAATAGCACCAAATAATTGCGCCAAATAATTGTTCCCAATAATTGCGCCAATATTTTAACATTCATTAATTGCGCGAAATATTGATAATAGTGCCAATATATTAATAGCGCCAAATAATTGCGCCTAATAATAGGGCCAAAAAATAGCTCCAAATATTTGCGCCAAATAACTGCGCCAAATAATCGCGCCAAATAATTTCACCAAATAATATCTCCATATCATATCGCCAAATATTTTTTGGTGCCAAATATTCATAATAGCGCCAAAAAATAGCACCCAAAAATAGCACCAAATAATAGTGCCAATAATAGCGCCAAATAATAGCGCCAATAACAGCACTAATATATTCTTAGAGCCAAATAACAGCGCCAATATATTCATAATAGCGCCAATATATAATAGTGCCAGATAATAGCGCCAATATATTCATAATAGTGCCAATAATTGCGCCAATAATTGCACTAATATATTCATAGTGCAAAAAAATATTTGGCCCTATTATATGGCGCTATTATTTGGTGCTTTTATTAGGCGCAATTATTTTGTACTATGAATATATTGGTGCTATTATGAATAAATGGCACTATGAATATATTAGCGCTATTATTGGCGCTATTATTGGCACTATTATGAATATAGTGGCACTATTATATATTGGCGCTAATATGAATATATTGGCCCTATTATTTGGCGCTATGAATATATTGGCGCTATTATTGGCACTATTATTTGGCGCTATTATTGGCGCTATTATGAATATTTGGCGCGAAAAAATATTTGGCGCTATTATATGGCGCTATTATTTGGCGCTATTATTTGGGGAAGTTATTTGGCGCAAATATTTGGCGCAGTTATTTGGCGCTATTATTTGGTGCTATTATTAGACGCAATTATTTGCCACTATTAATATATTGGCGCTATTATGAATATTTTGCGCTATTAATTAATGTTAAAATATTGGCACTATTTTTTGGCGCTATTATTTGGCCCTATTATCTAGCACCAAATAATATTTGGCGCTATTATTTGGTGCTATTATTGGCGCTATTAAAATATCGGTGCTATTAAAATATTGGTGCTATTATGAATATTAAAATAACACTGAAAATATATTTGGTTCCATTATATTGAATGTTAAAATAACACTGAAAATATATTGAATATTAAAATATTGGCGCTATTATGAATATTTTGTGCTATTATTGAATGTTAATATATTGGCGCTATTATTTGGCACCAAATAATAGCGCCAAATATTGGCACCAAATATTGGCGCTATTATTTGGCGATATTATGAATATTTGGCGCCAAAAAATATTTGTCGTGCTATGAATATATTGTTTCAAATATTTGGCGCCAAATATTTGGTGCTATTATTTGGTGATATTATTGGGCGCTATTGTTTGGCGCTATTATATTTGGCACTATTATATGGTGCTATTATTTTGCGCTATTATATAGCGCTAATATTTGGCGCTAATATTTGGCGTTAATATTTGGTGCTATTATATGACGCTATTATTTGGCCCTATTAAATTCCGCTATGAATATATTGGGGAAATTTTTGGTGCTATATATTGGCGCTATTATTTGGCGCTATTATATTTGGCGATATGATTTGGCGCTATTATATGGCTCTATTATATGGCGCTAAAATTTGGCGCTATTATTTGGAACTATTATTTGGCCCAATTAAATGGCGCTATGAATATATTGGTGCTGTTATTGGCGCTATATATTGGCACTATAATTTGGTGCTATTATATTTGGCGCTATTATATGACACTATGATTTGGCGCTATTATATGACGATATGATATGGCGCTATTATATGGCGCCAATATTTGGCAATATTATATGGTGATATTATTTGGCGCTATTATTTGGCGATATTATTTGGCGTTATTATCTGGTGTTGTTATATGGCGCTATTATATTTGGCGCTATTATTTGGCCCTATTATATGGTGATATTATATAGCGCTATTATATGGCGCTAATATTTGGCGCTAATATTTGGCGCTATTATTTGGCGCTATTATATGGTGCTATGAATATATTGGCGATATTATTGGCACTATTATTGGTGCTGTTATTGGCGCTTTTATTGGCGCTATTTATGAATGTTTAAATATTGGCGCTATTATTTGGCTCAAAATAATAGTGCCAAAAATTGGCGGGATTATTGGCGCCATAATTTGACGCTATTATTGGTGCGATTATTTGGTGCTATTATGAATATTTGGCGCCAAAAAATATTTGGCGCTATTATTAGGCGCAATTATTTTGCGCAATTATTTGGCACAATTATTTAGTGCTATTTATATATTTTGTGCCAAAAAATATTTGGCGATATTATTTGGCGCTGTTATTAGGCGCAATTATTTTGCGCAATTATATGGCACAATTATTTGGCACTATTATTTGGCGCTATTATTAGGCGCAATTATTTTGAGCTATAAATATATTGGCACTATTATGAATAAATGGCCCTATGAATATATCGGCGCTATTATTGGCGCTATTATTGGAAATATTATGAATATATTGGTGCTATGATTTGGCGCTATTATTTGGCGCTAGGAATATATTGGTGCTATTATTGATGCTCTTATTTGGCGCTATTATTGGCTCTATTTTTTGGCACTATTATATGGCGCTATTATTTAGTGCTATTATTTGGAGTTGTTATTTGGAACAGTTATTTGGTGCAAATATTTGGCACAATTATTTGGCGCTATTATTTGGCGCTGTTATTAGGTGCTCTTATTTGTCACTATTAATATATTGGCGCTATTATGAATATTTGGCGCTATTAATGAATGTTAAAAATTGGCACTATTATTTGGCCTAATTATTTGTCGCAATTATTTGGCGCAATTATTTGGCGCTATTATTAGGCGCAATTATTTGGCGCTATAAATATATTGGCACTATTATGAATATTTGGCACTATTATTAAATGTTAAAATATTGGTGCTATTATTTGGCGCCAAATAATAGCGCCAAATATTGGCGCCCAATATTGGCGCTATTATTGGCGCTATAATTTGGCCCTATTATGAATATTTGGCGCCAAAAAATATTTGGCGCTACTATGAATATATGGCGCCAAATATTTGGCGCTATTATGAATATTTGGCTCTATTATTTGGCGCCATTATTGGTGCTATTATTTGGCGCTATTATTTGGCGCCATTATTGGTGCTATTATTTGGCGCTATTATTTGGCGCTATTATGAATATTTGGCACCAAATATTTTGTAAAGACTCAGAAATTTCAATGAATGTTTTTTCTTAATTTTCTTTGAAATTTTACATGAACGTAGTTTCTAATGATGCCCGATTCCGAGGCTCGGTGTGCCCAGAATCAATTTCCGAAGTTTAGCTCGGGTACGTTTAGTGAACGAACGAGCGGGTTTTTCTAAATTTTGAACCGGTGCCCAAAATCGAATTCCGAGGGCACCGAGGGATTTGCAGCGCCGGTAATTGCATAAGAAGATCTTTTTTGGAGTTGCGTTTTCACGGGAGGAGTTGTTAAAATTTTGTGGAAGATAAAATAAAAATTGAGTTACAATTTTTATTTCTTTAAAGTAGTTATATCCTTTGAGTGGAAGTTAGGGAACTACCCATGATAGGTTAAGAGGGTGGTGGGGCCCACACGAGACCCTAACCCCCCTTGATCTTCCCATAACCCCCTTGACCTCCCATAACTCACCTCCCACTTTAATATTGTAAATTCACTTTAACTTAAGTGACTCCTCTCCTCCTCACCTCCCACATTAATTCATGCCACCTAAACAATAATTAATTTGATAACTCAAGATCAATTAATTAAGTGTGTTTGTTTTGAATTTTGTAATTTTGAATTCATGGCATGGGTAAATAAAATAAGGTGGAGCCTTATTTTATTTTGGTTAGAAATGTTGTGTTAAGAGTAAGGGAAGAGAGCATTTGAGTTTTGAATAACTTCCTCCTCCGAAGAAGAACGCTTCGTCACCTTTGTTGAAGAACGTGAAGAACACCGAAACTTCGACGAAGAATGCCGTCTCATCTTGCACCTTCTCTCCATGTCGAAGGAAGAGAGACGCCGCATTCTTCATCGGGCGATCACCGACGACATGCCTTCTCCTCTTCTTCCTCCGCGTCAAGGGAGGAGACACCACCGCGGGGAACGTCACCATTGACAACGAATCACTCTCTGACGTCAACGGAATCGGCACCGATCTTCCACGATGTCCGATCACCGCGACTCTTGCCTCTTCCGAGGCTCGACGATGTGTGACATCTTTACAAGGTAGGGGTTTGGTTTTCATGTCGTGAATAATTTTAGACATTCTTAGATATCAACGGCCAACTGTTATCAAAATAACATAGGAGGACGGACCGCACAAAAATGGACGAACCTCCTCCCCTTTTATTTTGTTGGTTATCTATGTGGCTTGAAATGGAAGCGACGTAGTGTCGTCGCACTGTGCGGGAATTTATAGAATCACAACGAAGAAGCGTGGCGCCGTCGCGCCCAGCCTTTGAGGTCGAACGAATCCACGGTCAAAGTCGGGCCGCGGCGACGGGGCGTGGCGCCATCTCACAGCACCGAAAAACCATGAAGATGGCACGTTTTGAACGTTGAGTGCGAATCGACAGGCGATGACGAATCAGGCCGAAATGGCGTTTGAATTCCTTCGCAGTAAAGATCGGGTCCCGGGAGGACTGTTGGCGAAGGCGGCAGGCGAAACGGACCACGGGAGCGTGTCCGATGGTCCGCAAAAGGCGGCAGTGGTGGCGGCGCACCGCCGGAGCAAACCACCTCGGCTGAGCCGCGGTGGTGGGACGTGAACCAGAACGGCCGGGCCGTTCCGGGTTTGAGGCGGCGCGGCTTTAAGCCGCACCAGGTTGACAACCGGGGGGGTTTGTAACCCCCCGCACCCGTTGCGCCGCGCCAGCGTGAGGCTTGCCGGCCGCGCCCAACTGGGCCTGACCCAGACCCGGTTCGGGTCGACCCGGTTCGGCCGACCCAGGGGGGTTGGGCCGGGCCGGGCCGGGCCCAGACCCCCGTTTTCGAACCTCTTCGGTCTTTCGCCCATAACATGGGCTACGGACCTTTGATCGATGCACCGTCAGTTGAGATGCGATCCTTGGATCGAGACGTTCGTTTCGGTATGTTACACTCAAGGTTTCAGAGAACTTTATGTTCGGCTGGGTTGGTTTGGATACGAAACCAACCGGGCCCTCGGAGCAGAAACGCTTATATCTTGAGTTCTGGACATCCGATTGACGTGTCGTCGGCTTTTTTGGTTTCCTCTTGATGAGACGGAACTTTTGGCTTATTCTGCTTGAAGCTTGGATGTCGTCAGAGTGCGATCGGGTTGGTTCGCTCATGAAACCAATCGGGCCCCTGGAACGAAAAAGCCAATAACTCACAGACTGGGCGTTTGATTGACGCACCGTCTGTATCGTTGAATTCCTCTTGATGAGAAAAAACTTTTGGCATGCTTCCCCTGAGTTTTGGATGCAGTTGGAGTATGGACGGGTTGGATTGTACCCGAAATCCAACCGGGCCCCTTGAACGGAAAAGCTGATATCTTTCAGACCGGACGTCCGTTTGACAAACCGTCAGCGGCGTTGGTGATCACATTGAGAAACGGTCCCTCTAGGTATACCCTATGAGAGTTCGGGGTACAGTTGAGATACGGCCGGGTTGGTTCGCACACGAAACCAACCGGGCCCCTGGGACGAAAAGGCTAATAACTCACAGACCGGGCGTCCGATTGACGCGCCTTCTGTTGCGTTGAGACCCCTATGACGAGGTGGTCCTTTGAGATAATTCTTCATGGGACTTGTGACACTTGGATTATTGACCTGTAGCTCGTGGATTTGACCCTCTCAGAGACAAGCATACAGAGTACGGAGACCGTGTAGCTGGTTGTGACCGATGACTGCTTGTCCGATTCGATTCGGAGTGACTAGCATAGCCCAGTGGGGAGTACTACTTTGTGAGGTGACAGACCCATGGTGAAGGAGCACTACTATGTGAGGTGGCAGACCCGCGGTACTCGACAGGAGGAGTACCTCTGTAGGCTATGAGGGGGAGCACTGCTGTGTGAGGTGGCAGACTCATGGCGGAGGAGCACTACTGTTGTCACGACCCACCTTCACCAAAAGGAGGGAAGGGTCAGCAGATTGCCAGGCCCTTCCTTCATTAAGTTGAAGGAGAGATAATGACCCCTGAAACCCGCCTTCAATAGGTCCCGGAGTGGCGACTAGCACCAAGGGTATAGAAATTTCTCACAAATGGAAGGCATTACCCTTTTATTTTATAGGATCGAGAGATAAGGAGAAGAAAACCCAACAACACCAAGGCAGAAAGAAAAGTAAAGCCAAAAGTAAAACATTCTCACATTCATGTTTTCAAAAGTAAAATCCACAAAGTGCAAAAGGTGACTACAAGGTAAGTACCAAAGAGGAAAAGAAGACAACAACTGCAACAACTCCAAAGGTCCGAGCTAGTAAGGTCCTGCGTGATCCCCGAAGTCCTCCTGGAAACCTGAAAGCAGTTTTATATACGTAGGGTGAGAATACAAGTACACTCAGTAGGGAAAACCAAAGGCTCTCGTGCACAAGTGGGGGAACGTACTAAAGTCCCGTGAGATAAAGAGTAACCAAACACCTAACAAGGTAAATTATCCACCCTAGGCCTCACCAAGGCACACTCCCCAAATAACGCAAGTCAAGTAATATATATATGATAAGATCACATCGATGTTTGGGTACCCCGCGCCACTTTCCCAGTGGTTATTGAGACATCCTACGCATCGGACCCATCCCGCCATTCACACCGCAGTCCCACTGCCACACCAGCCCGCACACACATGGGCCACAACCACACGCAGTCCCACTGCCGAAATCCCACCCGCACACACCTGGGCCACAACTGTCACTTGTAACCACGCCTGAAAACACCTAGTCCAAAACAACCACCACCACGCCTGAAGACACTTGCTCTAGAAAATACATTGCCACGCCCGAAGACACCTGGGCCTCATCCTGAAGACACTTGGGAAACCACCTGCCGCACACACCTGGCCAACCACCACACTACCCAGCCTGAAGGTTCTTGGTCTAATAATGGACTTCAGGCCATCACAGCCTGCCTGAAGATAATTGGGATATTCAGGAAAGGGAGAAGAAAAGGAGCGAATAACCAGCCACTAAGAATAGTGTTGGGAAAAACACCCTCCCCCATGAAATGGGGGTGTTCGGCACTAAGTGCTCAACTTGGGTGGGGCGCGAATAAGAAACACAAAGCTACAAGTATATATATATATGTAAAAAGCACTCACCCAAGCTAGGTTTTTCTTCAGACAACCTACAGATCACAACAATACTCAAGTCCTTGTCACGACTCACGCTAACAACCCATGTGTCCCCTTTCTTATTTCACATTCAGTAATTAATGTTTATGTTTAATCACTACTGGGCAACTAGTAGGCATAGGCATAAATCTAGGAAAGTAAACAGTCAAAAAAACCAAAACGTCCACACCCGGTTCTCAACAACAGAGGATTCAACCCCAATTCGTGATATAAACAAGTAACCACCCGGATTAAAAACTCACAACCACCGAATCCATTCCAACAGGAGATCCCATCCCCCAAATTCACACAACCATTGAGAGTATAAAAGAACAGGGGATCCCATCCCCTCCCACATCTCCAGCAATCGGCCCGAAAAGAAAACAACCAACAACCACCATCAACACAAGCAGGGCCTTGCAGTTATTTTCAGATTTAAACGACTTAACACACTCCATGATTCAAATTTCCGTGTGTTCTAACTGGGAGCTATCACAGAAGGGTTGATCCTGGTGCTTTCAATTTATTCAGCCGGATATAAATGATTAACCAATTCACTTTTCACAGCAGGAGTTTACAACCACAAACAAGCCATTTAAAACATCAGCAGGGTTCATTAGTGCACAATCAACGACCACCAACGGCATCAATTTTCAGGAGGCATAAGCCAGCACAACTCAACAAGATGGTCATAGAAGAAACAACATCAAAAATATAAAACACCATCAATGATCATAGTCCCCCCCTCTTCTTTCTTTATAGAATTCATTCATTATCTTTAATTAGGTCTGGTTTACCCAATTCTACAGAAATCAAAAGCACGCCAACCCCGCATGATACACAAAAGAGAGAGACGAAGGAGAAAATCCCTACATGTTGATAGATGATCGACGTTTAGGCCGGGGGCGCGGAACTTTACGGATAACATTGCGGCGGTCCCGATGCACCAGAAGCTGCTTGTGAAAATCCACGATCGAGAAAAGAGAAACCACGACTAACCCTTAGTTTATAAGAGTCGGGGACGGTTGAGGTGAAAACGCAAAACCGCGTAAGGCGCGGGGGTCGTGGGTTGACCACGCGGCTCCACTCGTCACAAAAAGGGGTTGGGTGGTTTAAGCCGACTCATGAATTGATTAAGTATTTAATTAAAGCTCTTATGCGCGTTACGGGTCTTAAAAACACGCTTAAACGATTCAGAATAGGGTTTAAAACCCTATTTGTGCAAAGGAGCACTACTGGAAACAAGTTTACAAGGTCGGGTGCCACCGATCGGTCTCACCGATCGCCAGGACATTCCTTCTTTAAGTTGAAGGAGAGATAATGACCCCCGAAACCCGCCTTCAATAGGTCCCGGAGTGGCGACTAGCACCAAGGGTATAGAAATTTCTCACAAATGGAAGGCATTACCCTTTTTATTTTATAGGATCGAGATATAAGAAGAAGAAAACCCAACAACACCAAGGTAGAAAGAAAAGTAAAGCCAAAAGTAAACCATTCCCACATGCATGTTTTCAATAGTAAAAGCCACAAAGTGAAAAAGGTGACTACAAGGTAAGTACCAAAGAGAAAAAGAAAACAACAACTGCAACTGCTCCAAAGGTCCGAGCTAGTAAGGTCCTACGTGATCCCCGAAGACCTCCTGGAAACCTAAAACCAGTTTTATATACGTAGGGTGAGCATACAAGTACACTCAGTAGGGAAAACCAAAGACTCTCGTGCACAAGTGGGGGAACGTACTAAAGTCCCATGAGAAAAAGAGTAACCAAACACCTAACAAGGTAAACTATACACCCCAGGCCTCACCAAGGTACACTCCCCAAATAACACAAGTCGAGTAATATATATATGATAAGAGAACATCGATGTTTGGGTACCCCGCGCCACTTTCCCACTGGTTATTGAGACATCCTAGGCATCATACCAATCCTGCCATTCTCACTACAGTCCCACTGCCACACCTGCCCGCACACACCTAGGCCACAACCACACGCAGTGCGACTTCCAAAATCCCGCCCACACACACCTTGGACACAACTATCACACGTAACCACACCTGCAAACACCTAGGCCAAAACAACCACCACCACGCCTGAAGACACCTTGGCTAGAAAATACACTGCCATGCCCGAAGACACTTGGGCCTCATCCCGAAGACACTTGGGAAACCACCTGCCGCACACACCTGGCCAACCACCACACTACCCATCCCGAAGGTTCTTGGGATAATAATGGACTTCAGGCCATCACAGCCTGCCCAAAGATACTTGGACTATCCGGGAAAGGGAGAAAAAAGGTGCTAATAACAAGCCACTAAGAATAGTGTTGGGAAAAACACCCTCCCCCATGAAATGGGGGTGTTCGGCACTAAGTGCTCAACTTGGGTGGGGCGTGAATAAGAATCACAAAGATACAAGTATATATATATATGTAACAAGCACTCACCCAAGCTAGGTTTTTCATGAGACAGCCTACAGGTCAAAACAACACTCAAGTCCGAGTCACGACTCACGCTAACAACCCATGTGTCCCCATTCTTATTTCACATTCAGTAATTAATGTTTATGTTTAAGCACTACTGGGCAACTAGTAGCCATAGAAATAAATCCAGGAAATTAAACAGTCAAACAACAACCAAAATGTCCACACTCGGTTCTCAACAACAGAGGATTCCACCCCAATTCGTGATATAAACAAGTAACCACCCAGATTTAAAACTCACAACCACCAAATCCATACCAACAGGAGATCCCGTCCCCCAAATTCACACAACCACCGAGAGTATAAATGAACAGGGGATCCCATCCCCTCCCACATCTCCAGCAATCGGCCCGAAAGGAAAACAACCAACTACCACCATCAACATAAGCAGGGCCTTGCAGGTATTTTTAGATTTAAACGACTTAACACACTCCATGATTCAAATTTCCGTGTGTTCTAACTGGGAGCTATCACAGAAGGGTTGATCCTGGTGCTTTCAATTTATTCATCCAGATATACGTAATTAACCAATTCACTTTTCATAGCAGGAGTTTACAAACACAAACAAGCCATTTAAAACATCAGAAGGGTTCATTAGTGCACAAACAATGACCACCAACGACCTCGATTTTCAGGAGGCATAATCCAGCACAACTCAACAAGATGGTCATAGAAGAAACAACATGAAAAAGATAAAACAACATCAACGATCACAGTTCCCCCCCCCCTCTTCTTTCTTTATATAATTCGTTCATTATCTTTAATTTGGTCTGGTTTACCCAATTCTACAGAAATCAAAAGCACGCCCACCCCGCATGATACACAAAAGAGAGAGACGACGGAGAAAATCCCTACTTATTGATAGATGAGCGATGTTTAGGCCGGGGGCACAGAACTTTACAGATAACAATGCAGCGATCCCGATGCACCAGAAGCTGCTTGTGAAAAGCCACGATCGAGAAAAGAGAAACCACGGCTGACCCTTAGTTTATAAGAGACAGGGACGTTTGAGGTGAAAACGCGAAACCGCGTAAGGCATGGGGGTCTTGGGTTGACCACACGACTCCACTCATTACAAAAAGGGGTCAGGAGGTTTAACCTGACTCATGAATTGATTAAGTATTTAATTAAAGCACTTATGCGCATTACGGGTCTTAAAAACATGCTTAAACGAGTCAGAATAGGGTTTAAAACCCTATTTGAGCAAAGGAGCGCTAATGAAACAACTTGACAAGGTCGGGTGTCGCCGATCGGTCTCACCGATCGGTCTCACTGAACAGTCTCGCAAATCGGTCATCGGTCCCACTGATCGGTCTCACCGATCGGTCTCACCGACCAGTCTCATCGGTTGGTCTCACCGAGCGGTCTCACCGGTCGGTCTCACCGATCGGTCTCACCGTTTGGTCTCACCGATCGGTCTCGCTGATCGGTCTCACCGATTGGTCCCGCCGATCTGTCTCACCGGTCGGTCTCAGCGATCGGTCTCACCGATCGGTCTCGCCGATCGGTCTCACCGAGACGCGACCCAGATTTTGGCAAAGGGAAGGACCAAGAAAGTCTAGGTCATCACAACTGTGTGAGGTGGAAGACCCACGGTACTCGACAGGAGGAGTACCTCAGCAGTCTTAGGTTAGTGAGCAGTACCTCGGAGTCATGACCGGACCACTATACACTCCAGAGACGGGGCTCTTCAGCAGTTACGGTTTCGATAATGAAAATCTTGGTTTGAGCTGAATCTTTGACCTTTGTGTTTACCTCATGATTGAGAAGGGTCACTTGATAACTTAGGTATATGTATGGGCATATACCTGGGTAGTGGTTATCTGATGATTGCATATTCTTGTGTTTCCTCATGATTGAGATGTGTTACTTGATAACATAGGTATATGTATGGGCATATACCTAAGTAGAGGTTATTTGTTGAGATCTTCTTTGTGGTTATCATTGTTGGTTTTAGTGAGACCTTGAGGGTCTCAGGGTCCATACTGTGTATCGTTATACTCACCCCTGCATGGGTTATGCCTGCACCTCATTGTGTTGGTTGCAGATGACAGGAAGTGCTAACGAAGGCCGAGTGTGCGAGGACTGGACGGTACTCGGAGGTGGACCACCAGATGAGTCAGTATCCGGAGGTGGACTTCACGATGAGACGACACTCGGAGGGGGTTGACGAGCGAGAGCATTGAGGAGCTGCACTATTTGTACCTACCGTTCAGGTAGGATCGGTGGTGGACGTTCCAGGGGATGCGCCATCTGTACCTACCCTTCAGGTAGGATCCGAGGAGGACGTCCCAGGAGCCGCTTCCGTTCTTCCAACGGTTGTCTTTTTCTGTTGTACTTTTGTTCAGTTGTAGTTGTACTTTCAGTTGGGTTTGTATTCTGGCCCATTTACTTTTCATAACTTCTCTTTGTACTTAGTGTTTTACTTCCGCTTGTACTCTGTGGTGTTTTGTTTACTTTTATAAAGGCAATGCGTTCCCAGTTATCGGGATTTACGCCTTTGTTGCTAGTCGCCAGCCCCTAGCCTATGGAAGGCGGGCTTGGGGTAGTCACGGCACGGGCCCTGAGGATGGGTCGTGACATATTTGGTGCTATTATTTGGAGAAATTATTTGGCTCTATTATTTGGCGTTATTATTTGGCACTATTATATTTGGCGCTATTATATGGTGCTATTATTTGGCGCTATTATATGGCGCTATTATATGGTGCTATTATATAGCACTATTATATGGCGTGAATATTTGGATCTATTATATGGACCTATTATTTGGCCCTATTAAATAGTGATATGAATATATTGGCGATATTATTGGTGCTATATGTTGGCGCTATTATAGCGCCAAATAAGTGCGTCAAATATTTGAGCCAAATAACTGTGCCAAATAATAGCGCCAAAAAATAGCAACATATAATAGCGCCAAATATTTTCTGGCGTCAAATATTCATAATAGCGCCAAATAATAGCGCCAATATATTCATAATAGTGCCAATATATAATAGCGCCAAAAAATAGCACCAATATATTCATAATAGTGCCAATAATAGCGACAATAATAGCACCATTTATTCATAATAGTGCCAATATATTTATAGCGCAAAATAATTGCGCTTAATAATAGCCTCAAATAATAGCACCAAATAATTACGCCAAATAATTGCGCCAAATAATTGCACAAAATAATTGCGCCTAATAACAGCGCCAAATAATAGCGGCATATAATAGCGCCAAATATTTTTTGGCGGAAAATATATAAATAGCTGTAAAGACCCTTAAATTTCAAGGAAATGTTTTTCTTAATTTTCTTTGGAATTTTACAAGAATGTAGCTTCTGTCGGCACCTGATTTCGAGGCCTAGTGTGCCCGGAATCATTTTCCGAAGTTTGGCTCGGGTACGTTCAGTGAACGGCCGAGCCGATTTTTCTAACTTTTGAACTGGTGCCCAGAATCGAATTCCGAGGGCACCGATGGAATCGCAGCACCAGTACTTTCTTAGAAACACCTCTTCTGGAGTTGCGTTTGCTCGGGTGTGGTTTTTAATTTTCGGGCATAAAGTTAAGAAATAAAATAATTGTACGACAAACTTTATTTTATTTCACTTAAGCCACTTGGAAGCCACTTGAAGCCGCTTAAAGCGGCTTAGGCTGAGTTGATGTGGATAGGGTGCTATCCAAAAATATCCTACCCTCTTGGTAGGATATTTGTGAGGTGGGACCCGCACGAGCCCCACCGTTTCTTTTCCGCTAAGTAACGCACCCGCGAAAACCCGTCATTATGAAAGTCAACTGACGCGTTTTCTTAAATTCTTAATGCACCATTTAATTGGGCGGTTTTATTCATTGAATTAAATGGGCAGTTTCTTTCGTTAAATTAATTCTATGAATTAATGGGTCGTTACTTACCTCTTTTTCATTTGTTGGTGTAATAATAAAATAAGATCAACGCTGATATTTGGAGGATTACACGTTGAGAGGCTTTTGACAGAAGTTCGTGTGCCTTCACCCTTCTTCGCGAAGAACGCGAAGAACACGAAGAACATGAAGAACGCGAAGAACGCCGGCCTCCGACGAAGAACGCCGAACCCGTGGAGATCGACGACGTGACGATGTGTGTCACGACGCCGACGTTTCCTTTCCTGCAACGTTCTTCTGGGACGTCTCTTCCTCCGCAACAAAATCTTCGATCAGCTGTTTGAGGTAAGAGACTTCGGGTTTCTTTTAAAACTCCTTTGTGGTTTTTAATAACGCACATATTTAATTATTATTAATTAAATATTTTTGGTCATGAACCTCGGAGTTCGTCGACGCGACACCCTTCCGCGACGACGCGACGCCTCCCGCAACGTGACGATCGCCTCCTTCCATGGCGATCAAGTTCCGTGAAGAACGTGCGTGCGACGACTTGACAAGGTAGGTATTTTATTTTGGAAATACCTTATTATTCCCAGGATCGTTTCTTTTAAAATAAAGAACCCGGATTCTTATGAACAATTTTATTTTATTAAAATTGTTTTTGGATATGTTGTTTTATCCTCCCGATTGATACCGTCTAAGGCGGAGGGTGTAGGCCAAACGAACATGGCACGACAACCCTCCGCCATTCTTTGTTGTTTTGCGGATTTGGCGGGCGATGAAAAAACGTGACGCAAGGGCGATTTGATGATCCCGCAGTGAAGAACGGAACCCGAGAGGAACAACGGTGTATACGGGAAGGAAAACGGACCACCGAAGCAACTCCGGTGGCCCGCGGAAGTCTCCGGCGGCGGCCAGTGGACACGCGGGGGCGGCACCCCGAGGCTGCCGCGCTCGGCCGCTCGGCCGAGCCGAGCCAGGCCGGCCCGACCTGCTGGGCCGCGCCCTGGCCAGACCGGACCGGGTCCAGCCGGGTCGAACCGGGTCGGGTCGGCCTGGTTTGGGTCGACCCGGTTCGGCCGACCCAGGGGGGTCGGGCCAGGTCGGCCCGGGCCCGGACCCCCCGTCTTCGGACCGATTCGGTATTTTGCCCGTAACATGAGATACGGGACTCCGAACAATGTACCATCAGCGGAAACACGATCCTTGGATCGAGACGGTTGTTTTGGTATATTACACTCAAGGTTTCGGAATACTTTAGGTTTGGTCGGGTTGGTTCGTACACGAGACCAACCGGGCCCTCGGAGCGGAAACGCTCATATCTTGAGCTACGAATGTCCGATTGACGTGCCGTCGGCTTTGGTGGATTGCTATAAGTGAGAATGATCTTTTGGCATAATCCGCCTGAATATTGGATGTAGGTGGAGTACGGTCGGGTTGGTTTTGCCTTAAAAATCAACCGGGCGCCTCGGACAAAAAAGCCAATAACTCTCAGACCGGGCGTCCGATTGACGCGCCGTCTGCGACGTTGAGTTCCTGTTGGCAATACGGAACTTTTGGATACATCAACCTCAGACATTGTGTCAGTTGATGTATCAGCCTCTCGGCTCGTGGAGCGGACCCTCCCGAACGAGCTTGCTGTGTGCGGGAACCCCAGTGCTGGCTGCGACTTCGACGACGACGACTATACAGAGATCCTTAGTGGATTCGACTGCGATGATGATGAAAAAATTACGGGAACCCTCCGTGTCTTTGGCAGTGACCACTACGGTACATCTTGGGATACATCAACTCCGGACTACATGTCAGTTGATGCATCGACCACTTAGCTCGTGGAGTGGATCCTCCCGGGACGAGCATGCTATGTGCGGAAACCCTAGAGCCGGTTGAGACTTGACGAATGTTGATCGAACGACTCAGTGTGTTACGGATAACACGACAGAGGTGCACTTGGTTGTAGCGGCATAGGGGAGCGCTTGGTTGTAGCGGCAGACCCACGACAGCCCACCGAGCGACGGGGCCTTGGTGCGGGGCTCCTTGTCAGTAGAGGCACCGGCGGTACCATTACCCATCGAGCCACCGATGCTTCCCGCCACAACTGCTGACAATGCATGTCGCCTTGGAGCTCTGCATGAGTTCCAGCGCCAGCGACCACCCAGGTTTCATGGGGAGACGGACCCTCAGGCAGCTGAGGACTGGCTGGAGGCGGTCGTACGAGTTTTCAGATTAGTGAGGACACCAGCAGATCTTATAGTGGTCCTTACAGCGAGCCTCCTGCATGCAGCAGCGGGCCGATGGTGGAGCTTGATGCTCTAGGTGCACGACGAGGAATCTCTTCTCTGGACGGACTTCGAGGGCCTTTTCCGCTCAGAGTTCGTCCTGGCCACCCTCCGTGCGGTGCGCATTCAGGAGCTACTACGGCTGCGACAGGGCAGCATGACAGTAGCCCAATACGCGGCGAGGTATACTAATCTCTTGCGCTAATCCACAGATATGGTACGAGACCCGTTCTTTCGGGCCCGGACCTTCGAGCAGGGACTGAGGCACGAGATCAGGGCTTCGATGATCTCCCTCAACATTCCGACACCGACAAGGGTGTTGGAGCAAGCCCTCTTAGTGGATAGTTTCCTTGATGAGTAGTCTCCAGCAGTAGGACCCACCACTGGCCGACATGCGGCAGAGTCTTCTGCAGCGGGCAGTAGACAGATGACGCAGGGGTCCAAGAGGACTAGACCTACAGGTGGTCGACAGCATGACTCTGGATCATTTGTGAGAGGCACTCGGGGTGGGCAACGACTTACCATGAGAGGGCAGTGTTACTCCTGCAACGGGATTGGTCACATGGCTCGTGACTGTCCGACCCGCCATACAGATGACCAGCAGATGAACGAAGGACCCCCCAGGTAGAGGCAGAGGTTCGATCAGGGTGGTCCGCAAGGAGCAGGCGGCCATGGAAGGGGAGCTGGCCATGCAGCTGGAGGTGGACGACGCTTCGTGGTGTTGCCGCCACCAACACCAGGAGGTCTACCCCGACCACAGGGAGTTGGTGGACATGCAAGAGCTCAGCTTCAGACAGCTAAGGCCTTCGATCCTGGAGCTCTGGGAGCAGATGGACAGGAGCAGAACTAGTGGATACGTCTTTTGTACTTCTAGTTCCTTTTGCTATGGTGTAGTGTCTTTGTATTATTAGTTGCAATAATAAAAGACGCATAACTTGGGGATGTTTTTATTCCTGTCCTATTTTGTGTTGTACTAAGAGGTTCTGGTTTAGACTGTTGACTTGACCCTCACTTTTGAGACATCTACTGGAGGAGACCCAGTTACCACACACTGATGCTGACAGTGTGACTCAACCCTTGGAGGCGAGAGTAACGGTTGGATCTCTTGGTATTAGCATCGAGGCCTTACGACGTCATCCTTGGTGTGGATTAGTACCATCTATGTCGGGATTGACTGTATTAGGCAAAGGAAGTGGTTCATCCAGGGGATGGGACCAGATTTCTCTTATCGGCAAAGAAGAAATCTTAGCATCTCTTGTGGGACCAGAGATGGTCCAGGCCACGACAGAGAAGGTCCAGGTCATCCAGGAGCGGATGAGGACAGCTCAGAACCAACAGTAGTCTTTTACTGATAGGTGGCGGAGGTCACTAGAGTTCGAGGATGACAACCACGTCTTCTTGTGGGTCTCACCTCGACGAGGATTATGGAGGTTTTGTCGAAGCGGCGAGTTGTCTCCACACTTCATTGGACCCTTCCAGGTCCTCAGCAGGATTGTCAAGGTGGCTTATTGCCTGGTTCAACCACCACAGTTGCGCCGGGTGCACGACGTCTTCCATGTATCTCAACAGAGGAGATACATGCACGACCCAACGTCAATCTTTGACCATGAAGAGATGGTCTTTGGTAATGGGGCGACTTTTGCGGAGGTCCCAGTGGAGATCAAGGATCGACAGGAGTGGGTCCTACGTGGAGGATCAATTCCTCTAGTGTGCTTCAGATGGCAGCTCGGGAACCTCCAGGAGAGCACTTGGGAGCAGGAGGCTCAGATATGTGCTCAGTACCGCCTTTGTATCCCTAAGTTTGTGGTGATGCTTTACGGGGACGTAAAGCCTTATGGTGGGAGTAATGTAAAGACCCGTAAATTTCAAGGAAATTATTTTCTTAATTTTCTTTGAAATTTTACAAGAACACAGCTTCTGACGACACCTGATTCTGAGGCCCGGTATGCTCGGAATCATTTTCTGAAGTTTGGCTCGGGTACGTTCAGTG
Organism: Viscum album; assembly: GCA_963277665.1. Classification (NCBI taxonomy): domain Eukaryota; kingdom Viridiplantae; phylum Streptophyta; class Magnoliopsida; order Santalales; family Viscaceae; genus Viscum; species Viscum album. The sequence continues at coordinate 904,094,269 of OY728127.1, forward strand.
AACGGACGAGCGGGTTTTTCTAACTTTTGAACCGGTGCCCGGAATCGAATTCCGAGGGCACTGATGGAATCGCAGTGCCGGTACGTGCCTAGAAACGCCTCTTCTGGAGTTTCATTTGCTCGGGTGTGGTTTTTAATTTTCGGGCGTAAAGTTAAGAAATAAAATAATTTTACGACAAAATTTATTTTATTTCACTTAAGCCACTTGGAAGACACTTGAAGCTGCTTAAAGTGGCTTAGGCTGAGTTGATGCGGATAGAGTTCTATCCAAAAATATCCTACCCTCTTGGTAGGATATTTGTGAGGTGGGACCCGCACAAGCCCCACCGTTTCTTTTCCGCTAAGTAACGCACTCGCGAAAACCCGTTATTATGAAAGTCAACTGACGCGTTTTCTGAAATTCTTAACGCACCATTTAATTGGGTGGTTTTATTCGTTGAATTAAATGGGTAGTTTCTTTCGTTAAATTAATTCTACGAATTAATGGGTCGTTACTTACCTCTTTTTGGTTTGTTGGCATAATAATATAATAAGACCAACGCCGACATTTGGAGGATTACACGTTGAGAGGATTTTGACAGAAGTTCTTGTGCCTTCACCCTTTTTTGTGAAGAATGCGAAGAACGCAAAGAACGCCGGCCTCCGATGAAGAATGCCGAACCCGCGGAGATCGACGACGCAACACCGTGTGCCGCGACGCCGACGTTTCCTTTCCTGCAACGTTCTTCTGCGACGTCTCTTCCTCCGCAACAAAATCTTCGATCAGCTGTTTGAGGTAAGAGACTTTAGGTTTCTTTTAAAACTCCTTTGTGGTTTTTAACAATGCACAGATTTAATTATTATTAACTAAATCTTTTTGTTCATGAACCTCGGAGTTCGTCGACATGACACCCTTCCGCGACGACGCGACGCCTTCCGCGACGTGACGATCGCCTCCTTCCGCGGCGATCAAGTTCCGCGAAGAACGCGCGTGCGACGACTTGACAAGGTAGGGATTTTATTTTGGAAATACCTTTTTATTCCCGGGATCGTTACTTTTAAAATAAAGAACCCGAATTCTTATGAACAATTTTATTATATTAAAATTGTTTTTGGATATGTTGTTTTATCCTCCCAATCGATACCGTCTAACACTGAGGGTGTGGGCCAAATGAACACGGCCTGACAACCCTCCGTCGTTCTTCGTTGTTTTGCGGATTTGGTGGGCGATGACAAAACGTGACGCAAGGGTGATTTGATTATCCCGCAGTGACGAACGGAACCCGGGAGGAACAGCGGCGCAGATGGGAAGGAAAACAGACCACCGGAGCAACTCCGGTGGCCCGTGGAAGTCTCCGGCGGCGCGGGTCGCCGGCGCGGCGGCGGCGGCCAGTGGACCCACAGCCGCGCGGGTCCGGCTCGCACGCACGGGACGCGACGACATGCTGCGTCCGCTGATCCAGCACGACCCCTCGAGGGCCGCGGCTTCCTCAACCCGCGGGGGCGGCGCCCCACGGCTGCTGCGCTCGACCGCTCGGTCGAGCCGAGCCCGGCCGGGCCACGCCCTGGCCGGGCCGAACCGGGTCTGGTTGACCCGGTTCGGCCGACCCAGGGGGGGGGGGTCGGCCCGGGTCGGCCCAGGCCCGGACCCCCCGTCTTCGGGCTGATTCGGTAATTTGCCCGTAACTTGAGCTACGGGCCTCCGAACGACGTGTCGTTAGCGGAAACGCGATCATTGGATCAAGACGGTCGTTTTGGTATATTACACTCAAGGTTACAGAATACTTTGGGGTCAGCCGGGTTGGTTCGTACACGAGACCAACCGGGCCCTCGGAGCGGAAACGCTCATATCTTGAGCTACGGACGTCCGATTGACGTGCCGTCGGCTTTGGTGGATTCCTATAAGTGAGACGGATCTTTTGGCAAACTCCGCCCGAGGATTGGACGCAGGTGGAGTACGTTCGGGTTGGTTTTGCCTTAAAAATCAACCGGGCCCCTGGGACGAAAAAGCCAATAACTCTCAGACCGGGCGTCCGATTGACGCGCCGTCTGCGACGTTGAGTTCTTGTTGGCAATACAGAACTTTTGGATACATCAACCTCGGACTTTGGGTCAGTTGATGTATCAACCTCTCGGCTCGTGGATCGGACCCTCCCAAACGAGCTTGCTGTGTGCGGGAACCCCAGTGCTGGCTGCGACTTCGACGACGATGACTATACAGAGATCCTCAGTTGATTCGACTGTGACGATGATGAAAAAAGTACGGGAACCCTCCGTGTCTTCGGCAGTGACCACTACGGTATATCTTCGGATACATAAACTCCGGACAACATGTCAGTTGATGCATCGACCTCTTAGCTCGTGGAGTGGATCCTCCCGGGACGAGCATGCTGTGTGCGGAAACCCTAGAGCTGGTTGAGACTTGACGACTGCTGATCGAACAACTCAATGTGTTACGGATAACACGATAGAGGTGAGCTTGGTTGTAGCGGCACAGGGGAGCGCTTGGTTTTAGCGGCAGACCCACAACAGAGGTGCGCTTGGTTGTAGCGGCACAGGGGAGCACTTGGTTGTAGCGGCAGACCCACGACAAAGATGCGCTTGGTTGTAGTGGCACAGGGGAGCGCTTGGTTGTAGCGGCAGACCAACGACAGAGGTGCGCTTGGTTGTAGAGGCACAGGGGAGCGCTTGGTTGTAGCGGTAGACCCACGACGGAGGGATTATTGGCGCTTTTATTGGCGCTATTATTGAATGTTTAAATTTTGGAGGGATTATTGGCGCCATAATTTGACGCTATTATTGGTGCTATTATTTGGCACTATTATTAATATTTGGTGCCAAAAAATATATGGCGCTTTTATTAGGCGTAATTATTTGGCACAATTATTTGGCACAATTATTTGGCACTATTTATATATTTTTCGCCAAAAAATATTTGGCGCTATTATATGGCGCTGTTTTTAGACGCAATTATTTTGCGCACTTATTTGGCGCAATTATTTGGCGCTATTATTTGGCGCTATTATTAGGCGCAATTTTTTGCGCTATAAATATATTGGCCCTATTATGAATAAATGGCCCTATGAATATATTGGCGCTATTATTGGCAATATTATGAATATATTGGCGCTATTATTTGGCGCTAGGAATATATTGGTGCTCTTATTTTGCACTATTATTGGCGCTATTTTTGGCGCTATTTTTTGGCGCTATTATGAATATTTGGTGCCATAAAATATTTGGCACTATTATATGGCACTTTTATTTGGCGTTATTATTTACAGCTATTATTTGGCACAGTTATTTGGCGCAAATATTTGGCACAATTATTTGGCGCTGTTATTTGACGCTGTTTTTAGGCGCACTTATTTGGCGCTATTAATATATTGGTGCTATTATGAATATTTAACGCTATTAATGAATGTTAAAATATTGGCACTATTATTTGGCGCAAATATTTAGCACAATTATTTGGCGCTATTATTAGGCACAATTATTTGTTGCTATTAATATAGTGGTGCTATTTTGAATATTTGGCGCTATTAATGAATGTTAAAACATTGGCGCGATTATTGGTGCCATAATTTGACGCTATTATTGGCGCTATTATTTGGTGATATTATTTGGCACTATTATTTGTTGCTATTAAGAACATTTGGCGCCAAAAAATATTTGGCGCTATTATATTGTGCTATTATTTGGCGCTATTATTAGGCGCAATTATTTGGCGCAACTATTTAGCGCAATTATTTGGCGCAATATATTGGCGCTATTTATATATTTTGCGCCAAAAAATCATTGCCGCTATTATTTTGCACTGTTATTAGGCGCAATTATTTGGCACAATTATTTAGTGCAATTATTTGGCGATATTATTTGGTGCCACATTATAGCGCCAATATAATAACGCCAATATATTCATAGCACCAAATAATAACGATAATATATTCATAATAAAAACAGTATATAATAGTGCGAAATAATAGCGCCAATATATTCATAATAGTGCCAATAATTGCACCAATAATAGTGCTAATATATTCATAGCGCCATTTCTTCATAATAGCGCCAATATATTTATAGCGCAAAATAATTGCGTCTAATAATAGCGCCAAATAACAGTGCCAAATAATTGCACCAAATAATTGTGACAAATAATTACGCAAAATAATTCTTCCAAATAATTGCGCAAAATAATTGTGCCTAATTACAGCGCCATATAATAGCGCCAAAAATTTTTTGGTGCAAAATATATAAATAGCGCCAATATATTGCGCCAAATACTTTCTCCAAATAATTGTGCCAAATAATTGCGCCAAATAATTGCGCCTAATAATAGCACCAACTAATAGCACCATATAATAGCGCCAAATATTTTTTGGCATCAAATATTCATAATAGTGTCAAATAATAGCGCCAAAATAATAGCGCCAAATAATAGCACCAATAATAGAGTCAAATTATGGGGCCAATAATCACTTCAATATTTGGTGCTATTATTTTGCGCCAAATAATAGCGCCAATATTTAAACATTCAATAATAGCGCCAATAAAAGTGCCAATAAAAGCACCAATAATAGCGCCAATATATAGCGCCAATAATAGCACCAATATATTCATAGCGCCAATTAATAGTGGCAAATAATAGCGCCACAAAATAGAGCCAAATATAAACGCCATATAATAGGGTCATATAATAGCGCCATATAATAGCGCCAAATAATAGCACCAAATATAATAGCACTAAATAATAGCACCAATATATAGCGCCAATAATAGTGCCAATATATTCATAGCGCCATTTAATAGGGCAAAATAATAGCGCCATATAATAGCGCCAAATATTAGCGCCATATAATAGCGCCAAATATTAGAGCCATATAATAGCCCCAAATAATAGTGCCATATAATAGCGCCAAATATAATAGCGCCAAATAATATCATCAAATAATAGAGCCAAATAATATCACCAAATAATAGCACCAAATATTTGGCACCAAATATTTATAATAGCGCCAAATAATAGCGCCAATAGTAGCACCAAATAGTAGATCCAAATATTCATAATAGCACCAAATATTTGGCGCCATATATTCATAGTTGTGTCAAATATTTTTTTTCCGCCAAATATTCATAATAGTGCCAGATAATAGCGCCAAATTATATCGCCAAAAAAAGCGCCAAATAATAGCGCCAATAACAGCCCCAATATTCGGCGCCAATATTTGGCACCAATAATATTTGGCGCCAATATTTGGTGCCAAATAATAGCGTCAATATTTTAACATTCAATAATAGTGCCAAATATTCATAATAGCGCCAATATTTTAACATTCAATATATTTTCAGTGTTATTTTAACATTCAATATAATAGCGCCAAAAATATTTTCAGTGGTATTTTAATATTCATAATAGTGCCAATATTTTAATAGCGCCGATATTTTAATAGCGCCAATAATAGCGCCAAATAATAGCACCAAATAATATTTCGCGCCAAATAATAGCGCCAAAAAATAGCCCCAATATTTTCACATTAATTAATAGAACCAAATATTCATAATAGTGCCAATATATTAATAGCAGCAAATAATTGCGACTAATAATAGCGCCAAATAATAGAGCCAAATAATTGCGCCATATAATAGTGCCAAATATTTTTTGGCACCAAATATTCATAATAGCGCCAAAAATAGCGCCAAAAAATAGCGTCATATAATAGCACCAATAATAGCGCAATAATAGCGCCAATATATTCATAGAGCCAAATAATAGCGCCAATATATTCATAATAGCGCCAATATATAATAGCCCCAAATAATAGCACCAATATATTCATAATCGTACCAATAATAGCGCCAATAATAGAGCCAATATATTCATAGCCCCATTTATTCATAATAGCGCCAATATATTCATAGAGCCATTTATTCATAATATCACCACTATATTTATAGTGCAAAATAATTACGCCTAATAATAGCACCAAATAATTATGTCAAATAATTGCGCAGAATAATTGCGCCTAATAACATCGCCAAATAATAGCGCCATATAAAAGCAGCAAATATTTTTTGGCGCAAAATATATAAATAGCACCAATATATTGCCCAAAATAATTACGCCAAATAATTGCGCTAAATAATTGCACCTAATAATAGCGTCAAATAATAGCGCAATATAATAGCGCCAAATATTTTTTGGTGCCAAATGTTCATAATAGTGACAAATAATAGCGCCAAATAATAGCACCAAATAATATCACCAATAATAGCGTCAAATTATGGCACCAATAATCGCGCCAATATTTGGCATTATTATTTTGCACCAAATAATAGCGCCAATATTTTAACATTCATTAATGGCGCCAAATATTCATAATAGCACCAATATATTAATTGCACCCAATAATTATGCCTAATAATTGCGCCAAATAATAGTGCCAAATAATTGCGCCAAATATTTGCGCGAAATAACTGGGCCAAATAACTGCACCAAATAATACCACCAAATAATAGCGCCATATAATAGCGCCAAATATTTTTTGGCGCCAAGTATTCATAATAGCGCCAAAAAATAGCACCAAATAATAGCACCAATAATAGCGCCAATATATTCATAGCACCAAATAATAGTGCCAATATATAATATCACCAAATAATAGCGCCAATATATTCATAATTGTGCCAATAGTAGTGCCAATAATAGATCCAATATATTCATAGCTCCATTTATTCATAATAGCGCCAATAAATTTATAGCGCAAAATAATAGCGTCGAATAATAGCACCAAATAATTGCACCAAACAATTGCGCCAAATAATTGCGCCAAATAAGTGCACCTAATAACAACGCCAAATAATAGCGCCAAATATTTTTTGGCACAAAATATATAAATAGCGCCAATATATTGCGTCAAATAATTGCTCCAAATAACTGCGCCAAATAATTGCGCCAAATAATAGTGCCATATAATAGCGCCAAATATTTTTTGGCGCCAAATATTCATAACAGTGCCAAATAATAGTGCCAAATATTTGGCGCAATTATGAATATTTGGCTCTATTATTTGGCACCATTATTGGTGCTATTATTTGGCGCTATTAAGTGACACTATTATGAATATTTAGCACCAAATATTTGGTGCTATTATTTGATTAAATTATTTGGTGCTATTATTTGGCACTATTATTTGGCGCTATTATATTTGGCGCTATTATATGGCGCTATTATTTGGCACTATTATATGGCGCTATTATATGGTGCTATTATATAGCACTATTATATGACACAAATATTTTGCGCTATTATATGGCGCTATTATTTGGCCCTATTAAATAGCGATATAAATATATTGGTGATATTATTGGCGCTATATATTGGTGCTATTATTTGGTGCTATTATATTTGGCACTATTATATAGCGCTATTATTTGGCGCTATTATATGGCGCTATTATATGGCGCTATTATATGGCGCCAATATTTGGTGCTATTATATGGCGCTATTATTTGGCGCTATTAAATGTCGCTATGAATATATTGGCGCTATACAATGGAGCTATAATTGGCGCTATTATTGGTGTTGTTATGGGCTCTTTTATTGGCGCTTTTATTGAATGTTTAAATATTGACGCTTTTATTTGGCACAAAATAATAGCGCCAAATATTGGCGCCAAATATTAGCTTGATTATTGGCACCATAACGTGACGCTATTATTGGCTCTATTATTTGGCACTATTATTTGGCACTATTATGAATATTTGGTGCCAAAAAATAATTGGCGCTATTATATGGAGCTAGTATTTGGCACCATTATTGGTGCTATTATTTGGCGCTATTAAGTGACACTATTATGAATATTTAGCACCAAATATTTGGTGCTATTATTTGATGAAATTATTTGGCGCTATTATTTGGCGCTATTATTTGGCGCTATTATATTTGGCTCTATTATATGGCGCTATTATTTGGCGCTATTATATGGTGCTATTATATAGCACTATTATATGACACGAATATTTTGCGCTATTATATGGCGCTATTATTTGGCCCTATTAAATAGCGATATAAATATATTGGCGATATTATTGGCGCTATATATTGGTGCTATTATTTGGTGCTATTATATTTGGCACTATTATATAGCGCTATTATTTGGCGCTATTATATGGCGCTATAATATGGCGCTATTATATGGCGCCAATATTTGGCGCTATTATATGGCGCTATTATTTGGCGCTATTAAATGTCACTATGAATATATTGGCGCTATACAATGGAGCTATAATTGGCGCTATTATTGGTGTTGTTATGGGCTCTTTTATTGGCGCTTTTATTAAATGTTTAAATATTGGCGCTTTTATTTGGCACAAAATAATAGCGCCAAATATTGGCGCCAAATATTGGCTTGATTATTGGCGCCATAACGTGATGCTATTATTGGCGCTATTATTTTGCACTATTATTTGGCACTATTATGAATATTTGGTGCCAAAAAATAATTGGCGCTATTATATGGAGCTAGTATTTGGCACAATTATTTGGTGCAGTTATTTGGCGCAATTATTTGGCGTAATATATTGGCGCTATTTATATATTTTGTGCCAAAAAATATTTGGTGCTATTATTAGGTGCACTTATTTGTCAAAATTATTTGGCGCAATTATTTGGCGCAATTGTTTGGCGCAATTATTCGGCGCTCTTATTGGGCGCTATTATTTTGCGCTATAAATTTATTGGCGCTATTATAAATAAATGGAGCTATGAATATATTGGCTCTATTATTGGCACTATTATTGGCGCTATTATTGGTGCTATTATTTGGCGCTATTTTTTTGCGCTATTATGAATAGTTGGCGCCAAAAAATATTTGGCGCTATTATATGGCGCTATTATTTGGCGGTATTATTCGACACAGTTATTTTGCCCAGTTATTTGGCGCAAATATTTGGCGCAATTATTTGGCACTATTATTTGGCGCTATTATTAGGCACCATTATTCGGTGCTATTAATATATTGGCGCTATTATGAATATTTGACACTATTTATGAATGTTAAAATATTGGTGCTATTATTTGGCGCAAAATAATAACGCCAAATATTGGCGCGATTATTGGCGACATAATTTGAAGCTATTATTGGTTCTATTATTTGGTGCTATTATTTGGCACTATTATTTGTCGCTATTATGAACATTTGGCACCAAAAAATAATTGGCACTTTTATATTGTGCTATTATTTGGCGCTATTATTAGGCGCAATTATTTGGCGCAATTATTTGGAGCAATATATTAGCGCTATTTATATATTTTGCGCCAAAAAATATTTGGCGCTATTATATGGCGCTATTATTTGGCGTTGTTATTAGGCGCAATTATTTGGCACAATTATTTGGCGCAATTATTTGGCGCTATTATTAGGCACAATTATTTTGCGCTATAAATATAGTGGCGCTATTATAAATAAATGGCGCTATGAATATATTGGCGCTATTATGAATAAATAGCGCTATGAATATATTGGCGCTATTATTGGCGCTATTATTGGTACTATTATGAATATATTGGTGCTATTATTTGGGGCTATTATATATTAGCGCTATTATGAATATATTGGCGCTATTATTTGGCACTATTACTGGTACTATTATATGACGCTATATTTTGGGTCTATTTTTTGGCGCTATTATGAATATTTAGTGCCAAAAAATATTTGACGCTATTATATGGCGCAATTATTTGGCGCAATTATTTGGTGTTATTATTAGGCGCAATTATTTGCTGCTATTAATATATTGGTGCTATTATGAATATTTGGTGCTATTAATTAATGTGAAAATATTAGGGCTATTTTTTGGAGCTATTATTTGGCGCGAAATAATATTTGGCGCTATTATTTGGTGCTATTATTGGCGCTATTAAAATATCAGCGCTATTAAAATATTGGCGCTATTATGAATATTAAAATAACACTGAAAATATATTTGGATCTATTATATTGAATGTAAAAATAACACTGAAAATATATTGAATGTTAAAATATTGGCACTATTATGAATATTTGGCGCTATTATTGAATGTTAAAATATTGGCGCTATTATTTGGTGCCAAATAATAGCACCAAATATTGGTGCCAAATATTATTGGTTCCAAATATTGGCGCCAAATATTAGGGATATTATTGGTTCTATTATTTGGCGTTTTTGTTGGCGATATAATTTGACTCTATTATTTGGCACTATTATGAATATTTGGCGGAAAAAAATATTTGACGCTACTATGAATATATGGCGCCAAATATTTTGCGCTATTATGAATATTTGGCTCTATTATTTGGTGCTATTATTGGCGCTATTATTTGGCACTATTATTTGGCGCTATTATAAATATTTGGTGCCATATATTTGGTGCTATTATTTGGTGATATTATTTGGATCTATTATCTGGAGCTATTATTTGGCGCTATGATATTTGGCGCTATTATATGGCGCTATTATTTGGTGCTATTATATGGCGCTAATATTTGGCGCTATTATATGGCGCTAATATTTGGCGCTATTATTTTTCCCTATTAAATGGCGCTATAAATATATTGTCGCTATATATTTGTGCTATTATTTGGTGCTATTATATTTGATGCTATTATTTGGCGCAATTATATGGCGCTATTATATGACGCTATTATATGGCGTTTATATTTGGCTCTATTTTATAGCGCTACTATTTGGCACTATTAATTGGCGCTATGAATATATTAGTGCTATTATTGGTGCTATATATTGGCGCTATTTTTGGCGCTATTATTGGTGATTTTATTGGCGCTTTTATTGGCACTATTATTCAATGTTTAAATATTGGCTCTATTATTTGGCGCAAAATAATAGCACCAAATATTGACGTGATTATTGGCCCCATAATTTGACGCTATTATTGGTGTTATTATTTTGGCGCTATTATTTGACAATATTATGAATATTTGGCGCCAAAAAATATTTGGCGCTATTAGTTGGCGCTATTATTAGGCGCAATTATTTGGCCCAATTATTTGGCGCAATTATTTGGCGAAATTATTTGGCACAATATATTGGTTCTATTTATATATTTTGCATCAGAAAATATTTGGCGCTATTATTTGGCGCCGTTATTAGGCGCAATTTTTTTGCGCAATTATTTAGAGCAATTATTTGGCGTAATTATTTGGCACAATTATTTGGTGCAATTATTTGGCACTGTTATTTGGTGCTATTATTAGGCTCAATTATTTTGCGCTTTAAATATATTGGCGCTATTATGAATAAATGGCGCTATGAATATATTGGCACTATTATTGGCGCAATTATTGGGACTATTATGAATATATTGGCGCTATTATTTGGCGCTATTATATACTGGCGTTATTATGAATATATTGGCATTATTATTTGGCCATATGAATATATTGGCGTTATTATATTGGCGCAATTATTTGGCGCCAAATAATAGCGCCAAATAATTGCACCAAATAATTGTGCCAAATAATTGTGAAAAATAATTGTTCCTAATAACTGCGAAAAATAATAGTGCCAAGTATTTTTTTGGCACAATATATATAAATAGCCCCCAATATATTGCGTCAAATAATTGTGCCAAATAGTTGCGCCAAATAATTGTGCCTAATAATAGCGCCAAATAATAGCGCAATATAATAGCACCAAATATTTTTTTGCACCAAATGTTATTAATGGCGACAAATAATAGCGCCAAATAATAGCACCAAATAGTAGTGCCAATAATAGCGTCAAATTATGGCACCAATAATTGCGCCAATATTTGGCACCATTATTTTGCGCCAAATAATAGCGCCAAATATTCATAATAGCGCCAATATATTAATAGCTTCAAATAATTGTTCCTAATAATAGCGCCAAATAATAGCGCCAAATAATTGTGCCATATATTTGCGTCAAATAACTGGGCCAAATAACTGCGCCAAATAATACCGCCAAATAATAGCACAATATAATAGCGCCAAATATTTGTAATAGCGCCAAAAAATATCACCAAAAAATAGGGCCAAATAATAGCGCCAATAATACCGCCAAATAATAGCGCCAATAATAGCACCAATATATTCATAGTGCCAAATAATAGCACCAATATATTCATAATAGCGCCAATATATTCATAATAGCGCCAATATATAATATCGCCAAATAATAGCGCCAATATATTCATAATAGTGCCAATAATAGCGCCAATAATATAGCCAATATATTCATAGCTCCATTTATTCACAATATTGCCAATAAATTTATAGCACAAAATAATAGCGCCAAATAATAGCGCCAAACAATTGCGCAAAATAATTCCGCCAAATAATAGCACCAATAATAGTGTCAAATTATGGCGTCAATATTTTTTGACCCCAAATATTCATAATAGTGCCAAATAATAGTGCCAAATAATAGCGCCAATAATAGCGTCAAATTATGGCGCCAATAATCGTGCCAATATTTGGTGCCAATATTTGGCACCAATATTTGGCGCTATTATTTTGTGCCAAATAGTAGCACCAATATTTAATCATTCAATAAAAGTGCCAATAAAAGCACCCATAACAACACCAATAATAGTGCCAATTATAGCGCCATTGTATAGCACCAATAATAGCACCAATATATTCATAGCGCCATTTAATAGCGCCAAATAATAGCGCCAAATAGTAGCGCCATATAATAACACCAAATATTGACGCCACATAGTAGCGCCATATAACAGCGCCATATAATAGTGCCAAATAATAGCTCTATATAATAGTGGCAAATATAATAGCGGTAAATAATAGTGCCAATATATAACACCAATAATATCGCCAATATATTCATAGCGCTATTTAATAGGGCCAAATAATAGCGCCATATAATAGTGCCAAATATTAGCGCTATATAATAGTGCAATATAATAGCGCCATATAATAGCGCCATATAATAGCGCCATATAATAGCGCCAAATAATAAATCCAAATAATATTCCCAAATAATAGCGCCAAATAATAGCGCCAATAATGGCGCTATTATTTGGCTCTATTAAATGGTGTTATGAATATATTGGCGATATTATTGGCGCTATTATTGGTTCCGTTATTAGCTGTAAAGACCCGTAAATTTCAAGGAAATTTTTTTCTTAATTTTCATTGGGATTTTACAAGAACACAATTTCGGACGACACCTGATTCCGAGGCCCGGTGTGCCCGGAAACAATTTCCGAAGTTTAGCTCAGGTAAATTCAGTGAACGAACGAGCGGGAATTTCTAACATTGAAACCTGTGCTCGGAATCAAATTCCGAGGGCACTGATGGAACCGTAGTGCCGGTATTTGCTTAGGAATGCCTATTCTGGAGTTGCGTTTTCATGGGAGGAGTTGTTAAAATTTGTGGCTTAATTGAGGAATGAATAAAATTGTGAGACAATTTTATTTCGTAAGTCTAAGGTAGTTTTTTCCTACATGGGGATGTTGGGGTGGAACCTAACTACCCATGTGAGGATAAATGAGAGGATAATGTGTGGTGGGGCCCACAAGAGCCCCCACCTTTTCAAATTCCCCATAACTCCTTAACTCCTCTAAACCCCCCCACTTATGTTGTGTAACTCTTCCTCTCCCCTCTCTCCCTCTTAAATTCTTGCCAACCTATCACTTAATTAATTAGACAACTCATTGTTTAATTGATTAAGTGAATTAGGTTTTGATTTTTTGTAAGTTTGAATGAATGGAAAAATAATAAAATAAAGAGAGGCCTTATTTTATTTTGGGAGTTTGGTTGTGTGAGAGATTTTGGAAGAGAGCTCTTCCCACTTTTGAAGAACTTCATCTTCAATGAAGAACGACGCCTCTTCCACAAAGGACGACGACGCACCCATTATCCTTTTCTTCATGCGACAAGAGAGGAGACGCCGATTCTTCTTTGGGTGCACTTCTACAATGACGGAAGCAACGAACGTCAACAACCTTCTTCGACTTCCTCCCTTGGATCCTACCGACGTGTAGTGTCTTCCATAGCCGACGTAGCTCGGGATTGGGAGTGTGTGACGGATGCGGCGAAAGACGAACTTCATCGTCTTCTTTCCGCAACACCGTCAACGAACGACGAGCGTCAATTGAGGAATCAAAGGTAGAGGTTTGTTTCATTTTGTTCTTAATTCTATCTTTGACATTCTACGAGTAATGAGAACCCCTTGTTATCGTTTAATGGGAGGAGGTCGGACCGCATGAACACGGCCGATCCTCCTCCCTTTTTATTCATTCATGTCATTGTGGTTTGAAAGAAAGTGACGCGGTGCCATCGCACCGCATGGGAAAGAACGGAAAGGATGTGCGACATCGTCACGCCGCGCGGGATCGAGCGGCAAGAATGCGCGACGTCGTCACGCCGCACACTCAAAATTTTAAACCCTCGTGCGTGGGTATTTTGATTTCAGGGTGTTCGTATAATTTATTTTGGATAAATTATACCCTCGACAATGATTAAAATCATGTGTTTTTGTTTGCCAATTGTTAACACCTAACACGGAGGGCACGGGCCGAACAAACATGGCCCAACAACCCTCCACAGCTTGTTTATCAATGTGCGGATCGACGGATGATGACAAAGTAGGCCGCTATGGCGTTTGAATCCCTTCGCAGTGAAGGTCGGGTCCCAGTAGGACCATTGGTGAAGACGGTAGGAGAAACGGACCACCGGAGCACGTCTGGTTGTCTGCGGAAGGCGGGGGCGGCGCGCCCCGCCGGCGTGGCACCGGATGTTCAGCGGCAGCGGGGTGCCGCCGACCTCAATTAGCGGCGAGGGCGGGCCGCGCACACCCCCACCCGCGGCTTCCGCTCGGCCGCGCGGGCCAAGCCGCGTCCGGCCGGTCAAGCCAGACCAAGCCAGCCAGGTTGGGCCCAGCCGGGTCGGACCCGGGCCGGGACGGGTCGACCCGGTTTGGGCCGACCCAGGGGGGGTCGGGCTGGGTCGGTCTGGGCCCAGACCCCCCGTTTTCGAACCCTCTTTGATCTTTTTCCCATATCATGGGCTACGGACCTCCGATCGACGCACCGTCAGTTGCGTAGTGATACTTGGAACGAGATAGTAGTTTCAGTATATCGCACTCAAGGTTTCGGAATACTATGGGTTCGGCTGGGTTGGTTCGGATACGAAACCAACCGGGCTCTCAGAGCGGAAACACTTATATCTTGAGCTCCGGACGTCCGAATGACGTTCCGTCAACTTTGTTGGATTCCTCTAAGTGAGACGGATCAGTTGGATTTCTCCGCTCGAGGTTTGGATGCCATCGGAGTGCGGCCGGGTTGGTTCGATCACGAAACCAACCGGGCCCCTAGAACAAAAAGCCAATAACTCACAGACCGGGCGTATGATTGACGCGCCATCTGTCTCGTTGTTTTCTTCTTGATGATACGGAACTTTTGGAATACTTTGCCTGATTTTTGGTTGTAGTTGGATAGTGGCCTGGTTGGTTTGTACCCGAAATCCAACCAGGCCCTTGGAACGGAAAAGCGGTTATCTTTGAGACTGGACGTCCGTTTGACGAACCATCAGCGGCATTGGTGATCATGTTGAGAAACGGTCCCTATGTGTATACCCTATGAGAGTTCGGGGTATAGATGAGTTATGGCCAGGTTGGTTCGTTCACGAAACCAACCGAGCCCCTAGGACGAAAAAGATAATAACTCGTAGACCGGGCATCCGATCGATGCGCCGACTGATGCGTTGAGACCCCTATGACGAGGCGGTCCTTTGAGATACTTCATCGTGTGACTTTGTGATACTTGGAGTATCGACCTGTAGCTCGTGGACCGGACCCTCCCGGAGACGAGCGTACGAAGTACAGAGACCGTGTAGCCAGCTGAGACCAGACGACTGCTTGACCGACTCGACTTGGGGTTAGTCGACTAGCCCAGTGGATGGAGCGCCCGGTATTTGGCGACAGACCCACAGCGAATGGAGCGCCCGGTAGTTGGCCGTAGACCCGCGGTACTCGATAGGAGGAGTACCTCTGTAGGCTATTTGGGAGAGCCCCCGTTATTTGGCGACAGGCCCTCAGCGGACGGAGCGCCCAATAGTTGGCCGCAGACCAGCGGTACTCGACAGGAGGAGTACCTCAGTAGTCTTAGGTTAGTGAGAAGTACCTTGGAGTCGTGACATGACCACTGTACACTTCAGAGACGGAGCTCTACAGCAGTTACGGTTTCGATAATTAAAATCCTGGTTTGAGCTGAGTCTATGACCTTTTCATTTACCTCATGATTGAGATGAGTCACTTGATAAATTAGGTATATGTATGGGCATATACCGGGGTAGTGGTTATCCATTGATTTCATGATCTTGGTTTTTTCCTCATGATTTTGATGAGTTACTTGATAACTTAGTTTTATGCATGAGCATATACCTAAATAGAGGTTATCTGTTGAGATATTCTTTTTGGATATCCTTGTTGGTTTTAGTGAGACCTTGAGGGTCTCGGGGTCCCTAATGAGTATCGTTATACTCACCCCTCCACGGGCTACGCCCGCACCTCGTTGTGTTGGTTGTAGATGACGGTGAGTGCTGACGGAGGCTGAGTGTTCGAGGACTGGACTGTACCTGGAGGTGGACTGCACGATGAGCATGTATCTGGAGGTGGACTTCACGGCGAGACGAATTTTGGAGGAGGTTGATGGGCGAGAGCGTTGTGGATGCCATCTGTACCTACCCTTCAGGTAGGATCCGAGGAGGACATCCCAGGAGCCGCTTTCGTTCTTTTAGTCGTTTGACTTTTCCTGTTGTAATTTCGTTCAGTAGTTGTTGTACTTTCAGGTGGGTTTGTATTCTGGCCCATTTACTTTTCAGCACTTTCTTTTGTACTTAGTGATTTACTTCCGCTTGTACTCTGTAGTGTTTTTTTTACTTTCATAAAGGCAATTCCTTCCCAGTTATCGGGATTTATGCCTTTGGTGCTAGTCGCTAGCCCCTGGCCTATGGAAGGCGGGCTTGGGGTAGTCACGGCATGGGCCCCGAGGATGGGTCATGACAAATTGGTATCAAAGGAGTCGGGTCTACCGCAGAACTTATAACTCTGATATTTTCTTTCTGTGAAGCAATAGTGTTAAGGGTACAGAGTGTGGTCTTCAGTTCAGCGAGTCCAGTGTTGGTGCAGGCGGCCGACATATCCATACACCAGGACCATGACAACTGAATTCCGACTTTGTGCACGAAAACACTGATTGAATGTGTGTTTCTAGAAGTTTTATTTAAATATCAGCTCAAACCAGGTCTGCTTCCCAGAAGTCTTTTGACCGTGTCATGTTTGTTTCTTTCAGGATGCCTCCCTGCGGATGACCAGTTAGAGCCTCGAGAGTTGTTCGTACTAATATTCCACTGAGCGATGAGGCCTTAGTATAGGGCCCTATCCCAGTTGAGGCACCAGCGGAGGCACCAGTGGTACTACTACCCGTTGGGCCACTGATGCCACCAGCCCCAGCAGCAGAGGGTGCACGTTGCTTGAGCGCACTGCACGAGTTCCAGCGCAAGAGGCCACCCAGGTTCCAGGGAGGGACGAACCCACAGGCGGCTGAGGATTGGCTAGAGGCTGTGGTGAGAGTCTTCAGGATAGTGGGGATGCCGGTAGAATTCATGGTGATCCTTGCTTCCAGTCTTCTTCAGGCAGCAGCAGGAAGATGGTGGAGTCTGATGCTCCAGATGCATGATGAGGCGACACTTCTTTGGGAAGACTTTGAGAGCCTGTTCGGGGCAGAGTTTGTACCAGCCACCCTTCGAGCGGTGTGTATACAGGAGCTACTTCAGCTGCGGTAGGACAGCATGACAGTGGCATAGTATTTTGCGAGGTTCACAGACCTCTTGCGCTACTCCACAGATATGTTACGGGACCTGTTCTTTAGGGCCCAAACCTTCGAGCAGGGGCTCAGGCGAGAGATTAGAGCTTCTGTTGTTTCTCACAGTATTCCGATGCAGACAGGGGTGTTGGAGAGAGCCATCTTAGTGGGGAGTTTCCTTGCTGAGCAGTCTCCAGTAGTAGGACCCACCAATAGCCGGCTTGTGACAGAGTCTTCTGCAGCAGGTATTAGACAGATGACGCAGAGGTCCAAGAGGACCAGACCTATCGGTGGCCGACTACACGACTCAGGTTCAGTTGTGCGGGGAAACCTGGGTGGAGTCAGAGCCAGATGTGCTGATAGTGGACATTGTTACTCCTGAGGCGAAATTGGTCACATGGCACGTGACTGTCCGACCCGCCATGCAGATGACCAGCAGTTAAATGAAGAACCTCCCAGCCAGAGGCAGAGGTTCGATCAGGGTAGACCGCAAGGAGCAGGCGGCCATGGAAGAGGAGATGGTCGTGCAGCTGGAGGTGGATGACGCTTCGGGGTGTTGCCACCCCACCACCAGGAGGCCCACCCCAACCACAGGGGATAGGAGGAAATGAGAGAGCTCAGCTTCAGGCATCTAAGGCCTATGGTCATGGAGCTCCGGAAGCATATGGACAGGAGT
The DNA here is from genome assembly GCA_963277665.1 of Viscum album. NCBI lineage: Eukaryota > Viridiplantae > Streptophyta > Magnoliopsida > Santalales > Viscaceae > Viscum > Viscum album. The sequence continues at coordinate 904,112,768 of OY728127.1, forward strand.
GGTACTAGCTCCAGTCCTGGAGGCTAATGAACCTGTTGCTCCTAGTTTTTTTGATGTTTGATTGTAGTTTCTTTATGTCTTTATACTATGAGCTACAATAATAAAAAAGACACTTATCTTTGTGATGTTTGCTTTCCTGTCTTTTTGTTGGGTTGATACTGAGTGGTCCCGGTTAAAACTGTTGACTTGACCCTCACTTTCGAGATTTCTACTGGAGGAGACCTAGTGACCTCACACTGATGCCGACAGTGTGACTCGACCCATGGAGGCGAGAGTGATAGTTGGATCTATTGGTAGTTACGTCGAGGCCTTACGACGTCATCCATGGTGTGAATGCATCATTCATGTCAGGATTGACCGTATTAGGCAATGAATGTGGTTCATCCAGGGGATGAAACTGGATTTCTCTTATCGGCAAAGAAGAAATCATAGCAGCTCTTGTGAGACTAAAGAAGGTCCAGGTCATCCAAGAGCGGATGAGGACAGCACAGGTCTGATAGAAGCCTTATGCTGACAGGACTTGGAGGCCTCTAGAGTTCGAGGATGACGATCACGTCCTTATACGGGTTTCACCTCGACGAGGTTTACGGAGATGTGGCCAAGGCGGAAAATTATCCCGGAGGTTCAGTGGACCTTCTTAGGTCCTCAACTGGGTAGGCGAAGCGGTTTACCGCTTGACGCATCCTCCTTAGTTGCACCAGGTGCACGATGACTTCCACGTATCTCAACTGAGGAGATACGTGTTCGACCCTTCGCATATCATCGACCATGATGAACTGGATTTTGGCGATGAGGTGACTTTTGCAGAGTTCCAGTAGAGGTTGAGGATCAACGGGATAGGGTTCTACGAGGACGGTCGATTCCTCTTGTGCGCTTTTGTAGGCAGCACAAAAAACTCCTGGTGAGCACATGAGAGCAGAAGGCTCAGATGCATGCTCAGTACCACTTTTGTTCCCCTAGTTTGTGTTATTGCTTTACAGGGACGTAAAGCCCTGAGTTGGGAGTAATGTAAATACCTTTAAAATTCAAGGAAATTTTTTTCTTAATTTTCTTTGGGATTTTAAAAGAACGAAGTTTCTGACGGCACCTGATTCCGAGGCCCGGTGTGCCCGGAATCAATTTCTGAAGTTTAGCTCGGGTACGTTCAGTGAACGAATGAGCAGGAATTTATAACTTTGAAACCGGTGCTCGGAATCAAATTATGAGGGCACCGATGGAACCGCAGCGCCAGTATTTGCTTAGGAATGCCTATTCCGGAGTTGCTTTTTCATGAGAGGAGTTGTTAAAATTTGTGGCTTAATTGAGGAATGAATAAAATTGTGAGACAATTTTATTTCTTAAGTCTATGTTAGTTTTATCCTACATGGAGAAGTTGGGGTGGCACCTAACGTCCCATGTGAGGATAAATGATAGGATAATGTGTGGTGGGGCCCACACGAGCCCCCACCTTTTCAAATTCCCCATAACTCCCTAACTCCTCTAAACCCCCCCACTTAAGTTGTGTAACTCTTCCTCTCCCCTCTCTCCCTCTTAAATTCTTGACAACCTATCACTTAATTAATTAGACAACTCATTGTTTAATTGATTAAGTGAATTAGGTTTTGAATTTTTATAAGTTTGAATGAATGGAAAAATAAAAAAAATAAGGAGAGGCCTTATTTTATTTTGGGAGTTTGGTTGTGTGAGAGATTTAGGAAGAGAGCTCTTCCCTCTTTTGAAGAACTTCATCTTCAACGAAGAATGACGCCTCTTCAAAGAAGGAAGAAGACGCACCAATTATCCTTTTCTTCATGCGACAAGAGAGGAGACACCTATTATTCTTTGGGTGCACTTCTACAATAACGGAAGCGATGAACATCAACAACCTTCTTCGACTTCCTCCCTCAGATCCTACCGACGTGTAGTGTCTTCCACAGCCGACATAGCTCGGGATTGGGAGTGTGTGACGGACGCGGTGAAAGACGAACTTCATCGTCTTCTTTCCGCAACACCGTCAACGAATGGCGAACGTCAATCGATGAATCAAAGGTAGGGGTTCGTTTCATTTTGTTCTTAATTCTATCTTTGACGTTATACGAGTAATGAGAACCCCTTGTTATCGTTTAACGGGAGGAGGTCGGACCGCACGAACACGGCTGATCCTCCTCCCTTTTTATTCTTTCTTGTCATTGCGGTTCGAAAGAAAGTGACGCGGTGTCGTCGCACCGCGTGGGAAAGAACAGAAAGGATGTGTGACATCGTCACGCCGCGCGGGATCGTGCGGAAAGAATGCGCTACGTCGTCATGCCGCACACTCAAAATTTTAAACCTTCGTGCGTGGGTATCTTGATTGCAAGGTGTTCGTATAATTTATTTTGGATAAATTATACCCTCGACAATGATTAAAATCATGTGTTATTGTTTTCCAATTGTTAACACCTAACGCGGAGGGCGCGGGCTGAACAAACACAGCCCGACAACCCTCCGCAGCTTGGTTATCAATGTGCGGATCGACGGACGACGACAAAGCAGGCCGCTACGGCGTTTGAATCCATTCGCAGTGAAGGTCGGGTCCCGGGAGGACCATTGGTGAAGACAATAGGAGAAACGGACCACCGGAGCGCGTCCGGTGGTCCGCGGAAGGTGGTGGTGGCACGCCGCTGGAAGGGCGGCGGCGGAGGTGCGCCGCCGGCCTCAATTAGCGGCGAGGGCGGGCCGAGGACACCCCCGCCCGCGGCTTCCGCTCGGCCGCGCTGGCTGAGCCGCGGCTGGCCGGTCGAGCCGGCTGGGCAAGGCCGAGCCGGGCCCAGCTGGGTCGGACCCGGGCCGGGATGGGTCGACCCGGTTCGGGCTGACCCAGGGGGGGGGGGGGTCGGGCCGGGTCGGTCCGGGCCCAGACCCCCCATTTTCGGACCCTCTTTGGTCTTTTGCCCATATCTTGGGCAACAGACCTCCGATCGACGCGCCGTCAGTTGCATAGCGATCCGTCGAACGAGGAGGTAGTTTCGGTATATCGCACTGAAGTTTTCGGAATACTTTGGGTTCGGCCAGGTTGGTTCGGATATGAAACCAACCGGGCCCTCAGAGCGGAAACGCTTATATCTTGGGCTCCGGACGTCCGAATGACGTGTCGTCGACTTTGTTGGATTCCTCTAAGTGAGAAGGATCATTTGGCTTACTCCTCTCGAGGTTTGGATGTCATCGTAGTGCAGTCGGGTTGGTTCGCTCACGAAACCAATTGGGCCCCTGAAACAAAAAAGCCAATAACTCACAGACCGGGCGTCCGATTGATGCGTCGTCTGTCTCGTTGTTTTCTTCTTTATGAGACGGAACTTTTGGAATACTTTTCCCGAGTTTTGGTTACTATTGGATAGTGGCCGGGTTGGTTTGTACCCGAAATCCTACTGGGCCCTTGGAATGAAAAATCTGTTATCTTTCATACTGGTCGTCCGTTTGATGAACCGTCAGCGGCGTTGGTGATCACGTTGAGAAACGGTCCCTATGTGTATACCCTATGAGAGTTTGGGGTGAAGTTGAGTTACGGACGGGTTGGTTCGTTCACGAAACTAACCGGGCCCCTGGGATGAGAAAGCTAATAACTCACAGACCGGGCGTCCGATCGACGCACCGAATGATGCGTTGAGACCCCTATGACGAGGCGGTCTTTTGAGATACTTCTTCGTGGGACTTTGTGATACATGGAGAATCGACATGTAGCTCGTAGAGCGGACCCTCCCGGAGACGAGCGTACGGAGTACAGAGACCGTGTAGCCGGCTGAGACCTGACGACTGCTTGGCCGACTCGACTTGGAGTGAGTCGACTAGCCCAGTGGATGGAGCGCCCGGTATTTAGCGACAGACCCACGATAGACGGAGCGCCCTGTAGTTGGCTACAGACCCGCGGTACTCAATAGGAGGAGTACCTCTATAGGCTATTAGGGGGAGCGCTCGGTATTTGGCGACAGACCCTCAGCGGAAGGAGCGCCTGGTAGTTGGCCGCAGAACCACGGTACTCGACAGGAGGAGGAGTATCTCAGCAGTCTTAGGTTAGTGAGAAGTACCTTGAAATCGTGACAGGACCATTGTACACTTCAGAGACGGAGCCCTACATCAGTTACTGTTTCGATAATGAAAATACTAGTTTGAGCTGAGTCTATGAACTTTTCGTTTACCTCATGATTGAGATGGGCCACTTGATAACTTAGGTATATGTATGGGCATATACCTGGGTAGTGGTTATCTGTTGATTTCATGATCTTGGTGTTTTCCTCATGATTGAGATGGGTTATTTGATTACTTAGGTTTATGCATGAGCATATAACTAAATAGAGGTTATCTGTTGAGATCTTCTTTGTGGATATCCTTGTTGGTTTTAGTGGGACCTTGAGGGTCTCGGGGTCCCTACTGAGTATCGTTATACTCACCCCTGCACGGGCTATGCCCGCACCTCGTTGTGTTGGTTGCAGACGACGTGCAGTGCTGACGGAGGCCGAGTGTTCGATGATTGGACGGTACCCAAAGGTGGACTACACGACGAGTCAGTATCTGGAGGTGGGCTTCATGGAAAGACGACTTTTGGAGGAGGTTGACGGGTGAGAGAATTGTGGACGCCATCTGTACCTACCCTTCAGGTAGGATCCGAGGAGGTCGTCCCAGGAGCTGCTTTCGTTCTTTCAGCTGTTTGTCTTTTCCTGTTGTACTTTCGTTCAGTAGTAGCTGTACTTTGAGTTGGGTTTGTATTCTTGCCCATTTACTTTTCAGCACTTTCATTTGTACTTAGTGATTTACTTCCACTTGTACTCTATGGTGTTTTGTTTACTTTTATAAAGGCAATGCCTTCCCAGTTATCGGGATTTAAGCCTTTGGTGCTAGTCGCCAGCCCCTGGCCTATGGAAGGTGGGCTTGGGGTAGTCACGACACGGGCCCCGAGGACGGGTCGTGACATTAGCGCTTTTAATGGTTCTATTATTGAATGTTTAAATATTGGCGCTGTTATTTGGATCAAAATAATAGCGCCAAAAATTGGTGGGATTATTGGCGCCATAATTTGACGCTATTATTGGTGCTATTATTTGGCACTATTATTTGGCGCTATTATGAATATTTGGCGCCAAAAAATATATGGCGCTATTATTAGGCACAATTATTTGGCGCAATTATTTGGCACACAATTATTTGGCGCTATTTATATATTTGCGCCAAAAAATATTTGGCGCTATTATATGGCGCTGTTATTAGGCGCAATTATTTGGCGCAATTATGTGGCGCTATTATTAGGCGCAATTACTTTGCGCTACAAATATATTGGCCCTATTATGAATAAATGGACCTATGAATATATTGGCGCTATTATTGGCACTATTATTGGCAATATTATGAATATATTGGCGCTATTATTTGGTGCTAGGAATATATTGGTGCTATTATTGGTGCTCTTATTTGGCGGTATTATTGGCACTATTTTTTGCCGCTATTATGAATATTCGGTGCCAAAAAATATTTAGCACTATTATATGACGCTATTATTTGGCACTATTATTTGGAGCCATTATTTGGCACAGTTATTTGGCGCAAATATTTGGCGCAAATATTTGGCGCTATTATTTGGCGTTGTTATTAGGCGCACTTATTTGGCGCTATTAATATATTGGCGCTATTATGAATATTTTCTTCTATTAATGAATGTTAAAATATTGGCACTATTATTTGGACTAATTATTTGGCGCAATTATTTGGCTCTATTATTAGGCGCAATTATTTGGCGCTATAAATATATTGGCACTATTATGAATATTTGGCGCTATTATTGAATGTTAAAATATTGGCGCTATTATTTGGCGCCAAATATTGGCGCTATTATTGGTGCTATTATTTGGAGCTATTGTTGGCACTATAATTTGGCGCTAT